>CM028129.1:598912500-603912500 GCA_016271365.2 Neoceratodus forsteri
AGAGGTTGTAAACCACAAGATGATAGGTGGATTCAAGGGGAAGTGGGATAAATTCAAAGGGAGGATTTCAGTTAAGGCAGAGAGGGAACAGGACTCACTGTAAACAATTACACAGTGAGCCTGTATCTTGAGACTCCATAGACTGCATGGCCTTCTTCTGCTGGAAGTTTTGTATAGTCATATCTGCTAGCAGTTTTTTGGGAAGGATCAAAACTACTGATGAACACTTTCAGTCAGCCCACAAAACACTCTCAGGTTATCAATTAGTTTCCAGTGATCCATGGTATCAAATGCCAATAATAGATTCATAAGAACTACCAAAGATAGCTTTCCTTTGTTCTTTGTCAGGAGTAGATAATTCGTTACCAAGGTAGTCTCCATACTGTAACAAGACCCAAAATCTGACTGAAACATCCCTTTCTCCAAATACTCCCTCAGTGGTAATGCTTCTACCTTCTCAATAACTACCAAGAAAGGAAAGGTTAGATATTGGTATATTATTCGTAGAATTGTCAGTATCTAACAACAGCTTGTCAGATTCTAACAACTTTTTCAGGAGTGACTTCACCATACCTACCTTTCAGGCAGCTGGAAAAGAACCTTCCTTTAAAGTAGCATTGAAAATCTGTTCCAAAAAATGAAGGTTAACACCCAAGATCCTCACTTTTTGCCAGATGTGAGGGAATTAGGTACAAGCCACAAGTAGTCTAATGTAGTCCTGTCAGCACCTGGAGTATTTCTACTTGCTCAACAGGCTTAAAATCTGCGATCCAGATAGATATCGACTATTTACTAATTGGGCTATTAAAATGAGATCAGAGAGCGATCACGCTCCTATTGAACTCAAAATTGACTTCCGACGATGAAGCTGTTGAAACATCTCAAATTTTTCCTTGCCAACTTTTGGTTTAATGGACTCTAATAAGTTAATTAGAGCAAATCTTAATACACTAATAATAGCTGACCTTCCATTTATGAATTTTAATACAGATTTGATTTCTAAAACTAAGAATCTGTGTGAAATAGAGCAATTAATTGTAAATATTCATCAAGAAATCATAAGTAAGACCTATGTCAATAATTATAAGCAAAGGGAAGTAAAAACTTGGTTTGATTCCAAATGTAAAAAGGCAAAACGCAAATTAAATAGGTTAATAAGATGGACAAAAAAAAATCCTGCTAAGAAAAACTTTTTGCATTTAAATAAAACTAGAAAACAATACCAACAATTTCTAGAAACCAAGAAATTGAAAGCTCAAAATAAACTTTGGCAGGAAATGTATAAAATAATTCAGTCTAATGATAATAATGCCTTTTAGAAACTGTAGCCAAGGGGGTAAACTCTTATCACTCCTCTCTGACTTTATATATACCAAAGGAACAATGGGTTAGTTATTTTTAAACTATTTTCTCATCTGATATTGTACAAATTCATCAGAATTCAAGTTTAAATATTGTAGAAAGAGAATATATACCTTTAATATAAGATGAAATAGACATTGAAAATGCCATTAATAAGTTAAAAAATAATAAAGCACCAGGACAAGGTTTGATACCCCATGAAATCTATAAACAACACTCTCTATTTTGGATTCATTTGTTAACATGCTTCTTGAATCTTTGCCTGAGGCATAGATATATCCCTAAGACTTGGACAAAGAACATTATTATGCCTATCCATAAAAAAGGCTCAGTTTACGATCCAGCTAATTTCAGGCTGATTAGCCTTTTGGATATATCATCAAAACTTTTTAGTAGAATCATCTTGAATAAATTAACAGAATGGATTGATCTAAATGAGATAATCTCTCCACTCCAGGCAGGCTTTAGGAAAGCCCACTCAACAATAGATAATACATATGTGTTTGCCCATCTTTTGGAAAACTATATTCATATAAGATTAAAATGTTTGTTCTATTTATGGACTTCTCTTCCACGTTTAATTCAATAAATAGATAAAAATTATGGGAACTCTCACTTGGAAAAAAAATCCCCAAATCTTTGTTGACCCCCCATATACTTATTATATACTGACACTTCAATGGCTGTGAGATATAGTAATAATGACATGACTGATTATTTTCCTTTGAACCGTGGAGTCAAGCAAGGATGTTTACTTGCCCTGATTTTATTCAACATTTATATTAACTCACTATTAGAATATAGTAATACTGTTCAATTGGATTCCCCTCTTAATAATAAGATCAAGTTATATATATATTTTTTTATTTTAGTCTTTGGTAAGGCCCACTAGGCACAAGTGCCTGTTTTCAGGGGCGACCTAGGAGCACTGGTCGGTTAAGTGACTTGCTCAGAGTCACACAGTATGCAAGTGGAGGTCATGAGAATCAAACTCAGGTCTGGTCTGCTGGATGTATCAAGCTCATTCACACCTCATTCCTCTAACCTCTAGACTATACTACCAGCCCATATTCATTAGCATACACTGATGATATTGTATTATTTTCATTATCTCAAATAGGGGTTTACAAAGACAGATCAATATCTTTTCAGAGAAATGTAAAATCTTAGAACTTAAAATAAATTTAAACTAAAGGGATGGTAAATGGACCCCCTACTAAATCTAAAAAATACTCAATTTTATTGAATTCAAACAAGATTGAAATGGTAAAAGAATATACGTATCTCAGAGTACAAATTTCAGCCAATACATTGTGGAACAAACATCTTAAAGCACAAAACCTTAAGGCTAAATGAATTGCTAAAGCATTACTGAACTTTAACTACACATATGGGGGAGTACGATCGTACCAGCTATTCTTGCAGGGGAAGTTAAAATTAACCCAGTTATACTGTATGGGGCTGAAGTGTGGGGTACAGAAACTATAAACATTTAGAAAACCCTTTAACTTATTATTATAAATCCCTTCTTAAAGTACAGAACTCAACTTCAAATGCTATGGTTAAGGCTGAGCTGGGTAGGGTGGAGATTAATTGTATTAAAGAGAGTCAATTGATAAATTACTGGATCAAAAATCATAAACAATCCTCTAAATAAACTTCCTATGATATGTCTGGAGGAAAAAATCAAATGGGACAGAAAAAATGTAAAATCCAAATGGCTTTTTGCTCTTAAAGAAATAATGTCTAATATAGAAGTATATCATCTGTGAACTGATTATAGCAGGGGAATAAATATATCAGCCCAATATAAAGAGCTAACTAAATCAGAATTGCTCCAAAAGACAAAAAGTAAAGAGATGGAAAGAATTCAAAATTTGAAGAGTGTCGACTGGTTTAAAAAAAATAAAATGGGGCATCATTTGGAGGAATATTTAGTGATTCTTATAAACCTGTATCAGAGACAAAGTATAACATGGGCAAGATTTGAGCTAATTTCCTCCAAATATTCCTATTTCAATAAGCTTGTAAATCAAAATATGAGAAATATGCAGTTGGATGGACTTCGCTCCAATTTAGAAGAGATAGGAATGCCACACTATGGACTTATAGAGCAATATCAAAGATGCTACCAAATTATGTCTCAGACTGCTTCACACAAATCACATCAAGTAAATATGCTCTAAGAAGTCTAAACTTCACCATGCTTAAAGTGCCCAAATTCAATTCTCGATATGGTAGATCTGCTATCAGCTATGTCTTATCTGCCTTATGGAATACGATGCTGAAGACCCTGAAAGTGAACAGATACATCTCATTTACATCCTTTAAATATCTGTATTCGAGGCTTATCAAAGAAAAATCTAATTGTTTCCACAAACAGTAGAGTATTCCTAATCTTATCCATCTCCCTCCCCAGATAGCCAACTCACGGAAGGTATCCAAACCTGTCTGTCTGCAGGGTCATAGAGCTTTTTCGCAATCTCAGTGCGAGGAGCTCGCTCAGTTCTTTGCAGATAAGGTGGAAGACATCAGGGCGGAGACCTGCACGACACTCTCTATGGGAATGGCCTGGGACCTGGCCCCGGTCACATGCCCTCTTATTCCCTGAGGTTTCTTCAAGAGGCCGGAAATCGAGGATGTTATGAGGATTGTCCGTGGTATGTGCACTACATCCTGTAGTTTAGATCTGGGCCCCACAGCCTTGGTTATGAGCTGTGGGGAGATTATCTTCCCGGTTCTGATGAGGATAGTCTGGTGCTCCTTAGACTCTGGTGAATATCCTTGCTCCCTGAAGGAAGCAGTGGTGACACCAGTGTTGAAGAAGGCTTCTTTGGACCCTGACTTCCTCGGTAACTACTGGCCTATCTCAAACCTTCCCTTTGTTGGGAAGGTAATTGAGAAAGTAGTGGCTACCCAGTTAGACAACCACTTGACCATCCATAGCATCTATGATTCTCTTCAATCGGGTTTTCAAAAGAGGCACAGCACCGAGATTGCACTGGTTTGGGTGCTCAATAATCTCCTGATGGCAAGAGACCAGAAAAAAATGGTCCATTTTGGTCCTTTTGGAGCTGTCATCAGCATTTGACACTGTAGACCATGGGGTTCTGCTTGAGCACCTGAGAATCATCTGTGGGCTTTCAGGTTTGGTCCTCAGATGGTTTACATCTTTCCTCACCGGTAGAACTCAGAGGATAGTATCGGGAGTGTTTTCTTCCGATCCTGTCTCTCTATCATGTGGGGTGCCTCAGGGCTCTGTGCTGTCTCCCATGTTGTTTGCGGTGTACATGCTTCCCCTCAGAGACATTGTAAGATGGTATGGGCTGGAGTTTCATTGTTATGCTGATGATACTCAGCTCTACCTGTCTTTTGCACCTGACCAGAATAGAGCACTCTCGGTGTTTAATAGCTGCCTCTGTGAAATCCAAGGTTGGATGAGGTCCAGCTGGTTGAAGTTAAACCCTGGGAAGATGGAGGTGATGGTCCTGGATCCCGGTCACCGGATAGGCGGGTGGGGGATAAACCATCCCTCAGGTTTATTCCTGGGGGGTGTGGAGCTCCCCACCTCTGAATGGGTGCAGATCCTAGGGGTGATTCTTGATGATCGGCTGACACTACGTGATCAAGTGTCGGCCATCATTAAAGTTTCCTTTTACCATCTTAGGAACATTGCTAGGATCAAACACCTTGTTCCATCCGGGGACCTACCTACGCTGATCCACGCCTTTGTGACCTTGCATCTGAACTACTGCAACTCCCTTTACTTTGGGCTTCCTGGGGTTGATATCCACCGCTTGCAGCTGCTGCAGAATTCTGCAGCCTGGTTGTTAACTGGGACTTCTCATTTTTCCCGTGTTACCCCGGTGCTGCGGAGACTGCACTGGCTGCTGGTTCAGTGGCGGATCACCTTTAAAGTTGGTCTATTGACCTACAAAGCCCTGCATGGTTTGGGTCCTGACTACCTTGAAAGAGCTCCTGGTTCCCTATCTCCCAGAGTGACCACTCCACTTGGCTGGCAAGGGGTTGCTGGAGACTCCGAGGGTCATTTTGAAATCATCGGGTGCCCAGGCCTTTGTGTTTGTGGCTCTGACCCTCTGGAATTCTCTACCACATCGGATTAGAGAGTGTGTGACAGTGGGGGGTTTTAAACAAGCCTTAAAATCCTTTTTATGGATTAAGGCTTATGGGGAAGCGACTGACTGATTTGGGTTTGAATTTTATTATTGTCTTATGATGTTTGATGTAATGTATTAATTATTTTTTATTGTAATTTTAAATTAATGTTTTATCATGTCGTGATTCTATAACTTGTTCTGCACTTTGATTTCTTGAAAAGGGCATTATAAATAAAGAATATTATTATTATTATATTATCCACCTTTACTAAGAGTCACCACCCCTCACACTCCACGCACCCCTCCTTTTCATCCACCTCCCCTTAAACCCTTGTCATATATCACAGTCCTATACCCCTGTTATACAAACCCCCCAGTGCCGCCTCCTGCCCTCTTCATAAGGCCCACAGTTTATCCATTCTACAGTATAGGCCCCCACCATCTTCCTCCTCCCCCACCAGCCAGGCACACCACTTCCCGCTCCCCTTCCCCTCACCCCTTATTACCACTACACGTGAATTTAATGTATAGTCTGATTAGAATGTATCCTTAGACTGTGTGTATACTGAATATTCTATGTAGTATCCTAGAGTGTGTGTATATTGAATATTTTTTATGTATCTATGTAAATTGAACCTTGACCTTACCAGATCCATCTTGCAAATGAGCTTTGCTCAATGATGTTCACCTGGATAAATAAAGATTTGATTGATTGATTGATTGAAATAGTGAACTTTTGAATTGCCCATGTACTAAAGGACATCCTGACTAAATAATTCATATTATAATGCCTTGTCCATTGTATCTTAAACCAAGAATGGACTATATATTGAATGTACCAAATACATGTGCAACCATGCTATGCAACTCTATCTTTATACTCCTTCATCCAAGAACTTTAGATGAAGCCTCTAAGATTGTGAAATTCTTGGCCTCAGTTATTAAAATAAAAAAGAGAATATCTCGATTGCAAAGCACAGAGAAGAAATAGATTGTCTTGATTTCCATCTTCACTTCTTTGATGTTAAATTATGGAATGGTTGGGTGATGTATGTTAGGAGAAAATGTTAGAACTTGTAGAAAATGTTATAGTTTGCTGTCGAAGCAATTTTAGCCTGATTGTATTAAAATGTTTTATATGTACTGTATAAATGCTGTAATGCTCAAAAATGTTTTATATGTACTGTATAAATGCTGTAATGCTCATAATATGTATTTGTTATGATCGAACAATAAACCTTTTTGATGATGATGAGGCTTAAAATCACTCCAAACAATCGAAGATTCTTTCACCTCAACCTCTCCAACATCACAGTTGTGTATAACACCTGTAGAGGCAATGTCATCCCAAATTGCTAAACTCTCTGCTGAGAAAAAAAAATAACTGCTTACATCTCTCTATGGGACTTGGCTACCCCATTTGACCAAAACCTTCTTGGTTGAGGATTTGATCCACTGCACCAAAAAGGGTGCCATGTCTATTTTTATGGGTGCAGAAGGTGGAGCCTGCAGATGTTTTGCATGTGCAAAAGGAGTGATATCATGTTTTCTGTCCGTGGAACTGACTGAAGATGTAAATAGTCTCCTCCACCTTACCCTCTCCAAGAAATGTTTTCCACCCTTAAATAAATATGCTTTCACATTAGTCAATGATTGCAGGGTACTATTTTCTTTCTTAAATGGGTGGTATAAGAACTGGAACCTGAGTAGTGGGAGTCAGCATTAGTTTTTATTTGGGAGTAAGATCCACCCCCACCTCCACTCGAGAAGCTCCTAAAGATCCACCCCCACCTTTTTTTATTCATGTGGGAGGGGCATGAGGTGGATTTGTCATGTTGAAACAAGACACACTAGTTTGGGACTTGGACAAAGCAACAGAACAAGTATGTGGAGTCCCTGCATTTTATTAAGGAGTAGGAGAACAGAAGATACTTAATGCCTTCAAATTGACTTAAAACCCTTTGAAAAAATTATTATCAGAGCCACCTGGGACCTCAGAAGGAAAGAGTAATTAAGAAGTGCCAAAACTACAGCTCCCAAGGAAAACAACAGACACAGCATTCTGATTCCAGTTGAAAGAGCCACAGGTTTTTCTTAAACATTTATATACTAAAAACATAAAAGTTCAGCTTTTGGGATTAACATAATTTGTTTACCATTATATATATATATATATATATATATATATATATATATATATATATATCAGTTCAGAACAGCAGAGCTGTGTAACTGTTCTTATCCAGTGTAGCAGATACCTGAGAGCTAGCTAACTGGGGTTTCTGTAAGACAACAGCTACTAAATAGCTTTAATTCACTATTTTGGTTTTCTATGTGTGTCAGGCCTAGCTAGCAGGAGTGTTTCAATTTTAAAACTTTTAAATTTATCAAACTATACACAACCATGAAAGCACAGAAACTGCCCAGATCATCAGTGCTATAATTAATAAAGACTCTAGCTATTTTCTTACAGCAACCCCACTCAGTTAGATTTCAAGTATTTGCTAAACTGTAAATGTAGGTACAGTATCAGCATTATATTAGCAGTTAGTGCCGATTTTGCTCTGTGACAAGATTTTCATTTTTTTTTACAAATGAAGTTTATGGTATGAAGCTGCAGCCTAGAAACTGTAAAATACTTTGAAGTCAGTGTTTCTCCTGTGTGTAGTATGGCATGAAAGCAATAGGATGATAGTGACTATTTCAGCTACACATTTGATTCCATATTACAATGGTTCCATTCTTTACACATTTGGTGTATCACACTTTTTCAAATAATGAAACAAATATTCTCCAAACTAAATAACTCACACATACGTATTGCTATACTTTATTAAAAAGATACTTCACATCTGTAACAAAAAACAAACAAAAACATGCAGACAGAAGGTCACAAATCCTGTGACAAGTTCATTATATGGATGTTTTCCATGACAAACAGAAATTTTGATGTCATGTCTGTAGCATTGTTTGTAGCCAGTAAACTATCATTTACATAGGTACTGTAAATGACAGATTTTAATTCAGAAATCCAGTCTTGATAAATTTGTTTTTTTAGCAGTTCTGTAAGATTGATGTCTCTCTGATGTAAGAATGCATAGCATAGCAATGAAAGGGGTTCTGAAATTGATTGTTTGCATGAGACGTGGGCATGCCAGTGGCGTGCAAGAGTGAAGTCTAAATTGTTTCTTGCCCATTCTGCGATCTAAAGTTTAACACTGTTGTGTGAAGAGAATAAAGTCTTGTGTTTTTTTTTTGCAATTGAATGGATTTAGTGCCTTGAAGTTAAAATTTATAAATATATATACATAGTGTCATGAGCACCTGAAAAGGAAGAATTTACTACTGAAATAAATGCTATTGTGATATTTTATTTATTTATGTGTGAGATTTTAAGTGTAGTTTTGCGTAGGTCACAGACACATAAACTATAAATAAGGATGGATGTATTAGTCAAAGCTTGTAGTAGCAAAATAAAGCAAGAAAAATAATACATTGTTTTTTTTTCTTTCAATTGTTTAACCAGGAGTGGCACACTAAGCTGAAAGCTTGTTTACAGGGGCAACCTGGGAGCACATGGAAGTTAAGTGACTTGCTCAGGGTCACCCAGTATGCAAGTTGTTAGCCCAAAGGTTTTTATTGCCATTAATTGATTTTGGGGTTTTGTGTAATTATACTGCAAGGGAGGGATTGCTATCTAAGGTGAAAGTGTTACTTACTTCAGTTGCTAGATTTGTAGTAAAATCTCCATAAAGAGTCCATCATTGTAAACTTCTAGAGCAAGTGGGCTAACTTGGTAACTTGGTAATTTGGACAAAAGAAGGCCGAAGCCCATCGAGAATGTCCTCTACACAATGTGGATCATTGGTAGGTTATGTTCTGTCCAGAAGCCATTTGTCAAGTTTGAGCTTAAATGCATTAATATTCTGGCAGTCAACAATTTCCTGTGGCAGAGAATTCCAAACTCTTGGAGCTCTAACAGTAAAAAACTGCTGTCTTCTGTTTGTTCTTGTTTTCTCAATTTCAATTTGTTTGTTGTGTATTCTAGCTACTATTTTTCTGGATGTAAAAGACAATCCACATGATCTCATTAGTGTAGCAGATGGTAAGATTTTAAATAACTGAAGGAGATCTCCCCTTAGCCTTCTAAATTCCAATGGATATAGTTTGGTTTTATGGAGCCTAGTTTCATAATTGAAACGAGAAAGGTGAGGGTATGATTTTAGTGGCCCTTCTTTGAACTTTTTCTATTTTTGTGATGTCCTTGGCTAAATAGGGACTCCACAAGGATGAACCATAGTCTAAGTGGGGTCTAACATGAGTTTTATATAGAGTCATAATGCATTCCTCAGTTTTAAGGATGAAAGTATTATTAATCCTACGTAAGAGGGCATTGGCATGATTAGCAACCTTATTAAAGTGGTTTGAAAAAGACAACCTATTATCGACCAGTATACCCAGGTCTTTTTCAACAAGGGATTCCCTAAGTATAATATTATTAAGATGGTATGTTTGTTTGGGATTTTTTTTACCAATGTGTAACACAGAACATTTAGACACATTAAATGACATCTTATTAGTTACCGCCCAGGATTCAATTTTTTTAAGCTTCCTCTGGTCAGAAGATATAAACTTCAACTGGGGAGATTAGCAAAAAAGGTGATACTTAATAGAGTCCCAGAATGCTTTTTCTTAATCTTTAAAAAACAGAATTCTAGTGTTAATACAAGGTCAACAGATAATTTTTCTCTTTGCATTCCAAGAATGGACAAAAAGCTTTATCTTACATGTTACCTACTTTTTTAATTCAATACAGTCTGCCTTTGATTGTGTGAACCTTTCCCTTTGCTCCTTTAGGCATAGATTGAAAGAGTATCTTTTTACTGAGTGCAAGTGCAAATGTTTTGAATGATGGTGTTAAGACATATGTATACGTATTGGTATGTATATATTTCCTTTTGTTATTTGTATTGTTTTAAGATGTATATATTTTATATCATACTTAATTGTTATTTGTACACTGATTGACCATGAAACTGGGTCATTTTTGGACCATGTTCCTATCAGTATAGATAAATAAAAAATCAAACAAGTGGGGACTGTGGGATTCAAACTCAGATCTCCAGATTTGCAGTTAAGAGCCTTAAACCACTGTGCTATACTGCCTCCCTAGTTATGGCAGTTATCTGTGTTATGGTTCATGATGTTGGTGTAGTAAGCATACCAACATACTAACATACAAAAATGCCAGTAGAATAGGCCTAGTGGGCTTTTGTGTCTGCTCATTTGCCAGTTCCCACCCTGGGAGCTGACCTTGCTGCCCCCCACCCTCTCAGGCTTCTCCCTTCCCAGTCCAGGGTATTCTGGCTTCATTGGACTTTGCTTCCACAACCCTTCCCCTGTACCTGTCCCACCCCCTCTTGAACCCCTCCACAGTCTCCCTCCACCAGCCCCCGGACAGCACATTCCATGGTTCTACCCCCTCTCAGTGAAGTAGCACCTCCTCCTTTCTCTCCTGAGTCTCCCCCCTCCAGCTTCCACCCATGCCCACCTCCTTCCTTCAGAGCACCATGACTGTGCCTCCCCGTTTACCCTTTTTATGTACGTGAAGACCTCTATCATGTCCCCCCGTCCCTTCTCTCTTCCAATGTATACATATTTAGCTTTTTGAGCCTCTCCCCATAGGTCCTTTCCCCTAAGCCCCAGATCATTTTGGTTGCTTCTTCTGGGCCCTCTCCAGGAGTTCAATGTCTCTCTTTAAGTGTGGCCTCCAAAACTGCATGCAGTACTCAGTACTCACCAAGCAGTTATACAAAGGGACATAGAAACATAGAATCTGATGGCAGATAAGAACCACTTGGCCCACCTAGTTTGCCCATTTCCCTATCTAATGGATAAGCTGCAGATCCTAGTTAACCAACAGCCTACTTCCTTCTACCCCCCACTAGAATTGCCTTATGTCTGTCCCATGCATTCTTGAATTCCACTGTTTTTGGCTCTACAACCTCCTCTGGAAGTCTGTTTCATGCATCTACAACCCTCTCCATGAAGAAATACTTCCTCACATTACCTCTGAGCCATCCCCCCTCTAGCTTCAAATTGTGCCCCCTTGTTTTTGCACATCTCTTTTTTCTGAAAGATGTTACCCTCTTGGACTTTGTTGATTCCCTTGAGGTATTTGAAAGTTTCTATCATGTCCCCCCCCCACCTTTTCTTGAGGCTATACATCTTAAGCTCCTTTAGTCATTCTTCATATGTCTTCTGGTAAAGACCCTGCACCATTTTGGTTGTCCTTATCTGGACAGCCTCCACCCAGTCTATGTCTTTGTGGAGATGGGGTCTCCAGAACTGTACACAGTACTGCAGATGTGTCCTTACCAACTGTCTGTATAGAGGTCCAACAACTTCTTGTTTTCTACTGGTGATGCCTCTCTCTATGCATTCCAGTATCCTCCCAGCCCTCCTTACTGCCTTCTCACATTGCTGGCCCACCTTTAGGTCATCTGATATGACTACTCCCTTTCCATTTTTGTTGTTGTCAGTATCTCACCCCCATTGTGTACTCTTCCCCTTGGGTTTTTGTTTCCCAGGTGCATTACTTTGCACTTCTTTGCGTTGAATCTTTTTTTTTTTACATATATTTTCTCATCCCTCTATGGCTAGGGAGGTGTTACCAATGGTTCCTCCCCAAATCCAGTCCGGCCACACAGCCCCTTGCTCCACCCAAACCCCAAGCTCTACCCTTTCAGTACCTACACAGCGATCTTTACCATGGTGGGCACACACCAGAGCCACCACCGCAGGATCTGGGGGGGGTCCTGATCCAAGGAGCATCCAAGGAAGAAGTCAGGTGGCACCACACAGCCAGCCATCATACAGCCCATCAAGGTATTTTTTTCTTTTTCTATCCCTTCGCACGATCGTGCAATGACGTCAACATGCCAAACATGGATGTCCATAGCGTGCATCTCCAACATGCTCCCAGCATTGGTGGTACCTTCGGTCACCACTAGAGGCTACTACCACACCGGGATGCCCCAGATCCCACCCCAAGGAGAGGAGAGCTGTCCTCCAGACCTTCAATCCTACTCCCTCCCTCCCAGCCGACCCCCAGCACCCAGGCTCATTCCCGAACCTGGGTTGCTGGCGCGACACGAGTCTTTGCATTGAATCTAAACTGCCATACATTTGATCATTCCTCCAACCTTGCCAAGTTCCTTTTCATCCTTTCTACCCTACCTTGCATATCAACCCTGTTGCAGATCTTTGTGTCATCTGCAAAGAGAAATACTTTTCCTTCCAGTCCCTCTGCAATGTCACTTATAAAGACATTAAAAAGGACTGTCCCCAGTACTGAATACTGTGGTACCCCACTAATAACCCCCCTTTCTTCACTGTGGACTCCATTTACTATTACCTTCTGTGTCCTGTTGTCCAGCCAGTGTTTTACGCAGGCTACCACCCTGGGACCTACTCCCAGGCTGGCTAATTTATTAAGCTTTTGTATGGGACTGTGTCAGATGCCTTACTAAAGTCTAGGTAGGCCATGTCCACAGCCCCTCCCTGGTCTACTACTTTGGTCACCCAGTCAAAGAAATCAATTAGATTTGTCTGACATGACCTTCCTGCTGTGAATCCATGCTGCCTTGGGTCCTGTGCCCCACTAGCCTCTAGGTACTCAACAATTCTTTCCTTCAGAAGTGGTTCCATCATTTTCCCTACCACTGCGGTCAAACTGACAGGTCTGTAGTTTCTGCCTCTGTCTTACTCCCACTTTTGTGAAAGGAATCACATCTGCCTTCCTCAGTCCTCAGGTACCACACATCCTCCCATGATTTATTAAAAGGTAGTCAGTGGTGTTACTAGTTCTTCCCTTAGTTCTTTTAGAATTCTGAGGTGAATCCCATCAGGCCCCATTGCTTTATCCACCTTCAGTTTAGGAGTTCTTTCAGACCCTTTCTTCTGTGAAAGGACTAATATCAACCCCCTATCCAGAGTGCTTCTATTGACTGGATTAGGTATCTCCCCCTGCTGTTCCATTGTGAATACTGAGCAAGTAATTGTTCAGTATCCTGCTTTTCACTGTTGCTCTCTGCCCAACCACCTTCCTCTTTATTCAGCCTCAGTATCCCTGCCTTAGTCTTTCTTTGCTCTCTGATGTACCTATAAAAGGTTTTATCCCCCTTCTTAACCGAGTTGGTTATCTTTTCCTCAGTTTGGGCCTTTGCTTTTCTGACTGCCTTCCCACTTCCTTTTGCTTTAACTGGTACAGTTCTCTGTTCTGCTCCTTCTGTGTTTCCTTATACTTCCTGAATGCTATCTTTTTCTACCTAACCATACCCACCACTTCTTTTGAGAACCATAGAGGTTTTTTCTTTCATTTTGATTTGTTTATTTGCTTCACACAAAGGCTTGTTGCCTCTGTGATGGTGGTTTTGATGTTTCCCCATTGTTGCTCCACTCCACCTTCTTGCCTGTTTGCTACTGCTTTTCTGAGGCACTCTCCCATTTTGACAAAATCAGCCCTCCTGAAGTCCAGTACCTTTCTTTTGTATGGCTTGACTCTACAGATAAGTTTATCATGAACCACACTGTTTGGTGGTTGCTTGTTCCCAGATAGCTACCCACTTGTAGATCCAAGATCCTCTCTCTGTCCCCATTTGAGAGTAACAGGTCTAAGATTGCTCCCTCCCGAGTGGGTTCCAAAAGTAGCTGTCTAAGGCATGCTCCCTGTAGGGCATTGAGAATGGCCCTGCTCTTGTATGTGGCTGCAGCAAAGGTACTCCAGTTAACATCTGCCATATTCAGGTCCCCCATCAGCAATATCTCTCCTTTCTCTGCCATCCTAAGGATGCCTTCTATCATTTCCTTGTCCATTTCCTCTCCCTGAGATGGGGGTCTGTATATAACCCCTGTGTGGATTGTGGTGCCATCACTTCCTTCCTTCCTTCTGGAGTGATTCCCCTAGCAATGCATCCCAGCATTGTATTGGCATTGGCTGCTGCTCTCCTACAAGTCTCTGAGTTGTTCATCTTGACATCCACCACCACCTCCAGGTATCTCTCAGCCATACAGCCATAGCAGTAGCACATTACGAAGCAGATATAAAATGTCAATAAGCAGTTTATGCAACAGATGTGCTGAGCAGTTACTGAAGCAAGAAATGTACAGCTGTCATTTTTTTACATCCTGTTCAAAAATGTGTTTTTGCACCTGTGGTGCCAAATGGCACAGTTGCTGTGCAAGATCTTCTTTTGGCTAATGAACTGATAGTGTCACTGTTCATGTAGTGGGGTCACAAAAAGCCCATGCTGAAAACTTGAAGTGAAAATACCAAGAAACGCACAAGGCATTAGGGTTTCTGACCATGACACCCTGCACTGTAGGGACTGACAGGCATCAGGGATGTGACTTGGGATTGTCAACGGCAATGCTCATGCCATTCCACCCCCATCTCCACCCTGCAGCCAGTGACAGGTATCAAGGTGTGCCTTTGACTCTTTAGCCCCAAAGTTCATGCCATTCTCTTATACTGTACTCATTTCAGCATATTTCCTTATGAAATGGGGTGAGTGTAAAGTCTGAAAACCCCAAGGAACACCTCGAATCTTGTTTGTGTCTGCAGGATAGGGTGAGGTGAAATGATGTGAGCGTTATGGACAATGACCCAAAGGCACACCCCAATGCCTGTCCATGTCTGTGGGGTGGGGGTGGGATTGGTGTCACTTCAATACTTCACTGCCATTCCTATTCTACTTGTCTGCCTGTCTGTCTCTCTCTCTCTCTATATACATATATACAGTATGTCTATGTAATTATATATCTTTCTATTAACTGCATGCATTGCTATTTTTACCTATTTCTAAAACAAACCTGCATATCACATTTGCCTACACTCTGAGCACATACTTATGAAACTGTGCATATTTGTTCTTCACTTCTGCATAGACCTCATACTTTCCTAATATTCCCATTATCACAAGCATAACTACCTTGCCTTTATTAAAAGTGACCCCCTCTGAAAGTTAGTATCACATTTTCTCTAACAGTCCATCATCATTACACTGGACTTCCTGACATCAACACATTGCTTAAATATAACTTATATCACCTCATGGACAAAAACCGTTTCTCTTAAAAAAAATATAACAAAAAAAATGTGTAAATAATCCCAAGGCAGAACATATGCCAGTCATTACTTTTTCGTGTACTGCCACCTTTTGTACTATCACAGGGATTTGCATATATTTCCCTTGGTGCTTTGCATTATTGGGATACTGTATGTGCAATTGTGTTTTCTTTAAAATTTGGCTGTCTAGCCAATATCATCCGGGATAACACATACATCAGTGGCATTTGCTCTGGGGTTCTTTTGTAAGCTTCTTATTCCTTTCATTAAAAAGTATACCTCCATATATTTTCCTAATAATGTGTATGCCTTCCTTAGAACAGAAACTAAAACAAATCTTACTACTAACAAATCATTGTGTTGTTTCTCCATACCTCCTTAACAATTCCACACAACTTCACTAACTTCATTATGCAGCTGTGGTGGATCTGACCCGAGATTGTTTCTAGCTACAATAATGCCTGAGAAAACCTTTTTCCTTGCAACTGTTAACATCTCCTTTTATTACTGATAGTGAGGAGATACCAGGACATACTGTGTCTGAAGGAGCAAGATTGGCATTTATATTAACTCAGCAAGCCTTAGTGCAGTTTAACAACCTTCTTCTCACTGCTTAAAAATTATTGGAAACATAAAATATGTGTTGTTTCTTTTTCACTGGCAGTTTGTACTTGTAAAATAAACTGCTTAAAGTGATTTTCCAGTCTTCAGGAACTGGTTCTAAAATATAATATTCAGGTGCAGTCCTACTTGTCTTTCTTTAATTTTCTGCAATTTTCTAATATCATTCTCTATTACTGTTGATGTTTGCCTGAAAATAGTACCACAGTCCCCTGACCTCATCTGTTCCTCCTGCCTTAACCTCTGATTAGGTCATAGTCCTGTTCGTGACAGTATTGTTGCTGTGGATATGATTATGATGTAACAAACAGAGGACTGTGACTTCATTAGCAGCTAAAGGATGAGGAACAGTGGACAAAGATCTTATGTTTATGCAGCTAGCCCTTGTAAAAAAGAATAAGGGGAGAAAAATACAGAAATGAATTATTTATAAAACTGTATCTTGTTTAATGGCCTGTCTAGGTCTAAATTTTATTTATTTAATGTTGTTAACCACCGGGTGAGTGCACTTGCAGGGAGTGCCTTTTTCAGGCACAACCCAGGTGCAGCAGCACAGGCAAAAGAAGAAGCACAACATGTCATAAAGAAACAGAAATGTAGCAAACATATTTCAATAGACTTACAAAAAGTTTGAAAAAGAAGCAGACATTCAGGAAATGTAAAGATTATGTTGCTTCAGTAACCTGATAAAGTCTTTCTTCTGTTCATATAGTGTCCATCGATATTGTTGCTGTTTTTCCTAGTAACTCTGTTGATATTTTGTAAAGTTATGTTTCTGTCCAAAAGGATGCCATTTGAAATAAGCCTAGGCTCAACTGTTTTTTCTAAAATGCATATAAAAAAATTCAGAATACAGCAAGAGAGAAGGTGTGCCCACTGCAGTGCAGAATGGGGTGCAGATATGGGGGTTACCAGGTCCCAACTACAGACAGCAAAGGTAGTTAAAGTACACACTCACCTGCCAAGTACTGAGTCACCAAATGATCCACAGCAGGTGCAAATTTTGCTATTTAAGTTTAATTTCAGTATATTTGAAATCCAGTAGAAAATAACAAATTCTTAGTGGTGCTTAGGCACAAACATCAGCTTAGACAGTCCAAAAGCCCCAAGCTGATGTTCGTGTCTGAGCAACACTGAGAATGACTGTGCTAATACTCCAGCACAACAGCACTAAAAAAGATCCGTGACCTCACTGGCCTATTTATATTAAGTAGGCATAGCTGTATCAAAACACCCAAACTCATTTACTTGCATTTTAAAAAAAAATATGGTATGTGTCATCTATAGGCCAAACAGTAAAATTATACTAGCTTAACAGGACTACCTTTTCTTTTCTCCTTTTTTATCCTTTTTCTTTTGTTTTTTACATATTTAAATTTTAATAAAAACAATATATGTATATTTCTTTATACTAATCCTAATGGACCCATTTTGTAATCATAATAAGACACTCCAGGATGTGCTTTGTGCTTGGATAATGACTCTTTTCAGGCAGTGGAAGCACCTGGCCTTTGGCCTCATGATTTAGCCCACTCATTTTCTTAGCACAAAGCACACTCTGTTATGCCTTATTGCTTAATTATATTGAGGTGAAATCCTTGCAATTAATCAGATGGCTTATTTATATGGCAATGTGCAGTAACAATGGCATATAAATATGGTAGAAAACAGCTAAGGCCTTTGAAGTATGCAAACTAGTCCATAAACACCTTTGGAATATTCAAATGAGGCAATATACATTACCGAAATATTCAAATCAGCAGTGAGACATTCCGAGATTTCAAGCAGTGTCTGTTTAATTAATATCAAGATTATGTTATATATCTACAATCTTGTCTCTTTTTTTAAATGACCTCTATATAATAGCTTTAATTAGAGGAGATCAGCAGTCATTCCTCAGGAATAATGGCACTGAGCAACATGGATCATTACCTCAGTTGCTGGCCTTGGTCAAAAGTCCTCAGTCACTGACCTCGGTCTTGGACCACCATGCCCAGTGACATTCCCTTGCATATCTGCCAACTCCTCCATTTATTGCTATAGTAACATGTTCTTATTTTATAAACATATTAATAAAAATATGGAAATTGCATATCATATTTACAAAATTGTTCCTAAATACTGGAAAATCACTTTAAGAAAATAAATAGTTCCTCGAACTTAAACATAGGGTTGTGCCAATGTGCTTTTTTTTCACTGGTCTTCCTTTCTTGATCTCAGACCCACTGTTTTTTTGATGATGCCATTATAGTCATTAGTCACTAATTATTTCTACACCTGCTCTTTATTAAAAGTTTTTAAAGAAAGAAAAGATACATTTATAGCAATATAATTAACACTTGGCACCAGTGGTTCTGTAGCTAACACACTTGCCTCTGGTGCCAGAAGATCAAAAAGTTATGGGTTCAAGGCAAACTTCAGATACTTGGGACAATACCCAGAACTGACTCTGGAGTGCAATACTGGGGGTGGGGTGGGGAGATACTGCACTACTGAGGTGCCAGCCTTCAGATGAGGCATTAATCAGGGTTCCTTCTGCCCATCTCTTGTCATGGCCCATGTGGAAGTTAAAGAGCCCATATCACTTATCAAAGAAGAATAAGGGAGTTTCCTTGGTGTCGTGGCCAGCATTCCTTCCCCCTGTCAATAAAACAGGTCAATGCAGCCCACTCCTGGAACACACCTGGAACATATTATATTTGTTTTGTGTGCCTTTTCTGGTCCCAAATTACAAATAAAAAAAATTAAATGTTTTTATATCAGGTGGTTCACTATGCCTGTTTTTTTTTTTGCAGGAGGAAAACTGTGCTATGACTAAAATTACAACATGCCGTTTTGCATAGAGTGTTGAGGCTCTGAGAACTCAGTGTAGAGGAAGCAATGAGACAAGCACAGCTTAGTGTTATACATCTGCATTCTTTTCTAAGTAAAAAGTAGTTTGTTATAAATATACCTCACATCTGACAATAACACCAAAGAAAATGTTAAATTAGCAATTATCTTTGACATGTAAAACTGTATTCCTGATGTAAAAAAAAATTAATTCTAAAAAGAAAAAGATTAAAGTTATTACTCTACTTGTTAACCCAGTAAAAGGAAACAATTTCCTGAGTCTGTTAGGAATTTCTTTCCACTTCTTCCCAATACCACTTTGAACAGCAGATGGACTTCTGCTGAGAATGGCACATCTACATCAGCACTTCAGAAAGGAGCAGCTGGTGCCCGCAGGCAGACTGTGGCCAGTTCATTGATGCTTCTCATTTATAGCCCATAAAGCTGAATCCCAGCTGCAGCACCAGTGAAGAAGATAGACAGTTGGAACTGGCAAGATGGATGACTATACTTCCCCGTCATACTTCCTTAGAAACACCAGGTCTTGTTAACTGCCAAACTGCATTTCTCAATGTTGCTAGAGGTACACAGTGCTGAACCTCAGATATAAACAAACCCATGCCTGTACCAACATGTCCCCTGAAAGGAGAGCTGTTGTGGAGCTGAACAAGATTTTTCAAGTTAGGAGGAACTGTAAATTAAATGGAAGGAACAAAGATGAAAAAAAGAGTATTTGGTAGAGACTGATTATATAATTACTGGTCAACTATTTTTTTCCTTACAAAAAGTCACGTGTAATTTTCCTTCATAACCAGCTGGTTATAATGGCAGTAGTGTGCTACACCGAGCCTCTTGTACTGTCTGGAGACAGCATGTTCACCCTTCCAAAACACAGTTGAGGCTAATCAATTAAAACTTTAAAACCCACCTCATTGCTAAGAAAAATGTGAGCAATACATAGATTTATTAATTTAAATACTTTCTACAAACAGAAATAAATATTTTCCATGTTGACTACATTTACTTCAAATTTTTTCGGGAGGGTTGTGAGGGCTTGGAGAGTTTTTTTCCTCAGATGAGCCTGGGACTAGCAATTGTATAGAAATAAAACTTGGAGTGGTTTGGTTGACTCAAATTTTATTTACACCTGTGGTGTATGATGCTTATTTAAACCACTTGAACTTTGCTCTTGGGGTTTATGTAACATCACAGACGTTGGGTGTACATAAAATTTTCATTACACACACCATCCCATGCATTATTCTATATGTAGTACTTGCAACTTTTCTTATAGTGTTACTGCCAACCCTCCTGGGCCCGAAAAGACATTGCTAACTAGGACAAGGAAACAAAAGACATAATTTTTCAATGTAGCCTATTGAATTATTACCATAATTTTCTAAATGCCCTTGTAACCACTGCAAATCCATGAAATGCAGAAAGACAGCATCAGCATTGCACTGGCTCTGAGAATTAACCCTTGCAGGGCTATGGACTGATATCAGTCCAGAATTCCTATATGTTCTAATTCTGTTGGTAGCCTAAGGGTTAAAAATGCGATATCTGACTCCTCTATATGCATAGGCTGTTATAGCCCATACTACAGAATTAGTACTGCTTCTGTGACTAACATAATGTTTGGCTATCATGGGCTTGATTCTCAAAGATTGATGCAGGGCTTGCACAAGCCCTGCATCCAACCCAGCACTGCACTGCCACACCTTGCACCTGATTCACAAAGGTTACATGCATTTGCAACACTTTACCTTCTTTACGGTGACTTGTGCCAAATATTTGGCACAAGCCCTGTAAAAAGGTCCCATGACTGCCACAAAGTTAGAACGGCAAAAAGCTGGTCTAACTTGCAGCATGTGGCACACAGGATTGAGAATCCTGACTGCGGGCCAGAGAATGCCGCAACCCATTGCGCCATCTATTGGGTACACCCAGGGCTTGTGGCATTCCTACACATTTGAGAATTGAGACCCATATCTACATTACTTATAACAAAACTGAATCAGTCAGTTTATCATTTAATCTCTGATTCTTATAATGTAGATGTTGTTTTCTCAGTTCAAGTCTCTCAGAACTATTATGTGTTTCACAGGGAAGACAATTGCATCTTTTCCTGAACTTTATTGAAAATTTGTTGATCAAGAGAAGCACACTTTGCTGGAGCTCATTCCACGTGCAATCCCGGGGTAGGGGTTAGAAGGTGGTAAGAAAAACAATGGACAAAAAGTGACAAATGTTAAATACATTATTGCATCTAGTAACAAGTGCACTGTGCAATATGAAGAGCTTAAAAGGTAAAAGGTTCTGTCTCCTGATTCATCAAATGGTGACATCTTTACCTGTGGGTAAATCCTAGGTCCTGTCTCCTGATTGGTCAGATGGTGGCATCTTTACTTATGTGTAAATTTTGCCATAACCCAAGAGTAAAGCACCAGCCAACCTTAGCACATTTTAAAAAAATACACATACTTTGAACTCTGCAGTTCAAATCTGCTGCCATGTTGCCGTCTCCATCTTCAATTGTTGGTAATTTCTCCAAGTCCTCTATTTCACTAGCTGCACATAACACAGTTCTCACTCGCATACACACACATTTTTTTCCCTTTTAAGCTATATTTTATTGTTCTAAGTAAAAAACAATACAATACACTACATCTCACAGAAGGCATATTATCAGTTAATTTATTTTTATATTTGATTTATTATGCTATGCTCATGTAAAGCAACTAGCTTTTCAGGAGGACATTTTCAAATAAATTATCTGTCTAGCTATCTATTTATTTATTTATTTATTTATTTTAGTCTTTGGTGACAGGGTAAGGCCCACTAGGCACAAGTGCCTGTTTTCAGGGGTGACCTGGGAGCTATACATGTGGAGGTTGTGGGAATCAAATCCCAGTCTGCTGGATGTATCAAGCTCATTCACAACTCATTACTCTGATATCTAGGCTATACTACCAGCCTATCTATCTATCTATCTATCTATCTATCTATCTATCTATTTATCTGTCTGCCTGTCTGTCTATCTATCTATCTATTTACATAATATTAAATGTAATGGAACTTACATTACATGCATGAATGGTGACATTCAAATTACACAGACAGCTAATGTTTACAGTGAGGAAATGGCAATAAACCAGAAGGAAGTAATCCAGAAACTGTCCAGTATTGTCATTTAGTTTCATTAGTTAAGGTAAACATGACTGTTTAGGGAGGAAAACAAGGAATCTGAAAAAACAATGCTTAGCACTGCTATTTAACCTTACTATGATTGGTACAAAGGAAGTACTAACCCCCACCATAAGCCTTCATATGTAGAATTAAGCATTTGAAAGTATTTTATTTGAGCTGTTAAAGTATCTTGGAGAGTAAAAATGATCCTCAAAAAAGAGTTCTAGGCTGAGGTAATAGACCGGAGAAGGAAATGGCCAGAGAAGGCGAAGGATGGAGTGCATCACAAGAAAGGAGGAGCCGCACAGTACAAAAGGCTCCATGCTGCTACACATACAAGTACGCTATAGCTGCCACATACCAACCGGCTTTCTACAAACTAGCCAAGAACTGTGTATTTCATCTTGCCTGCTGACTTGTGATTGAAGCCATTGCCCTACCTGTGTGCGAACTGTGAGCCCAAATCCCCAGTAGACTGGAGAAGCCAACGGCCAGAGAGGGAGGAGAATGGAGGGGCACCTCTCAAGAAAGGAGGAGCCACACAGTACAAAAGGCTCTGTGCTGCTACAGTACAGGTATGTTATAGCTGCCACATACAACCAACTTTCTACAAACTATCCGACAAATGTGTATTTCATCTTGCCTGCTGACTTGTGATTGAAGCCATTGCCCTACCTGTGTATGAACTGTGAGCCCAAATCCCCCATAGACTGGAGAAGCAAATGGCCAAAGAGGGTGGAGGATGGAGGGGTGCATCACAAGAAAGGAGGAGCAACATAGTACAAAAGGCTCTGTGCTGCTACAGCGCGAGTACTGTGGCATGAGTGTGAGTGGCGCAAGCACCACTCAGCAGAGATAAAAATAATTTTAAAATAAGGACTGCTCATTTGGTAAATTGAATGTGGGTTTGATATAAACATAAATCTTATACTTAAGTAAGTAGTTTATAACAAAATGTAAGTAACAGGTACAATTTAGAATGTGGTTTTAAATTCAGTGCCACTAGTGTTTGATTTAATTTTGAAACCTCACTATCTGCCAATTGGAAGTTCACTTGAAAGATACTGATTGCTCACTGTTGCTACTGGTGGTTAGTAGATATTTATTTTTGTTTCTAAATATATTACTGCTGTAGAATAAAATATGGCATTTAAACAGATTTTCACAAGCAACAAAAAAGTGATATTTGGCTATATTTTTGGGGTATTGATAATATTAATATGTCTGTCCCAAGTATGTTTTATAAGTACAGCTGCATCTTTTCCCTTGAAGTGCCAGCTTCATCAAAGTCTTCACCCTTCTGCCCAGTCTATTAAAAATGGATCTGGCTTGGTGAAGAGAAAAAATCCCTTCATTCTGGTGAAACTTCACTTGAAGGATCTACAGGTGAAGTATGATTTTATTTCCAAGCCAATTGGTAAAACAAATGGATGGGTTCTTTTGGTGATCCTGGCTCTCAGTGGAGATATCGAAACAAACCAAGGACCAGAACCTAGGCAAATAAAAATTATGCACGATAATGCATGAAGCTTGGTAAACAAAATGGACTTGCTTTGTACATGGGCTGAAATGGAAAAAACAGAAATAATTGCACTTTCAGAAACCTGGCTGGGAAAGAAAGAAGAAAATAAGGAAACAGATTTAAATGATTATTATTCTCATAGAAGGGATAGAGGGGCCGGGGAGGGGGTAATATTGTATGTAAATCACACCCTGGGGCATTCCAAGATCATCCTTTCCAGTAAAATAGAAGGGATGGAATGCATTTTGATATACTTTTTTTCTATTGATCTTGTTGTTGGTGTGGTTTATTTCCCTCCCAAGGTTAAACCAAGCCACTTTGAGAAGTTGGCTGACACCATAGGGTTGCATGTTAAGGATAAAAAAACAGTATTGGTGGGTGATTTTAGCACTGCTTGGGGGGAAAGGAGTGGTCAGAAGTTAAAGTAATCATTTCAGATTTTAAATTTGACCCAAATAGTTACAACCCTGACCAGGAAGGGTAAAATAGATAGCCCTGGAAATATATTAGACCTCATTTTTTTTTGTCTCCTGACATTGTAGTTTCAGAAATAAAGGTTTATCCCCCAAATTTGGGAGACCATAATGTTGTATTCTGTTCCATTACTATTGAACAACTTAAAGTCCATCCTCAAAGAGTGAATATTACTGTAAGAAGATGTTACAGAAAATATAACAAACAACTTTTACAATTTTACATGTCACAGCAAAAGTGGTATAGGATTTCCCTTATCCTGGATTTACATTTGGCAGTAGAGGAATTTATGAAAATGTTTTTAGAAATATGTAATATGTGTGCCCCCTATAAAAAGAAGACAAAGAAACAATGTCATTTACCCTGGATGAATGATACTCTAAAAAAATGTATTACATATAAAAAGCAATTACGGAAAAAAGCTAATAACACTCTAGATCAAGCTGCATGGGATCACTTCAAAAAGATATGAAATAAAACTATTCAAAACAAAAGCACTTTATTATAAATATAAAATGAATGGAACAAATGATCCAAAGAAATATTGGGCCTTAATGAAATCTCTTACCAAATCACAAGTAAAGTTAAAAAGTATAAAGGTTGTTGAAAATGGAGTTTTGCAAAATTCAGATAGTGCAGCAGATATTTTAAATAAATATTTCACTGAACTCCCTGATTTAGGCATTCCTAGTAGGTCAAATAAAATGGGATGTTATGGGTCAGAAGTTCAAGACATACAAACTGATCAAAATAATGTCCCAATATTTAGGTTGAAAAAAATAGCCAAAAAGGAATTGATAAAAGAAAAAATGAAATTACAATCAAGTAAGGCTAAGGGTCTCGACAATTTTGAAATAAGATTTCTGAAAGATTCTGTCCTTGAGGTGGCTCATCCTTTAACTGATCTCTTTAACAAGAGCTTGAATGAAGGAATTTTTCCAAGATCCTGGAAACAGGCTAAAATTGTGCCTATACACAAAGGGGGCTCAGATTTTGGGCCAACAAATTATAGGCCAGTTGCTTTACTATCTATTCTTTCTAAATTGTTGGAAAGGTTGATTCATAGCCAACTTATGGATTACTTTGAAAAATATAATAAGTTAAACAAATTTCAGTCAGGCTTTAGAAGAGGCATGTCAACAACCACCACACTCAATCAATCAATCAATCAGTCAATCAAAATCTTTATTTATTCAGGCGAACATCATTGAGCATAGCTCATTTACAAGATGGACCTGATTGGTCATAAACAACAAAATGGTTTAAACTCACAAATATACAAATATAGAATGAGTACAGTAACAAAGACTTTTTAAGAAAAAACAACAAAGGATTTTCACTCACGGATTTTATTGATTTAGTATCGACTCTTCTTGGTGAGTCAAGATCCATGGGTGCAGTACTTGTTGACTTATCAAAGGCTTTCAACCTGGTTGATCATTTGATATTGTTACAGAGGTTGAAACAAATAGGCTTAGCAGTCGAACCACTAAACTGGTTTCGGTCTTATTTAGAAAATCGATTCCAAATGGTAATGGTGGAAGACACTAATTCTAAATTTCTTCCAGCAACTCGTGGTGTCCCACAAGAGTTCATTTTAGGACCCTTGTTGTTTATTACTTATATAAATGAACTTCCTAGTCAAATAAATCTACTCATGTTAGGCTTCATGCTGATGATACAGTTTTGGTTTCCCGAAGGATTGGATTTGGTGGAGGTGGAAGCCAAGTTGTAGACAGACTTTAACATACTGCAGGCTTGGTTCACCTCCTGAAATATTTTCCTAAATACCAAGAAAACCCAAACAATGTCATTTGGTCCAAATACCCCTAGGGAAGGTTCAAAAGATGGAAAATTGCAAATAAATATTGTAAATAGTAATTGTTTAACTCAGGTTTTAGTCTATAAATATTTGGGGGTGCTTATTGATCAAAAGCTTTCTATTGAACAACATTTAAATATGTTGATAAAAAAAGTTCATTCCAGGACAGGTGCGCTTAGAAGAATAGTAAATTGCCTGAGTACCAAGGATAGATTGGTCATAGCAAATCAGTTAATAATTCCTTTGATTGATTATGGGGAGTCATGTCTATTCTAGTGTGAATAAAACAATATTACACAAGCTTGATACATGTTATAACAGGTTAGCAAGGTTTGTATTGAGATGTAAATTTGATATTCATCATTGTTCCATGTACACAAAGTTAAATTGGGTTTCTCTTGTGATCAGGAGATAACAAATCTGGATGAACTTAGTTTTTAAAATTTATAAGACTCGCTCCCCCCCCAGCCTGGTAGAGAGGCTTATTAGTCCCACTCATCAGTTTAATGTACGTAAAAAAGGGGTGAGAGATATGATAGTCCATAAAAATAAAAACAGATTTGTAACCATGACCTTTCAGTACAGAGCTGCCATAAACTGGAATGAACTTCCACTAACATCGAAAATTCAGGACTTGACTACAACCAAATTTAATACAGCTATGAAGCAAGAAATATGCTTTTGCTGCTTATGTAATAGATGATTTGTCTTATTTTAATGATGATATTGTGATGTGACATACTGTACAATTTGTTTGTCTAGTGTATTAGTAGTTCTTGTATTGTTAAATGCGTAGTTTCTGTCTGTTGTTGATTGTGTACTCTGACATCAAACAGGTGCACCTTGTAAAGAGGGCCATGTGGTCCTAATGATGTTTGAAGTTGTCTTCTTATCCTGTATTAATAAAGTTTACTTACTTACTACTCAAAAACTTACATTGCTTAGTGACACAGACTTTAGAATATGCCCAGACAGCTAAATGTCCTGAAATAATTATATTCTTATTTCAGGACTGCTCCCTCTACACAGCAAACCTTGCCATGTGGCCGACTCTATTACAGTCCCAATGGATTTATAAATAGCATGCCTTGCCAACTACCCATCATACCCCAGCCCAAACATTCTCATTAATGACCCACAACAAACAAGGTAGATCAAGCTTACCCAAATGAACACAATTTGAAAATGTCACTAAAAGTTTCTTACTGTCTCAGTGTGCCTCAGATTCTTCCTCTCCCTCCTCTCCAGCTGCAAACTTCTTCTCTGTCTTCTCTTCCCATTGGTGTGCATTGCATGTGTCATTGTACTAGTACATCTTCCCCCTTAAACAACTTGCAGGTAGGCAGGCATCAGAAAAAAAGGATACCCAGGGCTAACAAATGCTGGTGCATTGTATCAAACTTTTTACTCTGGGCCCTGGTCTAAAAGGAGAAATCTAGGAAAATGTTAACATGCCCTCTTTCAAATGTGAAGGGATAAACAGACCACAAAGACTATCTCAAATGTCTATTCCAATGGTCCTTATAAGGACCATGTGGTGCTGGTTTGAGGCTTGAGCTGTAGATCAGGGGTTCACCTGGCAGGCTTTCTCGAGGACTGAGAAGGAAAAATCCTTCAGTAAGGGCAGTTGCTCTCACATTAATAGCTTTAGAATCTCAGCAGATTAGGACCCTCTATTCTCTGTGGGACACCCACTAATCTAACATCGGATTCCCTTACCTAATTCTCCTGGGCCTCTAATCTATTACACAGCTGACTATTCTCCTCTGTCAGAAGAGGCACTGAAGCCATTGTTATGTGGGAGTGATTGTCTGCTTATTTAGCCTTCATCAACTGGTCTGTAATCTGGACATCCTGGGCCTTGGAGGGGCAAGCAGTCTCTCTCTGTTTTGGAATCTATAACTCTGATGGACTCCAGCATTGCAGGCCATGAGTCTCCTTTACCATCTTGTCAGGCTTGATGGCTCCAGTGCTACCCACTGCCTCGTGGGCCTGCTGCTGTTATTGCTGCTTTGATTGGAAGCCCACTTATTGCTGTTGATTTGGCTGGAACATGATGGAGAAAAAAATATCTGCCAATTCCACTTGCATTCAGGAATAAGGAACTGTTGAAGTTTTAAAATATCTATAAATGTTTTTAAGTTATAACAGTTTAATAATCACAAAGGCGAAGAGCTCATATAAGGCACATTATGCTTGGGCTGTGACCCTCTGGTGTCCATTTTTTACTTTTCATTAGCAACTATTGTATTGTTCTCTCATAGCTGAAACAACTCTTGTTAACCTACTAACAGAACTACCAAAACTGATTGTGCTGTCTTGACTCAGTGACTTGCACTTCTGCAGACAGAAATACTGCTGCAATTTTGGTATCATGGATTTTGTGGCTCCTGTGCTTCTGCAGCCACAGGTCAGTGTGTATGTTGTATGCCTGCTACTGCTGAAACGCAGGCTTGTTAAGTGTGTGTATGTCTTACAGTGTACATGAGTACCTGAGGCTACAGAAGCGCTGGCTTCTTAGACTTCTTGTCACTTCTGCAGACAAAAAAGCTGTTACAATTTAGGTATCATATGTGCATGTCTTGCAGTGTGCATGCCACAGATACAAATCCATGAAGATAGCACATCAGTGTTACCGTATTTGCATCATGTGGAAACAGCTGTATGTTGTCTGTCTTACATGAGGATGTGAAGATGGCTGCCTGTGGTTGCTTATGTGGGCTTGTTCTTTTGCTGCTTGGGGGTGTAGGGAGTTAGGGCTGGAAACCTTTATGCCACATGCCCCTACTTTTGAAACTTTACTGGTGTATTAATGCAGTTTTTTGCAATGACTATATATATATATATATATATATATATACACACACACACACACACATATATATATATATATATATATATATATATATATATATATATAACACACAGTATATATATATATTTATACAATGGGGGTGAGAGCTATTCCAGTGCAATAAATTGAGATATTCTCACTGCAGTGAAATAAATGCTCACTCTTGGTGAGATAAATGCTGATGACATCAGTGGAGTGAGATATATCCTGCTGGTGAGATAAATGCGTGATGACATCAGTGGAGTGAGATATATTCTGCTGATGTGACTCACTCATTCACTCAAGCTAGCATTCCAGATGAAAGTGCTTCAAAAATCAGTTTGTGTGTCTCACTGAAGCCTGCAAATCACTCAGTTAGCATTGCAAACACTTACCTGTATCCCAAAGTTTCAACACTCCTATGCCATTTCTGTGCTAATCTCAGCATAAAAGCAACCTGAATTCAAATGAAACATTTACAAAGCAGTTTCTTTCTCACTGCAAGCTGCAACTAACACATATAGCATAGAAAACACACTTACCTGTGTTCCAAACTCCTAACCCATTTCTGTGGTAAACTCAGCTTCAAAAAACCTAAATTCAAATGAAAACTCATTTACAAAGCAGTTTCTTTCTCACTGCAAGCTGCAACCAATACATATAGCATTGAAAACACACTTACCTGTGTTCCAAAGTTTCCAAAACTCCTAACCCATTTCTGTTGTAAACTCAGCTTCAAAAACCTAAATTCAAATGAAACTCATTTACAAAGCAGTTTCTTTCTCACTGCAAGCTGCAACTAACACATATAGCATAGAAAAACACACTTACCTGTGTTCCAAAGTTTCCAAACTTCTAACTCATTTCTGTGGTAAACTCAGCTTCAAATGAAACTCATTTACAAAGCAGTTTCTTTCTCACGGCAAGCTGCAAATAACACAAATAGCATAGCAAACCACACTTACCTGTGTTCCAAAGTGGTCAACACTCTTAGCCCATTTCTGTGTTGCCTTCAACATAAAAGCAACCTGACTTCAAATGAAACTAAAGCAGTTTCTTTCTCACTGCAAGCTCAACTAACACAATTAGCACAGCCAAACACAATCACCTGTGTTCCACAGTGCTTCTAACAATCATAGCCCATTAAGAAACACTCCCACACTCCAGACCACAGACAAGCACTGCTTTAGTATAACTTAGACCTTGGAGTAATGAGCTCTGAACAAGCTTGATACAGTCAGCAGACCAGACCTAGGTTTGATTCTCACAGCCTCCACTTGCATACTGTGTAAATCTGAACAAATCACTTAACTTCCCAGTACTCCTAAAAACACACCTGCCTACTAAAAATTAGTTACTAAAGACTAAAACTCAAAAAAAGAAAAGCACATAGATACAGGGAAAAGATACAGCAAAACATGACCCTTCATACGCTCTCACCCCATTTGTATAATAGACACATGATGTGGTAGATCTGAGATGGAAGACTTCCACTCCTGCAGAGTGAGCTAGGGACTTCACTCTGCCTTCGGCACTCGTGAGAATACAGAGCTTCACTCTGCAGGAGTGAGAATATTTCCCATATCTCACTACTGCCCATCATGTATCCCCTATATATATCTAGTCATTGCAAAAAAATATATTAATGCAGATTAGGGTTGATACCAAACAAAACTCAAACCTCAGAGTTTGGGAGTGTGCTATTACGGTTTTTCAACCCAATACCCACAATGTTTGGAAATGTGCTATTTCCTTTGTCAAGCCCATCTTGCACCCCCTCCCTTTCCCTTTTTATCCAAGAGCAATGAGACCATGCATCAATGGTGTGGTACTTGATAGATGGCCAACACATTCAAAATTTTTGAATAGAAACCGCATTCCCAACCCCATCCCCTACCTTGTGAGCTAAGACCAAACTATAGATCCAGCTCCATGCTGCAAGGTTATGCTGGTTCATGCAAGCTTCTTTTGGTCCAGTGCTAAGTTGCAGTTACCACACAATTGTATGCTGACTGTATGTGACGTTGTGAACCCTGTGTATAGTATAACATACATTTAACAGCAGCATTTTGGTTCACATCTTGCCTAGTAGGATATGAGCCACCCACTTCACTTTGGTATATGCAGCTTCAAGAAGTCACTGTGTAAAATAATACACACGTCTCAGACATGTAACATGCTTTGAGCAGTTCTAAGTATGCATCTCAAAGAATGTTACAAGTGTGCAATATGTGTAGTACTGTGTTTACAAATCTGTAACAAGCTTCCTGCTTTGCACATGGTCCACAATACTGTGTGCAAAGCAAGCCACATCACAGATGGATGTAAAACTCTTTGGCTGTGTTCCACAAATATTAATAGGATGTGTATTAAACACGAGACCTTTATGGCATGACTGCAGACCTGTAAGGCTCTGTCCTGGGGTAAAACCTCACCAACTGATAAATTGCAAGAAATAAGAGGAGTCATGGGGCTCTTGTAAGAGATGCGTAAAGTGTAAAACATTTTATAAGGTACCCTAACATTTTGACTTATGTCCAGGGTTCGAACAGAGATTGTCTTGCAAGTGTTGACAAGCGTAACAATTTTTGGGGCCATGTTCCCATGTGTGTTACTGTAAATATATAAACATGATAGCAACTCATGATGTAGCAGAGTGATTTATTTCTGATGTGACAGAAGTGGAACTGAGAAAACCTAATTAATGAGTAAATAGAATAGAAAGCAACTGTAAACAGCTACATCCTGAATGTATTTGATTGAAACTGGTGAACAATTACTACCTGCCCTAGAGATGGATGGTGCCCATGGAGCTATGTACACCCCTAGTCTCTATGTGATGCCAAGAAAGTGTCATCATAGGCTGGTCCAGTGGCATGGAGGGCTGAGACACTGTGTTCCTTACCTCCTGCCATATCAGCCACCCAGGATCGGGAGTGGACTCGGGTTGCTTGGCGGCTGGCAGGGAGAGGAAAGATTGAATGTCCCAGGACAGCTCTCCTTCCTCAGGGAGGAGGGAAGACGTGGTCCACTGCTTGCCTGCCACCTGGTGGTAGCTGGATAGCAGCTCATGTGGAACCACTAAGAAGGGAAGGGGACCCAACATTCAGGTCACCAGGGACATCTCCATAGAGGTGGAGCACTTACATTGTGGCCCATTGCATGTCCGTGGGCCCCAGGGAGAAAACAATGGAAAAACACCCTAGCGGTGGGATGAAGCCCGACCTTCTGCAGGCCCCACACTAGTGACTGGGTACAACTACAGTCCTGTGGCAGGACGATGGTGAAGGTAAGTCCCAGTGAAACCAGGTGACAGGGCTGGTGAGGTCAGCCGGAAGGGGGGCAGAAGAGAGGAACAGTGAGGACAAAAAATGCGTATATAAAAAAAGTTTCAACATATGTTATTAGTCCCCAACTGAAAGAATAGGGACAGCAGCCACAGCTGAAAGAAATTCTTTGAAAGTGAGGGGACCACAGGAAGAGACAGAGTGAAGGGGGGGGGGAGTTACACACGCATTTTAAAAGTTGTCTTGCAGCCTATTGATTTTTTGGCAGAGTATATACATTTTCCAAACCTTCATGAAGGATTTCTGAGTAAACATTTTGTGAAAATCCTCATGTAGTACATAGATTTTGAAAACCATTGAGCAGAATGCAGATTTTGAAAACTGTCCTACAGAATGCAGACTCTGAAAACCAAAAGATGTTAAAAATATTCATGAAGCATGTAGATTTTTATAACATTTGTAAAGAACGTCTGCGAAAATGTTTTGATTTTTAATTAAATATAAATTACTAATTACTATAATTAAGCAAACATGCATTTACCCTCATATTCAGTCAAGGTTGTTTGTGCTGAACAAATCCAATGGCTCACTAAATAATACTTGGCTGCCAGGAAGCAATATTCAGATAGAGAGCATATCCTGTTAATCTTGCTATGCCTTACTGAATATTGAGCTTTTATAGAGAGCAAGCAAGCACATTTTATTTGACACAGCACCTCATCCCAAAGGCTTGAAGCTCTGCACATGCAATTTCATTTAATCAACTCAATATCAAAATAAGAAATGCAAACCTCAACTAAGATAATCACCAGAAAAACCTAACATAATGATCATATTTACAGAGATAAAAATTCCGCCCACAGTGTTTTATCTGGCATGACCTCAACCCTGGTTAGAAGCTATGGCTTGTATTTGAAAGTGGCTGCTATTCAAAGTATTCATTTTGACCTGCAGCTTGTATATGAGGTTGCCTTTTATTTGAGGGTGGCTTGTATTTGAAGAAATGCAGTATTTAGCTTTTTTCTAGTGAACTGAGCATGTGGGAACAATAAATCATTAATAACTTCAAAATGAATTACCATTTTTAACCACACCACCAAAAAGACCTATAACTTTATAACGTTTAACAAACCTGTACGTTACAAAAGAAAATATATTTTTTGAGCTATTGTTTCGGTGAACTTAGCATGTGGGAACAAATTCCTTCATAACATCTAACAAACCTGTAAGTTTCATAACTTAACTACTTGTAGTTTTTTGTATCCTTGGACAGAATGTTGGTTAAAAAAATGGCTCAACACTCAACACTATGAATTCAAAATGGACAAACAGATTTCTTTGAAATTTTCCACATTAATATACTCTAGGACTGAGAAGATGATGATGCATGACATATTTTACAGCTCTAGGGTTTAAGATGGCTGAGTTATAACTGATTTTTTAAGAACCCCCCAACACAACTCTATCTATCTATCTATCTATCTATCTATCTATCTATCTATCTATCTATCTATCTATCTATCTCTGAATATCTATCTATCTATCTATCTAGCTATCTATCTATCTCTGAATATTTGTCTGTCTATCTCTGTCTATGTATCTATCTATTTCTGAATATTTGTCTGTCTCTATCTATCTATCTATCTATCTATCTATCTCTGAATATCTATCTATCTATCTATCTATCTATCTATCTATCTATCTATCTCTGAATATATGTCTGTCTGTCTGTCTATCTATTTATCTATCTATGGGATTTGTAATGGACTGCTCAAAATATGCAATTTGTCTGCAAGTGTAAGGTGTCAGTCTATAACTTGATGAGTGGCAGAGCCATAAGTAAGTTGTTAAAGACTTGTCCCCTCAGAAGTGATGATAAATTGCCTATTTTGAGTAAGGCTGTTGTAAATGCAATATATACAACATTAGTTTACAAGTTATAGCTTTTGAATCTATAGTTTGAAGAGTTTGCTGTTTTTTTCTTTTATTTTAAAAGTTGGCTTCAGTGCTGGACTAGGCATTGTGAAATCATCAGCATTGTGAAAGCTGCTCTCTGACTGGCTCAGTTTTCCACTGTGATGAAGGTAGCTTTAAAAACATCTATTGCGACAACAGTAACAGCAACATATTTTTGATATGTTGCTGTTACTAATGTCACTAATCAAGATATCCTTTTATCCCTTCACTCCTGGTGTGTGTGTAAATAACACTCCTGGGGCCAGATTCACAAAACTCTGCTTTGCTGCAAACCCAGTTTGCACCATGCAAACTGAGTTTTGCCCCAATGTGGTATTTACAAAAGCCTTGTTTGCACCCACAAACTGGGTTTGCGATGGGGCAAAGGTTTGGGGGGTCCTCAATACAAATGAGGGGGAGAGGACCTGCATATCAGTGCAGTCCCATTCACTAAGGATTTTCTCCATGCAAGGGCCTGTTGTGGAGCTCCTTTGCATGGAGAAAATACCACCGACTGAGACCTGGTGGTATTCAGTGCAATCTTAGTGGTTGCTGGAGGTACTGCAGTTTGCTGTAAATGACTGTGTCATTGATGGTCTAGTGGTTGATATACTGTTTGCAAAGTGAATGCATTATCATGAAGACTATTACAGCAACAAAATCTGCAGGTCGCTATAATGGTCCTGGTGATACACTGATGTTTTTTCCCCGGTGATTGTGCCCCCTCCATGACACAACTCTGACTCAGAGTTGATCATATAAAAGTCGGGAAGGGGGCAAAGCCCCCCACAGAAAAACACTTTGTTACAGTGATGGCACAAAGCCAATTGTCAGCATGGTGCCATCACTGTAATGCCGTTCAGCAACGTTTCCGTCACTGTGGCAAAATGGAACCCTAGTGGTCCCTCCTTATCCCCAATCCCTGGTCAAGTAATATTTCCTAGTGCTTTAGTGGCCCTCCCCCCTCCCCAATACCCAATTCCTGGTCAAGTAATGTTTTTCTGGTAGTCTAGTGGCCCTCTCCCCCTTCCCAATCCCCCATCAGGAAAGGTTTTCCCAGTAGTCTAGTGGTCTCTCCCCCTCCCAGATCCCCAGTCAAGTAATGTTTCCCTGGTAGTCTAGTGGTCCCTTCCCAATCCCCAGTCAAGTAATGTTTCCATGGTAGTCTAGTGGCCCTCCCTCCTCCCTGATCCCCGGTCAAGTAATGTTCCACTGGTAGTGTAGCAGTCCCTCCCCCATTATCCAATCACGGTCCCTGTATGAAAAAAAAGGAAGTTTGTGTTCCCTTCCCCATCCATGATTGCTGTCCCAGCAATAACTAGTCAAAGAACCCCCCTGGTGATCTAGTGAACCCCGACCTCCCACCCCAGCAGGTAGTGCCCCATCACCCCGCTCCCCCATCCCCAAACTGAGCTGACGACTGGCACAGCCCTCCTCACACCACCACGTCCAGCTGCCAGTCACTAAGCTGTCCATGGTGCACATTCTGTAACATATGCACCCCACTGACAGCCCAGTTGGTGGCTGGTCATGGTGGTGAGAGCAGGGCTGTGCCAGTCACTGGCTCAGTTTGAGAATGGAGGAGTGGGGTGGTGAGGCACTACCTGCCAGAGTGGGGGGGTCCACTAGACCACCAGGGGGGTTCTTCAACCAGTTATTACCGGCACAGCAATCTGTGATTGGGGAGGTGGGAGGGACCACAAGCCTATTGGGAACTTTTTTTATATGGAGACAGTGATCAGACAACCGGGGAAGGACCACTAGACTACCAGGGAAACATTACTTGACTGGGGATCAGGAATCAGGGGGATCCACTAGACTACCATGGTAATATATATTGGTGGATGAGGACAGTGATTGGAGAACAGGCAAGGGGGCATTAGACCACCTGGGACTGCAGCTGCTTGGGGTAGGGGCTGGGAGGGCTATGCTACACCACCTGTAGTCCATGTAAATGGGCCCATAATGGGCATGCAAATGGTCACCTAGCACCTTGCATGCTCAATGGGCTTATTTACATGGGAGCTTTAGTGAATGGGAATTAGCACAGCTGCACTATTCATTGCAGGGCCATTCTCCTGCATGGCTGTTGGGGCAGTGCTCCTGGATAAGTGGTAGTTTTCCTGGGTTAGCACTCCCACTCCAGCCTCTATTCACAGTTGGCTAGCATGGTGCACTATCTGACTGATAATAGCATAATTTCCAACCTGTGGTTCCGCAAGGAGCAGTCCAAACTTTTGCACTGCACTTTGTGCTTCTTTGTGAATCATTCCCTGTGTGTGTGTGTGTATATATATATATATATATATATGTATATATGTGTGTGTGTGTGTGTATATATATATATATATATATATTGTGTGTATATATATATATATATATATATATATATATTATGGTAACGGTAGTGCTACCATGAATTAGGGTTGAGGAGCCATTTCTATGTTAACCCCAAAACTTTGCACCTTAATAACTTTACAACTGTTTGATGGATTTGCCTGAAATTTGGAATTTATGATCAAGAACCATAGGCCTTGGGATCTGCCAAGTTTCGTACTGGTCGGATATACGGCTGCGGAGTTATTAAGTGTGATCTGTGCACTCGTTTACGCTTTTCTGGAATTCTGTGGTCGAGCCTACAGGTCGTACGGTTTGCGTGACCTGCCCAAAATCTTCAGGGAACGTGCAGCCAGGGTCCCCAATGTGCCTTTCAAAGATTTCATGAAAAAATATTAAACGGTTCAAAAGTTATTCAAAAAATAGTTTCCCATTATAAGTCAATGGGAAAAGTTAACAAAAAGTTCAACACTTTCGCAAATGCATTTTTTACTTTCGCAAATGGGCCTGTTACTTTCGCAAATCGGCCATTTTGTTTTCAGTTGGTGATCAGAAAAATGGTTGGCATTTAAATTTGGGACCCTCTAGCAACCTAATTTTTTTTGTATTCACCTAGTTGGGCCCTGAGGATGCTTGCCATGTCTTTATTTTGTGGTAAAACACCCCAGAAATATGTTTTTCAAATTTCTGGAAAAAGTACTTTCGCAAATTACTTTCGTGCTCACGAAAGTGTCGCAAATTTTTGCGAAAGCTTTCGCAAATTGCGACAGTAATTTTCTAGTCTGTGGGGAAAATGACAGCAATTCTTTGGCACTGCACTGCAAAATAACTGTTGGGAGTTTTGGGCTGAAATTTGGAGGGAACGCAGCCGACATCTCACAGATGTGCCTTTCAGTGTTGTATTGAAAAAATATTACATGGTGGCAAAGTTATGTCACTCCAAAGATGACAGTTTTTCCCATAGGATAACATTACGGTGCCCGAAGCATTACAGGAATCCTTTGGCACCCTGCTGCAAAATAACGGTTTGGTCTTTTTTCCTGAAATTTGGAGGAAGACAGCCAACAGTACACAGGTGTGCCTTACAGTAGTTTGGTGAAAAAATCACATGGCGGCAAAGTTACGTACTCCAAAATTGAAGGTTTTCCATAGGATAAAATATTACGGCGCCCGACACTTAACAGAAATCATTTGGAGCCCTGCTGCAAAATAACGGTTTGGTCTTTTTTCCTGAAATTTGGAGGAAGACAGCAACAGCCACATATGTGCTTTTCAGTAGTTTGTGAAAAACATTACAGGAGAGCAAAGTTATGGGCTCAAACTTTTCTTTTTTCCATAGGATAACATTGATATGGCGTTAGCGTGCCTTTCAGGGCCGTATCAGGAAGCAGTCGCGAGAATCACGGTTTTAAATCGGAAAATCTCTTAGCCACGATGGGGCTAAGATTCAATTAGCCAGGACAGTTGTAAATAATATGACTTTTAAATTTGTTTTCTACGTACAGACGGTTCCTGAGATATAATGTATTTAGTATTCCAAGATCTCATTTTTCGCTCGATACTCATTATTTTGCATACATTATTTGTACTCACTGTCTTTCTCAATGCAGGTTTTGGGGAAAACCAGCCTGTGCGCTTGCATTACTGTTACTGTTGCCCTTTCCGATTGCGGATCCATACCCGTTTCACTTACCATTGCCGTCTGAACCACCATGTGCGTTATCCTTTGCGTTTTCATTTGCGCTTGCGTTTCTGCTATTTTTTGCCATTTCTGTCTACAGTACTGTTTATCTTACTGTTTCACTTTACATCACCATGCCCATTGACATTTCTGTTTGCAGGCACCATGTTACTATGTGACAACACATCACGTGGCAGACCATTCCGTCTATGCCACCATGTGCGTTACCCTTTCGTTCTCATTACGTGCTTGTGTTACCATGTGTGCCACTGTTAGCATTTCTGTTTGCATTGCTGTCCCTGTTAGTATGCCACAACACATCATGTGGCGTGAGCGCAGGGGCTCCTTGCTCCCCTCGCTGCATTACATTCACTATTTCCTCGCTATCATTCTCAAAAGAAGAAGGAATTAGAGGCAAAATTTCAGCTTATCGCATAGCTGGCAGAATAGCCGTTGGTTGAAAACTCCTCGATCGCCCTCAGTACCACCTCAACTGGTATTGCGCATTGGGACGGGTCCCAACCTCACCCCATTTCCTTAAGTACTTCTGCTGCTTTACACATGTCATGGGGTGAGAGTTAGGGGCTGACGTATCCCAATGCGCACCCCAATGCCGGTTGGGGGCTGGGGGTCCAAGGGGTTTCTCAACCCCAACAGCTAATTTCCTCACTTTTGTCAGCTGTGGAACAACCCTAACTAATGCATTAAATGGAGTTTTTTGCCTCTAATATATATATATATATATATATATATATATATATCATTGCAAAAAACTCTGTTAACGCATCACTTAGGGCTCATATTACAGTGACAAAAGTATGGAAATTTGGTGTTAGGGTTCACAACCCTAACACCCCACCTTGCCCCCCACAACCCTACCATCTCACCCTCACTACCACCATCTATACACCATTGGTGTTGGGGTGAGCCTTGGGGTCATTGGCCCTAATGCTCACCCCATTCCATTTGTAAGGAAGGTAAGATGGTACAGATAAGAAGAATGGGGTGAGCATTAAGGCTGACAACCCCAAGGCACACACCAATACCTGTTAGTATGTGGATGGTGGGGGTAGGGTGGTAGGATTGTGTGGGGACTTGAGATGGGGTGATAAGGTTGTGAATCCTAACACCAAATTTCCATACTGTTGTTGCTGTAATATGAATCCTAACTGATGCATTAATGGAGTTTTTTTGCAATGAATTTCTTTACTTTTAGTGAAAGTATCATCATAGCCATAATTGATCATGGAAATGCAGGGCCCCGAGGGCCATGTACTCACATCTAGCTGTAAGTGTAGAGACATTGTAATTAACCTTCATCTTCCTGCTGCAGTGCATGATCTGTGATTTTTCTTATTTTATTGTGGGAGTACAGGATCCTTCGACCTTGCACGCCCATCCCGCCATAGAAGCATGAGTAAATTATCACCATAGCCATCTGATTACCCCAGGACATGTACCTGGTACAGAAAATTTTCAAATCCCTGCCAAAATGTAATTCTGCACAACTGTAATGCCATTCCACACCACAGGTGTGAAAACACATTTTGGCCAGGATTTGAAAAAGTACAGCTATGACATACATGAGGTGGGGTAATAAGAAGGCTACATTGAAAATCAGGGGTCAAAATATTTAAAATTTCTGTAGTTATGAGTGGGCGTACCAAAATTGCAATGAATGGTCATAGTTTTGGCATTTTTTCATATTTTGACCCCAACTTTGCAACATAGCCTCTTATCACACCACCTCATAAACCCCATAGGTGCAATTTCTTAAATCCATGGCAAAATGCCATTCTGCACACAGGTGCAAAAACACATTTTGGGCAGGATGTGAAAAATGACAGCTGTACTGTTCATGAGCTGGTGTGAAAAAAAAATGGCAATGTTGAAAATTTGGAATGAAAATATTAAAAATCACCTAAGTTATGTGAATGCGTAGAAAAATTTCAACGATCGTGCATAACTCAGTCATTTACAGTATAACCTCATTTATTCAAATGTGCTAGGGACAATGTTTGGATAAATGGAGTTTTGGATAAGTGAGAGCACTTTACATTGAAGTATATTAAGCTGGGAGACACACCACAGTTTTGGATAACTCAGAGTTTTGGTTAACTGATGTTTGAATAACTGGGGTTTTACCGTATTGGTATTTTTTCACTAAATTTTCAACATGGGCTTTTTGGTACCCCACCTCATGAATACTGTCACTGCTGTTTCATTACTAGGTCCCGAACGGTGATTTTGTGCAGCGACCGCAAAATCACCTTACGGGCCTGATTAATGAAACAACAGTGACAGTGTTTATGAGGTGTGGTCCCAGAAAGCCAATGCTGAAAAATTTGTTAAAAATATACCAATAAATGGCCGAGCTATCACTATAAGTTCAAAATGCCACTGAAAGCCATTATACAGCACTTACCTTTATTCTCCAGTTCACAGTTCATCTTTGAAGAGTGCAGACGTTTCCCTGTCCACAAAAGATGACAGCCAATAACCCCTGGTGGTAAGTATAGAGCAAGGGGGTGTGTGGGGTCATGGGTGCTCAGTAAGAGGGTCAAGATGCAGGAGGGGGGTGTGGGAGATGACGAGGGACTGTTTTCTTTTTTTCAGGATAAAAAAACACTTCAGGGGACTGTTTTCTTTTTTTACAGGTAGACTTCAAGCAATATTTTGGGACACTGGGGGTGGGCTCCTCAGTGTCCCACACTGGTGGGGGGGTGTTGTAGTGCTGACACAGGATTGGGCACCCTGATGTTGGCAAAAGCATTTCTTTTTACAAACAAAAATCTCGGGATACTGGGAGTGGGCTATCCAGTGTCCCACACTGGCGGGTGGAGGGGGGGGCTTCTATCCAGGACACTTTATTTATTTTTATTTATTTATGTTTTTGATAACTAGGTGAACAAACTGATCCAAAGGACCATTTTCAGTTGCAACCAGGGCTGTACAGTGCCACAGACAATAGGTACAAGTTACAATACAGTAGGTACATATACTGCAGTGAGTACAGTGATATCAGAAACAGTGATACATAAACATCATGTCTTAAAAATAGGGGTTAAGGACATAAAAAACAAGTTCATGACAAATAATGTAATGCTTCTCTGCTTGCAGAGAACTAGGACATACACTTGAAGCAAATCAAGACATTATTCAGCGAGTCCAAGATTTACAAATGAAGTGCATAAGGGATTACACTATAGCAATCAACATTTTCACAATGGAGTCAAAAACATATCAATTGTATATGTAGTAGCCAGTACTTATGAAGTAAGGCAAATGGTGCACTGGGTCCCTAAGGTGGATTTCTGGTGAGGGTGTTTCCAAGGGAGCAGGCACAGGTGGCCTGAGACATGATCCAATCTCTTAGCTTCAATTTGAAGGACCGATGAGAGGGTAACATATGGATAGCAGGTGGTATTCTATTCCAGAGGTAGGGGGCAGAAACAGAGAACATCTTGCTCCCCATGACAGTAGATGCATGGGGGACTACCGGGGGGAAACAGAAGAGACCCTGAGACACTGAGTTACCACCCTGTCAGTGAGAAGCAAGGAGTACGGGGTCTTATGTGAGTTCTTGAGAGAGGTGTCGACTAGTCAGCCCATAGCATATTTAAAACAGCCCTGCAGAGAGCTCCAGCCTAAGGACTGATATAGAGAGCAGTGATGAGTGGAGGAAGGGACCTGAAGGGCAAAGTGACAGATAGAGTTGTATGTGATATTTAGAAGAGAAAGAAGTGAGGAAGACATGGAGGAGAACACTGGGGGGCATAGTCAAGTAGGGGCAGTAGATTTCCCTGGGCAATTGCAAGATGAGCCTCTGGGGTCAGGAGGTGGTTAACACGGTAGGCTGCCCTCAGCTTCTGGTGGACTCTCTTCATAGTGTTAGAAATGTGGTCATTGTAGGTAAGGGAGGGATCAAGAGTCACTCCTAGGTATTTGAAGGAGGATACAGTCAAGAGGAGGGCCTGCAGAGGTGACTATGTGTAACAAGGTTTTTGATTTGGTGGCCTTTGCAAGGTATGGCTTTGAACCAAAGAGCATGGCCTTCATTTTTTTCTCATTTACAAGAAGTGTTTTGGAGAGGAACCAATGTGAGCTACACTGAGTGGGAAGTGTCCCCAGTGTCCAACAAACTGAACAGAACTCTTTTGGAGAGGAACCAATGTTGAGCTACACTGAGAGGGAAGCTCCCCAGTGTCCCACTCTGGCAGGGGGGCTTCTACTGCCGACATAGGGATTGGGCACCCCGATGTTGGGAACATTTTTTTTTTAATATTAAACATGCCTCGGCCACTTGGAGGCAGTAAAAGGATAAAAAATCCTTTCCTTAGATAAACACCATCAGGTATTTACCTAAACAGGGGCCAAAGAATCTGATTCTAGGATCATTTTGGCCCCAAAATGTCCACAAGTGTTATTTTTTTTATCTGCGGCTGTATTTATGCTGCAAATTGCGGGAGATTTTTGCGAGACACCTTGGTTATTGTTCAAAAAAATGGGATTGTGCCACAATTTGTGGCAAAACCCCCCTTTATTTTGTGAAACAACTGTTGCAATTTGCAGCACAAATATGGCTGTAGATGAAATTTACATATTTCTGGGCATTTTTGTGTAAAACTGATCCTAGAATCTGATTCCTCGTGCCCCAATTAAGTAAACACAACTGTTGGTGTTTGCCAACTCCAAGTATTTTTTGGAATATTTGATTTTGTTTGCCTCACTAACTGAAAATAAGATGGTGGATTCTCTGTAAAACTTTCCACATTTGTGGTACAAAAAAATGCTTTCACAGCATAACAAACTTTAACCGAGGCTGCCAGCTAACTTTTGTCCCATAGGATAGAATGGGAAACTTTGAAATGTAATAACTTTTGAACACATTAATAATTTTTTCACCAAATCTTAAAAAGGCACATCTGGGACCCAAGTCCAACATTTCCTAAAAGTTTCAGACCAAACCCCGTCGCGGTCTTGGAAAACAACGTAAAAAAGAATTTGCGTAAAAATGGTAATTTTCACATTTTTTGACACTGCACATCTCTGCAACTGCACATCCAACCAGAATGAAATTTGGCACATCAAGAGATCTTGGGACCCGATGGCACATGCAAAATTTCATGTGAATCAGTCGAATGGTTGCAAAGTTATTAAAGTGCAAAATTTTGGGTTTAACACAGAAGTGACCATTGAACCCTAACTATACTGGTGCGACCATGCCAGCATAATATATACATATATCTATACAGGGTAGAAGCCACTTAATTGGATCACCTTCATGGATGCCTTTTCATCCTGATTAAACGGTCATCCCGATAAAGAGAAGTTCATGTTTTTTTTGCCCACTGTCTATCCTACAGTAACATACCCGATAGCCTGGCAAATGCTCATGGCAATACAGTACAGTATCTCCTTTTATTTTCTAGCAGAAGCAGAATTATTTTTTTACTAAAGATACATATGTAACTAAAATATATAGCAGTATTTTACTTATAATGTTGAACTGATACTATGTCTGAGTCGCTTGCTTGCATCATCTGCGATGCCAACACACTGACACTGTGCAAGAACTGGTCTGATGCTCAGGGAAGGAAAATTAAGTAAAATCAAGTTTAACTTCCATTGTTTTCATGCATAAGCATAGTGAGCTGTGAGACTACAATCTCCGTGCACAAATCTCTGAATCCAAATGCCAACACGCTGACATGGAGAGGAAGACAGGGATCACTATGAAGATCCGGTAGGGGACAGCTGAGGAACCAAAGCCACTATAACATTAAAGCAGAAGTTTTGAACTGACAATAGATACATAGATACATAGATACATAGACAGTGTCAGCAGATAAGGGCCTATGGCCCACCCAGTCTGCCCATTTGAGCTTGTAAGTTCAGTTTGTTTTCCTAGAAGTCTGTTTCCCCTTACCCCTGACCTCTAGAATTCCTTTATGTCTATCCCATGCATTCTTAAATTCCGTGATTGTTTCAGCCCCCACCACTTCCTCTGGCAGGGTGTTCCACTTGTCCGCCACCCGTTCTGTGAAGAAATTCTTTCTCATGTTTCCTCTGAATCGTCCTCCTCCAACTTCATCCCATGCCCTCTAGTCCTGGAACATCTTTTCCTTAAAAATAGTGTTTTCCTGCACCCTGTTCTCCTGTAAGATACTTGTATGTCTCTATCATATCCCTCTCCTCCTCTCCTCCAGGGAGTACATGTTCAGTTCCTTCAACCTGTCTTCATAGGACTTGTGATGCAATCCATGCACCATCTTTGTTGCCCTCCTCTGAACCTTCTCTACCCTGTCTATGTCTTTACCTAGGTATGGTCTCCAGAACTGTACACTGTACTCCAGGTGGGGCCTCACTAGTGTCTTGTATAGCGGAATTATGACCCCCCTTTTCCTGCTGGTGATGCCCCTGCCTATACATCCCAGCATCCTATTTGCTTTACCTGCTGCCTTGTCACACTGTTTCTCTACCTTGAGGTCATCAGAGATGACAACCCCAAGATCCCTTTCCTCGTGGTGCATGCTATATCCTCACCCCCCAACTGATATATTGTGCCAGGGTTTTTGTGCCCCATATGCATTATCCTGCACTTCTTTGCATTGAATTTCAACTGCCAAACCCCTGACCATTCTTCAAGTTTCTGCAGGTCGCTTCTCATTCTGTCTACACCCTCTGGTGTGTCTACTCTGTTACAGAGCTTTGTGTCATCAGTGAACAGTGAAATTCTGCCTTCTAGATCCTACGCAATGTCACTGATGAAGATGTTGAATAGGACCGGTCCCAGCACTGATCCCTGTGGTACCCCACTGGTCACTCTTCCCTCTGTGGAGTGACAGCCATTTACCACCACCCTCTGTGTCCTGCCACCCAGCCAGTTACCTACCCACCACACTACTGTCCTGCCCACACCCATATTCCCCAGTTGTGTAATAGTCTTCTATGTGGCACAGTGTCAAAGGCCTTGCTGAAGTCCAGATAGGCCATGTCCACTGCCCTCCCCTGATCCACCTCCCTAGTCACCCAGTCAAAAAATTCAACGAGGTTGGTCTGACATGACCTCCCCCTGGTGAAACCATGCTGCCTTGGGTCCTGTAGTCCATTGACAACCAGATGTTCCACCAATCTCTCCTTCAGTAGTGCTTCCATGATCTTCCCCCACTACCGAGGTGAGGCTGACTGGTCTGTAGTTCCCTGCTTCCTCTTTGTTCCCACTTTTGTATAAGGGGACTACATCTGCTGTCCTCCAGTCTTTGGGTACCTCCCTGTTTCCAGTGATCAGCTAAACAGGATAGCCAGAGGTTCAGTCACCACCTCTCTTAGTTCTTTAAGGACCCTGGGTGCTCCATCTGGCCCCATTGCTTTATCAACTCTTATTACTTCCAGTTCCTTCAGGACCCTTTCTGTAAAGGGACTTGTGTCCATTTCTGCACCATTCTCACCCCTTTGTACTGCCTTCAGACCCATTACCCCTCTTCCTCAGTAAAGACTGAGCAGAAATACCTGTTCAATATGTCAGCTTTACTGTTGTCATCTTCCACGTGGCTCCCATCCTCCCCCTTCAGTCTCACTATCCCTCCCTTTGTCTTTCTTTTTTCACTTATGTACCTGTAAAGGTTTTGTCCCTTACCCACTGATTTTGCAATGTGTTCTTCTGTCTGAGCTTTGGCTTCCCTTACTGACCTCCTGCCTCCCTTTGCTTCTCCTGGTACTTCTCCCTATCCCTTCTGCCTGTGTCTTTTGTATTGCCTGAATGCAATCTTTCTGGCTTTCACTTTCTTTGCTACCTCTTTGGAAAACCATAATGGTCTCCTCCTCCTTTTCCTCTTGCTAACCTGCTTAATGCATAATTCTGTTGTTCTTGTGATCCCATTTTAAATACTGCCCACTGTTCCTCAACCCTGATTCCTGTCCCATTCCCTTAATGCCTCTTTCAAGTATCTCCCCATTTTCCCAAAGTCTGCCCCCTAAAATCCAGGATACGTGTTTTTGTGTGGTTTGGTTCTGCTCTTTCTGTGATTTCAAACCACAGTGACTGGTGGTCACTGTTCACCAGGTGCTCCCCCACTGTTACCCCCATCACACTGTCCCTGTTTGTGAGCACAAGGTCCAGTATTGCCTTCTGCCGAGTTGGTTCCATGACGAGTTGCTTGAGGAAGGCACCCTGAAGGGAGTCCAGGATAAATCTGCTCCTAGTTGATGCTGCTGCTGGGATGCTCCAGTCCACGTCTGGAATATTGAAGTCTCCAACCAGTACTACCTTACCCTTGTCTGCCATACTTTGGATGGCTAGCATCAGCTAGCATCAATAGAAAGGCTAAGGATGATACAGGATGCAGGGGGAGGAAAGGAATCATGGAGGAGGGCTGGGAATGGCTGTTCACACCTAATCAGGTGTTACAGAAAGAATTACAAAGGGCTTGTGGGCAGTGTTGTTCACACCTAATCAGATGTGAGAGAAGGTGTCACAAAGCCTTAGAAAGGATTATCATATTAGAGTGAAGGACAAGTATGGGCATGATCAGATCTAGATTGTCCCAATTCCCAATTAGTTGGCTGGGATGTCCCAATTAAGCAGTTAGAGCCCCCATTGAATAACATAGCCACAGAGGAGCTGACTTTGATAAAATGGCCAACAGAGTTAAGCTAGCTCTGACAAAAAGAAATACAGGTGAGGGGATATAGGCAAAGTGGGCAAGCATTAATGATGCAATACTTGAAGCAACATCCCACTGTGTTAGAGAGAAAAGGAAGTGCAAAAGAAGAAGAAAACCACTTTGGTTCTCAAAAACAGTAGCAGGAAAGGTCAGAGCCAAAAGGCTGGCTTTCAGGAAATATAAGGGAACGCAGTGGGTTGAAGATAGGGAGGCATGCCAAACTTCCCTAAGGGAAGCAGGGAAGGCAGTAAAGCAGACAAAGGCCCAAACCAAGGAAACACTAGCACAAACAGTAAAAGAAGGTGACAAGACTTTCTATAGATACATTAGTGAAAGGAGAAAGTCCAGAGGGTATTGCTAAGATCAAAGGGGATAAGGGGGCATGTGAGGAGGAGGACCATGTAAAAGCATCTATCCTAAATAGATACTTCTGCTCAGTATTTACTGAAGAGAAGGTAGGGCAGGGCCCACAGCTCAGCACCATGGACACAGGGGGGAGGGAGGTGTGCACTAGTCCCTTCACAAAAGAAAGGGTCCTACAAGAGCTCGATAAGCTCAGGATGGACAAGGCAATGGGACCTGATGGCATACATCCCAGGGTACTAAAGGAGCTAAGGGTGGAACTAGCAGAGCCATTATCATTACTGTTCAGTGAGTCTCTGAACAAAGGGGAGGTCCCAGAAGACTGGAGAAGGGCTTATGTGGTCCCGCTCCACAAGAGTTGTAGCAGGGAGGAGGCGGGAAACTACAGACCAGTCAGTCTTACCTCAGTAGTGGGCAAGATTATGGAGGCACTCCTCAAGGAAAGGATAGTGCAACACCTGGAATCCATAGGATCATAGGATCCAAGACAGCATGGGTTTACAAAAGGAAGGTCCTGTCAAATTAATCTCATAGATTTCTTTGACTAGGTAACCAGAGTGGTGGACCAAGGGGGAGCAGTTGATGTCGCCTACCTTGACTTTAGCAAAGCTTTCGATACTGTTCCACATAGAAGATTGATTAATAAGCTGGGTAGGCTCAGGGTGGGTCAGAAGTTGGGTGGCAAACTGGTTGATGGGCAGAAAACAGAGAGTGGTGGTAAATGGTATATAGTCAGAAGAGATGCAAGTCACAAGTGGGGTACCCCACGGATCTGTCCTGGGGCCAGTCCTCTTCAATATATTCATCAGTGACATTGCAGATAGACTGGAGGGTAAGGTTTGTCTGTTTGCAGATGACACCAAGATCTGCAACAGAGTAGATGATCCAGATGGGGTGGGCAGAATGAGAAGAGATCTGGATAAACTGGCAAAATGGTCAGAAGAGTGGCAACTGTGGTTTAATGCAAAGAAGTGCAAGATCATGCACATAGGGAAGAGAAACTGTGAAGCCACCTATAGGCTGGAAGGGGAGTTGCTGGCAGTCACAAGGGAAGAAAGAGACTTGGGCATCGTCAGCACCGATGACCTGAAATCATCCAAGCAGCCCACTAAAGCAGTAGGTAAGGCTAGGGGGATGTTGGGGTGTATTAGTAGGGGTATCACAAGTCAGAAGAGGGAGGTAATAATCCCTCTTTACAAGACACTGGTTAGGCCCCATCTGGAGTACTGCATGCAGTATTGGAGGCCACACCTTCACAAGGACATTAACCAAATTAAAGCAGTCCAGAGAAGGGCAACAAAAATGGTACAGGGACTACATCAGAAAACATAGGACAGATTAACGGAGCTCAACATGTATACCCTTGAGCAAAGGAGGGAGAGAGGTGATATGATTGAAACATTCAAACACCTTAAGGGCATTAACAAGGTGAAATAGTCTAACATGTTTCAATATAAGAAAAATAGCAGGACAAAAGGACACAGCATGAGATTAGAGGGAGACCGATTAAGGGGTAATTTGAGGAAGTTCTTTTTCACAGAAAGGGTGGTGGATGCATGGAACGGCCTACCTCAGGAAGTGGTGGATATGAATACAGTGCAGGGCTTCAAACAGGCATGGGATAGGCATAACAGATGAGTATGAATAGATAGGCCATTGATAGAGCAAAGGCCGATGGCACATTTATGAGGTAGACAAAGAAATGGGCAGACTGGATGGGCCTTGCGGTCCTTATCTGCCGTCAGCTTCTATGTTTCTATGTTAATCAGTGCCCAGTGGGTTGTCCAGTAAAGTGGACATCCTGATTATTTGTGTCCCAATTAATCAGCTTCTACTGTGGGGGGGAGAGAAGGAGAGAGAGGGACAGGGAGAAGGGAACACATCAATACATCCCCGTCATTTAGTTCCATGACAACTCGCCTCAGACTATTAGCTCCAGTGTCAATTTACTCACATGTCAAGTCATCCCACAATAATCCACTCCCACTACATATTGTACTGTACTCCAACAACAATTACAGCAAGATTTCTACTTCTATAACCCTCAATCACATTGCCTCATCTGGTGAGTGAATTGTGCCCACCTGGAGTTTATTTAATAATATTTACACTGGGGGCAAATTGTCTGGGGACAAATTGACATGGGAGTTGACTGACACCGGAGCTAACAGTGTGGGGCTAGTTGTTGTGGAGCAAAATGACCAGGATGAATTGTGACATAGCCCAGGGAGAGTAAGAGAGAGAGATAGATAGATAGATAGATAGATAGATAGATAGATAGATAGATAGATAGATAGATAGATAGGTAGATAAGGTAGATAGATACTGTAGATGGATAGTTAATTGTAGTCCCAGTATTTATTCTAGTAAGTAGGCATTCACATCCCAAAGTTATTGCAAGGGGCACTAAATGGTACCCTTATTGGCATAAGAAACCAATGACTAAATGCAAATGGAGTCTGAATGGCCTTCTCACTTACTCTCACAGTATCTCCATGAGCACTGTGTCTGCCCATGCTGTACCTATTATGCAGATAATTAGAGAACTTTGGTCCTTAGTGCTGACAACCTCACGCCTTCCACAAGTACTAGTTAAACAGCATAGCAGCAATTTAACAATTGTTACAAAACAATTATAATGCAATGTGGCATAAAATGAGATGCATAGAGCTAACAAATGGGAAATAATTTCTTAAATAGAAATGTAATTATACTCAACACCATTTCAGAAACCAACAAACATTTGTCAATGCCGAAAGTTCATCATGAGCACTGGTGCCATGGGGGTACAAACCGGTGTTGCAAATTTCAACACAGGTTCATAACTTAATTGTTTTTAACATTTTAATTGCATCAATATAGCCATCTTATTACACCACCTCATGAACAAAGGAAGAGTACATTTTCAACTCCTGTCCCAAAGGTACTTTCAGACAGTGGCTGCAAAATCACCTTTCGGATGCAAAAAAACATTTTGCTCAGGATCTGGAAAATGGCAGCTGTCACATTCATGAGGTGAAGTGAAGAGATGGCTATGATGAAAATTTGGGGTCAAAATATTGAAAAGTACCAAAGGTACGGCCTGCGTTTGTTAATTTAAGTGCATGCTCGTAACTTTGTTGTTTGTTAATATTTTCATACCAAATTTTCAATGTAGCATTCTTATGACCCCACCTCATGAAAAGTGCCAGTGTCATTTGGTTCACTCTTCCCAAAAGATGATTTCACAGAGTCACCATACCATTCTGCACCACAAGCGTGAAAACATGTTTCAGGCAGGATATGAAAAATGACAGCTATACTGTTCACAAGGAGGTGTGAAATAATAGCAATATTGAAAATCTTAAGTGAAAATATTAAAAACTGGCAAAGTTAGGAGTGTGCGTAGAAACTGCACAACACATGCTCGTAACGCAGTAATTTTTTGGAATTTTTTCACCAAATTTGTAACACGGACTTTTTGGGACCCCACCTCATGACCAGTGGCACTGTCATTTCATTAACCAGTCCTAAAAGGTGATTCCACACAGGGACCACAAAATCACCTTTCAGGACTAACGAAATGACAGTGACAGTGTTCAGGAGAAGGGGTCCCAAGAACCCCATGTTGAAAATCTGAGGCCAAAATTCTTAAAAATGGCTCAGATATCACCCTAAGTTGAAAACCTCCCCATTGATTCCCATTATAAGGCTTACCTTGAAATCTTCACTTTGCCGGTCGGCTTTGAAGAGTACAGACGTGTCCCGGTCCACAGAAGATCATTGCTCCCAACCTCCAGAGGTAAGTATGGGTAAGGGGAGGTGCACAGTGGGAAGGTCAGGATGGAGGAGGGGGATAGGGAGACAATGATGGACCTTTTTTTTTCCAGGTTTAAAGAAATAAAGACATTGGGGACATTTTTCTTTTTTTTTTTTAAAGGAGAAAGGATGTGAACATTTCTGGACACTGGGAATGTCCTCCCCAGTGTCCGGGGGGATGGGGAATGGAGGGTGTGAGGAGGACAGCAGCAGTGAGAGGGAGAGGGAGGGATTTGCTGTGTGTGTGTGGGGGGGCTCGAACAGAATGAAGGGGTGGGGAGGACAGCAGCAGTGGGAGGAAGTGGGAGGGAGGGAGTGATTTGCTGGCAGGGGGGCCTTAAACAGAACAAGGGTGTGGGGAGGATAGCAGCAGTAGGAGGAAGCAGGAGGGAGTGATTTGCTGGCAGAGGGTCTCGAACGGGAATGCAGAGTGAACAGGAGCAGTGGGCAGGCTCAGCGCATTCACACTGTAAGTGCTACGGCAGTGTGAACGCGCAACCACGAAGTTAATTTAATGCAGGTCTTTATACATCAAGGGACCGAACCGTGCCATTATTGGTTCTGCTCTGTCCTTTGAAAAGTTTGTCAACTCCTCCCCCAAAACAGAAAGTGAGTCATCGCCAGTCTGCCTACTGATTTGCCTGCTGCTGACCTGCCCCTTGGAACTGAGCTCTCCAGTGGACGTACCCCCCTCACACCCCTGTATATCAACTCTCATTTCAAGAAGTTTGTCTGTGCTCGCATGGCAACAAACTCAAAATGGGATTTCAATGTTTATTACATACAGAGGGGCTCAAAGGATTACATATGCACACTGTACAGTATCTACCACATTAGCAATAACAAACCTGTAATCCAACACAGTCCTTTTAACTGAGAAATGAATCCATAGGTACTTCAACATTTGAAGTAGCTACTAGTAGATGGGAAATGTTTTTTTTTTAATTTAGTCAACTTTATTAGGTATTTCTAACAAAAGAATACAAAACCAGAACAACAACAGCAGCCATTCCGTATTCTGGCACAGACAAGAAGCTTATGTAACTCACAATGCCTCAAATGTTCCTTATGTCCTTGTTCATTCTTATAATTTGTATTGTTATCCCCAGTCGCCTCTGAAAAAGGGACCTTAGGGGCTCAGTGGGCCTACCCGGTCACCAAAATTTAATAAATAAAAAATAAATAAATAAATAAATAAGTATACAGCAGCACAAAGGAAGCTGTGACAATAATACAGGAGGTGACACAACAATAACAGTGAACTATAAAACCATAACAGTGTCAGTGGCTCAGTAGGTAGCATACTCGCCTCTGAGGCCGGGAGATCAGAGGGCTGTGGGTTCAGTTCCCACATCTCGCACTTGGGTTAATATCTCAGTACTGACACTGTAGTGCAGCATGAGAGGGGTGCTGCACTTCTGAGGTGCCGGCTTTCAGATGAGACATTAAACTGAGGTCCCATCTGCCTGGATTGGTGGTAGTTCAGGTGGATGTTAAAGATCCCATGGCACTTCTCGAAAAGAGTAGGGGAATTTTTTATTAAGACTGAAAAGCAAACTAAATACACAAGGTGTTACAGCACACCAAATCATAATACAAAATTAAACAATTAATATAAAAGGTAATACAGCATCCAAATGAACAAAAACAAATATCAACATTTTTAAAGTCCAAAAAAAGGAAGAAGAAATATCCAAAGCTAAACAAAACTCCCCTAAAACAAAATTATGAGAGAATTATATATACAAAAGTATTACTACATACTAAATTATAATACAAATAATAAACAGAAATATGTATTTCATAATACATGCAATGGAAAAAAAAGGAAAACTCTGTCATTAGAGTCCTAAAGCCCAAGTAGTAAATGCTGAAAGTCCCTCCCCTTACTTAAAAGAGCCAGGGATTCTATGAGAGAACCAAAACACCAAAAATTGTATGACAACATACAAAGTAAAAAAATAAAGAAAAATAAGTATACAGCATACTTTTTGTCCCTTGTAAACCTAAAGGGAGAAAAAAAAATTGTGAAAATAAGATGAAAAACAGAAACACAACATTATCCCATACATAGTAAGCTGAAATAACCCCTCCCCCGCACATGCATACCACTATATGGCAGTATGTTTTCCCAACTCAAAGCACCTCATACAGAATTAACTAGTATCCACAACATACACTTCCATAATATACGGATTCTTCATGTTCCTATATAATTTTTTTTAAATTAAACCATACTCAAAATCAAGAATACTCCTCACCAGAAAATAATTCATTTCTACCAGAAACTGCCGCTTCTCATTAATTAAGACCAGAAGAAAATAACAGTGAAATTACAAAGAAAAACACTCAGTACCACATATTACTAGTCATAAGCAAAAGTGGAATTATGCAATAACTGAAATGTATCTCAAAATATACCCTACCAACTCATAGCCAATCTATACTGTAACACCAACACTGGAAGATTTCATATGGCACTGACTTCCTTTCAGTATTTTTATGACTAAGAATTGCAGTAGTAATCATATGAAATAATTGTTCCTCTGTATATTCTAATTGTTGCAGTGTCAGCCTACACTGCACATGCCATATATATAATTTAAAACACCCCAAAAATAACCAAAGTGTAACCCTATCATGTTTAGTCCATTTGAATGGAAGAATACCCAAGTATAAAATCTCAGGGGTTAAATCACAAAAGGGTGATATAGGCCATTTACCCCCTAGAAAATTCCAAAACCGTTTTACAAAAGGACACAGAAAGAACAAATGGTCCATGGATTACACCACCTCAACACAAGTCTCCCTAGGGCAGTAACGATGTTCTACACTTTTATGTTTTAGGTTTCCTTTGACATTGAGTTTCCCATGTAGGGAAAGCCACATAACATCCCACATATAAACCGGTATATGGGTAGATGTCAACATTTTTCCAATCAATATTTTATCTGAAATAGGTTTAAAGTCAAAACAGGCTGTATCGTGAAAAAAAGTAGATAGAAGATGTGCATATAGTGCTTTCCAGTCCTGTTGTGAAAAATGTTCTGGTACTAAACACCAAAGTTTTATTTTCCCAAAACATACCCTTAAAGTTTCTGGAATATTATACAAAGAATGCTGTTTTGGGATGCATGAATGAGGAAGCCAGAAGGGAGTATCCCTGCCAAGGAATCCAAAACCCATGGGATCCAAATACCCTCAGATTTCAATAATAATGGTCTCAAGTTTACATTAGCAAAAATTGTAAAAAAGAAAACAATGAGATTAATCATTTTAATACCCCCCAATTTTTTCTCTCTAAACAGCAAACACCGTCTAATTGGATTCAGTCTACTACCTAAATGCCTGAAAAAAAGCAACCATACATCTAGGTCTCCAGCTTAGGGGGTAGACTAAAAACTGCAGCTAAATACAAAAAAATTGGGAGTAAGAAGGTCTTAATCATATATAGCCTTTTTAATTTGGACAATCTCCACTTATTCCACAGTAACATTTTCCCATAGCAATGTCCAATTTGGAGGACCAATTTAAGAAGGCCAAATCCCCAGTACCAAAAAGAAGTCCAAGAATTGTACAGGTCCCTGTCACAACAGGGATCCCAATTACCGAGATTCTAAAAACTTTCTAATCCAAAGGAAGGCATTTACTTTTCCTACAGTTAACTCTGGCTCCCGTGAATTCGGAAAATTCCCAAAGTATTTGTCCCACTAAACAGGTAGAAAGGTAAATCCCCCACAAGAAAGCAGATGTCATCTGCATATGCAATACTTTTAATTTCTTCTGAGGTGCTAGAAAAAGAAACCCCCTGAATAGCAATATTATCATTAATGCAACAAATTAAAGGGTCCAGTGTAAAAAGATAGAGAAGGGGACTCAGGGGACATCCCTGTCTAACTCCCCGGGTAACCATGCATGCCCTCCCCATCCATCCATTACAGAATGCTAAAGCTTTAGCATTAGAATAACAAGATTTTATCCAAAAAATAAAAGTACCCAGAATCCTATAACTAGTCAAACAGTCCCAAAGATATTCATGATTTACCCTGTCGAAGGCCTTTCCCTGATCTAAACTAAGAATGAAACCAGTTAATTCTCCAGTCTGCCCCGGGACAAAATTTCTCTTAATAAAATTAACCCATCCGTTATACTCCGGTCAGGAATAGCACAAGTCTGAGAAGAATGTATCAGAGTAGATGCACAAAGCAACAACCTGTTATTCAACAATTTGGTATACAATTTAAAATCAGTGGGCTGGATATTCAAACTGCGCCATTCTGTGGCGCAAGCCCTTGTGCTGCTCAAAATAGTTGCGCTGGGGTGTGGCCCGGGCGATATTCAATGGAGTTGCGCTATTGAGCAACTCCTTTGAATATCACCCCCTGGCCACAGCCACTGTGCATGGCGCAGTGGAACTTGCACCACCGCAGTGGTCAGGAGTGGAGCATTCAAGATGCGGTGGCACAAGTTCCATTGAGTCATGCACAAATTTCGATATTCAAAGGTGACATGCAAATGGGGCCATAATTCATGCAAAGGCACAGGGGGCCATTTGCATCTGCCATATTGTTGCATCTGGCTCTTATATGCAGATGCGCTGATCCTCGACGACTTGCACCTGGTGCCCTGCCAGGCAGCAGCCGTCAGGGACCGATGCCCCTGCAGCCCGATCGTGGGCATGAAGTAAATCCCCTCCCCGACTGGCCCGATCGCAGGCAAACCCGTAGTAACCCCTCCCTGACTGGCCCGATCAAGGGCAAACCCATAGTAATCCCCACCCCCACTAGCCCGATCGCGGGCAGAACAGAGTTCAACCCCAAGAACAATATCCTGGTGGTCCAGTGGACTGTCAGGAAGCCAATCCGGGGCATTAGAGTCAACCCCACCCCCAGGTCCAAGTACCTGGTGATCAGTGGCCCCCACCCACCCACTCCATCGGAGTCCCACCACCCGCCTCCCCATCAGCCAGCGGCGGAAGCATCCCACCCTGCCTGCCACCCCGCGCCTGCTGACTGACTGCTCAGTAGGCTGCACGCCCATTGGTTCAGAGCAAGAGCCAATGGGCGGCAGACTATAAATGAGCAAGGCAGTCCAGATATGTGAATATGGAGATTTCTCTGCGATTAGGCCAGTCGCGAGGATACTACTAGTTTGCCATGCAATCGAGCCAATCGAGAATTACTACTGGTTTGCCCTTGATCCAGACTAAGTCCAGAGAGTTACTATTATGCCCGATCGGGCTGCAGAGGGCACAGGAATGTAGTGGAGGCCACCCACAGGTGGCAACTGCTGTGTTTGCACCCTGCAATGGCAGTTCAACTGTGGTGGCCCTGGGCTTCATACTCTTTTTTCCCTCAAAGTCGTGCAGGGCGCAGGTTGGGGAGTTGCGTCTGCACAACTCTGCAGCACGGCTGAATGTCGGGTTGTGCAGTTTATGCACGATTCCTCCCTCGGTTGAGCATGCCTTCATTAGCAATGTGCTGTTGCTCAGCATGACTTGTGCGGCGCAACTGCCTCACGCTGAATATAGCAGAATGGCGCAATTTTGGACTTGCGCAGGCGCAACCCTATTGCGCATGGTGCAACCTTTTTGAATATCCAGCCCAGTATTTAATAATGTGATGGGGCACCAATTTGAAAGGTCAGTCCTGTCCCCAGATTTATACATAAAAAACACCAACCCATTACCCATTGAATCAGGCAAATTCCCTGAAACCATCATATCCTGAAATAATTCTAGGATTTCAGGTAACAAAACTTGCAGAATCACACTGTACAATTCATATGGAATTCCATCTGTTCCAGGTGCAGAATTCTTTTTAACCATTGCAAAATGGTCATTATTTCAGATGGAGTAAGTGGTGACACCAGTACCTGTTGATCGGATGACAAAACTTGTGGTAAAATACATTTTTCCAACCAAACCTTATGACCATCCTGGGAGGATTCCTGATGACTAAATAAAGACTGCACATGCTCCTCTATGGCTGTCATAATTTCATACCTTTTGGAACAAAGACACCCCTTAGCATCCTGAATTAAAGACATCCGCTTTTGATATTGTTGTTGAGCACAGAATTGAAATGGATTCATTAAATCCTGTGAACCCTGGGTTCCAAATTTCTGTTCCTGTTCTAAAGATCTAAGTCTATTATATTGTAGCTCATTCATTTTTCGCCTGGTTTCTACTAATTCTGCAAGAATCATTTTATTTCCTTGGGAAGCTTGAAACACTAAATTCTGAAACTGTATTTTGTAAATACAATATTGGTCCCTCTTAAATTTCCCATTTAATCTACCTATGTGTTGAAAGTATCTTTTAATATCTAGCTTTGTATCCTCCTACCATTCCTGTGAAGTATCATATAACATTTTAACTGATTTATGTGCTTCTAATAAGGAAAGAAAACCATCCTTAACAGTTGGAAGAGACAACAGTTCCAAGTTCAACCTCCAATACCCAGGCCCTTGTTGCATACCATCATAATTAGAGACCGTCAGTTCTATGATGGCATGGTCAGATGGAGCAACAGGATGGGTCCTGGTATTTTTAATCTCCAAGGCAGGAGATGTAAACCAGAAATCGATCCTAGTAGCTAGGTTACCTCTGAAATAGGTCTTATCTGGCCGGCCAAAAAAAACACAAGCATCAACCAAACCAGTTTGTGAAATCAAAGCAGCCAGGCAATTGGTATCACAATATAATTTTTGGGTTTGAGGACCCCTGTCCTTTAAATACAACCCACAATTGAAATCTCCTCCCAAGAAAACATAATGAGATGTAAACAAATAAAGCTGTATAGTGTTAAAAAGCTCAATTCTAGCTGTCTTTGTTTGTGGGGCATATACATTAATAAACCGACAGTGCAATTTATTTAACGTGACATCTAATAACAAAGCACGGCCCGGGGCTATGTCCACTACCTGTATAGATTGTGCCAAAGGGGAATTTAAACAAATTCCAACCCCACAACAAAGATCCTCTCCAATAGAACAATAAGTCACTCCCCATTTCCATCCCGCAGAGGCTCTATCCATCTCTTGTCTGCTATGTAATTGAGTGTCTTGAAAGAATACCACATCATAAAAAAAGGAATCAAATAAAGCATATACCAAAAGTTGTTTTCTATCTGACTGAATACTGTTAGTATTTAAAGAGGCCACAGTAATACTAAATAACGTATCCATTGCGTATAAAAACAAAAAAAAGAAACCCATTAAGTGTTAACTAAAGGAGAACTAATTAATACTGAAAGAAAATTAAAAAACATTAGGATTTCTTCCTGACCCATTTATGGGAACCCATCCTAGATTTATTTTTTGGAGGGATAGTCAAATCTTCTGTAGAACGCTCAGTGTGTGATTCTCCATCCGCTTGAGAGGAGTGAATCGAAACCGAGTCTGATTCTGTACCTACATCAGGTTCTTCAACCTACAAGGTGGAAAAGGTGTTTTGCACTGGGAGATGGAAGACTTCTGAAACAGATGCTGCAGTTTTCTTCCGTAAACTCCTTCTTCGATTATTAACTACAGTGAAGGCACCTTCTGGTAGAAGGGGGGGGCATAGAACCTACATCACCAGATACCTCTAGTACTAAAGGTTCTGCCTCAGATGGAGGCATGTGAGAAACCAAAACAGAAGTGGATAAGGCCTCTGAAGGGGGATTAATAAGCCTTTCAGGAGGTGCCCTCTTAGGTAGGGGGGGGGGGGCCCATATTGTTTCAAAGCTGATTTTAATGCAATATTCAAATAAAAATCCTGAGTGGTATAATCCTTGTCCACAGTATTATGGGCTGCCCAAGGACAATCCACAAAGGAATGCTGTTTCTCACAAAGACTACACTTGGGAGGATGATGACAGTCGGTCATAATATGCCCCTCTTCTACACATTGAGCACATTTCATTGTATCACAGGTTCGACTCAAATGTCTACTGGAACCACATTTATAACAATGGCGTGGCTGTCCAGGATAAAAAATAAAACCCTTGTCATGATACAGGTAAAAACAACTTGTAGATTTTGAAGTTCATCCTCCGTTGTGGTAAAGTCACCTTATACCTCTACCCTCCATTCCAAAAACCTTCAGAATCTAAAATTAGTTCCGGATTTCCTTGTATTTGATGTTTCTCCAGCCAGTATGAAATGTCCATAATATTCACCCCTTCATTCCTGAATAAGACAGTGATCACTTTAAAAGTTTGTTTTGTTAAAGGTATAGCTTGAAAGTGGCTCCAAGCTGGGTTCGTTTTAAACAGGGCATACTTCATCCAGAAATGATTCAGGATGTCAGGGGAATGAAAACTTATGTCATATGTAGATTCTCCCGGTGTATGAATCAAAGCATACACTTCCGAGGGAGAAAACCCCAGCATCTGCTTCAATAGAACTTTCCCCACATAAAAGCTGTCTGGCATCGTATCCGCTGGTCCTAAAAACTGCAGCTGAACTGCATTCCTGCGTTTAGCTAAAGAAACAGGTTTTTGAAATAAACTAGCGAAAGTGGGAGCTGTCAGGGCTGGGGTTACTGACTCATTGTCAGGAGGTACTATAGGAATAGATCCCAGTGCTTCTTCCAACTGGGGGGAATCACTAGCCACAGTAATGTTTTCCATAGGCCCCTGCTGTGCTGGAGACTGTATAGGGGAGAAGGAAATAGAATCCGCTTGTGAAATGGGCAAGTCCATCATAACCATCTCTGCATCTGTATTAGCAGATAAAGTGTGCCCTGAAACAGGGTCTAAGGCTAGCACATATGGTTTAGTAAACAGGACTGTATCAGGCTTGTGCATATTGTGTAGGAGGCCATCCACAGTTCCCCCCAGTACCCCCGTGACACTCCCCGAACCTGGAAGCAGAATATCGGGATCCGCAACCCACTGACCTGTTTCTGTTTGGATCCAACCAGCTCGTTCCAGTGTCCATTCTGGAGACCATGCCGAATCATGCTGTGAGTGATTTTCCAATCCTGTGTCTTTCCCTGATGTAGTATCCTCTATTAGAGGGCCCGCTGCAAAAACTTTTGCTGTAGACACCGTAGAAGGAGACGGTGAACCTTGAATCACGCATTTCCTTTTTTTTTCTTCGGCATGCAGTTTAGCCGCTCTGTAATCAGCCTCAGATTGTAATAAGAGGTCCTGTTTCACACGGACCACTGCGTCTATATCTTTATCACCCTCCACAGGTATGGGGCCTGCTCCGGGACTTCCTGTAACACCTAGTGTCACCATCATAGAAGAGTGTAGCAAAACTCCATTTTTGGTGGATCCTCCACCCGTTGCTATCACAGCAAGCAGCGGGGGTTGAGGTACGATATGCTGGCCACCCTGAGGGTGCATTCCAGCCATACCATGTTCCCCACTGAGCCTTGCTAACTCGCCAGCCACAGCATCTCCTCCTCCACTGTCCTCCTCCTCCTCCGCCATCTTGGTCCCACAGGAAAATGGGTCCCCCCTGCTCACAGGAAGCAGGAAGTAGGGCAATTTCCCTGGTGTCCTGGCCAAATTCCCCTCATTCACTAAAAATACCACCAACAGTGCTTAATCTGGTTCAAGGTAAATTGGTATTCATCTGTATCCCCCTCTCCCGGGTCGTGCCTGAAAATAGGCAGGATTTGCCTTTAGTGCACGTCCAGTCAAAAACTAAATAAAATAAATAAATAAATAAATAAATACAAAACAGCTACCTCATCCTAAATATAACCCCACTACCCACCCATCCCTCCTCCCACCCTGCCTATTCCTCTCCCTCCCTGGAGCACTACAAAACCTAAGTAGTAGGGGTGACTCAGCTGCTGGAAGGAGAGGATCCTCCTCCCTGCTGTCAGGTCATTGTACGGTGGGCACCTTAAGACTGCTGTTGGGGGGGCACTCTGCCTGGGGTCCAGTAAGAGATCTGACTATCTAGCTGGTCCCTTAACTTAACAATACTCATGGGTTTTGTAAAAGAGGTAAGAGATCCAGCAATGATCCCCATCTATTCAAGAAGGTCTCTAGTCGATCCTGCCGTTTAGCAATTTGGCACTCCATTTCTAGAACCCGGAGTATTTCACAATGCCATTCTTTTAGCAAGGGGCAGGATTGGTCCACCCAATGTCTAACAATGATAAGCTTGGCCACACTCAAAATCAGAGACATGTGGGCTTTACGAATGCTTAACATCTCCCAGGTGAAGTGGCCCACCAGGCAAATCTGGGGGATAAAATAGGAACCTAACTCAAGTAAGGGTTCTATGGAGGATCTAACCATCTGCCAAAAGGAGGTTATCACAGAACAATCCCATTGAACGTGTTTTAACATACCTACCTGTAGTCCACATATGTTATAAAGTGGTGACTCTACTCTTCCCATCTTAAAAAGTTTCACCAGGGAAAAGTACAGGTTATGCAATATCAGAAACTGCAAAAAGCGGAGGCGGTCTTGCTTTAGGAATCTGTGTAGGTATTGCCAAACACTTTGCCTCTTTTTGCCACTCAAGCACAAACCCAGCTCCTGTTGCCAATAATAACATACAGCATGGAGACTGCTAGGGTCATATTTCTGTAATAAGGAATAAAACCTGGAAATTGGGTGGGGAGATATAGCCGTTTCTACCAGGGTCGGTAATAATGAGTCGGCTTTGTCAACCCAAGGAAGAGGGCCCATAAATGAGGTGATTGCCCTAGTTAGTTGGAAGTGTTTAAAGGGGTGATATACCGGAATGGGAAAAGTCTCTTGAACCTCTCGTGCAGAGCAGAGTCTTCCTTGGTTGATTAAGGAAGCGACTGGGACTTGGGAAATGTGTTTAAAAAATAATAAATTAAATTACCAATTTGCAAGTTTTGCTATAACAGCTGACTGTGGAGAAATTCTCTTCTCCACAAAAAAATATACCTCCAAGTCAATGATTAGTGTTCAGATCACTTGTATTCTCCAGCAGTGAGAAATAAAAGAGTCTGTGTAAATGCATTTTAGAAGGCCATTCTTAAATATTTCAGCTTAAGTTTTATCTTGATATAATTCATACAGAGAAGTCATTGTAGGTGGTTATAGTTGCTGCTGACTTCATTGTATGGCACAATAAGTCACAGTAGGTTAATAAAGTTGTTTGGCCACAAGTTTTGATATTTTGAAGGCAGGCTCCTTTTCATAAGACAGTCAGAATGAAATAAATCACTAAGGACTGTTGTCAGACAGGTGAAAGAGCAGTGCTGCCCCTCCTACTCAGTGTTTGAAAACATGCAACCAAATGATGTCACAGGACTACTAACTTAAGGTCTCCCTAATGGGAGCTCAGTTTAGCAAGGGTTCATGCGAGGCTATGCACTGGTAATTCAATTGCTGTGTTTAATTTGGCCAGTTTAGATACTTGTAAAAATCTGGATTTAAGTGACTGTAAACAAAACACAAATGCATTTCTTTAGTTAGTTTTTGTCACACAGTAAGTGCACTAGACATACAATGCCAAATTTCAGATGTGACCCAGGAGAGTACAGGCTGCATGACAAATACAGAATTGTAAAATACAGAGGGCCAGATTCTCAAAAGGTTATGATATGGCACTAAGGGACTTGCACCCCAAAAAATGGTGCAAGTAGCACCTTGTGCCATGAGTTCCAACATTTGGGATTCTGCAAAGCAACCTGCGACATGTTGCAGGCTGCTTGTGCCAAAGTGGACTTACGCCACCACTTGCGCCAAAACCCCCCTGCGACATGGTGCAAGGGGGTTTACAGCAGCAATTGCACCCTATTCTGTAAGGGCAGCTGCCAAGTCCCTGAGTTTGGTATTCTGGAACAACCCCCAGAGGACATCCGTTAAAGTACAGTTACACCAGCAATTAGCTGGTGTACGTGTACCTTGCATCCACCAGGGATTGCTCCAATATGCCACCAGCCCATCCCCTAGTATATGTAACTTGCTCTGATCCCACAATCAGATGTGGAATAAGCCCCACAGGGCTATGGAACCCCTCCATGCCCTGATCCCCCATAACTGTGCTGTCTAAGCCTCACAGAGCTAGCGGACCCCCCCAATGCCCTGATCCCCCGATATGTGTAGAATGTGCCCCACAGGGCTAGAGGACCCCCAATGCCCCATTCCCCCAACATTCAGTAAAAAGCCCTCTAGAGGAACCACCCCACTCCTGGCCCGATCTCGCACCTAAGCCGGAGTGGTAATGCAAACCATGCACAAAACAAAACAAAGATCTCCTTGTCCTGGTAGTCTAGTGAGCCCCCACCTTGAAGTTCTAGACCACCCCTGCACCCCTGACTCAGTCTGGTTATGCACAGCCCATCTCACCACTCATGGCCAGCTGCCGACTGAGCCCTTGCATGAGTGCATACTACTGTAAATAGTAATGCTCAATGAATGAGTTGTCATTCATAGAGTGCAGCCACTATTTATTGTAGTATGCACTCATGGAGCCCAGTCGGCAGCTGGCCATGATGGTGAGAGGTGAGCCAGCAATTGCTGGCTGGGTATGGGTTGGGGTGTGGTGGTCTGGCACTGCTGGGTGGGGGCCACTAGACTATTAGGGATAATGGGGATCTTTTGCTTTGTTTTTGCACAGTTTACATTACCACTCTGTTTGGATTTGGGGATCGGGCTGGGGGTTCCTCTAGCCCTGCTGGGCTTTTTACTGAATGTTGGGAGACTGGGCATTGGGGTCTCTATTCTGTGGGACTTTTTTACTGAATGTTGGGGATCGGGCATTGGGGTCCTCTAGCCCTGCAGAGCTTTTTTACTGGAATGTCAGGGGATCAAGGCATTGAGGGTCCTGTAATCCTGTAGGGGCTTTTTACTGAATGTTGGTAGATCAGGGCATTGGGGGTCCCTCTGATTCCCTGTGGGACTTTTACTGAATGTTGGGGATTGGGGCATTGGGGGTCCCTAGCCCTGCAGAGCTTTTTTACTGAATGTCAGGGGATCAGGGCATTGGGGGTCCTGTAACCCTGTGGGGCTTATTTTACTGAATGTTGGGGGATCGGGGCATGAGGGGGTGGGCTCTTGCACCCTTACTCCATGGTTGCCGCAGGCTTGCACAAACCCGATCATGTATGCTCTTCCTTTGGTGTACAGTTTGGGTTGGTGCAAGTCACAGGACTTAGCTGTGGGGACCCTGCCAAATAAAGAATAGGGTGCAGGGTCATCAGCGCAATGGCATTTGGCACAAGTCGCGTTTGACATGACTTGCACCTTCCCTTTAAGAATCCAGCCCTGCAAGTACAGCACAAACTACAGAAAATGCATCAATGATACAGCAGTTATAGAAAACAGTAATACATAATCCTTACAAAATGATGAAATATAACATTATGTGCAAACACTGACATAATGTGTGTAGATATTTTCTTAGTTCACTCCCGAAGAGCAAATGAGATAAGCCATTTTGCAGAGGAAGAGAATTCCAATAAATATGAACAAAGAAGGAGAAGGCCTATAGTCCCACATGCTGTAATACAACAGTTTGGAACAAATAACAATGACCTCTTACTGGACCTGAGAGTGTAGGTACAGAAAGGAACCCAAAGCAGATCAGCCAAAGAAGTAGGTACTTGTGATTTTAATAGTCTGTCAATAAAGCAACCAAAGGTGAAATACTGCTTAGCAGCCGGGGAAGTCAACTCAAACCAGAGCATAAAAGACAGTGGCAAGTCAATGGTAGCAAGGTCAGAGTGTCAAGCATAAAATGTTATTACAGATGACATCCCAAAGGATAAGTTTATAAAGAGTTCTAAGCAAAGCCCAACATGAAGCAAAATGATTTACACACAGAAGAAATATGGTGTGAAAAGTCTGATGTGAGATCTAAACTGAACCTTATGAACTTAAAATGACTGACAGTATCCAATAGGGACCCATCTATTTTGGAGACATTTAAATGGTTAGACTTTACTCGAAGTTTACAGCTAGATGCAAAAAGCAAGGATTTGGTTATTTTCAGTGTTTAAGATTAATTTATTATCAGAAAGCCATCTGTGGACCTTGAGGGAGTCAGAATTCAGGCAACTATTTTAATCAGCCAAACAAGTCAATTATAAAATACTTGGCTATCGGTATAAGAACATAAGGAAGTGACAAGCGGGAGATTATAAATGAAAAGAGGAGAAAAAGGGGTGGGAAGCCCAAGCCTGAAGTACTGGGGCTGTACACCAGCAACAGGTTCAAGCTGTTGCAAAAGGACATCCCCCAATCTCCCACCGATAGAAATGAGGGAAATAACCTACCCAGCAGGCAGGCTCTGTTTGAGAGCAGACTGCGGGAAGGGTCAAGCCCCAAAGTGGGTAAGAGAAAGGTACATGTAGTGGGGCACTCAACAGTGAGGGCACTGGAAGCGAGCTGGGTCTCATCCCCGATGGTAAAGAGATTGTCTGCTGTTGTCCTGAGGTGACAGCAAACAAACATTGCCAGGGTTGTGGAACTCATAGGAAAAGGGATAGAAAGGCCAGATCTCATTGCGCATGTGGCCATGACTGGTTTGAACAAGTGGAGCATGAATGAAGGCAGATTTCTGTGCTCTGGGAAAGGTAGCAAAGGAGAGAGCAGGAGTAGTAACCTTCTCTGAGGTACTACCTCAGCCATATCTAAACAAAAGGGAACAGTTCCACATGTTCCAATTCAATGCATGGCTGAAAGGTTGGTGCAGGGAGGAGGAATTTCAGTTTTTTGGGGACTGGGACTCAACCTAGAGGGGTTACAGATTGTTCAAAATGGATGTCTTGCACTCCAACGAGGAGGGCAGGAGGGTTCTATGAGAAAATTGGATGCTGAACATAACTGGTGGGGGGGGGGAGTCAGAGTGGCAAGGCACATACAAAGGACACAAACAAGGGAGATCTTGCTGGCCCCTACCACTGAACTCAACAAGATCAAGCAAACTTGGGGTCAAGGTAAAAAGCGGGGGTTGGGGGAAATGTAGGAAAATGGTATGTGCCAATGCTAGTATTCAGGACAACAAAATGCTGGTAACTTCAGGCACTGGTCACAGAGGAGGAACATGACCAGATGGCAGTAACAGAGATGTGGGCAACCTCAAATTATGACTGGGACATGCCCATTACAGCCTACATTTTATTCAGAAAAGAAAGGACAAAGGGTGGGGGGGGGAGAGTTGCCCTCTATGCTAAGGAGGGGATTGAAGCAATAGAAAGAGATAGTCTAAGGGGGTCAGGTGAATTGAAAACCCTGTGGGTACCAGCACCAACAAGAAAGGGGAAACAAAATCGTGACTGGGATGGTATACAGGCCACCAGGCTAGGATCAAGGAACAGACAGGGAATTGTGGGAGACACTAAAATAGGCAGAGAGACGAGGGAGCCAGCAACCATGGGGAAGTGGTGGTAACTGGGATTTCAACATGCCAGATGTGGACTGAAAATTCCATATTGCGGCTAGTACTAGGAACAAGATTTTGGTGGATGCCTACCAGGAAGTATTCCTAGAGCAATTACCCTGACAAGGAACTGACCATGGTACCATTTTTAACTATGGTAAAAAATGGTTGACCATGCTTTGACTATGGTTGATGGTCACGATCGAAAACCATTGTACGTCTAACATGTAACATGGTCATTTTTAACCATGATTGACCATGCTTGACCATAATCATTTTGCATCCATTGTCTAACAAACTGAGCACATTCATTCTAATATTTTACTAAATTTAAAAATGAAGAACATTGTCTATAAATTTCTGATTTGTTTATTTCATCTTTAAGGTATAGTATAACCTTTTCCTGTATGTTGTCTGAATGTTCTAGACAGACCAAGGTCAAACGTGGTTTACCATGAGTCATCCATGTTTGATCGTGGTTTGTCCAAACTCGGAACAGCATGGGGTAGCAACCAAAAATGCATAATGTATTTGTATATCAGAATGCAGAATCTGACACTTTTAACTCATATAATTACAATCAAACATGTTTTGTAATTTATGAAGAAAAATAAGGTTTACACAATAAAACTAATTCATTGAGCATAGAAAATTACTATGAGAACTCGCCTCATCTTGAAAGAGTTTAGTTTTATGGTGATATAAATAGTGATTATGCCATTCTATCAGTTATGAATGAGGAGGACTTCATTAGAAAGAGGAACAACAGCAGCAATAGGTAAGTAAATAAATAAAAGGGAATTCAAAAGTATGTGCAGATAATATGTATTCATTTCAGAATGTTAACTGAAATGGTTAACTATGTTATCCTTGCTGGGGTAATTCAGGGTCCACCAAGAGAGAGAGAGAGAGAAAAGGGCCTGCTGGTTCTGGCCCACACCAACAGTGAGAGAATTCAGAATGCAGCAGTCCTAGAACCACTCAGTTTCAATGACCAGAGGACAGTAGCCTCTAAGGTCCAGGTCTGAATATGCAAGGGTAGGAAGGAATAAGGGTATGAGACATCAAACAAAAATGAGGGATAAACTGGAGATAAGCATGAATGATATAATGATGGTAGGGGCATAGAAAAAACAGTGGGAAGCATTTAAAAAGATGATGATAGAAGAGGCAGATTGCTCAGTTCTGAAGATATCCGAGGGAAAAGGGCTAAGGGGCCATTGTGGTTTACAGTCAATGTAAGGGTGGTGGTAAGAACCAAAAGGAGGAGCATTTTCAAAGCATAAGGGAAGTTAAAAGGAGGAAAATGGTGTAAAGTACCTGTAAGCAGCAATAGAAACCACCAGGATGGTGAAAGGCTATAGAGGAGACAGAGTAAGTTGGAAACAGGGGTGAAGAATGGGGATAAGGCATTCTTCTGGTACATCGGAGAGATGTGCATGGTCAAAATGGGTATAGTGATACTTAATAGCAAGAAGGGGTGGGAGGAGGGGGTCAAGTGGAAAGGCAGAGATACTGAACAAGTATTTTTTCTCAGTATTTACTATGGAGAAAGATGAACCACTGCCAGATTTTGGAGTTGGGGAAGGGGGGAGCAAAGACACTGGGGTGAGGTTCAGATAACAGAGAAAAGGGTGCTGGAAAAGCTAGCAAGATTGAAACTAGATAAATTTATCCTGATGCCATACACCCAAGGATATTACATAAGGTAGCAGGGGTTATAGCAGGGCCACTAGCGTATTTTTTTAATTGCTCTCTAAACACAGAGGGGGGGCCCCCTAGGGACTATAGGACAGCAAATTCATACCACTATGCAACAGTGGAAAGAGGGATGAATCAGGGAACTATAGATCAGTCAGCTTGATGTCTATCATGGAGAAAATCATGGAGTTTCTATGGAGGGGGGACCTGGTAGATGTCCTAGAAGGGAATGGACTGCGGGACCCCAAACAGCATGGGTTCACAAGGGGAAGGTCTTGCCAGGCTAAGCTGGACAAATTCTTCTGTTGGGTGACTACAGCAGCAGACAAGAGGCAGGCAATTGATATAGTATACCTTGACTTTAGCAAGGCTTTTGACTCAGTCCCTCATAGGAGGCTGATCAAAAACATTAGGGACCTGGGGTAGAGGATAGGATGGCACATTGGGTAGAGAGTTGGTTGATGGGTAGTCAATGAGGAGTTTTCAGAGGTGAGGGAAGTGACTAGACGGTGCCTCATGGGTCAATACTTGGACTGGTTCTCTTCAATATTTTCATCTGTGACATTGGTGCAGCTATCAGGGGTTAAGATCTGCCTGTTTGCAGATGATACAAAGATCAGCACAAGAGTAGACATGGAGGAAGGGAGAAGAGAGCTAAGGGAGGATCCGGGCAGGCTGGGGAATGGGTCCATGATTTTGCAGCAGAACCTTAATGCTAAAAAGGGTAAAGTAATACATATAGGGAGAAGGAACCCAAAGAGTGCAATATGGGATGAGGGTGGTGCTTGACTATACTACAGAAGAAAAAGATTTAAGAGTGATGAAATCAGAGATCATATAAATGTCTGCACACTGCAACAAGACAGTGAATGAAGTGCACAAAATGCTGGGTTGCACAGGGAGAGCCATAAGCAGTAGAGGGCAAGATGTCATCCTGCCAGTGTACAGGTCACTAGTGCAGCCACACTTGAAACAGTGCAAAAGGGCTGGAACCCACACCTGATAAAGTCAGCAACAATGGAGCCTGTACTGCAATGGACATCTAACAAACCCATGACCTTGGGTACAAGACATACGAGGAAAGGCTGCAGGACTTAAAGATGTACTGCCTTGAGAAAAGGCAAGAAAAGGTGACATAATTGAAGTATACAAATAGCTGCATGGAATAAATAGGATAGACACCAAGGAACTACTCTCCTTGACTTCAAACACAGGGACAAGAGAGAATTCACTGAAGCTGGCAGCGAGGAGATTCAAAAATGATGTCTGTAAGCATTTATCAATGGAAAGGGTGGTGGATAAGTGGAATAAGCTATCCGAAGAAGTGGTATAGGTCAACTCAATCAGAAGCTTCAAGGAAGGATGGGACAGGCTGTTGGGTTTAGTTGGAAAAAGGAGAGACAGTAGGGAAGGAGAGAACTGCCACCTAGGCAAGGCAGAATAGTTAGGTAGGGTGGGTAGACTGGATGGGCCAAGTGCAGTCAACTTCTATGTATGTTATTTCATAGGACTCAATAATTCCTACAGAATTCTGTAGTCTCTTACTGTTACCAATAAGTAACTACTGTCATTTACTATGGTTTGTGCTCCCTGTACCACTCGCTTATTTTTATCTTTCTATAAACTAATAAAGAAATTGAATTTAAAAAAAAAAAAAACTTCTATGTATGTATCTACGTAAGATAGAAAAGCTAATTGGCCCACGAAAAAGTCTTGCTAAACACCAACATTAGCGACAGTCAGATCAGAATGAGAGCAATTATTATTTGCAAGTTACTTCTGGATATTCAAGTAACTTTAAAAATCAGGATACAGTAGTGGAGGAGATACCAAAGGCTAGTAACCCAGAGCATAAAAGATAGGGATTTACAAGGTCAAAGGCCTTGGTTAAGTTGATAAATACAGCACCTGTCAGCTGACCCTTGTCCACAGCTTCACTAATATCCTTAGTTAGTTTAACAAGTGCTCTAAATGTACCATGTGAGACCCTACCCAATAACATGCTGGGCAGGGGACAGAAAGCTTTGCTTGTGAATGTAGTCAGTGAGTTGAGCAGAGACCAGCTTTTCAAATATTTTGCTAACTGTGGATAAAAGTACTACAATGATAATGATAAATAATCCTAAGGTTACCACTCTTAGAACAATTCTAGCTACTTTGCAAACATCAGATGCTATGCATGAGGTAAAGGATAAGTTGAATGTCATAGTTTTGTGAGTACCCAAACAGGAAATGTGTTCATATTTAGCCCACAAGTCTCCAAAACAGGCAAACTGACTGCTTTGACAGAGTGATCTAGCCAAGTCTATCCACTTAGTTTTTAAAAGCATATATTTTTACCACATAAAATCCTAGTACTGTACCCCCTCCATAGCAGCCCAGGAGTTTCCAATACTTTTTAAAACAAATATACAATTCAGTACTGTTTTTGAAGAGCGTTTGCTAAGTTTTCTACCTAAATCATCCATGTGCATGGAAGTATTTGAAGGCAGAAAATGCCAACAAACTAGTAAGTGTGGGTCCCCTCTTACTAGTCCTTGTGGAATTTTGGTTCTGCCCAAAAATCCAGCCCAAAATGTCTTGCAAGTCCCTTTAAAAATCCGTAGGGTGTAAAGTAATCATACGTTTTCCCCTCTGGACTAAAATATTATATGACAAAATTAAGTTAATGCATGTTCTTTTCTATAATACTGTACATCTTTAAAATCGTTAGTAAAAAAAAATGAAAATCCTGGGCAAATCTGCCTTCAAAGCATAAGGCTGAATTTTTAAACAGTATGATTTGATTTTGATTTGGTTAGACTGCAACAGCTGTACCAAGCTGAAGTTATAGTATTACACTCAATCAAACATATTATGCAAAACTCAAGTAACAAACTCAAGCACAGAGCAAACAATGTTTGAAAATACAGGTTTCTCAAAGTACAAGTTTATACTTCAGGTGCTAGACTTCAGAGATATAATTAACACATAATTATATTCTTATAATAACGGTGGAAATAGATTACAAAGATTAATATCATCATAAAATGCAGTTATTTTTTTTGGGGGGGAAGAGTCAAATGTTTATTTTACTCAGGTGCCTCCCTTTGTTCCTCCACCCTGATATTGGGTTGCCACAGTACATGCTGTTCCCTGGCTAGCAGGGAGGGTGAACAGATACTTCTACAGCTGCTTGCAATCCCTTCCATGACTGTCAGGGTGGGGATGTGCAGATGTTGGGAGGTCAGACTCTCCTTTCCTGGGAGTTGCTCTTCTTACCTCGGGGATGTGCCCAGTCTCATTACTAGACCATTGGCGGTGGAATTAAATATGCCGGCAAACCTGGGTATCTCAAGTGGCACTGGGTTATTGGCCAGCATGAGTGACAACTCATATTTGCTATTCAAGATCATAGGGATGGAACTCTGTCATGGATGGGTCTTAAAAATGTTTTCAATCTTAGTCACCATACGTTTGCTTTACATGACATGTTAAGTACCTCATTCACCTGCTTTACGTAACTAAAGTGTTAAAATCTGTTTGCATGTAAAATGTATTTAGAAATGATGGTAATCTATGTTGAAGGTTTATTAAAATACTATGAAATGTTAAACAAATGTCAATATGTTCTTGTGGTCAGAGCACCATATTGGGAACCAGAGTATCACAGGTTCAAACCCCGCTTGAACCAAACACTCCCTGTGCGATCTTGAGCAAATCACTTAAGGGCCTTTTATATGGCTGCATTTGCACCACAGTAACCTGACCACTTGGGTTGTTGTGGTGCAAATGTGGCCATGTGGACATTGGCTCAATTGCAGTTAATCAGTCACTGCACTTCTTCCAGAGCTGCTCCAGAATGGAGTCTACATTCCAGAGTGAGCAGCATAAGCAACTGTGTGTACAGACTGCACCGCTTACTCTGACATAGAAGGGCCCCTCCACACACAGTTCCTCCAAGCATCCCTCTGTGCTTCCATCAACATGTGGCCCTCTCCAGTGCATCTTGCATTAGTGCTGGAAGGGGCCATGTAAACCAAATCAGTAATCAGCTCAGGAGGTTGGGAGAATGCAAACATGGACTGTAACGCTGAGCTCAGTGTCCAAGAAAACAGGGCTTTACTCTGCCAGTGCTCAAACAGACCCAGCTGCACAAATGGGTAGAAGTAGGACCCCAGTATAAATCAGATGTTGGATTTTAGCTGGTCTAGCCTGGGTAAATACATTTAAAAAAAAAAAAAAAACTATGGGGAAGTGTCAGCTCTTGAACTGTATGAATGTTATGCTGCTACGATAGGACCCTAATGAATATTAGCTGACTACCTATTGTAACTAATTGTAGGTGATAAAGTGTTTACTAACACTGGGCTCTACGCACATATGTGTGGGAATTATGTGGCGGTGGTGTGTATCCTGCCCATGTAACTCCGCACCTGCGGACAGGTGCGCACAGGCCATATTCACCTATGGCACTGCCACCCAGGTGCACAAGTCTGTGCAGGAAGGCTGGCGGTGGAGTTGCAGACCCAGCCAGGCATCCAATCAGATGCCCGGCAGGGGTTCTGGAGTGGATCCCCCGCACAGGTAGGCGTGGGTCCTGGTCCATGCCTTGCATGTAGGCATGCGTGGCTGTGGTCTCTGCACACTGGCTGGATGCCTGCCCTAGTAGCTCCTGCCACCCTCTGGAGCAAAGTTGAACCCCCCCAACATAGCAAGGCACCCACCCCAATCCCCGATGCTGGCCCACTCCCCCCAAACATGTGCTGGTGCTTTCTGGCATTATGGCAAGGTCCCTCATGCTGTAACTGTATAGTGCTGCTATGCCCCCTGCCTGCCCCTGGAGCATTGCTGTCTACACGGCCGGGGGATTGGGTACATAGAGGCTGTGCGCCCTGGTTAGTGCATCCCACGCAGGGGGCACAATGGGTGCGGAGTGACTCTGCACCACAGATATGTCGTGCATAGCCACTTCTCCCCTTCTTGCATAGGGGTCTATATAACTAAATAAAATCAAGTCCCAGAATTCCTACTATTAGAACTGTCAGAAAATCTGGGAAACACATATTTGCAATGAAACCCAAACCTCTGCAAATACCCTAGTTTAGGAGGATTTTCTTCTCAAAAGTACTATATTGCTAGGATTTTCTCCATGAATGGGCTTGAGCTGTGATTGTAGTAAGTGATTTGCCCAAAGGATGTGCAGACACATTTTCCACAAATTTCCCTTGAAACTGTAGTACTGTACATGAGATGCTGTACTGTGTTATGTTGTGCTATGTTGGACCGTGCTGTGCTGCACTGCACTTTTATGTAATGTACTGTGCTGAATTTTCAAGCATTTTATGTTCTCCCAGTCAGCAGCGTTTAAAACAAAAATATCCCAGAATGCTATGTCTGCAATCAGGCACATCAGGGAATGTAATTATGGGTCAGTATTTGTACTCCTCTAGTGTGTTGTCAGGCACAAGGATGTTTAAGCACACAAGTGGAAAGTGCAATTATTGACCATAATCACAGATCTCTGAAGTGCCTTATTGCACTAAAACATTTTTTATGAGTTTTAATCAAAAATTATATTCCTTTCTGCCCTACGAGGAGAGACTGAGTGATCTCAACATATGTAACCTGGAAGAGAGTGGAGCGAGAGGGGACATGATAGAGACCTACAAGTACCTCACAGCGGTGAATAGGGTGCAGGAGGGGAGTCTGTGTAAAGAGACAAAACACGAGGACCAGGGGGCATGCAATGAAGCTTCAGTGGGGGTAGTTTAAGGGGGATGTGAGGAAGTACTACTTCACTGAAAGGGTGGTAGATGCCTGGAACAGACTGCTAGCAGAAGAGTTGGTGGCAAAAACAGTGAAGTCTTCAAGCATGCCTGGGATAGAGATGAGGTATATTAGTAAATAGATGACATGGAGGGGGGGTTAACAGGGACTAGTTAGGATCTGCAGAGACAGATTAGGCAGGGAAACTCTGGGCAGATTGGGTGGGCTAAGTGATCCTTTTCTACTGGCAAATTCTGTTTCTATGTAATGACTTCACACTACTATATAACTAGAAGAATGAGCATCAAAGGACTACCTCAGGAAGTTGAACCACTGATATTCCACATTTTGGCGACAAAAAACAAACAAAAAACTTGGCAGCAGCCGGCCTGTTGGTGCAGAGGAAGTGTTGCCAATTGTGACACCAGTGAACTGGGGTGGGAACAAGCCATTCAGGTTGCTGGGGGTGACCAGGGGAGCTGGATTAAGTGTTCCAAAGGATGTTCTCCTCCTGGGAGGTACAGCAGTGTGCTTTGCAATGCTACCGCTATCTGAGTGTTCCTGGGGGTAGTAGAGCTGGAGCCACTAAACGAGGAGGAAGGATACTGCCTGATGTTGGCATGCATGTGTGTACAGCATGTATGCAGGCTCTGATGCCCTTGCCTGTGGTATCCCAGAAGAAGAAGGAGGAGGAGAAAGAGCAGAAGAAAAAATCCAGCCAGTGCTGGAGGAAATTTAGCTTCCTGCAGGTTCAGCACTGCTGGCCAAGCATCCTTCTCCACTGGATCCAGTCTCTGGAGGGCCTTGGCCAACCCTGATGGCCCCATCAAAGGGGGTATGGCATGGGAGCTAGGAAAGTGGGGTGTGTACCTGGACAAGGCAGGTGGTGTGGCTGGCTAGGTGGAGTCGGGTCATTGCAGGAGTACATTCACAGGATTAAAACATAAAACTTGCCAGATGTAGTTGTATACATCCATGGAAGCAGACTTAGGGATGGATTTGTTAAATCTTGAAACAGTGCAAGGCCTAAACTGCATCAAGCTTTTGCTACAGTTAGACCTTGACCTGCTTGTAAAATTTCTCATTCCTCTGAGCTTGCATACTGTTTTCAGGCAAACATATTGTGCAATATGTGAGTGACTTAGGGCCCAGTCTACATGAATTGAGCATATCCTGGCTGCAACTCTGCACACCCTGATACCGGTCTAAACCATATGGCATCCACAATCCCCACTCACTGTGCTCTGCTGGTGTGGGGTTGCACACTGTGGCAGGGGGCAGCTGGGGTTGACGGTGCTGTCCTGGACTACGAGTATCCAATCAGATGCCCATACTGGACTCCCAGTTGATCTCTGCCTGCACAGGGTGTAGAGGTTGGAGGGATATAGCAGTCCTCCAGGACTGCTGTGTCCCCACCAGAATATGCAGAATTTTGGGCAACCACTCTAGTCAGTGTCAGCACTGCCCTCAGTCCACCATGGGAATCTCTCAAGACTAGGGGCAGGTGGAGGCTGGACTTGCCGTCTCGTGGACTTTATTTTTGCCATGCAGAGGGGAGTGCATAGCCACTAATGCAACTTCTTGGACTATATAGCATCCACCTCCTCCATCAGCATTCAGCATCACAGAAGTTGCTCTGAGGTTGCAGCACATGTCCATAGCCGCCCCTGGCCAGCCCCTGTCTTGGCCATCCACGTAGCCACATTTGTGGCCCAAGATTGGGTGCTGAGGGGGGTCAGTTGTCAGGGCTGTGGATGTGTTGAACTTCCTGTATGTGCAGAGTGGAACATCTACACTTGTAACATGGAGAAGAGAAAGGGTTACGCAGGATTGGTCCAACAGCATCGGGTGACCGTTGATTAATTCTCAAGTAATCCATGGTTGCCTGAGAATTAATCAATGGTAAAGTGCCCCTACATTTCTGTTCCCCATGTTAGTTTCCTGTCCCAAAACAGTCTTAGCCTGCAAGTCACAGTCGACCAACAGATGGCTGTCTAACAAGAATAGATATGCTTAAGTGAAATATTTTGTAGTGCCGTGATAAGTAGCTTGAAAACATCTATATGGCTATGTGATGTTTTTTTTTGTTTTACTTGGCCTATTGACTCAGAAACACATATCCTTTCAGTAACTACACAGTAATGTATGCCACATATGATTTTCCACATTGCCTGATTTTCCAGATTGCCTCCATGTCTTTTATTAAATATAAAAAAAAAAATACTTTAACAGTGGAACCTAAAAACAGCAAAAGCACATACCTTGGACCAATGTCTATCAAACCAGAAAGTTCCAGGTTTCAAAGTTTCCTATTTTTTTAGTTATTGGGTGGCAAAAAAAAAACTTAACATTTTAAAAAATTTACACTTTTGCATTTCTTTTCACCTCTGTAACTTTGCCTCCCTTTAACTGATCTACATGGAATTTACAGATTCAAGAGTTCCTGACACAGAGGCTGCGCTTTCTAAATTTCATGTAAATCAGTTGAAAGGAGGCAAAGTTATTAATGTACAATACTGGGTGTAAAAATCACAGCTAAAAAAAAATGTAAACCTCAGTGTACTACCATCTGTAGGTCGGCAAGGGAATTACAGCAACAACTTGAACCGCTGATTGATGTGTGCACTGTCCACTAATAATGCCTGAGTTCTGTGCACTGTCCACTAATAATGCCTGAGTTCTGTGCCCTCTGAGGTAGGGATGAATCACTGTTGTAACACGGCATTATGGAGAGCCGTGCCAGGGCGCCAAGCGATAGGCGGGACGGCGTCACGTAGTACAGGAGCAACACGGCATTATGAGGTGATAATGCCCTGTTGCTGTTGTGGGAAGCACGTTCACGAGCCCAACACGGCATTATCTCTCATAATGCCGTGTTGCTGTTGCGCGTTCACGAGCCCAACACGGCATTATCGTCTCATAATGCCGTGTTCCTCTCCTACCAGCTGACTGCCTTCCACTAGGGACGTAGCATGATGGCAGGACTGCAGGCAGGAAACAGAGACACAGGACTAGAAGAGGCCATCGGAAGAGTAAGTTTTCAACTGTGATGGCTGCTTGCGTCGCGCAGCCAAGTGTTACAAGTGCATTAATTACCTCCAGCGTCGGGCTCTACCGGTGGTTAATGCCCCCTGAGTGGTTAAACCTCGGCTTCACCTCGTGCAACAACACTTCTCCAGCGGGCATTAATCCACCAGTAGAGCCCTCCTCTGTCGGTGATTAATGCTTACATAGATGTGTGCACTGTCCACTAATAATGCCCGAGTTCTGTGTTCTCTGAGGTGAGAATAAATCACTGATGGATGTGTGCACTGTCTACTAATAATGCCTGAGTTCTGTGCCCTCTGAGGTAAGACTGAATCACAGATGGATGTGTGCACTGTCAACTAATAATGCCTGAGTTCTGTGTCCTCTGAGGTGAAGATGAACCACTGATGCATGTGTGCACTGACCACTAATAATGCATGAGTTCTGTGTCCTCTGAAACTTTGCCTCCCCTGAACCAATCTACATGGAATTTATAAGATCAAGAGTTCCTGACACAGAGGGTGTGCTTTCTAAATTTCATGTAAATCAGTTGAAAGGGGACAAAGTTATTAATGTACAATGCTGGGTGTAAAATTCACAGAATCTACACTGATCTCACTGTTTCTTATGTACTGTAGGAGTACAAAAGGTACAACAGTCTGGCAAGGAGATATAAACTATTTCATCAGGCAGCTCAAATTAGAGCATTATAAAAGATACACTGCTTGTCACAGCCCACTGGCCACCTGCAGTCTATTCTTAGCACTATTACCAATGAAGCCCATTAACCACCCTATTCCTTCTTTATTTTAGTACTTTACCAGAACTCCACAACGTGGCTTGAACTGCACCTGAATTAAATTAAGATTCATAGCTGCAAGTCCGCTGCTCCCTGCTGTAACTTCTAATGACAGGCAGCCTAGTATCATACCAGCCTATAAAATTGTTTCTTTTTGATAATTCTACTAGCTGAAGGTGGTGGAGGGATGGGGCGTCTTATCAACATAATTTAATATAATAATGCATAACATCCACTTCTCAGCACAGCCTTGCAATTGGCATTCATCACCTAGATATTCCAACAATTATGCAAATTTTATGTTCAAACCACATTAATGCAAACAGCATTCTCTCTGTCTGCACCATTTTTTCCCCTTCAGAAACATTTCTTTTGAATCTCACTGGAAAAAATCAATTTCTTTTTCCAGTAATGGCAAAATGAAAATCAAAGCCCCTTGACACCTGCTCCATTCAGCATGGATGCTGGTTTTGGCAGCTGCTCTCACTGTAGCCAGTAATTTTGTTGGCTTTTTTGTTGTTTCTTGGCTGCTTCACCATGATGAAATGAAAGTGCCCGAGGAATCACTGGGGCTATCTCTGGGTCAGTGTGTTACAACTGTACTTGAAAACAGAGGTTACGCTTTACCTCCGGTCAAAAACAAAATGCTTCTGCAGGCCCTTCATGTTAGCAATAATGTTAAGGTGTGTTGTACTCTTTATTGATGTTTTACAAGAATCAGAAGCCTCCATATTTAGAACATTCTATGACAATATAAATTGAAATGATGCAAGTATCAGTGAGTTATATTTGCTTTATTTATTTAATTAATAACATTGCTGTCCAGATGAGAGACTGAGAGAGGGAGGGAGAGAGTGGGACAGAGACAGATTGAACTACTGAGATGGTGCAATGCTATTATTATCATTATTGCAATGTAAAAAGCTCTATTTTAACATCATTGAAGGTTGCTTCTTCATTCAGTTAGCATTAGGTGAACATTAGGATGCAGTGTTATCTAATGGTTATATCACAGCCTTGGAAGCCAGCAAGAGGCACAGGTTCAAATATTACCAAAGTCAGGTTCAACTACTACCAGAGCCACTTACACACTGTGGGAACCTGAGCAAGTCAAAAAACTTGCTTGTGGCCCAGTGGCACATAGGGTTGAGGCACTGGATGCCACACCTCGTGCCATGCTGGCGACCCAGGTTTGGGAACGGACTCAGGCCACTGGGGGCTAGCAGGGGAGAGGGAGGATTGAGCGTCGGACGACTGCTCTCTTCTCTCTGGGGTGGGTAGTGGGGCTTGCATCACCCTGTAGTGGTGACTGGCGGAGGCCAGCTGCACTACAAGTGGCATGCAATAGCAAGGGGTGGGAGAGCGTGGCGGATGTCAGCACGCTTGGACGCCATTGCATGTCCGACTCTCCATTGGGAGAAAAAAGTGGAAAATGTGGAGGGGGATCTTCCGGGCCAATGGCCACACCTTGCACCCCCGGAGAGACCCAAGAGAAGTGAGTACCCAGTAGGTGCATGAGCGATAATGGCCAGCCCACTGGGGGAGCGGGTTCATGTGGCCCCCACGCACGACTGGGTCCGGGGGTACAGGGCCGGCAGCCAGAGATCGTGTAGGGCCACTCTGCCAAGGAGAATAAATAGTAGGAAGATAAAAACAACTTGCTTGTGCTCCAGTCCAGCCAGATGAGAAATTTGGTCAGGGCAGGATCTCACTGAAATTATGATGTTGCAGCTCAGGTAAATAAATTACAAAAAATGTGTTGTATAATGCCTTGATAACAGCCATGCCATGTCAAGAATGGTGTACTGCAGAGCAAGAGGCATTTACTTTTCATGTAGACAAACGGTACACTATTTCCAAGAGACCCTGACCTGAATAACATGCATGTATGATGACATCCACATAAAGCATTGTGAAACACAATTTGTGATGCATCACACTGTCTTGAGTTGAAAATCAAAAAATAAGAAGTATTTTCCACTAATTGTAAATAAACGCCTGGATGAAATCACACCAGAGCAACTTATCCACTGTGATCTTGAGTAAGTCATGTAACCTTTCAGCTCTTCAGTTCACCTAGCCTTAAAATAGGTAAAAGCAGGATCTCACTGAATGTGAGATGTTGCATCTCAGATGGGCTATCCAGGGTCAAATAACTGTAAAACACGTATTAGTGAACATTAAAACCCGCAGTCGCAGTGAGGGGGTACTCAGGGGTATGGTGTACTGCCACTTTTTAAAATCAAGCAATGCATTTAACATGTGACCTGGTGCTGATCTCATACAGTATATACTACAACCTCTTTTTTTTAAACACTTTGACCACTGATTAAAACTTACTAAGTGCTAACATGCATCAGAAGCCTTCTGCTGGAATTGGGAAGACTGGGACATATGTAATAACAAGAATATTAGATGATGTTTTGTCTGGAAGGTTGGCTAGTAATGTAGTTAGAAAGGTTAGCTAGAAATAGCTGAAACATTATCCTATGTTTCCATGTTTTCAGCAATACAAAAACATGTTTACTAACAATTCTGTGACTTTTGACAGTTTGCCGTAATGCCAACAATTCAACTGATAGTGCTGGTGAGCATTTGCAAAATGAATTTTCAAGGACCCTGCAGTTAGAGGTGGTCTTCCTGTTTATATATAGCCTTAATTATTTAGGTTTGTATTATTTATTTATTAAAATACGGTATATATCTGCTACATGACTTCCTCTTGGTGTCCCAGAAGGATGGTGTGTGATGCGGGAATGAATATGTGCGCCTTCTGGAGGAGCCATATGTTGGCATGCACCCACTCTCCTGTTGAATGAGAAAGAGGAGGGGGGTAGAAGTCATGTGGGAGAGACTCAAGAAGGAGGATTGGGTAGAAGTCATGTGGGAGAGACTCAGGAAGGAGGAAACATAGAAACATAGAATTTGACGGCAGATAAGGACCGCTTGGCCCACCCAGTCTACCCATTTCCCTACCTAATGGATAAACTGCAGATCCTAGTTAACCAGCAGCCTACTTCTTCCTACCCCAACCCCCTAGAATTGCCTTATGACTGTCCCATGCATGCTTGAATTACACCACTGTTTTTGACTCCACAACCTCCCCGGAAGGCCGTTTCATGCATCCACAACCTCTCTGTGAAAAAATACTTCCTTAAATTACCTCTGAGCCCCTCTATCTTCAAATTGTGCCCCCTTGTTCTTGCACACCTCTTTTTTTGAAAGATGCTACCCTCTTGGACTTTGTTGATTCCCTTGAGGTACTTGAAAGTTTCTATCATGTCCCCCCTCTCCCTCCTTTCCTCGAGGCTATACATATTAAGCTCCTATGTGGGAGAGACTCAAGAAGGAGGAGGGGTAGAAGTCATGTGGGAGAGACTCAGAAAGGAGGAGGGGTAGAAGTCAAGTGGGAGAGACTCAAGAAGGCAGTCCAGATAGCCACAGAACAATTCTCCAGAACGGTCTGCAAGGCAAAAAGGAAAAGAAATCCTCCCTGGTTCTCCAAAAAGGGAGCTACCATGGTCAAGGAAAAAGAAAAAGAAGGCATACAAGACTTATGAAGAGACCAAAAATGAAAACGACTGGGATACATATAAAGAAAAAAATGAAGGAGGCAAGCAAAGGGATTAGAAAGGCCAAAGCCCAGATGGAGGCCTATATAGCAGAGGGCCAAGAGAGGAGACAAGGCCTTATTTAGATATATCAGGGAAGGAAGAAAGGCAAAGGGAGATATAGTGAGGATTACCATCAGAGAAGGAAAAGTAGTAGAGGAAGACCACGAAAAAGCAGAAATACTAAACAGGTATGTCATCGAGGCACAGGTCAGGAAGCATAGGAAAACCAGGAGCAGTTGTAAAATTAGCAACAAGAGTTTTATTATTAATAACAGTAAAATAATAAAAAAAAATATTCAGAATTACTATTTACAATGGCAGTACAAACATAGAAAACTGAGTCCTTTTTCCTCTCAATTTCCAATCTCAGTCTCTCAGTCTCTGTCTCTCTCTCTTTTACAAAACATTGCAGCTCTTTTTTATAAGTCTGTGCAGGCGCTCATTAAGAAAACAGTATGCTTCTCACACAGTGTTCTTGTCAGTTTCAGCAGTTGCAGAAAAAAGAACATTGTGACCCAGAACTGACCTCTTGTTTAGATCTTCTGCAAAAGGCTTAAAAATTGCATCTCAGGTTAGCCCCTTGAGTTCCAAATAGCTTTGCAATCATTTCAACAGTATAACTATATACAGTTTTAACTTTGCAATTATTTCAACAGTATAACTATATACATTGCAAACAAAGGGATCCCAATTTTACATATCCGCAAAAAGATTCACATTATTTTTATACCTGCAGATATGCAAGGGGGGAGAAAAGACAGAACAGCAAGTGAGGGTAGAGAGATAGGGAGAGGCAGAGAATTGCAAGACTGTCGGGGTGATCAAGTTCTAGATCTCATGAGAACATTTGGTTGTGCAACCAGACAGAGAAGAGACAGAAAAGCACAGAATAAAAACAGATCCTTGCATTTAAACTCTTTCTCTGTGACAACTGGGACAGGGCCGTATTCAACCCTGGCACATACTCCCCTCCTTAAGAGGAAACCTGTTATACAAAAACAGGTTTCCAAACCTTTCTAGTAATTCTCATCTAACATAAGCATATAACCTTTACAGTTCTGTGCATGTGCAGTATCCTTTTTTCCCATAACAACAGTACAGCAAATAGTGAAGTTTAAATTCACACATTTATTTTTCCAGCCTTCAGAATACTCAATTCCTGATCCATATCTTGACAGAAATCAGCATTTACATTCTTTCCCAGATTTGTGCATCACTCTAAATGTAAATGGCTGCAGTGCCAGGTACCACTGTATGATACTGGAATTTGTATCCTTAATTTCGTTAAGCCAACAGAGTGGACTGTGATCTGTTACAAGTACAAAGTCAGCTCCTAGTAAGTAAAACTTAAGGGACTCCATGGCCCACTTTGCCGCAAGGCATCCTTTTCAGTGGTGGAGCACCTTTTCTCTCTGCCATGCAATTTCCAACTTATGTATAGAATAGGATGTTCTTTCCCATCTATATATTGACTCAAGACTGCAACTAGGCCTACCTCTGATGCATCAGTCTGTAACAGAAATTGTTTATCAAAGTCTGGGCTTCTTAAAACAGGGGCTGAACATAATGCAGCCTTAATGGCCTGAAAAGCTTTGTCACACTCTGCGGTCCATTTCACATTATTTGGGTACAGTTTTTTTTGTGAGTTCAGTGAGGGAAGTAACTAACATAGCAAAGCTGGGAACAAATCCCTGATAATAACCAGCCAGCCCTAAAAATTACCTGACATGTTTCTTGGCTTTAGGGACAGAGCAGTTAGGTACAGCTTCTGTCTTAGAAACCTCTGGCTTGACTTCTCCATTTCCCAAAACACAGCCCAAATATCTGGTTTCCTGCATGCTGAATGCAGACTTGGTAGGATTAACTGTCAGACCTGCCTTTTTGATCAATTGGATAACTGCTTGTAGGTGTTCCACGTGGCTTTTCCAGTCTGGACTGTACACCTCAACATCATCCAAGTATGTAGCACAACAACCAGTGTGAGGGGATAAAATTACATCCATGTACTACTGGAATGTAGCAGGTGTGCCATGTAAACCAAATGGCATGGTGGTGAACTGATTGAATCCTACAGGAGTGGCAAATGCAGTTTTGTCTCTGTATTCTTTAGACAGAGGGATTTGCCAGTAACCCTTGGTGAGATTGAGGGTACTGATATACTTGGCATTCCCCAGTCTGTCCACCAAATCATCTATTCAGGGCACAGAATAACTGACAAATTCTGACACTTGATTAAGTTTCCTAAAATCGAGGCAGATTCTTACACTCCCTTCTTTTTTGTTTACAATCACTGTTGGTGATGACCAAACACTTCTCAACTTTTCTATGATACCCAATTCTTTCATTTTTTGTGTTTCCTTAACCATGTCTGCTCTTAACTGCTCTGGTAATCTGTATGTCTTTTGTCTAATAGGGTGAGCATTCCTTGTCACTATTACATGCTCAACCCCTTTTACTTGACCTGGTGCTGTGGTAAAAGCACTGTTAAAAGTCTTTAGCAAGTTACAAATTTCTGCAGTTTGTTCAGAGGTTAAGGAAACATTCACCTTTACAGCATCAGCAGTAACAGTTTGCTCCAGTCTATCATAAGATACATCAATATCTTCTTTATCAGTTTCTGGTAAAACCAGCAGCATAACAGCTTTTGGTGTTTTTTCAACCCATTTCTTGAGGAGGTTAGCATGGTATATCTTAATAGGATTTTTCCTGTCAGGGTCTCAATTCCATAGTAAACTGTGCCAGTGTGTCTAAGCACTTTATAAGGCCCTTGCCACTTCATTAACAGTTTATTTTCTGTGTGGGTAACAGTAGCAAGACCTTTGCACCTGGCTCAAAAACTTTTTCTTTCACCCCTTGATCATAATATACCTTCTGCTGGTTTTGGGCCTCATCCTGATTACTGTGGGCAATTTCAACATATTTTGCCAGCTTTTTTCTCAGGGCACACATATAAGATGTACTAGATGGCTTCTGATGGGGGTTATCTTCCCATGTTTCTTTCATTATATCTAGTGGCCCTCTAGGTTGTATACCATACAGCATTTAAAGTGATGAAAAACCTGTAGATGCCTATGGTACTTCTCGGTAAGCAAAAAGCAGGCAAGGCAAGTATTGGTCCCAGTCTTTCCCTTCCTTTTCCCCTTTTACAAACATTTTTAACATGCATTTTAGGGTTTGATTAAAACGCTCAACAAGACCATCTGTCTGAAGGTGATAAGTAGAGGTTCTTATGGCAGTGATGCCTAATAGTCAACACAGCTCCTTCAATAATGCAGCATCAAAATTACTACCCTGATCAGTAATAATCTCTTTTGATACGCCCATCCTGCTGAAAATTTTGGCAAGCTCTGCTGCAACTTTTGGGGCTGTGACAGTATGCATAGGAAGAGCCTCTGGTTTTTGAGCAGCATTGTCACATACTACCAGAATGAATCGATTTCCCTTTTTACTTTTGTCTAAGGGGTCAGCCACATCCATTGCAATTCTCTCAAAAGGCACATCTATCAAGGGTAGGGGCACCGGGGGCACTTTGTCTTTTTAGTCACTGAAGCTACTTTCTGACACTCAGCACAAGAACTGCAATAGGTAGCAACATTTTCATGAATTCCAGGCCAGTAAAATCTGTACAGCAATCTGACAAAGGTGTGATCCCTCCCTGAGTGACCTGCCACAGGACTATCATCTGCTATCTGTGACAACTCAGATCTGTACTTTTATGGTATAACCAATTGTTCTATGTGGTCCTGTGTCTGAGGTTTAACCCAAACCCAAACTCTGTACAGTAGCCCATTACATTTTTTAAACAGGTTCACCCTGTTTTGATTTCACCCCCAGCTGCTTAAAATAACCCTCGAGAGAAACATTATTAGCTTGCTCTGAAGAAAATCACAATCAGTGATCAGGTTAGTTTCAACATTTTCATATGTTAATCCCTTATGTCCATCAGTCTTTTGTTGCCACTGTTTCTTCAGATGTCATCTTTGTTTCCTGGACTTCTGGATCTTGGAGCTGTACTCAAACAAGTCTGAATCAAAATTAGTGAAAGGAAATTTTCTTTGCCTTAGCTCTTGTCACCACATCTGCTGAAACATCAGGATTTACTCCCTCTTTGATTAACTCAGTAAATCCTGGAAAGTCATTTCCAATAATCACAGGTACAGATAATGTAGGTACTACTCCCACTTCCATTTGGTGCGATACACCCTTAATAGTCAGAGTCACTTTGCTGGTAGGATAGTATTGAGTGTCCCCGTGGATGCAGATGACAACAGATGACAACAGTGCCTGGTCCTTTTGGACATTGTTTTCCCAGCACTTCAGTATGTACTAGGGGTCTGTCTGCTTCCCGAATCTATAAGTCCCTTCAGAGTCTTATCTTCCACCTTCATATCTGTTAAGTATTTGCCCCAATTTGCTAAGGACAAATCTGTTCCAATATTACTCTCCTTACTACGGCAATTTCTTGCAATAGGACCTGACTTATTACGGTTATAGCAAATAAAGTCTTTGGGTGCAGATTTGTTACCCCACCAGAGTTCTTATCAGACTAGGGGTTTAAATGGGAAAAAGATTATCTTAATGGTGCTTGGATATTACCTCACTGCTGTGGCATCTGTGTGGCCATTTGGTAGTCTTTGACCAAAGAAACAGCCTTTTCACCACTTTCTGGTCGGTGTTCTTTCACCCAAAGCTGCACATCTGAAGGCAGGATGTTGATGAATTGCTCCATTGCAAATATGTTGATGATCTGTGGGACTGTTTTTCCCTCTGGTTGGAGCCATTTTATCACGAGTTCTCTGAGTTGGGTCAAGGCTTCTCGAGGATTGTCGACTGAGTTATACTTCAGAGACCGAAATCTCTGCCTGTACAGTAGGTCTCTCCTGAGATGTCATACCATTCAGGATTTCACTTTTCACCAGGTCATAGTTTTCTGACTGTGTAGTGTCCATATTGCTGTAGGCAAGTTGGGCTTTCCCTGTGAGGTAAGGTACCAGTCTGATTGCCCAGTGCTGCTTTGACCACTGGTAGGCTGTGGCAACCCTTTCAAAAGTTGTCAGCTATGCTTTGATATCATCAGAGGGACACAGCTTTGTAAGTTTAATGTATTTCAGTTTGCCTGTGTCCTGTTGCTCATCTGGATCTGTGCCAAATCCTCTGCTTTTGATAGTCTGCAAGGCATCTAGCCACCACTGCTCCTGTTGCTGTATCTTGTCTCCTCTGCTGCTCGAGTTATTGCATTTCTTCTTTTCTCTGTTTCTCCATCTCTTTTTGTTGTATAGTCCACCATTTGAAAAAAAACAAACAAAAAACAGCCAGGCTTTCAAGTTCTGTCACTGCCTGTTCTTTTTCTATAACTGGTGCTAGTTGTACAGTCTCAGTTTAGACTTCTGTCTCTGCTAGTTTGGCTGCCATTCTCCCTGGTAACCACTCCTGGTTTTGCTGCTGTAGAATTCATACCTTTCTTCTATCTTTACTTGTTACCAGGTCTAGCACCTACGCAGAAAACTCCTGGCTTAGAGTATGGATGGCTTAAATCCCACTTAGGCTGACACCATCTGTTGTCAAGGCACAGGTCAGGAAGCATAGGAAAACCAGGAGCAGTTGTAAAATTCACAACAAGAGTTTTATTATTAATAACAGTAAAATAATAAAAGAAATTGTTCAGAATAACTATTTACAATGGCAGTACAAACACAGAAAAGAGTCTTTTATTCTTCTCAATTTCTAATCTCAATCTCTCAGTCTCTGTCTCTGTCTTTTGCAAAACATTGCAGCTCTTTTTTACAAGTCTGTGCTGGAGCTCATTAAGAAAATAGCATGTTTCTCACAGTGTTCTTGTCAGTTTCTGCAGGTGCAGCAAAAAGAACATTGTGACCCAGCACTGACCTCTTGTTTATATCTTCTGCAAAAGGCAGAAAAATTGCATCTCAGGTTAACCCCTTGAGTTCCAAATAGCTTTGCGATCATTTCAACAGTATAACTATATACAGTTTTAGCTGTGCAATCATTTCAACAGTGCAACTATATACATTTCAAACAAAGGGATCCCAATTTTACATATCCACAAAAAGATTCACATTATTTTATACCTGTAGATATGCAAGGGGGGAGAAAAGACAGAACAGCAAGTGAGGGTAGAGAGATAGCGAGAGGCAGAGAATTGCAAGACCATTGAGGTGATCAAATCCTAGGTCTAACGAGAAAATTTGGTTGTGCAACCAGACAGAGAAGAGACAGAAAAGGAAAGAATAGAACAGATCCTTGCATTTAATCTCTTTCTCCATAACAATTGGGACAGGGCCATATTCAACCCTGTCACAAGGTACTTCTGCTCTGTGTTTACAGAGGAGAATCTGGGTGATGACCGGGCACTCACTAAGAGGGTCCAGGGGTTGATACTAGTCCCTTTATGGAGGCCCAGGTACTAAAAGTGCTGAACAAGCTAAAAGTAGACAAGGCCATGGGACCAGATGAGATACATCCAAGAATTCTGACAGAACTGGTGGCCCCACTGGCAAAACTATTCACCAACTCCTTGGCAAGCAGAGTGGTACCTGGAGACTGGAAAAGGGCAATGGTGAACCCACTTCACAAATCAGGCAGCAAGGAAGAGGCAGGAAACTACTGACCAGTAAGTCTCATATCTATAGTTGGAAAACTAATGGAGACATTGCTCAAACAGGGATCTATGTGGTAATGGTCATTGCCGATGGGTGAGTGCCATTAGGGTGATGGCACATTGCTGAAAAAATATTTAGGCAATGTACTCCCCAGCGCACAGCAAAACAGCACCAGAGAGTTGGGATTTTTCATTTTATGCAGGGGGCTGTGCCCCCCACACACACTCCATGGGGGGCTTCCCCCCGCACCCCCCCTACTTAAGGATTCTCAACTTCAGGGGATGCATGTCAGGGATGGGTGAAAATGCAGCAAAAGTAAAATTTGGGGCCAGGTGCAACAAAAAGTACCTGTGCCCAGACCCAAACCCACCCACCATGCCATGGAAGCAGCTTGGCAGCTCACCATGGCACCACCCCTCCAACCCCTCCAACCCCACAATCAGTGTGCTTGCTCCCCCCCCCGTGCATGTAGGGATGTAGCAACTGATGTCACTATTTCTTGCACCCCCCCATCCAATCACCCACCTTCACCAGTCGCTCTGATGATAGGCACTGCGATTAAGTTGCCCTTTCAGTAGGTGCCCACTCGCAGTCGCTGAAGTCATGGGATACCCTCAAACACAGAATAATAGCATTCGTTGAAGCCAGTGGGCAGCAGGACCCCAAACAGCATGGTTATATGATGGTCGGGTCATGGCAAACCAATCTGGCTGAATTCTTTGATTGGGTTACCAGGGAGATGGACAGGGGGGTGGTGCACGTGGTCTACCTGGACTTTAGCTTCGACTTGGTTCTGCATAGAAGGCTGGTAAAGAAGTTAGACCATGCAGGGGTAGGACAGGTAGTGGTTAACTGGGAAAAAAATGGCTACAGGGTAGAACTCAGAAGGTTCAGGTAAATGGAGCAGTGTCACCAGAATGAAGGGTGACCAGTGAAGTGCCCCAGGGCTCGATGCTTGGGCCACTGCTCTTAAACATTTTCATGGCTGACATCGCAGAAGGGCTAGAAGGGATGGTGTGTCTATTTGCAGATGACACTAAGATATATAGCAGGGTGAACTCCACAGATGGAGTGGGAGAGATGGAATCGGACCTAAGGAAACTTGAAGAGTGGTCTGTAGCATGGCAGTTGAGATTCAATGTCAAAAAGTGCAAAGTCATGCACATAAATAGAGGTAATCCAAAGAAGATGTATTTCCTGGAAGGGGGAAAGCTAGCTGCTTTGAACCAGGAGCGTGATCTGGGAATCATGATGGAGTCCACTCTGAAGAAAGGGGGTTACTAGTGGGGTACCGCAAGGTTCAGTACTGGGTCCAGTTTTTTTTAATGTCTTTATAAGTGACATTGCAGAGGGACTGGAAGGAAAAGTATGCCTCCTTGCAGATGACACAAAGATCTGCAACAGGGTTGGTACACAAGGAGGATGAGAAGGGACTTGGCAAGGTTGGAGGAATGGTCAGAAGTATGGCAGCTTGGATTCAATGCAAAGAAGTGCAAAACAATGCATCCGGGAAACAAAAACCCAGGGGAAGATCACAAAATGTTGGAGGGGGGGAGTAACAACAACAAAAATGGAAAGGGACCTGGGGGTAATCATATCAGATGACCTTAAGGTTAGCAAGCAATATGAGAAGGCAGTAGGGAGGGTTGGGGGGATACTGGGATGTATAGGCAGAGGCATCACCAGCAGAAAACAGGAAGTTGTTATCCCTCTGTACAGACAGTTGATGAGATCCCATTTGGAATACTGCGTCCAGTTCTGGAGACCCCATCTCCACAAAGACATAGACAGGATGGAGGCAGTCCAGAGGAGGGCAACTAAAATAGTGTAGGGTCTGCAAGAGAAGCCATATGAGGAGAGGCTAAAGGAGTTTAATATGTATTCCCTTGAGGAAAGGAGGGAGAGTGGGGACATGATAGAAACTTTTAAGTACCTCAGTGGAATCAACAAAGTGCAACAGGGCAGTATCTTTCAGAAAAAGAGATGTTCAAGAACAAGGGGACACAATTTGAAGATAGATGGGGGACGGCTAAGGGGCAATGTGAGGAAGTATTTTTTCACAGAGAGGGTGGTGGACACATGGAACAGCCTTCCTGAGGAGGTTGTGGGGTCTAAAACTGTGGGAGAATTCAAGAATGCATGGGACAGACATAAGGCAAATCTTGTGGGGGGTGGGAAGAAATAGGCTGTTGGTTAACTAGGACCTGCCAGTTATCCTGTAGGTAGGGAAATGGGCAGACTAGGTGGGCCAAGCAGTACTTATCTGCCATCAAAGTTTATGTTTCTATGTTTCTATATGATCTCGGATGACTTAGAAGTAGGAAAATAGTGTGAGAAGGCAGCACTCAGGGCCAATGGAATGCTGGGATGCACTGAGCGGAATCACAGGTAGGAAAAGGAGGTGGTCCTGCCACTCTACAGAGCGCTAGTCAGGCCACACCTGGAGTACTGCATCCAGTTTTGGAGGACTCACCTCAAAAAGAACATCAACTGATTGGAGACAGTGAAGAGAAGAGTGTCAAAAATGGTGCAGGGATTGCATGGCATGTCTTACTAGGAAAGAGTAAGGGAATTAAGCTTGAATTCGTTAGAGCGGAAAAGGGAGAGGGGAGATACGATCGAAACCTTCTGATACAAAAAAGGAGTAAAAAAGGTGTAAGTACAGGAACTTTTTTACTTCAAGAAGACAGTAGTATTAGGAGGCATGGTCTAAGGCTGAAAGGGGGCGAGTTCACCACCAACGTCAGGAAGTTCTTCTTCACAGAGAGGGTAGTAAACACATGGAATAGCCTGCCCCTAGGGTGGTTGGGGCCAAGACAGTGGGTGAATTCAAAATGCACGGGATAGGCATAGGGGAGCCCTTACACAAAATATGCAGTAGGGGTCTGGAGTAAATTAGGAAAGACTACTACAGGGCAGATTAGATGGACCAAAAGGTCTCCTTCTGTTGTCACTTTCTATGTTTTTATGTTTCTATGAGGCATCACATGCACAGAGTGGGTCTGACAGAGGAGTTCTGAAGGTAAGACTGGGCTTGCTCACCCTTCTGACAGCCCTGATAGGTTTCTGCTGGGTTTCTCCTTAGGATCACATGCTGGAGAGGGATAAGTGAGGGCTTAGTGGGAACAAATATCTCAGCAGCCCCAGGCAGATGAAGCTGCCCCACCTCCGTGCCACAGTAGGGCCCTACTGACCCCTCCTACACCTCACTGACACCTCCTCTCCTCCTGGAACTTGACCTTCAAGCAAAGTATCATCCTCCCAGGTTGGGGAACCAGGGGGTTCCACTCACAGGGGACAAGCTGTGGGTTAGAGCTGAGATTCCACATAGCACGTCAGGCGGAGGCTGTAGGCAAACTGGACCATCGGAAGAGTTCTAAAGCAGGCAGAAGGGCATAAGTAGGTGGAAGGAGGATCTGGCAACTGGCGAGGAAAAATGGGTGAAAAAATAGAAAGTTAAAAAAATAGAATAGAATATAAAGAGAGTGTTACCCTTGGGCATACAAGTAGCATGTTTTCAAGCAGGCCCTGTTGTAACAGGTCTTCACATATAACTATAATACATCACAGCAGTATATTAGGCAAACCATTTGGTCCACCAACTGTTAAGACACAACATACTGTAGACTGGGAGAGCAAGCAACATATACTGAATGTAGATAATAATTACAATGAAAAGTTATAAAAGAGAAATACTACATACAAGCTTCATTTAGTTGGTAGTTGACAGCCACTACTGACCTGAGTTCCAACTGTACTTGGTGTGCTGAGAAAAATCCCTCCGTATTCACATGTCCACAGATATAGTACTATGTATCTCATGGGTTTAACATTAAAAGCAAGATGAGCAAAATAAGAGAGACTAAGTTATATATCTTGCTGATTCATTATGACCAGGAACTACAGTATATATTTTAAAATAAAAAACAAACTGAGCTGATTCTTAATGTACCCTCTCCATTTTTATGCTTGCTTGCACGCATGTGCAAGAAACATAGTGCCATCATCTGAGTTTTCGGAGGTGTGGCAGCCCTCTTCCAATTCAGTCAGTGTGTTTGCAGGCGCGGCCGCAGTTCTCCAATGCCTGCTGGAGCTGTCTATGACAGCTCCAAAATGCAGTGGAGTACAGTTGAAAGGGGGAGCTACGCTTCAGTGAGCAGTGATCAGATATCGCCTGTCTCGCGTGCGCCCCCAAACACACACACACATACACACACACACACACACACACACGCAGGGCATGCTGCGTGCTCGGCCTCACAAGACACTGTGTAGCCGACGGGGTGCCCAATCCTTGTCGGCTGTGCTACAACCCCGCCTCCAGCAGAAAAGATATATGCCACGCTGGGTGCCCACCCAGTGGGTCAACAGTACACAGCCGACGGGGGTGCCTAATCCTGGCCGGCTCCACCTGTCCCTCTAGACAAGGTGCCACTCTGTGAGCCCACCCAGCGTGGCAACAGATGCTATTACCGATCGGGGTGCCCAATGTCCCGTCGCTCCATGCCCCCGCCCACCAGCCATCCTTGTGCCATGCTGGGAGCCCACCCCAGCGTGGCAACCGCCCCGCTGCCCTCATGTAAATTAAAAAACCTGCAAGTAAAAACTGTCCCTTGTCGCTTCTCCCTGCCCCTCCCACAACCAGCACCCACCCACTGCACACCCTGCCTCCCACACCCTCTCACCCCATACTTACCTCCGGACTCTGGCTCGACGATCTTCAGTGGACCGGGAACATGTCTGCACTCTTCAAAGCCGACCGCGAACTGAGGAAATGCCGGTAAGCTGTATAATGTAATGAATAGGGTTTTTTCAACTTTGCTGCATATCTCAGCCATTTTTTGGAATTTTTGCACCAAATTTTCAACATGAGGTTTTTGGGACCCCTTCTCATGAAGGATCTCACTGTCATGGCGTTTGTCGGGCCCGAAGGGTGATTTCGTAGTCACTGTGCGAAATCACCTTTCGGGACTGAGTAACGAAATGACACTGCCACTGTTCAAAAGGTGGGCTCTCAAAAAGCCTATGTTGAAAATTTGGTGGAAAAATTCCTAAAAATGACTGTTTTACAAGCGTGCGTTATGCAGTTCCTACGCACGCTCATAAGTTTGCAAATTTTCAGTATTTTCACTCCAGATTTTCAACATTGCCATTATATTACACTTCCTTATGAGCAGTACAGCTGTCATTTTTCACATCTTGCCCAAAACGTGTTTCCGCCCATGTAGTGCACAATGGCGCAGTCGGTGTGCAAAATCAATGTATGGGACACATTAAGAAAATCACAGTGACACTGTTCATGAGCAGAGGTCTTAAAATGGCTATGTTGAAAATTTGGTGAAAAAATTCCTAAAAATGACTGTTTTACGAGCATGCGTTGTGCAGTTCCTACGCACGCTCGTAAGTTTGCAAATTTTCCATATTTTCACTCCAGATTTTCCACATTGCCATTTTATTACACTTCCTTTTGAACAGTACAGCTGCCATTTTTCACATGTCGCACCAAATGTGTTTCCGCACATATAGCGCACAATGGTGCAGTCGGTGTGCGAAAGCAACGTTTGGGACAGATTAAGGAAATCACAGTTACACTGTTCATAAGCAGAGGTCTTAAAATGACTATGTTGAAAATTTGGTGACAAAAGTCCATAGAATGACTGTGTTACGAGTGAGCGTTGTGCAGTTTCCATGCACCCTCGTAAGTTCATGACTTTGTAATATTTTAAGTTCAGATTTTCAGCAGTGGCATTTTTCCACACTTCCTTATTTACAATACAGCTGTCATTTTTCACAACATGGCTGAAGTGTGTTTTCACACTTTCAGTGCAGAGATGCGTGGTCGCTGTGGGAAATCATTGTTCGGGACAGATAAAGAAAATCACAGTGACACTGTTCATGATCGGAGGCACCAAAATGCCTGAGTTGACAATCTGCTGTAAAAAAATCCCCAACCTAATTCTATTACGGGTGTGCATTGTACAGTTTCTATGTACGCTCGTGACTTCACCATTTTTTAAAATATTTTTACTGCAGATTTGCAACATTACCATTTTTTACACCTCCCCATGAACAGTACAGCTGTCATTTTTCACATCCTGTTCGGAATGTGTTTTTGCACCTGTGGTGCTAAATGTCATAGTCACTGTGCATAAGCAGCTTTCAGCTAACAAACTGATATTGCCACTGTTCATGAGGTGGGGGTCACAAAAAAAACATGTTGAAAATTTGGAGTGAAGATACCAATGAATGCCTGAGGTGTTAGGGTTTCCAACCATAACGCCCCACCATGTAGAGAATGACAGGCATCGGGGTGTGACTTGGGATTCTTGCCTGTAATGCTCATACCATTCCACATCCTGCAGCCAGTGAGAGGCATCGAGGTATGCCTTGGACTCTTCAGCCCCAAAGTTCACCCCATTCTCCTATACCGCACCCATCTCACTGTATTTCCTGATGGAATGGGGTGCGCATAAGGGCCAAAGACCCCAAGGCACACCATGACACTTGTCAGTGTCTGCAGGGTAGGGTGTGGTGAAATGGTGTGGCCGTTATGCTTGATGACCCAAAGGCACACCCCAATACCTGTCACTCTCTGCAGGGTGGTGGTGGGGTTGGCTTCAGTTCAGTACTTCACTGCCATTTCTATTATGCAGCTCTGTAACTTCTACACTACCAATGCCAATGCCAGCAAGCAAGCAAACATTCGGCATTGACAAATGCTTGTTTTCATTTGTCATTTGCAAATTTACGAAGACAGTATTTTTAAATAATGAACAGAGACACTCTGGTTGTTTCTGGTCTATTCTTGTTACCTATGACCTGCCCATCCAGGACCTCCGCTGGCTTCCACCATTGCCTCTCCCTATCTCCAGTGCATCTCCTGGACCCCTCACAATGCTGCATAACCTTCCCACTGATGTGGTTTACTTGTGGTGGGTCCTCTCTGTCTGTTGCTTGGCAATGGCTCTCCTTAAATCAAGTCACCAGAAGTGATGGTGGGAGGCAGTTTTTCTGGGCAGAGAGATGAAACCCAGATGTATCTGTTTGGTGGGTCTTCTTCCTATTTGTATGCTCCCCCACTCTACTCTAGGTTCCCCAAGTTACACTACAACCAGGAGTCACCCAGGTGGCAATATCGCAACAGGGAGTGTGAGCCATCTAGTCCTAGAGGAGGTGGAGGGGAGCATCCTCTGATACACTTAGTCCTTCTTCTTCCAGCCTCCATTGCATCCTGGGCTCTGACCTAAACCCTGGGTCTACTTCACTGTAAAGCATCAGTGCAATGAAGAAAATATAATCCAGCTATAGGAAAAACATAAATAGCAACATTACACTTTTATTTCTGTTTTAGTTCATCCTCAAGGTGAGATAAGTGTTTTTTAAAGTTTCAAAAAGTTCCTGCTCTCCTACCAGGCCTGCAAAGATAGACCTGAAAAGGCTGGGGAGCTGCTGTGCTGCTGGTTTTCAGACTTAGCATATGTACTGTACATTATCTATCCAGAGTGCATTCCTGAAAATTGTCCTGGGAAAGGAGACTTAGAAACATGGAATCATTTCATTTTTTTTGTCAGTTCTCTTTTTCTCCTCCAGACTGGAACTCTCTCAGGCTACCTCACTCGCCTGCACCGCTCTACTGCCCGCTGTGTTCCCTGCCATCTTCAAAGTTGTTACGATTCCCCAGGACACGGGGGGCTACAGCCCTGAGGAGATCGAAGGGGCAGTGGCGGGAAACCAGTATTGGGCGTGTGGCGGTGGCACTGGAAGTGCCATTGCCTATCTGGCTGGAGGGGCTTTTTCCCCTTGTATGTCCTTTCCCTCCTCCCTCGTGCATGGTGCATGTCCCGACATTGCGGTGCACGGCAACCCTGACAGCGTCAGGCCCCACTGTCTACATGCTGTCCAGTGCTCGGCAGCACCCCCAGTCTCCACCAGGGGCTGCTGGAGCACCAGACATCCCCAGTATCCTCCCCCTGGGAGAGGAGAGCAGCCCAGTGGATGCTTAATCCAATCCCTCCCCTGCTGACTCCCAGCACCTGAGTTTGCTCCCGAACCTGGGTCACTGGTGTGGCATGAGGTGTGGCATCCAGTGCCTCAGCACCACCGGGCCAGCTCAGAAACATTGAATTTGCCAGCTGAAAAAGAGCCATTTGGCCTATCCTGCTTGCTTAGTCTTACCTATCTAATCTGCAGTGTAAGAGCCATAGTGGCTCTTCACACCTCCCTCCCCCCCTTAATACCATTTTTACCAATCCCATGTATTTCAATCAATCAATCAATCAATCAAGAAGGGAATACATACAATAATACAATCAGTGCAAGGATATTAAAAGCGTGAGCCTGGATTTGAACCAGGGACCCTTTGAACAAAGAGTCAGATACTATCTCAGAAGCACCACTGGCACTTGCCCATGTTTGAAACCCTCACTGTTTCTGCACAGACCACATCTTTTGGCTGACTATTCCGCCCCTCCGTCACCCTTTCCATGACACAAATATTTTTTGGTGTCCCTCTTAAATTTGCCCCCCCCCAACAACTTCACGGAGCTACCGTGGGGTTTGTGTTCCCAATCAGTCTGAACCATTCCAGCTATCCGCCTTATTTACTCTATGAAAATATTAGGTAGACAGTCAGAAACTGCTGAGGGCTGCTACCTGTTTTGCAGTGTGACTCGAATTACAAAAATAAAAAATAAAAACTGATGGGTTAGGTAAATTAAAATACATTATCAAAGGACCTTTGGTTTCAGTTATATATTCTGTTAGAAAATGTTTGGCAGATTTTTTTTTTTCCTTCCAAGGTAACTAGCACACAGCACCACTGATTTTTAATGGCAAATTTTAGATAATAGATACTGGTAGACCAATGCTGGGGCCAAGGGGACTCAACAACCGTTGGGGTTTCCATTGAACCCTAAACTACAACAAAAAAGGGCTCTTCACTCTTAAATGTTGACATTTGTAGCTCAGGACTTCATAGAACAAACTGGAGATTGAATCATACTGTGGTTCTGAGGGCTGTTAGTGTACAGTATATGTTGTTCTGCAAGAGTCTCCCAAGGGATAGTCTATTTTTAAACTATTTCACTCTGTACCACTCTACATAATTAAGATTTGATTTATTTCTGTCTCCAGTAGCATATTTTTGAAATGCTGCCCTCTCTTGCCCATGTCATACATTTAATAAATAAATTGAAAGAGCAAGTGTCTACATGCATCACTTGGGTTGTAATGGCTGGGCATATATGTATTTTTTTCTATTGAAATGCAATGTGCTGTACTGTATTGTACTGTACTGTACTGTATTGTATTGTATTGTATTGTATTGTATCCTAAATCCTCCCCAGGCAGAGCTGAAAATGAATCTTTGGAACAGTTCATCTGTCTGGTAAAGTTAAATAAAAAAATAAAGAAAATAAAAAAAGAAAGATTTAACCATACCTGTCCTGACCTGTATCCCTGTATATATATTTTATCCTGATCTGTGCCCCTGTATATATATTTTATTCTGACCTGTACCCCAGTATATACATTTTATCTTGACCTGTACCCCTGTATATATACTTTATCATGACCTGTACCCTTGTATATATATTTTATCCTGACCTGTACCCCGTATATATATTTTATCCTGACCTGTACCCCTGTATACATACTTTATCATGACCTGTACCCCTGTGTATATATTTTAAAGTTTTTTCAATTTGATGATTTTTTTCATACAGCTTTTTACCACTCAGCTTGCTCCAACCCCCCCCTCCCCCTGACTGGCTATTACCTCCCCTGGGCTTGCCTCTGCTCAGGGTTCCCCACTGACCTCCCCCCAAGTGACACATCCAGAATTGTGCCAAGGTGCCCAGGTGGTTGAGCAGGTCCAGAAATGTGTACCATGTGCCTGCTAACCCTTGGGTCCCATTTTCCATTTTCTGCCCCTGTGGGAACCAAGGTGACATGGGCAATGTATGCACATGGAGGTTCATGTGCGACCTGGAACCTGCGGCTCTCTCTCCACCACTGTGATGCAGACATGTCTGCCACTCAGGCATTTGGTGCCGCCACCATAACTCCACCTGGTGGTACCTAGGAGCTGAATCAGCAAGCCTCATTGATTGGGGAGGGGAGAGATTCTTGATGGCTGCTATATCCACTCCTGGCCAGCCTCACTGCTGTCCCCCTGGTAACTTGAGCTCATTTCTGAACTCAGGTTACCAGCGTGGGATGATGTAAGGCTCTCTTCAGCACTTCAGCCCTCAGCATCACCAGGCCAGCTATTTGAATCTGATGATTCTATTGTGTTTTATTATGATTGTTATGTCAAGTGCCCTGAACCCCTGGGATAGGGTACTATATAAATAAAATTGCCTTGACTTAGTTATATGGATCAGTCAGGATCTAGAATTATTGCACCAAAGTGTGAACTAGGAAATCCCAGATTTGAAGTGCATAACAGTTAACAGAAAAGAAAAACAGGCTGCACTCTAGAGTGGAGGTAAATTATTTATAAATAGAATGCTCAAAACTAGAGTTTAGTTGCCAGTAGTAACATGCTGAGCAGCGTGGCACAAAGCCCTGGTGCTTTGTGTCAGTAAACCTCGGTGCGTCATGCCAGGGCTTTGTGCCCTGCTGCTAAACATGCTACTTTTGGCAACTAAACTCTGGTTTTGAACACTTAGCTAATAATAATTTACCTCTACTCTGGAGTGAAGCCAGTTTTTGTTATCTTCTTCAGGGGTTGTCCTTTTGGCATGCACCCTTTTGGACAGTACGCCCATTCTGTCTGCCCTGCATAACTGCTATCAACTCACTTTGAGACCTTGACAGAAGTCTCTCATCTTCTTAGTGCTTTGTCCTCCTAGTTGTAAAATTGTGTGAAACAGAACCTCTCTGAAAATAAGATGTTTCAGCTATGACTGACTATACTGGGAAATAGACTGTGAACACTGACTGTATTTAATTAGTATTAAAGTATTTATGAGTATTGCTATTTATTGATGATTATTTTATGGTTGGTTTTATGTACAGTATCCAGACCCTCTGGGATTGGGAATCTTTTAAATAAAATTTGCCTTGCCTTGCCATGGGTAGAAGCAGGATCCCATTAAAAACAAGATATTCCATCTCAGCTGGGCTATCCTGAGTAAATAGACAGTAAACATGGATAGAAACAAGACTCCACTAAAAACAAGATCTTTGTGTCTTAACTGGGCTATCCTGGGTAAATGCACTGTAAAAATGGGGAGAAGCAGGGCCCCCACTGAAAAAAGATGTATCCTAGGTAAATACAATTTAATGTATGGGTAGCCCTTATTATCCACTGAAAGTAAGCTGTTTACAACCTCATAATCCCACTGTCATGACGTCAGAACCTTATAAACCCCCTCTAATCTATGTCATGGCAGTGGGTTCACAAAATGGAATGCCAGTGTTATTTAGTATTCTGCGCACCCAGAACGCGATTGTTAGTCTCAGTACAGTATTCAAATAACATTCCAGTTGTCACAGTTTACTGTTACTGAGTCTAGTGATTGCCATGTCCAATAAAGATTTTAACTCTGGTGCTATTTCGGTCTGCTGTCGTTCAGTCCGTGTATCTTAATTAATTGTTTTCCTTCACAATCATATGGCCATAGTGCAGATTCATTAATAAGGTAAGGCTAAATTACTTGTGTTTGGGGGGGTAACTTCTCATGTCGGGACCCATACACTATAAATAACAATACCTGATATACAGGTGATAACCACAGTGTAATCACCTTTTGTGGTTGCTAGGCCAATGGTAAACCTCTCAAGCTGTGCTCTCGAGGTTTACTGATACCCTAGCAATCACTTGAGGTTATTACATTGTGGTTATTACCTGTTCATCAGGCATTAACCTCTATGTAAACAAGGGTAGAAACAGGATCCTCACTGAAAAGAAGATGTTGAACCTCATCTGGACAATGCTGAGTGAATACATTGTAAACATGAGTAACTGTTGAAGAAGGACTTTACTGAAAACAAGATGCTGTTTATGAGCTGGGCTATCCTGGGTAACTATAAAGTAAACATGGGCAGAAACAGGACCCCATAAAAAACAAGATGTTGCATCTCATCTGGGCTATTCTAGGTAAGTACAGTACAACTGGAACTCACAGGGACAAATGGGGGAGACCTGATACGACAGTGCATGTAGGCACAAATAATCTATCCAGAATACGTGTAAAGGAGGTGAAGAAGTTCTTCCACATCCTAGGGAGAACTCAATCCAATTTGGGAAGCAAACCAATATCTGTAATTTTGCTAAAATTGACATGGTAAAGGGGCCCGACTTGTATGTGAGGTTGACTTATAGGTGAGTATATGTGATATATCATTTATTTATTTATTTAAAGTTTGGTGACCAGGAGAGGCACACTGAGCCGAGGCTCATTTCCAGGTGTGACCCAGTGGAGCGGGACAAGGGAGGCAAGGTTACAGATTGCCAGGCTGGTTACAATGAGCCTGCGTAAGAGTAGACTACAAGTCCAATAAATTAGTTGAATATACAATAGTAGAGATAAGACTATACATCAAGGATTGCTTGGTTTATAATTCAGTATGTACAACAAGAACACTTAGTTGTGCCAAAGATTAGCTACAGTTGACTAACTTGCCTTAGCAGCCTGATAGGCAGTATGGGACTTAGCCCGATTGATAGCAAGAGCAGGAGGGAGGTGAAGAGTGGGAGAGGGTCTGTTTAAAAATATTTGGTGAGGCAAGCATGCAAAGTGATGTTTGAAGGGAGCTCCAATTGCGAGGGAAGCAGTATGAGAAGGCAGCCTTCCCAGAATGTGAGTGGGGATGGGGAAGGGGAAGGGTTAGAGTGGAAAAGGTCTATAGAGCGGAGATGGTAGGATGAGTCCGAGTTAGGGGAAAGGAAGGAGGCACGGTAAGGGGTGAGGGAGTCAAACCAATATTCGGCTGTGATAATGGAGGTGTGGTGGTGGCAGCGGGAGGACAGGAGGGGCTGCTAGAGAGAAGTAAAGGTTGCAGTGGTGTGTCCCAGTGGAAGCATATAAGGCAAAATGGCAAAAAGCATCATCATCATCATCATCATCATGGTTACTGATCTTCCATAATATTTAAGAAAAATATTTGGACATTACAACAGTATCAAAAGAAGAAAATAAATAACATACATATAGTTAAAAACACATTGTACAGCCTTCTCATTTAATTGCATAAAATACAATAATACTTTGCTACAGTGTCATCTGTCAAGGCACTGAAAAGAAATATTTATGTGCTAGATATTACATATGCAAAACAGTAGGAGAATGCTTCCTTTTGGATTTTATCACTAAAGTCAAAAATTTAGAGATTAGTATAGCATCTGCTTTTGTCATAGGATGAAGTAGGGTAAATAAGGGATCATAATCCAGATTTGCATTCCTTGTTAGGAATGTTTTGATTGTTTGATCATGAGCAAGATTGTATAAAGGACATTGCATTTTAATATGGTAGAGGGTTTCCTGGAAGTCCCTAAGGCATCTGCATAAACTATGTGTTGATCTGTCAGCAAACTGTTTATTAACGTATGCATATTTAGAGGTAAGGATACCTACTCTGGCCCATGTAATTAACTTCCTAGTGCTGGGGGCCAGTGGTAAATACAAGTAGTCTTCCAGAGTAGAGTCAATTTTATTCAGACTGTACCATGGCACTTGTATCTGGACTCTTACTTGCTCCATCTGTTTAATCTGGGCCTCGGCAAAAAGTTTTCATTTAAGCACATCTTTGAAAAGGGGTGAAATTGAAATCCCCCTTGAAGCATCTTCCCAAACATGAGCTAAAGAAACTCCTAGAAATATATTCTTTAGACATTTTAATCGAGGGGAGTAGAAACCTAATCCTGACCAGGATATGTTTTCTTCAAGACACAACTTTGGTATTAAATTATGCTGATTGTAATATATGGATAATTAAAATAATACCCCCAAAATGCATACAAAAAATCTCCTGTAATACATCGTCCAAAACTCAATAATACCATCGATGGAACTCAATAATACTATCGTTGAGATCTCGTAATACTATCGATGGAAGATCTCAACGATAGTATTATTGCGAACTCCAACAGCGCAGTGCCACCGGCCAGCTCGGCAGCTGATACTGATTGCAGCCGCTTTTACTGTAACTGTCACATACAGTAAAAGCCGTATCATACATTCAGGTTGTGGTAACACTCTCAGGAAAATGTCTCTTTCAAAGCAGACACTCAGCAAAAGTGCTCAGTTTTCTACCACACCAGGAAATAACTTTGATCGCACTGCAACTTCTTTGGCAATGTAGCAATAAGCACTTCAAAATCTCCTCAGGCAGTGAAAAAGATGCTACCTGATGTACTCAGACTCGAGTCCAACTAGCTCTCCACACTAACTGTCGCCTCCTTCCACATGAAAAAAATTTACGACTGTTTTGTTCGCAAGTTCTTTAACACTGCTCGGTTTTGCTTTTTCAACTGTTAAAAGTTCTCCAAGTTGCCACAATCATTGGCTGTTTCTTAACAAAATTACCTCACCACCAACCCAACCTAACATTCCTGACTCTATGGCAAAGGTAAGAAACTACAATTCTCTTACATCCATATATTACAAAAATAACAAATATATTCTGGTGTTACAGGCAGTAGTTCATCTCTAGGATCTGGGGCACTTAAAACCTCTAGGGCCGCTCTCGAGGTTTACTGTCCTTCAGATCGATGAATACTGCCTTATAACTCTATGGATAATTAAAATAATACCCCCAAATGCATACAAAAATCTCCTGTAATACATCGTCCAAAACTCAATAATACCATCGATGGAACTCAATAATACTATCGTTGAGATCTCGTAATACTATCGATGGAAGATCTCAACGATAGTATGTCGAACTCACAACAAGCGCAAGCGCCACCGGCAGCTCGAGCAGCTTTCACTGACAGTGAGCCGGCTTTTACTGTAACTGTCACATACAGTAAAGTCACTACAATTCAGGTTGTGGTAACACTCTCAGGAAAAATGTCTCTTTCAAAGCAGACACTCAGCAAAAAGTGCTCAGTTTTCTACCACACCAGGAAATAACTTGATCGCACTGCAACTTCTTTGGCAATGTAGCAATAAGCACTTCAAAATCTCCTCAGGCAGTGAAAAAGACGCTACCTGATGTACTCAGACTCGAGTCCAACTAGCTCTCCACACTAACTGTCGCTCCTTCCACATGAAAAAAATTTACGACTGTTTTGTTCGCAGTTCTTTAACACTGCTCGGTTTTGCTTTTTCAACTGTTAAAAAGTTCTCCAAGTTGCCACAATCATTGGCTGTTTCTAACAAAATTACCTCACCACCAACCCAACCTAACATTCCTGACTCTATGGCAAAGGTAAGAAACTACAATTCTTACATCCATATGTTACAAAAATAACAAATATTCTCCTGGTAGCGAGGCACTATTCGAGATCTGGGCATTTTAAACCTCGAGCCTCGCTCTCGAGGTTTACTGTGCCCCCAGATCCTCTCGATGAATTACTGCCTTGTAATACACCATAATGTATCTATTATTCTATTTGTAATACACCATAATGTATCTATTATTCTATTTATTAATGATTTTTAGCCAGTAAGAAACTAGTCATAAGTTGACGATGGTGGCAAGGGAGGGTCTACCCAACTCAGCCCTTGCCAATGTGTTCACTGTAGATAGAGGCACCTGTAACAGGGATTTATAGAAAAACGATAAGGGAAGTTCTAGAGGAGTGTATATGGCGGTTCCCCATACTTCAGCCCTATGAAATAGAATAGGGTTTCTCTTGGCTTATGCCGCTATTAATGTTGATGAAACTGTATGTCCCCCATACCTATAATTAAAGTGTAACAGTGCTTTAGCTGCCAGTCTAGCTTTAGATATCTGCTCTTTCCAGTGAGCAACCCATAGGCCATTAGACGTGAATTTAACTCCTAGGTAAGTGTAGGAAGAAACTACCTCTATGAGCTCATTATCTAAATATATCCTAGGGGAGGGAATAGCAACATTTGGGGATCAAAAACTATAATTTTATTTGTTTTTTAGGTTAATTTTTAGTGCTAATTGATCACACTTAGTTTTCAGTAGATTTAGTTTTCACTGGAGACTGGCAATGGAGAATGAAAGGAGAAGCAAGTCATCTGCACAAGCTAAAATATGTATGTTATTATGCATAGAAACATAGAAACATAAAATTTGATGGCAGATAAGGACCACTTGGCCCACCTATTCTGCCCATTTTCCTACCTAACGGATAAGCTGCAGATCCTAGTTAACCAACAGCTTACTTTCTCCTACCCCACCATTAGAATTGCCTTATGTCTGTCTCATGCATTCTTGAATTCCCCCACTGTTTTTGAGTCTACAACCTCCTCATGAAGGCTGTTCCATGTATCCACAAACCTCTCAGTGAAGAAATAGTTCCTCACATTACCTCTGACCCATCCCTCTTCTATCTTCGGATTGTGCCCCCTTGTTTTTGCACATCCCTTTTTCTGAAAGATGCTACCCTCTTGGACTTTGTTGATTCCCTTGAGGTATTTGAAAGTTTCTATCATGTCCCCCCTCTCCCTCCTTTCCTTGAGGCTATACATCTTTAGTTTCTTTAGTCTTTCTTCATATGTCTTCTGATGCAGACCCTGCATCATTTGGGTTGCCCTCCTCTGGACAGCCTCCACCCTGTCTATGTCTTTGCAGATATGAGATCTCCAGAACTGTACACAGTACTCCAGATTTGGTCTTACCAACTGTCTGTAAAGAGGGTCAACAACTTCCTGTTTCCTACTGGTGATGCCTCTCCCTATGCATCCCAGTATCCTCCCAGCCCTCCTTACTGCTTTCTCACATTGCTGGCCCACCTTTAGGTCATCTGATATGACTACTCCCAGGTCCCTTTTCATTTTTGTTGTTGTCAGTATCTCACCCCCCATTGTGTACTCTTCCCCTGGATTTTTGTTTCCCAGGTGCATTACTTTGCATTTTTTTGCACTGAATCTAAACTGCCATACATTTGACCATTCCTCAAACCTTGCCAAGTCCCTTTTCATCCTTTCCACCCCACCTTGTGTATCAACCCTGTTGCAGATCTTTGTGTCATCTGCAAAAAGACATGCTTTCCCTTCCAGTCCCTCTGTAATGTCACTTATAAAGACATTAAAAGGGACTGGCCCCAGTACCGAACCCTCTGGTACCCCCACTAGTAAACCTCCTTTCTTCACTGTGGACTCCATTTACCATTACCTGCCGTGTCCTGTTGTCCAACCAGTGTTTTACCTAGGCTACCACCCTAGGACCCACTCCCAGGCTGGCTAAGTTGTTTATTAATCTTTTGTGCAGGACTGTGTCAAATGCCTTGCTAAAGTTTAGGTAGAACATGTCCACGACCCCTCCCTGGTCTACTGCTTTGGTCACCCAGTCAAAGAAATCAATTAGATTTGTCTGACATGACCTTCCCACTGTGAATCCATGCTGCCTTGGATCCTGTACCCCACTGGCCTCTGGGTACTCAACAATTCTTTCCTTCAGAAGTGATTCCATCATTTTCCCTACCACTGAGGTCAAACTGACAGGTCTGTAGTTTCCTGCCCCTGTCTTGCTCCCACTTTTGTGAAGGGGAATCGCATCCACCCTTCTCCAGTTCTCAGGTATAATCTTAGGAGAGTCTAAAGTGGAAGATGTATCAGAATTAAGGAGTGAGTTAATATAAATACTAAATAATAGCGGGGCCAAAATACAGCCCTGTTTCACTCCCTGGGAGGTGTTAAAATATTCTGATAAATTTCCCTTATCGGCATACCTTACTGCTGTAATAGTATTTGTGTGTAGCAGATATGTCGGAGTTACTAAATTTAAAGGGAGACCTCTTTCCAACAGAGTATTCCATAATGTTTTCCTAACAACAGAGTTGAAAGCTGCAGAAAAATCTATAAAAAAAGCATATAATTTCATTTTCCAATAAAGTTTATATTTTTCAAAGCGGTGCGCCAAAGTATATAAGTTATCAGTGGTTGAAAATCCTTGTGAAAACCTGCCTGAAAAATTGACAGTGGGGACTCAGAGTCTACCCAGGCTTGAAGTTTATGTAGTAAAATTCTAGTGAAGAGATACAAAAGGCATTGAATAAAGAGTCTAGCCAGGAGAGTGTGGTGGTGGTGGCAGTTCTGTAGATGATGTCAGCATAATCAAAGAGGGGTAGGATTGTTTTTGTGAGTAGTATATGGCAGACAGGGGTGGAGAGTGCCATTTTATTTCTGTAGAGGGCACCGGGCTTTGGGCAGAACTTAGAGTGGATATAGTTGATGTGGGTGTAGTAGTCTAGGTGCCCAAGTACTAGTAGGCAGAGACTGTGTCCAGTGTGGTTCTGTTGAGGGTACAGAAAGAGGGGGATGTGGAAAGTTTGGAGTGCTTTTGGGGGGTGCTGAAAGTCATAGATACTATTTTCTTGACATTGACTTTTAGCTGGTTATCTTTGCACCATTGTAGAATGTGAGTAAAGTAATTTAGTAGCTGTATTATCACCATGGGGCAGAGGGACCAGAGGTGTAGAGAACAGTGTCATCAGCATATAGATGTATTTGGGAAGAGGAGCATATGGGAGGGAGATCATTTAGAAAGATAGAGAAGAGGATGGGGCCAGAATAGAGCCTTGGGGTACACCAGCAAGAATTGTGATGGGGGTCTCCAGCCTGGACATGTTGGGTGTGACCAGACAGTAGAATCCGAACGATTCAACAGTGAGAGGGGAAAAGCCAGCAAGTTCAAGTTTAGTGAGGAGGAGGAGAGGGTTGGAGGCAGAATCAAAGGCATTGGCTAGGTCCATAAAAATGGCAGAAGTAATATGCCCTTGATCCATGCCTGTAAGAATGGCATCTGCGAGCCAGAGAAGGGAGGAGACCTTAGAATGTTTTTTTTGAAAGCTGGACTGGTAGAAGGAGAGGTAGTTAGTGTAAGAGAGGAAATGGGTGAGCCTGGTTAAGACTAGGGACTCCTGGAGCTTGACTAAGATGGGGTGGTAATTTCCTGGTTTGGTGAGATCGCCTCCTTTGTGAAGGGAGATCCCTTTAGCAGATTTCCAGGCCTGGGGGACTGTGATTATGGAGAATGAGAGGTTTAGTAGATGGGACAGGGGTTGGGCAATGGCTGGGGCTGAGATTTGAAGGAGGAGAGGGTCAAACATGTCCGGGCTAGATTTGTGAGGATTCAGAGATTGAAGGGTGTGAAGAGCCTTGTGGGCTGTGATAGAGGAGAAATGAAAGCTATTTGGACATGTGTATGTGTGAGGAAGATGGGGGGTTAGTAGGGGTGGAGGAAAGGGCACAGGTTGTGCAGAAATTATTTACATATGAACATACGAAAATGCCAGCAGATTAGGCCTTGAAGTCTATCATGTCTGCTCAAAGTACTGCTCACAGTTTGTTAACTGCTGCTGATCCCCTTCCCTGATTCCCATTCAGAGTTCCCCTGGTCTCTACTCTCCCTACCTTTACCCTGCCCATGTATCTATCCCAACCCTTCTTAAAACATCCCACTGAATCCCTTGATACCAACTCCTCAGGCAGCGCGTTTCAAGGCACCACCACCCTCTCCGTTAAGTAATGTTTTCTCAGGTCTCTACTATACCTCCCCCCAACCAGTTTTAGGCTATGACCCCCTTATAATCCCTTCCCCTTTCAATATGAACAAACCCTCAGTGTTTACTTTGTTAATACCCTTTAAGTATTTAAAGATCTTGATCATGTTCCCACTGTCCCTCCTGCCTTTCATGGTGTACATGTTCAGCTCTCAAAGTCTCTCCTCATAGAGCTTATACCCTATTCCAAGGATCATCTTTGACACCCTCCTCTGGACCCTCTCCAGGAGCATAATGTCCTTCTTTAAATAAGGGCACCAGAACTGCACACAGTACTCCAGGTGTGGCCTCACCAAGGATTAGTACAGAGGCGGGATTACCTCTTCCCTTCTAAAAGTGAGTCCCCTAGCAATGCACCCCAGCATTCTGTTTGCCTTAGCCACTGCTTTCCTGCATTGTCCTGATTAATTTGTTTTACCATTGATCACTACTCCCAGATCTTTTTCTTCCTCTGATACTGCTAACCATACCCCTCCCCCCCAATTGGTAGTTGTGCCCTGGATTCCTAACTCCCAAATGAAGCACACTGCTCTTCTGAGCATTAAACCTCAACTGCTATGTAACCGACCACCGTTCTAGTCTTTATAGATCTTCCTGTAGTGTCCTTCTTCCATCCTTACTGTCCACAATGGCTCCTAGTTTGGAGTAGTCAGCAAACAGGCTAATTTTGCTTCTAACTCTCACCGCAAGGTCTGAAATGAAAGCATTAAATAGCAATGGACCCAGAACCGATCACTGCGGGACCCCGCTAATGACCCTGTTGGGTGTCAATAGTTCTCCCTCTACCACCACCTGCTGTTGTTTATTGCTCAGCCAGTTCCCAATCCACCTCACCAACATCTCCCCCATCCCCAAGTCTCGTAGCTTGCCCAGCAGTCTCCCATGCAGTACCGAGCCAAATGTCTCACTCAAGTCCAGATACAGGGCATCAACTGGCTGACCACCATCCAGAGATCTTGTCACACAGTCAAAAAATTCAACCAGGATAGTTTGACAAGATCTCCTCTGGGCAAATCCATGTTTCTGACATCCTAAAGGCCATTCACCTCCAGGAACTCCGCCAGTCTTTCCTTCAATATGCTCTCCAATAGTTTCTCCACTATGGATGTCAGGCTGACCGGTCTGTAGTTCCTGGCTCATTCCTAGGTCCACACTTATGGAGGGGCACTACGTGCGCCATTCCCCAGTCTAATGGTACACTTATCACTTGGATGGAGGAGTTGAATAACTCTATCAGAGGTGCTGCCAAGACATCTGCCAGTTCCTTTAGGACTCTGGGGTGGATCCTGTCTGGATCTGGGGCCTTATCTGCCCTTAATGACTTCAGGCCCTCACAAACTCTCTCAACCAGTATCTCTACGCATGTTAGTGTCCCCCCTCCCCACCCCCTAACATACCCCCCCATGTGGAATTGGCCCATCCTTTTCCCTTGTAAAGACAGAGCAGAAGTACTCGTTTAGTACCTCAGCCTGCTCTACTCCCTCCTCTGCCCACCCACCTACCCTCCTTTTTTAACCTGGTAATCTGCCCCTTACACTTCCTCTTCTCCCTGATGTATCTAAACATTCCTTCTCTCCCTCTCTGATCCCCTGTGCCAACCTTAACTCTTTGTTTGCTTTGGCTGCCCCTACCACCCTGCTCACCTGTTAAGGATGGAGGCGACAGTGAGGGGATCAGAGAGTAGGTGGCTGTCAATGAGGAGGAAGGGGGATGTAGATTTTGAGGGGGGGTTGAAAATGGAGGAGCGGGTTTTCCAAAAATTATGAGGAGAGTTGATGTTTTCTTGTAGGATGTTCCTGAAGTAGTGGCCTTTAGCTCGTGTAATTGCTTTTGTGCATGAGTTTCTTTGTAAACAGTCGGTCGTGAGGTTGGTGTGAGTAAATGAAGCCTTATAGTGTGTCCATGTACGGTCATGAGAAGAGCAGAGCTTGATGATATCTAAGGGTGGTGGAAGTGTCTTACTCTGTGGTGTATTATGACATATGCAATGTATGTAGCTGTCTCAGTAGTCATATATATATTATAGTGGCGCAGGTCGCGCTACTATAGTTAGGGTTCAGCGGTCACTTATGTACTAAAGTCAAAAGTTTGGGTGTTAATAACGTTGGACCTGTTCAACAGATTTGCCTGAAATTTGGTACACATGGTGGGGCATGGTAGATCTCTTGATTTGCCAAATTGCATTTTGATCATTTTGGTCTTTGCATACAAAAGTGCTAAAAATGCAAAAGTATCCATTTTTGGAGGCAGCTTTTGGGATTTTGAATGCGGCCCTGCACGGCTGTTGTGTGGTGTGCTGCTCTGCAAGATGGCTTGTTTGAAAGAGCTTTGGTGGCCGAACATGCCACTTTTCATTTGGTGAATAAATATTAAGGCATTCAAAAGTTATGCCAGTTTTAAGTTCCCATGATAAGTCAATGGGAAAATTTATATGTATGTTTTGCGAACAAAGAATGGGGTTCTGGACATCTGGTCCCACCTGGCGATCAAATAATTTGCAGCCTCACGGTTCAAGAATCTTTGTCCCTGAGGATTTTTAAAATTCTTTGATCGTGAGATCTGCCATCTTATTTTCAATTTTACGATTGGAAAAACACAAATATCTTGGTTCAGGGGTCACTTCTGAAGTAAAACTTGGATGGGTTTTACTCAGAGGACCCTGATCTATTGAGCCATGCCTTTGGTTTTATCCAAATTGGTCAAAAAATAAAGTTCTGAGCTTTAAAAATCTTTATTTGTGACTCGCTAACAATCTTTGATCCCGAGCCTGCAAAATCTTTGATTGTGAGATTATTTGATTGGGATCGTGCATCGTGAGCGAGGAACGAGATGGCCAGATTTTAAAATAGGTTTTTGTATCCCAGGGGTGCCCTAGAAAGTTATATGAGGGTGGGTTTTGCTCAGGGGGCTTCATTCTGCCCCATCTGAATAAAAAAACATAGGTTTTCAATATCCCTGGTAGTCTAACGGCCCCCCCCATCATGATAATATACATAATGATCTCTGTATCCCTGGTAGTCTAGTGGCCCCCAATGTGTATTTTATTAATATCTCTTTTTATCCCTGGTAGTCTAGTGCCCCCCATGTGTATGTATTTATTTATATTTCTTGTTTATATCCCTGGTAGTCTAGTGGCCCCTGATCTGTATTTAATTATTATTATTATTCAGATCCCTGGTAGTCTAGCGGCCCCCCATCATAATAAAAATACATATGTGTGCATTTCCTGGTAGTCTAGTGGCCCCCCACCCCACCCAGCTACCCCACCCAGCACCCTCCACCATTCCCCAGTGGCGATGGCACAGCTCACCTCTCACCTCCCATGGCCAGCCGCCGACTATGTCAGAAGAGGAGCTAATCAAAGAGGCACCTGAAATTATTTCTTGAGCACCTGTTTGAATTAGCGCTTGTAATATTACACTGTCGGGTGGCTGGCCGCCGGGAGGTGAGAGGTGGGTCAGCCAGTTGCCGACTGGGGAAGGGTGGGGGGTGCTGGGTGGGCTGGCACGGCTGGGTGGGTGGCCACTAGACAACCAAGAAATGGCAAATGCTTATGTATGATGACATCACAATAGCCAAGTGCAGCACTGAAGTCAGCAGATGTGAAATGCTTTGTAAACTTTATTGCTTTCTAGTTCACATCTGTAGTAATTGTACTGATTTGTACTTTACTGACTGTATTCAGTTGTACTGCACTGACAGGCATGTTGAGCCATTGTGCACAGTTTACATTTTGTACATTTTTCCTTTTGTCACTTTTTATCATTTCCATCACAAAACACCCTAAATACCTGTTGTATAAATTATCATTTGGTTACAGAAAATGAAGCTTGCTGATTAGTTAATTCTCATTATAAAATGGGCAGCAACATTAGAGGAATCTGATTTGTTGGAACAGTATTCTAGTCACATATTTTTTCCAATATAGCATAGGAAAAAAGGTACTAGCACTAGTTTGCCACCTTACCAGATAAATCCTTATACCAAGCTGGCACAAAATTCAGAAAAAATGCTAACATGACCACTCACAAAAATGGAAAAGGTCAGACTACTTGCCTGAGTTTTTTCATATTTTGGGGTCATTCTAATCTTCAGAATATAACATTGAAAGATGCCTTGAGTGCTGTTGAGCTGCCAGAAAGCTGAGAAAAAAAAGCATCTCGTTCCTGACCTGCAGCTGGCATTGCAATACCGGCACTTACTCAAAACTTGCTACCACAGATAGTAGCATACTGCCAATTAGACCAAAACAAAAGTATGCTCTTGCTGGCAGCCCATGGTAGTGACCTGTTGGCTCTTTTCAGTGCCCCTTGTGACAGCAATTAATACACAGCACCTCTACTAATTAATCTCTCTTCAGTGCCCCTTGTGACAGTGGTTAATACACAGCACCACTACTAATTAATGGAATATGGGGGACTAGTTCACATGAAATGAGAGTTTGTTGTTTATTTTACTAGTTTATTTAAAAATATTAAAGTTTCTCAACATATACCCATTTTATAAATGCAATAAGACACTCTGAGGTGTGCTTTATTCTCTGATAAATGCACATTTAGAGGCAGAAAGGCACTCAGCCTGTAGCCTCATGCCTTACTACGCCCCTGGTCGTGCATCTTTTTTTTTTAGTCTTTGGTAAGCGGGTAAGGCCCACTAGGCACAAGTGCCTGTTTTCAGAGGTGACCTTAGAGCACTGGGAGGTTAAGTGACTTGCTCAGAGTCACACAGTATGCAAGCGGAGGTTGTGAGAATCAAACTTAAGTCTGGTCTGCTGGATGTATCAAGCTCGTTCACACCTCATTCCTCTAACCTCTAGGCTATACTGCTATACTGCATCTATCAGATCATCAATCATACCCTGTTCTGTGTTATTGGTTATCTGGTAAATGGCACTAGTATCAATGGGCATGAAAAAGTACCAGCTGCCTGGCTGCAGTATAGTAGAACTTATCACTGTGCGCAAGGCAGCTGCAAACATTCAAATTTGCTGCCATTTGTATCTCCCCAGTAAAACACAGAGCCAAACAAAAAAAATGAAAATGTTCAGTGTACCTGCAGCCAATTTAAACCTTTTCAGCATCCCCAGAATTGCTGACTTCTTGACGAGCTTCACACTGTCACATTTAGAATTATACAGTTTCTGTTGCTAGCACCCTCCCACTCAGTACTTTCGCTTTTAACCCTACCAAGCATTCACTGTAAAGTTTACTCTGTTATTGAAATAAGAACTTCTTTTTACTGAATTCTCTGCTAAAATAAATGTAGCAGAACAATTAAAATGAAAAGAGTCACACTAGTTCAAGCAATCCTACTTCCCTAATCACACAGGTGTGAAGCTCCGTCTCTCCAGCAACTACTCTGTGACACTTCTCAACAGCAGCCTCTCTCCACAGCTCCTCAGGGTAACAGGCCACACTCACCCACTCCTCCAAACCCAAACACTCCATCAGCTGATTGCTTCCTTGACATACCCCGCACCACCAACATATGCACTGACACACTGGTGCATGCAGTAGCGTCAAGTGCATCATTAACTAGAAACAAATGCTCGGTCATTCTAAAATATGGCTCAGCTATTCAGGGAGGCAGTATAGCATAGTGGTTAAGACCACTGAGCTGCAAACCTGGAGAACAGGGGTTGAATCCCACAGCCACCACTTGCATACTGTGTGACCATGAGCAAGTCACTTAACTTCCCTGTGCTCCCAGAATGCACCTGGAAACAAAGTCTTGGCTTGGTGTCTTTCCTGGCCAAAAATTGTAAAAGAAAATAAAACACGCATTTAAACAAACCAACAAAACACACTTAAAAACGTTAGCATTGGATAGTAATATGTTATGGTCCTCTATTATAATATCCAAGTTATTTTTCCTTGTACGGTTGGACGATGACATCACCTGTGGCTTTGCCACTCGTGATGTCATAAGGTCAAAATGCACTTATGAAAAATAACTTAGATATTTATAATGAGGCCATGGCATATTCCTTATATATATATATATGGTTCCAGGTCATTAGAGCACCGGCATATTGCCACTGGTGGTACAGAGCTGGTGATGCAGCAACAGCATGACATTCAACCACTCAGCTGCAGTGCCCTGCAAACTGTTGCACAGTCACTGGTGGGTCAGTGGGCCACCAGATGAGGTGGAGTGTGGTGGACTGTGCAGGTGGCCTGACCTGTGTACAACTGGGGGACCGTGGGTGGTGGTGTGCAGCTTCTACCTTGGGGGGGTGGTGTATAGTGGGCAGCTGTGGGCTGTGCATCACCTATTCCACAGGTAGGCATGCTGCTGTGCATCACATTGGGGTGTGGCTGCCAGCAGGGGTAGAGCATTGCACCCCTGTTGCACTGTTTCCCAGTGGGTGTCGGGGATGGCTCCGGTGGCTGGGTGTGTATGCATGTTGCCAATGGCCATGTGTCAGTGGGCAGCTGCTGTAGTCCTGGCTCTGGAGTGGCTGTCAGGTGGGGGGATCTGTGGCCACTTTGTGTTTACGCCTGTCCCCTTGTGCCGTCCTGTCTGCTAGGGCACCATTATGGGTGCCCTGTCCTCCTCACCACCACCCATTGTTGCTGCTCCCTGGACACCCTGCCAGTGCTTGCCAGGGGGGTGTGTGTGGCATTAGGTGTGGTTCCCCCTCACTGGCACTGCCCGTTGTGCACCCTCTTGGTGCAGTGCACTGCTTGTGTTCAATGTGATGCCAGTGCTCAGTTTGCCAGTGGCAGTTTTCCAGGTACTCTAATAACCTGGAACCATATGTGTGTGTGTATATATATATATATATATATATATATATATATATATATATATATATATATATATATATGTATAAAATATATATATTATATATATAGAGAGAGCTACAGTATATAGATATATACAGATTATCTATCTATCTATCTATCCAGGCATTTACAAAAGCTCAAAATTTATTGATGGACAGGAGGCTCGTAATGCATTCAGTGTCACAAATGTGAGCTGTTGTATCAATTAAAAGCCAATGCGATATAGTAGCATCACTGCCAGCAAATGATATAATTTGCCAGGTTTTGGTAGTAAATCAGTGAGTCACAAGAACCATAAATCCTGTAGCTTGTGGTAATATGCTTTAAAAGCTTAAAAGCTTAAGGTCACTGAGGGACCTCAGAGAGAGAGGCTGCTGCAGAAAGAGGCCATTTATTGCCACTCTAGTTGTTTTGGGCTGTTGTGGCAGAGTCACCTGCCACTCATGACATTGCTTTTTGCTTTTTCTAAGATATAAGTAAATATGTATGTTAATTCACTCGCATGAGCACCTGAAAAGCTATGGGTGTGCAAGTGTATGGCATCATACATTATTTTTTTACACTATAATATAACCAAGATACCACCTGAAACACTCATTGACAGTGAACAGTTTTAAATGGATGCCTGAGTTTCAGATAGAAAACAATAGATTAGAGCACTCCATGATGTAGGAAAAGGCAAGTCTCTGACTCCAGGTTGTATTAAACAGAGATTTCTTTATTCAGAGTTTTGCAGACACCATGCTGGAGGTTCTGTCCCCAGCGCTTCAGCCCAACAATTAGGACTTCATTGTGGGGGGGTGTCTTGAGTTGAAGACCTACTTTTTTTCTACAGCCTGGAATGCACTAACTTATTGTTTTCTGCAAGTTACTACTGGGTCAGTATACCCTGTGTGAGCACCCTGGATATCTCCTGAGACACACCGGCTTGCTGTGTGTTGGACTGAGTTTCAGATAGCAGATTGGAGCTCAATTTCAAATGACAAGAGTACACACAGTTTATTCAGTAATCAACATTACAGATACAAAAATATTTGAAACAGAATAACTATAATTTTGTTCTATAACATTGATATGAAGTGTTCTATAACACTGATATGAAGTAAGAGCCAGTGATGCCTGGAGAAGAACTTTAAAAAACATTATATTTGGACAGAAAGTAGCTTATTTTTCTCATTAGCTCTGCATTTCTTACCCTCATTATTTATTACTGGAGTCAAATGCATGAAAACAGGAGAGTTGTTCCTTGGGGGTTCATCAGCTCCTATTGCTTCTTCCCAACCTGATGTCATGATACTCCCAAGGCAACAGACTGTGATGTCACAATAGAGCATTATAACTTCAAATAGGGAATAAACCATAGAGGCAGATGAACTCTAAGAGTTAAATATCATGTTTTATGGGAATCTCTCCAATAATAAATAATGAAGAGGAGAACGCTATAGAAGATATATGAAATACTGGCTGAATTGTGTCTAAATGTTATGTTTTCCAAACTTTTTCCAACGGTGTCAGCTGCTCTTTAAGTGACTGTATAAGAACAATAAATTACGTATATTTAAATTTCTACCAAAAAGTGTGAATATCAGTTGGTAGCGGGTCTCTCATTTACTGAACACCTATAAATACTGGACTATCCATTTGTGCTCAGAAGAATCAATCAATCCATGGGTCCATACAGACCACAGTTTTAGAAAGGTCCTATTAAACATATAGGCCCGGATATTCAAAAGGGTTGCGCCATGCGCAACAGGGTTGCGCATGCGCAAGTCCAGAAATGCGCCATTTTGCGATATTCAGAAGGAGGCAGTTGCACCACCGAAAACATGCTGAGCAACAGCGCAATGAAAATGAAGGCATGCGCAACTGAAGGGGGTGGATCCATGCATAAAGAGTGCAATGCGATATTCAAAGACTTGCGCAATGCGCAATAGCGGCACAGCCGGAAATTGCGCACTAGCGGAAATGAGCCAAAATAAAAAGGATCAAGGAAGCGGTGCAAGAACGCTATGAGGCTGCCAAGTGGGGGAGAGAGAGAGAGAGAGAGAGACAGACAGACAGACAACAGACAGGCTAGGGCAGGCAAGGAAAGTGTGGGCCATAGGCTGTAGAGGCCAGCGGGGGTGCCCGGTGCAGTGGAAGTAGCAGTGAGGACAGCAGGGGTAACACAGCAACAGCAGCTGGGGGGGTCAGAAGCCAGGGAGATGGACAGTGCCAGCTTCCACATGGAAGCTGTAATGAGGGGGTTGAGAATGCATGCTGCAGGGGGACGTGGCCGTGGAAGGGCCCGTCGGCGGTATGCCCCCAACAGGCAGTACCGTGCCCGCATCAGCTTTGAGCTGTACACAGATGTAGAGATCGTGGGCCAGTACCACCTGAACAGGGCAATACTAGACGGCTCTGTGAGCTGTGCAGTGATGTGATGCAGGCACCCTCACAACGGAGTCACGCTGTGTCGGTGGAGACCAAGGTGACAGCCTGCATGTGCCTGCTCGCCACGGGCACCTTCCAGAGGCCGACAGGGGACACCACAGGCATCACACAGTCGGCCACGCCATGCATCCTCACCCACCTCAGCGCAGCTGCTGCCACATGCCGGTGGGTACATCCATTTCCCGCACCGCGGCAGAGGCGTACAGCAAACATGCAGGAGTTCCACAGGGTAGCACGTATGCCTGGCATGCTAGGGGGCTATAGACTGCACCCATGTGGCCATTCGCACGCCACCTGGCCCCGGCGGGGCTCTCATATAGAACAGAAAGGGATTCTCCAGTGTCAACTGCCAGGTGGGTGTGATGCCACTGGGCACATAATCAATGTCTGTGCCACACACCCTGGTGGAGCACATGATGCCTTCATATGGTATCAGTCCGCACTGTGCCATCGATTCGAAGTGGGGACATCCCACAGGACATCTAGTGGGTGAGTACAATGTATGGAATGCAAACTGGGGCAAGGGTGGAATGCCACAGGTGCCATGGTAGTGGCACACAGGAATATGGGCAATATGGACCTGAACATGAGACTGATCTCCACTATCTCCACACAGGTGACAGCGGATACCCACTCCGTCCCTGGCTGCTCACACTGTACCGGCGCCCCATGACCCCATCGCAGCAACGCTATAATGAGGCACATGTGTCCACACGCAACATCATAGAGCGGGTGTTTGAGATGCTCAAGGCACGCTTCCGATGCCTAGACACCCCCGGCGGTGCCCTACAGTACAGCCCCCAAAAGGCCTGTGGGATATTCCTGGCCTGTTGCATCCTGCACAACATGGCCAAAGACCATGGGATAGCCGTACAGGTTGAAGAGGGGAACAGCGATCGGGACGCCAGTGGCGCCGGTATTGATGGTGATGAGCAGCCCCCCCCCAGGATGGTGGGACCCCCGACTGATCTGGCAGGCCCTGCTGCACTGGGACACCATCACAGAGGAGCACTATGCAGAACACAGGTAAGTCAAGGGGACATGTGCAACCAACACTGTCCGTGCGCAAACCACAGGCACACAGGGGAACACACCAGGGGTGCATGACGGTCAGGGGAGTGGAAGGGTCCAGGCATACAAACACACCATCAGGGAGGGGTGAGCACTCATATGGACACACACACACCAGGCACAGAGCGTACATGGGCAGATGCACAGCACAGCAGAACCGACATTGCTAACACACAGCACCACCGACCACCCCCACCACCTGTACTGTCCAAGTACGTGTGTCAGATGCTGGGCACCCTTGCACCTTGGTGTACAGTACAATGCAGGCATCATCATGCACACGCACCTGTGGACAGCAGTTGGGAGGGTGTGCAGGTGGTCCGTGTGTCGGCGTGGTGAGCAGAGCACCCAGCAGTGCACTGCCCACCATGACACACATTGCACACATGGCAGCACCAGACAGAGCCCGCACTGGGAGACAGCTCAGTCATGTAGCACTGTCCCACGGCCACCGCGGATGCGTGGGTGGCCCCGCCGTGACCCAACAGCACTGGCAGGCTGAGCAGGGGCCACATGGGGTGGCACTGTTGCACCACCAGGGGTCCCACTGCATGAACGCGACCTTGCCCGCACAGGGGTCTGCAGCATGCCGAACAAACCTGCACCAGGGGCGCTCGGGATGGCCACAGCAGAACCCGGTGTCGACAGGCCTGGTGTCGCACGACACTGGGAACGGGGAGTGGAGAGTGAACTGTGTGGGGTGTGCAGTACAGGGGCACCTGACTGTGTGCCCAATGCGTCCACGACAGAGACCACTGCCTGGGTCAGCCTGTCAATGGCGGCGGTCACATCCGTCCACATACGAACCAGCTCTGCACGGTCCAGAGCACACTCCCTGCTGTGCCACTCCACAGCCACAGACAGTGCCTCCACGGACATTGCAACCCGCCTCTGCAGCTGTACTGATTCCTGCAGATGGGTGTGCTCGTCCAATGGGTACTGTGCCCCAACGGCATCCTGTCCCCCAGGGTGTGGAAGGTCCTGATGCACAACACCCCTTGAGGGTGGGCGCTGTTCGCCAGGACCAGGAATGGGCGGATCAAAGGGTGGTGGACATATGCCACCGCTTGACACTGTACCCCCAGACCTGGTGGGTGACTGCTGCTGCTGCCCCTCCAACCGCTGTGCCCCAGGGTCCACTTGTTCCACCGCTGTGCTAGCAACAGTGCCAGACAGCTGCACAGCCACCGGTGCTGCCCCACCGGTGCTGACAGGCACAGCCTGGGACTGTGCCAGCATGCTGGTACACAAGTTGTAACCAGAAAGGCCCAGGGGCACGTGCTGGTCTGCTGTGTGTCCGTCATGGGACACACACCTATCACTGCCCATTGCAGTCCTTGCATCATCAATGGTGCAGGTACGTGCTACAGCCATAGTCACAGCAAGCTGGCATGCTTGCATGCCAGACTGCTGAGACACAGGCTGTGCACCCCCTGCACCCGAATCACCGACACCAGAGTTGGCGGCCCAGCATGCATGCTGCTGCAGTGCCTGCTGGCTGGTGATAGAGGTGGATGGACCCTCCTCCATGTCCAGCAGGTCATCATCACTGCCTGGACCCACCACCACCATCTCCTGAAGATGAACAGGATCTGTAACAGAAAGAGAGTACATGTGAGTGCATGTGAACAACCTTCCCCCACCCCCAACACCACCACCATGTCATACCGTCAGTGATGGGCTTCCACCTGTCTGGAATCCACCTCCTGAGTACGCCCTCCAATAGCGCTCCGCTGCATTGATGCAACCAGTGTCTCCTCAGTTAGGGTCAGCTCCAACACCACTGGCGGGCCCCTGCCAGTGCCAGCATGTGCCACCCTGAAGGCTGCCACCTTCTCCTTCAACCTCCTGTGGTCTGTCCCCATCTTCTTCTTGCATTCCTGCATGGAGCGCTGGTGGCTTCCATGCAGGTTCATGGCCCGAGCTACCCCCTCCCATGCAGCCACACGGGACTGAGGGGTGCCCCTCCATCCACTCAGCACTGGCTCCTCATCCAGGTAGGCCTGGAAGAGGCCTCTGTCTCTGCTGGTGTAAGTTGGCCTCCTCCTACGCCCACCATCCTCACCTCACCTTGGCTCTGCTCGGTCATGGCGATCTGTATGGGGAAGTGGACACCTGTCACTGTGCAGTCTACAGCATTTTCCATGACCATTGTCCAGAACATCACACAGCATGCAACTCACCTCTCACCTGCAGTAACCGAATCTGGCCAGCGCAGCCCAATGTCGCACATTTATAGCTAAATGCATGCAAATTAGGAGTGGAGCAACTATAATGACATGAAAATCATGCCACTGCGCCTTTGAATGGCTGATCAGATGATTTGCATGTGTCGGCTGAATATCGCGAATTTGCGCTTTGCGCAATATGGTTGAGTCGGCTGAGCCAATGGCGCAGATCTGTGACTGTGTGGTACACTGCATTGCGCATGCCCAGATAGCTTACGCAGGCGTCTGCCACACTGCTGACGTGCTGTGCGCTATCGGCAATTCAGGCCATGGCCACCATTGTGCCAGCGGCGCTACAGCACTGGGCACTATATGGCACTGTGGCACTACTGCGCAATAGTCCACTGTGGCACTGGTACGCAGTTGGTCAGTCACGCAGGATGCGTATACGTCAGATGGCTCTGTGCGTGGCCTTGCCTCATTACCCATGACCTTGTGTCCGACCTTTGCCCCCTGGCACTGTTCGCCTGCCATGTGTATGGCCCTATTGTGCTGTCTGGTGACAGCGCTATGTGAAGTGACGGTGCTGTTCGAACAGCGCGATTGGAGCCTGTGGTGGTCTATTGCGCAACATCTCCATGTGGGGTTACGGCGCAGCGGGGTGCCATATTGCCTGCTGTAAAGTTGGTACCATGGCTCGCAGAAGAGCAGTTCAGTGGAGCCCAGTTGAACTGGCCAACTTGGTGGCCCTAGTGGAGCCCCACTATGGGGCACTTTATGGTGAGGCGCCCCTCACCATTGCCAGGATGCAGGTGTGGCAGCAAGTGGCCACTGACCTGGTGGGGGTCACTGGATGGTGCCGGTCAGCTGAGCAGTGCCGGCACTGGTACGGTGACCTCCGCCGGAGGGATCCGGATCTTCTTGATCGGCTGCGGTTACGTGCCAGGTGGGGCGTGGTGCCTAGGCCAGGTGGGTGTACCATCTATGCACTTGTATTCTCTGTAGGGGTGTGAGTGTGTTTTGGTGGCTGTGCATAGGTGATGGCTCTGCCATGGTTGGCTGTGTCAGTGTGTGCAGGTGTGAGATGCATGGGTCTGGCTGTGTGGGCAGGCACTCTCACTGGGGCAGGGGGCAGTCTGCTTTGGAGTCACACTGATGTTTGTCTCAACATATGTCTTCCACAGGCCGGGATGTGAGGATGCAGGCACGGGGTGAGGAGGGCCGTGCCAGGGCCCCAGTGCTGGTGGGTGTTGCACCCCAGCAGCAGCAGCATCAGCGGCAGACCCAGCTGCTTGAGGAGTGTGAGTATCATTACTTCATGGATGCTATTGCATGCTGAGGGGGGCAAGACCACCAGCCATGCACAACACAACCATGCAGGAAAGGGGAGGTCATAATTCCACTATACAAGACACTAGTGAGGCCCCACCTGGAGTACAGTGTACAGTTCTGGAGACCATACCTACGTAAGGACATAGACTGGGTAGAGAAGGTTCAGAGGAGGGCAACAAAGATGGTGCATGGATTGCATCACAAGTCCGATGAAGACAGGTTGAAGGAACTAAACATGTACTCCTGGAGGACAGGAGGGAGTGAGGGATATGATAGAGACATACAAGTATCTTACAGGGAGGAACAGGGTGCAGGAAAACACTATTTTTAAGCGAAAAGATGTTCCAGGACTAGAGGGCATGGGATGAAGTTGGAGGGAGGACGATTCAGAGGAAACATGAGAAAGAATTTCTTCACAGAACGGGTGGTGGACAAGTGGAACACCCTGCCAGAGGAAGTGGTGGGGGCTGAAACAATCACGGGATTTAAGAATGCACGGGATAGACATAAAGGAATTCTGGAGGTCAGGGGTAAGGTGCAACAGACTTATAGGAAAACAAAGTGAACTTACAAGCTCAAATGGCCAGACTGGGTGGGCCATAGGCCCTTATCTGCCGACACTGTCTATGTATCTATGTATGTATGCATGACACAGGTGACATGCATCACTGTCCAGTATCACAGCATGTCTGTGTATGCGTCACTGGTGGTCCATGCACTGGGCACATAGCTGTGTAACTGGCATCGCACCACATTGCCACGTCACTTGACAGCCTTGTTTGTGCTGTGATGGACATGGGCAGTGTGTGTGTGCAGTGGTGCACATAGCTGGTGCTGCCTGTTTGTGATGGCCATGTGCATGTTCACTGTGGGTGGGTGCATGCCATCACAGGTGCAGGACATTGGGCTATATGGCTTGCAGGTTGGGTGGTGTTCAGGGTTGTGGTCAGTCACAGCCATTGACTGTGTTCCCATTTTCCTAGGCCTCAAAGTTCTCCGGAGGATACATTGGGACATACGGGGCCTGACACAGGTGTCCCTGGATAACCAGGCCATCCTGGAGTCCATTAGGAGACATGGCCTGCAGAGGAGGCATCGCAGGGGACAGCGGAACCAGGCACAGGATGACCAGCCAGCTGGGCCTTAGGCCACAATACCCTTCCCACTTCTCCCATCCCTACCACCCTGCCTTCCTCTCCAAGTTGTTCATCCCTACCCCTTGAACACCCTACCTTGTACCTGTCCCCCTTGTAAATAGTTCTGGTTTATTGTTTTGTTATTTACTCTTTGAAAATTTTAAAATACATATTTATATTTTGATATGAATACTGTGTTGGTCTCTGATTTGCAGCTGGCTATGGGTGCTCAGTTGCAGTGGTGTACATGCCATCTGGGGTGGTATGGTCCTGGTGTGTGTGTGTGTGTGTGTGTGTGCACGTGTGTGTGCATGGGGAGGTATCTCCGGCATGGCAGTGACTTTCTGTTGGTCTTGCCGTCTGCTGCCACCCACTGCTGGGTGCACAGGGTGTGTCTGGCTTGTATGCTTCTCTGCTGCACGGGTTGACGTGTGCGGGGATGCATGGTTTCCTGCAGTGCTAGTCACTGCACATGGGTGGTGTCTTGGGGTCACGGTGCAGGGTGTGCTGTGCGTACAGGGGGCTGATGTGCACTGTGGTTGTCAGCCCCCTGTGTGTGGCACTCTCAGCCTGCCAGTGGTTGTGCTGGGGTGTCATGGCTCTGCTGTGCTTTGTTGGCTTGTCCCCATGGGCCAGTAGATCATCCGTCACACCCCCAGTGATGCTGTGCTTGGGGTGTGCAGGTGTCTTGTTGGTTCTGCAGTATGGTCCTGTGCCCATGTGTGGCATGGCTGGCAGTGGGCCCCAGCCTGCCTCCCTGGATGTGCAGTTCCATTGCTCGGGGGGGGGGCTCTGCTTGCGCTATGACACCTCTGAACTGCTCAGCTGGGCTGCCCTGGTTGCGCTATGGCGCAGTTAGTGCGATATTCAGACATTGGCTGCTTGCGCAATTTATTCTGCTCCATGTTTGAATATCGCATCTGTTGCGCATATTCGCAATTGGTTTGTGCTTGCTCCTGCTGTTGCGCACATTTTGGGCGCAGTTTGAATATCCGGGCCATAGTGTTTGATTTTCAAACAGAAAGCCAAAAGCACAAGTTTCAATTTAGGGCTGCACCTGCAGCATCTGAAATGTGTCAAATTGTTTGAATGCGATTTTAAAACATTTTGCCACATTTTACATCACTTGTATCTGCTTTATGGTAAAATAATGGCACATGCATCATATATTGATGCACAGTTCATTATAAGTCTTCCAAATAGCTGTAAGCTGTGGCTTTTGTGCACAGAAGTTAGACAACCTTTTGGTGGTCCAATTTATTGTTGCATGCATCAGGGATTCAGGACAACCATTCTGCAAAGTCCTGATACATCTTTGAAAATCCAGCCCATAATTTTTTAAACATAGTCTATTTTAAGAAAAATGTTTGTTTTACAGACATTAGCTAAACATGCTAGGAATGCAAAAAATACATTTTATTTTTTGAAAAGCACTTTCGTAAAGTGAGTTAACATGCAGTGAAAAGATTCTGTTTAAGTGAACAAATTTGAAATTAAAAAAATAAGTTGCTACCCAAATCAGAAATCCTCTACAGGGAGCTGTAGTAAACATTTGCTGCTGTGCAAATTCAGTTCATGGTCTGCGATTAGGTTTTCTCCCCATGCTGTGGGCGGTGTGCCAGTGCCCTACTAAATTAAATGCATGATGATGATGATGAGTAACAGCTTGGTCATCATCCTGGAACCTATATTTTAGTAATAGCATTATTAACCCAGGATATTGTACATACAGCACACAAGAAGACACCTTCTGGGCTGCTGAAGAGCAAACTCTTTACTGAATTACAAGAATGATGGCATGTTGAACTCACCAACTAATCATTATAGCAATTTACTGTCTTGCTGACTTGCATGTAGCACAAGGCTGGATTATAGCAGTTGACTGGTTGTCAACAAGAGTCTATATTAGGGATGGTTCTAGCACTGAAGAACATCACTGTTTATTTTTTTTTTATAGTTTCTATTTTTACCCCAATTTTCTCCTTCTCTGCCACCATGTGTTCCATCCAGCCACCTAAGCCCTTCTGAATGTTGTAGAAGCCCTCTGAGATTCCAGATTGCTGCCATCCTCTGTTCATCATCCCTCTTCAGAACCTCCAGCTGTAACCCACAGCTTATTCTTCATAGGTAGGGCCCACCCATTTTCCTAAGCTGGGGGAACATTTTCATCCAATGGTCAAAATTCAAGGGTATGAGCCAGTGAGGAGTAAAAGGAGTAGATTTTATTTATTTATTTTATTTATTTATTTGTATAATCAGATTTACAATCTTTGAGCCAGAGGCTCGTTTACAAAGGTACCTTGTCACAGAGAGGACATACAGAGTCAACATACATACAGAATACAGTCATACAGAGTAACATAGTTTTACATAGTTGCTTGAACATAATGAGTAACTAGGAAACATTTCAGACTTGACAGGTTGGTACTAGCAGGTACTGGCAGAGGAGATAGAGGCCAAGGGGGAGAGGGTGGTGTGGGGTGAGAGGTGGTTCAGCCCAGAGGGCTAAGTCAATAGTGTTAGACAGCAGCAGAGTATCTCTTAGCAACAGGTGCAGCAGCGGGTGTTGAACAATTGGTTCTGTAGGGCAGTTTTGAAGAGGGCAATTTTTGTGGTGTTGGAAATGGCTGCAGGGAGTGAGTGGAACCAGGACGTGGCTCTGTAGCTGATTGACCTCTGTGTCTGGGTGGTCGTAGTTCTGGGTACCAGTAGGGTGACCTAGTCAGTGGTTCAGGTAGTGACTCTGGAAGGTGTAAGTTGGATGGAGGCAGAAATCCCAGGGGGTGAGAGCCCAAGTAGATTCTTCTTAGTTAGTAGGCAAGTTTGGTAGCGGAGGCATTCATCGAGGCTAAGGAGTTTGGCCATCTCATAGAGCTAACTGGTGTGGGTGAGCCTAGGGGCACTGGGAGCTAGTCTGCAAGCCTTGTTTAGGGTGAGTCAAATCTTGTTGAGGGCTGTGGAGTCAGCAGCACCATAGACTGGAAGGCCGTAATCAACAAGGGACATTACTGAGGACATAATGGCAAGTCTGAGGGCATCAGGTGTGAGGCAGTCCTTGTGACGGTAGAGGATGCCAAGATGAGTATTAGTGGCAGAAGCAAGGGCTGTAATGTGGGCATGAAACGTGAGGGCCGAGTCAAAGGTAATCACAAGGTATTTGTAAGAGTAAACTTATTCAAGTGGTTGATGAGTGCTGGGGAGGATTTGGAGGGGGCTGTTGCTGGCTCTGTTCTGGTGGTGGGCAAAGAGCATAGCTTTCATTTTTTTGAGGTTAATGACTAGTCTGCTTTCCTTAAACCAGTTCTCAGCATCATTGAAGGAGTGCTAGAGGGAGTTTTGGAGGGAGGTGGGATTCTGTGGGTGGCATAAATAACGGCTTCATCTGTATACAGGAGAATATTACCAGAACAGGCACTGGGCAGGGTGTTTAGGTAGAGGCTAAAGAGTAGTGGACCCAAGATAGAACCCTGGGGAACCCCTGAGAGGATGGGAAGGGTTTCTGAGAGTATCCCATTGTTTTTGACACACTGGGAGCAGGCTGATAGGTAACTTGTGCACCAGGCAAGGGGGCCAGCAGAGAAACCTGTGTGGTTGAGGGCATTTAGTAGGAGGGGATGGGAGACCATGTCAAAGGCCTTAGAGAGGTCAATGAACACTTCTCCAGCTAGGGAACTGGAGTCCAGGGAGGAGTGCAGGAAGTTGGAGAACTCCATTAACGCTGTATTTGTACTGTGACCAGCGTGGAAGCCATGCTGTTCTTGGCAAAGAATGTTGTATTTTGCTAGATATTTGGTGAGTTGAGTGGTCACCACTTTTTCTAAGGCTTTGGAGAGGGGGGGAAGGATGGAGATAGGACGATAATTGCTGGGGGTGGACCTGTCACCGCCTTTGTAAATAGGTGTGACTATAGCTGTTTTCCCTGTTTTGGGGAATTGCCCCAGGCAGAGGGACCAGTTTAGTAGGTCAGTGAGTGGGGCCAGGACATCATCCAGGACCAGACGGATTATTTTTGGATCCAGGGAGCTGCTGCTAGGACTGTTGCTGTTTAGCGCTTTAAGCAGGAGTGGTCTGGCTTCCTGGATGGATACTTTGCATAGATAGAACCAGGGACACTGAGGCTCTGAGGGTGGTGGGTTGGGGGTTGGGTCAAAAAAGTTACTTGGGAGGACAGGGCTAAGATCTGTAAAGGAGGAGTAAAGGCAGTTGGCAGTCAGGGGTGTAGCCAGGGATTTCAGATCTGCACACCAAGTGGACTCATTGCTACCCCACCCCTCCTTGTTTGGGTGAGCTACCCCCCCCCCCGGGGTGTAGCCAGACAATATACAAATGTACACCAGGACCATGTTTGTTACCTCATTTGTCACAATAAATACAACTTTTGTATCTCATGACAATGGTTGTTGCCATGCATGGGTAAATACAAATACTATGCATTGTTCCCTAAGCCACCCACATACCAGCCCAGAGCCTGTAAAGTTGTATTGTCCTTGGGATACAAAGAGAGTTATTCGTGACCAGGCCTTCTAGTTTCGACTCCTATGAATAAAATTACAGAAAGGTTCAGTATTTTCTTTGTTAGTTTTCATGGAAAAAGGAAGCAGTTCAGAGCCTATTTGCTACCCCCTTAAAAAGAATTGCACACCATGGAGTGCTTGGAGTATGCCTGCCTACACCCATGTTGGCAGTGTCAGTGGGGTCAGTAAAGATGGAGCCATTGACTGTTAGTTCGGCTGGGGGGAGTGTGATTTCCCATTTATTTCTTTTATATTGTCCCAGAAGTTCTGGGCACACCCCCATGAGGAGGTGAGGGTGGCTTGGTAGTGGTCTGCCTTGGCTTTTCGGATGGCCCATGTGCACCTATGACATGCGGCATTATATGCTTGTCTGTCAGCCATCTGACCAGTCTCAGTGGCTATATGCCAGAGGTTATCCCTGTCCCTGAGCAGCTGGAGAAGGGCAGGGGTGACCCACGGTGCATTTTTCTTTTTGGAGTGGATCATGGTAAAAGGTGCAAAAAAGATCACAGGCCTTGTTAAAGGCTTGTGAGAAGAGGTCAAGAGCAGTGTCAGTATTGGTTGCATGGTGAATGGGAGACGAAGTTTTTTCAGCAGGCTGCAAATGTTCATAGATGCAATGCGGAGTCCATTGGACTTGGTTGGTGGGCTGGTGGTAGCAAGGCCTGGGTTGAGGTGGATAATACCAGAGAGGAGTAATAGAGTGACTAAGCTTCTAGCCCTGGGGTGGGTGTACCGTGGCATGGGGGTAGACTGGCTTAATCTGCTGGGGTTACTGGGGTGTTTTCTGTCTAAGTCCTTCCCCTTATCCCAATCAACAGGGAGTGGTTCTGAGGATAGATTGGGCAAATAGCCCATTGAAGTCATTGGAGGAAGTGAGTGAACCCCACTTTTGTTACCTTCCTTGTCAGCCTGTTCTGGGTATATGATGCATTTCTGCCACTCGCCAAATAAGTGTGTACATGTTGATGTAAGACCACTCCAAAATGGTCACTATGTTCCTTCTGGCAGGATATGCCCTCCCCCCCGGGTCACCAGGGAGTATTCATGCAGAAGAAGAAAGTGTCCTCCCTGAGAAAAGAGGCATCCAAGACAGACACCAGAACCCTGCCTAGCCTATTGGCAAGAGATGGAATGGGCTTGGAGTGCAAACAACCACATTGTTAAAAATGTAAGTAATCTTCTAGACATGTATTTTAATCTTTAATAATCCTAGATTCTCAACTCTTTTTTTTCTTTGCCTTCCCAGGCTCTGTATACAAAATGTAACACCCCCTCATAATATTATTTTCTCATGCTTTTGCAGGCAAAGCCTACAAAAGTGCAGGAAGATTAGGAGTAGGGAGGAGAAGTTCTGTTAGAGGCATTAGATGTGAATTTATGTACTAGGTTGTACAGTACTAAAAATCAGAAAAAGTGTAAAAAATTAATTTGCCTTTTAAATCATCATGTATTTCTTGATCTATTTTACAATATCAGTATATGTAAGCTTTGCCAGTATCAGATATCAATACTTTCTTGTTTATTGCCTACTATCAGTGAAGCAGGTACTCTGCAGCAGAACCCTGTCACACGTGGCAGGGCTGAAGAGACTGTAAGTCTTTATTCTGATTTCTATACAAAATTCTTATTCTAGTAAAAAGGATTGTTTTTCAGCACCCGATGGTGGGATCCAGTCTCAGCCTTGCAAGCTGCACAGACCGGCCCCACTGCTCAGCAGCTTGTTTTCCTGCAATTTTGGGCTTCCCCATAATGGAACACTAGAAGCCTTGTCAGTCAAGGGGGCATATTCAGTTAAGCACTAGAGTGCTTTACAAGCCTTTTCAGGCAAGGGGGCATATTCGTTTAAGCACGGAGTGCTTTTCGGAGCTACTGTGCCTTTCTGATCGAGCGGCTCTGGTGAAGGTTTCAACCGCTCGTCGGCACATCTCATCAAGCGCAAATCCAGCAATCGCCAGGCTGCTCATCGATAATGAGCCCTCTCGTAGACGAGCGCTGAGGAGACTTCCAAGCTGTAGCACATTCAGCCTCCTCAATGAGAGCTGGAGAAAGTCAGTTGCGCTGCAGCGCTAGAGGAAGAAAAGGGAGACATAGAGAGCAGTGCCAGTGGACCCTCACCCCCCTGCCAACCAAAGTCAGGAATTTTTATTTTAATTTTTCACAGAAAAGGAGACAGTCTGAGCAGCTCTTAAATGGACAGCACCAAATTCCAATGACAGCTTTGAATACTGGGGGGGCTACATTGATATTAGGATGTCATGGCCTCAGAAATTTCTAGCAGGGACAAGAAATGTCAGCACTGCAAATCCCCGCTCCTGATCACTTTTACGGGCTCATTATACCTTACATGTGAAAAGGCAGTGGCTGACAATGGGGAGGTCCCTGCGGACGCAACCTCTCCCTCGACACAGACAAATGCCCAAAGCAGGTCTGAATGACTGACTACTTCCAGGTCAGAGAGAGCAACGGCAACCAGGGATACCCAGCAAGTGACTGCCTCCTCCCTGGACCCAGACCTTACTGACATGTTAAATAGGGCCTTTACTCTGGACCCTACATGCTTCGGCTGGCAACCTCCAGGGTCCCCTGATATGAGACAACACAAGAATGCAAAGAAAGGGACCCCCTCCCATCCTCATACAACGAGGCGGGTATCCTGACATCGCTTTGACAAAGAAGAAAAATCCAAATGGGGCAGATCGTCGAGGAGGATGATCTCTGTCCTTACAGGGTTATACAGACCTCCTTCTCAGGGGAGGAAATGGACAGGAAATGATAGAAAGTATACTTAGAATGGCAGAAAAAGGGAATTGCTGATGGGTGATCTGAATATGCCAGATGTTAACTGGAGTGCAGTTGCAGCTGCCACTTGAAGAGTGCAGTTATTCTAGATGCCCTACAGGGGCATGCCTTAGACAACTAGTACTGGAGCCCACTCGAGAGGGCAATATTAGACTTGATTCTCTCAAATGGAGATGGAGAGGATCACAGATGTAGAAGTGGTAGCCATCTGAGGAACTAGCGACCATCCAACAGTATGGTTCACAATAAACACAGCAATAGAGTCAAGCCATACAAGAACAAAAGTACTGGACTTTAGGAGGCTGACTTTGCTAACTGGGTAAGTGCCTAAGGAATGCACTAGCAAATGGGCAGGAAGGAGGGTTGGAAGAACAATGGGGATAATAAAAACTGCCATCACAGAGGTAACGAGCCTTTGTTTGAAGCAAATAAACAAAACAAGATGATATAAGAAACCACTATGGTTCTCAAAGGAAGTGGCAGTGAAGGTTCAAGAGAAAAGAAAGCATTCAGGAAGTACAAGGAATGCATGAAGGAGCAGGACAGAGAACTGTATCAGTTAAAGAAAAGGAGGCTGGGAAGGCAGTCAGAACAGCAAAGGCCCAAACCGAGGAAAAGATAGCCAACTCAGTTAAGAAGGATAAAACCTTTTATAGGTACATCAGGAGCAAAGGAAGACCAAGGAGGGATAGTGAGGCTTAATAAAGGGTAGGGAGGGTGGGCAGAGGAGACTGTGAAAAGGCAGAGATACTAAACAAATATTTTTGCTCAGTATTTACAAATGAAGAGGGGAGGTACATAAAACAAACGGTAGTAACACTCTGGATACAGAAGTTGATACTAGCCCATTTACAGCAGAAAGGGTTCTGAAAGAACTCTTAAAACTGAAGGTGACAAAGCAATGGGGCCTGATGGGATTCATCCCAGAATTTAAAAGAGCTAGGGGTAGAACTAGTGACACCACTGACTACCCTTTTAATAAAATCATGGGAGGATGGGGTGGTACCTGAGGACTGGAGGAGGGAAGATGGATTCCCCTTCACAAAAGTGGGAGCAAGGCAGAAGCAGGAAACTACAGACCTGTTAGTTTAACCTCAGTGATAGGGAAAATGATGGAATCACTTCTGAGGAAAGAATTGTCGAGTATCTAGAGGCCAGAGGGCAGCAGGACCCTAGGCAGCATGGATTCACAGCGGAAGGTCATGCCAGACAAATCTGATAGATTTCTTTGACTGGGTGACCAAAGTAGTAGATCAGGGAGGTGCTGTGGACATGGCCTACCTAGATTTTAGCAAGGCATTTGACACAGTCCCACACAAAAGATTAATATACAAGTTAGCCAGCCTGGGAGTGGGTCCCAAGATGACAGCCTGGGTAAAGAATTGGCTGGAGAATAGGACACAGAGAGTAATAGTAAATGGAGTCCACTCAGAAGAAAGGAGGGTTACTAGTGGGGTACCGCAGGGTTCAGTATTAGGACAAGTCCTCTTCAATGTCTTTATAAACGACATTGCGGAAGGACTGGAAGGAAAAGTATGTCTCTTTGCAGATGACACTAAGATCTGCAACAGAGTTGATGCACATGGTGGGGTGGAAAGGATGAAGGGACTTGGCAAGGTTAGAGGAATGGTCAAATGTATGGCAGCTTAGATTCAATGCTAAGAAGTGCAAGGTAATGCACCTTGGGAAACAAAACCCCAGAGGAAAAGTACACAATGGGGGTGAGATACTAACAACAACAAAAATGGAAAGGACCTGGGGTAGTCATATCAGATGACCTAAAGGTGGGCAAGCAATGTGAGAGGCAGCAGGAGGGCTGGGGGTTACTGGGATGCATTAGGAGAGGCATCACCAGTAGAAAACAGGAAGTTATTATCCCTCTGTACAGACAGCTGGTGAGACCCCATCTGGAGTACTGTGTGCAGTTCTGGAGACCCAGTCTCCGTAAAGACATAGACAGGATGGAAGCTGTCCAGAGGAGGCAATAAAATGGTGCAGGGTATGCACGGAAGACATATGAAGAGAGACTTAAGTAGCAATATGTATCAGCCTCGGGGAAAGGAGGGAGAGGGGACGTGATAGAAACTTTCAAGTACCTCAAGGGAATCAACAAAGTCCAAGAGGGTAGCATCTTTCAAAAAAAGAGGTGCAAGAACAAGAGGGCACAATTTGAAGAGAGATAGAGGGGGCAACTCAGAGGTAATTTAGGAAGTATTTTTTCACAGAGAGGGTTGTGGATTAATGGAACAGCCTTCCGGAGGAGGTTGTGGAGTCAAAATCAGTGGTGGAGTTCAAGCATGCATGGGACAGTCATAAGGCAATTCTGGGGGGGGTGGGGTAAGAAGAAGTAGGCTGCTGGTTAACTAGGATCTACAGCTTATCCAGTAGGTAGGGAAATGGGCAGACTGGGTGGGCCAAGTGGTCCTTATCTGCCGTCAAATTCTATGTTTCTATGTTTCTATGTTTCTATCACTGGTAAAACCCCATCTTGAGTACCGTGGCCAGTTCTGTAAACCACATCTTTGAGAAGACATAGACAGAGTGGAGACAGTCCAGAGGAGGGCAACTAAAATGGTGCAGGGTCTGCATCAAAAGCTTTATGAGGAATCGGCCCAGTGGCGCTGAGGGTTGAGGCGCTAGACGCCACACCTTGTGTTGCACCGGCGACCTGGGTTCAAGAATGGACTCAGGTCAGTGGGGATTGGCAGAGGGGAAGAGAGGGTCGAGCGTCCCAATGGATGATCTCCTCCCTTTGGGGAGGGTTACCAGGGGGTGCCTTGTGCACCTGCTTCTCGAGGAGAGCCGCTGGAAGCACGGGCTCTCCCGGGCTCTGACAGCTCTGTTCACTGGAGTCGGGAAGGGAGGATGCTGTCAGGCACTTGTGAAAATGCGTGCATCAGCATGTCACCTCTCTGGACGTATGTTCTCATGCCGGCATCCCAGGGGAGGGCTGGGGGGTAACCACAGAAAAACGGAAAATGCCTTAGTGAGCCTAGATGATGGCCGCTCCTAACAGCCATCCAGGTCCAGAACCCACGGGAAGATCTCGGCTGTGCAGGTGCTCTGCGAGTAGGAGGAGGAGGTAAGGAGTTACCGGGCACTCTAGGGACAGATACCGTGGTACTGGACCTAGGAGGGACTTGAGCAATGCCTGAAGGAGTGGAGCACTGAGGGGAGTACAGGAGGGGGTATAAATGGGGCAGAAAGGTGTCCCAAAGTAAAAAAAAAAAAACCTTTATGAGGAGAGACTAAAGGAACTCAATATGTGCACCCTGAAACAAAAGATGGAGAGGGGATATGATAGAGACCTTTAAATACCTCACAGGGGTAAATAAGGTACAGGAGAGAAGTATTTTCAGAAGAAAAGGTGCTCAAGAACAAGGGGACGTGTTATGAAGCTGGGGGGAGGGGTAGATTCAGGAGAGATGTGAGGAAGTACTTTTTCACAGAAAGAGTGGTGGATTCCTGGATCAGGCTTCCAGTAGAGGTGGTGGGGGAGAAAGCAGTGGTGGGATTCAAGAATACATGTGACAAGCACAAGGGAATCATAGTGGAAAGGAAGGGGAGGAGGGAGAAAGAGCTATAAATTGGACATTGTCTGCAGTAATAGTGTAGGTAGGGAGAAATGGGCTGATTTGGTTCTTATCTGCTGTCAAATACTATATATGTTTCTGTGTATTTCATTTATTTATTTAGTTTTTGTTGACCCGGTAAGTGCACTAGACAAATTCTGCCTATTTTCAGGCACGACTCTGGGAAGGGGGATACAGATGAATACCAACTGACCTTGAAGCAGATTAAGCTGTTGGTGGTAGGTTTAGTGAATGTAAAAGTGAATTTAAAAAGTAGGTTCTTAATCTCTTCAGTTCCAAAATCATCTGCTTTCATTAACATTATCTTCAGAAAAGGTTAACACTGGAACCGTTAGGGATAGAAACTTAATGTTAAAAAAAATGCTTGGAGTCAGGGTAATATTGATATGTTACCCTGGCACAGTTTTCATTGATGTATATTTGATAGTTTTATCAATACTTGTAAAATATATATTAACAAGGTATTGATAAATGTTATCAAATATTGCTATATGTAAGAGTACCTGGGTAACAAAATAAATATTGTGCCAACTCTAAGCTTTCATTTAAAAAAAGGTTCCTAACCCCTCCCATTCCAAAGCCATCTCTTTAACAAAAACAAACAAACACAAACAAACAAAAACAAACAAACAAACAAAAAAATTCCGAAAGGGTTCACATTGAAACCATTTGGGACAGAAACTTCCCTAACTTGTGAAGGAACTTTTTTTTAATTAAAAGCCTGGAATCAGGGAAATAATGATTTGTTACACAGATATAGTTTTCATTTATTGATATTTAAAAGGATATGTCACCCTGATATGATATTTGAAAGTTTTAGTGATGCTTGTAAAATAAATTATAACAATGTATCATAAACATTATCAATAAAACTTTCATATGTGGATATTTGTATGCTGTACCAGGGTCATATATCAATATTGCCCTGACTCCAAGTTTTCACTAAAATATATGTGTCGTGCTCCTCCACTTCCAAAGTTATTTCCTTTGAAATAAATTACATTTAGAAAGTTCTGACTTTGGAACTGTGAAGGATTGGAACTCATTTTTTTAATGAAAACTTTGAGTTGGGTGGGTGGTCATTGAAAGATACTGTCAGTGTTCTGTAAAGCAGGACCACACCCCTTTTCTAGTTATATTCTTTACTTAGCTATTCTCACGCAAATGCTGTCTTTGAGATTACAGGTGAGCTGCACAGTACACTTCATCAGTTGCACAAAGATGTCTGACTGACATGGCTGGTACCATCTTCACTTCCCTTTTTGAAATGGTGATTTAACAGGAGATGAAAATAGAATGTTATTTTAAGACAAAATCTGCTTTGGGCAGGTTTCATATTGTATGAAACTTTTTTGTATAAATAACTTCATGACTCATATCTGCAAACTCATTTAGAACCTGCCACTGTATGAAAGTCAGGGCAGGATGTAAGATACAGTTGTATTATAATGTCTATGTATTGCATATTTAATTTAGTAATGAGAAATACTTCCCTTCTGCAGGAGAAGAATAGTATATTATTTTTCAGCAAGGTTTACAAAGACAAAGAAAAGCCTGGTTCAGTTATATTCAAAAATAAATTGACAAGTTATTGATATCTTTTGCAGTAACATGCTATAAAGTTTCTTTGCAGGAGTCTCTTTACAGTACCACTGGTGCTAAGGATACACCTTTAGCTGCTAACCTTTTTTTTGGCGGGGGTGGGAGCTGAGGTTAGCATTTAGTATGGTTAACACAATACAGGCTATTATGAGTGTCATTTATAATGTAACATTTTTAGAAGTATAACTTCTAAATAAGCTCTTTATATAAAGAAGTGAACTGTTTCTGTTTTACTGCTGCTATGCAGTCAGCACAGGGCCTTTGTGATATCTTGAGGGATAATAGAAACTGCTCTTCCACTGGCTGAAGACTGTCTCCATATACAACCTGTGAAAAATGCATGTAATTTGCATAATTTTATAAAATAATGCTGAATAATGCTTTTTATTTGGTAGCATTTATCCCCACTCAGTGGTATAAATGTAACTACTGTAATGCTGACTATTATGTTTTATTTGGTAACATTTAACTCCATGCAGCGATATAAATGTAACTATTATATTATAATGTTGAGCATTACTTTTAATTTGGTAGCATTTATCCTCAGGCAGTGGTATAAATGTAACTATTATGTCATAATGATGAATAATACTTTTTGTTTGGTAACATTTATCCCTATGCAGTTCTACAAATATGAATATTTTTGAGGACGGAAAAACATACCCTGATGAACAAATATTGGACTCAATAGCCCAGATATTCAAAAGGGTTGCACCATGTGCAATAGGGTTACGCCAGTGCAAGTCCGAAATTGCGCCATTCTGCGATATTCAGCAGGAGGCAGTTGCGCCACCGAAAACATGCTGAGCAACAGTGCAATGATAATGAAGGCATGCGCAACCAAAGGGGGAGGAACCATGCATAAAGGGCACAGTGTGATGTTCAGCTGGGCCATGCAGAGTTGTGCAGGTGCAACCCCCTACCTGCGCCTCCACAACTTTGAGCCAAAAAAAAAAGGATTAAGTCGAGGGCCACCCACAGGTGAGCTGCCGCATTGCAGGGCACAACACAGCAGCTGCCACTTGTGGGTGGCCCTCCACTTGTTCCCTGTGCCCCCCCTGCAGCCCGATCGCGGGTATAAAGTAAATCTCCCCCCCCGACTAGCCCGATCGCGGGCATGATGTAATAAACCCCTCCTCCCGACTAGCCGATCCAGGGGCAGGAACCTCCCCACCCCCACTAGCCCGATCCAGGGCATAGCGTCTACCCAAAGACCAATATCCCTGGTGGTCCAGTGGACCCATGCCCGATCACAGGCATAGGTCAAACCCCCAAAGTCCAATATCGCTGGTGATCTAGTGGCCCCCACCCACGAGCCCCACCACCGCTCCCCGTCAGCGGTGGCGGCAGCACCACCGCCTGCTGCCCGCCACCCGCCGACTGACAGCTCGGTAGGGCTGCGCCATTGGTTCAGAGCAAGAGTCAATGGGCATGCAGCCCATACCGTCCTGAGAGCAGTCCAGATATGTGAATGAATAATTCACATTCATTTCACATATCTGGACTGCCTTGTGCGGTGTGAGCTGCACACCCGATGGCTCTTGATCCTGAACAACCTCCAGCTACTCAGTCGGTAGTGATGAGGCGTCAGGCAGGTGAGTCTGCCGCCCACCGACTGGCGAGAGTGGTGAAGATCCGATGAAGTGAAGAATGAGGGCCACTAGATCACCAGGGATATTGGACTTTGGGGTTTTGACCTTATGCCCACGATTGGGCTTCATGGTCACTGGACCACCAGGGATATTGGTCTTGGGGTTGATGTTATGCCCGCGATCGGGCTAGTGAGGGTGGGAGTGTGTTCTGCCCGCAATCATGCTAGTCAGGGGTGGGGAGTGTGTTCTGCCCTGATCAGGCTAGTTGGGAGGGGGGTTATTATGTTATGCCCCACGATCGCTAGTCAGGAGGAGGGAGATTTACTTTATGCCCGCGATCGGGCTTCAGGGGGCGTTGGTCCCCGACGGCTGCTGCCTGGCAGGGCACCAGGTGCAAGTCATCAGGGATCGGCGCACCTGCATGCTAATGGCATGCAAATGGGGCCGTAATTAGATGCAAATGTCCCCCCATGCGCCTTGCATAAATTATGGCCCCATTTGCGTGTCACCTTTTGAATATGGCAGATTTGTGCATGGCGCAATGGAACTTGCGCCACTGCATCTGAATGCTCCACTCTGACCACTTGCGGTGGCGCAAGTTCCACTGCGCCATGCACAGTGGCTGTGGCCGGGGGGGTGATATTCAAAGGAGTTGCTCAATAGCGCAACTCCATTGAATATCACCCCATCCACACCCATGCGCAACTTTTTTGAGCAGTGCAATGGCTTGCACCACAGAATGGTGCAGTTTGAATATCCGGCCCAATGTGTGGTTTGATTGCTCAGATGAATAACCATGAATATTTTAAAACATACCTTGTGAACAAAAAATTAGGAACTCAGCAGTGACATCTCTGAAATTAGCACAGACTGCTTATATAGTTATTAAGGCCTTCAAGCAGTTACCAGGCAATATATCTGTACTGAACTTAGTTTCATACAGCATTCAAAAAATTATCCTATAGTTATCTTTCTACATTTCAGCTCTATAGATCTTCTCGCCATGCATGTCTGTTCCTCCCATCCCTACTGCTTACATAAAGTGGTGCCAGCTTATAATGACAGCAGGGGCACTTCTCCAGGCTTCCTCAAAACAGTGTCCAGCAAACCTTGAAACCCTTCTGTTTTGGAAAGAAAACTTCAATATCAACCTGAATGAGTTAGTCTGCTAATGATGCATGAGTCATCATGTTACAACATGAGAAAAGTATACCTTGCTGGTTTAAACAACTCTAGGTGTAACTGCTAAATGTCAGTCAAGCCTTGTCCTTCTTATTTCACATGATAGTGCTTCTAACAGTGCTTCAGCTGATTCCTTTTTGGGATTATTTTGACTGTCAAAAATAAGGTAACATAGTATTGTGATGACGGATAGGTGCTAGGGTCCATCTTGTCCTCATATGCTTCATGGCAGTACTATTACTAATATGAGAATGGAGACATACCCAAGCTTATCAACCAGAATGCCCCCCCTGCTCGTGCTGTCTTGCCTTTAATGATACCACTTCCCTTAAGGAATCTGTCTTGTCCTGCTTTGGAAGCCTGAACAGTGATAGCATTTGCAGAATCACTGGGTAGGCTATTCAGCATGTCAGTTACCCTCTGTATGAAGTAATGCTTTTTTGTGGTCCCTCTTATTTTGTCCCCTCTCAGTTTGAAGGCATGCCCTCTAATTCTGCTTGCACTCACCAGCTCAGCATATGTGTATAAACTGTTCCCTCCTATGCCACTAGTCAGCCCGGAGAATCTGTGCTGGACCCTGAGATCTCCTTAATGCCTTTTCTGTACTGCAGTGAGCAAAATAAATAAAGTAAAACCAGGAAGAGGATATATTTCACCCCCAATAAGGGAAACAAAGAAAACATGATGATATCCAGTTATGTAGTCACATAAGTCAAAAACTGTTGCTTTATTTTACAGAAAAGATAACTTGTCAGTAATATCTCATCTTTAACTTAAAACAAACAAAAACAACAACAGATCTGTTTTAGAATATTGACTTCCAAATATTGGGACTTGGGGAGAATTTTGATTTTCAGAAACCTGAAATGACTACTAAATTTGGATTCACTGACTTATTTGACTTCCACCCATAAAATTAGCTGAACCACTAACTGCTAATACACATTATCAAATAACTAATTTGCATACCACAATCTGATTGGTCAAACACTAATTTTACCATAATTATATGAGCATACCTCACACTTGTGATGTCACAAATACTTACTGTAAAAGATTTAGGGCTTGATTTTCTAAAGTCTGGACAAAGCACTTGCCTCATTTATTCTGACACAGTTGCATCATGACATATGTGTCTGAATATTTGCTCTCTATTTTCAAACATTCTGACACATTATATATTTACCCACTTTACAGCAAAAATTATACATGCCCCATTTTTGGTGTGCAGCTTTTTTTTTTTTTGCACCCAGAATTTAGACCAGTTTTTTTGTAGTCTAACATTCTTTTTCTCAGTTCTCTTTACTCCGAATTATCCCACTGGCTGGGTCCTCTTTTGGCCACCATCCAGAGTCTGTCCCATCCTCCCCAGATCCCCCAAACCTGGGTCCTTGGCCCCCCCAGTCAACCCAAGACTTATCTGCAGGGTGTTACCCCTCAGTTTTCCCCCTGAGGCAGGGTTATCTTCGACTCCATGGTGAAACTCCCCTCTCCATCTGGTGTCCCTACACGTGGAGATGAAGACTTGGGGTAACTGCAGGGACTAGGTGGACAAGATCCAGTGGAAGACAGAGTGGCAAGGAGTGGCTTCATCTGCCCAACCAGTGGCTTCTTTCATATTAGGTTACTCACCAGATGAACCAGCCATGCAATGACACCATGGCGATGTCCAGCATGCTTCCACATCAAACGCACTAACATCCGCTGCTCCACTAATTCCCAATCTTCCGGAGTCTCTTGCTCACCATGGCCAGCACTAGGGGTTGGACAATAAGCAAGTTCCACAACTATTCCTCCTCCTCAGAGGAGGAGGCTTGTCTGTTGGATGTCCAAGTCTCCTTCCCAGTCTTACCCTCCAATGCTCTGGGCTCATTTCCAAACCAGGGTCATCGGCATCGAAGCAATAGTGCTGCTGCTGCGTTGGAGTCTAGCAGTCTTGATACAATTATTGCAAGGGTGTCATAGCCATGACACCAGTCTTTGACAACACAGTCTTTATTTTTAATCATTTAGTTACTCAGTATCACCTGAGATGCAAAATGTAGCTTTCAGTGGGGACCAGTTTCTACCTAACGTTATAGTCAGTAAGAAGTGAAACAAAGGGAGGTCAAGTTACTCACTTTACATCAAACGGGGAGGAGCTGTTTTGGTGCAGTTTGAAACTCATGGGGCTGGATTTTCAAAGCCCCAGGTATGATGCAAGGGATGTGTGCCAAACAACAGTGGTGCAAGGGAGTCTAGCGTCAAACATTGTGCCAGACATGATTTTCAAAGGAGCACTGCGTCAAAGGTGGCTGCATCAGCTTTGCGCCATACAAATGGCAGCACCATGACGCAAACCATTTTGCACCACAGAAGTGGTGCAAGACCGCACCTGTGGGAATTTCAAAGCTGCACCACCAACACCAAACATGTCAAAGTACCGTCAGCTGCTAGACCAGCCAGAGCTGGTCTAAGGGAAACTAGAGCATATAGAGAGACCCAAAGCAGGTGGCCAGACCTGACTATGCTAATATTAAGGGCCAGTATTCTCCTACAGGACTAGTTAAGAACATTTTGGGAGCTTAGTTTTGGCCATTTTATCTGCCATTTTGTTTACTTAGCTTGTGTCATTCTCGTCCTTTGTGTCATTTGTTTGACTCGGCTTGCACCATTTTTACTCAGTTTGCACCATTTTTCCTTGGTTTGCACCATTTTTCCTTGGTTTGCACCATTTTTACTCAGTTTGCACCATTTTTCCTTGGTTTGCACCATTTTTACTCAGTTTACACCATTTTTGTATTCAGTTTGCATCATTTTTGTTCCTTGGGTCATTTTTCTGACTTAACATACACCATTTTTGACTCAACTTGCACCATTTATTGTGGTGCAGCTTGCGTCATTCCCATCCCTTACGCCATTGTGTTCACACAGTGTACCTCTTGTGTCCGTTTGGGGGACTTTGTCACACAGACCACTTTTCTTGCAAAATATGGCGTACAGTATTTGGTGCACCAAGATCTGATTCAAGTTGGTTGTTTGACGCAGCTTGCATGAATCTAAGGGCCCTTTGAAAATCCGGACCATGGTTTTCTGGTTAGTAGCTCAGTGCTGTCCTGACTCCACTAGACTGCACTGTTTCCTAAACATCAGCGACTACAGTGCATGGTTTACACAACCAAGCCTAAATCCAACTTACTGTATACCACCTGGACAGAGTAATGAACCAAGTCTATAGATTTGTTCTGCAAAACAATCTAACAATTCATCATTGCATCCTCTGTCATTTCCTGGACTGGTTGACATTGACAGCACACAAAGTACTGCACTGTCGCTGTTTTTAAATAGCTCATATATGTCTGTATTATTTTGTCTAGCACAATTTATACATGCAGTTAGATCTTTGTTAAGAAAGAATGCAAACAACAACAACAAAAAAAAAAGAATGCAAAAAATGTACAAGATGTTTTTAGGTTAGCAAACTGTACGTCGTGTCCATTTTTTTTCTGTATGTTCATTTTGTGTCCACGGCCTCAGCTATACATGCTTTTAATTAAATAAACTGAAGCTATGTTTATTTATTTCAAAAGTTCACCAGGAAAGGTATACTGAGCTGAAAACAGCTTGTTTCCAGATGCATCCTAGGGGAAAGGGAAAGAGGAGAGTGATATAAACAAACAGGCCCTGCACTCCCATCCCTCCATAGATGCATACAGTATATGTATGTTGCTGTGGAAGGCCCTGCACTTCCATTTATAGGACAACAGTGATCAAATTGCCAACATAGCCATCTTATTACCCCAGCTCATGTACCTGGTACAGAAAATGTTCAAATCCCTGCCAAAACATAATTCTGCACAACTGCAATGCCATACCATGCCACAGGTGCGAAAACACATTTTGACAAGCATTTGAAAAATGACAGCTGTGACATACATGAGGTGGGGTATTAAGATGTCTAAGTTGAAAATTTGGTGTTAAAATATTAAAAAAATTTCAAAGTTACGAGTGTGCATAGCAAAATTGCAATGAATGGTCATAACTTTGCCATTTTTTATATATTTTGACCCCAAATTTTCAACATAGGCTTCTTATGACCCCACCTAATGAACAAGGGCAGGAACAATTTTCAAATCCTACCCAAAACGTGAATTAGCCAACCATGAAATTACCTTTTGGTCAGCAGTTGCATAATGACAGTTATGATGTTCGTGAGGTGGGGTCCCTAAAAGGCTATGTTGAAAATTTGGTGTCAAAATATTCAGAAATGACTATGTTATGAATACAAGTTGAACCCCCCATTGAAATGCACTGAACCACATTTACCTTAGTTTCTCATATTGCAGTCACCAGTTCCAGCAGCAAGATGTGTCTTTGATCAGAGAGTGGATCTCAAACCTGGGACCTGTTCAGGTGAGTGAGGGTGTATAGGGGTGTACTGGGTGGGTGTGGGGTGGTGGGGGCTGATCGGCGAGAAATCATTTTATGCAACCCCCCCAAAAAAACCCATCAAGGACGTTTTTCTTTATTTCAGGTACTTGGATAGAATCATTGGGAGGGGGATACCACTAGACACCAGGGAATGAACATCTTCATGCAAGGGGGACAGCAATCAGAGGGTGGGTTGCGGGTGCCACTAGACACCAGGGACACCAAGGCAGACAGGGGATGGAGATCAGTGGGGGGGGGGGTGCCACTAGACACCAGGGAAAGAAAAGCAAGAAGGGATGGGTATTGGAGGGCAAGGGGTGCTACTAGACACTAGGGAAATACCGGAGAGTATGGGAGGTGGCAGCAGAACTGTATCCAAAGCTTCTCCTTTCATGAAAAAGGATCATGAGTTGTGATACGAAAAAGGTTTTATTTTTCATATCACATGGTCACAAAAACAGATTCCTAATAATAAAAAAACATTTCTAGGGCATGTCTGCCACTGTGAAGTGCAGATTACTCCTAAGGGGGTCCCGATCACACAGACAAATGTGTTGGTGTCTTTCAATGATACCAGTATAATAGCTTTAAAATTATTTTTTTTGAAAAATGGAAGCAAGATGGTGGCAAATGAAAAAGGAATATTGCAATGTGAAACAGGATTCCTTTTTTGTTTCATACAGCTATCCTGAAGTGCTTACTGAGCATGGTCAGAAATAATTTATTTGCATTTTTAAAATGCAATAACTTTGGAACATATTATTATTTTTTTCACCAGACTAGCAAAATGTACATCTGTGGGCTAGTTTCTTTCTGCCCTGAAAACTTCGAACCAAGATTCCAAACTGTCTGGGCTGTAGGCAAGTTCAAGAAAAATCTCAGCAAAGTCAATGAGTGAAAAAATGCATTTTTCACCTCTTTGGAACTCAGAAACTGTTTATTCAACTGGAAAGTAACTTGCCGCATCAAGAGATCTACCCTGGGCGACAATGCATGCAGATTTTCATGCAAATCCAATGAATGGCTGTGAAGTTATTAGAGTGCAAAATTTGGGATTTAACATTGAACTGCCTACTGAAACCTAACTGTAGGGGTGCGGTCACGACCCTATAATATAAGTAGTATATACTGTAGAAGCAACACTAATTGTGTCCCTAGCTACTGTATCTGCCGACCTGCTTTGAGTCTAAGTTGAGATTAAGGGAGTGTGAATGCCTAGTAATAAAGCTTTTGATAGGGCAAGAGCACAAATCTCTTGTCATCATGTATGTATATATCCCACCGGGTAAACAGAATCTGGGCATAGAATCACTTACTCTCCATTTCATGCAACTCAGTCAGAACTGGAAATACATTGTTACTAGTGACTTTAACATCAATTGGAATGCTAAGTTCCATAGAGGTATTAGGGATTTGATGTCCAGCCAGTTTCTCACACAAATAGTCATTAAGCACAGTAGAACCAATTATAAAATAGACGATACTACTCGACTGGGTACTAGTTACACACCCTGATAGGGTTAAAGCTGTCAAAGTTCTGCCAGATACCTAAATGACTACTCCCAGGTGCACTGTCTATGGGCAGTTAAACAGACAAGGCCATTCCCCTTCGATCATAGTAAGCCAAGTCCTAAACAAAATGAAGGCACCTGAATCTTATTTGGCCCAGTTCACACTTGCCTGTGATAAATTTGCACACTTTAAAAACTGCAATCAAGAGGAACACTGTCTGGATAGATCACCTTCAAACCCCTTGCCTGTATGACAGAGAGGGACAATCTGTGGACACCTGGCCAGGGAAATAGAGTCCCCTGTCCACCTGCAAAGGTACAAGGAAGCCTGTAATAAGTGTACCAGTATGATTAGAAAGACCAAATCTGACTTCTGTAAGGACCTGCAGACCCAGAACTGGAGCAATGGCAAAAGATTTTGGGACATTTCAGAGTTCCTTGGCAAGGGAGTTGAAACCCTCCTCAAATGCTTAGGATGGAGGGGCGAGAGTTCCTTGATCCCACCAAAATTGCCAGTTACGTCTGAACAGCTTTTACTGACCTCAGTTCTATTATCCTTACTGAGCTTGCTAAGACCCCCTGCAGGGAACCAGATCTTGAAGCCTCCCAGATGGTAGGCTCTGAACCAAGGTACCCTATATTCTACCTTAAGGCTGTTTCCAAGACACCTTGAAATACATCAGTAGGGTACTTGGCAAAACTAGATGCGGCAGTGACTTGGTTGATATTAAACTTCTTGCCCTGGTGGTATAGGAACTTTCCCACCTCATCTTTAGAATTTTAACTTTTCCCATGCTACTTGCGTTTCCCAGAGAAGTGGAACTCCACACTGGTTACACCAGTTTTCAAAAGTGGAGACTACTCTAGCGTTACCAGTCACAGACCCATTTCTGCTGTCTCCCCCTGACTAAGGCAATTGAAATAATAGTCTATGACTAATTTGTCACATATCTTGAACAATACAGTGTTCAGTGTATACAGCAACTTGGCTTCCAGAAGCTTCACAGCACCAAAATAGCTGGACTACACCAACTATGTTCATGAGGCCCTTGACAATGGTGACCTAGTCGGAGCTACTGTGTATATATATATATATATATATATATATATATATATATATATTGACTGTATTAAAGCCTTCAACCTGGTCAACCATAAGTTCCTACTTAACAATCTCCTTGGCCTTGGTTTGTCACAGAACACAGTTGACTGGTTTCACAGCTATCTCACCAATCATTCCCAGCGGATGAAAATTGATAACTCTTTGTCCAACATTAGGGGAGTATCTATTGGCTTACCCGAGGGCTCCATCTTGGGCCTACTCCTGTTTGGCCTCTTCTTAAAATAACTGCCCAATGATTATCAAACAGCCAACATACTCCTGCATGCCAGTGATGATGTCATCTATTCCAAAAACCCCGACCTTGACAGCCTTACCACCGCTCTTCAAAGTAATTTTAAGTCACTTGAAAGCTGGTTCTCAAACAACAAACTGGTCATGAATTACAAAAAAAACAAGGACCGTGCTCTTCTCTAGCCTCCTATAGAAGAGAAAAGCTCCACCCTTTGTCATCTGAAATGGCCAAGGACAAAACCTTGAACAGGTGGAGACCTTCAAATACCCTGGAGTAACTGGATGATACCTTATCTTTTGCACCTCATTTTGACAATCTGGTGGCCATAGTTAACAGAAGACTGGATGCCCTGTACCATAATAGGAACAATCTTACAGGGCATACTAGACACCTTATTGTGGCCAGCTCCATTCTGTCACATATATTATAGGCTCTCTGTCTATGCAGCTGCCTGTGGCACGATGCTAAACAGAGTAAAACTGATCTATAATAAGGTGTGCTGCTTTGTTCTTGGTGCAGATAACTGCACTCTTAATAGTACCCTTTATGAACTCACTAACTGGCTACCTTTATCCAGCAGAATAAAGCTCCAGACCTGTTTGCTAACCAAAAAAGGCGCTCTTCAGCCAAAAACTTCCTGCTTTAACAAATTGCTTCTGCACCATCTCCAACCAATACAACACCAGGAACATGGCTATGAATGCCCTTAAGTCTCCTTTCTGGCATGCTCAGCAGAGCAAGCAGTCATTTGCTGTTAGGTCCGCTAACTGATTAAATAAACTGCCTGATATACTGCTGAATCTCCCCAGGTTTAATTAGTTTTATTTTCTATATATATTTTAACCCCTTTTCACCCTTGGCATGCCCCACATCATTCTGGTCCCCCCCAGTCTTGTCACCTAGCTTCTCTGGGACTTACCCTGCTCACTAACTTCCTGCCTAGTGGACAGTGGTGGGTGCCCCATAACTGGTGCAGGACCTATAAGGGCCCAGACATCATCCTGCAGCCAGAAGGGGTTTTCCTCCTTAGTTAGGTTTTTCCAGGGCCCGGCTATGCAATGACATGGCAGATGAGCTCGGCCTTCATGGAGATGTCCCAAGACATCTAGATGTGGCTGTCTTCCTGACATGCCCAGACCTGTACTGCCACCAGGACACATCCAGGTGGCAGTATTGCATCAGGTCACATTGACCAGCCTCCCTGAGGTGGGAGAGCTGTCCTTAGGATGCTCAATCCTCCCTTCCCTGGCCAGCCCCCAAGCAACCTGTGTCTGTTCCTGAAATTGGGTCGCCAGTGTGGCAGGAGGTAAGGTGCTATTCCCTCAGCCCTCCATGCCACTGGGCTGATTGTTTAATCAGTTTAAGAGATCTTTGTGGTCTGCTTTTGCAGTCCAGTTCCTCCCTCTGCATAACCTGTAACTTTTTATATAATGATCTGTATGGACTTTTTTCAAAACTATATGTCATTTTTCTGCCTTAAGTGCTTTGAGCTTGACTCAACTGCATTTCCTCTAAAACTGCTTATTATACTTGTGATGTTTTCTGTGACTATGTATTTGATGTGGAACCTTCCTAAAACAGCACTTGTGTTCAAAGGTAATATCCAAAGTTTTCAATAAATAAAGTCTGCATTTAATATTGCCATCCTTATATCCATTGAATGCATAACTTTACAAGTTTCAAGAATCAAAAGAGGCAAAGGTAGCCAAGGATTTGCATGTAGAGTAGACCTAAACTACAGCAACCTAACACAAGGAGCCAAAGCAGCTGAACCCCTAGGTTGTTTAAGGAACTTTGGACACAGCCCCACTGCTGAGTACACCTGTACTGTAGCTGCTCAGCAACTTTGGACAGAGATCCACTGCTGAATATAGCAGCTCAGCAACTTTGGACAGAGACCCACTGCTGAACATAGCTGCTCCTGCATCCTGTCAAACACTATATTCGGAATTTTTAAAAGGGTCAGACACAGCCGCAAATGTATGCTATGCCTGCATCTGCATCTGTCCAACTGCATCCAAGCAATCCTGCTGTAGTTTTCAAAATATGTATCTGTTTATAACAAAAAGGCATGATCTGTGGTTAACAACTGTTGCAATTATGATTTGCGTAATTTTTTTCTGTGATTGTTTCTTTTTTTGGATGTGAAATGCAGATGCAGTTAGACCATCTAATAGATCGTCTGACATTTTGGACAGATTTACCTTTTGAAAATAACAGCTGGCAGATCTCAGATGGATTCTTTGGAGCATCCTGCCCCAAGTGAATAAATGCACACATCTAACATTTCTATGATCCAATCCTACCCCCTTATTGTTTTTTCTATACAGTCTTTCTACTGCCAATCACCAATGCTGCCTTTCTCGGTCTTGCTATCTCCCAGCCTAATTCACCCCCAGTGTCACTTATCTGTTCCAGGGGGCCCATTGGGAGCATTTGCTTTTGACTAGGGCATTTCCCTTTGTGGTCAGCTCCTTCTGAATACTGTCAGCCATGGTCCCCCTCTGGCCCATCAAGTATTGGGATAAGTAGAGTTAGGAGAGGTAAGGTCCAAGCATGCCAGCACCATGCAGTTTACCATCAGGGATACTGACAGTAAGGGCCCAAAGGCCCACATGCACATGGACATGCATGACTGTGCTCCAGAGCCAGGCTGGGTGTGCCATTCATATCACTCTCCAGCTGCTTCACAACCTGAGGTCTACCATGCGGTAGTGTGGTAGCAGAGAGCACAACCCTTCCTCTGTGGAGGATGGCAGCATCCACTAGGATGCTACATCCTCCTCCCCTCTGGCTGACACCAACCCCAACATCCCAGGCTCGTTCCTGAACCTGAACCACTGGCACTGTGAGTAGTAACACTACCACTGCATCAACAAACTCTCCACTTACTGTTTTTTCAGTTTTTTTGTTGCTTGACTGTTTTCCTTTGGGGTAGCCTCATGGGATGCAATTCCTTATTTTCATGATGATCGTAGTGGTTGATAGTGGGAACTAAAAGGTTAAATCATATATACCACTGGGTAAATAAACAACTACAACACAGAAAATAAAGAAATCAAATAATGCAGTGTTCATAATATAACCAAACACAATCAATTACTCCCACTACACCACTTTAATGCAATAAGCAGAAAAAAAAAGTAAGGAAACATAGACAGGGATCCCCAAATGTGTCATTCTCAGGCTTCTGAAGTTGCCCATGGCTGGTGAAAATCTTACTTACTTAGACAGTTTGTTCTAATCATAAGGACAGCAAAAGCAAATATCTTTCACCCACACTTTACCAACGTCCTGGGGACACTAATGATAAGTGAGTTGGATGAGTATTGGAAGTCGGTGCCTTCAAGTCAGCCTGGTGCAGAACAATTGCAACACATTTAGCAGAGGTCTGATTTACATTACAATTACATAATAATAATAATAATTTTATTTATAAGGCACCTTTCAAATGCCAAGGTGCCATACATAAATAACAAATCAAAACAGTAAAAATCATTAAAAACTACAATTAGATCAGAACAATCATAACAATCAGTGTTCTAAAAATGCAGTTTCCCATAAAAAAGTCTTCAAACCTCTCTTAAAGCCCTCCACAGAAGTGCACTCATGCAACCGACGGGGTAGAGAGTTCCAAAGGGTGGGGGCTGCAAATGCAAATGCCCGATCACCTGAATATTTCAAATTCACCCTTAGAACCTCTAGCAACCTCTCATTGGCCGAGCGGAGTGATCAATTAGGGCGATAAGGAACCAGAAGTTCTTTCAGATAGACTGGGCCCAAATCGTGTAGAGCTTTAAAAGTCAGCAAACCGACTTTGAAGGTGATCCGCCACCGAATTGGCAGCCAGTGCAGTTCGCACAGCGCTGGAGTAATGTGACAGGATCTACTAGAACCTGTCAGAAGCCGGGCTGCAGCGTTCTGTGCTAGCTGCAGGCGACGGATTTCAACCCCTGAAAGCCCTAGATAAAGGGAGTTGCAATAATCCAAGCACGAGGACACAAAGGCATGGACTAATGTTGGTAGGTTGGCAGATGGAACAAGATGCTGGATCCTGATGATGTTCCTAAGATGGTAAAAGGAAGTCTTTATGACTGCCGACACCTGTATAGCTGAGAAAAAATACAGCAGGTAATCACAATAAAATTTAAAGGAATACACAGACTAACAATAACAAGCATTTGTCAATGCCGAATGTTTGCTTGCTGGCATTGACATTGGTATTGTAGGAGTTACAGAGCTGCATAATAGGAATGGCAGTGAAGTATTGAACTGAAGCCAACCCCACCACCACCCTGCAGAGACTGACAGGCATTGGAGTGTGCCTTTGGGTCATCAGGCCTAACGGCCACGCCATTTCACCACACCCTACTCTGCAGACACTGGACAAGTGTCATGGTGTGCCTTGGGGTCTTTGGCCCTTATGCTCACCCCATTCCATCAGGAAATATGGTGAGATGGGTCCTGTATAGGAGAATGGGGTGAACTTTAGGGCAGAAGATTCCAAGGCACACCTCGATGCCTCTCACTGGCTGAAGGGTGTGGAATAGTATGAGCATTACAGATGAGAATCTCAAGTCACACCCCTGATGCCTGTCAGTCTCTACAGGCTGGGGAGTTATGGTCGGAAACCCTAATGCCTCAGGCATCCGTTGGCATTTTCACTCCAAATTTTCCACATGGTTTTTTTGTAACCCCAACTTATGAAGAGTGGCAATATCAATTTGTTAGCCGAAAGCTGATTTCGCACAGCGACTACGCCATTTGGCACCACAGGTGCGAAAACACATTTCAAACAGGATGTGAAAAATGACAGCTGTACTGTTCATGGGGAGGTACAAAAAATGGCAATGTTGTAGTTCTGCAGTGAAAATATAAAAAAAAAAATGGTGAAGTCACGAACGTGCACAGAAAATGCGCAACACTCACCCCTAATGCAATTAGTTTGGGAATTTTTTACAGCAGATTGTCAACACAGGGATTTTGGAACCTCCACTCGTGAACAGTGTCACTGTGATTTTCTTAATCTATCCCGAACAGTGATTTCTCACAGTGACCACGCATTTCTGCGCTTGAAGTGTGAAAACACATTTCTGCCATGGTGTGAAAAATGACAGCTGTACTGTTCATAAGGAAGTGTGGAAAAATGCCAGTGGTGAAAATCTGAACTGAAAATATTAGAAATCCATGAAGTTACGAGGCTGCGTGGAAACTGCGCAATGGTAACTCGTAACACAGTCATTTTATGGACTTTTTTCACCAAATTTTTAACATAGCCATTTTAACACCTCTGCTCATGAACAGTGTCACTGTGATTTTCTTAATCTGTCCTGAACATTGATTTTGCACACTGACTGCGCCATTGTCGCTACATGGGCAGAAACACATTTTGGGCAAGATGTGAAAAATGACATCTGTACTGCTCATAAGAAGGAGCAGTAAAATAGCAATGCTGAAAATCTGGAGTGAAAATATTGAACATTCGCCAATTTACGAGTGTGTATGGGAACAGCGCAATGCATGCTTGTAAAACAGTCATTTTTGGGAATTTTTTCACTAAATTTTTAACATAGCCATTTTAACACCTTTGCTCATGAAAAGTGTCACTGAGATTTTCTTAATCTGTCCTGAACATAGATTTCGCACACCGACTGCGCCATTGTGCGCTACATGCTCGGAAACACATTTTGGGTGAGATGTGAGAGATGACAGCTGTACTGCTCATAAGGAGGTGTGGTAAAATGGCAATGTTGGAAAATCTGGAGTGAACATATTGAAAATTCACTGAACACGACGTGCGCAGTGAGAACAGCCAAATGATGTCGTAAACAGTCATTTTGGAATTACTAATTTCAACATAGGGTTTTTGAGGCATACCTCATGAATTGTGACACTGTCATTTCATTAATCCATCCCAAAGGTGATTTCATGCAGTGACTGCGAAATCACCCTTTGGGCCTGATTAACGCCATGACAGTGAGAGAATTCATGAGAAGGGTCCCAAAACCCCATGTTGAAAATTTGTACTAAAATTCCAAAAATGCCTGAGATATGCATTAAAGTTGAAAACCCTATTTATTGCATTATACAGCTTACGGCATTTCTTCAGTTCATGGTCGGCTTTGAAGAAGCGCCAGGCGTGTTCCAGTCCACCAAAGATCACGCCAATCTCCGGTAAGGCATAGGGTGAGGTGGGGTTGTGGGGAGGTAGGTGCGCAGAGGGTGGGGAGGTGGGTCAGGACACTCAGCGAGGGAAGGTTTTTTTCTTTCAGGTTTCTTTTTTTTAAAAAACAGACGACGCAGGACATTTGCCACGCTTGGGTGGGCTCCCAGCATGGTACAAGAAAGGCTGTTTTGGGGGTCCGTGGAGCCGACGGGGGATTGGGCACCCCCGTTGGCCATACTGCCATGATCTGTTGCCACGCTGGGGTGGGCTCCTAGCGTGGCACCCTGTAGTCTCTGGGGGGGGCAGTGGAGCCAACAGGGGATTGGGCACCCTGTGAGCTATATGATGTGTTGCCATGCTGGGGTGGGCACCCAGCATGGCATCTAGGCTCTATTGGGGAGGAAGCGCACAGCGATGGGGGATTGGGCACTCCCGTCGGCTATACTGTGTGTGCGTAGAGTGAAGGATACCGAGGCACGAGGCGTGTGTGGGTGTGTGTGTGGGGGGAGCATGCATGAGCAGGCAATATCTTATCACTGCTCACTGATGCGTAGCTCTCCCTTTCAACTGTATGGCACTGCATTTTCAGATCATGGCACTATGTTTCTTGCACATGCGTGCAAGCAAACATAAAAACACATGTTGCCATCACAAGCATTCATTTGAAATATTCACAAAAATTGAACAAGGTGTTGTGGATAAAAGATTTACATTGTGCATACTTGCAGAGAAATAGGTACCAGTGCCAATTTTTGCACTCATCTGGGCTCAGCCAGTTGAGTTGTTGATATAGTGCATATGGTGAGTTTTAAAATTACATGCAAGAATAAATCCAGAGTCTGGTATAAGACAAATCCACCCTATGGAGTACAAATGTTAAGGCAACATGAAACACTATGCCACCCTAACAGAAAATTAGCACAGGGAATTGCTGGATAACCAGTTTCTTGGCATGTTCTCTCACAGTTCCTAGTTCTGTACAATGAATTAAGTCTTGCACCCACATAGCTAGCATGTCATACTGTATGTCAAAGATAGGACCAGTAATTATCCTAAGTATTTAAATTTCTGCAGCTGTTCTAGGATTATATTAAGTGTGTTTAGTAGCCTCCTCAACAAAGGTGGAATTCTAAAGACCATGATTTTGTTTTCTGGTTTGTCATAAATCAAAACAGTATTCCACTTTAATGAAATCAACCTGGAGGTTTCCAAGAAGCTGGCACAGGGATCTGGTACTAATGTAGGGAACAGCACATGAGTAATGAGCTCTGTAACCCTATTTAGTTGATTTTATACAGTATGTATGTATGTGTTGTTTTTTGTATATTGTAACTTTGTAGCTGCTGTTCAACAGGGTCCCATTATAAATGAGCTGTAACATAAATACAGTGCTCCCTCTCTATAGTGAACACCTCTGGAGCCAGAGTAGGTGTTCACTATAGCTAAGTGTTCACTATAGAGAGGTGATAATATGCACACTTAGTAAAAAATGGGAGCCATCAAAGGTCTTGGGCCCTATTCACGAAAGGTGTGGATGGGCTACGCACCGCGTAACCAGGCACATAGCCCACCTGCACCTGGCCACGCACACTGTGCCTCATCTATAGGATGCACGAAGTAGGGCCGCCCCCACCTACATGCCCAAACCCCAGCAGTGCATGCAGCTCCACACCGGGGTGGGCAGGGGGTTGGGGTGGGATCTGCGGTAGCACTCTGCACAATGCACAAAACTGTGGAGTGCTGCATGCAGTATCTGGTAGCTATGCATTTTGGAAGCAGCCATAACCCCAGGTGGCATGTTATGTGCTCCCCAGGGATGGAGCCACTGGCCGCAGTGGTCAGAGCGGGGAGCATCGGCACCCCTAGTATGGATGCTCCTGCCTTTGGGGTACACTGGGTGGGCTGCGGGTGGTTGGCTGACTACTTCAGACCCAACATTTTGCCTGGTGCTCTGTGTGCCAGGACAAACATGGTGCCCTGTGGGCCCAAGGGATCCACTTCAGGACCCAGTCCAGGCAGCTTACTGGCCATGCGGCCGGGTCAGCAGCCCTGCGCTGGACTGCTCCCATGAACCTGTGCACTGGGAGGGGCAGGGTCACATAAAGGAGCTGGGTGGGGACTGCTGCTCGTTAATGCAATCCCCACGCGGATCTCCGGCAGGTGCGGAGCTGCACATGGGGGGGATATGTGCAGTTCACGCATACCCCCACTCACATTTGTGAATAGGGCCCTATAAGAGGGATTTGTTATAGAGGGGTTCTTTATAGAGAGGGAGTACATAGATATAATGGCATGGGACATACTATAAGAGCACAGGGTAAGATTTAATGGCATGAGATAAGATATAATGGAACAGGATAAAATACAATGGCAACAGGTAAGATATAAGGGCACAGGATAAGATATATTGACATGGGATGGGAGAGGAGGAAGGGATAAGCTATAACAAAATAAAATAAAGTATAATGGCATGAGATAAAATATAATGGCACAGGATAAAATGTTTTATTAATTTATCATTTTTACCAGGAAAAGCATACTGAGCTGATAACAGCTCATTTCCAGATAAGGTAATGGGGAAAGGGAGCAATACAATACATTACTATATAATGCAATAGGCAAGAAACATTAGTAGTATAAATACAATGGTACAGTCATGAACTACAGAGAGATAAATTCAGTGCAGTGCAGTACAAAATAATAGTGATAAGTAATATGATTGGGACCTTCAAGTGCTTGAAAGGGATAAATAAGGTAAATAAGGAGAATCTTTAAGCCGAGTGGCAACCATAACACGAGAGGGCACAGTCTTAAGCTGGAGGGTGGGAGGTTTAGGAGGGAGGTCAGGAAGCACTTCTTCACAGAGAGGGTGGTGGACACTTGGAATGCACTGCCGGAAGAGGTCATCTCGTTGAAGACAGTGGGCAGCATAAGAAAGGCTGGGATAGGCATGGGGGAAGGTAAGGATCATGGGTAGGGAGGATGGGAGGAGTGGGAAGGGAGGGCAGGGACATTAGCTCAGGCTGTGGACCCTGCAATATGAGCAGACTTGATAGACCAAATGGCCTTCTTCTGCTGGCTTCTTCATATGTTCGTATGTGCAAGATAAGTAGTGTGCAAAAAAATTGTATGTTAATGGATATAAATAGCATGTGTAAGTTTGTACAGTATAAAAACACACTTAGCTACAAAGCATAACTGAACTCGGTAAATGGGGAATTGTGGTTAGGAGTCATGGGCAGTTGCAGACATGGATTGTTTGGTCATGAGGAAGGGCTTTCAGAAAGAAAGGAGAAGGAGAAGAGCGAATAGGAAGGAGAAGGTTGGACCAGAGATAAGAGAAACAGCAGGAGAAAGCTGACTGACTTGCTTAAGTTTTCACCTGGGGGGGGAGAGAGGGTCAGAGTTGCAGAGGTGTTATGAAGGGGTATGGGGACAAGGGAATTGGGAGCTGAGGTAGGAGGAGATGGTTCCAAACAAGAATTTAGAGAGAAATAAAGCATGGGTCAGGTATCTGCCCTCAAAAGAGGAGAGAGATAGTGTGTAGAGGTAAGTGCTCAGGGTAAGGGAAATGAAGGGTGAAACAACATAATAAGTGTAAAAGAGGGTGCAGACTAGCAAGGTAAGATTTTGGACTGCACTACACACAATATTCCTATAGTCAAAAACTGGAAGGATCATTTTAACAAAAATCTCTCTATGGCAGGGAGTGGTATTCAGTACGTTCCTATATAGTACACAAGGTTTAAGGTGGAGTTTCTTATGGATGGAGTTCATGTGGCAGAAGTCAAGAAGACATTCCAACCATCTACCAAGGTACTTGAAGGATGTTACCTCCTCCAGCCATCAGAGAAGCAGAAGACTGGGGGAGACTGAATTTTGGCCAAATGTTGCCTGGTACCAAAGGTCAAGGAAAGTGTTCTCTTGGCATTTATTGTCAGCTGATCAGAATAGAACTGGTGCTAGATGTTTGTAAAGTCCTGCTATAGCCTTGGAGCCAAACTGGAGGGAGAGGGGCCAGAGCAGAGCTGGCCTTATGTTTCTGAGTGCCCTCAGCAGGGTTAGTCATTGGGGGCCCTTGAGTGTACTTTAGTGAGTATTCTTATGACATTATGATACACAGTTGGAAGGTTCTTCCCAACCCAGTGATGTCCCTTGTGTAATCCTTTAACAGTACACAGAGAATGAAATGCCTGAATTAAACAGAAAAAAAAAAACATGACATTTGAAAGACTAATGATCTGCACAGCTTCTGTCTGGGGCTTCTATGGGTAGGGGACCCCCAGCAACCATTGGGACTGAGGATACATGAGGCTGTCCCTGGACCAGAGACAAAATGCAGTGTCATCAGGGTTTATTTATTTATTTCAATTTTGTTGATCTAGAAGGAGGGTTAGACAATACTATTTCCAGCTTTGTTACAGAGGGCGGAATACAGATGCAAACCAACTGAAACTGAACCAGCAGATGGGACTTTGGTTTAACATTTCATCTGAAGGATAGCTCACTCTGACAGTACAACTTCCCCCTAGTACTGCATTTGGGTGCCAGGGTTTATGGTATGAACCCAATTCCAGTGCAGGAGTAGAACCCACAACCTTGTGGTCCAGAGGTGGATATGCTACCAGCTGAGCCACACTGACACCATGTAGAAACATAGAAAGTGATGGCAGAAGGGGACCACATGATCCAGCTAGTCTGCCCTTAAGCCTAGCCCCCCTCCCTTAACTGCTATTCAGTGTTATAATACCTTTGTGCCTATCCCATGCCTTCTTTAATGATCTGACTGACCTAGTCTCCACAACCTCTGGTGGAAGGCCATTTCAAGTATCCACCACCCTCTCGGTAAAGAAAAACTTCCTTGTGTTACTCTTGAACTTGCCTCCTTCTAGCTTCATGCCATGCCCCCTAATTCTTGCATGATTCTTGATCTGAAAGAGGTCCTGAACCTGGACTTTGTTTATACCCTTCAAGTACTTGAAGATTTCGATCATGTCCCCCCTTTCTCTGCATTGTTCCAGGGAGTACATGTTTAGGTCATGCAGACATTCCTCGTATGTCTTATTGTGGAGACCAAGTATCATTTTTGTAGCTCTCCTTTGCACTGTCTCCAGCCTGTCTATGTCCTTTCTGAGGTGAGGTCTCCAGAACTGCACACTGTACTCCAGGTGAGGCCTCATCATTGATCTGTACAGTGGCATAATCACCTCCCTCTTTCTACTTGTAATTTCTCTTTCTATGCAGCCTAACATACTGTTCACCTTTAACGCTGCTTTTTCACACTGCTTGGATGTTTTCAGGTCGTCTGTTATAATCACCCCCAGATCCCTTTCCTGCTTTGTAGCTTCCAATTTCACTCCACACAAGAGGTGTTCCTCACAAGGATTTTTCCTCCCTAGGTGTATGACCTTGCACTTTTTGGCATTGAAATTTAATTGCCAAGTTTTTGTCCCCCTTTCTAGTCTTTGAAGATCACCCCTCATCCTTTCTACTCCCCCTGGAGTGTCTACCCTATTACATAATTTTGTGTCATCTGCGAATAGACACACCTTGCCTTCTAGGCCCACAGATATGTCACTGATAAAAATACTGAAGAGGATGGGCCCCAGCACTGATCCCTGTGGCACACCACTAGTTACCTCTCTCTCCTCTGATAGTTGGCCATTTACCAGTACCCTCTGAGTCCTTTCAGTAAGCCAGCTCCATACCCAGTTTACCACTTTATGCCCAACTCCTGTACTGGCAAGTTTGTTCAGTAGTCTTCTATGTGGGACCAAGTCAAAGGCTTTGCTGAAGTCTAGGTATATTACATCCACAGTGCTGCCCTAATCTACTGTCTTTGTGACCCAGTTGAAGAAATCTATTATGTGTGTCTGGCATGATCTTCCTGTGGTGAAGCCGTGCTGTCTTGGGTCCATTATATAATTTTCTTTGAGAAAGGATATAATTATTTCCTTAATTAACATTTCTATTGTTTTGCCGACAATTGAGGTCAGGCTTACTGGGCAGTAATTGCTAGCACTTTCCCTACTGCCATTTTTATGAGAGGGACAAATGTTGCCTTCCTCCAGTCCACAGGAACTTCCCCAGCCTCAAGCGAGAGGTTGAACAGTTCAGTCAGCGGTGCCGCCAGGTCTTCAATAAGTTCCTTCGGTATCCTGGGGTGTATTTTATCGGGACCCATGGCCTTGTCAACCCTACGTTTTTCTAGCTCCTTCAGGACACTATCCTTCGTGAAAGTTGCTAAATTCAGACTGCTGCTGTCTGCACTTTTTTCTGTCAAGGTGGAACCACAACCTTCTTCTTCCTTAGTAGATAGTGAGCAAAAGTATCTGTTAATTTTTCTGCTTTGTCCTTGTCATCCTCTGTGCATTTCCCATCTTCCTCTCTAAGTCTGACTATACCTTCACTGGTTTTCCTTTTACCCTTGATATGTCTAAAGAAGGTCTTGTCTCCCTTTTTGACCTCCAAGGTAATCCCTTCTTCTGTTTGCACCTTAGCTGCCCTGATTTGCTTTCCTGCTTCCTTCAGTTTCTCCTTATATGTGTCTTTGTCTTTTTTCACATCCTGTTTGCTTGTATCTTTTGAAGGTTTAGGAGACAGATGCATTGGGGAAATCACTGAGAAATATCCAGAAAAGGATGAGGCCAAGGACAGAGCCTTGAGTGGCCCCTGAGCTGATTGGGAGAAGAAAGGAGAGGGATTATCTTATGTGGACTGCTTGGGACCTACCCACAGGTTAGAGGTTAAAACAATTGACCGACATGTCAGAAGGTCCAGCACTCATGTGTTTCTCCAAGAGAATGGGGTGGGTGACAGCATCACAGGCTTTGGCCAGTTCAAGAAATATGGCTGAGGTAAGAAGACCCTGGACATCCCCTTCAGGATTGTGACAGTGAACCTGAGTAGGGAGTTCACAGTGAAATGGTATTTTATTAGCCAGACTGAGACAAAGTAAGGAAGGAGGAAGAGAAGTCCACGAAGGGGGTGAGCCTGGGAGAGAACCAGATGTTCCTAGAACTTGGCCTAGGCAGGCAGGAGAGAAATAGCGTGGCAGTTCCCTGGGACAGAAAGGTGTCCACCTTTGGTGAGGAGGATAACTATAGCCCTCTTCCAAATGTAAGGATCTGTGCCCATGAGTAAAGAAATATTTAGGAGGTCAGTAACAGGGTATGCCACGGCAAGATATAATTGCATGGGATAAAATATAATGGCTTGGGATAAGATTTAATGGCACAGGATAAGATGTCATGACATGGGATACAAATTAAAAGCACAGGAAAAGCTATAATGGCACAGGAGAAGATACAGTATAACAGCATGAGAGAAGATATAAGGCACAGTATAAGAAGTAATGACACAGGATAAAATATAATGGCATGGGATAAGATCAAAGATGTACTTAGTCCACTCTCTGCTGTCTTAGTAGTTTAGTCCAATGATTGTGGTGTTCTTTCCTCAATATTTGTTCAATTTACAATACTTCATGCCGTATCTGCCTTGATTGCATCCTCTGACACTCTGATTCATAGTACCCTTTACATGAGGTAATACTTCCTTATGACCACTCTTACCAAAGATCCCTGCAGTATCAGACTGTGACCCCTTATTCTTTTGTTCTAAAACACTGTGAATAACCTCTTGGCATTTACCTTCTTCATGACCATCTACATCTTAAACATCTTTTCCATGCTCCCTTAGCCTGCTCATCACTTAAAGAAAACAGTCCAGCTTCTTCAGCTGCTGATCATATCTGAGACACTCTAGCTGCCTGATCATCTATGACCTACAGTGTACCATTTTTAGTTCCTTTTTTTCTTCATCTGTTCTCCCTTCAGCATTTGCATCCTCTTGTGATTTACATTTAGGAATCAAGTGTCTCCAGGCTACACTTTTAGCTCTGCCACTAACCCCACTGGGATACCATGCCAGATTCCCCCAAACCTCAGTACTCCCATGGCTTGCCTCCTGCATTGAAGCCCCTTCCATTCAGGATGCAGTTCCAGGCCTAGATGAGACACAGACTGCTTGGTCAGTGGAAGGTCCTGGAAGTGGCTGTAGGCTGACAGGTGGGTGGAAAGTTTGCAGCCATTCATTGGTAAAGTGTCCAGACTGCCTACGTTCAAAATTTTGGTCTTGGGTCATCCAGAAGACACCACAGACTTAAATCAAAAAAGATTGGTTGAACTCCATTTTAAATAGCTTCTTCAAAGTTTTTTTTATAAATTCTCCATTTAGCACATGGAATATTGGGTGACGTTTCATAACCAATGCTACTTCATCAGACCCCTTTTTAAGTTCACAATGTGCAAGTGCATGCAGCGAACATCTTGCTATAATAGTGCCTTTTGAGGGGTGCGGCACTGTCTATCCAATGCAGAGTAGTGTTTAAGGGGTGAGTCAGTACCATACCAATCATCATTCATTCTGATATTGACAGAGTTTTGGCTTTCTAGGCGGAAAAGTCATGTACTTTAAACCAAAAAAATGACCCAGTCCTGGGTCAGCTCTTTCCTTTGATCTAGGCAGCAGAGCTGTTCTGTCTGATCAGCCAAGAATTTCAAACATTCAGGGGCTCAGGCCAGCTGTAACAGAAAAAAAACATTCATATGTGTGTGTGTTTGTCTCTCTCCCTCTGTGCCCAGCTCTGCAGATGTACACTATCCGTTCTAATTGTATTCAAATGCAAATAACTTTAAAACAAAAAAAGTATAGCCTGGTACTGTGAGCACAAAAGTTGTTCAGCACAAAAATATATACAAAATAAGTGGTGTTTCATTTATAGATACTTTTTAATTTTTATATAATTTGCAAAACAAAAGCAGAAAATTCAAATTTGTTTCACTTTTTCAATAAATAAATGCAAATAACTTTAAAAAAAAATAATAGCATGGTACTGTGAGCACGGTATTTGTTCAGCACAAAAATATCTACAAAATGAGTGGTGTTTCATTTATATATACCTTTTAGTTTTTTTTACAATTAGCAAAAAACAGCAGAAAATACATTTTTTTCACTTTTTGCAACAAACAAATGCAAATAGCTTTAAAATGAAAAATGATAGCATGGTACTTTGAGCACAAATGTTCGGCACAAAAATATCTACCAAATGAGTGTTGTTTCATTTATAGATACCTTTTAGATTTTTTATAATCAGCAAAAAAATGACAGGAAATATTTTTTTTTCACTTTTTTTTGAGGTATGGCATAAATGGAATATGCTATTCCTGTACTGGAACTATTGTTGATATTTTTTGTTCTCATTCCGATTGACCTGTCATCAGGTCAATCATCACTCGAACAAAATATTTTAACAATACTTCCATTAGGGGGTTAGCATATCCCTTATATATTCTTTGCAAAAAAACTCTGTTAATGCAGTAGTTTGTGTCGTTATTAAAGTGACAAAAGTATGAAAATGCGATGTTAGAATTTTGAACACTAACTCTGCATTTCTTCCCAAGCAGCCAAAGTGGGCAAGGCAACACAAGCAACCACAGACATCCATCATCAGCTAAGACAAGCAACATACAACTCTTTCCACATGACACAAGAGACATCCATCATCATGGTCCAGTGCTTCTGAAGTCATGGATACACGTGCACACTTGCACATCACACAGGAATTGCGTTAAAAAATTCCCATAGGATCACATTGTAAATTATAAGTAAGGAATAACACATGACAGGGTGTGTGGCAATACTAAATCACCACATGCTCCAGGTGGGTTGTGAGGCATGAGGCGCAGCCAAGTGCCTTCAACCACCTGGGAAGTGCAGTATATGGTTCTTATAGGATCACACTGTAAATTACAAGTAAGCAATAACACACAACAGGGTGTGTGGCAATGCTAAATTACTGCATCACCCAGGTGGGGTGGGAGGTGGGTCCTGAGGCATGAGGCACAGCTGTGTGCCATCAACCACCTGGGAAGTGCAGATGTCTTCACTCGGGTGCCGAAGGCACCTATGCTGCCATGGAAGTGCATGCTAAGGACATGGGAGAGTCAGCAGGTAGCTGCTCTAAGGAGCACCAGGCCCCTGGCTTCTTCACCTGGAAACAGAGGTAACATTCCAACTTAAATGGCACACAGCTGAATGACACAAAATAATACCAAAAAAGGGAAATGGAAGCAGAGTAAGATGTAGCTCTGGGTAGTATGAAGAAGGCAGTTTCATGTACACTTCCTAATTGCAAGGATGAAAAGGAAGTGTCAGTGGGTGGCTGCATGAGAAATGCAGCATGCCCTAGATCACTTTGCCTGATAACATAAAGTGGGAATATGAGAATCTGTGGCTCATGCTGTCACAGTGAGGCAACATTGACAGAGCAGGGGAAAATGGAAATGGAAACATTAAGTGTACAACAACTTTGCACTCCCTCTCCCTGTTCAGAAAGTGGGAAGTGGGAGCTCTTTCAAAAGCAAATTGCAGTTTGGATATTTGGAGAAGAGGGATCCTCAGATTATTTCTGACATCTGTGCTCCTGTACAGGTCGCACCTGCAACTGGACGGATGGACAAGCAGTTTCTGATGCACTGGCTTCCCTCCAGCCCCATCTAATTTACCCAAGCCTGTCTAGTTATGGGACTGTGCCCCTATCACAGCATTAGCCATTTTTCTAGAGTTCCATGACCATGTTCCAACCCTGTTTACAGGCTGTCTCAATCTGACTGATGTTTCGGTGTGGCACCCTGCTGAGATGCATAATAACCATGCCTCGTCTTGGTGATTCCTATTTTGTAAGTGTAATGTAGCTATAGCACTTTCTCGTGTGCATATACTGTACTCTCCAGTCCCGGTTCTTAGTTTGTCATACATGGGCAGCAGAAACAATCTGAGAATCCCATGTCTTTAGCATGTGCTTCCATGGCAGCATATGTGCCTTCGACACCTGAGTGAAGACATCCACACTTCCCAGGTGATTGATGGTACTCAGCTGCACCTCATGCCTCATGACCCCCCTCATGACCCACCTGAGGTGTGTGGTAATTCAGCATTACTGCACACCCTGTTATGTATTACTGCTTACTTACAATTTACAATTGTGATCCTATGGGACTCATATACTACACTTTCCAGGTGGTTGAAGACACTTGGCTGCACCTCATGCCTCACAACCCACCAGGGGCATGTGGTAATTTAGCACTGCTGCTCACCCTGTCATGTGTTATTCCTTACTTACAATTTGCAGTGTGATTCTACAGGAATTTTTTACTGCAATTCCAAGGGGGTGTGCAAGCGTGCATGTGTATCCATGGTTACAGAAGCACTGGTCTACAGTCAGCGGCTTCTGTTACAGATATCAAATCCTAATTTATGAAGCTCTAGCCAGAGCCAGTATGGCTGTGGTGATCTGCAAAAGCTCTGGAGAGCTAGCACCACCAGCACCACTTAACGCTATCCGCAATGTGGCTGCGGCGATGCAACTGCGCATGCATGACATTCGTGCATGTGTAGTTGCGGTGAATGGAATTCTGCCATTTACAAGATGGTGGTGCCAGCGGAACTGCGCATGTGCACCTCACAGTTCTTGTACTGGAACATGGAAGTAACAGCCAGAATAGGGTGGCTGTTACTCCGTAGCGGCCGACCAAGGTGGAAAGCTCCCAGCTCTGTTCGACTTTCGGAAGAATACTTCCAAAAGTTCATTGGAAGCATGCTACGATCGCCCACTTTCAGGCTACAAATCACAAAATGGCTGTCAGCTCTGCCCACAGTCATAAAAAAAAAGAAAAAAAAAAAAAGGAGTTTATATACTTTTTTAACAGAAGATGACTGATTTTAAACCTCTGGCAGCACATCCTTTACTACTGTTAACACCACTCGGTTGCCTACACTGCAACAGAACTCACCAGCTCTCCTCTCTCTACAGTCCACAGCTTCCTTTACAGATGTCTAAATAATCTTAAGTTAAAAAAGGCAGTTTACATACTTTTTTCTTAACACAACATGCCTTATTTTAACCCTCTGCCAACACGTCCTTTGCCACCATTCACACCGCACATTCACGCAAAGCATCTAGTACCCCAGGGCTTCATACCATACATACCAGTGGCAAACGTGCAGCACTGACAAATGCTTGTTTTTCAGTGCTGTGTTACCTCAGGTTTATATGCCCATATTTAGCAGGGGTGCATCACCCCTTCCCTAAGTCTGTGGGAGATGAGGAGGTGAGCACGTTTACTCCAATCTGTTGGATAAAATTTGTTGAGACGACAATATATGATAAAAATTAAGGGATGATTGTCTTTAAAAAAAATTGATGAATCTATTTGGAATGGAGTTCATCCAGTCTTTTTTGATTTAAGTTTGCAATGATCACCTGTACTGCGCTGGGCATTTTATCCTATTTTGACAGTCAAACCACTCCATATTTAACTTCCTTCATAATGTCTCTCCTGTGGACGGGGGAGACTACTGACCTCACAGGGTCACCCACAGCTAACATAAGAGGGGATGGATGTGTGGGTCAACCTGCTTCCTCCCCCTGGAGTTGAGAGTATTCCACAGCACACCCTGGATTCCAATGGTCCCTGCCTGTGAGTCAAGACCTTGTCCAGTTCTGCTTTGTTCTTTACATCTCATGAAATATACTGGAAGAGCAAAACGACAAGCAATCAGTGAATATGTAACAAATAAATGTTTAGTAAAATGCTGGCATAACTGGTTCCTAATAACAATAAAAAATGTGATAGTATTATGTTATAGTGGGATATCACACACCTAGGTTGATTATTGCACTCCACATCAGTGGATGCACTCCTTAGATGTGATGATATATCACAATAACATCACACTTCCGTGTGTCTCATTGCTTATCGTGCACACATATGATAAGAGTCCAGTCTGCTTGCATAGGAGCCTGCAGGACATTTTGAATAAAAAAGAAATATATTCATTGCTTTTGTAAAACTGAACAGATCTTCAGACACATACAAATAATACTGGCCTTACACACAAGAAGAAAATGCATCATGTTTCTAAAGCTGCCCTATAATTTATTGCATTACCCTGTCTGTGCAGTATTCAAATGATAAGGCATTGCAGTGTTGACCTCTGACAAAGACATGACTATATTTTAAAACAAAGGCTTATTTTTGAATATTTATTTGACATGTTGCCCACAAAGGAATGGCAGAGGGACATCTGCACCCATGTGTTTTATCCAAGGAGACAGACCAGTGTTGCAGATATGAAACATGCTTTGTCAGATGCTATATATTATTAGACTGTTCTCCCATCAAGTGTCTCATTGGGTTAAATAGATTGGAAAAAACAAGGGGGAAGGGAGCTTGTTACAATATGACTGACTAAACAAGAAATCCATACATCCTAGTCAGAGCAATTGTAATTTTTTTCTTTATACTAAAAAATTAATCATTTTGGGTCTTCAAAACTAAACTGATAATTGAAGTCAGCATGGACAAACTATTAAAGCTTAAATGGCATTTTCCAGGAAAGGTCAGTAGTGCAGAAATAGAATTATTAAATAATATTTAAAAGTTATTTAATACAATAAAATATAACAGGACTGGCCTGCCACATCAGCAGTAAACTATCTCTTACAGGGTTCAGAAGTGAACTCATGCATTGGAGGGGGTTTACCCATGCTGCGGCGACACCAATGTCACCAACATCCCCGACATCGATAGACACAATGCTGAGTGTTGGCACTGTGCTATTGGTATGCTGATGTGTTTTCTTTGGGGGGCTGTGCCCTCCAAACTCCCCATGTGGGAGGCCAATTCCACACACCCCTTGGAATTTATATAACCAACTCTGAATTGGAGTTGTCTCGGGGAGAAGGCAAAACACTGGGAGATGCAGTGCCTGTGTCAGTGGGGACTATTACAATGACCTGTTGATTTCTGTCATTGTAATGGTCTTTGTTGTGGATGTTTCATTGTTCTGTCGGCATACCATCGGAGGGTCAGCCAGAACAGAAAGGAAGTACGTTGTGTGTGTGTGTGGGGGGCAGTAAACAGCCACGAAGAATTCGAGAAAAAACTACAAGTACAGTGACCTAATTAGGCCAACTTACTAATGCAAAGCCAAAAATACCAGTAAGATCCAGCAGGCAGAAGGGCTACTTTAGCAAACATTTACACAGTTATTTGCATTTCTTAGTATCTAAACCTCATGATTAAAATATTGTAATACATTTAAGAGGATATACCCATTTTATAAGTGCAATAACACACTCTGGGGTGTGCTTTATGCTAGTTTGACACGTGTCAAACGTGCTATAAAGCACTTGGCCTATGGCTTCCTTCCTCATTATGCATCTGGGGTGTGCATTGAACTAGCACAATACACACCCTATTGAGTCATTATTTACATATTATAATCACTATGTCATTGTTCCCATTCTTGACTGCCACATTCCATGGAACTGATCTCCCAGCCCAGGTGGTTAATGATTGCCTCGCATTGGAACACTATAAACCAGCTGGAAAGAGTGCTGTATATCAATATAGCTCAACTCCACTATCGTCAGAGTGAGCACATTAAAGAATACCAAGTCAGAGAACAAGAAAGCCAAACTTGTGCCTTTTGTGATGTAATGATGCTAAGTATGGATGTTCGAAAACCTTTTCATGAATCCTCAGTGAGTATTCATGCTCAGGACTCCCCTCATACTCAGGATTCATTAATTGTCTGAAAGGAAGGAAAAAGGAAGGATGAGACCCTCTCTAGCTCCCTCAGGAGGCCAGGGGTAGTCCTGTACCCCATATCTCCTCTGAGCCTGACTCCCCCAGCTACAAAGAGCCATTTCTATCAAGTAGATGCCCCTCTCCTGATCGTTTGCAGGAGGGAGGAGCAATAGTAGACCACATGTCAGTTGCTCAGTGGCTCAGCCCTTTGTGTATCATGGATAGTGCCATCAGAAGCTGTGTTGCATCTCCTCTTGCTCCCCTAGTCAAGGTTAGAACCCTTTCATGGAGTGTCCGTTCATCCACTATACCTCCCCCTTGAGGTACCGATGGTCTCTACCAGCATGGTATGGGAAAGCCTTATCTTTTGCTGCCCCCACACTATGGAATGAGATCCCTGCTACAATCCGCTCATCCAACACCCATTCTGCCTTCAAATCCCTCTTCAAAACCTGGCTTACTGACAGGGCCCAGTACTCTTGCTCACCAGGGTAGCACCCATCCCCCAACCAGCAACTCTAACCCCACACTAACCTACTTTGTTAGGAGTTTCAGCTCCCCTCTACTCAAGTTGCTTTCACTGACCTCTCTTTCCCTTTTTCTCCATATTGTTGGTATTGCTCAAGGGTGAGTTGAATAGGAGTGGTGCAGGACTACTGCACTCTCTTCTATAGAGCAAGGCTACCTTATCCTGAATGTATTTAATATCCTGTTGCCATATTACTGTATCTATATCAGTATGCGAAAGTGCATGCCCTGATGCCAAAATTCCTGTATCTATATTTATGTATGTAAAATGCTTGGCCTAACATTAATTGTATATATCCTGCTCTTGTGATTATACATGTTGCTGAACACTAACAGCATTATGGCTCTGATGCCTATATTTCATGTATCTAGATTTTTTTGTATGTAAAGTGCTTAACTTCTGATTGATTGTGAATGACTAACTTTGCTTAACCTTGCCATCTTTTATGGCCCGGGTCATGTCTTAAAAAAAAAAAAGCACAGTCCCTTGGACCAGTGGACCTACCCACTAATCAAAGGCATAAATAAATAAATAGATAAATAAATAATTCCCCTTATCAATCCACAGTGCGCTGCCGTCCCTGTAATGTGATGTTGGTCAGCTGTCAACCTACAGTACAAGTGTGGTGGTGAGTAGTCCTTGTGGCACTCAGTGATGCAAAGACTGCTCCCCCTAGGGTTGACTGCAGTTTGTCAGCGGAGTGACAGCAGCTTAGAGAATCAGTGGTGCACTCTGGGTTGGCAAGGGAGAACGCTGCTGAGAAGCAGCCAGTATGTTATTTCTACCATTTCTCTCCAATCACAGATTGGGAGTGGGCTGCTCTATAGACATGACCCTTTGGGGCTGGGGGAGTCATGGAGGGGGGATGTATACAAAAGAAGTAAATAACGGCTAACACTGCACCACAAATGATTTTCATTGGAGATCCCTTGTATGGGAGGATGGAGGGGATGGGGTGGAAGATTGGAGATGAGAGGAAGTACAGGACAAGCCTTGGCCACCAGGGGGGAGTTACAGTTGTTTTTCTATATTAACTTTTCCATTTTTCACCTAGTTCCCAAGTACAACAAATAGTGGAAATGATTCGTTATTCGATCCCAAGTAATGAATACCCCATTATTTGTGGTATTCAGAAATTATATTACTTGCACAGCCCTAATTCTAAGATCCTGGTATAAAATAAAAAAAAAATAGAGCTAAATAAATCAAAATATACATTTTAGAGTTTGAAGTGTGTGCCTTATGGCCAGTCTAGAACAAGGTTTGGTGTTTATATAATTTTTGTAGGCCTGCATCTTAGACCGTAATAATGACTGCTGACACTGAGGCTGCCTGCCATTTTTCTTGTCCAGACTGGGACAGTTCTGGTTTTGTTGAGTTCATCCTGACAGAAACAGGAAATGTTGAAAACATCCTAGTTTGATACTAGAAAAAAACTAATTTTCTTATTGTCATTAAGAAAGAGACTAAATGAATTCCAGAAAAGTCAGTGAAATTCAATGTAATCAAACAAAAAAAAACAACAAAGTAAGTAGCTGTAGCTCTGCATTAAAAAAGATTATTTGATAGGGTCAGTAAGGAATAAGACATGACAATGTGTGGTTTATGGCCCGATAATAACACGCTCCAGGTGCGTAATGAGGCACGAAGCGCGTGCATCGAGTGCCTTTAGCACCTGGGATGTGCTCTTATCAGACCATAAACCACACATTGGAGTGTCATATTCCACTTATAAAAAGTGTCCCCCATTTAAAAAAAGTTGATGAAAAATGCACATAAACAGTGAAAATAAAAAGTGTAAAAACATAAAACAAAACAAAAACACAAAAAGTAGTCCTTGTCATTGTATTGTAACCCCCCCCCCACACACAGACAGATACAAAACCATCCAGAATATACTTTTTAGTACATATTTTTTTCACATTCCTTACTTTGGCTGTGTTTGGGGAATTAGTTAAGGAATTGCAGCATTCACAGAGGAGCGGCAGCCCTGACTGGGAGCGAGCATGTCCCCTCACCAGACACCGTGACCATAGACAGCAGACAGAATCCTTCTTCCTGTTTCCTCCTTTGTTGTTTAAATAATTCTGTTAGGCACTTTTTGATCAATGTTTTATTTAAAATAAGGAAAGACAAGCGCGTGCCTGGTTTTCAGTGGGTGGAAAGCGAACATGTTCTATATTTAGTATTCTTTTTCCCCCTTGCTCGGACCAGCCACACACCATGCTCACTGCCTCGCTCTCCCATAGCCACCTACTACCCCACTGATACTCCCTGGCTTGCCCTCCCAGGGTGGGGCCATGACACCACTTACCTGCCCATCTCTGATGGGAAAGGTGTTGGCGAACCTGACATTGCCTCCCTGGCTTTCTCCCCAGGGTGGGGTTCAGGGCCTGCAGTGGTGCCCATGGAGCCATGATAAGTTGGCAGGTGGTGCAGTGGAGAGCTATCGAGGCCAGGTGCTGGGGTCTGCATTATTTAGAGTGACCGGCATTTTCTGGTCTTTTTCTGGAAGTGGGGATGTGCAATGACATCTAGTGTCTGCCCTGCCTCCCTCAACACTCAGATGTCAGTTGCTGCAGTATCCCCAGCCTCTGCCAGGGGTCTGTCAAGCACCTAATGTGCTCCCAACCCTCCCCGGAGAAGGAGATCAGTCCTCCAGACACTCCATCCTTCTCCTCCCCCCAGCCAGCCCTCTAATGATGATGCTGGCGTCACAAGTGGAATTCCAACCGCTGCACTAATAGGCTGGCCAAAGCAAGCATGTTCTTTTGGAGCCATCAAACCAAGCGCTACTCTGAATGGCATGTACACATTACTGATCAAGACAGCCGTGCTAATGGTTGCCAACGGTGTGGTGGGAAGATAGCATTCAGGATGGCATTTGTGGTTAAGGATAATTTTGAAAATAAAAGCAAGGTACTGTTTTTGTTTCACTATTTGTCTCAGTGAGCTTGACTGTACTGCAGTGAGGCAGCGGGGTGGGGTGGGGTTGGGCAGATCTATAACTGTTGGCAGGCTACAGACAGAATAAAAAAAAAAACAACATTTGTGGGAGACATGGATTTCCACCTGCACTGCATTCTGCTTGACTGAAGAAGTACCGGTTGACACAATATGCCCTGATAAGGACACGTCCAAGGGCACCTGTCAGCCAACCAGGAGGCAGAAAACTCCAGACCCATTTTATAAAAATGCATAATGTCCCTGGCAAAAAATACAGTTTTATTATGAAATGTCTTCATTTGGGCTTCTTGAGAGGTGGTGATTCTAATATCTGTAAAGGAGCTGTTGCCAGTTCAGTATGTCTTTCCTGGTGAAACTTTTAAACAAATAAATAAAGAATAGACACAGAATGTTGTGTAGGGTCAGAATTTCAACACATACTGTACATTAACCCACAAACATGCCTCATGGGAGTTATTAGTATTTATTTAAAATTGTTGTCTAGGAAAGGCACACTTGAGCCCAAGCTTGTTTCCTAGTGTGTCGGGGAGGTTACAAAGAGATAAAATACACAGGAAGTTGCAAGAATATAATATTGTACAAGAAAAAGGTAAGGCAAAGCATTTCAACAGCAACTAGGGAACTGGAGAACTGCCCAAATATGGTACATCAACAACATAAGGTGATGAATGTCACAAACCCACTCCTGAGGGTCAGGTCCACTGAGCTCACAGTACCCACCCCTAAATGCAATCTGTGACAGAGGGAGGGGGAAACAGGGGATACCCTCTTCATGTCCTTCTATAGTGCTCGCTGAGTTCACAACTGAACACTCACCACGAAGTCTCAGGGTCCCCTCTTTACTGTGGATCAGGGTACAATACTAGTCTTGCGCCTTGTAGCCAAATATGAACCCTTCTTGGTTGTTACACAAAGGGGGAAGATCCAGGCATTACAACCTCTTTGGAGTAGCATTGTAACCCTGATTTTGCCTTCTCCCACAAGGCGTGCAATAACCTGGTTCAAATCCCCACAGAGCCTTCCATGAGATTTTGGTATTCCCCATCTTTACCCAGACTTTTCCTTTTTAGACCCTTGTTCTATTTGGTAGTTTATGATGGCACCCCCTAGCAATAATAATTTAGTCACAGATTATTACTGAAGCATCCCACAATCACACACACAATATAGAAATCTTGCTCAGTCAGGTTTCTTAAACAAAACAAATGTCTTTACTAAATAATTAAATAATTATCATATATTACAACAAAAAAGTTTGGAAAATTTTGGTTACAGAATAACACAAATAAAAGTGGATATGTACAAAAAAATGCACCATGACAGTTGTCTAACATTCTAAAATTCGTAGTGAAATGAAGTCCAGAAAAATAAATGTTTTTTCAAAGGTTTCCGTCCTTTCTGTAGCAGTCTTGCTTCTCATGTGTCTGCTGGCAGTTATTCTCTTGTGGTCAGGAGAGTGTTCAAAAGCAAAGTGTCCTCAAAATACTCTGTGGAGGGTCTTAAATACCTGTGGTCCAAGGCAGCCTGTAAGTCTTGGTCTGGTCCTAACTTTTAGGCCAGTAGATGTCACTCTTGCACTTCCTCCAAAAATCCTTATTAAGTGACTCATACCTTTATTAGTCAGACTCTCTTACAATTCCAATATCCTGCCAGCTAACCATTGTATTTATACCATGACAGTTTCCTGGAATCTAGCGCTGTCCTTTGAAGTGTTAAGTTTTGTTGTTTTTTTATGACAGGGCTAGCTATTAACATCTCCAGAGTTTATAACCCTTTTCCTCTTTAATAGCTACCCCAATGCTGTCTTCTGAAGCATCCTGGCTTTTCAAGTGACAATTTTTATTACAGGTGGTAGATTCAGGACCTCTGTGTTAGTTAGCGAGGAAGACTCTTGAAATGCAATTTCCAGCTTCCCTGGGAAAACCAGTTTATCTTAGGTCACAGGGAATTTGTAGACCTTGGAAAAAAAATCCATTCCCTTGTTCCATGTGGCCCTTTTATCCATTATTCCTTGTGGCATTTTAAACATACACAAAATATAACAGAATATAACACCATATATCTGTACATCTGACTGGCAGTAGCTTAGTTCACCACAATGCAAAGTAATCCAGCACAGTTTGGGAGCTAGATGCTGGCAAAGAAAAGTGCTAGATGTATATGTGAGAATAGAGCTGGGATACAGTAAGAGCAAAGGAAGGGGGTGGTGCAAGATCATAATGGGGAGGAAAGAGGAAGACAGTGGGATGAAAGTAGAGAAAGAATGAGGGAGCAGCAGAGACAGAAGGAGAGGGACTGAAGTGCTGGAAGCAGGCACAAGAATGGGCACATTATCTCTGAGGTTGGCATTAAGAAAGAGGGGAAAGGGGATGTGGAGAGGGTGAGGGAGGTTATTCCAGAGGTACAGGAGATGGGAGAAGAAAGCAGATTACACAGAGGAAGTTTCAGACTGGGAAAAGGGGTAAGCTTTGGCATTGAATTAGAAAAGGGAGTAAGATTAAAGAAAGGAAAGGGAGGAATGATGGCAGGTAAGGGAGAACTGGTTCATTGAGGAAGGAGGAGCAGTGAGGTATGTACTAGTCACATGATGGGATAGAGAGATTAAGGTAAAGGGAGAGGCAGTGGCTATGAACAAGGTGATTGAGGGTGAAATGACAGGAGTAAAAGATGGAGTCCAGTCTTTCCAAGGGGGGATTCTGTGGTGACACTCTATACTACATCCACTCAGTCAAACATCAGCAAGACCATCTTAAAGATTATCTCATAGTGGACTAAGAGTGTCAGGCAGGACATGCTGTGGTTAAAAGCAGCAAGCATAGGGTGATGCTTCTTGTGTATGGCATCATTGTATGAGGAAAAAGCTAGGTTTCAATCCAACCACATAATAAGGTACTTGACATGGAAGATTTATTTAAGGGGACAGCCATCAAGTGTCAGGAAGGGTAGCAGGGAGCCTAGCAAGCCACTACTTGATGTCAAAGGTGATGGAGACTGTCTTTTTGGCACTAACAGAGAAAAGAAGTGAGCAGAACCAGCACTGGAGAATGCTGAAGTCTCACTGTTCAAGCCTTGGGACTGAGGCAAAAAGTACTCTGTCATCCATGTACAGGTGAATCTGTGAGGAGACACAGACCTTAGGGAGGGCACTGGATAAGATGGAGAAGAGAAATGAAACCAGAATGTAGCCTTGTGGGACTCAATAGTGGATAGGGAGAAAGTGAAGGTATCACTGACCAGGACTGACTGATGGTGATCAGAGAGGTAAGAGCAGAACTATCTGACTGCAGGGTCAGAAAGACTGAACCCCACCAGTTTGTACAAGAGGATAAGGTGGGCCACTGTATTGAAAGCCTTAGTAAGGTTGATAAAGATGAATGCAGTGATGATACCCTAGGCCATCATCTTTAGGGCAGAGTTGGTGACCCATAGTAAGGAAGAAACAGTGAAATGAGACTTATAGAAGCCAAACTGGAAGGAGGAGGGGAAGGAAGAGGAGTCGAGGAAGGGGAAGAGTTGAGAAAGGACATGTTTTTCCTTTACATTAGCCAGTGTAGAGAAAAGAGAGATGGGATAGTAGTTCCCCATAGAGAGGGAATCACTTACTTTGTGTAGGGGAGGACTTTGGCTTGCATCCAAGCCAGGAGAACAGTACTTTGATTGAAGAAATGGTTAAGAAGAGCAACTCTAGGGACAGCATTTGCAAAGGCAGAAAGATGAAGTTTTACATTCAGTCCATTGAGACTGCGTTCCTTTGAGTGGTTTATGGAATGTAGGGCTGAAAGAGTAGCTGCAAGAAAGTTGGTGTAGATGTTGGTAGAGAGGGTGGGCTAGGAGGGGGTTGGAAGGGGAGGGTGTGGGGGAAGTAGGGGAGAAAGAGAATGAGGGGTAGGGAAGAAGGAATCAGAAAAAGCAAGGAGAAAATGAACTGAAAGATACAGAAACATCTACAGAAAGCTGGCACCATTTGCCAGCATGAAGATCAGGGTAATCAGTTGGGAAGGGGAGTAAAAATGGAATGGATCACCTTTCAGAACTTGACTGGGGAAGTAAGGTTAGTCTTTGAGTTACTGGAGTTATTTGCATTGGCTTTCCAGCTAGCCTTAGTGCTGTTGCTCCAAAATTGCCTATACCTCAATAAGTCATCTAAGGATTCATAGGCCTTATGTAGGTAGCTGGCAGATTTATAAGCCTTATGGGCTCTGAAGAGATTTAGGTAAGTTGGGGCCCTGAAACTAAATAATTCCTGAGTCAAAGTTTATCAAGAAAGGAGGACAGGTCAGGTAACCTGAATGACCAATACCAGATATACTTGGGGGGGAGGAGTTGTGATGGTGGACCCTACAGATGCAGCAGATCATTCTGCTGTTATTGAAGGCATCCATGAGAGTGCCAGCTGTAATAATATGGTGGGGATGGAAGGAGAAGACCCAGTCAATGAGGGAGAGGTTAGGGGAGTGGAGATTCAGGTTAGTAGGCTCAGAAATTAGTTGAGAGAAGTTGAGGGAATCCATGGAGGGGGAGAGCCAATGGATATTTAGATTACCTAGAACCAGGAGCTCACCAGAGGAGGCAAGAGAGTAAGGGGTTTGAGAGAGAAGTCAGGTTTGGTGTGGTGGCAGTAGATAATGCCAATAAAACAGGTTGGGAGGAAGGGAAAGCTCTCACAGGATACATTTGTGGGGGGGAGGCAGAGGAATGGAGTATGGAATTATGATTAAGAATGAGATTATGGGGCACTAGTGAGCAGCTTAAAGGAGAGGACACAAGGTAGAGCAGCTTCCGCATGAATTTTCCCAAATCATAATAAAACATTATTTTTCTACAGTAACTCAAGAAACAGCTTTTTCACAGTATATAGTAATTCAAAAGAACAACATTGACAGACAAAGAGATGCAACTAACTCCATTAATTTCTTCAGTCACACACTGCAGCTGGAGGTCAGAGCAAGAAAAGGGAGGCCTCCTCCAGCAGCGAACTTTATTGAAGATGGTTCACAAGGTAGCTGAAAAGTCACTGACTACATTAAACTGCACCTTGCAACAGCTATGCCATTCGGAATGAGAGTTTGATAGAAGACTGGATGGTATGAATTACCAGATTTTGAATGCTGAAGTCTGAATGGAAAATGTAGAGGCTCAGCTCAGCAATTGGTTCAGGACTCAAAAAAAGCATTTTCAGTATCTGATAAGTTGGTGAAAGAAAATGGTCTGCTCTGTGTCAGACCTGAAAATCTATAGAACTAAGCGAGAGCCAGGAACATTTGCCTACTGGTGATATCAGATACAAGAGGATGACATCAGAGAATTCATCAAGCTGTACTAGCTGCAAATCTCTTCTTACCACCATAGATGATGCGCCCACTGGCATCACACACAAAAGTGAACAGAGTTACACTGAGGAGACCACAGAATGCTGACTTGGTGCCATGTACCATTTTGGCAGTACTATCAGGTATCTAAGGTCCTAAATAAAGCAAATAAAGACAAACTCACTGGGGCAATCTTTGTCGATTGCTCTAAGGCTTTTGACCTAGTAGAGCACAACATTCTCCTTCACAAACTCAGTTCTTATGGCTTTTCACTGGATACCACAGATTGGTTTAGGAATGAATTCTCTAAAAGATTCCAAGGGGGGGGGTGTCATATCCAGCCCTTTAGAGGTGTACAGTGAGGTCCCCCAAGAGTCCATACTAGGACCCATCCTTTTCTCCCTTTTTGTCAGCCATCTACTTGGAGACAGCTCAGGCTGCCATAAGAGCATGTATGTGGACAATATTATTATATTTAGAAGTGAAAATAGTCCACAAAATTTATCCCTGTCCTTCTCCAAGGATTTCAAATCTGTTCATGACTGGTTCACATCAAACAGTCTACTTATCAATGCTAAAAAAAAACAAGACCATGCTACTTGGGTCCAAGTCTAGGCTTGCTAAATCCTCCACTGGGAAAACAAACTCCCTCTGCATCCTGGATGCGGACGGATACCACCTTGCACATGTCTCCACCTTCAAATACCTGGGGGTCACCTTTGATCCCTCTCTTACCTTCAAAGGTCATATCGGGCTAGTTGTGAAATGTGTTAACCAGCAGTTGGGTGCCTGACACCACCTGAGGCACCACATGATCCCTAATGTGTGATTGGATATTGGGCAGGGCACACTCCTACCCCTCCTAGATAACTGCTGTCCCATCATCTCTCAAACCTTGTCTCATCACCTCTCATGTCTCAACATTGCCTTTAACAAAATTTGCAGATTTGTCACTCTAGCCCAGTATAACACCCACCACTGCTCCCTTTACTCAATACTAGGGTGTCTCTCTCCCCCCCCCAAGCCTGTTGGGACTTCCTTATGGGCTCTCTCATCTATAACTCCCTTCATGACTGTGTTCATGCCTCCTTAATCAGACTTCTCAGCATCAAACATGGCACGCGGGAACTGAGATGCTACTCCCAATGTCTCTTCTCTATTCCTGGACTACTACTGATATGGGGTAGAGAGCCTTTTCTATCACTGCTCCCAAGCTCTGAAATATCCTACCAGCCTTCACTCATTAGGCACCCTTCAGTTATTCAAAGTACACTTTAAAAATGCTTTTCTGTCAGTCACGGCCTGCAAGTGCAATTTCTGATCTTAGTCAGGGATTTCTTTTTGTCGGCCTCTCACCGCTCGAGATTGACAGGTACCATTCCTCTTGCCACTTCTAGACTTTAATCCCCATCCAGTTGGCTGGCTTGTATTCCATGCTTCTACTCATATGCAGTTATTTATTCCTTTTTACACTGGCTTGCAGTATATGTTGTTACTACCTGTTTTACTATCATTGTCCCCAACTTTAAACTGTATTTTACCTGTGTATTGTATTGCTGAACCTTGTGTTGTTGTTTTTTTATTTAAAAGTTTTTTTATTTAGGAGCAGAAAAAAAAGATACACACATAGCAGTTTAACTGTAACAGAAAGACAGTACATGTCACGTGAATCTATGCATTCGCTAGCATCTACTTTAGTCAAAGTGACCATTTTAGGAATATAATAATCTATTTCTGTCATAGCTTTGTACTGCAATTATCTCAGGATAATGTATTCCAGTACCACTCTAGTGTGCCAGGTCAAAAGTCCCTTTAGTTGTTAAGTGAATAGAGATATTCATCCATCAGGCGCTGGTTCCACATAACAGGAGTCTATCAGTAACTCATGAACCGATTTTACTGTGAAAGCATTTTCAAGTGCTAACCCCAAGATAAACAAAATATTTAGAAGAGGCCTGTATTTAACAGAAAGTTATAAGAGGGCAAAGTAGGGAAAAACGAACCTTGTGTATTGTTACTTTCATGCACTGTATTCTGTAATTGCTCATGTATTTTTTCTCATTCCTTGTACTGTATGTGCCATCTACTTGGCCCAGGTTGTGCCTGAAAACAACCCCTGGGACCAGTGTACCTACCCAGTTACCAAATAAATAAATAAACAAATAAATAAATAAATCTGTAATGGAGATGTCATCATTTGAGCGGTGAGGTTGACCAGACTCCTTTATCTCAAACATGCTACAATATCAATCTATTGGGACATTATTGTTTCCACCAGTCAAAGAACGAAAGGAGTTTATCAGTCCTAGAAAGGTTCTGAGGGACTTGCATAGGTAACACTGCTGGATGTTCCCAGCCAGGGCTGTTAGCAGTTTCTGTGCAAATGGATATATTCTTCCTAAAGGAAGGGGACATTTGGTTCATGAAGCCTTTGCTGAGCAGTGCCATGATCAGAGAAGCCCTGACCGAGTGTAAGAACTGATTGGGTAATGTACCTTGAAATGGAAGTACCCAGGTGTGAAAATGAGAAAAAAGGCTGTGCAGATAGTTATAGGATCTCACTAAGCTGTACTTCCTGTCATTTATCAGACTGGGGGCCTAAGTACACTTGAGGGACATATTAGTGGTTTGGGCACATGTGGGTTGCCTAAGCAGTTGCAAGACTGCGCATGCTGTTCGTACTATAAACAATACATGGATTCCATATACATGGTGCTCATTTTTTTCATGTCTAGACTGTTCATGTTAGTAAAGCTTGTAAATGTTATAAGTATCTACATGGCACCTAAAGGTGTGGCTCTAACTCAGTGTACATACAAAAGCCCTCCTAACCTCCATAATAGGATGCCTATGTATGCTGTACTGCCTGCAGTACTGTTGTGATATTGATACTTTTCTTGTTTATCACCATTCTGTTATGTGATGCAGTTTGACAAATTTTGAGTGCACACTTGGAGAGTTCATGGGGGGGGGGCTCACACGCCTTGCATGTTTATAATTACAGCATAAGCTGGAATTAGACAGAACTTCATTGGATCATTTAGTTCTACATCTGGACAATTATACACATTATTTTAAAAACATGGCAGTTGTGACTCCTTGACTCAACTTCACCAGCCATGATATTATCAATTGTTAGGTTTCTCAAAAGTTGTTACACTTATACCCCCTCTCCCCCCATGATGTAACTCAATGAGAAGGTATCTTTTATCAACTCCTTATCTGCAGTTCTTTGGTTTTACTGTATTGATTGCTAACTCTCTGTGGAAGTGCACTGTGTGTGTTTCATGTAAAAAAATCAATAAATAAAATGCTTAAAAAGATTAGGATTAGGTAATGTCAAAGGTACTATTTAGATGGTAAACAGTCAGCATCAATGGACCATTAAAAGATTGGGGGTCATTACTGATACAGTGGCAGTGGGTAAGACTATTTGAATGCTGGGCTACATTAAAAGAGAAATAAAGCTGTGAGAATGCTAGAACTCTGCCACTTTATAGGTCATTGGTAGGACCACACATGGAGTACTGTGGGCAGGTATAGTTGCCTCTTATAAAAAGGATGTACGGCAATTGAGAGGGTGCAGCAGAGAGGAACTAAAATGATGACCATTAAGGGAATGGAGAGAGAAAAAGGTTTAACAAACACATAGACAAGCTGGGTATAGTTTCCCTGGATAAAATAAGGTTAAGGGAAGCTATCATTTTAATTTTTTAAATTTTGAAGTGATTGGATAAGGTGGAACATGGTGAGCAAGACAGGAACTTTTTACCTAGAACTGAGCCAGGGCTGAGCCAAGGGACTGGGTTGAGTGTATGAGCCACAGCACAAGCTGAGCCATGGCCACTGCATTATCCTCTGCGATACTGACAGTGCCCCTCATGAGATGCTGACAGCAGCTGAAGGTTCCCACAACTGTGCTAACCTCTCAGGCTAACAAAAGCACTTGCTTTGATCATAACTGGCTTGGTCTGATCTTAGCTCTCAAATGCTCGTAGAGGTTGAGCTAAGTCAGAGCCAGGCACTAGGCTCAAGCCTGCTTTGGCTTGCCTACTTCTATGTTCAGGACAGTAGAACCAGATGGCATACCCTAAGCTTGGGGTGAGGGGAATCAGGGATAATCTGAAGAATACTTGTGTCAGAGAGGGAGTGGTTAACTTGGGGTACAGGATCAAAAGCAATATGAGGAGTGTGGAATCATTTCAGCTCAGGTTAGATCTAGCATCTTGTGGAGCATAACTGATTACAAGTTTTAGATCACAGTGGAAGGGAGGGAGGGTAACAAGGAGTGCACTACACAGCAGAATTAATATGCCTGGGAGGAACAGGTAGGTCACTCGGTGTTGTATTCCTAGGGCCCAATTCCAAAAGCCCATAGACTGGTGCAAGGTGCCTGGGTCAAACATCAATGACACAATTGGCACCTTGCATCATAAACTGTGGCATTCCCAATAATGAAACACGCTCTGTGTTGGAATGGGAAGCCGCTGCGTCAAACAGGCACTGCGCCTTCATTGCACCTCATATCAGGGTACAACAGGTCACAAAGGGGCATGTGCCATGGCGGGGCTGCAACATCCCATCTTTTGGGAAGCAGGAAGCCCCACAATAGGTGCACCAAGATGCTAGAGTTAGACTAGCTAGGAGCTGGTCTAAACCCCCTGAGCCATTGCCAAGCAAAGTGGGGAATTGGTGGGGGGCTCTGTATGTGGGATACGGGGGTGGAAGGGAAAGGGTAATGCCATAAGTGGTGTTGGGAAGTAAGTGGGTATGCTGGGGGAGTGATTGGGCACTCAGTGGGGGTGCTGTTGTTATAGCAAATCATACACCATTACCATAATAGCTATAACAAGGGTACATCCACCGTATGCCCGATCACCCCCTGAGCATACATACTCACTCCCCAACACCCCTATGGCACCCCTTTGTCCCTTCTGCCCCATGACCCCTCCTAGCATTGTTTTTTTATTGCACTGGATGAGGTGGTAGTCGGATCTCTGTGGCAAGTCCCACAGGTGCACCTGTTTGTTTGGTACTAACCTGCAAGTGTAGCTTTCGGCACAGGGACCCCCTATTTTACAGAATTAGGCACAAGGTCCCTGATGCAACCAAAGTGCACTGCAGCCCTAGATTTCTGCAACTTGCAGTGATCTAATGACTGTTTTGGAATCGGGCCCATCGTGTTTTATGCCACTGAAGGATTTCCTCTCCACTGTATCAAAGTCCATAAAATGCACATATTCCACATTCCCTTACAAGGAACATAAACCATGTTGTTTACAATTTATAAAATGTAAATTTAGGCATGTGTGAAGTCCATTTAATAATTCCAGTGTATTGTTTCAGTGTTTGTTTGGAATTGTTATCCTTATTTAGGGTGTCTTGTTAATGCTGCCTTTTTTCCTCCTCAGTATTCATTTTTTCTTATTACTTATTTGGTCTGAAATAAAATTTGAAATTCAATGTCAAAAAGTGCAATGTAATGCACCTATGGAAGAAGAATCCCAGGACAGAGTACTGGATGGGTAGGGTGAGACTTTGCACTATGGCTGAGGGATGGGACTTTGGAGTAATCATCAGTGACTCCCTCAAACAGAGTCAGTGCAACAAGGCATACAGCAAAGTAAACAGGATGGTGAGGGTATTGATAGCAGAATGGAAGAGGTAATATTTCTCCTATGTAAAGTCTTAGTGAGGTCAAATCTGGAGTACTGCATGCAATTCTGGTGTCCTCACCTCACAAAAGCTAGTGACAAGCTGAAATCAGTGCAGCGCGGGGTAACAGAAATGATTCAGGGCAATTTAGCAGGTCCTTCCTATGAGGAGCGCTCACAGCACTGATCATGTACTCGCTGGAGACCAGAAGGGAGAGGGGAGATGTAACAGAGACCTTCAAGTTCCTAAAAGGAACCAATAAGGTGAACTGCAAGGAAACATTTAGTTTGAATACTAGTTCACGGTCACGTGAACACGGGTGGAAATTTTAGAGGTCACCCACTCCAGTTACAACACAGAAAATTAAACTTAATGCCACAAAAATTCTTTTATACCTTACGTATCATCAAACCCTGGAATGCATTACCATTACAGGTGATTAGCAGTAGTTCCAAAACAATGTTCAAGTCCCATTTGGACACCTTGATCCATTCTGGCACCTCTGTTTGTTATTATTAAACAAGAGGAGCAATTGTGGGCCTCATGACTCCCTAACTCTTGTTCGATCTAAGTATGAGTCTAAGTAGGAGGAAGGATCAGAAGGGGCATCAGAAAGTATTATTTTACAGAAAGGGTGGCAGAGCTGCAGAACAGTCTGCCTGCTGAAGAGGTGGGTGCTAAAACTGTTGGTTGGTTTAAGTATGGCTGGGACAGAATGAAGGGTATAATGTTTGCTTGGGGTGACAGAAGCTGGGAGAGGAATGGGGGAAGGATGGGAAGGGCTAAGACCCTGGAGGGATAATAGGTTCCAGAGCCAAATAGAGAACTCGGGCAGACTGGATGGACTGTTGGTCTTTTTCTACCATCATTATCTATGTTTCTATGTCTGGAATCCAGCGACATCAGTTGAGAGGAATCCGATATTGAAGTTTGCCATGCTGGGTTTCCACACAACTGATGTCACAGGGTTCTGGAACTGCTAAGTAATTAAAAAATAAATATTTGGTTGGTAAAAGGCTTCATTAACATGCAACCCTAAATAAGGAAAAAAAACTGGACTATTTCAAAACAAATAATACAAAACAATACACTAGGGACAGGATGCAAATTGTATTTTCAAAAGACTAGCATTCTGAAAGGGGCAATGGGTATGTTTTACATTTCTTTAAAGGAAAACTTATTATCTTGCCCTATGCTTTTAAAAGCATCATCCTTGTCCACTGCAACTTGCAATTTAAAGATGTGCCTGCAGCCTTCTCATGCACAGATGCCAGTTTTCTATGCTTTCTTTGTGTTAATTAGCACTGCCAACCAGCTAATGGCAGAGGTTGGCAGTACTGAAATATACAGCTGGGAGGACTGATGCAGGGGGTGGTGAAATGCTTTTTCTTCAAGGTCATACAATGAATAAGTGGCTCACATGGAATTCGAACCTGACATCTATTAGTACACGGTTCTATACTCTAAGCCATTCTGCCTACCACAAACTGTGAGTGTGCATGCAAAGAGAAAAACTGCATATTGAAAATCTGGTCCTGCACTTCAAATACAAACCTCCCATGTGAAATTTTGCAAAGTGATTTCTGAAATTGGTGCGTATATGTAAGGCTGATGCAGTAAAGTCCAGGACAGCAGGTTCCCAATGTGCATCACTCCACATACTGTAGGCATAGTACCTGATAAGAGGCCAAGGGATAGGGTATGCACCATTTCTCATTAGGCATAGAGGGCCGGACATTCAAAAGGGTTGCGCAATGCACAATAGGGTTGCGCCAGCGCAAGTCAGAAAATGCGTCATTTTGCGATATTCAGCAGGAGGCAGTTGCGCCACTGAAAACATGCTGAGCAACAGTGCAATGATAATGAAGGCATGTGCAACTGAAGAGGTGGAACCATGCATAAAGTGCGACGAATCGCGATGTTCAAAGACTTGCATGTCTGTGAACAGTGGAGCAGGCGGAAGTTAGCCACAAGCGTAAATGAGCCAAAATAAAAAGGAGCATGGAGAGGCGTAAGAACGCTACAGGAAGCCACATGAGGCAGGAGAGAGACAGAGAAATAGGGAGAAAGAGGGCAGGCCAGGGAAACCAAAACACAGAAAAGGGGCAAGGAAAGGTGTGTGGGGCCACAGAGTGCAGAGGCCAGTAGGTGTACCTGGTGCAGTGGAGGTAGCAGTCAGGACAGCGGGGAGAACAAAGCAACAACAGCTGGGGGGAAACACAAGCCAGGGACATGGACAGTGCCACCTTCCACATGGAAGCCGTAATAAGGGGGGTGAGAAGGCATGCTGCAGGGGGACGTGGCCGTGGAAGGGCCCGTCGGTGGTATGCCCCCAACAGGCAGTACCGAGCCCACACCAGCTTTGAGCTGTACACAGATGTTGAGATTGTGGGCCGGTACCACCTGAACAGGGCAATACTGATGCAGCTCTGTGAGCTGTGCAGTGATGTGATGCAGGCACCCTCACAATGGAGTCACGCTCTGTCAGTGGAGACAAAGGTAACAGCCTGCATGTGCTTGCTCACCACGGGTACCTTCCAGAGACCAACAGGGGACACCACAGGCATAACACAGTCGGCCACATCATGCATCCTCACCCAATTCCTCAGCACACTGCTGCCACATGCTGCGGAGTACATCCATTTCCCCAGCACTGCGGCAGAGCGCACAGCAAACATACAGGAGTTCCACAGGGTAGCACGTATGCCTGGCGTGCTAGGGGCAATAGACTGCACCCATGTGGTCATTCACACATCACCTGGCCCAATGGGGCTGCCTACATGAATCGGAAGGGATATGCCAGTGTCAACTGCCAGGTGGTGTGTGATGCCAGTGGGCGCATCATCAATGTCTGTGCCATGCACCCTGGGGGAGCACGTGATTCCATCATCTGGTACCAGTCGGCACTGTGCCATCGATTTGAGAGTCGGGACATCCCCACAGGTCATCTAGTGGGTGAGTATATATGTAGAACTGACAAATCGTGGGCAAGGGGGGGTAAGCCAGAGGTGCCATGGGTGTGGCCCACAGGGTTTGGGGCAGTCTGAGCCTGAACAAGACACTAACCTCCACTATCTCCACACAGGTGACAGTGGATACTCACTCCATCCCTGGCTGCTCGCACCCTACCGGCGGCCCATGACCCCATTGCAGCAACGCTTCAATGAGGCACATGCCACCACATGCAACATCATTGAGCGGGTGTTTGGGATGCTGAAGGCGCGCTTCCGTTGCCTAGACACCTCTGGCGGTGCCCTACAGTATAGCCCCTCAAAGGCCTGTGGGATATTCCTGGCCTGTTGTATCCTGCACAACATGGCCAAAGACTGTGGGATAGCCGTACAGGTCGAAGAGGGGGACAGCAATGGGGAGGACGGTGATGCCGGTGATGATGGGGATGGGCAGCCCCCCCTTGGCTGACGGGACCCCCGACTGATCCGACTGGCCCAGCTGCACCAGGACACCATCACAGAGGAGCACTTCAGCCAACACAGGTAAGTCATGGGGCCATGTGCAACAACCAGTGGCTAGGGCACAACCCTCATACACACATGGAAACACACCAGGGGTGCATGCTGGCAAGGGATGTGGTAGGGCACAGAAGCACACACATACAACCAGGTAGGGGTGAACAGTAACACGCCACATGGATGGACACACACACACACAATAGGCACAAAGTGCACAGGGGTCAGGTGCAAAACAGAGCTGGAACACAACACTAGCAACACACATGTCCACAGGCCACCACATCCACTGACTGTCTATGTGCGTGTGTCAGATGCTGGGCACCATCGCACTTTGGTGAACAGCGCAATGCAGGCATCATCATGCACATGTACCTGTGGACAGCAGTCAGGAGAGTGTGCAGGTGGACTGTGTGTCTGCGTGTAGGGCTGGGCACCCACCGGTGCACTGCCTACCAAAACACACAATGCACACAGGGCAGCACCTGACAGTGCCCACACTGGGAGACAGGTCAGTCTTGAAGCACAGTGCCACGTCTGCCTCAGATGCGTGACGGCCCTGCTGAGACCCAGCAGCACTGGCAGGCTGACCACGGGCCTCATGGGGTGGCACCGATGGTCCACCAGGGGTTCCACTGCGTGAACGTGACCGTGCCCGCACAGGGGTCTGCAGCACACTGAACATACCTGCACCAGGAGTGCTCAGGATGCCCACAGCTGAACCCGGTGTCGACAGGGTGGGTGTCGCATGACACCGGGAATGGGGAGTGGATAGTGAACTGCGCGGTGTAAGCTACACATGGGCACCTGACTGTGTGCCCATTGTGGCCATGACAGCAACCAATGCCTGTGTTTGCCTGTCAATGGCAGCGGTCACATCCTCCCACAACTGTACAATCTGTGACAGGATCCTATCGGTGTCCCTGCTGTGTCACTCCTCGACCCACTCCAGAGCCACACACAGTGCCTCCATGGACATTGCAAGCCGCATCTGCTGCTGTACTGATGCCTGCAGTAGGCAGGTGTGCTCGTCAAAGAGGTCATCTGCCACCTCGGCATCCTGTCCCTCAGGGTATGGAAGGGCCTGATGTTCAGCACCCCTTGAGGGTGGGTGCTGCTCACCAGGATCAGGTATGGGCAAGTCCACAGGTGGTGCACAGATGCCACCGCCAAACCCTAAACCCCCAGTCCTGGTGGGTGACTGCTGCTGCTGCCCCTCCACCTGCTGTGCCCAAGGGATTGGTTGTTCCACCGCTGTGGCCTCAACAGTGCCACTGACCTGACCAGCCACCGGTTCTGCCTCACCGGTGCTGACAGGCACAGCCTGGGACTGTGCTGACATGCTGGCACACACGTTGGAACCAGCCAGGTCCATGGGCGTGAGCTGGCTTGCTGTGTGTCCATTCCAAGACACACACATGTCACTGCCCATAACAGTCATTGCATCATCAATGGTGCAGATCTGTGCCACAGCCACAACCACAGCATGCTGGCATCCTTGGATGCCAGACCGCTGAGACACAGGAAGGGCCTCCCCCCCACCTGCCTCAACGACATCAGTGTTGACAGCCAGGTGGATCCACTGTTGCAATGCTCGCTGGCTACCTGCGGAGGTGGATGGTCTGTTGTCCAACTCCAGATGACTGTCCACAGTGGACAGGCCCTCCACCGCTGACCCCTGCAGATGCGCAGGATCTGTAACAGAAAGTAAGGACACGTTAGTGCATGTGATGTACTCTCCCTCCCCCCGACAGACCATGACGTACCATGCGGTGATGGGCTACCACCTGTCTAGAAGCCACTTCCTGGAACGCCCTCAGTGGCACTGCACTGCATGCATGCAGCGAGCCTGTCCTCTGCCGGAGTCAGCTGCACCACCTCCGGCTGGCCCCTACCTGTTGCAGCACGTGCTGCCCTGATGGCAGCCACCTTCTTCTTCACCCTCCTCCTGTCGGTACCCATCTTCTTCTTACACTCCTGCACAAAGTGCTGGTGGCTGCCGTACAGGTTGACGGCACATGCCACCCCCTCCCATGCAGCAGCACAGGCCTGAGGGGTGCCCCGCCGTCCACCGAGCAGTGGCTCCTGATCGATGTAGGCCTCGAAGAGTGCCTCCGTCTCAGCCTTGGTGAAATTGGGCCTCCTCTTCTGCCCACCATCATTGTTCTCCTCACCCAGTCTTTGCTCGGTCATTATTCAGCCTGTATGGATGACAGTGGTTACCTGTGACTGTGCAGTACAAAGCAAGTCCCTGATACCACAGTCCAGAACACCACACAGCATGCAACTCATCAATAAACTGCAGTAACTGAATATAGCCACTGCAGAACAGTGTCACATTTTTATAGCGCAATCCATGCAAATTAGGTGTGGAGCAACTTTAACGAGATGCAAATCACGCTGCTGCACCATTGCATGGCTGATCGGATGATTTGCATATGACGGCTGAATATCGCGCTTTTGCGCGTTGCACAATTGTGTTGAATGTGCTGAGCCAATGGTGCAGTTCTGTAGCCTGCGTAGTACACCGCACTGCACATGCCCAGGTAGCTTACACAGGTGTCTGCTGTGCTGATGACGTGCTGTGCGCGGTAGGCAATTCAGGGCACAGCCACCATTGTGCCAGTAGCACTATGGAGAGGGTCACTACATAGCGCTATAGTACAACTGTGCAATAGTTCACTGTGTTGATGGCACACAGGCAACCAATCACGCTGGACGCATAGACGTCCGATGGCACTGTGCGTGGCCTTGCGCCAGAGACCCATGACCCTGTGCCCGACCTTTGCTCCTTGGCGCTATATGTCTGGCATGACTGCACCTCTATCGCGCTGTTCGGTGACAGCGTGATAGGGAATGGCGACACTGTACCGCGCAGTACTTCCACGTGGGGTGCCGTGCTGCAGAGCGCCATATTGCCTACTATAGCATTAGAGATGGCACACAGGAGAGCCCCTCAGTGGAGTGCCCTTGAGCTGGCCAACCTTGTGGCCATTGTGGAGCCACACTATGGTCCACTGTTTGGTGAGGAGCCACTGGACAGGGCCAGGACCCAGGTCTGGCAAGAGGTGGCCACTGGCCACAGGAGAACGGCTGAACAGTGCAGGCACCGGTATGGGGAACTTAGACGGAGGGAGCCAGAGCTACTTGCACGTTTGCGGTCGTGTGCCAGGAGGGGCATAGTGCCTCGTCCAGGTGGGTGATACGTCTACACACTTGTATGGTCCATATGGGTAACACTGTCTTATGTGTCCAGCACATAGGGGAGGGATAGTCTAGGGTTGGCTGTGGCAGTGTTTACAGGGTATGGGGTGGGTGGGTCTGGCTGGGTGGGTGGGCACACACATTGGGGCAGGGGGAATATGCTTTAGGTTTGTACTAATGTGTTTCTCTCCTTTTGTCTTCCACAGGCGTGGCCGAGCGGAGAAGGATGTTGGAGCAGCAGCAGAGGGCAGAGGACGCTGCACAGGGGCATGTCGGGGACCAACCCGAACGCCATCAACATCCCGATGAGGGTGAGTGCCATGACACCATGATTGCTATTGCATGATGTGTGACAGGGTGGGAAGCAGGGCATGGCCACCATCCATGGACACCACTGCCATGCACGCGACATGTGACAGTCAGCACTGTCTAGTGGCACTGCATGTCTGGGAGTGCATCAATGGTGGTCCATGCATGCACTGGGCACATGGCTGTGGCACTGCCTGCCACTGCATAGCCACGCTACTGTACGGCCTTGGTTGTGGGCAGTGGGTGTGTGCAGTGGTACACATGGCTGTTGCTGCCTGGTTGGGCATGTCTTGTGGACATGGTCACTGTGGGTGGGCGCACACCATCACAGGAGCGTGGCACATGGCTGTATGCCATGCATAATGGGTGGGCTGCAGGGGGATGGACAGTCACACCCATTGACTCTGATCCCTTGTCCTAGGTGTGCGGATACTACTGTGTATACTGCAGGCCATCCAGGAGCTTCTGCGGGTGGTGCAAGAGTCCCTCTCCATCTTAAGGGATCTACAGCAGCATGGGGTGAGGAGGAGGAGGAGGTGGCCCAGGCAACAGCCCAGGCAGCAGAGGACCAGGCTGGACACTGACAGCTGCACGAGCAGCCTGCATCTACCCCCCTTTGTTCAACCCTCACACCCCACCTACCCTCTCCCATATGTTCACCCCTGCCCCTTACCCACCCCACCTTGTTCCTGTCCCTCCACCCCATGTTTGTACATAGTTGTATATAGTTGATATTGATATGTTTTTGAATACAGATATTTTGATATGAATACTGTGGTGGTCTCTGATTTTCAGCTGGCTATAGGTGCTCAGTTGCAGTGGTGTGCATGGCATCTGGGGTGGTTCAGTCATGGGTATGTGTGTGTGTGCGTGAGGAAGTGTCTCTGGTGTGGGAGTGGCTATCAGTCGGTATCTGTGGTGTGTGTGTTGTTCCCTGTGCATTGCATTACTGTGTGCAGTGGTCCATGGTGCATGCTCTGTGTCCATTGTGTCCCTGTCAACCCGTCCTTGGCCTGTGCAGCTGACACCCTTGCATGTTTGTGTCCTGCGAGGTCTGCTGCCTTGTCAGTGGTGGCTGTCCCTGCAGATCATCCACTGTGACCGTCACAATGCTGGGTTGCCTCCTGTCAATGGTGTGGTGCATGTTTGCCTTGGGTGACACTGTGGCCTCTGCAGTTGCTGTCCCACCTTCATGCTGTGGCTTGTGTGCGTTGCAGGGACTGTACACCACTGTCTGTGACTTGTGCTCCAGGCATATGCTGGTGGTGTACAGGGCCACAGTTCTTGCACAGGGTGGGTGTCACCCCTGTGCCATGGAGGACTGCAGGCTGTGTGTGCACAGTTTTCATGGGCCCACACTGGGGGCTTGGTTGCCACACTACTGCGTCCCTGTGTTAGTGTCCCCGTGGGTATGGGTGTGTGTTTGCCCCTGCACTGTGTTGCATCCGGTGTGCTGCATGCTTCCATGCACCACTGTGGGTGTCTGTGCTGGCTGCTGTGGCTCATGGTGGGTCGGGCTGTGACACTTGTCTACTGTGCAGGGTGCTGTATCAATGGTGGTGGTGTCAGGGGCACGCCCTTTCCCGTGTGGGGTACCTCTTGTGCCAACACATGTTCGGTCTCTCAGATGTGCCTCAGGGGAATTGTGCATGTTTGCACTGTGTCTGCCGTTGTTGCATTGCTGTGTGCTGCCACCCACTGCTGGGTGCTAATGGTGGGTCTGGCTTGTATGGTTCTGTGGTACACAAGGTTGCAGTGTGACAGTGGGGGTGGTGGTATGCATGGGGATTCCTGCAGTGGTTGTCACTACTCATGGGGGGTGTCTTGGGGTGACGGTGCAGGGTGTGCTGTGCACGGGGGGAGGGCTGCTGTGCCATGGGGTGGTCCGCCCTCCTTGTGTGGCAGTCTTAGCTTGCCGGTGGGTGTGATGGGGCACCATGGCCCAGCTGTGCATTGTTTGCTTGTCCCCATGGGCCGCTGGATATTCCAACCCTCCCCCAGTTGTGCTGTGCTTGGGGTGTGGGGGTGCATTGTCAGTTCTGCAGTGTGTTCCTGTGCCCATCTGAGGCATGGGTGGTGGGCCCCTTCCTACCTCCCTGGTTGTGCAGTTACATTGCTCTGCTGCTGGGGGGCTCCCTGCTTGCGCTATGGCGCCTATGGGCTGCTCAGCTGGACAGCCCTTGTTGCACCATAGCGCATCATATCTGCTCAGCTTCCCCTTCCTAGTTGTGCTATGGCGCAAGTTGTGCGATATTCAGACGTTGGCTGTTGGCTCAATTTGGCTTGCTCCTTTTTTGAATATCACGTCTATTGCGCATGGGCGCAATGGACTTGTGCTTGCTCCTGCTATTGCGCAGTTTTTGGGCGCAGTTTGAATATCCAGCCAAGAGTACATAATAGGTTAGATTAATGGTCTGCTTAAAGCAGAACCAGACATAATTTTTTCATGGTGATTTGCATATACATCCCATGATGCTTAGCACTATTGGGGTATGTTTAGCTTTGTACTCCATAATGGTTAGGGATGATTAACTCCGAAATGGTTCAGATATTGTATTTATATTTATTATTTGGACCATGGAAGAGCTAGGTTAAAGCAGCAATGTAACGAAAATGGGCTAAAATTTGACCCCACCTTGTTTTCTTCCTAACTGATGCCAGATGGCTTCCACTTTATTGTGGTGGTAAAATGTTCAGTTTTCATTATCATTTAAGAATTTTATGGAAGCTTTAAAGTAATTATTTCACAAGAAAAAAAGATTGCCGCCTAATTTTTGCATAGAAATAATACTGAGGACCTGAGGAGGGTAAGAAACCAGAAAAAAAACACATGTACAGTACACAGCATAGGAAGCATCCAGAAAACCCAAATCAACAGTTCTGCTAATTTTTTTCATAACCGTAGCAGAAAACTAGCTTTTTGGAATAACTTTTGTCATTGCACTGCTGCTTTAAGTTCCAGTAAAACTAATAGCAATATTATAAAAAATGTCCATTAAGCACCTGATGGGTTTTTTCTATATGGCTGGTGTTATTTTACAACACCACAATGTTGCAGCCCATCCATTGAATTTGCTGAGCCCCTTGGACTCATGAACAGTAGTGAGGAGTGAGGAAAACACGCAGGGATCCAAGGAAAATTGAGGAGTGGTCAAAGACATGACAGTTGGGGTACAGTGCCAAAAAGTGCAAAATCATACACCTAGGGCATAGGAACTCTGATGCTGAGTATAGGATGGGGGTGTATTGGCAGTCACTAGACAGGAAAGGGACCTTGGAGTTATTATATCAGAGGACCACAAGATGGCAGCGCAGTGCATCGAGGTTGTAGGCAGGGCTAGTGGGATGCTGGCGTGCATAAAGTGGGGCATTGTGGAGGCAGTTCAGAGGAGGGCAACCAAAATGGTGCAGGGGTTGCAAGGGAAGCTCTATGAGGAGAGACTGCGGGATCTCAACATGTTCACCCTGGAGTAGAGCAAGAGGTGACATGATCGAGACCAACAAGTATCTCACAGGGCAAAACATGGTGTAGGAGGAGAGCCTTTTCCAAAGGAGGTCAAGCTCCAGGACTAGAGTGGATGCAATGAAGCTGGAGGGGGATGTTTAGGAGGGATAGGAAGGAATATTCCTTCAGTGAAAGAGTGGTAGGCACACTGAACCAACTGCTAGCTGAAGTAGTGGAGGCTGGAATGCTGGAGGGCTTCAAGCATGCATAGAATAAGAATAGGTATTTAGAAAATGGGCTTTGGGCAGTCCGGTATTACCCAATACTGCCCACCCTGTCGGGTATTATTGCTTGCATAGAGACCAAGAAATAAAAAGTACCAGCCCAAGTGCCCCTTCACCCATTCTAGTATCTGTATGCCCACCCTACTTGCTAATTGGCCAAAACCACCCCAAAAAATTTGAAATTGACGCTGTTTTTTCTCTTGCTTAGTGAGTGCTCCTGTCCCACTCCCCAACACTTCCCAATTCAGTGCTAGCTGCCACATGAACCCGGACACTAGCCTCTATGGTACTCACTATCTGACTACATGACACAATTGCAGAAAATAAAAGAAAATGTACATTATAACCTGAAAAGCAAGCCAACACCTCTGCTAGCCCCATCTAGCCGGTCACCAGTGTGCTGTTTCTGAAAACCGCAGCGCACACCTCTCTATAACAAATTCAAACAACTGCTCCAACCTAGCCATTTACTCACAGAAACAAAAAAATCTTGCTTTACATGAATTCAGCTGACATTCCGGTGTCTGCTTTTTCTGTTTTGCCACCTGATACCACTCCCACACTTCCCTCGTTTGGTATGTTCATACTACACTCAGCACCAAAAGCTTGCTTTATATTGGGAATACAGCTGACACTCTGGTGACTGCTTTTTTGGTTTTTCTGCCTGATACCACTCCCAAGCTTCTGTTGTTCAGCTTGTTCACACTACACTTGGCGCCTCACAGAAACAAACAAAAACAAAACTTCAAAAAAAGCCTTGCTTTACATTGGGAATGCGGCTGACACTCCAGTGACTGCTTTTTCTGTTTTTCCGCCATATATCACTCCCACGCTTCCCTTGTTTGGCTTGTTTGCACATAAGCTAGTCCTTCTGCACTAGATTCTCCAACAGTGAAATGTTTTTTTATTGGGGGAAAAAAGAAAGTAAAACCAAACATGACAACTGTATTCAATGTACCTGCTTACAACTTACAATGCACCTTGTTCTCACATTCCTGACTCTTCCTCTACTGATCCTTCTCTCACTTATCAACTCATTTTCCTATCAGTCTTGCAGGGAAAGCATGAAACTTTTTTACGGCAACAATGATGCCAAGACACTGCGGGGGGTAGAAGAGAATGGCTCTGTGGGAGGGGAGGGGAGATAGGCATACACAACAGCACAGAAACTCGGGGGGACTACTTTATTACCAACTTCATTGTTACTCAAGTTTCTTTTCTTTTTGGAATCTTTTTTTGGAAGTTTTTCAAATCCCACCTAAAAATGCCACAGGTAGACCATTTTCTAAATGCAATAATACCCTCCAGGGTGAGTGATATGTGCAATACCAAACCTTCCAAGGGGCTATAAGGCCCCTGGGTGGTCAGGTATTGCCCAATACTACCCACCCTGTCAGGTATTATTGCTTACTTATTAGAACAGAGGCAGGGAGGGGGAAGGATCACTGGGGACCAGATAGGGTCTGCAGAGGTACAATAGGCAGGGACGACTTTGGTAGAGTGAGTGGGCCAAGCAGTCCTTTTCTGTCAACAGATTCTGTTTCTATATGGTGGATGTTGGGATGTACAAACATCTCATTGACACTTATTAAATTTTTTGTGAATAATCTTAGTTTTAAAAGTTAGTAAAATGTCAACATTACACACTATTCTGAATGGTGAATTAAATGTCTACAGTGTTTCACTTGATTGCACCTACAGGAATTGGTTTCCTTGTATCTATACGGTGCATTGCAGTTGATGTTGCAAAATGCAGGGGCACCATAAATAGTCACAAGGAACTGTTAATAAGTCGACACAGTGACCATACAGTGACAATCCCTTGTCTTATGCCCTACTGTGCTACGCATAAAGTTGGTTACAAACCTTCCCTGTGGAATGGCAAAATCCATTGTGACCGTGCAGTTAACAGGGCATGGGCCACCATTCAAATGTCTCACAGGGCTATGCCAAAATGTGGCAACCATCTCAAAAGCCATCACAGAGTTTTTCTATACCCTCTCCCTGTAGACCAGTTACAGGCAGGCAGTAGGGATGTTGCACATCTGCAACAGGGTTAGGCCCAGCTGGTGAGGGATGGAGATTATTGATGGAACAAGTGTTCAGAGATACTTGGGTGAATAGGGCTAGGAAGGGGGTTTTACTGAAGTATCAGGAATTATCTTGACATTGAGGAGTGGGTATGGGGCCACTGAACCAGCAGCATAATTCCCATGATTGAGGGAACATGTAAGAGGTAAGAGTGGATGACTATGACGGCAGTGCCAATCACTGTGGGCGATATGCATGGCACAGCACCATGTGGCTGGCAATGTACCATGCACAGCACTCCATGGATATTGCTGTCCAGTATATTACCAGGTGCAAAAACTCCCCCTTATTCTGATGGACAGATTTGCATTGTGATTTAGTCACAAAGAATCCCCCAACCCTCCATCAACTAAAGAAAATGTTTGTGCACAGAAGAAAATTGGCATCCGCACACCTGGGAGGCAGTTTGCAACCCACTTTTGCACCATTGTCAGTTTTGACTGTGAATGTGGCCCATGGTGTCAATGAGAGACAGAAAGTGCGACATCTGTTATGGAAGGTCATGTGAGTTCTAAACTCTGCAGTGAACGATCCCAGCTGTATATGTTTTGTCAGGTACTGAAATCAAGCTGCTCCAGTTAAAGACAGATGCTTCTGAAAGGACATTGATTTATTCTTCATTTATGTATTTACAAACCAGAAATCTAGGACTAGTAGGAAAATGGATCAATTACAATGATGATCATGCAAAATGTTTACTTTTAATGAGCTGACAAGTTCCCCCCTACAGGTTTGTGCAGACTGTGTAGGTGTTATTCAATTAATTTTGAAATACCCATCAAAGAAAAGTTTAATTAGTTTCCCCAGTTTGGTTTTGGCAGACAGACTGTGAATACTTGGCAGACAGACTGTGAATGCTGTGTGATTCTAACATATTCTTGAATCAAACTGGCAACAGAGTCAATGTGGATTGCATGAGAATTGTAGAGGGCCAAGTGTCAGTTCTTCAGTCAATAGAGTCTCCCACCTCCCAATGTGTAGGACATGACATTTCTGTATTCTCTGCTAGGCTTTTGGTGAGATCAGATTTTTTTTTTGCATGTACAATTTTTTTAAAGTGAGTCACTATAAATAAAATGACAACAAAAAATAACTAATTTGTTCTTTTAAGTATTTTGGCCAAGACTGCAGCAAGTCATCTTGGCTCAGCAAATGAAAGTTCTCTTTTGTCTGCTAAGGCTGTGCTTTGTAATCACTGAAGTATGCACATACTACTGAGTAGAATTCAGCTTCATTGCAAAACGGTATTATGCGAGTTTGAAATTTGCATCGTTAATGTTTTATACTTAACTCCAAGGTATAATTATTCTTCTTTAATGTTAGCAAGCTTTTAGATCTTGGTATTTATTTATGAATCTTGAAACAGCTGAATAATTCTGCATTTCAAAGTAATAACAAAAGAGTTCTTGTGTATACAAGTCTTTTGAATCACTGAATGCTCCATTAAGTTTAGAAAATCCTTCCTATAATGGAATATCTCCATAAAACTTAAAGAGACCCTGACATCATAGAGGAAAAACACACATTTTTTGTAGGCATACAGTCAAGGCCAGCAGCTTGTTGGATTCTGCCATGATTGGGAATGGCAGGATCTGAACACCATGACAAATCTTGGCCCCAGGCAGACACAGTGCCATCACGGCACCTGGGCTGTGTCATTTAATTCGCTTTAATTCTGTTTAATTATTGAATTTGCTTTTCATTTTATTTTCAGGGGATGGTGTTTTGGCTTAACCCTTTTGTGCATGCACTGACTACTAGTTGTAGCCATGTAGCATGGCCATGCACTTGCTGATTGTGTGCTAGTAGAGGTCTACTGTGATGTGTGCACAGTGCAAGACAAACAGAGGTCTATCATACTGTACTGGCAGCGGGAGCACATTATTACAGTAAGTTGTTCAGTGGAATGATGTGCTGTACAATATGGAGGCTAGGTGACAGGATAAACCAGGAGTTCTTCGGTTATTGTATTGTATCAAGTAAGGTCTAATTCTTCAGTTGTGGTCTTAATATGAGTACTTGTGTTATTTAAGTAAAAAGTGGTGATCAGGTGAGGCACACTGAGCTGAGGTTCATTTTCAGGCATGACCCACTGGAAGGGGCACAGGGGAGAATAGTAATACAGTAGTTGACAGGGAACAGCATACTACTGTCAATCAAAATTTAAACTGAAGCTTACTACTGACAGTAGTAGGGCAAAAACCCAAACACTGGGTGTCTGTCCCACTTCCATCCCCCCATTGTGCAGTGTCAGTGTGCCATATCCCAGCCACTGCTTGGCCCAGGCTAATGCCGACCACTGATCCCCTCCCTCCCTGAAGGAGGAGAGCAGTCCTTAGGACACATAATCCCCTCCCATGGCTGAGCCTCTGACCTCGGGTCATCAGCGCCATAAGCGGTAGTGCTACCACTGTGCCAGTGGGCTGGCTCACACCTGATGCTTGACCAGCACCCAAGCGCCGTTGTGAGGGCTGACATACCCCAGCTACTCTGAAAGACAGAAACATAGAAACCTAGAACCATAAAAGATAATGGCAGAAAAAGGTATTGTAGCCTTCCAGTCTGCCCTTCCCTACCAATAGTAGGATATGATGGCCCTAATGGACAGTTATGTCATCATTCTCACCTTCCCCTTTCCTAATGTTTTTACAAACCCCACATGTCTATCCCACTCATCACATAAAATTTAACTTGGCATTATATTCCACTTATCTACTATTCTGAGGCAAGGAGAGTGCGCACAAGGAACATGGTGCTCAGAAACCACACATAGCATGAAAGACTAGGGTCTCAAGCACACACACAAACCTGTAAGAGGGATGCCAGAACTTTGCATTTTATTCCACTTATCCACTATGTCTGTGAAGAAATATTTCCTGACATTCTCACAGACACCTCCCCCCACAAGCTTCAATGATTACTCCTGGTGCCTGTGTTCCCACTTAGAGTGACTAGTTCCTTGCTACCCACCTTATTTATCCTATCAAGGTGTTTACACATCTCTATCATGTACCCTACAGTCTACCTTCTCTTCTCTAGAATGTACATATTACGGTCATTCAGTCTCATGTAGGACTTCTCTCCTTGTCCCTGCATCTTGTTACTCTTCTCTGGAGAGCCTCCACCTGGTCACCTATCTTTCCTCAAGAGGTTCTAGCTTTAAGCGCAATATTCCAGGTCAGGCAGAACCAGTAATGCATACCAGTACAAAATCACCTCTCCTACTTCTGATCCCCCACCCTGTGCAACTCACCACTTATTTTCCCTCTGTTGGCCTTGAATTAGTCCCTTGAACTTGATTTGATGTGCTGTGTACTGTAATACAGTATTGCACAATGTACTGTATCTCAATGATTTGTGAGTAGAACTTGCTGTGTAATTGTGTTCCTCCTCACTGTTGTACCTATTGTAACTGCCATTGTCACTATGCCCTCTGTGTCATTAAATTGTATATGTTTCTGTACCAATGTGAAAACAAGTCATTCTGTATGTAACTTATCCTGGGTCATTCCTGAAAAAGGGCTGCAAGTCCCAGTGAACCAACCTGGTCAAGAAAATCCAACAAATAAATAAAAATAAAATAAATATTTGTAGTACCCACTGCCTTACTACACCAAGTTGACACTTTCAAATTGTTGGTAACGATCACTGCCAGGTTCTGCTCTTCACTCGTTCTCTCTACTAAAATGCTTTTCATTCTGTATTCCATTGCTGGGTATTCATGCCAAAGTGCATTACTTTACATTTCTTTGCAATAAATTTCAACTGCCATACCCTTGACCATTTCTCTAAAGTTTCCATATCCTTTCTCATGGTTCTTACACCCTTCTCACTGTCCACACTTCTGCAAATTTTTCTGTCATCTGCAAAGAGGCTTACTCTGGATTTGGCCTCCATCTTCACTCCTTTCCAGCCTGGCTTCGAGAAATCTCACTTCACATCCACCTCCCTCCTTCAGTCAACTAAGTCATCCTTTTAGGTATGGACCAGAGTCTGATCAGCTCCACCATTTTGTTGATTTGGCCAAAGCCTTTGACACCATTTCCCACCCCCACCTTCTGGACAAGTTTATGGCACTGGAGCTCTGCCTCTTCAGTCAAATGGTTTTGCTCCTGTTCTTGATTGCAGGGCTCAAGCTGTCCAGATTGGAAGCACACTATCTCCTCCACTTCTCATTTGCTCAGGCATCCCACAAAGGTCCATCCTTGGTCCCACGGTTTTTCAGTATTCCTGAGTGACCTCCCTACTGCCTGCTCCACTGCATCCATTCAAATGTATTCTGCTAATAAAGTGCTCTTTGCCTCTGGCTCCTCTGCCCTCCACACCAAACAAGGTGGTAGTGGGGTTCCAGTCCTCATCAAAGGGTAATGTCCCTCTCCTTCCATTGTCACCCCCCCCCCCGCTGGGACCTCTGTCAATGTGAGGGTAATTTTCCCAGTATCATACAATGATATGAGATAATCATTTCTGCCTATTCAGTTCCTCCCCCAGAAAACCTCCCAGCCAATTGGAGGGCTGAGGAGGCGGGACCTGCTGCCCATTCTATTCCCGGGCTCCCTACCTGTACCACAAAGATGTCTGCCATTTCAGAACCATGGCACATGCCAGACAAGCCAGTAAGGGGTCATAAGGGGGGTCTCATCAGGCTGTTCAACCCCTTCCCCTCCCCTCACCAATCACCTAAGGATGCCAGGGCTCTGCCTATCCAGTTCCTCCCCTAGAAAGCCTCCAAGCCAATTGGAAGGCTGAGGAGGTGTGACTTGCTGCCCATTCTATTCCTGACTCCCTACTTGCACCACAAAGACCTCAAGCACTCCTGGACCGCAGTATATGCCAGATGAGCCAGCAAGGTCTTGTGAGGGGATCTCCTCAGGCTGCTCAACCCCCCTTCCCCCCCACCGATCATTTCAGGATGCCAGGGACTCTGCTTATTCAGTCCCTCCCCCAGAAGGCTTCCCAGCCAATCAGTGGATTGTTCACTGTATTTAACTGCTGACTGTACTTGGGAGGCAGTATAGTGCAGTGGTTTAAGACTCTGAGCTGCAAATCTGGAGACCTAGGTTTGAATCCCACATCCCCCACTTGCATACTGTGTGACCCTGAGCAAGTCACTTAACTTCCCTGTGCTCCCAGGTCACCCCTTTAAACAAGCTTTCGGCTTAGTGTGCTACTCCTGGTTAAACAATTGGACTGTCCAAGTGGCCCATTTGTGCAAAAGACCATGTGCTAAGGACATCGAGGAGTCTGTCTGGAGTCAGCTATAAGTCAGCCAGTCAGCCGGCCACGCTATCCAAACCTGACTTCTTCCAACAGCCGTTTTGTGAAAGCTGCTATTACTGCATACTCTCCTGTTACCAAACTGTTATGTGTTTTGCCAGACAGTTTTGTGCTAGGTTCTACCAGTTTTGCTGGAACCAGTTATTTTCTCTGAAGCCACCAGACTAAACCCCCACTCCTCAAACCACTTCCTCCTGGACTGGGCAGTATGCTCTCACCCTCACCGAATCTCGTCTGCTGGAGTGTTTCCTAATGTTTTCAGTGATCACTGCCTCACCTATTGTATGCAGAAATCCTGCACTCAGAAATCGACCCTAAAATATATCTGGCATAGATTCCTTAGGTCACTCAACTCTGATGCGCTCTTGAGGGGCCTAGCCTCCGCCAACTGGTCCCCGGTCTACTCTGCCCAAGACATTGACTCACCCTGTCTCATTTCACCACCATTCTCACTCACTACTGGGACTCCCACACCCCATAAAAAGGACCAGAGTAAAGTGCTCCCACCACCATCAGATTACATCTGACCTCCTTGAGCAATGTAAGTCAAGGGACCTTGCTTGGGCCCATTTCAAAGCCTCCCACTCTGACTGTGACCACCAGCATTACAAATTGCATTACAAATCCCTTAGAAATACCTGCAACAAAGCCATCTGTGTTGCTAAGGCCCACTATTTCAACTCAGATCTACAGTCCAACCTAAACTCCCTCTTCAGCTTCTGGAAAGTAATCCACTCCCTTTTTGACCAGCCATCCCAGGCTGCCTCCCACTGTCTCCTAGTAGATGAATCATTGGTCTTTGACCACCTTTCTGATGCCTTCCTGTTCAACAAATTCTTCATAGTCTGTGCTGCTCCCTCTCCCACCTCAGGCAATTCCTCCCCTCCAATCCACCTCTTCTGCTGGGTTTCACATCCCCCTGCCCCCCAGGCAGTTTTACATGCCCTCAGGTCACTCAACTCCTCTAAATACAGCCCATATGACTTCGATCCCAAACTTTTCCACATAGCAGTCCCTGCTATTTTTCTTCCCCTCACCCACCTTTTGAACCTCTCATATTCTGTCTGTGCTGCCTCCCCCACCTGGGAAACTTGGAAAACTGCCAGGGTACTCCTCTTCGACAAAGGAGATGATCTTTCATCTCCTGGAAACTACAGACCTATCTCCCTCCCTCCCTCCTTCCTTCTCTTGGTAAACCATGGGAATCACTAGTCCACTTTAGATTAGTCACTTTCCTTGACGTCTCTTCCTTCCTATCCCCTTTTCAGCCTGATTGCAGGAAAAAACACTCCTCTATCACCTCCCTTCTTCATGTCACTGACTCGATCCTTACAGGGATAGACCAGGGTCTCATCACAGCTGCTATTTTTATAGATTTTGTTAAGGTGTTCTACTCAGTATCACATCCACTCCTTTTAAATAAGCTGGCCTCTGCTGGTCTCTAACCCTGCAGCTAAGTGATTCCATTCTTACCTGTGTAACTGCCAGCAGTCTGTGCAGGTGGGTGGTGCACTGTCCCCCCCCGCATTCTCGCAAGAGTGCACAAAGGCTCTATTCTGGGTCCCATTCCCTTTTTCTATCTTTCTAAAGGACCTCTCTTCCATCTGTGTCTCCTCCCATATTCACATGCTCCCTAATGACATGGTCATTTACACATCTACCCCCTCCACATCAGCAGTAGCTTCCTCACTCCAACATGACTTTCATGACGTTCTACACTGGTTTCAAGACAACCAGCTTAAAGTAAATACCAAGAAAATAGAGTCAATGACCTTTGGCTCCAGTCAAAAGCTAGCTAGGCTCTCATTCCTCCCTGTTTTCTCCATTCTTGATGCCACCAAACTGGAGGCAGTCCACACTTACAAATATCTCAGTGTGTGACTCGACAGTAACCTGGACTTCTCAGCATACATTGATGCTATTCACTCAAAGCTATGCTCCAAATTAGGCATCCTTTATCATAACAAGGATTGACTAGTCTCTAATGTCCTGAAGTAAATGCTTGTCGAAATTATCCTCCCAATTTTTGACTATGCAGACATGGTCTACAGTACAGCCTCTCCTTCCACCCTCACTAGACTGGACACCCTTTGTAATGCCCTCTGTCACTTTGCTACAAACTCTTCTCCCCCTGCACACATCACTGTTTCCTCCACTCCACTCTTCCTATTGCCCTGCTACCCTTGCATCACTTTTCCCAGTGCTCCCCCCTTATTGATAAATCCCAGTTTGCCTCCCTTCCCTCCTATCTATCCTTTCTCCTCTCCCCTCTCCCCTCTGCTCCTCCTCTTACCCCCTTCATTCTAGAGACTCCCATTCCTTCTCAATTTCACACCCTCACTCCAGTGCTGGTATGGCTGCTTTCTCCTACCATCTTCCCTCCCTTTGGAATCAGCTTTCTCCTCTTCATCATCATGCCACATCTATTGCCATGCGTCTTTGCAGATGACACAAAGATCTGCAACAGGGTTGATACACAAGGGGGCTGGAAAGGATGAGAAGGGACTTGGCAAGGTTGGAGGAATGATCAAAAGTAGGGCAGCTTAGATTCAGTGCAAAGAAGTGCAAAATAATGCACCTGGGAAACAAAAACACAGGGGAAGAGTACACAATGGGGGGGGGGTACTAACAACAGCAAAAATAGAATGGGACTTGGGGTAGTCCTATTAGATGACCTAAAGGTAGGCAATCAATGTGAAAAGGCAGTATGGAGGGCTGGAGGGATACTGGGATGCATAGGGAGAGGCATCACCAGTAGAAAACAGGAAGTTATCCCTCTGTACAGACAGTTGGTGAGACTCCATCTGAAGTACTGTATGCAGTTCTGGAGACCCCATCTCTGCAAGGACATAGACAGGGTGGAGGCAGTCCAGAGGAGGGTAACTAAAATGGTGCAGGGTCTGCAGAAGAAGCCACATGAGGAGAGACTAAAGGAGCTTAATATGTATACCCTAGAGCAAGGGTTCTTAGACTTTGTCACAGTGAGCCTCCCCAAATCCATGGAAAAGATTTTGAGCTTCCCCCAAAAACTGAAATAATCTTGGGCCTCCCCAAAGAAAAATAATATACTGTACTTTGCACAGTATACCTTGAATAAATTGAAACCCCTTTGAGTACGTGACTCACATTCAGTTCTTTGTCTTATACTGACATGGAACCTTTGAAAAAGAGCTTCTGTGCTCAAAGACGTTATTCAAATAACAAATAAAATAAACAAATATTATTATTCAGCTTATTGTAACACCCCTTCCAAAACAGGTCAGCCAACTTGCTCCGCTATTTTCATTCTTGAACCATTGTTACCCCTTGTTGCAGTATCTTCATGGGTCAGACTACTTTCTCTGTTTCCTCTCTATATGAGATAACCTTCCTACATACTTTGCCTCTCCCCCTCCTTCCCTGCTCCTAAGCAACTTCTCAGGGATTACTTTGTTCCTTCTTTCTATTGCTCTTTGCACTTCTATGCTCAGCCTTTGTATTTGGGCTGTTCTGCCATCATTCTACAAACTGATCAATTACCACCACTCATTATTAGTTTATTGTTCATATTTGTTTGCATTATTGTTCATTGTGTATTTTTTGATTGTTTTGCAGTTATCTTTTGAAATATATTCACTCCCTACCCTTCTGTGGGTACACCTGACATGAGCCGTGGCTCATTCACCTTCCCTTGTCACCTATTAGTAAATAAATACATACATCCACCTACTATTATCCTCTTTCAGTTTGCTTCATCTCTGCACACAAAATATATAAAACTCAAAATTTAAATTCAGTACTTTTTCAGACTTGCTTGAGCCTCCCCTGGAACAAGTTGGGGCCTCCCCAGGGAGGCTGGCCTCACCATTTGAGAACCCCTGCCCTAGAGGAAAGGAGGGAGGGAGGAACATGATTGAAACATTCAAGTACCTCAAGGGAATCATGTGAGAATACAAGATCTAAGAATGCTCCCTCATGAGTGGGTTCCGAAACTAGTTGTCTGAGGCATGCCACCTGTAGGACATCGAGAATGACCCTACTCTTGGATGTGGCTGCAGCAAATGTGCTCCAGTTAACATCTGGCATATTCAGGTCTCCCATCAACAGTATCTCCCCTTTCTCTGCCATCATAAGAATGCCTTCTATCATATCCTTGTCTATTCCCTCTCCTGACATGGGGTCTGTACACAACCCCTGTGCAGATTATGGTGCCATTTCAGTCCTCAAGGAGACCCACAGTGCCTCCTCTCCTCCTGTTTACTCTTTTGTTCAGTTGCTTTTATCACTTCCTTTACATAGAGAGCTACTCCTCCCCCTCTTCTCCCCTCCCTGTCTCTCCTGTAGGTTATGTACCCTGGTATGTTAACATCCCAGTCATGGTTTTCTGTGTACCATGTTTCTGTGACTGCTACGATCCAGGCATCTCTCTTCCATGAATGCCACCAGTTCAGGGAGCTTGTTGCCCAGACTACTGGCATTGGTACTCATTACCCTCCATTTCCTGATGGCCTTACTCCTTTTTGCCCCATCCCTGTCCTTCTTGCCTCTGTCACTTTCTCCATTTACCCTTTCCCTTCTCCCTATCAACATTTCTATGTTGGAGTTTACCGCAACTTACTACCGTGACTTTTATGGGGGGGCTAGGATTTCCATGTTCTTTCCAGTGCCTTCTCCCTTGGCTAGTTTAAATACTTGCCAATGAAGCATTTAAACCTATCACCTAGGATCCTGATTCCCCTCCTGGACAGATGCAGCCCATCATGCCAGTATAGGCTTGCATCACTCCAGGTAACCCCCAGTCCCCAATGAAGCCAAATCTCTGAGCTCTGCACTTTTTCAACCACTGATTGAATCCCATGGTGTGGAGCACCCTAGCCTCTCCTACGCCATAGACAGGCAGCACCTCCGTGAAGGTTACCTTGCATGCTACTTGACTAAGGCCCCTCCCCAATTCCACAAACTCTTTCTGCACTGCTCTGATCCCTTTCCTAGCCAGATCATTTGTCCCTAGGTGGACAATGACATCCAGCTCCCTCCCCTGTGCAGCTGCTCTAGCAATCCTGAGGATTTGCTCCCTGTCCCTCTAAGCCATGGTGCCAGGCAGGCACCTTACCTCCCTCTCCTCTTCACCTCCCCAGTTCTACTTTCCTAACAATGGAGTCCCCCATCAGGAGTTGTTTCCTTCCCCTGTGAGGTCCCATGCCACCCTTCTGTGGGTCTCCTTTGTGGAGGTTCCCAGCATCCTCCTTGGTCTCCACTGTGGGTGCCTCCATAGAGGAACCACACTTTGCCAGAATGGCATAGGGATTGTGGAGAGGTACAAATGGAGGGATGCACCTCTGTTCCACCACCCTCACCCTCCCTGAGCCCACTGTGGTCCAACCACTCCTCTTTCTTGGCAACCTCTGAGGCAGTGGCTGTGGCCCTGGTGGTCCCTGGATGGAAGAGGAGGTCCCACAAATCCTGGCCAAATAAGCCTGGAGATGAGCAACCACCTCCCTCAGCCCAGACAGGTGCCTGCAGATGGGATAACACTGCATCCTCCAGAATGTCTCCCAGAAGACTGCTGCTCCACAGCCACTGCACTGCACCACTCCCATCATGTCTTATTTCTGGCCCCTTCACTGTTGTTTGGAATTTTTACTCTTTCCTCTGTTTTTTTGTTTGTTTTGTTTTTCCTTCTTCTCTCTCTACTTACTTACTGTTACTGTGCCTTTCAAGCTCCTGATTGTCCAGTTCTGTGACAAAAAGATCCTATATTTCTTAGTAGACCCCTTACTTGCTCAGAGGCAGACCCCCAGCAGATAGAGAGGGCTGGAGAGCTACTCTTGCCCTTCTAAGATGGTATGTATTTGGTGGCCCTGTGATCAATCACTTCCTGCTCCCAAACAGGAAGTTCCTGTTGTCAGTCAAATCCTGTGCCTATAAAAGTAGAACTAGCTTTGGATGGGGGATGGAGGGAAGGGAAGAAGGGCAATATAGTCCCAGTAGAGAAGTCCAGTCATACAGCACTCTTTCCTCCTGGTGTCTTCAGCCAAGTTTCTGGCAAAATCGGTTTAAGGCAGTGTTTATATCTAGCTGCCTTCTAGCTGAGCCACTCCCCCTACTTATTAGACCTTTCTACAGGTAATTAAAATGCACAGCTATCAAGCCCCTTCAGCCACCTGAGATTTACACCTAGATAACTGTTCAGACAACCATTCACTACAGCTAACTCAGACAAACACACTATTTTTTTCTTTGTTTGCTTGTTTTTTACTCTAAATTAAAGGTCCCAGTAGAAGAGTCCTACTTCTTCAGTACCGGTAGTGAAGTTCAGTCACACAGCACTCCTTCCTGCTGGTGTCTTCTCCGAAGCTTCCGGCAGAATCTTTCTAAGGCAGTGTTTATATCTAGCTACCTTCCAGCTTACCCATTCCCCTTACTTACTAGATCTTTCCACAAGTAATTAAACTGCACAGCTATCAAGCTCCTTCAGCCACCTGAGATTTACACCTAGATAACTGTTCAAACAACCACTCACTACAGCGATCTCAAACACACTGTTTTTTCCTTTTTTTGTTTGTTTTTCACCCTAAATTAAAGGTCCCAGTAGAAGAGTTCTATTTCTTTTGCCCAAGTAGAGAAGTCCACTCACACAGCACTCCCTCCTGATGTCTTCTGCAAAGCTTCTGGCAGAATCTTTCTAAGGCAGTGTTTCTATCTAGTTTCCATCTAGCTAAGCCACTCCCCCTACTTATTAAATCTTTCTTCAAGTAATTAAATTGCACAGCTATCAAGCCCCTTCAGCCAGCAGAGATTTACACCTAGATAACTGTTCAGACAACCATTCACTACAGCTAACTCAGGCAAACACACTATTTTTTTTCTTCATTTGTTTTCTACATTACATTAAAGGTCCCAGTAGAAGAGTTCTACTTCTTTAGTCTCAGTAGAGAAGTCCAGTTACACAGCACTTTTTCCTCCTGGTGTCTTCTGCCAAGCTTCTGGGAGAATCTTTCTAAGGCAGTGTTTATATCTAGTTTCTTCTAACTAAGCCACTCACCCTACTTACTAGATCTTTCTATAAGTAATTAAATTGCACAGCTATCAAGCCTCTTAAGCCAAATGAGATTTGCACCTAGATAACTGTTCAGACAACCATTCACTACAGCAAACTCAGACACACTATTTTTTTTTCTTTGTTTTTTATCCTAAATTAAAGGCCCAAGCAGAATAGTTCTACTTCTTTTGTCCAAGTAGAGAATCCACTCACACAGTGCTCCTTCCTCCTGGTGTCTTCTGCCAAGCTTCTGGCAGAATCTTTCTCAGGCAGTGTTTATATCTAGCTTCATTCTAGCTAAGCCACTCCCCCTACTTACTAAATCTTTCTACAAGTAATTAAATTGCACAGCTATCAAGCCCCTTCAGCCACCTGAGATTTGCACCTAGATAACTGTTCACACAACCATTCACTACAGCTAACTCAGACAAACACACTATTTTTTTCTTTGTTTGTTTGTTACCCTTAATTAAAGGTCCCAGTAGAAGAGTTCTACTTCTTTAGTCCCAGTAGTGAAGACCAGCCACACAACACTCCTTCCTCCAGGGATCTTCTGCCAAGCTTCTGGCAAAATCTTTCTAAGGCAATGGTTATATCTACCTTATTCCTAGAGAAGCCACTCTCACTACTTACTAGATCTTTCAACAAGTAATTAAATTGCACAGCTATGAAGCCTCTTCAGCTACCTGAGATTTTGACCTAGACAACTGTTCAGACAACCATTCACTGCAGCTAATTCAGACAGCCACACTATTTTCTTTCTCTTTGTTTGTTTGTTTTTTACCCTAAATTAATGGTCCCAGTAGGAAAATTCTACTTCTTTAGTCTCAGTAGAAAAGTCCAGTCACACAGCACTCCATCCTCCTGGTGCCTTCTGCCAAGCTTACGGCAGAATTTCTCTAAGGCAGTATTTATATCTAGCTTCCTTCTTGCTAAGCCACTCCCCCTACTTACTAGATCTTTGTACAAGTAATTAAATTGCACAGCTATCAAGCTGCTTCAGCCAACTGAGATTTATACCTAGATAACTGTTCAGGCAACCATTGATTACAGCTAACTCAGACACACTACTTTTTTTCTTTGTTTGCTTTCTACCCTCAATTAAAGGTCCCAGTAGAAGAGTTCTACTTCTTTTGTCCCAGTAGTGAAGTCCAGTCACACAGCACTCCTTCCTCCTGGTGTCTTCTGCCAATCCCCTGGCAGAATCTTTCTAAGGCAACGTTTATATCTGGCTTCCTTCTAGCTAAGCCACTCCCCCTACTGACTAGATCTTTCTACAAGTAATTAAATTGCAAAGCTATCAAGCCTCTTCAGGCCCCTGTGATTTACACCTAGATAACTGGTCAGACAATCATTCACTACAGCGAACTCAGGCAGACTCTCTATTGTTTTCCTTTGTTTGTTTATTTTTTACCATTAATGAAATGTCCCAGTAGAAGAGTTCTACTTCTTTAGTTGCAGTAGAAAAGTCCAGTGACACAGCACTCCTTCCTCCTATTGTCTTCTGCCAAGCTTCTGGCAGAATCTTTCTCAGGCAGTGTTTATTTCCAGCTTCCTTCTATCAAAGCCACTCCCCCTACTTACTAGATCTTTCTACAAGTAATTAAATTGCACAACTATCAAGCCCCATCAGCCACCTGAGATTTACACCTACATAACTGTTCAGACAACCATTCACTGTAGCTAACTGAGACAAACACACTATTTTTTGTTGTTGTTTGTTTTTTACCCTAAATTAAAGGCCCAGCAGAAGAGTTCTACTTCTTTTGTCCTAGTAGAGAAATCCACTCACACAGCACTCCTTCCTCCTGGTGTCTTCTGCCAACCTTGTGGCAGAATCTTTCTCAGGCAGTGGTTATATCTAGCTTTTTTCTTTCTAAGCCACTCTCACTTCTTACTAGATCTTTCAACAAGTAATTAAATTGCACAGTTATCAAACCCCGTCAGCTACCTGAGATTTTGACCTAGATGACTGTTCAGACAACCATTCACTACAGCGAACTCAGACAAACACACTATTTTTTTCTTTATTTGTTTGTTAGTTTTTTACACTAAATAAAAGGTCCTAGTAGAAGGCTTCTACTTCTTTAAACCCAGTAGTGAAGTTCACTCACGCAGCACTCCTTCCACCTGGTGTCTTCTGCCAAACTTCTGGCAGAATCTTTCTAAGGCAGTGTTTATATCTAGCTTCCTTCTAGCTAAGCCACTCCCCCTACTTTCTAAATCTTTCTACAAGCAATTACATTGCACAGTGATCAAGCCCCTTAAGACAGCTGAGATTCACCCCTAGATAGCTGTTCAGACATCCATTCTCTACAGCTAACTCAGGCAAACACACTGTTTTTTTTTCTTTATTTGTTTGTTTTCTATATTAAATTAAAGGTCCCAGTAGAAGTGTTCTACTTTTTGTCCCAGTAGTGAAGTTCACTCACACAGCACTCCTTCTGCCTGGTATCTTCTGCCAAGCTTCTGGCAGAATCTTTCTAAGGCAGTGTTTATATCCAGCTTCCTTCTTGCTAAGCCACTCTCCCTACTTACTAGATCTCTCCACGTGTAATTAAATTGCACAGCAATAAAGCCCCATCAACTACCTGAGATTTTGAGCGAGATGACTGTTCAGACAACCATTCACTACAGCTAACTCAGACAAACACTATTTTTCTTCTTTGTTTGTTTTTTACCCTAAATCAAAGGTCCCAGTCGAAGAGTTCTACTTCTTTTGTCCAAGTAGGGAGGTCCATTCACACAGCACTCCTTCCTCCTGGTGTCTTCTGCCAAGCTTCTGGCAGAATTTTTCTAAGGCAGTGTTTGCATCTAGCGTCCTTCTAGCTGAGCTACTCCCCTTACTTACTAGATCTTTCTGCAAGTAATTAAATTGCACAGCTCTCAAGCCCCTTCAGCTACCTGAGATTTACACCTAGATAACTGTTCAGACAACCATTCACTACAGCTAACTCAGACAAACACACCATTTTTTTCTTTGCTTGTTTGTTTGTTGCCCTGAATTAAAGGTCCCAGTAGAAGAGTTATACTACTTTTGTCCAAATAGAGAAGTCCACTCACACAGCATTTCTTCCTCCTGGTGTCTTCTGCCAAGCTTCTTGCAGAATCTTTCTAAGGCAGTGTTTATATCTAGCTTCCTTCTAGCAAAGCGACTCTCTCTACTTTCTAAATCTTTCTACAAGTATTTAAATAGCACAGCTATCAAGCCCCTTCAGACAGCTGAGATTTACATCTAGATAACTGTTCAGACAACCATTAACTACAACTAACTCATGCAAACACACTATTTTGTTTTCATTATTTGTTTGTTTTCTACATTAAATTAAAGGTCCCAGTAGAAGAGTTCTACTGCTTTAGTCTCAGTAGTGAAGTCCAGTGATACAGCACTCCTTCCTTCTGGTGTCTTCTGCCAAGGTTCTGGCAGAATCTTTCTAAGGCAGTGTTTATATCCAGTTTCCTTCTAGCTAAGCCACTCTCCCTACTTACTAGATCTTTCTACAAGTAATTAAATTGCACAGCTATAAAGCCCCGTCAGCTACCTGAGATTTTGACCTAGATGACTGTTCAGACAACCATTCACTACAGCTAACTCAGACAAACACTATTTTTCTTTCATTGTTTCTTTGTTTTTAACCCTAAATCAAAGGTCCCAGTAGAAGAGTTCTACTTCTTTTGTCCAAGTAGGAAAGTCCACTCACAGAGCACTCCTTCCTCCTGGTGCCTTCTGCCAAGCTTCTGGCAAAATCTTTCTAAGGTAGTGTTTGCATCTAGCTTCCTTCTAGCAAACCGACTCCCTCTACTTACTAGATCTTTCTACAAGTAATTAAATTGCAGAGCCATCAAGCCCCTTCAGCTACCTGCGATTTACACCTAGATAACTGTTCAGACAACCATTCACTACAGATAACTCAGACAAACACACTGTTTTTTTCTTTGGTTGTTTGTTTGTTTGTTACCCTAAATTAAGGGTCACAGTAGAAGAGTTCTACTTCTCTAGACCCAGTTGTGAGGTCCAGTCACACAGCATTCCTTCCTCCTGGTGTCTTCTGTCAAGCTTCTAGCAGAATCTTTCTATCGCAGTGTTGATATCTCACTTCCTTCTAGCTAAGCCACTCCCCCTACTTTCTAAATCTTTCTACAAGTAATTAAATTGCACAACTATCTAGCCCCTTCAGCCACCTGAGATTTACACCTAGATAACTGTTCAGACAACCATTCACTACAGCTATCTCAGACAAACACTATTTTTTTCTTTGTTTGTTTTTTACCCTAAATTAAAGGTCCCTGTAGAATAGTTCTACTTCTTTTGTCCCAGTAGTGAAGTCCAGCCACACAGCACTCCTTCCTCCTGGTGTCTTCTGCCAAGCTTCTGGCTGAGTATTTCTAAGGCAGTGTTTATATCTAGCTTCCTTCTAGCTAAGCCACTGCATCTACTTACTAGATCTTTCTACAAGTAGTTAAATTGCAGAACCATCAAGCCCCTTCAGCTGCTGGAGATTTACACCTAGATAACTGTTCAGACAACTATTCACTTCAGCTAATTCAAGACTGGGGATCCGAGTGATTTTAACAATTACTGGCCTATTTCTTTACTATCTGTCCTCTCTAAATTACTTGAAAGAATTGTCAACATCCAACTTAGAGAACATTTGGATTCAGAAAAAGTTGCTAAACCCGGCTCAGTCCAGCTTCAGAGCCAAACACAGTATAATATTGGCTCTTGCCAAAGTAAGTACAGACTGGCAAATGGCCTTGGACTCTAAGAAGCATGTATTTGCCCTCTTCCTTGATCCAAGTAAGGCCTTCGATACTGTGGATCATACCATCATGCTTACTGCACTGAGTATCATCGGACTTGATAGTTCTGCCATTAAATGGTTCACCAGCTACCTAACCAATAGGTTACAACAAGTCAAAGCCATAGGAGGTCTGTCCCCACAAAAATCCTTGTTACGAGGAGTCGCACAAGCCTCCATCCTGTGCCCTATGCTCTTTGCAATACACATCAATAATCTGGACTCACAGCTGGGCACAGCAAATGTGCACTTATTCGCAGATGATACTGTACTCTGTGCCACAAATTCATTCTTGGATCTGGCCCATGAGCACTTACAGGAAGACTTTGTCACCCTCCAATACAACCTTCTCACTCATAAGCTCCTCCTCAACATCAAAAAGACTAAAGCAATGATTCTCTCACCAAAGTCTACTTCCGTATGTCCACATATCACACAGATCTGAACATTCTTAGATGAACTCCTTGAAGTAGTTGATACCTTTAAATACCTAGGGTTCTGGCTGGATAACAAGCTCAACTTTCTGTGCCACTTAAATGAAACCTTGAAGAAACTAAGACAGTGATTAGGTTTATTCTATTGCATTAAACACCTACTCATGTTAGAAACCAGAATGAGACTAGTACAAACTACATTCCTACCTATACTGGACTACGCTGCCTTCCTTTACAGTCATTGCCCATCAACAATGCTAAACAAACTGGACACCCTTTACCACTGGGCTTTATCTTAAATCTACCCTGTAGTACACATCACTGTCATCTATATCAGGTTTCGGGATGGACCTCGCTCTCAACTAGAAGAAAAAGGAATGCTCTCCTCTGGTTTTTTAGTGCATTATCTGATAACCTCCCTGCATACATCTCGAACATCTTCAAATGGGCTAAAGGTTCCTATGTCCTGAGATGCTTCTTCTTAATCTGCTTCCAGATTCCTAGAGTGAAAACTACCCTTGGCTCAGCAGCAATCAACTTCTCACTTCCAATACTTTGGAACACTATGCAAGACTCATTAAAATTATCTTCACTTCCAAGCATTTTCACATGCAAAGCTCTATTAACAGATTATCTGAAGAAATCATGCAACTGTTTCAGACGCTGATGACCCCTAAGCCTCGGGTGCCACTCTCAAATCCTACGCCTAAGTATCTCATCGACCCCACATTCCTAACAACAGAAACCTAGGACCTACAAGCCTAGTTCCCTTAATCCAAGATGACCCTGCTTATTCTCTACCTTTTATCTATTCTGGCCTCCCTTTTGGCTGCCTACACTTTCACCCCAGTTTCTACCCTATTCCTTAGTACCTCCTTATTTTTTATCATTTAGGTATGAGCTCTTACTCAGCGGAGACAATATGGGATTGTTGTCTCTTCTCATTTCAGTAAAGCTTATCATTATGTACCTTTGCATGTTAATTATGTTGACCGGTATGTATAGGCCCATATTGACCGGCACCTTCACAATGTTTTTTTTTTTTTTTTTTGCACCATTGTCCACCATAATTGTAATCTTATGAAATATACTGTATTGTATTTATGCCCAGGACCACCTTGAAAATGAGCTTGCTCAATGGTGTTTATGCCTGGTTAAATAAAGTGATTGAGTGATTGATTGATTTTTTTTCTTTGTTTGTTTTTACACTAAATTAAAGGTCCCAGTAGAAGAGTTCTATGTCTTTAGTTCCAGTAGTGAAGTCAAGTCACACAGCACTCCTTCCTCCGGGTGTCTTCTGCCAAGCTTCTGGCAGAATCTTTCTAAGGCAGTGTTTATATCTGGCTTCCTTCTAGCTATGCCATTCCCCCTACTTATTAGATCTTTCTACAAGTAATTAAATTGCACAGCTATCAAGCCCCTTCAGCCACCTGAGGTTTACACCTAGATAACTGTTCAGACAACCATTCACTATAGCTAACTCAGACAAACACACTGTTTTTTTCTTTGTTTGTTTGTTTTTTACCCTAAATTAAAGGTCCCAGTAGAAGAGTTCTAGTTCTTTAGTCCCAGTAGTGAAGTCCAGACACACAACAGTCCTTCCTCCTGGTGTCTTCTGCCAAGCTTCTAGCAGAATCTTTCTAAGGCAGTGTTAATATGTGGCTTCCTTCTAGCTATGCCACTCCTCCTACTTATTAGATCTTTCTACAAGTAATTAAATTGCACAGCTATCAAGCCCCTTCAGCTACCTAAGATTTACACCTAGATAACTGTTCAGACAACCATTCACTACAGCTAACTCAGAAAAACACACTTTTTCTTTGTTTGTTTGTTTTTTACCCTAAATTAAAGGTCCCAGTAGAAGAGTTCTACTTCTTTAGTCCCAGTAGAGAAGTCCAGTCACACAGCACTATTTCCTCCTGGGCCCAGATATTCAAACTGCACCAGAAAGTAGTGCAATAGCAGGAGCAGGTGCAAGTCCACTGCGCCCATGCACAATATGTTCAATATTCAAACACTGCACAGGTCAAGATGGGTCTGTGGCACACGACTGAATATCGCGCCAACTGCACTATAGCGCATCCAGGGATGTGCAGTGGCACAGGTCAGATGCACAATAGCACAACCAAGGATGCTCAGTGGAGCAGGGCAGCACCACAACAGCACAACCAGGAATGCCCAGGGACAGGATGCAGGGGCCCACCACCCATGGTAGGGATCTGCAGAGGAGCACACAGCAGAACAGACATCATCCCCCACACCCCATGCACTGTACAACCTGAGGAGATCTGAAAGAACCACCAGCCCATGGACACCAGTAACAATCCTACTGCTGGGGCATGGTGCCCCAGCACACCCCCTGGCAAGCTGTGACCAGCACACAAGGATGTGCGGCCACCCCATGCCACACCATCCCACCAATGCAGAGCACACCCTGCACCACGATCCCCAGACACCTGCCCAGAAGTAGCGCCCAGCAGTGCAGGACACCCCATGCATGCCACCACCCCCACTGTGACAATGCAACCCTGTGCACTGTGGAGCCATGCAAGGCAGCCCCACTGTGAGCACCCTGCAGTGGGTGCTAGCAGATAGCGATGCAACAACTGCATGCAAAGTGCCACCCTTTACGTCCCCCCGATGTACCGACCATGCGTTGGCACACAAGGTACCTCACATATGATACGGCCTGCCCCAGACCCCACCACCAGTGGTACAACACCCTGCACACCCTCCCAAGGGCACACTCTGTCCCAGCACTGGCCACAACAGCCAGCACAGATACCCACAGTGGTGAATGGAAGCTTGTGCCACACAGGATGCAACACAGTGCATGGACAAACACCCACCCATAGCCAAGGGCACACCAGCACAGGGACACAGTAGTGGGTCAACAAAGCCACTGGCATGTGGCCATAGCAGCCGTGTACACATGGCCAGCACCCCTCCATGGCACAGGTGTACCAACCACCCTGCAGTGCACCATGAAGCTGTACCCCACCAACATACAGCCAGATCACAAGTGACACACAGTGGAGCACATCACCTGCAACAGATGCAATCGACAGCATGGAAGGGGGACAACAACAGCGGAGGCCACAGTGCCACCTGAGGCAGACATGCACCATACCGGTGACAGGCAGCAACCCAGCATTGTGCCGGGTACAGTGGTTGTCCAGCATGGACAGCCACCACTGACATGCCAGCAGACTGTGCAGATCAGAGACATACAAAGGTGTCAGCTGCACAGGCCATGGACGGTCTGACAGGGGCACCATGGACACAGTGCATGCACCATGGACCACTGCACACAGGCATCCAATGTGCAGGGAACAGCACACAAAACCACAGACAGTGACTGATTCCCATGCCCACACCATAGGCGGTTCCCTTCCAGACACACACACACACATATGCCCTTGCCTGCACTACCCCCGACGCCATGCACACCACTGCAGCTGAGCACCTTTAGCCCACTGCAAATCAGAGACCACCACAGTAGGCATAACAAAACAAATGTATTACTGAAAGGTCAAAAAAACTATTTACAATTATATACATAAGGGGGGCAAGGGCCACATACTAGGTGGGGGTGGGTAAGGGGCACCTGTGAACAAATGGGAGAGAGAAGAAAGGGTGTGAGGGTGGGTCCAGGGGGTAGGGTGAATCCAGGGGCATGGAGGGCCTAGCGTCTGCCCCGCTCTCCAGCCCTGTGGTGCCTCCTCGACCTCTGCCTCCGTACTCCATGCTGCTCCATGCACTGGAGTATCACCATGGATGCCCGTGTGATCTGCAGGAGCTCCTGCATTATCCTCTTGAGGTGCATCATCTGCCATCCACCTAGGACAAGGGAGCAGAGTCAATATTTGTGAATGTCCATCCCCTGCAGCCCACCCATTGCGCATGGCATACAGCCATGGGCCACGCCCCTGTGATGGTGTGTGACCACCCACAGTGATCGTGTCCACAAGACATGTCTACCCAGGCACACACAGCCATGTGGACTGCTGCACACACCCACCGCCCAAGTCCTGCACAGCACCACCATGGCTGTACAGTGACATGGCTATGTGGTACAAAGGCAGTGGCACAGCCGTGTACCCAGTGCATGCATGGACCACCAGCGATGAACACCCACACATGCAGTGCCACAGGACAGTGCTGAGTGTACCGTGTGGTGTGCACGTCAGTGGTGTCAGTGGATGGTTGCCATGCCCCTCCACCTACCATGCAACACAGCATGCACAGAATATCCTGGAAGAAAGGCACTCACCTGCATCGGCTGGATCTGGGCACTGATGCTGGATGGATTTGGCAGCCCATGCCTGTTGCCCTGCATCCACTGCCTCTCAGCATTCCCGTGTCTTTCTGGCTCATCACCTCTCCTCAGGGCCTAGGGTGCAAACATGGAGGGGGGAGCATCAGTACAAACCAGTAGCGAAAGCTCCCCTGGGTGTGTGTGATCCCACACAGCCCAGCCATGCCGCAACCCCACCACCACCACTGCCCGCACTGGATGGCTCCCATGTGGTGGACACATGCCCACCATGATAACTGTATGGACGCTACCAGTGTATGGATTGAGCACCTACCTGGATGTGGCACTGCGCCTCACCTGGTGCATGCCCGTAGATGGGCAAGCCTGTCTAGGTCCCTCCGCTGGAGGTCCCCATAGTGGTGGTGACACTGCTTGGCTGTTTGACTGATCCCTGTGGCCTCCTCAAGTGCCACTGCCACCTCCTCCCAAACTGCAGTCCTTGCCCTGTCTAGGGGGTCATGCCCAAACTGGGCCCCAGCATGGGGCTCCACAATGGCCACCAAATTGGCCAGCTCCAGTGGGCTCCATAAAGCAGCTCTTCTCCTTGCCATCACTGTTTCAGGTAGGATCATAAAATGGTGCTCTCTAGCGCATGTCCACCACGTGCAGATGCTGTGCAGTACAGAGCTGCCATTCCCCATTGTGCTGTCACTGAACAGCGCGATGGGGTGCACCCATGCAGATGTATGGTGCCTAGGGGCAAAGGTCAACCACAGGGTCAAGGGTCTGTCACGCACGGACTGCCATGGCATGATTGAGACTCCCTTCGTGTAGCACGGTTGGGTACCTGTGTGAAATGCCCTGCAGTGGCCTACCACGCTGTGGCACCATGGCTCCTATGGCACTCCAGGGCACGAGCGCCATACATGTGAACAACACACTAGTGCCACTGGCACAGTGGTGGCCGATCCCTGCACTGCCTCCCATCCCCATGCTCAGCACGTCAGCAGCACAGCAGGCATTGGTGTGTCAGCACCTCGGGGATGTGCCATGCGGTGCCTACTGCACACATCACTGAGCTGCACCTTTGCTTGAGCACGCTCAACACAATTGCACAAGGTGCAACAGTGTGATATTCAGCCAGCATATGCAAATCAACTCATCAGCAATTCCATGGCACAGCTACTGCATTAGCATCCACTTAAAGCTGCGCCTCACCTCATTTGCATGCGTTGCACTATATAAATGCAACATGGGGCTGCAGAGGCCATAGTCTGGTATTGCAGTCTATTGTGGTGGGTTGCATGCTGTTTGCCAGTGTGGACTGTGGTGTGTGGGAGAAGCATGGGACTGCACATTCAGAGGTAACACCTGTCATTCCCACAGGATCAATAATGACCGAATGTGATCAGAAAGAGGAGGAACAGAGACGTGGGAGACGGAGGAGGCCCAGCTTCACCTGGGCAGAATCCGATGCCCTGTTTGCTGCCTACCTTGATCAGGAACTGCTGCTCAGTGGACAGTGGGGAACACCACAGGCCCATGCTATGGCATGGGATGAGGAGGCGTGTGCTGTCAACCAGCATGGAAGCCACCAGTGGTCCATGCAGGACTGCAAGAAGAAGGTGGGCACAGACAGAAGCAGGATAAAAGATAAGGTGGCTGCCATCAGGGCAGCATGTGCTGTGACTGGTGGTGGACATCCTGACATGCCATGCCTGATGCCACAGGAAGAGCAGGTAGCTGGCAGCATGCAGCGTTGTGCCCTAGAGGGCATTCCAGGTGGTGGCTTCCAGATGGGTGGCAGCCTGTCACTGCATGGTAGGTCCTGATCTGTCACTGTGTGTGGGGTGGGGCGTAATGCCACAGGGTAGGGCAGAGACATTAATGCTGCTGTGTTCCCTTACAGCTCCTGAGTATCTACATGGGTCAGCTGTGGCGGGTTAATCTACTGCGGGTGTGGTGGGTTCGTCTACTGCGGGTGATACCCTGGACACAGAGGAGTTCCCATCCACCTTCACAGGTGTCTGTGGGTCAGGACAACATTGTACCCATCAGTCTGTCCAGACTGAAGTTGGTGGTGCTGGTGCAGAGGAGGCCCTGCCTGTGTCCCAGCATGACAGCATCCATGGATGCCAGCATGCTGAGACTCGGACTGGTGCCAGATCTGTCACCGATGATGATGGAGCTCAGTTCATGGACAGTGATACATGTGGGCCGCAGGATGGCCCCACAGCAGGTAACAGCATGGGCATAGCCGTGGGTGGTGCTGCTGTCGAGGCTGCATGACAACACAGTCCCAGCCTGTGCCTGTCTGCACCAGTGGGACAGCACTGGTGTGTGTCCAGGCTGGTGGGGCTGCTGCAGCTACTGTGGTGGCACCGTTGAGCCCCAGCAAGCAGCAGCCGGAGGGGCAGTGTCAGCAGTCAGCCAATGGTGATGAGGGGACAGTGTTGGGGGTGGTGTCAGTGCACCATGTGTGGCCATTCCCTAGCATGGCTCTGGTGTGCAGCATCTATGATCAAGGGGGGATGCCCAGCAGGGCCAGGAACACCATGAGGGATGTCATGCAGATCCGGCGGATGACCTCTGATGAGCACAGCTGACTGCTCCAGGCTTCCATGGATCAGCAGTCACAGTTTGTCAGGGCAGTGGATGCACTTAGTGTGGTTCTGCACCAGGCAGAGCAGTGGTGCAGCAGAGAACACACTCTGCTCCTGGCAGAGATGGCCCATCAGCGGGAGGATGTGACCACTGCCATTGACAGGCACACATGTGCATTCACAGCTGTCATGGCCACATTGGGAACACAGTTTGTTGCCAATGCACCACAGACACTGTACAGTGTCATGTCCACTCCACTTTCCCAGCATCGTGTGACACCATCCATGTCAACATCGGGTTCATCTGTGGGCATCCCGAGCATGCCTGGTGCAGGCATGTTCAGTGAGCTGCAGACCCCTCCTCAAACATGGCCATTTTCCGACAGCATCACCTCTGGGGGCCAGTTGGTGCTACCCCACGAGGCAAATGGTCAGTCTGTCATGGCTGGTAGGTCTTGGCAGGGCTGCCCATGCATCCAAGGTGGCCATGGCACTGTGCCGCATGACTGACATGTCTCCCACCATGGCTACTGTCTGACGCTGACCTGTGTGCAGTGTGTTGTTCAACATGTGATGCATGGGTGGGGTACCTGGCCCTGCACACACACATGATCCATGCACACACTCTCCCAGCTGCTGGCTGCTGTGGTGTGTGCATGATGATGCCTGCGTTATGCTGTCCACCACTGTGCAATGGTGCCCAGCGTCTGAGATACACAATGACGGGCACTGGGCATGGTGGTCTGTGGACCTGTGTGTGGCTAGGGGTAGTGTTTTGTTTTTTACCCTACATAAAATGTCCCAGTAGAAGAGTTCTACTTCTTTAGTCCCAGTAGTGAAGTCCACTCACAGAGCACTCCTTCCTCCTGGTGTCTTCTGCCCAAGCTCCTTCAGACAGCTGAGATCTATACCTAGATAACTGTTCAGACAACCATTCTCTACTGCAAACTCAGTCAAACACACTATTTTTTTTCTTTGTTAGTTTGTTTTCTGCATTAAATTAAAGGTCCCAGTAGATGAGTTCTACTTCTTTAGTCCCAGTAGTGAAGTCCAGTCACACAGCACTCCTTCCTCCTGGTGTCTTCTTCCAAGCTTCTGGCAGAATCTTTCTATGGCAGTGTTAATATCTAGCTGCCTTATAGTTGAGCCACTCCCCCTACTTACTAGATTTTTCTACAAGTAATTAAATTGCACAGCTATCAAGCCCCTTCAGCCACCTGAGATTTACACCCAGATAACTGTTCAGACAAACATTCACTACAGCTAACTCAGACAAACACTATTTTTTTCTTTGTTTGTGTTTAACCCTAAATTAAAGGTCCCAGTAGAAGAGTTCTACTTCTTTTGTCCAAGTAGAGAAGTCCACTCACAAAGCACTCCTTTCTCCTGGTGTCTTCTGCCAAGCTTCTGACACCAGCTTCTGGCACAATCTTCGAGCTAAGCTAATCCCCCTACTTTCTAAATCTTTCTACAAGTAATTAAATTGCACAGCTATCAAGCCCCTTCAGCCAGCTGAGATATACACCTAGAAAACTGTTCAGACAACAATTAACTACAGCTAACTCATGCAAACACACTATTTTGTTTTCTTTGTTTGTTTGTTTTCTACATTAAATTAAAGGTCCCAGTAGAAGAGTCCTACTCCTTTAATCCTAGTAGTGAAGTCCAGTCACACAGCACTCCTTCTTCCCGGTGTCTTCTGCCAAGCTTCTGGCAGAATCTTTCAAAGCCAGTATTTATATCTAGCTTCCTTCTAGCAAAGCCACTCCCCCTACTTACTAGATCTTTCTACAAGTAACTAATTGCTCAGTTATCAAACCCCTTAAGCCACCTAAGATTTAAACCTAGATAACTATTCAGATAACCATTCACTACAGCTAACTCAGACAAACACACTGTTTTTTTCTTTGTTTGTTTGTTTTCTACATTAAATTAAAGGTCCCAGTAGAAGAGTTCTACTTCTTTAGTCCCAGTAGTGAAGTCCAGTCACACTGCACTCCCTCCTAGTGGTGTCTTCCGGCAAGCTTCTGGCAGAATCTTTCTAAGGCAGTATTTATATCTAGCTGCCATCTAGTTGAGCCACTACCCTTACTTACTAGATCTTTCTATAAGTAATTAAATTGCACAGCTATCAAGCCCCTTCAGCCACCTAAGAAGAACACCCAGATAACTGTTCAGACAACCATTCTCTACAGCTAACTCAAGCAAACACACTATTATTTTTCATTGTTTGTTTGTTTTCTACATTAAAATAAATGTCCCGGAAGAAGAGTCCTGCTTCTTTAGTCCCAGTAGTGAAGTCCAGTCACACAGCACTCTTTCCTCCAGGTGTCTTCTGCCATGCTTCTGGCAGAATCTTTCTAAGGCAGTGTTAATATCTAGCTTTCTTTTGGCCAAGACACTCCCCCTACTTCCTAAATCTTTCCAGAAGAAATTAAATTGCACAGCTATCAAGACCTACAGCCACCTGAGATTTACACCTAGATAACTGTTCAGACAACCATTAACTACAGCTAACTCAGAGAAACACATGTTTTTTCTCTGTATGTTTGTTTGTTTTTTTAACCTAAATTAAAGGTCACAATAGAGGAGTTCTGCTTCTTAGGTCCCAGTAGAGAAGTCTAGTCACACAGAACTCCTTCCTCCAGCTGTCTTCTGCCAAGCTTCTGGCAGAATCTTTATAAGGCAGTGTTTCTATCAAGCTTCCTTCTAGCTAAGCCACTCCATCTACTTACTAAGTCTTTCCACAAGGAATAAAATTGCACAGCTATCAAGCCCCTTCAGCCACCTGAGAATTACACCTAGATAACTGTTCAGACAACCATTCACTTCAGCTAACTCAGACACACACTATTTTTTTCTTTGTTTGTTTTTTACCCTAAATTAAAGGTCCAAGTAGAAGAGTTCTACTTCTTTAGCCCCAGTAGTGAGCCTAGTCACACAGCACACCTTCCTCCTGGGGTCTTCTGCCAAGCTTCTGGCAGAATCTATCTGAGGCAGTGTTTATTTCTAGCTTCCTTCTAGCTAAGCCACTCCCCCTACTTACTAGATCTTTCTACAAGTAATTAAATAGCACAGCTATCAAGCCCATTGAGCCACCTGAGATTTACACCTAGATAACTGTTCAGACAACCATTCAGTACAACTAACTCAGACAAACACATTACTTTTTTTCTTTGTTTGATTGTATATTTTATACCCTAAATTAAAGGTCCCAGTAGAAGAGTTCTACTTCTTTAGTCTCAGTAGTGAGGTCCAGTCATGCAGCACTCCTTCCTCCTGGTGTCTTCTGTCAAGCTACTGGCAGAATCTTTCTAAGGCAGTGTTTTTATCTAGCTTCCTTCTAGCTAAGCCACTCCTCAGACTTACTAGATCTTTCTACAAGTAATTAAATTGCACAGCTATCAAGCCCATTGAGAGACCTGAGATTTACACCTAGACAACTGTTCAGACAACCGTTCCGTACAGCAAACTCAGACAGACTACTTTTTTCTTTGCTTGTTTGTTTTTTACCCTAAATTAAAGGTCCTAGTAGAAGAGTTCTACTTCATTAATTCTGGTAGAGAAGTCCAGTCACATAGCATTCCTTCCCCTGGTGTCTTCTGCCAAGCTTCTGGCAGAATATTTCTAAAGCAGTGTTTATATCTAGCTTCCTTTCAGCTAAGCCACTCCCCCTACTTACTAGATCTTTCTACAAATAATTAAATTGCACAGATATTAAGATCATTCAGCTAAATGAGATTTACACCTAAATAACTTTTCAGACAACCATTCACTAGAGCTAACTCACAGAAACACGCAATTTTGTTTCTTAGTTTGTTTGTTTTTTACCCTAAACTAAAGGTCCCAGTAGAAGAGTTCTACTTCTCTAGTCCCAGTAGTGAAGTCCAGTCACACAGAACACCTTCTTCCTGGTGTCCTCTGCCAAGCTTCTGGTAGAATCTTTCTAAGGCAGTGCTTATATTTAGCTTCCTTCTTGCTAAGCCACTCACCCTACTTACTAGATCTTTCTACAAGTAATTAAATTGCACAGCTATAAGCCCATTCAACTACATATGATTGCAGCCATGATAACTCTTCAGACAACCATTCACTAGAGCTAACTCAGACAAACACAATATTTTTTCTTTGTATGTTTGTTTGTTTTTTAACCTAAATTAATGGTCCCGATAGAAGAGTTCTACTTCTTTAGTTCCAGTAGAGAAGTCCAGTCACACAGCACTCCCTCCTCCTGCTGTCTTCTGCCAAGCTTCTGGCAGAATCTTTCTAAGGCAGTGTTTATATCTAGCTTCCTTCTAGCTAAGCCAGTTCATCTACTTACTGCATCTTTCCATAAGTAATTAAATTACACAACTATCAAGCGCCTTCAGCCACCTGAGATTTACATTTAGATAACAGTTCAGACAACCATTCACTACAGCTAACTCAGACAAACACACTATTTTTTCTTTGTTTGATTGATTGTTTTATACCCTAAATTAAAGGTCCCAGTAGAAGAGTTCTATTTCCTTAGTCCCAGTAGTGAAGTCCAGTCACATAGCACTCCTTCCTCCTGGTGTCTTCTGCCTAGCTTCAGGCAAAATCTTTCTAAGGCAGTGTTTATATCTAGCTTCCTTCTAGCTAAGCCACACACCCTAGTTACTAGATCTTTCTACAAGTAATTAAATTGCAAAGCTATCAAGCCCCTTCATCCACCTGAGATTTACACCTAGATAACTGTTCGGACAACCATTCACTACAGCTAACTCAGACACACTATTTTTTTCTTTGTTTGTTTTTTCCCCTAAATTAAAGGTCCTTGTAGATGATTTCCACTTCTTTCATCCCAGTAGTGAAGTACAGTCACACAGCACTCCTTCCTCCTGGTGTCTTCTGCCAATCTTCTGACAGCCTCTTTCTTAGGCAGTGTTTATATCAAGCTTCCTTGTAGGTAAGCCAGTCCCCCTTCTTACTAGAACTTTCTGCAAGTAGTTAAATTGAACAGCTATCAAGCCCATTGAGCAACCTGAGATTTACACCTAGATAACTGTTCAGACAACCATTCACTACAGTTAACTAAGACAAACACACAATTTTTTTTCCAATTGTTTATGTGTTTTTTACCCTGAATAAAAGGTCCCATTAGAAGAGTTCTGCTTGTTTAGTCACAGTAGTGAAGTCCTTTCACAAAGCACTCATTCCTCCTGGTGTCTTCTGCCAAGCTTCTTGCAGAATATTTCTAAGGGAGTATTTATAAGTAGCTTCCTTCTAGCTAAGCCACTCCCCCAACTTACTAAATCATTCTGCAAGTAATTAAATTGCACAGCTATCAAGCGACTTCATCCACCTGAGATTTACATCTACATAACTGTTCAGACAACCATTCCCTACAGCTAACTCAGACAAACACACTATTTTTTTAATTATCTGATTGTTTGTTTTATACCCTAAATTAAAGGTCCCAGTAGAAGAGTTCTACTTCTTTATTCTCAGTACAGTAGTGAAGTCCAGTCACACAGCACTCCTTCCTCCTGGTGTCTTCTGCCAAGCTTCTGGCAGAATCTTTCTAAGTCAGTGTTTATATCTAGCATCCTTCTAGCTAAGCCACTCCCCTTACGTACTAGATCTTTCTACAAGAAATTCAATTGCACAGTGATCAAACCCATTGAGCTAGCTGATATTTATACCTGGATTACTGTTGAGACAACCATTCAGTACAGCTAACTCATACAAGCACACTACTTTTTTTTATTATGCTTGTTTATTTTTTCTACCCTAAATTCAAGGTCCTATTAGAAGAATTCTGCTTCTTTAGTCCCAGTAGTGATGTCTAGTCACACAGCACTCCTTCCTCCTGGTGTCTTCTGCCAAGCTTCTTGCATAGTCTTTGTAAGGCTGTGTTTATATCTAGTTTCCTTCAAGCTAAGTCACTCTCCCTACTTACGAGATCTTTCTACAAGTAATGAAATTGCACCGGTATTAAGCCCATTCAGCTACATAAGATTTACACCTAGATAACTGTTCAGAGAAGTGTTCACTACAGCTAACTCAGACAAATACACTATTTTTTTCTTTGTTTGTTTGTCTTTTGTGCTAAATTAAAGGTCCCAGTAGAAGAGTTCTACTACTTTAGTCCCGGTAGGGATGTCCAGTCACATAGCACTCCTTCCTCTTGATGTCTTCTGCCGAGATTCTGGCAGAATCTCTCTAAGGCAATGTTCATATCTAGCTTCCTTCTAGCTAAGCCAATCCCCTACTTACTAAATCTTTCAAAAAGGAATTCAATTGCACAGCTATCAAACCCGTGCTGCCACCTGAGATTTACATTTAGATAACTGTTCAGACAACCATTCACTACAGCTAAGTCAGACAAACACAGTATTGTTTTTCTTTGTTTTTGGTTTTTAGCCTAAATTAAAGGTCCCAGTAGAAGAGCTCTGCTTCTTTAGTCCCAGTAGTGAAGACGAATCACACAGCACTCCTTCCTCCTGGTGCCTTCAGCCAAGCTTCTGGCAGAATCTTTTTAAGTCAGTGTTTATATCTAGCTTTCTTCTAGCTAAGCCACTCACCCAACTTACTTAATCTTTCTACAGGTAATTAAATTGCACAGCTATCAATCCCCTTCAGTCACCTGAGATTTACGCCTAGATAACTGTTCAGACAACCATTCACTACAGCTAACTCAAACACACCATTTTTTTCTTTGTGTGATTGTTTGTTTTTACCGTAAATTGAACGTCCCAGTGGAAGAGTTCTACTTCTTTAGTACCAGTAGTGAAGTTCAGTCACACAGCACTCCTTCTTCCTGGTGTCTTCTGCCAAGCTTCTGGCAGAAGATTTCAAAAGCAGTGTTTATATCTAGCTTCCCTCTGGCAGAGCCACTCCCCCTACTTACTACATCTTTCTACAATTAATTAAAGTGCTCAACTATCAAGCCCCTTCAGCCACCGAAGATGTACACCTTGATAACTGTTCAGACAACCATTCACTACAGCTAACTCAGAGAAATACAATATTTTTGTGTTTGTTTTTTACCCTAAATTAAAGGACCCAGTAGAAGAGTTCTACTTCTTTAGTCCCAGTAGTGAAGTCCAGTCACACAGCACTAATTCCTCGTGGTGTCTTCTGCCAAGCTTCTGGCAGAATCTTTCAAAGGCAGCATTTATATCTAGCTTCCTTCTAGCTAAGCCACTCCCCCTACTTACTACAACTTGCTAAAAGTAATTAAATTGCACAATTATCAAGCCACTTCAGCTACCTGTGATTTACACCTAGAAAACTGTTCAGACAACCATTCACCACATATAACTCAGACAGACGCACTATTTTTTCCTTTGGTTGTTTGTTTTTTACCCTAAATTAAAGGTTCCTGTAGAAGAGTTCTACTTCTTTTGTCTCATTAGTGAAGTCCAGCCACAGAGCACTCCGTATTCCTGGTGTCTTCTGCCAAGCTTCTTTCAGAATCTTTCTAAGACAGTGTTCATATCTTGCTTCCTTCTAGCTAAGCCACTCCCCCTACTTACTAGATGTTTCTACGAGTAATTCAATTACTCAGCTTTCAATCCACTTCAGTCACCTGAGAGTTACACCTAGATAACTATTCAGACAACTATTCACTAGAGCTAACTCACACACACCATTTTTTTTCTTTGTGTGATTATTTTGTTTTTTACCCTAAATTAAAGGTCCTAGCAGAAGAGTTCTACTTCTTTAGTCCCAGTAGTGAAGCCCAGTCACACATCACTGCTTCCTCCTGGTGTCTTCTGCCAAGCTTCAGGCAGAATCTTTCTAAGGCAGTGTTTATATCTAGCTTCCTTCTAGCTAAGCCACACACCCTTGTTACTAGATCTTTCTACAAGTAATTAAATTGCACAGCTATCAAGCCCCTTCATCCACCTGAGATTTACACCTAGATAACTGTTCAGACAACCATTCACTACAGCTAACTCAGACACACTATTTTTTTCTTTGTTTGTTTGTTTTTTCCCCTAAATTAAAGGTCCCTATAGATGAGTTCCACTTCTTTCATCCCAGTAGTGAAGTACAGTCACACAGCATTCCTTCCTCCTGGTGTCTTCTGCCAATCTTCTGACAGACTCTTTCTGAGGCAGTGTTTATATCACGCTTCCTTGTAGGTAAGCCACTCCCTCTTCTTACTAGATCTCTCTACAAGTAGTTAAATTGCACAGCTATCAAGCCAATTGAGCCACCTGAGATTTACACCTAGATAACTGTTCAGACAACCATTCACTGCAGTTAACTAAGACAAACACAATAATTTTTTTCAATTGTTTATGTGTTTTTTTACCCTGAATTAAAGGTCCCATTAGAAGAGTTCTGCTTATTTAGTCACAGTAGTGAAGTCCTTTCACAAAGCACTCATTCCTCCTGGTGTCTTCTGCCAAGCTTCTGGAAGAATATTTCTAAGGGAGTATTTATAAGTAGCTTCCTTCTAGCTAAGCCACTCCCCCAACTTACTAAATCATTCTGCAAGTAATTAAATTGCACAGCTATCAAGTGACTTCATCCACCTGAGATTTACATCTACATAACTGTTCAGACAACCATTCCCTACAGCTAACTCAGACAAACACACTATTTTTTTAATTATCTGATTGTTTGTTTTATACCCTAAATTAAAGGTCCCAGTAGAAGAGTTCTACTTCTTTATTCTCAGTACAGTAGTGAAGTCCAGTCACACAGCACTCCTTCCTCCTGGAGTCTTCTGCCAAGCTTCTGGCAGAATCTTTCTAAGTCAGTGTTTATATCTAGCATCCTTCTAGCTAAGCCACTCCCCCTACGTACTAGATCTTTCTACAAGAAATTCAATTGCACAGCGATCAAACCCATTGAGCTAGCTGAGATTTACACCTGGATTACTGTTGAGACAACCATTCAGTAAAGCTAACTCAGCCAAGCACACTACTTTTTTTATTTGCTTGTTTATTTTTTCTACCCTAAATTCAAGGTCCTGTTAGAATAATTCTGCTTCTTTAGTCCCAGTAGTGATGTCTAGTCATACAGCACTCCTTCCTCCTGGAGTCTTCTGCCAAGCTTCTTGCATAATATTTGTAAGGCAGTGTTTATATCTAGTTTCCTTCAAGCTAAGTCACTGTCCCTACTTATGAGATCTTTCTACAAGTAATGAAATTGCATCAGTATTAAGCCCATTCAGCTACATAAGATTTACACCTAGATAACTGTTCAGACAAGTATTCACTACAGCTAACTCAGACAAATACACTATTTTTTTCTTTGTTTGTCTTTTGTGCTTAATTAAAGATCCCAGTAGAAGAATTCTACTACTTTAGTCCCAGTAGAGATGTCCAGCCACATAGCACTCCTTCCTCTTGGTGTATTCTGCCGAGATTCTGGCAGAATCTCTCTAAGGCAATGTTCACATCTAGCTTCCTTCTAGCTAAGCCTCTCCCCTACTTACTAAATCTTTCAAAAAGGAATTCAATTGCACAGCTATCAAACCCGTGCTGCCACCTGAGATTTACATCTAGATAACTGTTCAGACAACCATTCACTACAGCTAAGTCAGACAAACACAGTCTTGTTTTTCTTTGTTTTTTGTGTTTAGCCTAAATTAAAGGTCCCAGTAGAAGAGTTCTTCTTCTTTAGTGCCAGTAGTGAAGACCAGTCACACAGCACTCCTTCCTCCTGGTGCCTTCAGCCAAGCTTCTGGCAGAATCTTTTTAAGTCAGTGTTTATATCTAGCTTTCTTCTAGCTAAGCCACTCACCCAACTCACTTAATCTTTCTACAGGTAACTAAATTGCACAGCTATCAATCCCCTTCAGCCACCTGAGATTTATACCTAGATAACTGTTCAGACAACTATTCAGTACAACTAACTCAAACACACCATTTTTTTTCTTTGTGTGATTGTTTGTTTTTACCGTAAATTGAAGGTCCCAGTAGAAGAGTTCTACTTCTTTAGTGCCAGTAGTGAAGTTCAGTCACACAGAACTCCTTCTTCCTGGTGTCTTCTGCCAAGCTTCTGGCAGAAGATTTCAAAAGCAGTGCTTATATCTAGCTTCCCTCTAGCAGAGCCACTCCCCCTACTTACTACATTTTTCTACAATAATTAAAGTGCACAACTATCAAGCCCCTTCAGCCACCGAAGATTTACACCTTGATAACTGTTCAGACAACCATTCACTACAGTTAACTCAGAGAAATACACTATATTTGTGTTTGTTTTTTACCCTAAATTAAAGGACCCAGTAGAAGAGTTCTACTTCTTTAGTCCCAGTAGTGAAGTCCAGTCACACAGCACGAATTCCTCGTGGTGTCTTCTGTCAAGCTTCTGGCAGAATCTTTCAAAGACAGCATTTATATCTAGCTTCCTTCTAGCTAAGCCACTCCCCCACTTACTACAACTTGCTAAAAGTAATTAAATTGCACAATTATCAAGCCACTTCAGCTACCTGTGATTTACACCTAGAAAACTGTTCAGACAACCATTCACCACATATAACTCAGACTGACGCATTATTTTTTTCTTTGTTTGGTTGTTTGTTTTTTACCCTAAATTAAAGGTCCCTGTAGAAGAGTTCTAAGGTCCCTGTAGAAGAGTTCTACTTCTTTGTCCCATTAGTGAAGTCCAGCCACAGAGCACTCCTTATTCCTGGTGTCTTCTGGCAAGCTTCTTTCAGAATCTTTCTAAGGCAGTGTTCATATCTTGCTTCCTTCTAGCTAAGCCACTCCCTCTACTTACTAGATGTTTCTACAAGTAATTCAATTGCTCAGCTTTCAAGCCACTTCAGTCACCTGAGAGTTACACCTAGATAACTATTCAGACAACTATTCACTAGAGCTAACTCACACACACCATTTTTTTTCTTTGTGTGATTGTTTGTTTTTTACCCTAAGTTGAAGGTCCTATCAGAAGAGTTCTACTTCTTTAGTCCCAGTAGTGAAGCCCAGTCACACATCACTGCTTCCTCCTGGTGTCTTCTGCCAAGTTTCAGGCAGAATCTTTTTAAGGCAGTGTTTATATCTAGCTTCCTTCTAGCTAAGCCACTCCCCCTACTTACTAGGTCTTTCCTGAGAAACAGTGACCACCAGTCATTGTGGTTTGAAATCACAGAAAGAGCAGAACCAAACCACACAAAAACACATATCCTGGATTTTAGGGGGGTAGACTTTGGGAAAATGGGGAGATACTTGAAAGAGGCATTAAGGGGAATTGGACAGGAATCAGGGGTTGAGGAACAGTGGGCAGTATTTAAAATGGGGATTACAAGAACAACAGAATTATGCATTAAGCAGGTTAGCAAGAGGAAAGGAAGAGGTGACCATTATGGTTTTCCAAAGAGGTAGCAAAGAAAGTGAAAGCAAAAGATTGCATTCAGGCAATAAAAAAGACACAGGCAGAAGGGGATGGGGAGAAGTACCAGGAGAAGCAAAGGGAGGCAGGGAGGTCAGTAAGGGAAGCCAAAGCTCAGACAGAAGAGCACATTGCAAAATCAGTGGGTAGAGGGGACAAAACCTTTTACAGGTACATAAGTGAAAAAAGAAAGACAAAGGGAGGGATAGTGAGACTGAAGGGGGAGGATGGGGGCCGCGTGGAGGATGACAACAGTAAAGCTGACATATTGAGCAGGTATTTCTGCTCAGTCTTTACTGAGGAAGAGGAGGGTAATGGGTCTGAAGGGAGTACAAGGGGTGAGAATGGTGCAGAAATGGACACAAGTCCCTTTACATGAGAAAGGGTCTTGAAGGAACTGGAAGTAATAAGAGTTGATAAAGCAATGGGGCCAGATGGGGTGCACCGCAGGGTCCTTAAAAAACTAAGAGAGGTGGTGGCTGGACCTCTGGCTATCCTGTTTAGCCAATCACTGGAAACAGGGGAGGTACCCAAAGACTGGAGGACAGCAGATGTAGTCCCCTTATACAAAAGCGGGAACAAAGAGGAAGCATGGAACTACAGACCAGTCAGCCTCACCTCGGTAGTTGGGAAGATCATGGAAGCACTACTGAAGGAGAGATTGTGAAACATCTGGTTGTCAATGGACTACAGGACCCAAGGCAGCATGGTTTCACCAGGGGAGGTCATGTCAGACCAACCTGTTTAATTTTTGACTGGGTGACTAGGGAGGTGGATCAGGGAGGGCAGTGGACATGGCCTATCTGGACTTCAGCAAGGCCTTTGACACTGTGCCATAGAAGACTATTACACAAACTGGGGAATATGGGTGTGGGCAGGACAGTAGTGTGGTGGGTAGGTAACTGGCTGGGTGGCAGGACACAGAGGGTAGTGGTAAATGGCTGTCACTCCCCAGAGGGAAGAGTGACCAGTGGGGTACCACAAGGGTCAGTGCTGGGACTGGTCCTATTCAACATCTTCATCAGTGACATGGCGCAGGACCTAGAAGGCAGAATTTCTCTGTTCACTGATGACACAAAGCTCTGTAACAGAGTAGACGCACCAGAGGGTGTAGACAGAATGAGAAGCGACCTGCAGAAACTTGAAGAATGGTCAGGGGTTTGGCAGTTGAAATTCAATCTAAAGAAGTGCAAGATAATGCATATGGGGCACAAAAACCCTGCACAATATATCAGTTGGGGGTGAGAATATAGCATGCACCAAGCAGGAAAGGGATCTTCGGTTATCATCTCTGATGACCTCAAGGTAGAGGAAACAGTGTGACAAGGCAGCAGGTAAAGCAAATAGGATGCTGGGATGTATAGGCAGGGGCATCACCAGCAGGAAAAGGGAGGTCATAATTCCACTATACAAGACACTAGTGAGGCCACACCTGGAGTACAGTGTACAGTTCTGGAGACCATACCACGTAAGGACATAGACAGGGTAGAGAAGGTTCAGAGGAGGGCAACAAAGATGGTGCATGGATTGCATCACAAGTCCTATGAAGACAGGTTGAAGGAACTGAACATGTACTCCCTGGAGGAGAGGGAGGAGAGGGATATGATAGAGACATACAAGTATCTTACAGGAAGGAACAGGGTGCAGGAAAACACTATTTTTAAGCGAAAAAGATGTTCTAGGACTAGAGGAGGGATGGGATGAAGTTGGAGGGAGGACGATTCAGAGGAAACATGAGAAAGAATTTCTTCACAGAATGGGTGGTGGACAAGTGGAACACCCTGCCATAGGAAGTGGTGGGGGCTGAAACAATCACGGGATTTAAGAATGCATGGGATAGACATAAAGGAATTCTGGAGGTCAGGGGTAAGGGGCAACAGACTTCTAGGAAAACAAACTGAACTTACAAGCTCAAATGGGCAGACTGGGTGGGCCATAGGCCCTTATCTGCCGACACTGTCTATGTATGTATCTATGTAAGTAATTAAATTTGCACAGCTATCAAGCCCATTGAGGCACCTGAGATTTACACCGAGATAACAGTTCAGAAAACCATATAGTACAGCTAACTCAGGCAAACACATTATTTTTTTTTTCTTTCTTTGTTTTTTCCCTAAATTAAAGATCCAAGTAGAAGGGTTCTACTTCTTTAGTCCCAGTAGTGAATTCCAGTCACACAGCACTTCTTCCTCCTGGTGTCTTCTGCTAAGCTTCTGGCAGAATATTTCTAAGGCAGTGTTTATATCTAGCTTCCTTCTAGCTAAGCCACTCCCCCTACTTACTATATCTTTCTACAAGTAATTAAATTGCACAGCTGTAAAGCAAATTCAGCTACATGAGATTTACACCTAGATAAGTGTTCAGACAACTATTAACTACCGCTAACTCAGACAAATGCATCATTTTTTTCTTTGTTTGTTTGTTTGACTTTTAAGCTAAATTAAAGGTCCCAGTAGAAGAGTTCTACTTCTTTAGTCCCAGTAGAGATGTCAAGCCACACAGCACTCCTTCCTCTTGGTGTCTTCTGCCGAGCTTCTTTCAGAATCTTTCTAAGGCAATGTTTATATCTAGCTTCCTTCTAGGTAAGCCACTCCCAATGCTTACTAAATCTTTCTACAAGTAATTAAATTGCACAGCTATCAAGCCCCTTCAGCCACCTGAGATTTACACCTAGATAACTGTTCAGGCAACCATTCACTACAGCTAACTCAGACAAATACTCTATTGTTTATCTTTTTTTTTAACCTAAATTATAGGTCCCAGTAGATGAGTTCTACTTCTTTAGTCCCAGTTGTGAAGTCCAGTCACACAGCACTCCTTCCTCCTTACTTCTTCTGCCAAGTTTCTCGCAGAATCTTTCTAAAGCAGTGTTTATATCTAGCTTTCTTCTAGCTAAGCCACTCCCCCTAGTTACTATATCTTTCTACAAGTAATTAAATTGCACAGCTATCAAGCCCCTTCTGCCAGCTGAGATTTACACCTAGAGAACTGTTCAGACAACCATTCAGTACAGCTAACTCAAACACACTATTTTTTTTCTTTGTTTGTTTGTTTGTTTTTTCCCCTAAATTAAATGTCCCTGTAGAAGAGTTCTACTTCTTTAGTCCCAGTAGTGAAGTCCAGTCACACAGCACTCCTTCCTCCTGGGATCTTCTGCCAATCTTCTGACAGACGATTTCTAATGCAGTGTTTATAGCTACCTTCCTTCTAGCTAAGCCACTCCCCCTTCTTACTAGATCTTTCTACAAGTAATTAAATTGCACAGCTATCAAGCCCATTGCACCACCTGAGATTTACACCTAGATAACATTCAGACAGCCATTCACTGCAGCTAACTCAGATAAACACACTATTTTTTTTCAATTGTTTATATGTTTGTTTTTTACCCTAAATTAAAGGTCCCATTAGAAGAGTTCTGCTTCTTTAGTCACAGAAGTAAAGTCCATTGACAAAGTACTCATTCCTCCTGGCGCCTTCTGCCAAGCTTCTGACAGAATCTTTCTAAGGCAATGTTTATATCTAGCTTCCTTCTAGCTAAGCATCTCCCCCTAATTACTAAATCTTTCTACAAGTAATTGAATAGCACAGCTATCAAGTGCCTTCATCCACCTGAGATTTACATCTAGATAACTGTTCAAACCATAATTCACTACAGCTAACTCAGACAAACACACTATTTTTTTCTTTGTTTGTTTATTTTATACCCTAAATTAAAGATCCCAGTAGAAGAGTTCTACTTCTTTCATCCCAGTAGTGAAGTCCAGTCACACAGCTCTCCTTCCTCCTGGTGTCTTCTGCCAAGCTTCTGGCAGAATCTTTCTAAGGCAGTGTTTATATCTAGCTTCCTTCTACCTAAGCCACTCCCACTATGTACTAGATCTTTCCACAAGAAATTAAATTGCACAGCAATCAAGTTTATTGAGCCACCTAAGATTTAATAATAATATAATAATAAGCTTTATTTCTCTGTGTCTTTCTTAGAATCAAGGCGCATTACAATAAAATACAAGATAAAAACATAATAAAACAGATTAAAAACCAAATTAAATACAGAGCATTAATCGGCATCCAAATTATCTCCAAATGCCTTACTCCATGAAAAAGATTTTAGGCCCTTTTTAAAACCCTCCACAGTCATGCACTCTCTAATCCAACGTGGTAGAGAATTCCAGAGGGTCGATGCCATGAATATAAAAGCCTGGGTGCCGGAAGATTTTAAAGCTACCCTCGGGATCTCTAGCAACCCCTCATTGAGTGAGCAGAGTGGTCACATCGGTAGGTAAGGTACCAGAAGATCTTTCAGGTAATCAGGGCCCAAACCATGTAGGGCTTTATATGTCAGTAATCCGACTTAAAGGTGATCCGCCACTGAACCGGCAGCCAGTGCAGATCTCGGAGCACCGGTGTAATATGAGAGGAACGTGAAGGCCCCATTAACAACTGGGCTGCTGAGTTCTGCAGTAGCTGCAAGCGGTGGATATCAACCCTGGGAAGCCCAAAGTAGAGGGAGTTGCAGTAGTCCAGACACGAGGTTACAAAGGCGTGGATCAGCGTGGGTAGGTTGCCAGATGGAACAAGATGCTTGATCCTGGTGATGTTCCTAAGATGGTAAAAGGATACCTTAACAACCACCGACACTTGCGCATGCAATGTCAGCTGATCGTCAAGGATCACTGCCAGGTCTCGCACCCGTTCAGAGGCCGGGAGCTCCACATCCCCCAGGAATAAACCAGAGGTTTGAAGTGCCCCCAACCCCTCAATCTGGTGGCCAGGATCCACAACCATCACCTCCATCTTCCCAGAATTCAACTTCAACCAGCTGGACCTCATCCAATCCTGGATCTCACTGAGTCAGTTGTTAAACACTGAGAGTGCTCTATTCTGGTCAGATGCAAAAGACAGATAGAGCTGGGTATCATCGGCATAACAATGAAACTCCAGCCCATATCGTCTTACAATGTCTCTGAGGGGAAGCATGAACACCACAAACAACATGGGGACAGCACAGAGCCCTTAGGCACCCCACAGGTCAGAGCGGTAGGATCGGAGGAAAATATCCCCGATACCACCCTCTGAGTTCTACCTGTGAGGAAGGAGGTAAACCATCTGTGCACCAAACCTGACAACCCACAGATGTATCTCAGGCACTCAAGCAACACCCCATGGTCTACGGTGTCAAATGCTGCTGACAAATCGAGAAGGACCAAAATGGACCATTTTTTCTGGTCTCTCACCATCAGGAGATCATTGAAGACCTGAACCAGTGCAGTCTCAGTGCTGTGCCTCTTTCAAAAACCTGATTGAAGAGGATCGTAGATGTTATGGATGGCTAAATGTTTGTCCAACTGGGCTGCCACCACTTTCTCGATTACCTTCCCAACAAAGGGGAAGTTCGAGATGGGTCTATAGTTTGCTAGGGAGTCAGGGTCCAAGGATGCCTTTTTCAACACTGGTGTCATCACTGCTTGCTTCAGGGAGTGGAGATATTCACCAGAGTCTAGGGAGCACCAGACTATCCTAGCTAGAACCAGGAAGATAACCTCCTTACAGCCCATGATCAGGCCAGTGGGACCCGGGTCTAAACTACAACTTGTGGTATGCATACCCTGGACAATCCTCATAACATCCTCGATTTCCATACTTTTGAAGGAACTCCAGGTGAACGGTGTGCTTGTGACCGTGGGCTGGACCGCCACAACTCCCATGGAGGGAGTGGCGCAAATCTTGGCCCTGATGTCGGCCACCTTTTCTGCAAAGAATCGAGCAAGCCCCACACACTGCATCTGTGAAAAGGCTTGCCGAACCTGCAGACAGGCTGGGTTGCACAGCCTGTCTACAGTTCAAAAGAGCTGGGCTGGTCGATTCTGAGCAGCAGCAATTTCTCCGGACAGGAACACTGCCTTCTTATGAGTGATTGCTGACTGATAGAGTTTATAATGCTCTAGGAGTCTAAGATGGTCGGCATCTAAGCCGGATTTCTGCCAGCATCTCTCTAACCTGCGACCTAATCACCACAACTCCCTCAGATCCCGATCAAACCAGGGGGATCGAGGGTGAAGGGAGAGAGGCCGCACACGGTTGGGTGCAATTAAATCCAAAGCGGAGGTGACAGCCTTATTATAGGCTTGCACCATCACTTCGGTATTTAAGCTCAACCCAGGAAATTCTGATAGGTTAAGAACCGCAGTTAGACCATCGGGAGTAACATCCCATAAAGGGCGGTACTTGACCATCTCCACTGGGGTAGGCCTACGAAGGGGGTGTGCAAAAATTGAACCTCACAGTGTGGTGGTCAGACCATCCGACTGGTTCCACCCCCACATCGGAGGCCTCCAACCCCAGCAGGAAGACCAGATCCAGCTAATGGCCATGTTTATGAGTGGCAGAGGTAACCACCTGTGAGGGGCCCAATGAACACATCAATTGGAGGAAGTGCTGACCACATTGCGAGAGATCGTCGTCAATCCAGGCATTAAAATCACCCAGCACCATCAACCTGGGTGATTCAAATACCAGGTCGATGATGAAGTCCGCCACTTGCTTTAGAAATAGTTTCTCGTCACCGGGTGGACGATAGACGAGCGCTATTCTATAGCCCCCACCTGCCACTACGACACATTCAAAGGATCTGGTCTCCTCCACTGGAACACTAGCGAGGTCCAATTCAGTCTTGAAACAGACCGCAACCCCCCTACCCCTGCGATCCAATCTAGGGTGGTGTATCACCGGATACCCAGCCAGAACTGCTGCCTCAAGTACTGGGGCAGCATTACTATCCAGCCAAGTTTCGGTGATGCAAGTCAGGTCTGCTGTGCCTACCAAGTCTGCTACAATGGCAGTCTTGTTCACAACAGACCTGGCATTGCACAACACCACCCGAGTTGGATAGGACTCCTGGGAAGCCCCGACCACCTGCCCACCATTTACAAAAGTGGTGCCCTTGGGTATGGGGACCAAACAGGAAGGTCCACGTTTAGCACTTCATTTCGCCCCAGGGCGTCTTTTGGACTTAACCACTCGAATGCAAGCATCCCCCTCATCCATCCCCCACTGTTCACGCCCCCGACCCTCCGAAACCCCCCACGAGCAATTCCCAAAGCCCTACAGCATTGGTAAATGGGGAAAAGCAAAGGGAGGGCAAAGAAAGGGCGGAGGGCATGAAGAGTGGTGGATGAATAGTGCATGACGGGGGGGGAGGGTGGAATAACAATATCTAACGTCATCCACAGACATCAGGCCAGTAACAATAATCTCTAAGCTCCCTATAAATTCCCTATAAAAATAAAATAAAATGCTAAAAACTTGAAAACACAAATCTACTTAACATAAATTAGACTATACTATCAAAATACCTAGATAAACATACAATAACAACAATAATTAATTAACAATAATAACCAGTTGAAATGAATTTTAAAAAGTAATTTTGAAACAGTGGAGCTCCCACCTTCCACCGCAAAAGATTTCCAGATATAGAACCACAGACTCTCACTCCATGCTTCCAATAACCAGAAAAGTAAAAAGTTAAAATTAAAACAAAACCCCAAAAAGGCTCCCCCCCAATTCAGACCCCCCAAGGAACTCTTACCACCCAGGTGGAATCAGTATAGGCAGAAAATTATCCAGAACAGTGTGCTGAGGTCGGCAGATCCCGCAGAGTTAATAAGAGTACAGAGTACAGTGCTACTAACAATCCTTCGTGGGCTCTCACCACCACGATGAATTACATCTCAAACTGTCTCTTTTAAAGAGCCCCACAGGAATCAACTCCACCTCTAGAAAGATTAAGCAGCAGCAGCGTAAAAAGGCTAAGATCTTACTTTGATGTAGACTTTTCAAAATTAAATCCACGGAGGAAAAGGACCAAGGGACCCACTGCCGATACCAGGGACTCACCCCAGGAACAACCCGCCTCACTATGGACCTTACCGCCTTTACACCTAGATAACTGTTCAGACAGCCATTCAGTACAGCTAACTCAGACAAGCACACTACTATTTTTCTTTGCTTGTTTGTTTTTTACCCTAAATTGAAGGTCCTAGTAGAAGAGTTCTACTTCATTCACCCTGGTGGAGAAGTCCAGTCACACACCACTCCTTCTGCTGGTGTCTTCTGCCAAGCTTCTGGCAGAATCTTTCTAAGGCAGTGTTTATATCTAACTTCCTTCTAGCTAAGCCACTCCCCCTACTTATTAGATCTTTCTACAAGTAATTAAATTGCACAGCTATCAAGCCCCTTCAGCCACCTGAGATTTGCACCTAGATAACTGTTCAGACAAGCATTCACTGCAGCTAACTCAGACAAACACCCTGTTTTTTTTTCTTTCTTTGTTTTTTACCCTAAATTAAAGGTCCAGATAGAAGAGTTCTGCTTCTTTAGTCCCAGTAGTGAAGTCCAGTCACACAGCACTCCTTCCTCCTGGTGTCTTCTGCTAAGCTTCTGGCAGAATCTTTTGAAGGCAGTGTTTATATCTGGCTTCCTTCTAGCTAAGCCACTCCCCCTACTTACTAGATCTTTCTACAAGTAATTAAATTGCACAGCTATAAAGGAGGCAGTATGGTGCAGTGGGTTAAGTCTCTGAGCTGCAAATCCGGAGACCTGGGTTTGTATTCCACAGCCCCCTAGGTGCATACTGTGTGACCCTGAGCAAATCACTTAACTTCCTTGTGCTCCCAGGTTGCACCTGCAAACAAGCTTTCAGCTTAGTGTGTCTCACCTGGCAAAATAATTGGTAAAAAAAAATTCAGCTGGTTGAGATTTACACCTAGATAAGTGTTCAGACAACTATTCACTACAGCTAACTCAGACAAATACAGCATTTTTTTTCTTTGTTTGGTTGTTTGTTTTTTACCCTTTATTAAAGGTCCCAGTAGAAGAGTTCTACTTCTTTAGTCCGTTAGTGAAATCCAGCCGCACAGCACTCCTTCCTGGTGTCTTCTGCCAAGCTTCTTTAGAATCTTTCTAAGGCAGTGTTCATATCTAGCTTCCTTCTAGCTAAGCCACTCCCCATACTTACTAGATCTTTCTACAAGTAATTCAATTGCACAGCTTTCAAGCCACTTCAATCACCTGAGATTTACACCTAGATAACTGTTCAGACAACTATTCATTACAGCTAGCTCAGACAAGAACACTATTTTTCTTTGCTTGCTTGTTTTTTACCCTAAATTAAAGATCCCAGTTGAAGAATTCTACTTGCTTAGTCCCAGTAGTGAAGTCCAGTCACACAGCACTCCTTCCTCCTGCTGTCGTCTGCCAAGCTTCTGGCAGAATCTTTCTAAGGCAGTGTTTATATCTAGCTTCCCTCTAGCTAAGCCACTCCTCCTACTTACTAGATCTTTCTACAAGTAATTAAACTGCACAGCTATCAAGCCCCTTCAGCCACCTGACGTTTACACCTAGATAACTGCTCAGACAACTATTCACTAGAGCTAACTCAGACAAACACATTATTTTTTAAAATTGTTTGTTTGTTTTTTACCCTAAATTAATGGTGCCATTAGGAGAGTTCTACTTCCTTAGTCACAGTGGTGAAGTCCATTCACACAGAACTCATTAAACCTGGTGTCTTCTGCCTAGCTTCTGGCAGAATCTTTCTAAGGCAGTGTTTATGTTGAGCTTCCTTCTAGCTAAGCCACTCCCCCTACTTACTAAATATTTCTACAAGTAAATAAATTGCACGGCTATCAAATGCCTTCAGCCACCTGAGATTTACATCTAGATAACTGTTCAGACAACCATTCACTACAGCTAACTCAGACACACTATTTTTTTCTTTGTTCGATTGCTTGTTTTATACCCTAAATTAGAGGTCCGAGTAGAAGAGTTCTACTTCTTTAGTCCCAGTAGGGAAGTCCAGTCACACAGAACACCTTCCTCCTGGTGTCTTCTGCCTAGCTTCTGGCAGTATCTTTCTAAGGCAGTGTTCATATCTAGCTTTCTTCTAGATAAGCCACTCCCCTACTTAGCAGATTTTTCTGTAAGTAATTAAATTGCACAGCTATCAAGCCCATTGAGCCACCTGAGATTTACACCTAGATAACGGTTCAGACAACCATTCAATACAGCTAACTCTGACAAACACACTACTTTTTTTCTTTGCTTGTTTGTTTTTTACCCTAAACTAAAGGTCCTAGTAGAAGAATTCTACTTCGTTCATCCCAGTAGAGAAGTCCAGTCACACAGCACTTCTTCCTCCAGGTGTCCTCTGCCAAGCTTCTGGCAGAATCTTTCTAAGGCAGTGTTTATTTCTAGCTTGCTTCTAGCTATGACACTCCCCCTACTTACTAGATCTTTCTTCAAGTAATTAAATTGCACAGCTATCAAGCCCTTTCAGCCACCTGTGATTTACATCTAGATAACTGTTCAAACAACCATTCACTACAGCTAACTCAGACAAACACACTATTTTTTTTCTTTGTTTATTTGTTGGTATTTTACCCTACATTAAAGGTCCCATTAGAAGAGTTCTACTTCTTTAGTCCCAGTAGAGATGTTGAGTCACACAGCACTCCTTCCTCTTGGAGTCTTCTGCTGAGCTTCTGGCAGAATCTTTCTAAGGCAATGTTTATCTCTAGCCTCCTTCTGGGTAAGCCACGCCCCATGCTTACTAAACCTTTCTACAAGTAATTAAATTGCACAGCTATCAAGCCCCTTCAGCCATCTGAGATTTACACCTAGATAAGTGTTCAGACAACCATTCACTGTAGCTAACTCAGACACACTATTGTTTTTCTTTTTTTTTGTTTTTAACCTAAATTATAGGTCCCAGTAGACGAGCTCTACTTCTTTAGTCCCAGTAGTGAAGTCCAGTCAGACAGCACTCCTTCCTCCTGACGTCTTCTGCCAAGCTTCTCACAGAATCTTTCTAAGGCAGTTTTTATATCTAGCTTCCTTCTAGGTAAGTGACTCACCCTACTTACTAGATCTTTCTACAAGTAATTAAATTTACATAGCTATCAAGCCCATTGAGATAACTGTTCAGACAACCATTCAGTAGAGCTAACTCAGACAAACACAATATTTTTTTTTTCTTTCTTTGTTTTTTACCCTAAATTAAAGGTCTAGGTAGAAGTGTTCTTCTTTAGTCCCAGTAGTGAAGTCCAGTCACACAGCACTCCTTCCTCCTGGTGTCTTCTGCAAAGCTTCTGGCAGAATCGTTCTAAGGCAGTATTTATATCTAGCTTCCTTCTTGATAAGCCACTCCCCCTACTTACTAGATCTTTCTAGAAGTAATAAAATTGCACAGCTATAAAGCAAATTCAGCTAGATGAGATTTACACCTAGATAACTGTTCAGACCACTATTCACTACAGCTAATGCAGACTAATACACCATTTTTTTTCTTTGTTTGTTTCTCTTTAATGCTAAATTAAAGGTCCCAGTAGAAGAGTTCTACTTCTTTAGTCCCAGTAGAGATGTCGAGTCACACAGCCCTCCTTCCTCTTGGTGTCTTCTGCTGAGCTTCTGGCAGAATCTTTCTAAGGCAATGTTTATCTCTAGCTTCCTTCTAGGTAAGCCACTCCCCATGCTTACTAAACCTTTCTACAAGTAATTAAATTGCACAGCTATCAAGCCCCTTCAGCCACCTGGGATTTACACCTAGATAAGTGTTCAGAAAACCATTCACTGTAGCCAACTCAGACAAACACACTATTGTTTTTCTTTTTTTTGTTTTTAGCCTAAATTATAGGTCCCAGTAGATGAGTTCTACTTCTTTAGTCCCAGTAGAGATGTCGAGTCACACAGCACTCCTTCCTCTTGGTGTCTTCTGCCGAGCTTCTGGCAGAATCTTTCTAAGGCAGTATTTATATCTAGCTTCCTTCTAGTTAAACCACTCCCCTATGTACTAGATCTATCTAGAAGAAATTAAATTGCCCAGCAATCAAGCCCATTGAGCCACCTGAGATTTACACCTAGATAACTGTTCAGACAACCATTCAGTACAGCTAACTCAGACAAGCACACTACTTTTTTTCTTTGCTTGTTGTTTTTTTACCCTAAACTAAAGGTCCTAGTAGAAGAGTTCTAGTTCATTCACCCCGGTGCAGAAGTCCAGTCACACAGCACTCCTTCCCCTGGTGTCTTCTGCCAAGCTGCTGGCAGACTATTTCTAAGGCAGTGTTTATATCTAGCTTCCTTCTAGCTAAGCCACTCCCCCTGCTTACCAGGACTTTCTACAAGTAATTAAATTGCACAGCTATCAAGCCCCTTCAGCCGGCTGAGATTTACACCTAGATAACTGTTCAGACAACCATTTACTACTGCTAACTCAGAAAAACACACTATTTTTTTCTTTGTTTTTTCCTTTAGCCTAAATTAAAGGTCCCTGTAGAAGAGTTCTGCTTCTTTAGTCCCAGTAGTGAAGTCCAGTTAGACAACACTCCTTCCTCCTGGTGTCTTCTTCCAATCTTCTGGCAAAATCTTTCTAAGGCAGTGTTTATATCTAGCTTCCTTCTAGCTAAGCCACTTCCCCTTCTTACTAGATATTTCTACACTTGATATAATTACTCAGCTATCAAGCCCATTGAGCCACCTGAGATTTACATCTAGATAACTGTTCAACCATTCTCTACAGCTAACTCTGACCAACACACTATTTTTTTCAATTGTTTATGTGTTTGTTTTCTACCCTAAATTAAAGGTCCCATCAGAAGAGTTCTGCTTCTTTAGTCACAGTAGTGAAGTCCATTCACAAAGCACTGATTCCTCCTGGTGTCTTCTACCAAGCTTCTGGCAGAATCTTTCTAAGCCACTGTTTACAGGTAGCTTCCTTCTATGTAAGCCACTCCCCCACTTACTAAATTTTTCTACAAGTAATTAAATTGCAGAACTATCAAGCGCCTTCATCCACCTGATGTTTACATCTAGATAACTGTTCAGAAAACCATTCACTACAGCTAACTCAGACAAACACACTATTTTTTTCTTTGTTTGATTGTTTGTTTTATACTGTAAATTAAATGTCCCAGTAAAAGAGTTCTACTTCTTTAGTCCCAGTAGTGAAGTCCAGTCACACAGCACTTCTTCCTCCTGGTGTCTTCTGGCAAGCTTCTGGCAAAATCTTTCTAAGGCAGTGTTTATATCTAGCTTCCTTCTAGCTAAACCACTCCCCTATGTACTAGATCTATCGAGAAGAAATTAAATTGCCCCGCGATCAAGCCCATTGAACCACCTGAGATTTACACCTAGATAACTGTTCAGACAACCATTCAGTACAGCTAACTCGGACAAGCACACTCCTTTTTTTCTTTGCTTGTTGGTTTTTTACCCTAAACTAAAGGTCCTAGTAGAAGAGTTCTAGTTCATTCACCCCGGTACAGAAGTCCAGTTACACAGCACTCCTTCCTCTGGTGTCTTCTGCCAAGCTTCTGGCAGAGTATTTCTAAGGCAGTGTTTATATCTAGCTTCCTTCTAGCTAAGCCACTCCCCCTACTTACTAGATCTTTCTACAAGTAATTAAGTTGCACAACTATCAAACCAGTTCAGTCACCTGAGATTTACACCTAGATAACTGTTCAGACAACCATTCACTACAGCTAACTCAGACAAGCACACTGTTTTTAATTGTTTATTTGTTTGTATTTTACCTAAATTAAAGGTCCCAGGAGGAGAGTTCTAGTTCTTTAGTCCCAGTAGTGAAGTTCTGTCACACAGCACTCCTTCCTCCTGGTGTTTTCTGCCAAGATTCTGGCAGAATCTTTCTAAGGCAGTGTTTATATATAGTTTGCTTCTAGCCTAGACACTCCCCCTACTTACTAGATCTCTCTACAAGTAATTAAATTGCACAGCTATCAAGCCCCTTCAGCCACTTGAGATTTATACCTAGATAAGTGTTCTGACAACCATTCACTACAGCTGTCTCAGACAAACACACTATTTTTTTTCTTCGTTTGTTTGTTTTTTACCCTAAATTACAGGTCCCAGAAGAAGAGTTCTAGCTCTTTAGTCAAAGTAGTGAAGTCCAGTCACACAGCACTCCTTCCTCCTGGTATCTTCTGCCAAGCTTCTGGCATAATCTTTCTAAGGCAGTGTTTATATCTAGCTTCCTTCTAGCTAAGCCACTGCCCCTACTTACTAGATCTTTCTACAAGTCATAAAATTGCACCTCTATTAAGCCCATTCAGCTACATATGATTTACATCTAGATAACTGTTCAGACAACTATTCACTACAGCTAACTCAGAGAAATACACTATTTTTTTGCTTGTTTGTTTGCCTTTTGTGCTAAATTAAAGGTCCCAGTAGAAGAGTTCTACTTCTTTAGTCCTAGTAGAGATGTCCAGATAGAGCAGTCCTTCCTCTTGGTGTCTTCTGCCGAGCTTCTGGCAGAAGCTTTCTAAGGCAAAGTTTATACCTAGCTTCCTTCTAGTTAAGCTACCCCCCTACTTACTAAATCTTTCTACAAGTAATTAAAATGCACAGCTATCAAGCCCATTCACCCACCTGAGATTAACATCTAGACAACTGTTCAGACAACCATTCACCACAGCTAACTCATACACACTATTGTTTTTCTTTGTTTTTTTGTTATTAGTCTAAATTAAAGGTCCCAGTAGAAGAGTTCTACTTCTTTAGTCCCAGTAGAGATGTCCAGATAGAACAGTCCTTCCTCTTGGTGTCTTCTGCCGAGCTTCTGGCAGAATCTTTCTAAGGCAGTGTTTATATCTAGCTTCCTTCAAGCTAAGCCACTCCTCGAACTTACTAAATATTTCTACAGGTAATTAAGTTGCATAGCTATCAAGCCCCTTCAGCCACCTGAGATTTACATCTAGATAACTTTTTAGACAACCATTCTCTACAGCTAACTCAAGCACGCTATTTTTTTTTCTTTGTGTGATTGCTTGCTTTTTTACCCTAAATTAAAGGTCCTAGCAGAAGAGTTCTACTTCTTTAGTCCCAGTAGTGAAGCCCAGTCACACTGCACTCCTTCCTCCTGGTGTCTTCTGCCAAGCTTCTGGCAGAATCTTTCTAAAGCAGTTTTAATATCTAGCTTCCTTCTAGGTAAGCCAGTCACCCTACTTACTAGATCTTTGTACAAGTAATTAAATTTGCACAGCTATCAAGCCCATTGAGCCACCTGAGAATTTCACTGAGATAGCTGTTCAGATAAGCATTCACTACAGCTAACTCAGACAAGCACACTGTTTTTGTAATTGTTTATTTGTTTGTATTTTACCCTAAATTAAAGGTCCCAGGAGGAGAGTTCTAGTTCTTTAGTCTCAGTAGTGAAGTCCGGTCATACAGCACTCCTTCCTCCTGGTGTTTTCTGCCAAGATTCTGGCAGAATCTTTCTAAGGCAGTGTTTATATATAGTCTGCTTCTAGCCTAGACACTCCCCCTACTTACTAGATCTCTCTACAAGTAATTAAATTGCACAGCTATCAAGCCCCTTCAGCCACCTGAGATTTATACCTAGATAAGTGTTCTGACAACCATTCACTACAGCTGTCTCAGACAAACACACTATTTATTTTCTTCATTTGTTTGTTTTTTACCCTAAATTACAGGTCCCAGAAGAAGAGTCCTAGCTGTTTAGTCAAAGTAGTGAAGCCCAGTCACACAGCACTCCTTCCTCCTGGTATCTTCTGCCAAGCTTCTGGCATAATCTTTCTAAGGCAGTGTTTATATCTAGCTTCCTTCTAGCTAAGGCATCCCCTACTTACTTGATCTTTTCAAGTCATAAAATTGCACCTCTATTAAGCCCATTCAGCTACATAAGATTTACATCTAGATAACTGTTCAGACAACTATTCACTACAGCTAACTCAGAGAAATACACTATTTTTTTTGCTTGTTTGTTTGCCTTTTGCACTAAATTAAAGGTCCCAGTAGAAGAGTTCTACTTCTTTAGTCCCAGTAGAGTTTTCCAGAAAGAGCAGTCCTTCCTCTTGGTGTCTTCTGCCGAGCTTCTGGCAGAAGCTTTCTAAGGCAATGTTTATACCTAGCTTCCTTCTAGTTAAGCTACCCCCCTACTTACTAAATCTTTCTACAAGTAATTAAAATGCACAGATATCAAGCCCGTTCACCCACCTGAGATTTACATCTAGACAACTGTTCAGACAACCATTCACCACAGCTATCTCATACACACTATTGTTTTTCTTTGTTTTTTTGTTATTAGCCTAAATTAAAGGTCCCAGTAGAAGAGTTCTACTTCTTTAGTCCCAGTAGAGATGTCCAGATAGAGCAGTCCTTCCTCTTGGTGTCTTTTGCCGAGCTTCTGGCAGAATCTTTCTAAGGCAGTGTTTATATCTAGCTTCCTTCAAGCTAAGCCACTCCTCGAACTTACTAAACATTTCTACAGGTAATTAAGTTGCATAGCTATCAAGCCCCTTCAGCCACCTCAGATTTACATCTAGATAACTTTTTAGCCAACCATTCTCTATAGCTAACTCAAGCACACTTTTTATATCTTTTGTGTGATTGCTTGCTTTTTTACCCTAAATTAAAAGTCCTAGCAGAAGAGTTCTACTTCTTTAGTCCCAGTAGTGAAGCCCAGTCACAATGCACTCCTTACTCCTGGTGTCTTCTGCCAAGCTTCTGGCAGAATCTTTCTAAGGCAGTTTTTATATCTAGCTTCCTTCTAGGTAAGCCACTCAGCCTACTTACTAGAACTTTCTAGAAGTAATTAAATTTGCACAGCTATCAAGCCCATTGAGCCATATGAGAATTTCACTGAGATAACTGTTCAGACAAGTATTCAGTACAGCTAACTCAAATACACTATTTTTTTTTCTTTCTTTGTTTTTTACCCTAAATTAAAGGTCTAAGTAGAAGAGTTCTACTTCTTTAGTCCCAGTAGTGAAGTCCAGTCACACAGCACTCCTTCCTCCTGGTGTCTTCTGCTATGCTTCTGGCAGAATCTTTCTAAGGCAGTGTTTATATCTAGTTTCCTTCTAGCTAAGCCACTCCTCCTACTTACTAGATCTTTCTACAAGTAAAACAATTGCATAGCTATAAAGCAAATTCAGCTAGATGGGATTTACACCTAGATAACTGTTCAGACTACTATTCACTACAGCTAAGTCAGACTAATACACCATTTTTTTCTTTGTTTGTTTCTCTTTAATGCTAAATTAAAGGTCCCAGTAGAAGAGTTCTACTTCTTTAGTCCCAGTAGTGAAGTCCAGTCACACAGCACTCCTTCGTCCTGGTGTCTTCTGTCAAGCTTCTGGCAAAATCTTTCTAAGGCAGTGTTTATATCTAGCTTCCTTCTAGCTAAACCACTCCCCTATGTAGTAGATCTGTTGAGAAGAAATTAAATTGCCCCACGATCAAGCCCATTGAACCACCTGAGATTTACACCTAGATAACTGTTCAGACAACCATTCAGTACAGCTAACTCGGACAAGCACACTCCTTTTTTTCTTTGCTTGTTGGTTTTTTACCCTAAACTAAAGGTCCTAGTAGAAGAGTTCTAGTTCATTCACCCCAGTACAGAAGTCCAGTTACACAGCACTCCTTCCCCTGGTGTCTTCTGTCAAGCTTCTGGCAGAGTATTTCTAAGGCAGTGTTTATATCTAGCTTCCTTCTAGCTAAGCCACTTCACCTACTTACTAGATCTTTCTACAAGTAATTAAGTTGCACAACTATCAAACCAGTTCAGTCACCTGAGATTTACACCTAGATAACTGTTCAGACAACCATGCACTACAGCTAACTCAGACAAGCACACTGTTTTTTTAATTGTTTAATTGTTTGTATTTTACCCTAAATTAAAGGTCCCAGGAGGAGAGTTCTAGTTCTTTAGTCCCAGTAGTGAAGTCCTGTCATACAGCACTCCTTCCTCCTGGTGTTTTCTGCCAAGATTCTGGCAGAATCTTTCTAAGGCAGTGTTTATATATAGTTTGCTTCTAGCCTAGACACTCCCCCTACTTACTAGATCTCTCTACAAGTAATTAAATTGCACAGCTATCAAGCCCCTTCAGCCACTTGAGATTTATACCTAGATAAGTGTTCTGAAAACCATTCACTACAGCTGTCTCAGACAAACACACTATTTTTTTTCTTCGTTTGTTTGTTTTTTACCCTAAATTACAGGTCCCAGAAGAAGAGTTCTAGCTCTTTAGTCAAAGTAGTGAAGTCCAGTCACACAGCACTCCTTCCTCCTGGTATCTTCTGCCAAGCTTCTGGCATAGTCTTTCTAAGGCAGTGTTTATATCTTGCTTCCTTCTAGCTAAGCCACTGCCCCTACTTACTAGGTCTTTCTACAAGTCATAAAATTGCACCTCTATTAAGCTCATTCAGCTACATATGATTTACATCTAGATAACTGTTCGGACAACTATTCACTACAGCTAACTCAGAGAAATACACTATTTTTTTGCTTGTTTGCCTTTTGCGCTAAATTAATGGTCCCAGTAAAAGAGTTCTACTTCTTTAGTCCCAGTAGAGATGTCCAGATAGAGCAGTCCTTCCTCTTGGTGTCTTCTGCCGAGCTTCTGGCAGAAGCTTTCTAAGGCAATGTTTATACCTAGCTTCCTTCTAGTTAAGCTACCCCCCTACTTACTAAATCTTTCTACAAGTAATTAAAATGCACAGCTATCAAGCCCATTCACCCACCTGAGATTAACATCTAGACAACTGTTCAGACAACCATTCACCACAGCTAACTCATACACACTATTGTTTTTCTTTGTTTTTTTGTTATTAGCCTAAATTAAAGGTCCCAGTAGAAGAGTTCTACTTCTTTAGTCCCAGTAGAGATGTCCAGATAGAACAGTCCTTCCTCTTGGTGTCTTCTGCCGAGCTTCTGGCAGAATCTTTCTAAGGCAGTGTTTATATCTAGCTTCCTTCAAGCTAAGACACTCCTCAAACTTACTAAATATTTCTACAGGTAATTAAGTTGCATAGCTATCAAGCCCCTTCAGCCACCTGAGATTTACATCTAGATAACTTTTTAGACAACCATTCTCTACAGCTAACTCAAGCACTCTATTTTTTTTTCTTTGTGTGATTGCTTGCTTTTTTACCCTAAATTAAAGGTCCTAGCAGAAGAGTTATACTTCTTTAGTCCCAGTAGTGAAGCCCAGTCACACTGCACTCCTTCCTCCTGGTGTCTTCTGCCAAGCTTCTGGAAGAATCTTTCTAAGGCAGTTTTTATATCTAGCTTCCTTCTAGGTAAGCCACTCACCCTACTTACTAGATATTTCTACAAGTAATTAAATTTGCACAGCTATCAAGCCCATTGAGCCATATGAGAATTTCACTGAGATAACTGTTCAGACAAGCATTCAGTACAGCTAACTCAAATACACTATTTTTTTCTTTCTTTGTTTTTTACCCTAAATTAAAGGTCTAAGTAGAAGAGTTTCTACTTCTTTAGTCCCAGTAGTGAAGTCCAGTCACACAGCACTCCTTCCTCCTGGTGTCTTCTGCTAAGCTTCTGGCAGAATCTTTCTAAGGCAGTGTTTATATCTAGTTTCCTTCTAGCTAAGCCACTCCCCCTACTAACTAGATCTTTCTACAAGTAATAAAATTGCATAGCTATAAAGTAAATTCAGCTAGATGGGATTTACACCTAGATAACTGTTCAGACTACTATTCACTACAGCTAACTCAGACTAATACACCATTTTTTTCTTTGTTTGTTTCTCTTTAACGCTAAATTAAAGGTCCCAGTAGAAGAGTTCTACTTCTTTAGACCCAGTAGTGAAGTCCAGTCACACAGCACTCCTTCGTCCTGGTGTCTTCTGGCAAGCTTCTGGCAAAATCTTTCTAAGGCAGTGTTTATATCTAGCTTCCTTCTAGCTAAACCACTCCCCTATGTACTAGATCTATCGAGAAGAAATTAAATTGCCCCGCGATCAAGCCCATTGAACCACCTGAGATTTACACCTAGATAACTGTTCACACAACCATTCAGTACAGCTAACACGGACAAGCACACTCCTTTTTTTCTTTGCTTGTTGGTTTTTACCCTAAACTAAAGGTCCTAGTAGAAGAGTTCTAGTTCATTCACCCCGGTACAGAAGTCCAGTTACACAGCATTCCTTCCCCTGGTGTCTTCTGCCAAGCTTCTGGCAGAGTATTTCTAAGGCAGTGTTTATATCTAGCTTCCTTCTAGCTAAGCCACTCCCCCTACTTACTAGATCTTTCTACAAGTAATTAAGTTGCACAACTATCAAACCAGTTCAGTCACCTGAGATTTACACCTAGATAACTGTTCAGACAACCATTCACTACAGCTAACTCAGACAAGCACACTGTTTTTTTAATTGTTTATTTGTTTGTATTTTACCCTAAATTAAAGGTCCCAGGAGGAGAGTTCTAGTTCTTTAGTCCCAGTAGTGAAGTCCTGTCACACAGCACTCCTTCCTCCTGGTGTTTTCTGCCAAGATTCTGGCAGAATCTTTCTAAGGCAGTGTTTATATATAGTTTGCTTCTAGCCTAGACACTCCCCCTACTTACTAGATCTCTCTACAAGTAATTAAATTGCACAGCTATCAAGCCCCTTCAGCCACTTGAGATTTATACCTAGATAAGTGTTCTGACAACCATTCACTACAGCTGTCTCAGACAAACACACTATTTTTTTTCTTCGTTTGTTTGTTTTTTACCCTAAATTACAGGTCCCAGAAGAAGAGTTCTAGCTCTTTTGTCAAAGTAGTGAAGTCCAGTCACACTGCACTCCTTCCTCCTGGTGTCTTCTGCCAAGCTTCTGGCAGAATCTTTCTAAGGCAGTTTTTGTATCTAGCTTCCTTCTAGGTAAGCCACTCACCCTACTTACTAGATCTTTCTACAAGTAATTAAATTTGCACAGCTATCAAGCCCATTGAGCCATATGAGAATTTCACTGAGATAACTGTTCAGACAAGCATTCAGTACAGCTATCTCAAATATACTATTTTTTTTTCTTTCTTTGTTTTTTACCCTAAATTAAAGGTCTAAGTAGAAGAGTTCTACTTCTTTAGTCCCAGTAGTGAAGTCCAGTCACACAGCACTCCTTCCTCCTGGTGTCTTCTGCTGAGCTTCTGGCAGAATCTTTCTAAGGCAGTGTTTATATCTAGTTTCCTTCTAGCTAAGCCACTCCCCCTACTTACTAGATCTTTCTACAAGTAATAAAATTGCATAGCTATAAAGCAAATTCAGCTAGATGGGATTTACACCTAGATAACTGTTCAGTCTACTATTCACTACAGCTAACTCAGACTAATACACCATTTTTTTCTTTGTTTGTTTCTCTTTAAGGCTAAATTAAAGGTCCCAGTAGAAGAGTTCTACTTCTTTAGTTCTAGTAGAGATTTTGAGTCACACAGCACTCCTTCCTGTTGGTGTCTTCTGCCGAGCTTCTTGCAGAATCTTTCTAAGGCAATGTTTAACTCTAGCTACCTTCTAGCTAAGCCACTCCCCATGCTTACTAAACCTTTCTACAAGTAATTAAATTGCACAGCTATCAAGCCCCTTCAGCCACCTAAGATTTACACCTAGATAAGGGTTTAGACAACCATTCACTGTAGCTAACTCAGACAAGCACACTATTGTTTTTCTTTTTTTTTGTTTTTAGCCTAAATTGTAGGTCCCAGTAGACGAGTTCTACTTCTTTAGTCCCAGTTGTGAAGTCCAGTCAGACAGCACTCCTTCCTCCTGGTGTCTTCTTCCAATCTTCTGGCAAAATCTTTCTAAGGCAGTGTTTATATCTAGCTTCCTTCTAGCTATGCCACTTCCCCTTCTTACTAGATATTTCTACACTTAATATAATTGCACAGCTATCAAGCCCTTTGAGCCACCTGAGATGATTTACATCTAGATAACTGTTCAACCATCCTCTTCAGCTAACTCAGACACTCAAACTATTTTTTTTCAAATGTTTATGTGTTTGTTTTTTACCCTAGATTAAAGGTCCCATCAGAAGAGTTCTGCTTCTTTAGTCACAGTAGTGAAATCCATTCACAAAGCACTGATTCCTCCTGGTGTCTTCTACCAACCTTCTGGCAGAATCTTTCTAAGGCACTGTATATATCTAGCTTCCTTCTATCTAAGCCACTCCCCCACTTACTAAATCTTTCTACAACTAATTAAATTGCACAGCTATCAAGCGCCTTCATCCACCTGATGTTTACATCTAGATAACTGCTCAAAAAACCATTTACCACAGCTAACTCAGACAAACACACTATTTTTTTCTTTGTTTGATTGTTTGTTTTATACCCTAAATTAAAGGTCCCAGTAAAAGCGTTCTACTTCTTTAGTTCCAGTACTGAAGTCCAGTCACACAGCACTCCTTCCTCCTGGTGTCTTCTTGCAAGCTTTTGGCAGAATCTTTCTAAGGCAGTGTTTATATCTAGCTTCCTTCTAGCTAAGCCACTCCCCTTTGTACTAGATCTATCTACAAGAAATTAAATTGCACAGTGATCAAGCCTATTGAGCCCCCTGAGATTTACACCTAGATACCTGTTCAGACAACCATTCAGTACAGCTAACTCGGACAAGCACACTACTTTTTTTCTTTGCTTGTTGGTTTTTTACCTTAAACTAAAGGTTTCAGTAGAAGAGTTCTAGTTCATTCACCCCGGTACAGAAGTCCAGTCACACAGCACTCCTTCCCCTGGTGTCTTCTGCCAAGATTCCAGCAGAATCTTTCTAAGGCAGTGTTTATATATAGTCTGCTTCTAGCCTAGACACCCCCCCTACTTACTAGATCTCTCTACAAGTAATTAAATTGCACAGCTATCAAGCCCCTTCAGCCACCTGAGATTTATACCTAGATAAGTGTTCTGACAACCATTCACTACAGCTGTCTCAGAAACACACTATTTATTTTCTTCATTTGTTGTTTTACCCTAAATTACAGGTCCCAGAAGAAGAGTTCTAGCTCTTTAGTCAAAGTAGTGAAGTCCAGTCACAGCACTCCTTCCTCCTGGTATCTTCTGCCAAGCTTCTGGCATAATCTTTCTAAGGCAGTGTTTATATCTAGCTTCCTTCTAGCTAAGGCACTGCCCCTACTTACTAGATCTTTCTACAAGTCATAAAATTGCACCTCTATTAAGCCCATTCAGCTACATAAGAGTTACATCTAGATAACTGTTCAGACAACTATTCACTACAGCTAACTCAGAGAAATACACTATTTTTTTTGCTTGTTTGTTTGCCTTTTGCACTAAATTAAAGGTCCCAGTAGAAGAGTTCTTCTTCTTTAGTCCCAGTAGAGATGTCCAGATAGAGCAGTCCTTCCTCTTGGTGTCTTCTGCTGAGCTTCTGGCAGAAGCTTTCTAAGGCAATGTTTATACCTAGCTTCCTTCTAGTTAAGCTACCCCCCTACTTACTAAATCTTTCTACAAGTAATTAAAATGCACAGCTATCAAGCCCGTTCGCCCACCTGAGATTTACATCTAGACAACTGTTCAGACAACCATTCACCACAGCTAACTCATATACACTATTGTTTTTCTTTGTTTTTTTGTTATTAGTCTAAATTAAAGGTCCCTGTAGAAGAGTTCTACTACTTTAGTCCCTGTAGAAATGTCCAGATAGAGCAGTCCTTCCTCTTGGTGTCTTCTGCCGATCTTCTGGCAGAATCTTTCTAAGGCAGTGTTTATATCTAGCTTCCTTCAAGCTAAGCCACTCCTCGAACTTACTAAATATTTCTACAGGTAATTAAGTTGCATAGCTATCAAGCCCCTTCAGCCACCTGAGATTTACATCTAGATAACTTTTAGACAACCATTCTCTACAGCTAACTCAAGCAACTTTTTTTTTCTTTGTGATTGCTTGCTTTTACCCTAAATTAAAAGTCCTAGCAGAAGAGTTCTACTTCTTTAGTCCCAGTAGTGAAGCCCAGTCACAATGCACTCCTTCCTCCTGGTGTCTTCTGCCAAGCTTCTGGCAGAATCTTTCTAAGGCAGTTTTATATCTAGCTTCCTTCTAGGTAAGCCACTCACCCTACTTACTAGATCTTTCTACAGTAATTAAATTGCACAGCTATCAAGCCCATTGAGCCATATGAGAATTTCACTGAGATAACTGTTCAGACAAGCATTCAGTACAGCTAACTCAAATGCACTATTTTTTTCTTTCTTTGTTTTTTACCCTAAATTAAAGGTCTAAGTAGAAGAGTTCTACTTCTTTAGTCCCAGTAGTGAAGTCCAGTCACACAGCACTCCTTCCTCCTGGTGTCTTCTGCTGAGCTTCTGGCAGAATCTTTCTAAGGCAGTGTTTATATCTAGTTTCCTTCTAGCTAAGCCACTCCCCCTACTTACTAGATCTTTCTACAAGTAATAAAATTGCACAGCTATAAAGCAAATTCAGCTAGATGGGATTTACACCTAGATAACTGTTCAGTCTACTATTCACTACAGCTAACTCAGACTAATACACCATTTTTTTCTTTGTTTGTTTCTCTTTAATGCTAAATTAAAGGTCCCAGTAGAAGAGTTCTACTTCTTTAATTCCAGTAGAGATTTTGAGTCACACAGCACTCCTTCCTGTTGGTGTCTTCTGCCGAGCTTCTTGCAGAATCTTTCTAAGGCAATGTTTAACTCTAGCTACCTTCTAGCTAAGCCACTCCCCATGCTTACTAAACCTTTCTACAAGTAATTAAATTGCACAGCTATCAAGCCCCTTCAGCCACCTGAGATTTACACCTAGATAAGGGTTTAGACAACCATTCACTGTAGATAACTCAGACAAGCACACTATTGTTTTCCTTTTTTTTGTTTTTAGCCTAAATTGTAGGTCCCAGTAGACGAGTTCTACTTCTTTAGTCCCAGTTGTGAAGTCCAGTCAGACAGCACTCCTTCCTCCTGACATCTTCTGCCAAGCTTCTCGCAGAATTTTTCTAAGGCAGTGTTTATGTCTAGCTTCTTTCTAGCTAAGCCACTCCCCTTAGTTACTAGGTCTTTCTACAGGTAATTAAATTGCACAGCTGTCAAGCCCCTTCAGCCAGCTGAGATTTACACCTAGATAACTGTTCAGACAACCATTTACTACAGCTAACTCAGAAAAACACACTATTTTTTCCTTTGTTTTTTGCTTTAGCCTAAATTAAAGGTCCCTGTAGAAGAGTTCTACTTCTTTAGTCCCAGTAGTGAAGTCCAGTTACACAGCTCTCCTTCCTCCTGGTGTCTTCTTCCAATCTTCTGGAAAAATCTTTCTAAGGCAGTGTTTATATCTAGCTTCCTTCTAGCTATGCCACTTCCCCTTCTTACTAGATATTTCTACACTTAATATAATTGCACAGCTATCAAGCCCTTTGAGCCACCTGAGATGATTTACATCTAGATAACTGTTCAACCATTCTCTACAGCTAACTCAGACACTCAAACTATTTTTTTTCAATTGTTTATGTGTTTGTTTTTTACCCTAGATTAAAGGTCCCATCAGAAGAGTTCTGCTTCTTTAGTCACAGAATTGAAGTCCATTCACAAAGCACTGATTCCTCCTGGTGTCTTCTACCAACCTTCTGGCAGAATCTTTCTAAGGCACTGTATATATCTAGCTTCCTTCTATCTAAGCCACTCCCCACTTACTAAATCTTTCTACAACTAATTAAATTGCACAGCTATCAAGCGCCTTCATCCACCTGATGTTTACATCTAGATAATTGCTCAAAAAACCATTTACCACAGCTAACTCAGACAAACACACTATTTTTTTCTTTGTTTGATTGTTTGTTTTATACCCTAAATTAAAGGTCCCAGTAAAGCGTTCTACTTCTTTAGTTCCAGTACTGAAGTCCAGTCACAGCACTCCTTCCTCCTGGTGTCTTCTTGCAAGCTTTTGGCAGAATCTTTCTAAGGCAGTGTTTATATCTAGCTTCCTTCTAGCTAAGCCACTCCCTTTGACAGATCTATCTACAAGAAATTAAATTGCACAGTGATCAAGCCTATTGAGCCCCTAAGTTTACACCTAGATACCTGTTCAGACAACCATTCAGTACAGCTAACTCGGACAAGCACACTACTTTTTCTTTGCTTGTTGGTTTTACCTTAAACTAAAGGTTCCAGTAGAAGTTCTAGTTCATTCACCCGGTACAGAAGTCCAGTCCACACAGCACTCCTTCCCTGGTGTCTTCTGCCAAGATTCCAGCAGAATCTTTCTAAGGCAGTGTTTATATATAGTCTGCTTCTAGCCTAGACACCCCCCCCTACTTACTAGATCTCTCTACAAGTAATTAAATTGCACAGCTATCAAGCCCCTTCAGCCACCTGAGATTTATACCTAGATAAGTGTTCTGACAACCATTCACTACAGCTGTCTCAGACAAACACACTATTTATTTTCTTCATTTGTTTGTTTTTACCCTAAATTACAGGTCCCAGAAGAAGAGTTCTAGCTCTTTAGTCAAAGTAGTGAAGTCCAGTCACACAGCACTCCTTCCTCCTGGTATCTTCTGCCAAGCTTCTGGCATAATCTTTCTAAGGCAGTGTTTATATCTAGCTTCCTTCTAGCTAAGGCACTGCCCCTACTTACTAGATCTTTCTACAAGTCATAAAATTGCACCTCTATTAAGCCCATTCAGCTACATAAGATTTACATCTAGATAACTGTTCAGACAACTATTCACTACAGCTAACTCAGAGAAATACACTATTTTTTTTGCTTGTTTGTTTGCCTTTTGCACTAAATTAAAGGTCCCAGTAGAAGAGTTCTTCTTCTTTAGTCCCAGTAGAGATGTCCAGATAGAGCAGTCCTTCCTCTTGGTGTCTTCTGCTGAGCTTCTGGCAGAAGCTTTCTAAGGCAATGTTTATACCTAGCTTCCTTCTAGTTAAGCTACCCCCCTACTTACTAAATCTTTCTACAAGTAATTAAAATGCACAGCTATCAAGCCCGTTCACCCACCTGAGATTTACATCTAGACAACTGTTCAGACAACCATTCACCACAGCTAACTCATACACACTATTGTTTTTCTTTGTTTTTTTGTTATTAGTCTAAATTAAAGGTCCCTGTAGAAGAGTTCTACTACTTTAGTCCCAGTAGAGATGTCCAGATAGAGCAGTCCTTCCTCTTGGTGTCTTCTGCCGAGCTTCTGGCAGAATCTTTCTAAGGCAGTGTTTATATCTAGCTTCCTTCAAGCTAAGCCACTCCTCGAACTTACTAAATATTTCTACAGGTAATTAAGTTGCATAGCTATCAAGCCCCTTCAGCCACCTGAGATTTACATCTAGATAACTTTTTAGACAACCATTCTCTACAGCTAACTCAAGCACACTTTTTTTCTTTTGTGTGATTGCTTGCTTTTTTACCCTAAATTAAAAGTCCTAGCAGAAGAGTTCTACTTCTTTAGTCCCAGTAGTGAAGCCCAGTCACAATGCACTCCTTCCTCCTGGTGTCTTCTGCCAAGCTTCTGGCAGAATCTTTCTAAGGCAGTTTTTATATCTAGCTTCCTTCTAGGTAAGCCACTCACCCTACTTACTAGATCTTTCTACAAGTAATTAAATTTGCACAGCTATCAAGCCCATTGAGCCATATGAGAATTTCACTGAGATAACTGTTCAGACAAGCATTCAGTACAGCTAACTCAAATACACTATTTTTTTCTTTCTTTGTTTTTACCCTAAATTAAAGGTCTAAGTAGAAGAGTTCTACTTCTTTAGTCCCAGTGAAGTCCAGCACACAGCACTCCTTCCTCCTGGTGTCTTCTGCTGAGCTTCTGGCAGAATCTTTCTAAGGCAGTGTTTATATCTAGTTTCCTTCTAGCTAAGCCACTCCCCCTACTTACTAGATCTTTCTACAAGTAATAAAATTGCATAGCTATAAAGCAAATTCAGCTAGATGGGATTTACACCTAGATAACTGTTCAGACTACTATTCACTACAGCTAACTCAGACTAATACACCATTTTTTTCTTTGTTTGTTTCTCTTTAAGGCTAAATTAAAGGTCCCAGTAGAAGAGTTCTACTTCTTTAGTTCCAGTAGAGATTTTGAGTCACACAGCACTCCTTCCTCCTGGTGTCTTCTTGCAAGCTTTTGGCAGAATCTTTCTAAGGCAGTGTTTATATCTAGCTTCCTTCTAGCTAAGCCACTCCCCTTTGTACTAGATCTATCTACAAGAAATTAAATTACACAGTGATCAAGCCTATTGAGCCCCCTGAGATTTACACCTAGATACCTGTTCAGACAACCATTCAGTACAGCTAACTCGGACAAGCGCACTACTTTTTTTCTTTGCTTGTTGGTTTTTTACCTTAAACTAAAGGTTCCAGTAGAAGAGTTCTAGTTCATTCACCCCGGTACAGAAGTCCAGTCACACAGCAATCCTTCCCCTGGTGTCTTCTGCCAAGCTTCTGGCTGAGTATTTCTAAGGCAGTGTTTATATCCAGCTTTCTTCTATCTAAGCCACTCCCCCTACTTACTAGATCTTTCTCCTGGTAATTAAATTGCACAGCTATCAAGCCCCTTCAGCCACCTGAGATTTACACCTAGATAACTGTTCAGACAACCATTCACTACAGCTAACTCAGACAAACACACTGTTTTTTTAACTATTTGTTTGTATTATACTCTAAATTAAAGGTCCCAGGAGAAGAGTTCTAGTTCGTTAGTCCCAGTAGTGAAGTCCTGTCACACAGCACTCATTCCTCCTCATGTTTTCTGCCAGGATTCTGGCAGAATCTTTCTAAGGCAGTGTTTATATATAGCTTGCTTCTAGCCTAGACACTTCCCCTACTTTTCTAGCTCTTTCTACAAGTAATTAAATTGCACAGCTATCAAGCCCCTTCAGTCACCTGAGATTTACACCTAGATAAGTGTTCTGATAACCATTCACTACAGCTGACTCAGACAAACACACTGTTTTTTTTCTTTGTTTGTTTTTTTTTACCCTAAATTACAGGTCCCAGGAGAAGAGTTCTAGCTCTTTAGTCCCAGTAGTGAAGTCCAGTTGCACAGCACTCTTTCCTCCTGGTGTCTTCTGCCAAGCTTCTGACAGAATCTTTCTAAGGCAGTATTTATATCTAGCTTCCTTCTAGCTAAGCCGCTCCCCCTACTCACTAGACCTTTCTACAAGTAATTAAATTGCACAGGTATCAAGCCCCTTCTTCTACCTGAGATTTACACCTAGATAACTATTCAGACAACCATTCACTACAGCTAACTCATGCAAACACACTATTTTATTTTCTTTGTTTGGCTGTTTGTTTTTTACCCTAACACAAAGGTGTCAGTATAAGAGTTCTACTTCTTTAGTCCCAGTAGTGAAGTCCAGCCACACATCACTCCTTCTTCCTGGTGTCTTCTGCCAAGCTTTTTTTAGAATCTTTCTAAGGCAGTGTTTATATCTAGCTTCCTTCTAGCTAAGCCACTCCCCTTACTTATTAGATCTTTCTACAAGTGATTAAATTGCACAGCTATCAACCCCCTTCAGCCACCTGAGGTTTACACCTAGATAACTGTTCATACATGCATTCACTACAGCTAAGCCAGACAAACACAGTATTTTTTTTCATTGTTTGTTTTTTACCCTAAATTAAAGGTCCCAGTAGAAGAGTTCTTCTTCTTTAGTCCCAGTAGAGAAGTTCAGTCACACAGCACTCCTTCCTCCTGGTGTCTTTTGCCAAGCTTGGGAAATCTGGTCTTACCAGACTGTGTGGTCTAGTGGTTCGAGCACTTCTTTGAGAACCAAGTGATCACAGGTTCAAAGGTTGCTAGAGCCAGATATTTGGTGCATGGCCTAGAGGAAGTCACTTAACCTCCCAGTGTTCCAGTCCATCCAGCTGTGGAAATGGGAAGCAGTAGGCTCCACTGGAAAGGAAATGATGCATCTCAGCTGCCTATCCAGGGTAAACAGATTGTTAAATAAATATATCTGTCTTATTTTGCTATTGGTGCAACACAAAGATGTTTCACACATTTTAAAAGTCAGTTATTTTTCAGAAATGTGTCTTTCAGTCTGCAGATGCCTGGGTTTGGACCCCTGAAAGGAAAGGAACTTCTCTTTTTATAATGATTTGCACACACTAATCCAAGCTATGAACCTTGTATTAGTCATTAGGCAAGCATGGGTGGGAAGGGAAAGGGGTGTTAAGTGAGATTAAGGAAAGCTGTGAACAGCTGCTTTTCCTGCACTTTATCACTTGGATTGAGAGTGTGATTCTATAGAACTATCTCCTTTGGTCTTGCCTTAATTCAGCATTGTCAACTGGATACTCAGCGAAGCTGGAGACAAAAGGCCAGCTGTGACTCAGAGTGGTGAGATGTCAAGTAGAGATGCAGTAGCCCTAGAATAAATCTAATGCACTTGGGAAATTAAACAAGTGGTGGCTTGTGCCAATGTGTTCTGCAGTTCAAATTCAAGCCACTGATGGATCATTCAGTATGAACTGCAAATAAAAATAGTTCATTCAAAATATCTCCTCTCATCTGCAAACAGTGTCAAAAAAGGCTGAAACTGGTAGGGAAATGAGTAAGAGGCTCCTTTTGTAAGGAACATCATAGTGTTGTTATTGTAAAACAGAGCTTGTGGTACTTTGAGGGATTTTTTACTTCTGTATATTAGACATTAGTTTTACTAAAACATGTTTAATAATTGAAAAGCTAGTGGAGCCAAAACAAGCAGACAGGAACATAATGCAAATTTTAAGAAGTAGTCAGTTGTAACGTTTTATTTCTGAAGTATTTTCCTTTTTCCTTTTGCTCATTAGAAAGTCTTCTATGTAACATAGAAACATAGAATGTGATGGCAGAAAAGGCCCACCAGGCCCATCAAGTCTGCCCAATTTCCCTAACAGCCAGACCTAAGATGCTAGCTTTCTTGAGTAACTTTCCCCCCGTCCTAGGTTGACAATACACTTGCACATATCCCATGCTGTTTTGAATCCTGCCACTGTCCTTACCCACACCACCTCATCTGAAAGTCTGTTCCAGCTGTCTACCACCCTCTCCATAAAATAGAATTTTGTAATGTTGCCTCTGAACCTACCCCCCATCTGCATATCATGACCCTTTATTTCTGAGTGGCTCTTCAGCTGGAAAATGTCACTCATAGGTACTCTGTTTATATCCCTGTGGTACTTGAAGGTCTCAATCATGTCCCCTCTTTCCCTTCTTTTCTCCAGGGAGCACATGTTAAGGTCCCTCAGCCTGTCTTCATATGACAACTGACTAAGGCCCCCCACCATTTTTGTTGCTTTCCTCTGGACCCTCTCCACCCTATCCACATCCTGCTTGAGGTATGGTCTCCAGAACTGGACCCCATACTCAAGGTGTGGCCACACCAATGCTTGTTCAATGGCATTATAACCTCCCTCTTCCTGCTAGTGATCCCCCTACCAATACATCCCAGCATTCTACTGGACCTCACCACTGCTCTCTCACATTGCTTTGCTACCTTGAGGTCCCATGAAATGATTATGCCAAGGTCCCTTTCTAACTTTTTTGCATTTTGTTTTGCACATTTTTGTTTTGTATTTTGTATGGTATATGATAATATTGTGCTGGATGTGTGGAACAGCTCTTAGCCTGGTAGCTGACATATCTTGCTCTACTTCCCCTCCACTATGTCATCAGCATTGTGATCTCACTGATGGTGACATCACAGGCAAATGACCTGGAGCTCACTGAATTGCTGTTCCTAAGCAGCGTTGCTGTCACAGTCAGTGAGGTCACAATGCTGGTGATGTAGTAGCGGGCAGTAGAGCTAGAAATGTCAGCTGCCAGGCAAAGTGCTGTTCCACACATTACACCCCAACATCAGGTAAGCAATCTTCTAATTAAACAAAGAGGAAAGAAAAAGTATCTCAGATATAAAAGGTGATGGTTATCTGCTTTTGAAATCTAACATTAGTTTTAGGCAGTACACTAGCTGTTTAAATCTATGAGCAGTCCCTGCAAAATGTGATACAATATTCATTAAATATTCATAACACTATTTTAGCTGTAAATCTGATTTTTAATGTTTTTATTTTAGACTATGAAGTCTATGTTAAGAAATCCAGAAACATGATTTGGAATGGTGGCACAGTTAATCAGCAAAAATCTAAGACCTTCAGTGAACTAACCCAAAACAGGCAGAGCTCATTGTCAGTCACTGGTCAGAAGGCTGACAGCTATCATTGGCCTAGTTATTTGCTTTTTCTTATGTAAATATGAAAAACAAAATCTATGGCACACTATGTTATCTGTAACCCAATTTATCATCCCCATACCATTATCTAAAACAGCAGTGCAATGAAAAATGTTTTTCCAAAAATGCTATTTTCAGATGCAATTAATAACACGCATTTGTCAATGCCAAATGTTGTCTTGCTAGCATTGGCATTGGTAGTGCAGGAGTTAGAGAGATGCATAATAGGAATGGCAGTGAAGTATGAAACTGACATCAACCTCATCCCACCCTGAAGAAACTGACAGGCATTGAGATGTGTCTTTGGGTTGTTGGCCATAATGCTCATGTTATTTCACCTCACCCTACCCTGCAGACACCGACAAGTGTCACAGTATGCCTTAGGGTCTTCGGGCCTTATGCTCACCCCATTCCATAAGGAAATGCACTGAAATGGGTGCAGTATAGGAGAATTGGGTGAACTTTGGGGCCAATGAGCGCCAGGTACACCTCAATGCCTGTCACTGGCTGCAGGGTTGGGGTGGAATGGCATGAGTATTACAGCCAACAATCCCAAGTCACACCCCTGATGTCTTTCAGTCTCTACAGGGTGGGGCTTTATGGTTGGAAACCCTAATTTCCCAGGCATTTGTTGGTATTTGCACTCCAAATTTTCAACATGGGCTTTTTGCGACCCCACCTCATGAACAGTGGCACTATCAGTTTGTTAGCTGAAAGATGATTTTGCATGGTGACTGCGTCATTTGGCACCACAGGTGCAAAAACACATTTCAGCCAGGATATGAAAAATGACAACTGAGCTGTTCATGAGGAGGTGTAAAAAAATGGCAACGTTAAAAAATTTGGAGTGAAAATATGAAAAATTGGTGAAGTCATGAGCTTGTGTAGAAACTGCACAATGAACTCCTGTAACGCAATTATTTTGGGAAGTTGTTTAACCAAATTTTCAACATAGGTATTTTGGGACCTCCACTCATGAACAATGTCACTGTGATTTTGTTAATGTGTCCCAAACATTGATTTCCCAGAGCGACCATGCCATTGTGTGCCACATGTGCAAAAACACATTTCGGGCAGGATGTGAAAAATTACAGCTTTACTGTTCATAAGGAAGTGTACAAAATGGAATTGATGAAAATCTGGAGTGAAAATATGAAAACTGGTGAAGTCACAAGCATGCATAGAAACTGCACAATGCATGCCCATAACACAATTATTTTGGGGATTGTTTTAACCAAATGTTCAACACAGGCATTTTGGGACCTCCACTTATGAACAGTGTCACTGTGATTTTGTTGCTCTGTCCAAAACATGATTTCTCACAGCTACCCCTCCATTATGCACCACATGTGTGAAAACACATTTCGGGTAGGATGTGAAAAATGGCAGCTGTACTGTTCATAAGGAGATGTTAAAAATGGGAATGTTGAAAATCTGGAGTGAAAATATTACAAATTGGAAAAGAATTCTACGAGTGTGCATGGAAACTGTGCAATGCGCTTTCGTAACACAGTAATTTTTTCACAAATTTAGGCTGGAAGTTTTCAGAAGCCCACCTGATGAACAGTGGCACTGTCATTCGTTAACCAGTCCCAAAGGTGATTCCGCACAGTGACCACAAAATGACTTTTCAGGGCTGAATAACTAAATGACGGTGACAGTGTTTATGAGGTGGGGTTCCAAAAACCCTATGTTGAAAATTTGGGACCAAAACTCTCCAAAATGGCTGAGATATCCACCTAAATTGAAACCCCCTATTCAATGTCATTATAGGACTTACTGTCATTTCTTCAGTTTGCAGTCGCCATTTGAAGAGTGCAGATGTGTTCCCAGTCCACTGAAGATTGCTGCTCCTCACCTCTGCAGGTAAGTATGGGGTGAGGGGTGTGGGAGGTGGGGTGTGCAGACAGAGGTATAGGTTCGGGAGGGCCAGCAGCAATGAAGAGAGACTGTTTTTCAAGTTAAAAAACTAAAAGGATGTTGTGGGTCCATTTTTTTTAACAAGGAAACCTGGATGTCAGCACACTGGGGTGGGCTCCCAGTGTGCCACACTACTTGGGGGGGATCAATGCTGACCTGGGGATTGGGCATCCCAAGGTCTAAAGATATGTGGGGTGGGGGGCACATCCAACACCAGGAGTGAGCATTTTGGTGTCGGAAACACCACAGCAGGGATTGGCACACTGAAGTGGGTTCCCAGTGTGCCACATTAAAGGATGTTTGGGGGGTTAAGCACCATAATGTCATCAGGTGGGGGTCCACCAGCATGATCAGGATCATGCTTACAGTACAAGTGCTTTTGGGCACTCAATACTCCCAGCCAGTGCGGAGCTTAGGCTGTGGCCTACTCTGCATGGCTGGGAGAAACTTTCAAGTCGTAGACAGTGGGAGGTGGTGAAGGCAGGTGCCGAAAGCACCTTCTCCCACCATTCAGGCAGGGACCAGTGGGGTGGCGAGGTGGACAGGTTACAAGGTTTGCTCTCCTGCCACCACTGCCACTGCCATGGTGATTGAAATGTTTCACCAAGAAAGGCACGAAGGGAAGGTGTGTCATCTCTGCCGCTGCACGATGAGCTTGTCTCTGATTGCAGCAGCAAATTCATTTCAAGCTGGTGACACTTTGCATAAAACTTGTGTCACCGCTAGCATGCTCGCTAATTGGGGAATGAGGGACTCTCCTTCTAAAGTGTGCCCTGCATTCACCAAAAGTGACACACCTCTGCATTTCTTCTACTACCATCTCCTACTTCCACAAAAGGATTAGTAAAATAGTCAAATCTATTTTTCTATGTACCTCCTATGCTGCACACCATAATTTTTTTTATTTTCTCAACCTTAATGCTTACCATGTTAACAATGGTATTTCTAAGACAGATGTGTCGGCCATAATTTTTTCTTGAGAAAACAATAAATTAAAACAGTTGCACATCCTCGCCTCCGGGACCAGAAAAAGAGGAAACACCCTGGCACCCAGGAAGACGAAGGCAGGACCAGCAGACCAGCCCCTACGCTCAGTGTTGGACCACTCCCAGCCAAACTCTGGTTCTCCTCCTAGCCCAGCTGCACTCTAGACTGTAGATAGAGTGTTGGTTAGGAGCTGGTGGCCTCACCTCAGGAGGGGTTCAGAGCTGGGGGGATGGCAAGTAAAGGTTAGGTAGGGAAACATCTGGCAGCAGAGGCTCGGTCTGGGAGGGGTTTCAGGTGAGCAGGTAATAGGCTGTGATCCCCAGGTCCTGCTAGAAAGAGTCCTAAGGGGCCAGTGAAGGAGCAATAAAGAGAGTTTACCAAAAAATATCTGCTTTTGGTATTTCTGAATTCCGTTTCTGACAGGCAGCAAAGTACAAATACTGAAGGGCAGACAGATATAAAAAAGTCAGCAAGCTATGTCCTGGCTTAGATTTTCATTCTTCTGATGTTTGGGACATGCATCTGGCAGTATAGCCTAGAGGTTACAGCAAAAAGCTGTGAACAAGCTTGGTACATCCAGCAGACCTGGGTTTGATGCGCACAACCTCTACTTGCATACTGTGTAACAGGGCTGTGTGAATATCTTTTTATAAATATTCAGCTGAATGTTACGTGTTCAGCAACCAAATATTTGGGTATTCAATATTTAACTAGCCCATTTAAAATAAAATGAAACAAAAACCCTCCCCCCCAGCCCAAAATCCAGTAGAATTATGTAACCCCCTGTCTCCCCAACCTCTCTTAGCAGCCCGATGCCACCCTCCTCCCCCCAACCACCCACCCACAGTTCCATTTATTTTTATTTAATTTATTAATTTGTTTATTGAAATGTTTCACCAGCAAGGCACACTGAGCGACAAGTCACTTGTCTCCTGGTGCAACCTGGGAAAAGGGGTACAATAGGGATCAGACATTAAATATTCAAATTACAATAATAACCTTAACATACAGTAGTACGGTCGGTGATACAAACAGTATTGCAAAAGGCAGGTGAATGTAAACAGTATTACAACAGTGTAGCACATAATAGGTAGAAAGAGAGGAACAATAACAAGTGCCAGGTTAATAAGTAAAAGTGCTAACATGAAAGAAATAGGTGGGAGGTGGGAGGGATTAATAGGTGAGTGAGAATGGACCCTTGAGGGGAGGACAATTAGCACCCATGGAGGGAATGGGGCCTAATTAATAGTCCAACAAGATACAGTGGACCCTACTAGTAGATGTGAGAAGCCAGTATAGTGCTAATTAGAAGAGGGGAGAAGTGCATTAGGCATCATAGGACCCCTTCAGGGTGTTGAGAACCCTGCAAGGGGAATGCAGTAGCCAGGAGGAAAGGATGGTGGGAGAGAGAAGCAGAGGAGACAGACTGGGCACAGTTGAACCCTTCAGGATGCAGATAACCCTGCAGGGGACTGTGAGGACTAGGGAGAAAGGGGGATAGGGAGGGAGGGGGGGAAGGAGAGGTGACATGCCTAGAAGAGAGGGGAAGGAGAGGTGACATGTCTAGGTGCAGTAGAGCCCCTTCAGGATGCTGATAACCCTGCAAGGGCAAGGGGGACTGATTGAGAGAGGGAATGTGATGATCCTAGATGCAGAGGACACCTTCAGGATGCTGGAACCCTGCAACATGACAGTAAGTTTAGGAAGAAGTAGGGATGGTAGGAGAAGGTAGTTGATAAAAGATACAAACCCCTTGGTGGGGTAGGAGAAGGATCCATGGAGATCATATAAGGTCCCTTACATTCCATGAGAGAGCAAAGGAGGCCAGTAAGGAACTTCAAAGAGGAGAGATAGAAATTTGGGGGTTAGGGGTTGCACCGAGTAAGGAGAAGGTGACAGTAGAGGGGTAGGGAATGTCTAGGGATGGAGGAAGGTATTAGGGAGGGACATGTCAGGAGCAGCTTAGTGCAAGGTAATTTTTGAGGGCAGAGCTGATAGAGTAGGTGGAGGATGAGTGCTGGATTTGAGGGGGGAGGGAATTCCACATTTTTGGGAGGCAGTGAGAGTCGGATTGGCTGATTTGGGGGTTTCTGTAGGGGGCTACCAGGGTGCAGGAGTCAGCAGATCTAAGGGAATGGGAGGTGGGGGGTGTTTTAAAGGAGGAGGTGTGGTAGGAAGGAAGCTCAGCCAACCAGTACTTGGAGGTGAATTTGGCACAGTGGGAGAGTCCCCTATTTGTGAGAGAGGGGAAGGATAGGACATGATAAAGGTCACAGTGATGGGTACGAGTGAGGGCATCAAGGGCAAAGTGGCAGAAGGAATTGGATAGAGTGTCCAGTCTGGCTGGGGTGGACTTAAGGGCAGCATTATAGACTATGCCACAGTAGTAAAAAATGGGCAGTATCATCTTTTGAACACGTTCATGCCTAGCTGTAGGAGAGATACAGCTATGGTTCCTGAACAGGGCACCAAGCTTGGGGAGCAGTTTTTTCTGGATGGTGTCAATATGTACAGAGAAGTTTAGGTGTTGGTCCAACCAAACACCTAAGTATCTCAAGGAGGATGTGTCTTCAACTAAAGTTCCATCAAGGGTGTGGAAAGTGGGTAGGGAGGGACGCCTACAGAGTCTCTGCCTTGTGCCAAAGGTCATGGAGACAGTCTTCTTGGTGTTGAGGAAAAGTTGATGGTTAGCAAACCAGAGCTGGACCTTGTTGAAGTCTTTCTGTAAGTTGGTTGTAACCTCAACAGGACAGGAGAGCGAGAGAGAGAGAGAGAGATGCATACAGGACTGTATCATCAGCATATGTATGCATTGCAGAGGAGGGAAGCAAACAGAGGGAAGGTAATTTAAGAAGATGGAGAATAGGAGGGGCTCTAATACAGAGCCCTGGGGTATGCCAGTGCTAATTGGGAGGGGAGGTGAGGTGAGGTGGCATCCAAGATCTTTACTGATTGGGTTCTGCCAATAAGGTAGGTCTTGAACCAGTTTATGGTGGAGGGAGATTGGCCAGCCACCAGGAGTGAGCTGAGGAGAAGGGAGTGAGAGACAGTGTTGAAAGCCTTTGCCAGGTTGACAAAAATGGCAGAGGTGATTTGGCCATGGTCCATCCTGGTTAGGACAGAGTCAGTGAGCCGTAGGGGAGAGGTGGTGGTTGAATGTTTTTTCCTGAAGCCAGACTGGAAAAGGGTGAAAAAGGAGGTGTCAGATAGAAAAGAGGTGAGTTGGGAGAGGACAATGTGTTCTTGAAGCTTGGCAAGGGTAGGGAGGAGAGAAATTGGGTGATAGTTGCCTGGGGATGAGGAGTCACCCCCTTTAGGCAGAGGGAGGACCACTGCATGTTTCCATGAGGAGGGAACCAAGGCAGTAGAGAAGGAGAGATTGAGGAACATTGAGAGGGGGTAGGGAATGGCTGAGGTTGAGAGGGAGAGGAGTTTAGGGTCAAGGCTGTCAGGGGAGGTACCTTTAGAGGGGTTGATAGTGAGGAGGGCACTTAGGGTATTGTTTGGGGTTACAGTAGTGAAAAAGAAGGGGAGATGGGAGGGTGGTGAAGGGCACTCTGATAGAGGATGGGGAGGGTAGGAGGGGAGGGATTTCAGAAGCACAGTGGCACAGGAGGTATAGTATGAGTTAAATTCCACCACTATGGCTGCTGGGTCAGACACTAGTGAGCTATTTACTTTAAGTACTTGGGGGGTGAGAAGAGGGACTAAATAAGGCATGGACCACCTTCCAGAACTTTGAAGGAGAATTTATGTTGGTGATGAAGGTAGATTTAAAATATTCAGACTTGGCTAGCCTTGTAGCACTGGTTCAAGTGTTTTTCAGCATCCAGTAGTTCGTGAGGTCACTAGGATGCTGTGTAGCTTTATGACGCTTCCAGGCTCAATCTCTAGCCCTGAGGCAGGCCAGGATTTCAGGCGTAATCTAAGGTAAGTGGCTACCTCTGACTCTGGTTTGCTTAAGTGGGGCAAAGGCATTCCAGTTTACAAGAAGGAGTTCTTTGAAGTAAGCAAGGGCCATGTCGATCAAAGGGAGGGAGGTTAGGGAGGACCAGTCAGAAGTGACAAGGTTACTCAGGAGAAGTTTAAGATCAAGAGATTTGAAAGAGCATAGTTGTATGGTTTTGTGGGGTAATTTAGTTCTATGGACTGTCCTAACTATGAATATTGGGTTATGGTCATTGAGAGCATCGGGGAGGATGCCAGAGGAGAGTATGCAGTGGGGTGGGAGGTAAGGGCCTAGTCAAATAAGGAGTGTTGTTTTGTCTTGTGATTTAGGTGGCTGGGTTCCGAGATCAGTTGGGAGAGGTTTGTGGCACCAATTTCATTTTTAGTTTTGGTAGTTTTGGGAGACAATCAATTTATATTGAAGTCGCCTAGGATAAATAATTCTCCAAAGCGAGCAAGAGAGGTGAAGGAAGTTAGGAGGCCTTGTGCTACCGAAGGGTGGACATTAGGATGGCAATATATTCCAGCTATGAAGATAGAGAGAGTGAAGGGGAGGGTCACATGGATAGCTAGGGCATCATGGGTCTCGGGATTGGAGGATGAGTAAATGATGTACATTTGTACATTGTAAATAAATAAATCCCTCAATAGACGACCGGCACCACCTGCCCACCTCCACGGCTGGACGCTGTCTTTCTTAATGCTCGTCTGTGCCTTAAAGTATCAGAGTTTTGCCCCCACTCCACCCTAACATTAACTGTGCACCAGCACCCAATTCTCTTAACATAGAGAAGGTGACCAGCACAGAACCACCCTCCTCCATGGCCAGCCCAATGGAAGCGCCCCACGCTTGTTGACCAGTAGAAACCAGCTGATCGTGATCAGCTGGTTTTACTATACAGAGAGAGCAAGCAAATGAGCGCTTTCATTCATGAGAAGGTGGCTGGCCATGGAGGAGGGTGGGTCTTTACCAGTCGCCTTCTCCATATTAAGAGAATTGGGTGCTAGTGCTGGGGTCAAGGTGCTGCCAGGGTTGGGGGGGCATAACTCTGATAGTTTTAGGCACAAACGAGTGCTAAGAAAGACAGTGGTTGGCCGTGGAGGTGGGTGGGTTGTGCCAGCCTTCTATCAGGGGATTTATGTATTTATAATGTTCAAACTAAATAAAAATAAATGTAATTGTGGGTACTAGGGGGAGGAGGGTGGCACTGTGCTGCTGAGAGAGGGTGGGGGGATGTGGTTACATTTATTTTACTGGGTTTTGGGTTGGGAACAAAGTTTTTTTAATTTTTTTATTTTGTAACTAGCTAAGAACTGAATCCTGAATATGAATAGTCCTCAATTCAGAATTTCTGAATATTCAGAAACACTACTATTCATGGTATTTGGTAAATCATTTTTGGCCCCTGCACAGCTCTATTGTGTAACCATGAGCAAGTCACTTAACCTCCTTGTGCTCTGGGATGCATCTGAAAACTAGTGCCAACTCGGTGTGTCTTTCCCAGTCCAAAATTGTAAAATAAAAATACTGTGCAGTTACTGTAGCTGGGGTCCTGTGTTGGAACTGCCAATTAGTTACTGTAGTTGGGGTTCTGTGTTGGAATTTCCAATTAGTTACTGAAGTTGGGGTCCTGTGCTGGAATTGCTGATTAGTTACTGTAGTTGGGGTCCTGTGTTGGAATTGCTGATTAGTTACTGTAGTTGGGGTCCTGTGTTAGAATTGCCGATAGAGGGGAGATTAAGTAGCCAGCTTAAACCTAGAGGTATATATTTATATTTTCTCTCCATAAAGTAGCAGTGTAAGTGGGTAGGTGGAAGAAAGAGAGACAGAGCAGTATGGAGAATCTGCATCAAAGACATCTGCAGGACCCCTTGCAAGGAGCATACCACCCCAAGGTAAGGAGGTAACACCTTACTGGAAACTGTTTACAACAGCTAGTGGGAGGTAACTGCAGATTGTAACCATACTACAAGTGGGAAAGAAGTAGTACTCACCCAGGATAAGGTAGGTACAGGTAGGAGGATTAAAGAAAAAGTGAAAACAACAAAAAACATTTAGGATAGGGTAACAAATTAGTTTCAGGAAAGCAAAAGGGAGGGGTAGGAGTACAATGGGAGTAGGAAGAAAGCAGAAGGGTACAGAGACATTTGAATAGACACTAGGCAATGGAAGGAAAGAACATGTGAGTGGTTCAGTGCAAAGGGTGTGGTACTGTAGTCTTTTGGGACACCTTCTAGAGACTGAGGTGCTGCCTCATTTGTACTCACCTCCTGGGTTGCAGGCAGAGGTTGCTGGACTCTGAGCCAAACTGGCAAGGATACAGAGGACCTTCTGCCCTACCCAGGGGCCACCAAGTATGCCACCACTCCCCTATAGAATGCCTAGGTAGAGGCAAAGTGGATGCACCTTGGTGGGCACAGAGAGGGTGGTGGTGGTAGGAACCATGCATGCTCCTCAGCATATACCACCACAGAATTCCATTGTTGTATTGTCAGGATGGGGCAACCAAGAGGAGTCACCCATCACAGTGGGAGGGAGGAAGTAGGGGTCCTCAGAAATGGAGGCCCCAAGGAGGGAGGAAGAGACCTCCAGCAGAGGAGAAAGCAGCAGCTGGTGGGCAACTCTATTGTTAAGAGGACAGATGTGGGAGTGGGGGGGAATGAGAGGGAAGTGAAGTACCTGAGAGGTGCTTTGGCTTGAAGGGATGGAGAGCTTATCCAGAGGATTACTAGGACAGCAGGAGATGGGAGGGAGACAGATATTGTCCACCTGGGGACAAGTGACATGGCAAGGAATAGGGTAGGAGTAGTGCAGGTCAACTTCAGGGAGTTGGGGAGGGGCCTTAAACAGGTTGCATGCACAGTGTTTTTTTCTGAGGTGTTACCTGTGTACAGTCAGGGAGATGCAAGGGTACTCTGCACCAGGGAAGTTAATGACTAGTTAAAGGCATGGTGCATGGAGGAGGAGGACTTCGGCTACATCAGGGACTAGAGGCCAGGTTGGGAGAATATGGGCCTCTGTAAGGAAGATGGCCTGCTTCCTTCTGGGAAAGGGATCATGGTCCTTTGTGGGAGGTTTAATTGCTACCTGAATGTTCATTTAAACTAGCAAGGGGGGGGCAGTAAAACTAAGGAAGCAAAATTGCTTCCTCGGAGGATGGAGCAGCGGGGAGGAGGGCCTGGGGGGAGATGACTCCTCTATAACAGAGGCACAAAAAGGCAGGGATGGAAACAAGGCAGAAGAAAAGGGGGCAAAACTCAAGTAATAGATGGCACAGGATTAAAGAAGACAAGGAATGAGGAAATAAAAAATGTAGCTGGAAAGTCAGGGGGGACTTCAGGGAAAAACATGGTCAGGAATAGGAGGGGGAAGCAGGACAGCAAGTAGAGAAGAAAGAAGGTAGGGGGAGTCATGTGCACCAATGCAAGGAGTCTTGGAAACAAAATTCCAGACCTGGAAGCCATCATGGTGGAGACTGACCTGGATATAGTGGTCATTACAGAGTTGTGGTGTACTGAGCATCATGACATGGATATGGCCATGCTGGGCTGCTATATGTTCAGGAGAGAGGCAGAGAAGGGAGGAGGGGTTATTTTATATGTAAGGGAGGGAATCAAGGTCATGCTGGTAGGGGGCACTAGGAGGAAAACAAAGGGGCTGGAGGTGCTGTGGGTGAGACTGAAAGGTGAGTAAGGGGGAGGTGCTGCTAGTTGGTAACTTCAATCTGCCTTGTGTGCAGTGGAAACTTCCAGCTGTAGCTTACTCAAGGAGAAGGGCCTTCCTTGACTCCCTACCAGGGGCTTTTCTTAGGCAGCTGGACAAAGAACCCACTAGGGATGGGGCAGTGCTGGACCTGGTGCTTACAAACAGGGACAGCATTGCAGACATTACAGTGGGCAGTCCCCCAGGTACCAGGGAACACCGTACAGTGTGGTTTACATTAAAGACAGGAACAGAAGCTAACCACATGAGGATGAGGGTCCTGGACCTTAGGAGGGCAGATTTTAAAGAAATGGGAGACTGTGTCAGAAATTGGCTCAAAGGAGAGGATTGCTGGGGAGGGTTGAAGGCCCAGTGGGCAAAAATATGGGAGGGTATAACTAAGGTAACTAACCTCTGCATGAAGGAAGTGAAGGAAAAAGGGACCAGTTCTCTAAGGAAGTGGCAAAAGTGGTGAAAGAAAAAAGGGTAGCATTCGGGGGTATAAGGAAACACAGAGGTATGAGGACAGGGAGGTTATGTCTTGTAAAGCAGAGGGAAACAGACAAGGCAGCGAAGGGAGCAAAGATGCAGACAGAGGAAAGAATCATCAAAGGGGTCACTAAGGGGGATAAGACTTTATTCAGATGATAGCCCGTGACATGCGCGACCGTGATTGAGTGAAACCAAAAGTGGTGACTCAATCATGGCACATGTCATGGGGGCTACCGATGAGGTAGGGTGACCAGATGGGAGTGGGTTCGCTCATATAGTGACAGGATGTCGCTACATGTACGTGCACTCAGTGGGTGGGAGCGAACATGCTCAGTGAGGGGTGGGAGGGTTTTTGAGGGGTGGTGCCACGGTGGACTACTGAGCTGGCCCTTGTGGCATGGTGGGTGGGTTCACAGCTTGGGTGGACAGTGTGCTGGGTTCGGGTCCAGGCGGAGGTATGCTTTTGTGCGCCCGGACCCAATTTTCTTTCCATATTTACGCACCAAACATACATCCCCTGGAGTTAAGAATCCTTAAGTAGGGGGTGTGGGGGCAGCCTCTGCATGAAATAAATTGAGTCCCCAGCATCATTTGTTAGGCGCCATGGAGTCACAGCGCCAAAATTGATTTTCAGCAATGTGACTGCGAACAGCGATCACCTTTAAGGTCAGTCAAGTATGACAAAGAACCTATTCAGATATGTAAGGGAGAAAAGGAAAGTGGGGGAGGAGAATTAGAAGGCTGGAGGGGATGACTGCAAAGAGAAGGACCATGAAAAAGCAGACATGTGGAACAGGTACTTCTGCTTTGTCTTTACATTGGACGGAGGGACAGACCACCAGGGAGCAGCCGGAATGGGAGGGGAGTGGGAGACGGACACAAATCCATTTTCAGAGGAAAGAATCCAGAAGGGACTTGCAGCTCTGAAGGTGGACAATGCAATGGGACTGGATGGGAAACATCCAAGGGTTCTAAAGGAGCTTAGGCTGGTGCTAGCTTCCCCACTGACAGTTTTGTTCAACAGCTTACTGGAAACAGTCATGGTTCTGGAGAACTGGAGAAGAGCTGATGTAGTCTCTCTACACAAGGGCGGCAGCAAAGAGGAGGCAAGCAACTGTAGGCCAGTCAGTCTTACAACAGTTGTGGAAAAATTAATGGAAATCCTCCTAAAGATAAGACTGGCTGAGTATATTGACTCCAGTGGACTGTGAGACCACAGGTGGCATGGATTCACTGGGCGGAAGAGGTCATGTCAACCAATCTGACGGATTTTGTTGACTGGGTGACCAGAAAAATAGATCAAGGGAAGGTAGTGGACATTGCCTATCTGGATTTCAGCAAGATCTTCGAGAATGTAGCACACAGAAGGCTGATAAAGAAACTGAGCAGCCTGGTGGTGAGATCCAGAGAGGTGAATTGTGTTAGAAACTGGTTAATGGATAGGAGTCAGAGGGTGGTGGTAAACAGCACTCACTTGAATGATGGAGCAGTGACCAACAGCAAGCAACAGGGCTCAGTACTGGGACTGGTCCTCTTCGATGTCTTCATAAGGGACATTACTGCAGAAGGTGTGCTTTTTTTGCTGATGATACCAAAATATGCAAGAGGATGGACACTCAGGAGGGGAGGAGAGAATGAACAGTGATTCCAGGAAACTCAAGGAGTGATGTAAAATATGGAAGTTGGGGTTCAATGCCAAAAAGTGCAAGATCATGCACCTAGGGTACAGGAACCCAAGTGCTGAGTACAGTACAGAGGAGGTACTGTAGGTACTGACAGTCACTAAACAGAAAAAAGACCTTAGGGTTATCGTATCTAATTATCTCAGGTGGCAGGACAGCATGACAAAGCAGTGGATAGGGATAATGGGATGCTGGGGAGTACAGGGAAGAGTATATCTGGCAGAAGGAGTGAGGTAGTGTTTGTGATACTTGGACAGCTGGTTCTGATCACTGTATCATTTTTTGTAATATAAAAATGGGTTATGGACTGCTTCTCATGAGAAATGTAGAAACAGCATGTGAAATCACACACACACACACACACACACACACACACACAAAACAGGTTTTAGATACAAGGTGCTACCTGGAAGGCCAGAAGCTAATTACAGGCTAGAAGATACCTAACTGCCAAGATAGATCATAAACTTTGATAACGCTTAGAGGAAGAAGAGCAGAATGTGACGTTTTAGTGCGAAGTCATAAAAGATGCTTTGATGTCCTGGAAAAGGGGAAACTGCTCCTAAGATCAAAGAAAACTCATTTTGAAGAAAATGAGTTGTGCTGAGAATTTCAGAATTTAATACTTTGAAAAGACATCCATTTTTTGTATAGATATATTTTTTTATATATTCTGACAGAGGAGGAGCTAGGGGACCTCATGCAAAGAGGTGGGCAAAGCCAGCTTTTAAACAGATTTCTGTTTTCCTTAACATACTTTTATCTACACTCTGATGAAGAAACATCTTTGAGCACTTTAAGCAGGTATTTAGATAGAGAGAGAGACAGAATCTAAGTACTGTAGTAGGAATTGCACTGTTAAAACCTTGTTCTTTTAAAAGATGTGTATGTTCTTGTGATATATGGTTCTGTATTTTATGTTTTACGTATCTTTTATCTATTTTAGTAAAACTCTATTTTTAGAGCCTACTTCGTCTGTCTTTGATTTCTTTCCTTTACAAGTGAAGTATATATGGTTAAAGCAGACACTGTACATAAGCTTGAATGATGATACCAGTTTTGAATGATGATACCAAATTGGAAAAAGGTAAGTGTTTCAATCTGAGGTCTTTATTAAAGTTTTCAAGGGTTCATTTCTGTACACCTGGTTAGGTGCCCGTAGGCAAAGATATCTGGCCCCCCAAAGACAGATTTATCTGAGTCTGTGCATTGGGTACAGTATGCTAGCAAGAGGTTCACAGTTTGAATCCCTCCAGAACTGAGAACAAAGGTTGATCCGAACCCACAAAACAGACAGGAGGGTTACCCTGTTTCTATTAACTATTCACAAGACTGCACTCAGAGGTTGGCACTTTGGGAGTAGAGGACTGACCTGCTGAGTGGGTTTGTGACAGATTGGTTGGCAGCTGGGGGATAATTTGGGTTTCACAAGGTTTTATTGTTCAGCTTGACAGCTTGAGACCGTAAGCTCACTTGCAAAGAAAGAAAAAGGCAGTGATTTATTTTAAAAAGGAAACAGAACTATATCACTTGGTGTACAGTCAAGTTCCTACCCGTTTAATTTTTTTTTTCTAAAGTGCAAGTCAGAGTAGCAGTAGTGAGGGAAGATGGCTTCCAACTATAGCAGGCACACTGTAGAGTACTTAAGGCAGTTGTGTGGGGACAGAGAAGTCTCGTTCGAGGTGAAAGCCAGCAAGCAGAACCTCATAGATGCCCTGATTGTAGCAGATACCCAGAGCAGCGAGTCACAGACCATGACTGAAAAGGAACAAACCTTGAGTGTGGTAGGGCTAGTGGCCAGTGCAGTGTCCAGATCTGATGAGGAGGGCAACAGGGCCACTCTTAGTGAAGGGCCACAGCAGCAGGGGAAGGTCACCAGTATCCTGAATCCAGAAGTACTTAGGCTGCAAATTGAGTTCCGCAGGATGGAGCTGGAGTTCCAGAAGAAGAGAGAATGAGAGAAATGAGAGGCAGATCATGAGGCGGAGTGAGAACGCTGAGAGGCAGAGTGAGAACAGAGAGACACACAGACCATGAGGAGTGTGAGTGCCTGCGAGCTGCAGAGGAGAAAAGAGAATGAGAATGCCGAGACACAGACCGTGAGGAGCAAGAGTGCCAGAGGCAACATGAACTGGAGAAGCTACGTCTCCGACCAGTGGCACCAGAGTAGGTAAGTCGCTTGGGTTTAACTGGGACTACAGGACTGGGATACAAAATGAATTCCAAATTAATAGCCGAATTTAAAGGGGGGAGGATATGGATGCCTTTTTAAATTCTTTTGAAAAAGTTTGTATTTAGGCTAAAATTCCTAGAGAGTCCTGGAGCTTCCAGCTATCCCCGCTACTTACTGGGAAAGCTCGGAATGCATTGGGTCAAATGGACAATGAGGACAGTGATGATTACAGCAAACTTAAAGCTGCATTGTTAAAAACAATTTAATTAACTGCTGAATCATACAGAGCTAAATTCCATAAGCTCAGGAGAAGCCTTGACATGAGCTACGAGGAGCTAGACATGAAATGACATCAGTTTTAAAAACATTGGTGGGAAGGAATTGAGGCAAACTCTGTTGATAAAATTGAAAATGTGATTCTGTTAGAACAGTTTTTCTGGGCATGTTCAGCAGAGCTGAAAACCTGGCTGGAGGACCAAGATCCCAAAACAGTGCAAGAGGCTGCTGAACTCTCAGACCACTATGCCAAGAGCAGACCTGCTGTGAGACCGAATGGGTTGGGTGTGGCAGCACAGAAAGGGAAATGCACACCTTCAGGGCAGCTAAAACCCTCACTGCCTCCACTGAAACCAGTTAGCCCCAGGTTTCAGAGAAAACATTTCTCTGAGAGAAGAAATGAATGTTGGTTGTGTAAAGAAACTGGGCATATTGCCAGACAGTGTCCCAAAAAAGTGAGCAATAATACACAACTGGGTGCTAGAAAAGAAGTGGGTTGTTTGTGTGTCCCTGGAAGCATGCCATTGAACATGAGGGAACACATGCACCCAGTCATGGTGAATGGTGTACAGACACAAGGGTTAAGGGACACAGGGGCATGCCTGAACTTGATAAAGGGGGATCTGGTACAGCCTGGTCAGCTTATACCCAATAAATACATCACCGTACAAGACTTTGCGGGTGGGGAGAAAACATTGCCCCTCACTAGTGTTCTCTTAGACTGGGGAGAAACAGGGAGAACTGTGCAACAGGTGTCTGTAGCCAAAACATTAGCTGTGGATGTGATCCTGGGCAACAATCTTCAACAGGGGATGGTATGTGCAGTTACCCATGGCCAAGTGGCAAGGGACAATTGTAGTTCCCTGAACCCCACAGAAGCCATTGTGGAAACCAATGAGAGGCTGGTTCCCCAGCCTGTATCTCCAGAGGGGGAGACTGATAAAAAGGGGTAGAAATTTCCCAGTAGCAAGTAATCACACAGCTACAGAGGGTTACTCCAAGAGGAGGGTGACCCCTTGTCAGAGGGTTGGGATTGACAGTGATCCTGAGTACCCTGATGCTAGTGCTAGGGACCCTAGTTTAGCAACTGAAGGGGACCTGTCTCATGCCTTGGGAATGTGTGAGGGATTTGCAGCTGCTCAGAGAAGTGACCCTAGTTTAGAGAAGCTGAGGGCTTGGGCAGACTTGGATGGTGCACAGGGAGGTGACGGCAGACATAAGGTTTGTTGGGAAAATAGACTTTTGTATACTTAGGCAGTACAGACAGAGGGAGGGATGCTAGGCAGGCTGTTTGTCATTCCCCAGGGGTATTGTGAGCAGTTGCTCAAGACTGCACATGATATTCCCTTGTCTGGTCATCTGGGAATCACGCACATGATGCAGCAGTTGGCCCAGAATTTCTACTGGCCTAACTTATTGCAGGTCTTGTCACTGGTGCCAAGAAATAGGGAAGGTGGGCAAGAAAACCCAAGCTGCCCTGATTCCATTGCCCATAGTAGAGGAGCCATTCTAGAGGGTGAAAATGGATTTTGTGGGGCCTTTAAATACCCTCAGCTCCTCAGGGAAGAGATTCATCCTAACTGTGGTGGATTATGCCACCCAGTACCCAGAGGCAGTCGCCCTATACTCACTGAGGACAGACAAAGTGGCAGATGCCTTACTTGGGATTTTCTCTCGTGTTAGGTTTCTGCAGGAGGTAATCACTTATTGAGGGGGTTCCTTCATGTCAGACCTGATGAAATGTTTATGGGAGAAATTTGGGGTGGTAAAGAGATGCACAACACCATATCACCCACAAGCCAATGGACTTGTGGAATGATTCAATGGCACCATAAAGTCAATGCTCAGGGCATTTGCTGAACAGCATGGGAGGGACTGGGAGAAATACCTTCCACACATGTTGTTTGCATACAGGGAGGTGTCCCAAGAGTCAACAGGATTTTTCCCCTTCAAACTCAAATGGACGCCAGGTACGTGGGCCCCTAGACTTGATCCGGGAGGACTGGGAAGGCAAGCACACCACCAAGGGAACTCCCATAGTGGATTACGTCCTTAGGTTTAGGGAAAGGCTGAAGGAGCTTATGGGGACAGCCAGAGCAACCTAGCAGCTGCCCAACAGAAACAGAAAGTGTGGTATGACCGCAGAGCTAGAGCTCGCTCATACATGGTGGGTCAGGAAGTCATGGTCCTTATTCCAGTCTGGAAAGACAAGCTATGGGCTGAGTGGGCAGGACCATACAAAGTGGTTAGGAAGGTAAATGATGTGAACTACATTGTGGAGTTACCTGACAGAAGACAGACAGAAAAGATGTACCATGTCAACATGATGAAGCCATATGCAAATAGGGCTGACATGGTGTTTGCAGTGTGTAGTCCTGGGGAGGGGACGGATGAAGGAGACCCCCTTCTGGACTTGCTGGAAGAAAGTAAGTGGGAGTCCTCTGTGGAGGCAGTTAAATTGTCTCCCCAGCTGACCCCAGACAAGATCCAGAAAGTAAGGGAGGTTTTAGCAGACTTTGCCCCATTGTTTAGCGTCAAGCCTGAACTAACCCCCTTAGTGACTTATGATGTGGAGACAGGGACACAGAAGCCCATACGGCAGACAGCATATTGGGTGTCAGAGGCTGTCCAAAAGGACATTAGGAGGGAAGTGGAGGAGATGCTGGATTTAGGGGTAATCCAGCGATCCCACAGCCCCTGGGCCTCACCCATAGTCCTTGTGCCTAAGCCAGATGGCTCTACTTGTTTCTGTGTGGACTATCATGGACTGAATGCAGTCACAAAGTCAGACACTCAGTCGATGCCCTGGACGGATGAACTCCTAGACAAGTTGGGAGGGGCAACCTATCTCACGACTATTGACCTACCAAGGGGTATTGGCAGGAAGAGCTGACAGACAGAGCTAGGGACAGGTCAGCCTTCATCATTTCAATAGGCTTATTTGAGTTTAAAGTAATGCCTTTCAGAATGAAGAATGCCCCAGCCACTTTCCAAAGGTTGGTGAACCAGGTGTTAAATATTGCTGAGGAATACGCCGTGGCATACCTGGATGACACTTCCATCTTTAGTACCAGCTGGGGGGAACATCTATCCCACCATAGGGAAGTGCTGGGGAGGATACAGAGGGCCGGGCTCACTGTCAAAGCCGAGAAGTGTCAGGTGGCCATGGGAGATGTGGCATACCTCGGGCATATGGTAGGCCGGGGACAGCTCCATCCTAACCAAATAAAAATAGAGGTAATCCAGGTGTGGCCCAGACCAGAAACACAGAAGCAGGTCAGGAGTTTTCTAGGGACAGCAGGGTACTACAGAAAATTTGTACCAATTACAGTGCCCTGGCTACTCCCCTATCTGACCTGACAAAGAGAAGGATCCCCAAGAAAATTACCTGGGGCCCAGCCTGTGAGGAAGCCTTTTCCAAACTAAAGGATGCACTGTGCAGTGCTCCTATTTTGACAAGTACAGACTATAGCAAAACCTTTATAGTTTAGACTGATGCCTCAGACATGGGTATTAGGGCAGTACTGAGTCAGACATCCAGCCAAGGGACAGATCACCCAGTAGTGTACCTGAGTAGGAAGTTACTTCCCAGGGAGCTGGCATACTCCATGGTGGAAAAAGAATGTTGTGCCATAGTGTGGGCCCTAAAGAAGTTGGAGCCATATTTATATGGGCAGCATTTTGTGGTGCAGACTGACCACAACCCCCTGGTTTGGCTGATGCAGATGGGAAAGAACAATGGTAGATTGCTAAGATGGAATCTTGCTTTGCAAAGGTATGATATGACAATATTACATAGGGCTGGAGCCAAAAATCAGAACTCAGATGGGCTGTCTAGGATCTATGAGGAGTGAACTGATTTGGGAAGCTCATCCCATGCAGGGGATAGAACCCCCAAATTCAGTCTAGGTGGGGAAGAATTGTAACACTTGGACAGCTGGTTCTGATCACTGTATCATTTTTTGTAATATAAAAATGGGTTATGCACAGTCTCTTGTGAGAAATGCTGAAACAGCATGTGAGATCACATACACACACACACACACACACACACAGATTTTAGATACAAGGTATTACCTGGAAGGCCAGAAGCTAATTACAGGCTAGAAGATACCTAACTGCCAAGATAGATCATAAACTTTGATAACGCTTAGAGGAAGAAGAGCAGGTTGTGACGTTTTAGTGCGAAGTCATAAAAGATGCTTTGATGTCCTGGAAAAGGGGAAACTGCTCCTAAGTTCAAGGAAAACTCAGTTTGAAGAAAATGAGTTGTGCTGAGAATTTCAGAATTTAATACTTTGAAAAGACATCCTGTTTTTGTATGGATATTTTTTTTATATATTCTGACAGAGGAGGAGCTAGGTGACCTCATGCAAAGAGGTGGGCAAAGCCAGCTTTTAAACAGAATTCTGTTTTCTTTCAGACACTTTTATCTACACTCTGACAAAGAAACATCTTTGAGCACTTTAAGCAGGTATTTAGAGAGAGAGAGACAAAATCTAAGTACTGTAATAGGAATTGCACTGTTAAAACCTTGTTCTTGTAAAAGATTTGTATGTTCTTGTGATATATGGTTCTGTATTTTATGTTTTACATATCTTTTATCTATTTTAGTAAAACTCTATTTTTTAGAGCCTACTTCATCTGTCTTTGATATCTTTCCTTTACAAGTGAAGTATATATGGTTAAAGCAGACACTGTACATAAGCTTGAATGATGATACCAAACTGGAAAAAGGTAAACATTTTAATCTGAGGTCTTTATTAAAGTTTTTAAGGTTTCATTTCTGTACACCTGGTTAGGTGCCCATAGGCAAAGATATCTGGGCCCCCAAAGACAGATTTATCTGAGCCTATGTATTGGGTACGTTAGCAAGAGGTTCACAGTTTGAATCCTTCCAGAACTGAGACCAAAGGTTGATCTCAATCCACAAAACAGACAGGAGGGTTACCCTGTTTCTGTTAACTGTTCACAAGACTGCGCTCGGAGGTTGGCACTTTGGGAGTAGACAACTGACCTGCTGAGTTGGTTTGTGACAGTGTTGTCACTGTATTGCATGCTGGTGAGACCCTACCTGGAGTACTGTGTGCAGTTTTGGAGCCCACACCTCAGAAAGGATGTAGATTGGGTGGAGGCGGTCCAGAAGAAGGCAAATAAAATGGTGCTGGGGTTTCAGGAGAAGCTGTATGTGAGACTGATGGATCTCAACATGTACAGACTGGAAGAGAGGAGAGTGAGAGGTGACATGATAGAGATCTACAAGTACCTCACAGGGGTAAACTCAGACACAAAGGGCAACCCTAGGAGGCATACACCAAGTACAGTTCAGCCCCTAGTCTTACTGTCTGCTGAGCTTCATTGATCTTTACCAACTAGGAGAGAGACCACTCACGGAGGGAAGGCAGACTCTGACAGGTGCAGAAGCAGGGATTCCTTGACAGCAGTTCTACCTGAATCCTCCTTGGAGTGCACAGTCTGGGCTCCTTTCTCCATTGAGGCAGCTTCTCTCCTCACTTGCTCTGCCCAGACCCAGCCAGTGGCTGCTCTCTCAGCATAAGGAGCAGTTGGAACACTTACTCCACACCCCCTTTCCATCCTATCAGTTCTGGGTGTACTCTGATTTTATGTGCAGTTGATGTAACAAGGGTTTGGTACATCTAGAAGGCAGAACATCACTGATTGTTTTTGGTCCATTCGGAGCCTAACAGCTCAGGAAAACAGCCACCTCCTACCCCCCCTGCTGAGCAGATACACACCCAAGGGAAATAGCAGGCATCCCTTTTCTTTGAAGATAGCCTCTAGGCAATCTACTTCTCCTGCCAGGAACTTAAACAGAGAAGTAAAGGCCACTATGAACCTCTTGAACTGCAATGACTATGGCACACTTTTTACCAAGGACTTCATTTACAGACTGGGGCACTGCCCAGCATGCTCCATAATCAGAGACCTCCGATCACAGCTTCATGTAGCATGGGTTGAGATAAAATATTTCCATGGTAATTTAAATTGGCCTTCACTGGGCAGCAGAGTAAAACCTTTAGTTTCAAGGCACACTACACCAGTACCCCTACCCCAAATGACAAACAGGCCAGGGGGCTGGCAGTAGGTCAGGTCTCGTACAAGTGGCACAAAATCCTCAATACAGGATGGTGCCAAATCTATTCAAACATTGAATAAGTACACTGCACTATCTAGCATGACAAATAGCAAAACGATTGTCAAAAATTCTGTGAGCCCAGAGCAGCGCACGGAGGTACAGCACACAACTAAACCCACTAAAAAGGACAAAAAAGAAACTAGTATTGATAATTGGTGACTCAACGATTAGGGGTGTAAAGACTCACCTCCAGCAGGACCATGCTTCAACTGTGGTAAGGTGCCTCCCTGGAACATCACCATGGAGGGACACCAGTCACATAGAGGAAATCATTTGAGGCATCGATTGAGACACACATGTCATTCTCCATATAGGTATGAATGACCTAGCCAGTAAGTCAGTAGAGGAAATGAAACAAAACCTCACCAGGCTGGGTGACAAGCTTGCTTCTCTTTCATCCACTATCACCTTCTTTGACATTTTTTATTTATTTATTTTTTATTTTAGTCTTTGGTAACCGGGTAAGGCCCACTTGGCACAAGTGCCTGTTTTCAGGGGCGACTTGGGAGCACTGGGCGGTTAAGTGACTTGTTCAGAGTCATAAATTCTGCTAGTCTGGAAAAAAAGAGACAGCAGGCAGAAGATTAGGGAAAGAGACATCTCCGAGCTAAACACCTGGCTAAAGGACTGGTGCCAGGAAAATGGTCACCACTTTATTGGACAGTGACAGGACTCCAGGGAATGGGAGTTCTTTAAATTTGATGGCCTACACCTCTCAAAGGAGGGGACCCGAGTGCAAGAGCAAAAATTTGATGTTCACATCAGTCAGTTAAACTAATGGATGGGGGTTGGTACAGACACCCCTAGCACAAAAAGGGTTGCCAAATGCCCCTCCCTCATCAACAACTAGTTTAACAAGGATGTGTCAATCATACTCGGACCAAACATCACACCAAACATACTCTGACCAAGCATTTCAACAAAATTGCACAACCAAAACATATTAAAAATGCAAATGACCAAAACAGAAGGGGATGGAAGGCAATGTGCATCAATGCTCATAGTCTACCAAACAAAATCCCTGATCTCGCAGCTGTAATGGCAGATGCACAATTAGACTTGATCGCTTTTACAGAAACATGGTTTACTGGGAACCACTCCTGGGACGTCACCATCCCAGGGTATTTGTTATTCTGGACAGATCTCAAGGGAAAGAAAGGAGCTGGGTGGCATTATATGGCAGAGATGACATACGTGCAACAGAAGTCCAGGGAAAACACCATAAAGCAGAGGCCCTTTGGGTTACACTAGGAGCCGGAGTCAAAGCCCCTATCTGGGTAGGAGTCATATACAGACTCCCGTCCCAAGAGGCCGACATAGACAAGGAGCTCTTGGAAACCATCTCGATGATGGTGGACAGGGTGAGTTGTTGCTTGTGGGGGATTTCAATCTACCAGATGTGGATTGGTCCTCATACACAGCATTCTCAGACCAGAGTAAAGAGTTCATTTTTGCACTAAGGGGAGCAGGTTTGCATTAACTGGTGAACTCACCCACCAGAGACAAAGCAATATTGGTTCTAGTGCTGACAAACAGCACAAGGATCTCAGAAGCAGAGGTGGGAGCCAATCTATGAACCAGTGATCAAAGTTCAATCTGGTTTACTGTGAACAATATGGAGGAAAATTGTCACACCAAAATCAAGGTACTAGATTTCAGAAAAGCCAGCTTCCCCAAAATGAGAACTATGATTGCATTCATGCTAGAAGGAGGACTCACAGGAGATGTAGAGGAGTGCTGGAATAATCTGAAGGCTGCTCTTCATACAGTAAGAAGTGTATGCACGAAGCGGTTCAGCAAGTCCAAAAAAAGGAAAAGACCACTCTGGTTCTCTCATGAAGTAGCATCCAAAATGAAAGAGAAAGAAAAAAGGTTTTTACATAATTCAAGCAAACAAAACACAAAGCAGACATGGAAGAATACAAGAACAAATTGAAAGAGGTAGGGAAAGCTGTTAGAAGGGCAAAAGCACAGACAGAAGAAAATAGCAAAGGGTGTTAAGGAGGGAGAGAAAACCTTCCATAGATACATAAGAAAAAAAAAAACTAAGGGAGGAACAGTCTGACTAGCAAACAAGGAAGGTAAGATGGCAGAGAGTGATGAGGGCAAGGCAGAAGTGCTAAATGAGTTCTTTTGCTCTGTCTTCACCATAGAAGATGGTGCCAAAGGTCCCACACTGAGCAGGACAAAGGAAGATACCCAGGGAGCAGATACTATCCCCTTCACACAGGAGAGGGTACTAAAAGAGCTTAATAAACTGTAGTAGTAGTAGTAGATAAAATTTATTTATACAGTGGTACCACCATTAGGGCTAGGTATGCCCTTTTCACAAGGTGCACCTGTTTAAAGTATCAAGTTACAATAACATAAAATACATATACATAAGTTCAAAAACGAGACATGTCTCAATTGAACAGATAACATTCAAGGGGAATATAAATGACTACAGGGAAAAATACACATTCATTACATTACTATGTGTTTCATCCAACAAAATCACCACATAAGTCAATTCTCATGTATACACTCTTCCTATCCAATTTAATCTATCTATTACATATACAACAGTACTCAAATTCCCTATAAACTGCAGTTTTAAAAATATCTAGTTTCATGTGTAAATTTTTAAGATACACGGGAAGTTGATTCCAACAAAGAGCTGCCTTATACTGAAAGGTCATAAATGTAAATTTATTTTTGTATTTAGGAATTACTAACTCTCTAGCCATTTTTTTCTCAGGTTACAACCATGTTTTGGTTTTTATAACTTTTCTACTAATCCACATATCAAATTGTTTTTTAAAATTCCATGAACTTGTATAGCCCATGTCCATTTTCTTCTGGTTTCTAGTGGGCTCTAGTGGAAAAAGCCATGGGACCGGATGGCACACACCCTAGGGTACTGATGAAGCTCTGAGAGAAACTGGCTGCACCACTGACTGAGCTTTTCAACAGGTCACTAGACAGTGGGAAAATACCTCAGGACTGGAAACAGGCAACCATTGTGCCTTTACACAAGAGCAGAAACAAGGAAGAGGCAGGAAATTACCACCCTGTCAGTTTGACTTCAGTTGTGGGGAAAATGATGGAGTCACTACTAAAAGAGAGGATAGTGGGGTACCTAACAGATACTGGAAAAATGGACCCAAAGCAACATGGCTTCACAGCAGGACACTCTTGTCAAACCAACTTGATCAACTTCTTTGACTGAGTCACAAGAACATTGGCTCAGGGAGGGGCAGTGGATGTTGTATACCTAGCTTTCAGCAATGCCTTTGACACCATCCCTCATAGAAGGCTAACCAACAAGTTGGGACATATGGGAGTTGGCCAGAAGATGGTCAGCTGGATCAGTAACTGGCTGAATGATAGGACCCAGAAAGTGCTAGTCAATGGATCATTGTCAAGGGAGGGTAGGATGACCAGTGGTGTTCCGCAGGGATCGGTACCGGGACTGATCCTATTTAACATATTTATAGCAGACATAGTGAATGGACTAATAGGGAAGGTTTACCTGTTCGCAGATGATACAAAACTCTGCAACAGAGTGGACACAAGGGAAGGAGCAGACAACATGGAAGCTGATCTTAGAAGGCTAGCGGATTGGTCCAGGGACTGGCAGTTACAATTTAATGCCAATAAGTGCAAGGTAATGCACTTGGGAAAGAGGAAACCTGGAAAAATTACACACTGGGAGGACAACAACTTGAGGAGACACAAACAGAGTGAGATCTCAACATAATCATCACTGACAAATTAAAGGTAGGAAAACAAAGTGAGAAAGCAGCACAGAAAGCAGGTGGCATCCTCGGATGTATAAGTAGAGGTTTTTCTAGTAGAAAGAGGGAGGCTATCATGCCCATCTACAGGTCCTTGGTGAGGCCACACTTGGAGAGCTGCATTCAGTTCTGGAGACCTCACCTCAAGAAGGACATTGACCATTTGGAAACAGTGCAGATGAGGGCTACTAAGATGGTGCATGGACTGCATCACAGGTTATATGAAGCAAGACTCAGGGAGCTGAACCTATACTCCATTGAGAAGAGAAGAAACAGAGGGGACATGATTGAAACATTTAAGTATGTGAGGAGATTTAACTCAGCTCAAACAGGCAATCTATATCAACAGAACATGGCAGCATGCAAGAGAGGGCATGATATGAGACTGTTTGGAGGAAGGTTCAAAAGCAACCTCAGGAAGTACTTCTTCACAGACAGAGTGCTAGACCTGTGGAACAGCCTACCCCAGGAGGTGGTAGCATCAAATACAATCAGGGAGTTTGAACTTGCATGAGACAGACATAAAGGACAAGTTAGGATGAAGGCTGCATAGGGAGGGGGGTAGTTTCTAGGGCAGACTAGATGGATCGCACAGTCTCCATCTGCCTACGCTTTTCTTATGTTCTTAACAGGGTCCAGGAGGGTAGTCTCTTTTAAATGAGATGGAGCACCAGGATCAGGGGGCATGCGATGAACCTGGAGAGGGAAAAACTTAAGAGAGATGTGAAGAAACATCATTGAAAGAGTGGTAGATGCCTGGAACAGACTACCAGCAAAAGTGGCGGAGACAAAAACAGTGTGTGTGTGTGGGGGGGGGTGGCTTAAAGCATTTGTGGGATACAAAGATGGGTGTATTAAAATCAGTCAGGAAGAAGGGAGGGTCACTGGAGACTAGTTAGTGCCTGTGGAGATGGACTAGGCAGGGAACATCTGGGAAGACTGGGTGTCTGCTAACAAATGCTATATATCTATGTTTTTATGTTTCATGCTTTAATTTTGTCTAAACCTATGCATGTACATCAGTATGTCATATATTTACTGTCTGGTTTCTACAGTTAACTCTGGGTAGCCCCTGAAAAAGAAACTTTATTTCAGTGGGCCTACCCAATTATCAAAGTTAAAAAAAATACATAAATAAAGACATATTCTACTATATGCTGACAACGCCGTGATTTATGCAGCTCACAAAAATCTCACCTCCCTCCAAGACTCCCTCCAGCATTCTTTCAATGATGCTGAGAACTGGTTTAAGAAGAGCAGGCTAGTAATTAAACTCAAAAAACTAAGGCAATGCTCTTTGCCCACTCCCAGAACAAAGCCAGCAAAAGTCCCCTCCAAATCCTCCCCAGCACTTGTCAACCACTCAAACAAGTTTACTCGTACAAATACCTTGGAATCACATTTGATTCAGCCCTCAACTTTCATGCACACATTACTGCCCTTGCTTCTGCCGCACACGCCTTGGCATCTTCTACCACCACAAGGACTGACTCCCACCTGATGCCCTCAGGCTTACCATCATGTCCACAGTAATGTCCCTTTCTGACTATGGCTTCCCAGTATATGGTGCTGCTGACTCCACTGCCCTCAGCAAGATTAGACTGATGCTAAATAAGGCTTACAGGCTACTAACCAGTGCCCCTAGACTCAACCACACCTGTCAACTCTATGACATGGCCAAACTCCTAAACCTTGACAAATGCATCCACTGCCAAACCGACCTGCTAATCAAGAAAATTCTACTTGGGCTCCCCCCTCAGGGTGTCTGCCTCCATCCAACTTACACCCCCCAGAGCCTCCACCTGAACCTCGGACAAGGTCACTCTACTAGTGCCCAGAACTAGGCCCACCTGGGCTCAGAGGTCATTCAGCTATAGAACCCCTACCTGGTTCAACTCATTCCTCACAGCCATTTACAACACTGCCAAAATTGCCCCCTTCAAAGCTGCCTTACGAGACCTGCTGTTCAACACCTGCTGCTGCACCTGTCACTAAAAGATGCTCTGATGCTCTTCTGGCACTATTGACATGGCCCACTGGGCTGAACACCCACCCACCCCACCCCACCACTCCCTCGGCCTTCTCTCCTCTGCCAGTACCTGCTGGTACTAATTGAAATGTTTATTAATTACACATGTGTTCAAGCAATTGTATGTAATGCTATGTAGTTCTGTTCATGCAACCTATGTAAAACTATGTGATTCTGTATGTCTGTATTCTGTAAATATGTAAAAAATCTGTTACTCTGTCTTGATTGTACTCTGTAAATTATGTTACCATGTGTGTCCTCTCTGTGATGAGGTACCTTTGTAAATGAGCTGCTGGCTCAAAGGTTGTAAATCTGATTATACAATAAATAAATAAAAAATACATATACAATAAATAAATGTGTCTCTGAGTTTTTCTGAAGTTGCATGCTCAGTTTATGCAGGGAGGAAAAATTAGAGGATGTGGCTGTGACAACAATGGGAAGGAAGGAGTTAATAGCTTGGATTTGTGGTTGGGATTTTTCTAGCAGTCTGAAAACACACACACACACACACACACACACACACACACACACACACACACTGATTTCACTGCCTAGCAGCATCTAGATAAGGTGTCATCCCGGTTGTAAATCTTAGAGAGAATGACCAAGAAGGAGGAGGGCATCTACACACACACACTCACACAGAGTCGGAAAGGATTGAACCACTCAAATATAAACTGGATGTTAAATTGATGTAATTGGTTATCTATAGGGTTGTTTAAACTGATAAGAACACAATTAAACAGGTACATGATACATGGCTGGTGCATTCAAAGGGGGACACGAATTACCTATTCAAGGGAAGACTATAAAAAGTGTAGAAAGACAGTTACATGTTGTTGTTCTGCTGGGGGTTACAGCCAAGAAGTTAAGCTGGGAGCCTATCCCTCTAGCTATGTAGGTCCGGGGGAGTTACATAGATAGATAATATAGGAATGCAATCTCTCTCTTCAAGCGTAGCACAGGGGTAAGAAGAGTAGCATATCTTAGCTAATAGTTTTTTTCTTTTTGTCATCTGTTATTTAAAAACATTTTTTTACTTTTCCTGTAACAGTGTTATTCTCTTATGTTAGACATATATAGCCTGTACTGCATTTTTTGACCTACTGTTACGTAAAAAGCTATTTATTTGCTCAACAGTCGTGGTTATGATTTAAATTACTTCTAAGGTATTTTAAGGTTTCCACTGACTGAGTCAAAGCTCTGTTTAGCATCCACCACCCGAGAGACGCGCTATCAGGCTCTGATCTGTGCAATTGCATGTTTGACCTCCCAGTTCTGTGCAAGTGGGAAGGTAGGTTGCTGGAGGACCCAGCTGGTGGCAGTTAATAGTTAAAGACAGACACCTTTCTGAAAGCTGTTATAGCCCAGAGAGAGAGAGAGAGAGAGAGAGAGAGAGAGAGAGGTGGTTTGTCACACATTGGTTAGCAGAGGTGGAGTGACTGTGAACCTTTTAGCACACTGAAATACAGAGTTTGCCTGTGGAACTTTTACCTTAGCAGTTACGAAACAGGATATACAAGAGTACACTTGTACAACTGTTTTTGTGTTTCTAGTTGGCACAGTTTAATGTAGGTTGAAAGAATGAGCTCCATGGATTATGACTCACTTACTGTGCAACAACTTGGTGACAAGTGCCAGGAAAAGGAGATCCAGCATGAATGTCTAAAACAGAAACAAAAGGCAGACCTTATAGCTGCCCTGGTGTCACATGACCAGAAGTAGAAGGTCCCTGGGGGTGAGTCATGAGCTGATGTAGCAGACCCCCCCAAATCAGCTTGATGCCCTGCAACTGCAGCTGTTGCTGTGGGACAAGGAGCTGGAGATGAAAAAGCTGGACTTTGAAACAAAAACACTGGAAGCAGAAGTAGAGACAAGAAGATGAGGAGCAGAGAAAGAACTGGAAGAAAAAAGACTGGTGGACATAGAAAAAGAACATCAGCATGAACTCCAGAGACAACAGCATGAGAAGGAAATCATGACCCTGTGCAACCAGCAAATCATGAGTAACGGTGGAGTGAGTTTTCCTCAGGAAGCCAAAATTAATTCTAAATTGTTTCCTCAGTTTGGAGAGAGAGATAATCTTGATCTATTTTTAAGATCGTTTGAGAGAGTATGTGAGCAGTTTCAATTGGGTAAGGCCCATGGTCAACTCATCTCACACCCTATTTACAGGGAGGGCTGTGCAGGCATTTACTAAAATGAGTGATGAAGACTATGTTGATTATGATAAGGTTAAAACAGTGTTGTTAAAATGTTTTGAATTAACTCCTGAGGCTCATAGAAGGAAATTTAGGGAGTTAAATAACAGCCCAGAAGACAGCTATATTGAATTGCAGGTTCAACTGTGTACTTACCTTGACATGTGGGTGGATGGGGCAAAAGCAAACACTGTGGAGCTAATCAAAGATTTGTTTGTGAGGAAGAAATTTCTTAAAATGGTACCTGAGAATCTGCGTTTATGGCTCCTGGACAGGACATGCAGCTCCTCAAAGGAGGTGACAGCAAGTGTTGACCTGTACTTCGCTAACAGGCCATACATGCAGCATAAGTCTCACATTGAGGGGGCAGCACATGGTTCTAAGTGGTCCAATGGGGGCAGCCCAAAAGAAACCAGCCTGCACCTGAGCCCAAAGCAGAATCCTCTGGTTCTAAAAGGGACCCAAGAGACTGGGCTCAGGAAATGTAATATTTGCAGTCAAGTGGGGCACTTGAGATATAACTGCCCTCAGAAAATGGTTAAAGGTCAAAGGCCTGGAGGAGGGGGTGATCAAAATAGCAGTGGTCTGTCGGTAGGGTGTGTGCAGTCTGAAGAACCACACTCCTCCTCCAAGCATATGCACCCTGTTGTAGTTAATGGAACAGTTACCCAGGGACTGAGGGACACAGGTGCTTACATCTCCTTGGTGAGGCAGAATCTAATCTGGGCAGAGCAAATGCTGCCAGGAAAATACTCCAAGATACGGAAAGTCACAGGGCCAGCAGCCCAAATACCAATGACTCGAGTCTTCCTGAGCTGGGAGGGGGGCATGGAAAAAAGGAGGTGGGGGTCATAGAGGATCTCCCTGTAAATGTGATCATGGGGAATGATTTTGATCACAAGGAATCTCTGGTGTGCATTACAATCCACTGACAGGCAAAAGGGCAAGCTTATGAGGGTGACAAGGGGGAGACTCAACCGGATCCAGCCCCTCCCACAGCAACTGAGGAAGTGACTAGCATGGGGAGGGACTGGCTAGAAGCAGCAGTCCTGAGCCCCAGTCACAAATAAAGAAGCACACAGGACTTCCTTCCAAAGGGGAGCTGGGAGGGGTCAGATGAGAGGAGCTGGACTCTGCACAGCGGGTTGACCCTACCTTGCAAAAACTGAGGGAAATAGCTAATTAGGCTGAGGGTCCTCAGGGGGGTAAAGAGTCAGTTTACTGGGATGATGGGCTGCTGCACAGAAAATGTACAGCTGGAAAAGGGCTAGATGGTAAGGTGCTCCAGTAGCTGGTAGTCCCCAAGGTTCACCACCACCAGCTTTTGGAGCTTGCCTATGATATCCCTTTTTCAGGCCACTTGGGTGTGAGGCGTATGAAAGAATGGCTCACCAACATTTTCTTCTGGCCTAGTATTGGCAAGGATGTGGCAAATTACTGTAGGACTTGTCCACAGTGCCAGAAAGTGGGGAAAATGGGGGACAAGGCCAAGGCAGCTTTGGTGCCCCTGCCCATTATTGATGAACCATTCAAAAGGGTAGCTGTGGACATAGTGGGGCCATTAAGCACCCCAAGTCACACTGGCAAGTGGTATATCCTGGTGGTAGTCGATTATGCCACAAAATACCCAAAGGCAGTGGCCATATTGTCCAATAAGGCAGAACCGCTGGCTGATGCACTGTTGGAAATATTTACCCGGGTGGGCTTTCCCCAGGAAATACTGACAGATCAGGGTGCCAATTTCATGTTGGGGTCAATGAGTAGTTTGTGGAAGAAGTGTGGGGTAAAGCAGCTCAAAATCTCCCCATATTATCCCCAAACTAATGGTCTGGTGGAGCAATTTAATTCAGCCCTTAAGACCATGTTAAGGACTTTTGCTGACCAGCACAAATGGGATTGGGACAAATACTTGCCGCATCTCCTATTTGCACAGAGGAAAGTCCCACAGAAGTTCACAGGATTCTCACCTTTTGGGCTCTCGTTTGGCCATAGGGTAAAGGGGCCCTAGAGTTGGTTTGAGATGAATGGGAGGGTGACTGTGCCTCCCAAGTGAAGTCTGCTGTAAAGTATGTCCGGAACTTCAGAACCTGCCTTATGGAGCTCATGGGGCTTGCTCAGCAGCACGTGGCCACTGCACAACAGTGGTAAAATGTCTGGTATAAACACGGGGCCTGAGCCAGAAAATACAAGGTGGGACAGTGAGTGATGGCACTCATACCTGTCTAACAGAATAAACTCCAGGCAGCATGGGAGGAGCCCTTCTCCATTATCCAAAAAGTTAGTGATGTCAATTACATGATAGAGCTACCTGGCAGAAAATGCAGGTGAAAGGTATATCATGTTAACATGCTAAAGCCCTACTATGACAGAGGGGATTTGGTCCTTGCTGTATGCAGCACCCCCCAAAAAAAACGAGGCTGATCCACTGGTGGACCTGCTCAGAGAGGCCTAATTCAGATCCTCCATGGACAACCTCACCCTTTCCAACCAGCTGACACCAACCCAGGTGCAGGAAATTCAGGGTGTGTTGAAACAATTTGGGGACATGTTCACAGGGAAACTGGGGTACACCACACTGACTGAGCACCATGCGCATACTGGGACCCAGGTGTCCCTGAGACAGTCTCCCTACAGGGTACCAGAACAGGTTAAGCAGACCATGAAAGAAAAGCTCAAGGAGATGCTGGAGCTTGGAGTAACCCAGGAATCCAGTAGCCCTTGGGCCTCGCCCATTGTACTGATCCTCAAGAAGGATAGTACCACCTGATTTTGCACTGACTACAGGAGACTCAACAGCTGCATGGAGTCAGATGCCTATCCCATGCCCAAAATAGATGAGATCCTGGAGCGACTGGGGGAGCCAAGTATCTGACCACAATAGACCTAACAAAAGGCTACTGGCAGATACCTATGACCCCTGTAGCCAGGGAAAGATCAGCTTTTGTCACTCCATTTGGCTTATACAAATTCAAGGTAATGCCCTTTGGAATGAAAAATGCATCTGCAACCTTTCAATGACTTGTGGATCGCATTCTGGCTGGAGCAGGTGAGTTTGCACTGTCATATATGGATGACATAGCCATATACAGTACAGCCAAAACTGGGAAGAGGACATCATAAATGTGCAAAAGGTGTTCCGCAGGCTAAAGGACACAGATCTGACAGTCAAGGTGGAAAAGTGCCAAATAAGTATGGCAAAAGTGTCCTACCTTGGTGGGTAGCGGACGCATCTGCCTGAAACCTGCCAAGGTTGATGCCATCCTAGCCTGGCCCACTCCTACCACCAAGAAACAGGTAAGGACATTTCTGGGGATAGCAGGGTACTACCAAAGGTTTGTCCCTCTCTATAGTTATCTGGCTATGCCCCTGAGAGTCCTAGCCAAAGCGGGAAAGCCAGATAAGGTGCAGTGGACAGAGGGCTGTGAGGATGCTTTTCAGGAGCAAAAAATGCCTTAAGTGGGCCAGCTGTATTGGCCAGCCCCAATTACAGTCTAAAGTTCATTGTCCATGTGGATGCCTCAGACCATGGGCTGGGATCTGTGCTGAGCCAGGTTACCCAGCAGGGAGAGGAACACCCGGTCATGTACCTCAGCTGGAGGATCCTGCCCAGGGAGCAGGCCTATGCCACAATCAAAAAGGAGTGCTTGGGAATAGTGTGGGCCCTTTGAAGCTGCAGCCTTACCTATATGGGAGAGAATTTACTGTGGTCACAGATCATAATCCCTTAATCTGGCTTCATAGGTAAAGTGGGCAAAATGGAAAACTACCATGCTGAAGCTTGGTATTGCAGGTATACAACATGACCATCAAGCAGCACAGTGGTAAACAAAATGCCAATGCAGACTAGCTATCTAGGCAGGTCTAACAGCATGGCTGGATACTATGGGCACTTCCCAGCAGTTGCATGAATGCCTGTGTCACTTAGGGTGGCCCAAAGGACATGCCTTCATCAACTGGAGGTTGGGGAATGTGACAAAAATGGGAAGGAAGAAGTTAATGTCTTGGATTTTTGGCTGGGATTTTTCTAGCAGTCTGAAAAAAAAACACACACACTGTAATGCCACTGCCCAGCAGCATCTAGATAAGGTGTCATCTTGGTTGTAAATCTTAGAGAGAATGACCAAGAGGGGGAGGGCATCTACACGCACACTCACATAGAGTCTGAAAGGACTGGACAACTCATATATAAACTGGATATTAAATTGATCTAATTGGATATCTATAGGGCTGTTTAAACTGATAGGAACAATTAAACAGATACATGGTAAATGGTTGGTGCATTCAAAGGGGGACAAGAATTACCTATTCAAGGAAAGACTATAAAAAGTGTAGAAAGACAGTTACATGTTGTTGTTCTGCTGGGGGTTACATCCAAGAGGTTAAGCTGGGAGCCTACCCCTCTAGCTACATAGGTCTGGGAGCTACATAGATAATATAGGAATGCAGTTTCTCTCCTCAAGCATAGCACAGGGGTAAGAAGAGTAGCATATCTTAATTAATAGTTTTTTTTGTCATCTGTTATTTAAAAACATGTGTTTACTTTTCTTGTAACAGTGTTATTCTCTTGCATTAGACATATATATCCTATACTGCAACTTTTGACCTACTGTTAAGTAAAAATATATTTATGTACTTAACAGTTGTGGCTGTGATTTAAATTATTTCTAAGATATTTCAAGGCTTCCTCTGGTTGAGTCAAAACTCTGTTTAGCATCTCTCACTCAAGAGACACACTACTAGGTTCTTATCTGTACAATTGCATGTTTGGCCTCCCAAGTGGGAAGCTAGGTTACTGGAGGACCCAGCTGGTGACAGTGAATAAAGACAGGCGCCTTTCTAAAAGCTGTTTCAGCCCAGAGAAAGAGGTGACACAGTGGCCATTTTTTTGCACCTAGTAAATCATGGGTCAAACAAGGTTTATTCCTATTCATGTGCATTATAAACCTTGCTGTAGCCCATCATAGGTACCCATGCTGGCTCTGGATTTGCTGTCAATGCCATTTGTGCCATAGGTTTGTGCAATGTGCTTACACTATGACCTAAGTAAGAGAAAAATGGCATACCAGCTGGTTAGAGTCTGTATTTTTTGTCAAATTTATTTTGAGTGCCACCCGTTGGATGTATGAGGTTATATGGCATTTATGTTTTATATTTATTTGGAACTGATTGTGCTTTTGCAAACCATAATATTTTACTATAAAACACAATAAAACCCGCACAATAAATGTTGCCATTATTTTGAAATGTTCAACACATAAAGTATTGATAAAGTATTGAAAGCCACATCTTACAAGCACTATTTTGCTTGCAAGAAGGTAGTCACGTTACTAGGAACAGTACTGGTGGACATATTCCACTAAGGCCCTGTCCACACTTGAGTTCTTGTAACATTACTGGCAGTTAGTAACACTACAAGAATGGCAAACATGGTTCGCGTCCACACTGTAGCACAGTAAAATCGTGCTACAAACCATGTTCCAAAACCGTGCTCGAAACCTAATCGGAGCAGGTTCCTAGCACAGTTTCAGACAAAAATAGTTACCATAAACCATGTTAACAGTAGTGTGGATGCAAACTGTGCTGTAACATGGTTTAAGGCAACCTCCACTGACTTCCGTAGCATTTTTTAATGCTGCCCAAAGGAAAGGGGATAATTTACTTAATGGGATCCATTACCATGCCCATTCGCTAGTATCCTGGAATGCTTTGCATTGCTGCAAACATGCCTGGGAACTCAGAAGAGTAAGCATGGTGTCGGATCACAGTGTGGATGCACCGAATAATGTGCTCCACCATGGAACACAAAATGTTTAGAAAAACATTTTGAGAAATGAAGATCAGTGTTGACAGGTCCTAATATAAATACTTCCTATCCCTGCCAGTACCAGAGTAATAGCTCTGGTATCCTATGGTCAGCACAGATTAAGAGCCTGTCATATCTCTGGGGAAAACTAAAAACTTAATATTAATAAACAATTATGCTACTACTGTATTTCACATATTTTCTGCATCCATCCCCTCTTTTTTATTATCAAGAACAGCTGCTTGAAAATTATATCCTTGACCTTCAGACTTTATCGGTTCCTTTTGTTTGTCTTCATGTGATGTCATAATCTCTCATTATGAATTACAACTGGTTGCTGTGGAAAGCATTATGATGTCACAAACTGGTGTTTATGACATCACATAGAAATAAAGAGCAGGACCAGATGAAGTCTAAAAGAAAGGATCAGTTTCTTGCAAATTTCCTTAGTAATAATAAGAGAAGCCAGGAAATATAGAAAATATAGTTAAAGTGATAAATGATTTCCATAATTATCTCTGAGGAGTCACTGACTGTTGTGTGCAAATGGCTCCCACATTCAGTGAGGACACATTTATGTCCCTGTATGGAGACAACAGTTCCTAGTAAGATGCACAGTGTGAACTGGAGTACTTGTCAGCAGAAATGTGCTAACAAAGCAGGATAACGAATTCCACGTAGACAGACAATAACTAATACAAAGGTATATTACTTATACGCAGAAACTTATACTGTAGGTTTCCTTTCTTGGCAGAGCCATGCTTTACTTTCTTCCTGGGAAAGTAAAATCTGGCAGAGGGAGTTATTTAATAGCTAGTGAATTATTGCTTCTCTTTGTAGGAGGGGCTCCTCAGGTTTTACTGTGGCTTTGTGGCTGTGAGAACCCCATTACCAGCCTTATAAAACTCTCAAGAGCTGCATTTTCAAAATGAAGGATATAGGCAAAATTCCCCATGTTGGGCTTCACCTGTGTCCTTTGAAATGCAACGAAATATTTGATTGCTATTTTTAAAATTATTGATGCATTTGTGACAGTTTCTGTCATGCAGAGTGCATCAAAAAAGTGATACAAGGGTCACTTTGTTGGTGCACGTGTTGTTCTAAGTGATGCAAATTGTTGCAACTGCACCTGAATATTAGACCATTTTGAGGTGGGCTAACTTTCGGGTGCTATTTACACAAATTTGGCAGAGCTCCCTGAGGGCTTTCAAAGTCCACCTCTGAGTCTCAGTTCACTGTACATCAGAAAGGCCTTCAGAGTATATTTACTCACAAGGTTCAACAGAGCAGATAAAGAAGCAGAATCCTAGAAAGATTTTCAAGATTCTGGGGTGGAGTACTTAGGTTTGCCTTTAGGTACAAGAGATCCCTGTGGAGCAAGAAGCATATCCAGCACTGCGAATCTTAGGACTTTTCTTTCTTGTCCTAATTTGCTCCTAATGGGAAATGAAACAACACATAGGTTACGGATGGATGCCTTTAATACTAAACTTAGGACATTTTAAGGTAGAATGAACAGTACCTATGTTGATGGTCCTAAAACTGTTGCGACAATCCTGGGAAAATGTCTCAATTGAATATGTCTTGATGATTTAGGAGTCCGGTCAAAAGTACTGTATTGCAGAATTAGAATCAGCCTACCCCCAATAAATATCATAGTAAAAATTAGGTTTCTACATTACTTTGTTTTACAATTATGAACTATTTTGTAACACTGATTTCACTCCCTGTTCAAAAAAGTCAGTTTTAGTGAAAAGCCACTAATGATGTCACAACCAGAACTCACAGACTAGTCCTCCCTATCAGCAACCTTATAGGACCTATTTCTTCAAAGTTATCGAAACTGTAGTTGTAGTATGTGTTTAAAAAACAACTGACACAGGGTTGCCTGCTGTGCTTGCATTTCCAGAATGTTCAGATGCATGGTACTGTACTTTAGAATGCATCAGGGAGTGGTTTTGGAATGCAGTGTTGAACAAAGGTATAGACTGTCAAAGTGGCGCCCAATTTTAGAATGTTGGGGGGCATGTAATCTCGGCATGTGGCAGGGATGTGCCATTTTGCAGTGTGGTGGGACACAATCTCAGAATGCGACAGGGACACACATTGAACAATTAGTGGGGACTGGCAATTCTGGAATTTAAATAAGGATGTTCATTGTTGGGATATATGTCAGGACACATCATTTTACTTTGAAACTGCTTGTCCTTGCCACATTCTGGAATTGTATGCTTCCATCACATTTTAAAAATGTGCACCACAACCCCACCACAATCCAACATTGTGCGTCCCAGCCATATTCCAAAATCGCACATCCTCGCCACATTCCAAAATTGCATATCCACACCACGTTCAAAAGTTGTGTTTCAGTGCCACATTCTGAAACTGTCACCATCACATTCCAAAATTGTGTCATTGCCACGTTCTGAAATTGTGCATCACAGACACATTCCAAAATTGTGCGTCACTGCCACATTCTGAAACTGAGTGTCACTGCCGCATTCTGAAACAGTGCATCACCGCCACATTCTGAAACTGTGCATCACCACCACATTCCGCAGTCATGCGGCACTGCTGCATTCCTCAGTATTGCATCACCAATACATTCCTCAGTGTTGCATCACCACTACATTCTGAAGTGGTGCATCCCTGCCACATTCCACAGTGGTGCATCGCCACTGCATTCCATGGTGGTGCATCACCACCACATTCTGCAGTGGTGCATCACCGCCACATTCCAAAGTCACACATTGACACCACATTCTGAAGTCGCATGTCACCGCCACATTCTGAAGTCATGAGGTGCCGCCACATGCTGAAGTCATGCGGCACCGCCACATTCTAAAACTGCATGAGTGTCAGTGCCACTGCCATATTCTGAAACTGCATGAGTGTTCTTCAGTGCCACATTCTCAAATTGAGCGCCAGCACCACATTCTGTAATTGTGTCACTGCCACATTCTGAAATTGTACCTGCCTGTCACATTCGAAAATTGTACCTGCTTGCCACATTCTATAATTGTGTGTAAATTTCCATGCTTCATTATTGCTTGTCATTGTCACATTCTGAAAATGTGCATTCCCACCATATTCTGAAACTGCACATCCCTACCACATTCTGAAGACGAGTGTCACTGCCACATTCAAATATTGAATGCTCAAGTTACATTCTAAAATTATGCATCCCTGGCTCATTCTGAAATTCCATGCGGCTACCAGATTCTGAAACTGCGTCATTGCCACTTTCTGAGATTTCGTGTCCACACTGCATTCTGAAATTGAATGTTGCCACCACAATCTGAAATCAAGCATACCAACCACATTTTGAAATTTTGCATCACTACACCACGTCAAATTAATCTTTCCAAGACATATTACAAAATTACATATCCCTTCTACCTTCCACAACTATGTGTCTCCTGCATTTTAAAATTGTGTATCTCTGCCGCATTCTAAAACTATATGACACCGCCACATTAAGAATTTTAGCATCCCTGCCATTTTCCAAAATTATGTGTCCCACCTACTTTCTGAGATTATGTCAGAGCTGCATTCCACAATTGCAGTCTGGAGACATTTCAAAATCTCATCACTGCACTATTACAAGAATTGCACATATTTTTGTAATTCTAAAGCCATGTTTGCTGCTGTATTCCAACCCCCCCACCCCGTCACATTCCTAAGTACTGTACCTTGCATCCGTACATTCTGGAAATGCATGCCCTGACCCACCCATTGTCAGCTTTCCTTTTCCAGATGTTTAATACCACTACAGTTTTATGTAATGTGGGATAAATAAGTCTTGTAAGGTAGTTTGCAAGAACGATTAGGCTGTGAGCTCTGGTTGTGACATCATCAGTAGCACTTTACTGAAACTGGCTTTTTTGAACAGGCAGTAAATTTAGGGTTGCAAAATGACTTGTAACTTTAAAAAAAGTAACTTAGAGATCTCATTTTTGGCATGCGGCTGACTGGGGATATGCTGATGCAAATTCTGAATTTACTGATGCTAGAAATTTTGGCCAGACTCCCTCTTTAATTCAATGATTCATAATGTATTGTTTATTGCATAATATCCATTTAAGAGTAGAAAATACAGCTGTATTTTCAAGAACTTCAGAATTGTTTATAGCTGTATTGGGGCTTTTGATCATTTTATTGGATTAATAAGCAACTTTCAGAACACAAGTTTTCATGCTTACATAGAGCCTTTCTTCAGGTGATGGCAGTTTGTACAAAAAACATAAAAACTGCATCTCCTGAAGAAGGACCCTGTATAGGCCTGAAAGCTGGTACACCGAAATGTACATGTTGGTTCTATAAAAGGTATTAGAACATCTACTTTGTCTTCTCGATGTTTATCACTTACCATCATAAGGTAATTTTTAATTTACGCAAAGAATGGGTATTTCAAATTGTCATTCTTTGAATATGGTCCTAATATGATGGGGAAACAGCATGAGAAATTACTTTAAATGGAGAATTCCCTAAATTAAAAAGCTGAGCTTATATAATTTTAATAACCTACAACTACATACAACTATCCAGTTCAAAAAGAGTTCTTTTTGTGAACCAAGTGAGCATCCCTTTCCTCCAGTTTCCCCATCCTTACCTTGATCGTAGATACATAATGTACACAGATATTGGTGGCAGAAGAAGACATAGTCCATCCAGTCTGCCCTGATTCACTACCTATTGCTCTACAGGCCTTCTGCCTGACAGGGTCTATCTATACTCTCACCCTAGTTGGAACCAACAAGCCCTTGAATCATTCCCATCCTACCTGAAATCCCACCACAGTCCCTGCCTCCATCACCCCCCCTTTGACAGACCATTCCAATGGTCCAGCACCCTCTCTGTGAAGAAGAACTGCTTAATGCCCTTCTTAAACCTCCCACTCACATATCTCCAGTCATGCCCCCTAGTGACTGCATTTTCATTACTAATGCACAGGTTCTCATTATCCACTTTGTTAATACTCCTTAGTAACTTGTACATCTCTATCATACTCCCTCCCTTCAAGCCTCCAGTGAGTCATGCTAAGGATCTGCCAATGGTCTGATCATTAGTATTACTGCAGCCATACTTATTACCTAACATATGTCTGATCACTAATATTACTGTAGCCATACTTATTACCTAAGACATGTCTGATCACTAATATTGCTGCAGTCATACTTATTACCTAACATATGTTTTGAGATAACTGGCCAGATAATAAGTGATATCTCTTTGAACATGAAAAGATATAGATATATTTTCTTGATTCATTATGTCATAATGATATCTTTCTTTGTACCACTATGTTATAATGCATTCTTAACTCATTCGGAGTTTAGAATGTTCAGCCTCAGTAGCAGTACTAAACATGTTCAAATGCAAATAAATTTAAAGTGAAAAACGACAGCATGATACTATGAGTACAAAAGTTGTTCAGCACAAAACTATCTACAAAATGAGTGGCGCTTCATTTAAAGATACCCTATAGATTTTTTTTTATAGTAAGCAAAAAAAAAACCAGAAAATTATTCTTTCTTACTTTCTCGACAAACAAATGTGAATAACTTTAAAAAGAAAAAAAAATTATACCATGGTACTGTGAGCATGAAAGTTGTTTAGCACAAAAATATCTACAAAATGAATGGTGTTTCATGTATAGATACCGATTTTTTTAATAATCAGCAAAAAACTGCACTTTGATTTACACAGTACCCAAAAGAAACAAGAGGTATTTTATGCCACAGAATTTTAGGTACATGCCAGGCTACTTCAGATGAATATTTAATAGCAAACATGCAGTACAAGATGCTGTCTTCCAAAATCCCTGCCCACCCTCTAGTAAGCCTCGTTCCATCACCCCACAACCCCCTACCTTCTGGTACTATTGGGCACCGACCAATAGTTTCTCCAGGAATCCATAGAACTGTAGATGGCAATGTTATGGAGAGCTGAAGAAATACTATAAATTCTAGTATGCTTGGAAAGTGAGTAAACCAGCTTGCTCAGCTCATATATCTAATGCCCAGATGTATAATAATTGTATGCAATCATCCGCAATCATAATACCACACTTCCTGGGTACATATATTAGCTATACTGGCTCTGCCTTGAATATCACAGCAATAAACATCTGACAGCAGCATACATCACATAGGGAATTCAATCAACAATGAGATAAAACAGAAAAAAGTACAATTTCTGAACAGAACTATCTTACTAACACATTTTAAATATCAAAATCCTGTTAGCTATTCCTAACAGACTGAGAACAGGGAAGGTGCTGCTTTTTTTCTGACTCTGTTTTTGCACCCGGACATGGGCGGGGGATGTACCACCTATTCAGTGCCTGGACTGCTGTCCTGGCATCCCCCTCCAGGCTGCCTAGTTGGGTGGCCCATAGCTTGCCCCCCATGGTGGGGCTGCCCTGTGGGGCTCAAGGGAGAGACCAAGATCTACCACAGGCCCAGCCAAGGCTTACACCTGGGATATCATTCAGAAGGCAGTCCAGGGGCTTCATGGAGCTCCTTGACCAAAGGTTTTTTCTTGGTTACCCCTAGGAGCATGGACATGCAATGATATCAGCATGGGACTGGCATGCTCCTGCACCCATCCCAGAGATGTCCACCGATGCTCTGCAATGCCAGGTGGTCCTGGCTGCTGGACACCCATTCTCCACTGGGTGTCACTAGTGTGCCAGGAATGACAACCTTCCCCCCGGAGGTGGAGAACTGTCCATGGGATACTCATCCAACCTTCCTCCCAGCCAACCCTCTGACACACTGTGCTCACTACCGAACATGGGTCATCAGCGCTGCAAGCAGTAGCATTACCACTGCACTAGTGGACTGGCTTGGGAAGGTGCTGCTTGACTGGGAAAATACCAGTGGATTTAAGAAATCCACTATCTACTCCAGTGATATTAGGCATTTGAAAACTGAATGGAGGGGCTACGTAGACTGATAGGTGCAGCTAACTTTATTTAGAATTTAATAAAGTAACACATTTGACATCAACAACCTATAGGAAAAAGGGGATGGAAAAGTCAGTTTCTTACTGCCAACAATCATGAAACAGGTTACCCGCCATCAGTAGTGTGGACCCAGCCCATAACAGCAATGGATCCTCCACATCTTGCAGTATCCCTTACAACAGTGAACTCTAGCACCAACAGCAGTAGACCCTGGCCCATCCCTGGCCAGACGGGAACAGAAGTGGACCCTCCCCATCTCACAGCATCCTCAACAACAGCGAGCACCAGCACCAAAAGTAGTGGACCCGTCCCTACCAGCAGTAGACCCTGGCCCATCCCTGGCAAAACACAACAGTAATGGACCCATCCCTAACAGAAGTGAACCCTGGCCTGTCCCTGGCAAAACACAACAGCAGTGGACCTTAGCCCATACCCAACAGCAGTGGATCTGGTCTAAATCCAACACAGCAGTTTTATTACCTTGCAGAAGTCTGAAGAACTAGATGATCCATCCATGGGGGTGGCTTTTCAGCTGTAGATGGAAACTTGCCAGCCAGCCTAGAAGCCACACAGAATGAGTTTGAGTGCAGTGCAGCAGCAAGGGAAGGGGTGTGAGGCAACAAGTGGTCTGGGGCAACTGGCAGTAATGGCAACTTATGGAAGGTGATGGTAGCCCACATCTCTTGGCCCCCCTTGCTGCGCCTCCTCAAGTGAATCACTTAGGAAAAGGAAATAAAAATGCCAGACTTTGGTGTTTGTTTTAAAGTGCCAACAGCACTACATCCCCCTAGTTCTGCCTTGTCATACAAGCGTAATATCAAATCTGCTTCAACTGCTACATGGCAGGAGCAATGAAACTAGGGGCTCTTCAAGAGCCCCAAGACACCCCTGGTGGGTGGCAGTAGTGTTTCTATGGCTCCTGCTCCTATAGAGCTCCTAATGTAGCCACACCAGGCATCAACAGTACAATCTCAAATCTGCTTCTGCTACCCAGGGGGAGCAATGAAGGTCAGGGTTCATTAAGAGCCCCCAGGGCATCATCAGGACACCTGAGGTGAGTAGCAGCACTGTTTCAGGGCTCTGGCTCCTATGGAGCTCCCAGTATAAGTGCACCAGGTGGAAACAGTATAAATGGCAGCTCCCACTCCTCAAGAAAACTCTGGGATGCTCGAGACTGTAGACAGCAGCTGAGGCTGGTGCTCGCACTCTGTGCTTCTGTGCAGGGGTACAGGTATTGTGCTAACATTGGACAAGCATTGGTGAGCTTGGAGCATGTTTGGAAATAATGTGTAAACACCAGCAGGGTTTGGGGAATTGGGCGGGTATTGGTGAGCTGAAAGTGGGGTTGAAAATAATGTGTAAACACCGTCAAGGGTTCAGGGAATTAGGTGGGCACTGGTGATCTGGGTATGGGATTAAAAATAACGTGCAAACACTGGAGGAGGTTCAGAGAATCAGGCAGGCATTGGTGAGCTGGGTCTGGGTTGGAAATAATGTGCAAACATGAAAGAAGGTTCAGGGAATTGGGTCGGCATTGGTGAGCTGGGTGCTGGGTTGGGAATAATGTGCAAACAACGTCGAGGGTTTGGAAAATCCAGCAGGCATTAGTGATCAGGGTAAGGGGTTGCAAATAATGTGCAAACATGAAGGAGGGTTCAGAAAATTGAGCAGGCATAGGTGAGCTTGAAGCAGGGTTGGAAATAATGGGCAAACAGTGAGGGTTCAGGGAATTGGGCGGGCATTGTTGTGCTGGGAGTGGGGTTGGGCAATGTTCGACACACCACGGTCTTGTGATTAAAAATGTAATTATCCATTCAGCACCAGGTAGTGCATTAGAGAAAGAGCAATGTCTTCTAGAATGACCCAGTTTCCAGTTGCCTTGGTGACACAGCTGGTAGCACAAACAGAACGGTATTCTGGGCGGCCTGGGTTCAAGTCTTAGCTGAGGCACTTCTTTCTCTCTTATGTTTGTATGTGTTCCATAAATATGCACACCACACTCTTGTGATTGAAAATGTTCTGGAAATGCAGGGGGAGGTTTGGAGAAAAGGCAGGCAGCCAACATTTACTTTGGTGCCTCAGTCGTGATCACTACCACAGAGAGTTGTTTGGGATAGGAAATGGTGTGGCAGGAGGGGGAGAGATAAAGAGACAACAGATGTTGGCTGCACAGCATCATCAAAATGGCAAAATGCAGCACAGTGATTGGAGTGGCAAAACCACTTTGAAAAGTGTGCTTTCTGGTCTCAACCTGCATCATCGAGCAGATTGACCACCACCATTGGCTCCTGTCTCATTCTTATGGACCGAAAGTCTGACACACCTGCAGAACTTGCTTTCCCACTAAAGCTATCCCACTATATTGCATTGCATTCTGCAATCAAACATAAAAGAAGCCAGCACTTTTCCTGTATTTGGACTATTTCACATATAAAACTTGCTCTTTAAATGCTTTAAAATTTTGTTTTCATTTCATTACTGCAAAAGCCCATTTTCTAAGTGCATTAAGACCCTTCAGTGTGTGGGGTGTCGGGGATACCCACACTTCCAAGGACTGTAAGACCATCCAACTGTGGCATTAGGCCTCACTACACACTGGGTGTGTGAGTATCCCCAACACCCAAGACCCTGTTGGGTCATATTACTTACAGAGGAATTCCCTCAACCCTCTCTGCATCCAGCCCCTTGCAGGTCTGGGGTGGGGTAAGTACCACACCCGCACATAAACCCAAGACTAAAGCTGGCCGAGATTTAACTTCAATCTCAGGATATGGCAGTTTGTTTTTAAAGCCAAATTAGGAGTGCCAGTGAAATAAAACCAACAGATAAAAGTGTTCTGGAACCAGGACAAAGCATGTCAGGTAGACAGCTAAAATGTATTCACAATCAAAAGAATGTACTGTCAAAACGAAGCGCTTGTGATGTTTTGTACACAAAATAAAGAGTTATTTTTAAAAGCACTCTAACATCAGACACTAAAGTGATGTTTTAAGCATGAGGATGAGGTCTTCTTCAATAATGGCTATAAAGATGCAGGGAGTCCCCTAGTGAGTCCCCCTTTTCTCCACCTATAACTTGTGCATTTTTTCCTTTTTTCTTCTTGTTACTGTATATGAAACAGTTACATTAATGTTTATATATACTTTAGTCACCCTCTTTCCTGTAAGCTCCCTGAAACTCATGTCATTTGAATGTGAAACTTTGTGCTGCCATGATGTGGCCCTGCTTTTTTTGTTGTAAAATATAACCATTCCAAATAATCTTCCTTCAAGTTTGACATACACAGCTGGTGTTTGACTATTATAGAAAACACGTGCTACGTCTTGGAAAAAAAAATTCAACTAGGTTCTTGATACCTTTCATTACACTGCAGATGTATAGGCATGGGCTCCTAACATATTTCTATTGCTCCTATTACACAAGACAGCTGTGCTCTGATTGGCTTGCTTAGCCAAGGATCTGTAGACACTACTTCCAGGGAGCACATTCCCTTTCCTTGATAGAATGTTACCAAATTTAGGATACACTAGCTGTTTTTCCAGAAAATATTTTTTTAATCAAGGTATTTACCACTCTTGGGACAGGTACTTCCATTCATATTGCCTGACTGCCACCCAGCTCCAGTGCTCTCCAACTCCACTCCTTGGGTCCTCTATGGCCTGCCCTCATGATGGGATCAGTAGCGAGGCATCACAGAAAACAGAGGTTTTTGTAGCTGGCAGGGAAAGACAATTGGAGACTGAAAGGGTGTGTGGCTGCTTCAGTGAGTAATGGTAAGAATGTTTGCATGGCTTCTACGCACCTATTCTTGGCATCATTTTGGATAAATTATTCTTGTTTTACCAACAGGTCAAAGACACAGTTCCGAATGGGTTCTATTACCTGACAAATCATCCAAATAGTCTGTAAATTGCTCCCATGATTCAAAATGTTGCTGCAGGGCTGCTAATAGGGATGGGCTATTAGAAGCACATCTCATCAGTTTTGAGGGACTCACATTGGCTGCCTATCTGATGGTGTGTTTGCTTAAAAATACTGCTCCTTCTCCTTTAGTAGAGTCCTATATGGTATGGGCTTCCCATGCATTGCAGAACTGTTGGTTCCTTATGTCCCAGAGTGCCAATTAAAGTCTGCCTCTGACCATCTCTTAGAGGAACCTGTGGCTAGGCATAAGTCGGTGAGTGAAAGGGTATTCTCAACGGCCGTGCCACATTTGTGGCATTCCCTGTCCTAAAGGGTGAGATGAGCTACAGCAACAGCAGAATTCAAAGGGCTGCTAGAACACACACTTATTTAGGGAGGCATTTGGGACTATTAGTAATTATGAGTGACCCCTATTTTAGTGAAGCTGTACTAACTGATGATCTGTATTTATTGTAATTATTGTTTTTCTGTACTCTTTTGTAGTTAATGTGTGATGCCTTGTATTTTAAATGTGACATGCTCTGACTGGGTTCTCAGAGAGTACAGATAAATAAATGTGATGATGATCCCTCCCCACTTGGTCACACTCTGGTGTGGGAGCAGGTAGTGAATGCAGGGTGCCTGAGAATGCGGGCACTATCACCATGGTTGCCACCAGTCTTCTACCAGGTTACCCCCTAATCATTGCTCGCCCAATTTCTTTGGTGCCATGCACACACTCCATAGTGGGCTCACACCCATGCTAACCTCTCCCCCTGCACAAGACTAGGCTTCTTGGCTGAATGGAAGTAGTAATGGTGGTGGTGAAATGTGGTGCTCTTCACACTAGGCTGTGATATGCAGACACAGCCTGTGCTTTCCCAGCCTGTGCCTTACTTGTGTAAGTGACCTGAGGCTGCTCTCGAACCTGGGTTGCCAGTGGCCAGCGGGCAGCCCCAGAAGATATAATTTTATACCATACATTTTCAGTTATGTACTGTAGTCAGTCCTGAATTAAAAAAAGACTTTCACCTTGTTGGACAAGTGGTACAACTTGCAGTGAGTAGGGACAGCCCCTTGACATCACTTGTGACTTGCAGGTGTGGCTGGGTGGGTTGGATGAAGACACAGAAGGTGAGACAAGTTCTTTCAAAATGTCCCATAGGGCAGTGCACTTTATTACAGAGGACTTCAACACACTTCACAATAAAATAAACAGTTCAAACAGTGCAAATCTGGAACTTCTGTGTTGCTTTTACTACTTGACTAGACAGGATGATCTTGGGCAACTGTAAAAACATGACTTATAGGGCTGTCAGTTCCCACTCAGTCAGTAGGCTTACAGGGACAAAACCAGTACCTGAGGGTGGTCCTACCTGCACCTGCCGTTCTGCAGCCTATACTTTAAGGAGACCAATTACCCCTCCAGCTGCTCAACTCAGCTGTGGTCCAAAACATCCCAGTCTTGGCTAGCACTGCCACTTGTCAGTCTTTCTGAGACTGCTCCCAGCACCGACTACTCCCCCTCTAGCATCATCCAGTTTTCACTCCAGCAGAGGACTGCTTCCTCCACAGCTCAGGTCTCAACTTATCTCATCTCTTTATCTGCCAGACTGTGCTCAGCCAGCTCCTTTTATAGAGCTGGAAACATAGAAACATAGAAACTGTCGGCAGATAAGGACCGCTAGGCCCATCCAGTCTGCCCGTAGGCCCTATACATTGTATGTGGCCACTGACCCTATGTGATCAATGGCTTTTCATCACTACCTCCACTCTCAGGCTTCCCTTGTGCCTGTCCTAGGCATGCTTAAACCTCTCCACTGTGCTTGCCCCCCACTACCTCCTGTGGCAGAGTATTCCAAACGTCAACTACTCTTTCTGTGCGGAAAAACCTCCTCACATTACCTCTTAATCTACCCCCTTCCAATTTCATATTGTGCCCCCTTGTTCTACTATTTTTTCTATATTGGAAAATGTCTCCCACCTGCAATTTGTTTATGCCCTTGAGGTACTTGAATGTTTCAATCATGTCTCCCCGCTGTCTCCTTTCCTCCGGTGAGTACATATTGAAGTCCCTTAGTCTCTCCTCATATGTTTTGTGGTGCAAGCCCTGTACCATCTTTGTTGCCCTTCTCTGGATAGTCTCCACCTTATCTATGTCCTTGCACAGTTGTGGCCTCCAGAACTGCATGCAGTACTCCAGGTGAGGCCTTACCAATGTTTTATACAATGGCACTACCACCTCCCACCTTCTGCTAGAGATACCCCTGCCTATGCACCCCAACATGCCACTGGCTGTCCCTGCCACCTTTGTTCACTGCTTTGATACCTTAAGGTCATCAGAGATAACCCCTAGGTCCCTTTCTTCTTTGGTGACAGTCACCCCCCCCCCAACCTGTAGCTCTCCCCAGGGTTCCCTCTACCCAGGTGCATTATTTAGTGCTTCTTTGCAGTGAACCTCAGTTGCCACATCTCTGACCATCTTTTAAGCTTCTCCAGGTCCCTCTTCATTTTCTGCACCTCCTCTGGAGTATCCACCCTGTTGCAGATCTTGGTGTCATCTGCAAATAGGCAGATCTTTCCTTCAGCCCCTCTGCAATGTCACTAATGAAGACATTGAACAGGACTGGTCCTAGTACTGATCCTGTGGTTCCACACTGGTCACCCTCCTCTCTCTCATCATGTGACCTGTCAATCATTGCTTAAATTTTAGTTAAATGTTTGCAACAATTTTAAATATGGCTGTTTCACACAGAAACGTGAGCAAAACAATAAAAACACATTTTAACACATATCAGCTTTTAAACAATCAGAAAATAAGGTAATAAGAAAATAAAGAAGGAAACTTCCAGGCAGGATGTCACACTTTTCTTGTTCCCAGACTCCCTCATGCTAGAGCTCTATAAAGTCCACAAATTTCAGCCGGCTGAGTCCATAGTAATCTGCAAAATGGATGCCAGCACACTAAAAGCACATGGAGTCAGGCATTCCCCAAAAAGGGAACTTTTTCTCAACATATAGAAATGTGTGCAATTTTAGCTTAAAGAAACATTTCATCCAGTATCAGGAAACTTCCGATAAGACCAGCAAGATAAAACAAAAGGCATTGCTAATGCATTGTTTGTAAAACATGTGTTTGATACATTTCGTCGAACAGTAAGAACCTTGGGATTCCTGATACCTTCATTACCCCTCATATAAAACTAAAGGTGGTTTATAGTAGTTCTTCAGTATTTTGTTTTATATGATATTTAGGACCAAAAACACATTCATTTTATGTACTTTCTTCCCAAGTTACAATATTTTGCAAATGGAAACTTTTAACAGGGGAACTATAGCACCAAAGTACACAACATTTCTTTCACCCTAACTGTGCTAGGACAGCTCTTGTATACTTAATGCTAGCTATGGGGGTGGTGTCAGAAAGAGAAGAATTAGAAAGAGTATCAAAGTTTCAATGCTGGGTGATCAGTCCAGCAAAGACAAGACAGAATATTAGAATGGTTAGCAGAGAAAAAAGGCTGCAGCAAAAAGGATAGGAAAGTAATGTTAATTTGACATGCTGTAAGGCCATTCCTGCATAGAATGTTTCAGGTCTCAGCACACTTTCATTTGATTTGGTAACTTAGAGAAGCCTTGTTGTGGCTGTATGGCTTTCTAGTAGCCCCTCAGGACCTCATTCTCTACTTTTATTAAACAAAAATACAGTGGGAGGATTTCATCCTAGCACAGCAGGGAAAGCACTGCCACTTAATCTCACAACCAGAGGACTGATATTTGTATAATTGGGAAGGGGGTTGTTGGGGAGCAGTAGGGGCAAAAAATAAAACAAACTGCCCCTCTCAGTGCTTGGTACAGAAAAAGTGATCCATTAATTGGCTGTGGTCTTAGACCATGCTATGAGGCTTGAAAATCAGATGGCAGACATGATGAAAGGTGCATTTTGCCATTTTTGCAATATTATGGACGTGCATTTTGTTTATCCTCATGCTGACTGGTTTACTGTTGTGCATGACTTAGTTGCATCGAGGCTGGATTCTGATGATGCCCTACTGTGTATGTTGAGTTGCATGCACAGCTGACTCTTTGCTTTTAGCCATTGCAGAATGCTGCATCAAAGCAAAGGTTTTTTTTGAAGCAGGCCCTCAGCAGCACACTGCACCAGTTCTTAAGATTCTGCAGTGGCTACCACAGCGGCAGTGTGTCAGCTTCAAAATGATTTTGTTAGTATACAGGATGAAGAACGGATTTGGGCCCTCTTACCTCAGTGACCTCTTGAGACTGCCAATTTTTTCTTGTCCAGTTGGACCAAATGTAAGCTTTAGCTCAGAGTACAGTCACTGAACCACTCTACTAAAGGCAACTGTGCATTTGCAATTGCAGTCCCTTATCTACAGAATGCTCTTCCATTCACTGGCTCAGACAATAAGGTGTGGCAGGACATGTGTCACTGTAGGATTTAGTCATGCTTCGTTGGAGCTTAATATGTATAGCCTCGAGGAAAGGAGGGAGAGGGGGGACATGATAGAAACTTTCAAGTACCTCAAGGGAATCAACAAAGTCCAAGAGGGTAGCATCTTTCAAAAAAAGAGGTGTGCAAGAACAAGGGGGCACAATTTGAAGAAGATATAAGGGGGGCGGCTCAGAGGTAATTTAAGGAAGTATTTTTTCACAGAGAGGGTTGTGGATGCATGGAACAGCCTTCCAGAGGAGGTTGTGGAGTCAAAAACAGTGGTGGAATTCAAGCATGCATGGGACAGTCATAAGGCAATTCTAGGGGGTGGGGGTAGGAAGAAGTAGGCTGCTGGTTAACTAGGATCTGCAGCTTATCTATCAGGTAGGGAAATGGGCAGACTGGGTGGGCCAAGTGGTCCTTATCTGCTGTCAAATTCTATGTTTCTATGTTTCTATGTTGGTGCCTTAAACCAGATGAGAAGTGGTAAAATCCTGAAGTAACACACACACCGTGGATTGACTTATTGTGGTTATAAAATTATTCCCATCAAGAACTTTGAAAGAAATGAGTTTTTCTTTATTTTTTACCTATTAATATCCTTATACCCCCATAAAACACTGCTATGTAAAGACTGCATAGTCAAAAACAGTGTGGTCAATAAATGTGTGGTGCAAAATTGTGCTAGATTAGATATACTAACTCTAAAACCATGTGCTGCTGTTATGACTGCGTTGTTTTTCACCGCGCATATTTGCTGTTGCAGTTTTGAACAGACACCCCAAAAAACAAATGCCAGTCTCTCTTCAAGCTTTTGAATGCATAGGCACCCTCCCCCAACCAAAACAACAAATGTGCCAGCACACAAATATGGGAGCAGTAGCAAAGTTAAATGCCAGAAATCCTTAATTAGTAAGCAAGCATCACAGGGCTCACAGTCAGACCCCCGATGAAGCTTCAGAGCAAGTCAAAGCTCCGGGGTGTCAGGATGACTGTGAACCCCATGATGTTTGCTTTCTAATAAGGGATTAACTGCATTAAACTTTGCTACTGCTCCCATTCTTGGTGCAGGCCCATTTGTTTGTTGTGTCAAATGTTTCCCTATCAGTCTGGCAGAACTATAGAGAGATTAATGTGTCAGCACATGCAGCATCCCTGCCCAACCACCCATCATCTCAGTCTTCTCTGTCAAAAATTTTCAAAAGTTCCTCCCCATACTCCTTATCCCTAGTGGTTTCACTACAAACTTAAAACAAAAATATCTCCTCCATCCCCTCAGCAAAGATTTACCAAGTCCGTGTGTCCATCCATCCAATCCATCCATCCATCCAGCATGACTACCACTGGTTTGCTTTGTTGTACTGTAAAAGGAAAAGCCCCTGTTTATCTTCTAGCCTTTCTCACACAAACAATGCCTACTCACTCCACTCAATAGCAGCACTTACATTCTCAGTTCCATGGATGAAGCGTGAATTTGGTGGAAAGGCCTTTGCACTTGCGGCACCAGACACCTGGAACAAACTAGCTCTCAAACTGGGGAATGCTTCTAGCTTGTAAATGTTTACATCCAGCCTTTCCAGCCACCTTAGAACTCCCTGTATTTGTTCTGGTCCAGAATCCCCCACTCCCTAACCATGATTGTGATTGGTTGGCATCCCATGGCACTCCAGACATTACCTCATGGGTTACAGCCCACCTGATAGGCTAATGATGCACATGACCCAGATCAGATTTCCAGTATATCCAGGTCCCAGGAACCCCTGTCTCCAGTTGTAATTTGTGCATCTGATTAGGCAAGAAGCATCCAGAAACCTGTCTGCTCCTTAAAATTCTAAGGTAGGAACTGTATTTGTTATTTCTCTTACCAAGAGCCTTCCATGTTTATGCTTTAAATCGGTTCAAAAATTGCAGTACTGTTTTGTTGTCTCCATGGCCTATTACTGGCCTCTCAGGCAGCGTGCCTTCTGTGCAGAATCCATGCAGTCCTGTGGGCTCATCCTGCAGGCCCGAGCCTTAATCCCCACCGCGAGTCACCTCGTGCCCCCCGCGACTCCGCAGCTCTGCAGCACTGCTGTGGCGCGTCCCCGGGTCAATATTCAGCCCAGGCCCATGCCTGGCCCACCAGCCACGCGAGTCGCCTCTTCCCACGCGACTCCACAGTTCTCAAGCCTCCCCACGCCTCTCTAGGGCTGTGGCCTACAAACTGTGAGTCGCCTCTTCTCCCCGCGACTCCATGGTGATTTCAAACCCAAACCACGAGTCGCCTCTTCCCCGCGACTCCTTGATTCTCCCCAGCCTCCCTGCAAAACTTACCATGAGTCGCCTCTTCTCCCCTTGATTCGCGTTCAACCCTCCACGAGGCACGCCGGGCCTAATACCATGATCGCCTCTTCTCCCAGCGACTCCGCGGTTATCCCAAGCCACCACCCCCCCTCCCTCTGAGGCCTTCCCGAGGTGGCGAGACTCCACGGCGCCCAACCAGTCGCGACTCTGGGTCGTGCCTCTGTGGCTGCTCGGTCATAGGACCTGGAATCCCCTCGCGTGCCCAATCGGAGGCGCAGTTCCATCCCCGAGCACCGTCGGGCCTCCTCTCTGTGGGCACGTCCACTCCTCGACTAGAAGGAGCAGACGGACACGCACCACACCCTCCTCCTCCTCCTTTCGGCCTACGGCCTGCCAGACTCGGCCTCCAGGGACCTCGGAGGCCTAGCGACCCTACGTCTTGCCACGGGGCTTAGGGAACAGCAGGGCACAGCTTCCCTTCCCGGAGCCGCTCAGAGGAGCAGCGGTCGTGGCCTTCCACTTCCTTCCATGCCCTCTTGGGCCCAACCACGCAGCCTGGGACCACATCGCGGGCGACGCCCTGCCCCACAAGGGAGCTCCCCATCTCTCCAGCTTGCGCAGTGTCAGTATTGTAGCCAATGAAGTTTATCTGAGGTGTGCTTTGTTAATTGAAAACTTGACCCAATACCTCGTTATGTCAGCCTTTGGGTCGGCATGGCAATTTTGATAGTCTCCACGGAGACTGACCAGTGCGCCGCTGGTACAGGCGGGCTCCAGGACAGGGGCCCACACCACAGGAGCTGGGGCTGTTCCACAGCGCCCACTTCTGTAGGCATTAGGGGCACTAAGAAAAAAAAAACCCAGTCCACTCGGGTCCCTCACATAGCGACCCCAGGAGGACACCGCAGAGTCCATGCTAGGGTACCTCACATAGCGACCCTGGCAGGCTCTAGCGGAACTATCCCCTCCCTCGGTGGCCGCGGTCCCGTCCCACAGCGGACCCAGGTCTACACTGGCTAACAACCATCTGAGAGGGGATAGTCAGGTAAGGATACCAGAACAGGGAGTCTCCCCCTCTTTCACGGGGGCCTAGAGGACAGCTTCCGAAGTCTCTTTCCTCGCTCAGACCTTCTCTTTATCTTTCAGATGGTCAAAGTGAAGAAATGTACCGTGTGCAACGCCTCCCTCCTCCCTCAAACCCCAGGCCCTCTCTGCGCAGCCTGCCTCTTGGACGATGACCTGTCTTCAATGGATAGAACCACGACTCCTTCCCTCCCAGGCCCCAGCACTTCAACCTGGGTGGATCCGGGCTCCCTATTGATACAGAACCAACAAGCGGCGGTCGCCATGATGGAGAGTCAGCAGAACTTCATGCTGAAGATCATGGAGAAGCTGGAGGCGCTTACCAAACAAGACACCGGCCGCCCAGCACAGAGCTCATCCACCAAGAGACCTTCCAGAGGACCCACCAGCCCCAGAGGACCCTCTTCCCAGCATTCCCATTGATGGCAATCCAGAAGATAGGGACAAGAGGAGGATCGAGGGGCGAGGAGGAGGCATGGCGTGGAGTCCGACATGGAGGACACCGACCAGCAGGCAGCTCCCTCGCTGACATCAAAACTGTGCGCGTTCGACACAATCCCCGGCTTTATGAAGGCCATCAAGGCCACCATGGGCCTATCCACAGATGAACAAGAAGTGGAGAAGACGGAATCGAAGCTGGACCCAATGATCCAGCTAAGGACCACCACACCGGAGACCTTTCCAGTCTGCCTGGCCATTGAGGAACTGATCCACACGGAATGGCAATCCACAGACCCGGGCAGAATGCCAAACCGAAGGAACTTACACAAAATGTATCCGGTCTAAGGCGACAAATCAGACGCCTGGTGCAAGGCGCCCTCTATCGATCCACAGGTGGCGGCCTTGAGTAAGAAGACGGTGCTACCATGTGGCACCATTGCCCTCAAGGACCCCACAGACAAAAGAATCGAGGACATGTTAAAGAGGACCTTCAAAATTGAGGGCACCATGGCCAAGGCGATGACGGCAGCCATCTATACCTCTCGCGCCCAGATACGCTGGCTGGAGGAACTTCAGGAACAGGCGAGTCCAAAGTCCAGGGAGGCTGAACTTTTAGACTGCACCCTCGATGCAGCCAAATACCTGGCAGACATGGCAGTGGACTCCTCACGCCTCCAGGCCAGAGTGGCCGCAATCACAAATTGGCCCGAGAGCTCTATGGCTCAAGTTCTGGGACCGATTCAGAATCCAAGACTCTTTTGCAGAACTTACCCTTAAGGGGACTCATGTTTTAGGGAGGGTCTCCAGAATTACTTAAAACAGAAAGAAGAGGTAGGAACCTCCTAAGAAACCAGTCAAGACCCTCACACCTACCTTCCGCTAGGCGGAGGTTTAGTCCTGGGCCCAAGACCCAAACTCGTAGGGATTCCTACCCCCAGAACCACTCCTTCGGGTAGAGCATCACCATCCTACCCACGCATGCGCCTTCAGCAGCTACAAGTCTTCCCCTTTCCGACCCAGGGGACAAAAGTCCAGAGGTCGAGGAAGGGGATTCAGAGGAAAACAGTGACTCCGACTCACCGAGCCCCCCCCCACCGAATCCCGTACCCCCCTGTCAGACAACGGCTAACCCTATTCGCTCACCGCTGGGCGTCTACCACGTCGGACAGGTGGGTCCGGGATGTGGTCTCGAAGGGGTACATCATAGAGTTGTACCATCCTTCGGTCCCCCCTCGCTTCGTCTCGTCCCCGGTCTCCAGACGAAGAGCCTCACCTCACTAGGTACAGGGTATTCTGGCAGATCTCATCCAGAACAGGGCCATTCAACCCGTTCCGGTCCAGGAGCAGGGAGGCATGTACTCCATCTTCTTCCTGGTTCCCAAAAGTCGGGAGCTAAGGCCCATCCTGGACCTCAAGCGCCTGAACCGTTACGTGATCACACATCGGTTCAAAATGGAGACTAGTTTCGATCCACCCTCCAGGGCATCAGGGTAGGTGACTTCCTGACATCCATCGATCTCAAGGACGCCTACCTACACATCCCCATCGTCAAGAGTCACAGAAGATTCCTCCGTTTTCACATCCTGGGACACCACTTTCAATACCGGGTGCTCCCGTTCGGCCTGTCATCAGCCCCCAGAGTCTTCACCAAGGTATCCATCACCCTGGTAGCCAGACTCAGGGAGCAGGGGCTAGACATAGTGCCGTATCTAGACGACTGGCTCATACGCGCTCGATCCGAAGGTCAGGCGCATGCTCACACAGAGCTCGCTTTGCGAGCACTCGAGGACCACGGCTGGGTGGTGAACAGAGAGAAGAGCCATCTCCGCCCGACCCAACAGATCGAACACCTCGGAGCTATCATCAACTCAGCAGAGGGTTGGGCGAAGCGGCACGCACGGATCCACAGCCTCCGCAGCCTGGCCGCTAAGTTAAGGTCACATCCACACCACGGTGGAGAAGGTGGCGAGACTCCTGGGATGCATGTCCTCTGCATCGACCTCATCCCTGGGCCAGGTGGCACATCGTCCCTCCAGAACTACATTCTGGCGCCTTGGAGCACCAACAGTGCAACCTCGCTGCAGTCCGTTACCCGTGAAGTAAGATCATCTCTGGACTGGTGGGTCACCCCGGGGAATCTGACAAGGGGGGTTCCCTTGGAGGCACTGCACCCAATCCCCATCGAGATGGATGCGAGTCTATCTGGCTGGGGAGCCTGTCTGGGGGACGAATCAGCACAGGGCCCCTGGTCCCCAGCGGAGTCACAGCTTTCAATCAATGTCCTGGAAATGAGAGCGGTGTTCCATGCCCTGAGGGCATTCCGACACATCATCCAAGGAAAGTCGGTCCTAATCAAGTCCGACAACCGCGTGACAGTGGCTTACATCACAAAGCAGGGGGGTACCAGGAGCAGGACCATGTCACGAGAGACTGCAAAGGTGATGAACTGGGCACAAATGCACCTATCACACCTGGGGGCAGTACACCTAGCGGGAAAACTGAACGTAAGGGCGGATTGGCTCAGCCGACAGCAGATCCACCCCGGAGAATGGCGCCTGCACCCGGATCTGTTCCAGGTGATCCAGGAGGCATGGGGCCCAGTGTCAATGGACCTAATGGCGTCAAGAGACAACGCTCAGGTGGACCACTATTTCTCCCGGTTCAGAGACGCGCTCTCCCAAGGCACGGACGCCCTCTCCCAGGTATGGTCTCGGGACTACGCGTATGTTTTCCCCCCGATTCCTCTCATCCCACAGGTTCTGAAAAAAATCCGAACATCCAGGACCTCCATCATCTTGGTGGCCCGTACTGGCCCGCGAGAGCTTGGTTCGCGGCAATCACAGAAATGTCGAGCCAGCCTCTGGATCCCATCCCGTCCGGACATGCTGGCGCGGGGCCCGTGTGCACCGTCCTCGAACCCTAAAGCTCACGGCCTGGCTCCTGAGAGGGCGACTAACCGCTACCGGGTATCACGAGTCGGTCATAGGCACGCTCCTACGATCTCGACGAGCCTCTACTACTTCCACCTACGAGTGACAATGGGCCGTCTTCACACAGTGGTGCCGCCAACGAGGCTCAGTACCGGAACAGGCAAACCTCCCCACTATCTTGCTGTTCCTGCAGCAGGGGGTGGATAAGGGACTGACACCTTCCTCCCTAAGGGTGCAACTAGCGGCCATCGGAGCAGCCAGAGGCCTAGTCGAAGGGCACCCGCCCGGGACCCATCCAGATGCCATCCGCTTCTTGCGGGCGGTAGACCTCATGCGGCCCAGGACCAGACCTAACATTGCACCATGGGACCTACCACTAGTCTTGGACTCCCTAAGAACGGCACCGTATGAACCACTCGCAGACTCAGATCTGTTCTGGGCAGGACTGAAGACTGCCTTCCTGGTGGCCATCTGTTCGGCCAGACGGATAGGCGAGCTCGGCGCCCTGTCTTGCGCTCCACCCTACACCATCTTCACCCCCGAAGGGAAAAGGCTCGGACAGTACCGGCTTTCCAGCGAAGGTTCCATTGAGGTTCCACAGAGAACAACCCATAGATCTTCCCACCTGCCTCGCGCAGCCCTCCCGCCGAATCACGGCGCTCCCGACCCACTAGGCGTGGGTTGGCCCTTCTATCTACTGACCAGAACTCAGGCCATCCGTAAGGCGGAGAGAGACTCTTCATCGTCACGAAAGGCCAAAGACAGGGGCTTGCAGCGTCCAAAACAACCATCGCCGGGGTGGATCAGAAGAATGGTTATTCCACGCAACACCGTGACGTTATTTCACCCAGGAATTAGGGCTCACTCCACCAGGCGGTATCCACCTCCTGGGCGGGAGGAAGCATCAGTGTCATCCGAGGACATCTGCAGGGCGGCTACCTGGAGCTCCTTACATACCTTCACCAGGCACTACAGACTGGAACAACTCCAGGACTTCAGACCAGCCTTAGCAGCCCATGTCCTGGCAATGGCCCCATCTTCGACCCCGATCCTTCGAATCCCTCCCGGGTCTAAACTGCTTCTTATCTCCCATGAGGTAATGTCTGAGGTGCCATGGGATGCCAACCAATCACAATGGGTGTTTACTCACCTGGTAAAGGTGATTGTGTTGATTGGCATCCATGGCACTCCAAAACCCCCGGGAATGATCGGAGCGTCCAACCAGTAAGATCAGGAGGTCCTTACACCAGCCTGTCGGGTTCAATTCCTATGCTAACAATCAGTCGAACCACGGTTCGAGTGAGTATGTACATAATAGGAATAAACTTAGGCCTCTGGCCATTATTATTATCACCATGTCATAGCAGACCTCATCCTTCTAGTCTCTATTGTGTGTATTGTTTCTCACTAACATCCTTCCTTTCAGCTATGGAAAATTCAAACTGGAGAGCAGGGGTTCCTGGGACCTGGATATACTGGAAATCTGATCTAGGTCATGTGCATCATTAGCCTATCAGGTGGGCTGTAACCCATGAGGTAATGTCTGGAGTGCCATGGATGCCAATCAACACAATCACCTTTACCAGGTGAGTAAACACCCATTATGTTGATATAAGTGCTCATGTTCTTGTTTTTCTGTGAACCCACTTTGTTAACTTGCTTTGATTACTGTTTGGATATACTTACAGGTCGGTGTTTTTTTTTTCCTGTGTATATTTTAGCCTGTCTGTAACTATTCATCTTGCTGGACTATGTGAACCTGTTGACTGCTGCTATCCTTCCTGGGACACCAATAAAAAAAATGCTGCAACTTATGTGATTATTCCAACTGGAGTAGTTTCAAATAACTAAAATAATAAATAAATGAAAAGAGATGTCCAACATGAAATCCTAGTCCCCATGTTGAGGATGGATGTTGCTAATAAAGTCCCCCCCCCCCCGGGCCATCCTCCCTAGCCAATTTCTTAATAATGATTTTAATTGAGAGCTGTTTTTTATGCCACGAGTTGCTCAGTAGTTGCAGTGCAATTCACAGTTGACATATGCAGGGGAGCTATCCTAGCAGGCCATGCATCTTTCAGTTGTAAATTGTGCTGAAACCGAGAGTGGTCACTGGTATATAAAACTGCTGTCATTAAAGTCATTATTACAGGTAAAAAGCAACGGGTGGATGTGTCACCAGTGCTGGAAATAGGGTGGGGGAGACCATGGGAACTCAGTTTCAGGAGTAAAATAAAAAAACTACTTAGTATGAGGAGCAAAATGGGGAAGAACTGCTACTGTATAACATTTACCCACCAAAGGACAAAAATGGAATAAATAACATGTCAAAATACAGCATATAATGTGGAAATGCATCCCAGACCCCTGTCAATTATATTGATCCTACATGAAGATGGTGGGATCCCAGTGAAATTGTCTATTTCCAGCACTACATGCCACTAAAATGATCAACAGCTTAACCTGGTTCAGTGTCAAGCTTAATCTGGCTCTGTATCAGTCAGTTTGCTTCTGTATCCCTTCCCTGGGATGAGGCAGAAAAAGAGGAAGTATTTTTAGTACTCCTTTCCAGTCAACAACAAAACAATAACTAACTCATTGTTTTGGCAGCTGAATGATTAGTTGAGAATCACTTATTGTTCTGGTGAATTGGGGTAAGGAGTGGACTTTGACTGTAAGGTAGCTAGCTCTCTCTGCTGGGAGGGGGCAATGAATATTTTTAACTGCAAATATGCACTGTAATGAGTCCACAAGGGTTAGGTACAAGGGGGGGTTTCCTAAACTAACTGTTCTGAAAAGTTCTGAAAAGAATGCAGAGGCTGCAACTGATGGCAGCAGCTGCATTTTCGTCTAAGGACCATCCTCCCTGGACACAGGAAGAGGGGAGAAGATGAGAGGGTGGTCCCAAGGGGAGTTAGGGGAATATAGTGATTGGTTGCAGGGACCAAGGTCTCCTCTTGGGAAAGAGGAGTCACATCCTTTGGGGAGAGGAGAAAGAGTATCCTGGACTGTAGCCACCAGTTCCTTCTCTTTCTCCTCTCCACCTTGAAGGATAATCCACCCTCCCACCCTCGTAAAAGCAGGGTAGCAGGGCCAGACAGTTAGGGCCCCCCCTTTTGACCCCTTAAGGGTAACTGCAATAGGGGTTGGGGAGTGGCTTTTCCTGGTTTTCCCTGCAAAAGGGTGTTTCCCCAGGTTTATCAGCTCCTCCAAAAGGGCGTAAAACTGAGTTACAAATGGGAGAACTAAATAGGTCAAAGCAAATAGTCAGGATATAGGTTAATGTCTATTTGTTGCAGTCATGTTGTTGGCATCTCGGGAGGATCACAATGGCATAGAATGGTTGGTAGGTGGGGTAACGACCCGGATTTTCAGAAGGGCTCATGACCCCCCTGCTTTGGTTGGCGTGGAGGTGGAAACTGAGTACCCCGACCCAGGGGAGGGGTCAAGGTCCGCCTCCAGCAGGTTCAACTATCCTGCAAGGCTAGTGGCGCCTGACGGGGGGTGGCCGAATAGCCTTGGCCCTTACAACCTCGGACCATGGATCTTCCTGAGTGCGCACGCTGTTCTTAACTTGGTTTGTAATCAATAAATGCATGGCTGCAGCCATTTTCTCCAAGATTTGTGTCAGTGCTTTCTTTCTGGGGAAAGGGGTTATGGATGGATACCGGATAAGAAGCTTAATGAGGAGTTTGCTGAGCTGGATGGTGCATTTAGCATACAAAATAGCAACAATTTGAAAGCAGAAAGTTCAGAGTTTTGTTATCCATTTGTTAGTAATAACTGCTGCTGTAATTGTACCCAGGGATCCTCTTGAAAACTAGGCATGTAACCTAAATGTAGCCTGTTGTGCAGAAATTCTGTATAAATAAGAAAATGATGACATGTCGGGTTGGTCTTTCTGATGTGAGTTTGTTGCAGGATTTATCAGGGCTCAGTCAGTACTGATCTGATTGCTTGATTAATTCTGACAATTTCATGGTATTCTCCATTTGTGCAAGATTTTAAGCATCATTTAAAAAATGCTAACTTTATTTTTTTATGAACTGTAATTTGAAGGGATTTACTGCAATGTCACATTTGCTATTGCCATCACTCATTTATGGAATTCCCTTCCTGTCACTCTTGAGTTTTTCCATTAATTCGGCTTTTTAAAAATGACTGAAAAATGGTGTCTGTTCAATCTTAAACACCCTACCTAGTTCAAAGGAATTTATTACTACAGCCTTCTTGTTCTGTATGATGCATTTGTTCTCTGTGCAGTTCGCATGTATCTGATTTCATTTTCAATGTCCAGAAGGCAAGAAAATAAAGTCAAGGGTAATACCATAATGATGATTAATTAAGCATACTGGATTTAATATTACAGTATTATGCATAATACTTTTAAAAAATACCTTAAATTAAATGCAAATGCTGACTGGTGTATAGAACTACAGTGTTAAATGTGGCCATTATACAGAATTCTAACTACAATCTTCTTACGAGCTTGCAACTTCAGGGCCTACTTTTAATCTGAATTACCAGATTCATTTTCTAATTTAAAGCATTTAACTTGAGTTAGCACTCTTCCAATGTAGTACTGAAGAGGAACAGATTTCCTACTCAAGCCATGAGAATCAGACTGTATTACACTTAGGGTAGCATATTCAAACATTTAATGTAGTACTGAAGATGAGATTATTTCCTACCCAAACCATGATACTCAGACTGTATTACACTTAGGATAGCATATTCAAACATTGAATGCCCTGCTAATAGGCTTAGCACTGTGCCCTGTTATGCAAGGGTGAAAGTATGTTTAGCTAACATTAGTTGGAAGCCACAGTTAGTGTGCAGCAAAGCAAAGGTGCATATACAAATTAGGCTCTGTGCCTTGCATACAGGTGACCTTGCATATTCATATGTTTTAGGAAGGCTAACCATCTGTTAGCACTGCACTAGTTAACGTTTTAAAATTCTAGTTTTAAATAAGTGCAAAGAATGCAGCTCCTTCCTCAAGACTATCTCCTGACAGCTGGTCTGTGTGCCCGATAACTCCTCTCCTTACCTAATACTCCTCTTCATGTCCTTCCTGGTATCCAGTGGCATTCCCTCCACTGCCCAATGCCCTTCTTCTATAATCAGTCCCCCTTCCAGCTAATTCCCCCGGTAGTCTCAACACCATAGGTCCATGAGTTGGTCTTCCTGCAGTGTGTCACTGTACTGCAGCAGACAGCCCTCATCCCCCGTGAAATTGTTCCTGATATCCATGGAGTCCCCCCTCCTGCTTCTAGTCCTGGTGACCTCATCTTACCGCTGTCATTTTCTGTAAATCCCAGCAACTACACAGTGCATCTCATCATAGCTGGTCACCGTCTTCCTCATGCAAGCCCAGTAGTAATATACAGGTTTATACCACATATATCTACAGTGCTTCCTGAACAAATATGAAATATGGCTGCTGTCTAATATTTCATAATTATCCCACAAGTACTGTAATGATTTACATGCTTATACTGCTTAGCACTATTGTGTGTAGCAGACTGTGGCTGGCTGGGGATGTGAACAGTGGGCAAGTGACAGCTACTTTCACTGTAGTGGGGATTAGTGGGTTTGGGAGGGAAGGGTCACTGGGACTGTGGCGGGGAGACTCCTAGACACCAGGGAAATTATACATGGCTCTACCAGGACTGTAGATGGGGGTGCAAATTTGTGCTGTGATTTATAGCATTGGGGACAGGAAGGGGAGGAGGGAGGCTCAGAGGAATATCTCAACAGTTATTGCCAAAAATGAGAGGACAGGCAGGGGCAGCAGGAAGGGGGTCAGATCTGCTGCGGGAAACAAAGTTTTGGTATACAGTACTACAAGATGGAGCATGAGGGAGGAGAGGAACCTACAAATTATTGTGGCATCATCAGGCACAGTGAGTTGGGGGGGGCTGGCTGCTGTGTGCCTGTCACTTCACTGAGGATTGTACTAAACCTAAGGGAGTATTGGTGTGAAGGATTGTACCGGTGAGTGACAGACGGGAACTGCACAGTGAACACAGAGCAGGAGCATCAGAGTAAATGAGATGGTAAGTACCACAGAGAGCACCATGCATAATAATGTTTATTTCCATCTTATTTCCAAATGTTGCAGGTTTGTGCAATGGCGCCATGCTGTTTGTCATGCTGTCTTTATGTGGGGTGGGTTAGTGACACAACAACATACCATTTTTTTACTTGAGTGTATGTTAGGGCTCATATTTGCCTGAAGGAAGTAGAGTATATTGTAAGCTTCTGTGCGCTGGCAAACCCATTAGTGCAGGGTTTGTCATATACCTCCTTTTGGTGCCTAGCACAATTTAACGCTTGAACACAGCCCTTTGCACTTCAGTAAGTGGTTTGTTCAAGTATGCTGCCCTTCACATACTGTACTACAAATGACACTGCATTCTAAATGGTATTACTCGCTCTAGCATTAAGCCATCATTAGCTAGTTTACCCAATCAGTCAGATACTAACAAGCATTTGTCAATGCCAAATGTTGTCTTGCTGGCGTTGGCATTGGTAGTGCAGGAGTTAGAGAGATGCATAATAGGAATGGCAGTGAAGTAGTGAACTGACGTCAACCCCACCCCAACCCTGCAGAGACTGACAGGCATTGGGGTGTACCTTTGAGTTGTCAGCCATAACGCTCATCTCATTTTACCTCACCCTACTCTGCAGCCACCAACAAGTGTCGTGGTGTGCTTTTGGGTGGTGGGGACTTACGCTCACCGCATTCCATAAGGGAATATGCTGAGATAGGTGCAGTATAGGAGAATGGGGTGAACTTTGGGGCCAAAGAGTCCAAGGCACACCTTGATGCCTGTCACTGGCTGCAGGGTGGGGGTGGGGGTGGAATGGCATGAGCATTACAGCTGACAATCCCAAGTCATAACCCTGATGCCTGTCAGTCTTTACGGGGTGGGGCATTATGGTTGGACACCCTATATGTTCACTCCAAATTTTCAACATGGGCTTTTTATGACACCACCTCATGAACAGTGGTACTATCAGTTTGTTAGCGGAAAGGTGATTTTGCACAGGGACTGCGCTATTTGGCACCATAGGTGCAAAAACACATTTTGGGCAGGATGTGAAAAATGACTGCTGTACTGTTCATGAGGAGGTGTAAAAAAAATGGCAATGTTGAAAATCTGGAGTGAAAATATGAAAAAATGGTGAAGTCACGAGCATGGGTAGAAACTGCACAACGCACGCCCTGGACGCAATTATTTTGGGGATTTTTTTAACCAGATTTTCAACATAGGCATTTTACAACCCCCACTCATGAACAGTGTCACTGTGATTTTGTTAATGTGTCCCGAACATTGATTTCCCACAGCGACTGCGCCATTGTGCGCAACATGTGCAAAAACACATTTTGAGCAGGATGTGAAAAATGACAGCTGTACTGCTCATAAAGAGGTGTAACAAAATGACAATGTTGAAAATCTGGAGTGAAAATATTAAAAATTGTTGAAGTTATGAGCGTCCATGGAAACTGCTTAGCGCATGCTTATGGCACCAGTCATGTTTGGAATTTTTCACCAAATTTGCAAGATAGATGTTTTGGGACCCCACCTCATGAACAGTGGCACTGTCATTTCATTAATCAGTCCTGAAGGTGATTCCATGCAGTGACCACGAAATGACCTTTGGGACTGAATAACGAGATGACAGTGCATATGTTCATGAGGTGGGGTCCCAAGAACCCCATGTTGAAAATTTGGAGGCAAAATTGAAAAATGGCTGAGATATCCCCCTAAGTTGACCCCCCATTTATGCCATTATACACTTACCAGCATTTCTTCAGTTCGCGGTCGGCTTTGAAGAGTGCAGATGTGTTCCCGCTCCACCAAAGATCACAGCGCCAACCTGCAGAGGTAGGTAATGGGTGAGGGGGTTATGGGGAGGTGGAATGCACAGAGGGTGGGTGAGGGTTGGGGGAGGTGAGGCACCATGGACAACGGACCGTTTTCTTTGTTTCAGGTACAAAGAAAAACCCAGACACTGCGCCATGGGACAGTTTTCTTTCTTTATAGGTGAAAGAAAACAAATGTTGGTCACACTGGAGTGGGCTCCCAGTGTGTCCCATGACTTTTGGGGGCCTGATGTTGGCAATACTGGGGTAGGCCTCCAGTGTGCCACACAATGGGGTGGGGCGGGCCTGGGAGCAGGAACATGCCAACACAGTTGGCTTACTGTGAACAGCAGCACACTGGGGTGGGCTCCCAGTGTGCCACACAATGGGGGTTGGACATGCTGACATGGGGATTGCAACCCGTTGTCGGCTTCCTTTGGGAATTGTGTGGCAGCGGCTCACCTACCATGTTTATTGAAATGTTTTGCCAGGAAAGGCATGTTAGAGGCGTGTCATCTGTGCTGCTGCATGACGAGCTTGTCTCTAATTGTAGTGGCACTTTTCTTACATGTTTTGTCCACTTTACACAATTCTTGTGTCAGCGCTAGCATGCTGGCTCATTAGGGAATGAGGGATGCACCTACCTAAGCGTGCCTACCATTACGCCGACACTGACACACCTTTGAAATGTGCTGCTAGCACAAGATGTTTCATGCCATGCGCAAGTCAACATATAAAGTACTATGATGAGTGAAAGTGGTAATCTTCTGTGGCTTCTGGTTAAGATCACAATCAAAAGCCATCTAAAAATGAGACAAGCCTAGCAGATCAGAGGTGTTTCTTTCCTGCTTGGTTATAAGAGTAACATCCTTTCATCTACTGAAAACATATTTTAATAAAGGAGCAAACATTCAGAATGATGATTACCTTTTCTGTAGTTAAAGGATTTTTAAATGTACTTGGCAGATCTAGCTTTGTATCCTGACATATTGAATGCTACTGTATAACAGGATTGAATTACAGTATTAATTTCTGACCTGTTGTTTTTGGTTCTACTTTCTGAACTATAACATAAACACTCTGCTACAAAAGTCCTGGTAGTACAATATTTTATTGAAACAGCCTCATAGATCTGACTACCACTGATTTATTTATTTATTTGGTTTTTGTTTACCAGGTAAGTACACTAGACAACAATGTTGCCTATATTCAGGCACGACCGGGAGAGTACAGACAGGGGAGACCAGAGTCAACATTAAAGAGTATTTCATGATGCAGCATGAGGTGAGAACAAACATTTGAACAGTATTCAATAGGGTACAGTCATTATCAGTAATGACAAAGAGAAACAGATAACATTACATTAATTATTTTCATCTGATGATACATCAATGACTAAATTGAAACGACAAACAGCAAACAAAACTTAAATGAAGTAGCATTATAACAATAGGATTTCTGCGGATGTGGAAACTTTCAGATTTTGGAGACCAGTAGGAAATCAGTAAGTGCCATAGGGAGGAGAAAATGCTAGGAGAGGCTCAAGTTACAGCACAAGAGCAGCAGTCGGATTCTAATAGGTGTGCCCGAAGACTCAGTTTAAAGGCCTTGTGGGATTTGGAGAGTTTGATGTGGGAGGGAATGGAGTTCCAGGAGTGGGGGGCAGATATGGTGAAGGATCGTTCTCCTTTTTGTGTGAGATATCTGGGAATTTCAAGTTGGGTTTGAGCAGATGTCCTGAGGAGGTATGCTTGGGAGGGCTGAGTTAATAGTTCAGCAAGGTACTGTATTTAGGGGACCCCGTTCTGATCATATTATCAATTGTACAGCCTGCAGAATAGTGTCTGAGTGAGTCTGGGGAGAGCCAATTTAGTTTCGAGTAGAGCAGGTAATGATGGGTAAGTCTGTGAGCGGAGAGAGCAAATCTGCATATCTGTTATAGCAGGTGCTCCATTTCTGAGCGCTCTTTCAGCTCTAAGGTAAACCTGAGAGCAATATGTTAGAGCAGGGAGGAGAAATCCTTGTGCAATAGCAAGCCGGGCAGCATCATTGAGGAGGACCTAATTTTAAAGGCAAGACCAAGTTTTGAGTAAACTGTCTTACATGTAGCCGCAATGTGGAGGTTAAAGTCAAAGAGATGGGTCGAGTGACTCCTAGATACCTGAAGAAGGTAACGAATTCAAGAGGAGTCATCTAGAGAATGTATCAATAAGTCTGGAGTAAGAGATCTGATTCTTGACGGGGCCAAAAAGCATAGTTACAGTTTTCTTAGCATTCATTAGGAGCCTGTTCTGTAGTAACCACTCCTGCAAGCAGTTGAAGTCTGCTTGAAGATGTGCTCTTACTGATAAGGGATCTTTACCACTGGAGAGAAGCACCATGTCATCAGCATAAAGGATTAGCGAGGAGGAGCAGGGAAGGGAGGGCAAGTTGTTAATGAAAAGGGAGAAAAGTAGTGGGCCAAGAATAGATCCTTGGGGGACTCCAACAGAGGTAGGGGAAAGATTTGAGACGGCGGATTCAATTTGGACAAATTGCAACCTCCCTGAGAGGTAGCTATCGAACCAGGAGATGGTCGACAGGTCAAAGCCAAGGCGGGACAGTTTGGAAAGTATTTACTTGCTGCAGCGTGCACGTTCTTCTTTCCCATCATGCAGCCTGCTTTCATAAAACTACAATAGGCAAGTAATTTGTAATTTTGTTTCTAGCAGATGTTGTTAATTTGATTAATAGAGAATACTCAAGGCTGACCTTTTACAGGCCATGGCAGTGTGGTCTTCAGGTAGGAGTACAGGCTGGGAAACTATGAGACCCAGGTTTAAATCCCACCAGCACCACATACATGCTATGACTTTGAGCAAGTCATTTATCTTTCTTGCACATTAATCCTCCTGGCTGTAATATTGGGCAGAATTAGGGCCACACTAAAAATAGGATGTTACAGCTCTATAGAGTTATCTAAGCTGCTGTGTCAGTGGCACAGTGGTTTGCACACTAGCCTTTGGGATCAGATTAGAAGATCATGGGTTATTTAATTGTCAGTGTTTTCCATCTCATTTAAAACTACTTGACATACATAAACAGATACAAAATTTTACAAGCAGAGAAAATCCCTCAGTCCATCAAGTGTGCCTGGTCCCTGTCTTGGTTCACCACCAGTCTAGTGATTGTAGAGTCTACGTAATGCTCCTATGTGTAGCTATGTTTGTTAAGAGAGTGACTCCCCCCCACTCAACACCTCTCACAATCCCCCTTCCAACATTTTTATAATACCCATGTGTCTATCCCACCCTCTCCTTAAACATATTTAGTTCAGTCTGTCTTTCCTCATAGGTCTTCCCTTGCTGCCTGGATATCACTGTGGTTGCCCTCCTGCTGAGCAATTCTAAGCCATCCTTGTCCTTTTTCTGGTGAGTGTTCCAAAACTGTACACAGTACTCTATGTCTGACCCGACCAAGGACCTATAGAGAATTCACAAGATGTGGCAGAAATTAAGGACCATATCATAACAGTATGCATACAAAATGTTAAGTCTTTAGCTCTAAAGGTGGCTAATTTATAAGCTGAGAAGTATTTTTATTTTGAGCTCCTGTTACCCCAGAACAATGAAAAAAAGATGGCATAACATTTGGTAGGCTCTTTGTGCCAACCACAGAAGATATGACTGTCAATAATCAGGACACTAGATGTAAGGGAGGCTGAGTTATAACCAACAAAATGTTCTTAAACTTTATGCAAGATGTTGCAGGTCAGTATATTGCGAGATTTTAAACCCTAGGAACTATAAAACTAGATAACATCACATCACCATATTTGGCAGGCACATGGCCCCACATACACTGTGTATGTGCAACAACTTTCTAATCTACTGCTTAAAGAATGGTTGGGCAAAAAGCAACCAAACATTGCATTTTGGGAATTTAGGGAGGTTTTACAAAAACCCTGAAATTTAGTGATAACTGTGTATCTTATCCATAAATTTTGCTCAGTGATACACCTGATCTGCCATGGAGGAGGAATGAAAAGGCTGGACAGAGTGGCAAGAAGGTGATATTCTCTAAGGACTTCAGAGTTATGGCAGTGGGTGAAGTTGGGGACATTGTATAACCATGATTATAAAGCAGGCGAGGTGATTTGCCTGCTTATAGCACAGACTGAATAAGTGCTATCCAGAGCCAGGTATTGCAGCTGAAGTTGAAGACTATCATAGTCCACAATGGCATAAATGACACGGGGAGCACAAGTGCTGAGGACATGAGGAGCTCATGCTCAGAACCAGGGATGCTTCTAAAAGGAAACATACAGTATCCAGGGAGATCTTTTCTGAAATCCTCATGGTCTTGCAGTTCCTTGAGGAATGACTGTGGATAGAAAAACACAAATTTAGAATTTGTCATCAGAAAAGGACCACTTGCCAACCAGTCTGCCCAGATATCCCCCACCTAATCTGTCTCTGCAGATCCTGTCTAGTCTCTGGCCACTCTCTTGCCTCCCTGCCTATTTTTTATTATATCCCTATGTCTATTCCAAACATGCATGAAGCCCCCCACTGTTTTGTCTCTAGCACTTCAACTGACAGTCTATTCCAGGCATCTACCATCCTTTCAGTGACCAAATATTTCTTCACATATCTCCTGAAGCCCCCACTTCATTGCATGTCCCTGATTCTGGTGCTCTTTCTCATTTGAAATAGATTCCCTGTGAATCCCTTTGAGGTGACTTGTAGAGCTCTACACCATTTAGTTGCCCTGCTGTGGACTGCCTCCACCCTGTCTTTGTCCTTTCTCATGTGCAGTCTCCAAAACTGGATGCAGCACTCAAGGTGGAATCTCATCAGCAAATGATACAGTGGCAAGATTGCCTCCCTCCTTCTGCTTGAGATACTCCTTTCTATGTACCCCAGCATCCCACTAACCCTACTCACTGCTTTGTCACACTGCCCTACCACTTTGAGGTCATCAGTTATGATAACCCCGAGGTCCCTTTCCTGTTTAATTTCTGTCAGTAACCCCCATCCTATACTCAGATACTGGGTTCATATGCCCTAGCTGCATGATTTTGCACCTTTTGCCATTGAACCCCAGCTGCCATGCTTTTGACCTGTACTTGAGTTTCCAAAGATCCCTGTGCATTCTTTCCATCCCCTCCTGAGTGTCCATCCTATTGGTATAATCTGCAAAAAGGTATACTTTCTCAGAATTTGAAACATAGAAACATAGAATTTGATGGCAGAAAAAGACTGCTTAGCCCATGTCATTTGCCTAGATGCACTCTACATATTCTGTCTCCATAGACCTTATCTGGTCTCTGTCGATCCTGCCACCTCCCTGCATCCTATCTTATGTACCTCTCTGTGTTTATCCCACGCATGCCTGAACTTCTGCTGGAAATCTATTTCAGGCATCCACTACCCTTTCAATGAAGAAATAGTTCCTCACATCACTCATAAATCCCCCCAAGCTTTATTGCAAGCCCTGGTCCTGGTCTATCTCTCAACTGGCCATGATTTTCAGGATGTCCCTGATTTTGCCTCAAACTTTTCTTCTGTCCCTCATAAAATTTGTGTTTTTGTGACAGAACAGTGGGGATTGTGAACACAAAATAATGTCATACATTAAAGTTATAGACTTGTTCTTCTTCAGAAAATGCTTCTTACACTAATCCCATTATTCTGTCAGCTTTCTAAGTAAATGGTATAAATTTTTAAGATGTGTCCCTGATTTTGGTTCTTTGTCCCTGATTTTTTTTAAACCTTGTCCCTGATTTATGAGGCGAGAGGTTGAGAGGTATGATCCTGGTGCTCGTTCTCATTTGAAGGAGAATCCCCAACTGTACCCTATTCACTCTTTTGAGGTACTTGTAGGTCTCTGTCATATTGCTTCTCATTCTACTTTCTTCCAGGGTGTACATGTTAAGCTCTAACAATCTGTTAAAATTGAATGTGTTAATGTCTTACTCTTCATTGTAACACTGCATTATGCATTGTCACTATTGATCTGGCCCTTGTACTACGTTAAGGTCTTGTCTCTCCTTTTGTTTGTATTGTCTTCTCCCTTATTCCCAGGTTTGCACCTGGAAATGAGCTTCGGCTCAGTGTGTCTTTCCTGGTTACGAAAATTTTAAATAAATAAATAAACATCTCTATTCGTAGTGCTTCTCATGCAAATCACTAATCATTTTAGTTATATATATATATACATATATATAAAAAGGTAAATATTTTGTAGATATATTATCTTTTAAAATAATACACACTGTTATGTTTCACTGTGAATTTATATGCCCAGATATATATATATATATATATATATATATATATATATATACTTGGGGGCACATATAAATTCACAGTGAAAACTTATGACAGTGTGTATTATTTTAAAGATAACATACTACCTATGACCTTTGATCCATTTTTAAGGTATACTGCCAGCTACCGCCCTTATTATACTCCATTTGTAATTAGCATTAATTAACCCCACTTTTTACTTACAACGTTTGATACCTTGATGGCATATCTGACAACTCTGACCCATGTGTCTGACATCACCACTTACTATTGAGATTTAGTTGTAGTAGTAGTAAAGTAGTAGGAGGTGAGAGAGTGGAGATAGGGATTGGGGTGGCAAAGGGAGGTGGGGCTAGGAAGGGTGGGTTCAGGGCTGTGCCTCCCCAAAAAATAACTGAACCACAAGCCGCATCCTCTCACACTACAGACAGCAGCAGAGCAGATGAGATTTTGTAGACAAGCTTTATTTTACCATATAAATCTTGTCTGCTATGTCTAAGATTCAGAAACCACAGTCACTCCATGGTCAGCCCAGTTTTCACCTATCTGGTCACATCCAGTTCCCACTAAGTCCCAGATCACCCATGTTATACTTTTATGTTTTTTTTTTTTTGGGGGCAATTCATATATGCATTTTCTGGTCCATCCCACCATTCCAATTCTGGAAGCACAATTCCCCTCTCACATGTATCCAGCATCCACCCACCCCACATGCTCAATCCTGTGCCACAAAGGAACACATTTTACAATGGACAATCACTTAGGAGATGCTATAAAATCAGAGTAGCACAAAGGGGTCATTCTGGTCCATGTTCTCCATTTCAACACAAAGCCAGTTGCCCCCACATCTCAAGTAGACCTTCCCCTCTAGTTCTTCTGCAATATCAACTATGAAGATGTTAATGAGGACCAGTTCCAGTACTGAGCCCTATAGTACCCTGCTGGTCACTCTCCCATCATTAGAGTGAGTGCCGTTAACCACCACCCTCTATCACCTATCTGTTAACCAGTTTACTGGCAAGCTGCCTCTTACTAAGGGTCTGTGCAAGAGGAAGGGTCTTTGTTTTTGGTCAGCTGAAGGGCATTATTGGGCAAGGGATGCCAGTACTCCAGACTGTGGCTATGCCAAAGAAAGGCTGTACCTGAGCCAGTAGAGTGTACTGGCCAGGAAAATGGACAAGGCAGTCAGAGGGATTTAAATTAGAGGAGGGTGTGCTAGTGCATTGATTGACCTGATACATGGTGTCACCAAGGAACATTAGCAGAGCTGGATAGTCCCAGAAGAGGGACCCCAGAGGGAGCAAGGAAGCATAGAGGGAAACTACAGTATTTTCACTCCAAGTCTGACCAGCAAGAACATCACATCCAGCAAAATTGGCAAGCTCAAAAGCTTGATACACCTGGAAGTCTAAGGCTTTGTGGCACTCACAGAGGTCTAATGGGGCTAAGACAAAGGCTGGGACACCGAGAAGGAGGAATTCTTGCTATTATAAGCATAGAAACATAGAAGTTGATGGCAGATAAGTACCACAAGGCCCATCCAGTCTGCCCATTGTTTCTACCTTATGAAGGGTTAAGCCTGACATGAAATGGAGTGGCGGCTCTCTTTTAAGGGGAAGCAGTTACTCTGGAGCACAAGGAGGATGTTGTGGTACAAAAAGAGTCACAGGTCCATTTAGATCTAGCTAAGGGAAAAGGAGTTCAAAGCAGAAACTCAGAGATGTACTGCATGACTCCAAATATCTCAGAAAAGCTGGCATTCCTGGCAATATTTTTGAAATAGCACAAAGAAATAAACAATATTTTGAACCTCTGTAAGTTCAAGGCTTCTTATCCAAATGTCATGAAATACAGCAGGTGGTTACATCCTTACTACCCAGGGTGGAGTAATGAGTGGACATCAAGCAGGCTGTATTACCATGAAAGAATTATCGGTCCAGTGATTAGCTGAAAAGTTGAGTAGAAAGTGATGTAACTGAGCAAGCCCTAATAAGTAAAGAAGAACTGAACTGAAGTACATGGACTCAATTATGGTTTTGCATGCTTTGAGCTGATGTTCTAGACCACAACAGACCCTGTGGTAGTGGGCACAGGGCCATGAAACAGTAGCTCTTGCTGATACTGGTGGCATGCTTAACTTGAATAAAGTAAAACATAAATCAGTTAAAATATTTTTTCCAGGAGTTTTGAGTCTTCCTCCACCCAAAAGTCTGCATGAACAGACCAGCTTACAGGTATCTAGTTTTGTATACTGTTATGTGTGTGATGCAGTTAGGGTGCCACAAACAGTTTGCTTGTCATGCTGGGGAACAGGATTTTGTGGTGCTTGGCAGGGACGGTGCCATCTGGGTGTTTCATCCATTGTCCCATACACTTCCAACCTGAAAGTGATTATATTAAAGTATGAAGGGTGTGGGGGGAAAACAGCCAGAATGTGGCCTGGAGCATTGGGCATGATGGGGCTTAGGCGGCACAATTGCCAGGCACATTGTTCACCGTTGGCACTGTGCTGGCACAGTTATGACAGTCACAGTTTTTTCTTGTCACCGTGACATGGGTGAGCTGTGTAGTTTAAAGAATGGTGCAGTTAAAACCAGTTGAATACAATGGTAAGATTCCATGAAATGCTGCAAATTGCTATGAAATGCTCGCAGTTTCACAAAATTTTCAGGGAAGTGGAGCCCACTACAGTACATTTTCCCAGTCCCAAAACCTGAGCTAATACCCATTAATGTTCACATTTATACAGTGTCTTAATATTTGTTTATGACATGCTCTCTGTACGGTTAACATGTTAATGCCATGCATCTCTGTAATAAGCGTACTTCTGTAAAATTTGTATTTTCTGTTATTGTGCACATAACCACCTACGTAAGAAGTGTTTTTCTGAAAAAAATGTATTTTCTGTAATTGTGTATGTATTCCCCCATGTTTTTGTTATAACTGGATGCTTGTGAAAATGGGCATTTTGTCCACATGCCTTTCCAGTATAAAACAAAAATGAAATGAAATGACATGACATTGTAGTGCAGCTGGTGCTGCAATGTTTGGAAACTGGAGCTTTGCTTACCCTTAAATACACTGATTGATAGATTTTCCAGAGGGGACAAGGCAAATCAAGTATGTACATTATAAACTTATAACCATGCATGATTTTTAAGCCTCAGATGAAGTTTTTGGAAGTTTTATTTGTTGTTTTTCTTTGAGTTCCGTTGCTGAGAAGAGTTGTAATGCTGAAGGGGAAAAAATCTTTGACAAAAAACAATTTACTCACTTTAGATTTTTCCAGTTGTTTGATTTCCTATAAAAAAGTAATTTTTTTTGCTGCAGTAGAAGTAATGCAACTACACACTGTGATTACTAATAAGGGAGTTTGAGCAATCCCACTTCTACCCCCCCCAAAAAAAAAACAAGCTTTCATGGCTCTTTCACATCTGAGTAGTCATTCAATTTCAAGCACTCCTCACATCAGTGCCTTCAGAGCAGCTTCACTCTTTTCTGTAACATAGACTTGAATAAGCTGCTAATATTCCCCTGAGTATTGAGGACAAATGAGGTATGATCTTGATCAGTGTTACAAACTTTCATCAACACTAGGGATATTTTTTCAGATCCCATGTCTTTATGGAGAACAATGCAACTCGCTCACTGTATCTATCTCTCTAGCTGACTGTCTCTATCTATCTATCTATCTATCTATCTATCTATCTATCTATCTATCTATCTATCTATCTATCTTTGTTTGTTTTCGTATTTGTATAGCTCCCATTTCTTCCCTTCCTGATGTACTGTTTTCTTCCCCCTCTATCTACATATCTATTTATCTATCTGTCTGTCTATCTATCTATCTATCTATCTATCTATCTATCTATCTATCTATCTATCTATCTATCTATCTATCTATCTATCTATCTTAGCAGCAGTACTATTAGGCTTTTGTCTGTCTATCTGTCCATCTGTCTGTCTATCTATCTCTCTCTGTCTGTAATTTATCAGTCAATCATAGTGGCATGGTAGCAGCAGTACTGGTAGTGTTTTATCTATCTATAAAAGCAAGAAAACTGGGCACTCGCCACCTCAGTAAGGTACAGGACACCATTCTAATTCACAAAAGCCACTTTACTCACCAAAAAAACAGCTCTTGCGTACGGCCTGATGCATTTCGGACAAGCTACTTTCTCAAAGGCTAGGGCAGCACTGAACAAGACACACTTATAAGGACAAAGACTGGTGACATCATCATAATTGTACAAACTGATTGGATCTCCATTTGATCACAGAGACCTAACATTTAAAAAGACATACATAATAAGTACATCACCAACACCTATAAAGTGCATACTCCTAAAATGCAATAAAACGTTAGTGCAGCTGAAATAATTCAATGTGAGAAGCATTTGAAAGTTGAAAAAACAAGAAAGTGGAAAGAGTCCTATAGACCTATAGTTGAAAAAAAGGGGAGAAACAGTACATCAGGAAGGGAAGAAATGGAGCTATACAAATATGAAACAAACAAAAATAGGAAAACCAAGATACTAGGAAAATAAAGGCAATCTTCTAAAATATTTATATATGTATAAACATCAATCACAATAGCAAAATATCAAAATGTAGACATAAGGTACCAATTAATGTATGTATATAATTATACTAAATTTCCTTTTAATAAACTGTCTCAGGTCAAAGCCTAAGTTAAGAACTAGATGTTGTTGGGCTTTTAGTTTCAGAATCAAAAGGCTTCACGTTGTAAGAGAAAGTCATTAAAATTCATCCCTCTGGGTGCTGGACACACTTTGACTTTTGCCTTAAGCCTGAAAATGTGTGTTTCCCCATTGTTTGCCTGAGATACATGTAAAGCTGTTGCATAACTAGCAGCCCCTCTCTCAGTTGTACAGATGTGCTCGTGACACTCTGCCTATCTACTTGTTATTATATTGTTTTATATTTGTGATATAAATGTATGTCTATTTGAATGTCTGCTTAGGGAAATGGCAGCAAGTAGTTTTTAAAGGGCCTGACCTCTGACTCAAAGGCTCTGGCTTGCTGAAAACAGTTGGCTATAGTAAAGCTGACCCAGTGAATGAATGAATTAAGAGCTTCCTTTTGACATCTGCTGTCATGCCTGTGTTAGCTGTTATACAACAGTTTGTAACATGACAACTACTTTAAAATCCAGGAAACTATGGAAGACTGCATATTTTATGACATCTTAGAAAATCATAATTTCAACAGATACCTGTTACATTTCACTGCTAGAGGAAAATAGCTATCATGATGAGTTTCTAAAGATCAAAGGAGATTGTTCTGATCAAAGAGACTGTATAAATTAATATTGCTATCTTTACAGATTTCGAGTAAGCAGTAAAATGACACCCTTTTGGATATACTTGGTCATATTGCAAATTAATTACAGGACTAACAGTGACCTCCTGTGCTGTGACATCACAAGGAGCTGGAGAGATTAATTTTCAATATTGCTAAGCAGTCTGAGGGGACTGAGAGGTATTTTTCTCTAGACTTCTAAGGGAACACACACTGTATTTCTGGACTTAAAGGCACTTCTGTTACGATTAAGTAATACCAACTAGAAACTGGGTTAAGACTAGAAATTCAGTTATAGTCATTTTTATTTCTGAAATTTACTTTTCTTTTGACTGTAAGTATTAATGTATATAGGTTCAGTGTTTTGTATGGATTTACTATTTTTAATTTCAGTAAACGTTTTGGTTTCCTTAATCCTGCTAGAGTCTTTTCTCATTTTTTTGTATGTGAATGCTGGGACAGTATTTGATAAATCTGACATAACTGTCAAAGGGCTTATAGTGCTACCACTTTGCACAAAAAGGTAAGAACATACCTGGGTCTCAGCTGAATCCAAAAAGGGGAGAATTGTGAACCAGGTTAGGTGCTCCCTGGGTTAAGTATTGCACTGCATTTCCCCAAAGAGGGTATAATATTTGATCTGTCAACTGGGTGTCCTAGTATAAAAGGGTTCATATTTTACCTCAAAACTCAAGACTAGTTGGTGTTTTAGACCCAAAACAAACATGAGGGTTACCCTGTTTGTCTCCTGTTCCATATTGCACTTTGAGGTTTGGCATTGTGGGAGCAGAGGGCCTGATTAGCGAGTGCGTTTGTGACAGATCTGGTTGGCAGCGGTGCAATTTAAAAGTATTTGGTAACACAAGCATTAACAGTCCAGTGTGTCAGATTGATAACTGTAACAGCTCACATGCAAAATAAGGCAGTGATTTAAAAAGTAAAGCACTATATCACTGTTCTTACAATCTAAGTTCCCTACCTATTATCTTTTTTTGGGGGTGTAAGCTAGTGTAGCCATAGCTTAGGGAAGAAGATGGCTTCCAAATACAGCGAGTACACTGCAGACTACCTGAGGCAGTTGTGCCAAGAGAGAGGAGTCCAGCATGAGGGGTGAGCCAAAAAGCACCCCATGGAGGCATTTGTGGCAGCCGATGCCCAAGACCTCGAGTCACAGTCGGTTACTGGAAAGGACCGAACCTTGGGCATGGAGGATCCAGTGCAGTGTCCAGATCCAGGGAGGAGAACAGCAGGACCAGTGCAAGCCAAGAGCCACAGCAGATGGGGAAGGTCACCACCATGCTGAAGCCAGGTGGGGATCAGGCTGCAGATGCAGTTGTGGAGAATGGAGTTGGAGTTTGAACAGAAAATGTTCGAAGCCCAGCAGTGATGGGAGCTTGAACAGAGAAAGATGGAGATGGAGAGAAAGGAGAAGCAAGAGCAGCAACAGGCTGAGTGAGAGCAATGACAGGCTGAGTGAGAACAGCAAGAGGCTGAGCGAGAGGAGAGAGAGCGCCAGAGAAAATTTGAACCTGAGAAGCTACAACTCCCAAGACCAGCACCAGAGCAGGTAAGTGGCATGGATACACCTGGAACTCCAGGACTGGGTTACAAATTCCATTCTAAATTGATAGCTGCATTTAAACAGGGGGAAGATATGGATGCATTTTTAAATTCCTTTGAAATAGTATGTATTCAGACAAAAATTCCCAGAGAGTTCTGGAGCTTCCAGCTATCCCCACTACTTACCAGAAAAGCTTGTGATGCATTGGTTCAAATGGCCAATCTGGACAGTAATCATTATGGCAAACTTAAAACTGCCTTGTTAAAGAAATATGATTTAACAACAGAAGCATATGGAGTTAAATTCTATAAGCTCAGGAGAAGCCCTGACATGAGCTATGAGGAGCTAGCTACTAAACAACATCAGTTTTTAAAATGTTGGTGGGAAGGCATCAAAGTAGACTCTGTAGAGAAAATTGAAAATGTTGTACTTTTAGAGCAGTTCTTTTGGGCTTGCCCTACAGAGCTGAATACCTGGCTAGAGGACAGAGATTCAAAAACAGTGCAGGAGGCTGCTGAACTCTCAGACCGCTATGCCAGGAGCAGACCTGCTCTGAGAAGGAATGGGGTGGGCATGGCAGTGCAGAGAGGGAAAAGCGTGCTCTTCAGGGCAGCTAAACACTCGTGCCTCCACCAAAACCAGGCAGCCCCAGGTTACAAAGAAATGATTTGCCTGATGAAAGAAATGAATATTAGGTTTGCAGACAACCTGGGTACCTTGCCAGGCAGTGTCCAGAAAGGGCAGACAGTGCACAAGTGGTGCTAGGAATGAAGGGGGTTGTTTGTATATTCCTGACAGCATGCCAGTAAACATGAGGGAGCACATAAAGCCAGTTACTGTGAATGGGGTACAGACCCATGGGTTAAGGGACATGGGAGTGTCCCTGACTTTGGTAAAAGGGTATTTGGTTGAGCCTGAACAGCTTATACCCAATCAATTTGTTACTGTACGGGGATTCACTAGGAAGGAGAAAATGCTGCCACTTTCTAGTGTTCTCCTGGACTGGGGTGAGAAAGGGGAGATGGCGCAAAAAGTTACAGCAGCAGAGAATCTTTCTCTGGAAGTAATTATCAGGAACAATCTCTAAAAGGGGATGGTGTGTGCAGTTACCCACAGTCAAGCAACAAAGGTAAATTGTAGTTCCCTGGACCCCATAGAAGCCCCTATGGAAAACACTGAGAGGCTGATTTCCCAGCCTGTGTCTCCTGATATGGAGAATAATGAAAGAGGTGGTAGAAATTCCCCAGGTAGTAGTTAACAGAACAGGTACAGAAGGTTACTCCGAGGAAGGAGGTGCAGCCAGTAGTCAGAGGGATAGGAATGGCAGTGACCCTGAATGCCCTGACGCTAGAGCTAGGGACCCTTGTTTAGAAACTGAAGGGGACCTCTCCCATGCCATGGGAATGTGTAAAGATTTTGCAGCTGCTCAGAAAAATGCCCCAAGTTTAGAAGCTGAGGGCTTGGGCAGACTCTGATGGAGCACTGGGAGGTTACAGGAGACATAAAGTTTATTGGGACAATGGACTGCTATATATGCAGGATGTAGGGACAGAGGGAGGTGATGGGCAGGAAGCTTGTTGAACCCAGGGTACCGTGGTGGTTACTCCAAGATTGCTCACGATATTCAATGTCTGGCCATCTGGGAATTGCATGCACTATGCAGTGATTGGCCCAGAAGTTCTATTGGCCCAACTCACCCAGCAGGTGAAGGAATATTGCAGGTCTTGTCACCAGTGCCAAGAAATAGGGAAAGCGGGTAAGAAAACCCAAGCTGCCTAATTCTCTTGCCCATAGTGGAGGAGCCATTATAGAGGTAAGAATGGACATTGTGGGGCCTTTGAATACCCCCAGCTCCTCTGGGAAGAGGTTTATCCTAACAGTGGTGGATTATGCCACCTGGTACCCAGAGGCAGTCGCCCTAGCCTCACTGAGGACAGACAGAGTGGCAGATGCCTTGCTAGGGAATTTCTCCTGTGTTGGGTTCCGGCAGGAGGTTATCACTGATTGAGGGAGTTCCTTCATGTCAGACCTGATGAAATGTCTGTGGGAGAAGTGTGGGGTGGTGCAGAGATGCATGACACCTTATCACCTGCAAGCCAAAGGGCTTGTGGAAAGATTCAATGGTATCCTTATAACGGTGCTCCAAGCATTTGCTGAATAGCATGGGAGGGACTGGAAGAAATACCTTCCTCACCTGTTGTTCACATACAGGGAGGTGACCCAAGAGTTGACAGGGTTTCCCCTTTGAACTCTTATATGGATGCAGGGTGCTTGGGCCCCTAGGCTGATCCAGGAGGAATGGGAAGGCAAGCACACCACCCAGGGAACTCCCACAGTGGATTATGTCCTTAAGTTTAGGGAAAAGCTGAAGGAGCTTATGGGAACAGCCCAGAGCAACCTGGCAGCAGCCTGGCAGAAACAAAAGGTATGAAACGACTGCAGAGCCAGAGCTCGCTCATACACTGTGTGTCAGGAGGTCATGGCCCTCATCCCAGTCTTGAAAGATAAGCTGCAGGCCGAGTGGGCAGGACTGTACAAAGTAGTCAGACATGTGAATGATGTAAATTTCATTATAGAACTATCTGACAGGAGACATACCCAAAGAATGTACCATGTCAACATAATGATGCCATATGCAAATAGGGCTGACATGGTCTTTGCAGTGTGTAGTCCAGGGGAGGGGATGGATGAAGGACACTCCCTTCTGGACTTGTCGAAGAAAGCAAGTGGGAGTCCTCTGTGGAGGCCATTAAAATGTCACCTCAGTTGACCCTGGACCAGATCCATTAAGTAAGGGAGGTTTTAGCAGACTTTGCCCCATTGCTTATCTCTAAGCCTGGACTAACCCCCTTAGCAATGCACGATATGGAGACAGGGACACAAGTGCCCATAAGGTGAACAGCATATCGGCTGTCAGAGGCTGTTCAAAAGGACATTAGGAGGGAGATGGAGGAAATGCTGGATTTAGGGGTAATCTAATAATCCCACAGCCCCTGGACCTCACCCGTAGTCCTTGTTCCCAAGCCAGATGGCTCTACTCATTTTTATGTGGACTATCATGGACTCGGCACAGTCATGAAGTCGGATGCCCATCCGATGCCATGGACGGATGAACTACTGGACAAGTTGGGAGGGATGACATACCTTACTGCCATTGACATGATGAAAGGGTATTGGCAGGTAGAGTTAACTGCCAGAGCTAAGGGAGGTTGGCCTTCATCACACCGATAGGGTTATTTGAGTTCAAAGTAATGCCTTTTGGAATGAAGAATGCCCCTGCCACCTTCCAGAGGTTGGTGAATCAGGTCTTAAATGGTGCTGAGGTGTACTCTGTGGTGTACTTGGATGACACTGCCATCTTTAGTACCAGCTGGGAGGAACACCTGTCCCTCCTTAGGGAAGTGATGGGCAGGATGCAGAGGGACGAGCTCACTGTAAAAGTTGAAAAGTGCCAGGTGGCCATGTCTGAGGTGGTATACCTCGGGCATGTAGTAGGCCGCTGACAGCTCCATCCTAATCAAGCAAAAATTGAGGCAATCAAGGCATGGCCCAGACCTGAAACACAGATGCAGGTTTGAAGTTTTCTAGGGACTGCAGGGTACTATAGGACATTTTGACCAAATTACAGTGCCCTGGCCGCTCCCATATCTGGCCTGTTAAAGAAAAGAATGCCTCAGAAGTTACATGGCTAAAGAAGGCACTGTGCAGTGCTCCTATTAGCCAGTCCAAACTGTAGTAAAGCCTTTGTAGTCCAGACTGATGCCTCAGATGTGGGTATTAGGGCAGTACTTAGTTAAATGTCTAACCAAGGAAATGATCACCCAATAGTGTATCTCAGTAGAAAGTTACTTCCCAGGGAGCAGACTTATTCTACAGAGGAGAAAGAATGCCTTGCAATGGTGTGGGCACTAAAGAAGTTAGAGCCATACCTATACGGGTGGCACTTCAAGATACAAACAAATCGCAACCCCCTGGTTTGGCTGGCACAAATGGGTAAAACAAATGGTAGGCTGTTAAGGTGGAGCCTTGCCTTGCAGGCTTAAGACATGACTGTCTCACACAGGGCAGGGGCAGCAAATAAAAATGCAGATGTGCTATCATGTCAGTTTGAGCTGTGAACATAATTTGGGGAACTCATCCCATGCCTAGGAATAGATCCCTCCCAAATTCAGTCTAGGAGAGAGGAGTGTGACACTCTGCCTATCTGCTTGTTATTATATTGTATCTTATTTGTGATATAAATATATGTTTATTTGAATGTCTGCTTAGGGAAATGGCAGCCAGTAGCTTTTGAAGGGGCCTGACCTTTTGACCCCAAAGGCTCTGGCTTGCTGGAAACAGCTGGCTATAGTAAAGTTGACCCAGCGAATTAATTAATTAAGCGCTTCCTTTTGACATCTCCTGTCATGCCTGTGTTAGCTGCTATACAACAGGTTGTAAAATGACAACTACTTTGAAATCCAGGAAGCCATACAACATCTTAGGAAGCCATAATTTCTAACAGATAACTGTTACATTTCTCATTGCTAAGAGGAAAATAGCTGTCAGGATGTGTTTCTAAAGATCAAACGTGATTGCTCTGATTAAAGAGACTGTATAAATTAATATTGCTATCTTTACAGATTTTGAGTAAGCAGTAAAATGACATCCTTTTGGAATATACTTGGTCATATTACAAATTAATTACAGGAGTAACAGTGACCTCATGTGCTGTGACATCACAAGGAGGTGGATAGATTAACTTTCAATATTGCCAAAGCAGTCTGAGGGACTAAGCAGTCTTTTCTCTGGACTTCTAAGAGAACACACTGTGTTTCTGGACTTAAAGGCACTTCTGTTACAATTAAGTAATACCAACTAGAAACTGGATTAAGACTAGAAATTCAGTTACAGGTGCTTTTGTTCTGAAATTCCGTTTTCTTTTGACTGTAAGTGTTAATGTATATTGGTTCAGTGTTTTGTATGCATTTACTATTTTTAATTTCAGTAAGCGTTTTGGTTTCCTTAATCCTGCTAGAGTCTTTTCTCATTTTTGTATGTGAATGCTGGGACAGTATTTGATAAATCTGACATAACTGTCAAAGGGCTTATAGTGCTACCACTTTGCACAAAAAGGTAAGAACATACCTGGGTCTCAACTAAGTCCAAAAGGGAGAATTGTGAACAGGCTAGGTGCTCGCTGGGTTAAATAGTGCACTGCATTTCCCAAGAGGGTGTGATATTTGATTCTGTTAACTGGGCATACTAGCGAAAAAGGGTTCATATTTTACCTCAAGACTCGAGACTAGTAGGTGTTTTCAGATCCTAAACAGACAGGAGGATTACCCTGTTTGTCTCATGTTCACATATTGCACTTTGAGGTTTGACACTGTGGGAGCAGAAGGCCTGACCTACGGAGTGCGTTTGTGACAGTGCTCCCCTCCTCCGACCTTGAAGGACTGTGTTGTTTTACCTTAATAAAATGTGTTGCAGCTGATTCTACCAAGTATATAATCCCGCTGGTATCACATGTAATACGTTGTCCAATTTCAGAAAACATAGAGATAACAATACTGGTGAAGTCCTTACTGTTTTAAGTGTGCTTACAATAAGTACATCTTCTGCATGTGTGGCAGGCACACCTGCCCCCTCTTTCTAGTCAGGTTGTGTTTCTTGGTTCCTTGTGATGGCCATGTACTAATTGTTTTTTTATGGTGAGTGCCCTACAGTATGTCATTCATGGAGGGTGTGTTGCTATACTAGTTAATCCTGGATTGCTGTTTAATACGTGCCAATGTTTGTTCGCTATGTTCTGCAGGAGAACAGCATGTGCAGAAAAATCAGTTACAAAATCAAATGTATCCCCATTTGCTTCTCTAGGTGTTCTATCTTGCAATAGAGTGCTGTGGTCCTGGCTGATTGCAAAATCTCTAGCTTCAGTTATCACATTTTCCACATTTTCATTGTAATCCCACCCTAAATCTTTCACTCAGGGTATTAGCTTCTGCCATAAATAACTCATCAGAACCACAGTTCCTTCTTGTTCTTAGAAACTGTTCCTTTGGTATGTTGTGTTTAGTGTGGGCAGGATGACAACTAGTTGCTAACACAATTGTATTTCTATTGATCTCCTTCCTGTATAGGAGGCAGTATAGCGCAGTGGTCTAAGGCTCTGAGCTGCAAATCTGGTGACATCCAGCAGACCAGACCTGGTTTGGATCCCACAGTATCCACTTGCATACTGTGTGACCCTGAGCAAGTCACTTAACTTCCTTGTGCTCCCAGGTTGCACCTGTAAGCAAGCTCTGGCTTAGTGTGCCTTTTGTGGTTAAACAATTTCCCCTGTATAGGTCAGTGCAAATTTTGCCATCAAGTTAGTTATTTATGGAGGGTTAGGTTTTTTTTTTTTTTTATTTAATTGTTTAACCAGGTAGTACACTAAGCTGAAAGCTTTTTTACAGGAGCAACCTGGGAGCACAAGGAGGTTAAGTGACTTGCTCAGGGTCACACAGTATGTAAGTGGATGCTGTGGAATTCAAACCCAGGTCTGGTCTGTTGGATGTCACCAGATTTGCTGCTCAGAGCCTTAGACCACTGCGCTACACTGCCTCCTAAAGGTCTAGAAAGTTTAACTTATTTCTATCTGCAGTATAGGTAAACCAGAGATGTTCATTGGAATTATGCACATAGCTAATCCAGAGCAAATGGTTTGATACCTTTTATTGGACCAACAAGGATGATACAAAAAGAACAAAGAGCTTTAGCTTTCGGACCAACAAGTCCTTCTTTGAAAGCTTAATGAGAGTTATTTAGAAAATCCCATATTATTAACACTTAGAACATGCAGGAAAAAAAAAAGAATTCTCATTCGTTTAAAGGGGCACTGTCAGCTTTGCCCATCCGTTTTTTACTATATGCTAGTAGTGTGTCTTTTGGTACACACGCATCCAAGACTGAGTCCTGTATGCCCTTATACCTCACGAATTTAATTAAAATTGCCAATTTTCCTTTTTTCCAAAGATTAGTCTGTTGGTCGGACTGACAGAAACTCACCCACCACTCAGAAGCACTTGCTGGACAAGACCATGCATCTGCCATAAGCGCGGTCCCCAACTGTGGTTTTGGGACATGCAGTGAAGAAAATCAATTTCATTTGGAGCATAGTGAGTCCCTGAATTGTTGTTGATATGTACCAACAAAAACTGAGCACCGAGGGTGCAGTAATTTACTTTTTTAAAATAGACCCGAAATTCCATGCATGCGCAAGTGCAGCATGAGTGAAGATCCTGCACAGGTGTAAGAGCAAGCTGCTCTTGTGCGTGCTAGGGATTTCAGACCCATTAAAAAAGTTAATTACTGCACTCTCAGTTCTCTGCTTTTGTTGGTACGTATCAACAACAATTCAGGGACTCACTATGCTCCAAATGAAATTGGTTTTCTTCACTGCATGTCCCAAAACTGCACATCGGGACTGCCCTTGTGGCAGATGCGTGGTCTTGTCCAACCAATGCTTCTGGGTGGCAAGTGAGTCTCTGTCAGTCCGACTGACAAAGTAATCTTTTGAAAAAAACAAAACTGGCAATTTTAATTATGTTTGTAAGGTATAAGGGCATACAAGACTCAGTATTGGATATGTCTGTGCCAAAAGGCACACTACTTGCATACAGTGGACAAATGTGGATTTGGGACAAAATTCACTGTGATTTATCTGGTGTCCCAACCTCAGTGTTCTCAATTCTTTTGTTAAAAGAGATTTTACACTCAGGTTTCTACACATCAGTTGCAAATCAATCAGCATTTTTCAGAGTCAATTCTATTAATAGGGCAAAATGCAAACCCTTGTCGAGCAGATTAAATCTGGATTCATTTAAAGTGTATGAGGAAAGGATGATTACCAGAGAACTCATTGGGTTTGCTGTATTTATGCTGTCGTCTCCTGTTGTTGTGGTGAATCTCCCATTTCATTGGTATCCATTTTATTGGCCTCTGTTGCTGTTGCGTCATTTCCTCTGCCCCTACTCATCTGCCTCTTGACCCATTGTGAAATTCTCCTCGAGAATCGTTGAACCTGGGACTGCATCTCCATGGTATGGGGTATCCATCTCTGATTGGCTCCAATATAAAAAGGCTGTTGGTTAATTGGCTCCTCCATTTCAGATCCATTAGCATCTGTACTATAGCTAAAAGACATGTCTATCCATTCCCTACGTGACTCCATTTCCATGAATTCACTTGTTCCTCTCATAATCTCTTTTATCATGTGTGAATTTAATCTGCTGGTGTGTTTTCGAGAGAGGGATGCTACTTATGTAACAGCTTTACATGTATCTCAGACAAACAATAGGGAAGACACATTTTCAGGTTTCAGGCAATAGACAAAGTGGCCCAGATATTCAAAAGGGTTGCACATGGTGCAACAGTGTTCTTGCATCAACCTATATGCTTCTTTACGATATTCAAAGGAAAAAGTGCACCGCTAAATCCCGATCGCCAAGTGCATCAGTGATGTGCAGGCACAGGTAGAAGTCGTGCCCATGCATAACCTGCACAGCCCGATATTCAGCCCAGGATGTGCAGAGTCATGCATGCGCAACCTATCTGCGCCTGCACAAAGTTACGCCCCCAAAAAGGAAGAAGTGATGGCCACCCACAGGTAAGCTGCCACATTGCAGGGCTAAACACAGCAGCTGCCACCTGTGGGTGGCCGCCTAAGTTCCTGCTGCACCTGGCGGTGCCCTCCATGCTCCTCCATGCGGGCATCACTAGCCCCAAGTCCAATATCCTGGCAGTCAGTGGACTGCACCGAGATCGATCGCAGGCATCATTAATAGACACCCCCAAGTCCAATATCCCTGGTGGTCTAGTTTGCCCCTATCCCACCCACCCACTGAGCCCACCACCCGCTCCCCTCATCAGCCAGCGGGTGGCACCCACCTGCCTGCCGCCCGCCGACCTGACAGCTCAGTAGGGCTGCACCATTGGTTCACAGCATGAGCCAATGGGAGTGCAGCCCACAGCTATTATCAGTCCAGATATGTGAATAAATTCATTCACATATCTGGACTGAGTAATACGGTATGGGCTGCACACCCATTGGCTCATGCTGTGAACCAATGTCAGCCTACCAAACCGTCGGTCGGATGGGAGGGCAGGCAGGTGGGTGCTGCTGCCCGCAAGCTGGCGGGGAGCGGGACGATGGGGCTTAGTGGGTGGGTGGGGTGGGGGTACACTAGACCACCAGGAATATTGGACTTGGGGTGTCTATTAATGATGCCCGCAATCGGCTCAGTGCGGTCCACTGGACCACCGGGGATATTGGGGGGGACTATAGTGATGCCTGTGATTGGGGCACACAGAGGTCCACTGGACCACCAGGGATATTGGACTTTTTTTTTATATTACAGGAATGCCCACGATTGGGCTGCAGGGGGCGTCGGTCCCAGACGTCTGCTGCCTGGCAGGGCGCCAGGCACAAGTCGTTGGGGATTGGCGCACCTGCATGCTAATGGCATGCAAATGGGGCCATAATGAGATGCAAATGGACCCCTGTGTGCCTTGCATATATTATGGCCCCATTTGCATGTCCTTTTTGAATATCGCAGGTGCTGTGCATGGCGCAATGGCACTTGAGCCAGCGCATCTCCATGCTCCACTCTGGCCACTTGCTCTGGCACAGTGCCACTGCACGATGCACAGTGGGGGTGGCCAGGGTGCGATATTCAAAGCTGCTGCACCATAGCGCAGCTCCGTTGAATATCACCCAGGCCACACTCCTGCAAAACAAAGTTGCACTGCGATGAGGCTTGCGCCACAGCCTGGCGCAGTTTAAATATCCCGGCCCGTATGTCCAGCACCCAGATGGGGTAATTATAATGACTTAGTTTTACAACGTGAAACCTTTTGGATTCTGAAACTAAAAGCTCAACAACATCCAAATAGTATATGGTCAGGGCTTATTGTGTATGGAAAACAAAGGTTTTCCAAATCTTGTTGTAGGACAGTTCAAAGGTCAAAAAAGTTGTTGTACTATCATTCTGATGTCACATCGATAGTACAACAGCTTTTTAGCCTTGAGCTGCCACTTGATTGGTAGGAACAGGTCAGCTAAAAATCAAACAAACCAAAATGGCGGTGCTGGTTAGCGAGTGGAGGGCTGAGAGGTAACCTAAGATAGTTTCTATGTGGACTGAGTCAGCTCCACGTGTCCTAGCTGCTACTTTGCCTTTTTTTTTTTTTAAATCACTGGCATCTGTAAATTATAGCGAGAAGTGGCAGAGTGGTAGGGCAGCGAGGACCGGATTCGGGAGTAGAGGAGGACTGGATTTGGGAGTAAACGAGGAGCGGTAGCGCGAACATACAGCATGAAGGAATGGCTGCTATCAAATTTTGTGAAATTGTAATATTTTGGAAACCATATGCTATAAAACAGTGTGCAGTTGTCCATACCACAACAAAGGCTATGTTGCCATCTTGGGATAAGTCGTTACACGGACCTCTCGAGCTGGCCTCGAGGTCTGTATGACACCATCATAACCCTCAGATGGCAACATAGCCTTTGTTGTGTATGGACAACCCATACACTATTCGATATGTCTTAACCAGGCTTTGACATGAGACCATTTATTAAAAAGAGATAATTTTTGTAGAATTATATACATACATTAATCGGTAATTTAAATTATGATATTTTGCTATTATAATTGATGCTTATACATATATAAATATTTTAGGTGACTGCCTTTATTTTCCTATTATCTTGGTTTTCCTATTTTTATTTGTATGTATCCAATTTCTTCCCTTCCTAATGTGCTGTTATCCCCCTTTCCCCCACCTATAGGTCTATGGACTTTTCCCACTTTCTTGCTTTTTCAACTTTCAAATGCCTCTCACATTGGAATTATTTCTGCTTCTCTAATGTTTTATTGTATTTTAGGAATATGCACTTTATAGGTATTGGTGATGTATTTATTATGTATGTCTTTTAAAATGTTAGGTCTCTGCAATCAAATGGAGATCCATTCAGTTTGTACCTTTATGATGATATCACCGGTCTTTGTCCTTATAAGTGTGTCTTGTTCAGTGTTGTCCTAGCCTTTGAGAAAGTACCTTGTCTAAAATGCATCAGGTGGGCACACAAGTGCTGTTTTTTGACAAATAAAGCTGTTTTTATGTGAATTAGAGTGGAGTCCTGTACCTTATTGAGGCGGTGAGTGCCCCGTTTTCTTACTTTTATTGTTTATCTTTTACTGTGAGCACTTCCTCCCAGTGCACACTTTTTTCCTTTGTTCATTTTATTTATCTATCTATTTATCTAAATAGTGGCATGGTAGCAGCAGTATTATTATACTTCTATTTTAAACCCCAATTTTTGCACCTTAATAACATGACCATCCCAGGATAGAATAACCTCATATTTGCCATGTGCGATGTTGGTGCCAGGATCTCTGGATCCTAAACATTTGGTAATGATCAGTTCATCAGTTTAAAAGTTCTAGAAGGTTAAAAACACATAACTAGGCAGGTTTGGGCAGACTGGATGGGCCACTGAGCCTTTATCTGCTGGCATTTTCTAAGTTTCATAAAATTCTCAAAGAAAGCCAACAATTCTATAGTTATGAAACAATGGCTTGTAGCACTGCAGAAAATTAGTTGCAGCATATTCACAAAGAAAATGTCTGCAGTTGTGGAAAATCGCAAAACAGGCAAGTTGCAAAATTCCACAAATGGTAGAAGTCTGCAACATTTTTTCCACAGCTGCTGAAAATTCGCAAATGCGGCTCCACAGCTGAGGAAAAGGCTCAGCAGGCACAACAGGTGATCCATATTAACTGGAGCAGCAGACTTTGACAGTCTTGCCATAGATGCAGCAGCAAGTACTCACAGAGAGACCAGCAGCCAGCCCCTTAGCTGGGACCACTGCAGCACCACTGGTACCAGCAGGAGCATGCACCACAGTGGCTGTCTGTAACTGATGGTGGAACTTGTTGGTTGTGTCTATCCCTGGAGTGTTTATGTTGCCTGCTTCAGTAGCAACAACTGCAGGCTGTCACCAGCTCTGCCTTTACTGCCTGCAGGGCTCCCTTATGGGCTGCACTGGTCTAGTGGTTGTTTGTTGCCGTTCATTGAAAATGTGTGCTATTTTTGTTGTAACAACTGATACTGCTATACACCCACTGGTTTGCTGTTGCTTGATGCCTGAACCTCCACTATAATTGTATCTCAGTTGTTGATGCACTGCATTTTGCTCACGGAGAGTTATGCCTCACTCTCTGTGGTGCAGCATGTGTACAACATTTTTTCCACAACTGCAAAAAAAAAACAACAACAGTGGCTTAGAATTGCCTTTAAGGGGATATGCCATATTTTTCAAAGGCTTTTTTTTTCCTCAGGAAGTTTTGCAGCTGCACTTTTTTCCACAGTCCGTAGTGTATTTTTTCTGCAGCTGAGGAAATTTTGTGTATACCACTCAGCGCAACATCCCTTTTTTTTCCACAACTGTGGAACTTTTGGGGACTTGTGGGTGGTTTTGCACCTTCAGAGTGTTTTGAGAATCCAGCCCCAAGTCTTTAAGACATTTTCTTTGCTCAGAGATAGCACAAAAGTGGCTGTAAGTTGAAACCTGAAATGTTTATGTTCATTGGAATTCAGCTCAAGAATGATTCTTTGTTAGGTGGCTTTACTGAAAAATGTAAATACTTTAAATTATTAAGCAAAATAGAATGCAATTTGTGCACATGTGTAGTTTCGGATTTTGAAAAACTGACATATGCCACTTTTGTGAGCAGACATCCACTTTTTTGAGTTACGACTCATGCTTTTGTGAGCCTTAGCAGTCATGAAAGTGGGAAAAGAGAGAAACCTTGCACATCAAAACAATAAATTGTATTGAAATTAAGTCTGAAAATTATGTGATTGATAGAGTAGGGTGTAAGGTTCAGTCTTCAAGGGTCTTTTCAAAGAATAATTTTTAAATATTAATGAAATAAGCTGCTGCCAGTCACAGAAACAGTTCTTGCTTTCTTTGCTCAAGAACTTGTTTTCATGGCTTTCAAACTGACTTTCATAAGCCTTACTGGTCGGGAAAGTAGGGGAAACAAGCCAGAGAAGAGGAAGGGTCAGTTTGGCCCACCTCTACCTGAAATAAAAACAAAACCGGAAGGGATCTGCTCCACAATCTCTTGACAAAATGGAGTAAGGATGCCCACTGAGGGTGTATTCATTAGTATTTTTTTAATTTAGGTAATATTACAGGCAAGGCTATTAAACATTTCCTGTGTTTTGTGGTTCAAGGCAACCACATCAACAGGGCAAGCCTTAAACACTCCTGCAAATATTTCTGATTTCTTTGTATTTTCTCCTTTAGAATGTCCAAATTCTACATATACTAGACAGGTGAACTTGAACTTACGGATTTAAGGCTTCGCTGCTGGCTAGAAACATTTTTCGGTTTATCTCAGTTTTAAAGATAATTTTTGGTTCTAGCCTCAATGTCCTTTTGTTATTCCATGTATGATTCCTAATACCTTACTGTTTTTGATTCCTGAAGTTTCTAGCCAGCAATGAAGCACTGAATCGACAAGTTCAGGTTCACCTGCCCAGCATGGGAGGAATCTACACATTATGAAGAAGTAGTAAATGCAAGAAATTAAAAGTCCTTAGGAAGGGGTTGCCTTGAACCATGGAATACTGGCAATTATTACTAGTCTGACCTGTACATATTACCATAATATAAGAAATTAACAAATTGGCTAATGAGTGTATCTCCTTACTCCATTTTCTGCCAGAAAATAAAAGACAACCATGAAACTTGTGTGAAAATGAGATTTTTGTGGGTGTGCCCACTGATCCAGTGGAAGCACTATGTGGGGGGGGGCCTACTGACCCAGTGAAAGCACTATGTGGGGGTCCCACTGACCCAGTGAAAGCATTATGTGAGGGGCCTACTGACCCAGTGAAAGCAGTATATGGAGACCCACTGACCCATTGAAACACTATGTGGGGGCCCATGACCCAGTGAAGCACTATGTGCTTCCACGCTGGTGACCAAGGTTTGGGACCACACTCAGGAGCCAGGTCAGGTGGCTGAGGTGATAGAATGGTGCTGCTGTGTGACAATGCTGCTAACCTGGGGAGAGAGGTGTCCAGATTCCACTGCTGTAGTGATTCATGCTGTGGAATGAAGGAGCTTGTGTACCCTGCAGAGTGTCACTAAATGTGTGAAACTGCATGTAAGTAGTGGCATGTGCACTTCACCTGATACTAGAGGAAGTGGATGGACAAAAACTGAGACTGAGCTCCTGTGCGAAGTAAGTTAGGATCTACCTCCTGTTTTGCAGATTCCTGCCAAGTTACTTCATTCAGGGCCTGCAGGACCCTGTGTGATGCATGCAGTAAGGTACTATGTCTATCTAAAAAAAAAGACAGAAAGTTAATGCACCAGTTAGGGTTTTAAAACACCAAAGGAAGGAAATCTGATGTTAGTTTTTTTAATTGTAATTTGGTTCACTGTCATACTACAACCACCATGTACTCAACTGAATAGAATGCCAAAGCACTATTCAGATCTAATTCTGAATTCCATGTGTGAAGCAAGTTAAGCTCCTTAATTTTCATAGAAATAGAATTATAACTTGATTCTTGCAGAGCTGAAACAAAATGGGTAAAGCAAGAACTAAGTCCTAACTTGCTTCATGCAATGTCCATTAGCTTTGAGTGAAGTAGGTGTGCAGAGGCTCTTGGACCCCTGTGTGAAACTGGATATGTCTCTAACTTGCCTCACACAGGACTCTTGGGAAGCCAAAGCTAGTCATAACTTGCTTTCACAGGGCCCTTCAGATTTGGAATCTGGATTGTGCTTTGGCATTCAATTTGGTGTAGTGCACATGGTTGGTGCATGGGGGTGGTTGGAATTAGGGTTAAAAATACAAACTTCAGACGTCCTAACTTTTGATGATTTGAAAACCCTAACTGATCTATTAACATAGTTTTTTTCCATTTGTTCCACCTTTTCTAGATAAAGTACTTTGGTGCATGCGTTGTGCAGGGCCCTGTGTGAAGCAACAGCAAGTTCTTACTTGTTTTATGCAGGGCCCTGTGAAATAGAGGCATTGTGCAGGGCCCTTCAAGTCCTGTATAATGTAGGATGCACAGGACCCTGTGCAAAACATGGCATGCACTGTCCCTTGCTTCATGCAGGGCCCTTTAGGCTCTGCACGAAGTATGCATGAGTCCTAACTTGTATTATGAGTTTAAATATTTTAGATAGCCATTTTACTACTCTGAACATACTGTTAGTGTTTTACTTAGAAAACTTTTCTCAATTATTTGTTTTTATTAGTGATACAAATGAAGTCCATAAGTGTGCGCAGATCCTAGTTGTTTTTTTTTTTTTGTCATTTTGTTTACTTTGAAGCATAACTTGACCATTTCTGGGCTTACTGACCCAAAATTTTCCAGGTGACTGTATCTCTATCCCACCTCATGAACATGTAAGTGTCATTTTGTTACTGTAACCCAAAATGTATTTACGGTTCACCTCAATCACATTTTGGGGTGCATTAACAAAATGACAGTTATAGCCACCGTGAAAATTTGGAATCAGTTGGCTCATAAATGGCCATATTATGCTAAATGTTAAACAAATGCCAAAAATAAACTACAGTATATCTGAAATATTTTTGACTTGTTTTATTTTTGCCAATATTTCCATTGCTGGTAGAGGATTGCATTGAGGGACTTTGTACAATGGGGAAAAAAAAATTCCTGGTCTCTGATTTGTCAGTGGACCCATTTAACAGTCATGTTATCCCAGCATAATATCACTGTATGAAGGCCAGATGCACATGACCACTTTTAACCAAAACAAAATCTGCCATATTCAAGTTGCCCACACTTGGCATGACTGTTATACATCTTACCAATACTTCATGAATTTAAAAAAAAGCATAAATCCCTCCCTCCCCCAAACAAATATCTAAGCAAGAGAAAAAAACACCCTCAAATGCGTCCCACATCTAAAATCTGCTTTTAGGTTCCTCCAAATAGCACAATAAAAAAGAATACAAGGAATGTGAATGGATACCATTACTCCAATCAACTTTACAGTCCCTGCTTATCAGCCTAAACAACCTTCTGCTTTTAAAAGCTATAACACTTCACTTACTGACTGGCACATTTTGCACTTGAATTATCTCACTGCAGATTAACTAAAAAAATTGTCCATATCTCACTGTAGTGGGAGAAGAAGGCCATAAGAACATTAGAAAGAATGTGGGAGAGAGACAATGTGTGTGTGTGTGTGGGGGGGTGGCAGTAAGAAAGAGTGACAGGAAATCAGTATGTAAGAACACAACTTACTGGACAAAGACAAAACCAAACTTTTTAATATGTTTGTATGCTCAATAAACTACTAGAAACTTTTCTTAAATGTATTTTTCTTCTATACAAAAACACGCTATTTTATAATGGCAATAATGCACTCCAGGGTGTGTGTCTAGTGGGACAGCACTACATTTCAAGTGTTGGATGCACTCAGCCTACGGCCTCATGACTAACCACCAGACATATGGCATTACCCCAGCATCATTGTTTAATTAAGGAATCAGCATCAAGGGACAGAGGAACTGTGACCAGGAACAGGAGATATGTGATGGTGGGGGTAGAAGGAGGGTGGTGTGGGTGCTAGGGGGTAAGGGTTATGTCAGTCATTGGGCTGCTGGGTGGAATTGGTACCAGCACCAGGACTGAACACCCACTGCTAATAATAGAAAATAAAAGGGAAAGAGATGATTGGGCAGAAGTGAGGTATATCAGCAGCAGAATTTAGCACCCAGTATAGCAAAATTTAAAAACCACAACAGCTGATTGGGCTGCTGGGGGCAATGGCAGTGGTATTGCAGGTAATGGAATACAAAAGGGAAACAGTTGATCAGGGGGGAAGGAGGATACCAATGGCAAGATTGAGCACCAGTGGTTGAAAAATTTAAAAATTACAAATTGCTGATCAGGCAGGATGGGGGATTGGGGCAGTGGGATTTGACACCAGCTATCAGTAAATGAAAAAAAAAAACAGCTGATTTGGCAGGAGGAGAAATACCACCAATAATAGGATTATGTACCTGCAGCTGGTAAGTTTAAAAACAAGGCAAACAGGTGATGGGATAGGAGGGGAAATACTGATGGTGGGATTGGACACCCACTGACAGTGAATCAGCTGGGTTGGGTGGGTTGTTGACGCTATTCAAAACTGTCGATGTAAGTCATTTTGACTCACATCAACAGTTTTAAGTGACAACAGTAAAATATCAATGTTGCAAAAAACTCATTATAAATAGAAAGTTGAGAAAACATTCTGTGGATGCATGTCTGGACAATGGTATTTGCTTTCTTAAATAATTTAAAACCTAAACCTTCTTTAATGAAATTACCTATCAAAGGTGCTGCTTTGGGTCAAACCGTAACAAACCTGAAAGTTTCATGCTTCTATAGTCTATTGTTTTTAGCAACAGTTGAGCAAAAATTACTTTTTAATTTGGATAGTTTATTATTTTCAGCCTTCAAGAACTGTTAAATACTAAACCGATCATTACCAAATTTCAGGATCCAGAGATCCTAAGCCCCAGAATGCACATTCCAAATTTCAGGCTATTCTATTGAGAAAAGCCATGTTATGTTACAATAAAAGGGATATACAAACATATGAAGAAGCCAGCAGAAGAAGGCTATTTGGTCTATCAAGTCTGCTTGTACTGCAGGGTCCACAGCTTGAGCTAATGTCCCTCCCCATCCTCCCCTCCTCCCATCCTCTCTACCCATGATTCTTACCTTCCCCTATGCCTATCCCAGCCTCTCTTAAAGCTTCCCTGTCTTCAATGAGATGACCTCTTCTGGCAGCGCATTCCAAGTGTCCACCACCCTCTCTGTGAAGAAACGCTCATGACCTCCATCCTAAACCTCCCACCCTTCAGCTTAAGACTGTGCCCCTCATGTTATTGTTAGTACTAGCTTAAGAGACTTCCTTATCAACCTTATTTATCCCTTTCAGGTACTTGAAGGTGCCAATCATGCCCCTCCTCCTGTCTTCCAGGAGTACATGTTCAGTGCCTCAACCTCTCCCACTATGCCTTAACCTGCTGACTGGCTATCATCTTTATAGCCCTCCTCTGGACCTTCTCCAGCAGGTTAATGTCCTTTGAGGTGTGGCACCAGTGCTAAACTCCATACTCTAGATGCGGCCTTACCAGTGACCTGTACAAGTGCAGTATAACCTCCTCTCTCCTACTAATGATTCCCCTAGATATGCATCCCAGCATCTTGTTTGCCTTTGCGGCTGCTTTCTTGCACTGCAAGGAGTGCTTCAGGTCACTAGTGATCATCACTCCTAGGTCCTTCTCCTCCTCTGATGCAGATACTTGGACTCCACCCAGGTAGTACTCTGTCCTAGGATTCTTGGCTCCAATATGCATAACTTTGCATTTCTTGGCATTGAAGCAAAGCTGCCAGATCCTGGACCACCTCCACAGCATTTCAAGATCTTCCTGTAGTTCCTATATCCCTTCAGCTGTGTCCACTCCCACAGAGCTTGGTGTCATCCACGAATAGGAACATTTTGCCTTAAGGCCATCCCCAATGTCAGTGATAAAGACATTGAACAACACCCCCAGCACCGGAGCCCTGCAGGACCCCACTGGTTACCTCTCTGGTGCCAGATAACTCTCCCCAACCACCCTCTGGGTTCTGTCTCTCAGTCAGTTTCCACCCATCTGGCCATCTTTTCCCCAACCCTGAGATCCATCAACTTCCTGATCAATCTTTTCTGGGGTACAGAGTCAAAGGCCTTGCTGAAATCAAGATAGAGGATGTCTACCACTTGGCCCCTGTCTACTGTCTTAGTGACACAGTCAAAGAAGTCAATCAGGTTTGTTTGACACAATCTTCCCCATGAACCCATGCTGCCTCTCATCCTAGAGACCATGCTCCTCTAGATATTCCACCAACCTTTCCTTTAGTATGGTCTCCATGAGCTTGCACAATGGAGGTCAGACTGACTGGCCTGTAATTCCTTAGGTCATCCTTGGGATCACTTTGTGGAGGGGCACTACATGTGCTATTCTCCAGTCCAGCGATACCACGTCTGACTCTAGTAAACTATTAAATAGGTCTGCCAGTGGCCCTGTCAGCTCCTCAGCCTGTTCCTTTAGTATATAATATAGAACAGCATTTGCAACCCTAACTACAGGGGCATTACCATGCTCCTGTAATACTGTGGATAAAGCATGAGACATGTATGCTTATCCTAAGATAGCACTTATGCTTATACTAATGTGCCAAAGATATCATGCCTCTTCCAACTTTACGGGGTACTTAAAAATGTGATTCCATCTGGATGGCTTCCATTATGAATGACTTTGTGGGTATCCCAAATATGGATCTCTGCAACTTGCAAATTTGTGAAACCTGGGGTCCAGCAGAAGTTTAAATTGTTCCTTGGGAGTTGCTGATCACTGAGGGATTCATGTCAGGCATATAAACCAAGGGGTTTGCAAACTACTATATGAGCAATACCATCTTAGGTGAATGACTCTTTGAGCTACTCTTGTCCCTCTGAGGGAGTCCATTTGCAAGTTGTTCCATCTCTGGAATCTGTAATGTGGAAAGTAAAGAGCTCAAGAAAATTCCTGTGTACTATCTTCTACATGAGTTTTCCAGTCTCTGGTCAAATCTTGTAAACTAATAAATCTGGATATGGCATTTCCATAACAACAAAGGGTTCAGGTCCTCATTTTAGAGTAAGCTTCTGATTAGACCGAGCTTTCCTTGGAAAAAACATGTTATCCCACCACTAAGGGAGTTTGTCTGGCTTTGGCATTATAAGTTTTCTTCTGCCATTCATGAACCTGTTTCATGTGTTAGTTTACCAGCTGGATGACCTCTTGCAGTCTCCAACTGTGTTACTGTATCCATTCTATTGTGTGTTGTGTGTTGGTCTTTTGTCCCCATTGCACATGAAGTACTAAATCCATAGGTAAGCTCCTGTAATGTCCAAACAGAAGATAATAGGGGGTATATTCCATGGAACAATAAATGCTGTTATTGTACAAATATGTCAGTTCAGGCAGGAGAGTAGACAATGTTGCCTTTATTTTTCTGGAAGTGCTTTCAGCATGCTTATGAATGTTGGTTCATTTTCGCACACTGCTCACTCTTCCTATGGGTTATGGGGCAGTTCACAATTTATAACTTTAATACAGGTTACACAGTTCCTTGAACCACTGGAACTGAGCACAGATCCCTGGTCCTTAAGGATTTGATTTGGGTAACCATATGACTGGATAAATTGTTTCCAGAATATCTCAGCTGTGGTCTTGCTAATCAACTCTCAGACAGGTGCTGCTACAATAAATCTGCTGAAATGATCCATTATGATTTATTTATTTAGTCACTCATAGGAATTACAACCCTTTGAGTCATAGAATCATTTACAAAGGCTCGCGTCAGCATAGTCATACATTCAAGATAGTACACTAATAGAACATCACATTTCAAGTAATTACATATAATAGCCAAGGTGGCTGAAAGTCTATACATGTAGTGATTAAGAGGTATGTCATCCAACTGACACATGGGTAAACCTTCAGGTCTAAGGCAACCAGTTCAAGAGTGCTGGTGACTATTGGCATATGCAGTCGTTCTTGGTCTTGCTTACTTTGTGCTTGAGGCTGCATGGCATGCACTGTTGTATTAACATAGTTTTTACAGTTATTATAAGTGCATGGTATTAGGATTTAGTATCTGTTTACCTTAATAATGCAACCATCCCTGGGCAGAGTGACCAGAAATTTGGCATGAACATAATTGGTTCTAGGATCCTTGTATCCTGAAAATTTAACCACTGTCAATTTAGCAGATAAAATCTTCTAACAGGTTGAAATTACATTAAAGTATATGTTTTAAGACCTTTCATTTCACTGATAACACAAAAAGGCTACATGTTAAAGCCTGAAATTTTGGGTTCTGTTAGAGTTTGGCTCAAGGGTGATCATTTTATAGACAAATATAATTAAATATTTGAAAACCTTAGTTTAGTTTACTTTAGGTTATTTAAAGCTCACTAATACAACAACCAAACAGGTATGTTGAAGCTGAATACATAAAAAAATCCAAAAAAACCCCAAAAACAAAATACAAAACAAAAACAAAACAAAATATTAACATAGAATTCACAAGATTAAAAAAATAACTAATACAGGTTAAAACTAGCTACCCCAGTTGATCAAATTTATGAAACAGAGTAAAATATGCTCAAAAGAAATTATATTACTTTTCGCAGGAGGAGTACACATTTTATTGAAAAAAAGTTTAAACTGTTAGGCAAACATAATGCAGTTGTTATGCATGCAGTTAGTTTCTTTAAAGTTATTTTTCATAACTCAATGACATACATCACTTTCGTGTCTAGAAATTCACTTTCTTGAGATGACACCTGTTTTCATGAGTCTTAGTGGTCACAAAAGTGGTAAAAAGAAGGAAAACCTTTTTGAACAAAAAAAAATGAATTGGAAATTAAGTAGGAAAGTTATGTGTGCAATAGTGTAGGATGTAAGGTTGAGTCCTGAAGTAATTTTAAATTTAAAAAAAAAATAATTAATTTTTTAAATATTCAGAACATTATGCTGTTGCTACTCCAGACATGAATTCAGACCCTATTCTTGTGAGTTATAAACCTTCTTTCAAGACTTGAAAACCCACATTCGTGCATCTTCAGGTTACAAAAGTGGGAAAACAGCCAAAACTTTGCGTTTCAAATCAAGAAAATCTGCTGGACCTTAAGTCCGAAACTTATGTGGTCAAGTGTATAGATTGTAAGGTTGAGTCTTGAGTATTTTTTATAAACAAAACAAATATTATTAAAATGATTAATGAAATTTGACTGAAGGGTGTCATGAAACTAGATCCTGCTTTTGTTACTCTGAAGATGTTTTCATAACTTATAAAACCACATTCATGAGACACAACCTCTCTTTGTAACAGGCTCAAAGCAAAGAAATAATAATTATACATGGCTTTATAGGGCTATGTCTGTGATCATACAGCTTCAGTCCAGCACATGTGCAATGACCTGGGATATACTGTACACTTGAACAGATAGAAAAATTTTAATTCCTCAAGGTGACATTGGATGATACCTTAGCTTTTGCTCCCCATGTTTACTATCTTATGTCTACGGTAAACAGAAGACTGGGTGCCTTGTACTGTAACTGAATCAACCTCACTGCTGGTGCTAGATGCCACATAGTGGTAAGCTCAGTACTGTTGCTAGTTGCCTATGTCAGTTACTTGAACAGGGAATAGTAGGGGTTGTGGAGTAGGAGGGGCATAAGGGTGAGGAAGCCCACTATAGGCACAAGTGTTTTGACTCATTTTTTTTGTTTGTGTTCCTTCTTTAAAAAAGGATCTGAGAATTGGTGGCAGGATTTTCAGGACAGTAAATTAATAAAGAGGGAACTACAAGGAGTGCTTCAGTAACAGACAAGTACTGGAATAGCAGTATAAGTGCAGTATAATGTGGGGAGTGGTGCAATGCAGTGGATGTGGAGCAGCCATATTCAGGCAGACCTTCTGGATGCTGAGGTGCTGCCCTATCTGCAGGCATCTCTCTGGACTGAGGAATGAGGTAGCCAGACTCAGAGTGAAAGTAAACTGGGTTAGGAGTACCTTTGCCCCATCCAGAGACCACCTAGTCCAACGCCACTGCCTTGAAGGATGCCAAAAATGAGGAGCACTTGGATGATGGTGGGCTCAGGGAGGGTTAGAGTAGTCAGGCAGAGGCATAGCCCAAATCCTAGTCCACTTGAGAACTCATATGCTGCACTGGCAAATGGGGACAACCAAACAGAGGTACCCAGAGAAGAGGAAGGGAAAGATGTGGAGGTCAACCAAGAAGATGACCTCAGTGGGGAGTGCAGTGAACCCCAAAGGAGGAGGAAGTGAATCCTGGTGGGGGACTCTATCATAAGAGGGAACCAGCTCGGAACACATGAGAAGGATGACAGGGAGGTGAGGTGCCTACCAGGTGCTACAGCATAGGGGGATGAGAAGAAGATCCTGGGGATCGCCAGGAAGGCAAGGGTGAGCCAGATGTCATTATCCACCTAGGTACTAAAGACTTGGTAAACGGGGAGCCTAACAAAGTTCAGGAAGAGTTTAGGAAATTGGGGAGGGATCTCAAGCAAGTAGCTACTTCTGTCACCTTCTCAGAAGTACTACCTGTGAGAGGTATGGGAGAGCATAAGGGTGCATTGCACCAGAAAATTTAACTCATGGTTTAAGAACTGGTGCTATGAGGCAGGGTTTGGATTCACTGGTGACTGGAGACCCACCTGGAAGGATGGAGGCTTGTTCATGCCCGACAGCCTGCATCTATCCTGGAGGGGAATCCAAGCACTCAATGATAAGTTTAAATGCTACCTGAACAAGCATTTAAACTAGCATAGAAGGGTGGCAGGCCAGCAACTAGGGTACCTAAATGTCCACCTCCCAAAGCTAGCAGTGGAACCAGTGAACAGCAGGAGTGGATATCTCTACAAAGCAGTGTGCAAAAGATGGAGATAAGCACCCAAGGGGTGGATAGGCAGAAAAGGGGAAGAATTCAACAGAAGGGCAGACAGCAGGGAGAACCAGGGATAAAGGACAACCAGGAAGGGGGCTGGAGTAGAATAGCTAAACATTCCAGGGAGTTCACATCATTGAAAGCCATGCATGCCAATTCCAGGAGCCTTAGCAACAGGATGTAGGATCTGGAGGCTGCCAGGTACAGTCGGACCTGGACACTGTGGCCATCACAGAGACCTGGTGTAGTAATAACCATGACTGGGAGATTGCCATACCCGGCTAGAACATATACAGAAGAGACTGGGCAGGCAGGAAGGGAGGAGGAGTGGCACTTTATGTGAAAGATGGCATAAAGGCCACAGAGATCCAGGAGGAAACAAATGGGGGAGAGATACCGTGGGTTAAGCTGGAAAGGAAAATGGGGTCAGCCATCTGCACAGGGTGGCCTACAGAGCGCCAGTCCAGGAGAAAGAAACAGATAAAGAGCTGATGCTAGCCATACAAAGGATAACAGACAAGGGTGAGGTGGTGCTGGTTGGAGACTTCAATATTCCAGATGTGGACTGGAGCCTCCCAGCAGCTGCATCACCAGGAGCAGATTTATCCTGGACTCCTCAAGGTGCCTTCCTCAAGCAACTGGTCATACAACCAACTCAGCAGAAGGCAATACTGGACCTTGTGCTTCCAAACGGGACGGTGTGATAGGAGTAACAGTGGAGAAACACCTGGGAAACAGTGACCACTGGTCACTGTGGTTTGAAATCACAGAAGGAGTAGAACCAAACTGCACAAAAACATGTATCCTGGATGTTAGGGGGCAGAATTTGGGAAAATGGGGAGATGCTTGAAAGAGGCATTAATGGGAATGGGGAGGGATCAGAGGTTGAGGAACAGTGGGCAATATTTAAAACAGGGATTACAAGAGCAACAGAATTATGCATTAAACAGGTTAGCAAGGGGAAAAGGAAGAGGGGGCCATTGTGGTTTTGCAAGGAGGTAGCGGTGAAAGTGAAAGCCAAAAAGATTGCATTCAGGCAATACAAAAAGGCGCAGGCAGAAGGGGATGGGGGAAGTACCAGAAGAAGCAAAGGGAGGCAGGGAGGTCAGTAAGGGAAGCCAAAGCTCAGACAGAAGAGCGCATTGCAAAATCAGTGGGTAGAGAGGACAAAACCTTTTACAGGTACATAAGTGAAAAAGAAGGGCATAGGGAGGGCTAGTGAGACTGAAGGGGAGGATGGGGGCCACTTGAAGGATGACAACAGTAAAGCTGACATACTGAACAGATATTTCTGCTCCTGTCTTTACTGAGGAAGAGGAAGGTAATGGGCCTGAAGGGAGTACAAGGTGGAACGTGCAGAAATGGATATGTTTCTTTACATAGGAAAGCATACTAAAGGAACTGGAAGGAATAAGAGTCAAAAAGCAATGGGGCCAGATGGGTTGCACCTCGGGTCCTAAAGGAACTAAGAGGAGGTGGCCGAACCTCTGGCAATCCTGTTTAGCTGATCACTGGAAACAGGGAGGTATCCAAAGACTGGAGGACAGATGATGTAGTCCCTTATACAAAAGCAGGAACAAAGAGGAAATGGGAACTACAGACCAGTCAGCCTGACCTCGGTAGTGAGGAAGATCATGGAAGCATTACTGAAGGAGAGATTGGTGGAACATCTGGTTGCCAATGGACTACAGGACCCAAGGCAGCATGGTTTCATGGGAGGGAGGTCATGCCAGACCAACCTCACTGAAGTTTCGACTGGATGACAAGGAGGTGGATCAGACAAGGGCAGTGGATGTGGTCTACCTGGACTTCTGCAAGGCCTCTGGCACTGTGTCACATAGAAGGCTATTAAACAGACTGGGGAATATGGGAGGGCAGGACAGTAAAGGGTGGGTAGGTAATTGGCTGGGTGGCAGGACACAGAGGGTGGTGGTAATGGCTGTCACTCCACAGAGGGAAGAGTGACCAGTGGGGTACCACAGAGATCAGTGCTGGGACTGGTCCTATTCAACATCTTCATCAGTGACATTGCACAGGACCTAGAAGGCAGAATATCCCTGTTTGCTGATGACATGAAGCTCTGTAACAGAGTGGACAAGCCAGAGGGTATAGTCAGAATAAGGAGGGACCTGCAGAAGCTTGAAGAATGGTGAAGGGTTTGGCAGTTGAAATTCAATGAAAAGAAGTGCAAGATAATGCATATTTATTTATTTATTTGTATTTCAGATGACACCTTCGAGCCGAGGGCTCTTTTACAAAGGTTCCACGTCAAGGCAATAAGAACAATAAGGTACAAAACATAACATGATCATTACAATGGAACTTACAAAAAAAAAAAAGACAAATAACATTACAATAATAGTAGCCAAAGGCATTGTCAAGGAATTGTGTTGTGAGTTAATTATACAGTACAAGTCATAGGCGGCTCAGGAAAGCTTTGTTAGGAGTGGGTTAGTGGCAAATAAGAAAGAAGAATGGTGGTGAGGGGGTGGTATGGGAGAGAGAGAGAGGGAGGAGGGGAGGGAAGAAATGAGGTGGGCATTGCGTTGGGTATGTGGTAGATTTCATATGGGGCATAAAAACCCTGGAACAGCATATTAGTTGGGTGTGAGGATATAGCATGCACCAAGCAGGAAAGGACCTTGAGGTTATCATCTCTGATGACCTCAAGGTAGGGAAACAATGTGACAAGGCAGTAGGTAAAGCCAATAGAATTCTGGGATGCATAGGAAGGGGCATCACCAGCAGGAAAAGGGAGGTCCTAATTCCACTATACAAGACACTAGTGAGGCCCCATCTGGAGTACAGTGTACAGTTCTGGAAACCTTATCTATGTAAGGACATAGACAGGGTAGAGAAGGTTCAGAGGAGGGCAACAAAGATGGTACAGGGATTGCATCACAAGTCCTATGAGGACAGGCTGAATGACTTGAATATGTACTTCCTGGAGGAGAGGTGGGAGAGAGGTGATATGATAGAGACATACAAGTACCTTACAAGGGGGAACAGGGTGCAGGAATACACTATTTTTCAGTGTAAAAGATGTTCTAGGACTAGAGGGCATGGGATGAAGTTGAAGGGAGGGCAATTCAGAGGAAACATAAGGAAGAACTTCTTTACAGAAAGGGTGGAGGACAAGTGGAACACCCTGCCAGAGGAAGTGGTGGGGGCAGAAACAATCATGGAATTTAAGAATGCATGGGATAGACATAAGGGAATTCTGGAGGTGAGGGGTAAGGGGCAACAGACTTCTAGAAAAACATAAAGTGAACTTACAAGTTCAAATGAGCAGACTGGGTGGGCCATAGGCCCTTATCTGCTGACATTATCTATGTATCTATGTCCTCCCTGTCTACATAACTGCCTGTGACTCAATTCTCAGCAGAATAAATCTGATCTATAATAAGGCTTGTCACTTTGTGTTTGGGGCAGACAAGTGCACCCATAACTGCACCATCTACACCAGAACTAACTGGCTACCCCTACCTAGCAGAATTAAATTCCATACATGTCTGTTAGCCAAGAAGGTGCTACTGGGCCTAAGCCCCTGGCCCTAACTCACTGCTTCCACTCTGTCGCCAATCTTTACAACACCAGAAGCATGGCTTAGAATGTCCTTGAACTGCCTTTTCTTTGTACTCAGCTGGGTAAACATTCATTTGCTGTAAGGGCTGCTGGCTGTTAAAATGAGTTGCCTGCAACCCTACATATGAACATACAAAGAAGCCAGCAGAAGGCCATTTGGTCTATTTAGTCTGCTTGTATTGCAGGGTCTACAGCTTGAGCTACTGTCCCTGTCCTCCTACCCACTCCTCCCATCCTCCCTATCCATGATCTTTACCTTCCCCATGCCTATCCCAGCCTCTCTTGAAGCTGCCCACCGCCTACAATGAGACCACCTCTTCTGGTAGTACATTCCAAGTGTCCACCATCATATCCATGAAGAAGTGCTTCCTGACCTCCTTCCTAAACATCTCCAACTCCAGCTTAAGACTGTGCCCCCTCATGTTATGGTTACCAATCAGCTTAAAGAGACCCATCTGATCTACCTTATTTATCCCTTTCAAGTATCTGAAGTTCCCAATCATGTCCCCTCTCTCTTGTCCTCTAGGGAGTAAATGTCAGTGCCCTCAACGCCACTCATATGCCTTATCCTGTTGACCTCAATCATCTTTGCAGCCCTCCTCCGGACCTTCTACAGCAGGGTGATGTCCTTTTGAGGTGTGGCACCAGTACTGAACTCCATACTCTAGATGTGGCCTCACCAGTAACCTATACATGGGCAGTATAATCTCTCTCTCTCTCTCTCTCTCTCTCCCCTACTACTGATCCTCCTAGCTATGCATCCCTGCATCTTGTTTGCTCTTGCTGCTGCTTTCACTGCATAGAATGCTTCTGGTCACTAGTGATCATTACTCCAGATCCTTCTCCTCCTCTGATACAGATACCTGGACTCCACCCAGGTAATAGTTTGTCCTGGGATTCTTGGCTCCAATGTGCATAACTCTGCATTTCTTGGCATTGAAGCCAAGCTGCCAGATCCCCAATCACCTCCCAGCTTTTCAAGATCATCCTATAGATCCTGTATCCCTTCAGCTGTGGTCATTCTCCCGAAGAGCTTGGTGCTAAATTCCTGCTAAATCTACCTACGTTTGACCAGTTTAGGACAGCACTATTGTCAACCCTAACAGTTCAATGCAACTGTAACCAACAATCATTCTAACTTCATCCCTCCCAGTGTACTCTTTGAACTGTGTCAGACTCTTGTTCTGAGGTGATGTATCATTACTATGCTTGTTTTACAGTGTTTTTGTTTACTTTTTTATTGTAAAATTGTATGCAATTGATCTCGCCTGTTTAGTATGTACTTGCTTGACCATTTTATATGTTTGACTTCATTCAACAGGAATTTGGTTTTTGTATTTTTTATGTTACCCTGTAAAGACTGTTGCTGATATGGGAACTTTGTAAAACAGCACTTGTGCTCAATGGCATTCTCTGAAAATTTCAAACAAATAAATAAATATGATGCTACTTCATGAGTGGCCGGCAGCTTTAGTTACAGGGACTGACATTTTCCAAACAGTTTGCTCCTTTCTGCCTCCATATTAGAAACTATTACGAAGTCTCAGCAACCATTTTCAAAACAATAAACCTTGCTTGTGCTTATCAACTATGAAACTGAATTATGAAGCAGCATGTCACTTACTAGTAGAAATGAACCAACAAATCAAGATGAAGAGATCTCAGAGCAAACAAATGTAAAATGCATGTGCTGCGTAAACCATCTATGCTTATGAAATAAAGAAACTTTCCTAAAGAGAATAAACCTTTTAAACAGAACTGTGTGGAATTTTATTTTGCATGTGAAATTTATGGATTGTTATATTTTGCAATACATAAATTATGCAGTTTTGTTTTAAACATCTGTGAATGTTTTATTGTTGCTTGCATGTTAGGATTTTTTTAATGTGGGGAAAATGCATTTTGGATTCTTCCCACCTTCTTCGGTGTTTGCTAAGTCAAATCTGCTGAACTTTTGTATTTCCAACTTTTTCCTTATCCCATACACTTAAAAAAATCTGTTTAATCTGTTTAATGGTACTACAACTTCACAACATAGAGAAATGTCACAAATATTTTTCTGCATTTTATAAACTTAGGTAAAGGTAAATTTAGATGAGTGGTAATTTTGCTGAGCTCTTCTTTTAAAACTCCCAGCAAATATTTCCAAACCACATAAAATGCATGTGCTCATCTTTTCACAACTACAAAGTCGGTGTCAGTGGCTCAGTAGGTAGCACACTCACCTCTGAGGCCAGGAGATCAGAGGGCTGTGGGTTCAGTTCCCACATCTGGAACTTGGGTTAATATCCCAGTACTGACACTGTAGTGCAGCATGAGAGGGGTGCTGCACTTCTGAGGTGCCGTCTTTCAGAAGAGATGTTAAACCGAGGTCCCATCTGCCTGGATTGGTGGTAGTTCAAGTGGATGTTAAACATCCCATGGCACTTATCGTAAAGAGTAGGGGAAAGTTTTATTGAAACAAAATAAATCGTACAATACCAAAACAAAAACAGTTAGCAAAAACTCATGTGAACTCAAAACAAAAGTAAACAAAAAAACACACTGTGAGAAGAAAAAAACAGAACAGAACTACACATATTGAGAGACAATCCATCAGGTTACTGCAAAATCAGAGTCCATGATCCAAGGAAGAGCTTTCCAAAGTTCAAGTAATGTCTCCTCTGAAAATAAGGTATGTTCATGTACATAAATGTTCTTTAGGTCAGTTACGATTTTCTTCTCAAGCTCTGAGTAAAAGCAGTTTTTTTGCTGTAAAGTAAACAGACAGCGAGCCATCCAAATATTTCATTTAATTACTACAAAAACTAAATTTAACATGTCCAGAGTCCACAGGGACCACTGGGGAGAAAAACACCATATATAATATTTGATAAGAACCCATTTGAAATAAGGAGTGGCCCAGACCCTGCCAAAAACCCATTGCGGGATAAAAGAACACTCAAAAATAAATGCGATATAGTTTCCAATTTAGAAATACAATAGTCTAGAACATTGTCGGTCTTGAGACTGCTTGTGTTTATGATTATCTTTGACAAGTAATTTCATGACACGACAGCTATGAAAGTCCCACATGTGAGCAGGCACCCTTTTATACCGTAACAAAACCAATAGGGAAGAAAGATGTTGGCTAGGGCACTTTTTAAAGGGCGACTGTATCGCACAAATGGTCAGGAGCAGATTATTATATAATACTTTACGAGAATTAGTTAATAACATCTGGGTAGATATCCTCCACTGTTTCAAATGTAAAAACATGTGTTTAACATATATCGGTATACCCAAAGTTTGTCATATCACAGTTAATGAATCACATTCCCACAAATGAAACCATAATTTGCAAGAATCATAGAACCAAGGTTCCCACCCTCTCTGAGTATTTATCAATAGAGGCCGAAGATTTGCAGTCAAAAAAATACATGAAAAACATAACAGAGGATTAATCATATGAACACCCCCCTCAGGAATAGGTAAGTAAGTGACATTCCATTTTACTGGATTAAGCTGGTTTCTCCAAACAGCTTGAAAGAATAGACAAAGAACTGTAGTTTCTAATTGTTTAGCGATTGGGACTACATAGCTTAAATAAAGAAAAATCCATATCAGATAAGTCTTGATTAGGAAAACGCGCTTCTTCTTTCCAATCTGCCCCTTATTCCAAGAGGCAACCTTAAGTTTGCCTTGTTGTAATTTAGTGGTCCAATTAAAAAGGTCAGAATCTACAGTCTCAAAATAAAGTCCCAAAATGTGTTTAGGGCTCTCAACAAGTTGTAAAGGACCAATATGCGAAAAAGGGGCTATTGTAGATCCTAACCGAATACCAAAACTTTTGGTAAAATTTAAACTCGCACCAGAAAAACCACCAAAGGAAGAACATTCCTGGAGGGCAGTGACCACAGATGCTGCATCAGCCACAATAATGCAGACATTGTCTGCATATGCAACTCAGATATATAGCACGATTAAAGTATAGAGCTACAGAGGGCATGAATCTGAGGGTGAGTATTCAGGCGACGAAGCAAAACATCTAAAAAAATACATATAACAGAGGGCTCAAAGGACAACCTTGGCAAACCCCTCTGTTTATGGGGATCAAAGGTCCAACCCAACCATTCACAACAGGCACAACATTAGCAGTCCCATAGAAGGTCTTAATCCAACAAATAATGTCACCAGGCACATGCATAAAATGGAGTGCCTCCCGTAAAAAATCATGGTTAACTGAATCAAAAGCTGCCTTCTGATCTACTGATACAATGAAACCCGAAACGGAGTCTGCATATCCATGAGAGAGAAAATAATTCTCGAAGGAGAATCAAATGGTCAGAGATTCTCCTGTTTAGTACAGAGCAGGATTGAGCACGGTGCAAAACCACTTCAGCTATCTTCATCAGGTGTTGTACAATGATTTTCATTAATAACTTAAAGTCAGTGTTTAGCATACATAAAGGGCGCCAATTCTCAAGGGAATGTATATCTCCTTTCTGTTTATAGACATAAATCAAAGTGCCCTTTGTAAAATCCAAAGGGATAAACTCACTAGTTAACAGGGAGGTAAACACTGAAGTTAATTCAGGAATCAGGTGGTCACCCAGTACCTTATATGAGGCAGCGGGGAGTCCATCCAGGCCAGGAGTCCTCCGTAAGGGTAAGGAAGAAATAGCCAACCAATTCTAACTCAGTAACAGGTATACAGGCTGAGTCAAAACATGGCTGTGAAGGGATAGGGATATCAAGGTCTCTATACAACACCACAGGATCAACATCTGCAGCTGGAAAGAGAGAAAATAGGGCAGTCGTAGACGTGTCACGATCCGACAGATGTCCGACTGAGAGGTACATAAGGTGCCATCAGAATCAGCAAGACATAACATATTCTTTTGTGTAATTTGCTGGGAATTCAACTCAAAAGGGCAAACAACAGCCCTTGAGCCTACAACATTAAATCTGTGTTGATAATATAGTTGCTGTGATTGTCTAGATTGGAATTTCAACATGTCATTCTGAATTAATTGTAATTGTTGAGAAAGATCTTGTCCCGTCATATAAGCTATCGTCAACAAGGACTTAAAATGTATCCTTTTCTGCAAATATTCCAAATATTCTCTCTGACATTTTTGATGGCCATATCTTTTCAAAAAGAGTACCCAATCATTTTTAGTGTCTGTCCACTATGCAATAGGGTCTTCATAACAAATAAAAATGGATTTTTGGGCCTGAATAAAGGATAAGAGGGACTGCATGAAAGTCGGGATTTGCAACAGAGATATGTTGAATTTCCAGAGTCCTGGTCCTTTGCGAACAGTGACATCAGAGCCAAGGCCTACAGAAAGCAGTTTATGATCAGAAAATTCCACAGCTTGTACTATAGCAGAGGTAATTGGAAGTGTGTGGGACAAAAAAACAAAATCAATTCTGGTTGCCAGCTTACCCCTTTGAAATGTAGGCGTATGTTGTTTAGTAAAAGAGTAATAAGCATCCGTGAGATGAGCAGTACGTACCAACTTCCCTAATTCATGGGAGTCACAAAACAATTTCTGGGTGGTAGCAAAAGAGCTTTTGTCAAGAAGACTTAAGCCACAGTTAAAGTCACCAGAAAATATTACCTGAAAGGAGGTATGCAAATAAGGGCAGAGTAAAGAAAATAAAGCTATATGTGCAGACTTAGTTTGGGGAGCATAGATATTAATAACCCGATAAGGGCAGGGCCCAATTGAAAAATCTAAGACTAACACTCTACCAGGAGCTACATCAATTAATTTTAGCAAACGGAAATCTGGGATATTGAATAAGATCCCAAGTCCTGAACAGGAGTCCAGGCCTATGGACCAAAAAGAAGGACCTAGAAGCCAGTCCTGTTGTGCCTGTTGAATCTCGTGGGTGGTATGGAGTCGAGTATCCTGCAACAAAAAGATCCCCAACGGTAAAAGCCGTAAACAGGAAAAAATCAATCTTCTTTTTGACAGACGCTTAATACTATTCACATTAATAGTATGACAAACAAAGTGAAACATAGCACAAGGAGAAACAGAGACACTTTACGATTTCCTTTTCCCTATCACCCTTTTTTCCCTTTAAGCTTAACCCTGGCCTTCCGCTTCTGAGAAAGACCAGTACCCAGCTGAATCTCAGAATCAGAAATACCATCCGGAGGAAGATGCAACAGAGGAAGAATCAGACTCGCCTCCAGCATCGCCAGAAACTGTTTGGAGTAGCTCAAGGCAGTAGACAAAACCACAGGAGGGGTTTAGCAAAGGAGGCGATGGTAATGCCTGGGGTAATTTCTCATAGACCTCCGACGACAACACTAGTGGGCACTCTAGGGGGTGACATAGCACTGGCCTGGAACAGGGTCCAGGACAAGCTGGACAGGTTGGACAGGGTCAGGGTAGGAGGAGTCGCCCCAGGAAGCGGTTTCACACAAGAGGCCACTGGGGTACCACAACCTGACCTATAACAGGCTCAGGGACCTGCAATATGGGTCGAGCAGCTACAGAAGTTGGCTCTACTAAGGTGGTCCTAAGACGAGCCTTCTGAGCTTGTGTGATTACAAAACATTGATCAGCACCACCATCATGTGTGGCCTGATTATGAGCAGCCCACTGACAATTTTGAAAAGTATGACCCGGCTCATGACAAAGATTACATCTACACTCATTCAGACAGTGAATCCCCACATGGCCCAATTCTCCACAGGTATTACATTTCAGCTTATCACTTACATTACTAAGGTGAGAGGGGTCTCCACACCAGTAACAAGCTTTCAGTTGTCCAGGGTAAAACAAGACCCCCCTATCACAACCTATAAAAAAAGAATTAGGTAGGTGCACAGGACCAGAATCATTAGAGTGTAACATAACCTTAAACTTCCAGCCTCCAGTCCAAATATTCTCCGTGTCCAAAATCACCTCAGGCTGACCCTGAACAGTACAACGTTGTTTTAGCCAGTAGACAATGTTGGTGATGTCAACACCTTCGTTCCGAAACAGGATGGTAATATTCTTAAAGGCTGGTTTGGAAAGGGAATGGCCTTAAATGGGGCCAATAGGACAGTATTTCGGAAAGCATGATATCGTAGTTCCCAAACACTCCAAGCCATGAGGCGTTTGGAAGCTGACATCAAATGTAGTTTCACCGGAAATGTGAATCAGTGCATATATTTCGTGAAAAGAATTTCAGAGAGTCCTTGAGCAGTGTCCGAGCTACATACACACAGTCCGGTGAAACAGGTAAACCCCCATAAGCCAATGTTACCGCATATGCCGCTTTGCAGCCAGAATCAGGAATTTAAACAATAAGGAAAAAGAACAATTTGGCTCTATTTTCTTTGAGGGGGCTCCACAACTGCAGGAGCTGTGTTTCTGTGATGGTAGGAGGAGAAGTAGCCTGAATAAGAGAACCCTGCAAAGGTTCCAAGACTGGGTGCTGGGTAAGTTCCAATTCCTTAGGAAGACACAAAGGGTCAGACATGGTCAGACTCCTGTTCGGTGAATGCTGCAGCTCAGGAAAATCATCGAGACGGGGGGACCGGATAGGGACGGACCAGAACCACTTCCCTCTGTAGGTTCCTGCACCCAGCCAGTGCCTTGCAATGCCATTTCTACAGATCAGGTAGGTGTTGTAGAAGGATTGACATCAAGAGATATTAACGGTGAGGGAAAGTGTGTCACAGTTGACAAACTAGGCACAGCAGGTAATGAGGTCTTAGTATTCTGCGTGGGCGGCTGAGAAGTGGGCGGGAGTACAGCAGCTGGGAACTCGCTAGGATGGTCTGCACAGGGCTGCACCTCAGTTGCTTGCAAAGGCAATGTAGGCTGTCTCAGAGTAATATTGTGGGCTACAGGAGGCACACATCCTGCCAATCTGACCTCACAAATCCGATGCAGTTCCCTGTTTAATTTCATCTTCGTAATGGCAAACCATCATTCTTCAGCTCCCAAATGGTCCTGAAGCTCCTTTTCAGCCAAACAGACAGTAGCAGAGTCAAAGTGGAAAGATCCCTCATTGGGACAGCAAGGGTAAAGATGTTTGAGAGTCCATGTCAAGATGACCCAGCAGAGGTTCTAAGGCTGTAACCTGTGGTTCAGATCCATTTTCTGCAGTAGACACAGAAACCAGCAAAACTTCAGTAGTTGTAGATGTGATCTCCACTCACACACAGAGGCAGGAGTTGAGACCAGGTCTCCTACCTCCATCGCCACCTCCTCAGCAATCAAGGGTGCATCCGCCCATCTTGGACAGAGGTTCCCCTCTGAAGAGTAGGGGAATTTCCCGGTGTCCTGGCCAAATTTCCCATTCACTAAAATACCACCAACAGCTTAATCTGGTTCAAGGTCAGTTGGCATTCATCTGTATCCTCTTCCCCGGTTGTGCCTAAAATAGGCAGGATTTGTCTAGTGCACTTACCTGGTCAGCAAAAACTAAATAAAATAATAAAATAAATAAAAGTAAAAAAAAAAAAAACAATAGTTTAAAGCAAGAATAACACACCAGATGCTGAAGGAAAACAACAAAAAAACTCACATTACAGAAACCATGCTACCCTTTTTAGTCACATGCTCAGTCTTGAAAGTCACATGGCAAAGCTTAGAGAACTCTCTACATTGCAACTGAAGTCACCTGCTTCCAATTAATTTAGCCCTTTAAAATGATTGTTGAATTTACCTCCTGCACTACTAGAACCTTCTTTAAAATCCCTAAAAAAGTGAAAAAAATCAATGTTTCAAGAAACCAAATGTATTGTATATAAAAAATGAAAGTCTTGCATACTCAAAGACTAATTCCATCTTAGGGAGTAATGAAATGACACTTTCACTTGCCTTTTGGGCACATGGTTTATTACCTCATAAGACTCCTCAATGGACATATGTTCTTGTATACAACACTTTTCTATTATTTTTGCTATTTATGTCAGACTCCAAGTAATATACTTTTTATGCTTCACACCTAATACTACTAGGAAAACAAATTTATTCAGCAAAAAAAAAAAACTTCAGAAATAAATGTAAAACGGGTTTACTTTTCTTTGATGATCAGTTTTTCCCTCTGTCCAACCTACCCCTGCCATGCAGAGCTCCCTGCTCAATCAGCCAGCTTCTCTTGAACCTCAATTGATAATTCCCCCATGGCTCCCCCATAGAGGGCGATGGGGTTCCCAACTTTCCGCTGCAATAGGGATGCAGTTGGAAGAGGGCCAAGTCATTCGTATGGGGTCTGATGGATGGACAAGTTTTTCCTGCATAGACCAGGACATTGTCTGTGTATTGGCTCTCTGCCCACTAGACAATGGCATGCAGGTGCTCAACACAAGCATGACCCGGTGTGCTGTAGCCACTGTCACCAGTTCCTCTCAGCATAGCTTTGACTGCAATATTACTTGAGGTCAGCCAGGTGGCAGTCTTGCAGCAGAGCTCTCTGTCTTCCTCCCTGGAGGAGAACATCCTCTAGGATGCTCAGTCTGCCTCCTCTGGCTGGTCTCAATAGCCCAGGCTCACTTTTGAACCTGGTTCACTGGCATTGTGAGTAGTAGCCACACTTCTCTGACAGGCCATCTACAACTGGCTACTTTTAAAAATGTTAACCTCTTCTGTCTGTTCCACCAGTGCTACTAGCTCTTTAAACTGTGTTTTAAAAGTGACATACTTGTTCAGCTATTTCTGTTGCTGTAGTGTAGCTTGTTGTTAACCACCATCAAATTTGATGGTCAGTAGCTAGTTTTAATAAGCTGCAGGTACAGTACTTTTAACAGATTGCAACAATGCTTAGTAACATATACATGAACAAATAGGCACACTCACCAGTAAGCTATGAATAATTGTAATAAATATAGCAGCACAAGGTGAATTAAACCCCATATAACAGCACAAGGTGAACTAACACCCTTGTATATTTATTAAAGTTATTATTCGTAGCTCATTGGTAAGTGCATCTGTTTTTTCATGTATATGGCAAGTGCTTTTTAATAGGAAGCACCTTTTGGAGATCTGCACACAATGCATCACATTCCCCTTTTTTTGTTTAATGCTTAAAGAGCCACTAATGCCTCAAGAAGAACTTTGAAAAACATAATTTTTGGACACAATGCAGCGTATATTTCTCATTAACTCTGTAGTTCTTATCCCCATTATTTATTACTGAGGTTATATGCTTGAAAACAGGATAGTTGTTCCTTGAGGGTTCATCAGCTCCTATTGCTTCTTCCCAGCCTAGGGCCAGATATTCAAAAATGCACAAAGCGGAGAGCAAAAATTTGCACTCTGCCTTGCAATAGCAGGGGTGCACAAAAATGCTATATTCAGAGGAATAGCACAGGGTGCTATTCATTTGAATAGAGGTCCAGTTTTGCCCAGCACTAAGTCACTTAGCACTGCCCGATAATGCCCCCAAAATAGGGCACCCAATGGCTGGCACTACAGCAAAATTTGCTATATTCAAACATTCCATGTAAATGAGCCCATTGGGCAGGCAAGGCACTAAGAGGCCATTTGCATGCCTATTATGGGCTCATCTGCATTAGGATGAAGCTAGTTTGCCTGGCACAGCCCCCCCAGTTGCCCCAAACCAGTGAGCCATCCCTGGTGCTAGCGGCATTCCCCCTCCCACCAATCCCAGTTTCATTTACATAAACATAGTTCCCTGGTGTTCAGTGGTCACTCCCCCCACCCTATCCTAATTCCAGTAACATTAATAGAGTTTACTGGTGTCCAGTGGTCCCTCCCCCCCAACTGATCCCCATCCCAGTAGCATTAACATTGTTCCCTGCTACCCAGTGGTCCCTCTCCCACCTGATCCCCATTCTGGTAACATTAACATTATTCCTGGTGTCCAGTGGCCCATCTCTACCAATCTACCTTCTGATAATATTAATATAGTTTTCTGGTGTCCAGTGGTCCCTCCACCCGCTGCCACCGTCCCAGTAACATCAATGTTGTTAAATCCAAAATTAGTTGCTCAACCCATGCAGTAGCACACACTTAAATTGCTTTTCTCATTGTGGTGCTACTGTTTATATGCATATAGTCAACACAAAACAAAAGATCCAGTGCACCTGCCCCCATAGTACAAATCATTAAATGTGCTGCAAGCCTGCATCTTATTTAAAGTAATCCCATCAGGCAGTGCACTTTAAAAGGTGGGCAACTATGGCAGTTAACATTTTAGAATAGGGCCTCAGCTGATGGGAGGTCCACCCTGCCGACTGGTGGCTGAACTTAATTTCACACCAGAGCTCTGATTTGAAAGACCAAGAGACCCCACTCCCCATTTAGGATAAAATAAATAAGTAGCCATTTAAGGCAGAAAGCACATTTAATGATTTGTACATTTTGGGGGGGGTGCACTGAACATTAACATTGTTTCCTGGTGTCCAGTGGTCCCTCCCCCCACCCAATCCCCATGCAGATAGTATTACTATAGTTTCCTGGTGACTAGTGGTCCCCCACCCAATCCCATCCTAGTACTGGAAAGCCCCCGTTTGCCAATGTCCAACCCCCTGTGACAGCCAGGCCACCACTGCCCTTGGCATGACATAAGCAGAGGCGTGCAGCCCTCCCATAACAAAGCCCTTTCCTTGTCCCATACTGTTAGCAGGGCCCCCAACCCATACTGTTAGTGGATAGCAAACCCTCCACTCATGGCACCGACAGGCACCCCCATCCACTACCTGTCCATTGGTGTCACAGTTAAATGATGGTGAGTGGGACATCCCACCACACACCACCTCAGCAGCCCAGCATCTATTAGTAGCAGGGAGTGCAGCTTATTTATAGGGCATGTCATGTCATCTGTGCCCTATAAATAAGTCACACTCCCTGCTACTGACAGACTCTGGGCAGCCGAGGTGGTGTGTGGTGGGATGTGCCACTCACCATCATTTAACTATGGCACCAACAGACAGGTAGGGGGACCGAAGCTGGGTATCAGTGCCATGGATGGGAGGGGGGGGGAGTATCCACCAACAGTACATGGGCTGGGGGGCCCTGATAACAGTATGGGATGGGGATGGGACTTTATTGTGGGGGGCTGCACATATTTGCTTACAGCATTCCAAGGGCAGTGGTGGCTCAGCTGTAACAGGGGGTGGACATTGGCAAACCAGGGGCTTTTCCAGTACCAGGATGGGCATTGGGCAGGAGACCACTGGACACTACGGAACTATATTACTACTACTGGAATGGGGATCGTGTTGGGGGGGAGGGACCACTGGATACCAGGGAGCAATATTAATATTACCTGGATGGGACCACTGGACACTAGGGAGCAATGTTAATGTCACTGGGATGAGTCTCTGGCATGGGAAGGGACCACTGGACACCAGGGAATATTGTTATTGCTACTGAGAGTGGGATCGGAGGGAGGGGGCACCAGTAGACACCAGGGCCTACTGTGTTGGCGGTTTGGGGGCTGATGCACTTCCTCCGGCAGTCACTAGGGTTGCACTGGTTTAAGATGAGGGTTAGGCCAGTGGTATTTGCTCCACTCAAGGGGACTACACAAAGTGTCCCTGAGCACAGCAAATACTCTGAATATCAAACTGTGCTGATATTTGGGTCCCCACCCCACATTTTGCATCATTTTGCCATACGCACCTCTTCACAGTTTGCCCGGGTGCAAACCCTCTTTGCCTGCGCTAACCTGAATTTTGAATATGGGACTTCCACACACAAAATCCAGTTTGTGTGTGCAACCTGGGTTGCCCTGGCAAACTTTTGAATATAGGACCTCTGATGTCATAATGCTCTAATTGCCACATCACAGTTATTCCCATGGCTATAGATTGTGATGTCACAACAGAGGATTGTGATATCAGGTAGGGAATGAGCTATAAAGGCAGATGAATTCTATCGATAAAGATCTTATTTTTGTGGTAATGTCTTTGGTAATAAATAATGGAGAAGAGATATCTATACAAGATATATGAAATACAAGCTGAACTGTGTTTAAATATTATGTTTTCCAAGATTTTCCTAAAGGTGTCAGCAGCTCTTTAACAAACAATAGCACATTTTAATTAGCAACAGCAACTTTAATGATCAACATTCTGGTTAAACAGCTGATATCTGCTCCAGTATGCAATTTGATAAGCATACTCTAATTATTTATTACAGCTTATCAGAGAGCAGCTTTTAATAATTTTCACTTGTTTTTCCCATGTTCTGTTAGTTTATTCATGAAATCTACATAAAGAGCTTTCATCAGTATTGTCTTACTTCATAGTACACTCATGTATCACATTATGGTGTTCCCAGTGAGAACAGACTGTGATGTCACAAACACAGCAGTTGTTAAATCAGTTGGAGACAGTAACCTGCTTTTGAAACCGACAACAGAATGAGTACTTGTTTATGTGAAATATTTAAAACACTTATGATGGAACAAAGCCAGGAACCTAAAAATTATTACTGTTAAATGGAATTGTCTTATGCATAATGGTTTAAAACATTATTTTAGCAGATACCTGCATTTTTAGGAATACAACTGCCCTTACCCAGAAACACTGTTGCCTGGTTTGAGGGCAATAGTTTAGAGAGTATTGACTACTAATGGATTATTACTCTTTTTCAAATGGAATATTGCCATCTGTTTTTGACTATATGACCACGTTTTGGCAAACCTGGTTTCAAGTTACAATCCAAGGATATGTAAGGAATAATACATGGCAGAGTGTGTGGTGATACTGTAATAATGTTATATCCTTGGTGGGTTACAAGGTGCAGCCGAGGGACTTCTGCTATCCAGAAGTGCAGTTTCTGCAGCACTGTGTAGAACCTAGATCAGGTAAGAGTATACTGAAATGCAAACAGCTTGTTCCAGGTGTGTCCTGGGAGGAATGGTACAGAAGAGCGAAAACATTTAATAAACTACAGCAGTGTTTTATTCTACAAGTAATGTAATACAACCAGTGAAGAACAAAGAAATAAATACAATTAAAGAAGAGAAAGTAAATAATTAAAAACAGTAAGGCATTTACATACATGGGGCTGGATATTCAAACTGCGCCATTCTGAGGTGCAAGCCCTTGCGCTGTGCAAAATAGTTGCGCAGGGGTGTGGCCGGGGCGATATTCAAAGGAGTTGCGCTATTGAGCAACTCCTTTGAATATCACCTTCAGCCAGCCACTGTGCATGGCGTGAGTGGAACTTGCGCCCACCGCAAGTTGTCAGAGTGGAGCATCTATCTTGGCGTGGCGCAGTACCACGCGCCATGCGCAAAATCACGATATTCAAAAGGTGACATGCAAATGGGGCCATAATTCATGCAAGGTGCAGGGGGCCATTTGCATCTGATTATAACCCCATTTGCATGCCATTAGCATGTAGATGCGCCCGATCCGAGGACTTCGCCGCCCTGCCGAGCAGCGGCCGTCGGGGACCGCGCCTCCCGCAGCCCGATCGCCGGCAGCAATGTGGCTCCCCACCTCCTCCGTGACATATCCCTGGTGGTCCAGTGGACCAAATGCCCAACGCTGGCGGTATGTTTAATAACTCCCCTCCCTTTCACATCCTGGTGGTCCAGTGGACCGAAATGCCTGATCGCAGGCAGAAAGTAAATTGAAACCCCCGAACATCTCCCTTGTGCCCGATCGCGGGCAGAAAGTAAATTGAACCCCGAACATCTCCTTGTGCCCGATCGCGGGCGAAAGTAATTGAACCCCCGGATATCTCTCTTGTGCCGATCACGGGCAGAAAGTAATTGAACTCCCCACCCGAACATCTCCCTGGTGGTCCAGTGGGACGAAATGCCTAATCGCAGGGAGTAAGTAATTGAACCCCCAAAACATCTCCCTGGTGGCTAGTGTCCCACCCCACCCCACCCAACTTCCACGAGCCCCACCACCCCCCCCGCAGCCGGCAGGTGGCAGCATCCCACCCGCTGCAGTTGCTCGTCGATTGATCTGCCTGTGCAGACGCCTATTGGTAGCAAGAGCCAATGGGCGCAGTTGCATAGTCAGAGCATGACAGTCCAGATCTGTGAATGATTCATTCACAAATCTGGACTGTCATGTATCGGTATGGGCTGCACGCCCATTGGCTCTTGCCCTGCACCAATGGCGCAGCCTCACCGGCAGTCAACGGGTAGGTGCAGGGCAGCAGGCGGGTGGGATGCTGCCGCCGCCGGGGAAGGGTGGGGCTTCATGGGTGGGTGGGGTGGGGACACCTAGCCACCAGGGAGATGTTTTGGGGGTTTCAACTTACTTACCGCCCACGATCGGCATACGGGAGATGTTCGGGGAGGTTCCATTTACTTTCGCCCGTGATCGGGCACAAGGGAGATGTTCGGGGGTACTGCTTACTTTCGCCCGCAATCGGGCATTTCGTCCACTGACCACCAGGGATGGAATGGGAGGGGGAGTCATTGAACATACCGCCTCGATCGGGCATTTCGTCCACTGGACCAGCAGGAATGTGAACGGGAGGAGGGGAGCTGCACTGATGCCTGCGCATCAGGCTGGGGGAGTACACTATGCCCGCGATCGGGCTGCGGGGGCACAGGGACTGAGTTGGGTGCCAGCTGCCACTTTTTTGGCTCAAAGTCCTGCAGGCGCAGGTTAGGGTTGCACTTGCACAACTCTGCACAGCCCGGCTGAATATCAGGCTGTGCAGTTTATGCATGGTTCCTCCTCCAGTTGAGTATGCATTCATTTGCATTGCGCTGTTGCTCAGCCTGTTTTCAGTGGTGCAACTGCCTCCTGCTGAATATCGCAGAATGGCGCATTTAGGACTTGAGCACGCGAACCCTTTTGAATATCTGGCCCATACTGTATTTCTATATCTTTAGAGAGATAGACAGATAGATAGCTAGATAGATAGATAGATAAATAGACAGACAGACAGACAGACAGACTGGATATGCCATGGGCTTGCTAACAATGTCACATTTATTTTATCAGCAAGTTTTGCCCTCCTAGAACTTCTTGAGGAGCCACAAGTAGGTATATGGAGATTACACTCTGCAGGTAAAACAAATATGATACAAAGGAGGAGCAGTTTATCTGATATAGGAAGGTCCTGGGAAGGAACCTGTGCTGTTGCACTAGGGATGAGTAAATTGTTGCTAAAGTTAGTACAGTTTCATATTTAATAACAAGGCACCCAAAACAAACTCTGGAGGCGATAGGCTCAGAGTCATTTGTGAACTTTGTTGATTTAAGTAAAGTTTACAGTTTGCATTTATAAATGGATCCCTGTGGAGTTTTTTTCAGTTGCCTTGTTACTAAATATGGAACTGTACAGCTCTGCCGATAGTTCACTCACCCCCAGTGCTACCACACAAGCTTTTCTTCTCAGAAGCTTTCTGTGGTTGGTAAGCTGATCCTTTGTGTCCATAGTACAGTAGAACAACACAGGATCAACAGGTGCCTAAGCTGAGCATTTCTTAAAAAATTTGACATTTAAGCCAGCTAATAGGGGTTACCCATTTAACAGCACTGTCAAAACCATCGCAGTCAAAAAGAGCGCTTCGTGGTTGACCCAGAAGCACGATCAAAAACTGTGCTAAAATAAAATAAGGCAGCACCAGCATCCGTCTCATTACAAAACAATATTTATTGTATTACATGCCTGTGGCAAGAGCAGTGGCGAATAGAAGCAAACTCACAAGCCCCGACCGGTTTCGAGCATGCACACTTCCTCAGGGAGGCTGACACAAGTATAACACCATACTTAAATACCCCCACACCACATGTGTTGAGAATTATACAATTCAAACAATCATTACATCATAAATGTTACAAAAACTTAAAAAATACTTCAAATTATTATTATCTTCTTTCATTGTAGCATCAACTATTAAATTATCAAGAATCCCCTATACATCACTCAAAACATACCTGGATATATATATATATATATATATATATATATATATATATATATTCTCTTAAATAGATATATGTCAGTAGTTAATTCCTATTATTAAAAACATGTATGCTGTTTAGTCAAAAGAGCATATTATGTTGACCTTGTTGACCTCCCATGTAAAATTGGGAATTGTGGAGCAATGACATTTGAGCTCTGATTAGTGTTGATAACAAGGTGTGTTTTGTGATTGTGAACATGCCATTGGGTCGACTGAGTAGTAATCCTTTTAGAAAAAAATGTTTTTAATAATAGGAATTGTTATACTTGTGTCAGCCTCCCTGAGGAAGCACGCATGAGTGAAACTGGTCGGATCTTGTGAGTTTGCTTCTATTCGCCACTGCTCTTGCCACAGGCATGTAATACAATAAATATTGTTTTGTAATGAGACGGATGCTGGTGCTGCCTTTTTTGGATTTGATATATTGTGATCGAGGCTTGCACAGCTCCAGAGTTGAGCTGCTTTTTTGGATTTTCACTAAAATAAAGTAAGCCAACTCCGAACCGTGGATGCTCTTTTGAGCATGTGGATTGCAATGGTGTGAGTATTGCTGCGTGAGCTTGATAGGATAATGCCAATGCCATATGTTATTTACACAATGACAGTGCATCTTTCATAAGGTATGTCCTTGTGCTCATATCCTAGTATTTTATCAAACATTTTCATATAAAACTTCATTATGGCCTGATTTACCTATCACAGTGGATCAACCACTGTTGCCATGCACATTCAAATGAATATATTCTATGGAACACTTTCAGATGAATAAAGCATTCCAAGCATTCCATAAATACTGTAAGTGCCAGTAAGGACTTATTTCATTTAAAACTTTTGATGGCTGTTGAATCTGGAGATGCTCCTGAAGTGGAAATAAATTATTTATATTCACCCTGGGAGCATCATTATTTAAAACAAATGCATTTATTGGTTAATTTTATTTTCAATGCCTGTCTGTCTGTCTGTCTATCTATCTATCTATCTCTATCTATCTATCGTGTTTGGTGGGACGTTTGGCATGGAAATCCATGCCTGGAACAACGTTGTTGTGCTGCGGTAGTGTCATCAAAATCACTACTGCAGCACAACAGCTTCAGACATCCATCCATGACCACCTCACTGAAGCTGTGGATCTAATCCCTAATGCTGATACATACTAAACAGCATCAGTGATCATCAAACCTGTTGTTTTTTAAATTTTCAGTACTGAGAGTGCATGAAGAGCATATCACTTGCCCCCCAGCCCAGACCACATCACCAGAGGCATGACTGCAGGATGTGAGACGTGTCCTTGTCAGAAAGCCATAATCCCACAGTAATGTTGTGAAGTAGGGTGAAAGAAAATATAAGCGCAATGAGCCAAGATACAGTAACGGTTTTATCTTTTGTTTAAAATAAATGAGAGCATTATCAGGTTTGCTTGTGAGCAGTTCGTATGCACTATAAAAGACTGTGTATGGACAACAATACACAGACAAGCCTGAGTCTACAGGTAAATCTCAAGTTATCCATGGCAACCTGGAGACCTCTCAAGCTTCACTTTCAAGGCTCCTGGTTGCTGTGGATACCTCTTGATTCATACACAGACTTGTATATGCTTGCCATACAATCCTGTCCTATCCAACCTACAGTATCTATCTATCTATCTATCTATCTATCTATCTATCTATCTATCTATCTATCTATCTGTCTGTGTATCTGTGTAGCCATCTGTCTGTCTATTTATCTCTAACTATCTGTCTGTCTATCTATCTATCTATCTATCTATCTATCTATCTATCTATCTCTGTGTATCTGTGTAGCTATTTGTCTGTCTGTGCGTCTGTCTATTTATCTCTAACTAACTATCTATCTATCGCTATACTGTGTATAATTACTGGTGACCTCCTTTATCACACTGCTTACAAGGGTCTCCAAAACGCCATAATAACTTGACAGTGAGTTATGATGGCATTCACAGAACTTTCTTTCACTAGCAGTGTCCTTGTGCTCTGTGGGTGGGAAGAACAACATCACAAAAATGTCAATTCCATTTTCCATTTACCGAGGAGACGCGATTGTCTACCAATCTTTATGTAAGATTAAACTGGGATTTTAGGAGAGGTATAAAAAAAAAAAGAGCAATACATTTGTTTAGATGCAGTGCTGTGATATTTAATTTTATGAGCAAGACTGTGTTCTCAGAGAGTGACACTTGACAGGGTACTTGACCACTGGTTCCCCTCGAATCCTAAGAGAACTTCCTGCAGTTCCGTTACCCTCGCCCTCCCTGTGTAACAACTTCTTTCTCCAGGTAGGCCTTGGTTGTTAACTAGCCTCCCAATCTATATTGGATTTTTTATTCTTTATCTGGTTGATCCTGCCTTTTAAATATAAAAATATATATCTGGTTGATCCCGCTGTGTCTCTGGATCGGAAGGTGCCAAGTATGATCCAGAACAGGCCATAGCACACATTGTAACTGACAGTTTAACAAAAAAATGTCCATATGAGAGAACAAGAGACAAAGGGAGTGTGTGTATAACACATAACAAGGGTACATGGAGGGGTGCACACAGAGGGGATAAATGTGAATAGAAGAATAGAGAGAAGAGAAGGAAGGTCAGTTTCTAGGTGAAGGGTGGTGTCTCTGAATGCGTGAAGTCTTGGAAAAGATGGACAACTTGCAGGCACTATTAGTAGACAGGAGGGTGAACATAGCTGCAGTAACCAAGACTTGTGCAACCTCACACCATGACTGGGGCCTTGCGATCCCTAGATATAAACTAGACAGGAGGGACAGGGTAGTTGGGAAGGGGGGGTGGCAGTTTATATCAGAGATGGAATAACTTACATGAGGGAGGAGTTGGAGGAAGGGGAGGTGGAGGCATTATGGGTTCAGTTAAGGTCCAATAGAGGGAGAAAGGTGAGGTTGGGGGTGGTTTACAGACCACCCAGTCAGGATGAGGAGAGGGACAGGGAACTGAACTCACAAATATTGGAAGCTGCAGGGAAAGGAGAGGTGGTAATTGTAGGGGACTTCAACCTGCCCAAGGTGGACTGGGGCATAACATCCACAACATGTGATAGGAATCAGGTGATCCTGGAAGGACTGCAGAGTGGGTTCCTGACTCAAGGCATCACTGAACCAACAAGAGCTGAGGCAATTCTTGATCTGGTGCTCAGAAATGGGGAGCATGTACAGGAAATAATGGTCAGAGAGCCACTGGGTGGAAGTGACCATTGCACAGTGTAGTTCCAGTTGGATATGGGCAGGGAAAGCATTCTGACTAAGACCAAAATCTTTGATTTCAGGAGGGGGGACTTCAGGAAAATGGGCGAAGTGTTAAGGAGCCATCTGGGGGGCATCAGAGCAGATATGGGGGTGGACCAAAGGTGGTCCATCATTAAGGAAGGAATACTAGTTGCCACAGATGAGTGCGTTAGGCTCCGGGGAAGAACACAAGGGCCAAAGCGCCCAGCTGGTTCAGTTCTGGGTTTGCCCAGGCAGTAAGGGAAAAGAGGTTGGCCTATAGAAAAATCAGGAAGACCAAAATAGAGGTGGATAGGGAAAATTACCTAAGGCTGGCTAGTGAGTCAAGTAAGGAAGTCCAGAGAGCAAAGACATAGAAGGAGCTGCATACAGCTGAAGGAATTAAGAAGGGGGAGAAGGCTTTCTTTCAATATATATAAGTGAGAAAAGGGACAAGAAAGAAAGGATTGTTAGGCTTATGAAATGGGTGGAGTGGGTAGAGAATAATGGGGGAAAAGCAGAGATACTAAATGAATACATCTGTTCCATCTTCACCAGGGAGGATGGGCCAGTACCTTCAGGAGGGAAAAGGGGAACACAGATGTAGTGATAGAGGAGTATAGAACGAGGGAGGGACTGATGGCATTGAAGGTGAACAAATCACCAGGCCTGGACAGGGTACATCAAAGAATACTAAAGGAACTGGCTGAGGAGCTGGCAGGGCCACTGGCAGACTGATTTAATAGTTCTCTTGAGTCAGGAGTGGTACCACAGGACTGGAGAGTAGCACATGTAGTGCCCCTCCACAAAAGCGGTCCCAAGGATGACCCGGGGAATTACAGACCAGTCAATCGGACCTCCATTGTGGACAAGCTCATAGAAACCATACTGAAGGAAAGGTTAGTGGAATATCTAGAGGAGCATGGTCTTCAGGATGCGAGACAGCATGGGTTCATGGGGGAGATCGTGTCAAATGAATCTGATTGACTTCTTTGACTGTGTCACTAAGACAGTTGACAGGGGCCAAGTTGTAGACATCCTCTATGTTGATTTCAGCAAGGCCTTTGACTCTGTGCCCAACAAAAGGTTGATCAGGAAGTCGGTGGCTCTCGGAGTTGGGGAAAAGATGGTGAGATGGGTGGAAAATTGGCTGAGGGACGGAACCCAGAGGGTGGTTGTTGGGGGAGAGTTATCTGGCACTAGAGAGGTAACCTGTGGGGTCCTGCAGGGCTCAGTGGTGGGGCCGGTGTTGTTCAATGTCTTCGTCAATGACATTGGAGATGGCATTATGGGCAAATGTGCCTATTTGCAGATAACATCAATCTCTGTGGAAGAGTGGACAGCTAAAGGGATACAGGACCTACAGAAAATCTGGAAATGCTGGGAAGTAGTCCAGGATCTGGCAGCTTCACTTCAATGCCAAGAAATGCAAAGTTATGCATATTGGAGCCAAGAATCCCAGGACAGTGTACTACCTGGGTGAAGTCTGAGTATCTGCATCAGAGGAGGAGAAGGACCTGGGAGTGATGATCACTAGTGACCTGAAGCACTCCATGCAGTGCAAGAAAGCAGCAGCAAAGGCAAACAAGATGCTAGGATGCATATCTAGTTGGATCAGTAGTAGGAGAGAGCCGGTTATACGGCACTTGTACAGGTCACTGGTAGGGCTGCATCTAGAGTATGGAGTTTGGTACTGGTGCCCACACCTCAAAAAGAACATTAACCTGCTGGAGAAGGTCCAGAGGAGGGCTACAAAGATGATAGCAAGTCAGCAGGGTAAGGTATATGAGGTGAGACTGAGGGTACTGAACATGTACTCCCTGGAACAGAGGAGAGAGAGAGAGAGAGAGGGACATGATTGGGACCTTCAAGGTACTTGAAAGTAATAAATATGGTTGATAAGGAGTCTCTCTGTAAGCTGAATGGCAACCATAACATGAGGGGGCACAGTCTTAAGCTGAAGGGTGGGAGGTTTACGAGGGAGGTCAGGAAGCACTTCTTCACACAGAGGGTGGCGGACACTTGGAATGCACTGCCAGAAGAGGTAATCTCCTTGAAAACACTGGGCAGCTTTAAGAGAGGCTTGGATAGGCATGGGGGAAGGTAAGAATCATGGGTAGAGAGGATGGGAGGAGTGGGGTGGAAGGGCAAGGACATTAGCTCAAGCTGTGGACCCTGCAAAATGAGCAGACTTGATAGACCAAATGGCCTTCTTCTGCTGGCTTCTTTGTATGTTCGAATGTGTGTGTGTGTGTGTGTGTGTGTGTGTGTTTGTGTGTGTGTGAACAAGTGAGAGAGAGAGAGAGAGAGAGAGAGAGAGAGAGAGAGAGAGCCTGTGCCTGACTGTGTGTGTGAGTGGGAGAGAGAGAGAGAGAGAGCATGTCTGTAGGTAGGGGAGAGACTGTCAGCAGAAGAGAGACCCATTGACTATCTTGGAGACTAACTCCTTGCATCAGTAATGATAAAAATATAATAGATATGTAACTGTGTTCTTATAGATTTTTGTACACACCCTTAGTGTGTGATGACATAAACCTCTCGAGCTTCACTCTCGAGGTTTATGGGTCAACACACACCTTGGGTGTGTAAAAAAATTCCCTAACACATAGCTGCATATCCAGTATTCTCTATATGATAACTGGCCAGCAATTTCTTCTTACAGCTGAGCCAGTTGATATTCGCCATAATAAACAGTGGGTTATTATGGCGAGCACACTCTCTGCCTCTCAAAATCAGGTGTTCCTGGCCAGTGCAATGGTGCTGAGGTTTGAGGTGCTGGATGCCAGATCTCATGCCATGCTGGCGACCTGGGTTCGGGAATAACCTTGGGTCATTGGAGTGCTGGCACAGGGGGGAGGGATGGAGCAGGATCAAGCAGCTTAATGGCAGCTCTTCTCTCCTGGGGTTGTTGTCTCCCTGGTTCTGCGCCACTGGGTGAGATCCAGTGGCAGTGCAGTGGGAGGGGTGGCAAGTCAGGAGGGCACTGAATGTGGCTCACACATGCCTCCACACATGCATGTCTGTGCCCGGGAAGGGGCAGACAAAAAACAAGGGAAAACACTGATAAAAACTTAATAGGAAAAAGAAGCAGGTGCTCCTTCACTGGCTCTCCATCTCCTGGGTGGGCTAAATATTTCCACAAACATGGCGGCTCCTCACTCGGCAGCTCCGTATCCCCAGTAGCGAGGAGCCGCCACAGCAAATGTCCTCTCACAGTTGTTTTAAAAAAATAAATCTGCTAGATTCACTTTAAAATAAAAATAGAAAAAACTCTATCTCATTGATCCCACTGATCGCCAACTTGAATGGAACACAAGCCGCGGCTGACTTTGCATTGTTGAAGCTGAAGGTGAGCATGATCACTAAGTAGAAATTCTAACCCTCAAAAAAAATCAATCAATGAATAAATACATTATTTTAAGTGAAAAACACCGAGGCAGAGGGCATACTGTTTGTGTGTGTATGAGTGTGTGACACAGAGGGACAGAGTCAGGCTGGAAAAAATTGCTGGCCCATATATTATATGAAATAAAAATGAGGAAGTGTGTGACACTCAAATTTAATGCACACCTTTGGTGTGGCATGCTTTAATGTTGTGTGTGCAACCTGGAATTTGCGCCCCGCAAACCTTTGAATATAGGGCCTCTATATGTAGCATCCAGCACCTCGGATGTGCATTAAATTCATGTACCACACACTTCCCCATACTTTATTCTATATCTATCTATCTATCTATCTATCTATCTATCTATCTATCTATCTATCTGTTGTCTGTCTCTATGTCTGTCTGTCCATCCGTCCATCCGTCTATCTATCTATCTATCTATCTATCTATCTATCTATCTATCTATCTATCTATCTAGCAATCTATTGCAACAACTACATTAAAGCAAAGGTCAGGGCTGCAGTGTAAAAAGTTGGGAAATGAAACCAATTAGGGGTTCAACTCCCTGAAACATTGGCAGATCAGTACTGTGGTGTGGTGTTCTTTGGAGTTTGAGTGATAATGCCATGTACAATTGGTATTACTCTAATATCAGCATTCTCTGTGTAAGCATTGTTCTGTCACTAAAATTGCATGACACCATTGTGCCAATATTAGGGAAATGACAAACCTACGTAGCATGATAATTCAAACCCCGAGGAAAACAACACCGCTGATGTGTCTAGGTCCACAGACTTTGAGTCCTAAATGTTTTCGTTTCCTGACTTTTACTCTGAAACACTAATAGAAGTTTTAACATAGTTTTTGCAATATATTTCTGTACTTGTTGAAAAAAAAAGAACTGCCAGCTTAAACTTACGTCTCTCTAACACACGATGAGGAACATAGCATACTGATGCCTACCATGACAGACCTGAAGCTTACTTCAAAAGTGGCAAAAGTGGTCCTGCAGATAACGTACAAATCAACAGTATGGTAATGGATAGTGTGCCAGACCTGAAACTTGCTACATAGAAGCAGCTGCATCATCACATGTATGAGGCCACACCTGTAGTGGACATAGTGACATAGTGACTGGCCCTATAGGCTACTCACAAAGGAGCTGCATTATCACATACATTGCCCCAGACCTCTAAGTTGTTTTGCAAATGGCCATACCAAGCCATCCTTTTGAGACTGTTACCAAAGTGGAAGTTGTGTCTCGTGAACATGGGTTTGCGAGTCACAAAGATAGATTTTTGGCTCACAAAAACAGTCCAGGTTTTCATGACTAGCAACACACTAATGTCATCATAATTTAAAAACTATCATCTATTAAGAAAAAAATACTTTAGGAATCAACCTTACACACCACTCTGTCAAACACATAATTTTCAGAGAACAGCTCTAAGGATTTTCATTTTGTTTTTGATACACAGTTTTCTCTTCTAAAATGCGTTTTCATGACCCATGAAAATGAAAGTCTTATCTCCAAAAAATGGATTTCTAGTCATGAAAATGCAAGGTATTGTCATGAAAACACCTTATGAACACAACACTGAGAAAGCGTTTTGCACATGTGCAGACACAGGATATCACTTTATTAATAATATAAAAACTACAAAGCTCTCAGTAAAGCCACCAATAAGGATCGTCCTTAGGCAAAAATACTACTAACCTGAACATTTCAGATTTAAATTCACAACCATTTTTGTGCTATCAATGAGCAACAAAGTCTTAAAATAGGTACTTTTTTTGTAACTTCAACCCTCTAGAGCTTTTAAACTGTTAAATTGATCATTTCCAAATCTTTTGGAACCTGGCACCAAGAACATGCATGCCAAATTGAGGCAATTCCATCCAGGGACAGACATGTTATTCAGGTGCAAAAAGAGGGGTTTATATGGGACACCATTTGTAAGCCTAATAATAGAAGCAGTCCTGTGCCCCTATAATAAATTAAACTTTAAGGGACTCTTCTGTTGCCACTTCAATGGTCACACTAGTTAATATGACACACACTCAAATAAAAAAAATACCAGTGAACATCAGATCAAAATGGTACTAAAAAGCAGAACAAGATAACCCCAAAGTTGCAGCATAACAAAAGGCAAAACTGCATTGCTGTGCTGCTTTGAGTGTTTGTATGCAAAGAAGGTATTCTTTGAATATAAAATTGTGCTTAGCAGTGATTCACTGCATTAAAGAGCTGGTTTCTCTGTGGCTTGCATCCCAGTGGCATGTGATTAAACTTCACCAACATAACTCAGTCAGTTTTAATTGTGTGCTGCTGTAATGCTATCCAGCACTTTAAATAGCTCATTGACAGCAAAATCCCCTGATTGTCTTTAGGATGATGACTAAATTTGAACATAAATGCACAGATGCCACTAGAAATGCAAGTACATTTTTAACAGTTTCTTAATTTGAGCTGGCCTTACGACAAGCTTTGATGTTCAACCCAAATACTCTAAAACAGTTACACAGTTAAACAGGACTAGACAGATTATAGTCATTAAGAAGAGCTTGAACTTAAATAAAATTAGTCTTTGAATAAAGTCTTTGCTAATTATAGCTGACATTTTGTTTAATTTGAAACTGACCTCTGTTCAGAATTAATCCTTAGAACAATCTATAAATGTAGTTTCAGTGAAAATAATGTAGATGTATCATTATTCATTATTTTCAGAAACCACGGAATTACTCTGTAGTATCAATGTAATGCTCTAGTCTTGGCAGCTAAGGGCTTGTTGCTGTCTAACCAGGGACAGATCAACATGAATAAAAAGTGGAAGCAACAGTATAGTAGCCTTCTAGCAGAGGTAACATTATAACATTGGTCTTCATAAACGGAGTTGTGTGGGAAGAAAAGTATCTACCATTCTGAGTTAATTATGGATGATGAAAGTTCAACACTTCTTATGGATATGTGATCTGATAACTGTCTGCCAATAATACAGATTAGATGTTAGCTAACATTTTTTTCCTTAGTTTTTGTCACATTTATCCTTGGTTGGTTTGAGCAGGACCTCCTTTTGCCACATCTAGCCAGTTTCTTGTCCCAGTACATGATCCATGCACCAACTGTCCCATTCATTGATGCAACTGGTGCTCCTCCAATACTCCCATAGCTAATCCTCTGCTGTGGGGCCCCACTGATGCCTTCCTGTTCCCCATCTAGGAGTCTGAATAAGGTAGAAGGGGTGAGGTCAGCTTGGAGCAGGTTGCTCGATGGACTGACCCAATGAGACATGGTTGGGGGGGCTTTAGCTTCCACCCATATGCTGATCACTGTTTCTACTGCTGTTTATTATTCCTACTGCAGCACTCTGATAAATGGTCCTCCATTTTGCTCCCAAGGTAAAGACACTTGATGATGCTCCTTCTGATATGTCCCACTTTGTGCTGATAGCTGACCCCTGGGCCACAAGGGAAAGTCAGGTAGTGGGGAAACAGCCCTCCCTCCCTGGTGGAGATGAACATCTGTGCCAACTCTTGGGCCATTTGTGCCAGTGTGCTCCTGAAATCCTAGTCTCTGGCATGAATTCAGGCCACCAGTGTGACACAGAACTGGCAGATGCTAGTGCAAATCTTAAAATCAGAGATTATTTTCACAGTAGGTGTTGTGTGACAGCAGGAAACAAACATTATTATATTAATTGTTAAATGCTGTAATTCAATAATTTTAGGACAACTACTCTAAAATAACTGTGGCCTTATCTTTTCCATAAAACATTTAATCTGCTATACAGTGTGTGGCAGTTACATGGAAATACCTGTACAGAGTTTTGGGTTGGTTGTGAGTGGTGAAGAGCAGCTGAGGACTTTCAGCTACCTAGGAAAGAGGTTACTGCAACATTGACACACACCTGAGTAGACTATTCCAACTGTAATATATGGTTCTTCATAATAACACTACTGAAAAGCATACTAAAAATGTCCCATAACGGGGGTGCTGCTGAGTAGTTTATAAGCATTACACATTTGTTTGGAGCTCTGCAAATCTCAATCTAAGAACTCGCTTTTAAATCTGTTTACTCGAATATATTTTGATGGGAAATTGATATAGAAATAAACGAGTTCTTAGAAGTTTGAAATGGAAAAGTTTGTTTATCCCAAAATATATGGTAGAGGTGCTATGGCGTGGGAGGAGAGGGCTGTCTGGTTATGGCCACAGTGGGAACCTCTCCCAGTATACAGATGTGCCCTGATCTGGGAGCAAAGCCCCAAACACAGGCTAACTCAATTATGGCATCCATCCAGTTCCTCCTGACTGAATTCCAGGCTGAGGCTCATCAGTCAACGACTGAAATTGAATCCTTGCTCGCTGAGATAAATTCCAGGTGTGCAGCTATGGAGTTGAGGATTGTGAAAGCTGAGCTGGCTGTGAAGAGTAATGAAAAAGAGCTCAATGCCTTATCAGCCAGAGCTCTTACCTTGGAGGGGGCAGTGAATGCCACGCTTCATGATCAACTGTCTCAGGCATCTAGATTGGAGTGCTTAGAGAATAATGTGCTCAGAAAAACCTAAGACTAATTGGGTTCCCTGGATTGGTTCCTCTGTTGGAATTAAAAGTTTCAGTTCAGAGGCATTAATGGCTGTTTTTTCTTGGAGTCTCCTTTGAGATGGAAAATGTATACAGACCTCCTTCATGTTCTACTGAATCTGAGAAGGCAAGATTTGTGATACTAACTTTTCAAAGTTGGGCTGAACGAATAAACTCCTTCAATTAGCTTGAGCGAAAAACAATGTTTTATGAGGGGCATCATTTTCATCTATACACTGACTTCTGTATGCAAACTCAGTGCAGAAAAGTGTTTTTGCCGATCATGTCAGAATTCAAAGAAGCAGGATTAATAGCTAGTCTTTGGCTCCAGTACACTTATGGTCCAATTCCAGGGGAAAATTTATTATTTTGAAGACATTGATTCAGTGAAGGCATTTCTTGAGGCAAATGTTAAGCTTCCAGAGGATATTGGCTCTGATCTAGATGAAGAAGAGGCAGATCTTATGGAATACCATTCTATTAATATTTGAAGTTACTGGTGACTGATTTTTCTAATTTGTTTATTATCTTTATTATTTTTCTTCTTACTGATGCCTAGGTAATGGATTGAGAAGTGGATGAGACAGGACATTCGCAAATTGGGCAAACTTTATTATAAGTAGAATTGATTTAAGTCTGGGAAGGCCAAAGCTTGGAGCACATTCAAAGGTTTATTTTGATAAGATACTGTTTATTGTGCTCAGAGAGAAAGATAAGTAATTGGATATTTTTTTTCTTTTAACCCTCAAAAAAAAAAAAAGAAAAAAATCCTGTATACTTTATTAAGTTTATCACGGTTTGTAAAATTGCTTTTTCTTAATGTTTCCTAAAGTTTGTAAATTGCTTATTTTTTTTTTCTTTTCTTTCATAAGGAATTGAAAAAATAAAGTATTAAAAAAAAAAAACTCCCATGACACCACAGTTGGAATCCATTGATAGTATTATGAGATCTTGTAATACTTTTGATGCAGTTCCAATTATAATATTACAGGACAAATCACTAAGCGTCTACTGCTCATACTTCTCTCAGCTGAGCGTGAGACAGCTTTTACTGTAACTGTTGCATACAGTAAAAGCTGGCTGACTCTTCAGCTGATGAGAAACTAAATCAACACCAGAGAAATCCCTCTCTTGTGCCTGGTCCCTCCTGCTCCACTGCTGCCTTGTTCCTAGAGGCAAGGGGGTAAAGAGTCTATGCTCTTGAGTCTGGGAAAGGGCCTGAAGCAGAGGAAACATGCAGTGCCACCTTTGATGCAGAAGCTGCTGCTCTGGGGGAGTGCTGTTGGCTACAGCTGCAGGTAGGAGTATGGAGGTAAGCTCCTGCCTGGATCCATATATTACGAAAATTAAAAAAAACAGGAGACTGTGTATGACTTGACTGCAATCCCATCTCAAAGTTCTGGTGAAAATTATAGCATCATAATACACAGTCCCCTGTCTATTTTTCTATTTATAATAGCTGGTATAATGATTATTATTTGTGTAACTCTTCCTGTTTCCTTTCCCTGGGACACACTTGGAAATGAGTTTCCACTCAGTGCGTCTTTCCCCATCACCAAATTTTAAATAAATGAATAACATTCAAGAAAAATGATGAATGAAAGTGTTATGTATAGAATAATGCATATCAATTAGTGTATTATGAGTTTTACATCTGGTGTGTGCGATGTCCATAAACTTGGAAGCAGAGCCCTAGAGTTTATGCAGACATCACGCATCTGCCTTGCCCATGACAGGCTCTGCACTGCATTTATCAGTGCAGAGCAACTAGAATGCTACATCTGTTGTCATGTAGAGGCTCCCGGCATCACATCCAAAGTGAGTGTTTGCTGAAACAGCATTCCCTGCTTTTCTGGGTTCACCATTTCAGCGTATTGTTCTGTGCTGCATCCAGTGACAGTGTAATCACCTGGGATTGGTCCCTGGTGCTTTCCCAGGGTGCACTTGACAATACCCTTCCCGAGGCTTGTGCATGTGATCTTAAACCTGAGTTCAGCTAACTATATGGTAAGTTACTAGAAAGAATACTGAACTCAGACAACTAGTTCATTTTCAGTATTGGGGCTGAAGAGTACTTAGAAAGTGCTCAAAAGTGGAGCTGCAGTACTGGGCATGTGCTGATGCATATTCATAACTCAAGGAATAGAATATGCATCAGTGCATGCCCAGTACTGTGGCTCTGCTTTTGAGTGCTTTTTAAGTACTTTTCATCCCTGTTACTAACAAATGAATTAGTTGCTCAAGTTCAGCACTCTTTCTAGTAACTAACATATAGTTAGCTGAACTCGGTTGAAAATGCAAATTTCGTAAATCAGGTTCTCTTGGCTAGCTTCAAAGATGGTTGATAGGAAGGACTAACAGAGCGATGTAGGGGCGGTGTGTAAAGCTGGTACACAGCACAGCATGGGAGCGGCATGAAACATTAACTGACTGTCGATTTCAGGTAAGTGCCATGTAAAAGTGTCTTCAGATGCAAAAAAGAATTATAACTATTTCCTGTTTTATTTTTTAGAACTACTGTTTTTGCATCCCCATTTGCTGTCTTTGTACATACACTGGCCTGGATATTCAAACCCTGCGCCATTCAAGGCATAAGTCCTTCACGCTAATGCAAAATAGATCTTGAGGTGTGTCCCATCACGATATTCAAAGGAGTTAGCTATTGAGCAACTAATTTGAATATCGCTTCCCAGCCATAGCCACTGTGCATGGTGCAGTGGAACTTGCGCAAGCGCAAGTTGACAGAGTGGAGCAGTCAACTTGCGGTGGCGCAAGTACCATTGCGCCATGCGCAAAATCACGATATTCAAAAGGTGACATGCAAATGGGGCCATAATACATGCAAGGCACAGGGGAGCCATTTGCATGTCATTATATCCCCATTTGCATGCCATTAGCATGTAGGTGCACCGATCCCCGAGGACTTGCGCCTGGCACCCTGCCAGGCAGCAGCCGTCAGGGACCGACGCACCCTGCAGCCCGATCTGGGGCAGCAATGTAGCTCCCCCACCTCCTCCCATACATCTCCCTGGTGGTCCAGTGGACCGAAATGCCCGATCGCGGGCAGAAAGTATACAGAACCCCCCCCCACATCCATGTGCCCGATCACAGGCAGTATTAAGTTGCCTCAAATGATCTCTGGTGTCCAGTGTGGTTCCCCACCCCACCACCCATGAGCTCCACCACCCGCCTCGGGCGGGCGGCAGAACCACCCGCCCGCCGCCCGCCGCCGCAGCCGACTGCCGGGCTGCACGCCTGCAGAGTTGAGCTACTGGCGCAGCCCATATCGGATGACAGTCCAGACTTGTGAACGAAGTCATTCACAAAATCCGACTGTATAAGTCAGGCGGGCTGTACCATTGGTTCTAGCCTGCACACGGTGCGGCAGCCCTACCGGCTTAGTCAGCAGGCGCGGGCGGCAGGCTGGTGGGATGCTGCCGCCCGCTGCTGGGGGGAGCGTGGTGGGCTTCGGGTGGGTGGAGGCCACACTAGACACCAGGAGATGTTTTGGGGGCACTTACTTACTGCCCAGCGATCGGGCACATGGGATGGGGGTTCTATTCTTTCTGCTCATGACAGCACATGGGATGTGGGGGGTTCATACTTTCTGCCCACGATCAGGCATTTCGGTCCACTGGACCACCAGGTATGTGAATGGGAGGAGGGGAGCTATATTGATGCCTCGCGATCGGGCTGGGGGGCACAGGGACTGGGTTGGGGGCCAGCCACAGCTGGCAGCTGCTGTGTTGCGCCCTGCAATGCAGAAGCTCACCTGTGGGTGGCCCTCAACTTAAGCCTTTTTTTTTTGGCTCAAAGTTGTGCAGGCGCAGGTTGGGGGTTGCGCCTGCACAACTCTGCACAGCCTGACTGAATATCGGGCTGTGCAGTTTATGCATGGTTCCTCCCCCTCCTGCTGATCATGCATTCATTTGCATTGCGCTGTTGCTCAGCCTGTTTTCTGTGGCGCAACTGCCTCCTGCTGAATATCGCAGAATGGAGCAAGTTTGGACTTGAGCATGCGCAACCCTTTTGAATATCCGGGCCACTGTGTTCACAGTTAAAAAAAAAATCAGTATTTGCATTGTGCTCACTGTGATGTCATCAAACTCTTCACCTCACAAACCACTTAATTTATTATTTATTTACTTATCTGGTTGATCCTACCAGTTCTGTGTTGCTTTCAGTTTTAAAATAAGCAGAGACTGACAATGTGATCTTCTTTTGCTGGTACACATAAAGACACAACTGATGGAAGCGATGTGTAACTCAGCACTGTGAGTTTTTGTTTATTTTAAAATCAGAAGGATACTTGAAATGGCAGGATAAACAATAAAAAAAATTAAAAAAAGTCATTGAGGGGATTAGAGGATTCAGCAATGATATACACAGAGTGACAAGGGGTTAGCAGCGTGCTATGAAATGCCATAATACACAGTTGTAATGTCAGAACTATGTAACATACAAACATAGAAATGTCGATATTGACAGCAGATAAGGACCACTTGGCCCACCTAGTCTGCCCATTTTCCCTACCTACTGTAACACTGCAAATCCTACTTGATCTCTGGTCCCCATCCCCCTTTCCCTACCTCTAAGGTTCCTTATGCCTATCCCACACATTCTTGAAGCCTGTCACAATTTTCCCCCACTACCTCTGCTGGGTGGCTGTTCCAGGCATCCACCACTCATTCTGTGAAGAAGTGCTTCATCACATCTCCCCTGAGTCTCCCCCCTCATAGCATGTCCCTTGATTTTGAGCATTTTTTTTTCTGAAGAATTCTTCCTTCTTTAACTTTATTTATACCCATGAGGTATTTGAATGTTTTTATCATATCCCCGCTCTACTTCCTTTCCTCCATTGTGCACATATTGAGGTCCTTCAGCCTCTTTTCATAGGGCTTGTGATGCAGACCTGTATCACTTTGGTTGCCCTCCTCTGGACTGCCTCTACCCTCTCTATGTCCTTCCGGAGATGTGATCTCCAAACCTGGATACAGTACTCTATGCGAGGTATCAGCACTGACCTATACAGTGGTAACACCACCTCTCTCTTTCTGCTGGTGATACCCCTTCCTCTGCACCCTAACATCCCCCTAGCTGTCTGTACTGCCTTTTTGCACTGTATGGCCACCTTTAGGTCACCAGATATGATTAGTCCCCATTCCCTTTGCTGTTTGGTGGTGGTTAATATTACTCACCCCCATTTGGTACTCCGCCCCTGGGTTTCTGTGCCCCAAATCCATGATTTTGCACTTCTTCGCATTGAAACCTAGCTGCCACATCCTTGACCACTCCTCTAACTTTTCTAGATCACTATTAATTTTTTCCATCCCCGCTGGAGTGTCTTCCCTCTTACAGATTTTAGTGTCATCTGCAAAGAGGCACACCTTCCCTTCTAGCCCCTTTGCAATGTCATGAATAAAGACATTAAAGAGGTACTGGTCCAGTACTGATCCCTGTGGCACTGCACTTGTCACCCTTCCTTCCTCAAAGTGAACTTTGTTTACCAGCACCCTCTGTCTCCTGTCCCCCAACCAATTCCTCATCCAGATTACCACCTTAGGGCCCACTCCTAGGCTTCCCAACTTTTTTACAAGTCTCCTATGTGGAACGATGTTGAATGCCTTCCTGAAATCTAGGTAGGCCACATCCATCACTCCAGTCTGATTCAATTCCCTGATCACCCAGTCAAAGAAATCTATCAGATTTGTTTGACATGATTGCCCCCAGTGAATCCATGCTGCCTTGGATCCTGAAGGCTTCTGGATTCCAGATATTCCACAATCCTCTCCTTCAACAGTGATTCCATTACTTTCCCTGCTGCTGAAGTCAGGTTGACTGGCCTATAGTTGTCAGCCTCTTCTTTGCTTCCACTTTTGTGAAGTGGAACTACATCTGCCCTCCTCCAGTCCTCTGGAACCATTCCCATATCCAGTGAGTGGTTGAACAGGGCTGTCAGTGGTGCAACCAGCACCTCCCTGAGTTCCCTCAGTGTCCTAGGATGCACCCCTTCTGGCCCCATTGCCTTGTCCACTTTCAGATTTGTGAGATCCCTCAGTACCTGCTCCTTTGTAAATGGACTAGTGTCTACCTCCCTTCCTTCAATGGTCCTGGTCCTTATCTGTAGTCTCTCTCATTCCCTTCCCTCTGTAAACACTGAACAAAAGTACTTGTTCAAGATGTCTGCTTTTTCTTGTTCCCCCTGCACACACTTCCCTCTTTCCTTCCTAAGCCTTACAGTCCCTCCCCTGGTCTTTCTCTTTTCACTTACGTACCTGGAAAAAAACTTGTCCCCTTTCTGCACTGCCTGGGTTATTTTCTCCTATATCTGCACCTTTGCCTGCCTCCCTGTTTCTTCTGATACACCTCTCTATCTTCCTCTCTCTGTCTGTGTTGCCTTTCACCTCCTGAATGCTAACTTTGTTGCCCTTACCTTTCTGGCCACCCCTTTTGAGAACCATAGCAGGCTCTCTTTCCTCCTGCTTCTGCTTACTTGTCTGATGCAGTGGTTTGTTGCCTTCTCCATCCCTCCTTTAGATTTGCTCACCGTTCTCTACTCCCAAGTCCTCCCCTGACAGGGCATCCCTGAGGCATGCCCCATCTTTTAAATTTGCCTCTCCTGACGTCCAGGACCTCACCTTGTGTGGTTCAATCCAGCCACAGTACTTACTTTGAATCATACTATATGGTGATCACATATTATGGCATTTAAAGACTGCTGATTTTAGGTTGATACAAGGGACCACCAGTTATTATAATAAGCATTATGGCATGACAAGTAGTTGAGCTACTGTCTGTTAATCTAATTCTAGGGGTCATGAGGCATGAGAGGAGGCCAAGGTCTTAAGCCCCAGGGTTAGAATGAATTAAATAATCCAATATGGTAGTGCGTGCATGAGGAAAATAAATGCAACATGTATCAAAGAAACTTCAACACTCACAATTAGCCTGAATGCATTTTATTGTTTCACCATGCTGCATATTTTATATATGCAGCATGGTGAAACACAGTAAAATTTGCATTTGTGTAGCTTAATTGTGAGTGTTGAAGTTTTTGATACATGCTGCATTTATTTTCCTCATGCACGCAACTACCATCTTGGATTACTTACATGTTCTATAGAGGCACGCTACCTCAATGAGCACAGCACAGGCTGGGAAGTGACTGTTCGTGGTGTTTCTTTTGGATCTGTTTATCGTGCTTACATTGCAGAATGCACTGGCACAGGAGGTGTTGAGCCAGCAAAAGGATTTACACAATAAGCTGTCTCACATAATCGAGCATGACTGCTACTGTAAATACTTTTGGTAGCATAATGAGTCATGAAGAAACCACAACTGACTCAAGGAATAATGCAGATTTTGGTTGGGAAGTGGAGCAAGAACCCATTGATGAAAGAAGGAGAAGGCTACAGATAAGTTTAACTCAAATGCAGGTATTGAGAATATCACAATTAATGAGAATGTTCAAGTGCTTTTTTAAACTAGAAAACTACTTATAAAAGAAATTGAATTGACATATAATATTAGTACCCTTGAAGAGTATTTGAACTGAACAAGCACCATGGGGTTAAGGGTTTCAGTTACACCAGCATCGCGTCTGGATGAATTTCATTCAATAATGAGTGGTTAAAAGCTGTGGCTGACTGCTCAAAGATCTTTATTGCCTTAATAATAAAAGATGATTTAAGTAAACATTTGGAACTGTTGAAAGAGCTGGAGGTGACAAAAGCCACTGCAGGAAGCTTTAAAATGAGTGTAGAATAGTCAGATTTCAACAGACAGTTAAATGCTAAAATTGAGTCACATGAGGAAGAAGTAATAGAAAGGAAAGTGGCTAAACTTAACAGGGATAAAGTGGACTATCAAAGAGGTGCTATTCTGAGTTGGAATAGACCTAGGTCATTAAGCAGGGAAAGATCTAGATCTAAAGTGAGATTCTCTAAGAAGAACAATAGTAGAACTGGAAGAGAACATTAACATAACTGAGAAGAGGTCCAGAAACTCAGAATTTATAAGAGATCGGGATTTTCAGAAACACCCACAACCAACAGAGAAAGAAAAAGGAAGAAAACTTGGAAGAGCAAAAGTGGGGGAAAATCCAAATGCTGGGGCAGAAAGAATTCTGAGGGAGAGGAGGAAAGATATTACTTACAGGTACTGAATCTGTCGAATTTCACCCTTATACAATATCAAGAGTCTGTATTAAAATGTGGCCTTCAGTGTCATTCCTACTCCTGCAATAAATGAATTTCAGCTTTTCATTGACCTCAACAAATTCTTTAGAAAACTCCACTTGAAACTGTACTTTTCTAAGGAATTACAGTTAGAAAAGCGTGGCCAGGTTTTGGAGATGGGTTTTATAAATGAAAATACAGCATACTCTCCTGATGATATTGATTTGAACCTACTGTTAGAAGAAATGATGAGACTGGAATCATGTAGAAGTGAAAATGCAGATTTGAATTTCAAAAGAATGCAAGAAGACATTGAAGAAATAAGGATTATGGGTTCTGAGCCCACCAGGGACACTGACTCTTGTGAAATTGACATGGATTTGAAAGCTTTGGATTCCATAAGAATGCAAGGAGATATTGAAGAAATAAGGACTGTGGGTTCTGAGCCCACCAGGGACACTGACTCTTGTGACACTGATTCTGTGAAATAGACATGGATTTGAAAGCTTTGGAGGAATTATTACAAAACATGATACAGAAACAGAGTCTACTGCATTCTCTTTAAGCACTTCAAAGGAAATGGCCAGAAACTAAAGGAAATGAGAAAATATTTATTTAGACCTAACCTCGAATTTTGTCCTATGATCTATAATACAGCCATCTGTACATATGAAAAGGCAGTGATAAAACAAGTCTCAACTTTATTAAATAACAATACTGCCAACCACAAAGTTAATCTAAATAAACAAGAAAGAGAAGCATTAAAAATATTAATGATGGAGAAGTCAGTGGTTATTAAACCTGCTGACAAAGGTGACAATATTGTTATTTTAGACATAGACAATACAAAGAAACAGTTATGAGACCATTGAATAATGTTGAAAATTATAAAAAAAATTGTCTTGTAATCCAACCAATGAATACAGAAAGGAGCTGAACTTATATGAATGCTGTTGAGAGGGGCGATATCTCAGAAAATGACTTTCTATAGATACATTAGTGAAAGGAGAAAGTCCAGAGGGGGTATTGCTAAGCTTAATGGAGAAAAGGGAGCATGTGAGGAGCAGGACCCTGTAAAGGCATCTATCCTAAATAGATACTTTTGCTCAGTATTTACTGAAGAGAAGGTAGGGCAGGGCCCACAGCTCAGCATCATGGACACAGGGGAGGGAGGTGAGCACTCACCCTTCACAAAAGAAAGGGTCCCACAAGAGCCTGCTAAGCTCAGGGTGGATAGGCAATGGGACCTGATGGCATACATCCCAGGGTACCTAGGAGTTAAAGGAGGAACTAGCAGAGCCATTAGCAGAATTGTTTAGTGAGTCTCTGAGCACAGGAGAGGTCCCAGAAGACTGGAGAAGGGCTCATGTGATCCCACTCCACAAGAGTGGTAGCAGGGAGGAGGTGGGAACTACAGACGGTCAGTCTTACCTCAGTAGTGGGCAAGATTATGGAGGCACCTTAAGGAAAGGATAGTGCAACACCTGGAATCCATAGGGGCACAGGATCCAAGACAGCATGGGTTTACAAAGGAAGGTCCTGTCAAACTAATCTCATAGATTTCTTTGACTGGGTAACCAGAGTGGTGGACCAAGGGGAGCAGTTGATGTACGCCTACCTTGACTTCAGCAAAGCTTTGACACTGTTCCACATAGAAGCTTGATAAATAAGCTAGGGTAGGCTCTGGGTGGGCGTAGTTGGTCAACTGGGTGGCAAACTGGTTGACTGGCAGAAAACAGAGAGTGGTGGTAAATGGTATACAGTCAGAAGAGATGCAAGTCACAAGTGGGTACCTTCAGGGATCAGTCCTGGGGCCAGTCCTATTCAACATCTTCATTAGTGACCTCGCAGATGGACTAGAGGGTAAGGCTTGTCTGTTTGCAGATGACACCAAGATCTGCAACAGAGTAGATGATCCAGATGGGTGGGCAGAATGAGAAGAGATCTGGATAAACTAGCAGAATGGTCAGAAGAGTGGCAACTGGGATTTAATGCAAAGAAGTGCAAAATCATGCACATAGGGAAGAGAAACCCGAAGCCACTTATAGGCTGGGAGGGAGTTGCTAGCAGTCACAAAGGAAGAAAGAGACTTGGGCATCATCATCACTGATGACCTAAAATCATCCAACAGACCCTCAAAGCAGTAGGTAAGGCTAGGGGTGTTAGGGTGTATTAGTAGGGGTATCACAAGTCGTAAGAGGGAGGTATAATCTCCTCTGTACAAGACATTGGTTAGGCCCCATCTGGAGTACTGATGCAGTATTGGAGGCCACACCTTCACAAGGACATTAACCAAATTGAGGCAGTCCAGAGAAGGGCAGCAAAATGGTGCAGGAACTGCATCAGAGACATATGAGGACAGATTAGCGGACTCAATATGTATACCCTTGAGCAAAGGAGGGAGAGAGGTGATATGATCGAGACATTTAAACACCTTAAGGGCATAAACAAGGTGAAAAGAGTCTAACATGTTTAAATATAAGAAAATAGCAGGACAAGAGGACACAGCATGAGATTAGAGGGAGGCCGATTAAGGGGAATGTGAGGAAATTCTTTTCACAGAAAGGTGGTAGATGCATGGAATGGCTTACCACAAGAAGTGGTGGCTATGAATACAGTGCAGGGCTTCAAACAGGCATGGGATAAGCATAAGGGAGCAATACAAATGACTATGAATAGATAGGTCACTGACAGAGCAAAGGCCGATGGCACATTTATAAGGTAGAAAAGAAATGGGCAGACTGGATGGGCCTTGCGGTCCTTATCGCAACTCAACTTCTATGTATGTTTCTATGAATATATATATTTATGGAAGGACTTTCCAACAGTTCCCTGCTTTTATATACTTCAAAGATTCACAAAACAGAGATAACCCACCCGGTAGACCAATTGTCTCTATGTGGCTCAATTACCAAACTTGGGGGCATTTATAGATTTTGTTCTACAACCTCTTGTGAGTGACTTAGAGTCACATATTCGAGACACTAGTGATCTTCTGACAAACCTAGAGAATATAGTATAGGAAAAAGATTTCAGTTGGATAAGTATAGATGTAGAGTCTTTATATGCATCCATACACCATACAGATGGATTAAGTGCTGTACGAAGCTGTTTGAAGACTTACCAAGAAACAGATGAAGTACCAAATGACTTTCTTTTAGATTGTTTGGAATTTACTTTAAAGCACAATTTTTTTAAATTCAAAGGTACATTCTTCGAACAAAAATGTGGCACGGCTATGGGTGCATCAATGGCACCAAGTTATGCTAACCTGTTTCTTGGGAATGGAGGAAAAATAAGGTCTTAAATGAAGAGATGAATCCATATCACAGAAATATCATTAAATGGTTTTGTTTTATTGATGATATTATTTGCATATGGAATGGAGAACAAACATAGACATTAGAGTTTATTCAATGGTTGAATAGAAATGATCTAAACTTGAATTTTATATATAAAACTGATATTATCTCAGTCCTGAAGGATGAAATTGGCAACTTAAGAGCTGATGTTTTTTGCAATAGAGTTCTTCTGGAAGGAATGGCAGAGAATGGTAAAATCAGCACCTGGAATTGAGTAGGACACCCTGCTCTCCCTTAGAAAAAGTTGCTAGAGGAATACAGGTACAGTTTCCTGCACCTTTCATAAATATCACATATATTCCTGCTATATGCAGGGCACAAGTACCCTAGGCCCAATAAATGGAGAACTGTGTTAGAAGCCTCTAAAGTATTAAAATCTAGGGCAAACAAGAGTAAGAATAAGAATAATAGTAAGAAGCCAGTTTTGTCCTCAAAAAATTTAAACATCAAGGGACTTGGTAAAGACACAAGCTGTTAAGGCAAAAAAAGGTTCAAGAAATACAGGAAAGTCAAACAGCCCAGGAGTATAGACTTCAAGGGGTGTTGGGAAATATAGTTGAAGGTATTGGCATCCAAAAAGATTGTAATCAGAATGTACTTTCTTATGAGGAGATTTTAAGTACAGACTCTCAGACTCTGGAAGTGGGGGAGACTGAGACCATCCACAACTCACCCTCCAATGAGAAATCACATAAGAATACTAGGGAAGGGGTTAAGGAATCCAATATTGAAAATGGCCTCAGGAGAACAGAGTATTTGACTCAAGTAAAGGGAGTTTTAAGATTAGAAAATGAAACGGAAGCTAAACTCACCTCATGGATGGCAAATCTTTTTAGGCTTCATTCTGACATTGATGGTGAGGAATTTTTTGTGATAAGGGTACCTAACCTGACTGTGCAGAGCACAGTATTATTTTATTGCCAGCTTGAAGACTCAGCAAATGTTATCCTAAGTAAAATCCCGATATTAGCTACCCAAAGTTATCAAGTTAGTCTTCCCTCATTGGTTCCTATATACAAAATTTTGGAAGAAATTGGGCCAGACCATACCAATAACTTGGATTCTACAGAAAAAAATGACCCCTCTATAAGTGACATAATTCATCCAGAAGGGGAGGCACAAGAAGAGATTCTCAAGGTAATTGAGAATTTCTCCAAGGAGTATAGTAATTAATGGTTATGTAGGACAATTTCGATTTTTGGATGGAAGATATCCAGGTATGATTCCTATAGAAAAGTGAGAGATGAACTGCTCCAATTTCTTGCAAGGGTTCTTGGCATACATATGTCATGAAATATGGTAGATTATGTTAAGCTTTATAGTGCCGTGAATTCTTCTTCCCAAATTGATATTACATTTAAGAACTCCATGATGGTTGACACTCCGCTATCCTTAGCTGCTAGGTTGGATTTTCTAGGTATACTTATGGTTGCATTTGATGAATTGCGAGATGCACCTCTGGGACATAGCAAATCAGAGGGTCTTAAAGGAAATAAATCTGGGGAAGATTTTCCTCTTATAGATCTAGAGAAATCAATAGATCTGAATCCATTTATGCCTTTAACTATAGATTCTGCCTGACAATTTTGATGACAAGGGATGTCTTGGAAATGGAATTGATCTCTGCAGCCTTTCCATGCTTTCTTGGAATATAGAAGGCTTATATCTTAAGATTGTGGATCCTGAGATCCTTCATTTCCTAGAATTGTTTGATATTATTAGCCTTCAGGAGACTTGGTGCACTGAGTTAGCTGTCCCTAATTATGGCAGGATATACTACTTTTTCATTCCCTGCTAAGTGAGACAAAAATATAGAAGATATAAGGGGACCTCCTGGTGTATGTTAAAACTCAACTGAATTTAAAATATGGAATATCAGACTAAGATAAATGGCCTGTAGGTTTTATCTTTGTCTGATGGGACTAGGAAAATTATTTTAGGTAACATCTACTTCCCTCCAAGATGTAAAGGATCTAAAATAGGGGATAAGTATGTGTATCATTTGAGCTCAACGTTGGATGGGCTTGTGGAACATGGGGCAGCTTGCCTGATGGTTTTATTGGGTAACTTTAATTCAAGAATTTCCTCATGGGTTTCAGAGATGGCTTATTCAGAGCTGACTTCTTTTCTCCCACTGGATAACCCAAAAGTAGAATACAGAAGGAATACGTGTGACCAAAAGTCAAATATGAGAGGTAGGGAACTTTTGGCAGCTCTTGCAAAAAGGAATTTTTGTTTATTAAATGGGATAACCAGAGGAGATATGATAGGAGCTCTAACTTTTAGGGGCCCCTTTGGGGCATCTACCCCGATTTGATCTGGACTAACATTGATGGTGTCCAACTGGTCTCCAAGTTGGAGATTCCAGATCGGGTGGAATCAGCATATTCTCCAGTTGTGCTTTCAATTAGGAACCTTTTTGTACATTATAGGCAAGATGTGCCTCAGATGGAAAATGACCTTGAGATCATTAATGAAAAAATAATTAGGTGGGGACTACCATATTATACCCAGTTTCAGGAAATTATAAATACTGGAGATTTACTCCAAATTAATAATCTAGCTGTTTATAACACAGAGTTATTTGATATTCAGGAGAACTGGAAAAAGGTGCATAAGACGTTAAGACCAATGTGTGTTTCTAGGAAAATATTTTCCACTGAAAACAACTATAAAAAAACATGGTTTAATGTAAGGTGCAGCAAGGCCAAGAAAGTATTTGGGAAGATACTGAGACAGCATAAGAAAAGTAGGAAAAAGGCAGCAGATTTTAAATTATTGAAAAAAAGGTAGGGAAGAATACAGGAGAGTCCTAGAGGAAGAGAGGAAGCAATTTGCCTATGGGTTTTGGAAAAAATTAAGGCAGTCAGTTTTGGATAGGGATAGTAGACACTTTTGGAAAATTGTCACGCAGAGTTATAATAAATATTCTAATAAAATAGAAGCATTTATTATACCTGAGAAATGGACATCTTATTTCTCAGAACTGTACTTCTCTCAAGAAGAGAAGGATATGGAAAAAGATAGTAGACAACAAAGTGAAACAACTTATCCAAGACCTTTTACTATCTCAAAAGATGAAATCTTTTTAGCATTAAAAACAATTAGAACTAATAAAGCACCAGAACCAGATCATGTTTTGGGATACATACAGTATATAAATCATTTCCCTACTGGTGGACTCCATTTTTTTTTTGCATTAAATGGGTTTATCCAAGGATTGCAATTCCCTTCTACCGTACAAGTCGCATTAAACTGTTCCACCAATGGGTTGGTTTAGCATTGTTTTTTACAGTTGGAAGTGCATTGGCAACTCATATTGCATTGTTTTTCAGTGTCTATCCAACTCAAGAGCAAAGTTTGTAAAATAGCTTTGCCATTCAATTGGACTGCATTAGCAGTCCAGTCACAATGCAATGCAAAACTGAGTTTTAAATCTAAAGAAACAGTTTATGCAGGGCTTTGTGCTGGATCCAGCAACACTTATGCAGCTCAGTCAGAAATGCTGAAACAGCTCATTAGAGGAACAGTTTAATGTGACTTGTACTGTAGTTGGGTGGGGAGTATCATATTTCTGATTTTTAAAAAAGAGGATCCTAATAATCAAAAAATGTATAGACCAATTAGCCTCATTGATGTTTCCCAGAAAATCTTCTCGAACATAATCTTAGGTAGACTATTGGAGTGGCTAGAGGAGAATGCAGTGCTCAATGAAGCCCAAAATGGTTTTAGGAAAAATCGGTCTACGGTGCAACATTGCTATGTACTTGAACATTTGGTGTGGAAATACACCAAAATTAGGAAAACTAAGCTTTTTTGTTGTTTCATTGATTTTTCCTTAGCCTTTGATAGTATTAGTTGGAAGATACTTTGGGATATTCTAAGAGACCTGAAACTGGAGAACACATTTCTTGATACTCTCATATGATTACATGAAGATATATAGGCAAGAATACAGTATAATCAGTATGGGCATCTGACTGAAAGGTTTGGCACAAATGTGGGTGTTAGACAGGGGTGCATTCTAGCACCTACCCTGTTTAACATCTACATTAATTCAATTTTAGACCAAATTACTAACTTAGAGTTCTATGCTGCAAAAATCAATGAAACGAGAGTTGATTCCTTGGGTTATGCAGATGATTTGGTTTTACTCTCAACTTCTACATTGGGCCTCAAGAGGAAATTAGCTCTTTTTGAGTCCCTATGCAAACAAAAGAAATTGAAAATTAATCTTGGTAAAACTAATGTGGTGATATCTGGCACTAAATTAAGAAATAATATTGGTTTTATGATTAATGGGAACCCTATTGACATCAGGAGTAATTATGATTATTTGGGTGTCAGATTTTCTTAGAATACATCTTGAACAAAACATCTGGAACTTACTAAAAGCAAAATGACTTCTTTAGTCAATGCCCTAAAATATTTAACAGTAAAATGGGAAAATCATTGGTTAAAGGCATTTTGAGGGTTGTCAATGCTAAAATAAGGACCAGTATGCTTTATGCATCAGAAGTTTAGGGCTTTGCTAAGGTTACAGTGCTTGAAAGAATATTAAATAAAATATATAGATATATCTTAATGTTACCCCAGGGTACACCAAATTGCATTCTTGCCCTGGAGTTAAGGCAATGCTCTTTGCTCTCCTTATTCAAGAAAGACAAATTATTGTTTTCTTTAAAATATTATTGTTATCTGAACACAGGTACTCAAGGATGTGTCTGGAGGAAGGTATATGTCCAGCTAATATGAGTTACATACACCCATTCCTGAAGCTCATCAAAGAAATAATTATGCCTGTTGGGCTGGAAATCTTTATGTCAGATCTATGTTAAAGCCTTTGATGAGACTGGGGCTGAAATTAAAATGAGACTTAGAGATTTAGATAGTGATCATATGTTTTCACAGCTTTCTGCATTAAAGCTGCATAATATTTCTAAAACTTTTAAGACCATATGCAGTCTTGAGCCTTACCTTACTTCCTTACATGCCCTAAGCTTAGAAGAATTTATACCAGATTTAGGACTGAAAATTATATTGCCCAGTTTGTACATTTTAGGCAAAAGAGAACTGGAATTGTTATACCTTTTGTAAATGTGGGCTTGGAGCTATTGATGACCTTAAACATGTAGTCCTTCTATGTCCTTTGTATGAAAGAAATCAGAAAAAATGGTTGTTGGGTTGTTGAGGGTTTCAGTCCCCCAGTGATATATTGATATACTTGTTTCAGGCTAGAGACAGATACTTACTTAAAAATATTGCACAATTTTTGCTGTCTGCACATTTATAAGGCATCTAATATCTACAGTATTGCTGAGCACTTTAAAATAGACTCTGTATAACACAAAAGTAATGAAGTTTGTCATTTTGATTATTTAGTGCTTTGTATTGATAGTTGATTTGAGATTGATATTAATTTCTATGTATTGCTGTCCCAAGTCTTATGTGTGATAATCTGTTATTTATTTTTAATTTTGTAGCATATTGTAATAACATTTTGTTGAACAATAAACTTGTACTACTTCTATTTTCCAGTACAACATTTGCAGTTCACAATATTTCTGCAGAATAATTTATACTTTTATGACATTTGTCACTAATACCCCAGGTCTGTTTCACTGTCTGTTGCCTCAAGAATTTGGCAACCTCAATGTATATGCCTATAGGTTATTTTGTCTAACGTGCATTACCTTGCACTCGTTAACCTTTGCTGTGCTGTGTGCTAATATATCAGTCCAGAATTACTATGTGTTCCAATTCTGTCAGCAGCCTAAGGGTTAATATTAAACTTAATTTGTCAAAGGTCTGCCCACCTGAGTAATTTATGCAAATCTTCATGTAATTCCCTGACATTACCCCCCCATCCACCATTCTTCCAATCTTAGTGTCATCCCAAAACTTCGATAACTAGCTGCACAGCCCAAAACTGAGGCCAGTGACATAAGTGTTAAAATAGTATTGGGCCTAATACTGATTGCTGTGGGACCCTGCTCCCCACAGCTGTCCACACTGATGCTTTCCATTCTAGACAGGCTCTTATTTCTTGTAAGTTGGTCATTCATCCGCCTACTTCTGGATTGGTATCAGTACTCCCAACTAGTTCTAGTTTTACTATTAACTCATCATGTGGTACCTAATCAAAAGGCTTATTGAAGGCCAGACATACCATATTCATCTGCTAAACCTTGTGTGTTTCTCATGAAACCATTTAAAAAAATGCCAACAGAGTAGTCTGACATGACCTTTCCTCTCTAACCCCATACTGGCTATTTTTGTTTAGTATAGCCTTCTTAGGAAAGGAATTGAATTGTTCCCTAATTAACTTCTCCAGGAACTTACAAATCATTGATTTTATACCTCCCGGTTATGTAGTTACCCAGATCATCCCTCTGGCAACTCTTGTAAATTGGGCTTCCAGTTATCCTCCAATCTTTAGACACCTCTGAACTGCTAATTGAGGTATTACATAGTATTGTTGGGTCACTCCAATGGCCTAGTGGATGATGTAGTCACTTTCCTCTTGAGGGGCCATGGGTTTAACTCTAAGCTTGCAACCCTGTCATCACCAGCAAGAGCAGTTCAATGGATGTTCTATTCTCATTGGGTAGCATTTTGCACTCCTCATGGAAAGGCTGCCCCTGGTGTCCCAGATTGAGGTGGAACCATTCTGCAAGGAAAGGGCTCCTACAGCTGCCTCTTACTCCAGCCTTCAGCCTCCTGATGTCAGTTCATATAGGGATCCCACTGTTGAAAGGGCACAGAGACACAAACACCAGGCCTCGTCCCAACATCTGACAGTGTCACAAGGTCCTACAGTAGATGCCCACTGGCAGAGCAGCAATACACTGCCTCTCATTCAAGCAGAGGAATGTACCCACCTCCAAGGCAATGCAAACCACAGACATGGCAGTCAAGAGGAGGGAACGGCCACTCTTCAGTGGGTCAGCATGCACATGATCAGCCAAGCAGCCAGGCTTTGTGGGAGTCATAGGATGCATGAATGGCATCAATGATTTGAATGGTCCTCATGGCCCTGGTGGGATCCCTCAGCAGTAGGTAGAAGCTATAGGAGTTGGTGAGAATAAGGGATAAACAAACAAAAATGGATAGAGAGTGATAGCAAAATATGAATGTTAACAGTTGTGTTTTGTTATTCCCTTAGTTCCCTTGGATCTGTCCTTCCCTGGCAACTTATCTGCTCTCTGTCCCTTCACATACATTTGCTCTTTGATGCTCTATACCAATTAATTCAGTGATTAATCCTGCATAATTTTCCCCACAGTTGTTAACCATTGTGCAGCCATTTTAACTTGTAAAGACACTCATAAAAAGTATGTTTAATTCACTTGCTATCTGTAGTGATTCCTCCATAAAACTTCCCCTTTTAAGCTTCATAGTGGCAGTGCACAGTGCACCTTCTTATCCCTCACAAATCCAAAGAATCAAATTGGCCATTGTTGTTCTTGGCGTCATTTCTTTCTTGACCCTTTAATTACTCTTGTATAATATCTTGTAGTGTCCATGTCTCCATCTTTCCAAACTCTCATTACTCACTTTTTTTGGCAAATATAATCTTTATTAACTTTTCAATATCTGTACATCCATGCTGGCATTCAAAAGCAATAATATATGAGGTAGTGTTTGGTCGTGAGTCAATCATTGTAACAATGTGTACTACATAGGCGAGAAAGTGAAAAACTATACCCCCACTCCCTAAGTTCCAGTGCAGGAGGGACAGATCCAGAAGCAAATGGTTTGATGCCTTTTTACAGGAGGAAGAAAGGTGTAAATGTAAGGCTGTAAAGCACATCTCCTAGCCAATATAAGGAATCTGTTATTTAATATCAAAAATGACTGTACAAAGGCCAGCCATGGTGGCATTGAGGGTTGAGGCACTGGACACCACACCTCATGCCACATTAGTGACCCAGGTTCGGGAATGAGCCTGGGTCACTGGGGTTGTAGGGAGAGAGGATTGAGCATCCAGAGGTCTGCTCTCCTCTCTTGGGGAGGGGACTAGTCATCCCACTTGCTGACTGCTCTCTGACAGTGGTTGAGGGCAGCATGGGTCAGAAGGCTTGAAGCTGACATCCTTGCAATGGTAGGAAGGGGGGCCAGGCGAAACAGAGAAAGCGAGTGGCAGGCTCGTTGATGGTCAGATGCTCCTGGAAGCAGTCCCCCAGATTCTGAATTAGGTCTCCAGAAGGGGGGGGGGGAGAAGTCAGCAACCTCCTCTTGTCCCAGCTGTGGGGGGAAATCCATGGAGGAACTACCAGGGGGCTGCCTAGCATGGGAGAGGCAAGGACCAGAGAGACAGAGTCCTTACAATCAGAGGGCCATAGCTAGCTGCCAGGGCTCAGAAGGAAAAACTACAGATAAAAAAAAATAAATAAAAAAAATGACTGTATAGTAGGCAGGTGGGGAGACATGGGGGGACAGGTCTTAATATTCTCATGGGGGTGGGAAGGGCAGCCAACCAGTTCAAGCATGGAATACATTAGTACTGGGTGGCCTTCCTCTCTTGTACAGACATTTTAGAAATAAATATCTATTGGGCTCAGAGTCAGTCAAATATAAATGGGGGAAAAAGAGGCTTAAATAAATATAGATGAATCACTGGACAAACTCCCTATCCTTAGGCATTATGTACATGAGCCACCCATTCCATCTGGAGGAACATTGTTTCGTGCATGGGTTATTTTTTTCATTCTGCAGGTTTGATTAACTGTTGTATGCCAGGCCAAAATTGCTAGAATTTTGGTTAGTAAGCCGTGTTCATGTGAAGGTTTTCTTCACTGCAGTAAGAAGGATACCCATCAAGTATTGAGAGAGGGAGTTGCATACCTCAGGGAGAGGTAACATGTTGAATAACTCTGTGATAAGGGGAACAGGTTTATCAGGAGTTCCTCCTATTTAATGCATGAAAGAAACACAATGCTGGGCATGCCTTCATAACATGTGTATGATGTGCCTGTGATGCACTGCAATTCCTCCAACAGGTGGCATTACTCATTCCTCACTTTAACTACTTCTTTCTTATCCTTAACCACCTGTAAGATCTCCCTCCTCATCTATGTAGATTGGTGTTTTGCTCCTCTCAGATTGTTTCCTGTTGGGATGCACTCTTCGTGAGCTATATTTAAATTGCCCCTGGATATTTACTGCATTGTTTCAATGTGCCTATCCCTCAGTTTGTCCTCCCATTTCAGATTCTTAGCTGGTTTTCTCAATTTTATGAAAGTTCCAGTTCACGAAGCTGCATATTTTCATTCCCTTTCTTCAGTATTGTTTATGAAACAATATTTTAAAGGGAACAGTAAATCTACATGGAAGCAAAAAGCCTCACTGAGAGCCAGGTGCATTTGGTAAACTAATGTTGGAAAAAACAAAACAAAACTGAGCACTCACCATCTAGTAAAAACGCCAGATAAGCAATATTAAAGTGCAGAGTGCGTAGCTTTATTTCCATGACATCAGGACAAACAGATTAAAATGACCCTTCTCCACACATTTTGCTTGATGCCTTTTGCATCATGTGATGCTTTCTCAAAGGTGCCAGCAGATGTGAGGTCTGCATATTTAAAGTATACATTTAAAGAGACAGTGCTTGATAAATGCAAAACAGTGCAGGCCCACAACCCACCAGAAAAAAAGGCAAAAATATAGATAAGGCAAGTCAAGGCAATTTTATTTGCTTGCACCCTATCTAAAAGCTTAGGGGCCCAGATATTGAAAGGATGGGACAAGTGCAGCCGTTAAAGCTGTGCTTTCCCCTGTGATCCCCCTGGCTTCTGCGATGTTGAGACTGATAGCGCTAGCTGAGGGAGGGTATTATCTGACTGAATATTGGCTCATGCTGGCACTGCACTAAGTGGAATCTATGCTGCCCTGACACAGACCAGAGCTACATAGCACTGCCCCAAATGGGATACTGCAAGTCTCCTCTCAGTCAAATTTAGCCTGAGCATGCAGATGAGTCCACTGGTCATGCAAGGCACTAGGGGATCATTTGCATGTCTATCATGGGCTCATTAGCATGGGCTGCTGCAACCCGTTAGTGCTCCAGTCTTAGCAAAAGGACAGCTCTGGTGGTCCAGTGGTTATGCCACCCTCTGATCCCCCCAGTATGCTCCTTTTAATGAAACCCCTGGTGTCCAGTGGTTCCCCTCACACCTGATCCCCTGGCATATTACTTTTAATGAAATCCCTGTAGTTCATTGATTCCTCACCCCACCAATAGTAAACATTTAGTTTAATTTACTACAGATCCTGACTGGGTCAACAATGTAGAGTTGTAAATCAGCATGAGTGCCAACGGTAATGTTGAAACCAACATTTACCATAAACCAATGGACAGAAACATGCTACTGCTGGCCTGAAGTTGCTACTCATGCCATATGGTTGCAATCATCCTGAAGGGGAAATTTTTAGGACTGCTTAAAATTTGCAGTGTGGAGGTAGGATTCAAACAGGGCCTCAAGAGATTTGGCAAGTGGTTTCAGGAATGAGGATATGGTGGTACATATGATGTCGCGACAAGCACAACCATTTGTCTGATCAGAGAGTAGGGATCAACGGTTAAGTACAGAAAGGGATCAAACCACTGAATCTAATGGACTCAGTTTTGTCACTACATGTTCATCTCAGGCTAAGAAGGTGGAATAAACTATTAAGAAAAACTGCATATCCTAAAAGTGATAAGGGACTAGAAAATATTGCTCAAGAACCTCCAAAAGGACATTCAGAAGGCTGCAAACTTTAAGGGATAGCATTGTACACAGCAGGCAACAGAGGGAAACTATAGTAATATAACATGGCTTAATCAAGGGATAAACTGGTGATATGCCTGTAAAAAATGTTCAGTGTGTAATGTCATCTCCCCTGGTGATTCCATCCAGAATCCAAATAATGGAGAGGTACACGTTGTCTGTCAACTGCCTGCCTGCAATACAGCAGAAGTGACTTATCCAGCGAAGTGCACCTGCAGGGTCTTCCACAGTGGCACCAGCCAGGATGCAACACAGTATCTTGCTATATTACTGCAGAGTACCACAGTATGCTGCAGGGAAGAATGTAATTCAGTGACAATTGAGCCCTTTTGTCATGCAGTATTTTGTGACATGTCATTAACTGCAAAATACTGTGTTGTATTCTGGCTGGCTCTGCTGTATATTGGTGAAACCATATGGAAATTTAAAATCAGAGCAGGTGAACATTGCTGGGCAATACAGAAGGGAAATATTGAGTATGCCCCTGCACAACATGTGATGCTAGCAAGGTTCCCAGAGGACCATCATTTTAAATTTAGAGGTATACAAAAGGTGTGGCCTACCCTTAGGGGAGGAAATTTTGATATAAAAACACTCAGTAGGGAAGCTTTTTGGATCTACACCCTGGGGGCCAGAAATATGGCCAGGTTTCAATTGTAATTTGGACCTGGCCCTCTTTTTTAAGAAGGGTAAAATAGTTGTTATTATGATGCTGCTGTCCTTTGATATTTATTGATTATGTTTACCCTTTTCCAGATCATAATTAAGGCTTGGTGCTGTGTTTTCAGCTTGCAATAGGTTTATCTGATGGCTTATACCCCATACTTTTGTGAGTAATTTCACTATTTGTTTTTAAGTGTAACCACTGTCTCTTTTCCTAACTATACTGGACAGCTGGATCTAAAGACTGCAGTGTTCTTTCATTTATATTGAAGAAGACAAGTCCAGTGAATAAAACAGCTGTATCTCACTATTTGTTAGCATCATTTTTCAGACCAATATGTAATCCTTTCAATATATTTTCAGATCTATTTATCTAACTATTTAATATTTTGTACACTTCATGGTAGTTCAATCGATTGTTGTAACATAGAGTGTATTTTTTGCCTTTCTTCTTGTGGGTTATTAGGTTTCACTGTTTTGCACTTATGCATTGTGTCATTATATGCATACTTTAAATATATAGCCCTCACTATTGCCAGTGCCTTTGATAAAGTAAGACATGCTGCATCATGTAACATTGAGAAGGATCCTGTTTGTCCTTGTGTCCCAGCAATAAAGACGTGGTGGTGGTGGTGGTGGGGGTTCAAAAGGGTTTGACATAGATGCATATGCATGCTGCATCAACGTCCATCCACTTGTGTCCAGGCAGTCCTGCTGTCTTTTTCAGAAATTGCCTCTATTTATGACAAAAAGTAACAATCTGCATCAAATAAATAGACGCAATTGCATACAACATGGACACAACTCACAACTGCGTCCATTTTGGATGCAGCTTCAGCTGTTTTGGATGCAAACTTTGAATGCTGTTAGGCTAGGTAACAGATGGTCTGGCAGGTTTAGGCATATTTCTGTTTTGAAAATGGGGCAGAGACACATCCTGGGCAGATCCTTTGAAAAATGCTGCCCATGAACTCTGCACCTACATATTCTAAATTTGCTGGCAGCCAAAATGAGATATTGTTTATCTGTAGTTTTTACTAGGGAGTGAGTGTCTGGTTTTGTTTGTTTCTTTTCTAAAGGGTACAGTATTATGATTACTATTTCCCAACATTATTGAACTTCCATCCTGTCCACTAGATAGTATGTTGCTTTAAAGAACAAATGAAAGAGAATGAGATGCCTCTGGGAAATTTTATACAGTCCTATTCATATTTCTGGTTGTAAATATTTTCCTTATCCTTTATTTCTAAGGAAATTCAATATTCATTTGGAAAAAGAAGCCTTGCACTTTGTGCATTATTCACCATTGTTGGGATAGCATTATCACCTGTTTGTGGCATCATAAGCAATACCTCAGCAACCAATTTTGAAACAGATGATTATGTACAAGAAAAAGAAGCAGATGAAGCCTGTAGGGCAGGGATTCCATTGCCAATCAGCTGTCTTTACTAATCAAGAAATAGGGAAGACAAATAAAGAACAGGTGTGGAATGTAGGCAGCATTGTCTGTAAATACTGTGCTTTTAAAGTTTCTCAGAACCATCACAGGCTCTTTTTTTTTTTTAGTTGTTTAATCAGGTACAGCACACTAAGCTAGAAGCTTTTTTACAGGAGCGACCTGGAAGCACAAGGAGGTTAAGTGACTGGCTCAGGGTCACACAGTATGCAAGTGGAAGCTGTGGGATTCAAGCCCAGGTCTGGGCTGCTGGATGTCACCAGATTTATAGCTTAGAGCCTTAGACCACTGCGCTATACTGCCTCTCTAAAATTGCTCATAACTTCCCCTGGAGTAAAACATCTTAGTACACAGACATGCAGAATATAATATATTGTCTACTATCCTGACAGCTTAGCCGATCTGTTCTTTTCAGCTGTTACAATCCCAGAAAGATATTTGTCTCTTTCTGTGCTCATAGCCTCCTTGTATTCCTAATAATGGGCCATCAGGACAGGTGTACTAGGATCATTCTGCAAGTTCCTCCAGCTGCACTCTAATCCCTGCCCTCCTGATTTCAATCAGCTATGCTCTTTATTTATCTGCAGGGAGTTTAAAGGAGTAAGCACTGGATAGGCATGACCCAATGCCAGGGCACTGATCATAGGATTTCATGGTTGAAATGACTCCCCCAGCAGAGGCAGCTGTGAAGCCCATGATATTCATCATATCAAGAAACCTTTGTGGTTCATTGTTGCATTTTGCACTCTGCTGGAGTACAGTATATTTGCAGTAAAAAGTGGCTTTATGGAGGCCCTGATATTTAAACAAAATAGTCCATGCAAAAAAAAAAAAAAGTTCTGTCTTAGTTTGTTCTGCTTCTGTACCCATGGAGGTCAGCAGATACAAAGTATACCCAACCATTTGAATGGCTGAAAAAAGTTGCCATCCCCCCAAAAGTCAATAATTAGAAGAGTTTAGGTGCACAAAACTCTCAGCCATTGTCTGTCTTAGCATTAAGGACTAAAAGTGTCTACATTGCAGTTCAATGCTGGGGAAGATGCCAGGAACTTAAGAAAAAAAGCCTTACTGTGTGAGGGCAAAAGAGGAGGCTAACTCCACAGTTCAAAACAGCCCCACTCATGCATGCAATGGATTTGGGTTACTCTACAGGAAATACTGTATAGCCCACTTCAGATTTAAATACTACCGGAACCTGATGTAGTTCTCTTTTAAAGCAACATATCTGAGCCTTGAATGCCATGCCTCTAAATCTGGGGATCACTTACAATGATCTAATTTTCATATGTAGCACATCACACAAGGTAATGTTTTATTGTGCCAAATCCAGAAATGGAGTCTAATCCTAGCCACACACACACACTGCTGCCACATTTCTTACAAATGTCTTACTTTGTCCTTTCAGCAAGGATATGTAAGAAAACATTCCTGCCATGGTTCCCATGTGAGCCATTTAATCATTGTGTGACTTTGAGCTCATCACTTATTCTCCTTGTTCCAGAGGTAAAATGGAATAAATTCAGGTCTCCTCCGAAAAGGATGTTGCAAATTATTCTTGTATTAGTACATGGAAAGGTCCAGGATATTGCAAAATTCTTGTGTGCTTTCCATTTACTCATACAATTCAGCATACTAATTGCATAATGTTCAGTGTAGGCAACAATTATTTATCAAGTTTAATTTAATTTAACTTAATTTATGAATTATAAAGCACATTTAAACAGTGTATCAGAGTGCTGTACAATAGAAAAGAATGCAAAAGTAATAAAATACATTATGAATAATACATCAGGATAGAAACATTCCAAACAATAATTAAAAACAATATACATATTACTAATTAAAAAAAAAGCTTAATCAGATACATTTTAAATGCTCATTGGGAAAAAAAGGCAAAACATTATTTAACTGACAAATGTAATACCAACTCCTTCAGAAAGTTCTAACCTATCAGTTCTATTTTTGTATGGTGGAATTAACATCTAGCTTGCTGAAACCTTTGGTACCCAAATCAAACCAGAGCTTCTAATCATAAGCTACAGTATTAATCAACCGCGGACACATTACTGTAGTGTTTCTACAAATACAAAAGAAAGCATTGTTTTGCTATTTTGCCTCTGGGCCCCCATTGAGACCATCACAGGTAACATAAGTATCTCATGCGCAGGGGTATATAAGTTATACTGTATAGTCCCAAGGGATGCCATGGTGGAAGGTTTAAAGAACCTGATTCAGTTATTAATGTATAAAGTGGGCAACTGAATCAAGCTGCACTGACATGCTTAATTAAAGTGAATAATAGAGGAGTGTGTCTATGGCTCTGTTTAAACCAGTACTACAAGCCAGTTACATTTTACATTGAAACTTGCACTGTTCTAAAACACCTTAAAATATTATTAAGAGTAACGGATTTGCAAAAGGACTTACACCATACATGATCTGTTCAAATAATGCACCAACATTTTAAAGTAATATTTTTCCAAAGCAAATGCATGCAGTAAAAAATTATGTCACTTGTTAATATAGAAACTAAGCCTTTGGTTGATACCTTTTTAAGATGGGTAGAGGCAATTGTCTTCATAAGAAAGTATTTAAAATGCAGATGCAAACTGTAAGTGTAGCATGTAATGTCTAAAAAAGCTCTAGCCCAGGGTTTTTATTTTCGGCAGAAAATGGTTTGCCATTAATGAAGAGAACTATGTCATATTAGAGCCAGGATCTGTGGTAAGGCATGAAAGGAAGTTTGGGTTGTATTGCACTTTTTATACACATTGTACCCCGAAAAGGTTCATAAACCATAAACATATTAAACAGCCATTAGGTGCACACATACAGGTTAAGTGAAACAGAAAGAGTTTAAAGATCAAGTGTAAATATACTTCAAAAGGTAACCCGTTTTACTAATACAAGGACAAGCAGGCCTTATGTATTACACATACCTTTGAGAATTGACTACTATATAAATGTTATTTATTGCTCTGCTTAGTTGATGGCTTCATGGAATGGCCCTCAGACTTTCAGACCTTCTAAAGGAGTTGGTGGTGATGTCATTTAAGCAGAATGATATCATTTTCATCAAGGCCCTGGCAGCTTAGTATACACACTTGTGACTATGAAATGGCAAAAATCAGTTGTCACTTATACTATAAGGTACTGAATCTCTAGTAACTTTCACAGGTTAATCGGTAAAAGTTTGGGTACAAGAGAAGAGGTGCCCAAATGCCATCAAGACGTGTATTTTTTTTTCATTATCCTGACTAATCAAAATGTGATTCTTTTTTAGTCACCCCAGTTGCTGAGGTTGTACCATACTCTCAATAAAATGCATTTTCTCTGTAATAGGTTGTCCTCCTCACAGAATTTGTTTCACTGCCCTTGTAACAATTCCAGAATAGTTACTCATGTCTTGCATCTCTTTCTAATTTGTATTTCTACCCTGTCCTCTGCTAACGTTTGACCAATATTCATATTTCCCAAAATGTGCACCTCTTTCACTGTACCCTCACAACATTTTTACCCTTACAACCCCCTCTCAAAACTGTACTTTTTCTCCTGCACTCATCCAAATATGAGTCCCATCTTTTGCACCTCTCTCTCAAAATTAGTACTTTCTGGCAATCTGCCCTATATACTGTATGTGCATTTACCCTTGCATTCCTCCCAAAATGCATACCACTTATACCAGTCTCCAGAGTTATACTTAAACCCCTCCCAGAATCTGCACTCACAACCCTTCTAAAATTTGAGCTTGCACCTCAACATTTGCACATGTAAATTTCGTAATCTATCCTGAAATATGTATTTTACACCATTTTATCCTCCTGCAAATTGTACTTTACCCCAGCATCCTCTCAAAATTTTGTACTTGTATCCCACACCCTCCCAAAATGTATACTTGTATCCCTGCACCATTCCCAAAATATATACTTGTACCCTGAATTCTCAAATATGAACTTGTACCCATGCATCCCCTCCCAAAATGTATACTCTACCCTTCACACCCCAAGATTTGTACTTGTACCCCACACCCTCCCAAAATTTGTACCTGAACCCTTCAATCCTTCCCAAAATTCATATCTTGTACCCATGCATACCTCCCAAAATTTGTACTTGTACCCCATACCCTCCCAAAATTTGTATTTGTACCCCTGTACCCTCTCAAATGTGTATTTGTGCCAATGCACCCATCTTAACATTTATACTTGTACCCTGCACTTCACACAATATTTGTACTTGCACCCCATACCTTAATCCTGAAAGTCATACTTGTATGCCCTACACCCCTCCCAAAATTTGTACTTGTACCCCAGCACACTTGTATCCCTACACACCTTCCAGCATTTGTACTTGTACCCTACATCTCTCCTAAGATGTGTACTTGTATTCCTACACCCCTCCAAATATCTTTACTTGTACCCCTGTACTGCTCCAAAATGTTGTACTTTTACCCCTTCCAAAATTTGCACTTTTATCCCTGTACACCTCTCAAAATTTGAACTTGTTTCCCTACACCCCTCCCAAAATGTGTAACTGTACCCTTGTATACCTCCCAAAATTTGAAATTACTTCCTTCCCTCCCATAAATTGTAGTTTCACCCCTACACCCTTCTCAACATTTGTAAAAACCTCCCAAAATGTGTACTTGTACCTCTGTATCCCTCAACAGTATTTGCACTTGCAGTCTGCACCAGTCCCAAAATTTGTACTTGGACCCCACCTAAAATTTGTACTTGCACCTCTGCTAAAATAGGCATCCCTTTCAAACTTTGTTTCCTCACCTTCGTACGCCTCTTAAACCATGCAAACAGCAGTGGTACAGACTTGGGCAGCAGTGTGTGCATGGTACAGTACATATTTTTGGAGTCATGGGTGACAAAGTGTGCTAATTTGTGGAAGGATGTAATGATAGTTGTGATAGTTGTGTGAGGGTTGCAAGAGAAGGAATACAGATTTTTGACAATCTTGCACATGTTGCTATTTGTTCAGGGAATGGGGTAAAAAGTTGGGAAAAGAGTGGATTGTGGAATGAATTTGGGGGTAGAATACAGGAGAAGGGGTAAAAATCTTGGGGAGAGTGGAAGTAGGGGTAAATAGTTTGCAGTGTGTGGGATGGGCGAAAAAACTTAAGAAGGCTCTGGGGCAGGGACACACATTTTGGGAAGGGAATGGGGTACAGCAGGAGGTACAGATTTTGCATTGGTGGCAAAACTTGCGGAAGGTGGCAGGTTTGGGGAAGTGGCTCAGGGGAGGTACAGGTTTCAGTAGTTATAGGGTAAGGGGGTACAAATGGTTGTAGAAGTATGTGTGGTATAAATCTGGGACATACACAGATAGGCACACATCTTGGGTGAGCAGGGATGTGGTGCACATATTGTGGTAGGGTGGGAGTGTAAATTCTGGCAGGGGTGTGAGGGATAAGTATGCAAATACTGGGATGGGTGTAGGGTAGGAGTTCAAATATCGAGGGTGGGGGGCAGATTTAGGAAGACATGCAGAATATTTTGAGATTGTAGAGGTACACATTTTGAGATAGGTGTAGTAGTAAGTGTACATTTAAGGAAGTGTGTGGGAGAAGGAGACTAGGTTATAAGAGTGGAATAAGGTAGGACTTGAAACTTGGGAGAAGTGCTTTGGCATGTTTCGTAGAAATTACAAGGGAAGAGCAAGGTAAATGTGTACATTGTTGAGGGATCATACATTTTGGTAGCTGAACTGAGGTAGTAGTATACTTTTTGTGAGTGCTGTGGAACCAAGGGTGTGAATCTGAGAAGATGAAATGAGGGAATTGTGCTGGCTGCAGTCAGGACTGGAGAGGGAACACAGAAAACCAAAATTTACATTTTATGAGCATGCACGTTTTTTGGGGGGAGGAGAGAAGTTTGATACTGTGATACAAAGGTTGGTGATCAACCTAGGGAACATGCCAGATATTTACCATTTTGTTCTACTGGAATAAGTCCATTAATAAAAGGCACCATCAGAAAATTGGTAGCAAAGGCAATTTTTTGCCATTTCACAATCTGATGTACCATGTGTACTAAGCTGACAGGACCTGGAGGATGTCATGGTTGCTTGAGTGACATCAGCACTCAACCAGTATTCTGCTGGTTGGTTTGAAAAAACCTGAGGGATTTTTTGTTACTTTATCAAATAAGAGAGACAAATAAAATAGAATTTATACATGAGTAACTGCAATTTCTGAACTTTATTTGTAACAAATGAGGCCTAGTTGTCCTCATGGTGGGCATATAGTACATTTTTAAAGCATTGCATTTGATCTATAAGGAATGATTAGGGAGGTTAATTACAGCAAGAGGGACAGCAGAAGTGACAGTTGTGGGATTTCAACCTGGATCTCCTTCCACAGCTCGACTTGACTCCCACTAGACTATATAGCCTCTTAAAATGCATGATCCCACTCATTACTGAAATGAAAACATTGTAATAAAAATGTATAACTGGTTAGCATTCTGCAAGTCCTGAAAAAAAAGAAGAGGCTATAGTGCATATAACAGATCCAGTACTGAACTCCACTAGTTTGTGCTTTTTCATTTTAAGGTTATGAAAGACAGAATAGCATCACATGTTTTTGATCAGTACAAAAGTCATGATACCCTGCTTATGCAACTCCTGTATGCAAGTATAGACAGACAGAAAGTTAGCTAGATAGATAAATAGACAGATAGATGGATAGATAGATTGATATAGATATGTATGTATTCACATGTGGTTAGGCCTTTTTCCATAGGAAAATGGAACGTTTAATTGCTCACAATATATACTAATTATACCTGCAATGCATATTAATCAATTGTGATATCATCAATGCCCTAGCTAACCTAGCAGCTACCTTTACTCAATCTTATACTTCCCCAGCACTTTAATCCTAACCCAACTTGTGAGCCTTGGTCCCACACCCCTTCCACTCATATTTTATCCCCCTGTTCCCTCTCACACTACTCTCACACTACTCTTATACCCAGTGGTGCAAGTGGTAGACAAGAAGTACAGGAACTCGGGCATTGGCAAATATGAAATGCAGAATGAAGATCCTCAATCTGAAGGATAGCTGTGTGAAGTCGCATCTGTCTGTTTAGACACTAGTAGATTCTCTTAGAGATATTGAAGTATTTTTAGGAAAATAGCACTTCTGTACAAGTCAAATGTTGTTATAGAAGCCCTGATTTCAGGCCACAGGTCCAGAAACTGTCATTATGTTGCTGGTTTAAGAGTTTCACTTCCAGTGTCAGTGGGAAGAAGTACAGGAACTCCATTCCTGCTGCAAAAAAGGTACAGGAACTGCGTTCCTGTGCGTTCCTGTTCACTTTCATCACTGCTTATACCCCCTCTCCACTCGGTTCCCCCTCCACCTCCCTCCCTTCCTCTCCTTTATCCCCATTCCCTCTTATGCTGCTTCTAATCCCCCTCCACTTGGTTCCCCTCCCCTGCTTTCTCTTCTACCATATCTAGCACCTCCATTATCTACTCTTCCAGTCTCAACAAGGCCTTCAAGCTGCCACCCTTATGGGTTTCATCTGTCCTTCTCTCTGTACTGTTACATTGAGTGCCTACCAGTGTTTATAAATGCTTTTTACAACTGTACTAGTCAATTTATAATGTTGATGTTTCCTTTATCCCGTTTACCTGTTGTTTATTTACCATTGTAAGCCTATGCCCTATTTCCACTGACATGGAACCCTTATAAAAGAGTTTTGTTGCTCAAAACCATTATAATCTGAGATTTAATAAATAAAATAAATAATCAATTATGAAAGCACCAACTTACAAACCTTTTTTGACATTTCTTTCCTCAACCTCAAAACTTGACTTTCGTAAAAAAAATAAAAAATGAGCGAGCAGAAGCAGTTAGTAAGTGGGGAGGGAGTGTTGTTGCTTGGAGCGGTAGACAGGATGTGAACAAAGTGAGTGAGGCCCTCAAGAAGAAGGCTGCCGTCTGTCTCTGAATTGAGAAGAATAAAAATGATTCATTCTGGTATAACAAGTGCAGGATGTCTCCGTTAATCTCATTTAGAATAAAAAACATGGTATGGTAACATGTGTGGGATGTTAGAGAAGGAAGCTTCAGAGACTCTAACAGAAAACCCTCAAGGAATAGTGGAAATGCTTCCAGTGGTTCTAGACAGTGGCAAAGCTAGATGCAGAAACAATCAATCAATCAATCAATCAAAATCTTTGTTTATTCAGGCGGACATCATTGAGCGAAGCTCATTTACAAGATGGACCTGATAGGTCAAAAACAACATAGGGTACAGTAGCATACATATACAAATACAGAGAAAAAGACAAAAACTTTAATAAAAATAAGCAGGTACAGTAATAAACACATATATACAAGCAGGGTAGCTAGTGGTTTTGGACCACAAAACAGAGTAAATCAGACAGGTTTGACTCAAGGAGGATAAGGTATTGGGAGTGTGGAACTGGTCTGGTGTGTTGTAATTGGATAGTTACTTAAGCAAATAGAGACGGGGAATACAAAAGGAAATGGCAATGGATTGCAGGAGATGTTATAGCTAAGTTTTAGCAAAAGCATATAGAAGGAGATAGAAAGAAAAGGGGGTAAAGGGTAAGAAGGGACTAGCTTTGTGAAAGCAGTTGCATATCTCAGGAAAGAGACTTGTGTAGAGCTTTTAAAGGATGCTATAGGTATAAAGGTGTTCAACTTTAGGGTCTTCTGCAGAGAATTCCAGGCAGATGCTAAAAGTAGCTGATTGCAGATCTCCCATGCCGGTACAGGCTTTGGTATCTTCAAGGTGATAAGGCTATTGCTTCTTAGGGCATATGACCTAGGTGTAGCCAGAGTAAAGCAATCTGAAATATAAGGTGGAAGTTTGTTTGACAGAGCTTTGTAAATCCATAAAGCAGCATTTTTTTTCCTCCTAAGGTGTAAGGATGTCCAGCCAACAGCAGTATAGAGAGAGCAGTGGTGAGTGTTGAAGGGAAGATCTGTGATGAATGTTAGAGCTCCATGGTACAAGGTATCCAGTTTAATTAAATAGGACATAGTACAGTGGCCATATAGGAAATCTGCATAATCGATGAGAGATAGAAATGAGGCCTGGATTAGTCTCTGTTTTGACTTTCTGGTTAGATAATGTTTGATTCTGAAGAAAAGGCCGAGCCTCTGTCTGAGTTTTTCAGGAGCTCCTCAATATGCTGAGTGTAATCAAGTCTGTTATCAATCCATACCCTAAATATTTGAATTTATCCACATAGTCAAGATTTTCTCCAAGGATGGTGGATAAGTTGGGGAAGAATGTTTGGTGAGAAGTGGTAGAATATATATTGGTGGAAAAACATAGCTTTTGTCTTCTTGGCATTTAATAGGAGTTTCTTTTCAAGTAATTGGTGTTGCAGCAGGGAGAATTCTGATTGTAATAACTCACAGGCCTTTGATGGTGAGGGATTACTGACATAAAGACAGTATCATCTGCAAAAGGTGAACATTGGCTTCGATGAGGTTGGAATCGATGTTGTTGATGTAAATGGCAAAAAGGATAGGGCCCAGGATGGATCCTTGAGGTACCTCCTCTTAGAAGTGGTTTTGAGGAGGATAGGACGCTTCATTTTTCACCTGCTGTACTCTATCAGTGAGGTAACATCTGAACCACCCAAGAGAGGTTGGATCCAGGCCTATGAGTGCAGTGAGGAGATTAGCAGCTCATGATCCACTGTATCAAAGGCTTTGCTTAGGTCTAGAAATACAGCACAGATGCTGTTTTTTGTCTAACTCAGTTTGCCAGTCATTTGTTACTTTTGTTAATGCAGAAATGGTACTGTGTCTGGTCCTAAACCCAGATTAGGAGGTTAAGGAGATTAGTAGCATCGAGGTAGTCTCTTAGTTGGATGCTCACTAGTTTTTCTAACATTTTGACAGCACCGTAGGATGGATATAGGTCTATAATCGTTGAGATCCATGGGGTCCCCTGATTTGAGGAGGGAAACACTTGTGCTGTCTTCCACAATGAAGGAACAGAGCCAGTGGATAAGGACAGATTAAAAAGATGAGTTAGGGAACTGCAATGGCATGTAAAGCAATTTTTGAAAGTAGGGTCGAGAGTCTGCACCTGCACTTTTATTGGTGTCTAGATGCAGCAGTAGGTCTTCTACTTGTTTTAATAAAATTGGCTTGAAGGAGAATGAAGAAGCAGCCTTCTGGCCATTGATAGACTGGAATTTAAGTTGTGACCGCAATAGATTTGCTGGAGAGAGTCAGTATTAGGCCAGCTGTAGTGAAATGATTGTTGAATGCATCTAAAATTTCACGCTTGTCAGTGATAACAACATTATTAAGGTGCACTTGGGATGGCAAAGAAGTGCTAGAAACCTGCCCTAGGATCCCCTTGATGGTGTCCCAAAATCTGGCTGGGTTAAGGTAGGAGGCATCAAGCTCAGCTGTATAGAAGGCAGCCTTGGCATCTCTCACTTTTTTGGTGCAGCTATTTCTGGCTTTTCTGAACTGCAGCCAGTCAAACGGATCCTTGGTCTTTCTTGCCCTTTTCCAGAGTTTATCTCTAGCAAGCAAAGCAGATTTAAGGTCGGCAGAAAACCAGCGGCAAGATTTGCGTTTTGTTCTAACACTAGTGAATGGTGCATGAGTATTGAGGGCACTTATGATTATGTCATTTAACACCTGAAGTGCTGCTTCCACAGGCTGTGTGGTAGAATTCTTGCCAGCGTATAGAATGATATAGACTGGAGATATCCTTCGATGTTAAGGTTTTTCAGACCTTCTTGTGAGGAATTTCGTAGGGTTGGTTGGCTTGACTGATGATCTTATCCTGCTATAAGACAGTGATCACTTATATCACTGAATAGCACTCCAGCATGTGAAAACAGATGCGGTTTGTTTACCAACATAATGTCAAGTAGGGTGCTGTTACTTTTGTTTTTAAGTTAATTCTTGTCGGTTCATCTATTAATTGAGTGAACCCATGTGTGTCACAAAAGATACTAGGGGTGCAGATGCATTGAGAGCCAGTTTAAGTTCAGGTCGCCTAAAATAATGGTGTCCTTAGCCCAGTTTAGTTATATTTCCCAAATGGATTAGAGTTGAAGGTCGCAGAGGGGGCCTGTAGCAGCCAACCAATTGAAAAGCTGTCATATTGGGGAAAGCTATTTTAAGGGATAAACATTCGAATTCTTTGGGCAATGATGTTACACTAAGGCAAGATGCAGAAATATTTGATTTAACATAAATGGCCACTCCACCGCCCCTTGTCAGAAACAGGGGTGGTACACGTTAGACCACTGATTCATGCATTGGCAATAAGGCAGACAATATTTATAAATCATTTTTCATGCAAGTTTCTTTTCATCTTACACAATAAATGCCTACTTTTAGGCACCACCCAGGTATATGATCACATGTTAATATATGGGCAATAGGTAACAGTATTCATAGATCAAAGCAACTAGAGACATTTGTACAAATCAGAATGCTTTTAAGTTCAGTTCTGAATTGCTTGTAGCCAGATGCATTATTTCAGATACTCAGAGAGAGCATTCCAGGACATAGGAGCTAAGTAGCTAAATGCTGTCCCATGTTATTAGACACTCTGTTTTCATTTAGAGAGGAATTATTGTTAGAACACAAGTTACAAATGCTAGAAGAGGGCTGTAGTAAAGCACAATCTGAGCCAGCAATTTTTTTCTAAGAAAGTTATCAATGAAAGCCTATTTCAAATGATCACTTAGTCATGTGGGTAACGAACCTACATCAGTGTATAGGGACCAATGATGGGTCAAAAGATCAGATGACAACACAAACTGACAGATGTTGTTTTATACAGCTGTCTTTTTACTTCACTGCAGAAGCACATAACAACTACAAGATGGGGTTAAATCGTTCTGTTCATAGATGGGACATTATTTAAGAGTATAAATATTTTAACCACAGGCCACAGAGGTCAAAAGAAGGGGCAGAAGCTTTTATCCAAGCACATTATGAAACAGGAGAAGAATGTGATTTTTGGAGCTGCCAAGGAGAAGAATCTGAATGATCACCTGGTGGCTGGAATAACTAATAAATAACACCCCAGAAAACACAGCTAATGTCTGACCTTGGAGCAGGTGATTCAAATAGCATGGCAACTAGAGAGAGTATAAAAATGCAGCTGACACTCATACAAAAGGCAAAGAAATGTAATCTCATAAGGGGAAGGGAAATGCATTTAGTTAGTCTTGTTGTTTAGTTTTTGTTAACTGGGGGAGGAGGGTTAGGGCTATGCAATTCTGCCTGCTTTCAGCCTCATTCTGGGGGGAGGGGGCAGATGTAAATTGACATATTGAATCAGATTAAGTTGGTGGTGGTAGTTTTAGAGAATGACAAAAATTTGGCTAAAACACTGGGGAAATCCCCCTACTCTTTTTAAGTGGGGAGTACAGTACAATAAACGTGCTTTGATTCATCTACATGATTTTGCAACTTTTAATAGAGCATAATTTACTGTTTGGTGGAACAGGGTGCACTGGTTGTCTTAAAAAAGTGGGAGGTAAGGGAAGTAGGCCTGTGTGTGAGACTGAATTTGCTATTTGATTTTGGCAAAGCTTTTCTGTATTTTGTCTTTTCCTTTATTTCTTTGTGGGTACATAGGGGCTGGTTTGTAATGTTTATGTGTTGTTTTAGTTGTTTTGTTTTCTCTTTTCTGTGATTGAATCTTTTTAATAAAAAAATCACCTATTCTTTTCAAGAATTGTCCTGGGATCTTTAACATCCATCTGAACAACCACCAGTACAGGTAGACTGGGATTCAGTTATCTTATCTGAAATATGGTACCTCAGGAGTGTAGCACCCCCATCATGCTGCCTTATTTCCTATTTCCTAGTGTGGGGCTAGAACTCATAGCCTTCCAATCTTCCAGCCTCACAGGCAACTGTGCAACCTGCTGAGCCACTGACAGACTCCAGCAACTTTTAAAATAGACCTTGGGACAGAAGCCTACCAGGTCAATACCACACCTGGAATATAGCGCTGTATTACCTGCCCTGCAAATTACAGCAACAGGGGTAAACAGTGACAGGGAATTACCACTGTCCTTGTCACTGCATGAATTACTAGGAAGGCATCAAGTGCTAGGTGCCTGCTCCAGCCACTCCTGTGGTGGAGTGGTTACAGCACCAGCACATGGGATACCCCAGAGACCTGGGGCTGTAGTTCCAATTCCCCACAGGTCCTCCCATGCTACTACTTTTGCTATCACTTTTTTTTGCAAAAAACCCCAAAGTTCCTCCCTCATGACTTTCTCCCCATCTTCTGAGTCCACTCCTCCCCCCAGAGTTTGTTATTTTAATTCCAGGTGGTGTGGGGGGCAATGCCTCCATGTCAGAGGGGGCAGGAGCAAAGCCCCCCCTCAAAAAAAAAAAAGAGTAGCTCATTTATTTCAATAGCATGTGCTCTTTCTGTAGGTTGGTGTATTTCCCAAGCATATTATAGCGTGTACCATTTTGCTTACGGCATTTGTTGCCACGCTATTATTGTATGAGTGGTTATGACCCCATGCCGGACAGAAGCTACAGTGATATGTGAAGAAAATTAAATTAAAAAACACCAAACAAATGCAAAGCCTGCATTACAGAAGCCATAAGTAGTGTTTGATAAGCCAGGATCTAGACAACATGTTTGTGATCACTCCAAATTCAGAACTCCAATAATGGAAAAGAGTACAGCTCTGTGGGATTTATTGTCAAATGTCCTATGATGAACACTGCTCTGGATAAGGCACAGCAACTGCTGTGGACTTTGTGTAAAGGGTGGATGGGTTAGGAGGCAGCATTCAAAGAAAATGGACTGCTGACTGGTGGTAGTGTGAATATGCCTACAAGAAGTGATTCCAACATACCACAGAATGCCATTGCCAAAGCTTGCCAAAGTGAGAGAGGGGGCCCAATTCTGAGATGCATGGTGCAACTCGTGGGCGTATGTGAGTTGTGCGATGTGGCACTACGATGGGGACCCTGCACCATATTCCATGACAGGCAGGGTCATCGGCACCAACATCCTGTGACTTGCGGCAGATGCAGGCTAGTACCACTGGCGTGGTGCAATGACCTTGCATGCTGCAAGCTGCAGCCCACTGACAACTGACCCCAGAACCCCTCCCATCCTGGAACACCGTAAGCATCCAGGGGCATGGGGGGCTGGACAGGTGGCACAGGCATTGAGGAGGCACTTCAAAAAATGGACCCCAGGGGTCCCCAACATTCAGGGGGTGGGGAACATGTATGTGTTGGGGGGTGCAGGTAGCACTGTTGTAACATTTCCACAGTACTGCGGAGTGTTCATCCATCGATTGGCATGGACGGATGCCTCTTAGACCATCTCCCTGATGGTCTATCTCTGCTGCACCAATGCGGCTTCTGTAATGGTGCATGTGAGTTACAGCAGCTGTCCTGTTGGAATAGGACATAGTTGCTGCTGTAACCCACCCTTGTGCCGTGCCGTTGTGGGCTGCAGACATTGTGGGTGGCATAACCCACCCGTGGCGCAACCCACATATGACATGGCGCAGGTCATGACTTGTAATCGTAACCTGTGTATCGCATGGTGCAAGATGCAATTTATACCATGGGGTTCAGTGTAAATCGCCTTGTGATATGTGTAAGTCATCCTGGAATCAGGCCCATGATCTTGCTGAGATAGAGAGTAATTAGACAAATAAATGAATAAGAAAGCTAACAGCATGGTGAGCCCCTACTAGTGAGGAAGTAGAATGGGAAAATCCATATCTATGTGGACTTGAAAAGACTCGGGCTGGATTCATGAAGGCAGCCAAAAATCCTGCAGCTGCAGGAAAAGGCCTGCAGCACTTCAGAAATGCTGGTGCGGGATATTCTGAAAGAAAAATTGTGCACTTGTGGAAGTCTGCAAAAAAAACAGCAGTTGCAGAAATTCAGCAGCTGCGGAAATTCCGCAAGTGCTGAAAGTCCGCAACTGCGGATCCACAGCTGCAGAAAAGGCTTAGGAGGCACAACAACAGAGATCCAAATTAGCTGGAGCAGCAGACTTTGACAGTCTTGCCGTAGATGTAACTGAAAGTACCCACAGGGACCAGCAACCATTCATAAAACATAGAAGTTGACGGCAGATAAGGACTGCAAGGCCCATCCAGTCTGTCCATTTTTTTCTACCTTATGAATATGACATAGGCCTTTGCTCTGTCAATGGCCTATCTATTCATACTCATCTGTATTGCTCCCTTATGCCTATCCCACGCCTTTTTGAAGCCCTGCTCTGTATCCATATCCACCACTTCCTGAGGTAGGCTGTTGCCTGCATCCACCGTTCTTTCTGTGAAAAAGAACATCCTCACATTACCCCTTAATCAACATCCCTCTAATCTCACGCTGTGTACTCTTGTCCTGCTATTTTTCTTATATTGAAATATGTTAGACTCTTTCACCTTGTTAATGCTCTTAAGGTTTTTGAATGTTTCGATCATATCACCCCTCTCCCTCCTTTGCTCTAGGGTATACATATTGAGCTCCGTTAATATGTCCTCGTATGTTTTCTGATGCAGTCCCTGCACCATTTTGGTTGCCCTTCTCTGGACTGCCTCAATTTGGTTAACGCCTTTGTGAAGGTGTGGCTCCAGTACTGCATGCAGTACACCAGATGGGGCCTAACCAGTGTCTTGTAAAGAGGATTATTACCTCTTCTTCTGACTTGTGATACCCCTACTAATACACCCCAACATCCCCTAGCCTTACCTACTGCTTTAGTGATCTGCTTGGATGATTTCAGGTCATCAGTGATGATGATGCCTAAGTCTCTTTCTTCCATTGTGACTGCCAGCAACTCCCCTCCTAGCCTATAGGTGGCTTCAGGGTTTCTCTTCCCTATGTGCATGATCTTGCACTTCTTTGCATTAAACACCAGTTGTCACTCTTTTGACCATTCTGCCCACCCCATCTGGATCATCTACTCTGTTGCGGATCTTGGTGTCATCTGCAAACAGACAAATCTTACCCTCCAGTCCATCTGCAATGTCACTGATGAAGATATTGAAGAGGACTGGCCCCAGGACTGATCCCTGAGGTACCCCACTTCTGACTTGCATCTCTTCTGACTGTATACCATTTACCACCACTCTTTGTTTTCTGCCCATCAACCAGTTTGCCACCCAGTTGACCAACTTCTGACCCACCCCAAGTCTACCCAGCTTATTAATCAATCTTCTATGTGGAACAGTATCAAAAGCTTTGCTTAAGTCAAGGTAGGCAACATCAACTGCTCCCCTTGGTCCACCACTCTGGTTACCCAGTCAAAGAAATCTATGAGATTAGTTTGACAGGACCTTCCTTTTGTAAACCCATGCTGTCCTGGATCCTGTGCTCCTATGAATTCCAGGTGTTGCACTGTCCTTTCCTTAAGGAGTGCCTCCATAATCTTGCCCACTACTGAGGTAAGACTGACTGGTCTGTAGTTCTCTGCCTCCTCCCTGCTACCACTCTTGTGGAGCTGGATCACATGAGCCCTTCTCCAGTCTTCTGGAACCTCTCCTGTGCTCAGAGACTCACTAAACAGTTCTGATAATAGCTCTGCTAGTTCCACCCTTAGCTCCTTTAGTACCCTGGGATGGATGCTATTAGGTCCCATTGCCTTGTCCACCCTGAGCATATCGAGCTCTTGTAGGACCCTTTCTTTTGTGAAGGGACTGCAGCACATCCTCCCCCGTGTCCATGGTAAAGGAGCTGTGGGCCCTGCCCTACCTTCTCTTCAGTAAATACTGAGCAAAAGTATCTGTTTAGGATAGACGCTTACATGGTCCTCCTCCTGACATGCCCCTTATCCCTTTGATCTTAGCAATACCCCCCTCTGGACTTTCTCCTTTCACTAATGTATCTACAGAAAGTCTTGTCACCTCCTTTTACTGCTTGTGCTAGTGTTTCCTTGGTTTGGGCCTTTGCCTGCCTTACTGCCTTCCCTGCTTACCTTAGGAAATTTTGGAATGCCTCTCTGTTTTCATCCTGCTGCATTCCCTTAAATTTCCTGAAAGCCAGCCTTCTGGCTCTTACCTTTTCTGCTACTGTTTTTGAGAACCAAAGTGGTTTCCTTCTTCTTTTGCACTTCCTTTTCACTCTAACACAATGGGATGTTGCTTCAAGTATTGCATCCTTAATGCTTGCCCACTTTGCCTGTACCCCCTTGCCTGTATTTCTTTTTTCCAGGGCTAGCTTAACTCTGTTGGCCATCTTATCAAAGCCAGCTCCTCTGAAGTCCCATATTTTTGCCTTGGATTGGGATGATTTAGTTCTAGTGGCCAAATTGAACCATACCATGTGATGGTCACTGGCCCCCAGGTCACCTTCTACCTAAAGATCTGTGGTCATTTTCCCATTAGTCAGTACTAGATCTAGGATAGCCCTGTCTCCTGTGGGTTGTTGTACCAGTTGTTTGAGGTCCTCCCCCTGCAGGGAATCCACCATGTGTCTAGTTCTGGCAGATGTTCCTGCTGGTATTGACCAATCTGTATCTGGCATGTTGAAGTCTCCCATTATCAGAACCTCCCCTTTAGCTGTCATGTTTTGTATATCTTCTAACAGTAATGTGTATATGTCCTCCCCCTGGTCTGGAGGCCTGTAGACAACCCTAGTTTGTATGGCTGTCCCATTTCCTGTTTCCAGGGTGACTCGCATTTCATTTCAGCTCCTTAAGTGTATTCACTTCTGTAGCTTTGATTTTTTCATTGACATACAGGGCCACTCCACCCCCCCTTTTTGCACCTCAGTCTCTTCTGAACAGTACAAAGCCAGGTACTGAAGTCTCCCAAGTGTGGTTACTGGTAAACCACATCTGGCTAATTGCTACTATGTCCAGTTTAGCCTCTGTCATTATTGCCTGCAGGTCTGGGATCTTGTTTCCCAGACTGCAAGCATTTGTGTACATGATTTTCCATTGGCCACATTTTGGTGTGTTAGTTGTTGGGCGAGGTCTGGCATTTTCCCTATGCGCCGTATGGGGAGCCAGACCTTTTTCATTACCTTGTGATGCAAATGAACTACAAACGTGCTGAACTCCTGTTTGACCGCTAGCTGAGGGCGGAGGGGTGTTCTTCTCATCCGACGTATGTGGTGCTGCACCCCTGTCCCCATTTGCTAGTTTAAATATTCTGCAAAGACATCAAACTTTTGCCCGAATGCACTGACTCCCTCCTTAGTCAGATGTAGTCCATCAAATTTAAAGAACTTTCGCTCCCAAAACTGTTGCCAGTTCCCTACAAATTTGTGCCCTTTTTGCTGGCATCAACCCTTGAGCCGCATGTTTAGCTCCCCTATCTTCCCTTCTCTGACCTTCCATCCATCTGCCTCCCTCTCCCAGACTGGCAGGATCTCAGAGAAGGAGATGCCAGATGAAATGGATGATAGTTTTCACCCAGCCTGGTCAGGTGTTCCTTGGTCTCCACAACTGACTGGCTGGTGAGTTCATTAGTCCCTATCTGTACCAGGACAATAATGCTTTCTCCTGCTTCCTGAACATATTTAGCCATGTGGTCAGTGTCTCTCCACGTTGATGTACCTGGGAGACATCTGACCATTACCCCTGGCTGGAGATAGGTGTCAACTTCCTGAATCATGGAGTCTCCTATGATCAGAAGTTTTTTGGATTTCCTTTTTGCCTTTTTTGTTTTGGTTCCTGTTTTGGGTGAGTTTTGTTGTGCTAGCTCCTGTGCTGCAGTGTCCAGCTCTGCAGTGTCCTTTGCCCCTTTGTTTGATTTAGGAGATAGAGGCAGATACATGTTTGCAGTTTTTATATGCTTTGTGGAGGTAATATGCTGGAGAGCACAGAGTGATGAGGCACGTGATTTGCCCCTCCTAACCACCTGCCAGCCTCCCAGACCAACTACCCTCTGCGGTTGAGGTGCTTCTGTTGGATGTTGGGGAAATGGCAGGTGGTTCGTATATTTCCTCTTGAATATGCAGTTTGAGGCGTGCAATCTCTGCTCATGCTACCTGGAGCTGAGCCCTTAGATCTCCAATGGCCCTGCATGTAGGACAGTGTCCTAAATCCTGTAAAACTGCCCTTCTGAAAAGTGTTCTGCAATACCTGCAGTTAATGATATCCATTCCAGATAAGTTGCTGGGTTTGTAACCTGGTCAGAGTAATTAGAAGGAAGAAAATGAAAGCAAAAGTTTGATTTTGTGTTTTGTTTGTTTGTTTTTGTATAACTTGTTATAACAAGTTAAATTATTAGTGCCCCTTCAAATGAGGCCACTGTGTGGATACCCCTCTGATCATCCCTTTCCTGCTTTGCCACAGGAAATGTCAAGACTGTGCTAACCTATAAAAGAAGTATAGTGTGGGGTGGTTGGGGATGGGGGTGGATGGTTGGGCCCTTCCCCTGCTGAAAAAGAAGAACCACAGACAAAAGAAACAAGGAGGTAAGAGCAGAAACAATCAGCCAGCAACAAATGCAGTAGGCCTGAAATCTTATCTTAATGATACATAAAATTGTAAAATCTGTAAAGCACCATCTGTAATAATTTCACAGAAGATATACCCTGTAAGAAATATTTTGCTACAGAGAAAAATAAAGCAGTAACAGAAGACATACCTTGCAAAAGACAATTTGAATCAGAAGAGTACAGCAGTAATCTGTTAGCATACACCTGTAGGCACACCCTGTAATAATGCAGCAGGAGGTATACCCAGCAACACACAAATTGAATCAGAGAAAAATAAAGGAATAAAATGTTAGCAACAAACAGTAACAATCCATGTGAATACAAAATAAAAATAACAACACACAGTAAATATGCATAGCCAAAAGAAGCCTTAATCCTTTCCCTTGCTCTGGTAAGGTTCTTTGCTCTGTCCTTTCAAGCAACCTAGAAGAAAAAAGCTCAGGTGAAGCTAGGTTCCTTGGCCAGCAAACCTAGTCTTCCACTAGGTTTGCTGACCCTCAACTGGGACCAGTGCAGCACCACTGGTACCAGCAAACCCATGCACTACAGTGGCTGTCTGTAACTGATAGTCATGTCTCTCTCTGGAGTGTTTCTGTTGCCTGCTGCAGTAGCACACATTGCAGGCTGTTCACCCCCTACTGCCTGTGGGGCTCCTTCATGGGCTACAATAGGTCTGATGGTGGTTGTTTGTTGTCTTTCAGTGACAATGTGTGCTAGTGTTGCTGTAACAATTGCCACTGATATACACCCACTGGTTTGCTATTACTTGTGCCTGATCTCCACTATAGTTGTATTTCAATTGTTGGGGCACTGCATTTTGCTCAGGGATTGCTACGCCTCACTCTCATGTGTGCAACATTTTTTCAGCAACTGTGAAAAAAAAAACAACTGGCTGAGAATAGCCTTTAAGGGGATGTGCCATACTAATCAATTACTTTTTTTCCTCAGGAACTTCCATAGCTGCACTTTTTTCCACAGTCCGTAGTATATTTTTTCCGCAGCTGCAGAGGTTTTGTGTATAGCACTCAGAGCAATTTCTGCTTTTTTTCTGCAGCAACAGAACTTTTGGGGATTTAGGGAAGGTTTGGCACCTTCAGATTATTTTGTGAATTCCCCCCCCCCCTTCCAGTGAGGCTGTAACTATGGAGATATCTATTCCCCCTACTACTGAGGACATAATTGCCAATCTGTAGAGAGCCATCATGTTTTTTGCCAAGGCCATGGCTAATAGACTCTAACAGATCCCACTTCCCCCTTCCAGAATTGAGCTAGAATTCTTTGTAACACTATTTGGAAGGTGTTGCTTTTGCTGTCTCTTTTTTGAGATCAGAAACATTCATGAAATATTCCAAAGGCAGTAGCAAAGCATGCTTCTGGATGCCATATCCAGTAGTCATGTGGGCAAACCTGACTGCCCATAAGCAGGGGAAGAAGTTAAGGCACATGTGGAAACAGTGCTGGAAGGTATGCCTGCTTTCATAAAAAAAAAAAATCAATCAACTTAGATTAGCCACAGATAATAATAATACTCAGTCTCAGTAAGTGCTGATATTTCTGAAGCACGGCTATCTTGATGGGGGCCTGATAGCTTCAGTAGCATCTATGAAGAGGGGTGAGTGAACTCTGCTGTGAGATGCAGTCTTAAGTTGAAGGGTTGCTTATTAACTATATAGTGATATCCCTCATGGTAAGAGAGAGATCCTCGGTAAAGTGTATGATGGACCCCATGGCCTAAGCAAATGCTGGGAGAGATCTTGACTCTCCTGAGCTAGACAGGCACAGGAAGAGCATAAAGTTCAGCACAAAATCCTGTGGGATCTGCTAGATATCCTGATGATCAGACAAGAAGGAACTACTTCTCCTTCTGTCTATTATAGACTAAGGGAGTACTCCTGACCATTCCGAGAGCACCCTTTCCCTTGTATGTGGGACACTCTTATTTTGTAAAACATTTCTCATGGGCTATTGCCCAGGAAATGTGCATGGTGATGGGACTTTTCACATTTAAAAAAAATGTAGATTGCCCTCAATAATACATGTATACATCCTTAGCTGGCACTCCTATGATTATAAGAGTGTTCTTATTTAAGTTCTTAGGATACCAGAACTGCTCACCTTTGGTTTGTGGTCATTACACACTAAGAATGTGCATAAGAATACTCTTACAATCATAAGAGTGCTGGCAGGGAATGTATGAATATATACACCACTGCCTGAATGCCAGTGGCAGTACAAAGAATTGCATCTACATAGGAATGGTAATGGTTACTTCCTAGAGATCCCTGACTATGTTTTCAGCTTCTCAGAGGGAATGCACCTCTCGAATATCACTGCCAAGCAGGTCATGGAGAAACTTTAAGGCACATTTGCCCAGTTTAAAAAGCCAGAGGTCATAATAACAAATAACATCAGACAGATCACAAGTACAGTAGAAAGTTCGAAGTAAATGTCTCCAATTAAGATTTTCTACTTGTCACCTCCAACCCACACCATCTGCCAGAAAATGGTATGGTCAAACAGACTGTGCAAACTGCCAAACGCATTCTTCATATGAAAGACTCAATATTAGCACATACAGTATGTGCCACAGAGCAGTACTCTCAACAATTAGAACAAATTCTGTCCAGAGCCAATAGGGCTGCAGAAGAGGAATCTGGATTTAAAATACTGAAAATAATTTTTTTAAATATTTTTATACCAAATTTTCAACACTGCCTTGTGATGAATCTGCCTCATAAAAAAAGGACAGAGAAAATGTTTAACTCCTGGCATAAAGGTGATGTTGTGCAGGGACTGCAAAATCAGATTTTGGGCTGCAAACACACATATTGGGCAGGAGTTGAAAAATGACAGCTATGACATTCATGAGTCGCTGTTTCAAAATGGCTATGTTGAAATGTTGTGGTAAAAATATTGAATATTACAAAAGTTATGAGCCCGCATTTGCAAAATTTAACATAGCCTCATAAATTAATAGGTGAACATACAATACTAGAATCATAGGTCTGGATATTCAAAGGGGTTGTGCATGGCACAACAGAGTTGTGCCAGCACAACCCTGCATTGTGCCCTGGTGGGATATTGAAAAGGCTGCCTGGCACAGTGCAAATCTCGATGCATTGGTCGCGCGATGTTAATGTATGCAGCGCAGATGCAGAGGGCGTGCCCATGCATATGCGGCACATCCCAATATTCAGCCTGGGATGTGTGTTGCATATGCTGGCACAACCCTACTGTACACTACATAGGGGGGCTCAAAGCTGAGCCTGTGAATTAGTGGAACAACTCCTGGCCACCCACAGGCAGGCTGCTGTATTGCAGGGTGCAACACAGCAGCCACCAGCCATGGGTGGCCACTGACCACCAGAACACCATGCACAGCACCCACATCTCCCTGGTAGTCTAGTGGTACCCCTCAGCCCTAGCCCGTATGCGTGGTACATCACTGCTAAAAAACATCCCTGGTGATCCAGTGGCACCACCCACCCCTCCCACCCACACAGGACCCTTGCCCACCCTGCTCCCCCATCATTGGTGGGTGGCTGTCATTCACATATTTGGGACTATCTAGTACAGTAAGCCCTGCAAGCCCATTGATCCACACTTTGGATCAATGGGCTTACAGCCCATACTATACCTGTCATTTGGCAGGCAGCCGGGTGGTATGCAGGCTAGTTACATCCGCCTGCTGATGATGAGGAGGAGCAGGGTGGGCAAGTGGTCCTGTGTAGGTGGGAGGGGTGGGGGTGCCACTGGATCACCAGGGACATTTTTTTACGGTGAAGTACTGTGATCAGGGCTAGGGGTAGGGAGGTACCACTAGATTACCAGGAAATGATTGAAAGTACATTTACCAGCAATCGGGGTACCCGGAGGGAGGGGGGGGTACCACAAGACTACCAGGGAATGTTTTAAAGTACATATACCGGTGATCAAGGCTACAGGGTGGGGGATGCCCTGGGATCCCCACTGTGTACACGTCATTCTGTGCAGGGCACCAGGCACAATTTGCCAGGCTGTCCTGTGCAAGGCATGCAAATAGGGTCATAATGACATGCAAATAGACCCATTTGTACCTTGCATATATTATGGCCTTATTTACATGCCCTCTGCTGAATATCGCAGGTGATGCACCCAGCACAACTGCATTTGCACTTGTGCATTCCCATGCTCCCTATGCACTGTGCTGTGTGCTGTCCGTGCCATATTCAATGTGTCTGCACCATGGCACATCACCGTTGAATATCGCCTGGTCCTAGCCCCGGTGCATTCCAGTTGCACTGTACCCACTCTTGTGCCACTGCCAGGCGCAGTCTGAATATCCAGGCCATGGAATACAGGAATGTGCAAAGTATAATACCACCCCATATTACATTTATTCAAAGCCATGGAATGCATTGCTAGCCTTTTTTGACATTGAAAAAGTTTAACTTGGTCCATGGGGAGGAACTTTGGAAACAGCTTGGCTTAATCAAGCCCTAAATATCATGATATCAGAGTAGAAAGTGGGTCAAGGTGCATTCAGTTGAAAGTGAGGATATGGTAAAGAACATTTGTTGTAGTACTGTACTCTATAAAGACCCTGCTGAAAGAATGCAGCATGGAGCTTGGCATAGATGCTAAATTCTTTGGTGCAGTTTTATAGTGCAGCAGGTTGGTGTCAGTATTCTTTTTTGAGTGGGGATTATGAAAAATGTCAGATAGTTGTCAATTCCAACCTACCTTTTTTCTTCTTTGATGACAAGATCGCTGTGTTAAGAAAATGGGCTATGTAGATCATTATGATCCATCATATTTTCAATAATCTCAACTTTTTACACCATATGGGTCGCTGTCCCACATAGGACAACTGATTTCACTCCTCTCTGAGTGCAAACCAAGCCCCTTTTTGTGTTGACAAATCCCCTCCCCCACCACCATCTGCCACTTACTTAGTGGCAGTGAATTTATGTAGTATTTTTTAGTTCTGCATATTTATATAGTCTCATACAGTAAAATGCCAACTGACACCATTTGTAAGCTTCCCTCTATCAGTTTCTTCATATTTCCTCCAGTGTTTACATTTACTGCAGTGGTAAAGAGAATGTATTCAGTACTAAAAAGAAAAATAAATTTGCTGGTGTGCTTTCTGTTTGGATACCTTTGTTAAGGGGAAGCTGCATTTTCAAAACAGGCATACCTAGAAGGGTCTAACAGATAATATCCACATTTATGTTTACTAGTAGTTATTACTGTTCTCTCCATGTGGAACAAAGCAAAAATGGATCTGGAGCAGCAGAATAAGTAATATGTTACTCAGCAATGAAAAAACTGAAACAAGCAAAAGGACGAGGAGTACCCATATACGCAGAAAGCACTAGGATCACAAAAATATTCAGAGTTCTTTGTTTAAGTAAAGTGCATTGTGCACCCACACAAAGTGAGCATAAAAAAGTGATGACAGAGCCACTCTGAAAGTGATGCTTCTCTCGGCCCCTGCCAGGCATCATCAGAGTGAATCAGTCTGATGACACCTGGAAGGAGTCAGGAGAAATGATAGTTGCAGAAAGGCTCAGTCACCATTTTTTATGCTCAATATGTGTGGCTGCACTATGCACTTTAGTTAAATAAAGGACTCTGAATAATACATTTGGTGTCCTGGTGATTTCTACATATGTGGGTGCTCCTCATCCTTTTGCTTGTCCCTGTGGAACAGCAGACTAAGACGGGACATAAGCTCAGTCTTTCCAATCTCAGGGATATTGACAGGACTGAACATATGGATATGTTCTCCAGCAGGACACAGGGTCATGCTCTGAAGGTAACGGATGGCAAATTTAGGGGTAATGCTAGGAAGCATATTTTGTTCCAGAAGGTGGTGGCCTTCTAAAATGACCTGCCAATAGAGCTGGTGGACATGAATACAGTTCAGTGGTCCCCAGTGTTACCCATACATTAGCCTTTGCAAGCATTAAGCCATTACAGCTGTGGAAAGCTTTAAGGAGCGGTAAGAGTGTTGAAAAGAATATGCTGTGCTCTTGCCACACCAGAGTGACATGTAACTGATACTGCTGTAATTACAGAACTGCACATGACTGATATTCACACATGTGCAATTTGCTCCGGAGTCAGCCATTTCATGGCAGCACTGACATGACTACATGTGAGCGATACTTACATATTCATAGCTTAAGTCAGCATCACCATGTTGCACCAGTGGCCATTAGTATCTCAGCAAATCTGTCCTGTGTCAGTACATTGTATGCAGACGTAAACATGGGTAAAAGTAAGACCCTACTGAAAATGAGATACTACAGCTCAGCCAGTGTAAGCTGTATCAGTACATTGTAAAAATGAATAAAATTAGGACCCCTGAAAATGAGATACTGCATCTCAACAAACCTGACCTGTCAGTAGTATGCCAGAATGGATAAAAGTATGAGCCCACTGAATATGATATACTGCATTTCAGCCAGGCTGTCTTAAGTCAGTACATTGTAACAGGGCTAAAGAGCACATAACACAGCATTAACATTTGTTCTAGCAATTTTACTGACAGGCAAAATGAAGCTAGTTGCATGCATGTATTGATTTGAGTATACAGGAAAATGTACAGGAGTTTTGTCCCAGTTTTACATGGAAAACACAGGGAAAGTGAGGTTGACCTACAGGGAAATGCTTTGTTCAGTCTGGGAACACTGCAGTTGACACTCCTATGATTTCTTTGTAATCCCCTATGATGCACCTTGCAACCTATGAAACCCCCTAAAACATTAGCTGCCTAGTATTTATCCTTCCTTCGAATATAAAACCATATGAGTTCCAATGCCACTAATTAGATAAGTCCCTGAAAGGGTTAACATAAATCAAGTCTTCGGAGAAAATACTGTAAATTATTGCTACTCACATACACACATTGGGAGAGATGGCCAAGGATCTAATTTGGAACTGCTTTGCAGTTAGATGCTGTATCCTCTGTTGGAACTCAAACATGGGTAAAAGTAAGACCCCACTGAAAATGAGATACTGCATCTTGGCCAGGCTAACCTATATCAGTACATTGTAGACATTGATAAAATTAGGACCCTTCTGAAAATGAGAGCCTGCATCTCATCAATGCTATCCTGTGTCAGTACATTGCCAAAATGGATAAAAGTATGACCCCACTGAATATGACATACTGCATCTCAACCAGGCTATCTGGCTGTGCCAGTATATTGCAACAATGCTATAATACCATCAAGAGGTGCTGGGTGTCAGTATATTACAACAATGCTATAATACCATCAAGAGGTTCTGGAGCTGTAAGAACATTAGGAGCAAAGCTTGAGCGATTCCAACAGTTTACATGGAAAATACAGGGAAAAGGAGGCTGCCTTACAGGAAAATGCTTTGTTCAATCTGGGAGCACCGCAGTTGACACCGCTATGATTCTTTGTAATTCCCTAGGATGCCTCTTGCAACCTCAGAAAACTTCTAAAACATTAGCTGCCTAGCATTTATTTACTCTTCCTACAAGTATAAAACTATGAGAGTTCCAGTGCCATTAATTAATTAGGTCCTGAAAAGGTTAATATAAATCAACTCTTCAATTCCTTTGGGTAAAGTTTACAAAGATTGGTGTGAATGATCATGTATTAGGACTCATGTACATATATCTCATTCCTACTAGCTACCTTTCCCAGGAAAAGGGGGAGGGAGCTGTGGGATTTTATTCCTATGAGTTTTTATTTAGATTCCTTAGACTGGTTCTGTACATGTTTGTTATACATTGACACTGTATTGAAATCTGTATGTATCAGGCTTATGGTCTCATTTTCTTGGGGGTCCTTGACAAGTATTTTTTTTGGCACTTATACTTACAACTGATATATAATGTATTATATGCTGTTATAACACTGAAGGCTTTAATGTTTATGTAGTGTATTGACTGGTTGAGAGAATAGTTGAGAAAATGTCTCAAGCTAAGTTCTATATTATATTTTGTGTGAGACATTTGCTCATTTTGATTAAACTTCAATTTAAACACTCTGTATGCCATATGTGTATGTGTGTGTATATGTTTGTGCATGTATGTATGTGTGTGTATATATACATATATATATTTATAAAATGGCAAGAAAAAATCTAGAAATCTCATTGGCCAAGAGACATCAGCTGACTGTACGTTAAAAATAGAATAATTGATAGATGAGGGTGTTCTACAAGGCAATAAGATCATCGAGAGGTTTGGGGGACTTGGAACATCAAAAGCAAAGCTCGAGAGGTTCCCAAAGTCCCCAAAACCTCAACATGGTCTTACTGCCGAGAAATACACCCTCATCTATTTGTTTTTTTTCATAATATATGGATCCATTTAAAAATTCTGTGTTTTTCTGTGGGGCTTCTGACTGTGCGCTTTGCTGACAGGCTGAAAACTGGCTAGCTCACTCGCACGCTCACCCCCCGCCCCCTCACACATCTGTCACATTTAAATTTGGCATGTTCTATGGAATAAGTCCTACCTTTCGCTTTTATTGTCCTTCAGTGAATGGAGGAAGAAGCAGATAATACAGTGATAAAAAAAAAAACAACAGAAAAGTGAAGAAATAGGGTGACCATCTGCAAAGCAAGAGTAAACAGCAGCCGTGTTTTAAAAGTTGTTCTGCCCACCCCACAGAGGAAAGTTATAAATTATAATGCAATCACTTTGACTGTGCAGGAACAAACGTGGCACCTTGGCAACTGGGTCTGTGTGGCAGGCAGAGTTGCACATGTGCTGTGTCATTTCTGTAATAAAACTATTGTTAAGAGCTGAAATAGGGATGCTTTCTACCAGTGCAGGAACATTTGGTTTTGACTGTTTATCTTTATTTTAAATAATAATTTCTGGGAGTTTTGGTTAACTTTCCTAGAGTATGTCCGCCTAGCATAGTGGTTGCTATTAAATGAAACACCACTCATTTTGTAGAAAACTTCTTGCTGAACATATGTCATACTCACAGTACTATGCTACCTTTTTCATTTTAAAGTTATTCACATTTGTTTGTCAAAAAAGGGAAAAGAAAATTGAATTGTATGCTGTTTTTTGATAATTATAAAAAAAACCTAAAATGTATCTATAAATGAAACACCAGTCATTTTGTAGATATTTTTGTGCTGAGCATTTTCTGTGCTCACAATACCATGTATTCACATTTGTTTGTCAAAAAAGTGAACAAAAAACTTAATTTTCTTCTGCTTTTTTGCTAATTGTAAAAAATCTATAAGGTATCTATACATGAAACACCACTCATTTTGTAGATAATTTTGTGCTCACAGTACCATGCTATCTTTTTTCATTTTAAAGTTATTCCCATTTGAATATGGTTAGTACTGCTTCTGAGGCCGAACATTCTAAATTAATTCTAAAGAGATTTATGACATAGTAACTGTGTGTATAAATGGTCACTGCATGTATAACACACACCCTGAAGTGCATTATTGCTATTATACAATGACTAGTTGTGTTTTAAGAAAATTAAAATGTGAAAAATATGTTTAAAGTACTTTTTTTCTTAGTTTTTTTGCTAGTGAAGGTATACCTATGGGAAAAAAATCCTTAGTATCTGTGTTGTCCAGCAGGTGGTGCTGCACTTATACAATGTTGTAGACTTAGCCCATTTGTTTCTCCCCACAACGAGTCATTGTATAATAGCAATAATGCACTCTAGGGTGTGTGTTATACATGCAGTGACCATTTATACACACAGTTACTATGTCATAAATCTCTTTAGAATTAATTTAGACTGTTCGGCCTCAGAAGCAGTACTAACCATATTCAAATGGGAATAACTTTAAAATGAAAAAAGATAGCATGGTACTGTGAGCACAAAATTATCTACAAAATGAGTGGTGTTTCATGTATAGATACCTTATAGATTTTTTATAATTAGCAAAAAAGCAGAAGAAAATTAAGTTTGTGTGTATTTCCTTTTCATTGTGTGTATTTCCTTTTCATTGTGTGCTTGTGCTGTGATTCTCTGCATTTATTAAGAACCCCCTTCCCCTGGAAAAAAAACCCACAAGAGAAGTAGTTAGTTGCCTTTCTTTGAGCTGATCCTGCTGTACTTCGTGGAATGATTAATATTTTTTCATTGTTTATGTGAAAGCTGCAAAGTGGATCGGGAACTGCTGATGATCCTACTTCCTGTATTGTGCACTATTTCAAATTGGATTACAGGTACATGGCTTTTTTTGAATTGTTCCCCATTTGGTTATAGTGGGTGAAAGCAATGACTGTTTCTTCGAGGAAATGGGCAGTCTGTGCACTGAGTGTGGAGCAGCTGTTTGAAAGTGCTTGCGTGACTGCCTAATGCGAGGAAAATGCCATTTGACATAACGGCTTTTTTTTTCTTATTAAAACATGTTTCAGTGGGGGAATATGGGGTGTAGCATTGTGCTACTGTGGTTATAACAGCTGGTGGCTACTGAGGTGTGAGTGAGGAAAAACAAATAGGCTGTCGATAGGGAATAGTTGAAGTGGACCACTGCATGATTACAGTGATTTTATTAACATTTGATGTGGTCATCAGAGGGCTGGGACTAGAGCTGTGATGTGCTGGGATAACATCATGGCTCCACTCCCAAATGGACCAGAGTCCAAGATTATTTCATGTCATTGTATAATAGAAGATAATGCCTGATGTACAGGTGATAGCCATGGTATAATCACCTCGAGTGGTTGCTAGGGCATCAGTAAACCCTGAGAGCACAGCTCGAGAGGTTACAATTGCCCTAGCAACCACAAGAGATGATTACACCATGGTTATCACCTGTACATCATGCATTGTCATTTATATTTATGGGACTCGACATGAGAAGTTACCCCCCCGAACACAAGTAATTTAGCCTTACCTTATTAATGAATTTGCACTACAGCCACATGATTGTGTAAGAAAATAATTTATTAGCATACACAGACTGAATGACAGTGGGCCAAAATAGCACCAGAGTTACAATCTCTATCAGACACAGTGATTGCTAGACTCAGTAACAGTAAACTGTGACAATTGGAATGTTATTTGAATACTGTACTGAGACTAAACAATCACATTCTGGGTGTGTAGAATACTGAATAACACTGGCATTCCATTTTGTAAACCCACTGCTATGACATAGATGAGACAGGTTTATAAGGTTCTGACATCACAACAGTGGGATTACAAGGTTGTAATCTGTTTGATTTCAATGGGTAATAAGGGCTACCCATACACTATATTTATATAATTACTGGTGAGCCCAAATATCAACACATTTAAAAAGTCATATCAACTGAAAAGCAGTGCAAAGCCTCGCTAAGTGATGGGGAGAATGCGAAGTTAGGGTTTTCAACCCTAACACCAAATTTCCCCTCTTTTGACGCTGTGGAACAACCCTCACTGATGCATTAAACTGAGTTTTTTGCCATGAATTTCCCTTCTTTTTGAGAATGTGCACTATAAATAGTAAATGGAATGTGGTGGTGGGAGCTTGGGGCCCACCATATAATTTTTTTGTCAGTTCGCTGTGCAAAAACTGTATGACTGACTGAAGTTAAAATTGGTAACGGCTGAAAATGCACACAAATGGTGGACTGCAAAGCGGTCCAACTTCAAATGGCCATAACTCTGGAATGGAACAACATTTTTTCACCAAATAAAAACTGCCATGTTCCTTGAACAGAGGTATTTCTACCTGCCAACCACACACTGGCTGTGCTATGTGTCACAGAAGACAGTGCAGAAAAATATGTAAAACATAATATGTTGCACTGCACTACGCAAACACGAAACACAAATGGTAATGGTAACGCAAACGGTGATGGAACCAGTGAGGTAAAATAAAATAGTAATGCTAACTGTAATTGAAACACAAGCACAAATGGTAACACACATAGTGATGCAAATGTACACGATAACACAAATGGTAAGAGAAACGCAAACGGTAATGAAGACAGAAATGGTAACGCAAACGGTAAAGAAGACAGAAATGGTAACACAAACGGTAAAGCAAATGCTCACGGCAACAGAAACACAAACATTAGCAAAAACAGTAATGGAAATACTAACAGAAATGCAAATGCAAACAATAACAAAAATGCAAACAGTAACAGAAACGCAAATTGAAATGCAAACAGTAATGGCAACAGTGACACAGAAGAAAACAGTAATGAAATAGACAACAGAAACGCTACCAAAAATGCAAACACTAAGGCCAACAGAAAAGCAAACGGTGATGAAGACGCAAACAGTAATGATAATGCAATTGGAAATGCAAACAGTAACACCAACGATGATGTCAAATGGAACAGTAACACAAATGGAAATGCAAACGCAAGTACTTATGCAAATGCAAATCGTAACGCGCACGGTTGTGGTAATGCAATTGGAATGCAAACACTGATGGTAACACCAATGATGACGCCAAAGGAAACGCAAACAGAAATGCAAATGGAAGCGCGTACACAAATGCTAATGGTAATGTACATGGTGACGCAAAAGGAAATGCAAACAAAAACAATAACGGAAACACAAATGGTAACAGTAACACAAATGCAAGCACCAACTCAAATGCAAGGGCAATGTACATGGTGACATAAATGAAAATGCTAACGCAAACGGTTACGGAAACGCAGGTAGAAATGCTGACTGTAACAGTAACGGAAATGCACAACCTTTTTTTCCCCAAAAGCTGCATTCAGAAGCACAGTGAATACAAAGAATGTATGCATAATAATGGGCTTTGGAGCAGAAAATGAATACTTGGAATACTAAATTGCTTATACCTCAGGAATTGAATGACGTAGAAAAAAAATTAAATCTCATATTATTTATAGCATTCCTGGTTGGGGGCTAAACATTTTTCTGAGGAAAAATCCATATCTTGAAGCGTTTTCAAGATATGGACCCAGAAAGGTGCAGCGTATGCTGTAATGATAGCCTATGGGAAAAATCATCAACTTCTGAGTGCCGTAACTTTGCAGCTCTCTAATATTTTTTAACCAAACCACCAAAAGGCACATCTGTGGGATCTTGGCTTTCTTTCCTCCAAATTTCAGCCCAAAAGACCAAAGCATTCTTTTGCAGCAGGGTGGCAAAGATTTCCTATTCTTTTGGGCATAGTGCTGCAAAGTAGTGTAGTGATTTGCGACACTTTCGCAAAATAAATCACGAAAGCATTGAATGTGTGACACTACTTTGCGACACTACCGTTTATAAAAATTTGAAAAACATATTTCTGGGGGTGTTAACCCCTCAAAAAGACATGGCTAGCATCCTCAGGACTCGACTAGGTGAACACAGCAAGAATTGTGTCCCTAGAGGGTCCCAAATTTAAATTGCAAGCTTTTCTGTGACCACCAACTGAAAACAAGATGGCAGATTTGCGACACTACAAGGGTCATTTGCGACACTAAAAACTGCATTTGCAACAATGTCAAACTTTTTGTTAACTTTTCCCGTTGACTATAATGGGAAATTTGTTTTTTTGAATAACTTTTGAACCATTTAATATTTTTTCATGAAATCTTCAAAAGGCACATCAGGGACCATGGCTGCATGTTCTCTGAAGGTTTTGGACTGATCACACAGACCATGCGACCTGTAGGTGTGAGCAAAGAATGTGCAAAAATGCATAATTACCACATTTTCCAGTGCTATGTAGCTCTGTAACTGTGTATCTGACCATTACAAAACTTAGTGGATCCAGAGATCTATGGTACCACTCCGTATATGCCACATTTAAGGCAAATCCATCATATGGTGGCAAAGTTATGAAGCTGCCAAATTTCAGAGTTTAACCTTAAATAGGGTACTCAACCCTAACTATAGTGGTTCTACTGTGCCACTATAATATATATATATATATATATATATATATATATGTATATACATACACATACATCTAGGATATGCAATGGAAGCAAGTGTAATAAATGATTCATCTGCACAGGAGCAGTTTGACCTCAGTTAACCTTACGAGTGGTATTAAGCCCACGATGTGTCCAAGGTCAAACTGCTCAAGTTCAGATAAATGTAATTGTTTTGTTTTTGCTTTTGTGGGGGCATTTGTTAGTCAAAAAAGTGAATAAAAACTGAATTTTCTGCCATTTGCTGCTGATTATAGAAAATTTAAAAGGAATCTAGAAATGAAATGCCTCTCATTTTGTAGATATTTTTATGCTGAACAACTTTTGTGCTCAAAGTACCGTACTACCATTTTTTTGTTTTTAAGTTATTTGTATTTGTTGGATGCAAAAGTGCACAAAAATAGAATTTTCTGCTGTTTTTTGCTAATTCTGAAAACATTAAAAAGTATCTGTAAATGAAACACCCCTCATTGTGTAGATATTTCTGTGCTGAATAAACTTTGTGCTCACAGTACCATGCCATCTATCATTTTTCATTTTAAAGTTCCATACATTTGTTTGCAGATAAAAAGAAAAAAAAAGGAATTTTCTGCTGTGTTTTTGCTAATTATCAAAAAATCTAAAAGGTATCAATAAATAAAACACCACTCATTTTGCAGATATTTCTGTGCTGAACAACTTTCGTGCTCACAGTACCATGCAATCATTTTTCGTTTTAAATTTATTCGAATTTGAATATGGTTAATACTGCTACTGAGGCCAAACATTCTAATTGACTAAAGCACTGTATAGATAAATGGCTGATGACATAAGCACCGTGTGGATAAACAGCTGATAACATAAGCACTGTATACATAAATGAAATTTATGTACACAGTTACTCAGATAAATGGATTTATCACACTGTTTATCTCCACCCCAATGCATAAATATATAGATAAATATATATGTATGTGTATATATGTATATGTGTGTATATATGTATGTGTGTGTGTATATATCTATATATATATATCACACACACACACACACATATAGAAATATGTATGATTTTATTTTAATTTCAACTTGCAATTAGGCCTCATTTCGGCATTTTGTCTTTCATTGACTGTGCTCTTTAAAACACAAGGACACGTGCAATAAAATTTATAAGCTCATCTTACTTGTATTAGGGAGAATAGTATCCCATGGTTTTTTGATCAGTAGAATGCTTTTTTTAAAAATTACTGAGACAGTTTAAAATTTATGTGAGAAGAGCTCTCTACTTGTTGATAATTGTTGATAGACTAAGAAGCATACTCGTGTTAATTAGCTTCTCTGAAGTAATCTTCTGTTCTGTTTCAAAAGTACTGTAAATCATTGCTACACACACACACACACACTGGAAGAGATGACCAAGCATGTAATTTGAGACTGCTCTGCAGTTAGGTGCTGTTATCTGTCTTACAGTAGCTCTACAAATGCTGCTTACCAAGTTGAATTGAAAATAAAAGTGTTTCTTGTAGTCACTGAAGAACTACAAGGCTGCCAAAAGAACTAGATTTAATCTATTTGACTGAGCTCTGCACAGATGTTTAGTCTGTAGCACTGTAAGGGTTAAATTGAAGGGCTGCAAAGTAGTGGATGGATCATTTGAAAACTCCAAAGGAAGTGTTCTTCGGTCTGAATCCTGTAGCTCATTTTTAGAGCTGACGCAATAGTGCTGCAGGCTCCGCCTACTTGCAGCCCACCAAGCTCTGCACAGATCTTTAGTCTGCAGCACTGTGAGGGTTAAATTGAAGGACTACAAAGTAGTGGAAGGATCCTTTGAAAACTCCAAAGGAACTGTTCTTCAGTCTGAATCCTGTAGCTCATTTTTAGAGCTGTTGAAATAGGGCTGCAGGCTCCGCCTACCTGCAGCCCTAAAAAGGGAATAAACCTCTTTGACATCCACATCCATATCTTCTGCATACTTTAACCCAACAATTTAGAGACTCGTCACTTTCACATTTTTTATCAAATGATTGCTTATTTATTAATATCTTGGAATAATACCTTTGAGGTAGAAGCTCATTTAAAAAGGTTCCGCATCAAACATGCAAAACACAAATACAAGACTGTGAATGCCTATCTATAAAAATCCTGATAGGCAAAGGGGGCTAGGGACTAATTATTATGGTAGTCTGTATCCCACCAGGATGGCAGCAGGTGGGGCTTGAAGCCTTTGCCAACTCTTACACCCAGGCAAGCCGGAACAAGGAAACCATCATCCTGGGAGACTTTCACTGTAACTGCCTTGCCAGCTCCAGCACCGCACACAGAGACTTAATCTCCAGACTCTACCTGATGCAGATGGTCAAAAACTGCACCCAAACAAACTACCGTGTGGGTACAAGCACATTGATCGACTGGGTACTAACAACACACCCTGAACAGCTGATGGATATCAAGGTACTCTAGGTTCGCTAAGGTTCACTAAGGTGATATGAGGAGCATGGGGGCACAAGGCCCATAACAGCTCCTATACTAACTCATTGGATAGTGGGTCAATTTGTACTGCTATTATCAGGTTATCTAATTGCTTTTTTAAATTATTTTTGTTTTGCTGATAATTACATTCAAGGGTAAGTTATTCCATGGATATATCACTTGTTGGGAAAAGAAATATTTTCTCTTCAAGTAGGTAAACATTTTACCTTTTAGCTGGTGCGGATGATCTCTAATGTCATGGAAGTCATCCTTGAATTTGAGATTTAGTTCTGTTATAATAAGCGGGTTATTTATGATGTCATACAAAAAAAAAAGATCACCCCTTATACGGCGAGTGGCTAGATCCATAAGGCCCAGTGAATGTAGTCTGAAATCATAGGGTTCATTTTGTAATCCCTCAATATGTTTAATATATTTTCTTTGTACTTTTTCTAATAGATTACTCTCAGATTTTCTAAATGGATGCCATAGCTGGGAGGCGTATTCAAAATGAGGTCGAACATATGCTTTAAATTAGGGCATCATAACTTTTGGGTTCCTAGATTTAATATTCCATTTAATGGGCCATATTACTCTATTAGTTTTGTTAATAATATCATTAATGTGATTAGAATGTGTGAGATCATGAGAGATGTTTACACCCAGGTCTTTTTCATCAGTAGATGTGGCCAACAAGGAGAACACCCTCAGCGACCACTCTCTGGTCCAATATGTGTGGTCAACTAAACAGGCCAAGCAACCCCCAAGAATAGTGAGGAATAGAGTAATTAAAAACAGCTCTATGGTGGACTTCAGGAACCACCTTAAAGGGACAGACTGGAGCTTCCTTGACTCGTGCCCCTCTGTTGACACTGCCCTGCAGCTCTTCCTCACTCACTTTAATGAGGCAGTAGACAAGTTCACCTTGTACCACAAGAAGTTGATTAAAGCAGGAAGCATGAACTGGGTCACACCTCAACTTATTGACATGATGTGGGAATGTGATCTCCTCTGACAGCAAGCACAGGCAAAAGGGACTCCTTTGGATGCCCAAAACTATAGAGTGGCCCGAAACAAGTGCACCTCGGCAATCAGACGGGTCAAGGCTACATTTCACAGGAACCAGCAGTCTCAGTGCTGGGGGGATGGGAAGAAATTCTGGTCCTCTCTTAAGAACCTCACCGGAACCAGTGATAGGTCGCCTCCCTCCATACTACACCACAATGGTGAGGTCACCCTAGATGAAGCCACAATGGCAAATATCTTTAACAAAGCATTTTCTAACTACAGTGCAGTCATTTTTCCCATGCCAGCCACTTATTCTGGTGGAGAACTGACCACAGACCACCCACCCACCCCTAATAACACCAAGACCTGCCCAACCTTCTACTTCCTCCGGGTAACCATCAAGGAAACAAGAAAATACCTAGCAAGAGTCCTAGGAAATACAGGGATGGGAGGGGATGGCATTGACATGAAACTGATGTCTACCACCCTACTTGAGGTCATTGTACCCATTACTAAGCTGTTCAATCTATCCCTTTGCCTGTATGCTTTCCCCTCTAGCTGGAAAACTGCTCTGGTCATATCCATGCATAAAGGAGGTAACCGGTCTCCAGTATCCAATTACAGGCCCATTTCAATCTTATCGCCACTCTCCAAAGCACTGGAAAGAATCATTGTTGATTAACTAATGGACCATCTGCATAAATATAACCTCCTCTCCCCTCAGAAAAATGGTTTCCAAGAGCTTCATAGCATTAATACTACTCTAACTGACTTCACTGGTTGAGTACATGAAGCACTTGACCAGGGCCACTTGGTCGGGGCAATCTTTACAGACCTGACCAAGGCCTTCAACTTTGTGGACCATCAGCTGCTGGACTATAGGCTAAGTGACATAGGGCTATCCTCTGCCAAGGTCAGTTGGTTTTCCAGCTACCTGTCTGGATGATCTCAAAAAGTAAAAATCAGCAGTGCAATCTCTGACTCCTGCGAAGTAACAGTAGGGGTCCCTCAGGGTTCTGTATTAGGCCCGCTCTTGTTCAGCCCCTTCGTGAACAACCTCCCCGATGCCTGTCCAACTTCACAGATCCTGCTGCAGTATATGCAGATGACACTGTCATCTTCTCTCGTAATTCCAACCAAGAAGCTCTCACTAGGGAGTAGCAGTACAACTTTGACCTCCTGCAGGATTAGTTCAAAGATAGCATGCTTGTGCTTAACAGCAAAAAAAACATGGTAATGCTCTTTGCTGGTAGCCAAAAGAGAAGATCAACTGTTCCCTTCTCAATTGCCTGTAGCCCTCACTCCCCCTTAGAACCGATGTCATCGTTCTGGTATCTTGGAATCACAATCAACAAGTCCCTTTCATTTGATGAACACATCCGCAATATCACCGCCACTGTAAACAGGAAACTAGGGGCCCTCTATAGGCACAGATTCTGCCTCACACCTGAGGCCAGGCTCCTGGCTGTTACAAGTACTGTACTACACATCTCGGATTATGGAAACCTGATATATGGTGCAGCCACCAATATGAGCCTACTTAGAATACACACAACCCTCAATAAAGCCTGCTGATTTGTTTTAGGTGCAGATCGCCTAACACATACATGCGATCTTTACATTAGGACAAAATGGCTTCCTCTCATGGATCATATAAAACTCCACTCCTGCCTTCTAGGGAAGAAGGCCCTCCTAGGGTTTGCCCCTCCCTCCTTTCAAGCTCTATTCCACACTGCACCTTCTGAAACATGCTACAAGAAGTGTCACTAAACAAACCCTAGCAGTCCTGTTCCAAAGAACCACCCTAGGGAGGTGAGCCTTTGTGGTTAGGAGCCCTGCCTGGTTAAATGAGCCCCTTCCCTCCACCACAAGCCTTTCTCAGCTTGGTTCCCAATCTGAGCTTCGGAATACTATCTCCCCCAGTACACTGTTACTGCCGCACACAACCTAGTCAGTACTAGCCTGCAGTACACCTGGGTATTGCCAGGACCAACCTTCTACTGAGCCATGAAGCTCACTTCTCCCCACCATTCCTGCCTTCCTACCTAGCACCCCCATGCTCCCAACACTGCCCCGATGTGCCCTCAACTGCTTTTCCAATACCCTCCCACCCCCACTGTGCCCGGTTCTTTTCCTTCTCCCTCTAGTTCTGTCTCCTACCTGACTCACATGCCTGCAGCCTCCCAGTTGTGCTCTCATGCCTGGAATCTCCCAGATGTGCCCTCTATTGTCCTCCCCTTACCCCTCCAACCACCAAATGTGCCCCCTGCTATGCCCTCTCTCTGTGTCTCCTCTCTCCCTCTAAGACTATAACCTCCATGTGTATTTGTTAGGATGTTGCCACAGTTGCCCTCAACCACCTCTGTTCACTCATGCCTGTGCTTGTGTAGTCTGGTGTACTTACTTCCTGTGCCAATGTGGGTACGGTATCCTATTGTACTCTACCTAGCTTTGTTGTGTTTGATGTTATGCTTTGCCTGATATTGTATATAGCATGTTATCCTGTATAGTTTGTTCTACTGTTGTTGCCTGATAATGCTTACTGACTGCTACTGTTTCACCCCCTGATGTATGTGTTCCTCTGCTCATGTTGACAAGGATCCTTTGTAAAAGAGCTTTTAGCTCAAAGGTAGTAATTCCAATTTCTCAATAAATAATCAATTAGCAAGGGAACATTATGAAAAGTTAGAGGTGGCAAAGATACAGGATCAATTTCCTGTTAATACAGTTCACATTCAGCAATATGTGTAAATATATAGCTATACACTTGCAAGCATAATTTTATGATTTAAGAGTATTGATGTATAGTGACATGCATTAACGTAGTATCAATGCATGAAAATTGCATCAACAGGTCAAACAATGTTGATATGACACCAAGCTTTGTTTTAAAACAATCTTAAATCACATAGTGCTAATGCTGAATCTTAAATCACTTAGTGCTAATGGTTATAAAGTTAACATTTTCTTTTTTTGTGTAATTTCTTTATTCTTCTTACTCATCCAGAGTGTACCTCGCTTTCAGGCTCTCAATGGGTTGGATACTGCTACCCAACAGCATTACCCACCACTGCCAGACTCTGTCTCTAGACTCCTATGGGTCCTCCACTATTCCCACAAGGTCCAGCATGAGACCAATAAGCTGTTTTCCCCACTTTTCCTGTGAATCCACCACTCCAGCATATCCTTGCCACAGTGTTCTTGGGGACTCCTAGCTATGACCTGTCACTACACTGTCTAGGGCACCACCATCAAACCTGCAGACAAAAGTCACTTTGTAGTAATGCAACCCAGCCTTCATACTCCAAGAGGACAGCATCAAAAGGCTGTTTTATTTTCCTGATGTAGGGTGCAAAGCCAGGTTACCTGCATGACAAAGCAGTCTCTTACCTCTCTGTGCTATGAAGCAGGAAAACTAGCCAGTTTTAGAGAACATTTATTTCAAAAGGTCTTACTTTGGAAACACCAGGGTTAGGAATACTTATAAATAAATATGTAACTTACTGATAAGATTTTTAAATATCCGTAATGGCAAGTGATATCAATATAAGTACTCTGTGTTGCTTAACTCAAAGATTAATTTTTAGCTAAGCTATTTTTCATTACCTAACTTGCCTGATGCCACCCCCCAGCCCTACCACCGACCTTCTCATGGACTCACTGGTTATTTATGACTTGCCCAGGAGCACAACAGTGGTGGGTGGCTTGCCATGTTGGTCATGCTTGTGCCGGCTAGGGTTGGCAGCACAACAGTGAAATAGGCCATTTTCCTTCAGCTCCTGGTTTTCTTCCTCATAGAAACACAGAAATATAGAAGTTGTCAGCAGATAAAGACCTCCTGGCCCACCTAGTCTGCCCTATATTTCCTACCTACTGTGCCACAGCAGACCCTACTCGATCTCTGGTCTTCTCTCCCCCTTACTTTACTTCTAAGATCCCCTTGTGTCTATCCATGCATGCTTGAATCCCGTTACTATTTTAGCCCCCATCACCTCTGCTGGGAGGCTGTTTCAGGCATCCACCACCCTCTCCGTGAAGAAGTATTTCCTCATATCTCCTCTGAGTCACCCCCCCAGCTTCATAGCATGAGTCCTTGTCCTGTAGCATCTTTTTCTATGGAAAATGCTGCCTTCCTGTACCTAATTTATATCTGTGAGGTATTTGAAGGTTTCTATCATATCCCACTTCCCTCCTTTAATTTAGAGAGTACATATTTAGTTACATAGGTTACATAGGTGTTTTCAGAGCATAGCAGACAATTGTCCATTTAGCTCGTCATGTCTCAATGTCTATAACCCTTAGTATTACTTGAACCACAGAATTCATCTAATCTTTTCTTAAATTCCATAATACTTTAACTTCCTACTAAATTCTCAGAAAGGAGTTCCAAAGTGCCACCACTTTCTGATTATACCAATGTGATCTTTTATCACTGTGACGTGCCTCTCTTGAGTCTTTCTTCATAGGGCTTTTGATGCAGGGCTTGCACCATTTTGGTAGCCCTCCTTTGTACCGCCTCCACCTTATCTATGTCCTTCCAAAGGTGGGCCTCCAGAACTGGACACAGTACTTGGCGTGGGGTCTTACTAATGATATATACAGGGGTAATACTATCTTCCTCATTCTGCAGCTGATGCCCCTCCCTATACACCTCAGCACCCTGCTAGCCTTTCCCACTGCCTTATCACACTGTTTGGCTACTTTCAGTTCATCAGAAATTATTACCCCAGGTGCATTTCCTGTTTTCTGGTTACTAATACCTCCCCTCGGTATTGGTATGTTGCCCCTCAGTTTTTGTGCCCCAAGTGCATGATTTTTCACTTTTTTGCATTTAAACCCAGCTGTCATTCCCTTAACCATTCTTCCAGCTTTTTAAGATCATCACTCATTCATTCCACACACACCCTGGTGTGTCCGCTCTGTTGCAGATTTTTGTGTCATCCACGAACAGGCGTGCTTTCTCTTCCAGCCTTTCTGCAATGTCACTAATAAAGACAATGAAGAGGACTGGCCACTGTGGCACCCCGCTGGCCACCTTACCTTCTCCAGAGTGGACCACATTTACCACCACCCTCTGACTCCTATTCTTAAGCTAACTTCTTACCCATTTTACTACTTTTGGACCCACTCCCAGGTTGCCCAGCTTGCTCACTAGTTTTCTATGTGGACCAGTGTTGAAGGCCTTACAGAAATCCAGATAGGCCACATCTACCACTCCTCCCTGATCCACTTCCCTGGTCACCCAGTCAAATAACTCAGTCAGGTTTGTCTGGCAAGACCTCCCCCCCGTGAAACTGGGTGCATAGGGTGGTGCTGACTCACATCCTGTAATCCACTGGTTATAAGATATTTCCCAGTCCTTTCCTTCAGTAGCAATTCCATTACTTTACCCACTACTGAAGTCAGGCTGACAGGTCTGTAATTTCCTACCTCCTCCCTATATCCACTTCTGTGTAGTGGGACCACATCTGCCCTCCTCCAGTCTCCCAGAACCTCCCTGTTTCTAGTGATAGGTTGAAAAGAGCTCCCTCAGTATCCTAGGGTGCACCATGTCAGGTCCCATTGCCTTGCCTACTTTTAATTGGCTAGTTCCTTGAGGACTCTCTCCTCTGTCAAAGGACTAGTTTCCACCTCCCTTCCTTTAATGACCTTATCCCTAATCGTTGGCCTGTTACTTACCCCTTCCTCTGTAAATACTGAAAAAAAGTAATTGTTTAATATGTCTGCTTTTTTTACCCTCTTCCTCACAAACCCCTCCTTCTCCTTTTATCCTTACTATCCCTCCTTTGGTCTTTCTCATCACACACACACATATGTATATATATATATATATATATATATATATATATTTCATGGCAAAAATCCATTTAATGCATCAGTTAGGGTTGTTCCACAGTGACTAAGTGAGGAAATTCGATGTTAGGGTTGGAAGTCCCCGGACCCCCACCCTGCCCCCAACCGGCAGCGGGTGTGCGTTAGGGTCATTAGCCTAACTCTGACCCCATTCCATGTGTAAACAAGCTGAGGTGGTGAAGTATAGAGAATGGGGTGATAGTTAAGACTGATGACTCCCAATGCGCACTCCTGATGCCGGTTGGGGGCGGTGGGGGAGCAAGGGGAGCTTTAATCCCAACATCGAATTTCTCACTTTTGTCGCTGTGGAACAACCCTAAATGATGCATTAAACTGAGTTTTTGTCATGAATTTCCTTCTTTGAGAATGAGGACTATAAATAGTGAATGGATGTGTGGTGGAGACGGCCTTCGGCCCACGCGCTCCCACCACATGATTTTTTGTCACATAGTAATGGTATGTACAATGCAAACACAAGCACAAATGCACATGGTGATGCAAATGTAAATGGTAACGCAAATGGTAATAGAAACACAAGTGCAAAGTGATGCCAAAGCGAACAGTGATGGAAACAGAGACGCAAATGCAAGCATGTACAGAAACGCAACTGGTAACACTCTTGGCCATGGTACCACAATTGGAAATGCAAATGGGAATGGTAACAGCAACAATAATGCCAAAGGAAACAGAAATGCAAACGCAAACGCAAGCACATATGGAATGCAAACCGTAATGCACGTAGTCATGGTACCACAATTGGAAATGCAAATGGTAATGGTAACAGCAGCAATAATGCCAAAGGAAACAGAAATGGAAATGCAAACACAAGCATGTACAGAAATGCAAACCGTAATGCGCACAGTCACGGTAATGCAATTGGAAACACAAATGGTAATGGTAACAGCAACGATGATGCCAAACTAAAGAAAAACGAAAATGGAAGGGTGGCTGCAAATGCAAATGAAAATACACACAGTGACGCAAATCAAAACACAAACACAAAGAGTAGTGGAAATGCAAATGGTAAATAACACAAATGCAAGTGCAAACAAAAATGCAAACAGTAACGCACACGGTGGCATACATGGGAACGCTAATGCAAACGGATACGGAAACACAAATGGCAATGCTAAGGGTAACAGTAATGGACGCGCACACCCTGTTTTTTTCCAACAGTTGCATAGAGAAACACAGTGAGTACAAAGAATGTATGGATAATGATGGGACTCAGGGCAGAAAATGAGCACTTGGAATACTAAATTGCTTATATCTCAGGAACTGTACGACGTAGAAAAAAAATTAAAATTTCATATTTTTTATGCCTATCCTGGCTAGTTTTGCACTTAGCCCTGTAGCAGGGGGCTAAGCATTTTAGTGCAGAAAAGTCTGTATCTCAAAGTGTTTCTGAGATACAGGCCTCGAAAGGTGTAGCAGACACTGCAATGTTAGTCTGTGGGAAAAAGTGTCAACTTTGGAGCACCATAACTTTCCATCCATGCAACATTTTGTCATCAAACCACCGAAAGGCACATCTGTGGGATGTTGGCTTTCTCCCCTACAAATTTCAGTCTAAAAGACCAAACCAGTGTTTTGAAGCAGGGTGGCAAAGAATTCCTGTTATTTTCCCCATAAAGTCAAATAGTAGTGTTGCAAATCACAACACTTTTGCAAACAAAATCACGAAAGTGTCGCAAGTTCAGCACTACTTTATGACACTACTTTTCCCAAATATTTCAAAAACATATTTCTAGGGTGTTTAACCCCCCCAAAAAAGACATGGCTAGCATGCTCAGGGCATGACTAGGTAAACACAAAAAGAATTGTGTCCCTAGAGGGTCCAAAATTTAAATGCCAAGCATTTCTGTGACCAGCAGCTGAAAAAAAAATGGCTGACTCACAACACTAGGTATCAGCGTGGCTCAGTTGGTAGCACATCTGCCTGTGGACCAGAAGATCATGGGTTCTCATCACACACCAGGATCGGACTTGCACCTAAAAATCACTGGCATCCGAGTGCAGTATTGGGGGGGTGCTGTACTGCTGGGGTGTGCCGTCCTTCAGATGAGACGTTAAACCGAGGACCCTTCTGCCCATCCTGGTGTTGTCCTGGCGGGTGTCCAGGTGGAAGTAAAAGAACCCAGGTCACTCTTCGCAATGAGCAGGGAACATTCCCGGTGTACTGGCCAACATTCCCCCTACCATAAACTGGTTCATGCAATTATCCAGGCTGTGTGTGGGTGATGATGTGCAATATGGCCGCCACCACACATTCAGTCACTTCAGTACCAGTCTAGCATTGCTTGTAAAGTGCTTTGGGATACTGTTCATGAAAAGCGCTACATAAACGTTTGATTCTTCTTCTTTTTCTTCTATTACAGGGGTCATTTGCGACACTAAAAACTGTATTTGCGACACTGTTGAACTTTTTGTTAACTTTTCCCATTGACGATAATGGGAAACTTGTTTTTTGAATAACTTTTGAACCGTTCAATATTTTTTCATGAAATCTCCAAAAGGCACATCGAGGACCCTGGCTGCATGTTTTCTGAAGTTTAAGCACAAGCAAAGAATGCGCAAAAAATTGTAAATGTGCTACGGAATGTCACTTACTAACTCCGCAGCAGTATATCCGACTGGTACAAAACTTGGCATATCCCAAGATCTATGCTACTGCTCAGTGCCTGTCAAATTTCAGGCAACTACATCATACAGTGGCAAAGTTATTAATGTGCAAAATTTCACACTTTAACTTTAAATGGGGTACTCAACCCTAACTATAGTGGCACTACCATGCCACTGTAATATATATATATATATATACTGTATCTCAAGAATTTTTTATCCCCTTTTTTTACTGACTGCACCTTTGCATTCCTAACTGCTCTCCCTGCCCCTCTTTGTTTCTAACTCTCCTTATCCTTCTCCTTCTGTGTCCTCTTGTACCTTCTAAGTGCTATTTATTTTGCCTTTACTTTTTTGCTACTTCTCTAGAGAACCATAGCAGTCACTTTTTTCTCTTGACCTTTTTAGCCTGCTTGACACAGAGATTTGTTGGCTTTTCAATGCCCCTCTTTATTTTTGCCCATTGTTCCTCGACTCCCCCCAGTTTCCCTATCCCTGCCAGGGTGTCCCTGAGGCATTCTCCCATTTTCCTAAAACTGGCCCTCCTGAAGTATGGGAACCTCATCTTGGTGCAGCTTGATTATGGCCCAATTCTTAAATTGAGCCACACCATACACTGATCCCCAGGTGGCCACCTACTGTGATGTCAGCAACACTGTCTCTGTTTGTCAGTACCAGGTCCAGTATTGCCTCCCCCCCCATGAGTGGGCTCTTTAACTAGTTGCCTGAGAAATGTGTCTTGCAGGGAGTCCAGGATGCCCCTACTTTTGACCATTGCCACAGCTGGTATGCTCCAATCTAAGTCTGTTACATTGGAGTCCCCTACCAGCAACACCTTCCCTTTGCATCCCATCCTTTTGATTGCTCCCATCATATCTTTATCCACCTCTCCCCCCTGTGCTGGAGGTCTGTAGATTACTCCTGTGCAAATAGCAGCCCCCTTCCATGTCTCCAGGGTAACCCACAGTACCTCAGCTCCTCCCTGCTCAGGATGCTGGCATGGAATGGTGTGCTATGGTGCCTTTGGCATCTGCTGGCTACCCCTTCCCCTATGGTCATGCTGTGCTGCCTCTTGGCCTCCACCAGGTGGCAGTCACACAGCAAAATGCTGTGCCTATCCTTCCCTAAGGAGGAAAAGCTGTCCCTGAGATGTTCAATCCTCTCTCCCCTGGCCACCCCCCCAAGCAACCTGAGTCCATTCCCATATCCAGGTCACTGGCATAGCAAGTGGTAATGCCACCTGTGTGTTATCAGGACACTGACTCCAAGGTTTTAATTACCAACTAAAAACCACTATGAAGTTTCTTGCCTTAACGGTTCAAACATTGGCTATTTTCAAAGAAATATTCTTTAAAAGGCTAACTTTGGAACTGGTAGAATTAGAAATGTTGTTTTAAAGAAAGCTTGGAGTCAGCATACCACATAATAGTTTTATGGATGAAGCATTCAATTACCAATAATTTAAAAAATCTGCCAATATTGCTAACCCTAACTGTCCCACATTTACCTCTTTTTGAAGAAATTATCACTAGAAAGGGATCATTTTGGAATCATTAGTGCTAGAAATGTCATCTATTTTTTCTAAATAAATGCTTGGAGTAAGGGCAGCATACAATTGGCATATTGATACAGTTTTCTATTAACGAACATTTAAAATCTTAACATATTCATTTTAAAAGACCATTAGTATTTCCAGCCCCAACTGTTCCAAAGTTAGCTACTTTCTAAGAAACTATGTTTAGAAGGGGCTAACATTACAACCTTTGGGGCTATGAAATTATATGCTTAATTAAATTTTGGAGCTAGGACAATATAAAATAATTGTATTATTGAAAAAATGTTTTACATGATGTTTACACAAAAACATTTTTTTTGTCAAATAACTTTTTCCAGAATTGTTGAATTTTTGGTTTACAATCTGACCAAATAAATAAGTTTCCACTTATTTTGGTATTCATAGTCTACTGGCAAATACTTATAATCGTGTTGTGAAAATTGCAAAATTCTCCATTTATGTTCAGTGGTCTCAATATCTTCCTCACTTTCCCAGGCATTACTTGCAAAAGATGCAGAAGATATGTGGTTGGAGATCCTGGTTCAGTTACTTATAGGATGGCAAATCCAGATAACCTAGCATGCAGTATGCTTAAAGCAAGTTTGCAACATAGGAAATGAGTCTGATGGAAGGTTGTTGAGCAAGCAATAATACCCAACAGGGTGGGCGGTATTGAGCTATACCCACCTGCCCAGGGGCATAATGAGGCCCAACGCCACAGGCGGAGGGCCTTACAACCCCTGGAAGGGTGGGTATAGCCGATACCGGCCATCCTGGAGGGTATTATTGTGTTTAGAAAATGGGCAAGTATATTAAATAATTTTTTTTAACTATTTTTATTTTTAAGTGTTAAAACTCAATAAAATAGTTCTTCCACCTGCATTTGAATGGTGTTTTTCTTTCCATGGAGCTGCTTGTCATGCTTAAGTCCCCCCCCCACACACACACATACACAGAGTTGTGAGTGAAGTAAACAAGCCTTGCATAGAGGTACATTTTAGTGGTTTGCCTTTCAATTTACCTTTGGTTTTCCGCTAGGTAACTAAGGAGAGCTATACTTTTAAAGACGAGAGAATCAGAAATCAGGAGAGAAGCAGAGGTGCTGGTGGGCAGGTACAGTGTACAGCAGGTTGAGAATCAATAAAGCATGGTTGGGAGCCAGTTGTTGAGGCTGCATTTGTTTTTTAAGTTTCCTGGTTCTTCCTGCCTGCTGTAAGGACTGGGTCTGAGTTATTTTTATCATTTTTTTTGTTTTGTTCTTGTTCTTTTATGAGTTCCTGGTCCTTGTTGCATTCCAAGAGGACCAGGAGTGTGAAAGTGAAGCTTCCATTCAGTGAGAATGTTGCAGTTTCTGAGACACTTAATGGAGAGGGAACAGGGAATGTGGCTGATGAACTCTGCACTGAAAGGAAGGTACTTTGATTTTGAGCAAAAATGCCGTGTTTTTATTTTTGATATTGATGGGTATGGCAGCAGTGAAGTGGTGGCAGTCACAGTGATGAGCAGCCTGGTACGGACAGAAGGTCCATTACATTTTGAACAAGGGATTGACCACTTTTATTTTGTCTGTTTGGGAGACACAGACATTCTCTGATCCAGGTTTGGTGCTCAGGGATGTTTTTTTAAACTTTAAAATGTAAATAAAAAAATCACAGGAGTACAAAAGATTGGGAAAAGGACTGGAGGACTGGGGTCAGCTCTTACTTCTTGCTAAGTGAGACAAATAAATGACGGACATTTGAAAATGAAATGAGGGAGGTTTGCCAATTAGAGACCAGGCTGGACAGCAGGATTCTGGTAATGGGGTTGGCTGGGCTGGTACTTTTAATAGCTAGGCATCTGTTGCCTGATATATGCCCAGCTAGATATGTCCCTCAGCCAATCAGAAACTTGGAATACTTTTACCCATTTTCTAAAATAAAAGTCTCAATCCTTTGTACTTTAACTGCAGATATGTAACTAAGAATTTGCCAATACTTAACCCTGGAGAAATAGGTATTTGAAATGGTAGATGGGCATGAATACTGTTCATCATACACAAATATGGCTAAGAAATTTTCAACCTGTAGCTCATATTTTATCAATACAGATCAAAGGAACCCACCTGAGACAAAATCTCATACACCACTGGTTGATTCAGATTTCCCAAGGGACAGCTTAGGTTGCCTCTAACATATCTTCTGAGTCTGCAGAAGAAGAGGGGAAAGTTCAATCTCCTGGTGAAAATTCCCAATCTATAGGGACCATATGTTTTGAAATGGTGGTGACCAACACTAGCATGCCTCACCAGCCAGACTTTCTTCATCACACATCAGTAAAAATACTGTCTGGACCTGCAGTCCGACTTGTGATTAGGTTGAATCTGTCAATCTAAAAGTAAACATTACATAATTTCTGTATACACTGATGGATTTAATTGCATAGACTATTACTCTCCTATTGTGTTTAGGTAGCTTAAATAATTTTGTATCATACCCTTCAAAACAGAACAAGCTAGTTTTTCTTGTACAAAAAGGGACACTTTCACAATGGGGATCGAGTGCCCATAAGAAAACTATACAAGAGAAGCAACAGCAAGAGAAGATGTGGGAGCAGTGTGAGTAAGGCACTCAAGAACAAGGTTGCTGTTTGTTTCTGAGCTTAGAAAAATAAGACATTCCTTCTGGTGAACAAGCACAGGGGAAAGTCCCCATGAGTTTCATTTAGAGTATGTGCAAATACTTGACAGACCGTTTCATATTCTGCCTTGATCAAGTTCCACTATACTCGTATATCCAGACATGAACAAAACCTTGAATTTTTTGCAAAGCATGATATCATGACTTACAATACTGCATAATACGCAGTGACAAACTGCAATTTTCTATGAGACCCACAAACATCACTACAGTGCAATAGGAGTGACATTAGAAATCATCAAACTTGCCATGTTTGGAAAGGTCTGATTTATTTCTGGACTGTTCATAAAAGCAATCTGGGAAAGACTATTTTTTTCATATAGATTTGATTCTCCTGGCCAGATGCCTTGAATCTGACTGATCCCTGTGGGACCTGCCAGTCCCATCATCAGTCAGCCACCACTCCATGGTCTAGAGGTTGACAGAGAGGCTTTGCTCAGTGATAAATGTTGCAATCCAGTGTGGAAGCAGTGGTGCTGGTGTGGACACAACAGTGCCAGAGGGCTGTTGTGGAGGTGGCAACAGTTTGGGCCTTTTCTCTTCTGGCGAACCATGACCCTCCTCTGGTGCCACACAACCCTACAAAGACTACAAGCGGCCACAGTGGATCCCTTGGTTGTGGAGCAAGCGCCTTAACCCTTCACCACAAAATGCTGAGGTATAACATTGTGGCATGATTCTTCTCAATTTGGGCACCCAGCAAGCCAACCAAACGTCAGCTTCCCAAGATTGCTCTTGAACTTGGGTCACCAGCATGGTAGTGAACAAACAGTTGCCACTGGGTCATCAGATGGACAAAAGAACATTTAGCTAAAACTTCATCTTGTGTTTTTCAGTACCACTCTTCAGTACTACTGTATACTGTAGTTTATCACTTCATAGGTTTCATAGGTTGTGTAAGAGCAAATAAGCAATCTGCCCTTTAGTTGCTTGCCTTTTCTCAAAGGTTATATCCTGCTATATTACTACTTGTAATATAGTTATCTGGCCTTGCCTTAGAGATTGTCATGGTGTTACTAGCCTCAGTATCTAGTGGTAATCTATTCCAAAGTAACACCACCCTCTGTGTAATCCACATTGCTCTCTTTTTCACGTGTATTAGTTCTCCCTTTAGCTGGAGTATGTAGAATTTTATACTGCAGTCAGTAGTTTTTAATTCCAACCCAATGCAATTCTTTAAATCAGGATTATTAAAAGCTCCATAGATCAGGTAGAAGAAAATGAGATAAGTACTTTGCTAGTTACTTAAAGTTTTAGCAATTGTTCTCACTAACTTAATACAAATTAAGACGCAAATTGCCTGGCAGTTTGACAGAACAGAATCTGTGAAGAACTCATGTAATAAATAGAGTTAAATGTACATTTTTATTCTACTGATTGTAATCTGAAATAAGGTAATCTTTTTAATTGCTACAGTGTCTTTGTCCTGACAGTCAAAACTCCTGGTAAACTGACAAGGGCATTACTTGTGCCCTCATTGTATAAATTGCTGTAATTCTCCTGACATAAACTTCAGAGTTGAGCCTTTGAGACTACATGTTTCATGACGGGGTCTGACCAAGCAAACAGACACAGGAAAAAAAAGAAGCAATATACTATAATTTGCTTTGCACATGATTGAAAGCACAAGCAGTCAGTTTTGTGATTTGTTGACGCGACCTGATATTTCAGGATCAATGCAACTGTCAGTTTTGCACAGTGTACCAAGCCTGCTGGGTTATTTCAGAAACAAAAGTCATCTTTTAAGAAAATGTACTTCATGTTAAGGTTAAGATAAATCAGTTCTAAGCACAAATAGTAATAATTCTCACGACAACATCCACAACTCTAAAAGACAAGTTCTGGTCAGAGCCAATATGGCTGTGGAGAGCTTTTAGGAGTGGCAAGAGCATGGAAAAGAATATGTGGTGCTTTTGCTGCACCAGAGTCAGCCATAAGTAATACTGCAGCAATTACAGTACTGCACATGAGTGATACTTGCACATGTGAAGTTTGCCCTGTAGTCAGCCCTGCACAACATGGTGATGCTGACATAACTATGTATCCATGATAGTCATGCATGCACAGTTTAAGTCAATGTCACCATGCTGCACATGATGGCCATCAGAACTGCAGTTGCTGAACAGAAAAGTAGTGCACCAGGGTGTGGGTATGTTTATGCGACCTGTGGAGGGGAAGGGCTTATAAACAGAATCACTGGAAACTAAGTCAGAGCACTGTGGCAGCACATCAGACAGCGGCCCGGTTACATGCTTCCACAGTGCTGTTATAAAAATCTGATGATGGCATAACATCCGTGGAACTTGGCACATGCAGTCGTACAAATCAGACTCAGGAGGAGTCTATTAACAAACTAGAGATCTGGTCTGGGACTTGCTCATCATCACAGTCACTTTCTCATTCTTTTCTAAGCAGTCATTTTTGGCAAATGTGCCTTAACCATATTGATCTCAGTGCTGGTAGACTACTTCTGGTTTTCCCTTAATTGTATTAGGTGGAAGTAGTAGCAGTCTCGAAGTGGTAGCTGCCGGTGGTTGCATGCTCTGGAAAAAAGTGGTCCCCATGCTCGTCTGCACATTTTAGAAATGATGCCTTTCCTTGTTTTTGCTGAAAGAAACTGACCCCTTTAACACAAAAACAAAGAGTCAGTTATGGCCTCCACCACCACCCTTTTGCCTCAAGTGAGAACATCATTATGGGTTTGCATCAGATGTACTGTGGCAGCCATAGATGCAAAATATTGTTAAACAGTAATCAACTGTATGTAAAAGCTCTTTTTTTTGAATGTGTGCTTTCTTCATGAAGTCAATAACATTCCACCCATGTGTACTCTGCCCTCTGGATTTCTATTGCTCCAAGTGCACTATTTTACATTTTACATTGGCTTGCTATATACATAAGGAACATATTGGGAGGAAGTAGCATACTTGAGTGTGCCTCTCCACCCAATGCACTGCTCCTTGAGCAGGCATGGCGATCCTGCACCAATGGGTGCAGGGCTCAATATGACAGCGGTGTTCCTCTGCTTCAAAGGAAAGCACGCTGCCATACTGACGCCGTCCTCAGCGTCGGCCTACCTCCCCCCCGCACGTCCATCACGCCCTTCTAAAGTTTCGTGCCATGCTGGGAGCCCACTCCCAGTGTGGCAAACATTGTTTGCCGGCTGGGGTGCCCAATCCCCGCCGGCCCTCGCCCCCACACATCTTCTGCCATGCTGGGAGCCCACCCCAGTGTGGCAAACGTCCCACGCCGTTTTCTTTTTTTTTTCTCTGTAAAAAAAACGGTCCCACGGCAAGTCTTGTAGCTCCCCACAACCCGCACCCACCCACTGCGCACTCCAGCTCCTCCCACGCCCCCAATTCCCATACTTACTCCGGACTCCAGTGCGATGATCTTCGTGGACCGGGAACATGTCTGCACTCTTCAAAGGCGACCGCGAACTGAGGAAATGCCGGTAAGCTGTATTTTGACTAGGTAGGGGGTTTCAACTTTATTATACTCTGTCATTTTGGAATTTTGCACCATCAACATGGGTTTTGGGACCTTTTCTCATGAATGATGTCACTGTCATGGCGTTATTCTGGCCGAAGGGTGATTTTGCAGGCACTGTGCAGTCACTGCGTGAGATCACCCTTTGGCCTTGAATAATGCCAGGACAGTGACATCATTCATGAGAAAGGGTCCCAAAAAACCCATGTTGAAAATTTGGTGCAAAAATTCAAAAAAATGACTGTTTTACGAGTGTGCATTGTGCAGTCCCTGCGCAGGCTCATAAGTCTGCGAATTTTCAATATTTTCACTCCAGATTTTCAACATTGCCATTTTATCATACCTTCTTATGAGTTGTACAGCTGTCATTTTTCACATCTCACCCAAAATGTGTTTCCGCCCATGTAGCACACAATGGCGCAGTCGGTGTGCGAAATCAATGTATGGAACACATTAAGACAATCACAGTGACACTGTTCATGAGCACAGGTCTTAAAATGGCTATGTTGAAAATTTGGTGAAAAATTCCTAAAATGACTGTTTTTATGAGCGTTATGCAGTTCCTACGCACGTCGGATGGCTTATGAATTTTCAATATTTGCACTCAGATTTTCAGCATTGCCATTTTACAACACCTTATGAGCAGTGCAGCTGCCATTTTTCACATCTTGCCCAAAACGTGTTTCCACCCATGTAGCGCATAATGGCACAGTGGTGTGCGTAACTCAGTGTATGGGACACATTAAGAAAATCACAGTGTCACTGTTCATGAGCAGAGATCTTAAATGGCTATGTTAAAATTTGTGAAAACATTCCTGCAAATAACTGTTTTATGAGCGTGTGTTGTGCAGTTCCTACGCATGCTCGTAAGTTTGGAATTTCCAATATTTTCACTCCAGATTTTCAACATTGCCATTTTACCACACCTCCTTATGAGCAGTACAGCTGTCATTTTTCACATCCTGCCCAAAACATCTTTCCCCATGTAGTGCACAATGGCGCAGTCCGTGTGAAATCAATGTATGGGACACAGTAAGAAAATCACAGTGACACTGTTCATTAGCAGAGGTTTTAAAATGGCAATGTTGAAAATTTGGTGAAAAAATTCCTAAAAATGACTGTTTTATGAGCGTGCGTTGCACAGTTCCCACGCACGCTCGTAGGTTTGCGCATTTTCAATATTTCCACTCCAGATTTTCAACATTGGCATTTTACCACACTTCCTTATGAGCAGTACAGCTGTCATTTTTCACATCCTGCCCAAAACGTGTTTCCGCCTATGTAGTGCACAATGGGAGTAACAAACAGGTCATGCTGACAATTTATTGTGCAAATACCAGCAATCGCACAGGGCATTAGGGTAAAGCACCATACATGCCAAACACCACTGCAAATACCTGCAAGTTAACGTTCGCATTGACAAATGCTTGTTGTGTTCAGGACAAAAATATCTTTCAAATGAGGGTGGTCACTAATCTAAATTCTTTATAGTTTTTAATGTTTCCTTGCATGTGTGCAAGAAACAGCTTGTAGTAGAACGACATTTCAGAGGTGTGTCAGGGACAAGTCCAATGCACAGCAATCTACAGTGGGCTTGTCCCCAGGAGACCAATGGGCATGCAACCAGACTGTGACACTAGTCACAGTTTCACATCTGGGATCCGTTCTCTAGTTGAAAGAAATAAAGTGCTCAAATGGGAGTGCTTCATTCCTTTCATTCATGCCTGTACTGATCTTACTGCTTGTCTCCCCACCCATCCTGCAGATGTCCAGGTACCCAGCCATACACTGCATCCCCCACTCTCTGTGCCATAAGCAGTAAACAGTCCTAGCAGTAAAGAACAAATAAATATTATTTATCCTTACCCAGAGAGCCATCCGCGTTGAACTTGTGTGTGTCTCTGTGTGAATGACAGTGCATGTTCTTGTCCCTGAGCTCCTCTCTCTCCAGTGCTTCATGTGTGCCACAATGCCCAGCCTGAGCATTGCTCTCTGTGATGGTACCCACTGACCCATGCTGTGGATCTCCTCGTGTTCATGATGCCTCAGTGTGCCCCGCATCCCACCACACAATACAAGGAGCAAGAGTGCTGAGAAGTGAGGCAGCATTGCCTGCAGAGTTATAGCTTAACCCTGGATGGCTGGGAGAGGGAGACATGGGCTGCAGGGGCAGACACCAAGAAGGAGAGGCAGCAGTGCTCCCCCATGAAAGAGGGCACATTTTTGAAAGAGGTGGTGATTGGCAGCAGTGTCAGGGACAGAACAGAGAGAAAGAGAGAGAGACCCCAAACAGTGACAGCAACATGCTGAGATGGGGCAAGTAAGTGGAATGAGAGTGATCACCAGGTGACAGGCTGTCACTATTGCAAAACCACCTTGGCAGTGTGAAATTGGGGGTAGTGCAATGTAGTGACCATAACCACGATGACCAGTAGCTCCCAGACCTGCACCTGAACAAACATTCATTTAAATGGGTGGCCTATCCCCTGGCAGTGTCTACTCCTTCCCCCCATCCCCAAGAGAGACACAGCAGCATCGAGAGCCACTTCCAGTTTGGCATATATGGGCAGGTCCAATCTGTTCCAGTCAGAGACAGTGTCAACCCCCCTCCAAACAGAGAAGTGGAGTGCAGTGTGTGCCCAAGCTTGCTTGCCATCCATTTTATTTCTGCTCACTCTTCTGGCACCTTGCTGTTGGTCTGACTCTCTGTTTGTCTTTCTGAAGCTCAGTGAAAGCAGACAGCACATACAGAGAGGCAAAGAAAGTGGCAGCAAGAGTGCCATGACCGGGACAGAGAGCAGTGCTGCAAAGTTTTCCTTTCACCATGGGGCAGCAGACATTACAAAGAGAGAGAGAGAGAGAGACAGAGAGAGAGCGTGAGAGATCAGAAGAGACACTAAAACAAACCTGGTACATCTATTCCATCATTGCACAAAAGGAGCACCCAGACAGAGCCAGAGACAAATATGTGGGTCACATATCTGCCCCTTCACATTGACTAATACAGTGTAGGGTGGGCACTGGATGGGTACCCCTGGGTAGTTGCTACCCCCTACACCTCCAGCTCACATCAGCACATGTGGAACAATCTTCAGTAGCCACAGACTGATGTAGGTTATTCATCTTCCCCTCCACACCCATCCTACTCTACACAGGTTGGCACAGTGACAAGGTGACTTCCAGGTTGGTAGCCCAAGGTAAATAGTGGACTGTGGCCTGGCAGAAGTTGGCAATTGGTGCCCCTTCCACAACCATCCCACCTCTGCACATTGGCTGCCCCAGCCAGAGACTGAAATGTGAGCTGCACATTTGCCATGACACACCTGTTTCTATCTAGCCTGATGGGCACCAGGTGGGTGGAAATGGGGTTGTTGTCCAGATCCACTGGGTGGCCTGAGGTCATTGACACCCAACACGTCTTTCCGCATTTCTGCACATGCAAAGCATTTTTGTCCTTCCATTCCACCTCCTGCATGTTAGGAGCACTCTGCAGGAGCCAGTGACAGATGTGGTTCCCACATCTGTCCATCTTCAACCATCTGAGTTCCATGAAAGTTGGCACTGGCATTGGGTGGGCTCCAAGTAGGTGGCTCTGGCAGAATGATGCCCCATCCCATCATCCCACCTCCACACAAGAGTAGCACCCTGCAGCAGCCAGGGAAAGAGATGCAAGTTGCACATCTGCCCCTTTATACCTGTCCCTGCTCCATCAGAACTAGCATGGAGGTTGGAGTGAGATTTGAGTGACTGGCACTTCCTCACCCTATGCCACACCTCTACACTTGCAGAACACTCTGCTTCAGCCAAAGGCTCTCCCACCTAATATGATCTACCCATGGAGAGCACTCTGAGGTGCTGAGATATAAAAATGTGGATCTTGTATCCCTCCATCCACAACTGTTCCCACTCTGCTGGGTGGGTGGGAGTAGGATACAGTGGGTGTTCCTAAGTGGTTGGTGCCCCCTCTTGCACCCCCACCTATCAGCCCAATACTTTACAGCAGCCAGAGACGAGATGTGGATTGTACACCTGCCCCATCATAAATTGTGCCCATTCCAAAAAGTTTCACGCACAGGCTGGAGTGGGATCTAGGATGGTGACCATTAAATGACTGTCCCACCTCCATCCCACCTCCACACATGGGAAGCACTCCTCCCCCTCCATGCCTCCTTTGCATATGGGGAGCAAATTCTCCTTCTCCAGCCCACTTTCACATGGTGGACATAGAGTCTTATGTAATCGTATTCGGTCTCAATCCTTGTTGAATGCAACATTGTACATACTGTAAATAGTAATGTAAAGAAAATTGCTTTATTTTAATTTATATTACCGTATGTGTCCTTATTTTTTGTATCTCACACCATGTATTTATCATTGTTTGTACATGGAACCTCCTTGCAAATGAGCTTGCTAAATGGATTTTATCCCTTCACAATAGACTTGAAATTGAACATGGAAAGCACTCTTCCCTCAATTCCATCTCTGCACATAGGTATCATTTCTCCACCTCCATCCCACCTCCATACATTGTGAGCAGTCATCCCCTGACCCCTCTAGTGCTTCTCCCACTGCATCCCACCTCCTGCGCATAGGGAGCACTCCTCCCCCTCCATTCAAACTCCACACATGGGGAGCTTTCCTCCCACTTCATATCAGCTCTGTACATGGGAAGCACCCCACCCCTTCATCCCACTGCCCCTACATGGGGTGCATTGCTCCCCATCCATCCCACTCCTACATAGGGGGACACCTCCACACATTTCATTTGTATCACTCCTCCTTTACCGCCATCCCACCTCTGCATATATAGAGAGTACTTCTAACCCCATTCCAACTTTGCACATGGAAGCACTCTGCAACTGCCAGAAACAAAGTCATGCATCTGTCTTTTCACACCTATCTCAACTCCACATGATAAGCTCCAAGTTGGGCAGAACATCGGTGGGGTTGAGATGTAATGAGTGGATTGCCCTGGGAGACGCTACCAATACCCATTACCATCTCTCTGAATGAGAGGAGTTCCCTCGAATCAATCTTTATTCTTTTCTCCACTCACTCCTTTTCTGCTGATTAACCTCCTGTTTGCTTGCCTTACCAGTTGCTCCCCTCCCAAGACAGGACTACAGGCCATTAGGCCAGAGCAGATTTTCCTCGACCTCTCCTGTCTTCTCTTCAGACCACACCACCAGTCCAGCCAGCATCCAGCACAGTCAAGAAGACACATCATGCATTACTCACAGCTCAGCACTGGATGGGTCAGTTCTTTCTCTAGTAAACCATACTTCAAGTTCTCCCACAGTTCAACTGAGGCTAGAGAAGAGCAGTTCACAGTCCCACTCTACCACCATGACAGTCGATAGGACACCACAACTTGCTCGGTGCTGTATAGACGACACAGCAGAGCAGCATGCTCACTAGTCTGTCTCACCAGGCTTCTTTTGCTCTCTCTGTTGATGATGTCTTCATCTCCCCTGGTCATCAATGGTCCCACACATGCACATTGTGTTGCAGCTAGTTCCAGCTGCTATGGAGACTGCTGAGACTCTGAGTTTTTTAGCAGCTGAGCCTGAGTCAACCCAAAAATAAAATACAGGAATTTGAAATTTTCTGTGGTAATTTTGGGGGGGGGGCTTGAACACCCTGGACACCTCCCCTGCCTACACCCAGGCAATGCATTACAGTTCAGACACATACAGTGCTTACACTTAAAGGCACTCCTCCCAGCCTAGCCAGCCCCCCTGGCACACAACTGAACACCAACCGTGACCCCTCCCACTTCCTCTGCAAGCAACGAGGATCCCTCACTCTCAAGTGATCAGTCCTGTACAAGTAGTAGAGTTGGAGGTCCGGGGCTTCCGTCGGACCTGCTGTTGTAATGGCTGTCAAGCCGGCTTGAATACAACAGGACAGCTAAACTGAATCCCCTTAATTCCTACAGATGGAGGGCTGCTTCACAGATGATTGCTACAGCCACTCAGGGACCACCGGGGAATTAAAACAAGAGCTGGACTATTGCAGGCAGCCTGCCATCCACCTCCTCCTCCTCCTACACTGACTGCTTGAAGCACTTGCCCAGCATCTCCTCTGCTACCAGTGCCCACCATCAGTTAGTAGTGTCGATGGGTGGCCCTCGTTGGACTGGTCAAGCGAGCTCCTTGACTTATTACTAGCCCCTGTAACCAATATTCTCTTTTGACTTCCTTCCTTCTGTGTCTGGTTGCATTTGCCTGTTTTCAAACACACAGTAAACTTTTTTTCTAGTGTCTGCTTAGATACAGAATATTAAATATATCAAAATAAAATATAATTGCTTTGAAGACGATATAAACCTTTATTATGGCTTGTCTTCAATGCATTTTGGAGAACGCTAAAATTTCATCTTGATTGTTTTACTTCCTTATTGCTATTTTGTATTTTCAGGTTAAATCTAATATAATCAAATATAATTTTTTTTTTTTGAGACAATAGAAGCTTTTATTATGGCTCTTTTTCGTTTGATCCACGCACAATGAAGCATTGAAGCAGTGAGATCTCCACGATTTTGGCAGCCTTCCACCATTCTTCTGATCCTAAAAATACGTAACACAATGGTTATATAATTGTAGGTCTATGTTCAAATGGCTTTAATTAATTATAATTACACACTAAGAAGAATGGTCTTAATGAGTTAATTTAAGGTTTCATAATTTGACCTTTTGCAATTTTAATGACCTCCCAATCATGGAGTCGTCAATTTGTTTTATCTGAACATTTCTTTGCTTAGTTCATCAATAGTCCAATAAGATTTAGAACAAAATTACTTTAGAACAAAAACTGTATAAACTCTGTTTGATTTTGCACAAATATTAACTTCTCTCCAAGCTGAAAATGCATAGGAGATTAGTTGTACATACTTTTGTATTTCTCCACACTTTTACTTTGGAAATTTGTAAAAAAAAAAAAAATGAAAAAAATAGCACTCAACAGTCCAGTAAGATTTAGAATAAAATAACTTTTGAACAAAACTGCATAAACTTTGGGTTTGATTTTGTGCAATATTAACTTCTCTCTGAATTGAAAATGCATAGGAGATTAGTTGTACATATATTTCTATTTCTCCACACTTTTACTGTGGACATTTGTAAAAAAAATATGAAAAAATAACATTTGACCTTTTTCACAGGTCTTGACCACCCATGAAAGGAATGGTTTAAGACTTATTTAGGAGTCATTCAAGAGTTAGCTCAAGGTCAAGATCTAGTAAACTATACATTTAACGTGTTTTAATAATAGAAGTTGCCAAAGAGGACACAATAAATGAAAAAATCAGTGTTGCAGCATAGATACCTTAAAGTTTTACAGATAGACATAATTTTTATTCTGTCTTCCTTCTTCCTCCTATCTGGTCAGTGTCAGCTTCACATATTAATCTCATAGGATACTGCTAGCTAATAATTACTAAAATTAATCTGCTGCTTTTGTTCTGAAAAGATTTAACAAGATCCCATTCTGAAAAGATCTAATATGACCCTAATAAGCAGATAATTCTGTTTCAAGCTGGTAAGCATTAAAGAATTCCATTGAGGTACTAGAAAGTCATGGTGATCTATTGTTAAATTAGGCATGATAAGATGGTCTAGTCTCATTTCACTTAAAGTGGCGTAGTGCTTTAGAGAAATTAGACTGTTATAAGTTCTATAGGAGTTATGGTAAACAGATGTAAATTTCTGTAAAGTATATGAATTATGCTTAAACCATCAGTATGAAAGTTGTTCAGGACAAAATGACCTTTCAAATGAGCTCATTCATTAAGCTGCAGTAACTATATTTTTTAAACTATGGCCATCTGATTACCTCAATTTTCATTTTTCTTCACAATTTTCACCTTTTAGATGGCTATATTTAAAAAAAATCTAATGAATTCAGATTAGTGACTACCCTCATTTGAAAGGCCATTTTATCTTGAACTACTTTCATGTTGGTAGTATATTGGTAACTTGTATACTTTCTGAGATATGTACATTTGTTTGGCATGACTCCTACTGTGTTCACTCAGACAGAAGAAAAATGAGGTTGTTTGGAAGGCCATATTTTACAAAATATAAAGAATTCAGATTAGTGACTACCCTCATGTGAAAGGTCTTTTTGCCCTGAACAGCTTTCACGCTGGTTGTTTTTGCTCACCTTGAATAGTGTTAAAGATATTTAGATTTGTTTGGAAGGTGTTCACATTTGCTCTCAGAGAAAAGCAGCTTTGAGTTCTGTGTCCATCATTCTAAACAGAAAAAAGGGAGTATTTTTTAAACTGCCATAGGGATTTGCAGTGTTATGTAAGGATACACTGAAAACTACTAAAACATGTGTTCCATGGAAACCCCTTTTCAAGCTAAAGTGATATGGTTGTAGGCTCCACCCATAGCCATAAAAATGGAGCAGTAAACTGAGCATCACCACTGGAGACATCTGTGAAGCCATCATACGTGAGCTGTTTGCTTCAGTTGCAACCACTAACAGTCAAGTTGCCAGTGTGATGGAGGGTTTCAGTTAACAGTGTAAATTGTATCAGATCACGATTAGGGGGAAGTGTTATCACAGATGTTAAGGGAAAACTCCTTATAAATAAAATGGTCCTCCACTACAAAAGCTGGCCTCCTGATTTGGGTCCAAAAAGAACATTATTTTATACCTTAAAAGGCAGTTTCTTTGTTTTTGAAAATTGCTCTACCACTTTCTTTTAAACTACTGCCCACTAACCATATGCTTGTTCCACATGCTCTGCCTTAATGTGGCCTGCTGAGTAATGGCAGAAGTTGGCAGGGCGTACAAAGATAATGTGCACAGTGAAAGCACAAGATTGTTCATGAGATGGTAGCAGGCAGCAATTTCAATGAATGTCATGAAAAAATACCTTTGACTCATGGCTGGCTTCTCACAAATGACCTGCACAGTTCAGAGGAGTACACACCTAAACTACACTAAAGATTTTTTTTCCACAGCAGATTTGTAAAACAGTTTAGAATTATACATGCCAAAACAATACAAATAGGTGACTAAGTTAAACTTGGCTATAACACCATCACAAAGTTGTGGTGACATTGGGTCCTCATGAGCTTCACTGTTAAGATTCACATGTCACCAGAACCTCTGGGCAATGTCACAGCCTTACAATTCACAGTCCCCTCTCTATTAGTCAGTGCTATAGGAGCATGGTAGTGCCCCATTAATAGGGTCAGATTGGCTGTTCTATATTAAACCACCTATTTATTACCTTAACAACATGGCTGTCTCTGAATGTAATAACCAGAAATTCAGTATACACATTCTAGGGGCCTAGGATTTCAGTCCTGAAAATTTGATAATGATACGTTCAATGGTTTAAAAGTTCTAGAAGGTTCAAAATAAATAAAACTATCTGAATTAAGAGTTTTTTTGCTCAACCTTGGCTCAAAAGAGGCCAGCAGTTGAATCTTGAAACTTTCAGGTCTGTTACAGTTTGATCCAAGAAGATGCCTTTCATTCAAGGTTTCAGTGAGAAATGTGCATTTTTGTAACATTTTTACTAAATGAAACTGCCATTGTCACACATACACAGAATGTTTTTTCAGTGTTCTTTAATTCATAAGGTGTTTTGCACGAGAAGAGTTGCTTCCATTTTTGTGATTTGAAAACTGTTGACATGAGCCATTTTCATGGCTCTAAACTGCTCAAGTCAAGAGTCTCAAGCCCTCTCCCACCTAACCTGGCAGTGTATTCCAATCCCAATGTCAATATCCCCTTCCTATCTGATCCAGCTTTCAAAGTTATTGCCCAGTAGCAGGTGCTCAACCCCACTGCTGGCCCCTCCTCCATTTCAATCTCCCATATTCTGATTTCTTTACACCAAAAGCAGGTGCCCAACCCTGCCACAGGTGCCACCTTTCTCCTGGCCACCAGATAAAGAAACACCACCACCCTCTCCCACCCTCCAGCACCTCCACCACCCTTCTCCTCTGCCCACTAGGGTGCTCATCTCTGGTTAAGTATTGCAGATCCTTAATGTCCCTCAATATGATTCTTTATTGTCCCTGAACATACTTCCATACTTGCATTAAAACATTACTGGTTAAAAACTAAATCCAGAAATTAGCATGCGCTATGACTTGTTTTTTTTCCAGTATTTGTTTCTTTGGGTCATAACTTGAACATTTTTTCCCAACTTTACTCCAGATGTTTAGGATGGCACTTTGTAAACTGACCAAAATGTGGGTTTGGGTTGACCCCCCCAAAAACATATTTCTGGTCAGGTTTCTATGGTGCCACTTATGAGGTTGTGAGGCTGGGTGGTGACTTGGTCTTTCTACAAATGTGGGCCCAGAACAATCAATAAAGGCCGAGTTACTACTAAACAACCAAAAATGAAAAAAAAACTAAACCCAGGTGCATGTGCATTACATGTGTTTTGGACTTAGGTTATTTTGCAGTCTTTTTTTTCCCTTTTACTTATAACTTAGCCATTTCCCTCATTTTAGCCTCAAATATTTGGTGTGAGTAAGTTGGTAGGAGCAACACAGAGAATTGCTCCAACTATGCTTGACTTGTGACATGGCTACAGCACAGTCAGCAAAAAAAACCAAAAAACTGGCATCAAATAAACTGCAGTAAACACTCACACAGCTATATGACTGTAGAAAAAAGTTTACTAATGACATATACCTCAGAGGCACAAACTGCACTGGCCACAGGGGTTGGTGTCTCCATGGTATGTATCATTAATAAACTTTTTCTATGCTCACATTAGCTTTGTAAGTATTTTGTGCAGCGTACTTAGTGCCACATTTTTTCATTTATGCTGTGAGCAAGTTGGTACACCACCTCATGACAATGACGTGGAGCCTTTGGAAATGAGTCTATGACTCTAAGGGTTGTAATTCCGATTTCCTAAATAAATAAATAAAAAAAAATGTACAGTGAGTGGCACCTTGTAAATCTGACGTGCAATGTATTGTGGAGGGCTGACTCCTTCAAAACACATTTTGGGTCACATTCACAAGGTACTGTACAATCTATGTGACTGTGAGGTGGGATGACAACTTGCTCACACTGGAAATGTAGTGCTAAATGAGCAAAAATGCCCAAGTGATGTGTAGTAGAAAAAAAAAAGGAAAAAAGCCACCTGTGGTCTAGATCACTGTGTGTCACTATGCAACACTTCATAAGTGGCCCACAAGGCTACAGGTCTGGCACAGTGTATGTCCTTTTGCAGCTACTTCATGAGAGTCAGTTATGATTGACATTATGGTTTGTGCAGGGCCCACAGAGCCCTGTAGGAAGCAAGAACTAAGGTACTATGACTGTATATCTAACAAGCATTTGTCAATGCTGAACGTTAGCTTGCACGTATTTGCATCAGTGTTTGGCATTTATGCAGCCCCCCCAGTTGTATCCATGTACCTTTAGCATCCATATCCCAACAGAGTACCTCTCTGCAACTCCTCTTGCATCTGATCAACACTTTACCTTCATATTTCTTAAGTGTCTGTCTTAAGAACCCTAACGCCCTGGGCGTGCTCAAGGGTATGAGCCTGTGTGGAACCTATGCAACCCGTGCTTGTAACACAATCATTCAGTGGAATTATTTCACCAAATTTTCAACATAGGCATTTTGTCACCTCTGCTCATGAACCCTGTCACTATGATTTTCTTACTGTGTACTGAACACTGATTTCTTACAGCGACAGCGCTATTCTGTGCCAGAAGGTGAAAACACATTTTAGCCAGGATATGAAAAATGACAGCTGTACTGTTCATAAGGAGATGTGGGAAAATGCAAATGTTGAAAATCTGGAGTGAAAATACAAAAAATTCACGAAGTTACAAGTGCTTGTGGAAACTGTGCAATGCACACTTGTAAAACAGTCATTTTGGGGAGTTTCTGCACTGAATTTTCAACATAGGCATTTTAGGATGTCTGCTCATGAATAATGTCACTGTGATTTTCTTACTCTGTACCAAACATGACTTCCCACAGCGTCCACGCTATTGCACGCCAGAAGTGCGAAAACACATTTTGGCCAGGATGTGAAAAATGACAGCTGTACTGGTCATAAGGAGGTGTGAAAATATTCCTATGTTGAAAATCTGGAGTGAAAATATTACAAATTCATGAACTTATGAGTGTACGTGGAAACTGTGCAACACACGCTTGTAAAACAGTCATTTTTGGAATTTTTCCACCAAACTTTCAACATAGGCATTTTAGGACCTCTGCTCATGAACAGTGTCACTGTGATTGTCTTACTTTGTAGTGAACAATGATTTCCAACAGCAACCATGCTATTTTGCTCCAGAAGCACAAAAACACATTTCAGCCAGGATATGAAAAATGACAGCTGCACTGTTCATAAGGAGGTGTGAAAATATTCCTATGTTGAAAATCTGGAGTGAAAATATTACAAATTCACGAACTTATGAGTGTACGTGGAAACTGTGCAACACACGCTTGTAAAACAGTCATTTTTGGAATTTTTCCACCAAATTTGCAACATAGGCTTTTTGAGAGCCCATCTCATGAACACTGACACTGTCATTTCATTAATCAGTCCCAAAAGGTGATTCCATTCAGTGACCATAAAATCACCTTTCAGAACTGAATAGCACCATGACAGTGACTGAATTCATGAGAAGGGTGTCAAGAACCCATGTTGAAAATTTGTGCCAAAAGTCAAAAAAATGGCCACGATATCTACCTAAATTGGAAAAACCTATTTATGCCATTATACAGCTTACTGACATTTCCTCAGTTCGTGGTCAGCTTTGAAAAGTACAGACATGGTTCTGGTCCACCAAGATTGTTGCACTGGGCTCCAGAGGTAAGTATGGGGTGAGGGGGGGTGGAGAGGTGGGTGCAGAGAGGGTGGGCATGGGTTGGCCTGGGGGCCCAAGGACTCACCGAGGGACTGTTTTCTTATTTTACAGGAGTTTTAAAAAAAAAGGACGCTTTTGGTACACTGGGGTGGGCTCCCAGCATACCACCTATGTGAGGGGGGTGTGGGGAGGTGGGAGCACAGAGGGTGGGCGCGGGTTGGCGGTGGGTGAGGGACTCAACAAGGGAAATTTTCTTTTTTCAGGGAATTGGAAAAATAAAAATGGACGCTGCTGGTACACTGGGGTGGGCTCCCAGCTTGCCACCAATGTGTTTATTTGGAGGGGGAATGGGGCCGGTGGGGACTGGGCACCCGCGCTGGCCATAGAGAGTGTGTGTTGGGGGAGCATGAGCACACTGGGGTGGGATTGGGCACTCCTGTCAGCCACACAGTGTGCTGGGAGGTGCATGAGTTGAGGGGGATTGGGCACCCCCCTCTGCAAACAAGGTGGGGGCCAGGGAAAACAGTAAGGAGGGAAGGGGAGGACATTAGCCGAGGGAGGAAGTGGGAGGGATTTCATGCTGAGCTGTGCATGACAACAGTTCAGCTGACATTGTATGCTAATTGCATACATGCTACCATGATGATTGCAGCAGACCTTTTCTTAGAAGTGAAGACCAACACAGCTGAACTGCTGTCATACACAGCTCAGCATGTATTGGTCCCATAGGGTTACACCTGGTACACTGAGCACTGCACTGGGGAGGAGGATCACACACCTCCAGAACTCAAACTGTTGTAAGACGTTCCTTGCTCATGCATGTAAGCGAATGTAACAATGACATGGAATTAATTGCAAAAATGATGCTAAATCCTATTTTATTTTTGTTACAGCATCAAAAGTCAAGAGATGGAAAAAATAGAGTTCAGAATCTCTGGAACCTTGGCAGATCAGTGGCGAAGTGCTCCTTGGGGTTGAATGATTATGCCATGTAAGGTCTGCATTAGCCTAATATCAGCACTGTTTTGTCACGCAAAGAAAATTACCAAGCAGTGGTTGCAGAGAGTGTAATATTAGCATAATGCTGACTCCGGATCGCATGATTATTCAAATCCCAAGGAAAACCACACTACTGATCTGCTAAAGTTCCAGAGGTTTTGAACTCTATTTTTTCATTTCCTGACTTTCTATATTGTAACCTTAATAATAGATGCTTTAATATAGTTTTTGAAAATAATACATTGCATAAAAACTATATTAGTGCATCTGTTAGAGCTGAAGAACAAAATATTAAAAGTAGGGAAATAAAAGTTTAGGGGAAAGGATCCCTGTAGCCTTGATATTGTACTGCTCCTTGGGGTTTGAACAATTATGTGACACAGCATCCATTAGGGTTAAAGTTCAAAGTGTACAAAGTAAGAAAATGAAAAATGAAGATAAAATGATCCTGGAAACTTAGTGAATATGTGGTGTGGTGTTTTTCAAGGTTTAAATGGTCATGCTCAGTAGTGTTAGTGTTAACTCAGTATCAGCAGTGTGTTGTCTGACAAAGAGGCTGCTGATATTAGGGTAATACTAACACTGCATTGCATGATTGTTCAAATCCTGAGGAACGCCGCACCACACATTTGTCAAGGTCACATTGTGCTTTAACTCTAATAGACACATTAAAGGGGAACAGTAAGCATAAAGGACTGCACACTCAAGAGTGGGGCTGGTCCCAATGTGCACTTTGTGGGCAAAAACCTTTTGGTTTACTTACAGTTCGCTGTAGTATAGCACATTAAATCAGACTAATTTTGTTTAGTTGTACTGTAGGTTTACATCTTCTGTCACTACAAATCACAGAATCCTCTGCAGTTGATATCAGAGCAGTAGGTAGCATTGGAAGATTCAACAGTCTGCAGTGCATGTTAGAGTTTTTATAATCTCTGATCAGATGTTTTCCAGGACAGCTTTTCACCAGGGGATAAGTACAGTCCTCTGTGACTGTACATAGCCCATGGAAAACAGCAGGGCAGCAAACAAAAGATCAGCGTTTCTATAAATTTTAACATGCAATGTAGCCTATTGAAGTTTTGGCATGGGGTCATAATGTTACAAGACATTAAGGTGTAGCAATATACCACACTGCCAATACAGTGCAATATATTGCAAACAGCATAGTTCTTGTTTTTGAGGGAGGCTTTGACCCCTGTACCCTCCGTTACGGGGGGCAGCGCCCTGAACCCCCAACTAATATAACTAACTCTGGGGAGGGGGGATTAACACTTAATATCACACAGAATGCAAAAAAGGAAAAAAATCCATGTGTCTGGGACTGGGAATCGAAACCTGGTCCCAAATGCACTGCTTGCCTCCCTTGCTGCCAGTGACTCATCCCATCGAGCCATGGCAGCTGCTCAGTGGACCCTTCTCCCAGCAGGATTCTTATCCTGCATTGGGAAGAATGAGAGGGTACACTACTGAGCATACTTCCTTTCAAGGTTTTGCACTCTCTCGCTCTTACCTAACGCGCTGTTCCTACCTCATGGTCATGTCGTGCACTGTACAGCGTGCAACATTTTGACCCGGTAGGTGAAGCTTCCCACTGCTGCCTACTGCTCTGATGCTATCTGCAGGGCATTCTGGGATTTTCAGTAACAGAAGATGTCCACCTACAACTAAGCAAAATTAGCCTGTTACAATCTACTATACTACAGTAAACAGTAAGTAAACCAAAATGTTTTTGCACACAAAGTGCACATTGGGACCAGTTACACTCTTGAGTGTGGGGTCCTTTGTGGTGACTGTTCCTCTTTAACATAGTTTTTGCAGTATATATGGGTATCTATCTATCTATGGTAATTAATGAAAAAAAAATATACACACACACACACACACACACACACACACATATACAGTGAAGCCCGCCAGGATGAAGTGCAGTGTCACAAGTTTACTGCATGACAAAAGGGATTAACTCCCATTGAAACTGCATTGTTTGCTGCATTAACTCTACTGCAGAATTCTGCAGTGCTGTGCTTCATCCTGGTGGACTTCACTGTATATATACACACACACATATATATATTTATAAAATGGGTTAAGAAAAAGAATCATCTGCAAGTGGTCAAAGACCATCAGGTGACCGTGCATATATCAGACCACGACCACACACCTGCACTTTTACCCCCCTCCAAAACAATTTTGCCATTTTATAGATAACCCACTTTGGTGTGTTGTCATGTTCTGATATCGCATGCCTTGGGTGGCTGATGCACACCAAGGCATGAATATATCAGACCATGACCAAACACTTAAAAGTGGGTTATCTAATAGATATATATAAATATATATATATTGATATATAGATATATATTTATCTATATATATATATATCTATATATATATATATATATATATATCTCTATATATATATATATATATATATATATATATATATATAAAATACTGGTGTGATAGTGCCACTATAGTTAGAGTTGACTGACAGGTTCAATGATAAACCTCTAATATTGCCCCTTAATAGCTTTGGCAGTGGTCAACAAAATTGCCTGAAATATATGTACTGTCTAGGAGGCTTTGTCTATATATGTGGAAAGTCTGGTGATGACAGATTGTGAGGTGTCTGAGATATGCATATGTAATGTTCCACTGCACATGATATATTATAATATATTATATTATAGATATTTCAGTGTTCACTCATAACTTCACTAATTTTCAATATCTGTCCACCCAGCTTTCAACATTTCCTTTTTGTGACCCCACCTCATGAAGAAGACAGTTGAATTTTTCTCAGATATGTGTAGAAAGGTGATTTCACTGTTGTTGCACAAAATTACATTTCGGGCATGCTTTGAACAGTTTCACCTACCAGGTTTATGAGGTGGGGTTATAAGATGGCAATGAAGAAAATTTGGTGTAAAATATGGTAAAATGACCAAGTTATGAGTACACATTTAAATATTTCAATGTTCATTCATAAAGTCACTAATTTTCAATATTTTGACTCCAACCTTTCGACGTAGCCATTTTCTAACACCACCTGATAAACATGACAGTTTTCATTTTTAAAATCCCGGACAAGATGTGTTTTCAAACTTGTGGTGTAAAATGATGTTTCGGCCATTATATTATAAATGCCACATGTCATGTTGAAAAGGGGAGTCATAAAACAACTATTTTGAAAATTTGGGGTCAAAGTAAAAAAAATAATTTTTAAGAAACACTGTGTGGAGTGCGAGACTACATAGTGAAAACTGGACTCAGTACCTTATTCTAATTCATACAGTGATCAGGGCAGGGAGGAGGCTCCCCTACACTATGAAAAAGGGGCTACACTAGGAACGGGATTGTATGTTATCATTCTGACACTCAGTGATTGGGGCTGGGGGGTCCCTACACTATGGAAATGGGGTAATTTCATTATACTTATGGCACTCTGTGATCGGAGTGAGGAGGGGGGGTCCCTGCACTATGGTAATGGGGTAATTTCATTATACATATGGCACTCTGTGTTCAGGATGGGGGAAGGGGGACCCTATACTATGGAAATGGGATAATTTCATTCTACATATGGCACTCTGTGATCGTGTTGGGGAATGGGACCCTACATGATGGAAAAGGGGAATGCTTTTTATTGTTCTGGCACCCTGTGATCGGGGCATGGAGGGGACCACTAGACTACCAGGGAACTGTTGGCATTTCCTTGTGCTACGGACATGGATCGGGGCTGGGGGATCATGTGACCAGCCCTGGACTGTGCACTGGGCACCACCCTGCCCCATGCAAGGTTAAGACAGGGTTTAGTGTCCTAACTTTGCACCAGCACATCCAGACGGTCTTAGCCAGGGAGGATTACATATTGCAATGTGGGAATATGCATGAGGGACCCTTATTTGCATGCCCACATTGCAATATTCGGCACCATGGTGCAAAGTCTGGCCACATAAGGTCAGTTCTATTATTACATGCCTCTAATGGCCTCTACAAGTCCAGAGGTACATGGGCACATCTCCTTTGAATATGTTGTCCAGTGATACTGTGAGGCACTGGCTTGGAGCTGTACCTTGTGCTTTGGACTGAGGCTATGGGCTGGGGGGAATGGTGAGCATAAGGGTTGACAACCCCATGGAAGATCCCACCACTGATTCAACAGGACTCTGGAGACCCAAAACTGTAATGATTTTTCCTTTTGCTGCTTAGGGGTGGTGGAGTGGGGGGGAAATTAGGGTTGGAAAATCTAATACCATATTTCCCTGCTTTTGTTGCATTAAGCTGAACCCTAACTGGTGCATTAACATAGTTTTTTGCAGTATATAATCTATATATACAGATAGACAGACAGACAGACAGATAGATAGATATAGTACAGGTACTGTAGTGCCTGTATGTTAGGGTTAAGTTACTGTTTGTGTAAAAACAGGGTTTTTGATAACTTATGTCTTGGTGATCTTAACCCTCAGGACTGCAACAAAATTTGATCTGCAGCTTCCCAATCTTATGGATTAATTGTGCACTTGGTGTCAATTGGTTTAGCATTTTTGTTATTAATAGTAAAATTATGTAAAATTCCCAATTTTACAACTTTTATTTTCATTCGGATAGTGGAAAAACATCTATAGGAGCTGACACACAACTAGACAGATTTGAAGTATGAAACTTACAGGGTCGTTAGATCTTCTAACAGAATGGGGCCTTTACAGGGTTTGAAAATTAAATACTTACTAGTTTTTAAGTTATAAGGTTGTATAATCAGGCACATGTGCAGTACACTGAAAAAAAGCTGAAAAATGCTAAACTTTTCTTTGACTTAACGTTGGGTACAAACAAAATCTTTAAAATCCAAAAACAAGAAAAATACTCCGCTATAAAGGTAGACAGTTGTATGGTTCATCAGAAGATAGATATGTTTATATAATTTAAATGAACATGTAGCTTCTCTTGAATATAGCCACAGTATCAGAAACAGCCAAATTCAAACAAGTCTACGTAAAACAGATTTTATTTCTTTGAATCATTGTTATCTGTTGCCTCTGGTCATAATACTATTTTCTCTCCTGTGAGCTCAGAGAACTTGACTAGCATTCACAAATCAAAAGAAAGAACTGATACAGCAAAGAAGATAATTCATTGCATTCTATAAACTGTAATAAATGAGCTACAACTGACTTAGATGTCCAGTTATGGGACCTGAAATGGAAAATTACAGTTCCCAAGGAAGCACATCTTATTGCAGTTGTTAGGCACTTGCATGTGGGATTACACGAAGCAACATTCTTCCAACATTAAAAAAAATAATAATTTTCACCAATTTATATTTACACATATATGCCAACTTAGAATCTGCCATAAATTTGCCAATCATATTCATATCATGTTTACGTTTAATAAGAAATGAGACAGTGAAAATATTTGTGTTACTGCAGTATGCCTATATTCATTCTTGTCCATTCATAAGCAGCTACTACAAAAATCATGTATGAATACAGTGAGCTATGTAAGCTATAAAAGCAGCACTGTGATGTGGAATTATTCCACATTGACTGAAATTGTCTGCATTGACTAAAATGATAAAGTGCATATTCTGAAAGCTTTAAAGAGCCTGTTTTATGGGCACTGGCAGTCTTAACATACTGTAGCTATGACAATTTACTCTATTTCCTCAAGAAACTCTGTATCTTGATTGCATCACAAACTGATGACTTCAGCTTGACCTATACCAGAATGAGGTTTTCAAACTATGGCACAGAAATGTTATATTGGCACAACATACCTTGTAAACCAGTTTTATCTCTCTCTCTCTCTCTCTATATATATATATATATATATATATATATATATATATACTGTATATGGACACTGAAAGGCTCAATTATACTTAAAATGCTGCTACAAAACCCATAAGCATTGTTAGCTACAATTAGAATTCAACTGTTGTAGGATAGTAAATAAATGTTTTCTTATTTTAGGCTGTCTGACAAATTGCATTGTTCTCTACATCTTTGATGAGACATAACTGCTACCTGCATAACAATTCATTCCTGAGGTATGCTTGATTGATGTGCATCTGTTGTAAATTTTAATCTCTACAGTGCGGTTATGCATCTGTTCAGCTTTAAGCTTCTGTTGTAATTGCCATGTAAGGTAGTACATTTTATAAACTTACAGAAGCTCTTATGAGTTTCTTGTCTTACATGCTTTTATTTTCCTAATGTGGGTACCTCCGGAGTTTTGTTATTCCAGACCTTGATGTAGGAATCTGTATTTAATTTAGGTTTCGATAGCCATAGTCTTATCTGAGTTTGACAGAACAGGGCAGAAGTCTATACAGAACTGAGGGAATGTTTGCCTTGGTGCCCGTTTTACAGATTTTCAGTGTTACTGGCTACAGTAAACTGTAGTTATAATAAGTGTCCCAATTTAATACACCTTTTAGAGATGTGTTTTTAAATTTTATTCATAAGATTGTTTGAGTGGCAGCTTGAGCTGGTGGCTAGAAGGTTTATCTCTCTGTGCTTGTGCCCACCCATTTGTAAAAATGGGCAGAACCAGTATCCTACTGGAAATAAGATTTTGGAACTCAACTGAGCTATCCAGGGTAAGTAAACTATATAAAAGGATAATGTATCTGTAGCAGGATAGCACAAGCAGAAATATGAACAGTTATTACACAAGCAATATTTGATTATTTATTTCTTTAGTTTTTATTGACCGGGTAAGTGCACTAGACAAATTCTGCCTATTTTCAGACACAACCTGGGGAAGGGGGATACTGATGAATGCCAACTGACCCTGAACCAGATTAAGCTGTTGGTGGTATTTTTTGTAAATGGGGGGAAATTTGGCCAGGGCATTGTGGAAATTCCCCTACTCTCCACTGGGGGATGTGCTGGCTGTCTGCCAAGATGGCCACTTTGTGCCAGACCTCAGAGTGCACAGATGTGTGGGAGGCTGGGGAGCAGGTCTCCTCCCCTACCTCCAAAACCCTAGAGACCAAAGATTCTGTGGATATTTCTTATTCTCCTAATGTTGTGGAGAATTCTATAAAGGTCACAACAACAGATTCAATTATAGTGGATGATTTTCACATGGAAATGGAAGTAGACACGTCTCAGTTGGATAAAGAACTGCCAGATTTTCGTTTGGCTCAGGCTACCGAAAAAAGTTGCATATTGAAATTTCTTTGAATCAAGAACAACAGCAATCGCATCCTGAAATTGCCAACATGAAGGACAGTGACTACTACTGGTGAGCAAATCCCTTTATACTTTCTGATGTTTGTACTGATATGAAACAGCAGCAAGTAGCTACCGCACCTTGTAAATCGGTGTTTGCTGACATAGCAGCTCTATCCTCTGGTGTGGTGGGGAGTTCAAGTAAAGATTCTAACTTGTTGCATTGATCAGGGACTTCCTCATAAAAAAACTCCGGGTGTCCAGAATCAGTGATCAAAGCCAGAAGTAGTGTCGTGCCCTTCGGATGCACTTCAAAATGCGGGTTGGGTATCAGAAAACAATGGTTCCTGGAAACAGAATCCTTTAGATCCTGCAGTCACTCAATATAATGATACTGAGATTACAAGCACTGGTAAATTACTTACATCTCCAAAATCAGCTGTAGTTCACTCTGTTGATCAAGGTATGTTTAGTCACCATAAAGTTCAAAGTAAAGTACAAGAAACCAGTAATATTAAGGTAGTATTACAAAATGAAGGCAACGGCCTAATAGAAAAATACCTTGAACCATCTAGCAGTAGTTCAAAACTGAATGAAGGGGGAGTGAACAGAGAATGCGCTGACCCTACTGTTCCAAGTTTTGAGCAGATAAGACAGGAAGAGACATTATCAATAGAACTTGGGGAACAAAATTTGCAGGACCCTAATAAAAGAACATTTTTTTAAGCCTATGCTTAGAATGGCTGATTTGTTTAAAAATAAGGGTGAACCAGCACCAAGAAGAAATGCACTAAGACTACTCTATAAAGGAGGCCTAGAAACCCCTCCAGACAGGGTTTACATAGGAAGAACTTTATTGAAGGAGTCAATGAAATTCTATGCATCTGAGACCTTTGCTTTAATTCATACTGATGAATACAACTATGACATAAGTTTCAAAACTGTGGAGGTCTTAAATAGATTTTGGCTGAAATACAATGACCATAAGAATTCACCTCTTTGGTCTCCATTTTTGGCCATATCTATCATGAAACCAGAAGTATGCACCATAACCATCATCTTTAAGAATGAGGGAGTAAATGTTTCTCACATCTTATACTGGTTAAAAAAGATGTGAAGTTCTGGAACAACCTCTTCCAGTGATGGACTCAGAACAAATCTGGACAGGGGGATGGAGGGTAAAATGTAAATTGTTCGTGTTAAATACCAGAATTGGACATCTTCCAGGTTATTTTTTTCTGGGGAAAGATAGAGGCTCCCTATTTTAGCCAGGTCAGCCTAAATCCTGTCATCACTGTAGTTCACGGCTAGATTTAAGCAATGCTTGTGACACTCAGAAATGTACACACTGTTTAGAACTTGGTCATCTTGAAAATGCCTGTATCAATACATTTCGATGCAATTTATGTGAAGAAAAAGGCCACTCGTATGTTAACTGCCCATGGGGCTTCACATAATGGAGAAGATGTTACAACACATGAAGCCTTAATTACTCAAGCACAAAAGAAAGGTTATGCGGTGGCCTCTGAGAAATGGATGCAAGAACTTCATAGACAGAAAGAAAAAGATAAAGACAAGAAAGATGACAGTGTTACTATTATACAAGATGACCTACCAATCCAATCTACAGTTTTAACAGCTGAATCATCAAGTGACACTTTACTTCAGAAAGGTCAAGAACAGGTTATCCATCTTATGGCCCAAGAAGCTGATCCACCACAAGATGGTATAGATTCAAATTCTTTGGAACAGGATATACTTACGGTTTCACAACAAAAAATAGTGCCTTCTACAGCTTCAGAACCTATGCCCCCCCCCCAGTGGACATGGAACCTCCCTTTAACATTGTGACCCACAAAAAAGGCCTTGTACTAAAACACATAGTACAACAGGTTCAAAAGGGAAAAGAAGAAAAACTTCTCAAGGTAAATCTAAATGGACTGTAGTGAATCAATACAAGGCTTTATTGGTCAAGGAATCAGATGAAGCCGACTCTGATTCTTCTTCTAGGTCTTCCGTGTCTAAAGACCATTCATTGGAGATAGAGGATACTGGTTCCACAGACACTGTAAAAAGGAAATGGTTAACAAGGTCACAAATGCAAAGGAAAAAATATAAAAAGAAGGGTGAAAAACAATAATCCAGAACACAGAGTACCACCTCTTGCACTATAATGTCATCCCTCAAGGTTTTCACTTTAAATGTTAACAGTATAAAAATAGCAACTGCAGGGTGTCAGTACTGACAACTTTATCTCAATATAAGGTAGACCTTATATGTTTACAAGACACTTGATTTAAAACTCTATACGAGATTGCCCACGCCACTAGATTATGGGACAAAGGAGTTTCATTTTGGTCTCAGGGACTAGATTTCTGTGATGGTCTGGGGGTTTTATTCTTAAATCCAGATCTAAAAGTCTCAAGACTGGTGGAGATATAATTGGGGAGAGCTTTATTGTTGGATATTCGATATAATCATACCAGATTGAGAGTAATAAATATATATGCCCCTCAAGGAAAAGTTAATCGAATAGAATTTTTCAAAAAAGTGCAACCTTATCTGTATACTGCTGGAATAATTATTTTGGGAGGGGATTTTAATTGCAGTTTATCTATAGCAGATAGGGGATTAACCACAAATAAAATCTTTTGTGATAGCAATGCCCTAGCTGACATTATTTCTACCTCCAACCTAAAAGATTCCTTTAAGGCTGTTCATAAAAATGGAGGTTTTTCCTGTATTAGAGGGTCTCATTCTACTAGAACTGATTTTTTTCTTGTTTCATAGTTTCTGGATATAACTGATGGAAAGATGTGGGATTTTTATTTTTCTGATTATAGAGCTATAGAAATTAATATCCGTTGGAATACCACACCCCCTTGTGGAAAGGGCCCTTGGAGACTCAATGCTTTATTGCTGGAAAATGAATATATAAACATGAAATGGGAACAATTATGGTTAGCAAGGAAATCTGTTATATGTATATATGATTCATATGTTGACTGGTGGGAAGACTCGAAGCAGAACTTTAGAACATTATTCCAGAAATTAGCAAAAAAAACAAAATGCACATCTCTATTTGAATTATTTGAATCTTAGAAAACAACTACATTCTTTGATTTCAAGAACAGAATCCTTAAGAATAGATTACACAAAACAAATTACTTTGCTAAAAAAGGAAATGTACAAAATACAGTACAATAGAGCTAAATCCCTACAAACTGAATTAAGATTTGGAACAGAAGGCAGAAAACAAACCGTTGACCCTTATAAGGACAATAAAAAAAGAGTTGGTAATAAGAGAATTACACAGCTGAAAGATAATACAGGAAATCTGCATAATACAAAAAGAGGTATTATGGATACTGTACACCAATATGTAAGTGATACCTTAGGTACACTTCCTATAGTTAGTACTATAGAAAACATTTTTACAAAAATTCAGCCTCCTCTGTTATCTGATCAACAGAAACAAGTTTTAATACAGCCAATACCGCAAAAGGAGGTACAGTTAGCAATCTCTTCCTTATCAAATGGTACAGTCCCTGGGGTAGACGGTGTGTCCTCTGAATTTTATAAACAATATAAACAGCAACTACTCCCAGAATTAACAAAAGTATTCACTGTGTTATTACAGTCTGATCAAATTCCAGAAAGTATGTCTATTGCTGAATTGATCCTTTTGTATAAAAAAGGTGATAAAGAACTCTTAACAAACTGGAGACCCATTTGTATTTTGAATATAGATTTTAAAATATTGGGGAAAATTTTGGCCAAAAGGCTAAGTGCAGTTGCTGGCACTTTAATACGTCAGGTACAAACATGTTCTATTGAGAAACGGGGGATATATGATAACATAATCACTTTACGAGAACTGCTTCAAAGAACTCAAACTGATGTAATGGAAGTTTTTTTGCTGAGTTTAGATCAGCAGAAGGCCTTTGATTCCATTGCCCATAACTATTTCCTTAAACCTTAAAGTTCTTTTGGGATACCTGACTTTTGTGACATGGATTATACACATGTATAATTCAGCTAAAGTAATTCCTAGGGTAAATGGGTGGGTGGGTGGCCCATCAGTACAGATTAAAAGAGGGGTATGACAAGGTTGCCCCCTTAGCCCCTTGCTTTATGTATTCTGCATTGACCCTTTATTAAGAACAATACAGAGCAATAGTAAGATAGTAGGTTTTCAGCTAACAATGGATACAGGCCCAATATCTATAATGGCATATGCAGATGACATTGTTTTGGCCCTTCAAAAATCAACTGATGAACAGAAAATAGTACAGCAATTAAAAGAATACTCAGTGGCTTCAGGTTCTCATATTAATATGGATAAAAAGTATAGGGTTACAATTGGGTGGTGGAGATTTAATACAAACTTCTTATGAAGGAATACAATTAACACAAGACTCTATCCCTATTTTAGGGTTTTATTTGGCCCTGGGTGTCTACCCTGTTTAAACTGGAGAAAAAATGGATGCAGCAGATCATTTATCTAAGTCATGGGTTATTCGACAAATCTCCAAACGGAAAAGAATATTATTAATAAAAACCTTGTTGATTCCTATTTTTATATGTATTAGTGCTATTTCCCTCCTGCAGTGCAGTTTGAAACTAGATTATATAGTATTTTTTAGAGCGTTTTGGGGAAGCCGCTTAAACTCCATAAAAAGAGATGTGACTTATAGACCCATTAAAGAAGGTGGAATAGGAATGATTAATCCAATAGTTTTTTTATTACACTTTATTTTTATATGTTAATGTAATAAGCTGGCATGACCAAATAACTAAAATCTGGCAGGAAAGTATCTCAGAATGGATAAACATTAGCCTAGATGTATGGGCACAGGGGAAAAGCAGGTTATTAATGAGAGTAAACATTGTACCACCATTTGTTAAACCTATCTTCCAGAAATTAATAAAATGGAAAGCTTCTTATATCCAACTTTTATCAGCCCCAAAAAAGAAGTATACCCTACGATTGTGAAAGCTGTCTGTCAAGAGGTGGTGACTCTACATATGTATCCTGCTGGAGGAACACCTACAGCAATTTCTCAATTGACAAATGAAAGAATACCAGAATTTGTGGGGACCTACTGTGGTTGATCATTCACGGTAGATTAAATGTAAAAAATAATAATAAGCATAACTCTAAAGAAGAAGGATTTTGCCCAAGAAATACATGTCTGAATATATTCGAGACTCAAGAACACCTTTTTTTTAGACTGTACCTATGTACGTCAGTTATGAGATGAGATCATTCAGATTTGGAAAATTCCACGGTTATCTTCATTAACCTATACAGAGTTGATCTTTTCATTATTTTCTTCATGTTGGGACCCCGCTCTGCAAAAAATCTACAAGTGATCTTTGCCATTATTAAATATTATATCTGCCAATCCAAATGTAAATGGGTATTACAACAATGTTATGTTGTTAAAGAAGCATTTATAAATAATGTACAAGTCTCACTGCGGCAAGTTTATGACCTAGATGCGGAAAAGTACTCAAAGAAACAAATAGATAAGATATGGTTCGCCTGACTTCTTTATTATAAGAAAATGAATGAAGAGAAAGAAACTGCTGGGTTCCAATGAGCTAGAAATAAATAAGAAAAAAAGAGAGAATGGACAGATACAACAGAAATTAATGGTAGTGGACAAGTCTGAACATGTTTTTTCTTCAAGGAATGACAATTTAAGCCTGGATATGGACAGTAACTGAATTATATTTTTCCCATTCTCCCCCCAAAATTCCCCTACTCTTTTCGAGAAGTGCCATGGGATCTTTAACATCTACCTGAACTACCAGCTAAACAGGCAAATAGGACCTCGGTTTAATGTCTCATCCGAAAGACGGATTATTCCACGTTTTGATATAACAATATTTCATTGTGAGCTATTACTGAATGCTGGTTGCATCTCCACTTTGTTGCTGATGACTGAAATAATCTTCCATGGTTAAAAACAAATTGGATGAGTTCAGTATGGAATTATTTTCCTTTGCATGTAATGTTTAAGTGTGGTCTCTTCTGCCAACTTCTGGCCATTATCCAGGTGACAAGTAATGGCACTTATAATATTGGATAGTGCCAGAATCCTGGCTAGGAGTCTCCTTTGCAGTGAGATGACTTTATGTGCTAGGCTGCAATGTTTGTCTGTATACCATACAGTCATTGTACTATCAATATTTTACTCACTGCTTTGTAAAGCACTGATAGATATAGTGTTTCTGAAATATGCTACATTAAACCAAATCCCATCCTATATTATTTGCCATTTTGTCTCTGAAATACAACAGTCTTGTAAAAAAACATTTATTCAAATGGAGTACAATAGTGAGATATCATACAGTGATATAATTGTCTTGCAACTGCTACTGGGCCATGATGCACACTAGTATCATAAATGCTAAGATTTATAAACAAAAGAGGTTATAGTGAAAATATATATTTAGTAAAAGCTATGGCAACCTACCTTAAGTTGGGAGTCACTTTATAAGGCTGTGTTCTAACCCCAGGAATCACTCATTATGATTAAACTGATGCAGTCAGCCTCCTGAGTTGAACTGCCCAGAGAGATGGAATTATATGCAAATTATGGAACTCTCAATTGGCTCATGCCACTTTCAAACTGCTGCCCTAGCAACTGCTGCATTCTTGACTGCTTCAGAGTCTTTACCCCACCTGCCTAGTAAGGACATCTCAGAGAGCTCTCCTTGAACTGTCTTCAGACTAAAGTTACCATGTTTGATAAGTACTCATTTTTAGTTTAATTTTAAATTGCTGCCTTAAAACATTGTTTAGTGTAGTTTATTTAGTGTTGTAGTAGTTTTTTATACTTATTCACGGTTCCCTCACGGGTCCTTGGAACTGAAGGTTCCGCGTCTAATTGTGAAGTTTACCTCATATTTCTTTATAAAGTATTCATTTAGTGGTCAGTTCCTTGAACTGCTTTAGTTTTGTTTAAATTTAGTGTATTTCTCGGTTCCCTTTTCTTTTGGGAACCAAGTAGCGCTTGGTTCCAGGAACCGTTAGCAGTGGTTATTTAAAAAGAAACCTCCAGTTCTGAGGTATTTTGAATAACAGTTTTGAAGAGTGATCTTTTTGTCTAGCTCCAATGTCAGAGGTCCATTTGGATAAACCTCAAAAATGCACAGGACCCACTGGTTTTAAATGTTGTGTGTCTTGTGGACAACTTATAGCAAAAGCAGATAGACATTCTTTGTGTATTTCTTGTTTGGGTACAAGTCATATCTTTGCCAATTGTGATATTTGTAAGACCTTTTGTCCTAAAACATTAAAGAAAAGGACTACAATTTTAGAAGAGATGGCTTCTGCTTCTAGTGTGGATAATTCTGCTTCTTCCTCTTTCCATAAAAAGGATGGAGGTAAAGCCAAGGATCCTGACAGGAGTTCAGAAAAAACTGAACAAGGTAAAACAAACAGGGCTGTGGAAACAAGCTCTGAACCTGTTTCATTAAAGAAAAAATGTAAAGAAAAACACATCGCTGCACCTCCAGCCGAGAAGGCTAAGGAACTCCCAGTAGACCAGTATAGTATGCCCTCGGCTGAGGACATTGCTAAAGCCTTACAGGTTTTTCAAGCCCTACAGGGTGCAATCTCATTTCCTACACTGGCTGCCCCAGTTCCTCCTCCAGCTCCTGCAGGGCAAGAATTGCTGGAAGTGTATGGTGAGGAGGATGAGGATGACTTTGAAAGGGAACCTACAGATTCAGATGTGTCCCCAGAACAAGAGTTTGGGTTTCCTCCTAGGGGTCCTGAGGAATATTCTTCCCAATGTGCCTTTGTTAAGAGCATGGTGGAGACCTTTAACCTTCTTGTTCATGAAACAGAAGAGGATACGGAGGAGGCAGAGTTTTTGGATATGATTGGGTTAACCCCCATAAAATGTCTGCTTTTGCCCATGCATAAGTCCTTAAAAAAGCCTGCATTACAGATTTTTTAAACTCCAATTTCTTTCCCTGGTGTGGATAAGAAAGTTGACAAGAAATATCAGCTGGATAGAACTACAGCTGAATTCCTGTTTACTCATCCTGACCCTGAAGGGGTAGTCTGCTGCTGCCTGTGACAAGGCCAGGATCTCCTTGGCTACCCATCCACCAGACGAAGACTCAAGAAAAATAGATACCATGGGAAAGAAAGGGTACATGGCTGCCTCTTTTTTGGTTAGGCAGGCCAATTACATGGCATATGCAGTACAGTACCAAAGGGCTCTCTGGAGACTGTTTTAGCCCTGGCTGATAAAGTGCAAGTTGAAGTGGCTGTAGATCTGCAGGATGCAGCAAGGGCTGCACTTGATGCTACCAAGTATCAGTTTCATATGGCAGTGGATGCCAATGATACTGCATCCAGATTAATGGCTTTGTCTGTTTTGCTTAGGAGGTTTGCATGGCTTAGAGCCACTAACCAGACCTTCGACACACCCAGGTCAAAGCAATGGATTTTCCCCTTGAGAACAACTCCTTGTTTGGAGATAAGACTGAAGCATATACGAAGAAGGTGGAGGAATATAAATTCATCTATCGAAGCAATTAAAAAGATAGGCCTTCCACCTCTTATAGACCTCAGAGTAGGGGAAGCAGGGGTAGGGTTTTTTACTCCAAACCATTCTTTTAATCACAGGGATCTCAGCCTCAACAGCAGGCCAGGGGTTACTTCAGAGGAAGGGGCAGGAGAGCCAAGAGAAGAGCTGCTCCTGCATCACAAGTTCAGGCATAGCCCACACAGAACCCCTGATGGGCTAATGCAGGTTGCATCCCCCACTGTAGAACCACCAGTGGGTGGCAGACTGGCTCACTACCTTCACGTTTATCATTCCATCACCACAGACAAGTGGGAATTGGAGGTAGTGAGCCAGGGCCTGGCACTCAGCTTCAAATCATTCCCAAAGATGAGAACAAGAACCTTTGCTCCAGTAACATCTGCAGACAGAATTCTGTTGGAAGCAGAGGTAAAGCATTTGCTGGCAAAGCAGTGGAGACAGTGCCTCTAATACACAGGGCTAAGGTTTTTATTCCAGGTACTTCCTCATAAGGAAGAAAAACTGGGATTGGTGACCTATTTTAGATCTAAGACTTCTGAACAAACACATTTTGAAACCAAGGTTCAAAATGATCACTCTGGCAATAATCATTCCTTCATTACAAAAGGGAGACTGGCTGGCCTCCCCTACATCTAAGGGATGCTTATTTTCACATTCCCATCAGACCTTCATACTGAAAATTCCTGAGATTCAGGCTGGCTTCAGGCCATTATCAGCATATTTGCAGCACTCCCTTTTGGACTAACTCTGGCACCAAGGGCTTTTACAAAGTGCCTAGCGGTGGTGGTAGAGTTTCTGAGAAAACAAGGTGTAACAGTCTTCCCCTACCTGGATGACTGGTTAGTAGTAGAACAGTCTCTGCAGCATGCAGTACAGTCACTGGCACTAACAAAATCTACACTAGAGTCCCTGGGATTTCTGATAAACAAAGAAAAATCTCAACAGGTACCACTCCAGGTGCTGGAGTTTATTGGAGCACAACTAAATACCAGACAGGGCAGAGCCTTCCTGCCACTAAACAGGGTGAAAGCATTCTGCAAATTACAAGCTCCTTCATGTCAGGGAGACCCAAAACCAGCCAGAAAATTTCTTAGGCTACTGGGCCACATGGCATCTGCCATTGCAGTGGTAATGGGTTCCAGATTTCAAATGAGAGATATTCAGTTCCACCTAAGACAGTACTGGTCTCAAAGGACATATATTCTGTCCAGACTGGTTCCAGTCACAAACAGCTTAGCCCAGGCATTGCAATGGTGGCTGGACGAGCACAACCTGAGAGTGAGCGTACCTTTTATAAGGGAACAGCCCTCAGTAATTCTCACAAAAGATGCCTCTCTTTTAGGTTGGAGGGCTCACATGTTGGAACACACAGCAAAAGGCACATGGTCCCCCCAAGAGTCTCTGTTGCACACAAATCTTTTGGAGCTCAGAGCTGTCTATCTGGCTTTAAAGGCATTTTCTCCTTACCTTCAAAACAAGGTGGTGCAGGTCAGAACAGACAACACAATACCACAACCATGTATTACATCAACAAACAAGGGGGTACCAGATCAACCCTACTGTGCAAAGAAGCAATGAGACTGTGGTCCCTGGTATACTCCATGGGAGTATCCTTGTCAGCCATACACCTTCCAGAGAAGGACAATGTACTGGCAGACTCACTCAGCAGGATAAGTCAGGACCCCCACGAGTGGTGCCTGAACCCTCAGATACTCAGTATAATTTTCAGGAGGTGGGGCACTCCAGAGCTGGATCTCTTTGCCTCCACAGAAAATCACCAGTTATCAATGTGCTGTTGCAGGCCCCCTCTAAGGGGCACAGTTCCCCTGGATGCGATGGCCCTGTATTGGACAGGGAAATTTCTGTATGCATTCCCTCCTTTTCCTATAATATTCAGGACCCTGCTGAAATTGAGGTTCCAACCAGCACCAATAATACTGGTGGCACCGCATTGGGCGAGACAGCACTGGTACTCTCTTCTGCTGACTCTGTCAGTAGTTCCCCCATTCCATTTGCCCAGGAGGCACAACCTGCTAACTTCCTCTCAGGGCAGGATCCTGTACCCTAATCTCAAATCACTGAGGCTCAAGGCATGGTTTTTGAGGACTTAGAATTTGCTAACCTTAAGCTGTCAGTGCAGGTGCTGACAGTGCTTAGGTATTCCAGGAAACCTTCTACTAAGAAAACATATTCTTCTAAGTGGAAGAGGTTCTCCATGTGGTGTGCAGGTAAGGGTATGGAACTCTCCAGGGCTGACTTGGCTATTTTCCTCGATTACCTTATACACTTACATTCCTTACACATGAAGCCTTCAACCCTCGAGGTCCACTTGGCTTCAGTCTCTGCTTATCTGTCAGCTGGTAAAGAGAGATCCATGGCCTCTCATTCAGTCTTCAGAAAATATTTTAAAGGCCTCAACTTTTTGCACCCTCCCCTGAGAGAACCGGTTCCAGTCTGGAATTTAAATATCTGCATTGCTAAGCTCATGGATGCACTATTCGAACCTATGGCAACTGCACAGTTGAAGTATAACACTTGGAAAACTGTATTTCTGGTTGTTATAACTTCAGTCAGAAGGATCAGTGAAATAGAAGCCCTGTGCACAGATGTGGACTACATTTCCTTCCACAGGGATAAAGTGGTCCTCAGGACCAATGGAAAATTCCTTCCCAAGGTGGTATCTAATTTTCACTTAAATCAGTCTATCACGCTACCTGTCTTTTTACAGAGAACTCCAGTTCTCCAGAAAGGATTCACTCCCTTGATGTCAAAAGGGCAGTTAGCCATTATATTGACAGAACCAAGTCTTACAGATCAAGTCAAACACAGCCCTTTCTCACCTATGGTGAAGTTGGTAAGGGCAAAGCTGCCTCAAAATGTATAACTGCTCACTGGATAGTGGCATGTATACAGTTTTGTTATAGTAAGGTGGGTAAACAGGCACCCCTGGGCCTGAGAGCACACTCCACCAGGGGCACAGCTGCTTCCGTGGCAGCTTCAAGAGAAATTCCACTACTGGAAATCTGCAAAGCAGCTACATGGAAAACTGTACACACCTTCACAAAGCATTACAGCCTGGATTTGCAATCCAGAGGTGATGCTAGGTTTGGTACAGCAGTACTGCAGAGCCTGTTTCAAGATAGGTTCTCTGCCCAACCTCCAAAGGTCCTGCTTGGTAGTCTGCATCAATTCAATCATAATGAGTGATTCCTAGGGTTAGAAGAAAAAATTGTTCACCATAGTAATCTTGTTTCTTCAAAGGGATCAATCATTATGATTAAAGACCCTCCCTGCCTCCCCTACTAGAACCTATAGAAGTTGCTCTGCATCTCTGCATTAAGAGTTTTTTTCCAATATAGGTTAAGATAGAGACTCACTTTGTTTAATCAGTTGGTGTCCAGGTGGTCTCGAGTTTCTTAGGTTTGTTTGTTAAAGATGTTTGACCTGAAAGTACAAAAATATTATTTTTAATGTTATTAGTTTTAGCTAGTAGGTCTTATACAAAGTTAGGCTCCATAAGAATCTGAAGCACTCAGAGTGCTGCAGTTGCTAGGGCAACAGTTTGAAAGTGGCATAAGCCAATTGGGAGTTCCATAACTTGCATATAATTCCATCTCTCCAGGCAGTTCAACACAGGAGGCTGACTGCATCAGTTTAATTATAATGAGTGATCCCTTTGAAGAAACAAGATTACTATGGTGAGTATTTTTTTCTTCCTGGCCATGCCCACCTTTTTGGGGACAGGATGTTAGGGTCAACCTTTTACATATAAGGCTCAAGGCTCAGAGTTTCCTGTCAGTCCATCTGTTGTGGAGGATGGCTGGAAGCTGCAAGCAGTGAAGAGGAGAAATGGAGCAGGAGTAAAGAAGCCACCACCCTCATGGGGGAAGGGGGGGTAGTCCCACTGGGTGCAATGGCTAGTGATCAGGGGTTTAGTCATGGATCTCAGGGGGTGGTGGTCCTATGATGCAGCCCACCTCATTTTGCCACACCGGCCTACCGGCCACTTTTATCCTGAACTGCTAAGTTAAGAATGCTAAGATTCTCCAAGATAACCAGGCAGCCATCTTGCTAACTGTGCAGCTGTGCTAAGCCCACGAGTACGGAGGACATCCAACCTACAACACTGGTTCTGGGATGGAAATCCCAAGGAATAATTAATTTAATTGACAAAGGATTGCATTGATCCAACTTGCTGGGGTACTCAGTGCTGTCACTGACTTGTTTACTTGCTATTAGCATAATTAAATTAATTTTAGTTTTCTATGCAGTGCTTTTTGTTCTTGGTATTCTTTGGGATTTACAGATGCAGTTGTAGCCATCTAGTTTTTGAGATAGTTCCTGATATTTTGCAGTATTTCTAAAGGAAAGCTCTCTGTTGGCCCTATAGCAGTACTACAGTAGGCAGGAAATTTCTCTTGAGACACCCCAGAAAGTTCAGGAAATATCCAGACATGTTAGTGGCTGCAGCTGTATCTGCTATTTCAGCTGCATGCTGTTTGTGCCATATGCCTTCATGTCTTTGGCTGGGATTTTGGTGCCTCTGCCTCTAGTTTGTTCTAGCTGACATCAGACTAGAAAGACTTGTAGATGCTATAAAGCTTCATGTGAACAATGAGCTGTGACACCACCAGCTTCTCAACTGCCTTTCCTAAAAGAGGAAAGTTTGAGACAGGTCTACAATTTTCTGTAACCTCAGGGTCCAGTTATGGCTTTTTGAGGTGGGGGCCTCACCAATGATCTTTTTAGGATAATGGGAAATGTACCCTTCTTAAAGAAGAACCTGACAATTCCAACAAACACTAGACTCAAGGCATCCTGGCAGCTCACTAATAGCCAAGTTGAACCTAATTTAAATATACAGAAGGTGGGATGCAGCCCAGCTCCAACCTGGAACAGCTGTTCACATGTGACTGGTTCAAATGTCACCCACGACTTCAAGTAAGCAAAACATCACAGCCCTGACCAACACCATTAAAAACTTGACCACACACCGATATAGTAGCCCTGACGGCAGTCTCCTGTTGAGAAAGAACTTGCTGAACTGCTTGCAGTTGTCTGCATCAAGTGCTCCTCCAGACCACATACAGTCAAGGAGTAATACTAATTCCATGGAGTGAATGACCTAGGTCTTTCTGTTATCCCCTGCAGTAATCTCCCCAGGCAGATATTCTGCCTGCCTTAAGAAGATTGCCCTCTGGTATTCATGGCAGTGCATCCTCAGAGCCAGTCTGTTATCAGAGCAGGAAATCTTCCAGGAATGCTTCTTCCTCCACCTTACCAGCTTTAATCTATTGGACAAAAGTGAGTGTAAATGTCTTACTTGAATTTACTGTGTATGCATGTCTATGTAACCTTTTGAATAACAGATTTTGTATTTTGTCTTAAATGTATGTATGGTTCATATGTACACTGGTCGACCATGAAAACAGGTCTCTGGCCCATGGACTCTCCAGTTTAAATAAATAAATAAAACAAACAAACAAAACAATTGCTGTAACAACTCATTATTATGCTATAGTGCGCTGTGGCAAAAGACTGCAGGGTGGAAACAAAGCAGCACAACAGTGTTGACAGCACATCTACTATCTGGATTGTACTGTAGTTGTCTACTACCACCGCTACTCTATCAGAACAGACAGCAAAAAAACATTTAAATGCCCAGTATTGTCCTATACCTTTCAGGCTCAAAGTTGTGCTTTGGCTGATAATGTAATATTTCCACTAAGGGCATCTTAACATGGGGCCCCCAAACCGGAAGTACATTGCAGAACAAGGAAAATGTTACTGCTGATTTCAGAGCATAGGAACAGATTAGAGAGACATTAGAGGGAGTTTAAGCCCAGGACAGCTATCTGACCAGTTTTGGGTCACACCCTGAGTTAAGTGGCAGTTGTGGGATTCACATTTGTTCTCCAGGTTAACAGTTCTGTGATCTAACCACTTGGCTAAGTTGGCTTTAAAAGAAGACATCAATGGGGCCTATGCACTACTGGGCGGGAATTACATGCCAGAGGCTTGTATCCTGCCCCTGTAGCTCCGCACCTGCAGACAGGTGTGCACCGGCCATATTCATCAACAGCCACTATCTGTCCACAGCTATGCCCCAGGCACGCAGGACTCCACAGGGCAGACGGGGGCAGAATTGGGAACCCATGCAAACATCCAATTGGATGCCCGGCATAGATCTCACAGTCAATCCCTTGCACATTACTGTTTGGGTCTGGGTGCGTGAATGCCTACCGCAGGTACCCGGACCCACACAACATGGCCCCCTTTGTCCTGCACTTTCCCCTGGCCAAGCCTGTACTGCAAGGCATCCTCCCGGTGCATAGAAGGACCCCTGGTAGTGGGACCCTGCCCCATCCCACAGTTAGACCCCCCAGCTGTGCCCTGACCCCAGAGTTGCATCCCCCCAGTCCACCATGTGTCCCGTCCCCAAAGGAGTACCCCCCCAATGAGCCCTGACAGGACTGCCCAGCCAGAATACCACATGTTACATCCTGTTACCCTGTCCTTGCACCCCCATCCCCCAATGCTGGTCAGTGTCCCCTCCCCATGCACACAGGTGCCCCACACTTGAATGACCATGTCCCAGCCCCAGTACACCTGCTCCCACAATGGTTGTCAGAATTTCCCCCACCCACCGTGGCACCAACAACCCCCTCCCCCCCTGCCCCATACATGTCTGTTGGTGCTGTGGCCTAGACTGGCCAGTGGCACAGTCCTACTCACACCTCCTCAGCCACTGGCCATCCAAGGAATGCTGGGAGCGCATTGCCTATTTATAGGGGCACGATCCCAGCATCCCTTGGATGGCCAGCAGCTGAGGAGGTGTGAGGAGGGCTGCACCATTGGCCATTCCAGGCAGTGGCACCAATGGATAGGTATGGGGCAGTGGGGAGGGATTGTCGGTGCCATGGTGGGTGGGGGAGCAATGACCACCAATGGTGTTGCTGGGGGGGGCCTGGATCGGGGCAGTGTTGGCAGGTATGACTGAACAGCAGGGCAATGGTTAGGGGGCCATGGAGCATATGGGGTCGGGACAGGCATGTGTGGGGAGGGGGCTGTTAGCTACCTGCAGGGGCACTGCCACCTGGCACAGGTCAGGGGTGCAGATCTGGGTACCTGCACATGTGTGCACTTGATCGGTGGGCCCAGCCCTCCCCATCCACCTAGTAGGCTAGGCTGGCATGGCTGTACAGTCCCCAGTGCTGCCGTGAATGGGCAGCTATGGTCCATGGGGGCATACAGTGGGTTACAGCAGGATCTCCCCTGGCATAACATGTGCCCTCCTTTGCACCCCCATGGCCAGCACTATGTACCTTAATGCATGGTGCATAGTGCTAGTATGCCCTCCACCCACCCCCGGTGCGTTGCTGTCCGAGCGGCCGGGAGATCGGGTGCATAGGGGCTGCACAACTGGTTTGTGCATCCCATGTGGGGGCTCAATAGGTGTGGAGTGGCTACATGTCGTGGATCCGGAGAGCATAGCCACTCCACACATTCGTGCATAGGGCCCAGTATGCTTGAATATGTTTTTTTTGGCTCTGAAAGAAATTACATAACTATCTTGCTTGTTGGTCTCCCCAACCATTCCTAAAAGCATCTGCGGTTGTTTCACAATGCTGCTGCACAGATACACTAAGGTTCAGAGCAATCTGTGCATGTCACTCCAATGTTTCACGCTTTAAATAGCCTTCCTGTAACAGAATGAATCGATTTGAAAAGTTTGCCACTGATATATCGCCCTCCATGGTCTGGATCCTTCATGTTTGTTTGATCTTCATTTGCCTTGTGTTCTGCCTCAGTTCCTACACTCTCCTAACAAAGAACTTTTGATGATCCCTTACATAGGGCTAAAGGCAGTGGGTACAAGACAGACTGAGGGCCACATATTCAGATGAGATGAGCGGTGCATCCCTGGATGCACTGTGTGCTTCCAGCTTGCATGGGCCTTCAGGGGTGTGGCCATATTTAAAAGCCACTGATGTGCCGTGCAGCCCTGACTGCACTGTAGTGCACAATATTGTGATGCACCTATGCAAATGAGGGGTCCCTCATGCATAAGTCACACATCACAATACTGAAACCCCCTGAAGCGTAAAACTGGCTGGCTGTGCCAGTGCATAGTTATGCTTTTGAAACCCTACTCTATGAATGGTGTAGGTTGGTGTCCAGCACACAGTCTAGGGCTGGGTACACAGTACCCCTGCAAGCCCTGAGCCCCATAGATGTAAAAAGAAAGACAGCCCTGGTGGTCCAATGGACCCATCCCACCCTGATCCCCATAGGTTGCACAAGAAATCTATCCTTGGTGAACCAGTGGACCCCCCCTGCCTTGATCCCTGATTGCCTGTCAACCTATGGGTGCGTGCTATCTATAGTACAAATTTGGTATTGTCAGTTGGTGGCTGTGGTGGTGTGAGGAGTGTTGTGCCGGTCACCCATGCTTGTCAGGTTGGGGAGGGGATGTTGGGTCTCTGCCAGTCAGGGTGGGAGGGTGGGGGCCACTGAACTTCCAACTAGAATGGGAATTATTTTTATACAACAGGTGATCGAGGATTGGGGAGGGGGTCTACTGGTCCCCCAGGGATGGATTTCTTGTTCAACCCATGGTGATTGGGGTGGGATGAGTCCACTGGACCACCAGGACTGTCTTTCTTTTTGTATCTACTGGGCTCAGAGCTTGAGGGGAAGGGGGCTGGCCTGGCACAGTCTACCAGGTGCAGTCAAGCAAAAGCACCCATAATGGGCATGCAAAAGGCCCCTTTGTGCCATGCATACCCAATGGGCTCATTTGCATGTTTGGCTGAATGTCACCCATGGGGGCTGCGGCGCATACAGGTATGTGCCATGCATTCCCCTATGGGTGGTCTTCAGCCACGCATATTGGATGGGTTGCACCATACATGGTGGCCACTTGCTGTGCACCACACATCCAGGGTCCAATATTCATGCCATCTGTTTGAATATGGCTTCAGAGCTGGCAGGTGCATTTTTTTCACATGCCACATCTGTCAGCGCATGCATCTGGCCAGCTCTGAATATGGGGCCCTGAGTGCTGTGCTGTCAGACTGAGACATGCATGTCCTACAATGATCAGGACTGCAGAATTTGTTGAAATTTTTAAGTCAAGTATTTTTTGCCCAGACTGATGGGTTTATGTATTTTCACCTATTATCATTGTTCTGATATGTAATGTGTGATATACTCACTTTTGGTAGTGAGGAAAATGCCCCGCTAAGCACAGTTCAGACATAAAACTACACCTAATTGCTATAGCAAACAAGGCAGCTAGCTGCTTCCTACTGGACAGGAAGGGTCAGTGCACAAGTGCATTGAATTGGCACATAGGCTGAAAAGAAATACTTATAAACTTATGCTTCTTTGAGGCTCGTAGGTATCACTTCTGAACATGAAGTATGAGCCAGACAAGATTACAAAACATTAAGCAGTTCAAAGTTACAAGACATTCCGTAGATCAATACTATCAGCAGTATAGCCACTCTTGTACTCCATCCAAACAGAAATGTATAGCACAAGACTTCCATTGTTTAAATTTGATATGTCATAAAGTTTTTAGCCAACTGCCAGTTTTTGATGTGTGAGTAACGGTTAGGTTTATCAGCTCAATTTACTTCACTTGTGCAAATACATTATTTCTAATTGCTTATACAAACAGGACGCTCAAACACATCACTGAAGGCTCAGTCAGACATAAAATGCAAGAATAATAAACATTAAATATGGACAGCAATGTGTTTCAATGAGAGAGTGCCTTCAGGGAGATCACTTACAGTATTCTTGTGGCCTCTGCTATTAAAACTTGCAAAGGTGATATTGGACTGCTGTAACATTTAACAAGCTGTTGTAAGACCAGACAGATTTTGACAGCATGGGCATAACGGCACAGCATTTAAAGGCCCCTATGCACAAACCCACAGAGTAGCTACACACCATGTATCATGGGCACATAGCCACTCCACACCCAATGCACCCCCGCGCTGGATGTACTAACTGGGGGTGTGCAGCCCCAATGCACCCGATCCCCCAAGTCCACAGACCACACTGCGCAAGGGGCAGGCAAGAGGCGTGCCATGCACAACAGTGCACAGTGCTGGCTACAGGGGTGCAGAGGAGGGCACAGGGTACACCAGGGAGAACCCTGCCATAAGTCCCCTATGCACCCCGTGCACACATCCTGTTTCCATCTGGATGGGGTGGATATCCCACAGTACCACTGGGATCACTGTGGCTGGACCCCCCCTATTGCTGCCTGGTGCCACCTGCCCCAGCACATATCGGAGTATGTCCCCTACCAGGCGACCCCCCCAGCCAACACACACAACACAGGGACACTGGCCCAAGGATGCTGCTCCCCCTGAATAGCACCACCAGCCCACACCTACCACCGGTCCTGCCAGGCATCTGGCAGGGTACAGTGCCCCCCGCTGCATCTCCAACAGAACCCTCATCTCATCCCTGCACCTTTCTCTGGTGCCACATCATGGAAGGACCAGTGGCTTTGCCCTCTGCTCACCTCCACAGCCTCTGGCCAATGGTCATCCACAGGGCATGCTGTCAACTCACACCCCACTGCATAGGGGATCCACTCAGTGACCTGGTTCAGGCATCCAATTGGATGCCTGGCTGGGTCCGCGACTCTACCCCCAGCCACCCTGTGGTATCCATTGCACCGGGGTGATGGGGCCACAGACAGGTGGTGGCCGGTAGTGTGTACTGGCCAATGCACACCTGTCCACAGGTGAGGAGCTCCCCGGGTGGGTTACATGCCTCTGGCATGTATTACCCACCCATTAGTGCATAGGGCCCAATATGTTTTAGCCTTTGTGTTAATTTGCTTATTTATATCCTATGTGTCCTCTCTCTCTCTCTCTCTCTCTCTCTATCCTAGCAAAACACAACAGGTAGCCTTACATCTTACATCCTCATACTGAACTTGTGAATGTCAGTGCAGACTTAACTTGTGCTCTTGTCATTTCAGAACTCCCAAACTGGATATACACTGAAGTCTTTAAATGTATTTTGCTCAACATTTACAGGGTTACTGTTCACTACTAACTTCTTTAAGGTCTATAATTTCCTTGTAATTACTGGTGATCCCCTTTATCACAAGGTTAACATGTCTCTTTCAAATGCCATAATAACCAGAAAACCAGTTATTATGGTGTTTTCTGAAACTAACTTTAAGTAGCAGTGTTGCTTATCTCTAGGGTGCCACCTTGTTGGCTTGCAGTCTGTGTGAGGGCAGGCTGAATGCATCAACAAACATGGCAGCAGTTTCTCTGGTTCCCGAGGATCCACATTCATTGTTAGCCTCTCATCTCAGGTAACCTGTTACTTTTTTTAACAGTATTTATCTTGTTAGTCTTGCCTTTACATTTAAAAAAGTGATCTGGTTGATCCTGTTGTTGCCATGCTTTGGGCAGGGATTCTGGACACAGGCCCTGTAATTGGGAATGGCTGTGACTCTGACTACATGTGGTTCCACACTGAAACTTAAAAAAAAAAAAAAGAAATTAGGCTAGCAAATTATCTGAGAGAGACATAGAAAGGTTGTGTGTGCGCATGTGTCAGTGTTAGTGTGGAGTAGGGGACTGAACAACAGCAGCAGCAAGGATCACAGCATAGCTGCCTCAGTAACTTTCTTTGGCATTCACTCCTTACACCAGTAATTATAAAAAAATAATGTATAGGTGACTGTGCGTCTATGAAGTTTTTTTACACACCGTCTGTGTGTGCTGACCTAATAAACCTCTTGAGCTTCGCTCTCGAGGTTTATGAGTCATCACACACCTCGAGTGTGTGAAAAAAATTCATAACACACAGAGGCCTATCCATTATTCTCTATTTAAAAAAAAAAAAATTGGTGAGCGCATGTGAATCACTTTATTTTTCATTTATTTCTAGAGCTTGCAGCTAAAGCTGAATAAGGACTTGCCTTTTAGTGTACATACCCCACGCAGACAGCAGGCTTCTTCTTATGCAACACAAGAATGTAGTACAAAAGCACTAAAGTAAGGGTTACTCTTGACAGCATTGGCATTGGCAATAAAGCCAAGTTTCAAAGAAATACATAATTACACACAACCCTAATGTAAAGCATTATGGGTAGCATATAGTGCCTTGAAGGAAGTTAAAGCTGGCTCAGCTTTAAGCAGGAATAATGTTGCCAAATAGCCTCACAATCTACGGTATTCAATAATTTGTACAGGGCAGGCAGATAAAATAAGTTGCACAGTAAATCTTTTGTGCTTTTGTCTTTCATCTGGCAAATCCAAAGAAATATATTTCTGAAGAGGTAAAACAATGAACTTTGTAGCACCAGAAAGAAGTTCTGTGCTGCCCACACTAAATAAATCATAACATTTCATCATGTTTTTTCTATGACAGAAAAATGATTTACCAGTATAACTACAGTAGTGCAGTAATATTGTAAATATGATTGTTTTGGTCTGTTCAACGTTGTTTTCATGGTGGTATTTGATTTTTTTTTTAAAAAGGATACTGTATCAAGAAAACAATTTATTTATTTATTTGAAGGGTAACAGTCAGCATAAAGGGCCCAACACTCAAGTGTGGAGCTGGTCCCAATGTGCGCTTTGTAGGCACAAACATTTTGATGTACTTACTGTTTGCTGTAATATAACAAATTATATCAGACTAATATGCATGCACGTCTACTCTGTGGCTGCTGTAAGCACTACTGACTCTTTTCTAACTATTGGACTTTTTAGCCATTTCACAAAAAAAATCTAATGTTCTGTGATCAGGCATTGACTTGAACCAAGCAGCATATATTTTGAATAAGAAATGTAAACAATAAGCTGCAGACTATGGGCCCTATGCACGATCAGGTGGGAATTATGCACCAGAGGCATGTATCCCGCCCACCTAGCTCTGCAGCCCTGGACAGGTGCAGGGTGCAGGTATTTACTACCACATGCACCCATGGGGCCTGTCCATGAACCCACCTTGTCATGCAGATTCACGGAGGACATTTCCGTGAACGGTGCACATCAGTGGGATGTCCGGACCTGATCCGCTAACTGGACACAGGTGTCTACAGAGGGCACAATGTGTGCTGCCAGCTAAGGGGAAATGGGTGCCGGTCAGCCACCCCCACCTCCTCGTTGTACCATGGCTGGAGTGGCATGTGGGGGGGTCTGCAGTGCCCCACATCAGTGCCAAGGATGGCAATGGCATTCTGGGAGGGCTTGTATCCCCTATGGCAGGGTGTTACCCAGAATAAGGTGCATCCACCACACCCAGCACTCTGCACCTTTGTGAATGGTGCAGACTGTAGGCACGCCCCAACATGTCCCCCACCTACCCGAATGCATTGCTGTCTGCGTGGCTGGGGGATTGGACGTGTAACTGCAATGTGCACCCTCTGTGATTGCCATGTGGGGTTCATGGGACCCTGCTCCATGGCATGCAGTCATAGCGATGCCAACATGCCTGGTGTACATGGTGCATTGGCATCATGCATAGGACCCATTATGCATATAGGCAATCTCCTGAGGAAGCCTAATATTGTATAGGTGAAATGTAGAGGGTGATGAAATGCCTGAAGACTGTATTGAGAATAAAAGCTGTTGGAAATGTTTGAATTTATTAATTGAGATTCTTGCACCCACCCACTCTGGTGGTTTCTCTAGTGGTATCCCCCCTCCAGATTGATCCCTGACATTATCTGAAGCATTCCCTGGCAATCTAGCAGTCCTGACTCCATCCTGATCCTCAATATAGTGTGAAAATCTCTGATAGTATAGTAATACCCCCTCTTGCCCTGATTCCTATTAAATTACATTACCATTACATTAAATTACCCACTCAGTATCCAGAACCTCCCTTTTCTATCTGTCACTGACTTTACCTCTGCAAGTTCATCCTGGACTTCAGCCAGCACTGAAGATAATGACTGGCACAGACCCTCCTCTTGTTGCCTTGGCCAGTCACCATCTGAATTTATTTATTTAGTTTTTGTTAACCGGGTAAGTGCACTAGACAAGAGACTGCCTGCTTTCATGCATGACCCGGGAAGTTACAGAACTATAGTATGACAGTAGAAAAAATGACAGTAGAAAACAATATAGTTTACAAATAATTACTTTTTGAACAATACAGTTTCAGGAGGAATAGGTTCAAAACATGACATTTTGAGCATAGTCAGAGTAAATGAGTACAGATAACTACTGTGCAGAAGACAATTGAATATTATTACACACAATCAGTAGAAATTTGGAGGGGGGGGGACTCTTATTGCTAAAGGAATTCAAAGCCTGTTAGAAAAGAAAAAGACAGTGGTGTCAAATAGATAAAGAGAATTGGGAGTCAATTGCAATTGGAGACATTGGAGTTGCTTAAGAACTTGTGAAGTGCTTGCTTGGAACAGAAGTGGTATTGTGCAACTTGGAGGTGGGGTGGGAGTGCTTTCCAGACTCTGGGGGCAAAAGTGGAAAAGGCTTGCTTACTCATTTTGGTGGAGCCTCTAGGAACCACCAGAAGTGATTGGTTGCAGGAGTGCAGGGGGTAGGACTGTTGTTGGGGGGTCATCAAGGCTGCAAGGGCTGCTGGTTTGGAGGACCCGATAACACTGTCGATCATACAGCCAAGTGCAGGTAGACAACAAGAGGATGGGATATCCAACCTAGCTTAGCATACAGTGAGCTGTGGTTGGTCATTTTGGGAGTGGAAAGGGGCAAACCAGCATATATTATTGGACATGTTCTGTTTGTCCAGGTTGGAAGCACTAGTCCGATAGTAGGGAGTGAGACCATATATGAGGCTGGGAAGTAGGATTCCCCAAGCTACTGCAAGCCTGTCAGCAGGAGTTAGTGTATATTTAATTTTGTAGAGCAACTCAAGTTTGGTGTTGACAGTCTTGCAGACATTTGAGATATGTTGGTTGAAGTAGAGAGCAGGGTCCAGTGTAATACTAAGGTATTTGAAAGAGTTGATGATGGAGAGGAGAGACCCATTGGAGCAGTGGATGGTAAGGCCAGTGCGGCAGGACCTGAGCTTTGGCAAGGACCCAAATAGCATAGACTGGGTCTTGTTGGTGTTTAGGATCAGGATATTTTGGGTTAGCCAGGTCTGTAGTCTCCCAAAACTGGCATTCAGTTGCAAGTTGATCTCAGCTATATTGTTGGAGCTGTTGTAAAATACCATATCACTGGTGTAAAGGAGGATGCTGCAGTTTAATGGAGTTTTGGGAGCATTATTTATGAATATGAAGAAAAGCATCAGTTCAAGGGTTGAGCCTTGGGGCACCCCTATGTTGATTGTGGTGAGTGTGGGTATTTTCTGATTTACTTTGACAAACTTGCCTGTTCCTTAGGTAGCTAGAGAACCATTTGAGCTCTGTGAGGGAAATGTCTAGGGCGGAGATGATAAGGACTGAGCATGCACGTGCTGTAGAAACAGCAAGGAAAAACATATCCTATGACTCTTTAAAAAAAAATCATTATAGTTGCCACCCCATTTAGGTGAATGGGGTCCTTTGCACCTTACTCCCACCAATTGTTTCAGTCTCTTTGACAACAAAACATTTTTTGCTAGGCTGCTTAAACACAGATGTTCTCAACAGTATGTATGTATGTATGTAAGCTTGGCCAGAGGATTCTGAAACCAAAACCGATGATTAATCAGATTAAAGAATTGTCATACACACTCCTTAAGAGAACCACACCCCTCATTGCCCTGTATCGTTTTGGCACAAATCAAGTCTGTATGCCAAATTGTCAGCATGTTTGAATATGTTTCCTTGAGAATTTTAATATTTTTACACAATTTGTGGCAAAAGCACAATACATTACAAGAAAGTGCAGATTTGTTTATGGAGACTGGTGAACACTGCAGATTTTGCAATAAAAGTGTGGGTGCAATTTTCAAGTGGTCCTGCTGACAGCTATTTTCTATGTGCTTATCAACCTAGCTAAAGAAACTGCAGCACTTAGCTTCCAAAATGAGAAATGGGAAAGTAAAATGTAAACTGTAGAACACTCCCTTTCACCCATGGCTTCCCCCAACATAGCACAACATAAAATGAAAGCAGAGACGCTAGCTCCAGACCCTCCCATGATGTTTTGCTGCGGGAAGGGCAAGTGCTGCACTGAATAGTAGGCAAAGGGGTACACTGACATGAGCAAGCAGGGTTAATTTGTGGCAACTAATGCACAATAAATATATGCACTACAGTTGTAAGACTGCTGTCTCCATATTGCATGCATTTTTATTACGCATAAGTTGCTATAAATTGCTTTGGCCAAAATTTAATAGCACCTTATTCTAGCTCCATTCTCTTGTTTCCTTGACTCCTCCTACTTACTTTCCTAGCCCTTACCAGTTTGGTTCAGGAAGACCTACTGCACCCTTACTCAGGCTCACAGACAGCATCCTGAAAGGGATGAATTACTGCCTAATCACCTTAGCAATCTCTGTGGACCTGGCCAAAGCCTCCAATACTGTAGCCCACTCACTCCTACTGAAAAAGCTCTCAGGGTCTGATCTGTTTGATATTGCATTTAGATGAATACAAATTAAATGAATGAATATGAATCAACATAGATTGCTCATTTCAATGGAGTTCTATGCCATCAGTGCTACTTTTCTGCTGAATGGCCATCGTGGCAAATCACAGCACAGTGTGGCAGGGTGCAGTTAGAACAAAATACACTTTTGTTCCCTTGCGTTCTTTTAATTTCCTCCCATGTCCCAGTGACATGATCAGCTGAATGGCCCTGTGACAGAAAAAACACCGCTGAATAGAACTGCAGCACCTGCCACTCCCCCAACTTCTCATGGGAAGGGGCACAAAGCTAGTGTTTCTTTTCACATGATGTCTTGCACTGTTTTGCAAGAAGCCGTGGCGCAGGGGACTTTTCTACCATTTAAATCTGATATTTGTAACTGCTTGTTTTGGAAATTCTGCAATTCTCTTAGGCCAATTAACTAATAGAAAGTACTGTATCTTTGAACCTACTGCAATGTTTGTAATCATGACACAAGCTCTTAAAATATAACAACTGGCTAAGTTCTCTCTTTGCTATTTTTGTCAGTACTGGCTCTGTACACAAAATATAGGAGGCCGTCTTTGTATTTATTTATGGGGGTGGGATAAGGGTCATGGGATCTAGACTATAACTTCCACCTTGACAGCCACCAGAGATGGGCAGAAGAAACCTTGGTTTAATGTCTCATCTGAAGGACACCATCTCAACATTACAGCTCCCTCCGTGCGCTTCAGTGCTAGTGTTAGATATTAGCTCACATTTCTGGTGTTGTAATCATATAATATGAACAGAATACAAGCCATTTGTTTTTTTTTTTTTCAGTGAGAACAGTTTCAGAAAAGTTACCATCATTTGTAATGATACTTCATAATTTGTCTTTCATAGTGATTCAAATTCTTGTATTTGTACAAAAAAAATAAAATGTTTATGTTTGCTTGTGTGCATGCGCAAAAAACATTATGTGACAGCTTAGGAGAGAAGCCGGGTTTGGAGGTGCACCACTGTGGCTGCCAGTGCCCCCACTGCATTCTGAGGCTTGGCCGTGTTTCCCCAATGCGGTGGCATGCTACTACTGACACTAGTTCAGCAAGCATGCCAACAACTTGAAAAAAATTCACAGCTGCAAGGAGGGAGTGACCCGTCATTGCAAGGCGTGTCTTGCCTGGTGTAACATTTCAATAAACATGATGGGCAGCGGCTCACTGCCCGCCGCTCACAGTCCCTAGTAAGCCGACTTCGGGATGCCCAATCCCCCTGTCAGCATATGTGCCCCCTTTACTGTTGTGGTCTGCCAAGGGGGTGCCCAATCCCCCTCGGCATCATGCCCACAATCACAGACATGCTTGCCAAAGGGGGTGTCCAATCCCCCATTGGCAAATTAACCCCCCATTGCATTGGCATTTTCCTGCCACTGCCCCACCCCGATTGTGTGCCATACTAGAAGCCTACCCCAGTGTGGTTAGCATGACCCCCAACCAAATTTGCCACACTGGGAGACCACCCCAGTGTGGCTAAAACCTGTAAAAAAACAGAAAACAACCCACGGTAATGATTTTTTAATTTTTGTTACCTGAAACAAAAGAAATGGTCCCTTGCCGTTGGGACCCCACCCCCCAGCCCACACCCACCCTCTGTGCACCCTGCATCGCCACACACACACCCCTCACCTCATACTTACCTACAGAGCCCAGTGCAATGTTCTTTGGTGGACCCGGGTGGAGGAGACATGTTGTCTGCACTCTTCAAAGCCGACTGCTAACTGAAGGAATGCCGGTAAGCTGTATAATGGCATAACTGTTTTTTTTTTTCAACTTAGGTGGATATCTCGGCCATTTTTGTGAATTTTTCCACTAAATTTTCAGCATGGGGTTCTTGGGACCCCACCTCATGAATTCAGTCACTGTCATGTCGTTATTCATCCCGAAAGGTGATTTCACGGTCATTGCGCGGAATCACCTTTGGGGACTGAGCAATGAAGCAACAGTGTTACTGTTCATGAGGTGGGCTCCCAAAATGCCTATGTTGTAAATTTAGTGAAAGAAATTCCCAAAAATGACTGAGTTATGAGCGTGTGTTGCACAGTTTCTACGCATGCACGTAACTCCAAGAATTTTTAATATTTTCACTCCAGATTTTCAGCATTGCCATTTTTTCACACCTCCTTATGAACAGTACAGCTGTCATTTTTTACATCCTGCCTGAAATGTGGTTTCACACATGTGGCACACAATGGCGCGGGTCACTGTGGAAAATCAGCGTTTGGGGCAGATTAACAAAATCACAGTGACACTGTTCATGAGTGGAGGTCCTAAAATGCCTATGTTAAAAATTTGGTGAGAACATTTCACAAAATGACTGTATTATGAGCATGCATTGTGCAGTTTCCACGCACGTTTGTAACTTCGAGACTTTTTAATATTATCACTCCAGATTTTCAACATTGGCATTTTGTCATACCTCCTTATGAACAGGGCAGCAGTCATTTTTCACATCCTGCCCAAACTGTGTTTTCGCACATCTGGCACAGAATGGCACGGTTGCTGTAGCAAATCAACATTCGAGACAGATTAACAAAATCACAGTGCCACTGTTCATGAGCAGAGGTATCAAATGCTTTCATGAGGTGGGGGTCACAAAAAGGCTATGTTGAAAATTTATAGTGCAAATACCAACAAACGCCCGGGGTGTTATGGTTTCTAACCATAACATCCCACCCTGTACAGAATGACAGGCGTCAGGGGTGTGCCTTTGGATTGCTGGCTGTAATGCTCATACCATTCCACCCCAAACCTGCAGCCAGTGACAGGCATCGAGGTGTGCCTTGGACTCTTTGGCCCCAGAGTTCACCCCATTTTCCTATACTGCACCCATTTCAGAATATGTCCTTATGGAATGGAGTGACTGTAAAGCGGAACACCCCAAGGCACACCTCAATACTTGTCGGTGTCTGTAGAATAGGGTGAAGTGAAATGGCATGACCATTATGCGTGATGACACAATGGCATACCCCAATGCCTGTCCATCTCTGCAGGGTGGAGGTGGGGCTTGTGTGAAGCTCAATACTTCACTGACATTCCTATTCTGCATCTGTCTAACTCCTGCACTTCCAATGCTAATACCAGCAAGCAAACATTTGGCATTGACAAATGCTTGTATGTATTAGGGTTCAACAGTGTTCCACTGAAAGTACACAGTTGACTTAAATGGCTTCTGAACACTGATACAATTTTTCTATTCTTGGTTTTTGAAACATTATGATACAAAAATATAAGATTATGCCATGTTACAACATCAGTTATTCAGAAAATGCAAAACTCAAAGAGTACACCAGGGGTATAAATTGATTGTAAACATTTCTCAGTAAGGAATATGCTCCAATACATTCACAATACAGAGTACCTGACCTTCAAAGTGAGGCATGACTTGAATTTGACTGCTTCACTGTCAGCCACTGTTGTAGTATAATGACCTGTGAATGTCAAACACTGGAAAAGTAATCTAGTTTTGCTCATACTGTGAGATAAATATTTATCACCTGTGCATTTTGTTATAATTACATGCATTAAACCAAGAAATGGTATTTTCACATCACCCCAGTACGAATATAAAGTGAGGCTATTTCTGCACTCTAACACAGAAATGGCTTCTGATGTTTTGTTTCTTTCTGCTCTTTGTTCTTTACATCTGCTGCTCTTACTAAAACGTTTTCTTAAGTGGACATCTCTGAGATGACCAAGAATTATGTATATTACTTTTGATTGTATCTTGATTGACGGGTCATTACTGCTTTATGACTCCACCTTCAATTCCAGTAACTTTATTTGTAAGTTTAGAATCTTAGTCCTGGAAAGCCACACTACGCTGAAGTTTATTTTCAGGTGTGGAATGGTCAGAAGTATGGCTGCTTGGATTCAATGCAAAGAAGTGCAAAATAATGCACCTGGGAAACAGAAACCCAGGGGAAGATTACACAATTAGTAACAACAACAAAAATGGAAAGGGACCTGGGGGTAATCATATCAGATGACCTTAAGGTTGGCAAGCAATGTGAGAAGGTGGTAGGGAGGGCTGGGGGGATACTGGGATGTATAGGGAAAGGCATCACCAGCAGAAAACAGACAATTGTTATCCCCCTGTACAGACAGTTGGTGAGACTCCATCTGGAGTACTGCGTCCAGTTCTGGAGACCCCATCTTTGCAAGGACATAGACAGGATGGGGCAGTTCAGAGGAGGGCAACTAAAATGATGCAGGGTCTGCAAGAGAGAGAGAGAGAGACTAAAAGAGCTTAATATGTATACCCTTGAGGAAAGGAGGGAGAGGAAGAACATGATATAAACGTTTAAGTACTTCATTGGAATCAACAAAGTCCAAGAGGGTAGCATCTTTCAGAAAAAGAGATGTGCAAGAACAAGGGGACACAATTTGAAGATGGGGGGGCAGCTCAGGGGCAATGTGAGGAAGTATTTTTTCACAGAGAGGGTAGTGGATGCATGGAACAGCCTTCCTGAGGAGGTTGTGGGATCTAAAACTGTGGGAGAATTCAAGAATGCATGGGGCAGACATAAGGCAATTTTTGTGGGGGTTAGGAAGAAATAGGCTGTTGGTTAAATAGGATCTGCAGCTTATCCTCTCGGTAGGGAAATGGGCAGACTAGGTGGGCCAAGCGGTCCTTATCTGCCATCAAAGTCTATGTTTCTATATTTATATGTGTCCCAGGAGAACAGGGAAGTTAAAAGACATGCTCAGGGTTACACAGTATGTAAATGGCAGCTTGGGGATTTAAAGTAAAGACTGTCGGGTCGGCAGGTGCACAGATTGATACACTAATTTCTAACATATACTGCCTACTTAATAGATTAAATAACAGAATAAATATTTAATACTCAAAAGAAAACAGAGTAACCAGTATAGAGTAGGATTGGGTGAACTTTCCTGGTTCCAGTTATAGCACCAATAAGTTCTGGATGCCTTTTTTAACTTATTTTAACCATATATTTTAGGTGTATTTAAACACTAACTATATACTAATTACTCATGTGTGTTTTAAACCTCTAGAATATTTTTTTACAAGGAGTTATTTCTGGTTCTAAACGTCAGAAGAAGCTCTTTGTGATTTTAGAAACAGTTTTGCCCATTTCAAGTAAAGTAAGAAGCCAAGAGCGTGCTTTATAGAAAGATTTTCCACATTAAGGTCAACTACAGGTAATCCGTACAATTCCCTATATGATTGTTTCAACAGTTACCACAATTGTACAGAAATTGATTGAAAATGATAGATTTAGAAAAGGATTTTAATAAAACCTTGAAAAATACTTTTTAAATAGGGATATGGAGGCCTCCATTCTGTGGATAAGAAGGGGGCTATGATGATGTCACTGCTTCCCCTGCTCTAACAGTGTGCAATGAAGCAGATTAAAATAAACTGCTCCTTCGGACAAGGATCCTGTTAAACCATGAAGAAAAGCACCATATTGTTTTGCTACACTCTGCCAAACATAAAATCCAGGGTGTTCTTTTGAATATACTAGAATCTCTAACGGCACAGCTGAACTGTTTTCTCTTGCTACATGGCACACTTTTTACACTGGTGAGGCCATGACATCATCACGACACCTTTCCTGTCCACAAAATAGATGCCTCTACATCCCTATTTACAAAGTATGTTTTCAATGTTTTATGAAAGTCCTTTTCTAAATGTACCATTTTAAATCAGTTTCTGCACAGCTATAGTAACTGTTGTAATAATCATATTGGGCATCGTATGGATTCCCTTTAACAAACTCATGTTTTGTATTTCTCTTAAAATTATTGCTAACAGTTGATTATATTAATGTTTTAAAAGCACTCATTCTGTCTGCCTATTTGTCTACTGTTTGGGCATACAGGAGTCATAGTCCTGCAATTGTTGCATTACAGTCTGTTGGAAAGGAAAGAATGGACACACTCTCAACCAGAAAATCTAAATTCAGTGGCCCCTATATTCAAAAGTCCCCTGGAAAATCGTGCAAGTACCTACGCCTTGCATCTGGGATGCACTGGCCCAAAATAATGAGATATTCAGAAGATGTACGATGAGATGCACTCATGCATGTCCAGCTGAGTATTCTGAAGATGGTCGATCGCGCATTGGGATTTGTGTGGTACAGTAGGAGACCCGAGCCTTATATGGTGCTTGGTGAAATGCATGATGCAAAGCCACTTGTGCATTGTGCAAACTTGCAATATTCAGCCAGGATATGCAAATTACCTCATTACACATTCCAAGCCCATCTCCCACATGTGCAACTCATTACTGGAATGTATGTAGGCCATTTACATACACCAAACATGCTCAATTCCAGCTTTGCAGGGCTGCCCCACCACTCCACAAAGATGAACAGGAGGTACTGCAGACTATTTGGCAGGTGTAATGGACTGTTTGTGTGGGTGGGTGGACTGCATTGGCCTGCGTACAGTGCTATATTATCCATAGCCATGTACAGGGTCAGACTGGGGTATGGGGGCTCACCATGATAGTGGCCACAGGGGCCCGCTGGGACATGCAACAGGGGAGGGCACAGGGTGACACAGTCTAATTGAGATACCACATGCATGTAATACACCAGCCCCATATGCAGTGTACAGTCTCCTGCAGTGTCCTCCACACCCCTCCCCCGTATGAGAGGAACATGGTGATGACTTCAAGGAATGTCAGTGTGCAGAGGGTGACCAGGTACCCAAGTGGGTGGGTCTCACTTTTGTGCACCTATGGTGTACCACCATGGGTGGGTGCCACAGGTCAGTCCCTGGCCTGTGCCAGGCTGCCACCTGTCCACAGGCTAACTGGGCACCGATGCCCCAGATGGCACCCTGGGTGCATGCCACTGCTGGGTGGCAACCCGCAGGCCACATGGGTGCAGGTCATGGCCCCGGTACAGTTGCTGCATTGTGGCTGTCTGCTCTGCTGGTGTGTCTGGGGGCACCCAACAGCACTGGCATGTGGCCGCTGGGTGTATATGTCCAGAGTGCGGTGTGGGGGGGTTGCTTCCTGGACGTTGCCAGTGGTGACATGGTACCTGTGGCTTTGGGTACCTCCATCTTGGCACGACAGCTGTGTGTGGGTGCCTGGAGCATGATCTGGTGCACCTCTGACAGCTGTCTCTGGATGGCCTTCCTGCAGTTCTGTGGCCTTCCTGTGGGTGGGTGGCTGGCTGACTTAGGCATGCTTTTTCCATGCCTAACATTGGGCAGCTCATGTCCAAGATGTGTAGTAGATGCACCACACATATTGGCTGAATATAGGGATGCAAGGCATAGTCGTGGGAATGCCCCCTGTACATGTACCACATACATTAACTTTGTGCCATGGCACATCCGGAGATGCATCTCTCCCTTTTTAGTATCGCGGTTCTGCACATGTTTTGAGATGGGTGGTGCAGCTCCACTTTGCGCTGTACATCTCCTTTGAAAATGTGGGACAGTTTATTTTAAAGTAATTTCTGGCCAACGTTTAACACCCAATGTTTTGTGGCCTCTTTTGCCACTTCATCAAGGTGGTGGCCCATTTAGATCAATTTTTTTGAAACAGTCTTATGGACTGTCATAACTACATGAGCTGGCAGTATAGCTTAAGGAATTAGAGCAACAAGCTATGAATGAGTTTACTACATCTAGCAGACCTGGGTTTGAGTCTGACAACCTCCACTTGCATACTGCGTAACCTGAGTGAGTCACTTAACCTCTCCAGTGCTTCCAGTCTACCCCTGTGAATGGGCCTTTTACACAGTGGGCCTCTCCCAGTTGCCAAAAGAATAGATAAAAAAAATCATCCCTCTGTGGTAATTCTGGTTATTATCATTTCTCATCAACATACATTTTTTTTTGTTGTTGAATCATTTTCCCTCCTGGTCATGGCCCTAGGAGCCTCTCTTAGGCATCCAACCTGAGTCCTGCCCTGTCTGAAGTCCACCCGACAGAGCCATCTTCACCCCCACCCCACCTCACAGCTGGCACCCCCAGATGGGCCGCCCCTCCTATCTTGGGCGCTCTTACTCATAGACTCAAGCTGCAGACATGGGCCCTGGGCGGAGGATCCGTGAAGCTCGGCTAGGTCGGACCTGGCAGTGGGCATGGGGATTTGTGTTGTCGACTACCCCTGGGACTGGATTTTTCCAAGTTCTGTGGTTCCTCCCTCCCCATGCGTACGCATGCGTTGATGCTTCTGGTGCACGGTAACCCTGCCTGCGTCGGCCACACTAGTACGTGCTTGCCTGGCTTTCTGCAGTACCCCCAGTCTCCACCAGTGGTCTCTGGCTCGCTGGGCCATCCCATCCCATCCCATCCCCTTGATACAGGGAGGAGAGCACCACATGGGCACCCAATCCTCAACCCTTCCCCTACCGACCCCCAGTGCCCAAGTCCATTCCCGAACCCAGGTCGCTGGCACGGTGTGAGGTGTGGTGTCCAGCACCTCAACCCTCAGCACCACCGTGCTGCCTCAACATACTTTTTTTTCCTCAGATCTGCTACTCTCTTAACTCTTTTGCTGAAGCTCCTAATATTATTCTTGCTCTTCTCAGTCTGTTACATGAATGAGATATGTATTCTCATCACATTATTGCTTGATCAGCTTACATCAGTGGCTGTTCTTCACATCATATTGCCTGAAGCTCTAAAGTTATATTCATTTTTTAGTGTAACTATTTTGTTTATACACTATGCATTTTTTTATATATGCATGAAATTAGTTTGAGCAGCAGCTATGTTACTATTGTTTTTAATTTCTAATTCACCTGTTATCACTTAAGTTATATTTTGCACTGGTACTTTAATGTTAGCACTACTTAAGATTCGCAATGACACAGGCCACCCATCCGTAACGAAGCACACATGCATAAAAACAGTCATGCCATTTGTTGATCTGGTTGTTGTCTTTTTTTCTGGCATGATATTGTGACTTACTTTACATCATATTTTCCTATCATTGGTTGATTACACTGATTTCCTCTACAGCCAATGCCCCAACTCTTACATGGCTAAACTGGACACACTCTACCATAGAGCACTGAGGTTTATAATTGGACTTCACTTCGACATGCATCACTGCACCCTATATGCGGCAGTGGGGTGAACATCACTAAAGTTCTGGCGCCACAGAAACGCCGCTCTCTGGACCTATAGAGCCATCTCTAATAAGCTGCCTTACTATATATCCTGCTGTCTTCCCCTGGGTATAATTGGGAAATAGACATTAAGAAGTTACTCAGCTATCACACTTAAAGTACCCAAAGCAAAATCCCGCTTCGGCAGGGCAACCATAAGCTTCGTGCTACCTACCTTATGGAACGATTGACAAAAACCCCTCAGATTAAGCACTCTAATGGGTATAAATGGCTTCAAGACACTTTATTTCTGTACAATCAAAGAAGTATGTAACTGCTTCACCCACTCAGACCCAGTACTGGTGTCTGCACTGGTATATAGCCACACCTAGATCTAATTTTAAGTACCGACCCCCCAGCTTGCTCCTCACAAGCCTAATTGTTCTCTCTCTCTCTCTCTCTTATCCCCCTGTCTTATCAACACTAGGCCTGTCCATCCCCTTATCCTTCCTTTCCCAACCTTGGATAGGAGCTCACTACCCCTGGGTTGTGACATCCTACCATGCTCCCTACTTCATAGCATTCAATCCTGGGGCTCACACATACTCCTTTTCTCCATCCACCTTCTCTACATCCCATTTTACCAACTCCTCTCTGTGCACCAAGCCCTCCTAGCCTTTCTCCCCCTACCTCCCTCCCTTCACCCCTACCTTCGCCTCTACCTGGTGTATATATATATATATATATATTTTTTTTTTTCCGTTACTTCCTCCTGCAACCTTAGATAACCTGCTTTATCTTTCTATAGACACTTCTATGTATGTAAATACCCTGTAATCTGTACAATATCTGTATAATTCTATGTACATATAAACTTCTTTTTCTTCCTCTCTGTAAACAGTATTATCTGTATTGCCTTGTAAATACCTGTGTTGACCTGTATATACAATTGTTCATGCTCCACCCAGGTCCAGCTTGCAAATGAGCTTCTGCTCAGCGATGAATGCCTGGTTAAATAATGACTTGATTGATTGATTGACTTTACACTTATTTATTCTTAATACACTCATGTTGCATTGTTAGCTGGTGGATGGTGCCATCTATTTTCCATTCTGTTGTTGTTGGAGGTTAAAATTAGCCTGTGGGAGCTCTGACTTGCCATTCTAGTTGATGGAAAAAACAAGCATTTGTTTAATCTGAAAGAGAAAAATGTCCTACAATAGTAACAAAAAGTGAACTAAGTACAGGTGAACTGGTTCAATCAATGCAGTGCTCTATTCCTGCCGGACAATCAAGGAACAAGGAAGAGGAGTTGTGTTTGTATATAATGAACAGTAGGGCCTTAATAATTGATCACTTAAAAAAAAACAACTAAAAGTTACATTTATCAGGAGCAAAACTGACTTGCATAGTGTTATGAAAAATCTAGATGAAAGACTATTAAAAATAAACATTCAGTTTTGACCTGCTGGGACTCTATAGGCAGAAAACCTTGTTACAATGGAGAAGAACCACTGAATATATAATGGTATCTCAGAAACACTGCCTCTGATTGGCTGACTGGCACCTTCCAGCTGTGGTAAATCCTGATATTACCCATGGGAAAAGGTGCCAGCTAGACTTATCTTACAAAGGATTAATCTGCCCCCCTTGAATCAAGCAGAGAAGTTGGCATCTTGATCCCCCTCTACAGCGGGACAGGTCATTACCGCGCTGAAGCCCAGGAGGCTTGTATTCACCTCCCACCATCCCCATTCAGCTTGTCAAATATTTGAAGTATTTTATCAATGCTATACTGGGGAAACAGTTTACTTATTAAAAATGCATAAAACTTACAAAAAGTCACAGCTGAAAAGCCAAGCCATGATGCCAGGCATGCGCCTATGGATACGTGCATACCCAGTATCATGGCTCAGCTTTTTGGCCATGATTTAACATGTGCTGAATCACTGCAACCCCCTTCCAAAAGAAAACCAAAAAACATGGACTGACAGTGTCATTCTACATCACGACCTCCCAGTCCAAAAAGCACTGTAAGCCCGGTAACCAACCACGCCTTCACTCTATCTTTTAGCTGTGTGTTGCAGTTGTGCTTCTCTCTCTCCCCCACCTCTGGTCCCTTTCACAGTGCATCTCTCTGCTGCACTCCCATTCTGTGTCTGTCCCACCTCTTACAAAGAAACAGTTTTTTGTTTCTTATGAACTAATGCTCTCCCAGATTGAACACACCTAAACTTGCTCTCTACTACTGCTCTCAATCCACTTCTTCCCCATAGTCTTTCATCTCATGGATGGGTCACCGACTCCTCGGTGCAGCACACTCAGTCCCAACTAATTGGCAGCAGAGAAATCTGAGGTAGAAATGGACTATATTTTTTATCTCAACTGAAACCATACTCTCTGTTTGGTACATGTAAGAGTAACTAAGCTGCAGGACCGTGGTTGTTTGGTGGTGGTGGTGGGGGGGGGGGGGTGAAAATAAGTGAAACCATGGCACACTGTTTTCCTCTATCATACCATAATGGAATGGGGAATTAATTATTCTACCTAGCTACTGGGAACAATTTTTTCTGTTGGAACAATAATTTCAATAAAAATTATTAAAAGTAGTATACAGCAGTGTTTTTGGTTTCTTTTTTGTTATAAAAAGTAAAGGGGGACATTGTTTGTAGCCTTGTGGCCGAACCACTCCAGCCGTGGGTAAGTCCCAGCATAACCCACACCCTATTGTTTAAATAACTTCTTTGGTAAACCTACATGACAATAGATTATGACTAGTAAACATGGTTTAAAAGACAGAAGAATTAATAAAAATGGTTTAAAAGACAGTAGAATTAAAGCATCATCATTGCAGTTCAACAATAAGATATTCTAGGGCAAGATGATACAAGTTGCCATTACTCTTTGGGTTCATTATTAGACAAAAAGCAAGACCAACCATTCTTGGGGCTGATTCTGAAAGGGCATTCCTGTGAATAGTGAAACTGGCATTTTGTCCGCACCAACACACTGTGTTTACACACTTTATGTACAAATATAGAATTTTAAAAAGCAGGACCTGGGTGTTGTATGTGAAAAAAATCATAGTCTTTCTTTTGTTACCGTACATCTAAATTTTGTGCAAAGTCATACTATTCAGTTTTTCCTCAAAAATTGCAAATTTAAAACTGTATTAACGTGTTTTCATTTTTTAGGATCATTCAATACAGTAAATTAATTAATCCAAAATACTGCTATTAAATAAGTAATAGGCTGATAAATCAAACTGCTCAGACAAGTCATGATTATATTTTATCTTACTTCAATTCCCTTTGAGTAGGTAGTCCAGTTATACTAGCTATAAACATAGTACTTATATATTCATATTTTAGAGTTGTATTGAAGAGCAGTTTGTTTTGGTACTGTTGGATATCTACAAAAAGAACAAGCATTAATAAGATACATATAATGCAAAGGCAGGAAAGGGCTTGTCTCTTCTGACTTAATGTTTGCTGAGGCCAGCTGCCCTACATCCCCATTTTTTTGCCAGATACCACAGTCCCCTGACCTGTTAATCATTGAACCATGGATTGTGATCTGCTATGAAAACTTTCCAAGCATTCTTGTAATTTGGCTACAGGGGATATTACAGAGAGGCACACTCTTACTGTTCCTCACCAGAGAGCTATCAGAAGTAACTGTGGATCTTCTTCAAGGATATCTCCCTCTATTGAGCCACATCATGGAACTGTGAGCAGTGGGTGCCAGGACCACCCAGAAATATTTGCAGGCTGGGGCCACTCATGTTGACATGTCTTGTTGGCACCTGTATTACATAGGTGTTCCCAGCATGCCTCAGTTATTTTTCCAGCAGTCAAATGTCCGTCAGTCCACTGCTGCTGAAGGATGCCATCAAACTTTTGCATTTGCAAGTATTTGCTAATGATGCAACATTCTTACAAGTTTGTTACTTTAAAACTTTTTTTTATGCCGATGCTGAATGACAAAGAACTGCTGTTCCATTATTGTCATTGTGGTGATGTTAAGATTTATAAAGACAAACACCACTCAATTTGTATCTGTTGCCTCCATATAAACCACAACATTAAAGCCTGCTTAATCTACCAGAGCTTTAACTAGGCAACCAGGAAATGTCACTGGAAGGCTTTAAAGGCTTTTCTAAAGCTTCATGAACTAGAGAAACAGGTTGTGGCAAAGGTGGCTTCATCTGTTGTCAACTGCTTCTGTGTCTGGTTCACCATCACTTCATCAATCCCTGCAGTTGTGGACAAGAATCACTGACTCACTGATGAGAAAGGATAAGTTCTCATAATCGGCAGAAAAACACCACCACTCTGAGAAGTATAAGTGGTAAAAGGACAAAGCTGCTTCTCCAGATCATTCCCATTCACCTATTACACAGGTCTACTGAAAAAGATGGATCCCCGGCTCTGGCCATGGGTCCTGCTGCACTAACAACTGTCACTCAGACACCTTGGTCAGGGTCCAGCTTCAGCTCATGTCCCCTGCTGGGAGATTTGCAGTGTATTTCACCACTGGGCATTGTCCTGTCAATGATTCAGTCATTGTTGACCCTTCAAGGCCTGGTGATGCACAGAGGTTGCATTAAACAAAGTCTGAGCTATTCTAGCACCTGCTGCCTCTGCCACCATTGTTGTCCACTTCATCTGTGCCCTCAGCTGGTTTGTCATCGACATTATTGTTGATGCTCCAGTTCTCTGTCCATGCTACAGTGCCAGGCCCTGAACAGACTCAATCAATTGGACACATATTAATGGCTCCTCCTCATCCCCTCAACCCTCAACCAATGATGGCTGATGTTAATGATGAACTGGAGTATAATCCAGAGTATATGGATGAAGAGAAGGAGGCCATGGATGAAGAAGAAGAGTCAATAGATGTGGTGGGATCAAGCTCCACACTTTCCTCTTGCCCAGGGAAGAATGTGAAAAACACACCTAGGTCTCCACCTGAGGATGCCTCATTCCAAGTCTTCCTTAGACAGGTTCAGGCTAAATTGGGGGGTTCAAGCAGAGGAGGATTCCTCCAACAGAAATCTCTATGAGTTCTTGTATGTTTCTGTCTCTCCTACTGTCATTATTCCTTCTGTGCATTCTTGTACTTGAGGATTGTTGAGGATGCCACTTTGGCAGCCTGACACAGGCCAACTCAAGTACCTGTATGTCTCAGGAAGGCTGATAAACAATGTCAAGCCCCTACTGCAAAACCTTAGTATTCCTCACAGCCTGAAACAGACTATGTGGTAATTATGGCTACTCTTGACAATCCAACACTCCCAAGCAAATTAGCCATCTTCCTCCTGACAAAGGATCTAAAAAGCTGGATGTGATGGGGGAAGATAACATTTGCTTCTGCTTCCTTGGGTTTAAAACTTGCTAACTATCAGGCATATATAATTAAATATTAGAACTGCCTTTGGAACACTATGATCACCCTGGCTGAAAATTGCCAGAGGGCCATGATAAAATATTAACACAGCAGACTATTGCTAATGACCTGGAGGCTGGTCATCATCTGCTGTGGTCTGCATATGATGCCTCTGATGCTGCTACGAGGGCTGCTACCTCTGGTATATGTCTTCCCTGCCACTCTTGACTAAGAGTGTCTGGTTTTGCCTCAGATGTACAACAATCTGTGAAGAATGCTCCATTCAGGGGAAAAAAATTGTATGACATTGAAAACGCTTTAAGGGATTTACAGTCCTCTAAAATGACTCTTAGATTACTGCATACTTTGAACCCTAAACCCAGGTCATGGATTTTTTTCACAGGCCCTATGCCCATCCAGGCAGCAGCTATTCAAGAGGCAGTGGATATGATTCCCAGAGACCTCAACCTATGATTTCCTAAGTTGCCAACCTTCCCTAGGAAGCCCATGCTAGATTTACAGAAGGTCAAACCATTACTGGCGCCCCCACCCCCCACAGCACCTTCTGACTCCCCTCCCCTTCTTCCAGCCTCACTATCTCATGCTGTTTGGTGGGAGGCCGCATCTCACTCTTTCTGCAAAAGTGAAGGGAGATCACTACAGATGCCTAGGTACTGGAGGTGGTTCTGCATGGGCATGACTTAGAACTCCATACTGTTCATCCAGTTACCCTCCACTGCCCAACAGATATCTATCCTTCAGGACATCTTGCATTTCAGCTGGAGCAGGTTCACAAAAGGGTTGTGGAGTTTGTCCCAGTTTCAGAAATAAACCAAAGCTATTAGTCCTGATACTTTCTTGTTCCAAAATGGACCGAGATTTAAGACCAGTACTAGACCTCTCTGGACTGAACTTTTTCATAGAATTACAACAAGTTCAGGATGATCTCACAGCAATCCCTCTTTCCCCTTACTACTAAATGAAGATTGGAGGGCTGTACAGGACATTAAGGATGCCTACCTTTATGTCACATTACACAAGTCTCACAGAAAATACCTGTGTTTCATGCTCCAGGGCTTACACTACCAATTACGTGTCTTGCCCTTTGGTTTGTGTATCATTATCAAAGCATTTGCTGTGGTAGCTGCTGTCCTCCACAGAGAATGCCTGTATGTCTTTCCGTACATAGTAGTAGTAGTAGTAGCAGTAAAATGTTTATTTAAACAGGATAAGAAGAACAACTTCAAACACCATTAGGGCCATGCAAGCCCTCTTTACAAGGTGCACCTTTTTGATGTCAATTTAGAATGGTAGTTTGATATTAACAGTACAAAACATAAAATCATAAAATACACAAATGAGGAACACATAAATAACACTTTCCAATAGCTTCCTTACAAGTAGAGAATAATTCATCTATTGCATAAGCAACGAAAACACATCTCCTGCTTCATTGCTGTGTTAAATTTAGCTATAGTCATATCTAGAGTTTTAAATACAGGCAAAAGTACACTCCACGTTATAACGGCTTTATACTGGAAAGTCACCATTACAAATCTATTTCTGATTTTTGGGATTACCAGGTCTCTTGCCCCTTTTTTCATAGGTTAAACTGATGGGTAGGGCTAATAAGCCTATCTGCGAATCCAGAAGGAAGACCAGATTTATAGATTTTGTAAACTAGATTATTCCAACTTTTTTGTCTTCTGAGTTCCAATGGGATCCAGTTTAACTTTATATACATTAAACAGTGGTATCAAATTTACATCTCAATTCAAACCTAGCTAGTCTATTATAACATGTATCAAGCTTGTAAAGTAGTTTTTTTATTGGCACTAGAGTAAACTTGACTCCCATAATCAATCAGAAGAATTATTAATTGATTTGCTATAACCAATCTGTCCTTAACACTGAAACAGTTTGCTGCTCTCCTAAGTGCACCTATTCTGGAATGAACTTTCTTGACCAATACATTTATATGTTGTTCAAAAGAAAGCTTTTGATCAATACACCCCCCCCCCCAAGTATTTATATGTTGGAACCTAGGTTAAGCAACTGCCATTTGCAGTATTTATTTGCAATTTGCCATCATTAGAACTTTTCTTAAGGGTGTCATTACTATATAGCATTATCTGGGTCTTTTTAGTGTTTAGGATAAGATTTGAAGAGGTGAACCAGTTTTGTAATATATTAAAGTCTGCCTGTAACTTAGTTTCAACCTCTCCAATATCCGATCCCATGGAGACCAAGAAACATAGAAACACAGAAACATAGAATGCGACGGCAGATAAGGACCGCTTGGCCCACCTAGTCTCCCCATTTTCCTACCTAACAGATAAGCTGCAGATCTTAGTTAACCAACAGCTTACTTCCTCCTACCCCCCACTAGGACTGCCTTATGTCTGTCCCATGCATTCTTGAATTCCCCACTGTTCTTGACTCCACGACCTCCTCAGGAGGCAGTTCCATGCATCCACAACCCTCTCTGTGAAAAAATACTTCCTACATTACCTCTGAGTCATTCCCTCTCTCAATTCAGTTTCCCCTTGTTCTTGCACATCTCTTTTCTGAAAGATGCTACCTCTTGGACTTTGTTGATTCCTTGAGGTACTTGAAAGTTTCTATCATGTCCCTCTCTCCTTCTTTCCTCAAGGGTATACATATTAAGCTCCTTTAGTCTTTCGTATGTCTTCTGGTGCAGACCCTGCACCATTTTGGTTGCCCGCCTCTGGACAGCCTCCACTCTGTCTATGTCTATGGGGAGATGGGGTCTCCAGAACTGCACACAGTACTCCAGATGGGGTCTCACCAACTGTCTGTACAGAGGGATAACAACTTCCTGTTTTCTACTATTGATGTCTCTCTCTATGCATCCAGTATCCCCCCATCCTTCCTTACTGCCTTCTCATATTGTTTGCCCAGCTTTAGGTCATCTGATATAATTATCCCAGGTTCCTTTCCATTTTTACTGCTGTCAGTATCTGACCCCTCGCATTGTGTACTCTTCCCCTGGGTTTTTGTTTCCCAGGTGCATTACCTTGCACTTCTTTGCATTGAATCTGAGCTGCCATACATCTGATTATTCCTCCAACTTTGCCAAGTCCCTTTTCATCCTTTCCACTCCATCTTGTGTATCAACCCTGTTGCAGATCTTTGTGTCATCTGCAAAGAGGCATACTTTTCCTTCCAGTTCCTCTGCAATGTCACTTATAAAGACATTAAAAAGGATAGATCCTAGTACTGAACCCTGCGGTACACCGCTAGTAACTCTCCTTTCTTCACTGTGGACTCCATTTACTACTACCCTTTGCGTCCTGTTTTCTAGCCAATTTTTTATCCAGGATACCACCTTGGGATCCACTCCAAGGCTGGCTAACTTGTGTATTAATCTTTTGTGTGGGACTGTATCAAATGCCTTGCTAAAATCTAGATAGGCCATGTCCACAGTCCCTCCCTGGTCTACTACTTTGGTCACCCAGTCAAAGAAATCTATTAGATTCGTCTGACAAGACCTTCTCATCATGAATCCATGCTGCCTTGGGTCCTGTGCCCCACTGGCCTCTAGGTACTCAACAATTCTTTCCTTCAGAAGTGATTCCATCATTTTCCCTACCACTGAGGTCAAACTAACTGGTCTGTAGTTTCCTGCCTCTGTCCTGCTCTCACTTTTGTGAAGAGGAATCACATCCACCCTCCCCCAGTCCTCAGGTACCACCCCATCCTCCCAGGATTTGTTAAAGAGAGTAGTCAGCGATGTCACTAGTTCTACCCTTAGTTCCTTTAGAATTCTTGGGTGAATCCCATCAGACCCCATTGCTTTGTCCACCTTCAATTTTATTAGTTCTTTCAGAACCCTTTCTTCTGTAAATGGACTGGTATTGACTCCCGTCTTCAGAGTGTTTCTCTTGTTTGGTTTAGGTACCTCCCCCTCCTCTTCCTTTGTGAATACTGAGCAGAAATATTCGTTTAGTATCCCTGCTTTTTCACTGTCACCCTCTACCCACATTCCCTCCCCTTTATTAAGCCTCAGTATCCCTCCTTTGGTTTTCTTCACTCCCTAATGTACCTATAAAAGGTCTTGTCCCCCTTCTTAACAGAGTTGGCTATCCTTTCCTTGGTTTGGGCCTTTGCTATTCTGACTGCCTTCCCAGCCTCTTTCTGCTTTAACTGATAAAGTTCTCTGTCCTGCTCCTTCTGTGTTTCCTTATATTTCCTGAATGCTATCCTTTTCTCCTTAACCTTCCCTGCCACCTCTTTTGAGAACCATAGCAGTTTTTTCCTTCATTGTGTTTTGTTGATTTGCTTTACACAAAGGCTTGTTCCCTCTGTGCTGGCTGTTTTGATTACTCCCATTGTTCCTCCACCCCTCTTTCTTGCCTGTTTGCTAGTGCTTCTCTGAGGCACTCTCTTATTTTCCCAAAGTCAGCCCTCCTAAAGTCCAATACTCTTGCTTTTGTATGGCTTGATTGTATGGCTGTGTTTATCATGAACCACACTGTTTGGTGGTCGCTTGTTCAGATGGCTACTGACTTCTAAATCTGAGAGTCTTTCTCCATCCCCATTTGAGAGTACCAGGTCTAAGATTGCTCCTTCCTGAGTGGGTTCTGGTACTAGCTGTCTGAGGCATGCCCCCTGTAGGGCATCAAGAATTACCCTGCTCTTGGATGTGCCTGCAGCAAAGGTGCTCCAGTTAACATCTGGCATATTCAGGTCCCCCATCAACAATATCTCCCTTTTTTCTGCCATTCTAAGGAAGCCTTCTATCATTTCCTTGTCCATTTCCTCCCCCTGAGATGGGGGTCTGTATGCAACCCCCATGCAGATTGTGGTGCCATTTCCTGTCTCCAGGGTGACCCAGAGTGCCTCATCTGCTCTCTGTTTACTCTTTAGTTCTGTTGCTTCGATCTCTTCCTTTACATAGAGAGCTACCCCTACTCCTCTTTTACCCTCCCTGTCCCTCCTGTAGATTGTGTATCCTGGTATGTTGACATCCCAGTCATGGTTCTCTGTGTACCATGTTTCTGTGACTGCCACAATATACAGGCAACCCTCTTCCATGAAGGCCACTAGTTCATGGAGCTTGTTACACAGGCTATGGGCATTGGTACTCATCACCCTCCACTTTTTGATGGCCCTACCCCTTTTAACCCCATTCCTGTCCTTACTGCCTTTGCCTTTTTTTTACATTTACCTCTGTCCTTCTCCCTAATGACTTCTCTACCTTGGTGTTTACCTCACTAATTACCATGTTTTGTGGGGGGATGCTGGGATTTCCCTGCTCTTTTTCAGTGCTTCCCCCCTTGGCTAGTTTAAATGCTTGCCAATGAAGCATTTAAACCTCTCACCTAGGACCGTGTCATCAGCATAAAGCCTAATATGAGTAGATTTTATTTTGCTTGGAAGGTTGTTTATATAAATAATAAATAACAAGGGTCCCAATATGGACCCTTGCACAATGCCTCAAGTCACAGGAAGAAATTTGGAACACATGCCTGCCACCATTACCATCTGGGATCGATTTTCTAAATATCATTGAAACCAATTTAATGATTATTCAGCTAAGCCTATTTGTTTCAGCCTACGTATTAATATTGAATAGTCAACCAAACTGATGGCTTTTGATAAGATGATGAACACCATACCCATGGATCTTGACTCCCCAAGAGAGGTCGATACTAGATCTATAAAATCCGTGAGTGGGGTGGTTGTCATCACACCCCTTCTAAAGCCCAATTTAAATTTATTTAACTTATTATATTTTTCAAGCTAATTCATAAGTTGACTGTGAACCAATCTCTCCAACAATTTAGAAAGAATAGATAACAGGGCAATTGGCCTTTAATTTGTTGGCCCCAAATCTGAACCCCCTTTATGTATAGGCACAATTTTAGCCCTTTTCCAAGACCCTGGAAAATTTCCTTCCAACAAACTCCTATTTAGGAGGTCAGTTAAAGGTTGAGCCACCTCAAAAACACAATCTTTCAGAAATCTTATTTCAACATCATCAAGACCCTTAGCCTTATTTGGTTGTAACTTATTTATTTCCAGATCTCCAGGTAGAAGGTCACCTGGGGGCCAGTGACCATCACATGGTATGGTTCAATTTGGCTACTACATCTAAATCATCCCATTCCAAGGTGAAAATATGGGACTTCAGAGGAACTGACTTTGATAAGATGGCCAACACAGTTAAGCTAGCCCTGACAAAAAGAAACACAGGTGAGGGGGTACAGGCAAAGTGGGCAAGCGTTAAGGATGCAATACTTGAAGCAACATCCCATTGTGTTAGACAGAAAAGGAAGTAAAAAGAAGAAACCACGTTGGTTCTCAATACAGTAGCAGAAAGGTCAAAGCCAAAAGGCTGGCCTTCAGGAAATATAAGGAACACAGCAGGATGAAGATAGGAGGCATACCAAACTGCCCTAAGGGAAGCAGGGAAGGCAGTAAGGCAGGCAAAGTCCCAAACTGAGAAACACTAGCACGAACAGTAAAGAAGGTGACAAGACTTTCTATAGATACATTAGTGAAAGGAGAAAGTCCAGAGGGTATTGCTAAGCTTAATGGAAAAAGGGAGCATGTGAGGAGAGGACCCTGTAAAGGCATCTATCCTAAATAGATACTTTGCTCAGTATTTACTGAAGAGAAGGTAGGGCAGGGCCCACAGCTCAGCATCATGGACACAGGGGGGAGGGAGGTGAGCACTACTCCCTTCACAAAAGAAAGGGTCCTACAAGAGCTTGCTAAGTTCAGGGTGGATAAGGCAATGGGACCTGGTGGCATACATCCCAGGGTACTTAAGGAGTTAAAGGTGGAACTAGCAGAGCCATTAGCAGAACTGTTTAGTGAGTCTCTGAGCACAGGAGAGGTCCCAGAAGACTGGAGAAGGGCTCATGTGATCCCGCTCCACAAGAGTGGTAGCAGGGAGGAGGCAGGGAACTACAGACCAGTCAGTCTTACCTCAGTAGTGGGCAAGATTATGGAGGCACTCCTTAAGGAAAGGATAGTGCAACACCTGGAATCCATAGAGGCACAGGATCCAAGACAGCATGGGTTTACAAAAGGAAGGTCCTGTCAAACTAATCTCATAGATTTCTTTGACTGGGTAACCAGAGTGGTGGACCAAGGGGGAGCAGTTGATGTTGCCTACCTTGACTTCAGCAAAGCTTTTGACACTGTTCCACATAGAAGATTGATAAATAAGCTGGGTAGGCTTGGGGTGGGTCAGAAGTTGGTCAACTGGGTGGCAAACTGGTTGATGTGCAGAAAACAGAGTGGTGGTAAATGGTATACAGTCAGAAGAGATGCAAGTCACAAGTGGGGTACCTCAGGGATCAGTCCTGGGGCCAGTCCTCTTCAACATCTTCATTAGTGACCTTGCAGATGGACTAGAGGGTAAGGCTTGTCTGTTTGCAGATGACACTAAGATCTGCAACAGAGTAGATGATCCAGATGGGGTGGGCAGAATGAGAAGAGATCTGGATAAACTAGCAAAATGGTCAGAAGAGTGGCAACTGGGATTTAATGCAAAGAAGTGCAAGATCATGCACATAGGGAAGAGAAACCCTGAAGCCACCTATAGGCTGGGAGGGGAGTTGCTAGCAGTCACAAAGAAGAAAGAGACTTGGGCATCATCATCACTGATGACCTGAAATCATCCAAGCAGACCTCTAAAGCAGTAGGTAAGGCTAGGGGGGTGTTAGGGTGTATTAGTAGGGGTATCACAAGTCGTAAGAGGGAGGTAATAATCCGTCTTTACAAGACACTGGTTAGGCCTCATCTGGAGTACTGCGTGCAGTATTGGAGGCTACACCTTCACAAGGACATTAACCAAATTGAGGAAGTCCAGAGAAGGGCAACCAAAATGGTGCAGGGACTGCATCAGAAGACATATGAGGATAGATTAACATAGCTCAATATGTATACCCTTGAGCAAAGGAGGGAGAGAGGTGTTATGATCGAGGCATTCAAACACCTTAAGGGCATTAACAAGGTGAAAGAGTCTAACATGTTTAAATATAAGAAAAATAGCAGGACAAGAGGACACAGCATGAGATTAGAGGGGGGATGATTAAGGGGGAATGTGAGGAAATTCTTTTTCACAGAAAGGGTGGTGGATGCATGGAATGGCTTACCTCAAGAAGTGGTGGCTATGAATACAGTGCAGGGCTTCAAACAGGCATGGGTTAGGCATAAGGGAGCAGTACAAATGAGTATAAATAGATAGGCCACTGACAGAGCAAAGGCCGATGGCACATTTATAAGGTAGAAAAAGAAATGGGCAGACTGGATGGGCCTTGCGGTCCTTATCTGCCATCAACTTCTATGTTTCTATGTTTCTATATTTATCTTATGATTTCTTTCTTTGTTATGATTTTAATTCTGAATGTAGGGACATTTTTTTTTATCAGTTTGGGTGACCTCAGTTTCCAATCCAGGACCTCTTATGTTATTATGCCTACTAGGGATGTCTAAATCAGGAAGTTCAGTAAATTATTTATTTAAAATATTAGCTGTACTATCAGAATTTTGCAAAACTCCATTTTCAGTAACCGTTATGCCCTTTAAATTTACTGATGAGTTTGTGAGAGTTTTCAATAGGTCCCAATATTTCTTTGGCTCTTTTTTCATTAATCTTATGATTATAATACTGTGCATTTAGTTTCCTAACCTCCTGAGTGATTTTATTTTGTATCTTTTTAATATGATCCCATGCTAATTGGTTTAAGGTTTTATTTGCTTTCTTCCATAACTATTTATTTGTGAAATCAATTTTTTTAGTCTATCGTTCATCCAAGGTAAATTACATGATTTCTTCATTTGCTTTTTACTGGGGGCACACATATTACATACTTCTAAAAACATTCTTGAAAATTCATCTACTGCCATATTTAAATCAGGGATAAGGGAAATTCTATACAACTTTTGCTGTGACATGTGAAGTTGAAAAAGTTGTTTGTTGTATTTTCTATAACATCTCTTTACAACGATTTCAGCTCTTTGTGGGTGAAATTTAGTTTGTTCAGCACTAATAGTGCAAGATACAACATTATGGTTTCCCAAATTTGGGGGATAGACATTTGTTTCTAAAACTTTAATACCAGAGGACAAGAAAATGAAATATGTTTCCAGGGCTATCTATTTTTCCCTTGCTAGTCAGAGTTGCAACTACTTGTGTCAGATTTAAAATCTGAACTGATTCCTCTAGTTTCTGACCTCTCTCTCTCCCCGTGGCATTAAAGTCACCCACTAGAACTGTTTTTTATCTTTAACATGTGTCCCTGTAGCATCAGCCAACTTCGCAAAGTGATTTGTTTTAATCTTGGGAGGGGAGTAGACCACACCAACAACAAGGTCGATGGAGAAAATATATACCAAGATACATTCCATACCTTCTATTTTACTAGAGTAAATAATTTCTGAATGCCCCAGGGTATGGTTTGAGTACAACATTATCCCCCAGTCCCCAAGCCCCTCTATCCCTTCTGTGAGAATAATATTCACTTTAATTGATTTCCTTATTTTTTTATCTTTCTTTCCCAACCAAGTTTCTGAAAGAGAAATAATTTCATGTTTTTCCATTTTAGCCCACACATGAAACAGATCCATTTTATTTACCAGGCAACATGAATTATTGTGCATGATTTTTATTTGCCTGGGTTCTGGTCCAGGATTTGTTTCTATGTCTCCACATAGACAACTGGCTGTTGAAAGCCTCATCTCAAGAAGTCATTGTCTACACACTGTTTGCAGATTCAACAGCTGCTTGACCAGATGAGTATAGTGGTCAACAAGCTGAAGTTGGTCCTTATCCTCTGTCAGAGGCTCCAATACATAGGGACTGTTCTGGACATGGGGCTGGGTTGGGCATTTCTACTTTCTGAGCATGCCATTGCACTGGTGGCCTAGACACAGCTGGTCTCCTCCAGTGATTATGTATTGGCCAGATGCCTTTTAAGATTAATTGTCCTGATGGTATTACATCAATCGACAGGATGGAGTTCATTTGTACACTCTCTGCAGAGAGGCAACGAGAGTTTGGCACTGGGCAGTGGCATGTAACATATTCCAGTCCGCGGTGTTCCTCCCCAGTACCTTGAATGCACTAGCAGATCTTCTCCATCAGTCCTGTGCTCTCTGCCATGAATGGCAACCCTTAGACTCCACTGTGGTTGAACTCTTCAAAAAATGGGATCATCCTGACACAGTCCTGCTTCCGTCTCCATATAACACACAACTGCCATGTTTCTCCTCGCTCACTCCAGGTTCTAGAGATTTATGGTGAGACACATTGTTCATCTCTTGGAAAGGGAGGTTTCTGTATGCTTTCCTCCCTTTCCCTCTAATACAAATGATTCTGGTTGAACTACAGGCTGAACCAGCCATCCTGATGCTGGTGGCTCCTTGCTGGTCCAATAAATTTGGATTCCACTTCACCAGCAACTAACCATGAGACCACCTGTCCCACTCCCTCTGTGAGCCAGACTTCTGACATAGGAGAAGGGTGCTCTGGTAAACCTGAATTTTTGAGCCTCGCAACTCCATGCCGGGGTCCTGAGGACATAGAGCTCTCCTGTTTGGCATTTCCCCAGCAGTGGCAGATATTCTCTTGGTGGCCAGAAAGCTATCTACCCAGTACACTTATTCACAAAAACTGAAATGTTTTACAGTATGGTGTACTCAGCATGCCTTGGATCCCTCTACATGTCCAGTTCCTGAAGTACTGGACTACCTCTTGTCCCTTAAAGACTCAGGTCTAGGATATTATTCTGTTAAGGTCCACATGGCCACTGTGTTGGCTTTTTATGCCCTCACAGAGGGCAAGACTTTGACCCAGAAGGAGGTTTCCTGAACATTACTAAGAGGTATCTTCCTACTGCACCCCTGGTCTGAGACCTGGTTCTAGTGTGGGACTTTAATTTAGTCCTACAGACCCTCACTGTACATCCCCTTGAGCCTGCACCTACTTGTGAGCTGCACGTCCTCTCTTGGAAGACACGGGGCCAGATTTTCAAAGCACTATGTTGGACACAAGGTGCTTACAGCACACAGTTGTGCTGCAATTGGCACATCACATCATGTCTAAAGATGCAGGTGTAAGCTATTCAGCAAAGCAGCCTGCGTTGAATACAGGCTGCTTACGGCAAAGGGGGTTTGCACCAGGCTTGTGCCACAAAATTGGCAGCGGCATGGCACCAGAGGGATTGTGGCAGAAGCAGGCTGCCATATCCCCTAAATTCATATTCAGAGAACCCTCTCAGTGGACAATGGTCTAAGTACCATTAGACCATCAAAAAGCGGGTGTAACTTGTACTTAGACACCCTCTGGGAGGGTTGCCAACCATACACCACAGTGTACTCCCCCTCAGTGTAATATACATGACACCCACATCCCGGGTGATCTAGTGCCCTCCTCCCCACCCCAAACTGCCCATACGTTGTAATATGCATACCACAGTTCTACCCTGGTGATCTAGTGCTCCCCTCCCCATCCTGAACTGCCTGTACATTGTAATATGCATACCATGGTTCCACCCTGGTGATCTTATGCCCCCCTCTGTACCCCAATCTGCCGGTACAATATAATAATAAATGACATTAACACCCTGAGTATCCAGTGTCCACCCCCCACCCCCACACTGTAATAGAGTACGTGCTCTGACAGTTCATTTGGTGGTCAGCCATGGTGGTGAGAGGAGGGCTGTGCTGGTCATGAGATCTGGGATTTGGATGTGGGGAGTGGAGTGGAGGGCACTACCTGCTTGGGTGGGGGTTGGGGGGCCACTGGATCACCAGGGATTTACTGTACTTCATTCATACAATTTACCTGCAGTTCGAGGCTGGGTGGGAGGACCCTGGATACTCAGAGTGTTAATGTTATTTATCATTACATTGTACTGGCAGATCAGGGCAGGAAGGGGGGCACTAGATCACCAGGGTTGCAATGTTATTATAGTAATATGATTGACGGGCAGATTGAGGCTTGGAGAGGCAACCACTGGCATGGCCCTTACCACTGGTGCAGTTGCCGGCTGCCTGCATTGCGGCTTGCAGCATTCTTGGTGGACGAACCTCCTGTTTGACCAATGCCACAAGCTGCGGGATGCAGGCTCAGGGACCCTGTTTGATACTGAATTGGGCACATGGTCCCTGATGCATAGGCTGTTGGTTCAAGCTGCCATTGTCACAGCTTGCATCCAGCCTTTGAAAATCTGGCCTACTGTTCCTAGTGGCTATGACGTCTGCTAGATGCATGTCTGAGTTATAGGCTCTGGTTTCATACTTCCTTATATTATTTTTCACAAGAACAGGGTTACTTTATATAGCAATCCTTGTTTTCTTCTGATGGTTGTGACTGAAATACCATTAAATCAGACTGTAGATCTTCCTGTTTACTTTCCACCTCCCACAGATAGTGGGGAACATTGTTTCTATACACTGGATGTCCGTAGAACACTGCATTGGTACTTGGATCATACAAGGGATTTTAGAAAATCATTTCAGCTATTTATTGCTTTTGCCCTCAGGCTCACCAAGTACTAGATAGGACATCTCCAAATGGCTGGCCAAATGTAATATATTTTGTTACCAGAAGTGTGGAATGTAGCTTCCTGGTCCCATTCATGCTTATTCTACTGGTGGGGTGACAACCTAAGTAGCTTGTTTGAACAAAATGTCTGCTTCTGCTGCTGACATTTGTACTGATGAAACTTGGTGTATTGTTCACACATTTACTAAATACTATGGTCTGGACATCATGCCTTGTAGATGTGCCAGTTTTGGCCTCAATGTTCTGCAAGGCCTCCTAACTCAGGATCATTAAGTCTTACCATCATCCCTCTGTCATTGTTACTGCTTAGGAATTGTTCCATTATGTGGCTCACTGAAGGGAGATATCCTTAAACAAGATAGAATAGTTTATTTATTTATTTATTGAAATGTTTCACCAGGAAGTCACACTGAATAACAAGTTGCTCATCTCACGGTGTGACGGGGGGGGGGTACAAGTGGATTTAAAACAGAGATTATACATATAATTACAGTTCATATACATAATGATTAGGTACAGACTGAAACCAACATATCACCAACACACTGCTGGATTGACATTACAAATAAAAAACAGGTAAACAGTACATTATAGAACATAAAGTGCTTAGGGAAGGAAGCAAGTGGGACAGAGAAGCCAGCTAGGGGACGGAAGAGCAAGAGGGACAAGGGGAGCCCAGACAATACCAGTAAAAATATATACTAAACTTACTTAAGTGAGATGTACGCAGGTCTTGGGCAAGCAGGAGTAGCAACTTAGTATAGAAGTAGTTATGTGTGAAAGGGGGAGAGGTTAAGTTGTATACTGTGTAGGGTAGGTATGGGGCTGCCTATTTAAGTGCAGTACAGTGGGGTATGGTGGAGGTGCAGAAGAAAAGGGGAGGGGAGGTTTGAGTAGGGAAGGAAGAGGCATGCTTAGCTCTATACCCTCCAGGATGCTGCGAAACCTGCCAGGGGCAGAACTAGGCAAGGACAAAGGAATAAGAAGATAGGAGGGGCAGGTGTTGGAAGAGGATTAGTAGGGTAGGAAGATAGGTAGATGAAGGGGAGAGGGAAAGAGAGAGGTGAAGCTTAGGACTGTCCCCTCCAGGATGCTGAGAACCCTACCAGGGGGTAGAACCAGGTGGAGGCATTAGTAGGAGAGGATGGAAGGGGGTGGGGAAGGTGTAGGTCAGAGGACTACACAGGGAGGGCTAGGAGGGTTGGGAATAGGGTGGGGAGCTTGGGGAACAGCTCATATGAGCTCATGTCAGGAAGTTAAGGATGATTAAAACATTAGCAATTAGAGGAGAGATAGTTATGTAAGGAAGAGGAAAGGGAGTAGTAGTAGTAGTAGAAATGCCGTATTTGGGAGGGGAGAGAGTTCCAGAGTTTTGGGAAGCAATGGGTGAAACTAGACTGACCGATGAGTGTTGATCGGCAGGGGACCACCAATGTGTGAGAGTCTGAGGATCTGAAGGAGTGGAAGGGGGTGGAGGCGTAGAAAGGGAGCTGAACAGGTAGGGGGGAAGTTCACCTAACCAGTATTTAGAAGTGAGTTTGACAAAATGAGCAAGATGTCTGTTGGCATAAAGTAGAAAGGACAGGGTATGGTAGAGGGCACAATGATGAGTTCAGGAGGGAGCATCAAGAGTGAAGTGACAGAAGGAGTTAAAGAGAAAGTCCAATCTGGTCAGGGAGGATTTGGGAGCGGCACCATAAACTACATCACAGTAGTTAAAAATGGGTAGGATCATCCTCTGGACAAGTTTGCGCCTGGCCGTAGGAGGGATGCAACTATGGTTCCTGTATAAGGCGCCAAGCTTGGGATGCAATTTTTTCAGGATGTCATCAATGTGGCCAGAGAAGTTGAGGTGCTGGTCCAGCCAAACCCCAAGGTATCTGAGGGTTGTCCCACCTAGGGTATGGAAAGAGGGAAAGGACTGAAGCCTAGAGAGTCTCTGCCTAGTTCCAAAGGTCATGGAGATGGTCTTCTTAGCATTTACAAATAGATGATGTGAGGCAAACCAAAGATGAACCAGGTGGAAGTCGTGCTATAGGGTGGTTGCAACATCAACAGGGCATTTACCAGATGTATACAAGACAGTGTCGTCAGCATACATGCGGATTGAGGAGGAGGGGGAGCAGACTGAGGGCAAGCCATTGAGTAAGATGGAGAAAAGGATGGAACCAAGCACAGATCCTTGTGGAACTCCTGTGGTAATGGGGAGGGGGTGAGAGATAGCATCCTGGATCTTAACAGATTGTGTTCTGCCTGTGAGTTAGGCTTGAAAGGCTTGAAACCAGTTATAAGCAGGTTAAGGCAGACCAGATGCCATAAAGGAGTCAAGAAGCAGGAGAGGGAGACTGTGTCGAAAGTCTTGGTGAGGTCGACGAAGATGGCAGAGGTGATGAGGCCATTATCCATCCCAGTGAGGATGGAATCAGTGAGCCTGAGAAGGGAGGTGTTGGTGGAGTGGTTCTTCTGAAAGCCAGATTGGAACAGGGTGAAAAAGGAAGAGTCAGAGAGAATGGGGGTGAGCTGGGAGAGAACCAAGTGTTCTTGGAGCTTAGGAAGGGTGGGAAGGAGAGAAATTGGATGATAGTTGCCAGGAAAGGACGGGTCTCCACTCTTAGGTAGAGGGAGGACCACTGCATGTTTCCAGGATGAAGGTACTGATGAGGATGAAAAGGAGAGGTTTAGGATTAAGGAGAGAGGATAGGCAATAGTAGGTGCAGATGAGAAAAGGAGTTTAGGGTCAAGATCATCCAGGGAAGAGCCTTTGGAAGGGTTGAGAGAGAGTAGGGCCAAGAGTGTATCATCAGGGGGAGACAGCAGAGAAAGAAAAAGAAGGGAGGACACATGGGACTTGAGTGCTAGAGGAAGAGGGAGAAGGAGAGGGGAGATTAGAGGTCAGGGACTTTAGAAAGGTCAAGGTGCATGAGGTGTAATAAGAGTGAAACTCATTGGCCATCAGGCATGAGTCAGACACTATAGTATTATTTATTTATGCATGGGGGGGAGGTGCGACGGAGGGGGGAAAGAGATTAATCTGTTGAAAGCTTAGTGGCCTTATGTTTCCTCCATGCTTTGTCTCTCTCCCTGAGAGAGGTCATCAATTCAGGCGTGACCCGGGGAAGATGGCTGCTGTATACACTAGTGCATTTGAAAGGGGCAAAAGTGTTCCAGATAGCTAAAAATTTTTCTTTGAAATAGGTGAGGGCTTGATCTAGGAAGGGGCAGAGGCTATTGGGGACCAATCAGATGTAGCAAGACCATGAAGAAGAGGATTTAGGTCTAGGGAGTTGAAGGAGCGAAGCTACAAAATTTCGTGTGGCAGTTTGGGTCTATGGATCTTCCTGATTAGGAAGACTGGGTGATGGTCACTAAGGGCATCCAGAAGGATGCCTAATTTAAGGACACAGCGAGGGTGGGAAGTGAGAGCCCAGTGTATCAAGGAGTGGTTTAGAGCTTTATGATTTAGGCGAGTGGGTTCATGGATGAGTTGGGTGAGACTGAGGGCAGAAATATCATTTTGTGTCTTGGAGGTAGTAGGCGACAACCAGTTTAGGTTTACATCTCCTAGTATACATAGCTCACCTGTGTGTGAGAGGGATGCTATTGAGCTAATGAGTTTGATTGTAGTGGAGGGCTTGATACCAGGGCGACAGTAAAATTCAGCTGTGAAGATTGGGATGAAGAAGGGCAGGGCTATGTTTATTATAAGGGCTTCATAGGTGCAGGGTGAGGAGGTTGAGAGGATGGTAATGTATTGAAGTGAATTGAAGGAGGGCAACAGCCAAGGCCAACAGGATGTTGGGATGCATCGCTAGGGGGATCACCTCCAGAAGGAGGGAAGTGATGCTCCCTCTGTATAACTGCTTGGTGAGGCCACACCTTGAGTACAGCGTGCAGTATTGGAGGCCACACTTAAAGAGGGACATTAAACTCCTGGAGAGGGTCCAGAGGAGGGCAACCAAAATGATTTGGGGCTTGGGAGACAGGACCTATGAGGAGAGGCTCAAGAGCTAAATATGTACACATTGGAAGAGAGGGGACCTGGGGGACATGATAGAGGTCTTCAAGTACATGAAAGGGTAAATGAGGGAGGAACAGTAAGGGTGCTTTGAAGGAAGGAGGAGGGGCCACTAGGGGCATGGGTGGAAGCTGGAGGGAGATTCAGGGAGAAAGGAGGAGGTGCTACTTCACTGAGAGGGGTGGTGGAGCCATGGAATGCACTGCCTAGGGCTGGTGGAGGCAGAGATGGTGGAGGGTTCAAAAGGGGTTGGGACAGGTACAGGGGAAGGGTTCTGGAAGCAAAATCCAATGCAGCAAGAATATCCGGAACTGGGAAGGGAGAAGCCAGAGAAGGCGAGGGGGGCAGCAAGGTCAGCACCCAGGGTGGGGGCTGACCAATCGAGCAGACTCGAAAGACCATTAGGCCTATTCTGCTGGCATTTTAGTATGTTAGTATGAAGACAGGATATACATGGCTACTCTACCTCTCTGGCAGCCCTATCTTGCCTAATTATGAAGTAGCCTAGGATGGAGACAGAGGGGTCAAGAATTTTATTGTTGAGCCAGGTTTTTGTTAAAATTAAAATATCAGGTGTGAGGGAGGTAACCATTGGTTGCAAGAGGTCAGTTTTTGTAATGAGGCTACAGATATTTAAGTGGAGGATGATTTTTTAGGCCATTTGGGAGGACTAGAGGAGGAGGACTAGAATTTGGCACCTTAGAGATAGTAGTGTTACAGGCAGAGGTAGGGGCAAAAGGGCCAGGATTAGGATGAATATTACCTGATGCAAGTAAGAGGATGGCGATAATGAGGAAGTGGAGTTTGGGGCTTTTGTGGCAGGACGAGTACTTGGGAAGCATTTGGGGGGAGTGGGGACTAGGTGATTAGGAGATGAAGGAAAGTTAGGCAGCTAGGTACAGAGGATAAAGCAACGGGGGGATGTGGGTGAAGTGAGTCCAGGGTATAAGAGGAAGTGTAGAAGTAATGGTCAGAACAGAGGTAGGGGCTTGGAGAGCAGGGGGGGAGGGGAGTGTGGCATATTTTTTAGGTTAGGGAGCTTGAGAAGCTGGGGTATGTAAAGAAAAGATAAGAAACAGGAGGATGGGGATGGAGGAATGGAAGTTAAACATAGTGGAAAGCAGGCAGAGGATTCTAATGGGGCTGTGAATTCAAGTTCAGCAACCAGGGAGAATATTCCAAGGAGCTTAGCTGATGAAAGTGGTACAAGGAAAGTAGTAGAAGCTTGCATGTGGGAGCCTATGAGATTAGAGATCCACTTAAATATTGAACCAGTGAGTAAAAGGGGGGAAGTTGGAAGTGGCCTAGGTGCATTTAATAGTGGCTGGGGATGGGGTGGGTGGATGGTACAAAATATAGAGTAAATAAAAATAAAGAGATAGCTACTGTGGCCATGCACTTTGAAAAAGTGCACTCTGGAGACAGAAGAGCTGCCTTGTCCACTAGGGAGCCGAGGATCACCGGAGCTTAGCTAATCACGTCTGTGGCATATAAACCGTTGAAACTGTGGAGGAATTTATGCTGAACCGTACCTTAGGCAGGGGGAAGGCAGGCAGTTGGATAGTTACCTACCATATGATAGATCTTCAAGAGAATCTCCTCCATTGAGTCACAGCTCTCCCTCACACCTTCCCTACTTGTCATGGGATGGGAGACTATCCTGCCTGCTCACTCAAGCCTGTTCTACTCTGCTGTCTCTTTGGGCCTCTGTTCTCAGGTTTCCATATCCTCTCCTGTGTGCTTGGTGTGGACCTGATCGCTTCAGTCTCTGCCAGTTGGATGATCCTCCAAGCTTGTCTCCAGTGGGGAACTGAGGCATGTTGGGGATGCCCACATTATATAGGCATTGATGAGGTGCATCAACATGTGTAGCCCCAGCTTGCAAAAATGTCTGGGTGGTCCTGACACCGATTATTTTGCTTACAGTTCCATGATGTGGCTCAATGGAGGTGATCCACTTGAAGATCTAGTGTTATGGCACATAACTATTCCTTCTTCACCTGCTCAGAAAGGGAGACCCCTGATGCTCCTCTTAAACTGGATTTCAGCAGGGTAGTGTGATGTGCTGTCAGCAAGCCAGTCATGTGCCATTACAGGTACTGCCCAGGTTAATTAGTTATTGTAGGCAATATAAAAACATGCCTGGTGCTTTCAAACCCCCTTTATCCTTACTTCTTGTAAGTCTGTAATATGCTAGTCTAACTTTTCTGTAACCCCAAATAAAATTTAGAAATACTCAAGTTGAGGCCTTCTATTCATTTTTGATTTATATGACAAGGGAGCATTATGAAAACATATAAAGTTGCTGGCAGAATGTTCATTTTTTATGGCATCCAATCTGCCCCATGTTCCCAAAGGCAATTTATTCCATTTTGACAGTGACTCTAGAATACTAGTTTTAAGAGATGCCACATTTTTAGAAATTGTTTGAGTTAAGCTCCTATACAGCTTTACTCCTAGGTATTCTATATATTCCTGTGCCCAGGATAGACCATATTTTGCAATTTCAACCTTGTCACACAATATATTAAGTGGGAGAAAGTTTATTTCCCATATTTAGTTTCTAGTCAGACATTGAGCAAAATGCATAAAGGATTTCTAATATCTAGTTCCACAACAGAGATAAGCAGATCATCTGTATAGACCGAGGTACGCATTTCCTTCCCAACTGCAATTCCGTTTATTATGCTATCTGCATTTATTTTCCTTACTAAAGGATCTATTGTTAAATTAAATAACGGGAGAAAGTGGGCATCCCTGACATGGGCCTCTTGTGATCTTAAAGTATGGAGAGATCATACCATTAGTGATAACAGCTGAAGTAGGATTGTTGTATAAGATCTGGATCCACCTAACAAACTTGTCAGGGAACTTACAGTAATTCAGAACATTGAAAGTGTGTGATCAAATAATATGATCAAATGCCTTTTCAGCATCTAATGATAGGAGACTGTAAAGCACATGAGACTTATTTGCTGACTCAATAACATGAAACAGTTTCATGGTATTATAAGCCGAAATGTGCCCTTTCATGAATCCTGTCTGTTGGGGTGTAATTAATTGGGGTATAACTTTTTTTAATCTGTTAGCTAGGACTTCAGCTAGTAGTTTAGCATCTGTATTAATTAAAGAGATGGGTCTATAACTATTACAACTTTGTGGGTCTTTTCCAGGTTTCTGTTGATTAACAAAAAAGGTGAAAGAAATAGTTACTTATTGTAGTCACTGTTACACAGCCTCTAACACTGCGATGATAAGTTAATAAAAGAAGATGCTGAGCAGCATCAAGCTAATATATGGGTAAGAACATTTTCAGTATACAATCAAGGCTTCAAGGCACACACTTTTATTTCAAGTGACCTACACAGTTACAATGAGCTGAAAACCAGCTATTGTATAACCAGAGGGGTATATTCCCAGCAGGGAAGGTTCTTCTGGGAAAGTCTGGAAAAAAACACACAGAAACCCAGACAGGTTGTCCATCAGGTCACAGAGAAATAATGTATGTGCCCAGGAGACCCATCATAGAAACACAAAGCATAGAAACTTAGATTCTGATAGCCAATGAGGCCCACCTGACCCACCCAGTCTGCCTGTTTTTCCCTACCTATACTATTATTGCAGAACATACTTGATCTACAGCTCTTTCTCCCTTTCTCCCCGTTCTTTTCCACCTTGATTTCCTTGAGCCTATCCCATACATTGTTGAACCCCGCTACTGTTCTTGCCCCCGCCACCTCCACTGGAAGGCTGTTCCAGGAATCCACCACTCTTTCTGTGAAGAAGTACTTCCTCACATCTCTCCTGAATTTATCCCCTCAGTTTTATAGAATGTCCCCTTGTTCTTGAGCACCTTTTTTTCTGAAAATAGTTTTCTCCTCTACCTTATTTACCCCCATGAGTTATTTAAAGGTCCTTGTCATATCCCTCCTCTCTCTTCTCTCTTCTAGGGTGTAACATATTGAGGTCCTTTAGTCTCTCCTCATAGGGCTTTTGATGGAGATCCTTCATCATTTTATGTCCCTTCCTCTGGACCTCCACTCTATCTGTGTCATTCTGAAGATGTGATCTCCAGAACTGAACAGAGTATTCCAGGTGGGGTCTTACAGAGGCAACACATCACTTCCCTGTTTCTTCTGGTGATTCCCCTCCCCATGCACCCCAGCATCACATTATCCTTCCTGACTGCCTTGTCACACTGTCACACTGTCTGACCACATTTAGGTCATTCAATATGATTACCCCACATCGCAGTAATCAAATATACAGATCCTTCAAGGTACTGGCATAGTGACTGTACATGTGCAGTGAGGTTGGGGACATATGAAAGGATGGATACCTGTTGCAGATTTCAGCTTGCATCACCAAACCATACAGCACTAAATCAAGTAAGCGGGTCATAATGCCCTGACCAAATATGCAGATGGAGTGGGTGATGCTGCCTTAAGGAGCTAATTGCACCAAAAACAGCAGGCAGAATATATTATACATTTTTTAAATGTTGCCTTTTCTTAATTTTTTAGCGCACTGTTCATGCCACTCTCATTATTTCAGCACAAGCCTTAGTCAGGTGTTCCCATGGCACTAGTCTGAGCCCTGATATACCTAGCAAAATGGGCTGTGTGAAATGTGGAACTCTGCCCATGGAATTCAGGCAGAATGGCAATTTTGCTTCTGAGATGCTTTTCAGAATGTCTTTGTTTGAGTGCCATGGAATTCTGAAAAGTGTTTCTATGTAAACTGTGGAATAATTTCCTGTGTACTGTGAAAAGGGAATCCATGGTTTATGTAAACCACAGATTACTACTCCACAAAAAATATTCCTCTTTCAAAATTCCAGAATTCTGTTATTGTTGGAATTCCATGGAATTAGGCAGAATTTTGTGAAATTCCATGGAAATCCATTCTGCTGAATTAGAAAATTTCACACAGCAGTACTAGCCAGCCAACACCTGTGCCCTCCACAGAGCCTTGGCTTACCCCACAGGTGGAACAGAAGTGATAGGGGATGTACCCTGGGTCTCAATATGTGAACAGGAGATGCCACGGGTAACGTGGGGGACCTAGAAGGATCTGAAAATACTGGGGTCCATCATCCAACTTACTGGGGCCAAGTTTCTGAATTTCTACTCCCCACCCACTGAACACTGGCATGCAAGGAGCTCAAGTTCGATGGCATGCTAACCATGAGCACGGCAGACATCCACCCATCCACTCTGATGGTCATTGGGCTACCACCTGTTTCAGCCAGGCGACAGTACTAGAGCAGAGGCAGTGACCCTCCCTCCCCAAAGCAGAACATCCTCTGGGATGCTCAATCCTTCACCCTCTGATGGCCTGGGCTCATTCCCAAACCCAAACCCAGGTCACAGGTTTCATGAGCAGTAGTTCTATGATTGTGCTGATGGGCTGGTGTCCAGTTGTTATTTTTTTTATTTCTGAAGTAATTTTCTTTCTCCATTTACTCATTAGAGGATTTTCTACCTGACAGTATTAAGTGTCATGGAAAGAGCAGAGACTAACATATTAAGTTGCATTTCTCTTCAACCTCATCAGCTTTGTGGTTTCACATATTGTGACATCACCAGTTATTGCTTTTGCAGCAGGTGATTGGCTCTTCTTGGTCAATTGTGATGTCACAAAGAATGAGGTCATAGGGCTGATGATGCATGAGGAGGAAAAGACTAGCTATGTTTGCTTCCAGCTAGAATACAGTACTGTTCCACACATCACAGCGAGTATTGTCAGGTAGCAAATCTTCTGATTAGCAAAAAAAATACTTCAGACATAAGAAGCAACAGTTCTCTATTTTAGAAAGTTAATATTAATTTTAGGCAGTGCACTAGCTGTTTAAGATCATCAGGAGAGGACAGCTACCTTTAACAGTTGCATGTCAGTTCACAGAACGGGTTGAAAATCTATCTGCTCCAAATAATACAGCCAGAACAACAGTTTTGTTGTCACAAAAACATGTGATTTTTCACAGGGGATTCTTCTACGAACTCAAGGTGAAATGCCCTGTTAAGATGGAAAGTGACTGTAACCAGGTGGATAATCTTTGGTGTACTGAGGATGTGGCCTCTGTGCTACCAGTCAAAAATCAACAAGACAGTTGAAACAGGCAAGTGATGCAATAATAAACATCCTGAGGCAGGTGTTAATCCTTCCGGATAGATTGGGAGGTAAAGGTTCCATTTACATTGATGGCAACACAAGCTATTCCAAGTAGATCAATAAGGATATCACCTTTGGTAACAACAATGGGGAGGCAGTGGCACTACTAATGCACACGTGTTATAGGATGGGAGTGTATCTGTGGCTAGAGTGGCACATGTGGGAATATCTTACCTATTTAAGTACACACCTGCAGCATGTCTTTGTATTTGAACAAAGTAAAGTTAAGAAATGTGTCAAGGCCTAAGATAGTCATATTATCATAAGTGGACAACCTCATAGAAATATCAACAACAGGAAATAGAGTGTTATATAGAGAATAATACATGGGGTGGTGTGTTTAACGAGATTTTACACACACCCGAGTTGTGGGATGCTACATAAACCCGGTGAAGCCGAGGGTTATAAAAAGTATCCTCATTAACGAGGGTGTAATAAAATCGAGTTTACACACTATTTATATTTTATTTTATAATTGCAGGTGTGCGCCGCCTCAGCAATTATAAAAAATTAAATTAGCTAATAGATTAGTGTTCAGGAAGCTGTGGACCAGTCTTGATTTTGCATGGTCAGCAGTCTTCATAATTATATGGCTGCACTTGTTGGAGAAAAAGGAGGAGGATATTTAATTTAAAAAAAAATGTGTAGACAGTTAGATTTTAGTTTTAATATAAACTTACCTCCGAGCGGCGGCTGCAGCATCCTTCCGGGCTTGGAAAGGCAGGGACAGTCTGACATGGACTCGGCTGTGGTGTCAGGCTGATGGGAAAATGCTTGTTTTGTTTTAAAGTGGTTTACTGTAGGAAAATAGTTAATTTTTTTTTATGAAAAGTTCGTTTCCACGAGGGACCAGGAAGTGTGCTGCGCTGTTGGATTCCGTCACGGGACGTGAACTTCGGAGAACAGTGACTGAGGGATGGCTGTTCCGAAGGAAACCTGGTGCGTGTTTGCCGTTATAACCAAGCGAGCTGGTTATAATGGCAAATTATAACTGGGTTTCCCAATGGGAAAAAGCGCGCGTCGGTAATTATATTCAAATTATGGCCGAGGAAAAATATAATAGATAGAAACAGACCGATAGACAGACAGAAACACAGACAGACAGATACAGAAAGATCGAAAGATGGACAGACAGAAGATCGAATATGATTGAAACCAGTTGGGCATTTGCTTTTTGGTGAAGTTAGGACACATCTGGTAATTGCTTTATTTGTGAGTATAATGTGTATGCACTGTAATGGTAAAACATTAAATTATTGAAATAACATACAGTGGTTTCTTTATTTTGGTAACACAGAAATGCCATAAGCAATAGTACTATGAAACTATGTTGCATTCCATAGAGTCATCCTGTTTGGAGTCAAACATAACTCTTGTCCAGATTTGGATATTGTGATGTGCCTTGGGTTGGCTCCAGATATGAAATTCAATACCACATCTTAAAAAAAAAGTTTGTCTTGTGCATGGAGGTCTCCTAAATTTTGGCCTTTAGAAATGATTGAAAAGGTTTGTGTGCGAGGACAGAACAGCACTGAGAGGGAGTAGTGAGGAAATAGTCATGAGGCTGAGGGCTAAGTGGTAGTTATTGCCTCATTACCCCCTCAAGATGCTGTTACATCCAGGAAGATAAATCTTTTCTGTTGTGTATTTATCATATATTTTGAAAGTCAAAATATGGCTGTACTTTATTTACATTTTTACAAGATAATTTAAACATTTATCAGCATTGAAGAAGAAAATTATGGATTGGGGACTTTAACTGCTTTCTTAATTGAATAGCTGTGTGTGATTGCAATGGTGTATATGTGTATGTGCGTGTGTGTGTGTGTGTTTGTGTTTGTATGTGTTTGTGTCTGTGTGTCTATGTGTGTGTGCGCCTGTCTGTCTACCTGCCATATGAGGTTCAATCACCTTACTGAGAGAAAGTGCAAGGCTATACGTTAATCAAGCAGATGAGATGCTGAACTGTTGCCCAGAAGATGCTTCACAGGCTCAGCTCTGCAATTTCAGTTGAGTTTCTTTCAATGTGAGTTGCTATCTTTTCTCTATGTTTCGTTTTTTGAAGATGCTAAATTTAGTCAGGAATTAAACTGTTCTTTTCTCCTGTGTGTCATAGTGGGCTTACAGCAGTTTTCTGTACTTGGTACTTGGAACAAAATACTTAGTTCTATTGAATATAGACTTGATTGCAGTTTTAAATGTAGAAAGTACTCAATTTTTTCTCATGCCATCATTTATGTGCAGTCCTGCATTGTTTTTCTTTGATCTGCCTCTTTGTTTATTTGGGGACTTAAAGGTATGTCAAATGTGATGTTTTTTTTTCTTTCTTTCTAAAATGTTGTTTCATCAATTCAGGATAGCTCAGCTCAGTTGCAATCATTGCTTCTTTCATAATCTTGAATTTTACTCAGCTGGGTGGATTATAGTCAATGCCTCTGGAATGCTGCAATTCTGCAGCTATGGAATTTTTCACAGAATTTGCATCATGCCACAGAATATACACAGTGCTGCAGAATTCATTGTCCTTGGGGAATTTTCATTTGAATATACGGTTTCTCCATAATGCCCGGCTCCCTTTCCCATTTCATTTACTCTGAATCCCTTCCTCTTTGCTCGGCATGTGATATCATCAATGACATCACATCATATTTTAGTCAATGGCAGGACAGCATTCTTCCACAGAAATTAATAAATTATGCTGTAGAAATGAGAAAATACTGTCACAGAAGTCTAGGATCCCTGCCACAGAAATCAGGACAAAAGGCCTAGAGCACTAGGGGCCCTGATTATAGTACTAGGAGGACAGGTAAGATGTGAAAGATCATGCAGTGAGTATTTGCTCTGACAAGGTTTGTTTTACAACAGTTTTTTAGTCACATTGTGTGTGTGTGTATGTGTGTGTTTAGCTTTTCTAGGTTGTGAGTTAAAGATTTTAGGCAAGCATAGTTTTAAAGCTGAGGTAATATAGCACAATGTAAAAACATTTTTATTGATGATATTGTTATTGATTCATTTTAGGTTTTTCATGTTAATGATGTCTAAATGAATTAATTATTCACAGCCTGAACTGTGGCTGTTTGGTAGTTTTTTTAATATATTTACAGTAATTATCTGGCTGATCCTGCATTTTTTTCTGCGTGAGTGTAAAGTGTGACAAGAGCTACTCTGAGTGCATTGAGGAAGTGGCCTCTCAAGTGGCTGGGGAGGTTTTTGTTTTCTTGTGTGGGGAGTCACTGCATGTCAGTGGTGATTTTTTTTTTTATTATTATTATTTTTTGCCAGCATCCCCTAGCCCCACAAACGGGCTTGCCAGGCTCAACAACCTGCCACCTCATACTTGGGGCTTGCTCCCCCGAGTGGGGCCACCAGCGGCAGACTTAGGTGGCCAGAGGGGATGGTGCAGGAGCCGGCTTATTAGCAGGGGCCAGCATTTTTTGTTCCTGTGATTTCCTCGGGGAAGGGGATGTGCATTGACTGCCCGCATCTGCTCCACCCCGTATGTGCTGGCGCCAACAGCTGAAGTACCCCTGGCTTCCGCTAGGGGTCCTTAGTGCATCAGACACTCAACCCCACTTTCCCCAAGAGTAGGAGAGCAGTCCAATGGATGCTCTATACTACTCCCCCCCCCAGCCGGCCCTCCGACTCCCGGATCCATTCCCGAACCCAGGTCATTGGTGTCACAAACGGCAGCCATGCCTCTGCACCAGCGGGCCATCGGTGATTTTTATTTAAAACAAAACAAAAAAATCTGTAAGAAGCGGGCTACAGCTAAATGTATGTTGGAGGCTGGGTTGTGTAAATGGCAGCCGGCATAATTGTACAACAGAAGTAAGTTGTTGAGGGGATCACGGGTGAGCAATCATCTGGCTGTTTGGCCTAAGATACTGTAAGTTAGAAGCCTGCCTAGGAAGACTGCAGAGCGGAAAGGAGAAGAAACAAGCATTTGTGAATGCTGAATGTTTCCTCGCATGGTTTATGTGGCAGGGGTGTATTGTTAGTAGAATCACAACTTAAGGTTACTAAACAAATCCTCACCTGCTGCAATGCTTTGCAGGCTTTCCAAAATGCTGATGACATTATAACAGCCTTCTCGTGCCCTGAAACCAGGTACTGAATTTAAAGAGAAACAGTTAAATCCATAAAGAGACATCTGATTTAAAAAGGCTAAATAATACACTGATGTTGAATAAATCAAATACATAATAGCTTGAGTCAAAATTTGCAATTTATTTCCATTTGTCAGTGGTAGGACTGTCATAGGCTACCATTTGCAACTGTGACACTTAACAGCATCTGCAAAGATCTTTGGTGGTGGGCCGACAGCAAAATTTGCAGTTTTAGCATCTGGTGAGCCAAATTTACTGGCATGTTGCCTCCTTACTTATAGGCCACATGTGAAGAATATCTGGATAATACTAGAAAGAGATTCAGCTCAGCTGTGGTTTGTAACCCCACAATTCGCTACCACCAAAGCTTTGTTGAAGGGCACTGGGAGAGCTGCAAGTGTGCTCTCGCAGTGCTCCTTCAACAAAGCTTGGTGTGACAAATTGGCAGTGAGGGTGGTGGTGGCAGCATGCTAGTATCCAGCTCTTTAAAGAGCTGCAATCGTAGATGCTCCTCAAGCAATTAGCAGGATTTCTTTTTGGAGCCAGGCCAGAATGAAAATCAAAATTCCTCCTGCCAGCCACCAGCCCTGTAATCTTACATACACATTACAGAATCAATTGTGTGATTTCTGTCTGGTGCTGGTGCAAAAATAAAAACACGAATTCCATCGCACAGCCAGAATAAACACAACAATGCTTGTCCACTAGAATTGGTTAGCTTTAAAGAAACTTAAGCTATCAGTTTGAAAAATCTAGCAAGCTTGTTGCTTCCAGGAAAGTTTTAAAAAACCAATAGTTTGTCAGTTCAAAACTGACTAATTTCTGAATTCACTCAACAAACAGTTCAAAACAGCGAAATAAATCCCTTCATTATAGACAGTTTAAAATGTGGAGCGCAGCAGCACCACAGCTATCATGATGCTTTGCCCCACTCAAGTAAACATTAAATATTTTTATTTGCTTCACAACCACTGCCAACAAACTTTTATGTGAGTTATTTTACTGTTGTTGTAGTTTTTAAAATGGCAGCATGCACATTTGGTAATAGTAAACTCTGTCTTGAACACAACTGCTGGTTGCCACCTGCACCTTCAACTCCTTGTTTGCTGCCTTCACTTTGATCCTTAGCCTTAGATCCTAGCATGGAGCCCCAAACCCTTCAGCCCTGAACTGCTTGGAGTCGGTAGGAAGAGAAGGGGGGAGCTCAACCAGCTCACAGGTGCCTATACTGCCTACAATTAATCTCAGAAAGGCTTGTTGTTTTACCCAAAGCCTGCCGGCTGTCCTACTGCCTCCAGAGGGGTTCACATTACCCCACTTAGAAGATTGGATTGCATAGCACAGCTATCCATCTGGGACCCAGGCCATGGGCCCTCTTATCCTGCCAGCCAGCAGTTCCACCACAACATATTTCATTACAAATGTCCTCCAGTCTTGCAACTTATCAACCTGGTTCCTCCATACCCACCACCCTACCTGAACCTTTGAAGACCTGGGTTGACTCTGGAGGGAGGGCTGAATGCAGCACATCCCTTTCCAGAAGGCCTCCTGCAAATGTTTCTGCATCCTAGGCTCAGACATACCTTGATTTTTTTTTTTATTTTAAGAATATTTTGTTTTATTTCAAATAAGTGTGAACCACTGGCACTACATGGATGCCCTTGACCATATAGTACCCCTAAAATGTATGAAAGTTCTATACTGAATTTATTTAGACTACCCACATTTTTTTAGGTTTCTTCTTATCATAAATACAGCACCCCCAAAAAGTAAGAAAGTTCCACCCTGCATCTGGTTTGACAATCTAAGTTCTCTTAGGTTCCTTGTTAAAAAAAAGTAGTAGTCCCATTGTCTTAAACAAGCTTCGATTACTACTGGCTGATACAGGATACCACATACAGAAGACCCAACAATAAAATGACACGGATAGCCACCATCATTATCACCAGCAGCAGCAGGATGGACACAACTGGCTATACAAACCACTATCCCAGGACTGTTCCACAGCATGGTATTCCCACATCTAATCACAGGTTCAGGGTTGTGAATTTCCCTCTTGAATCTAATCCTTTGCATTATACTTCCATGTTCTACGTTTCCTGGAAAAAACTCTACCAACAAGTGTTGCAGTTCTCCTAACTTGAGGATCATCATCCTGCACAATTTCACCATTCCTCCCAAAAAAATAATAATTTCTTCTCACTGCACATAAAACCTTCCAGAGGCAGATTTAGTGCATGTAATGGAGAGCTGCGGTCACAACACTTGGTTTCCCCTATGCTGACCATACAAAGGAAAAAAAAAATACCTGAAAAAATGGCTCCACACTGTTATTTGCTTTGTCTATGTGACACTCCCCGTCACATGCAAGGTACCAAGCTCTCTAGACCAGCAGTCCCAGAGCAAGCTGAAGAGGGTTTAGGGGCCAAGAGTAAACAGATCGAGTGCCACTGCTTTGGACACACCTTAGCTTCTAATCTAAACTGTCAGTCTCATATCATATGGGGGTGGAGGTGCCTTTATTTTGCTCATTAGGAGCAATCCCCCACATATTATCTCACCTATTAAAGAGCTAGAGGATTGACCTTGTAGCTTTTTAAATCTGTGATGTGAACCAGCTTGCCATTGCTGTCAGTTTTTAAGCTGTAAACTAAGTCTCATAGTTTGGCTAAGGTTTTTCACATTTTTTTTTATAAATAATTTTTCACTTGCCTCTAACAATATGCAGCACCATCTTGAACCAACCAGATCAGAAGTGATACTGAGGGGGAGAACTGGTCAAGCACAGATCAGCTGAGTTCTGGAAGTGTTATATCTGACAGAATTTTTCAGTAATGTACAGCACTGTTACAAACTCTCCCAACTGATGTTGCTTTGTAGACTTTTTACAATCCTGATTTTGTGACTCATATTTTTTATCTACTCACTAATTGCCCTATTTCTCATGTTTGAGATTGTGAACTCCAAGATCTAAAAATCTCAGTGTTTCTGTGCCTTTGTAGCCTCTCCAATACCCGGTACTGGGGCATAACACTTTCATCTGGATCATTATGCTCTCTCCTCATTTTTTGGTCTAGTTCCCCGTTAATAATTTAGCCATGGGAAGGAAGTCTAGTTGACTAGTAGTTTGAGTATTTATGGGTCTGTATAAGGCAATCAGAAGATGCACACAGTAATAAATGCAAAAAAAGAAGACTGTCTCTTCCTCTACAAGTCTCAGAGTCAAGGTTCACTCAGAGAGCATGAGGAAGAGACCGTCTCTGCTCTTGGGCTACTTTTTTGAAATGCCCACAAAGACACAAAGTGACTTGTGACTACAAATCAACCAATAGCGACCTCTGTCTCTACTGAGACCTCCTCCCCCCCTTGGACACTGCAACCAGCCTGCAAAACCAGTCTGATTGCTGATTTATAAAATGTGAAACCTGGTGTGGCTACACAGTTGCAAGGTCCAAGACTTCTCCCACTGCATAAATTGCACCACCCACCCACCCAGCCAGGGGTCCATACCTCATGGTACGGAAGTCAAAGGGGCCCAACTCCCACAGACACTGCCTGCCTGTCTGGGCAAATGTCTTTAATTTCATGGTTATTTTATTGTTGTAGACTTTCTTGACTGCAGATAGGATGCGGTGTGCTTGTGTGAGCAGAAAGAATTTGGAGTGTGGTCAGTGGAGTCAATGAGAGGGGGAAGCTAAAAGTACTAAGTTGTAGTTGTTACAGCTAAGGAGGCCCACCTGGGGAAATGATGTGTTTTTAGACAGAGGTACTGTGCCACCACTCAGCTGAGGAGCTCCACCAGGAGAGTGGTGGCACATACTGATTTCTCCTTGTGCTGCGTTTTCCTAATCAGGATTCCGAATTTGTTTTTTGCCCATTTTATAAAGCCACTCAGCTGCTTGTCAATAGCTTTTTACAAATAAAAGTACCGAAATGCTCTTTCATTGGAGCACTTCAGTTCTTTCAAGTACACAAAGTTTATGCCTATGAAACTGTGACTAGCGTCACAGTCTGGTTGTGTGGTCATTGGTCTGTCAGGGACAAGCCCATTGTAGACTGCTCTGCATTGGGCTAGTCTGTGACATACATCTGAAATGCCGTTCTCTGAAGCAAAGCAAAATGCTTCTTGCGCATCCGCAAGAAAACATAAAAAGGGTCTTTTTTAAAAGGTAGTGAGGAGGAGATGAGGGGGAGTGGGCGCGAACCATCATTCAAATGGCCATTGTGAAAAAGTGAAAGGAAAATAGATCAAAGTAGTGCCAGTGGGGGTTTTGACATCACTGTTATGTGATAAAGCCTTAATCACATGTTTACTATGGCCCAGATATTCAAAAGGGTTGCGCCATGCGCAAGTCCAAAATGCGCCATTCTGCGATATTCAGCAGGAGGCAGTTACGCCACTGGCACCAGGTTGCGCAAGAGAGCAATGCAAATGAATGCATGCTCAACAGGAGGGGGAGGATCCATGCATAACCTGCGCAACCCGATATTCAGTCGGGTTGCGCAGAGTTGTGCATCGCGCAACCCCAAGCTGCGCCCCTGGATGCTTGAGCAAAAAAAAGGCAAGGTCGAGGCCACCCACAGGTGAGCTGCTGCATTGCAGGGTGCAACACAGCAGCTGCCACCTAGCTGGCCCCAACTCCTGTGCCCCCCACCAGCCCGATCGCGGGCAGTACGTACATGTCCCCCACATCCCCAGCCCGATGGCGGGCAGAACCTATATAAACCCCAATTTCCGATCGCGGGCAGGAATGTAACCCTCCCCAACCCGAATAACTCCCTGGTGGTCAGTGGACCGTAAAGCCAGATCGCGGGCAGAATGTCTACTACAAACCCCCAAACATCTCCCTGGTGTCTAGTGCCCCCCACCCACCAAACCCCTCCACCCGCTCCCCGCGGCCGGCGGGGCACAGCATCCACCCGCCTGCCGCCCGCGCCCCCGCCGACCGACTGACTGTCCGGTAGGGCTGCCGCCATTAGTGCAGAGCTACAGCCAATGGGTGTGCAGCCCATACCGTACATGACAGTCAGATTTATGAATGATCATTCACAAATCTGGACTGTCATCTCTGATATAGACTACTACGCCTAACTGCTGCAACTCTCGCAACACAAGCGTACAACCGGACATCAGCAGCGGCAGCGAAAGCCGGCAAGCGAGTGGGATGCTGTCGCCCGCGGCTGCGGGAAGCCGGAATGAGAGGCTTCGTGGGTGGGTGGGGGACACTAGACACCAGGGAGATGTTTGAGGGTTCTGCTGATGACATTCTGCCCGCGATCGAACTTCACGTCCACTGGACCACCAGGGAGTTATTCGGGTTGGGGAGGGTTACATTCTGCCCACGATCGGGCACTGGGGGTTATACAGGTTCTGCCCACGACCGGGCACTGGGGGTTTATACAGGTTCTGCCCACGATCGGGCTGTGGGTGATGTTGGGGGCGAGCATGTATGTGTTCTGCCCGCGATCGGGCTGTGGAGGTGTGGGGGGCATGTAACTGTGATGCCCGCGATCGGGCTGTGGGAGGTGTGGGGGCATGTAACTGTGATGCCACATCGGGCTGTGGGAGGTGGGGGGCATGTAACTGTGATGCCCGTGGATCGGGCTGCAGTGTGCGTCGGTCCTCGACGGCTGCTGCCTGGCAGGGTGGCCAGGAGCAAGTCCTCGGGATCAGCATCTACATGCAAATGGAAGCAATGGGCTATAAAGAGATGCAAATGGCCCCCTGCGCTGTATAAATTATGGCCCCATTTGCATGTCACCTTTTGAATATCGGAAATTTGCGATGGCAATGGTACTTGCGCCACCGCCAGGTTGAATGCTCAACTCTGGCAACTTCGCGATACGCGCAAAGTTCCACTGCGCCATCTGCGCCAAAGTGCTGCTTGTATTTCGGGCGATATTCAAAGGAGTTGCTCAACAGCGCACTCCTTTGAATATCACTGCCACACCCCTGCGCAACTATTTTGAGCAGCGAAGGGGCTTGCGCCTCAGACTGGTGCAGTTTGAATATCTGGGCCTATGTGTACAAAAGTAAGCTTCTACATTGATCACAGAGTAGCTATCTATAAAACATGTATCACATGGATTTTGAGTCCACACCTATTGCATGCATGGATGGATGGATGGATGGATGGATAGACAGATAGATAACTAGATAGATAGATAGACAGACAGATATATATTCTTTGCAAAAAACTGCAATAATGCAGAAATTATGGTGAAGCATGCAAAGCAGACAAAGTATCGAAATGAAAAACATTAGGATTTGGAATCTCTGGAGGCTTGGCAAATTGGTGGTGTGGTGCTCTTTGGGGTTGTCAACCCTAATGCCCCCTTCCAAGTCCATAGCCTCCTGTCCAAAGCACAAGGTACAGCTCTAAGCCAGACCCACATAAACATATACTCTTTGGAGGCTGAGAAGCATATCTTGCCACATGTGACCAGCAGAGTCAGTAATAGCTTTCTTCACACAGCAATCGATCATATTTGATTGCTTATGGGAGGGGGTGGGCATTATGAGTGACCATCACAAGTATCATCACACCACTGATTCACCAGGACTCCTGAGACTCCAAACCCAAATGTTTTTCATTTCCTTATTTTGTCCACTTTGTGTTCTTCAACCCTAATAACTGCGATAACATAGTTATTTTGAAATTAATTTTATTTCTTTTTGTGATAGTGGAATTGTATTCTGTTTGTAATAGTGGAATCAGGACCTGTGTGAACAGATGCAGGTGCAAAGGTCCTCTGTGTTCTATGCTAAGGGAAGAGTCTATCTGCCTGTGGAAATGCAGGGCCCTCTAGGCCCAGCACTTCCATGTGGCTACAGATGCAAATAATCTGTGGGGCTGTCTGGGTGGCTGCAACAGTGCAGGACCCTCTGGGACTTGTGCTTCCATGTGGCTGCAGATGTACAGGGCCAAGAGTTCATCTAGCTGTGGAAGTGGTTGTTACCCATGTGGATAACATGGCACTGTCCTTCCCCAGGTTTGGACTGGTGTTGTATGGCAGTGTTATCTTCCTAATCTCAGTCCATCCAGCAGGCTCAGTGAGTTTGTCAGCTAACTGGCACAGGAACACATGTTACCAATCAATTAATCAATCAATCAATCAAAATCTTTATTTATCCAGGCAATCATCGTTGAGCAAGGCTCATTTGCAAGATGGACCTGGTTGGTAAAGGTTGAATACAAAGCAAAATACATATATATAACACTCATGATAAATGAATACAATTTTCAATATCAATAACACTCATGATAAAAGGATACAATTTTCAATATCAGGATATATATATATAGTCATAACATAGGTAAATACATAGCAGTAATGAACATGTAACAGTATGAGCAATTTACAGTTTGAGCCTGCATGTAACACATAAAGATGCATCTCATACAAATAACCAGAGCAACAGAGAGGGAGAGGTGACAAGGGTTACCCATAGATCTAGGAGAGTTGATAGGGTGGGGATGGGGAGGTAAAGGGGAAATTAAAGGAGTGAGGGGACGCAAGGGATATTGGAACTAGACACCCATACAAAGTGAAAAAAAGGGGGGGACCAACGAGGATGATGGGTACAGGTCTTGACCAGGGAATACCGAGTCTGCTTACCATATAGCAAGAGACAGAAAGAGTGGACAGGTTGGCTGGTAATTGTACAAGATTGTATTGGTTTATGGGCTATTTACATGAATCAAAAAAAAGTTCTGTAGTAAATAGAGAAGGGAGGGAGAGAAAAAAAGAAAGATGACCTAGTGTTAGTGAGAAGAAGTAGAGAAAGTGAGAGAAGGAAGAAGGGTCACTTTTGCAACGGTCGTGATGGTACTGTGATTAGTTCTGAATCCAGATTGCACTGGGTTTGACATCTTAGTATTTTCTAGGTATAATCTCAACTGGGTACTTACAATTTTTTCCAATAGTTTAGATAGACCAGGAAGAAGTGAGATTAGCCTGTAATTATTGAGATCACAGGGGTCTCCTGACTTAAACAGGGGTATGACATGTGCCATTTTCCATATGGGGGGAGGATCCCTTGAGATAGCGACAGGTTGAATAAATGTGTAATAGGCACAGCTAGTACATTATAGGCAATCTTCAGAAAATACGTGTCGAGGGAATCAGCACCAGCATTTTTCTTAATATCCAGATGTGTCAGGAGGTTTTCAACCTCTTTTAGTGAAGTAAGTTGCAAGGAGAATTCTGATTTAGTATGCGTTGATTCAGCAAGGTAAATTTCAAGCTGTGTTCGAAGAGAGTTAGCAGGGGAGTTGTCGAATGTTAATCCTGAAGTAGCAAAGTGGTTGTTAAAGGATTCCAAAATCTCCATCCTGTCACTGATAGTTGTATTGCCAGAGATAATTTTTACTGGAAGCTGGTTTCCAGGCATGTGGCTGGACAGATCTTTGACAGTTCTCCAGAATTTTGATGAACTGTTAGTAGCGGAGTCGATTTCAGAATGATAGAATGCTGACTTTGCATCTCTGACCATCTTGGTGCACATGTTCTGGGCCCTCCTAAACTGACACCAATCAATAGGAGTTTTTGTTTAACATGCTTTTTTCCAGAGTTTGTCTCTCTCCTCTAGAGTGGTTTTGAGATCAGAGAAAACCACCGACAGGTTTTGTTCCTCACACGTACTTTTACTAACGGGGCATATTTATCTAGAGCCCCAGTCACAATTTCATTGAAGGTATCATAGGCCTGATTTACTGTTTTTACCAAATAAAATCCTGCCAGCACAGTGAGTGTTTCAACTCTGTAATGTAGGCAAGTATATTGAAGTTCCATTGTGACCTCTTAGTTGAGAGCTTGGAGGAGGAAAGGGGCTTATTGGCTGATCTTATACCAGCAATGAAGCAATTGTCACTGACTTCAGTAAAGAAAGTACCTGCATGAGAGAACAGATGTGGTTTGCTCACTAGGATAACATCCAGCAATGTACTGTTGCTGGGATTCGTTTTATTAGGGCATGATAGTTCATCAATGATTTGTGTAAGCCCCTGTGTATCACAAAAGGAGGTTAGGGGTGCAGAGGCCTTAGAAAGCCAGTCTAAGTTAAGATCTCCTAGAAGAATTGTTTCTAGTGACTCTAGCCCCAAACAGGTGCTTAGATGCGATAAAATAATTGTAGTCTGGCAGACGGGGGTCTATAACACCCTATTACACGGAGCGCTATGGTAGGCGACACCATAACCTTAAGTGACAGGCATTCAAATTCATTGGGGACTGACTGTGAATCCAGACAGGCTATTGAATACTTATCCTTGATATAGATGGCCACCCCCCACCTCTTGACTGTCTATCAACTCTGAAAAGTAAGTAGTTGGGAATGTTAACTTCCGTGTCAGGGGTGGCTGGTCTAAGCCAAGATTCTGATATTACAAGAGCATCTGGAGAGGTGTGATTAACCCAGGTCTGGATCAGTGTGATCTTTTTTCAGTAGACTGCATACATTGGCATGCAAGAAGGTCATTCCTTTGAGCTTTGCATGGTCAGTTGGAGATGTGATCGCCACAGGAGGTCCAGAATTAAGCTCCACATTACCAAAGCATAGCAGGAGCAGAAGCAGCAACTTTCTGAGAGCAACAACAGTTAGCTTGTAGCTTGTGGCCCTTGTGTGTCTATAGTTGTTGTATGTTAGAATAGTCGGTGCCCTGTCTGAGGAGCTGTGCTGACCTAATACAGCAAAAACTAGAACCCTAACTGCAAGATGCAGGGAAGGGTTGGTACTAAGAGGAACTTGCAAGGGTGGTTCTGTATGAGTCCCACTATTCTGATCTAGGCAATTATAAGGCAGGAGGTGAGTTAGTTTTAAGGTACATATCCAAAGATGGGCAGTGCTGATTGATTCATTGCAGGTCAGTATGGGATCAAATTCTACATCTGGAGGCGAGTATGTAGCTTGTTGTTGGCCACCTGATATGAGAGAAATAAAGGACATTAAGGAGATCCACCGTGTTCCCCACATGTTAGAACCTCAAAGGGGAGCACAGGCTGTAGGTTGATAAGAATAGATGTCCAGATTAGGGGTTTGAGCCACCAAACAGATGTCCAGATTAGGGGTTTGAGCCGCCAAACAGGGGTCATAATACACTTGGACAGACTAACTAAAAGTACAGACCGCAGTAATTGGCTAACCCTGGAGACAGAGGTGGGCAGGCTACAAAGGTTTGCAGATGGCCGAGATAAGGTGAGACCAGATTGTAATAGTTGTGAGGTACTGGAAATAAGTAAGTTCTTGCCTTAAGCAAAATAGACTTAGTTGTCAAAAATGATGAAAGGAGAAAGGCGTAGACTGTTTATTGGTATACTAGGAGCAAGATAGGTGGAATCAGGCAGAAAAGCTTAGTTCTCATAGGAAAACAGATAGCGAAGGGTGTGCCCTCAGAGGGGGCAGGGAAGGTAGTGTATTTAATAAGTGGTGCAGGTGGGAGCTGGGTGGGTGACAATAAATTGCGGCATTTGCCGTACATTGCTGGCTGAAAGGGTCCGAGCCTGTGGTCTCAGGCGGCGGCTCTCTGTTGCCAGCCATCCAGGCACCGAATCTCCTTAGGCTCTTGAGCTGCAGCCCTCAAGGGGCAGTATAAGCTGCTGAAACAGAAGGAGAGCAAGGATTTAAGACCTGGAAGCTCTAAAAAGGGCAGTCAGCCCAGCAGAAGAGCAGGAATTTGCAGGAAAAATGGATGTGTATTCGTTTGGCACCAGAAAACTGGGCCAAGTCAAACACACAGAAAAGGGCTGTAATACTTTTACTTTTAAGCATCAAGACAGTCCTAAAGTTATACAAATGCTAAACAATGAATACAGCACATGTACAGAGTTAAAAGAGCTTAAAAAAACAAACAAAACCAAGATTCCAGTTCGGGAGCAAGAAAGGTAGTTTTAGCAAAGGACCAATCAGAATAGGGTCCAGAAAGGTGCTCGCATTCTGATTGGCTGTAGCATTTGCTGTACCTTGCTAGCTGAAGGGGCCCGTGCTTGTGGTCTCAGGTGGTGGCTCTCTGTTGCCGGCCTTCTGGGGCATCGAATCTCCCTCGGCTCTCGAGCTACAGCCCTCAAGGGGTGGTATAAGCTGCTTGCTGGCTGAAGGGGTCCAAGCTTGTGGTCTTGGGTGGTGGCTCTCTGTTGCTGGCCATCTGGGGTGCTGAATCTCCTTTGGCTCTCGAGCTGCAGCCCTCAAGGGGTGGTATAGGCTGCCCTCTGAGCCAATGGCTGATCCTGCAAGCTATGTTACTTCATATGATTTTTTTTTTTACATTTTGACCACGATTTTAACATAGTATTTTTATGATCCCACCTTCCAAACATTACAGGTGTCATTAATAAAATACTGGCTTAAATATCATTTCACCTTACAACTGCAAAAACATGGTTTGGCCAGGGTCTGAAAAACAACACCTGTCATGTTCATAAGGTAGTGTGAAAAAATAGCTACATTGAAAATTTAGGGTCACAGTACTGAAAATTACCAAAGTTATGAGTGAATGTTGAAAATGTCAACATACCTTCATAACTTTACTTTTTTTAACATTTTGATCCCAAATTTTTAACATTCTCTTCTTATGACTCCACCTCATGAACCTCAAATCCCACCAGAAAGACCATTTTATGGCGCAACTGCAGAATCACCTTTTGGGCTGACTTTGATAAATTTCACCTACTTTGTTCATGCAGTCGGGTTCCAAAAAAGGCCATGTTGATAATTTGGTGCACAAATATTGAAAAATGATCGAGTTATGAGTAAAAGTTCAAAATACATTAAAAATACGTTGACTGCACTTTTCTTGTTTCATTAGATTCTGGTAGCAGTTGCAGGACGAGGACATATTTCTTCACAAAGAGTGGATCTACATTGCTGGACCTTCTCTAGGTGAGTGAGGGGTGTGGGGTGGTGGATGCTGAGTGGGGGGGTCACGGTGGGGTTTGGGAGTGGTCACAGAGCAAAAGATATCAGTGGATGTTTTTAATTGTTTTAGGTAAGAAAACAAAGAAGAAGTTGTGAGGGACAGTTTTCTTTATTACAAGTGCAAATTTATACTGACACTGGGGACTGGGCACTGCAGTGTCAGTGGCGGCTGCTTGGCAGCATGGGGGGGGCACCCCAGTGTCACCAGGAATCAGAGTTGGGGGGAGTTCAGGAACACAGAACTCTGAGGGGAGGAAGTTGCTTTGATTGTGCCACTCCCTATTGTGTGTTTTTGGGATGTTAGCCAGCACCAGGGGTTGAGCACCCTGGTGTTGGTACACAAAAGTAAATAATGGAGGTAGATTGGGTAGCCACCATCCATTACTATTTCCATGGGCCGGGCAGGTGGGAGATACCGGCAGTGACTCTGTTCAAACAGATCACTCAGGAACCAGGAAGGGGGTGAAAATTGTCCTACAAAGAACTGTATTTTGAACAAAAGAAGTGTGATGCAAAGTGATTTCTTTCACACTGCTTTCATCAGCCATCGATCTTTGCACACAAAAGTTGCTGATCGCAAAAACACAGTTAATTGCAGAATGTTCATTTTTTTAAAACTGAGCATGTGTGATAAATGGCACAGTTTTTAACTCATGTTTCAAAAACTTCACAAGTTAAAAACTTGCAAAGCATGAACTGTCCAACCGGTGCTGTTTTTGCTTTACTATTGGTTCAGGTCAGGCCCACAGAATTGATCAATCTAAGAGTGCCTATCTGCCTTGGGGTTCATACTGTTCTCAGGAATTTTCCTTTTGTGATGCATTGTATGCTGGTACAGTTACATACAGCCTGTCGTCATTGTGCACTGTACTTTACTACATATGTTGGAAAATACAATAAAGATTTTAATTACAAAAGTGAATACCTCATGCTAGACTCTATCAAACCTATAAGTTTCAGGTTTCAAAACAAAACTTTTTTTGAGTTATAGGTGTGCAAAAAAGGTCTTAATTTTGATATTTTTATGTTTTTTGCACCTATGTAACTTTGCACCCCCCTGGAACCAATTGTCAAGAAATATTCAGGATACAGAGATTGTGGCACCAACTCCACACCTACCAATTTTCAGTCTAATCAGTTGAATGGGGTCAAGTTACTAAGGTGCAAAATCTGAGGTTTAACATTGAAGTGCCTACTTAACCCTAATATACAGGCACTACTGTGCCTGTAAATGTTAAGAGTGCTTGAATGTGGCACTTGTGTGGGCAAGCTTTGATGTGGATGGAAATAACAGCAAGGCTGGTCACACTATTGATAAATGTGGGTGCATGTCAATGAGACAAATGGTAGAAAAAACAAAAAGGGAGACAAACCAGACAAGGTCCTATTTGCAAACAGAATATGATAATTTTAATAAAGTGACATATAGCTCACCACAAAGGGATGCACAAAAAACAGTGAACAGAAGCAGCACCATACTTTGTGGTACTTAGACCTTTTTCTCTCATTATGTGGATGGCCCATGGGTCCCTAAAGCTGTAGTGAGGCTGTCATGGTGTTAGCACTGTCTTAGTGTGGATTCATAGCCTTTGTGGCAAACATTCCTGTGTGATGCATGAATTTCCTGTTGCTGTTTATTGTAGCTGATCTAGAAACATTTGACAAGCACAAAAATGCACAAGTTAGAAAAAAAGATCAGCCATGAGATGAAATGGACATTTATATAAATACATATGTTAATTGGAACACAGAACACATTCTGGGTGGGAGAAGCTTTAGAAACATAAACATAGAAACATAGAAGTTGTCAGCAGATAAGAACCATCTGGCCCACCTAGTCTGCCCTATTTTCCCTACCTACAGTGCCACTGCAGACCCTACTCGGGCTCTGCTTTGAACCCCACCTTACCTCACTTCTAAGATCCCCTTGTGTCTATCCCATGCTTTCTTGAATCCTGTAACCATTGTAGCCCCCACCACCTCTGCTGGGAGGTTGTTCCAAGCATCAACCACCCTTTCTATGGAGAAGTACTTCCTCACATTTTCTCTCAGCCTCTCTCCCTCCAACTTCATAGTGTGACCCCTTGTACTCGAGTATCTTTTTCTCTGGAAAATTCTCCCTTCCTGTACCTTGTTTACACCTATGAGGTATTTGAATGTTTCTATCACATCCCCCTTTCCCTCCTTTCTTCTAGGGAATACATATTTAATTCCTTAAGACTTTCTTCATAGGGCTTCTGATGCAGACCCTGCATCATTTTACTTGCCCTCCTCTATACTGCCTCCACCTCATCCATGTTTTTTCAGAGATGGGGCCTTCAGAACTTGACACAGTACTCAAGGTGTGGTCTCACTAGTGATCTATACAGGGGTATTATTACCTCCTTCTTTCTGCTAGTGATACCCCAACCTATGCAACCGAGCATCCCACTAGCCTTTCCAACTGTCTTGTTACACTGTTTAGCTACCTTCAGGTCATCAGAAATGGCAAACTTTGACAGTCAGTCAAGGCCTGACCCTTCTGCTAATCTAAAGCAGATGTCCCTTTAAGTTTCTCCCATCACAACTTCTTTCTACGTACCAAGGAACCACTGTACTATGTACTCAGTTGTTGGTACACATGCTAAAATTGGCTAGGAATGTTGCCCAACATTGGAGCTGGTTTCTTCTGGTAGAATGCTTATGTTCTTCTTGCTGAGGTAATCTAGTCAGCATTAGCTGGACATGAACTGTTACATGATGTGGGTTCAGGGAACAGCTTTCTACATTACAGTTAGAAATCACAGTGACTGATGGGCTGTTTCACTTTGGATCATGTGCACTTCTGGGTGATACACATCATAATAGTAACATAAAAAGTTTTAGAGCATATCTCACAAATGAAAGTGTACACATTCTTCATAAAATGCCATGCTCTTATTTGCTGAAGTGTGAGCTTCTTGCTTTATTCAGTCAGTTCTTTAGATGTTTGACAAGTTCCATCTACACTGCATTAGGAAAGTACATAACCAAAACAATGTTGTAGTAGTAGTAGTAATGCATGCCACCATTCTGCTTGTCCTCATCACAGTAATTATGCACTGCTTGTCATGCCTCAGTTTATTACGACTACTAGGTCATTTTCCTTCTTTACTTCAGAAAATGGGAGGCCCACACAATGTGCAGATCCTACATCTGTTTTTCCTCCCCACAACATGGAATCTGAAAATCCAGGAGCCCAACTAATTGTCCAGGTTGTTTAGGACCTTCTGAGGTTTGTTGCCAGCCTCCAGGGAATTCACCAGCATGGCTACCTTAGTGTCATCAGAAAACTAATGAAGCCTCCTGCTGGAGATTACATCTTCCAGGTCACTGATGAAAATGTTTTGAGCCACATTACTTACTGCTCTGTCTGCCACGGGAGACCTCCCAGTCCCACTCTGGATGACTCAGGGCTTGGGGTGGGAAGCAGAGGTTGTGGTTTACAGTCACTACTCTAAATGGAGAGGGGATCTCAGTGATGTCCCTCTGGATAATCAAGCTGCAGTGACTGCTGCCTTTCAGTTCGGCAACAAAACTGAGATCTGTAGTTCAGTCTACACTTACTGTCCACCGGGAGTACTTTTACAGTGGCATTCTACGTGTGTGTGTGGGGGGGGTAGAACTCACAGTTAGAATCTTTGGGATGAAAAGATCTCATTTCAGTGGCGTGAAATCACTGTATTTTTAGAGAGACTTGCAAATACCAAGTTTTAGTAACAGATGTGATTTTCCTTTCTAACAAAAGCTGGTGAGATTGCTGGGTAAAGAGATGCTGTTGCAGGATTCATGAAAAATCATTCACTCCCATGGGCTGTCCTATCAATCAATCAATCACTTTATTTAACCAGGCATAAATACCATTGAGCAAGCTCATTTTCAAGGTGGTCCTAGGCATTAATACAATACAGTACACTTCATAAGATTACAATTACAGTGGACAACGGTGCAAAAAAAAAAAAAAAAAAAAAAAACATTGTGAAGGTGCCAGTCAATATGGGCCTATACATACCAGTCAACATAATTAACATGCAAAGGTACATAAAGATAAGCTTTGCTGAAATGAGAAGAGACAACAATCCCATATAGTCTCCACTAAGTAAGAGCTCATACCTAAATGATAAAAAATAAGGAGGTATTAAGGAATAGGGTAGAAACTGGGGTGAAAGAGTAGGCAGCCAAAAGGGAGGCCAGAATAGGTAAAAGGTAGAGAATAGGCAGGGCCATCTTGGATTAAGGGAACTAGGTTTGTAGGTCCTAGGTTTCTGTTGTTAGGAATGTGGGGTGGATGTCCTATATCCTATGTCCTATAGAAACATAGAATTTGACGGCAGATAAGGACCGCTTGGCCCACCTAGTCTGCCCATTTTCCTACCTAACAGATAAGCTGCAGATCCTAGTTAACCAACAGCTTACTTCCTCCTACCCCCCACTAGGACTGCCTTATGTCTGTCCCATGAATTCTTGAATTCCCCCACTGTTCTTGACTCCATGACCTCCTCAGGGAGGTTGTTCCATGCATTCACAACTCTCTCTGTGAAAAAATACTTTCTCACATTACCTCTGAGCTATCCCCCTTCTATCTTCAAAATGTGCCCTCTTGTTCTTGCACATCTCTTTTTCTGAAAGATGCTACCCTCTTGGACTTTGTTGATTCCCTTGAGGTACTTGAAAGTTTTTATCATGTCCCCTCTCTCCCTCTTTTCCTCAAGGGTATACATATTAAGCTCCTTTAGTCTTTCTTCTCTATGTCTTCTGGTGCAGACCCTGCACCATTTTTGTTGCCTCCTCTGGACAGCCTCCACTCTGTCTATGTCTTTGAGGAGATGGGGTCTCAGAACTGCACACAGTACTCCAGATGGGGTCTCACCAACTGTCTGTACAGAGGGATAACAACTTCCTGTTTTCTACTATTGATGCCTCTTCCTGTGCATCCCAGTATCCCAAGCCTTCCTTATTGCCTTCTCACATTGCTTGCCCACCTTTAGGTCATCTGATATAATTACCCCCAGGTCCCTTTCCATTTTTACTGTTGTCAGTATCTCACCCCCCATTGTGTACTCTTCCCCTGGGTTTTTGTTTCCCATGTGCATTACCTTGCACTTCTTTGCATTGAATCTGAGCTGCCATACATTTGACCATTCCTCCAACCTTGTCAAGTCCCTTCTCATCCTTTCCGCTCCATCTATGGCCCAGCAGCAGTGCTATGTTCTCCCATGTGGCCAGCATAGATTTGGAAACAAGCCTGGAGAAACCACATTCATGGAGTCTGTGACTGGGGGTGCTTTCAGTGGCATTGCTTCCTGACTCAGGGAAGGGACACCATCATGACCATTTAAAAAGTAACCTGTTCAGTTGAGCTAGGTGAGATGATCTATGTAGTGCACTTCCTCTGTAGGGACACTGCGCACCCAGAGCATGCATGTAGTATCATGCTGGAGGAAGGAAGGAGAATTTTCATAGATGGTGGCCAACACCCAACACAATGAAGAAATATGAGAAATGTCCCTGATGTTAGGATGAAGGTAGGGTGGCTGAGTTTCTGACTGGCTGACTCACCTCTGCACCACATCAGGACAGGTTGAAAGGCTGGGTAAGACCCCAAACCATGGACCTTGCTATGGGGACAAGCCACAGATGGACATGACGTGAGTTAGCCAGGGTTGGACTAGGAGGTTGCCAGTGGTAGCCAGAGCAGTAAGTGAAGAGGGCCAGAAAAAGTTGATTTAAAAAAAAAATCATTCTTACTTAAAAAAGAGTGGGACATGCAAAGTGATTTTCTAACAGTGACAACTGGGACGGTAGGAATGGGAGATGTTCTTACAGGATTGGAAAATCACTTGCAGTTTTGGTTAAGAGATATGCTTCTTTTAAATGACAGCTGAAAGGGTCATTGAGAGTGGCAGAGATAATTTGATCATTCAAGGACCATTTTTTGGGCCTGCTAGAGGAACAAAATTCTTGTTTTTTTTTTAGTTTGTAATAAAAATGTTCAATTAAAATGACTTATTTTGTATGTTAGTATATATTTACTTCGGGGTCCATTTCATAATTGCAGGAAGGCAACTCAAGGTGTTGGTCATTGTGGGATTTACCCACTTCTTGTGTGGTTTAAGGCACTCAGAATACAACACATGTTGTAAGGGGCAATCCCATACTAACAAATGCCCTGATGTGGCTCATTGCTGCCATAAAGAAAAAGCAGCCAGTCTATTAGTGTCCCCATGTGGCAAAGATTCCGCAACATATGGTGTCTCAGTGCATATATAGCAGCCATATTTTTTTGTCCCCAGAACTAGCTTTGCTATCCTTTTTCATGTGCAGGGCCATATTAAGACTTACTATAAAACTATTTGTTTTTTTTGCAAAGTACTTTTCATACATGGTGCTAATAGGTTCAAACTGTGCAAATTTAATGTAACACTTTACTATCAGTGCCTAAGTCACTCCTTTTGAAAATGTGCAGTTTTGGCCAATTAGCACCATTGTATTTTGGCGCTGTTACTACATTGTGTAAAAATAGTGAAAATTATTTTACAGCAAAAAAGAAATTAGTTATGTATTATTTCAATGGAATCCTCTTTTATACTAAGGTACTGTCAACATTATAGAACTTTTTTGGGAAACAGTTTTCAAAACAGTTTAGGAAAACTGATTCAGTGCATTTATCTTATACAGTGCCCATTTTAGTAATGGTTTAGTGTATTCACACTACTGGTGTTAAACCTGTCCTCCCTGTAATTATTTCCTGTTAATTTCATCACACAGTACCGTGCTTGCCTGTCTGCAGCTATAAACATTACAGCTTAAACCATTTTTACTCCCATTCAGACATGTGATTGAAACCATGCTTGCTCTAAAATGTTTTTCTTTAAATGGTTTTAAGGGCAGGCCTGCCGGTGCAGCTGCAAGGCGTCCACGTGCAATGCCAATGTCCCAGGTTCGGGAACGGACCTGGGAAGTCAGAGGGCCAGCCAAGTGGAGAAGGACTAAGCATCCAATGGATGGCTCTACTTCTCCAGAGGGAGGGTGTGTGTGTGTGTGTGTGTGTGTGTGTGTGTGTGTGTGTCTGGTACAGCGGTGGCTCCTGGCAGAGGTTGGGAGTCCCATTATGGCTGGTGTCCAGAATAGTGTGTGAGAGGTGGGACAGACATAGGACTTGTTCCTCTGATGTCAATGCATGTCTCTCTCCAGGGGCAAAAATGCAGCATTCGAAAAATTTGACCCCTCGACATGATGCTCTGCTCTGCTTCTGCCCTGTTGCCCTTTCTCATCCGCCAGGAGGTCCTGCTCCTGTGGCCCTGCCCTGGGGGTAAGTCACGGCTTGCCAAATAGTGTCCACTGGGGTGTGTGCCCTCCCAGCAGCGCAGCCTGGGGGGGGCATGCCCCAGGCATGGCAGGGTAGAGCGGAGCGGGGGCTGAGCTCTCCTTGGAGGAGAGGAGGGAACTAGGCCCCCTGAAAAATGGTTTTAAGACTAGATACCTAGCAGGGTTTGAGTCAAAATCTACTCTGCAAGCCTGACAATTTATTTCAATGGATTATCTGTAATCTTGTTAATAGCAATCAAATTAATAATGTGTGGTTGTGAGTTGGGGCACAGTTGACTTCTAGTCAAGTGAGATACTAGTGTCTAGGGCTCTGAATGCTATCAACAGAACTTAAAGTTTAAAAAATGCAGTGTGCTGGATTTTCACTCCTGTGTCAGGGACTTGTAGCACAATTGTGCTACATCCCCAGTGCGTGTGCTGATACATTTAATCACATAAAATGTGGCCTAACTGTACAGTATGCATCTGCTGTGACTTGTGGTGACTAGGGAGCCCTATAAAAAGCCATGTGTCAGTATTTGGTACGATACATTATTATTTTGCAGTAGTGGTAGCAACTGCCTGAAATGCAACAAAATGCTTGAAAATAGCATTCATATATTGTGCCGTATTTACCCTGTTACATGTACACTATAAAACCAGGACTTGCAGCTGTGGCAGATGCTTTAAAATACTATTTTCTTTTTGAATCATTGATATTATGAAGAACCACCAGAATCCAACCAGAAGGGTAAAGTGCAACTGAATTCAATTTCTGCTTTTGGTATACTTATTCAGTATTATTTAAGGTGAATGAGACCACACAGCCAGGGAAGACACATTAGGCTAGAGTTTTTTTGCTTTTCTCACTCCTGTAATGTGATAAAATTGTCAGAGCACCAAAAATGATTAACTCCCCCTCCATGCATGCAAGCTGACACCTCTACTCACTGTCACACACAGCTATGACAGCTTCATATACTTCTCAAGGAACTCTGATGATAGCTCTTTTTTGTGACTGATGCTTATTTCTCTTTGGAAAATGTTATGCCAGCAAGTCAGGCACTGGGGATAAAGCATAATGCAGATTTCTCTGCACTGGAACAAAATGTTGACATGTCTGAGAGTTGGAATTCTACACATTGATGCTAGTATGATGAGTATGGAAAATGTATTGAAATGTTTTTTTGAAACAAATTGACTGCCTAGTAAAGTAATCACATTAGTGAATGCTGTGAGTTTCCAGATACTTATCTTCAAGCATTTTATCCAATCACACCTACAGCAAGACCCTGCAGTAGAGGGACTTCTTGTGGCTTTCTTATTTTGGAGGTCTTTTATGAATCTGAGTGAGAAGTATTTTTAATAGTCTTAAAGAGTACCAGTTTGGGTGCTTTTATCAAGCGCCTCACTGGTGCCTTACCTGTTTTGGATTTTGAATTTTTCCGGGGTCTGTACTTGTAAGGGGATAGGATCGTAATTCATGACTCAGAGAACCAGCTACCAGATCCCATCACCTTCCTGGTCCTGAATTATAAAAGCCCCAGTGATGCTATTGTGCTCATATTTTGTGACACAGTAGTTTGTAGAGCATGGGGATGCACTTCTTTGATATCAATGGGGTTGTTTTAAAATGACTTTTTAATGTGCCTTAGAGGACGAGTGGGGTCAAATTAAAGCTGCCGCTCAGCTAACAGGACCCTTAGGAAGACCACACATGTGGTCGAAGCGCTGGGTAACAGTGTTTGTTGGATGCACTTACAATGGCTGTAATTTGGAATTCTTGGAGCAGAAAGATTTACTTGTGAATCCTGACATCACGCAATAAAAATGCACAGCTTTGTGGAAAGAAAAAGAAGGCTGGTGTCTGTTTTGCAACATTATTGGCACATGAGTGCAGAAATTGCTTGGATTTAGGACCCAGAGTTAGTAAGGGTTTTGTGAATCAGTCAATGCATAGCTGCATGAGTAAGGTGGAACATATTGTATGTAAGTGAGGTGCAAAACCAACATTATTTTCCACACTTACTTAAAAAGGGATCAGTGAAAATCCAGTCCACAACTGGGCTAAACCTATGTTAGAGAAGTAATGGAGCAGTCACTGGGGTTGGCTAGAATTGTTTAATATTATTAGACTTAAATCTTCATACTTTCTGGAGGTCTCTATAGGAACAATGAAATACTGGATATAACAATAATGGTTCATCTATTCATGTCCTCCCATGCAGCATTCAATATCTTAAAGGATATGTATTTAAGGATATACAGTACAACATTTTCTAGTCTGATAATCGGTGAGTTATGGTAGTGATCACAAATACTTTAAGCTAAATAAATATTAAATATCAAAATAAGTTTTACTTTTATCTTGTGTTGTTTACAGTTATTGAACTTGGCAGTTTTAAACTTTGATTGCTTAAACATTTCCAGGTGCAACCCTGAGGCAAGGGAAGAGGAATATTTGTAGAGATGTATACTAATTTACAGAACCAGATTAAGTTGGTGGTATTTTTAGTGAATGGGGAGAAATTTGGCCAGGGCACTGGGGAACCCCCCATCCCCCCTGTAATACTCATCTACCCACTCCAGAATCCCATGGTGAATGACTAGTTCCCCTACATCCTAGAACAATCTCCCCACTCACGCATTCATATGCTTTCGGGCCCTGTCCATCCCTTTATGGCACTCTGCCTGCCTTCACACCCTCTGAGGTGTGATTTCTGACCATGCCAAAGTAACCTCTGGCCACCATTCCTTTATTTTTCTTACATCGTGCTTTATCTGATAAAAAATGTCCAGCCAGGGCCTTGTTCCCAGGTCATTGCCCCCAAGATGCACTATGATCAGGTCCGGCCACCTATGATCACTCCTGATTTCCCTGAGTTCTGGCAGCAGCTGTGCCCATTTCATGTCCCAACACCCTTTCTATGCCAGTCGTATTGTGTCAATGTCCAGATACAGCTGCTTTCCCCCTTGTCTACTGGCCACCCACTTCTCCACTCAATGGACAATCGAATGTCCACAGATCCATGCCTTGAGCCTCTTGGTCACACCTGAATAATCAAAGCACAAAGAATGAGTATCCAGCCTCTGCCTTCCTTCCCCCCAACCCCCATCTTCTTTATTGTACCTGCTGTGGGAGAGGGAAAAAACATCATTATTGCTGCATCTTCTGTATATATGTTTTATAACATCCCCAAGTCCATTTTCCTCTTTCTTTGATCTCCTCAGGTCCTCTGCCCTGTGCTGTCATCACTGATGCAGCCCCAATCCTAAATGAGTGAGAGGAATACCCTTCCACTGGTTCCCCCACACATCTGAGTGCCTTACTTAGTATAGCAGCTACTTGGTACCCTGAGACTGTTCTGCTGTCACCATGCATAAACATCATTGCATTCCCCTGGTTTGGGCGGTCTGCCACATATACGTGCAGCACCGCTACCCAGCAAATGGCTTTGTTTGGGTGTTTTCCCAACTAAACCTTCCTCCCTTGTCCTTGCTGATCAGTTTTGGACTGCCTTAATAGTACTGTCACAGCCTTGCCCTTCCATTTGATGTTCTCTCATCTCAGCCCCTCTCCTTCTGTCCTTTTGCTGTGGCCCACTCTCCCGCTCACATGAAAGGCCCACTATACATGGCGGTGTACAGTGACCAAAATAACACTGCTTCCCTTAGGGAACTGCAGATATGCTGTAAGCCCCCTATCAACCTTATCATCAGCCCCTCGGATATAGGCTTTCTGCTATCTTGTCTCCTCCCCATTCCCCTCATCCAACCCTGCATCATTTTGTGGATCAGGTTGTTTTTTGTTGGGCCCTCCCAGCCCCTTAATGTACAGATCTGACCTATTGTCACCAAATGAACCCCCATGGTCGAATATGCCATGTTCTGATTCCAACCCAGAACTATAGATTTTGCCACCTGCTCCCCTGTTACTGGCCCACTTACCTGTCCACAGTACTACTCCTGGAATTTCTGAAATGCCCTCCAGGAGGTTTCATAGGCTCTCAGGGTCCAGGGGCCCAGGAGTTGTGGAACATTACCTCAGCTCCCGCAATCCAGTCGACCAGACATATGTCGGAACGATGGTCTGCTTGTCCTCTGCTCTGGGTGTAACGGTCCTGAATTTGTCCATCTGCAATCGGGAGAGGCAATTGGCTATCACATTGTCCATGCCATCGATGTGCTTAGCCCTGAAGGACATGTTCAGGGTCAAGCCTAACCACATCATCCTACCCAGTACTATCATTACCCTCTCTGACTTCATCCCCTTCTTGTTCAGCACTTCCACGACTGCCTTATTGTCACTCCAGAATGTGACCTGCTTGTTTCTGAGCTCCCCTCCCCATAATATCATGGCCGCCCATATGGGGAACAGCTCCAAAAAGGTGATGTCTTTCATCACTCCTTCCTGGGCCACCCCACCAGCCATGGCTCTGTGAACCATCATCCCTGGAAGTACCCTCCCATGCCTATACCCCCGCAGCATCTGTATAGAACTGTAGGTCCATGTTGCAAAGCCAGTCATCCTGCCAGAATGTGTGCCCGTTAAACTCTTGCAGAAAATGCTCCCAAGCTGCCATATCCTCTCTGGTCCTTTCATTTAGGTCTACCCAGTGATGCGGCTGTGTGGCCCCACATGTTGCCCAGGCTAGATGCTGCGTAAACATGAGCCTTGGCGTGATAGCCCGACACGCAAAGTTCAAGTGACCCAGGAGCCACTGCGCCTGCTGCAGCCACACCCTTCTGCATCCCCTACTGCCTTCAATAGTTCCCTAAGTTTCTTAATGCTGCTCAGGCAACAGGAACAGCTCCTGTGTCATGTCTAGCTCTAGCTCCAGGAACTCTATTGTCCTACTTGGTCCCTCGGTCTTGTCTTCTGCTAATGGGACCCCTACCTCCTTGCATAGCACCTGAAAATCCCTAAGCATGTTCTGGGTCTCTACCCTCCCTTCCCCGATGAACAGGAAGTCATCCAGGCAGTGCACTACTGTCTGGTACCCAAACCGGGTCTGGAAAGCCCATTGCAGCCAGGCACTAAACATCTCAAATGTAGCACACGCTATTGAACACCCCATAGGCATGGCCTTATCAAAATAATGCATCCCTTCTACCCAGAAACCCAGTAAGTCCCAATCCTCCAGCCTGACCAGTAGTAGGCGAAAAGCTGACTCTATGTCTGTTTTCGCCAGCCATGCCTCTTGTTTTGATCTAATCAGTCTCACTGCATCCTCCAGAGTGGTGTAGGTGACCCTGCTGTCCTTCTCCCCAATAGCATCATTGACTGACTCCGCTTCCAGGTAGGATAGGTGATGTATTACCTGGTACTCACCCTCCTGCTTCTTGGAGGCTAGCCCCAAAGGGGAGAACCTCAGGTTTGGCATCGGGGGGGGGGGTTGTAAATGGGCCTTCGACCCTCCCTGCCCTTACTTCCTTCTGAATTTTTTGCATCAAAATTCATTCCTTCCTTTATGGATTTGAGGTTCTTTGCTGACATCTGCTTCCTGCACCCCTTAAACTGTAAACTGAAACCAGATTGAAAACCAGCCCGCTATTTCCCAGCCACCTCTCTGTCCGGGTAACCACCCAGCCCCCTGTCCATCCCTGCTATGTTTATGGGTGTCCGACTCAGCCGGAAACCCCCTTTTTTGGCCCTGCATATGTCCTGATGTCAGAGTTGATAGGCCTGTCCCTTCCCCCCGTTCCTTTCCCCCTGCTCCCTCTTCCCCATTGCTGCCCTGTAGCCATTCCAAAAGGGCGGCTGCTATGCGCTGTCCTGGCTGCTAGCCCCTTTATTCCAGCTGTATCTACACTTGGATGCCGGATGGTGCCCCCTGCATTTGGAACAAACATGCCAGAACTTGCAGTTCGGCCATGAGCAAGAGGCCCTGTTGTATCCCCAACATGCCTTTGTTGCCGTCCCCACCCGCTTCTCACCTTCCATTTTCTTGTCCAAGGGGCCCATATAAATTTCCAGCCACAAATCTATTTGCCTTGTGTCCCATTGTACATCCCCAAAATGAGCCATTCTCTTTCTAAATTTCTCATCATAACGTAGCCAACTATGCCCCCCTTTTTATATACATTTTTTTATTATGAGGGAGTAGGTTAAGAGCGGGGTAGCTAGCTCTGGTCACTTCTCAATCACAATGGCTGTAAAATAAGTAAAACCCGTGGACCAATTATCCCAGGTTTTTCCCTTCCATTTTTTATCCTCCTCTTCCTTTCTTAGCAACACCACCACTGTTGCCATGTCCTTCTTCTCGAAACTATCCTTTTCTTCATATTTCTCCATACTGTCTACATTTGCTAATGCAAAAATATCTACATATTCCCCTTTCCATATCTTCTTGTTCATGGCCGTGGGGATGTGGTCTGCAAGATTCACCCCAGGTGCCCCCAGTTCCATTCTTACCCCCTGATTTCCCCCTGTAGCTACCCCCTTTGTCACCCCCTCCTCCTTTCAACTCTTCTAGTGCTTTCTGTAGCTGTCCTATTCCATTCTCCCCCATACCTTTCAACATTTGCTCTATATATTCTTTCACACTGCTCTCCATAGTCACCCCCTGATTACCTGTGACGAGTGTCTGTGAGGCTCCGGGCCCCAGCGTAGGTAGTCCTGGTGCGCTGGGAAGGACCACCTGTAGCAACGATGGAGATGGGACTGTTTCTGGCAGGGTAGGCTGGAGCCTTGGCACCTCAGGTTCTGGTACTACTCATGGCCCTGTGAGGTGGTCTGGGCTTGGCTCAGGGACAGGGTTATTCAGAGCTGGGCACATGGGGTCCCTGGTTATGGTACCAGTACTACCACCCTGGTTCCGGTACATTGCTCCTTGTTGGCATCCTCTTGTTCATCTCCTTACCCTTCCCCATATTTCCCTTCTGCTTTGTACCTTTCTCCCCTCCCTCTGGCTCTGCCACCTCCAGCAACCAATTCGCCTTCTCCACCAAGTCCATTACTGCTTTGTAGCACTCCTCTTTGATGGGCTTTGCTTTCCTTGGTGCCATCCTCACTCTGTATCTACAATGGACACAACATATATATTACCCAACACAGCATTTTATGCATACATCCCTTTTTTTTTTTTTGCATCTGCTTTACTTGCTACTTTGGTATTGGGAAAGGGTTGCCTCCCTAAGGTTCCCTTTAACCTGTCCCCCATCCTCCTCTGCTCTGGCCTTTCACATGTCTGTGAAATTCCTTCTCCCACCGTCCTCTCTTGTACTTGTTCTACCCCCCATGTCTTCTTTGGTACCTGTTAGAGCCCACTAGGCCCCACTGTCCGCTTCCATTGGTGACCTGGAAGCGCGGGGCAGATACCAGAACCTGGCTCCTCCAAGCACTGCTTATATTGCCTGGCCACCTTGTACTGGGCTATACCACAAGCTCCATAATTTAAGACAGACCAGGCTGCTGTCCAGTTAGCCAGGTTCATTCTACCCCCCCCAGTCTTCCCTCCTTTGGGTCCAACTACATCCTCCTAGGTTTTACTCTTGCCCTTACTGCACCTCCTCCTCAGAAATCCTTTAAAAATCCAGACAAATTCCACTCCAAACCACCATAAAACAAAATGCTAACATATTTTATTCGATTCCAGGCATGCTGCCTTCTTTCCTTGCTTCCTATTAGTCTTTTCGGCTGGGATCCTTTCCGGTGCGTGGCGATGATGTCTACGCGCCAACACTGTCTTGATCAGCCTCTGATCTCTCTTCTCCCCACCTCCTCCTTGCTACAAAGGCTTCACCCCAAAAGCAGCAAGAAAGGGACAAAATCATGCCAGCAGGAAGGGCTGTGATAGTGATAATGAAATAAAAAATGCCATAATGCGGCATCCTTCCACGAGGGCGGCTGCTCCTCTGGTCTAGCAGGCCTCAGACCACCACGTGGCACCTCCCACGCTGAACGCCTAACTCCTGCTCGCATCATTTTGCACAATTACACCCGAAACCTAAGCTAGCAAATCCAGCACAGAACAGCATCCAAAACAGCGAGTACAGCTTAGCATACCAAAACAGCATACAAAACAGAGAGTACAGCTTATCGCTACAACCCATTTTTAATTTTTTTTTATTCGTCTGGATTGCTCCTGCTTCACCTTTTCACTGGCTGCACTAGCGCAGGGGCCACCGCTGGGTAACACTACCCAAACACTGCTGTAGCGCCATAGGAGGATTGCTCAAACAGTGGCTGGGAGCACACAGGATGCTTGTGAGGAAACCAAAAAGGCCACGGGCGCCTCCGCAGAGCGCGAGCATTCCCGAGGTAGGGAAGCCAGGAAGGAAACCATCCACCCATGTGTTTATCCTCCTGTTCAGCCTGTTCAAACCCCTAATGGGTTTCTGTATTGCCTGCACTTTCCTCTTTTCAGAGCTCATGCTTCCACAGCTCTCTAATGCCTGCAATATCATTTTCATACCCTTTCCCCAGGGCTTGCCTGTTACTCTCCTTTGCAACTCTTGCAGTTCTCAAGCTGCAGCCCCCTGTTCCTTCCACAATTAAGTACCTTATCTCACACTTGGTTCTCATTGTCTAGTCACTGCGTTCTCTCTTAATCTACGTTCTCTATTGGTTTTTTTTAATGTTTACCTTTATTCTGCTATTTAATTCAGAAACCAAACAAAAGCCCACTGACTCTATCACTGCCACGACTGATGTGCATCCAAAGGAAAATCACTTTGGAGCAAGTTTGTGAGCTCTCCACTGCTGTGCAGCCCCTTTTAGCTGCCTCTTTTTTGTCCTGTCCCTTAGCTCACCTTATCCATTCACCTGTTGACACCTCATTGCTCCCTTGTCTTTGGCCTCGCCCCCTCTGTGACCTCACTCGGCTCTCCCCTCTTTCTGACTCCTGTCTCCAGCTCTGCCCATTCTCCCCACCTCTCCTCTGAGCTTGCCACTTTTTTGGCATGGACAGTGGGTCAATGGGGCCTACCCCTTTTAATTGGGCAACTCTCTTTATTAATATTGTTTAAAGAAGGGGAAAGGGAATTTTTGGAAAATTTGAGACCCCTTAGCCTCCTAAACACAGATCTAAAGATCTTAAGTGAAATGTTATTGGCATGGCCCAATACAGTGATACAAACCCTGATATACCCAACTCAAGCTTGTACAGTGTCCAACAGGAGACAGCATGATAATTTAATTTACTTATAGGAAATATTTCAAATAGGAGAAAAAAATTCCAGTATAAGGCTATGTACTCAGTTTAGATCAAGAAAAGGCATTCAACTACATAGCCCATTCCTTTTTATTCCACACACTTAGGGCATATGGAATTCCTGAAAGGTTTATTATCTGGATAAAAACACTATATGCAGAAGCCACCTTAATCCCAGAAATAAACAGGTGGAAGAGGAGGAGAATTAAGGTCAGGAGAGGAGTCCGAAAGGGCTGCCCACTAAGCCCCATATTAAATGTTTTTGGGATAGCTGTTCTTCTAAGATATGTTACAGATCATACAGGCATTCGAGGCGTTCAACCTATGACATATCTAGCATCACATAAAATTTTAGCTTATGCTAATGATGTTGTTCTTCTGCTACATCCAGAAACAACCGAATCAACCATTACTGCTGCTTTAAAGGTTTACGTTAATATGTCAGGAACACAGATACATTATGGCAATAGTAAGGGGATTGCTTTAGGAGATTCCGGACAATTTGCAGGCTTTAATATAACATAAATTAGTATTAGAATTTTGGGTATATATTTGGGGAATGGGGATTTTGCAAAACAGAATTGGGATATAGCCGTAGAATGGGCAAAAAGAATGGTTTCAGGCTAGAAAGGGAAACAAATATCTAAAAAGAAAGGGTGGACCTCATCAATTCCCTTTTGATTCCTGTTTTCTTGTATATCTGTTATATTTTCCTTCCCCCCACAGTCAGTGGTCACTTCCTTGTTTAGCATTTTTTTCAAGCATTTTGGGGTAACTGTTTAAACCCCTTTAAGAGAGTCCACTTACAGACCTATCCTAGAGGGAGGGGTTAGGATGGTAAATTTAGTGGCTTTCTTTTATAGTTTATTTATCATGTATAATGTAGGCTTAGCCCTGCCACCCGGGGAAAATATATGGAAGCACTAGTTGTAGAATGGTTAAGTCCTAGCATCCCCTTCAGGGTAGATAATAAGGCTCGATTACTACGAAGGGTTATACTGTTGCCACCAATAGGGTTGGAACTTTTGAAAAATCCAATTAAATGGAAGCTGTCCCCTAATAAAATCCAAACACAGGATAAGAAGAAGCTTTATGCAGAAATTTTGTTAGCAGAACAAAAAGAGACAGTTACATTTCCTGGATGCCCAGGAAATCAGATGAAATGGGTGTCACAATTTTTGGATAACAAAAGACTCCCTGCCTTTGTTTGGGACATAGTATGGCTTAGTAATTATGGCAGGTTAGGGTTAAAAAACAACAATAAGCATAAAGTGTTGACAGAAAGATATTGTTTAAGGGAATCCTGTTGCCAGATACTTGAAACACAGGAACACTTAGTTTTAGAATATAAATAAGCAGTCATTTTTTGGGAACAGTTAGCAATCACATGGAGGGAACCTCTATTTAAGGAACTTTCACACGTTGATATTATGTATGGCTTTTCAATGCAAGGGTGGGAGAAATATAATTTTGAAACTTTATACAAGGTGTTAGCGGTTATCAAATATTTTCTGTGGCAATCTAGATGTGTGTGCGTAATGCAACAGAGAGAAGTTCCCCCATTTACAGGTAATACAGAATATCTTGAATGCAGTACAGAATGTTAGAAATAAGGATTTGAGCCTTTTTTCAAAAGAAAAATATAAAATTCTATGGGTATGCTTTGACTCATGGGATCCAGGGTGATCTAATAAGGCCTTCCAGGCCTACAGTCCTATATAAGTTTGTTTATGTAATTTGTTTTTTTGGGTCATTATTGTGAAATGTCTATTTTGTTGTCTTCTATAGGTGTACTTGATTTTTTCTGATTTTGTTTGTATCTTTTGACATGCATTTGTCATAATTTCTGTATTGTAGTCCTTTTCTCAATAAAAATTCCCCTACTCAGGGGGCACTGTCTCTCTGTTGGAGCAGCATGGGGGATCTCAGTCAGGACAAGGATGTGGACAAAGCAGATTCTGCTCAACTACCAGTGCAAGGAGAAATGGAGTCTGTTATGATTACCTCAGATATACCGGAGATAAGTGAGGAGGAATGGCTTCTGCAAGCCGAACTGGAGAACAAAAAGCAACACTTATTACAGATGATGACCAAAGCTGAAAGAGAATACTAGGCAAGTAAATCCAAATTGGGAGGAAGAAAACAAATGTAAGTGCTCTGAACGGAGCCCTTTACCAACCACAGGAAAGAAATTTAACCAGGAGACCGAGGGCGAACTTTCTTGATCTGCTTCTCCACTGAATACTCCAGTTTCACAGCAATTTCCTTTTACTGGAGCTGAAGCATAATGGTCCCCAAAATAGCGCTATGAGGAGCCAGGTGGAAGTTTGAGGGCAGACGATGGATTTCCGACCCGGCGATCCCTTTACTACATGGACAAGTACAGAACCAGGAAGAAGCATCAGAAGGACCTAGTACAACACGGTATAGCATACTGGCTGCAGTCAGAGAATCACAGGCCAACTCAGCCGTTCCAGCTGAACCAGAACCATCCACTGCAGAGCAAGATGAAACTGCATCAGATATGCATCTGTCTGACTTACAGGACTCGGAACTTTTGGATGATGCTTCACAGGAGAATAGAGGGGAACAGCAGGAGGCACAGCCTGATTCCTCAGGCCACAATGGTATGACTTTACCATTACATGCAGTTTCTGATATGGAAGGAATGGAAATAATTGTAGAAGAACCCAACCCTGACATCCAACACTCTTCTAGTAGGCCTTCTAGTTATACTAGCCTCTTTAAACAACCTGCTGATGTGACCAAAAGGTGCTTTGTAGTGTGCTTGTGATATAAAGGAGGGCTTGACTTTCCCCCGATCCCATATATGTGGGCAAAGAATTGATTATTAACTCACTACATTTTACACCAGTAGATGTCTACGCATTTATCCGTGTGGCTGGTGACCAAAACTTTGATGTAAGCTTTAGATCTGCAGCTTTACTGGATACATTTTGGGCGTCTTACTACAGAGTTAAAAATACTTCTATATGGATCCATTTTCTGATAATACCAATAGCTAAACCCACCTTTAAGACAATAACTGTGTTATTTAGAAATGGGGGGTAAACATCAATTATATTGTATATTGGCTAGAAAAGCGATACTAAGATACTTGATGTACTACAGTGTCAATATTGGGATTAGTCCCTAATTTCTGCTGTCCAGCCTCAGAGGTGAGTGTGCTACCTGCTGAGTCACTGACTCTGCTCTTAACTCACTAGTTTTATTCTTCATTCTCTCTTGGTGGGCAAGGATCACCTTTTGCCTATGTTCAGGTTGATATTTCCACACCAGCAAGGGTAGTTAGTTGCCACTGGTCTCCAGCTACCCACTGCTGATTTTCTGTTATGTCCCAGACTCGGTCCTCCAGATGCAGCTGACTTACCAGGAGTCAGGAAGCCAAGGACCCCTGAAGTCTGAGTGCCACAACTATGTGAGATGAACACAGTGGCATCCAAGTATGTGAGATGGCAGTATAGTGCAGTGGTTAAGAACACCGAGCTGCAAATCTGGAGAAGTGGGTTTGAATCTCACAGCCAGCACTTGCATACTGTGTGAGCATAAGCAAGTCACTTAACTTCACAGTACTCCCAGGATGCACCTGGAGACAAGTTTCAGCTTAGGCTGTCTTTCCTGGCCAAAAATTGTAAAAATGAAACATTAAAAAATGTGAACCTGTCAAAGTCTCCAAGTGGGTACAGATGGACACATAAGCTAAGTTTTAGTTTTGCAAAAATAACTTCTTTTATTACACAGGAACACAAATAAATGGACTTGTTTCATCAAAATAATAAAATAAAATAAACAAATCAAGCAAGAACTTAATTTCAGCGTTAACACACTCCAGGAAAACAAAACAACTAGTAAGCATTAGTTCCTCTGGGTGCTGCTGCTTCAGCAGTCCAACTGCATCTGACTACACAGAGTTAAACATCCACATATATACCCTGAGGAATGTTCTGGATTGGTTCAAATCAGCTGTCAATCAACTGAGGTTACATAACATGATTAAAACTCTGTTTAACAATTTTATTATTTGTTTAACTTCATTGTAATAGTTCAATCACATTCAAATTCTGCTGTAGAGTGCAGCAAATCTCATTTTATTTCATTATTGTAGATAATGTCAAGGGTAAACACTCTAATTGTCCCTCCCACCAACAGGCTGAGCATAAATATTGCTCTTCTCTGGCCGGCCAGCTCTATAAGCACTTTAGTTGTAGAGGGTACCACACAAAGGCACCTGTAGCCTGTTTAAGGTGAGCTTACTTCTTTTCTACACAAAGAAATCCTTCAATGTACTTATTCTCAGCGTACCTACTATTGCGCTATTGTGCTATCATGCTATTGCATTACTGCGCTATTGCGCTATTACACTATTACATTATTGCGAACATTCGTGAAGAAAATGCCACAGTTAAATGGAAGCATATTAAAACAGCTAGCTTTCAACCAGAAGCACAGCAATTTGTTCTTCACAGATACTGAGGGTGTTTTAACTACCACACCCCCATTTGAAGCTCTCAAGCCCCTGGTTTTATAAAGGGCTTTTCCTAATACCTTCTAACCTGTTAGGTATACCAAGATGGGGGGGGGAACACAACACCTACAAACAAAAAATACATGGGTGGCCAATCCATGTAGGACAAACAACAGTGTACATATAAGACGAACAGACAAAGAGGGATAGACACATAAGGGAACCCCCTTCTTGGCAGGCATGTACAGTCCTAGCATAGTCCTAGAGGACTCATTCACATTTCCTCCCTACCTAAGATAAAACCTATTTAGGTTTTGTCTCCATATACTTAACAGAAATATCAAACCTCTCTAACAGAGAGATGGAGCCATAGCCCACCCATCTCCTAAGGCTCCATCTTGGGGTCCCTTATTACTGGTATTCAAGATAACAACACAATTTCCTTTTTTTTTTTGAAACAGGAAGCTTCACATCTTTTCATTACCCCAAGGTTTGATGTTTCAGTTTTTACTATACCTGGATAGGTAATCTGCATTCCCATGGCTTTTTCCCTTTCGATGCTTGATTGTAAACTGGTAGGGTTGCAATGTAAGATACCAGCGCATTATTCTAGGGTTCTTATCTTTCATTACCTGAAGCCAACACAAGGGATTATGGTCTGTCCAGATTTCAAACTTGGTACCCCATAAATAAAATCGAAGGGCTTCTACTGCTCACTTGATCGCCAAGCAATCTTTTTCAATTGTAGAATATTTGGTCTCTCTAGCATGTAGTTTGCGACTAATATATATTATGGGGTGTTCCTCACCATGGATTACTTGAGAAGTACGGCTCCTAATCTGCTATTGTATGCATCGGTTTGTAAAAGGAAGGGTTGGGTGAAATCAGGCATTTTTAACACAGGCGAAGAGCATAATCTTGCTTTTATAGTCTGAAATGCCTCTTCACATTCAGGGGTCCATTGTATTTTTTCTGGCCTATATTTATGGGTTAACTCTGTAAGGGGAGTAGCCAGGGTAGAAAAGTCAGGTATAAAGCGACAATAGTAGCCAGCTAATCCTAAGAAAGACCTGACACCTTTCTTTGTTTCAGGTCGAGGACTCTCAGCTACTGCCTCCACTTTACTTTTCTCAGGTTCCACCTGTCCCTGTCCTATTTGAAAACCCAAATATTTTGTGTGTTGCATAGCTACAGAACATTTAGCAGGATTGATAGTAAGCCCTGCTTTCGAAATGTCTGATAATATCTGGGCTAGGTGTTGCATATGATCATCCCAGGTGGGACTAAATATTATGACATCATCTAGGTAAGCAGCGCTATAAGCGACATGGGGAGCTAAGATCTTATCCATTGCCCTTTGAAAGGTGGCAGGGGCACTATGTAGGGCGAAAGGCATTACCGTAAATTGAAACAACCCCAAAGGGGTACTAAAAGCGTTTTTTTCTTTTGCCTTGTCATCCAAAGGTGTCTGCCAGTATCCTTTCGATAAATCTAGTGTACTAATGTACCGTGCATTGCCTAGATGATCCAGAATATCATCAATCCTAGGCATTGGATAGCTGTCAAATTGTGAGATATTGTTAAGACATCTAAAGTCTAGACACAGTCTGACTCCGCCTTCTTTTCTTTCTACTACCACCATAGAAAAGTTCCATTCACTTTTAGATGGTTCAATGATGCCTAGGTCTTGCATTTTCCTCAATTCTTTTATCACTTCAGGCCTCATCTTTTCAGGGAGACGATAGGGTCTTTGTCTAATGGGGGTTTCAGAGGTTACAGTGATATCATGAGTTACCTCTTTGGCCCTCCCTGTAATACCTGAAAAGCTGTCTTCATATATATGAAGTATGGTCTGTACCTCAGCTAACTGTTGGGAAGTCAGCTCTGGATTTATGGTGACGTCATCTAGACCTCCAGGCTTGTCCAACCTCTGCTATGCTTGTGTTAAGGCACTATCTGGTTCTTCTGGATAGATAAAGGCACAGATAGGAGGAGTTCTCTCGGACCATGGTTTGAGCAAATTTGCATGATAGATTTTCTTTTTAACACCTTTATCATGCATAGCGATCTCATAGGTGACAGGACCTGTTCATTTTAGAACTGTATAGGGTCCCTGCCATTTCATTAAAGGCTTATTGTCTGAGGAAGGTAATAATAACAACACTTTATCTCCCTCTTCAAATTCTTTAAACTTAGTTCCTTTATCACAATGATATTTTTGTACCATCTGCTGTTTTTAGTTATGGGAATGTGCTTTCTGGATAAAGTTTAGTAGTCACTTACGTATCTGACACATATACTCAGAGGGTGCTTTCCCCTTAGGTACTTCACCAGCTTCCCATTGTTCTTTTATAACATCTAACGGGCCTCTGGGATTTCGGCCATATAATAATTCAAAAGATGAAAACCCAGTGGATGATTGTGGCACCTCACGGTAGGCAAACATTAGGTAGGGCAGGTACATATCCCAGTCCTTTCCTTCCTCTTGCACATATTTCTGTAACATTTTTTTAAGTGTTTGATTAAAACGCTCAACTAAGCCATCAGTCTGGGGATGGTAAGGGGTTGTATGTATAGTTGTCATCCCCAGGCTTTGGTATAGGCATTTTAACAACACTGAACAAAAATTGCTACCATGATCTGTTAAGATTTCTCATGGTATGACTACTTGACTGAAAAACTTGCTTAGTTCTTCAGCTATTTTTGGGGTAGTTACATTACGCAAGGGAACAGCCTCTGGGTACTTGGTGGCATAGTCACTGATCACTAAAATATACTTATTTCCTTTTTTGCTTTTTATCAAAGGACCCGCAATATCCATCGCAATACTCTCAAAAGGCGTCGTTATTAGAGGGAGGGGTTGTAAAGGTACCTTATCCCGTTTACCCAGTTTAACCACCTTCTGACATTCAGTGCAAGTATTACAGTAAGTGGCTACTTGCTCATAAATCCCAGACCAAAAGAAACAATATAATAATCGCTTCAGGGTTTTCCCTCTGCCTAGATGTCCAGCCAATTTCTCACCAGAGATGCCAAGAAACAACTGGTCCAATCCATTTTCCTATCATTGGTTGATTACGCTGACTTCCTCTACAGCCAGTGCCCCAACTCTTACATGGCTAAACTGGACACACTCTACCATCGAGCACTGAGGTTTATAATGGGACTCCCCTTCGACACACATCACTGCACCCTATATGCGGCAGTGGGATGGACATCACTAAAGTTCAGGCGCCACAGAAACGCCGCTCTCTGGACCTATAGAGCCATCTCTAATAAGCTGCCTTACTATATCTCCTGCTGTCTTCCCCTGAGTATAATTGGGAAATACGCATTAAGAAGTTACTCAGCTATTACACTTAAAGTACCCAAAGCAAAATCCCGCTTCGGCAGGGCAGCCATAAGCTTCGTGCTACCTACCTTATGGAACGATCTACAAAAAACCCTCAAATTAAGCACTCTAATTGGTATAAATGCTTTCAAGATGCTTTATTTCCGTACAATCAGAGAAGTATGTAACTGCTTCACCCACTCAGACCCAGTACTGGTATATAGCCATGCCTAGACCCAATTTTAAGTACTGACCCCCAGCTTGCTCCTCACCAACCTAATTGTTCTCTCTCTTATCCCCCTGTCTTATCAACACTAGGCCCATCCATCCCCTTATTCTTCCTTTCCCAACCTCGGATAGGAGCTCACTACCTCTGGGTTGTGACATCCTACCATGCCCCGTACTTTATAGCATTCAATCCCGGGGCTCACACATACTCCTTTTCTCCATCCACCTTCTCTACATCCAGATTTACCAACTCCTTTCTGTGCACCGTGCCCTCCTAGCCTTTCTCCCCCTACTTCCCTCCCTCTCTTCCCCCCTACCTTCACCTCTACCTGGTGTATATTTTTATTTTTATTTTTTTCTTCCGTTACTTCCTCCTGCAACCTTAGATAACCTGCTTTATCTTCCTGATCTGTACAATATCTGTATAATTCTATGTACATATGAACTTCTTTTTCTTCCTCTCTGTAAAGAGTATTATCTGTATTGCCTTGTAAATACCTGTGTTGACCTGTATATACAATTGTTCATGCTCCACCCAGGTCCATCTTGCAAATGAGCTTCTGCTCAAAGATGAACGCCTGGTTAAATAAAGACTTGATTGATTGATTGATTGATTGATTAATGGAATATCGTGCGCTACCTCTAATAAGTGTTGCCTATACATTTGGGGAACCATTAACTGTTTCACCTCTTCCCCAGTCCTTGGATTTATACAATTTCTATATAGCAGTTAATTTACTAATACATATTTATGACCCTCAATAGTAATGTCAAGGAGCTGACCCTGTGGAAAGAAAGGTTGTAAAGTAACCTCACTACACTGCACATCTTTAAACTCTTGTTTCTGAATCTGGGTCAAAGAGTCTGGTACATCAATACTATAATGTTTATTAGTCCATTCTCTTTTTTTGTTCCTCTTCTGTTTCCTAGTTTTCCTATCCTTACCAGGGGTCTCCATCAGTTCTTCTGAAAAGGGAAACACTTGATCCAAAGTCTTTTTAAGGGCTTGGGACAGAGTTACCATAGCGCATAAGTTGGTAGTTAATAAAGTCTCAAATTCCAGATGATCATGGCCCAATAATATTGGGCACAGGCAAATGTGGTACTACTCCCACTGGTAACTGCTGGGTTTGGCCTTGTATAGTTATTGTAATGTCCTGCAATGGATAATGATGAACGTCCCCAGGTATACATGTCACGCCTGTCATTGGCCCTCCAACTTTAGGCATAAAATTTATAACATCTTTTTGTACCAGTGTCTGTCTATATCCCGAGTCCAGTAACCCTTGTTCTGCTTTCCCTTCTATTGTGACTGGAACTATATACTGTCCCCAATTAGCCAATGCCAAATGAGTTGGTTAAGTTTTCTTTTTAGGACAGAACCTTGCAATGTGCCCTTTTCCTTTACACTCGTGACAAATGATCTCGGAATTATACCCCTTTCCTGTTTTCAAAGGCTGTCTGACCCCAAAAGTAGTTCCCCCTGTATTTGGTCTTACCGGTGTTGGATGTATAGTGATGGGTGCTGTCCCTCTTTGTCTATTTGGTCTTGCAGCCAGATAGTCTTCTGCCAGTCGTATGGCCACTTCAGATGTTTATGGGCGGTGTTCTTTTACCCATAATTGTACGTCAGGGTTCAATATCTGGATAAATTGTTTCAAATTGACAGCTTCAATTATTTGGTCTTCTGTTTTTGTAGTGGGCTGTAACCATTTGAGACATAAATCCTTAAGGCGTGTATAAGCATCCTGGGAGGTATCTGCAGCTTGAAACTTGTATGTACGAAACCTCTGTCTATATGTCTCCCTATTAATATCATATCTCTTTAAGATGGCAGATTTTACCCAGTCATAATCGTTGACATGATTTATGTCCATATGGCTGTAGGCCAATTGTGCCTTTCCAGTTAGATAGGGAGCCAGTCTTATTACCCACTGATCTCGGGGCCAGGCGTATGCAAGGGCTATCCTCTCGAAGGTCATTATGTATGTTTCAATGTCATCTGTCTCTGATAACTTTGCTAATTTGATGTCTTTATGTACATTACCAGGGGAAGCAGGGGGCTGATGAGTGCTCATGGCTTGTATGGCCCATAAAGTATCTGTCCATCTGGTCTCATTCTCTCTCTTGTCCTTCTTCCTTTGCTTCTTCAACTCCACTTGCCGTATACATAACCATCTAAGCAAGTCCTAAGAATCCTGAGGTGGCTCTTCTGTTTCCAGGGGCTCTCCTCCAGTAGCCTGTTCCACTTTCTCCTCTTCTTTGCGTTCTGCCATTATGGGTTGTTGCTTCCCCTTTCTTCTTACTGCCAGGGGAAGTCCAGATAACAAGGGTATCTCGTCTGCTGCTGCTGCTGCCCTTGTGGTAGTTGCTCCTGGGAACCTGCTATCCTCCACTTTGTCCTGTGACATTGGCCGTCCATCAAGATCTTCTCCAGATCCCTCCAGTGGAAATCGCTTTACCATCGTATCCCACTTCTCACAACATATGTCAAAGTCTCCAAGTGGGTACAGATGGACACATAAGCCAAGTTGTAGTTTTGCAAAAATAACTTCTTTTATTACACAGGAACAAAAATAAGTGGACTTGTTTTGTCAAAATAATAAAATAAAATAAACAAATCAAGCAAGAACTTAATTTCAGCGTTAACACACTCCAGGAAAACAAAACAACTAGTAAGCACTAGTTCCTCTGGGTGCTGCTGCTTCAGCACTCCAACTGCATCTGACTACACAGAGTTAAACATCCACATATATACCCTGAGGAATGTTCTGGATTGGTTCAAATCAGCTGTTAATCAACTGAGGTTACATAACATGATTAAAACTCTGTTTAACAATTTTATTATTTGTTTAACTTCATTGTAATAGTTCAATCACATTCAAATTCTGCTGTAGAGTGCAGCAAATCTCATTTTATTTCATTATTGTAGATAATGTCAAGGGTAAACACTCTAATTGTCCCTCCCACCAACAGGCTGAGCATAGATATGACTCTTCTCTGGCCGGCCAGCTCTAGAAGCACTTTAGTTGTAGAGGGTACCACACAAAGGCACCTGTAGCCTGTTTAGGGTGAGCTTACTTCTTTTCTACACAAAGAAATCCTTCAATGTACTTATTCTCAGTGTACCTGCTATTGCGCTATCACGCTATTACGTTACTGCGCTATTACACTATTACATTATTGCGAACATTCGTGAAGAAAATGCCACAGTTAAACGGAAGCATATTAAAACAGCTAGCTTTCAACCAGAAGCACAGCAATTTGTTCTTCACAGATACTGAGGGTGTTTTAACTACCACACCCCCATTTGAAGCTCTCAAGCCCCTGGTTTTATAAAGGGCTTTTCCTAATACCTTCTAACCTGTTAGGTATACCAAGATGGGGGGGGGGGACACAACACCAACAAATGAAAAATACATGGGTGGCCAATCCATGTAGGACAAACAACAGTGTACATACAAGACTAACATACAGACAAAGAGGAATAGACACATAAGGGAACCCCTTTCTTGGCAGGCATGTACAGTCCTAGCATAGTCCTAGAGGACTCATTCACAGTACCACATTGTTTTCCTTGGGGCTGATTTTTCTCCAAAGCACCACCCCAGCCCATGTGTTATGCTAAGAATCAGGCTGGTCTGCCAACCAGAAGAGAACCTGGACTAATCAAAGCCATGATACACTGGATGCTAGGTGAGCACCAAGGATAGCCAATTATGACTATAGCTAATACAAATCACACATGGCTAACAAAAATTACCATGCAGCTAATGTGAAATACTGCAGTTCACTGTATTTTTATAACAAATAGTGCAGTTTCAGTATGTGGCTAAGCTTTTTTATCTTAGCACTCTCCCAGGGTCAATGCAATTGTGCCCATTGACAATAGTGGCACATGCTTCTCCAAATTCTCACCCACATAATGCTTTTTGGCCTGAGGGAGACTGTAAAAGTGAAGTTTAGAGTATCTTTTATATCAGTTTTTAATTGTGTGCCCCCAGAAATTCTCTTTGTGTGACATCCTTGCCCAGGGTTGGTATTGCCAGTAGAGAACTGAATGCATTGAACCACTGCATTATGCATCAACATCCTGTGTTGTGCTGACATCTTGATTTCCCTGACCAACAGTGGGCCACAAATTTCTGTCTACATGATGCCCAGACATGGGTCAGCAGGGGCCAGTTATGCATGAACAGGTGCCACCAACCTTCCTGGGGCAGGAGACATCAAAAAGAGATGCTCAGAACTGCCTCTGGGATCAGTCACTATGGCAAGCAAATGTACATTTGGGAGACCACGCTATCAAGTTTTTGGCAACTTTTAATGCTGTTGGGCAAATTTAACATGGCAAGTGAGATTGTGAGGGCTTCACTTCTGCACTTCTGCTTCTGTCTGCAATGTAAAGAAAAAAAAATATTTGACAGAGGGCCAGGGGCATCATTGCCCATAAAATATATCTTGTTTTACAGTTTGAGGGAACACTTTTGTTCCCTTTTATAGTACATATGTGACAGCAGTAAACCTTCTTCACTTTTCCTTCAACTGAGACAGACTTATATTTTTACTTCTGGAACGTAGTCCCTCCTGGTTCTTGCCTTCAATTATAATGCCAAAGCAATGCTATTTATTTTAACTTCTGTCCTTCATTTTCTGTTTGTGGGCTTTTTGTATGCTATAATGTGTTTTATTGGGTAGGATATGCTGAAGTTACTTACTGCTAAAACGTACCTTAGTTTATCGCTTGAGGCAGAGCAGCTGAGGAGTCAGGGCATAGAGTTTTTAACCTGAAGATCCAGTTTGAATCTTATACTATCACTTACATCTACTGAATCTGTGACTTTTAACAAAATCACTTAACCTCCCTGTGCTCAATCACCTCTTTCCTCCTCTGTATCTGATCTTCACTACACTTTCTTGAAACTCCAGCAGCCTCACATAAAAGACAGTAATCTTTGTATGCACATTCAAATGGCCACTACAGTACAGGTACCAACTTTTCATGGATTATGGGATTCAGTGTGCATGAAAGCTGTTACGTAAAACAAAATACATTTTCTTCATCAGTCTGGGAAATTTTGTATGGCACAAGGCAACTGCCATATGGTGTATGCTAATATTTTGCATACTGTTGCCACATGAAGTTAGACAACAAGCTCTTTCACATTTTCATGTCAAATACAACATGCTTTTGACCCTGCTGTCACATGAAATATGACATGAAATTTGGCGAGCTCCACTTTTTGGTGAAAGATCACTAAATCCTACAGTTTTGGTAAAAATTGGCTAAGTGGTTTTAAAGATAGAAAGAAGGTAAAAATAATTAAATTCCCTTATTTACAATATCAGAAACAAAATGGGGGCAGGTGAGAACTTGGAGACTTGTGCTCAAGGCGTTGAAATAATCAGGAATCCACACAACACACTGGACACCAAGCACTAAGTGCCTGGCATCTGGTGTGTTGTGTGGATGCCTTATTTCCTTGTTTACAGTACGATACTGTGTTTGCTCTGCAGTAGGATTTTTAAAAGACCAGCTACATACTTAATGTTAAAATGCAGCTTGCACAAGTTGGATTTCGAGGCAGGCAACACATGCTAAGGAGCTGCCTGCAGGGATTCTTTAGTTACGTGTCTGAAAATTGCTACAGTCTCACTTCTGAGATTGTACCAAGCAGCTGAGGACCACTGTGGCCTCATCCCCTAAAATCTACATTCTGAGGATGCAAAGTAGGGAACGTGGCTGCATTGTAAATAATAGGAGTGCAAGTATGTCTGGGAGACCTTCCTTAAAGGGACGTTGTCTGCTTTTGCTGTCTATTTTTTAGGAACTGTGACCTGGTGCTCCAAGCCATCTGTCTGCATAGTGATGGCATATCTGGCACCAGAGTTACATAAAATGCCTACTGTTGTGTTATTTTATACAAATTGTACTGTTGTCATTTCAATCTTAATCTAAGTGACCCACTGCACCTGCACACTCCCAACTGCATATGGCACCCAAGCACCAGTGAATTCATTCATGAGCGAGTTTTTTTTTTCATACAATATGAGCTAACTGCAGAAAATGAAAGTATGAACTTCTGTGAACTGCTCAAAGTAAGTGGCTTTGTAAAACATGCAGTATATTCTGTTGAAATCTGGATTTAGAAAGCAAAGCTGTGACTCCAGGCATGTGCACCAGCATTGATATATATACTCCCTATTATTTATTTATTTATTTAAACAGCAGTTTGGAAAACCTTTGAGCCATAGGCTCATTTACAAAGGTACTTTGTCACAGTAAGACAAACGAAAATACACAGTATAGCAGTACAACACATAAGTATAACAGTAACTTAAGACATAGATACAAACAAGCTGGTACAGGTAGGATTGATGCAAACAATACCAGAGTTATGTTGTCCTTAGCAGCTTAGTAGTAAGCTTTGTCATAAGTATTGAGTACGGCTTTGACTAGTGGCAATTACAGCTTCGGGTGTTAATAAGGTGGTTACATAAGGAAGTTTTGAAGCACAATATAGTTGGAGCTTCGGAGATGGAGGGGGGCAGTGTGTTGAACCAGGAGGGGGCCCTAAAGCTGAATCTAAAGCTATTATCATTCACAATTGCCTAAAAAGCTAACCCTTGCTGTGCCATGGACTGATATGTCAGTCCAGAATTCCTGTACCGTACATTCTAATTCTTTTTTCTATATAGATTTTTATTGGCTTTTTTCTCTCATTTTCTTGGTGTCCGTTTATATGGGCGAAACAAACTGAGTGACTCAAATATGCGTGACTCAATCTGCGTGCCTGATGGGATAGCGAGTGTGGAGAAATAGTGATGGGAGGGGATAGTGAGTAAGGAGTGATGCAATGGTGAGGGCGAATGATGGGGGAAACTGAAGAGTGATGCAGATCAGCTACTGCAATTAAACCTGCTGCTGCCAAGCTCTCCATCTGGTGTGGCAGATAGGGTCACTAACTACAGTGGTGATGGTTCCAGGTTGGGACAGCCTGCAGGGAAAAATGTTTTTAATGATATTGGCTGTTAGAATTTTTTTTTATCCTGCTGTTCCCAGGACTGATGGTGCCCTAGGCACAGTATTCCCCCCGGAATACTGGTGCTCCCTTCCCATGTGTATTCCTTTCCTCAGTGTATGCCCCCAGGAGTTGATTGTATTAGTTTGGAGGGTGTAGGGGCACAGCTGCAGTCTTGGCAGTCATTGAGGCCGAATAGGGGCTGATTTTACACTCAGCGAAATGAACACACTCTTGCGCGAGTCATTGTAGAAAAGTCACCCTTATGACATGGAACCATTTTCTCCCTGTCTCCAAGCCCTGGACATGTGCATGAGTGTGGAGGCACATGCATGTCATGTCACGGGGCACTCTCCCGCTATGCTGCCATCCCCTCTCACCTACACTACTCACTGGACCTCCACCCTGTGGAGCGGAACTACGGGGGGCGACAACCAGCCAGGAAGAGGAGAGCTGCCTTTCAGCTGCTCAGTCCTGCTCCTTCCTTCCCCCCCATGCTGGCTCTCTGGTGGTCCAAGATTGTTCCTGAACCTGGGTCGCTGGCATGGTACAAGGTAAGGTGTCTGGTGCCTCAATCCTCAGCTCCACGGAGCCGGCCCTATACATTCTAATTCTGTCTGCAGTCTAAGGGTTAAGTATGGTAATATAAAGGAAGGCACTACTCCTGATCATGCATGCTCTCTATTCACTGCAATGCAGCCTGTTTCCTACTTCACCTCATCAAAATGCAGATTTGGGGTGTGGGACTATAGTGGTTCTTGGTTGCTTGGCATGATCTCAGAAGTGAGATCATAGCAGCACTCATGTATATAACTACATAATTCCATTAAAATTAAATTTAAAGTTTAACTCCTCAGGCAGGCAGCTACTTGACAACAGTTGCCTGCCCTGAGAGTGACAACAGCTCTTTAAACTTCAGGAGTTTAAAAACTGGGTTCAGAAACAAGCCTGAGGCACTGGAGGGCTGGCAGGAAAAGGAGGATTGGACATATCAACAGATGCTGTCCTCCTTCAGAGTGCATGGGGAGATTGCTACTTCCACTATGGCACTGCCACTTGGGTGGTCACAGGTGGTAGCAGACTGGAGGTACTGTAGGAGGGAGGACATTGGCCAGGATCTGCATTAGTAACCCTCATATACATGTTTGGGGCCCCTTGTGTACCAACATCCTGGGAACAGAGAAAAATGCAAAGGAATCCCCAAGCATAAGAAGGATGAGACAGCGCACACTTGGGACCCACTAAAAGGAATTGCTCAATCTGAACAATTCCACCTTGGCTCAGAGGTCCCCACCCTAAGGAGTAATCATTAGACAAGGGAGGAAGTGCTGTGAAAGTTCTTGGATTGAGCTAAGTGGCCAGAGGCTGCCTGATGGATGGGGCAGCACTGGTGACCAAGGGGATAAAATGTAAATTTGGAAAATAGAAACTGTTGCCCCATGAAGTATGAAGTGATGACCTGCCTTCCCATGAAATTCAACAATGTGTTTTTTCCTGTTGTCATCACATGAAATATGGCATGCGTTGACCTGTTGTAGCATGAAATAAGAGGCTGTGTTTTGGCCTGTTGTACATTGAAGCAGGGCAATTTATCATTTTTGATAGCTATGAGTGCACCAGGTTTTGTAAAGTAGGAAATTGCAATTGGAAATGTACCCCTTTTGGATCAGCAATAGGCTCTACAAATGCTTGCTATTTTGTTGAACATTGCAAGAATAGTTTTAAAGTATGAAAAGGGGGGTACAGATAATAAAACTGCAACATTTGTGATGCTCATTTGCTTCCATACTGTCTTACAAATGATTAATATCTGAAAGTCAAAACTTGAGGAGTTTATGACTAGTTGTCTCATAAAATATTACTCTTTTACTTTCTTGTCACATGAAATATGAAACTACAGTATATTATAACCTCTTGTTATACAGTATGTAGCAAGATAACGTGTTTTGACCACTTGTCCAGTACAGTATAACGATGTGTAATAATTACAGGCAGATCTCTACTTTAACTCACAAGTCATTCGTATAATATCTAACTCATGTATAATAGTGAGTGTGCAACTTCACACATGTCTGCTGCCTATGAACTGACAGTATTGTTTATACAGTCTCATGATTCCTGTTTTCTTACTGCTGCCATTGCTTTAGAAATCTAATCTAAAGTCTTTATGCACAAGTAAAAAAAAATGAACTTTCTTCAACTATAATATCTTTTAGTCAAATAGTTTAAAGCAACCAAAAAGACTGGGGCCGGATTTTCAAATGTTGGCACAGGGCTTGTATCCCACCCTGAGCCACAGGACTTTAACATTCGCTGTGTGCCAACCCTCTTTGCCGCAACTGCACCTGATTTTCAAAGCTTGGGTGCAGCTGCTTCATTTTACATGGTTTACGGCAGCTTGGCGCCAATGCTCTGTTGCAAGCACCATGTAATAGCCTACCAGGGGTGGTGCACACTAGATCACAAAACTGTGGTCTAAGGAGAGGAACTCGGCACAAGAGATTGAAAGTCCTGATCATTGACAGGGGACTGCCACAAGCTCTGTGCGTCATTTGTGTGGCACACCAGGGCCTTGCGGCATCCCCGGCGTGCTGAAAATCCAGATCAGGGTCTTTAAAAAAGCTAATACTCTTTCTTTCACTGACTTGTTAGTATTACAGTAGCATGATTGTGTTATGGAGCTTACAATTAGAGATGGGTGAAGTGGCCAAAATTCACTCCGCAGAGTGATTCGCGGAGTAATGCTGAATCCGCGAAGTGCTCCGCAACGCGAAGCGAAGTACTTCACGTTATAATAGGGAACGTGAAGTCCATTGAAACCGATAACTATGTGTTATTCTGCCTTCCCCAAACCACTTCTCCACCAATTTTAAGGTGAAGAACATTGAAATCAATGTACTTCGCATCACTTTTCCTTGTTATTGTGCTCCAAGGCAAATTTGCAGTGCTTCATGGGATTGCAGGTCATATGGGCTCTAGATTATTCTGCACAGCCTCAGTTCTGTGTTTATGTGTGTAGTGGAAGATGGAGACACCTTCTTCTCAGAGCTCTGTGATTCAGATCCTCTAAAAGTTGTTAAAAAAGCCTTTTTGAGACATTTTTTTTTTGCTCAAAATTTAGGGCATCGATTGTAGGAAACCCTCCTGTGCTCATATCATTGAGTGTTTATTGTTTGTGTGTGTATTTTGAATGTAAATTTAGAACAGTCAGTCTGTGTACTGTGAAATGTGCTTTGGGGGACCGGCGTATCTGTGGTATAGATAGATTAACTGGGAGAAAACAGGCAGTCTTTCTGTTTTGGTTATATTTTTCTTGTATAACTGTGTCAATGTACACACAGTAATATTTTCAGTAGTTCTTGACATTTTTTAATGATTGTAGTGGTGCAGCCGTGTATAATTTCAGTTTGCTTAAAACATTTGGTTATTTTGCTAAAGGTTTTCAATTTTCTATGCAATACTTGTAGTGTATGTGTGAGTGTGTATATGATGTGTACCATTAAATCAGACAACTTTTATTGTGCCAGAGTAATTGCAGCAGTGTGAACCTGCTATCCACCACACCTACATGATTTTTTTATACTGTTTTTTGGTATCTTTACTGGTAGTGGACTGTTATTGCCGTGCACTACCCCCCCAACCGTCAAAAGATATTATTTTACAGATTTGGATTTGTGACTTGTGAGCATTGATTAGGTTTTGTGCCTTTGCGTCTGACTCTGCATCTCTTGAGTGTGCAGCGCAATCTTAATCTGTCTGTGCATTTGCAGTACACCATTAATTTTGTGAGACTTTGTATTTCTTGTTACGCTCTCATTTCACTTTGCCAGCACTGGGGAATTTTCTGGACACAAGACAGTAGCATTTTGGGGATGCACATTAATTCTAGTGACTGTGTGTGGCCACTGATCGCATGACGGAGTGCATCATTAATTCTGGGAGACTTTGCATTTTTTGTTACTCTTTCAATTCACTTCGCCAACACCGGGGAATTTTCTGGACACAAGACAGTAGCATTTTGGGAATGCATATTAATTCTGGTGACTGTGTGTGACCACCGCATGCTTGACTGAGTGTACCATTAATTCTGGGAGACTTTACATTTTTTGTTACCCTCTCATTTCACTTCGTCAGCACTGGGACATTTTCTAGACACAAGACAGTAGGATTTTAGGGATGCAAATTAATTCTGATGACTGTGTGTGACCACTGCAAGCATGACTAAGTGTGCCATTATTCTTGGAGACTTTGCATTTCGTGTCACGCTATCATTTCACTTCGTCAGCACTGGGAAATTTTCTGGACACAACACAGTAGCATTTTGGGGATGCAAATTAATTCTGGTGACTGTATGTGGCCACTGCTCGCATGACAGAGTGCACCATTAATTCTGGGAGACTGTGCATTTTTTGTTACCCTTTCATTTCACTTCACCAGTGCTGGAGAATTTTCTGGACACAAGACAGTAGCATTTTGGGGATGCAAATTAATTCTGGTGACTGTGTGTGACCACTGTGTGCATGACTGAGTGTACCATTCATTTTGGGAGAAGGCATTTCTTGTTATGCTCTCATTTCACTTCATCAGCACTGGGGGAATTTTCTGGATACAAGACCGTAGCATTTTGGGTATGCACATTAATTCAGGTATCCATGTGTGATGTGACCACATCCACTGTGCACATGACTGAGTGTGCCATTAATTCTTGGGACTTTGAATTTCTTATTGTGCTGTCATTTCACTTTGTCAGCACTGGGGAGTTTTCTGGAAGCAAGACAGTAGCATTTTGAGGATGCACATTAATTCTGGTGACTGTGTGTGTGTGTGGGGGGGCACTGAGGGGCTGCCAATATTGTTGCCACTCCGCCTTACTTTGCATTAAGGTGGAATGGCAATGCGAAATAATAATTACAAGGTGAAGTGAGCATTTCCTATTGGCCAGTCCACATAGCTGAGTGACAACATGAAGTGGCCACTTTTCATTCACTTTGCCAGCAGAGTTTAATTTCACTGCATCTCTGCTTACAATGTACCACTAGTTTTTCCTAATCTAATTATCTAGTTTAGCAAATCCAAATATTTGTGTTGCCATACAAAATTAACAAATGTTTGTTAGGGCTAGTGAACATTTCCTGGTGTTTGGAATGTGACAGACGAAGTGGAGTAAACACATATCTGAGCTGGTGAGTATAACCAGATCACTTAAAACACTGTAGAAGTTATGCATTCAGTAGCATTAGTAGTTTTCTCAAGTATAAATGTATTTCCTGATACCAGTTATTGCTGTCAGCATGCTATCAGTGTACTGTCCACAACTTGGATGCCACTTAAAGCTTTTGGGGTATGCCATCGATTATCTAATATAAACTGTGGGGAGTAGCCAAGACTCATTTTCTTCATGTACCCTCTGGGTGATGCCTATTTAAACTACTTAAGCTTTGCTCTCTGGGTTTATGGAACAAAACACACATTGGGATTGTGAAAACTAAACATAACTTACTCCACATGTATTATTCTATATTTGATGACAGATAATATTTTGATCACTTGTAAAACTAAAAAAATGATATTTGGTATGCTTCACTTTCATAGCAAGGTCTCCAAACTGTGCATTTTAGATGAACAGTGGTTGACTATTTTTTAATGTGAGGAATGGATGCTGGGATAATACCAGTACAAGTCACACATTTAAAATGCTTTTCTTGTCCTACCAGTTTTCAAAAATGGGCATGATTTGAAAGTTGAAGCTTTAATGATTTAAGATACTTACTCAAAGGTGGTTTTGTTGTGCTTTTGTGGAGTTTGTATTGGTTATTTTTTTTTACTTTCTGTCAATGTCCCTGTCATCGGCATGCCTCATTATGCCCACTTGGCCCCACTCTCATCATCTGCTATCTCTGAGACTTACCCACATTCACCTCAGGTCCTCATAGCTTTCTCCCCATGGTGGAGCTTATGGTCATCAGGGCTGGTCACTAACCTGTTAAAGTACTTATCAATCAGCCATTGCAGGATGGGTACCGATGCAGCTCTGATTTTGGTGTCGTCAGTGAACAGACTTACCTTGCTCACCACCCCATGTGCAATGTTTGATATGAAGAGCACAAACAATACTGGCCCCAACACAATGCCCTATGGTACCCCACCCATCACCGGCCTTGGAGTTGAGAGCTCACCTCTCACCACCACCTGTTGCAGCCTGCCACTCAGCCAGCTTGTAATCCAGTTCATTATTTTTGCCCCTACACCTACATCAGTTAGCTTCCCCCAAGCCACCCATGAGGCACCAAATCAAAGGCCTTGCTGAAGTCCAAGTAAAGAACTTCCACTGCATGACCCTTATCCAGCTCACCTGTCACCCAGTCATAATATTGTATGAGGTTGGTTTGACAAGACTTCACTGAAACAAACCCATGCTGCCTCACATCCTGGAGGCCATTCTCCTCCAGGTACAACATCAGTCTTTCCTTTAGTATCATTTCCATGAGTTTGCACACTATGGAGGTGAGACTTACTGGAAGATGGTTACCCAGTTCATCCCTTGGCCCACTCTTGTGTAATGGTACTACATGTGCCATCCTCTAGTCTAGTGGCAGACAACCCGACTCCAGTGAGGTGCTGTACAGATCCGCCAGCGGCTCCACCAACATATCCACCATCTCCCTCAGTACCCTGGGGTGGATACCATCCGGCGCTGGTGCCTTGTCTACCTTCCGTGCCCTCAGTCACTCTAGGACTCCACTTGCCTCAATTCTTCCGTTTGTCGCCTCCTCTCCCCCTGTCCCCACCCTCCCAGCTCATGCTGGTAGTGGTCCCCCCTTTTCTTCAATGAACACTGAGCAAAAGTATTCATTCAGTGCTTCTGCCTGCTTCTCCCCATTTTCTGCCCACTCTCCAACCCTTTTTATCCTCACTAATGTCTCCTTGCACTTCCTTTTCTCCCCGATGTATCTGAAAAAGTCTCCCCCCCCATTAATTCCCTGTGCTAATCTGAGCTGCCTCTGGGCCTTGGCTTCTCTCACTTTTCTGGTCACCTCCCTGGACCATCTTGCATATTCCTCCCTGTCCACTTCCTTCCCCGTCCTCCTAAACCGCTGGTGCACCACTCATTTTGTGCACACCACCTCCACAGCCTTGCTGTTCAACCAGTATGGTTTTCTTGCTCTACTCCTCTTACTCTGTGCCTTGGTGTAGGCTTCTGTTGCCTTAGTAACCCCCCATTTAATAATATCCCATTTCTGCTCCATGTCTATCTCCTGCCTTATGCCCTCCAGTTTCTATTTCAGTACTTCCTGCATCCTCCCAAAGTCCGCACCCCTGAAGTTTACCACCTGAGTAACTGATTTTATTTTTATTTTATTTTAGTCTTTGGTAACCAGGCAAGGCCCACTAGGCACAAGTGCCTGTTTTCAGGGGCGACCTGGAAGCACTGGGTGGTTAAGTGACTTGCTCATAGTCACACAGTATGCAAGTGGAGGTTGAGAGAATCAAACTCAAGTCTGGTCTGCTGGATGTATCAAGCTCATTCACACCTCATTCCTCTAACCTCTAGGCTATACTGCTAGCCCTCTCCAGATTTCTCTGGCTCCCCGTACATCGTGTTATTAAACCACACTGTTTGGTGATTGCTGTCGGTTAGTGTCACAGTCCTCTACCTTTTTTTCCCCTCACTACCTCCCCATTCAACAATACCAGATCTAAAGTGTTCTTTAGCCTAGTAGGTACAGTAACCAACTGTATCAGGAGACCCTCCTGGATCGCATCCAGGAACACTTGCGCCCTAGCACTGGAGGTGACCAGAATGCTCCAGTCAACACCCGACGAGTTGAAATCCCTCACGATGACCACCTTCCCTTTTCTACATACCTTTTTGGTTTGTCCTGCTAACTCTCTGTCAAGCTGCTCAGACTGGGATGGCGGCCTGTATACCACCCCAAACTTCAATTTCCTACCCCTTGAGTCTAGGAGCTGCAGCCAGATTGCCTCTGTTTTCCTTTCTTCTCCTCCCTCATCCCTTGTGCATTTGATCCTGTCCGTCAAATAGACTGCCACCTCACCCCCCCCTTACAGTCCTTTCTGTATAATTTGTATCCTGGGATTGCCAGATCCCAGTCCTGGTGCTCAGTTGCCCACATTTCTGTGACAGCTGCAATATCCACCCTCCACACTGCTAAGAGTGCTTGTAGCTCAGTGGATTTGTTTCATAGGCTTCTTGCATTCAATGAGACCACTCTCTATAATGCCCCCTTCCTTTTACTAGCCTCCATCTCCTCCCTTCTACTCCCTCTTTTTTTGGCCACCCTGAGTCCTTCCCTGCTAGCCTGGGGGTAGGCTGTGACTTCACTGTATCGGATCCTGCCTACCTGCTCTCCACTTGCCACCCCCTATCTAGTTTAAATCCACCCTTGTCGCAACATACCTCCCCAGTCTTTACTTTAATACCTCCTTCCCCTCCCCACTCAGGTGCAGCCTATCCCTTGCAAACAGATTGTTATTATCCCAGGTACTGCTCCAGCCACCCACAACCCCATACCCCTTAGTTTGACACCATTCTACCAACCATGTGTTCAACTCTCTAATCCTCTCCTTTCTCACTGTGCTTGCGCAGGGTACTGGGAGCACTTCAGAGAAGACCACAGACTCCTCAGTCTCCTTGCACAACCTTCCAACTTCCTCAGTCCTCTCCCTTGTTACCTCCACCATGTCATCAGTGTAGATCAGAATAGTGTAGTTAAGAACAGACTTCAGGAGGTCATTTGTGTAGAACAAAAACAGAAGAGGCCCTAGCGCTAATATCTGTGGGACACCTTTATTAATGGTTTAAAAAATGTGATATGAGGTTAGAAATGTGAACACATTGGGGCTTTCCTGAAATATAGCTTCTGAACCAGAGAAGGATTTGGAAATTCAGACCAATGGTTTAGCAGATTACCATGGTCAAAAGTATCAAATGCTTTTGTGAGGCTAAGGAATACAGTTGGTCACTCCTCCTTATTTTCAAATGAGATGGGAATGTAATTTACAACTTCAGTAACCACATTAGTAGTAATATGATCCAGTCTAGATTCTGATATATATTATGAGAGAAGCTTGTGTGACTTCAAATAATGCAGTAGTTAGGTAGAGACAAGTTTCTTCTAGAATATTCAAGAAGGTAGACAAAAAACTAGAAACTGGTTGGTAGCAGCTAAGGTCACAGATAGTGCCATCTTTAAAGACAGGGACAACTGACACCATTTTCTGATTCTCTGGTAGTGCCCCCTCAATGAAGGGAGATTAAACATGTACATGAGGTGTTTAATAATTACAGGTGCAGTCACTTTCAGGAAAAAAGAATACAATCCACATCCTGTCCAACATCCTCATTACAACTGAGACCAGTAAATACTTTGGTGACCTCATATTCAGTGAAAGGCTTGAACATGAACTATTAATATGTATAGGAGGTAAGCTGAGGAGAGGTTGCAGCAGGGGAAGTAAGTTACGGAGGGCAGTATAAAAATGTCCACCTGCCTTTGAGAAATGTGAATGATACGTATTAAGAATTTGCTGTTTTTCTGAGACACATGATCAAATTGCAAGGACACTGACAATCCCTTGCAGTCAGCTACCTCTTTCTAAATCTGTTTGTTAGTCTGTGACAATACAGTATATGAAGCTCAGCATTAGCTGAAGTAAGTTGGGACAGGTAGAAGTGCCTCTTAGCATTTCTTTTAGAAGCAGTACATATGTTGGAGAGTATACAAAACTGCAGCCAGCTAGCTTCCAGTCTGGACTTGCAGACAGCATCCCAGGCAATGTATGTCTGTCTGTCTGTCTGTCTGTCTGTCTATCTATCTATCTATCTATCTATCTATCTATCTATCTATCTATCATGATAGGGGCAATTTCAAATTTAAATCAGAGACAGAACTAATTACATACTCTAGAGCATTTTTAATGGCATGTTTATAGATATTACCAAGAGATCATATTTAAAAGGTCCCAAGCTTCATGGATGGAAGGACCGAGATACATATGGTGCCAGTCCAGCCTAGCCACATCAGAAAAGAAAGCTTGTTCACTGAATTTCTTGAAGCAACATTTGAAGGTACCTTTGTTCGGTACTACAGGACCGGGGTCATACCTAAAGTAAATTATGTTCCCTAAAATCTTGGCAAAAGACCCCTTGCTGAGTATGTATGTAGGTAGAAGTGAGAATTAAACCAGTTATGGAGCTCTTGAATTGATTTTTAGCATTGACATGGGTGTGGTCCATGACAAATTGAATGAAATTGAATGCACTAAAATGGTTGCATATGGCAGTGGATTTTTGGGACATATCTCAGTTTAGGCCCCCAATACGAAAAGTTCAAGGTGGGTGTATAATAAGTTATTGAGTACTGATAGTGTATCAGCTGGTGTTGACGAAAGTGACAGTGCACTGGAAGATACATAAAAGAGTTTTCAGTAAATAACAGTTTGATCATAATTATATCAATTCTCTTGGGTATGGATTTTGTAATGACCTCTTAAAGTGAAATCTGATATACTGTACATAAGAGCCCCAGCCCAAGAGGAGTAATTGTGCTTGAAGGGATTATAACCAATACTGGTGATTTCAGAATTAGTCATACAAGTGTTTAACTAAGTGTTAGTGATAAGAAAGACTTTGGGTGAGGTGGTCAAAACACAGGCCTTAATCTGGTCCAGGTTAGGCAAAAGGGTATACCATTAGGGTGGCAACTTGATTTTTGTCACCACTATTATAGTACCACAACAAGGGCAACAGTAAAAGGGGTGATCTTGATTTTAGATCACCCCTCACTTCTGTTGCCCTTAACCCCCACACAGTTTCTACTCCCTCCAGGGCATGTCCACCCAGGAGGAGGTTATATTTTGTTTTGAGGGGGAGAAGCAGGGGGATAAGCCCCCTACATTGGGGTTGCCAGAGGCAAAGCCCCCCCAAAAAAAACGACTGTTTCCTGGGAAGGCACTTTGACGCTGTAACTCCAGGGAAACATAATGCCTAGTACTGTGATGCCAGGTGGCATGTTGCCAGATAGGGTTGAGAGGGTACAGAGGCAGGCAACAAGGGTGGTCTGTGGTTGCAGAAGATTATCATATGAAGACAGGCTTAAACAATTAAAGTTGATACTGCTTCAGACTAGATGGATTGGGTCGATATGCTGTTATGCTATAATCTGCTACAAGACAGCCATCTCCAAAATGAACTAACCTTCAAAACTAACAATCAGGGCACAAGAAGGCACCAGTTACAACTGAAACCACATAAGTTCAATATAGAAAAAAGAAAAGCTTTTTTCACACAGAGGGTGGTCAACCCTTGGAATTGAATGCCAACAGAAATCACAAGTAGTACAAATAAAGACCAGTTCAAAAGGAATTTAGACAGGTACATTCTTGAGGGAAACAAATGACAATATTATGATTAATGGACAGGCGCTCATATGGGCCCAAAGCATCCTTAGCTCCTCACTTTTAGTATGCACTGTAGTATGTTTTTCACCATGACATGGGTGAACTGGCAAAAGACTTCTTATCTTGATATGCCTACATCTTCGACTAGGCTGCTGGCAGATCTCAAGAGTAGGAAACTGAGGCAGATGTAGCTGGTCAAAGGCTTGACTTAACATTATTAGAAAGCAAGAGTAAGAGTAAAATAAGTCTCTGGGCAACCGAAAAAGAGAACTTACAGTGAGACATAGGTATGACATTACTAGCCTTTTGGAGATGGCAGACAGAGCAGGTACAGGTGTAAATGAAGATTAAGCTAAAGTGTTTATCATATGGCCACATAGGAAAGACTCTCTAACAAAGATCAAGGGTCCACCGTGTTTGCCTCCTGCCATCAAGGCAGGTGCAGCATTCAATATTATGAAAAATTGTTTTAGCTAATTTTATTGGAAAGCTGTACCCAAAACTGGCATGAGCTTAAACACCATGGTGAAGAAAACTGTCAGTGGTGGAGACTTCTGCTGACCACAGGGCCAGTGATCTGTCTGTTCCATTCTGACATACGTACTGTACTATGAGACATGCTCCTCATGAACTTGTCTTTTCCAATGAAGGAAAGTATCCTTAGTGTAAAAATGTATCCATCTTGGGTTTAAAAGCAGTACTACTTATTTCCATTACTTCCTTTCTGAAATTTTCCTCATAAATTTACAAGTCTCTCAGTAAAAATGTTTCTTCACATTAGCCCTAATTCTACTCCCATTAAGTGTAGAATATGCCCTACAATACAGTCGAATTAGACTCTCTTGAGAATGAGTTGGTTTGTATGTTTTTTTTTAAAGTTGGCAATGAATTGCCAACTCATTGTGTTCTGCCAAACGTAACCAACTTGAAAGTGACCTTTTGTGAAATGCTTTTGTAACTTAACTGGAATTCATGTGCAGGTCTGTCACAATAGAATACAAAACTGCTTTAAAACTCTTAGGCCACTTTTTTTTCAGGGCTTTGTGCTTGATTCACTATCTATTATGCCAGTCATCGAGAAATGCAAAACATCTTGAACGAGCTGAAAATGTTTCTCATGATCTACCTTATCCAAACTGGGGATGACCTGCTAGGCTGCTGTCAGCAAGTCAAGCCTCAAAATAAAAAGTTTCAGTTTAAACAACTGGGGCCCGATATTCAAAAATGGGCAAAGCAGGGTGCAAAACTTTACACTCCGTCTTGTGATATCCTGGGTGCCTGAAGATGCTACTGTATATTCAGTGGAATAGTGCACCAGCGCTATTCACCTGAATGTAGGTCCATGTCAGCCCAATGCTAAGCCACTTAGGACTGCCTCAACATGGCTCCTGAAATAGGGGGCCACAATGGATAGCACCTGAGTGCAAACTGAGAAACTCAAACAGCCCCATGCAAATGAGACCACTGGGCATGTAAGGTGCTAAGGGGCAATTTGCATTCCCATTATGGGTTAATTTGCATGGGGAGTGAATCTGGTTTGTGCAGCACCTCCCCTCCACTTGCCCGGTCCCAGAGAAGTTATCCCTAGTACTAGTGGGCCCTTCCCGGCCCCACCCACACCCATGCCTGATATTACATATCAATTTCCTTGGTGTCCAGTGGTCCCTCCCCACCCGATGCTGTGCCTGATGTTACATGTTAATTTCCCTGATGTCTAGTGGTCCTCCCCGCCCGATGCCATGCCCAATATTAAATATCAACTTCCTTGGTGTCTAGTGATAGTAGTAGTAGTAGTAGTTTATTGTTGGACAAATTTTTCACTTCAACATTAGACACATAAACATATATATCCTTATCTTATATGCAAATACAATAATATATTTAAAAAGTCAAAAATCTTTCAAAATATAACCTCAGCTTCAAGCAGATTAGGACCAATTCATATGCATTAAATTAAATTACATTAATTGCACATTCATTAATATTTTTCTCAGTTACAGCTACAAATAACATCACAAAGATATAAATAAAATATACTCCTGAACGTCACATCTTTATCTATTGCAGCAGGAGTCACACATGCTTTTTCTTCCAACATCTTGTAGCATTAATCAGGAAGACAGCCAACTTCTTAAGTACTTCTATATTTTCCGAATTGAACAGAAGATCCAAAATGAATCTATTTGGGAGAATTAGAGTACCCACAATTTGTCCCAGATACTTATCATGATAGACTTTATACCATGGGCATCTAAATAATACATGATGCAAACCCTCAAGTTCTTTTATTGGACAGTCACAATTCAGAGATGCGATTCCCTATGTCTTATATCTCTGTGCTAATAGATTACTAGGAAATGCCTCATGGCCCAGATATTCAAAGGAGATGCACCTGGAACAATTGAGTTGTACCAGTGCATCTCCAAAATGTGCTACTGGGCCATATTCAAAAGGGGGTGATGGGCTGTGGAAATTCAGATGCACTGCAACACAAAGATAATGTATTCAGTGCATCCAGAGGGGGCATTCCCTTGCATATGTGGCACATTTCCATATTCAGCTGAGCTGTGCAGTGCAGCTGCTCATATATCTTGGAGATGTGCCTCGCAAAGTTAAGCATGGAAAAACCATGCCTAAGTTATAGCCACCCACAGGCAGGCTGCTGTACTGCACAGCACAACACAGCAGCTGCTAGCCCCTGGGTGGCTACCCCCCAGTCCTGATCATAAAATAAACTCCTTCCCCCAACACATCCCTGGTAGTGTAGTGGCCCCCCGGTACCCCGATTGTAAAATAAACACCTTCCCCCAACACATCCCTGATAGTTTAGTGTCCCCCCCATACCCCTATCGTAACATAAACTCCTTTCCCCAACACATCCTTGGTAGTCCAGTGGACCTTCCTCCCATCCCTGACCCTGATGTAAGACACAGAGTCTGGTCTGAAATACCCTGATAGTCTAGTGGCCCCCCTTGCATCCCTGAACCCTGTCCATTGAATAATCCTAAGCTGAAAGTCCATGGTAGTCTAGTAGTAGTACCCCCTTCCCAGCCCTGATCATAACATAAAAATAAAGCCCAAGATCTCCCTGGTAATCCAGTGGACTCCCCCACACACACTGAGGCACCCACAACCCACCCCGTTCTCCCCATCCCAGCATGACCAATGTAGTCAGTGGGCAGCAAAACCCACCCACACACCTCCACAGCTGCCCGCCAACTGAGCTGTCACAGAATGACAGTTTACAGTATGCACCACAATACTGTTGGTTGACACTGTTGACCAATGGGCTTGTTGTGTGTACTGTAAGCTTCCATTCACAATTATGTGTCATTCACAGTACAAACATAGAAAGCAGAGTCCTTTTCTTCTCAGTTTCAAATCTCAGTCTGTCTCTGTCTCGCTCACTTATAAAACATTGCCGCTTAAGTGTTTGCAGGAGCTCATTAAGAGAACATTCTGCTTCTCACTCAGTGTTCTTGTCAGTTTCAGCAGGTGCAGCAAAACAGTACATAATGACCCAGAACTGACCTCTTGTTTACATCTCTGCAAGAGGCTTAAAAACTGCATTGCAGGTTGATCCCTTGAGTTTCAAATAGCTTTTTGCAATCATCTTCAACAGTAAAACTATATGCAGTTTTAAACAAAGGGATCCCGGTATCAATTACATTTCCACAAAATAATACACATATATATATTCATACCAGCAGATATGCAAGGGAGAGAAAAGACAGAACAGCAAGTGAAAGTAGAGAGATAGCAAAAGGCACAGAATTGCAAGACCATCGTGGGTGATCAAGTCCTAGGTCTCACAAGAAAATTTGGTTGCGCAACCAGACAGAGAAGAGACAGAAAAGGAAAGAATAGAACAGATCCTTGCATTTAAACTCTTTCTCCACAACAACTGTGACAGGGCCGTATTCAACCCTGTCACATATCCCCCTCCTTAAGATGGAACCTGTTTTACAAAAACAGGTTTCCAAAACTTTCTAGTAATTCTCATGTAACATAATCATATAACCTTTACAGTTCTGTGCATATGCAGTATCCTTTTTTCCACAGCAACAGTACAGCAAATAGTGAAGTTTAAACTCACACATTTGTTTATTCAGCCTTCAGAATTCTCAATTCCAGATCCACATCTAGACAGAAAATCAGCATTGACATTCTCTTTCCCAGATTTGTGCATCACTTTAAATTTAAATGGCTGCAGTGTCAGGTACCACCTTGTGATTCTAGAATTTCTATCCTTCATTTGGTTAAGCCAACAGAAAGGACTGTGATCTGTTATAAGTACAAAGTCAGCTCTTAGTAAGTAAAACTTAATGGACTCCATGGCCCACTTTGCCACAAGGCATTCCTTTTCAATGGTGGAGTACCCTTTTCTCTCTGTCATGCAATTTCCTACTTATGTATAGAATAGGATGTTCTTTCCCATCTATATGCTGACTGCACCTAGGCCTACCTCTGGTACATCTGTCTGTAATAAAAACTGCTTCTCAGAGTCTGGGCTTCTTAAAACAGGAGCTGAACATAATGCAGCCTTAATGGCCCGAAAAGCTTTGTCACACTCTGGGGTCCATTTCACATTATTCAGGAACTGTTTCTTTGTGAGTTCAGTGAGGGGAGTAGCTAACTCAGCGAAGCTGGGAACAAATCTCCTATAATAACCAGCCATCCCTAAAAATTACCTGACACATTTCTTGGTTTTAGGGACAGGGCTGTTAGCTACAGCTTATATCTTAGAAACCTCTGGCTTGACTTCTCCATTTCCCAAAACAGCCCAAATATCTGGTTTCCTGCATGCCCGATGCACACTTGGTAGGATTAATTGTCAGACCTGCCTTTTTGATCGATTGGATAACTGCTCATAGGTGTTCCAGGTGACTTTTCCAGTCTGAACTATACACCACAACATCATCCAGGTACGCAGCACAATAACCAGTGTGAGGGGATAAAATGACATCCATGTACCTGTGGAATGTAGTGTGAGTACCATGTAAACCAAATGGCATGGTGAGAGAACTGATATAATCCTATAGGAGTGGCAAATGCAATTTTGTCTCTAGATTCTTCAGCTAGATGGACTTGCCTGTAACCCTTGGTGAGATCAAGGGTACTGATATACTTTAAACTTCACAGTCTGTCCACCAAATCATCTATTCTGAGTGTAGGATAACTGTTGAATTCTGACACTTGATTAAGTTTCCTAAAATCAAGGCAGATTCTTACACCCCCTTCTTTTTTTTTTTGTTTACAATCACCATTGGTGATGACCAAGCACTTCTCGACTCTTCTATAATACCCAGTTCTTTAATTTTTTTTGTATTTCCTTAACCACGTCATCTCTTAACCAGTCTGGTAATCTATATGTCTTTTGTCTAATAGGGAGAGCATTCCTTGTCACTATTACATGCTCAACTCCTTTTGCTTGGCCTGGTACTGTGGTAAAAGTACTGTTAAATATCTTCAGCAAGTTACAAATTTCTGCGGTTTATTCAGAGGTTAAAGAAACATTCACCTTTACAGCATCAGCAATAAAAGTTTGTTCCTGTCTACCATAAGCTACATCAATATATTCCTTATCAGTTTCTGGTAAAACTAGCAAAACAGCTTTTGGTGTTTTTTTTAAGCCCATTTCTTGAGGAGGTTAGCATGATATATCTTAGTAGGAATTTTCCTATTGGGGGCTCGGTCTTATAGTTATCTGTGCCAGTACGTCTAAACACTTTACAAGACCCTTGCCACTTCATTAACAGTTTATTTTCTGTAGTGGGTAACAGTAGGAAGACCAGTTCACCTGGTTCAAAATTTTTTTCTTTTATGCCATGGTCATAATACACCTTCTGCTGGTTTTGGGCCTCTTCCTGATTACTATGGGTGATTTCAAAATATTTTTCCTGCATCTTTCTCAAGGCACACATATAAGATGTAATAGATTGTTTCTGATGGGGGTTATCTTCCCATGTTTCTTTTATTACATCTAGTGGCCCTCTAGGTTGTCTGCCATACAGCATTTCAGAGGCTGGCTAGTTGGTGAAGAAGGCTTTCAGCACTACGTGCTCCCAAGAACTGTGGAGTAGTTTTGGGAAGCAGGGTCACACAGCATGTTTTATTGAGTGACAGGTATGTCACTGTTGCCTGTGTAGAGTGTGATCTTACCAGAACGTCTTATTGTGTCCTCTACCTGTTGGTTTCTGTTGCTGTCCTCTGTCCCTTGTTTTTCCTCAGGAAGAAGGCCACCGCAATGGCTATGAAGTGAGCTAAAGTGAAGCGATTTATTCAAGGACACCTTCAGTTGGTGTGAGGAGAGTGAAGGCAGACTGTGGACTGCCCAGAAACTCAGCTGAAAAAGAATATATTCCAACAAACCAACTATTATCCTATTTTATTGTACATAGTCTGTTTTTAGTCTGCTTACACACCTCACATAAATTTTATTGTAGTATACTGCTGCACTTAAAATGAAAAAAAAAATGAACTTTTTGCAGTTTGTACATACTGCGTAGGATATTCAAGGAGGTTGTACCTGGTGCAACCAAGTGGCATGAATCCGACTAGCTAGCGGCTACATGCGTCTGTGCCGAAACACTCGATCCTGCTTTTCCTTGACCTGAGGCTCTATGATTCATTGCTCCCAGTCGTGTTGTCTGGCCAATTTCTGTTAAGTTTATTTCAGCTGGAAAGTAGTGGGCCCTGTACTAGTAGCTCTTTCTCTACAAAGTGTGTGGGTGTTATTCCATGGATTAGCAATACAAGCACTAGCCACTCTTAAACTAAGAAGTAAGCCAGTCTTTCACTAACTGTTCTAATACAGTGGATTCCACTTATATGCAATCTGTTTTAAAGCAAGTTTTGCTTAAAAGCACACTTTTTCACTTTCCCATTTTTTTCTATTTACTCTCATGTTAAAAATTCCATTTTAATGCAATCCTCTTAATTGCACATTTTGGCTAGTACAATGATTCTGAAATGCACTTGCTATTAAATGTGTGAATTTAATTCCGGTTTAGTACAATTAGCTCATGAGGTGCTAATGGGGGCTGGCTACCTGTATAAAACAGTGACTAACAAGCCAATTTTCAACACATCAGCAGCAGACATGATCACAATGGACAAAACGAGAGTTACACTCACATTGGGCCAGAAGATAGAAGTGCTTCATCGGCTTGAAACTCCAGGAATAAAAAGGTCAGATGTAGCCTCAGAATTTGCCATTGATTTGTCAACTGTGTGCTGAATTGTTAAATCAAGGGAGAAATTATATGAAGAGTGGGAGAAAGCAGAGAACAAATGTAGAAAGTGCAGGAGGGGAGGTAAAAACTAAGATGTTGAAGCTGCTTTGTTACGGTGGTTCTCTGCAACTAGAACTGCTGATGCTCCAATAAATTGCCCAATTTTAATGAGCAAAGCTAAGCAGTTAGCCCAGAACATGGGAACTGAATTTGTCCCCACCAGTGGTTGGTTAAGCAGATGGAAAGAGAGACATGGGGTTATTTTTAAACGATGCCATGGTGAAAAAGAAAGATGCTGACACCCAGTCAACGGATACATGGTCATCCAGCGTACTGCCACAACTTCTTAAAGATTAAACCCCCCACCTTGTTTACAATTGCGATGAGGCTGGACTTTATTTCAGGGCAATCCCTGAAGGAACCCTGGCATTTAAATCTGATGCTGCTGCAGGAGAAAAAAAGGCTAGGGAGAGAAAATCAGTGTTGTTGTACTGCAATATGGACGGGTCAAATAAGCTTCGTCCCTTTATTGTGGACAAATCAAGGAAACCACAGTGTTTCTCTGGGACTGTCTTTAGGTGCACTGCCTACTAACTGGGAGTCTAATTCCAATGCCTGGATGACTGGTGAACTTTTCACCAACTGGTTAAAGAAATGTAATGCACAAATGAGAAGAAAACACTTATGAATTGCTCTAATTCTGGATAACTATTCGGCACACTCCAGTATAACACTGTCTAATATCAGGCTAACTTTTATCCCACCAAATATGATGACTTTAATTCAGCCAATGGACAATCAGAAATGTGAAGCATCTCTATCATATCCAGGTACAGTAACTGAAGCTAAAACAAAGTTTTACACTGCCATTTTCTTACTCTAACACTCACACTGCTGTTTTCCTCTTCTTCCTAGGTCATTGAGAAAGTCCTTCTGTGCCTGGATGAGGGGTCCAGCAGCAATGTGAATGCCTTAATTAAAAGCATTAATGTATTGGATGCTATCTGAATGTTGGATCATGCCTAGTGAAGTGTAAAGCAGGACACCATTATAAACTGTTTCAAAAAGGCTGACTTCATACCTGCCAACGATGCTGCTGCCACTGTGATTGAATCAGCACCTGATGACAACCCGTTTATTGCCCCACGTCTGCCCCATAACATGACCCCAGTTGAATTTGAGGAGTTCAGAGACATGGATGATTTAGTCCCCACAGATGGTCCCACTGATGATGATGCTATTTGCCAGGAGGTGGTAGGCACACCGATAGACTAGGGAGAAGATGACAATGCCCCCCCCCCGGCATGTTATGATGTCTGAGGCACTTGCCGCGATGGACAAAATAAGCTGTTTCGTGTGAGCAAGAGAAAAGCATGACCTGACAGCTCTTTTTGAATTTGAGCACTACTTACACAGGTTGGTTGTTGATGGCACTAAGCAAACCAAAATTACAAATTATTTTCAGCTTTGAATGCTGAACCTGTTTATTTTAACTGACTGAATAAAATACTTAAACTGCTTTCTTTGTTGTTTTAATCAGCAGCACTGCAGAAACACATATGGGGGTTAACAAAAGCAGGCATTGGGAAACTTGAATGTGCAACTTCAGCTATATGCGCATTCCGCTTATATGCACATTTTGCTGTTGCAAAACGGGTGTGCATATAAGTGGATTCCACTCTACTATTGTTTTTAAAACATTTGATCTGCTGTTTTATTTTTTACATTTTAATTTTTTTGTGGCACATTAAAATAACATGTGAATTGAGCTGAGTCTTGAGCTTCACATCTACTGTATAGATCTAGAGATCTTAACTTTTTGTTTTGTATTTTCTTTTAGTGTATATTGTGCTGGGGACATAGAGGCAATTTTCTCTGACCAGCTCCTTGAAGCAAGAGCAGAGGATTCAGGGATTTCTTTTGCTGACTGGACTTTGGACACTTTGGGATTCCTTTACTTTCTGACAAGACCAAGACCCCACACAGAAGCTGAAGCAGTTCTTTTTGGCACTACTTTCTGTAACTTACTCCGTCACTACCTCATCTCATCTGACCAATGCTCCTGCTTTAAACCTCCTTAGCTCCCTGTCCTCCTCCCTGGCCACAGCCCAATATCCTCCCTCTGCTAAACTCAATCTCAGTGGCTCTTTCTTTTATGCCTCTCCCCAGGTGTACCCCCTACTTACCAGGCCTGCATCTCCTATACTAGCCCTGCTCCTAATCTAGTCTATCCCAGCTTGCCTACCCCCTGCATTTCATTTCCCCCTTGCACTTATTTGTTTCTGTTCTCATATTCATGTATCAGTACATACCTGCCTACCCACCCTCATGAGGTTTATCTCACCTGGCCCCATCCACACCTACTACTTGCCTTGGCTGATATATCTCTGAAGTTTATACCTTGCTGAAACTACCTTTTGTTGTATCTCTGTACTGTTTTACCCTGTACCCTCCCGGGTCATGCCTGAAAATAGTCACCTCTATGGCTAGCGTACCTACCCGGTTAACAAAAACTAAATAAATAAAAAACTTGCAAGGACTTACTTGCTTAAAACTGGATTTCTATTTTTATTGCATAGCAAGTGTGATCTGACTTTGTCAATAGAACCCTTTCTTTGTGAAAGCAGCCAGCTTGGGAGGTGTAAAGTATGGCCATTAACACCATTAGCACTTACTTAACCTAATCTTTTTCATTGCATCTTAAAGTGGCATAGCAGCACAGCTGCCCTGACCTTTTGTAACAGTAACAGAGTCAGTTGTCCTCCACTTTCATTTGCTGGTAAAAATTTCCATCTCTAATAGAATTTAGGCATTTTTAAATGTTTTAAATTATTTTTCTTTCCTCAAGAAAAAACGTATGGCCACTTCTTAGGCTTTGAAATAGTACTGTGGACATGAACAGGAAATGGAGCCAGAAAAAGATATAAAGTACACATTATAGGAAACAATTTCTTTATTATGTATTATTATATACCATGTATACTGTTGTATGCTATTTACAGTATTTCCCTAGTCTCCCCCTAGATCATATCTGTAAATGAGATTTCTTTTACCTCTATGTTTATCTGGCAAACCAATGCCAATAAATAAATAAATACATAAGTAAATAAATAACTAGGAAGAACCAAGGAAAGTAACAGGTACAGTACAGTATCTTAACATTTTTATTGAACTGCTGCTTTAAGCGTTGTCTTTTATTGATATAACAAATGGCCTTCAAGGAGGAACGATACATGAGGCATGACAAGGGATGGGGCAGGGGGTGGAGCTTAGGATCTGGTTTTTGCCTCATTCAAAGGTGGCAATCCTAGCTAGGGTGCATAGCAAGGGGGATTACTTCTAGGAGTGGGGAAGTCATCTTGCCCCTGTACAGGTCCCTGGTGAGACCATACCTAGAGTACTGTGTGCAATTCTGGTACCCCTACTTGAAAACGAACATCAAGCTACTGGAAGGGGTAGAGCGCAGGGTGACAAAAATGATCCTGGGTATGGGGGAGAGACCATATGAGAAGAGACTGAGAGAACTCAATATGTATACCCTGGAGGAAAAAAGGGAGCATGGGGATATGATTTGAGACCTTCAAGTACCTGAAGAATTTGAACAGAGTAGACACCAGGTGTATGTTCAATCTAATGGGCAGAAGGGAAACCAGGGGACACTGTATGCTGTTGGAAGGGGGGAGGTTCAAGAGGGAACTGAAGAAGCACTATTTCACAGAAAGGGTGGTGGCAGGGTTGAACGCTCTACCAGAGAAGTTGCATTGCTGCAGAGTGTTCGGGACTTCAAGAGGGAGTGGGACAGATTCAAGGGAAGGGTACAAACTGGGAGGGGGCGTGAGATGGGGGCATATGGGGGGGCAGCTGCAGTCTAATGAACTGAAGTGCTGCACACTCGAGCAGACTAGATAGACCGAATGGCCTGTATCTGCTGGCAATTTCATATGTTAGTATGTTTGTATGTTCATAGTCCCAAATATAAACCACATATTACAAAAAAAGATTATAAATTATTTTAGAACACTTGATCTTGTAGCTATTTCAAATTTGAAAATAGCCCCATGGGTTCATCAAAATGACATTACATTTCAGTATAGAGAATATTTAGGTGTATTAACCAATTTGAAACAAAGACAGCTTTTTACAAAGTTCAGATTGGAAATGTTTCCTAGCAACTTTTTGATTGCCAGATATAGTAAAGAAATGGAACTTAGTTCTACTTACTGTTTATTTTATTTTATTTATTTAAGAATCAGTTTACAACCTTTGAGCCAGAGGCTCGTTTCCAAAGGTACTTCGTCACATAAAGACATACATTGCGTTTCGGTTACATAGCAAAGATTTGCAAAAAATCAATAGGCATTCACCAGAGGTGCCACGTCACATTGTGGTCAGACAAATACAATTGGGTACAGGGTACATGTAATTGATAACAGGTATTACACAAGTCGGTATCAAGTGAGCATTCTGGTAGATAAACATTGAAACAGCTGGCACTGGCCAGGTTAAACCTAGGCATGGTGTACAGGGAAGTGGTGGAGGGGATGGTTGGGTGGAGAGCCGGGGGGCATTGTCAAGAGAAAAAAGAGGTGGAGGCTGTGTTCAGAGACAGGAGCAGTTATGAGTGCTGAAGATGTGGTTCCGAAGTGCGGTTTTGAATGTGGAGATGGTGATGGCATTGGTGATGGTGGCAGGGAGAGAGTGTTAAACCAGGTTGGGGCTCTATAGCTGAAGGACCTCTGGCCACGGCTGGTTCTCACACTAATGAGACTATGGAAGCTCTATTTCATGTTATTATGATTTGCCCCGGTAGAAAAAACCCAGAAAGTTATGATTAAAACCACTGTGGAAGGAAATTGTAACAATGGATCAGACTTATTATTGAGTATTTTCTTCACTTTAAATGATCAATATATTATTCAGAAATTGGCAGGCTATCTTGGGGCTGTAACAAGAATTAGAGCTAAACGTGCAACAGTTTTTCTAGCTTCATACAAAATATGGAGGGTTTGGATGTTTACATCCAGGAGAAATTACCTCTTGTAAAGTCTGGTTATTATCACTGACCCTAGAAGCTTTATCACAGTATTGTAATGATTGCACATGTACCTGAAAATACCCTGGGCCTGATTCTAGAAGAATGGCTTAAGTCACCGCCAAAAGCAATTTGCACCAAACCCAGTTGTGACATGGACCCGGTGCCCGATTCTAGAAGAGGCAGGGTCCTTGCATCTAAGTCCTGTGACTTGCGACATCCATCCAGGTACACCGAACAGAGGGCGTACCTGGTGAGGACGTCGCAAGCCACAACCAGTGTTCTGCCAGGTGCAAGTGCTCCCCCTCCATGTCCGATCCCCAGGCAGAGCCCCGCAGGGCTAGAGGACTCCTACCCACTGTCATACCACCATGGTTCCCCTAACCCCCATCTGGCTCCCTATGACAACTGTGTACTGTAAAGTAGGTACAGTACATGCAAAGATCCCTGGCAGTCTAGTGTCCCCCAACCCCCCTACCCATCTCCAGCCGGCAACTGGCACAGCTCACCTCTCACCTCCGCAGCCAGCCACCGACTGAGCTCAGTATGAGCACTTACTGTAAATATATGCTCAATGAATGAATGTACCCATTCATTTATTGAGTGTGTAATGACAGTAAGCGCTCAAATATAAGGCTCAGTGATAGCTAACCATTGAGGTGAGAGGTGTGGCTGTGCCAGTCGCTGGCTGGGGATGGCTCGGGGGTGCAGGTGGACTGGCACTGCTGGGTGGGGTGGGGGACAATAGACTGGCAAGGATCATTGCAGGATACAATTATTTTACAGATTGCTGCACTTCATAGACCTGAGGGTTGGGGTCGGGGATGGATCTGGGAGGGGCAGAGCTGCCCTGTGAGCACTTACAGTTTGGAGGATTGGGGGGACACAGCTGCCATGCAGGGCACATGCAGTTGGGGACTGGGGGGGTCACTGCAGCCCTGCGAGGCATTTGCCGACAGGGGGTTCGGGGGCTGGGAGGGTGAGAGCTTCCCTGTGGGGGCACCTACTGAGGTGTTCTGGGCATAGGGGAGTGGGCACATGAATTGGGTGCTGGTCTGCTGGCAGGTCTACAGAACTCCCAGTTAAATGCTGGTGTAACTTACGTTGATGGTTCTCCTCCGGGTGTTGTTGTAGAATCCTGACATTGGCGACTTTGTTGCTGCCCTTCCAGAATAGGGTGCAACTTCTGCCCTAAACCCCCTAGCACCATGTCTCAGGGGGTTTAGGGTGTATGTGCTGGCATATGTCCACTTTGGTGCAAGTGGCCTGCAGCATGTCACAATCAACTTTGTAGAATATCATATGTCACAACTGCTGGCGTAAGTTGCTACTTTCACCATTTTTTTGGTGCAAGTCAGGTTACGCCAGTCATAGCCTTTTGAGAATTGGGCCCCCTGACTTTTTAGATGTGACTGTGACCAGATGTCTCTATGTTAATGTATACTTACTATTTATTGTTATTGTTATATGCTGATATGTGCTACTGTTTATTTATTTGTTTTATTGTAATGGTCTATGACCAATCAAATAAATTTATTCATTCATTATTCATTCATACAGCATTTCAAATGGTGAAAAACCTGTTGAGGCCTGTGGCACTTCTCTGTAAGCAAAAAGCATGTAAGGCAAGTATTGGTCCCAGGGTTCAGGCCTATAACAAGGCCGTTACTATGGCCCTGGACTGTATTGCTCCAGTCCATGTTCATCCTCTCTCTCTTCGTCCTTGGTCTCCATGGTTTGATGGGACCTTGAGGGAGTTGCGGCGAGTAGGATGAAGGTTAGAGCATTGCGGGTAGAAATCCACCCTGGTAGCTGACCACATTAGATTGATGGAACATTATCAAATCTATCAATCAGCAATCACCCATAAGAAGGCAGAGTTCCTGCCCTGGGAGATTGCTGCCGCTCAGAATCGACTGGCTCAGCTCTTTCGAACCATGGACAGGTTATGCAACCCAACCTGTCTTCAGGTTCGAAGAGCCTTTTCACAAATTGAGTGTGATAAGCTCACTCACTTCTTTGTGGATAAGGTGACCAGCATCAGGGCAGAGATCCATCTGGCTCACTCTATGGGAGCTGATAGTGGTTGGTGTTTGGTCACCTCTCCTCGGTTCGCCTGGAGCTCCTTTGGCTAGCTGGAAATTGTGGATGTTGTGCGGATTGCCCAGGGTATGCACCCAACGTGCTGTAGTTTGGACCTGGGTCCAACCTCCCTGTTAATGGGTTGTTCTGATATCATAGGTCCTGTCCTTGCAAAGCTAGTTTGGTGCTCCTTAGAGTCCGGTGAGTTTCCTAGCTCCCTGAAGGAGGTGGTGGTGACACCTCTCCTGAAGAAAGCTACTCTGGACCCAGGCTGCTGTGCAAACCACAGACTGATCTCAAACTTCCCCTTTGTAGGGAAGGTAATTGAGAAAGTTGTGGCGCTACAACTGGAGGACCACCTGACCATCCACGACATCTACAAACTTCTCCAGTCTGGTTTTCATAAGAGGCATAGTTCCAAGACTGATCTGGTTTGGGTGTTCAATGATCTCCTGATGATGAAGGACCAGAAGCACCGTTCCATCCTGGTACTTCTTGATCTTGCTTCAGCTTTTGACACCGTGGACCATGGGGTGCTTCTTGGGTGCCTAAGGTTAATCTGTGGCCTGTCTGGTGCAATTCTCAGATGATTTAAATCTTTCCTCACTGGCAGATCTCAGAAGGTGGTATCAGGAATTTTTTCCTCTGACCCATTCTCTCTGCCATGTGGGGTCCCTCAGGGCTCAGTGTTGTCCCCCATGTTGTTCGCGGTGTATATGCTGCCCCTCGGAGACATTGCAAGATGGTGTGGGCTGAGGTTTTACTGCTATGCTGATGATACCCAGCTCTACCTGTATTTCACACCCGACCAGCATAGTGCATGCTTGGTTTCTAACAACAGCCTCACAGAAATCCAGGACTGGATGAGATCCAGCTGGTTGAAGTTGAACTCTGGAAAGACTGAGGTGTTGGTAGTAGATCCGGGTTACCAGACAGAGGGGTTGGGAGCTGGACAACCCTCCGGACTTTGTCTTGGGGGTGCCCAGCTTCCTTTTTCTGAACGGGTGCGAAACCTGGTGGTGATTTTTGATGACAGGCTAACACTGTGTTAGCAGGTGTCAGAAGTCATCAAGTCCTCATTTTACCATCTGAGGAACATTATCAGGATTAAGCACCTTGTTCCATCAGGTGACCTTCCAATGCTGATCCACTCCTTTGTGACCTTTTGCCTTGACTACTGCAACTCCCTATACCTAGGGCTACTGGGGATTGATATCTGCCGCTTTCAATTAGTGCAGAACACTGCAGCATGGTTGTTGATGGGGACTCCTCATTCCAGTGACATCACGCTGGTGCTGCGCAAACTGCCCTGGCTGCCGATTCAGTGGTGGATCAACTTCAAGGTCAGGTTATCCTGACCTTTAAGGCTCTGCACAGACAGGGCCTGGACGATCTGCAAGAGCTCCTGTGTCCTTACTGCCCCAGGTGACCACTTCGCTCAGCTGAAGAGGGGTTGTTAGAGATTCCCAGGGTGTGTCTTAAAACATCTGGGGCCCATGCTTTTATGTATGTGGCCCTGTCCCTGTGAAATTCTCTACCTCATCGAATACATGAGTGCATAACTATGGAGAGTTTTAAGAAGGCCTTGAAGACCCATCTGTGGTATAGCACCTACCCAGAATGAATATTTTAGATACTTATTTATTTGGTTATCAGTTGTATGGATTCTTTGTGTTTTATTGGATTGTATATGTTGTATTACTGTACAGCACCTTGGTCTTGGAAAGGCACTTTGAAAATAAAGCTTTATTATTAGTCTGTCCCTTCCCCTTTTACAAACCTTTTTAACATGCATTTTAGGGTTTCATTAAAATGCTCAACAAGACCGTCTGTCTGAGGATGATAAGGGGAGGTTCTTATGGCAGTGATACCTAGTAATGGGTATAACTCCTTCAGTAATGCAGCACCAGAATGACTACCCTGATCAGTAATAATCTCTTTTGGTATGCCCACCATGCTGAAAATTTTGGCAAGCTCTGCTGCCACATTTGGGGCTGTGAGAATACGCATTGGAACTGCCTCTGGTTATCGAGTAGCATAGTCACATACTACCAAAATGAATCGATTACCCTTTTTAGTTTTGTCTAAGGGGCCAATCACATCCATTGCAATTCTCTCAAAAAGCACATCTATCAAGTGTAGGAGCACCGGGGCACCTTGTCTTTTTTAGTCACTGGAGCTACTTTCTGACACTCAGCACAGGGACTGCAATAGGCAGCAACATCTTCATGAATTCCAGGCCAGTAAAATCTGTACAGCAATCTGACAAGTGTGCGATCTCTCCCTGAATGACCAGCCATAGGACTATCATGTGCTATCTGTAACAACTCACATCTATACTTTTGTAGTATAACCAATTGTTCTATGTGGTCCTGTGTCTGAGGTTTAACCCAAACTCTGTACATTAGCCTACTACATTTTTTAAACATAGGTTCACCCTCTTTTGGTTTTACCCCCAGCTGCTTAAAATAACCTTGGAGTGTCCCTGTGGATGCAGATGACACCAGTACCTGGTCCTTTTGGACACTGTTTTCCCAGCACTTCAATATATACTAGGGTCTGTCTGCCTGCCTACCGAATCGATAAGTCCCTTCACAGTCTTATCTCCCACCTTCACATCTGTTAAGTACTTGCCTCAGTTTGCTAAGGACAAATCTGCTCCAGTGTCACTCTTCTTACTATGGTGATTTCTTGCGGTATGACCTGGCTCATTACCGTTATAGCAAATAAAGTCTTTGGGCACAGATTTGTTATCCCCACCAGAGTTCTTATCAGACTTTAATTTTAAATGGGAAAAAGGACATCTTACTGGTGCTTGGCTGTTACTTCACTGCTGTGGCATCTGTCTGGCCATTTGGTAGTCTTCTGCCAAAGAAACAGGCTTTTTGCCACTTTCTGGTCAGTGTTCATTTACCCAAAGCTTCATATCTGTAGGCAGAATGTCGATGAATTTCTCCATTGCAAATATGTCGATGATCTGTGGGACTGTTTTGCCCTCTGGTTGGAGCCTTTTATCAGGAGTTCTCTGAGTCGAGTGAAGGCTTTTCAAGGATTGTCGACTGAGTTGTACTTCAGAGACCAACATTTCTGCCTGTAGGTCTCTCCTGAGATGTCATACCTTTTCAGGATTTCATTTTTCATCAGTTCATAGTTTTCTGACTGTGCAGTGTCCATATTACTATAGGAAAACTGGGCTTTCCCTGTCAGGTAAGGTACCAATCTGGTTGCCCATTGCTGCTTTGGCCACCGGTAGGCTGCTGCAACCCTTTCTAAAGTTGTCAGGTATGCTTTGATGTCATCCGAGGGACACAACTTTGTAAGTTTAAGGTCTTTTAAGTTGTTTGCATTTTGTTGCTCTGCTGGACCAGTACCCAGATCTTCCAGCTTTGATAACTTGCAAGGCATCCATCCATCGCTGAATCTCTTCTCTTCATTGCTGCTCCTGTCACTGCATCTCTTCTTTTCTCTGCTGTTTGAGTTTTTGCATTTCTTATTATCTCTTTTTCTCCATCTCATTTTGGTGTATAGCTCACCATTTGAAAAAGGCAGTCAGGCTTTCAGGTTCTGTTTCTGCCTGTTTTTTTTTCTATAACTGGTGCTAGCTGTACAGTCTCAGCTTGGACTTCTGTCTCTGCTAGTTTGGCTGTCATTCTCCTGGTAACCACTCCTGGGCTTGCTGTTGCAAAATCCATACCTTTCTTCTGTGCTTCCCTGGTACCAGGTCTTATACCCATGCTTAGAGTATGCATGTTATAAATCCCACTGAATCCATCTCTCATCGAGGCACAGGTCGTGAAGCATAGGAAAACCAGGAGCAGTTGTAAAATTCGCAACAAGTGTTTTATTAGTAATAACAGTAAAATTAAAAAAATGTAATTGTTCAGAATAACTATTTACAATGGCAGTACAAACATAGAAAGCAGAGTCCTTTTTCTTCTCAATTTCAAATCTCAGTCTGTCTGTCTCTTTCACTTGCAAAACATTGCAGCTCTTTTTATAACAAGTCTTTGTAGGAGCTTGTTAAGAGAATATTCTGCTTCTCACACAGTGTTCTTGTCAGTTTCAGCAGGTCCAGCAAAACAGTATATAATGACCCAGAACTGACATCTTGTTTACATCTCTGCAAGAGGCCTAAAAACTGCATTTCAGGTTAACCCCTTGAGTTCCAAATAGCTTTTTGCAATCATTTCAACAGTAAAACTATATACAGTTTTAAACAAAATGATCCCAGTATCAATTACATTTCCACAAAATGATTCACATACTGTATATTTTTATACCAGCAGATATGCAAGGGGGGAGAAAAGACAGAACAGCAAGTGAGGATAGAGAGATAGTGAGAGGCAGAGAACTGCAAGACCGTCTGGGTGATCAAGTCCTAGGTCTCATGAGGAAATTTGGTTGCGCAACCAGACAGAGAAGAGACAGAAAAGGAAAGAATAGAACAGATCCTTGCATTTAAACTCTTTCTCTATAACAACTGGGGCAGGGCTTTATTCAGCCCTGTCACATAGTCATACATAGTGCTTTTATTAAACAGATCCGTTAATATAGTCACCCACCAGTCTTCATCGAGTTGATAAAAATCATGAGGAATTCCATCTGGACCTGGTGCTTTATTTTTTTTAAAGCTTACAAGTTATTTTTGTACCTCTTTTTCAGTAATCCATTTAAAATTAACATTTATCTCATTCTCAGTCTCAGGTACAGGAGTGTTTTGCTTATCAAAAAATGTGTATAATGTTCTTCTCATGTTTCTTTTGGCATAAATTAATCTGATTGTTTTTTATATTGAGATGTCCCTATAGCAACAAAGGTCCAAAAATGCTTGTCATTCTTTTGTTCTATTACCTCAATCATTTTCTCCCATAATTCTGTTTGATAGGTTGTTCTCTGTAGTTTTACATATTCTCTATAGTATAGAGTCTATACTTTATTCTAGCTTGATTAAGTATTACAAAATTTGTTTTGTTAGGATTCTTCTTAGTTATTCTAGTCAGTTTAGCTAGTTCTGTGTTCCTCTGTCTACTGGTCTTATACAACCAGTTTTCATATCTCCCTTTATTTTTAGAAGTCCCTAGATTATATGTTTCTTTTATGTTTTCATGTTCCTTCAGTAATTCTTGATATATTTGTGTCGGATGTAGTACATTATATATTTTTTCATTAATGTTTTCCCTAAATGTATTCATAATTGGAGCTATTTTGTCACTAGGGATTTGATTCCATCTGATTATGTTGTTGTTTATCACTTCCATTTTTATTTCAGGCTCCTCTATTTTATCATTTTTTCGATTTCCTACGTGTGAAAATAGTATCATGATCACTTTCTGGCCTAGTGACAACTTTTAAATCTTGTTATTTGTGAAAGTCATATGGTGAAATAAGAGCATAGTCCAAAAGTGCAGAACCTCTGTAGGAAGTACAGGTATTTTTCCCATATTTATCAGATGAAGTTCTGTCATTATAGATTGATAATTCAAGATTATTCATAAGTGTCCTTAAATTATCTGCCTTATCAGTACTTTTGTCCATTGAGTTGTCTTTGTATATACTGTATAACAGTTATATAATCATTTATATTAACATATGTAACTAAACCTCCATTATATCATCCTATTTTTAAGCCTCATAAGCTTAATTTTGTAGCCATTCAAATGTATAATATTTATTTGCCCAGTTGAATGCCATGTCTCTTGTAAATTGATTAATTCTGCCTTCCTAATAATGTCCACACAGTCCATATCAGCTAACTTTGAAAAATGTTCTGCAGCATTCCATGTAAGTATACCAACAGCATTTTGATTCACTTGAAAAAATACCCTATGAAAACAGCCCATTACATCAGTACAATCAGTTTCTATTGTATTATTCATAGTAATATCCACATGCTTATTATTCAGAAGTCAATTTTCTTGATTTTCCAATGTTTGAGATCTGTTACTAACTGGTACATTATATACAATCTCTTCACTATTCAATTTACTTTCAATTTGTGTATCTTTTGAATGTTCATTTTGTTGTATTTTATTGAAATCAACCATAAGAATACCCAGTGTATCCTGTTTATTATTTGCAGCGAGGATATAATCAGCCAGATTCTGATTGTTTAAAATCAAATTTATCTGGCTACCTGATGACTAATTCTTATAAACTCTTTCTATATACCAGTTGTATCCTCCTCATAGAACTCCATTCCCAATATGTTCCCCTGAAGATGTGTAATCATAAGTCTAAGTTTTCTTTTATTTTCCCATCCAATCTGTGATATCGTAAATATTATCACAGCATCCTTTGTGTCTTCTAAAGTGTTATTCTGATATGTCAGATCCTGAAGATTTATATATTTATATATATAGATTCATGCCAGCCATCTGGCTACATTGAGAAATATAATCTGCCATGCAGCCAGTAACATGGGTTCCGCAAGTTCCACAACACCACATCTGCCCTGGCCCAGTTTACCAATCATGTCCGCAGGAACACAGACCAAGGGAAATCCATGGGTGCTGTATTTGTGGACCTGAACAAGGCCTTTGACCTGGTCATCCACCCCTACTACATTCTACTCTTCTCCAACTTGGCTGCTCCATGGAAAACTTGCAGTGGTTCAAGAGTTATCTTTCTGGCTGATCCCAGTCAGTATGTATTGGCACTGCCATGTCCCCTGACCTTTATGTTTCTACAGGTGTCCCTTAGGGCTCTATTCTTGGCCCCTCTATTGTTCTCTATCTTTATAAACCCCTTCCCCTCCCCTCTGACTGCTTTTCCTGTGATGCCCTCCTGTATGCAGATGATCTTGTCCTCTTCTACAGTGATAAGTCCCTGACAAACATATCTTCTACCCTGTCTATCAACTATGGCCTGGCCTATAACTGGTTATGCTCTCACATAGGCTACTGGTCAATGAAAACACAAAAAAAAAAAAACTTAGGCAATGCTTCTAAGTTCCAAACCATATCTGGCCAGCACTGCTAAGGCCAGCACCTCCCTCTTAGTACTTTCACCTGATGATCCCGTGCTGCAGAATGTTCCCGATTTTAAATACTTGGGCATAACTCTTGGCCTCTCCCTCTCCTATATGGATCACTTCAACTCCATTGTACATTGGGTTAACCAAAAGCTCAGGGCTGCATATAGGTTAAAACAATTCCTGACCAGTGAGGCCCACTTAGCTATTGCCCAAGGCAACCTGCTCCCTGTCATTGCCTACTGCTCCCCCACATATTCCCATGTGTCTTCTACCCTCTGCTCATGTCTAAACATGGTATACAATAACACATGCCATTTCATACTCCTGGAACCCTACTCCACTCACCACTGTGACCTCTACCAGGTGCTAAGGTGCCTCCCACTCTATTTATTTATTGAAATGTTTGACCAGGAAGGCACTCTGAGCAACAAGTTTCTCATCTCCTGGTGTGACCCGGTTGGGGGGGGGGAGGTAGGGAACAATGGGATAGAATACAGAGAAATGTTACAATGTTGAAATACAATTTGCTTACTTGCATACAATGAGGGCAGGAGGGATTACAGATGGATAACATTGGCTAACAATGCAACAGTTAATTATAGTAGATATGAAGAGACATATAGCAAATTGACATCAGTTGGTGACAGTTGGTAACACTGGAACACATATAATAACTTAGCAACAGTATGTAGCACTAGATGGTAAGGTGACCCAATAGTAATTGGTAGCCATTAGTGTAACATACTGTAGATATTCAACTTTTACAATGATTGGAGTAAAGGGAAGAAGAATGGAAGGAGGGAACAAAATTTGCAGAGGTTAAAATGGAAGAAGGGAAAGGAAATTTGTGGAGACGCGGACGGAACATGATTTTTGAGGCAAACAGAGATGGCAGGGTGGACTAAAGTGCATGTAAGAGGGGTATGGGGTAGTTATAGGTGCTTAATTGAGTGTAGGAGTAGGCCAGTGTTAGGCTATGTTAACCAGAAGGGGATAGGAGGAAAGGAGAGGTAGAGTGTGGTAGGGTAATGAGAGAGAGAGGTATTGTAGATGGGGGTATCCAAGGGAGGCAAGGGAGGTTTAAATTCAACAGTGTCCTGTTATCCCTATCTGGGCAGGGTGGTGAACAGCCCTACTGGTAGGACACCGGTTATTATACAAAGAACCATGACTGGGATGTTAACATACCAGGGTACATAACCTACAGGAGAGACAGGCAGGGGAGAAGAGGGGGAGGAGTAGCTCTCTATGTAAAGGAAGGGATAAAAGCAACTGAACAAAAGAGTAAACAGGGAGGAGAGGAGGCACTGTGGGTCACCTTGGAGACTGGAAAGGGCACCACAATCCACATAGGGGTTGTGTACAGACCCCCATGTCAGGGGGGGGGAATGGACAAGGATATGATAGAAGGCATTCTTAGAATGGCAGAGAAAGGGGAGATCCTGTTGATGGGAGACCAGAATATGCCAGATGTTAACCAGAGCACATTTGCTGCAGCCACATCCAAGAGCAGGGCCATTCTTGATGCCCTACAGGTGGCAGGCCTCAGACAGCTAGTTTCAGAACCCACTCATGAGGGAGCAATCTTAGACCTCATACTCTCAAATGGGGGCAGTGAGAGGATCTCAGATCTAGAAGTGGGTTGCCATCTAGGAACAAGTGACCATCAAACAGTGTGGTTCACATTAAACTCAGCTACAGAGTCAAGCCATACAAAAGTGAGGTACTGGACTTCAGGAGGGCTGACTTTGGCAAGATGGGACAGTGCCTCAGAAAAGCACTAGCAAACAGGCTAGAGAGGAGGAGCAACAATGGGGAAACATCAAACTGCTATCACAGAGGCAACAAGTCTTTGTGTAAAGCAAATAAACAAATAAATGAAAGAAAAAGCCACTATGGTTCTCAAAAGAGGTGGCTGTGAAAATCAGGAAGAAAAAGATAGCATTCCGGAAGTATAAGGAAACACAGAAGAAGCAGGACAGACAACTGTACCAGTTAAGGCAGAAGGAAGCAGGGAGGGAAGTCAGAATAGCAAAGGCCCAAATTGAGGAAAAGATAGCCAACTTGGTTAAGAAGGGGGATAAAACCTTTTATAGGTACATCAGCGAGCGAGAAAGACAAAGGGGAGGATAGTGAGGCTGAATAGAATGAACGGTGGGTGGGCAGAGGGGACAGTGAAAAGCAGGGATACTGAACGAATATTTCTGCTCAGTATTCACAAAAGAGGGAGGAAGTGCCTAATCCAATTAACGAAGCACTCTTGATTGGGGGGTCGATTCCAGTCCTTTCACAGAAGAAAGGGTTCTGCAAGAACTCCTAAAACTGAAGGTGGACAAAGCAATGGGGCCAGATGGAATTCACCCCAGAATTCTAAAAGAATTAAGGGGGGAACTAGTGAAACCACTGGCTACTCTTTTTAATAAATCATGGGAGGATGGTGTGGTACCCGAGGACTAGAGGAAGGTGGATGTGAGTCCCCTTCACAAATGTGGGACCAAGACAAAGGCAGGAAACTACAGACCTGTCAGTTTGACCTTTGTGGTAGGGAAAGTGATGGAGTCACTTCTGAAGGAAAGAATAGTTGAGTACCTAGAGGCCAGTGGGGCACAGGACCCAAGGCAGCATGGGTTCACAGCAGGAAGGTCATGTCAGACGAATCTAATAGATTTCTTTGACTGGGTGACCAAAGTAGTAGACCAGGGAGGGGCTGTGGACATGGCCTACCTAGACTTTAGCAACACATTTGACACAGTCCCACACAAAAGATTAATAGTCAAATTAACCAGCCTGGGAGTGGGTCCCAGGGTGGTAGCCTGAGTAAAACATTGGCTGCACAACAGGACACAGAAGGTAATTGTAAATGGAGTCCCTCCGAAGAAAGAGGGTTACTAGTGGGGTGCCGCGGGTTCAGTATTGGGTCCAGTCCTTTTAATGTCTTCACAGTGACATTACAGAGGACTGGAAGGAAATGTATCTTCTTTGCAGATGACACAAAGATCTGCAACAGGGTTGATACAAGGAGGCATGGAAAGGATGAGAAGGGACTTGGCAAGGTTGGAGGAATGGTCAGAAGTATGGCAGCTAGGATTCAATGCAAAGAAGTACAAAATAATGCACCTGGGAAACAAGAACCCGGGAAGAATACACAATGGGGAAGGTAGTAAACAACAACAAAAAAGGAAAAGGACCTGGGGATAATCATATCAGATGACCTTAAGGTTAGCAAGCAATGTGAGAAGGCAGTAGGGAGGGCTGGGGGTATACTGGGATGCATAGGGAGAGGCATCAGCAGCAGAAAACAGGAAGTTGTTATCCCTCTGTACAGACAGTTGGTGAGACCCCATCTGGAGTACTGTGTCAAGTTCTGGAGACCCCATCTCCGCAAGGACATAGACAGGATAGAGGCAGTCCAGAGGAGGGCAACTAAAATGGTGCAGGGTCTGCAAGAGAAGCCATATGAGGAGACACTAAAGGAGCTTAATATGTATATCCTTGAGGAAAGAAGGAAGAGGGGGACATGATAGAAACTTTTAAGTACCTCAGTGCAATCAACAAAGTCCTAGAGGGTAGCATCTTTCAGAAAAAGGGACGTGCAAGAACAAGGGGACATAATTTAAAGATAGAGGGGGGGCAGTTCAAGGGCAATGTGAGGAAGTATTATTTCTCAGAGATGGTAGTGGATGCATGGAACAGCCTTCCTGAGGAGGTTGTGGGGTCTAAAACTGTGGGAGAATTCAAGAATGCATGGGGCAGACATAAGGCAATTCTTGTGTGGGGGGTAGGAAGAAATAGGCTGTTGGTTAACCAGGATCTGTGGCCTATCCTGTAGGTAGGGAAATGGGCAGACTAGATGGGCCAAGTGGTCCTTGTCTGCCGTCAAAGTCTATGTTTCTATGTTATAAACGATGAGAGTTATTTATGTATAGTGATGCGAGAGAGGGGGGTGTTGGGGAAGGGATGTTGTGGGAGGGGGTAGCAGAGGTCAACTATAGTAGGGGGTTAGTACCCCACCAGTGTGCTGAGTAACCCTGCCTGCACATGGCAGTGATCTAGCAGTGACTGAGGGGGTACAGTAAAAGGAGAAATAGGGGAATGGGGTAAAGTTGTGGCCCACCATGTGCTATGGATCCTGCCTGCACAAGGCAGTGATCAAGCTCACAGGGAGGAGATAGATTAAGGGTTGAGAAAGAAGGGTGAAGAACACTTTAGGAGGAGGGAGAGTAGGGGACAAGGAGGAGCATGATCAGAGGGACATAGGAGTGGTGGGGAGTAAGCATATGAGCCTGAGCAGAGGTCAACTATAGTAGTGGGCATAGTACCCCACCAGTGTGCTGGGTGACCCTGCCTGCACAAGGCTGTGATCTAGCAGTGATTGAGAGGATGCAGTAAAAGGAGGAATAGGGGAAAGGGGGTAAAGTTGTTGCCCACCGTGCGCTATGGATCCTGCCTGCACAAGGCAGTGATCAAGCTCACAGGAGGGAGATAGATTAAGGGTGGAGAATGAAGGGGGGAGGAGCACTTTAGGAGGAGGGAGAGTAGGGGACAAGGGGGAGCATGATCAGAGGGACATAGGAATGGTGGGGAGTAGGCATATGGTAATATGAGCTTAGGGGAGATGGCTGGGTATTAGGGAGGATCATGGCAGGCACAGGAAGGAGCAAGGAAGTTCTTGAGGGCAGAGTTAATGGAGTAGCAAGAGGATGAGTGGTGAATTTGAGGGTGAAGTGAATTCCAGATTTTTGGGAGGTGATAAGAATAATCCGAATAACTCTCTGGTCATTATGACTATGCACTAGGTTGTATCCTTGACAACACCCTTAGAAATGGCAATGCATCACCTTACACCACCTTTCTGAAGGCCAGAGCTCCTCCCAGATGCTTATGTGTGTTCTCGGTCCCTCCTATGGAAATCCCTAAGGTCTCCACTGGAATGGGTGGCAGAGCACTCTCTATGGCTGCTCCCCCTCTATGAAACAGGCTTCCTGCTTCACTCTGGTCTGCTGATACCACAGCTCTTTCAAACACCAACTCAAAGCCTGGTTACTGAATGAGGCTAAATGCCTGTGGTCTCCAGGGTAATCTCCAACAACATGGTACCTTTCCCACCCATCTTAACTGCTAATTCTGCTCTTACAATGTGTTTTGCCTCATTTAGCTGTGAACTAAACTAAACTGTCGTGCTTTTTTCCTTTTTGACTTCCTCCAACATGTTGTAAACTGTACTGTATTTATTGTGTTGCTGTATTCCTGATGATCTGTATGTAACTCAGTAGTGCCATATTTCTGACCTGGGTCATGCCTGAAAATGGTCCCTTAGATCAGTGTGCTTACCCAGTTATCAAAGACTTAATTAATTCATTAAATCAATAAACAAATCAATAAATAAATATACTCTCTGAGGGTTGAGGTGCTGGATGCCACACCTCACACCATGCCAGTGACCTGGGTTCGGGAACGAGCCCAGGGCGCTGGGAGTCTGCCAGAGAAAAGAAGGATGGAGTGCACAACGGCTGCTCTCCTTCTCTGGGGGGGGTTCTCTGCAGGCTCCTGTCACATTACCACCATCTGGGGGAGCCCAGTGGTAGGTGTGGTACATCGGAGTAGCAGCAAGGGTATTGGGTGGATGTGGGCAGGGGGTGGAGTGGGAGGCACATCTCAGCGCACCTCCTAGCTCATTGGCTCCATTGCACGCCGATGTCTAGGGGAGCTCACCAGGAAAAAAGGAGGAAATGGAGCCCATCACTCCTAGGTGATGACTTCTCTGATGCCAGACCATGTCACTGGCACTTACTGGGGCAGACTCCAATGTGGACCGCTCACTCTGCCGTTGTGTGGGGGAAAGGCTTCTGGTGACCTTTCCCGGCCCCACCCGGGGGGGGGAGGATACCCCGGGTTATGAGTCAGTCAGATATCCAAAATCTGCCTTAGGTATCTGTTGTTCCACTAAGTCCTTGCTAAGGACTTCAGTCTGAGATGCAGTTGAGACTTTTTATAATCATTTTATCACCAGTGGCTCTTTGTATACCAGAGTCTGTATATTGTTCTTTTTCAGCATTCTTTTTAGCTGCAGTTTTGTTCCATCCATTTTTATGTTCCTTCTTATTTAACTTTCTTTTCCATTTTCTTTTGGATTCAGTCACCAAGTGTTATCCTCTATCATATGAGGGTATATTTTCAAGATTACGTTTTTCCACAGCTTGACTTACCCTGTCTTGTGAGTTATGCACTTCAAGTATGCTTTGTACATTTGATTGTGAGATAACCAGATTTTCCTTGTTATTTGCCTCTCGAACATAAGTTTTATGCTCTATTGAATCATTTATAATGACAGAGGGTGAAGCTGTACTTACAGCATTTCTTTTTTGATACATTAAAAGGTTTTCAAGTCTGGCAGCATTAATAGCCACCTTCCCGCTCAGACTCTCCACTTCATTTTTCAGAATAATCAGGTGTTCCATAATAGCAATACTTACCGCATACAGATTTTTAAGTACTTCAACAAGATTCTCATCAAGAAAAGAGCATATAGGTTGTTTATCTGACTTCATATTTGTACAATTTTAATGTTCTGTTATTTATTTAAGCCCTGTTGTTGTATGCTGCAGATCTGTCATTATCTCAGAGAAAATTTTATTATTTTCAATATTTTTTCCCCTCTATCTGATATGTCATGCAAATTATCTGTTAATATGATAATTGGTATAGCCTGAGAATTTTCTTCCCTTAAATGCATATTGTAACTTGCAGATGTATCCAATTTCTGCAGGGTATCACTAAGTACTGATTTATCCCCATCCTCAATGTTTGTATTTACTATTTCATTTATTATTAGATCAAAGGATCTTTCAAGAGAAATGCTATCAAATCAGTGGCGTCCCCCAGGATGAACCCCAATTCTTCAACATTTTGCAGCACTCTGCAGAATGCTGCAGCAGACCTACTGAATAAAGCAATGTAATTTCAGTGGCAATCAGTTCCTTTTGTCATTCAGGAAAATATGACACTGCCAGGATGAAGTGAATGCCACCATTTCCTGCATGACAAAAGGGATTAGTTGCCATTGAAATTACATTGCTTTATTCAATAGATCTGCTGCAACATACTGCAGAGTGTTTTAACCACTGTATATGTACCAATGAGTGTGAATTCTTTTTGCTAGCATCACTTCCTTGCCCAGGGATTACTTCTCTAGCTTTATTTAATGCAGGTGTTGAAGTAGTCCTACTTAGATATACATTAGAGCTAGTATTTTTAAATGAGTAGTTATAAGTGTTTGCCTTACATAATTTTCTCCATATTTTTTTTGCGTTCTTTCTTATTCTTATTTTGTAATTTTACAGAATATGTTCAATTTTTTCTTCTGATTTACAGTTCTCTTAGATTTACTTGTCTTTTTCATCGTTTTTAGTTCCTTAACCTTATGTATTGTTCATTTTGTGTATTGCTTTCTAATTGGTCATGAGACCCCTCATTAGTCTTTTTATTACTTCTAGTTTTCATTATGAATAAATGTTCAGGGAATAGATTTTAAGTGTCACTTAGATTTTAGTTACCACAGCAGACTCTACTGGTGCCTCAAACAATTTTACCAGTAGAGCTAATTATTATTTATAATACAGGTTTCTATATAAATAGAGAATTACCATACACTGAGAAAAAGCAAATGATGTAGCAAGTGAATTTTCTAAAATCAGTCACACACCCATATAGCTTAAAAAGTCATAGGTAGTAAATATGAAGCTGAGTAAGCTAAAATACAAAGCTGATATAAGCAACCTAAACAAAAATATTTTATATGCTGGGCCTTTAAGATAGTACAAATGGATAATTTTCATTCAATTAAATGCAAGTTGTAGTTACTGTGTACATTCTCCAAAAAGTTTAGTTAGCAGTGTTCTAACCATCCTTTGAGAACTTGCTGTTCATTCACTATTACGGACCTCAACTATCCCCATTCAATTCAATAGCATCAGTAAAGTTGAAGCATAGCAAACAGTTCATCCAGTCATTATATTTATAATACATACTAGAAAAGAAAATATCACAAGGAGTAGGTCAGTAAATGACCAACCGAATATTTTATATACTAACTGCATTCTAAAATCAGCTAAGGAATTTTTGTCTTAACATTACCATTTATAAAACTCATATAATTTAAACAAATATTATCTTTTTTAAGACCAGGAAGTCGTCAACAAATAAAATTAAAAAAGAGCAATTACCTTCTCACTCTAGAGAGAAATATGTATTTTCTAGTTTGACGCCGGTATTTTAGTCCCTTCAGAGTTATGGAACTTTTATCCATCTGTTCCCTCAGCATGCTTGTTTTAGGCATCTACAATAAAAGACAGTCATTCTAAACTTTCCCCAGTTTTAGATGGTAACTTTGAGAATTTCAGCAATAGTTAGTTTGTAAAGATAGTTATTTTTATCTTGGTTGATGTTCGTTGTTTGAATTCCAAAGTATTATTTTAAATCAGAGCAGATTTGCTACAAGGTTGCTGTTTGTGCTGCTAGGGCTCAAAATGGCTCTTCTCAGATCTGAGATGCCTGCACATGCGTATCATAGTTACTGTTCATTAGTGACATATTCTATGACACAAATTATACCAATTCACCAGGTGAATCACCTGTTTTGAGCCAATTTCAATGAACTTAATTAACTTAATCCACAGAGTGCCAATATATAATGAAAAAGACTGTCAATTACTAGTAAATTGTTTGTAACCCTTTTAAGCTGAATTAATTCACAGATTTTTGTTCTAGTTATCTATTTAGCTTATTTATTATATATTTTGTAAGCTAGGATTTGTCCTGACTATTGATTTTAATTATGATGAATTTTAGTTATCTATTATTTAATTACACAATGTCTAATGCTGTGGTATAAAGATTTTATAATCAATCTGTTAATATGACAATATCTAAGGAGATATTTAAAAACAAATTCTTAGTGGAGCTGGAAATAAAATCTGTTATATATCAGTGTCTGAGCACATAAACACACAAAACAGTCTTTTAATCGAAGTGTTCAATTTAATCTATCTTGGAGTGTCACCAGTGTTTTTTATTCCAGCAAAGGAATTTGAAGTAACCACCTTAGGCAGATAGAGCCGTTACCTTCAGATTTACTCCGTCATAAAAACATCCATCTGGTGCAGTTCCAGCAAAGTTATGAAATCTTTAAAAAGTCTCTGTGTCCAAAAGTACTGTAGACAGCAAAACAATCAAAGTACTCAAAAGTATCCAGAAATCCTCTTTCAATCCCTGCTGCATCCCTTGGCCAAACCCTCCACAGTGCTTTCTTTTGCTCCGTCCTTGGCTTTGCAGGCTATTCACCACCAAGACTCCCAGACAAACCTTAAAATGGGGAATAGAAGCACACAATTGTATAGGAAACCCAAATATGGCCACACAAGAAAGACTGGAAAGGGAGTCTGTCTTTACAGAGTTATTTAGGCAATGGTGTCATACTTGTTTTAAAAACTCAGACGGCATTAAGCTCCCCTGCTTTTGCAGTTACTCCTCAACACACACAGTGTGTAGTAGCCATCTTGGGTCCTGCAATTGCTATGCTATGACAGGCAATTTCCACCCTAGTGGTCCCTCCCCAACCCAATGCTGTGTCTGGTATTAAATATCAATTTCCCTTGTGTTTAGTGGTCCTTCCCCCACCCAATGCTATACTCAATATTAAATATCAATTTCCTTGGTGTCTAGTGGTACCTTCCCCATCCAATGCCATGCCGATATGAAATATCAATTTCCCTGGTGTCTAGTGGTCCCTCCCCACCCGATCCCCATCCTGTACTGAGTGAAGCCCCCAGCTTGTCAGTTCTACCCCTCAGTGATTGCCTGCCCACCACTGCTATTTTCAAGTCCACCCCACAACAAAGACTCAGCTCTGTTCCCAGCCAGTGATCTGGACCTCCCCACAGCCTGCCCCTTGGTGGTTGTTAATGGCACGCCTCCTACCCATTGCATGGACAACCTACCCCCGGTCTCCTGTACCTGCCTATCAGTGCAGCAGTCAGTGGATGGCAAGTGACACAGCCCTCCACACACCACCTCGGCCACCCACTATCTGACAGGAGCAGGGAGCACACAGTTTATTTATAGGGCAAGCTTTTCATTAAGCTGCATGCTCCCTGCTCCTGTCAGATGGTGGATGGCCAAGGTGATGTATGGAGGGCCATGTCTCTCACCTGATATGCCAGGATATGCCCTGAAGTTCCACCGTGGCATTAATGTTAGAAGGCAGTTTTTCTCCCAGAGGGTGGTGAATCGATAGAATAGCCAACCAGCAAAGACAGTGGATATGAACATATTACAGGGCTTTAAGGTAAGCCTGGACACATTTCTGTTTACTGAGGGAATCACTGGGTGCCCTGGGTAACAGAGCAGGTAGGGAATGCCTATAAAGTGGTATGTGTTTGCACGGCATACAGATTTTGTCCCTGCTAATGAAAAAGTGTGGCAGACATGACGGTCCTAAAGGCTCTTCTGACTTTAAATTACTATGTTACTATGTATTACTATTTGTACCCTCTTTTTCAGTGCTAGGTAGCAGTTTGAATTGTCACTGAACATACAGTAGTTTTTTTTTGTATAACACAGATACGTGTTTATCTATGCACACAATTTATAGCTAGGAAGACTAACCCACAGACATTTAAAAGGCTTGCTCAAAGTCACAAGCATGGCCAATGCTTAAGATGGGATTTGAACTGGGATCTCTCATTTAACAGTTCTATATTTTAGGCATTAGACAACACTGTGGGCCCAATTTTCAAACCATTAGTAATGGTGCATGGTGCTTGCATCAGCAAGGAATGGCACAAGGGGCATCTTGCACCACACCATGTACCATTCTAGATTTTCAAATGCCACCTGAGCCAACTGGGGTGCCACCTGTGCTGGCTGGGCTTGCACTGTCCTTGTGACAGACATGCTGGTGCATCAAGTAGAAGGGGGCTTGCTCCAGTGCAGTGCTGCAGCATCCCCTTAATTGGGATTCTGTAACCCCTCCCAATGGGCACACAGCAGGCAGGGGCTGGTCAAATGGCCGGTGTGCCATTCTGTTATCTGTATGAATGTGATAGGTAGTCTTTATGCCCCTGTTATGGCTGACGCCAATGGCTATCCCACACCCGGACACCCATCCCGGCACCGGTGGAGTCACAGGTGGGGCCCTTGAGGATCCCCTGGTGCTAGTCACCTAACCACCCTCTTATGACCCAGTCCCTGCCACTGTGGCACCTGTGCTCTGGCTCCATCACCACCCTCACCCTGAACCTGACCCATACTGCCTTCCATGAGCCCTGCCAGCCTTAAGGATTCCCATCCAGTGGGTCTCTGCCATGGCCACCACTGCCAGATGACTGTACCACAGCTTGCAGCATTCCCCTCCCATGCACCATATGTTCAGCACACAGGTCAGCTTGTGCCAAACTCAGGGTGTTTGGCACTGGAACCCTGATTCTTGCAAAATCCAGCACCGGATCCCTGGCATACCCGAGTTTGCCATAGTTCGGGATTGAGCACATGGTGCACCGGTCAAAGGGGGGTTTCTGAAATTAGGCCCCGCATCTCAGATGTAATAGGCAAAATAAATGCAAACATTTAGGTAAGTCACCTCACTGCTTACTTTATCTGATTTAAATGAAGTCCTAAATGAATACAAATCCTTATTTATTCATGTATTTTATTTGTAATTTTTTGACCAGGAAAGGTAAACTGAGCTGTGACAGCTCGCTTCTGGTGTGCCCTTGGGTTGGGTTACATGAACCTGTTTTATCAACAGGGGGAATGTTGGTCAGGGCACCAAGACAAATTCCTCTTAGAATAAGCGCAATGGGATCTATAACTTCCACCTGGACAGCCATGAGAGGTGGGCAGAAGGGAACTTACAGTAGCTTAATGTTTCATCCAAAGAGAGGCACCTCAGCAGTGAGCACCCCCCTTCCCCAGCGCAGCACTGTAGTGCCAGTATTGGGTTTTAGCCCAAATCTATAGTGTAGCACTAAAACCCACAACCTTCGAGTCTTGTGGCTCCAGAGGCAAGCATGCTGTCCTGTGAGCCACTGACACTTATCTGTGTACAGTATTGTAGTAAAGTATTATGAAAACTATAGTCATCATTCCAAGACACTGTTATTAAAATTATTATTGAAAAGAATATTAAAGGCAACATGAAATGGCTTCCCACTGTTAGTGAATTATTTTTATTCCTTCTATCCTAAGATCCCCCACCCCCATACCAATGTCCCTATTGCCAAGCAAGAAGGGAATGTCATGTACCGTACAAGGTGACGGATGCCTTGCCTCTGGAAAATAAGATTTGCTGCACTGGTACAGTACACGGATTGGGAAAAAAAAACTGCTTAAGGCTTTTTGTCTGCTTCTGTAAACAAGAATCTAAAAACATGTGCCCTTGGCAGAAACTGGCTTTGGATTCTGAGCATAGTCACTTAATTTTTGTCTTGAAATATTTGCTCAGAACATCTGTCATTGGTTCACATTTACATCTGAAAACAAATTAAACTGCTATTTCCAGATAAATTACAGTTTTGATTTTGTTGAAAGACCTATTTTTTTTCTGTACTACTAAAGGTATTTCGTATTATATTAGCTATCAATTCATGACTTTACACCATGCAGCCTGGATAACCCTTATTTTCCTATTATTACTGAATATTATAACAGTGCAATGCATTGTGCACAGTATAGATCACCAGTCTTTAAGAGAAAGCATATATTGTCATCCTTAATAATTATGTCAAAAGTTCTGCCCATTTGTGGAACACAGAAGCATAGGAACCTAAAATTCGATGGCAGATAAAGACTGCTTGGCCCACCTAGTCTGCCCATTTTTCCCTACCTTCTGTATCACCGCAGACCCTACTTGATCTCTAGTGTGTCCCCCTTGTCTCATCACCAAGGTTCCCTTATTCCTATCCCATGCTTTCTTGAATCCCATTACAGTTTTTTCCCCCACCACCTCAGCTGGAGGCTATTCCAGACACTTACCACCCTCTACATGAAGAAATACTTCCTCACATCTTCCCTGACTCTACCCCCCTTCAGCTTCATAACATGACCCTTGTCCTTGAGGCATCTTTTTTTCTGAAAGATGCTTCCATCTTGAACCTTATTTATACTTGTGAGGTATTTGAAAGTTTCTATCATATCCCCCCTCCCTCCATTCCTCCAGTGCATACATATCAAGGTGCTTCAGTCTTTCCTCATAGGGCTTGTAGGTAACCTAGTAAGACTGGCAGTATAGTCGGCAGTTTATTGTATCATGCATCTGTTGGAGGAAATCCATTTAGAAAAAAAATTGGCATTTAGTGAATATGTCAAGATAATGAATAGCCAAAGACAGAGAGCAGACTGTACTACTGAAATGAAATGAATATGTATAAAAAGGTTTGGATCAATAGTTGTATGGTGGTATTATTTTATTTGAGGCTTTGCAGTATGCGGATGCTCTTTATTAAGAACTGCAGAGCTCTTTGCGCAATAAGATCAGTAACCTCCTAATTCTAGTTACCTATGGACTCCTCAGTAATGTGGCTTTTTATTGTACTCATTAGAAAGAAGCTGGGGAGGTAAATTTTCTTAGGCAGGGTCATGCATAACCATATGGGGAGCCTGGGTTCAAGAGCAGACATGGGATCTCACACACTTGAGGTGGGTATCTGTCTGTCAAAGTTAAATTTAGGGAGACAATGTGGTCTAGTAGTTAAAGCACAAACTAGGGAACCAGAAAATTACAGGTTCAAATCTCGTCAGAGCCAAAATCTCATTGTAAGACCTTGAGTAGGTAATTTAAACTCTCAATGCTCAAGTCTACAAAGTTGTAGAAACAGGTAGCAGCAAGATATAATTGGACATTCGATTTTGCATCTCCACTTGGCTATCTTGGATAAAAAAGCTGTAATAAAGAAACAAAAACAAAACAAGAGATGTGTCACCAATAGCTGATACTGTGGTGTGATTGTTTGTTTGCACTTGAGTGTGGGTAGGAGTCATGTGGTTGTTTAACACTCCCTAACATTCTACATCCCATGCCAGGTAGTTCCTTGCATTCAGTGGCACCCTCTCTCTGTCCAGTGCCAAGCACTCCCTGATGTCCAACGGTGCCCTCTTTTTCCCTGCATTTCATAAAAACACTCTCTGGTGTGGGGATACAGGTAGAGGGAAGGAAGCATGTATGGACTGGGAGATAGGCTTGAACGGGAAAAGAAAGGACTTGCAGAGTCAAAGGCAGTGGGTGTAAAGAAAAGGTTGTAAGGACAGAAAGAGGGCAAAGGGGAAGAGGAATGGGATGGAGGGCAAACGGGTTATTGTAAAGCTGGTATGGTGGCAGTACACAGGTAAGGGGTGGGTGCAGGGGCAGAGGCCTGAGTACAGTGACTGAGAGAGGTAGGGAAACAGGGGTAGAGGGAGTAAATTGTGGGGGAGAAAACTGGGATGCAAGGGCAGAGGGTGCATTAGCAGGGAGTGACATTAAGGAGATATGGGGGAGAGATATGCAAGATGTCCATCTGGCTGAGTTGGAAGCACATCTGCCTCAGGGCTAGAAAGGTGTAGGTACTAATCCTACACATGGACTTAGATCCATACCCCAAGTGTTGGCACTCCAGTGTAGCACAGAGGGGTGCTGTACTACCGGGGTGTGTCATCCTTCAGATGATGTGTTAAATCAAGGTCCCTTCTGCCCATCTCTGGTGCTGCCCTGCTGGGTGTCTGGCTGGAAGTGAAAGAACCCAAGGCACTATTCATAAGAACTGGGGATTTTCCCAGTGTCTTAGCCAACGTTCCCCTTCCCATAAAACTGGCTTAGCCAATTGTCCATGGCTATGTGTGGGTATTGATGAGCAGAATGGCTGCTGCTGCACAATTATAGTCACATCATTACCAGTCAGTCTCATTCCTTGTAAAGCCCTTTGGGATACAACATGTATGAAAAGCACTGTATATGCAAATTCTTCTTCAAGGGCAGACCTCATGCTCTCACTCTGCACATCAAAGAGCAACACAAGCATTTGTCTAAACACACTCCAAAAATTAGATTAATAGAGTTTCCATGTGTATGTGTGTGTGTGTAATAAGGGCAAATGAAAGCAGAGAGAGACAGATAACACAGATTGTTTGCACTTTGTCATACAGCCTTCTTACACTTCCCTGCTCCCTTTACAAAAAGTTTACTTATTCACAAAGCAACTAAATATTGTGCTTGGGGAACATACAGCAGTAGCTGTGACATTATGCTAATTATATGTACTGTTGGTAGTTGTAGGACTCTTAGTTGTTGGCAGGAACTGTGAGTTTTTCATATGCTTATGTAATGTACATTGGCCTTTTTGTGCTGATCCACATAGGTACCACTGCCCTTTTAGGGTACTGTAAAGGCACCAACGCCCTCGTGAGGAGGGTTCCATCCTTAGAGGTGCTGTAGGGACACAGATCCCTAAGGCTAAAGGCATCTCAGCGAAGATACATGTAAGGAAAGAGGTAAACCATTGGAGGAGGATGGTGGGGCAAAGATACTTGGGGTATGTACCCTTAAGTAGTGCTTATTGGGGGCAGTCTTCCACTGCCCCACTGTACCTCAGGTTACCTTAAGATTCACTAGTTCAAAGAGTAAGTACTGTAAATACTGTGATTGTGCAACATAGATAATTGTGACATAATGGCATATACTATTGTTAGTCATAGCATAAGACTGTTAATAGTTCTGAGGAATCGTAAGGTGTTTGTGGTCATGTAAAATAAGTTAGCCTTTTCATGCTCTCTTCATTTTGGAACTACCCCATTTTCAAGGTATGATAAAGACACAGAAACCCTCTTGATGAGTTTCCTACCCCTAATGGTGCCTCAGTGATGCAGGTCCTTAGGAAAGATGAGCTAAATACAATGATCCGAATGCATGACTTGAGTAAGGAAAGAGGGAAAGTTGGCTGAAGCAGACATTTTAAAATGCAAATTACATTAGGATACAATATACCACCACCATCTGACTCTAATAACAGAATTTACACTCTTACTGTGATTATAATTATTTTGTGACCTGTTATTCCTTTTTTCATTTATTTGTTTGGCCATGAAACCAGACTGGGTCATTAGTCCCCCTTTGTAGCTAGTCCTAGTGATGCTAAATAGATACAGTACATACACTTTAGCACAGAGGAGAAGAAAAACCCTCATGGAGGAAGCCTCTGGGGATCCAAGGCCTTAGCTCATCATTACTTCAAGCTTAATATCTATCATGGACTCAAGATTATATTTATCTGTAAGGAGGATTCACCTAAGGGTACTAAAAGAACTGAGCATGGTGCTAGCCACTGTTCTGGCAACACTATTCAGCACATATAAATCTAGTGTTCTTCCACTTTGCTTATATAAATGTAGTGTTCTTCCACCTTGCTCATATAAATGTAGTGTTCTTCCATCTTGCATTGCATCACTGTAATATTACATTACAAGTGCCAATGAAAGTTGAGTGGCATCGTTTACAACAGTTTTATTCCTTTAGGCTTGACTATCAAGGCAACTTCTTCTGCCTGCTGCTGGTGCAACAGTAAGAGTGAATTTAGGGTCAGCTCAGTGGCATGGAAATAGAACTTGGCACTACAGTATAGGAGATGCAGATTCATATCGCATCCCCTAAACTTTTATCTCTGGTTAACACAAGCAGAACTGCAAACTACAAAGCAGCACCCAGAAAAAGCCAACATTGCAGATATATCACAGGAATAATGTTTTGAACAATAAAACACTTCATATGCAGACAGCACAAACAGGCTGAACATCCCTGTGGGGTTGTTTAACCTACATGTTCCATCTGTGTATGGCATAACTTGCCATCATTGGTCAACAAACCACACGTTTTAAGTGTTTTTACAGCTGCAGAGATGGAGCTCCGCAGTTGTTATGTCGACACAAGATCTTAGTAGAGCACTATGGAAGCACATGACCAGCCCGCCGTCCAGTGTGCTTCCACAGTGCTGCAGCACAGTTTTCAGTGGTGTGTTTAGGTGGCACTTCCCCTCCGCTGGCCACATAAACAAACCCACTGTGGGGGCACTTCTTTTTCTTCCGCAACAACAGAAGTGACAACTGCCGTGCACAAGATGGCAGAACCGAAGCAGACTGTGCATATGCAAGCATTGCGCATGTGCAGTTTCGTCACCACCGCTATCTTGCTGTATAGCATTCTTCAGCAACACTCATAAACGCTCGTTGAAGCCGTATCGGCTCTGACCAGACTTTGTTTTTCACTGCAGCTAATGAAATAAGAGAAGTACATTTTCACCTTTTTCAGCAGCAGCATTAGAAGTGAACGGGAACTTTTCTACTTCTTTTCTATTTGCAAAAATATTTTCTCTGTGTGATTGGCAGGCAGCCGCAGTTTTCTATTTCATCAATATATGGCAGTAAAGCAAAGGACTCATTAAGTCACCATCAATAGCAGACAAGCTCTGCAAGCACTGGGCACAAGGCAACCCAGTTATCATGCACTAAATATAAAAATAAATGTTATTTATTACTATTAATAATCAAATAGTTACATTTTTATTTAATTCTGCTATTTACTTTATCATACGCATATAGCTTATAGGTTTTCATAAAGGAGCCATTGCACTGTTTTTTCTGACTTTCAGTGGGACTATGTTCTATCTGTTAAAGAAATCCTACAGTATAATTGTGGTATATTACTAAGTGTGCTAGTACATATAAATCTTATAGTACTACAACAGTTGCTTCATCATGCAACAGCTCATTTTCCTTTTTCTTTATTAGTGACAGTGATTTGTATGTTCCACAAATTCTAATTTAGGCAGAGTATCAGTAGCCCAGTACTTACAGGTGCTAGATGGTACCACGACTGTTGATCCGTTATAAAGGAGCACATTTTTTGCCATCACACTTTGTTGCATCTCATCGCCATGATGTTGCTGCCTGACATACAGTTCAATGTGTGTATGCAAGTTAGTGATGAGTTATGCTTGTGCAACTTCATTGACAGTCTGACAGAATTTGAATGTTTATGCTGTTGACTGAGGTAAATAGACACTTTGGCCATTCACACTCTCTGTTCCACAGGGAACTACTACCCTGTCAGGATACTGTGAAGACAAAGGAACCTTCTTGAGGAAGGTTCTACCCTATAGATGCCATGGGAATATAATTCATTTAGGCCAAAGATACCTTAGGAAAGAGCCTCTAGAGAGAGAGAGGTGTGCTGCTGGAGGAGGAGGAGGAGAGGAAGATGGTGGGGCAAAGAAAGAAAGTATCTGAGTGAGACTACAGGGGAGCTGACTTAAATAGCTCAGGCAGGTGGCATGGCTAATTGCTCCCACCCATTGAACTGCAGTCATAGCCTTTGATTTCAATGTGTGCATACAAGTTAGTGATAAGTTATGCTTGTGCAACTTCATTGGTAGTCTGATAGAATTTGAATGCTTATGTTGTTGACTGAGATAAATAGATACTTTGGCCATTCACACTCTCTGTCCCATGGGGAACTACCACCCTGTCAAGGTACCATAAAGGCAAAGGAACCCTCTTGAGGAAGGTTCCACCTTTAGAGATGCCACGGGAATATAATTCCTTTAGGCTAAACGTACCTTAGGAAGGAGCTCCCAAAAGGACAAGCAGCAGGTGGTGAAGACAGAAACTGGAAGAGCATGGATTGATAGCAGTAGTGATGACTTGTAACAGACATAGACAGGATTGTGCAATGACTGACAATATTGGTATTGATATCAGAAGGGACATGACTTTCATAAGGAGAGAAGAAATGGCAAAAGAGAAGGAAGGTCACCATCCAACCCTAACTCAACAGTGGAAACCTACCTGGGTCAACACGTACTATACAGATATAATACTGGAGGACTGCCTTCTACAGACTACCTAGCCTATATGATGTTTGACACAAAGGAGAAGAAAACCCCCTATGAGGGGGAAACCTCTGGGGATCCAATGCCTTGGTCACCTTCCCTCCAGACTTGGAATATTTTTGATGGTTCACTACTGCAATTTAGAGACCCAATTCAGGGGAATTTTTTTTAGAGGAAGGGCTCTCACTCTATCCCTCTAATGGGAAAGCTGTGGGGGTGCTGCAAGGTAATGACCTCTGCAGCTAAAGGGGAACCCTGCCAGGGCCCCCCCCCCCAGGAGAGGAGGAGAATGACAACCATTGAATGGCACTCACCTTGCCTTCAAGGGAAGGCCTAAAGGAGAAGTCAAACCCAGGAGGGTAAGGCTGAAGCCAAACCCAGGAGGGGTAAGACTGAACCATGGGGGGTGAGAACAGGAGGATTGTACAGTCTTCATCCTTGAGTTGCAGGAATGAGGAGGGATAGTATAGAATGGAGACAAGGTGAACCTTAGCTGGCTGTAGGGAGAACAGCTTTCAAAAGTGCTGCCAATGCTGTCAGCAGCTAAAGGAGCCCCCTAGGATTTGGAGGCCCCACCCTTTGGCAGCTGAAGTACTGCTGATGCTTTCTGCATGGCCAAAGACTTCCCCCAGAGCAGAGGACCTTCTCACTCTAATGGTAGAAAGAGAAAGACCCCCACTTCTGGTGAGGGACCCACCATCAAGATATGGACTTCAAGGGGGCAGAGCTGCGTTACGGAGAAAGAGCCAGGGATGGCAAGGCAAGACAAATTTTATTTTTCAAGGTGCCCACTCCTGGAGGCTCTAGGCACCATACACACAAATACGAGTTATTCATAAAAATACAACATATGCATAAATAAAACACTAATAATTAAACCAGATAATATAAAACAGTTAAAAATAACAGTAGTCATTAAAAAGGCTATCCCAGAGATAGAAACTAGTAGATAGTGTCTGGGAAGGCTTGACTAAACAGGAGGGTCTTGAGGCAGGCCTTGAACACTTCAACTGAAGGGGCCTCCATTACAGATGGAGACAGCAAATTCCACAGGACGGGGCCAGCGACATTAAAATCTCTGTCACTGGCGGTCTTTAACCTCATCATGGGAATTGCAAGGAGGCCCCTAGAGGAAGAGCAGAGGGGGGCGGATGTGACTGAGAATGCAGGACTGGGAGCGTAACTGGCAGAATTGAGAACAGCAATAGACAGCATGAGTGAGAGTGCAATTGTTAGCACAGAGTAAGTTAAGAGACTGCAAAAGTAGGAGTTCAGCTGATAGCACTGAGGTGAACTGCATCTATTAGTACTGAGGACAGTGAGACAGCATGAGGTGAGGGAGCAAATGTTAGTACTGAGCCTGGTAGGAGACAGCATGCTGAAGCTGTAGAGAATGAATAAATGCTGTTAGGGAATGCAATAGCATTCAGAAATCAAACCAGGAAGCAGTGTGCTGCTAGAGTGAGTAATGAAACCATTTAACCCAAAAGGGAGTGATTGCCAGGTATAAGCAATTAAGGAGTTTAGAAGAACATAAGACTGCAAATGGTACAAAAAACAGTGTAGGTAAGCAGGGAGATTGCATATGGTATAGAAACACTAGAGCCTACAGGAGCAGAAGGCAAGTCAAATGAGCAAAGGCAGGGTACTAGAAAAAACTAGGAGTGCCCTAAAAGAAACAGAACAGAGAAAAAATACAGAACCTGAAAACAGGAGGGTAGCACAAAACAACAGACAGAGAAGTACAAACTGCAGCCAGGAGGCAGGAGCAAAATACTTACCTAGGAAGGAGGAGGCACGAAGCAAGCAGAAATCCCAAAAGCACACAATTAAGTAGGAGACAAACACTGGGGAATGGTGGGGGCACAGAGCTCCAACAGAGCTTCTGGCTGCAGCAAAGAAAGACTGCATCTGAGTAAGACTGCAGGGAACTGACTTAAATAGCCCAGGCAGAAGGTGTAGCTAATTGCTCCCACCCACTGAACTGCAGTCATACAGTAGCCTTTGATTTGTACATTACACTAAGCATAAAGCCTTCTTTTCCTGCCTCATATGGTCCTACTCCTGATTCCCTGAAGTATAATTAGCCTAGAAAATAAGCTGTATATATATATAATGTTTCCAATAATTTTTTTTGTACAGCCCTTCTAGTACCATACAAATAGTTCACATTCCAAAGCAGGGGATGTCCCCTAATTGAAGGTGGCACAGTGCCAGATGGGACAATCCCTGACTGTGATACTGATGTTAATGTGTGGCATAGGTGATGTATTCCATGTAGTCTGACCCTGCACTTTATGCACTCTATGTAGGGATAAAATTGTCATGGCAGGATTGGCCAACTGGGAACTTCGTCAATGCGTAACCATCACATGACCATCATATACCTCCAGTTCCACCAAGTCTTATTGCCTGTTTTCCATATCATGAGTGTTGACTTTACTGTCATATGCCAACCTTATTGGATGCATTTGAAGGTTGAGCAAGAAGGTACATAGCGAATAACAACTGAAATGTAAGGGCAATTTGGGGGGGGGGATTTTTATCATCTTATTTCAAAATCAACTAAGGGTATGTCAGTGCAATCTCCATAGATTCAGTGAGTGTCTCAACTTTTGCACTCTGGTGTCCATACTGTTCTTTTAATCTGCATTCCTGTGTGATATGGACAGTGGGCCTACCACTGTCATGCACCATAGACTGACTTCATCAAGTGTGCCTGCCTCCTTTTCAATCCTGATGTGCTGACTTGCTATGTGGGTCATAATGTGTATACAGCATCTTTATTAGGCACAGTAATGCCTGCCTGTTTACCAGTTTCCTTATCCTGATGGGCTGACTTCCCAAACTTCAGAAAAGCCTGTTTAACCTTAGTTTTTAAGACCCTTCCCCCAAGAACCATCCTAACACTATTCCCAACATACTGCTCTTCCTAATCAATTTGAACTGTTTTACTTCTCCTTCCAAGCTTCTTTGATCAGCCACAAAAACCTATTCTAGTGCTACTTTGATTATGGTGCTACCCCTACAAGCCTGTCACCTGCTCCCTAGCTTGTGTAGTCCCCAGTTCATGAACTGACATGATACTCCTTCAAAACAAAATACTGTACTTGTGTAACAGTACAGTTCCTATTGCTACTTTGCCACCAAATTAAATGCATTACTAACCAGCTGAGCTCATTTGAGGCCAATATGGCTGATGGTGATAAAGTCAGGATAACAAACAATGAACTCCAGATAAAGAAAATGTATTCTGAAAATCTGACATAAAGCAGATGTACCCTGGATATGGTTAACCTACTGTATGCATAAGCAATGGGTACATGGAGTGATTAAGGTACCACCTGAGCAACTCTAGCACTTGGCAATGGGTCATGAGATCAAACAGCTCATGAGTACCCCCTTGTAAGCTACTAGATAATTATAAGGGTGAAACCACTGCATATGTTGGCATCATCTTAGAAGACGTTTGACGGAGAGGAAAAAATAGGTAGATGGTTCTCCTTGTTTTAGAGAACAGGGACATAAGAACAGCTAGATGTTCCTAGATCTGAGGATGACTAGAGTGCATGGTCTGGAGGACACAGAAGGAAGAAACATAGATAGTAACATTAAAAAAAAGTAAATAGATAAAACCCATTTTTAATAGCATATATTTTTAAAGTTATCTCACCATCAGAATAGTCCTCTATACCTAACCTGTACTAACATGGCAACATACATTGACTTATCTTTTTGTACAGTGGCCACACAATTTGCTTTACCAGTTGATCTCACCTTTTTCAAATGCAATTGAAATGCCTGTTGTGCTGTAGTTTCACTGTAACTCAATTGATTTTCTGGCTAACTTTTAACAACACAGAAAAAAACAAACTGCATTTGCCAATATAGACATAAACAAGAAGAGCAGAAGTTATTATGTGCTTATAATCCAAGAAGTCAGGACAGATATTTCTATAGAGAAAATGTCTTAGGGTTGATTATACAATCCAGCCTAGTCTGTTTGCATAAACTGTGGTGTAAAAGAAACAATTGTCCTAACTGGCAATTACACCCAGTTGTCCCAGAATAATAGAGTATCATAGTGTTCAATCAGTTGAGTTATAAGACCAAATGATTACAGTAAGAGACAACAAAAAATAGCTGCAGTTAAAACATAGGCCCTGGTTTTGTGGATTATGCACACCCAATAAATATCTGTTAAACCTTGCTTGATGCTATATTTGTGAGTGCTGTCTGATGTTTCTGTATTGATTTGAGTATATCAATTATTGCATTTAAGGCATGCCCAACTGTTTTTTGCAGTGATTTAAGAATAGTTGTCCCCCGGTTTACTTTACTAATTAACCTTAAAAAGATTTTGCTTGGAAGTCTTGATAACTATCCGACTAACGATGTTGAATTTGAACACATTCTAACCGAAAACAGAAAGGAAAATACTGTTTATTAAATCATGTCTGAGTTGTAGAGCAGCAGATCATAGACAGGTACACTTGTTCCCCTGATGTCTAGTACATGCTTCATGAGATAAAATCAATGGAGTTTCACACCATGGCAAGATGGTAAGAGAAACTGCAGTTTTTGAAACTTTATAGTTCAAGGATATATACTATGAGGCAGTTTTGTGAATTGAACACAAGAGATGACTTTTATTATTTAATCCGTGCCACATTGTCACATATACTGTCTTATTGTATATAAACTGTAGTCAGACAGAAACAATTTGTCCTAACAGGCAGTTACTCCCAGGCCCCTGGCATACTCTCCTGGCTCTCCACTGGCTGACTTAACATAGAAACATAGAATATGACGGCAGATAAGGACCGCTTGGCCCACTCAGTCTGCCCATTTCCCTACCTGATGGATAAACTGCAGATCCTAGTTAACCAGCAGCCTACTTCTTCCTACCCCTACCCCCTAGAATTGCCTTATGACTGTCCCATGCATGCTTGAATTCCACCACTGTTTGTGACTCCACAACCTCCTCTGGAAGGCCGTTCCATACATCCACCACCCTCTCTGTGAAAAAATACTTCCTTAAATTACCTCTGAGCTGCCCCTTCTATCTTCAAATTGTGTCCCCTTGTTCTTGCACACCTCTTTTTTTGAAAGATGCTACCCTCTTGGACTTTGTTGATTCCCTTGAGGTACTTGAACATTTCTATCATGTCCCCTCTCCCTCCTTTCCTCGAGGCTATACATATTAAGCTCCTTAAGTCTCTCTTCATATGTCTTCTGGTGCAGACCCTGCACCATTTTAGTTCCCTCCTCTGGACAGCTTCCATCCTGTCTATGTCTTTTACGGAGATTGGGTCTCAGAACTGCATGAGTACTCCAGATGGGGTCTCACTAGCTGTCTGTACAGAGGGATAATAACTTCCTGTTTTCTACTGGTGATGCCTCTCCTATGCATCCCAGTATCCCCCAGCCCTCCTTGCTGCCCTCTCACATTGCTTGCTCACCTTTAGGTCATCTGATATGACTACCCCAGGTCCCTTTCCATTTTTGTTGTTGTTAGTATCTCACCCCCCATTGTGTACTCTTCCCCTGGGTTTTTGTTTCCCAGGTGCATTACCTTGCACTTCTTAGCATTGAATCTAAGCCGTCATACATTTGACCATTCCTCTAACCTTGCCAAGTCCCTTCTCATCCTTTCCACTCCACCTTGTGCATCAACTCTGTTGCAGATCTTTGTGTCATCTGCAAAGAGAAATACTTTTCCTTCCAGTCCCTCTGCAATGTCACTTATAAAGACATTGAAGAGGACTGGTCCTAATACTGAACCCTGCGGTACCCCACTACTAACTCCCCTTTTTTCAGAGTTGACTCCATTTACTATTACTCTATGTGTCCTATTCTCCAGCTAATTCTTTACCCAGGCTGTCATCTTGGGACCCACTCCCAGGCTGGCTAACTTGTATATTAATCTTTTGTGTGGACTGTGTCAAATGCCTTGCTAAAGTCTAGGTAGGCCATGTCCACAGCCCCTCCCTGATCAACTACTTTGGTCACCCAGTCAAAGAAATCTATCAGATTTGTCTGGCATGACCTTCCGCTGTGAATCCATGCTGCCTTGGGTCCTGTGCCCCTCTGGCCTCTAGATATTTAACAATTCTTTCCTTCAGAAGTGATTCCATCATTTTCCCTACCACTGAGGTTAAACTAACAGGTCTGTAGTTTCCTGCTTCTGCCTTGCTCCCACTTTTGTGAAGGGGACTCACATCTGCCCTCCTCCAGTCCTCGGGTACCACCCCATCCTCCCATGATTTGTTAAAGAGGGTAGTCAGTGGTGTCACTAGTTCTACTCTTAGTTCTTTTAGAATTCTGGGATGAATCCATCAGGCCCCATTGCTTTGTCCACCTTCAGTTTTAAGAGTTCTTTCAGAACCCTTTCTTCTGTAAATGGGCTGGTATCAACTTCTGTATCCAGAGTGTTTCTACTGTTTGTTTTAGGTACCTCCCTCTTCCTTTGTAAATACTGAGCAAAAATATTTGTTTAGTATCTCTGCTTCTTTCACAGTCACCCTCTGCCCACCCTCCCTCCCCTTTATTAAGCTCTCACTATCCCTCTCTTGGTCTTCCTTCACTCCCTGATGTACCTATAAAAGGTTTTATCCCCCTTCTTAACTGAGGTGGCCAACTTCTGGCCTTATGTAGCCAACTGCAGATTTTATCAACTAATCTTTTTGTGGTTTATATATACTTGACATGTGTGCAAAAATATCTCTTATGTAGTAAGTACTTTACAAGTTTAGTAACTTGCCACACCAAAAGGTTGCAAGTTTAGCAAGTTCACTCCTCAAAAAACTAGTAGTTGAAGTTACAGGCCTAATGCAGCAAATTTCCATACATTGTTCATGTCAAACTACATGGCAGGTGGAGGGTGTTTTCAATCAGTTGATGATGCAGGGTGCAGTAATTTCCTAAGGAGGTGCTTATTAAACAGTTGTTCTTATTTATTTGCCTGGTAGCCATGAGGGTCATTGCGGACTAGGAGTAGGTACTGGCAGACAACTACTTTATTCAAGTCAGCAACTGCTCATCCTCTAGCAGTGACTGCTGTCAGAGTCAGATTCAAGGTAACCTTAAATAGTACAGTAGAAGTTCTGCTAAGGGGTAGAATTTCCTGAAAAAATGCGAAAGAGTCTTCTGTTAAAGTCAGATTGGGCTAACACAGCTGCTGTTAGCTACCTCAAGGGGGTAGTGAGTACTGTTTTTGTTTCTTCATTGCTTTTTAATTCTAATCTAACACTGTTGATTCCTGCTACTTATATATCTGGCACTTTGAATTTCCTAAAAGTATCTATCTATTCATCTATCTATCTATCTATCTATCTATCTATCTATCTATCTATCTAGCTATCCATCCATCCAAAGTTGCCATCTTCTTGTGCTCTTTCTCTCCCGTACTGCAAGCTTTATGCTGTGCCCTGGTTTCCCTGACAACCACCACCTTGCCTGGACTTCTCCACTAATTAGGCGGAGGAAGGGCGGGGCTCCAGCTGTCCTTACATGCAAGTAATTACTAGCGGCACCCACGCTTTGGCCCTTTGTGCTAAGGATGAGTGCAAAGGACATCAAGGAGTCTACCTGGAGTCCATTGTGAGTTTGCTGTTTGGCCAGCCACACTGCCCCTTCAGATTGCTACCATTATCACTTGCTGCCTAACTCTGTTTTACAGTAAGTACTGAAACCCCCCCTCTATATCTTTGTCAGACTTCTCCTACTGTGCTAGCACAACCATTTTCTAGTTTCTCAGGTTTTGTTTTATGTCACTAACTGAGCCACACCAACTTGTACCTTTCTAGGCTACACCTTGCCTTGCACTATGATTGACTCTACTTAGCTGTTTTATTATTTGTCACTGTGCTGCTGTGATCTCCAAGCTCTTTATAGGTTCTGTATATTTTAATGTTATACATTTACCATATCCACTCTGTCTTTTTAAATTATTATAGGTAAATAGGGGTTGGAGTACCAGGAGTCTTGTAAATCTATTCTGTGATGTTCATGTTCCTTGTGGGTTTCTACCCTAATGCCTCCCTCCCATGACCTGATAAGAAAGAATTGAGTCCTAACTTTCTTAACCCTTAGGCTGCCAACATAATTAGAATGTATAGGAATTTTGTGAGGGGAGTTGTAATCTGGATCTGTGAACTGTACGTGAGTCCTATGGCTTTTTTTTTAAGTCAAGATTTTTGCTCCCACACCTCTGCCTGCTCCTACCTTATGGCCATGCCTGCTGGTGACCTTCTATCCCTATCTGCTGCTCCTCCCCCACCACTGTTTAAGGTAGTATGGATCTTTAAGAGTATAGTGGCCATCATACTAGCAGAGGCAAAAGACTTTTCTTGGTTTTCTCCCAAGCCCCTCCCACCTCCCTGATGCTGGGCAGTGCCCTGATAGGCTTTGCATATGTGCAAAAATGTTCCTAAGGAGGAGGGAAGATCCCTGGCTGACCACAGGGATGGACTGTGCTGACAGAACTGCAGTGCCATTCCTCTCCAGCTGGGAGTGCTACCATGTGGCAGTGTTACTCCAGCCCCTTCAGCAATTGAACCCAGCTCCCGAGTTCACTCATGAACTTGGTTCACTGGTGTTGGAATGCAACAAGCTATGCATTGGGCCCTCAGGTGGCTCAAGGTCATATGGCATTAATTGTAGTAAAAAAATGCACAAGTGATTTCAGTTGTGGTTTTGACCTTTTTTTATCTTTTAAACATTTTGGTTGTGTAGGACTTAATACATTTTTCACAACAGTTTTGCTCCTTTAATCATTTGTTTGTGTCAGACTTGATACATTTTTATAGCAGCTTTGCTGCTTTAAACATTTTGTTTGTGTTGGACTTGGTACATTTTGACAATAGTTTTGCTGATTTAAGCATTTTGTTTGTGTTGTACTTAATGCTTTTTTCACAATAATTTTGCTGCTTTAAACATTTTATTTGTGTTGTACTTAGTGTTTTTTTCACAGCAGCTGTGTTGCTTTAAACATTTTATTTGTGTTGGACTTAGAACACTTGTTGTGAAGATTTTAGTGCTTCACACATTTTTTATGTTGGACATAGAAACATTGTTGTAATGCTCTTTTTTCCATTTGGTCACATGCTACTATCTGATGAACCACACAAATGTGAACTTTACAGTCAAGTATTTTTCTTTTGTTGCTTTTAAAATTGGAAAAACATGTTTGCATTTTTTTGGCTATTTTTTTTACTCTACCATACGTGCACCCAGTTTTAAAACTTTAGAACCTTATAACTTAAAAACCACAAACTCTTTCATTTTCAAACCATGAAAGGTTCTTATTGTGGCCTGAGAGCTAAAGAACCTGTAAGTTTCATCATTTAAATCTTTCACGTTTTTGTGCTATCTAATGGGCCAAAGAAAGGTCTCCGTTTGGGATTTTTTTAATGTAAATTCACTGATTAACAACTTTCAAACCACCATACTGATTTTCACTAAACTTGAAAAAAACAAAAGTCCCTTGGACTCACATTCTGCACACCCAGTTTTGCAGTCTTCAGACCTAAGATTGCTGAAATATAAGCTGTTGAAAACTGTTTTTGACACAATACTAACTCAATCATGACATACAGGCACTACTACATGTGTATAATCCTTTGCAGCACACAGTAGCTGGCTCTGCTAATGGTTGCTGTAAATACAGTAAGTGAGAATGACCTCCATTGTGATAGCCAAGAGAGTTAGTCATACTTGTGATGATGATTGCAAAGCCTCTGGTGGCCACATATTTACACTTCCCAGAAGGTGAAGGTTTCAGGTCACAGTTGGCTTATAGATTTTGAACTTGGTGCAGGTGGTTATAAGAGGAAAATTGGCACAATGTCTAATGTCAGTGGTAACTGCAGAAAGTTCTGGGAACAAACAATGACCACAGTTTTGTGTGAATTTTTGATATACTGTGGTGGTTTCCAAAAGTTAAAGAGCAGGTATAGCTAAAATGAAATGTTTAATAAAACTCTCATGTTTATTGCAACAATATTTGGCCATAGTATTTCCTTTGCTTCTGATGTCACAGTATCAGTTGTTATTATACATGTATGTTCAAAAGAAATCTGACTGCCTCCAACTGACCTCACAATTGCTGGTTGTGACATTATAGTCTGTTGTCATGGTAAGCACTATGATGTCATAAAAAGTGCACTATGCTGATGCAGATTAAAGTTTTTGATACAGTCTTTTTGAATAAGCAGGTAAAAACATTGCACATTTAAGAAAGGTTCTCTTTGTTAAATTGCAATTGCTAATTTAAGTATGTCTATGAAATTATATTTTTAAGTGAATGCCTACTTTTTAAACAAGGATGGGGTTTGCTAAGGTTGCTTTTCTTTAAAATAATATCTGCATTACTCTACCAAATCACTTAATTTTAATTTACTCTATGCAATTAGCAGGCATGTGTCAAATTGGCATAATGCCCCCAATACATTAATGTGATAAATGACTTCAACTGTTTCCTGTGAAGGATTAAAAAAAATCATTTGGGGAAAAGGGTTAAGGCTGTCATTGTCTTGTTGTGCCAGCTGGGGATACTTGATGAAAGAGGACAGTTACCATGGAAACATTAGGTATTATTGTACTACATGAATCAAGGACAAATGTGTGTCATTGTCTAACTCTATGTCTTTTGAGGTCAGCGTCTAAAGATATTACAATAAGAAAGATTGCATTCCAGCCTGGTTTTCTCCTTTGTCTTTTTGACCAGTTTAACTCAGCATTCTAGAAGGCAATGAATCTGAACTCATATGTAGATGGTAACTATTTTCTGGTTCTCCTGACACCTGCTCATTGACTTTTCTTGTACCTGTTGACTGTAACACAGTACAAGATACAGTGATTACACAGAGACAAACATGATAGAAGTGACTTGAAACATATAATGGGTCTACTTCTGATTTCCACAGGCGAGCATGGCACATGTGCTTCATCATGTCATTTTGCATGGCCTACAACCTGCCCTCAGACACACTGTGCTGACATTCTGCTATCTACTAAACTGATGAGTTAATTTCAGAATACTGATGTCACCCCATAGGAAGAAGAATAGGAGGAGGAGAACAAGGGCGCAAGAGAGAGAAATAGAGAGAGACAGAGAGATGCAAGACTAAAATTCAAAGCTACAAAAAGCAACACAGAGAGTTAAAGGGGGGTGGGCACAAACACCAATAGTAAATATTGATATATAAGAGCACACAAAGTAACAAAACCACTGAGAGAAAATGGCACCCTCACACAAATACATGTTGCTTCATGTGGTCCTCGATGGAGGAATCAACCTTGGAATTTGGCCTCTCATGTGTATTTTATGAGCACCACTGCACTAGATAGTAATATACCTCAACTGTCTCATCATGTGTACTTGTATATGAATATTTATAACAGAAGACATTTTATTGCATATGGTACACATTGTAAATGAGCCTTGTTGCTCATTTGGGATGTAACCAAGTTCATGCTTTTTCACGAATAAAAATTTTACTACTATTACCACTAGATAGTTGGGAGTATGCATGGGTCCAAATGTTTGGGTTCAGGTAAGAGGAGTCACCATCGGGACTTGTTGCCTCTGACTGTACCCAAGATGGCCCAGCCTGGACACATACACATGTTTCCCATTGCATTAAAAATTCCCCACACTGGGCTACCTGATGACCCAGTGGAAGCACCACATGCTTCCGTGCCAATAACCTGGGTTCAGAAGCAGACCTAGCAAGTCAGTCAGGTGGCCAGGGGGCTGTGAGGCACTGCTGCACAGCAGCACTACCAGCCGGGGGGGGAGGTACCCAAGTTCTGGCACTGTAGCACCCCTTGCCATGGGCTGAGGAAGCTTAGGCCTCCCCCACAGGATATCTACATGTGACTGAGGGACATGCCTGGGGATGCACGTGCTGTGCTAGGGTGCCAGGGAAGGGGGGGAAGGGGAGAAAATCTAGAAAAAAACCTATGCACACTGATGGCTGTCAGTGATAGCACTGGTGCCCCTGGGTTCCTCCCCATGTGGATCCCCATTGGCGAGATGGTAGGGGAAGTAATGGTTGGGACTAGGGGTGGTGACAGACGTCTGAAGCAGGTGGAGGAGGTCATTGGGGCCAAAAAGCTGCATATAAAAAAAATCCCCAACCTTCATACCTCCAAATGATCCCTTGATCCATATCTTTTTGCAAATGTTCACCGGATGTTCGAGGGCACATCCCCCTCTCCCCACATCATATCACATAGCATATAATGGTCCTGTGGGTCACTCATGTATATTTAAAAAAAATAGCCCCACCAGTATTTCTTCAATAAATAAATCAAGCCCAGGTAACACTGGGTAGAGGAGGAGAGTAAGCAGTTCTGGTGGCTTGTTGTTTCTCCTGATCAGGCAGCACTCAGCTTGAGGTTAGAACGTGAGTAGGTTGGGCTCACAGAAAAGCATCCAGCTGCAAAGGGCACCCTTAGGTAAGCTTCACACCCGCTATAGCTCCATGCCCTATTCGACTGCAAATTAATAGAGTGGTGGACTATAGGAATAAGCTGCCATTTGTCCCTGGATATGGCTTATCTACTATAATGGTGGCAGAAATTATTGTTTTAATTGTTTTTCTTTTATGAAACAGTCATCCTCACAATAAAGTTATCCACAAATTACTTTGGTATAGTGGCCACTTACTCATGAAATATGAAGATTATTTTCCTCCTAATCTGAAGTTTTGATGTAAATAAAATAGCCTAGTAGCTTACAGGTGTTCTACAGTATTAGACTGGAGAACAACTGCTTTAATACCTGTGCTTTTTAGACCTTATATAATAACATCATAAGTTACAGATGGAAGGAATTTGGGTTCTCTAAAAGGTAAGTACACATTTCTACCACAGGTTCTATCTTGCCTTTCTCTCCCACCAATTAACAGTGATTTGTTTTTAAGTTTGTTTACAGTACTTAGATTATGAGTGTGGCTAACGATATCAAAGTGGGATTGCAGCAGTAAGGGGAGGAAGAATCATCTGATGTGAACACCTTAGGAATCCAAGGCCACTAACTAACCTGTTCCTCACATGCATGCAAAAGTGTTATGTACATAGGCTTTCCTGCTTGTACTTTCTGATGCAAAACCAGTCACATCTTTCTCTGACAGACACCTATCAAATTCAACCTTAAAAGTCTGTACTGTGGCTGCCTTGCCAACTCCTCAGACAAACTGCTCTGCATGTGTATTACCCACTGTTTGAAACAGAAACATAGAAACACTGTATTTGTAGGCAGAAAAGAACTGCTTGGCCACCCAGTCTGCCCAGATAGTCCCTGCTTAATCTTTCTCTGCAGACTCTAACTGGCCTTTGGTGACCTTCTCATCATCCTGACTATTTACTGATATTCCCCTATGTCTATCCCATGCATTCTTGAAGCTCCCTACTGTTTTCACTTAAGCCACGTCTGCTGGCAGTCTCCGTTCTAGGCTTCTACAACACTTTTAGTGAAGTAGTACTTGCATTTCTCTTAAATTCCTCCCTCCAGCTTCATCACATGCCCTCTAGTCCCGGTGTTCTTTCTCATTTGAAAGAGACTCCCCTCCTGCACCCTTCTTATCCCTGTGAGGCACTTGGAGGCCTCTATCATGTCCCGGCTCACTCTCCTCTTGTACAGAGTGTACATGTTGCAATCCCTCAGCCTCTTCTCATAGGGCTTTAGTGCAACCCCTGTGCCATTTTAGTTTCCCTCCTTTTGACCGCCCCCACCCTATCTATGTTCTTTATGAGGTATGTCCACCAGAACTGGACACAATACTCCAGGTGAGGTCTCACCAGCGAGCGATATAGTGGCAACACCACCTCCCTCCTCTTGCTGGAGATACCTCTCCCTATGCATCCCAGCATCCCACTGGCTACCCATTGCTTTGTCACACTGCCTTACCACTTTTATGTAATCAGATATGATAAGCCCATGGTTTCTTTCATGCTTAGTTACTGTCAGTACCTCTCCCCATCCTATACTCAGCTCTTGGGTTCCTATTCCCTGGGTGCATGATTTTGTACTTTTTGGCATTGAACCCCAACTACCATTCTCTTGTCTGCTCCTCAGATTTTCTAAGATTCCTATGCATATTTTTCACCCTCTCCTGAGTGTCCGCCCTATTACAGAGTTTGGTGGTATCTGCAAAAAGATATACCTTCTCTTCCAGTTCTTCTGCAATGCTTTACTTCCAGTTGTTCTGCAATGTTGCTTATAAAGACACTGAAGAGGACCAGTTCCAATAATAAGCCCTGTGGCACCCCACTGGTCACTGTCCCATCATTACAACTGTTGTTACAACTTTGTATATAATGTAAATAATGCATGTACTCGCACTGATGTCTGTTATTCCACTCACTGTTTATATGCCTGCTCCATCCTGTATTGTGTACGACGAGGAGCCTTTGTAAATGAGTCCCTGACTCAAAGGTCTGTAATTCTGATACAATAAATAAATAAATGAATAAATTACAGTAAGTGCCATTAACCAGTTTCTAACACAATTTACCATTTTGGATCCTACTCCTAGCCTGCTCAATTTCTTTATTAATCTCCTGTGCAGCTCTGTGTTGAAGACCTTGCTACAGTCCAGATAGGCCATATCCACTGCCCTCCCTGATCTATTTCCATTGTTACCCAGTGAAAGAAACCAGTTTTGTCTGACATAACCTCACCTTGTGAATCTATGCTGCTTGTGATCTTGCAGCCCACTGAATTCAAAACACACTACCAACCTTTCCTTTAACAGTGTTTCCATGAATTTCCCCACCACTGAGGTGAGATTGGCCAGCATTTAGTTGCTAGCCTCTTCCCTGCTTCCTCTCTTATGTAGAGGGACCATGTCTGCTCTCTTGCAGTTCTCCGGAACCATGCCTGAGTTTCCAGAGAGCGACTGAATAAGGTCATCAGTGGAGCAGCTAGCACCTCTGTGAGTTTCTTTAGTAGCCTTAGGTATATCCCGTCTAGTCACATAGCCATGTCCACTTTCAGAACTGCAAGCCTCCTCAGTTCTCTTTCCTCTGAAAATGAACTTGTGTCTACCCATCCTCTTTGTTCCTGCTGCTTCCTCATGGTCCATCCCTACTCCTTCCACTTTGAAGACTGAGCAAAAGTACCTGTTCAGGATATTTGCTTTTTCTTGGTCCTCTTCCACGTAGCCCCCCGCCACCCTCTGTATCCTTACTGTTCATCTCCTTGCCTTCCTCTTCTCACTTATGTAACAGATTTTTAGCTACCCCCTTGGATATCCTTTCCTCTGTCTATGCTTTTGCTACCCTCACTGTCTTTCACGTGTCCCTGTTTTACTTTGTATACCTCCATGTCTTCTTCTCTCTGCATTTCCTTATACCTCCTGAATGCAACCCTTATTTTCTTCACTACCTTGGTCACTTCCCTAGAGAACCATAACTATCTCTTTTTCCTTCTGCTTTTAGTCACTTCTTTTATGCAGAAGCTGGTTGCCTTAACTATTCCCTCCCTTATTTTTTGCCACTGTACACCTACCATTCCTGGAAAATCCCTCTCTATGAGGAGTTTCTGAGGTAGTCTCCCATTTCTTGAAAAACTCTCCTTCTAAAGTCTAGGATCCTAGTCCTCATGTGGTTGGCCTCTGTTCCCATCTTAATGTTAACCGACACTGTATGGTGATCATTGGTACCTAGGGGACTGGCAACAGTGATGTCTGCAATACAATCCCTGTTTGTAATCACCAAGTCCAGCACTACCCCATCCCTAGTGGATTCATTGACTAGCTGCCTGAGAAAAGCCCTATGAAGGGAGTCAAGGATGGCCCTGCTCCATGACAAGACTGCTTTCAGAAGATCCAATCCACTTCTAACAGATAAAAGTCACCAACTAGCAGCACCTCCCCATTACATATCATCCTGATGATTGCTTCCCCAAGTGCCTCATCCAACTCCTCTCCCTGTGCTGGAGGTCTGTCTACCACCCCTGTACAGATAGCATAACTAGGGCCTATCTCTAGGATGACCCACAACACCTGCAGCCCTTCCTTTTCCTCCTGGTGCCCCTGCACTTCTGTGGCCTTCATTCCCTCCCTTACATATTGTACGACCCCTCCTCCCCTCCTCCATTCCCTGTCTCTCCTGAACAGAGAGTAGGGCAGTATGGACATGTCCCAGTTGTGCTTATCAATTCACCATGACTCCTTTATGGCCACCGAATCCAGGCTAGTCTCCACCATGACAACCTTCAGGTCCAGAATTTTATTTCCTAGACTCTTTGCTTTGGCACAAATTACTGTCTATACATTACTCCCTCCCTGTCTGCTTTCCTGTTTCCCCCTTCTGCCTGTGCTGCTCTCTGATTCCCCCCCCCGACTCACCTATTCCCTTGTTACCTTCTCCATTAACTGTCTACTTTATTCTTTTCTTCTTGCTTTCCTGATTTATACTCCCTTGTCCTCTGCCTTGTTCCCACCCCGTCTTCTTGTGCCCCTTCCCTGGGAGTTTGCTCTCCTTGGACCCTGCTCCCCTGCTGCTTCATCATCTGGGAGGGGCAATTATTGCCTCTCTTAGTTCTAAAACCTCCCCCAGCTAGTTTAAATGATCATCCCAGTAGCATTTAAACCTCCCACCAAGGACTGTGGTCCCTTTCTGGAAAGATGCAGGCCATCACCCTATAGAAGCCCATATTTTCCCAGGTTGGCCCCAGTCCAGAATGTAGCCAAAGCCCTTCACAAAGCACTGTGCCTTCAACCAACTGATCAGAGCCCTGGTACAGAGTGTCCTTTTCTGTCCCTGGCCATATACAGGTAACACCTTGGCAGAAGCTGCCATGCATGCCACCTGCTTGAGGCCCCTCCCCAGCTTGCACTACCCCTACCCTGTCCCTTGCCAGCTGGACAATGACATCTAGCTCCCTGTCATATCCTGTTGCCTTAACAATCCTCTAGATCTCTTTGCCATCACCCCAAGCTGAAGCACTTGTCCGGAACTTCACTTCTCTCTTCTTCCCCCCCCACTCCCAAGTCTATTCCCTAACAATACAGTCCCCCAGCAGCAGATGCTTCCTCCTCAGCTGGGGGACTCTTCCTCCCTCCCTCCCTCCTTCCTCGAGGCCTTCCCTTCTGAGGACCCCCACTTTTTCCCTTCCCACTGCTACAGGTGACTTCTCCCACCTGCCCTATCCTGTCAGCACAGCAAAGGAATTCTGCAGTGGTACAGGCTAAGGAGTGTGTACCCTTCCCACCACCCCTACTCTCCTGGAACCCATCAAGGTCCACCCACTCTGTCTCTGCTAGGCATCCTCTGAGAGAACGTGGGCAGACTTCATGGCCTCTGGGTAGGGCAGAAGGTTCTCTATACCCTTGCCAGTTCAGCCAGGAGTCCAGCAACCTCTGTCCTCATCATACAGAGGTGAGCAGAAATGGGGCAGCACCTCAATCTCCAGAAAGTGTCCTGAAAGACTATGGCTGTGTACCTGTTACACTGCACCACTCCAACGCTCTTTCCTTCTTCTACCTCAGTGTGTTATGAAACATTCCTGTACATTGCTGCCTCCTTTCTTTGCTCAATTGAATATCTACCTCTCCTCATAATTGTTTGAAATGTGTTTGGTACCCTACCCTAGATAGGGTGGTTCTTGTTTTAATTTTTTTAACCCACCAACCTGTGCCTAACCTGTTCTGGGTATCTACTACTTCTTACCCCCTTGGCTGAACCTTATTCATTACACTACTCTGGACAGGGTTTCTTCTAATTTCCCTTTTCAACCTCCTACCCATACCTACCTAATCCTAGTGCATACTATTCCTTGCTCCCTAGATGTTAGCACACTACCTGCATCGACCTATCCTGAAGCTGTCTGGCATTGTGCATTATCCCTCAAAGCTCAGAAAATGCCACTGCTGATTCTACTAGACCCCTTCAGTTCAAAGAGCTCTGTATGGTCCACCCTATCAAGTCCCATAAGAATTCTAAATACTTTAATCACATGTGCAGCAGTCTCCTCCAGAATAAACAAATGTAGAATTGTTAGTGTTTCATTATAGCTCTTGCCCTCCAGCCTCTTAGATACTTAGGTCTGGTGAGATGAGATAAGTCAGTATGACACAATCCATCTCGTTTGTCTCTGTTATTCTTACTGCAATGACCTGAAAAGCCTATTCATTTAGGGGCATTATGCTGCACTTTCTCTATCTACTTAATATATTTCTCATACTGACAAGACACAAAGTGAATGCAGTACTCCAGGTGAGGCCTAAGCAGAGTCTTATACAAGGGGAAGAATAACCTCACACTTTCTTTATACAACCTAGAATCCTAATACTGTAGCTTTCTTCACTGCTTTTGCACACTGTCACCCCTGCTTAAATGTAGTGTCTGCAATGACACCAAAGTATTTCTCCTCCTCCTCTGCATTAAATAGCTCCTTGCCACACAGGGTGCAGATATGTCTCCTTTTTGCACCAATGTTAATATCCTTTGTGCATTAAAAATAATCCCGAATGCTCAAACAATTTACTAAGCTTGACTTGCACAAGCCATCTTGCAGATTGCTGTCCTGTTCCACTGCATTGAGAGTTCCAGACAAGTTTGCTGTTATAAGCAAACTTAAAAATCCTGCTGGTGACTCACTCTACCAGATTGCTAATGAAAATGTTTAATAGATGTGGTCCCAGCACATACCCCAGGGCACCCTAATTGAAGCAGTTTGGAAGGAATCGTCTAAGTCATTATGCAGAAAAGGGAATACTGACTTGTAAATTATGTTTTTCTTTTGTTTTCTTGTGTAACTTATAACATTTTGAGTTGGAAACTATTTCCCTGAGAAATATTTGTTTGGGTGCTATACAAAAGTAAAAATGATAGACATGGGTTTTGCCTCAGCTTATGTCATTTGATTAAAGCCAAAAAGCCATAATCCTTATGCTGTCTTTGGGGACCATAAGTTTCCTCCATCTACATACTATATGTTTTGTGGGTCAGGTAACAGCTAAATGGACTGAAAAAAATGAAATCTTGCTAAGATTTCCATATTAGAGGAGCAGGACTGTCTTCATGATGGCAGACTGACTGTGCAGTGTCCATGCACTAATTCAAACCTGAGTTACACCTGTGGTCAGAATATTCATAGGCACACAGTCATCAAAAAACATGCCCTATATGTGGCTAAGTAAAGGTTCTGACTTATGAATTAAACACAATCTTTTCTGGCTATAAAATATAGAAACGGTATCATTTTAGTCTTGATATGCATATTAGCTTGAACAACTTTTGATATATTGTATAAATTACAAAATGCTCAGTGAGAGCTAAGAAGAATTACTCCCAATGAGGCAGGACTACGTCAGTTTATCCTAGAAGTGCAATTTACAACTGAGGAGATTCTTTTACACTGTCAATCGAGATATGCAATTCTTTGAATTGAATTCCTTTAACACTTACAGCTGAGTTTCCTTTTGTAAGTTTCTTTGTTATTTCAAAATATTCAAGATAATTTTGAAATGATGGTATACACATTGGCCTCCATTTCTACTGGACCATTTTGGTCCTTAAGCATTTGTTTAACTGCATTAAAACATGTTTGTATAAATCTAATGAAAATAAAATTCTTCACCTACTGTACTCCTCAGTCAGTGCTTCCAAACCTGGTCATCTGTTTCTTATTCTAGTTTAACTATTTAAGGACAGATGTTCATCCTGAAGAAAGGAATCAAATCACTGCAATACACAAATATTTGAAGCATAACTTCAAACTGTGGCTTGCAAACTCTTAGTTACATGAGGGAGCATTGGATTCTATGTGTTGTGTTGTAACAGATGAATCCTAGCATCCAGACAGACTGACACCAAACCTCCCTTCGACTCCCCCTTCTTTTCCTTTTTCATCTCACCAAATGATGTTTTAAAGGCCCTCCATGCCCTGAATTCCAACAAAAGTAAGAGCCCAGATGGCCTAGATCCCAATCTGCTCCACCTCTCCGTGCTTACTATTGCTTCCCCTCTGGCCTCCCTATTAAATCTCTTTCTCCCAATTCTCAGTTCCCTAACCCTGGAAACACTCTACTGTTATCCCTCTCCACAAAAGTGGTGACCCTGCCACCCCAGGGAACTATCACCCAATCTCCTTACTTTCCATTCTAGCTAAGATCCTAGAACATATTGTCCTCACTTAGCTCACCCCTTACCTTGACTCACCTCATTTTTCACCCCTTTCCAGGCTGGCTTCTGAAAGTCAAACTCCACCACCACCTCCCTCTTATGGCTCACTGACTCCATACTCACCAGTATGGATCAAGGACATGTTACCTCTGCCATATTTGTTAATCTGGCAAAGGTCTTCAACACTGTATCCCACCTTGTTCTCCTCCACAAACTCACTGCTGCTAGCTTAACCTCTTCAGCCACAGAGTGGTTTCAATTCTACCTATCAGGCAGATCTCAATCAGTTAAGATTGCCTCCTCCCTCTCTCCTTCACTTCCCATCACCACTGGCATCCTGCAGGGCTAAGCACTTGGCCCAATATTATTCTCCATTTTTCTCAATGATCTCCCCACAGTCTACTACACTTCCCGAATCCATATGTATGTGGACAACACCATCTAGCACTTCTCACTCTGATGCAGAGGCTAGACTGCAGCATAATTTCAACAAGGTCCAGCATTGGTTCCAGTCCAACCAGCTGTTCCTGAATGTCAAAATGACAGTGTCAGTGTCCTTCAGCACTAGACAGAAGATATTTAAACTCAACCCCCCCATTCCACACCCTGGATGAGCCCCCTATTGAAAATGTCACAACATTTAGATACCTTGGGGTCTGGTTAGACCACCATCTGGATTTTTTGGTACACGTGAATGCAATTCAAAAGAACCTTCACCCCAAGATTGGTGCTTTACACCAGAGCAAGGACTGCATTCCTCAATCTGCCCATCATGCAATAGTGCAGAAAATGAGCCTCCCTACCTTTGACTATGCTGACATAGTCTACAGTGCCACCCCTAAAACTACCCTGGCCAGACTGGATACCCTCTTCAACTCCTTCTGTTGCTTTGCTAAATCCTGCCCCCTCGTACTCTCCACTGCGAACTATATAAAGCCCTGTCCTTCCCACCATGGAGTCCAGATGGCTGACCCATACTGCCACCTTCATGGTCAAATTCTGGTTTGGCAATCTCCCCTCATATCTTTCTTCTGCCATATGCACTTCCTCCCAATGCACTTACTTCCTCCATAACTCTGATCTAAAATCCTTTGCATTACCCCATCTACTACCATTGGCCAATCCGCATTCTCATTCCACTGCCCTAAATTGTGGAACGCTCTCCCGTCCCCATCTGCAATGCCATCTCACACAAAGCTCTCTCAACCCTACTACATGAGTACACATCTCCTATCTGCTATTGCCAAAACCCTCCAACCCTCATAGAGTCCCCTCCACTCCCCCTCTAACCCCAGCTAGTTCCCCTGCCCCATTTCTAGCCCCTAGCAGTTTTTTGTCCTTTTGCAAATTTGGTCACCCATTCCACCTTACCTTGTGTACATTGCTGCTTCAATTTACTCATTGCACCCTTCTATTTTGCTGTAAATTTTGATCACTAGTATCAGGTTGTTCTTGATGTATTGTATGTGGCTACTATGAATTCATAGCTCCCTTGTATTTATGCTGTAAATATTGTTAATTATCAGTTTGTACTTTTTGTAGTTGCATATGACTGCTGTGTTTATTGTTCACAACCAATGGTCCTTATATTCATGTGTCTATGTATTGCACTACTCCTCTTCCCCTCCACCCAGGATGCATCTGGAAACAAACTTCACCACTCAGTATGCCTTCATGGTGAAACACTTGAATAAATAAATGAGCAGATGAACCTACACACACTGAACACACATAGATAAATTAGATAAACACCTTCTACTTTACAAATGCAAGCATGCATGATACTATGGCTTGCACCTACACACATCATTGTTTATTATAACTTTGTCAGGGAGTGATGCTATCAGCGCAAGGCATAGGGTTTGGAACAGTAGACTTTTTAAACTTATCCATATAGTGGCTATATATTTATCTGCTCATAGTGAGAATAAGAATAAAATTTGAATTTAAGCTACTTTCAGATCTCAGGCTCATTTGTGAGAACACGACATATAGGACCAGATGCTCACTGATATTACCAAGAATTGGTATCCTGCAGTTGGAAGGTGGGCACCAAGTCTTTATGCATTTTTTTTTATTTCTTTTGCAGTAAAATTGCCAATAATGGGAACATTCCCCTCCTCCAGCTTCAAGATTACTGTCAGTTTACATGACTACCTCAAATCGTTTGCAACATTTTTGGCATTACACTATCTGAGCTCTACTCCTACCCTGCAATAAATGTTTCTTTGCTGCAGAGAATAGGGTACCTACCCCCTTCATTTTCCTATTTATTTCTCCTGTAGACCATATAATCTCTTGTTTCAACCTTGGCTATCACTTCTATGCTGTCACTAAGTAACACTTTCTCTTCTTAAACTCATGGGATGTTTTCTATATTTACTCTCTCCTGACTTCAGCCATGCAAATACCTAAACTTACTTTTTCCAAATGTTTATTGACTTGCATTTGTTTGGCAGGAAACTAACCTAAAATACTATTTATCTTTCAGCTACTGACACTACAAGCACACTACATACATCAGAAGAACAGCAGGGTTGGGGTGACTGGATTAAGAATGAGCAGCCCACAGAGAATCATACTGATGAAGGCTGGGAGGAAATAGAAAATGTTGACCAGCCTACTTTACAACCTATTGAGGCAAGTACCAATGTTACAACTTTGAAATCTAAATCACAGTATTGTCTGTCCCATGGGCCCACTGTATATACTTTTATTAAGGCATGTGAGAGGGAACTGTTAAATCTCAGAACCAGTGGAAAGAAAAATGCTGCATTTCATAATTGTACTAGTGGGAAAAGAGCAGTGTCAAAGAACAACTGACACTTTGAGAAAACTTTGAGAAACATAATATTTGGACATAAAGCAGTTTATATTTGTCATTAGATCTGTATTTCTTATCCAAATCATGTATTACTGAGGTCATATGCATGAAAACAAGATAGTTTTCCTTCACAGTTTATCAGCTTCTATTGCCTGTTCCCAATCTGATGTCACGCTACTCTGCTTGTGACATCACAGTTATACCCACGGCAAGAGACTGTGATATCACAACAGAGCATTATAATTTTAAGTAGGGAATAAGCTATAGAAGCAGATCAAGTCTCAGGAATAAAGATCTTATTTTGTGGGTATTTCTTCAGTAATACATAACGTAGAGGAGAAACGTGTAGAAGATACATGAAATAAAGCTGAAATTGTGTCTAAATATTGTGTTTTCCAACATTTTCCTTAAGGCCTCAGCTGCTCTTTAAAACATTTGGCTTCCAGTGCAGCAATAACATATGATGGACTGACAAAGGAGGGGTGGTTGTCATTATGGATAGTACAGCATATGCAAATGAGATAAAACAAAAACTAGTAGACCATTTTACCGCAAATTGGCAAGCAATTTGATGCCTATATTTAAGAAAAAGATCAAAGAATATCTTGAGTTGACATGCTATTAACTGTATATCACCAAGGATTAGAAAATGTTTTTATGGTAGGGAATCACTGGATTCTTGCCACATATGTAAACTGTAAGCTCCATAAGAATCTGGTAGACGCACTCAGCTACCCAATAATATGAGGGATTGGGTGGGTCACAGAAACACTTATCCCAGTTTGTAGACTAGTATCTTAAACCCATAGTCAGCAATACCCTTTTCATACAGAAGGGACACAGCTGATTTACTAAAAAACCTAAATGAGATAGAAATGGATGAGAATTGGTTCTACCTGACATTGAATGTTGAGGCATTATACACCTCAATTCTGCATAATGAATGCCTGGAAGCTCTGTACTATTATTTGAATCTTTGAGGGGCAGATGTAAATATCCCCACTGAATTCTTAGTGGTATTAGCAGAGATGGTCCTCAGATTTAATATGTTTGTCCTTGACCACAGATACTACCTACAGGTATGTGGCACCACCATGGAGTCTGGAGTCCATATAAAAAAGGGGAGATAGCTTTCACTGGAAAAAATCCAGAGAAAATTTACTAAGAATATAAATGGACTTTTTAATGTCCCATATCAAAAGATCTAGAAAACTTGAACCTTATACCAGTATAGCTTAGACATCTTCAGGGTGATTTAATTTATATGTTTGATATCATAAATGACCCATACCTGTTTACCCAAATGGGTTTCGTGTTTAAAAATAATATTCATAACACCAGAGGTCATCCTTTGCAGATCTGTAGGGCTAAATTTAATCATGTATCATGAAAGTTGTTTTTTACTCAAAGGATTATAAATCCTTGGAATAATCTACCTTTAGAAATTGTCATTAGCAAAAACTAATCAACTTTTAAAAATCACCTTGATAAATTTATCATTAACAAAGCCAATTTTGGGTATTATAATTGATTCTAGTGCTGTTATGGGCCCCACAGCCCCCTCAAACCTAACCACTTTAGTATGAACCTTAGTATTTGTACCAGTTTCACTAACCTTTATTTGGCCCTCTGGGAAGACAGATTCATCTGTGATTCTGCCACAAATCATTTCTTTGTGAAGGTGGATTTGTGGCTGCATTATATTGATGATGTCTTAATCATATGGAGAGGAGGTAAGTCTGAAATGTTACCCTTTGTAGCATACTTTGAGAGCAGAAACTCTTCATAGAAATTCAAACCACAGTTGCACTCTCAGGAAATTATATTCTTGGATATAAAAGTGCACAAAGTTGGAAATGGGTCTGTTGGTTTAGATGTATACACTAAGTCAGCAAACAGAAATTCCCTGCTGTTGGTATCCAGCTTCCAACCAGGTCACCAAATAAGGGGCATACCGAAAGGATAACTAATGCAAACCAAGTGCAGTTTGACTAATGAGTTGTATGAATGCAGAAAACAGAAACCAGCTAGCCAGGTGCTAAGTAGGGGATACAGTGAAATCACAGTAGAAAAAACTGTACAAGAGGTAGAAAATATGCAAAGGCAGAAACTACTGATTATGAATAAAAGACCAACAAATACAGAGAAAAGAACTTTCCCAGTGTGTCCTAGGTTTATCACTATTTTCAGTAATTGCACAGGACAGAAAACAGCTTAAGATACAAGAAAAAGTTTGGGGAAAAAAGACCAGAAACTACATGAATAACCTCCTACAGGTATATTAGGGTACAGTACAGGGTGAGAGGTAATTTCACTACATTTGACCAGGGATTGCAGCCATGGCTTGATTGCTTAAATCACTGGGGAGGTAGAGTTGTGCATAATGCAGGCTGAGGGCATACAATAATATGTGGGATAGCAAGAACACAGCCAGAGTATGTTTCCCTGTTTACCAGTCCCCCTCATCCCCCCTTTTTCTCTCTCTTCTTCTACTTTTCCTCTCTTCACATCTTGTCGGTCGACTACTGAAATGGAGGCAGATGGATATCAAATAGAACTACAACAGAAGGTGCATGTTAACTTCTTACTACTTACTACAGTAATCCTACTAGCTGGATTTTCTCTTTGTAAAACATACAGACAGGTGATGATTTCTATCATATAGTTATGTTTATCAAAAAATTGTTAGGGTCTACTGTTGGAGCAATAATCTGGAAGGTGGACATTATTCCCCTCATTGTTTAGTTAGATGTTTTGTTAAGATGAATTTAGAAATGTTTTCTCCATTGGTATAAGTTCTAGGTCTCTGGCTAGGTTCATTAGAGCATGTTTATCTTCTAGACTGAATATCTATTAATTTTCTTATGTGTTTGATTTGTTTGCTTTTGCTTTCCAACTGTTTTCATGTTTTAATTGTATTTGCATAAATGCATTTTCTATAATATAAGCCAATAAAATTTTACTATACAAAAAAAAAAAGAGAAAATGTTCAGGGGAAAAGACCAGAAACTACAGCAATACGAAGCTTAAAAGCTGGTGCTGTAAGACAAGGCACTGAGAAACCAAGACTCCTCCAGTTTTTCAGTCATTATTTATACAAATACTGACTCTGTAATGATTAACATCCTGATTAGGCAGGATGAAATGCTGTTAGCAGGTTATGTGCCTTTAAGATTGGTCCCTCCCTGGCCTGTCCAGGGGTATGGAGGGCTGAGATGCTGGCACCTTACCTCCAGCCATGCTGACAACCTGGGTTCAGGAATGGACCAGGGTCATTTGAGGGCTGGCTGGGCGAGGGAGGACTGAGCATCCCAGGACAGGTCTCCTACCTCAGGGAGGGGGAACTCTGAGTACTGCGACTTTCCTGCCACCTAGCAGAGGCTGGGAGGCAACACTCATAGTCCAGCAGGCATGGAGGGGATCAATGTGCACATGCATCACTCACAGATGTCCCAATGGAGAAAACAGAGGAAAATGACTCAGCTCGCTTGCTTCTCCTGCAGGCACCACATAACCCTACATGGCTGAACACCCACTGATACAGCTCTGTGTAAGTGGTAGTTAATCCACAAATTCACAAGATGGGTCAGTGACAGGGCTATGGATTGCTGCTGGGACCCAGGACGCAGGAAGATTAACAAATGAAGAACAAAAAAGATTTGCAGCTCCCAATTTTGGAAACTTGACATGATGCCATGCCATGTGACTTGTTTTCAAAATGAGTATAAATTCACTCTGTTTGCACACATGCACTTTATCTAGAGAAGCCTACCAGGAGAGTAGGCAAAACATTATTCAGCACAGCCTGAGCATTTCAGCATGTTTAGTCTGCATGCGCTGTTGTAGCTCTTCTTTATGCTGTTAAGTGATATTTGAAATAAAATGAATACGATCTAAAGATACAGCATGCACGTGAATGCCTCAATATCTTTCTGGCAAGCTGGAGGTGGGTGCATTTTTTTTTTTGAGATTTTGATATATATTTATAAAGGTAACACCACAGAGGAATTGGTGTGGTGCAGTTCTAATTATGTGGTAGCCATGTAAATACCTGTCACTAAGCTTATTTATTCCTGCTAAATTGAGTCATATGTAAATTTTTGATGCTGGGCACGCATACCTACTGAATCCTTTGTCCTACTGATCTCAGGAGCTCTAGTTTCCTTCATACACATTTGATTTAATAGCTTGGGGTCTTCCTGAAGACTGACCATACCTTCCACACATTGTATTACATTAATTTTGTTATGCTTACTTCCCCAAGTTTTGTGGTGGTTTTGCATGCACTTATCCTTTTTCTCAAAATATTTTTAGCTACTGAATTATTTCTATTGTACTTGACCATAGCTGCTGTCTTTGTATTGATGCTTGTAAAATGTCTTTAATATTGTCATTTTTTTGTATGTATGTTATCTATTTACTTTAATCAGTTTTGTTTACTGTGTACGTTTCCATTGATTGTATCTCTGTACTCCCATGTTTCCCCCACCCCTGGATTGCACCTGGAAACCAGCTGTGGCTCAGTGTCCTTTTCTTGGTTTACAAAAATTTTAAATAAATAAAAAATTTAAAACACATTAATCACATTTGTAAAACTTCTAAAGTATTTTCCACCTTGAAAAGGTTTGTCCTTGACCTTTACTTCAGCTCTGCTATGGAAATTCATCACCAGTATTACAGACATTACATCATCCCCATCCTGAGTGACATTCACTGGCTCTGTACCTACGCAGAATTCAATACAAGATCATCCTTCTTACCATGAAAATGATACACAGTCCAAAACCATCCAATTTCCTTATCCTACAGCACTGTCCTGCTTTAAGTCCTCCTCTGTCCTGCTAAACTCAACTGATGGTACAACTTTTAGCCACTATGCCTAATAGTAATGAAGTGGTGATCTGAACCTGAACTGGCCGGGAACAGCCTATGGCTCACTACAATGTCTCATGCTCAGTTACAACTTGCACCAGCTGTTAACAGAACCTACTCGTGCTGCCCCATCACAGAAATTGTCAGCTCTCATTGATTGGGTACTGGTGAATCGCTTGGAGCACATATACGTATCAGGCATATTAGCTGATATGTTATCTGACCACTCTTCTACTTTCTGCATTTGGTCAGCAGGTGCACCTCCCTCCCCTCCTCCATGTTTTGTTACCTTCACTAACTTTGCCAAACTGGAAGTAGATAAATTTCTATCCAATGTTTTCAAATTAACTGGACTGCTGTCCATACCTCAATGGATGTTGATGAAGCCCTACAAATTTTTCTAAATTAATTTCTTGCTGTTCAGTGGAAATATGTCCCACAGGTTACTAGGTGTGTTAGAGGCAAACCAACCAGGTGGCTCCACAAAGACCTGCTTGCAAACATGCATCTCAGGGATAAATGCTGGAAGTGTTACAAGTGTACTAGACCTCTCTTGTATTTCAATACCTATAGAGCTCTTAGGAACTCTTGTAGAAAGATGACCAGGGCTGCTAAAAGCAATTACTGCAAGAACCTTCTCGTAAGCTCTGCTAGTGATCCAAAAAAATGATGGGCACACATAAAGACTTTTCTGGGTACTTCCCAAATGGATATGCAAGGTGATATGATATTGAATGGAGTACATTGTAATAACCCTGATACAATAGTGAACTCCTTTAACCATATGTTACACAGTACACCTCTCTCTTCCTACAATCAACTAAATATGCTCCAACCCTTACTACTGACCAACTAAACACTGCCACTGACCTACCTAATGTGCTTCCAAACTCTCTGCCTTTTTATTTCAAGGCCATTACTAGACACAATGTTTTGATATTACTACAATCCATTTCAGACAACACTAGCACCGGCTCTGACTCCCTTGAACCATGACTCCTTAAGCTTGCCACTCCCCTTATAGCCTTGCCACTAGCCAAAATTTATACACTGTCTCTCTGTGGTAGCAAGGTCCCAGATATATGGAAAATTGCTTGAATTACTCCAGTTTTCAAGAAGGGAGACCCGAAGGATATCACAAATTACAGGCCCATTGCCATTCTCTCGGTCCTCAGTAAAATACTGGAGAAACTTGTTGCTTCTCAAACAGCTGCCCATCTAACCAAATACAACCTTCTCTCTGAAATACAGCATGGCTTCAGGAAAGGACACAGCACATCTACAGCCCTCCTTAAACTCACAACGGATATTCTATCAAATATGGATGCTGGTCTACTTACTGGTGCTGTCTTTATTGACCTTACGAAGGCCTTCAATCTCGTTGATCACTCACTGCTCCTAACCACGCCTTGTAAACTTAGTTTCTCATTTCCTGTTGTCGAATGGTTTAGGAGCTACCTGCTAAATAGGTTCCAAATGGTTAAATATAACTTCTCCCTATCTGGAAGCTCCACCATCAATATTGGGGTGCCCCAGGGATCCATCCTGGGTCCACTGCTCTTCTCACTTTTCATAGACAATATTACTGATGCTTTCAAATCATGTTCATCAATTCTGTATGCAGTTGTTCTGGTCCTCTGCTCCAGCTCCTTGAATGTAGGGTGCATCAACTCATCCTTGTCCACTGATCTCATAAAGGTGCAACAATGGCTATCTGACCATAAGCTGGTACTGAACACAAAAAAGACAAAGGCCACGCTTATAGGCTTGGTCCAAAGCTTAAGGCTCATTCTACAGACGTGCAGGTAAGTGTTTTAGGAGGTTCACCTATTGAATGTGTAACGTCTTTCAATTACTTGGGGGTCCTTCTTGACCAATCCCTTGACTTTAACTTACACATTCAATCTGCCTGCAAAACTGTGAATTCAAAACTGGGAGTTGCTTACAAGAGTAGCTATATGTTAACATCTGCTGTAAAGTTGGCTATTGCCAGGAGTATCTTGCTCCCTGCCCTTACTTATGGTGCCCTCATCTTTGTTGCAGTACATGTCTTCCCTCCATAAACTGGGTGTAACGTACAACAACATATGTAGATATGCCTCTTCATCTTCTTGCCTTATGCACCACTGCCAGCTCTACAAAGACTTAAAATGGCTCTCTCCCTCAGCTCACAGGAAATATGCTTTGTGCACACTCATTGATTTTGTTCTTCGACAGAATACACCATCCTCACTTGCTACACTGCTTGTTCCCAAAAACTCTTACCATGGTCTACGGTCGGCTGATCAATCTTTACTTTATGTACCTAGGTATCGTACTTCCAAAAGTATTGCCGCTTTCCAACATACTATCCCTCAAATCTGGAACTCTCTTTCCCTAGACCTGTGGCTGACAAAGTCTAATCTCGGCTTCAAAAGTGAGCTGAGGCAATATTTATCTCTGACTGACACCTGCACTTGTTTTAGCCACACTTGATTACCCTTATCTCTATCTTCTCTCCCTCTCTTCCTATATTCTTGATACAGTTTCTCTACTCCTTTCCTGTTGTTTGCCTTTTAACCTACCCTACTCTTTCTACCTCTAGCTCCTACATGGTATACTCCTTATACCTTGAATACTACTGCTGACTTCATTACTTGTATTCTATTCAACTACTCCTCTCTAACCTTGTCGTACATTTTTACTTTTGCCCTATGTTACATTTGCTTTGTCTAATTCTGTTTCCAGTCATTTATGTTATGTGTCTAGCTCTTATGTAATATACAGTATTATTCCTATGTATTATCTGTTGACATTGTGCATAACCTTTCATCTGTATGTACTGTAATTGCTCCCAAGAATTGTTAACAGTTTGCATTTACTTGTTATACTCACCCGGGTCATGCCTGAAAATAGTCAATTTTGGCTCGTGCACTTACCCGGTACACAAAAACTAAATAAAATAAATTCTGTGGAAGTCTTTCTAGAGGCCTTTGAGTGGTTGAGTACTATTCTTGTTTCAGATTCCTTCTTGAAACCCAACAAATCTGGGGCCACCATAACCCCTAGTCATCTTCCCCCTTCAATCCCAGTCCTCCCATTCAATTTATATACAGTAAAAGAAATGCTGGCACAGTGCCAGCTCCAGTGTGCGTCTTACAGCATTCTTTCCTACACTTACTCACCTGGGTCCCAAAGGGCCATTCCTTCCAAGTAGTCCCATTCTGAGCCCCAAATCATGTTTGGAGCACCAATAGAAGACAACATGCTATAGCAGTTACTTGGAGCAGTATGCATGTCACTGAGTGGTATGTTACTAGGCAGATATTGATATATGAAGATGGTGTATGGAGTTAGAGTGCAGGAGATGACTGTGGGTTGGGTGGTCATATGACTAGCCTTGGTCACATGGGGAGAGGTATATAGGGTGTCTACTTTTTTGTTTTACTTTTTTGGGGTTACATAGCAAACACCAATCATTTTTATGGGGGGGTCTGAGTATGAATACTTGCCAAGTACTTGCAAGAAGGCACTTGCAAGACCCTACTCTTCCCCCTTCTTACCACTGCCTAGTCTTAATTTTATTTCCTTTTTAATTTGACACCATTACTATAAAACCTTTAACAGCATACTGTATTATGTGTTTTGCAAATGCACTTACTCCCTTTGCATGGTCCCTTTAGATGGAGCAGAGACTTTACATGATATAGTTCCAAACTCAGACCACACACAAGAGTTCATATTATGATGGGCAAAGAGACTAGAAAATTAAATCTTAGGTGCTGCATCCAGTTCTATTCAATGTCTTCATAAGCGATGTTGCAGAAGGACTGGAGGGGAAAGTATGCCTGTTTGCAGATGACACCAAGATCTGTAACAGAGTCGACACACAGGAGGGGCTAGATAAAATGAGAAACAACCTAAGACTACTTGAGGAATGGTCAAGGGTTTGGCAGTTTGGTTTCAATGCTAAGAAGTACAAGATAATGCACCGGGGACACAGAAACCCAAGAGAGGTATACAGGATGGGGGGGGGGGCAGGTTCTAGCCATCATAAGTCAGGAGAGAGACCTGGGGGTTATCAAATCTGATGACCTGAAGTCAGCCAAACAATGCAAAAAAGTAATGGGGAAGGCAAACAGAATGCTGGGATGCATAGGAAGGAGCATAACCAGTAGAAGGAGTGAAGTGGTGATGCCACTGTATAGATCACTGGTGAGGCTTCATCTGGAATACTGTGTTCAATCCTGGAGACAGCATCTCAGGAAGGACATAGACAGAATGGAAGCAGTCCAGAGAAGAATAATAAAAATGATACATGGACTGCACCACAAGCCTTATGAGGAAAGACTCAAGGAACTAAACATGTATTCACTGGAAGAGAGAAGGGAGAGAGGGGATATGATAGAGACTTTCAAATACCTTACAGGAATAAACAGGGCACAGGAGGGGAGCATATTTCACAGAAGAAAGTGCACAAGGACAAGGGGATATAACATGAGGCTGGAGAGAGGGAGGCGTAGGGGGAATGATAGGAAGTATTTTTTCACACAGAGGGTGGTGGATCCATGGAACATCCTACCAGCGGAGGTGGTGGAAGTGAAAACAGTACGGGGATTCAAAAGTGCATGGGATACACATAAAGGCACCATGCTGTACAGCAGAGGGATGGGATACCCCTGCGGGATGTTTTGGGGGCTGCACATGCCACTGTCATGGACATTTCATCTGCTGTATAGCTTAACTTAGATCTTGCCTCGTGTAACATTTTTCACAGCAGCTTGCATCAGTTCTTGAGTGGAGGAAAGGCAGTCCAGGTAAGAGTAGGGATTGCCAAACTGGTATACTGTCGCTGCATCAAAACCCCAATGGTGAAGACCACCACAGCGACAGGGTTCTGCCAAAATCTGCCTGTCACTGTGATGGTCTCTGCACGGCCAGGGGATTGCCTCACAGGGTATTTCACCCCCCCCAGTCCAACTCCGACTCAGAGTTGGAATCCTAGAGACCAGTGGGTGTGGGGGTGGAGCCCCCCACATGGGGGGTTCGGGGGGCAGCCCCCCTATGGAAACAGGAGGCATCCCTGACACTGCATTGCTGACATTCGGCAATGCGGCTGTCACTGTCGGGGATGTCTCCATAGCTGCTGTCACTGCGGCATGGTAAAACCTGCCAAACAAAGTAGGGAAATGGGCAGACTAGGTGGGCTGTGTGGTCCTTATCTGCTGGCAGATTCTATGTTTCTAAGTCTCACTGTTTCAGCTCTCAAAGGCAAATGCACCTCAGTTCACTGATGTCATTAGCTACCAAATTCATGCTGCAGTTATTAAACTCAAAAACAGTAATCACATTTGCTATCATTAGAGTTAATAGCATCATGTCTTTGAAAAAACTCTGAATATGCTAGGGAAACAGAAACATCTGTAAGTCAGTTTTGTTGTAATCCCCAAGGGAAACCTTGACCATTTTCCAGTGTTAACAGCAGAAATGTTGAACATTGCACAAGATACTTCAGAATAATCTGCATATCAACTCCTAGTCCATTGCTATCATGAACTATTGGTGGAAATGATTTAGTAATAGTTTTCCAATCTCGTGCATTAATTTACTTTTCCATTTCCTTCTGCACTCTCACAGTGCTAATAAAAATCTGATTATTTTGTGCTGAGACAATAATTACTTTTAATGCACTGACTGACAATTAGATGTTTCTGGTGCAGTATTTGCCACTGCTAAGCATTTTTTGTTTTTTGCAGTTAACCTATTTTCTCCCCACCACAGTGCAGGCTTAGTTTTCCACTGAACCCCCCATCCCTGTCACCTGGCATCGCAGGGACTTACCTACATCCTGCTGCTTCCCCGATGGTGGGAGTTAACAGTAGGTGCCTTACCACCAACAAACAGATTATGTTCTGGGAGAGAGCCTTGTAGCTGGTTTGGAGCCTGTGAGGGGTCAGTGTCATCCTGCACTGCACATGGCCATTTCCCTCGTTTCCTCCCCTGGAGGAATGGACATGCAATGCTGTCTGGACATGCCCATGCATGCTACCACGTGTGAGACACTGACGGCCGCCATCCCTTTGTTCCCAAGTTGTGGTCCTGAGTTGCCTGCCTCCAAGCCTCCACTAGAGGGCAGACAAGTGCCGAGAGCAGCAGCCCTCCCTCCCCAGAGGAGGAGTGCAGTCCTCCGAATGCTCGATCCTCCTCTCCCCAGCCGACCCCCATGACCCAAGTCCATTCTGGAACCTGAGCTGCCAGTGTGGATAAAGGTAAGGCACCTGAGGCACTTCAGCCCTCTTCACCCCTGGGCCAGCTACTGCTAAGCAATTTAAATCACAAATTGTAACGAATATGAAATTATGTGACCTACTGGGAATTGAATCCAGACCACTGGAATACTGTCCTAAAGTTCTAACCACTGAGCTACAGGCTCACATGGTTATATTTACTTGAGTAATGCAGTTAAATATATTGGGCCAGATTCTCAAAGGGATGGGAATGATTCATGGTGCTTGTGCCGAAAGACTTTGATGCAAGTTGTGCCTTGTGTCAAAATTTGAATCAAATTCCGATTCTATAATGCACCTTGCATCAAACTCAGGACCACTAGCGTCAAAGAGGCTTGTTCCATGCTTACATCAAAAACCTGGATACACCATGTTACAACATGGCTTGCATTACAGAAATGACACAACATCCCCATTTCTGGGATTCACAAAGGTGGAAGCCCTAACACTGCGCCGATGATGGCAGGCATCTCTTAGACCAGGGTGGAGCTGGCCTAATTGACAGAGGCACACAGAATGGAGAGGGTACATTACAGACAGGGATGATGATACACCCCATAGTCCCCTGTGGGATGTTTTGGGGGCTGCACATGCCACTGTCATGGACATTTCATCTGTTGTATAGCTTGACTCCAGTCTTGCCCCATGCAACGTATTTCACAGCAGCTTGCATCAGTTCTTTCCCACTGCATCATCTTTGTGATGCAGCTTGCATGAGTTTTTGCTCCATGCCTCCCTCCTCAGTTTGTATCCATCTTGGAGCATTCCTCTCCCCTGCATCATCTTTTTGCCTCAGCATGGGCATTCTTGCCCCGGCCCCACTTTGTCTTTGTGGCTCACCTGGGGGAATTCTCACTCACGCTGTTGCACCTCGGCTTGCAGCATTCTCTCTTCAAGCATCATATTTCTGACACAGCAGACCTCTTGCATCAGTTTAGGAGACTTTGCCCAGGAGACTGCTTTTCTTTCTGAGTATGGCGCACAGTATTTGGCACTCCTGGCTTTGATGCAAGGTGTGTGTTTGATGCACCTTGCGACAGTCTAAGGGCCCTTTAAGAATCTGGCCCATTATCATAAAGGTATTAAAAAATGTTTTATTTGTTTGTTTTTGCTGACTGGAAAAGGAGGGCTACAAAATATTTTCTCATTTTCAGCCTCGTCCCTGGAAGGGGGAAGACGGGAAGTTATGATTGATACAGAACTAGATTAAACTGTTGAGGGATTAGTGAATGGGGAAATTGTGTCAGGACACTGGTAAAATTCTCTACTCTTTTCAAAAAATACCATGGGATTTTTAATGTCCACCCGAAGAGCCATAATTTTAACTAAAGTAAACACATAAATGGAATGCCACAAGGCCTGCACAACGTAATCACAGAGGAAAGCAACATTTTAGATATAAGGTTAAATTTAACAAAGCAGCAATGCAGCAAATTCAGATGAAAACATCTGGGGACAGATTTTTAATAGTGGAATAATTATGCACATGCAGAAAAAAGGTAAGCAAGGAAGGGCTTCCTTGTGCATTTGCAATTTTTTCTGCATGCATTCAATTTTTAAAAAGGTTGTCTTTTTTGCAACCTTTTCTACAATTTACAGCAGCTTGTGCATATTTTTGTGCAGCTGCAGAAAAATGCTATGCCTCGTATTACAAGGCATAACTTTTTGTGCAGCTGCTGGAAAAAGGAAAATGCCACCTTTGCACATAAAATGCTAAAAATAGCACTGTTGCAGGTGTGAGAATTTTTCCACTCACCTGGGAGCTGCGCACAGAGGGACAGCTTCTTAAAACTCCCAGCATGGTGAAAGGCTCTTGTGCCACAAAGAACTGCGCAAAGTGCCGCTTGTGTCAAGAGATGCGCTGAAAGCAGTTCATAAAGGCATCCTGCATCAACTACAGGGTGCGTGCACCAAAGGGTGCTTACGCCACCCATGTGCCACAAAATGGGCTGCAACCTGGTGCTAGGGGGCATGCAGCAGACACAAGCTGCCACATCCCCTAAATCAGGATTCTCATAACCCTCCCACAGGGCAAAATTCTAAGTATCCTTAGACCAGCCAGGGCTGGTCTAAGGGTATTTAGAATATCACCCTCTTGGAGGGTTTGACCACTTGTGCCACTATTGGAGCCCTTCCTCACATGTGTGGCAGCTCCCCAGCCCTGATGTGCCCATATATTAAAATGTTTAAAATAAATAATTCCCAGGTGGTCTAGAGGTCCTGCCCCAGTCCCGATAGGCCCGTATACAAAAATGTTTAAAAAAATTATTCCCTGCCTGAACCCAGAGCCATCGACCAGCACAGCCCTCCTCTCACCACTGCAGCCGGCAGCCAACTGAACTGTCACTGAGCATGTACTGTATACAGTATGTGCTCATTGATTGACAGCTCACTCTGTGCTGTCAATAAATGAGTATGTACTGTATAAGTATCCGCTCAATGATAACTCAGTCAGCAGTTGGCCATGGTGATGAGAGGAGGTTGGTCTTGATCGATCTTCGAGGTTCAACCCTGGAAGAACAGCGGGTGGTGGGCACTACCTGCCAGGGGTGGGGGTGGGGGTCTAATAGGCCACTAGAAAAATATTTTGTTTTAACATTTTAATATACGTGCATATCAGCGGAGCTGGGGAACTGCTTAACCACCAGGAAAAGATTTATTTAAGCATTTTAATATATGAGCATATCGGGGCTGAAGGGGGCTGCTAGACTACCAGGGACTAGAGTGATACATGGCAAACCCTCCAGAGGCACCGCCAATTTGGTGCATGGCCATGGTTGCTGCAGGCCATGGGGCTTTGCCGCTGGGACCCTGCCCGATAGAGAATCATGTGCAGGGTCCCTGGCACACCAGACTTTGAAGCAGGCTGCCTTTTGCTGCACCTTGCATCAATCAAAAGGCTTTTTTAGAATTGAACCCAGAGACTTAGTCTCTGGGCCATGTCAGACCCTTTGAAAATCTGGCCCCTGACATAACCTTTTTTTAACTGATTCATTTTTTTGTAAAATTTCCCAGTTCAACCTGAATTTAAAGGGGAATGATCAGCTTTTACAATCTATTACATTACAGTCCTGTGTGACCAGTGTACCTCTAAACAAAATCTGTGAACAAATTAGCTATACATTTACCCAAATAAGATAAATAGTAGTTATTTTTGTGCAATATTTAAAAATATATACTTACACACACACCAAGCACAATCACACTACCTTGGTGCTCAGCCAAACTTCTGATGCTGCGCACCTCCCCTCAATGTGAACACGCCTCTGCTGTAAGAGGTACCCGCACTCCCTGAAAACTCATGCATGCATGAGTTTTGAATTTTCCAAGCGACAATAAAATAGGGCTGGGGCTAAATTTGAAGTGAATTTAAGCTGGGGCTAAAAATAAGTGTACTCTTCTGAGCCTGGTGATTGACCATTGTCCAGCCTGTGGATGGTATACAGTAAATAAGTGTATAGGTGTTTCTTTAGTGGTTTGAAAAATCAAACCGTGATCCTGAGCATGTGTGCCAGCATCATCTGTTACCCGATGCTGGTACGCATGCTTGGGATCACAACCAATTAAGACACTAGAAACACACAACAGCACTTTTAAAAGCAAAACCCTAAATGGAATTACATCCTAACACTAACATACAAATCCATTCCATTTCTTACCAGCCATGTCCCTCAGTGCTCCAGCTCTCTTTTCACACGCCATGCCCTCCTTGCTGCTGCTTCCAGCTTAGTCCTTCTTCAGCTACCCCCTGGCCCTTTATGCTGCTGCCACTAAATCTGACCTCTATCTACTACCAAATGTACATGCCATGCTGCTCCTGATGGCTGATGTCACACTGCTCCTAACTGCTAACCATGCCACTCCCAGCTGCTAACCACGCTACTCCCGACCACTACCACACCAGACTAAAGAATTTATTTATTTAGTTTTTGTTGACCGGGTAAGTGCACTAGACAAATCCCGCCTATTTTCAGGCACGACCCGGGGAGGGGGAATACAGTTGAATTCCAACTGACATTGAACCAGATCAAGCTGTTGGTGGTACTTTTAGTGAATGAGGGAAATTTGGCCAGGACACCGGGGAAATTCCCCTACTCTGGAGGGTGCTGTCGGACGGCATTTTGACCAGAAGGCTTGCAGACACCAATGGAGCAGGACATGTGAAGAGCTGAGTAGCTGCTCTCCTCCTCGGCTATTGCCTTTGCATTGTTGTCTTGAATGATGGAACCTACCTCAGATGGAGGTGCTGTGAGGGCAGCGGTTTTGTTATTGCACACAGAAGAAGAGTCTGTTTCCAGGATCGATGTTCCCAATGAAGAGGCAGATCTTTGTATTCAGCTGGCAGATATGGAGCGACAGTATATTGCATGACAGAATAACCTGGTAAAGGCGTTGGAACAACGGTGGTCTGGTTATTCGGATGCGCACCTACAGGAACCGGAAGTGGTGCAGGGAGAGTCCCTGATGGAATCGGAAAGCGGGGTTATGGATACCGGAGCTACGGAGTATGAAAAATCTGATGAGGATCTGCTCAATTCTGCTGCCACACCTGGGGCTTCACAGGGTGAGTCCTCTTTTGCTACTGGAATGGATATTTCTGAAGTGCTGACTGCAGCCGACGCTGCAGGTCCCTTGTTCCCCACTGAAAGACTATCCAGCACTACTGAGTTACAGACTCTGTATTCCCAGTCTGCAGCAGAAGGTTTAAAAGACTTAACTGTTACTCCTAGTATTACTAGCATAGAGTCACCTATATTACCTGATCCTGACCCTCCCTTCCCTCTTCTCCAAATCTGAGCTCTTTAAAAGTGGAGTCTTTTGAGGCTCCTGAATCTCCTCCATGGGTGGCCACAGCTTTGGAAGCTGTGGGGTGGGTCAGATCTCCAGATGGGAAATCCTGGGATGCAAATTTGAAGCCTCTTGATGCTTCTTTATCCTCTTGTGTTACCTTGACTCCCAGTGATCCCAGCATTCCTTTAGGTCAACTAACAGCTCTTACATCGGATCCTTTATCTAAAACTCCTAGTCCTGATATGTTGGAGCACATTAGAGATTTGGAAGAGGGTGATATAAGTCAGTCTCCTGACCCCCCCCCCAATGTGGTTGCTCAGGCTAGTATTGTCTCCCCTACTCCAGTGAATATGACTGAGCTTGGTCAGGATGAAGGTTCTTCTGTGTGGCAAGGTAATATTGCTGAACGCCTTTTTCCAGCCACATTTGGTCTAGGTAATGAACCTGCTGCACGACGCAATGCTGTTCATTTGAAGTTTAGAGGGTCACAGGAGGAGATCCTGAATAGACTTTTTATTGGTCATGAACTATTAAAAAACTGTATGAGGTTTTACACCTATGAGATTTACGCCCTGATCCATATGCCAGGGGATACAGTTTTTGATGTCAGTTTTAAACACCCGGCAGATTTGAACAGGTTTTGGAAGCAGTACCTAGTTTTGAAACATACGCCTTTATGGAAACCTTACTTGGCAATACCCTTAACTAAACCAGTTTCAAAGAAAATCACTATTCTATTTCGGAATAAAGGAGTGAATGTAGCTGACATTACATACTGGTTGAAACAGCACTGTTCTGTTAAAAGTCCCCCGGAACCCATTCTTGATGAGGAGCATCTATGGACAGGGGGTTGGAGATATCAAATTGACTTACGTATTGAGAATGGCCTGACTAAACATTTGCCGAATTGTTTTTTTTAAGGTCGGGATAGAGGAGTACTTTTTAACCCAGGATAGCCCAGACCCTGTTATAAATGTGGGGCTTTGGGTCATTTGAGTAATATATGGACCAGCAAAATGTGGCTTATGTGGGGAACTGGGGCATATAGGTGCACACTGTAGAAACCCCATGACATGTAATTTATGTGAAGAAAAGGACACACACATTCAGACGTGTTCTTGGGCATCGCATAACTGCTGACGCTGTCCGTAGGGCTGAACAAGATGTTTTTGTTGCAAATGCACAAAGAGAATGTCAAAGGTTGCAAGATTTGCTAGTCCATAATGCAGCTCAGACTGTAGCTCAGGACTCAGTTCCACTTTTGATTGAGGGTGAGGTTTCTCATATCCCGATCCCTGATGGAATGGATGCCAGTGCCCAGGATCCTCCATCTTCAATTGAAATGGGGCAGATTGAACTTTTGGTTACTAACCCTTTGCCCCGGACGGAGACCAGTGAGCAGCAAGGTAAGGGGCTGACAGTCTCTGCTTCCCATCCAATTGTGGAAACTTGTATTACTCAGGAACCCTTGTGTATGCCTCCTCCTGGAGCATCATCAGATATTCCCTTTCAACGTGTCACTAGATCAAAAGCATCTAGAATGAGCTCAGGGGCCCCTCCCTTTTGTCCAGAAATGGTAGGTTCCGCCATTGTGAACCCATTTGCTCCTTTACAAGAACCAGATGGAGATGAGGAGGAGGCGGATTCGGATTTTTCGTCTATCGCCTCCTCACTCCCTGCACATGTCCAGGATTTTGAAGTTAAGGATAAGCCCAAACCAAAAAAGTGGAAAAAAACGGAAGTGATTTTCACCTTTTAGAATTCTTTGGTTTTTCCTAACATCTAACCCTTCCTGGCAATGCATATTTCTTTACTTACTGTTAATGTTAACAGTATAAAGTCTCCTTTACGGAGAAGAACCACTTTTGCCAGCCTCAGTACTCATCCTGGTTCTATTATTTTTTTACAAGACACCAGGTTAAACTCCCTGGACTGTGTCAAAGCAGCTAGTCAGGACTGGCGCTGGGGTGTTTCCTTTTGGTCACTAGGGGAAGCTGTTTGTGATGGCTTAGGGATTCTGTTTTCTTCAAACTTAGCCATTAAAGTGTTACAATTATTAGATATAGTTCCTGGTAGAGTGATGCTCATGGATATAGTTGTTTCACAGTGCATTTACCGACTTTTGAATATCTATGCCCCCCAGTCCAAAGCTGATAGAGCGGCTTTATTTAAATGGATTTCCCCATATTTACATACCTCGAAATTGGCAGTATGGGGGGGTGACTTTAACTGTGGTTTAACAGATAAAGATTGGGGACGTACGACAAAAAAATTATTCTGTGATACAAATGCATTGCTGTATGTTTTAAGAGCAAACAATTTGGTGGACTCCTATGATCTACTTCACCAAACGCCAGTATACACTTTTTTAAAGGATCAGTCTCTACCAGAATAGATTTTTGGTTTGTATCTAAAAGAATTATGTGTAGCTGTATTTCGACGTTGCCTTTGGAAACTTCTGATCATTTAATTGTTAAATTTACTCTTGGAAATTATCAAAAACTTGTTCTAGGCCAGGGTTTTGGGAAGCTAAATACGTCCCTCTTACAGGATGTTACACTTGCTGCTCAGTTAGACTTCATTTTTTCCTTAAGGTCCGATATCTCCTTTTTATATGCTAGCCCTCTGGATTGGTGGGAGGATACGATAAAGGATTTAAAATGTATTATTTTGCACTTTTCTAGATATAGGGCAAGAGATGCCTATCTCACATATTTGGGGTATAGAGCCAGATATATGGCCTTTTTGTCACAGGCAGTTTCCTCACAGGGTGTACAGAGGCAACAATTTTTAGCTTTCAAGGAAAAAATGATAGCCTTTCTCCAGAATAGAGAAAAACAATTTTGGTTACAACAGAAATATCTAACTACGGGTACTAGAGAACAAGTGAATCCTCTTGATTTAGCCAGTCAAAATTTGCCACCATTATGTATGACCTCTTTAAAATCAGCCTGATGGAATTTAGTTGAAAACTCATCAGATTGGGAACATGGTGAAAGAACATGTTGAAAAAACATTTTCTTCCCTAGGTTTAGCACCCCCTGTTTCCTTTTTACATACCTTGGACATACCGTTACTTATGGATCAGGAAATTGATGCCCTTCAGGCTTCTTTTTTCTTAGTTGAAATTACACGAGCAATTGGTCATTTGTCCACTACTTCTAAACCTGGTGGGGATGGTTTGCCAAACCTGTTTTATAAAACATATGCAGATACACTTGCACCATGGCTGTAGCTCGTTTATCAGGCTATTTGGCAAGAACAAAGAGTTACTTTTAGTATGGAGAATGGGGTCCTTTTTTTTGTTTATAAAAGGGAGATCCTATGGAATTACAGAATTGGAGGCCTTTAAGTCTCCTGACCACTGATTATAAATTTTGGCTAGTATTCTTAATAACGACTAATTGCTGTTTCAAAAAATTGTTGGTTACTACTCAAACTCTCATGCAGTCTTAGGAAGGAATATTTCTCAAAATTTAATTTTATGAGGGAATTATTAGAGCTCGGTTCAAAGAAACAGCTAACTGGTAATCTACTAGCGTTAGATTTAGAAAAGGCATTTGATTCTTTAAGACATGACTATCTTTGGGATGTTTTAACTTTCTATGGTATACTGTCTATATTTTTAAATCTGCTTAAAACTCTATATAGCACAGCTATGGTAGCGCTTTGTTAATGGGTTTTTGGGGGTTACGGTCCCTTATTGGATAGGAGTTAGACAGGGCTGCCCTTTGAGTCCACTTTTATTTGTATTTGGTTTGGACCCTTTATTAAGATATATTGACAGGGATACACAGGTACAGGCTATTGTGTCTACTGAGAGTTTCTGTTTCTCAAAGTTTTTAGCTTATGCTGACGATTGTATCTGCCCTATTGCAGATGTAGAATCAGGGAGACACATCTTGACCTTCTTAAGTTCTGTACAATTGAGCACTGGTATCAAAATTAACACGTCTAAATGTTTTTTGTTACCTTTAGGTTCTGCTCCTAGTGTGAACTTGTTTGGCATACCAGTAATCACTACTAAAGTGAAATTTCTTGGGGTTTTTTTTGGTTGTCAAGAATCAGTAAATAGTAATTGGGACGGAATTTATGATCGGCTCTTTCTAAAGTCAAAATGGCAAGCATGGAAAATAGTGCGAAGAAAGCGTGTTTTCCTGTTGAAATCTTACATAGCCCCTCTTTTCTTTATCTGTCGTCGTATTTTCCTTTGCCTTTTGTGATGCATACTAAAATTATGGGTCTTTTTTTCAGTTATGGGCTAGTCCTTGAATCCTGTGAGAGAGCACACACCTACAGACCCTGGAAAGAGGGTGGCTTAGGTATGTTACATCCAATTGTGCATTTTTGGGGAATCTTTTTAAATCTCTATTCGACCTCTTTTGTTTGGAAAACACTGCTGTAGGTACTATGTGTATGTCTCTGTGGGAGCCCTTTTCTAGCAGCCTGGGGTCGGGAAAATAGGCACCCTGTGGAAAGGCAGCTTCTATCTATGTGCAATACACACTTAAATATATTCGTTTATGGAAGATTGAATTAAGTTGGTTTGTGTCACACGAGAGAAGGTCTTTTTATAATCATATTGTTACTACTTGTTATTTTGAGGAACCCCTTTTTTTAGTTTCTACAGACATAGATACATCCATTTTGCTTGCCAGTATGATAGAGCCCAGAATACCAGAGAAAATGCATGATGTGGTTTGGTTGTGCACACAACAGAAACTAAATGTAAAAGCTAACCAGATGCACAAACAAATAAGTGATAGGGCTTGTCCAGAAGTTTCCTGTCAGGGACAGTTGGAGACAATACGACATTTATATTTTGAGTGCACACACATTGCTTCCTTTTGGTCAGCACTGGCACTTTGGTGGGGTGAACCATTGTTTGAATCTATAACATATATTGATATTGGGCCAATTCCCCCGAGAATGGTGTAAATGGCATAAAAGTACAGTATTTGTTCTTCTGGCTTGCCTTAAATGGCATATTTGGCAAGCACGATGTTTGAGAATTTTACAAAATAAGATTTACACAATACAAGAAATGGTTTTTCATATACAGAATGACCTGGATGCATTATATGCTTATGAAATTAACACACTAGGGACTTCTGTTGGTGGGATTCTTTGGAAAAATGTATTTTGGGTAGGTTGAAGGTTTTTTCTTTTGATTTCTAGTTACCTATATATGACAGTTATTTATCTAAAGTATTACAGGTTTTTCTCTTTTAGATAATACCTTGGATCTTTTGTTTTTCCCTTCAAAGTTCTCTTATTAAGGGGGGTATACCTGAAACTATTTTGTATGTTTTTTTTCTTAATGGTTGGGTATTAATGAATTTTTTTCCTTTTACTTTGATCTAATGTGTTTATTCCTTGTCTTGTAAAAGTTGCTGTGAGTGTATAACTTCATTATTCTTGGTTACAGTTTTTTTTTTCTTTATATGTGTGAAATAACACTGTTGGGTATGCTTTGTTTTGGTTTTTGAATAAAAATTTCCCCTACTCTTTTCGATTAGTGCCATGGGATCTTTAACATCCACCTGAACTATCACCAATCCAGGCAGATGAGACATCGGTTTTTAACGTCTCATCCGAAAGACAGCACCTCAGAAGTGCAGCACCCCTCTCATGCTGCACTACAGTGTCAGTACTGGGATATTTACCCAAGTGTCAGATGTGGGAACTGAACCCACAGCCCTCTGATCTCCCGGCCTCAGAGGAGAGTGTGCTACCTACTGAGCCACTGACACTGCTAGAATAGACAGTACTAACCATGCCTATTTTCATAGGAGGATCCTACACCTCAGAAAAACAAAGTGACAAATAACCCAGGAACCACATGCACCACTGCACTGCAGATAACACTGGGGGGAAAAAAGGCAAATCTGTAAATCATGCCAAATACAACCTACAGGTAAAACTACACCATCCTAAAGTATTACACAAAATAAATGATAGGCAAGTGCTGTATCAGGAAATATATAATCTTGGTGGTCTCAGGAGTTCATAGACCCACTTGCCCTTTGGGCCAGTGGGTTATTGAGCTCTTGAGCCCCCCTCCTCTGTGAGGTCTATGACTAACCCTCCCTGCAGGGTGTGTACATGTTGTAAACAGATTAGGTTATTTTTGGGCCCACCGGCAGAGACTCCATGGGTTGGAAGTCACTGCAGGTGCATGGGGTATAAAATCCCATTTTTGGCACCAAGAGAGGGGACCCATGTGGAGTTTAGAGGTGTGTGGGGGGACTGTGATAGAGCAGGGGCAATTGCCTGCTCTCAGGAAGATACATGGCTTCTGTGGGTGACCAAGGCAGTAAAGTGTGATAAGTTGATGTGGCGGCAGATGCTAGTTTGGGTCAGGGGGTTGCCCCACTGTGGTTTCCCCATTCTATGTCTCCTCCGCTAGTGTTATAATTAAAGTTATGCCAGAGTGGAAGAGAAGAGCTGTTGGGGACAGGACAGTGCAGTGAGAGAAAGAGATGTGGGTGTTGGCAGAGGAAGAGAGAAATCTGTGGGAGAGGATGGAGCCCAGGGACAGAGGAACAAGTGCTAGTTTCAGAGCAGTAATGCCAACCTGGTTGTGGCAGCTCCATTTGTGCTTGTCCGAAGAAAGCAAGAATAACAGAGAAGGGAGAGAAATGGCACACTGTGAAGAGGAAGGCCAACCTGGTTTTGACCGTGTGTATGGGGACGTCCGCCTCAGTGCCTATGGGGGAGTTGTCCATTTAAATCTGGTTAAGTGTCCTGATGAGAAAGGGAAAGTGGAGAAGTAGCCCTAATTTGAGATGGCTATTTCTGGGATTCTGTCTCGAACTTAGGATGTGAGAGGAGAGACGGATAGCTAGTTTCTGCTGCTGCCTTTAGAGGGTCATCTCGGCCCCAAAGTAATGCTGCCCAGAACTGTTAGTGGCCATATTGGCCCACAGGATCCATGCCAGAAGTATTGGTGGGGGCCAGCTTAGCCACTACCCCTTGAAATGTGACCTCCACAGTCCTGACTGAAAAAAGACTATATACATGGCATCATGAAGTTGTGTTATCAATTAAATGGGATTCCCCCTGTTTGAAAGTTTTCTTGTTGTGGATCTCAGTTATTTCTTTCAAGACTGTTTGCCAGCTAACCAAAAGATTTATTGCAGCCCAGCACCAGAAGATGCACCCCTTTACGCTAGTGGATTAATTCAACACCAGCTATTCCTGGAAAGAAAAAAAAACCTAAAACAAAACTGTGCTTCTACTGCTGTGAGCACTCCTCCCCTTAAGTAACATCAGGCATATCCCCAGACACCGAGGATGGAGGGCTTACATATGGTCTATTTCCACATATACAACACTTAATAGCATTTATTGTATATATATTGCATAGCACTGGAAGCACCTATAAAAGCAAATGTAACAGGTATGCTATTTTTTATTAACTGTAGCTGGAAACTGACTTTTATCATTTTTCTTTGTACTGCTGCCTTAAATAGAAATATAGTTAAGCAGAGAAACATAAGCCTTTAGTCATGTAATAAGGCTACAGTCTACTTGAGGATTCTACTGAAGTCAAGAAACCAGGAGACTGAAGCCTGAGAAGTTTATGAATGGCAACACTACACCTCATTTGGTTTAGAGCCCACACAACTTGGCAGCCAGCACGTTATTTGTAAGAATATGACAGGTCAGCCACACTAACAATATAAAAGAGCTGGAGCTGCACAAATGTCCATAAATAAGCTACACAAAATTCAGATATGTTGTGCTGCTTAACTGAGTAGGAGGGGAGGTCAGGACTCAGAATCTTAGCTCTCAAGTTGATCACAGATGGTATACCCCAAGGCGTTATCCTTGGCCACCTTCTCTTTTCTCTATTTATAAATGATTAGTCCCATATCTATGGATGTGCCTTGGTACAACTATATGTGGATGATGCCATTCTTTATAGATCCTCGGCAGATATCCCCTTGAGTAACAGCCTCCTGAGTAATGACTTCCACCTTCTTGAAACATGGGTCACAAAAGACAAACTGGTACTTAATACAAACATGTATTTGTTTATGTGATGTTATGTTAAATGTGGATTCAATTGCAAAAGAGATAATTTAATCTCAATTTGAAATCCAATAAAGTTTGAAAACAAAACTAGCTCCATGCTATTCGGTAGTAAACAACCTGGCCCAGGATGGGCACCACCTTCTCAAGCCTTGAGGTAGTAAAAACATTTAAGTACCTAGGGGTTGTGTTGGACCAATATCTGTTCTTCGAATCTCAACCAGATACTATGGTCAAGACTCTTCACCTGAAGCTTTGCCTCCTCCACAGACTCTCTCCCTATCTCTCGTCTGCTGCTTGTTTACCAATAGTGAGCAGTACCCTTTTGCTCATTCTATTCTATGGTTCCTCGATTGTGCAGCCCAACAGTGAATCTGTACTGTCCAAACCTAAGGCTTTTTATAACAAAATTACGCGCTTTGTAGCTGGTGCCCCATCTAGGGACCACAACTATGGTGTGCTTGCTTCTCTGGGGTGGCCTTCTTTTGAAGCAAGAATGCATTTTCCCTTGCTCTGTCTAACTTATAAATTACTGAGCCCTATTACTCATCCCAGTCTTGCTGGATTATTGCAGCCTAAGCAATACACTAGGCCCCTGAGATCTGCTGCTAACCCCTTATTGGACATCTCTAGGCTTTGATCTGCTGCCGGAAAGAGAACCTTCTCCTTCACTGCTTCTACACTGTGGAGCTCCCTGCCCCATGAGCAATGTACCAGTCCCACCCTTACACAATTTAAGGTAAGGTAAAATTTATTTATCTAAGGCACCCTTCCTAAGCTCAGGGCAACTTTACAATACAATACAATAACAGATTAAAATCAATAAAATTGATAACAATCAACAGCAATCACTCAATAAAACCCTAAAATGCTTGGTTAAATAGATATGTTTTTAAGGATTTTTTAAATCCTTCCATGGTCAGGCTATCTCGTATCTGGCAAGGTACAGAATTCCACAGGGTAGGTGCCATAAAGGCAAAAGATCTTCCTCCAGATGTTTTCAGGGATACCCTGGGAATCTCTAGCAATCCCTCACCAGAGGATTGGAGTGAGCGGGAGAGGCAGTAGTAAGACAGGAGTTCTTTCAGGTAATAAGGTTCTAACACCTTGCCATTGTTATCACTGACCTGACTTTATACTCACTGACCTAATGCTCCTTTTGGTTTTCTTATTTGAATTTAGTAGTTGCTGTTTGTAACTAAAACTTTTGTCACCTATATGTACATAGTGTACATTGTTCTACTTTTGTTAATGCACAATTAATGTAATTTGCTTTTCCATTGGTGTAAATGTACTTTTCCACTGTATGTAACTAATGCCAGGTTGCCCCTGAAAAAGGGGCTTTATTGTCTCAGTGGGCCTACCCGGTTACCAAAATTCAAATAAATAAAAAAACAATAAATAAATAAATAAATAAATAAATAAAACAAAATGCTTCCCTGGACTAACAGTGCACAGGGCCAAGCACGAGGTATATCAGCTGGCAAAGGATTGTGGGGGTTCCCCGGGCATACTGGTCCACCTGGGTACAAATGACATTGGGGGAAATAGCGAGCTAGAGATACAGGCAAGGTTCAGGGAGCTTGCCAGGGTCTGTCATGATATAAGATGAGCAATTTCCTTCTCAGAAATCCTGCCGGTGCCAAAGGGTAGTGGGGAAAACAAAAGATTAGGGCGATAAACCAGTGGCTCAGGGAGTGGTGTGAGGCCAGAGGGTATGTGTTGATGGGGCATTGGGGGGAGACCTGGGAGAATAAGGAGCTGTATGCTAGAGATAGGCGCCATCTCAATTTGGAAGGGAGGAGAATCCTTAAGTTGAAAATAGAGGGGTTCATTGGTGGAAAGTGAGGTTTAAACTTGTGAAGGGGGGGATGGAAGAAAAGGCTGTCGAGGGGGGTCCGATAAAGGAGGAACTCTGTCTCCACTCCCCGGGGAGCTGGAGGAATGCGGGAAAAGGCAGACTGGTAAAGTGCAGACCAGGGGAAAATGGAATCCCCATGGGAACATGAGCAGGGGAAATGGAAGTATAGGGAAAGGGTGGAAGGTAGTCCTGCTAAATGCCAGGAGCTTGGGCAATAAAATGCCTGAGCTACAGGCAATGCTAACTGAGGGAACGGTGGATGTGGCAGTGGTCACTGAGACCTGGGCCACCGCAGGACACAACTGGGACCTGAACCTGGAGGTTACACTATGTTCAGGAAGGACAGGGAGGGAAGGGGAGGAGGTTAGCAATAATAGTCAAAACTGCATTGGCATAGGGGAGTAGAGGAGGCAGAGGAACCGTGGAGCGTTGGGTCACCTTGATAACAAGGGGGCAAAGAGTAAAATAGGTGGTGATAGACCCACTGCACTGGCAGAGAGCTGGAGGAGAGTCTGGTGGCAGATGTTGGGAGACACTGCAGATTGGGCAGGGGAAGGTGGTGGTGTTGGGGACTAAACATGCCCAGGAACAGACTGGGAGACTATGACATCCTCGGTGGCCAGGAACAGAGGTTGTTGGATGTCTTTCAAGACGTGTTCCTAACTCAGCAGGTGGGGGAACCAAACAAGGAGGCACGGGTACTGGATGTGGTCCTGGCAGACAGTGACCAGATTGGGGGCCTGGAGGTAAGGGACCCACTGGCGGGGAGTGACCATGCCATGGTCTGGTTCTGCCTGGACCTAGGAGGGGTAGAGGGCTGCACAAAGATGCAGGTAACTGATTTCATGGGGGCGGACTTTAAGGAAATGGGAAGGATCCTTAAGGAGCATTTGGATGTGATTGGGTCAGACATGGACGCTGACAGTAGGTGGGAAATAATCAGGAAAGGAGTGCAGGATGCTACCAGCACCTGTGCCAGAGTAAGATGAAAATGCGGTAGGGCCCGAAAACTCTGCTGGTGGACCAGGGAGGTCCAGGAGGTGGTGTGGGGAAAGAAGGCAGTCTATAGGCAATTCAAGTGCTCAAGGAGTGAAAGGGATCAAGCGGAGTATGAACTGATGGCTGGAAGGGCCACTAGGGTGGTGAGGACGGCTAAGGCAAGGAAGGAGCAGAACCTGGCCAGGGAAATTAGGAGAGGGAACAAGGGGTTCTTTAGATACATTGGGGAAAAATGAAGGGTGAAGGGGTAGATTAGCAGGATTAAAACAGGGGAAAGATGGGCACAAGACCCGGGGGAGCAGGCTGAGGTACTAAATGAGTACTTCACCTCAGTTTTCACCAAGGAAAATGGGGGTGCTGCATCATACATGGGAGGAGACAGTGATACTGAGGAGGGGGAGACCTTTACTGATCGGTGGGTCTGGGGAGATGGGGAGGCATCACTGGCAGGAGGGGGGAAGTCTAAGCAGGGAGAAGAGGTAGCAGAGGTGGAAATCACAGCAGAGAGAGTGAGGGAAGCCCTCAGGTCCCTTAAGACGGAGAAAGCACCAGGGCTGGATAAATTACATCCCAGAGTGCTGAAGGAACTTGCAGATGTCCTGGCGAAACCCCTGGTGGAGCTTTTCACTATCTCTCTGAGGACAAGGTGGGTGCCCCAGGACTGGAAGGTGGCGCATATAGTGCCTATCCACAAGGAGGGATCAAGGGAGGTGTCAGGGAACTACAGGTCTGTCAGCCTGACATCGGTGGTGGGCAAGGTGATGGAGGGCATTGTCAAGGAGAGGCTGGGGGGGACCTGGAAAAGTTAGGGTGCCTGGACGATAGACAGCAAGGATTCATCCCAGGAAAATCGTGTCAGACAAACCTTGTGGAGTTCTATGACTGGGTGACGAGTGCCTTGAACCTGGGTAGACCAGTGGACGTCTTCTTTCTAGACTTCAGCAAGGCATTTGACTCTGTTCCTCATGAGGGCCTGTTGGATAAGCTGGGAGAAATGGGGTTGGGGAACCAGATGATCAGATAGATAGACAATTGGCTCCAGGGCCGGACCCAGAGGGTCATAGTTGGCAGGATAGTCATTAGTGGGATCCCACAGGGATCAATCCTTGGGCCCCTCCTGTTCAACGCCTACGTCTCTGACATAAGGACAGGTATCAGGAGTGAGATGAGTCTATTTACAGATGACTCAAAACTGGGGGTGGTGGTGGATGGGGAGGAGGGGAGGGTGGCCCTACAGGGGGGACCTGGAGGCTCAGGAAAGATGATCTAGAAAGTGGAAGCTGAGGTTCAATGCAGGGAAATGCAAGGTACTGCACCTGGGGGCCAGAAACCGGGCCAAGTGTACACCCTGGGGGAATGCTACAAGTCTCGATGGCTGAGAGGGACCTGGGGGTGGTGGTGGATGTCAAGATGAACAACTTGGAGACTTGTGGGAGGGCAGCCAAGGCCAACAGGGTGCTGGGATGCATCGCTAGGGGGATCACCTCCAGAAGGAGGGAAGTGATACTCCCTCTGTATAACTGCTTGGTGAGGCCACACCTCGAGTACTGTGTGCAGTTTTAGAGGCCACACTTAAAGAGGGACATTAAACTCCTGGAGAGGGTCCAGAGGCGGGCAACCAAAATGATTTGGGGCTTGGGGGATAGGACCTATGGGGAGAGGCTTGAAGAGCTAAATATGTACACATTGGAAGAGAGAAGGGACTGGGGGGACATGATAGAGGTCTTCAGGTACATGAAGGGGGTAAACAGGGAGGAGCAGTCAGAGTGCTTGAAGGAAGGAGAAGGGGCAACTGAGGGCATGGGTGGAAGCTGGAGGAAGATTCAGGGAGAAAGGAGGAGGTGCTACTTCCATATCTGGACTGCCTTCCTCGGTATGGGCTGCAGCCCATTGGCTCTTACTCTGAACAATAGGCGTGCAGCCCTACCGAGCAATCTATCGGCAGGCGGTGGGGCAGCAGGCAGGTGGGTGCTGCCGCTCACCGGCTGACGAGGGATGGGTGGCGGGGCTCCGTGGGTGGGTGGGGTGAGGGGCCACTAGATCACCAGTGGCTTGGACCTTGGGGTGGACTCTAATGCCCGTGATCGGGCTTCGCAGTCCACTGGACCACCAGGGATATTGTTCTTGGGGGTTGAACTCTGTTCTGCCTGCGATCGGGCTAGTGGGGTGGAGAAGTTCTCACGGGTTTGCCCGTGATCTCGGGCTAGTGGGGAGGGGATTCCTATGGGTTTGCCCGTGATAGGGCCAGTCGGGGAGAGTTTCACGGGTTTGCCCGCGATCGGGCCGGGGGTGGGGATTCTTACGGGTTTGCCCGCGATCGGCCAGTCGGGAGAGGAGTTACCATTATGCCCGCGATTGGCTGCAGGGGGCACAGGCGAGTGAGGCCACCCACAGGTGGAAGCTGCTGTGTTGCACTGCAATGCGGCAGCTCACCTGTGGGTGGCCCCACTTACTCCTTGTTTTTGCTCACAGCTGTGCAGGCGCAGGTTGGGGTTGTGCTCAGACACTCTGCACAAGCCCGGCTGAATATTGGGCTGTGCAGTTTATGCATGGTTCCCTCCGTTGAGCATGCCTTCATTAGTACTGCGCCTGTTGCTCAGCATGACTTGGGGCTTAACTGCTTCCTGCTGAATATGTCAGAATGGCGCAATTTCGGACTTGCGCAGGCACAACCCTTTTGAATATCCAGCCCAGTATGCCTTGGGGGGTGGGCAAGAGATACAAAGTGAGACAGAGAGCAGAACAAACATCTACCTATGTAGACCCATGTTGCTGGATTAAGAGGAGAGGCATACATGGAGCAGTTCCCATACCCAAGGGCTCCACCTTTGTGGGTGGGCAGATGATGGGCCCGGCTACCTCACCTCATCCTACTCGGGTTGTGTTATGTAATGCCAGGTTGATAAGGAACAAGACTGCCATTATGACAGACTTGATATCCTCAGTCGACCTGGCTTGCTTCACAAAGACATGGCTGGATCAAAATGCTGCTCCCATTCTGGAGACGGCAGTTCCATGCGAGTACTCTGTGATACACACCCCAAGAGAGGATCACAGGGGCGGGGGGGGTTGCCATTTGTTTTAAGTCTAGCCTGAACCTCACAGTGCTAAATGTAGGTTTTACATGGTCTTTTGAATGTGTGGCTGCCTGGGGAGGTGTGGATGCAGGTTTTGGGGTTCTCCTGCTCTATCGTCCTCTGGGAGTGGGTTGGGTCTTTTTGAGGGAGGTCGAGGAGCTCGTCTCTGGCGTGGTGTTGGAGTCCCCCAGATGGCCGATCCTGGGGACTTCAATGTATGGGTGGATGACGGGTTCTCGAAGTTTGGAAGTGGCCTCCTGAAGAGCATGGAGGCCCTGGGCCTGATATAGCATGTAACACTGGTAGCACACTCAGGCAGCCACATATTGGACATAGGTTTTTCAATGGGTCTTAACATTATTGACCTTCATGTTGATCTGGTGGTTTGATTGAATCGCAGCACCATGGGGTTTGTATTTAGTGGCACCTCCGATGGTCCGGCCCCTGTGGAGATGGTCCGGTAACGCCCGTTAAGAGGAGTTTCTTCTATGGGACTGTCAGTGGTGCTGGACCTATCGAGAATGGGGGCAGCTTGTGCAATGGGGCTGGAGAAAGCAGTAGTGGCCTATAATGGGGCAGTGACTGCATCCTTCGATTCAATCACACCCTTTTGTGTCCGCCCCTTGCCTACTCACCAGAGAGCCCCTTGGCATGATGAGGAAGTCCGGAGTTTAAAGACTAAGGGACGGAGGTTAGAGAGATGCCGGAGGAGATCTGGCTGGATGGAGGACAAACTGGCCCTGAGGTCACATTATGTTGACTATCAGGTGGCAATTTTCTGAAAGAAGGCGGAGTTTCTGTCTAGGAAGATTGCTGTGGCAGGGAACAGACCAGCTCAGCTCTTCCGTACGGTAGACAGACTTTTACATCCTGTCTGTCTCCATGCGGGAGGAGCAGTTTCTAGCACTAGGTGTGAGGAGTTGGCTCTGTTCTTCGCTGACAAGATGTTCTCTATCAGGGCTGAGCTCTCTTCAAGTGTCTCTTGAAAGGGATGCAGTGTCCAGCCTGAGTTGTACTGAAGCACTCCTCCTGTCTGAGATGAGTTTGAGCTAGTTGGGGTGGAAAAGGTGATGGAGATAATCTCAAAGCTGCGGCCTACACATTGTGATCTGGACCCATGTCTGACCCGCCTTGTGGTTGGATGTTTGGACCTGATAGGACCTGTGGTCGTTGAGGTGGCCTGGAGTTCACTGAGGAGTGGGATCTTCCCAGTGTCCTTGAAACAGGTTCTGGTTAGGCCCCTTTTAAAGAAGCCCTCTTTGGATCCGGACTGCCTCAGCAACTACAGGCCAGTCTCAAACCTCCCAGTTTTAGGGAAGGTTATAGAGAAAGTGGTGGCCGTTCAGCAGTTCACATCTTCATCTACCTATGAGCCTTTTCAGTCTGGATTCCGGGTGAGGCATAGTACAGAGACTTCCCTGGCAAGGGTGCTTAATGATCTCCTAATGGTGAGGGACAGGAGAGCTCATACCATCTTGGTTCTCCTGGACATCTCTTCGGTGTTTGACACTGTGGATCATGAGGTGCTGTTTGACCACCTACGGTTCTGGTGTGGCCTGTCCAGCAATGTTATCAGCTGGTTCAGGTTATACTTGATGGACAGAGTGCAGAGGGTGAAAATGGGACTTGTCTCATCTAGCTTGAATCCTCTGAGCTGTGGAGTGTCTTAGGGGTCAGTCTTGTTGCCCTTATTGTTCATAGTGTACATGCTGCAATTAGGGGACATTATCAGGTGGTACGGGTTTGGTTTTCACTGCTATGCAGATGATACCCAACTGTACTTGTCCTGTGCACCTGATGTCCAGATGTTGGACTCAGCATTACTGCCTCGAGGAAATCCAGCCATGGAAGACTCAAAACTGGCTTAGTCTCAACCCAGACAAGACCGAGGTACTGGTGGTGGAGCCGGGTCATCATGGAGGAGGAGGAGGAGGGGATGGGGGTTGTCCCCTACTCTAGTATTTCAGGGTGTTCCCCTTGTCCTTTCTAGACAGATAAAGGATTTGGGTGTGATCCTGGAAGACAGCCAGACACTTGATGCTCAGGTGTCAGCCATGGTCAAAAGTGTTTTTTATCATCTCAGGAACATGGCCTGAATCTGAGCCCTGATCCTTCCTGAGGACCTTCCCACACTGGTGCATGCTTTTGTAACTTCCAGGCTGGATTACTGTAATGCTCTGTATCTTGATTATCTGGAGGCAACCTCCGCGCAGACTGCAGCTGGTGCAGAACATGGCAGCAAGATTATTGACTGGGGTAAAGAGGTGTGAGCATATTACCCCAGTCCTCCGCGGACTGCACTGGTTGCTGGTCAGGTGGAGGATTGTCTTTAAGATAGAGCTCCTTATCTATAAGACCCTGCATGATGGCAGTCCCACCTATCTGCAAGATCTCCTTGACCCTTACCGTCTGGCCCAGATGCCCCTTTCTGCCGAGGGGGGGCTTCCTGGAGGTTCCCAGGGTTAGGTTGCAGCATTCAGGAGATAGAGCATTTGCAGTGGCCACACTAACCCTGTGGAACTCCTTGCCTGACTATCTAAGGGGGGCCCCATTGGTGGAAGCCTTTAAAAGGGGACTGAAAACATACCTATTTGAATTGGCTTTATAGCATGAGTTTGCTGATAGAATTAAATTCTGTACTTATTTTGATTTTATTATGTATGTTTGGTGATTTTAAATAATATTGAATTGTGATTTTACTGTTTAGCACCCACCATCTCAGGAATTGGGCACTTTATAAATAAAAAATATCTATCTATCTATCTATCTATCTATCTATCTATCTATCTATCTATCTATCTATCTATCTATCTAATAATCTTGGTGAGTCAGGTTTATTTTTTCCTTATTGATCACTGCAATATGAATCATACAGTACTTCACGAGTACTGACCTCCTGCCAGAGCAATAGGCAGAACATTGATATTGCCCTTGGGACAAAAGGAAGGTGGAGGAGCAAGGCAGTCAACTCTAGGGGTTGGAGAAAAAAAGACAGAGAGCAAGGGGCACGCAACTTTATAAGTGGCTCCTACTTACTGTACTGATGAAGTGCATGCTTACTTAGGACTAGTAACCTGCACCTCATTGGAGTATCCTACAATAGCTTCTTAAGCACTCAAGTGTACATTTCACTGTGCAGAGTTTTACAAGTCTAGGAATGGAGAATCTCAAAAAGCTATATAAATATTCAAGCGTAAGGCTCACTGGACAGATTTCCAATTACTTGGCAGTAGATACCCTGAAGGAGCAGTATGAGGGGTAAAGCATATATATTATGGGACCAATCTGAGAAGAATGCACTAAATCTTGTTTACCAGACGAATCATTTTCAATTGAATGCACACTACAAGTGCATGCATCTTAGAACTTCTACTAGTGCATCCTGAAGGGTGGGTGAAATACAATACCAATACCCCCTCCCCGGATGCACACAGGGTAAAATCAGCATGTTCAGACACTTCTGAGCTGACTGCTTGTAACCTTCCTGCATGGTAGGGCCTGTTAAGGGGTATGCTGTCCAAGACCCCCCCAAGGGACCTCCACAGAGGGGAGAGTGACGCATGTACCCCCTGGAAGGAGGCTTAAGCTGCAAAGGTGTGGATGAGGCTGGGATGTGGTAGCCAGGTTGTGGAGGGCTGCACTAGAGACAGGGTGATAAAGACAATATACAAAGGGAACAATACAGATAAGTATGAATAAATAGGCCATTGACAGAGTAAAGGCCTGTGGCACATTCATAAGGTAGAAAAAATGAGTAGACTGGAATGGGCCTTGCGGTCCTTATCTGCCGTCAACTTCTATGTTTCTATGAAAGCAATCATAGTTTATTGTCATTTTATTTTACACTAATGATTTCTATGTCTTGGCTTTCTTTACCTTTTTTCATCATTTTATTTTTCCCCCAACCTCCACATACCTCCAGCTCCTACCTCTAGTCAGAATCTGTTCTCCTTCATACCCACACAACCACTGGACCTAAAGCCAGGATATCCTAAATTATATTTTAAACCTGTCTTAGTACGTGTCACCTCTAATTATATAAGAAAAGTGCTTGGTAAAACCAGAATCGGGGATGATTCAATTGATATGAGGCTATTTGCCCTGGTTGTTGAGGAACTCTCCTATCCCATTTCCAAACTTTCCGCTTCTCTCTGCGCTACTCCCAGTATCCTGAAAACCGGAAATCTGCTGTAACTGCACTAGTTTTTATAGTCTACAACTCTTCTCACCTTTCCAATTACAGGACAATTTCTGTACTCTCCCCTCGTCCAAAGCCCTTGAGAGAATAGTATCTGATCAACTTGTCTCATATCTTGAACAATATGAAATACAATGTCCACAACAGCATGAATTTTAGAGAAGACACTGCATCAATACAGCACTAATTGAGTATTCCAATTTTGTCCTTCAGACCCTTGACAATGGAGACAAGGCTGGCACCATCGATACTGACTCGATAAAGGCCTTTGACTTGGTCAGTCTTAAGCTCCTTCTTTACAAACTCTGTGGCCTAGGCCTGTCACTAGACACAGTCATATGGTACTAGAGTTATCTCCCTTATTGCACTCAGTGCGTTAAGATAGATGGCTCCTGGTCAGATGTTAGGAATGTATCCACTGGCATTCCACAGGGATCCATTCTGGGCCCCGTGCTATTTGACTTATTTATAAACCACCTGCCTGATGTCTGTTAATCTACAAATGTACTCCTCTATGCAGATGATGCTGTTATCTATTCCAAGAAACCTAATCTTGGTAGCCTTACCTCCATCCTGCAGGGTAATTTTGAGGCCCTTGAAAAATGTTTTTCCAAAGCAAGCTGGTTCTAAATTACGAAAAAAAAAAAAACTATGACAATGCTCTTCACAAGCCCACAAATAAAGAAAAGTTACCCTCCTCCCCCCCATCATCTGCAATGACCCAAGTCATATATTGTACTTGAACAGGTAGAAACCTTTAAATACCCTGGGATGATCCTGGACAACACCTTAATTTTTGCTCCCCACATTGACTACCCTGTGGCCATGGTAAACAGAAGACTGGGAGATGTGTACCGTAACTGGGTCAACCTCACTGCTGATGTTAGATGACTCATAGTTGCAAGCTCAGTACTGTCACTAGTTGACTATGGCCTCCCTGTCTATGCAACTGCCTGTGAATCAGTTCTCAGAAAAATATAATTTGATCTGTAATAAAGCTTATCACTTTGTGCTTGGGGCTGACAAGCACACCCACAGCTGCACCCTCTGTGAAGCTGGAGGTGGGTAGACTCTGGGGAAACATAAGAAGGTACTTCTTCACAGAAAGAGTAGTGGATGCCTGGAACAGCCTCCCAGTGGAGGTGGTGGGGCAAAAACTGTGACAGGATTCAAGAATGCATGGGCTAGGCATAAGGGAACCTTAGTGGTTAGGGGAGGGAGGGCTAAGCCAGAGATCAAATAGTGTCTGTGCTATTACAGCACATAGGAAAAATGGGCAGACTAGGTGGGCCAACCGGTCCTTATCTGCCATCAGTTTCTATGTTTCTGTGTTTCTACACCCAAACAGATTCAATACCCCTAGCTAGTAGAATTAAGTTCCAGACATGTCTGATAGCCAAGAAAGCACTACTGGTCCTAACCCCTCCTCTTGGCTCTGACTCACTGCTTCTGCCCTGTCACCAATCTCTACACCAGGAGCATGGCTCAGAATGCCCTAGAACTCCCTTTTTGGCATACTCAGCTGGGCAAGCATTCATTCGCTGTTAGGGCCACTGGCCGGTTAAATGAGCTGCCTGATACTGACAGCTAAATGCAACTGTAACTGCTAATCATTGTAAGTCCCTCTCAGTGTACACTTTGAACTGCATCGCACTCTGTCTCTGTGGCCATGTACCATTACTATGCTTGTTTTATACTGTTTTTGTTTACCTGTCTTATTGTAAAATTGTGCACAACTGTTCTAGCCTATTTATTTGTACTTGTTTGACTATATTGTATTGTGTGACTTCAGGGCCATTGCCAGCTGGGGTTCATCAGGTTTGAACAAACCCCCCCTGCTTTGAACCTCCCAATTTTTGTTTTGTTTTTGTGTGTATCCCTTTAAATCTCACCACTACCCCGCTGCCAGCAGACTCACTGTGCACTTTACAGTTGCCCTGCTCCTTCCCCTGTCACGCCACCTCAGTCATGACTGAGCCAGTCAGAATGCAGCTGATGTCCTCCAGTCATGCTGTGAGGTACAGTGTGAGAACAGCACAGTTGAGCCATCACCTGAGAGCACGGGTACAGTGTGAGAACAGCACAGAACTGAGCCACGGCCCAAGAGTGCACCGTCATGGTATCCAGTGAGAGACAATGAAGTAGATTGACTGCATGAAGATGAAGTATAGATGGAGAGGAAGGAACCGACTGATAAGCCTTTTCAGATTGCCACCCCCACAAAAAAGACAATATCCTCTGGCGGTCATCGACAAATGGACACAGAAGCCACTTTCCTTCACTCATGAGGAGTGTTGCCTGTCACACCTCTGTGTATTCATGTCTGACTGCTGGGCCATTAAAAACTTTCCCAACTACGTCAGAAATGTCTTTAATGGCCCAACGGCCGGACATGAACACACAGAAGTGTCCTTCCCTGGCAGCACTCCTCATGCGTGAATCGTGAAAGAAAGGGGCTGGGGTGTCATAAGCTCAGGGACAAACATTTGCATACTGTACTGTATCCAGGATAGCTCAGCCCACCTACGAGGCAATATCCCCCTATTTAGTGTGGTTCTAGTTTCACACATTGTATGATGTAACCCAGGATAATGCAGCTGAGATGACATCTTGTTTTCACAGAGTCGTGCTTTCTCACATTCTACAGAGCATTTTCGAGAGTAACTAAGCTGAGATGATTGGCTTAATTTTTTTTTTCTTTTTCATAACCTGGTAGTCACTGAGCTAAAAAAGTCAATTTTCATGGAAGACCAATGACATACAAAAATAAATAAGAAACCGTGAAATAAGATGAAATCATGTACAGTTACATATGTTGTATGTTAACAAGTAAGATCTGAGCAACTGTTTAAATTTTGGCAAAGATAGAGAAGGCAAAACTCACAATAGCAGTGTATTAATGAATTAAAGAGCCCTATGAAGCAGAGATCTTTGAAAATGAGTAATGTGCGTATGTGGTATGGAAAAATATTTTGCAAAGACTGACCTGGAATATACTTCATTTCTTTTTTTTTTTTTTTGTAGACTCTGTTTACACCTGACTCTCAGGAATCCACACACATCTCTGGGATCCTAACTGCCTGCCTGAACCGCCCTTACCTGAGCTACTGTGTCGGGGTCAGGACTCCAGTCAATCTGGACCCTCTAGGGAGATTCCAGAGTCCCCAAATTCATATCGGGCAGTGCGGCCAGCTCTGAACGTGTGGATCCAGGCCCCTGGTGGTTCTGTTGCTTCCCTGGAGTCAGAGGATTTTCTGATTTTTCCCACAACCCACCCTTCCCGGAGCTCAGACGTGCAATGATGTCTGAGACATCCACAGCAGCTCCCTCCCTCTAAGCGTAGTGCCCAATGTGTGCATGTCCTCGGCTTCCACGGGGGGCCGCTGTTACACTGAGCAGTCCCTGGATCCCATCCCCAGAGAGAGGAGAGCAGTCTGCAGATGCTCAATCCTCTACCTCCCCAGTCGACCCCCAGAAGCCTGGGCTCATTCCCGAACCCAGGTCACCAGCATGGCGGAAGTGTGGCATCCAGCACCTCAACCCTCAGTGCCACTGGGCTGTCGTATACTTAATTCCAACTGATTAAAAAAAATTGTGACAAGTGTACCATTCTCAAAGTAACATTATTTAAGGGACCTCCAGCCTGATAATAAAAAGATGCTCAATAGAGGGCCATTGTAAAAGCAAATTAGGTACAGTGATGGGCGTGGGCAAACATTTGAGGGGCAAAGTGATCAGACTTGTTTTACAGTATTCTCACTTGTCATATTTCATTTTTTATGGGGTCCTGCCTTTAACCATTTTAAAACTTTAGCTACATATTTTAAGAGGGGGTCATGATTTTACCCATTTGTACACAGTATTTTGCAAGGACAGTCCAGCCCAGATGAAATGTGATACAGCAATTCATTTTCAGTGGGGTCCTGTTGTTATCCATTTTTATGAAGTATTTAACCAGAAAAACTCAGCAGCAATGCAGTCTCTCATATCTTGTTTTTAGCAGGGTGCAATTTTTACCTATCTTTTACTGGATTCACCCAAGATAGCCCAGGTGAGATTTTGTTTTCAGTGGGGTCCTGTCTTCACAAATTGTTTTATATTTTCTATTTAGGCCACCCTTTCTCCTGATCCAGATTCTCCTTCCACCTGCTGAAGCCTTTTTATCTGCAGCAGGAGTCTCCTGAGAGTCCAATCCAACTTTAGACTGTGCTCAAAAACCTCTCCAGACTCCCGACTGTAGCCCACAGCTTGTCTCCTGTGGGTGGGACCCTCCAACTCCCCAAGCTTAGAGGAGAATCTGAATTTGATCTTGAGGTCTGGGGGAAGGAGCCAGTGAAGTGTGGGAGGAGTCTTCGGGGTCCTCTGTGGTGTGGGGAGGTGGCTTTATCTGCTTATAGCTGCAGTGGTATTTTTATTCAACTGTAACCCTCCCTTACTCCTCCCCAGGGTGTGATCCTGTGGAGCAAGCCAGTCAATCATCTATCTGGGCCATTAGAATGGTGAGTGAGCCTCACGCTATCTTTAGAAATCCAAAGCTAGACATGCTCTGGCTGTATGACACCCCCACATAACTCACCAGGTAAACAGGCGCATGGGAATGTAAGGACACTCCACTGGGAAGCATGCATTTTCCACATGACATACCCTCCTACTGGGTCACCAAGGGGCAGTTGTGCAGCAGACAGAGGTGCCCTCCTACCCTACAGCAAAAGGGGTCCAAGATGAATGCTAGAACACTGCCTCTCCTGTCAGCTCCGGACATCCCCGCCTAGGCATGAAGTTGGGTAGTCAGGAAGGCAAGCGGTGATGCTACCACTTTGCTTGCCAGTCAGTTTTCACCCCTCTTATACTACACAGTAGTTATCCAAGGGTGTCCTGCACAGCTGATATGCAATATCTCTTTTTCAGTGACTCCCTGCTTTTACCTATAACACTCTATTTATCCAGATTAGCACAGCTGAAATGCACTATATCTTGTTTTCACTAGGGTCTGGATTTTACTGTCTTTTACAAAGCATTTACTGAGGATGGCCCCAGTGGGATGCAACATCTTATTTTCCATGGAGTCCTATCATCACCCATTTTTAGGGCTGCAGGTAGACGGAGACTGCAGCCCTCTTGCATCAGCTCTAAACATGAGCTACTGGATTCAGACCGTGGAACATTTCCGTTGCAGTTTTTGAATGATCCTTCCACCTCTTTGCATTCCTTCAATTTAACTCTTGTAGTGCTGCAGACTGAACATCTGTCTAGGGCTCAATCAACTAGATTAATTTTAGTTCTTTTGGCAGCCTAGGTATTAAGAAACAAATGCTCTGGACAATCACCACTCCTCCCCAAACTTGTAGCGGTTCAGTGAGTACAAGAAACACATGTTTGCTTTTGAATCCAACTTGGTAAATAACATTTTAAGAGCTAATGCAAGATGGCTGTTGAGTAGACCAGTTTCAACACTGTTTTCTTAGCTTTTTTTTATTGCAATGTGTCTTGCTATCTTTGGAGACTAATAATTTAGTGACATGACATTCAACAGATAACAACATCAACTGCAGAGTAGTGTCAAATTGCAGTCTTAGTCAACCCTCCCAGCGTGTGTGTGTGCGTGTGTGTGTCAGTGTCAGCATTTCCTCTGAATAGTTGATTTATGTTAACCCTTTCTGGACCTTATTAGTGGCATCGGATGTATGAAGGGTTTTAAATGCTAGGTAGCTAATTGTTTAGGGAGGGAATTACAAAGAATGACAATGATGTTAGCTGCAGCGTTCCACTGCAGGGCACCCTCCTTTTCCCTGTATGTTCCATGTAAAACTGGGACAAAACTCCTGTACATTTTTCTGTATGCTCAAATCAATACATGTACACAACTGACTGCCTGTCAACTTATGACTGTCAGTAAAATCACGATAACAAATTTTAAGGCTGTTATTATTTATTTTAAATGGTAAAACTCACCCGCAACACATCACAGAAGCTATGGACAAATGCTGGAATCTCTCAAGCTTTGCTCTCAATGTTCACATGTCTCCAGTACCTATAGCATTGTTACAATGTATTGACACAGACGGATAGCCTGGCTGCGATGCAGTGGGTCATAGCCAGTGGGCCACACTTTTATCCATTTTGGCAATGTACTGACACAGTGTGTCATATTCAGTGGGGTCTTACTTTTTACTGGTGCTGACTTAAACTATGAATATGTGAGTCTGGCGCATATGTAGTCATGTCAGTGCTTGCCATGATATGGCTGACTATGGAGCAATTGGAACTCATATGGTTTTATACTTATAGGAAGGGTAAATAAATGCTAGGCAGCTAATCTTTTAGGGTTTTCATAGATTGCAAGGGGCATCCTAGGGAATTACAAAGAATGATAGCAATGTCAACTGCAGTGTTCCCAGATTGAACAAAGCATTTCTCTGTAGGGCACCCTCCTTTTCTCTGTATTTTTCATGTAAAACTGGGACAAAACTCTTGTACATTTTCTTGTGTGCTCAAATCAATACATGTACACAACTGACTTTATTATGCCTGTCAGTAAAATCACTATAACAAATGTTAAGGCTCTTTTTATTTATTTTAAATAGTAAAACTCACCTGCAACATATCACAGAGGCTCTGGAAAAAATGTTGAAATTTCTCAAGCTTTGCTGTCAATGTTCACATGTCTCCAGAACCTCTTGATGGTATTATAGCATTGTTATAATGTACTGACACAGCTGGATAGCCTGGCTGAGATGCAGTATGTCATATTCAGTGGGTCATACTTTTATCCACTTTGGCAATGTACTGACATAGGATAGCTTTGATGAGATGCAAGAACTCATTTTCAGAGGGGTCCTAATTTTACCCACTTCTACAGTGTACTGCTACACATTAGACTGGCTAAGATGCAGTGTCTCATATTCAGTGGGGTCTTACTTTTACCAGTGCTGACTTAAACTATGCATATGTTAGTATGGCGCATATGTAGTCATGTCAGTGCTGCTATGTCACGGCTGACTATGAGGCAAACTGCACATATGCGAGTATCACACATGCACAGTTCTGCAATAGGAGCAGAATCAGTTACATCTGACTCTGGTGCAGTGATAGCACCTCATATTCTTTTCAATGCTCTTGCCACTCCTAAAAGCTCTCCACGGCCATATCGGCTCAGTGCTAGCAAAAGCTAAGGGGTGGGCAACACTGGGGACTGCTCTACTGTCTTCATGTCCACAGTCTCTATTAGCAGGTTAGTTTAGAAGGCCATCACCTGCCAAGCTCGGTGGTGCAGAGGGTTGAGGCATCTAGTCTTACCTCGTGTCACACTAGCGACCCAGGTTCGGGAACTACCTCGGGTCATCAGGGAGCCGTCCGGGGGGAGGGAAGGAGCAGGATTAAGCCACCTATCAGCAGCTCTCCTTTCCTGGGGTGGAAGCTGTTCCCCCATAGTAGGGCTCGAGTAAGTAAAGCTGTATCCAAATTTCCTCCCTGTGGACCAGGTTATGCTTTTTCAATGCCAAAAAAAAATTAAAAAAATAGCAATGCATTCCCTGACTTTGAATAAATGTCATATGGGGTTGTATTATACTTTGCACATTCTTGTGTTGTATGATTCTAGTATGTTCATCTATTAAAACAGCAGTGCAATAATCTGGTTAATATTTTGACCAATGCATTTTTATGCTATTTTACATTGTCATTTACCTTCTGACTTGTATGACATCCTTCTTTCCACAGTCTGAGTCTGCTTTAGTACTTCCTTCATGTCTGACATAATAAAAGGAGCACCCCTTTTAACCCTTGCTATGCCACGGACTGATATATCAGTCCAAAATTCCTATATGCTCTAACCTTTTCGGCAGCCTAAGGGTTAATACAGTGCGGACCAGGTCTTCATCAGTATTTTCAGCTGTTGTTGACCATTTGTTGTTTATATATCACTTCTGCTGTGACTAAAATGAACTAGTATGCAGCAGGAAGTGCTCTCAGACCTTACAGAACAATAGTTGTCCAAAAACAGTTATAAATACTGATGAAAACCTGGTTCGAGATGCAATAAAAGGAGTGCTCCTTTTATTATTTCAGACATGAAAACGGTACTCAAGCAGACTCAAATTGCGGAAAGAAGGATATCATACAAGTCAGGAGGTAAGTGGCAATCTAAAATAGCATAAAAAAGTATAGGTCAAAATTTTCACCAATTGTTGCACTGTTGTTTTAAGTTATAAGGCTATGCTGAATTTTACAAATTCGGGCTCATAATTTTGGTAATATTCAGTATTTTTTCCACAACATTTCAACATAGCCATTTTGGTACAGTGACTCATTAATGCGACAGCTGTCATTTTTCAACTTCTGTTCAAAATGTGTGTTTGCGACCCAAAAGTTGATTTTGCAGCTCCTGCATGCCATCACTTTTAGGCCAGGAGATCAACATTTTCTCTGCCCTTCTTTATGAGGCAGGTTCATTGCAAGGCTGTGTTGAAAAGTAGGTGTAAAAATATAAAAATAAAAATAATTTTCAATATTTTTAATCCAAATTCCTCTCCTGTAGCCCTATCGGCTCTGGCCAGAATTTGTTTATATTGTGACTACTTATTCTTTAAGTCATAAGAGCATCAATGTTTACACCTGCAATTCTGGCAGCTACAGTTTAAATCCCTTTTGGATGTAAAACATGAGTTTTTAATCTGAGTGTATGGTGGTGTTAAAATATATATGTATTTATTATATTGTTATATGTGATAAATTGCATTTGCCTTCATATGCACTGCTAGCATGTTTTACACACACTTTGTGTTGTCATTATGTTTGTGTAGTCCTTAGTATTAGGTGGCTTGATGCTGACATTGGCTGATGTCATCAGGTACTTTTTGTACTTAAACACTCTGATCTGTATCCAAGGGCAGGAGTGTCATGCGCGCAGGGACAGCCACCCTCTACCTAAGTTAAACAGCCATAACAGTCAGTAAGATTAGTCTGTGATGGCATTATAGGGGCATAGCATACTTGCTGAGGCCCTTGACTGTGCCATGTGGCCCATATCGCTCTCAAGTCAGTCTCTGATTAAGAGGGACTTTACTCATTTTATCCTTTAAAATTGCTGTGTCCCTCCTCCATCCCTCATAGAAAAGGTGCTGCCCACACAGAGAATGTGCTGTGAATTCACACGAAAGCAAACATTCAATATATTCTAAGATGCTAAATCAGATACAAGTAACCGCCATGGTTCTCACATTGTTCTGAGCTTGTTTCTCTATGTTTGAACATTTTAAGTTTAGTGTCCCTCATTTTGAGCATCTATGTCCCTCATTTCAGTGTCAAAAGGTTGAGAGGCATGACCTAGCTAATGGATTTTAGACACTCTGGTGCCAAATTAACTGTGAAAAGTTGCCAATGTGTCAGTTACCTGTTTTGTGTCCAGATAATTTTTGCAAAGGTTTATTCTGTGTATGCAGCTGCAATCTTACTTTTTTTTTTTAGATAATATAATAGTAGCAGTCAGAGAAAAGAAGGCGGCCTACAAAAAATATAAAACAACAAGAGGGTATAGGGATAAGGAAATGTACCAGCTTGCATCTAGAAAAGTCACCCGTATGGTGAGGGGAGCAAAGTCCAGTAAAGAGCAGCGGCTGGCACAGGGGATACATGGAGGGGAAAAGGGGTTCTTCCTGTACATTGGGGAGCGGAGAAAAACTAAGGGCCATCTCAGCAGATTGAGATCAGAAGGAGGGTGGGTGGAAGAGGCGAGGGACCAGGCAGAGGTATTTAACTAGTACTTTGCCTCTGTGTTTGCTAGGGAGGGGGATGGGATATCTACAAAGCAAGGCATGAAGGGGATAGAAGCGGCAGGGAGTGGGATCAGGGGAGCAACAGAAATGGAGCAAGAGGGAGGGAAAGGTACCCCAGGGGTGTCACATCTGGATAAGGATAAAAAGACCAGTAAGGGAGAGGGGACGGATGATGCTATCTCCACCAAAAGGGTGTGGTTAGCCCTCAAGGCCCTAAAGAAAAACAAATCTCCAGGGCCAGATGGCATTCATCCCAGAGTACTATGGGAATTGGCGGACATACTGGCTGCACCCCTGGCGGAGCTTTTCAGCAGGTCACTTGAGACAGGGAGGGTACCTAGTGATTGGCGAGAGGCACATGTGGTACCAATCCATAAAGGGGGGCAAGGAAGTACCAGGTAACTATAGACCCATCAGTTTGACCTCGGTGGTGGGAAAATTAATGAGAGTATACTAAAGGAACGATTGGGGGTACTTGGAGGAGGTGGGAGGTCTGGATAGTCGGCAACATGGGTTTGTGCCAGGTAGATCATGTCAAACCAACCTTGTGGAGTTCTATGAATGGGTAACATCAGAACTGGACAGGGGTAAGCCTGTGGATGTATTATTCTTGGACTTCAGCAAGGCGTTTGACTCTGTCCCCACAATGGTCTGGTGGAGAAACTGATGGGGTTAGGGGTAGGCCTTTGATGGTCAGATGGATTGAAAACTGGCTAGCTGGATGCACTCAGAGAGTAGTGGTCTGTGGGGAGCTCTCAAACCCTAGAGGGTTGGTAGTGGGTACCACAGGGCTCGGTCCTGGGTCTGATCCTGTTTAATGCATACATATCGGACATCAGGGAGGGTATAGGGTGTGAAATGAGTCTCTTCACGGATGACTCCAAGATGGGAGCAGTAGTTGAGGGAGAAGAGGGGAGGGTGGCCCTGCAAGGACCTGGACACCCTGGAAAGCTGGGCTCACACATGGAAATTAAATTTCAATATCACCAAGTGCAAGGTGTTGCATCTTGGTCGGAAACCTAAACACAGGTACACCCTGGGAGGGAGGCGCTGGAGGCCTCGATAGAGAAAAAGACCTAGGGGTCATGGTGGATACATGTATGAATAACTCTGAGCAGTGCAGGAGAGCAGCTAGCAAGGCAAACAGGATGTTGGGATGCATTGTAAGGGGGATCACCTCTAGGAGCAAGAAAGTGATTCTGCCTCTGTACAATGGACTGGTTAGACCACACCTTGAGTACTGTGTACAGTACTGGAGACCACATTTGAAGAGGGACATACAGCTCCTGGAGAGGGTACAGAGGAGGGCAACAAAGATGATACGAGGGCTAGGGGATTTGACTTATGAGGACAGACTTGAGGAGCTCTGCCTGTTTTCATTGGAGGAGAGGAGAGACAGGGGAACATGATTGAGGTCTTCAAGTACCTCAAGGGAATAAATAGGGTAAACATGGAGGGGATCTTTAGGCTGAAGCAGGGAGGTATCACCAGAGGGCATGGTTTGAAGTTGGAAGGTGGAAGGGTGAGGGGGGAAAAGAGGAGGAGGTTTTTCACCGAGAGGGTGGTGGACCCTTGGAATGCACTGCCTGGTGAGCTGGTTCAGAGATCCACAGTGGAGGGCTTCAAGAGAGGGTGGGACAGACACAGAAAGTGGATGTATCAGATGATGGCCTGTCCCGAGGGGGTGGGGATGGATGATAGGGGTTTCTAGAGAACAAGGGATGGGAGGGTCTCGGCACCCAATTAATGATCTAGGTTCGAGCAGACTCGATAGACCGTAAGGCCTAATCTGCTGGCAAATAGTATGTTAGTATGCTAATACCAAACCACTGCATTGGTGTGCTTGTATAAAATCATTTTATACATTATCAACAAAAGGCCAGAGAAGCAAATACATTTTCTCATGTGTTATGCAGTAGTTCCCCACCCCACCCCACCACACACCCTTCCCCACCCCCAGCTCTGGCAATGTTGGGAAAATGGGGATTACCTGGGGATTTCAGCATCTTATCTGTCTCAGGACAGGGAGTGTGAATCCTGGGATTTCATGCTTTTTCATACCTCCACCCCCTCAGGCATTTTATTTTTATAATACCCCACTATTCCCGAGGTTGTGGGGTTACTTTGACTACTGAATTAGGGGATTGTGGCTCAGCCAACCAGCCAGATAATAACAATACTTTTCCTTAGGGCAAGGGGTGGAGGGGAGCTTAGATATGAGTTATTTTGTTTCAAAATAAGCCACAAAATGCACCTCAGAGCGTCTAGGGCCCCAGACCCCCGGCTTTTATTTAAATGTCACATACTCCGAAAAAAGAATCCCCCCTTGCAAAAATCCTGGCAACGGCCTGGCTTCATTCCACTGGAACTCACTTATTATGTTTGTTATGTAGCCTTGTAATCTCTGTTATTGATGTGGAACCTTTGTAAAAGAGCACTTGTGCTCAAAAGTATTCTCTGAAATGTTCAATAAATAAATAAATGCCCCTCTGTCATATTTACTGGAGCTCAGTGTCCTCAGGCCTGAAGCATGCCTGTCTGCAGTGTCCCATGGTTTGCTTCTCTCAGCGAGGCCAGACAGATGTGGCTAGAGGCTACTGTGACCACCAGGAGACACTTAACTGAGCAAAGCAGCTAGAAGGGACAGGAGGTCATTCAGCAACGCTGAGGTAGAAGGAGCACATAAAGTGTACCGGTTTGAGTTGCACATGCATGCTATCACTCTGCGTATTTACCTACAGCTCTGTAAGAGCAATGAATAAAGTACATCTGAGTCAGTCTTTAGTAGATTTTTGCAGCATCACTAGCTTTGGATCAGAAGACTTCATAGCATAAAAGTATAGCTTGTCACTGTAAAAGGTCGGCATCTATTCTTTATTGAATATTTCTTGCCTGCTTGTGTGCTGCTCCACATGGATTACATTAACCAAACACTATTTTCAGGCAAATTTTCAACGTTGCTGTGTTCTGCCATAAAAAGCCAACCTGTCATACTGTATTATCCTGCTGTGCCCTTGTATAATCGTAATGGGCTCTATGCACTATGCCTTCACATTGCAGGTAGCAGTGCGTAGGCATTACTCAGTGCAAAAGCCATGTGGTGGGTGTCTGACCAGACCCTGGCAGCATGTACAAAAGGTGCATGCTCCCCTTTTGTGCCAGATCGCCATCAGCCTGTGGCTCAGCATGCTGATGGACAGGGAGAGTGACCGGAAGAAGTGCTACACTCCATGCCAGCCATAAAGGCACAGAGTGCCAGTGCAACTGGGCACAGTCTATGGCTGTAGGCACCCTGCTGTAGCTGGTACATGCCCCCTCCATCTGGCAGATGGCAACCTGAATGGGCAAGTGGCACCCCTTTATAGCAGCCCCAGCCCTCCTGACATGCTGAGAGGACTAGGAGTTCCCAGCTGACTTTTGCCCATAGTGCATGGAGCCTGGCAGGTTACTCTCCTGCTCTACACAGAGCATGGGATCTAGTGTGCCAGCAGGATGGGCATCCAATGGATGCCTGCCAGTATCCTCGGCTCATGCCCCCCTCCCTGTCCCCACTGTGCGCCTAAGCACCTATGGGGTGGGGCCATGGATGGGCAAATGGGGACATTACATGGTGCGAGGCATGTGCGAGGCCACAGCAAGGGTATGCACCATGGTGCATACCCTGTCTAATAGCACATGACATGCATATGCATATGTATCTTATATGCTTATTGTCTGTGCTGAAGAGATGTGTATTTTGCAAAAGTGCTCATTTTTCTAAGTCTGCATCCAGATGCAATGCCATCTTGAACATTTAATTCTGTTTGGAGAAAAATGTTTATTAGTGAGGTTGAGCAATACATAAACACAACATACATTTTGGCATCATTTACCAGTATGAAAGCTTTCAGACACGACTGCCTTCTAATGACCTCACTGTAAAACCAATGTGTTTTAAAGTGCTGTTTAGAAAAAACAGTTTAATTAAGCAATAAGGCATGACAGGGCATTGGTGGTACCAGGTTTAACCCACGGTCAGGGGCATAGCGAGGCATGAGGTGAAGCCAAGTGCCTTCAGCCTCCTGACCATGGGGTAAACCTAGTACCACCAACATCCCCAGAGTGCCTTATTGCTTATATAAAGTGGACCCATAGGCAACTTTTAAAAAATAAACACTCTAAAAGTTTTCAAAGCTGCAAAAAATATAATAAAATGTTACTAAATAATGTAAAATAGTCCCTCCACAGATGTTTTTCACTGTCAGTCATCTGTCTTTCTTCACATTCAATATACTGTGTGAATGTTTACCATGGAATAATTCAAAACTCTCCATTATTCCTGTAGTAGAATGCCCCAACCCCCACAAAATGGTAACATGGAATACATGAATTCAAAATTCTTCAGCGTTCCACTGACATATACACCCAGATGCACACACACACACACACACAGGCCTCAAGTGGAACCAGAACCTCAATTTTGCCTGTTGCCAGGTAAGGAGCAGAGAGTTCTCTGCCAAACTGGTAGGGATAGGAGAGGAATTTTTTGTGGTTGTCAAAGAAACAAAAGCAGGGATAAACGGGACCTCCGGTGATGTCATGCTCCAAGCTGCAACTTGATCTACACAGCTCCAGCTCCATCAGGATAACAAAATCAAAACCAGCAATAAATATTTAACCCCAATAAAGTCCGTGGATTTCTGGTGGAGCAACATGCCATGGGGCAGACCTAGTAGACCCCTGACCCCTGAGGAGTCTCAGGTTGAGGATGGTTTTAGCTCCAAAAGCGATGGATCACAGGCCTCTGAGCAATGTGGGGGATCTTGGCATGGAATTTCTGATGCAAAGGCCCTGCAAAAGCAAATGGACCTTATCCTGAAAGAACTCAGGGACTTTAGAAAAGAAAGTCGCCTGGTGGCAGCTACCCTAAGTATGGACTTTGCCAAACTTGAAAAGAGAATGGGAAGCATGGAGGAGCACTGTACGTCAGTAGACCACAGGCTTGATACAGTGGAGCGGGCTCTCATTCAGATGAATCAGACACTAACAGAGCTACAGGACAGAGTGGAAGATGCTGAGGCATGAAATTGACGAAACAATCTTTGCATTTTGGGTCTGCCAGAAGGTGTGGAGAAAAATGACCTAATCACATTTCTGCAGGAGTTTTTTAAGAAAACATTGGATTTACCCTGTGAGACAACGTTTGAAGTGGACAGAGCTCACAGAGCACTTGGGCCTTGTCCGGCATAACGAACAGTCCGACCACATTCTATGGTGGTCCGCTTTCTCTGCTACAAGGACAAAGAATTAGTGCTACATAAGTCCTGGCAACAAGTTAATTTTTTTTTATCCCACCGCATTTACATAGATAATGAACAACCTCCAACGATCGCTATCCACCGCAGAGCTTATGCCCCTATAATGAAAAAACTGGATTTTGTGAGCAAAACATGAGCAAAAAATAAAGTTTCAAACCCCCATCCCTCAAAAATGACAATTTTCTTTTCTGATGCCACACTAACTTTTGACACAGTGGATACGGTGGCAGAAGAACTCAATAGAAGGCAGCTGAAAATTATGAAGTCTACCCCATGGCACTCACAACAACTATCCTTGGCTTCCAAACTTGCCTCTAAGGTATGGAAGTAGGTGCCCTCCAGAGAACAGTGGCACAAGGATGGGCAATGGCCATCCAACAAATCATTGTGGACTTGAAATCCACCTCTTCTGCTGCAGGCGTGATGGAACAGAATGGTCATGCAGCCAACTGAGACCCCCATGGTGATCCAAACAAAACAGGTATGTCCACAATTCCCTCCTACAGTCCATTCCTGGTGTATCAGGGCTGGGGAACTCCCTAACACATTGTAATTGATGTCTTGACTTTACTCCCCTGCCCCCACTCACCCCATTGAGGTACAGAAATAGGATTGTCTTGCATGGGTCGGCTCTCACTGCAGTTAGCTGGGCCTCTTACTGTCAAAACTAGGGCTAACATACAGCATGGAGGGTTCCCCGAATGGGTCGTGGGAGGGCTTCCATGGATTTGGATAATGAACGCCCTCTGAAAATACTGTACATGGATCCTGTCCTCTCTGAAATTCCCCTAATGAATGAGCAGATGGATTGGTTAGGGCTGAATTTTGAAAAATGGTAGGAGTTCAGGGGACCCCGAATACTGGCTGTGTTGAACTGGCAGGGGCTCCCCTGAGGCCACCGTTGCCGCTGTTGTGACCCCTCTTGTACCTAATGATACCAAGAAGCCTGTAACCAGCCATCTGCAGAGCTCACACAAACCCAGTTATACTTTGGTTGAGTAGACAGGGCCTAGGGAGGACATTGAGCCCCCTTCTTTCTGTAAGGGAGAATCTGGTCCAGAAATTGGCAGAATTAACTCAGAGCATGACATGGTACTGGAGCTGACCTTGGCAGGAGAATGGTATGGTACTGCCTAGGTGTGTGTGATGGTGCTCGGGAATGGGGGGGAGATAATGCAATGGGGGGGGACCTTGGGTCCCCACGGGAGGAACGTGGACTTGAGTGGGATCTCTTGAAGGCAAGCCTTTAATTTGTCCCTACTTTCAGGTATATCTCTGACTTTCCTTTGAACTCATCCAGTGTCCCTTACAAGCTGTGCATTCTGCATCACTGAATGGGGAGGGGGGATTGGAAACACATAATAATGGTCGGGGACTAAAAATATACATTTTAAGGAATTCAGAAAATGCTCTGCATACTGGTCTCATCATTCTTTCAGCTTATGAGTGACTAGATCAACCTTAGATGTGTGCCCCTGTTGCTGAATCTGTGATTAAAACAGCCATAAATTAATAAAGTAAACAACTGAGCCCCCTTGTGAAGGGGAATCAGCATCCCCCAGGCTCACTCTTCCTAGAGGAACAGGAACGCAGTGAGTAGATAAGATAAAGCTAAAGTAGTCCTTTACTGTCCCTGAGCTCTAGGCCCCATGAGGCAGACTAACAAAGAATGCTGTGTTCTGCTGGATACACTAGTACCTGTTACAGTTATTGCATATTGCTGTTGTTTACTAAATCTAAAATTTTATCTGCATCCCCGGTTGGAGTTGAGGCATGACTAGTCATTTCCCTTTTATTTTTTCCCCTTATCCCCTGGCATTTTGATGTCATCTGGCACCAGTTGGTGACCTAATAGTCATGGAAATATCCATGGCACTTGGTCCTACTGCAGGACCAAATGCCTTGGAAGTACATAGTTCTCCCAGTTACATGAAGAATCCTCAGTTGAAAGTTGTCACAGTTACCTGGATTCTCTTCACACTTGTTAGATTATTTAATGAACAGTTGCAAAGTTATGTAGATTTGGTGTTAAAAGGTCAGATTTGCCATTTGCTGTCACAGTGCATCTCAGACACTTGTGTTGGGGTGGGGGGGGGGTAGAGCACTTGCTATAGACCAGGTCAGCATAGAACTGTCTTACCAAGACTCCTATGCTAATAAACATGTGCAGCTCTATTCACCACATGTGAATGGACTAAACAGCCCTATAAAATGCACAAAAGTATTATCCTATCTTAAGAAAAAAAAATCGGATTTGGTATATCTCCAAGAAACACACCTAGCAGATGCAGAGCATGAGAAGCTGGCCAGGCTTGGGTTCACGTCTGTGCACTTCTCCTCCCATGGTTCGACTGAAAGAAGTAGGGTGGTAATATTAATCTCTAGAAACACCTCATTTCAAAAGTCAGCAGAGTGGGCAGACTCAGAAGGGAGACTAGTGATCATAGAGGGTGCCCTCAATGGGGAGGAGGTAACTTTAGCAAATATGTATCTACCTCCGGGAACTAATACTCCCACAGTCAAAAAGCTACTCGACAAGATTCTGATCATGACCAAGGGCTCACTGTTGCTTGCAGGGAATTTTAATCTGATACCAGACCCAGCAATAGACGCTACTAACACCTCCCCATGTGGGTAGCCTAAGTCACATAAAATTTTCAAACAATTTGTCAGAGAGGTGGGCTGGGTGGATGTCTGGGGATTCCTACACCCGGGGACTAGAGGTTATACCCACTACTCCCTGGTACATGGTACCTACTCTAGAATAGATATATGTTATACCCAAAAAGAATCGCTTTCTGCCCTCAGAAACTGTACTTTGGGGGACATCAGTCTCTCAGACCATGCTGCAGTGGTGAGCCAATGGGACTTGGGGAAGGAACCACGTTCCACTAGGTGAAGATTCAATCCATAACATTTGAGAAACCAAATGTTTAGGGAATTTTTGTCAGATACAATAAAGGAAATTATTCAGGACAATACAACCCCTACAGTGTCACATGCCATGTTATGGGATACCCTAAAAGCTGTCCTCAGAGGTCATATTATCAAATTCATGGCAGAACAAAAAAGGGCTAAGTTAGAAAAGCAAAGCCGCCTGGAGTACACTCTCCATTTTTTTACAATTAGCCCACCAACAGGGTGACACCTCACTTCTCCCACAACTTAAACAAGTTACACAAGAGTTGGATACCCTTGCTCTCCAGCAGACTGAGATTGCCCTTACATATCTCAGGCAGCGTTACTATGAAACTGGACCTCGAGCCACTCCTCTGCTGGCTTACAGATTATGCAGGCAAAGATGGATTGCAACCATCTCTGCTATTAAACATCCAACTATTAGAGTCAGGCATACAAGGCTGTACAACATTACACAGTCCTTTTGCTCCTTTTATCTAAAACGATATGTCCAAGAGAAGGATGTTACCCAGGAGGAAATAGAGATCTAGCTAGCTGGTCTTCACCTACCCTGCCTCTCAGAAGAACAACAACAGTGTCTCATAGACCCCATCCGACCCATAGAGCTCAAATTGGCCATCACAAACTCTAAGACACAGAAATCCCCAGGCCCTGATGGCTACTGCCCAGAGTTCTACAAAGCTGTTAAAAATCAAATTGCCCCAATCTTGCGAAACACCGTCAGTGAGGTTGCTGAGGGACAACCTTCCCTGCCTAGTTGGTCCTACTCTGCAATCCACTGTTCTGTGAGTTGGTACGCCCAATATTGGTCCTCAATATGGACTATAAATATTTTATGTCCATACTAGCCCACAGACTAGATGACATTCTACCGACCCTTATCAATATGGATCAAACAGGCTTTATTAGGAAGAGATCCACAACAGATAATGTCCATTGCACGATACATCTGATTCATGAAATGCAAACCAGACAGTCCCCTGCAATCCTTCTCAGCCTAGATGCTGAGAAGGCATTCGATAGGGTCTCCTAGCCATTCCTCTATGCCACCCTTGAACAAATGGGCTTCCCTCTGCCCCTTGTGCCACTATTATAGAATATATACTCAGCCCCTAAAGCATGTGTGAAGATCTCAGGACATCACTCCCCCAATTCCCTACCAGGTCATAATGTTGTTCACTTAATAGCGTACGACATTATCACTAACCCGTAATAGCGCTGTCTAGGACAGCGAATGGTACAATACCACGTATACTGCTGTATGCGGTATTGCACCATTCATGCACTCCCAGGCAGAAGAAAAGATCTCTGCTGGGGTGGGTTTCACCGAGCAGTTGCCGTGGCTCACTGGACAGAGCCACAGCAGCAGGAACTCAGGCACTGCATCTGGGGCTGGATTTGATTCCTGGTCCCAGAAATTTTTTTTTTTCAGTCTTTGTGCACTCCCCAAGTTGGACCCCCCTTGGAGTTAAGAATCTTTAGTGGGGGTCTGAAAGGTACAGCCCCATAGCCGAGGGGTGTGAAGTGGAACCCCACAGAAGAAAAGTTATGCGCATGGTATAAATCAGCGCTGTATTGCAGCGCGATTTAGCCATCGGACATAATGTCTGAGACTTTATGACCCTGTGCCCCTAATTTTCCCCTTTATTGAGGCACCAAACAGGGCTGCCCACTATCCACACTACTTTTTGCAGTATATATTAAGCCTCTGGCACAGGCCATCAGAAACACTCCTCAAATCTCAGGGCTTTGACTAAACGAAGAGGAACACCATATAGCTCTTTTCGCGGATGACATGCTCCTGTACTTAACAGATCTCCCTAAATCCCTGCCAGCAGATTTTGAGATAATAGGAGCATACGGCAGAATGTCAGGATATAAGTTAAATACTACGAAAACCGATGCCCTAACATTCTACTTTAAGCCCACAACAGAGGTTAGAACAAGATACCCCTTTAGGTGGGATCAGGAAAAATAAAATACTTAGGGGTGTACTTATCACATGGCAGCACAGAGGCCTTCAAGAATAACTATGAGCCCTTCACAAAGCAATTAAACACCAATCTCACTAGTTGGAATCCCCTGTCAATGACCTTATCACACCGAGTGGATGTGATCCGTATGGTCACTCTCCGACAAGCCTTAAATCTCTTTCAAAATGTGCCTCTATCTATCCCCCTAAAAATATTTTGGCATTGTAACAAAAGAATAAATAAGTTCATATGGGTGGGATGGAGATCACATATTAAACTATCCACTCTCCTCTTCCCAAAGGAGGCTGGCGACTTGAGTCTTCTCTCAACCTTAGGCTATACTACCTAGCCTCACACATGGTCTTTGTGGTACAGAGGCAATTAGGGTGTACTAGAACTAGAACTAGATGAACAGAGATTGAAGATGATATCATCCCAATAAAGGATTTCCTAACTTTCTTCTACATAATGGAACTGATGCCCAATCTCCCACTGGACACCAACCCAATGGATAAGACATCAAATGAAAGCATGGGTGTTGGTGTGTCAGATAGAGCACTTGGCCCCATACCTAAAACTACTATGCCCAATATCACTGCTGGAACATTTCATTCCTGCTCACATGGACCTGACATTAAGTAGATGGGAACATCTGTCGCTAAGATATCTGTTCCAGCTGACATCAGGACCTACCTTTAAACCATTCTCACAAGTTCAATAAGAATTTAACCTATGACACCAGGATTTTTAGAATACCTCCAGGTGAGACAGTATTATGACTCCCTCCCTCCCACTCAGAGCATGTAATCCTGAATCTTACCCCCCATTTCTGGGCTCTTTTATAGGGCTGATACACTCAGGGGTTATGGAACTTCTGGTTCTGTACTTATATAAAGCCACAATAAACTCCACCTGAGGCTCCACTGCTAACATCCTAGATAAATGGAATGAAGAATTATCTTCAAATATTTCAATAGAGCAATGACAAACCTCCTGTAGACAAATTTCTAAGTTGACAAGCTCACACATTTGGTGGGAGTTTTTCTGGAAGACCCATGTCCGCTACTTCTGAACCCCCATAGTGATCAGACACTTTCAGGCCTCAGGAATGGCCCAGTGTTGGAGGTAATGTGGGGATACCAGGGCACACCACACCCATGTCTTTTGGTCTTGTACTGAACTGACTCCCTTTTCCTAAGCTTTACAGCAGGAAACATAGAAACATAGATTTCGATGGCAGATAAGGACCACTTGGCCCATCTAGTCTGCCCATTTCCCTACCTACAGGATAGGCCGCAGATCCTAGTTAACCAACAGCCTATTTCTTCCTACCTCCCACAAGAATTGCCTTATGTCTGTCCCATGCATTCTTGAATTCTCCCACAGTTGTAGACCCCACGACCTCCTCAGGAAGGCTGTTCCATGCACCCACTACCCTTTCTGTGAAATATTACTTCTTCACATTGCCCCAAACCGCCCCCCCTCTATCTTTAAATTGTGTCCCCTTGTTCTTGCACGTCTCTTTTTCTGAAAGATGCTACCCTCTTGGACTTTGTTGATTCCACTGAGGTACTTAAAAGTTTCTACCATGTCCCCCCTCTCCCTTCTTTCCTCAAGGGTATACATATTAAGCTTTTTTAGTCTCTACTCATACGGCTTCTCTTGCAGACCCTGCACCATTTTAGTTGCCCTCCTCTGGACTGCCTCTATCCTGTCTATGTCCTTGCGGAGATGGGGTCTCCAGAACTGGATGCAGTACTCCAGATGGGGTCTCACCAACTGTCTGTACAGAGGGATAACAACTTCCTGTTTTCTGCTGGTGATGCCTCTCCCTATGCATCCCAGTATACCCCAGCCCTCCCTACTGCCTTCTCACATTGCTTGCTAACCTTAAGGTCATCTGATATGATTACCCCAGGTCCCTTTCCTTTTTTGTTGTTGTTACTACCCCCGTTGTGTATTCTTCCCTAGGTTCTTGTTTCCCAGGTACATTATTTGCACTTCTCTGCATTGAAGCCTAGCTGCCATACTTCTGACCATTCCTCCAACCTTGCCAAGTCCCTTCTCATCTGGGAGAATTACAGTATATGCAAGGCTCATCACTATTACAGCACACCCATGGGTTTACAGCATGGGTTCACAATGGGAAGGTTATGTCAGACGAATCTAATTGATTTCTTTTACTGGGTAACCAAAGTAGTAGACCAGGGAGGGGCTGAGGACATGGCCTACCTAGGCTTTAGCAAAGCATTTGACACAGTCCCACATAAAAGATTAATAATCAAATTAACCAGCCTGGGAGTAGGTCCCAGGGTGGTAGCCTGGATAAAACATTGGCTGGACAACAGGACACAGAAGGTAATTGTAAATGGAGTCCACTCTGAAGAAAGAGGGGTTAATAGTGGTGTACCGCAGGGTTCAATACTGGGTCCAGTCCTTTTTGATGCCTTTGTAAGTCACATTGCAGAGGGACTGGAAGGAAAAGTATGCCTCTTTGCAGATGATACAAAGATCTGCAACGGGGTTGATACACAAGGAGGCGTGGAAAGGATGAGAAGGAACTTGACAAGGTTGGAGGAATGGTCAGAAGTATGGCAGCGTAGATTCAATTCAAAGAAGTGCAAAATTATGCACCTGAAAAACAAAAACCAAGGGGAAGATTACACAATGGGGGTAGGAACAACAACAAATTCTGGTCAGATCCACCATGGCTGCATAATGAAGTTAGTGAAGTTGTGTGGAATTGTTAAGGAGGTATGGAGAAACAACACAATGATTTGTAAGCAGTAAGATTTGTTTTAGTTTCTGTTCTAAGGAAGGCATACAACGTTATTAGGAAAATATATGGAGGTGTACATTTTAATGGAAGGAATTCAATGCACTGTAGGTTTACAAAAGAACCCCAGAGCAAATGCCACTGATGTATGTGTTATCTTGAATGATATTGGCCAGACAGACACATTTAAAAAAACACAATTGCACATGCCCCAATAATGCAAAGCATTATGGGAAACATATGCAAATCCCCGTGATGGTATAGAAGGTGGCAGTACATGAAAAAGTAATGGCTGGCATGTGTTCAGCCTTGGGATTATTTACACAGGGTTTTTTTTTTTTAGAGAAACAGGGTTTTTGTCCATGAAGTGATGTGAGTTATATTTAAACAATGTGTTGATGTCAGGAAGTCAGGTGTGATGATGATGGACTGTTAGGAGAGAAAATGTGATAGTAACTTTCAGAGGGGGTTGCATTTGATAAGGGCAAAGTAGCTATGCTTGTGATAATGGGAATATTAGGAAAGTATGAGATCTATGCAGAAGTGGAGTTCAAATATGCACAGTTTCATAAGTATGTGCTCAGAGTGCAGGCAAATGTGATATGCAGGTTTGTTTTAGAAATAGGTAAAAATAGCGATACATGCAGTTGATAGAAAGATAATTACATAGACATGCAGGCCATGTCCACACTACACTTTGAAAAATCTGTAATGGATTCAAACAGCTACAGACTGTAAATGTTACAGTGTGTCCACACTGCCAGTGAACAGTGCGGATAATGGTTTGAAAACATTACAGCTTGTCCACACTGAGTGCGATAGTGTGTGTGGTCTCAACCCTGTAGTAGCAAGGCATATCCTACATCCTAGTGCTACTACTCCTGTCAGGGAACATTCATCCAAACCCTGGCCCGGTTCCCAGGAGCTCCCCGATTAGCACCACAGGCCTATGCATGGTCTCCATGAATATCTGTAGCCTCCTAAAAAAGTTTGACGCACTACAATGCCTGGTCACATCAACTAACCCTGATGTCATCGCTCTGGTTGAGACTTGGCTGTCGAAATCCTCCCCTGACTCCCTGGTCTCCCTTCCTGGTTTCACCCTCTTCCTGTCCGACCGTGTTGGGAGATGGGGCGTGACTGCGCTATTTATGTCGAGAGTCTCCCCGTACTAGCCCTGCCTACTCCAATCTCTTGACTCAGGGCCCAGGCGCTACGCTGAAACTAACCCATGACCCTTTAAAGGACCCCTTTATCTGACCACTGCATACGTTGCTCCAGGGACCAAACGCAGGCCATTGCCTCTCTTACAGAATACCTTTCACTACCTCCTTCCGCTGATCAAATTCTGGTGGGTGACTTAAATGTCAACTGGCTCAGCCCCTCCTCCTCCTCTACCCGTGACTCCTTTTCTGCAATAGACCTAACACAACTAGTTACCCAACCTACCAGGACTAACCCCAAGAGAGGCTCCACTACCCTGCTTGATGTGGTACTCACCAACCGCCCTAATCGGATCCCCAATGTACAAGTCCTCCCAGACTCTCTCAGCGATCACTCCCCCATTCTATTCCACTGGTCATCCTCAGTCCCCAAACCCATAGCACAGTCCACATGCCAGCGGCGTCTAATACCTGGTGGTCTGAAAAACTTAAGGAACTTCTGTCCCAAATTGACTGGTCTCCTATACAGGCAACTCCTGACATTGACACAGCTCTCTCCTTCTTTACCCGAACTTTTAATAATGCCTGTGATATCTTTGCCCCAATGTCGACCCGCCGTTCTAAAAGGCAGAATGCCCCTTGGGTAACCCCAGCTTTGATCCACCAACTCAAACATAGGGACAACCTATGGCACCGTGCCATTGAGACTGGCTGGCCCAGTGACAGGCAGTTATATGCTGCCACCCGAAACAAGTGCACTCGGGCCATCAGAAAGGCCAAGTCTGAGCACTATCGGTCCTCACTCACAGCCTCATGGGGGAACCCCAGAACCTTCTGGGATAACATTAAACAGTTAAATGGGAGTGCACTCCCCCACCACAGATCAACATTAATGGCATGATCTCTTCAGACCCAGCCCTCATAGCCAACCACCTCAACACCTCATTCACTGACCTTAGCCCTATCCTCCCTACAAATTTTTGACCCTCCTCCCCAGCACCTGCAGTAAATCTTTCTAGCCTTATTTTCTCCTCCGCTGTGTTTCTGCCCAAGAACTTAGGCCGCACCTTGTCACTGCCCTCAAGAGTAATAGTACAGGTAGTGACACCCTGGATCAGTGTATCCTATGGCTGGTCTTAGACACAGTCCTTACCCTGATCAAGTGCCTCATCAACCACTCTCTTTGCCTGGGGAAGGTTCCAACTGCCTGGAAAGTCACCACTGTCACCCCTATCTTTAAAGGTGGTGATAGGACTGTGGCTGGAAACTATCGTCCAATCTCCATTCTTTCTCCTCTCTCCAAGGCCTTGGAAAAAGTGGTAGCCTCTCAAATCTCTGACTACCTCTCCACCTACAATGTCCTATGTCCTGAGCAGCATGGCTTCCGAGCAGGCCACAGTACCAACACAGCCCTCCTAGAGTTCTCTAATTTTCTCCACTCCTTCTTAGACACTGGTTCTCTGGCTGGTGTGGTCTTCATTGACCTCTCTAAAGCTTTCGACACTGTCTCCCACCCCCTCCTTCTTGATGCCCTTAGTCTCTCTGGTTTTGCTACTGGGCCTATCTCCTGGTGCACCAGTTATCTGTCTGACCACTCACAGCGTTTAAAAATTAATGGGACCTACTCAGACATCTGTCCTATCTTTTCTGGGGTTCCCCAGGGCTCCATTCTGGGCCCCTTACTATTCTCCCTTTACCTTAACACCCTTTCACGCTCTTGCTCGGGGAACATTCTATTGTACGCTGATGATGCAGTCATCTTTGCCTCAAATCGTAACCCTATTGCCCTCCAGGACTCGCTGCAGAAGTCCTTCGCTGAAGCCGAGGGCTGGTTCAAGGAACATAGATTGGTGATAAATCTTAAAAAAATAAAAACCATGTTCTTCACTCATCCTCAAAACAAGTCCTACAACTTCAAACTCCTCATTCACTCTGGGTCCTCTTTCCCACTCGAACAAGTTTGCTCCTATAAATACCTAGGGATCCATTTTGACCCCTCCTCTCCTTCCATGGACACATGCTGCCCTAGCCACTGCCACTAATATCCGATTGGGCATCTTACATCTGTATAAACACTGCCTCCCCGGAGTCTCTTAGACTCCATGTCACCTCCTCTATCCTGTCCCTAGTGGACTATGGACTGCCGGTGTATGGTGCTGCTGATCAGACCGCACTTCATAAAATTTACACTACTCTGAATAAGGCCTGCAGGTTAATTACTGGGGCACCTAGGCTAACACACACCTGTCTACTGTACGTTAAAGCGCTGGTACTTGATCTTGATGAGTGCCTCAAATATCTGACCTGTACCCTTACAAAAAAGACCCTCCTTGGGCTATCCCCGCCTGGATTGACCACCACCATCCGCCGCTCTGTCCCACTAGTTCATACTTGGACCTCTGGGAAAACATCTCTTGTTATCCCTAGAGCTAGGACCTCTCACGGCCAAAGAGCCTTCAGCTTTAGGGCCCTCTCCTGGTTCAACACACTGCCCCCCTCCATCTCCAAAGCTCCAACTATATCGTGCTTCAAAACGTCCTTATGGAACCACCTTGTTAACACCCAAAGCTGTAATTGCCACTAGTCAAAGCCGTACTCAATACTAATGACAAAGCTTACTGCTAAGCTGCTAAGGACAACATAACTCTGGTATTGTTTGCATCAATCCTACCTGTACCAGCTTGTTTGTATATATGTCTTAAGTTACTGTCATACTGTGTTATACTGTTATACTGTGTATTTTCGTTTGTCTTACTGTGACAAGGTACCTTTGTAAATGAGCCTATGGCTCAAAGGTTTTTCAAACTGCTGTCTAAAATAAATAAATAAGTAAATAAACATCCCATGGTGCACTTGGTGATGACAGCTGCATTTTGAGATGAAATCCTACATGTCCTATGGAGTACTGTGTATATGGCACAGTCGTATTATGTAAATAACCATGTTTCACTGTTATGAGACACACTTATGTTGTGGAGGTGACAGAGAGAGGTTCAAGGGAGTGGGAGGTCTGTATGTTGGAATCGGGGACTATGCCAGTGAGAGGGAGGGAAGGGGAGGGAGAGAGAGAGGGGGGAGACATGGCATCAGTTCTGCCAGTATTAGGGCACCAAGGGCAACAGACGTTCATGTACTACTGCTGTATGGCTGAAGGCAGACCCTCTACTACTGCCTTCAGTGTTCCCCACTGCTCCACTGTACACAGTGCCACATGTCTATTGTCCACCACAGCAGTGCTCCATGATGCACTCAGGAGCTCCACTAATGTATGTGTTCACTACTGGCACTGTTCTACAGGTAGTATTGCTGCCACATCACACATGGGCAGGCAGGGTACTCCCAACACTCAGCACAGTGAGAAGAGTAATCAAGGACAGTACACAGTGCAGACAGAGAGGTAAGTTAGGTGGGGACATGGGGGTACACCTGGGGGGGTGCGCATACAGCTGACAGGATACTGTGGTATTGAGGCATCCCAGTATTGCAACCTACACTCATACTCCACACTGCTGTCTGCATATGTCCTGGTAGCCTCCAATCTCCCTGCATGCAGTGAAACAGTGCTGCAATGTGTGCAGGTATAGTGGGAGACTGGAGGCCACATGGTGGAACATTTAGACACAATTGCAATTAAAAACTGATAAAGGTGTAAAGCTGTAAATAGGAGTGAAATAATCACACTGGTATGCACACCACAAAGTGGTTCTTGGAAGGATACAGATTGGGGGTGGTTCAATTAAAGGAGCAGTCAATCCAGAATTTGCAAAAACATATGTTATGCAGAGTGATTTGATTTGTATGTAAAGTCCTAGTGTGTCCTTCCCTCTGTCTGCTATTAGGAGTTTTTCCTAAATTAGGCTGTTAACTTTAGGGTAGTTTTATGACCCCTGGAGATCTCCATCACAAATAGGTTTATTGCATTCTGCCTCCTACAATGCACCCTGTCTCATGTGACAGTGATGTAGCCAGGCCCATAGATTTAGCATATGCAGTACTTTTTAAAATCAGTTCACAGCAGCGAGCTTTGTAACTGTTCTTATCCAGTGAGCAGAAATGGCAACAGTCACAATTTAGCAGATGCTGGAGAGCTACCTAACTGGGGTTTCTGTAAGAAAACAGCTACTAAATAGCTCTAATTCACTATTTGTGTTTTTTGGGTGTGTCATGTCTAGCTAGCAGTAATATGTGTTTTCATTTTAAAATTTAATTTCATCAAACTATGCACAACAATAAAAAGCACAAAAATTACCCCAGATCATCACTGCTATAATTAGTAAAGACTATAGCAGTTTTCTTACAGAAAACTCACTCAGTTAGCTCTAAAGTATTTGCTAATCTGTAAATGTAGGTATCAGTATTCATCTTTTGTCTTTAGCAGGACAGACACACTAAAGCTTGTTTACAAGTGTGACCTGGGAACACAAGGAAGTTAAGTGATTTGCTCAGGGATTCAATCCCAGGACACCAGGTTTGCAGCTCAGAGCCTTAGACCACCAGACTATACTGCCTCCTCTATTCTAATAGGTAGAACTGGCAGTTAGTGCTAATTTTGCTCTTTGACATGATTTTCAATTTTTTTGGGTTACAAATGTGAAGTATCTTTTTAATAAAGTATAAAAATATGTATGTGTGAGTTACTTAGGTTGGCGAATATTTGTTTTATTATTTGAAAAAGTGGGATACACTAAATGTGTAGTGCAATGAACCGTTGTAAAATGGGATCAAATGTGTAGCTGAAATAGTCATTGTCATCCACCCTGTTGTTTTCATGCTATACTACACACAGGAGAAAAAGTGACTTTTAAAGTATTTTGCAGTTTCTAGGCTGTAGCTTCATACCATACACTTCATTTGTAAAAAAAATGAAAAACATGTCACAGAGCAAAATCAGCACTAAATGTTAATTCTGCCTAATAGAATGCTGGTACTTACATTTATAGTTTAGCAAATACTTGAAATCTAACTAAGCGGGTTTTCTGTAAGAAAACAGCTAGGGTCTTAACTAATCATAGCTCAAATGATCTGGGCAATTTCTGTGCTTTTATGGTTGTGTAAAGTTTGATGAAATTAAATGTTTTAAAATTAAAACATTCCTGCAAGCTAGATCTAACACACATAGAAAACAACAATCGTGAATTAGAGCTTAATTTAATAGCTGTTTTCTTAAGGAAACCCCAGTTAGCTAGCTCGTATGTGTCTGCTAATAGGCTAATTTAGGAAAAACTCCTAATAGCAGACAGAGGGACGGATACACTAAGACTTAACATACAAATCAAAACACTCTGCATAACATATGTTTTTGCAAATTCTGAGTGGACTACTCCTTTAAAACTGCAAGCTCAGTAAAAAATATACACTGCAGCTTCTCACTGTATTGACATGCTTCAGCTGATGCAAAATACAGAGAAAGGTGCTGGGGGCAGGGTTGGAGGACAGGTCTAAATAATACCATATACCCACCAGGAGGGACTTTTCATCTCTTGGAATGTATTTGTGAAAATGTGTGACCAGGAGAGGAATGTAAGCTACTAAATGTGTAGTGCAATGAACCATTGTAAAATGGGATCAGATGAGTAGCTGAAATAGTCACTGTCATCCTGTTGTGTTCATGCTATACCACACACAGGAGATAAAGTGACTTTAAAATATTTAGCAGTTACTGGGTTACAGCTTCATACCATACACTTCATTTGTAAAAAAAAAAAAAAATGAAAATCATGTCACAGATCAAAATCACTACTAAATTCTAGTTCTACCTAATAGAAAGATGGTATCTACATTTATAGTTTAACAAATACTTGAAATCTAACTGAGTGTTTTTGCAAATTCTGAGTGGACTGTGGATTGCTCCTTTAAAACTGAAAGCTCAAAAAAAAATATACACTGCAGCATCTTGCTATACTGACATGCTTCAGCCGATGCATAATACTGAGTAAGGTGGTGGGGGCAGGATTGGAGGACAGGTCTGAATAACACCATAAACCCACCAGGAGGGACTTTCCATCTCTTGTAAGCTGAGCTAATGCTGTTTAAACAAGTGCTGTATAAGGATGCAGTTTCAGGCTTTTCCTTTTGAAGCGTAAGCTCTGACGATCAAGGTAGCTCTGATAGTCAATTGTTCCAGCATGATAGATTCACTTCATGTCCCTCCCACATAAACCAAAAAAAAGGTGGAGTGGATCTTTAAGAGCTTCTTGGGTGGAGGTGGGGGTGCATCTTACCCCCCCAAAAAACTAATGCTGCCTCCCACTACTCAGATTCCAGTTCTTGAACCTCCCACTTAAGAAAGAAAATAGTGCACTGCAACCATTGACTAACATGAAAGCCTATTTATTTGAGGGCAGAAAACATTTCTTGGAGGAGGGTAAGGCAGAGGAGACTATTTACACCTTCAGTCAGTTCCACGGGCAGAAAACATGACATCACTCTATTTGTACTTGCAAAACGTCTGCAGGCTCCACCTACTGCAGCCATAAAAATGGAAAGGGACCTGGGGGTAATCATATCAAATGACCTTAAGGTTAGCAAGTGATGTGAAAAGGCAGTAGGGAGGGCTGGGGGATACTGGGATGTATAGGGAGAGGCATCACCAGCAGAAAACAGGAAGTTGTTAGCCCTTTGTACAGACAGTTGGTGAAACCCCATCTGGAGTACTGCGTCCAGTTCTGGAGACCCCATATCCACAAGGACATAGACAGGATGGAGGCAATAAGGAGGAGGACAACTAAAATGGTGCAGGGTCTGCAAGGGAAGCCATATGAGGAGAGACTAAAGGGGCTTAATATGTATACCCTTGAGGAAAGGAAGGAGAGGGGGGACATGATAGAAACTTTTAAGTACCTCAGTGGAATCAACGAAGTCCAAGAGGGTAGCATCTTTCAGAAAAAGAGATGTGCAAGAACAAGGGGACGCAATTTAAAGATAGAGGGGGGACATCTTAGGGGCAATTTGAGGAAATATGTTTTCACAGAGAGGGTGGTGGACGCATGGAACAGCCTTCCTGAAGAGGTTGTGGGGTCTAAAACTGTGGGAGAATTCAAGAATGCATGTGCAGACATAAGACAATTCTTGTGGTGGGTAGGAAGAAATAGGCTGTTGGTTAACTAGGATCGGCAGCTTATCCTGTAGGTAGGGACATGGGCAGACTAGGTGGGCCAAGTGGTCCTTATCTGCCATCAAAGTCTATGTTTCTATGTTACAGCAGAAATTTTTCTCTTCTGTAACTTGCCATGGGCTAAGAGACAGGAGCAGTAGATATCTGGTTAGCATCCTATTACTAGCCGCTAAAAAAGCAATCACCAGAACCTGGTTAACCCAGTAGGTGCCCACTACTACAAGTTGGAGAGCAACAGTGAACCAGATATATAGGATGGAGAGTTTCACTTATAAACTAAATAATAAAACAGACCTGTGTTCTTCTGGAATAGCTGGATTTTTCATGTCATGCTTAAAAATCCAGACTTTGTCCAAAGAATGATAATCTATACTCCTGATAATATTTAACTAATGGAACACCATTGAATGACTCTGTCCAAGGGGTGTGTGGGCAGAGGGGGCATGAGCCTGAGTGAGCCTTGTGAGTGAAATATGGGGAACAGGATGGTCTTGTTCCCCCCCCCCCAGGTGGAGACCCTCCTCCAGCTCAGGAACTCACAGAATTAGGAACTATGGTGGAGTGGACAGAGCTAAAAATGTTAAAACAAGAGGATGGTGATAAAATGCCTGCCACTGTCCTCCATGCTGTAACCAGGAGGAGGCGTGCTGGTTGAGAAATGTTCTGGCCTACTCTACTGTCTTTGTCTGATTTTTAATGAATGCGTTAAGGATGCATTACAGGTTATACACTATTGTTAAGATGTCAGTGGTAAGCTGACTTCGAAAAGTTTAGTAAAGATCATAGTTACAAAAAAAAAGCAATGGAAACTCTGAATAGTACTTGATTTGTTAAATTTGTATGTATGTAGAAAGGGGTTCTTGAGTGAAAATAGCAATACATTATTTACTTACTTTATTTAATGTAATGGACTTTTATTTTTATGGCCTAGTTGAAGTTTTTTTTATATAAGTAAAGGTTATAGCCAAGTTTGTGATGGAAATTAGGAAGTATGTGGCATATGAATTCTGTGAGCAGGGACTTGTCTTTAGCCATTGGTGGTGCTGTTTTACTGCCATGGCTAGAACCAGGTCTTAGTCAATCAGGACACAGGGATTTCCTTGCCCATTTTATAAATAATTTAGACAGTTTGTTCTATAATGTATTAGACTCACTTTGAAGAAATACCTGTCATAAGGTGTAACACCTTTAGTACAACATGTAGGACATCATGATGTAGTGTAGTACTGTAAAGTAACTCCTGTATGTGACTGTTTCTGTGTAAATTGAATGAACGAATGGTGCTGTTACAAAGAACTAGTACAAAGGTCAAACTTCATCCTGTAGATTTTAATGAGATTACTTTTATCAAAAGTTTGTAAGTAGCTGAGCTGCCCATGAAGAGTCATTGCTGCTGCTTGCTGTGCCAGTGACCCAGAATTGGGAGCAAACATGGAGCATTGGAGGGTTGGCTTATGCAGAACGTGACTGAGCATTCAAAGGACTGCCCTTCTGCTCTTGGGGGGTGATGTGCAGAACCCAGTGAAGGGCTGACCCCTAATAATGACTGGAGGAGACAGCTTGGTCTGCCAGAATGCAGTAGTCATTGGCACATGCCATGCAGGACAGCACAATGCACATAATGTGATGACACTATATGCCACACCTTCAGGGAAGTAAATAAAGAATAACTCCTGGCCAGCAGGATGATACTGGACAACAGCAGAGTTCGCACCCTATTTGCTGAGCAGCTAGTTGAACTGTATCTGTTCGATGACAAGTGGTGTGGAACCCCACTAACGCCAACAGGGGGCACAAGCTCTTGGGGAAGAGGCTGGAGATAAGTCCTAGTGGAGGTTGGGGTGATGGGGCTGAGTTGTCTGGGGTAGGAGGGCCACGCAGAAAGAGTGAAGAAAAGAAAATCTGTGGATAAAATGTAAATAAATTTTGCCTAGCAGTCTTGTTGTCTAGAGATGTAATAATGTTGGAAGAGATATGCTTGTTACCTGACATTTTAGTGTATAAAATATGATGAGAGAGAGAAAGCGAGAGAGAGAGAGAGAGAGAGAGAGAGAGAGAGAGAGAGAGAGAGAGATAAAAGTGTGGAAGAAGAAACAGTTACTGAGGGTCTTCCTGGGAGCAGAAGGAATAATGAGAGAACTGTGTCCATTAGAGCTAGAAAAAGTGGAGCTACTGTGCAAAGAGGAAGAAAGAAAGGAATTGAGTGACTGTTAAGTCAGAACAAGTCAGAACTAGAGAAAAGGAAAGTCTATAACAGAGGGAAGGAGACAGAAAATAATAGAAAGGTTAAGACTGAGAGGGGAGGGAGAAACTAAGAAAAGAAGGACTGTGACAAGTATAATGGGCAGAGCTGGTCTTAGCATGGTGCAAACTTGCATTCGCACAGGGTCTCAAGAGCATAGGAGTCCCCCAAAAGCCTCAGCTGTCCAGTTGCCCTCCATTCTTCCTGGTCCTCTGTGTTCCAAATCAAGTAAAGTGCAAAAACTATCTGTATAATGCCATATCGGTCCTAGTAAGAACAAATCCAGAACAAATGGTTTGATACCTTTTATTGGACCAACCAGGATGTTACAAAAAAAAAAATAGCTTTAGCTTTCGGACCAACAAGTCCTTCTTTTGAAGCTTAATGACAGTTATTTAAAAAAATCCCATATTATTAACACTTAGAACATGCAGAAAAAAACAGAAATAATTCTCATTGGTTTAAAACAGGCCTTCAGAACATAGTTAAAATGACATCAGAGAGCTTGAATATCTCAAGTGTGCTTTCAGCTGAACCAAACTTAAAGGTCAAATTTTGTCCAGAGATATCAGCAGGCAGAGACTTCAACCCACATATATTATACCATGTAGCAGTCTAATGAATAACAAAACACTAAGATTCTCTACTCACTAAATTATACGTCAAGTGTAAAAAACTCCCAAAGACACATACCTCAAGAGTGAGGTAAGAGGTACATCAGTGGAAGCCAGCTTCAACTCTGCTCAGAACTCTGTCAGTTTGTGAAAACAATTGCATGCCAAAATGTAACCTATTAGCAAGTAAAAATTAAAAAATAAGCCCCAAAAATTACAACAGAAATTATCGTTACATGGCATATAGAAGGATGAGAGTGATGTTTTCCCAAAGTGAGTAAGTGTATCACATTGATGAAAGTACAACTGGCTGGAGATATATTCCCAACATACTCTCAACCAGCTATTATGTTCCAGAAACCTTAAGGCCTTTGGTGTTGTAACAAGCTATAATGATCGGTGTGTCCTTTTTCCCATTGGGAAACTGTGGCATAATTCGCCATTATAAAGGAGCGTTTATAACGGCGAACACGTGCCCGGTTTCCCCTCGCACTGCGCAGGTGCCCTCACCTCTGACACTCTTCCTCCCAGCCACTGTCCACCTCATCTTTCCCCATCTGGACCGCTACTCTTAACTGTGGTAAGTGTTGGCAGGCAGAAATGAATCAAAATGAGGGAAATACCCTCAAAATAAAATTAAAAAAAAATAAATAAAAAGCGAGCGACCGACAAACGTAGGGCAGGCGCTCTCAGCTAAGCAGACTGCCGTGGTCGCACAAGAACGTCTTTTTTATTTTATATAGTTGCTGTGGGGAAAAAGGACATCCTGGCAATTATATAAAATAAAGTATGGTTCTGGGTGTGTGTGTAAACTCGAATTTACACACACCTTCGGGGGTTAGATGCTATGCATAAACCCCTCGGGTGTGTATAAATTCTCATTACACACCCAGACCCATACTTTATTCTCTATTTTATACATGATAATATCAATTGTCAGTGTAAGTGCCAGATGCAAAGAAGTACTAGTCAAGGACCCCCAAGAAATTGAGACTATGCAGTCTGATATGTACAGATTTAATAAATTGTCAGTGTATGAGTGATATAATACATATATAGGAACAGTCTAAGGAATTGAAACAAAAATTCCTAGGAATTAAATCCCCCCCCCCCGGAAAGTAACTACTTAAAATTAGATATATGTACATGAATCCTAATACACCATCAATTGCACCAATCGCTACAATAGTTACCCAAAAAAGAATTACACCTGTCATGAACCCCCAAGCCAATGAGACAATGCGTCCTAATAAATACGGAATGTGAAAACATAACAGTATATACTCAAACTACTGTACATAACTAGCAGAAGGAAGGAAATATCCACTATAATATGAGCCCAGAGTCATATCCACTATGACACCATAATGTCATGTACCTGAACATAAGTTTATCTCAATATCCCCACAATATTCACATCCACTATACCCACATACCCACCCACCTCAAATACCCATATTAAAAATTCAATGTGCCACACTTCTTCAACCCCCGCAACACACACATAAACATATACACAAACCCATACACATACACACACACACACACACACACACACCCACGCACACATTCACACAATACTAATGTGAGAGGCCAACCTGTAAATAACCAGTTAAGCAGAACCGTGTAAGAGTCAAAGTCCAAGACTCTTTGAAAACCTAAAATATGTATGTCCATCCTTTGAAGTAAAGGCCCATGTAAGTTTACGTGTAATGTATCATATATCTAACAACATCTTAGACAGCTAGTGTTGGAACCCACTCGAGAGGGAGCAATACTAGACCTGGTACTCTCAAATGGAGAGAGGATCACAAATTTAGAAGTCAGTAGACATCTGGGAACAAGCGACCACTGCACAGTGTGCTTCACAATGAGCACAACCATGGAGATAAGCCATACAAAAACAAGGATACTGGACTTTAGAAGAGCTGACTTTGGCAAAATGGGTGAATACCTGAAAAATGCACTAGCAAATGACCAAAAAGGAGGGGTGGAAGAACAATGGAGAAAAATCAAAACTGCCATCATAGAGGCAACAAGCCTTTGTGTGAAACAAATAAAGAAAACAAAGCGGAGTAAAAAACCACTATGGTTCTCAAAAGAGGTGGCAGGGAAGGTTAAGGAGAAAAAGGCTGCATTCAAAAAGTATAAGGAATCACACAAGGAGCATGACAGGGAACTGTATCAATTAAAGCAGAAAGAAGTGGGGAAGGCAGTCAGACTAGCAAAGGCCCAAACTGAGGAAAAAATAGCCAACTCAGTTAAGAAGGGGGATAAACCTTTATAGGTACATTAGGGAGCGAGAAAGGTTAAGGGAGGAAGTGAAGATTAATAAAGGAGAGGGAGGTGGAGAGGGAGACAGTGAAAAGGCAGAGATACTGAATGAATACTTTTGCTCAGTATTCACAAAAGAAGATGAGGAGGAGTTACCTAAACCAGACAATAGAAGCACTCTGGGTAGGGGTTGACACCAGTCCATTCACAGAAGAAAGAGTCCTGAAAGAACTCCTAAAACTCAAGGTGGACAAAGCAATTGGGCCTGACGGATTCACCCCAGAATCCTAAAAGAACTAAGGAGGACCTAGTGACACCACTGACCACACTTTTAACAGATCATGGCAGGATGAGGGGTACCTGAGGACTGGAGGAGGGCAGATGTGATTCCCCTTCAAAAAGTGGGAGCAAGGCAGAAGCAGGAAACTACAGACCTGTAAGTTTGACCTCAGTGGTAGGGAAAATGATGGAATCACTTCTGAAAGAAAGAACTGTTAGCGTACCTAGAGGCCAGGGGCACAGGACCCAAAGCAGCATGGATTTACAGCAGGAAGGTCATGCCAGACAAATCTAATTGATTTCTTTGACTGGGTGACCAAGTAATAGACCAGGGAGGGGCTGTGGATGTGGCCTACCTAGACTTTAGCAAGGCATTTGACACAATCCCGCACAAAAGATTAATAATCAAGTTAGCCAGCCTGGGAGTGGGTCCCAGGATGGTAGCCTGGGTAGCAAACTGGCTGCACAACAGGACACAGAAGGTAATAGTGAATGGAGCACATTCCAAAGAAAGGGGGGTTACTAGTGGAGTACCTCAGGGCTCAGTACTGGGTCCAGTCCTCTTTAACATCTTTATAGGTGACATTGCAGAGGGTCTGGAGGAAAGGTATGCCTCTTTGCAGATGACACAAAGATCTGTAACAGAGTTGATACACGGGGGGGGGGTAGAAAAGATGAGAAGGGACTTGGCAAGGCTGGAGGAATGGTCAGACATATGGCAACTTAGATTCAATATAAAGAAGTGCAAAACATCTGCTCACCTCACGCAGCTGCCACTGCCCCTAAAAAAACCCTCCCTCTTCTTCTGCTTCCCAGCCCTACTCCTATCCTCTTTTACCCTCCACCCCACTAACCCTTCTAGCCTATTTATACTTCATATGTATTGGAAACAACTGTAACCTTGACTGACACCTATTTTGTACCTGTATTGCTGTCTATCTGTTGTCTCTTGTACCACTGTCTGTGTCCTCTATGTGACGAGGTACCTTTGTAAATGAGCCCCTGGCTCAAAGGTTGTTAAACTGATATTTAAATAAATAAATAAATAAATAAAATAAATAAAGTAATGCACCTGGGAAACAAAAACCCAGGAGAAGAGTACACAATAGCAGGGGAGGTACTAACAACAACAAAAATGGAAAGGGACCTGGGGGTAGTCATATCAGATGACCTAAAGGTGGGTAAGCAATGTGAAAAGTTGGTAAGGAGAGCCAGGGGGATACTGGGATGCATAGGAAGGGGCATCACAAGTAGAAAAAGGGAAGTGGTTATCCCTCTGTACAGTTGGTGAGACCCCATCTGGAGTACTGTGTGCAGTTTTGGAGACCTCATCTATGCAAGAACATAGACCGGATGGAAGCAGTCCAGAGGACGGCAACTAAAATGGTGCAGGGGCTGCAGCAGAAACCATATGAAGAGAGACTGAGAGAGCTTAATATGTATACTTTTGATGAAAGGAGGGATGGGGGGACATGATAGAAACGTTCAAGTACCTCAAGGGAATCAACAAAGGCCAGGAGGGTAGCATCTTTCAGAAAAAGAGATGTGTAAGAACAAGGGGGCACAATTTAAAGACAGAGGGGGGACAGCTCAGGGGTAATGTGAGGAAATTTTTTGTCATGGAGAGAGTGGTGGATACATGGAACAGCCTTCCTGAGGAGCTCGTTGGGTCTAAAACAGTGGGGGAATTCAAACATGCATGGGACAGACACAAGGCAATTATAGTGGGGGGTTGCAGGAAGTAGGCTGTTGGTTAACTAGAATCTGCAGCTTATCCAGTAGGTAGGGAAATGGGCAGACTGGGTGGGCCAAGTGGTCCTTATCTGCCATCAAAGTCTATGTTTCTATCTAGCTCCCACACATGCTTTAAGAGAAAACTGCGCTCGAATCTGCTGATTGCTGATTCCAGTTCCTGCTTTCACCCTACCTAATGACTGATGTCTCTGGCCATACAATAGTATTTTCTCACCTCTATATAACCCTCTTACTGCCTCAGCCTGTCCCGGCTCCCTTTCCATGCCCATATACAATCTTGCACTGCAGGCATCTCCCTTACACTTACATACACTCATATAATCTAATTTCATGGTTTGCTCCCCTCTTCCTCACGTACTGACCTTTTCCTTAATGTCACCCCCTGCTCTCAATGGTTATTTCTTCCTTTTGTATTACCTGTTTTGGTTTTTGTGTATCTTGTTCTGTTCATATGATATGCCACCTGATAATTTATTGTCCAAGGTCCTCTCTATTCATTGCATAGGTAGGCATCTATGAACTTATGAATGGTCTACTCTGTATGTCTCTGATATATTGTATCCACTTTAATCCACTGTATGTAAAGCGCTTTACTTTGTATGTTCTGATATATTGTATCCTCTTTAACTCATTATATGTAAGGCACTTATAATTTGTTATCCTGTTAAGTTTCTGCATGTCTATACTATCCCAAGTCGTGCCTGAAAATAGTCATTTTATGGCTAGTGCACTTACCCAGTTACCAAAAGCTAAATAAATAAAATAAAATAAATGTTCAAGCCACCTTCCACCATATTAAGAAGTAACATAAGTACCGGCCCAGTGACGCTGAGGGCTGAGATTCTGGACGCTACGCCTCACACCACACCGGTGACGCGTGTTTGGGAGTGAGCTGGGGTTGCTGTGGGTTGGATGGGGAGGAGAGGATTGAGCATCCAGAGGACAGATCTCCTCTCCTGGGAGGGCGGGGATCACAATCCCACTACAGCAGCGACTCCCAGTGGAGACTGGAAGCACCAAGCAGGATTGTGCATGCAAACAGGGGAGGAGACGATAGCAGATGCTCGTGAGCAGGGGTGTGGGAGTATGCCCAGCTCACTTGGAGTGTCATTGCATGTCCGCGCCTCCATAGGGGGATCACACACAGAACAAGGGAAAAACCCCAGATTCTGGGGAGATGATGGCACGCCATCCCCATGCCCGATGCTGGATTCCACCCGCCCAGTCCTGATATCCTCCAGCCCACATCTGACCACCAGACCAGATTGAAGGAGCACCCAAAGGTAGAAGAGGGCAGCCCCACCCTGGGGGCACAAGCCAGCAGCATCTAAGATGGTGTGAGTTGAGAGGTTGGGGTTCCAGGGGGGCTTCAGCTGTGGGGGATCTCAGACAGGGCGGGACCAGCTGGGGATAGCTAATGGATGCCTCAGAAACCGGAGACCGGAGGGAAATAAAGGGGAAAAAAAAAAGAAGTAACATAAGTCTGATCTCACAAGCTCATCTCTGTTGTGTACTGTTGAAATGTCACAGACATATCAGAGATTGAGGGGTCAGGATTGGCTGGGGGGAATTTAATTCCTAGGAATTTTTGTTTAGATTCCTTAGACTGTTTCTATATATGTATTATATTGATTATACACTGGCAATTTATTGAAATCTGTACATATTAGACTGCATAGTCTCAATTTCTTGGGGGTCCTTGACTAGTACTTCTTTGTGCTGTATGTCAGATAAGTCAGAATGTCCACACAGTCTCAGATATGTCTGTGATGGTCTTGAAAGGACATTTCAACAGTACACGACAGAGACGAACTTGTGAGATCAGACTTACGTTACTTCTTAATATGGTGGGAGAAAGCTTGAACATTGATGTTGGATATATGACATATTACACGTAAACTTACATGGACCTTTACTTCAAAGGATGGGCATAAATATTTTAGGTTTTCAGAGACCCTTGGACTTTGACTCTTATACTTATATGGCCCCGCTTAACTGGTTATTTACAGGTTGGCCTCTCACAATAGTATTGTGTGAATGTGTGATTGGGTGTGTGGGTATGTCTATGTGTGTGGGTTTGTATATGTTTATGTGTGTGTTGTGGGGGGAGAAGAAGTGTGGCACATTGGATTCTTAATATGGGTATTTTAGGTGGGTGGTTATGTGGGTATAGTGGATGTGAATATTGTGGGGGATATTGAGGTAAACTTATGTTCAGGTACATGACATTATGGTGTCATAGTGTCTAGGACTCTGGGCTCATATTATAGTGGATATTTACTTCCTTCTGCTAGTTCTGTAGTTTGAGTATATACTGTTATGTTTTTACATTCCGTACTTATTAGGACGCATTGTCTTATTTACTTGGGGGTTCATGACAGGTGTAATTCCTTTTTTGGTAACTATTGTAGTGATGGGTGCAATTGATGGTGTATTAGGATTCATGTACATATATTTAATTTTAAGTAGTTACTTTCCCCAGAGGGGGGATTTAATTGCTAGGAATTTTTGTTTTGGTTCCTTAGACTGTTCCTATATATGTATTATTATATCAATCATACACTGACAGTTTATTGAAATTTGTATATATCAGACTGCATAGTCTCAATTTCTTTGGGGGTCCTTGACTAGCACTTCTTTGTATCTGGCACTTACACTGACAATTGATATTATCATGTATAAAATTTTGTTACAACACTGAAGGCCTTAAGGTTTCTGGAACATAATAGCTGGTTGAGAGTATGATGGGAATATATCTCCAGCCAGCTGTACTTTCATCAGTGTGATACACTTACTCACCTTGGGTAAACATCACTGTCATCCTTCTATATGCCATGTAAAGATAATTTCTGTTGTTGTAATTTTTGGGGCTAATTTTTTGTTTTTTACTTGCTAATAGGTCACATTTTGGCATGCAATTGTTTTCACAAACTGACAGAGTTATGAGCAGAGTTGAAGCTGGCTTCTGCTGGTGTACCTCTTACCTCACTCTTGAGGTATGTGTCTTTGGGAGTTTTTTTCACTTGACATATAATTTAATGAGTAGAGAATCTTAGTGTTTTGTTATTCATTAGACTGCTACATTGTATAATATATGTGGGTTGAACTCTCTGCCTGCTGTTATTTCTGGACAACCTTTGATCTTTAAGTTTGGTTCAGCTGAAAGCACACTTGAGATATTCAAGCTCTCTGATGTCACTTTAATTATGTTCTGAAGCCCTGTTTTAAACCAGTGAGAATTATTTCTGTTTTTTCTGCATGTTCTTAGTGTTAATAATATAGGATTTTCTAAATAACTGTCATTAAGCTACAGAAGAAGGACTTGGTCTGAAAGCTAAAGCTATTTGTTCTTTTTGTAACTTCCTGGTTGGTCCACTAAAAGGATTCAAACCATTTGTGCTGGATTTGACAAAACTATCTGAAAATGAAGATATAGGGAGGCCATGGTAGGGATCAGGATATTCCTTGGGGGGCTTTGTGACTTCTGATGTGGAACTCCAGCAAGGAGTTTCACACAGGGCACCAGGATAGCTAGGGCCAGTGCTGATGATGGGATAGGTGAGTAATGTAGAAAAAATAAGGGGTATGCTGTGGGGGCAGAGAGAGAGAGAGAGACATGGTATCTTTTCAACATCCTAGCTACCCTCACATGGTATCTTCCGCATCTAATATGTAATATCATGGTGACACCAAACTACAGCACACTGAATAAAGTACAGAACATGCAGCCTTCATCTGTCTTTCTATACTTTTGTAAGCAGAAGCATTACATAAAGCAAAGTACCAACAGAAGGAGTATACATGACCTTTGCTTGAAGATTCCTATGTGCACACCCAACCAGATAAAATACTGTAACTGTTTCATAACTGACTGCAAGCCCTTGCCAAAAAATACTCCCTAAAGCATCTAGCCTGTGTGTAACATATTGTCTTTGGAAATTGAGTGAGACTGAGAGTAAGATTTACCTGGAGCTGAAAAGCCACAATTGGCAGGTGTGTGTCTATAGACATATCCCTCAGGACTGTTACCATTATCTGCATGAAACTGTTGCTACAAACTATTAAACTGTCATTATCTGTACTGTGCATGTGCTAAATTAGCATCCACATGGGGCTGAACAAGGTACCTGAGGGAGTATTTTTCAGAGTAGAAGGTGCATGAGAACAAGGGGACATGCAATGAAGCTGGAAGGGGGAAATTTAGGAGGGATGTGATGAAGTACTTCACTAGAAGAGTAGTAGATGCCTGAAACGATCTGCTAGTTGAGGTAGTGGGGGTGAAAAGAGTGGTGAGCTTCAAGTATGGATGGGATAGGCACAAGAAAATCTTAGCTGGGAAATGGGAAGGGGGTAGCTGTAGATCAGGTAGGGTCTGCGGTGAAAGTATAGGCAGGGGAAAAAAGGGGCAGACTTGGGCCAAACAGTCCTCATCTGCTGACAAATTCTGTATTTCTACGTTTCACAACAGAGGCCAGCTAACAGTTACACACAATCTCATAAAGTGATCCTCCAGACTACTGTTATGAACTGTTGCAAGCCGTAAAGTGACAATTCCATGAAGCCAGCTAGCTGCCCCCCAGTCCAAGCAAAAAGACAGTCACTATTGGAACTCTACTAAGGTGGAAAGACTGGTAACAAACTATTTGCATAATTACTTGAAAATTACCTACATATATGAACTTTCTTTTCCATCATATGATATAGTAGGAGTTCTGTTCTGATCCTGTGAACTCACGGAAATGTGGGATTTATATGACACCACATAAACTGTAATTAAGATTTGCTCTTTGTACTAGAATAAAATAAATTAAGTTGCATTATTTGGCTTCCAGTGAAGTCTGGAACAAATTTGGGTTGTGTGATATAAACTGGGTTATCTGTTCACATGATAAACTGCAGAAACTTCCCCATAACCATTACTAGATATCTAATGAGAATATATCATAAGGATATTATTTAAGAAAAATGCAGTTTCAGAGTGTACAGTGTCTTCAAAACATTTACATTAATTAACCACTTTCAACATTAGGTAGCAGTAGCATTTCTGAAAGGTGTTTATGTTTTAGTAAGATGCTTATTAGTAACTAAGATGGTTTTCAGTGCATTTCTATGAAATGGTTAACTATGAAACAAAATGAAAACATGAACACACAGTCAGTGTTAGACTGCAGTACTGCACCAGGGGAAATATAGAGACGTAATTGAAATTACTGACCTCCATGACTGTTAAGCAGGGAGGACTTTTTCCATTAACGTAATTCATTAATTACTGCATTTCTAGTATGCACCAAAACAGATGGTCCCTGACATATTGTCCACTGTACAATGACAATGCACATTAGGGCCTGTTCAAGGAAACCAACGACATAGAAACATAGAAACACAAAATTTGATGGCAGATAAGGACCGCTTGGCCCACCCAGTCTGCCCATTTTCCTAACTAATGGATAAGCTGCAAATCTTAGTTAACCAACAGCCTACTTCCTTCTACCCCCCCACTAGAATTGCCTTATGTCTATCCCATACATTCTTGAATTTCCCCACTGTTTTTGACTCCATGACCTCCTCGGGGAGGCCTTTTCCATACATCCGCAACCCTCTCTGTGAAAAAATACTTCCTCACATTACCTCTGAGCTGTCCCCCACTATCTTCAAATTGTGCCCCTTGTTCTTGCACATCTCTTTTCTGAAAGATGCTGCCCTCTTGGACTTGCTGATTCCTTGAGGTACTTAAAAGTTTCTATCATGTCCTCCCTCTCCCTCCTTTCCTTGAGGGTATACATATTAAGCTCCTTTAGTTTCTCTTCGTATGGCTTCTGGTGCAGACCCTGCACTATATTAGTTGCCCTCCCCTGGACAGTCTCCATCCTGTCTATGTCCTTGTGGAGATGGAGTCTCCAGAACTGCACACAGTACTCCAGATGGGGCCTCACCAACTGTCTATACAGAGGGATAACAACTTCCTGTTTTCTACTGGTGATGCCTCTCCCTATGGATGCCAGTATCCCCCAGTCCTCCTTTCTGCCTTCTCACATTGCTTGCCCACCTTTAGGTTATCTGATATGGCTACCCCCAGGTCCCTTTCCATTTTTGCTGTTTTTTGTATCTCACCCCCATTGTGTACTCTTCCCTTGTGTTTTTTTCCCCAGGTGCATTACTTTGCACTTCTTTGCATTGAATCTAAGCTGCCGTACATTTGACCATTCCTCCAACCTTGCCAAGTCCCTTCTGAGCCTTTCCACCCCACCTTGTGTATCAACCCTGTTGCAGATCTTTGTGTCGTCTGCAAAGAGACATACTTTTCCTTCCAGTCCCTCTGCAATATAACTTATGAAGACATTAAAGAGGACCGGTCCCAGTACTGAACCCTGTGGTGCCCCACTAGTAACCCCCCTTTCTTCAGAGCAGACTCCGTTTACTATTACCCTCTGCATCATGTTGTCCAGCCAATTTTTTACCCAGAGTACCACCTTGGGACCCACTCCAAGGCTGGCTAACTTTCTTATTAATCTTTTGTGTGAGACTGTGTCAAATGCCTTGCTAAAGTCTAGGTAGGTCATGTCCACAACCCCTCCCTGGTCTGCTACTTTGGTCACGTAGTCAAAGAAATCTTTTAGATCTGTCTGACACAACCTTCCCACTGTGAATCCATGCTGCCTTGGGTCCTGTGCCCTGCTGACCTCTAAGCACTCAACAATTCTTTCCTTCAGAAGTGATTCCATCATTTTCCCTAACACTGAGGTCAAACTAACAGGTCTGTAGTTTCCTGCCTTTGCCTTGCTCCCACGTTTGTGAAATGGAATCACATCCATGCTCCTCCAGTCCTCAGGTACCACCCCATCCTCCCATGATTTGTTAAAGAGGGTAGTCAGTGGTGTTACTAGTTCTTCCCTTAATTCTTTTAGAATTCTGGGGTGAATCCCATCAGGCCCCATTGCGTTGTCCACCTTCAGTTTTAAGAGTTCTTTCAGAACCCTTTCTTCTGTGAATGGACTCGTTTTGACCCCCTTATCCAGAGTGTTTCTATTGTTTGGTTTAGGTACCTCCCTCTCCTCTTCTTTTGTGAATACTGAGCAGAAGTATCCGTTCAGTATCCCTGCTGTTTCACTGTCACCCTCTGCCCACATTCCCTCCCCTTTATCAAGCCTCAGTATTCCTCCCTTGGTCTTTCTTCACTCCCTAATGTACCTATTAAAGGTTTTATCCCCCTTCTTACCATAGTTGGCAATCTTTTCCTCAGTTTGGGCCTTTGCAATTCTGACTGCCTTCCCTGTCTCCTTCTGTTTTAACTGATATAGTTCTCTGTCTTGCTCCTTCTGTGTTTCCTTATATTTCCTGAATGCTATCCTTTTCTTCATAACCTTCCCTGCCACCTCTTTTGAGAACCATGGTGGTTTTTTCCTTCTTTTTGTTTTGTTGATTTGCTTTATGCAGTCTTGTTGCCTCTGTGATGGCAATTTTTATTTTTCCCCATTGTTCTTCCATCCCTTCTTTTCACCTGTTTGCTAGTGATTTTCTGAGGCACGCTCCCATTTTGCCAAAGTCAGCCCTCCTAAAGTCCAACACCCTTGCTTTAGTATAGCGTGACTCTTCAGCTGTGTTTATTGTGAGCCACACTGTTTGGTGGTGGTTTGTTTTCAGATGGTTACCCACTTCAAAATCTGAGATCCTCTCTCCATCCCCATTTGAGAGTACCAGGTCTAAGATTGCGCCCTCCCAAGTGGGTTCCAACACTAGCTGTCTGAGGCATACCCCCTGTAGGGCATCAAGAATGACCCTGCTCTTGGATGTGGCTGCAGTAAAGGCACTCCAGTTAACATATGGCATATTCAGGTCCCCCGTTAACAATATCTCTCCTTTTTCTGCCATTTTAAGGATTTTTTTCTATCATTTCCTTGTGTAAACCCCCTGTCACCCGGGGTTACTAGAATCCCACCTAGATCTAGTTGCAGGCAGGGAAGGCAGCTTTTGAGGCACCAGTTAAATGGGTTTCACACTGTCTCCAGTCTCAGCTTAGCTGGAGGGATGACATCATATAGAATTCTTGCAGCAGCATAAGCCACAGTGGAATGTTGCAGCTGGGAGTTAGGTTAGAATGTTGGGGTTTTCAAAGTCAGTCTGTGGTAGTCTAGTGAGAGACTCAGTGGAGGGAGGAGGTGTGCTGCAGTTGGCAGCCCCTCATAGCCCCAGCTCTGTGTCAGAGCTACCACAAGAAGAGGATGTGTGTTCTCGCCCTAGAAAAGGACACAGAAGAAGTACAAACAGAAGTGGATGAGACCGTTCCCCAGTTTGTTCCAGTGCCCCATCCCTGAGATGGATGGAGGGAACAAGACCAGCTTTTCAGGGGGCAGTCCCCTGACCCTGCTGGAAGAAGGAAAGGTGCCTGATGAGAAGATTTGTGCTGAGGTACCAGAAGTGTATTTTTTTCCTGTGAGAGAAGCCCTGGGGCACCTGTGAACCATGGTGAGTCTGTTCTGCCAGACAGCCTATGTTTTCACCAAGACAGTTGTGTAAAGTATCTGCTACTGTGGGTCAGGAAAGGACAGCCAAGTACAATACGTTAAGTTATGAGTATGACTTGAAATGCATCTAACCAGTGGGAGTCTACAGGGATGTACATAGCCACTTAGAGAATGCTGCAAGTCAGGACACCAGTTACCAAAGACAGTAGATTGACAAATGTGATATACACTTCAAGATAGCATTATACAAACAGAGAGTCTCAAAGGAAAGGTGTTGACTCCAAATGAATGGCCAGGTGTGGATTTGGGGACAAGAGGTGGGAACCCCCTCATCTGGAGTAACCAGATTTACCTCCATGGATTCACTTTGGGCACCTATAGCTTTCTCCTTGGCACGTGGCCAGTGTCTACAGGAAGTACCCAGACATGGGATTAAGGATGTGTGTTTTCCCTTAGAGCTAGAAAGTGCTCATGTGTGGTAGAGGGAGCCACCAACAGAAATGTCCATGCCATATGGAAAGTGTGCTAGTGCTGGCTGAGGGCCATGCCAGGGAATCCAAGACAGAGAGAGAGTACCAGTTCAGGCTGAGAGCCCAGTGTGTTCAGAACTTGAGGGTTGTGATGATGAAGAAGATGTGTTCTGACCTTTATAGATCTGCATAACCAGTGAGTGTAGACCTGTGGGGGTCCATCTTGCTTTGTATTCCTGTGTAAGTGAATAAAAGCCCCACTTTAGAATCCCACTCCTGGTTTGGACAATCTCAGTTCTTGCTTCCTGTGTCCGGAATTACTTGAGTGCCCCTGTCCAGAAGTACAAACCTAGCCCTGATGCCGAGCAAATGTTTTCTCTCTGAACCTAGGCTAACCAGGTAATGGGTTACAAATTGGAGGCACTGGGTGCTAAATAACAACAAACCCTAAACCCACACCCTGGTTACAAAAATGGAGGCACCACTGAGGATTTGGGTTTGGAATCTAGGGAGAGAACAAGAAAGAGTTGCTTGGATTAGGGCTAACATTTTGGCTGTCTGGCAGTAGGTAGCCCAAAAAGTGGGAGCATTGCCTCCAAATGTCCCGCTGTGTGCTGCTGTTCATGTGCTTCTGTAATTGTGCCACCAGTTTACAGAGGAGCAGTAAAGCCCGAGAGTGTATGCCCCGTGTCCTGCATCTAAAGTTATAACGTTTGCCAGCTTTTTAAAGTTATGTGTGACAAGAAAAGTGTGGAAAACTGAGGGAAATAAACAGAGGTTTATGCCCTAGACATTGGAAGTGCTTGTTGTATGGACAGAGAGAGAGTCACTGAGTGAAATGCCATGAAAAATGGTCGAAATGATGCTCCTGCCAAGGAGACACAGTTGAAAAAAAAAAAAGTGTGGTTTGCAGTTTAAATTTTGTCTGCTCGATGATCGCTGTGGAGGAGAAGAGCACGAGAAGAAAGAGGCTCATTTGCATGGTGTCGAGTGATTGGTGAGACTACAATCAGTCCCACCCCCAAGCCAGCTCTAGAGTGACTGCACAGTGTTCGAGAGGGAGAGAGAGAGAGAGTAGTGTGTGAACTGGCTTGCCAGGAGGAGCATCATGGTGACTGAAAATGTTATAATCGATTTGTCTGAGAAGAGAGTGAGGTGTTCAGAGGGATAATCAGCAGGACTGCCAGCCCACTTCATACCAGAGGCCTCCAAGACCGGCTGTAGGTTGAATTTTCCATCGCAATAACCAGCTACTGATTAAGTGAGTACCAACCTAAAAACAACTCAAACTGTGTGTGATTTTAACTAAAGCCAGCTGAATCTGTGTGTAGCAGAGTGATCATTTTGCAAAGAAGGCCTGTCTCATAATTGTGGATTCAGCAACAGTATCATTTTCAAAGCCATGTAAGAGACTGTGGGTTGTATGAAAGATGCAACAAGAAATACAGTCAATCCTGTGCAATGAAATACTGTGGCTTTAGGGACTTTTAAGCAAAAACAGTGAGTTACAGCAAGTAAAAGGTCCAGTAAAAATCATATAAATGTGCTAAGAGAACTGACAGTGCAGTTTAAATAGTTTGAGTGAACTTTATCAGTAGAGTGTGTAAACTGGATGCGCAGTGGCTTGAGTCAGAAACAGAACGTTGATGCGCAGGAGTGCTGCCATCACCATTACCAGGTGGGGTAGTAAAGTAAACACAGCAGCAAGGGAGCCATTTTGTAAAAGTTTTTCCAACAGTGTGGGACTTGAGATAACAGTGAGCTTTTGTTTTCTCTGCAGTCATGGCTTCGGAATCAGCTCGCTACCCGGATCATGCCTGGGCTATGATAGTAGAAGAAGTTAACAGATTAAAAGATATTGAGAGATGTTACTACGGGGGACGTTTGCCTTCTCATGTGGCGATTCCTGGATATCCAGTAAGAGTGTGCATAATGAGCTTAAAGGCTGGAAGGGACGTCTTCATGGTTCCTCACTGTTCTGGGTGCCTAGAGAGACATGGTCTAACCAAAGCACCCAAGATTCATTTGGTTCCCACATGGACAAAGCTTCAAGAACCTGCAGTTGGCAGCACACAGCACCAGGTAGAGCCTGTTGGAGGAGGTCCAGTAGAGTGGCATGAAGCAAGAGGGTGCAGATCTACAGTCAGAAAAAAGTACTGATGTATCTGAGTCTGGGTCACAGAGAGAGACATAGTGGAGGGAGCATCAGCAGATCATTGGATTGAGATGCCTAGCCCAAGTCTCATAGGAGAAGATGAGATGAGGGAGAGCCTTGAATGGGAGGTGTCGACCTCCGCACCCAGCGAGGAGTGGATAGTCTCAGGAGTGAGGATGACTGCTCACCCCTGGCTCAGATCCTCAGTGAGAAAGATGATGAGGGGGGACCTTTGTGGCCTTATGAAGAAAATGTGGATCCACAGCCTTGGGCTCTTGCCTCAGAGGAGCGAATGGAAGGAGAGATTAGTGACTCCACAGCCCTGTCCCCTCAAGGAGGAGTCAAAGATCCATTTTACATAGCATTAAATATGCATAGCTGGCAGAACCAGGACTGGCCACCCCCAAGCCAGGCCTGAGGTCTTCAGTTGACCAAGTGTAGTAAAGAGGAAAGACTGGTTTGTAGGAAGGTGAATGAGATCTATGGGATATCCTTTCCTAGCTTTCCTCGGAGAGTCTGGGAGGAGATTGAAAGAAACAGGAAATCCTGGATAGTGGAAGAGGCCACAAGATTTGTCCATTCCAGTGCAAGTCGGTATGTCCGAGACAGAGTATTCCAAGAGAAATTCAGACAATGGAAAGTGGGCAGAACACTATTCATAGGCACTGTTTGGATTGTGGATGGAGAAGGACATGAAACCTTTTTCAATGTGAATTATGAGCACCCAGACAGGGTGATAATTCTTGCACCTGATCCATTGTGTTACTACCTGCAATGCAGACAACTTCCTGCGAATGTGCCCATGCCTACCAAGTGCAAAGCAGAGCAGTGGTAGCCAGTGCTGCCATCCAGCTATTGCTGTGCCTATGTTGTTCCACCAGTCTGGCATTCCAGGAACCAGGTGCCCCAGATTCATCAGCCTTGCAGTGTACTGACTTTCCAGATTCCATTGACTGGCCTTCCAGATGACTTCATATCCAGAGAGGACACCAGCCAAGCTGTATCCTGATTCATCGCCTGGGATTTTGGATGACTTCAGACCAGCTGTTTCCTGTCCTGTTCCAAGATTCCATCTCCTAGATGACATCAACCCAGCAGTTTTCAGATGTGCCATCCTGTCATTGTCCAGAAGATGTCTTCCCAGCTGTATCAGAAGAATGCTGCCAGGGAGAGTCTTCGGCTGGAAATCCAGGTGTCGTATTGATATCATTCTTCAAGGGACTGGTAAGTCCAGACTTTTCTATTTTAATGACACTGTAGTACACACCCTACACCTAGCAGACTTCAGACTGTTTGAACTGTCCTCAAAGACTCTCCCCTTCAGGATTACAGTCCTATTAGAACTGTGCTTCACCGGGCTCCAGTCCAGGACAGACTCTTTCTTGGGCTTGCCTTCGGGCACTGTTGTCACTAGATGGGACTTTTAGGGCACTCCATCCCCAAAAATGTGTATTGTAAATAATGTCATTGTTTTTTTTTCTACTGTTTCTGCTGTTTTTCTACTTTTCTAAAAAAATATTTTTGGGGAGTCTCCAGTGTTTAGATGGTAGGGGTTAGATAGTACTGTGTTTGCAGATTAGGGGTTGTTTTGTCTTTTCTCTTGCAGGTGTTCCTGAAGAAGACAAGAAGAGAAGGCAAGAAGAGGAGGAAGGACTCAGCAGAGTCCTTAATGTGCTTTAAAAGTAGTAGTGTTTAAACTGCAGTGTTGATGTTAACTGTGTTTAACTTTTCCTTCCATGGGTATGGTTGTGGGGGAGTGTGGGAGAAATACCTAGGGTATAGAATTAGTTCCCTGTGTTTTGGTTGCAGGTGTCCAAGGTTGGGAGGAGGTTCCTCTGTGTTTTGGGGGTTTGGTCAGATAGGGTTTCCCTAGAGGGCTGGGGGGATAGACAGGCTGTGGTCCTGACCTGCAGTAGGGGCCACAGTACTGATCTATTAGGGCTATGCTCTGGGTAATTCTACCACGGCCACTAGGTAACCATAGAAAGGTCATAGAGCAGAGGCTGATGCATCAACTGATGGCCTCTGGGCCCTTAGTGTTGCCTGTCTGTGCCTAGAACATGGTAGGAGAGGGCCTGATCACCCCTCTCCAGAAGTAGCACTGAGGGTTGGATGGCCGGGGCCAGGTAAGTAATGACTACCGGAAGTCATTTTCCTGGTCAAGGGTGGGTGTAACCTCCCTGTCACCGTTGGTTACTAGAATCACACTTAGATCTAGTGGCAGGCAGGGAAGGCAGCTTGTAAGACACCAGTTAAATGGGTTTCACACTGTCTCACTCTGTCCTCAGTCTCAGCTGAGCTGGAAGGATGGCATCATATAAAATTCTCGCAGCACCATAAGCCACAGTGGAATGTTGCAGCTGGGAGTTTGGTTAGAATATTGGGGTTTTCAAAGTCAGTCTGTGGTAGTCTAGTGGGAGACTCAGTGGAGGGATGAGGTGCACTGCAGTTGGCAGCCCCTCGTAGCCCCAGCTCTGTATCAGAGCTACCACAAGAAGAGGGTGAGTGTTCTCGCCCTAGAGAAGGACACAGAAGAAATACAAGCAGAAGTGGTTGAGACTATTCTCCAGTTTGTCCCAGTGCCCCATCCCTGAGAGGGATGGAGGGAACAACACCAGCTTTTCACAGGTAATCCCCTGACCCTGCTGGAAGAAGGAAAGCTGCCTGATGAGAAGATTTGTGCTGAGGTACCAGAAGTGTGTTTTTTTCCTGTGAGAGAAGCCCGGGGCACCTGCAAACAATAGTGAGTCTGCTCTGCCAGAGAGCCTATGTTTTCACCGAGACAGTTGTGTGAAGTATCTGCTACTGTGGGTCAGAAAAGGACAGCCAAGTACAATACTTTAAGTTATAAGGATGACTTGAAATGCATCTAACCAGTGGGGGTCTACAGGGATGGACATAGCCACTTAGAGAACGCTGCAAGTCAGGACACCAGTTACCAAAGACAGTAGATTGTTAAATGTGATATACATTTCGAGATAGCATTCTACAAACAAAGAGTCTCAAAGGAAAGGTGTTGACTCCAAATGAATGGCCTGGTATGAATTTGGGGACAAGAGGTGGGAGACCCCCCATCTGGAGTAAGCAGATTTACCTCCACAGATTCACTTTGGGCACCTATAGCTTCCTCCCAGGCACTTGGCCAGTGTCTGCAGAAAGTACCCAGACGTGGGATTAAGGATGTGTGTTTTCCCTTAGAGCTAGGAAGTGTGGTAGAGGGAGCCACCAACAGAAATGCCCATGCCGTATGGAAAGTGTGCTAGTGCTGACCAAGAGCCATGCCAGGGAATCCAAGAGAGAGACAGTACCAGTTCAGGCTGAGATCCCAGTGTGTTCAGAACCTGAGAGTTGTTGTGATGATGAAGAAGAAGAAGATGTGTTCTGACTTCTATAGATCTGCATAACCAGTGAGTGTAGACCCGTGGGGGTCCACCTTGCTTTGTGTTCCTTTGTATAAGTGAATAAAAGCCCCACTTTAGAATCCCACTCCTGGTTTGAACATTCTCAGTTCTTGCTTCCTGTGTATGGAATTACTTGGGTGCCCATGTTCAGAAGTGCAAACCTAGCCCTGATGCTAAGTGAATGTTTTCTCTCCGAACCTAGGCTAACCAGGTAATGGGTTACAAATTGGAGGCACTGGGTGCTAAATAACAACAAACCCTAAACCCACACCCTGGTCACACTTGTCCATTGCTTCCCCCCAAGATGGGGGTCTGTTAACAACCCCTGTGCAGATTGTGGTGCCATTTCCTGTCTCCAGGGTGACCCACAGTGTATTCTCCCCTACCTGTTTACCCTTTAGTTCTGTTGCTTTGATTCCTTTCCTGATGTAGAGAGCTACTCTTCCTCCTATTTTACCCTCCCTGTCCCTCCTGTAGATTGTAAACCCTGGTATGTTGACATCCAAGTCATGGTTCTCTGTGTACCATGTTTCTGTGACTGGCACGATATCCAGGCATCCCTCTTCCATCAAGGCCACTAGTTCAGGGAGCTTGTTACCAAGACTATGGGCATTGGTACTCACCCTCCATTTTTGTGATGGCCATACCCCTTTTTGGCACATCCCTATCCTTACTGCCTTTTTATGGATTTACCCCATCCAACTCCCTTTTGATTTCTCTACCTTTGTGTCTACTTCACTAACTACCCTGTTTTGTGGTGGGGGCTGGGATTTCCCTGCTTGTCTTCAGTGCCTCCCCCCCTTGGCTAGTTTAAATGCTTGCCAATGAAGCATTTAAACCTATCACTTAGGATCCTGGTTCCCCTCCCAAACAGATGGAGACCATCATGCCAGTATAGGCCTGTATCCCTCCAGGTGGACCCCCAGTCCCCAATGAAGCCAAATCCCTGAGCTCTGCAGCAGTTTTTCATCAAGTCATTGAATCCCATGGTGCAGAGTACCCTTGCCTCATCCATGTCATAGCCGGGCAGCACTTCCAAGAAAGTTACTGTGCGTGCTACTTGTATAAAGCCCTGCCCCAACTCCACAAACTCCTGCTGCACTGCTCTGATCCCATTCCCAGCCAGATCATTTGTCCCTAGGTGGACAATGATATCCAGCTCCATCCCCCTGCAGATGCTCCCATGATCCTGAGAATTTGCTTCCTGTCCCTCCATCCATGGCACCGAGCAGGTACCTTACGTCCCTCTCCCCTCCTACCCCAAGTTTTACCCCCCTAACGACTGAGTCCCCCACAAGGAGTTGTTTCCTTCCTCTGTGGAGTCCTATGCTACCCTCCTGTGGGTCTCCTTTGTGGAGGTTTCCAGCATCCTCCTTGGTCTCCACTGTGGGTGCCTCCATAGAGGAACCATGCTCTACCAGAATGGCAACTGAATTGTGGAGAGGCACAACTGGAGGGATGTACCTCTTTTCCACCACCCTCACCCTCTCTGAGCCCACTGTGGTCCAACTGCTCCTTTTTCTTGGCAACCTCTGAGGCAGTGGTAGTGGCCTGGGTGGGGATGAGGTTTCCAGAATCCTCATCAGGTCAGCATGGAGATGGGCAACCTCCTCCCTCAGACCAGAGAGCTGCCTGCAAATAAGGCATCAACACAGCCTCCAGAACGTCTCCTGGAAGACTGCCACTCCACAGCCAGTGCATTGCACCACTCTCCACATGTCTGTTTCCCTTCCTGTTTAAGATTTTTTTTCAGTTTGTGCAAACTTATGAGGGCATTTACCTCCTATTCAGTGTGCTGTGCTGTTAAGGATATGATCAGGTGTATGACCTTTGCACTTTTGGGGAAATGATGTCAGAACCCTTGATATAAAGGAAATGATGCACTTGGCACGGGTGGGGTGAGGGGTAGGGTGGGTGGCAGTAAGCCTGTGCCCTCCAGAAACAATCAACTATAACAACTCTGACCCACCACCCCAGTGAGTGCCTTCCTTCCTTTCAGACAACTATTTCAGAGAGTTTAAGTAACAGGTCTAGTTACAAATGACTGCAAATATTCTCCTAGCTAGAGTTCCTCCCTGGCAAAAAAAAGGTTACACTAAAGTAAAGTTAACCCCCAAAACAGAGAACCAAAACACTGACTTCTACTTACTTACACAGGCCCCAAAATTAAGAATTCAATTCAGTGTACTCTATTAATTAATCACTTCCTTACTGTAAGGAAGCTGGTCGCTGCTGTCTATCTCAGCTACAGCAGGCAGAGTCCACAAGCAATGCCTGTTTTGAATCCACAGTTCCTCTTACCCCCTTCAGTTCTTCCCCTTATCAGACACTTATTTCACAGGGTTTAAGTAACAGGTCTAGTCACAAATGACTATACATATTCTCACAGCAAAATGACTATACATATTCTCACAGCTAGATTTCCTCACTGGCAAAAAAAGTTACACTAAAGTAAAGTCCACCCCCAAAACAGAGAACCAAAACACTGACTTCTACTTACTTACACAGTCCCCAAAATTAAGTATTCAATTCAGTGAACTCTATTAAATCACCTCCTTGCTGTATGGAAGCTGGTGGCTGCTCTCTGTCTCAGCTACAGCAGGCAGAGTCCTTCTCAAAGACTGGTCAACTAGTCATCATGAAAGTTATCTTTAATGGGGGGGGGGTGGATATGGGAAAAGAGATACTGGGCATCTTTTTTACCATGCACTTGTAATTCAATAATGAATTAAATACCCAGAAGGAATGACAATATTAAAAAAAATGACAACCCTGAATACTGGTAATAATTAAGTATTATAATTTCAATTAGGTCTTCATCTTCCTCCCAGTTTATGATACAATACTGTTTTCAGAAGTAAAAAGTGGCTAAGCTGCTGGTCACAGAGACTCTTTATATGTCCTGTGGCTGTGGTTATATTATTGTGATATTGTGATGATTTACAAGAGGCCACCTCAGGCTCTGGGATGGGTAGTGTAGACTACAGTAAGGAGAAGGAAGCTTCATGGAGTGGAGTTGGCTGCACATAGCAGGCAATTATTTATGTTACTAATTTTGCTAATTGGTTAACCAGGAAGAGGGCTGGGTTGCACAACTCATTTTGAACCCTACCTGGGAGAAAATGTAGATTACATGTACAAAATACAATCACACATATTAAATATGTAATTCAGATCAGCATGCTTTTTTCCCCAAATAATCAAAATCTTTTGTCTAAAATTCATGTAAAAATCATCTCTTGCAACTGGATGGTTTCGGGTAAAGTGCTAAACAAGTGCCCATTCTGTGACTTACCATATTGTTCAATCCCAAGGGTTATTTCATGCCCACACATATCAGCCCTTCCTAAAAGACATCGTTCTGCCTTATCCCTTACTGTACCCCAGAACATTGGCCCTAACAGCAGTCCATTACCCATTTCAGTACTGTATCCAGAATTCCTCTTCCCTTCCTCTGTCTCAATCTCTTTCTTAACAGTGGACAGATAAATGTATGCCTCAAATCTCCCTATCAAGAAGATATTTGGATACACATTGATCTTTATTCTTTTACCCTTCTGAATTTCATTATTCATACCCTGTTGACTTTTTAAAATGTATGATTGTTAATCAGATGGCTTCACTATAGTGTTGTACTTCCATGAGGCATACTCAGCCAGGTTGTAATACTATTTAACCTGTTCTGAAGTATTATGTGTTATTAACTACGTCTCTGTTGTTATAAACTAAAAATTTGAAGAGCACCTTCCATGGCATTTTTGCCAAAAGCCCTTAATAGCAGGGTAAGAAGCCTTACCTCCCCTAGGGTTCATCCATACATAAAGTATAATTTTAAGAGCCATAGTATATGGAAGGGAAGGGACTGTATTTTGGTTCTGTGGAGCCGAGCCTCCAATCCCTTCCACTTCCTTGTCTTGAGTGCTGCCCCCACACTAGCACCTTTTTGGATGTAATATATGGAGACTGTGAGGGCGCACTCCATAGACTACTATAGGGGCTGACTTTTATGTCTTTTTTTAACGGATCAGGGTTCTGACTTGGATAAATCAAGGCCACCACTCAACTAACAAGAACTTTGTTAGCTGAGCGGTGACCTTGATTTATCTGAATCAGAATCCTGAACTATTAAAAAAAAGACGTAAAAATCAGCCCTGATAGTAGCCTATGGAGCCCCCCCCCACATTCTCCATAGAATTACACCACAAAACATGCTAGCAGGGGGGTGGTGCTCAAGACTGGGACGTGGAAAGGATCAGCAGCTCAGTTCCACGGAGCCAAAATACAGTCCCTTTCCTTCCATAAACCACCATGGCTCTTTTTGTATGAATAAACTCTGGGTAAGGTAAGAGGCTTCATGTAGACTTGCCTTCGGTGTGCCAGGAAGGGGCTCTTTAGTAAACCTTATATTACAACAGAGTGCTAAACAAGTGTGGTCCATAATATACAAATAACCATTTAACAATCTTTGTTTTTAGAAAGTTTCAGTGTTATCCTGTTTTGTTCTGGAAATCTTTTTTGTGCAGTGTTTTATCAGGACTGAGGTTATTAGTATAGAATCTGCTAGAACAAATCTATTTCTTGTATTTGCACAGAAGGCTTGTCATACAAAGACTGTGGCTAGGGGTAAAAGAGAAAGTCAATGCAATTCTGAAGCAGCAAGGGTTTAGAGAAGTTATCCAAAGATAAACACAAGTTATCCAAACGTTTTCATGAAACATGACTACTTAGGAGGCCTACACAGTAAACAAAGGTCCCATCAGCCTGTTCTGGTGGTGTTCAGGTGGATGTTCAAGATCCATGGCACTTCTCAAAAGACTAGAGGAACTGTCCTGGCCAAATTTCCTCCATTCACTAAATATACCATCAACAGGTTAACCTGATTCAACATTTCAGTTTGGTTCTTTACCCTCCCCTCCCTAGTGACAGAGCTGAAAATAGACAAAATTGCTTCAAGTGGGGAATAAACAAAAGAAACACAGGAACTCTTACAGAGCTGCTAAAGCCTCCAAGAAAACTCTGGAAAACAGTATTTAGACACAATTCCTCTTTTACTTCATACTGTATCTTCTATAGATTTCTCCTCCCTCGTTTACTACTGAGGAAATGTGCATGAAAACAGGATCATTATCCCTTAGAGTCATCTACCTCTACAGTGTGTTCCCCAGTTGAAGTCATAATCCTTTGTTGTGATGTCACAGTCTGTTTCCATGTGAGGAACTGTGATATTGCAAGCAGTTGATTAGGACCTCAGGTAGGGAATAAGCATCAGCAGCAGTGGAACTCTCAAGAAATACAGATCTTTTCTTCATGCATGTGCCTTCAGAAAAAAATAACTGGACAGGGAGAAATTCCCGAACTAATGTTCAATATAGACTGAATTTTGTCTAAATATAGTATTATGTTTTTTTTTTTTTCAAAGTTTTCCTGGAGGCATCCACTGATCTTTTAGGGTCTAGCCATAGTTTGTACCTATAAGACAAGCTACTTGTGCAAGAAATATCTGTATGACATCAAGCATGTGTGCAACCCAAAACATGTGTCTACAACAATGAATTATTCAGCGGAAAAAACAAAGCACCTGTACGGAAGTCCAGAGGACTGGGATTGACCCTAAAAAGCAGATGTTCTGGTCCAAAACTGGACAAGTGGTAATTCTAATTCTACCACATCACATCACATTATCTCCGAAAAGCTTTGGGGTGCTTTACAAAGGGGGGTTAGAGGAAGCTTTACAGCTATAAAGAGGATGTGGATGTTACTGGCTTGGCAGTGTAAGCTGATAGAAACATAGAAACATAGAATTTGATGGCAGATAAGGACCACTTGGCCCACCCAGTCTGCCCATTTCCCTACCTACTGGAAAGGTGCAGATCCTAGTTAACCTGCAGCCTACTTCTTCCTATCCCCACCCCCCTAGAATTGCCTTATGACTGTCCCATGCATGCTTGAATTCCACCACTGATTTTGACTCCACAACCTCCTCCGGAAGGCCGTTCCATGCATCCACAACCCTCTCTGTGAAAAAAATACTTCCTTAAATTACCTCTGAGCTGCCCCCCCCATCTTCAAATTGTGCCCTCTTATTCTTGCATACCTCTTTTTTTGAAAGATGCTACCCTCTTGGACTTTGTTGATTCCCTGGAGGTACTTGAACGTTTCTATCATGTCCCCCCTCTCCCTCCTTTCCTCGAGGCTATACATATTAAGCTCCATTCGTCTCTTCATATGTCTTCGGTGCAGACCCTGCACCATTTGAATGCCCTCCTCTGGACAGCTTCCATCCTGTCTATGTCTTTGCGGAGATTGGGTCTCAGAACTCACACAGTACTCCAGATGGGGTCTCACCAGCTGTCTGTACAGAGGATAATAACTTCCTGTTTTCTACTGGTGATGCCTCTCCTTATGCATCCCAGTATCCCCCAGCCCTCCTGCTGCCCTCTCACATTGCTTGCCCACCTTTAGGTCATCTGATTTGACTACCCCCAGGTCCCTTTCCATTTTGTTGTTGTTAGTATCTCACCCCCATTGTGTACTCTTCCCTGGGTTTTGTTTCCCAGGTGCATTACATGCACTTCTTAGCATTGAATCTAAGCTGCCATACATTTGACCATTCCTCTAACCTTGCCAAGTCCTTCTCATCCTTTCCACCCACATGTGCATCAACTCTGTTGCAGATCTTTGTGTCATCTGCAAAGAGACATACTTTTCCTTCCAGTCCTTCTGCAATGTCGCTTATAAAAACATTGAAGAGGACCGGTCCTAATACTGAACCCTGCGGTACCCCACTAGTAACCCTCCTTTCTTCTGAGTGGACTCCATTTACTATTACTCTCTGTGTCCTATTCTCCAGCCAATTCTTCACCCAGGCTGTCATCTTGGGACCCACTCCCAGGCTGGCTAACTTGTATATTAATCTTTTGTGTGGGACTGGGTCAAATGCCTTGCTAAAGTCTAGGTAGGCCATGTCCACAGCCCCTCCCTGATCTACTACTTTGGTCACCCAGTCAAAGAAATCTATCAGATTCATCTGGCATGACCTTCCGCTGTGAATCCATGCTGCCTAGGTCCTGTGCCCTCTGGCCTCTAGATACTCGACAATTCTTTCCTTCAGAAGTGATTCCATCATTTTCCTATCACTGAGGTTAAACTAACAGGTCTGTAGTTTCCTGCTTCTGCCTTGCTCCCATTTTGTGAAGGGAATCACATCTGCCCTCCTCCAGTCCTCGGGTATCACCCCATCCTCCCATGATTTGTTAAAAGGGTAGTCAGTGGTGTCACTAGTTCTACCCTTAGTTCTTTTAGAATTCTGGGATGAATCCCATCAGGCCCCATTGCTTTGTCCACCTTCAGTTTTAAGAGTTCTTTCAGAACCCTTTCTTCTGTAAATGGGCTGGTATCAACTTCTGTATCCAGAGTGTTTCTACTGTTTGTTTTAGGTACCTCCCCCTCTTCATTTGTAAATACTGAGCAAAATATTTGTTTAGTATCTCTGCCTTTCACAGTCTCCCTGCCCACCCTCCCTCCCTTTATTAAGCCTCACTATCCCTCCCTTGGTCTTCCTTCGCTCCCTGATGTACCTATAAAAGGTTTTATCCCCCTTCTTAACCAAGTTGGCTATCTTTTCCTTGGTTTGGGCCTTTGCTGTTCTGACTGCCTTCCCAGCCTCCTTTTGCTTTAACTGATACAGTTCTCTGTTCTGCTCCTTCTGCGATTCTTTGTACTTCCTGAATGCTTTCTTTTTCTCTTGAACCTTCACTGCCACTTCCTTTGAGAACCATAGTAGTTTCTTACATCGTTTTGTTTTGTTTATTTGCTTCACACAAAGGCTTGTTACCTCTGTGATGGCAGTTTTTATTATTCCCCATTGTTCTTCCACCCCTCCTTCCTGCCCATTTGCTAGTGCATTCCTTAGGCACTCACCCATTTTGGCAAAGTCAGTCCTCCTAAAGTCCAGTACTTTTGTCTTTGTATGGCTTGACTCTATTGCTGTGTTTATTTGAACCATACTGTTCGATGGTCGCTAGTTCCCAGATGGCTACCCACTTCTACATCTGTGATCCTCTCCATCTCCATTTGAGAGAATCAAGTCTAATATTGCTCCCTCTCAAGTGGGCTCCAGTACTAGTTGTCTAAGGCATGCTCCTGTAGGGCATCTAGAATAACTCCACTCTTCAAAGTGGCAGCTGCAACTGCACTCCAGTTAACATCTGGCATTCAGATCACCCATCAGCAATATCTCCCCTTTTTCTGCCATTCTAAGTATACTTTCTATCATTTCCTTGTCCATTTCCTCCCCCCTGAGAAGGGGGTCTGTATACAACCCCTGTGCGGATTGTGGTGCCATTGCCTGTCTCCAAATTTACCCACAGTGCTTCTTCTCTTCCCTGTTTACCCTTTTGTTCTGTTGCTTTTATTCCTTCCCTTATGTAAAGAGCTACTCCTCCTCCTCTTTTACCCTCCCTGTCCCTCCTGTAGATAGTATATCCTGGTATGTTTATGTCCCAGTCATGGTTTTGTGTGTACCATGTTTCTGTGACTGCCACGATATCCAGATGTTCCTCCTCCATCAAGGCCACTAATTCAGGAAGCTTGTTACCCAGACTACGGGCATTGGTACTCATTGCTCTCCATTTTTTGATGGCGTTACCTTCTGTTGCAGCATCCCCCACTGACCGTTCTATCTTGGTCTTTTCTCATTTAGTACCCTGTTTTGAAGGGAGAGGCTGGGATTTTCCTGCTGCTTGTCAGTGCCTCCCCCTTTGACTAGTTTAAAAGCTTGCCAATGAAGCATTTAAACCGATTGCTCAAAAGATTTGTTCCCTTCCTGGACAGATGCAGACCATCCTGCCAGTATAGGCTGGTGTCCCTCCAGGTGGAACCCCAGTCCCAAATGAAGCCAAACCCCTGTGTTCCGCACAATTTTTTCAACCATTCATTAAACTGCATGGTGCTAATTACCGTTGCCTCCCCCATGCCTTTGACAGGTAGCACCTCTGAGAAGGATACTGTGTGTGGTACTTGTCTTAGGCCCCTCCCCAACTCTGCAATGTCCTCCTGCACTGCTCTAATCTCATGATGAGCCAAGTTATTTGTCCCTAGGTGGACAATTACGTCCAGCTCAGACTCCCTTGCAGCTGTTCTCGTGATCCTGTGGATGCACTTCCTGTCCCTCCAAGCCATGGCAACAGGCAGGCACCTTACTTCAGTTTTCCCAGCTCCCCCCAGTTCTATACCCCTAATAATTGAGTCCCCCACCAGGAGCTGCTTCCTTTCCCTTTGGTGTCCTCAGCCTCCTTCCTGTGGGCCTCCCTTGTGACAGTTGTCATCAGTCTTCTCTGCGGGTGCATCCATAGGGGAGCTATGCTCCCCCAGAATGGTGTATGGATTGTGGAGTGGAACAATTGACTGGGTGTGCCTCTGTTCCACCATCCTCACCCTCCCTGAGCCCACTGTGGTCCAACTGCTGTGCTTTCTTCGCAACCTCTGAGGTAGTGGTGGTGGCACTAGTGCTCCCTGGATGGGGGAGGTTCCCTTCCTACTGTCCAGTGTGGCCTGGGAGAAGGTTTCCTTACTACTGTCCAGTGCGGCCTGAAGACGGGCAACTTCCTCCCTCAGGGCAGATAGTTGTCTGCAAATAGGGCAGCATCTCAGCCTCCAGAAAGTCTCCCGGAAGACTGCTGCCCTACAGCCATTACATTGCACTACTCCCCCCATGTTTATCTACTTTTTGTGTGTGTGTGTGCGCGCACGCGTGTGTGTGATTGGTTATATAGAAATATATATATTATACAATGTGTATACTTATATTGTCAGTGCAGTGTGCTAGAGAGGATATGACAGTGATATGCACCTTGCACTCTTGAGGAAATGATGCCAGAACCTCAGGTATAAAGGAATTATTTCCAGGGGTGGGTGGGGTGAGGGGTGGGAAGGGGTTGGGCCTAAACTGTGCCCTCACAAAACAATCAGGTAAAAGCTCTCACCCACTGCTGCGATGAGTGTCTTCCTGTCAGCAAGATACCCTATACAACAATTTGACAGAGAAAGTACCCTGCTAATCAAACAGAGAAAGATCCAGACATCCAAGTCAGACACAGGTAAACCTCTCCAGCCCCAAAACAGCCTGGTGGTTTGTTAGCGCCACAAAGGCAAATCAAATATGCAGTTATTTCAGCCCTTCTGAAGATGCTGACAAGATGAGCAGTTTTGAAAAAACCCTTCCTGAATTAAAAATTAAAATAATTAAACACAAAGCAATACCACTATAAAAGTGAGGAAAACTTCTTTCAGATGTAAGCAAGAGAGAGAGAGATTAGTTACAGATACCTAGTCCAATATAGCATATCCCACACAGCTTCTCAGTTGTTTCAAAGCACACCCAGTACACAACTTGGAAGAAGATGGACTTCTGTCTCAAACAGGATCACACCAGTAGTTTATAGTAATTGAACAATGCTGAAATAGTCAAGCTAGACAATTGGCTGTGATGCAGATCTCTGACTTGTGAAGACAATTTCCCCCACCTCAGGCTATGTCTGGCATCCAATTACAAACTGCAGCCTTTGCTATTTTAAATCACACAACCCCACCAAATGTTGCAAAATATATTGATGCAGATTGTCACAGAATTCTAGTAATCAGTCCAGTTAGCCACAAAGGCAAATCAAATATGCAGTTATTTCAGCCCTTCTGAAGATGCTGACAAGATAAGCAGTTTTGAAAACCCCCTTCCTGAATTAAAAATTAAAATAATTAAACACAAAGCAATACCACTGTAAAAGTGAGGAAAACTTCTCTCAGATGTATACAAGAAAGAGAGATTAGTTACAGATACCTAGTCCAATATAATATATCCCACGCAGCTTCTCAGTTGTTTCAAAGCACACCCAGTACACAACTTGGAAGAAGATGGCGATTAGATGGAGCAGCTGCTGCTCCATCAATGAATCCATATGGCTGGAGGCAGATACTAATGCGCCCCTGAGGAAACCTTAAGATAAAAGGAGGTGTGCAAGGGGTAGGAAGCAGGAAAGGGAAATCCAATGGATGGAAGAGTTCATGTAAAAAGCTTTTTCATGAACTTTTGCCTAGTCAAGTATTTTTTGCAATAAGCGCATGCAAGGTTTTTCTGCAATGCATTAACCCGGGATAGTCCAGCTAATATGCACCATCCTCATTGGCTGGAATCAAGCCATGGCTTATATGCTAATACTGCTGCTTACTTGGACTGCTAGAATACTTCAGTGCAAACTGAACACAATGAGGAGCTGCTCCAGTTTCATTAACCCCTTCGATCCCGTAGCTGCCATATGGAGTTGGTACCATCCGTTGCTGAACCCGACCCAAAATTACCACCTGGAGAAAATGAGTTAATGTACTGTAGCAGCATGTACCATTAGTGATGTCAGTGTAAGAAGCTACAGATTGATTCTAACCAATTATATTAATGATTGGAGCATTTATAATAGTGCAATAGGGTAAGGGGGGCAGAAAACAATGAAAGAGAGAAATGGGCAGAAAGAGAAAGAGGCAAGCAAATATGAACTGAAAATGCTGCAGGGTTTCTGTTCCACTTTAAAGATCTGCTTTATTTATTTTATCAGCACTGAAGCAGAGTCCGATGTCAGACAGAGTACAGGGCATGCCTTACAGATGGAGGAGAGCATCTTTGAAATATGATGAGACTCTAGTGCTGGCTCTAGGCATTAGTCACTGAGCCAAGGTGGAATAAGTCAGGGAGACATAAACTAGACCCCCCCCAGGCTCATGAGATCAGCAATGGGAATCCTGAAGAAGTGAAATCCTAAAAGGAACTAAATAACAAAGGAATTCAAGGGGTAACAGGAAAGAGAGAGATAGTAAAAAAAAAAAAAATAATGGAGGAAATAAGGAAAGGGAAATGGGAAATGGGGGGGGGTGGCAAGACAATCTGCAGAGCCATGTGTGCAAATGCTTGAACTCTGGGCAATAAGACTGCAGACCTAGAGGCCACAATATCAGATGTGGACCTGGACATAAAAGCAATTACTGAGTCCTGATGCAATGAAAACCAGGACTGGGATATAGCCATACCAGGGTTTCTGTTCAGAAAAGACAGGGCAGGTAAAAAAAGGGGAGGAGTCACTCTTTATGTCAGAGACAACATAAAAGCTACAGAAATACAGGGAAAGCAGGGAGGAGCAGTGTTACTGTGGGTCACCCTGGAGATACAGAGGAGGGCCACTCTTCACACAGGAATGATCTACTGACTTCCAGCGCAGGGGGCAGAAGTGGATAAATATATGAGGAAAGCAATTCAAAGGGTGGCATGCAAAGGGGAGGTGTTGCTGGTAGGGGACTTCAATCTACCGGATGTGAATTGGAGTCTACCAGCTGCTTCAACAGTCAGAAGTATGGACATCCTGGACTCCCTGCATGGAGCATTCCTCAGGCACCTAGTTAAGGAACCCGCTAGTGGGGGAGCGGGCAATACTGGACCTAGTACTGACAAACATGGGCTGTGTTGCTGACGTCTCAGTAGGTGGCCACTTGGAGACCAGTGATCACAGTACGGTGTGGCTTAATATAAGAACTTGGTCAGAACTGTGTAGTACTAAGATGAGGGTCCTGGACTTCAGGGAGGACAACTTTATGAAAATAGGAGAATGCCTCACAGACACCTTAGTAAGAACAGGGAAACTGAGGGGAGCCAAGGAACAATGCGAAAAAATAAAGGGGGCATTGAAAAGGCAACAAATCTCTGTGTCAGGCAGGTTAACAAGGGCAAGAGAAAAAAGAGACTACTATGGTTCTCTAGAGAAGCAGCAGAGAAAGTAAGGGGGAAGAAAACTAGCATTTAAAAGGTACAAGAGGACACAGAAGGAGGAAGAGGATAAGGAGAGTTACCAGGAGAAATAAAGACTGGCAGAGAGAGTAGTTAGGATTGCAAAGGTGTAAACGGAGGAGAATATTGCCCAATCAGTAAAAAAAGGGGATAAAACACTCTTTAGATATATAAGTGAGAAGAGAAAGGCCGGGATAGTAAGGCTAAAAGGGGAAGGGGGGGGTTGGGAGGAAGAGGACAAAAACCCCCCAACATATTGAATAATTACTTTTGTTCAGTATTTACAGAGGAAGTGGTAGGTGATGGGCCAAAGATAAGGGACAAGGGCATTAAAGGAAGGGAGGTGGACTCTAGTTCTTTTACAGAGGAGAGAGTCCTCACAGAACTAGTGCAATTAAAAGTAGATAAGGCAATGGGACTGGATGGGGTGCAACCTAGAATACTGAAAGAGCTCAAGGGGATGCTGGCTGCACCTCTGGTAGTTCTGTTCAGCCTATCACTAGAAACAGGGAAGGGTTGGGGTACTGGAGGAGGGCAGATGTGGTCCCACTACACAAAAGTGGAAATAGGGAGAAGGTAGGAAATTACAGATCTGTCAGCCTGACTTCGGTAGTAGGTGAAGCAGTGGAATATCTACTGAAGGAAAGGATTGGGGAATAGCTTGCACCCAGTGGATTTCAGGATCCGAGGCCACATGGGTTCATGGGGGGGGGGCTTGCCAGACAAACATGATCAAGTTCTTTGACTTGGTGACCAGGGAGGAGCAGTACATGTGGTCTACCTGGATTTCAGTAAGGTCTTCAACACTGTACCACACAAAAGACTGGTGAACAAGCTGGGCAACCTAGGAGTAGGTCCAAAAGTAAAAAAATGGGTAAGAAGTTGGCTAAGCAATAGAAATTAGAGGGTGATGGTAAATGGGGTCCACTCTGAAGAAGGCAAGGTGACAAGTGGGGTGTCACAGGGATCAGTACTAGGCCCAGTCCTCTTCAACATCTTTATTAGTGACATTGTGGAAGGTCTGTAGAGGAAGGTATGCCCATTCGTAGATGACACAAAAATCTGCAACAGAGTGGACACACGGGGGTGGAAAGACTGAGGAAATGATCTGGATAAGCTGGAAGACTGGTCAAGAGAATGGCAGTTGGGTTTCAATGCACAAAAGTGCAAAATCATGCACTTGGCACACAGAAACCCACGGGCAGCGTACCAATTGATCGGAGTGGTATTAGCAACCACAAAACAGGAAATGGACCTAGAGTTAATAATTTCAGATGACCTGAAAGTAGCCAAGGTAGTAGGGAAGGCTAGCTGGATGCTTGGGTGCATAGAGAGGGGGCATCAACAGAAGAAGGAGGGAGGTAGTATTACCCCTTTATAAATCATTGGTAAGACCCTACCTTGAGTACTGTGTCCTGTTCTGGAGGCCCCACCTCCACAAGGATATAGATAGGGTGGAGGCGGTAGAAAGGAGGGCTACCAAAATGGTGCAGGGCCTGCATAAAAAGCCCAATGAGGAAAGACTCAAGGAACTAAATATGTACTCTCTAGTGGAAAGGAGGGATATGATAGAAATGTTCTAATATCTCACAGGTATTAATAAGGTATGGGAAGGCAACAATTTCTATAGAAAAATATACTCCAGGCCAAGGGGTCATGCTATGAAGTGGGAGAGGGTGAGGCTCAGAGGAGATGTGAGGAAATACTTCTTCATGGAGAAGGTGGTGGATTCCTGAAACAGCCTCCCAATAGAGGTGGTGGGTGCTAAAATGGTAACAGGATTCAAGCATTCATGGGATAGACACAAGGGGACCTTAGAAGTAAGACGGGGGAAGACCAGAGATTGAGTAGGGTCTGCTGTGGCACAGTAGATAGGGAATATAGGGCAGACTAGGTGGGCCAAGTGGTCCTTATCCGCTGACAACTTCTATGTTTCATTTGGCTTTTTTGAAATCATTTTGCTTAAGAAAATTGTTTGGGTGTCCATTTGATAAAAAAAATATATTCAAATGGCTAAATGAGTATAACAAGAGACAGCTAATAAACATGGGGGGGTGGTAGCCAAATAGCTAATTAACTTTGGAGTCTAGAGGCAACACTGTTAGATGTTGACACTTTTTCAGAGACTCTGGAGGCCAAAGTGTGATATACTGTATGGTGGCCTGGGTACAGATGACAAAAACATTAAAATCTTTTGAATAAAAAGAGATACTTTGATACCTTTTATGAATTAGAGACATGGAGGGCTTGATCAAATGACAGGCTACACAGAAAGAAGAGGGCATTTTTTTGCGGTTCCACCAAGTTGCATCGACAACAAAGTTGTCGAATTACTTTACAATAACAGCACTTTATTGATGGTGGTCACATCACCGCAGCAAAGTGCCGATGGTCCCTCACGGTGGCAGAGCCCTTTATTCTGTGTCCCGCACCCCCCAGAATTAATGACTGCCAACTCCAGGGGGTGGGGATGGATGGGGGAGGATTACAGGGGACAGCAGCTTACAGCAGAGTCACCCATTACTGCAACAACCCGTTCAACACTGTGGATGTCGAACGGATTGTTGTCAATGTGATGGATTTGCTGTGGGGTGTTTGTTGTCCTAATGGTATGCCTTTTTTTACATTCCAAGAACAGATCATCGGAGGAACAAAGCAAGTGTAAGTCAATGATCAAAAAACAAAAATAAACAAATAAAAAAACAGCCCAGAGATTTTTTTTTTTTAACCGGGGTAAGTCTCACTAGGAACAATACCTGTTTTCAGGGATGACTGGGAAGCAATGGGGAGGTTTGGAGACTTCCTTGGGGTAAAACAGTATGCAAGTGGTGATTGTGGACATCAAACTCAGGTCTGCTTGATGTATCAAGCTCATTTATAGCTTGTTACTCTAACCTCTTGGGTACACTGCCATCCCCAACATACATAGATTTATACATAACCTGCATTTGTACTGCACATATATCTCTTTCAAGGGCCTCTGATGTCATAGGGATATTTTTGAAAATCATAATGTTCAGATAGAATTTAACATAATTTAGTCCTTTCCTGGATTTACATGACTTATACCTTATTACTAATCTTTATAAAAAATATATCTGTCACTCATTCTTCATCTGCTCTTACTGCTCATCTACAAGTGTCAGCATAACCCTTAACTACATATCAGAATAATTGCTTCAGAGACTAGTTGGAAAATCACAAATGGGTGATTATGATAGCATTTGTAGACAAGCAGCAGGAAGAGATGAAGGCCAACTGACAAAGATCCTGTCTTCATAAACATTTCATAAATAATAAAATATGAGAGGAAGGTAGAATATTAAGTGTGTGCTACATCGTGTGCTTTTTATACCTTTTTCAGAATTATGGTGTTTGAGGGCTCTACGTATTCATCAATAAAAATATGTTTCCACAATATCTTTTTTTGTGGACTGAGATTCATACAGAGAGTGGAAAACACTGTCCCAGAGAACATGGCTACCTGTACCTTTCCAGGTGTGTACTGCAAGAAGAGTTTGTGGGACAGCATAAAGCAGCCTCAACACAGGGAAGTAACAACCCAGGTGGCCATGCAGGCAAGAAGCATCAGCCCAGAAAAGGAGGTTGAGAACCAGCTATTCTTTTTCAGATCAGGACTGAGATCAGCTAGAGATCTTGTCTTTGGGTGGACTTTCTGATGTTCTCGCTTTGAATAACACATTTGCAAGGTACTGGTGGTTAAAAGTTTTAAAACTAAATTCAAAACTCAGTTGCCTTCCATAGGATTTGTGTAACTTAGGCTGTTAGGATGTACTAGATTATTTTCAATTGTTGTTTGTTGCTTTTATTATGCAAAAACACTGCGTTTAGGACAGGCCTTATATAAATAAATGTCTATTCACTTACTTTGCTTACTTTTCATTTACTAATTGAACATCATAATCTCTCCAGATGGCAGTTAAATTCTTATTCATTAATTTAATAGTTTTACCAGGAAAGACCTGCTGAGCTATGAAACAATTTATTTCCTCAGGCTTCCTAGGGGAGGGTACAAAAGCATAGGAAAAAGTAAAAAGAATACCAATACTGTGGTGCCCATTGTCCAGTTTTGTCATGACTAAAGATAGCTGTATACTGCAGTCACAATGTCCTCAGTCACAGCTATTTGTAATGGTTGGTGTCATATGGTGTCATCATTTTTAAAAATGTTCATCATCATCATCTGCATGGGTTGTTAAAGAGTCAGCATGTGGTATTGCACAGAAACAGTACTGTGCATATGTATGCCTCATAAATACTATCCTGTGGGCTCTAGTAGTCAGCTGGCAATTTGCAGTCAGACAGGTAAGTGTTGGCCTTGACTATTTTCAACTGTTTTTCACTCAAGATATTGATCGGTACATGGGAACCTGATGCTGGGCACCAGCGTAATAAAGAAAAAGCATACTAAATAGATAAGATGTATATATAAGAAGCTGAAAGCATACAACAAGTAGCATACAACATGATTTAATAGATATTCAATATAATAACGTGCAATAAGAGCTATTCCAAAAGCAGCACTTCGTTATTTTTAGATATTTGGCAAATATTTTTAAGACTGAGGGTCGAAATAGCTCATCATCATTATTAAATATCTTAAAAATATTTTTAAGACTGAGGGACAATGAAAAAAAATTGAATGGGAAGGTATAATCCAGCATCTGCACAAGACAGCCCAAGAAATACACCAAAGCAAGGCAAAACACAAATACATTTTCAGAAACAATCTAAAGCTCTCCAGTTCCACAGTAAATTTACATATTATGTACTTAGGTTTTTGGTTCTACCAGTAATATGTCGCACTGCAGTAAAAGGCAAGTTCCTCTTTCATTAGATAAGCATTATTAACCTTATGTAACATTAGGTGTGTGCTGTATGCTGACCTAGACTTGATTTTGAGTACTCAAAGTAGAAGTTTCATTAAAGGATTACTGAAAAAGCTTCAGATCAAGAGAAGAAATTCTAAGGCAGGTTTCAAGGTTGTCACACACAGGAAACACAACGTGTAATACTTAGAATAATCATCAAGTGATATGGCCTGATCTGAGACATATGGTAGGAGTCTTTTTGGGCACAAAATGAAACTCAGAAACAGATGGACAGCACTGACTACAGTAAAGTAAATGTTAAGAACTTCAGAGCAAAAACACTGAAGCAAAGGTTACCCTGAAAGGGTATTTGCAATAAAACATCATTTCAAAGAAGTACCAAATTATGCATATCCCGCTAATGAAAAGCATAATGGATCATACATGCAAATTATCGTAGAAGAACTAAGGTTGCCTCAACATTACACAGGATTGAATGGCAAAGGCCTCACAATAATCTGCAAAGGTTGAGATCACCAGGCACATCCTTGTTAGAACTCATTAGTGTGCCACATCTGCGTCTCAGCCCATGGAGAAGAGAAATTAGTCACGTGATCTCAGCTGTTTGAATCATGGTGAGCCCAAATAGGAAACAGTATAGAAGATTGTAACTTCAGAGAGAGAGAGAGCTCTGAAGCAAGGGTTGCTCTGAAAGGGAACTGGCAATAAAGAAAAGTTTGAAAGAAAACCAAATTAAATGTACCCACTAATGTGAAGCATAATGGGAAATATATGTAAACCACCATGAAAAAAACTAAAACTGGCCAGCCATAGTTTTTTCATGTTGATTAGCATAAGTAATACTTCCCATGAGCTTTGCATTAGTGGGATGTGATTAATTTACAGTACATAAACATTAATAAGACTGTATGTAGCATGCCCCCTTTGAGGGTCTTACTTCTTGGCTTTATGGAGTTGCAGCTGATGACCAACACCTTGGCTGACCTATCTCACCAGACACTCTTTTCTTTCCAGTCCACTGGGACTGCAGATGGGCCTGGGGCCACAGCAGGAGGCAGCTTTTTATTTTCTTCACAACATTGAGATGCAGAGCATGTTGATGGCCACTGCACTGCCTCTGGGTGATTGGGCTTGGGCCTGTTGCTCAAGATGTGGGACTGGTCTTGAAATAAACATCTGGCTCACTATCAAGGAATGGAGAGCAGGGAGCCAAAAGGAAAAAGATACCAACTCTTAATGGACCACTCAAATATACTCTAGGATGCCCAAGCTCAGTTGGTAGAAAGGATGCTGCACATCACAGAGGACTGACCAGGGCAGAGGGTGGAGCCAGAAAGAGAGATGTCCAGGAGTGTTGAGTGAGCACTGTGTGAGCATTATGTAGCAGCAGCCTTCATGCTTTAGCTAAGTAAATGCTATAACGTTTTTCCTCATGATTTGTACTTGTTGATCCCTTTCTTTTGCCCTTGGTTTTAAGGGCTTTGTAACTGTTGGCAATAATTTTGAGGTTATCCCCACCTCAGCATCTTAGTGTTCTAGCACAAGGTGTTCTGAATGTTGGGGGACTACAACAGTGAAATTCAGATGCCAGACCACCAACCGCCAAGTTTCTAGGGCAAGCAGAGCATCAGAGTCATATTTTCCAATGGAACTTTCATCCTGTTAACTTCTAAAGATTCCTGAAGACTCAGGTAAAATTGTTTCATTTTTGAGAAAGCTTAATTGACTTTCACTGGCTTCCTACCACAACCCATTTTAAACAAAGAAATGAAAGAAAGAATGCTGACAGAAAATTGAGATATTTGAGTAAACCTGTTAAGCCTGATAACCTGGTTGTTTCACGTTTCACAAGTTAACTGTCTCTGGTAATCCCTTTTTATGGCTGCAGTGGGTAGTGCCTGCAGACGTTTTGCATGTACAAATGATGGGGATGATGTCATGTTTTCTGTCCGTGGAACTGACTGAAGGTGTAGTCTCCTCCACCTTGCCCTCCTCCAAGAAATGTTTTCTACCCTCAAATAAATACGCTTTCATGTTAGTCAATGGTTGCAGGGCACTATTTTCTTTCTTAAATGGGAGGTACAAAACTGGAATCTGAGTAGTGGGAGGCAGCATTAGTTTTTCTGGAGGGAATAAGATCCACCCCCACCTCCACCAGAAGCTCCTAAAGATCCACACCCACTTTTTTTTTTGGTTCATGTGGGAGGGCATGAGGTGAATCTATCATGTTGGAACAACTGACTATCAAACTGCCTGGGGAAGTAATTGAGTACCTGAAACTGCATCTAGGCATATCCCACCCCCACCCACACACACATAGACATCATGATTTTTTTTAACTCTAAGCATGTCAATATTTAGCTCTAACAGAATGAGCAAGTTGGGCATAAAAATAAAATAGAAAAAAAAGGATCAAGCAGGTGCCTTTTCCTTTGTCAGATACATGCAGACAGAAGGTCACAAATCCTGTACGACAAGTTCATTATATGGATGTTTTCCATGTAAAACAGAAATGTTGTTATTGTCATATCTGTAGCATCATTTGTAGCCAGTAGACTATTATTTATGTAGCTACTGTAAACAACAGGTTTTAATTCAGGAATCAAGTCTTGATAAATTTGTTTTTTTAGCAGTTCTGTCAGATTTATGTCTCTCTGATGTAAGAGTGCATAGCACACAAATGAAAGGGGTCTGCCTAATTGATTGTTGTTTGCATGAGAAGTGGGCGTGACAGTGGTATGCAAGAGTGAAGTTTAACAACTGTTTCTGGGACCTGAAGTTTAACAGTGATGTGTGAAGAGAATACAGTCTTGTGTTTTGTGCATTTGATTAGGTTTAGTGCTTTGAAGTTAAAAGATATATATATATATATATATATATATATATATATATATATATATATATGGGCACCTGAAAATGAAGTAGATACTACTGAAATGAATGCTATTCTGATGATTTATTTATTTATGTGTAGGATTTTAAGTGTAGTTCTGCGTAGGTCACAGACACATAAGCTATAAAAAGTACATTTAAGGATGGATGTATTAGTCAAAGCTTGTAGTAGCAAAATAAAGCAAAAAAAAAATATTCTTTTTTTTTCTTTCAATTGTTTAACCAGGAGTGGCACACTAAGCTGAAAGCTTGTTTACAAGGGCAACCTGGGAGCACATGGAAGTTAAGTGACTTGCTCAGGATCACCCAGTATGCAAGTGGGGGAGGTGGGACTCAAACTTTGATCTCCAAATTTGCAGGTCAGAGCCTGTGCTATACTGCCTCACTAGTTATGGCAGTCATATGTTTTATGGTTCATGATGTTGGTGTAGTAAGCAGCAGTACACTGCATCGCAGGTGTAAAATGTCAATAATCAATCAATCACTTTATTTTACCAGGCATAAACACCATTGAGCAAGCTCATTTTCAAAGTGGTCCTGGACAGATAACAAAACAAAACAAACAATACAAAATGTACATGGCACAGATGAAGGCAGTATTTTACAGGATATGCATAAATGACCAGCAATTAGTTGACCTGTCAGAAATTACAAGCTATGCTAATAAGGGTGATAATATTATACGAAGGTGTGGAAGGTCATCAGTCCGAATCAACCTCCACTGTTGGGAGTAATTAGAAAGGGAAGGGAAAGATGCAGCTGCATGAAGGAGAGGAGGGAGAGGAAGTGAAGGGCCAGGGTAACTGAAAGTATACAGGGAGCTGGAGGTCACCTATGAGGAAGGGACTTGGTAAGTGTTCTGATTGCGGGATAAGTGAAGCATATAGGGAAGATCATTTTTGTCTGAAACAGTTGCAATTTTCCCTCAAGAAATCAGCTAGCATCTTTTTGAATGCGGATAGGCTTGGAAGTGCTGACAGTTTTAGTATGCTTTGCATGGAGTTTCATTAGGGTTTCTGACCATAGCACCCTGCCCTGTAGAAACTGACAGACATCAGGGGTGTGACTTGGGATTGTCAACAGTAATGCTCATGCCATTCCACCCCCCGTCCCCACCCTGCAGCCAGTAACAGGTATCGACGTATGCCTTTGACTCTTCAGCCCCAAAGTTCACTCCATTCTCTTATACTGTACCCATTTCAGAGTATTTCCATATAAGTAGGTAATGCAATAGATGTGCTGAGCAGTTACTGAAGCAAGAAATGTATTTAGGATAGTAAAATATTTCTGTTAGAAAACTGATAAATGTGTGACATTTGCATCTCAATTTCAAGGAGGTCCTTATGGGGTGTCAATGTTCAATATAAAGTAGTTATAGTTTTCAAGTTGTTTGAGTAATTGCTTTGTACTACCACTGTTACTAAATTAAAATTATTCTATGAAGGAAATTTAAGTTTATGTAACTGTCTGTAAATGTATTAAAAACATGTACTTGTCCTTATAATGTAATGCATTAAATGCTGTTGCTAGATTAAGAAGTCACATACAGTAACAGCAATGGAGATGAAAACAATGGAATGCATAGGAATTTGAAAAAAAGTATACATTAGCAGGGGCAGTGTCATGACTTCACAAATTATTTTATAGTTTCACTCCAGATTTTCAACATTACCATTTTTTTTACACCTCCTCATAAACAGTATAGCTGTCATTTTGTACATCTTGTTCAAAATGTGTTTTTGTACCTGTAGTGCCAAATGGCACAGTCGCTGTGCAAAATCTCCTTTCAGCTAATGAACTGATAGTGTCATTGTTCATGCAGTGGGGTCACAAAAGGCCCATGCTGAAAACTTGGAGTGAAAATACCAAGAAACGCCCAGAGCATTAGGGTTTCTGACCATAGCACCCTGCCCTGTAGGAACTGACAGGCATCAGAGGTGTGACTTGGGATTGTCAACAGTAATGCTCATGCCATTCCACCCCCATTCCCACCCTGCAGCCAGTGACAGGTATCAAGGTGTGCCTTTGACTCTTCAGCCCCAAAGTTCATTCCATTCTCTTATACTGTACCCATTTCAGCATATTTCCTTATGGAATGGGGTGAGTGTAAAGTCTGAACATCCCAAGGCATACCTCGATACTTGTCTGTGTCTGCATGGTAGGGTGAGGTGAAATGGCATGAGTGTTATGGGCAATGACCCAAAGGCACACCACAATGCCTGTCCATCTCTGTGGGGTGGGGGTGGGGTTGACATCACTTCAATACTTCACCGCCATTCATATTCTGCCTGTGTGTGTGTGTGTGTGTGTGTGTGTCTCTCTCTCTCTCTCCCTATATATATATATGTCTATGTAATTATCTATTAATTGCATCTATTGCCATTTCTACCTATTTCTAAAATAAACCCCCATATCACATTTGCCTCCACTCTGAGCACATACTTATGAAACTGTGCATATTTGTACTCCACTTCTGCATAGATCTCATGCTTTCCTAATATTCCCATTATCACAAGCATAACTACCTTGCCCTTATCAAAAGCAACCCCCTCTGAAGGTTACTGTCACATTTTCTCTGCTAACAGTCCATCATTACACTTGACTTCCTGACATCAACACATTGCTTAACTATAACTTACATCACCTCATGGACAAAAACCCTGTTTCTCTATAACAAACAAACAAAAAAGCTGTGTAAATAATCCCAAGACTGAACATATGCCAGCCATTACTTTTTCATGTACTGCCACTTTCTGTACAATCATGGGGATTTGCATATGTTTCCCATGATGTTTTGCATTATTGGGGTATGTGCAATTGTGTGTTTTTTTTTAATTTGGCTGTCCAGCCAATATCATCTGGGATAACACATACCTCAGTAGCATTTGCTCTGGGGTTCTTTTGAAAACCTATATTGCTTCCTATTCCTTTCAATAAAATGTACACCTCCATATATTTTCTAATAATATGTATGCCTTCCTTAGAGTAGAAACTAAAACAAATTTTACTACTTGAAAATCATTGAGTTGTTTCTCCATACCTCCTTAACAATTCTGCACAACTTCATTAACTTCGTTATGCAGACGTGGTGGATCTGATCAGAATTTGTTAGTTTCTTTTATTACAACCTCAATGCTATATCTAAGAAGTATTGTCAGGTAAGCAAAATGCCCTCAACTACTGGTTCTCTAAAAACAGGAAACAAAAGTTGGGCTGAGATCTATGGTTAAGACTGACCTCATTGTCGAAAAGTACTAATAAACCTTCTATTTCTGACTAGGATTAGGAGTGAGAAAGACAGGGTAATCATAGTTTGGACTTCATTCAGAAATAATTGTTAAATTCAAATAAAAAGCAACAGAGGCAAAGAGCCATCTCTACCCTGTAGACATGAGAAGGAGTATTTTTTCATTTACTCCTTTTTTGTCAGCTAATTTAAAAATGCCTGCAGTAAAGAATAGAAGAAAAAATGAACAAAATGGACAAACTGGATGAGAAAGATGTGGAGGAAATGCTAGTACCTAACAAGGCACCCACCCCTCTCTTCTGTGCAGCAGGTGTTACCAAGCTCATAGCAAGATCTGCAGATTGAAGAGGTTAAACAGAGGTTCTCACAAATGAAGGACTCATTCTCCTCTTTACATGACAGGGTAGGTTACCAAAATGGACCTGCTGGACACAAGAGTTATGGAAGTGGAGCAGAGGGTTAGTGAGACAGAAGATTCATTAGCTCCTATGAACATTTTTGTAAAACTTCAAATGCAAGAACTAGCTAAATTCTAGAGCTTGAGACTAGAGCATAATGATGAAATTTGAAATTAGAGGGTATACCTGAAGGAGTGGAGGGGCCAGAACCTTTACTATTTTTTGAAATATTGCTAACGGAAACACTGACTTGACCCTTTCCAGAGTAAAACATGGAGCTTAATGCTGCCCAGAGATGCATATAACCCAAACTATAGAGTCAATTAACCAAGATGTGTATTCACAAAACCACTCTGATATCAAGACAGAGAAGCTATTTTGAAACAGGTATTGATGGATAAAGGGCTATGCATTAGAGGTGGGGTTGTCCGGGTGTACCCAGGCTTTCCACCAGAAGCGATGACTTAAGAGATCAGCACTTTCAAAAGCTAAGCAAATCATCATTCAAAAGGACATTAGGTTTACCATCACACCACCTGCAAAATTAAAGGTTTATTTACAAGGAAGGCTCAGGATTTTGACACCTCTCTTGGAAGCGGAGAGGGCAATCCGAACTGCATTTTCAGAGCAATCAAGTGCAGACCAGAGACAGAAACTGGATCTCCTCATATTGCTGAATTGGCTTACCAGAAATTTGCAGTGGAACAATCCAAGACTCCACTTCCAATGAAAATAAACCCTCTGAGGAATCCCCCTTGGGGTCTGAAGGTTTGAATCCCACCAATGTTCAACAAGCTAATTCAGCAGCAACCACAGATTTTTTTGAAGGGATTCAGCTTCAAGTTAAGTATGGAAGGGAGGATAATGTGAACAAATGAAGGGGTGATAAAAGGATTAATAAACAAATATCACAAAAAATATACACAATAAGGCTCTTATGCATTAAAAATTGCTATAGTATATACTGAGGTAGCTGAAGGTATCTATTACTAAAGTTGTAAATATGGGACATTTCAGTAATACTATAAACAAACTCTAGTCAGAGCTGATATGGCTGTGGCGAGCTGCCAAATAACCAAAGTTACAAGTGTGCATGGAAACTTTTGAACAACCAGGTGTAACTTGGCCATTTTTGCAGCCTTTTCACAAAATTTTCAACATGGCCTTTTAGACCCTTTTTGGGACCCCACCTCATGAAGAGTGCCACTGTCATTTCATTCACTTGTCCCAAAAGATGATTTCACAGAGCAACTGTGCCATTCTGTGCCACAGGCCTGAAAACACATTTTGGGCAGGATGTGAAAAATGAGCTGTACTGTTAATAAGGAGGTATGCGAAAATGGCAATGTTGAAAATCTGGAGTGAAAATATAAAAAATTGCTGAAGTTAGGAGTGTGCATAGAAACTGCACAATGCATGATCATAGCACAGTCACTTTTGGAATTTTTTCACCAAATTTGCAACACTGCTTTTTTGGGACCCCACCTCATGAACAGTGACACTGTCAGTTTGTTAATCAGTCCCAAAAGGTGATTCCGTGCAGCAACCATGAAATCACCTTTCGGGACCAAGTAACAAAATAACAGTAACAGCGTTCATGAGGTGGGGTCCAAGAATCTCATGTTGAAAATTTTGGGCCAAAATTCCTAAAAATGGCTGATATATCAACATAAGTTGAAAACCCCATTGATTGCTAATTATACCATACTTACTGTACCTTTGATTTATCAGTTTGCGGTTCGGCTTTGAAGAGTGCAGATGTGTCCCGGTCCAGAGAAGATGACAGCGCCAACCTCCAGAGGTAAGTATGGGGTAAGGGGGGGGTGCAGGGAGGTGGATGCTCAGTGGGAGGGTCAGAATGGGAGAGGGGGGACTGGGGCGATGACGAGGGACTGTTTTCTTTTTTACAGGTAAAAAAATAAAAAGGCATCAGGGGATGGTTTTCTTTATTTACAGGAAAAAAAACAAGGAAAAAACATAAATGTGGGCACACTGGGGTGGACTCCCACTGTGCCACATGAGTTGGGGGGTTTTGATGCCAACATGGGGAATGGGCCCCCCGATGTCTGCGCAAGGAAAAAAAAGAAAAAAAACCCAAAATTTAGGCACACTGAGGTTGGCTCCCAATGTGCCACATGAGTTTGGGTGGTACATGATGCTGATATGGGGATTGGGCACCCTGATGTCAGTTCAGGGATATGGAATGGAGGGAGCAGGGAGGACAGCAGCAGTGGGAGGGAATGGGAGGGTTTGATTTGCTGCCGGTGCAATGGAGGGAGTGGGGTGGACAGGTACAGTGGGAGGGTGTGGGAGGAGAGCCATCCTCAAGATGGCGGCAGTGATGCAACAGTGCATGTGCAGCATTCATGCATGCATAGTTGCTGTGAATGGCACGCTGCCATTCACAACATGGTAATGCCAGCAGAACTGCGCATGCATGTGAGGCGTGCATGAGCAGTTCTTATCCCGTAATACAGAAGTAACAGCCATAATCATGTGGCTGTTACTCCACAGCAGCTAGTTGTAGCAGAGTGTTACAAGCTCCATTGGACTTTCAGAAGGATACTTCCAAAAGTCCAACGGAAGGTGCCATGATCAGCTCTTTTAAGGCAACAGATCGATCCCAAAATGACTGTAGGCTCCGCCCACAGCTGTAAACGGTGAGAAAGGCAGAAGGTCAAGACATGTTGTAATGTGGCTTAGTATAGCATTATTTTTATTTTAGTTTGCTATCATTTTATAGGCTGAGGGAGCCTTTCCCGAAATGTCATGTTTGAGTCATCTTAGTCTCACTCAGTAGGCACTAACAGCTAATGATTATCTATAGCTGGATGGAAGGAGGGTGGGTTGCATTGAGAGGGTGACCTCGAGTTCATTTACCTCTTAGTAGGAAGGGGAATTTTGGAGGGAGGGGATCATTGTGGAATGTAAGGGGCATTAAAATGTTATATTTACAACAGAAAAAGCTCATAAATATTCAAACTCAAAGAATATTATTACTTTTGTAGATGTAGGCTTCTATTTTACAATTTCCCCTGACTGGGATCTCCTTTGGTTTCTTGTTCAGATTTTGATCAGTGTTTTAGGAAGCAGCCCTATTCAATAAGTCTGTCTTTTATCTTTGTATTTTTTTTTTTTTTAGTACGGCTGATCAATTAAAATGTCAGTCCTAGAACATCAAGGGTGCCAGGGTAGTTCTAAATGTAAAAATCTTATTAGAAATAAAAAGAAAAAAATTGTATTAGTCTTCAAGAAAATAATTTTCTGGAAAAAGAAATAAAGTATATAAAAATCACATAGAGGGGAGGGTCTGCACTCTCAGTACATGGCCAAGGCAAGAGGAATTCTCATTTTATGGAAACACAGTTCAAACATAAAATTAGAAAACAATGACTAGGCAAACAAGTGAACTATGTAGCTGTGAATCTAGAAATAATGTGACAAATGTTAATGTTAGCTAGCTGATATGCCCCCAAATGAAGATGATGATCTCCTTTTCACAGTTTTTTCTTATAACTAGCTCAAATGTCTGCAACATATCACATGGCTATGGATTTAAATCTTACCCTTACTGACTTAGATTGTTCACTAGAGTCTTCAGACCCCTTCCCCCAAAACAAAAACACAAAAAAAACAAATGCACTCCCAATAGTTCAAACTTCTGCAGTGGATTTGGATATTCGATATGATAGATCCATTTAGACTATGTTCTTCAAATAAAGAAGTATATTTTTTTTTATTCTGTTACTCTCAATTCACACTCAACCATAGATTTTGCATTACTTTCAGAAAATATCCATTATAAAATAGAATATATAGATTATGACCCAATTACTTTGTCTGATGATGCTTTTCTTTTTTCAAATCATAACATGGATACCTTGATAGTGATAGATAAAGTATAGAGGTTTACTCCCACTTTATTAAACAACCAATATTTTGTTGATATAATCAGGAAGAAAATCAAAGAATTCTGGTATTCTTATAAAGATTCAGGGGTGTTTATTAATACAGTTTGGGAAGAGATAAAAGTCTTTTTGAGGAGATTTATTATATCTGACTCTGCCTTTAAAAATAAAAACTATAATTTCCAGTTAAATTATTTAGAAACTGGCTTAAAAATATCAGAGACTCAAGATATATATATATATAGAAACATAGAAACAAGGACCGCTAGGTCCATCCAGTCTGTCCATAAGCCCTACACTTGTTTGTGTCCTCTGACTCTACCTGGTCATCTATTTTTCACCACTTCTTCCCACCTCTAAAGTCCCCTTATGCCCGTCCCAAGCATGTTTAAATCCCTCCACTGTGCTTGCTCCCCCCCCGTGGCAGACCATTCCAGGCATCCACCACCCTCTCTGGGAAGAAAAACTTCCTTACATTTCCCCTCAATCTGTCACCTTACAATTTCATGTTATGCCCCCTTGTTCTTGTACTTCTCCTATACTGGAATGTCTCTCCTCCCATGCACTTTGTTTATGCCCTTGAGGTACCTGAATATTTCTATTATGTCCCCCCAGATCCCTCCTCTCCTCCAGCAAGTACATATTGAGGTCCTTTAGTCTTTTCTCATATGTTTTTTGGTGCAATCCCTGTACCATCTTTGTCACCCTCCTCTGGACTGCCTCCACTCTGTCGCCATATATATAAATATATATATATATTTATATATATACATATTCATTGCAAAAAACTCTATTAATGCATCACTTAGGGTTACTAGTACAGCAACAAAAGTTTGGAAATGTGCTGTTAGGGTTCAAAACCCTAACTCTGCACCCCCCATACACACACACATGCAAGCAGGGGAAAGGCCAAGGCAACACTACCAATCAGGGACAACTGGCATCAGGTAACAGCAGTAACGTACAACTCTCTAAATGTACTGCAAGACACATCCATCATCATGGGTCACCAACTGTATGAGTTCTGCCACCATCATCGTGCCTTGGGGGTAGACATGCATGCTGGGCAACCATGGGTGATGCTCCACAATAAGCATTTTTGTGTAACAAACAGCAATAACAAGATTTAAGCAGATGCCTATATTTCAATAGTGAAGAAGTGATGAAATACACAGTATGTTATCCACAGATAGTTTCTTGGAACTGAGAGTTAGTATAAGCCTACCAACAGTTATTGGATGTTTACATTTATTTTTCTGATAGAGTGAGTCAGTCCTAATAACAAACGGTAGTAATAATAAAAGTAATTATTTGTAGTATAGTTTACAAGTACATGTGAAAGCAACAGTTGTAACATCCAAAGCTAACAATAACATGCTGCTAATGAGTATTTCCAGGTAACGCAGCAGTATAACAACATGAGATGGTACTAGTTTCATACCTGAGCAGTATCTTAAAAGTATTATGTGCCATCTGTATCTGTCCTGCTAGCACATGCCCAAGTGGTAGCAGAGATACCTGCAGCAACCCAATTGTTGAATAGTGACACATAAAAGTCAATACTTTGAAAATGCATTCAGACTAAATCTCATTGTATGAAGAAGATATGCCAGCAATGATGTGTCATCATAGTGTGCTGGCAGTATAGAGTTGATGATACTATATTTGGCTTTTCATTACATAGTGTTATGTGAAATAAGTGTGATTATTGTGGTTGCAGATGTGACGGAGTGGTATAGTGTATTACAATCTTGCATGTGTCTTGCATGTGTGTGTGTGGGGGGGGGATGCAGAGTTAGGGTTTTGAACCCTAGCAGCACATTTCCAAACTTTTGTCACTGTACTATTAACCCTAACTGATGCATTAATGGAGTTTTTTGCAATGAATTTCCCTTCTTTTTCAGAAAGTATAATAAAAGTGTTATGTGTTAGTGGGAGTGCGGGCCCTCTGGGCCCTTGCACCCTTCACATTGTCCATTTGTTGCATATTGCTATGTGTATGTGGGAACGCAGGCCTTCTGGGCCCTGCTCTCCCATGTATTCATAACTATGGAGCCATACAGCAGCCCTACAGGGCAAGGAACCCTCAGAAAACTAATTTGCTAATATCTCAGCAACCATAGCAGCTAGGAAAAACATTCCAGTGCTGTTGTAATCATGACAGTGAGTACTTCACATGACGTACATCAACCAGATCTATATCTCACATAGTTTATGAGATACAGGCACCGAAAGGCACTGAAAAGGCACCCCTGGAACCCTTGGAACATGTTTTTGCCAATATCTCTGTAACCCTAGCAAATAGGAAAAAAATTCCACTGCACATCATCTATGATTTCGAAAACTCCATATCTCACTTGATTTTTGAGATACAGGCGCCAAAAGATGTAATAGATGCCGCAATGTTATCCTATGGGAAATTTCTCAACTTCGGAATGCTGTAACCTTTTGCCCCTTGAATGTTTTGGCACCAAACCACAAAAAGAAACATCTGTGTGACCAGGGCTTGCCACCCTGTAAATGTCAGTCCAAAAGACCCAACCATTTTGTTGCAGGAGGATGACAAAGATTTGCAGTTTTTAAAAAAATACTTTCGAAAATCATGAAAGTTTCACAAAAAGTAGCATGAAACTTTCGTATTTGCGAAAGTATTTTGGTAATTTCTTTCATGATATGTGAAATAATTTTTCCCCCGATGTTTAAAATGGCATTTCTGAGGGGTTTTACCCCCCAAAAATGATAGGGCTGGCATCCTCAGGACACAACTAGGTAAACCCAACAGTCAGTGTTTACATAGAGGGTCCCAAATTTAAACACCAAGCATTTTCCTTTCTCCCTAACTGAAAACAAGATGGCCGAAGCACAAAAGTAAAAGGGCCATTTGCAAAAGTAAAAGTGCATTTGCGATAACTTTCATGATGCACATATATTTTTCCCCCATTGAGTATAATGAGAAATTTGTTTCTTGAATAACTTTTGAACGGTTTAATATTTTTATACCAAATCTTCGAAAGGCACATCGGTGACCCAGACTGCATCTTCCCTGAAAATTTTGGACCGAACAGACACATTGTGCAGGTTGTGGGCACGAGCAAAGAAACACACAAAAAATCTGGTTTATTTGTATTTTTGGTGTTCTGTAGCTCCACAACCATATATCCGACTATAACACAACTTGCCAGAGAGATCTATGGTACCAGACCGCGTATGCAAAATGTCAGGTAAATCCGTGGCAAAGTTATTAAGGTGCAATATTTGAGGTTTAACATTAAAGTGCTTACTCAACCCTAACTATACTATAATATATATAGCTGAAAATGTGGCATTAAGACCTAGAACTACATATTATTTAATGGCAGACAAACCTGATAAACTGTTAGCTCTTAAAATTCAATCGGAAATTAATTCTAAATCGATAACAGCCATTAAGGATTATCAGAGCCAAGTTCACAAAGACCAATGAAGAATAAATGGCATATTCTGAAGTTTTATGAAAAAGTGTATACTCCAGAAGTTGAACCAATTCTGCAAGAAATCTTCAAATTTGTATCAACAATTAACTTTGAGAACATGGATAAAACAGATGCACGCAGATTACTCAGGTTTAGGAATGTTATTCTCAGAGATTGAAGAAGTTATAAAAACTCTTCCTAAGGCTAAGACCCCCGGCCTGGATGGATTTATTAATGAGTTTTACTCTATGTTCAGCCAAGAACTCATTCCTATATTACACATAAGTAAGCAATAATACCTGACAGGGTGGGCATTATTGAGCTATAACAGACTGCCCAGGGACATAATGAGGCCCGACGCCACAGGGGGTGGGCCTTAGAGCCCCTGGAAGGTCCGTTATATACCATAATGCCCACCCTGGAGGGTATTATTTCACTTAGAAAATGGATTTTTATGTTTTAATTTAGGAAAAATAGTTTATAAAATGTTAACAAATAGGTTAAATGCTTAATTTTATCAATCAATTAATGTTTCTGTAAAAGAGTCCTTTTATCAATAGATGGCGCTGTTGAATTTTGTGTTTACGTATTGATTTGCATGTTATGCCATCCTTTGTAGTAGCAGTGTGTACTGTCGCTGTGTTTAGTTTTTCAACATTATGAGTTTGTCTTTCTCTGCACATCCGAGTAGTAGTATTTTTTTTTTAATTGTCATCATGGGTCAGGAGAAGGGTTTTGGTTGAGGTGTGGATTGTGGGTTAAGCTGGATAGTTGGCAGGTGGGCAGCTACACTAGCCAGCTGTCGAGGAGAGATGGAACATCTGAACCTTAAGATGGAGGAAGCAGAAAGGAAATGTAATGTTGTGGAAAAAAAGTACATTGCTTTTTTTTCCAGTGGTTTCAGGGATTCGTGAGCTTGAGCTGGGATTTTAAACACGTGTAGCTAGTGCACAGACTGAGAACTGGGCTGAGGAGTAGTTGGTGCAGTTTCACTTTTGTTCCACATAAATGAAGATGGGCTGATTTGTAAGCATATAAAAAATGGCGAGCGGGGAGTTTCAAAATTTGTGGTGCACAAGGATACTGTTCGTAATAGGGCACCCTAAATTGGTACTTGTTTTTAACTGGGCATTGTTAAAAAATAACAGCTGGGTGCCAGGCTGTTTCAGCCAATCAGGATATGAGTTTGCCTTTACCCATTTTTATGTTGGCTTGCCATGCCTGAGCGCAAGTCAACATCTTGCGGTAGTGCAGCTTTGGAGGCGCGGCCACTGTTGGGAGAATGCAGGGCATGCATCAGTAGGTGCGTCCCTCATTCCCCAATCAGCCTGCATGCCGGCAGCCACACCATGCATGCTAATGTGGTGAGCACATTTAAGGAAAGGTCCTCTGCAACCTGAGCAAAGCTCGTCAGATGCAGCGGACCCTTCCTGTGTGCTCACCACATTAGCAGCATGGCGGGTAGCCACCCAATGGCTGACTTTGGGAGTGTCAATCCCCAAGCCTGACATGTGGCCACACATTTGCTGATAGGGAGCCACTCCTGTCGGCATACAGCAGCCCCATTTCCTATATGCCACGGGGTGCCAATCCTGCCTCGGTTCTTGCCCCACTTTCATTGTGTGCCGACGAGAGCCCACTCCCGTTGGCATAAATCAACCCCATTTCTTATATGCCAAGGGGTGCCCAATCCCCTCAGCTCTTGCCTCCCCGGCTGTCATTGTGTGCTGATGGGGTGCTCAATCCCCGTCAGCATAAATTAACCCCATTGTCTGCTGACAAGGGTGCCAAATCTCCCATCAGCTGCAGCAACCCCCTTCCAAAACAGTTAGGTGGCATGCTGGGAGCCCACCCCAGCATGCCAAGTCCCCAGAAAAAAAAAACTGTCCCTCGATGTTAGTTTTTTTCCTCCTCTGTAACATAAAAACGGTCCCTCGTAGTCTCCTGCCCCCCACACCCACCCACTGCACACCCTGCCTCCCCACAGCCCCCTCACCCCATACTTACTCCCAGAGTCCGGTGCGACGATCTTCGGTGGACCGGGAACACGTCTGCACTCTTCAAAGCCGACTGTGAACTGAGGAAATGCCGGTAAGCTGTATAATGGAATGAATAGGGTTTTTTCAACTTTGCTGCATATCTTGGGCATTTGTTGGAATTTTGGCACTAAATTTTCAACATGGGGTTTTTGGGGCCCCTCCTCATGAATGCTTTCACTGTCATGGTGTTAATCAGCCTCAAAAGGTGATTTAGCAGTCACTGTGTGAAATCACCTTTCAGGACCCATTAATGAAATGACAGTGCCAGTGTTCATGAGGTAGCCTCTCAAAAAGCCTATGTTCCAAATTTGGTGGAAAAAATCCAAAAAAATGCCTGTTTTACAAGCGTGCGTTGCGCAGTTGCTATGCAGGCTCATAACTTTGCGAATTTACAATATTTTAATGCCAGCTTTTCAGCATTGACATTTTTGTACACCTCCTTGTGAACAGTACAGCTGTCATTTTCCACATCCTGCCCGAAATGTGTTTCCACACTTCTGGAGCACAATAGCGCAGTCGTTGTGGGAAATCAGTGTTTGGGCCAGATTATGAAAATGACAGTAACACAGTTCATGAGCAGAGGTCCTAAAATGCCTATGTTGAAAATTTGGTGATGATACTCCATAAATTTACTGTGTTACGAGCGTGCATTGGCAGATTGCACGCACACTTGTACCGTCGTGCATTTGTGATATTTTCACTCTGGATTTTCACTGTTGCCATTTTTCCACACCTCTTGATGAACAGTACAGCTGTCATTTCATATATCCTGCCCAAAATGTGTTTTTGCACTTCTGGCGCAGAATAGCATGGTCGCTGTGCGAAATCACTTCTTGGGACACTTTGAGGAAATAACAGTGACACTGTACATGAGCAGAGGTACTAAAATGCCTATGTTGAAAATTTGGTCGAAACCCATAAAATGGCAGTGTTGCAAGCATGCATTGCATATTCCACGCACTCTAGTAACTTCGCAAATTTGGTATATTTACATGCCACATTTTCAACACTGCCATTTTTTTACACCTCCTTATGAACTGTACAGCTGTCATTTTTCACATCCTGCCCAAAATGTTTTCCCACACTGCACTACCAAACACCCAAAGGGACACCCCAATGCCTGTCAGTCTCTGCAGGGTGGGTGGTGGGTTGGCATCAGTTCAATACTTCACTGCCATGCCTACTATGCATCTCTCTAACTCCTGCACTACCAATGCCAATGCCAGCAAGACAACATTCGGCATTGACAAATGCTTGTCTAATTTACAATAATATTGCCCTGCCAGAATCTGTTCCTCCTTCCTTCAGTGAAGTCCACATTACTTTGATCTTACAAAAAGATAAACCATCACAGAGATGTGGTTCCTGTAGACCCATATCTCTGTTTAATTCTGATTATAAGACTTTTGCAAAAATTCTGGTTAATCATCTTAATATTCCAAGAAGCAAAATAACGCATACCTGTATAAATCAAACAGCTTCACTGGAGGAAGGAGACTCACTCACAACATCAGCAGGGCTTTAAACATCACTGCAAATAATAATTCACCAAATGCTGCCCTCCTAGCATTGGATACTGGGAAGTGGACTTTTCTTTAGATCCAGACATTCTGATTTTGGGAATTGCATTAATGGATCTGGGAAGATTTGATGTCAGTAAGACTGACTGTCTGTATAAACTTGGGTATTATTAGTGCTAAGAAGTTTCTTTTACAACAATGGAAGACTATAGCCTCTCCTCCTTTTTAAAAAATGGCTTGCTCTCCTTGTTGATTGCTTCAGGATAGAAAAAGTACACTATGTATGTGAAAGCAATTGCTAAAACATAATAATATTTGACAACATTTTATTAGTTACAGTACTTACAGTAAATACCTTCTAGGTTAGGGGGGATATCCAGACCAGAAGCCTACAAAACATTGGGGTTATGATGAATAAGAAGTTACGGCTTTCAAGGATGTTGTGCAGCGGGTCTCCCTCTGGACTCACCCTATGTCTGAGCAACTTTGTACTCTGAGCAGGGTGGGGAAAAAAAAAACAAAGGAATGACCAGTCTGGTTGTGAGTGCCCAGTGGCACCCTACAGATGTCCAGCAACCATGGGAAGGTATGTTTTGAATTTGAGGTAAAGGACAGTGCCCCAAAGGGACATGGGGAACCCATGTTTGCAGGTGCACTGACCTCACACACTTATGGGAAGGGCTCAGAGTTTACCTCTAAGTCTGAGAACATGTGGATCCAATCATATGGATCTGCCCAAGTCAGTTAGAGAAAAGTGTCCTACAGAGAGACTGGCAGCAAGAACTGGAATGTGACAGAGAAACAGCAGGAAATTGGAACAATGAGAGGGTGCCTTTGCATAACACTCTCCCCTTGTGACTGTATCAGCCAATAGACACTAGTGCATGGAGAAGTGGGAATGCTGCAATGTTCCCAGACAGCACAGATCTGCCAGACTGATAATAACAGTGAGAAATGCTCTATTTCACCTCAACCTCTGGGTTAAATGCAGCCAGTATTTGCTGTCTGGGATGCTGTTAAACACATTTTGAGCCTGATGTTGAAAGTGCCCAGATATGACCTCAGTCATAAGTGCAAGTGCTGCCTTGCATAGTTTTGTTTCTGCTGGAGAAGCCAACCTGCTTTTCTTAAGCAATCCTGCTGCAAGAATTCATCCTTGTACAGGGTCCTCCAGACACCTAAGACCTTGCATGATTACCTGCCTTAAGGTGAGTGATGAGGATAGTCCCCTACAAGGGGTGAAGATGGCCAACCAGGAGTTCAAGAGATTCATCAAGGGCCTACACTTTTCACCACCTGGGAGCTCATTAGGTTTGCTGCACCTTTAACCAAGTCATCCTTCAGAACTAGAGTGGAGGATGTTCCCCAAATACTGCTGTGCAGCTGCATCTTGGCATCTGTGAGTGCTGAACAGGGCCCTGACCTGCACCTCTTGTATATAAAAAGGGATTGGTTAGCTAATGTTGAGCAAGGACTGCATGGTCTTAGAAGTGCCCAATGAAAGTGTTTGGATTAGCTCCTTACAAGATACCAGCATTTTGAAACTTTTATTTGGAATCTACGTTCTTCAGTAAATGTTATCAATTGATACCACACCATATCTCAATCAGGCCTGCAACCTTAACTGGCTGCGTGCACACATAAGAACTGTAAAAGCTCCCCTAAGAGACTTTGGGTGATCTGGTGCACCAGAAGCAGGGGCTTGTCTGGGATTGTTTGGGACTGCTGTTATTGCCTGTGCCTGGAGGGTAGTGGGAACTGAACCTGTCAACATTGTTTATTTGCATTTCTGCTGTACCTTATTTCCCTTCCACATCCCTGTTCCTGTTCACACCCCTAATACGTTTCCTTATTTGTACTGCATTTACTGTCTCCATTGTTATTTTTGCCTTGTGTGTTGGTATTGTACTATTGCAATTGGTCTGTGGGATATTGTGTTACATGGTATCTAGTCCCTGTCATCATAAATGAGAATACTGTATTTCCCTTTTGGAAAGTAGTCTGGCTGCATAGTGTCAAAAGGATCTCCCCAGGTGGAAGTATCACATAATTCTGAACCCTTGTTACACCACTGGAAACCAGACACCATCCATCTGAAGGCTTAATTTTCATTTACACTGCCAGGCTGTGGGATTGGATCCTACACCACTTGTTCCCTTTGAATCATTCCACAGATTCTGAGAGTCAGCCATCTGAACCATCTTAGTGCTGATGTAAACTGTCCTTGAAAGTGGCCATCGGCGACAAGGTTTGGATTGTGATTGATGTGTGAGCTACATGCTCGAAGATGTGCAGGGACTGTCAGCTGCAAACTATGGTGGGTTTTTATCGTAACATAAGGATTTGTGCTTACTGTTTCTGAACAACAGTGCTACTTTTATTTTTGTACAGCATGATTCACACAACCTTTATGCCTAAATCTTGCTGTGGTTCCCCTATCATCATGACATTTAGCTCAAAGTTCCATGGATAAGCAAAATACAAATGACCTTCTGGGGTTTAAAATTTTTATTTCTGCACTCTTGTCTGTTGTTTGTAGCTGGTAATCCTTGTCCATACCACACTGTTGAAGTTCCTGCATGCACTTCCTGTTACACAACAGGGTATCATGGGAGTACAGCACAGGATCATGGGATCTGAACATGTGTCACTGCAAGTTGTGCTGTCAGTCCTCTTGGCAGCTTACAACACTCACTGCACTCAGCAACCCTAACCCCCACTGCAGCTCCCAGTGCAGTTTGAGAGTTGCTCTGCCACAATCAAAGACTGTCCATATGGCTTTAGATGCACTGCAGTAACAAGTCAGCTCCATTTATTGATTTGATTTGATTAAAAATGCATAATTACAACTGATCACAAGGACCAGTTAATGTACATTACAACCGTATAACATCAATCAATTTACAAAAATAAAATTGGCACAGGTTATATCAATACAGCTACACTTATATAAATCTCAGCAATCACAAATCCTATGACATTGCATTTCAACCAAAACAGTACATTGTATCACAGCATACACTTCATGCTAAATAACATACAAAAAAAGATTGTTCATACTTTCTCATGCTAACCCTGGGTTTTCCCCACACCTCATGGTTTCTAAGGGTATATTCAGAGTTCACCTTCATTTAAAAAAAAACAACAGAAGTAGTCTATTAATTGGTACACAAATTACAGAGAAAAAATTCCCTGGACAACCATTGCCATCTTAAGTCTAGGCCCCCACACAACTACTCAAAGCATTGGCATAATTTACATCAAACCCAAACATAATTTTCATAGCTCTGTTTTGTAGTACAAAGATGGTAAACACACACTTGAAGACCCAGCCACTTTGTAGTTACCAGCTGCATCACTTACCATTCAGGTGGGGTTGGTTAAATGTTCAACATTACAGGGATTACAAAGTATTTTTTACTCTTCTTTAGTAACTAGATGTCATTATGTAATATTTTTCATAGGAACTAAGTTTATAAATTATATGGGCTTGAGTCATTTGGCCACGTGTGTATTGCAGCAGTCTATACAGATTAATTTATAAATCCAATGCCAACATATAAATTCCAGTAAAATACATTAAAGTAAAACTTAATGACATCTAATCTAAAGGTACTTGTGTATTTCCTATGATGTCAATTTTAACTTGGGGAATGTTGACCAGGTAACATCTCTTAGTACACTAAAGGTTTTGTTAGGCTAAGCCTCTGCACTTCCAACGCAAAGGTTGCGTGCAAAGTCCTGTTTACTACAGCGTTATTTTTCGTCCTTGGAAAATCACGTGATCCTCTTAAAAGTCATCTGAAAAACTAATAGGTGTCTAAGTAAACCTGGTGAGTAAGGTTATACCTTATGACTGACTGTCATCCTACCCAAGGGGAACTGCATGTTCCTAGCCTGCATCACAAAGCAGAAAAGGGAATTCAGTGCCTGCTTCATGAACCATGTGACGTCTGAAAGGACCACAATGCTATTGCTCCATAAGGTATGTTGCTACAATCAACAAATGGATTGCAAGTTGGATTCAAATGTCAAATTCAGCAACCTGGCGGGAGCAGATTCTTGGATCACATATCCTGGTTTGCATGTTTTTGCTAGTTTTTCAAATTACATCTGCAAAAAGCTAACATGAGATATGAGCTTTTCAAGGATGATTTCTCCTGCCTTGTAAAGTCACCTTAACATTGCGTAAAAGCAGCAGCAAACACTTGTACGGAGTGGCATTTATTTTGTTCTTAAGGGTAGATTTTAAGAATGACAACTTCTTCTAACTTTCTGTTGCCAATATTGCCAACTTACAAAGACGGCCCTTGCCAACAGCTAAATTAGGTACTGTTGGATAGCAATTGATTTTAATACAGCTTAAGGTTATGGAGCACACAACTGATAGAAAAACTGTAAGAGAACATTTGCCTTACTTCACTGCCAAACTGTTTTTTTTAACCAGTTATGAAGAGATACTGTAAAATGGTATTGTAAACACATGGCTGCAAACCTGGAGACGTGGGTTTGAATCCCACAGCCACCACTTGCATACTGTGTGAACATAAGCAAGCCATTTAACTTTCCTGTGCTCCCAGGATGCACCTGGAAACTAGCCTCAACTTATTGTGTCTTTCCTGGCCAAAAATTGTAAAAGAACAAAACAAAAAACAAAAAAAAACCATGAAATTATAATGCTATTGTTACAACCTGATTGCTTTTATACCAGCTCCATGTGAGCTTTTTCTCTAATCATTACACACATATTTAGGTGGCATTACACAGCTTTAAACAAAGGAAGGTCTGCTGGAAGGTTTCGTTGTCTTCAAATACTAGCAATCCCCTAATTAGGTTACCACTAATACACACCATAATTAGCAAAAACAAATAAAAATAATTAGAAGCTTAGGCTGTACTGCATGAGACATCTCCTAATTCACGGTCTCTCCTGCTTTGCTGTTTGACCTGGACCAAATAAATTGTGCAGTATTTAGGGTAGCTGTAAGGGGAGCAACAATTTTTAACAAAAGTAACATGTTCAAATTACAAACACAGTGGAACTCATTTTAAGGTGTATTTACAGGGCTGCTCAGCTTAGCGTTGCTGTACAAAGTGTGGTTCTGCCCTGACCTCTTGTGCTGATCCTTAGTCATGTTTACAGGGCCCCTCTCAGCACTGATGCAAGCCATGTTGGAGAAGGGCTGTGAGTCTGGAGGCAGTCAGCTGCTTCGCAACATCAGCAGTGATGCATTGGATGTCACACTGACTGCTGATGTCACTTCATTTAGGTGCAACTAACCAAACTGCCCGAGAGGACACGAGCTGCAGCACAAACTGATACCCCTCACCCCATGCAGCATATAATCGGCCCAGAATAATACAAACTAAATAAATAATTATTTTTAAACAGACAGCTATAGTCATGATTTGGATACCTGACAGACTGCTACACTAGTGAACTTCCAGGTTCAGGCAGACAAAAACATGGGAGGGCAGAGGAGGATGGAAGGAGCATCCCTTGTGCTATAGAGTGACCGGTGCAGACTGTCCACATAGCTGCTTACACTTCTCACTCCTGAACACAACCCCAGCTTTGCAGTGGCTTGGGAAGAGGAGAGGGGACTGACATTCCATGCTCAGGTAAGTGTCCACATGGCCACATTTGCACCGCAGCAACCCACACACTCGTATTGCCACAGTGCAAAGGCAATCATGTTAACTGGCCTTTCAATGAGCATGAAACTGTGCAGCTTCTAGTTTTCTGTTAATCCCTATGTATGAAGGATGGGATTGCAGTTTATAGGCCAGATAGTAATAGCAAAATAATTTTGGCAGAACAATAACTGTCAAGAATTTCAAGGGAAATCACCAGAACAGTTACAATATGTTGTGAATGGAGGCTCTAGATGAGTTTTTTCCCCAAAATGTTTTAAATCTAGCAGTAGCATTCTCACTGCATATGCAAATAATTTAAATACTATATATGGCCCTATAGGTATATTTGTGCCTCTGGATTAGAGTAACAGCCTCTGAACTCATGCTACTGTTCCATGAGCAGATCTCGTGTCATAATACTTCAATGTTGTGCTCAAAAATACATTTAACATTACATAGTAACCAGACAGTCACCAACTTTAAAATAAATAAGCAGTAATAGTAAGTTAAGGTCAAAAGGAATACTAGGTTCATCATGTCCACCCCCATTCAAAAGCAGGGATAAAAAAAGTATTCTGTGCAAACATGTACAAAGTCCTAGGGACTGCTTACCTATAGTGCAGCTAAATTATATACTGTTTCTCTTACTTTGTAATAGTGATGTCTCAATATACCTCTTTAGCATTTACCAGTGATAATACAAACTACCTCCACTGTTGCCTAGCCTTATGTCTTTGTGCAGTGGTAAACATGTCCAGCTGAACATACAGTAGCACTAGATTTGGAGCAGTATCACAAGCCACAGTACCCCAATTCCCTTGTTTGTTTTAGTGGGTGGTTGTAGTGTATTATCACAGTCTAACGTGCAGAATGCCACCCATCGGTAGAAAATGTGCAGAAAGGTATTGCTACAGTATGTTTCACCCTGCCTTTGAAAAATGGGGACACCATGATCTAAAATTAAACTCGAGCAACTCCTGGGTTTGACATCTCTTTGTCTTGCCTTGGACAAAGCTCAAAGATTGCAATCCAGTATATTTTTTAGAACAGAAATCATGGCAAGTACTGTGTATGACTGGTGAGAGGGCACATTTTGAATGGAAATCTCTCATTTCAGAAGCTTCAAATCTGTGGCAAGAGAATTTCATGAAACTAAATCTAAAAGTTGTATTGCTTTATAAAAGCATCTTAGCTTAGTAGTACTTCAAAGACCAAATTTTCAAAAATGATCACTGCACTTATGTTTAAAACATAGTAACGTATTTAAGAAATCCCTGTAAGGAGTGTACTGTCATTTTAGTTACTGGAGTTTTTTCCCACTTGATTTGCAGAGGTAGTAAAAGCAATCTGTCCTCAATATAGCCCTATTTTTTTTATCTCATTTTCTGCTTATCTGCAAGGTGCAGGCACCAAAAGTTGCACCTAGTACTATTAATGGTGCAGCTGTTTGTCACATACAGCTAACAAAACAAATAAATCACCTCCATGAAAGTGCTGCCGCAGCAAGCTGAGCAATGCTGCACTCTTATTTGAGGTGCCACCTTGTCGTATGACTTAGAGAGGTACAGCATATAGCATAATGCCGCCATACATTCTGAAGAAATCATCAGCTTTTCCTACTCACCTTCCAGACTCAGTGTTGTGGTTCATGAACTCCACTGCCAGTTCAAGCATTTCAAAGGAGCGCATTAAAGAAGTGAGAAGAAGACATTTTTTTTTTGTTTTTTTATTTTTTTATTTTTGAGAAGAAGACATTTGGATGCAAAGGTCTTCTCCTAGAGCAAATTCAATTACACTACAGTAACATTTAAGTGCAGTGAACATGAGCAATAGTTAGGAAGTTTAATTAAGTTCATAGGAGGGTCATTACTTTATGGTGTCAGTGTGGCTCAGTGGTAGCACGTCCACCTCTGGGCAAGAAGGCAGTGGGTTCTGGTCCCACACCAGGATTGGGCTCATACCGTCAGCACTGGTACCCAAGTGCAGTACTGGTAGGGTGCTATATTGTCAGAGTGTGCTGTCTTTAGATGAGATGTTAAACTGAGGTTTGTTCTACCCATCTCTGGTGCCGTCCAGGTGGAACTAAAAGAACCCAAAGCATTTTTTTGCAAAATTTGGGGACTTTCGCCAGTGTCCTGGCCAGCATTCCCTTTCCCTTAAAACTGGTTCATGCAGCTGTCCAAGGCTGTGTGTGGGTGCTGATGTGCGAAACGGCTGCTGCTACACGTTCAGTCACTTTCCCCACCAGTCCAGCATTGCTTGTAAAGTGCTTTGGGATGCAATGTGTATGAAAAGCACTATATAAGTGCTGATTTTTCTTATTATTATGGTATTATCTAAAAATTGAGACTAGTGAAGAACTTTCTTTCATAAATAAATGTTGCTTTAAAATAGATAGTGATTATACATTTCTTCATTCAGTGCAGTGGACCCAGGGGGAAAAAATCTCTCTCATGTTGATTATTTTGAAAGTTCAACACAAGGGCCTGTAAATCATAAAATGTTTCACAGCACAAGACAAAGCTGACTGTTAGTGACATGAAGTAGCTGTAACAGATGTCAACAGTTGCCATTTTAATACCCAGTCATCTTTTTTCACTGTTTTTAATGAAGACTACACTGACCTCTAGAGACAATAAGCTAAAAAGAAAACTGCACAGCTTTCAGCTTGTGCTACTGAACCTGCAACTTATGAATTTTCATCAACAGAGGGCACTAAAACTGAGGGCTTCTATTTATCCACTGGCCAGGTATAGTGTGTGTGTGTGTGGGGGGTGTTACAGTACAAGATTCCCTCACAGTTCTACCAGTGCAGCTTAGGAAAACTCCTTTATTATATTCAAGGTAGCCCTCAAAAGAAAACAAGTAAATATTTGCTGTTGCTTTTACTAATGTGGTTTAGTGTCCTGTTGCTCTGGTATCTGCAGCATGTTATTAATCCTACAGATTTTATGGAAGTTGCTGTGAGACCTCTGGAAGTGTGATGTCTGTCTGCCGGTCTGTCTGTCTGTCTGTCTGTCTGTCTATCTATCTATCTATCTATCTATCTATCTATCTATCTATCTATCTATCTATCTATCTCACTTCAAAGTTGATATGAAAGAAAACCTCTCAAAGGGGACTGTTCTTGAAATAGACCATTCCTCAGAGTTCCTGACACAGTAACCTGACTTTGAGGCATCCCATCTGCGTACTCTTCTCACCACATTCCTAAGCATTTTGTGCATCCCCCAGCATGGCCATGGAAGGCCTGAAGAGCTGAAGGCAGTATACAGAGTTCCTTATAATCCATGAGAAGTTGTCAGCAGCCATTATGTGCTCACAGACAGTGGTGAAAGGTGAGACAGAGGAAGGCTGAGGAAAGCTCAGGGAGCTATAGTAAATACAAAGGAAGAGAGTGAGTAAGAGAAGGCAAAACAGAGAGCTAGGACATATGGGTGAATTTGTTATTTTGGAGAAAACTTTGAAAAACATAATATTTAGACACAAATCATCTTCAGCTGGACTTTCAGCCCATCCCGTGAATAAGTCCCACTCTGCAATGGCTGCTGCAGACTGAAATCTTTGCACCTGTGGAGTTCCATATTTTCAGTCAGCGCAGCTGCAGAGTATGCTACACCAGGTCCCACCAGGCATAGCTTTTCCCCAAAGCTGCACCAAAAACTCAGCTGCAAGGTGCCATAAGGGGAGCTGGTCATAAACTGGCTCCTCCTTTGAAAATGCCTTGACTGTGAGAAAAACTGTGGTTCCGTAAGTGTAGACCTACTCACGCCAGTTTTTTTCATGCAGCCATGGGACTGACAGGGGCTTGGAAAATCTAGCCCCTTATGTTTTATATGTTCTCTGTATTGCTCTTCATTTAATTTTTCATTACTAGGTTAATTTACATGGAAAGAGGATCCTTGTCCACTACAGTTGATCCATTCCTGTTTAATCTTTTGCTAAAGTTACAGGGCTTGATTTTAAAAGGTCAGAACTGGCACAAGGGGGCTTGCATCAATGAAAAATGGTGCAAGGGTTTTGGTTTCCTTGCACCACACCCCATACCAGTCCCAACTTTTAAATGTAGCCTGCACCACATGGGGGAACCCCCTGTGCCAACTGGGTTTGCACCATCCCTGAGACGGCCACACTGGTGCACCATGGTGGAAGGGGGATTTTGCTGGGGCAGGGCTGCAATATCCCCTACATTGGTATTTTGTAAGCCCGAAAGGGGTGCATGGACCCTGCAGTTAGACCAGTGTGGAGCTGGTCTAAGCTGCCGTGCAGCACTGTTGTAGCCCTATTTGGTTGGGGGGGGGTGACCCTATGCCCCCTGGGAAAGATGCCCAGACAGCCCTTGACACCTGCCCAACCACTGCTGGAGCAGCCGGTGGCCCATTGCATGTGACAGCCCACAAACCACCACCCTCATGGTGGCAGTGGTGCAGCCACCCCTCTACCCAGACCTGCACTGTCACTGCCCTTGCCCCCTCGAAGGCAGTTGTCACCCTTCCCCACCTGCCCTCCTCATCCCACCCCCCTGAAAGCCAGGATGTGCCCTGGATGACCTGCCAGCCACCAGGGTGACTGGCGGGTGGATCTCCATTGCTGGTTGTTGCTGCAATCCCATCTCATGGCGTGCGGCATTCCCCTCTGCTGCATCATTTAATCAGTACAGCTGCCAGTGTGTAGCAAACCGAGGGAATTTGTTACTGAGACCCTGCTTTTTATAAAATTGGGCACAGGGTCCCTGGCACACTTGGATTTGCCACAGGCTGTGGCTTGACACAGCATGCACCGATCTAAAGGCACCTTAGAAAATCATGTCCATAGTCTTTTAATTGTAACACCACGGTTTATTGTTGTGGCACTGATTATGATATCACAAACAGGACTCTGATTTAAACAAATGATGAAACAGTAAAGCAGATCAACTGTGGGGGAAATGGATTTTGTTTCCATGCAAATAAAAAAAGTGAATATAAATACAGAACATCTCTAAAATATATACTAAATTGTGTGACTAAATATTGTGTTTTTTAAACTTTCCCAAAAGTGACACATTCACAAGAAGGTTGAGTGATATGATCAAGATTACACAGTAAGTGTGCAGTGGAGAGATTCACACTTGGATCTCCAGGTTCAAAGCTCTGTTCTCCAAACATTAGACTACACAACAATCTTTACATACTTAAAGAGCTAGCAGAAACATAAACAGCAGACAAGAAAATTTTACAAATTTTAAGAAGTAGTCAGTTCTAACTTTTTATTTCTGAAGTATTTTTCTTTTTCTGTTTGCTCATTAGAAAGTTTTCTGTGTACTAGTATTACACTGAATGTGTGGAACAGCACTCTGCCTGGCAGCGGACATATCTAATTCTATTCCCTCCACCACATCATCAGCACTGTGACCTCGCTGACTGTGACATCACAGGTGATTGACCTGGCAGCTACTGAGTGGCTCATTCTGATCAACTGTGATGTCACAGTCAGTGATCTCACAATGCTGGTGATGTACTAGAGGGGCATAGAACTAGATTTGTCTGCTGCCAGGCAGAGTGCTGTTGCACAGACCACACCTACTAACAGGAAGTAAAACATCTTCTAACTACACAAACGGAAAAGAAAAAAGTACCTCAGATATAAAAAGTAATAGTTGCTTTTAAAAACTAATATTAATTTTAGGCAGTACACTAGCTCTTTAAGTTACACATTGATATCGGAAGTGGTTACAGATGTAATAACAGAAGTACAAGTCCATTATTCCAAGGGTCCTTCCATCATGTAAGCTGTTCTCTACATCATATATAGTACCGCAGCTCTTTAGTTTCCTAAGTCAAGTTGTTTCTCAGCCTTTGCTATGGGTGTTTACTCACCTGGTAAAGGTGATTGTGTTGGTTGACATCCATGGCACTCCAGACATTACCTCATGGGTTTTAGCCCGCTGATAGGCTAGTGATGCACATGACCCTAGGATCAAATTTCTAGTATATCCAGGTCCCAGAAACCCCTGCTCTCCAGTTCGAATCTTCCATAGCTGAAATCAAGGTTAGTAGAGTGCAAAGAGAAATGAAAAGGAAGACAAAATCGATAGTATGTGAAATGATGCTAGTAACAACATAATCTCAGTGGCCAACAGGCCGGATTTTATTATTCCTATTATTTACAATCTAATCTCGACCTCATCGGGATTGACTGGCAACTTTCAATGTAGCATATCCAATCCTAAGCCTGGTGTTGATTGGTATGGACTTCCAGTCCTGGTCACTGTGAGCACTCTGTTGGGAGGGCCTTGGAGTGCCATGGATGTCAACCAACACAATCACCTTTACCAGGTGAGTAAACACCCATTGTGACTGGTTGAGCATCCATGGCACTCCAGATATTACCTCATGGGTAGATAAGAAGCAGTGTAGTACCCAAGGGAGGGAGCAGAGTGGTCTATGAGTGAGAGGATGAAGTCACTGCTAGGAGGATCTGAGTGGCGAAAGTTGGCTGTATGGCATGCAGGTGGTCGAGCCTGTAGTGTCTGGCGAACGTATGCAGGGAGCTCCATGTAGCCGCCGCCTTGCATATGTCCTCAGAGGACACATTAGCCCTTTCTGCCCAGGATGTGGTGACTGCCCTGGTGGAATGAGCCTTGATACCCTGAGGTGGTATCATCTGTTTTGCTAGGTGAGCTTCCTGAATGGTTCTCTTTAGCCATCCGGCGATCGTGGACTTGGAGGCTACCTTGCCTTGCCTTTGTCCCCTTGTGATGACAAACAATCTTTCTGTTTTACGGAGGGGCAGCATCCTGGCTATGTAGATGGAGAGGGTGAGTCCAACATCCAGGTGATGCGGTACCGACCGACTGCCCTGTTGTGTGTCCACCGGGAAGGTGGGCAGCTCGATGGGCTGTTCCCTGTGGAAGGCAGTGGGCACCTTAGGTTGGCAAGCTGGGACTGTTCATAAACGGACTCCCTGGGGAGTGAAAACAATATAGGGTTTTCTGCACGATAGTGCCCCTAGCTCTCCGATCCATCTGGCTGAGCAGATGGCAACCAGGAAGCACGTCTTGAGGCCAACCCAGAATAGGTCCACTTCACAAAGCGGCTCAAAAGGAGCTGAGCTGAGGGAGTCGAGCACCAGTGGGAGATCCCATTGTGCGATGGTCAGTTGCATTTTAGGTCGGAGTACCTCCACTGCTTTCAGGAAGCGCAGGGTGTTGGGATGTGCTCCCGGGCTGTACCCCCTGATGGGCCCAGTGGCCGCCCCTATTGCGGATAGTTGCACGCTGAGAGAAGAGTGGCCAGGCCCTTGTCTACTCACTGTTGTAGAAATAGCAAGATGGTAGACATGTCTGTCTGTTCGGGTTCCTTACCTCTTTCCCGACACCACTTCAAGAATATAGACCATTGTCTACTGTAAGTGGAAGTGGTGGATGCCCGTCTAGACTGTAATATGGTTGAAATGATGGAGTCATGGTAGCCTGCCTCCATTAGTCTCCTCCTTTCAGGAGCCAGGCCGTGAGCTTCAGTGTCCACGGGGCCGAGTGAACTACTGGGCCCTTTGAGAGCATATCTGCTCAGTAAGGCAACCTGAGGCTGGCTAAGGACATCTCGAGTACTGTGGCAAACCATGTCCTTCATTGCCAGTAGGGAGCCACTAGTATGATGGCACAGCGCAATGCCCGGATCTTGGCTAGTACCTGGGGAATTAGGGGAAGGGGTGGGAACACATACGCATGTTCCAGAGACCATGGTTGAGATAGGGTGTCGGTTCCCTGGTAACGACCCTCCCTGAACCATGAGTAAAAGTCCTTGACCTGTGTGTTCTCCAGCGTTGCCATGAGATCCATGGGTATGGGTCCCCATGTTCTCTGGATCATCTGGAAGAGATTGGGGTGTAACCGCCATTCTCCTGGGTGAACCTGTTGCCTGCTGAGCCAATCTGCATGCACATTGAGTTTTCCTGCGAGGTGTACTGCGCCTAGATGGCTGAGGTTGGTCCGAGCCCAATTAAGGACTGACGTCACCTCCCTCAGCATGGCTCTGCTTCTGGTGCCGCCCTGTTTTGCGATATAGGCCACTGTTACCTGATTGTCGGAGTGTATCAGAACCGACTGGCCGTATATGAAGGTTTTGAAGGCTTCAAGAGCATGGGATATGGCTTTTATCTCCAGAATGTTGATGGATAATTTGGATTCCATTGGCGACCATAGGCCCCGAGCTGTTGAGTCACCCAGGCATGCTCCCCAGCCAGACAGGCTCGCATCTGTCTCTATTGTGGCTGTGTAGGAGGCCTGCAGGGGAACCCCCTGGTGAGGTTCGATTCTATTGTCCACCATGCTAGTGAATGTCTCACTGATGGTGGTAATGGGACAATGACCTGCAGGCTGTACTCGTTCGGTGCACCCCGAGTGAGGACGTATGTCTGAAGCAGTCGCATGTGCCACCTGGCCCAGGGTATGAGATCTATGCATGATGCCATGCACCCTAACAGCTGGGCTATGCGTCCCATAGTTGTCTGATGGTGGGCTCTCATGTGATGGGCCAGCGCTATCAGGTTGATAACCCTTGTATGAGATGGTTTTGCCCATCCCTGGGATGAGTTGATTAGCGCTCCCAGGTGCTTGATCTGCTGGGTGGGAACAAGATGGCTCTTTGTCCGGTTGACTACCCAGCTGTGTTCCTCGAGTGCCTGTAAGGCAGTCGCAGTGTCCTGTAGTGCATGCTCCTTGGAACGTGCTTGAATGAGCCAGTCGTCCAAGTAGGGTATGATGTCCAGCCCCTGTTCCCTGAGCTTGGCCACGAGGACTATGGAGACCTTGGTGAACATTCTCGGTGCTGAGGTGAGACCGAAAGGTAAGGCCTGATACTGGTAATGGTGGCCCAAGATGTGGAATTGGAGGAATTGCCTGTGTCTTTGTATGATAGGGATGTGGAGATATGCGTCCTTTAAGTCTATGGGCGTCAGGTAGTCGCCTACCCAGACGCTGCGTAGAGTTGATCGTATGGTCTCCATTTTGAATCTGTGGCACATCACATGCTGGTTGAGGTGTTTTAGATCTAGACTGGGCTGGAGTTCTCTCGACTTCTTGGGCACAAGGAAGAAGATTGAGTAGACCCCTAGCTTCTGTTCGTGCGCAGGGATGGGCTGGATGGCTCTGTTCTGCAGTAGTTCCAACAAGATACGTTGGACCTGATGTGGAGTTGTCTTTCTTTTGGCTATTGGGGAGGATACAAATCTGTGGGAGATTGGGGCGTGGGACAGCTCTATGGAGTACCCCCTTGCGACCACCTCTCAGACCCACCTGTCCGAGGTTGTGTTGAACCATTGGTGTGTGAATAATGACAGTCTTTTCCCCACAGGGGGGTATGATCCCTGACTCCAAAAGGTCGTGGGGACGTAGTCATTGCTGCTTCCCCCTGTATCCTCTACCTCTTCCCCCAAATTTCTGGCCACGGGCTCTGAAGGAGGACGGTTGGTAGGCTAGTGAGTACAGGCTACGGTAACTGTGGGATGCACCTCTGCCTGGAAAGGAACTGTTTTGTGGTGGTGTGTCTCTTCGGAGTTGGTATAGTCTGTTCCCACCCCAAAACCGCCGCCTCGAGGAGGGGAGGTAGGTGTATCTGGTTTTGCTCTTAAGGAGGTCTCTTCCCTCCTCCTTTTGTTTTAGGTGGTCCTGTAGCCCTTCCCCAAAAACATGCTTCCCCTTCATAAGTAAATTTTGCAATAGAGTCTTAGATTCATTGTCAGCGTCCCATAACTTCAGCCACAATGCTCTCCTGGCACGATTGGTGATAGCTGTGGCTCTGGCGTGTAGACGCAGGGTGTCTACTGCCATGTCGGCCAGGTATTTTGCCGCATCTAAGGTGCACTCTAAGAGCTCTGCCTCTCTGGACATTGGGTTGGCTTGCTCTTGGAGTTCTTTGAGCCAGCAGATTTGTGCTCGAGCTGTGTAGATGTCAGTCATGGCAGCTTTTGCGGCGGTGCCCTCGATCTCGAATGCCCTCTTTAGCATGTCCTCTACTTTCTTATCCGTTGGATCTTTGAAAGCTATTGTGCCACATGGTAAGATTGTTTTCTTACTGAGGGCCACCACTTGGGGGTCGATGGTGGGAGCTTTGCATCAGATATCAGATTTTTCCTCTTGAACCGGATACATTCTGTCCAGGTTCTTCCTGTTCGGCATTCTGCCTGGCTCTGTGGATTGCCACTCCTTGTTGAAAATGTCCTCAATAGCTGGGCATTCTGGGAGGTCTCCGAGTTAGACACTTTCTGCTGTATCATGGGGTCAAGTTTGGACTCGGGCTTACTCTCCTCGATGTCGAACCCCATAGTGGCCTTGATAATCTTCATGAGACCTGGGACCGTGTTGAATGAACACAACTTTGAAGTGAGTGACGGTGTAGTCTGAGGTTCCGTGTCCTCTTCGTCTGTGTCCACCCCATCCTTTTTCTCTGGGATATCCTTATCCTCTCTGGAGTCCGGGTGAGGGTTCTCTGGTACAGTATCCTCGCGATCCAGATGCTCCTCCAGTTGCCCCCCTGCCTTGTCTGGTTCCGGAAGCACCGGTATTATTCTATGCTGTATGAGGGATTCAAGTTTTTCCATTATTTTCAGCATGAAATTCTGCTGGCTTTCCATCATTGCAACCGTGGCCTGTTGATTTTGAATCAGGAGGGAGCCAGGGTCCATCCATGTGGTCCCTCTGGGTCCCGGATTGCTGGGTCCCATGGCTGGAGTTTGCTCCATGGATAAGTCATCATCGTTGAGTAGACAGGTGGAACAGAGGGGGCCTGGAGTTTGGGGCAAGAGAGTAGCATTGCAAGAAGAACACTTCTTGGCCTTGACCATCTGGTGAGAGAGAAGAAGGCAAGCCTGTGATTAGTGCTAGTGCAATGCACTGTGGGGATCTTTTCATCCCCTATTAATTAGTATCTAAGGCAAGCGTAGCCCCTCGATTCTTTGAGGGGGAATGGTTTTTCTGCAGTCTATTTCCTGGATGCTATGACAGCGTGCGGGGGCGCTGTGGGAGGGACCCCGCATGCGTGGTGTAAGACTGGCTGTCGCTATCGGGAGGGACCTCCTGCATATATGTGAGCACATGGTTCACTATAGGGAGGGATCCATGGCGCAATGGAATTGAGGGTCCTGTAAAAGTAGTGCACTTCAACACCAGGGTCGCTATGGGAGGGACCCAAGTGTAAGGAGGGAGAAAGGACCTGTTTTTGGCTGTGAAAAATAGGGGGTCGCTGTGGGAGGGACCCCTCATGATGCGGACTTGGTGAGTCTTGCCCTTTAATAGAAGATCCCCTTGTCTCCGGGGCTGTAAGAGGCGCGGAGATACCTGGGGGGGTCCAGATTCCCGCTGAGCAGCATAGGGAATGACCCGCAGTGCTGCCCCACTCAGAGGGGCCTTGCAAATGCAGAGCTAGAAGAAAGGCTTCTCCCGAAGGGGTACTCGGCAGGATGGAGCCTCAGGAGGGAACGCCAGGGGCTCCCGCCCACTCTCCCCACTGTAGAAATGTGGGCGCAAACCACTGGCCAGAGGCGAGTAGGCAGCCATCTGGAGAAGCTGGGCCCCTGAGGAGCACGTGAACGGCCTGAGCAGGCCAAAGTAGATGCCCTCCCTCTCTCTTGGAGATGCGATCGCCTCCCCGCCGAAGGAGGCCTTGGTCCCGCGAGGTCAGGGGAATGCCTTCCCAGGCTGGAGAGAAGTAGGCACGGCCTTGGGGAAGGGCTGGAGGCAGTAGCCAGGTTGGTCACTCCAGGGGAAGGGGTGTGCTGCCATGTGGAGTGGTAGGCCAGAGGCCTGCATATACGCTGAACGCGCAGTCCAGAAGCGTGGACCCAAGGGAGGTAGCCAGCGCTCGAATTCTGAGCAGAATCAAGAAGGAGGAGGAGGGGTGAGGCATCGCAAGGAGAGGACCTCTGGGAGGCGGGGGGTGGGGGAAGCCCCGACTGTCGAGTTGCGCCAGGAAAAACCTCGAGGGCCGCAGGGGGCTGGGGAGGCCACGCGAGAGGCGTGATGGACCAACAATGTCCTCATAGGCCAGATAGACCCGAAAGTGGTCATTCTCTCTTAGATTACGGGAATGCGTGAGGTAGCGATGCAACAACAGAGAAAAAACATTTAAGCAGATGAGGGAAAACAATTTTAAAACAAATTTAAACAATTTTAAAAAACGCACTATCGCAACATTTGCGACATCCACATGATAGAAACAAACTGTGAACGAGAAAAAAACATTAGAGATTGCACCGAGCATGAGATACAGGTTAGAAGACTGATTTAAACAGTTAGGAATATATTTTTCTGTTGTTTCTGCAGGGTTCAGAATCCCTGATCTCAAATTAAGATTATTTTCATACACAGCTCACTACTGAGCAAGTAAAAAACCACATCGCTGGCTTTTTCTACCCTGGAAGGGCTGCAATTGTGAAACAGTGATATCTCAAAACAACATAAGACATTCCAGATAATTATAAGCTCAGAGGCCTACCTTTCTGTGTGGAGCAGACAGGGATCCCTGGTGTGCTTGTTGCCTGATCAGATGCACGATTCGAAACTGGAGAGCAGGGGTTTCTGGGACCTGGATATACTAGAAATTTGATCCTAGAGTCATGTGCATCACTAGCCTATCAGGTGGGCTACAACCCATGAGGTAATGTCAGGAGTGCCATGGATGCTCAACCAATCACAATGATATAAGTTCCAATATGAAACTGCTGTCTGTTTGTCAGTATCTGTTGGTATACTATTGAACAGAAGCTTATGCTTGGCAGGTGGTGGTGACCTAAGGTGATGGACTGTGAGTTGCCGAGCTACTACAATACCATCTGGTTTTGGTGCTTATACTTGCTACATAATGCATTTAATTCAAATGTTGGAATATCAGACAGTGTGAAAATATGTTAAGAGTATACAGGGGAGATTGTATTACTGCACGTAAGAGTGGAGGCCAGTCTGAGGACCCATGAGTGCTGTCCACTCTGCAGGCTGCTGTAAATTTGACTCTGGGCTGTGCCAAAGCACTAGTGACATTTCAAACTTCAACTTCCCAAGCACTGCTGTTTGCACAAGTCTCCACAGGAGATAAACCAGAAGAGAAATAATATACTTGGGAGATGCATGGCTCGTCTGTCAATAAGAGTGTAGCATGAATGGATCACTGTGACCAAAAAGTTGATGCTTTAAATGCACAGGTGAACATTTTGCAGTATGGGGTGAAGGCAATTGAGGATAGGTCTGTCAATGTAGAAAAAACACTCAGTGATCATACAGCACAACTTGCAAAGAAAGATGGGAGAGTTCAGACAACAGAGGCAAATATTTCTGGTATCATTACAAATTTAGCATTTCCTGCAAATTTGTGTACCCCCCCCCCTCCATGGGTGAGGCTTACCTTTTTCACCTCCCTGGGCACTCTTCTGCCTCCTGCCAGGTTCCCGCTCCATTCCTGGGTCCCTTATTGCTCCCGCCAGCCCCCATGTGCCTGAATCCTGTAGGGGGACTGGAGGAGTGCACAGAGGAAAGCCACCCACTTGGCAGTTTGCCAAATGCCACACTGCACAGTGTGTGAGCCTTTGAGCAGGAATCCAGCTCAAATGTGCAAGCTGGCAGCTGGCAGCTCAGCTTTTAAGGAGTGCTGTGACCTTTGATATGTAAAACCACTCAGTAGCTCCTGTTCAATTTCCTCTTCATGTTCTCCAACTCCCGGGACCCTAGAAATGTAATTTGGGGGATTCAGAGGCACACCAGAGGGGCAGAAATAAAAAGTTGGAAAGAGTGCTCTTAAGCGTTATATCTTTTGGCTAGTCCAAACAATGTTCTTGCCTTTCTTGGATTATGCATACTTAATATATGGGCAATGTCCTAATTCCACACTGTCTAAATTGGACACACTGTAGCATCGGGTGATTAGATTCATCATGGGAGCACCATACTGCACCCACCACTGCACACTTTAGGCCATTGTTGGCTGGCCCTCACTCAGCCTCAGATGCCACAAGAATGCAGTCCTTTGGACATATAGGGCCATAGTCAAAAAACTTCCATAATACATTTCTATTTGTTTGCCTGTCTCCCCCATGGGCTGCTACACACTGAGGAGTCTGTCCTACATTTCCCTGGTTGTCCCAAAGGTCAGGACATGATTTGGTGCTGCAGCTATAAGTCATGCTCTACCAGTGATTTGGAACAATTTGCAAAAGACACTAAAACTTGCAACACCAGTAAGCATGGCCTTCTTTAAGGCACTGATCCATTGCAAGCTCAGGGAATCCTGCGATTGCCATATTTAAGTGCCTCTTTCACCACGAACCCTGCATACTCCTCATAGAGTGGCCAGCTCTTCTGCAGCTCCTGCCAGTCTCTCATGCTGGTCATTCCAGAGTCCCCACTTTTTAGTCTCCTCCCTGTCCCCAGTTGCCCCCCATCCTGTTCTCCCACTCGTTATCCCTGGGTCCTCCCCCTCTTAGCCACTTCACTGTCCCCTCAATACCTCAACCCCCTGTAACCTCTACAAAACCATGCTGCAAGTGTAATTTATGTATATATTGTCTTGTAAATTATTGTTTTGTAAATTTTTGTAAATATGTATTACTTGTCCCGAACAAGCAGATATTGTGGATCACTGTGCTTGCTTATTGTTACCTATGCCACCTGTTATTGCATTACCCAACTGCTTACTTACTGTATTACTATTTGTTGTGCTTGTTTTGACCAGTCCAGGTCCACCTTGTAAATGAGTCTGTCTCAATGGTGCTTCGCCTGGTAAAATAAAGATGATTGATTGATTGACTGATTAAAAAAGGGCACTGACACTTTATGAGCAGCCAAGGCTGCTATGAATATTAATATATGTAATATATGATGCCTGAGGGGTCAGCACTATGGCACTAATGACAGGTAGGGGGATCATATGCCAAAACCCACTCTGCCATTGAATGTCTTGGGCGGAGGGGCATCTAATGGACTATGGGGCATTTATTTCCTAAAACAGTGTTGTTTGGCTGCAATATGAACTTAAAGTTGGAACACTGTATGACCTGTTTTTTTTGCAGCCATAGGTGTCCTCTCTGACCCCAGTCTGAACCAATCAGAGTTCTAGGAGCCCTAAACGACTTTTGCAATGTCTCCTGGGAGTAGAAAAGAACAATTTTCTTGGCACCTAAACAACTAACCAATCAGACATCCATAGGATTTAATGCATAGTTAACAGATGGACAGCTGTATTCAACCAATCAGAGGCTGCCATCCTCTCCTCAAGCCGCAAGGGACAGATTCAGCTCAGGACAGTCTGCGTGAAGCACTCCGCCAGTGAGGATGGCTTTGACTATGCTGGGCCAATGTTTGGGAGTTGGTCTAAGGCTTCCACAGTCAATCCTAGGAGACTTGCCTTAAGCATTCTAGCCACTGAAAAACCAGAGAGAAAGTGTGAAGAGCTGTTTGCAGCTGAAACTTTGCAGTGTCTCAGAGAAGCCCTCAGCCAGTAAGGAGGGCTAGACTGCCTCCTGCCAACCACCTGAAGTGCTACCTAGGCAAACCTCCAGAGACTATTACAGAAAAATTCCTATTGCTTGGGAAATCCAGTTGAAGCAAGTCAAACCATTTGTTGTTTGAACCAGCAGTTTGGAAACCACCTGAAATACTGTTTGCCACGTCTAGTCCTGAGCGGTGAGCTGGATTGGTTGCCAGAGACAAATCCAGTTTGCCACCTGCAGAGACAGAAAGAGAGAGAGCGGCCACTGAACTCCAGAACAGAAGCCACTGCCAAAAAGGACGGTCTGGGGAATCAGCCATGTATTGCTACCTCTGAGCATAACCCATTGTCTCCCTTGGAGGCGTGTGGCCTTGGTACCCAGTACAGGCCTCTTCCAACAACTGATACAGTCTGCACAGAAGGTGACAAGCTGCTAGACTCCAGCTTCAGCCAAGTTAATTGCAAACCTGCTTCACGGCTCCCAGCTTGACCGACTCAGCCTACTGTTGCTGCCCTGGCCCTGAAAGTACTGTTTGCTAAACTGTGAGTAGTCAGTCTGCCCTGTCTGAGGATTTGTACAAAGTTTGTCAGCCAGCTCTGTTTAGTTCCAAAAAGTGTATCAATACCAGCCAACCCATGGCAACATACAGGCCGTCAACTAGTCCTGGGTACCCAGATAGGCAATAGGGGGGCACTGGTACCAGTGGAGAGGTGGGCTTGTGTGTTGCTGTTGGGGGTGGGCACTGTTGCTGTTATTGCTTATGGTTTTACCAGTTAATCAAATATTTCAACTGCCATTTATCTCTGCAGTCCCATTCCCCTTCCCCCTATTAATAAATCATATGCTGTTGTTGGTTAAAACTGTCTATGGGCATGTTTATAGTGGTATGGTAGCATCACTATAGTTAGGGTTGAGTAAGCACTTTAATGTTAAACCCCAATTTTTGCACTTTAATAATTTTGTAACCGTTCAACAGACTTGCATAAAGTTTTGCATGTGCGGTCTTGTGTGGGTAGATCTCTGGATCTGCCAAGTTCTGTTCTGGTCTGATGTGCAGATTCTGAGATCCAGATAGCACAAACAGTTAATTTTTCTGGATTTTTTGCTGTTTTTCTCAAGAGGCGTAGCACCCAGATGGTTTGGAATTTTGGACTGCAATTTTTAGGTTAAAAGGTGCTAGCCCACAGATGCAACTTTTACTGGTTTGGTGAAAAAATATTAATCTGTTCCAAAATTATTACATTTTAAAATTTTGGGTTCTGAGCATGCTAAGTAATCACTTTGCTGTATGAAACGAAAAAGAATCCTTTTTCGAATGGGGCCAATCATTTTTCATGAGGCGGGAAAATCCTTTTTCATTTACTGCCATCTTGTCTTAGCTATCGTCATTAACTGCATGCAAAGTAAAGTATTGTAACTGTATATGGTATTCCATGTGCGGGGTGTCTGGAAGGGAGGTGGTAGGTATAGCTTCCAAGAGGGCTGTACTACACAAATATATGGCCTACTATATTTTACTCTGGGTGGAGGCACAGTGCTGCTTATCTTTATCTTTGGGAAAGAACTCCCATTACCATCAGAACAAAGCCCAGGCCGTACAACCTGGTTGGAGCCCAACAGACAGGGGTAGCAGCCGATTATTACATGGCGTCCGGGTTACACTTGAATTTACAAAAGAGCAATTAAAGTATCACAGCTTTTGTATTGTGGGATTACTTGAATCATTAGACCAAGATTTTCTACCTGTTCAAGAACTAGTTAAGGGCATGCTAGTATCTGCTTTTGGCGTCCCTCCTCATAACCCTAAATTTCTTGGCAAGGCATTGAGAGTAAAAAATAAATCATCATAAACTGATTCTGTACCTTCTGTAGCAACAACCATCCTTGTGACACTTGCCTTTTTGTCAAATGGTGACTTCATCTTCAAGTTAGCACACATAAAAGGCATTTTGGAGTGTAAAAATCATCAATATTATATATTTCCAGATTATTGCTACCAAACGAAGCAGAGAAGAAGAACATTTCTTGCCTACCATCAAGATGTATTGTAGCTAGGAACACAGTTGTTTTCCTTTTTTCACCTGCAACAAAGCAATCAAAGATGGTAAACTTAATGGGCCAGATTCTAGAAAGGCTACGCCAGGCGTAATGTGACTTGCGCCAAAAGAAATGGTGCAAGATGCAAGATACACTAGCAATTTACATGCAGTATTCTACAACAGTGTCATATGACATGGCGCAACACCCTGCGCCAAAGTCCCCACACGCCACACTTGCGAAAGAACCCCAGATACGCAGATGCGTAGTGCGACATGTGCCAAACAAAGCAGGTGACAGTGCAGGAATGGTTTTCTAGAAGGCAGGGACCAACAACATACACCAAGAGCAAGTGGCAGAAGTTATACCAGGTGTGAGCGGATGTAACTAAGCACAGTATAAAAGGCAACCAAGGAGCCTCACTGGGGCAACACAGTACTGTGTAGCAAACAGAGGAGACTAGTGAGCAGGAGAGTAATGGCAGCTCCAGCAGCCTTACTGGGCATACTGCTGGCAGCAGAGATGCAGCACCTGTGGCACAGGGTGCGTGAGGGCAGGAACCAGAGGAACAGGTAGCCACAACAGCAGCCAGGAAGGGCCAGGTACATAGCACCATGGGCATACAGGCCCAGGAAGTCTTATCTGGACTGCACTGAGGAGCAGTGTATTGCACAATATCACCTGCCCAGTGCAATTATAGCTGAACTCTGCAAAGACATCAGGGAATCGCTCCTGAGCACCACCCGTAGGGGGCACCCAGTCTCCATGGAGGTAAAGGTGACTGCAGCACTCTGTTGCCTAGCCACAGGGACCTTCTAGACCCCCACAGGTGACACAGTGGGCATCTTGCAGCCTGCCATGTCATGATGCCTCAGCAGTTCATAGATGCGATGGTGCAGCATGTGGACATGTACATCCAGTTCCCACGGGATGAGCATCAGCCATCGAGCAGGCATTCTATGATGTGGCACTGTTACCGCATATGTTAGATGCAGTACACTGCACACATGTACCCATCAGGACACCACCAGAGCAGGCAGACATGCACGTGAACAGGAAGGGGATTCACACAATGAATATGCAGGTTGTGTGTGATGCACAGTGCTGTATCCTGGATGTCGTGGCACAGTACTCTGTTTCTTGCCATGACTCATACATACTGCAGAACTGTGGCCTGCATGAGACATGGGAGGCAGGACACATCAGAGAAGGTTGGCTCATTGGTAGGTATATCTGGCACATGTGTCCACACACCACACAGGCATGGCAGGCACCCACAGCACAGCACTAAAAATGTACCCATACCACCAAAAGGTGACAGTGGATATCCACAGCTGCCATGGGTCATGACACCCCTCCGCCACCCTCAGATGGCCACAGAGCAGAGCTACAATGATGCACACACAGCGACGAGGGCTATGATAGAATGCACCTTTGGCACCTCGAAGGCACAGTTAAGGTGCCTGGACTGCTCTAGTAGTGCACTCAAGTACAGTCAGAGATGGTATGCAGGATATTCCTCACGTGCTGCATCCTGTACAACCTTGCACTGAGGAGCAATGTGGCCATGCCAGACACGGAGGACGAGGACGATGACATGGATGACATGGATGGACAACAGCAGGACAGGCCCATGAGATAGCTGCAGGCACAAGCCACACTGTGCTGTGCAGGACAACATGCCAGATGTGCCCCGATTGAGCATCACTTTGCAGAGGGCCAGTAATACCATGCAAAGTGATGCAGCACTAAGAAGGCAACACAGCACGGAAGGACCAACACATGGAGATGCTGCCGGTGCCGGGGACATGCGTGGGTGACACTGTACACTGCTGCCAGTGCCCCAATACTGTGCCCAGTGACAGGTGGACAGAACACACAACCAGGATATATGGGCACTGATGCAGGGCACAGCCTGACCACCCTGTGCCATGTGTGTGCCATGACACAGTGGACCATTGCAGACATGTGACAGGGGTGCAGACCAGAGATGACCTGACAGCACTGAAGATGGGACATGCACAGACCACCAGAGTCCTACCAAGAGGTCACACATTCAAGAGTGCATATGCCTGTGTGGAATGACGCAGGTGCATGGACCCCAATGACAGGCATTTCAAAGCACTATGCAGGTGCATCACAAATGGTCACGCAGTGCCGTTACTAATGTACACGCAACTGCGGCATAATGAAAATGCACCATTCAACACATGGCTGCAGTTGCGTTTTGCAGCCTGTGTAATATGGGGTTGAGGCCTACACATGTAGCGCATACAGCACATGCAGAAGCCACGTGCAGTCAAAATATACCGATGCCACAGGCCTGTAGAGGTACAGGGGAGCCTGCACACAGCAGTCACTGGCCACAGACAATCTGCAATAAGCCTACAAGCCTGTAAGGACTGACCAATGATCACATTAAGTGGAAGGGCACCCAATTACAGTGCAGCTGAGACTGTTCAGCTCATCAACCTGGTGCAGCAGTGGTACACCACACTGCTACCACCAGGGTGCAGGGCCCACACACCTAGGGAGAGGGACAGGGTGTGGATGGCCATCAGCAGACGCCTACATGGGTTGACAGGTGTGAAGAGGATCATCAGGCAACAGATGCACCACTGGCAGCACCTCCATAGGAGGGACAGGCCTATCCTTGTGTGTTTCATGAACATGGCTGCCAGGAGAGATGCTGAGATGAGAGACGGTGGTACACCTAGGGGAGGTGAATAGTACCCCCGATCATACAATGGCACCCAGCAATGTTGCACTGCTGTGTGCATGGGTGTGATAGTCAGACTGACCTGTGTCCCCCTCACATACTGCAGGTTGGAGCACTACAAGCCATGGGCCAGCAGGAGGACAGCACAGACACCACCACCACCAAGGTACATATTGACCACGTGCACTGGTGGACCTGTGTGCAGTATGCCACAGGGACACAGTGCCAGCACATGTAACAACACAGAGTGACCCCTGCCATGTTAGTCTAATACATGTCCTGTTCCCTTGTCACAGGTGGGCAACCAGCTGTCCCAGAACCCTACAGGGTCCTTCCTACTCCAGGCCATGGCGGAGCAGAAGCAGCAGAAAGCCATTGCCTACATGGCACAAACAAGGTAGATGCAGAGGAGGAGGAGGGCACGGCCATTGCCGCCCGAAACATTGGAGTCGGATGGGGATGATGGTCATCAGGCGGTGGACGACTCTGCAGAGGCAGTGTTGCCCTGTGGTGGCAGTGGGTGCATCACAGGCAGAACAGAACATGCCGTATGGGACAGGTGGCACAGACAATGGTGAGGTTACCATGGCTGGTGTTGCGGATGTCACAGGGGACAGCACTGGCTTCAGTCAGCAGGACACTGCCGCACAACAGGAGCCATGCCTGGCAACTGACACACAGGGGCAAGATGATGGTGCAGGGATGTGCACTGCAGAGATGCCTGAGGGAGAGGCCCGGTGCCATGGACAGTCTGCACAGCAGTGAGGATGATGGTGTGGCTGTGGAGGCAGCAATTAGGGATGCAGCACGGAGACCATAGGGACAAATGGCCACAGACAGGGACAGAAGACTGGCAGACCTAGTTGGGGCCATAATAGCTGATGTTTCATGGCTACATGGTTCACTTGGCGCCCTCCTCACTACACTACATGAGCAGTAATGACCATCGTAGAATGCAGTGCACATGTGGGATGGGCAGTGCCGTGGACCTGTTGCACGGGGCAGTGGTCCATGTGCACCACAGTGTATGCTGCATTATGGCCTGGGAGGCAAGCATACCAGGTAGTGTTTGGCATGTAGGGCACCATGACTGTTGGTAGTACACACTGTGTCCCTGTACATTGCCATTCTATTGGGGGGGGGGTTGTTACACATTTGCATATGTTATTGTTGTTGTTTGTTAATAAACCATTTCCATATGTATGTTGTTTCGCTTGTGTTGTGTAATTCTTGCAGGTACATACCACCTACCCTACACATGTCCCTGACATTGTCCACATGTGGCCGACTGCATGCAGGCAGTCATGGCAGTCTATGTCATGGCACAACCCAGGTATGGTGCCTGTGTGTTGGCTGGTTTCTATACAGCTGTTGGCGCATCACAGATGTGCAGTGCAGCACACCATGGTGCACAGCCGAGGATACACTGCAGTGTGCCTGTACCCCTGCCCTGTTCACACATGTGTGGTACACCACCGCACATTGGTCTGCATGGCATATCCCCACCTGCCTGCGTCCATTGACCAGTGGGTGGCACCACTGGCACAGCGTAGTGGGGTTCACCTCACATGCCATCCACAGAGGTGTGTCTCCAGGTGCTGCATATCTGTCGTGGTACCACTGTGATTCTACATCAGTGGTCATGGCCGGTGTGTGGTGCCTGCTGGCAGCAGCTGTATAGCAGGTGGTAACACTGTGTGCTACGTGACAGAGGCCCATGTGTAGTGCCTGCCACCCATCAGATATGGTGTGCATGCCCAATGATGTTGGGGCCCAGGCATGTGACTGCCATGCTTACAGGCAGGTATTGCAGGATGCCCATGGGTACATTGCAGTGAAGAGTCAGTGTGCAGCACTGCACCTGGGGTGGGCATATTGTTATGTACAGCATCATGGGGAGGCAAGTACAGAGAGGGGACCACAGGCTGAGGTGAAGCATCCCGTACTGTGTGCCATGTGTGTGTGGCAGGTTTTGCACAAGCTTCGCTGTGGAGTTATTGTGGGGTGCAGGGCATGGTGTGTGCAGGCAAGCAAACATCACCATGTGCAACCATGTGTCCCCTGCATATTCCTGCATGTCAGCAGTGCGCATGCCAGCACACAGTGGCATGGGCAGAAGTTCACAAATGCCAGTCACGCTCACTGGCACTGTCCCCCACCATTGTATGTCCTGACTAACATCCATCAGATGTTCTCACACACACACACCATTCACAGCAAACACTTAGATGGACTACAGTGGCTTAGTACCCATGCTTTACTAGTGCACTGTGCATTTCACCATACATACATGCATATCACCCCATCAGTGCCCAGTGCATCCCATGCATGGGCGTTTCCCAGTCCCCATCACAATATGCCCACACCCACATACAGTGCTGTGCCAGTGTCCTAGTGTGCAGTCCCATGTGTGTGGCCACAGTATAGCATTCATGTTCAATGGTGTGCAAGCCTACACACTCCCCAAGGTCTGTCGGGGCCAGCAGTGTGGCGCACTGTTATGCATCCTCCCATCTTATTCATGTGCCACTGCCGGTTCCCATGCCAGATGTCCTACTCCATATGTTGGCATCAGTGTCCATTGCTGAAGGTATCATTTGTGCCTTGTGTACCCTTGTGCTATGCCTGGGCCTCTCTTTGGGTGTCTCCTGTGCCACACCATGTCATGTCTCTGCACCGGGGGGACCTCCTGTTGTGCCCCTTGATCTTTCTGCCATGCTTCCTGGGTGGGGCACTGGTCCCTGCTTGCTGCTGGTCCATATCCAGGGGCTCCACATGCAGGTCAGTGGTGGTTGCAGGTGCACCTGCTGTGATGGGTACACTGGAGGTCTGTGGCTCTTCCACTGTGTGTAGTTGTGTACCTGCACTGTGCCCCCCTTGGTCAGCTGTGTCTTCCTGTTGCACATGGTGCCCTTTCTGTATGCTGTCCATCTCTACATCCTCAGGCATTTTCTGGGTGGCCATGGCCATGGTGCTCCTGGGTGGTCCGGAAGCTGACTGTGCTATGTGCTGCAAGGCTGCCATGTGTGGTGGCTGTGTTGCAGGCTCTTGCTGTCTGGCCAGCAGGGTATGTGCCATGGCATGCAGGGCAGTCTCCATGGCCTCTGTGTGATGCTGTTGCTGCACTATGTAGCACTCTACGGCAGTGGTGCAGCGCAGGTGTGCCGCCATCTACAACTGCGCCTGGAACACTAGGCCATGTAGGGCCACTGCAATGTCCACCAGGCCTGTGATGCTGTCATGTGTCCCTGTCTGTATGACACTGAGGATCCCAGACATCTGCCCCTCCATCCGGGTGTGATGGTCCTCAATGCTGTTCCACAGGAGTCCAAGTTCCACTGTCATCTTAGCCTGCTTCAGTACCACTGTCTCACAGTACTCACTGAGGTATTGCGGTGTGCCATTATCCAGTGACTCTGTTCATCTGCCATCATCAGGTTGTTCCCCTACATTCTCCAGTGGTGGGGGGCTCTCCTGGTCAGCGCTGTGCTCATGGAGGCTTGGTGTGCACACAGTTTCCCTGACACCATGAAGCACTCATTCTCTGGAGGTCATGTTGTCTGATGTGCTGCTGCCTGTGCTCCCTTGGGTGTCCACCTCTGTATTCCTGTGTTCAGCCCTGGACCCCACCAGGCCTTGTGCTGTGTCACTGTCCCAGTCCTCTGCACTGCCCACATTGACATCCATGGCCGATGCTGCTTTCTCCTCTGAGTCACTGGGGCCTTCCCGGATGGAGGGTGCTGTGGTGCTGCTAGTGTCACTTGCACTGTCCTCATGGTCTGTGTCCCCCTCCTGCAGTTTCTGTTGTGTGCCTGTTGCTGTCTGGATTGTGGTACCTGTGGGGAGGTTGCAGGTTGTTATTTAGCTGTTTTGTGGTTGTTCCTGTGTGGGCATGCACATACATGCATGCATGTCCATGTCCACAGCCTCGTGTTCCCCCTCCACCTACCTTTGGCATGCATTATCCTGTAGGTGTCCAGGCTGCTGTCCCCATTAATGCTGTAGTCATCTAGGAGTGTGGCCACCAGCTTCTCCGTGGCAGTCAGGGGTTGAGTCTTGGCTGATCCTCCCCTGGTGCCCTGGGCAGCCCGACGATTGTGTGCCAGCTTTTGCTTCACCACACTCTTCACATCGCTGTACTTTTTCTGCAGGTTGTGGACCATGTGCTTCTGTGTGGCCACTGCACTGACCTTTCTGCCAGCTTCTCCCAGGCACCCTTTCTCTTGTCTCTTGTTGCCTTTTCACCACCCCTGCTGAGCAGTAGGGCTGCCTTGGCATGCATCCCTTCTATGAGGATGTTGGTTTCCTCATGGGAAAAGTTATTTTTTCCTTTTCTGTGCCCTTGCAGCCATTTGTGCCCTTTCCCAATTCCCTGTATAGACTGCCTGCTCTGCCATCACGTTTGCTATGCTCCGGCTGCTGTTCCTGCAGCTTGCGTACCCTTTTATGACGCATGTTGTAACTACAACATTGCGTTTTGTGACTATCGCAACTGCTCTGTTTTATAGAATATGGCATATTCACTTTGTCATACTTGTGGTGGCATATGTTGTGCATTTACATAACTTCTGCATGTCACAACTGTGTCTTCTTGAATCCTGCCCAATATCTTTTTTGAGATACTGTAGATCAACTGGCAGCATTTCTAAGAGATCAGTATTTGAAAGCCACTTATTCCTCACATCAGTAACTGCTGCACTCTCCTACAGATTCAGAAAAAGATATGGTAGAATCAGCTGAGAAAGTGGAACACACAAATATGAAAATATGAATCAGACAAGCATTATATGTTTTACCTGACTGGTTTCTATATCATGACTATACTTCATTAAGAATTCATTTTGGAGTATAAAAATCCTAGCCCTTGGCTTTATTGGCACCCAAAAGATTAAGAAGCAATCTAATAAATGGACTAAACAGCAAACATTGCCACTCGCAGTACTTTATTATGTTTCTATTACAGCAGGTGTCTCGCATCTTACAAATTTTGCAATCACCCCTTTTGCTAACTGGACTCGAAATCTGTACTAAAGACAACAACAACAAAAAATTTGTAACATAAATCCTCCACCATTTTCTTTTTTTCAATACAGTATCATACTTAAAGTTAAATTACAGTAAATTATCTAAATGTGATGTACATAGTGAATACAGTAAGCTGTGTGCGATTGACAAGGTGAGAAATGTGTTCATGACATTCTTTTTTTATCTGTAATTATCTATCATCTTTCTGTAAGAAATACGTAAATAAATAATTGAAAAAGAAAGGGAAGTACATGCTCAATGTCAGTGGAAAGAAAAAAGAAAGAAAGAAAGAGAGAAAGAAAGAAAGAAAGGAGAAATAAGTATATCTTAATATAATTCGGCCCATGACCCCAAATCATAACACTATCATATATAGCACTGCCTTAGCTATCTATATGTACAATAAATATGTATTATATAAGTTTATAGAAACATTCCAAGAGTTTCTTATGGCTGTGAAAGTGTTACCACATCTGTTTTTAGTGTGGAAGAACTGCTAAATGATGACAAGCACGTCTGATGCCCAAACAAGCAAAAATAAACACTCTTGGGGCCACAAGAAACACTGAAACGGCCTATACACTTATAGAATATCAATTTGTCATGGCTGGCCCATTGGTGCAGTGGCTGGACTGCTGCTCCTCACAATGGTGACACAGGTTCACATCCTGAGCCTGGATCATCAGAAGGCCAACAGAAGATGGACCCTTCTCCAGCTAGAGTGTAGAAACCAGTTTCTGCCACAGCACAGCCACCTCTGTGTCTGTAGATGGAAGGACAGGCAGAGCTGATGGGGATGGTGAATGCCTTGCAGCTCTGTGTGGCAGCATGCAGCTTAATAGGTGTTCCTGCATTACAGCTCTAGTGTGCAGGCATCCACAGGGATGGACTAAAAGGGAATAACATTCCCCTGGCCTGCAGCAAGATGCCCAGTACACTTGGACCCTGTGCAGACAGGCCACTGTAACCCTCATTACTCTTAGGTGCTCCAGTAAAGGGGGAACTGCCCTGTTCCAGCCAGCACTGGGGGGGGGGGGTCATAAGCCAGGAGGTTGAAAATGAGGGCCACAGTTGAAAGTGATGGGACTGAGTGGTCAGCAGGGACAGATAAGTAGCAGTACCAGATGGAAAAAGTGCAAATTATAAAAAAATAAAATATTTTCATCTGTGTGTTGTAATACAGTTCTTTGTTAGTGGGCCTTCTCTTTTTGTTTCCCCTCTGTCACGGATGAATTGTTTTAAGGACCATCGCAGCACAAGGAGGTGAGTGCATATTGTGATCAAGGATGTTGGTTGTATGAGGAACCATTTACAGGTGCTTGTAGTATGCATGGCTGTGAAATTGCAAGGGGTTTGACCACAGGTTGCTTTATTGGTGTTTCACTGGCATGTCTCCAGTTGTTCATGTATGACTTTGATCAGTCTTTCAATCCTGGTGCCTGTGACACAACGTTTTCCTTGGTATGTTGCAGTGTGGAATACTGAATTATAACATGAAAAACACTCTAATGGGTATAAGAGTGCTTCTCAAGTTTGTCATTCCAGTGTTCTTATCAGCTACTGTCTCTCTATGCTATATAATGGTTATGGAGTGTCTTCTTCTTTTTTGTTTGGTTGATAGAATTGCAAAATAAGGTTTAGGAGTTCTGGCACCCACAGGCCTGAAACAGGACACCCATACAGTAACAGATACAGCAACTCTACATATACTGTACATATTTTAAGAATGGCACTGTATCACTTTTAAATGGATTAAGTGCTGAATATGTCTGGAACACATATTGATTCTGGACATATAAATATTCCTGCCACGTTGGAAGGGTTTTAAAATCAGGTTGTTTTATGTTACAAAAAGGTAGAGGCATCCCTCATGAGGAAAATGAGTATTCAAACTAAACTTTGAAATTAAGGATTTTGAAGTTGCTAACATGAGAAACCATTTTAGTAAAATATGAGATGCTGGGAGGTTTAGAAATAATCCATCCTGATTATCGAAAAATACTTGCTGACTTACAATTTGCTTAAGTAACATTGTGGCATAATGTTTATTCCACATTTGCTTGCTACTGTCACAAAAGTATTTGCAGGACATGTTTGATTTGAAATTAAAGAGTTAACGAGAACTGCAGGAAAACCCTTACAAATTAACTGATTTTAGAAAAATAAAGTTGGCTTTTTTTAGGTATGACTATTGAGGGGGAAACTATCTCATGAGAGTAAAAGCTACTGATTCTTCCATCTCCTCCACATGTCCTCTTAGTCAGATTTCTTTTTTTAACATTCATAGAATATAACCAACTTTTAATAGTGAACTAGTCCATGAAGATTACTCATTCCTACTCCTTGTACACTACCATGGAACATTCTACAGAGCCAGCATTAGCAGAGGTTGTGAAATGTCAAGGATGTCTTGTCTGTTGGTGACATTTTTTACAGCGTAGCTCAAAGGTAGAATGTGAAAGAATAATTTGTGGAGAATAGTCAAGATGTCAAACTTGTCTTTGTTAATTAATTTCCTTGTTAGGCTCTTCTTTTATAATTTCCAGTTTTAATTTTTTTAAAACATACAACTCTGGGGTTATTTCCTCTTCCTCATAAAGAAAGGTCTCTTAAGGTTAAAACTGAAGTACATTGGCAGGTTAGCGAACTCAAACATTTGTCTGTCTGTCTATCCAGTATACAAAACAGATGTCTTCATGGACTAGTATCTATAGTATTTTCCTCTCTTTGGTGCTCTATGTTTTGTTTTTCCGCATTATGTCAGATCATTATCTAAAGTCTTGTTCAGCTGGTTCACTAAATTCTCCATCTACCAGACTGAAAATTCAGTGAACAAGCTGACAAAGATACAAGATAATGAGTCCAAATGTCCAGAAAAAAAAAAATGTATCACAAAGCACTGAAGGCAAGAAAACACTAAACAAAAATATGCATATACAGTATGCGAGTGTTAGTGCTGTTCTAAATGGCATCAGCTCGTTGAAACACATCATATCATCCAGCCACTGGACAGAATATCTCAGTGGATAGAGCTGTGCGATATGACTGAAGTTAATGGGCCATTCAGCTCACATAAATATATAATATATGGTGGGTTGCAATAAACTTACAAAAACAAAACATTTTTGCAACCTTAAATAATCCAGTTCAGAGCCAAATCATGGAGTGATGGGATGCATGCAATTTTTAATTTCAAAACTATTAACAAGGCAAGCCCTGAGAAATGCAAGACTATCTGGTCTCCACATGTGTCTAGGAATGGCAGCTACGTGCATAAATAAAAGATAACTGTGCAAGTCTGTGGACAAGAGTGTGCAGTGGTGGAGCACTTGTACAGTCCACAAGAAGGCACTGATGTGAGACCTAGTTCTGCTAATAACTTTAGCTGCCAACAGCTACGTATATTAATCTAGAATAGCATTGCATGGCATAAATTGATGTACGACCCTACAGCCCATAGCTCTCTCCCTTTCTGTTTGTAAAAATATTCTATTATCTTGTGCATAGTGCAGTTTAAAGTCACAACAAAGAGTGGTGGGTGACTCTGGAATTAAGACAGGAAATGCAGGACAGTACAGTGGCAAAGTACATCTACTGTACTCAAGGAGGCCAGTCTGCTCGTTGATTTGCCATAACTATTTTTCATGACATGTACAACTATGCAGTGCTGTCACATTTTGCAAAATAAACCAATTATTAATGTGTTTTTTCAAATATCTAGAACTGTTTAGTTGTCTGAATATTTTGGATATTTGTTTTACTAACATTTATATACATTTACTACAAATATTGAAAAATTATAGCTACTAAGTATAACTATAACTTGTTTCTCTTGTGCCAGACTGACTCTTGAACAATTGACAGTTTGACATACATTCTCAAATGTGGTGTCATGTAGTGAAAAATGGTCAATTAACAAGTGGTTTGGTCTCAGAGATGACTAAGCACTTGGAGACTAGATGATCATTTTTCTCCACGCTGCAGCAGGGGCAGAGCAGAGACATCCGTACATGCAAGGGATGCACTTGCTTTATTATTTACAAACAAATGTTAAAATGTCATCTCTCACTGAAGACAGATGCTCATTTGGTTATGTTCAGTATTGAAATTCGCAGCACAAGCACCCCATTTGATTACAGAACAGCAGTACACATTTAATACAGTTGGCATGTTCCAGTGTTCTTATGGTTCAACCAAGACATAGATGTCATCATGCTAGGGCCAAGAAAATGCACTGAGAGTCATACTGGCCACAGGAGTATGAAATGAAAATTGGGGATCTCTGATCTGCATAGTGTATGAAGTAAAAAGAGATTGTAGCTACAGTATATTGGTCCTAGGAAAACAGAAGTCACTGAATAATGCGATACCTCTTATTGGACCAACATATATCTTGTACAAAAATAGCATAATATGCAAGCTTTCAGGGCCACATAGGTCCTTTTGTTATGCACAATAGCATTCTGAAAAGAACAAACTAAATTTATTCTAGAGTTACATTGTTTCAAAATAATTTATTACAGGATAGTGTGAAGTTTTAGTAGGGAGGGTGGGCAGACAATAGATAACAAACAGGTTGGCAACTATAGGCCAGTCAGCCTTACTCTGATGATGGGGAAATTACTGGAATCAATACTAAAGGAAAGGATAGTGGAATACCTTGAATCCAGTGGCTTACAGGACCTGAGACAGCATGGATTCATGTTGGGGTGGTCTTGTTAAATGAATCTAATAGATTTCTTTGAATGGGTTACCAGGGAATTGGATGAGGGAGGAGCGGTGGATGTGGCCTACCTACATTTCAGCAAGGCCTTTGACACTGTTCCACATAGGAGATTAGTAAGCAAGCTGGGTAGCCTAGGAGTGGGACCAACGGTAGTAAACTGGGTAAGAAATTGGCTAAGGGATAGGAGACAGAGGGTGGTGGTAAACGGAGTTCACTCAGAGGAAGGGAGGGTGATCAGTGGGGTACCACAAGGATCTGTACTGGGACCAGTCCTCTTTAATGTCTTTATTAGCAACATTAAAGAGGGGCTGTATGGAAGGATCTGCCTGTTTGTGGATGATACTAAACTCTGCTGCAGGATACACACTCGGGGGAAGGGAAATGAGAGGGGATCTGAAAAAGTTAAAGGAATGGTCAAGAGTATGGCAATGGGGCTTCAATGCAAAAACGTGCAAAATCATGCACTTGGGACACAGAAACCCAGGGGCAGAGTACAAACTGGGAGGAGAGGTATTGACAGCCACCAAACAGGAAAGAGACCTGGGGGTTATCATATCTGATGAAATAAAGGTGGTTAGGCAGTGTGACAAGGTAGTCAGGAGAGCTAGTGGGATGCTGGGGTGCACAGAAAGGGAGATCACCAGCAGAAAGAAGTAGGTGGTGTTACCCCTGTATAGATCACTGTTGAGACCTCACCTGGAGTAGTGTGTCCAGTTCTGGAGACCTGGGTCCTGATTCTCAAAGGTCAGCCACAAGCTGCAACAATGGCAGCTTGTGCCTACTGCCCCCACATCAGGGACCCTGCACCAGATTCAGTATTGAACAGGGTCCCGGAGCCTGTGTCTTGTGACTTGCAGCATCAGTGGCAGTCTGCCAAACTGACAGCGCATCCACCATGTATGCCTCAAGCCATGGGGCAGTTGGGCTGCAGCTGCACCCTTGGAAGGGAGCATGGTAGTGGTTTGGGCCCCCACCAAGCCCTGATCTGCTCGTAAATTGTATTATTAAAAAAAATTAAATCTTTGGTAATCTAGTGTCCCCCCCAACCCAATCCACTCTTGAATTGTATTATTAAAAGAAAGTAAATCCCTGGTGATCTAGTGTCCCCCCCACCCTGATCCACCCATAAAATCAAAGTAAATTTCTGGTGATCTAGTGGCCCCCCACCCCCACAGGTAGTGGCCACCACCCCACTCCCCCCCCACCCTGACTCTCGATCTGGTGACCAGCACAGCTATCCTCACACCACCATGGCTGATGGTTGAATGAACTGTCAGAGCAATACTGTACACAGTATACAGTACATACTCTGACAGTTCATTTGGCAGCCAGCTATGATGGTGTGAGGAGGGCTGTGCCAGTCGCTGGATCGTGAGTCAGGATGGGGGAGTGGGGTGGTGGACACTACCTGCCAGAGGTGGGGGGAAGCCACTAGATCACCAGCGATTTACTTTCTTTTAATAATGCAATTTATGGGCAGATCGGGGGGGGGGGACACTAAATCACCATGGATTTAATTTCTTTTCATAATACTATTTACAGGCAGATTGGAGCTAGGGGCACTAGATCACCAGAGATTTCATTTATTTTCATAATACAACTTACGGGCTGACTGGGGCTGAGGGGGAGGAGACACTAGATCACCAGGGCTGTAATTTGCTTTAATAATACCACTTATGGGGGGTTGGGGCTGGGGAGGTTACACAGTGATACACAGTTGACAACCCTCTGAGAGGATGTCTAAGTATTGTTAGACCAGCTTTTGGCTGGTCTAACGGTACTTAGACCTTTGTCCTCTGGGAGGGTTTCTGGAATGCCACATTAGGGGATATGGCAGCCTGCATCTGCCACAAGCCCCCTAGCACCATGCTGCAGCCAATTCTGTGGCACATGTAGCCTGCATTTGATGTAGGCTACTTTTGGGAATAGCTCAGGGTGCATTTCTTTATGCAAGGTGCCACTTGCATCATTTATGTTTGACGTAAGCACCTTGCATCAGTCTAAGGGCTTTGAGAATTAGATCCCTCATCTTTGGAAGGGCATAGAAAGTGTGGAAGTGGTCCGGAGAAGGGCAGCCAAAATGGACAGGGTCTGCATCAAAGCCCTATGAGGAAAAACTGAAGGGCCTTTATAGGTATTCCCTGGAGGAACAGAGGGAGAGGGTGAATATGATTTAAACATTCAAATACCTCACAGGTATAAATAAGGTTCAAGAGGGAAGCATTCTTCAGAAAAAAAAGATGCTCAGGGACAAGGGGTCATGCTGTGAAGCTAGAGGGGGTAGACCCAGGGGAGTTGTGAGGAAGCACTTCTTTACATAGAGGGTGGTGGGTGCCTGGAACAGCCTTCCAGTGAGGTGGTGGGGGCAAAAACTGTAATGAAGTTCAAGAAAGCATGGGATAGGCATAAGGGAACCTTAGTGATAAGACAAGGGGGGATAAGCTGGATATCAAGTAAGGTCTGTGGTGATACACTACGTAGGGGGAAAACGGGCAGACTAGGTGGGCCAAGTGGTCTTTATTTGCCATCAGATTCTGTGTTTCTAAACAGGTCTACAACTGTAAGGAGATGCCTTTCAAGGAAGTGCTAAGATATTTGTATAAGAGGCTGAACAGATGCACAGAAGTGTTAATGTAAGAGGTTTCCTGATAGGATCATAGGATATGGTAATTACTTGAAATACACAAGATCAGTGGAGGTCACAGAGAAAAATTGGCAATGAGATGGCTTCAGAAGCAATAAATATAACTATAAAATACAATTTAGTAATACAGGTGTTAGAGTTCTCCACAGTGTCGTAAATCTGGTGTCTCAATAAAACCCATCATGTTAAGAGTTAAAGTGTTTGATATTTTTTAATTTCCATATCATTCTCTCCTATGTGTTTCTGAAGCTGTGTCTTAGTATTAGGACAGACAGGTTCAAAAGAAAGTGATCTGGCTGGGAAAAGTGATGTTCTATCGGTGTGCTGATAATTTAGCTTGATATTGTGTGCCAGCAATGGTTCCTCTCGGTTTTCAACACTTGCCTTATTTCCCTTATACAACATAAATTGTTGCACCTTTTGCACTGCATTAGGTAAATCACATTGTTTGATTTACATGTGTAGGATCTTATTTTTATTGTGCTGCTATGTCCTGTTTTGGTGGTGATCATAGTGCATACAGTATGTCGGTGCAGGTTTTGCATCTTTTATTGTTGCATAATGTTATTCATCTCATTTCACAGTTAGTTTGATCTGCTGGGAATTTATTACAGATTATTATGTTAGAAAGGTTATGGGGCTGCTTGTCTGTCGGTGTGCCTACTCATCGGGATGGCCACACATTGGACCTGGTGTTCTCACTGGGACTCGAGATCTCTGATCTCGATATTGATCGAGTAGCTTGGTCCAATCATTGCACGGTGAAGTTCACATTTAGTGCTCCCATCATAATTTTCTCCCCTTCTGAGATATTTCGCTGCCGCCCGTTTAAAGATCTTACCCTGAGGGTTATTTGGCGGCAGTTGATTTATCAAAGGTGGGTGATGCATGCGTTGGGCAGCGTTGACACGGGTAGCCTACTAACGAGAGGTGCTATCTGGCCGTTGGCTCCGCACCTGTCCGTGTACGACCCAGAACTTCATACCTGAGGTCACCTTGGTATGATGGTGATCTCAGGGAAATGAAGAAGCTGGGTCGGAGATTAGAGCGTCGCTGGAGGAAATCCCGTCTGGGGGCTGACAAACTGGTCCTGTGTGAGCATTATTGTGCATATCAGGAGGCAATCAACCAAAAGAAGACATTATTTTTGTCTCGGGAGATTGCTGCTGGGAGAAGCCGACCAGCCTCACTCTTCCGGACTGTCGACAGACTTCTTCATCCATCCTGTCTTCAGCCCGGAAGAGTTTCCTCGAATGAGGATTGTGAGGAATTTGCTCGGTTTTTCTCGGACAGGGTGTCTGCGATCCGCCGGGAGGTCTCCTCAGCCAGTAATGCCATTGCTGTCAGTGGTCGTCAGTCGTGTTCTAAGAGCACTATCTCTGAGTGGGGGGAGTTTAGGCCAGTGGAAGTTCGTGAGGTCATTGAGATAGTGGCCAACTTGAAGTATACCTTTTGTGAACTGGATCCCGTGCCAATGCGCTTCTTGATGAGGTGCATTGACACTGTTGGTCCGGTGTTTGCCCTGATTGTCCGGTGCTCCTTGAGTCAGGGTGTCTTTCCGGATGCCTTGGAGGAGGCTCTGGTGAGACCCCTTTTAAAGAAAGCTTCTCTGGACCCGGAGATTAGGGCAAATTACCGTCCTATCTCCAATCTTCCATTTCTGGGAAAGGTTGTTGAGAAGGTGGTATCACTTCAGTTGGGAGAGCATCTCATGACCCACGAGTTGTATGATCCCTTCCAGTCAGCCTTTTGGGCCAGGCATAGCACTGAAACTGCATTAGTTCGGGTACAAAATGATCTCCTTAGGGCTAGAGATCGGGGGGGCAAGACAATTCTTGTCCTCCTCGATCTCTCCTCAGCATTTGATACTGTGGACCATTGTGTGTTGCTTTTCTGCCAGAGGGAGTTATGTGGACTCACCGGTATTGTCATCAAATGGTTTGAGTCATTCCTTACTAACAGGAGGCAGCGGGTTGTGATGGGTAATTTCTCATCCATGCCCTGCCTCCTTTCATGTGGAGTCCCTCAGGGTTCGGTACTGGCCCCAATGTTGTTCGCAGTATACATGCTGCCCTTGGGGGAGATCATTAGGAGGTATGGTCTGAGTTTTCATTGCTATGCTGATGATACTCAGCTATACCTATCCTTTGCACCAGAAACATCAAATGCAGTGGATGTGATGAATATCTGTCTGGCTGAGATAAATGACTGGATGTCTTCCAGCTGGCTGCGACTTAACCCTAATAAGACTGAGGTACTGGTAGTGGAGTCGAACAGAGCTCGTGATGGGATGGCCTCTCTGATTCTGCGACTGGCATTGTGCTAGGAGCTGTGTCATTGATGGCCTCCCCAAGGGTGCGTAATCTTGGTGTGATCTTTGACAGGAACTTGTCCATGAAGGCCCAAATATCCTCCGTGGTGTGTTCCTGCTTTTTTCATCTTAGAAATATCACCAGGATTAAGCCCCTTGTTCTGGCTCTGGACCTCCCTACTTTGGTACATGCCTTAGTCACTTTGAGACTTGACTACTGTAATGCACTCTATCTCGGGGTCTCTGGAACTTCTCTTCGCAGTCTGCAGCTAGTGCAAAACACTGCTGCCCGGCTTTTGACTGGACAAAGTAAGTTCTGTCATATTACTCCAGTATTGCGCGAATTGCACTGGCTGCCTGTCAGGTGGAGAGTTTTGTTCAAGGTGGGGTTTCTCACCTATAAGACCCTACATGGACAGGGCCTTGGTTACCTTTCTGATCTCCTGGTACCATCCACCTCTGTCCAGGATCTCTGCTCCTCTGGTGGTGGCCTCCTCACAGTTCCGAGAGCTAGGTTGAAATCAGCAGGGGATCGATCCTTTGGAGTTGCTGCTCCAGCTCTCTGGAACTCGTTGCCGCTTGAAGTGAGAGAGGCCCCCACTATAGAGGCCTTTAAGAGTCGTCTTAAGACCTTTTTATTTGTGCAGGCTTTTGGGGTTTAAGTTATATGATATGTATGATATTTTAACTCTAATGTACACGGTATGACATACTGTATAGTTTTTGTGCGGCGCCCAGAGCCTTTGGGATTGGGCGTCTTTTTAAATAAAGTTGACTTTGACTTTAACTTTGACTTTGTAGGCAGTTACAAGGGGTTCAGGGAAAATGTCACATATGGACTCCCCAGATCATCCACATGGTTTCTATTAACCCTTAGACAATTGATGTGATGGAGAAAACCTGCATGACATTATATTTCTTTGAGCTGTTCACAATGTCTAGGTACCATCTGAGCTAAGACAGAATCCGAACTGCCTCCTGAAGATCAGAAAAGGGTCATGGGCAGTGTCCAATGATTATTTGTTAGAAACCTCTGGATTACAGCATGGCCTATACTGCTAGAGGATAAGCCATCAGTACATCTTGGATCCTTCCCACTTTTCTTTCATCTATCCCAAAACCTAGATGGAGAAGTGCATGAGTTAGAATCAACATGCCACTCTGATACATTTGCACCAGAAACATGAGTTGTCACAGAATGCAATGAGGAGTGGGCTGACTGGGTATCATGATAAAGAGAGTTTGCATAGATAATAATATTATACAAGTATGAAGAGACAAGTTATTTGCCCACTTAGAAGGGCTGCCAATACTTGCAAGATCTTGATGAGTGCACTTAAAGCAGATGGCAGTACAAAGGTCATGAATGAATATAGGAAGTGATCATCCCTTGAGCAAAGCAAAGAAATCTCTAACCACAGAGTCAAACTGGATCATGAAAGTAGGTATCTTGATCTATGGATGTCAGGAAGTCCATGGACATAGATCTCTGTAGATTGAAGATGCTGTCTTCATGTCATCACCTTGCCGTTTTCATGTGCTTGTTGAGAAATCTCAAGCCAAGAACAGGATGGATGGAGCTAGTCTTCTTCAGAATCAGTAAATAAATCATATACTGTATAGGCCCAACTCTCTTTGAGTTGGGGACTGGAAACAAAGTGCCAATGTTTTTATTGTGTCTGCCAATAAAAGAATGACATATCTTTTTTGTTCTACAGTAAATGAGTGCTGAAATATATTCATGAGTTAGGCATTATCCACATAATTCTATTACATATAAAAAAATTACATTTCCATGGAAAAAAATCTTTAGAACCCATTGTTTTTTATACAAGGTAGTAGAAAAATACTCAAAGAAAGACATGTCTGTTTATTAGATCTGGAGAACAGAACTGCTGAATGTATTTTGGGACTGAGATAGCTGCTGTGGAAGAACTGAAGTTGTATCCAGCTTTTCTGGCCTGATATAAGAAATAAACACCAGAAACCACTGTTTTTTCCAGGGGATAGGGAAGGCAGTGACATTTAAAAGGATGGCTTTTAGAAAGTACAAGAGAGTACAAAGTGAGGACAACTAGGAAGCTTACCATAAAAAATAAAAGAAGCAAAGGGAACAATTAGAAAATCAAAGGTGGATATGGAACAAAGAATAGTGGCAGGGGTAAAGGAGGGAAAAGATAATTGTTTAGGTACTTCAAGGAAAGAAGAATATTAAATGGCAAAATTACTAGGTTGGAGAAGACGGGGAGTTGGGTGGAAGATGACGATCAGAAGGCTGATATACTAAACAATTATTTTTGTTCTGTTTTTATGGTTGAGGAAAGAAAGCTACTGCCAGAAAGCGGAGTAAAACTGTAAAGAAGGAGGGTGAGAGGAATACAAATAGTAGAGGTCACTGAGGACAGAATGCTAAAGGGGCTAATTTCACTTGTGAATAAACTACTTGAGACTATGGATAAGGAGCAACTTGAGGAGTACCTAGAAGCAAATGGGCTGCAAGATATAATGAAGTACAGGTTTGTGGTGGGATGGTTATGCCAGAGCATCCTGATGGTATTCTTAGACTAGGGGCCCAATTCCAAGACAGCATACACTGGCACAAGCCGAGTTACAGCAAACCCCATGGTGTAACTCGTGACTTGCGCCATGCGTTATGCCGCTCCCTATTCCAAAAGGTGCTTGCACCATGTCGACTTCAGGCTATACCAACTGTGGGATATGCTACCCACTACACCACAACCTGCAATGACATGGCACAAGGGTGGGTTACAGACGCAACTGTGCCCTATTCCAGAAGGGCAGCTGCTGTAACCCACTACCGGAATTCCAGGAGCCGCACTGGCAAAGCTAACTTAGAACATCTCAGAGATGCTCTAAGGGGAATCCATCAGTGCCATTCGATGGATGACTACTCTGCAGAATGATGGCAAAGGTCCAGCTGTGCTCCCCGTGCCCCCACGAACTTGACCATGCCCCCACCCCCCGAATGTCGGGGACCCCCGAGGGTCCATCCTCTACTGTGGCCCCCCAGACTCCTGTGCCACCTGTAAAGTCCCCCATACCCCCTGCTGCATGTTCCATGGTGTTCCAGGGTAGGGGGGCTTCAGGGGGGCAGTCTGCAGCGGGCTGTGACTTGCGACATGCGATGCTATTATGCCATGCCAGTGGCATTAGCCTGCGAATGTCTCAAGTTGCACATCATAAGTGCTGGGACCCTGCCACTCTTAGAATATGACACAGGGTCCCCAGTGTAGCAGCAAATGTCACAACTCACATATGCCTGTGAGTTGTGAGATTCATCCTGGAATTAGCCCCCAGGTCACCAACGTGGCAGACATGAGATTGGCAGTCAATGTACTTTATCGTAATTTCATCAATGTCCTCAATTTTGTACCTCACAGAAGGCTTTTAAAGAATCTGGAGGATTTGGGGATGGAGGTAATAGTGAATCGGCCTAAATCAATGTGAGGTGCTGCAGGGGTCAGTCCTGAGATTGTTCTGTTCAATATGTTCATCTGTGATACTGTGGAGGGTATCCAGGACATAATTTGTCTTTTTCTGGAGGATACCAAATTCTGTGGCAGGGTGACCAATGAAGAGGGTGTCAGGAAAATGAAGAAAGACCTTGAAAACTAGAAAGGTAGTCAACAGTTTGGCAACTGAGGTTCAACATAGAAGGACAAGGTGAGGCACACTGGAAGAAGAAACCCACATACAGAGTACTGGTGGTGGTTGTTAAGGATAAAAAAGACAGTTGGAGATAGGGATCTCAAAGCTTTAGGTCACTTCAGCAAGGCATATGGCAAGGTGAAGAGAACAGTAGGGTGCATCGACAAATAGTCTGACAGCAGGAGACTGGAACTGATTCTGACCCTGTATAGGTTATCTGGAGTACTGCATCCAGATCTGAAGCCCAGGGACTAACTCGAGGTGGTGAAAAGGAGGGCCACCATGATGATACAGGAGCAGCAGGGCAGAATATATGAGGAAAGGTTGGTGGACATCATACTGTAATATACTGACTAGAGGCTAGGAGGGAAAAGGGTATATGACAGACATGTATAGTACAAATGTATGAGGGGATAAACAAAGTCAACAGTGAAAATCTGTTCTCTAGGAAAGGGAGTGTGGTGATGAAAACATACAAGTGGAGACTTTAGGGTAGGGAGGTATAGAAAGGATGTAAAAAATTGTATTCACTGAGATGGTGGTGGACCAGTGAGTTACGGTACCAGAACAGGTGAATAAAGCAGGAACTGCAAATGGGTTTATAGGTGGGTAGGACTGATCCAGGGGCTCGGTGATACCAATGGCCAAAAAAAGGAGGGTGATACCAGGGGAAGAAGGAGGAGGGGCAACTAGATTGATAAAGAGTCAAATTGACGGACCCTGTTCAGAAATAGGCCCTAAGGATACAAGTAGAAATTCTGGATTGACTGGACGGACTGATCTTTTTCTGCTGTGTCTGTTTTTATGATAGGGCCTATCTCGAAACAAAAGGCTGGCCTTGGCCTGGTGAAAGGTTTTGAAAGGAGGATCTACCTAAACTTTTGTCAGATGAATAAAAGGAAACAGTGGATCCATTTTACTTTGTCAGTGACACCTGGAGCATTCCTGTGGCAGTAAAACTCTGTCTGTGTCCTCAGTCTACTTAAATATCCGATCTAATTTGTACCCCAACATATTGGTTTTATCAAAAGGCAAGCCACTACTGTTCCCACCTCATATACCATCCTCATTTCTGCAGGAAGCCACTTTTAATGGGCAGATTCCATTTTCCATTCCCATTACTATTATGATAAATGTATTTATTTATTTAGTTATTTATTTATTTCAAGATTCAGACATTACCTTTGAGCAAAAGTTCTTTTACAAAGGTTCCACGTCAGGTACAACAAAGTGTGAACAATTGAGAACAAGAAAACAAAGGCGGGTGGGGCCCCAGTGTAAGCAAATTACAAGGGTGAAACATTACTAACAGAGACATAAGCTATCTGGTAAGTGCAAAGAAACATGACAAGGCCAAACATTGCCAGGTACACAGGTATAATTTACAACAGCCAAAGGCTAGGCACAAAGGTATAATCTTCAGTAGCCAGGGAGCTAGATCCATCTATGCAGTGGATTTGATGTAGAGAGTTGGGAGTGGGGGATCCGGGATGTGGGCAGTGGTCCTGTGGGGGCTTTGTTAAAAAGGGTGTGGGAGGTGACTTGATCCATGTCAGTTAGCCAGACGATTGTGTCTTAAGACTTGCAGGGCTGGGAATGCAATTACTGCCTACAACCTACAAATTCTGCCATGTATGCCATGTTAGCAGTGCCGGCTAATTTGGATGAAAATTCAGATGCATATAATCAGTCATTATCTTTTCATGTTAGCACTGGTTACAGTTTCCTGTTTCAGTCAGACAGCTGAGGAGTGTCACTTGGGTGACAGTGATGCACAGTCTGAAAGTGATACTGATGATATCGGTGATGAGGGACAGCAAGACCCAGGCAAGAACCCAGAACAGATCCAGCTGCTGTGTGATCAGCACTGGCCACTCTGAGCAAGGTGGAAAAAGTGTGACAGCTGTATGGGGAAAAAAGTGTCCAGATGACCATCAACAAATTCTTCAAAATCAAGTAGGACTGACACTTCACCAAACGCTGACAAAACGCTGCTGATTGAAGTTTTTTTTTTTATAAAGTGAATTGCACTGAATAAAGAAAGCCATTAGCACTCATTATTGATGTTGCTGGTTGTTTGAATTGTTGCGAGGTGTTTAACACACTGGGTGCAGTTAGCAACTGAGTGCAGTCAGCGAGGTTGTGGTTAGCCCACTGTTTGTGGTTTAACCATCCGTCTCCCATATCGGGCATAACTGTAAAACACCAATTCACCCATTATAGAGGACTATATACAGAACATTGCCATAGCCAGACTGTGCATATAGCTGAATTTAAAAAGACCACCATTTTGTCTGATAACTGTTTAGAAGGATGCCACTGCAGAATCTAGTCTCATGGTGCAGATGTGTGTGGCTCCTTTCTTTCCAGTCTTGCTAGGTGGCAGGCCAGTACCAACATCTGCTAGCACCTCCAAAATATCCTTAGAGAAGCAGATGATAGTCACCACCCCTTTAAGACTGATTGTTTCAGCCTGAAAAATATTGCACTGGATTTCATCCAGTCACTAGTCCTTCCACAGAACTCTTAAGTATGGCCTACAGTACTATCCAACAAAAAGCCCATCCTGTGAATCAGAGTTAGAATAGCTGTATCTACTTGAGCATCTGAACTGGTCATCGACCTTGCCTTGCCCAACCTGTGAAACTGGAGGCTTGCCTCCAGGAGTTGAATATTCCAGAAGGTTTTGAATAAATGAATTGAACTACCTGTGAAATGGAGTACTGCACTGGAACTGTTTTTTTCTACCTCTAGCTATTATTGAAAGTAAGGTTTTTACTAGGAGCCTGTTTCTTTGCTGAATTTATGCCTGAGGAGAGTTTTAGGACTAAGGCATCATGAGGATTATCCAGTGTTGTTTTTCATCATTTAACAGTCTTCTGCATGGGTATCTTTCAATATCAATGCCACCTCTGAATTAAGCCTTCCATTGACTTTGAGCCCCCAAGGATAGAAGATAAGTCATCCTTTCACTACTTTTCCTAGAGCAGGCCTTCTGTTTGGGAGAATATTTGCCCCTAACAGTTGGCATGCTATCTCAGGAAGAAAAGGAGTACAGTATCTGGCTTAGACCCTTTCCTGTCAACATTTTTCTGTCTTCAGGGGAAAACATGGCATTTATTGTAATGCCAATGCTGATTCCCCAAGGAAGTATGAAGTACAGCCAGGCCCTTCTTGAATACATTTTTGTTTACTTAAGTGACAAATAACTTGATAAAGCATGCAACACCGCTATCATGTTCTTTCTGTAAGACAGTCATACCACCAGACGGCAGGAATGAAAGAACTTGCCCAGCACTGCTCTTTTGTTGTACTTATTCCTGGTATGATACAGTTCTTCTCCCAACAAAGAACACATATGTCTCCAAGCAGAAGTGGATCAGACATCCCTGGCAACTTCAGTGATGGTGCCAGATAACTGGACGTCCTTTCATGGGTTTTTGGACAGAATGGGCCTGTGATTATAGCATTAAGGTAAGAGCAGTAGTCCAAGAACTTTGGGTCCCTATGAATTTTGCAAAACATCATGGAACAGCAGAACGGTCATCAATGGAAAACAAACAGTTCAAATGAGCTGGGGACTCATAATCTCCTGGAAACAGATAAGCAGTTGCCAAAGCATTCAGAGATAAACCTGCCACGAATGTAGATGGTGATCATCAACGTGAAACCAAAATGGCCAGTGAAAATAGTAGGCACTCACTGGGCAGAATGCTCTGGTTATTGATGTAATGTGCATTAGGATACTTTATAAGCCTGCATAACTAGGTCTGCACACTGGCATGCAGTCAATAATACTGAAGTGTTAGGACTGGCCCACCTAATGGGCAGGCTTCCTAATATACAATTAGTTAACAGCTCTAACAATTCACCTAAGGGAGAAATCTCACTTAGTTGATACCTGGAACTCAACATTTAACTTTCTAATCTACTGCAGCCCATCACAACTATTTGTCTTTTCTGCTGCAACCATTTCAACACAAGAATACTCTGCAAACATACTGCTTTTTTAAATACACAGTATCTACTTCCCCATGCTTGTCGCCAGTACTATCACTGGCATATCCACTGCATACACATTCCAATACACTTTGTTTAAGGTCTCCAAGATCTGACGAAATTCCTGTATTTAGCATGGAAATTGAGCCATTTACAGGAAATTGGTATATGAGAAAATATGATAATTCAACTTCCATAGGAAATAATGTAATTTAAAGTAAAACACAGGAAACTTGCAATGGAGTTACAGATAAAATGTCAAATTAGTCTGGGAGCTCTGATGTGTTAGGATGTATCATAAAAAGGGTCTTGGAAGGGACTCAACAAAGGACTCCATGCCACACAGACAGTAACCCCCACCATTTCAAACATGGGTGGGACAGATGCAGAGGACATGAGGAGAAACTCGGAATGGGGTTTGTAGGAGAGGAAATGTGGTAATAGTGTAAATAAATTATGGTCTTACCAGTACTAGACTGGTACAATGATCAAGACAAGGTTCACATAGAGTGGATGGGCAAACGGTCTTTTTCTGCCTGTGAAATTGTATGTTTCTATGATTCTGTTTAAACTAATGGAGAACTGTGCCTCAGCAGGTACAGTAGTAAAAACTGATGATGTAACTTAACCACTACAATCTTCTGCTGATACATTCTCACTACTACTGTAGGTTACTCTAGGGGTCTCCTTATTTGAAACTGTGATTTGCCTCCATTGCTGGTGGGCAAAGTTTGAATCTTAGCAGCTTACATTGGTGGACATGGCCTGAAAAAGAAATACTATTTCTCCAGTATGTGGTCATATCCAGCTACCAGCAGTTGTCCCGTGGTAGGTAAGGAACAAATAGTGTTTCTCCCAAACATTGTATAACAAGTAAACATGTGCTGAGTGCTTACAGCACATGTAAGCCAAAGATCATGTCTAATGAAGCAAATGTCATCCACACGAGCAGTGACTCAAGGAAGGGAATGTGAACTTAACTAGTCATTAGAGCAAGGTCTGTGTCCCTTAGCAAGTCACTTATCCTCCCTGTGGTAAACATCACTCTAACTTCTCTCTGATCTAGCTCTGTACTCTTTTAGGTCCTTGTACACTGAAATTGCAGCAACATTCTCTCCCCTCGCTCCCCGTGATATTAAAGTACTTTGGGGTGCAGTCTGTATGAAATGTACGATATAAAACCATGTTCTTTCCTTTCCTTCCTACCACAGCCACTATCTCACTGTGAAACATTAAGCAAGTAACTTGCCCTTCCTATCCTGCTGAGTTGTAGCATGTTTAAAACATGGTCAATATGTTTCAGACTAATTTTACACGTTTGTTAAATATGGTCATCCCTGTTTTGGAATTGTTTTTGGCCATGTTTGACCATGTTTTAAATGTGTGTGGTATAGTGCACCTCTGCTAAATCATGGCCAAATATTGGGTGAATTAATAAACATGGTCTGGACATGGTAATGCCTTAACATGTTTTGGCCATAATATGCAATAACATGTTAGTATATCAACCACGTTCTTACCATGGTCATGACAGATTCATATAATGAGCTGTAAAAGCAAAAGTAAATTTCCTGGCAAGGATAGCATGGTTGACGGTCAACCATTGTCAATAATAGTCAACAGTTTGCCCGGTGGCACTGAGGGGTTGAGGCACTGGACGTCACACCTCGCAGCACTCCAGTGACCCGGGTTCAGGAATGAGCTCGGGCTGATGGGGGTTGACTGGGAGGAGAGAGAGGATTGAGTGTATGCTGACTGCTCTCCTCCCTCTGAGGAGGGGATCCAGGGATTGCTTGGTGCAACAATGGCCCCTGGTGGAATCCAGAGGATGTGTGCACATTAGGCACCATGCTTAGAGGGAGGGAGGGAGCTGCGGCGGATGTCTCAGATGTCATTGCACATCCAAACTCTGCGGGGTGGGTGGGTTGCAGGAAAAATGAGAAAATCCCCTGACTCCAGGGAGGCAAAAGAACCACCATAGGCCTGAGTCCACACGTCCAGAGCCAGCGACACTGCCTGACATGAATTTGAGGACCCTGGAATCTCCCTAGAGGGTTCAGAGAGACTGGAGTCCTGACCCCGACACAGTAACTTGGGCAAGGGCAGTTCAGGTGGACAGTTAGGATCCCAGAGAGGCATGTGGATCCCCAAGAGATGCCCCGAAAGTCAGGTGTAAACAGAGTCTACAAAAAAAATATAAAATAAATTAATAGTCAAAACAAGACCTCAAAGGGTTAAATAAGCATGGTCATCCATGGTCAACAGTAATGCAAAATAAAGCAAATTACTACACAGCTCAGGTTATTTCATTTTGTTCAAAAGCTCAACATTCTGTAATGAACACATATTATCCATGCATACTTTTAAACTAGCTTTTACTTGCTTACCTATTGCTGCCTTTTTCCTCTTTCTAATATAGTCTCTTCTCATTCATAAATGCTAAAATGGGATATATATTATTTATACCACCATAAAAACTAATCTCTTTTAAGATGTGATGAGTATTCATAGTAACTGTTTCATGCTCACAGAATTAATTTCTTTGCATAAGCCTTATTCGTTGTTCATAATTTGAAAAAATTAAATAATTAGATTTTATTTATATGAGTTTAACATGCCAGATTCTACATTCTGAAATGCAAATAAACTATGTAAATTTGGTTGCTATCCTATGCTACCAACATTATGGTAAACCACGGTTAAACCATGAACATGGTGTGTCCAGAACATTCTGAAAACATACATGGGAAGGTCATGATATATTATAGCATTCCAAATGAAAAAAGTTTTCAAGAGAACAAAGCTGCAGTTTCTACGAACTGAAAAATTATGTCAACCAATAACTTCTGAACCAATAATTACTGATTTCCTTATGTAACTGCATCATAGAATACATTTTGAATAGCTATGTATGTAACATGTTTAACCATGTTTTAAATATCATGTTTCCACACTGTTTAACCCTGTTTAGTGATTTTAACTATATTGTTTATTTATTTAGTTATTTCTTTGTTTGAAATTGCTCCAAGTGGGATAACAGAAACATAGAATTTGATGGCAGATAATGACCACTTGGCCTACCCTGTCTGCCCTTGTTTTCCCCTACCTACAGTATCACCACAAACCCTAATTGATCTCTGGCTTTTTCTCCCTGCCCCCCCCTTCCTTTCCACTAAAATACCCTTAAGCCTACTGTATCCCATGTGTTCTTGAACCCCTCTGCTGTCTTTGCCTCCACCACCTCTGGTGGAAGACTGTTCCAGGCATCCACCACTCTTTCTGCGAAGAAGTACTTTCTCACATCGCTCCTCAATCTACCCCCCAGTTTCATAGCAGTCCTTTGTTCTTGAGTTCCTTTTTCCCTCCAGTACTGTATTTGCCCCCATGAGGTATTTAAAGGTCTCTGTCATATCCCCCTCCTCTTCCAGGGTGCACATATTGAGCTCCTTTAGTCTCTCATCATAGGGCTTTTCATGTAGGCTCTGTACCATTTTAGTTTCCCTCCTCTGGACCACCTCCACTCTGTCTATGTCCTTCTGGAGATGTGATCTTCAGAGCTGGACACAGTACTCATGGGGGGATCTTACCAGCAATCTATATACAACCCAATGCGATGCAACATCTCATTTTCAGGTGGGTTCCAGGAAGGATAGCAGCAGTCAGCAGGTTAGTATAGTCCAGCAAGAACAGTTACATAGAGGCTAAAATATACACCATAAAAACAAACACACTCTAAAGGTAAGTAAACCAAACAGTAATCAAAAGGAGCTAACAAAGTAGGGTCATAGCACACAAAGAGCATGAGCATTGTATGCAACATGATTGTTATCAGCTAGATGGGGATTCTGGACCAAAACAAATACAGGGAATTCTAAGGTGGCTGGAAAGATTGGTCTTGAACTTTTACAAGCTAGAAGCCTTTATCATCTGGAGAGGGAGTTTGTTCCAGGTGTCCAGTGCAGCAAATGCAAAGGCCTTTCTACCAAATTCACACTTTATCCTGGGTACAGAAAAGGTAAGTGCTGCAGTTAAATGGAGTGAATAGGCACTGTTTGACTATGTGAGGAGGGCTAGGAGATATTATGGGGTTTTCCTTGTGCACAGCTGCACAACTTGTTATGTTGATACCCCAATACGTATGTATATATATATATATATATATATATATATATATGTATGTATGTATCTATGTATGTATGTATCTAGCTAGCTAGCTAGATAGCTGTTAGTTACCGAAAGAGTAAATTTAACTTATTTATTTTATTGATGCATTTATTTGGTTTTATTTTATGCCTTCTACCTGTTGTCTTTGGTAATAGCACCCTGAGCCTCCGGGGAGGGTACAAGAAAGAAATAAAGCTATTACCAACATGCTAACATACTAAGATGCCAGCATAGTAGGCCAAAAGGTCTATTAGGCCTGCTGAAAAGGCAACACATGGTCAAGATACCATTGCTGCCCCCCCCGCTTCCCTCATAATCCCCACGACCCCATCCGCCACCAGAGTTACACCCTCATTTCTGGCATTCCTCAGCTTTACCTTTCCCTTATATCTGTCCCAACCCCTCTTGATCCCACCCCCACTGTATCAACAGCCACCAGTTCCTCAGGCAGTGCATTCCATGGGGCCACCACCCTCTTGGTAAAGTAACATCTCCTAGTCTCACCCATGAGCCTTCTGCCAACCAACGTCATGGAATGCCACCTAGTGGTCCCTTCCTCTCTTAGTCGGAACACCCTATTATGGCTTAACCCTATTACTACTACTATTACAGCAAAGAAAGCCAATGGTAGTCATGTCTGCTTGCAGGACTTGTCCAGTAAAGTTTGTCATACAGCAGACAATGATGGGTAGACCAGTCACGGGATAGGATAAATCTGCATATCTTGTTGCACAAACAATACATGGGCAGTAGAATGGTTTTGTTTGCACAGTGGTATATGATGTCTCTATAGTCAATGGAAGGAAGTAGGAAGTGGGAGACTACCTGCTTCCATATGTCAGAACTGAGGAAGTGTTTAGACCTGTAGGGAAAGTTTAGCTTGGGCCCTATGGTTGAAAAGATGTGATCAGCATGCCTCCTGTATGTAAGTGATACATCAAGCCAGATTCCTAGATACTGTATATGAATATATTGACTTGCTCAGTAGTGTTGCCATCTGATGTTATGATTGCAAGTGGATCAGCTTCAAGAGTTAGCAAGCTCCCGGATCTAAACACCATAGACTTAGTTTTGGTTGCATTAATGATCAAGCAGTTGTTGACAAACCAAGTGGAAATTGAATTGAAATTAGGCTTGAGTACTGAATTAACCTTGGACATTGTCATTGCACTGTAGTAGAGCATGGTATCATATGCATACAAATGTAGATGATAACTCCTGCTCTGCTTCAGGAGGTCATTAATAAAAATGGATAACAACAGAGAGCTAAGGCTTGAGCCTTGAATTACCCAAAGATTTTAGACAGCAAGATCTGTATTAATGTCTTGTATGGACACTAGCTGGGTACGATTACTCAGGTAGTTTTTGAAACATTTGATGTCTGGTTGGCTGAAATCTAGGGAGACTTAGGGACATGTTTGATAGTTAAACTCTGACCATGACCATTTCATAGTTTTTGTTAATTACATGGTCCAACATGAAATAGGCATGAATATGGTAGACAAGACAGTAGAGTGTACTTCAGTGCCTACATCCATAAAAGTGTGAAGACGGGTCCAAATGTAAACAAGATAGCAGGACTCAGTTGCACTATCTTTGATAAATGTGTTGTAAAAGAAATAAAGTGGTGCTTAAAAAAGGTATATACAGTGCTCAACATAGCCATAAACAGCTCTCCTGTATGAAAGGGAGGTACTTTTAAGCCAAATGTGAAGTAACAGCACAAGCGGAGTGGTTACTAGCGAATTTATATGTAGTTGACACCCCACTGAGCAACTTGCTAAATTTAAGCAAAAAGCTGTGGTATTTTTGCTGTTATGTACACATATCTTCAGAATATATGTGGGTGCTCAGATTTCAGGATGTGAGCCTCAAATAGTCTGTGTTACAAACAGTCTTGCACAGTGAAAAGGATTCTCTTTAAAACCTGGCTTAATTTCTAATCAGAACTCATTGTTTTTGCCTGATCTCTTTATTCTGTACTATGTCCACTACACCCCACTCCTTTGGGCCTCCTACATCACCACTACCCACCAGACTCACTCCTCACTGCCAGCTATTGAAGACCAATTGAGACTCCAGTTACACTTGAGTGGGCTTGTCCCCTGCTGGGGGCCTCCTTTGGTTGTCTTTGAGGGAGCTTTCTCCTGGACTTCACCTTGTCCTCTGTCACATTGACCAACTTGTCCCTGCTCCAGACCTCTCTTCAACCTGGAGGAGGGAACAGTCTTATGATGCTGCTGAGGGGCTCCAGGGCTGGTGTGCTGGTGAGTGTTCCAATGGCATGGAGAGGGGCTGAGAGGCCACTGTCAGGTGTACTAGTGCATCATTTTAACTTCTGCCCTCACAAACACTCATAAATGCAATGGCTGGCCTGGGGGAGTGCCCAGTGGCACGTGGTCACCCACACCATCAAAGTCACCTCCACCATGCCAACACCAGAAGCTGTTACAGAGTGGTGCAATAAATACTGCCAGAAGCAGTTACAGAGTGGTGCAATAAATATCCCTCCAGATAAGAGCATCCAAGGGAAGCTCTGACTCCCCCACCAGCTTCCACTCTGATATCCAGGGTTTGAAGCATGAACCCGGGTTGCTAGTGTGCCAGGGGGATTCCTTATTGCTTGATGCCATGGAGCCAATAATTACAGACCTCACCCACAAAGGGCATGCAGATGCTCTGCATGTGTAGATGGCTGTGAAAAGCTGTAGTGTGCCTCCTATGTTAAGGATGTTCACCTTTAGGGCCTCCCATGGCATCCAAAGTTGTGACTGCATTCCCTCTCAATGCCCAATCCCGGGCCACAAATGGCTTTGTACATGGCCAGGTCAGGGGCAGGCAAGGGTGTGGGGGTGGACATCCATTTGATGCATAGCAATGCTGGGGCAGCATACATGCTGGCAGAGAGGACTGAAACTACATGCCTCTAGGGGCTGCCATAGCACCTACATAGCCTTTTCCACCTGGCCATCCATTACAACTGAGGGCCTGACTGACCCACACTCCACTGGCCTCTGGCATCAGTAGTGTTGTTAAAGGGCTGGGGGGTCATCAGCACCCTCTAGTTCCAAACAGCAAAAAAAGAACACCACCGGTAAGGGATGTGACAGCTCATGGAGGACCAACATGGGCTTCTGTGGACCACCATGCCATGTGAAGCAGAGGACCCACTGGAGTGCCAACCCAGGCATTCAGCTGGATGCACAGGAATTCGAGCTGAAATGTCCTTAACATCAGCAACAGCCTCTGCACCAGCAGGAGGATGGGATTGTGGACTGCACCCATCCCTGCACAGTCCCAGGGCATGGAGCAGTGCAACAATTAACTTGTTAATAAAGGTAGCCAAATTTGGGCTACCTGAAGGCCCAGCGGGTGGCACCACACATTCCTGTGCTGGCAACCCCAGTACAGAAGCAAGCTCGGAGGCTGGTTGGGTGGCCCAAGTGCTGGGGAGGTGCTGCTACTTGGCAGTGCTCCAATTCCAGGGAGGGAGGGCATCAGGACCACTGCCCTGGCAATCACTATAGGCAGGCCAGGGAACTTCCACTACAGGGACATCATGGCAGGATGAAGCTTGCAGAAACTCTGCCTGAGATTCAGGGGAGGTGGGTGAGGACAGACAAACTGGGGAGAAAAACATGCAGGTCAAGTAGGCTTTGGGAAACTCTGCCTGCTCACTCCTCATTTGAACCATCACTGAGCCGCTGGCTGCTACTGGATTATTCACTTTGGGGGGAGGATGAACCTCCCTCTCCTGGCTCTGCCACAGGGGAAAACCATAAGGGTTACTTGCAGGTAAGGCTTGGGGAGATGGGTGCTGGGGGAGAGTAGCAGGGACAAGCCTGAGAAGTCACCTGCACAACTACAGGGGGGCAAAACTGAAGATGGAAATAAAAGGTAGCCAAATTATTTTCATAATATTAGGCTTTCTTCATACTAATCTTTTTACTCTTTGTGCTATCTAGTACAGTACTTACAAACAACTGGAAAAGAGAAGGCAATAAGGCTTTATTCTGGAGGAATGTGACACTGATTTGGACAAGTGGTCATATTGCTTTTCAATGCTACAGTACCACATATATTGTTGTGCGTATATCTCTATGGCACACCACAATCCACACTCATACTGTTCATCTGTCTTTTATAACTCCTCAAGGATATTGCTTTTCAACGACACCACCCCATTAAAAGATTGACAATGGTCATGCAAACAGTAATTTGTTTAGCAGTTTGCTTTTGTATTGCCAGATTCCACAAGCAAAATTTCACTCTGTGTCCACATCAGACTTGTTTGTGTACATAGTAAAAAGGTAGAATATGTCACATTGCAAGTAAACTGTAGATATAGGTTTGTAGGGCATATACCCAGCTCTCAGTAACACCAAAAGATCCAGCTATGTAGTGAAGTATCAACTGCTACCCCCTTACACCTGACAACAGTAGCTGTTTCAGCCTAATCTGAGCTTTAAATTGGAACATTTCACATTATACATTATATATTATACAGGGCAAATGCTATCCCTTTGACCAAATTGATACCCCTTGAAAAGTTTCTTAATCTGCCCCTGCTAAATAAGTTACTAAACAGCAGAGCTAAATGACCTATCAACTCTTAACTTTAGCTGGTAGGCAGTTTTTAAATGTAGCTATGTGACCACAGTTTAATTAAAAAGCATTATTAAAGCATGTCAGCACCTAAACTGCATACAAAATTTAATTTAAAGCATGCTGTGAAGAGGAAAAAGATATTTCTAGCCTACAACTTTGTTTCTGTTGCAGAATAAAATATGTTGTCTACATTAAATGGTTGTTGTTAAGGGCACTCTTTCACAATACAGATAGTGTCAATCTGGTTCCTGCCAAATTAGATCTAAACCCCATGGATATTTATACAAAAGGAGTTGATGATGAAAACTGGGATACTGAACATGGCAGGAAAATATATTACATCTTTGAGGGTCAGAACATCAGCATTAACAATCATTTGTCTACTGAACTGTTGATCACTTTGATTGACAATTCAACATACCAATCATCTTCCTTTTGTTATTTTATTAAAAAAGAAGCAATTGGCAACCATGAAACTTTCCCTCCTACTTGGGGAAACCAAGATTACATCTAAATATTTTCTCCGCCTCCTCCTAGGGTGACTGAAAAGAGGAGCACTCAGAGTTACAACTGACTCTATCTTCCACCATCTCAGCAGAGAACCAAAACCAGGCCAATTTGAGTAATGATGGACTTCTCTCTCTCACCCCTTCTTTGACAAGGAACTGAAAATGGACTTGATTAGAGTTTTAAAATCTTCAGGTCCAACCTTCTGCTTTGAAGTTGGACTCTTCCCATTCCAACAGAACTGTTCTCTCTGCTTTTTGCTACCATTAGAGTAGCAGTATTGTTATATAGTGGCAGTGCAGCGGGAACCTCTTAGCATGCCAGTTAATTTGCCACTCCTACTGCCAGCTTTGGAGTGATGTCGTGCTGGATAGTTGTCCCTAGGGCTAGTTGCTGTTGAAGCACTTCTGTAATTTTTTCTTAATTATCATCAAGCAAGTAACAAAGCAATATAGCAATTTAAGACTGGAAGGGACGCCACGTCTGCCATGTCTAGACCCTGCTTTATATGCAGGGAGTAGACATTAGGGACCTAAAAGAGTATGGCATGGGGTCATAATGTCGCAAGACATTATGCTGCAGCAATATACCACGTTGCCAATATAGCACAATATATTGGCAGCAGCATATGGCTGGGTTTTGCGGGCTGTGCCCCCCGAATCCTCCCCCAACTAAAATAACAAACTCTGTGTGTGTGTGTGTGGGGTTAACACTTAAATTTGCACAAAGTGCGAAAAAAAAAAAAAAATTCCATGTGTCTGGGACCAGGAATCAAAACCCGGTCCACAGGTGCACCGCCTTCCTTGCTGCCTGTGGCTCATCCTGGCAAGCCACAGCAGCTGTTTGCTGGCCCCCTGTCCCTGCAGAGGTCTTATCCTCTTCCTGGGAAAAGTGAGAGGGTGCACTACCATGCATACATCCTTTTGTGGTTTTGCACCCTCTCGCTCTTCCCTACCGTACTGTTCCTGTTGAGTGGTTTTGACATACACTGTAGAGAGTATGAGATAGTGACCCGGTAGGAAAGAGTACAACCCCTTCCACTGCGTCCTCATCCAGTGTCACAGTTACTGTTATAGCAAGCAAACTACTGTCAGATCCACATGTGCCTTCCAGCTGTCTTCCCCATGCTACCAGGTCCCTCGTCACTAGCACAATACAGTGGCAGATAGAGGTATGTAGCAATATGTCTAGACATATCACAGCAAAGTCCATTTGTTGTAATAGAATTTCACAATAATTTATCTAGATACAGCAGCATTTAGGTCTGGCTACCTCTGTAGCACCAGCCCCAGTTTATATTTATCCATGGAAAAAGTTCTAGGTATATACCAGGCAGTCAAAGCCTGCATTGTAGATGCACTGATGGAGGCAGAGGGTGTGGTTGTACACTTTATATCAAATAGTTGGACAAGCACATCAGGATGGACATTTGTCTCTCACTGCACATTGACTCATGTTCTTTCAGTCACAGCAGTCTTATGTAACACAATAAGGGCAGTACAAGGGAATGGCATACTTAGTAACGCTGTTATTGATGAGAAACACCCTGTAGTCAACATACTGTAGGGTATGTAATGTCACATAGAAACTGCAGGATGAAGGGAATCTTGAAAATAGATTACAAGTATTACTGTGACAAATAACTAATTTAAATTACATGCATTACTGTGACAAATAACTAATCTAAAATGATAAAGGGTTAGGCTTTCAGTGACAATGACAATGACAATAGGGTGGAAATAATATGCCCACTGCTTTGTGATTAAACTAAGGTGTCTGCCAAAGAGATTCCTTTGGAAAACCTCTTGCTCAAGTGACTTCCTATTACATCGACTGTGGAGTCCACCCACCAGTTTACAAGCAGGAAGGATATTCTGTGACACTGGCAGCATAGTATGTCCAACCAGAGCTACAGTCCTCTCTGATCTTGTTGTACAATCAACAATTAAAAAAAAAATAAATTGCCCACTAAGAATTACAGTTATGATCTGTATGTGCAACAGGATTAAACTGTGCTGCTAGACCAAGAATTCAAGCTCGAGTCTTCAAAAGACTGACAGATTTGGTAGTGTTTTAGAAAAGCTACACCGACAGTTAAGAACTGAACCCTATGCTACTATACATCTGAATAGTGTGTTGACTTTTTGAAACATCCTGCATATGCTAGAATCAAACTTTGTAAATAGTCAATGAAGAGATATTGTTTTCCTATAATATCTTGTGTGTGTGAACTGAGTTTCATACAGAACACAGTGGTAGCTGCTTTCTGAAGACATCTCTGCCCAAAGCAGTCTGGTACATCCAGAGGAAAGAACTAGTGGGACAGCATTGAGTAACAGCAATACATACCCTGGAGGTTGCATACAAACATAGCGTACAGGTAACAGGTCAGAGAGAGAGAAAAGCCTGTTAAGTTATTCCTTTAGTACCTGTCCCATCTAGCTGGCAGGGTAACAGTATACAAAAAACTTTATTGTGTGCACAGTTTTCATTGCCTCAAAAATCAAGAATGGGCCTACTACTGATGATTTAGCTGTCTCATTTACTTATCTGAGAGCACTCTGCTTGTATGTTCATGGTCTATTCATCCCTATGTGGCTTTTCTTCTTATTTGTCTATCTATTGGTGCACATTCAATTTTCTTGTCTCTGTCACTGAAAATACCAGGAGAACCAGATGCAGGAGTTGCCTTTTAGTTTAAGAGAGAAACATGCTTGTGACTGCCCTAAGGAACTCTTCCATTCTTACTTTACAAGAATAAAATCTGTTGGACAGATCAAGATAAAATACTACACCTTTCTGAACACACAAGTAGGCCAGTGTTGGTGAAATGGAACAGATGGAGCAGAAAATGAAACCAGTGGGTCATGCTGACCTTTTCAGCGCAGCAGATACAGAGCTGCAGTGTAACATTTTTATAACCACTTGCAAAGCATGCAAGCACATTGGTATCAGTCTGAATTGTGAGAGGACATTTTTTGAGGCAAGCTCCTTCTTCACCTAACTGCTTCAGAATACCAATGCTCCTCCCTAATTCTGCCCACTCACTCTCTTGCTCCACCTTTTGTCTTTGAAGTCCTTGTCCAGTCACAAGGCTGGGAAATGGAAGCAGCAAGGTTTTCTTGTGTAACTCCTAATTCTTCCAGCTTAAAATCTGTTTTGTGCTTTTGGTTCCACTGCTCTGGTTTTACACTGCTCTTAAAGAGCAGGTATCTAGTTATTTGTGCCACCAGCATATCTTGTAAATGCTGTCATATCAAATACCATTTGATGCTTGCCGCATTGTCTTATATGTTATCTTCACCTAATGCCTGCTAATGGTGTTCCTATTTTGTCTAATGCGGCACTCTGCAATTTTATTTTCTGTGCATGCTGTGCTGTGAAGCCCTGATCTCAGTGACATCAGTTATAGAAATGATTCGGGCTTCACAGGCAATCTGGGCCTCACAGGCATGCTTTCTTAATCAGGTGGGCATTCAACCTGCCAAAGCATATTTACGATTTCAGAATCACCATTCATTCCTGTTCCACCACCACAACCACTCCATCTACCCACCCAATTCTCACTCTCTTTGTTAGAGTGGGAAGCAGTGAACATATAAAGCAGACTCTGTGCTGACTGGATTGGCAGTGCGAACAGTGCTGCATTCGTCTGAAGTAGAAACTGTAGAAAAGTTTTTTTTTATTCAAGACACCATTTGCTCTGCATTCTGGTGACTGTTTTTTATTACCACTGCATGTTTGAAATGTGACAGACCCCATCTCCAGAATGCAGAATAAGACTAAAAGATGTCTTGAATAAAAAAAATATATAAATATTTGCTAAAGTTTCTATTCATGTGAATGCTCACAGAACAGGGTGGGATTCACATTTGACAAGGGCAGCTTTGATACTTCATTCTACCCATGCAATATATTATCAGCACCTAACTGATCTTTGCCCCAATAACACAGCAATTGCCCTGTTTGCTTCTTTCATGTCAGATGTGAAGATGGCAGACAGTAGTGTTATTTGCACTGATAATCCTGTCATAATAGAGTTCGCTGTTCACGTAAGACTTTCAATGCCATTCCACATAGGAGGCTAGTAAGCACGCTGGGTAGCTTAGGAGTGGGTCCAAAGGTGGTAAACTGGGCACGAAATTGCCTAGGGGATAGGCAGCAGAGGGTGGTGTGGTGGTAAATGGATTTCACTCAGAGAAAGGGAGCATGGCCAGTAGGGTGCCTTGTGGATCAGTGCTGGCGTTGGTCCTCTTTAATGTCTTTATAAGAGATATTGCGCAGGAGCTGGAAAAGAAGGTCTGCCTCTTTACAGATGTCACCAAAATCTGCAATACTGTTGACACTCCGGGAGAGTGGAAAGGATGAGGAGAGACCTGAGAAAACTTGAGGAGTGATCAAGGGTATGGCAGCTGGGCTTCAATGCAAAAAAATTAAAAGTAATGCACTTGAGGTGCAGAAACCCAGGGGCAGAGTACAAAATGGGAGGACTGGTACTGACAACCATCAAGAGGAAAGAGATCTGGTGGTGATTATTTTGGATGACCTAAAGTTGACCAGGCAGTGTGACAAGGCAGTTGGGAGGGCTAGTGGGATATTGGGGTGCACAGGGAAGGGTATCACCAGCAGAAAGAGAAAGGTGATATTACCTCAGTATAGCTCGCTTGTAAGATCTCACCCAGGGTACTGTGTCCAGTTCTGGAGACCACATCACCTAGAGGACATAGACAGAGTGGAGGTGATCCAGAGGAGGGCAACTAAAATGGTGCAGGGTCTGCATCAGAAGTCCTACGAGAGGAGACTTAAGAACCTAAATGTGTACACCATGGAAGAGAGGAAATAGAGGGTGGATATGATAGAAAACTTTAATAATAATAATAATAAATTTATTTATAAAGCGCCTTTCAGTTATCAAGGCGCTGTACAAAATAGAACAACGCAAACAATAATAATCAGTATAAAAAACACAATAAAATCTCAATATAATCAAAAATTTCAGATAGAATCAGTGTTCCAAAAAAACTATTTGAAAAAGATGGGTTTTTAAACCCCTCTTAAATTCCTCCAAGGAGGTGCACTCCCGTAACTGGCTTGGTAGAGAATTCCAAAGAGTGGGTGCAGTGTAGGAAAAAGCTCCACAACCTGATGATTTAAGACTCACTCTTGGAATCTCTAGCAATCCCTCATCGGCCGAGTGAAGAGATCGGCCCGGGGCAGTAAGAAACCAGGAGTTCTTTCAGTTAGGCTGGACCCTGATCATGTAGGGCTTTGAAAGTCAGTAAACTGACTTTAAAGGCGATCCGCCACTGTATTGGTAGCCAGTGCAGTTCGCGCAGCACCGTGGCAATATGACAGGACCTAATTGTCCCAGTCAAAACCCGGGCTGCTGCGTTCTGCACTAGCTGAAGGTGGTGGATTTCAACCCCAGAAAGCCCAAAGTACAGGGAGTTGCAGTAGTCCAAACACGAGGACACTAAGGTGTGGACCAAGGTTGGTAACGTGTCAGATGGAACAAGGTGCCTAACTCTGGCGATATTCCTAAGATGGTAAAAGGAAGTCTTGACAACAGCTGACACTTGTGATTGTAGTGTCAGCCTGTCATCCAAGATAACCCCCAGGTTATGCACCTGTTCAGAGGTCGGGAGTGATACGCCACCAAGAAAAATTCCTGAGGATGTACCAACAGACAACCCCTCTATCTGACGACCAACGTCCACGACCAAAATCTCTGTCTTTTCTGAGTTCAACTTCAGCCAACTAGAATCCATCCAGTCCTGGATTTCTTTTAGACAGTTGTTAAACACAGAGAGAGCTCCATCCTGGTCGGGGGCAAAAGACAGGTATAGCTGGGTATCATCTGCATAACAGTGAAACCTCAGCTCATACTGTCTTATAATGTCTCCAAGGGGCAGCATATACACCATGAATAACATGGGAGACAGCACTGAACCCTGAGGCACCCCACACAACAAAAGGGATTGGGCTTGAGGAACAAACCCAGACACAACTCTTTGTGATCTCCCGGTGAGGAATGAGGTGAACCAACAAAGGACGATTCCCAATATTCCACAAATCTGCCTCAGGTGTGATATCAACACCAAATGATCCACGGTGTCAAAGGCTGACGAGAGATCAAGAAGAACTAGAATAGAATGCCTCTTCTGATCTCTTGCCCTCAGATCATTAAGCACCCAAACCAGCGCAGTCTCAGTGCTACGTCTTTTAAGAAAACTGGACTGGAAGGATTCATAGATGTCATGGATGGATAAATGGTCTTCCAATTGGGCCACCACTACTTTCTCAATCACCTTCCCAATGAAGGGTAGGTTTGAAGATCAGTCTGTAGTTTGTGAAACAGTCCGGGTCCAAGGTAACTTTCTTTAAGAGAGGTGTCACCACCGCCTCTTTCAGGGGAGCTATGAAACTCACCCATCTCCATGGAGCACCAGACTATTCGCACAAGGATTGGACTGATGATATCACTACAACCCAACAATAGGGAGGTCGGTCCAGGATTCAAACTACAGCTTGTAGGGCATACACTATGGATGATCCTCATGACATCCATGAAGTCAGGTCGACCGAAGGAACTCCAAGAAAATTGAAGTACTGTTTACTCACATTGCATGACAGCATCCCCCTTAGAGTTTGCTGGACACAGATCCACCCTGATGTTGGCCACCTTATTTGCGAAGAAACGAGCAAGCTCCTTGCACTCTAATTGCGAAAAGGCTTTCCAAACCTGCAGACAGGCTGGGTTGCACAGTCTGTCTACCGTTCGAAAAAGCTGAGCTAGTTGGTTCCTAGCAACTGCAATCTCCTTGGACAGGAATTCTGCCTTCTTACGATTGACTGCAGATTGATAGACAGAGTAATGGTCCATCAATCTAAGGCAGTCGGCATCAAGGGCAGATCTGCGCCAACAAAGCTCTAACCTTTGCCCCTGTCTCTGCATCTCCCTCAACATCCCATCTAACCAAGGGGACTTGGGGCAAAGGGATAAGGGGCGTACACGAACAGGAGCAATAGAATCCAGAGCCACCATAACAGCCATATTATAGGCTGCCACTAGGGTCTCTGGACTACTGCTCGCCAACACAGGGGACGAGAGGTCAAGGACTGCTGCAAGGCCTTGAGAGGTAATATCTCATAAGGGGCGGTACCTAACCATCTCCACAGGGGTAGGCCTTCTCAGGGGGGGTGCAAAAACTGAACCTCACAGTGTAGTGGTCTGACCAAGCGACTGGTTCCACCCCAAATCGAAAGTATCAATCCCTAAGAGAAAGACTAAGTCCAAGGAGTGTCCAGATGTATGGGTAGTAGTGGTGGAAACCACCTGTGGAAGGCCCAAAGAAGTCATTAAGCGGAGGAAGTGATTACAAATTGCGAGAGTTCGCCGTCGACCCAGGCGTTAAAGTCACCCAGAACCATCAATCTGGGCGACTCAAACGACATGTCGACGATGAAGTCTGCCACTTCCTGTAAGAAGCGTTTCCCATCACCGGGTGGACAGTAGATGAGTACGATTCGAACACCTACACCCGCTACCACTGTACACTCAAAGGACTCAGTCTCCCCCACTACCACACTCATGAGGCCCAGTTCAGTCTTGAAACAGACTGCAACCCCACCGCCCCTGCGGTCCAATCTCGGGCGGTATATCACCGGATAGCCGGCCGGAGTCATAGCCTCCAACGTGGGGCTTGAATTTTCATCCAGCCAGGTTTCAGTGATGCAAGCCAGGTCCACCGAGCCAACAAGATCTGCAATAATGCCCATCTTGTTTCTGGTGGACCTAGCATTGCATAACACTGCCCGAGTTGGACGAACCTTGGAACCTTGAACCTCAAGCCCATCTGCCTACTAAATTCCATAGTGCCCTTGGGTATGGGCACCAGACATGGTAAACCATGATCTGGATTCTATTTCGCCCCAGGATACCTTCTGGATCTAACTACTCCAATACGATGGCCCCCCCCCATTCATCCTCCCTTGTTCACAACCCCCTGCCCTCCTCCCTCTCCTACGGACAATTCCCAGTGCTCTGCAGTGCTGATATATATCATAATGGAGAGGGAAAGAATAAAAAGGGCAGAGGGCACGAAGAGAGGAGGATGAATAGCGCATCACCGAGTGGACAGAGGGCTGACATATGCCGCTGCAGAACAATTAAAACCAAAACAATAAACCTACCAAAACAATTAAATTAAAAAAATAAAATAAATAAAAATAACTAACCCTCCTCAATATAAATCTTATCAAACAAATAATTCCAAAACTAAATTAAATAAATTAAGAAAAGTAACCCCACCCCAAAGAAAATCAAGTCTAAACCCAGTAAGAGGACTCCTAAAACAAAATAAATATAAATATAAATAAAATACCAGGGTTCTCTCACCACCCCCACTTTAAGCAAAATTACATTTTTAAATACCTCATGGGAGTAAATAAAGTACAGGAAGAATGTTTTTTAAGAAGCAAAGGTACTCTAGGACAAGGGGGCATGATAAGAAACTGGAGGTGGGCAGATTCAGGAGAGATGTGAGGAAGTACTTTTTCAGAGAAAGAGTGGTTGATTCCTGAAACACTCTTCCAGTGGAGATGGTGGTGTGAAAACAGTAGTGGGGTTCACAGAATGCAAGGGATAGGCATGAGGGAATCATAGGAAAAAGGAAGGGGACGTGAATGGGCTGGAGATCAAGTAGGATCTGCGGTGTCACTATAGGCAGGGAAAAATGGGCAGACTAGGTGGACCAAGTGGTCCTTATCTGCTGTCAGAGTCTATGTTCCTATGTTTATGTTTCTATGCTTGCTGTTTCCTGTTCTGACAAATGCTAGTGAGTGCCAGGTGGGTAGGTAGAGGGACGTTCATTGTTCTGGTTCTGATTTGTCTAGCCCAACTCATCAGAAGCAGAAAAGCTGATCTGCACACCCTAAATGTTATTTGTTATTGCAGTAGTCTCAATATTATATAATACCCTTGGTATGGGCAATAAATAGAAACAAGTATGAGGTAATATGTCAAGGAGAAAAGTAACAGTGAAAATGGAGCTGCAATGTGTTGGGAGGCTAAAGGAAAAGAACTATGTTGAGAGCAAGAACATGAGGAATGGAAAGGAATCATACTTGTCTGAAACCAGGGAAAAGGAGGGGGCATGCCAGGGGCAAGAAGGAAAAGAGGGGGGTTATGTCAGAGACTTGAATCAGAAAAAAAAGGGAAGGCATGTATGCATGTTTTTACACTCAAGGCCCAATGGGGTATACTTGTGCCTATACTGATATGTGTGTTTATGATCAAAATAAATAAAAGTATAGACTGCTACAGAAGGAGGGAAAGAGGGAAAAACTGCAAAAAGAATGGGCTGTTTCGTGGAGAAAGAAAGAGAGAGAGAGAAAGAGAGCGAGAGAAAGCAAGAAGGGAAGAGAGTAGGAAAGAGAGAAGTAGATAAAAGTGTGGAAGAAGAAAACAGCTCTTCAGGGAGTGGATCAGACAGCGGTACAGAGGCCCACCTGGAAAGCTGATACAGGGGCCCACCTGGAAAATCAAAAGAGGAGGGCTCAGGATGACACATTCATATTAGTATTCCACTTAAATGTGATGCACTAGCTCTGAGTTTGCAACAGCATCATAGATTTACTCACAGTGCCCAAAATACCCCATTTATTTAGAGAATAGATGATAAATGCAAATATTTTCAGTGTTTAGAAGGTAGCCAGGTACCCAACAAAGGAGGTCCCACCTGGATAGACTATTCTAACGCTGCACTGACTTCCTGCGATGAAGGGGAATAACTAGAGGACTGTGTCCAAGGGCGCTAGGGAAAATGGAGCTACTGTGCAAAGAGTAAGAAAGAACGGAAATGAGTGAGTGTTAGTGAGTACTAGAGAAAAGACGAGTCTGTAACTGAGGGAAGAAGACAGAAAATAATAAAAAAAAAACTGAACAGCGAGGGGATGGAAAAACTAAGTACAAGGAGGACTATAATGAGTATGAGGTTCTGGGAGAATAATGTACAAAAATAAAGAAGAGCCACAGTATGCTGGGGAAGGGAGGGGACTAGAAAATGAAGTGACTGCTTCAAGGAAAAGTAAATGAGACATAATTGTGCTGAATGGAACAAGAGTGAAAAGGGACTTAACTGTGCTAGGGGGAAAGTCAATTAGAAGGGACTGTAGTGGTAAAATGAATCAGAACAAAAGGCTGCAAGGGAATTAGCTAACAAAAGGCATTGCATCGGGAAGGGAAAGAAGTGACAAGCAAGGAAGAGCAAATCTCAGGTCAGAACATTTGGACTGCAAAAGTTCAGATTTCGTATTCAATCTGTATTTGTTTCCTCCAGTACAATATAATATGGTATGTTAAATTAGCTCATAGTTTTATAATATGCATTACAACATGGGGTAGGGACAGGGAGCTAGGTGATTCATGGAGTAGCAACACCTGACAGTGTAATTATGCATGCTTACTGGCACACTTAGAGTGATGTGGTCTGCTCTGTGCAGTATCATTTGGCAAAACATCTGTTTTCTATCTTACAGCTACAACATGAATGGCAGCCATTTGCAGACCCAGCTTAGCAAGTGCAACATTGTAGGAGATGTTACAGAGCGCTATAAAGTGCCAGGTGTTATGTGCTGACAGCAGTCTGAAAATGTTAGTAGTACTGTCACCTAATAGTGCTGTTTTAACAGGGATCTCTGTGCATACCCACCCACCTGCCCCGCGGATCTCTGTACAGTGGCCACACAGTGCTGTTCCCACTATTCTTATACTGCAAGCTGTCATTATTCTTGGCATAGATGTCTGTGCTTACCCACCCAACCCACGGATCTCCATGCAGTGACCGCACAGTGTGGTCTCCACTGCACATTGCACAGCATGCCATTTTGTTCTTTTCCACCTCCTCTGGATGACTACCATTTGCTGCATGTAGGTAGCCCCATCAGCACAGTTAGTGATACTTGGAGTCCCCAGCTTCCCAGCCCTGCACTTGGGAAGAGAAAGAGAGAGAGAGAGAGAGAGATGCTGAGTCACTGAAACATGCTGTGCCACTCTGTGTGTGTGTCTCTCTTTCTCTCTCTGTCTGTGGAGTCCCCAGTTTCCCAGCACCTAGAGAGAGAGATGCAGAGTCACTGGGAACATAGATATCAGCAGTGCAGCACAGTTGTCCGTGTCAGCAGTGGAGAGCAGTTGTGGAAGTCCGGCATGCAGTTTCCTCTTCCCCCATCCCTGAAGGAGCTCTGCAGAGTGACAGCAGAGAAGCTCAGTTTCTACACCCACAGTCTTTAGTCTGTTCTCATCACTGGTGCGGTCCACTGCTGTCATTATCAGTTGTCTGGGGGGTCTGAGTGCAATTTCCTCTGTTTGTGGTCCAGTTCATGTGTCAGGCCATGTCAGTGCAGGAGAGAGAGAGCAGAACAGAGACACATTGGTGAGTGCGAGAGAGCGAGACAGTACCAGAGTGCGATCAGCAGTGACTGTCCTCAGCGTGTTCCTGTGGCTATTCCTTGTCAGAAGAGACAGAGAGGGAGGGAGAGACAGAGACTGAGTAGCGGGCATGCAGGGCAGGGGGGGGGGTAGAGAGTGCACCTCACTGCAGAACTGCTGTCCACCCCCAAAGTACTTTAGTTTTGAGTGGCAGAGTGAGGGAGAGAGACTGAGAGACACAGACAGTGCATGCCATGTAGAAAAGCAGCTGTCTTGCATGTATCTCTCACATCTGTCCCCTGCATTCTGCAGACAGAGAGACAGTAGCTGCCCGTAGTCCACTTATCGTTGTGTAAGCCTTAGTCCAGCTGTACTCCTTGTTTGGCAACCAAGTAGTTGGGCACTCAACAGTGACAGCCAGCATTGCAGCTCCGTGTGTTATCCAACACCAGCCAGGACACACACAGCAACATCAGGAGCAGGATCACAGACCCCAGAGGCACGGATCGATAAGACTAGGAGCCTTCCCTGCACAGCTTGTTTGTTAGGGGTGTTACCCCGTCGACATTATGTGTCGCCTGTCCCACCTACTCCAGCCACACTCCCACCCAAGGCCGGCCCTTCCTTTAAGGACCTCCCTGGTCATGTGACTTCCTGTGTCAGATTTTAACTAAGTCCCTATTTTCCCCTTAGCAGGTTATACAAACCCCCCTCTAGAGGGCCTATCTGCAATCACTTCACTTAACTTCTCCAAGCCTCTCTTCTACTCTCCTTCCCCTCCTCTCTCCCGCCCGACACTCTAGCATCTTCCTTGTCCTCACCTCTCCCCTTTACTCCAATGCTACCTCCCAGCTCTCCCCCCATCCACCGCCTGCCCACCTCCTCTCTGCCTTCTCTCCTAGCCTCCTGCACCATCTCCCTCCCACTCTGCCCCTCCTCCTGTGGCCACTAGGAGTTGCTACCATACACCACTTTCTCTGCACTCCAGAGATCTTTTTATGGGTCATTCCCCTCATGGACAAGCTAAGATTACCAGGGTTCCACAAGGACCCCAGGGTCTTGAACCTGGTACCTTCCACACCATAGTCCATCACTCTACCACTGTGCCACGGTGACGTCCCTTACCTCAGGGTGTCACTATGTTCCCCTTATACTCGGCCCCTGGTGGTCTACTATGCATGACTATGGCTGCTCATGTCCACCTCTGCAGTTTGGCCCCTCTTCTAATACTGATGTTATCCCTCCCACTAGTGCATCCACCCCCCAACCCAATCCCCCACTCCCGAGCATGTAAACCCAGACCTCTCCAGTAGCTCCCCCACTCTGGCCACCCCCATATCTCCCCCAGCTGCTCAGTACACACTCCCATGCCTCTGACCAACCCAGACTCCCCATGGCCAGCCCTCTTCCTCACTATTCCTACCTTACAGTCACTTCCAATATCGTGCTCCGTGCCTATGAACTTAGCTTGCACCCTCCCAGAGCAGTATAGATGATACCTCCCCCTATAAGGATAATCTCCATGCTGCTTATGCTATCTGGGAAGGTCCACCCCAACCCAGGCCCCACACCACTGGCCCATCATGCTCACCCCCTGTCTCGGTTACATATCGCATCCATAAACATATGCAGCATTATAAAGAAATCCGCTGCGCTACAATGCTGGGTCACATAACATCAGCCAGATGTCCTTGGACTAGTGGAGACCTGGCTCTCCAAATCCACCCACGACTCTTTCTTCTCCATCCCTGGATACTCCCTCTTCAGGGAAGATAGGGTAGGAAGGCGGGGTGGTGGCTGTGCAATATTCTTGCGTGATACCTTACTTGGCCAATCCATACCCCCACCAAACCTAGATCACAGCGCCCATACTATGTCCATAAAAATCACCCCCAACCCCTCAAAGACACCCCTTATCATCACGGTGGCCTACATTCCCCCACAGAAACAATACTCTGCACTTGTCTCCCTCGCAGAGTACCTCACTAGCCTCTACCACAAGTTTGAACACATCCTACTGGGTGATCTCAACATAAACTGGCTTGCCAGCTTTGCTGCCTCAGCCAAGGATACTCTCACAGCCCTGGACCTCTTCCAAGTGATAACACAGCCCACTAGATGCAACCCCTCTACAGGCAAATGCACCCTGCTGGACATCATCTTGTCCAACTGCCCCCACAAAATCATGGACATCCAGGTCCTACCTAACACACTCAGCGACCACTTCCCAGTGATTTTCACGTGGTCTGGTAGACTACCAAAGCCCACACCCAAAGTCACAGTCAGATGACACCTTCATCCTGGTAACATCACCAAATTCAAACAGCACCTTGCCCTATGGGACTGGTCCCCAATATACCTTTCCCCCAGCATTGATGCTGTTCTTGACTACTTCACCAGCTCTTTCAACCAGGCCTGTGACCTTTTTGCCCCACTCAAAAAGACCCACACTAAGCAACACAATGCCCCCTGGATTACCCCATCCTTCCTCTCTCCACTTAGGAAAAGAGATGACCTCTGGCACAAAGCCACTGACTCCAACTGACCGGCTGACATACAGGCATACTGAGCCGAATGAAATAAGTGCACCTGGGCCATTCAAAAGGTAAAAGCCGAATTCTACAGTTCTACAGATCTACCCTAACTGCCTCTTGGGGGTCATCCTGTAAGTTTTGGGATAACATCAAAATTCTAAAAGGCAAATCCCGGCCCCCCCACAGCTTGCCTTCAATGACACCATCACCACTGACCCAAAGTGTATCATTGACAGTCTCAACAAAACATTTACTGACCTAAGCTCTGTGCTTCACAACAATTTCTTCAACCCAATAACAAGCTCCCAACTGCCCACCCTCTCTGGCCCCCTTTCTACCTGTGGACAATAACCCCTCAGGAAGCCAAGCCATACCTCACCAAAGCCCTTAATGGGTCCAGCCCCCTAAATGACCCCTTGGGCTCGAGGCTCCTCTGCCTGGCCTTAGATGTGCTGCTTCTCCCCCTAACTGGCCTGATCAACCAATCCCTCTGTCTTGGACAGTTCCCAAGTGGCTGGAAGACTGCAGTAATAACTCCCATTCACAAAGGTGGGGACAACCTATCTCCCAGGAACTACCGACCAATCTCTATTCTTACCCCCTCCCCAAAGCCCTAGAAAAGGTAGTGGAGGACCAACTTGCTGATTACCTCGCAACCCACAACCTACTCTGCGAGGAGCAGCACAGTTTCTGCCTAGGCCATAGCACCACCATGGCGCTCCTCGAATTCTCTAATTTCCTCCATGATGCGCTCGACAAAGGCCAGCTAGCAGGAGCCGTGTACATAGACCTATCCAAGGCCTTCTATATGGTCAGTCACCCCCTCCTCCTTGACTCGCTCCAGCAATTGGATTTCTCATGGGGCCCTCTAGCTTGGTTCACAAGCTACCTATCCTCTAGAACACAATGCGTCAAGATCGATACGACACTTTTCAGTATCTGCCCTGTCCGCTCAGGGGTCCCACAAGGGTCCATCCTGGGTCTGCTACTTTTCAGTTTGTTCCTAAATGCACTACCAAACTCATATAATGGCAAGGTTCTGCTCTGTGCAGATGATGCCATCCTCTGTGCCTCCCACACCAACCCCACCAGCCTGCAGATCTCCCTCCAGCACTCCTTTAGCTTGACCGAATGCTAGTTCATGGACCATAGATTTACTTTGAACCTGAAAAAAACCAAGGCCATGATATTTGCCCACCACCAAAATAATCTAAGAAACTCCCCACTGCGGATCCTCTCCAGCTCCCTCCAACCCATTGAGCAGGTCACCTGCTATAAATACCTAGGCATAACTTTCGACCCAGACCTCACCTTCCACACTCACATTGACACTCTCACGTCTGTGACTTACATATGCATGGCCTCTTCTACCACCACAAAGACTGCTTACCTCTTGAAGCCCTCCGACTAGCCATCACGTCATCAGTACTATCATTAATTGACTACAGCCTAGTGATCTACAAGACTGTAGATGCCACCGTTCTCAGCAAAATAAAAGTGTCCATCAACAAAGCACGAAGGCTCCTGTCTGGTGCAGACTGGCTAACCCACGCCTGCATCCTCTACTCCCTAACTCAAATACTCAGCTTTGAGGAAAGGCTACTATACCAGTCCTGCCTTATGGCCCAAAAGACCCTCCTTGGACTAACGCCACCAGGAGTCACAGCCTCCCTCCACCTTTTGACCTCCACAGTCTCCACCCACAGCACCGATAAGCTCCCCCTAGCAGTCCCGTGGGTAAGAACCACCCCCCCCAGCACAAATGACCTTCTCATATAGGACCCCATCCTGGTTCAACTCCCTCCCTGTGAGTATCACCGCCTCCCTAAAATTGGTGCATTCAAAATCATCCTCAGGAACCACATACTCACAACCCGCACCTGCCAATGCCCTCAGCGGTGAGCCGCCGGCCACTAGGCCGCCACCGACCGAGAACAGCATTCTGTTTCCAAAGTTGCAATTTAGACAAAGTCTTGTTCCTAGGCTGCCTTGAATTGTTTTCACATTGCAATGTTTCTCTCCACTCCAGCATGAAAATTCCTAGCAAACCACTGTATAAGCTACTTCACAGGCTTAGCTAAACCATTGTATATGCCACTGGATAGGCTCACTGCTTCTTTACACTTTTCTTATCTTACATTACAATCTCATGTATAAACACTGTAACTCACGACCTGTACTGTTCTCACCTACAAAACCTGATGTAGCAACTCAATGAAGGTATGTCTGTTATGTTTTACTCTGCTGTAACTAAATGTGTACTTATGACGTAGAGCTTTTGGAAATGAGTCTCTGACTCAAAGGGTTGCAATTCTGATCTGTAACAAATAAAATTAAAATAAATAAATAAATAAAATAAAATAAAATAAATAAACCGCAAGTGCATGTGTGGAGGTGGAGTAGGGGTAAAGGAAATCTTACAGGCAGGGTAGCAGAACATATTATGCACAAGAAATGTCACAGATCATGTCACTACTGTGCACGTGACATTTCTATGTGCATAATAGCAACAAACTGCGCATTTTTTGTTAGGGACTATTTTACATGTTGGAAGGATACAGTACCTTTTGGGGGGCTTAAACAGCAGGAAAAACCCTTTTTTGGTTTTTTCATGAGTTTGACATAGCCCATGTTATAAGTGCAATAACCCACTCCAGGGTGTGCTATTTTTGGGGATTAATGCACACCTGGGTGGTGTGAGGACACTCGGCCTGCAGCCTGGTGCCTCACAATGCACCTGGGTGTGCATTAATCCCCAATAATAGCACACCCTGTTGTGGGTTATTGCTTACGTGCCATGGAACACAGTACATCACTGCACACTGTATTCTAATGCACAAAATTGGAAGGAAGGAATCTGGTGTTACATAGTGTCTTTCATACAAATTATATCCCAAAGTGGTGCTTTACAAGCCAGGAGAGGGAGGGAGAGAATGTTGCCACTATTACATGCACAAGAAGATTAAAAAAGTACTTACACTAGTGAGGAACAGAGAGACAGACAGACAGAGACAGAGAGAGAGAGAGAGAGAGATAGATAGAATACAAAGAGCTAAAAATATAGGGGCAAGATTTTTAAAGGGCTGGATGCTGACACATCTACCAGAAGCACCAGCATTAGGCAGCCATGCCACCCAAATGGATGCAGCAGGGTTTATTTTTGAAACTGTCATCTGTGAGAATCAACAGAGGTTTCCATCAGCACATATCCACCCATCTGATGCATCTGAAATCTGGAACTCAGCTGAACTACAACATAACAAGCATTTGTCAATGCCGAATGTTGTCTTGCTGGCATTGATTGTGCAGGAGTTAGAGAGATGCATAAGAGGAATGGCAGTGAAGTATGGAACTGACGCCAACCACACCCCACCCTGCAGACACTGACAGGCATTGAGGTGTGCCTTTGGGTTGTCGGCCATAATGCTCATGCCATTTTACCTCAACCCTACCCTGCAGACAAGTGTCGCATTGTGCCTTGGGGTTGTCGGGCCTTACGCTCACCCCATTCCATAAGAACATATGTTAAGATGGGTGCAGTATAGGAGAATGGGGGGAATCTTGGGGCTGAAGAGTCCAAGGCACACCTTGATGCCTGTCACTCTCTGCAAGGTGGGGGTGGTGGAAAGGTGTGAACATTACAGCCGACAATACAAAGTCACACCCCTGATGCCTGTCAGTCTCTACAGGATAGGATGTTATGGTTAGAAACTGTAACACCCTGGACATTTGTTGGTATTTGCACTCCAAATTTTCATCATGGGCTTTTTGTGACCCCACCTCATGAAAGCATTTGGGACTTCCACTCATGAACAGTGGCACTGTGATTTTGTTTATCTGTCCCAAGCGTTGATTCCCCACAGTGACCATGCCATTCTGCACCAGATGTGCGAAAACACATTTCAGGCAGGATGTGAAAAATGACATCTGTACCATTCATAAGGAGGTGTGAAGAAATGGCAATATTGAAAATCTGGAGTGAAAATATTAAAAATTCTCGAAGTTACGAGCGTGTGTGGAAACTGCTTAATGTACGCTCGTAATGCAGTCAGTTTGTGGAATATTTTCACCAAATTTACAACATAGGCATTTTGGGACCTCCACTCATGAACAGTGTCACTGGGATTTTCTTAATCTGTCCTGAACATTGATATTCCACAGCGACTATGCCATTGTGCGCCAGATGTGCGAAAACACATTTTGGGCAGGATGTGAAAATGACAGCTGTACTTTTCATAAGGGGGCATGGAAAAATGGCAATGCTGAAAATCTGGAATGAAAATATTCAAAATTCTTGACGTTACGAGCGTACATGGGAACTGCGCAATGCATGCTCATAACAGTCATTTTTTGGAATTTTTTCACCAAATTTGCAACATAGGCTTTTTGGGAGCCCACCTCATGAACAGTGACACTGTCATTTTGTTAATCAGTCCTGAAAGGTGATTCCATGCAGTGACTTCAAAATCAAGTTTCCGGACTGGATAGTGAAATGACAGTGACTGAGTTCATGAGGTGGGGTCCCAATAACCAAATGTTGAAAATTTGGAGCCCAAAGTCACAAAAATGGCCGAGATATACACCTAAGTTGAACCCCCCCCCCATTGATGCCATTATTCAGCTTATTGTGATTTTCTTCAGTTCGTGGTTGGCTTTGAAGAGTGCAGACATGTTCCCGCTCCAACAAACATTGTTGTGCCGGGCTCCGGAGGTATCTATGGAATGAGGGGGGTGTGGGGAGATAGGGTGCAGAGAGGGTGGCTGCAGGTTGGGGAAGGGGGGTGTCATGACTACAAGGGACCATTTTCTCTTTTACAAGTAACAAAAACAGAAAAATACATCGTGGGAAGGTTTTTTTTTTTCTAGGTTTACTTTTGGCACACTGGGATGGGCTCCCAGTGTGCCACCTGTGTTTTGTGGAGAGGGGGACTGAAACCTACAGAGACTGGGCTCCCTGTCAGCAAAGAAAGCATGTCTGTGTTTGGGGGGCATGATGCTGAGGGGGATTGGGCACCCCCCTTGGCACACAAATTCACAAGGGGGGCATTAAACTGATGGGGATTGGGCTCTCCATTGACAAATGAACTGGGGATGGGGTATGCTGACCGGGGGATTGGGCACCCCCGATGTCGGCTTTTATGGAACTGTGAGAAGCGGACTGTGACAGCCTCTGCCATGTTTATTGAAATGTTACACCAGGCAAGGCACACCCTGCAATGACGGGACACTCCCTCATTGCAGCGGTGAAAATCTTTCAAGTTGGTGGCATGCTTCTGAGCTGCTGTCATAGACTGCATGCTCATTCACTGGTACCACACAAACCAGCCTAAGAAAGCAGTGGTGCGATTGGCCACAACATGGTCGCACCTCCACAACCTGCTACTCCAGTAAGCTGTCACAAAATGTTACTTGCACTGGGTGCACAAGACAACATAAAAAGGACAAGATGACTTAGTTCCAGGCTACTTGAATCCATCGATGAATATGAAGACTTAGTTCAGGGTTCCCTGTGCCACCTATAGGGTATTACATAAAGGCACAACAGGGCCAATGCAGCCCCTTTAAAGCTTACTGGGACACATGTGGGCACATAAATTTAAAATCTCAGCCTAGGGAGGGTAAGTGACTTGCTCAGGGTAAGTGGTGGTGATGTACTTCAAAGCACAGTACCCAGGTTCATAACTCTGCGCTCCATCCACTAGACTAAATAGCCTTCTAGTGGTGTTTGAAATAGAATATACTAAACTATTTTTCTAGTAATAACAAGTAAAAAAACATCTTGTTTCAAAACTGGAAAAACTTGTTTGCATTGTTGTAAAGAAGCTCTCATTCATAAACCACCAAAACAATTTGGCTCTGGATTTGCAACAGGGTTATTTGCAAGTTCTCTGAAAGTGCAACTCATTCTAGCTTACATGCACTTTCCAGTTTCCCATCAAAGTGTCACAACTGCTGCATTTGTTGTCAGAATTGCTGCCCTTATGATACTCTTATGATGGTAGATTGGAATGCACTACATCTAACAATGATGTGGGAGTATTCTCCCATCTGTCATGTATCCCTTATTAGAATGGATGCCCCTGGTTTTATCCATCAGAAACCCTTGGAGAAGATACAGTACTATCCCTCATTGTACACTGTTTTACTGCAAACCAATAATATGGCCACAAATTGTGGCAGACTTGAAAAGTAGTTCCAGATTCTGTTGCAAGCCATGGCCTTAGCCACAGCATGAACAACAACTGGGAGGACTTCCACCAGCACTGAAACTACATCTTAGATGCAAAACTCCTGGGGATTAAGTTTCCCAAAGACTTGGACATTGCTTAATATTATCAAAGATTACACTGGAATTTAATAGCATTATTTCCTGGAAATAAATGTAGTCTAAAAGTACATCACCCCCTACAACCAAGGCCATTATAAAGCTTTGGCCAAAACCAGTCTCCAAAATGCAAGAGGATAGCCAGCAAACTGCTAGCAGATCAGAATAATGGAAGAGATCAGAGCTGAACTTTGTTTGTAAGTGGATAGGCATGTGACTACAGTAGACTGTTGCCTTTTTTTCAAGCAAAGCCATATTGGACTCAATAGCCAGAATCTGACAATTTTAGATTCCTTGAAGGAAACTGTGGATGTTATTTGTATGTCTGCACTCAAACTGAATGGTAATGTATTTAATCCTTAGGAACCTGTGTAATAATTGTCACGTATCTGCAAATTGCTTGTTTTCTGCAGTTCTTTTTAATATAAAACAATAAAATGTAAGTTATAAAAAAATGATATCCCAAACTATAAGGAAGTTACAAACCTAGCTGAATCCTTTGTATGCTGAGGGAAGGCATTTATCTTCCAAAATAAAAGAAAGAAAAGGAACGTGGTTTTATATTGCACCTTTCATACACACTGTATACCAAAGCCCTTTACGGTCCATGCATAGTTGGTAGCAGCCATTATTAGCACAAATAGGTTAAGGAAAGATGAGGGGGAGGGTAGTGCAGAGAAGAAAATTAATTAAATCACAGGGAGGTTAAGTGACTTGCTCAGGGTCACAGAATAAGGAGTGGTTGTTGAATTCAAACTTGGGTCTCCAGGTTCACAGCTTTGTACTCTAGCCACTAGGCTATAATGCCAAATTACTAAGCAGTTTAAAGTTTAAATGTGCAATATCCGAAAAATAGCCTGCACAGAAACTCCAGCCCTTGATGTTCCTATGTTTTTGGATTCAGAGAAACGTGCACCGCTCATTTCTGAGAACAATCAGGTTGTATGGATGCTGTAATGCAGCAATAACTGACTTTTAACCAAAAAGCTTTAGCATTTGCTTATGTTAATTTTTCCTTTGCCTTGCATAATGTTACTTTCTAAGCTAATATTTTGAAAAAAAAGGCTTAATTCCTGCCTATATTCTGAAAAATCAACATGTAGAATAAGAGTGACTGAGAAGATGTGGCTTGAGAAGTCAAGTCATTTGTGACTATAAATAAACATGAAAATCAGAAACCATTCTAGGCTGTACTACCTCTTCACTGCTGAAGATAATTATCTTAAAACAGCACATGGAGCACGGAGGCTGTGAAATTACTGTTAGGGAATAAATAATGAGCTGTTCTCTGATTATTTTTAGGACTGAACTGTGAAAGTAGACAGATTGAAAAGAGTTGTTAGCATTCTACCTCAGGCCACAGCAAGATTCATTTATTAAAATTCATGCTTTCAGTAAGGGCACATTTTCTTAAATATATCATTTGACATACAGTACCTTTTCCACAGACGGTGTGTATTACATATAGTGGTGTGAGTGTGTGTGTGCACATGCATATGTGTGTGTGTGTGTGTGTGTTTTTTGTTTGTTAAAGCCAGCATGGTCCAATAGTTATAGATCTGCTAGCCATGAAACACCAGGTATGAGAATACTACCATGCCCACAGGCTCACTGTGTGCATTTCAACAAGTCACTTGACCTCCCAGCTATATAACTACTGGAGGTAGACACTTGCCCCAACTGAAATAGAGATGCAGTAGCACATCAAGGCTGGGCTACCCTATCTAAATAGGTTTAAAATTATGTATACAATTATAATGGCATCAGTTGGACTCTGATTTACCAAAAGAAAATCAACAGGAATTAACATTCAATGTGCTGGTTTCTAAGCTGAATATTCACTGGCATGCCTGAAGGGCCAGACAAAAATCAGCCGTATTTATAACCAAAAAAATTATGCACACATTAACTCTGTATATGTCTAGAGAACATGTACAGTTGATACCTAGTAAGAATGCATCAGTGGTGGCACACTTCAGTGGCCCTGCCTATGCAAATTAATGTTAATATGGTGCCTCACAGGTCACAATCTTCACAGCTGGGTTTGCTCAAGGGGCTTGTAGTCTGTAAGCACCTTTAAACTGCAACAGGTGCAAGACTGTGTCACTTTCAGATGTTCCACTGCATTGTTCATTTGTAGCACTTTGTATATATTGAGCACACCCACTATCTAGTTCATTTTCAGATGCTTTTGGAAACATTTACCTGTAACCCAGTCTATAAGGCGAAAAAAGTGATGTAAACTGCAACCCATGTTTGAACCAATCTATCATCAGTCGACTGGCATAATCTTACTGCAATGAGATGCTACGTACCAGCACCAGACTTGTAATGCCATGGAAATCACAGTACCAAAAACTTGGCCAAGTGTCTCTTTTAAAAGTTTCCTGTATAACCTGCTGTGTCAATTTTTAAGAGTTTCTAGTGGAAATGAATTCTACAAGTGGACAGATCAACACCCCCACTGGGATGCACTTCCCTAAAAGCTGTGCATACAGATATTAGGCTTCTTTTCATATTGTACATAGAAACATAGAATTTGATGGCAGATAAGGACCACTTGGCCCACCCAGTCTGCCCGTTTCCTTACCTAATGGATAAGCTGCAGATCCTAGTTAACCAGCATCCTACTTCTTTCTACCCCAACCCCCTAGAATTGCCTTATGTCTGTCCCATGCATGCTCGAATTCAATCACTGTTTTTGACTCCACAACCTCCTCCGGAAGGCCGTTCCATGCATCCACAACCCTCTCTGTGAAAAAATACTTCCTTACATTACCTCTGAGCCGCCCCCCTCTATCTTCAAATTGTGCCCCCATGTTCTTGCACACTTCTTTTTTTGAAAGATGCTACCCTCTTGGACTTTGTTGATTCCCTTGAGGTACTTGAATGTTTCTATCAGGTCCCCATCTCCCTCCTTTCCCCGAGGCTATACATATTAAGCTCCTTTAGTCTCTCTTCATACGTCTTCCGGTGCAGACCCTGCGCCATTTTAGTTGCCCTCCTCTGGACAATTTCCATCTTGTCTATGTCCTTGCAGAGGTTGGGTCTCCAGAACTGCACACAGTACTCCAGATGGGGTCTCACCAGCTGTCTGTACAGAGGAATAACAACTTCCTGTTTTCTAGTGGTGATGTCTCTCCCTATGCATCCCAGTATCCCCCCAGCCCTCCTTACTGCCCTCTCACATTGCTTTCCCACCTTTAAGTCATCTGATATGACTACCCCCAGGTCCCTTTCCATTTTTGTTGTTGTTAGTATCTCACCCCCCATTGTGTACTCTTCCCCTGGGTTTTTGTTTCCCAGGTGCATTACCTTGCACTTCTTAGCATTAAATCTAAGCTGCCAAACATTTGACCATTCCTCTAACCTTGCCAAGTCCCTTCTCATCCTTTCCACCCCACCTTGTGCATCAACTCTGTTGCAGATCTTTGTGTCATCTGCAAAGAGACATACTTTCCTTCAGTCCCTCTGCAGTGTAGCTACAAAGACATTGAAGGACCACGGTCCTAATACTGAACCCTCACGGCACCCCACTAGTAACCCCCTTTCTTCAGAGTGGACTCCATTTACTATTACCCTCTGTGTCCTATTCTCCAGCCAATTCTTTACCCAGGCTATCATCTTGGAACCCACTCCCAGGCTGGCTAACTTGTATATTAATCTTTTGTGTGGGACTGAGTCAAATGCCTTGCTAAAGTCTAGGTAGGCAATGTCCACAGCCCCTCCCTGATCTACTACTTTGGTCACCCAGTCAAAGAAATCTATTAGATTCGTCTGGCATGACCTTCCTGCTGTGAATCCATGCTGCCTTGGGTCCTGTGCCCCTCTGGCCTCTAGGTACTCAACAATTCTTTCCTTCAGAAGTGATTCCATAATTTTCCCTATCACTGAGGTTAAACTAACTGGTCTGTAGTTTCCCGCTTCTGCCCTGCTCCCACTTTTGTGAAGAGGAATCACATCGGCCCTCCTCCAGTCCTCAGGTACCACCTCATCCTCCCATGATTTCTTAAAGAGTGTAGTCAGTGGTGTCACTAGTTCTTCTCTTAGTTCTTTTAGAATTCTGGGATGAATCCCATCAGGCCCCATTGCTTTGTCCACCTTCAGTTTTAAGAGTTCTTTCAGAACCCTTTCTTCTGTAAATGGGCTGGTATCAACTTCTGTATCCAGAGTGTTTCTATTGTTTGTTTTAGGTACCTCCCCCTCTTCATTTGTAAATACTGAGCAAAAATATTTGTTTAGTATCTCTGCCTTTTCACAGTCACCCTCTGCCCACCCTTCCCCTTTATTAAGCCTCACTATCCCTCCCTTAGTCTTCCTTCGCTCCCTGATGTACCTAAAAAAGGTTTTATCCCCCTTCTTAACTGAGTTGGCTATCTTTTCCTCAGTTCGGGCCTTTGCTGTTCTGACTGCCTTCCCAGCTTCCTTTCGATTTAACTGATACAATTCTCTGTCCTGCTCCTTCTGTGTTTCCTTGTACGTTCTGAATGCTTTCTTTTTCTCTTGAACCTTCACTGCCACCTCCTTTGAGAACCATAGTGGTTTCTTACATCGTTTTGTTTTGTTTATTTGCTTCACACAAAGGCTTGTTATCTCTGTGATGGCAGTTTTTATTATTCCCCATTGTTCTTCCACCCCTCCTTCCTGCCCATTTGCTAGTGCATTCCTTAGGCACTCACCCATTTTGCAAAGTCAGCCCTCCTGAAGTCCAGTACTTTTGCCTTTGTATGGCTTGACTCTATTGCTGTGTTTATTGTGAACCATACTGTTCGACGGTCACTAGTTCCCAGATGGCTACCCACTTCTACGTCTGTGATCCTCTCTCCATCTCCATTTGAGAGGACCAGGTCTAAGATTGCTCCCTCTCGAGTGAGTGCCAATACTAGTTGTCTAAGGCATGCCACCTGTAGGGCATCTAGAATAACCCAACTCTTAGAAGTGGCTGCTGCAGCTCCACTCCAGTTAACATCTGGCATATTCAGATCACCTGTCAGCAGTATCTCCCCTTTATCTGCCATTCTAAGTATACTTTCTATCATTTCCTTGTCCATTTCCTCCCCCTGAGAGGGGGGTCTATATACAACCCCTGTGCGGATTGTGGTGCCATTGCCTGCCTCCAAATTGACCCACAGTGCTTCTTCTCCTCCCTGTTTACCCTTTTGTTCTATTGCTTTGATTCCTTCTCTTATGTGGAGAGCTACTCCTCCTCCTCCTCTTTTACCCTCCCTGTCCCTCCTGTAGGTAGTGTATCCTGGTATGTTTATGTCCCAGTCATGGTTCTGTGTGTACCATGTTTCTGTGACTACCACGACTTCCAGATGTTCCTCTTCCATCAAGGCCACTAATTCAGGAAGCTTGTTACCCAGACTACGGGCATTGGTACTCATTGCTCTCCATTTTTTGATGGCTTTACCTTCTGTAGCAGCATCCCCCACTGACCTTTCTACCTTGGTCTTTTTCTCATTTAGTACCCTGTTTTGTAGGGGGAGGCTGAGCTTTTCCTGCTGCTTATCAGTGCCTCCCCCCTTGACTAGTTTAAAAGCTTGCCAATGAAGCATTTAAACCGATTGCCCAAAAGACTTGTTCCCTTCCTGGACAGATGCAGACCATCCTGCCAGTATAGGCTGGTGTCCCTCCAGGTGGAACTCCAGTCCCCAGAGAAGCCAAACCCCTGTGCTCCACACCATTTTTTCAACCATTCGTTAAACTGCATGGTGCAAAGTACCCTCGCCTCACCCATGCCACTGACAGGCAGCACCTCTGAGAAGGATACTGTGTGTGCTACTTGTCTTAAGCCCCTCCCCAACTCTACAAAGTCCTTCTGCACTGCTCTAATCTCATAATGAGCCAAGTCATTTGTCCCTAGGTGGACAATGACGTCTAGCTCAGACTCCTGTGCAACTGGCCCTTGTTCTACAGTTTAAGGTTGCTGTGATTGCCCTGTTTTTTTCTTAGCTGGGTGGCACAATTCTGGCAGCTTGGGGTTCGGGGCTCAGTGATCTAGTAATAGGTCTTCGTGCTATCCAGTCTAGAGGCATGGCAGTAGTTGGTTTCTAAGCTGAATATTCACTGGCATGCCTGAAGGGCCAGACAACAATCAGCAGTATTTATAACCAAAAAATGATGCACACATTAACTCTGTATATGTCTAGAGAACATGTACAGTTAATACCTAGTAAGAATGCATCAGTGGTGGCACACTTCAGTGGTCCTGCCTATGCAAATTAATGTTAATATGGTGCCTCACAGGTCACAATCTTCACAGCTGGGTTTGCTCAAGGGGCTTGTAGTCTGTAAGCACCATTAAACTGCAACAGGTGCAAGACTGTGTCACTTTCAGATGTTCCACTGCATTGTTCATTTGTAGCACTTTGTATGTATTGAGCACACCCACTATATAGTTCATTTTCAGATGCTTTTGGGAACATGTACCTGCAACCCAGTCTATAAGGTGAAAAAAAGTGCTGCAAACTGCAGCCCATGTTTGAAGCAATCTATCATCAGTCGACTGGCATAATCTTACTGCAATGAGATGCTATGTACCAGCACCAGACATGCAATGCCATGGAAATCACAGTACCAAAAACTTAGCCAAGTGCCTCTTTAAAAAGCTTCCTGTATAACCTGCTGTGTCAGTTTTTAAGAGTTTCTAGTGGAAATGAATTCTAAAAGTGGACAGATCAACAGCCCCACTGGGAAGCACTTCCCTAAAAGCTGTGCATACAGATATTAGGTTTCTTTTCAAATTGCACATTTAGGCCCTTGTTCTACAGTTTAAGGTTGCTGTGATTGCCGTTTTTTTCTTAGCTGAGTGGCACAGTTCTGGCAACTTGGGGTTGGGGGCTCAGTGATCCAGTAACAGGTCTTTGTGCTAGCCGGTCTAGGGGCATGGCAGTAGAGCTACCACCAACCACAATGGTGACAAAAGATTGTGAGCAGTTTTGGTTTGCTGGGGGTCAGCAGGAGGGAGAGGATCGAGCATCCATTGGACTGCTCACCTCTCTTAGGGAGAGAGAGAGTTCTTGTCTCTGCCATAAGACTGACACCAGCTGGAAGCCTAGAGGCACTGCAGGATGGGAGTGACACAAAGCTGCAGGACATGCATATGCCGATATGCCTGCACCAGCTAGGGGAAGGAAAGAAAGAGAAGGAAAAATGAAGGTGAGGTAGGTGTGTATGATGCTCTGTGTGTCCACCCACCACCCACCCTACCACCAGGATCCTGCTGACCCAAGATCTGGATGACAAACTCCAGGGGAGATGGTTCCCCCCCTACTGGCCTCACCACAGGGGTCAATCCATGGGTGAAATGGGGATGCACAAGTAAGTCCTGGGGAGGTGGCTGCCATTGGGGTGTGGGGGGGGCCAGGGCTGACAGGAGTCAAGCCTGCCTCAGCCTAGCAACCCACAACCTTGATTTAAAAGAATTGGTCTTTGTGTTTGCAGAATGTCTGTTGGCTTTAGCCAGTCATGTTACTAAGCAATAGTGTAACAACATCTGGGCATTTGCTGGGGATTAACAGCCAGCTGGGCTGTGTTTTGGCCATTAACCTCAGCACAGGTATAACGCCCACAGGAATGCCCAGCTGTAAAGGCATGATTGCAATTATATTTCTAATTACATTAGTAAAAAAAAAATGGCATTAAGAAACAGTTTACACCTTCATGCGTTGCTCTGAATTGTACCAGGCCTTTCTAAGGGTTTAAGGGTTGGTACAGCAGCCAATCAGAGCATATGTCAGTATCATGAATAATTTATTAGACTTATAAATGGTCGTAGCATGCCATGGTTCTCACTCAGATACTGCTCCTCTGAGTAGCAGGAGGGTATTGGAAATAAAGGTGCACTGCTGTAAATCAATCTTTGTGTTCTAACACCTAATAGTGTTTACGCTGGCAGTTATTGTTGCACTATTTAGTCTGACTTTTTAATTTACTTTGCACCAAGTTCAATGAGGAAGGCCATAGAAGTAACAGTACTGGTACCAAAACCCTTTTATCGACCAGTAAATTAGAATCGGGTTAACAGTCTATTCAACACCGAAGGAAACATTGTGGCTCCTACTGAGTTTGATAGCTAGACTGTATTTATACTCAATACATTATTGGAATCCTTGGCGTCTTTAAAAACTGTGATCTAATCTATAATATGATGTTTACATATTTGACCCTCTCCATGGACTTAGTTAAACAGCTATTGGAGAATAGAGAAAAAGAAATATTACATATGGTTTGGATTTTTAGTGTTTGCATTATAGTGATAGTCTGATGTAACCCATTTGCAGTTGAATATTTAAAGTGCCTTTATCCTGTACTTCCACAATTTGAAGGGCTCTGACTAACCCCATTATGTAGCTATTCCATCATGTGCAGTGACATGTTTTCCATTAAAGTTGTGTTTGACATTGTTCCATATGACAGTACCCTTTGGCAAGTCATCACTGAAGGTATTTGCAGCAAAGGATCACCTTGGCTTAGATGCTGACCTATTTTTTCTACCTGGTGTAGCTAGGGAAACAATGTAGAACTCCACAGCAGTTTTATAAGAGAAGGAGGCACAACTTAATTAGATGGGTGATCTTCCCTAATGCCCACTACTGGCACTATACACACTGAAAACAAGAATATCATAGGTAGCTACTGGGTGGTTGTTTTGACATTTGCTTGATCTGATTTGTTGACTCAGACTTTAGATGAATGCCCACTACCAAGGTAAAGGATTAACACTCAGAAATCCATTAAAGGAAAACTGCACCGTCATATCTTCTAAATGTCATTGGCTTCCATGTCACCAGACAACTCTCTTCATGTAGCTGTTAAAGATGTATGGAACTGCTTCAGTTAGTTTTCACACTTCATACTAGGCCCTGTCACTCTCTTGGGAGGGTCCATTTCATGGTTGTTAAATTCTCATTGTCCCTGAGAGCTGCATTAGCATATGATAATGTGATGCATAATCAACCTTTAAACCCCCTAGTATGCCTGTCTGCTTAGGTAGTTTTAAAAGAACCAAGCTGCAAGAAGGTGTGAAATACCACATTAACCTTCAGTGAGTTTTACAAGCTATCTGAGCTGTAATGCAGTTTTTTCCCCCTTTAAACTCCATTCAGTTTATAGATTTCCATAGAGTTTTTGCAGGGTATTTGTTATTTTAGCATAGAGATACATGATATAAATGGTTGATCTGACATCATGTCCAGAGAGGATTACAGCATTGGACCCATAATGGGAAAGTAAGGGCTTGGTGGGGGGGTGCGAGGTGGTGGTTGCTGAGTGGGAGGGTTAGGTGGAAGGAAAGTAAGGACCACAAATGACATTGATGGATGTTTTTCTTTTTACAGGGTTTAAAAAAAAAAAACAACCCCGAGGATTCATAATTCAGGAATGGCCACAAAAGACATCGATGGACGTTTTTCTTTTTACAGGGTTAAAAAAAACAAAAAAAAACAGGGATTCCGAACCGTGCCACTAGGGGATTAGGTACCCCCAGTGTCACTCTTATGTTTCTGGGGGGGGGGTCACTGAGAGTGAAGGTCGGATAGGGGAATATGTAAAAAAATAAATAAATAAACAGGGAGGAGTCCTCATCGCGAAACTGGGGGATTGGGCACCCAAGTGTCACTCTTATGTTTCTAGGGGGGGAGGTGAGGTGGGATGGTGTGTGCTGAGAGGAGGGCTAGGGTGGGGGGATATCTATAATTTAAATGAAAAGAAAATCAGCGCTAAGAGCAGAACATGGCACATTCCATTGTGTTCAAAATGGCCATTGCATACTACTGCCCATGCACTAGCAGTCACGCGTGTGCAGTGCAGTGTGGCAGCCATCTTGGACATGACAGAGTGTGCTGTGACCGCTGTTTTATTTTTAATTTAAATTATAGACATCCCCAACCACCTCCCTCTCAGCACCCCCTAGAAACATAACAGTGACACTGGGTTGCCCAAGTATCGCGATCAGGATACTGCTGATTTCCACAGTAAAAATAGTGCAGTGAGAGTGGAGTGCACCAGGGACGTGGAGGCAACTGTGTTCCAACTCCAACATGTTGCTTGGTCGGAAGGAATGTGCTGAGTCATAGACATTGAAACATAGACTTTGACGGCAGATAAGGACCACTTGGCCCACCCAGTCTGCCCATTTCCCTACCTACTGGATAAGCTGCAGATTCTAGTTAACCAACAGCCTACTTCCTGCAACCCCCCACTATAATTGCCTTATGTCTGTCCCATGCATGTTTGAATTCCCCCACTGTTTTAGACCCAACAACCTCCCCAGGAAGGCGGTTCCATGTATCCACCACTCTCTCCATGAAAAAAAAAATTCCTCACATTACCCCTGAGCCGTCCCCCCTCTATCTTTAAATTGTGCTCCCTTGTTCTTACACATCTCTTTTTCTGAAAGATGCTACCCTCCTGGACTTTGTTAATTCCCTTGAGGTACTTGAACGTTTCTATCATGTCTTCCCTGTCCCTCCTTTCATCAAGGGTATACATATTGAGCTCTCTCAGTCTCTCTTCATATGGTTTCTGATGCAGACTCTGCACCATTTTAGTTGCCTTCCTCTGGACTGCTTCCATCCTGTCTATGTCCTTGCGTAGATGAGGTCTTCAAAACTGTACACAGTACTCCAGATGGGGTCTCACCAACTGTCTGTATAGAGGGATAACCACTTCCCTTTTTCTACTTGTGATGCCCCTTCCTATGCATCCCAGTATCCCCCTGGCTCTCCTTACCGACTTCTCACATTGCTTACCCACCTTTAGGTCATCTGATATGACTACCCCCAGGTCCCTTTCCATTTCTGTTGTTGTTAGTACCTCCTCTGCTATTATGTATTCTTCTTCTGGGTTTTTGTTTCCCAGGTGCATTACTTTGCACTTCTTTGCATTGAATCTAAGTTGCCATATGTCTGACCATTCCTCCAACCTTGTCTAGTCCCTTCTCATCTTTTTTACCCCCTCTTGTGTATCAACTCTGTTACAGATCTTTGTGTCATCTGCAAAGAGGCATAGCTTTCACTCCAGATCCTCTGCAATGTCACCTATAAAGATGTTAAAGAGGACTGGATCCAGTACTGAGCCCTGAGGTACTCCACTAGTAACCCTCCTTTCTTCAGAATGTGTTCCATTCACTATTACCTTCTGTGTCCTGTTGTGCAGCCAGTTTGCTACCCAGGCTACCACCCTGGGACCCACTCCCAGGCTGACTAACTTGATTATTAATCTTTTGTGCAGGACTGTGTCAAATGCCTTGCTAAAGTCTAGGTAGGCCATATCCACAGCCCCTCCCTGGTCTATTACTTTGGTCACCCAGTCAAAGAAATCAATTAGATTCATCTGACATGACCTTCCTGCTGTAAATCCATGCTGCTTTGGGTCCTGTGCCCCGCTTGCCTCTAGGTACTCAACAATTCTTTCTTTCAGAAGTGATTCCATCATTTTCCCTACCTCTGAGGTCAAACTTACAGGTCTGTAGTTTCCTGCTTCTGCCTTGCTCCCACTTTTGTGAAGGAGAATCACATCTGCCCTCCTCCAGTCCTCAGGTACCACCCCATCATGACATGATTTGTTAAAACGTGTGGTCAGTGGTGTCACTAGGTCCTCCCTTAGTTCTTTTAGGATTCTGGGGTGCATCCCATCAGGCCCCATTGCTTTGTCCACCTTGAGTTTTAGGAGTTCTTTCAGGACTCTTTCTTCAGTGAATGAACTGGTGTCAACCCCCCCCTACCCAGAGTGCCTCTATTGTCTGGTATAGGTAACTCCTCCTCATCTTCTTTTGTGAATACTAAGCAAAAGTATTCATTCAGTATCTCTGCCTTTTCACTGTCTCCCTCTGCCCACCTTCCCTCTCCTTTATTAATCTTCACTATCCCTCCCTTAACCTTTCTATGCTCCCTAATGTACCTTTAAAAGGTTTTATCCCCCTTCTTAACTGAGTTGGCTATTTTTTCCTCGGTTTGGGCCTTTGCTAGTCTGACTGCCTTCCCCACTTCTTTCTGCTTTAATTGATACAGTTCCCTGTCATGCTCCTTCTGTGATTCCTTATACTTTTTGAATGCAGCCTTTTTCTCCTTAACCTTCCCTGCCACCTCTTTTGAGAACCATAGTGGTTTTTTACTCTGCTTTGTTTTCTTTATTTGTTTCACACAAAGGCTTGTTGCCTCTATGATGGCAGTTTTGATTTTTCTCCATTGTTCTTCCACCCCTCCTTTTTGGTCATTTGCTAGTGCATTCTTCAGGTATTCACCCATTTTGCCAAAGTCAGCCCTTCTAAAGTCCAGTATCCTTGTTTTTGTATGGCTTATCTCCATGGTTGTGCTCATTGTGAAGCACACTGTGCAGTGGTCGCTTGTTCCCAGATGTCTACTGACTTCTAAATTAGTGATCCTCTCTCCATTTGAGAGTACCAAGTCTAGTATTGCTCCCTCCTGAGTGGGTTCCAACACTAGCTGTCTAAGGCCTGCCCCCTGCAGGGCATCGAGAATGACCCTGCACTTGGATGTGGCTGCAGTACATGTCATCCAGTTAACATCTGGCATATTCAGGTCCCCCATCAACAGTATCTCCCCTTTTTCAGCCATTTTGAGAATGTCCTCTACCATTTTCTTGTCCATTTCCTCCCCTTGAGATGGGAGTCTGTATACAACCCCTGTGCAGATTGTGATGCCATTCCCTGTCTCCAAGGTGACCCAGAGTGCCTCTTGTCCTCCCCCTTTACTTTTTAGTTCTGTAGCTTTGATCCCTTCCCTTATGTATAGAGCTACTCCACCTCCTCTTTTACCTTCCCTGTCTCTTCTGTAGATTGTGTACCCTGGTATGTTGACATCCCCGTCATGGTTCTCCGTGTACCATGCTTCCGTGACTGCCACAATATCCAGTTGTTCATCTTCCATCAGGGCTACTAGCTCAGGAAGCTTGTTTCCCAGACTAGGGGCATTGGTACTCATTGCCCTCTATTTAATGTTGGCTTTATCCTTTTCCCCCCATCCCTGCTCTTATTGCCCTTGTCTATTTTTCCATTTACCCCATCCTGCCCTGTGTTGAGCTCTGTACCTCAGTGTTTACCTTACTACCTGCTATGTTTTGTTGGGGGAGGCTTGAAATGTGTGTCCTTTTTTAAAGCAAGAGTTCTGCAGGGCTATGCCCATTGCAGCCCTAGAAAGGCAGGTTTTGCCAAACCAGCCAGATCTTCTTCTTTGATGGGAAGACCAAAAGGTTGATATTGATAGGGTTGTGGACATAGTCTATTTGGATTTTCATAGATTCATACATTCATACAGTGTGATGGCAGAAAAAGACCATGTGGCCCATCAGACCCTACATGATCACCAGCCTGTGCCCCCTTCCCCTACCAATGGTATCTCCAGTCCCTGTTCAGACTCCAAGTTCCATTTCCTACCAGTTTTTGTGATACCCATGTGTCTATCCCATGCTTTCTTAAATCCAGTAACCATTCTATCCCCCACCACTTCTGCTGGGAGGTGGTTCCAGGGGTCTACCACCCTTTCTGTGAAGAAGTACTTTCTCCTGTTCCCTCTGATCCTGCCCCCCCCCCACTTCATATTGTGTCCCCTAGTCTTTGGACATCTTTTTCATTGAAAGATGCTCTCTTCCTAGTCAGTAGTAAAAACCTTTATTTTTATACAGGATAGTAGATGGTAAATTTCATATCATTAGGACAAATGTTCTATTTACAAGATGGTCCTGTTGTTTAAAAGTTTCAAGACTCAAAACTCACAGATAATATCAAACTACAACAAAGTCAAACAGATATACAATATAAATATAATCATTTAAATGTCAAACAACATTTTATACCCCAACAAACAAATAACAAATGTTTAAATCTGATCCTACAGTTCAATGCATAAAAAACACATTTAAAACACATTTAAATAATGCACCTTGTTTATTCGCTTTAGGTATTTAAATGTCTTAACCATGTCCCCCCCCTCTCTCTCCTGATCTTCAGGGAGTACAGATTAGATCCCCTATCAATTTCTTGAAGGACTTCAGATGCAGGCCCTGTACCATTTTGGTCACCCTCCTTTGTACCCTCTCCATCCTGTCTATAGCCTTATGGAGATGAGGCCTCCAGAAATGTACCCCGTACTTGAGGTGGGGTCTTACCACCGATTTATAAAGTGGCATCATCACCTCCCTCTGCCTATTAGTAATACCCCTCCCTATACAGTGCAGCATACGATTCACCCTTCACAGTGCCCTATCATATTGCTTTGACACCTTTAGGTCATCCATTATTATAACCCCCAGGTCCCTCTCTTGCCCTGTTACTGTGATTACTTCCCCCCAGTTCATAGTTGGCCTATGGATTTTTATGCCCTAAGTGCATGATTCTGTGCTTCTTGGCACTGAATCTCAATCACCAAGTTCTTGACCACTCCTCTAATTTTCCCAGATCCTCCTTTTTCCCCCCAGTGTGTCTCTCCCATTGCAGATTTTTGTATCATCCACAAATAGGCACAACTTCCCTTTCACTCCTACCACAATGTCTCCAATGTATATATTAAAGAGGATCAGCCCAATACTGACCCCTGTGGCACCCCACTTGCCACTCTGCCCTCCTCCAAGTGAACCCAATTTATAACCACTCCCTGGCTTCTGCTGCTGAGCCAACTTTCCACCTATGTTACTATTTTTGGACCCACCCCATGACTGCTCAGTTTGTTCATCAGCCTTCTGTGAGGGACGGTGTCAACAGCCTTGTTGAAGTCCAGATAGGCCATGTCCACTGCCCCTCCCTGGTCCACCACCCATGTAACCCAGCTGAAAAACTTGATTAGGTTCATCTGGCAGGACCTCCCCTCTGTGAATCCATGTTGCCTCTGGTCCTGGAGACCATTGGCTTTAAGGTATTCACCAATTCTCTCTTTGAGGAGTGACTCCATTACATTTCCTACTTTTGGTACTGCACCACATGGGAGAATGATAGCAATATTTATAGTAGGTCAATTACAAATTGGCAGGCAGAGAGTTACACCACAGAAGCAATAATCAAGATGGAAGGCAGTCATGAGTGCGATCCCTCAGGAGTCTTTGTTGGGACCATGGCTACGCAACACTTTTTGGTAAGGATCTGGAGGTTGGCATTACCAGCAATCTGTTTAAATTTGCTAATGCCAACAAGATTGTCAATACCATTAACACAGCAGATTAGGTTGCCAAGTTACAGGAGAACATGTGCAAACTTGAAGACTGGGCAGAGCATTGAGGGCTTAGGTTTCATATGGAAAAGTGCAAGGTGACTCACCTTGGGGACAGGAACAAGAAACATAATTATACCTTCTGTTGTAAGGTACTGCTCAGCAAAGAGGTAGAGAAAGACCTAGGGAGAACTGTAAATGACTAATTGAAGCATGAAAGGCAGCGTGCTGCAGTGGTAACAGACTGTTGCTGTTTACTGAGACAAGTCAGTAACAAGCTGGTATGAGGACATTATCCAGTTCACATGGCCCTGTTTAGGCCTAAATTGGAGTACTAGATTTAGTTTTAGTCAGCTCAGTAAAAATGATATTAAGGAGATGGAGAAGGGCCTCACAAGGCAAGTTAATAAGGGATATGATTACACTTTTTAGAATATTTAAAAGGTTGGGCTTTTCAAGCTGGTGCAGTCTAATAGTATTGGGGAAATCAACTGAAGCTAATGGAGGAGGGATAAAATTAAAATCAGGGAGCAGTATTTAATGCATAGAGAGGTGAATATATGGAACTAGCTGCCTGAGAAAACTAGCACATTATCACTATCACAGTTCATGTGTTCAAAAAAGCTAGTGGTACTGGTCACAAACCCCCTCAGCAGATCAGGCCCTCTGCTCCCACAGTGCCAACCTGCAAGTACAGGAAACAGAAACAGGGTAGCCCTCCTGTCTGTTTTGTGGGTTCGAATCAACCTTTGGTCTCAAGTCTTGGAGGGATTCAAACTGTGAACCTCTTGTTAGCACACCCAATGTACAGGCTCAGATAATTCTGCTCTTTGGGGTGGGGGTCAGATATCTTTTGCCTATGGGCACCTAACCAGGCATACAAAATGAACCCTTAAAACTCTATGGAAGACCAAAGGAAAAATTCTTACTTTTTCTCAGTTTGGAAAAACCAGTAAGCTTTGTACAGTGTCAACTTTAACCATGTATGCTTCCCTTGTCAAGAAAAAGAATTTCAAAGGCACACCAAGTAGTCTGTAAAGTAGAGGTTTACTTAAAAATAAATAAAAACATGTACAATGTAAATACAGAACCATATATCACAGAACATACAAATCACTTAAAAAAAACAGGTTTAAATGTGCAGACTAAACCTCCTACCACAGTACTCTTAGAATTGTCTCTTTTAAGGTATATTCTTCTAACAGTGCCTAGTGTTACTTTTTCAGAGTCCAAACGTTTGTGTCTAAGTGGAAAACAGAATACTGTTTAAAAACTGGCTTTGCCAATCTCTTTGTGTGAGGTCACCTAGCTCCTCCCTGTCAGAATATAAAAAATTATACCAACAGGATGTCTTATTCAGAGGTAAATTAAAATTCTGTGACCTCAGCAAAACTCATTTTTTTCAAATGACTTTCTTTGGTCTTATGAGCAGCGTCCCCTTTCCAGGACATCAAAGGACTTGTTAAGACTCTCAGCCAGATCTCACGGAGGTGCAACATGCTTTGTATCACCATGTGAAATTAACTGTGTTTCCTCTGAATGTCATAAAAGTTTATGATCTATCTTGGCAGCTGGCAAGCTGTAATTTAGCCTGTAATTATCTCTTGGTCTTCCAGGTAACACCTTGTAGCCAAAACCTGGGAGGGGGTGTCATTCTACAGGCTGATTCGGCATGTCTCATGAGAGACGCTGAATAACACATTGTTATATTACAAAAATCATACAGTGATCAGAACCAGCTGTCTAAGTGTCACAGTACCATTGTTTGTTCCTATTTAAGTTTGTAGCAACTCCACTCCTCCTTCCATGCTCTACAGTTGTTTATAGTTGCTGCTGTGAGTACAAACCAACAAGAACTAAAGTTGGCTGATGATGTTACTTTCATGTCCTTGACAATAACATGACTGTACTAGCTCTCTGAAGACATTTTATTGAGCATAAAATGAAAGTTGTGAGTTTGCTGTGGAATAAACTGCAACTGTGGCTTGTGACTGGAGGAGAGGGTGTTCATGAAACAGTTCATACAGCAAAAACACAATAGTGGTCTGGGTTTATGAGGTAATAATCAGACCAGGGGTAATAAACAGTGAGGCCCAAGGATGAGGTATTTATTAACCCCTCTGGTCCAGTTATTACCAAATATACTCAGATCACTATTGGTATTATTACTATTATACTGAAAATATATATATATTAAAACAAAACCAAACATTTTTAAAAACTGCTTAAATCTGTTTGTTGCACTACAGTGAGAAAACAGTAACCATTTCTCAAAGATGCACTGTATTGTTTCTGGATGTCTCTGGTTGCTGCATAATGAAATGGGATGCAAACTTAGCTTGCTTTCTGACTGCTAAGTACACATGCAGCAGCCAGTCAGAATGGTTTCTGCTAGATGCATAGCACTAACTCTGCTCTAATTGAATTCACTTATTTCATCCATTAGGCACTTGACCAGGGGCATCTGTTTGGTACAATCTTTATTGACCTAACCAAGGAATTTGATTTGGTGGATCATCAGCTCCTGCTCCACAGGTTAGGTTGCCTGGGGCTCTCTCCTGATACAGTTAACTGGTTCAGTAGCTATCTGACTGGGCGCTCACAGCAAGTCAAAATCAACGGAGTCATTTCTGAGACCAGCAAGGTCACAGTAGGGGTCTCAGGGTGCTTCATACTGGGCCCACTTCTGTTTAGCCTCTTTGTAAACAACCTTCCAGATGCCTGCCTAGCATCTAAAGTCCCGCTCTATGCAGACAACACCATAATCCTCTCCTGTGACATCCACCAGGAAGCACTAACCAGGAACCTTTTTTTCTGGACCCCCAATCAGAGCTCAGTCCTGCTCCGCCAACCATCCCACCATGCTCAGGCTTGCCTCCCTAAATGGGGCTGCTGGGTGGGCACCCCCTCCTGACAGACACTGGGGTAGGTGAGACCTGGCTTACCCCCCCCGGGTTAGGACCACATGAGCAGGCCCCCCCAGTGGACACTGATGGGCAGTGGGAATGGCAGCAGAACTGGCATCATACAAGGGGGCTGGCTTTTTCCTGATGCTAAAGCCCTGGGGCAGGGACATGCACTAACATTCAGCATCTGACCCCCCGCACATGACAACACTGGCCACTGTGGAACCCCTGACCTCTGCCAGTAGTCCATAGTGCAGAAGACACTCAGCCCCTTCTCCCCGGAGAAGGAGAACAGTCCTCCAGATGCTCAATCCTTCTTCCCTGGCTGGCTCTCTGACTCCCAAATTCATTCCTGAACTCAGGATGTTAGCAATGCAGATGGATGTCTTGCCTCTGTGCCGGCAGGCCAGCACTAACAAGGAACCTGCAAAGCAACTTCACCCAACTACAGGAATGGTTTAAAAGTAATCTGCTGGTACTCATCAGCAAAAAGGAAAAAAACAAAGATGTTACTCTTCACAGGGTGTCAAAAGAGGAAGGAAACAATCCCCTTCATAACAACAAACAGCTTGGGCACCACTCTAGAGTAGGTGAACTCCTTCAGTTACTTAGGGATCACTATTGATGAGTCACTATCATTCGAGGAACACACTAGCAATATTGCCAGCAGGAACCTAGGGACCCTTTATAGGCTTCAGCTTTGCCTCACACAAGAGGTCAGGTTAACGGCTGTCATTGGCACAATCCTACCAGTCCTTGACTATGGTAATGTGGTTTATGGTGCGGCCTCAGAAACTACCCTCCAACAAATCAAAACAACTCTAAACAAGACTTGCAAATTTGTGCTCAATGCTGACCATCTCATGCACACATGCCATCTCTACTCTAGGACCAAATGGCTTCCTCTCTATGACTGAATAAAACTCAAGACCTACCTGCTAGGGAAGAAAGTGTTACTAGGTCTCACACCTCCATCCATACGGGCACTATTCTAGCCATTCCCCTCCCAGCTTGCCACTAGGAGAGAACTAAAACATGCCCTGGCAGTGTATTTCTAGAAAAGAACACTTGGCAGGTGAGCCTTTGTAGTTAGGGCACCTATCTGGCTAAATGACTTTCCTTATGCCATCACGAGCCCTGCACGCCTTGGCCACTTCAAAACAGCACTCTGGAAATCCCTCATACCACTAGAGCACTGCAACTCCCAAACCTAACCTCCACCTAGTTTTCTCACAGTTCATGACAAGACCTGTCCCCTAGCCTCTGTGGCCAAATGCTGCTGGGTGGGCTGATTGCTTTAGCACTCCCACTAACAACTGCCCTCTGCTCCCCTCTTCTATCTTCTTCCCCAGTTGAGACTGAACAGCTATATCTGTGGATGCTCTGTGTCAATATGATTGTCTACTATCAACTGTGAATGTATTTGCATACTGAGTTACACATAGTGAATGTACAGTATTTACACATTGTGCTATCTAAAGTTTACCTGTCAATGCTTGCTGGCTGCAACTGATTAGACTTCACCAGATTTATCTGTGGATGCTCTGTATTGATCGGCACCCTTCCTTAGCTGTTGAATGCATCTGAATATTATACTACACAAAATTACTGTATTTGCACATTGTATTGCCTAAAAGTTTATCTGACAATGTTTGTTAGTGGCTACTGTCTCCACTTACTTCCTGTATATATTACTTCTTGTCTCCCCTTCTAATTTGTCTGACAAGGAACTTTTGTAAATGAGCTTTAAGCTCAAAGTTGTATTTCCAAAATGTAACTAAATAAATAAAGACCGCAGAGCCACTGTCCGATTATTATTCTTAGCCAATCAGAATGCAGAGCCACTGTCTCATTATACAGTCTACTGTCCGGTTATTGCTGAATATCTGGACAGTAACTCTGCATTCTGATTGGTTAAGGGCAATTTTATTCAGTATAATTGCAGATATGTTCGGTAACTGTAAGTCTAGGTAGACAGACATGGATAATTTGCTCAAATTCATGTTGAGAGTGGCGGACGCATGGAACAGTCTTCCTGAGGGAGTCATGGAGTCAAAAACAGTGGGGGAATTCAAGAATACATGGGACAGACATAAGGCAGTTCTAGCAGGGGATAGGAGGAAGTAGGCTGTTGGTTAACTAGGATCTGTAGCTTATCCAAAAGGTAGGGGAATGGGCAGACTAGGTGGGCCAAGCAGTCCTTATCTGCCTTCAATGTCTATGTTTCTATGTTTCAAATAATTGCTTATAATCATAAGTATTTTCCAACATAATGACCCAGATACTTTATTCCTATCATCTGAGCAAAAATGGCCATTATACACAGGCATCTCTACAGGTGAGTCTTCTAGCTGCAATGAAATCATGCAGTGTTATTCAGCTAAACACTGATAAATGTCTGCTAAAATACCATGTAAACAGAAATGTAATAAAAGTTGCAAATTATTGAACCCAAAACAAACCAAACTACATTTTGCTAAAAAACAAACCATTATGCTGTTTATTTGTCCAAACCCAAAATGCTGGAATAGGGTCCAATGGCTTAATGCCTACAAGCATTCATCTTCAGGAGCTGCTTAGTAGAATATACTTAGAAAAAGCATTATGAAAGACCTTCAGTTATAAGCAGGTCTTTTTAAATGACTATTATCCTTGGGACCAATTATCAAACTCTCCCAAGCTTTGTAACGGGCTTTACATCAGCCTGCAGGAAACAGCAGATACTGTTGTGTTATTGCCCAAAGATACCTTTAAAACTTCCCTACATACAAAGAGAAGGTTTCAAGATAAACATCACAACTGTCCTCTAATGAAGAAGTGCTGACATTATATTATGCTATACACTTAATATTTGTTAACAAACAATAATATTTAGTTTAACTCCCAGTTTTGGCAGGATTTGTCTTTCCTGAGCATAGCAGTAATGAGCTTACTGTGGATAACCTCCTCTTTGATTGGCTTATTTCATCTTATCTGTATTACCATAAGCTAGAGGGCAGGACTTTCAGTAGCTCTGATACAGACACAGGAGTGAGATCTGCTGGCCTCTGCATTGTAACAGATCCACTGATGCTTCCCGTGATTTCTGGAAGCTTGCGTCAAAATAACAACATTTGCATCATTATTTTGCCGCAAGTGCCAGCATTTTAGATGCAACCCCATCTAAATAACTGACACTGTTAGACCAGCTAATGGATGCTCTAACAACCTAGTAAATAATATAGTGGTACAACTGTATCGTGCCTGTGAGGAACCGGCGGGTTTGTGGCCTTAAATTCCTTGAGGTTTCCGTTACTGGCATCTTTTCTTTCCCTCTGTGTCACAGTTACAGCTATATAGGTAATAACTAAGCATAATCCCAAAATAGTGTACTGCAACTGGACTATATTTATAACCAGGTGATAGGAGTGACAGGCTCTATGGTTTATAGTTCATCCTATCTCTCTGCTGCTATGTTGTTATGATTAATGAAAACAAAACCTCCCACAACCGCAACAACTGTGTAAAGCAGTACTGTAGTAGCTCCTGTTACCCCCCGCCCATTTTATTTTTGGGGGGAGGAGGCAAGGCAATGGCAGTTTATTTTGTGCAAGTAGTGCTGGTGATTAGCAGAATATCATTTTTAGTGAATGTTTTTTAATTTTAACCTGCTCAGAACTTTTAAATTTTAAGGAGGGAGGCACTGCCAAGGACATCTGTTATGTCCTGTTTTCAAATAACTTTCTTATATTGTTGTGCCTTTGGAAAAGGTCTTATGAGACTGGGACCCACATGCTGACTTCCAGGGTTCGGAGTCCATGGTTAATTCTCACCTAGGACTGAGCTGGCCTGTTGGTGCAACAGTAGTACTGCTTCTCATGACACTGGCCACCCAGGTACAGGAATGAGCCTGGGCCACTGGTGGGCCAACAGGTGGATGATGCTTGAGCATCTCAGTGGATGCTCAGATTCTCTGGGATGGGAGGTTGTCTATTCCCACTGAGTTAGGGCCACCTGGAGGCTCACAGTTGGATCACCAATGATAACAGCAATAGGGGAGAGAGAGACTGGCTGGCTCACACCATGTGCACTGGTTGCATGCATATGCATGCACATTTATGCCACTGTCTCTGTGAAGGGTGGGAGAAAAAGAAGAGGAGGAAAACTACCAGCCAATGCAGGATTGCATGCCCTCACCTCACAGGCCTGGTACCATTTATTGGGTTCCAGTATTCCACACTGGATTTGGTCTCTATAGGGGGTCTGTTGTCATCTTCAATTGCCACATTAGGGGGTAAGCCCTGGGGGCTACAGGAGGTCTGAAGTAAGTCCCACATGCAGTAGCTGACAGGGTTGGGGGTTAGAAGGCCAAAGGTGGTCTCAGCTGGGATGGGGGAGAGGAAAAGTAATTAAAAAGAAAAATAATTTTCAGCAAGGACTGAATGTTCATCTGCTCACATAGATGTGACTGATATAACACTGACTAGTGGAGGCAAAGATGATCAGAGAAAGCCTTGCTTCAATGATACAGCCCAGTTAAAGAGCTACTGATGCCTCAAAGGAAACTTTAAAAAACATAAACATTAAGTACAATTCTGCCTACATTCCATTTATATTTTATATATTTCTCATCCCCGTTATTTATTACTAAGGAAAGTTGCATGAATATGTGATCTTTATCTCTTAGAGTTCCTTCAGAGTCCATCTACCTCTACATCTTACTCCTTACTTCAAGTCATAGTCCTCTGTTGTGACATCACAATCCGCTGCCATGGGAGTAACTGTGATATCATAAGCAGTGCTCTATTACTTCAGGTATGGAGAAATCAGTAAGAATAGACAAAGTCTTCAGGAGCAAAGATCCTGTTTTAATACAGATTACCTCAGTAATAAATAATGGGGAGGAGGAATACAGCACTAATGGGAAATACCAGCTGGATTGTGTCTAAATATTAGGTTTTGTTAAAGTTCTCCTCAATGTGTCACCAGCTCTTTAAGGACAATGCAAAATTGTGGTGGACTGGATGTTTCTTGTGCTCCTTGACAATAAACCATTGCTCACAGGAATTGGACCTTAATTCATTGCTAAGGTTGTAGGGTTAGTTTAGGATGTTAAGAGATTCTCAGATGCTGCATTAACCACTCCATAGCACTATTGAAGTTATAATGTGTTAGTTGATCACTACACGAGGCAATAATGTGACTGTTGAGCGAATAAAGTATAAGGCCGAAGGTTGAGTACTTTATCCTCAAGAGACAATCACATTACTGCTGAGGATACAGAGGAAACTAGCACATTTTCAGTATTCTGCTTCATATGTTTGAGAAAATGCTAGTGGTACAGTTTTTTGTCCCTTGTTAAGCTTTTTGTAAATACACTCCTCCCCTTCCTGCTCTGAGTTGTTTTGCAGTTGCTGATGTGAGAGCAGACCAACCAGTATGTAAGGTTGGATAATTATGTCATTACTATCATTTTATTGACAATATAATGACTGTTCCAAGCTCTCAGCAGTCATTTTATTGAGATTAAAATGACAGTTGTGAGTTTGCTGTGGAATAAACTATTTGTAACTCTGGCTTGTGATTGGCAGAAAGGGTGCACATGTAGTATAATTACATATTTCTTTGATAACCATAAATCCAAGCAGAGAGGCACAGATAATTTGCTCAGATATTCACTGATAATGCAGACTATTTGACCATATAATAACTTGAATAACTGACACTATGTTCCAGAAAGTGAAAAGATCTGGCTAAAGAAGATTACTATGAACTAACGTCTCTTCAGGTGAGCCTTCTAGCTGCAACGGAATCATGCAATGTTGTTTGGTTAAACATAGATGAATGTCTGCTAAAATATTATGTAAACAGAAATTCAATAAAAGTAGCAAGTTATTAAACCCAAAACAGGCCAAACTACATTTTGTTAAAAATAAATCATTATGCTCTTTATTTGCCCAAACCAAAAATGCTGGACTAAGATCCAACAGCTTAATGCCTACAAATATCTGTCTTCAGGGGCTGCATAGTAGAATATATCAGTACTCAGAAGAAGCATTAAGAAAGACCTTCAATTGTAAGCAGGACTTTTTAAATAACTATTAACCTTGGGACCTGTCAAAGCTCCCAAATTCTATAATGTGCTGTAAATCAGCCTGCAGTAAACAGCAACTAATGCTGTGTTAATGCCCAAAGATGCTATTAAAGTGTTCCTAGGTACAAATCTGTCCTCCAGTGAAGAAGTGTGCATTTTATATAATGCTATACCCTTGACATTTGTTGACAAATAATAGTATGTTCTTTAAACCGCAAATGTGAAGTGTGAAACTTGTCTTTTTGGATCATGGTAGTAAGTAACTTACTATAGCTAACCCTTTGCTTGGATGGAAATATTTCATCTTATATGTAGCACCATAAGACTGAGGGCAGGCTTTTCAGAGGCTGTGATACAGATGCAGGAGCAAGATCTGCTGGCATGGGCATCGGAAAAGATCAGCTGGTGCTGCCCTTAATTTGCAGAACTTTGCATCAAAATAATGACATATGCATCATTATTTTGTCACAAGTATCAGAATTCCGGACACAACTACATCTGATCGACTGACGCTGTTAGATGTGCTGATGGATGGTCTAACACTGCAGGCTGAAGGCTAAAATTCCATCCTGGGGTTGTTCTGGTTTTGAAGATTTAAAGATGTAAAGGTTTCTGTCAGTGCAAGGTGTAGACCCTATGGCAAACAAAAATACAGCAAAAAAAATAAATAAATAAATAAATAAATAAAAAATAACTAGTTTTTCAATAAGAAAAAATAGCTTCTGAGCTTGTGTCTCTTATTTCAAGATTTCACTCAGAAGCTGGTATCATGATACAGTTCCATAGTAATAGAGAAACAAATTATATCTGTGAGGGAGATAGTTACATTATCATTTCTACTCCCCTTTTGTAGCTGTTTACTTGCTATCACCTGGGAGTATAGTTTATTTGAGACCTTGCTTTTTGCCAAGAAAAATAAATAATGAAACACTTTACTAGAAAGGGCACTTACTTTTAATATCTCTAGGTCACTTCCCTTTGCTCAGCTAATTTCTGCTATTACACCACAACTGTTTAATTTTTATGTCTTTGTTTTGCAATGAAAATAAAAAACAAAACTGTGTGTCTTATGCCAATCTTTGGCTGTACCTCAAACATCCATCATACACCTAGCAGTTCCATCTGTGCGGTACCTAAACTGTAACAGCATCTCACCCACTGCGCAGGTTATTTATTACAAGACATAAACACAGGCACTAATACAGCTTTCAGTGACAACGGTGATGTAATCCTTCTTATAACCTCTCTCCCAAGGGCTCTTCTAGGAATCCCTCAGTATTGATCAACAGCGAAATGATCCCTGCTTCTCTTCTGTTTCAAATGCAAACAAGCTTTAACAAAGAAAAAACACTGTAAGTAGGATAACAGTGTGGGAACCTTACATCAATTGTAAACTGAAAAATTAACCTCAGTTAGCTTTATTTTGCTCAAAAGATCTACTAATTAAAAATATATTTTAGCCAATTACTTATAGAGTCATTAAGATTTATCTGTGGTTTCTCCTCATTATTTCTTTGTTACATTTCCACCAAGTGCATGCTACTGTTTTCTATCCAGGAGCCCTAATGCTTTATCCAGCTTCACATCACCCAGTCTGTGGACCCCCTTATAAGGGCTCTACAAGGGTTTAAGGTGTGCCGTGCATTTTGATTCCACTGTTCCTGCCTGTACTGCATACTGCTTGTAGAGGATGAGAGACAGCACCTGAAGATTGATCAGAGAGGCTTATTTACTGTAGGTTCGGTTGGAGGGGTCATTGGGCTGGAGTGATAGGGGGATTACACAATGACCGGGGATTGTTTTTAGGAAAGAGGTTTCTGACAACAGAGTGGGCTCCTTGTACCTGCTTCTGTAAGTGAAAAGGAAACAGTCTTAATTACTTATTATGGGCTTGTATGTAAGGTAAAAGAGTGCAAATTAATAAAAGAAGCAGGGCACTAAAAATGAAGGGGGATGGCAATGAGAGCATTAAAAAGAGACAGTGGAAGGAAGGAGGGCAAAAACAAAAAAGGGGACTAGCAAACAGAGTGGTAACAAAATCTGGAAGGCCATGTATTCAAATGCTAGACATCTAGAAAATAAAATTCCAGACCTAGAAGCCATCATGGCAGAGGCTGCCATGGATATTGTGGTCATTACCGAGGCATGATGCACTGAAAAGTATGATGGGGACATGGTCATATCAGGCTATACTCAGCTCAGGAAGGACAAGGTGGGAAGAAAAGGAGGGGGTGTGGTGCTTTATATGAAGGAAAGCATAAAAGCAATGAAGATTCAGGGAATCTGGAGGGACGGAGGTACTGTGAGTCACGCTGGAGACTGGAAATAGAGCCACTATTCTCATTGGTGTGATTTTCAAACCTCCAGCACGGGGAAGGATTTAGATAAGCTAGTGTTGGAAGCCACTGTCAAAATGGCAGAAAAGGGGGAGATGCTGCTGCTGGTGGGGAACTTCAATCTGCTAGATGTAGACTGGAGCCTTCCAGTTGCAGTTTCAACTAGAAGCAGGGACATCCTGGACTCTCTGCTGGGGGTGTTCCTCAGGCACCTAGTCAGGGAGCCCACTTGTGATGGGGTAATACTGGACCCAGTGCTCACTAACAGGGACAGTGCTGCAAAAAAGGTGGGAGGCCACCTGAGGACCAGTGATCACCATATAGAGTGGTTCAACATAAGGATGACTGCGGGATCAAACTACACAAGGGTGAGGGTCCTGGATATACGGAGGGTGTATTTAAAGAAGATGGGTGAATGCCTCAGGGATGACCTGGTGGGAGGAATGACCTGGTTGGGGGAGGATGACCTGGTGGGGGGATAACCTGGGCGGGGTGGAGGAACAGCAGGTAAAGGTAAAGGAGGGCATAGTAAAGGCAACAAACCTCTGTGCCAAGCAATTGAGCAAAAGCAAGGGGAAAAAGACCACTATGGTTCTCGACAGAAGTGGCTGAGAATAGCCCAGTCAGTAATGGAAAAGGACAAGACATTTTATAGGTATGGAGTGAAAAGAGGAAGACCAGGGGAGGGATTGTAAGGTTAAGAAAGGAAAGGGGAATGCTGCAACAGAGGACCAGGAAAAGGCAGATATCCTGAACAAAAACTTATGTTCAGTGTTCACAAAGGAAGGAGCAGGGGAGGGACCACAAAAAAGCAGCAGAGCTTCAGAGGGAGGAAGGTGGACACTAGGCCTTTTTCAAATGAGAGTCCTGAAGGGACTCACAAATCTGAATGTGGGCAAATCGATGGGGCCAGATGGTGTGCATCTAAGGGTATTGAGGGAGCTCAGGGAGGTACTGTGTGCACCTCTGACAGTCCTGTTTAACAACTCACTCGAAACAGGAGTGGTTCCAGAGGACTGGAGGAGGGCAGATGTAGTCCCAGTTCACACAACTGGTAGCAGGGAGGAGGCTGGCAACTAGACGCCCATCAGCTTGACATCAGTGGTGGGAAAGTTAAAGGACAAGAAAGCAAGTAACTTTGGGGGGTAAATGAAATTGCAAATGCTCCCTTGTGTTTGCAGAATAAGGACTGCTGATCTAGGTTATGCCAGTGTTTACCCATTATCTTGCTGGTTTATAACATTTTAGTCAGAATTGAAATCTGTCCTGAAATGTAAAGAAATCCTCCGAATAGCCCCGCTGCCGAGCTGCTGCTTGGCTCACAAAATGGAGACGACATGCTACATGATGATATAATGAGTCCGCTCCACTTCTTACATTAAAAACCTATGGGCATGGTTTTAAAATGGTGGATATTAGAAGTATATGTAGATATTGGCATATGTATCGATACTTAGCTTGTGCACCTGGGCACAAGCTACGTACTGATACATATGCTGATATCTACATATACTGCCAGTATCCACCATTTTAAAACTGTACCCATAGGTTTTATTGTCAGAAATGGAGCAGACTTGCTTCGATAACATCATCATGTAGCACATCATCACCGTTTTGTGAGCTGAACAGCAGCTCAGCATTGGTGCTATTCGGAGGATTTCTTTACATTTCAGGACAAATTTTAATTCTGGCGAAAATGTTATAAACCAGCAAGACAAAGGTAAACACTGGCATAATCTAAATTAGCAGTCCTTATTCTGCAAACACATGGAAGCGTTTGCAATTTCATTCAACCCCCAAATTACTTGTATTCTTGTCCTTTAATAGAATTACTACTGAAAGGATTGTGGAATATCTTTGATCCCAAGGATTTCTAGGCCCAAGGCAGCATGGATTCATGGGGGAGGTTGTGCCAAATGAATCTGATAAATTTCTTTGACTAGGTGTCCAGGGAATTAGATCACTGTGGAGCGGTGGATGTGGCCTGCCTAGATTTCGTACGGCTTTTGACACTGTTCCACACAGAAGAGTCATAAGGAAGCTGGGTAGCTTAGTGGTGGGTTCCAAGGAGGTAAACTGGCTAAGAAATTGGTTAGGAGATAGGCAACAGAGGGGAGTGGTGGTAAATGGAGTTCACTCCAGAGAAGGGTGGGTAATCAGTGAGGTGCCTCAGGGATCAGTACTGGGACTGACCCTCTTTAATGTCTTTATAAGCAACATTGCCTGGAGCTGGAAGGGAAGGTCTGCCTCTCTGCAAATGACAACAAAATCTGTAATAGAGTGGACACTCGGGGGGGGGGGAAGAGCAGAGACCTGAGAAAACTTGAGGAGTGGTCAAGGGTATGACAGCTGGGTTTTGATGTGAAAAAGTGCAAAATCATGCACCTAGGGCTCAGAAACTCAGGGGTGGAGTACAAAATGGGGGGAGAGGTAGTCAAGACCACCAAAAAGGAATGAGACATGGGGGTAATCATATCTGATGACCTAGAGGTGGCCAGGCAGTGCGAGAAGGCAGTTAGGAGGGCTAGTGATTGCTGGGGTGCATAGGAAGGGGTATCACCAGCAGAAAGAGGGAGGTGGTGTTGCATCTGCATAGATCCCAGGTGAGGCCCCAGCTAGAGTACTATATCCAGTTCAGAGACCACATCTCCAGAAGACATAGTCAGAGTGGAGGATGTCCAGAGAAGGGTAACTAAAATGGTGCAGGATATGCATCAGAAGCCCTACAAGGAGAAACTAAGGAACCTCAATATGTACACCCTGAAAGGGGGGTGGTGTTATAGTGATCTTTAAATATAAAGCATGAGAGAATATTTTTCAGAAAAAAAAGGTGCTCAAGAACAAGAGGACATGCAATGAAGCTATGGGGGGGGTTAGATTTAGGAGAGATGTGAGGAAGTACTTCTTCACAGAAAGAGTGGTGGATGCCTGGAACAGTCTACCAGTGGAGGTGGTGGGGTGAAAACAGTGGTGGAGTTCAAGAATGCATGGGGTAGGCATAATGGAATCTTAGTGGAATGAAAGTGGGCAAGAGTTGGAGATCAAGTAGGGTCTGCTGTGACACTGTAGGTAGGGAAAAATGGGAAGATGGGTGGGCCAAGCAGTCCTTATACGTTGTTAAATTCTATGTTTCTGTGTTTCTAACAGGGCCTCAAAGGAATGTCTCTTGTGATATAAGCAGGAGGTTTGGGCAAGAGGACAGTGAAAGGAACTGAGTGGTTCTGTATGCCCAAACCTCACAAGATTAGACTCTTATCCCATACAAAGGCATCCCTTGGAGGCCCCTAGTATCTTATTATAAATCACTTGAATTTGGCTTGAGTGATTTATAATATGTTCTGGGTCTTTTTGCTACAAATTCAGTACAATATTATGCACAGAGTTTATCTTACTCCAACCACACTAAATAAAATGGATTAAAATCTCAGGCTAATGTTCACAATGCTTAGACCAGACTGGATCCTTAATCCACATGTTTTCAGCTTGCAAAAGGTTAACTAAATTTTGGGAGGAGATTATCACTATGTTGGAAGAAGACACATTAGCAAAGATAGAAAATGATACAGTGCATTTTATTTCAGGAAGGGGGCTGTGTAATTTGAATTGTGAACCAGCATAAAGAAAACGTCTTTCTTGGGGCTTATTAATACAAAACAAGGCATCATAATGAAAGGGAAGAGCTATGATCCCAAAATATTACATTTTTGTCCAATATGGTGATTGATTTGTACAAAATTTAAAGAACACATTATTATGTGGACAAGAGCAACAATTTGAGCAAATATGCGATCATTTTAGAAATGTCCTGCAAAGGAAGGTGAGACATACAGTACCAGAGCTTAGGTATTTGTCTTCCTATCCCTATACTAATAGACAGTAGTACTGTATGCTTAGAGTTGTATATTTACATATCATGGGCAGAATTCATAAAGGAGATGTGTCAGCACATCCCCAACTTGCACACTGGCGTGAATCTGGAAGAGGACTGAAGCACCGGCACATCCCTGATGCACAGACACACATCGCAGATGCATCGCATACTGCCCATAACGATATGTGGCACATCTGGAGGGGTTGTGCAGGGAGCATGCCCATGCATATGGTGCGCAGCCCCATTCACAGCCCAACATGGAGGTACATCCCTGGGGCAAGTCCAGAGATGCGCTTCCCAAAGATGAGTCTACAACAAGTAGAGCTAAGTGGATTGCCACCCACAGGCAGGCTGCCATACTGCAGACAGCAGCACAGCAGCCTGCCCATGCACCTTCAAAATGGGGCTGAGTGCTATTTGACTACACAAAGAAGATGTTGAACTCCTTAATAAAGTGCTAACTGCTATATTTATTGCAGTTCACCAAAAATACAGTCAAAATTCGCCAGGGAGTGCAACAAAACACACTGGCCCCTGCGCTTCAGCTCAAGGCCTTCCTTAGGGATGCGGAGCAAATTTCTACAAACTACCTTTTTATTGGTAACAGGGATGGTGTGTCATCACCATGTTTCCTCATTTTACTTAAAGATACATATATAATTCAATAATGTCCTCCAATTGTCATATTCAGCAAACAAATTATATTTTGCTCAGTTGCAACCATTTAAATCCTATCATAAACTGCAAGATTGATATCCGAAGAGATAGAAACATAGACTTTGACGACAGATAAGGACCGCTTGGCCCATCTAGTCTGCCCGTTTCCCTACCTACAGGATAGGCCACAGATCCTAGTTAACCAACAGCCTATTTCTACCTACCCCCACAAGAATTGCCTCATGTCTGTCCCATGCATTCTTGAATTCTCCCACAGTTTTAGACCCCACAACCTCCTCAGAAAGGCTGTTCCATGCATCCACTACCCTCTCTGTGAAATAATACTTCCTCACATTGCCCCTGAACACTTCACCTCTATCTTTAAATTGTGTCCCCTTGTTCTTGCACGTCTCTTTTTCTGAAAGATGCTAGCCTCTTGGACTTTGTTGATTCCACTGAGGTACTTAAAAGTTTCTATCATGTCCCCCCTCTCCCTTCCTTCCTCAAGGGTATACATATTAAGCTCCTTTAGTCTCTCCTTATATGGCTTCTCTTGCAGACCCTGCACCATTTTAGTTGCCCTCCTCTGGACTGCCTCTATCCTGTCTATGTCCTTGCAGAGATGGGGTCTCCACTGGACACAGTACTCCAGATGGGGTCTCACCAACTGTCTGTACAGAGGAATAACAACTTTCTGTTTTCTACTGGTGATGCCTCTCCCTATGCATCCAAGTATACCCCCAGCCCTCTCTACTGCCTTCTCACATTGCTTGCTAACCTTAAGGTCATCTGATATGATTACCCCCAGGTCCCTTTCCTTTTTTGTTGTTGTTACTAATTTCAATTTCTGCTCTTAATTTAAATTCACATGGTTTTACTTTGCAATTCATTTATGATTTTTATGACACAATGAAAATAACTTATAAACACTTTCAAATATCAAAAATACTATCTTATCAAATCCAACATTACTACTGCAGCAACTAAAAAGTGACAAATCTAGCAAATGTTTGGTGCTCAGGCTTGCTCTCATAATACTTTTCAACATTCATTTCATAAAGCATAAGACACCTGACTTTTTACCATCTGAAAGAGAGAGCAAAGAGAGAACAAAGAAAAGACAGAGGTGTCTTGGATGCCATTTTACTTGCTCAGCAGCCTGCCCATCCTGACAGTCGTGTGTGCCCCCCTCCCTGCCTGTGACACTGTAATAATGCAGCTTCCTGTGGCAGATGTTGAATTAACGCAGACCCCTCACCCCACCCCACCCTCATCTCCATTTTAATGCTGCCCCTGTGGCAATAATGCTGTAATATCAGAACCCACCCTCCCACCCTGACCCATCCAGAAGACCCGCCCCAGTAGCCCAGCAGACCTCCCACCCCTCACCCTCAGACACCCCTACCAACCTGCTCCCCCATACCAGCATATTCCTACTATCAGCAGGCAACTCAACCCACCCTCATACCACTACAGCTGCCCACCAACAGAGCTGTCTGTGAACGACAGCTACTGTACACCCTGCATCCCATTGTTGGACCCTGTCAACTAATGGGCTTGTAGTGTGTGGAATTTTGTCTGTGAATGGCCAAATTTTGCCTGCAAATGGCGGAATTTTACCCATGAACAGCAAAATTCCACCATCCGTGATGAATTTTGCAATTTGCAGGTGAAATTCTGCACTTCACGGGTGAACATCTTCACTTTGCAGGTGGAACTTTGCACTTTGCATGCATAAATTAATCTGCAAATTGCACTAAATTCACAGATTAATTAATGTTGTAAAGTTTCCCAGATTCACCCATCTCTACACAGGACTGGTAAATAGTAATCATTGCCGCGCTCTCTGCTCTTCAATGAGACACAAAAAACCCTTTCAGGATCATCAGTCCTTTATTTTTCAACCATCTCAATGTTTCACCCATGTAGTAAGGTTTTCCTCAGGGCATATAGTCTGGAAAAACAATTCATGTAAATGTATTTGCATAAAACATATAATGAGAAAAAAACATCATACACATGCCTTTGCTTACCATAATGTGCTGTACCTAGTCACATTTTAGTTTATTTATATGCTGAACCTTGCTTTAATTCTTTTTAAAATTTGATTGTGTGTCTGCAAAACTATCACATAAATTCCTGTAATTCCATTAAGCATCTGACATGTCTACATCCAAACACCAAGTAACTTCTGCTGAATGGCCTATAACCTTATCACCCAGTTGCTATGAATGCTCCTTCTGTAGGCCTAGTTTGAGTCCATGGTATTTATATGACTGTATCTGTTCATGTGAAAACAATGAGTTATATATACATTCTTAAAACTGTGGCTTTTTCACCTGTATAGTCACTGGCACACATAAGTTTGAATTAGTTTAATTTAAAACCACTGTAATCAGTTTAAATCTCTTTAAAAGCTCATTTGTCTAACACTATTAAACCAAAAGACTAAGTACTATTGCATGAACATCAGACTTTATTGATATGTTATTTAAAAATCTTAGCATCTTATCTAAGTAGATATGAAAATACCGAACATAAGAAAACAACTATAAGTTCTATTTGAAGTCCATCTACACATTGAACTCCTTGTTTTGACTGTCTACTGGTTCCTTAGTAACCAAACTGCAACACATATGTGACTGTGGCTATATGCTGACTTCAGTTTGCTATAACCTTTCTAAGCAAAACGCCATTGCAAGTGATCAAAGCACTTACTTTAATATTCTTTTGCAACACTTTTTTATATGGCTGCTTCAGCTTCTAGGTAAGTTAAGCGGTGTTTTAGTGCCTGTTAGGAAAAGACGTAAGACATTTTAATGCTTACAGTTGTGAAAATCCATATCACAGTGCTTTACTTACAAGATCTCACCACATACTCTCTCCCAACAGACATAGAACAAAACGGAGCAAATGGAGGGGGTCAAGGGAGAGGCCAACAGAAATCTAAGAAGATGAACCCATAGTAATATTTAAACTAAGTGGAAGAACACCATCAGATATAGAGATTGAAACATTGTAAAAGATTGTCATTTGCACCATTCCAACCTATTTACATATTTCAGTTAAATATTGATCTTCAAAAATTCTTTAGAAACATGAGGTTGCACACAACATTTGGGAAAGAGAGGGATACAGATCCATACAAATAACAGGTAAGGCATGCCCTTCAACCAAGTTAACATACATGCCCTCACAAGGTAGAAGTCACCCAGCTGAAATCTTTATAGGGATCATAACCAAAGACATAGATAACCTATTGAATAACAGACCAGGCCTTAAACCAAATTTGTATCTACTTAAAAAATAATACCAGGCTTTAAAAAGTTTGCAAATGATGACAGGGTAGATTTTAAGCCTGTATGTAAGGTGGGTTGGATTGTTATCTAATCAAAGACACAGTACAGAACTATGTGTCTAGCCCTTTTAAACACTGAAGAGCACAACAGAAAATGTGATGGGTACCCCACTAATCAATTGCAGACCTTAACAGGTAGCACCTTGGAAGAGCTGGTTATTAATAGGTGGTTGATTGAGAACAGAACTTGTTAAAAGATATTCAAGAATGCTTATGTGCTAAGCACTGCCCAACATTCACAAGAATAGTGTAAATTCACCTGGAAGGCCTATAATTTCAGGACTTAGTTTCTTTTTGGAGCCTATCTCAAACTATATTGACATCCACCTACAACCGCTTGTTGAGATGACTCTTACCTTCCTCAAGGATACCACACAGCTATTAAATTTGATTGAGACATTGCACCAAAACACACCATTTGTGGACTTCTTGGTAACCTGTGATGTAGGTGATTTGTACACATCTATCCGACATAGAGGAGTAGAGGCCATGGGGGAACTTCTGGAGGTAGCAGGGCAAACACCCCAAAATTAGGGTACTACAACTGTTAGCAGAAGTTATCTTGAGTAGGAATGTCTTTCTGTTCCAAAAAAGTTTTATGAGCAATCAGAAGGTACTGCCATGGGCAGTACATTGGCACCAGCTTACATGAACGTATGCATTCACAAATTCGAATACACACATGTGCTGACTGCCAGTATCAATCTCTCTTTGATGATATCGCAATATGGAAGAGATATATTGATGATAGCATATTTATTTAGACATCATCAGTCAAAAAACTGCAGGACTTCATGGAGTATCTGAACAGTCTGAATGATAATTTTTCTTTTACCTTTAAATTCAGGGTAAATGAGATAGATTTCCGGGATATAAATATTTCACTGAAAGACTGCTGACTTGAATCAAAACTATTCCATAAGGAAACATCATACAACACAATACTGAGGGCAGACAGTTTCCATCAGAGAAGCCTCATTGAGAGAATTGTTTCTCACTATTGTTGCAAGCTCAAAGAAACTGCAGTAGTAATGAGGATTTTAAGGAAAAGAGAGATGGCATGATACTGAGTTTCAGAAGCAGGGGTTACAACAGAGGGACTCTTGATAAAGCAGCTTACCAAGTAAATGCTGTAAAGAGAGAGGAAACTCTAAAATCTAATCCTAGACATCAGACTGAATTTGGCAAGGTTAAGTTCAGCACAACATATTGGGATATATTTCCTAGCATTAGAAAGATCATATCTAAGCACTAGGATATCCTGAGAAAACATCCAGAGACTGAATTACTGTTCGGACAGCAAACCATTGTGGCAGCTAAGAAAACTCCCATTCACATTTGTGTCCCAGAACGTGAGTGGAACAGAGCAGGAGTGGAAAAAGATTGCCATCTAAGGCATCAGCAGGTGTTGACAGGTGTCAGCAGGCTACAGCAGGCATGAAGGGAACTCTGCTGGTCCACTGAGGTAAGTAAAGGGATTCCTGGAAGAAGGTAAGGTATAGCAGTAGGGGAAACAAGTTCATACATGCAGAAAGCACAGCAAAAAAGTCAGCACATTAGGGCTGAGTTGTAGCAAAATTAATTTATTAAATACATAGTATGAAATAGCAAGATGTGCACAAAAAGCCATGAACCATCACACTCACCAGACAGTTACAAAACGTTCTGAGGTATTCAACACAATGGGATTCTTCTTCAGGGGCCAAACAAGTAAAAATTATCCATTGTATGGGAAGGGAGGAAACACCTTATTTAGTGCAACAGTACAAAGGGGTAAAGGCAAAAATAAAAGGGGCAAACTAAAAGCACCTGTGGAGTGGAAATAGAGGTAACACACTTTTTAGGGTAAGGATACAAAGAGAATGAAAGAAGTAAAAAGGGAAAACTTAAAACACCCTATCTAGAGTCATGTAACAAAGGGAATAGCAAAACAAAAGAGGGGAAATTAGAAACACCCTATCTAGGGTAAAGGTATAAAGATCTTTCCAGTTAACATAGTGAGGGTAGGAATGGTAATGTTGGGAGTGGTGCAGCGCAGTGGCTGTGGGTGGCTGTTTTCAGAGAGATCTTCTGGAAACTGAGGTTCTGCCCCATCTGCATGCAACTGTCATGGCTGAGGGAGGAGGTCGCTGGACTCTGGGCTGAGCTGGTTAAGATTCAGGAGTTGTCTTTCCAAGGGACCACCAAGTCAATCACTGTTGCCCCAGAGGATGCCAAGGAGGAGGGCTGGTTGGACTGTGGTGGGCTCCAGGAGGGTGGGGTGGTGGGTCGGGGTCACATCCCTCAGCTAGTGTCACTACAAAACTCCTTTGCTGCTCTGGTGAGACAGGACTGCCTGGAAGAGGCAACCATGGTAGTGGCCAGGGAGGATGTGAGAGCCCTCTCTCCCCCAAGGCGGGAGGGAGAGGACCCCAGCAGAGAAGAAAGCAACTTCTGGTGGGGGACTTGATTGTTAGGGGGTAGATTTGGGAACAGGAAGGTAGGGGAAGAGGGAGATGATGAGGCTACCTGGTGTCTCAGTTCAGAAGGATGAGAAAACAGATCCTAAGGATTTGCTAGGGTGACAGGAAAGGCAGGGGAGCTAGATGTCACTGTCCCCATGTGAACAAATGACCTGGCTCTGGACAGGGCTGGGATTGTGCAGGGGGGATTTTAGGGAGCTGGTTAGGGGTCTTAGGCAGGTAGTGCACTCAGTGGCTTTCACTGAGGAGCTGCCTCTTAGTGACAAGGATGAGAACAGGGATCTCTGCACAAGGAGCTTCAACTTATGGTTGAAGGAATGGTGTAGAGAGGTGGAGTTCAGCTGTACTGGGGACTGGAGACCAACCTGTAGGGATAAGGGCCTATATAGTGATGATGGCCTGCATCCATCTTAGAACGGAATCACAGTCCTCAGTGGATGGTTTCAATGTTACTTTGATGAACATGTAAACTAGGTAAGAGGGGCGGTGGAAGAAATGAAGGGAAGCATAAACTGCTCCCCCCCCCCATAGACTGAAGCTGAGAGAAGAGAGGATCTGAGGGGGATAAATCCACCAGAGTACAGAATAAAGATAAAAAGCAGAGTGGTAGAAATTAAAGGGGACTGAAACATAAGCTGTAAAAAGAGAGAGGATAAGAAGGCAGGGCAAAAAGGAAACAATGGGGGGTACTAGGTGGAGTGGTAATAAAATGTGGAAGGCCATGTATGCAAATGCAAAAAGGCTAGGAAATAAACTTTTGGACCTAGAGACCATCGTGGTGAAGGCAGACCTTGATATTATGACCATTGCCGAGTTGTGGTACACAGGAAACCATGACTAGGACATTTCCATACCAGGCTATTCTCAGTTCAGAAAAGATAGGGTAGAAAGGAAGGGGTGTGCTGTATGTAAGGGAGGGTATCAAAGTGACAGAGATACTGGGAATCCAGGGGGGAATGGAAGGGTTGGGGATACTGTGGGGCACCCTTGAAATGGGAAACAGAGTTGTTATTCACACTGGCATGATTTACAGACCTCAGACTCGGGAAAATTTAGATAACGCACTGGTGGAAGTCACTGGCACAATAGCAAAAAAAGGGGAGGTGTTGCTGGTGGGGGACTTTAGTCTGCTATATGTAGACTGAAGACTCCCAGCTGCAGCTTCAACTAGAAGCAGGACATCCAGGACTCCACGCAGGGGGCATTTCTAAGGAAATTACTCAGGGAGTCGACTTGTGATGGAGCTAAACTGGACCTGGTGCTTATTAACAGGGACAGTATTGCTGACATCCAAGGTGGGAGGCCACCTGGGGACCAGTGATCACAATACAGTGTGGTTCAACATAAGGATGGTGGTAGAAGTGAACCACACAAGGACAAGGGTCATGGACTTCAGAAGGGCAGATTGAAAAAACAAAAATGGGTGAATGCCTCAGAGATTATCTGGGGAGATGACCTGGATGGGGTGGAGGAACAGTGACCTAAGCTAAGGGAAGGTATTGTGAAGGCAACAAACCTCTGCACAAAGGAAGTGAGCAAACAAAAAAGGAAAAAGAGACTGCTATGGTTCTTAAAGGATGTGGCTGAAAAGTTAAAGGCTAAAAGGGTAGCTTTCAGGAGATGTAAAGATACTGTATGCAGAGGAAAGAAGACTGGGAGAAGTATCAGCAGAAGCAGAGGGAGATAGTGAAAGCAATGAGTAGCACAAAGGTGCAAACTGATGAAACAACAGCCTAAGGAGTAACAAAAGGGAACAAGACTTTTTTAGGTAAATAAATGAAAAGAGGAAGATGAGGGGAGAGATTGTGAGTTTAAGAAAGGCAGGTGTGGACTGTGCAGAAGGAGACCAAGAGGATCAATAAAAGCAGATACCCTGCAGAAATACTTTTGTTCAGTCTTCACAGAGGAAGACGATGGGCCACATAAAGCAATGGGCACCAGAGGCGGGAGGTAGACACAAGTCCTTTTACAGAGGGCAGTGCCCTGAAGAGATGCGCAAATCTGAAAATGGACAAAGCTATGGGGCCAGATGGGGTATATCCAAAGGTATTGAGGGAGCTCTGGGAGGTACAGACTGCACCTCTGACAATCCTTTTTAACAATCCATTGGAAACAGCAGTGGTTCCAGAGGACTGAAGGAGGGCAGATGTAGTCTTGCTTCACAAAAGCAGTAGCAGGGAGGAGGCTGTCAAGCATAAGCCAGTCAGCCTAACACTGGTAGTAGGGAAGTTAATGCAGCTACTGCTAAAGAAAAGGATTGTGGAGTATCTTGAATCCAGAAACTTACAAGACTCGAGGCAGCATGGATTCTTGGGGGGTCATGTCAGACAAATCTACCAGATTTCTTTGATTGTGTGACCGGAGAAATAGATAAGGGCTGGGTGGCAGATGCTACCTACTTAAATTTCAGTAAGACTTTCAACATCGTTTCATATAGGAGGCTCATAGGGAAACTAGGCAGCTTAGGGATGGGTCCAAATGTGATAAACTGGGTAGCAAATTGGTTAAGGGATAGACAACAGAAGAAGGTTGTAAATGCAGTTCACTCTGGGGAAAGGAGGGAGGCCAGTGGGGTGCCACAAGGCTCAGTACTTGGACCAATCCTCTTTAATGTCTTTATAAGTGACACTGCAGATGAGCTGGAAAGGAAGGTCTGCCTCTTTGTGGATGACACCAAAATCTGCAATAGGATGGACACTCCAGAGAGGTGGAAAGGATATGAAGAGATCTAAGAATATCTGCGTAGTGGTCAAGGGCAAGGCAGCAGGGTTTCAATGCAAAAAAGTGCAAAATCATGCAGTTAGGGCAGAGAAACCCAGAGGCAGAGTAAAACATGGGAGAAGAGGTATTGACAGTCACCAAGCAGGAAAGGCACCAGGGAATAATCATATCTGATGACGGTAGTGAGGTAGTGTGACAAGTCAGTGGGTAGGGCCAGTGGGATGTTGGGGTGCATAGGGAGGGGTATCACCAGCAGAAGGAGGGAGGTGGTGTTGCCACTGTACAGACCCCACCCAGAGTACTGCATCCAGTTCTGGAGACCACATCTTTGGAAGAACATAGACAGAGTGGATGCAGTCCAGAGGAGTGCAACTAAAATGATGATGGGTCTGCATCAGAAGCCCTATGAAGAGAGACTGAAGGAACTCAATATGTATACCCTGGAAGAGGGAAGGGAGGAGGATATGATAGAGACCTTTAAATACCTCACAGGGGTAAATAAGATACAGAAGGGGAGCATTTTTCAGAGGAAAATATGCATGAAAATAAAGGGACATGCAATGATGCTGGAAGGGGTTAAATTCAAGAGAGATGTGAGGAAGTGCTTTGTCACTGAAAGTGTGGTGGATGTCTGGAACAGTCTCACAGTGGTGTTGGCTGGAGCAAAAATAGTGGTGGGCTTCAAGCATACATTGGATAGGCACAATGGAATCATAGTGGGAAGCAAGGGGGAAGAGGGAGCCAGAGATCAAGTAGTGTCTGTGGTGACAGTATAGGCAGGGAAAAAAACATGCAGATTGTGTGGGCCAAGATGTCCTTCACTGCCATCAGACTCTGTGTTTCTGTTTCTCTGTTTCTAAAACACCTGATTTAATGATGAAGTTGGTGAACACAACACAAAAACAAGAACTGAGAGGGGGTCAACTATTGTTGGGGCTTCTCAGACCCTGGCACGTGTTCCCTTATGGAAGAGTCTCAATACATGGTCATACCTCAAAGAAGGATGTATGTGTACATCCACATAATGGAAAGTGGTTTGATATCAGAACAAACGTGGACTGTAACTCTGAAGAAGTCATCTAGGTAAATCAGTGAGAGCAGTTAACAAACACATTCTGGAGCACAAGAGCTCCATTAGGACAAAACATGAGATGTCCAATGTGGCAAGGGACTTTCATGAGCATGGCCACACTGTAGCATCTTTTAGGTATGTGAGTCTTCAGCAAGTCTTCCCTCCAGTTAGAGGGGGTGACCATAATAACATTTTAGAAAAGGAGGAGATGAGAGGGATGCCTCTCCTTGGCACTCTTGATATCCTCTGCGGGCTGAACAAGAACAAAAAGTGGCCCTCATATTGGTAAAAAAAAAAAACATAAGAGAGCCACCTACTGTAACTTTACGCCGAGTTTATACTGTACTCCCCCCGTCCCCCCTTTTTTCCACTTCACTTGTATGCCTTTCTCAAACCCTTCCTCTCCCTATCATCTTCTATACCCCTCCAGCCCCTACTTCCCCAACCCCCACAACCCTCCCTCAAACCACCCCTCCTGCAACACCTCAAAAGCACTTTTCCTATGCATTCTCTTTTTAAATATTTTAAGATTATTTTAGTTAGTTACCCCTTTTATTATACTCCCTCTGTTTTCTAGCAACTTTATCTCAAGACAAAAATTCTTTTGGGCCTCTCTGAATTCTATATTGGCCATAGCAGATGTGATCTGTAGTGTCACTCCCCCCCCCCCCACAGTTAACATTAAGAGTCACATACTTAATGAGAGTGAGAAAAAACACTTATGATATTGACGAAACTTTCTGAGAGCATACCTGCAGCAAAGGCAGCAGTGTGCCTACACTGCAGGCACTTGCCTAACAATAGACAACCTATGCATTCCAATGGTGTCAATCTTGATGTCATCACCCTCTCAAGCCACAGGCATAACAGGCATTACCATGGGACATCTTTTGTTGTCTGTTCTGATAGAGTATAGGGTGAAACCTTGAAAGTGAAGCACTGTGATGTAGATTTTCATTAAAACAGAAAGCTGCAAGGATTAAAATGTCTTATGTCTTTTCCTAACAGGCATCAAAAAGCTGCCTAACTTACCTAGAAGCTGCAACAGCAGTGTAGAAAAGTGTTGCACAAGAATACTAAAGCTAAGTGCTTTGATCACCAGTGGTGCTGTTTTACTTAGAAAGGCGGCAGCAAACTAGTTAGCATATGTCCACAGTCACATACGTGGTGTAGTTTGGTTATACAGGAACTAGTAGACAGTCTTGGTTTGATTATGTTAGACAACTCAGCTTTTAAAGTGAGTTAAACTGATTAAAATGGTTTTAAATTAACCTAATTCAGACTTATGTGTGCCAGTGACAGTTTAGGTTAAAAAACTACAGTTTTACAACTCATTATTTTTGTATAAACAGATACATTCACATAAACAGCACAAACTCAAATTGGACAAACAGATGGAGCACCTATAACAGGTGTATGGCAGGGCTATCAGCCGCTTGGCAAAAATCACCTGCTACTCAGATAAAAAGTCATGTCAAATTGCTTAACGGAATAGTAAGAATTCATGTGATATTTTTGCAGACAGTCAATTAACTTGAAAAAGAATTAAAGCAAGGATTATCATATAAATAAACTAAACGGTACTATGGTGACTACTGGTACAACATATTGAGTAAAGGCATGTGAATGATGTTTTTTGTCTTATTATATGTTTAAGTTTTATGAAATGATTTTACAGAATATATCCCGTGAGAAATCCCTCAATACATGGGTGAAACATTGAGATGGTTGAAAAATAAAGAACTGATGATCCTGAAAAGGCTTTTTGTGTGCCATTGAAGAGCAACGAGAGTAGCCATCATTGCTTACCATTTTTGCGCACCCTGGCCACCCCCTCCCCAAGCATTTATGAACGTTAATTTGTGATTTCCTGGCAGCACCTTTGTGTGTTTTCTAAAGTGAACAAGAATCCAGTAAATGACTGTGCTGTTGGAACATTTACTAATGACTAGGGATCTCTGTGACCTGTGATCAAGTGTACAAATGAACTTTGTCATCAGCGTTTCAGTAAAAGTAAAGCACTTGGATGTCTACAAGTGTATGTGCTCATTTGTTATCTTAAGCTGAGTCTCAGTCTGCTCCAGAACTGTCCACAGCTGACAATAACAACCCAGGTGACCAAAAACAAACCCCTAGATGCAGGAGGTTCTCAACTTCCCTAGGTCATTGTCCCATTGCAGGGCAGTAATGCAGGATTGTGTGTGACCACCTGAAAGGAGAGGGTGGTGTTGATTATTTAAACAATTTTTTTTTTTTGGAAAAAGTATGCTTGCTAGCTATGGCAGTCCCTTCTGACATGAAATTATTATGTTGCTATGTATGCTACTATGCATGGCAGAACTATACTGTGACCTCAAAAGACACAACGTTTTACCTGGTGCCTAAATGCTTGAGGGTAGAGATCTCTGTTGTATCTTGTATTTTAGTGCTGTCCTCTTTTGCCAATAGATGCATATGCCACCCACAATCAAAAGGATATACTATGTTATCTGGAAACCTGAGCCTAGATAACCGACATTGTCAATCCCGATGGACCCACTGTCCCGACCAACTGTCGGGGAACATGGCAACGGATGCTGTAATTTTTAATATGGGTGTCTGTGCCCCCTGCACCCCCCCACACCACCCGTAACTAAAATAACTAACTCCAAGGGGGAGCGGACCCTGGAGTTAAAATGTAACAGTTACAGGTGTGGCAAAAGTGTATGGCCAGATGAGAACCCAGACCATGCGGAGCTACTGGCCGAGCTACCTGTGCTCTAGCCCTCCACACCATGGGGCAGCTTGGTTAGCTTGTGGTTCCGATGGTGCTTTCAGGGGTAAGGTAGGCAGCCGTCACAATGGCTACCTTACTCCTTCCTGTAGCACCATCGGGCACATCTCCATTGGCACAATCACTGTCGGGACACTGCACCTGTCAGGAAATAGTGCCTGGGCAGGTGCATGTTGGGATAGTGAGCCACGGGAGACCATAAGGGTATCAATCAAAATGGGTTGCTCAGGTGATTCCAACAGAGTGTGAACAACATGGGTGGCTTAAACCAGATTGAAAAAGGGGATGTACCCATCAGTATCGTGTTGCTGCCGGTAAGCGGGGGTTGGGGTGGTACAGGCATGGTGGACAATTACACATATTGGACCACCAAAGGATGTGTGTGGGACACATAAGGGTTGGATTGGAGTATACTGTGACCTACTAATGTTAATCTTTTTTGAATGCACAGATTAATTTACATAATCAATATTATGGGCTCTAAAAGTCAGTGTACTTGTCCTGTTCTATGATATTACATAGATCAGGGACAGCACACATCCTATACAGACTGACAGGGCCCCAGACATGGACTTAGTAAACTTGGGCTCATGTGCCTGTTCGTGCTGAAGGTAGGGGACTCCTACCCCATCTGCCACAGAAGTAGGGCTAATTACAGTTTACATAACCTGGGATGCATCAGAATTACTGTAAATGATCCCATAAAATACAACTTGATGGTCAAGTGTTTGCAATAGAGCTGAATTTAAGGAGTGTGCTGATAATCAGTTAACAGTTTATCAAAGTTAATGACTCTCAAGATGCAGTTACATATCTAATCACCAGCTCCACACTGTTTTGAGCATTATACTTTGTATACTGCATTTAAATGAATATTATGGCGTTACTGTGTTTTGGAGAGCCACTGCAGTTTTCTTAAATAAAGTTATAGTGGGTGTGGAGCAGACAGGCCCACATATTCAAAGGAGATGTGCTGTCCAAAATGGAGATGCATGGAAGTGCGATATGCGAAAGGGAGAGACGTGTCACACATTTCTGAATGTGCGCTCACACAGAAATAATGTATTCAGCACAAGAAAAAGGGGGTGGGTACAAGAATATGCTGCACATCCGTATATTCAGCGAAAATGTGCGGCACATCTGCTGTACATCCCAGAAGTGTGTCGCACAAAGTTAGGCAGGCAAAAGGATAGCCTAAATCAGTCGGCCACCCAAAGGAAGGCTATAGAACTGCAGACAGGCCATCCTGAGACAGCCCTTGGAGGTGCACCAGGCTATGCTCCAGGCACCCATACACAGCAGTCATGCCAGGATGGAATTACCCAAAGCCACATGTGCCGGCACACCATGGGCACTGCCCAGAGAGCCATCCCCTGTACCACACCCAAGACACAGACACCCAGCTGCCACATCTTAGTGCTGTTAGGTGTCCCCCTAGCACACCAGTAAAGCAGATGGCCACACTGCAGCACATGTACTAGGGACCATTGCCTGCACCCATGTGGTCTGCAGGGCACCACCCGGTGGTGGCATGCACCCAGGGTGATGTCTGGGGCACTGATGCCTAGGTAGCCTGGTGGTATGAGTGGCAGCCTGGCATGGGCCAGGAACTGATCTGTGGCACACACCCACGGTGGTACACCATAGGTGCACACAAGTGTGACCCACCCACTTGGGTACCTGGTCACCCTCTGCACACTGCCATTCCTTGCAGATATCACCATGTTCCTCTCTTACAGGAGTGTGTGTGGGGCACTGCAGGTGACTGTATATTGCATACAGAGCTGGTGCATCACATGCATGTGGTATACTAATCAGACTGTGTTACCCTGTGCCCTCCCCTGTTGCTTGTCCAGGTGGACTCTGTGGCCACTGTCCAGGTGGGTCCTCTGTACCCTAGTCTGACCCTGTACATGGCTATGGGTAATAGCACTGTACCCAGGCCAATGCAGTCCACCCACCCACACACAAACATTCCATCACACCTGCCTGCTAGGCTGCAGTACCTCCTGCTCACCTTTGTGGGTGGTGGGGCAGCCCTGCAAAGTTGGAATTGGCGCATACCTGGGGTATGCAAATGGTCTGAATACATTCCAGTAATGAGCCGCACATGTGGGGAATGGGCTCAGAATGTACATTGAGGCTATTTGCATATCTTGGCTGAATATTGCAATTTTGTGCACCGCACACGTAGCCGCCTATCGCACATTTCCCTATGTTCTGCATAGGGCTCAGGTTACCTGCCGTGCATCTCCCACTGCATGATCATGCATGTTCGGGATATTGAGCTGGACATGTGCGATAGCATCTCACGGCGTATCTTATGAATATACCATTATTTTGCGCCGGGTGCATCTCAGTTGCATGGCGCAGGCACTTGCATGATGCAGCCTGGGACTTTTGAATATGGAGCCCACAGGGTACAGCATATGATACCAGCAGTGAACTAACACATGCTTTCATCACCTATTTCACTTATTCACTAGTGTCATCACTTTGATGATAATATTGGAGAATACGATACAAGGATATTATCATTAGTGTGTTACACACATAGAACACTTCACTATATAAAACAGACATCTGAAAGCTGTCCCTGTTTATACGGATTGTGAGTCAGCTTAAAATTCCCAAAAGAGAGCAATCATATTTTCTGGTAGGTTGTTGAATATGCTTAGTTGTAACAAGAAATGCAACACCAAAATAGAGGAAAGAGAGTGGTGGAAACAGCACACATGGCACAAAATGAACGGACATTAATTATCTAGTAATGTCTGCTTGTCATCGGGAGCCTATTTCTAACATTGGTTCCTAGTTGCATAATTGCGCAACACTAGAGAAAGGAATGTGTGTGTGGCTGTAAGGAAATTCCTCAGACGCTTTGATCAGTGAGCCTGTAGCTTAATGGTTAGAGCGCTGGAACGGCATACCAGAGATCTGAGGTTCGAATCCCAGTAGGCCACACTTTTCCTTTCTCATTTCCATCCTTGATTTAAAAAATATGTATACCTTGCAGGGGTTAAACTGCAGTGAGAGAAAGTGGTATTTCTAACATGAGAAAGACAAAGTGAGGAAAAGAATGACTCCATCTCAGATGTCTCTTTGTGCCTTTTGTTCTCTCTGTCACTGCCTATAGGTGGTGCTACTCCATTCTGCAAGAGACAGAATGCTTCTAAATCTCAGCCACCCACCCACCCGCCCAGAGGACCTCGGAGAATAGCGAGGCTAGTTTCACTACAGCAGTAACTGAAATAGCTGATACACACTGATTGAGTTACAAACTGAGACAGGGTAGAAGAAATAGTGGTATTCCTGAGTCAGTGCAGGCACTGCAGGGATCACTGTGGCCATGCAGAGGAAGAGACAGAGACAGAGACAGAGAAATTGGCAGTAATCACTCTGTCTGTCTCTTTCTCACTGTCACTCTACTTTTCTGTAGTGCAGTGCACTGATTGTCAGCCTCATTACTTCTTTCTACCCAATAATGCATTCTGGGCACAGAACAAATATTTGCATACATTGACATGTACAAGCAAGTGAGATGCCAGATATGCAAATATTCATACTTTCCCCATAATGCATTACTGAATTAAAAGTAAAAATGAAGGAAATCAGTGAACAGAACACTGTAGTAAGACACAGAGGTAAATGGTTGTGTTATGTTTCTGTGTTATTTTATCAAAAACATCATGTTGAGAGGTATAGTAAAACAGCAGTCACAATGTAAATAGATATTCAGGACTCAATGTGCATGCGCACCATCGGACATGGGCTTAGCCTATGTATTCATTCAAAAGTGCAGACCTGACCAGCACATAATATTGTATTCAGCAATATTGTGACATGCTGTTAATTTCTTCCCCACGTGTAATTCACTTGTAACAGTAGTCACCTTGCACTTGCCATGCTACAAGCACATTAATCCACTCCGAAGTCGGGCACTACTAGGGAATTAATGCCTAGTTGGTGTTTGGAGGCACTCAGCCTGCAGTCTCATGCCCCAACCCCCCTCCCAACCATGCATTAATTCCCTAGTAGAGCCCTTCTTTGTCATGAATTAATGCTTACTTGGTGACCTGGTTGACTGTGAAACAAAAGATGAATAGTGGGTATTATGCAGTCACCTGACTCAAAATACTGTTACACAATTTATCTTTAAGTGTGAGGGGGAAGGCCTATAACTCACATGCTATGAATGTAAGAGTGTGCTATGAAAGTCCTGCTCACTCACAAGTGATGAAACAATGTTGTATTTTGAGTCAGGACATTGCATATTTGGTTTATATAACATCAGTGTACATATTATAACTTTTAAATCAGCTGTTAGTATGAAGAGTTAACTATTACTCTTTGATTTAAATTGCTGCCTTCTGTGTGTCACAGGGCTACTGTGATGCAGTCAGCACTGTGAAAGCTTCTCTCTGATCATTTCTGTACTCCATGGTGTGATATCCAACCTTAAAGATAGTGATTGTAACATACCCAACTTGCAAGATAATGTGTTATCTTGTATACTGGATGCAACAATAACAGTTATTCCTCCACAAATGGCTTTTACACCTGTTGTATAAATCTCAATCTCTACTTTAAGACAGTATTTTTCCTAAATAAATACTTTCTCTGTCCTAGATCTTTTGATAAAAAGGCCTATAAATATGCACTTCAGCAGGTGTGCTTTTTTTCCCTTTTTCTGCTGGCTACAGTTTTTCTCTAGCTTGCATCATCATCATCATGTGTAACTGACAGATTATGCATGCTTGATACTGTAAGTATATTCATTTTTTCTGCCATTGCTAACATTAAGACAATGAGACACATACAAACAAGAATATTAATGGCAGTTTCACTGGCATACAGTATAGCCAGCTGTTTTGCTACAAAGAAAACAAAAGCGATTAGTCATATCAGAAACAAAGCAGCCATCGTGAGGCATCTGTAATACAGACAACTATTAATATTCACTAGATTTTGAACAAAAAAGTACACATAGAAAAGAATAACAATAAATCAGGCATGCTGTTGTTCATTAGCGAGCAGCCTGAACATCCATATTTTATTTTACAACAACTAACTGAATTTATTTAAAATCACAATGTAAATTCAGTATATTGCTGTCTCTCTCTCTCCCACAGTGATGTCATCAAGGCAGGCTCAGCTGTGTGATCATGTTAATGCGCTTCTATATTGTACTGCTGTCATGAGGGAGCTGAACTGTGCGATCATAGCACTCCATCTCTTTCATACCTCATTTCAAAAAAGCTACACTCTAAATCTTCATTTAAGAAATAAAATTGCCTTACTTCAAAAACCGTGGTACACAAGCACACCATAACGTAATCAGTTCACCTCCATAGCAATATTTCCCAGCCTATAAAGAAAATGCATGGGGCCTGATTGACAAAGGGCCTGGTGTGGCCCAGTGACTAAAACCCTGTGCACAACTACCCAGTGTGGGGAAAAATGCACACACCTGCAAAAATGGTATTTTTAGCATGTCATGTGCATGGGCATCATTTTCCTTTTCCACTGCTGCAGCTGCAGAAGCAATGCTTTGTCTGGTGATACAAGGTATAGCATTTTCACACAGTTCCACAAAAACCTATGCACATGCTGCCATAAATTGTGGAAGAAGGTCACAAAAAGGCAACCTTTTTGAAAACTGAGTATATTAAAAATGTTGTGATTGCACAAGGAAATCTAACCTTACATAACTTTTTTCCACACATTCAATTTTTCTGCTTTTGAAAATATAGCCCCTGATTTCCAGAAATATCTGTATCAACAGCAGATTATTGTGTTCCCAGGGATGTCATTAATTGTTCATTGTGCTACACTGTATTCGCCATGTACTGTCCATCTTACATTTGCTATGAAAAACTCCTGGATCAGGCCTCAGAGTAAGCATTCACTTGTCTACCACACTTAATCTGCTACAAACTAACAACATCAATAAATAAACACACAAAAAAATTAAAAATAAATATTGTACCCCTTTACAAATGCCCCACAACACCAGACACAACATAAAGGCAATTTGCTCAGCGATAGGAGGATACAGATGTCCTCTTGCCAGGGAACACTTCATACAAAACTGTTTGGGTAGCAATTGCCATGATGCAAAACTTAATTTGAGTAGCAATAGGAAAAAGATGAGTAGTATTTCATAGATAAAACTGTGTGATGAAGCTGTTTACTAAACGTCACCCACAGCTGACACACTGAAATAGACAGTAGTTTTCTATCAGTACTGTTTTCTTTAAAAATCTCTCTCTTTCAATATCTCTGTCTTTCAGAATCTTTATACTCCTGTCTTTGGTGGACAACTCTCTCTTCCTTTCTCCTAATCTGTTTTCTCTCTATATCTCTGTCTTTTTCACTCCATTGAGTGTGCATTCAGCTCTCTTGTGAAAGCTGCAGTAGCACAGCTGGGTCTGAGCTTAGCAATCAATGTGAGTAAGCCAGATCCTTTGAATGCTCTTGAAGGACACCGAAGGAGTACTCAAGTATAAGTAGTATATGAAGATAGACACTCTGTCACATCAACTCAGCTGAACTGTTTTTCGAACTACTGACTTTTATAAAATGGCTTTAGAATAGTTCAAAATCCTAGCAATTTCATTGGTCTAAACACATTACCTGAAAATTCATTAACCTCTGGTATATTAACAATTCATAACTGACCTGCCCTAATCTACCTAGCAACAATGTAACTAAATGAAAATAAAACATTTTCCCATTAAAATAAAAATGTTTTCTCTTTTTAAACACACACACACATATATAGGCATAGATTTCTTCAGGATAAATGCACTTACTGGGTTATTTCAAAGACAGTCGGCTTTTGTTACCAAACTCACAGTCTAGCTAACAACAACCTAACTAAAGGGAGATATAACTGTTTTTCCAATAAGAAAAAGATTTCTTCATTTTATTAGTGAAATTAACCATGTCAGGGCATATGTTTCTTGAGAGCTCAGTGGCAGGCAAGAAAGAGATAGAACTCTACAAACAGAAAAAGGCCCATGGTCCATCAAGTTTTTTCAGTTCCCAGCAAAGTCCCCACAAGTCTAGCACTAGCAGATTCTTATGAAGACCATAATTATTAGTATGTATGCTGTTTTATTTTAAAGGAACTATGTTTTTCTCACAGTACAATATGACACTATAACAAAAAATACTTACTCCCCCTTTTCTTTAGCCAGCTGATGTCCCATTTTATAAGTGCAATAGACTACTCCAGGGATTGTGGGTTGGTACTTTATTATACAGTGCCAAGAAAGTTTCTTGTGCTTCAATTGGTCAGTGCCCACCTTCAACAGTGATATATAATCCCAGTATAACTTAACTATTTGGAGGTCTGACACATATATTACCACCCAACAAAACAAAATTAAATCATGCCACCTCTGCTAAAACAAGGGAAAAATCCAGCACTTCCTCCCACTGTAGCAACACTAAACAGGAAACAGTATCACTGAATTTGATTTTCCCACTGAAGTGCAATGCCTACTTCTTACTTAGGACAACTGCTATCAACTCAAACAACAATTAATTTTTTTTGCAAATCACCACTGTGAGCAGCTTCAAGTGCTCTTCTGGTACTTTCAGTCTCCACTTTCATTAGTAGGCTGCCTCATACGTGAGTTTGTGAATGCAACAAAAGTACACACAGAGTTTTTTCCTCAGCCCCAGGGCAGGCAGTGGGACTTGGCAGATCTTGGGTATTAAGGGAAATTATATACACAGGTGGGGGGTTAACTTACCAATCAGTCAGCAACTGTCTTTCTACCAGTCCCAGCCACAGCATCCAAGGAAAGAGAGAGAGAGAGTGAGCGATAGAGCACGCTGGGGGGGGGGGGAGCCCCAGATTAAGGAAAGACAGTGTGAGAGGAAGGTAGAGGAGGACATTGACATCTAATTAAAGAGAGAGGGAGTGGGGGGTGGGGGGCCAGATTCACTAAGTCCACAGCAGCACCAACTACTGAGCAAAACAATGAAGCAGCACTGTTTTTGTCTATGTATACCTATCAATTTCAAACTGACAAAAACTCTAGTTTTAAATGCATCTTTTAATCATTTTTTTCTTATAAGCAAGCCCATGTATAATAGCAATAATGCATTCCAGGGTGTGTGTTGTATGAGATAATATCCCTTCTTGGGTGTTTGACACAGTTGAACTGCGTAATTGTGCCCAAACACCTGAGGTGTGCTGTTATCCCAGCATGACACACACCTTGTCATACATTGCTGCTTAAACAGATTCACCAAGTTATATGAAAAGAGATTTGCACCACACATTTCGATGCCTTACCTCCCCAAAATGCTGCTGATGTACATCTGCTATAAAAACTTTCAATAGTTTACAAGTGAAATCACTCATAAAATTTCCCCCGCTGGGTCTCTGTTAGTTTTTGGTCAGTAGCTCTGCCCTGGATCTGCCCCCGTGCTCAGCCAAGTTATGATGTGAACCCAGGCAGAGTGCGAAGACACGCTCCATTATAATTAATGGGGGACAACTTTAACAACATTTTTATGTATCATCATGATCATTTGGTGATTAATCAAGGACACTGGGCAACTAACAAGACCATTTTCACAGAGTAAATTTTAAACTGAAACTACAGTTTTACCCAGTGCGCTGCTCTGAGTGAAACAACTGAGACTGCAGCTGAGCTTGCTTGCCAGTTAGTGTAGTGAGTGTGTGGCTCTGATAGCACTAACTGTGGAAAGCTGTTCTTAAGGTTCTGGAAAAGCTGTTCTCAATGTATACTGAAAAACAACTTTTCAGAGCACAGCAAAATATGCTAACTGCATAAAATAACTGATTCTTGTTTTTTCTCATAGGGAATCCAGGTTGTAATTTCACTGTTATAACCAGCTGGTTATAACATCGAACACACACCCAGTTTCCCTAGCTTTGCTCATGCACCAGCCATGATCTCCCCCCCGGATGCTGTCAGCCTTTCACCACTGCTACACAGTTCGCTGCACTCCAACTCAGCGGCAGTAAGTTAATTAAACAGCCAAGCAGTTTCTTGTAAAGCAGCTGACTTAAAAAAAGGCAGCTGACTAAAAAAAAAATGTTTTTGGCAGAAGCCACAGACCACACTGAAACCTCAGCAGACCACGGCTATCTGTATTTTATATAACTGCTGTGGTGAAAAACCAAGCACCAGCAATTTTATGAAATAAAGGCTGGGTAGGGGTGTAAAACTCTAATTTTACACACCCTCTCAGTGTGGGATACCTTGATAACCCCCCCCCCAAGCTTCACTCTTGTGGTTAATGTGGCATCCCACACTTTGGGTGTATGTATAATTCTTGTTACAACGAACCCCCTACCCAGTCATTATTCTCTCCATTGTATCCCAATTTTTGGTTTCTGAATGTCTCTCCAAACAACAAGCATATGCTCTAATGCCTCAAAACCCAATGCAAAGCATCATTTGTATATAAATCACTGTGTGGGTCAGGGTGTTTTAGAGCGTATGCATGTTGTGGAGAGATGCAATACGCAATCATTAGAGGTCGGTCTTAACTTAACAAAATTTCCAGTAATGTTTATTGGGGAGAATCAGTGTCTGAGTTTCTCTGTAATAGTTTTCAGTACGTTCATTTAAACGATCTACAAACCTCAGGACTTTCTCTGAATGAATTTTCAACATAAAGTACCCATGAAGCACTAACTTCATTAATATGTTTTTCACTTCTGTATGCTTGATAAGTGACTAAGAGGAAATGGCAGAACAGCTGCTCTTCAATTCAATTACATTTTTTATTTGATGGACAAAATTTAAATGTTGTCATTACAAATTTAGTACAATACATATGTAATACAAAAGATATGTTAAAATTCAATAAAATACGAAGTATTTCAATATTACAAAAATTCACTCATCTATGTATTCCTTTACTTATTCTATACATTAATCTCTATTCTTACTATAAATATCCCATATTATTACATCATTTTTATAAATACCCACAATCACGTTATGATACAATCATCATTGATGCTTAGTTAATACCTAAACATTGTCCTGTACCCATGTATCTTAACACACTGTAATTATAAAATCCATATATTTTATAGTCAAATACTAGGCCTTTTATCTTTTAGTTGCTATATTACTATACTTCCTGATGAGTCCATTGCACTCTATTGTGATTAGCTTTATTATTTATACAAATCTCTGTTAGCTTTTGTTCAATAATTCAATTAATTATTCTATATGTCTTTTCATTTGTTCTATTATTTTGCAGAATTGTATAACCTTATTCATTATTTTGGGGCTCACTGAGCCCAGAAGGGCATGCAACTGGTATCTTGGTTCCATTGTTATTGCACTCGATATATTCCCCATTATCTTTTTTCTTTCTTTATTATTCAGGGGGCATAAAATCAATAAATGAAGTTGGCTATCCTTTCCCTGTTTACATTTGCATTTCTGTGATATATTTTTATCATAATATCCACTTAGCCTTTGACTTGTGTGATATCTGAATTGAAATGTTGTTAATATTCTTCTATTGTACCTATTTGTTTGTTCGATTAAGTAAGGTGCTAATTTACAATTGTGTTTATTCTATGTCAACCAACTGCTTATTTTACTGTTTTAAAATAAATTTAGTTCTTTGGAAATATGTATTTCCTTGATTGTACTTTTAACTTGAATCCCAATTTCCTCTATTGGTAGTAAAATACTTTCTGATATACAGTTTAACATCCCATATTGCTTAAAAATTCTGTCTATAATCTTTACACAGGGAAAGGATGACCCCCTTGCTTCATATTCTATGGCTTCTTCCACACAAGCCCTTACTAATCTAAAAGTTGGTTTATTGTATGTTTTCAATATATAAAGAGCCTGCCTCTGCTCTGCTTTACAACTTAAGGGCAATTGTTCCTATTCAACCCTCACCATATGTGAGGAAGCATCCTAGGGGAGATCCAATATTTTTTTATAATAAGTATTTATGATGGTCTCTAGTGTTCATACCTCATCATTTCCCCAAATCTCTACCCTGTATGAAACTTGGCTATGAATCTTTGCACTAATAACCTTAATACATCCCAATATTGAATTCCCACCATATTTATATGAGAAGCTGTCAACAGCAGGAGTAAATTGTCTTATTTTCTGTTTAATTAAGTTTTTATGTTCATTTCTTATTAGATTGTATGAAAATGTTATACCTAAATAACAGAAATGATCTACTCTTTCAATTTGATGGCCTTGACTTGTAAATCTTGTATCCTTACGACATTTGATCTTATTAATATTACAAATCATAGATACATAGATACATAGACAGTGTCGGCAAATAAGGGCCTATGGCCCACCCAGTCTGTCAATTTGAGCTTGTAAATTCAGTTTATGTTTTCCTAGAAGTCTGTTGCCCCTTATCCCTGACCTCCAGAATTCCTTTATGTCTATCATAAATCCCGTGATTGTTTCAGCCCCCACCACTTCCTCTGGCAGGGTGTTCCACTTGTTCGCCACCCGTTCTGTGAAGAAATTCCTCCTCATGTTTCCTCTGAATTGTCCTCCCTCCAACTTCATCCCATGCCCTCTAGTCCTGGAACATCTTTTTCGCTTACAAATAGTGTATTCCTGCACCCTGTTCCTTCCTGTAAGATACTTGTATGTCTCTATCATATCCCCTCTCTCCCTCCTCTCCTCCAGGGAGTACATGTTCAGTTTCTTCAACCTGTCTTCATAGGACTTGTGATGCAATCCATGCACCATCTTTGTTGCCCTCCTCTGAACCTTCTCTACCCTGTCTATGTCCTTATGTAGGTATGGTCTCCAGAGCTGTACAATGTACTCCAGGTGGGGCCTCACTAATGTCTTGTATAGCGGAATTATGACCTCCCTTTTCCTGCTGGTGATGCCCCTTCCTATACATCCCAGCATCCTATTTGCTTTACCTGCTGCCTTGTCACACTGTTTCCCTACCTTGAGGTCATCAGAGATGATAACCCCAAGATCCCTTTCCTGCTTGGTGCATGCTATATCCTCACTCCCCAACTGATATATTGTGCCAGGGTTTTTGCCCTCATATGCATTAGCTTGCACTTCTTTGCATTGAATTTCAACTGCCAAACCCCTGACCATTCTTCAAGTTTCTGCAGGTCCCTTTCATTCTGTCTACACCTCTGGTGTGTCTACTCTGTTACAGAGCTTTGTGTCATCAGCGAACAGTGAAATTCTGCCTTCTAGGTCCCAAGCAATGTCACTGATGAAGATGTTGAATAGGACCGGTCCCAGCACTGATCCCTGTAGTACCCCACTGGTCACTCTTCCTCTGTGGAATGACAGCCATTTACCACCACCCTCTGTGTCCTGCCACCCAGCCAGTTACCTACCCACCACACTACTGTCCTGCCCACACCCATATTCCCAGTTTGTGTAATAGTCTTCTATGTGGCACAGTGTCAAAGGCCTTGCTGAAGTCCAGATAGGCCATGTCCACTGCCTCCCTGATCCATCTCCCTAGTCACCCAGTCAAAAAATTCAATGAGGTTGGTCTGACACGACCTCCCCTGGTGAAACCATGCTGCTTTTGGGTCCTGTAGTCCATTGACAACCAGATGTTCCACCAATCTCTCCTTCAGTAGTGCTTCCATGATCTTCCCCACTACCAAGGTGAGGCTGACTGGTCTGTAGTTCCTGCTTCCTCTTTGTTCCCACTTTGTATAAGGGACTACATCTGCTGTCCTCCAGTCTTTGGGTACCTCTCGCTTCCAGTGATCGGCTAAACAGGATAGACACAGGTTCAGCCACCACCTCTCTTAGTTCTTTAAGGACCCTGGGTGCACCCATCTGGCCCCATTGTTTATTAACCTTATTACTTCCAGTTCCCTCAGGACCCTTTCGTAAAGGACTTGTGTCCATTTCTCCACCATTCTCACCGCTTGTACTCCCTTCAGACCCATTACCCTCCTCTTCCTCAGTAAAGACTGAGCAGAAATACCTATTCAATATGTCAGCTTTATTGTTGTCATCCTCCACGCGGCCCCCACCCCCTTCAGTCTCACTATCCCTCCCTTTGTCTTTCTTTTTTCACTTATGTACCTGTAAAAGGTTTTGTCCCCTCTACCCACTGATTTTGCAATGTGTTCTTCTGTCTGAGCTTTGGCTTCCTTACTGACCTCCTGCCTCCCTTGCTTCTCCTGGTACTTCTCCTATCCCTTCTGTCTGTGTCTTTTGTATTGCTTGAATGTAATCTTTTGGCTTTCACTTTCTTTGCTACCTCTTTGGAAACCATAATGGTCTCCTCTTCCTTTTCCTCTTGCTAACCTGCTTAATGCATAATTCTGTTGTTCTTGTAATCCCCATTTTAAATACTGCCCACTGTTCCTCAACCCCTGATTCCTGTCCCATTCCCTTAATGCCTCTTTCAAGTATCTCCCATTTTCCCAAAGTCTGCCCCTAAAATCCAGGATATGTATTTTTGTGAGGTTTGGTTCTGCTCTTTCTGTGATTTCAAACCACAATGACTGGTGGTCACTGTTTCCCAGGTGCTCCCACATGTTACCCCCATCACACTGTCCCTGTTTGTGAGCACAAGGTCCAGTATTGCCTTCTGCTGAGTTGGTTCCATGACCAGTTGTTGAGGAAGGCACCTGAAGGAATCCAGGATAAATCTGCTCCTAGTTGATGCTGCTGCTGGGATACTCCAGTCCACGCCTGGAATATTGAAGTCTCCAACCAGTACTACCTCCCCTTGTCTGCCATCCTTGGATGGCTAGCATCAGCTCCCTATCTGTTTCTTCCTCCTGGGCTGGTGGTCTATAGACCACACCTGTGTGATGGCTGTCCCCATTTTCCTTTCCAGCTTAACCCACAGTATCTCTCCCATTTTGTTCCTCCTGGATCTCTGTGGCCCTTATGTCATTTTTCACATACAGTGCCACCCTCCTCCCTTCCTGCCTGCTCTGTCCTTCTGAATATGTTGTAGCCAGGTATGGCCATCTCCCAGTCATGGTTATCATTACACCAGGTTTCAGTGATGGCCACAATGTCCAGGTCTGACTGCACCATGACAACCTCCAGATCTTCCATCTTGTTGCTAAGGCTCCTGGCATTTGCACACATGGCTTTCCATGATTTGACCTCCCTAGACTGTTTCGCTGTTCTACTCCAGCCCCTTCCTTGGTTGTCCTTTATCTCTGGCTCTCCTTGCTGTCTGCCCTTTTGCTGAATTTTGCCCCTTTTCTGTCTATCCACCTCTTGGGCACTAATCTCCATCATATATTTGGATTTTTCGTAGTTAATTTCTAGGATATTTTTGTCACATTCAGATTTGAACTTGTTCAATAATCTCTTAATACCAATATAATTTGTGGATAATAAGACCACATTGTCCACATATGCTAGGTATGGACATCCCTTTTGCCCTGTTTTTGGTAGATGATAGTCATTGTCATATAACCTAAATAATAATTTATTCAAGAATAAGTTGAATAATATCAGAGACAGGACACACCCTTGTCCCAATCCCATGTTTGTTCTAAAGTAATTTGTTGTATCTCCTTCTTTGTTATACCTTACAGTGGTTTTATTACTAATATATAATGTCACTATTATATTTATTAATGCTTTATCCATCCCATATTCTTCAAGAACTGTCCAAAGTCGATTTTGTCATACCCTATCAAAAGCTGCTCACAAGTCTATGAAAATACAGTATAGTTTTTGCCTTTTTACCCATATGTATTTATATATTAAATGCAATAATATAGAACATTGGTCTAATGTTGAATACCCTGGTATAAAGTCAGCTTGTGCCTCATCCATGATCTTATTCTCTCCGATCCACTCCATTATTCTTGTGTGCAAATTCTTGTGAAAATCTTTTGCAAGTTATCTAATAAACTAATTGGTTTATAGTGGGCCAGATTTTCTCTATCCCCTTTTTTAAATATTGGAATTATGATGTTTTTAGTCCAGGTTCTGACTATTTGCCCCATTTCAATAACATGATTGAACATATTATACAAACATGGGATCCATAAATCTGGGTCATCCAGCATGACATCAACAGGAACCCTGTCATGCCCAGGTGCTTTATATCTGACTGTATTTAATGCAACCCTTATTTCTTCTGCTGATATGTTTGATTGCAGTTTCTTCCATTTTATCAGTTTTGTCCTAGGTTCAGTTTCCTCTGTTATTTGAAATAAATTTATGAAATATTTTTCCCAGACTATAGGATCTATATAATTTTTTAATTTCTGGATATTATTATCCCATCCATTTACAATTGGTTGCAAACATTTTTGCTGGTCTTTAAAATATAGCATTAAGAACCAGCCCATCTGCACAGTGATAGTGCGATTTTTCACCATGCTGGTGATCCAGGTTTGGGAACAAGTCTGAGTCATTATGCACTGGCCAGGGGAGGAGAATTGAATGCCATAGAGAACTTTCTCCTCTTTTAGGGAGGGACACTGCTTCCACTACAATACTACCACCTGGGCGACCACAGGGGACAGAGCAGTTGAAGACGTGAGTAGGAGGGTGAATGATAGTTGGGGCCATGCATTTTGCCACAAAGTTGTGCTACCACCATCCTGGGAAAGAGGAGTAATGAAGCTGGTATATTCTCACCATGTGGCAGCATAAAGCCTGTCCTCTTGGGCCTCACCCGCTCACAACTGCCTGATGATTCCCCACACAAGATGTGCCCAAGGAAGGGCACAGATGTCACCCACCCAGGGAGCCTACCACGGAGGAAGTGCCCTTCAGGAGTAAATACCCATTGTAGACTTCCTGGGGACCAAGTGAGAGGTAGAGGTGGTCTCTCTTGTGGCTGGGAGGTTGCCTGGAGAAGGTAGGCAGTATAAACCAGCTCTCAGCACTTCAGAGGAGGATGGCAAAAATGGTTCAGGGACTGTAGGGTATATGAGGACAGATTTAGAGAACTCAGTATGTACTTACTTGAAGAGAGAAGCGTAAGAGAGAGGACATGACTGAAATCTTCAACTACTTGAAAGGTGTAAACAAGGTGGATATCAGGGACCTTTTTTGTCTCAGTGAAAACAATACCACAAAGGGGCACTGCTATAGGCTGGCAAGTGTAGTTTAAGAAGGAAGTCAAGAGACACTTCTTTACAGAGTAGGCGGTGTGGGGGGTGGAATGAACTCCCATCTGAGGTCATCATTCAAAAGATGGTAGGAGGTTCAAGTGAAGGTCAGACGGGGTGAAGAGGGGCGTCATCGTTGGTGGGGAGGGGGTGGGGCGTACTGTAATCTGTAGATCAGTTGCTCCACAATCAAACAGCCTTGATAGACCATACAGCCTTCTTCTGTTGGCTAATTATATGTTTGTATCAGAGTAAGAGCATAAACAGACTATAAAAATGTAACATGAGAACCCTGGATTGAGTCACTGATTCCAATCCAGTTTTGTCTAGCAGTGAAAAAAGTTGCTACCATGTATATGATGGTTGTTTGGTCGCACATGTGGAAAGAGTTGTGGTGGTCTCAATCAAATTTCTAGCACACAGGTGTCCACACAAGAAAGCCACTATCAAGATTCACACTCATTGCTATCTTTGCAACTGCCTATGTGACACCAAGAAATGAATAGGTATGGGGTGTGAATTACCCTCTCACCAGTGACTAGAGGGGTTTCCTCTGAGGCAGCATTGAAGCATTGTGGGTATCCCTGTACTGTGGCTTCCCATGCTGGACCTGTCATTTGCACAAAGGGCTGCCATCCTGTACAATTATAGAGATGGCACCTTCCATAAGCACTAAGTATTCACTACAAAAATTAAAAGAAAATAAAAAGCAGTGAGCAAACTAAGAAAGATAATTCATCATAATTCCCTTTTTCATAATTTATTTTTTTATCCCACTGGCTTGCCTTTTCTTCCCCTCCTTTGACCTCTGGTTGGTCTGCCAGTGTCTTCACATCCAGACACCAATCTTATGCCCTATGCCCCAAGTTAGATCACTGCACCCACATCAAACACCCAGTTCTACTCTCTCCTTCCAGAGTCTGAGTGCAGTCTGCAGCTGCCCAGGGTTAGGAAGGCAGGCTTAGGATGCAAAACAAGGGGATGAAGTTTCAAAGAATCGCAGCACTTTTTTGCCACAGTTATGCTACTTGCAACATGACTGTTAGATCACATAAAAGATGATCTAATTTCTTGCTGCAAGTGCCACAAGCTGCTCAACAAAAATCACACATGAATCAATATATTAACTCAAGCATCATTGTTTTGCACTGAAGTGACGTGAAGTAGTAAAAGCCTTTATTTTTATACTGGATAGTAGGTGGTACATTTTATATCATTAGGACAAATGCCCTGTTTACAAGATGATCCTGTTGTTTAAAAGTTTCAAGATTCAAGACTCACAAATAATATCAAACTACAACAAAGTCAAACAGATGTACAATATAAATATCATAATTTAAATGTCAAACAACATTTTATACCCCAGCAAATACATTTTTAAATTTGATCCTACAGTCCAATGCATATAAAACACATTTAAATAAACAGAGAATTTTACCAGTAGCACTCACATCTGGTCTTTACTTCAATTTTCAAACTGGTTGAAAAAGCCTTAATACTTTCATACTGCTTTGTTGTAACTGATTTTAAAGAATTCCATAATCTATTCATGATTATGGGAAATGGCATATTACTATATTTATTCTTAATTTTTGGGAACTCAAAACTTCTAGTACTTATACCTCTCATATTGTGGGCATATGTTTTCTTTTCTAATTTATCATAAAGGTAAATAGGCTGTTATACATTACATCAATTTTGGACAGCATTCTCTTTGTGGCAAGGCCGTACAGATGACTACCATACTCGAGCACAGGGAGAAGAAGTTGTTTTATTATCTTCTCCCTCATTAACTTGTTCATACAAAAGCTGGACTGCCTAAATGCCTCCAACCTTTTATCAATCTTTGATATTGTATCAGTTATATGGAAAACAATTTTTAAACAGCTATCAATCCATACCCCAAGGTATTTATATTCAGAGACCTGGGCTAATATTTCATTCTGTGGTGTTACAATTTGTACTTGTTTCTTACTTTTGCCCTGAACATTCTCCTTTTTTTGAAATACCATAAATTGTGTTTTCTTACTATTTACTATCAACCCCGAGACCAATACTATGTGCAAAGCCTTGTGAAATCTCCTTGCAGATGCACTTCCATTAACTCCGGGATTTTTGCACCTGAGATCAGGATAGTATCGTCTGCATATAAATGAATGTCTGAATATATATGAAGTGTCACAAATTATGTCAAAATGCTTGAAAATAGACTGCCAACAAGTCTGGCACATTTGTAATGACACAGCTGTGGTAGAACAATTACCACAAGTCATATGTCCAAAATTTTGAAAATCCAGGCCCATGTCTACCACGTATATAGACTAACACATATTATTCACTTTCGAGGTCATTGTGGGAGACAGCAAGGATGTGTAGGAATGCCTCAGATCTTTGTAAGTTCAGTCAGTACAAGTCTCTCACTCTGTCTGTGATGCCAACATGCATGAGGACACACTAGATTAACCATCACTTATAGTAATTCATAATATGTTGGTTTAAAAAATGACAGGCTCAGCATGGTAACACCAGCAGGCGGTGTGCTACACCACTATGTGAGAAACCTGGGATTGAACACCTGTCCCCGACTCCTCCTGCCCAGGGAAGATGGGGTCTAGAGCACAAAGCACAGGTCTTGTGCACCAACTCTGGGAAAGAGATCTCAGTCATCCACTGCAGCAGTACCTCCTGCAGTGGGTACAGAGGTGGCTGTGACATGGGTGGCCACATGACACTGACCACCCCCTCACCAGTAGGATAAGTGTAGCAGATGCTCAAAGGCAATGCCAGAGGAGGTGACTGCACCAGCAAAAATGGGAAAAAATTGCACTGCACCATGTATGGTAAAGAAGTTAGGTGTGCCCCATGCCACCTGCCCCAGGGTCATCCTTACCTCCCCCTGGTCATCATACAATATAGTGTGAAGCCTAGCAACTATACCTCTGGGGCCCATGGGGGGGGTCTTCCTCCTGTGGAGTAACAATGACCTGGGTCTCACAGGGTAAGGTGGTAGGATGCTCTATGAGGCTAGCAGGAGTGGTGTAGACAAGGCACTTGAGGAGGGACGTGGCAAGAGATATGCATGCAGTTGCTTGGGCATCAACCCAAGATTATGCTTTCTTTATTTATTAGCTTTTATTGACTGGGTAAGCACAGAAGACACAGAATGCACCTAGTTTCAGGTACAACCCGGGAGGTTACAAAACAAGCAGTACAATACAATACAAGAAGGCTTCGGGATAGACAGTACAATATAAAATGGTGTAATACAATGCAAGCAATAAAACAGTACATTAATCAAGCAGGAACAGTAACACAGCACAGGTACAAACAAAACAAGGTAATACATAATCAAATGCAATTGCAGGGAGTAGCCTGGGATTGTGTGGGGGAAGAGCTCCTCCCCCTCAGCCTATTTAAGTGAAGCAGCTGTCTCCCACTCTGTTTAGAGCGAGTTGCATTCACTGTTCGGTCATTGCTGGTCCATGGCTGCCTGTGAGCCTGTCCTCCCGTCAGTCCTGTTGTTTGTTTTTCCTGTCTCTCCTCCTCCCAGTTTGTTCTTTCCCTGTTCCGTTTTGGATCTCACTTCTCTTCCTGCCAGTCCTGCCCCTGCTCCTTTCTGCTGCGTTTCCTGCTTTCCTGTCACCCCCAACCCCCATTTGTTTCCTTCCCTGTGGATGTTCTATTTGTTTGGCTCCTTTCTACCTTGCTGTGTTTGCTCTACCTGCCTCCACATTCTTTTGTTTCGTCCTCTGGTTGTCTCCCTTCAGGCAGCCCGGCTCCACGCCTAGTCTGTTGCCGCTTATAGTTCGCCTCCTGTGGTTTGGGTTTTCCCTTGCCGCCGCCCCAGATGCCTGCTCCTGCGCTTGCACTGCCTGCACTACCTCGATCTCTGGATTCCATGCACAACTGCTGCTTCTACAGTTCTGGGCATCTCATTCAGCAGCTGCCTCTTGGACTTGCTTCCCTTCAGTTTTGCCTGTCGCTTAGCCGCATGTTTGGCTTTCCCGGCACCTGCTCTGTTATTGCTCAATCCATCCACTTGTGTAGCCTGTATGCTCCTGCGGTACACCCTTCCTCAGCATGTTCTGCTTCTACCTCAACCATTGCCTGCAGATTGGACCTACCGGTTGGTCGCTCATCCTGGGCAGCTTTGTGGACTTGGCTTCAGTGATGGACTTTACTACATGTCGCTGCTGGCTCTACCTGTATGATAGCTACTGTTTCCTTGTGCTACAGCTTGTTCACTTACCAATCCTATACATACTACGTACTGCTGCTGTGCCACCTGCCCATGCTGGCCACATGGAGCTTGCTCTCCCTCCTTATCTTGCAGCTGCTCTACGACAGGCTCGGCTGCCTATGCCAGCTTCCATGGACTAGCAATCGCCTTGCTCATTCCCTGAATGTCTTGAGTGGAGTCTTGCTATTCATTTGCATCCTTCTCATTCATGCTCCACCCTTCAGATTACAGGTATGCTATTTTACTCCGCTCATCAGTTCGGAGCTTACCGATTCGTTTCTCCTCCTACATGCCTCCCTCCTGCTGCAGCTGGCATCCCTGGAGCTCCTCACTCTGGATTTCACTTTGGTATGTCACCGTCCCTCACCTCTTCTCTGGATGCTGGCTCTGCTTCCTTGCTCCTATGTCTCCATTGTGCAGCATGCTTCCTAGTGCAATTAGCCCTCCAAGAATTGGGGTCCTCATGACTACACTGCATTACATTCTACTGCGCTCCACCTGACCTGGCATCAGTCTACCTCTGTGTCCATATTTACTGCGACCGCTCCATGTTGGATGAAGACCCTCTGCATTACTTACAGTTCGATGTTTCCATTGCATTACATACGTTTGCTCTGCTACCTGCCTTGCCCATTGGGCTGGGAACATTGCCTACTGATTCCTGCTTCTACAACCTGCCTCTGCCCGTCGTGCTGGGAGGTTTCCCTACTTCTCGCCTGTTCTTACACCTTGCCTTCTCCTTTGAGCTAGGATATTTACCTCGTACTCCTCTGCTTTTACGTTCTGCCTTCACCCATCAGGCTGGGAGGATTGCCTACTATTCGCTTGCTTCTCTGGCCTGCCTTCACCCTTCAGGCTGGGAGGTTCATCTACTTATGTTCTACTTCTGCCTCGCCCAGATCCGGGCCTGGAGATTCCCATTCTACTTCTGACTACCTGCTCATGCTGCCTCAAGCCATGGAATTTGCTGCTTTCCTTTTCAGGATGCTCAGTTAGTCTTGTCTCCTGCTCCCCCTGCCTGCCAGTAGCTCCTGCTTCTATGGATAGTGAATGGTCCTCGCACTCCACTGTCAGACTATCTCAGTGCTCATACGGCAGCATCCGGGGCTGTTCTCTTGGATGTTTTGCCCTGTTACCTCTGTCGTGGACTTGCTGCTGCTTCCTTCCAGAACTCCGTTGACGTCTCCTGCAGACCTTCATTATCCTGCTTGTGCTCTACCGCATTTCTGCCTGTGACTACACTACTTTCCTGCCTCGAACTTTGCATATCTCAGCTGTCATTATTATTCCTTGCACAGTTGCCCTATTTCAACATCAGTCTTTTCCATGCATTTCGTACCTCTCCAGCTGATGGATTCCTGCATATCGAAGGACTTTCTCGCTCGACTTCGGCCAGCAGACGTTCCTGGGTCTGGCTGCACTTCTTCTGCTAGAATCAGCAACCTCTCACCTATTTCATCTGCTGTTGGCTCAGATATGCTTCCTCAGGAGCTGGTTGCCATGCCCTGTTCCTTCTTATTTCCTTTGTTGCTGCACTCCTGCTCCTACTACCTCGCTCCAGATTCACAGTCCAATCGACTTCTTCCTTTTTGGGCTCATATTCTACTCCTTGGATGCTTCATAACCTTGCATCAGTATCTCCGATGATCCTATACAGCCTGCCAGTACTCCACCTCAACTCTCCAGCCACGGCTTCATTCAATATCTAAGACTACACTTTTTATCAGAACTGGATTCATCACTCAATAGCCTGGCCTCAAGCCTTCTCTCATGCCTTGTATCATACAAGCCCTATATTATTAGAAAACCTGGAAATCGTACTACTTCTATTCGTCTTGCCTCATTGACATGAAAGCTTGGATGCAACTATCTTCTGGTATCCTGTATTGAGTTTGTCAGTCATCAACTTCATCCACCATCATTCAATTCAATGGATTATGCCCTCTATCAACAGAAGTATGGAAGACGGTTCTTCAATATATCTACTCTCCAGCATTCTGAATTATCCATGGATTCTCAGACTCAGACTTTATTAAAAGGAAACTTCTTCACTAGACATTTACAATTCAGTTTTTCTTAAGCTCTGTTCATATGGATTGAATTCTATAATTAGAATTCAGATTTAGCTGATTAATTAATTTAATTAGGATCTCTCTCCTTTAGTATGCCCAGAAGGATGGGCAGGTCAGTAGCCATGGGTCCTCAGAGGTTTCCCTCCAAGGGTACTGGTCACACTATCCGGAGTTGGAGGAGGTGATCATCTATTCTTATCATTAAATATGCACAACTTTTTCAGCATTCAGTTATAGAATAATCGTTGATATTTATTTCTTTTTGGGGTTTTATAATTCTAATCTAATTATCCTTCCTACAGGTGGGATACAGAGAAAGGCCAAAACCATCAAAGATTATCTGAATGACTAATTTCAAGCATCCAAGTACCTAAGCACGATACATTCTATACTATTACCTAGCAAATGTTGTCTTCTCTATACTGGCCTCTGTATCCAACAATCATATTCATCATTCAACTATATGTTACATAAGCATTGAGCTATGAACCACATATAATTAACAGTGGATAAAGCTAGAACCAGCTATTTCAGCTGAAGCAGTCCTGATGAACAATTATCAGCCTATGGCGGGTAAGCAGAAGAACTACCAGCAAGGATTATGTGCAGGCACAAATTAAGCTGGACTTTAGGTGAGCCCACAGGGATTTTCTAAATTGAGAGAGGGTAGAGAAGCAACAGACTGAGAGTGGGAGAGATAGTTCCAAAGTTTGGGCACAATGCAGAAGGCCTGGTCCCCCATAAGGGTAGAAGTCCTAGGAATGACACAAAGAGATTTGTCATTTGAACTTAAGGGGTAGGACAGGAGAGAAAAAAATGTACTGGAATGCAATAGGGGCAGGGTTGCTTGTCTTAAGTGTTTTGCTGGTGACACAGCCTAGGATAAATAGGTGACAGTTCAAAGGGGATAGCCAACCCAGTTAGTTGTAGAATTCACTGTGATGCATTACATGATTCAGGGAGTGGACAAATCTTCAAATATTTTTGTACGTGATCTCCTGTTTGGAAAGCAGTGACTTGGAGACATTGGCAAAGGATATAAGTCCATAAAGGAGGGAAAGTAAGATACCCATGGCAAGGGGCAATTAAAAAAATACCGATAGGTATAACATTTACAATACAAATACAAAATTTCACCAAATAATAGCCACAGCTTCTATTAATATGTTGCATTTTGGCCTGTGGGTTGCATTAGAGGGCAGCATGTATTTGAGGGCAGCTTGTATTTCAAAATCAAGATGTTAAAAATGAAATATTACATGTTGTGGATTTGATCAAATATATTCTTACTGATCTTCATAGCAAAATAAGCATAAAACATCAAAGCAAACAACAAGTTTAAACAAAAATACTATAATCATCCTATTTCCAGAAATAAAATCAGAAAGTCCCACCTACATCTTATCTGGTATGACATCAACCCTGACTAGAAGTTGTGGCTTATATTTGAGGATTGCATGTAATAAAATGATTCATTATGACTTGCAAGTTGTATTTGAGGGTGTCTTTTATTCCGTGACATATAGCATTCCAGAGTCTGATGAATTTTTTTTCAACTGCCTTATTCTGTCTCAAAATGTTGAAACTTTGGCTGTTCATTTGAATTCGTAACCCACATATTCAAAAGAGATGCACGGCCCAAAATGGAGATGCGCAGCGCATCTCAGAAAATGCGTGGAAGCACAATATTCAAAAGTGAGAGATGCAGTGCGCATTTCTGAATGCGGTGCAGAAAAAAGGGGGCGTGTACATGAATATGCCGCACATCTGTATATTCAGCCAAAATGTGTGGGCATCTGCAGTACATCTCAAATGTGTGCTGTGCAAAGTTAGGCAGATGAAAGGATGGCCTAAATCACCCAGCCACCCACAGACAGACCATGGAACTACAGGCAGGCCATCCTGAGACAGCCCTTGGAGGTGCACCAGGATGTGTCCCAGGCAACCACACACAGCAGTCATGCCAAGATGGAAGTACCCAAACCACAGGTGCTGGAACACTGTTAGCACCACACAGAGAGCCACCCCTCACACCAGACCCAGCATGTAGACACCCAGCAGTCATGTGCCAGTGCTGTCGGGTGCCACCCTAGCACACCGGCAGAGCAGACAGCTATAATGTAGCACAAGTACCAGGGGCCACTGTCTGCACCCATGTGACCTGCAGGGCACCACCCGGTGGTGGCATGTGCCCATGGTGATGTCTGCAGCGATGGTGCCCAGGTAGCCTGGTGGTACTAGTGGCAGCATAGCACGGCCAGGGACTGACCTGTGGTACACACCTATGGTGGTACACTATAGGTGCACACAGTGTGTCTGTGCCAGGCCCATACAATAGGGAGCCACAGACATGTCACCTATGCCTGCCATGTGGAGACACACTGCTACAAGAACACTGCAGTGGGTCTGTGTGGGGTTCCTGTGGTGGACATAGCACAACAGTGGGCAATGCAGGGTAGGGGTGGCACATTATGTGGCCTGGCAGTGACATGGTCATGCCTCACTGACACCTGACCCTTCCATGTTGGATGTGCAGCCACCATGGGCATGTACATGGCCAGTGTCAGACTGGACCACTGGGTTACCTGGAGTGGTCCAGGTGGAACCCACACATTTGGGTACCTGGTCCCCTTCTGAACACTGACATTACTTGCATTTATTGCCATATTCCTATCATATGGGGGCATGCAGGTGACTGTAAGCTGCAAACATAGCTAGTGTATCACATTCCTGTGGTATACCGATCAGAGTGTGTCAACCTGTGCCCTCCCCTGTTGCTTGACCAGGTGGGCTCCCTGTGCCCCAGGTCAACCCTGTACATGGCCATGGGTAATAGCACTGTATTCAGGCCACTGCAGCCCACCCACCCACACACACACAAGCATTCCATCACACCTGCCTGCTAGGCTGCAGTACCTCCTGTTCACCTTTGTGGAGTGGTGGGGCAGACCTGCAAAGCTGGAACTGCACATGCCTTGGGTATGCAAATGCCCTGAATACATTCCAGTAATGAGCTGTGCATATGGGGAATGGGCATGGAATGTGCAATGAGGCCATTTGCAGATCCTGCCTGAATATTGCAATTATGCTCGCCACGCATTTAGCTGCCTATCACACATTTCCATATGCCCTGCACAGGTCTCAGGGCACCTGCTGCACCACGCATCTCCCATTGCATGATTGCACATGTTCAGAATATCCAGCTGGACTTTCATGATCGTATCTTATGGTGCATCTTCTGAATAACCATTGTTTTGTGCCGGCACATCTCAGTTGCACAGCACAGGCACTTACGCGATGCAGCCTGGGACGTTTGAATATGGGGCCCCTGGAAAGTAAATCTGCAACATCATGTACCAAAAACTTGGTGATTTGATAAGCAAATCTCTTTCACATTTTGGTCAGAAAAGCATGGAACTGAATTCACTGTCTCCTCCCATCGCAAAAAACAAGCAGGTCAAACAATATAGTCACTTTCCACAGAAGCCTCAGTATGGAGTGGCTTTGACTGTACTTTCCATGGAAGTTCTAGAAAGTAAAGAACTTTACTGCTGCTGCTCACAAGCCACTGTGCTATTGATTTGTTGTTGCTTGTTCGTAATTCCTTGACACATGCAGTATTCCCAGCAGCACTCACTTGTATGTGACCCTCAACTTCCCTGTGAGGCTTGTGTACAATTCTGCATGAATAGAAATGCTGTACAATACAAATCAGCACATCTACCAGGCCTTCCAAATAAGCTTCTCAAAGTTTATCCAAAATAGTCCCAGATTATGATGGTGAATATAGAAAAGGTTATTTTAGATTCAAAACTCACTGTTGGTATCCACTACCACAACCACTGCACACTTGGATGCAGTGGCATGATTTATAAAACCATGTCTGATTTGGACAGTCAAGTGTGATTTCCTGCAGCATACTTACAACTACAGTGTTTTGCCTAAACAAGCAAAAACATCATCAAAGGATGGTTTTAGCTGAAAAACACCATTGGTACCTGGGGGGGCAGTAGCGGGGAAGAATAGAGAGACACAGCTGATCACACCCCCGTCAATGCCATGGACACCAGGGCCCTTCCTGTAAACAGCAGCACCCCCCCCTTTCCCAGAGAAGGATGGCAACTGGCAGTAACTACCCTAATTACAGCACAGGACCCTGAACATCAACTGGTGGCAGAGGTGAGTGCTCTGGAAAGGATGGCACAGACTTTTCACAGCACGTCCTCTGATGGATGTATTACTAAGCTGTTGTATCCCATGGATGGTGAGGAATTTAACCAGTGTTGCCTGTGTCCTCCCTTTCAAATATCCACTCAGATATATCACACACCCTGTACTTAGCCTCAGAAGACCCATGGGGCCAGAAATTGGTGACTCAGAGCTTCAAAAATCTCATGACACAACAGAATCTCATGTGGCTGATGTCATCCATGGGGTGATTCTGGGATGCACTGGCAGGCGTACTTTATAAAATGTTGGACAGTGGGATCAAACATTCTCATTAACAATTACAAAAAAAAACGTAAAGTAAATATTTTACTCTAGATCTCCCAATCGGGGCAGGCCCAGCATTTTGTATGTAGATTTATATGCATGTGTTCCCCTTTAAATACTGTATTTCACATTCAAAGATGCTTGCTCCACTGTCTTTTCAAAAACATCTGGCAGTCCCACAAGTGATCTCACAACTGCTGTGTTTGTGACACCACAGTCTGTTGTCATTGCAAGCACTGTGAAACAAGTGCACTGTGAAGTTAGAAAAACCTGATAAAAGTTTTTTGTATTTTATTTTACACTGACTTTTACAGATGTGTTGTTAAAATCAAACTGTAAAATCTGAGACAGTTGCCATTTTTAAAATGTTTGATCTAGTAAGTTTTACTAGCCAAATAGATTATAGATAGATTTTATATTTGGTGCTTTGTGATATCCTGGGTCACACCTAAAAATAGATCCTTGGCCTAGTTGTGCTTACCTGGTCAAAACATGTAAATAAATACATAAATTGTATTTATAAAATGACATACTGAGGTGGTAACAGAAGCAGGATTTTCAACAGTGGAAAACAAGTGCAAAGGAGTATGCCAGTGCACAGATGACATTTTTGCTTCATGTGTGCAATTTTTGAAAAGGTTGCCTTTTGTGTCCATTTCCACATTTTGGTATTACCAGGCATAGAATGTGCACAAAAATGAACAATGCATACAAATTTTGAAAATGGCATTTTTGCCAGTGTGTGGATTTTTTCCCTCCACCAACGAGTGGCACATGGGGACTTAGTTCCTGGGCCATGTCAGGCCCTTTGAAAATCAAGTCCCTGCTCTTCAAACTGACATACTGTTTGCACCTAAGTTTTAAAGTTTTTTCCTGGGCACATATTGCCCCCTGACAGTATACATGGCCACCAAACAAATGAATTAATTCCTTATATATCATGTATGGCTGTGTGGATGCATGTTTCCCTAAGAAACATCATTTTAAAATGTAGGTGTAAACTTTTAAAGTATAATGCTAACTACACCAGCCAAGTAAAATTGCATCATGCAGGGCAGCTAAGCAGCAATAATAGTTGCAGAGGCCACCCAATGGGAGGGGGAGTCATGAAATGAAATTGGAAAAATAACTGAAAAACTGTTATATGAACACCTTGTTTGGAAAATAGCAATGTTTTCCAAAAATGTGTACTATGTTACCTGGACAAAAGCTCATCAGAACATCAGGCTTACAGTAATTAATGTTTAGGCAATTTCCTTAAAAATGTTCTTATTGAACAATTTACTGGGCATACGCTGTACAAAAACAGGTAGACCCAATTCAAAACACAAGTAGCCCTATACACTGAACAATACAAAACACAGAAAATTACTGTACATGTTCCACAATGCAATACACTCAACTACTTCTATATGCTAGAAACACTGTGATGGCTTAGTTTCTAGGATTCTGTCTACTAATCCTGTATAGGTTTTAGATACTTTACATATGGAAGTATCTGATATTTTAGATATAGATTTTTTTTGTGGGGAGGGGCTTGTAATAAAAGTATAAGCCACAAAGTAGGAGACAATTCCCTCGATTTGAAGTTGTACTGATAAAGGATCCCTACTGTTGATCCTTTCCCCTTAAAAATAGAAGTCTTGAGCTGCAGTTTGGACACAATTTTCCCTGGAAACATTTCCTCCCATACATGTCATGGAGATTTCTCCTAGGCAACAAGAATTCTTTTGTTACTATGGGGATTCTGGCCCCCTACAATTACAAGCACTGGACTTTCTTGAGCTGTTGGCTCTACCCCATTGCACAAAAAAGTAAAACCACAATCTGAGAACTATTGTTCACACAGCAACATCCAAGCTATCATCCTTTAATAAAATAATTATTCCAGGCAAAGTTACATTTATGCATTCTGATACATGTTGCTTGGTCCTCACTTCTGAATAAGTTTGTAAGAGACCATAATGAATAATGATATATTTAACATTATTCATTACAAAAAACTATGCCAAAGTATCAGTTGGGGTTGAAGCTTAATGCCACCAAAGGAAGGAAATATAATGTTAGGTTAAAAAAATTCTATGACTCTTGGTGAATCTGTGGTGAGGTGTTACTTGGTGTTTGAATGATCACACAGTGTAGCACTGGAATTCTCTGACTCTTAATTAATCTGTGGTGGGGTATTTTGGGGCGTTTGAATGATCGCATAACATAGCATTGGAATTCCCTGACTCTTAGTGAACCTGTGGTGGGGTGTTTCTTGGGGTTTGAATAGTCACACAATATAGCATTGGCATTGCTCTAACTTCGGCACTCTTTCCAGACACAGAAAAATACTCACACACCAATGCTTGGAGAGAGGCTGCCAAAATTAGGGACTCACCAACGCTGCCTTGTGCAGTCATTCAAACCCTGAGAAATACCCCACCATGGAATCATCTAGGGTCAAGGGAATTTCTTTACCAATAAAGGGTCTTTCTTTGGGTGCAAAAACAATCAGTGGGAGCAGCAGAGCTGGAAAATGCTCTTTTAGCAGTGACACATTGGGTTTCAGTCTGTGGCATGCTCCCACTGATTGTTTTTGCACCCAAATCCATGATGCCTTATTTCCAACTAGTCTTTGTTTTTATGCTGAGTGCCTGAGTTTACTTTATGTATGATACTGTGTTTGAATTGACTGTGGTGCATCAGCTCCCTGGAGGCAGCTTTCTTTTGTTGTATGTGAACTGCCTTACCCTAACACCACATTTACTTCCTTATGTTGCATTTAAGCTTCTACTGTATCTGATGATGCAATATCTTTTTGCAATTTATTTCCTTATACATGTAGCCCAGGCACTGTGTGCAGTGGGCTACTACCTCTGCCTGTTGGCCCTCTAACAGGTTTAGAAGGCAGCATAGTGCAGTGATTTAAGGCTCTGAGCTGCAAATCTGGAGACCTGGGTTTGAATCCCACAGCCCCACTTGCATACTGTGTGACCCTGAGCAAGTCACTTAACTTCCCTGTGCTCCCAGGTTGCACCTGTAAACAAACTTTCAGCTTAGTGTGTGTCACCTGGTTAAACAATTGGAAAAAAACAGGTTAAGGGGCCTGGGTCCTGTTGCGGTGGTGTTCGGGGGTTCTGTCCCAAAGATAATAGAAATAGCATGGTGTCTCCAGCCAGAGAAAAGTAGAAGTGGGTCAGGTGACTGGCTGGCACAGCTCCCTGGGATGCTGAAGCTACCCACCTCCCCTACCAACCACCCCACACTCCGAATATCCAGCTGCTCAATAACACCATAAACCATGATCAATAATGATCTGACAGACGCAGAGAATTCCTGCACACACAGTTTCAATGGTAAATCACAGCTTTATTGGGCTAGGGACTAGGGAAGGGATACTGGGACAAAGGATGGCTGTGAATAAAAAGATGGCTAGAGAGAACAAGTAACAATAACCATATGGGCCTGTAGGCCAAGCCCACCCCCGGAGGCCCAATCCCACTGGTACCAGTGTCTACGCTGATAGTCTTTAGGGGTACCCAAAAGATGCAGGCCTGTTCATTGCCACTGGTTGGCCGGCTGTTGGGGCCCTGATGAAACAGAACAATTATTTGAGGAAGCAATTAAATCCCTTTTAGACTCCCTTGCTGGATTTCCGGGAACTAGGCCCCGGGCACTCACGGTTTTGCAGAACTCAACTACACTTGGGTTGATTGCCTCGGGATGTCCAGGAATATGGAGCTCAATACTACAATAGATGGATGGATGGAATCTTGCTTGAGGATCTTGCAGCTTGTCCCCTTGATTGGAGGTCTGGCCACTTGTCACCTTCAGCTGCATCTGGCCCATTGCAGAGCTCTGTGGCAGGACCACACCAGCCCCAGAAGGCCCAGATCTGGGAGTGGTTCCACAGCCCAGCTTCCCACAATGGATCACAGGTGCCCTAGCAACCCAGCAAGCGCCGGTGACCTCCTGAGACAGTGAGTCCCACTTGGAAGGAGTTAGCTGATTCCCTCCCTGGTTCTACGTGAGAACTCTTGAATGGTGGTGGCCTCCTGCAGTCCCTGCACTGAGTTTGAAAACTGGCAGCAATCACAGGCAGTTGCTCAAGCAAAGTCCAGTGCCAGTTAGCAATGGGTGTTAGCCCTTGATCAATGAAGCAAAGGTGCAATCAACAGGGGGATCCAAACACAACAGAATCCTGCACACCAGTCCGCACTTTCCAGTCAGAAAATTTCCACAACCTTTTCTTCAGCTGCAGCTGAGGCACAGCTCTCAGCTACTTCACCCAGTTCAATCAGGAACTGTACAACACCCGGCTAGCACCCTGAAGTCCAGAGATGCTTTGCCTCTTCAGAATCACAATCGCAGTCCCACACAGGTAAAATGAAGTCTCAGCAGCAACTGTGGCACTCAAATAGGAAAGCTCAGTCCTCGCAATTCAATTCAGTCCACCAGTGCAGGGTTTCTACAGCACTTATCTTCTCCAAATTAATCAAACAGCTCACGGTACCTGGGGAATCAAGGTATCAGTTCAGTTTCTCGCTCTCTTTCCCCTGCTAATCCTTTCCTGAACAAAGCAATCTCCTCTAGAGGCCTGGGGAATGCCTCCCTAGTCCAGATCCATTCTCACAGGAGACCTATGACTCATACAGAGCCCAGGAACAGACTGACAACATCCCAGAAAGTCCACCAAGTTTCACTTGAGAATCCAAGGTTCTGATTGACTGATTGAGCCTATCAATTATCCATAACCATAGAAATTAATATTTCTAGGTGGCTTATTGGGGCATGATTTAGGTGCCTGAATTAGTCCCCTCCTTTTCCCAGGAGTCCCTTTGTCACAGTTCTAGGCACCTAATTAGATGATTGACTGCTGTTTGGGGTCAGAGTGTCATCAAAATATCAGCCCCTATTCAGATATATGCATTCCAGCACAGTGCCCACCTTTTAGGGTCTGATGCAGCCCAGGCAACTGTCTTTATTGTACAACACTCACACTGGATTGTAGCCCCTTTTATGCTCTTTCAAACAAGCCCACCTACATGCCATTATTCCTAATAAATTCCACTGTCTCTGCCACCGAAACATATACCCCAAGGCGGTAGGCAGACTCTAATTAATATCTATGCAGGGCTCATTAATATTCATTAGCCCCGCTTTATGCCTTGATTTTTAACTTGAATTTTTAACCCCTCAAGCAGCTTCTTTGTTGCAGTATTCTGGTCACTGGCCCCATGTTAGCTGAGCAGGGGCACCAGAACCACTGAATGTACTCCCGCTTGACCACAAAACCGGCAGTTGGTAAGATTAATGGTGCAACCTGCGTATGCAGGATCGTTGCAGCTCCGGAGAGCAAGCTAACCAGTGGCATCATGTCTTGGGTCCCCAAACCCAAAAGGGCCAAACTACCCACCGGGTCAACCAAGAGATGGGGAGCATATGGGAGAATGAGGGAAAACAAGAATGGGAGAAGGGCCGTTCAGGTAAGCCCCCAGAAGGGATGGTTACATACACACAGCTCTATTGATAAACAATCACTGTAATGTTTTTATGGCATACAGTATGCCTGGGTGCTAAGGTATGTCTGCACTCTGGTATGGCTCTTATTGGCTGTACTAGTGTGTTATGAAAATGAAGAAAATGCAAATCCATTCCTTATTAGCGAAAGTGACAAAGGGCAGGATTTTCAAAACATGGCGCAGGGCTTGCAACAAGTCTTGCACTATGGCACTTAGGTTGTAACTGTGCACTAAACCCATTCACTGCAGCTGCACCCAATTTTGCAATCTCGGGCATAGTTGCGACAGTTTCCACTATTTATGGTAGCTTGCACTGCATATCTGGTGCAAGCTCTATAAAAATGGTCTCAGGATCGCATCAAGCTAGACCACAAAAAGTTGGTTTAGCTTGTGGCAACTGCCACGTGAGATAGAAAATCCAGATTGCTGGCAGGTGAAAACTGCAAGCTCTGGGCGCCGTACATACAGTGCACCTATACCTTGTGGCATTTAGGCGCATTCGAAATTTTTGCCAAAAATATTTATGGAAGTGAGTTTTCCACAGTTTCGCAGGTAAATTATAGATTCAAGTACTTGCAAAAGCAGTTTTTCCACAATTTCATTTGTACATTATGGGAAGGATTTGGGGCCATATGAAATGTAGAATTCTGCCATCAGAATTACTATGGAATGGCAATTCCACTTCTGAAATGCTTTGCAGAATTTCTTTTCAAATTGCACGGAATTTCAAAAAGCATTTCTGTGCAAACTGCGGAATAATTTTCCACAGATTATGTAAACCATAGAATAGTTTTCCACAGATTGTGCAAAAAGAGAATCTGCAGTTTATGTGAACTGCAGATTATTATTCCACAAAAAATATTTCATATGTGGAATGTCAAAATTCCGCAAATGCTGGAAATCAGCAGAATTTTCTAAAATTCTGTGGAATTCTGTTCTGTTGGAAGTTCAACATTCTGCACAGCCCTAGTAGGATTTTCAGAAGGCCTTTGGGGACCGTGTGCTATGATTCCCATGCAAATTAGATTAGGAGGTCTAACTTGCACCAGGAATTGATGCAAAGTGCATCTCAAAAAGGATACACACATCAGATAAACAGCTTGTGCATTTTTTTTACTGTAAATTGAGACAACTGCCATAAATCCATTTGAACCTTTGGAAATAGCATTCAGAGGTTTAGATGCATCTGGTATGATGCGGGCTGTGTCAGAGTTTAAACACTGCACCTGCATCATGGCTTCTAAAAATCCTGCTATATGTAAGTATTTGCTAAAGGGGATTGTCTCAGTTTCACAGGAGCATAAGTGGCTTCATCTCTGGTGCCTGAATTATCCTTAACTAAAACCAGCTATGTTTTCTTCTGTACATGTGAAAGCATGTTATTTGCACCACCCTGGGCACATTATCTACCAAACCACAAAGTATCAGGTTTCAAATCAGTCATTTTTTAGTTACTGATAAGATCAAACAGCTTTATTTTGGATCTTTTTTGTCATTTGAACAAAAACAACTTATTCATGACATTCCTGTTCTTGATATCTTGCCACAAGGGGTGTGCATGCCAGTTTTCAAATCCCTAAATTTAAAGAGCCTATGTTACAAGCTGACAAAAGCAGGGCTTTAGCAAAGACGTGCCTACTCAACCCTATCTACTATATAGTGGCATGGTAATTTGAAGTGTTGTTATAACTGTAGATCAAGGAGATGATGTGGCTCAGGGGTTGGAGTACAGTACTGTGAACCAGGAGATCCCAGATCAAATGCCACTGCAGATCATTGGCTTATACTACTACCTGGGGTGAGACACTTGACCTCCCTCCATGTGCTTTCATTCTCAGAGCTACAGAGATGTAGCAGCCAGAGAACCCCTCTGCAAATGAGAGGTTCTGTGGCTGTTAGCTGGGCAAACACATGCAAAAAACCTAAACATGTTCATTGAAGCCATTCATGAAGCAATGCAACACTGCAGTATTCTGTGGCAGAATTACTGCAGGAATGAAAACCATTTTAATGGCAGTTAATCCCTTTTGTCATGCAATATACTGCACTGCTTCCTGGTGGACTCCACTGTACAAATGTATTTGAAAGACTGTAAATACTGTTGTCAGTGTTATGGGCCTGGGGTTGGGGTCCTCTAAACCTGGGAATTGATCTCATTGCCCAGTTGCCCCTCCATTTTAGTCAAGTCATTTCTTTTACCCCTGAGATTTCTCAGAGTTGCAGCCCTCAACTCAACTGCCCCTTCAAACAAGGGACTTGCACTAGAATGAACTGCAGGTTTCACCACACCTGCATGGTGTGCAGTAGGCAGCATCCCTTTGTGCAGTGCACATCCCCGCAACTGCTGAGGGAGGTCTTTTGAGTAACCCGAGGGTAGTCACCAAAACCACAGGGTAGAAAACCTTCCCACCCCAGTGTGGGTGGAAATGATTAAGCTCTGGTTGGACCAGTACCTGGAAAGATCTGCCACCCACCTGCTGGAGGATGGGTTTGTCATGTGCTTTTGGATACAGTACACAGGTCCCAGAGGGTATGAGGTGAAGAACTTGAAGTCCATGTGGGACCATCTGCAGGTAGTCCAGGAAAACTGGAGAAAGATAGGTGGCTGGGGCGGGTGAGTGGGCCTTTTACCGTGCCCCATAGCCTAATCTAAGAGTGTCCCCAATTGGATTAGTGCTCAAGAAAGTGCCAGGGTGTCAGGGTGATTACTCATCTGCCATACCTGGAAGGGGATTGGTCAATGATCATATTGATCTGAAATATACCTCATTGCAATATGAGTCTTTCGACAGGGCTATTGAGGTGGTTTGAGTGGCCGGGCCAGGGACAGAGATGGCCAAGGGGGACATTGAATCAGATTTCAAGCTGTTGCCTGTGCACCCTGATGACAGAGTGCTGCTGCGCATGAAGTTTTGGGAGAAATATTATGTGGACAACTGCATGCCCATGAGGTGTGTGTGGTGGCGTGTGCTGTCTTCAAACAGTTCAGCATTTTCCTGCATTTGGTGATGGTGCAGGTGGTCCAAAGCATGGTCATCATTCACTACCTTGATGACTTCCTATTTGTGGGGCCTGCTGGGTCCCCGACTTATGGCTCAACCTTGGCTACATTGAGGGCATGTGCCAAGATATCAGAGTACCCCTGGCTCCAGGTAAGGTAAAACCACCTGGAACAGTGATGACTTTCTTGGGCATAGAGATTGACACCATGGATCAGCACTGCTGTCCACCAGCTGACAAGCTAGGGTCCCTGTGGGCACTGTTGGAGAGGGCAGAGAAGGCCAAGAAGGTGATGTTGCGGGAGGTGCAACAGTTGGTGGGGCACCTCAACTTCGCATTCAGGGTCATCCCCATCAGAAGGACTTTCATGAGGTGCCTGGTGAAGAGGGACAAGAGTTGCACGAAGCCCCACCACTGCATCTGGGTCACAGAGGAGATCCGGGAGGACTTGTAGGTTTGGCAGATGTTTGTGACCCACTTCAATTGGGTGGCAATGTGGCAGAACCCAGGGGATGACCAACCCCTGGAGTTGTTCACGGACACAGCTGGAGGGCATGGGTTTGGGGCATACTTACAGGGGGAGTGGTGTGTGAAGCAGTGGCCTCCACAGTGGGCAGCAGTTGGCCTGAATAGGCACATTACACTACTGGAATTCTTTCCTGTGGTGGTGGCATTTTGCATCTGGGGCCCCAGGTTGAGGGACAGGAAGGTACACTTTCAGACTGATAACATGGGGGTGGTGCATACCATCAATGGCTAGCTAGGGCCGAAGGGCCCTCTTGGGGATGTGATGCGAGTTTTTGTCTTACAATGTAAGCTACTGAATATTAATTTTAAGGCAGTTCATGTACCTGGTGTTGACAATGGAGTTGCCGATGCTTTATCTTATTTACAGTGGCAGAGATTCAGGGAGCTGGCACCAGCAGCAAAGCAGCATCCATGGACGGTCCTTCCTTTTCTTTGGAGGGTGGTGACCTCGAGACTTGGAGATGCACAGGTAATTCCACTGCACCACAGAAAAGGGAGGCCTACCACCATAGGGTGGAGCACTACCTTGCGGTGCAGGAGGAGGCTGGGTGACTAGATGTAAGGCCAATTCCTGTGGATCAGTTGTGTGCATACATTATGTAAGCAAAAGGTGAACCTGTTGTTGGGAATGGTGGGACGCCATCTTGCGGGATTGTTATGGTTGGTGAAGGTAATGGGGTTTACTGACACCACCAGGGCCTTCAAGGTGTGGAAGATTTTGGAGGTTTGGATGAGAGCAGTGAGCACCCGACCAGAGGAGAGGTGTCCCATTACATCAGTGATCTTGGCCTGGCTATCCAGTGATGACAGCAACTGTAAATGAGAGACTGTCAAAGCAGTGACTCATTTACAGTGCTATCCTTATGGGCTACCTGTAAGGCTAGTGATCGAACATGACTGCTACTGTAAGGAGGGTGACTGGAAGGGAACAGATAGGGAGGAGAATGGGAGGGATAAGGAAGAGGGTTCATGAGAGGTAAGGTGCCCACTGCAGCCGAGCTAGCTGTGTGGTGGTGAGGGTGGCTAACGTCGGTACAGCAGGAACTGGGTTCGGGGCTGGGGACGGTGGAATTTTTTTGTGCAGCTGTTCTTGTTTATTTTTAAATTAAGTGTCTCACTCCCCATACACCCCGGAGTTTATTATATTTAAGCAGGTGGGTATCACACTTGCTTGATGTTTGTTCACCCACAAGTGTAGAATGCCTATTTGCTTTTTGCTGATATACACTCACCCTAATGGCAATCGCAATTTTGCCATCGCCATTATCACACTGAACCCTTGGCCTGCATTTGGGTGACTTTGCCTATGGTGTGCTGGAGCGAATATGAGGCAAGACTGTTCGAGACAATGTTCTTGGTTGCATTTTGTGGGGCGTTCAGAATGTCAAAACTGACTCAGCCCACACAAGCAAATGGAACATCGGGGCTATTGGATGTGGTGTTATTGCCGGAGGGAGTTTATGTTTGGCTAAGGAAAACCAAGATGAAGCAGAAGGGGGCAGGGCACTGGTATTTGCAGAAGCCCCCTCCTGGATCCTCTTAGCAGGTTTCAGACAAGGTCAGAGCATATTTATCCATCTGCGTGAAGGTGAGGGAGGCATTCTTTTATCATGAAGATGGCTAGCCGGTGACAGCTTATCAGTTTTGTTACACCCTGAGTAGGGCCATTCAGTAGGCTGGGTTAGATTCTCAGGAATTTGGCACTCATTCTTTTCAAAGAGGAGCAGCAACAAATGTGAGGAGCCTGGGGTTGTCAGATGAGAAAATCCAGGCATTGGAACAGTGGAGGGCCCAGGCATTCTTGAGCTACATTTGGCTGCACTTGTAGTAATGCTCTTTAATCTTCTCTTGCAGGTCCCCCAGCTGGTCCCAGGAGCATATGGATCTGTGGGCATTTCTTCATTTACTGGGCAGTGAAGTGAGCAGCCAGCCAACTGGGAGGGAGCAACCTATCAATTCTACAGCAAACAACATGGATTCATTGAATGGGAAGGAAAGGTATATACTAGGGGAGTTGCTCCATTGCTGCAGGAGGAGGTTGACAGGTGGAGGAGTCCAGATATCTTGCTGATCCACCTTGGAGGGGAGGATTTGGGGCATTGGAAGATGGTGGACCTGCTGTTGCTGTCAATGAAGGAAGATCTGCATCCCATTAGAGATTGGTGTCCCCATACAGTCCTTATCTTGTCCCACCTGGTTCAGAGGGAGCACTGGCTGCATGCAAGAGATGTCGGAGCTATAAATGGCGCATGCATTAGAGTTAATCGAGAGAGGAGAACATTTATGGAATCTGTAGGGGGGGAATAGAAAGACATAAGGAAATTTATGCCTCATGCCAAGGCCTTTTGGTGGGGGGAGGAAGGTCAGGTGCAGGATGAAGGATAGGATATGATGTTGCTATCTTTCAAGCAGGTCTTGGAGGAACAGTTAGAGCAAGTGGCTTTGGGGGGTCGGATGAAGTCTGTGCTTGGTGGCTTGGGAGAAGCACAGACCGAAGGTACGGGGGAAGAAGGGGGGACGAGTCAAATTTGCCTGAAGGGCTCATTGCCTTTGGTTGGCATGAGGCCAGGGGACTGCAAGACTCAGACCCAAATGGGGAGCCGGGATCTAATCTCATCAGGTTATTCTGCAAGAACAGTGGTGCTGGATGGGGGTCAGCAGCAGAAGCCTTGGCCATATAACTTCCCATGAGCTAATGGAGATGCTTAGGCACACACCAATTGTCTCCCAGGATAGGGGGCAGGTGTGGGATGCCTGGCAAACTGTGCATCCTCCTGGCAGTGCACACTGCTTTAAATGATGGTAGAGAGAACAATAAATGCATGGCTGCAGCCATTTCCTCCAACATCTGTGTCTGTGTCTTGATTTGGGGAAGTGGTTGTGGGGGCTACTACACAATAGAAAGGCTGTCAAAGTATTGCAGCAGCTGTCCGTTTGTCTGGGGCCCCTCCCCCTCCCAGATCTAGTCAGTAGTAGTAGATGCCACCTCTTGGGGCAGGCAGGAGGCCCCAGCAATGCTCCAGGAGGAGGCACCACCAAATTACCCTTAGGGAGATGGTACCTGGGGGAGGAAAGAGACAGAAGGGCTAAATAGAACTGAAGGCCAGATGTTCCCCCTCTTTCTCCTGCATTTGTCGGATTCCCACCCACCCTTTTAAAAGCAGGGTAGGGAACCAGGGAGATAGGATCCCCTTTGACCCAATAGAGGTGACTGCATTAGGGGTTGGGGAATTATTTTTCCCAGTTTTCCCATTAATAAGAGTTTTTTTCTGGTTTTTTTGCCTCCTCAAAAGGGATGTAAATTTAGGTAGGAGATACAGAGAGTAATAAAGTATCTAAAGAAGATAAAGAGTAAGGAATAAACGTAAGTCATAAGAAGCATCAAAATGTTGCAGCCACGTGTGGCAGCTCGGGAGGAGTGCAGACCAAAGGTGCAGGAGGAAGAGGGGGGGGATGAGTTGAATTTGCCCAAAGGGCTTGTTGCATCCAGTCAGCATAAGGCCATAGGACTGCAAGACTTGACCCAAATGGAGGGTTGTGATCTAACCTCATCAGGTTATTCTGCAAGGACAGCGGAGCTGGATGGGGGCAGCTGCAGGTGCCTTAGCCATATGACCTTCCCAAGCATGTCCTGTTAAGAAAAAATGGAACACGATAATATATAAAAATCAAATAAATAACAACTTCTAAAATACAGTATATATTCAATTACAAATTCAATGACAACCAATGCACAGAAAAATAATCTGAGCTTCTAAGAAAGTGGACACCTTACATCAGTGGTACTAGTTATCAATCAGTCAGCCAACTTTTATTTATGCTGTGCACCAATCTGAGCAATGGTTGCCAAACTTCAAATTCTGGTGGCCTCAAGGTACAGTCACCAGAATTTTATTATTTTTCTGCCTCAGCCCCCAGATACAAAAACTGTTACACACACTATAGAGTTAATCAAGTTCCTGCTGCTTTTCCTTCCCTTGAAATGTATCAATATCATTTTAAAGAGGTCACTCATAATTAAAAGCTCAACACCTTAGTATTTTTTTTAAGTTTTTACATTTAATATACTTTATTAAATGATGCTTCAACCATGCACAAGGGAAAAAGAAGACACAAATACATGTCCAAGGGGATACCATATCAGAAGTCACATCATATAGGAACACAAAACTATGGAAACATCTTGAATCCTACTCTTATTAATCTCCTCCCCTCTCCCCATACCCCTTCCCGCTCGGGAGATAACCTGAACCCATGTATCCCACTACTATAGAAAAAATGAGACGATCTAAAATCTCATTCAGACAGTCATTTAAATCAAGAAGACATTGTGGGATTCAAGAAGAGGGATAGCATCCTGCAGGGCTCCCGCTATACCCTGTCTTATAGTGAGAGCAGGACATATAAGGGTTTCCATATTCTCTTATACTTTGTAGTACCATTGGTAATGTTCACTATTATGGCCTCCGCACGCAATGCAAATCATAGGTATCATAGGTGTTACAAGCCAATGAAGACATTCGCCCATGATGCTTGCCAGAGTAAATCATTTTAGGCAAAAGTTTACTTTGTCTTCCATTACTAAATCTAAGTTATGCTTAAAGGAGTCCATATTTGGGCTATTTACAACCTCCTCTGGGAGTTGATTCCATATGGGGACAGTTCTATGACTAACCCAGTTCCTTCTTCTTAGAGTATTCCATTTGCCTAGATGTAGTTGTTTGGAATTACTTCTATTACTAGCTCTACAATCACTAATAGCTATTCCAAGATCATTACTAAGGGTGGGGTCACTTAGTGCTCTATAAGTGAGATACATGTCTCCTTTCAGTCCTCTATACTGTAAGGTATACATGTTCAGGAGTCTCAATCTAGCCTCATATGGCTTGTCGCCCATCCCTAAAATGGCTTTGGTGAATCTTCGTTGGACTCTTTCAACCCTTGTGATGTCCTTGTTGTAATATGGAGACCACACCCAGGCACAGTATTCAAGGTGCGGCCTTACTAAAGCTATATACAAGGGGAGCATCATCTCTCTAGTTTGACTAGCTACGTGTCTAAAAATACAATTAAGGATATGATTAGCTTTATTAATTTGGGTTCTGCAGTGTGATCTGAATTTTAGGTCAGGGTTGACAGTTATTCCTAAGTCTGTCTCTTGATTTGTTATGAGTAGGGTATCATTCCCAATTTGTAGTTATGGTGTTTATTTTGTTTTCCCAGGTGCATAATTTTACATTTGGAAATGTTCAGAACAAGCTTGTTTTTGCTGGGCCAAATTAATATATTATCTAAGACTAACTGAAGGGCAAAACTGTCAGATGTGTTATTTACCACAGTACCTATTCGATAGTCGTCCGCACATTTTAGCATCCAAATGTTGGGGTTATCAATGGTGAGAAAAGAGACATATATATTGAAAAGGCAAGGGCCCAAAACAGACTCCTGGGAGACCCCACTTGTAACAGGAGCCCAGTTAGAATATTCTCCATTGATGATGACTCTTTGTTTTCTTCCCTCCGACCAGTTAACAATCCAATTTACAATGTTGTTTTTTCATTTTAAATGCTCTTAGAGTGTCTACAAACTCTACATGGGGTAATTTATTGAAAGTTTGGTGAAGTCCAGAAATACAAGGTCCACAGAATTCCCCCGATCAACGTCGTCTGTGACTTTATCGTAAAAACTCAAAAGATTCATTTGGCAGGATCTTAATTTAGTGAATCCACGTTGGAGAGAATCAGATAGCCCATTTGAACAGAGGAAATCCATGATATGGTCTTTAATAATATTCTCTAAGATCCTGCCAATTACAGAAGTTAAGCTAATGAGTCTATAGTTCTCAGGATTATTTTCTGGACCTTTTTTAAGTATGGGTACCACGGTCACAATTTTCCAATTAAGTGGAACTTCCCCGGTATCGAGAGAATGTTAGAGGATGTTAGATAAGGGTAAGTAGATGCATTCAGCCAACTCTTTTAATATGCTGGGATGAATTTCATCAGGACCAGGTGATTTATTGATGTTGACCCTTTTTAACCTGTCCAAAACTTCATCAGCTTTGATGGTGAACTGTCCAGGGGATGATAATTCTACTATATTTAGTAAACCAGAGCTATTTTTATTAAACACCAAACAAAATTATTGATTTTGTATGTCAGCAGCCTCTTGGTTATTAGCTATATTTCCAGATGTAGTAAGGAAAGGACCTATAGTTGCTGTTTTGCCCTTGGGTTTGTTAATGTGTGCAAAGAAGGCTTTTTTTATTATCTTTGACCCTAGTAGCCAACAGTGTCTCATGTTGGGCCTTAGCAGCCTTAATCTAGGTTTTAATGTTTTTAACCACAGCTCTATACTTGGGACATAAGTGGGTTAAACCCCTTTTTATTTGCTTGTACAGTTTGTTTTTTTAATTAATTAAGCATTTTATAGCAAGGTTCATCCAACCAGATAGGTTTTTATAGTTGGTACCATATTTTTTTGTTCTAGGGATAATAACATTTATTAACCATTTCAATTTACTAAGCATGAGGCCCCACTTAGATTTGACCGATAGACTGAAAACAGATTATGCCAATCCCACTTCATTAGACTGGTTTTTATATTGTCAAAATTTGCTTTGTTAAAGTTCAGGGTTTCTGTGACTCCAATGACTGTTTGTCTTATGTTACCTGTAACCAGAAAATGAACAGCGTTATGATCACTGCTTCACAAATGTACATTTATTGTAATATTAGATATGCAGTGTTCAGTATTAGTTAAAATAATATCAAGTATGTTATTATTTCTGGTTGCATGCTGTACTAGTTGTTCTAATTCAAGTTCATTGAAAACATCCAAGTAGAGGCTGTCAGTTTTGCAGGTTGCAGATGCCTGGGTCCAGTTTATGTTAGGTAAGTTAAAATCTCTAAATATCATAATATTCTTTGAAGGATCTAACTTCCCAATATAATTTAATAACTTGGTGTCATTATCAGGGGTCATTGAAGGGAGTCTGTACACCAGACCTAAAAGAGTTACGGGACCAATCTGGAGGGACAGTTTAATCCAGAGAGTTTCAAAATTTAGAGAGCCACTAGGAATTTCCTCACATAGAATTGTGTCTTGGACATAAATGGTCACACTCCCACCCTTTTTATGGTCCCTGCTTTTAGAATACATATTATAACATTGGAGGGTTTTATCCCAGGGGTCATGTCCTTCCCACCAGCTTTCTGTAATGAGGGCAATTTGAATGTTGTTAGTAGCTAGGAGGTACTTAAATTCATCAAACTTATTAGTAAGACTTCTAGCATTTATTAGTACACCCTTCCAACCAGATATATCAGGTGTGGGTATATAATTGCTTACTTTGTTGGGGTTATTAAAGTCCCCAGGAGCCCCCCCCCCATATTCCAGTTTAAATGGAACTTTGCAACTATATTAATTTTTTTTGCTCATAATTCTGATGCCAAAGTGATTTATGTGTAAGCCATCCATTTTTAAGCACGCCTGGTTGTTAAATGTGATAGAATTGTCCATAAAGCCAATACTTTCTGACAGACAGTATTGTCTAAGCCACTTGTTTAATTTATAAATATTGTAATTTTTTTGTGAGTGTCTTCCAAAGGTAGGCAGTACCCTGGACAGTATGATTTTACCCCCCTTATTTTGAATCCATTTGACTATATTAACATAGTTGGCCTGGATGTCTGACATATTACATGAAGATAGGTCATTTACACCCACGTGTAAAATAACTAGGGGCCTGGTAGTGTTCTCGAATAATCTATCAAGTAGATTTACAATATCATTAGTCTGTATCTCACCTTTTCTTGGAACCATTTCAGATAGGTGGGAGTACTCTGATCACATCAGTGCCTTAGAATAACTTTTTTTGCACATGCCGAGATCAGAGTCATATGGAATATGCTAGTTCCTGATTAGGTTACCCTCAAACCATCCCAATAAAAATATCTTTGGGGAAAAAGCAGATTCTAGCCCCAGGAGGAGATCCAGATGTTGTCTTGTAGAATCCCATAGTGTTTTGCCTTGTCACACTCCCAGAACACATGCAACAATGTGCCAGGAACCTTGACACACCTCATGCAAATGTCTGTCGATAGTTTCCCCATTTTGTATAGTTTTACTGGAGTGAAAAATAAGTTATGAAACAGTTGAAATTGCATGTAACAATATATGTCCCACTTATTATACTTATTTAGATTGGACCATAAACAGGGCCAATTGAATGATGCTCCTTCTGGTCCTTCTTTTATCCCAATAATAGACCTTGTCCATTGTCTTAGAGGGGGACAGTGTATAAAACTTCTTATACAGAGTTGAGATGGGATGAGGTTGAGAGACATGAGGGACCAGGCTAAGTATAACTGAACTATAAGTATTACACCAGGGACTATGTCCAAGATAACTGTATAACATATGGGAAATTTGGAAGAATGCAAAACAATGTGTGCTGGGTATTTGAAATTTTTATTGGCGTTCATGAAATTTCATCAGGCCTCCATTTGTGAGGAAGTATTCCACAGAGGTGAAGGCCCTATATGATGATGATGATGATGAAAACTTTATTTTTATACAGGAAATTCTAATCATTAGGATTATCCTGTTCTCAAGATAGTCCTGTTTATGTTTCACTTAGTTACATCTAAACATGTAACATACGACATTACTCAGATAAATACAAAATATACACAATACACAACATTTCAATATCCAACAATACGTTAAGACACAAATACAAAAGAAGGATGCAAAAATACACAACAAAATATCCCATACATGTTCATATGCAACTACATTCTATTTTATGAAATTTCAAAATTTTGTTTTTAAAAGTCATGTGGTCTTCTAAAGATCTTATTGGAGGGGGTAGAATATTCTATACTTTAGCTGCCTGACATGGAATGGAACCATTACCATATTTATTATGAATTTTTATGGGACAAACTCTGTGTCTATGCACAGATCTTAATAACTCATGCCTTCCTTTACTTACTTTAGGAAAAAGTGTTTGTGTGATGTAATGTTCAGGGTAAAATATTTTATATTCGTGTATCAGTATTAACCAGTTTTTCTGAAAAATCATTTCTAGAGACTGCCAATTCAATTTTATAAACATATTACAATGATGAGTTCGATATGAACACTGTAGAACATATCTAGCTATTCTATGTTACACCCTATCCAATCTAATCAACTGATTTTTACTCACTGTTCTATATATATTTTTTTTTAAATTAAATCCCCATACATCAGGGTTGGCATAATCAGCTGTTCAGCCACTTTTTTCCTGTCCTTAATGTGTAAACATTTGGTAGTTCATCTCAAAGCCAAAAGGCTGAAGTGAGGGAACATTTTGCAATGTTTAGGTTGGGATTACTGAAATAAGGATGTGCTGTGTCCTTTTGGGGATCAAGTCACAGAAGGGCACATAACTGCTGATGTGCTCTTACAAATACAGCAATAGGTGTGTCATGTAGGGATGAGGGGAGCTGTCTGTAAGGGATATGTAATAGTGCTTTGATATTAATCTGTGTAAGGGCACACAGAGTTTGCTCTATCTCTAAACATTGGGTATATAAATTGAATCCTCCTACCCTATTAAATCAATAGGCCAGTGCAAGAAATGAGTGGTGTGGATGGTTAAATAGTATAAATAAAAAGTGAGAAGGTGGAGGCCACTATCTGTTTTAGGAGCCGTAAGTTTCCTAAATGCTCTCCTGGGAGGTTTGCCCTGTCACAAAAGTGAAGACAGCATCCAAATTATACCATTTCATTTTATCCAAAGATGTGAAGCCTCACACCTAAGTATGGGACTGCACCCCCAGTCTATTAGCACCTTGTCAGAACACTGCAATGTATTACTCACTGCTGTTTGTGAACTGTATATCTTCTTTTATCCGGTTGATTTTATCATCCCCATACCCAACATTATGTTTGCAGAACCACACCAGCAGAATTGCCTGAGGCTGATGTTGCTGGCATGGGAAATGTTATAGGGTCAAGTGCTTTTAAAGCTCCAGTCTGCTGGTCATCTTTCCTGTTTTCCTCCTGATGTGAAGTACAGACCATGTGGTTGGGCAGAGCATCTCTTCACCATGTGGAAGACTGTGATCTCAAGTTTATAAGATAGGGAAAGTTCTGGGAGTGTTACAGAGGCAGCATGTCCAGACTCCAATGGGGGTAGGGGCACTGGGGGACTGGGACATTCTGCTACTTAAGCACATCCTTGAGTGGGAAGGAGGAAGAGCAGCATTTAAAGTCATGGTTTACCACATGACACTCTGCTCTTCTCCACTATGGTATGGCACAAGCAGAAAGGCTTCACATACAGTTGGAAAGTAGGACCCACATTTCAGGGGTAAAAAGTGTTGAGGGCTTGGCAGGATGACATCAAAGATACATGCTTGCCATATTGACCAGCCATTCTTTCGAGAAGCCCTCCATCAGATACCCTGGATCCTTTGAAGATGGGATCAATGTGGGTGAGATGCAGCAGGTACTGCAAGGTAGAAAAGGTTGCATAAGTGTCAGAATGGGAGTGGCATCAAGGGCAAAGGTACATCTCTAGAAGTATCTCTGTCATCCTACTGCCTTAACCCCAAAGATTTGGGAGAAACAGTACTGAACCCACTAGATGTAAGATGTGACCTAACATTCCACCTACACAGAATGGCCACTCAGACATACTCTAACAATAGCTGGTATATTATCTTGAAAAGTAGAGGAGCCTACCAGCTTTCATAGGTAGGTGTCTGAAGTCAGCTGTCATAGAAGACTAATGCGATGGTTGTGCTCACTCCCAAGCTTTTTGCACAACGGTATGCCACCACCCTTTTATGGGACAGACCAAGGGGAAGATTTGCAGGCTCTTCACTGTGGCCTGGTAACATTATGCCACTTTATTCGTGCATCAACCCAGCTAACCACACAACTGGAGCATGTAGTGGGAGCTCACACAAAGGGGTGCTAGCCCAGCTCATGAACAAAATAACTAAAGTGGAGCTGTCCTCCTATATGGTACTCAGGACACTATTACAGCAGATCCAGGATCAGCTACGAGGCTGTAGTATTTAATAGCCAAAGTTCAATTCAGTTCACTGAGCACCAACAAGCAGCTTTTCTTACAAACCCATTCTATTAATGCAGTTCAGTGCATAGAAGCATCCATCCATCAGCATCTCAGCCAGGCCTCTCAACAATGACCCCTTTCCTTTGATTCACTGGGGATTTTCAACAGGGGACTAGGTGTCTTTGGTAGGCAAAAGTCATGTCTTAATTATGGAATCCAGGCCTCACACCACATATGTTACATGAAAATAATACCTCTTTATTTGCTATTTACAGAGGTTGTTTCCAGTACATGCTACTTTGCAAAAGGACACATAATTTGTTGAGCTCTTCCAGATGTTTTTTTGGAGTACAGGGTACACTTTCATAAGAGGAATGTTACAAACAACCTTTCTCCAATCAGACTGACTCTCTTTCTCATAATTAACTTTTTCATCCCCCCTCGTTCCAACAAAAGTGTGAAAGTCTTTCTGAAGTTTAACATTCATTCTGTATGTCTCATATGCCTCACTGGTTCCATATTAGACTTCCTCCCCTGCTAGTTATGGTTTCTTGTTGCCCTTCTTGAAGCGAAAATTGTGATACCTTAGAGGATGGTAATCTGAGGACTTGGGTTCAAGTCCCAGTATTCCACATTATTTATTTATCACTACAATTTGTGATTCACCTTGCAATCTTTCCCAGGCCTTCCATATCCCAGTAGAAATGGAAAGAAAAAAAATGCCTACATTGCCTACTAATCTAACTACAGGGGCAGCCAGGACACCGTGTGTCCCACATATATATTTTAGAGTTTTGACATTCCCACAGATATGAAAGGCCCCCTCCACCAGGGCAGTGGCCACATCCTGGGTAGAGTATATTGATGCCTCAATGGGGGGGAGTTGCTTAGCAGCCACCTGAGCATCTGTTCACACTTTTGCCAGGCACTACTGACTAGATGCCCTGGAATCAGCCAATGCAACTTTTGCCGGGAAACTCTGGCAATGATATGGCCACAACTTTCCCCTGCCCTGGTGTATGAGGACACGGCTTCTTAGAAAGCATCTGTGACGAATTAAAATTTTATTTGATAGCTGTTGTTTTTTTATAGTATAGCCACAGCTCAATTTGCAAAAGACTTTTGACATAGGTACAGGATGGGAGGGGGAGCACAATATGTTGCTTTAAAAGTACTGTATTCAAACATAAAAGTTAGTTATATGTAACACCAATTTGAACAGTAACATAAGGGGTGCTCTCCCAAGAAGCATAACTGATGCTGTTATTTTTATTAAATGCCAAAGAACCTACCCTGTTCCAGCTGCTTCTTAACCCACTCACCCCTACCCCAAATGTTATTGATACATGTGTGATATTGTTTATTTAACAATGAAGTTCAGCTGGCCCGGTGGCACTGAGGGTTGAGGCGCTGGACGCCACACATCGCGCCAAATCAGCGACCCACAAGCCCGGACCGCTGTGGTTCGGCAGGTGAGGGAGAGGATTGAGCATCCAGAGGACAGCTCTCCTTTCCCTGGGGTGGGTTCAGGTGGTCCTCGGCACAGTAGTGACACCCGGTGGAGACCGGGTGTACTACCTGTGCCTGGAATGTAAGAGGAGGAGGAGTGCGGCAGACAGTTATGGCTTCTCTGTGCAGGCATCACTGCTCATCCAGCTCCTGGGGGTACTCACGCAACAAAGGAAAAAAAAAAACCTTGCGCCTGGTTAGGCGATGGCTCCTCTCAGGGCCACCGCCACATGCCACTACCGGGCCTTGCCTCCACCTCTCTCTCTCTCTCTCCCCTCCTCCTCCTCGGCTGGCTCTAAATTATAGATAGAGCACTGGATGGAGTGGCGGCCCTGCCCCAGGGGACTCAGAGCTGGGGGATTCCTGGTCGGAGGTTGGTGAAGGGGTAGCATCTCTGAGGAGGCAAGGGATCAGGTCAGCAGTAGAGCAGTCGGCGAGCAGAGGTAGCCCAAGAGAGTTCCAGGCTGCAAGGTGAATAAACAGAATAAAAAAAAATTAAAATAATGAAGTTCAACACAGGATAATGACTCTTCTGTCTTTCGCAGTTCAGCCCAACTGAGTATTGCCACAGCATCATCTGGCAACTCGAAATGCTTTATGTTTGTATTACATTCTTAATTTAAAAACAGATAGTGTGCCTGTAATGTCAGATCAGTCAGATGTATTTCATTGCTGAGTGTACTGTATTCCTTACTGTTATCTGTTCATCTTGAAATATGACAAAGAATCCCACGCTCTGAGTGCTACAAAGAATTCAGTGTTCATAATAATGCGTAACACACTTGTGTGACTCCACAGTTGTACTCCTATTGTACCTCTGGCACAGAGGTTGTGGGTTCAAACTCCACACTGGAGACATGGGCTCCTACTCACTGCTAATGCTGCAGTGTAGTACTTGAGGGATGCTCCACTCTGGGTACTGTCAGTCTTTGGCTAAAATGTTACAGAGATGTGGGAAGAGTTTAAAACAGCTGCATCCCACTTGTGCCACACTAAATTTTCAGATGCTCCTTGATGCTTTTGAAAATCCCACATGCATCTAAATTTCAAAACATGCGGAAAACATATGAGATGCAGGCTGGCAGGACAGCATTGTAAAGTTAGCTACAGCATCAACTGGAACTAGGTATAGACTAGAATCCAGTATTATGTATCACATTTCATACTGTACCCCCCAGGGCAAGGCCACCATCCACTTACCTTGGCACTCATCAAATCAAATTTCCTTGTGGGCAGGGTGCAGACCAGAGGATATTGGGACCCAGGGAGGGCGGGATCTGATTGTGGGCATGGGGCTGGTAGCACGTCGTCGTCTCCACCTGAGGTCAGGGTTTTTCCCTCATTCGAGCATGACCATGATCAAGATTCCCTGGAGGTGCAGATGTGCAATGATGTCCAGTATGTGATGGGTGCACTTCCGCCCCTAACCACAGATGTCTGCTGTTGCCTCCATCCCTGTCCCTGATGTGACCCCAACTGTTGTACACCCAGCCTCCAATGGGAGAAGCTGAAGGCTGGGAACCACAACTCACCCCACCCTGGGAGAGGAGAGCTGTCCTTGGATGCTCAATCCTCCCCACCCCCGGCAACCCGAGCTTGCCCCCGACCCTGGTTCACTGGCGTGGTAACAGGTTAGGTGCCTGGTACCTCAACCCTCTACAACACTGGGCTGGCTTTGGATCCTTGATTATGATCCTGCTTTAAGGTTTCTCATGGTCTTTTACTGCTGCTGCATCCAGAAGTCACTGGGTCACTTGTCAGTCTTTCCCTCAAGAACAGCATCAGACAATTCACCAGGGATGTCTTTCTCTTCTGCTGTCTTGTTGACCAACTTGGACTGCATCACTTCTTTCTAGACATGCTGTAGGTTGTTTAAGGTAGGTTGACTACTCCCTTACCCTGCTGCAAGGTACTTCCTCAAAAGACTATTACAGCTCCTCTGAGCAATAGCTGGCATCTGACTTCATGAGCAATTGCTGGGCTTCCCTAGCAGCTTCCCTTTTTCTGGGTTCTGGTAGTGTGAACTTCACAGAGGCTCAATGGACCCCACTATACTTCACCAGCAGTCATCTTGGCTCTCTGTCTCAAAGGTCACTCACCAGGTGAAGGGATAAGGGGAACACCCCTTCCACCTGTCAGTTATTCTCTCCCCAAGGTATGACTGGCACTGGAACTTCCAGGGAACCTTTCTATAGACTACACAGGGACTCTATCTAGAAACCATTGGGTTTCCTGGGGTTACATCTGCAAATCCTACTGACTGGGATTCCCCTGGCAATAGCAGTGGAAGAGACCATATGCTGGTTAGAGTGGGCTCTAATACCTATAGTCAGCATATGAGGCACCAGTGTGTTACAATGTACATTTTGATCTGCTTGAAGCAGGATATTCACGCACATCATTCTCAAAGGATGGACCTCCAATGTCACTCTCAGAATCAGACTCCTGACTTCAAACAGCTGGAAATGGACCACACTTGAAATGAAGGAACTTGATCTGGTCTGTTGGGATTGCACCTCACAAGCTATAGCAGATCCAGCAATGTAAGAACGTAACACACGCTACAGCCTTAAGCCGGCAAACAGTAGCTGTTTTAGTCTTTTTTTATATTTACTCTTCTTTTTTGTCTGCACCTGCCATCAGTTTCTCTGCCCTGGTCATGGTGCCCCCTCGGCTTCCACCTCCTTCTAAGCCCCTGCTCTCCTGGTTACCCTTGGCTTACCCCCCAGGAAAGTGGGGTCATGGCACTGTAGCAGACACCAGTACCGTGAGAATGGTAACTGCTTGGGAGAACTTGGCCAGGAGGCTAATTGAAGCCCTGGGGCAGGGCTTCATAGAGACGGCAGGAGCGGCAATTTGTCCCCTGTAGGCTGGTGGCAGAGACATGCAATTATGTCCAATGTCTGTCCTGTCCCAGAGAGTCTTGATCTTCTGTCAGCACAGGGCGATGCACTGGCCTCTGCCAGGTGTCGCTCCTGCACTGAGCACAAAGCCCCCCCCCCCGGAGAAGGAGAGTAGTCCTGGGGATGCTTGATCGTTCTCCCTTGGCCGGCCCGCTGATGACCTGGATCTGTTCCCGAACTCAGGTCACTGGCGTCACAAGTGGAAATCCAACCACTGCTCTGGTGGGCCGGCTTTAGCTGTATTAGTCTAATCTTAGCTTGAAAACTGAACATTTTACATGTTTTAGAGAAAGTGCTACCCCCCCCAATGAAATTGCTGCCCCTTTAAACAAATTCTAGATCCACCCCTGCCCATGAGAACTGGATAACTAGAAATGGACCTCAGGATGCCACAGCAGTTTATTAAATTAGTGAGTTTGGATGACTGTAAACCACAAAATGTAAATCATGAATCAATTACAGCTTAATTAATAACAATTGCTAATCAATTTCCAGGACTTGTGCTCTGTGTCTTTAAAACTGGAGTTATGTTTATATTTTCTCCTGACAGATTTGGTGGTGTTGACTTGTTGCTCCTGCTAGCCATGTCTCTGTGTCTTTAACATGCCGGTCTCTAAAAGGCCAGCACCCCGTCCCCCTGGTATGTTTGTAGCAGACTGATCTGCATTTGTTCCAGTTATTCCACTCTGTGACTCATCAAACCACTCCCACCCCTTAGTCATATGCACAGGCCAGTAATTAGAATATCTGAAACATAGGAGGGCTAAAGTTAAAATGAGTTGAGTGCATACAATAGTCATGAGTGCATGGGTCAAGCACACTGAAACAACTAAAGAGTCTTGAGTTTCAAATAGTTGTTCATAAGCCCACTCAGTGTAAGACTGTCTGGAAATTTGACCAGGATCCTGGGGATAGGCACCTACTATCTGACGAAAGTGTAATGGGCAGGCACCAGAGATGGGCTGCAGGGACCTCACTTTAATGTCTCATCTGAGAGACGGCACCTCCAGCAGTATTGCAGCCCCCTCCCTGGTGTAGCACTCCAGTATCAGCATTAGACATTAGCCCAAGTGCTTGGTATAGGAATTGAACCAATAACCATTCAATCTTTCTGGCTCTGAGGTGAGCATACTACCAAGACTTTGTCACTGCTGTGGGTTATTCAGTCAATGTCAGCAATAGTTATATTCAGTTTAGAAAGCATTCCCCTGAGAATATCCTACAAGACTGGTGAGTGTGCTGATGGCTTGATTCAGTCACTACTGTGCTTTCAAGTCTAGCACTGTGAAAAGACTCCACTCCAATCACCTTACTTGGACAATAGTTATTACTGTCTGTTACAAGTCATTTGTCATCCCATGTCATCAGTGTATGCAACCTCTTCATTATGGTTGTTTTCTCTGCAGTGCCAGCTGTGACCATCACAATTGCTGTTCTCATGTGCAGTAGGCATCCCCCCACCCAGAAAGCTAGAGATCATACTGTGCTCCATAAGTACAGATCATTAGCCTAGCAGTTATGCTCATCAGTCAAAATTGGCACTTAAGTAAACTTAGACAGTACCGATTACTGTAGCAATGCAAACCACTGCGTGCTTTAAAAATCAGGCAGGCAACCTCGCGTAATCTTTTTCCTAAAGATCTGAGCAGACACAGACATTTTATATTTGAAATTTGCTTTGGGTCCCTTAAATTGAAGTGTTCCATTAATTATTCCTCATTGGCCTGTATTCACAAACATTATCACCTATATTATTATTACCACTTTCTCTCTGGTGTCTTTCTTACTAGAGATTAGAAAATGTTTCAAATAACCAGTAGAAAGTGTGTAATGCTTTCTTCTGGTCCTAAAGAGTGGTGTCTGTTGTCTTATTTTATAACTGTATAACACAACAACTTTCTCATCTGGTAAGTGTCACTTCCTTTACAATCTTAATTTAATCCTTGTGGGTGGCTTTACATGATTACGATTTATTGTGTACTACTGTATATGTATATGCTATAAAATAGGTGATAAAATCTTAGTGATCTGACTAGTTGAGAGCATCACCTGACTGTCTAGTTGTCAAAGCACGCCTTGACAGTTCACAACTAAATGACTGTATACACTTCGCAAATCAAATGAGGACCTATTTTATAAGTGGAATAACACCCATTGAGGTATCTGAGCATGCTGATATATAGACTTCTAGGCTGATTGAAGGCACTCGGCATACATCTCATGCCTCACAATGCACCTGAGGCATCTGTATATCAGGGCATACTTAGACACCTCCACAGGTATAATTACTTGCACACTGTTTTGTATCTATCATATTCTGTACATTACATTATGGGCTGAATTATGCAGTTAGCAATGCAGCCCTTTCAGAATGGAATTACCTGACATTCAGCATGGTATTGTCAGTTCTAAGATCTATGGATCATGTAAGTTTGGCAACAGTCTGTTGGATGATTTGAAAGTTCTCTAAGTTTGAAAATACATAAAAATATGACTTCAAGACCCCTTTTTTGCTCACCAATAAGAGAAAAAGGTTATGAGTTGAAACATGGAACTTTCAGGTTCGTTAGAGTGGCCCATTCATGACTCTTTGATTGGTGTCTACTGAAAAATTTGTAGATTTGAAATTATTAAGAAAACAAAATTCTGTTTTTTTTGTATGCACAGTTCATTTTTTCAAAGATTTTCTATAAACGGATTTTTGTGAAACTGGCTTAAGTCACTGTTATGCCTCACAATCCACTTTCATGAGATAAGACTCATGGTTTTATGAGCCGTAGCAATCATGAACATGAGGAAAACAAGAAGAAAATGCTGGGCATCGAAAACAAGAAAATCTGCTGAAAGAGAATTCTGAAACATGTGTGGTTGAAAGTGTAGAGTGTATGGTTAATTCTTCAAGTGAGTTCTTGGCAAAAAAGTGTTTAAAATATTAATAGGATCAGACTATTGCATATAACAAAAACAGGCCTACTTTCATGACTCATAAACTCACTTTTGTGATACTAAGGGCAGGATTCACGAAGCAAAATGGGACTAAGTCCCACTCTGCAACCCCAGTTGTGCACTGAAATCGGCACAGCTGTGGAGTGGCTGATCCTCAGCTGCAGCAGTTGTTGTGGGTGCTACGGCAGGTCCCACTGCCTGTAGCAGCCTACCGCAGCTGCAGTACTGTCTCTGGCAACAGCACCCACAAGCTGCCATATTCCGTGGAGCCAGTCGTACTCCGGCTCCACCTTTGTGAATACCTGCAGCTGCGGGTGACTTACGACTTCGCAAGTGGAAACCCACTTGCACCGAGGTTTTCTAGCAGCTTCGGGACTTTCCTCCACATTTGTGAATCCTGCCCCTAGTCTTAAAATAAGGAAAATGGCTGTCACTCCACAGAGGGAAGAGTGACCAGTGGGGTACCACAGGGATCAGTAGTGGGACCGGTCCTATTCAACATCTTCATCAGTGACACTGCACAGGACCTAGAAGGCAGAATTTCACTGTTCGCTGATGACACAAAGCTCTGTAACAGAATAGACACATCAGAGGGTGTAGATAGAATGAAAAGGGACCTGCAGAAACTTGAAGAATGGTCAGAGGTTTGGCAGTTGAAATTCAATGCAAAGAAGTGCAAGATAATGCATATGGGGCACAAAAACCCTGGCACAATATATCAGTTGGGGGGTGAGGATATAGTATGCACCAAGCAGGAAAGGGATCTTGGGGTTGTCATCTCTGATGACCTCAAGGTAGGGAAACAGTGTGACAAGGCATCAGGTAAAGCAAATAGGATGCTGGGATGCATAGGCAGGGGCATCACCAGCAGGAAAAGGGAGGTCATAATTCCACTATACAAGACACTAGTGAGGCCCCACCTGGAGTACAGTGTAAAGTTCTGGAGACCTTACCTACGTAAGGACATAGACAGGGTACAGAAGGTTCAGACGAGGGCAACAAAGATGGTGCATGTGTAACCCCCACCCCTGCCTTTTTACCAAAATGACAGGTGGCATGCTGTTGGTGCTGGCAGCAATACCTGGTGGGGACCTGGGTTCGGGGAGGATGAGGTTACCTGGCACAAGGGTACCTAGGTTTGGCTACTCTGCACAGGGGCACCCAAGTAAATCCAAACACAGGAAGCAATAACTGTAATGTCCAGAACCAGGAATGGGATTTTTCAGTGTGTCTTTTATTCACAACTAGCTGAACACAACAAAGCATAGATGGACCCCCATGGGGATACGTTTACTGATAATGCAGATTAGAGACTACAAGGCGGTCCACTGGAAGAATGCACCAATTCTACTGTTTTCAGGCTCTGGACCCATCAGGCACACAGCCCAGACTTGCACGCGCGTTGGGTACACAGCCCGACTGGCCCGGCTCCCCTGCCGGCCACTTGACTGACGGTCCACTGGAAGAATGAACACAATTTACTTGTTGTGGCTTCCCACACCACTTAGAGTCTGCGACTCCTAGAGAGATTTTCCAATTTGCGACCCACGTCTGGGTACTTCCCTCATCACTGGCCAAGCACATGAGGCAAGTAGCAATCACAGCAGAAATCCGTAGAGGTGGACCTGGTTACTAAAGATGGGGGGTGTTCCCACCTCCAGCTCCCACAGCCCATACCCGGCCATTTCTCTGGAAAAACTGAAACTTTGAAATGTAGATTAAACGGTGGATGAACTGTCGCACCCCCTCTACGTGATTACTTGAATTCACACAGTACTTTAGCTTTTGACACTACTCCATTTGTTTGTCCTAGTACTATAGGCCTCCCAAATAGTAGTTCAAATCCCAGATTTCTTCACTTTTCCCAGGCTGAAGAAACACAATTTTTGCCCTCTTAAATTAGAGCAAAACACTTACCCTTTTGTTGCAGGTGCCCCACAGGCTAAGTACAACTTTTCCCACTTTTCAAACACAGACTAAAACTGTAATAGGCAGCTTTCTTTCTTCAGCAGAAATTAGGGGATTGCCCCTGGAATCTACATGGGGATCTCCACTCCCCCCCCGGAGGGAGGGGGGCACTGAGTCCTGGACAGCGGTCTCCATCACTTGAACACTGGACACTGACCTTCTTGCTTCAAAACAAACAGGAGACTGACTTTGAAAACTCCCAACGTTCTATCTCACTCCCTCTGCTGCAGATTCCAATGTGGCTTATGCAGCTGCGACAGTTCTATTGGTGATGTCATCTCTCAGTCTCAGCTGAGACTGAGAACAGAGTGAGACAGTGTGAAACCCATGTAACTGGAGTTTCACAAGCTGCCTTCCCTGCCTACCACTAGGTCTTACTGGGATTCTAGTAACCCTGGGTAACAAGGGGTTACACATGGATTGCATCACAAGTCCTATGAGGACAGGTTGAAGGAACTGAACATGTACTCCCTGGAGGAGAGAAGGGAGAGAGGGAATATGATAGAGACATACAAGTATCTCACAGGGAGGAACAGGGTGCAGGAATACACTATTTTTAAGCAAAAAAGATGTTCCAGGACTAGAGGGCATGGGATGAAGTTGGAGGGAGGACGATTCGGAGGAAACGTGAGGAAGAATTTCTTCACAGAACGGGTGGTGGACAAGTGGAACACCCTGCCAGAGGAAGTGGTGGGGGCTGAAACAATCACGAGATTTAAGAATGCATGGGATAGACATAAAGGAATTCTGGAGGTCAGGGGTAAGGGGCAACAGACTACTAGGAAAACATAAACTGAACTTACAAGCTCAAATGGGCAGACTGGGTGGGCCATAGGCCCTTATCTGCCGACACTGTCTATGTATCTATGTAAAATGTAGATGGCCTTGTAGGTCACAAATTCCTCCAAAACAAAATAAATGTTTGCACATCAAAAACAAGAAAACCTATAAAGGCTTAAGTCTGAAATTTGGGTGGTCAACAGTGTTTTTTGTTAAAAAAAACAGTAGTTTTAAAATTTCATTAAATTAATCTCAAACATGTAACAAATACAGGCCCTGCTTTTGTCACCCAGGATCCTGTTTTCATGACTCACAAACCCACTTTCATTAGATAAAACTTCATTTTTCTGACACTTAGGGCCCAATTTTTAAAGTGCCCTTAGAGCAATGCAACTTGTGTCACTCTAAGGGCTGCTGCAACCCCCCCCCAAGGGTATCCCCAGGACCCTGTGTCCAATTTTAGAAGAAGCAGGGTTCTGGCGCCAAACTCCCCAGGTTGGCCGCAAGCTATCAGCTGCACCAAACAGTTGACGCACATGTGGGACTTGTCACAGGGTCCACCTCCCACCCGGTGCAACACTAGAGGGGCCAGGATGGTTTTGGGGTTGAAACCACTGGGTAGGAGGGGAGCAGGGGACATAAGGGGCATGGGTGTTGGCATTAGGGAGTTGGGGGGACAGCTGGGACCCACTGTATGAATACTGGAAATGTCCAACAAATCATCGTAGTATAACACAATGTACAGTAACAATTACCCATACTGCACATACATAATCAGCTGTAATCAAACACAGTAAGGGGGGGACAATTGATAACTCCATATAATACAGCATCATAAGGACCCATAACACAGCAGACCTCAGAACTGTAGAGTTATACAGACCACAGACCGTGATATGATCTGTATAACTGTACAGTTGTGAGGTCTGCTGTATTATGGGTCCTTATGATGCTGTGTTAAATGGAGTTATCAATTGTCCCCCCTTGATGTGTTTGCTTACAGCTGAGTCCATATGTGCAGTATGGGTAATTGTTGCTGTACGTTGTGTTACACTATGATGATTGGCTGGACATTTCCAATCTTCATACAGACATAAATGCACCCCAGTGGATGACACATCACTAAATGTCAGTCCCAGCTGTCCACCCCACCGACTCCCTCATACCAACATCCATGCCCCTTATGCCCTCAGCAGCCCACTGTTAGACCCCCTCCTACTGGCACAAGCCACTTAGGCCACCTCATGGCTAGTCTAAGTGGTGCCCCTTGCTGCATCCATGACAGGGCTCATAAAATCTAAAAAAAAAAAGGGGGATGCTGCAGCCTCACCATGACTCAAGCTCCCTTGCAACCTGGCGCATTGAGTTGTTTGATGCAGCTCTGGTGCAATGGGGCTTTGGCATAGCTGCATCTGGGTTTGATGCAGGCTGTGATAGAAAATCACATTTGATGCAAGTTGTAATGCAAGTCACCTCTTACATCAAATTCTTTTGATGCAAGCCCCTTGCTTCAATCTAAGTGTTATGAAAATCACACCCTTAGTCTCAATAGGAGAAAAATGTAGATGACTTTGTATGGCCATGTCTGTGAACATGCAGTTGCTCATTTGGAAGTCCAGAAGAGAACTGGGCCAATGTGCATGATTATGCAGCTGCTCTCTGAGTGGTCCACAGAGTCACACATGAAGGTGTGACACAGTTTGTATGACCATGCAGCTGATTAATACTCAGGAACGCTGTTACAGGTCTGATGCAGTTTGTGTAACATTGCTGCTGCTTCATGACTGACACATCTTTCCCGGGTACTATCCCTCAGCCTCCATGAGTCATGGATTTACTCCCATCCCATGATGGGGCCTTTAGCATGTACCTCTCCAGATGTCAGGATCCAGCATAGGAGGGGACCTGGTCAGTGGTGCATGACCTGTTAGGGGCTGGCCATTATACTGCACAGCCAGCTTATTGTATTCTCTGGTTTTTCCCCATAACCTCAGGTAGCATGCAAGCACAAGGGGATTCCACTTCAAATGCTTGCAGTGTGCTCCTACTGGGTGAGCAAGTTCCCTGAACTACCAGCAGGAGCCACTGAGGAAACCAGGGCTTGCCATCCTGCCATTGGCAGTGCTACCTCCTAGTCTGACTGCCTGATCAACAGCTCCTGAGTTCCCTCCTGAACTGGGGATACCAGCATGGCAAAACAAAGTGCTTCATCTGGGCCACTGGGTTGCCCCCAGCTTGTGCACAATCTTAACTGCTGATGATGAATTTGGCATGCACTTCAATTCTGCCCTGTTACTACTAGCACACTGCCCCAATCTAAGTACTGGTGAGCTACAGTAGTATTCATCACAGCTAATGTCTCTAACAGCATAAACTATTCTTCTTCAATAAGTCTGCACAATTGTTTATTTTTGTCTAAATCATGAGCATCTTATAACAAAATAACAAAATCAATTACATTCATAGACCCCACAAAAAGAAATATCATGAGTTTGTATCCAGCAGGTTACAAGCCCTGAGACAGCACAGATTTACAGGGGGAGGCCACGTCAAACAAATCTCACACATTTCTTGACTGGGTGACCAGGGACATATATAAGGGTGGGTCGGTGGATGTGGCCTACCTGGATTTCAGTAAGGCTTTTGGCACTGTTGCACATAGGAGACTGATAAGGAAGCTGAGCAGCTTAGGGGGTAGGTCCTAAGGTGGTAAACTGGGTAAGAAATTGGTTAATGGATAGGTGACAGAGGGTGGTGGTAAATGGAGTTCACTGTGTAGAAGAGTAACCAGTGGGGTGTCTCAGGGCTCAGTACTGGGGACGGTCCTCTTCAATGTCTTTATAAGGGACACTGCAGATGAACTGGAAGGGAAGGTTTGCCTCTCTGCGGATGACACCAAAATCTGCAATAGGGTGGACACTCTGTGGGCTGGGGGGGAGGTGGAAAGAACTTCCAAAGAACTGAGAAAACTTGAGGAAGGTCAAGGTCATAGCAGCTGGGTTTCAATACCACAAACTGCAAAATCATGTACTTAGGGAACAGAAATCCAAAGGCAAAGTACAAAATTGAAAAGAGGTATTGACTGTCACCAAAAAGGAAAGGGATCTAGGGGTAATCATATCTGGTGACCTCAGTGTGGCCAGGTAGTGTGACAAGGCAGTTGGTAGGGTCAGTGGGATGTTGTGGTGCATAGGGAGAGGTAACACCAACAGAAGAAGGGAGATGGTGTTGCTACTGTATAGATCACTGTTGAGTTGCCACCTGGAGTACTGTATTCAGTTCTGGAGACCACATCTCCGGAATGACATAGACTGAGAGGAGGCAGTCCAAATGAAGGCAACTAAAATTGTGCAGGGTCTAAAGGACCACAGTATGTACACACTGGAAGAGAGGAGGAAGTGAGGATATGATAGAGACCTATAAATACCTCATGTGGGTTAATAAGATACAGGAGGGGAACATTTTTAAGAAAAAAAGAGGTAAGAAAACAAAGGGACATGCAATGAAGCTGTAGGGGAGAACATTCAGGAGAGCTGTGAGGAGGTACTTCTACTTGGAAATAGTGGTGGATGCCTGGAACAGTCTTCCATCGGAGGTGGAGGGGGTGAAAACAGTGGTGGGATTCAAGATTGAATAGGATAGCCATAAGGGAATCTTAGTGGAAAGTGTGTGCATGTGGGTGGAGCAGAGATCAAGTAGGGTCTGTGGTGGCACTATAGGCAGGTAAATACATAGGAAGACGGGTTGGGCCAAGAGGTCCTTATCTGCCATCAAATTCTGTTTCTGTGTTTCTAACTGAAAGATGGAACTAAGTCTAGAAAAAATAATTATGCAGAAAACTTCAGTGAAAATATATTTTTGGCATTTTGTAATGCTAGCATTAAGTCTTCAAGCTGGATGGTGACAAGAGGAAGATCTTTTCTATTCTTGAACCTCAGGTGATCTCCTGAATACAAGCAGATTCAGCCATGTGGCAGTATAACACCCACTACTAAAATAGGCCAGCAGTTGATTTAACTTAATCTAAGTTTTAATAAGGACAATTTTCTATTTTTCTGTGTTTACAGAGCAACAACAATGGTTTTAGATTTATTTTGGCAATCAGGACCTACAATAGCATATTGACATATCAATGTCTCCTAGAACAGTTCCTGATTGGCATCACAAATGTGGCTCCTGCCTTTACTCACAAAAAAAAAATTCAGCTAAGCCCTATAAAAGAAAACTCCCTTTAACTCCTTTGCTGACTCTGGCTCCATATCTGTGTGTGTGTGTGTGTGTGTGTGTGTGTGTGTGTGTGTGTGTGTGTGTGTGTGTACGTCTGTGTTTGCATCTGTGTGTAGGACAACAATATGCTAGTGGAATTCTGCATAATTTTGAATTCCTCTGTTCCATGTGTAGAAAGACAGATAATTGACTGGTGGGGAGGAACTACTTTTTATTAGTTACTTTTAACAAAAGAAAATACTTATTTGTAAAAACGAGAAAATGCATGTTTTTAATTTTGAAAAGTTGGCCTGTTTTTTTTTAAACTGTTTCTCATTTTATCTATTTTATCAGTGCAATGTGACACTCCCAAGCTTTGGATTTTTATGTGAAACCACACTTCTGGGTGCTAAAGGCACTCAACATAAATGCCTAGTACCTCACAATGCACCAGAGTATGCAGTTAGTACATAACAACCCAGACCCTGTCATCTCTTATTGCTTACTTACACAATGGCAAGCAGCAACATTACATAGGGAGAATCAAAATTACACTGCATCAAAGTGTACCAACTAGAGATTAAAACAAGATGCAAGGGAGTTCAACAAGGATGGAGATTAGAACTGTAAATGTAGGAAGATAAACAAAATTATTACTTTGGAACAGTGGTGAGGGAGGGTATGGTATCACATAGGCAGGGTAAGTGAAAGAAGAGGAGGGAGTGTCTGAAAGGGGAAGAGGTAAAAGGAGGAGGAGGGGAAGAAGAGAAAGGGGTGAATAACGAAAGGGGTGGTTCAGAGCAGGATATTATTTACAAGTCCAGAAATGGGTAGAGAAGTCAAAAGCCATGTTTATATGGCGGCAGTGCTCCACCATCTGCACTGCTCCCTTCACGCTGTGCTCCCTGCTCCTCCAGTAATTCACCATTTACACAGCCCGCCCTCACAGTGCTGCAGGTCGCTCCAAGGAGGGGCCATGAATTCACCAGAAGATGAAGGGAAGATAGCCCTTGCAGTGGAGTGAGTGCAGCAAAGCGTTCACACCATTGCATAAAGCACTCACTCTGCTGCTGATCCCCCAAACTCAGTCGAATCAAAATAAGGGTCTGAAGGGGGCTAAAGGCGTGCCAGAGAGTGTTTACACTGCTGAGTTTTTAGCACATCAATCTATGTGCATGAGTTGATGCATTGCAAAGGCAGCAGTGTAAACAAGGCTAAAGAGTAGGATTTTCAGAGACCAAGGGGAAGAAGCAGAACAGAGGGAGGGCCACAAAAATGGCCTGACAACCAGAAGAGTTGGCATAGAGGAGCTGGACAAAATGGGTCCAGAGAGCTACAGATAGCATGGAAGAGAAGGTGAGAGGAAGTAAACAGAAAGTTCAGAGAAGAGTGAAGGAAACCAAGTAAGAATGTAAATAAGAGGGACACACACTGACAGACAAGGCAACCCTGGAGTGAGAGCAGTGAGAAGTTAAAGGGGGTGACTATGGTTACAAGAACGGCAGCCAGTGGCAAAGTGGGCAACATAATGAACAAGTGGGTCCAGCTGGACTCGGGTGAACTTGGGAGCAGCACTACATATCACATACCTATAGTTAAGGACTGCCATATGCTTTTGATCAGCTGATTACAGTAGACACAAAATCAGGAACTGTTCAGTCAGTGGCTGGCCGTAAGAGATGAGTGGAGGGTTTGTGCCAGTAGCCGGGGCACTGGGACTATGGGTGGGTGGGATGGGAGAATTGGACCTGGGGGGAGCACAACAGGGACAGGTAGGGTGGGTTGGGTGGATGGAGTTAAACCCAAGGGGCCAGGGAGAGACCACTGGACACCAAAGAAATGTGGAATACAAGTTAATGTATTCTATTACATATACCTCTGTGCATCTCAGAGTATAATAAAAGGAAGGCAAAGATTCTGTTTTTATTGCAGGCTGTTTGGGGGTGAGGGACCACTAAACACCAGGGACATATGGACTAATTTTCAGAGGGGTGTTTGGGGTGGGAGGAACCACTGACACCAGAGATCAGTCACTCAATATCATCGGGGGTATTCAGGGTTGGGGGGACCACTAAAGACCAAGTTTACATAACTAAACACTGTTGGGGTGTTTGGGGGCAGGGAGCCCACTGGATACCAAGGACTGATAGCTACAGACAGCTAGGGGTTTTGAGGGGATGGGGGCTGTGGTTAGGGGGTGTAGGTAGTTAGGATTGGTTTTGGGAGATGGTGATTAGCACAACACTGATAGCTACTTACTGCTTCTCAGAAACTGCCAATATGCGGGTGTGCCTGTATGCAAGGCATTATTAGCTGCTCTGCATAGTTGCAATGGCATATCTTAGGGCCAGTCACGAATAGGTTAGTGGCTCATGAACCATGCCATCCAATATGGCATTTTGCAGTCCCTGCCTGCTTTGGGTCCACAAAGTGATGTTAGCGAGTCACTGACATGTTTAGCAATCACTAAACACATTCAAATATCCCAGCCTATTAATTTTTTTTCACACCCTCTATTATCACAAATCACTAGTGCTTTGCACTCATGGTTTATGTGGTATCACACATCTCGGGTGCATAAAACAAAATCATAATGTGCCTACGTTATCCTACATTTATTTTAAGAAATCAAGTATAGTTTGTGCATTATTTATGCCTTTTAAACTGGGGGGGGAGGGGATTGGTCAGTAACATCATTTCACTAGAATCATGGGGGTTTCGAAGTCCCATTTTAACAGAATCATAGGGTTTGCAAAACTCACCTAACCACCAAATTTATATCAATAAATGTTATGGAAATCTTTTTCATGATCTTTGATATTGCAATGGATATCATAGGGGTTGCAAAGAAATCATAGGGGTCTCAGCTGCTACGTCTAGCTACCCCTAAATGATGCCCCTGGTTTAGGGTTAACTACAAGCAGTGAAGGCAAAGAGCAAAAGGCATCTGGCTACTATGTCCTTTTTAAACATATTTATCTTACTAACTGCAACAGCTTGAAAAGAAGGACAAGAAACCTTGAACCTTCCTCTCTTGACAGCTCCATAACAGATTTACATGGGTGATCCTACTGGATTACTAGCAATTCCTTCAGATTCTTCTTTACTGTCAAAGCATTAAAAGAGAAGCAGGCAACACATGATGACAGGAAAAACGTAAATGCTGTGTCTTTTACCTTTAGACCACTGAATCTTCAAGAGTGTATATGTGTGTGTTTTTGGAGTGAAGGAGATACGTGGGTGATACATGGTATGTAACTATGGAAGGCAAATATAAATGACAACATCATGCTATGAGAAGCTGGCATACTGTATCAAAAGTCCACTGAGGTTCATAACTATTTGAAGACTTCAGGAATCATTTGTAATTTTTTTGCCAGTTGTTCCTATCTTGCTACTGACTGGAACCCCAGTAAGGAAATTTTCAGTACAGTAGCAACAAAAGTCATAGTGCTGCATCCATATTGGATTTGAGATTCTGCGCACTGTTGGGAAACAGTTCTGCTGCAGAAATTACTAAGTGCTTTGTAGCTTCAGAAGATAATGTGGTAGATCATTGACAATTGCTTTGCAGTGATTCTCCTACACATCAACTGCAGCAAACCTTTGCTGTCACCTTGGAATGCAGGTAACTGAGAACAAATTATGCCATTTAACTGGAACAGAATAGGAATAAAATATGCACAAGTGCCATTAATTATACAAAGTGCAGCATCTGAAAGTGCTATAGAAAGTATTGAGATGCAGGCAGACAAACTGAATAGCTGGTATACACTCAATGACATCCCATACATAGGCACAGGTAATTACATTAGAACCTGTTTAACGAGAGAGAGAGAGAGAGAGAGAGAGAGAGAGAGCAAGAGAAAGCTCTGGTGAGTGGGAATGGACAGAGAGAGAGAGAAAGAGAGAGAGAGAGAGAGAGAGAGAGAGAGAGACAGATCTAGGGGGATGGGTATATTGCAGGGATACCGGGGCAATCCCCAGAGCTTCTAGTTGAGAAGTTGAAGCCTTGGATCCCCCCCCCTTTGCAAATTGTTAAGGATCCCCACTTCAATATTTAGAGACATCTCATGCTGGTAAAATACCGTATTTGAATGAAAATTATAGATAGGAAAGTACATGAAAAAAAAGTTGGGGTGAAATGAGTATAACTTCACTAGATCTCTTGATCATTTCTTGAGTTGGACTCTGTGACCAAAGTGTTGGCTTTGCAGAAGCTGTGATTCCCTACTCTTTTGAATGGTACCATAGGATCATAATTGTCCATATGCAGAACCACCAGGAAGGGACAACAGGAACCTCATTTTAACATCTTACCATAAGGATGGCACCTCCAGCAGGTTAACCCCCTCCTAAGAGGAATGCCATGTCAGCACCAGTGGCCCTATTTAATTTAAGGACAATTTTAAAACACTATTTTGTGATGATAAATAACTACCCTGAATATTCAGTGCAATTGACTTATTATGCAATAACTATCAATTCTGGCAAAGTCCCTGGAGACGTATTGCTGTTTATTAAAATAATGCTTTAAAATTCACACAAGACATCACTACACAAGGACATAGATACATAGATACATAGACAGTGTCGGCAGATAAGGGCCTATGGCCCACCTAGTCTGCCCATTTGAGCTTGTAAGTTCAGTTTGTTTTCCTAGAAGTCTGTTTCCCCTTACCCCTGACCGCTAGAATTCTTTTATGTCTATCCCATGCATTCTTAAATCCCGTGATTGTTTCAGCCCCCACCACTTCCTCTGGCAGGGTGTTCCACTTGTCCACCACCCGTTCTGTGAAGAAATTCTTTCTCATGTTTCCTCTGAATCGTCCTCCCTCCAACTTCATCCCATGCCCTCTAGTCCTGAAACATCTTTTTCGCTTAAAAATAGTGTTTTCCTGCACCCTGTTCCTCCCTGTAAGATACTTGTATGTCTCTATCATATCCCCTCTCTCCCTCCTCTCCTCCAGGGAGTACATGTTCAGTTCCTTCAACCTGTCTTCATAGGATTTGTGATGCAACCCATGCACCATCTTTGTTGCCCTCCTCTGAACCTTCTCTACCCTGTCTATGTCCTTACGTAGGTATGGTCTCCAGAACTGTACACTGTACTCCAGGTGGGGCCTCACTAGTGTCTTGTATAGCGGAATTATGACCTCCCTTTTCCTGCTGGTGATGCCCCTGCCTATACATCCAGCATCCTATTTGCTTTACCTGATGCCTTGTCACACTGTTTCCTACCTTGAGGTCATCAGAGATGACAACCCCAAGATCCTTTCCTGCTTGGTGCATGCTATATCCTCACCCCAACTGATATATTGTGCAGAGGTTTTGTGCCCATATGCATTATCTTGCACTTCTTTGCATTGAATTTCAACTGCCAAACCCTTGACCATTCTTCAAGTTTCTGCAGGTCCTTCTCATTCTGTCTACACCTCTGGTGTGTCTACTCTGTTACAGAGCTTTGTGTCATCAGCGAACAGTGAAATTCTGCCTTCTATCCTGTGCAATGTCACTGATGAAGATGTTGAATAGGACGGTCCCAGCACTGATCCCTGTGGTACCCCACTGGTCACTCTTCCCTCTGTGGAGTGACAGCCATTTACCACCACCCTCTGTGTCCTGCCACCCAGCCAGTTACCTACCCACCACACTACTGTCCTGCCCACACCCATATTCCCCAGTTTGTGTAATAGTCTTCTATGTGGCACAGTGTCAAAGGCCTTGCTGAAGTCCAGATAGGCCATGTCCACTGCCCTCCCTGATCCACCTCCCTAGTCACCCAGTCAAAAAATTCAATGAGGTTGGTCTGACATGACCTCCCCCTGGTGAACCATGCTGCCTTGGGTCCTGTAGTCCATTGACAACCAGATGTTCCACCAATCTCTCCTTCAGTAGTGCTCCATGATCTTTCCCACTACTGAGGTGGGGCTGACTGGTCTGTAGTTCCCTGCTTCCTCTTTGTTCCCACTTTTGTATAAGGGACTACATCTGCTGTCCTCCAGTCTTTGGGTACCTCCCTGTTTCCAGTGATTGGCTGAACAGGATAGCCAGAGGTTCAGCCACCACCTCTCTTAGTTCTTTAAGGACCCTGGGGTGCACCCCATCTGGCCCCATTGCTTTGTCAACTCTTATTACTTCCAGTTCCTTCAAGACCTTTCGTGTAAAGGGACTTGTGTCCATTTCTGCACCATTCTCACCCCTTGTACTCCTTCAGACCCATTACCCCCTCTTCCTTAGTAAAGACTGAGCAGAAATACCTGTTCAATATGTCAGCTTTACTGTTGTCATCCTCCACGCTGCTCCCATCCTCCCCCTTCAGTCTAACTATCCCTCCCTTTGTCCTTCTTTTTCATATGTACCTGTAAAGGTTTGTCCCCTTTAACCACTGATTTTGCAATGTGTTCTTCTGTCTGACTTTGGCTTCCCTTACTGACTTCCCTGCCTCCTTTGTTTCTCCTGGTGCTTCTCCTATCCCCTTCTGCCTGTGTCTTTTTGTATTGCCTGAATGCAGTCTTTTTGGCTTTCCTTTCTTTGCTACCTCTTGGAAAACCATAATGGTCTCCTCTTTCTTTTCCTCTTGCTAACCTGCTTATGCATAATTCTGTTGTTCTTATAATCCCCATTTTAAATACTGCCCACTGTTCCTCAATCCCTGATTCCTGTCCCATTCCCTTAATGCCTCTTTCAAGCATCTTCCCATTTTCCCAAAGTCTGCCCCCTAAAATCCAGGATACGTGTTTTGTGTGGTTTGGTTCTGCTCTTTCTGTGATTTCAAACCACAATGACTGGTGGTCACTGTTGCCAGGTGCTCCCCACTGTTACCCCATCACACTGTCCCTGTTTGTGAGCACAAGGTCCAGTATTGCCTTCTGCCGAGTTGGTTCCATGACCAGTTGCTTGAGAAGGCACCCTGAAGGAGTCCAGGATAAATCTGCTCCTAGTTGATGCTGCTGCTGGGATGCTCCAGTCCACATCTGGTATATTGAAGTCTCCAACCAGTACTACCTCACCCTTGTCAGCCATCCTTTGGATGGCTAGCATCAACTCCCTATCTGTTTCTTCCTCCTGGGCTGGTGGTCTATAGACCACACCTGTGCGGATGGCTGGCCCCATTTTCCTTTCAGCTTAACCCACAGTATCTCTCCCCATTTTGTTCCTCCTGGATCTGTGTGGCCCTTATGTCATTTTTCACATACAGTGCCACTCCTCCTCCCTTCCTGCCTGCTCTGTCTCTTCTGAATATGTTGTAGCAGGTGGCCATCTCCCAGTCATGGTTATCATTACACCAGGTTTCAGTGATGGCCACAATGTCCAGGTCTGACTGTACCATGACAGCCTCCAGATCTTCCATCTTGTTGCTAAGGCTCCTGGCATTTGCACACATGGCTTTCCATGATTTGACCTCCCTAGACTGCTTCTGTTCTACTCCAGCCCCTTCCTTGGTTGTCATTTATCCCTGGTTCTCCTTGCTGTCTGCCCTTCTGCTGAATTTTGCCCTTTTCTGCTTATCCACCTTTTGGACACTAATCTCCAACTTTTGCACACTGCTTTGCAGAGATAGCCACTCCTCTGGTTCACTGGTTCCATTACTAGCTGTGGGGGTGAGCAGTAGGTACCATCCTTGCTGGCCTGCCACCCCCCTTTGCTAGTTTAGATGCTTGTCAATGTAGCATTTAAACTTATCATTGAGTGCTTGGATTCCCCTCCAGGATGGATGCAGGCCATCAGGCTTGAACAAACCTCCATCCCTCCAGATGGGTCCCCAGTCACCAATGAATCCAAACCCTTCCTCACAGCACCAGTTCTTCAACCATGAGTTAAAGTTCCTGGTGCATGCACTCCTATGCTCTCCCTTGCCTCTCACAGGTAGTACTTCTGAGAAAGTGACATAAGTAGCTACTTGCTTGAGACCCCTCCCCAGTTTCCTAAACTCTTCCTGAACTTCCTTTGGCTCCCCATTTGCCAAGTCATTAGTACCTAGGTGGATAATGACATCCAGCTCACCCTCCTGTCTTGCCTTCCCAGTGATCCCCAGTATCTTCCTTCCATCCCTCCATGCCGTGGCACCTGGTAGGCACCTCACCTCCCTGTCCTCCCCCTCCTGTGTTCCTAGCTGGATCCCTCTTATGATGGAGTCCCCCACCAGGATTCGCTTCCTCCTCCTCTGGGGTCCACTGCTTTCCCCACTGAGGTCACCTCCTTGCCTAACCTCCACTTCCTTTCCTTCCACTTCCCTGGGTACCTCTATTTGGTTGTCCTCATTTGCCAGTGTGGCATATGAGTTCTTGAGAGGAATAGGATCTGGGATGTGCCTCTGCCTGACTGCTCTAACCCTCCCTGAGCCCACTGTCATCCAAGTGGTCCTCGTTCTCGGCATCCTTTGAGGCAGCTGCATTGGACTGGGTGGTTCCTGGACAGGGGTGATGGTACTCCTGACCCAGTTTACTTCCGCTCTGAGTCTGGCTACCTCATCCCTCAGTCCCGAGAGATGCATGCAGATAGGGCAGCACCTCAGTGTCCAGAAGGTCTGCCTGAATATGGCTGCCCCACTGCCACTACATTGCACCACTCCCCACATTATACTGCAATTCCACTACTTATCTGCTACTGAAGCTCTCTTAGTTCTCTTTTTATTTATTTACAGTATTAAAATCCTGTAACTGATCCTCAGATATCTATTTTTAAGGAAAAAGAAACCAATAAATAAATAAATGAGTCAAAACACTTGTCGTGCTGAGGGTGGTCTTCTTCCCCCTTATGCCCCTCCTACTTCACACCTCTTACTATACCCTGTGTTTAGCTCCTGTCTATCAGATTTATCAGGGCATATAATTAAGAGTTGGGGAAGGTGGTGGGGGGCAAATTTGCAGCAATTAAAGACAGCACAGAATTACACCACCACTATTTTTAAATTTTCAACAGCCCAAAAACAATTATAAGTAAAGACAACACAGAAAGAAAGTATAGTGTCACTACAAGCCTACAATCTAAGTTTAAAAGAAAAATACCAGTTACCAGTTACTCTGAAGCACTGAATTGAATATGTTTCCTTCCTTCACCTTCTGGCTTCTTCTGAGAAGATGAACTTCTGTTTGTTGCTTTAACTGTGACTAAGCCCCACCTTCAGTTATCACGTAGCTGAGGTCAGAGGCCAGACAATTAACACCCTTCACCCAGCTACAGGACAGTCAGACAAGCCAAGATAAAATTTGCAGCAATTAAAGACAGTACAGAATTACACCACCACTATTTTTTAAATTTTCAACAGCCCAAAACAATTATAAGTAAAGACAACACAGAAAGAAAGTATAGTGTCACTACAAGCCTACAATCTAAGTTTAAAAGAAAAATACCAGTTACCAGTTACTCTGAAGCACTAAATTGAATATGTTTCCTTCCTTCACCTTCTGGCTTCTTCTGAGAAGATGAACTTCTGTTTGCTGCTTTAACTGTGACTAAGCCCCACCTTCAGTTATCACGTAGCTGAGGTCAGAGGCCAGACAATTAACACCCTTCACCCAGCTACAGGACAGTCAGACAAGCCAAGATAAAATTTGCAGCAATTAAAGACAGCACAGAATTACACCACCACTATTTTTAAATTTTCAACAGCCCAAAAACAATTATAGTAAGACAACACAGAAAGAAAGTATAGTGTCACTACAAGCCTACAATCTAAGTTTAAAAGAAAAATACCAGTTACCAGTTACTCTGAAGCACTGAATTGAATATGTTTCCTTCCTTCACCTTCTGGCTTCTTCTGAGAAGATGAACTTCTATTTGCTGCTTTAACTGTGACTAAGCCCCACCTTCAGTTATCACGTAGCTGAGGTCAGAGGCCAGACAATTAACACCCTTCACCCAGCTACAGGACAGTCAGACAAGCCAAGATAAAATTTGCAGCAATTAAAGACAGCACAGAATTACACCACCACTATTTTTTAAATTTTCAACAGCCCAAAACAATTATAAGTAAAGACAACACAGAAAGAAAGTGTAGTGTCACTACAAGCCTACAATCTAAGTTTAAAGGAAAAATACCAGTTACCAGTTACTCTGAAGCACTGAATTGAATATGTTTCCTTCCTTCACCTTCTGGCTTCTTCTGAGAAGATGAACTTCTGTTTGCTGCTTTAACTGTGACTAAGCCCCACCTCCAGTTATCACGTAGCTGAGGTCAGAGGCCAGACAATTAACACCCTTCACCAGCTACAGGACAGTCAGATAAGCCAAGATAAAATTTGCAGCAATTAAAGACAGCACAGAATTACACCACCACTATTTTTTAAATTTTCAACAGCCCAAAAACAATTATAAGTAAAGACAACACAGAAAGAAAGTATAGTGTCACTACAAGCCTACAATCTAAGTTTAAAAGAAAAATACCAGTTACCAGTTACTCTGAAGCACTGAATTGAATATTTTCCTTCCTTCACCTTCTGGCTTCTTCTGAGAAGATGAACTTCTGTTTGCTGCTTTAACTGTGACTAAGCCCCACCTTCAGTTATCACGTAGCTGAGGTCAGAGGCCAGACAATTAACACCCTTCACCCAGCTACAGGACAGTCAGACAAGCCAAGATAAAATTTGCAGCAATTAAAGACAGCACAGAATTACACCACCACTATTTTTTAAATTTTCAACAGCCCAAAAACAATTATAAGTAAAGACAACACAGAAAGAAAGTATAGTGTCACTACAAGCCTACAATCTAAGTTTAAAAGAAAAATACCAGTTACCAGTTACTCTGAAGCACTGAATTGAATATGTTTCCTTCCTTCTCCTTCTGGCTTCTTCTAACATCTTTTAACATAGGGACCTGGGTGTAAGCCACAGTGAGAGACATGAACCCACAAGTTTTTGACACTGAGATTAGTGTGCTACCACTATATCACAGTTACATTACATGGATGGGACTGTTTCCCCATAGAAATGGTTAGTAGTTATTTCCCAGTTCACCAATTCCCTGCATGCACAACCATGATCAAAACTAGCAGAAACCATCCAAAGGTATGCTATAAAATAAAAGATGTGTAAGTACATTATAACAGGAAATAAACATATTGAAGGGGCTAACCAGATCATAAAACAACTTGCCTGTGGGATCATGTCTTTATGCTCTACTTTGCCCCCTTTATGGGTTTATTTCCTTCTGTACTAGACCTTCCCATCATTTATTCTCTCTCTCTTCCTCTCTCTCTCTATCAAATTATTTCACAGTATATAACAGCGCCTCCTAAAACTCCATCTTTTTTTCAAAGAGCTAGATGCAAGGTGACAGCAGCATCAAACAATTCTCATGAATTGCAAAATGAGGTAATTAAAAAAGGTTTCCAAATGCATAGTTCTATACTAAATACAAGTGAAACCAGGAATCTATGAAAAGGATGCTGTTGTCCTGAAATAATAATGATCCATAGAGCAGGCTAGAGTGCTAACCACATGAATGTTCTCTCCTACGGACTTAGAGACCACAGCCATCTTGAATCAGGCCAATGAATGGGAATTCCCATAAGTATAGTCTGCCAATCTCCCACTCAAAATAAACCTTGGGAATTCTCATGCATTGCCCTAATTAAAGATGGCTGCAGTTCCTGCAACAAACTGATGGTCATATCTGAGTCTTTAAAAAAGGATCTATGTGCTGCCTAAAACAGGAACAGAGAGCATCTTATTATCATAATTTATCACATGGATTATCTCTGCATGGAATTTCTAATCATCTACTCTCAAAATAGGGACTGTAATGTGCAGACATCAGCACATCTTTCATATTTAATCAGGTCTAGCCGATTTAGTTTAGTACAGTAAAAATCAAACACTTTTTAATGAGGAGAGGTGGTAAAACTGATGAAACCAAAATGTTATAATAATTATCTGCTCTGTTTATAATCCTTGATAGTTTTCCCTCTTATACATTTTTATGTATTTATTTTTAAACACATAAGTTTATTCTCACCACAATGTTATGTATTTATTTATTTATTGCTAACCCAGTAAGGAGGGCTGGGACCTTGGTCCCTTTTTCATCTGCAACCCAGGGGAAATAGAAATACATTACATCAGTTTGACAATAACAAGATTTTGATAGTTACAAAAACACATGACATCAATTTGACAGTAAAAAGATTATGAGGATCCAGATAGGTTAGATTTTTAAAAGGAGATGTTAATTCTCCCCACAACCAAGTAGCACATGATGCCACTTAATACTTATTAGAAAGGCCTATGGCAATTAGTGGAAAATGGTGCTGAGTGTTAGAGAGGTTCTTGCCCTCCTCCCCAGCAACCCATACTGGAAGCATCTGCATAACAGACTTAGTCAGTACATGGAAATAGTGTAGAAGCCATTCTCTTCTCTGAATTGAGTATATTTACTCAAACCAAATAAATATCTTTTGAAGAACAATCCATGTCTACAGATTTTGATTAATACTACTACCAATACCATATATAACTGAATCCTCATCTAGGAAAGAGAAGCACTTTTACATTTAGTTTTGACAGTTTATTTTTTCTCAAAATCAAGATGATAGCCTGGAATTATGGTTAATCTCACCATGAGATTTGTTGTTCCCTTGACTAGTTTAAAAAATAGTCAATATTTGGTATTGCACTTGAAATGTGTTTTAATATGCATTAATGTTAATAAGGTCTCACACTGCTATCTGTATATTTTATAATATTTTTCTCTATTATGCACCTGGTTTGCACCCATAAAAGAACATTGCTGCTCAGTGTGCTTACCAGGTTAGCAATACAAACTAACTAAACTCACTCACTCACTCAGTCACTCACTCACTCACTCAGTACACATGAAGGAGAGTCTAGTTTTATTCAGTTAAGGAAGTCTTTGTCTTCACCCTCAAATTCAGTCTTCACAGACACAGCGGTTTTGTGATCTATCATGCGTGACATGCTTGCAGTACCCAAATGTCCCTCATGAATTGCTGAAAGCAGTGATCCTTGTGTGACACAAACACTGAGAAGCAGCTCCTGGGAATGACACATCACAGCAAGGACAATGGTTCAGACAATAGCCCACTGAAGCCAATAAGCATGGGGGGTAGGGAGATGTCAAACAACAGCCATCATTCAGATCCACTTTCTTCTCACAGTGACTAAAAACAAAACTGAAGAGACTTTTAAAAAGCTAGCTTGCTGGCCACTGCTCTTTCCAAAAGGTTGCTTTACTGGAAAAAATGGTCTCTACAAACAAGGCAATAGAACAGAAACAGTGACTCACCACTGTAAAATGCCTAACCCACATTATGAGAGCCCAAATCCAGATCCTGTTGCTGCGAGTTAAATCAACATCAGTACTCATGGCATCTACAATAATGTTCTAGATACCAATAATTCAAGCACAGAGATACTTGAGTGGGGTGGGATGGGGTGAGGGGTGGAGCATGTCAGTACTTATGAACAAGTTTCTGCCATTCAAGTCATAGATGGTCTTAACAAAGCACAGTACTTATCTAAGTCAAAGATTCTAGTTATACAGAATCACAATATGAAATGCTATTATTTTATATACTTCATATTTTAAGCCTACTTCAATTTGCAGCAGTTTTCCTGCACTTGTAGCACATTAATGGAAAATTCTAAAGTGCTGTGAGTTAGGTCTGAGACCATATGTGTTGGCAACACTGCATAGACAGCTTCTGACGGTCATATTAGTACAATTATAGCGTGTGTTAGAGAGAGATTTGGTCAGTAGTTGTGGTCTGATCTTTATTGTACCCTTCTGAAGGGTACAATGGAATCTTTATGTTGCAGTTTAATTATACAGTATTGTAACTTGGTGACTTAGTGAATGGACAGTAGGTTACAGAGTATTTCACCACATGGCACTGGTTTTAATTTGACCCAGGTTGATAGCAGCTGAATCCTGCTATTGTCTGATGATTGTGCAGGGATGTTAAACCAGTTGTGGGACTTCAGATCAATTCTTTGAGGACAGGTATCCACAATACAAACCTCCAAGTCACAATTAACACACTCACTAGCAAACTCATGTGAGAGGCCAAGGACTGAGTGAGCATGACAGCCATTAGAAAGGGTCTCTAATGGCAGAGCTCTGCTTGCTGGTGATTTCAAGCTAGTTTTTATACAGAAGTGGTATAATTGTGTGTGTGTGTGTCTCTCTCTCTCTTTCTCATTTTTAACTGCTAATTTAAAAAAAAAACAGAAAAATAACAAAAAAGGGGGATCTGTGTACTATATACCAAGTCCTGTGACTCTGCTAGGAGACGCAAAAGGCCAGTGGGACAGAGGAGGACTAGTGGGAGTGTCCTCTCTGCTAAACAGCTTTATGGCACTAAATAGGAAGCTACTTTTATAGTTTTTGGGCACTTTTGATACCCAGTGCCGAACTGGAAGTAACATGACATACCACATCCGGTCTGCCAAGATAAATGGAGCTGCAAATACATTAGAAAGGATCCTTGATGGCAAAACTCTGCTTGCCAGTGATTTCAAGCAAGTTTTGAGGCAGAACCTGTGTTATTGTGTGTGTGTGTCTCTCTCTCTCTCTCTCTCTCATTTGTAGCTACTCATTTTTGGGATCTGTGTAATATACCTATAAAGCCCTGTGACTCTGATAGGAGAAGTAAAGGACAGAGAGGCATTGAATGATTAGCTGTTAAACAACTTTATGGCACTAAATAGCTCTTTTAAGGGAATAACACCCAGGTTATACACTTTGATACCCAGTGCTGAACTAGAAGTAGCGTGATGTGCCACTTCTGGTCCACGGAGATACATACAGTAGCTGGAGCCTCATAAACTTCAGCTTGCATGAGGCAGAGGTGACACTGGCAGAGGCAAGTATGTCTGCCAGTTCAGCCAGAGGGCAACTTTAATGTATTAAGACACTATGGTAAGAGGGGCTTTATCAGCAGTGTATAACCAATGAAAAGTGTCTCAAAATGAGGGTTTCATTACAGTGAAGAACTAATGCATAGCTCTTCAGTGTGTTAGCTCTGGGAACTTTAACATGGAGCAGGTAACTGACTTTATAAATTATATCTGTAAAGAATGTAATTTGATTAAGGATCTAAAGTACAGAATATAACAATTAGAGCAGAAACTAAACTTTAAAAGGATCAGTGAAATGCTGAATGAACTCAAAAGCAATTCAGTGAATGAGGATAATTTAACAGGATAAGGGGAAGTCATAAGGAAACTGGAAATAAGCATGACAACCAGAATAAAGGCAGAGGGTAGAAGGACAAGATAATGACTGAGACTGGTGCAGTTTCAAATGGAAATAAATCCAAAAGAGAATGAAGGGCCATCAAAAATGAAATAAATCTCTTAAACAGGTTTTCAGTACTGATCAATCTATCTGAGGAAGAGCATCTCAACCCTCTGGCAGAAACAGTTAAAACAAAGTGCAAGCAAAATAAAAGTGTAACAGTAAGACAAAGATATGCACTAGGGGACTCCTTTATTAAATCTATGAATGGGTTCATCTGTGAACCTGACAAACAAAATAAGACAGTTGGCAGCTTCTCTGGAGCTAAAACAGAAGATATCTGCAGATGATAACGTTCTAGACAGCACAAGAGAACAGCCATTGGTGGTATTACGTACAGAAACCAATGATACAGGGAGGAATTCTGTGAGGATGTAAGAAAAGATTTTCAGGAGTTTGGGAAAAGCTACTAGAAAGAAGTAGCAACATAGCTATATCAGACATTCTGCCTGTACCCAAGGCTTCAGACTACAGACAGAAAAGAATTAAAGCACTAAACATCTGGTTCAGAACTTGGGCAAGGGAAAGGGATTTCTATTTTATTAGAAATTGGGAAGCCTTTGATGGAAGGCATGACTTATGCAGTCATGACAGGCATCATTTGAACAAAAAAGGAAGCAGGTATCTGGGTCAAAAAATAGAAGGCCTGATAAGGGAGACTCTAAACAAGAAGACTGGGGAGAGGGAGAAGGTCACATCAGGGAATGAAAAAATAATAAACAAAAATCACAAGAATAAAAAAAATAAAGGAATTATACTGAATGTGAAAAATTTAAATTTAATAAAGAACTAGACACTCTACTAATCAAAGAGAATATTGATGTGGCAGATGTAATGGAATATGAACTCAGAATGGAATAAAGAGTTTTAAGTCCCAACTAGAAAAGCTTTTATTGGGGGTGGATTCACTGGTGTTTCCCATTGAACACAACGAACAAGCTTGATAGGCTTACACCTACTCTTGTCTGTAGAACCTATGAACCTATGAACAAATTAAGGAGTATGAGTTATTAAGCAAGGAGAGACTGGACAAAAATTGGGGGTGTAGTTCTTTAAGTAAAAGAGAATATTAGTAGAACAGAATGATAGTGGAGACATAAACCAAAAGTATAATGATCCAAATTAATGATAAAATAGGGAAACCATTCAAAATTGGTTTGTACTTTGGACCACCAAAGACTGGAGACAATGAGATAAAACAAGAATTAATCAATTGAGAATAATGCAGCATCATCACATACAATATTACTAGGTGACTTCAATTTCCCTTGTATAGACTGAGTAAAACAACAAACAGGAAATTAAGTAGAAAGGAACTTTCTAGACATGACAACTAGGGAAGTCTGGAACAACTAGTTACCAGGGGTATAAGAGGTAATAATGTATTAGACTTGATTCTAACAAACATTCCCAATAAGTTACAGAACATACAGGTTGGTGCAATCACTGTACAATAACATTCATGACTGACAGAATTTTACTCCTGATGAAAGTGACAACACCAAGACCCAGCTATGGAAAGATAGGCTTTTAATCAGTGAGCATGGAAATCAATAACTTAAAATGGGATGTTGAGTTCAAAAACTAAAATGTCAAATGGCTCTCCAGTACATTTAGCAATACAGAGCAACAGGAGGGAGACAGACCAGATGGAAGTGCCATTTTGGACATCCATGGACTTTAGTTACTTACTTCAACATTTAGCATACTTAATGAAAGGCTACATGGCTTTTTGACTGGAGGAAGATGGCTGCCAGGCTGGGCATCTGTTGTATGTGTTTGTGATAGCACAGTGATAGCAAAACCTCCTATATGTTTTGGCTGAGTTTAGAAGAATCCAATTCAGTTAGTCAGGAGTTTGTTTTATTTTGTGCTGTGGTTTAGTAAGTAAGTAATTTCAGTGGTGAGTTAGGTAACAAAGCATAGATAGCGGCTGAAGTGAGTCAGCGTAGGAGTCAGCTTTATTATTTTTAGGGAATCTTTCATTTACCTCCAAAGGACTTAATGCTTGAATCAACCACTTCTCAGGCTGTTTTGGCTGCCACAGTTAAAGGAGTCAATCGGGGGACAAAGACTGGGGAAAGTGCTTGAACTACCTATCGGGAACCTGTAGCAAGAGGGTTCATTGTCATGGGAAAGCCAGCTGGAACATCACATTTCAGCATTGAGGTAGTGCTGTAATTGGATCTCATGGCTGCAGTTGTTTGGGGCTACAACTGAAGAGTTTCTGTGGACTGCCCTAGTAGCCTCACAGGCTGTAAGCCTGGCTGTGGAGTTTAAGGCTGACCAGTGGTTGGAGCACAGTGGTTCATGGTAATGGTTCTGTGGTGGCTGCCCATTGTGCTGGATTATCTCTTTTGATCTGAGGATTTAGGACTACTGTGGAAGAGACCGCTTAAAAATGACTTTAAAGAGCTGTGGCTGGCATTTCAGCTGAGTTTTGGCAGATGCCCATTCCCTCATCTTTGTTGCCTGTAAGTACTGTGTATTTTCATCAGTGAGTGGTGGTGGTGGGAGCTTCACTCATGTATAAACTCAGTTAAATCATCTGCCAGTAAAGTTAGCAGTGAGAGCACTTCTTGACTTGGCTATGCTTTCCTTCCAGTGGTAGTGAGAGCACTGCTGGGTTCATGACCCAGTGATTCTTATGGTTTTAATTTTGTTATTCATCTGGCTTGAAATAGACTCTTTGGAAGACCTCTGGAGTTAAAAAGACTATTGGATTATTTATAGTTAATCTGAATTATTTAGGGTGGGTGGTGTTTAGATAGTGTACGAGTGTGGTGCATGTGTTGTTAGGTTCTTTTATTGTTATTAATTGTATGGATGTTGAATATGTGTTTTTTTAGGTATTTAAAATACTGTATTGTTTAAGAATTAATTGAATTTCACTTGTGTAGGATTGAGCAAGATGTGTTGAAATATCAGGCCCCCTCATGTTGTTTATACAGTGGCCCTGCTGAGTGACCTCTGCCCCTTTGTTGATTTCCCCCTTCCAGCTGTAGCAGCAAGATGTTGCTGGGAGGTGGATATTCATTGAGTGTGGGTGAATTGGCAGCAGGATGCTGTGTGTAAAACGGAGGTGAGCTGTATTAGGGTGGTGCCCTAGGGTTAAACAGAGTCACGAGAGAGGCCCGACATGTTTGGTATCCATTCCCAGGGTTCCCACCAGACAGCATGGGCAGGCAGCTAGAGGGTCTGCAGCCTCCTCCATTCCCCTCTGGGTGGTGCTGTGCAATGAAAGATCAATGAGGAACAAGGCTGCAATTATGTTGGACTTGATTTCCTCAGTTGATCTGGCTAGCATTACTGAGACCTGGTTGGGTGAGGTTCCATGTCATAACAGCGATGTACACTCCCTGCTGAACCTGACTTGCTTTCATCCACCTTAGATCAGCCTTCCTTCCACACCCCTAGGCAACTGCTCCTTTGACACCTTTCCTCCACCTCTCTTTAATGCCCTCCTTTGAACGCCTTTCTCTCTCTCATCCCTTGCCCTTTTCCTCTGCTCCCACCTTTTCTCCCTTCCCCTCCCTCCTTGTTTTCTACTCTCTGAAAGCCAATAGCCTCATTGTGGCACTTATTATATACTGTTTACAACACTTTCTTTTGCTGTGTTTTGTTTTTCTCATGTTTTTGCATTTGTTTCTTTGACTTTGTCCAAACTGTATTGATTGTATCATGACATTGTTTCTGTACCATGTTATCCCCAACCCTAATGTTGATTGTATTTGATCCCCTCCTCACTGTGTTACATATCTCATGTGCTGCGTCACATGGTATGATCATGTATTTCAACTTGTATCCTCCCAGTTCATGCCTGAAAATAGGCATTCTTGTGCCTAGTGCACCCACCAGGTTACCAAAAGCACAAAAAAAAAAAAATAGCAGCAACGGAAACCAACAACAATGTAGCTATGCAGGGGGGGCTGCATCTTCTGCACCACCAGCACCACCCTAAATTAGGATTCACAACTATGGGGGGGGGGCATGTCAAGCAGGGGGAGAAACCCAGACAAAAAAAAATATTTTAAGTGCCGCACACGTGAAACAAAATAAAAACCCCTGCCCAGCCCCGAACCCTGGACTTCCCTCACTACAGCCCACCACCCTCACCACCACACCAGAAAGGCATCTTGGCAGCACACTGCCAAACTGCAACTCACATACCTTTTACTTCCTGAACCTTCCCCTTCCATTTCTTTGCCCTTATAGCACATTGCTATTTTTGTCCCTAACCTGGCGCTATAATCGTGCCTCACTACCCTTTCAAGGTAGATCATATCACAGGCACTGAAATTGAGTCACTCACAAGTGAGTTGTTCAATTTCAGTCACTATTATAATGTGCTGCCATTGGGTGATGATGCTGGGCCAGTCCTGGAGACGTCTGTTGCCACTGGGTACTCGGTAGTGCACTGCCCAAGGAGGGAACACAGGGACAGGGGTGTGGCCATCTACTTTAGATCCAGCTTGGACTTTTCCATGCACCCAATGGATTCTACCTCATCATTTGAATGTGTGGCGGTGCGTGGAGGTCCAAGTGATGCTGGGCACGTACCTCTATAAATAGGTGATGCGCATCTGGCATCACCACGGGGGATTGGGTGGCACCAATGCTACTGCTGAGGCACAGTGAACAGGGTTCAAGGAACATCTGTGTGTTGGGGGGTTCATGTACCATACTGTGGATGGGGCTGGCATGCTTGAGGGAGGGGGATATTACTGCCTGTTGCGGGGACCAGGTGGACATGTGCTGGGATGGGGGAGCCCGCTATAGCCTTACTGTCCAGGGCCGGAGTTCTGCTGGGGTGGTTCCATGCTGCCAGGACTGGGGAAGGCTCAGTGTGTTGGGGGCCTGCACACATGTTGTGGGGGGGGGACTCTGCAGGTGCATGGGCCTGGATGCATACTGCAGTTATGGCAAGGTCCCCCCGGCATATCTTCCACATCACTATGCCCCCCTGTGGATACACTATGTGCCTTTGTGCATGGCAAGTAGTGCCCCTGGTGCATTGTAGTCCACGTGGCCGGGAAATCGGGTACTGTGTGCATCCTGCGCGGGGGGCGCAATGGGTATGGAGTGCCTCCATGCCACAGACCCATGTCACATAGGCACTCCACACATTCGTGCATAGGGGCCGAGATTAGTAATATCACCAATAAGAAAAGAAAACTATTCATTAAATATAAAAGCAGTCTAACTCCCGACAACAAGAGGAAACATCAAAAAGTGGTAAAACTAACAAAGAAAAAGATCAGGGAAGCAAAAAGAAACAGAATCCAAACTAGCATCACCCAAAGAGAATATTAAGACTTTCGAGTCATATATATCAAAACACTGAATAGAACAATAGGTTCTTTGGAATCAGATAGCAAAATAACAAGTAATACGGAAGAAAAGGCCATTGAACTGAATCAATTCTTTGGGTCTTTCTGTGACACTATGGGCACAATCCCAATTAACAGTAATAAAAACACAAACAATCCTAATAGACAGTTTGGGATCCAGTATTTTACAATGGGGTGGTGGGGAGGTGTGCATTCTTGATATACAATTTTTAAAATTTCTTTAATACTTTTTATTGTCTGATAATATCTTTAACATTACATTTTTGACAGAAAATACAAATGTAATCTATAGTTTTGAATGTATATTTTCTTACAATCAATATATTAGATTTCTTCAACAAAGTGAAATGCAGCAGCAGCAGCCACCCAGTAAGTTACAATGCGGGGGGGAGCTGTCCCCTTCCCACTCCTTAGATCCGCCACTAATAACAGATATGCAAATTGCAATATCACTGACAACAGCACCATTGAATAAAAACTGGGTAAATTGGACATCAGTATGTTAGTGGGACCCAACAATCTCCAACAGAGAGTACTCAATGAATGCAGAACAGTAATTTCTGAACCTATACCAAGAATAATAAAACAATCAGTGAGAAAGGAAGAGATACCTGAGGACTGGAGGGCAACGACAATAGTACTTATATTTAAAAAGGTGATAAAGTCAAATCAATCAATCAATCTTTATTTAACCAAGTGGAACACCATTGAGTGGAGACTCATTTACAAAGTGAGCCTGGTAAGCAATACATTGCTGAACATGACAAGTAACAACAGGATAATTCATAGGCAAGGCTGAACATTAAATACAAAGGTTGTACCAAGTATGTCTACAAGGAAACACCAACACTGAAAACTGCTAATAAAGAGATACTATATTATATACTATATTTATATGCTAAATAAGAAAACTACAGGCCTATAAGCCTTTCATCAACGTTAGATAAGATATGTGAAGGTTTGATCTCCGAAGAACTAATTAAAACTAAGAGGAAAGCAGGACTGCAGGGCAATAATCTGTACAGTTGTACAAAACAAAGATAATGCACAACTAATCTGTTATGTTTCTATAACAAAATCAGCAGATTAGTAGCCTCAAATACACTGGCAGATGTAATATACCTGGATTTAAAAACAAATCTTTGGCGAGGTTCCTCATATAAAACTCATTAACAAATTATATGTTGACAACATAAGTATTACATACATTAAATGGCTAGAATCTTAGTTAATGAGGAGAACAGAAAGAGTTAGAATTTATGGTACAATCTCAAGTGAATGCCCAGTGACAAGTGAAGTGTCAAAGGGTTAAGTGCTGAGTCCATTACTTTTTAATCTGTATATCAGTGACCTAGACAAAGGATGCAAAATGTACATAAATAAAATTTGGGGACAATACCAAATTAGGGGGTCATGTAGATGTCCAGTCTAACATAAATATCCTAACATGGGATTTAGAGAAACTAGAATACTGGGCAACTGTAAATAACATGAAATTTAACACTGCTAAATGTGTGGTAATGCATCTTGAAAGCAATAATTTACAACAGAACTAACATTTAAATGGTATACATTTGAAAAAGGCAACAATGAAAGTGATCTCAGCATCAGAATTAACAACAAATTACAGTCTGGGGACCAATGTAAACAAATTATTATTAAGGCATATGGAATTCTATGCTGCATAAGAAAAGCATTCACCAACAAGACAGAAAATGTAATATTTCCATAGTACAGAACTTATGTAAGGCCACATCTGGACTGTTGTTCCCAGGAGTGGAGTCCATACTTAAGAAAGGACATAGAGTTGGTGGAGAGAGTTCAGCATGGAGCCACTAAGATGATACCTTATCTTAAACAAAAGACCTACGTAGAAAGGACAGATCATCTAGGCCTAAACACACTGAAAAGCAGAACGTTAAGAGGGGACCTACTATGTCTTTACAAGATTCTAAAAGATGATGAAATAAGAAAACAAATTGGTTTTGAGTCTAAAGCAGGTAATCAATCTCAGAAGACATAAATCAGTGACTTTAACGCCAGTTGGCAGTCCAATGAAGCATCCCCAGTCCGTGATCAAATCTCAGGCCTTTACCTATCACAGCTGGTAACTCAACCCACCAGATCTGACTACAAAATGGGCACAAGTACACTAATTGACTGGCTCCTCACTACTTGCCCAGAACACATTTCCAAGGTTACAGTCCTATCTGACACCATTAGTGATCACTCCCCAGTTATGTGCACATGGTCGAATAAGTTCTCCAGAGAAGTGCTCCCCAAGTCTTAAGAAATAGATCACTGAGAACTGGTCAGCTCAATACCTTTAGGCTTTATCAATAACATAAACTCCCCCTCCAAATTTTGGAAAGTAGTACACTCACTATTCTCCCCCCTCGCATCCCCCACCCCCTGTGCTTAATATAAACAACACACTAGAGTCTGAACCTTGCATAGTGGCTCAGGAGTTCAAGTCCTACTACACCTCCTGTGCCTCAACACTTCTAAAATCCCTCCCCTCAAGTCTCTCCTCCTCTCAATCTCCCTCCCTTGCCATTCAAACCCCCTGTAGCCACCCCCCCCTTTCTCATTCTCTCCTATCTCCCCCTGAGGAGACACTAATGGCCCTCCTCCCTCTCAATCCCTCCAAAGGCTTATCTCTGGATGACCTTTACCCTAAACTTCTCTACCTCTCAGCCCTTGCTATTGCCTACCCTCTCTCTCTCTAATTCTAAATCTCTCCTTTACGTCCTCCTCCATCCCTATGCCCTGGAAACAGGTGGTGGTCCTCCCTCTCCCTAAGGGTGGCGATCCTTCCTCCCCTGCCAACTATTGCCCAATCTCCCTCCTCCCAGCCCTTGCTAAGCTCCAAGAACACCTGGTCCTCTCTCAACTGATCTCTTTTCTTGCTGACTCCTCCATCTGCACCCCATTCTAATCTGCTTTTCGGCGGAACCACTCTACTACCACCTCCCCTCCTTAGGCTCATTGATTGCATCTTTACTGGGATGGACAATGGCCTCATCACCTCAGCCATCTTTGTCGACCTCACCAAGGCTTTTGACACAGTCTCCCATGCCCTCCTTCTCAACTCCATTACAGCTGCCGGTTTGTCTTCTCCTGCGCTTACATGGTTTACAGCTTACCTCACAGGGAGAACACAATCTGTCAGGATTTAGAATGCAATCTCTCCACCCCTCTCAATCTCCACAGGAGTCCCAGAGGGCTCTGTGCTTGGCCCCATCCTTTTCTCCATCTTCCTAAATGACCTTCCCTCAGTCTGCTCCCCCTCCTCTTCTATCCATATGTATGCTGATGACACTGTCTTCTTCACCTCTGGCAAAACCACCATTGACATAGTAACCGTTCTTTAGCATGACTACCACCAGATTCAGCTCTGGTTTGCCTCACACCAACCATTCCTAAATGCCAAAAAGAAAGTCTCCATGACCTTCGGCACTAGGCAGAGACTCTCTAGGTTCCACCCCTTACCCTCTTTCCACACCCTTGATGGGACAATCCTTGAGGACACTCCCTCTTTCAGATATCATGGGGTTTGGCTGGACCAACACCTCAGTGTCTCTAGCCACATTGATGCCATTCTGAAAAAAATGTGTCCCAAGCTTGGAGCCCATTACAGGAACCATAGTTGCATCCCTCCTATGGCCTGCTGAGAACTTGTCCAGAAGATGATTCTCCCCATTTTTGACTACTGTGATGTAGTCTATGGTGCCGCTCCCATATCTTCCCTTACCAGACTGGACTCTCTTTTCAACTCCTTCTGTCGATTCGTTCTCAATGTCCCATCTCGAAACCATCATTGTGACCTTTACCATGCCCTCTCCTTCCCCCACTTGCTAAATGACTCCTGGCTCACTGTACCAAGCTAACTTCCAAACTTTGGCTTGGTGTACCTCCTTCCTATCTCTCATGCTCCTTCCCTCCCCTCTGCCTTCCTCCCACTCCCTCAGATCCTCTGACACTCACACCCTGCTAGTCCCCATTGTAAAACCCTCATCGGCCAATCAGGCTTCTCCCATCACTTCCCCAAAATTCAGAACTCCCTTCCACTACAACTACGACACTCCTCCTTCTCCCACTCCCTTGCCTCTGCCTTACATAACTTTCTCTCTGCTAGCTGCTTCTGCTACAATCCTCCTTAACTTGTTCCCCTATGAGCCTGCTTCAACTTCATGCCCACCTCTTTCCTGCAAAACTCTCCTCTACATTCTCCTCACAGCATCTCTTCCTTTCCACCTTACTCCCACCCCCCGTTCCCTCCTCTGTACACCACCTTATTCACACTACTCACTCGCTGTTGCTTGGCCTAGGCCCCTGGCAGGGCTCTCTGCATCCTGGAGGGGTCCAGAACCTAGGCAAACACCTTTCTCACCTCCTACTCCCACCCCATTCTTTCCTGAAAGGACTGGGTCTCAGCCCCTCTTCTCTCCCACCTCCCTATCTTTTGGTCCTTCCGAAGCCTGCTCCTCATCGCTGCCTACTTCCCTTCTGTCATGCTGTACCTCTGCTGCCTACAACCTGCTTCCCTCCTGTAATGCTCTACCTCTGCCTTGTGCAGGCATGGTCTACAGCATACTAGAGGGGCCAGGCCCTGGTAGACCCTTCTCTTCCCCCTCTCTTATTTCCTGACATGCTCAGACTCCCACTGCCTACAACCTGCTTCCCTCCTGTTCATGCTTGACCTCCATCTGGTAAAGGCAGGGTCCCCAGCAGACCCTTCTCCTCCACTCCTTGCCTTATCCTCTTCCAAACCCCTCCTTTCCACCCCCCTGCTCTCTGCCTGTATGCCCCCACCCACCTTCCCCACTTTCCTAGCCATAGTTACTGGATAATCCCTAATCTCTAATGTACTTGCAGTCGACCTTTCACTTTTATTACACCTTGCAAATTTTGTTCTGTGTCTCTCCTCACAATCTTGCCCTAGTTCAGCCTCCTTGTATTCTAGTCAGCCCTTTTCTAACTACAAAGCTACGTCCTGCCAAGTGTTTGCCAAAGATATTTGTACTATCATATCTATCTAGTTCAAGACTGTTAGCATTGTATCCATCTAGTTCATACCTGTTGCATTCCTCCTTTTTATTACTTCTGTATAGTCTGCTCACTTTATTGAATGTACTCAAATTGTATAGCTATAGTGTGAACCAAATCTTTGTATACTATCCTCATGTTCCTCTACCCCCCAGGTTGCACTGAGAGATGAGCAACTTGTTGCTCAGTGTGCCTTCCTGGTGAAACATTTCAATAAATGAATAAAATAAATAAATAAATATCTTAAACTAGTAGACTGGTCACCACTGGACAGGGCACAGGATGGCAACCAAGCCCTTAACTACTTCCTCACAACATTTAACAAGGCATGTGACATAGTTGTCCCCTACAAAACTAAAAAAGTAAGAGGGGCTACCAACCCATGGCTCACTGGCCCATCATTGAGCTCATGAGCCATAGGGGCAACTTGTGGCACAAGGCCAAAGCAGTGGGTAAACATCCTCACATCATTGCCTTCAAAACCGCCAGGAACAAATGCACCAAGCTCATTCAACTGGCTAAGGCCTCCTATTTCAACAACCTCTTAAAGAGGTGCTGGCGCCATGGAAGAGGGTTTTGGGACTCTGTAAAGCCACTCACAAGAAAAGCATCCAGAGCTCCTCCTGAATTAATTATCACTAAAACCGAAACACTCCAGAAGTCTAGCGACATAGCAGATGCTTTTAACAAGGCTTTCACTGACCTCAGTACGGTACTACCTATCCTCTTCTACTCCAAATATGCACTCTAAAATAACTTTGCACTCCTCACCAATAAGAAGCATTCCCCCATTCTACTTTAAGCAGCTCCATAGACATGAAACCTTAAAATATGTAAAACAGGCACTAGGGAAGACACGGATGGGTAGTGACCTCATTGATATGAAGTTGATAGCTCTAGTACTAAATGAGGTAATTGAACCTCTCACAAAAGTGTTCACCACCTCCCTAAAGTCTGGTGTTTTCCCAGACAAGTGTAAGGAGACACTGGTCACACCGGTCCTCAAAACTGGGGATACCACCAACTTGTCCAATTACAGGCCCAACTCTATTCTCACCCCACTTTTAAAAGCCCTCGAGCATGTAGTCTCGGAACAGCTCACAGAGTATCTGTCAAAGCACAACCTACTCTATGCCTAGCAGCACGAATTCAGGAGAGATCACTCCACCATCTCTGCCCTGGTAGATTACACCTCACCAATATATGCTGCCTTTGATGATGGTCTGGCAGTGAGGGCTATCTTTATAGACCTTACAAAGGCATTCGACACTGTCAACCATCAACTCCTACTCCAAATCATCCTCTCATTAGGCCTATCCAGTGACATGGTGACGAGGTTTGACAGCTACCTCTCTTGCAGGACTCAACATGTCAAAATCAAAGGCAATCTCTCAGAGCCAAGGGTAGTGAGCCTAGGTCTTCCCCAAGGGTCAATACTAGGGCCACTCCTCTTCAGTCTCTTTATCAACCCCTTACCCAAAGAATGCCCAGCACACATCATGCTGTATGCTGATGATGCAGTCATCTTTGTTTGACACACTGGAATAAGTTTGCACCTTTAAATATCTTGATGTTCATCTAAATGGCACTCTATCATTTGGAACACGTGTCGACCATGTTGTTAAGACTGCTAATGCAAAGCTGGGTGTCCTCTACTGACACCGGCATTCTATGACCCCGGAAGTCCTGGAGCTGATCACAATCTGCTTGGTCTTATTCACCATAGACTATGGCATTGTTATCTATGGTGCTGGTACCGATACTGCCATCAAAAGGGTAAACACCCTGCTCAGCTAAACCTGTTGCCTGGCTCAGGGGGCTGATCATTGTACACATACATGCACCCTCTATCAAGAGACTAGATGGCTCCCTCTTCACCTTAGGGTTGAATACCAAACGTGCCTACTTGCTAAGAAGTCCTTGTTAGGTTTAACCCCTAGTTCAATCTCCTGCCTATACAAAACCACTCAACTTACTATAAGGACTCGCAATGTGGTTAAGGGGGGCTGGTGGTGCCATATAAGTGAACAGCACAAGCCCAGAGATCCCTCTCCTTCCGTGGACCTAAGTGGATAATATGCACTCCCCAAGGATTTGATCGAGTATAGTAAGGCTAGCCAATTCAAATCGGGCCTCCGAGCCCACCTAGCTCTTGAGAATGTCTGCAAATGTTTCTGCAAACCCTAACATTATTTAGCCATTGACTACACAGTGATCCCCGGCACCTTTCATAACACACCTTCGGTAACTAGTCTAAATTGCTACAATGCTCCCCCTCCATCTGCCACCACTGCCCCTCCACCTTGCACCTATGCCCTTCCCCTGACCTACCCCCACACCACCCCCTCCTCCTTTCTCCTGACTACCCCCATGTCACCCTCCCCACTACTCTGACCACCCCAGACAACTCCCCCACATCCTCATCCTCCTACTCCCCTTCCCCTCTGCCTACCCCTACCACGTTTATCCTCCCATCCTCTTTCCTCCTCCTACACCATACACTGACAAAGCCTTCTCTGGCTGCTTCACTCATGAGCAATGCTTGGATTCCTTAGTCCTCTTGGTACTCTGCACTTACTCTGGTATCGCATTATGTTACTATCTGCATTTGTACTGGAAACAGTTTTCTCTATCTCACATTGAATTCTTATCTTTTTGTTGTATCCTGGGTTACCAGGGTCAATAATTTCTTTTGCAACCTATGTATCATGTACACCCTTTGTAACCTGCAATGTAAACTTACTAAGGAACCTGTGTAACCTAAGTAACCTATGTGTTGTTTGTTTGTCTTATGTATTTGGAACCTTTGTAAATTAGTCCATGACTCAAAGGTATTAATCCCAATCTGAAATAAATAAAATAAATAAATAAAATAAGGAGACATAAGTATCAGACAGAACAAGTTGCCAAAACAGATATTGGTAGAAATTTCATTACACACACGGTGGTGAGAATATGGAATACCCTACCTGAGGAAATTTTCATATCCAGCAATGAACAGACATTTAGGACAAAGTTGAACAGATATTTAACAGACCAGAATATCAATGGTCAAAACCACTGAGAAGTGTGTGTGTGTGTGTGTGTGTGTGTTGGTGATTGGTGGTGGAGGAGGGGGGAGGGAGTCCAGCTAGGCATTATGTTTTCAACTGTCCTGCAAATTCCTAGTATTGATCCTAGTGTATGACATCTTAACAACCCTCTCATCCACTGCAAGACAATATGTAGAACATCTCCCACCATCCCCTGCCACTGTAGACACCTACAGATCCATGAGTACCTGTGGGGTATGTCCACTTTATTAGTGCTAATTAGTTACCACATTCTGAGACTCAGTTGACCAAACATCAGTACTACTCAGAGCCACTTCTATAACATTTCAAGCTACACTACACAGACTTCCCACATTTCTGTGATTTTTGAGTTCCATGCCACAGATAAATTACAACTGACAGGGCTGACTGCACAGCCACAGACTGAGAGTATCGACAGACTTGTGCAGCTGTGGTGGTTGAGCTATCATTGATTCATTCTTTGTAAGTTTTGACCAGGCAAGATATACTGGGCTAAATTCATGAAGGTGGCCCTTAACATTGGTGATAGTGCTACTGCTACCACCTTCCCTCACACTGACCAAACTACAGAACCTCTGCAGTATGTTCATGATGTGCGGAATGGGGGATAATCATAGTTTCCACAGACCCATACTACGGCAACCTCATGCATATGCATATACAGCTTTGCTTTGCTATGTCTAGGTACACCTGGATAACCCAACCTCTAATGCACAGCCCTTTATCCATTTGTACCAGAGTGGCTTTATGAATACAAAGCTTGTTAAATTGCCTCTGTAGTTTTGGTTATCTGCAGCTCTGTGGGCACCATTGAGTACAACTTTTGATCCCTTCATGCCTGTTTGCATATGCATAATCAACACTAGCTGATTATATCAAGTGGTTACATCCATGGAGCCAGGCCAGGGTATCTGTTATACTCAGTGTTGCTGACTTGTACCTCCAATATGTCAGAGAAGGCCCCAGGACAATGAAGGCCTGGTCAGTTGCAGGGACCCAGGATGCTAGGCTATTGGCTAGGAGGTGGGCTATACAGTGGAAGGGTGGGTGTACAAATGCATGGAACAGTGGACAGCAAGGTGACTCTGGCAGTGTTATAGTGATGGGCACCATGTCAGGGTGCTGCTTAAACTCCACCATGTGTAAGTTCTACTTTTGCATACTGTGGGTATTATGGGTAGCTTGCAGCAAGGCCAAGGGGTTGTCCCCTATATGTAGCTGATGCCAGTATTATGCATCCCACAGTGTCATGTGTGTCCAGCTGCAGGGTTCACATAGTGTCCCAAGTCAGTGATCCATCCCAGTATCTGCAGTGGTAAGTACTCCATGTATCTCATGTCTCTGCCAGCTCTGCATGCTATACACACTGCAGTCTTAGAATGTCATCTTGTATGCATTGAGCCTTATTGTGACTTTAGCTGAATGAGCCATGACAGCTAGCTTCCATGTGTGTCCTCCTGGCTGGGGTTGGGAGTGGTGAATTAAAAGAACTAGTTCTATTGATAAGGGGAGATTTTATTTCTTACTTATCTTTACTGCATTCTTGGCTATCCATAGTCAGGAGGAAGTTATACTAATTACATTAATTTGTGGTGCACAATTTTTTTTTCTTTTCTGTTTATGCCCCATTATCTCTGGCACTTCAAAGTCCCTCAGGCCCCATGAGCACCACCCTGAACCTCCCTGGTTGCTATCACCTGCCTCCATGGAGCACTGGCTTCACCCCCCCAGGTGGGGTCAGGGTGAGGGGATTCCTCCCAAACTGCACAATTTGTCAGGCAGACACCACAATCCAGAGAGAGATGGAAACCCAGAGAGCTGCCATGGGCTACCATTGTGGAGGTGCCAGGGCCATTTTTCCTTGGTTTTCTTCCCACTGATGCATGCAAGAACATCAAGGTGACCCTGCCCACACCATGTGTGCATTGGGACACTGGCGTCAGTGATGTCTCCTCCCTCCCACTGCCTTTCCATCCGCACTGCCACCTGTGGTCACTCAGGTGGTAGTATTGCAGCAGAAGACAGCACCCCCCCCACCCAAAGAAGGAGAGTGTCCTCTGGGACACTAATTCCTCCTCCCCCCTGGCCAGTCCCTGTGACCTGAGCCTGTTCCTGAACCCAGGTTGCCAGTGTCATGAGTGGTAGCACTACTGCTATGCCGATGGCCCGGCTTGTGGTGCACAATTAACTGCAAACTTTATAAATACAAAAGCACTATATTCCACAGTTTTCTAAGCTTGTATCTCCATGATATCATTAAGTATTTCTGTGTTCCTTGTTTTATATTTTCTCTGTTAAACAATTTGAGGGCCAGAGCCCCAGATTTGGGTGAAGAGGGATTGTGAGGTACGCAAGATGCAACTTAATCAATTCTTTAGCATGTTGAAAAAGAGTTAAAAATAATAACCAGTTATCTGTCAAAAGCTTTAGAGCATAACCTCAGAATGGTAACATCATTTCATAGCCAACAGAAGAAGAATTGACCATTACCAATCAAAGATATATAACAAACCTGTGTGGGCACACATTTCTGCACACAGTCCACTGGTGAAGTGCCCAGGGAGGACATGTGGGCCAGTGTCCAAAAGAACTATAAGGGGCCACCATCTTTACTACCTCTGACCCCCTTCAACATAGCCACTGGGGTCAGAGATTGGGCAAGAACCAATCCAGCTCCAGAAGCCCCATCTGGAGCCAAAGATGGCTCCAGGGATGCAGGGGGACTACATTGATTCAGATGCCTTCTTTGTGGTCAGTACTGAATTGAGGGAAGACCACCAGCACCACCCAGAGTGATTCAGTATGAACTGAGAGTTTAGAAAGACTGAAGGACTCAGAGTGAAAAACAAGAGAGGTGTTAGTGAAGGGAAGCTGCCCTGTGAAGTTGCTCCTGTTCAGAGAGTCTTTGCAGCATGGTAGGCCTAGCCAAGCTGCTTGAGTTTGAGGGCAGCTTAGGTTCTGAGAAGCTGAACCAGCCAGAGGAAGATTAGCTGTTGCATCATTAATCTTCCCACTCCTTGAGTGTTGAGGGACTTTCCATAGGACCTGGAGAACCACGAGTAAGTCAGAGCTTGCCCTACAACATCATCACTGTGCCACAGTTGTTGGGAAATCCTTTAATGAACTTGGCCTTCCATTTGTGTTTGACAGCATCTGGGTTTTTAGATTTAAGTTGAAGCAAAACACTGCCTGTTTAACTTGGTTGAGTGCGCCACTGCCAGCCAACCATGTGCAACAAAATTGGGCATATACCATTTCCATGGCTGAAAACCCAGTAAAGCACCAAGAGCTTCCATTAATTTAAGGGTTTATACTAGAATCAATGGGGAGAGGGTTGTGCTTAACAGTACTGCTGGGAAAATCAGTACTGTGAATTTGTGTTTTGAGGCAAGCTACCTTTTAGTTGTCTGAGCTTGAAAAGGCATAGGATGGGCTACTAGTAAATTAGACTGACTCTAGCTGGGTACCCGAAGACCAGCTGGTGTTCATGACTGCCTCAGAGTGGTTAACCCCCCCCCCTTTCCCTCTAGGACATGATTTTGTTTCCCAATAAATCTGTTGCTGCTTGCATGTTAATCACTGAATGACTTCCTTTCCAAGTTCACCAAGAACCCAAACCACTGGGCTTCATCTGATTGGTGTGCTTCCAGTACTCACCCTTGCACCCATTCATACCAGGCTTTCCTGATTTATCAAAGGTGGTGGCAAGTGAAGGGCCACAGGCACACAGTACCACAGGGTCCATCACAATATAAATAGTTTTCATCAGCTTCTAAATGAAAGTTAATGGCACTTTTCTTATCCCTTTCAGTTCTACAGAGCAGTTTCTATGCTTAAGTTTGTCACTCTTTCAAAGTATTTCATTTTTTGACAGATGCTAACTTATTGTTAGTTTATAAATGGCATTGTTCTACTGCTAATAGCGGTCTGGTATTTTTACTGAGATGAGGTAAAGTACCTGTCCTTAAACCTGATGCATAAGCTCAAGGCACACCTGCTCGACAGGAGCATATGCCTATGTCACAGGACCTGACCATATGTCAACGTACCTCCTTCAAAGGAAGGTGAGCACTAATGTAACAATATATCCCCCTTCCGCTATACCCTAAGGAAGGTACCTCATTTCTTTAGCAACTTCTTGCCTTTATCTTGAGCACTCCCTATCTCTACATGATATTGGTATAAAAAATGTTTTCTTTATGTCTAGCTCCTATTGTCCTATTGCCTGTATGTTCCTCCAACACCTATCCGCTTGTAACCCTATGAAGTGTTTTATTGTCAAACAACATTGTATTTACCCGAGTGTACTGATCTGTTTACCTGTATGTAATTTTTACCCCCGGGTCACCCCTGAAAAAGGGACCTCCAGGGCCCAGTGGGCCTACCCGGTCATCAAAATTTAATAAATAAAATAAATAAATAAATTGTAACTTATGATGATAAAATCAACATTCGGAATCAATTGTGTTGAAATACAAAGCCTGTTGATTCTGATCATCACATTTTCACCATTTTTGTTACTGTGGCATACTATCCAATGTATTTCCTTCCCTCTTTTAATTAAAAAACTGCTGATTCATAAAAGCAAACTGACCTTTTCCTGCCGAGATTTGTACTGAAAAAATATATTTCCATCTGTTAATCACCTAAGCTACAATTTCAGAGAAGATATTATCTCAGTGGAAAGTCTGCTGCAATGAGAGCTTATTGCTTTGTCATTTAGGCTTAATTAGGTTAACTCCTCATCTAACAACTGAAAGGGGTGGTATATCTCTATGAAATCTGAGTTCTGAATATAGACTTGATAGACTGTTGTTTGCTATACTTTTCTGGAGCATGTAAGAGGGTGGAATATGCCTTTCTGAGGCAGCTAGAAGGGGGGTATTTTAACAAACATCTCTGAATTCTGGCGCTTAGGTCTGCCATGTAGTGTTTAATTGCTGCAAAAAGGGTGATCTCTTAGGTTCAGAATTTCCTTGTTGCATGAGAGATTGCAAGAGAGAGAGAGTGAGAGAGAGGTTTTTGAGATGACTACATTCATCATCCAGATGTTTACCTTAATTGTCCTAGTTTTTGAGTCCAGAATAGGAAAGAATAGATCAGGCAACACAACTTGAACCACAAATATACTGACTGACGCACATGATCTGATTTTAAGACACATAGCATTTCTGGTGAGAATTTTTCATTCTTTAGTGTGTAGGTTTGCTTTGCAATGTGAGTTAATTGTAAGGAAACCAGTAAATTGTTAAAAAAAAGATTGAAAGTCAACTTGTCTTACAAGTCTTGATATCATAGTCAATAGATCTATAATCTAGTGCAGGCAACAATGACTGGAGTAATCTTGGTAAGCACACATGTACAGGGTATCTGTATTGATGACACAGTCTGGATGGGTATACAAGTATACTTATTTGTTTGTAGTTTTTGACCAGAAAAGGTACACTAGGCTGTGATACCTTGTTTCCAGGTGTGGCCTGGGGGTTGGGATACATGGACCTGCTTTATTGACAAGGGGAAGGTTGGCCATGATACCAGGGAAACCTCCTCTCCCACTCATTTTGCCTTGATCTACATGCTTGGTCCCACTATCCTATGGGTACCCTACGGATACTGTTTTCAGTGCTAAAATTTCAGATTTGGCAACAGTGGTGTTAGTGGTTGCTACAACAAAAGTACACCCAAGCTGTTTTAATTTCCACTGTTACCAGTTCTCTCTGGTCCATTTGTCACCCCAAATATATAGGTGTGGGGGTGGCTCAGGCTAAACCTTAATGGAAACACATGCATTGGGCATTCTGAATAAACTACTGTAACTGTCTTTTCTTCTGTGTGCTTTTCTGCTTTGTTTTATTTAATTCTCCTCCCCTTCTTTTATTTCTTGAAGGGGTTCATATTTTTCTCCTTTTTTTGTCATCGTAAGTTGAGATATTAGTTTTCTATAGTATATTTTGTTTATGATTGTTATATTTTCCTTTTAAATTAAAAAATCCTCAACTCTTCCTGAGGAAGGAAGATGGGAAGGTTGGGGACTGGGGTGGATGTGCATGACTCTGTAACATGTTATGCACCACCACAAAAGGCAGACTGGATAGACCATAAGGCCTTTTTTTCTGCCAACAGATTTTCATGTTTCTTCAGTAAGTGCCATGGGATCTTTAACTTGCACCTGGATAGTGACTAGCAATAGGCAGAAGGGATCTCAAGTCTAACATCTCATCCGAAGGATAGCACCGCAACAAAGCTGCAGCCCACCTGTACTGCACTACAGTATCAGTTATGAGTATTACTGCAAGTACCTGGCATGAGTCTAACCCAAAACCACCTAACTTTCCAGCCCCCGAGATGAGCATGCTACCCACTGAGCAACTGTCACTGATATATACCCATAGTGTGAAAATATCACATTTCATCAAGACCACTGACAGTAACTTCTCTCACCTGGGAGATACCCTGCATACCAGAAAGGGGCTTGATATAACTTTTATAATTATGGAATATTTTGTGTTGAACTTGATGAATTTCCATTAGCATCTCCAAACAGGACTGTAAAGAGCAGGTATCTACTTCAGTGTATAATTCATAAATATACACTAATCAAAAATTAGGATTTAGCAGACAACATCCTCTTTAAATTTTAGTTGCCATTCCTAAGTTTTGAAATACACTTTTGCAAATATATCCATGGCATCTATACTGTGCAAAAAGGTTGCCTTGGGATTTTCTGATTTCCTAGTGAACTTGTTATGACCTCACATTGGCTACCATGACAATGGATGGAAATGACACAAACACAGCAATTGTAAGATCAGTAGGGACAGTCAGATGTTTTTTGAACCAGACAGTAGCGTATGTACTTGTCAGTATAAAATATTTAAAATAATAATAATAATAATCTTTATTTATTAGGCGCCTTTCAAATGTCAAGGTGCCTTACAGAATTAAAACAAAAACATCAGATATTACAGACTAACTATGCCATTAATAAAATCATGATCATTCTTAAAATGCCTGAGTGATGTTAGGAAAAATCCACAAACTTAGCAAACATTAAAGTAAAATGAAATTAGTGTCAGCTTAAGGGTTTTAAATAGTTTATTTTAACAGACACATGGGGCTGGATTTTCAAAAGTCTTGATGCCAGCACAGTTCCCAATTTTGAGTCAAGCCTGCATCAAAATGTGCCAGAATGTTTGAATGCTTTTTTTCAATGGTTTTGACACATCTGTGAGAGTTGTAGCAGCTTACCGGCAAAGCTGACACATGCCTAACTTATTTTATGAACGTGGGAGTCAAATTGACACATATTGCTGCAATTGCACCAGAGTTCTAACTTTTTGTCACGTTTTGCCTAACTACGCTAGAAAAGTGGCGCAAATCTTAGACCTCTTTTTAAAAATCCAGCCCACATTCTTTAACAATTCTGAAAGCTGTGCTGAAGAACTTGCCCTGAATATTGAAAGACACATGTATGTCAAGCTGTCAGTAAATGTAGCAAAATGTAGCAAAAAAGGGACTCAGGATTCCAGACTCCCAAATTACATGTCTGCCCCCCACCTCAAATTAAGAGCAGATTGTGGGTTGAACTGTTATTTGCTTTGACAGTGCTAATAGAAACTTTATGTATGCACACATGCTTACCCATCGAAATAATTTCATAGCCCTTCATGTGGTACAGTAACTGTTTCAGCTTCCATATCCTTCTCTTCAGATCTTGTTTGGAATTCTCTTACAGAATTATTCAGATAATATACTCAATCATTCTTTAACCATTCTGCTGGAGTTTCTGACCACTGGAATCAAATATCTCTCTTTTAAATGGGAAAACAGCACTAAATGCCCTGCACCCAAGTGTAGGTTGGTTCCAAGTTGCACTTTGTGAGGAAGAAAAAATGTTTTCGCCTACTTTTACTACAGTATAGTACAGCTTATCTGGCTGATACTGCTGACTCCCAAGCTAACATTTGCTATAACCAGAAACTCCAGAATCCCGTGCAGCTGATGTCAGAGCTGGGCTGCAGCAATGGGAGATTCAATAACCTGCAGTGCATGTTAGAGCTTTAAAAGTCCCAGACAGATGTCTGCTGGCCCTCCTGGTCTCCCAAGGCTAAGTACAGTCCTCTAGGACTATATTTAGGCCCAGGAGGACAGCAGGATCAGAAAAAAAAGATGAGAGCTTACAAAAAACTCTTAACATGCACTGCAAGCTACTGAATCCCCCACTACTGCTGCCCAGCTCTAATATCAGCTGCAAGGGATTCTGGGATTTCTGGTACCAACAAATGTCAGCTTTGGAGTCAACAAGATCAGCCAGATACAAGCTATACTGCAGTGAACAGTAACTAGAATTTTATTTTTGCACACAAACTGCAAATTGGGACTAACCCCTCATTTAAATGTGTAGGGTTGTTAGTGATGACTGTTCCCCTTTAAATTATACTGAATATTTTTAAGCAATCTGGATGGTTCAAGTCTATGTCATAACAGTGAATGTGTTACAGTGATCGCTATTATGGTGAGTGTATATCGCCGAGAAGCAAGTCGGTGATATACACTTTCAAGCAACTGGGCACATACAATAGATTAAGTGGGTTTGCGGGGGAGGGCTTTGCCTGCACCCCCAAATATGGATTGTCAACTTCAGGGGGTGCATGTCAGGGAGGTGGCACGGTCCAGTTTAAAAAAAAAAAATGTAAGTCCCGCAGCTGTGGGAACAAAAAAAACTCATCCCAGCCCCCAGCCCCAAACCTGCTCCGTTGGAGTCAGCCTCCCTACCCACCACAAAACACGGCTGGCTCGGTACAGCAGGCATACTAGAGGGTAATAATCCTCTTCCCTATCCCTCCCCTTCCCTTCGCTATTTTCCTTTTCTGCTTGTCCTTCCCTATCCTCGCAGTCGCAGTCCTCGCTACCATGGCAGGTTGCCCATGACAATAGTGCCATAATATGGGTCACCGTTTTGATGGTCACCCATATACGATCGCTATTATCACTGAATACCGGGTGGTTACCACCTTCTGTGATGCTTGATGGTTTTGTTTATTATACCTTTGGTACTTATGTCTGCTGCGTGCAACACATGCTGTCCTCTGGGTACATTACAATGTAACTATGCTATGCTAATGGGTCTGATCTTCTTGGAAAATGTATCTGTTTCACTGTTAGGTCAGTTTATATATTGAGGCCTAGATATTCAAAAGGGTTGCGCATGGCACAACAGTGTTGCGCCATGCACAGCCAATGATGTGCCGGTGCGATATTTAAAGGGAAAGTGCGCCTGCATTAAACTCCTGATGCTACCGGAGCGCATCAGATGTATGCAGGCACAGGTGGGGTGTGCCATGCATAAACTGCACAGCCCCATATTCAGCCCAGGGCTGTGCAGAGTTATGCAGGTGCAACCTACCTGCGCCTGCAAAGTTGAGCGAAAAAAGGAACAAGTCGAGGGCCACCAGGTGAGCTGCGCATTGCAGGGCGCAACACAGCAGCTGCCACCTGTGGGTGGCCCTCGACTTGTTCCCTCTATATTCAAAGCAGTTGCGCCATAGTGCAACTCCATTGAATATCACCCTGGCCACACCCCTGCGTAACTATTTTGAGCGGCGCAGGGGCTTGCGCCACAAACTGGCACAGTTTGAATAAGCAAGGTATCAGGCAACTCATTTAACCAGCCAGTGGCCCTAATAGTGAATGAATATTTGTCCAGTTAAGTATGGTGAAAAGGCAGTTCATGGGCATTCTGAGCCATGCTCCATGTGTTGCAGAGATTGGTGATAAGGTGAAAGCAGGGAGTTGGGGGTGGGGGGGGGGTTAGGCCCAGTAATGACTTCCTGGGTAGCAGACATGTCTGGATCTTAATTCTGCAAGGTAGAGGTAACCAATTTGTTTGGGTGTAGGGGGTGCAGCTATGGCTGCACGTGTCAGCCCCAAGCACAAAGCGACAAGCCTTATTACAGATCAGATTTAGTCTGCTGAGAACTGAGTCACAGGCAGTTGTGAAGACAGGGAGGACATCGTCAACTAATGACAGTACTGATCTTGGCATTATGAGGCACCAAGCATTAGCAGTGAGATTGACCTGGTTATGGTATAAGGCTCTCAGTCTTTTTTTTTTTTTGAACTTGTAGCTTTTATTTAAATCGTAGATCGACAATGCAAGTCAATATCACTTGTATATTAAATAAATGATAAAGAAGAACATGGTAAAGGAAAATAGTCACATATATAAAGGAGTGTATATCAGCCAAGTGTGACACTGATCCAACAAAATGTTTGGTAACAATTAAGTCTATTGAGATGTCCATGATTCTTGTTGCTTGTGTTTTTTCCTAGAAGCTAGCCAGCTTCCACTTGCATACTGTGTGACCCTGAGCAAGTCACTTAACTTCCCTGTGCTCTCAGGTTGCACCTGTAAAAAAGCTTTCAGCTTAATGTGTTTCACCTGGTTAAATAACCAAATTAAAAAAATAAATAAATAAAATTTAAGGAAAGAAGAATACCAGGCAGACATTTACAGAATTAAAGGGTGTGCACCAACATCCCTGTGCACCGTCTTCAGTCACAATTCAAGACACAGATACATGGACTGTAAAAGAATAGTTAGCATTGCCTTAGAGACTGTCAGTGCAAATAATCATATCCTCACAATGCAGAACTAGAGTAAAAACTGAATAAACAGTATTAAAACAACTATGAAACTTGTCTCTGTTGTGTTTGTTCTTTTTTATTATCAAACATGGAAGCTTTTGTTCTGAAAAAGAAACAATATCTCACACTAAAAATTATTGAAAGAATCTTCCCACTGGAGTATCCCCCCCCCACCTTCTATCCCCCTTCTATGAGTTCAAAGACCCGTGGAAGTATTGTCAAAAGATTTAACACCAAAAATTGATCCAATACTGGAGTGTTTGTCCTACTTTCAATAAAATGAAAGAATGGTAACCATCTTGAGTTGAATTTATCTATTTGTAATCTCAATTTTGCAGTAATAGCTTCCATTTGTTTGATCTGGTATACATTTTGAAGCCATAGGCGAACATCTATTATGTTCGCTGTTAACCAGTTCCACGTGATCACCTTATTGGCTGCAACTATTAATATGTAAAATAGATATCTTTGGTCTGAACAACATATTTCAGTAAGAGGTAATCCTAGTACTAAATTTTCAAAATTCGGGGTCACTTGTAGAGAACAAATTTATATTTCTGTTTCCCCGATCTCTAACCAGTATGATCTTAGTGCCTCACAGGACCAAAATCTATGGAGGTGGGTACCCTTCTCCCCACATTGCCTCCAGCAGAGATCAGAGAAATGTGTACCATAGTGCTTGGAAATATTTGGTGTTATAAAGAATCTGGTACATATTTTCCAATGGAACTCATGCCAGGATTGGGAGTTTGTTGTTTTATGAATACCTGACCAAATTTTGTCCCAGCTGTTGGGCATCAGATTATAGTTCATTTCAGTTTCCCATTTCTCTTGTATGTTATCTCTTGTCACCTGACCATATCCTTCTATCAGCAGCATGTACCCCTGTGCAATCAGATGTTTGCTATCAGCATTAGTGCTCTTAAGTTTCATTAACTGGATCCCTGGTGGGGGTGGGCATGTGACTTCGGCAACACCGGGCCCTGTAAGAATGTAGTTCTGAAATTGTAAGAGCATGTGGAAGTCAGGATTTTGTAAATTAAGTTCCATTTTTAAGGTTTCAAAAGTTTTTAAATTTCCTTCTGGATCAATAAACTATAACACAGATGTCAAACCTTTTCTCCCCCATGTCTTACAAGGATAAATTCCTTGCTCTTTTCCAAACAGGGTTAAATATTGCAATGGTATATATTTCCACACCAGTGCCAGTGCTCCTCAAGTCTCTTTAACTTACAACCACCTAATTAGACATGTGATGTAAGCACCCAGGGCAAGACTCGGAGAGGAATGTTAGTATGTACTCCTTCTTCCATGTCTGGCCACCCACTAATATCTTGAGCTGAGAGCATTTTTAAGATTGGTAGTAGCTGTGTTGCCTTGTAATATTTTTCTGAATTGGGGAGCTCCCACCAACTTCAGGATTTTGATTCTAATAACATGTGCCATCTGATTCTAGGCCTCTTCCCTGCACATATAAACCAAGAGAGTTTTTTCCTAATGTCCTTCCAGTTCCTGGCAGGTATTTGGATTGGTAAAGTAGAAAAAATAAATTAAAACTGGGGTAAAATATTCATTTTAACTAAATCTATTATATTTGCAAAACATAGGGGTAGAGTGTCCCACCTGTTTAAATCTGCATGAATTTGTTGTTTGCGAATATCATAATTATATTTATAGAGTTTGGACAAGCTATCAGGAATATGAATTCCCAGGTACCGGATCCTTTCCTTCACCCATTTATAGGGAAGTAGTTGTTTAATAGCTAGAGTAATCCTACCCCTATTTTGAGAATTTTGGATTTATCCACATTGATTTTAAACCCTGAGATATGCCAAATTGATCAAACAATTTACTTAGAGGTAAGAAAGAAACCTCTGGGTCTGAGAGATACACTAATGTATCGCCCACATATACTGTGATGAGATTTTATTGATCTGCCCATTTATCAGAATCCCCTATATTTCCTGCGCTTGTAGAACTGCAGCCGCCAATGGTTCCATGCTTATAGCAAATAATAAAGGGGATAAAGGGCATCCATGCCTAGTTCCTCATTCTATGTAGAAACAATTTGATAAGGTGCCATTAACTCATACCTGTGCTTTGGGGCTGGCATATAACATATTTATCCATGATAAATAAACCATCCCCCCCTCCCATATGATCCATTACCACTTTTAAATTACTCCAATTAAGACAGTCAAATGCCTTTTCTGCATCAAGAAAAATTACTATCTGGGGTATAGTGGAATTAAATTTTTAGGACAGCACACATTTAGGAGCCTACAAATATTATCCACTAGGTGGCATTGTGGGATAAACCCAGTAGGCCTGGATGAATAAATAAAGTAATGTATTTCTAAATCTTGTGGCTAATATTTTTGTTAGGATTTTCATATCCTGGTCCATTAAGGAGATGGGTCTATATGCCAAACATTTATCCAGCTGTTACCCAGCTTTAGGAAGAACTTTTACTATAGCCTATTGTTATGTTTATGGTACCGACCCCTCTTCTAGGCAGGCATTCAAGACATCTGTTAGAATGGGTACCACCGTTTTTTTTGAGGACTATATAAAATTCAATTCAATATCCATCTGGCCCTGGGGCTCTCCCATTTTTGAAATCTTTAATCGCTTGTTCCATCTTGACTAATAGGGGCATCTAAATTGTCCCTAACTTCTTGTGGCAATTTAGGTAAATTAAGATTTTGAAAAAAGACTTTTGTCTGATTTACTACCCATTCAGGTGGTTTCTTCACTTTGTAAAGGTCCTGGTAGAAGGTTCTAAAATGCTCTGCTATCTTCTGGGGTGCAGTCCAACATTCTGTCATTTTCTTTCTCATTTGTGATGTTTAACACTACCCTGTCTGCTATTTCTTTTCTCAGGCGGAAAGCCAAAAGTTGGGCTGCTTTCCCCCCACCTCATAATTGGTGTGCCTGGCAAAACACAATTGGCCCTCTTCCCTCTTCATTTCAAACTGTCTAAGTTCTCCTCGGGCCTTCAGTAGGGCTTTTAATTTTTGGTCATTTTTGGGGTCTTGTTTATGCATATTCTCTAATTCTTGCACTTTGCCAAGTAATCTAGAACATGTTGACTTCTCTAACTTTTTTTCCCAGACACATGACTAATAAGTTCCCCCCTAACTACGGTTTTGACCGTGTCCCATCTCAGTCTGGCTGAATAATCTGCATTCAGAGTGTCTGTGTAAATCATTTTAATGCTAGCAGTCATTTTTGTTTGAGTAATGTCTTGTCATTGAGTAAGGAAACATTCAAATGCCAGAGAGATCTACGGTTTCCACCATGGGGGAGCTATATCACTGACATGAGGGCATGGTCTGAACATGTGATATTATGAATGGTAGATTTATAAATAGTATGTAAGTGATTCTTTTGTGTTAAAAAAGTATCTGTCCTAGAGTACGTATTTTGGATATGTGAGAAAAAAGTGTAATCCCTCCCCTGAGGGTGTTGCGCTCTCCATATATCCAGAAACCTCACTTCAGTTGCTAGTACATTTAACGTTCTAGTAGATGTTTTGTTTGTGGTGGAACATTGGGAGGATCTACCTAAATGAGGACTAAACACACAATTAAAATCACCTCCAAGAAGCACCTGCCTGGAAGGCAACAGGGCTATTCTACTAAAGACATCCTTAAAAAAAAGGCTCCCAGTCTTCTGTTTACCGTAGACACAAGGTGGTCAATGTGGGAAGCAAAAGATAAGGTATTATCCAGAATCACCCTGATGTCACAGGTCAGTTTAGCATCGGCAGTGAGGGGGGTGCTAATAGACATGAGGGACACTATTTAGCATGGATGGAGTGTGGGAGGAGGAAAACACTGGAAACCAGGGACATTTTTTTGGACGGGGGAGGGAGGGTGACAGAGCATACTAAAACATATGCATATAGGATATGCCATCTTTCTCCTGAGTGTAGTTTGACCTTATGACATCACAAGTGGTGAAGTCAAGAGTGATGCCAAAATTCAGAATGGAGGAATACCAGAGATATTTCTGATAGGGTAATGGCATATTCGATTTATGCAATGCCCTGTTTTATCTTGATGTTTTTTTTCCCTTTTTTACATAGAGTTGCCTTTGTTTGGTTAAAATACTGTGTGAGCTTGTGCAAGTGCCATTTCAGGATGGTTGAGCATTTTTTTCTGATGCATATGACACTGTGTGTATTAGAGCATCAACATATCAGATTGTGTGTTGAGAGGCTTAAAAGTCAAAGTCAGGAGCAGGAAAAAGACCTACTGTACAATGGCCTCTGCAGATGCTGGATCATTGTGATAGAATGTGGAAGTGCGACTGGTTGAGTAAGTTAGAGTGCTTCTCAGAGACAAGAAAGATACCAGTTGGGTACAGAGCAGGAGTGCTGGAAGACTTTGAGAAATGGTGACCAGTAAGAAGGAAGGTTGGCTTACTGAGTACATGTGGGCAATTATTTGTTGTTTTTTTTTTTTCTTCATTTTAGTGATCTATCTTAAAGGGAAACTGTCAACCCTTTTTGCATCTTATTATTTCTAACTGAAAGCCAACATTTTATGATTGCTTATTTCTCTAAAACTTCTTGAACTTGCTGGTTGCTTGATCTGCTTCCTTTCTTAGTAGAACCAAATAGCATGGTGCCATTACACACAACCTTGTTTTGTTTCAAATCCTTAATATACACTTACTGCACATATCCTGAACATTAGAACACCCCCAAACAGTGCAGTCACTCATGATGCAATAGTCTGCTATCCCCCCACAGCATTACAAGTGGCTAGACTGCATTAGGGTCATTCCCAAATCAAGGAAAGATAAAGTGGATAATGACTAAAGAATGTAAATAACCATTTTGTGTGGTAACACCAGTATGGTGGGCAGTCTTTTTAACTTTTAGAAAGAAAAAAAGATTCAGAATCAAACTACCAAAACTACCAGCTACATCATCAGTCCATACAGAATGTGAGCAATCATGACATGTGTTTTTTAATGTAGGGACAATTTGAGGCCTAAGGGAATTGACAGTGTCCCTTTAAGATTGATATGTATGGTTAGGAGATCAGTTAGGATTGAGTTGGAGCTGGCACAGGTATTAGGGGGTCAGAAAATGAAAATGTGTTGCTTGCACTGCCAGCTCCAGCCAATCCTGACCTACAGTGAGGATATTTTTATCACCATTAACAGAGAGTGAGAATATCATTATACTCTCACTCTAGGTCCTCACAGAGGTAAACATATTTGTGATATTTGCCACTATTTATCCTCACAAGTGTTGCATACATATATATATTTTTTTTTTTTCATTGCAAACAAACTTCATTAATGCATCAGTTAGGGTTAAAGCCACAAAAGTGGGGAAATGAGATGTTAGGGTTGAGCCCCCAACCCCCCACCCTACCACCCCACCCCTCATTCTCCACTCACCAACAGGCATCGGGGTGTGCCATGGAGTCGTTAGGCCCAAGAGTAATAAATCCCTGTTTGCAAAGTGACAAAATCCTTGATCATGAGCCCAATCCCCTTTTGCAAAACATACATACAAATCTTGGAGTGAACTGAGCATGGTCAGAACCCGAAAATTCAAAATTAAATAACTTTGGAATGGATTAATATTTTTCACCAAACCAAAACTGGATTGTTCTTTCATCAAACCTGTTTGTACCCTTAAAATGTCAGGCCAAAATACCAAATGGTGTGGCCGCAGTGTGATGGGCAAAGATCAGCAAAAAAGTGCCCCAAAAAGCAAATAATTCGTTTTTCGGTGCTTTGCTGCACAAAAACCACAAGTCCGACTGAAACACAACTTGGCAAATCAAGAGATCTGCCATGCGAGACTACGCTTTCCAAATTTCATGCAAATCTGTTGAACGGTTGCAAAGTTACATAGAAACATAGAAGTTGATGGCAGATAAGGACCCCAAGGCTCATCCAGTCTGCCCATTCCTTTTTCTACCTTATGAATTTGCCATCGGCCTTTGCTCTGTCAATGGCCTATCTATTCATACTCATCTGTATTACTCCCTTATGCCTATCCCATGCCTGTTTGAAGCTCTGCACTGTATTCATACCCACCACATCCAGAGGTAGGTCGTTCCATGCATCCACCACCCTTTCTGTGAAAAAGAACTTCCTTACATTACCCCTTAATTGGCCTCCCTCTAATCCCATGCTGTGTCCTCTTGTCCTGCTATTTTTAAGTTATTAAGGTGCAGAATTTGGGGTTAACATTAAACTGCTTACTCTACCCTAACTATACTAATACGACCGTGCAGTATAATATATATATATATATATATATATATATATATATATATATATATATATATATATTGAAACTACATTAATGCAGACATTATGGTTGAGGAATGTAAAGCCCACAAAGTGAAGAAATGAAAACGTTAAGGTTTGGAGTTTCAAGAGTCTTTGCAAATTGATGGTATGGTGTGGTGTTCCTTGGGATTTTCTACCATAATACCCACTCCTCTCCCCCAGTCCCTATCCTTATGATCAAAGCACAGGGAACAAGTTCAAGCTCATGTCCCATAGGTTTATTGTTTGGAGCAAGACAACTATAGCTTTTAACATGGGGCCACAAAATTCCCACCACCACCCCCTCTCCAGAACTCCCTTGTACCTATCCCAAGCAACCTTGAATCCCATCACTGTTTTGGCCCCCACCACTTCCTCAGGGAGTGCATTCCACCCATCCACTACCCTTCCTGTGAAGTAGTGTTTCCTAATGTTTCCCTTGAATCTTCTCCCCTTCTAGCTTCAAGTCATGACCCCTTGTCCTTGAGACCCTCTTATTCTGGAATATACTGCTATCCAGGACCTTGTTTATATCCTTTTGTACTTAAAGGTCTCGATCATGTCCCCTCTTTCCCCTTTCCCTCCTTTGCTCCAGGGTATACATGTTGAGGTCTTTCAGCCTCTCTTCATATGTCAAATGCCTGAGTCCTCATACCATTGTCATTGGCCTCCTCTGGACCCTCTCTACTCTATCCACATCCCCCCTGAGGTACAGTCTCCAGAACTGGACACTGTATTCAAGGGGTGGCCTCACCAGCTGTTTGTACAAGGGCACCACCACCTTCCTCCTTCTGCTCATAATACCTCTGCCTCTGCATCCCAGCATTTTACTGGTCCTCACTACTGCCCTCTTGCATTGCTTAGCCACCTTGAGATCATTAGATATGATTATACCAAGGTCCCTCTCCTGCTCTAGTGCTTCCAGTATCTGACCACCCATCCTGTACTCTGCTTTTAGATTTCTACTCCCTAATGCATAACTTTGCACTTTTTGGCATTAAATCCCAACTGCCACACTTTTGACCACTCCTCTAATTTGTGCAAATCCCTTCTAATTTTTTTCTACCCCATTGGCAGTGTCTACTCTGTTGCAGAGCTTTGTATCATCCGTGAGTAGGCAGACCTTTCCCTTAAGTCCTTCCACAATGTTCCTTATGAAAATATTGAACAGGATTGGACTCAGTACTGACCCCTGTGGTACCCCGCTAGTCACCCTTCCCTCCCCCCCGATAGAATTCCATTAATGATCACCCCTTGTGTCAGTGTGGCTCAGTTGGTAGCACATCCACCTCTGGACCAGAAGGTCGTGGGTTCTTGACCCACACCGGGATTGGACTTGCACCTAAAAATCGCTGGCATCCGAGTGCAGTATTGGGGGTGCTGTACTGATGGGGTGTGCCATCCTTCAGATGAGACATTAAACTAAGGTCCCTTCTGCCTGTCCTGGTGGGTGTACATGTGGAACTAAAAGAACCCAGGGCACTCTTCGCCAAGAGCAGGGAACATTCCCGGTGTCCTGGCCAGCATTCCCCTTCCCATAAACCAGTTCTTGCAATTATCCAGGCTGTGTGTGGGTGATGATGTGCGATATGGCTACCACCACACATTCAGTCACTTCACTACCAGTCTAGCATTGCTTGTAAAGCGCTTTGGGATACTGTGTATCAAAAGCGCTATATAAATGCTGATTCTTCTTCCCTCCAGCCAATTTCTTACCCATCTTTCCACCTCTGGTCCCAACCCAAGGCTCTCATTTGTGCAGAAACCTGTGCGGTGCAGTGTCAAATGCTTTACTGAAGTCTAGGTACATCACATCCACTGCCCTGCCCTGATCTATCACTCTGGTCACCCAGTCAAAGAATTCAATTAAGTTAGTTTGACATGACCTCCTTTCCATGAAACCATGTTGCCTGTGACCATTCAGGTCATCTGAATCAAGATACTTGATAATTCTTTCTTTCAGTAATTTCTCCATCAACTTCCCCAACACTGATGTCAAGCTGACTGGCCTGTAGTTACTTGCCTCTGTCCCTCCAAACAAAAACATTGTTATTAAGATGCTGCACACATGCTGCTGGCACTTAAAAAATATATGCCTCTTATAATGTGGTTGGCACATGGAGGAGCAAGCAAAAGCATGTCTTTCTCTCAGCAGCTCTGTGGCTGCACAAAAACCTCCTGTTGGCCACATATGGCCACGGTGGCTGCATTTGAGAAACACTGCATTAAAAAGCAAATTTGCACCATGTTTCTGTAAAAGTCACACATGAGTGTTTGTGGACCACTTAATATGGTATCCTGTCAAGATAGCAAGGGCAAAACAGCAAGTGAAAAACAACCAGTCAATAATAATGAATGCAACTTAAGCTACATTGTTTTTGCAGCTCATGAGTAAATTAGCGAGTTAGGCAATGACATTGTTAGATATTGTTCAGCTTTGTAATTCAGCCACTGCAACATACAAGCTGTGTTGCTGGCATAGCATAAAGGCTAAAGTCACCACCTGTGTGTCGTTGTTAGGTGCAGCAGACCTGGGTTTGATACTTGATGTTATTGTGCATGTTTTTTTTTTTAACTTTACGCTGGGCTTCATGCAGAAATGTCCCCCGTCCTGGCTCTGTCCCCTTCCCTGAGTTGTATCACCCCCTGGAGTTAGAATATTAAATCTGCCCCCTTGCAACTTTGTCCCCCTCCCCTACTTGTGTCTCACTCAGAGTTAGAATATTAAATCTGCCCCTCTCCTGAATTTGTTCCCCTCCCATACTTAGATCTCCCTCGGAGTAAGAATATTAAATCTGCCACCCTTTGCCCCCAAGTGCTGTGCCTGACTTTGCACTGTTTTTGGTTTTCTATTGGGTGCAATTGTGTTTGCTGTTTTGGTGTTCAGCTTTCTGCTGGTTGCTGTTTTGCTCAGTGCTAAATTGCTTTCACTGATTTTACAGTCGCTGTTGTTTTTTCGCTCTTATGACATGGAACCACTCAATATGGCCTCTGACTTCCCCCTTGATTGTCACATGATGTCCTCTTCTTGGTAGCTTATCTCTTTTGAGCTTTCTCTTTTGATATTTTTGTCAATTGCTGGTGCAGTTTCTGTTGTGCAATGTAATACCCATTTTTGGTCCCTGTTAATGATAACTCCCAATCCCTTTTCATCAGTCACTCTCCTGAATTTGATCCCATGAAGCTCATACTCCTGACAAATGTTCCTAACCACTAGGTGCATTACAAGGCACTTGTTTACATTAAAGAGCAAACTATTTTTTCAGCCTATCGTTCTATTTTCTTTAGGTCACTTAGTTGCAAATGATGTTGGTACAGATCTACCTGACTGCATAAGCTGATGTTATCCATAAACTTGTTAGTCCAATTACTGATATTGTTTTCCAAATTTCTCATCTAGAAGGTGAAAAATAGGTCCCAAGCACTGAATCTTGTGGTATACCACTGGTCACTTTGCCTACTTCAGATAACACCCTATTTACTCTTACACGTTGCATTCTTTGTATCAACCATGATTAAATCTACTTTATTTTTGTGTATTTACCTTGTTTTCCCTTAATTTGTTAATCAGGGGTTTATGGGAATAGTATCAAAGGCCTTCTGAAGGTCCACATATATAATATCAACTGCTGAGCCAATAACAAGGTTGTAACTTACCTTTTCATAAGGGTTAAGCAGGCTGGTGGTGCATGACCTATTTTATCACCAGTTTTTTTAAATAGCTTTTTATTAACAGTCAGCATGTGTATACCGTACATACATTACCAGTCATAGCACTGACATGTAGAACCAATGTACTTCAACATAGTAACTGTCATTATACTTTTGAATAATGTATTAAACATCTACAGTTCACAGAAATGAATTCCCTCTTATTTCTTAACCACGGTACTCTCCTTGGAAGAATGACATCATCTCTCTATACCATTACTCTCTTAACCTGAGGACCCCATGTTGTATTTCCCATGGCAAGAGAAGGGTCAGAAAGAAATCAAAAATGTAGTCACGGGGTGGAATTTTCTCTGACTGATAATGTGTGCATTACCCAACCTGTCCAGTAACTATTAAATAAAGCTTTTAAGTTTTTTAGATTGTGTGTCACCTTTTCTAATCCATACCATTGTCAGTATGGATGCCAGAAGATATTTTTGGTGTCTGTTTAGATTGTCCTCTAGGTACAGCAGGAATAATACCAAATGTGAAGTGAGGGAAGTCGCACTTGCTATCATTTATTTAAATTCAATCTTCATCCATATCCAATAATTTTGAACACCTGGGCAGCCCCAAAATATGATAGTGGGTGGCTTGGGCTTTTTCACACACTTGCCAACATGCTTTATTGATTAGGTAGTCATATTTAACCATTTTAATGGAGTTTTGAAATTCCTAATGATGAACTTCCATGCAAATTCTCATTAATGGCATTAAAGTTTGACCTTATGTCGGTTATGAAATATCAAATCCCATTCTCCCATAGTAAGTGGTGGCTCCAGTTCTGTTTCCTGCCACTGTTGTATGTAATAATGCTATGAAAGGATGGGCATGCTGTTTTTCCAGGTATGGCCCAAGCTTAAACAGCAAGTAGTGTCTAGCCTGAATGAATCTATAATGAGCAGAGTGCTCTAGTGAGTATCGTTGCTTCAGCTGAAGGAAGGAGCAAAGTATGTTGCCCTCATAAAACTGAAATAAATTAGAAAGAGTTATGCCATTGTTGGAATCTTGGATCTATTCTAACTGGGAGAACTTGGGTGTTATATAGTAATGCAGTCAATTAAGATAGTTCCCCCTGGAGATTTTTTTTTCTTGAGAAATTGCTTCCAAACTATTGGGAAACTCTTTCTAAGGGGGAGGCTACAATTTGATCAAGCAGAAGGGAAGGGGAGGACAGGAGAGGAAAACAATGTCTGTGGCACAGTATCCAGGAACTATGACTGTTCTAATTTAATCCACCAGACTTGGTACATGCCATCCAACCAACAACTCACATGGCAGAGCTGGGCTGCCTGAAAGCACCCACTCAAGGAGGGTAAAGAGAGACCCCCTGTTTATTTATAGGCAATTGTAATTTTTTATGAGCAATTCTGGGGCACTTCCCCCCATTGAAAACAAGAGACATATTTATCCCACTTATTAAAATCAGTGGGGTCAGGGAGCACCGGTATCATCTGAAATAAAGTAGTCTTGGGAGGAGGTTCATCCTAATTGAATCCAACCTGATGATTAATGACAATCGCCAGTGGGTCAGAGCATTAAAAATAGTTTGTATCAATAGAGTACAATTTAAATCTGCCAGGCATTCTAAATCACTTATAATGTTTATGTCCAAGTATTTTATGTGAGACTGTTTCCACTTGAATCTGTATTGCTTCCAAAGGTATTGGGCTGGGTTATTTCCTACATGCAAGGTTGCTGTTTTGTCCTGGTTAAATTTGTAACCAGACAGGACCACTAATTCCATTAATATTAACCATAACTCTGGTAAAAACTGATTGGGGTGGTAAGGTATATTAGCAGATCATCTGCATAGAAGACCAGTTTTGTTCCTCCCTCTGACTATCCAAGCCAGAGATAAGGGGATTTTGCTGTATGGCCTGCCCCAGGGGTTACTTGGTTACTTGGTAGAAGTAGACAAAGAAGGTGTATGCCCATTTAATTGTCTCCTACATTGGTAGGTATATCTATCCCATACCCCTGTTAACAACAGTTTATCTAGGGAGGTTTTAAAGCCCTTAAAATCACTTTCTTGTACTAGTTTGGATGATAAAGTATTCAAAATCCTAGCCATTCTAACCATGTAGGAGTTAAATCTTTTCACTGTGTTTGCTCTTGGGACATATAATTATTATGAGATCTGAGATTCCTATTTCTATCATTAAACTTGAAGCCACATTGTTTCATCAGTGTCGGATTTTGCAATATTTTAAACAGTAATAACAAATCTCCTCTTTTTCTCCTTATGTCAAGCCTGAATAAATTTAGTTGAATCAAACGTTCATTGTATGATAGATTTTTCATACTTTTAATGGATTTAGTCAATTTCCTTTGTATTTTTTCAGCAAGAAAAATATCCCTTTTAAGGTAAGGGTTCCACAAGGGGGAGCCATAGTCAACATGAGGCATAATATACGTTTTATACAACTTAATTATGCATTCTTTATTCCTGTTTACAAATGCTTTCTTTAGTGATCGTATGACTCTATTTGATTTAAACTAAATCTGACAACACTGATTAATTGATGAAAGCTCATTATTGACTAGGATCCCAAGGTCATTTTCCTTTATGGATGATTTTAATATAGTACCATTCAACATGTAGTTATAACATGGATTTTTACTTCCAAAATGCATTACAGAACATGTGGATTCATTGAATTTCATATTGTCAATAATTCCCCACTCTTTGATCTTTTTCAAGTCAGTACTCACAATCTGATACTGTTCCAAAAAAGAAACAGTACCACCAATCTTTGTGTCATCAGTGAATTTTGATATAAGACAACTAGAGTCTGTGCCCATGTCACTAATAAATAGCCCAAACAATACAGGTCCCAGGACAGATGCCTGTGGCACTCCACTACATACAGGTCCCTCATCAGATAAGACTCCATTCAGTCTGATAGATTATTTTCTGTTATTTAACTAATCTGAAATCCAGTTGAGGATGTAACTATTTAAACCCATCTTGATCAATTTTTAAATTAATAAATCATGTGGAATGGCGTCAAAGACTTTTTTTTATATCCAGTAATATAACATCCACTGATATAGCTTTATCCAGGTTTGTACTAACAAATTCATAGAATGAGATCAAATTTGTGGTACAAGACAGCCCTTTTAGAAATCCATGTTGAGAATTGTTGGTTAGGCCAAGATTCAGTATCTCCTTATCAATTTCTTTTTTTAAAAGTTTTTCCATTAACTTACCACAAATTGAAGTTAGACTGATTGGCCTATAATTAGCAACATTTGCTTTGTTTCCTTTCTTAAAAATCTGTACTGCAATGGCCCTTTTCCAATCCTGGGGGACCAATTCAGATTGAATCGATCTATTAAATATGATTGACAGGGGTCCAGCTAATAAGCTGGCCAGTTCTTTAAGCACAGTCAGATTTAAGTCATCAGGCCCTAAGGAGGTAGATGTTTTTAGTTGTGATAACTCCTTATATATCTGATTTTCCTCAAAGTGTATTAAGTTACTTCCGGCTGTGCATAGACCTGATATAGACTACCATTTGATGTTAAACATGGATACAAAATACTTATTGAAACATTGCGCAATATCTTTATTGTCTGCAATCTCGAGCCCATCATGTATAATATTTGTAATTCTAGTTGACATTGTTTTGTTATTTATGTACACATAAAAGCTTTTATTATTTTTATTTTGAGCCAATTTTAGTTCAAGTTCAGATCTGGCAGTTCAAATTAATTTCTTTACCTTAGATAGTTGTTTCTTGCATAATATTTTAAGCTCAGGAGATGGTTTCTTTTTTAATTTTTTAAATGCATTGTATTTCTTTTTTATTTAATTTTTAATCTTTTTATTAAACCATAATGGTGTCACGCCTTTCTTATTGCACTTGGGTCGCAAGAGAACATATAAATTGAGGGCCTCTTGAACAATGTTTTTAAAAGTGTTCCACATATCATCCACATTCAGCCCTTCAAATACCTTCTTCCATTGGGTTTGCCCTAAGATTTTATGTAATTTAGGCCAATTAGTATTTTTGTAATCAGGGATTTTGGTAGTGTTATAATTTGTTGTCCTTTCTGACAATATAGTACACTCTGTTATATTATGATCACTGGATTCCAATAGGGCACTGACTATAGGATTAATCAATCACTCAGGGCAGTTTTTTATTATTATAAAAAGGGTCTGAGAAATGGAGCTTTCTGATTGCCTGCAAACATTCTAACAGCCTTATGTTAATCTTTTATTAACATGCATGTAGAGCTTAACCATATGCTGAATAAGATTTAACGCTGTTTTAAAACATTTTTTATTATAATAGCAATAAGGTACTCTCAGGGATTATGTTAATGGTCAGTTAATCACCGTCTCGAGGCATGAGGAACTCAGCTACACCTTGTGCCACAGTACACCCCTAGAAGGTGATTAACAGACCATTAACATAACCCTTGATCATGCCTTATTGCTTAATTAAATCAAGGATTTTTTTTCTCGTGTAGGAAGGAAAATTAATTGATCAGCAACCACATGATGTTAATGTGTTGAGTAGTTCCTTTTCAAAGTCTGTTTTACCAGTTAACGCATTCCAGTTTATACCCGGTGCATTAAAATTGCCAACCACTATGATGTCACTCAACTCAGACATCATCTCAATTTCGTGCAATAACATTGCATTATAAGTGCTATCACTACTTGGAGACCTATAACATACCCCTAAAACTAATTTAGGCATATTGATGGGTTTTAGAGTGAGCCATAGAGTTTCAATGTTTGATTCATGGTCAGTGTTCATTACTAGATTGGCATAAGACAATTCATTCTTGACATGACAACAGACCCCCCCCCCATGTTTATTTGCTCTGTTTCTATAAAATAACTGAAAACCTTCAATGTTGTTACACCATAGCATGGTGTCATCCCACCATGTTTCCGTAACTCATATAATTTTGGTAACATTGGTAATACAGAGCTTTATAAGGACTAATGTCCATTATGCTCGCTTATCAGTGAATTTAATATCCCACTATATTTCTGCCCCTTAAATAAGTATCAAGAGACTGTTTGAAGGATATCATAGTCTTACTAGCTACAACCTCAGTCGGCAAGTCATTCCAAACTCTTGCCACCCTGTTTGAAAACCAGAACATACGAGACTGTGTCTTACATCTATCCACCTTAAGCTGCATGGGGTAGGCACGGGTGTTATGCGACTGTGCCTTAAGGTGCAAGTCCATTTGCTTCCAAAGCTGGTTTTCAGATAATGCCCAATAAATTAGGCACATATCCCCTCTCAGCCTACGGTATTCAAGGGAATGTAGATCCAATTTCTTCAACCTATCGTCATAAGCCATATCCTTAACTTCATCAATTTTTCTGGTAGCCCTTCGCTGCACCCTCTCCAGAGCTCTTATATCCCCTTTGTAGCCTGGTGCCCAGAACTGCACACAGTATTCTGTATGTGGCCTCACAAGAAAGGTATACAAAGGGAGCAATACCTCTCCTTTCCTACTTTTGATGTGTCTATGTATGCATCCCAGGATTCCATTTGTCTTCTTAACCACCTGATCACAGTGTGAGTGGAACTTAAGGTCATTGCTGACCCTAATACCCAAGTCTATTTCCTCGTGTACTACTTTGAGGATACTACTCCCAAACTATAATTCACTTCTAGATTTTTTTTGCCGAAGTGCATAACTGTACACTTGTCTGTATTAAAGATTGCCCCATTTTCCCTAGCCCATAACTCCAACTAGTTGTAAGTTTGAAGCATCTGCTATACTATTAACTGGATGGCCTATACGTGTGTCATCCACAAATTTGGACAACCAGATGTCTAATGTTACCTGCATAGTAGACATGTAGAGATTAAACAAACATGGTCCCAAAACAGATCCCTGTGGGACCCCACTAGTGACTGCCCAATCAGACATCTCTCCCAAGATGCATACTGTTTATTTCCTTGCAAACAACCAATCTCCTATCCAATTGACTATTTTAGGATGTATCCCTAAGTTAGAAATAGTTTTGATCAATTGTTCATGAGGGACCTTATCAAATGCGTTTGCAAGGTCTAAGAATATTACATCCACTGGACTGCCATCATCAAGTGATTTACTAACTTTACTGTAAAATTCCAGTAAGTTTGTTTGACATGAACGTCCCTTAGTAAATCCATGTTGGGATTTGTCTTTTTTAACCTCAAGCTCCACATAGTCCATAATATAATCCTTCATAATACCTTCCAGTATTTTTCCCAGTGTAGACATCAGGCTAATTGGCCTATAATTACCCACTATGTGCTTTTGCCCCTTTTTATGGATAGGGACCACTGTTGCCTGTCTCCATGCCTGCACAGTCTGCCCTGTCTCCAGTGACTGTTGAAATATTAGTGTGACCGGCCCTGCCAAATTATCTGCCAGTTCTTTCAACAATCTAGGATGTAAACCATCAGGTCCACTAACTTTGTTGTGGTTCAGACTTCTAAGCCTGTTTCTTACATCCCCTAGCTCTATTTTAACATCAGAAGTTCCAACTACAGTGTAATGTACTACACTGGGTTTTTGGCCTAAATTGAACACCGAGAAAAAGTATGTATTAAACATATCAGCCATTTGCTTGTTCTCAGTTATAATTTTTTCATCATTGTCTTTTAGTGGTCCAATTTTTTTGTCCTGGCCCCTTTTATTGTTAACATATATATAAAAACTATTATAATTATCCTGTACTTTTGTTGTCAGTTTTAGTTCATAGCTCCTTTTAGCCTTCCCAATAGCCATTTTAACCCTTTTTAGATGGTGTTTATAGATAGCCCATGAGCTGGCTTCTCCACTACTCTTTGACCTAGAATATGCCTTATTCTTATTTTTTATCAACTTTTTAACTGTAGGCATCATCCAAAGGGGTAGGGATCTCCTGGAGTTATGATATTTTTTACGAATTGGGACATGTTTTTGAATCAACTCATTTATTTTATTAATGAATTTGTCCCACATTTCTCGTACTGTTAGATTAGCTAGCTCTGCTGCCAATTCCAGATATCTAATTCATATTTGAATATACCATAGTTGACCCTGTTAAAGTCATACAATAATGTACTCCCACTGGTAATATGGTAACCCCTATCAATTTGGAAACTGACCATGGAATGTTCGCTGTTATCCAACGGAGCCTCAGCCTTACAATTTTGAATATTATCAACCATATTAGTTAAAACTAAATCTAGAATATGATTTCCCCTTGTGTTATCATGTACCAGTTGGTCCATTCCTGCAGCTAGAAGTTCTTCCAGGAAACTAGCTTTCACATGTGAGTTTGCCTGTAATAGGTCCCATTGTATACCTGGGAGGTTAAAGTCTCCTAGTATAATGGCATTATCCTCTTGGGCTATACATTTAATAAAATCAAGTAAATGGCTATCTTGTTTGGGTAACCTAGCTGGTGGTCTATATACCACTGCTATATTAATCTTGGGTGCACTTGGTGGGATAATCTTTACCCATATGATTTCTTCCTAGGCCCATACTGTACAGTCCCTGATCTCAGATGTAATATCATTTGAATATATAATGCCACTCCATCACCTCTAGTGTGCAGTCTGTCCTTATTGTAAAGAGTATACCCTGGGATTTGCTTATCTCAGGTATCCTCAACCCTCTACCATGTTTCTGTAATGGCACATACCTTAATTTTATCATTATATAGTTTTAGTTTTAATTCATCCATTTTATTTGTAAGACTTCTAGCATTTAGAACAAAGCAATTCCACAAGGGTTTATGTTTATGAGTCATGTTTATTTTCACAGCCCCTGATCTCTCCCCTCCATTATTTAGTTTAAATGTTGTTCGATACTCTGTTTTAATTTGGATGATAAAATCCTTTTCCCCTGCCTATTTAGGAGTATACCATCATGTCAGAAACTGTGGTATGCCTGGAAATCCTCCCAATGATCCAAATATATGAACCCCTCTCTGTGGCACCATCTTTTTAACCAACCATTTAGACTTCTAATACTCTCAATCTGTTGCCTATCTGCCCAAGGGACCAGTAATATTCCAGAGATAATCAACTCACATCCTTTATTTTTTAATTCCACCCCCACACTCTCAAAGTCCCCCTGTATCTCAGTGAGATTTCTTTTTCCTGCATCATTTACTCTAATGGGGTCTGTGTATTCTCCAATAACCCAGGTAATAAGTTGTGTATATCTCTGATACCCACCCCTGGCAAAACTGACACTGTTGTAGGTTCATTTCTATTCTTACAGATAACTTGGTCAGAGTATTTTATAATTGAGTCTCCTATTACAAGGACATCCCTTGGTGTTTTGGTACTATGCCTAGGTGTGTTAGGGGTGAGGGGGTTTTGATCACTACAGTTTTCATTGAGTGGGATAGACTCCTGTAATACATTCAGTTCAAAGGTCTCCATCAAGGGCTTGAAATCCATTAGGGGTAAATAGGTTGGAAGTTACATTGAGTGGTTTTGGCTCCTGTAGCCCATCCTGTTCTTGGTCTCTGTCAAGGGCACGAAAAGTATTTGGGGTGAGTTGGTTAGAATACCCTCCTATGTTTCTCCTACCCCTTTTCCCCCCTCTTGATCTATGTACAGTACACCATTCAGTGTCTTCATCATCATTTATTGTAATATTTGTGGAGGTTTTCAGTTGATATGATCTAGAGAGATCAGTTTTGACTGTATCTATAAATTGTTCTAACATAGAGATCTTGGCCTGTGTTTTAACTCTCTGTTGTAGAGAGGCAATTTTAGCTTGAAGCACACTAATTAGGTTACAATTTTCACATATAAACCCCAGTTTTTCTTCCCCCTTTGTGTACATTCTACACTTACTGCACTGTTTCATGTTCTTTCTTGGGCCTGTACTGTGTTCAAACTGTTTGTATCCCAGAGCCCAGTGTCACAGCTGACACAGCTAACACATGTCAATGCGTGTGTCTCTGGGTGCATCTCCACACATGGCAACGCATGCCCTGCTCCGCGCTTGCCCTGCTCACTGCAGTGGTGTTAGATAAAGGGGAAAATACTCCAGAAGTAACCTTGAGAGGTCATGTTCAGCTAGGCAGACAAAATATGCTTAATTTCTTTAAAATAGCACTCCATGCGTCTGCCTCTCATACGAGGCACAGGCACTGTGCACAGATGTCCCAGTTTGGGTTTAAAGAGATAAATATCACTGTTATAGCACTATTGTAGTTCAGACATCAGCTTTCTGAACTGCCTCACTCTCTTCCTGTTTACAGTGGGTGCCTAGGTAACAGGGCTCCAATGTGAGCTGCAAAGTTCAGTTTTGAGCTTAGTAAAACAATGTAAAACAGACAATTACACTGCCTACAAGCACATTTCACTCTCCCTCATTCTATTTGACTAGAGCAAACACTCAGTACTTCATAGACCGCCCCGCTCGCTGCAGTGGTGTTAGACTGTTTGTTTACAATTAAGACCTGTAGTTCTGCCAGTTTAGAGGTTTTCAAACTATAAGCATTTAAATTTAAAATGTTATAGCTGTGTAATGGTGGCTGATTATGTATTTTTATTATGTTTTTGTTAACATCAATGTTCCCCTTGTCCTCCATCTTTGTTAGTTTAAAGAATGAAGTAAGATATTTTCAAAAGTTCTACCAAGCATGAAAGCCCCTCTTTTGCTAAGATGTAATCCATCCCAACAATAGTAGGCATTATTATTTATGAAAGTCTCCCAATGTGTTACTGTATGGAACCCTCTCTGGAGAGTCCACTTACGAAGCCACTAGTTGAAAGTTTTTATTTGTTTTTCTTTGAAGTAGTTAGACCTTGGCATAGGTAGTATCTCTGAGAAGTGAACTTCACAATTAAGGCTCTCTAGTGTGTTACCTAACTTTACAAATTCATCTTTTAACTGTTGCATGGGCATTTTATCAAGATCATTAATCCTCACATGAATGATAGTCAGGGGATTTGGCCCTGCGTTTTTTATAATTTTCCTTGTTTCCTTATGTATGTCCTTGACTCCAGCACCATGGAAGGATGAACAGGTTATATTTTCTTTGTCAGACCTGCAAACTGTTTTGTCAGTATATTTAATGATTGAATCCCTAAGATAAATGTCTGTCTTGGTGCAACATCAGATTCAAAACTATTCATATCAATTAAATTATCTAATGATTGCACAGGATGACAGATTGGAGCCTCCCCTAAATTAGAGGTATTTTCTGATAAATTCTCCAATCAGTTCTCACCCCCATACTTGAGTGAGTGCAGGTTGAGGTTAGTAATGGTGGCTCATTTGGGGTATTGGGGACATTCTGTCCCTTCCTAAATCTTGCAAGGATTCAGTTCTACCATGGACTGATGTTAGATTAGAGTCAGTATTATTTTGTTCTTTATAACTGGCCATATTATCCAAATTATCTTCATTTAACTCAATTAGGCAATGAAATATGTTTTGTGTTTCAACTAAATTACTAATGGCTTGATGCCTAGTTTTAGATTTTCTTCCTAGCTCAACTAAAGTCCAGTCATTTGTGCCTGTATTTGATATATCATGGTCATCGGGCAAATGCTTCCTTTTTTCTGTAGCCACAGTAACACTTATAGCATCTTGTGTGGGAGAAACCCATTCTGCTGTGCGTATAGAGTCAATCCTGGGTTCACAGTTGTTATTCAATTGTTTTAGTTTATTTGTCATAGTATCCTGATGCAGTTCAATTTGATCCAGTTTCTTGTAAAATATCTCTATATCTTCCCTTAAGATGCTATTGTTGACACATTTCATATATATATATATATATATATATATATATATATATAGACAGAGAGAGTACAAGAGGGCAGCATATCAAATAACATATACATTTGAGAGTTGGAACATACAGTACAAATGAGAGGGGGACAACAGACACCCTTGCTATATGTCTCACGGTCTCATGGTGTAACGGTGTAACTGGAATCTGGTTGACAGACTTGCATTAGCATAGATCATTGCTAGAGGGTCAGTATAAAGCACCTGTAAAAGTTCAAGTACTGAGGGGTAGAAATTAAAATTGAATATGGTATAGTAGTGAAATTTCCACAACACCCTTTTATGCCTTTTCAGTGTCCAGACTCAGCAACTAAGTCTGCTGCTGAGTTCTAGACTCATCTTACATTGCAGTATGCTGATATGCTGATGCTCTTGTGGTTTATTCCATAATTTTGTAATCCTATCCTCAGTTTTATTCAAGGAATCCTCAAATTCCCTTATCAAGTATAGTTTAACTAACCCCTTTTCCAGTTTTTTTTTGTTATGCACTTTCAATTTTTGTGTGATGCATTTGTCACAGATCAAACCACTTGGCAATTCACAATGTTGTACCACTGTGTACATTCTACAATGCAGACAGTATCCATAGCAGAGCAACAAATGACAATATCGTTTTGTTCTCAGTTTTAATTTTGTGTCTTTTTTATTTTATTGCTCTGCTCCCAGTAACATGTAGTCAAAGTCCTCTACACACAAAAGCATATTCATTATTCTTACCGACAGAGTCTCCTGTCTACTTTGCATTCCCTACCTGACAGGGCAGACACACGTGCCTCTGCTGTGCATCACCTCCACTCTGTGCTCACTGATGCTCACACTGGGTCTTTGCTTTATGGCCTGAGAATAGGAAGTGCTGTCTTTGACCACTTCTAGTTTTGGCAGGTCCCTAAAACCCTCTGGATTTACCAAAAACTAGACCCTTTTGCAATAACACTCCCTAATTTGGTTGAGAGGGGCTGTAATGAGATGAATTTACTCTGACCTTAAAAGGGCAGATAAAAAAGTCTTGCCCACACAAAGGAAGCTCCCACAATGCAGCCAAGTAGGTTATGTTAAAGGACCAAAAAAAAGTCAACATAACTCCTCAGTTTGGGTTCAGGTTCCTGGGAATATAAGGTAACATAATACTCATGTAAAACCATGAAAGTCTGTAAAAGTCTTATAAAGTGGGGCTCTAAGTGTGGGATCATAGAGTTTCAAAATTGTGGCTTGCCTTTATTGCTGTCTTTAGGGAAGGAAAGAGCTTGTCTTAAACAGTAAGCAAGAACCTTGGAGGTGTGAGTGCCTCCTTCATAAAATCTCTCTCATAAATATTGTATTGCCTTTTCTGTTTGAATGAATTATCTTGTATTTTATCTTGTGTGAGTTTGATATAGAGGAGCAGAGAATTGTCTCCCTGTTGATGTGCCAGAGGACCCCACAGGTTAGGAAACAACTCCTGGTGGGGGACTTGATTCTTAGGGGGGTAGAACTGGAGGAGGGAGGAAAAAGGGAGGTAAGGTGCCTGCTTGGCACCATGGATTTGGGGAACAGGAAACAAATCCTCAGGATCGTGGTAGCAGCTGCAAGGAGGAGTGAGCTGTATGTCATTATCCACCTAGAGATTAATGACCTGGCTGAGAATGGGATCAGAGCAGTGCAACAGGAGTTTGTGGAGTTGGGGAGGAACCTTAGACAAGTAGCACACACGGTAACTTTCTTGGAAGTGCTACCTGTCTATGGCATGGATGAGGCTAAGGTACTCCGCATGATGGGATTCAATGACTGGTTGAAACACTGGTGTAGAGCTCAGGGATTTGGCTTCATAGGGGACTGGGGCTCCACCTGGAGGGGATGCAGGCCTATACAGGCATGATGGTCTGCATCTATCCAGAAGGGGGGAATCAGGAGTCTAGGTGATAGGTTTAAATGCTTCATTGGCAAGCATTTAAACTAGCCAAGGGGGAGGCACTGAAAAGGAGAAGGAAAATCCTAGCCCCCCCAAAACATCAGGGTAGTTAGTGAAGTAAACACCAAGATAGAGCAGTCAATAGGGAGAATGGCAGGGGTAAATTGAAAAAAAGACAAAGGCAGTAAGGACACGAATGGAACAAAGAGCAATAAAGCCATAATAAAATGGAGGGTAATGAATACCAATGCCCATAGTCTAGGTAAAAATCTCCCTGAAATGGTGGCCTTGATGGAAGAGGGATGCCTGGATATTGTGGCAGTCACAGAAACATGGTACACAGAGAACCCTGATTGGGATGTCAACATACCAGGGTACACAATCTACAGGAGGGACAGGGAGGGAAGAAAAGGAGGAGTAGCTCTCTATGTAAGGGAAGGGATCAAAGCAACAGAATTAAAGGGTAAACAGGGAGGAGAGGGAGGCACTGTGGGTCACCCTGGAGACTGGAAATGGCTCCACAATCCACACAGGGGTTGTATACAGACCCCCATCTCAGGGGGAGGAAATGGGCAAGGAAATGATAGAAGGAATCCTTGGGATGGCAGAGAAAGGGGAGATATTGCTGATGGGGGACCTGAATATGCCAGATATTAACTGGAGCACCTTTGCTGCAGGCACATCCAAGATCAGGGCCATTCTTGATGCCCTACAGGGGGCATGCCTCAGCAGCTACTTTTGGAACCCACTCAGGAGGGAACAATCTTAGACCTGGTACTCTCAAATGGGGACAGAGAGAGAATCTCCAATCTTGAAGTGGGTAGCCATTTGGGAACAAGTGACCACCAAACAGTGTGGTTCATGATAAACTTAGCTGAAGAGTCAAGCCACACAAAAGTGAAGGTACTGGACTTCAGGAGGGCTGATTCTGTCAAAATGGGAGCGTGCCTCAGGAAAGCACTAGCAACAGGCAAGAAGGTGGGGTGGAGCAACAATAGGGAAACATCAAAACCGCCATCACAGAGACAAGAAGCCTTTGTGTGAAGCAAATAAACAAATCAAAAAGAAAGAAAAAAACACTATGATTCTCAAAAGAAGTGGCAGGGAAGGTAAGGGAGAAAAAGACAACATTTGGGAAGTATAAGGAAACACAGCAGGAGCAGGACAGAGAGCTGTACCAGTTAAAGCAGAAGGAAGCGGGGAAGGCAGTCAGAATAGCAAATGCCCAAACTGAGGAAAAGATAGCCAACTCAGTTAAGAATGGGGATAAAACCTTTCATAGGTACATTAGGGAGCAAAGAAAGACTAAGGCAGGGATACCAAAGTTGAATAAAGAGGAAGGTAATTGAGCAGAGAAGGAGAGTGAAAAAGCAGGGATACTGAATGAATACTTCTGCTCAGTATTCACAATGGAAAAGCAGGGGAAGTTACCTAATCCTGTCAATAGAAGCACTCTGGATGGGGGGGGGTTGATATTAGTCCTTTCACAGTAGAAAGGGTTCTGAAAGAGCTCTTAATACTAAAGGTAGATAAAGCAATGGGGCCTGATGGGATTCACCCCAGAATTTTAAAAAGAATTAAGGGAAGAACTAGTAACACCACTGACTACCCTTTTTAATAAATCATGGGAGGATGGTGTGGTACCTGAGGACTGGGGAAGGGCGGATGTGATTCCCCTTCACAAAAGTGGGAGCAAGACAGAGGCAGGAAACTACAGATCTGTCAGTTTGACCTCAGTGGTAGGGAAAATGATGGAATTACTTCTGAAGGAATGAATTGCTGAGTACCTAGAGGCCAGTGGGGCACAGGACCCAAGGCAGCATCGATTCACAGCAGGAAAGTCATGTCAGACAAATCTAATTAATTTCTTTGACTGGGTGACCAAAGTAGTAGATCAGGGAGGGGTTATAGACATGGTCTACCTAGACTTTTGCAAGGCATTTGACACAGTCCCACACAAAAGATTAATAAACAAATTAGTCAGTCTGGGAGTGGGTCCCAGGGTGGTAGCCTGGGTAAAACAATGGCTGGACAACAGAACACAGTGGGTAATAGTAAATGGATTCCACAGTGAAGAAGGGGGGGTTACTAGTGGGGTACCGCAGGGTTCAGTACTGTGGCCAGTCCTTTTTAATGTCTTTATAAGTGACATTGCAGAGGGACTTTAAGGGAAAGTATGTCTCTTTGCAGATGACACAGAGATCTGCAACAGGTTTGATATGCAAGATGGGGTGGAAAGGATGAAAAGGGACTTGGCAAGGTTGGAGGAATGGTCAAATGTATGGCAGCTTAGATTCAATGCAAAGAAGTGCAAAGTAATGCACCTGGGAGACAAAAAATCCCAGGGGAAGAGTACACAAAAGGGGGTGAGATACTGACAACAACAAAAATGGAAAGGGACCTGTGGGTAGTCATACCAGATGACCTAAAGGTGGGCCAGCAATGTGAGAAGACAGTAGGAAGGGCTGGGGGGATACTAGGATGCATAGGGAGAGGCATCACCAGTCAAAAACCAGAAGTTATTGGCCCTCTGTACAGACAGTTGGTAAGACCACATCTGGAGTACTGTGTACAGTTCTGGAGACCCCTTCTCTGCAAAGACATAGACAGGGTGGACGCTGTCCAGAGGAGGTCAACCAAAATGGTGAAGGGTCTGCACCAGAAGACATGTGAAGAAAGACTAAAGGAGCTTAAGATGTATAACCTCAAGGAAAGGAGGGAGAGATGGGACATGATAGAAACTTTCAAATACCTCAAGGGAATCAACAAAGTCCAAGAGGATAACATCTTTCAGAAAAAGAGATGTGCAAGAACAAGTAGGCACAATTTGAAGATAGAGGAGGGGGGATGGCTCAGAGGTAATGTGAGGAAGTATTTCTTCACTTAGAGGGTTGTAGATGCATGGAATGGCCTTCCTGAGGAGGTCTTAGAGTCAAAAACAGTGGAGGAATTCAAGAATGCATGGGACAAACATAAGGCAATTCTAGTGGAGGGTAGGATGAAGTAGGCTGTTGGTTAACTAGGATCTGCAGCTTATAAATTAGGTAGGGAAATGGGCAGACTAGGTGGGCCATACAGTCCTTATCTACCATCAAATTCTATGTTTCTATGTGGTAGTTGGAGGGATATTCACTTTTCCATTAACTGCATTATCTGTTCTTCTCTTTGCCTCATTTTATGAGTATGTGATAATTTCACCCCTGAGAACTACTTTCAAAGTGTCCATGGTTGTGGTAGGATTGCTATCAGGGCCTTGGTTGTTTTGAAGTATTTTGTTAATCTTGTCCTGAACAACAGCCCAAAACAGGGGATTGTTCAGCAAATAGAAAGCAAAATGTGAGATGGGGTTTTGTGGGCCTGCTCGAAATTCCAGAGCCAAGGTCTGATGGGTGTAATCCATTAGAACTATAGTCCTAGTTCACAGCTCTGGGTCTCTTGGAAAGAAAGCTGCAGAAATACAGTAATAGTCAAGTCTGGAGTACCTATTGTGTACATTTTTAATAAAAAGTAAATGTTTTACCCTGAGAGTGCAACTGTCTTCGGACATCCACCAACCCCAATTCAGTCAAAAATAGTTTATCATTTTTTTGTGCACAGAGGTTAATCTATGAGCTTGTATGGAGTTGGTGTCCTTTCATGGATCTATTAGAACATTAAAATCCCTCCTGTCAATCACAGTCCCTTTTGTAGGCAAAGCATGTAACTAATCAATAGTTGAATTATGGAGGAGTCAGATCCTGGCAAAATAAATAAATGAACTATTGTTCCCCTAGTAAGGTGCCCATGAGAACAACCAGACAGCCTTTCTTATCCACATAACTATGCTCTACAGAAAGTGGGTATTTTAGGGAGTAGAACTGCTGCTCCTCTGTGATGCATCTAGCAATAGAAAGAAGCAATTATGTCCACAAAGCCAAATTTACATAATATATCATGCTCCTCTTGTGAGTGGTTGAACCCATGTTGATTCCTGTCTTTTAAACCCCATGGCTTCCAACTATGATGATAAACTTTCTTTCAGTATCTCTTCCATTATTTTCTCCTACTACAGAGGTAAGATGTATTGGTCTGTAATTCCATGGGCTTGTCTTATCATTCTTTTTGTGTATAATTATAACACTGGCCATATACCAATCCACGGAGACTACTCATGTTGAGATAGATTGCTTTATGAGGTATGTCATTGGCTCAGTGAAGTGATCACTGAGTTCCTTAAGCAGTCTTGCATGGGGGTTCTCAGGTCCTGCTGATTTGCTAATATCCAGTTTATTGAATCTGTCCTTTATATCCACCATATCAGGGAGCTGGTCAGGGACAAGTTAGAGGGAGTGGACAGCATTAGAGATGTGGAGGAAAGGAGGAGAGGAAATTGAGGGGGGGGGGCATTCTCCAGGTAACAAAGTCTTGCTTGAGAATGTTAATCAAAAGAAAAAGGTATAGGAGACCAATATGGTTCTCTTGAAAGGTCAGAGAAGCAGAGAAAGCCAAAAAGAAGGACTTCACCAGGTACACAGAAAAACAAGGGAAGGAAGAATGGCGAGAGTACCAGCTGAGAATACGGAAAACCAAGAGGGCAGTCAGAGAAGCAAAGGCAGACACAGAGCTGCATATTGCAGACAGGGGCCAAGAGAGGGGGAAAAACAGTTATTTAGATATATCAGGAGAAAGAAAGAAAGAAAGAAAGAAAGAAAGAAAGAAAGAAAGAAAGAAAGAAAAGGAATTATTGGGCTAACAGAGGTAGGTAGGGTAATTGAGGAGTATGGGCAAAAACAGTTGTTCTTATTGACTTCTTCTGCTCAGTATTCACAAGGGAAGACAGAAGGCCTCTGCCAGGGAGTGGCATTAATGCAGCTGTAAGGGGGATCCCTGAGATAAGAAAGCAAGTATTTACCAGTGAAAGAGTTCAGAAAGGGCTAGCACCACTAAAGATAGATAAGGCCCTGTGGCCAGACGGGATACATCCGAGGGTGCTCAAGGAACTGGCAACAGAACCAACTGAACCTGGTAGGGCTATTCAATAGCTCAAGTTCAGAGAGGAGTAGTTCCAAAAGACGGGATGGTAGCAGACATAGTCCCAGCCCATAAGGGGGTGGGACAATCAGCAACCTGGTTACTACAGACCTCTCAGTTTTACTTCTATTGTATGTAAACTGATGGAGACACTAGTCAACGAGACCTCATGAACTACCTGGCAAGGAAAGTATTTCAAGACAGTAAATAATGTGGATTTCTGGTATGGAGTTCTTGTCAGACCAACTTGATAGTATTTTTTCACTGGATAACAAGGGTAGTGGCTAAGGGCCATGCTGTGCATTTACTCTACTTTGATTTCAGAAAGGCTTTTGACTCGGTGCCATTGGTAGTGGAAGGGTTTGAAAAGTAGTAGGGCCAAGTATGTAAGGGGTAAATTCTCCTCACCCATTGTGTGGGATCACCCTCAACCTTGGTTTTTTTCTCAACAAAATTTGTAATGTATGGCATACCCCCCCCCCGACTGACAGCAGCTGTCTGCATCTAAGTCCTTGAAGTCTGACCATTGCACTTTAAATCAGCAGACTATGAACCTAGCCCACCCCCACCAACACTAATAAGGCTTTACTTTACAAAATCCTGATGACACCATGCAAGCCACAAAGGGAGTGATTAGTATGTATCACTATTTACTGCACATGTTTCAGTTTAAAGGCACAATCTTCCGTAGTAATCCATTTACATGATTGCAAAAACTGATCTGGTCAGGGCCTACCACTCATGAATGTGGTGGGGCCATGGCCACACAAGCCTCCTTAATTCTGTCACCTATGCCCAGTGCCTCACAGAAGGCTCCTGGAGCAGCTAGAGGATTTGGCTGCAGTGAAGGACACAGCTGGATGGGTAGGAAAGGGGTTGGAAGGAAGACAGCAGAGGTTTGTGGTTAATAAAGTCAAACCAGAAGAGAGGGCGGTCACCAGTGGGGTGCCACAAGGCTCGGTCCTAGGTCCAGTCCTTTTCAATATGTTCATTAACGACATGGGAGAACGGATGCAGGGCAAGATGTGTCTCTTTGCAGATGACACTGAGCTCTGTGGAAGGAAGACTGTATTGACCAACCCCTTTTTGGTGAGGTCAGCTAGCTCCTCCTCTGTCAGATTATATTTAAAAATATATCTAATACAAAAAACAGTAGTCTTTTCAAAGTATCAATTTTGCAATCTTCAGCATGACCCACGTTTCAAATGACATCTCTTTTGATCCATGCTGCATCCTCCTCACACAGGCTTGAAATGAGCATTTACAACCTCGCACCCCTGTGTAATAACCTGGGTTTTCTCTTCAACGTCATAGACCTTTTTTATGATTTCTCTCTTAACAAAGTTAACTTAAACAACTCTTTAAGTAGCTCCTGGTCTGCCATGTAACACACTGTATCTAAAAACTGAGTGTGTGTGATGTACACATGTTGTCAACATTTCTCTTGGCTTGCATCTGTCAACTGAAAACTGGGGGGGTTGAGGTCAGTCCTAGAGCATTATATTTTTCAACAGAGACAGTCAGTCATGTAGTTTATATTAATAAAAATTATACAGCACTCAGAACTGGCTGTCTATGTCACACTCCCCCCTACCTAGAATGCATTTGGAAGATCTATCCCCTACATGGGATGAGCTTCCCAAATCAGTTCACTCCTCATAGACCCTAGACAGCCCATCTGAGTTCTGATTCTTCACTCCAGCTCTATGTAAAGCAAGACTTCATCTTAGTAGTCTGCTATTGTTCTTCCCCATCTGCGTCAGCCAAATCAGGGGGTTGTGGTCAGTCTGCACCACAAAATGCTGCCCATACAAGTATGGCTCTAGCTTCTTTGGGGCCCACACTATGGCAAGACATTCTTTTTCCACCGTGGAGTATGCTTGCTCCCTGGGAAGAAGCTTCCTGCTCAGGTACACTACAGGGTGATCTGTCCCTTGGCTGGACGTCTGGCTCAGTACTGCCTCAATACCCACGTATGAGGCATCCGTCTGAACTATAAAGGCTTTGCTATAGTCAGGACTTGTTAAAACAGGAGCACTGCACAGTGCCTCCTTCAGTCTGGTAAAGGCTTCCTCACAGGCTGGGCCCCAGGTAATTTTCTTTGGCATCTTTTTCTTTGTCAGGTCAGTTAGGGGAGCAGCCAGGGCACTGTAATTGGGTACAAATTTCCTGTAGTACCCTGCTGTCCCTAGAAAGCTCCTGGCCTGCTTCTGGGTTTCTGGTCTGGGCCACACCTGGATCACCTCTATCTTTATTTGGTTAGGATGGAGCTGTCCCCGGCTTACCACATGCCCAATGTATGCCACTTCCCCCATGGCCACCTGGCACTTCTCGGCTTTGACAGTGAGTCTAGCCCTCTGTGTCCTGCCCAGCACTTCCCTAAGGTGGTATAGGTGTTCCTCCCAGCTGGTACTAAAGATGGCAATGTCATCCAGGTACGCCGCGACGTACTTCTCAGCACCATTTAACACCTGGTTCACCAACCTTTGGAAAGTGGCCGGGCGTTCTTCATTCCAAAAGGCATTACTTTAAACTCAAATAATCCTATCAGAGTGATGAAGGCTGACCTCTCCCTAGCTCTGTCTGTCAATTCTACCTGCCAATACCCCTTGGTATGTCAATAGTCGTAAGGTAGGTCGCCCCTCCCAACTTGTCCAGGAGTTCATCCGTCCAGGGCATCAGGTGGGCGTTGAAATTTGTGACTGCATTCAGTTCATGACAGTCCACACAGAAATGAGTTGAGCCATCTGGCTTGTTCACAAGGACTATGGGTGAGGCCCAGGGGCTGTGGGATCTCTGGATTACCCCTAAATCCAGCATCTCCTCCACTTCCCTCCTAATGTCCTTTTGGACAGCCTCTGACACCTGATATGCTGTCTACTGTATGGGCGTCTGTGTCCCTGTCTCCATATTGTGTGTCGCTAAAGGGGTTAGTCCAGGCTTGGTGCTAAACAAGGGGGCAAAGTCTGCTAAAACCTCCCTTACTTTCTAGACCTGGTCTGGGGCCAGTTGGGGAGACAATTATACTGCTTCTACAAAGGACTCCCACTTACTTTCCTCCAGCAAATCCAGAAGGGTGTCTCCTTCATCCATCCCCATCCCTTGATTACACACTGCAAACACCATGTCAGCCCTATTTGCATATGGCTTCATCATGCTGACATGGTACATCCTTTCTGTCTGTCTACGGTCAGGTAACTCCACAATGTAGTTCATGTCATTTACCTTCCTAACCACTTTGTACGGTCCTACCCACCCAGCTTGCAGCTTGTCTTTCTGGACTGGAATAAAGACCATGACTTCCTGACCCACCATGTACGAGTGAGCTCTGGCTCTGCGGTCGTACCATACTTTTTGTTTCTGTTTGGCAGCTGCCAGGTTGCTCTGGGCTGTCCCCATAAGCTCTTTCAGCCTTTCCCTAAACCTAAAGACATAATCCTTAGCCATAAGCCATAAGCCCTAAATGAATGGCTGAGAAAGTGGTGTTTTAAGCAAGATATACCCTGTATTACCCACTGGAAATCATATTTCAGATCGTTCTTCCTTGTTTTGCTGGGACGGTTTACATCTCAGTCGTAGGGGTAGTACACTTATGGGGAAAAGTATCACTAAAATCATAAATCATTGTTTAAACTAAAAACAATGGGGGAGAATGGGTCTATTCCCAAGTCTCTAAATACTTACCAAAATATTATTACAACTAAATGTAAACTCCTAGCTTTGAATGCAAGATCTTAAAACCAACTCAAATTAGCAGAACTCGAAGCCAAATGTAAAACTTTAAATATAGGTGTGGTGGGAGTAACTGAAACTTGGTGGGATGCATCCTCAATTTGGTCCAGAGAAATTCCAGGTTATAAATTATATCATAAAAACAGATTAGATAAGCAAGGCGGTGGAGTTTGTATGTACATACGAAATGATATTCCTCCTTTTGAAGTGTGTTCTCCCTTTCCTTTGGAAAGTATATGGGTTAAAATCTTATTGAAGGAGCAGTCCTACATAACTATTGGTAACATCTATCAACCTCCATCTGCAAATTCAGATTACACAACTGATATGTTTAAAGAAATTACACATTTTTCAGAATCTCAAGATACTGTAATATTTGGTGACTTTAACCTCCCTCATATTAACTGGGATTCATTCTCAGGACAGTCCTATGCTGAGAAAGGACTAATAGACGTGGTAGTTAGTACTGGATTACAACAATTTGTTACTGAACCCACTCGAGGTCCTAATATTTTGGATCTATTATTTACTAACATAGAGCAACAAATTAGCAATTTACAAATTTGGGATCCACTTGGGACCAGTGATCATTCATCTATTCTTTTTGAAATTCAACAGTTTAAAACTACACAAAGGAAGTTATATTGTATAAAAAACTATAATAAAGTAAATGTTTCTAAAATCAATGAATACTTACAAAACATAAACTGGAAATCTAATCTTCTTAATTGTACAACACAACAAGCTTGGGACTTTTTTAAAAACATTGTACATTATTTGGAAAATACCTTTATTCCATCTAACAGGAAATTTAATAATAAAGGAAAAATTCCTTGGTTCAACAAGACAATTAAAAATCAGATTAAAATAAAAATTAAACTTTTTAGGAAACTTAAGAATAGTTCTGTTCCATTTAAAGCTACTCTATTACATAAATACAGACTGTCTGTGAAAACTTAAAAATTCTATTAATTAAAAATAAGCTAGAATTTAAACTAGCTCACACAAAAGACTGTCACAAATCTGTTTCTCCTATATAAATAGTAAAAGGTGTATCAAGGACCATTGGTCCCATTATAACCAGTGGCTCTTCTCTATCTGATATAGAAACCTTGAATCTCTTTAATAAGTACTTTTTTTCTGTCTTCTCTCAAAAATCACCTATTAGTACATTTAAAGTTCACCACACAGATTATCATAGGTTCTATCCAACTGACATTATACAGGCTATCAAAAACCAAAAAAAAAATACTAGTCCAGGCCCAGACGGTATTCATCCATGGTTTCTGATCGAAACCTCTATAAATATTTCAATACCTTTGTCAATTATCTTCAACAAATCCTTACAAGAAAGCATTGTACCAAATGATTGGCGTTCAGCAATAGTTACTCCCATATTTAAAAAAGGCAATAGAGGTTCTGTGCAAAATTATCGTTCAATTAGCCTGACCTCAGTGGCTGGTAAATTAATGGAATGAGTGATGAAGTCTCTAATAGATCAAGATTGTAAAAAATTAGGAATTTATGATTCAAATCAGCATGGGTTTACTCCCAAGTATTCTTGCACCACCAATCTGATATCTTTTTACAATAATATAAGTACTCTACTAGATGTGGGTATCCCTACTGATGTAATTCTTTTGGACTTTAGTAGAGCTTTCGATAAAGTCTCACATGAAAAATTCATTACTAAAATGCACAATCTAGGTTTGTCACCTGATATTGTCAACTGGACTTTAAATTGGTTGACAAATCATTCTCAGAGAGTCAGAATTAATGATATCTTGTCTGATTTGGGTAGTGTGACAAGTGGTGTACTACAGGCGTCGGTCTTGGGACCAACACTGTTTAATCTCTTTATCAGTGATTTAAGAAAGGGGCCAAATAACTTCATGGTTAAATTTGCAGACGATACTAAATTGGGGGGCAAGGTTAATAATCAAGAAAATATTTCTGCATTAAAGAAGGATTTGGAAAAATTAACACTTTGGACAAATGAAAATCATATGCAGTTTAATCAAGACAAATGTTTAGTAGTGCATTTCGTGTAATTAATCCAAAACAATATATTATATAAACGGACTACCACTTCACTCATCAAATGTGAAAAGATTTAGGGATATAGTTAATAATAAACTTACATCAAATGATCACTGTGTTAGAACTGCTTGCATGACCAACAGACTTTTGAGGCAAATAAACGCACTTTTGTTAATCGACTGAACAATGCCTTATTCCATTGTATAGGGCATACATTAGACCGTATCTAGACTATGGCTCCCTTTCTGGAATCCAAACCAAATAAAAGACATAGCAATTCTTGAACAGGTTCAAAGGAGAGTAACTAGAATGATTCCAAGATTAACAAACTTAGATTATCAGAACAGATTAAAAGCTACTGGTCTCTTCTCTCTTCAAACTAGAAGATTAAGAGGTGATATTCTTATGGTTTTTAATTTAATAAATTCGCCAGATCTAATGGAAAAATGTGGTCTAACACTCTCCAAAAGGAGACATGTTCCGAGACTGCATAATAAACAGCTTGAAGTAAAAACTTATAAAACCAGCAAAAGTGGAAACTTTTTTCCAATAAGAGCATCCATTGTATGGAACACCTTGCCACAAGAATTGGTAGAGGCAACTAGTGCCACTGTCTTTAAAAACAAATTAGATGTTTGGTTGAGGGATAATAGATAAATAATATCCCACATAGTGTGGGGAACAGTCTCGATGGGATCTGGCCTTCTTCTGTTCTTTCATACCAAGTAATACCAAGTAAGTAATAATCCCCAATGGGAGTTCCCTGGGTGGCATGCTTGCCTTCCCAGTCCTCTTAGATCAAGTCCAGGGGCCCACGTTCTCGGTCTTTCATATAGGAGTTTGAAGGGGGAAAATTCTGTCGACTCTTGGGGCACCTCCCTGTATGCAAACAACAGGTGGGGAAGGTATTTCTCCCAGTCCCTCCCATGCTGTTCAGCAAATGCTCAGAGCATTGACTTTAGGGTACCATTGAATCATTCCACAAGCCCATTGGCTTGTGGGTGATACAGTGTCGTGCATCTCTGCACCACCCCACACTTGTCCCATAAACATTTCATCAGGTCCAACATGAAGGAACCCCCACAATCGGTGATTACCTCCTGCGGAAACCCAACACAGGAGAGAATCCCAAGTAAGGCATCTGCCACTTTGTCTGTCCTCAGAGGATAGGGCGGCTGCCTCTGGGTACCAGGTGGCATAATCTACCACAGTCAGGATGTATATCTTCCCTGAGGAGCTGGGGGTATTTAAAGGCCCCACAATATCCATTCCCATCCTCTGGAATGGCTCCTCCACTATGGGCAAAGGGATCAGGGCTGCTTGGGTTTTCTTGCCCACCTTCCCTATTTCTTGGCACTGGTGACAAGATCTGCAATACTCCTTCACCTGCTGGGTGATGTTAGGCCAGTAGAAATTCTGGGCTAACCACTGCATAGTTCATGTGATTCCCAGATGACCAGATAGAAACATAGAAACATAGAGGTTGACAGCAGATAAGGACCACAAGGACCATCCAATCTGCCCATTTTTTCTACCTTATGAATGTGCTACACACCTTTACCTATCTATCCATATTCATCTGTATTGCTCCCTTATGCCTATCCCATGCCTGTTTGAAGCCCTGCACTGTATTCATAGCCACCACTTCCTGAGGTAGGCTGTTCCATGCATCCACTACTCTTTCTGTGAAAAAGAATTTCCTCACATTCCCCCTTAATCGGCCTCCCTCTATTCTCATGCTGTGTCCTCTTGTCCTGCTATTTTCCTTATATTTAAACATGTTAGACTCTTTCACCTTGTTAATGCCCTTAAGGTGTTTGAATGTTTCAATCATATCACCTATCTCCCTCCTTTGCTCAAGGGTATACATATTGAGCTCTGTTAATCTGTCCTCATATGTCTTCTGATGCAGTCCCTGCACCATTTTGGTTGCCCTTCTCTGGACTGCCTCAATTTGGTTAATGTCCTTGTGAAGGTGTGGCCTCCAGTACTGCTTGCAGTACTCCAGATGGGGCCTAACCAGTGTCTTGTAAAGAGGTATTATTACCTCCCTCTTACGACTTGTGATACCCATACTAATACACCCTAACATCCCCCTAGCCTTACCTACTGCTTTAGAGGTCTGCTTGGATGATTTCAGGTTATCGGTGATGATGACGCCCAAGTCTCTTTCTTCCTTTCTGACTGCCAGCAACTCCCCTCCCTGCCTATAGGTGGCTTCAGGGTTTCTCTTCCCTATGTGCATGATCTTGCACTTCTTTGCATTAAATCCAGTTGCCACTCTTCTTACCATTTTGTTAGTTTATTCAGCTCTCTTCTCATTCTGCCCACCCCATATGGATCATCTACTCTGTTGCAGATTTTGGTGTCATCTGCAAACAGACAAGCCTTACCCTCTAGTCCATCTGCAATGTCACTAATGAAGATATTGAAGAGGACTGGCCCCAGGACTGATCCCTGAGGTACCCCACTTGTGACTTGCAACTCTTCTGACTGTATACCATTTACCACCACTCTCCGTTTTTCTGTCCGTCAACCAGTTTGCCAGTTGACCAACTTCTGACCCATCCTGAGCCTACCCAACTTATTTATCAATCTTCTATGTGGAACAGTGTCGAAAGCTTTGCTGAAGTCAAGGTAGGCGACATCAACTGCTCCCTCTTGGTCCACCACTCTGGTTACCCAGTCAAAGAAATCTATGAGATTAGTTTGACAGGACCTTCCTTTGTAAACCCATGCTGTCTTGGATCCTGTGCCCTATGGATTCCAGGTGTTGCACTATCCTTTCCTTAAGTTGCCTCCATAATCTTGCCCACTACTGAGGTAAGACTGACTGGCCTGTAGTTCCTGCCTCCTCCCTGCTACCACTCTTGTGGAGCGAGATCACATGAGCCCTTCTCCAGTCTTCTGGGACCTCTCCTGTGCTCAAAGACTCACTAAACAGTTCTGCTAATGGCTCTGCTAGTTCCACCCTTAGCTCCTTAAGTACCCTGGGATGTATGCCATCAGGTCCCATTGCCTTGTCCACCCTGAGCTTAGCAAGCTCTTGTAGGACCCTTTCTTTTGTGAAGGGAGTAGTGCTCACCTCCTCCCCCATGTCCATGGTGCTGAGCTGTGGGCCCTGCCCTACCTTCTCTTCAGTAAATACTGAGCAAAAGTATCTATTTAGGATAGATGCTTTTACAGGGTCCTCCTCCTCACATGCCCCCTTTTCTCCTTTGAGCTTAGCAATACCCCCTCTGGACTTTCTCCTTTCACTAATGTATCTATAGAAAGTCTTGTCACCTTCTTTTACTGTTCGTGCTAGTGTTTCCTCAGTTTGGGACTCTGCCTGCCTTACTGCCTTCCCTGCTTCCCTTAGGGCAGTTTGGTATGCCTCCCTATCTTCATCCCGCTGTGTTCCCTTATATTTCCTGAAGGCCAGACTTTTGGCTCTGGCCTTTTCTGCTACTGTTTGAGAGCAAAGTGGTCTTCCTTCTTTTGCACTTCCTTTTCTGTCTAACACAATGGGATGTTGCTTCAAGTATTGCATCCTTAATGCTTGCCCACTTTGCCTGTACCCCCTCACCTGTGTTTCTTTTTGCCAGGGCTAGCTTAACTCTGTTGGCCATCTTATCAAAGTCAGCTCCTCTGAAGTCCCATATTTTTGCCTTGGAATGGGATGCTTTAGATGTAGTGGCCAAATTGAACCATACCATGTAATAGTCACTGCCCCCCAGGTGACCTTCTACCTGGAGATCTGTGATCCCTTCCCTGTTAGTCAGTACTAGATCTAGGATAGCCCTGTCTCTTGTGGGTTGTTGTACCAGTTGTTTGAGGCCTTCCCCATGCAGGGAATCCACCATGTGTCTGGTTCTGGCAGATGTTCCTGCTGGTATTGACCAATCTGTATCCGGCATGTTGAAGTCTCCCATTATCAGAACCTCCCCTTTAGCTGTCATGTTTTGTATATCTTCTAACAGTAATGTGTCTATGTCCTCCCCCAGGTCTGGGGGTCTCTAGACTGTAGCTTTGATATTTTCATTGACATACAGAGCCACTCCACCTCCTTTTGCACCTCGGTCTCTTCTGAACAGTACATAGCCAGGTACTGAAGTCTCCCAAGTGTGGTTGCTGGTAAACCCGCGTCTCACTAATTGCTACTATGTCCAGTTTAGCCTCTGACATTATTGCCTGCAGGTCTGGGATCTTATTTCCCAGGCTGTGAGCATTTGTGTACATGATTTTCCATTGGCCAGATTTTGGTGTGTTAGTTTGTGGGTGAGGTTTGGCATTTCCCCTGTGCATCGTATGGGGAAACGGACCTCTTTTCTTACCTGGTGATGCAAATGAACTGCAAACATGCTGAATCCCTGTTTGACCACTAGCTGAGGGGGGACTGAGTGTTCTTCCCATTCGACATATGGTGTGCTGCACCCCTCTCCCCATTTGCTAGTTTAAATATTCTGCAAAGACATCAAACTTCTGCCCCAATGCACTGATTCCCTCTTTAGTCAGATGCGGTCCATCAGATTTAAAGAACTTTCACTCCCAGAACTGTTGCCAGTTCCCTACAAATCTGTGTCCTTTTTTCTGGCACCAGCCCTTGAGCCACATATTTAGCTCCCCTATCTCCCCTTCTCTGACCTTCCGTCCATCTGCCCCCCTCTCCCAGACTGGAAGGATCTCAGAGAAGGAGATTTCAGACTAAATGGATGATAGTTTGTCACCCAGCCTGGTCAGGCTTTGAGCAACTGCTCACGATACCCCTGGGAAATGACAAGCTGCCTGCCTAGCATCCTTCCCTCTGTCTGTACTGCCTGTGTATACATAAGTCCATTTTCCCAATAAACCTTATGCCTGCCATCACCTCCCTGTGTGTCGTCTGAGTCTGCCCAAGCCCTCAGCTTCTCTAAACTAGGGTCACTCCTCTGAGCAGCTGCAAACCCCTCACATAGTCCCAAGGCATGGGACAGGTCCCCTTCAGTCGCTGAACTAGGGTCCCTAGCACTAACGTCAGGGCCCCCAGGATCACTATCAATCCCAGTCCACTGACAAGGGGTCACCCCTCCCTCTTCAGAGTAACCCTCTGTAGCTGTGTGGTTATTTGCTACTGGGGAAATTTCTACCCCCTTTTTATCAGTCTTCCCATCTGGAGACACAGGCTGGTGAACCAGCCTCTCAGTGGTTCCCACACTGGTTTATGTGGGTTTCAGGGGACTACTATTTTCCCTTGCTGTTTGGCTATGGGTAACTGCACATACCATCCCATGCTGGAGATTGTTACCCAGGATCACATCCACTGCTAATGTGTTGGTTACAGCCATCTGTTGCACAGTTCCCCCTGTTTCACCCCAGTCCAGGAGAACACTAGTGAGTGGCAATGTTTTCTCTTCACCAGTAAACCCTTGTACAGTTACGTATTTATTGGGCATAAGATGACCAGGCTGTACCAGATCCCCCCTTTACCAATGTCAGGGATGCCCCTGTGTCCCTTAACCCCTGCATCTGTACACCATTTACTATGACTGGGTGCATGTGTTCCCTCATGTTTACTGGCATGCTCTCAGGGACACACAACAACCCACTTCTTTTCTTGCACCTTGTTGCGTAGTTTGGCTCACCTTTTTGGGGCACTGTCTGGCAATATGCCCAGTTTCCTTACACAGCCAACATGCATTTCTTACTTCAGATAAATCTTTTCATTGAAATCTGGGGCTAACTGGTTTCAGTGGAGGCAGTGAATGTTTTAGCTACCCTGAAGGTGTGCTTTTCCCTTTCTGCATTGCCACACCTGCCCCATTCGCTCTCAGAGCAGGTCTGCTCTTGGCATAGCGGTCCAAGAGTTCAGCAGCCTCTTGCACTGTTTTTGGATCTCGGTCCTCTAGCCAGGTTTTTAGCTCTGCTGGGCAAGCCCAATAAAACTATTCTAATAAAATCACATTTTCAATTTTATCAACAGAATTTGCTTCAGTTCCTTCCCACCAATGTTTTAAAAACTGACGTTGTTTTGTGGCTAGCTCCTCATAGCTCATATCAGGGCCTCTCCTGAGCTTACAGAATTTAGCTCTGTATGTTTCAGCAGTTAATTCAAACTTTTTTAACAGTGCAGCTTTTAGCTTTCTGTAATCATTGCTGTCTTCATTGTCCATTTGACCCAATGCATCCCGAGCTCTCCCGGTAAGTAGCGGGGATAGCTGGAAGCTTCAGGACTCTCTAGGAATTTTAGCCTGAATGCAAACTTTTTCAAAAGAATTTAAAAGGCATCCATGTCCTCCTCTTCCTTAAACTCAGCTATTAATTTGGAGTTCAATTTGTAACCCAGTCCTGCAGTCCCAGTTAAACCCAAGCCACTTACCTGCTCTGGTGTCGCTGGTCGGAGTCATATCTTCTCCAGTTCATGTTGCCTATGGTACTCCTGCTCCTCATGGTCTGTGTCTCGGCGTTCTCATTCTCTTTTCTCCTCTGCAGCTTGCTGGCACTCATGCTCCTCATGGTCTGCCTCCCTCTGTTGTCACTCTGCCTCTCGATCCACCTCTCTCTGTTCTCGCTCTACCTTTCAGGCCACCTCTCACTCCTCTTGCTCTGCCTCCAGTTCCATCCTGTGCAACTCAATTTGTAGCCTGAGTACTTCTGGATCCAGGATACTGGTGACCTTTCCCTGCTGCTGTGGCCCTTCACTGACAGTGGCCCTGCTGTCCTTTTCAGTCATGGTCAGTGACTCACTGCTCTGGGTATCTGCTACCATCAGGGCCTCTATGAGGTTCTGCTTTTTTGCCGTCACCTCGAACGGGACTCCCCTATCCCCACACAACTGCTTCAAGTAATCTACAGTGTGCCTGCTGTAGTCAGACACCATCTTCTTCTTCCCTGACTACGGTTACTCTGACTGCACTTTAGAGAAAAAAAATAAAATGGGTAGGAACTTGACTGTAAGCCAAGTGATATATAGTTCTGTTTCCTTTTTAAAATAAAACTCTGTCTTTTTTCTTTCTTTGCAAGAGAGCTTACGGTCTCAGCTGACACAGAAAAATAAAGCTTATGATACCAAAATTATGCCACCGCTGCCAACCAATCTGTCACAAACCCACTCAGCAGGTCAGGCCCTCTACTCCCAAAGTGCCAACCTCATGAGCACAGTCTTGTGAACAGTGTAACAGACAAGGTAACCCTCTTGTCTGTTTTGTGAGTTTGGATCAACCTTTGGTCTCAAGTTCTGGAGGGATTCAAACTGTTAACCTCTTGTTAGCATACCTAATGCACAGGCTCAAATATTTCTGTCTTGGGGGGGCAGATATCTTTGCCTAAGGGCACCTAACCAGGTGTACAGAGATCAACCCTTTAAAACTTTAATAAAGACCTCAGATTTACAACGCTTCTCTTTCCAGTTTGGTACCACCATTCAAGCTTATGTCTATTGTCTGCTATAACCATGTACTTTTCTTACAAAATAAAAAGAAGTCAATGACAGACCAAGTAAGTTCCAAAAATAATTTTACTAAAATAGTTAAAAATATGTGAAATACAAAATACAGAACTCTTATATCAAAAGACATACAAATCTTTTAAAAGAAACAAGGTTTAAACAGTGCAAAGTCCTACTTCAGTACCTAGTCTCTAAATACTTGCTTTAGTGCTCACTGATCTTGCTTGGTCAGAGTCTAGGTAAAAATGTGTCTCTGTAAAACAGAATTATTCCTTAAATAACTGTATTGGCCAATCCCTTTTTGGTGAGGTCAGCAAGCTCCTCCTCTGTCAGATTATATTAAAAATATATCTAATAAAAAAACAGTAGTTTTTTCAAAGTATCAGTTTTGTAATCTTCAGCATGGCTCATGTTTCAAATGACATCTCTTTTGAGCCATACTGCATTCTCCTCACACAGGCTTCATATGAGCATTTACAACCTCGCACCCCTGTGTAATAACCTGGGTTTTCTCTTCACGTCATGAACCTCTTTTTATGACTTCCCTCTTAACAAAGTTAACTTAAACAACTCTGTAATTAGCTCCAGGTCTGCCATGCAACACAGTGTATCTAAAAACTGAGTGTGTGTGATAAGCATGCTATCAGCATTTCTCTTGGCTTGCATCTGTCAGCTGAAAACTGGGAAGGGGGTTGAGGTCACTCCTAGAGCATTAGATTTTTCAACAGAGATAGTCAGTCATACATTTTATATTAATAAAAATGATACATCACTCAGAAATGGCTGTCTACGTCACACCTAGTTCCAACTTAGGGATTGGTAGATCCACAGTCACCTGTAGAGGGGCAGTATTATGAATTTTGATGCCCATTAGATTTAGACAATTCAATTCTCCAATTAGATTAAAATAAATCCAGAGTTGGCTGAAAGATGTGACCCAGATATCATCTACTTGTTGTAGGGAAGCTGTTACATAAATTTTGCACTGATGTATCCTATTCTGAGGACTGAATCCTACTTTCTTGTGTGTAAGATTGTATAATTTATTAAGTATAACTCTATATTTGTGACATTAAGGATATTTGTTATAATGTAACATCTTATATTGTCTGATTGTTTGTATCTATGTGCAATAGGACCTCACTGAAAATAAGCTATGCTCAATGGAGTTATCCTAATACATTAATTGAATAAAATGATTTACTACTTTACTACTGCTACTGCTTACTACTTACTTCCTGATGCAGATGTTATTTATTTCATTTGACCTACAGTATTAGATAGTAGCAGTTCAAGTATATTTTTCCCTTATTAATTCATTGTTAACCTGATGAAGCTCATATTTTATTAATGTGTCTATCAATTTCCATAGCTGTTGGATGCCTTTATGCTGCACCAGTCGATACCAGGTAAATAAAACTCGCCAGTGATGACTGTATCTGCATGTTCAGAAGTACGTTAAGTATCATGCTGTTGGTTATAACTTTACATTCTGGTAGCCTATAATAATAATAGGTCCATGATGCCAGCTTTGGCCCCTGGTGTTCATTAGTCTGATGCAAATGGACTCAGTGGACTGGAGTTTTAAAGGGTGGTGCAGGGCTGGCATCAAGCCCTGCATCAAATCCTTTCTCTGTGACATACCGTTTTGCAACAGTTGTGCCTAATTTTCAAAGTTCAGGTGCATTTGTGACAGTTTACCCACTTTATGGAAGCTTGGCAAAATCTCAGGTGCAAGCTCCATGAAAACGGTATCTGAGATTGATGCAAGCTAGACCACAGAAAGATAGTCTAGCTTGCATCAGTTGCTGCAGAATATAGAAAATCCTGTTAGATTGCTGTAAACCCGGTACTCTGTATATTTAGCATACATGGGGCTGGCAGCAATCTCAGGGTTTTGAAAATCCAACCCAGAATCTTCATGGTATTTTATTCATTTACTTTGCGGCATTTAAGAGATCATTTCTAACATACAAGGCTATACCCCCGCCATGCTTTTTACTTCTTGTTTTACTAATAAGTTTATAGCCAGTTATATTATTATAATTGCTGGTGACCATATTTATCAACCTGATTAGGAGTGTCTTCAAACACTGTAATAACCCAAAATCCAGTTATTATAGTCCTCTGTGACTGTATAGTCCGAAGAGGACAGCGGGACCAGCAAACAAAAGATCAGAACTTATAAAAACTCTAACATGTACTGCAGACTATCTAATTTCCATTGCTGCCTGCAGCCTTACTCTGCTGTCAGCTGCAGGATATTCTGGAATTTCTGGTTATAGCAAATGTCATCCTGGAAGTCAGCAGAATCAGTCTGATGCAATATACTATACTGCAAAAAACAGTAAGTAAAAGAAGAATGTTTGCACATAAAACTGCAAAGTAGGACCGGACCCCATACATGGGTATGGGGCTCTTTGTGTTAACTGTTCCCCTTTCATTTTTTAATTTTCCTCTGATGGGAATAGTTAGCCCTTGGCAATGGTAATATTTCTGAAAAGGCAGTAGAACCCTCCATCCACAAGTATATTGCCTGACCTAATGTAGTCTTTCTCAATATCTTTATCAGGTTTCTTTCCTATATTATTGGTTCTTGGATTTATTATTACCACTGGGCTCTCTCCTGCTTCTTTCAGTATGTTATTGGCCATATTGGCTTATCCTTTGTTTTTGCACCCAGGAAAGGCTTACAGATTGGTTTTCTTTGTCATTTCCATATATGTGTGTGTGTATCAGCATACTTAATAATGGAACCCCTAGAACCAGTATATGTTTGTTGGTTACACTATCACTCTCAGATGGTGGGGGGATTTGGTGTGCTCCCTTGCATACTCTGAAGGTCTGTAGTTTCCAGTATTTGGAGGTCAAGGAGAGTGGAGGGGGCAACTGTTTGTTAGCTACAGTTTATTCACCATTGTTCGTCTTATTTTTTTATTCTCCTTCCATTTGTGACCAGGCACCTCCAGTCTTCTTCAGTTTCTCCTTAACCTTCCCTTTGCTTCTTATGTTCATATACATTCCCTCAGAAATGTTAATGCTAAGCATTGACAGGGAAGTTTATGTAACTGATCCTGGTGTTACATTATTTGGCAGGGGGCTAGTGCTTGTGCAGTACTGAATCAAGGTTCGGTCCCTAAAACATTCCAAACTTTTTCCTCTTTGGAAGTTGTCAAGTTCTTTTTCTTGGTGAAGTACTTTATGCTTTAATTCCTTGATCTCTGCACACTGCTTATATGTAAATAGTGCTAAATAGATCAACTGACCCAAACTATATTTTTTACATTCAACACATTGCACTCTAGTGCATCCGTTAGTAAGCATTATGTAATTGTCATTTGTTGCCATTCTGAGGTCTGAGTAACAGGTACACAGGTTCTGTTGTAATTTGGAGCACTGGTCCTACACGGCTACAGTACATATGTGGAGCTAGCCCTAGTCAGATTACCGGTTCATCCTAATTTCTTGCAAAGTTTCTGGACCCTTGGCTATTCCTGGCAGACATTAGAAGACACACCTCTGCCTGTGTCACCTCTGCCTCAAGCTCATTGATGCATGCACAGGCATCAGCTATTATATACACTGGACTGGAAGTGCCATGACATGCACTTCCAGTTTGCAATCTAACCCCACTTGCAGAAAACTTTGGAAAAAAGGCAAAACATAGCCTTTGAAGCTCTTTACAATACTGCACCCAGTAGGTTGCATCTGCCTGATGTCAGGGTTTTTATTTAGAAGTCTCCCTCAGATTTAACTACTAGCAAGGCACTTTCTACTCTCTAGTATACCTGCAATAGGGAGATGCAGTTTTAGAGATGGTAGAGAGGAGGAAGACTTTTTGTTCATTTTTATGTTTTGTTTTTATAATTGGTAAAAGGTAGAGACAGCACCCAACTCCTCAGTACAAAATAAAACATGAAAAATGGGCTCAGAGAAGGCCAAGCAGATCAAAACCCCTGTCTCACTGGCTGCTTGTGCAAGCATTGGCTGTTATATACAGTATGCCAGACCAGAAGTCCCTGGTGGTGTGATGGGATATCGCTGGGCCCTGAAGGAACTTGGGATTTACACACAACCTTTTAAGATTTCTTTCTTCCCTTCTGTATTCCAGCTGCCCAGACCTTCCTTGGTCCTCTCACAGGCGTAACTCACCTTGAGCTATCTAACATACCTAAGACAAAGACCTCAGAGCATTTGGGAATGCAAAAAAACACTCCTCTGCATAAAATACATATTTTTCAAAGTTGAATTTGTATATGTGATTCTGCCTGCATGGGGAGGCTCAAACAGAAATTCCAGGTGTATGACCTGAGAAACACAAAATGACAAACCTGTCAGGCTGCTTCTCTTGGACAAATTTTTTACAAATTATAAAATGTTTCAACTAAAATGACCTGAGCTTATTGATTACTATTTTGTTTTAATTTATCCTATTTGATGTTTTATTTTTGTAAAATACTATTACTTTTTCACTGGGAGTGTGGTGATGCTGATTAAACTTGTAACATCTTCCATTTCCAACTGTGCATTGAGGCATTGTATTACATTATGCCAGTAACAGTTGGCGTGAAAGCAGTAAAACTGTTCCTAAATTGGAGATGTTTAGCCATTTCCAAAATCAAGATGCATAATAACCAGTTTGTTTCAGACAATGTTGATTTTGAGTATTTTTACAGGAGTGAAAAAGCAGATGAGAAAATTCTACATGGCTTCTGGGACAACTCAGTCTGAAGTGAATGCAGCCTTCTGATTGGGTTGAAAAATGTTATTAGGATTTTTGTCTGTCAATCAAATGAAGGGCAGTCCAGCAAACACCATTGCACACTGATGTCATTTAATGCATGCCTGGAGTGGAAATGTCATGGAAATGACAATGCTAGAGTAGAAATAACATATTTGGTTTCCCTCTTGCTGTGCCATCATCCTGGATAATGGTGTTTCCTTGCTTAAATGCATTCTTATTCCAATGGCATCAACTTATTTATGTATATGTAGACATGCATATTGCTTGTATGCTGCTAACCCCTCAACCCCAATATCTATGAAAAAAAAGAAGACATTTTCTTGGAATATCCTGCATTTCATCTCATAATGGATACTAATACCAGTCTGTTTCTGTGTATAATCCTATGCATTCTAATTTCAAGAAGAAAAATTAGATGAAACATGCAAGCATTTTAAAGGTGACATGCCTTTTCTGATATATAGATGCATTGCTGTGAATGAACAGTTCCATAATTGATTTACTCTGTGAGTGAATAAGCCCTTACACAACTCATTTATGGCTTTGCCACTAATAAGTTATTGCCAGTAATACATTATTTGGAATTACTCACAGTTAGAGCAAATCTTCTCTCTTTCTCTCTCTCTCTCTCTCTCTCTCTCTCTCTCTCTCTCTCTCACTGTTTGATGCTTTTCATCTGTACTTTATTATACCCTTCAGCTTCTTAACTTCCAAATTATAATACTAATATTTAAGCAGGCCCCCTCAGTGCAGAGTCAGGCTGCCACTGGTGATGTTTGTGACTTGGGTTCAAACCTTGAGCTTGGTTCATCAGTCATGCCGGCATCTGTAGGCAGGACAAAAAAAGCTGCCAGTTGGGCAGATGAAACTTTGCCTTCCCTCCGACATCCATTCAGGCTCCAACCTCTGGACTCACCAGAATGGCCTTTGGAGGACCTCAACCATGGGTGGATTGATCTTTGAGGGGAAGCTGCCAAGGAGCTGATGGCAGGACCCATCTCAGGTGGCAAACCAAGGGGGGCAAAGCAGCAGTAAGTTGAGGGTGCCATGAAGTCCCAGGAGGAGATCTAGCAAGAAGGAGCTCTGAGAATGGATAGCTGCAACTGGTGGTAGATAGATAGAACTGACATAAAAGAAAACCAACATTTAAAATCTGGGAGCAACAAGAATCAGTTCCACATTTTATATGACAACTCAGTATATGGTGGAAATAAGGAATTTTACTCAAAAGGTTTACTGTCCATAGCACATGAGTGTTTAATATCAGTTGCTACTTTTAAATTCTACTGGACTCTATAAGACAGCGGAAAGGTGCTGTATTAATAACAGAAACATTTTACATAATATGGAACAGCTAGCAAATATTTACAAAATATCTTTAGAATATCTGAATTTGATAAGTGGCTGTTAGAAAACAAATTAGTATTGAACACACTGGGCAGGATTCACAAAAGGGAAGTGCCCAGCATATCTGAGATGTGCTGGTGCATCCCCGACTTGCCCTGTATCATGATTCAGGGAGGGGAATGATGCACTGGTACAACCCTGATTCACCAATGTATTGCAGATGCACTGCATACTGCCTAAAATGATACGCAGTGCATCTGGAGGGGCTGTGATGGGGGCATGCCCATACATATGGAGTGCAGCCCCATTCACAGCCCAACTTGGAGGCACATCCCTGGGGCATGTCCGGGGATGTGCCTCCCAAAGTTAAGGCTAAGAATAGTAGACTTAAGTGGGTGGCCACTCACAGGCAGGCTGCCAAACTGCAGACAGCAGCATGGCAGCCTGCACACCCAGGTGGTCCAACCCATCCCCCACCCCCGCCATAGCCCAGATTCCCCAGTGAACATACATGATGGTGCCCTGGTGGCATAGTGGACCCCCAACACTCATAGCACAGAATCCCCATACAGATGGCCAGCAACACCCCATTTGTATAGTGACCCCCCCATCCCCAGCCCAACCACTGTGCAATTGCTGCTGGTCCAAGAGCCCTGGTGGTCCAGTGGTCCCACCACCCCACCCTCAGGTACCCCCAGCCTCCTCCCATTTCCAAGTAGTATCAGTATCAGTACAGTGGGAAGCACAACCCACCCACACACTGCCATAGCTTCCTGCTGACCATGCTGTCTCGACTGACAGCATACTGCACAACTGGCAGCAAATTGGTGGACCAAGTCAACCAATGGGCTTACAGACTGTACTGTATGCTGTCACTGGACCACCAGAGCTTTTGGAGCAGTGGCAATTGCACAGCAGTCGGGCCAGGGATGGGGGGTCACTATATCAAATGGGATGTTGCTGGCCATCTGTACGGGGTTTCTGTCCTATAGGTGGGGAGGTGGGTTCCACTATGCCACTAGGGAACATTCCAGGGGCAGTGCCGGGGTTTGGAGCTATGGGCAGGAAGGGGGAATCCACTATGCCACCAGAGAACATTCTAGGGGCATTTCTGGGGGTTTGGAGCTATGGGCAGGAAGCGGGGTCCACTATGCTACCAAGGCACTGCAGTGCACTTTATGGGGATGTCTATGTATGGGCGGAGAGGGGGAACCATGACACCACTGGATGGGATATTGGGCTCTGGCTGTCCTGACAGCCCTGCAGGGTGTCCAGCACAATCTGCCAGATGCATCCCTGCAGCATGCATGCAAATGGGGCCATAATGACATGCAAATGGCCCTATTGCATCTCACATGCCTAATGGCCCCATTTGCTTGTTTGTGGCTGTGAATGGTGATTTTGGGTGCAGAGCATCCTGAGATGTGGTGCCCCACTGGATTCCCAACATGACATGGGGGATGCGCTGGTGCAGCCAGGACTGGACACAACTGTGGTATTCACAGAGGGGATGTGCTTGGGCATTCCCCCGCACATCTTCTTTGAATACCGCAGTTTGTGCTTGGCATATCTCCTCTGTGTCAGGGCAGCCGAGATGTGCCGAGTGCATCTCCTTCGTGAATCCTGCCCACTATGATTAAAACATTGTAATTTGGGTCTAAATTAAAAACAAAGGCATTCAAGCAAAGTCTCCATATTTGTGCAAGAAGAGATGGCATTGGTCTATGCAGTGTGAAGAATTTAAAATATCTGGGTGTCTATTTAGACTTAAATATTTTTGGGGGGAATATATGAATTACTTAACTAAAATTAATTTGGAATGATAAATCAAGTTCCCATCTGTCTATATCTGGTCAATGTCCAGGTGGAATTTAAAGATCCCATGGCACTTATCAAAGAAATGTACTGGAGGTTATACAGTGTCATGGACAACATTCCCTCATCAATTAAATTTCAGTTCAGTTGTATTGATTGATAATTCTGTAATTTCAACATATATGCAAAAGAGATTTTTAAAAGTTTTGAATACAAAGATAAAATACAATTAAATAACACAGCATAAAATGCAATTGTTAGAAAAAAGTCTGAGGCAAAAATGTTTTATATACAATTACTATTTGTTACTAATTACTGTTTTTGAATACAGCTCTAGAGTTCATAGTGCCATTACTTCAAAGAGAAGCATAAATACTTATTAAGTTCCAGTAAACATTGATTTGCTAAACAGCCACACACAAAGCCAGGTTTTACTGTCTGTCTAAGAATACTTACTGTATTTCATGTAATATTTATTGCTGAATTTTAGTGAAATGTTTTTAGTTAATTCCAAACAGAAATTGTGGAATGCAAATGAGACATTGAAGGGTTCAGGTTTGTATTCCAACATTTCCAAAACAACATTTTGTAGCTCATAATCACACTTTCCTATAAGGAACAGGCATCATAGGCATATAAGGCATCAATGTGAAAAAGTGCAAAACAATGCACTTAGGGTACAGAAACCCAGGAGCAGAGTACAAAATGGGTAGAGCGGTACTGACAGCCACTAAGCAGGAAAGAGACCTGGGGTAATCATATCAGTTAACCTAAAGCTGGCCAGGCATTATGATGATGCAGTTGGGAGAGCTAGTGCAATGCTGGGGTTCATAGGGAGGGGTATTACCAGCAGAAAGAGGGAAGTGATTATACCTCTGTATAGATCTCTGATAAGACCTCAACTAGAGTACTGTGTGCAGTTCTAGAGACCACATCTCAGGAAGAACATAGAGTGGAGGCTGTCCAGAGGAGGGCAACTAAAATGGTGTAGGGCCTGCATCAAAAGCCTTACAAGGAAGGACTAAAGGACCTCAATATGTACACCCTGGAGGAGAGCAGAGGAGGGAGAAGTAGGACATGACAGAGACCTTTAAATACCTCACTGGGGTAAATAACGTATGGGAGGGACATATTTTTCATACAAAAAGGTGCTCAAGAACAAGGGGACATGCTATGAAGCTGGAGAGGGTAGATTCAGGAGAGATGTTAGGAAGTACTTCTTCACAGAAAGAGTGGTGAATTCCAGAACCAATCTTCCAGTGGAGGTGGCAGGGGCAAAGACAGTGGGGGGGGGGTCAAGAATGCATGGGATAGATACAAGGGAATCACAGTGGAAGGGAAGGGGGAGAGAAAGAGTGGTAGATTAAGTATGGTCTGCACTAATAATGTAGGTAGGGGAAAAAAGGGCAGACTGGGTGAGCCAAGCAGTCCTTATCTGCCATCAGATTCTATGTTTCTATGAATAGAAAGCTTCACAGCTATAACAAGAGTGCTTCACTAAGACTCACAAATATTTATAAGCTGTGAATAATTAGAGAAAATGGGCCGGATATTCAAAAGGGTTGCGCCATGCGCAATAGGGTTGCGCATGCGCAAGTCCGAAATTGCTCCATTCTGCGATATTCAGCAGGAGGCAGTTGCGCCACTGAAAACAGGCTGAGCAACAGCACAATGCAAATGAATGCATGCTGAACTGGAGGGGGAGGAACCATGCATAAACTGCACAACCCGATATTCAGCGGGCTGTGCAAGTTAATCTGGCGCAACCCACAACCTGCGCCTGCACAACTTTGAGCCAAAAAAAAGGCTAAGTCGAGGGCCACCCACAGGTGAGCTGCTGCATTGCAGGCGCAACACAGCAGCTACCACCTGTGGCTGGCCCTCAACCCACCCTATGCCCCCGCAGCCCAATCGCAGGGAAAAGAAGTAATATCACCACCACCCCACTGGCCGGTCCCAGGCATGGCGTAAATTCCCCCCACCAGCCCGATTGCGGGCAGCAAATGTCTCCCCAACATATCCCTGGTGGTCAGTGGACCGTAAATCCCAACGGCAGATTGATATTAACCCCACCTCGATTATATCCCTGGTGGTCCAGTGGACCGAACATCCCGATCAGCGGGGATGGGTGTGCAAACAACCCCCAAAACATCCCTGGTGCCTAGTGTCCCCACCCCACCCACCCATGAAGCCTCCCACCCCGCTCCCCTGCAGCAGGTGGTGGCATCCACCATGCATACCCGCCCGTCAACTGACTGCCCAGTGAGGCTGCCGCCCGGTGGTGCAGAGCAAGAGCCAATGGGCATGCAGCCCTTACTGTACATTGAGCCACCTGAGATGATTTACATCTAGATAACTGTTCAACCATCCTCTTCAGCTAACTCAGACACTCAAACTATTTTTTTCAAATGTTTATGTGTTTGTTTTACCCTAGATTAAAGGTCCCATCAGAAGAGTTCTGCTTCTTTAGTCACAGTAGTGAAATCCATTCACAAAGCACTGATTCCTCCTGGTGTCTTCTACCAACCTTCTGGCAGAATCTTTCTAAGGCACTGTATATATCTAGCTTCCTTCTATCTAAGCCACTCCCCCACTTACTAAATCTTTCTACAACTAATTAAATTGCACAGCTATCAAGCGCCTTCATCCACCTGATGTTTACATCTAGATAACTGCTCAAAAAACCATTTACCACAGCTAACTCAGACAAACACACTATTTTTTTCTTTGTTTGATTGTTTGTTTTATACCCTAAATTAAAGGTCCCAGTAAAAGCGTTCTACTTCTTTAGTTCCAGTACTGAAGTCCAGTCACACAGCACTCCTTCCTCCTGGTGTCTTCTTGCAAGCTTTTGGCAGAATCTTTCTAAGGCAGTGTTTATATCTAGCTTCCTTCTAGCTAAGCCACTCCCCTTTGTACTAGATCTATCTACAAGAAATTAAATTGCACAGTGATCAAGCCTATTGAGCCCCCTGAGATTTACACCTAGATACCTGTTCAGACAACCATTCAGTACAGCTAACTCGGACAAGCACACTACTTTTTTTCTTTGCTTGTTGGTTTTTTACCTTAAACTAAAGGTTTCAGTAGAAGAGTTCTAGTTCATTCACCCCGGTACAGAAGTCCAGTCACACAGCACTCCTTCCCCTGGTGTCTTCTGCCAAGATTCCAGCAGAATCTTTCTAAGGCAGTGTTTATATATAGTCTGCTTCTAGCCTAGACACCCCCCCTACTTACTAGATCTCTCTACAAGTAATTAAATTGCACAGCTATCAAGCCCCTTCAGCCACCTGAGATTTATACCTAGATAAGTGTTCTGACAACCATTCACTACAGCTGTCTCAGAAACACACTATTTATTTTCTTCATTTGTTGTTTTACCCTAAATTACAGGTCCCAGAAGAAGAGTTCTAGCTCTTTAGTCAAAGTAGTGAAGTCCAGTCACAGCACTCCTTCCTCCTGGTATCTTCTGCCAAGCTTCTGGCATAATCTTTCTAAGGCAGTGTTTATATCTAGCTTCCTTCTAGCTAAGGCACTGCCCCTACTTACTAGATCTTTCTACAAGTCATAAAATTGCACCTCTATTAAGCCCATTCAGCTACATAAGAGTTACATCTAGATAACTGTTCAGACAACTATTCACTACAGCTAACTCAGAGAAATACACTATTTTTTTTGCTTGTTTGTTTGCCTTTTGCACTAAATTAAAGGTCCCAGTAGAAGAGTTCTTCTTCTTTAGTCCCAGTAGAGATGTCCAGATAGAGCAGTCCTTCCTCTTGGTGTCTTCTGCTGAGCTTCTGGCAGAAGCTTTCTAAGGCAATGTTTATACCTAGCTTCCTTCTAGTTAAGCTACCCCCTACTTACTAAATCTTTCTACAAGTAATTAAAATGCACAGCTATCAAGCCCGTTCACCACCTGAGATTTACATCTAGACAACTGTTCAGACAACCATTCACCACAGCTAACTCATATACACTATTGTTTTTCTTTGTTTTTTTGTTATTAGTCTAAATTAAAGGTCCCTGTAGAAGAGTTCTACTACTTTAGTCCCTGTAGAAATGTCCAGATAGAGCAGTCCTTCCTCTTGGTGTCTTCTGCCGATCTTCTGGCAGAATCTTTCTAAGGCAGTGTTTATATCTAGCTTCCTTCAAGCTAAGCCACTCCTCGAACTTACTAAATATTTCTACAGGTAATTAAGTTGCATAGCTATCAAGCCCCTTCAGCCACCTGAGATTTACATCTAGATAACTTTTAGACAACCATTCTCTACAGCTAACTCAAGCAACTTTTTTTTTCTTTGTGATTGCTTGCTTTTACCCTAAATTAAAAGTCCTAGCAGAAGAGTTCTACTTCTTTAGTCCCAGTAGTGAAGCCCAGTCACAATGCACTCCTTCCTCCTGGTGTCTTCTGCCAAGCTTCTGGCAGAATCTTTCTAAGGCAGTTTTATATCTAGCTTCCTTCTAGGTAAGCCACTCACCCTACTTACTAGATCTTTCTACAGTAATTAAATTGCACAGCTATCAAGCCCATTGAGCCATATGAGAATTTCACTGAGATAACTGTTCAGACAAGCATTCAGTACAGCTAACTCAAATGCACTATTTTTTTCTTTCTTTGTTTTTTACCCTAAATTAAAGGTCTAAGTAGAAGAGTTCTACTTCTTTAGTCCCAGTAGTGAAGTCCAGTCACACAGCACTCCTTCCTCCTGGTGTCTTCTGCTGAGCTTCTGGCAGAATCTTTCTAAGGCAGTGTTTATATCTAGTTTCCTTCTAGCTAAGCCACTCCCCCTACTTACTAGATCTTTCTACAAGTAATAAAATTGCACAGCTATAAAGCAAATTCAGCTAGATGGGATTTACACCTAGATAACTGTTCAGTCTACTATTCACTACAGCTAACTCAGACTAATACACCATTTTTTTCTTTGTTTGTTTCTCTTTAATGCTAAATTAAAGGTCCCAGTAGAAGAGTTCTACTTCTTTAATTCCAGTAGAGATTTTGAGTCACACAGCACTCCTTCCTGTTGGTGTCTTCTGCCGAGCTTCTTGCAGAATCTTTCTAAGGCAATGTTTAACTCTAGCTACCTTCTAGCTAAGCCACTCCCCATGCTTACTAAACCTTTCTACAAGTAATTAAATTGCACAGCTATCAAGCCCCTTCAGCCACCTGAGATTTACACCTAGATAAGGGTTTAGACAACCATTCACTGTAGATAACTCAGACAAGCACACTATTGTTTTCCTTTTTTTTGTTTTTAGCCTAAATTGTAGGTCCCAGTAGACGAGTTCTACTTCTTTAGTCCCAGTTGTGAAGTCCAGTCAGACAGCACTCCTTCCTCCTGACATCTTCTGCCAAGCTTCTCGCAGAATTTTTCTAAGGCAGTGTTTATGTCTAGCTTCTTTCTAGCTAAGCCACTCCCCTTAGTTACTAGGTCTTTCTACAGGTAATTAAATTGCACAGCTGTCAAGCCCCTTCAGCCAGCTGAGATTTACACCTAGATAACTGTTCAGACAACCATTTACTACAGCTAACTCAGAAAAACACACTATTTTTTCCTTTGTTTTTTGCTTTAGCCTAAATTAAAGGTCCCTGTAGAAGAGTTCTACTTCTTTAGTCCCAGTAGTGAAGTCCAGTTACACAGCTCTCCTTCCTCCTGGTGTCTTCTTCCAATCTTCTGGAAAAATCTTTCTAAGGCAGTGTTTATATCTAGCTTCCTTCTAGCTATGCCACTTCCCCTTCTTACTAGATATTTCTACACTTAATATAATTGCACAGCTATCAAGCCCTTTGAGCCACCTGAGATGATTTACATCTAGATAACTGTTCAACCATTCTCTACAGCTAACTCAGACACTCAAACTATTTTTTTTCAATTGTTTATGTGTTTGTTTTTTACCCTAGATTAAAGGTCCCATCAGAAGAGTTCTGCTTCTTTAGTCACAGAATTGAAGTCCATTCACAAAGCACTGATTCCTCCTGGTGTCTTCTACCAACCTTCTGGCAGAATCTTTCTAAGGCACTGTATATATCTAGCTTCCTTCTATCTAAGCCACTCCCCACTTACTAAATCTTTCTACAACTAATTAAATTGCACAGCTATCAAGCGCCTTCATCCACCTGATGTTTACATCTAGATAATTGCTCAAAAAACCATTTACCACAGCTAACTCAGACAAACACACTATTTTTTTCTTTGTTTGATTGTTTGTTTTATACCCTAAATTAAAGGTCCCAGTAAAGCGTTCTACTTCTTTAGTTCCAGTACTGAAGTCCAGTCACAGCACTCCTTCCTCCTGGTGTCTTCTTGCAAGCTTTTGGCAGAATCTTTCTAAGGCAGTGTTTATATCTAGCTTCCTTCTAGCTAAGCCACTCCCTTTGACAGATCTATCTACAAGAAATTAAATTGCACAGTGATCAAGCCTATTGAGCCCCTAAGTTTACACCTAGATACCTGTTCAGACAACCATTCAGTACAGCTAACTCGGACAAGCACACTACTTTTTCTTTGCTTGTTGGTTTTACCTTAAACTAAAGGTTCCAGTAGAAGTTCTAGTTCATTCACCCGGTACAGAAGTCCAGTCCACACAGCACTCCTTCCCTGGTGTCTTCTGCCAAGATTCCAGCAGAATCTTTCTAAGGCAGTGTTTATATATAGTCTGCTTCTAGCCTAGACACCCCCTACTTACTAGATCTCTCTACAAGTAATTAAATTGCACAGCTATCAAGCCCCTTCAGCCACCTGAGATTTATACCTAGATAAGTGTTCTGACAACCATTCACTACAGCTGTCTCAGACAAACACACTATTTATTTTCTTCATTTGTTTGTTTTTACCCTAAATTACAGGTCCCAGAAGAAGAGTTCTAGCTCTTTAGTCAAAGTAGTGAAGTCCAGTCACACAGCACTCCTTCCTCCTGGTATCTTCTGCCAAGCTTCTGGCATAATCTTTCTAAGGCAGTGTTTATATCTAGCTTCCTTCTAGCTAAGGCACTGCCCCTACTTACTAGATCTTTCTACAAGTCATAAAATTGCACCTCTATTAAGCCCATTCAGCTACATAAGATTTACATCTAGATAACTGTTCAGACAACTATTCACTACAGCTAACTCAGAGAAATACACTATTTTTTTTGCTTGTTTGTTTGCCTTTTGCACTAAATTAAAGGTCCCAGTAGAAGAGTTCTTCTTCTTTAGTCCCAGTAGAGATGTCCAGATAGAGCAGTCCTTCCTCTTGGTGTCTTCTGCTGAGCTTCTGGCAGAAGCTTTCTAAGGCAATGTTTATACCTAGCTTCCTTCTAGTTAAGCTACCCCCCTACTTACTAAATCTTTCTACAAGTAATTAAAATGCACAGCTATCAAGCCCGTTCACCCACCTGAGATTTACATCTAGACAACTGTTCAGACAACCATTCACCACAGCTAACTCATACACACTATTGTTTTTCTTTGTTTTTTTGTTATTAGTCTAAATTAAAGGTCCCTGTAGAAGAGTTCTACTACTTTAGTCCCAGTAGAGATGTCCAGATAGAGCAGTCCTTCCTCTTGGTGTCTTCTGCCGAGCTTCTGGCAGAATCTTTCTAAGGCAGTGTTTATATCTAGCTTCCTTCAAGCTAAGCCACTCCTCGAACTTACTAAATATTTCTACAGGTAATTAAGTTGCATAGCTATCAAGCCCCTTCAGCCACCTGAGATTTACATCTAGATAACTTTTTAGACAACCATTCTCTACAGCTAACTCAAGCACACTTTTTTTTCTTTTGTGTGATTGCTTGCTTTTTTACCCTAAATTAAAAGTCCTAGCAGAAGAGTTCTACTTCTTTAGTCCCAGTAGTGAAGCCCAGTCACAATGCACTCCTTCCTCCTGGTGTCTTCTGCCAAGCTTCTGGCAGAATCTTTCTAAGGCAGTTTTTATATCTAGCTTCCTTCTAGGTAAGCCACTCACCCTACTTACTAGATCTTTCTACAAGTAATTAAATTTGCACAGCTATCAAGCCCATTGAGCCATATGAGAATTTCACTGAGATAACTGTTCAGACAAGCATTCAGTACAGCTAACTCAAATACACTATTTTTTTCTTTCTTTGTTTTTTACCCTAAATTAAAGGTCTAAGTAGAAGAGTTCTACTTCTTTAGTCCCAGTGAAGTCCAGCACACAGCACTCCTTCCTCCTGGTGTCTTCTGCTGAGCTTCTGGCAGAATCTTTCTAAGGCAGTGTTTATATCTAGTTTCCTTCTAGCTAAGCCACTCCCCCTACTTACTAGATCTTTCTACAAGTAATAAAATTGCATAGCTATAAAGCAAATTCAGCTAGATGGGATTTACACCTAGATAACTGTTCAGACTACTATTCACTACAGCTAACTCAGACTAATACACCATTTTTTTCTTTGTTTGTTTCTCTTTAAGGCTAAATTAAAGGTCCCAGTAGAAGAGTTCTACTTCTTTAGTTCCAGTAGAGATTTTGAGTCACACAGCACTCCTTCCTCCTGGTGTCTTCTTGCAAGCTTTTGGCAGAATCTTTCTAAGGCAGTGTTTATATCTAGCTTCCTTCTAGCTAAGCCACTCCCCTTTGTACTAGATCTATCTACAAGAAATTAAATTACACAGTGATCAAGCCTATTGAGCCCCCTGAGATTTACACCTAGATACCTGTTCAGACAACCATTCAGTACAGCTAACTCGGACAAGCGCACTACTTTTTTTCTTTGCTTGTTGGTTTTTTACCTTAAACTAAAGGTTCCAGTAGAAGAGTTCTAGTTCATTCACCCCGGTACAGAAGTCCAGTCACACAGCAATCCTTCCCCTGGTGTCTTCTGCCAAGCTTCTGGCTGAGTATTTCTAAGGCAGTGTTTATATCCAGCTTTCTTCTATCTAAGCCACTCCCCCTACTTACTAGATCTTTCTCCTGGTAATTAAATTGCACAGCTATCAAGCCCCTTCAGCCACCTGAGATTTACACCTAGATAACTGTTCAGACAACCATTCACTACAGCTAACTCAGACAAACACACTGTTTTTTTAACTATTTGTTTGTATTATACTCTAAATTAAAGGTCCCAGGAGAAGAGTTCTAGTTCGTTAGTCCCAGTAGTGAAGTCCTGTCACACAGCACTCATTCCTCCTCATGTTTTCTGCCAGGATTCTGGCAGAATCTTTCTAAGGCAGTGTTTATATATAGCTTGCTTCTAGCCTAGACACTTCCCCTACTTTTCTAGCTCTTTCTACAAGTAATTAAATTGCACAGCTATCAAGCCCCTTCAGTCACCTGAGATTTACACCTAGATAAGTGTTCTGATAACCATTCACTACAGCTGACTCAGACAAACACACTGTTTTTTTTCTTTGTTTGTTTTTTTTTACCCTAAATTACAGGTCCCAGGAGAAGAGTTCTAGCTCTTTAGTCCCAGTAGTGAAGTCCAGTTGCACAGCACTCTTTCCTCCTGGTGTCTTCTGCCAAGCTTCTGACAGAATCTTTCTAAGGCAGTATTTATATCTAGCTTCCTTCTAGCTAAGCCGCTCCCCCTACTCACTAGACCTTTCTACAAGTAATTAAATTGCACAGGTATCAAGCCCCTTCTTCTACCTGAGATTTACACCTAGATAACTATTCAGACAACCATTCACTACAGCTAACTCATGCAAACACACTATTTTATTTTCTTTGTTTGGCTGTTTGTTTTTTACCCTAACACAAAGGTGTCAGTATAAGAGTTCTACTTCTTTAGTCCCAGTAGTGAAGTCCAGCCACACATCACTCCTTCTTCCTGGTGTCTTCTGCCAAGCTTTTTTTAGAATCTTTCTAAGGCAGTGTTTATATCTAGCTTCCTTCTAGCTAAGCCACTCCCCTTACTTATTAGATCTTTCTACAAGTGATTAAATTGCACAGCTATCAACCCCCTTCAGCCACCTGAGGTTTACACCTAGATAACTGTTCATACATGCATTCACTACAGCTAAGCCAGACAAACACAGTATTTTTTTTCATTGTTTGTTTTTTACCCTAAATTAAAGGTCCCAGTAGAAGAGTTCTTCTTCTTTAGTCCCAGTAGAGAAGTTCAGTCACACAGCACTCCTTCCTCCTGGTGTCTTTTGCCAAGCTTGGGAAATCTGGTCTTACCAGACTGTGTGGTCTAGTGGTTCGAGCACTTCTTTGAGAACCAAGTGATCACAGGTTCAAAGGTTGCTAGAGCCAGATATTTGGTGCATGGCCTAGAGGAAGTCACTTAACCTCCCAGTGTTCCAGTCCATCCAGCTGTGGAAATGGGAAGCAGTAGGCTCCACTGGAAAGGAAATGATGCATCTCAGCTGCCTATCCAGGGTAAACAGATTGTTAAATAAATATATCTGTCTTATTTTGCTATTGGTGCAACACAAAGATGTTTCACACATTTTAAAAGTCAGTTATTTTTCAGAAATGTGTCTTTCAGTCTGCAGATGCCTGGGTTTGGACCCCTGAAAGGAAAGGAACTTCTCTTTTTATAATGATTTGCACACACTAATCCAAGCTATGAACCTTGTATTAGTCATTAGGCAAGCATGGGTGGGAAGGGAAAGGGGTGTTAAGTGAGATTAAGGAAAGCTGTGAACAGCTGCTTTTCCTGCACTTTATCACTTGGATTGAGAGTGTGATTCTATAGAACTATCTCCTTTGGTCTTGCCTTAATTCAGCATTGTCAACTGGATACTCAGCGAAGCTGGAGACAAAAGGCCAGCTGTGACTCAGAGTGGTGAGATGTCAAGTAGAGATGCAGTAGCCCTAGAATAAATCTAATGCACTTGGAAATTAAACAAGTGGTGGCTTGTGCCAATGTGTTCTGCAGTTCAAATTCAAGCCACTGATGGATCATTCAGTATGAACTGCAAATAAAAATAGTTCATTCAAAATATCTCCTCTCATCTGCAAACAGTGTCAAAAAAGGCTGAAACTGGTAGGGAAATGAGTAAGAGGCTCCTTTTGTAAGGAACATCATAGTGTTGTTATTGTAAAACAGAGCTTGTGGTACTTTGAGGGATTTTTTACTTCTGTATATTAGACATTAGTTTTACTAAAACATGTTTAATAATTGAAAAGCTAGTGGAGCCAAAACAAGCAGACAGGAACATAATGCAAATTTTAAGAAGTAGTCAGTTGTAACGTTTTATTTCTGAAGTATTTTCCTTTTTCCTTTTGCTCATTAGAAAGTCTTCTATGTAACATAGAAACATAGAATGTGATGGCAGAAAAGGCCCACCAGGCCCATCAAGTCTGCCCAATTTCCCTAACAGCCAGACCTAAGATGCTAGCTTTCTTGAGTAACTTTCCCCCCGTCCTAGGTTGACAATACACTTGCACATATCCCATGCTGTTTTGAATCCTGCCACTGTCCTTACCCACACCACCTCATCTGAAAGTCTGTTCCAGCTGTCTACCACCCTCTCCATAAAATAGAATTTTGTAATGTTGCCTCTGAACCTACCCCCCATCTGCATATCATGACCCTTTATTTCTGAGTGGCTCTTCAGCTGGAAAATGTCACTCATAGGTACTCTGTTTATATCCCTGTGGTACTTGAAGGTCTCAATCATGTCCCCTCTTTCCCTTCTTTTCTCCAGGGAGCACATGTTAAGGTCCCTCAGCCTGTCTTCATATGACAACTGACTAAGGCCCCCCACCATTTTTGTTGCTTTCCTCTGGACCCTCTCCACCCTATCCACATCCTGCTTGAGGTATGGTCTCCAGAACTGGACCCCATACTCAAGGTGTGGCCACACCAATGCTTGTTCAATGGCATTATAACCTCCCTCTTCCTGCTAGTGATCCCCCTACCAATACATCCCAGCATTCTACTGGACCTCACCACTGCTCTCTCACATTGCTTTGCTACCTTGAGGTCCCATGAAATGATTATGCCAAGGTCCCTTTCTAACTTTTTTGCATTTTGTTTTGCACATTTTTGTTTTGTATTTTGTATGGTATATGATAATATTGTGCTGGATGTGTGGAACAGCTCTTAGCCTGGTAGCTGACATATCTTGCTCTACTTCCCCTCCACTATGTCATCAGCATTGTGATCTCACTGATGGTGACATCACAGGCAAATGACCTGGAGCTCACTGAATTGCTGTTCCTAAGCAGCGTTGCTGTCACAGTCAGTGAGGTCACAATGCTGGTGATGTAGTAGCGGGCAGTAGAGCTAGAAATGTCAGCTGCCAGGCAAAGTGCTGTTCCACACATTACACCCCAACATCAGGTAAGCAATCTTCTAATTAAACAAAGAGGAAAGAAAAAGTATCTCAGATATAAAAGGTGATGGTTATCTGCTTTTGAAATCTAACATTAGTTTTAGGCAGTACACTAGCTGTTTAAATCTATGAGCAGTCCCTGCAAAATGTGATACAATATTCATTAAATATTCATAACACTATTTTAGCTGTAAATCTGATTTTTAATGTTTTTATTTTAGACTATGAAGTCTATGTTAAGAAATCCAGAAACATGATTTGGAATGGTGGCACAGTTAATCAGCAAAAATCTAAGACCTTCAGTGAACTAACCCAAAACAGGCAGAGCTCATTGTCAGTCACTGGTCAGAAGGCTGACAGCTATCATTGGCCTAGTTATTTGCTTTTTCTTATGTAAATATGAAAAACAAAATCTATGGCACACTATGTTATCTGTAACCCAATTTATCATCCCCATACCATTATCTAAAACAGCAGTGCAATGAAAAATGTTTTTCCAAAAATGCTATTTTCAGATGCAATTAATAACACGCATTTGTCAATGCCAAATGTTGTCTTGCTAGCATTGGCATTGGTAGTGCAGGAGTTAGAGAGATGCATAATAGGAATGGCAGTGAAGTATGAAACTGACATCAACCTCATCCCACCCTGAAGAAACTGACAGGCATTGAGATGTGTCTTTGGGTTGTTGGCCATAATGCTCATGTTATTTCACCTCACCCTACCCTGCAGACACCGACAAGTGTCACAGTATGCCTTGGGGTCTTCGGGCCTTATGCTCACCCCATTCCATAAGGAAATGCACTGAAATGGGTGCAGTATAGGAGAATTGGGTGAACTTTGGGGCCAATGAGCGCCAGGTACACCTCAATGCCTGTCACTGGCTGCAGGGTTGGGGTGGAATGGCATGAGTATTACAGCCAACAATCCCAAGTCACACCCCTGATGTCTTTCAGTCTCTACAGGGTGGGGCTTTATGGTTGGAAACCCTAATTTCCCAGGCATTTGTTGGTATTTGCACTCCAAATTTTCAACATGGGCTTTTTGCGACCCCACCTCATGAACAGTGGCACTATCAGTTTGTTAGCTGAAAGATGATTTTGCATGGTGACTGCGTCATTTGGCACCACAGGTGCAAAAACACATTTCAGCCAGGATATGAAAAATGACAACTGAGCTGTTCATGAGGAGGTGTAAAAAAATGGCAACGTTAAAAAATTTGGAGTGAAAATATGAAAAATTGGTGAAGTCATGAGCTTGTGTAGAAACTGCACAATGAACTCCTGTAACGCAATTATTTTGGGAAGTTGTTTAACCAAATTTTCAACATAGGTATTTTGGGACCTCCACTCATGAACAATGTCACTGTGATTTTGTTAATGTGTCCCAAACATTGATTTCCCAGAGCGACCATGCCATTGTGTGCCACATGTGCAAAAACACATTTCGGGCAGGATGTGAAAAATTACAGCTTTACTGTTCATAAGGAAGTGTACAAAATGGAATTGATGAAAATCTGGAGTGAAAATATGAAAAACTGGTGAAGTCACAAGCATGCATAGAAACTGCACAATGCATGCCCATAACACAATTATTTTGGGGATTGTTTTAACCAAATGTTCAACACAGGCATTTTGGGACCTCCACTTATGAACAGTGTCACTGTGATTTTGTTGCTCTGTCCAAAACATGATTTCTCACAGCTACCCCTCCATTATGCACCACATGTGTGAAAACACATTTCGGGTAGGATGTGAAAAATGGCAGCTGTACTGTTCATAAGGAGATGTTAAAAAATGGGAATGTTGAAAATCTGGAGTGAAAATATTACAAATTGGAAAAGAATTCTACGAGTGTGCATGGAAACTGTGCAATGCGCTTTCGTAACACAGTAATTTTTTCACCAAATTAGGCTGGAAGTTTTCAGAAGCCCACCTGATGAACAGTGGCACTGTCATTCGTTAACCAGTCCCAAAAGGTGATTCCGCACAGTGACCACAAAATGACTTTTCAGGGCTGAATAACTAAATGACGGTGACAGTGTTTATGAGGTGGGGTTCCAAAAACCCTATGTTGAAAATTTGGGACCAAAACTCTCCAAAATGGCTGAGATATCCACCTAAATTGAAACCCCCTATTCAATGTCATTATAGGACTTACTGTCATTTCTTCAGTTTGCAGTCGCCATTTGAAGAGTGCAGATGTGTTCCCAGTCCACTGAAGATTGCTGCTCCTCACCTCTGCAGGTAAGTATGGGGTGAGGGGGGTGTGGGGAGGTGGGGTGTGCAGACAGAGGTATAGGTTCGGGAGGGCCAGCAGCAATGAAGAGAGACTGTTTTTCAAGTTAAAAAACTAAAAGGATGTTGTGGGTCCATTTTTTTTAACAAGGAAACCTGGATGTCAGCACACTACTTGGGGTGGGCTCCCAGTGTGCCACACTACTTGGGGGGGATCAATGCTGACCTGGGGATTGGGCATCCCAAGGTCTAAAGATATGTGGGGTGGGGGGCACATCCAACACCAGGAGTGAGCATTTTGGTGTCGGAAACACCACAGCAGGGATTGGCACACTGAAGTGGGTTCCCAGTGTGCCACATTAAAGGATGTTTGGGGGGTTAAGCACCATAATGTCATCAGGTGGGGGTCCACCAGCATGATCAGGATCATGCTTACAGTACAAGTGCTTTTGGGCACTCAATACTCCCAGCCAGTGCGGAGCTTAGGCTGTGGCCTACTCTGCATGGCTGGGAGAAACTTTCAAGTCGTAGACAGTGGGAGGTGGTGAAGGCAGGTGCCGAAAGCACCTTCTCCCACCATTCAGGCAGGGACCAGTGGGGTGGCGAGGTGGACAGGTTACAAGGTTTGCTCTCCTGCCACCACTGCCACTGCCATGGTGATTGAAATGTTTCACCAAGAAAGGCACGAAGGGAAGGTGTGTCATCTCTGCCGCTGCACGATGAGCTTGTCTCTGATTGCAGCAGCAAATTCATTTCAAGCTGGTGACACTTTGCATAAAACTTGTGTCACCGCTAGCATGCTCGCTAATTGGGGAATGAGGGACTCTCCTTCTAAAGTGTGCCCTGCATTCACCAAAAGTGACACACCTCTGCATTTCTTCTACTACCATCTCCTACTTCCACAAAAGGATTAGTAAAATAGTCAAATCTATTTTTCTATGTACCTCCTATGCTGCACACCATAATTTTTTTTATTTTCTCAACCTTAATGCTTACCATGTTAACAATGGTATTTCTAAGACAGATGTGTCGGCCATAATTTTTTCTTGAGAAAACAATAAATTAAAACAGTTGCACATCCTCGCCTCCGGGACCAGAAAAAGAGGAAACACCCTGGCACCCAGGAAGACGAAGGCAGGACCAGCAGACCAGCCCCTACGCTCAGTGTTGGACCACTCCCAGCCAAACTCTGGTTCTCCTCCTAGCCCAGCTGCACTCTAGACTGTAGATAGAGTGTTGGTTAGGAGCTGGTGGCCTCACCTCAGGAGGGGTTCAGAGCTGGGGGGATGGCAAGTAAAGGTTAGGTAGGGAAACATCTGGCAGCAGAGGCTCGGTCTGGGAGGGGTTTCAGGTGAGCAGGTAATAGGCTGTGATCCCCAGGTCCTGCTAGAAAGAGTCCTAAGGGGCCAGTGAAGGAGCAATAAAGAGAGTTTACCAAAAAATATCTGCTTTTGGTATTTCTGAATTCCGTTTCTGACAGGCAGCAAAGTACAAATACTGAAGGGCAGACAGATATAAAAAAGTCAGCAAGCTATGTCCTGGCTTAGATTTTCATTCTTCTGATGTTTGGGACATGCATCTGGCAGTATAGCCTAGAGGTTACAGCAAAAAGCTGTGAACAAGCTTGGTACATCCAGCAGACCTGGGTTTGATGCGCACAACCTCTACTTGCATACTGTGTAACAGGGCTGTGTGAATATCTTTTTATAAATATTCAGCTGAATGTTACGTGTTCAGCAACCAAATATTTGGGTATTCAATATTTAACTAGCCCATTTAAAATAAAATGAAACAAAAGAGCCCCTCCCCCTCCCCAGCCCAAAATCCAGTAGAATTATGTAACCCCCTGTCTCCCCAACCTCTCTTAGCAGCCCGATGCCACCCTCCTCCCCAACCACCCACCCACAGTTCCATTTATTTTTATTTAATTTATTAATTTGTTTATTGAAATGTTTCACCAGCAAGGCACACTGAGCGACAAGTCACTTGTCTCCTGGTGCAACCTGGGAAAAGGGGTACAATAGGGATCAGACATTAAATATTCAAATTACAATAATAACCTTAACATACAGTAGTACGGTCGGTGATACAAACAGTATTGCAAAAGGCAGGTGAATGTAAACAGTATTACAACAGTGTAGCACATAATAGGTAGAAAGAGAGGAACAATAACAAGTGCCAGGTTAATAAGTAAAAGTGCTAACATGAAAGAAATAGGTGGGAGGTGGGAGGGATTAATAGGTGAGTGAGAATGGACCCTTGAGGGGAGGACAATTAGCACCCATGGAGGGAATGGGGCCTAATTAATAGTCCAACAAGATACAGTGGACCCTACTAGTAGATGTGAGAAGCCAGTATAGTGCTAATTAGAAGAGGGGAGAAGTGCATTAGGCATCATAGGACCCCTTCAGGGTGTTGAGAACCCTGCAAGGGGAATGCAGTAGCCAGGAGGAAAGGATGGTGGGAGAGAGAAGCAGAGGAGACAGACTGGGCACAGTTGAACCCCTTCAGGATGCAGATAACCCTGCAGGGGGACTGTGAGGACTAGGGAGAAAGGGGGATAGGGAGGGAGGGGAGGGGAAGGAGAGGTGACATGCCTAGAAGAGAGGGGAAGGAGAGGTGACATGTCTAGGTGCAGTAGAGCCCCTTCAGGATGCTGATAACCCTGCAAGGGCAAGGGGGACTGATTGAGAGAGGGAATGTGATGATCCTAGATGCAGAGGACACCTTCAGGATGCTGGAACCCTGCAACATGACAGTAAGTTTAGGAAGAAGTAGGGATGGTAGGAGAAGGTAGTTGATAAAAGATACAAACCCCTTGGTGGGGTAGGAGAAGGATCCATGGAGATCATATAAGGTCCCTTACATTCCATGAGAGAGCAAAGGAGGCCAGTAAGGAACTTCAAAGAGGAGAGATAGAAATTTGGGGGTTAGGGGTTGCACCGAGTAAGGAGAAGGTGACAGTAGAGGGGTAGGGAATGTCTAGGGATGGAGGAAGGTATTAGGGAGGGACATGTCAGGAGCAGCTTAGTGCAAGGTAATTTTTGAGGGCAGAGCTGATAGAGTAGGTGGAGGATGAGTGCTGGATTTGAGGGGGGAGGGAATTCCACATTTTTGGGAGGCAGTGAGAGAACCCGGATTGGCTGATTTGGGGGTTTCTGTGAGGGGCTACCAGGGTGCAGGAGTCAGCAGATCTAAGGAATGGGAGGTGGGGGGTGTTTTAAAGGAGGAGGTGTGGTAGGAAGGAAGCTCAGCCAACCAGTACTTGGAGGTGAATTTGGCACAGTGGGAGAGTCCCCTATTTGTGAGAGAGGGGAAGGATAGGACATGATAAAGGTCACAGTGATGGGTACGAGTGAGGGCATCAAGGGCAAAGTGGCAGAAGGAATTGGATAGAGTGTCCAGTCTGGCTGGGGTGGACTTAAGGGCAGCATTATAGACTATGCCACAGTAGTAAAAAATGGGCAGTATCATCTTTTGAACACGTTCATGCCTAGCTGTAGGAGAGATACAGCTATGGTTCCTGAACAGGGCACCAAGCTTGGGGAGCAGTTTTTTCTGGATGGTGTCAATATGTACAGAGAAGTTTAGGTGTTGGTCCAACCAAACACCTAAGTATCTCAAGGAGGATGTGTCTTCAACTAAAGTTCCATCAAGGGTGTGGAAAGTGGGTAGGGAGGGACGCCTACAGAGTCTCTGCCTTGTGCCAAAGGTCATGGAGACAGTCTTCTTGGTGTTGAGGAAAAGTTGATGGTTAGCAAACCAGAGCTGGACCTTGTTGAAGTCTTTCTGTAAGTTGGTTGTAACCTCAACAGGACAGGAGAGCGAGAGAGAGAGAGAGAGATGCATACAGGACTGTATCATCAGCATATGTATGCATTGCAGAGGAGGGAAGCAAACAGAGGGAAGGTAATTTAAGAAGATGGAGAATAGGAGGGGCTCTAATACAGAGCCCTGGGGTATGCCAGTGCTAATTGGGAGGGGAGGTGAGGTGAGGTGGCATCCAAGATCTTTACTGATTGGGTTCTGCCAATAAGGTAGGTCTTGAACCAGTTTATGGTGGAGGGAGATTGGCCAGCCACCAGGAGTGAGCTGAGGAGAAGGGAGTGAGAGACAGTGTTGAAAGCCTTTGCCAGGTTGACAAAAATGGCAGAGGTGATTTGGCCATGGTCCATCCTGGTTAGGACAGAGTCAGTGAGCCGTAGGGGAGAGGTGGTGGTTGAATGTTTTTTCCTGAAGCCAGACTGGAAAAGGGTGAAAAAGGAGGTGTCAGATAGAAAAGAGGTGAGTTGGGAGAGGACAATGTGTTCTTGAAGCTTGGCAAGGGTAGGGAGGAGAGAAATTGGGTGATAGTTGCCTGGGGATGAGGAGTCACCCCCTTTAGGCAGAGGGAGGACCACTGCATGTTTCCATGAGGAGGGAACCAAGGCAGTAGAGAAGGAGAGATTGAGGAACATTGAGAGGGGGTAGGGAATGGCTGAGGTTGAGAGGGAGAGGAGTTTAGGGTCAAGGCTGTCAGGGGAGGTACCTTTAGAGGGGTTGATAGTGAGGAGGGCACTTAGGGTATTGTTTGGGGTTACAGTAGTGAAAAAGAAGGGGAGATGGGAGGGTGGTGAAGGGCACTCTGATAGAGGATGGGGAGGGTAGGAGGGGAGGGATTTCAGAAGCACAGTGGCACAGGAGGTATAGTATGAGTTAAATTCCACCACTATGGCTGCTGGGTCAGACACTAGTGAGCTATTTACTTTAAGTACTTGGGGGGTGAGAAGAGGGACTAAATAAGGCATGGACCACCTTCCAGAACTTTGAAGGAGAATTTATGTTGGTGATGAAGGTAGATTTAAAATATTCAGACTTGGCTAGCCTTGTAGCACTGGTTCAAGTGTTTTTCAGCATCCAGTAGTTCGTGAGGTCACTAGGATGCTGTGTAGCTTTATGACGCTTCCAGGCTCAATCTCTAGCCCTGAGGCAGGCCAGGATTTCAGGCGTAATCTAAGGTAAGTGGCTACCTCTGACTCTGGTTTGCTTAAGTGGGGCAAAGGCATTCCAGTTTACAAGAAGGAGTTCTTTGAAGTAAGCAAGGGCCATGTCGATCAAAGGGAGGGAGGTTAGGGAGGACCAGTCAGAAGTGACAAGGTTACTCAGGAGAAGTTTAAGATCAAGAGATTTGAAAGAGCATAGTTGTATGGTTTTGTGGGGTAATTTAGTTCTATGGACTGTCCTAACTATGAATATTGGGTTATGGTCATTGAGAGCATCGGGGAGGATGCCAGAGGAGAGTATGCAGTGGGGTGGGAGGTAAGGGCCTAGTCAAATAAGGAGTGTTGTTTTGTCTTGTGATTTAGGTGGCTGGGTTCCGAGATCAGTTGGGAGAGGTTTGTGGCACCAATTTCATTTTTAGTTTTGGTAGTTTTGGGAGACAATCAATTTATATTGAAGTCGCCTAGGATAAATAATTCTCCAAAGCGAGCAAGAGAGGTGAAGGAAGTTAGGAGGCCTTGTGCTACCGAAGGGTGGACATTAGGATGGCAATATATTCCAGCTATGAAGATAGAGAGAGTGAAGGGGAGGGTCACATGGATAGCTAGGGCATCATGGGTCTCGGGATTGGAGGATGAGTAAATGATGTACATTTGTACATTGTAAATAAATAAATCCCTCAATAGACGACCGGCACCACCTGCCCACCTCCACGGCTGGACGCTGTCTTTCTTAATGCTCGTCTGTGCCTTAAAGTATCAGAGTTTTGCCCCCACTCCACCCTAACATTAACTGTGCACCAGCACCCAATTCTCTTAACATAGAGAGGTGACCAGCACAGAACCACCCTCCTCCATGGCCAGCCCAATGGAAGCGCCCCACGCTTGTTGACCAGTAGAAACCAGCTGATCGTGATCAGCTGGTTTTACTATACAGAGAGAGCAAGCAAATGAGCTTTCATTCATGAGAAGGTGGCTGGCCATGGAGGAGGGGTGGGTCTTTACCAGTCGCCTTCTCCATATTAAGAGAATTAAAAGGTGCTGGGGTCAAGGTGCTGCCAGGGTTGGGGGGGCATAACTCTGATAGTTTTAGGCACAAACGAGTGCTAAGAAAGACAGTGGTTGGCCGTGGAGGTGGGTGGGTTGTGCCAGCCTTCTATCAGGGGATTTATGTATTTATAATGTTCAAACTAAATAAAAATAAATGTAATTGTGGGTACTAGGGGGAGGAGGGTGGCACTGTGCTGCTGAGAGAGGGTGGGGGGATGTGGTTACATTTATTTTACTGGGTTTTGGGTTGGGAACAAAGTTTTTTTAATTTTTTTATTTTGTAACTAGCTAAGAACTGAATCCTGAATATGAATAGTCCTCAATTCAGAATTTCTGAATATTCAGAAACACTACTATTCATGGTATTTGGTAAATCATTTTTTGGCCCCTGCACAGCTCTATTGTGTAACCATGAGCAAGTCACTTAACCTCCTTGTGCTCTGGGATGCATCTGAAAACTAGTGCCAACTCGGTGTGTCTTTCCCAGTCCAAAATTGTAAAATAAAAATACTGTGCAGTTACTGTAGCTGGGGTCCTGTGTTGGAACTGCCAATTAGTTACTGTAGTTGGGGTTCTGTGTTGGAATTTCCAATTAGTTACTGAAGTTGGGGTCCTGTGCTGGAATTGCTGATTAGTTACTGTAGTTGGGGTCCTGTGTTGGAATTGCTGATTAGTTACTGTAGTTGGGGTCCTGTGTTAGAATTGCCGATAGAGGGGAGATTAAGTAGCCAGCTTAAACCTAGAGGTATATATTTATATTTTCTCTCCATAAAGTAGCAGTGTAAGTGGGTAGGTGGAAGAAAGAGAGACAGAGCAGTATGGAGAATCTGCATCAAAGACATCTGCAGGACCCCTTGCAAGGAGCATACCACCCCAAGGTAAGGAGGTAACACCTTACTGGAAACTGTTTACAACAGCTAGTGGGAGGTAACTGCAGATTGTAACCATACTACAAGTGGGAAAGAAGTAGTACTCACCCAGGATAAGGTAGGTACAGGTAGGAGGATTAAAGAAAAAGTGAAAACAACAAAAAACATTTAGGATAGGGTAACAAATTAGTTTCAGGAAAGCAAAAGGGAGGGGGTAGGAGTACAATGGGAGTAGGAAGAAAGCAGAAGGGTACAGAGACATTTGAATAGACACTAGGCAATGGAAGGAAAGAACATGTGAGTGGTTCAGTGCAAAGGGTGTGGTACTGTAGTCTTTTGGGACACCTTCTAGAGACTGAGGTGCTGCCTCATTTGTACTCACCTCCTGGGTTGCAGGCAGAGGTTGCTGGACTCTGAGCCAAACTGGCAAGGATACAGAGGACCTTCTGCCCTACCCAGGGGCCACCAAGTATGCCACCACTCCCCTATAGAATGCCTAGGTAGAGGCAAAGTGGATGCACCTTGGTGGGCACAGAGAGGGTGGTGGTGGTAGGAACCATGCATGCTCCTCAGCATATACCACCACAGAATTCCATTGTTGTATTGTCAGGATGGGGCAACCAAGAGGAGTCACCCATCACAGTGGGAGGGAGGAAGTAGGGGTCCTCAGAAATGGAGGCCCCAAGGAGGGAGGAAGAGACCTCCAGCAGAGGAGAAAGCAGCAGCTGGTGGGCAACTCTATTGTTAAGAGGACAGATGTGGGAGTGGGGGGGAATGAGAGGGAAGTGAAGTACCTGAGAGGTGCTTTGGCTTGAAGGGATGGAGAGCTTATCCAGAGGATTACTAGGACAGCAGGAGATGGGAGGGAGACAGATATTGTCCACCTGGGGACAAGTGACATGGCAAGGAATAGGGTAGGAGTAGTGCAGGTCAACTTCAGGGAGTTGGGGAGGGGCCTTAAACAGGTTGCATGCACAGTGTTTTTTTCTGAGGTGTTACCTGTGTACAGTCAGGGAGATGCAAGGGTACTCTGCACCAGGGAAGTTAATGACTAGTTAAAGGCATGGTGCATGGAGGAGGAGGACTTCGGCTACATCAGGGACTAGAGGCCAGGTTGGGAGAATATGGGCCTCTGTAAGGAAGATGGCCTGCTTCCTTCTGGGAAAGGGATCATGGTCCTTTGTGGGAGGTTTAATTGCTACCTGAATGTTCATTTAAACTAGCAAGGGGGGGCAGTAAAACTAAGGAAGCAAAATTGCTTCCTCGGAGGATGGAGCAGCGGGGAGGAGGGCCTGGGGGGAGATGACTCCTCTATAACAGAGGCACAAAAAGGCAGGGATGGAAACAAGGCAGAAGAAAAGGGGGCAAAACTCAAGTAATAGATGGCACAGGATTAAAGAAGACAAGGAATGAGGAAATAAAAAATGTAGCTGGAAAGTCAGGGGGGACTTCAGGGAAAAACATGGTCAGGAATAGGAGGGGGAAGCAGGACAGCAAGTAGAGAAGAAAGAAGGTAGGGGGAGTCATGTGCACCAATGCAAGGAGTCTTGGAAACAAAATTCCAGACCTGGAAGCCATCATGGTGGAGACTGACCTGGATATAGTGGTCATTACAGAGTTGTGGTGTACTGAGCATCATGACATGGATATGGCCATGCTGGGCTGCTATATGTTCAGGAGAGAGGCAGAGAAGGGAGGAGGGGTTATTTTATATGTAAGGGAGGGAATCAAGGTCATGCTGGTAGGGGGCACTAGGAGGAAAACAAAGGGGCTGGAGGTGCTGTGGGTGAGACTGAAAGGTGAGTAAGGGGGAGGTGCTGCTAGTTGGTAACTTCAATCTGCCTTGTGTGCAGTGGAAACTTCCAGCTGTAGCTTACTCAAGGAGAAGGGCCTTCCTTGACTCCCTACCAGGGGCTTTTCTTAGGCAGCTGGACAAAGAACCCACTAGGGATGGGGCAGTGCTGGACCTGGTGCTTACAAACAGGGACAGCATTGCAGACATTACAGTGGGCAGTCCCCCAGGTACCAGGGAACACCGTACAGTGTGGTTTACATTAAAGACAGGAACAGAAGCTAACCACATGAGGATGAGGGTCCTGGACCTTAGGAGGGCAGATTTTAAAGAAATGGGAGACTGTGTCAGAAATTGGCTCAAAGGAGAGGATTGCTGGGGAGGGTTGAAGGCCCAGTGGGCAAAAATATGGGAGGGTATAACTAAGGTAACTAACCTCTGCATGAAGGAAGTGAAGGAAAAAGGGACCAGTTCTCTAAGGAAGTGGCAAAAGTGGTGAAAGAAAAAAGGGTAGCATTCGGGGGTATAAGGAAACACAGAGGTATGAGGACAGGGAGGTTATGTCTTGTAAAGCAGAGGGAAACAGACAAGGCAGCGAAGGGAGCAAAGATGCAGACAGAGGAAAGAATCATCAAAGGGGTCACTAAGGGGGATAAGACTTTATTCAGATGATAGCCCGTGACATGCGCGACCGTGATTGAGTGAAACCAAAAGTGGTGACTCAATCATGGCACATGTCATGGGGGCTACCGATGAGGTAGGGTGACCAGATGGGAGTGGGTTCGCTCATATAGTGACAGGATGTCGCTACATGTACGTGCACTCAGTGGGTGGGAGCGAACATGCTCAGTGAGGGGTGGGAGGGTTTTTGAGGGGTGGTGCCACGGTGGACTACTGAGCTGGCCCTTGTGGCATGGTGGGTGGGTTCACAGCTTGGGTGGACAGTGTGCTGGGTTCGGGGTCCAGGCGGAGGTATGCTTTTGTGCGCCCGGACCCAATTTTCTTTCCATATTTACGCACCAAACATACATCCCCTGGAGTTAAGAATCCTTAAGTAGGGGGTGTGGGGGCAGCCTCTGCATGAAATAAATTGAGTCCCCAGCATCATTTGTTAGGCGCCATGGAGTCACAGCGCCAAAATTGATTTTCAGCAATGTGACTGCGAACAGCGATCACCTTTAAGGTCAGTCAAGTATGACAAAGAACCTATTCAGATATGTAAGGGAGAAAAGGAAAGTGGGGGAGGAGAATTAGAAGGCTGGAGGGGGATGACTGCAAAGAGAAGGACCATGAAAAAGCAGACATGTGGAACAGGTACTTCTGCTTTGTCTTTACATTGGACGGAGGGACAGACCACCAGGGAGCAGCCGGAATGGGAGGGGAGTGGGAGACGGACACAAATCCATTTTCAGAGGAAAGAATCCAGAAGGGACTTGCAGCTCTGAAGGTGGACAATGCAATGGGACTGGATGGGAAACATCCAAGGGTTCTAAAGGAGCTTAGGCTGGTGCTAGCTTCCCCACTGACAGTTTTGTTCAACAGCTTACTGGAAACAGTCATGGTTCTGGAGAACTGGAGAAGAGCTGATGTAGTCTCTCTACACAAGGGCGGCAGCAAAGAGGAGGCAAGCAACTGTAGGCCAGTCAGTCTTACAACAGTTGTGGAAAAATTAATGGAAATCCTCCTAAAGATAAGACTGGCTGAGTATATTGACTCCAGTGGACTGTGAGACCACAGGTGGCATGGATTCACTGGGCGGAAGAGGTCATGTCAACCAATCTGACGGATTTTGTTGACTGGGTGACCAGAAAAATAGATCAAGGGAAGGTAGTGGACATTGCCTATCTGGATTTCAGCAAGATCTTCGAGAATGTAGCACACAGAAGGCTGATAAAGAAACTGAGCAGCCTGGTGGTGAGATCCAGAGAGGTGAATTGTGTTAGAAACTGGTTAATGGATAGGAGTCAGAGGGTGGTGGTAAACAGCACTCACTTGAATGATGGAGCAGTGACCAACAGCAAGCAACAGGGCTCAGTACTGGGACTGGTCCTCTTCGATGTCTTCATAAGGGACATTACTGCAGAAGGTGTGCTTTTTTTGCTGATGATACCAAAATATGCAAGAGGATGGACACTCAGGAGGGGAGGAGAGAATGAACAGTGATTCCAGGAAACTCAAGGAGTGATGTAAAATATGGAAGTTGGGGTTCAATGCCAAAAAGTGCAAGATCATGCACCTAGGGTACAGGAACCCAAGTGCTGAGTACAGTACAGAGGAGGTACTGTAGGTACTGACAGTCACTAAACAGAAAAAAGACCTTAGGGTTATCGTATCTAATTATCTCAGGTGGCAGGACAGCATGACAAAGCAGTGGATAGGGATAATGGGATGCTGGGGAGTACAGGGAAGAGTATATCTGGCAGAAGGAGTGAGGTAGTGTTTGTGATACTTGGACAGCTGGTTCTGATCACTGTATCATTTTTGTAATATAAAATGGGTTATGGACTGCTTCTCATGAGAAATGTAGAAACAGCATGTGAAATCACACACACACACACACACACACACACACACACAAAACAGGTTTTAGATACAAGGTGCTACCTGGAAGGCCAGAAGCTAATTACAGGCTAGAAGATACCTAACTGCCAAGATAGATCATAAACTTTGATAACGCTTAGAGGAAGAAGAGCAGAATGTGACGTTTTAGTGCGAAGTCATAAAAGATGCTTTGATGTCCTGGAAAAGGGGAAACTGCTCCTAAGATCAAAGAAAACTCATTTTGAAGAAAATGAGTTGTGCTGAGAATTTCAGAATTTAATACTTTGAAAAGACATCCATTTTTTGTATAGATATATTTTTTTATATATTCTGACAGAGGAGGAGCTAGGGGACCTCATGCAAAGAGGTGGGCAAAGCCAGCTTTTAAACAGATTTCTGTTTTCCTTAACATACTTTTATCTACACTCTGATGAAGAAACATCTTTGAGCACTTTAAGCAGGTATTTAGATAGAGAGAGAGACAGAATCTAAGTACTGTAGTAGGAATTGCACTGTTAAAACCTTGTTCTTTTAAAAGATGTGTATGTTCTTGTGATATATGGTTCTGTATTTTATGTTTTACGTATCTTTTATCTATTTTAGTAAAACTCTATTTTTAGAGCCTACTTCGTCTGTCTTTGATTTCTTTCCTTTACAAGTGAAGTATATATGGTTAAAGCAGACACTGTACATAAGCTTGAATGATGATACCAGTTTTGAATGATGATACCAAATTGGAAAAAGGTAAGTGTTTCAATCTGAGGTCTTTATTAAAGTTTTCAAGGGTTCATTTCTGTACACCTGGTTAGGTGCCCGTAGGCAAAGATATCTGGCCCCCCAAAGACAGATTTATCTGAGTCTGTGCATTGGGTACAGTATGCTAGCAAGAGGTTCACAGTTTGAATCCCTCCAGAACTGAGAACAAAGGTTGATCCGAACCCACAAAACAGACAGGAGGGTTACCCTGTTTCTATTAACTATTCACAAGACTGCACTCAGAGGTTGGCACTTTGGGAGTAGAGGACTGACCTGCTGAGTGGGTTTGTGACAGATTGGTTGGCAGCTGGGGGATAATTTGGGTTTCACAAGGTTTTATTGTTCAGCTTGACAGCTTGAGACCGTAAGCTCACTTGCAAAGAAAGAAAAAGGCAGTGATTTATTTTAAAAAGGAAACAGAACTATATCACTTGGTGTACAGTCAAGTTCCTACCCGTTTAATTTTTTTTTTCTAAAGTGCAAGTCAGAGTAGCAGTAGTGAGGGAAGATGGCTTCCAACTATAGCAGGCACACTGTAGAGTACTTAAGGCAGTTGTGTGGGGACAGAGAAGTCTCGTTCGAGGTGAAAGCCAGCAAGCAGAACCTCATAGATGCCCTGATTGTAGCAGATACCCAGAGCAGCGAGTCACAGACCATGACTGAAAAGGAACAAACCTTGAGTGTGGTAGGGCTAGTGGCCAGTGCAGTGTCCAGATCTGATGAGGAGGGCAACAGGGCCACTCTTAGTGAAGGGCCACAGCAGCAGGGGAAGGTCACCAGTATCCTGAATCCAGAAGTACTTAGGCTGCAAATTGAGTTCCGCAGGATGGAGCTGGAGTTCCAGAAGAAGAGAGAATGAGAGAAATGAGAGGCAGATCATGAGGCGGAGTGAGAACGCTGAGAGGCAGAGTGAGAACAGAGAGACACACAGACCATGAGGAGTGTGAGTGCCTGCGAGCTGCAGAGGAGAAAAGAGAATGAGAATGCCGAGACACAGACCGTGAGGAGCAAGAGTGCCAGAGGCAACATGAACTGGAGAAGCTACGTCTCCGACCAGTGGCACCAGAGTAGGTAAGTCGCTTGGGTTTAACTGGGACTACAGGACTGGGATACAAAATGAATTCCAAATTAATAGCCGAATTTAAAGGGGGGAGGATATGGATGCCTTTTTAAATTCTTTTGAAAAAGTTTGTATTTAGGCTAAAATTCCTAGAGAGTCCTGGAGCTTCCAGCTATCCCCGCTACTTACTGGGAAAGCTCGGAATGCATTGGGTCAAATGGACAATGAGGACAGTGATGATTACAGCAAACTTAAAGCTGCATTGTTAAAAACAATTTAATTAACTGCTGAATCATACAGAGCTAAATTCCATAAGCTCAGGAGAAGCCTTGACATGAGCTACGAGGAGCTAGACATGAAATGACATCAGTTTTAAAAACATTGGTGGGAAGGAATTGAGGCAAACTCTGTTGATAAAATTGAAAATGTGATTCTGTTAGAACAGTTTTTCTGGGCATGTTCAGCAGAGCTGAAAACCTGGCTGGAGGACCAAGATCCCAAAACAGTGCAAGAGGCTGCTGAACTCTCAGACCACTATGCCAAGAGCAGACCTGCTGTGAGACCGAATGGGTTGGGTGTGGCAGCACAGAAAGGGAAATGCACACCTTCAGGGCAGCTAAACCCCTCACTGCCTCCACTGAAACCAGTTAGCCCCAGGTTTCAGAGAAAACATTTCTCTGAGAGAAGAAATGAATGTTGGTTGTGTAAAGAAACTGGGCATATTGCCAGACAGTGTCCCAAAAAAGTGAGCAATAATACACAACTGGGTGCTAGAAAAGAAGTGGGTTGTTTGTGTGTCCCTGGAAGCATGCCATTGAACATGAGGGAACACATGCACCCAGTCATGGTGAATGGTGTACAGACACAAGGGTTAAGGGACACAGGGGCATGCCTGAACTTGATAAAGGGGGATCTGGTACAGCCTGGTCAGCTTATACCCAATAAATACATCACCGTACAAGACTTTGCGGGTGGGGAGAAAACATTGCCCCTCACTAGTGTTCTCTTAGACTGGGGAGAAACAGGGAGAACTGTGCAACAGGTGTCTGTAGCCAAAACATTAGCTGTGGATGTGATCCTGGGCAACAATCTTCAACAGGGGATGGTATGTGCAGTTACCCATGGCCAAGTGGCAAGGGACAATTGTAGTTCCCTGAACCCCACAGAAGCCATTGTGGAAACCAATGAGAGGCTGGTTCCCCAGCCTGTATCTCCAGAGAGGGACTGATAAAAGGGGTAGAAATTTCCCAGTAGCAAGTAATCACACAGCTACAGAGGGTTACTCCAAGAGGAGGGTGGCCCCTTGTCAGAGGGTTGGGATTGACAGTGATCCTGAGTACCCTGATGCTAGTGCTAGGGACCCTAGTTTAGCAACTGAAGGGGACCTGTCTCATGCCTTGGGAATGTGTGAGGGATTTGCAGCTGCTCAGAGAAGTGACCCTAGTTTAGAGAAGCTGAGGGCTTGGGCAGACTTGGATGGTGCACAGGGAGGTGACGGCAGACATAAGGTTTGTTGGGAAAATAGACTTTTGTATACTTAGGCAGTACAGACAGAGGGAGGGATGCTAGGCAGGCTGTTTGTCATTCCCCAGGGGTATTGTGAGCAGTTGCTCAAGACTGCACATGATATTCCCTTGTCTGGTCATCTGGGAATCACGCACATGATGCAGCAGTTGGCCCAGAATTTCTACTGGCCTAACTTATTGCAGGTCTTGTCACTGGTGCCAAGAAATAGGGAAGGTGGGCAAGAAAACCCAAGCTGCCCTGATTCCATTGCCCATAGTAGAGGAGCCATTCTAGAGGGTGAAAATGGATTTTGTGGGGCCTTTAAATACCCTCAGCTCCTCAGGGAAGAGATTCATCCTAACTGTGGTGGATTATGCCACCCAGTACCCAGAGGCAGTCGCCCTATACTCACTGAGGACAGACAAAGTGGCAGATGCCTTACTTGGGATTTTCTCTCGTGTTAGGTTTCTGCAGGAGGTAATCACTTATTGAGGGGGTTCCTTCATGTCAGACCTGATGAAATGTTTATGGGAGAAATTTGGGGTGGTAAAGAGATGCACAACACCATATCACCCACAAGCCAATGGACTTGTGGAATGATTCAATGGCACCATAAAGTCAATGCTCAGGGCATTTGCTGAACAGCATGGGAGGGACTGGGAGAAATACCTTCCACACATGTTGTTTGCATACAGGGAGGTGTCCCAAGAGTCAACAGGATTTTTCCCCTTCAAACTCAAATGGACGCCAGGTACGTGGGCCCCTAGACTTGATCCGGGAGGACTGGGAAGGCAAGCACACCACCAAGGGAACTCCCATAGTGGATTACGTCCTTAGGTTTAGGGAAAGGCTGAAGGAGCTTATGGGGACAGCCAGAGCAACCTAGCAGCTGCCCAACAGAAACAGAAAGTGTGGTATGACCGCAGAGCTAGAGCTCGCTCATACATGGTGGGTCAGGAAGTCATGGTCCTTATTCCAGTCTGGAAAGACAAGCTATGGGCTGAGTGGGCAGGACCATACAAAGTGGTTAGGAAGGTAAATGATGTGAACTACATTGTGGAGTTACCTGACAGAAGACAGACAGAAAAGATGTACCATGTCAACATGATGAAGCCATATGCAAATAGGGCTGACATGGTGTTTGCAGTGTGTAGTCCTGGGGAGGGGACGGATGAAGGAGACCCCCTTCTGGACTTGCTGGAAGAAAGTAAGTGGGAGTCCTCTGTGGAGGCAGTTAAATTGTCTCCCCAGCTGACCCCAGACAAGATCCAGAAAGTAAGGGAGGTTTTAGCAGACTTTGCCCCATTGTTTAGCGTCAAGCCTGAACTAACCCCCTTAGTGACTTATGATGTGGAGACAGGGACACAGAAGCCCATACGGCAGACAGCATATTGGGTGTCAGAGGCTGTCCAAAAGGACATTAGGAGGGAAGTGGAGGAGATGCTGGATTTAGGGGTAATCCAGCGATCCCACAGCCCCTGGGCCTCACCCATAGTCCTTGTGCCTAAGCCAGATGGCTCTACTTGTTTCTGTGTGGACTATCATGGACTGAATGCAGTCACAAAGTCAGACACTCAGTCGATGCCCTGGACGGATGAACTCCTAGACAAGTTGGGAGGGGCAACCTATCTCACGACTATTGACCTACCAAGGGGTATTGGCAGGAAGAGCTGACAGACAGAGCTAGGGACAGGTCAGCCTTCATCATTTCAATAGGCTTATTTGAGTTTAAAGTAATGCCTTTCAGAATGAAGAATGCCCCAGCCACTTTCCAAAGGTTGGTGAACCAGGTGTTAAATATTGCTGAGGAATACGCCGTGGCATACCTGGATGACACTTCCATCTTTAGTACCAGCTGGGGGGAACATCTATCCCACCATAGGGAAGTGCTGGGGAGGATACAGAGGGCCGGGCTCACTGTCAAAGCCGAGAAGTGTCAGGTGGCCATGGGAGATGTGGCATACCTCGGGCATATGGTAGGCCGGGGACAGCTCCATCCTAACCAAATAAAAATAGAGGTAATCCAGGTGTGGCCCAGACCAGAAACACAGAAGCAGGTCAGGAGTTTTCTAGGGACAGCAGGGTACTACAGAAAATTTGTACCAATTACAGTGCCCTGGCTACTCCCCTATCTGACCTGACAAAGAGAAGGATCCCCAAGAAAATTACCTGGGGCCCAGCCTGTGAGGAAGCCTTTTCCAAACTAAAGGATGCACTGTGCAGTGCTCCTATTTTGACAAGTACAGACTATAGCAAAACCTTTATAGTTTAGACTGATGCCTCAGACATGGGTATTAGGGCAGTACTGAGTCAGACATCCAGCCAAGGGACAGATCACCCAGTAGTGTACCTGAGTAGGAAGTTACTTCCCAGGGAGCTGGCATACTCCATGGTGGAAAAAGAATGTTGTGCCATAGTGTGGGCCCTAAAGAAGTTGGAGCCATATTTATATGGGCAGCATTTTGTGGTGCAGACTGACCACAACCCCCTGGTTTGGCTGATGCAGATGGGAAAGAACAATGGTAGATTGCTAAGATGGAATCTTGCTTTGCAAAGGTATGATATGACAATATTACATAGGGCTGGAGCCAAAAATCAGAACTCAGATGGGCTGTCTAGGATCTATGAGGAGTGAACTGATTTGGGAAGCTCATCCCATGCAGGGGATAGAACCCCCAAATTCAGTCTAGGTGGGGAAGAATTGTAACACTTGGACAGCTGGTTCTGATCACTGTATCATTTTTTGTAATATAAAAATGGGTTATGCACAGTCTCTTGTGAGAAATGCTGAAACAGCATGTGAGATCACATACACACACACACACACACACACACACACAGATTTTAGATACAAGGTATTACCTGGAAGGCCAGAAGCTAATTACAGGCTAGAAGATACCTAACTGCCAAGATAGATCATAAACTTTGATAACGCTTAGAGGAAGAAGAGCAGGTTGTGACGTTTTAGTGCGAAGTCATAAAAGATGCTTTGATGTCCTGGAAAAGGGGAAACTGCTCCTAAGTTCAAGGAAAACTCAGTTTGAAGAAAATGAGTTGTGCTGAGAATTTCAGAATTTAATACTTTGAAAAGACATCCTGTTTTTGTATGGATATTTTTTTTATATATTCTGACAGAGGAGGAGCTAGGTGACCTCATGCAAAGAGGTGGGCAAAGCCAGCTTTTAAACAGAATTCTGTTTTCTTTCAGACACTTTTATCTACACTCTGACAAAGAAACATCTTTGAGCACTTTAAGCAGGTATTTAGAGAGAGAGAGACAAAATCTAAGTACTGTAATAGGAATTGCACTGTTAAAACCTTGTTCTTGTAAAAGATTTGTATGTTCTTGTGATATATGGTTCTGTATTTTATGTTTTACATATCTTTTATCTATTTTAGTAAAACTCTATTTTTTAGAGCCTACTTCATCTGTCTTTGATATCTTTCCTTTACAAGTGAAGTATATATGGTTAAAGCAGACACTGTACATAAGCTTGAATGATGATACCAAACTGGAAAAAGGTAAACATTTTAATCTGAGGTCTTTATTAAAGTTTTTAAGGTTTCATTTCTGTACACCTGGTTAGGTGCCCATAGGCAAAGATATCTGGGCCCCCAAAGACAGATTTATCTGAGCCTATGTATTGGGTACGTTAGCAAGAGGTTCACAGTTTGAATCCTTCCAGAACTGAGACCAAAGGTTGATCTCAATCCACAAAACAGACAGGAGGGTTACCCTGTTTCTGTTAACTGTTCACAAGACTGCGCTCGGAGGTTGGCACTTTGGGAGTAGACAACTGACCTGCTGAGTTGGTTTGTGACAGTGTTGTCACTGTATTGCATGCTGGTGAGACCCTACCTGGAGTACTGTGTGCAGTTTTGGAGCCCACACCTCAGAAAGGATGTAGATTGGGTGGAGGCGGTCCAGAAGAAGGCAAATAAAATGGTGCTGGGGTTTCAGGAGAAGCTGTATGTGAGACTGATGGATCTCAACATGTACAGACTGGAAGAGAGGAGAGTGAGAGGTGACATGATAGAGATCTACAAGTACCTCACAGGGGTAAACTCAGACACAAAGGGCAACCCTAGGAGGCATACACCAAGTACAGTTCAGCCCCTAGTCTTACTGTCTGCTGAGCTTCATTGATCTTTACCAACTAGGAGAGAGACCACTCACGGAGGGAAGGCAGACTCTGACAGGTGCAGAAGCAGGGATTCCTTGACAGCAGTTCTACCTGAATCCTCCTTGGAGTGCACAGTCTGGGCTCCTTTCTCCATTGAGGCAGCTTCTCTCCTCACTTGCTCTGCCCAGACCCAGCCAGTGGCTGCTCTCTCAGCATAAGGAGCAGTTGGAACACTTACTCCACACCCCCTTTCCATCCTATCAGTTCTGGGTGTACTCTGATTTTATGTGCAGTTGATGTAACAAGGGTTTGGTACATCTAGAAGGCAGAACATCACTGATTGTTTTTGGTCCATTCGGAGCCTAACAGCTCAGGAAAACAGCCACCTCCTACCCCCCCTGCTGAGCAGATACACACCCAAGGGAAATAGCAGGCATCCCTTTTCTTTGAAGATAGCCTCTAGGCAATATACTTCTCCTGCCAGGAACTTAAACAGAGAAGTAAAGGCCACTATGAACCTCTTGAACTGCAATGACTATGGCACACTTTTTACCAAGGACTTCATTTACAGACTGGGGCACTGCCCAGCATGCTCCATAATCAGAGACCTCCGATCACAGCTTCATGTAGCATGGGTTGAGATAAAATATTTCCATGGTAATTTAAATTGGCCTTCACTGGGCAGCAGAGTAAAACCTTTAGTTTCAAGGCACACTACACCAGTACCCCTACCCCAAATGACAAACAGGCCAGGGGGCTGGCAGTAGGTCAGGTCTCGTACAAGTGGCACAAAATCCTCAATACAGGATGGTGCCAAATCTATTCAAACATTGAATAAGTACACTGCACTATCTAGCATGACAAATAGCAAAACGATTGTCAAAAATTCTGTGAGCCCAGAGCAGCGCACGGAGGTACAGCACACAACTAAACCCACTAAAAAGGACAAAAAAGAAACTAGTATTGATAATTGGTGACTCAACGATTAGGGGTGTAAAGACTCACCTCCAGCAGGACCATGCTTCAACTGTGGTAAGGTGCCTCCCTGGAACATCACCATGGAGGGACACCAGTCACATAGAGGAAATCATTTGAGGCATCGATTGAGACACACATGTCATTCTCCATATAGGTATGAATGACCTAGCCAGTAAGTCAGTAGAGGAAATGAAACAAAACCTCACCAGGCTGGGTGACAAGCTTGCTTCTCTTTCATCCACTATCACCTTCTTTGACATTTTTTATTTATTTATTTTTTATTTTAGTCTTTGGTAACCGGGTAAGGCCCACTTGGCACAAGTGCCTGTTTTCAGGGGCGACTTGGGAGCACTGGGCGGTTAAGTGACTTGTTCAGAGTCATAAATTCTGCTAGTCTGGAAAAAAAGAGACAGCAGGCAGAAGATTAGGGAAAGAGACATCTCCGAGCTAAACACCTGGCTAAAGGACTGGTGCCAGGAAAATGGTCACCACTTTATTGGACAGTGACAGGACTCCAGGGAATGGGAGTTCTTTAAATTTGATGGCCTACACCTCTCAAAGGAGGGGACCCGAGTGCAAGAGCAAAAATTTGATGTTCACATCAGTCAGTTAAACTAATGGATGGGGGTTGGTACAGACACCCCTAGCACAAAAAGGGTTGCCAAATGCCCCTCCCTCATCAACAACTAGTTTAACAAGGATGTGTCAATCATACTCGGACCAAACATCACACCAAACATACTCTGACCAAGCATTTCAACAAAATTGCACAACCAAAACATATTAAAAATGCAAATGACCAAAACAGAAGGGGATGGAAGGCAATGTGCATCAATGCTCATAGTCTACCAAACAAAATCCCTGATCTCGCAGCTGTAATGGCAGATGCACAATTAGACTTGATCGCTTTTACAGAAACATGGTTTACTGGGAACCACTCCTGGGACGTCACCATCCCAGGGTATTTGTTATTCTGGACAGATCTCAAGGGAAAGAAAGGAGCTGGGTGGCATTATATGGCAGAGATGACATACGTGCAACAGAAGTCCAGGGAAAACACCATAAAGCAGAGGCCCTTTGGGTTACACTAGGAGCCGGAGTCAAAGCCCCTATCTGGGTAGGAGTCATATACAGACTCCCGTCCCAAGAGGCCGACATAGACAAGGAGCTCTTGGAAACCATCTCGATGATGGTGGACAGGGTGAGTTGTTGCTTGTGGGGGATTTCAATCTACCAGATGTGGATTGGTCCTCATACACAGCATTCTCAGACCAGAGTAAAGAGTTCATTTTTGCACTAAGGGGAGCAGGTTTGCATTAACTGGTGAACTCACCCACCAGAGACAAAGCAATATTGGTTCTAGTGCTGACAAACAGCACAAGGATCTCAGAAGCAGAGGTGGGAGCCAATCTATGAACCAGTGATCAAAGTTCAATCTGGTTTACTGTGAACAATATGGAGGAAAATTGTCACACCAAAATCAAGGTACTAGATTTCAGAAAAGCCAGCTTCCCCAAAATGAGAACTATGATTGCATTCATGCTAGAAGGAGGACTCACAGGAGATGTAGAGGAGTGCTGGAATAATCTGAAGGCTGCTCTTCATACAGTAAGAAGTGTATGCACGAAGCGGTTCAGCAAGTCCAAAAAAAGGAAAAGACCACTCTGGTTCTCTCATGAAGTAGCATCCAAAATGAAAGAGAAAGAAAAAAGGTTTTTACATAATTCAAGCAAACAAAACACAAAGCAGACATGGAAGAATACAAGAACAAATTGAAAGAGGTAGGGAAAGCTGTTAGAAGGGCAAAAGCACAGACAGAAGAAAATAGCAAAGGGTGTTAAGGAGGGAGAGAAAACCTTCCATAGATACATAAGAAAAAAAAAAACTAAGGGAGGAACAGTCTGACTAGCAAACAAGGAAGGTAAGATGGCAGAGAGTGATGAGGGCAAGGCAGAAGTGCTAAATGAGTTCTTTTGCTCTGTCTTCACCATAGAAGATGGTGCCAAAGGTCCCACACTGAGCAGGACAAAGGAAGATACCCAGGGAGCAGATACTATCCCCTTCACACAGGAGAGGGTACTAAAAGAGCTTAATAAACTGTAGTAGTAGTAGTAGATAAAATTTATTTATACAGTGGTACCACCATTAGGGCTAGGTATGCCCTTTTCACAAGGTGCACCTGTTTAAAGTATCAAGTTACAATAACATAAAATACATATACATAAGTTCAAAAACGAGACATGTCTCAATTGAACAGATAACATTCAAGGGGAATATAAATGACTACAGGGAAAAATACACATTCATTACATTACTATGTGTTTCATCCAACAAAATCACCACATAAGTCAATTCTCATGTATACACTCTTCCTATCCAATTTAATCTATCTATTACATATACAACAGTACTCAAATTCCCTATAAACTGCAGTTTTAAAAATATCTAGTTTCATGTGTAAATTTTTAAGATACACGGGAAGTTGATTCCAACAAAGAGCTGCCTTATACTGAAAGGTCATAAATGTAAATTTATTTTTGTATTTAGGAATTACTAACTCTCTAGCCATTTTTTTCTCAGGTTACAACCATGTTTTGGTTTTTATAACTTTTCTACTAATCCACATATCAAATTGTTTTTTAAAATTCCATGAACTTGTATAGCCCATGTCCATTTTCTTCTGGTTTCTAGTGGGCTCTAGTGGAAAAAGCCATGGGACCGGATGGCACACACCCTAGGGTACTGATGAAGCTCTGAGAGAAACTGGCTGCACCACTGACTGAGCTTTTCAACAGGTCACTAGACAGTGGGAAAATACCTCAGGACTGGAAACAGGCAACCATTGTGCCTTTACACAAGAGCAGAAACAAGGAAGAGGCAGGAAATTACCACCCTGTCAGTTTGACTTCAGTTGTGGGGAAAATGATGGAGTCACTACTAAAAGAGAGGATAGTGGGGTACCTAACAGATACTGGAAAAATGGACCCAAAGCAACATGGCTTCACAGCAGGACACTCTTGTCAAACCAACTTGATCAACTTCTTTGACTGAGTCACAAGAACATTGGCTCAGGGAGGGGCAGTGGATGTTGTATACCTAGCTTTCAGCAATGCCTTTGACACCATCCCTCATAGAAGGCTAACCAACAAGTTGGGACATATGGGAGTTGGCCAGAAGATGGTCAGCTGGATCAGTAACTGGCTGAATGATAGGACCCAGAAAGTGCTAGTCAATGGATCATTGTCAAGGGAGGGTAGGATGACCAGTGGTGTTCCGCAGGGATCGGTACCGGGACTGATCCTATTTAACATATTTATAGCAGACATAGTGAATGGACTAATAGGGAAGGTTTACCTGTTCGCAGATGATACAAAACTCTGCAACAGAGTGGACACAAGGGAAGGAGCAGACAACATGGAAGCTGATCTTAGAAGGCTAGCGGATTGGTCCAGGGACTGGCAGTTACAATTTAATGCCAATAAGTGCAAGGTAATGCACTTGGGAAAGAGGAAACCTGGAAAAATTACACACTGGGAGGACAACAACTTGAGGAGACACAAACAGAGTGAGATCTCAACATAATCATCACTGACAAATTAAAGGTAGGAAAACAAAGTGAGAAAGCAGCACAGAAAGCAGGTGGCATCCTCGGATGTATAAGTAGAGGTTTTTCTAGTAGAAAGAGGGAGGCTATCATGCCCATCTACAGGTCCTTGGTGAGGCCACACTTGGAGAGCTGCATTCAGTTCTGGAGACCTCACCTCAAGAAGGACATTGACCATTTGGAAACAGTGCAGATGAGGGCTACTAAGATGGTGCATGGACTGCATCACAGGTTATATGAAGCAAGACTCAGGGAGCTGAACCTATACTCCATTGAGAAGAGAAGAAACAGAGGGGACATGATTGAAACATTTAAGTATGTGAGGAGATTTAACTCAGCTCAAACAGGCAATCTATATCAACAGAACATGGCAGCATGCAAGAGAGGGCATGATATGAGACTGTTTGGAGGAAGGTTCAAAAGCAACCTCAGGAAGTACTTCTTCACAGACAGAGTGCTAGACCTGTGGAACAGCCTACCCCAGGAGGTGGTAGCATCAAATACAATCAGGGAGTTTGAACTTGCATGAGACAGACATAAAGGACAAGTTAGGATGAAGGCTGCATAGGGAGGGGGGTAGTTTCTAGGGCAGACTAGATGGATCGCACAGTCTCCATCTGCCTACGCTTTTCTTATGTTCTTAACAGGGTCCAGGAGGGTAGTCTCTTTTAAATGAGATGGAGCACCAGGATCAGGGGGCATGCGATGAACCTGGAGAGGGAAAAACTTAAGAGAGATGTGAAGAAACATCATTGAAAGAGTGGTAGATGCCTGGAACAGACTACCAGCAAAAGTGGCGGAGACAAAAACAGTGTGTGTGTGTGGGGGGGGGTGGCTTAAAGCATTTGTGGGATACAAAGATGGGTGTATTAAAATCAGTCAGGAAGAAGGGAGGGTCACTGGAGACTAGTTAGTGCCTGTGGAGATGGACTAGGCAGGGAACATCTGGGAAGACTGGGTGTCTGCTAACAAATGCTATATATCTATGTTTTTATGTTTCATGCTTTAATTTTGTCTAAACCTATGCATGTACATCAGTATGTCATATATTTACTGTCTGGTTTCTACAGTTAACTCTGGGTAGCCCCTGAAAAAGAAACTTTATTTCAGTGGGCCTACCCAATTATCAAAGTTAAAAAAAATACATAAATAAAGACATATTCTACTATATGCTGACAACGCCGTGATTTATGCAGCTCACAAAAATCTCACCTCCCTCCAAGACTCCCTCCAGCATTCTTTCAATGATGCTGAGAACTGGTTTAAGAAGAGCAGGCTAGTAATTAAACTCAAAAAACTAAGGCAATGCTCTTTGCCCACTCCCAGAACAAAGCCAGCAAAAGTCCCCTCCAAATCCTCCCCAGCACTTGTCAACCACTCAAACAAGTTTACTCGTACAAATACCTTGGAATCACATTTGATTCAGCCCTCAACTTTCATGCACACATTACTGCCCTTGCTTCTGCCGCACACGCCTTGGCATCTTCTACCACCACAAGGACTGACTCCCACCTGATGCCCTCAGGCTTACCATCATGTCCACAGTAATGTCCCTTTCTGACTATGGCTTCCCAGTATATGGTGCTGCTGACCCACTGCCCTCAGCAAGATTAGACTGATGCTAAATAAGGCTTACAGGCTACTAACCAGTGCCCCTAGACTCAACCACACCTGTCAACTCTATGACATGGCCAAACTCCTAAACCTTGACAAATGCATCCACTGCCAAACCGACCTGCTAATCAAGAAAATTCTACTTGGGCTCCCCCCTCAGGGTGTCTGCCTCCATCCAACTTACACCCCCCAGAGCCTCCACCTGAACCTCGGACAAGGTCACTCTACTAGTGCCCAGAACTAGGCCCACCTGGGCTCAGAGGTCATTCAGCTATAGAACCCCTACCTGGTTCAACTCATTCCTCACAGCCATTTACAACACTGCCAAAATTGCCCCCTTCAAAGCTGCCTTACGAGACCTGCTGTTCAACACCTGCTGCTGCACCTGTCACTAAAAGATGCTCTGATGCTCTTCTGGCACTATTGACATGGCCCACTGGGCTGAACACCCACCCACCCCACCCCACCACTCCCTCGGCCTTCTCTCCTCTGCCAGTACCTGCTGGTACTAATTGAAATGTTTATTAATTACACATGTGTTCAAGCAATTGTATGTAATGCTATGTAGTTCTGTTCATGCAACCTATGTAAAACTATGTGATTCTGTATGTCTGTATTCTGTAAATATGTAAAAAATCTGTTACTCTGTCTTGATTGTACTCTGTAAATTATGTTACCATGTGTGTCCTCTCTGTGATGAGGTACCTTTGTAAATGAGCTGCTGGCTCAAAGGTTGTAAATCTGATTATACAATAAATAAATAAAAAATACATATACAATAAATAAATGTGTCTCTGAGTTTTTCTGAAGTTGCATGCTCAGTTTATGCAGGGAGGAAAAATTAGAGGATGTGGCTGTGACAACAATGGGAAGGAAGGAGTTAATAGCTTGGATTTGTGGTTGGGATTTTCTAGCAGTCTGAAAACACACACACACACACACACACACACACACACACACACACACACACTGATTTCACTGCCTAGCAGCATCTAGATAAGGTGTCATCCGGTTGTAAATCTTAGAGAGAATGACCAAGAAGGAGGAGGGCATCTACACACACACTCACACAGAGTCGGAAAGGATTGAACCACTCAAATATAAACTGGATGTTAAATTGATGTAATTGGTTATCTATAGGGTTGTTTAAACTGATAAGAACACAATTAAACAGGTACATGATACATGGCTGGTGCATTCAAAGGGGGACACGAATTACCTATTCAAGGGAAGACTATAAAAAGTGTAGAAAGACAGTTACATGTTGTTGTTCTGCTGGGGGTTACAGCCAAGAAGTTAAGCTGGGAGCCTATCCCTCTAGCTATGTAGGTCCGGGGGAGTTACATAGATAGATAATATAGGAATGCAATCTCTCTCTTCAAGCGTAGCACAGGGGTAAGAAGAGTAGCATATCTTAGCTAATAGTTTTTTTCTTTTTGTCATCTGTTATTTAAAAACATTTTTTTACTTTTCCTGTAACAGTGTTATTCTCTTATGTTAGACATATATAGCCTGTACTGCATTTTTTGACCTACTGTTACGTAAAAAGCTATTTATTTGCTCAACAGTCGTGGTTATGATTTAAATTACTTCTAAGGTATTTTAAGGTTTCCACTGACTGAGTCAAAGCTCTGTTTAGCATCCACCACCCGAGAGACGCGCTATCAGGCTCTGATCTGTGCAATTGCATGTTTGACCTCCCAGTTCTGTGCAAGTGGGAAGGTAGGTTGCTGGAGGACCCAGCTGGTGGCAGTTAATAGTTAAAGACAGACACCTTTCTGAAAGCTGTTATAGCCAGAGAGAGAGAGAGAGAGAGAGAGAGAGAGAGGTGGTTTGTCACACATTGGTTAGCAGAGGTGGAGTGACTGTGAACCTTTTAGCACACTGAAATACAGAGTTTGCCTGTGGAACTTTTACCTTAGCAGTTACGAAACAGGATATACAAGAGTACACTTGTACAACTGTTTTTGTGTTTCTAGTTGGCACAGTTTAATGTAGGTTGAAAGAATGAGCTCCATGGATTATGACTCACTTACTGTGCAACAACTTGGTGACAAGTGCCAGGAAAAGGAGATCCAGCATGAATGTCTAAAACAGAAACAAAAGGCAGACCTTATAGCTGCCCTGGTGTCACATGACCAGAAGTAGAAGGTCCCTGGGGGTGAGTCATGAGCTGATGTAGCAGACCCCCCCAAATCAGCTTGATGCCCTGCAACTGCAGCTGTTGCTGTGGGACAAGGAGCTGGAGATGAAAAAGCTGGACTTTGAAACAAAAACACTGGAAGCAGAAGTAGAGACAAGAAGATGAGGAGCAGAGAAAGAACTGGAAGAAAAAAGACTGGTGGACATAGAAAAAGAACATCAGCATGAACTCCAGAGACAACAGCATGAGAAGGAAATCATGACCCTGTGCAACCAGCAAATCATGAGTAACGGTGGAGTGAGTTTTCCTCAGGAAGCCAAAATTAATTCTAAATTGTTTCCTCAGTTTGGAGAGAGAGATAATCTTGATCTATTTTTAAGATCGTTTGAGAGAGTATGTGAGCAGTTTCAATTGGGTAAGGCCCATGGTCAACTCATCTCACACCCTATTTACAGGGAGGGCTGTGCAGGCATTTACTAAAATGAGTGATGAAGACTATGTTGATTATGATAAGGTTAAAACAGTGTTGTTAAAATGTTTTGAATTAACTCCTGAGGCTCATAGAAGGAAATTTAGGGAGTTAAATAACAGCCCAGAAGACAGCTATATTGAATTGCAGGTTCAACTGTGTACTTACCTTGACATGTGGGTGGATGGGGCAAAAGCAAACACTGTGGAGCTAATCAAAGATTTGTTTGTGAGGAAGAAATTTCTTAAAATGGTACCTGAGAATCTGCGTTTATGGCTCCTGGACAGGACATGCAGCTCCTCAAAGGAGGTGACAGCAAGTGTTGACCTGTACTTCGCTAACAGGCCATACATGCAGCATAAGTCTCACATTGAGGGGGCAGCACATGGTTCTAAGTGGTCCAATGGGGGCAGCCCAAAAGAAACCAGCCTGCACCTGAGCCCAAAGCAGAATCCTCTGGTTCTAAAAGGGACCCAAGAGACTGGGCTCAGGAAATGTAATATTTGCAGTCAAGTGGGGCACTTGAGATATAACTGCCCTCAGAAAATGGTTAAAGGTCAAAGGCCTGGAGGAGGGGGTGATCAAAATAGCAGTGGTCTGTCGGTAGGGTGTGTGCAGTCTGAAGAACCACACTCCTCCTCCAAGCATATGCACCCTGTTGTAGTTAATGGAACAGTTACCCAGGGACTGAGGGACACAGGTGCTTACATCTCCTTGGTGAGGCAGAATCTAATCTGGGCAGAGCAAATGCTGCCAGGAAAATACTCCAAGATACGGAAAGTCACAGGGCCAGCAGCCCAAATACCAATGACTCAGAGTCTTCCTGAGCTGGGAGAGGCATGGAAAAAAGGAGGTGGGGGTCATAGAGGATCTCCCTGTAAATGTGATCATGGGGAATGATTTTGATCACAAGGAATCTCTGGTGTGCATTACAATCCACTGACAGGCAAAAGGGCAAGCTTATGAGGGTGACAAGGGGGAGACTCAACCGGATCCAGCCCCTCCCACAGCAACTGAGGAAGTGACTAGCATGGGGAGGGACTGGCTAGAAGCAGCAGTCCTGAGCCCCAGTCACAAATAAAGAAGCACACAGGACTTCCTTCCAAAGGGGAGCTGGGAGGGGTCAGATGAGAGGAGCTGGACTCTGCACAGCGGGTTGACCCTACCTTGCAAAAACTGAGGGAAATAGCTAATTAGGCTGAGGGTCCTCAGGGGGGTAAAGAGTCAGTTTACTGGGATGATGGGCTGCTGCACAGAAAATGTACAGCTGGAAAAGGGCTAGATGGTAAGGTGCTCCAGTAGCTGGTAGTCCCCAAGGTTCACCACCACCAGCTTTTGGAGCTTGCCTATGATATCCCTTTTTCAGGCCACTTGGGTGTGAGGCGTATGAAAGAATGGCTCACCAACATTTTCTTCTGGCCTAGTATTGGCAAGGATGTGGCAAATTACTGTAGGACTTGTCCACAGTGCCAGAAAGTGGGGAAAATGGGGGACAAGGCCAAGGCAGCTTTGGTGCCCCTGCCCATTATTGATGAACCATTCAAAAGGGTAGCTGTGGACATAGTGGGGCCATTAAGCACCCCAAGTCACACTGGCAAGTGGTATATCCTGGTGGTAGTCGATTATGCCACAAAATACCCAAAGGCAGTGGCCATATTGTCCAATAAGGCAGAACCGCTGGCTGATGCACTGTTGGAAATATTTACCCGGGTGGGCTTTCCCCAGGAAATACTGACAGATCAGGGTGCCAATTTCATGTTGGGGTCAATGAGTAGTTTGTGGAAGAAGTGTGGGGTAAAGCAGCTCAAAATCTCCCCATATTATCCCCAAACTAATGGTCTGGTGGAGCAATTTAATTCAGCCCTTAAGACCATGTTAAGGACTTTTGCTGACCAGCACAAATGGGATTGGGACAAATACTTGCCGCATCTCCTATTTGCACAGAGGAAAGTCCCACAGAAGTTCACAGGATTCTCACCTTTTGGGCTCTCGTTTGGCCATAGGGTAAAGGGGCCCTAGAGTTGGTTTGAGATGAATGGGAGGGTGACTGTGCCTCCCAAGTGAAGTCTGCTGTAAAGTATGTCCGGAACTTCAGAACCTGCCTTATGGAGCTCATGGGGCTTGCTCAGCAGCACGTGGCCACTGCACAACAGTGGTAAAATGTCTGGTATAAACACGGGGCCTGAGCCAGAAAATACAAGGTGGGACAGTGAGTGATGGCACTCATACCTGTCTAACAGAATAAACTCCAGGCAGCATGGGAGGAGCCCTTCTCCATTATCCAAAAAGTTAGTGATGTCAATTACATGATAGAGCTACCTGGCAGAAAATGCAGGTGAAAGGTATATCATGTTAACATGCTAAAGCCCTACTATGACAGAGGGGATTTGGTCCTTGCTGTATGCAGCACCCCCCAAAAAAAACGAGGCTGATCCACTGGTGGACCTGCTCAGAGAGGCCTAATTCAGATCCTCCATGGACAACCTCACCCTTTCCAACCAGCTGACACCAACCCAGGTGCAGGAAATTCAGGGTGTGTTGAAACAATTTGGGGACATGTTCACAGGGAAACTGGGGTACACCACACTGACTGAGCACCATGCGCATACTGGGACCCAGGTGTCCCTGAGACAGTCTCCCTACAGGGTACCAGAACAGGTTAAGCAGACCATGAAAGAAAAGCTCAAGGAGATGCTGGAGCTTGGAGTAACCCAGGAATCCAGTAGCCCTTGGGCCTCGCCCATTGTACTGATCCTCAAGAAGGATAGTACCACCTGATTTTGCACTGACTACAGGAGACTCAACAGCTGCATGGAGTCAGATGCCTATCCCATGCCCAAAATAGATGAGATCCTGGAGCGACTGGGGGAGCCAAGTATCTGACCACAATAGACCTAACAAAAGGCTACTGGCAGATACCTATGACCCCTGTAGCCAGGGAAAGATCAGCTTTTGTCACTCCATTTGGCTTATACAAATTCAAGGTAATGCCCTTTGGAATGAAAAATGCATCTGCAACCTTTCAATGACTTGTGGATCGCATTCTGGCTGGAGCAGGTGAGTTTGCACTGTCATATATGGATGACATAGCCATATACAGTACAGCCAAAACTGGGAAGAGGACATCATAAATGTGCAAAAGGTGTTCCGCAGGCTAAAGGACACAGATCTGACAGTCAAGGTGGAAAAGTGCCAAATAAGTATGGCAAAAGTGTCCTACCTTGGTGGGTAGCGGACGCATCTGCCTGAAACCTGCCAAGGTTGATGCCATCCTAGCCTGGCCCACTCCTACCACCAAGAAACAGGTAAGGACATTTCTGGGGATAGCAGGGTACTACCAAAGGTTTGTCCCTCTCTATAGTTATCTGGCTATGCCCCTGAGAGTCCTAGCCAAAGCGGGAAAGCCAGATAAGGTGCAGTGGACAGAGGGCTGTGAGGATGCTTTTCAGGAGCAAAAAATGCCTTAAGTGGGCCAGCTGTATTGGCCAGCCCCAATTACAGTCTAAAGTTCATTGTCCATGTGGATGCCTCAGACCATGGGCTGGGATCTGTGCTGAGCCAGGTTACCCAGCAGGGAGAGGAACACCCGGTCATGTACCTCAGCTGGAGGATCCTGCCCAGGGAGCAGGCCTATGCCACAATCAAAAAGGAGTGCTTGGGAATAGTGTGGGCCCTTTGAAGCTGCAGCCTTACCTATATGGGAGAGAATTTACTGTGGTCACAGATCATAATCCCTTAATCTGGCTTCATAGGTAAAGTGGGCAAAATGGAAAACTACCATGCTGAAGCTTGGTATTGCAGGTATACAACATGACCATCAAGCAGCACAGTGGTAAACAAAATGCCAATGCAGACTAGCTATCTAGGCAGGTCTAACAGCATGGCTGGATACTATGGGCACTTCCCAGCAGTTGCATGAATGCCTGTGTCACTTAGGGTGGCCCAAAGGACATGCCTTCATCAACTGGAGGTTGGGGAATGTGACAAAAATGGGAAGGAAGAAGTTAATGTCTTGGATTTTTGGCTGGGATTTTTCTAGCAGTCTGAAAAAAAAACACACACACTGTAATGCCACTGCCCAGCAGCATCTAGATAAGGTGTCATCTTGGTTGTAAATCTTAGAGAGAATGACCAAGAGGGGGAGGGCATCTACACGCACACTCACATAGAGTCTGAAAGGACTGGACAACTCATATATAAACTGGATATTAAATTGATCTAATTGGATATCTATAGGGCTGTTTAAACTGATAGGAACAATTAAACAGATACATGGTAAATGGTTGGTGCATTCAAAGGGGGACAAGAATTACCTATTCAAGGAAAGACTATAAAAAGTGTAGAAAGACAGTTACATGTTGTTGTTCTGCTGGGGGTTACATCCAAGAGGTTAAGCTGGGAGCCTACCCCTCTAGCTACATAGGTCTGGGGAGCTACATAGATAATATAGGAATGCAGTTTCTCTCCTCAAGCATAGCACAGGGGTAAGAAGAGTAGCATATCTTAATTAATAGTTTTTTTTGTCATCTGTTATTTAAAAACATGTGTTTACTTTTCTTGTAACAGTGTTATTCTCTTGCATTAGACATATATATCCTATACTGCAACTTTTGACCTACTGTTAAGTAAAAATATATTTATGTACTTAACAGTTGTGGCTGTGATTTAAATTATTTCTAAGATATTTCAAGGCTTCCTCTGGTTGAGTCAAAACTCTGTTTAGCATCTCTCACTCAAGAGACACACTACTAGGTTCTTATCTGTACAATTGCATGTTTGGCCTCCCAAGTGGGAAGCTAGGTTACTGGAGGACCCAGCTGGTGACAGTGAATAAAGACAGGCGCCTTTCTAAAAGCTGTTTCAGCCCAGAGAAAGAGGTGACACAGTGGCCATTTTTTTGCACCTAGTAAATCATGGGTCAAACAAGGTTTATTCCTATTCATGTGCATTATAAACCTTGCTGTAGCCCATCATAGGTACCCATGCTGGCTCTGGATTTGCTGTCAATGCCATTTGTGCCATAGGTTTGTGCAATGTGCTTACACTATGACCTAAGTAAGAGAAAAATGGCATACCAGCTGGTTAGAGTCTGTATTTTTTGTCAAATTTATTTTGAGTGCCACCCGTTGGATGTATGAGGTTATATGGCATTTATGTTTTATATTTATTTGGAACTGATTGTGCTTTTGCAAACCATAATATTTTACTATAAAACACAATAAAACCCGCACAATAAATGTTGCCATTATTTTGAAATGTTCAACACATAAAGTATTGATAAAGTATTGAAAGCCACATCTTACAAGCACTATTTTGCTTGCAAGAAGGTAGTCACGTTACTAGGAACAGTACTGGTGGACATATTCCACTAAGGCCCTGTCCACACTTGAGTTCTTGTAACATTACTGGCAGTTAGTAACACTACAAGAATGGCAAACATGGTTCGCGTCCACACTGTAGCACAGTAAAATCGTGCTACAAACCATGTTCCAAAACCGTGCTCGAAACCTAATCGGAGCAGGTTCCTAGCACAGTTTCAGACAAAAATAGTTACCATAAACCATGTTAACAGTAGTGTGGATGCAAACTGTGCTGTAACATGGTTTAAGGCAACCTCCACTGACTTCCGTAGCATTTTTTAATGCTGCCCAAAGGAAAGGGGATAATTTACTTAATGGGATCCATTACCATGCCCATTCGCTAGTATCCTGGAATGCTTTGCATTGCTGCAAACATGCCTGGGAACTCAGAAGAGTAAGCATGGTGTCGGATCACAGTGTGGATGCACCGAATAATGTGCTCCACCATGGAACACAAAATGTTTAGAAAAACATTTTGAGAAATGAAGATCAGTGTTGACAGGTCCTAATATAAATACTTCCTATCCCTGCCAGTACCAGAGTAATAGCTCTGGTATCCTATGGTCAGCACAGATTAAGAGCCTGTCATATCTCTGGGGAAAACTAAAAACTTAATATTAATAAACAATTATGCTACTACTGTATTTCACATATTTTCTGCATCCATCCCCTCTTTTTTATTATCAAGAACAGCTGCTTGAAAATTATATCCTTGACCTTCAGACTTTATCGGTTCCTTTTGTTTGTCTTCATGTGATGTCATAATCTCTCATTATGAATTACAACTGGTTGCTGTGGAAAGCATTATGATGTCACAAACTGGTGTTTATGACATCACATAGAAATAAAGAGCAGGACCAGATGAAGTCTAAAAGAAAGGATCAGTTTCTTGCAAATTTCCTTAGTAATAATAAGAGAAGCCAGGAAATATAGAAAATATAGTTAAAGTGATAAATGATTTCCATAATTATCTCTGAGGAGTCACTGACTGTTGTGTGCAAATGGCTCCCACATTCAGTGAGGACACATTTATGTCCCTGTATGGAGACAACAGTTCCTAGTAAGATGCACAGTGTGAACTGGAGTACTTGTCAGCAGAAATGTGCTAACAAAGCAGGATAACGAATTCCACGTAGACAGACAATAACTAATACAAAGGTATATTACTTATACGCAGAAACTTATACTGTAGGTTTCCTTTCTTGGCAGAGCCATGCTTTACTTTCTTCCTGGGAAAGTAAAATCTGGCAGAGGGAGTTATTTAATAGCTAGTGAATTATTGCTTCTCTTTGTAGGAGGGGCTCCTCAGGTTTTACTGTGGCTTTGTGGCTGTGAGAACCCCATTACCAGCCTTATAAAACTCTCAAGAGCTGCATTTTCAAAATGAAGGATATAGGCAAAATTCCCCATGTTGGGCTTCACCTGTGTCCTTTGAAATGCAACGAAATATTTGATTGCTATTTTTAAAATTATTGATGCATTTGTGACAGTTTCTGTCATGCAGAGTGCATCAAAAAAGTGATACAAGGGTCACTTTGTTGGTGCACGTGTTGTTCTAAGTGATGCAAATTGTTGCAACTGCACCTGAATATTAGACCATTTTGAGGTGGGCTAACTTTCGGGTGCTATTTACACAAATTTGGCAGAGCTCCCTGAGGGCTTTCAAAGTCCACCTCTGAGTCTCAGTTCACTGTACATCAGAAAGGCCTTCAGAGTATATTTACTCACAAGGTTCAACAGAGCAGATAAAGAAGCAGAATCCTAGAAAGATTTTCAAGATTCTGGGGTGGAGTACTTAGGTTTGCCTTTAGGTACAAGAGATCCCTGTGGAGCAAGAAGCATATCCAGCACTGCGAATCTTAGGACTTTTCTTTCTTGTCCTAATTTGCTCCTAATGGGAAATGAAACAACACATAGGTTACGGATGGATGCCTTTAATACTAAACTTAGGACATTTTAAGGTAGAATGAACAGTACCTATGTTGATGGTCCTAAAACTGTTGCGACAATCCTGGGAAAATGTCTCAATTGAATATGTCTTGATGATTTAGGAGTCCGGTCAAAAGTACTGTATTGCAGAATTAGAATCAGCCTACCCCCAATAAATATCATAGTAAAAATTAGGTTTCTACATTACTTTGTTTTACAATTATGAACTATTTTGTAACACTGATTTCACTCCCTGTTCAAAAAAGTCAGTTTTAGTGAAAAGCCACTAATGATGTCACAACCAGAACTCACAGACTAGTCCTCCCTATCAGCAACCTTATAGGACCTATTTCTTCAAAGTTATCGAAACTGTAGTTGTAGTATGTGTTTAAAAAACAACTGACACAGGGTTGCCTGCTGTGCTTGCATTTCCAGAATGTTCAGATGCATGGTACTGTACTTTAGAATGCATCAGGGAGTGGTTTTGGAATGCAGTGTTGAACAAAGGTATAGACTGTCAAAGTGGCGCCCAATTTTAGAATGTTGGGGGGCATGTAATCTCGGCATGTGGCAGGGATGTGCCATTTTGCAGTGTGGTGGGACACAATCTCAGAATGCGACAGGGACACACATTGAACAATTAGTGGGGACTGGCAATTCTGGAATTTAAATAAGGATGTTCATTGTTGGGATATATGTCAGGACACATCATTTTACTTTGAAACTGCTTGTCCTTGCCACATTCTGGAATTGTATGCTTCCATCACATTTTAAAAATGTGCACCACAACCCCACCACAATCCAACATTGTGCGTCCCAGCCATATTCCAAAATCGCACATCCTCGCCACATTCCAAAATTGCATATCCACACCACGTTCAAAAGTTGTGTTTCAGTGCCACATTCTGAAACTGTCACCATCACATTCCAAAATTGTGTCATTGCCACGTTCTGAAATTGTGCATCACAGACACATTCCAAAATTGTGCGTCACTGCCACATTCTGAAACTGAGTGTCACTGCCGCATTCTGAAACAGTGCATCACCGCCACATTCTGAAACTGTGCATCACCACCACATTCCGCAGTCATGCGGCACTGCTGCATTCCTCAGTATTGCATCACCAATACATTCCTCAGTGTTGCATCACCACTACATTCTGAAGTGGTGCATCCCTGCCACATTCCACAGTGGTGCATCGCCACTGCATTCCATGGTGGTGCATCACCACCACATTCTGCAGTGGTGCATCACCGCCACATTCCAAAGTCACACATTGACACCACATTCTGAAGTCGCATGTCACCGCCACATTCTGAAGTCATGAGGTGCCGCCACATGCTGAAGTCATGCGGCACCGCCACATTCTAAAACTGCATGAGTGTCAGTGCCACTGCCATATTCTGAAACTGCATGAGTGTTCTTCAGTGCCACATTCTCAAATTGAGCGCCAGCACCACATTCTATAATTGTGTCACTGCCACATTCTGAAATTGTACCTGCCTGTCACATTCGAAAATTGTACCTGCTTGCCACATTCTATAATTGTGTGTAAATTTCCATGCTTCATTATTGCTTGTCATTGTCACATTCTGAAAATGTGCATTCCCACCATATTCTGAAACTGCACATCCCTACCACATTCTGAAGACGAGTGTCACTGCCACATTCAAATATTGAATGCTCAAGTTACATTCTAAAATTATGCATCCCTGGCTCATTCTGAAATTCCATGCGGCTACCAGATTCTGAAACTGCGTCATTGCCACTTTCTGAGATTTCGTGTCCACACTGCATTCTGAAATTGAATGTTGCCACCACAATCTGAAATCAAGCATACCAACCACATTTTGAAATTTTGCATCACTACACCACGTCAAATTAATCTTTCCAAGACATATTACAAAATTACATATCCCTTCTACCTTCCACAACTATGTGTCTCCTGCATTTTAAAATTGTGTATCTCTGCCGCATTCTAAAACTATATGACACCGCCACATTAAGAATTTTAGCATCCCTGCCATTTTCCAAAATTATGTGTCCCACCTACTTTCTGAGATTATGTCAGAGCTGCATTCCACAATTGCAGTCTGGAGACATTTCAAAATCTCATCACTGCACTATTACAAGAATTGCACATATTTTTGTAATTCTAAAGCCATGTTTGCTGCTGTATTCCAACCCCCCCACCCCGTCACATTCCTAAGTACTGTACCTTGCATCCGTACATTCTGGAAATGCATGCCCTGACCCACCCATTGTCAGCTTTCCTTTTCCAGATGTTTAATACCACTACAGTTTTATGTAATGTGGGATAAATAAGTCTTGTAAGGTAGTTTGCAAGAACGATTAGGCTGTGAGCTCTGGTTGTGACATCATCAGTAGCACTTTACTGAAACTGGCTTTTTTGAACAGGCAGTAAATTTAGGGTTGCAAAATGACTTGTAACTTTAAAAAAAGTAACTTAGAGATCTCATTTTTGGCATGCGGCTGACTGGGGATATGCTGATGCAAATTCTGAATTTACTGATGCTAGAAATTTTGGCCAGACTCCCTCTTTAATTCAATGATTCATAATGTATTGTTTATTGCATAATATCCATTTAAGAGTAGAAAATACAGCTGTATTTTCAAGAACTTCAGAATTGTTTATAGCTGTATTGGGGCTTTTGATCATTTTATTGGATTAATAAGCAACTTTCAGAACACAAGTTTTCATGCTTACATAGAGCCTTTCTTCAGGTGATGGCAGTTTGTACAAAAAACATAAAAACTGCATCTCCTGAAGAAGGACCCTGTATAGGCCTGAAAGCTGGTACACCGAAATGTACATGTTGGTTCTATAAAAGGTATTAGAACATCTACTTTGTCTTCTCGATGTTTATCACTTACCATCATAAGGTAATTTTTAATTTACGCAAAGAATGGGTATTTCAAATTGTCATTCTTTGAATATGGTCCTAATATGATGGGGAAACAGCATGAGAAATTACTTTAAATGGAGAATTCCCTAAATTAAAAAGCTGAGCTTATATAATTTTAATAACCTACAACTACATACAACTATCCAGTTCAAAAAGAGTTCTTTTTGTGAACCAAGTGAGCATCCCTTTCCTCCAGTTTCCCCATCCTTACCTTGATCGTAGATACATAATGTACACAGATATTGGTGGCAGAAGAAGACATAGTCCATCCAGTCTGCCCTGATTCACTACCTATTGCTCTACAGGCCTTCTGCCTGACAGGGTCTATCTATACTCTCACCCTAGTTGGAACCAACAAGCCCTTGAATCATTCCCATCCTACCTGAAATCCCACCACAGTCCCTGCCTCCATCACCCCCCCTTTGACAGACCATTCCAATGGTCCAGCACCCTCTCTGTGAAGAAGAACTGCTTAATGCCCTTCTTAAACCTCCCACTCACATATCTCCAGTCATGCCCCCTAGTGACTGCATTTTCATTACTAATGCACAGGTTCTCATTATCCACTTTGTTAATACTCCTTAGTAACTTGTACATCTCTATCATACTCCCTCCCTTCAAGCCTCCAGTGAGTCATGCTAAGGATCTGCCAATGGTCTGATCATTAGTATTACTGCAGCCATACTTATTACCTAACATATGTCTGATCACTAATATTACTGTAGCCATACTTATTACCTAAGACATGTCTGATCACTAATATTGCTGCAGTCATACTTATTACCTAACATATGTTTTGAGATAACTGGCCAGATAATAAGTGATATCTCTTTGAACATGAAAAGATATAGATATATTTTCTTGATTCATTATGTCATAATGATATCTTTCTTTGTACCACTATGTTATAATGCATTCTTAACTCATTCGGAGTTTAGAATGTTCAGCCTCAGTAGCAGTACTAAACATGTTCAAATGCAAATAAATTTAAAGTGAAAAACGACAGCATGATACTATGAGTACAAAAGTTGTTCAGCACAAAACTATCTACAAAATGAGTGGCGCTTCATTTAAAGATACCCTATAGATTTTTTTTTATAGTAAGCAAAAAAAAAACCAGAAAATTATTCTTTCTTACTTTCTCGACAAACAAATGTGAATAACTTTAAAAAGAAAAAAAAATTATACCATGGTACTGTGAGCATGAAAGTTGTTTAGCACAAAAATATCTACAAAATGAATGGTGTTTCATGTATAGATACCGATTTTTTTAATAATCAGCAAAAAACTGCACTTTGATTTACACAGTACCCAAAAGAAACAAGAGGTATTTTATGCCACAGAATTTTAGGTACATGCCAGGCTACTTCAGATGAATATTTAATAGCAAACATGCAGTACAAGATGCTGTCTTCCAAAATCCCTGCCCACCCTCTAGTAAGCCTCGTTCACATCACCCCCACAACCCCCTACCTTCTGGTACTATTGGGCACCGACCAATAGTTTCTCCAGGAATCCATAGAACTGTAGATGGCAATGTTATGGAGAGCTGAAGAAATACTATAAATTCTAGTATGCTTGGAAAGTGAGTAAACCAGCTTGCTCAGCTCATATATCTAATGCCCAGATGTATAATAATTGTATGCAATCATCCGCAATCATAATACCACACTTCCTGGGTACATATATTAGCTATACTGGCTCTGCCTTGAATATCACAGCAATAAACATCTGACAGCAGCATACATCACATAGGGAATTCAATCAACAATGAGATAAAACAGAAAAAAGTACAATTTCTGAACAGAACTATCTTACTAACACATTTTAAATATCAAAATCCTGTTAGCTATTCCTAACAGACTGAGAACAGGGAAGGTGCTGCTTTTTTTCTGACTCTGTTTTTGCACCCGGACATGGGCGGGGGATGTACCACCTATTCAGTGCCTGGACTGCTGTCCTGGCATCCCCCTCCAGGCTGCCTAGTTGGGTGGCCCATAGCTTGCCCCCCATGGTGGGGCTGCCCTGTGGGGCTCAAGGGAGAGACCAAGATCTACCACAGGCCCAGCCAAGGCTTACACCTGGGATATCATTCAGAAGGCAGTCCAGGGGCTTCATGGAGCTCCTTGACCAAAGGTTTTTTCTTGGTTACCCCTAGGAGCATGGACATGCAATGATATCAGCATGGGACTGGCATGCTCCTGCACCCATCCCAGAGATGTCCACCGATGCTCTGCAATGCCAGGTGGTCCTGGCTGCTGGACACCCATTCTCCACTGGGTGTCACTAGTGTGCCAGGAATGACAACCTTCCCCCCGGAGGTGGAGAACTGTCCATGGGATACTCATCCAACCTTCCTCCCAGCCAACCCTCTGACACACTGTGCTCACTACCGAACATGGGTCATCAGCGCTGCAAGCAGTAGCATTACCACTGCACTAGTGGACTGGCTTGGGAAGGTGCTGCTTGACTGGGAAAATACCAGTGGATTTAAGAAATCCACTATCTACTCCAGTGATATTAGGCATTTGAAAACTGAATGGAGGGGCTACGTAGACTGATAGGTGCAGCTAACTTTATTTAGAATTTAATAAAGTAACACATTTGACATCAACAACCTATAGGAAAAAGGGGATGGAAAAGTCAGTTTCTTACTGCCAACAATCATGAAACAGGTTACCCGCCATCAGTAGTGTGGACCCAGCCCATAACAGCAATGGATCCTCCACATCTTGCAGTATCCCTTACAACAGTGAACTCTAGCACCAACAGCAGTAGACCCTGGCCCATCCCTGGCCAGACGGGAACAGAAGTGGACCCTCCCCATCTCACAGCATCCTCAACAACAGCGAGCACCAGCACCAAAAGTAGTGGACCCGTCCCTACCAGCAGTAGACCCTGGCCCATCCCTGGCAAAACACAACAGTAATGGACCCATCCCTAACAGAAGTGAACCCTGGCCTGTCCCTGGCAAAACACAACAGCAGTGGACCTTAGCCCATACCCAACAGCAGTGGATCTGGTCTAAATCCAACACAGCAGTTTTATTACCTTGCAGAAGTCTGAAGAACTAGATGATCCATCCATGGGGGTGGCTTTTCAGCTGTAGATGGAAACTTGCCAGCCAGCCTAGAAGCCACACAGAATGAGTTTGAGTGCAGTGCAGCAGCAAGGGAAGGGGTGTGAGGCAACAAGTGGTCTGGGGCAACTGGCAGTAATGGCAACTTATGGAAGGTGATGGTAGCCCACATCTCTTGGCCCCCCTTGCTGCGCCTCCTCAAGTGAATCACTTAGGAAAAGGAAATAAAAATGCCAGACTTTGGTGTTTGTTTTAAAGTGCCAACAGCACTACATCCCCCTAGTTCTGCCTTGTCATACAAGCGTAATATCAAATCTGCTTCAACTGCTACATGGCAGGAGCAATGAAACTAGGGGCTCTTCAAGAGCCCCAAGACACCCCTGGTGGGTGGCAGTAGTGTTTCTATGGCTCCTGCTCCTATAGAGCTCCTAATGTAGCCACACCAGGCATCAACAGTACAATCTCAAATCTGCTTCTGCTACCCAGGGGGAGCAATGAAGGTCAGGGTTCATTAAGAGCCCCCAGGGCATCATCAGGACACCTGAGGTGAGTAGCAGCACTGTTTCAGGGCTCTGGCTCCTATGGAGCTCCCAGTATAAGTGCACCAGGTGGAAACAGTATAAATGGCAGCTCCCACTCCTCAAGAAAACTCTGGGATGCTCGAGACTGTAGACAGCAGCTGAGGCTGGTGCTCGCACTCTGTGCTTCTGTGCAGGGGTACAGGTATTGTGCTAACATTGGACAAGCATTGGTGAGCTTGGAGCATGTTTGGAAATAATGTGTAAACACCAGCAGGGTTTGGGGAATTGGGCGGGTATTGGTGAGCTGAAAGTGGGGTTGAAAATAATGTGTAAACACCGTCAAGGGTTCAGGGAATTAGGTGGGCACTGGTGATCTGGGTATGGGATTAAAAATAACGTGCAAACACTGGAGGAGGTTCAGAGAATCAGGCAGGCATTGGTGAGCTGGGTCTGGGTTGGAAATAATGTGCAAACATGAAAGAAGGTTCAGGGAATTGGGTCGGCATTGGTGAGCTGGGTGCTGGGTTGGGAATAATGTGCAAACAACGTCGAGGGTTTGGAAAATCCAGCAGGCATTAGTGATCAGGGTAAGGGGGTTGCAAATAATGTGCAAACATGAAGGAGGGTTCAGAAAATTGAGCAGGCATAGGTGAGCTTGAAGCAGGGTTGGAAATAATGGGCAAACAGTGAGGGTTCAGGGAATTGGGCGGGCATTGTTGTGCTGGGAGTGGGGTTGGGCAATGTTCGACACACCACGGTCTTGTGATTAAAAATGTAATTATCCATTCAGCACCAGGTAGTGCATTAGAGAAAGAGCAATGTCTTCTAGAATGACCCAGTTTCCAGTTGCCTTGGTGACACAGCTGGTAGCACAAACAGAACGGTATTCTGGGCGGCCTGGGTTCAAGTCTTAGCTGAGGCACTTCTTTCTCTCTTATGTTTGTATGTGTTCCATAAATATGCACACCACACTCTTGTGATTGAAAATGTTCTGGAAATGCAGGGGGAGGTTTGGAGAAAAGGCAGGCAGCCAACATTTACTTTGGTGCCTCAGTCGTGATCACTACCACAGAGAGTTGTTTGGGATAGGAAATGGTGTGGCAGGAGGGGGGGAGAGATAAAGAGACAACAGATGTTGGCTGCACAGCATCATCAAAATGGCAAAATGCAGCACAGTGATTGGAGTGGCAAAACCACTTTGAAAAGTGTGCTTTCTGGTCTCAACCTGCATCATCGAGCAGATTGACCACCACCATTGGCTCCTGTCTCATTCTTATGGACCGAAAGTCTGACACACCTGCAGAACTTGCTTTCCCACTAAAGCTATCCCACTATATTGCATTGCATTCTGCAATCAAACATAAAAGAAGCCAGCACTTTTCCTGTATTTGGACTATTTCACATATAAAACTTGCTCTTTAAATGCTTTAAAATTTTGTTTTCATTTCATTACTGCAAAAGCCCATTTTCTAAGTGCATTAAGACCCTTCAGTGTGTGGGGTGTCGGGGATACCCACACTTCCAAGGACTGTAAGACCATCCAACTGTGGCATTAGGCCTCACTACACACTGGGTGTGTGAGTATCCCCAACACCCAAGACCCTGTTGGGTCATATTACTTACAGAGGAATTCCCCTCAACCCTCTCTGCATCCAGCCCCTTGCAGGTCTGGGGGGGTGGGGTGGGGGTACCCACACCCGCACATAAACCCAAGACTCAAAAGCTGGCCGAGATTTAACTTCAATCTCAGGATATGGCAGTTTGTTTTTAAAGCCAAATTAGGAGTGCCAGTGAAATAAAACCAACAGATAAAAGTGTTCTGGAACCAGGACAAAGCATGTCAGGTAGACAGCTAAAATGTATTCACAATCAAAAGAATGTACTGTCAAAACGAAGCGCTTGTGATGTTTTGTACACAAAATAAAGAGTTATTTTTAAAAGCACTCTAACATCAGACACTAAAGTGATGTTTTAAGCATGAGGATGAGGTCTTCTTCAATAATGGCTATAAAGATGCAGGGAGTCCCCTAGTGAGTCCCCCTTTTCTCCACCTATAACTTGTGCATTTTTTCCTTTTTTCTTCTTGTTACTGTATATGAAACAGTTACATTAATGTTTATATATACTTTAGTCACCCTCTTTCCTGTAAGCTCCCTGAAACTCATGTCATTTGAATGTGAAACTTTGTGCTGCCATGATGTGGCCCTGCTTTTTTTGTTGTAAAATATAACCATTCCAAATAATCTTCCTTCAAGTTTGACATACACAGCTGGTGTTTGACTATTATAGAAAACACGTGCTACGTCTTGGAAAAAAAAATTCAACTAGGTTCTTGATACCTTTCATTACACTGCAGATGTATAGGCATGGGCTCCTAACATATTTCTATTGCTCCTATTACACAAGACAGCTGTGCTCTGATTGGCTTGCTTAGCCAAGGATCTGTAGACACTACTTCCAGGGAGCACATTCCCTTTCCTTGATAGAATGTTACCAAATTTAGGATACACTAGCTGTTTTTCCAGAAAATATTTTTTTAATCAAGGTATTTACCACTCTTGGGACAGGTACTTCCATTCATATTGCCTGACTGCCACCCAGCTCCAGTGCTCTCCAACTCCACTCCTTGGGTCCTCTATGGCCTGCCCTCATGATGGGATCAGTAGCGAGGCATCACAGAAAACAGAGGTTTTTGTAGCTGGCAGGGAAAGACAATTGGAGACTGAAAGGGTGTGTGGCTGCTTCAGTGAGTAATGGTAAGAATGTTTGCATGGCTTCTACGCACCTATTCTTGGCATCATTTTGGATAAATTATTCTTGTTTTACCAACAGGTCAAAGACACAGTTCCGAATGGGTTCTATTACCTGACAAATCATCCAAATAGTCTGTAAATTGCTCCCATGATTCAAAATGTTGCTGCAGGGCTGCTAATAGGGATGGGCTATTAGAAGCACATCTCATCAGTTTTGAGGGACTCACATTGGCTGCCTATCTGATGGTGTGTTTGCTTAAAAATACTGCTCCTTCTCCTTTAGTAGAGTCCTATATGGTATGGGCTTCCCATGCATTGCAGAACTGTTGGTTCCTTATGTCCCAGAGTGCCAATTAAAGTCTGCCTCTGACCATCTCTTAGAGGAACCTGTGGCTAGGCATAAGTCGGTGAGTGAAAGGGTATTCTCAACGGCCGTGCCACATTTGTGGCATTCCCTGTCCTAAAGGGTGAGATGAGCTACAGCAACAGCAGAATTCAAAGGGCTGCTAGAACACACACTTATTTAGGGAGGCATTTGGGACTATTAGTAATTATGAGTGACCCCTATTTTAGTGAAGCTGTACTAACTGATGATCTGTATTTATTGTAATTATTGTTTTTCTGTACTCTTTTGTAGTTAATGTGTGATGCCTTGTATTTTAAATGTGACATGCTCTGACTGGGTTCTCAGAGAGTACAGATAAATAAATGTGATGATGATCCCTCCCCACTTGGTCACACTCTGGTGTGGGAGCAGGTAGTGAATGCAGGGTGCCTGAGAATGCGGGCACTATCACCATGGTTGCCACCAGTCTTCTACCAGGTTACCCCCTAATCATTGCTCGCCCAATTTCTTTGGTGCCATGCACACACTCCATAGTGGGCTCACACCCATGCTAACCTCTCCCCCTGCACAAGACTAGGCTTCTTGGCTGAATGGAAGTAGTAATGGTGGTGGTGAAATGTGGTGCTCTTCACACTAGGCTGTGATATGCAGACACAGCCTGTGCTTTCCCAGCCTGTGCCTTACTTGTGTAAGTGACCTGAGGCTGCTCTCGAACCTGGGTTGCCAGTGGCCAGCGGGCAGCCCCAGAAGATATAATTTTATACCATACATTTTCAGTTATGTACTGTAGTCAGTCCTGAATTAAAAAAAGACTTTCACCTTGTTGGACAAGTGGTACAACTTGCAGTGAGTAGGGACAGCCCCTTGACATCACTTGTGACTTGCAGGTGTGGCTGGGTGGGTTGGATGAAGACACAGAAGGTGAGACAAGTTCTTTCAAAATGTCCCATAGGGCAGTGCACTTTATTACAGAGGACTTCAACACACTTCACAATAAAATAAACAGTTCAAACAGTGCAAATCTGGAACTTCTGTGTTGCTTTTACTACTTGACTAGACAGGATGATCTTGGGCAACTGTAAAAACATGACTTATAGGGCTGTCAGTTCCCACTCAGTCAGTAGGCTTACAGGGACAAAACCAGTACCTGAGGGTGGTCCTACCTGCACCTGCCGTTCTGCAGCCTATACTTTAAGGAGACCAATTACCCCTCCAGCTGCTCAACTCAGCTGTGGTCCAAAACATCCCAGTCTTGGCTAGCACTGCCACTTGTCAGTCTTTCTGAGACTGCTCCCAGCACCGACTACTCCCCCTCTAGCATCATCCAGTTTTCACTCCAGCAGAGGACTGCTTCCTCCACAGCTCAGGTCTCAACTTATCTCATCTCTTTATCTGCCAGACTGTGCTCAGCCAGCTCCTTTTATAGAGCTGGAAACATAGAAACATAGAAACTGTCGGCAGATAAGGACCGCTAGGCCCATCCAGTCTGCCCGTAGGCCCTATACATTGTATGTGGCCACTGACCCTATGTGATCAATGGCTTTTCATCACTACCTCCACTCTCAGGCTTCCCTTGTGCCTGTCCTAGGCATGCTTAAACCTCTCCACTGTGCTTGCCCCCCACTACCTCCTGTGGCAGAGTATTCCAAACGTCAACTACTCTTTCTGTGCGGAAAAACCTCCTCACATTACCTCTTAATCTACCCCCTTCCAATTTCATATTGTGCCCCCTTGTTCTACTATTTTTTCTATATTGGAAAATGTCTCCCACCTGCAATTTGTTTATGCCCTTGAGGTACTTGAATGTTTCAATCATGTCTCCCCGCTGTCTCCTTTCCTCCGGTGAGTACATATTGAAGTCCCTTAGTCTCTCCTCATATGTTTTGTGGTGCAAGCCCTGTACCATCTTTGTTGCCCTTCTCTGGATAGTCTCCACCTTATCTATGTCCTTGCACAGTTGTGGCCTCCAGAACTGCATGCAGTACTCCAGGTGAGGCCTTACCAATGTTTTATACAATGGCACTACCACCTCCCACCTTCTGCTAGAGATACCCCTGCCTATGCACCCCAACATGCCACTGGCTGTCCCTGCCACCTTTGTTCACTGCTTTGATACCTTAAGGTCATCAGAGATAACCCCTAGGTCCCTTTCTTCTTTGGTGACAGTCACCCCCCCCCCAACCTGTAGCTCTCCCCAGGGTTCCCTCTACCCAGGTGCATTATTTAGTGCTTCTTTGCAGTGAACCTCAGTTGCCACATCTCTGACCATCTTTTAAGCTTCTCCAGGTCCCTCTTCATTTTCTGCACCTCCTCTGGAGTATCCACCCTGTTGCAGATCTTGGTGTCATCTGCAAATAGGCAGATCTTTCCTTCAGCCCCTCTGCAATGTCACTAATGAAGACATTGAACAGGACTGGTCCTAGTACTGATCCTGTGGTTCCACACTGGTCACCCTCCTCTCTCTCATCATGTGACCTGTCAATCATTGCTTAAATTTTAGTTAAATGTTTGCAACAATTTTAAATATGGCTGTTTCACACAGAAACGTGAGCAAAACAATAAAAACACATTTTAACACATATCAGCTTTTAAACAATCAGAAAATAAGGTAATAAGAAAATAAAGAAGGAAACTTCCAGGCAGGATGTCACACTTTTCTTGTTCCCAGACTCCCTCATGCTAGAGCTCTATAAAGTCCACAAATTTCAGCCGGCTGAGTCCATAGTAATCTGCAAAATGGATGCCAGCACACTAAAAGCACATGGAGTCAGGCATTCCCCAAAAAGGGAACTTTTTCTCAACATATAGAAATGTGTGCAATTTTAGCTTAAAGAAACATTTCATCCAGTATCAGGAAACTTCCGATAAGACCAGCAAGATAAAACAAAAGGCATTGCTAATGCATTGTTTGTAAAACATGTGTTTGATACATTTCGTCGAACAGTAAGAACCTTGGGATTCCTGATACCTTCATTACCCCTCATATAAAACTAAAGGTGGTTTATAGTAGTTCTTCAGTATTTTGTTTTATATGATATTTAGGACCAAAAACACATTCATTTTATGTACTTTCTTCCCAAGTTACAATATTTTGCAAATGGAAACTTTTAACAGGGGAACTATAGCACCAAAGTACACAACATTTCTTTCACCCTAACTGTGCTAGGACAGCTCTTGTATACTTAATGCTAGCTATGGGGGTGGTGTCAGAAAGAGAAGAATTAGAAAGAGTATCAAAGTTTCAATGCTGGGTGATCAGTCCAGCAAAGACAAGACAGAATATTAGAATGGTTAGCAGAGAAAAAAGGCTGCAGCAAAAAGGATAGGAAAGTAATGTTAATTTGACATGCTGTAAGGCCATTCCTGCATAGAATGTTTCAGGTCTCAGCACACTTTCATTTGATTTGGTAACTTAGAGAAGCCTTGTTGTGGCTGTATGGCTTTCTAGTAGCCCCTCAGGACCTCATTCTCTACTTTTATTAAACAAAAATACAGTGGGAGGATTTCATCCTAGCACAGCAGGGAAAGCACTGCCACTTAATCTCACAACCAGAGGACTGATATTTGTATAATTGGGAAGGGGGTTGTTGGGGAGCAGTAGGGGCAAAAAATAAAACAAACTGCCCCTCTCAGTGCTTGGTACAGAAAAAGTGATCCATTAATTGGCTGTGGTCTTAGACCATGCTATGAGGCTTGAAAATCAGATGGCAGACATGATGAAAGGTGCATTTTGCCATTTTTGCAATATTATGGACGTGCATTTTGTTTATCCTCATGCTGACTGGTTTACTGTTGTGCATGACTTAGTTGCATCGAGGCTGGATTCTGATGATGCCCTACTGTGTATGTTGAGTTGCATGCACAGCTGACTCTTTGCTTTTAGCCATTGCAGAATGCTGCATCAAAGCAAAGGTTTTTTTTGAAGCAGGCCCTCAGCAGCACACTGCACCAGTTCTTAAGATTCTGCAGTGGCTACCACAGCGGCAGTGTGTCAGCTTCAAAATGATTTTGTTAGTATACAGGATGAAGAACGGATTTGGGCCCTCTTACCTCAGTGACCTCTTGAGACTGCCAATTTTTTCTTGTCCAGTTGGACCAAATGTAAGCTTTAGCTCAGAGTACAGTCACTGAACCACTCTACTAAAGGCAACTGTGCATTTGCAATTGCAGTCCCTTATCTACAGAATGCTCTTCCATTCACTGGCTCAGACAATAAGGTGTGGCAGGACATGTGTCACTGTAGGATTTAGTCATGCTTAGTTGGAGCTTAATATGTATAGCCTCGAGGAAAGGAGGGAGAGGGGGACATGATAGAAACTTTCAAGTACCTCAAGGGAATCAACAAAGTCCAAGAGGGTAGCATCTTTCAAAAAGAGGTGTGCAAGAACAAGGGGCACAATTTGAAGAAGATATAAGGGGCGGCTCAGAGGTAATTTAGGAAGTATTTTTCACAGAGAGGGTTGTGGATGCATGGAACAGCCTTCCAGAGGAGGTTGTGGAGTCAAAACAGTGGTGGAATTCAAGCATGCATGGGACAGTCATAAGGCAATTCTAGGGGGTGGGGGTAGGAAGAAGTAGGCTGCTGGTTAACTAGGATCTGCAGCTTATCTATCAGGTAGGGAAATGGGCAGACTGGGTGGGCCAAGTGGTCCTTATCTGCTGTCAAATTCTATGTTTCTATGTTTCTATGTTGGTGCCTTAAACCAGATGAGAAGTGGTAAAATCCTGAAGTAACACACACACCGTGGATTGACTTATTGTGGTTATAAAATTATTCCCATCAAGAACTTTGAAAGAAATGAGTTTTTCTTTATTTTTTACCTATTAATATCCTTATACCCCCATAAAACACTGCTATGTAAAGACTGCATAGTCAAAAACAGTGTGGTCAATAAATGTGTGGTGCAAAATTGTGCTAGATTAGATATACTAACTCTAAAACCATGTGCTGCTGTTATGACTGCGTTGTTTTTCACCGCGCATATTTGCTGTTGCAGTTTTGAACAGACACCCCAAAAAACAAATGCCAGTCTCTCTTCAAGCTTTTGAATGCATAGGCACCCTCCCCCAACCAAAACAACAAATGTGCCAGCACACAAATATGGGAGCAGTAGCAAAGTTAAATGCCAGAAATCCTTAATTAGTAAGCAAGCATCACAGGGCTCACAGTCAGACCCCCGATGAAGCTTCAGAGCAAGTCAAAGCTCCGGGGTGTCAGGATGACTGTGAACCCCATGATGTTTGCTTTCTAATAAGGGATTAACTGCATTAAACTTTGCTACTGCTCCCATTCTTGGTGCAGGCCCATTTGTTTGTTGTGTCAAATGTTTCCCTATCAGTCTGGCAGAACTATAGAGAGATTAATGTGTCAGCACATGCAGCATCCCTGCCCAACCACCCATCATCTCAGTCTTCTCTGTCAAAAATTTTCAAAAGTTCCTCCCCATACTCCTTATCCCTAGTGGTTTCACTACAAACTTAAAACAAAAATATCTCCTCCCATCCCCCCTCCAGCAAAGATTTACCAAGTCCGTGTGTCCATCCATCCAATCCATCCATCCATCCAGCATGACTACCACTGGTTTGCTTTGTTGTACTGTAAAAGGAAAAGCCCCTGTTTATCTTCTAGCCTTTCTCACACAAACAATGCCTACTCACTCCACTCAATAGCAGCACTTACATTCTCAGTTCCATGGATGAAGCGTGAATTTGGTGGAAAGGCCTTTGCACTTGCGGCACCAGACACCTGGAACAAACTAGCTCTCAAACTGGGAATGCTTCTAGCTTGTAAATGTTTACATCCAGCCTTTCCAGCCACCTTAGAACTCCCTGTATTTGTTCTGGTCCAGAATCCCCCACTCCCTAACCATGATTGTGATTGGTTGGCATCCCATGGCACTCCAGACATTACCTCATGGGTTACAGCCCACCTGATAGGCTAATGATGCACATGACCCAGATCAGATTTCCAGTATATCCAGGTCCCAGGAACCCCTGCTCTCCAGTTGTAATTTGTGCATCTGATTAGGCAAGAAGCATCCAGAGAACCCCTGTCTGCTCCTTAAAATTCTAAGGTAGGAACTGTATTTGTTATTTCTCTTACCAAGAGCCTTCCATGTTTATGCTTTAAATCGGTTCAAAAATTGCAGTACTGTTTTTGTTGTCTCCATGGCCTATTACTGGCCTCTCAGGCAGCGTGCCTTCTGTGCAGAATCCATGCAGTCCTGTGGGCTCATCCTGCAGGCCCGAGCCTTAATCCCCACCGCGAGTCACCTCGTGCCCCCCGCGACTCCGCAGCTCTGCAGCACTGCTGTGGCGCGTCCCCGGGTCAATATTCAGCCCAGGCCCATGCCTGGCCCACCAGCCACGCGAGTCGCCTCTTCCCACGCGACTCCACAGTTCTCAAGCCTCCCCACGCCTCTCTAGGGCTGTGGCCTACAAACTGTGAGTCGCCTCTTCTCCCCGCGACTCCATGGTGATTTCAAACCCAAACCACGAGTCGCCTCTTCCCCCGCGACTCCGCGGTTACTCCCCAGCCTCCCTGCAAAACTCATGAGTCGCCTCTTCTCCCCTTGATTCGCGGTTTAACCCTCCACGAGGCACGCCGGACCTAATACCATGATCGCCTCTTCTCCCCGCTGACTCCATGGTTATCCTAACCACCACCCCCTCCCTCTGAGGCCTTCCCGAGGTGGCGAGACTCCCAGCGCCCAACCAGTCGCGACTCTGGGTCGTGCCTCTGTGGCTGCTCGGTCATAGGACCTGGAATCCCTACGGCGTGCCCAATCGGAGGCGCAGTTCCATCCCGAGCACCGTCGGGCCTCCTCTCTGTGAGGCACGTCCACTCCTCGACTAGAAGAACCAGCGGAGCGCACCACACCTCCTCCTCCTCCTTTCGGCCTCGGCCTGCCAGACTCGGCCTCCAGGGACCTCGGAGGCCTAGCGACTACGTCTTGCCACGGGGCTTAGGGAACAGCTGGGCACAGCTTCCTTCCCGGAGCCGCTCAGAGGAGCAGCGGCGTTGGCCTTCCACTTCCTTCCATGCCCTCTTGGGCCCAACCACGCAGCCTGGGACCACATCGGGCGGCGCCCCTGCCCACAAGGGAGCTCCCCATCTCCAGCTTGCAGTGTCAGTGTGCAGCCAATGAAGTTTATCTGAGGTGTGCTTTGTTAATTGAAAACTTGACCCAATACCTCGTTATGTCAGCCTTTGGGTCGGCATGGCAATTTGATAGTCTCCACGGAGACTGACCAGTCTCCGCTGGTACAGGCGGGCTCCAGGACAGGGGCCCACCCACAGGAGCTGGGGCTGTTCCACAGCGCCCACTTCTGTGAGGCATTAGGGGCACTAAGAAAAAAAAAAACCCAGTCACTCGGGTCCTCACATAGCGACCCCAGGAGGACAGCACGAGAGTCCATGCTGGGTACCTCACATAGCGACCCTGGCAGGCTCTGGCGGAACTATCCCTCCCTCGGTGGCGCGGTCCCCTCCCACAGCGGACCCAGGTCTACACGGGCTAACAACCATCTGAGAGGGGATAGTCAGGTAAGGATACCAGAACAGGGAGTCTCCCCCTCTTTCACGGGGGCCTAGAGGACAGCTTCCGAAGTCTCTTTCCTCGCTCAGACCTTCTCTTTATCTTTCAGATGGTCAAAGTGAAGAAATGTACCGTGTGCAACGCCTCCCTCCTCCCTCAAACCCCAGGCCCTCTCTGCGCAGCCTGCCTCTTGGACGATGACCTGTCTTCAATGGATAGAACCACGACTCCTTCCCTCCCAGGCCCCAGCACTTCAACCTGGGTGGATCCGGGCTCCCTATTGATACAGAACCAACAAGCGGCGGTCGCCATGATGGAGAGTCAGCAGAACTTCATGCTGAAGATCATGGAGAAGCTGGAGGCGCTTACCCAAAACAGACCTCGGCCGCCCAGCACAGAGCTCATCCACCCAAGAGACCTTCCAGAGGACCCACCAGCCCCAGAGGACCCTCTTCCCAGCATTCCCATTGATGGCAATCCAGAAGATAGGGACAAAGAGGAGGAATTCGAGGACGAGGAGGAGGAGCATGGCGTGGAGTCCGACATGGAGGACACCGACCAGCAGGCAGCTCCCTCGCTGACATCAAAACTGTGCGCGTTCGACACAATCCCCGGCTTTATGAAGGCCATCAAGGCCACCATGGGCCTATCCACAGATGAACAAGAAGTGGAGAAGACGGAATCGAAGCTGGACCCAATGATCCAGCTAAGGACCACCACACCGGAGACCTTTCCAGTCTGCCTGGCCATTGAGGAACTGATCCACACGGAATGGCAATCCACAGACCCGGGCAGAATGCCAAACGAAGGAACTTACACAAAATGTATCCGGTCCAAGCGACAAATCAGGCGCCTGGTGCAAAGCCCTCTATCGATCCACAGGTGGCGCCTTGAGTAAGAAGACGGTGCTACCATGTGGCACCATTGCCCTCAAGGACCCACAGACAAAAGAATCGAGGACATGTTAAAGAGGACCTTCAAATTGAGGGCACCATGGCCAAGGCCGAGGCAGCCATCTATACCTCTCGCGCCCAGATACGCTGGCTGGAGGAACTTCAGGAACAGGCGAGTCCAAAGTCCAGGGAGGCTGAACTTTTAGACTGCACCCTCGATGCAGCCAAATACCTGGCAGACATGGCAGTGGACTCCCTACGCCTCCAGGCCAGAGTGGCCGCAATCACAAATTGGGCCCGCAGAGCTCTATGGCTCAAGTTCTGGGACGCCGATTCAGAATCCAAGACTCTTTTGCAGAACTTACCCCTTAAGGGGACTCATGTTTTTGGGGAGGGTCTCCAGAATTACTTAAAACAGAAAGAAGAGGGTAGGAACCTCCTAAGAAACCAGTCAAGACCCTCACACCTACCTTCCGCTAGACGGAGGTTTCGTCCTGGGCCCAAGACCCAAACTCGTAGGGATTCCTACCCCCAGAACCACTCCTTTCGGGGTAGAGCATCACCATCCTACCCACGCATGCACGCCTTCAGCAGCTACAAGTCTTCCCCTTTCCGACCCAGGGGACAAAAGTCCAGAGGTCGAGGAAGGGGATTCAGAGGAAAACAGTGACTCCGACTCACCAAGCCCCCCCCCACCGAATCCCGTACCCCCCTGTCGACAACGGCTAACCCTATTCGCTCACCGCTGGGCGTCTACCACGTCGGACAGGTGGGTCCGGGATGTGGTCTCGAAGGGGTACATCATAGAGTTGTACCATCCTTCGGTCCCCCCTCGCTTCGTCTCGTCCCCGGTCTCCAGACGAAGAGCCTCACCTCACTAGGTACAGGGTATTCTGGCAGATCTCATCCAGAACAGGGCCATTCAACCCGTTCCGGTCCAGGAGCAGGGGAAGGGCATGTACTCCATCTTCTTCCTGGTTCCCAAGAAGTCGGGGGAGCTAAGGCCCATCCTGGACCTCAAGCGCCTGAACCGTTACGTGATCACACATCGGTTCAAAATGGAGACTGTTCGATCCACCCTCCAGGGCATCAGGGTAGGTGACTTCCTGACATCCATCGATCTCAAGGACGCCTACCTACACATCCCCATCGTCAAGAGTCACAGAAGATTCCTCCATTTTCACATCCTGGGACACCACTTTCAATACCGGGTGCTCCCGTTCGGCCTGTCATCAGCCCCCAGAGTCTTCACCAAGGTATCCATCACCCTGGTAGCCAGACTCAGGGAGCAGGGGCTAGACATAGTGCCGTATCTAGACGACTGGCTCATACGCGCTCGATCCGAAGGTCAGGCGCATGCTCACACAGAGCTCGCTTTGCGAGCACTCGAGGACCACGGCTGGGTGGTGAACAGAGAGAAGAGCCATCTCCGCCCGACCCAACAGATCGAACACCTCGGAGCTATCATCAACTCAGCAGAGGGTTGGGCGAAGCCGGCACCGGCACGGATCCACAGCCTCCGCAGCCTGGCCGCACAGTTAAGGTCACATCCACACACCACGGTGGAGAAGGTGGCGAGACTCCTGGGATGCATGTCCTCCTGCATCGACCTCATCCCTGGGCCAGGTGGCACATCGTCCCTCCAGAACTACATTCTGGCGCCTTGGAGCACCAACAGTGCAACCTCGCTGCAGTCAGTTACCATGAAGTAAGATCATCTCTGGACTGGTGGGTCACCCGGGGAATCTGACAAGGGGTTCCTTGGAGGCACTGCACCCAATCCCCATCGAGATGGATGCGAGTCTATCTGGCTGGGGAGCCTGTCTGGGGACGAATCAGCACAGGGCCCTGGTCCCCAGCGGAGTCACAGCTTTCAATCAATGTCCTGAAATGAGCGGTGTTCCATGCCCTGAGGGCATTCCGACACATCATCCAAGAAAGTCGGTCCTAATCAAGTCCGACAACCCGGCGTGACAGTGGCACATCACAAAGCAGGGGTACCAGGAGCAGGACCATGTCGAGAGACTGCAAAGGTGATGAACTGGGCACAAATGCACCTATCACACCTGGGGCAGTACACCCTGGCGGAAAACTGAGCGTAAGGCGGATTGGCTCAGCCGACAGCAGATCCACCCCGGAGAATGGCGCCTGCACCCGGATCTGTTCCAGGTGATCCAGGAGGCATGGGGCCCAGTGTCAATGGACCTAATGGCATCAAGAGACAACGCTCAGGTGGACCACTATTTCTCCCGGTTCAGAGACGCGCTCTCCCAAGGCACGGACGCCCTCTCCCAGGTATGGTCTCGGGACTACGCGTATGTTTTCCCCCCGATTCCTCTCATCCCACAGGTTCTGAAAAAAATCCGAACATCCAGGACCTCCATCATCTTGGTGGCCCCGTACTGGCCCCGCAGAGCTTGGTTCGCGGCAATCACAGAAATGTCCCGAGCCAGCCTCTGGATCCCATCCGTCCGGACATGCTGGCGCGGGGCCCGTGTTGCACCGTCCCTCGAACCCTAAAGCTCACGGCCTGGCTCCTGGAGGGCGACTAGCCGCTACGGGTATCACGAGTGGGTCATAGGCACGCTCCTACGATCTCGGCCAGAGCCTCTACTACTTCCACCTCTGGTGACAATGCGTCTTCACACAGTGGTGCCGCCAACGAGGCTCAGTACCGGAACAGGCAAACCTCCCCACTATCTTGCTGTTCCTGCAGCAGGGGGTGGATAAGGGACTGACACCTTCCTCCCTAAGGGTGCAACTAGCGGCCATCGGAGCAGCCAGAGGCCTAGTCGAAGGGCACCGGCCCGGGACCCATCCAGATGCCATCCGCTTCTTGCGGGCGGTAGACCTCATGCGGCCCAGGACCAGACCTAACATTGCACCATGGGACCTACCACTAGTCTTGGACTCCCTAAGAACGGCACCGTATGAACCACTCGCAGACTCAGATCTGTTCTGGGCAGGACTGAAGACTGCCTTCCTGGTGGCCATCTGTTCGGCCAGACGGATAGGCGAGCTCGGCGCCCTGTCTTGCGCTCCACCCTACACCATCTTCACCCCCGAAGGGGTAAGGCTCCGGACAGTACCGGCTTTCCAGCCGAAGGTTCGATGAGGTTCCACAGAGAACAACCCATAGATCTTCCCACCCTGCCTCGCGCAGCCCTCCGGCAGAATCACGGGCTCCCGACCCACTAGGCGTGGGTTCGGCCCTTTCTATCTACCTGACCAGAACTCCAGGCCATCCGTAAGGCGGAGAGAGACTCTTCATCGTCACGAAAGGCCAAAGACAGGGGCTTCAGCGTCCAAAACAACCATCGCCGGGGTGGATCAGAAGAATGGTTATTCCGGCAACACCGTGACGTTATTTCACCCAGGAATTAGGGCTCACTCCACCAGGCGGTATCCACCTCCTGGGCGGAGAGAGCATCAGTGTCATCCGAGGACATCTGCAGGGCGGCTACCTGGAGCTCCTTACATACCTTCACCAGGCACTACAGACTGGAACAACTCCAGGACTTCAGACCAGCCTTCGCAGCCCATGTCCTGGCAGCGGCCCCATCTTCCGGACCCCCCGATCCTTCCGAATCCCTCCCGGAGGTCTAAACTGCTTCTTATCTCCCATGAGGTAATGTCTGGAGTGCCATGGGATGCCAACCAATCACAATGGGTGTTTACTCACCTGGTAAAGGTGATTGTGTTGATTGGCATCCATGGCACTCCAAAACCACCCTGGAATGATCGGAGCGCTCCAACCAGTAAGATCAGGAGGTCCTTACACCAGCCTGTCAGGGTTCAATTCCTATGCTAATAATCAGTCGAACCACGGTTCGAGGTAGGTGTGTACATAATAGGAATAAACTTAGGCCTCTGGCCATTATTGTATCACCATGTCATAGCAGACCTCATCCTTCTAGTCTCTATTGTGTGTATTGTTTCTCGTACTAACATCCTTCCTTTCAGCTATGGAAAATTCAAACTGGAGAGCAGGGGTTCCTGGGACCTGGATATACTGGAAATCTGATCTAGGTCATGTGCATCATTAGCCTATCAGGTGGGCTGTAACCCATGAGGTAATGTCTGAGTGCCATGGATGCCAATCAACACAATCACCTTTACCAGGTGAGTAAACACCCATTATGTTGATATAAGTGCTCATGTTCTTGTTTTTCTGTGAACCCACTTTGTTAACTTGCTTTGATTACTGTTTGATATACTTACAGGTCGGTGTTTTTTTTTCCTGTGTATATTTTAGCCTGTCTGTAACTATTCATCTTGCTGGACTATGTGAACCTGTTGACTGCTGCTATCCTTCCTGGGACACCAATAAAAAATGCTGCAACTTATGTGATTATTCCAACTGGAGTAGTTTCAAATAACTAAAATAATAAATAAATGAAAAGAGATGTCCAACATGAAATCCTAGTCCCATGTTGAGGATGGATGTTGCTAATAAGTCCCCAGGCCCATCCCCTAGCCAATTTCTTAATAATGATTTTAATTGAGAGCTGTTTTTTATGCCACGAGTTGCTCAGTAGTTGCAGTGCAATTCACAGTTGACATATGCAGGGAGCTATCCTAGCAGGCCATGCATCTTTCAGTTGTAAATTGTGGAAACCATTGAGTGGTCACTGGTATATAAAACTGCTGTCAATTAAAGTCATTATTACAGGTAAAAGCAACGGGTGGATGTGTCACCAGTGCTGGAAATAGGGTGGGGGAGACCATGGGGAACTCAGTTTCAGGAGTAAAATAAAAACTACTTAGTATGAGGAGCAAAATGGGGAAGAACTGCTACTGTATAACATTTACCCACCAAAGGACAAAAAAATGGAATAAATAACATGTCAAAATACAGCATATAATGTGGAAATGCATCCCCAGACCCCTGTCAGGTATATTGATCCTACATGAAAGATGGTGGGATCCCCCGGTGAAATTTGTCTATTTCCAGCACTACATGCCACTAAAATGATCAACAGCTTAACCTGGTTCAGTGTCAAGCTTAATCTGGCTCTGTATCAGTCAGTTTGCTTCTGTATCCCCTTCCCTGGGATGAGGCAGAAAAGAGGAAGTATTTTTTAGTACTCCTTTCCCAGTCAACAACAAAACAATAACTAACTCATTGTTTTGGCAGCTGAATGATTAGTTGAGAATCACTTATTGTTCTGGTGAATTGGGGTAAGGAGTGGACTTTGACTGTAAGGTAGCTAGCTCTCTCTGCTGGGAGGGGGCAATGAATATTTTTAACTGCAAATATGCACTGTAATGAGTCCACAAGGGTTAGGTACAAGGAGGGGGGGTTTCCTAAACTAACTGTTCTGAAAAGTTCTGAAAAGAATGCAGAGGCTGCAACTGATGGCAGCAGCTGCATTTCGTCTGGGACCATCCTCCCCTGGACACAGGAAGAGGGGGGAGAAGATGAGAGGGTGGTCCCAAGGGGGAGTTAGGGGGAATATAGTGATTGGTTGCAGGGACCACCAAGGTCTCCCTCTTGGGAAAGAGGAGTCACATCCTTTGGGGGAGAGGAGAAAGAGTATCCTGGACTGTAGCCACCAGTTCCTTCTCTTTCTCCTCTCCACCTTGAAGGATAATCCACCCTCCCACCCTCGTAAAAGCAGGGTAGCAGGGCCAGACAGTTAGGGCCCCCCCTTTTGACCCCTTAAGGGTAACTGCAATAGGGGTTGGGGAGTGGCTTTTCCTGGTTTTCCTGCAAAGGGTGTTTCCCCAGGTTTATCAGCTCCTCCAAAAGGGCGTAAAACTGAGTTACAAATGGGAGAACTAAATAGGTCAAAGCAAATAGTCAGGATATAGGTTAATGTCTATTTGTTGCAGTCATGTTGTTGGCATCTCGGGAGGATCACAATGGCATAGAATGGTTGGTAGGTGGGGTAACGACCCGGATTTTCAGAAGGGCTCATGACCCCCCTGCTTTGGTTGGCGTGGAGGTGGAAACTGAGTACCCCGACCCAGGGGAGGGTCAAGGTCCGCCTCCAGCAGGATTCAACTATCCTGCAAGGCTAGTGAAGCCCTGACGGGGTGGCCGAATAGCCTTGGCCCTCATAAACCGGACCATGGATCTTCCTGTGCAGCATCGCTGTTCTTAACCTGGTTTGTAATCAATAAATGCATGGCTGCAGCCATTTTCTCCAAGATTTGTGTCAGTGCTTTCTTTCTGGGGAAAGGGGTTATGGATGGATACCGGATAAGAAGCTTAATGAGGAGTTTGCTGAGCTGGATGGTGCATTTAGCATACAAAATGGCAACAATTTGAAAGCAGAAAGTTCAGAGTTTTGTTATCCATTTGTTAGTAATAACTGCTGCTGTAATTGTACCCAGGGATCCTCTTGAAAACTAGGCATGTAACCTAAATGTAGCCTGTTGTGCAGAAATTCTGTATAAATAAGAAAATGATGACATGTCGGGTTGGTCTTTCTGATGTGAGTTTGTTGCAGGATTTATCAGGGCTCAGTCAGTACTGATCTGATTGCTTGATTAATTCTGACAATTTCATGGTATTCTCCATTTGTGCAAGATTTTAAGCATCATTTAAAAAATGCTAACTTTATTTTTTTATGAACTGTAATTTGAAGGGATTTACTGCAATGTCACATTTGCTATTGCCATCACTCATTTATGGAATTCCCTTCCTGTCACTCTTGAGTTTTTCCATTAATTCGGCTTTTTAAAAATGACTGAAAAATGGTGTCTGTTCAATCTTAAACACCCTACCTAGTTCAAAGGAATTTATTACTACAGCCTTCTTGTTCTGTATGATGCATTTGTTCTCTGTGTGCAGTTCGCATGTATCTGATTTCATTTTCAATGTCCAGAAGGCAAGAAAATAAAGTCAAGGGTAATACCATAATGATGATTAATTAAGCATACTGGATTTAATATTACAGTATTATGCATAATACTTTTAAAAAATACCTTAAATTAAATGCAAATGCTGACTGGTGTATAGAACTACAGTGTTAAATGTGGCCATTATACAGAATTCTAACTACAATCTTCTTACGAGCTTGCAACTTCAGGGCCTACTTTTAATCTGAATTACCAGATTCATTTTCTAATTTAAAGCATTTAACTTGAGTTAGCACTCTTCCAATGTAGTACTGAAGAGGAACAGATTTCCTACTCAAGCCATGAGAATCAGACTGTATTACACTTAGGGTAGCATATTCAAACATTTAATGTAGTACTGAAGATGAGATTATTTCCTACCCAAACCATGATACTCAGACTGTATTACACTTAGGATAGCATATTCAAACATTGAATGCCCTGCTAATAGGCTTAGCACTGTGCCCTGTTATGCAAGGGTGAAAGTATGTTTGGCTAACATTGTTGGAAGCCACAGTTAGTGTGCAGCAAAGCAAAGGTGCATATACAAATTAGGCTCTGTGCCTTGCATACAGGTGACCTTGCATATTCATATGTTTTAGGAAAGGCTAACCATCTGTTAGCACTGCACTAGTTAACGCTTTTAAAATTCTAGTTTTAAATAAGTGCAAAGAATGCAGGCTCCTTCCTCAAGACTATCTCCTGACAGCTGGTCTGTGTGCCCCGATAACTCCTCTCCTTACCTAATACTCCTCTTCATGTCCTTCCTGGTATCCAGTGGCATTCCCTCCACTGCCCAATGCCCTTCTTCTATAATCAGTCCCCCTTCCAGCTAATTCCCCCGGTAGTCTCAACACCATAGGTCCATGAGTTGGTCTTCCTGCAGTGTGTCACTGTACTGCAGCAGACAGCCCTCATCCCCGTGAAATTGTTCCTGATATCCATGGGTCCCCTCCTGCTTCTAGTCCTGGTGACCTCATCTTACCGCTGTCATTTTCTGTAAATCCCAGCAACTACACAGTGCATCTCATCATAGCTGGTCACCGTCTTCCTCATGCAAGCCCAGTAGTAATATACAGGTTTATACCACATATATCTACAGTGCTTCCTGAACAAATATGAAATATGGCTGCTGTCTAATATTTCATAATTATCCCACAAGTACTGTAATGATTTACATGCTTATACTGCATAGCACTACTTGTGTGTAGCAGACTGTGGCTGGCTGGGGATGTGAACAGTGGGCAAGTGACAGCTGCTTTCACTGTAGTGGGGGATTAGTGGGTTTGGGAGGGAAGGGTCACTGGGACTGTGGCGGGGAGACTCCTAGACACCAGGGAAATTATACATGGCTCTACCAGGACTGTAGATGGGGGTGCAAATTTGTGCTGTGATTTATAGCATTGGGGACAGGAAGGGAGGAGGGAGGCTCAGAGAATATCTCAACAGTTATTGCCAAAAATGAGAGGACAGGCAGGGCAGCAGGAAGGGGTCAGATCTGCTGCGGAAACAAAGTTTTGGTATACAGTACTACAAGATGGAGCATGAGGGAGGAGAGGAACCTACAAATTATTGTGGCATCATCAGGCACAGTGAGTTGGGGGCTGGCTGCTGTGTGCCTGTCACTTCACTGAGGATTGTACTAAACCTAAGGGAGTATTGGTGTGAAGGATTGTACGGTGAGTGACAGACGGAACTGCACAGTGAACACAGAGCAGGAGCATCAGAGTAAATGAGATGGTAAGTACCACAGAGAGCACCATGCATAATAATGTTTATTTCCATCTTATTTCCAAATGTTGCAGGTTTGTGCAATGGCGCCATGCTGTTTGTCATGCTGTCTTTATGTGGGGTGGGTTAGTGACACAACAACATACCATTTTACTTGGAGTGTATGTTAGGGCTCATATTTGCCTGAAGGAGTAGAGTATATTATGACTTCTGTGCGCTGGCAAACCCATTAGTGCAGGGTTTGTCATATACCTCCTTTTGCTAGCAATTTAACGCTGAACACAGCCCTTTGCACTTCAGTAAGTGGTTTGTTCAAGTATGCTGCCCTTCACATACTGTACTACAAATGACACTGCATTCTAAATGGTATTACTCGCTCTAGCATTAAGCCATCATTAGCTAGTTTACCCAATCAGTCAGATACTAACAAGCATTTGTCAATGCCAAATGTTGTCTTGCTGGCGTTGGCATTGGTAGTGCAGGAGTTAGAGAGATGCATAATAGGAATGGCAGTGAAGTAGTGAACTGGCATAACCCCACCCCACCTGCAGAGACTGACAGGCATTGGGGTGTACCTTGAGTTGTCAGCCATAACGCTCATCTCATTTTACTCTCCCTACTCTGCAGCCACCAACAAGTGTCGTGGTGTGCTTTTGGGTGATGGGGACTTACGCTCACCGCATTCCATAAGGAATATGCTGAGATAGGTGCAGTATAGGAGAATGGGGTGAACTTTGGGGCCAAAGAGTCCAAGGCACACCTTGATGCCTGTCACTGGCTGCAGGGTGGGGTTGGGGGTGGAATGGCATGAGCATTACAGCTGACAATCCCAAGTCATAACCCTGATGCCTGTCAGTCTTTACGGGGTGGGGCATTATGGTTGGACACCCTATATGTTCACTCCAAATTTTCAACATGGGCTTTTTATGACACCACCTCATGAACAGTGGTACTATCAGTTTGTTAGCGGAAAGGTGATTTTGCACAGGGACTGCGCTATTTGGCACCATAGGTGCAAAAACACATTTTGGGCAGGATGTGAAAAATGACTGCTGTACTGTTCATGAGGAGGTGTAAAAAAAATGGCAATGTTGAAAATCTGGAGTGAAAATATGAAAATGGTGAAGTCACGAGCATGAGAACTGCACAACGCACGCCCTGGACGCAATTATTTTGGGGATTTTTTTAACCAGATTTTCAACATAGGCATTTTACAACCCCCACTCATGAACAGTGTCACTGTGATTTTGTTAATGTGTCCCGAACATTGATTTCCCACAGCGACTGCGCCATTGTGCGCAACATGTGCAAAAACACATTTTGAGCAGGATGTGAAAAATGACAGCTGTACTGCTCATAAAGAGGTGTAACAAAATGACAATGTTGAAAATCTGGAGTGAAAATATTAAAAATTGTTGAAGTTATGAGCGTCCATGGAAACTGCGCAGCGCATGCTTGTAACACAGTCATGTTTGGGAATTTTTTCACCAAATTTGCAAGATAGATGTTTTGGGACCCCACCTCATGAACAGTGGCACTGTCATTTCATTAATCAGTCCTGAAAGGTGATTCCATGCAGTGACCACGAAATGACCTTTGGGACTGAATAACGAGATGACAGTGCATATGTTCATGAGGTGGGGTCCCAAGAACCCCATGTTGAAAATTTGGAGGCAAAATTGAAAATGGCTGAGATATCCCCTAAGTTGACCCCCATTTATGCCATTATACACTTACCAGCATTTCTTCAGTTCGCGAGTCGGCTTTGAAGAGTGCAGATGTGTTCCGCTCACAAAGATCACAGCGCCAACCTGCAGAGGTAGGTAATGGGTGAGGGGTTATGGGGAGGTGGAATGCACAGAGGGTGGGTGAGGGTTGGGGAGGTGAGGCACCATGGACAACGGACCGTTTTCTTTGTTTCAGGTACAAAAAAACCCAGACACTGCGCCATGGGACAGTTTTCTTTCTTTATAGGTGAAAGAAAACAAATGTTGGTCACACTGGAGTGGGCTCCCAGTGTGTCCCATGACTTTTGGGGGCCTGATGTTGGCAATACTGGGGTAGGCCTCCAGTGTGCCACACAATGGGGGTGGGGCGGGGCCTGGGAGCAGGAACATGCCAACACAGTTGGCTTACTGTGAACAGCAGCACACTGGGGTGGGCTCCCAGTGTGCCACACAATGTGGGGGGGCTGGACATGCTGACATGGGGATTGCACCCCGTTGTCGGCTTCCTTTGGGAATTGTGTGGCAGCGGCTTCGCCACCATGTTTATTGAAATGTTTTGCCAGGAAAGGCATGTTAGGAGGCGTGTCATCTGTGCTGCTGCATGACGAGCTTGTCTCTAATTGTAGTGGCACTTTTCTTACATGTTTTGTCCACTTTACACAATTCTTGTGTCAGCGCTAGCATGCTGGCTCATTGGGGAATGAGGGATGCACCTACTAAAGCGTGCCCTGCATTCGCCGACACTGACACACCTTTGAAATGTGCTGCTAGCACAAGATGTTGCTTGCGCATGCGTGCAAGTCAACATATAAAGTACTATGATGAGTGAAAGTGGTAATCTTCTGTGGCTTCTGGGTTAAGATCACAATCAAAAGCCATCTAAAAATGAGACAAGCCTAGCAGATCAGAGGTGTTTCTTTCCTGCTTGGTTATAAGAGTAACATCCTTTCATCTACTGAAAACATATTTTAATAAAGGAGCAAACATTCAGAATGATGATTACCTTTTTCTGTAGTTAAAGGATTTTTTTAAATGTACTTGGCAGATCTAGCTTTGTATCCTGACATATTGAATGCTACTGTATAACAGGATTGAATTACAGTATTAATTTCTGACCTGTTGTTTTTGGTTCTACTTTCTGAACTATAACATAAACACTCTGCTACAAAAGTCCTGGTAGTACAATATTTTATTGAAACAGCCTCATAGATCTGACTACCACTGATTTATTTATTTATTTGGTTTTTGTTTACCAGGTAAGTACACTAGACAACAATGTTGCCTATATTCAGGCACGACCCGGGAGAGTACAGACAGGGGAGACCAGAGTCAACATTAAAGAGTATTTCATGATGCAGCATGAGGTGAGAACAAACATTTGAACAGTATTCAGCCAGGTACAGTCATTATCAGTAATGACAAAGAGAAACAGATAACATTACATTAATTATTTTCATCTGATGATACATCAATGACTAAATTGAAACGACAAACAGCAAACAAAACTTAAATGAAGTAGCATTATAACAATAGGATTTCTGCGGATGTGGAAACTTTCAGATTTTGGAGACCAGTAGGAAATCAGTAAGTGCCATAGGGAGGAGAAAATGCTAGGAGAGAGGCTCAAGTTACAGCACAAGAGCAGCAGTCGGATTCTAATAGGTGTGCCCGAAGACTCAGTTTAAAGGCCTTGTGGGATTTGGAGAGTTTGATGTGGGAGGGAATGGAGTTCCAGGTGGGGGGCAGATATGGTGAAGGATCGTTCTCCTTTTGTGTGAGATATCTGGAATTTCAAGTTGGGTTTGAGCAGATGTCCTGAGGAGGTATGCTTGGGAGGGCTGAGTTAATAGTTCAGCAAGGTACTGTATTTAGGGGACCCCGTTCTGATCATATTATCAATTGTACAGCCTGCAGAATAGTGTCTGAGTGAGTCTGGGGAGAGCCAATTTAGTTTCGAGTAGAGCAGGTAATGATGGGTAAGTCTGTGAGCGGAGAGAGCAAATCTGCATATACTGTTATAGCAGGTGCTCCATTTCTGGAGCGCTCCTTTGCTAGCTCTAAGGTAAACCTGAGAGCAATATGTTAGAGCAGGGAGGAGAAATCCTTGTGCAATAGCAAGCCGGGCAGCATCATTGAGGGAGGACCTAATTTTAAAGGCAAGACCAAGTTTTGAGTAAACTGTCTTACATGTAGCCGCAATGTGGAGGTTAAAGTCAAGAGATGGGTCGAGAGTGACTCCTAGATACCTGAAGAAGGTAACGAATTCAAGAGGGGAGTCATCTAGAGAATGTATCAATAAGTCTGGAGTAAGAGATCTGATTCTTGACGGGGGGCCAAAAAGCATAGTTACAGTTTTCTTAGCATTCATTAGGAGCCTGTTCTGTAGTAACCACTCCTGCAAGCGGTTGAAGTCTGCTTGAAGATGTGCTCTTACTGATAAGGGATCTTTACCACTGGAGAGAAGCACCATGTCATCAGCATAAAGGATTAACGAGGAGGAGCAGGGAAGGGAGGGCAAGTTGTTAATGAAAGGGAGAAAGTAGTGGGCCAAGAATAGATCCTTGGGGACTCCAACAGAGGTAGGGGAAAGATTTGAGACGGCAGTTCAATTTGGACAAATTGCAACCTCCCTGAGAGGTAGCTATCGAACCAGGAGATGGTCGACAGGTCAAAGCCAAGGGACAGTTGGAAAGTATTTACTTGCTGCAGCGTGCACGTTCTTCTTTCCCATCATGCAGCCTGCTTTCATAAAACTACAATAGGCAAGTAATTTGTAATTTTGTTTCTAGCAGATGTTGTTAATTTGATTAATAGAGAATACTCAAGGCTGACCTTTTACAGGCCATGGCAGTGTGGTCTTCAGGTAGGAGTACAGGCTGGGAAACTATGAGACCCAGGTTTAAATCCCACCAGCACCACATACATGCTATGTGACTTTGAGCAAGTCATTTATCTTTCTTGCACATTAATCCTCCTGGCTGTAATATTGGGCAGAATTAGGGCCACACTAAAAATAGGATGTTACAGCTCTATAGAGTTATCTAAGCTGCTGTGTCAGTGGCACAGTGGTTTGCACACTAGCCTTTGGGATCAGATTAGAAGATCATGGGTTATTTAATTGTCAGTGTTTTCCATCTCATTTTAAAACTACTTGACATACATAAACAGATACAAAATTTTACAAGCAGAGAAAATCCCTCAGTCCATCAAGTGTGCCTGGTCCCTGTCTTGGTTCACCACCAGTCTAGTGATTGTAGAGTCTACGTAATGCTCCTATGTGTAGCTATGTTTGTTAAGAGAGTGACTCCCCCCCACTCAACACCTCTCACAATCCCCCTTCCAACATTTTTATAATACCCATGTGTCTATCCCACCCTCTCCTTAAACATATTTAGTTCAGTCTGTCTTTCCTCATAGGTCTTCCCTTGCTGCCTGGATATCACTGTGGTTGCCCTCCTGCTGAGCAATTCTAAGCCATCCTTGTCCTTTTTCTGGTGAGTGTTCCAAAACTGTACACAGTACTCTATGTGCGGCCCGACCAAGGACCTATAGAAGAATTCACAAGATGTGGCAGAAATTAAGGACCATATCATAACAGTATGCATACAAAATGTTAAGTCTTTAGCTCTAAAGGTGGCTAATTTATAAGCTGAGAAGTATTTTTATTTTGAGCTCCTGTTACCCCAGAACAATGAAAAAAAGATGGCATAACATTTGGTAGGCTCTTTGTGCCAACCACAGAAGATATGACTGTCAATAATCAGGACACTAGATGTAAGGGAGGCTGAGTTATAACCAACAAAATGTTCTTAAACTTTATGCAAGATGTTGCAGGTCAGTATATTGCGAGATTTTAAACCCTAGGAACTATAAAACTAGATAACATCACATCACCATATTTGGCAGGCACATGGCCCCACATACACTGTGTATGTGCAACAACTTTCTAATCTACTGCTTAAAGAATGGTTGGGCAAAAAGCAACCAAACATTGCATTTTGGGAATTTAGGAGGTTTACAAAACCCTGAAATTTAGTGATAACTGTGTATCTTATCCATAAATTTTGCTCAGTGATACACCTGATCTGCCATGGAGGAGGAATGAAAAGGCTGGACAGAGTGGCAAGAAGGTGATATTCTCTAAGGACTTCAGAGTTATGGCAGTGGGTGAAGTTGGGGACATTGTATAACCATGATTATAAAGCAGGCGAGGTGATTTGCCTGCTTATAGCTGAACTGAATAAGTGCTATCCAGAGCCAGGTATTGCAGCTGAAGTTGAAGACTATCATAGTCCACAATGGCATAAATGACACGGGAGCACAAGTGCTGAGGACATGAGGAGCTCATGCTCAGAACCAGGGATGCTTCTAAAGGAAACATACAGTATCCAGGAGATCTTTTCTGAAATCCTCATGGTCTTGCAGTTCCTTGAGGAATGACTGTGGATAGAAAACACAAATTTAGAATTTGTCATCAGAAAAGGACCACTTGCCAACCAGTCTGCCCAGATATCCCCCACCTAATCTGTCTCTGCAGATCCTGTCTAGTCTCTGGCCACTCTCTTGCCTCCCTGCCTATTTTTATTATATCCCTATGTCTATTCCAAACATGCATGAAGCCCCCACTGTTTTGTCTCTAGCACTTCAACTGACAGTCTATTCCAGGCATCTACCATCCTTTCAGTGACCAAATATTTCTTCACATATCTCCTGAAGCCCCCACTTCATTGCATGTCCCTGATTCTGGTGCTCTTCTCATTTGAAATAGATTCCCTGTGAATCCCTTTGAGGTACTTGTAGAGCTCTACACCATTTAGTTGCCCTGCTGTGGACTGCCTCCACCCTGTCTTTGTCCTTTCTCATGTGCAGTCTCCAAAACTGGATGCAGCACTCAAGGTGGAATCTCATCAGCAAATGATACAGTGCAAGATTGCCTCCCTCCTTCTGCTTGAGATACTCCTTCTATGTACCCCAGCATCCCACTAACCCTACTCACTGCTTTGTCACACTGCCCTACCACTTTGAGGTCATCAGTTATGATAACCCCGAGGTCCCTTTCCTGTTTAATTTCTGTCAGTAACCCCCATCCTATACTCAGATACTGGGTTCATATGCCCTAGCTGCATGATTTTGCACCTTTTGCCATTGAACCCCAGCTGCCATGCTTTTGACCTGTACTTGAGTTTCCAAAGATCCCTGTGCATTCTTTCCATCCCCTCCTGAGTGTCCATCCTATTGGTATAATCTGCAAAAAGGTATACTTTCTCAGAATTTGAAACATAGAAACATAGAATTTGATGGCAGAAAAAGACTGCTTAGCCCATGTCATTTGCCTAGATGCACTCTACATATTCTGTCTCCATAGACCTTATCTGGTCTCTGTCGATCCTGCCACCTCCCTGCATCCTATCTTATGTACCTCTGTGTTTATCCCACGCATGCCTGAACTTCTGCTGGAAATCTATTTCAGGCATCCACTACCCTTTCAATGAAGAAATAGTTCCTCACATCACTCATAAATCCCCCCCCCCCAAGCTTTATTGCAAGCCCCTGGTCCTGGTCATATCTCTCAACTGGCCATGATTTTCAGGGATGTCCCTGATTTTGCCTCAAACTTTTCTTCTGTCCCTCATAAAATTTGTGTTTTTGTGACAGAACAGTGGGGATTGTGAACACAAAATAATGTCATACATTAAAGTTATAGACTTGTTCTTCTTCAGAAAATGCTTCTTACACTAATCCCATTATTCTGTCAGCTTTCTAAGTAAATGGTATAAATTTTTAAGATGTGTCCCTGATTTTGGTTCTTTGTCCCTGATTTTTTTAAACCTTGTCCCTGATTTATGAGGCGAGAGGTTGAGAGGTATGATCCTGGTGCTCGTTCTCATTTGAAGGAGAATCCCCAACTGTACCCTATTCACTCTTTTGAGGTACTTGTAGGTCTCTGTCATATTGCTTCTCATTCTACTTTCTTCCAGGGTGTACATGTTAAGCTCTCAACAATCTGTTAAAATTGAATGTGTTAATGTCTTACTCTTCATTGTAACACTGCATTATGCATTGTCACTATTGATCTGGCCCTTTACTACGTTAAGGTCTTGTCTCTCCTTTTGTTTGTATTGTCTTCTCCCTTATTCCCAGGTTTGCACCTGGAAATGAGCTTGGCTCAGTGTGTCTTTCCTGGTTTGAAAATTTTAAATAAATAAATAAACATCTCTATTAGTATGCTTCTCATGCAAATCACTAATCATTTTAGTTATATATATATATATATATATATAAAAAGGTAAATATTGTTTGTAGTATATTATCTTTTAAAATAATACACACTGTTATAAGTTCTCACTGTGAATTTATATATGCCCAGATATATATATATATATATATATATATATATATATATATATTGAGGGCACATATAAATTCACAGTGAAGAACTTATAACAGTGTGTATTATTTTAAAAGATAACATACTACAACAATATTTACCTTTTGATCCATTTTTAAGGTATACTGCCAGCTACCGGCCCCTTATTATACTCCATTTGTAATTAGCATTAATTAACCCCACTTTTTACTTACAACGTTTGATACCTTGATGGCATATCTGACAACTCTGACCCATGTGTCTGACATCACCACTTACTATTGAGATTTAGTTGTAGTAGTAGTAAAGTAGTAGGAGGGAGTGAGAGTGGAGATAGGGATTGGGGTGGCAAAGGGGGAGGTGGGGGCTAGGAAGGGTGGGTTCAGGGGCTGTGCCTCCCCCAAAAAATAACTGAACCACAAGCCGGCATCCTCTCACACTACAGACAGCAGCAGAGCAGATGAGATTTTGTAGACAAGCTTTATTTTACCATATAAATCTTGTCTGCTATGTACAAGATTCAGAAACCACAGTCACTCCATGGTCAGCCCAGTTTTCACCTATCTGGTCACATCCAGTTCCCACTAAGTCCCAGATCACCCATGTTATACTTTTTATGTTGTTTTTTTTTTGGGGGGCAATTCATATATGCATTTTCTGGTCCATCCCACCATTCCAATTCTGAGAGCACAATTCCCCTCTCACATGTATCCAGCATCCACCCACCCCCACATGCTCAATCCTGTGCCACAAAGGAACACATTTTACAATGGACAATCACTTAGGAGATGCTATAAAAATCAGAGTAGCACAAAGGGGTCATTCTGGTCCATGTTCTCCATTTCAACACAAAGCCAGTTGCCCCCACATCTCAAGTAGACCTTCCCCTCTAGTTCTTCTGCAATATCAACTATGAAGATGTTAATGAGGACCAGTTCCAGTACTGAGCCCTATAGTACCCTGCTGGTCACTCTCCCATCATTAGAGTGAGTGCCGTTAACCACCACCCTCTATCACCTATCTGTTAACCAGTTTACTGGCAAGCTGCCTCTTACTAAGGGTCTGTGCAAGAGGAAGGGTCTTTGTTTTTGGTCAGCTGAAGGGCATTATTGGGCAAGGGATGCCAGTACTCCAGACTGTGGCTATGCCAAAGAAAGGCTGTACCTGAGCCAGTAGAGTGTACTGGCCAGGAAAATGGACAAGGCAGTCAGAGGGGATTTAAATTAGAGGAGGGTGTGCTAGTGCATTGATTGACCTGATACATGGTGTCACCAAGGAACATTAGCAGAGCTGGATAGTCCCAGAAGAGGGGACCCCCAGAGGGAGCAAGGAAGCATAGAGGGGAAACTACAGTATTTTCACTCCAAGTCTGACCAGCAAGAACATCACATCCAGCAAAATTGGCAAGCTCAAAAGCTTGATACACCTGGAAGTCTAAGGCTTTGTGGCACTCACAGAGGTCTAATGGGGCTAAGACAAAGGCTGGGACACCGAGAAGGAGGAATTCTTGCTATTATAAGCATAGAAACATAGAAGTTGATGGCAGATAAGTACCACAAGGCCCATCCAGTCTGCCCATTGTTTCTACCTTATGAAGGGTTAAGCCTGACATGAAATGGGTGGCGGCTCTCTTTAGGGAAGCAGTTACTCTGGAGCACAAGGAGGATGTTGTGGTACAAAAAGAGTCACAGGTCCATTTAGATCTAGCTAAGGGAAAAGGAGTTCAAAGCAGAAACTCAGAGATGTACTGCATGACTCCAAATATCTCAGAAAAGCTGGCATTCCTGGCAATATTTTTTGAAATAGCACAAAGAAATAAACAATATTTTGAACCTCTGTAAGTTCAAGGCTTCTTATCCAAATGTCATGAAATACAGCAGGTGGTTACATCCTTACTACCCAGGGTGGAGTAATGAGTGGACATCAAGCAGGCTGTATTACCATGAAAGAATTATCGGTCCAGTGATTAGCTGAAAAGTTGAGTAGAAAGTGATGTAACTGAGCAAGCCCTAATAAGTAAAGAAGAACTGAACTGAAGTACATGGACTCAATTATGGTTTTGCATGCTTTGAGCTGATGTTCTAGACCACAACAGACCCTGTGGTAGTGGGCACAGGGCCATGAAACAGTAGCTCTTGCTGATACTGGTGGCATGCTTAACTTGAATAAAGTAAAACATAAATCAGTTAAAATATTTTTCCAGGAGTTTTGAGTCTTCCTCCACCCAAAGTCTGCATGAACAGACCAGCTTACAGGTATCTAGTTTTGTATACTGTTATGTGTGTGATGCAGTTAGGTGCCACAAACAGTTTGCTTGTCATGCTGGGAACAGGATTTTGTGGTGCTTGGCAGGGACGGTGCCATCTGGGTGTTTCATCCATTGTCCCATACACTTCCAACCTGAAAGTGATTATATTAAAGTATGAAGGGTGGGGGAAAACAGCCAGAATGTGGCCTGGAGCATTGGGCATGATGGGGCTTAGGCGGCACAATTGCCAGGCACATTGTTCATCGCTGGCACTGTGTTGGCACAGTTATGACAGTCACAGTTTTTTCTTGTCACCCGTGACATGGGTGAGCTGTGTAGTTTAAAGAATGGTGCAGTTAAAACCAGTTGAATACAATGGTAAGATTCCATGAAATGCTGCAAATTGCTATGAAATGCTGCAGTTTCACAAAATTTTCAGGGAAGTGGAGCCCACTACAGTACATTTTCCCAGTCCCAAAACCTGAGCTAATACCCATTAATGTTCACATTTATACAGTGTCTTAATATTTGTTTATGACATGCTCTCTGTACGGTTAACATGTTAATGCCATGCATCTCTGTAATAAGCGTACTTCTGTAAAATTTGTATTTTCTGTTATTGTGCACATAACCACCTACGTAAGAAGTGTTTTTCTGAAAAAAATGTATTTTCTGTAATTGTGTATGTATTCCCCCATGTTTTTGTTATAACTGGATGCTTGTGAAAATGGGCATTTTGTCCACATGCCTTTCCAGTATAAAACAAAAATGAAATGAAATGACATGACATTGTAGTGCAGCTGGTGCTGCAATGTTTGGAAACTGGAGCTTTGCTTACCCTTAAATACACTGATTGATAGATTTTCCAGAGGGGACAAGGCAAATCAAGTATGTACATTATAAACTTATAACCATGCATGATTTTTAAGCCTCAGATGAAGTTTTGGAAGTTTATTTGTTGTTTTTCTTTGAGTTCCGTTGCTGAGAAGAGTTGTAATGCTGAAGGGGAAAAAATCTTTGACAAAAAACAATTTACTCACTTTAGATTTTTCCAGTTGTTTGATTTCCTATAAAAAAGTAATTTTTTTTGCTGCAGTAGAAGTAATGCAACTACACACTGTGATTACTAATAAGGGAGTTTGAGCAATCCCACTTCTACCCCCCCCAAAAAAAAAACAAGCTTTCATGGCTCTTTCACATCTGAGTAGTCATGTACCAATTTCAAGCACTCCTCACATCAGTGCCTTCAGAGCAGCTTCACTCTTTTCTGTAACATAGACTTGAATAAGCTGCTAATATTCCCCTGAGTATTGAGGACAAATGAGGTATGATCTTGATCAGTGTTACAAACTTTCATCAACACTAGGGATATTTTTTCAGATCCCATGTCTTTATGGAGAACAATGCAACTCGCTCACTGTATCTATCTCTCTAGCTGACTGTCTCTATCTATCTATCTATCTATCTATCTATCTATCTATCTATCTATCTATCTATCTATCTATCTTTGTTTGTTTTTATTATTTGTATAGCTCCCATTTCTTCCCTTCCTGATGTACTGTTTTCTTCCCCTCTATCTACATATCTATTTATCTATCTGTCTGTCTATCTATCTATCTATCTATCTATCTATCTATCTATCTATCTATCTATCTATCTATCTATCTATCTATCTATCTATCTTAGCTAGCAGTACTATTAGGCTTGTCTGTCTCTCTGTCCATCTGTCTGTCTATCTATCTCTCTCTGTCTGTAATTTATCAGTCAATCATAGTGGCATGGTAGCAGCAGTACTGGTAGTGTTTTATCTATCTATAAAAGCAAGAAAACTGGGCACTCGCCACCTCAGTAAGGTACAGGACACCATTCTAATTCACATAAAAGCCACTTTACTCACCAAAAAAAACAGCTCTTGCGTGCCGGCCTGATGCATTTCGGACAAGCTACTTTCTCAAAGGCTAGGGCAGCACTGAACAAGACACACTTATAAGGACAAAGACTGGTGACATCATCATAATTGTACAAACTGATTGGATCTCCATTTGATCACAGAGACCTAACATTTAAAAAGACATACATAATAAGTACATCACCAACACCTATAAAGTGCATACTCCTAAAATGCAATAAAACGTTAGTGCAGCTGAAATAATTCAATGTGAGAAGCATTTGAAAGTTGAAAAAAAGCAAGAAAGTGGAAAGAGTCCTATAGACCTATAGTTGAAAAAAAGGGGGGAGAAAACAGTACATCAGGAAGGGAAGAAATGGGAGCTATACAAATATGAAAACAAACAAAAATAGGAAAACCAAGATACTAGGAAAATAAAGGCAATCTTCTAAAATATTTATATATGTATAAACATCAATCACAATAGCAAAATATCAAAATGTAGACATAAGGTACCAATTAATGTATGTATATAATTATACTAAAATTTCCCTTTTTAATAAACTGTCTCAGGTCAAAGCCTAAGTTAAGAACTAGATGTTGTTGGGCTTTTAGTTTCAGAATCCAAAAGGCTTCACGTTGTAAGAGAAAGTCATTAAAATTCATCCCTCTGGGTGCTGGACACACTTTGACTTTTGCCTTAAGCCTGAAAATGTGTGTTTCCCCATTGTTTGCCTGAGATACATGTAAAGCTGTTGCATAACTAGCAGCCCCTCTCTCAGTTGTACAGATGTGCTCGTGACACTCTGCCTATCTACTTGTTATTATATTGTTTTATATTTGTGATATAAATGTATGTCTATTTGAATGTCTGCTTAGGGAAATGGCAGCAAGTAGTTTTTAAAGGGGCCTGACCTCTTGACTCCAAAGGCTCTGGCTTGCTGAAAACAGTTGGCTATAGTAAAGCTGACCCAGTGAATGAATGAATTAAGAGCTTCCTTTTGACATCTGCTGTCATGCCTGTGTTAGCTGTTATACAACAGTTTGTAACATGACAACTACTTTAAAATCCAGGAAACTATGGAAGACTGCATATTTTATGACATCTTAGGAAATCATAATTTCGAACAGATACCTGTTACATTTCTCACTGCTAGGAGGAAAATAGCTATCATGATGAGTTTCTAAAGATCAAAGGAGATTGTTCTGATCAAAGAGACTGTATAAATTAATATTGCTATCTTTACAGATTTCGAGTAAGCAGTAAAATGACACCCTTTTGGATATACTTGGTCATATTGCAAATTAATTACAGGACTAACAGTGACCTCCTGTGCTGTGACATCACAAGGAGCTGGAGATTAATTTTCAATATTGCTAAGCAGTCTGAGGGACTGAGAGGTATTTTCTCTAGACTTCTAAGGAACACACACTGTATTTCTGGACTTAAAGGCACTTCTGTTACGATTAAGTAATACCAACTAGAAACTGGTTAAGACTAGAAATTCAGTTATAGTCATTTTATTTCTGAAATTTACTTTTCTTTTGACTGTAAGTATTAATGTATATAGGTTCAGTGTTTTGTATGGATTTACTATTTTTAATTTCAGTAAACGTTTGGTTTCCTTAATCCTGCTAGAGTCTTTTCTCATTTTTTGTATGTGAATGCTGGGACAGTATTTGATAAATCTGACATAACTGTCAAAGGGCTTATAGTGCTACCACTTTGCACAAAAAGGTAAGAACATACCTGGGTCTCAGCTGAATCCAAAAAGGGGAGAATTATGAACCAGGTTAGGTGCTCCCTGGGTTAAGTATTGCACTGCATTTCCCCAAAGAGGGTATAATATTTGATCTGTCAACTGGGTGTCCTAGTATAAAAGGGTTCATATTTTACCTCAAAACTCAAGACTAGTTGGTGTTTTTAGACCCAAAACAAACATGAGGGTTACCCTGTTTGTCTCCTGTTCACATATTGCACTTTGAGGTTTGGCATTGTGGGAGCAGAGGGCCTGATTAGCGGAGTGCGTTTGTGACAGATCTGGTTGGCAGCGGTGCAATTTAAAAGTATTTGGTAACACAAGCATTAACAGTCCAGTGTGTCAGATTGATAACTGTAACAGCTCACATGCAAAATAAGGCAGTGATTTAAAAAGTAAAGCACTATATCACTGTTCTTACAATCTAAGTTCCCTACCTATTATCTTTTTTTGGGGGTGTAAGCTAGTGTAGCCATAGCTTAGGGAAGAAGATGGCTTCCAAATACAGCGAGTACACTGCAGACTACCTGAGGCAGTTGTGCCAAGAGAGAGGAGTCCAGCATGAGGGGTGAGCCAAAAAGCACCCCATGGAGGCATTTGTGGCAGCCGATGCCCAAGACCTCGAGTCACAGTCGGTTACTGGAAAGGACCGAACCTTGGGCATGGAGGATCCAGTGCAGTGTCCAGATCCAGGGAGGAGAACAGCAGGACCAGTGCAAGCCAAGAGCCACAGCAGATGGGGAAGGTCACCACCATGCTGAAGCCAGGTGGGGATCAGGCTGCAGATGCAGTTGTGGAGAATGGAGTTGAGTTTGAACAGAAAATGTTCAAGCCCAGCAGTGATGGGAGCTTGAACAGAGAAAGATGGAGATGGAGAAAGGAGAGCAAGAGCAGCAACAGGCTGAGTGAGAGCAATGACAGGCTGAGTGAGAACAGCAAGAGGCTGAGCGAGGAGAGAGCGCCAGAGAAAATTTGAACCTGAGAAGCTACAACTCCCAAGACCAGCACCAGAGCAGGTAAGTGGCATGGATACACCTGGAACTCCAGGACTGGGTTACAAATTCCATTCTAAATTGATAGCTGCATTTAAACAGGGGAAGATATGGATGCATTTTAAATTCCTTTGAAATAGTATGTATTCAGACAAAATTCCCAGAGAGTTCTGGAGCTTCCAGCTATCCCCACTACTTACCAGAAAAGCTTGTGATGCATTGGTTCAAATGGCCAATCTGGACAGTAATCATTATGGCAAACTTAAAACTGCCTTGTTAAAGAAATATGATTTAACAACAAGAGCATATGGAGTTAAATTCTATAAGCTCAGGAGAAGCCCTGACATGAGCTATGAGGAGCTAGCTACTAAACAACATCAGTTTTAAAATGTTGGTGGGAAGGCATCAAAGTAGACTCTGTAGAGAAAATTGAAAATGTTGTACTTTTAGAGCAGTTCTTTTGGGCTTGCCCTACAGAGCTGAATACCTGGCTAGAGGACAGAGATTCAAAAACAGTGCAGGAGGCTGCTGAACTCTCAGACCGCTATGCCAGGAGCAGACCTGCTCTGAGAAGGAATGGGGTGGGCATGGCAGTGCAGAGAGGGAAAAGCGTGCCTTCAGGGCAGCTAAAACACTCCGTGCCTCCACCAAAACCAGGCAGCCCCAGGTTACAAAGAAATGATTTGCCTGATGAAAGAAATGAATATTAGGTTTGCAGACAACCTGGGTACCTTGCCAGGCAGTGTCCAGAAAGGGCAGACAGTGCACAAAGTGGTGCTAGGAATGAAGGGGGTTGTTTGTATATTCCTGACAGCATGCCAGTAAACATGAGGGAGCACATAAAGCCAGTTACTGTGAATGGGGTACAGACCCATGGGTTAAGGGACATAGGAGTGTCCCTGACTTTGGTAAAAGGGTATTTGGTTGAGCCTGAACAGCTTATACCCAATCAATTTGTTACTGTACAGGATTCACTAGGAAGGAGAAAATGCTGCCACTTTCTAGTGTTCTCCTGGACTGGGGTGAGAAAGGGGAGATGGTGAAAAAGTTACAGCAGCAGAGAATCTTTCTCTGGAAGTAATTATCAGGAACAATCTCTAAAAGGGATGGTGTGCAGTTACCCACAGTCAAGCAACAAAGGTAAATTGTAGTTCCTGGACCCCATAGAAGCCCTTGAAAAAATCTGAGAGGCTGATTTCCCAGCCTGTGTCTCCTGATATGGAGAATAATGAAAGAGGTGGTAGAAATTCCCCAGGTAGTAGTTAACAGAACAGGTACAGAAGGTTACTCCGAGGAAGGAGGTGCAGCCAGTAGTCAGAGGGATAGGAATGGCAGTGACCCTGAATGCCCTGACGCTAGAGCTAGGGACCCTTGTTTAGAAACTGGAGGGGACCTCTCCCATGCCATGGGAATGTGTAAAGATTTTGCAGCTGCTCAGAAAAATGCCCCAAGTTTAGAGAAGCTGAGGGCTTGGGCAGACTCTGATGGAGCACTGGGAGGTTACAGGAGACATAAAGTTTATTGGGACAATGGACTGCTATATATGCAGGATGTAGGGACAGAGGGAGGAGTGATGGGCAGGAAGCTTGTTGAACCCCAGGGGTACCGTGAGTGGTTGCTCAAGATTGCTCACGATATTCCAATGTCTGGCCATCTGGGAATTGCATGCACTATGCAGTGATTGGCCCAGAAGTTCTATTGGCCCAACTTCACCCAGCAGGTGAAGGAATATTGCAGGTCTTGTCACCAGTGCCAAGAAATAGGGAAAGCGGGTAAGAAAACCCAAGCTGCCTAATTCTCTTGCCCATAGTGGAGGAGCCATTATAGAGGGTAAGAATGGACATTGTGGGGCCTTTGAATACCCCCAGCTCCTCTGGGAAGAGGTTTATCCTAACAGTGGTGGATTATGCCACCTGGTACCCAGAGGCAGTCGCCCTAGCCTCACTGAGGACAGACAGAGTGGCAGATGCCTTGCTAGGGAATTTCTCCTGTGTTGGGTTCCCGCAGGAGGTTATCACTGATTGAGGGAGTTCCTTCATGTCAGACCTGATGAAATGTCTGTGGGAGAAGTGTGGGGTGGTGCAGAGATGCATGACACCTTATCACCTGCAAGCCAAAGGGCTTGTGGAAAGATTCAATGGTATCCTTATAACGGTGCTCCAAGCATTTGCTGAATAGCATGGGAGGGACTGGAAGAAATACCTTCCTCACCTGTTGTTCACATACAGGGAGGTGACCCAAGAGTTGACAGGGTTTTCCCCCTTTGAACTCTTATATGGATGCAGGGTATGTGGGCCCCTAGGCTTGATCCAGGAGGAATGGGAAGGCAAGCACACCACCCAGGGAACTCCCACAGTGGATTATGTCCTTAAGTTTAGGGAAAAGCTGAAGGAGCTTATGGGAACAGCCCAGAGCAACCTGGCAGCAGCCTGGCAGAAACAAAAGGTATGAAACGACTGCAGAGCCAGAGCTCGCTCATACACTGTGTGTCAGGAGGTCATGGCCCTCATCCCAGTCTTGAAAGATAAGCTGCAGGCCGAGTGGGCAGGACTGTACAAAGTAGTCAGACATGTGAATGATGTAAATTTCATTATAGAACTATCTGACAGGAGACATACCCAAAGAATGTACCATGTCAACATAATGATGCCATATGCAAATAGGGCTGACATGGTCTTTGCAGTGTGTAGTCCAGGGGAGGGGATGGATGAAGGACACTCCCTTCTGGACTTGTCGAAGAAAGCAAGTGGGAGTCCTCTGTGGAGGCCATTAAAATGTCACCTCAGTTGACCCTGGACCAGATCCATTAAGTAAGGGAGGTTTTAGCAGACTTTGCCCCATTGCTTATCTCTAGCCTGACTAACCCTCTAGCAATGCACGATATGGAGACAGGGACACAAGTGCCATAAGGTGAACAGCATATCGGCTGTCAGAGGCTGTTCAAAAGGACATTAGGAGGAGATGGAGGAAATGCTGGATTTAGGGGTAATCTAATAATCCACAGCCCCTGGACCTCACCCGTAGTCCTTGTTCCCAAGCCAGATGCTCTACTCATTTTATGTGGACTATCATGGACTCGGCACAGTCATGAAGTCGGATGCCCATCCGATGCCATGGACGGATGAACTACTGGACAAGTTGGGAGGATGACATACCTTACTGCCATTGACATGATGAAAGGGTATTGGCAGGTAGAGTTAACTGCCAGAGCTAAGGGAGGTTGGCCTTCATCACACCGATAGGGTTATTTGAGTTCAAAGTAATGCCTTTTGGAATGAAGAATGCCCCTGCCACCTTCCAGAGGTTGGTGAATCAGGTCTTAAATGGTGCTGAGGTGTACTCTGTGGTGTACTTGGATGACACTGCCATCTTTAGTACCAGCTGGGAGGAACACCTGTCCCTCCTTAGGAAGTGATGGGCAGGATGCAGAGGGACGAGCTCTGTAAAAGTTGAAAAGTGCCAGGTGGCCATGTCTGAGGTGGTATACCTCGGGCATGTAGTAGGCCGCTGACAGCTCCATCCTAATCAAGCAAAAATTGAGGCAATCAAGGCATGGCCCAGACCTGAAACACAGATGCAGGTTTGAAGTTTTCTAGGGACTGCAGGGTACTATAGGACATTTTTACCAAATTACAGTGCCCTGGCCGCTCCCATATCTGGCCTGTTAAAGAAAAGAATGCCTCAGAAAGTTACATGGCTAAAGAAGGCACTGTGCAGTGCTCCTGTATTAGCCAGTCCAAACTGTAGTAAAGCCTTTGTAGTCCAGACTGATGCCTCAGATGTGGGTATTAGGGCAGTACTTAGTTAAATGTCTAACCAAGGAAATGATCACCCAATAGTGTATCTCAGTAGAAAGTTACTTCCCAGGGAGCAGACTTATTCTACAGAGGAGAAAGAATGCCTTGCAATGGTGTGGGCACTAAAGAAGTTAGAGCCATACCTATACGGGTGGCACTTCAAGATACAAACAAATCGCAACCCCCTGGTTTGGCTGGCACAAATGGGTAAAACAAATGGTAGGCTGTTAAGGTGGAGCCTTGCCTTGCAGGCTTAAGACATGACTGTCTCACACAGGGCAGGGGCAGCAAATAAAAATGCAGATGTGCTATCATGTCAGTTTGAGCTGTGAACATAATTTGGGGAACTCATCCCATGCCTAGGAATAGATCCCTCCCAAATTCAGTCTAGGAGAGAGGAGTGTGACACTCTGCCTATCTGCTTGTTATTATATTGTATCTTATTTGTGATATAAATATATGTTTATTTGAATGTCTGCTTAGGGAAATGGCAGCCAGTAGCTTTTGAAGGGGCCTGACCTTTTGACCCCAAAGGCTCTGGCTTGCTGAAACAGCTGGCTATAGTAAAGTTGACCCAATTAATTAATTAAGCGCTTCCTTTGACATCTCCTGTCATGCCTGTGTTAGCTGCTATACAACAGGTTGTAAAATGACAACTACTTTGAAATCCAGGAAGCCATACAACATCTTAGGAAGCCATAATTTCTAACAGATAACTGTTACATTTCTCATTGCTAAGAGGAAAATAGCTGTCAGGATGTGTTTCTAAAGATCAAACGTGATTGCTCTGATTAAAGAGACTGTATAAATTAATATTGCTATCTTTACAGATTTTGAGTAAGCAGTAAAATGACATCCTTTTGGATATACTTGGTCATATTACAAATTAATTACAGGAGTAACAGTGACCTCATGTGCTGTGACATCACAAGGAGGTGGATAGATTAACTTTCAATATTGCCAAGCAGTCTGAGGGGACTAAGCAGTCTTTTTCTCTGGACTTCTAAGAGAACACACACTGTGTTTCTGGACTTAAAGGCACTTCTGTTACAATTAGGTAATACCAACTAGAAACTGGATTAAGACTAGAAATTCAGTTACAGGTGCTTTTGTTTCTGAAATTCCGTTTTCTTTTGACTGTAAGTGTTAATGTATATTGGTTCAGTGTTTTGTATGCATTTACTATTTTTAATTTCAGTAAACGTTTTGGTTTCCTTAATCCTGCTAGAGTCTTTTCTCATTTTTTTGTATGTGAATGCTGGGACAGTATTTGATAAATCTGACATAACTGTCAAAGGGCTTATAGTGCTACCACTTTGCACAAAAAGGTAAGAACATACCTGGGTCTCAACTAAGTCCAAAAAGGGGAGAATTGTGAACCAGGCTAGGTGCTCGCTGGGTTAAATAGTGCACTGCATTTCCCCAAAGAGGGTGTGATATTTGATTCTGTTAACTGGGCATACTAGCGAAAAAGGGTTCATATTTTACCTCAAGACTCGAGACTAGTAGGTGTTTTCAGATCCTAAACAGACAGGAGGATTACCCTGTTTGTCTCATGTTCACATATTGCACTTTGAGGTTTGACACTGTGGGAGCAGAAGGCCTGACCTACGGAGTGCGTTTGTGACAGTGCTCCCCTCCTCCGACCTTGAAGGACTGTGTTGTTTTACCTTAATAAAATGTGTTGCAGCTGATTCTACCAAGTATATAATCCCGCTGGTATCACATGTAATACGTTGTCCAATTTCAGAAAACATAGAGATAACAATACTGGTGAAGTCCTTACTGTTTTAAGTGTGCTTACAATAAGTACATCTTCTGCATGTGTGGCAGGCACACCTGCCCCCTCTTTCTAGTCAGGTTGTGTTTCTTGGTTCCTTGTGATGGCCATGTATAATTGTTTTTATGGTGAGTGCCCTACAGTATGTCATTCATGGAGGGTGTGTTGCTATACTAGTTAATCCTGGATTGCTGTTTAATACGTGCCAATGTTTGTTAGCTATGTTCTGCAGGAGAACAGCATGTGCAGAAAAATCAGTTACAAAATCAAATGTATCCCCATTTGCTTCTCTAGGTGTTCTATCTTGCAATAGAGTGCTGTGGTCCTGGCTGATTGCAAAATCTCTAGCTTCAGTTATCACATTTTCCACATTTTCATTGTAATCCCACCCTAAATCTTTCACTCAGGGTATTAGCTTCTGCCATAAATAACTCATCAGAACCACAGTTCCTTCTTGTTCTTAGAAACTGTTCCTTTGGTATGTTGTGTTTAGTGTGGGCAGGATGACAACTAGTTGCTAACACAATTGTATTTCTATTGATCTCCTTCCTGTATAGGAGGCAGTATAGCGCAGTGGTCTAAGGCTCTGAGCTGCAAATCTGGTGACATCCAGCAGACCAGACCTGGTTTGGATCCCACAGTATCCACTTGCATACTGTGACCCTGAGCAAGTCACTTAACTTCCTTGTGCTCCCAGGTTGCACCTGTAAGCAAGCTCTGGCTTAGTGTGCCTTTTGTGGTTAAACAATTTCCCTGTATAGGTCAGTGCAAATTTTGCCATCAAGTTAGTTATTTATGGAGGTTAGGTTTTTTTTTATTTAATTGTTTAACCAGGTAGTACACTAAGCTGAAAGCTTTTTACAGGAGCAACCTGGGAGCACAAGGAGGTTAAGTGACTTGCTCAGGGTCACACAAGTATGTAAGTGGATGCTGTGGAATTCAAACCCAGGTCTGGTCTGTTGGATGTCACCAGATTTGCTGCTCAGAGCCTTAGACCACTGCGCTACACTGCCTCCTAAAGGTCTAGAAAGTTTAACTTATTTCTATCTGCAGTATAGGTAAACCAGAGATGTTCATTGGAATTATGCACATAGCTAATCCAGAGCAAATGGTTTGATACCTTTTATTGGACCAACAAGGATGATACAAAAAGAACAAAGAGCTTTAGCTTTCGGACCAACAAGTCCTTCTTTGAAAGCTTAATGAGAGTTATTTAGAAAATCCCATATTATTAACATGAACATGCAGGAAAAAAAAAGAATTCTCATTCGTTTAAAGGGGCACTGTCAGCTTTGCCCATCCGTTTTACTATATGCTAGTAGTGTCTTTTGGTACACACGCATCCAAGACTAGAGTCCTGTATGCCCTTATGCCTCACGAATTTAATTAAAATTGCCAATTTTCTTTTTCCAAAGATTAGTCTGTTGGTGGATGACGAAACTCACCCACCACTCAGAACACTTGCTGGACAAGACCATGCATCTGCACCATAGCGCTGATTCCCAACTGTGGTTTGGGACATGCAGTGAAAATCAATTTCATTTGGAGCATAGTGAGTCCCTGAATTGTTGTTGATATGTACCAACAAAAACTGAGCACCGAGGGTGCAGTAATTTACTTTTAAAATAGACCCGAAATTCCATGCATGCATAGAACAGCAGCGGTGAAGATCCTGCACAGGTGTAAGGCAAGCTGCTCTTGTGTGCTAGGGATTTCAGACCCATTAAAGTTAATTACTGCACTCTCAGTTCTCTGCTTTTTGTTGGTACGTATAACAGTTGAGAACTCTATACTCAAGTGAATTTCTGCATGTCCCAAAAACTGCACTAGGACTGCCCTTGTGGCAGATGCGTGGTCTTGTCCAACCAATGCTTCTGGGTGGCAAGTGAGTCTCTGTCAGTCCGACTGACAAAGTAATCTTTGGAAAAAAACAAAACTGGCAATTTTAATTATGTTTGTAAGGTATAAGGGCATACAAGACTCAGTATTGGATATGTCTGTGCCAAAAGGCACACTACTTGCATACAGTGGACAAAATGTGGATTTGGGACAAAATTCACTGTGATTTCCATCTGGTGTCCCAACCTCAGTGTTCTCAATTCTTTTGTTAAAAAGAGATTTTACACTCAGGTTTCTACACATCAGTTGCAAATCAATCAGCATTTTTTCAGAGTCAATTCTATTAATAGGGGCAAAATGCAAACCCTTGTCGAGCAGATTAAATCTGGATTCATTTAAAGTGTATGAGGAAAGGATGATTACCAGAGAACTCATTGGGTTTGCTGTATTTATCGCTGTCGTCTCCTGTTGTTGTGAGTGAATCTCCCATTTCATTGGTATCCATTTTATTGGCCTCTGTTGCTGTTGCCGTCATTTCCTCTGCCCCCTACTCATCTGCCTCTTGACCCATTGTGAAATTCTCCTCGAGAATCGTTGAACCTGGGACTGCATCTCCATGGTATGGGGGTATCCATCTCTGATTGGCTCCAATATAAAAAAGGCTGTTGGTTAATTGGCTCCTCCATTTCAGATCCATTAGCATCTGTGCTATAGCTAAAAGACATGTCTATCCATTCCCTTACGCTGACTCCATTTCCATGAATTCACTTGTTCCCTCTCATAATCTCTTTTATCATGTGTGAATTTAATCTGCTGGTGTGTTTTCGAGAGAGGGGATGCTACTTATGTAACAGCTTTACATGTATCTCAGACAAACAATAGGGAAAGACACATTTTCAGGTTTCAGGCAATAGACAAAGTGGCCCAGATATTCAAAAGGGTTGCACATGGTGCAACAGTGTTCGCCATACAACCTTATATGCTTCTTTACGATATTTAAAGGAAAAAGTGCACCTTCTAAATCGATACGTCTAAGTGCATCAGTGTGTGCAGGCACAGGTAGAGGTCGTGCCCATGCATAACCTGCACAGCCCGATATTCAGCCCAGGATGTGCAGAGTCATGCATGCGCCAACCCTATCTGCGCCTGCACAAAGTTACGCCCCAAAAAGGAAGAAGTGATGGCCACCCAGGTAAGCTGCCACATTGCAGGGCTAACCACAGCAGCTGCCACCTGTGGGTGGCCGCCTAATTCCTGCTGCACCTGGCGGTGCCCTCCATGCTCCTCCAGCGGGCATCACTTAGCCCCAAGTCCAATATCCTGGCAGTCAGTGGACTGCACCGAGTCGATCGCAGGCATCATTAATAGACACCCCCCAAGTCCAATATCCCTGGTGGTCTAGTTTGCCCCTATCCCACCCACCCACTGAGCCCACCACCCCGCTCCCCTCATCAGCCAGCGGGTGGCAGCACCCACCTGCCTGCCGCCCGCCGACTGACAGCTCAGTAGGGCTGCGCCATTGGTTCACAGCATGAGCCAATGGGGTGCAGCATACATACTACTCCAGTCCAGATATGGAATAAATTCATTCACATATCTGGACTGAAATAATACGTATGGGCTGCACACCCGTGACATGCTGTGAACCAATTAGTGTCAGCATACCAAACTGTCGGTCGGCGAGGCAGGGCAGGCAGTGGGTGCTGCTGCCCGCAAGCTGGCGGGGAGCGGGGCGATGGGCTTAGTGGGTGGGTGGGGTGGGGTACACTAGACCACCAGGAATATTGGACTTGGGGGTGTCTATTAATGATGCCCGCAATCGGCTCAGTGCGGTCCACTGGACCACCGGGGATATTGGGGACTATAGTGATGCCTGTGATTGGGCACACAGAGGTCCACTGGACCACCAGGGATATTGGACTTTTTTTTTATATTACAGGAATGCCCACGATTGGGCTGCAGGGGGCGTCGGTCCCAGACGTCTGCTGCCTGGCAGGGCGCCAGGCACAAGTCGTTGGGGATTGGCGCACCTGCATCCTAATGGCATGCAATGGGGCCATAATGAGATGCAATGGACCCCTGTGTGCCTTGCATATATTATGGCCCCATTTGCATGTCCCTTTTTGAATATCGCAGGTGCTGTGCATGGCGCAATGGCACTTGAGCCAGCGCATCTCCATGCTCCACTCTGGCCACTTGCTCTGGCACAGTGCCACTGCACGATGCACAGTGGGGGTGGCCAGGGTGCGATATTCAAAGCTGCTGCACCATAGCGCAGCTCCGTTGAATATCACCCAGGCCACACTCCTGCAAAACAAAGTTGCACTGCGATGAGGCTTGCGCCACAGCCTGGCGCAGTTTAAATATCCCGGCCCGTATGTCCAGCACCCAGATGGGGTAATTATAATGACTTAGTTTTACAACGTGAAACCTTTTGGATTCTGAAACTAAAAGCTCAACAACATCCAAATAGTATATGGTCAGGGCTTATTGTGTATGGAAAACAAAGGTTTTCCAAATCTTGTTGTAGGACAGTTCAAAGGTCAAAAAGTTGTTGTACTATCATTCTGATGTCATCGATGAGTACAACAGCTTTTTAACCTTGAGCTGCCACTTGATTGGTAGGAACAGGTCAGCTAAAATCAAACAAACCAAAATGGCGGTGCTGGTTAGCAGTGGAGGGCTGAGAGGTAACCTAAGATAGTTTCTATGTGGACTGAGTCAGCTCCACGTGTCCTAGCTGCTACTTTGCCTTTTTTTTTTAAATCACTGGCATCTGTAAATTATAGCGAGAAGTGGCAGAGTGGTAGGGCAGCGAGGACCGGATTCGGGAGTAGAGGAGGACTGGATTTGGGAGTAAACGAGAGGCAGCGAACATACAGCATGAAGGAATGGCTGCTATCAAATTTTGTGAAATTGTAATATTTTGGAAACCATATGCTATAAAACAGTAGTGGTTGTCCATACCATAACAATGCCATATGTTGCCATCTTGGGATATGTCCGTTACACGGACCTCTCGAGCTGGCCTCGAGGTCTGTATGACACCATCATAACCCTCGATGGCAACATAGCCTTGTTGTGTATGGACAACCATACACTATTCGATATGTCTTAACTCAGGCTTTGACATGAGACCATTTATTAAAAAGAGATAATTTTTGTAGAATTATATACATACATTAATCGGTAATTTAAATTATGATATTTTGCTATTATAATTGATGCTTATACATATATAAATATTTTAGGTGACTGCCTTTATTTTCCTATTATCTTGGTTTTCCTATTTTTTTATTTGTATGTATCCAATTTCTTCCCTTCCTAATGTGCTGTTATCCCCCCCCCCTTTCCCCCACCTATAGGTCTATGGGACTTTTTCCCACTTTCTTGCTTTTTTCAACTTTCAAATGCCTCTCACATTGAATTATTTCTGCTTCTCTAATGTTTTATTGTATTTTAGGAATATGCACTTTATAGGTATTGGTGATGTATTTATTATGTATGTCTTTTTAAATGTTAGGTCTCTGCAATCAAATGGAGATCCATTCAGTTTGTACCTTTATGATGATATCACCGGTCTTTGTCCTTATAAGTGTGTCTTGTTCAGTGTTGTCCTAGCCTTTGAGAAAGTACCTTGTCTAAAATGCATCAGGTGGGCACACAAGTGCTGTTTTGACAAATAAAGCTGTTTTATGTGAATTAGAGTGGAGTCCTGTACCTTATGGGTGAGTGCCTGTTTTCTTACTTTTATGTTTATCTTTTACTGTGAGCACTTCCTCCCAGTGCACACTTTTTTCCTTTGTTCATTTTATTTATCTATCTATTTATCTAAATAGTGGCATGGTAGCAACAGTATTATTATACTTCTATTTTAAACCCAATTTTGCACCTTAATAACATGACCATCCCAGGATAGAATAACCTCATATTTGCCATGTGCGATGTTGGTGCCAGGATCTCTGGATCCTAAACATTTAGTAATGATCAGTTCATCAGTTTAAAAGTTCTAGAAGGTTAAAACACAATAACTAGGCAGGTTTGGGCAGACTGGATGGGCCACTGAGCCTTTATCTGCTGGCATTTTCTAAGTTTCATAAAATTCTCAAAGAAAGCCAACAATTCTATAGTTATGAAACAATGGCTTGTAGCACTGCAGAAAATTAGTTGCAGCATATTCACAAAGAAAATGTCTGCAGTTGTGGAAAATCGCAAAACAGGCAAGTTGCAAAATTCCACAAATGGTAGAAGTCTGCAACATTTTTTCCACAGCTGCTGAAAATTCGCAAATGCGGCTCCACAGCTGAGGAAAAGGCTCAGCAGGCACAACAGGTGATCCATATTAACTGGAGCAGCAGACTTTGACAGTCTTGCCATAGATGCAGCAGCAAGTACTCACAGAGAGACCAGCAGCCAGCCCCTTAGCTGGGACCACTGCAGCACCACTGGTACCAGCAGGAGCATGCACCACAGTGGCTGTCTGTAACTGATGGTGGAACTTGTTGGTTGTGTCTATCCTGGAGTGTTTATGTTGCCTGCTTCAGTAGCAACAACTGCAGGCTGTCACCAGCTCTGCTTACGCCTGCAGGGCTCCCTTATGGCTGCACTGGTCTAGTGGTTGTTTGTTGCCGTTCATTGAAAATGTGTGCTATTTTTGTTGTAACAACTGATACTGCTATACACCCACTGGTTTGCTGTTGCTTGATGCCTGAACCTCCACTATAATTGTATCTCAGTTGTTGATGCACTGCATTTTGCTCACGGAGAGTTATGCCTCACTCTCTGTGGTGCAGCATGTGTACAACATTTTTTCCACAACTGCAAAAAAAAAACAACAACAGTGGCTTAGAATTGCCTTTAAGGGGATATGCCATATTTTTCAAAGGCTTTTTTTTTCCTCAGGAAGTTTTGCAGCTGCACTTTTTTCCACAGTCCGTAGTGTATTTTTCTGCAGCTGAGAAATTTTGTGTATACCACTCAGCGCAACATCCCTTTTTTTTCCACAACTGTGGAACTTTTGGGGACTTGTGGGTGGTTTTGCACCTTCAGAGTGTTTTGAGAATCCAGCCCCAAGTCTTTAAGACATTTTCTTTGCTCAGAGATAGCACAAAAGTGGCTGTAAGTTGAAACCTGAAATGTTTATGTTCATTGGAATTCAGCTCAAGAATGATTCTTTGTTAGGTGGCTTTACTGAAAAATGTAAATACTTTAAATTATTAAGCAAAATAGAATGCAATTTGTGCACATGTGTAGTTTCGGATTTTTGAAAAACTGACATATGCCACTTTTGTGAGCAGACATCCACTTTTTTTGAGTTACGACTCATGCTTTTGTGAGCCTTAGCAGTCATGAAAGTGGGGAAAAAGAGAGAAACCTTTGCACATCAAAAACAATAAATTGTATTGAAATTAAGTCTGAAAATTATGTGATTGATAGAGTAGGGTGTAAGGTTCAGTCTTCAAGGGTCTTTTCAAAGAATAATTTTTAAATATTAATGAAATTAGGCTGCTGCCAGTCACAGAAACAGTTCTTGCTTTCTTTGCTCAAGAACTTGTTTTCATGGCTTTCAAACTGACTTTCATAAGCCTTACTAGTCGGAAAGTAGGGAAACAAGCCAGAGAGGAAGGGTCAGTTTGGCCCACCTCTACCTGAAATAAAAACAAAACCGGAAGGGATCTGCTCACAATCTCTTGACAAAATGGAGTAAGGATGCCCACTGAGGGTGTATTCATTAGTATTTTTTTAATTTAGGTAATATTACAGGCAAGGCTATTAAACATTTCCTGTGTTTTGTGGTTCAAGGCAACCACATCAACAGGGCAAGCCTTAAACACTCCTGCAAATATTTCTGATTTCTTTGTATTTTCTCCTTTAGAATGTCCAAATTCTACATATACTAGACAGGTGAACTTGAACTTACGTTTAAGGCTTCGCTGCTGGCTAGAAACATTTTCGGTTTATCTCAGTTTTAAAGATAATTTTGGTTCTAGCCTCAATGTCCTTTGTTATTCCATGTATGATTCCTAATACCTTACTGTTTTTGATTCCTGAAGTTTCTAGCCAGCAATGAAGCACTGAATCGACAAGTTCAGGTTCACCTGCCCAGCATGGGAGGAATCTACACATTATGAAGAAGTAGTAAATGCAAGAAATTAAAAGTCCTTAGGAAGGGGTTGCCTTGAACCATGGAATACTGGCAATTATTACTAGTCTGACCTGTACATATTACCATAATATAAGAAATTAACAAATTGGCTAATGAGTGTATCTCCTTACTCCATTTTCTGCCAGAAAATAAAAGACAACCATGAAACTTGTGTGAAAATGAGATTTTTGTGGGTGTGCCCACTGATCCAGTGGAAGCACTATGTGGGGGGGGGCCTACTGACCCAGTGAAAGCACTATGTGGGGGTCCCACTGACCCAGTGAAAGCATTATGTGAGGGGCCTACTGACCCAGTGAAAGCAGTATATGGAGACCCACTGACCCATTGAAAACACTATGTGGGGGGCCCAATGACCCAGTGAAAGCACTATGTGCTTCCACGCTGGTGACCAAGGTTTGGGACCACACTCAGGAGCCAGGTCAGGTGGCTGAGGTGATAGAATGGTGCTGCTGTGTGACAATGCTGCTAACCTGGGGAGAGAGGTGTCCAGATTCCACTGCTGTAGTGATTCATGCTGTGGAATGAAGGAGCTTGTGTACCCTGCAGAGTGTCACTAAATGTGTGAAACTGCATGTAAGTAGTGGCATGTGCACTTCACCTGATACTAGAGGAAGTGGATGGACAAAAACTGAGACTGAGCTCCTGTGCGAAGTAAGTTAGGATCTACCTCCTGTTTTGCAGATTCCTGCCAAGTTACTTCATTCAGGGCCTGCAGGACCCTGTGTGATGCATGCAGTAAGGTACTATGTCTATCTAAAAAAAAAGACAGAAAGTTAATGCACCAGTTAGGGTTTTTAAAACACCAAAAGGAAGGAAATCTGATGTTAGTTTTTTTAATTGTAATTTGGTTCACTGTCATGCACAACCACCATGTACTCAACTGAATAGAATGCCAAAGCACTATTCAGATCCTAATTCTGAATTCCATGTGTGAAGCAAGTTAAGCTCCTTAATTTTCATAGAAATAGAATTATAACTTGATTCTTGCAGAGCTGAAACAAAATGGGTAAAGCAAGAACTAAGTCCTAACTTGCTTCATGCAATGTCCATTAGGCTTTGAGTGAAGTAGGTGTGCAGGGCTCTTGGACCCCTGTGTGAAACTGGATATGTCTCCTAACTTGCCTCACACAGGACTCTTGGGAAGCCAAAGCTGAGTCATAACTTGCTTTACACAGGGCCCTTCAGATTTGGAATCTGGATTGTGCTTTGGCATTCAATTTGGTGTAGTGCACATGGTTGGTGCATGGGGGTGGTTGGAATTAGGGTTAAAAATACAAACTTCAGACGTCCTAACTTTTGATGATTTGAAAACCCTAACTGGTCTATTAACATAGTTTTTTTTTGCCATTTGTTCCCACCTTTTCTAGATAAAGTACTTTGGTGCATGCGTTGTGCAGGGCCCTGTGTGAAGCAGCTTGGCAAGTTCTTACTTGTTTTATGCAGGGCCCTGTGAAAATAGAGGCATTGTGCAGGGCCCTTCAAGTCCTGTATAATGTAGGATGCACAGGACCCTGTGCAAAACATGGCATGCACTGTCCCTTGCTTCATGCAGGGCCCTTTAGGCTCTGCACGAAGTATGCATGAGTCCTAACTTGTATTATGAGTTTAAATATTTTAGATAGCCATTTTACTACTCTGAACATACTGTTAGTGTTTTACTTAGAAAACTTTTCTCAATTATTTGTTTTATTAGTGATACAAATGAAGTCCATAAGTGTGCATGCAGATCCTAGTTGTTTTTTTTTTTGTCATTTTGTTTACTTTGAAGCATAACTTGACCATTTCTGGGCTTACTGACCCAAAATTTTCCAGGTGACTGTATCTCTATCCCACCTCATGAACATGTAAGTGTCATTTTGTTACTGTAACCCAAAATGTATTTACGGTTCACCTCAATCACATTTTGGGGTGCATTAACAAAATGACAGTTATAGCCACCGTGAAAATTTGGAATCAGTTGGCTCATAAATGGCCATATTATGCTAAATGTTAAACAAATGCCAAAAATAAACTACAGTATATCTGAAATATTTTTGACTTGTTTTATTTTTGCCAATATTTCCATTGCTGGTAGAGGATTGCATTGAGGGACTTTGTACAATGGGGAAAAAAAAATTCCTGGTCTCTGATTTGTCAGTGGACCCATTTAACAGTCATGTTATCCCAGCATAATATCACTGTATGAAGGCCAGATGCACATGACCACTTTTAACAAAACAAAATCTGCCATATTCAAGTTGCCCACACTTGGCATGACTGTTATACATCTTACCAATACTTCATGAATTTAAAAAAAAGCATAAATCCCTCCCTCCCCCAAACAAATATCTAAGCAAGAGAAAAAAACACCCTCAAATGCGTCCCACATCTAAAATCTGCTTTTAGGTTCCTCCAAATAGCACAATAAAAAAGAATACAAGGAATGTGAATGGATACCATTACTCCAATCAACTTTACAGTCCCCTGCTTATCAGCCTAAACAACACTTCTGCTTTTAAAAGCACAACACGCACCACTTACTGACTGGCACATTTTGCACTTGAATTATCTCACTGCAGATTAACTAAAAAAAATTGTCCATATCTCACTGTAGTGGGAGAAGAAGGGGCCATAAGAACATTAGAAAGAATGTGAGGGAGAGAGACAATGTGTGTGTGTGTGTGGGGGGTGGCAGTAAGAAAGAGTGACAGGAAATCCAGTATGTAAGAACACAACTTACTGGACAAAGACAAAACCAAACTTTTTTAATATGTTTGTATGCTCAATAAACTACTAGAAACTTTTCTTAAATGTATTTTTTCTTCTATACAAAAACACGCTATTTTATAATGGCAATAATGCACTCCAGGGTGTGTGTCTAGTGGGACAGCACTACATTTCAAGTGTTGGATGCACTCAGCCTACGGCCTCATGACTAACCACCAGACATATGGCATTACCCCAGCATCATTGTTTAATTAAGGAATCAGCATCAAGGGACAGAGGAACTGTGACCAGGAACAGGAGATATGTGATGGTGGGGGTAGAAGGAGGGTGGTGTGGGTGCTAGGGGGTAAGGGTTATGTCAGTCATTGGGCTGCTGGGTGGAATTGGTACCAGCACCAGGACTGAACACCCACTGCTAATAATAGAAAATAAAAGGGAAAGAGATGATTGGGCAGAAGTGAGGTATATCAGCAGCAGAATTTAGCACCCAGTATAGCAAAATTTAAAAACCACAACAGCTGATTGGGCTGCTGGGGGCAATGGCAGTGGTATTGCAGGTAATGGAATACAAAAGGGAAACAGTTGATCAGGGGGGAAGGAGGATACCAATGGCAAGATTGAGCACCAGTGGTTGAAAAATTTAAAAATTACAAATTGCTGATCAGGCAGGATGGGGGATTGGGGCAGTGGGATTTGACACCAGCTATCAGTAAATGAAAAAAAAAAACAGCTGATTTGGCAGGAGGAGAAATACCACCAATAATAGGATTATGTACCTGCAGCTGGTAAGTTTAAAAACAAGGCAAACAGGTGATGGGATAGGAGGGGAAATACTGATGGTGGGATTGGACACCCACTGACAGTGAATCAGCTGGGTTGGGTGGGTTGTTGACGCTATTCAAAACTGTCGATGTAAGTCATTTTGACTCACATCAACAGTTTTAAGTGACAACAGTAAAATATCAATGTTGCAAAAAACTCATTATAAATAGAAAGTTGAGAAAACATTCTGTGGATGCATGTCTGGACAATGGTATTTGCTTTCTTAAATAATTTAAAACCTAAACCTTCTTTAATGAAATTACCTATCAAAGGTGCTGCTTTGGGTCAAACCGTAACAAACCTGAAAGTTTCATGCTTCTATAGTCTATTGTTTTTTAGCAACAGTTGAGCAAAAAATTACTTTTTAATTTGGATAGTTTTATTATTTTCAGCCTTCAAGAACTGTTAAATCGCTAAACCGATCATTACCAAATTTCAGGATCCAGAGATCCTAAGCCCCAGAATGCACATTCCAAATTTCAGGCTATTCTATTGAGAAAAAGCCATGTTATGTTACAATAAAAGGGATATACAAACATATGAAGAAGCCAGCAGAAGAAGGCTATTTGGTCTATCAAGTCTGCTTGTACTGCAGGGTCCACAGCTTGAGCTAATGTCCCTCCCCATCCTCCCCACTCCTCCCATCCTCTCTACCCATGATTCTTACCTTCCCCTATGCCTATCCCAGCCTCTCTTAAAGCTTCCCCACTGTCTTCAATGAGATGACCTCTTCTGGCAGCGCATTCCAAGTGTCCACCACCCTCTCTGTGAAGAAACGCTTCATGACCTCCATCCTAAACCTCCCACCCTTCAGCTTAAGACTGTGCCCCCTCATGTTATTGTTGCCACTCAGCTTAAAGAGACTTTCCTTATCAACCTTATTTATCCCTTTCAGGTACTTGAAGGTGCCAATCATGCCCCTCCTCCTGTCTTCCAGGGGAGTACATGTTCAGTGCCCTCAACCTCTCCCACTATGCCTTAACCTGCTGACTGGCTATCATCTTTATAGCCCTCCTCTGGACCTTCTCCAGCAGGTTAATGTCCTTTTTGAGGTGTGGGCACCAGTGCTAAACTCCATACTCTAGATGCGGCCTTACCAGTGACCTGTACAAGTGCAGTATAACCTCCTCTCTCCTACTAATGATTCCCCTAGATATGCATCCCAGCATCTTGTTTGCCTTTGCGGCTGCTTTCTTGCACTGCAAGGAGTGCTTCAGGTCACTAGTGATCATCACTCCTAGGTCCTTCTCCTCCTCTGATGCAGATACTTGGACTCCACCCAGGTAGTACTCTGTCCTAGGATTCTTGGCTCCAATATGCATAACTTTGCATTTCTTGGCATTGAAGCAAAGCTGCCAGATCCTGGACCACCTCCACAGCATTTCAAGATCTTCCTGTAGTTCCTATATCCCTTCAGCTGTGTCCACTCTCCCACAGAGCTTGGTGTCATCCACGAATAGGAACATTTTGCCCTTAAGGCCATCCCCAATGTCAGTGATAAAGACATTGAACAACACCGGCCCCAGCACCGAGCCCTGCAGGACCCCACTGGTTACCTCTCTGGTGCCAGATAACTCTCCCCCCACAACCACCCTCTGGGTTCTGTCTCTCAGTCAGTTTTCCACCCATCTGGCCATCTTTTCCCCAACCCTGAGATCCATCAACTTCCTGATCAATCTTTTCTGGGGTACAGAGTCAAAGGCCTTGCTGAAATCAAGATAGAGGATGTCTACCCCTTGGCCCCTGTCTACTGTCTTAGTGACACAGTCAAAGAAGTCAATCAGGTTTGTTTGACACAATCTTCCCCCATGAACCCATGCTGCCTCTCATCCTAGAGACCATGCTCCTCTAGATATTCCACCAACCTTTCCTTTAGTATGGTCTCCATGAGCTTGCCCACAATGGAGGTCAGACTGACTGGCCTGTAATTCCTTAGGTCATCCTTGGGATCACTTTTGTGGAGGGGCACTACATGTGCTATTCTCCAGTCCAGCGATACCACGTCTGACTCTAGTAAACTATTAAATAGGTCTGCCAGTGGCCCTGTCAGCTCCTCAGCCTGTTCCTTTAGTATATAATATAGAACAGCATTTGCAACCCTAACTACAGGGGCATTACCATGCTCCTGTAATACTGTGGATAAAGCATGAGACATGTATGCTTATCCTAAGATAGCACTTATGCTTATACTAATGTGCCAAAGATATCATGCCTCTTCCAACTTTACGGGTGCCTAAAAATGTGATTCCATCTGGATGGCTTCCATTATGAATGACTTTGTGGGTATCCCAAATATGGATCTCTGCAACTTGCAAATTTGTGAAACCTGGGGTCCAGCAGAGTTTAAATTGTTCCTTGGGGGTTGCTGATCACTGAGGGATTCATGTCAGGCATATAAACCAAGGGGTTTACAAACTACTATATGAGCAATACCATCTTAGGTGAATGACTCTTTGAGCTACTCTTGTCCCTCTGAGGGAGTCCATTTGCAAGTTGTTCCATCTCTGGAATCTGTAATGTGGAAAGTAAAGAGCTCAAGAAAATTCCTGTGTACTATCTTCTACATGAGTTTTCCAGTCTCTGGTCAAATCTTGTAAACTAATAAATCTGGATATGGCATTTCCATAACAACAAAGGGTTCAGGTCCTCATTTTAGAGTAAGCTTCTGATTAGACCGAGCTTTCCTTGGAAAAACATGTTATCCACCACTAAGGGAGTTTGTCTGGCTTTGGCATTATAAGTTTTCTTCTGCCATTCATGAACCTGTTTCATGTGTTAGTTTACCAGCTGGATGACCTCTTGCAGTCTCCAACTGTGTTACTGTATCCATTCTATTGTGTGTTGTGTGTTGGTCTTTTGTCCCCATTGCACATGAAGTACTAAATCCATAGGTAGCTCCTGTAATGTCCAAACAGAAGATAATAGGGTATATTCCATGGAACAATAAATGCTGTTATTGTACAAATATGTCAGTTCAGGCAGGAGAGTAGACAATGTTGCCTTTATTTTTTCTGGAAGTGCTTTCAGCATGCTTATGAATGTTGGTTCATTTTCTTACACTCTCACTCTTCCTATGGGTTATGGGGCAGTTCACAATTTATAACTTTAATACAGGTTACACAGTTCCTTGAACCACTGGAACTGAGCACAGATCCCTGGTCCTTAAGGATTTGATTTGGGTAACCATATGACTGGATAAATTGTTTCCAGAATATCTCAGCTGTGGTCTTGCTAATCAACTCTCAGACAGGTGCTGCTACAATAAATCTGCTGAAATGATCCATTATGATTTATTTATTTAGTCACTCATAGGAATTACAACCCTTTGAGTCATAGAATCATTTACAAAGGCTCCGCGTCAGCATAGTCATACATTCAAAGATAGTACACTAATAGAACATCACATTTCAAGTAATTACATATAATAGCCAAGGTGGCTGAAAGTCTATACATGTAGTGATTAAGAGGTATGTCATCCAACTGACACATGGGTAAACCTTCAGGTCTAAGGCAACCAGTTCAAGAGTGCTGGTGACTATTGGCATATGCAGTGCGTTCTTGGTCTTGCTTACTTTGTGCTTGAGGCTGCATGGCATGCACTGTTGTATTAACATAGTTTTTTACAGTTATTATAAGTGCATGGTATTAGGATTTAGTATCTGTTTACCTTAATAATGCAACCATCCCTGGGCAGAGTGACCAGAAATTTGGCATGAACATAATTGGTTCTAGGATCCTTGTATCCTGAAAATTTAACCACTGTCAATTTAGCAGATAAAATCTTCTAACAGGTTGAAATTACATTAAAGTATATGTTTTAAGACCTTTCATTTGTTCACTGATAACACAAAAAAGGCTACATGTTAAAGCCTGAAATTTTTGGGTTCTGTTAGAGTTTGGCTCAAGGGTGATCATTTTATAGACAAATATAATTAAATATTTGGAAACCTTAGTTTAGTTTACTTTAGGTTATTTAAAGCTCACTAATACAACAACCAAACAGGTATGTTGAAGCTGAATACATAAAAAAATCCAAAAAAAACCCCCCAAAAACAAAAATACAAAACAAAAACAAAACAAAATATTAACATAGAATTCACAAGATTAAAAAAATAACTAATACAGGTTAAAACTAGCTACCCCAGTTGATCAAATTTATGAAACAGAGTAAAATATGCTCAAAAGAAATTATATTACTTTTCTGGGAGGAGTACACATTTTATTGAAAAAAGTTTAAACTGTTAGGCAAACATAATGCAGTTGTTATGCATGCAGTTAGTTTCTTTAAAGTTATTTTTCATAACTCAATGACATACATCACTTTCGTGTCTAGAAATTCACTTTCTTGAGATGACACCTGTTTTCATGAGTCTTAGTGGTCACAAAAGTGGTAAAAGAAGGAAAACCTTTTGAACAAAAAATGAATTGGAAATTAAGTAGGAAAGTTATGTGTGCAATAGTGTAGGATGTAAGGTTGAGTCCTGAAGTAATTTTAAATTTAAAAAAAAAATAATTAATTTTTTAAATATTCAGAACATTATGCTGTTGCTACTCCAGACATGAATTCAGACCCTATTCTTGTGAGTTATAAACCTTCTTTCAAGACTTGAAAACCCACATTCGTGCATCTTCAGGTTACAAAAGTGGGGAAAACAGCCAAAAACTTTGCGTTTCAAATCAAGAAAATCTGCTGGACCTTAAGTCCGAAACTTGTGTGGTCAAGTGTATAGATTGTAAGGTTGAGTCTTCGAGTATTTTTTTTATAAACAAAACAAATATTATTAAAATGATTAATGAAATTTGACTGAAGGGTGTCATGAAACTAGATCCTGCTTTTGTTACTCTGAAGATGTTTTCATAACTTATAAAACCACATTCATGAGACACAACCTCTCTTTGTAACAGGCTCAAAGCAAAGAAATAATAATTATACATGGCTTTATAGGGCTATGTCTGTGATCATACAGCTTCAGTCCAGCACATGTGCAATGACCTGGGATATACTGTACACTTGAACAGATAGAAAAATTTTAATTCCTCAAGGTGACATTGGATGATACCTTAGCTTTTGCTCCCCATGTTTACTATCTTATGTCTCGGTAACAGAAGACTGGGTGCCTTGTACTGTAACTGAATCAACCTCACTGCTGGTGCTAGATGCCACATAGTGGTAAGCTCCAGTACTGTTGCTAGTTGCCTATCAGTTACTTGAACAGGGAATAGTAGGGTTGTGGAGTAGGAGGGCATAAGGGTGAGGAAGCCCACTATAGGCACAAGTGTTTTGACTCATTTTTTTTGTTGTGTTCCTTCTTTAAAAAGGATCTGAGAATGGTGGCAGGATTTTCAGGACAGTAAATTAATAAAGAGGAACTACAAGGAGTGCTTCAGTAACAGACAAGTACTGGAATAGCAGTATAAGTGCAGTATAATGTGGGAGTGGTGCAATGCAGTGGATGTGGAGCAGCCATATTCAGGCAGACCTTCTGGATGCTGAGGTGCTGCCTATCTGCAGGCATCTCTCTGGACTGAGGAATGAGGTAGCCAGACTCAGAGTGAAAGTAAACTGGGTTAGAGTACCTTTGCCCCCATCCAGAGACCACCTAGTCCCAGCCACTGCCTTGAAGGATGCCAAAAATGAGGAGCACTTGGATGATGGTGGGCTCAGGGAGGGTTAGAGTAGTCAGGCAGAGGCATAGCCCAAATCCTAGTCCACTTGAGAACTCATATGCTGCACTGGCAAATGGGGACAACCAAACAGAGGTACCCAGAGAAGAGGAAGGGAAAGATGTGGAGGTCAACCAAGAAGATGACCTCAGTGGGGAGTGCAGTGAACCCCAAAGGAGGAGGAAGTGAATCCTGGTGGGGGACTCTATCATAAGAGGGAACCAGCTCGGAACACATGAGAAGGATGACAGGAGGTGAGGTGCCTACCAGGTGCTACAGCATGGGGGATGAAGAAGATCCTGGGGATCGCCAGGGAAGACAAGGTGAGCCAGATGTCATTTATCCACCTAGGTACTAAAGACTTGTAAGCGGGAGCCTAACAAAGTTCAGGAAGAGTTTAGGAAATGGGAGGGATCTCAAGCAAGTAGCTACTTCTGTCACCTTCTCAGAAGTACTACCTGTGAGAGGTATGGGAGAGCATAAGGTGCATTGCACCAGAAAATTTAACTCATGGTTTAAGAACTGGTGCTATGAGGCAGGGTTTGGATTCACTGGTGACTGGAGACCCACCTGGAAGGATGGAGGCTTGTTCATGCCCGACAGCCTGCATCTATCCTGAGGGGAATCCAAGCACTCAATGATAAGTTTAAATGCTACCTGAACAAGCATTTAAACTAGCATAGAAGGGTGGCAGGCCAGCAACTAGGGTACCTAAATGTCCACCTCCCAAAGCTAGCAGTGGAACCAGTGAACAGCAGGAGTGGATATCTCTACAAAGCAGTGTGCAAAGATGGAGATAAGCACCCAAGGGGTGGATAGGCAGAAAAGGGAAGAATTCAACAGAAGGGCAGACAGCAGGGAGAACCAGGGATAAAGGACAACCAGGAAGGGGGCTGGAGTAGAATAGCTAAACATTCCAGGGAGTTCACATCATTGAAAGCCATGCATGCCAATTCCAGGAGCCTTAGCAACAGGATGTAGGATCTGGAGGCTGCCAGGGTACAGTCGGACCTGGACACTGTGGCCATCACAGAGACCTGGTGTAGTAATAACCATGACTGGGAGATTGCCATACCCGGCTAGAACATATACAGAAGAGACTGGGCAGGCAGGAAGGGAGGAGGAGTGGCACTTTATGTGAAAGATGGCATAAAGGCCACAGAGATCCAGGAGGAAACAAATGGGGGAGAGATACCGTGGGTTAAGCTGGAAAGGAAAATGGGGTCAGCCATCTGCACAGGGTGGCCTACAGAGCGCCAGTCCAGGAGAAAGAAACAGATAAAGAGCTGATGCTAGCCATACAAAGGATAACAGACAAGGGTGAGGTGGTGCTGGTTGGAGACTTCAATATTCCAGATGTGGACTGGAGCCTCCCAGCAGCTGCATCACCAGGAGCAGATTTATCCTGGACTCCCCTCAAGGTGCCTTCCTCAAGCAACTGGTCATACAACCAACTCAGCAGAAGGCAATACTGGACCTTGTGCTTCCAAACGGGGACGGTGTGATAGGAGTAACAGTGGAGAAACACCTGGGAAACAGTGACCACTGGTCACTGTGGTTTGAAATCACAGAAGGAGTAGAACCAAACTGCACAAAAACATGTATCCTGGATGTTAGGGGGGCAGAATTTGGGAAAATGGGGAGATGCTTGAAAGAGGCATTAATGGGAATGGGGAGGGATCAGAGGTTGAGGAACAGTGGGCAATATTTAAAACAGGGATTACAAGAGCAACAGAATTATGCATTAAACAGGTTAGCAAGGGGAAAAGGAAGAGGGGCCATTGTGGTTTTGCAAGGAGGTAGCGGAGAAAGTGAAAGCCAAAAGATTGCATTCAGGCAATACAAAATACGCAGGCAGAAGGGGATGGGGAAGTACCAGAAGAAGCAAAGAGGCAGGAGGTCAGTAAAGGAAGCCAAAGCTCAGACAGAAGAGCGCATTGCAAAATCAGTGGGTAGAGAGGACAAAACCTTTTACAGGTACATAAGTGAAAAAGAAGGGCATAGGGAGGGCTAGTGAGACTGAAGGGGGAGGATGGGGGCCGCTTGAAGGATGACAACAGTAAAGCTGACATACTGAACAGATATTTCTGCTCCGTCTTTACTGAGGAAGAGGAAGGTAATGGGCCTGAAGGGAGTACAAGGGGTGGGAACGGTGCAGAAATGGATATGTTTCTTTACATGGGAAAGCATACTAAAGGAACTGGAAGGAATAAGAGTCAAAAAAGCAATGGGGCCAGATGGGTTGCACCCCGGGGTCCTAAAGGAACTAAGAGGGGAGGTGGCCGAACCTCTGGCAATCCTGTTTAGCTGATCACTGGAAACAGGGGAGGTATCCAAAGACTGGAGGACAGATGATGTAGTCCCCTTATACAAAAGCAGGAACAAAGAGGAAATGGGGAACTACAGACCAGTCAGCCTGACCTCGGTAGTGAGGAAGATCATGGAAGCATTACTGAAGGAGAGATTGGTGGAACATCTGGTTGCCAATGGACTACAGGACCCAAGGCAGCATGGTTTCATGGGAGGGAGGTCATGCCAGACCAACCTCACTGAAGTTTTCGACTGGATGACAAGGGAGGTGGATCAGACAAGGGCAGTGGATGTGGTCTACCTGGACTTCTGCAAGGCCTCTGGCACTGTGTCACATAGAAGGCTATTAAACAGACTGGGGAATATGGGAGTGGGCAGGACAGTAGTGCGGTGGGTAGGTAATTGGCTGGGTGGCAGGACACAGAGGGTGGTGGTAAATGGCTGTCACTCCACAGAGGGAAGAGTGACCAGTGGGGTACCACAGAGATCAGTGCTGGGACTGGTCCTATTCAACATCTTCATCAGTGACATTGCACAGGACCTAGAAGGCAGAATATCCCTGTTTGCTGATGACATGAAGCTCTGTAACAGAGTGGACAAGCCAGAGGGTATAGTCAGAATAAGGAGGGACCTGCAGAAGCTTGAAGAATGGTGAAGGGTTTGGCAGTTGAAATTCAATGAAAGAGTGCAAGATAATGCATATTTATTTATTTATTTGTATTTCAGATGACACCTTCGAGCCGAGGGCTCTTTTACAAAGGTTCCACGTCAAGGCAATAAGAACAATAAGGTACAAAACATAACATGATCATTACAATGGAACTTACAAAAAAAAAAGACAAATAACATTACAATAATAGTAGCCAAAGGCATTGTCAAGGAATTGTGTTGTGAGTTAATTATACAGTACAAGTCATAGGCGGCTCAGGAAAGCTTTGTTAGGAGTGGGTTAGTGGCAAATAAGAAAGAAGAATGGTGGTGAGGGGGTGGTATGGGAGAGAGAGAGAGGGAGGAGGGGAGGGAAGAAATGAGGTGGGCATTGCGTTGGGTATGTGGTAGATTTCATATGGGGCATAAAAACCCTGGAACAGCATATTAGTTGGGTGTGAGGATATAGCATGCACCAAGCAGGAAAGGGACCTTGGGGTTATCATCTCTGATGACCTCAAGGTAGGGAAACAATGTGACAAGGCAGTAGGTAAAGCCAATAGAATTCTGGGATGCATAGGAAGGGGCATCACCAGCAGGAAAAGGGAGGTCCTAATTCCACTATACAAGACACTAGTGAGGCCCCATCTGGAGTACAGTGTACAGTTCTGGAAACCTTATCTATGTAAGGACATAGACAGGGTAGAGAAGGTTCAGAGGAGGGCAACAAAGATGGTACAGGGATTGCATCACAAGTCCTATGAGGACAGGCTGAATGACTTGAATATGTACTTCCTGGAGGAGAGGTGGGAGAGAGGTGATATGATAGAGACATACAAGTACCTTACAAGGGGGAACAGGGTGCAGGAATACACTATTTTTCAGTGTAAAAGATGTTCTAGGACTAGAGGGCATGGGATGAAGTTGAAGGGAGGGCAATTCAGAGGAAACATAAGGAAGAACTTCTTTACAGAAAGGGTGGAGGACAAGTGGAACACCCTGCCAGAGGAAGTGGTGGGGGCAGAAACAATCATGGAATTTAAGAATGCATGGGATAGACATAAGGGAATTCTGGAGGTGAGGGGTAAGGGGCAACAGACTTCTAGAAAAACATAAAGTGAACTTACAAGTTCAAATGAGCAGACTGGGTGGGCCATAGGCCCTTATCTGCTGACATTATCTATGTATCTATGTCCTCCCTGTCTACATAACTGCCTGTGACTCAATTCTCAGCAGAATAAATCTGATCTATAATAAGGCTTGTCACTTTGTGTTTGGGGCAGACAAGTGCACCCATAACTGCACCATCTACACCAGAACTAACTGGCTACCCCTACCTAGCAGAATTAAATTCCATACATGTCTGTTAGCCAAGAAGGTGCTACTGGGCCTAAGCCCCTGGCCCTAACTCACTGCTTCCACTCTGTCGCCAATCTTTACAACAGAAGCATGGCTTAGAATGTCCTTGAACTGCCTTTTCTTTGTACTCAGCTGGGTAAACATTCATTTGCTGTAAGGGCTGCTGGCTGTTAAAATGAGTTGCCTGCAACCCTACATATGAACATACAAAGAAGCCAGCAGAAGGCCATTTGGTCTATTTAGTCTGCTTGTATTGCAGGGTCTACAGCTTGAGCTACTGTCCCTGTCCTCCCTACCCACTCCTCCCATCCTCCCTATCCATGATCTTTACCTTCCCCCATGCCTATCCCAGCCTCTCTTGAAGCTGCCCACCGTCTACAATGAGACCACCTCTTCTGGTAGTACATTCCAAGTGTCCACCATCATATCCATGAAGAAGTGCTTCCTGACCTCCTTCCTAAACATCTCCAACTCCAGCTTAAGACTGTGCCCCCTCATGTTATGGTTACCAATCAGCTTAAAGAGACCCATCTGATCTACCTTATTTATCCCTTTCAAGTATCTGAAGTTCCCAATCATGTCCCCTCTCTCTCTTGTCCTCTAGGGAGTAAATGTTCAGTGCCCTCAACGTCTACTCATATGCCTTATCCTGTTGACCCTCAATCATCTTTGCAGCCCTCCTCCGGACCTTCTACAGCAGGGTGATGTCCTTTTTGAGGTGTGGGCACCAGTACTGAACTCCATACTCTAGATGTGGCCTCACCAGTAACCTATACATGGGCAGTATAATCTCTCTCTCTCTCTCTCTCTCTCTCTCTCTCTCCCCTACTACTGATCCTCCTAGCTATGCATCCCTGCATCTTGTTTGCTCTTGCTGCTGCTTTCTTTCACTGCATAGAATGCTTCTGGTCACTAGTGATCATTACTCCCAGATCCTTCTCCTCCTCTGATACAGATACCTGGACTCCACCCAGGTAATAGTTTGTCCTGGGATTCTTGGCTCCAATGTGCATAACTCTGCATTTCTTGGCATTGAAGCCAAGCTGCCAGATCCCCAATCACCTCCCAGCTTTTCAAGATCATCCTATAGATCCTGTATCCCTTCAGCTGTGGTCATTCTCCCGAAGAGCTTGGTGCTAAATTCCTGCTAAATCTACCTACGTTTGACCAGTTTAGGACAGCACTATTGTCAACCCCTAACAGTTCAATGCAACTGTAACCAACAATCATTCTAACTTCATCCCTCCCAGTGTACTCTCTTTGAACTGTGTCAGACTCTTGTTCTGAGGTGATGTATCATTACTATGCTTGTTTTACAGTGTTTTTGTTTACTTTTTTATTGTAAAATTGTATGCAATTGATCTCGCCTGTTTAGTATGTACTTGCTTGACCATTTTATATGTTTGACTTCATTCAACAGGAATTTGGTTTTTGTATTTTTTATGTTACCCTGTAAAGACTGTTGCTGATATGGGAACTTTGTAAAACAGCACTTGTGCTCAATGGCATTCTCTGAAAATTTCAAACAAATAAATAAATATGATGCTACTTCATGAGTGGCCGGCAGCTTTAGTTACAGGGACTGACATTTTCCAAACAGTTTGCTCCTTTCTGCCTCCATATTAGAAACTATTACGAAGTCTCAGCAACCATTTTCAAAACAATAAACCTTGCTTGTGCTTATCAACTATGAAACTGAATTATGAAGCAGCATGTCACTTACTAGTAGAAATGAACCAACAAATCAAGATGAAGAGATCTCAGAGCAAACAAATGTAAAATGCATGTGCTGCGTAAACCATCTATGCTTATGAAATAAAGAAACTTTCCTAAAGAGAATAAACCTTTTAAACAGAACTGTGTGGAATTTTATTTTGCATGTGAAATTTATGGATTGTTATATTTTGCAATACATAAATTATGCAGTTTATTTAAACATCTGTGAATGTTTTATTGTTGCTTGCATGTTAGGATTTTTAATGTGGGAAAATGCATTTTGGATTCTTCCCACCTTCTTGAGTGTTGCTAAGTCAAATCTGCTGAACTTTTGTATTTCCAACTTTTCCTTATCCATACACTTAAAAAATCTGTTTAATCTGTTTAATGGTACTACAACTTCACAACATAGAGAAATGTCACAAATATTTTCTGCATTTTATAAACTTAGGTAAAGGTAAATTTAGATGAGTGGTAATTTTGCTGAGCTCTTCTTTAAAACTCCCAGCAAATATTTCCAAACCACATAAAATGCATGTGCTCATCTTTTCACAACTACAAAGTCGGTGTCAGTGGCTCATAGGTAGCACACTCACCTCTGAGGCCAGGAGATCAGAGGGCTGTGGGTTCAGTTCCCACATCTGGAACTTGGGTTAATATCCCAGTACTGACACTGTAGTGCAGCATGAGAGGGTGCTGCACTTCTGAGGTGCCGTCTTTCAGAAGAGATGTTAAACCGAGGTCCCATCTGCCTGGATTGGTGGTAGTTCAAGTGGATGTTAAACATCCCATGGCACTTATCGTAAAGAGTAGGGGAAAGTTTTATTGAAACAAAATAAATCGTACAATACCAAAACAAAAACAGTTAGCAAAAACTCATGTGAACTCAAAACAAAAGTAAACAAAAAAACACACTGTGAGAAGAAAAAAACAGAACAGAACTACACATATTGAGAGACAATCCATCAGGTTACTGCAAAATCAGAGTCCATGATCCAAGGAAGAGCTTTCCAAAGTTCAAGTAATGTCTCCTCTGAAAATAAGGTATGTTCATGTACATAAATGTTCTTTAGGTCAGTTACGATTTTCTTCTCAAGCTCTGAGTAAAAGCAGTTTTTTTGCTGTAAAGTAAACAGACAGCGAGCCATCCAAATATTTCATTTAATTACTACAAAAACTAAATTTAACATGTCCAGAGTCCACAGGGACCACTGGGGAGAAAAAACACCATATATAATATTTGATAAGAACCCATTTGAAATAAGGGAGTGGCCCAGACCCTTGCCAAAAAAACCCATTGCCGGATAAAAGAACACTCAAAAAATAAATGCGATATAGTTTCCAATTTAGAAATACACAATAGTCTAGAACATTGTCGGTCTTGAGACTGCTTGTGTTTATGATTATCTTTTACGTTAATTCTTTCATGACACGACAGCCATGAAAGTCCCACATGTGAGCAGGCACCCTTTTATACCGTAACAAAACCAATAGGGAAGAAAGATGTTGGCTAGGCACTTTTTAAAGCGACATGTATCGCACAAATGGTCAGGAGCAGATTATTATATAATACTTTCGAAATTAGTTAATAACATCTGGGTAGATATCCTCCACTGTTTCAAATGTAAAACATGTGTTTAACATATATCGGTATACCCAAAGTTTGTCATATCACAGTTAATGAATCACATTCCCACAAATGAAACCATAATTTGCAAGAATCATAGAACCAAGGTTCCCACCCTCTCTGAGTATTTATCAATAGAGGCCGAAGATTTGCAGTCAAAAAAATACATGAAAAACATAACAGAGGATTAATCATATGAACACCCCCCTCAGGAATAGGTAAGTAAGTGACATTCCATTTTACTGGATTAAGCTGGTTTCTCCAAACAGCTTGAAAGAATAGACAAAGAACTGTAGTTTCTAATTGTTTAGCGATTGGGACTACATAGCTTAAATAAAAAGAAAATCCATATCAGATAAGTCTTGATTAGGAAAACGCGCTTCTTCTTTCCAATCTGCCCTTATTCAAGAGGCAACCTTAAGTTTGCCTTGTTGTAATTTAGTGGTCCAATTAAAAAGGTCAGAATCTACAGTCTCAAAATAAAGTCCCAAAATGTGTTTAGGGCTCTCAACAAGTTGTAAAGGACCAATATGCGAAAAAGGGGCTATTGTAGATCCTAACCGAATACCAAAACTTTTGGTAAAATTTAAACTCGCACCAGAAAAACCACCAAAGGAAGAACATTCCTGGAGGGCAGTGACCACAGATGCTGCATCAGCCACAATAATGCAGACATTGTCTGCATATGCAATCGCCGTATATGGCACGATTAAAGTAGAGCTACAGAGGGCATGAATCTGAGGGTGAGTATTCAGACGGCGAAGCAAAACATCTAAAAAAATACATATAACAGAGGGCTCAAAGGACAACCTTGGCAAACCCCTCTGTTTATGGGGATCAAAGGTCCAACCCAACCATTCACAACAGGCACAACATTAGCAGTCCCATAGAAGGTCTTAATCCAACAAATAATGTCACCAGGCACATGCATAAAATGGAGTGCCTCCCGTAAAAAATCATGGTTAACTGAATCAAAAGCTGCCTTCTGATCTACTGATACAATGAAACCCGAAACGGAGTCTGCATATCCATGAGAGAGAAAATAATTCTCGAAGGAGAATCAAATGGTCAGAGATTCTCCTGTTTAGTACAGAGCAGGATTGAGCACGGTGCAAACCACTTCAGCTATCTTCATCAGGTGTTGTACAATGATTTTCATTAATAACTTAAAGTCAGTGTTTAGCATACATAAAGGCGCAATTCTCAAGGGAATGTATATCTCCTTTCTGTTTATAGACATAAATCAAAGTGCCCTTTGTAAAATCCAAAGGATAAACTCACTAGTTAACAGGGAGGTAAACACTGAAGTTAATTCAGGAATCAGGTGGTCACCCAGTACCTTATATGAGGCAGCGGGGAGTCCATCCAGGCCAGGAGTCCTCCGTAAGGGTAAGGAAGAAATAGCCAACCAATTCTAACTCAGTAACAGGTATACAGGCTGAGTCAAAACATGGCTGTGAAGGGATAGGGATATCAAGGTCTCTATACAACACCACAGGATCAACATCTGCAGCTGGAAAGAGAGAAAATAGGGCAGTCGTGTAACGTGTCACGATCCGACAGATGTCCGACTGAGAGGTACATAAGGTGCCATCAGAATCAGCAAGACATAACATATTCTTTTGTGTAATTTGCTGGGAATTCAACTCAAAAGGGCAAACAACAGCCCTTGAGCCTACAACATTAAATCTGTGTTGATAATATAGTTGCTGTGATTGTCTAGATTGGAATTTCAACATGTCATTCTGAATTAATTGTAATTGTTGAGAAAGATCTTGTCCTCATATAAGCTATCGTCAACAAGGACTTAAAATGTATCCTTTTCTGCAAATATTCCAAATATTCTCTCTGACATTTTGATGGCCATATCTTTTCAAAAGAGTACCCAATCATTTTTAGTGTCTGTCCACTATGCAATAGGGTCTTCATAACAAATAAAAATGGATTTTTGGGCCTGAATAAAGGATAAGAGGGACTGCATGAAAGTCGGGATTTGCAACAGAGATATGTTGAATTTCCAGAGTCCTGGTCCTTTGCGAACAGTGACATCAGAGCCAAGGCCTACAGAAAGCAGTTTATGATCAGAAAATTCCACAGCTTGTACTATAGCAGAGGTAATTGGAAGTGTGTGGGACAAAAAAACAAAATCAATTCTGGTTGCCAGCTTACCCCTTTGAAATGTAGGCGTATGTTGTTTAGTAAAGAGTAATAAGCATCCGTGAGATGAGCAGTGCGTACCAACTTCCTAATTCATGGGTCACAAAACAATTTCTGGGTGGTAGCAAAAGAGCTTTTGTCAAGAAGACTTAAGCCACAGTTAAAGTCACCAGAAAATATTACCTGAAAGGAGGTATGCAAATAAGGGCAGAGTAAAGAAAATAAAGCTATATGTGCAGACTTAGTTTGGGGAGCATAGATATTAATAACCCGATAAGGGCAGGGCCCAATTGAAAAATCTAAGACTAACACTCTACCAGGAGCTACATCAATTAATTTTAGCAAACGGAAATCTGGGATATTGAATAAGATCCCAAGTCCTGAACAGGAGTCCAGGCCTATGGACCAAAAGAAGGACCTAGAAGCCAGTCCTGTTGTGCCTGTTGAATCTACGTGGGTGGTATGGAGTAGTATCCTGCAACAAAAAGATCCCCGACGGTAAAAGCCGTAAACAGGAAAAAATCAATCTTCTTTTTGACAGACGCTTAATACTATTCACATTAATAGTATGACAAACAAAGTGAAACATAGCACAAGGAGAAACAGAGACACTTTACGATTTCCTTTTCCCTATCACCCTTTTTTCCCTTTAAGCTTAACCCTGGCCTTCCGCTTCTGAGAAAGACCAGTACCCAGCTGAATCTCAGAATCAGAAATACCATCCGGGAGGGAAGATGCAACAGAGGAAGAATCAGACTCGCCTCCAGCATCGTCAGAAACTGTTTGGAGTAGCTCAAAGGCAGTAGACAAAACCACAGGAGGGGGTTTCAAAAGCAAAGGAGGCGATGGTAATGCCTGGGGTAATTTCTCATAGACCTCCGACGCATAACACTAGTGGGTACTCAGGGGGGGTGACATAGTACTCGGGCCTGGAACAGGGTCCAGGACAAGCTGGACAGGTTGGACAGGGTCAGGGTAGGAGGAGTCGTCTCAGGAAGCGGTTCCACACAAGAGGCCACCGGGGGTACCACAACCTGACCTATAACAGGCTCAGGGACCTGCAATAAGGGTCGAGCAGCTACAGAAGTTGGCTCTACTAAGGTGGTCCTAAGACGAGCCTTCTGAGCTTGTGTGATTACAAAACATTGATCAGCACCACCATCATGTGTGGCCTGATTATGAGCAGCCCACTGACAATTTTGAAAAGTATGACCCGGCTCATGACAAAGATTACATCTACACTCATTCAGACAGTGAATCCCCACATGGCCCAATTCTCCACAGGTATTACATTTCAGCTTATCACTTACATTACTAAGGTGAGAGGGGTCTCCACACCAGTAACAAGCTTTCAGTTGTCCAGGGTAAAACAAGACCCCCCTATCACAACCTATAAAAAAAGAATTAGGTAGGTGCACAGGACCAGAATCATTAGAGTGTAACATAACCTTAAACTTCCAGCCTCCAGTCCAAATATTCTCCGTGTCCAAAATCACCTCAGGCTGACCCTGAACAGTACAACGTTGTTTTAGCCAGTAGACAATGTTGGTGATGTCAACACCTTCGTTCCGAAACAGGATGGTAATATTCTTAAAGGCTGGTTTGGAAAGGGGAATGGCCTTAAATGGGGTCAACAGGACAGTATTACGTAAAGCATGATATCGTGCCCCAAAACACTCCAAGCCATGAGGCGTTTGGAAGCTGACATCAAATGTAGTTTCACCGGAAATGTGAATCAGTGCATATATTTCGTGAGAAAAGAATTTCAGAGAGTCCTTGAGCAGTGTCCGAGCTACATACACACAGTCCGGTGGCTCAGGTAAACCCCCCATATAAGCCAATCGTACCGCATTATGCCGCTTTGCAGCCAGAATCAGGAATTTAAACAATAAGGAAAAAGAACAATTTGGCTCTATTTTCTTTGAGGGGGGGCTCCACAACTGCAGGAGCTGTGTTCTCTGTGATGGTAGGAGGAGAAGTAGCCTGAATAAGAGAACCCTGCAAAGGTTCCAAGACTGGGTGCTGGGTAAGTTCCAATTCCTTAGGAAGACACAAAGGGTCAGACATGGTCAGACTCCTGTTCGGTGAATGCTGCAGCTCAGGAAAATCATCGAGACGGGGGGACCGGATAGGGGACGGACCAGAAATCCACTTCCCCTCTGTAGGTTCCTGCACCCAGCCAGTGCCTTGCAATGCCATTTCTACAGATCAGGTAGGTGTTGTAGAAGGATTGACATCAAGAGATATTAACGGTGAGGGAAAGTGTGTCACAGTTGACAAACTAGGCACAGCAGGTAATGAGGTCTTAGTATTCTGCGTGGGCGGCTGAGAAGTGGGCGGGAGTACAGCAGCTGGGAACTCGCTAGGATGGTCTGCACAGGGCTGCACCTCAGTTGCTTGCAAAGGCAATGTAGGCTGTCTCAGAGTAATATTGTGGGCTACAGGAGGCACACATCCTGCCAATCTGACCTCACAAATCCGATGCAGTTCCCTGTTTAATTTCATCTTCGTAATAGCAAACCATCATTCTTCAGCTCCCAAATGGTCCTGAAGCTCCTTTTCAGCCAAACAGACAGTAGCAGAGTCAAAAGTGGAAAGATCCCTCATTGGGACAGCAAGGGGTAAAGATGTTTGAGAGTCCATGTCAAGATGACCCAGCAGAGGTTCTAAGGCTGTAACCTGTGGTTCAGATCCATTTTCTGCAGTAGACACAGAAACCAGCAAAACTTCAGTAGTTGTAGATGTGATCTCCACTCACACACAGAGGCAGGAGTTGAGACCAGGTCTCCTACCTCCATCGCCACCTCCTCAGCAATCAAGGGTGCATCCGCCATCTTGGACAGAGGTTCCCCCTCTGAAGAGTAGGGGAATTTCCCCGGTGTCCTGGCCAAATTTCCCTCATTCACTAAAAATACCACCAACAGCTTAATCTGGTTCAAGGTCAGTTGGCATTCATCTGTATCCTCTTCCCCCGGGTTGTGCCTAAAAATAGGCAGGATTTGTCTAGTGCACTTACCTGGTCAGCAAAAACTAAATAAAATAATAAAAATAAATAAAAAGTAAAAAAAAAAAAAAACAATAGTTTAAAGCAAGAATAACACACCAGATGCTGAAGGAAAAACAACAAAAAAACTCACATTACAGAAACCATGCTACCCTTTTTAGTCACATGCTCAGTCTTGAAAGTCACATGGCAAAGCTTAGAGAACTCTCTACATTGCAACTGAAGTCACCTGCTTCCAATTAATTTAGCCCTTTAAAATGATTGTTGAATTTACCTCCTGCACTACTAGAACCTTCTTTAAAATCCCTAAAAAAGTGAAAAAAATCAATGTTTCAAGAAACCAAATGTATTGTATATAAAAAATGAAAGTCTTGCATACGCAAAGACTAATTCCATCTTAGGGAGTAATGAAATGACACTTTCACTTGCCTTTTGGGCACATGGTTTATTACCTCATAAGACTCCCTCAATGGACATATGTTCTTGTATACAACACTTTTCTATTATTTTTTGCTATTTATGTCAGACTCCAAGTAATATACTTCTTTATGCTTCACACCTAATACTACTAGGAAAAACAAATTCTATTCAGCAAAAAGAAAAAAAAAAACTTCAGAAATAAATGTAAAACCGGGTTTACTTTTCTTTGATGATCAGTTTTTCCCCTTCTCTGTCCAACCTACCCCCTGCCATGCAGAGCTCCCTGCTCAATCAGCCAGCTTCTCTTGAACCTCAATTGATAATTCCCCCATGGCTCCCCCCCATAGAGGGGGCGATGGGGTTCCCAACTTTCCCGCTGCAATAGGATGCAGTTGGAAGAGGGCCAAGTCATTCGTATGGGGTCTGATGGATGGACAAGTTTTCCTGCATAGACCAGGACATTGTCTGTGTATTGGCTCTCTGCCCACTAGACAATGGCATGCAGGTGCTCAAGCACAAGCATGACCCGGTGTGCTGTAGCCACTGTCATCGGTTCCTCTCAGCATAGCTTTGACTGCAATATTACTTGAGGTCAGCCAGGTGGCAGTCTTGCAGCAGAGCTCTCTGTCTTCCCTCCCTGGAGGAGAACATCCTCTAGGATGCTCAGTCTGCCTCCCTCTGGCTGGCTCTCAATAGCCCAGGCTCACTTTTGAACCTGGTTCACTGGCATTGTGAGTAGTAGCCACACTTCTCTCTGACAGGCCATCTACAACTGGCTACTTTTAAAAAATGTTAACCTCTTCTGTCTGCTCCCACCAGTGCTACTAGCTCTTTAAACTGTGTTTTAAAAGTGACATACTTGTTCAGCTATTTCTGTTGCTGTAGTGTAGCTTGTTGTTAACCACCATCAAATTTGATGGTCAGTAGCTGGTTTTAATAAGCTGCAGGTACAGTACTTTTAACAGATTGCAACAATGCTTAGCAAACATATACATGAACAAATAGGCACACTCACCAGTAAGCTATGAATAATTGTAATAAATATAGCAGCACAAGGTGAATTAAAACCCCATATAACAGCACAAGGTGAACTAACACCCCTTGTATATTTATTAAAGTTATTATTCGTAGCTCATTGGTAAGTGCATCTGTTTTTTCATGTATATGGCAAGTGCTTTTTAATAGGAAGCACCTTTTGGAGATCTGCACACAATGCATCACATTCCCCTTTTTTTGTTTAATGCTTAAAGAGCCACTAATGCCTCAAGAAGAACTTTGAAAACATAATTTTTGGACACAATGCAGTATATTTCTCATTAACTCTGTAGTTCTTATCCCCATTATTTATTACTGAGGTTATATGCTTGAAAACAGGATAGTTGTTCCTTGAGGGTTCATCAGCTCCTATTGCTTCTTCCCAGCCTAGGGCCAGATATTCAAAAATGCACAAAGCGGAGAGCAAAAATTTGCACTCTGCCTTGCAATAGAAGGGGTGCACAAAAATGCTATATTCAGAGGAATAGCACAGGGTGCTATTCATTTGAATAGAGGTCCAGTTTTGCCCAGCACTAAGTCACTTAGCACTGCCCGATAATGCCCCCAAAATAGGGCACCCAATGGCTGGCACTACAGCAAAATTTGCTATATTCAAACATTCCCATGTAAATGAGCCCATTGGGCAGGCAAGGCACTAAGAGGCCATTTGCATGCCTATTATGGGCTCATCTGCATTAGGATGAAGCTAGTTTGCCTGGCACAGCCCCCCCAGTTGCCCCAAACCAGTGAGCCATCCCTGGTGCTAGCGGCATTCCCCCTCCCACCAATCCCAGTTTCATTTACATAAACATAGTTCCCTGGTGTTCAGTGGTCACTCCCCCCACCCTATCCTAATTCCAGTAACATTAATAGAGTTTACTGGTGTCCAGTGGTCCCTCCCCCCCAACTGATCCCCATCCCAGTAGCATTAACATTGTTCCCTGCTACCCAGTGGTCCCTCTCCCCACCTGATCCCCATTCTGGTAACATTAACATTATTCCCTGGTGTCCAGTGGCCCATCTCTCTACCAATCTACCTTCTGATAATATTAATATAGTTTTCTGGTGTCCAGTGGTCCCTCCACCCGCTGCCACCGTCCCAGTAACATCAATGTTGTTAAATCCAAAATTAGTTGCTCAACCCATGCAGTAGCACACACATTAAATTGCTTTTCTCATTGTGGTGCTACTGTTTATATGCATATAGTCAACACAAAACAAAAGATCCAGTGCACCCTGCCCCCATAGTACAAATCATTAAATGTGCTGCAAGCCTGCATCTTATTTAAAGTAATCCCATCAGGCAGTGCACTTTAAAAGGTGGGCAACTATGGCAGTTAACATTTTAGAATAGGGCCTCAGCTGATGGGAGGTCCACCTGCCGACTGGTGGCTGAACTTAATTTCACACCAGAGCTCTGATTTGAAAGACCAAGAGACCCCACTCCCCATTTAGGATAAAATAAATAAGTAGCCATTTAAGGCAGAAAGCACATTTAATGATTTGTACATTTTGAGAGTGCACTGAACATTAACATTGTTTCCTGGTGTCCAGTGGTCCCTCCCCACCCAATCCCATGCAGATAGTATTACTATAGTTTCCTGGTGACTAGTGGTCCCCCACCCAATCCCATCCTAGTACTGGAAGCCCCCCGTTTGCCAATGTCCAACCCCCTGTGACAGCCAGGCCACCACTGCCCTTGGCATGACATAAGCAGAGACGTGCAGCCCTCCCATAACAAAGCCCTTTCCTTGTCCCATACTGTTAGCAGGGCCCCCCCAGCCCATACACTGTTAGTGGATAGCAAACCCCTCCCACTCATGGCACCGACAGGCACCCCCCCATCCCACTACCTGTCCATTGGTGTCACAGTTAAATGATGGTGAGTGGGACATCCCACCACACACCACCTCAGCAGCCCAGCATCTATTAGTAGCAGGGAGTGCAGCTTATTTATAGGGCATGTCATGTCATCTGTGCCCTATAAATAAGTCACACTCCCTGCTACTGACAGACTCTGGGCAGCCGAGTGGTGTGTGGTGGGATGTGCCACTCACCATCATTTAACTATGGCACCAACAGACAGGTAGGGGGACGGGCTGGGTATCAGTGCCATGGATGGGAGGGCAGTATCCACCAACAGTACATGGGCTGGGGGCCTGATAACAGTATGGGATGGGGATGGGACTTTGTGTGAGGCTGCACATATTTAGCACAGCATTCCAAGGGCAGTGGTGGCTCAGCTGTAACAGGGGGTGGACATTGGCAAACCAGGGGGCTTTCCCAGTACCAGGATGGGCATTGGGCAGGGAGGACCACTAGACACTACGGAACTATATTACTACTACTGGAATGGGGATCGTGTTGGGGGGGAGGGACCACTGGATACAAGGGAGCAATATTAATATTACCTGGATGGGACCACTGGACACTAGGGAGCAATGTTAATGTCACTGGGATGAGTCTCTGGCATGGGAAGGGACCACTGGACACCAGGGAATATTGTTATTGCTACTGAGAGTGGGATCGGAGGGAGGGGCACCAGTAGACACCAGGGCCTACTGTGTTGGCGGTTTGGGGGCTGATGCACTTCCTCCGGCAGTCACTAGGGTTGCACTGGTTTAAGATGAGGTTAGGCCAGTGGTATTTGCTCCACTCAAGGGGACTACACAAAGTGTCCCTGAGCACAGCAAATACTCTGAATATCAAACTGTGCTGATATTTGGGTCCCCACCCCACATTTTGCATCATTTTGCCATACGCACCTCTTCACAGTTTGCCCGGGTGCAAACCCTCTTTGCCTGCGCTAACCTGAATTTTGAATATGGGACTTCCACACAAAATCCAGTTTGTGTGTGCAACCTGGGATTTGCACCCTGGCAAACTTTTGAATATAGGACCTCTGATGTCATAATGCTCTAATTGCCACATCACAGTTATTCCCATGGCTATAGATTGTGATGTCACAACAGAGGATTGTGATATCAGGTAGGGAATGAGCTATAAAGGCAGATGAATTCTATCGATAAAGATCTTATTTTTGTGGTAATGTCTTTGGTAATAAATAATGGAGAAGAGATATCTATACAAGATATATGAAATACAAGCTGAACTGTGTTTAAATATTATGTTTTCCAAGATTTTCCTAAAGGTGTCAGCAGCTCTTTAACAAACAATAGCACATTTTAATTAGCAACAGCAACTTTAATGATCAACATTCTGGTTAAACAGCTGATATCTGCTCCAGTATGCAATTTGATAACATACTCTAATTATTTATTACAGCTTATCAGAGAGCAGCTTTTAATAATTTTCACTTGTTTTTCCCATGTTCTGTTAGTTTATTCATGAAATCTACATAAAGAGCTTTCATCAGTATTGTCTTACTTCATAGTACACTCATGTATCACATTATGGTGTTCCCAGTGAGAACAGACTGTGATGTCACAAACACAGCAGTTGTTAAATCAGTTGGAGACAGTAACCTGCTTTTGAAACCGACAACAGAATGAGTACTTGTTTATGTGAAATATTTAAAACACTTATGATGGAACAAAGCCAGGAACCTAAAAATTATTACTGTTAAATGGAATTGTCTTATGCATAATGGTTTAAAACATTATTTTAGCAGATACCTGCATTTTTAGGAATACAACTGCCCTTACCCAGAAACACTGTTGCCTGGTTTGAGGGCAATAGTTTAGAGAGTATTGACTACTAATGGATTATTACTCTTTTTCAAATGGAATATTGCCATCTGTTTTTGACTATATGACCACGTTTTGGCAAACCTGGTTTCAAGTTACAATCCAAGGATATGTAAGGAATAATACATGGCAGAGTGTGTGGTGATACTGTAATAATGTTATATCCTTGGTGGGTTACAAGGTGCAGCCGAGGACTTCTGCTATCCAGAAGTGCAGTTTCTGCAACACTGTGTAGAACCTAGATCAGGTAAGTATACTGAAATGCAAACAGCTTGTTCCAGGTGTGTCCTGGGAGGAATGGTACAGAAGGCGAAAACATTTAATAAACTACAGCAGTGTTTTATTCTACAAGTAATGTAATACAACCAGTGAAGAACAAAGAAATAAATACAATTAAAGAAGAGAAAGTAAATAATTAAAAACAGTAAGGCATTTACATACATGGGGCTGGATATTCAAACTGCGCCATTCTGAGTGCAAGCCTTGGCTGTGCAAAAATAGTTGCGCGCGAGGGTGTGGCGAAGCGATATTCAAAGGAGTTGCGCTATTGAGCAACTCCTTTGAATTACCCTCAACCCAACCACTGTGCTATGGCGTGAGTGGAACTTGCGCCACCGCAAGTTGTCAGAGTGGAGCATCTATCTTGCGCGTGGCGCAAGTACCAATGCGCCATCGCAAAATCCACGATATTCAAAGGTGACATGCAAATGGGGCCATAATTCATGCAAGGTGCGGGGGCCATTTGCATCTGATTATAGCCCCATTTGCATGCCATTAGCATGTAGATGCGCCCGATCCGAGGACTTCGCCTGGCGCCCTGCCAGGCAGCAGCCGTCGAGGACCGGCCTCCCTGCAGCTCGATCGCCCGGCAGCAATGTGGCTCCCCACCTCCTCCGTACATATCCCTGGTGGTCCAGTGGACCGAAATGCCCGTAGCAGGCGGTATGTTTAATAACTCCCCTCCCTTTCACATCCCTGGTGGTCCAGTGGACCGAAATGCCTGATCGCGAGGCAGAAAGTAAATTGAAACCCCGAGACATCTCCCTTGTGCCCGATCGCGGGCAGAAAGTAAATTGAACCCCGAACATCTCCTTGTGCCCGATCGCGGGAGAAAGTAAATGAACCCCGAATATCTCCCTTGTGCCGATCACGGGCAGAAAGTAAATTGAACTCCCCACCGAACATCTCCCTGGTGGTCCAGTGGACGAAATGCCTAATCGCGGGCAGTAAGTAAATTGAACCCCCAAAACATCTCCCTGGTGGCTAGTGTCCCCACCCCACCCACCCACCCACGAAGCCCCACCCGCTCCCCGGCAGCGGCGGGTGGCAGCATCCCACCCGCCCTGCCGTCTGCCGACTGACTGCCGGTGAGCTACCGCCCATTGGTGCAGGCAAGAGCCAATGGGCGTGCAGCTATACCGACATGACAGTCAGATCTGTGAATGATTCATTCACAAATCTGGACTGTCGTATGACTATGGGCTACTGCGCCGATAGCTCTTGCTCTATAACGTCTGTCTGGGCAGTCTATCGGCGATGGCGGGGCAGCAGGCAGGTGGGATGCTGCTGCCGGGGGCGGGGTGGTGGGGCTTCATGGAGTGGGTGGGGTGGGGGACACTAGCCACCAGGAGATGTTTTGAGAAGGTTCAGTACCTGCCCGCGATCGAACATAAAGAAGATATTCGAGGAAAATTCATTACTCTGCGTGATCGAGCCTGGTACTGACCTGAACCCGACTTTCTGCCCGCAATCGGCATTCGTCACTGGACCACCAGGGATGTGAATGGGAGGGAAGTCGATAAACATACGCCTGCGATCGGGCATTTCGTCCACTGGACCAGCAGGAATGTGAACGGGAGGAGAACCACATTGATGCCTGCGATCAGGCTGATGGGGGGGAGTACACTATGCCTGCGATCGGGCTGCGGGGGGCACAGGGACTGAGTTGGGTGCCAGCTGCCACTTTTTTTTGGCTCAAAGTCCTGCAGGCGCAGGTTGGGGGTTGCACCTGCACAACTCTGCACAGCCCGGCTGAATATCAGGCTGTGCAGTTTATGCATGGTTCCTCCCCCTCCAGTTGAGCATGCATTCATTTGCATTGCGCTGTTGCTCAGCCTGTTTTCAGTGGTGCAACTGCCTCCTGCTGAATATCGCAGAATGGCGCAATTTAGGACTTGAGCACGCGCAACCCTTTTGAATATCTGGCCCATACTGTATTTCTATATCTTTAGAGAGATAGACAGATAGATAGCTAGATAGATAGATAGATAAATAGACAGACAGACAGACAGACAGACTGGATATGCCATGGGCTTGCTAACAATGTCACATTTATTTTTATCAGCAAGTTTTGCCCTCCTAGAACTTCTTGAGGAGCCACAAGTGAGGTATATGGAGATTACACTCTGCAGGTAAAACAAATATGATACAAAGGAGGAGCAGTTTATCTGATATAGGAAGGTCCTGGGAAGGAAACCTTGTGCTGTTGCACTAGGGATGAGTAAATTGTTGCTAAAGTTCGTACAGTTTCATATTTAATAACAAGGCACCCAAAACAAACTCTGGAGGCGATAGGCTCAGAGTCATTTGTGAACTTTGTTGATTTAAGTAAAGTTTACAGTTTGCATTTATAAATGGATCCCTGTGGAGTTTTTTTCAGTTGCCTTGTTACTAAATATGGAACTGTACAGCTCTGCCGATAGTTCTCCCACCCCAGTGCTACCACACAAACTTTTCTTCTCAGAAGCTTTCTGTGGTTGGTAAGCTGATCCTTTGTGTCCATAGTACAGTAGAACAACACAGGATCAACAGGTGCCTAAGCTGAGCATTTCTTAAAAATTTGACATTTAAGCCAGCTAATAAGGGTTACCCATTTAACAGCACTGTCAAAACCATCATGATCAAAAGAAGCTGCGTGGTTGACCCAAGCTACGATCAAAACTGTGCTAAAATAAAATAAGGCAGCACCAGCATCCGTCTCATTACAAAACAATATTTATTGTATTACATGCCTGTGGCAAGAGCAGTGGCGAATAGAAGCAAACTCACAAGCCCCGACCGGTTTCGAGCATGCACACTTCCTCAGGGAGGCTGACACAAGTATAACACCATACTTAAATACCCCCACACCACATGTGTTGAGAATTATACAATTCAAACAATCATTACATCATAAATGTTACAAAAACTTAAAAAATACTTCAAATTATTATTATCTTCTTTCATTGCAAGCATCAACTATTAAATTATCGAATCCCCTATACATCACTCAAAAACATACCTGGATATATATATATATATATATATATATATATATATATATATATATTTCTCTTAAATAGATATATGTCAGTAGTTAATTCCTATTATTAAAAACATGTATGCTGTTTAGTCAAAAGAGCATATTATGTTGACTTGTTGACCTCCATGTAAATGGGAATTGTGGAGCAATGACATTTGAGCTCTGATTAGTGTTGATAACAAGGTGTGTTTTGTGATTGTGAACATGCCATTGGGTCGACTGAGTAGTAATCCTTTTAGAAAAAATGTTTTAATAATAGTTGTTATACTTGTGTCAGCCTCCCTGAGAAACACGCATGAGTGAAACTGGTCGGATCTTGTGAGTTTGCTTCTATTCGCCACTGCTCTTGCCACAGGCATGTAATACAATAAATATTGTTTTGTAATGGAGCGGATGCTGGTGCTGCCTTTTGGATTTGATATATTGTGATCGAGGCTTGCACAGCTCAGAGTTGAGCTGCTTTTGGATTTTCACTAAAATAAAGTAAGCCAACTCCAACCGTGGATGCTCTTTTGAGCATGTGGATTGCAATGGTGTGAGTATTGCTGCGTGAGCTTGATAGGATAATGCAATGCCATATGTTATTTACACAATGACAGTGCATCTTTCATAAGGTATGTCCTTGTGCTCATATCCTAGTATTTTATCAAACATTTTCATATAAAACTTCATTATGGCCTGATTTACCATCAATCCACTGTTGCCATGCACATTCAAATGAATATATTCTATGGAACACTTTCAGATGAATAAAGCATTCCAAGCATTCCATAAATACTGTAAGTGCCAGTAAGGACTTATTTCATTTAAAACTTTTGATGGCTGTTGAATCTGGAGATGCTCCTGAAGTGGAAATAAATTATTTATATTCACCCTGGGAGCATCATTATTTAAAACAAATGCATTTATTGGTTAATTTTTATTTTCAATGCCTGTCTGTCTGTCTGTCTATCTATCTATCTATCTCTATCTATCTATCGTGTTTGGTGGGACGTTTGGCATGGAAATCCATGCCTGGAACAGCGTTGTTGTGCTGCGGTAGTGTCATCAAAATCACTACTGCAGCAGGCAACATCCATCCATGACCACCTCACTGAAGCTGTGGATCTAATCCCTAATGCTGATACATACTAAACAGCATCAGTGATCATCAAACCTGTTGTTTTTAAATTTTCAGTACTGAGAGTGCATGAAGAGCATATCACTTGCCCCCCAGCCCAGACCACATCACCAGAGGCATGACTGCAGGATGTGAGGCGATTCTTGTCAGAAAGCCATAATCCCACAGTAATGTTGTGAAGTAGGGTGAAAGAAAATATAAGCGCAATGAGCCAAGATACAGTAACGGTTTTATCTTTTGTTTAAAATAAATGAGAGCATTATCAGGTTTGCTTGTGAGCAGTTCGTATGCACTATAAAAGACTGTGTATGGACAACAATACACAGACAAGCCTGAGTCTACAGGTAAATCTCAAGTTATCCATGGCAACCTGGAGACCTCTCAAGCTTCACTTTCAAGGCTCCTGGTTGCTGTGGATACCTCTTGATTCATACACAGACTTGTATATGCTTGCCATACACAATCCTGTCCTATCCAACCTACAGTATCTATCTATCTATCTATCTATCTATCTATCTATCTATCTATCTATCTATCTATCTGTCTGTGTATCTGTGTAGCCATCTGTCTGTCTATTTATCTCTAACTATCTGTCTGTCTATCTATCTATCTATCTATCTATCTATCTATCTATCTATCTATCTCTGTGTATCTGTGTAGCTATTTGTCTGTCTGTCGTCTGTCTATTTATCTCTAACTAACTATCTATCTATCGCTATACTGTGTATAATTACTGGTGACCTCCTTTATCACACTGCTTACAAAGGGTCTCCAAAACGCCATAATAACTTGACAGTGAGTTATGATGGCATTCACAGAACTTTCTTTCACTAGCAGTGTCCTTGTGCTCTGTGGGTGGGAAGAACAACATCACAAAAATGTCAATTCCATTTTCCATTTACCGAGGAGACGCGATTGTCTACCAATCTTTATGTAAGATTAAACTGGGATTTTAGGAGAGGTATAAAAAAAAAAAGAGCAATACATTTGTTTAGATGCAGTGCTGTGATATTTAATTTTATGAGCAAGACTGTGTTCTCAGAGAGTGACACTCTGACAGGGTACTTGACCACTGGTTCCCCTCGAATCACAGAGAACTTCCTGCAGCTCCGTTACCCTCGCCCTCCCTGTGTAACAACTTCTTCTCCAGGTAGGGCCTTGGTTGTTAACTAGCCTCCCAATCTATATTGGATTTTTTTATTCTTTATCTGGTTGATCCTGCCTTTTAAATATAAAAAATATATATCTGGTTGATCCCGCTGTGTCTCTGGATCGGAAGGTGCCAAGTATGATCCAGAACAGGCCATAGCACACATTGTAACTGACAGTTTAACAAAAAAATGTCCATATGAGAGAACAAGAGACAAAGGAGTGTGTGTATAACACATAACAAGGGTACATGGAGGTGCACACAGAGGGGATAAATGTGAATAGAAGAATAGAGAGAAGAGAAGGAAGGTCAGTTTCTAGGTGAAGGGTGGTGTCTCTGAATGCGTGAAGTCTTGGAAACAAGATGGACAACTTGCAGGCACTATTAGTAGACAGGAGGGTGAACATAGCTGCAGTAACCAAGACTTGTGCAACCTCACACCATGACTGGGGCCTTAGATCCTAGATATAAACTAGACAGGAGGGACAGGGTAGTTGGGAAGGGGGTGGCAGTTTATATCAGAGATGGAATAACTTACATGAGGGAGGAGTTGGAGGAAGGAGGTGGAGGCATTATGGGTTCAGTTAAGGTCCAATAGAGGAGAAAGGTGAGGTTGGGGTGGTTTACAGACCACCCAGTCAGGATGAGGAGAAGGGACAGGAACTGGACTCACAAATATTGGAAGCTGCAGGAAAGGAGAGGTGGTAATTAGTAGGGGACTCCAACCTGCCCAAGGTGGACTGGGGCATAACATCCACAACATGTGATAGGAATCAGGTGATCCTGGAAGGACTGCAGAGTGGGTTCCTGACTCAAGGCATCACTGAACCAACAAGAGCTGAGGCAATTCTTGATCTGGTGCTCAGAAATGGGGAGCATGTACAGGAAATAATGGTCAGAGAGCCACTGGGTGGAAGTGACCATTGCACAGTGTAGTTCAGTTGGATATGGGCAGGAAAGCATTCTGACTAAGACCAAAATCTTTGATTTCAGGAGGGGACTTCAGGAAAATGGAAGTGTTAAGGAGCCATCTGGGAGCATCAGAGCAGATATGAAATTGGACCAAAGGTGGTCCATCATTAAGGAAGGAATACTAGTTGCCACAGATGAGTCGTTAGGCTCCGGGAAGAACACAAGGGCCAAAGCGCTAGCTGGTTCAGTTCTGGGTTTGCCCAGGCAGTAAGGAAAAGAGGTTGGCCTATAGAAAAATCAGGAAGACCAAAATAGAGGTGGATAGGGAAAATTACCTAAGGCTGGCTAGTGAGTCAAGTAAGGAAGTCCAGAGAGCAAAGACATAGAAGGAGCTGCATACAGCTGAAGGAATTAAGAAGGGGGAGAAGGCTTTCTTTCAATATATATAAGTGAGAAAAGGGACAAGAAAGAAAGGATTGTTAGGCTTATGAAATGGGTGGAGTGGGTAGAGAATAATGGGGGAAAAGCAGAGATACTAAATGAATACATCTGTTCCATCTTCACCAGGGAGGATGGGCCAGTACCTTCAGGAGGAAAGGAACACAGATGTAGTGATAGAGGAGTATAGAACGAGGGAGGGACTGATGGCATTGAAGGTGAACAAATCACCAGGCCTGGACAGGGTACATCAAAGAATACTAAAGGAACTGGCTGAGGAGCTGGCAGGGCCACTGAAGACTGATTTAATAGTTCTCTTGAGTCAGGAGTGGTACCACAGGACTGGAGAGTAGCACATGTAGTGCCCCTCCACAAAAGCGGTCCCAAGGATGACCCGGGGAATTACAGACCAGTCAATCGGACCTCCATTGTGGACAAGCTCATAGAAACCATACTGAAGGAAAGGTTAGTGGAATATCTAGAGGAGCATGGTCTTCAGGATGCGAGACAGCATGGGTTCATGGGGGAGATCGTGTCAAATGAATCTGATTGACTTCTTTGACTGTGTCACTAAGACAGTTGACAGGGGCCAAGTTGTAGACATCCTCTATGTTGATTTCAGCAAGGCCTTTGACTCTGTGCCCAACAAAAGGTTGATCAGGAAGTCGGTGGCTCTCGGAGTTGGGGAAAAGATGGTGAGATGGGTGGAAAATTGGCTGAGGGACGGAACCCAGAGGGTGGTTGTTGGGGGAGAGTTATCTGGCACTAGAGAGGTAACCTGTGGGGTCCTGCAGGGCTCAGTGGTGGGGCCGGTGTTGTTCAATGTCTTCGTCAATGACATTGGAGATGGCATTATGGGCAAAATGTGCCTATTTGCAGATAACATCAATCTCTGTGGAAGAGTGGACACAGCTAAAGGGATACAGGACCTACAGAAAAATCTGGAAATGCTGGGGAAGTAGTCCAGGATCTGGCAGCTTCACTTCAATGCCAAGAAATGCAAAGTTATGCATATTGGAGCCAAGAATCCCAGGACAGTGTACTACCTGGGTGAAGTCTGAGTATCTGCATCAGAGGAGGAGAAGGACCTGGGAGTGATGATCACTAGTGACCTGAAGCACTCCATGCAGTGCAAGAAAGCAGCAGCAAAGGCAAACAAGATGCTAGGATGCATATCTAGTTGGATCAGTAGTAGGAGAGAGCCGGTTATACGCACTTGTACAGGTCACTGGTAGGGCTGCATCTAGAGTATGGAGTTTGGTACTGGTGCCCACACCTCAAAAAGAACATTAACCTGCTGGAGAAGGTCCAGAGGAGGGCTACAAAGATGATAGCAAGTCAGCAGGGTAAGGTATATGAGGTGAGACTGAGGGTACTGAACATGTACTCCCTGGAACAGAGGAGAGAGAGAGAGAGAGAGAGGGGACATGATTGGGACCTTCAAGTACTTGAAAGTAATAAATATGGTTGATAAGGAGTCTCTCTGTAAGCTGAATGGCAACCATAACATGAGGGGGCACAGTCTTAAGCTGAAGGGTGGGAGGTTTACGAGGGAGGTCAGGAAGCACTTCTTCACACAGAGGGTGGCGGACACTTGGAATGCACTGCCAGAAGAGGTAATCTCCTTGAAAACACTGGGCAGCTTTAAGAGAGGCTTGGATAGGCATGGGGGAAGGTAAGAATCATGGGTAGAGAGGATGGGAGGAGTGGGGTGGGAGGGCAAGGACATTAGCTCAAGCTGTGGACCCTGCAAAATGAGCAGACTTGATAGACCAAATGGCCTCTTCTGCTGGCTTCTTTGTATGTTCGAATGTGTGTGTGTGTGTGTGTATGTGTGTGTGTGTGTGTTGTGTGTGTGTGAACAGAGAGAGAGAGAGAGAGAGAGAGAGAGAGAGAGCCTGTGCCTGACTGTGTGTGGTGGGAGAGAGAGAGAGAGAGAGCATGTCTGTAGGTAGGGAGAGACTGTCAGCAGAAGAGAGACCCATTGACTATCTTGAGACTAACTCACCTTGCATCAGTAATGATAAAATATAATAGATATGTAACTGTGTTCTTATAGATTTTTGTACACACCCTTAGTGTGTGATGAGCATAAACCTCTCGAGCTTCACTCTAGAGGTTTATCGGGTCAACACACACCTTGGGTGTGTAAAAAACCTAACACATAGCTGCATATCCAGTATTCTCTATATTGATAACTGGCCAGCAATTTCTTCTCACAGCTGAGCCAGTTGATATTCGCCATAATAAACGCATAGGTTATTATAGCGAAAGCACCTCTCTGCCTCTCAAAATCAGGTGTTCCTGGCCAGTGCAATGGTGCTGAGGTTTGAGGTGCTGGATGCCAGATCTCATGCCATGCTGGCGACCTGGGTTCGGGAATAACCTTGGGTCATTGGAGTGCTGGCACAGGGGGGAGGGATGGAGCAGGATCAAGCAGCTTAATGGCAGCTCTTCTCTCCTGGGGTTGTTGTCTCCCCCCATAGTTCTGCTGCCACTGGGTGGAGATCCAGTGGCAGTGCAGGTGGGAGGGGGTGGCAAGTCAGGAGGGCACTTCGGAATGTGGCTCACACATGCCTCCACACATGCATGTCTGTGCCCGGGGAAGGGGGCAGACAAAAACAAGGGAAAACACTGGATAAAAACTTAATAGGAAAAAGAAGCAGGTGCTCCTTCACTGGCTCTCCATCTCCTGGGTGGGCTAAATATTTCCACAAACATGGCGGCTCCTCACTCGGCAGCTCCGTATCCCCAGTAGCGAGGAGCCGCCACAGCAAATGTCCTCTCACAGTTGTTTTAAAAAAATAAATCTGCTAGATTCACTTTAAAATAAAAATAGAAAAAACTCTATCTCATTGATCCCACTGATCGCCAACTTGAATGGAACACAAGCCGCGGCTGACTTTGCATTGTTGAAGCTGAAGGTGAGCATGATCACTAAGTAGAAATTCTAACCCTCAAAAAAAATCAATCAATGAATAAATACATTATTTTAAGTGAAAAACACCAGGCAGAGGCCTACTGTGTGTGTGTGTGTGTGCGTGTGTGACACAGAGGGACAGGAGTCAGGCTGGAAAAAATTGCTGGCCCATATATTATATGAAATAAAAATGAGGAAGTGTGTGACACTCAAATTTAATGCACACCTTTGGTGTGGCATGCTTTAATGTTGTGTGTGCAACCTGGAATTTGCGCCCCGCAAACCTTTGAATATAGGGCCTCTATATGTAGCATCCAGCACCTCGGATGTGCATTAAATTCATGTACCACACACTTCCCCATACTTTATTCTATATCTATCTATCTATCTATCTATCTATCTATCTATCTATCTATCTATCTGTTGTCTGTCTCTATGTCTGTCTGTCCATCCGTCCATCCGTCTATCTATCTATCTATCTATCTATCTATCTATCTATCTATCTATCTATCTATCTAGCAATCTATTGCAACAACTACATTAAAGCAAAGGTCAGGGCTGCAGTGTAAAAGTTGGGAAATGAAACCAATTAGGGTTCAACTCCTGAAACATTGGCAGATCAGTACTGTGGTGTGGTGTTCTTTGGAGTTTGAGTGATAATGCCATGTACAATTGGTATTACTCTAATATCAGCATTCTCTGTGTAAGCATTGTTCTGTCACTAAAATTGCATGACACCATTGTGCCAATATTAGGGAAATGACAAACCTACGTAGCATGATAATTCAAACCCCGAGGAAAACAACACCGCTGATGTGTCTAGGTCCACAGACTTTGAGTCCTAAATGTTTTCGTTTCCTGACTTTTTACTCTGAAACACTAATAGAAGTTTTAACATAGTTTTTTGCAATATATTTCTGTACTTGTTGAAAAAAAAAAAAGAACTGCCAGCTTAAACTTACGTCTCTCTAACACACGATGAGGAACATAGCATACTGATGCCTACCATGACAGACCTGAAGCTTACTTCAAAAGTGGCAAAAGTGGTCCTGCAGATAACGTACAAATCAACAGTATGGTAATGGATAGTGTGCCAGACCTGAAACTTGCTACATAGAAGCAGCTGCATCATCACATGTATGAGGCCACACCTGTAGTGGACATAGTGACATAGTGACTGGCCCTATAGGCTACTCACAAAGGGACTGCATTATCACATACATTGCCCCAGACCTCTAAGTTGTTTTGCAAATGGCCATACCAAGCCATCCTTTTGAGACTGTTACCAAAGTGGAAGTTGTGTCTCGTGAACATGGTTTCGAGTCACAAAGAATAGATTACAGCTCCACAAAAACAGTCCAGGTTTTCATGACTAGCAACACACTAATGTCATCATAATTTAAAAACTATCATCTATTAAAAAAAAATACTTTAGGAATCAACCTTACACACACTCTTCAAACACATAATTTTCAGAGAACAGCTCTAAGGATTTTCATTTTGTTTTTGATACACAGTTTTCTCTTCTAAAATGCGTTTTCATGACCCATGAAAATGAAAGTCTTATCTCCAAAAAATGGATTTCTAGTCATGAAAATGCAAGGTATTGTCATGAAAACACCTTATGAACACAACACTGAGAAAGCGTTTTGCACATGTGCAGACACAGGATATCACTTTATTAATAATATAAAAACTACAAAGCTCTCAGTAAAGCCACCAATAAGGATCGTCCTTAGGCAAAAATACTACTAACCTGAACATTTCAGATTTAAATTCACAACCATTTTGTGCTATCAATGAGCAACAAAGTCTTAAAATAGGTACTTTTTGTAACTTCAACCCTCTAGAGCTTTTAAACTGTTAAATTGATCATTTCCAAATCTTTTGGAACCTGGCACCAAGAACATGCATGCCAAATTGAGGCAATTCCATCCAGGGACAGACATGTTATTCAGGTGCAAAAGAGGGGTTTATATGGGACACCATTTGTAAGCCTAATAATAGAAGCAGTCCTGTGCCCCTATAATAAATTAAACTTTAAGGGACTCTTCTGTTGCCACTTCAATGGTCACACTAGTTAATATGACACACACCAAATAAAAAATACCAGTGAACATCAGATCAAAATGGTACTAAAAAGCAGAACAAGATAACCCCAAAGTTGCAGCATAACAAAAGGCAAAACTGCATTGCTGTGCTGCTTTGAGTGTTTGTATGCAAAGAAGGTATTCTTTGAATATAAAATTGTGCTAGCAGTGATTCACTGCATTAAAGAGCTGGTTTCTCTGTGGCTTGCATCCCAGTGGCATGTGATTAAACTTCACCAACATAACTCAGTCAGTTTTAATTGTGTGCTGCTGTAATGCTATCCAGCACTTTAAATAGCTCATTGACAGCAAAATCCCCTGATTGTCTTTAGGATGATGACTAAATTTGAACATAAATGCACAGATGCCACTAGAAATGCAAGTACATTTTTTAACAGTTTCTTAATTTGAGCTGGCCTTGCGACAAGCTTTGATGTTCAACCCCAAATACTCTAAAACAGTTACACAGTTAAACAGGACTAGACAGATTATAGTCATTAAGAAGAGCTTGAACTTAAATAAAATTAGTCTTTGAATAAAGTCTTTGCTAATTATAGCTGACATTTTGTTTAATTTGAAACTGACCTCCTGTTCAGAATTAATCCTTAGAACAATCTATAAATGTAGTTTCAGTGAAAATAATGTAGATGTATCATTATTCATTATTTTCAGAAACCACGGAATTACTCTGTAGTATCAATGTAATGCTCTAGTCTTGGCAGCCAAGGGCTTGTTGCTGTCTAACCAGGGACAGATCAACATGAATAAAAAGTGGAAGCAACAGTATAGTAGCCTTCTAGCAGAGGTAACATTATAACATTGGTCTTCATAAACGGAGTTGTGTGGGAAGAAAAGTATCTACCATTCTGAGTTAATTATGGATGATGAAAGTTCAACACTTCTTATGGATATGTGATCTGATAACTGTCTGCCAATAATACAGATTAGATGTTAGCTAACATTTTTTTCCTTAGTTTTTGTCACATTTATCCTTGGTTGGTTTGAGCAGGACCTCCTTTTGCCACATCTAGCCAGTTTCTTGTCCCAGTACATGATCCATGCACCAACTGTCCCATTCATTGATGCAACTGGTGCTCCTCCAATACTCCCATAGCTAATCCTCTGCTGTGGGGCCCCACTGATGCCTTCCTGTTCCCCATCTAGGAGTCTGAATAAGGTAGAAGGGGTGAGGTCAGCTTGGAGCAGGTTGCTCGATGGACTGACCCAATGAGACATGGTTGGGGGGGCTTTAGCTTCCCACCCATATGCTGATCACTGTTTCTACTGCTGTTTATTCCCTACTGCAGCACTCTCTGATAAATGGTCCTCCATTTTGCTCCCAAGGTAAAGACACTTGATGATGCTCCCTTCTGATATGTCCCACTTTGTGCTGATAGCTGACCCCCTGGGCCACAAGGGAAAGTCAGGTAGTGGGGAAACAGCCCTCCCTCCCTGGTGGAGATGAACATCTGTGCCAACTCTTGGGCCATTTGTGCCAGTGTGCTCCTGAAATCCTAGTCTCTGGCATGAATTCAGGCCACCAGTGTGACACAGAACTGGCAGATGCTAGTGCAAATCTTAAAATCAGAGATTATTTTCACAGTAGGTGTTTGTGTGACAGCAGGAAACAAACATTATTATATTAATTGTTAAATGCTGTAATTCAATAATTTTAGGGACAACTACTCTAAAAATAACTGTGGCCTTATCTTTTTCCATAAAACATTTAATCTGCTATACAGTGTGTGGCAGTTACATGGAAATACCTGTACAGAGTTTTGGGTTGGTTGTGAGTGGTGAAGAGCAGCTGAGGACTTTCAGCTACCTAGGAAAGAGGTTACTGCAACATTGACACACACCTGGGTAGACTATTCCAACTGTAATATGGTTCTTCATAATAACACTACTGAAAAAGCATACTAAAATGTCCCATAGCAGGGGTGCTGCTGAGTAGTTTATAAGCATTACACATTTGTTTGGAGCTCTGCAAATCTCAATCTAAGAACTCGCTTTTAAATCTGTTTACTCGAATATATTTTGATGGGAAATTGATATAGAAATAAACGAGTTCTTAGAAGTTTGAAATGGAAAAGTTTGTTTATCCCAAAATATATGGTAGAGGTGCTATGGCGTGGGGGCATGAGGGCTGTCTGGTTATGGCCACAGTGGGAACCTCTCCCAGTATACAGATGTGCCCTGATCTGGGAGCAAAGCCCCAAACACAGGCTAACTCAATTATGGCATCCATCCAGTTCCTCCTGACTGAATTCCAGGCTGAGGCTCATCAGTCAACGACTGAAATTGAATCCTTGCTCGCTGAGATAAATTCCAGGTGTGCAGCTATGGAGTTGAGGATTGTGAAGCTGAGCTGGCTGTGAAGTAATGAAAAAGAGCTCAATGCCTTATCAGCCAGAGCTCTTACCTTGGAGGGGGCAGTGAATGCCACGCTTCATGATCAACTGTCTCAGGCATCTAGATTGGAGTGCTTAGAGAATAATGTGCTCAGAAAAAACCTAAGACTAATTGGGTTCCCTGGATTGGTTCCCCTGTTGGAATTAAAAGTTTCAGTTCAGAAGGCATTAATGGCTGTTTTTTCTTTGGAGTCTCCCTTTGAGATGGAAAATGTATACAGACCTCCTTCATGTTCTACTGAATCTGAGAAGGCAAGATTTGTGATACTAACTTTTCAAAGTTGGGCTGAACGAAATAAACTCCTTCAATTAGCTTGAGCGAAAAAACAATGTTTTATGAGGGGCATCATTTTCATCTATACACTGACTTCTGTATGCAAACTCAGTGCAGACGAAAGTGTTTTTTGCCGATCATGTCAGAATTCAAAGAAGCAGGATTAATAGCTAGTCTTTTGGCTCCAGTACACTTGCGGGTCCAATTCCAGGGGAAAATTTATTATTTTGAAGACATTGATTCAGTGAAGGCATTTCTTGAGGCAAATGTTAAGCTTCCAGAGGATATTGGCTCTGATCTAGATGAAGAAGAGGCAGATCTTATGGAATACCATTCTATTAATATTTGAAGTTACTGGTGACTGATTTTTCTAATTTGTTTATTATCTTTATTATTTTTCTTCTTACTGATGCCTAGGTAATGGATTGAGAAGTGGATGAGACAGGACATTCGCAAATTGGGCAAACTTTATTATAAGTAGAATTGATTTAAGTCTGGGAAAGCCAAAGCTTGGAGCACATTCAAAGGTTTATTTTGATAAGATACTGTTTATTGTGCTCAGAGAGAAAGATAAGTAATTGGATATTTTTTTTCTTTTAACCCTCAAAAAAAAAAAAAGAAAAAATCCTGTATACTTTATTAAGTTTATCACGGTTTGTAAAATTGCTTTTTCTTAATGTTTCCTAAAGTTTGTAAATTGCTTATTTTTTTTTTCTTTTCTTTCATAAGGAATTGAAAAAATAAAGTATTAAAAAAAAAAAACTCCCATGACACCACAGTTGGAATCCATTGATAGTATTATGAGATCTTGTAATACTTTTGATGCAGTTCCAATTATAATATTACAGGACAAATCACTAAGCGTCTACTGCTCATACTTCTCTCAGCTGAGCGTGAGACAGCTTTTACTGTAACTGTTGCATACAGTAAAAGCTGGCTGACTCTTCAGCTGATGAGAAACTAAATCAACACCAGAGAAATCCCTCTCTTGTGCCTGGTCCCTCCTGCTCCACTGCTGCCTTGTTCCTAGAGGCAAGGGGGTAAAGAGTCTATGCTCTTGAGTCTGGGAAAGGGCCTGAAGCAGAGGAAACATGCAGTGCCACCTTTGATGCAGAAGCTGCTGCTCTGGGGGAGTGCTGTTGGCTACAGCTGCAGGTAGGAGTATGGAGGTAAGCTCCTGCCTGGATCCATATATTACGAAAATTAAAAAAAACAGGAGACTGTGTATGACTTGACTGCAATCCCATCTCAAAGTTCTGGTGAAAATTATAGCATCATAATACACAGTCCCCTGTCTATTTTTCTATTTATAATAGCTGGTATAATGATTATTATTTGTGTAACTCTTCCTGTTTCCTTTCCCTGGGACACACTTGGAAATGAGTTTCCACTCAGTGAGTCTTTCCCCATCACCAAATTTTAAATAAATGAATAACATTCAAGAAAAATGATGAATGAAAGTGTTATGTATAGAATAATGCATATCAATTAGTGTATTATGAGTTTTTTTACACATCTGGTGTGTGCGATGTCCATAAACTTGGAAGCAGAGCCCTAGAGTTTTATGCAGACATCACGCATCTCATGCCCCTTTTACATGACAGGCTCTGCACTGCATTTATCAGTGCAGAGCAACTAGAGTGCTACATCTGTTGTCATGTAGAGGCTCCCGGCATCACATCCAAAGTGAGTGTTTGCTGAAACAGCATTCCCTGCTTTTCTGGGTTCACCATTTCAGCGTATTGTTCTGTGCTGCATCCAGTGACAGTGTAATCACCTGGGATTGGTCCCTGGTGCTTTCCCAGGTGCCTTGACAATACCCTCCGAGGCTTGTGCATGTGATCTTAAACCTGAGTTCAGCTAACTATATGGTAAGTTACTAGAAAGAATACTGAACTCAGACAACTAGTTCATTTTCAGTATTGGGGCTGAAAAGTACTTAGAAAGTGCTCAAAAAGTGGAGCTGCAGTACTGGGCATGTGCTGATGCATATTCATAACTCAAGGAATATGAATATGCATCAGTGCATGCCCAGTACTGTGGCTCTGCTTTTGGAGTGCTTTTTAAGTACTTTTCATCCCTGTTACTAACAAATGAACTAGTTGCCCAAGTTCAGCACTCTTTCTAGTAACTTAACATATAGTTAGCTGAACTCGGGTTGAAAATGCAAATTTCGGTAAATCAGGTTCTCTTGGCTAGCTTCAAAGATGGTTGATAGGAAGGACTAACAGAGCGATGTAGGGGTCGGTGTGTAAAGCTGGTACACAGCACAGCATGGGGAGCGGCATGAAACATTAACTGACTGTCGCATTTCAGGTAAGTGCCATGTAAAAGTGTCTTCAGATGTGCAAAAAAAGAATTATAACTATTTCCTGTTTTATTTTTTAGAACTACTGTTTTTTGCATCCCCATTTGCTGTCTTTGTACATACACTGGCCTGGATATTCAAACCCTGCGCCATTCAAGGCATAAGTCCTTCACGCTAATGCAAAATAGTCTTGAGGTGTGTCCCATCACGATATTCAAAGGAGTTAGCTATTGAGCAACTAATTTGAATATCGCTTCCAACCATAACCACTGTGCATGATGCAGTGGAACTTGCGCGGCGCGGTGCCGACAGAAGTGGAGCAGTCAACTTGCGGTGGCGCAGTACACCATTGCGCCATCGCAAAAATCACGTATATTCAAAAGGTGACATGCAAATGGGGCCATAATATGCAAGGCACAGGGGAGCCATTTGCATGTCATTATATCCCCATTTGCATGCCAATAGCATGTAGGTGCACCGATCTCGAGGACTGCGCCTGGCACCCTGCCAGGCAGCAGCCGCCAGGGACCGACGCACTCCTGCAGCCCGATCTGGGCAGCAATGTAGCTCCCCACCTCCTCCATACATCTCCCTGGTGGTCCAGTGGACGAAATGCCCGATCGCGGGCAGAAAGTATCAAGAACCCCCACATCCCATGTGCCCGATCCGGGCAGTATGTAAGTGCCCCAAAACATCTCCCTGGTGTCTAGTGTGGCCCCACCCCACCCACCCATGAAACCCCCACCACCCGCTCCCCCGGCGGCGGCGGAGGCGGCAGCATCCACCCGCCTGCCGCCCGCCGCCCGCCGACTAACTAACCGGTGGGGCTGCGCCCGGTGGTGCAGAGCTGAGGCCAATGGGCGTGCAGCCCATGCCGTACATGACAGTCAGATTTGTAGCCAGATAGGCGTTCCCACAGACTGGACTTGTCATGTGCTGATATGGTACTGCGCCCATTGGTTCTAACTCTGCAACAAGCGTGCAGCCGACCAGTGTGGCAAGGACGAACGAATCTGCCTTCGCCGCAGCGGTGACGAGGTGGGGTGGAAAACAGACACCAGCAAAGATATTTGAGAGGCAATTACCATGCCAGCGATCGGCACACATAAGGACAATATGCATCTGCCTGCGATCCAATCTCAGATGGGCTGTGGGGGGTTCTGTATACTTTCTGCCCACGATCGGGCATTTGGTCCACTGGACCACCAGGGATGTGAATGGGAGGAGGGAGCCACATTGATCCGTGATCGGGCTGGGGGCACAGGGACTGGGTTGGGGGCCAGCCACAGCTGGCAGCTGCTGTGTTGCGCCCTGCAATGCAGAAGCTCACCTGTGGGTGGCCCTCAACTTAAGCCTTTTTTTTTGGCTCAAAGTTGTGCAGGCGCAGGTTGGGGGTTGCGCCTGCACAACTCTGCACAGCCTGACTGAATATCGGGCTGTGCAGTTTATGCATGGTTCCTCCCCCTCCTGCTGATCATGCATTCATTTGCATTGCGCTGTTGCTCAGCCTGTTTTCTGTGGCGCAACTGCCTCCTGCTGAATATCGCAGAATGGAGCAAGTTTGGACTTGAGCATGCGCAACCCTTTTGAATATCCGGGCCACTGTGTTCACAGTTAAAAAAAAAAAAAATCAGTATTTGCATTGTGCTCACTGTGATGTCATCAAACTCTTCACCTCACAAACCACTTAATTTATTATTTATTTACTTATCTGGTTGATCCTACCAGTTCTGTGTTGCTTTCAGTTTTAAAATAAGCAGAGACTGACAATGTGATCTTCTTTTGCTGGTACACATAAAGACACAACTGATGGAAACGATGTGTAACTCAGCACTGTGAGTTTTTGTTTATTTTAAAATCAGAAGGATACTTGAAATGGCAGGATAAACAATAAAAAAAATTAAAAAAAGTCATTGAGGGGATTAGAGGATTCAGCAATGATATACACAGAGTGACAAGGGGTTAGCAGCGTGCTATGAAATGCCATAATACACAGTTGTAATGTCAGAACTATGTAACATACAAACATAGAAATGTCGATATTGACAGCAGATAAGGACCACTTGGCCCACCTAGTCTGCCCATTTTCCCTACCTACTGTAACACTGCAAATCCTACTTGATCTCTGGTCCCCATCCCCCCTTTCCCTACCTCTAAGGTTCCCTTATGCCTATCCCACACATTCTTGAAGCCTGTCACAATTTTCCCCCCACTACCTCTGCTGGGTGGCTGTTCCAGGCATCCACCACTCATTCTGTGAAGAAGTGCTTCATCACATCTCCCCTGAGTCTCCCCCCCTCATAGCATGTCCCCTTGATTTTGAGCATTTTTTTTTCTGAAGAATTCTTCCTTCTTTAACTTTATTTATACCCATGAGGTATTTGAATGTTTTTATCATATCCCCGCTCTACTTCCTTTCCTCCATTGTGCACATATTGAGGTCCTTCAGCCTCTTTTCATAGGGCTTGTGATGCAGACCTGTATCACTTTGGTTGCCCTCCTCTGGACTGCCTCTACCCTCTCTATGTCCTTCCGGAGATGTGATCTCCAAACCTGGATACAGTACTCTATCGAGGTATCAGCACTGACCTATACAGTGGTAACACCACCTCTCTCTTTCTGCTGGTGATACCCTTCCTCTGCACCCTAACATCCCCTAGCTGTCTGTACTGCCTTTGCACTGTATGGCCACCTTTAGGTCACCAGATATGATTAGTCCCCATTCCCTTTGCTGTTTGGTGGTGGTTAATATTACTCACCCCATTTGGTACTCCGCCCCTGGGTTTCTGTGCCCCAAATCCATGATTTTGCACTTCTTAGCATTGAAACCTAGCTGCCACATCCTTGACCACTCCTCTAACTTTTCTAGATCACTATTAATTTTTCCATCCGCTGGAGTGTCTTCCTCTTACAGATTTTAGTGTCATCTGCAAAGAGGCACACCTTCCCTTCTAGCCCCTTTGCAATGTCATGAATAAGACATTAAAGAGGTACTGGTCCAGTACTGATCCCTGTGGCACTGCACTTGTCACCCTTCCTTCCTCAAAGTGAACTTTGTTTACCAGCACCTCTGTCTCCTGTCCCCAACCAATTCCTCATCCAGATTACCACCTTAGGGCCCACTCCTAGGCTTCCCAACTTTTTTACAAGTCTCCTATGTGGAACGATGTTGAATGCCTTCCTGAAATCTAGGTAGGCCACATCCATCACTCCAGTCTGATTCAATTCCCTGATCACCCAGTCAAAGAAATCTATCAGATTTGTTTGACATGATTACCCAGTGAATCCATGCTGCCTTGGATCCTGAAGGCTTCTGGATTCCAGATATTCCACAATCCTCTCCTTCAACAGTGATTCCATTACTTTCCCTGCTGCTGAAGTCAGGTTGACTGGCCTATAGTTGTCAGCCTCTTCTTTGCTTCCACTTTTGTGAAGTGGAACTACATCTGCCCTCCTCCAGTCCTCTGGAACCATTCCCATATCCAGTGAGTGGTTGAACAGGGCTGTCAGTGGTGCAACCAGCACCTCCCTGAGTTCCCTCAGTGTCCTAGGATGCACCCCTTCTGGCCCCATTGCCTTGTCCACTTTCAGATTTGTGAGATCCCTCAGTACCTGCTCCTTTGTAAATGGACTAGTGTCTACCTCCCTTCCTTCAATGGTCCTGGTCCTTATCTGTAGTCTCTCTCATTCCCTTCCCTCTGTAAACACTGAACAAAAGTACTTGTTCAAGATGTCTGCTTTTCTTGTTCCCCTGCACACTTCCTCTTTCCTTCCTAAGCCTTACAGTCCCTCCCTGGTCTTTCTCTTTTCACTTACGTACCTGGAAAAAACTTGTCCCCTTTCTGCACTGCCTGGGTTATTTTCTCCTATATCTGCACCTTTGCCTGCCTCCCTGTTTCTTCTGATACACCTCTCTATCTTCCTCTCTCTGTCTGTGTTGCCTTTCACCTCCTGAATGCTAACTTTGTTGCCCTTACCTTTCTGGCCACCTCTTTTGAGAACCATAGCAGGCTCTCTTTCCTCCTGCTTCTGCTTACTTGTCTGATGCAGTGGTTTGTTGCCTTCTCCATCCCTCCTTTTAGATTTGCTCACCGTTCCTCTACTCCCAAGTCCTCCCCCTGACAGGGCATCCCTGAGGCATGCCCCCATCTTTTTAAATTTGCCTCTCCTGACGTCCAGGACCCTCACCTTTGTGTGGTTCAATCCAGCCACAGTACTTACTTTGAATCATACTATATGGTGATCACATATTATGGCATTTAAAGACTGCTGATTTTAGGTTGATACAAGGGACCACCAGTTATTATAATAAGCATTATGGCATGACAAGTAGTTGAGCTACTGTCTGTTAATCTAATTCTAGGGGGTCATGAGGCATGAGAGGAGGCCAAAGGTCTTAAGCCCCCAGGGTTAGAATGAATTAAATAATCCAATATGGTAGTGCGTGCATGAGGAAAATAAATGCAACATGTATCAAAGAAACTTCAACACTCACAATTAAGCCGTACAAATGCAAATTTTACTGTGTTTTCACCATGCTGCATATTTTATATATGCAGCATGGTGAAAACACAGTAAAATTTGCATTTGTGTAGCTTAATTGTGAGTGTTGAAGTTTCTTTGATACATGCTGCATTTATTTTCCTCATGCACGCACTACCATCTTGGATTACTTACATGTTCTATAGAGGCACGCTACCTCAATGAGCACAGCACAGGCTGGGAAGTGACTGTTCGTGGTGTTTCTTTTGGATCTGTTTATCGTGCTACTTCATTGCAGAATGCACTGGCACAGGAGGTGTTGAGCCAGCAAAAAGGATTTACAGAATAAGCCGCTCCATATAATCAAGCATGAGTGCTACTGCAACTACTTTGGTAGCAGAATGAGTCATGAAGAAACTGCAACTGACTCAAGGAATAATGCAGATTTTGGTTGGGAATGCGTGGAGCAAGAACCCATTGATGAAAGAAGGAGAAGGCTACGAGATAAGTTTAACTCAAATGCAGGTATTGAGAATATCACAATTAATGAGAATGTTCGAAGTGCTTTTTTAAAACTAGAAAAACTACTTACAAAAGAAATTGAATTGACATATAATATTAGTACCCTTGAAGAGTATCTGGACCGTGAACAAGCACCAAGGGGGTTAAGGGTTTCAGTTACACCAGCACGCGGTCTGGATGAATTTCATTCAATAATGAGTGGTTAAAAGCTGTGGCTGACTGCTCAAAGATCTTTATTGCCTTAATAATAAAAGATGATTTAAGTAAACATTTGGAACTGTTGAAAGAGCTGGAGGTGACAAAAGCCACTGCAGGAAGCTTTAAAATGAGTGTAGAATAGTCAGATTTCAACAGACAGTTAAATGCTAAAATTGAGTCACATGAGGAAGAAGTAATAGAAAGGAAAGTGGCTAAACTTAACAGGGATAAAGTGGACTATCAAAGAGGTGCTATTCTGAGTTGGAATAGACCTAGGTCATTAAGCAGGGAAAGATCTAGATCTAAAGTGAGATTCTCTAAGAAGAACATAGTAGAACTGGAAGAGAACATTAACATAACTGAGAAGAGGTCCAGAAACTCAGAATTTATAAGAGATCGGGATTTTCAGAAACACCCACAACCAACAGAGAAAGAAAAAGGAAGAAAACTTGGAAGAGCAAAAGTGGGGGAAAATCCAAATGCTGGGGCAGAAAGAATTCTGAGGGAGAGGAGGAAAGATATTACTTACAGGTACTGAATCTGTCGAATTTCACCCCTTATACAATATCAAGAGTCTGTATTAAAATGTGGCCTTCAGTGTCATTCCTACTCCTGCAATAAATGAATTTCAGCTTTTCATTGACCTCAACAAATTCTTTAGAAAACTCCACTTGAAACTGTACTTTTCTAAGGAATTACAGTTAGAAAAGCGTGGCCAGGTTTTGGAGATGGGTTTTATAAATGAAAATACAGCATACTCTCCTGATGATATTGATTTGAACCTACTGTTAGAAGAAATGATGAGACTGGAATCATGTAGAAGTGAAAATGCAGATTTGAATTTCAAAAGAATGCAAGAAGACATTGAAGAAATAAGGATTATGGGTTCTGAGCCCACCAGGGACACTGACTCTTGTGAAATTGACATGGATTTGAAAGCTTTGGATTCCATAAGAATGCAAGGAGATATTGAAGAAATAAGGACTGTGGGTTCTGAGCCCACCAGGGACACTGACTCTTGTGACACTGATTCTTGTGAAATAGACATGGATTTGAAAGCTTTGGAGGAATTATTACAAAAACATGATACAGAAACAGAGTCTACTGCATTCTCTTTAAGCACTTCAAAAGGAAATGGCCAGAAACTAAAGGAAATGAGAAAATATTTATTTAGACCTAACTCGGAATTTTGTCCTATGATCTATAATACAGCCATCTGTACATATGAAAAGGCAGTGATAAAACAAGTCTCAACTTTATTAAATAACAATACTGCCAACCACAAAGTTAATCTAAATAAACAAGAAAGAGAAGCATTAAAAATATTAATGATGGAGAAGTCAGTGGTTATTAAACCTGCTGACAAAGGTGACAATATTGTTATTTTAGACATAGACAATACAAAGAAACAGTTATGAGACCATTGAATAATGTTGAAAATTATAAAAAAAATTGTCTTGTAATCCAACCAATGAATACAGAAAGGAGCTGAACTTCTATGAATGCTGTTGAGAGGGCGATATCTCAGAAAATGGCTTTCTATAGATACATTAGTGAAAGGAGAAAGTCCAGAGGGGTATTGCTAAGCTTAATGGAGAAAAGGAGCATGTGAGGAGCAGGACCCTGTAAAGGCATCTATCCTAAATAGATACTTTGCTCAGTATTTACTGAAGAGAAGGTAGGGCAGGGCCCACAGCTCAGCATCATGGACACAGGGGGAGGAGGTGAGCACTCACCCCTCCACAAAAGAAAGGGTCCTACAAGAGCTTGCTAAGCTCAGGGTGGATAAGGCAATGGGACCTGATGGCATACATCCCAGGGTACTTAAGGAGTTAAAGGAGGAACTAGCAGAGCCATTAGCAGAATTGTTTAGTGAGTCTCTGAGCACAGGAGAGGTCCCAGAAGACTGGAGAAGGGCTCATGTGATCCCACTCCACAAGAGTGGTAGCAGGGAGGAGGTGGGAACTACAGACGGTCAGTCTTACCTCAGTAGTGGGCAAGATTATGGAGGCACTCTAAGGAAGGATAGTGCAACACCTGGAATCCATAGGGGCACAGGATCCAAGACAGCATGGGTTTACAAAGGAAGGTCCTGCTCAAACTAATCTCATAGATTTCTTTGACTGGGTAACCAGAGTGGTGGACCAAGGGGAGCAGTTGATGTAAGCCTACCTTGACTTCAGCAAAGCTTTGACACTGTTCCACATAGAAGCTTGATAAATAAGCTAGGGTAGGCTCTGGGGTGGCGTAGTTGGTCAACTGGGTGCAAACTGGTTGACTGGCAGAAAACAGAGAGTGGTGGTAAATGGGTATACAGTCAGAAGAGATGCAAGTCACAAGTGGGGTACCCTCAGGGATCAGTCCTGGGGCCAGTCCTATTCAACATCTTCATTAGTGACCTGCAGATGGACTAGAGGGTAAGGCTTGTCTGTTTGCAGATGACACCAAGATCTGCAACAGAGTAGATGATCCAGATGGGGTGGGCAGAATGAGAAGAGATCTGGATAAACTAGCAGAATGGTCAGAAGAGTGGCAACTGGGATTTAATGCAAAGAAGTGCAAAATCATGCACATAGGGAGAGAGAAAACCTGAAGCCACTTATAGGCTAGGAGGAGTTGCTAGCAGTCACAAAGGAAGAAAGAGACTTGGGCATCATCATCACTGATGACCTAAAATCATCCAAACAGACCTCTAAAAGCAGTAGGTAAGGCTAGGGGTGTTAGGGTGTATTAGTAGGGGTATCACAAGTCGTAAGAGGGAGGTAATAATCCCTCTGTACAAGACATTGGTTAGGCCCCATCTGGAGTACTCGTGCAGTATTGGAGGCCACACCTTCACAAGGACATTAACCAAATTGAGGCAGTCCAGAGAACAGCAAAATGGTGCAGGAACTGCATCAGAAGACATATGAGGACAGATTAGCGAGCTCAATATGTATACCCTTGAGCAAAGGAGAGAGAGAGGTGATATGATCGAGACATTTAAACACCTTAAGGGCATAAACAAGGTGAAAAGAGTCTAACATGTTTAAATATAAGAAAAAACAGGACAAGAGGACACAGCATGAGATTAGAGGGAGGCCGATTAAGGGGAATGTGAGGAAATTCTTTTTCACAGAAAGGTGGTAGATGCATGGAATGGCTTACCACAAGAAGTGGTGGCTATGAATACAGTGCAGGGCTTCAAACAGGCATGGGATAAGCATAAGGGAGCAATACAAATGACTATGAATAGATAGGTCACTGACAGAGCAAAGGCCGATGGCACATTTATAAGGTAGAAAAAGAAATGGGCAGACTGGATGGGCCTTGCGGTCCTTATCTGCCGTCAACTTCTATGTATGTTTCTATGAATATATATATTTATGGAAGGACTTTCCAACAGTTCCCTGCTTTTATATACTTCCAAAGATTCACAAAAACAGAGATAACCCACCCGGTAGACCAATTGTCTCTGCGGTGGGCTCAATTACCCAAAACTTGGGGGCATTTATAGATTTTGTTCTACAACCTCTTGTGAGTGACTTAGAGTCACATATTCGAGACACTAGTGATCTTCTGACAAACCTAGAGAATATAGTATAGGAAAAAGATTTCAGTTGGATAAGTATAGATGTAGAGTCTTTATATGCATCCATACACCATACAGATGGATTAAGTGCTGTACGAAGCTGTTTGAAGACTTACCAAGAAACAGATGAAGTACCAAATGACTTTCTTTTAGATTGTTTGGAATTTACTTTAAAGCACAATTTTTTTAAATTCAAAGGTACATTCTTCGAACAAAAATGTGGCACGGCTATGGGTGCATCAATGGCACCAAGTTATGCTAACCTGTTTCTTGGGGAATGGGAGGAAAAATAAGGTCTTAAATGAAGAGATGAATCCATATCACAGAAATATCATTAAATGGTTTTGTTTTATTGATGATATTATTTGCATATGGAATGGAGAACAAACATAGACATTAGAGTTTATTCAATGGTTGAATAGAAATGATCTAAACTTGAATTTTATATATAAAACTGATATTATCTCAGTCCTGAAGGATGAAATTGGCAACTTAAGAGCTGATGTTTTTTGCAATAGAGTTCTTCTGGAAGGAATGGCAGAGAATGGTAAAAATCAGCACCTGGAATTGAGTAGGACACCCTGCTCTCCCTTAGAAAAAGTTGCTAGAGGAATACAGGTACAGTTTCCTGCACCTTTTCATAAATATCACATATATTCCTGCTATATGCAGGGCACAAGTACCCTAGGCCCAATAAATGGGAACTGTGTTAGAAGCCCTTCTAAAGTATTAAAATCTGGGGCAAACAAGAGTAAGAATAAGAATAATAGTAAGAAGCCAGTTTTGTCCTCAAAAAAATTTAAACATCGAAGGGACTTGGTAAAGACACAAGCTGTTAAGGCAAAAAAAGGTTCAAGAAATACAGGAAAGTCAAACAGCCCAGGAGTATAGACTTCAAGGGGTGTTGGGAAATATAGTTGAAGGTATTGGCATCCAAAAAGATTGTAATCAGAATGTACTTTCTTATGAGGAGATTTTAAGTACAGACTCTCAGACTCTGGAAGTGGGGGAGACTGAGACCATCCACAACTCACCCTCCAATGAGAAATCACATAAGAATACTAGGGAAGGGGTTAAGAAATCCAATATTGAAAATGGCCTCAGGAGAACAGAGTATTTGACTCAAGTAAAGGGAGTTTTAAGATTAGAAAATGAAACGGAAGCTAAACTCCTCATGGATGGCAAATCTTTTAGGCTTCATTCTGACATTGATGGTGAGGAATTTTTGTGATAAGGGTACCTTTAACCTGACTGTGCAGAGCACAGTATTATTTTATTGCCAGCTTGAAGACTCAGCAAATGTTATCCTAAGTAAAATCCCGATATTAGCTACCCAAAGTTATCAAGTTAGTCTTCCCTCATTGGTTCCTTATACAAAATTTTGGAAGAAATTGGGCCAGACCATACCAATAACTTGGATTCTACAGAAAAAATGACCCTCTATAAGTGACATAATTCATCCAGAAGGGAGAGCAAGAAGAGATTCTCAAGGTAATTGAGAATTTCTCCAGGAGTATAGTAATTAATGGTTATGTAGGACAATTTCGATTTTTGGATGGAAGATATCCAGGTATGATTCCTATAGAAAAGTGAGAGATGAACTGCTCCAATTTCTTGCAAGGGTTCTTGGCATACATATGTCATGAAATATGGTAGATTATGTTAAGCTTTATAGTGCCGTGAATTCTTCTTCCCAAATTGATATTACATTTAAGAACTCCATGATGGTTGACACTCCGCTATCCTTAGCTGCTAGGTTGGATTTTCTAGGTATACTTATGGTTGCATTTGATGAATTTCGAGATGCACCTCTGGGACATAGCAAATCAGAGGGTCTTAAAGGAAATAAATCTGGGGAAGATTTTCCTCTTATAGATCTAGAGAAATCAATAGATCTGAATCCATTTATGCCTTTAACTATAGATTCTGCCTGACAATTTTTGATGACAAGGGATGTCTTGGAAATGGAATTGGGATCTCTGCAGCCTTTCCATGCTTTCTTGGAATATAGAAGGCTTATATCTTAAGATTGTGGATCCTGAGATCCTTCATTTCCTAGAATTGTTTGATATTATTAGCCTTCAGGAGACTTGGTGCACTGAGTTAGCTGTCCCTATTATGGCAGGATATACTACTTTTTCATTCCCTGCTATCTGAGACAATAAATATGGAAGATACAAGGAGGGTCTCCTGGTGTATGTTAAAACGCAATTGAATTTAAAATGCATGGAGTATCAGACTAAGATAAATGGCCTGCAGGTTTTATCTTTGTCTGATGGGACTAGGAAAATTATTTTAGGTAACATCTACTTCCCTCCAAGATGTAAAGGATCTAAAATAGGGGATAAGTATGTGTATCATTTGAGCTCAACGTTGGATGGGCTTGTGGAACATGGGGCAGCTTGCCTGATGGTTTTATTGGGTAACTTTAATTCAAGAATTTCCTCATGGGTTTCAGAGATGGCTTATTCAGAGCTGACTTCTTTTCTCCCACTGGCTAACTCAAATATTGTATACAAAAGGAATACATATGACCAAAAGTCAAATATGAGAGGCAGAGAACTTTTGGCAGCTCTTGCAAAAGGAATTTTTGTTTATTAAATGGGATAACCAGAGGAGATATGATAGGAACTCTAATTTTAGGGGCCCCTTTGGGGCATCTACCCGATTTGATCTGGACTAACATTGATGGTGTCCAACTGGTCTCCAAGTTGGAGATTCCAGATCGGGTGGAATCAGCATATTCTCCAGTTGTGCTTTCAATTAGGAACCTTTTGTACATTATAGGCAAGATGTGCCTCAGATGGAAAATGACCTTGAGATCATTAATGAAAAATAATTAGGTGGGGACTACCATATTATACCCAGTTTCAGGAAATTATAAATACTGGAGATTTACTCCAAATTAATAATCTAGCTGTTTATAACACAGAGTTATTTGATATTCAGGAGAACTGGAAAAAGGTGCATAAGACGTTAAGACCAATGTGTGTTTCTAGGAAAATATTTTCCACTGAAAACAACTATAAAAAAACATGGTTTAATGTAAGGTGCAGCAAGGCCAAGAAAGTATTTGGGAAGATACTGAGACAGCATAAGAAAAGTAGGAAAAAGGCAGCAGATTTTAAATTATTGAAAAAAAGGTAGGGAAGAATACAGGAGAGTCCTAGAGGAAGAGAGGAAGCAATTTGCCTATGGGTTTTGGAAAAAATTAAGGCAGTCAGTTTTGGATAGGGATAGTAGACACTTTTGGAAAATTGTCATGCAGAGTTATAATAAATATTCTAATAAAATAGAAGCATTTATTATACCTGAGAAATGGACATCTTATTTCTCAGAACTGTACTTCTCTCAAGAAGAGAAGGATATGGAAAAAGATAGTAGACAACAAAGTGAAACAACTTATCCAAGACCTTTTACTATCTCAAAAGATGAAATCTTTTAGCATTAAAAAATTAGAACTAATAAAGCACCAGAACCAGATCATGTTTTGGGATACATACAGTATATAAATCATTTCCCTACTGGTGGACTCCATTTTTTTTTGCATTAAATGGTTTTATCCAAGGATTGCAATTCCTTCTACTGTACAAGTCGCATTAAACTGTTCCACCAATGGTTGGTTTAGCATTGTTTTTACAGTTGGAAGTGCATTGGCAATCTATATTGCATTGTTTTTCAGTGTCTATCCAACTCAAGAGCAAAGTTTGTAAAATAGCTTTGCTATTCAATTGACTGCATTAGCAGTCCAGTCACAATGCAATGCAAAACTGAGTTTTAAATCTAAAGAAACAGTTTATGCAGGGCTTTGTGCTGGATCCAGCAACACTTATGCAGCTCAGTCAGAAATGCTGAAACAGCTCATTAGAGGAACAGTTTAATGTGACTTGTACTGTAGTTGGGTGGGGAGTATCATATTTCTGATTTTTAAAAAAGAGGATCCTAATAATCAAAAAATGTATAGACCAATTAGCCTCATTGATGTTTCCCAGAAAATCTTCTCGAACATAATCTTAGGTAGACTATTGGAGTGGCTAGAGGAGAATGCAGTGCTCAATGAAGCCCAAAATGGTTTTAGGAAAAATCGGTCTACGGTGCAACATTGCTATGTACTTGAACATTTGGTGTGGAAATACACCAAAATTAGGAAAACTAAGCTTTTTTGTTGTTTCATTGATTTTTCCTTAGCCTTTGATAGTATTAGTTGGAAGATACTTTGGGATATTCTAAGAGACCTGAAACTGAGAACACATTTGATACTCTCTATGATTACATGAAGATATATAGGCAAGAATACAGTATAATCAGTATGGGCATCTGACTGAAAGGTTTGGCACAAATGTGTGTGTTAGACAGGGTGTATTTTAGCACCTACCTTGTTTAACATCTCATTAACCCCATTTTAGACCAAATTACTAACTTGGAGTTCTATGCTGCAAAATCAATGAAACGAGAGTTGATTCCTTGGGTTATGCAGATGATTTGGTTTTACTCTCAACTTCTACATTGGGCCTCAAGAGGAAATTAGCTCTTTTTGAGTCCCTATGCAAACAAAAGAAATTGAAAATTAATCTTGGTAAAACTAATGTGGTGATATCTGGCACTAAATTAAGAAATAATATTGGTTTTATGATTAATGGGAACCCTATTGACATCAGGAGTAATTATGATTATTTGGGTGTCAGATTTTCTTAGAATACATCTTGAACAAAACATCTGGAACTTACTAAAGCAAAATGACTTCTTTAGTCAATGCCCTAAAATATTTAACAGTAAAATGGGAAAATCATTGGTTAAAGGCATTTTGAGGGTTGTCAATGCTAAAATAAGGACCAGTATGCTTTATGCATCAGAAGTTTAGGGCTTTGCTAAGGTTACAGTGCTTGAAAGAATATTAAATAAAATATATAGATATATCTTAATGTTACCCCAGGGTACACCAAATTGCATTCTTGCCCTGGAGTTAAGGCAATGCTCTTTGCTCTCCCTTATTCAAGAAAGACAAATTATTGTTCTCTTTAAAATATTATTGTTATCTGAACACAGGTACTCAAGGATGTGTCTGGAGGAAGGTATATGTCCAGCTAATATGAGTTACATACACCCATTCCTGAAGCTCATCAAAGAAATAATTATGCCTGTTGGGCTGGGAAATCTTTTATGTCAGATCTACGTTAAAGCCTTTGATGAGACTGGGGCTGAAATTAAAATGAGACTTAGAGATTTAGATAGTGATCATATGTTTTCACAGCTTTCTGCATTAAAGCTGCATAATATTTCTAAAACTTTTAAGACCATATGCAGTCTTGAGCCTTACCTTACTTCCCTTACATGCCCTAAGCTTAGAAGAATTTATACCAGATTTAGGACTGAAAATTATATTGCCCAGTTTGTACATTTTAGGCAAAAGAGAACTGGAATTGTTATACCTTTTTGTAAATGTGGGCTTGGAGCTATTGATGACCTTAAACATGTAGTCCTTCTATGTCCTTTGTATGAAAGAAATCAGAAAAAATGGTTGTTGGGTTGTTGGAGGGTTTCAGTCCCCAGTGATATATTGATACACTTGTTCCAGGCTAGAGACAGACACATGCTTGAAAATATTGCACAATTTTTGCTATCTACACATTTATAAAGCATCTAAAATTTATTGCTGAGTACTTTAAAATAGACTCTGTATAACTTGAAAGTAATGAAGTTTGTCATTTGATTATTTAGTGCTTTGTATTGATAGTTGATTTGAGATTGATATTAATTTCTATGTATTGCTGTCCCAAGTCTTATGTGTGATAATCTGTTATTTATTTTAATTTTGTAGCATATTGTAATAACATTTTGTTGAACAATAAACTTGTACTACTTCTATTTTCCAGTACAACATTTGCAGTTCACAATATTTCTGCAGAATAATTTATACTTTTATGACATTTGTCACTAATACCCCAGGTCTGTTTCACTGTCTGTTGCCTCAAGAATTTGGCAACCTCAATGTATATGCCTATAGGTTATTTTGTCTAACGTGCATTACCTTGCACTCGTTAACCTTTGCTGTGCTGTGTGCTAATATATCAGTCCAGAATTACTATGTGTTCCAATTCTGTCAGCAGCCTAAGGGTTAATATTAAACTTAATTTGTCAAAGGTCTGCCCACCTGAGTAATTTATGCAAATCTTCATGTAATTCCCTGACATTACCCCCCCATCCACCATTCTTCCAATCTTAGTGTCATCCCAAAACTTCGATAACTAGCTGCACAGCCCAAAACTGAGGCCAGTGACATAAGTGTTAAAATAGTATTGGGCCTAATACTGATTGCTGTGGGACCCTGCTCCCCACAGCTGTCCACACTGATGCTTTCCATTCTAGACAGGCTCTTATTTCTTGTAAGTTGGTCATTCATCCGCCTACTTCTGGATTGGTATCAGTACTCCCAACTAGTTCTAGTTTTACTATTAACTCATCATGTGGTACCTAATCAAAAGGCTTAATGAAGGCCAGACATACCATATTCATCTGCTAAACCTTGTGTGTTTCTCATGAAACCATTTAAAAATGCCAACAGAGTAGTCTGACATGACCTTTCCTCTCTAACCCCATACTGGCTATTTTTGTTTAGTATAGCCTTCTTAGGAAAGGAATTGAATTGTTCTAATTAACTTCTCCAGGAACTTACAAATCATTGATTTTATACCTCCAGTTATGTAGTTACCCAGATCATCCCTCTGGCAACTCTTGTAAATTGGGCTTCCAGTTATCCTCCAATCTTTAGACACCTCTGAACTGCTAATTGAGGTATTACATAGTATTGTTGGTCACTCCAATGGCCTAGTGGATGATGTAGTCACTTTCCTCTTGAGGGGCCATGGGTTTAACTCTAAGCTTGCAACCCTGTCATCACCAGCAAGAGCAGTTCAATGGATGTTCTATTCTCATTGGTAGCATTTGCACTCCTCTCATGGAAAGGCTGCCCTGGTGTCCCAGATTGAGGTGGAACCATTCTGCAAGGAAAGGGCTCCCACAGCTGCCTCTTACTCCAGCCTTCAGCCTCCTGATGTCAGTTCATTAGGGATCCCACTGTTGAAAGGGCACAGAGACACAAACACCAGGCCTCGTCCCAACATCTGACAGTGTCACAAGGTCCTACAGTAGATGCCCACTGGCAGAGCAATACACTGCCTCTCATTTCAAGCAGAGGAATGTACCCACCTCCAAGGCAATGCAAACCACAGACATGGCAGTCAAGAGGAGGGAACGCCACTCTTCAGTGGGTCAGCATGCACATGATCAGCCAAGCAGCCAGGCTTTGTGGGAGTCATAGGATGCATGAATGGCATCAATGATTTGAATGGTCCTCATGGCCCTGGTGGGATCCCTCAGCAGTAGGTAGAAGCTATAGGAGTTGGTGAGAATAAGGGATAAACAAACAAAAATGGATAGAGAGTGATAGCAAAATATGAATGTTAACAGTTGTGTTTTGTTATTCCCTTTAGTTCCTTGGATCTGTCCTTCCCTGGCAACTTATCTGCTCTCTGTCCCTTCACATACATTTGCTCTTTGATGCTCTATACCAATTAATTCAGTGATTAATCCTGCATAATTTTCCCCACAGTTGTTAACCATTGTGCAGCCATTTTAACTTGTAAAGACACTCATAAAAGTATGTTTAATTCACTTGCTATCTGTAGTGATTCCTCCATAAAACTTCCCTTTTAAGCTTCATAGTGGCAGTGCAAAGTGCACCTTCTTATCCCTCACAAATCCAAAGAATCAAATTGCCATTGTTGTTCTTGGCGTCATTTCTTTCTTGACCCTTTAATTACTCTTGTATAATATCTTGTAGTGTCCATGTCTCCATCTTTCCAAACTCTCATTACTCACTTTTTTTGGCAAATATAATCTTTATTAACTTTTCAATATCTGTACATCCATGCTGGCATTCAAAAGCAATAATATATGAGGTAGTGTTTGGTCGTGAGTCAATCATTGTAACAATGTGTACTACATAGGCGAAAGTGAAAAAACTATACCCTCCTAAGTTCCAGTGCAGGAGGGACAGATCCAGAAGCAAATGGTTTGATGCCTTTTACAGGAGGAAGAAAGGTGTAAATGTAAGGCTGTAAAGCACATCTCCTAGCCAATATAAGGAATCTGTTATTTAATATCAAAAATGACTGTACAAAGGCCAGCCATGGTGGCATTGAGGGTTGAGGCACTGGACACCACACCTCATGCCACATTGGTGACCCGGGTTCGGGAATGAGCCTGGGTCACTGGGGTTGGCAGGGGGAGAGAGGATTGAGCATCCAGAGGTCTGCTCTCCTCTCTTGGGGGAAGGGGGACTAGTCATCCCACTTGCTGACTGCTCTCTGACAGTGGTTGGAGGGCAGCATGGGTCAGAAGGCTTGAAGCTGACATCCTTGCAATGGTAGGAAGGGGGGCCAGGCGAAAACAGAGAAAGCGAGTGTGGCAGGCTCGTTGATGGTCAGATGCTCCTGGAAGCAGTCCCCAGATTCTGAATTAGGTCTCCAGAAGGGGAGAAGTCAGCAACTCCTCTTGTCCCAGCTGTGGGGAAATCCATGGAGGAACTACCAGGGGCTGCCTAGCATGGGAGAGGCAAGGACCAGAGAGACAGAGTCCTTACAATCAGAGGGCCATAGCTAGCTGCCAGGGCTCAGAAGGAAAAACTACAGATAAAAAAAAATAAATAAAAAAAATGACTGTATAGTAGGCAGGTGGGGAGACATGGGGGGACAGGTCTTAATATTCTCATGGGGGTGGGAAGGGCAGCCAACCAGTTCAAGCATGGAATACATTAGTACTGGGTGGCCTTCCTCTCTTGTACAGACATTTTAGAAATAAATATCTATTGGGCTCAGAGTCAGTCAAATATAAATGGGGGAAAAAGAGGCTTAAATAAATATAGATGAATCACTGGACAAACTCCCTATCCTTAGGCATTATGTACATGAGCCACCCATTCCATCTGGAGGAACATTGTTTTCGTGCATGGGTTATTTTTTTCATTCTGCAGGTTTGATTAACTGTTGTATGCCAGGCCAAAATTGCTAGAATTTTGGTTAGTAAGCCGTGTTCATGTGAAGGTTTTCTTCACTGCAGTAAGAAGGATACCCATCAAGTATTGAGAGAGGGAGTTGCGCATACCTCAGGGGAGAGGTAACATGTTGAATAACTCTGTGATAAGGGGAACAGGTTTATCAAGGAGTTCCTCCTATTTAATGCATGAAAGAAACACAATGCTGGGCATGCCTTCATAACATGTGTATGATGTGCCTGTGATGCACTGCAATTCCTCCAACAGGTGGCATTACTCATTCCTCACTTTAACTACTTCTTTCTTATCCTTAACCACCTGTAAGATCTCCCTCCTCATCTATGTAGATTGGTGTTTTGCTCCTCTCAGATTGTTTCCTGTTGGGATGCACTCTTCGTGAGCTATATTTAAATTGCCCCTGGATATTTACTGCATTGTTTCAATGTGCCTATCCCTCAGTTTGTCCTCCCATTTCAGATTCTTAGCTGGTTTTCTCAATTTTATGAAAGTTCCAGTTCACGAAGCTGCATATTTTCATTCCCTTTCTTCAGTATTGTTTATGAAACAATATTTTAAAGGGAACAGTAAATCTACATGGAAGCAAAAAGCCTCACTGAGAGCCAGGTGCATTTGGTAAACTAATGTTGGAAAAAACAAACAAAACTGAGCACTCACCATCTAGTAAAACAGCCAGATAAGCAATATTAAAGTGCAGAGTGCGTAGCTTTATTTCCATGACATCAGGACAAACAGATTAAAATGACCCTTCTCCACACATTTTGCTTGATGCCTTTTGCATCATGTGATGCTTTCTCAAAGGTGCCAGCAGATGTGAGGTCTGCATATTTAAAGTATACATTTAAAGAGACAGTGCTTGATAAATGCAAAACAGTGCAGGCCCACAACCCACCAGAAAAAAAGGCAAAAATATAGATAAGGCAAGTCAAGGCAATTTTATTTGCTTGCACCCTATCTAAAAGCTTAGGGCCCAGATATTGAAAGGATGGGACAAGTGCAGCCGTTAAAGCTGTGCTTTCCCTGTGATCCCCTGCTTCTGCGATGTTGAGACTGATAGCGCTAGCTGAGGGAGGGTATTATCTGACTGAATATTGGCTCATGCTGGCACTGCACTAAGTGGAATCTATGCTGCCCTGACACAGACCAGAGCTACATAGCACTGCCCCAAATGGGATACTGCAAGTCTCCTCTCAGTCAATTTAGCCTGAGCATGCAGATGAGTCCACTGGTCATGCAAGGCACTAGGGGATCATTTGCATGTCTATCATGGGCTCATTAGCATGGGCTGCTGCAACCCGTTAGTGCTCCAGTCTTAGCAAAAGGACAGCTCTGGTGGTCCAGTGGTTATGCCACCCTCTGATCCCCCCAGTATGCTCCTTTTAATGAAACCCCTGGTGTCCAGTGGTTCCCCTCACACCTGATCCCCTGGCATATTACTTTTAATGAAATCCCTGTAGTTCATTGATTCCTCACCCCACCAATAGTAAACATTATGATTTAATTTACTACAGATCCTGACTGGGTCAACAATGTAGAGTTGTAAATCAGCATGAGTGCCAACGGTAATGTTGAAACCAACATTTACCATAAACCAATGGACAGAAACATGCTACTGCTGGCCTGAAGTTGCTACTCATGCCATATGGTCGCAATCATCCTGAAGGGGAAATTTTTAGGACTGCTTAAAATTTGCAGTGTGGAGGTAGGATTCAAACAGGGCTCAAGAGATTTGGCAAAGTGGTTTCAGGAATGAGGATATGGTGGTACATATGATGTCGCACAAGCACAACCATTTGTCTGATCAGAGAGTAGGGATCAACGGTTAAGTACAGAAAGGGATCAAACCACTGAATCTAATGGACTCAGTTTTGTCACTACATGTTCATCTCAGGCTAAGAAGGTGGAATAAACTATTAAGAAAAACTGCATATCCTAAAAAGTGATAAGGGACTAGAAAATATTGCTCAAGAACCTCCAAAAGGACATTCAGAAGGCTGCAAACTTTAAGGGATAGCATTGTACACAGCAGGCAACAGAGGGAAACTATAGTAATATAACATGGCTTAATCAAGGGATAAACTGGTGATATGCCTGTAAAAAATGTTCAGTGTGTAATGTCATCTCCCCTGGTGATTCCATCCAGAATCCAAATAATGGAGAGGTACACGTTGTCTGTCAACTGCCTGCCTGCAATACAGCAGAAGTGACTTATCCAGCAAGTGCACCTGCAGGTCTTCCACAGTGGCACCAGCCAGGATGCAACACAGTATCTTGCTATATTACTGCAGAGTACCACAGTATGCTGCAGGAAGAATGTAATTCAGTGACAATTGAGCCTTTTGTCATGCAGTATTTTGTGACATGTCATTAACTGCAAAATACTGTGTTGTATTCTGCTGGCTCTGCTGTATATTGGTGAAACCATATGGAAATTTAAAATCAGAGCAGGTGAACATTGCTGGGCAATACAGAAGGAAATATTGAGTATGCCCCTGCACAACATGTGATGCTAGCAAGGTTCCCAGAGGACCATCATTTTAAATTTAGAGGTATACAAAAGGTGTGGCCTACCCTTAGGGAGAAATTTTGATATAAAACACTCAGTAGGGAAGCTTTTGGATCTACACCTGAGGCCAGAAATATGGCCAGGTTTCAATTGTAATTTGGACCTGGCCTCTTTTTAAGAAGGGTAAAATAGTTGTTATTATGATGCTGCTGTCCTTTGATATTTATTGATTATGTTTACCCTTTTCCAGATCATAATTAAGGCTTGGTGCTGTGTTTTCAGCTTGCAATAGGTTTATCTGATGGCTTATACCCCATACTTTTGTGAGTAATTTCACTATTTGTTTTTAAGTGTAACCACTGTCTCTTTTTCCTAACTATACTGGACAGCTGGATCTAAAGACTGCAGTGTTCTTTCATTTATATTGAAGAAGACAAGTCCAGTGAATAAAACAGCTGTATCTCACTATATTTGTTAGCATCATTTTTCAGACCAATATGTAATCCTTTCAATATATTTCACAGATCTATTTATCTAACTATTTAATATTTTGTACACTTCATGGTAGTTCAATCGATTGTTGTAACATAGAGTGTATTTTTTTTGCCTTTCTTCTTGTGGGTTATTGGGTTTCACTGTTTTGCACTTATGCATTGTGTCATTATATGCATACTTTAAATATATAGCCCTCACTATTGCCAGTGCCTTTGATAAAGTAAGACATGCTGCATCATGTGAAACATGCGGGGAAGGGATCTGTTTGTCCTTGTGTCCCAGCAATAAAGACGTGGTGGTGGTGGTGGTGGGGGTTCAAAAGGGTTTGACATAGATGCATATGCATGCTGCATCAACGTCCATCCACTTGTGTCCAGGCAGTCCTGCTGTCTTTTTCAGAAATTGCCTCTATTTATGACAAAAAGTAACAATCTGCATCAAATAAATAGACGCAATTGCATACAACATGGACACAACTCACAACTGCGTCCATTTTGGATGCAGCTTCAGCTGTTTTTGGATGCAAACTTTGAATGCTGTTAGGCTAGGTAACAGATGGTCTGGCAGGTTTAGGCATATTTCTGTTTTGAAAATAGGGGCAGAGACACATCCTGGGCAGATCCTTTTGAAAAATGCTGCCCATGAACTCTGCACCTACATATTCTAAATTTGCTGGCAGCCAAAATGAGATATTGTTTATCTGTAGTTTTTTACTAGGGAGTGAGTGTCTGGTTTTGTTTGTTTCTTTTCTAAAGGGTACAGTATTATGATTACTATTTCCCAACATTATTGAACTTCCATCCTGTCCACTAGATAGTATGTTGCTTTAAAGAACAAATGAAAGAGAATGAGATGCCTCTGGGAAATTTTATACAGTCCTATTCATATTTCTGGTTGTAAATATTTTCCTTATCCTTTATTTCTAAGGAAATTCAATATTCATTTGGAAAAAAGAAGCCTTGCACTTTGTGCATTATTCACCATTGTTGGGATAGCATTATCACCTGTTTGTGGCATCATAAGCAATACCTCAGCAACCAATTTTGAAACAGATGATTATGTACAAGAAAAAGAAGCAGATGAAGCCTGTAGGGCAGGGATTCCATTTGCCAATCAGCTGTCTTTACTAATCAAGAAATAGGGGAAGACAAATAAAGAACAGGTGTGGAATGTAGGCAGCATTGTCTGTAAATACTGTGCTTTTAAAGTTTCTCAGAACCATCACAGGCTCTTTTTTTTTTTATTTAGTTGTTTAATCAGGTACAGCACACTAAGCTAGAAGCTTTTTTACAGGAGCGACCTGGAAGCACAAGGAGGTTAAGTGACTGGCTCAGGGTCACACAGTATGCAAAGTGGAAGCTGTGGGATTCAAGCCTAGAGTCTGGGCTGCTGGATGTCACCAGATTTATAGCTTAGAGCCTTAGACCACCGCGCTATACTGCCTCTCTAAAATTGCTCATAACTTCCCTGGAGTAAAACATCTTAGTACACAGACATGCAGAATATAATATATTGTCTACTATCCTGACAGCTTAGCCGATCTGTTCTTTTCAGCTGTTACAATCCCAGAAAGATATTTGTCTCTTTCTGTGCTCATAGCCTCCTTGTATTCCTAATAATGGGCCATCAGGACAGGTGTACTAGGATCATTCTGCAAGTTCCTCCAGCTGCACTCTAATCCTGCCCTCCTGATTTCAATCAGCTATGCTCTTTATTTATCTGCAGGGAGTTTAAAGGAGTAAGCACTGGATAGGCATGACCAATGCCAGGGCACTGATCATAGGATTTCATGGTTGAAATGAGCTCCCCAGCAGAGGCAGCTGTGAAGCCCATGATATTCATCATATCAAGAAACCTTTGTGGTTCATTGTTGCATTTGCACTCTGCTGGAGTACAGTATATTTGCAGTAAAAAGTGGCTTTATGGAGCCCTGATATTTAAACAAAATAGTCCATGCAAAAAAAAAAAAGTTCTGTCTTAGTTTGTTCTGCTTCTGTACCCATGGAGGTCAGCAGATACAAAGTATACCCAACCATTTGAATGGCTGAAAAAGTTGCCATCCCCAAAAGTCAATAATTAGAAGAGTTTAGGTGCACAAAACTCTCAGCCATTATCTGTCTTAGCATTAAGGACTAAAAGTGTCTACATTGCAGTTCAATGCTGGGGAAGATGCCAGGAACTTAAGAAAAAAGCCTTACTGTGTGAGGGCAAAGGAGGCTAACTCCACAGTTCAAAACAGCCCCACTCATGCATGCAATGGATTTGGGTTACTCTACAGGAAATACTGTATAGCCCACTTCAGATTTAAATACTACCGGAACCTGATGTAGTTCTCTTTTAAAGCAACATATCTGAGCCTTGAATGCCATGCCTCTAAATCTGGGGATCACTTACAATGATCTAATTTTCATATGTAGCACATCACACAAGGTAATGTTTTATTGTGCCAAATCCAGAAATGGAGTCTAATCCTAGCCACACACACACACTGCTGCCACATTTCTTACAAATGTCTTACTTTGTCCTTTCAGCAAGGATATGTAAGAAAACATTCCTGCCATGGTTCCCATGTGAGCCATTTAATCATTGTGTGACTTTGAGCTCATCACTTATTCTCCCTTGTTCCAGAGGTAAAATGGAATAAATTCAGGTCTCCTCCGAAAAAGGATGTTGCAAATTATTCTTGTATTAGTACATGGAAAGGTCCAGGATATTGCAAAATTCTTGTGTGCTTTCCATTTACTCATACAATTCAGCATACTAATTGCATAATGTTCAGTGTAGGCAACAATTATTTATCAAGTTTAATTTAATTTAACTTAATTTATGAATTATAAAGCACATTTAAACAGTGTATCAGAGTGCTGTACAATAGAAAAGAATGCAAAAGTAATAAAATACATTATGAATAATACATCAGGATAGAAACATTCCAAACAATAATTAAAAACAATATACATATTACTAATTAAAAAAAAAGCTTAATCAGATACATTTTAAATGCTCATTGGGAAAAAAAGGCAAAACATTATTTAACTGACAAATGTAATACCAACTCCTTCAGAAAGTTCTAACCTATCAGTTCTATTTTTGTATGGTGGAATTAACATCTAAGCTTGCTGAAACCTTTGGTACCCAAATCAAACCAGAGCTTCTAATCATAAGCTACAGTATTAATCAACCGCGGACACATTACTGTAGTGTTTCTACAAATACAAAAGAAAGCATTGTTTTGCTATTTTGCCTCTGGGCCCCCATTGAGACCATCACAGGTAACATAAGTATCTCATGCGCAGGGGTATATAAGTTATACTGTATAGTCCCAAGGGATGCCATGGTGGAAGGTTTAAAGAACCTGATTCAGTTATTAATGTATAAAGTGGGCAACTGAATCAAGCTGCACTGACATGCTTAATTAAAGTGAATAATAGAGGAGTGTGTTCATGGCTCTGTTTAAACCAGTACTACAAGCCAGTTACATTTTACATTGAAACTTGCACTGTTCTAAAACACCTTAAAATATTATTAAGAGTAACGGATTTGCAAAGGACTTACACCATACATGATCTGTTCAAATAATGCACCAACATTTTAAAGTAATATTTTTCCAAAGCAAATGCATGCAGTAAAAAATTATGTCACTTGTTAATATAGAAACTAAGCCTTTGGTTGATACCTTTTAAGATGGGTAGAGGCAATTGTCTTCATAAGAAAGTATTTAAAATGCAGATGCAAACTGTAAGTGTAGCATGTAATGTCTAAAAGCTCTAGCCCAGGGTTTTATTTTCGACAGAAAATGGTTTGCCATTAATGAAGAGAACTATGTCATATTAGAGCCAGGATCTGTGGTAAGGCATGAAAGGAAGTTTGGGTTGTATTGCACTTTTTATACACATTGTACCCCGAAAAGGTTCATAAACCATAAACATATTAAACAGCCATTAGGTGCACACATACAGGTTAAGTGAAACAGAAAGAGTTTAAAGATCAAGTGTAAATATACTTCAAAAGGTAACCCGTTTTACTAATACAAGGACAAGCAGGCCTTATGTATTACACATACCTTTGAGAATTGCAATTTCGTTATATAAATGCTATTTCATTGCCTTGCTTAGTTGATGGCTTCATGGAATGGCCCTCAGACTTTTTCAGACCTTCTAAAGGAGTTGGTGGTGATGTCATTTAAGCAAGAATGATATCATTTTCATCAAGGCCCTGGCAGCTTAGTATACACACTTGTGACTATGAAATGGCAAAAATCAGTTGTCACTTATACTATAAGGTACTGAATCTTAGTAACTTTCACAGGTTAATCGGTAAAGTTTGGGTACAAGAGAAGAGGTGCCCAAATGCCATCAAGACGGTATTTTTTTCATTATCCTGACTAATCAAAATGTGATTCTTTTAGTCACCCCAGTTGCTGAGGTTGTACCATACTCTCAATAAAATGCATTTTCTCTGTAATAGGTTGTCCTCCTCACAGAATTTGTTTCACTGCCCTTGTAACAATTCCAGAATAGTTACTCATGTCTTGCATCTCTTTCTAATTTGTATTTCTACCCTGTCCTCTGCTAACGTTTGACCAATATTCATATTTCCCAAAATGTGCACCTCTTTCACTGTACCCTCACAACATTTTACCCTTACAACCCCTCTCAAAACTGTACTTTTTTCTCCTGCACTCATCCAAATATGAGTCCCATCTTTTACCTCTCTCTCTCAAAATTAGTACTTTCTGGCAATCTGCCCTATATACTGTATGTGCATTTACCCTTGCATTCCTCCCAAAATGCATACCACTTATACCAGTCTCCAGAGTTATACTTAAACCCCTCCCAGAATCTGCACTCACAACCTTCTAAAATTTGAGCTTGCACCTCAACATTTGCACATGTAAATTTCGTAATCTATCCTGAAATATGTATTTACACCATTTTATCCTCCTGCAAATTGTACTTTACCCCAGCATCCCTCTCAAAATTTGTACTTGTATCCCACACCCCTCCCAAAATGTATACTTGTATCCCTGCACCATTCCCAAAATATATACTTGTACCCTGAATTCCCTCAAATATGAACTTGTACCCATGCATCCCTCCCAAAATGTATACTCTACCCCTTCACACCCCCAAGATTTGTACTTGTACCCCCACACCCCTCCCAAAATTTGTACCTGAACCCTTCAATCCTTCCCAAAATTCATACTTGTACCCATGCATACCTCCCAAAATTTGTACTTGTACCCCTATACCCCTCCCAAAATTTGTATTTGTACCCCTGTACCCCTCTCAAAATGTGTATTTGTGCCAATGCACCCATCTTAACATTTATACTTGTACCCCTGCACCCCGTCAACATTTGTACTTGCACCCCATACCAATCCTGAAAGTCATACTTGTATGCCCTACACCCCTCCCAAAATTTGTACTTGTACCCCAGCACACTTGTATCCCTACACACCTTCCAGCATTTGTACTTGTACCCTACATCTCTCCTAAGATGTGTACTTGTATTCCTACACCCCTCCAAATATCTTTACTTGTACCCCTGTACTGCTCCAAAATGTTGTACTTTTACCCCTTCCAAAATTTGCACTTTTATCCCTGTACACCTCTCCAAAATTTGAACTTGTTTCCCTACACCCTCCCAAATGTGTAACTGTACCCTGTATACCTCCCAAAATTTGAAATTACTTCCTTCCTCCCATAAATTGTAGTTTCACCCCTACACCCTTCTCAACATTTGTAAAACCTCCCAAAATGTGTACTTGTACCTCTGTATCCCTCAACAGTATTTGCACTTGCAGTCTGCACCAGTCCCAAAATTTGTACTTGGACCCCACCTAAAATTTGTACTTGCACCTCTGCTAAAATAGGCATCCTTTCAAACTTTGTTTCCTCACCTTCAATCGCCTCTTAAACCATGCAAACAGCAGTGGTACAGACTTGGGCAGCAGTGTGTGCATGGTACAGTACACATATTTTGGAGTCATGGTGACAAAGTGTGCTAATTTGTGGAAGGATGTAATGATAGTTGTATAGTTGTGTGAGGGTTGCAAGAGAAGGAATACAGATTTTTGACAATCTTGCACATGTTGCTATTTGTTCAGGGAATGGGGTAAAAAGTTGGGAAAAGAGTGGATTGTGGAATGAATTTGGGGGTAGAATACAGGAGAAGGGGTAAAAATCTTGGGGAGAGTGGAAGTAGGGGTAAATAGTTTGCAGTGTGTGGGATGGGCGAAAAAACTTAAGAAGGCTCTGGGGCAGGGACACACATTTTGGGAAGGGAATGGGGTACAGCAGGAGGTACAGATTTTGCATTGGTGGCAAAACTTATGGAAGGTGGCAGGTTTGGGGAAGTGGCTCAGGGGAGGCAAGGTTTCAGTAGTTATAGGGTAAGGGTACAAATGGTTGTGAAGTATGTGTGGTATAAATCTGGGACATACAGATAGGCACACATCTTGGGTGAGCAGGGATGTGGTGCACATATTGTGTAGGTGGGAGTGTAAATTTGGCAGGGGTGTGAGGGATAAGTATGCAAATACTGGGATGGGTGTGAGGGTAGGAGTTCAAATATCGAGGGTGGGGGCAGATTTAGGAAGACATGCAGAATATTTTGAGATTGTAGAGGTACACATTTTGAGATAGGTGTAGTAGTAAGTGTACATTTAAGGAAGTGTGTGGGAGAAGGAGACTAGGTTATAAGAGTGGAATAAGGTAGGACTTGAAACTTGGGAGAAGTGCTTTGGCATGTTTCGTAGAAATTACAAGGGAAGAGCAAGGTAAATGTGTACATTGTTGAGGGATCATACATTTTGGTAGCTGAACTGAGGTAGTAGTATACTTTTTGTGAGTGCTGTGGAACCAAGGGTGTGAATCTGAGAAGATGAAATGAGGGAATTGTGCTGGCTGCAGTCAGGACTGGAGAGGGAACACAGAAAACCAAAATTTACATTTTATGAGCATGCACGTTTTTTGGGGGGAGGAGAGAAGTTTGATACTGTGATACAAAGGTTGGTGATCAACCTAGGGAACATGCCAGATATTTACCATTTTGTTCTACTGGAATAAGTCCATTAATAAAAGGCACCATCAGAAAATTGGTAGCAAAGGCAATTTTTTGCCATTTCACAATCTGATGTACCATGTGACTAAGCTGACAGGACCTGGAGGATGTCATGGTTGCTTGAGTGACATCAGCACTCAACCAGTATTCTGCTGGTTGGTTTGAAAAACCTGAGGATTTTTTGTTACTTTATCAAATAAGAGAGACAAATAAAATAGAATTTATACATGAGTAACTGCAATTTCTGAACTTTATTTGTAACAAATGAGGCCTAGTTGTCCTCATGGTGGGCATATAGTACATTTTTAAAGCATTGCATTTGATCTATAAGGAATGATTAGGGAGGTTAATTACAGCAAGAGGGACAGCAGAAGTGACAGTTGTGGGATTTCAACCTGGATCTCCTTCCACAGCTCGACTTGACTCCCACTAGACTATATAGCCTCTTAAAATGCATGATCCCACTCATTACTGAAATGAAAACATTGTAATAAAATGTATAACTGGTTAGCATTCTGCAAGTCCTGAAAAAAAGAAGAGGCTATAGTGCATATAACAGATCCAGTACTGAACTCCACTAGTTTGTGCTTTTCATTTTAAGGTTATGAAAGACAGAATAGCATCACATGTTTTGATCAGTACAAAAGTCATGATACCCTGCTTATGCAACCTCTGTATGCAAGTATAGACAGACAGAAAGTTAGCTAGATAGATAAATAGACAGATAGATGGATAGATAGATTGATATAGATATGTATGTATTCACATGTGGTTAGGCCTTTTCCATAGGAAAATGGAACGTTTAATTGCTCACAATATATACTAATTATACCTGCAATGCATATTAATCAATTGTGATATCATCAATGCCTAGCTAACTAGCAGCTACCTTTACTCAATCTTATACTTCCCCAGCACTTTAATCCTAACCAACTTGTGAGCCTTGGTCCCACACCCTTCCACTCATTTTTATCCCCCTGTTCCCTCTCACACTACTCTCACACTACCTTATACCCAGTGGCAAGTGGTAGACAAGAAGTACAGGAACTCGGGCATTGGCAAATATGAAATGCAGAATGAAGATCCTCAATCTGAAGGATAGCTGTGTGAAGTCGCATCTGTCTGTTTAGACACTAGTAGATTCTCTTAGAGATATTGAAGTATTTTTAGGAAATAGCACTTGTACAAGTCAAATGTTGTTATAGAAGCCCTGATTTCAGGCCACAGGTCCAGAAACTGTCATTATGTTGCTGGTTTAAGAGTTTCACTTCCAGTGTCAGTGGAAGAAGTACAGGAACTCATTCCTGCTGCAAAAATTGCAGGAACTGCGTTCCTGTGCGTTCCTATTCACTTTCATCACTGCTTATACCCCTCTCACTCGGTTTCCCCTCCACTCCCTCCTCCCTTCCTCTCCTTTATCCCCATTCCCTCTTATGCTGCTCTAATCCCCCTCCACCTGGTTCCCTCCCCTGCTTTCTCTTCTACCATATCTAGCACCTCCATTATCTACTCTTCCAGTCTCAACAAGGCCTTCCAAGCTGCCACCCTTATGGGTTTCATCTGTCCCTTCTCTCTGTACTGTTACATTGAGTGCCTACCAGTGTTTATAAATGCTTTTTACAACTGTACTAGTCAATTTATAATGTTGATGTTTCCTTTATCCCGTTTACCTGTTGTTTATTTACCATTGTAAGCCTATGCCCTATTTCCACTGACATGGAACCCTTATAAAAGAGTTTTGTTGCTCAAAACCATTATAATCTGAGATTTAATAAATAAAATAAATAATCAATTATGAAAGCACCAACTTACAAACCTTTTTTGACATTTCTTTCCTCAACCTCAAAACTTGACTTTCGTAAAAAAAATAAAAAATGAGCGAGCAGAAGCAGTTAGTAAGTGGGAAGGGAGTGTTGTTGCTTGGAGCGGTAGACAGGATGTGAACAAAGTGAGTGAGGCCCTCAAGAAGAAGGCTGCCGTCTGTCTCTGAATTGAGAAGAATAAAAATGATTCATTCTGGTATAACAAGTGCAGGATGTCTCCGTTAATCTCATTTAGAATAAAAACATGGTATGGTAACATGTGTGGGATGTTAGAAAGGAAGCTTCAGAGACTCTAACAGAAAACCCTCAAGGAATAGTGGAAATGCTTCCAGTGGTTCTAGACAGTGGCAAAGCTAGATGCAGAAACAATCAATCAATCAATCAATCAAAATCTTTGTTTATTCAGGCGGACATCATTGAGCGAAGCTCATTTACAAGATGGACCTGATAGGTCAAAAACAACATAGGGTACAGTAGCATACATATACAAATACAGAGAAAAAGACAAAAACTTTAATAAAAATAAGCAGGTACAGTAATAAACACATATATACAAGCAGGGTAGCTAGTGGTTTTGGACCACAAAACAGAGTAAATCAGACAGGTTTGACTCAAGTGAGGATAAGGTATTGGGAGTGTGGAACTGGTCTGGTGTGTTGTAATTGGATAGTTACTTAAGCAAATAGAGACGGGGAATACAAAAGGAAATGGCAATGGATTGCAGGAGATGTTATAGCTAAGTTTTAGCAAAAGCATATAGAAGGAGATAGAAAGAAAAGGGGGGTAAAGGGTAAGAAGGGACTAGCTTTGTGAAAGCAGTTGCATATCTCAGGAAAGAGACTTGTGTAGAGCTTTTAAAGGATGCTATAGGTATAAAGGTGTTCAACTTTAGGTCTTCTGCAGAGAATTCCAGGCAGATGCTAAAAGTAGCTGATTGCAGATCTCCCATGCCGGTACAGGCTTTGGTATCTTCAAGGTGATAAGGCTATTGCTCTTAGGGCATATGACCTAGGTGTAGCCAGAGTAAAGCAATCTGAAATATAAGGTGGAAGTTTGTTTGACAGAGCTTTGTAAATCCATAAAGCAGCATTTTTTTTCCTCCTAAGGTGTAAGGATGTCCAGCCAACAGCAGTATAGAGAGAGCAGTGGTGAGTGTTGAAGGGAAGATCTGTGATGAATGTTAGAGCTCCATGGTACAAGGTATCCAGTTTAATTAAATAGGACATAGTACAGTGGCCATATAGGAAATCTGCATAATCGATGAGAGATAGAAATGAGGCCTGGATTAGTCTCTGTTTTGACTTTCTGGTTAGATAATGTTTGATTCTGAAGAAAAGGCCGAGCCTCTGTCTGAGTTTTTTCAGGAGCTCCTCAATATGCTGAGTGTAATCAAGTCTGTTATCAATCCATACCCTAAATATTTGAATTTATCCACATAGTCAAGATTTTCTCCAAGGATGGTGGATAGTTGGGGAAGAATGTTTGGTGAGAGAGTGGTAGAATATATATTGGTGGAAAAGAACATAGCTTTTGTCTTCTTGGCATTTAATAGAGTTTCTTTTCAAGTAATTGGTGTTGCAGCAGGGAGAATTCTGATTGTAATAACTCACAGGCCTTTGATGGTGAGGGATTACTGACACATGAACAGTATCATCTGCAAAAGGTGAACATTGGCTTCGATGAGGTTGGAATCGTTGTTGATGTAAATGGCAAAAAGGATAGGGCCCAGGATGGATCCTGAGGTACTCCTCTTAGAAGTGGTTTTGAGGAGGATAGGACGCTTCATTTTTCACCTGCTGTACTCTATCAGTGAGGTAACATCTGAACCACCCAAGAGAGGTTGGATCCAGGCCTAAGAGTGCAGTGAGGAGATTAGCAGCTCATGATCCACTGTATCAAAGGCTTTGCTTAGGTCTAGAAATACAGCACAGATGCTGTTTTTTTGTCTAACTCAGTTTGCCAGTCATTTGTTACTTTTGTTAATGCAGAAATGGTACTGTGTCTGGTCCTAAACCCAGATTTACAGGGTTAAGGAGATTATTAGCAGCATCGAGGTAGTCTCTTAGTTGGATGCTCACTAGTTTTTCTAACATTTGGACAGCACCGTAGGATGGATATAGGTCTATAATCGTTGAGATCCATGGGGTCCCCTGATTTGAGGAGGGAAACACTTGTGCTGTCTTCCACAATGAAGGAACAGAGCCAGTGGATAAGGACAGATTAAAAAGATGAGTTAGGGAACTGCAATGGCATGTAAAGCAATTTTTAGAAAGTAGGGTCCAGAGAGTCTGCACCTGCACTTTTATTGGTGTCTAGATGCAGCAGTAGGTCTTCTACTTGTTTTAATAAAATTGGCTTAGAGAGAATGAAGAAGCAGCCTTCTGGCCATTGATAGACTAGAATTTAAGTTGTGACCGCAATAGATTTGCTGGAGAGGAGTCAAAAGCTAGGCCAGCTGTAGTGAAATGATTGTTGAATGCATCTAAAATTTCACGCTTGTCAGTGATAACAACATTATTAAGGTGCACTTGGGATGGCAAAGAAGTGCTAGAAACCTGCCCTAGGATCCCCTTGATGGTGTCCCAAAATCTGGCTGGGTTAAGGTAGGAGGCATCAAGCTCAGCTGTATAGAAGGCAGCCTTGGCATCTCTCACTTTTTTGGTGCAGCTATTTCTGGCTTTTCTGAACTGCAGCCAGTCAAACGGATCCTTGGTCTTTCTTGCCCTTTTCCAGAGTTTATCTCTAGCAAGCAAAAGCAGATTTAAGGTCGGCAGAAAACCAGCGGCAAGATTTGCGTTTTGTTCTAACACTAGTGAATGGTGCATGAGTATTGAGGGCACTTATGATTATGTCATTTAACACCTGAAGTGCTGCTTCCACAGAAGCTGTGTGGTAGAATTCTTGCCAGCGTATAGAATGATATAGACCGTGGAGATATCCTTCGATGTTAAGGTTTTTTTCAGACCTTCTTGTGAGGAATTTCGTAGGGTTGGTTGGCTTGACTGATGATCTTATCCTGCTATAAGACAGTGATCACTTATATCACTGAATAGCACTCCAGCATGTGAAAACAGATGCGGTTTGTTTACCAACATAATGTCAAGTAGGGTGCTGTTACTTTTGTTTTTAAGTTAATTCTTGTCGGTTCATCTATTAATTGAGTGAACCCATGTGTGTCACAAAAGATACTAGGGGTGCAGATGCATTGAGAGCCAGTTTAAGTTCAGGTCGCCTAAAATAATGGTGTCCTTAGCCCAGTTTAGTTATATTTCCCAAATGGATTAGAGTTGAAGGTCGCAGAGGGGGCCTGTAGCAGCCAACCAATTGAAAAGCTGTCATATTGGGGAAAGCTATTTTAAGGGATAAACATTCGAATTCTTTGGGCAATGATGTTACACTAAGGCAAGATGCAGAAATATTTGATTTAACATAAATGGCCACTCCACCGCCCCTTGTCAGAAACAGGGGTGGTACACGTTAGACCACTGATTCATGCATTGGCAATAAGGCAGACAATATTTATAAATCATTTTTCATGCAAGTTTCTTTTCATCTTACACAATAAATGCCTACTTTTAGGCACCACCCAGGTATATGATCACATGTTAATATATGGGCAATAGGTAACAGTATTCATAGATCAAAGCAACTAGAGACATTTGTACAAATCAGAATGCTTTTAAGTTCAGTTCTGAATTGCTTGTAGCCAGATGCATTATTTCAGATACTCAGAGAGAGCATTCCAGGACATAGGAGCTAAGTAGCTAAATGCTGTCCCATGTTATTAGACACTCTGTTTTCATTTAGAGAGGAATTATTGTTAGAACACAAGTTACAAATGCTAGAAGAGGGCTGTAGTAAAGCACAATCTGAGCCAGCAATTTTTTTCTAAGAAAGTTATCAATGAAAGCCTATTTCAAATGATCACTTAGTCATGTGGGTAACGAACCTACATCAGTGTATAGGGACCAATGATGGGTCAAAAGATCAGATGACAACACAAACTGACAGATGTTGTTTTATACAGCTGTCTTTTTACTTCACTGCAGAAGCACATAACAACTACAAGATGGGGTTAAATCGTTCTGTTCATAGATGGGACATTATTTAAGAGTATAAATATTTTAACCACAGGCCACAGAGGTCAAAAGAAGGGGCAGAAGCTTTTATCCAAGCACATTATGAAACAGGAGAAGAATGTGATTTTTGGAGCTGCCAAGGAGAAGAATCTGAATGATCACCTGGTGGCTGGAATAACTAATAAATAACACCCCAGAAAACACAGCTAATGTCTGACCTTGGAGCAGGTGATTCAAATAGCATGGCAACTAGAGAGAGTAAAAATGCAGCTGACACTCATACAAAAGGCAAAGAAATGTAATCTCATAAGGGGAAGGGAAATGCATTTAGTTAGTCTTGTTGTTTAGTTTTTGTTAACTGGGGGAGGAGGGTTAGGGCTATGCAATTCTGCCTGCTTTCAGCCTCATTCTGGGGGGAGGGGTCAGATGTAAATTGACATATTGAATCAGATTAAGTTGGTGGTGGTAGTTTTAGAGAATGACAAAAATTTGGCTAAAACACTGGGAAACTCCTCTCTTTTTAAGTGGGGAGTACAGTACAATAAACGTGCTTTGATTCATCTACATGATTTTGCAACTTTTAATAGAGCATAATTTACTGTTTGGTGGAACAGGGTGCACTGGTTGTCTTAAAAAAGTGGGAGGTAAGGGAAGTAGGCCTGTGTGAGACTGAATTTGCTATTTGATTTTGGCAAAGCTTTTCTGTATTTTGTCTTTTCCTTTATTTCTTTGTGGGTACATAGGGGCTGGTTTGTAATGTTTATGTGTTGTTTTAGTTGTTTTGTTTTCTCTTTTCTGTGATTGAATCTTTTTAATAAAAAAATCACCTATTCTTTTCAAGAATTGTCCTGGGATCTTTAACATCCATCTGAACAACCACCAGTACAGGTAGACTGGGATTCAGTTATCTTATCTGAAATATGGTACCTCAGGAGTGTAGCACCCCCATCATGCTGCCTTATTTCCTATTTCCTAGTGTGGGGCTAGAACTCATAGCCTTCCAATCTTCCAGCCTCACAGGCAACTGTGCAACCTGCTGAGCCACTGACAGACTCCAGCAACTTTTAAAATAGACCTTGGGACAGAAGCCTACCAGGTCAATACCACACCTGGAATATAGCGCTGTATTACCTGCCCTGCAAATTACAGCAACAGGGGTAAACAGTGACAGGGAATTACCACTGTCCTTGTCACTGCATGAATTACTAGGAAGGCATCAAGTGCTAGGTGCCTGCTCCAGCCACTCCTGTGGTGGAGTGGTTACAGCACCAGCACATGGGATACCCCAGAGACCTGGGGCTGTAGTTCCAATTCCCCACAGGTCCTCCCATGCTACTACTTTTGCTATCACTTTTTTTTGCAAAAAACCCCAAAGTTCCTCCCTCATGACTTTCTCCCCATCTTCTGAGTCCACTCCTCCCCCCAGAGTTTGTTATTTTAATTCCAGGTGGTGTGGGGGGCAATGCCTCCATGTCAGAGGGGGCAGGAGCAAAGCCCCCCCTCAAAAAAAAAAAAGAGTAGCTCATTTATTTCAATAGCATGTGCTCTTTCTGTAGGTTGGTGTATTTCCCAAGCATATTATAGCGTGTACCATTTTGCTTACGGCATTTGTTGCCACGCTATTATTGTATGAGTGGTTATGACCCCATGCCGGACAGAAGCTACAGTGATATGTGAAGAAAATTAAATTAAAAAAACACCAAACAAATGCAAAGCCTGCATTACAGAAGCCATAAGTAGTGTTTGATAAGCCAGGATCTAGACAACATGTTTGTGATCACTCCAAATTCAGAACTCCAATAATGGAAAAGAGTACAGCTCTGTGGGATTTATTGTCAAATGTCCTATGATGAACACTGCTCTGGATAAGGCACAGCAACTGCTGTGGACTTTGTGTAAAGGGTGGATGGGTTAGGAGGCAGCATTCAAAGAAAATGGACTGCTGACTGGTGGTAGTGTGAATATGCCTACAAGAAGTGATTCCAACATACCACAGAATGCCATTGCCAAAGCTTGCCAAAGTGAGAGAGGGGGCCCAATTCTGAGATGCATGGTGCAACTCGTGGGCGTATGTGAGTTGTGCGATGTGGCACTACGATGGGGACCCTGCACCATATTCCATGACAGGCAGGGTCATCGGCACCAACATCCTGTGACTTGCGGCAGATGCAGGCTAGTACCACTGGCGTGGTGCAATGACCTTGCATGCTGCAAGCTGCAGCCCACTGACAACTGACCCCCAGAACCCCTCCCATCCTGGAACACCGTAAGCATCAGGGGGCATGGGGGGCTGGACAGGTGGCACAGGCATTGAGGAGGCACTTCAAAAAATGGACCCCAGGGGTCCCCAACATTCAGGGGGTGGGGAACATGTATGTGTTGGGGGGTGCAGGTAGCACTGTTGTAACATTTCCACAGTACTGCGGAGTGTTCATCCATCGATTGGCATGGACGGATGCCTCTTAGACCATCTCCCTGATGGTCTATCTCTGCTGCACCAATGCGGCTTCTGTAATGGTGCATGTGAGTTACAGCAGCTGTCCTGTTGGAATAGGACATAGTTGCTGCTGTAACCCACCCTTGTGCCGTGCCGTTGTGGGCTGCAGACATTGTGGGTGGCATAACCCACCCGTGGCGCAACCCACATATGACATGGCGCAGGTCATGACTTGTAATCGTAACCTGTGTATCGCATGGTGCAAGATGCAATTTATACCATGGGGTTCAGTGTAAATCGCCTTGTGATATGTGTAAGTCATCCTGGAATCAGGCCCATGATCTTGCTGAGATAGAGAGTAATTAGACAAATAAATGAATAAGAAAGCTAACAGCATGGTGAGCCCCTACTAGTGAGGAAGTAGAATGGGAAAATCCATATCTATGTGGACTTGAAAAGACTCGGGCTGGATTCATGAAGGCAGCCAAAAATCCTGCAGCTGCAGGAAAAGGCCTGCAGCACTTCAGAAATGCTGGTGCGGGATATTCTGAAAGAAAAATTGTGCACTTGTGGAAGTCTGCAAAAAAAACAGCAGTTGCAGAAATTCAGCAGCTGCGAAATTCAAGTGTGAAAGTCCGCAATCATGGATCCACAGCTGCAGAAAAGGCTTAGGAGGCACAACCAACAGAGATCCAAATTAGCTGGAGCAGCAGACTTTGACAGTCTTGCCGTAGATGTAACTGAAAGTACCCACAGGGACCAGCAACCATTCATAAAACATAGAAGTTGACGGCAGATAAGGACTGCAAGGCCCATCCAGTCTGTCCATTTTTTTCTACCTTATGAATATGACATAGGCCTTTGCTCTGTCAATGGCCTATCTATTCATACTCATCTGTATTGCTCCCTTATGCCTATCCCACGCCTTTTTGAAGCCCTGCTCTGTATCCATATCCACCACTTCCTGAGGTAGGCTGTTGCCTGCATCCACCGTTCTTTCTGTGAAAAAGAACATCCTCACATTACCCCTTAATCAACATCCCTCTAATCTCACGCTGTGTACTCTTGTCCTGCTATTTTTCTTATATTGAAATATGTTAGACTCTTTCACCTTGTTAATGCTCTTAAGGTTTTTGAATGTTTCGATCATATCACCCCTCTCCCTCCTTTGCTCTAGGGTATACATATATTGAGTTCAATATGTCCTCAGATGTTTTCTGATGCAGTCCCTGCACCATTTTGGTTGCCCTTCTCTGGACTGCCTCAATTTGGTTAACGCCTTTGTGAAGGTGTGGCTCCAGTACTGCATGCAGTACACCAGATGGGGCCTAACCAGTGTCTTGTAAAGAGGATTATTACCTCTTCTTCTGACTTGTGATACCCCTACTAATACACCCCAACATCCCCCTAGCCTTACCTACTGCTTTAGTGATCTGCTTGGATGATTTCAGGTCATCAGTGATGATGATGCCTAAGTCTCTTTCTTCCATTGTGACTGCCAGCAACTCCCCTCCTAGCCTATAGGTGGCTTCAGGGTTTCTCTTCCCTATGTGCATGATCTTGCACTTCTTTGCATTAAACACCAGTTGTCACTCTTTTGACCATTCTGCCCACCCCATCTGGATCATCTACTCTGTTGCGGATCTTGGTGTCATCTGCAAACAGACAAATCTTACCCTCCAGTCCATCTGCAATGTCACTGATGAAGATATTGAAGAGGACTGGCCCCAGGACTGATCCCTGAGGTACCCCACTTCTGACTTGCATCTCTTCTGACTGTATACCATTTACCACCACTCTTTGTTTTCTGCCCATCAACCAGTTTGCCACCCAGTTGACCAACTTCTGACCCACCCCAAGTCTACCCAGCTTATTAATCAATCTTCTATGTGGAACAGTATCAAAAGCTTTGCTTAAGTCAAGGTAGGCAACATTAACTGCTCCCCCTTGGTCCACCACTCTGGTTACCCAGTCAAAGAAATCTATGAGATTAGTTTGACAGGACCTTCCTTTTGTAAACCCATGCTGTCCTGGATCCTGTGCTCCTATGAATTCCAGGTGTTGCACTGTCCTTTCCTTAAGGAGTGCCTCCATAATCTTGCCCACTACTGAGGTAAGACTGACTGGTCTGTAGTTCTCTGCCTCCTCCCTGCTACCACTCTTGTGGAGCTGGATCACATGAGCCCTTCTCCAGTCTTCTGGAACCTCTCCTGTGCTCAGAGACTCACTAAACAGTTCTGATAATAGCTCTGCTAGTTCCACCCTTAGCTCCTTTAGTACCCTGGGATGGATGCTATTAGGTCCCATTGCCTTGTCCACCCTGAGCATATCGAGCTCTTGTAGGACCCTTTCTTTTGTGAAGGGACTGGTGCACATCCTCCCCCCCCGTGTCCATGGTGCTGAGCTGTGGGCCCTGCCCTACCTTCTCTTCAGTAAATACTGAGCAAAAGTATCTGTTTAGGATAGACGCTTTTACATGGTCCTCCTCCTGACATGCCCCTTATCCCCTTTGATCTTAGCACCCCCTCTGGACTTTCTCCTTTCACTAATGTATCTACAGAAAGTCTTGTCACCTCCTTTTACTGCTTGTGCTAGTGTTTCCTTGGTTTGGGCCTTTGCCTGCCTTACTGCCTTCCCTGCTTACCTTAGGAAATTTTGGAATGCCTCTCTGTTTTCATCCTGCTGCATTCCCTTAAATTTCCTGAAAGCCAGCCTTCTGGCTCTTACCTTTTCTGCTACTGTTTTTGAGAACCAAAGTGGTTTCCTTCTTCTTTTGCACTTCCTTTTCACTCTAACACAATGGGATGTTGCTTCAAGTATTGCATCCTTAATGCTTGCCCACTTTGCCTGTACCCCCTTGCCTGTATTTCTTTTTTCCAGGGCTAGCTTAACTCTGTTGGCCATCTTATCAAAGCCAGCTCCTCTGAAGTCCCATATTTTTGCCTTGGATTGGGATGATTTAGTTCTAGTGGCCAAATTGAACCATACCATGTGATGGTCACTGGCCCCCAGGTCACCTTCTACCTAAAGATCTGTGGTCATTTTCCCATTAGTCAGTACTAGATCTAGGATAGCCCTGTCTCCTGTGGGTTGTTGTACCAGTTGTTTGAGGTCCTCCCCCTGCAGGGAATCCACCATGTGTCTAGTTCTGGCAGATGTTCCTGCTGGTATTGACCAATCTGTATCTGGCATGTTGAAGTCTCCCATTATCAGAACCTCCCCTTTAGCTGTCATGTTTTGTATATCTTCTAACAGTAATGTGTATATGTCCTCCCCCTGGTCTGGAGGCCTGTAGACAACCCTAGTTTGTATGGCTGTCCCATTTCCTGTTTCCAGGGTGACTCGCATTTCATTTCAGCTCCTTAAGTGTATTCACTTCTGTAGCTTTGATTTTTTCATTGACATACAGGGCCACTCCACCCCCCCTTTTTGCACCTCAGTCTCTTCTGAACAGTACAAAGCCAGGTACTGAAGTCTCCCAAGTGTGGTTACTGGTAAACCACATCTGGCTAATTGCTACTATGTCCAGTTTAGCCTCTGTCATTATTGCCTGCAGGTCTGGGATCTTGTTTCCCAGACTGCAAGCATTTGTGTACATGATTTTCCATTGGCCACATTTTGGTGTGTTAGTTGTTGGGCGAGGTCTGGCATTTTCCCTATGCGCCGTATGGGGAGCCAGACCTTTTTCATTACCTTGTGATGCAAATGAACTACAAACGTGCTGAACTCCTGTTTGACCGCTAGCTGAGGGCGGAGGGGTGTTCTTCTCATCCGACGTATGTGGTGCTGCACCCCTGTCCCCATTTGCTAGTTTAAATATTCTGCAAAGACATCAAACTTTTGCCCGAATGCACTGACTCCCTCCTTAGTCAGATGTAGTCCATCAAATTTAAAGAACTTTCGCTCCCAAAACTGTTGCCAGTTCCCTACAAATTTGTGCCCTTTTTGCTGGCATCAACCCTTGAGCCGCATGTTTAGCTCCCCTATCTTCCCTTCTCTGACCTTCCATCCATCTGCCTCCCTCTCCCAGACTGGCAGGATCTCAGAGAAGGAGATGCCAGATGAAATGGATGATAGTTTTCACCCAGCCTGGTCAGGTGTTCCTTGGTCTCCACAACTGACTGGCTGGTGAGTTCATTAGTCCCTATCTGTACCAGGACAATAATGCTTTCTCCTGCTTCCTGAACATATTTAGCCATGTGGTCAGTGTCTCTCCACGTTGATGTACCTGGGAGACATCTGACCATTACCCCTGGCTGGAGATAGGTGTCAACTTCCTGAATCATGGAGTCTCCTATGATCAGAAGTTTTTTGGATTTCCTTTTTGCCTTTTTTGTTTTGGTTCCTGTTTTGGGTGAGTTTTGTTGTGCTAGCTCCTGTGCTGCAGTGTCCAGCTCTGCAGTGTCCTTTGCCCCTTTGTTTGATTTAGGAGATAGAGGCAGATACATGTTTGCAGTTTTTATATGCTTTGTGGAGGTAATATGCTGGAGAGCACAGAGTGATGAGGCACGTGATTTGCCCCTCCTAACCACCTGCCAGCCTCCCAGACCAACTACCCTCTGCGGTTGAGGTGCTTCTGTTGGATGTTGGGGAAATGGCAGGTGGTTCGTATATTTCCTCTTGAATATGCAGTTTGAGGCGTGCAATCTCTGCTCATGCTACCTGGAGCTGAGCCCTTAGATCTCCAATGGCCCTGCATGTAGGACAGTGTCCTAAATCCTGTAAAACTGCCCTTCTGAAAAGTGTTCTGCAATACCTGCAGTTAATGATATCCATTCCAGATAAGTTGCTGGGTTTGTAACCTGGTCAGAGTAATTAGAAGGAAGAAAATGAAAGCAAAAGTTTGATTTTGTGTTTTGTTTGTTTGTTTTTGTATAACTTGTTATAACAAGTTAAATTATTAGTGCCCCTTCAAATGAGGCCACTGTGTGGATACCCCTCTGATCATCCCTTTCCTGCTTTGCCACAGGAAATGTCAAGACTGTGCTAACCTATAAAAGAAGTATAGTGTGGGGTGGTTGGGGATGGGGGTGGATGGTTGGGCCCTTCCCCTGCTGAAAAAGAAGAACCACAGACAAAAGAAACAAGGAGGTAAGAGCAGAAACAATCAGCCAGCAACAAATGCAGTAGGCCTGAAATCTTATCTTAATGATACATAAAATTGTAAAATCTGTAAAGCACCATCTGTAATAATTTCACAGAAGATATACCCTGTAAGAAATATTTTGCTACAGAGAAAAATAAAGCAGTAACAGAAGACATACCTTGCAAAAGACAATTTGAATCAGAAGAGTACAGCAGTAATCTGTTAGCATACACCTGTAGGCACACCCTGTAATAATGCAGCAGGAGGTATACCCAGCAACACACAAATTGAATCAGAGAAAAATAAAGGAATAAAATGTTAGCAACAAACAGTAACAATCCATGTGAATACAAAATAAAAATAACAACACACAGTAAATATGCATAGCCAAAAGAAGCCTTAATCCTTTCCCTTGCTCTGGTAAGGTTCTTTGCTCTGTCCTTTCAAGCAACCTAGAAGAAAAAAGCTCAGGTGAAGCTAGGTTCCTTGGCCAGCAAACCTAGTCTTCCACTAGGTTTGCTGACCCTCAACTGGGACCAGTGCAGCACCACTGGTACCAGCAAACCCATGCACTACAGTGGCTGTCTGTAACTGATAGTCATGTCTCTCTCTGGAGTGTTTCTGTTGCCTGCTGCAGTAGCACACATTGCAGGCTGTTCACCCCCTACTGCCTGTGGGGCTCCTTCATGGGCTACAATAGGTCTGATGGTGGTTGTTTGTTGTCTTTCAGTGACAATGTGTGCTAGTGTTGCTGTAACAATTGCCACTGATATACACCCACTGGTTTGCTATTACTTGTGCCTGATCTCCACTATAGTTGTATTTCAATTGTTGGGGCACTGCATTTTGCTCAGGGATTGCTCTCACTCTCATGTGTGCAACATTTTTCCAAACTGTGAAAAAAACAACTGGCTGAGAATAGCCTTTAAGGGGATGTGCCATACTAATCAATTACTTTTTTTCCTCAGGAACTTCCATAGCTGCACTTTTTTCCACAGTCCGTAGTATATTTTTTCCGCAGCTGCAGAGGTTTTGTGTATAGCACTCAGAGCAATTTCTGCTTTTTTTCTGCAGCAACAGAACTTTTGGGGATTTAGGGAAGGTTTGGCACCTTCAGATTATTTTGTGAATTCCCCCCCCCCCTTCCAGTGAGGCTGTAACTATGGAGATATCTATTCCCCCTACTACTGAGGACATAATTGCCAATCTGTAGAGAGCCATCATGTTTTTTGCCAAGGCCATGGCTAATAGACTCTAACAGATCCCACTTCCCCCTTCCAGAATTGAGCTAGAATTCTTTGTAACACTATTTGGAAGGTGTTGCTTTTGCTGTCTCTTTTTTGAGATCAGAAACATTCATGAAATATTCCAAAGGCAGTAGCAAAGCATGCTTCTGGATGCCATATCCAGTAGTCATGTGGGCAAACCTGACTGCCCATAAGCAGGGGAAGAAGTTAAGGCACATGTGGAAACAGTGCTGGAAGGTATGCCTGCTTTCATAAAAAAAAAAAATCAATCAACTTAGATTAGCCACAGATAATAATAATACTCAGTCTCAGTAAGTGCTGATATTTCTGAAGCACGGCTATCTTGATGGGGGCCTGATAGCTTCAGTAGCATCTATGAAGAGGGGTGAGTGAACTCTGCTGTGAGATGCAGTCTTAAGTTGAAGGGTTGCTTATTAACTATATAGTGATATCCCTCATGGTAAGAGAGAGATCCTCGGTAAAGTGTATGATGGACCCCATGGCCTAAGCAAATGCTGGGAGAGATCTTGACTCTCCTGAGCTAGACAGGCACAGGAAGAGCATAAAGTTCAGCACAAAATCCTGTGGGATCTGCTAGATATCCTGATGATCAGACAAGAAGGAACTACTTCTCCTTCTGTCTATTATAGACTAAGGGAGTACTCCTGACCATTCCGAGAGCACCCTTTCCCTTGTATGTGGGACACTCTTATTTTGTAAAACATTTCTCATGGGCTATTGCCCAGGAAATGTGCATGGTGATGGGACTTTTCACATTTAAAAAAAATGTAGATTGCCCTCAATAATACATGTATACATCCTTAGCTGGCACTCCTATGATTATAAGAGTGTTCTTATTTAAGTTCTTAGGATACCAGAACTGCTCACCTTTGGTTTGTGGTCATTACACACTAAGAATGTGCATAAGAATACTCTTACAATCATAAGAGTGCTGGCAGGGAATGTATGAATATATACACCACTGCCTGAATGCCAGTGGCAGTACAAAGAATTGCATCTACATAGGAATGGTAATGGTTACTTCCTAGAGATCCCTGACTATGTTTTCAGCTTCTCAGAGGGAATGCACCTCTCGAATATCACTGCCAAGCAGGTCATGGAGAAACTTTAAGGCACATTTGCCCAGTTTAAAAAGCCAGAGGTCATAATAACAAATAACATCAGACAGATCACAAGTACAGTAGAAAGTTCGAAGTAAATGTCTCCAATTAAGATTTTCTACTTGTCACCTCCAACCCACACCATCTGCCAGAAAATGGTATGGTCAAACAGACTGTGCAAACTGCCAAACGCATTCTTCATATGAAAGACTCAGTATTAGCACATACAGTATGTGCCACAGAGCAGTACTCTCAACAATTAGAACAAATTCTGTCCAGAGCCAATAGGGCTGCAGAAGAGGAATCTGGATTTAAAATACTGAAAATAATTTTTTTAAATATTTTTATACCAAATTTTCAACACTGCCTTGTGATGAATCTGCCTCATAAAAAAAGGACAGAGAAAATGTTTAACTCCTGGCATAAAGGTGATGTTGTGCAGGGACTGCAAAATCAGATTTTGGGCTGCAAACACACATATTGGGCAGGAGTTGAAAAATGACAGCTATGACATTCATGAGTCGCTGTTTCAAAATGGCTATGTTGAAATGTTGTGGTAAAAATATTGAATATTACAAAAGTTATGAGCCCGCATTTGCAAAATTTAACATAGCCTCATAAATTAATAGGTGAACATACAATACTAGAATCATAGGTCTGGATATTCAAAGGGGTTGTGCATGGCACAACAGAGTTGTGCCAGCACAACCCTGCATTGTGCCCTGGTGGGATATTGAAAAGGCTGCCTGGCACAGTGCAAATCTCGATGCATTGGTCGCGCGATGTTAATGTATGCAGCGCAGATGCAGAGGGCGTGCCCATGCATATGCGGCACATCCCAATATTCAGCCTGGGATGTGTGTTGCATATGCTGGCACAACCCTACTGTACACTACATAGGGGGGCTCAAAGCTGAGCCTGTGAATTAGTGGAACAACTCCTGGCCACCCACAGGCAGGCTGCTGTATTGCAGGGTGCAACACAGCAGCCACCAGCCATGGGTGGCCACTGACCACCAGAACACCATGCACAGCACCCACATCTCCCTGGTAGTCTAGTGGTACCCCTCAGCCCTAGCCCGTATGCGTGGTACATCACTGCTAAAAAACATCCCTGGTGATCCAGTGGCACCACCCACCCCTCCCACCCACACAGGACCCTTGCCCACCCTGCTCCCCCATCATTGGTGGGTGGCTGTCATTCACATATTTGGGACTATCTAGTACAGTAAGCCCTGCAAGCCCATTGATCCACACTTTGGATCAATGGGCTTACAGCCCATACTATACCTGTCATTTGGCAGGCAGCCGGGTGGTATGCAGGCTAGTTACATCCGCCTGCTGATGATGAGGAGGAGCAGGGTGGGCAAGTGGTCCTGTGTAGGTGGGAGGGGTGGGGGTGCCACTGGATCACCAGGGACATTTTTTTACGGTGAAGTACTGTGATCAGGGCTAGGGGTAGGGAGGTACCACTAGATTACCAGGAAATGATTGAAAGTACATTTACCAGCAATCGGGGTACCCGGAGGGAGGGGGGGGTACCACAAGACTACCAGGGAATGTTTTAAAGTACATATACCGGTGATCAAGGCTACAGGGTGGGGGATGCCCTGGGATCCCCACTGTGTACACGTCATTCTGTGCAGGGCACCAGGCACAATTTGCCAGGCTGTCCTGTGCAAGGCATGCAAATAGGGTCATAATGACATGCAAATAGACCCATTTGTACCTTGCATATATTATGGCCTTATTTACATGCCCTCTGCTGAATATCGCAGGTGATGCACCCAGCACAACTGCATTTGCACTTGTGCATTCCCATGCTCCCTATGCACTGTGCTGTGTGCTGTCCGTGCCATATTCAATGTGTCTGCACCATGGCACATCACCGTTGAATATCGCCTGGTCCTAGCCCCGGTGCATTCCAGTTGCACTGTACCCACTCTTGTGCCACTGCCAGGCGCAGTCTGAATATCCAGGCCATGGAATACAGGAATGTGCAAAGTATAATACCACCCCATATTACATTTATTCAAAGCCATGGAATGCATTGCTAGCCTTTTTTGACATTGAAAAAGTTTAACTTGGTCCATGGGGAGGAACTTTGGAAACAGCTTGGCTTAATCAAGCCCTAAATATCATGATATCAGAGTAGAAAGTGGGTCAAGGTGCATTCAGTTGAAAGTGAGGATATGGTAAAGAACATTTGTTGTAGTACTGTACTCTATAAAGACCCTGCTGAAAGAATGCAGCATGGAGCTTGGCATAGATGCTAAATTCTTTGGTGCAGTTTTATAGTGCAGCAGGTTGGTGTCAGTATTCTTTTTTGAGTGGGGATTATGAAAAATGTCAGATAGTTGTCAATTCCAACCTACCTTTTTTCTTCTTTGATGACAAGATCGCTGTGTTAAGAAAATGGGCTATGTAGATCATTATGATCCATCATATTTTCAATAATCTCAACTTTTTACACCATATGGGTCGCTGTCCCACATAGGACAACTGATTTCACTCCTCTCTGAGTGCAAACCAAGCCCCTTTTTGTGTTGACAAATCCCCTCCCCCACCACCATCTGCCACTTACTTAGTGGCAGTGAATTTATGTAGTATTTTTTAGTTCTGCATATTTATATAGTCTCATACAGTAAAATGCCAACTGACACCATTTGTAAGCTTCCCTCTATCAGTTTCTTCATATTTCCTCCAGTGTTTACATTTACTGCAGTGGTAAAGAGAATGTATTCAGTACTAAAAAGAAAAATAAATTTGCTGGTGTGCTTTCTGTTTGGATACCTTTGTTAAGGGGAAGCTGCATTTTCAAAACAGGCATACCTAGAAGGGTCTAACAGATAATATCCACATTTATGTTTACTAGTAGTTATTACTGTTCTCTCCATGTGGAACAAAGCAAAAATGGATCTGGAGCAGCAGAATAAGTAATATGTTACTCAGCAATGAAAAAACTGAAACAAGCAAAAGGACGAGGAGTACCCATATACGCAGAAAGCACTAGGATCACAAAAATATTCAGAGTTCTTTGTTTAAGTAAAGTGCATTGTGCACCCACACAAAGTGAGCATAAAAAAGTGATGACAGAGCCACTCTGAAAGTGATGCTTCTCTCGGCCCCTGCCAGGCATCATCAGAGTGAATCAGTCTGATGACACCTGGAAGGAGTCAGGAGAAATGATAGTTGCAGAAAGGCTCAGTCACCATTTTTTATGCTCAATATGTGTGGCTGCACTATGCACTTTAGTTAAATAAAGGACTCTGAATAATACATTTGGTGTCCTGGTGATTTCTACATATGTGGGTGCTCCTCATCCTTTTGCTTGTCCCTGTGGAACAGCAGACTAAGACGGGACATAAGCTCAGTCTTTCCAATCTCAGGGATATTGACAGGACTGAACATATGGATATGTTCTCCAGCAGGACACAGGGTCATGCTCTGAAGGTAACGGATGGCAAATTTAGGGGTAATGCTAGGAAGCATATTTTGTTCCAGAAGGTGGTGGCCTTCTAAAATGACCTGCCAATAGAGCTGGTGGACATGAATACAGTTCAGTGGTCCCCAGTGTTACCCATACATTAGCCTTTGCAAGCATTAAGCCATTACAGCTGTGGAAAGCTTTAAGGAGCGGTAAGAGTGTTGAAAAGAATATGCTGTGCTCTTGCCACACCAGAGTGACATGTAACTGATACTGCTGTAATTACAGAACTGCACATGACTGATATTCACACATGTGCAATTTGCTCCGGAGTCAGCCATTTCATGGCAGCACTGACATGACTACATGTGAGCGATACTTACATATTCATAGCTTAAGTCAGCATCACCATGTTGCACCAGTGGCCATTAGTATCTCAGCAAATCTGTCCTGTGTCAGTACATTGTATGCAGACGTAAACATGGGTAAAAGTAAGACCCTACTGAAAATGAGATACTACAGCTCAGCCAGTGTAAGCTGTATCAGTACATTGTAAAAATGAATAAAATTAGGACCCCTGAAAATGAGATACTGCATCTCAACAAACCTGACCTGTCAGTAGTATGCCAGAATGGATAAAAGTATGAGCCCACTGAATATGATATACTGCATTTCAGCCAGGCTGTCTTAAGTCAGTACATTGTAACAGGGCTAAAGAGCACATAACACAGCATTAACATTTGTTCTAGCAATTTTACTGACAGGCAAAATGAAGCTAGTTGCATGCATGTATTGATTTGAGTATACAGGAAAATGTACAGGAGTTTTGTCCCAGTTTTACATGGAAAACACAGGGAAAGTGAGGTTGACCTACAGGGAAATGCTTTGTTCAGTCTGGGAACACTGCAGTTGACACTCCTATGATTTCTTTGTAATCCCCTATGATGCACCTTGCAACCTATGAAACCCCCTAAAACATTAGCTGCCTAGTATTTATCCTTCCTTCGAATATAAAACCATATGAGTTCCAATGCCACTAATTAGATAAGTCCCTGAAAGGGTTAACATAAATCAAGTCTTCGGAGAAAATACTGTAAATTATTGCTACTCACATACACACATTGGGAGAGATGGCCAAGGATCTAATTTGGAACTGCTTTGCAGTTAGATGCTGTATCCTCTGTTGGAACTCAAACATGGGTAAAAGTAAGACCCCACTGAAAATGAGATACTGCATCTTGGCCAGGCTAACCTATATCAGTACATTGTAGACATTGATAAAATTAGGACCCTTCTGAAAATGAGAGCCTGCATCTCATCAATGCTATCCTGTGTCAGTACATTGCCAAAATGGATAAAAGTATGACCCCACTGAATATGACATACTGCATCTCAACCAGGCTATCTGGCTGTGCCAGTATATTGCAACAATGCTATAATACCATCAAGAGGTGCTGGGTGTCAGTATATTACAACAATGCTATAATACCATCAAGAGGTTCTGGAGCTGTAAGAACATTAGGAGCAAAGCTTGAGCGATTCCAACAGTTTACATGGAAAATACAGGGAAAAGGAGGCTGCCTTACAGGAAAATGCTTTGTTCAATCTGGGAGCACCGCAGTTGACACCGCTATGATTCTTTGTAATTCCCTAGGATGCCTCTTGCAACCTCAGAAAACTTCTAAAACATTAGCTGCCTAGCATTTATTTACTCTTCCTACAAGTATAAAACTATGAGAGTTCCAGTGCCATTAATTAATTAGGTCCTGAAAAGGTTAATATAAATCAACTCTTCAATTCCTTTGGGTAAAGTTTACAAAGATTGGTGTGAATGATCATGTATTAGGACTCATGTACATATATCTCATTCCTACTAGCTACCTTTCCCAGGAAAAGGGGGGAGGGAGCTGTGGGATTTTATTCCTATGAGTTTTTATTTAGATTCCTTAGACTGGTTCTGTACATGTTTGTTATACATTGACACTGTATTGAAATCTGTATGTATCAGGCTTATGGTCTCATTTTCTTGGGGGTCCTTGACAAGTATTTTTTTTTTGGCACTTATACTTACAACTGATATATAATGTATTATATGCTGTTATAACACTGAAGGCTTTAATGTTTATGTAGTGTATTGACTGGTTGAGAGAATAGTTGAGAAAATGTCTCAAGCTAAGTTCTATATTATATTTTGTGTGAGACATTTGCTCATTTTGATTAAACTTCAATTTAAACACTCTGTATGCCATATGTGTATGTGTGTGTATATGTTTGTGCATGTATGTATGTGTGTGTATATATACATATATATATTTATAAAATGGCAAGAAAAAATCTAGAAATCTCATTGGCCAAGAGACATCAGCTGACTGTACGTTAAAAATAGAATAATTGATAGATGAGGGTGTTCTACAAGGCAATAAGATCATCGAGAGGTTTGGGGGACTTGGAACATCAAAAGCAAAGCTCGAGAGGTTCCCAAAGTCCCCAAAACCTCAACATGGTCTTACTGCCGAGAAATACACCCTCATCTATTTGTTTTTTTTCATAATATATGGATCCATTTAAAAATTCTGTGTTTTTCTGTGGGGCTTCTGACTGTGCGCTTTGCTGACAGGCTGAAAACTGGCTAGCTCACTCGCACGCTCACCCCCCGCCCCCTCACACATCTGTCACATTTAAATTTGGCATGTTCTATGGAATAAGTCCTACCTTTCGCTTTTATTGTCCTTCAGTGAATGGAGGAAGAAGCAGATAATACAGTGATAAAAAAAAAAACAACAGAAAAGTGAAGAAATAGGGTGACCATCTGCAAAGCAAGAGTAAACAGCAGCCGTGTTTTAAAAGTTGTTCTGCCCACCCCACAGAGGAAAGTTATAAATTATAATGCAATCACTTTGACTGTGCAGGAACAAACGTGGCACCTTGGCAACTGGGTCTGTGTGGCAGGCAGAGTTGCACATGTGCTGTGTCATTTCTGTAATAAAACTATTGTTAAGAGCTGAAATAGGGATGCTTTCTACCAGTGCAGGAACATTTGGTTTTGACTGTTTATCTTTATTTTAAATAATAATTTCTGGGAGTTTTGGTTAACTTTCCTAGAGTATGTCCGCCTAGCATAGTGGTTGCTATTAAATGAAACACCACTCATTTTGTAGAAAACTTCTTGCTGAACATATGTCATACTCACAGTACTATGCTACCTTTTTCATTTTAAAGTTATTCACATTTGTTTGTCAAAAAAGGGAAAAGAAAATTGAATTGTATGCTGTTTTTTGATAATTATAAAAAAAACCTAAAATGTATCTATAAATGAAACACCAGTCATTTTGTAGATATTTTTGTGCTGAGCATTTTCTGTGCTCACAATACCATGTATTCACATTTGTTTGTCAAAAAAGTGAACAAAAAACTTAATTTTCTTCTGCTTTTTTGCTAATTGTAAAAAATCTATAAGGTATCTATACATGAAACACCACTCATTTTGTAGATAATTTTGTGCTCACAGTACCATGCTATCTTTTTTCATTTTAAAGTTATTCCCATTTGAATATGGTTAGTACTGCTTCTGAGGCCGAACATTCTAAATTAATTCTAAAGAGATTTATGACATAGTAACTGTGTGTATAAATGGTCACTGCATGTATAACACACACCCTGAAGTGCATTATTGCTATTATACAATGACTAGTTGTGTTTTAAGAAAATTAAAATGTGAAAAATATGTTTAAAGTACTTTTTTTCTTAGTTTTTTTGCTAGTGAAGGTATACCTATGGGAAAAAAATCCTTAGTATCTGTGTTGTCCAGCAGGTGGTGCTGCACTTATACAATGTTGTAGACTTAGCCCATTTGTTTCTCCCCACAACGAGTCATTGTATAATAGCAATAATGCACTCTAGGGTGTGTGTTATACATGCAGTGACCATTTATACACACAGTTACTATGTCATAAATCTCTTTAGAATTAATTTAGACTGTTCGGCCTCAGAAGCAGTACTAACCATATTCAAATGGGAATAACTTTAAAATGAAAAAAGATAGCATGGTACTGTGAGCACAAAATTATCTACAAAATGAGTGGTGTTTCATGTATAGATACCTTATAGATTTTTTATAATTAGCAAAAAAGCAGAAGAAAATTAAGTTTGTGTGTATTTCCTTTTCATTGTGTGTATTTCCTTTTCATTGTGTGCTTGTGCTGTGATTCTCTGCATTTATTAAGAACCCCCTTCCCCTGGAAAAAAAACCCACAAGAGAAGTAGTTAGTTGCCTTTCTTTGAGCTGATCCTGCTGTACTTCGTGGAATGATTAATATTTTTTCATTGTTTATGTGAAAGCTGCAAAGTGGATCGGGAACTGCTGATGATCCTACTTCCTGTATTGTGCACTATTTCAAATTGGATTACAGGTACATGGCTTTTTTTGAATTGTTCCCCATTTGGTTATAGTGGGTGAAAGCAATGACTGTTTCTTCGAGGAAATGGGCAGTCTGTGCACTGAGTGTGGAGCAGCTGTTTGAAAGTGCTTGCGTGACTGCCTAATGCGAGGAAAATGCCATTTGACATAACGGCTTTTTTTTTCTTATTAAAACATGTTTCAGTGGGGGAATATGGGGTGTAGCATTGTGCTACTGTGGTTATAACAGCTGGTGGCTACTGAGGTGTGAGTGAGGAAAAACAAATAGGCTGTCGATAGGGAATAGTTGAAGTGGACCACTGCATGATTACAGTGATTTTATTAACATTTGATGTGGTCATCAGAGGGCTGGGACTAGAGCTGTGATGTGCTGGGATAACATCATGGCTCCACTCCCAAATGGACCAGAGTCCAAGATTATTTCATGTCATTGTATAATAGAAGATAATGCCTGATGTACAGGTGATAGCCATGGTATAATCACCTCGAGTGGTTGCTAGGGCATCAGTAAACCCTGAGAGCACAGCTCGAGAGGTTACAATTGCCCTAGCAACCACAAGAGATGATTACACCATGGTTATCACCTGTACATCATGCATTGTCATTTATATTTATGGGACTCGACATGAGAAGTTACCCCCCCGAACACAAGTAATTTAGCCTTACCTTATTAATGAATTTGCACTACAGCCACATGATTGTGTAAGAAAATAATTTATTAGCATACACAGACTGAATGACAGTGGGCCAAAATAGCACCAGAGTTACAATCTCTATCAGACACAGTGATTGCTAGACTCAGTAACAGTAAACTGTGACAATTGGAATGTTATTTGAATACTGTACTGAGACTAAACAATCACATTCTGGGTGTGTAGAATACTGAATAACACTGGCATTCCATTTTGTAAACCCACTGCTATGACATAGATGAGACAGGTTTATAAGGTTCTGACATCACAACAGTGGGATTACAAGGTTGTAATCTGTTTGATTTCAATGGGTAATAAGGGCTACCCATACACTATATTTATATAATTACTGGTGAGCCCAAATATCAACACATTTAAAAAGTCATATCAACTGAAAAGCAGTGCAAAGCCTCGCTAAGTGATGGGGAGAATGCGAAGTTAGGGTTTTCAACCCTAACACCAAATTTCCCCTCTTTTGACGCTGTGGAACAACCCTCACTGATGCATTAAACTGAGTTTTTTGCCATGAATTTCCCTTCTTTTTGAGAATGTGCACTATAAATAGTAAATGGAATGTGGTGGTGGGAGCTTGGGGCCCACCATATAATTTTTTTGTCAGTTCGCTGTGCAAAAACTGTATGACTGACTGAAGTTAAAATTGGTAACGGCTGAAAATGCACACAAATGGTGGACTGCAAAGCGGTCCAACTTCAAATGGCCATAACTCTGGAATGGAACAACATTTTTTCACCAAATAAAAACTGCCATGTTCCTTGAACAGAGGTATTTCTACCTGCCAACCACACACTGGCTGTGCTATGTGTCACAGAAGACAGTGCAGAAAAATATGTAAAACATAATATGTTGCACTGCACTACGCAAACACGAAACACAAATGGTAATGGTAACGCAAACGGTGATGGAACCAGTGAGGTAAAATAAAATAGTAATGCTAACTGTAATTGAAACACAAGCACAAATGGTAACACACATAGTGATGCAAATGTACACGATAACACAAATGGTAAGAGAAACGCAAACGGTAATGAAGACAGAAATGGTAACGCAAACGGTAAAGAAGACAGAAATGGTAACACAAACGGTAAAGCAAATGCTCACGGCAACAGAAACACAAACATTAGCAAAAACAGTAATGGAAATACTAACAGAAATGCAAATGCAAACAATAACAAAAATGCAAACAGTAACAGAAACGCAAATTGAAATGCAAACAGTAATGGCAACAGTGACACAGAAGAAAACAGTAATGAAATAGACAACAGAAACGCTACCAAAAATGCAAACACTAAGGCCAACAGAAAAGCAAACGGTGATGAAGACGCAAACAGTAATGATAATGCAATTGGAAATGCAAACAGTAACACCAACGATGATGTCAAATGGAACAGTAACACAAATGGAAATGCAAACGCAAGTACTTATGCAAATGCAAATCGTAACGCGCACGGTTGTGGTAATGCAATTGGAATGCAAACACTGATGGTAACACCAATGATGACGCCAAAGGAAACGCAAACAGAAATGCAAATGGAAGCGCGTACACAAATGCTAATGGTAATGTACATGGTGACGCAAAAGGAAATGCAAACAAAAACAATAACGGAAACACAAATGGTAACAGTAACACAAATGCAAGCACCAACTCAAATGCAAGGGCAATGTACATGGTGACATAAATGAAAATGCTAACGCAAACGGTTACGGAAACGCAGGTAGAAATGCTGACTGTAACAGTAACGGAAATGCACAACCTTTTTTTCCCCAAAAGCTGCATTCAGAAGCACAGTGAATACAAAGAATGTATGCATAATAATGGGCTTTGGAGCAGAAAATGAATACTTGGAATACTAAATTGCTTATACCTCAGGAATTGAATGACGTAGAAAAAAAATTAAATCTCATATTATTTATAGCATTCCTGGTTGGGGGCTAAACATTTTTCTGAGGAAAAATCCATATCTTGAAGCGTTTTCAAGATATGGACCCAGAAAGGTGCAGCGTATGCTGTAATGATAGCCTATGGGAAAAATCATCAACTTCTGAGTGCCGTAACTTTGCAGCTCTCTAATATTTTTTAACCAAACCACCAAAAGGCACATCTGTGGGATCTTGGCTTTCTTTCCTCCAAATTTCAGCCCAAAAGACCAAAGCATTCTTTTGCAGCAGGGTGGCAAAGATTTCCTATTCTTTTGGGCATAGTGCTGCAAAGTAGTGTAGTGATTTGCGACACTTTCGCAAAATAAATCACGAAAGCATTGAATGTGTGACACTACTTTGCGACACTACCGTTTATAAAAATTTGAAAAACATATTTCTGGGGGTGTTAACCCCTCAAAAAGACATGGCTAGCATCCTCAGGACTCGACTAGGTGAACACAGCAAGAATTGTGTCCCTAGAGGGTCCCAAATTTAAATTGCAAGCTTTTCTGTGACCACCAACTGAAAACAAGATGGCAGATTTATGACACTACAAGGGTCATTTGCGACACTAAAAACTGCATTTGCAACAATGTCAAACTTTTTGTTAACTTTTCCCGTTGACTATAATGGGAAATTTGTTTTTTTGAATAACTTTTGAACCATTTAATATTTTTTCATGAAATCTTCAAAAGGCACATCAGGGACCATGGCTGCATGTTCTCTGAAGGTTTTGGACTGATCACACAGACCATGCGACCTGTAGGTGTGAGCAAAGAATGTGCAAAAATGCATAATTACCACATTTTCCAGTGCTATGTAGCTCTGTAACTGTGTATCTGACCATTACAAAACTTAGTGGATCCAGAGATCTATGGTACCACTCCGTATATGCCACATTTAAGGCAAATCCATCATATGGTGGCAAAGTTATGAAGCTGCCAAATTTCAGAGTTTAACCTTAAATAGGGTACTCAACCCTAACTATAGTGGTTCTACTGTGCCACTATAATATATATATATATATATATATATATATATATGTATATACATACACATACATCTAGGATATGCAATGGAAGCAAGTGTAATAAATGATTCATCTGCACAGGAGCAGTTTGACCTCAGTTAACCTTACGAGTGGTGTAAGCCACGATTGAGGTGTCCAAGGTCAAACTGCTCAAGTTCAGATAAATGTAATTGTTTTGTTTTTGCTTTTGTGGGGGCATTTGTTAGTCAAAAAAGTGAATAAAAACTGAATTTTCTGCCATTTGCTGCTGATTATAGAAAATTTAAAAGGAATCTAGAAATGAAATGCCTCTCATTTTGTAGATATTTTTATGCTGAACAACTTTTGTGCTCAAAGTACCGTACTACCATTTTTTTGTTTTTAAGTTATTTGTATTTGTTGGATGCAAAAGTGCACAAAAATAGAATTTTCTGCTGTTTTTTGCTAATTCTGAAAACATTAAAAAGTATCTGTAAATGAAACACCCCTCATTGTGTAGATATTTCTGTGCTGAATAAACTTTGTGCTCACAGTACCATGCCATCTATCATTTTTCATTTTAAAGTTCCATACATTTGTTTGCAGATAAAAAGAAAAAAAAAGGAATTTTCTGCTGTGTTTTTGCTAATTATCAAAAAATCTAAAAGGTATCAATAAATAAAACACCACTCATTTTGCAGATATTTCTGTGCTGAACAACTTTCGTGCTCACAGTACCATGCAATCATTTTTCGTTTTAAATTTATTCGAATTTGAATATGGTTAATACTGCTACTGAGGCCAAACATTCTAATTGACTAAAGCACTGTATAGATAAATGGCTGATGACATAAGCACGTGTGGATAAACAGCTGATAATATAAGCACTGTATACATAAATGAAATTTATGTACACAGTTACTCAGATAAATGGATTTATCACACTGTTTATCTCCACCCCAATGCATAAATATATAGATAAATATATATGTATGTGTATATATGTATATGTGTGTATATATGTATGTGTGTGTGTATATATCTATATATATATATCACACACACACACACACATATAGAAATATGTATGATTTTATTTTAATTTCAACTTGCAATTAGGCCTCATTTCGGCATTTTGTCTTTCATTGACTGTGCTCTTTAAAACACAAGGACACGTGCAATAAAATTTATAAGCTCATCTTACTTGTATTAGGGAGAATAGTATCCCATGGTTTTTTGATCAGTAGAATGCTTTTTTTAAAAATTACTGAGACAGTTTAAAATTTATGTGAGAAGAGCTCTCTACTTGTTGATAATTGTTGATAGACTAAGAAGCATACTCGTGTTAATTAGCTTCTCTGAAGTAATCTTCTGTTCTGTTTCAAAAGTACTGTAAATCATTGCTACACACACACACACACACTGGAAGAGATGACCAAGCATGTAATTTGAGACTGCTCTGCAGTTAGGTGCTGTTATCTGTCTTACAGTAGCTCTACAAATGCTGCTTACCAAGTTGAATTGAAAATAAAAGTGTTTCTTGTAGTCACTGAAGAACTACAAGGCTGCCAAAAGAACTAGATTTAATCTATTTGACTGAGCTCTGCACAGATGTTTAGTCTGTAGCACTGTAAGGGTTAAATTGAAGGGCTGCAAAGTAGTGGATGGATCATTTGAAAACTCCAAAGGAAGTGTTCTTCGGTCTGAATCCTGTAGCTCATTTTTAGAGCTGACGCAATAGTGCTGCAGGCTCCGCCTACTTGCAGCCCACCAAGCTCTGCACAGATCTTTAGTCTGCAGCACTGTGAGGGTTAAATTGAAGGACTACAAAGTAGTGGAAGGATCCTTTGAAAACTCCAAAGGAACTGTTCTTCAGTCTGAATCCTGTAGCTCATTTTTAGAGCTGTTGAAATAGGGCTGCAGGCTCCGCCTACCTGCAGCCCTAAAAAGGGAATAAACCTCTTTGACATCCACATCCATATCTTCTGCATACTTTAACCCAACAATTTAGAGACTCGTCACTTTCACATTTTTTATCAAATGATTGCTTATTTATTAATATCTTGGAATAATACCTTTGAGGTAGAAGCTCATTTAAAAAGGTTCCGCATCAAACATGCAAAACACAAATACAAGACTGTGAATGCCTATCTATAAAAATCCTGATAGGCAAAGGGGGCTAGGGACTAATTATTATGGTAGTCTGTATCCCACCAGGATGGCAGCAGGTGGGGCTTGAAGCCTTTGCCAACTCTTACACCCAGGCAAGCCGGAACAAGGAAACCATCATCCTGGGAGACTTTCACTGTAACTGCCTTGCCAGCTCCAGCACCGCACACAGAGACTTAATCTCCAGACTCTACCTGATGCAGATGGTCAAAAACTGCACCCAAACAAACTACCGTGTGGGTACAAGCACATTGATCGACTGGGTACTAACAACACACCCTGAACAGCTGATGGATATCAAGGTACTCTAGGTTCGCTAAGGTTCACTAAGGTGATATGAGGAGCATGGGGGCACAAGGCCCATAACAGCTCCTATACTAACTCATTGGATAGTGGGTCAATTTGTACTGCTATTATCAGGTTATCTAATTGCTTTTTTAAATTATTTTTTGTTTTTGCTGATAATTACATTCAAGGGTAAGTTATTCCATGGATATATCACTTGTTGGGAAAAGAAATATTTTCTCTTCAAGTAGGTAAACATTTTACCTTTTAGCTGGTGCGGATGATCTCTAATGTCATGGAAGTCATCCTTGAATTTGAGATTTAGTTCTGTTATAATAAGCGGGTTATTTATGATGTCATACAAAAAAAAAAGATCACCCCTTATACGGCGAGTGGCTAGATCCATAAGGCCCAGTGAATGTAGTCTGAAATCATAGGGTTCATTTTGTAATCCCTCAATATGTTTAATATATTTTCTTTGTACTTTTTCTAATAGATTACTCTCAGATTTTCTAAATGGATGCCATAGCTGGGAGGCGTATTCAAAATGAGGTCGAACATATGCTTTAAATTAGGGCATCATAACTTTTGGGGTTCCTAGATTTAATATTCCATTTAATGGGCCATATTACTCTATTAGTTTTGTTAATAATATCATTAATGTGATTAGAATGTGTGAGATCATGAGAGATGTTTACACCCAGGTCTTTTTCATCAGTAGATGTGGCCAACAAGGAGAACACCCTCAGCGACCACTCTCTGGTCCAATATGTGTGGTCAACTAAACAGGCCAAGCAACCCCCAAGAATAGTGAGGAATAGAGTAATTAAAAACAGCTCTATGGTGGACTTCAGGAACCACCTTAAAGGGACAGACTGGAGCTTCCTTGACTCGTGCCCCTCTGTTGACACTGCCCTGCAGCTCTTCCTCACTCACTTTAATGAGGCAGTAGACAAGTTCACCTTGTACCACAAGAAGTTGATTAAAGCAGGAAGCATGAACTGGGTCACACCTCAACTTATTGACATGATGTGGGAATGTGATCTCCTCTGACAGCAAGCACAGGCAAAAGGGACTCCTTTGGATGCCCAAAACTATAGAGTGGCCCGAAACAAGTGCACCTCGGCAATCAGACGGGTCAAGGCTACATTTCACAGGAACCAGCAGTCTCAGTGCTGGGGGGATGGGAAGAAATTCTGGTCCTCTCTTAAGAACCTCACCGGAACCAGTGATAGGTCGCCTCCCTCCATACTACACCACAATGGTGAGGTCACCCTAGATGAAGCCACAATGGCAAATATCTTTAACAAAGCATTTTCTAACTACAGTGCAGTCATTTTTCCCATGCCAGCCACTTATTCTGGTGGAGAACTGACCACAGACCACCCACCCACCCCTAATAACACCAAGACCTGCCCAACCTTCTACTTCCTCCGGGTAACCATCAAGGAAACAAGAAAATACCTAGCAAGAGTCCTAGGAAATACAGGGATGGGAGGGGATGGCATTGACATGAAACTGATGTCTACCACCCTACTTGAGGTCATTGTACCCATTACTAAGCTGTTCAATCTATCCCTTTGCCTGTATGCTTTCCCCTCTAGCTGGAAAACTGCTCTGGTCATATCCATGCATAAAGGAGGTAACCGGTCTCCAGTATCCAATTACAGGCCCATTTCAATCTTATCGCCACTCTCCAAAGCACTGGAAAGAATCATTGTTGATTAACTAATGGACCATCTGCATAAATATAACCTCCTCTCCCTCAGAAAATGGTTTCCAAGAGCTTCATAGCATTAATACTACTCTAACTGACTTCACTGGTTGAGTACATGAAGCACTTGACCAGGGCCACTTGGTCGGGGCAATCTTTACAGACCTGACCAAGGCCTTCAACTTTGTGGACCATCAGCTGCTGGACTATAGGCTAAGTGACATAGGGCTATCCTCTGCCAAGGTCAGTTGGTTTTCCAGCTACCTGTCTGGATGATCTCAAAAAGTAAAAATCAGCAGTGCAATCTCTGACTCCTGCGAAGTAACAGTAGGGGTCCCTCAGGGTTCTGTATTAGGCCCGCTCTTGTTCAGCCCCTTCGTGAACAACCTCCCCGATGCCTGTCCAACTTCACAGATCCTGCTGCAGTATATGCAGATGACACTGTCATCTTCTCTCGTAATTCCAACCAAGAAGCTCTCACTAGGGAGTAGCAGTACAACTTTGACCTCCTGCAGGATTAGTTCAAAGATAGCATGCTTGTGCTTAACAGCAAAAAAAAAACATGGTAATGCTCTTTGCTGGTAGCCAAAAGAGAAGATCAACTGTTCCCTTCTCAATTGCCTGTAGCCCTCACTCCCCCTTAGAACCGATGTCATCGTTCTGGTATCTTGGAATCACAATCAACAAGTCCCTTTCATTTGATGAACACATCCGCAATATCACCGCCACTGTAAACAGGAAACTAGGGGCCCCCTCTATAGGCACAGATTCTGCCTCACACCTGAGGCCAGGCTCCTGGCTGTTACAAGTACTGTACTACACATCTCGGATTATGGAAACCTGATATATGGTGCAGCCACCAATATGAGCCTACTTAGAATACACACAACCCTCAATAAAGCCTGCTGATTTGTTTTAGGTGCAGATCGCCTAACACATACATGCGATCTTTACATTAGGACAAAATGGCTTCCTCTCATGGATCATATAAAACTCCACTCCTGCCTTCTAGGGAAGAAGGCCCTCCTAGGGTTTGCCCCTCCCTCCTTTCAAGCTCTATTCCACACTGCACCTTCTGAAACATGCTACAAGAAGTGTCACTAAACAAACCCTAGCAGTCCTGTTCCAAAGAACCACCCTAGGGAGGTGAGCCTTTGTGGTTAGGAGCCCTGCCTGGTTAAATGAGCCCCTTCCCTCCACCACAAGCCTTTCTCAGCTTGGTTCCCAATCTGAGCTTCGGAATACTATCTCCCCCAGTACACTGTTACTGCCGCACACAACCTAGTCAGTACTAGCCTGCAGTACACCTGGGTATTGCCAGGACCAACCTTCTACTGAGCCATGAAGCTCACTTCTCCCCACCATTCCTGCCTTCCTACCTAGCACCCCCATGCTCCCAACACTGCCCCGATGTGCCCTCAACTGCTTTTCCAATACCCTCCCACCCCCACTGTGCCCGGTTCTTTTCCTTCTCCCTCTAGTTCTGTCTCCTACCTGACTCACATGCCTGCAGCCTCCCAGTTGTGCTCTCATGCCTGGAATCTCCCAGATGTGCCCTCTATTGTCCTCCCCTTACCCCTCCAACCACCAAATGTGCCCCCTGCTATGCCCTCTCTCTGTGTCTCCTCTCTCCCTCTAAGACTATAACCTCCATGTGTATTTGTTAGGATGTTGCCACAGTTGCCCTCAACCACCTCTGTTCACTCATGCCTGTGCTTGTGTAGTCTGGTGTACTTACTTCCTGTGCCAATGTGGGTACGGTATCCTATTGTACTCTACCTAGCTTTGTTGTGTTTGATGTTATGCTTTGCCTGATATTGTATATAGCATGTTATCCTGTATAGTTTGTTCTACTGTTGTTGCCTGATAATGCTTACTGACTGCTACTGTTTCACCCCCTGATGTATGTGTTCCTCTGCTCATGTTGACAAGGATCCTTTGTAAAAGAGCTTTTAGCTCAAAGGTAGTAATTCCAATTTCTCAATAAATAATCAATTAGCAAGGGAACATTATGAAAAGTTAGAGGTGGCAAAGATACAGGATCAATTTCCTGTTAATACAGTTCACATTCAGCAATATGTGTAAATATATAGCTATACACTTGCAAGCATAATTTTATGATTTAAGAGTATTGATGTATAGTGACATGCATTAACGTAGTATCAATGCATGAAAATTGCATCAACAGGTCAAACAATGTTGATATGACACCAAGCTTTGTTTTAAAACAATCTTAAATCACATAGTGCTAATGCTGAATCTTAAATCACTTAGTGCTAATGGTTATAAAGTTAACATTTTCTTTTTTTGTGTAATTTCTTTATTCTTCTTACTCATCCAGAGTGTACCTCGCTTTCAGGCTCTCAATGGGTTGGATACTGCTACCCAACAGCATTACCCACCACTGCCAGACTCTGTCTCTAGACTCCTATGGGTCCTCCACTATTCCCACAAGGTCCAGCATGAGACCAATAAGCTGTTTTCCCCACTTTTCCTGTGAATCCACCACTCCAGCATATCCTTGCCACAGTGTTCTTGGGGACTCCTAGCTATGACCTGTCACTACACTGTCTAGGGCACCACCATCAAACCTGCAGACAAAAGTCACTTTGTAGTAATGCAACCCAGCCTTCATACTCCAAGAGGACAGCATCAAAAGGCTGTTTTATTTTCCTGATGTAGGGTGCAAAGCCAGGTTACCTGCATGACAAAGCAGTCTCTTACCTCTCTGTGCTATGAAGCAGGAAAACTAGCCAGTTTTAGAGAACATTTATTTCAAAAGGTCTTACTTTGGAAACACCAGGGTTAGGAATACTTATAAATAAATATGTAACTTACTGATAAGATTTTTAAATATCCGTAATGGCAAGTGATATCAATATAAGTACTCTGTGTTGCTTAACTCAAAGATTAATTTTTAGCTAAGCTATTTTTCATTACCTAACTTGCCTGATGCCACCCCCCAGCCCTACCACCGACCTTCTCATGGACTCACTGGTTATTTATGACTTGCCCAGGAGCACAACAGTGGTGGGTGGCTTGCCATGTTGGTCATGCTTGTGCCGGCTAGGGTTGGCAGCACAACAGTGAAATAGGCCATTTTCCTTCAGCTCCTGGTTTTCTTCCTCATAGAAACACAGAAATATAGAAGTTGTCAGCAGATAAAGACCTCCTGGCCCACCTAGTCTGCCCTATATTTCCTACCTACTGTGCCACAGCAGACCCTACTCGATCTCTGGTCTTCTCTCCCTACTTTACTTCTAAGATCCCCTTGTGTCTATCCATGCATGCTTGAATCCCGTTACTATTTTAGCCCCCATCACCTCTGCTGGGAGGCTGTTTCAGGCATCCACCACCCTCTCCGTGAAGAAGTATTTCCTCATATCTCCTCTGAGTCACCCCCCCAGCTTCATAGCATGAGTCCTTGTCCTGTAGCATCTTTTTCTATGGAAAATGCTGCCTTCCTGTACCTAATTTATATCTGTGAGGTATTTGAAGGTTTCTATCATATCCCACTTCCCTCCTTTAATTTAGAGAGTACATATTTAGTTACATAGGTTACATAGGTGTTTTCAGAGCATAGCAGACAATTGTCCATTTAGCTCGTCATGTCTCAATGTCTATAACCCTTAGTATTACTTGAACCACAGAATTCATCTAATCTTTTCTTAAATTCCATAATACTTTAACTTCCTACTAAATTCTCAGAAAGGAGTTCCAAAGTGCCACCACTTTCTGATTATACCAATGTGATCTTTTATCACTGTGACGTGCCTCTCTTGAGTCTTTCTTCATAGGGCTTTTGATGCAGGGCTTGCACCATTTTGGTAGCCCTCCTTTGTACCGCCTCCACCTTATCTATGTCCTTCCAAAGGTGGGCCTCCAGAACTGGACACAGTACTTGGCGTGGGGTCTTACTAATGATATATACAGGGGTAATACTATCTTCCTCATTCTGCAGCTGATGCCCCTCCCTATACACCTCAGCACCCTGCTAGCCTTTCCCACTGCCTTATCACACTGTTTGGCTACTTTCAGTTCATCAGAAATTATTACCCCAGGTGCATTTCCTGTTTTCTGGTTACTAATACCTCCCCTCGGTATTGGTATGTTGCCCCTCAGTTTTTGTGCCCCAAGTGCATGATTTTTCACTTTTTTGCATTTAAACCCAGCTGTCATTCCCTTAACCATTCTTCCAGCTTTTTAAGATCATCACTCATTCATTCCACACACACCCTGGTGTGTCCGCTCTGTTGCAGATTTTTGTGTCATCCACGAACAGGCGTGCTTTCTCTTCCAGCCTTTCTGCAATGTCACTAATAAAGACAATGAAGAGGACTGGCCACTGTGGCACCCCGCTGGCCACCTTACCTTCTCCAGAGTGGACCACATTTACCACCACCCTCTGACTCCTATTCTTAAGCTAACTTCTTACCCATTTTACTACTTTTGGACCCACTCCCAGGTTGCCCAGCTTGCTCACTAGTTTTCTATGTGGACCAGTGTTGAAGGCCTTACAGAAATCCAGATAGGCCACATCTACCACTCCTCCCTGATCCACTTCCCTGGTCACCCAGTCAAATAACTCAGTCAGGTTTGTCTGGCAAGACCTCCCCCCCGTGAAACTGGGTGCATAGGGTGGTGCTGACTCACATCCTGTAATCCACTGGTTATAAGATATTTCCCAGTCCTTTCCTTCAGTAGCAATTCCATTACTTTACCCACTACTGAAGTCAGGCTGACAGGTCTGTAATTTCCTACCTCCTCCCTATATCCACTTCTGTGTAGTGGGACCACATCTGCCCTCCTCCAGTCTCCCAGAACCTCCCTGTTTCTAGTGATAGGTTGAAAAGAGCTCCCTCAGTATCCTAGGGTGCACCATGTCAGGTCCCATTGCCTTGCCTACTTTTAATTGGCTAGTTCCTTGAGGACTCTCTCCTCTGTCAAAGGACTAGTTTCCACCTCCCTTCCTTTAATGACCTTATCCCTAATCGTTGGCCTGTTACTTACCCCTTCCTCTGTAAATACTGAAAAAAAGTAATTGTTTAATATGTCTGCTTTTTTTACCCTCTTCCTCACAAACCCCTCCTTCTCCTTTTATCCTTACTATCCCTCCTTTGGTCTTTCTCATCACACACACACATATGTATATATATATATATATATATATATATATATATTTCATGGCAAAAATCCATTTAATGCATCAGTTAGGGTTGTTCCACAGTGACTAAGTGAGGAAATTCGATGTTAGGGTTGGAAGTCCCCGGACCCCCACCCTGCCCCCAACCGGCAGCGGGTGTGCGTTAGGGTCATTAGCCTAACTCTGACCCCATTCCATGTGTAAACAAGCTGAGGTGGTGAAGTATAGGAGAATGGGGTGATAGTTAAGACTGATGACCCCAATGCGCACTCCTGATGCCGGTTGGGGGCGGTGGGGGAGCAAGGGGAGCTTTAATCCCAACATCGAATTTCTCACTTTTGTCGCTGTGGAACAACCCTAAATGATGCATTAAACTGAGTTTTTGTCATGAATTTCCTTCTTTGAGAATGAGGACTATAAATAGTGAATGGATGTGTGGTGGAGACGGCCTTCGGCCCAAGGCCCCACCACATGATTTTTTGTCACATAGTAATGGTATGTACAATGCAAACACAAGCACAAATGCACATGGTGATGCAAATGTAAATGGTAACGCAAATGGTAATAGAAACACAAGTGCAAAGTGATGCCAAAGCGAACAGTGATGGAAACAGAGACGCAAATGCAAGCATGTACAGAAACGCAACTGGTAACACTCTTGGCCATGGTACCACAATTGGAAATGCAAATGGGAATGGTAACAGCAACAATAATGCCAAAGGAAACAGAAATGCAAACGCAAACGCAAGCACATATGGAATGCAAACCGTAATGCACGTAGTCATGGTACCACAATTGGAAATGCAAATGGTAATGGTAACAGCAGCAATAATGCCAAAGGAAACAGAAATGGAAATGCAAACACAAGCATGTACAGAAATGCAAACCGTAATGCGCACAGTCACGGTAATGCAATTGGAAACACAAATGGTAATGGTAACAGCAACGATGATGCCAAACTAAAGAAAAACGAAAATGGAAGGGTGGCTGCAAATGCAAATGAAAATACACACAGTGACGCAAATCAAAACACAAACACAAAGAGTAGTGGAAATGCAAATGGTAAATAACACAAATGCAAGTGCAAACAAAAATGCAAACAGTAACGCACACGGTGGCATACATGGGAACGCTAATGCAAACGGATACGGAAACACAAATGGCAATGCTAAGGGTAACAGTAATGGACGCGCACACCCTGTTTTTTTCCAACAGTTGCATAGAGAAACACAGTGAGTACAAAGAATGTATGGATAATGATGGGACTCAGGGCAGAAAATGAGCACTTGGAATACTAAATTGCTTATATCTCAGGAACTGTACGACGTAGAAAAAAAATTAAAATTTCATATTTTTTATGCCTATCCTGGCTAGTTTTGCACTTAGCCCTGTAGCAGGGGGCTAAGCATTTTAGTGCAGAAAAGTCTGTATCTCAAAGTGTTTCTGAGATACAGGCCCCCGAAAGGTGTAGCAGACACTGCAATGTTAGTCTGTGGGAAAAAGTGTCAACTTTGGAGCACCATAACTTTCCATCCATGCAACATTTTGTCATCAAACCACCGAAAGGCACATCTGTGGGATGTTGGCTTTCTCCCCTACAAATTTCAGTCTAAAAGACCAAACCAGTGTTTTGAAGCAGGGTGGCAAAGAATTCCTGTTATTTTCCCCATAAAGTCAAATAGTAGTGTTGCAAATCACAACACTTTTGCAAACAAAATCACGAAAGTGTCGCAAGTTCAGCACTACTTTATGACACTACTTTTCCCAAATATTTCAAAAACATATTTCTAGGGTGTTTAACCCCCCCAAAAAAGACATGGCTAGCATGCTCAGGGCATGACTAGGTAAACACAAAAAGAATTGTGTCCCTAGAGGGTCCAAAATTTAAATGCCAAGCATTTCTGTGACCAGCAGCTGAAAAAAAAATGGCTGACTCACAACACTAGGTATCAGCGTGGCTCAGTTGGTAGCACATCTGCCTGTGGACCAGAAGATCATGGGTTCTCATCACACACCAGGATCGGACTTGCACCTAAAAATCACTGGCATCCGAGTGCAGTATTGGGGGGGTGCTGTACTGCTGGGGTGTGCCGTCCTTCAGATGAGACGTTAAACCGAGGACCCTTCTGCCCATCCTGGTGTTGTCCTGGCGGGTGTCCAGGTGGAAGTAAAAGAACCCAGGTCACTCTTCGCAATGAGCAGGGAACATTCCCGGTGTACTGGCCAACATTCCCCCTACCATAAACTGGTTCATGCAATTATCCAGGCTGTGTGTGGGTGATGATGTGCAATATGGCCGCCACCACACATTCAGTCACTTCAGTACCAGTCTAGCATTGCTTGTAAAGTGCTTTGGGATACTGTTCATGAAAAGCGCTACATAAACGTTTGATTCTTCTTCTTTTTCTTCTATTACAGGGGTCATTTGCGACACTAAAAACTGTATTTGCGACACTGTTGAACTTTTTGTTAACTTTTCCCATTGACGATAATGGGAAACTTGTTTTTTGAATAACTTTTGAACCGTTCAATATTTTTTCATGAAATCTCCAAAAGGCACATCGAGGACCCTGGCTGCATGTTTTCTGAAGTTTAAGCACAAGCAAAGAATGCGCAAAAAATTGTAAATGTGCTACGGAATGTCACTTACTAACTCCGCAGCAGTATATCCGACTGGTACAAAACTTGGCATATCCCAAGATCTATGCTACTGCTCAGTGCCTGTCAAATTTCAGGCAACTACATCATACAGTGGCAAAGTTATTAATGTGCAAAATTTCACACTTTAACTTTAAATGGGGTACTCAACCCTAACTATAGTGGCACTACCATGCCACTGTAATATATATATATATATATACTGTATCTCAAGAATTTTTTATCCCCTTTTTTTACTGACTGCACCTTTGCATTCCTAACTGCTCTCCCTGCCCCTCTTTGTTTCTAACTCTCCTTATCCTTCTCCTTCTGTGTCCTCTTGTACCTTCTAAGTGCTATTTATTTTGCCTTTACTTTTTTGCTACTTCTCTAGAGAACCATAGCAGTCACTTTTTTCTCTTGACCTTTTTAGCCTGCTTGACACAGAGATTTGTTGGCTTTTCAATGCCCCTCTTTATTTTTGCCCATTGTTCCTCGACTCCCCCCAGTTTCCCTATCCCTGCCAGGGTGTCCCTGAGGCATTCTCCCATTTTCCTAAAACTGGCCCTCCTGAAGTATGGGAACCTCATCTTGGTGCAGCTTGATTATGGCCCAATTCTTAAATTGAGCCACACCATACACTGATCCCCAGGTGGCCACCTACTGTGATGTCAGCAACACTGTCTCTGTTTGTCAGTACCAGGTCCAGTATTGCCTCCCCCCCCATGAGTGGGCTCTTTAACTAGTTGCCTGAGAAATGTGTCTTGCAGGGAGTCCAGGATGCCCCTACTTTTGACCATTGCCACAGCTGGTATGCTCCAATCTAAGTCTGTTACATTGGAGTCCCCTACCAGCAACACCTTCCCTTTGCATCCCATCCTTTTGATTGCTCCCATCATATCTTTATCCACCTCTCCCCCCTGTGCTGGAGGTCTGTAGATTACTCCTGTGCAAATAGCAGCCCCCTTCCATGTCTCCAGGGTAACCCACAGTACCTCAGCTCCTCCCTGCTCAGGATGCTGGCATGGAATGGTGTGCTATGGTGCCTTTGGCATCTGCTGGCTACCCCTTCCCCTATGGTCATGCTGTGCTGCCTCTTGGCCTCCACCAGGTGGCAGTCACACAGCAAAATGCTGTGCCTATCCTTCCCTAAGGAGGAAAAGCTGTCCCTGAGATGTTCAATCCTCTCTCCCCTGGCCACCCCCCCAAGCAACCTGAGTCCATTCCCATATCCAGGTCACTGGCATAGCAAGTGGTAATGCCACCTGTGTGTTATCAGGACACTGACTCCAAGGTTTTAATTACCAACTAAAAACCACTATGAAGTTTCTTGCCTTAACGGTTCAAACATTGGCTATTTTCAAAGAAATATTCTTTAAAAGGCTAACTTTGGAACTGGTAGAATTAGAAATGTTGTTTTAAAGAAAGCTTGGAGTCAGCATACCACATAATAGTTTTATGGATGAAGCATTCAATTACCAATAATTTAAAAAATCTGCCAATATTGCTAACCCTAACTGTCCCACATTTACCTCTTTTTGAAGAAATTATCACTAGAAAGGGATCATTTTGGAATCATTAGTGCTAGAAATGTCATCTATTTTTTCTAAATAAATGCTTGGAGTAAGGGCAGCATACAATTGGCATATTGATACAGTTTTCTATTAACGAACATTTAAAATCTTAACATATTCATTTTAAAAGACCATTAGTATTTCCAGCCCCAACTGTTCCAAAGTTAGCTACTTTCTAAGAAACTATGTTTAGAAGGGGCTAACATTACAACCTTTGGGGCTATGAAATTATATGCTTAATTAAATTTTGGAGCTAGGACAATATAAAATAATTGTATTATTGAAAAAATGTTTTACATGATGTTTACACAAAAACATTTTTTTTGTCAAATAACTTTTTCCAGAATTGTTGAATTTTTGGTTTACAATCTGACCAAATAAATAAGTTTCCACTTATTTTGGTATTCATAGTCTACTGGCAAATACTTATAATCGTGTTGTGAAAATTGCAAAATTCTCCATTTATGTTCAGTGGTCTCAATATCTTCCTCACTTTCCCAGGCATTACTTGCAAAAGATGCAGAAGATATGTGGTTGGAGATCCTGGTTCAGTTACTTATAGGATGGCAAATCCAGATAACCTAGCATGCAGTATGCTTAAAGCAAGTTTGCAACATAGGAAATGAGTCTGATGGAAGGTTGTTGAGCAAGCAATAATACCCAACAGGGTGGGCGGTATTGAGCTATACCCACCTGCCCAGGGGCATAATGAGGCCCAACGCCACAGGCGGAGGGCCTTACAACCCCTGGAAGGGTGGGTATAGCCGATACCGGCCATCCTGGAGGGTATTATTGTGTTTAGAAAATGGGCAAGTATATTAAATAATTTTTTTTAACTATTTTTATTTTTAAGTGTTAAAACTCAATAAAATAGTTCTTCCACCTGCATTTGAATGGTGTTTTTCTTTCCATGGAGCTGCTTGTCATGCTTAAGTCCTCCCCCACACACACACATACACAGAGTTGTGAGTGAAGTAAACAAGCTTTGCATAGAGGTACATTTTAGTGGTTTGCCTTTCAATTTACCTTTGGTTTTCCGCTAGGTAACTAAGGAGAGCTATACTTTTAAAGACGAGAGAATCAGAAATCAGGAGAGAAGCAGAGGTGCTGGTGGGCAGGTACAGTGTACAGCAGGTTGAGAATCAATAAAGCATGGTTGGGAGCCAGTTGTTGAGGCTGCATTTGTTTTTTAAGTTTCCTGGTTCTTCCTGCCTGCTGTAAGGACTGGGTCTGAGTTATTTTTATCATTTTTTTTGTTTTGTTCTTGTTCTTTTATGAGTTCCTGGTCCTTGTTGCATTCCAAGAGGACCAGGAGTGTGAAAGTGAAGCTTCCATTCAGTGAGAATGTTGCAGTTTCTGAGACACTTAATGGAGAGGGAACAGGGAATGTGGCTGATGAACTCTGCACTGAAAGGAAGGTACTTTGATTTTGAGCAAAAATGCCGTGTTTTTATTTTTGATATTGATGGGTATGGCAGCAGTGAAGTGGTGGCAGTCACAGTGATGAGCAGCCTGGTACGGACAGAAGGTCCATTACATTTTGAACAAGGGATTGACCACTTTTATTTTGTCTGTTTGGGAGACACAGACATTCTCTGATCCAGGTTTGGTGCTCAGGGATGTTTTTAAACTTTAAAATGTAAATAAAAAATCACAGGAGTACAAAAGATTGGGAAAAGGACTGGAGGACTGGGGTCAGCTCTTACTTCTTGCTAAGTGAGACAAATAAATGACGGACATTTGAAAATGAAATGAGGGAGGTTTGCCAATTAGAGACCAGGCTGGACAGCAGGATTCTGGTAATGGGGTTGGCTGGGCTGGTACTTTTAATAGCTAGGCATCTGTTGCCTGATATATGCCCAGCTAGATATGTCCCTCAGCCAATCAGAAACTTGGAATACTTTTACCCATTTTCTAAAATAAAAGTCTCAATCCTTTGTACTTTAACTGCAGATATGTAACTAAGAATTTGCCAATACTTAACCCTGGAGAAATAGGTATTTGAAATGGTAGATGGGCATGAATACTGTTCATCATACACAAATATGGCTAAGAAATTTTCAACCTGTAGCTCATATTTTATCAATACAGATCAAAGGAACCCACCTGAGACAAAATCTCATACACCACTGGTTGATTCAGATTTCCCAAGGGACAGCTTAGGTTGCCTCTAACATATCTTCTGAGTCTGCAGAAGAAGAGGGGAAAGTTCAATCTCCTGGTGAAAATTCCCAATCTATAGGGACCATATGTTTTGAAATGGTGGTGACCAACACTAGCATGCCTCACCAGCCAGACTTTCTTCATCACACATCAGTAAAAATACTGTCTGGACCTGCAGTCCGACTTGTGATTAGGTTGAATCTGTCAATCTAAAAGTAAACATTACATAATTTCTGTATACACTGATGGATTTAATTGCATAGACTATTACTCTCCTATTGTGTTTAGGTAGCTTAAATAATTTTGTATCATACCCTTCAAAACAGAACAAGCTAGTTTTTCTTGTACAAAAAGGGACACTTTCACAATGGGGATCGAGTGCCCATAAGAAAACTATACAAGAGAAGCAACAGCAAGAGAAGATGTGGGAGCAGTGTGAGTAAGGCACTCAAGAACAAGGTTGCTGTTTGTTTCTGAGCTTAGAAAAATAAGACATTCCTTCTGGTGAACAAGCACAGGGAAAGTCCCCATGAGTTTCATTTAGAGTATGTGCAAATACTTGACAGACCGTTTCATATTCTGCCTTGATCAAGTTCCACTATACTCGTATATCCAGACATGAACAAAACCTTGAATTTTTTGCAAAGCATGATATCATGACTTACAATACTGCATAATACGCAGTGACAAACTGCAATTTTCTATGAGACCCACAAACATCACTACAGTGCAATAGGAGTGACATTAGAAATCATCAAACTTGCCATGTTTGGAAAGGTCTGATTTATTTCTGGACTGTTCATAAAAGCAATCTGGGAAAGACTATTTTTTTCATATAGATTTGATTCTCCTGGCCAGATGCCTTGAATCTGACTGATCCCTGTGGGACCTGCCAGTCCCATCATCAGTCAGCCACCACTCCATGGTCTAGAGGTTGACAGAGAGGCTTTGCTCAGTGATAAATGTTGCAATCCAGTGTGGAAGCAGTGGTGCTGGTGTGGACACAACAGTGCCAGAGGGCTGTTGTGGAGGTGGCAACAGTTTGGGCCTTTTCTCTTCTGGCGAACCATGACCCTCCTCTGGTGCCACACAACCCTACAAAGACTACAAGCGGCCACAGTGGATCCCTTGGTTGTGGAGCAAGCGCCTTAACCCTTCACCACAAAATGCTGAGGTATAACATTGTGGCATGATTCTTCTCAATTTGGGCACCCAGCAAGCCAACCAAACGTCAGCTTCCCAAGATTGCTCTTGAACTTGGGTCACCAGCATGGTAGTGAACAAACAGTTGCCACTGGGTCATCAGATGGACAAAAGAACATTTAGCTAAAACTTCATCTTGTGTTTTTCAGTACCACTCTTCAGTACTACTGTATACTGTAGTTTATCACTTCATAGGTTTCATAGGTTGTGTAAGAGCAAATAAGCAATCTGCCCTTTAGTTGCTTGCCTTTTCTCAAAGGTTATATCCTGCTATATTACTACTTGTAATATAGTTATCTGGCCTTGCCTTAGAGATTGTCATGGTGTTACTAGCCTCAGTATCTAGTGGTAATCTATTCCAAAGTAACACCACCCTCTGTGTAATCCACATTGCTCTCTTTTTCACGTGTATTAGTTCTCCCTTTAGCTGGAGTATGTAGAATTTTATACTGCAGTCAGTAGTTTTTAATTCCAACCCAATGCAATTCTTTAAATCAGGATTATTAAAAGCTCCATAGATCAGGTAGAAGAAAATGAGATAAGTACTTTGCTAGTTACTTAAAGTTTTAGCAATTGTTCTCACTAACTTAATACAAATTAAGACGCAAATTGCCTGGCAGTTTGACAGAACAGAATCTGTGAAGAACTCATGTAATAAATAGAGTTAAATGTACATTTTTATTCTACTGATTGTAATCTGAAATAAGGTAATCTTTTTAATTGCTACAGTGTCTTTGTCCTGACAGTCAAAACTCCTGGTAAACTGACAAGGGCATTACTTGTGCCCTCATTGTATAAATTGCTGTAATTCTCCTGACATAAACTTCAGAGTTGAGCCTTTGAGACTACATGTTTCATGACGGGGTCTGACCAAGCAAACAGACACAGGAAAAAAAAGAAGCAATATACTATAATTTGCTTTGCACATGATTGAAAGCACAAGCAGTCAGTTTTGTGATTTGTTGACGCGACCTGATATTTCAGGATCAATGCAACTGTCAGTTTTGCACAGTGTACCAAGCCTGCTGGGTTATTTCAGAAACAAAAGTCATCTTTTAAGAAAATGTACTTCATGTTAAGGTTAAGATAAATCAGTTCTAAGCACAAATAGTAATAATTCTCACGACAACATCCACAACTCTAAAAGACAAGTTCTGGTCAGAGCCAATATGGCTGTGGAGAGCTTTTAGGAGTGGCAAGAGCATGGAAAAGAATATGTGGTGCTTTTGCTGCACCAGAGTCAGCCATAAGTAATACTGCAGCAATTACAGTACTGCACATGAGTGATACTTGCACATGTGAAGTTTGCCCTGTAGTCAGCCCTGCACAACATGGTGATGCTGACATAACTATGTATCCATGATAGTCATGCATGCACAGTTTAAGTCAATGTCACCATGCTGCACATGATGGCCATCAGAACTGCAGTTGCTGAACAGAAAAGTAGTGCACCAGGGTGTGGGTATGTTTATGCGACCTGTGGAGGGGAAGGGCTTATAAACAGAATCACTGGAAACTAAGTCAGAGCACTGTGGCAGCACATCAGACAGCGGCCCGGTTACATGCTTCCACAGTGCTGTTATAAAAATCTGATGATGGCATAACATCCGTGGAACTTGGCACATGCAGTCGTACAAATCAGACTCAGGAGGAGTCTATTAACAAACTAGAGATCTGGTCTGGGACTTGCTCATCATCACAGTCACTTTCTCATTCTTTTCTAAGCAGTCATTTTTGGCAAATGTGCCTTAACCATATTGATCTCAGTGCTGGTAGACTACTTCTGGTTTTCCCTTAATTGTATTAGGTGGAAGTAGTAGCAGTCTCGAAGTGGTAGCTGCCGGTGGTTGCATGCTCTGGAAAAAAGTGGTCCCCATGCTCGTCTGCACATTTTAGAAATGATGCCTTTCCTTGTTTTTGCTGAAAGAAACTGACCCCTTTAACACAAAAACAAAGAGTCAGTTATGGCCTCCACCACCACCCTTTTGCCTCAAGTGAGAACATCATTATGGGTTTGCATCAGATGTACTGTGGCAGCCATAGATGCAAAATATTGTTAAACAGTAATCAACTGTATGTAAAAGCTCTTTTTTTTGAATGTGTGCTTTCTTCATGAAGTCAATAACATTCCACCCATGTGTACTCTGCCCTCTGGATTTCTATTGCTCCAAGTGCACTATTTTACATTTTACATTGGCTTGCTATATACATAAGGAACATATTGGGAGGAAGTAGCATACTTGAGTGTGCCTCTCCACCCAATGCACTGCTCCTTGAGCAGGCATGGCGATCCTGCACCAATGGGTGCAGGGCTCAATATGACAGCGGTGTTCCTCTGCTTCAAAGGAAAGCACGCTGCCATACTGACGCCGTCCTCAGCGTCGGCCTACCTCCCCCCCGCACGTCCATCACGCCCTTCTAAAGTTTCGTGCCATGCTGGGAGCCCACTCCCAGTGTGGCAAACATTGTTTGCCGGCTGGGGTGCCCAATCCCCGCCGGCCCTCGCCCCCACACATCTTCTGCCATGCTGGGAGCCCACCCCAGTGTGGCAAACGTCCCACGCCGTTTTCTTTTTTTTTTCTCTGTAAAAAAAACGGTCCCACGGCAAGTCTTGTAGCTCCCCACAACCCGCACCCACCCACTGCGCACTCCAGCTCCTCCCACGCCCCCAATTCCCATACTTACTCCGGACTCCAGTGCGATGATCTTCGTGGACCGGGAACATGTCTGCACTCTTCAAAGGCGACCGCGAACTGAGGAAATGCCGGTAAGCTGTATTTTGACTAGGTAGGGGGTTTCAACTTTATTATACTCTGTCATTTTGGAATTTTGCACCATCAACATGGGTTTTGGGACCTTTTCTCATGAATGATGTCACTGTCATGGCGTTATTCTGGCCGAAGGGTGATTTTGCAGGCACTGTGCAGTCATGCGTGAGATCCCTTGGCCTTGAATAATGCCAGGACAGTGACATCATTCATGAGAAAGGGTCCCAAAAAACCCATGTTGAAAATTTGGTGCAAAAATTCAAAAAATGACTGTTTTACGAGTGTGCATTGTGCAGTCCTGCGCAGGCTCATAAGTCTGCGAATTTTCAATATTTTCACTCCAGATTTTCAACATTGCCATTTTATCATACCTTCTTATGAGTTGTACAGCTGTCATTTTTCACATCTCACCCAAAATGTGTTTCCGCCCATGTAGCACACAATGGCGCAGTCGGTGTGCGAAATCAATGTATGGAACACATTAAGAAAATCACAGTGACACTGTTCATGAGCACAGGTCTTAAAATGGCTATGTTGAAAATTTGGTGAAAAATTCCTAAAATGACTGTTTTTATGAGCGTTATGCAGTTCCTACGCACGTCGGATGGCTTATGAATTTTCAATATTTGCACTCAGATTTTCAGCATTGCCATTTTACAACACCTTATGAGCAGTGCAGCTGCCATTTTTCACATCTTGCCCAAAACGTGTTTCCACCCATGTAGCGCATAATGGCACAGTGGTGTGCGTAACTCAGTGTATGGGACACATTAAGAAAATCACAGTGTCACTGTTCATGAGCAGAGATCTTAAAATGGCTATGTTGAAAATTTGTGAAAACATTCCTGCAAATAACTGTTTTATGAGCGTGTGTTGTGCAGTTCCTACGCATGCTCATAAGTTTGCGAATTTCCAATATTTTCACTCCAGATTTTCAACATTGCCATTTTACCACACCTCCTTATGAGCAGTACAGCTGTCATTTTTCACATCCTGCCCAAAACATCTTTCCCCATGTAGTGCACAATGGCGCAGTCCGTGTGCGAAATCAATGTATGGGACACAGTAAGAAAATCACAGTGACACTGTTCATTAGCAGAGGTTTTAAAATGGCAATGTTGAAAATTTGGTGAAAAAATTCCTAAAAATGACTGTTTTATGAGCGTGCGTTGCACAGTTCCCACGCACGCTCGTAGATTTGCGCATTTTCAATATTTCCACTCCAGATTTTCAACATTGGCATTTTACCACACTTCCTTATGAGCAGTACAGCTGTCATTTTTCACATCCTGCCCAAAACGTGTTTCCGCCTATGTAGTGCACAATGGGAGTAACAAACAGGTCATGCTGACAATTTATTGTGCAAATACCAGCAATCGCACAGGGCATTAGGGTAAAGCACCATACATGCCAAACACCACTGCAAATACCTGCAAGCGAACGTTCGGCATTGACAAATGCTTGTTGTGTTCAGGACAAAAATATCTTTCAAATGAGGGTGGTCACTAATCTAAATTCTTTATAGTTTTTAATGTTTCCTTGCATGTGTGCAAGAAACAGCTTGTAGTAGAACGACATTTCAGAGGTGTGTCAGGGACAAGTCCAATGCACAGCAATCTACAGTGGGCTTGTCCCCAGGAGACCAATGGGCATGCAACCAGACTGTGACACTAGTCACAGTTTCACATCTGGGATCCGTTCTCTAGTTGAAAGAAATAAAGTGCTCAAATGGGAGTGCTTCATTCCTTTCATTCATGCCTGTACTGATCTTACTGCTTGTCTCCCCACCCATCCTGCAGATGTCCAGGTACCCAGCCATACACTGCATCCCCCACTCTCTGTGCCATAAGCAGTAAACAGTCCTAGCAGTAAAGAACAAATAAATATTATTTATCCTTACCCAGAGAGCCATCCGCGTTGAACTTGTGTGTGTCTCTGTGTGAATGACAGTGCATGTTCTTGTCCCTGAGCTCCTCTCTCTCCAGTGCTTCATGTGTGCCACAATGCCCAGCCTGAGCATTGCTCTCTGTGATGGTACCCACTGACCCATGCTGTGGATCTCCTCGTGTTCATGATGCCTCAGTGTGCCCCGCATCCCACCACACAATACAAGGAGCAAGAGTGCTGAGAAGTGAGGCAGCATTGCCTGCAGAGTTATAGCTTAACCCTGGATGGCTGGGAGAGGGAGACATGGGCTGCAGGGGCAGACACCAAGAAGGAGAGGCAGCAGTGCTCCCCCATGAAAGAGGGCACATTTTTGAAAGAGGTGGTGATTGGCAGCAGTGTCAGGGACAGAACAGAGAGAAAGAGAGAGAGACCCCAAACAGTGACAGCAACATGCTGAGATGGGGCAAGTAAGTGGAATGAGAGTGATCACCAGGTGACAGGCTGTCACTATTGCAAAACCACCTTGGCAGTGTGAAATTGGGGGTAGTGCAATGTAGTGACCATAACCACGATGACCAGTAGCTCCCAGACCTGCACCTGAACAAACATTCATTTAAATGGGTGGCCTATCCCCTGGCAGTGTCTACTCCTTCCCCCCATCCCCAAGAGAGACACAGCAGCATCGAGAGCCACTTCCAGTTTGGCATATATGGGCAGGTCCAATCTGTTCCAGTCAGAGACAGTGTCAACCCCCCTCCAAACAGAGAAGTGGAGTGCAGTGTGTGCCCAAGCTTGCTTGCCATCCATTTTATTTCTGCTCACTCTTCTGGCACCTTGCTGTTGGTCTGACTCTCTGTTTGTCTTTCTGAAGCTCAGTGAAAGCAGACAGCACATACAGAGAGGCAAAGAAAGTGGCAGCAAGAGTGCCATGACCGGGACAGAGAGCAGTGCTGCAAAGTTTTCCTTTCACCATGGGGCAGCAGACATTACAAAGAGAGAGAGAGAGAGAGACAGAGAGAGAGCGTGAGAGATCAGAAGAGACACTAAAACAAACCTGGTACATCTATTCCATCATTGCACAAAAGGAGCACCCAGACAGAGCCAGAGACAAATATGTGGGTCACATATCTGCCCCTTCACATTGACTAATACAGTGTAGGGTGGGCACTGGATGGGTACCCCTGGGTAGTTGCTACCCCCTACACCTCCAGCTCACATCAGCACATGTGGAACAATCTTCAGTAGCCACAGACTGATGTAGGTTATTCATCTTCCCCTCCACACCCATCCTACTCTACACAGGTTGGCACAGTGACAAGGTGACTTCCAGGTTGGTAGCCCAAGGTAAATAGTGGACTGTGGCCTGGCAGAAGTTGGCAATTGGTGCCCCTTCCACAACCATCCCACCTCTGCACATTGGCTGCCCCAGCCAGAGACTGAAATGTGAGCTGCACATTTGCCATGACACACCTGTTTCTATCTAGCCTGATGGGCACCAGGTGGGTGGAAATGGGGTTGTTGTCCAGATCCACTGGGTGGCCTGAGGTCATTGACACCCAACACGTCTTTCCGCATTTCTGCACATGCAAAGCATTTTTGTCCTTCCATTCCACCTCCTGCATGTTAGGAGCACTCTGCAGGAGCCAGTGACAGATGTGGTTCCCACATCTGTCCATCTTCAACCATCTGAGTTCCATGAAAGTTGGCACTGGCATTGGGTGGGCTCCAAGTAGGTGGCTCTGGCAGAATGATGCCCCATCCCATCATCCCACCTCCACACAAGAGTAGCACCCTGCAGCAGCCAGGGAAAGAGATGCAAGTTGCACATCTGCCCCTTTATACCTGTCCCTGCTCCATCAGAACTAGCATGGAGGTTGGAGTGAGATTTGAGTGACTGGCACTTCCTCACCCTATGCCACACCTCTACACTTGCAGAACACTCTGCTTCAGCCAAAGGCTCTCCCACCTAATATGATCTACCCATGGAGAGCACTCTGAGGTGCTGAGATATAAAAATGTGGATCTTGTATCCCTCCATCCACAACTGTTCCCACTCTGCTGGGTGGGTGGGAGTAGGATACAGTGGGTGTTCCTAAGTGGTTGGTGCCCCCTCTTGCACCCCCACCTATCAGCCCAATACTTTACAGCAGCCAGAGACGAGATGTGGATTGTACACCTGCCCCATCATAAATTGTGCCCATTCCAAAAAGTTTCACGCACAGGCTGGAGTGGGATCTAGGATGGTGACCATTAAATGACTGTCCCACCTCCATCCCACCTCCACACATGGGAAGCACTCCTCCCCCTCCATGCCTCCTTTGCATATGGGGAGCAAATTCTCCTTCTCCAGCCCACTTTCACATGGTGGACATAGAGTCTTATGTAATCGTATTCGGTCTCAATCCTTGTTGAATGCAACATTGTACATACTGTAAATAGTAATGTAAAGAAAATTGCTTTATTTTAATTTATATTACCGTATGTGTCCTTATTTTTTGTATCTCACACCATGTATTTATCATTGTTTGTACATGGAACCTCCTTGCAAATGAGCTTGCTAAATGGATTTTATCCCTTCACAATAGACTTGAAATTGAACATGGAAAGCACTCTTCCCTCAATTCCATCTCTGCACATAGGTATCATTTCTCCACCTCCATCCCACCTCCATACATTGTGAGCAGTCATCCCCTGACCCCTCTAGTGCTTCTCCCACTGCATCCCACCTCCTGCGCATAGGGAGCACTCCTCCCCCTCCATTCAAACTCCACACATGGGGAGCTTTCCTCCCACTTCATATCAGCTCTGTACATGGGAAGCACCCCACCCCTTCATCCCACTGCCCCTACATGGGGTGCATTGCTCCCCATCCATCCCACTCCTACATAGGGGGACACCTCCACACATTTCATTTGTATCACTCCTCCTTTACCGCCATCCCACCTCTGCATATATAGAGAGTACTTCTAACCCCATTCCAACTTTGCACATGGAAGCACTCTGCAACTGCCAGAAACAAAGTCATGCATCTGTCTTTTCACACCTATCTCAACTCCACATGATAAGCTCCAAGTTGGGCAGAACATCGGTGGGGTTGAGATGTAATGAGTGGATTGCCCTGGGAGACGCTACCAATACCCATTACCATCTCTCTGAATGAGAGGAGTTCCCTCGAATCAATCTTTATTCTTTTCTCCACTCACTCCTTTTCTGCTGATTAACCTCCTGTTTGCTTGCCTTACCAGTTGCTCCCCTCCCAAGACAGGACTACAGGCCATTAGGCCAGAGCAGATTTTCCTCGACCTCTCCTGTCTTCTCTTCAGACCACACCACCAGTCCAGCCAGCATCCAGCACAGTCAAGAAGACACATCATGCATTACTCACAGCTCAGCACTGGATGGGTCAGTTCTTTCTCTAGTAAACCATACTTCAAGTTCTCCCACAGTTCAACTGAGGCTAGAGAAGAGCAGTTCACAGTCCCACTCTACCACCATGACAGTCGATAGGACACCACAACTTGCTCGGTGCTGTATAGACGACACAGCAGAGCAGCATGCTCACTAGTCTGTCTCACCAGGCTTCTTTTGCTCTCTCTGTTGATGATGTCTTCATCTCCCCTGGTCATCAATGGTCCCACACATGCACATTGTGTTGCAGCTAGTTCCAGCTGCTATGGAGACTGCTGAGACTCTGAGTTTTTTAGCAGCTGAGCCTGAGTCAACCCAAAAATAAAATACAGGAATTTGAAATTTTCTGTGGTAATTTTGGGGGGGGGGCTTGAACACCCTGGACACCTCCCCTGCCTACACCCAGGCAATGCATTACAGTTCAGACACATACAGTGCTTACACTTAAAGGCACTCCTCCCAGCCTAGCCAGCCCCCCTGGCACACAACTGAACACCAACCGTGACCCCTCCCACTTCCTCTGCAAGCAACGAGGATCCCTCACTCTCAAGTGATCAGTCCTGTACAAGTAGTAGAGTTGGAGGTCCGGGGCTTCCGTCGGACCTGCTGTTGTAATGGCTGTCAAGCCGGCTTGAATACAACAGGACAGCTAAACTGAATCCCCTTAATTCCTACAGATGGAGGGCTGCTTCACAGATGATTGCTACAGCCACTCAGGGACCACCGGGGAATTAAAACAAGAGCTGGACTATTGCAGGCAGCCTGCCATCCACCTCCTCCTCCTCCTACACTGACTGCTTGAAGCACTTGCCCAGCATCTCCTCTGCTACCAGTGCCCACCATCAGTTAGTAGTGTCGATGGGTGGCCCTCGTTGGACTGGTCAAGCGAGCTCCTTGACTTATTACTAGCCCCTGTAACCAATATTCTCTTTTGACTTCCTTCCTTCTGTGTCTGGTTGCATTTGCCTGTTTTCAAACACACAGTAAACTTTTTTCTAGTGTCTGCTTAGATACAGAATATTAAATATATCAAATAAAATATAATTGCTTTGAAGACGATATAAACCTTTATTATGGCTTGTCTTCAATGCATTTTGGAGAACGCTAAAATTTCATCTTGATTGTTTTACTTCCTTATTGCTATTTTGTATTTTCAGGTTAAATCTAATATAATCAAATATAATTTTTTTTTTTTGAGACAATAGAAGCTTTTATTATGGCTCTTTTTCGTTTGATCCACGCACAATGAAGCATTGAAGCAGTGAGATCTCCACGATTTTGGCAGCCTTCCACCATTCTTCTGATCCTAAAAATACGTAACACAATGGTTATATAATTGTAGGTCTATGTTCAAATGGCTTTAATTAATTATAATTACACACTAAGAAGAATGGTCTTAATGAGTTAATTTAAGGTTTCATAATTTGACCTTTTGCAATTTTAATGACCTCCCAATCATGGAGTCGTCAATTTGTTTTATCTGAACATTTCTTTGCTTAGTTCATCAATAGTCCAATAAGATTTAGAACAAAATTACTTTAGAACAAAAACTGTATAAACTCTGTTTGATTTTGCACAAATATTAACTTCTCTCCAAGCTGAAAATGCATAGGAGATTAGTTGTACATACTTTTGTATTTCTCCACACTTTTACTTTGGAAATTTGTAAAAAAAAAAAAAATGAAAAAAATAGCACTCAACAGTCCAGTAAGATTTAGAATAAAATAACTTTTGAACAAAACTGCATAAACTTTGGGTTTGATTTTGTGCAATATTAACTTCTCTCTGAATTGAAAATGCATAGGAGATTAGTTGTACATATATTTCTATTTCTCCACACTTTTACTGTGGACATTTGTAAAAAAAATATGAAAAAATAACATTTGACCTTTTTCACAGGTCTTGACCACCCATGAAAGGAATGGTTTAAGACTTATTTAGGAGTCATTCAAGAGTTAGCTCAAGGTCAAGATCTAGTAAACTATACATTTAACGTGTTTTAATAATAGAAGTTGCCAAAGAGGACACAATAAATGAAAAAATCAGTGTTGCAGCATAGATACCTTAAAGTTTTACAGATAGACATAATTTTTATTCTGTCTTCCTTCTTCCTCCTATCTGGTCAGTGTCAGCTTCACATATTAATCTCATAGGATACTGCTAGCTAATAATTACTAAAATTAATCTGCTGCTTTTGTTCTGAAAAGATTTAACAAGATCCCATTCTGAAAAGATCTAATATGACCCTAATAAGCAGATAATTCTGTTTCAAGCTGGTAAGCATTAAAGAATTCCATTGAGGTACTAGAAAGTCATGGTGATCTATTGTTAAATTAGGCATGATAAGATGGTCTAGTCTCATTTCACTTAAAGTGGCGTAGTGCTTTAGAGAAATTAGACTGTTATAAGTTCTATAGGAGTTATGGTAAACAGATGTAAATTTCTGTAAAGTATATGAATTATGCTTAAACCATCAGTATGAAAGTTGTTCAGGACAAAATGACCTTTCAAATGAGCTCATTCATTAAGCTGCAGTAACTATATTTTTTAAACTATGGCCATCTGATTACCTCAATTTTCATTTTTCTTCACAATTTTCACCTTTTAGATGGCTATATTTAAAAAAAATCTAATGAATTCAGATTAGTGACTACCCTCATTTGAAAGGCCATTTTATCTTGAACTACTTTCATGTTGGTAGTATATTGGTAACTTGTATACTTTCTGAGATATGTACATTTGTTTGGCATGACTCCTACTGTGTTCACTCAGACAGAAGAAAAAATGAGGTTGTTTGGAAGGCCATATTTTACAAAATATAAAGAATTCAGATTAGTGACTACCCTCATGTGAAAGGTCTTTTTGCCCTGAACAGCTTTCACGCTGGTTGTTTTTGCTCACCTTGAATAGTGTTAAAGATATTTAGATTTGTTTGGAAGGTGTTCACATTTGCTCTCAGAGAAAAGCAGCTTTGAGTTCTGTGTCCATCATTCTAAACAGAAAAAAGGGAGTATTTTTTAAACTGCCATAGGGATTTGCAGTGTTATGTAAGGATACACTGAAAACTACTAAAACATGTGTTCCATGGAAACCCCTTTTCAAGCTAAAGTGATATGGTTGTAGGCTCCACCCATAGCCATAAAAATGGAGCAGTAAACTGAGCATCACCACTGGAGACATCTGTGAAGCCATCATACGTGAGCTGTTTGTTTCAGTTGCAACCACTAACAGTCAAGTTGCCAGTGTGATGGAGGGTTTCAGTTAACAGTGTAAATTGTATCAGATCACGATTAGGGGGAAGTGTTATCACAGATGTTAAGGGAAAACTCCTTATAAATAAAATGGTCCTCCACTACAAAAGCTGGCCTCCTGATTTGGGTCCAAAAAGAACATTATTTTATACCTTAAAAGGCAGTTTCTTTGTTTTTGAAAATTGCTCTACCACTTTCTTTTAAACTACTGCCCACTAACCATATGCTTGTTCCACATGCTCTGCCTTAATGTGGCCTGCTGAGTAATGGCAGAAGTTGGCAGGGCGTACAAAGATAATGTGCACAGTGAAAGCACAAGATTGTTCATGAGATGGTAGCAGGCAGCAATTTCAATGAATGTCATGAAAAAATACCTTTGACTCATGGCTGGCTTCTCACAAATGACCTGCACAGTTCAGAGGAGTACACACCTAAACTACACTAAAGATTTTTTTTCCACAGCAGATTTGTAAAACAGTTTAGAATTATACATGCCAAAACAATACAAATAGGTGACTAAGTTAAACTTGGCTATAACACCATCACAAAGTTGTGGTGACATTGGGTCCTCATGAGCTTCACTGTTAAGATTCACATGTCACCAGAACCTCTGGGCAATGTCACAGCCTTACAATTCACAGTCCCCTCTCTATTAGTCAGTGCTATAGGAGCATGGTAGTGCCCCATTAATAGGGTCAGATTGGCTGTTCTATATTAAACCACCTATTTATTACCTTAACAACATGGCTGTCTCTGAATGTAATAACCAGAAATTCAGTATACACATTCTAGGGGCCTAGGATTTCAGTCCTGAAAATTTGATAATGATACGTTCAATGGTTTAAAAGTTCTAGAAGGTTCAAAATAAATAAAACTATCTGAATTAAGAGTTTTTTTGCTCAACCTTGGCTCAAAAGAGGCCAGCAGTTGAATCTTGAAACTTTCAGGTCTGTTACAGTTTGATCCAAGAAGATGCCTTTCATTCAAGGTTTCAGTGAGAAATGTGCATTTTTGTAACATTTTTACTAAATGAAACTGCCATTGTCACACATACACAGAATGTTTTTTCAGTGTTCTTTAATTCATAAGGTGTTTTGCACGAGAAGAGTTGCTTCCATTTTTGTGATTTGAAAACTGTTGACATGAGCCATTTTCATGGCTCTAAACTGCTCAAGTCAAGAGTCTCAAGCCCTCTCCCACCTAACCTGGCAGTGTATTCCAATCCCAATGTCAATATCCCCTTCCTATCTGATCCAGCTTTCAAAGTTATTGCCCAGTAGCAGGTGCTCAACCCCACTGCTGGCCCCTCCTCCATTTCAATCTCCCATATTCTGATTTCTTTACACCAAAAGCAGGTGCCCAACCCTGCCACAGGTGCCACCTTTCTCCTGGCCACCAGATAAAGAAACACCACCACCCTCTCCCACCCTCCAGCACCTCCACCACCCTTCTCCTCTGCCCACTAGGGTGCTCATCTCTGGTTAAGTATTGCAGATCCTTAATGTCCCTCAATATGATTCTTTATTGTCCCTGAACATACTTCCATACTTGCATTAAAACATTACTGGTTAAAAACTAAATCCAGAAATTAGCATGCGCTATGACTTGTTTTTTTTCCAGTATTTGTTTCTTTGGGTCATAACTTGAACATTTTTTCCCAACTTTACTCCAGATGTTTAGGATGGCACTTTGTAAACTGACCAAAATGTGGGTTTGGGTTGACCCCCCCAAAAACATATTTCTGGTCAGGTTTCTATGGTGCCACTTATGAGGTTGTGAGGCTGGGTGGTGACTTGGTCTTTCTACAAATGTGGGCCCAGAACAATCAATAAAGGCCGAGTTACTACTAAACAACCAAAAATGAAAAAAAAACTAAACCCAGGTGCATGTGCATTACATGTGTTTTGGACTTAGGTTATTTTGCAGTCTTTTTTTTCCCTTTTACTTATAACTTAGCCATTTCCCTCATTTTAGCCTCAAATATTTGGTGTGAGTAAGTTGGTAGGAGCAACACAGAGAATTGCTCCAACTATGCTTGACTTGTGACATGGCTACAGCACAGTCAGCAAAAAAAACCAAAAAACTGGCATCAAATAAACTGCAGTAAACACTCACACAGCTATATGACTGTAGAAAAAAGTTTACTAATGACATATACCTCAGAGGCACAAACTGCACTGGCCACAGGGGTTGGTGTCTCCATGGTATGTATCATTAATAAACTTTTTCTATGCTCACATTAGCTTTGTAAGTATTTTGTGCAGCGTACTTAGTGCCACATTTTTTCATTTATGCTGTGAGCAAGTTGGTACACCACCTCATGACAATGACGTGGAGCCTTTGGAAATGAGTCTATGACTCTAAGGGTTGTAATTCCGATTTCCTAAATAAATAAATAAAAAAAAATGTACAGTGAGTGGCACCTTGTAAATCTGACGTGCAATGTATTGTGGAGGGCTGACTCCTTCAAAACACATTTTGGGTCACATTCACAAGGTACTGTACAATCTATGTGACTGTGAGGTGGGATGACAACTTGCTCACACTGGAAATGTAGTGCTAAATGAGCAAAAATGCCCAAGTGATGTGTAGTAGAAAAAAAAAAGGAAAAAAGCCACCTGTGGTCTAGATCACTGTGTGTCACTATGCAACACTTCATAAGTGGCCCACAAGGCTACAGGTCTGGCACAGTGTATGTCCTTTTGCAGCTACTTCATGAGAGTCAGTTATGATTGACATTATGGTTTGTGCAGGGCCCACAGAGCCCTGTAGGAAGCAAGAACTAAGGTACTATGACTGTATATCTAACAAGCATTTGTCAATGCTGAACGTTAGCTTGCACGTATTTGCATCAGTGTTTGGCATTTATGCAGCCCCCCCAGTTGTATCCATGTACCTTTAGCATCCATATCCCAACAGAGTACCTCTCTGCAACTCCTCTTGCATCTGATCAACACTTTACCTTCATATTTCTTAAGTGTCTGTCTTAAGAACCCTAACGCCCTGGGCGTGCTCAAGGGTATGAGCCTGTGTGGAACCTATGCAACCCGTGCTTGTAACACAATCATTCAGTGGAATTATTTCACCAAATTTTCAACATAGGCATTTTGTCACCTCTGCTCATGAACCCTGTCACTATGATTTTCTTACTGTGTACTGAACACTGATTTCTTACAGCGACAGCGCTATTCTGTGCCAGAAGGTGAAAACACATTTTAGCCAGGATATGAAAAATGACAGCTGTACTGTTCATAAGGAGATGTGGGAAAATGCAAATGTTGAAAATCTGGAGTGAAAATACAAAAAATTCACGAAGTTACAAGTGCTTGTGGAAACTGTGCAATGCACACTTGTAAAACAGTCATTTTGGGGAGTTTCTGCACTGAATTTTCAACATAGGCATTTTAGGATGTCTGCTCATGAATAATGTCACTGTGATTTTCTTACTCTGTACCAAACATGACTTCCCACAGCGTCCACGCTATTGCACGCCAGAAGTGCGAAAACACATTTTGGCCAGGATGTGAAAAATGACAGCTGTACTGGTCATAAGGAGGTGTGAAAATATTCCTATGTTGAAAATCTGGAGTGAAAATATTACAAATTCATGAACTTATGAGTGTACGTGGAAACTGTGCAACACACGCTTGTAAAACAGTCATTTTTGGAATTTTTCCACCAAACTTTCAACATAGGCATTTTAGGACCTCTGCTCATGAACAGTGTCACTGTGATTGTCTTACTTTGTAGTGAACAATGATTTCCAACAGCAACCATGCTATTTTGCTCCAGAAGCACAAAAACACATTTCAGCCAGGATATGAAAAATGACAGCTGCACTGTTCATAAGGAGGTGTGAAAATATTCCTATGTTGAAAATCTGGAGTGAAAATATTACAAATTCACGAACTTATGAGTGTACGTGGAAACTGTGCAACACACGCTTGTAAAACAGTCATTTTTGGAATTTTTCCACCAAATTTGCAACATAGGCTTTTTGAGAGCCCATCTCATGAACACTGACACTGTCATTTCATTAATCAGTCCCAAAAGGTGATTCCATTCAGTGACCATAAAATCACCTTTCAGAACTGAATAGCACCATGACAGTGACTGAATTCATGAGAAGGGGTGTCAAGAACCCCATGTTGAAAATTTGGTGCCAAAAGTCAAAAAAATGGCCACGATATCTACCTAAATTGGAAAAACCTATTTATGCCATTATACAGCTTACTGACATTTCCTCAGTTCGTGGTCAGCTTTGAAAAGTACAGACATGGTTCTGGTCCACTGAAGATTGTTGCACTGGGCTCCAGAGGTAAGTATGGGGTGAGGGGGGGTGGAGAGGTGGGTGCAGAGAGGGTGGGCATGGGTTGGCCTGGGGGCCCAAGGACTCACCGAGGGACTGTTTTCTTATTTTACAGGAGTTTTAAAAAAAAAGGACGCTTTTGGTACACTGGGGTGGGCTCCCAGCATACCACCTATGTGAGGGGGGTGTGGGGAGGTGGGAGCACAGAGGGTGGGCGCGGGTTGGCGGTGGGTGAGGGACTCAACAAGGGAAATTTTCTTTTTTCAGGGAATTGGAAAAATAAAAATGGACGCTGCTGGTACACTGGGGTGGGCTCCCAGCTTGCCACCAATGTGTTTATTTGGAGGAGAGGGAATGGGGCCGGTGGGGACTGGGCACCCGCGCTGGCCATAGAGAGTGTGTGTTGGGGGAGCATGAGCACACTGGGGTGGGATTGGGCACTCCTGTCAGCCACACAGTGTGCTGGGAGGTGCATGAGTTGAGGGGGATTGGGCACCCCCCTCTGCAAACAAGGTGGGGGCCAGGGAAAACAGTAAGGAGGGAAGGGGAGGACATTAGCCGAGGGAGGAAGTGGGAGGGATTTCATGCTGAGCTGTGCATGACAACAGTTCAGCTGACATTGTATGCTAATTGCATACATGCTACCATGATGATTGCAGCAGACCTTTTCTTAGAAGTGAAGACCAACACAGCTGAACTGCTGTCATACACAGCTCAGCATGTATTGGTCCCATAGGGTTACACCTGGTACACTGAGCACTGCACTGGGGAGGAGGATCACACACCTCCAGAACTCAAACTGTTGTAAGACGTTCCTTGCTCATGCATGTAAGCGAATGTAACAATGACATGGAATTAATTGCAAAAATGATGCTAAATCCTATTTTATTTTTGTTACAGCATCAAAAGTCAAGAGATGGAAAAAATAGAGTTCAGAATCTCTGGAACCTTGGCAGATCAGTGGCGAAGTGCTCCTTGGGGTTGAATGATTATGCCATGTAAGGTCTGCATTAGCCTAATATCAGCACTGTTTTGTCACGCAAAGAAAATTACCAAGCAGTGGTTGCAGAGAGTGTAATATTAGCATAATGCTGACTCCGGATCGCATGATTATTCAAATCCCAAGGAAAACCACACTACTGATCTGCTAAAGTTCCAGAGGTTTTGAACTCTATTTTTTCATTTCCTGACTTTCTATATTGTAACCTTAATAATAGATGCTTTAATATAGTTTTTGAAAATAATACATTGCATAAAAACTATATTAGTGCATCTGTTAGAGCTGAAGAACAAAATATTAAAAGTAGGGAAATAAAAGTTTAGGGGAAAGGATCCCTGTAGCCTTGATATTGTACTGCTCCTTGGGGTTTGAACAATTATGTGACACAGCATCCATTAGGGTTAAAGTTCAAAGTGTACAAAGTAAGAAAATGAAAAATGAAGATAAAATGATCCTGGAAACTTAGTGAATATGTGGTGTGGTGTTTTTCAAGGTTTAAATGGTCATGCTCAGTAGTGTTAGTGTTAACTCAGTATCAGCAGTGTGTTGTCTGACAAAGAGGCTGCTGATATTAGGGTAATACTAACACTGCATTGCATGATTGTTCAAATCCTGAGGAACGCCGCACCACACATTTGTCAAGGTCACATTGTGCTTTAACTCTAATAGACACATTAAAGGGGAACAGTAAGCATAAAGGACTGCACACTCAAGAGTGGGGCTGGTCCCAATGTGCACTTTGTGGGCAAAAACCTTTTGGTTTACTTACAGTTCGCTGTAGTATAGCACATTAAATCAGACTAATTTTGTTTAGTTGTACTGTAGGTTTACATCTTCTGTCACTACAAATCACAGAATCCTCTGCAGTTGATATCAGAGCAGTAGGTAGCATTGGAAGATTCAACAGTCTGCAGTGCATGTTAGAGTTTTTATAATCTCTGATCAGATGTTTTCCAGGACAGCTTTTCACCAGGGGATAAGTACAGTCCTCTGTGACTGTACATAGCCCATGGAAAACAGCAGGGCAGCAAACAAAAGATCAGCGTTTCTATAAATTTTAACATGCAATGTAGCCTATTGAAGTTTTGGCATGGGGTCATAATGTTACAAGACATTAAGGTGTAGCAATATACCACACTGCCAATACAGTGCAATATATTGCAAACAGCATAGTTCTTGTTTTTGAGGGAGGCTTTGACCCCTGTACCCTCCGTTACGGGGGGCAGCGCCCTGAACCCCCAACTAATATAACTAACTCTGGGGAGGGGGGATTAACACTTAATATCACACAGAATGCAAAAAAGGAAAAAAATCCATGTGTCTGGGACTGGGAATCGAAACCTGGTCCCAAATGCACTGCTTGCCTCCCTTGCTGCCAGTGACTCATCCCATCGAGCCATGGCAGCTGCTCAGTGGACCCTTCTCCCAGCAGGATTCTTATCCTGCATTGGGAAGAATGAGAGGGTACACTACTGAGCATACTTCCTTTCAAGGTTTTGCACTCTCTCGCTCTTACCTAACGCGCTGTTCCTACCTCATGGTCATGTCGTGCACTGTACAGCGTGCAACATTTTGACCCGGTAGGTGAAGCTTCCCACTGCTGCCTACTGCTCTGATGCTATCTGCAGGGCATTCTGGGATTTTCAGTAACAGAAGATGTCCACCTACAACTAAGCAAAATTAGCCTGTTACAATCTACTATACTACAGTAAACAGTAAGTAAACCAAAATGTTTTTGCACACAAAGTGCACATTGGGACCAGTTACACTCTTGAGTGTGGGGTCCTTTGTGGTGACTGTTCCTCTTTAACATAGTTTTTGCAGTATATATGGGTATCTATCTATCTATGGTAATTAATGAAAAAAAAATATACACACACACACACACACACACACACACACATATACAGTGAAGCCCGCCAGGATGAAGTGCAGTGTCACAAGTTTACTGCATGACAAAAGGGATTAACTCCCATTGAAACTGCATTGTTTGCTGCATTAACTCTACTGCAGAATTCTGCAGTGCTGTGCTTCATCCTGGTGGACTTCACTGTATATATACACACACACATATATATATTTATAAAATGGGTTAAGAAAAAGAATCATCTGCAAGTGGTCAAAGACCATCAGGTGACCGTGCATATATCAGACCACGACCACACACCTGCACTTTTACCCCCCTCCAAAACAATTTTGCCATTTTATAGATAACCCACTTTGGTGTGTTGTCATGTTCTGATATCGCATGCCTTGGGTGGCTGATGCACACCAAGGCATGAATATATCAGACCATGACCAAACACTTAAAAGTGGGTTATCTAATAGATATATATAAATATATATATATTGATATATAGATATATATTTATCTATATATATATATATCTATATATATATATATATATATATATCTCTATATATATATATATATATATATATATATATATATATAAAATACTGGTGTGATAGTGCCACTATAGTTAGAGTTGACTGACAGGTTCAATGATAAACCTCTAATATTGCCCCTTAATAGCTTTGGCAGTGGTCAACAAAATTGCCTGAAATATATGTACTGTCTAGGAGGCTTTGTCTATATATGTGGAAAGTCTGGTGATGACAGATTGTGAGGTGTCTGAGATATGCATATGTAATGTTCCACTGCACATGATATATTATAATATATTATATTATAGATATTTCAGTGTTCACTCATAACTTCACTAATTTTCAATATCTGTCCACCCAGCTTTCAACATTTCCTTTTTGTGACCCCACCTCATGAAGAAGACAGTTGAATTTTTCTCAGATATGTGTAGAAAGGTGATTTCACTGTTGTTGCACAAAATTACATTTCGGGCATGCTTTGAACAGTTTCACCTACCAGGTTTATGAGGTGGGGTTATAAGATGGCAATGAAGAAAATTTGGTGTAAAATATGGTAAAATGACCAAGTTATGAGTACACATTTAAATATTTCAATGTTCATTCATAAAGTCACTAATTTTCAATATTTTGACTCCAACCTTTCGACGTAGCCATTTTCTAACACCACCTGATAAACATGACAGTTTTCATTTTTAAAATCCCGGACAAGATGTGTTTTCAAACTTGTGGTGTAAAATGATGTTTCGGCCATTATATTATAAATGCCACATGTCATGTTGAAAAGGGGAGTCATAAAACAACTATTTTGAAAATTTGGGGTCAAAGTAAAAAAAATAATTTTTAAGAAACACTGTGTGGAGTGCGAGACTACATAGTGAAAACTGGACTCAGTACCTTATTCTAATTCATACAGTGATCAGGGCAGGGAGGAGGCTCCCCTACACTATGAAAAAGGGGCTACACTAGGAACGGGATTGTATGTTATCATTCTGACACTCAGTGATTGGGGCTGGGGGGTCCCTACACTATGGAAATGGGGTAATTTCATTATACTTATGGCACTCTGTGATCGGAGTGAGGAGGGGGGGTCCCTGCACTATGGTAATGGGGTAATTTCATTATACATATGGCACTCTGTGTTCAGGATGGGGGAAGGGGGACCCTATACTATGGAAATGGGATAATTTCATTCTACATATGGCACTCTGTGATCGTGTTGGGGAATGGGACCCTACATGATGGAAAAGGGGAATGCTTTTTATTGTTCTGGCACCCTGTGATCGGGGCATGGAGGGGACCACTAGACTACCAGGGAACTGTTGGCATTTCCTTGTGCTACGGACATGGATCGGGGCTGGGGGATCATGTGACCAGCCCTGGACTGTGCACTGGGCACCACCCTGCCCCATGCAAGGTTAAGACAGGGTTTAGTGTCCTAACTTTGCACCAGCACATCCAGACGGTCTTAGCCAGGGAGGATTACATATTGCAATGTGGGAATATGCATGAGGGACCCTTATTTGCATGCCCACATTGCAATATTCGGCACCATGGTGCAAAGTCTGGCCACATAAGGTCAGTTCTATTATTACATGCCTCTAATGGCCTCTACAAGTCCAGAGGTACATGGGCACATCTCCTTTGAATATGTTGTCCAGTGATACTGTGAGGCACTGGCTTGGAGCTGTACCTTGTGCTTTGGACTGAGGCTATGGGCTGGGGGGAATGGTGAGCATAAGGGTTGACAACCCCATGGAAGATCCCACCACTGATTCAACAGGACTCTGGAGACCCAAAACTGTAATGATTTTTCCTTTTGCTGCTTAGGGGTGGTGGAGTGGGGGGGAAATTAGGGTTGGAAAATCTAATACCATATTTCCCTGCTTTTGTTGCATTAAGCTGAACCCTAACTGGTGCATTAACATAGTTTTTTGCAGTATATAATCTATATATACAGATAGACAGACAGACAGACAGATAGATAGATATAGTACAGGTACTGTAGTGCCTGTATGTTAGGGTTAAGTTACTGTTTGTGTAAAAACAGGGTTTTTGATAACTTATGTCTTGGTGATCTTAACCCTCAGGACTGCAACAAAATTTGATCTGCAGCTTCCCAATCTTATGGATTAATTGTGCACTTGGTGTCAATTGGTTTAGCATTTTTGTTATTAATAGTAAAATTATGTAAAATTCCCAATTTTACAACTTTTATTTTCATTCGGATAGTGGAAAAACATCTATAGGAGCTGACACACAACTAGACAGATTTGAAGTATGAAACTTACAGGGTCGTTAGATCTTCTAACAGAATGGGGCCTTTACAGGGTTTGAAAATTAAATACTTACTAGTTTTTAAGTTATAAGGTTGTATAATCAGGCACATGTGCAGTACACTGAAAAAAAGCTGAAAAATGCTAAACTTTTCTTTGACTTAACGTTGGGTACAAACAAAATCTTTAAAATCCAAAAACAAGAAAAATACTCCGCTATAAAGGTAGACAGTTGTATGGTTCATCAGAAGATAGATATGTTTATATAATTTAAATGAACATGTAGCTTCTCTTGAATATAGCCACAGTATCAGAAACAGCCAAATTCAAACAAGTCTACGTAAAACAGATTTTATTTCTTTGAATCATTGTTATCTGTTGCCTCTGGTCATAATACTATTTTCTCTCCTGTGAGCTCAGAGAACTTGACTAGCATTCACAAATCAAAAGAAAGAACTGATACAGCAAAGAAGATAATTCATTGCATTCTATAAACTGTAATAAATGAGCTACAACTGACTTAGATGTCCAGTTATGGGACCTGAAATGGAAAATTACAGTTCCCAAGGAAGCACATCTTATTGCAGTTGTTAGGCACTTGCATGTGGGATTACACGAAGCAACATTCTTCCAACATTAAAAAAAAAATAATAATTTTCACCAATTTATATTTACACATATATGCCAACTTAGAATCTGCCATAAATTTGCCAATCATATTCATATCATGTTTACGTTTAATAAGAAATGAGACAGTGAAAATATTTGTGTTACTGCAGTATGCCTATATTCATTCTTGTCCATTCATAAGCAGCTACTACAAAAATCATGTATGAATACAGTGAGCTATGTAAGCTATAAAAGCAGCACTGTGATGTGGAATTATTCCACATTGACTGAAATTGTCTGCATTGACTAAAATGATAAAGTGCATATTCTGAAAGCTTTAAAGAGCCTGTTTTATGGGCACTGGCAGTCTTAACATACTGTAGCTATGACAATTTACTCTATTTCCTCAAGAAACTCTGTATCTTGATTGCATCACAAACTGATGACTTCAGCTTGACCTATACCAGAATGAGGTTTTCAAACTATGGCACAGAAATGTTATATTGGCACAACATACCTTGTAAACCAGTTTTATCTCTCTCTCTCTCTCTCTATATATATATATATATATATATATATATATATATATACTGTATATGGACACTGAAAGGCTCAATTATACTTAAAATGCTGCTACAAAACCCATAAGCATTGTTAGCTACAATTAGAATTCAACTGTTGTAGGATAGTAAATAAATGTTTTCTTATTTTAGGCTGTCTGACAAATTGCATTGTTCTCTACATCTTTGATGAGACATAACTGCTACCTGCATAACAATTCATTCCTGAGGTATGCTTGATTGATGTGCATCTGTTGTAAATTTTAATCTCTACAGTGCGGTTATGCATCTGTTCAGCTTTAAGCTTCTGTTGTAATTGCCATGTAAGGTAGTACATTTTATAAACTTACAGAAGCTCTTATGAGTTTCTTGTCTTACATGCTTTTATTTTCCTAATGTGGGTACCTCCGGAGTTTTGTTATTCCAGACCTTGATGTAGGAATCTGTATTTAATTTAGGTTTCGATAGCCATAGTCTTATCTGAGTTTGACAGAACAGGGCAGAAGTCTATACAGAACTGAGGGAATGTTTGCCTTGGTGCCCGTTTTACAGATTTTCAGTGTTACTGGCTACAGTAAACTGTAGTTATAATAAGTGTCCCAATTTAATACACCTTTTAGAGATGTGTTTTTAAATTTTATTCATAAGATTGTTTGAGTGGCAGCTTGAGCTGGTGGCTAGAAGGTTTATCTCTCTGTGCTTGTGCCCACCCATTTGTAAAAATGGGCAGAACCAGTATCCTACTGGAAATAAGATTTTGGAACTCAACTGAGCTATCCAGGGTAAGTAAACTATATAAAAGGATAATGTATCTGTAGCAGGATAGCACAAGCAGAAATATGAACAGTTATTACACAAGCAATATTTGATTATTTATTTCTTTAGTTTTTATTGACCGGGTAAGTGCACTAGACAAATTCTGCCTATTTTCAGACACAACCTGGGGAAGGGGGATACTGATGAATGCCAACTGACCCTGAACCAGATTAAGCTGTTGGTGGTATTTTTTGTAAATGGGGGGAAATTTGGCCAGGGCATTGTGGAAATTCCCCTACTCTCCACTGGGGGATGTGCTGGCTGTCTGCCAAGATGGCCACTTTGTGCCAGACCTCAGAGTGCACAGATGTGTGGGAGGCTGGGGAGCAGGTCTCCTCCCCTACCTCCAAAACCCTAGAGACCAAAGATTCTGTGGATATTTCTTATTCTCCTAATGTTGTGGAGAATTCTATAAAGGTCACAACAACAGATTCAATTATAGTGGATGATTTTCACATGGAAATGGAAGTAGACACGTCTCAGTTGGATAAAGAACTGCCAGATTTTCGTTTGGCTCAGGCTACCGAAAAAAGTTGCATATTGAAATTTCTTTGAATCAAGAACAACAGCAATCGCATCCTGAAATTGCCAACATGAAGGACAGTGACTACTACTGGTGAGCAAATCCCCTTTATACTTTCTGATGTTTGTACTGATATGAAACAGCAGCAAGTAGCTACCGCACCTTGTAAATCGGTGTTTGCTGACATAGCAGCTCTATCCTCTGGTGTGGTGGGGAGTTCAAGTAAAGATTCTAACTTGTTGCATTGATCAGGGACTTCCTCATAAAAAAACTCCGGGTGTCCAGAATCAGTGATCAAAGCCAGAAGTAGTGTCGTGCCCTGCGGATGCACTTCAAAATGCGGGTTGGGTATCAGAAAACAATGGTTCCTGGAAACAGAATCCTTTAGATCCTGCAGTCACTCAATATAATGATACTGAGATTACAAGCACTGGTAAATTACTTACATCTCCAAAATCAGCTGTAGTTCACTCTGTTGATCAAGGTATGTTTAGTCACCATAAAGTTCAAAGTAAAGTACAAGAAACCAGTAATATTAAGGTAGTATTACAAAATGAAGGCAACGGCCTAATAGAAAAATACCTTGAACCATCTAGCAGTAGTTCAAAACTGAATGAAGGGGGAGTGAACAGAGAATGCGCTGACCCTACTGTTCCAAGTTTTGAGCAGATAAGACAGGAAGAGACATTATCAATAGAACTTGGGGAACAAAATTTGCAGGACCCTAATAAAAGAACATTTTTTAAGCCTATGCTTAGAATGGCTGATTTGTTTAAAAATAAGGGTGAACCAGCACCAAGAAGAAATGCACTAAGACTACTCTATAAAGGAGGCCTAGAAACCCCTCCAGACAGGGTTTACATAGGAAGAACTTTATTGAAGGAGTCAATGAAATTCTATGCATCTGAGACCTTTGCTTTAATTCATACTGATGAATACAACTATGACATAAGTTTCAAAACTGTGGAGGTCTTAAATAGATTTTGGCTGAAATACAATGACCATAAGAATTCACCTCTTTGGTCTCCATTTTTGGCCATATCTATCATGAAACCAGAAGTATGCACCATAACCATCATCTTTAAGAATGAGGGAGTAAATGTTTCTCACATCTTATACTGGTTAAAAAAGATGTGAAGTTCTGGAACAACCTCTTCCAGTGATGGACTCAGAACAAATCTGGACAGGGGGATGGAGGGTAAAATGTAAATTGTTCGTGTTAAATACCAGAATTGGACATCTTCCAGGTTATTTTTTTCTGGGGAAAGATAGAGGCTCCCTATTTTAGCCAGGTCAGCCTAAATCCTGTCATCACTGTAGTTCACGGCTAGATTTAAGCAATGCTTGTGACACTCAGAAATGTACACACTGTTTAGAACTTGGTCATCTTGAAAATGCCTGTATCAATACATTTCGATGCAATTTATGTGAAGAAAAAGGCCACTCGTATGTTAACTGCCCATGGGCTTCACATAATGGAGAAGATGTTACAACACATGAAGCCTTAATTACTCAAGCACAAAAGAAAGGTTATGCGGTGGCCTCTGAGAAATGGATGCAAGAACTTCATAGACAGAAAGAAAAAGATAAAGACAAGAAAGATGACAGTGTTACTATTATACAAGATGACCTACCAATCCAATCTACAGTTTTAACAGCTGAATCATCAAGTGACACTTTACTTCAGAAAGGTCAAGAACAGGTTATCCATCTTATGGCCCAAGAAGCTGATCCACCACAAGATGGTATAGATTCAAATTCTTTGGAACAGGATATACTTACGGTTTCACAACAAAAAATAGTGCCTTCTACAGCTTCAGAACCTATGCCCCCCCCCCAGTGGACATGGAACCTCCCTTTAACATTGTGACCCACAAAAAAGGCCTTGTACTAAAACACATAGTACAACAGGTTCAAAAGGGAAAAGAAGAAAAACTTCTCAAGGTAAATCTAAATGGACTGTAGTGAATCAATACAAGGCTTTATTGGTCAAGGAATCAGATGAAGCCGACTCTGATTCTTCTTCTAGGTCTTCCGTGTCTAAAGACCATTCATTGGAGATAGAGGATACTGGTTCCACAGACACTGTAAAAAGGAAATGGTTAACAAGGTCACAAATGCAAAGGAAAAAATATAAAAAGAAGGGTGAAAAACAATAATCCAGAACACAGAGTACCACCTCTTGCACTATAATGTCATCCCTCAAGGTTTTCACTTTAAATGTTAACAGTATAAAAATAGCAACTGCAGGGTGTCAGTACTGACAACTTTATCTCAATATAAGGTAGACCTTATATGTTTACAAGACACTTGATTTAAAACTCTATACGAGATTGCCCACGCCACTAGATTATGGGACAAAGGAGTTTCATTTTGGTCTCAGGGACTAGATTTCTGTGATGGTCTGGGGGTTTTATTCTTAAATCCAGATCTAAAAGTCTCAAGACTGGTGGAGATATAATTGGGGAGAGCTTTATTGTTGGATATTCGATATAATCATACCAGATTGAGAGTAATAAATATATATGCCCCTCAAGGAAAAGTTAATCGAATAGAATTTTTCAAAAAAGTGCAACCTTATCTGTATACTGCTGGAATAATTATTTTGGGAGGGGATTTTAATTGCAGTTTATCTATAGCAGATAGGGGATTAACCACAAATAAAATCTTTTGTGATAGCAATGCCCTAGCTGACATTATTTCTACCTCCAACCTAAAAGATTCCTTTAAGGCTGTTCATAAAAATGGAGGTTTTTCCTGTATTAGAGGGTCTCATTCTACTAGAACTGATTTTTTTCTTGTTTCATAGTTTCTGGATATAACTGATGGAAAGATGTGGGATTTTTATTTTTCTGATTATAGAGCTATAGAAATTAATATCCGTTGGAATACCACACCCCCTTGTGGAAAGGGCCCTTGGAGACTCAATGCTTTATTGCTGGAAAATGAATATATAAACATGAAATGGGAACAATTATGGTTAGCAAGGAAATCTGTTATATGTATATATGATTCATATGTTGACTGGTGGGAAGACTCGAAGCAGAACTTTAGAACATTATTCCAGAAATTAGCAAAAAAAACAAAATGCACATCTCTATTTGAATTATTTGAATCTTAGAAAACAACTACATTCTTTGATTTCAAGAACAGAATCCTTAAGAATAGATTACACAAAACAAATTACTTTGCTAAAAAAGGAAATGTACAAAATACAGTACAATAGAGCTAAATCCCTACAAACTGAATTAAGATTTGGAACAGAAGGCAGAAAACAAACCGTTGACCCTTATAAGGACAATAAAAAAAGAGTTGGTAATAAGAGAATTACACAGCTGAAAGATAATACAGGAAATCTGCATAATACAAAAAGAGGTATTATGGATACTGTACACCAATATGTAAGTGATACCTTAGGTACACTTCCTATAGTTAGTACTATAGAAAACATTTTTACAAAAATTCAGCCTCCTCTGTTATCTGATCAACAGAAACAAGTTTTAATACAGCCAATACCGCAAAAGGAGGTACAGTTAGCAATCTCTTCCTTATCAAATGGTACAGTCCCTGGGGTAGACGGTGTGTCCTCTGAATTTTATAAACAATATAAACAGCAACTACTCCCAGAATTAACAAAAGTATTCACTGTGTTATTACAGTCTGATCAAATTCCAGAAAGTATGTCTATTGCTGAATTGATCCTTTTGTATAAAAAAGGTGATAAAGAACTCTTAACAAACTGGAGACCCATTTGTATTTTGAATATAGATTTTAAAATATTGGGGAAAATTTTGGCCAAAAGGCTAAGTGCAGTTGCTGGCACTTTAATACGTCAGGTACAAACATGTTCTATTGAGAAACGGGGGATATATGATAACATAATCACTTTACGAGAACTGCTTCAAAGAACTCAAACTGATGTAATGGAAGTTTTTTTGCTGAGTTTAGATCAGCAGAAGGCCTTTGATTCCATTGCCCATAACTATTTCCTTAAACCTTAAAGTTCTTTTGGGATACCTGACTTTTGTGACATGGATTATACACATGTATAATTCAGCTAAAGTAATTCCTAGGGTAAATGGGTGGGTGGGTGGCCCATCAGTACAGATTAAAAGAGGGGTATGACAAGGTTGCCCCCTTAGCCCCTTGCTTTATGTATTCTGCATTGACCCTTTATTAAGAACAATACAGAGCAATAGTAAGATAGTAGGTTTTCAGCTAACAATGGATACAGGCCCAATATCTATAATGGCATATGCAGATGACATTGTTTTGGCCCTTCAAAAATCAACTGATGAACAGAAAATAGTACAGCAATTAAAAGAATACTCAGTGGCTTCAGGTTCTCATATTAATATGGATAAAAAGTATAGGGTTACAATTGGGTGGTGGAGATTTAATACAAACTTCTTATGAAGGAATACAATTAACACAAGACTCTATCCCTATTTTAGGGGTTTTATTTGGCCCTGGGTGTCTACCCTGTTTAAACTGGAGAAAAAATGGATGCAGCAGATCATTTATCTAAGTCATGGGTTATTCGACAAATCTCCAAACGGAAAAGAATATTATTAATAAAAACCTTGTTGATTCCTATTTTTATATGTATTAGTGCTATTTCCCTCCTGCAGTGCAGTTTGAAACTAGATTATATAGTATTTTTTAGAGCGTTTTGGGGAAGCCGCTTAAACTCCATAAAAAGAGATGTGACTTATAGACCCATTAAAGAAGGTGGAATAGGAATGATTAATCCAATAGTTTTTTTATTACACTTTATTTTTATATGTTAATGTAATAAGCTGGCATGACCAAATAACTAAAATCTGGCAGGAAAGTATCTCAGAATGGATAAACATTAGCCTAGATGTATGGGCACAGGGGAAAAGCAGGTTATTAATGAGAGTAAACATTGTACCACCATTTGTTAAACCTATCTTCCAGAAATTAATAAAATGGAAAGCTTCTTATATCCAACTTTTATCAGCCCCAAAAAAGAAGTATACCCTACGATTGTGAAAGCTGTCTGTCAAGAGGTGGTGACTCTACATATGTATCCTGCTGGAGGAACACCTACAGCAATTTCTCAATTGACAAATGAAAGAATACCAGAATTTGTGGGGACCTACTGTGGTTGATCATTCACGGTAGATTAAATGTAAAAATAATAATAAGCATAACTCTAAAGAAGAAGGATTTTGCCCAAGAAATACATGTCTGAATATATTCGAGACTCAAGAACACCTTTTTTTTAGACTGTACCTATGTACGTCAGTTATGAGATGAGATCATTCAGATTTGGAAAATTCCACGGTTATCTTCATTAACCTATACAGAGTTGATCTTTTCATTATTTTCTTCATGTTGGGACCCCGCTCTGCAAAAAATCTACAAGTGATCTTTGCCATTATTAAATATTATATCTGCCAATCCAAATGTAAATGGGTATTACAACAATGTTATGTTGTTAAAGAAGCATTTATAAATAATGTACAAGTCTCACTGCGGCAAGTTTATGACCTAGATGCGGAAAAGTACTCAAAGAAACAAATAGATAAGATATGGTTCGCCTGACTTCTTTATTATAAGAAAATGAATGAAGAGAAAGAAACTGCTGGGTTCCAATGAGCTAGAAATAAATAAGAAAAAAAGAGAGAATGGACAGATACAACAGAAATTAATGGTAGTGGACAAGTCTGAACATGTTTTTTCTTCAAGGAATGACAATTTAAGCCTGGATATGGACAGTAACTGAATTATATTTTTCCCATTCTCCCCCCAAAATTCCCCTACTCTTTTCGAGAAGTGCCATGGGATCTTTAACATCTACCTGAACTACCAGCTAAACAGGCAAATAGGACCTCGGTTTAATGTCTCATCCGAAAGACGGATTATTCCACGTTTTGATATAACAATATTTCATTGTGAGCTATTACTGAATGCTGGTTGCATCTCCACTTTGTTGCTGATGACTGAAATAATCTTCCATGGTTAAAAACAAATTGGATGAGTTCAGTATGGAATTATTTTCCTTTGCATGTAATGTTTAAGTGTGGTCTCTTCTGCCAACTTCTGGCCATTATCCAGGTGACAAGTAATGGCACTTATAATATTGGATAGTGCCAGAATCCTGGCTAGGAGTCTCCTTTGCAGTGAGATGACTTTATGTGCTAGGCTGCAATGTTTGTCTGTATACCATACAGTCATTGTACTATCAATATTTTACTCACTGCTTTGTAAAGCACTGATAGATATAGTGTTTCTGAAATATGCTACATTAAACCAAATCCCATCCTATATTATTTGCCATTTTGTCTCTGAAATACAACAGTCTTGTAAAAAAACATTTATTCAAATGGAGTACAATAGTGAGATATCATACAGTGATATAATTGTCTTGCAACTGCTACTGGGCCATGATGCACACTAGTATCATAAATGCTAAGATTTATAAACAAAAGAGGTTATAGTGAAAATATATATTTAGTAAAAGCTATGGCAACCTACCTTAAGTTGGGAGTCACTTTATAAGGCTGTGTTCTAACCCCAGGAATCACTCATTATGATTAAACTGATGCAGTCAGCCTCCTGAGTTGAACTGCCCAGAGAGATGGAATTATATGCAAATTATGGAACTCTCAATTGGCTCATGCCACTTTCAAACTGCTGCCCTAGCAACTGCTGCATTCTTGACTGCTTCAGAGTCTTTACCCCACCTGCCTAGTAAGGACATCTCAGAGAGCTCTCCTTGAACTGTCTTCAGACTAAAGTTACCATGTTTGATAAGTACTCATTTTTAGTTTAATTTTAAATTGCTGCCTTAAAACATTGTTTAGTGTAGTTTATTTAGTGTTGTAGTAGTTTTTTATACTTATTCACGGTTCCCTCACGGGTCCTTGGAACTGAAGGTTCCGCGTCTAATTGTGAAGTTTACCTCATATTTCTTTATAAAGTATTCATTTAGTGGTCAGTTCCTTGAACTGCTTTAGTTTTGTTTAAATTTAGTGTATTTCTCGGTTCCCTTTTCTTTTGGGAACCAAGTAGCGCTTGGTTCCAGGAACCGTTAGCAGTGGTTATTTAAAAAGAAACCTCCAGTTCTGAGGTATTTTGAATAACAGTTTTGAAGAGTGATCTTTTTGTCTAGCTCCAATGTCAGAGGTCCATTTGGATAAACCTCAAAAATGCACAGGACCCACTGGTTTTAAATGTTGTGTGTCTTGTGGACAACTTATAGCAAAAGCAGATAGACATTCTTTGTGTATTTCTTGTTTGGGTACAAGTCATATCTTTGCCAATTGTGATATTTGTAAGACCTTTTGTCCTAAAACATTAAAGAAAAGGACTACAATTTTAGAAGAGATGGCTTCTGCTTCTAGTGTGGATAATTCTGCTTCTTCCTCTTTCCATAAAAAGGATGGAGGTAAAGCCAAGGATCCTGACAGGAGTTCAGAAAAAACTGAACAAGGTAAAACAAACAGGGCTGTGGAAACAAGCTCTGAACCTGTTTCATTAAAGAAAAAATGTAAAGAAAAACACATCGCTGCACCTCCAGCCGAGAAGGCTAAGGAACTCCCAGTAGACCAGTATAGTATGCCCTCGGCTGAGGACATTGCTAAAGCCTTACAGGTTTTTCAAGCCCTACAGGGTGCAATCTCATTTCCTACACTGGCTGCCCCAGTTCCTCCTCCAGCTCCTGCAGGGCAAGAATTGCTGGAAGTGTATGGTGAGGAGGATGAGGATGACTTTGAAAGGGAACCTACAGATTCAGATGTGTCCCCAGAACAAGAGTTTGGGTTTCCTCCTAGGGGTCCTGAGGAATATTCTTCCCAATGTGCCTTTGTTAAGAGCATGGTGGAGACCTTTAACCTTCTTGTTCATGAAACAGAAGAGGATACGGAGGAGGCAGAGTTTTTGGATATGATTGGGTTAACCCCCATAAAATGTCTGCTTTTGCCCATGCATAAGTCCTTAAAAAAGCCTGCATTACAGATTTTTTAAACTCCAATTTCTTTCCCTGGTGTGGATAAGAAAGTTGACAAGAAATATCAGCTGGATAGAACTACAGCTGAATTCCTGTTTACTCATCCTGACCCTGAAGGGGTAGTCTGCTGCTGCCTGTGACAAGGCCAGGATCTCCTTGGCTACCCATCCACCAGACGAAGACTCAAGAAAAATAGATACCATGGGAAAGAAAGGGTACATGGCTGCCTCTTTTTTGGTTAGGCAGGCCAATTACATGGCATATGCAGTACAGTACCAAAGGGCTCTCTGGAGACTGTTTTAGCCCTGGCTGATAAAGTGCAAGTTGAAGTGGCTGTAGATCTGCAGGATGCAGCAAGGGCTGCACTTGATGCTACCAAGTATCAGTTTCATATGGCAGTGGATGCCAATGATACTGCATCCAGATTAATGGCTTTGTCTGTTTTGCTTAGGAGGTTTGCATGGCTTAGAGCCACTAACCAGACCTTCGACACACCCAGGTCAAAGCAATGGATTTTCCCCTTGAGAACAACTCCTTGTTTGGAGATAAGACTGAAGCATATACGAAGAAGGTGGAGGAATATAAATTCATCTATCGAAGCAATTAAAAAGATAGGCCTTCCACCTCTTATAGACCTCAGAGTAGGGGAAGCAGGGGTAGGGTTTTTTACTCCAAACCATTCTTTTAATCACAGGGATCTCAGCCTCAACAGCAGGCCAGGGGTTACTTCAGAGGAAGGGGCAGGAGAGCCAAGAGAAGAGCTGCTCCTGCATCACAAGTTCAGGCATAGCCCACACAGAACCCCTGATGGGCTAATGCAGGTTGCATCCCCCACTGTAGAACCACCAGTGGGTGGCAGACTGGCTCACTACCTTCACGTTTATCATTCCATCACCACAGACAAGTGGGAATTGGAGGTAGTGAGCCAGGGCCTGGCACTCAGCTTCAAATCATTCCCAAAGATGAGAACAAGAACCTTTGCTCCAGTAACATCTGCAGACAGAATTCTGTTGGAAGCAGAGGTAAAGCATTTGCTGGCAAAGCAGTGGAGACAGTGCCTCTAATACACAGGGCTAAGGTTTTTATTCCAGGTACTTCCTCATAAGGAAGAAAAACTGGGATTGGTGACCTATTTTAGATCTAAGACTTCTGAACAAACACATTTTGAAACCAAGGTTCAAAATGATCACTCTGGCAATAATCATTCCTTCATTACAAAAGGGAGACTGGCTGGCCTCCCTACATCTAAGGGATGCTTATTTTCACATTCCCATCAGACCTTCATACTGAAAATTCCTGAGATTCAGGCTGGCTTCAGGCCATTATCAGCATATTTGCAGCACTCCCTTTTGGACTAACTCTGGCACCAAGGGCTTTTACAAAGTGCCTAGCGGTGGTGGTAGAGTTTCTGAGAAAACAAGGTGTAACAGTCTTCCCCTACCTGGATGACTGGTTAGTAGTAGAACAGTCTCTGCAGCATGCAGTACAGTCACTGGCACTAACAAAATCTACACTAGAGTCCCTGGGATTTCTGATAAACAAAGAAAAATCTCAACAGGTACCACTCCAGGTGCTGGAGTTTATTGGAGCACAACTAAATACCAGACAGGGCAGAGCCTTCCTGCCACTAAACAGGGTGAAAAGCATTCTGCAAATTACAAGCTCCTTCATGTCAGGGAGACCCAAAACCAGCCAGAAAATTTCTTAGGCTACTGGGCCACATGGCATCTGCCATTGCAGTGGTAATGGGTTCCAGATTTCAAATGAGAGATATTCAGTTCCACCTAAGACAGTACTGGTCTCAAAGGACATATATTCTGTCCAGACTGGTTCCAGTCACAAACAGCTTAGCCCAGGCATTGCAATGGTGGCTGGACGAGCACAACCTGAGAGTGAGCGTACCTTTTATAAGGGAACAGCCCTCAGTAATTCTCACAAAAGATGCCTCTCTTTTAGGTTGGAGGGCTCACATGTTGGAACACACAGCAAAAGGCACATGGTCCCCCCAAGAGTCTCTGTTGCACACAAATCTTTTGGAGCTCAGAGCTGTCTATCTGGCTTTAAAGGCATTTTCTCCTTACCTTCAAAACAAGGTGGTGCAGGTCAGAACAGACAACACAATACCACAACCATGTATTACATCAACAAACAAGGGGGTACCAGATCAACCCTACTGTGCAAAGAAGCAATGAGACTGTGGTCCCTGGTATACTCCATGGGAGTATCCTTGTCAGCCATACACCTTCCAGAGAAGGACAATGTACTGGCAGACTCACTCAGCAGGATAAGTCAGGACCCCCACGAGTGGTGCCTGAACCCTCAGATACTCAGTATAATTTTCAGGAGGTGGGGCACTCCAGAGCTGGATCTCTTTGCCTCCACAGAAAATCACCAGTTATCAATGTGCTGTTGCAGGCCCCCTCTAAGGGGCACAGTTCCCCTGGATGCGATGGCCCTGTATTGGACAGGGAAATTTCTGTATGCATTCCCTCCTTTTCCTATAATATTCAGGACCCTGCTGAAATTGAGGTTCCAACCAGCACCAATAATACTGGTGGCACCGCATTGGGCGAGACAGCACTGGTACTCTCTTCTGCTGACTCTGTCAGTAGTTCCCCCATTCCATTTGCCCAGGAGGCACAACCTGCTAACTTCCTCTCAGGGCAGGATCCTGTACCCTAATCTCAAATCACTGAGGCTCAAGGCATGGTTTTTGAGGACTTAGAATTTGCTAACCTTAAGCTGTCAGTGCAGGTGCTGACAGTGCTTAGGTATTCCAGGAAACCTTCTACTAAGAAAACATATTCTTCTAAGTGGAAGAGGTTCTCCATGTGGTGTGCAGGTAAGGGTATGGAACTCTCCAGGGCTGACTTGGCTATTTTCCTCGATTACCTTATACACTTACATTCCTTACACATGAAGCCTTCAACCCTCGAGGTCCACTTGGCTTCAGTCTCTGCTTATCTGTCAGCTGGTAAAGAGAGATCCATGGCCTCTCATTCAGTCTTCAGAAAATATTTTAAAGGCCTCAACTTTTTGCACCCTCCCCTGAGAGAACCGGTTCCAGTCTGGAATTTAAATATCTGCATTGCTAAGCTCATGGATGCACTATTCGAACCTATGGCAACTGCACAGTTGAAGTATAACACTTGGAAAACTGTATTTCTGGTTGTTATAACTTCAGTCAGAAGGATCAGTGAAATAGAAGCCCTGTGCACAGATGTGGACTACATTTCCTTCCACAGGGATAAAGTGGTCCTCAGGACCAATGGAAAATTCCTTCCCAAGGTGGTATCTAATTTTCACTTAAATCAGTCTATCACGCTACCTGTCTTTTTACAGAGAACTCCAGTTCTCCAGAAAGGATTCACTCCCTTGATGTCAAAAGGGCAGTTAGCCATTATATTGACAGAACCAAGTCTTACAGATCAAGTCAAACACAGCCCTTTCTCACCTATGGTGAAGTTGGTAAGGGCAAAGCTGCCTCAAAATGTATAACTGCTCACTGGATAGTGGCATGTATACAGTTTTGTTATAGTAAGGTGGGTAAACAGGCACCCCTGGGCCTGAGAGCACACTCCACCAGGGGCACAGCTGCTTCCGTGGCAGCTTCAAGAGAAATTCCACTACTGGAAATCTGCAAAGCAGCTACATGGAAAACTGTACACACCTTCACAAAGCATTACAGCCTGGATTTGCAATCCAGAGGTGATGCTAGGTTTGGTACAGCAGTACTGCAGAGCCTGTTTCAAGATAGGTTCTCTGCCCAACCTCCAAAGGTCCTGCTTGGTAGTCTGCATCAATTCAATCATAATGAGTGATTCCTAGGGTTAGAAGAAAAAATTGTTCACCATAGTAATCTTGTTTCTTCAAAGGGATCAATCATTATGATTAAAGACCCTCCCTGCCTCCCCTACTAGAACCTATAGAAGTTGCTCTGCATCTCTGCATTAAGAGTTTTTTTCCAATATAGGTTAAGATAGAGACTCACTTTGTTTAATCAGTTGGTGTCCAGGTGGTCTCGAGTTTCTTAGGTTTGTTTGTTAAAGATGTTTGACCTGAAAGTACAAAAATATTATTTTTAATGTTATTAGTTTTAGCTAGTAGGTCTTATACAAAGTTAGGCTCCATAAGAATCTGAAGCACTCAGAGTGCTGCAGTTGCTAGGGCAACAGTTTGAAAGTGGCATAAGCCAATTGGGAGTTCCATAACTTGCATATAATTCCATCTCTCCAGGCAGTTCAACACAGGAGGCTGACTGCATCAGTTTAATTATAATGAGTGATCCCTTTGAAGAAACAAGATTACTATGGTGAGTATTTTTTTCTTCCTGGCCATGCCCACCTTTTTGGGGACAGGATGTTAGGGTCAACCTTTTACATATAAGGCTCAAGGCTCAGAGTTTCCTGTCAGTCCATCTGTTGTGGAGGATGGCTGGAAGCTGCAAGCAGTGAAGAGGAGAAATGGAGCAGGAGTAAAGAAGCCACCACCCTCATGGGGGAAGGGGGGGTAGTCCCACTGGGTGCAATGGCTAGTGATCAGGGGTTTAGTCATGGATCTCAGGGGGTGGTGGTCCTATGATGCAGCCCACCTCATTTTGCCACACCGGCCTACCGGCCACTTTTATCCTGAACTGCTAAGTTAAGAATGCTAAGATTCTCCAAGATAACCAGGCAGCCATCTTGCTAACTGTGCAGCTGTGCTAAGCCCACGAGTACGGAGGACATCCAACCTACAACACTGGTTCTGGGATGGAAATCCCAAGGAATAATTAATTTAATTGACAAAGGATTGCATTGATCCAACTTGCTGGGGTACTCAGTGCTGTCACTGACTTGTTTACTTGCTATTAGCATAATTAAATTAATTTTAGTTTTCTATGCAGTGCTTTTTGTTCTTGGTATTCTTTGGGATTTACAGATGCAGTTGTAGCCATCTAGTTTTTGAGATAGTTCCTGATATTTTGCAGTATTTCTAAAGGAAAGCTCTCTGTTGGCCCTATAGCAGTACTACAGTAGGCAGGAAATTTCTCTTGAGACACCCCAGAAAGTTCAGGAAATATCCAGACATGTTAGTGGCTGCAGCTGTATCTGCTATTTCAGCTGCATGCTGTTTGTGCCATATGCCTTCATGTCTTTGGCTGGGATTTTGGTGCCTCTGCCTCTAGTTTGTTCTAGCTGACATCAGACTAGAAAGACTTGTAGATGCTATAAAGCTTCATGTGAACAATGAGCTGTGACACCACCAGCTTCTCAACTGCCTTTCCTAAAAGAGGAAAGTTTGAGACAGGTCTACAATTTTCTGTAACCTCAGGGTCCAGTTATGGCTTTTTGAGGTGGGGGCCTCACCAATGATCTTTTTAGGATAATGGGAAATGTACCCTTCTTAAAGAAGAACCTGACAATTCCAACAAACACTAGACTCAAGGCATCCTGGCAGCTCACTAATAGCCAAGTTGAACCTAATTTAAATATACAGAAGGTGGGATGCAGCCCAGCTCCAACCTGGAACAGCTGTTCACATGTGACTGGTTCAAATGTCACCCACGACTTCAAGTAAGCAAAACATCACAGCCCTGACCAACACCATTAAAAACTTGACCACACACCGATATAGTAGCCCTGACGGCAGTCTCCTGTTGAGAAAGAACTTGCTGAACTGCTTGCAGTTGTCTGCATCAAGTGCTCCTCCAGACCACATACAGTCAAGGAGTAATACTAATTCCATGGAGTGAATGACCTAGGTCTTTCTGTTATCCCCTGCAGTAATCTCCCCAGGCAGATATTCTGCCTGCCTTAAGAAGATTGCCCTCTGGTATTCATGGCAGTGCATCCTCAGAGCCAGTCTGTTATCAGAGCAGGAAATCTTCCAGGAATGCTTCTTCCTCCACCTTACCAGCTTTAATCTATTGGACAAAAGTGAGTGTAAATGTCTTACTTGAATTTACTGTGTATGCATGTCTATGTAACCTTTTGAATAACAGATTTTGTATTTTGTCTTAAATGTATGTATGGTTCATATGTACACTGGTCGACCATGAAAACAGGTCTCTGGCCCATGGACTCTCCAGTTTAAATAAATAAATAAAACAAACAAACAAAACAATTGCTGTAACAACTCATTATTATGCTATAGTGCGCTGTGGCAAAAGACTGCAGGGTGGAAACAAAGCAGCACAACAGTGTTGACAGCACATCTACTATCTGGATTGTACTGTAGTTGTCTACTACCACCGCTACTCTATCAGAACAGACAGCAAAAAAACATTTAAATGCCCAGTATTGTCCTATACCTTTCAGGCTCAAAGTTGTGCTTTGGCTGATAATGTAATATTTCCACTAAGGGCATCTTAACATGGGGCCCCCAAACCGGAAGTACATTGCAGAACAAGGAAAATGTTACTGCTGATTTCAGAGCATAGGAACAGATTAGAGAGACATTAGAGGGAGTTTAAGCCCAGGACAGCTATCTGACCAGTTTTGGGTCACACCCTGAGTTAAGTGGCAGTTGTGGGATTCACATTTGTTCTCCAGGTTAACAGTTCTGTGATCTAACCACTTGGCTAAGTTGGCTTTAAAAGAAGACATCAATGGGGCCTATGCACTACTGGGCGGGAATTACATGCCAGAGGCTTGTATCCTGCCCCTGTAGCTCCGCACCTGCAGACAGGTGTGCACCGGCCATATTCATCAACAGCCACTATCTGTCCACAGCTATGCCCCAGGCACGCAGGACTCCACAGGGCAGACGGGGGCAGAATTGGGAACCCATGCAAACATCCAATTGGATGCCCGGCATAGATCTCACAGTCAATCCCTTGCACATTACTGTTTGGGTCTGGGTGCGTGAATGCCTACCGCAGGTACCCGGACCCACACAACATGGCCCCCTTTGTCCTGCACTTTCCCCTGGCCAAGCCTGTACTGCAAGGCATCCTCCCGGTGCATAGAAGGACCCCTGGTAGTGGGACCCTGCCCCATCCCACAGTTAGACCCCCCAGCTGTGCCCTGACCCCAGAGTTGCATCCCCCCAGTCCACCATGTGTCCCGTCCCCAAAGGAGTACCCCCCCAATGAGCCCTGACAGGACTGCCCAGCCAGAATACCACATGTTACATCCTGTTACCCTGTCCTTGCACCCCCATCCCCCAATGCTGGTCAGTGTCCCCTCCCCATGCACACAGGTGCCCCACACTTGAATGACCATGTCCCAGCCCCAGTACACCTGCTCCCACAATGGTTGTCAGAATTTCCCCCACCCACCGTGGCACCAACAACCCCCTCCCCCCCTGCCCCATACATGTCTGTTGGTGCTGTGGCCTAGACTGGCCAGTGGCACAGTCCTACTCACACCTCCTCAGCCACTGGCCATCCAAGGAATGCTGGGAGCGCATTGCCTATTTATAGGGGCACGATCCCAGCATCCCTTGGATGGCCAGCAGCTGAGGAGGTGTGAGGAGGGCTGCACCATTGGCCATTCCAGGCAGTGGCACCAATGGATAGGTATGGGGCAGTGGGGAGGGATTGTCGGTGCCATGGTGGGTGGGGGAGCAATGACCACCAATGGTGTTGCTGGGGGGGGCCTGGATCGGGGCAGTGTTGGCAGGTATGACTGAACAGCAGGGCAATGGTTAGGGGGCCATGGAGCATATGGGGTCGGGACAGGCATGTGTGGGGAGGGGGCTGTTAGCTACCTGCAGGGGCACTGCCACCTGGCACAGGTCAGGGGTGCAGATCTGGGTACCTGCACATGTGTGCACTTGATCGGTGGGCCCAGCCCTCCCCATCCACCTAGTAGGCTAGGCTGGCATGGCTGTACAGTCCCCAGTGCTGCCGTGAATGGGCAGCTATGGTCCATGGGGGCATACAGTGGGTTACAGCAGGATCTCCCCTGGCATAACATGTGCCCTCCTTTGCACCCCCATGGCCAGCACTATGTACCTTAATGCATGGTGCATAGTGCTAGTATGCCCTCCACCCACCCCCGGTGCGTTGCTGTCCGAGCGGCCGGGAGATCGGGTGCATAGGGGCTGCACAACTGGTTTGTGCATCCCATGTGGGGGCTCAATAGGTGTGGAGTGGCTACATGTCGTGGATCCGGAGAGCATAGCCACTCCACACATTCGTGCATAGGGCCCAGTATGCTTGAATATGTTTTTTTTGGCTCTGAAAGAAATTACATAACTATCTTGCTTGTTGGTCTCCCCAACCATTCCTAAAAGCATCTGCGGTTGTTTCACAATGCTGCTGCACAGATACACTAAGGTTCAGAGCAATCTGTGCATGTCACTCCAATGTTTCACGCTTTAAATAGCCTTCCTGTAACAGAATGAATCGATTTGAAAAGTTTGCCACTGATATATCGCCCTCCATGGTCTGGATCCTTCATGTTTGTTTGATCTTCATTTGCCTTGTGTTCTGCCTCAGTTCCTACACTCTCCTAACAAAGAACTTTTGATGATCCCTTACATAGGGCTAAAGGCAGTGGGTACAAGACAGACTGAGGGCCACATATTCAGATGAGATGAGCGGTGCATCCCTGGATGCACTGTGTGCTTCCAGCTTGCATGGGCCTTCAGGGGTGTGGCCATATTTAAAAGCCACTGATGTGCCGTGCAGCCCTGACTGCACTGTAGTGCACAATATTGTGATGCACCTATGCAAATGAGGGGTCCCTCATGCATAAGTCACACATCACAATACTGAAACCCCCTGAAGCGTAAAACTGGCTGGCTGTGCCAGTGCATAGTTATGCTTTTGAAACCCTACTCTATGAATGGTGTAGGTTGGTGTCCAGCACACAGTCTAGGGCTGGGTACACAGTACCCCTGCAAGCCCTGAGCCCCATAGATGTAAAAAGAAAGACAGCCCTGGTGGTCCAATGGACCCATCCCACCCTGATCCCCATAGGTTGCACAAGAAATCTATCCTTGGTGAACCAGTGGACCCCCCCTGCCTTGATCCCTGATTGCCTGTCAACCTATGGGTGCGTGCTATCTATAGTACAAATTTGGTATTGTCAGTTGGTGGCTGTGGTGGTGTAAGTGTTGTGCGGTCACCCATGCTTGTCAGGTTGGGGAGGGGATGTTGGGTCTCTGCCAGTCAGGGTGGGAGGGTGGGGGCCACTGAACTTCCAACTAGAATGGGAATTATTTTTATACAACAGGTGATCGAGGATTGGGGAAGGGGGGTCTACTGGTCCCCCAGGGATGGATTTCTTGTTCAACCCATGGTGATTGGGGTGGGATGAGTCCACTGGACCACCAGGACTGTCTTTCTTTTTGTATCTACTGGGCTCAGAGCTTGAGGGGAAGGGGGCTGGCCTGGCACAGTCTACCAGGTGCAGTCAAGCAAAAGCACCCATAATGGGCATGCAAAAGGCCCCTTTGTGCCATGCATACCCAATGGGCTCATTTGCATGTTTGGCTGAATGTCACCCATGGGGGCTGCGGCGCATACAGGTATGTGCCATGCATTCCCCTATGGGTGGTCTTCAGCCACGCATATTGGATGGGTTGCACCATACATGGTGGCCACTTGCTGTGCACCACACATCCAGGGTCCAATATTCATGCCATCTGTTTGAATATGGCTTCAGAGCTGGCAGGTGCATTTTTTTCACATGCCACATCTGTCAGCGCATGCATCTGGCCAGCTCTGAATATGGGGCCCTGAGTGCTGTGCTGTCAGACTGAGACATGCATGTCCTACAATGATCAGGACTGCAGAATTTGTTGAAATTTTTAAGTCAAGTATTTTTTGCCCAGACTGATGGGTTTATGTATTTTCACCTATTATCATTGTTCTGATATGTAATGTGTGATATACTCACTTTTGGTAGTGAGGAAAATGCCCCGCTAAGCACAGTTCAGACATAAAACTACACCTAATTGCTATAGCAAACAAGGCAGCTAGCTGCTTCCTACTGGACAGGAAGGGTCAGTGCACAAGTGCATTGAATTGGCACATAGGCTGAAAAGAAATACTTATAAACTTATGCTTCTTTGAGGCTCGTAGGTATCACTTCTGAACATGAAGTATGAGCCAGACAAGATTACAAAACATTAAGCAGTTCAAAGTTACAAGACATTCCGTAGATCAATACTATCAGCAGTATAGCCACTCTTGTACTCCATCCAAACAGAAATGTATAGCACAAGACTTCCATTGTTTAAATTTGATATGTCATAAAGTTTTTAGCCAACTGCCAGTTTTTGATGTGTGAGTAACGGTTAGGTTTATCAGCTCAATTTACTTCACTTGTGCAAATACATTATTTCTAATTGCTTATACAAACAGGACGCTCAAACACATCACTGAAGGCTCAGTCAGACATAAAATGCAAGAATAATAAACATTAAATATGGACAGCAATGTGTTTCAATGAGAGAGTGCCTTCAGGGAGATCACTTACAGTATTCTTGTGGCCTCTGCTATTAAAACTTGCAAAGGTGATATTGGACTGCTGTAACATTTAACAAGCTGTTGTAAGACCAGACAGATTTTGACAGCATGGGCATAACGGCACAGCATTTAAAGGCCCCTATGCACAAACCCACAGAGTAGCTACACACCATGTATCATGGGCACATAGCCACTCCACACCCAATGCACCCCCGCGCTGGATGTACTAACTGGGGGTGTGCAGCCCCAATGCACCCGATCCCCCAAGTCCACAGACCACACTGCGCAAGGGGCAGGCAAGAGGCGTGCCATGCACAACAGTGCACAGTGCTGGCTACAGGGGTGCAGAGGAGGGCACAGGGTACACCAGGGAGAACCCTGCCATAAGTCCCCTATGCACCCCGTGCACACATCCTGTTTCCATCTGGATGGGGTGGATATCCCACAGTACCACTGGGATCACTGTGGCTGGACCCCCCCTATTGCTGCCTGGTGCCACCTGCCCCAGCACATATCGGAGTATGTCCCCTACCAGGCGACCCCCCCAGCCAACACACACAACACAGGGACACTGGCCCAAGGATGCTGCTCCCCCTGAATAGCACCACCAGCCCACACCTACCACCGGTCCTGCCAGGCATCTGGCAGGGTACAGTGCCCCCCGCTGCATCTCCAACAGAACCCTCATCTCATCCCTGCACCTTTCTCTGGTGCCACATCATGGAAGGACCAGTGGCTTTGCCCTCTGCTCACCTCCACAGCCTCTGGCCAATGGTCATCCACAGGGCATGCTGTCAACTCACACCCCACTGCATAGGGGATCCACTCAGTGACCTGGTTCAGGCATCCAATTGGATGCCTGGCTGGGTCCGCGACTCTACCCCCAGCCACCCTGTGGTATCCATTGCACCGGGGTGATGGGGCCACAGACAGGTGGTGGCCGGTAGTGTGTACTGGCCAATGCACACCTGTCCACAGGTGAGGAGCTCCCCGGGTGGGTTACATGCCTCTGGCATGTATTACCCACCCATTAGTGCATAGGGCCCAATATGTTTTAGCCTTTGTGTTAATTTGCTTATTTATATCCTATGTGTCCTCTCTCTCTCTCTCTCTCTCTCTATCCTAGCAAAACACAACAGGTAGCCTTACATCTTACATCCTCATACTGAACTTGTGAATGTCAGTGCAGACTTAACTTGTGCTCTTGTCATTTCAGAACTCCCAAACTGGATATACACTGAAGTCTTTAAATGTATTTTGCTCAACATTTACAGGGTTACTGTTCACTACTAACTTCTTTAAGGTCTATAATTTCCTTGTAATTACTGGTGATCCCCTTTATCACAAGGTTAACATGTCTCTTTCAAATGCCATAATAACCAGAAAACCAGTTATTATGGTGTTTTCTGAAACTAACTTTAAGTAGCAGTGTTGCTTATCTCTAGGGTGCCACCTTGTTGGCTTGCAGTCTGTGTGAGGGCAGGCTGAATGCATCAACAAACATGGCAGCAGTTTCTCTGGTTCCCGAGGATCCACATTCATTGTTAGCCTCTCATCTCAGGTAACCTGTTACTTTTTTTAACAGTATTTATCTTGTTAGTCTTGCCTTTACATTTAAAAAAGTGATCTGGTTGATCCTGTTGTTGCCATGCTTTGGGCAGGGATTCTGGACACAGGCCCTGTAATTGGGAATGGCTGTGACTCTGACTACATGTGGTTCCACACTGAAACTTAAAAAAAAAAAAAAGAAATTAGGCTAGCAAATTATCTGAGAGAGACATAGAAAGGTTGTGTGTGCGCATGTGTCAGTGTTAGTGTGGAGTAGGGGACTGAACAACAGCAGCAGCAAGGATCACAGCATAGCTGCCTCAGTAACTTTCTTTGGCATTCACTCCTTACACCAGTAATTATAAAAAAATAATGTATAGGTGACTGTGCGTCTATGAAGTTTTTTTACACACCGTCTGTGTGTGCTGACCTAATAAACCTCTTGAGCTTCGCTCTCGAGGTTTATGAGTCATCACACACCTCGAGTGTGTGAAAAAAATTCATAACACAGAGGCCTATCCATTATCTCTATTTAAAAAAAAATTGGTGAGCGATGTGAATCACTTTATTTTTCATTTATTTCTAGAGCTTGCAGCTAAAGCTGAATAAGGACTTGCCTTTTAGTGTACATACCCCACGCAGACAGCAGGCTTCTTCTTATGCAACACAAGAATGTAGTACAAAAGCACTAAAGTAAGGGTTACTCTTGACAGCATTGGCATTGGCAATAAAGCCAAGTTTCAAAGAAATACATAATTACACACAACCCCTAATGTAAAGCATTATGGGTAGCATATGCCAATTGCCTTGAAGGAAGTTAAAGCTGGCTCAGCTTTAAGCAGGACTGTGTGGTGCCAAATAGCCTCACAATCTGCGGTATTCAATAATTTGTACAGGGGCAGGCAGATAAAATAAGTTGCACAGTAAATCTTTTTGTGCTTTTGTCTTTCATCTGGCAAATCCAAAGAAATATATTTCTGAAGAGGTAAAACAATGAACTTTGTAGCACCAGAAAGAAGTTCTGTGCTGCCCACACTAAATAAATCATAACATTTCATCATGTTTTTTCTATGACAGAAAAATGATTTACCAGTATAACTACAGTAGTGCAGTAATATTGTAAATATGATTGTTTTGGTCTGTTCAACGTTGTTTTCATGGTGGTATTTGATTTTTTTTTTAAAAAGGATACTGTATCAAGAAAACAATTTATTTATTTATTTGAAGGGTAACAGTCAGCATAAAGGGCCCAACACTCAAGTGTGGAGCTGGTCCCAATGTGCGCTTTGTAGGCACAAACATTTTGATGTACTTACTGTTTACTGTAATATAACAAATTATATCAGACTAATATGCATGCACGTCTACTCTGTGGCTGCTGTAAGCACTACTGACTCTTTTCTAACTATTGGACTTTTTAGCCATTTCACAAAAAAAATCTAATGTTCTGTGATCAGGCATTGACTTGAACCAAGCAGCATATATTTTGAATAAGAAATGTAAACAATAAGCTGCAGACTATGGGCCCTATGCACGATCAGGTGGGAATTATGCACCAGAGGCATGTATCCCGCCCACCTAGCTCTGCAGCCCTGGACAGGTGCAGGGTGCATGGTATTTACTACCACATGCACCCATGGGGCACCTGTCCATGAACCCACCCCTTGTCATGCAGATTCACGGAGGACATTTCCGTGAACCGGGTGCACATCCAGTGGGATGTCCGGACCTGATCCGCTAACTGGACACAGGTGTCTACAGAGGGCACAATGTGTGCTGCCAGCTAAGGGGGAAATGGGTGCCCGGTCAGCCACCCCCACCCCTCCTCGTTGTACCATGGGCTGGAGTGGCATGTGGGGGGGTCTGCAGTGCCCCACATCAGTGCCAAGGATGGCAATGGCATTCTGGGAGGGCTTGTATCCCCTATGGCAGGGTGTTACCCAGAATAAGGTGCATCCACCACACCCAGCACTCTGCACCTTTGTGAATGGTGCAGACTGTAGGCACGCCCCAACATGTCCCCCACCTACCCGAATGCATTGCTGTCTGCGTGGCTGGGGGATTGGGCGTGTAACTGCAATGTGCACCCTCTGTGATTGCCATGTGGGGTTCATGGGACCCTGCTCCATGGCATGCAGTCATAGCGATGCCAACATGCCTGGTGTACATGGTGCATTGGCATCATGCATAGGACCCATTATGCATATAGGCAATCTCCTGAGGAAGCCTAATATTGTATAGGTGAAATGTAGAGGGTGATGAAATGCCCTGAAGACTGTATTGAGAATTGGTGCAAAAGAGACCATAGAGAGCTACTCTATTTCCACTTTTGTTTGCGATCTTTTGGACAAGTTAAAGTCAAATTAGTAGTCCTCCTTGTTAACATCCCTCCTGGCTGCCTGTCTCCTTTTACTGCTTTTCTCTTGCTTTGTCTGTTTTCATTTTTCCTTTTCTGACATACTGTTTTTTTCTTATTGCTACTGACATGCCCCTCCCCTGGACAAGGTTTTTGACTGATCTGTATCTGAGTTTTTGGCTTCATTGTATACTTCCCCACAGGCTTATTGTTCCCTTTTATGCAGACCTGAATGACATCCGGCCACCTGTTCCATCATCTGCACTCCTCGGTATCCACCTCTAGGATCTGCAGCTTATCCAGTAGGTAGGGAAATGGGCAGACTGGGTGGGCCAAGCGGTCCTTATCTGCCGTCAAATTCTATGTTTCTATGTTACCTCTATTGCTATCTTCTGAAGTATTTGTGTTTTCTGAATAACACAGTGCTGGCATTGGATAGTCATGTGTTTTTTCTTATGCAGCAATTGTAGACAAATCGTCCCTCTTGTCAATTGTGTCCCTTCTATATTTGTTTAGCTTTTGTGTTTTCAAATTTTCTTCATAGATACATACATAGATGTTGTTTGTAGATAAGGGCTTTGTGGCCCATCCAGTCTGCCCTATCCCTCTTTCTAATGCTTAAGGTACCCTAGATGCTATAAGATCTGACTAGGTCAGTATTTGTTTTCCAGTGCTGGTAGTACATGACTGCATACAACCATATTAAAAGATGGTTGCTATCAGATTGTGTAGAATATGAAGGGTCAAATGAATACAACAGGATACAAATTACTTTGGATGAATTCTTTATAGCATCAGAGTAGAGTAAGACAGGAATCCCAATAAGATCACATTAAATGATACTGTTTAACAGTTTAAGCGTGTTCATTTATTTCATCACACACACACACACACACACACATACACACACACACACTCTGTGCCTGCTTTCTCAGAACATATGGATAATTGTATTTAGTTTATTTGTAAAATGAAACACATTGATTGTCATAAAAGGCATTTTTGACATGTGTATTATCTAATGCCTATGAAGGATTAGTACCCAAGGAATAATCTAAAGCTTCCAGTGTTCCTTTAGCCTTGCTGTGGAAAATTTATACAGAAGATGATTCAATAGAAGAAGCTAAATGCACTTTAAAACAACAATGTTTACCCCCTTGTCAAACCACTCACAAATTAGAACAATGTAAAAGGAGAAAGAAAATGTTGCACAAGAGGTCAGCGTTACATACATACATATATACTGTACATACCATGTGGAGTCACTATGTACAAAATATATGCATACTAGAAGATGGACACATCTAATAAAGAGAAAAATCTAAAGGGTTTCGTTGGAATGAGTCACTATTTAAAGAGTGTATCTACTGTACTAGACAGGAAATGCAAAAGGAGTCACAAAAGCTTTACATTTTTAAAATGCTGATGGGTTGTGGATGGTAGCACTGTATATTTAGTGTGCCTGTGTGTGTGTGTGTGTGTGTGTGTGTGTTTTAATTAAAACTATTTTACAATGATGGAAAGAAAAACAGAGAGGTTGTCTCTTTGATAGTGAAGTCCTGGGTACATCATACTTAAAATATGAGCCAGTATTGCAAGTGTTCTTGTTTGGCAGTCCAGCAAACTACAGTAACATGATTGCTGTTGTTTTGGGAACAGAGGAAGTCTATATTTTAACAGGTAAGGCAAACATGATTCATGGTTTCTGCAGTTGTAATCAGTTTCAAAAAGCCTCAGAGAAACTGACTGTCTTAGCTGATGATGTTTAGGAACATTTCAGATGGCTGTAAGAGACGTTAACTTTCTTATGGTTGTGCTAGACAGTATCTCAGCAAAGGGACAAAAATGCAAGGTGAGAGGGCAGATGTCCAATTTAAGAGGACATAAGGGATGTATATATTATAGGGGCATCTCAATGCCCCTATTACTATGGTTACAAATGCTGTTCTATAGTATGTTAAACCCTATTTTGCACCTTAATAATATGACCATCCCTGGGAAGACTAGCCTAAAATTTGCTATGCACATTCTTAGTGTCAGAATCTCTAGATCCTGAAAATGTGGTAATAAACAGTTCAGTTGTTTAAACATTGTTGGCATACATATTGTTGGCATACATATATATATATATATATATATATATATATAGTATATAATATATATATTCCAAAAAAACTTCATTAATGCATCAGCTAGGGTTAAAGCAACAAAAGTGGGAAATGAGATGTTAGGGTTGAGCCCCAACCACCCCATCACCCCAACACCCCATCCTCCATACACTGACAGATGCTGGGATGTGCCATGAGGTCATCAGGCCCAACTCTCACCCCATTCCATGTGTAACCAGGTTGACATGCTGCAGTAAAGGAGAATAGGGTGAGAAGTAGGCCTCATGACCCCATGGCACAACCTGACATCTGTCATTGAGTAGAGGATGAGGGGTAGGCTGCTGGGGGGTTAGGTGCTCAACCCTATCATCTCATTTCCCCACTTTTGTTACTTTAACCCTAAGTGACACATTAACAAAGTTTTTTGCAATTAATTTCCTTACTTTTTGAGAAAGTGTAATGTAACTGGTAAATGGTATGTGTTGGTGGGAGCGTGGGGCTCGAACCAAGCTGCCCATTAGTGCATAATGACATGCATCTGTAGGAGTGCAGGCCCTCCGGGCCCTGCGCTCCAATTTACTCATAACAATTGAGCCATACAGTAGCCTTATAGGCCTGAAAAGGAACCCTTGTAACACTAATTTGCCAATATCCCAGTAACCGTAGCAACTATGAAACAAATTCCACTGCCCTTGTAATCATGACTTTGAAACCTCCATGCAAAATAAACTCATATCTGGCATCATTTCCTAGATACAGGCACTAAAAAGTGCTGTGGGTGCCACAAAGTTATCCTATGGGAAAAATGTCAAATTCGTGATGGAATATCTATGGAACCGTATACCTTTCTTACACCTAAACAGTATAATTCACATCTCTAGGACACCCCCTTTATACATTGCAAATTTCAAGCCAAAAGACCAAACTGTTTGTTTACAGTGCACTGGCAAACTTTTTAAATTCCTAGTTCATGAGGTGGCAAAATCCCCTTTCACTAGGTCAATCACAATTTGTGAGCTGTCAAAATCCCCATTCAGGAGGAATCCTTGATCATCAGATTTTGGCCAACTGGTCTGGAAGTCGCAATCAAGGATTTTATCAGCTTGTGAAAGGGGATTGGCTTGCAAAAGGGAATTCTGACAGCTCGCAAACAGGGATTTTGTAAGCTCACAAATGAGGAATTAAAAAAACAGTCCCCTTTCGCAAGCTGACAAAATCCCCTTTCATGAGGCGTCAAAATCCTCATTCATGAGCCAATCCTCATTCGTGAGAAGGGCCATCTGGTCGTGAAATGATGATTAAGGATTTTGTCAGCTTGTGAAAGGGGATCGGCTTGCGAATGGGGATTTTGTCATTTAGCGAACAAGGGTCAGAAGTGAGTCATGAACAAAGAATTTTAAAATCTAAAACAGCTTTCTTTTGGCCAAAATAAAGGAAACCAAAGGCATGGGTTTGTAGAGGGCATCACCCTGAATAAAACCCATGCCTTATTTGTGCAAGAAGGCACCCATGGGGCAAGCTACGACATTTTGTTTGGGGGATAAAAACAAAATGGCAGTTCGTAACGAAGAATTTTTCTTCATGAACAGGGACTTTATAAATCCCCATTCATGAGCTGACAAAAACCCTTGATCATGAGCCCAATCCCTTTCTCAAAACATACATATAAATCTTAGAGTGAACTGAGCATGCTCAGAACTCAAAACTTCAAAATTAAGTAACTTTGGAATGGGTTAATATTGTTTCACCAAACTAATGCTTGATTATTCTTTGACCAAGCCTCTTTCTTCCCTGAAAATTTCAGACCAAATGACCAAATGGTGTGGCCACAGCACAATGGGCAAAAATCAGCAAAAAAGTGCCCCAAAAAGCAAAAAAAATCATTTTTCAGTGCTTCACTGCATGGAAACCGCAAGTCCAACCAAAACACAACTTGGCAAATCAAGAGATCTACTACATGGGACCAAGCATGTCAAATTTCATGCAAATCTGTTGAACAGTTTCAAAGTTATTAAGGTGCAAAATTTGGGGGTTAATATCAAACTGCTTACTCAACCCTAACTATACTGGTGCAACTGCACCAATATAAGCAATATATATACTTAAATATATATGCACAGTAGTGCCACTATTGTTAGGGTTGAGTACCCCATTTAAGGTTAAATCTGAAATTTGGCAGCTTAATAACTTTACCACCATACCAAGTATTTCCCTGAAATTTGGAAAGCACAGTCTAGTACAATAGATCTCTGGATCTGCCAAGTTTTGTTGTGATTGGATATACGGTTATGGAACTATAGAGCACCAACAAATGCACAAATTACGCATTTTTGCACATTCTTTTCTCACTCCTACAGGTTGCACAGTTTGCGTGACCAGTCCAAAACCTTCAGTGAACATGCATTGGGGCCCCTGATGTACCTTTGGAAGATTTCATTAAAAAATACTATACTGTTCAAAAGTTATTCAGAAAACAAGTTTCCCATTATAGTCAATGGGAAAAGTTTACAAAATATGCGAAAGTGTTGCTAATGCAATTTTTTAGTGTCGCAAATTACCCTTGTAGTGTTGCAAATGAGCCATCTTGTTTTCAGTTGGTGGTCACAGAAATGCTTGGCATTTAAATTTGGGACCCTCTAGGGACACAGTTCTTGCTGTGTTCACCTAGTTGAGTCCTAAGGATGCTAGCCATGTCTTTTTTTTTGGGGGGGGGGTTAAAACACCCCAGAATTTTTTTTTAGTTTTTGTAAAAAGTAGTGTCGGATATGTGACACTTTTGTTATTTCATTTGCGAAAGTGTTGTGATTTGCAAAATACTTTGTGACACTACGGCCAAAACAATAAGGAATCTTTGCCACCATGCTGCAAAAGAATGGTTTGGTATTTTGGGCTGAAATTTGGAGGGAAGAAAGCCAAGATCCCACAGATGTGTCTTTTGGTGGTTTGGTGACAAAATATTAGAGGGCTGCAAAGTTATGCCTCTCAGAAGTTGACAATCTTTCCCATAGGCTAACATTACAGTGTCCACCATGCCTTTTGGGGCCTGTATCTCGAAAACGGTTCGAGACACAGACTTTTTGTTGGAAGAATGCTTAGACCCCCCCACTAGGAGGCTAAGTGCAAAACTAGCCTGGAAAGTCATAAATAATATGAGATTTAAAATTTTTTTCTACGTCATACTGGGATACAATGAATTTAGTATTCCAACTGCTGATTTTCGGCTCCGAGGGCCATTATTATTCACACATTCTTTGTATTCACTGTGCTTTTGAATGCACCTTTTTGGGAAAAAGAGCATTTGCGTTACTGTTACCATTAGTGTTTCCGCTTGCGTTTCCGTTACCGATTGTGTTAGCATTTCCATTTCTGTCACTGTATGCATTACACTTTGCGTCTGTGTTTGAGCTTGCATTTGCATTACTGTTACCATTTCATTACCATTTACATTTGTGTTTATTTTTGCATCACCGTGTATGTTACCCTTTGCATTTGCCCTTACGTTTGCCCTACTGTTACTATTTGCGATTATGCAACCATTTGTGTTAGCTTTTCCATTTATGTCACCATGTGCATTACCCTTTGCATTTGTGTTTGCACTTGTGTTTGCATTACTGTTACCATTTGCATTTCTGTTATTGTTTTTGTTTGCATTTACTTCTGCCTCTCTGCGTGCGTTACCATTTGTGTCTGTGTATGCACTTGCGTTTGTCTTTACGTCTGTGTTTGTGTTTTCTTTGGTGTCATCATTGGTGTTACCATAAGCGTTTGTGTTTCAATTGCATTACCGTAACCATGTGTGTTACCATTTGTGTTTGCATACGCACTTGCATTTGTGTTTACATTTGCTTTAGTGTTTTCTTTGGCATCATCCTTGGTGTTACCATAACAGTTTGTGTTTCCAATTGCACTACCATTACCATTTGCGTGTTGGTTATCATTTGCATTTGCATTTCCGTTGGCATTAGCATTTGCATTTTTGGTAGTGTTTCCATTGTTGAGTGCATTACTGTTTCCTTCTGTGTCACTGTTGCCATTACCGTTTGTGTTTCTGTTTGCATTTGTGTTACCATTTGCATTTTCGTTACCGTTTTCATTACCGTTTGTGTTTGCGTTATCGTTTTCATTACCGTTTGCATTTCTGTTGTCATTAGTTAGAAGAGTTAGGGCCGACAACCTCAATGCACACCCCAATACCAGTTGGTAGGGGTGGGGTGGGCATGGGGTGCAAGGGTAGCAACCCTAACACTGAATTTCCTTGCTTTTTGTCACTGTGGAACCACCCTAATTGATACATTAAACTGAGTTTTTGCCATGAATATATATATATATATATATATATATATATATATATATATATATCTTCATACTGCATCAGTTAGGGGTTAAGTAGGAATTGTGGCTTTAGGGTTTCAGTACTAACACCACACCCCCACCTTGCATGAATGAAAAGGGATTGTGGGTTGGCATTGAGATCGTCAGCCACAACACTCACCCCATTCCATTAGAAAATAAGCTGGGTGGTACAGTATAGGAGAATGGGGTGCAGATTGAGGCTGATGATCCTAATGCCACCCAATCCCTCTTCATCTGTGCAGGGTGGGGGTGTGGAGTTGAGGGTTGATTCTGCCACTGTATAGGTCATTAGTTAGACCACACCTGGAGTACTGCGTGCAGTACTGGCACCCATATCTGAAGAGGGACATTAAGTTACTGAAGGGGGTGCAGCACAGGGTGACAAAGATGATCAAGGGGCTGGGGGACTTATCATACGAGAGGAGATTGAAGGAGTTGAACATGTACTCACTGGAGGAGAGGAGGGACAGGGGTGACATGATTGAAACCTTTAAATACATGAAAGGAATAAACAAGATGGGTACAGAAGGGCTGTTCAAAGTAAGGAAGGGGAGGGCCACCAGGGGCCATGATATGAGAGTGGAGGAAGGAAGGTTCAGGAGGGAGATGAGGAGACACTTTTTTACAGAGAGGGTGGTGGCTGGGTGGAATGCGTTACCTGTAGAAGTGGTATCCAGTAGAACAGTGGACTGCTTCAAAAGGAGATGGGACAGGACAAGGGGGAAGGTTAATGAAGGGGAAGGATGGAAGGAAGGGGCAGCTGCAGAATAAGAGTTGCTAGCTGCACATTCGAGCAGACTTGACAGACCTCTAGGCCTTTATCTGCTGGCAGATTTCATATGTTTGTATGTTCGTATGAAACCCTAATGTCACATTTCCCCTACTTTTTTGTCACTTTAACCCTAACTGATGCATTAATGAAGTTTTTTGCAATTTATTTTCTTACTTATTGAGATAGTATAACAGTATACTTATTTTACGGTGGGAGTGCATTGTCCTTCAGACCCTGTGCTACCATCCCTCCATTGAGATAGTACAACAGTGTCCTTATGTTACAGTGGGAGCGCAGGGTGCTTCAGACCCTGTGCTCCCATCCTTTCATTGAGATAGTATAACAGTATCCTTATTTGACCCCAAATTTTCAATATAGCCTCCTTATGACCTCACCCCATGTACTCAGTACAGAACATTTTCAAACCCCTGCCAAAACATAATTCTGTGCAACTGTAAAGCCATTCTGCAGCACAGGTGTGGAAAAAACATTTTTGGCAGGATCTGAAAACCGACAGCTTTACTGTTCATGAGTAAGTATGAAAAAATGACCTTGTTGAACATTTGTAGTGAAAATATTACAAATTGCCAAAGTAACACATGTGCATAGAAATATTTCAACAATTGTATGTAACTCGGGTATGTTTAGGTATTTTTGTACCACATTTTCAACATGGCATTTTTGGGACCCCACCTCATGAACACTGGCACTGTCATTTCATTACTCCATTCCAAAAGGTGATTTTTGTGCAGCAACCATGCCATTCCATGCCACAGGTGTGTAAACATGTTTCAGGCAGGATGTGAGAAATGACTGTACTGTTCATGAGGTGGTGTCAAAAAATGGCTATGTTGTAAATTTAAAGTGAAAATTTTAAAAATTCCCAAAGTTATGCACATGTGTAAAAAAATGTCAACAATCTTGCATAACTCTGGCATTTTGCGGTATTTTTGCACCAAATTTTCAGCATTGGCTTTTGAGGATCCCAACTCATGAACACTGGCACTGTCATGTCATTACTCAGTCCTGAAAGGTGATTTCATGCAGCGACTACAAAATCACCTTTTAGGACCAAGTAACAAAATGACAGTGCCAGTGTTCAAGAGTTGGGGTCCCAAATAGCCCACATTGAAAATGTGCTTCATAAATACCTGAAAATGGCCAAGATATCAACAAAAGTTCAAATTGCCATTGACTGCCGTTATATGGTACTTCCCTTGATTCTTCAGTTCGCGGTTCGGCTTTGAAGAGTGCAGACATGTCCCAGTCCACAGAATATGACATCCCTCAACCGCTGATGGTAAGTGTAGGGTAAGAGGGGGTGTGGGGTGGTGGGTGCTCAGTGGGAGGGTCAGGATGGGGAAGGGGCAGCGGGGATGATGAGGGACTATTTTCTTTTTCCAGATTAAAAAAAAAGATGTTGGGGGACTGTTCACTTTTTTCAGGTCTTTCTAAATTAAATACATATTATGGGACAGTGGGAGTGGTCTCCCCAGTGTTCCACACTGCTGCAGAAGGGGGTGTTAAATGCTGACATGGAGATTGGGCCCCCCAATGTCGGCACATTAATAAAACAAGAGCTACAGGGGCAGGGGTCATCCGACACCATGGGTGGGCATCCCGGTGTCAGGAATTATATAAATAAAATAAAGAAGGGACAAATTAAATAAATATTATTTGGCATTGGGTTGGGCTCCCCAGTATCCCCCACTGCTGGGTAGGGAATGTTAAATGCCAACATGGGGATTGGGCCCCCGATGTCGGCACATCAATAAAACAAGGGCTGTGGGGGAAGGGGTCATCCAACACTGGAGGTGGGCATCCTGGTGTCAGTACTATATAATTAAAAGAAAATAAAGAAGGGACAGTGATCGGAGGATGGAGGGGTGCCAGTAGACACCAGGGAATGGGGACAGTGATCAGGGATTGAGGGGTTCCATTAGACACCATGGAAAAAAGGGGGGTTCTTAACTCACAATGTAGCCCACAGCATGAGTTCAGTGCAGAACTAAATAAATTTGCTGTTCTCATACAGAGAATGTGGCAGAAGGCTCTTCTCACTAAGCTGGGCACCCAGTATTTTACGTGCCCAGAAAAAGTATTTCTGGGGCTAATTGTGGAAAGCAAACATCAGAATCTAGCTAAACTGGTTCCGTTTAGCTAGATTCTGGTATTTTGTTTTAAATGACAACATTTGTATGTATTTTACAGTTCTTTTAGTTAAAAAAAAAAAAATAAGATGCTGGCTCACGAAAAAGGTTTTGTGTGCTCACAAAAAAGGAATGCCCTTGTGAGACTCAATCCTTTTTTGTGAGATCAAATCCTTTGTTAAAAAAATACAGCTATCTAAAAGATTGGAATGTTCAGAAAAGTCCCCTAGGATATAATGGGAACTAAAAAACGTAATAACTTTGCAATAGATTAATATTAGTGCACCACATTTTCACTGTCTGTTCTGCTACCAAGGTTCTTCCTATGCTACAAAAATCATGCATAAATTCCACACAATCTGGCCACAAGGCAATGAGGAAAAACTGCAAAAAAGTTTTTTTTTTGTTTGTTTTTTTTCCAATATACAGATCTCTGAATCCGCACATCCAACCAGAAAGAAACTTGCCACATCAAGAGACTACACCACAAGAAAGTGCATACCAAATTGTGTGCAAATCCATTGATCACTTGCAAAGTTCTTAAAGTACAAAATTAGAGGTTTGACATAGAAACTGCTACTCAACCCTAACTATAGAGGCGTGACTGCACATGTATATATATATATAAATATATAAATATGTATATATATATATATATATATATATATATATAGTTATACAACATGGCCTGGATATTCAAAAGGGTTGTGCATGGCGCAAGAGGGATACACCATGTGCAACCCACCAATGCACCCCGGTGTGATATTCAAAGAGGCAAGTTGCAATGCACAACTCCTGATGCACTGGGGTGCATTGGTAATGTATGTGGCGCAAGTGTGGGGGTCTTGCCCATGCATATGTGGCACATCCCAATATTCAGCCCGGGATGTGCGGTGCATATGCTGACACAACCGCACCTTGCGCCACTGAGGGGGGTACAAAGATGTGCCTTGGAAAACCAGGAACAAGTCCAGGCTAACCATAGGTGAGCTGCCCTAGTGCAGGGTGCAATACAGCAGCCACTAGCCGTGGGTGGCCATTTGCCCACCCAGAACACTGACCACAAGCCCCCTGCCCTGGGAGCATTGTGCCCCCCCACCCCATTGCCTGATCATGGGCAACTGTAATATTAAAATCCCTGGTGGTCCTGTGGATACCCCCCATCACCCAATCATGGGCATATGTAATAATAATCCATGGTGGTCCAGGGGAAAGCCCTCCAGTGTCTGATCATGGGCATAAGTAAAAATAATCCCTGGTGGTCCAGTGGAAGTTCTCCCATCACCCAATTGCGGGCATATGTAAAATTAAATTACCTGGTGGTCCAGTGGTATCCACCCACTGAGGTCCCCCACCACCCAGCACTCTCCCCATCATCGGCAGGTGGCAGAACTTCACCCACATGCTGCCCAACCACCCACCAAATGACAGCGTACAGTACAGTCTGCATGCCTATTGGACCACTACATGGACCATTGGCCAGCATGCAGACCATACCAATAAGGCCAATATGTGAATGAACGTTCATTCACATATCAGACCTGTGTAGGCCAGTATGGTTCGCATGCCCATTGGTCCACGCAGTGGTCCAATAGGTGTACAGACCGTACTGTATGCTGTCATTCAGCGGGCGGCCGGGCAGTATGCAGATGGGGTGCTGCCGCCCACACATGACGGGGAGTGCTAGGTGGTGGGGGACCTCAGTGGGCAGATGGGGGGGTGGTACCACTGGACCTCCAGGTAATTTAATTTTACATATGCCCCTGATTGGGCAATGGGGAACCTTCCACTGGACCACCAGGGATTATTTTTACTTTTGCCCATGATCGGGCACTGGAGGGCTTTCCGCTGGACCACCAGAGAGTATTAGTACATATGCCTGTGATCGGGCTATGGGGGGTATCCACTAGACCACCAGGGATCTATCATTACTTATGCCTGCAATCGGGTGATGGGGGGGTTACCACTGGACCACCAGGGATTTATCATTACATATGCCCACGATTAGGCATACAGGAGTGGGGGATATGCCATGGGACCACAGGGTGTCTGTCCCCGATGGCTGCAGCCTGGCAGGGTGGCAGGTGCAAGTCGCTGGGGAGCAGTGCACCACATGCAAATGGAGCCATAATGACATGCAAATGACCCCATTTGTGCCTTGCATGCATAAAGGCCTCATTTGCATACCCAGTGCTGAATGTCATGGTTGATGCACCTAGCACAACTGCACTTGCACTGGCGCATCCCCCTGCTCCTGTTCTGCCACTTGTGTTGGCACAGTGCATGTGCCATCAGTGCCATATTTAACAGTGCTGTGCCATGGTGCAGCACCGTTGAATATTGACTGGTCCATGATCTGACGCAGCCCAGTTGCACTGCACTTGGGCTTGCACACCTGCCAGTGCAGTATGAATTTCCAGCCCCATGTGTTTTGGGATAAATGCAAGAATAAAAAGTGATATCTGAATCAGCCAGTGAAGATATCATTGATATCTCCATGTTTCTATACGTCACTGTGATATCTCCACACTCCTATATGTCATACTGAAACTGATACTGCCAGTTTTACACTGCCATTCTGTTAAACAACTTTCACTTTTGTACTCTAATGCAGCGTGACTGCACCCTATTAGTACAGCTTACTAATCTGCTGACATACATTTGAAACAAGGTACAATCTGTCGAAATAATAAGAAAATCTCTTTTTGTATCTTAACATTTATCTACTTGATCTTGTCGTGTTCATTCTGCCCCCAAATCATTCTGCCAACTTTTTCTGCCCAAAAAGTTCCACTACTGTGTATTTTATTTAGAATTTGTGTCAGGATGTCAGGACTGTCACAGCGCTTGGTCACGCTACAAAATACATGGTAGTAGAACTTTTGGGGTGGAATGATTGAAGTCGGTAGAACGATTGGGGCCAGAACGTACACAGCAGGATCAACCAGATAAGTTTCAACATTAAAAAATAAACAGATTTTCTCACTATTTGCACAAATTGTGTCTTATTTTAAATGTATGCCAGCAGGTCATTAACCAGTACTAATGCTCGGTCACACTACATTTTTGAGGAACAAAGCAAAATAGTTGAACTAAATGGAAGTTTAAAAATGGCAGTATCAATCGCACAAATTTTTTCAATCCACAAAAACATGTTGTATAAACAGAACATGACATGGCTTGACTGAAGATATCATATTTATCTTCACTTGAGGCCAATGACATCAAGATATCATTGGCCTCTCATGAAGATAAATATGATATCTTCCATCAGGCCATGTCACATCAGAGACAGATAGATAGATAGATAGATAGATAGATAGATAGATAGATAGATAGATAGATAGATATACATTATTGGGGTATGTGCAATTTGTATTTTATATATATATATATATATATATATATATATATATATATATATATATAGAATTCTATGCAAAAAAGTTTGTTAATGCATCATTTTGGGTTAAACCACAAAAAGTCAGGAAATGAAAAATCTTTAGGGTTGCCCTTCCCCCCCGGACCCACCAATCATCCCAAGATTGACAGATGACGGGGTGTGTCATTGGGGTTATGAGGTCTAAATGTCTCCAGAACTGGATGTTTTTGCATTTTTCAGAATTTTCAAGAGATCTGCCATGTCCTACCACTGCGCATACCAAATTTCAGACAAATCGGTTGAACGGGTCCAAAGTTATTAGCATGCAACATTTTAACTTTAACATAACCCTAAATATAGTGGCACGACTGTGCCACTATATACTATATATATATATATATATATATATATATATATATATATCACAATTGACATACCCCAATAATGCAAAGCATCATGGGAAGCATATGCAAATGCCCATCAATTAATTTGAACTGGTTCAACTTTAAGCAGACTTGTATGGAGGTGTGTGTGTGTGTGTGTGTATGTAGCAGATAACCCACTCTTAGGTGTGCGCTCTAATATCGCATGCCTTGAGTTAGATTATGCATACGAGGCTGCAGGCTGAGTCAACCACCCAAGGCGTGCATATATCAGAGAACAACTGCACATCCTAGAGTGGGTTTTCTATCTTATAAAATGATAAAATGTTTTTTAGTGGGGTAAAGGTGCAGGTGTGCTGTCACACTCTGATATACGCACGGTCATGTGATGTGTTTTATACAGTCAGAACTTTGGATTTGGAGGAGGATGTTCTTCTCCATTTTATAAATATATATTTTTTGCTCTTCTATACATGTAGCTCAAGGAACAGCTGATAGTTGAAACCTGAAACTTACAGGTTCTTTACAGTTTTTTTTTATTCTTTGGTAACTGGGTAAGACCCATTAAGTTGAATCCCTGTTATTAGGTGAGATCCCAGAGCACTAGGGAGGTTAAGTGACTTGCATAGAGTCACACCATTTGCAAGTTGAAGTTGTAGAAATGAAACCCAGGTCTGCTGGATGTATCAAGCTCATTCACAGCTCATTAATTTAACCTCTAGACTCTACTGCCAGACCTAAGGAGATGCTTTTATAGGTGATTTAACAGAAACAATGTGTAATTTTTTAATTAATTAAAGAAAATCCTGTTTCTGTTCATATGCAGAATGTTCTTTCAGCATTCTAGTCATAAGCTATTGTGTGCGACAATAGCAGCTTCCATTTCTGTAACTCAAAATTTATTTACATGAACTGTTTTACTGAGTCTTAAAGGATACAAAAACATCACTGCTATTTATACAGCAGCTTGTGGTGATAGATACCCAGCCCTGCCACCAGTATTCTCCCTAGACCCAGCTGACTCCTTTGATCATTATCATTGATGACTTTACATCTCTTATTTTCCTCCTTGTTTTTAAAATGACTAGTCTAAGAATTTTCATTCTCTTTTATATGCAAAATTGTGTAATTCAGTCATGTATTTGGTAGCCCTCATCTGTACTTTTTCATATTTTGCATAATCTCTTACCAGATGCAGATGACAAAATTGGAAGACAGAGTCTAAATGAGGCCTATCATAAGACTTCTTTAGTGGTAACATGTAAGCATTAAACCACAACAGAGCATGTTTCTACTGTGGAATTAATCCATAGTGGGGGTGGACACAGGGCTGCAGGCCGAGTGCCTCCAGCCACCCAACTATGGATTAATTCCACAATAGAACCATGCTCTGGAGTGGTTTAATGCGCATGTAACATGGCAAGCATCTACAGAAAGAAGTACATTTGTTATGTAGTATAATACAAAAATAGACACAGACACTGATTAGATTTGTCATGTTTAAGACTGTATTCATAGTAAACATTCTGCTGCATGCAGCGTTTGCAGCATATATCATGGGTGGAAGGAGGACATAATTTACATTTCCAGAGACCTTTATGGTGTTATCATTGCAAGATATACTTTTATATTTGTTTTGCACTTACAGGGATGTTGTTGACTTACTCAAAACATCATGTTTCAGTTCTCTCAGGAATGGCACAATGCATGGTGGGATCAAAAACATCATCTAACGTTATTAATATGCAGTTCACAGAGAGAGACAGAAAGGGTGTCTGCAGTGGTACAGAAATAACTGGAGTGCTAACATTTCACAGCACCACAATACTGCTCCGGTCCCCCCGCCCCCCGAGAGACAACACTCCTCCAGTCTCTGCCTGCTGCATGTTGACCTGCACCCCAGGTTCCTGCTGAAGTGGTAACCCTCAGCAGAATCCTGTCTCCTCAGCAGCTGCTGCTATGTGATTGTCCTAGCTCATGAAACATACCTCTGCCATTCATGGTAGTGTAGCCAGCTTCTACTGTCACATGGCTGCTACTAATTCTGCCTCTCAAAAGTCCTTCTCTTAATGGGAAGTGCAGTTCAGAGACTATGACCCTCAGGTCAAAGCAGTCGCTTTCTTGGGCACCACAGTGCCTCCTCATCTGTGTCAGCCATAACACCCATGCTGTCACTAATGACTCTGTACTGTCACTTGCTCCTATGAGTAGTGCAGTCTCTAGCATCTCCCTGTCACTGTCTCTCTGTGGTTTTCCCACTGACAACACTCTGTGCTCAGTACTGTGTGGGTCACATCTCTGTTGTGGCTGCTGTTAATAAGCAGGGATTAATTGGTGCCAGTGGCATTGTATGCTCGGCCCCACAGGTCCATGGGGGTGGGTTGGAGGGAAGGGACTGACTACTCCTTGTATACATTAACCCAGGAGCAGGGGAAGGCATTGCAGTGCAGGGAACTGCTCAACCATTCACCTGCTGTAATTTCTAACATGGCTAAGTAAAAAGAATACTGGCTGATTGCTGCAAAGTAAAACAGAGCCGCAGACAATAGTGGCTGTTATTGGTACTACAGGAGCAACCATGGATTACTTGAGAATCAATCCATGGTTGCTCTATGGTCACCGGTTGTCATTCCTCCAATCCATGTTAGTTATTCTGCTGTGTTGTTTTGTGCCATGTTACAACACTGATTAGTGACTTGATATAAAATATCTCCTTAGGCAATCTAAAATTGTATTTGCCTTTTTATAAGTACAGCTGCATTCCTTTCCATGCCTTTTGTCCATGGTGATGATTATGCCTAGATCCCTCTCCGCATGTGTTACTCTCAGCTGGTTGTCACTCATACAGTATTCAAATAGTGAGTTTTTTTGTTTGTTTTTTTTTGTTCGTATTTTTTTTTTTGGCCAAAATGCATTACTGATCATTTTTTGTTAAAGCTCTTTCTTCTACTCGACCACTACCACAGTTTATTAAGGTCATTGTGAATACTATTATCTGATTTTTTTTTACACCAATTTCCCATATTATTGTGGAGGTCACTTATAAACAAACTAAACAATTCTTGCCCAGAACAGATCTCTGAGGCATACCACTCCCAACTTTACTAAGTGACCATAGCTGTCCTCTGACCCTCTCATGGTACATTCTTTCAGCCATATTTGTACTCATATGGTGGGATATTCAGACTGCACCAGGCTGTGGCACAAGCCTGGGCTTGGCGCAACTGGGATGTGCCAGGGTGCTGACAGGGTGATATTCAGTGGTGCTGCACCATGGCTCAGCACCATTGAATATCGCTCTGTGGCACCCACATTGTGCATGGTGCAGTGGCACTGCACCAGTACAAGTGGCCAGAGAGAGGCAGGGGGATGTGCCAGCGCAAGTGTCGTTGTGCTAGGCGCATCAACCATGATATTCAAAGGTGCACATGGAAATGGGGCCATAATGCATGCAAGGTGCAAATGGGGCCATTTGCATGTCACTATGGCCCAATTTGCATGCAGATGCACCCATCCCCGGTGGCTTGCATCTGGCGCCTTGCCAGGCTGCAGCCATTGGGGACCGACACCCCCTGCACAAGCGGCAAAGTGCCCCACTGCCCTATCGCAGGCATATGTATAAAGTTTAAAATGTCCCATATCCCTGCTGGTCAAGTGGACTGCTTGCACCCTGATTGCGGGCATATGTATAATAATTAGAATGTCCCATATCCCTGGTGGTCCAGTGGACCGCTCACAGACCAATTGTGGGCATATGTACAATATTTAAAATGTCCTATATCCCTGGTGGTGGGTAGTCCAGTGGACCGCTCGCAGCTCAATCGCAGGCATATACAGTATATAATAATTAGAATGTCCCATATCCCTGGTGGTCCAGTGGACTGCTCGCAGCCTGATCACGGGCATATGTACAAAATTTAAAATGTCCTATATCCCTGGTGGTCCAGTGGACCAATTGCAGCCCAATCATGGGCAGAGGTCTAAAGGATGATTAAATCCCATCCCTCGTGGTCAGCGGTACCCCCCTTCCCACCCTCACTGAGCCCCATCACCCTGGTCCCCGGGTTAAGCGGCGGGGGCAGCTCCCACCATAAGCTGCCCAGCAACATGCCGACTGACTGCATACCCGTACAGCTGCATCGCCCAATGGTCCTGGCGTGGGCCAATGGGCATACAGACCATACTGTACTACACAGTCCAGATATGTGAATAGATTCATTCACATATCTGGACTAATATGTGTACAATCTGCATCCATTGGCCCATGCTGTGGACAATAGTTCACAATGGTTGTACTGTACGAAGTCAGTCAGCAGGTCGGACGGGCTGCTTGCGGGTGGAGCTCGCCCATGATGACCGGGGTGGGAATGGCGGGGGCTCAGTGGGAAGGTGAGGAGAGGTGCCGCTGGACCAGCAGATGGGATTTAATCTTCCTTTAGACCTCTGCCCTGCGATCGGGCTGCAATCAGTCCACTGGACCACCAGGGATATAGGACATTTTAAATTTTCTACATATGCCCGCGATCGGGCTGCGAGCGGTCCACTGGACCACCAGGGATATGGGACGATTCATTTATTATACAAATGCCTGCAATCAGGCTGCGAGTCATCCACTGGACCACCAGGGATATGGGATGATTCATTTATTATACATATGCCTGCAATCGGGCATGGGGGTGCTACCCGATGGAGGGTGCCGCCGGAGCTCAGGTAGCCACCCATAGCTGGCAGCTGCCATGTTGCGCCCTGCAATATGGCAGCTCACCTGTGGGTGGCCAGCTGTTGCTCCTTTATTTTTTGGAACAACTGTATGCGACGCATGTAGGGGTTGTGTCTGCATGGGCTCTGCACATCCCAGGCTGAATATCAGGATGTGCGGGGGTATACATGGGCGTGCCCCCCCCACTTGCACTGCATACATTACTGATGCACCTCGGCACATCAGGATTTGTGCCACTCACTTTCCCCTTTTGAATATCACACCAGGGCGCATCAGTGGGTTGCAGTTGTGCCATGCGTAACCCTTCTGAATATCCCACCCATATTATCAATTTATGTGGAAAATGAAGTGGTGCCATTTTATCTGCTATATATCTGTGTGGGACTTTGCTGAATACTTTAGCGTAAACCAAGAAGACTACATTGACCAGCTTTCCCTGATCTAAAGCATAACTAACTTTTTCATAAAATGGCTGATGTCATGGCACAGGACTTACCCTTCCTGAAATCATGTTGTGTTGGGTCAAAAATACCCCTGGACTGATTTATTTTTTCTATCTGATCATTAATATTTTTTTGTTTTACTATTACTGAAGTTAAACTACGTGGTCTGTAATTGCCAGGGTCATCCCTATCCCTTTATTATAAACAGGGATCATGAATGTCATGAATGCTGTTGTCCAATTGTTTAGTATGCTATTTGTCTCATAAGATTTTATGAAGATGTGCCTTAAAAATCCCACAAAGTTTGAATCTGTTTTCTTTCAAAAGTCTAGGACGAAGGCTATCATGACCCTGTGATTTTTTTAACATCTTACTTTACGAGATCACCTTCTGCTACCTCAGTGTTTTCCATGTCTGTTGTACTTCATTTTCTATGTTTTTTTTTTACCGTATTAGACAAAATTGAACACAGACATGAAATTCTCATTTAATATATTTGTAATTTCCACCTCTTTATCTGCTCACTCACCCATGTTGATTAATGGGTCTACAGTTGATAGATTTTTCTTTTTGAATTAATATATTCATAAAAATCCTTAATACTACCAGAATGTGCCAAATTTCTTTAGATCCCGTTTTTCTTTCTTTATTAGTGTTTTTTTTTCTTTTTAAATAACAAATTAAATGACACAAACTCAGAGTCACAGTTATGTTTCTTAAACTTCATACTGTATATGCAAAGCACATTTTTATTTATTAGTTGTGTATTTTGATTGTAAGCTACATACTGTAGGTCTGTGCCTGTTAATTATTTTTCTCGATGAATTTGTCCTGCAAACCAATTAGCATTTCTTTGAATATTTCAAGCTTCAGCTGTATTTTTATTTTTATCTCGCTCTCTTCCAATCCTTAATGGCCAAAGTTCTAGTTATATTAAGGAAGTCCATATTCCCAAAATCATAATGTTCTGTTCACCCCATTTCCTTTACAGTTCTTCTTTCTGTAGTAAACATTATGGTGTTGTGGTAGCTCCCCACCAGGGTTTCTATGACCCCATACTTTATCTTCCCAATAGCCTCATTTGTTACGGTGACATTAAGAACTGAGTTCATGCACATGCTGTAATTCACATGCTGTATCAGGTTAGGTAGCTCATAGTTTTCCATTTCTTGTGGTACCATTTTCTTAGTCTACCTTTGGCATGGCTCCCTGTCAAGTCCATGCTGGCAAAATAGCATGGTACAAAACCGGATGGACAATACCAGTGCCAGCCACCACTATGCAGCTGCAAAAACGTAAGTTTATGTGGGGGGTTATGCCCCCTGCACCCCATTAAACTAATGTAACCAACTCCAAGGTGGACAACAAAGAGGGGGGGAAACTACCTGGATTGTGTGGTTATGTCTTGCACTAGCAGCCAAGTGATTTATGTGGTATTGTCCATGCAGTTTTGTACCATGAAGTTCACCAGCACGAACCTGACCAGACACCCTCTTGCATATTAAAGGCATCCATGATTACACAGTCTTTAATTGTGAAGTTTTCAAATTCCTTCAGTTATTCCACACATTGTGTGCAATCACTAGTGCAATCAATATTAGAAAGCTTATATACTACCCCAATTATTTACTGTCCTCTGCTATGCATCACTAGTTTGATCCATAATGATTCAGCTGTTTTATTTTATTTATTTTATTTATCAAGTCTAGGATTAAAAATGCCTTTGAGCCATGGCTCTTTTACAAAGGTTCCACATCAGAGAAATACAAATTATGGGGAACATCAAGACAGGCATTACAACAATGTGGACATTGCAAACAGAGTACAGATTAATACAGTTCAAGGGTAGCACTGTAACAAGGCAGCCAGCGGCATTTGTCAGAGAAAATAGACAACAGATAAGAAGTGCCAGAGTCATAGGGAGAGGGAAGAGGGTAGGGGAGAAGGAATGTAGGAAGGGTGGTGAGAGGGTGAAAAGTGCAGCATTGGGTATACCATGATGTGAGGGTAGAATCCAGTGAGGAGGGGAGGGGAGGGGGGAACAACTAGAGCAGAAAGGGAAGTGGAGAAACAAGGTTAAGTTGGGCAGTCACAGGAGCTGTTGGTAGTGAGATAGTCCCAGAGCCTAGTTTTAAACATACCAATAGTTGGGGCAGAGGAGATGGTTGGGCTGAGGCCATTGAACTGAGTAGTGCTCGATAAACAAAAGAGCATTGTCCCTGTGAAATGTGACAGTGGGGACTTTCAGTAGCTGTAGCATGGATCTCCTAAGGCACCATTTGTTAATTCGGTGTTGTAACAGAGTTGAGACCCCAGAAGGTGCAAGGCCAAGGTAGATTTTTTTTCACCATGGAGCAGGTGGGAAACTTTATGTGGTTTGATAGTTGGAGCCAGCCGGTCTGAGTGTACAGGTCACATGTGTGGGTAAGACGGTGAGCACCAGTGATGAGCCGACATGCTTTATTTAAGGCAGTTGAGAGGCATCAAAGGGTTGTGATTGTGGCTGAGCCATAAATGATGAGACCATAGTCTATTACAGAGATCACAGAGCTCAGGACTGCAACCTTCAAAGCTTTTGGCGTGAGGTGTGGTCTGTGTTTGTAGAGGAGACCAAGCCGTATATTAGCAGTTCTAGCTACATTATCTACATGAAGTCCATAGGAGAGATTAGGGTCAAACTGTATCCCTAAGTATTTGAAAGACCCCACCTGATCTAGAGTGTTCCCCTGGGTGGTGGAGATAGCCAAGTGGTATAGCTTGTATGGATTATGAGAGCTGCAGAAGAGCATAGATTTGGTTTTCTTGTCATTGAGGACCAGTTTATGATTAAGAAACCATGTCTCTACAAAACTGAAACCAAGTTGAAGGTTGTGTTGAAGGGTTGCAGGATATTTGTGAGTGGAGAATACGACAGCATCATCAGCATGTAGTATGATCTGCTCAGAGCAGTGGTAAGGGAGGGAGTTTAAGAAAAGGTTAAAAAGGAGGGGTCCTAGTATGGATTCCTGTGGGACACCCGAGCGAACAGACCGGTTTTCTAAGTAGCTTTTAAACCACAGAGAAGAGTCAGGTGATAGCTCAGCATTCAGTAGTTGGTGTATTAATAGTCCATGGTGTACTGTATCGAAGGCCTTGGAGAGGTCGATGAAAACTGTCCCTGTGAGAAGGCCATTGTCAAGGGATTTGTGCAAAGCTCCAGTGAACTCAAAAAGGGCTGTGGTGGTGCTGTGGCCTTTCCGGAAGCCACGTTGTTGTGGACAAGGTATATTGTATTTATCCAAGTGGTCGGTAAGTTGATCAGCCACAATGCACTCAAGTGCCTTAGAGAGTGGGAGCAGTATGGAGATAGGGCAATAATTTGAGTGAATCGTCTTGTCCCCACTTTTATGGATGGGTGTCACGGTGACTGTTTTCCATAGGTCCGGAATTTTCACAGCTGAGAGAACAGAGAGGTTTAGTATTTTTGTTAATGGATGAATTACCTCATCGAGGGTGAGCAACAAAGCCTAAGGTCCAGGTGTTGCTACTAGATCTAGATTTAGAGATAGCTGCAGTAATATAGCGGCGAGTTTCATTCAGCCTTACCTTCCTGAAGTAGAAGAGGAGATGGTTAGACTGAGGGGCTGAGGTATTTGAGGAGTAGGTCCTGTTTTCAAAAAAGTCATGGGGTAGAACTGCACTAAGGTCTGAAAAAGCCGTGTTAAAAATGTTTGCGATCACCTTGGGTCAAGGGTTGAGGATTCATCAACTATTAACATGGCGGAGAGGTTTTGGCTGCTTTCCTGTGACATCCTTGATATTGTCTCAGAAAGCACAACCATTTCCCATGTATTGGTGAGAGCATCTTTGTAATAGGTGGATTTCATTAGCCGTATGGCTTTTGTGCAGGCATTTCATGCTTGTTTGTAATTTGGATGTCAGTTGTTTGCCAGTGGCCCTGGCAACTGTCCAAGAGGTGATTCCTTAGTTTCAGCTGTGAGGAGAAGAGCTGTAGTGACCCATGGTTTAGAGAGAGTTTTTGTTTGCTCCTTTTAGCAGGGCAAAGAGGTCTGAGCTTTGTTGAAAATTGAGATGAAGTGATCAAGAGCCAAGTTAACATCTGTTGCTTCATAGATGGGTATCCAGTCTTGTAGAAGCAGGTGTTGTTTGAGATGTGGAAGTTTTCCATGAGGAAGGACTCTGCTAGCATTAATTTTGGGAGGGGCTTAAGGAATTTGTTAGACCATCGCACATGACTGGGGAATGGTCACTGAGTGAGTCTGGGAGAATGGTCATCAGAAATCCTTGTGGGGTGAGTGGTGAGGACCCAATCCAAGAGGGTACTGGTGCCAGTCTTGTAGTTAATCCTAGTAGGGGAGTTTACCATTTGCGTGAGGTTAGCAGCTGAGATGGAGTCTTTATAGGCACTGGCACTCAATGCTAACCAGTTTATGTTGAAATCCCCTAGTAGAATAAGTTCAGCTTTGAGAGGATGTGAGTTGATAAAGTTTAGGATGTCGTTGAATACATGTTTAGGGTCCCTGGGCAGGATGTATACAGAGACAAGAGTCAGAGCTTTACAGTTGGGACCTAGGATGATTTTTATTGGCAGAATCTGGGCTGAGGCAGAAAGTGATGGAGTTGCTACAGGGTGCCAAGACAGGGAGTCTTTGATATAGATTGCACAACCACCGCCTTTTTTGGATATCCGGTCCAGCCTGTGAACATTGTAGCCCTGTATTGTTACTGCTGAGTCAGGAACTTTAGCTGTCAGCCAAGTTTCCACCACTGCAAGGATGTCAGGGTTGTGTTGGTATATAAAGGCTTGGAGTGCATCCAGCTTTGGTAGTAGGCTGCAGATATTAATGGTTGCAAGGATAAGGGCACCTAGAGTTTGTGTGTGGCCTGAGCTTCTAGGGCCAGGATTGGGATGGACGCTGCCTGAGATGAGAAGGAGGAGGAGTAGGAGTTTTAAGGAGCAGAGTCACAGCTCTTTGAGAGATAGTTTTGATTGTTGTTTCCTGGAGTAGAAGTTGCAAGGTTCCAGGCGGTGTCACATATGGACTGCAAGGTGGTACAGTGTAGAGAGGTGGCCACACTTGTTGAGAGTAGTGGTCAGGTTAAGTAACCAGGAATATCCAAATGGTGCACCAAGCACAAGTCTCAGTGGAAGTGGAGAGTTCCTTGGAATAGCAGTGGAAACCAGAGTAGAGGGTGGTGGGGTGGGGTTGGGATGGGGTGTCTAGGACCAGGGAGAAAAAGAGGGAGCCAGGGCAGGAGGAGGAGGAGGAGAGGCGAGAAAGGCAGAAAGAGCCCACATGGCTTACGTACTAGATAAAGAGATAGAGATATAGCCCTCTAGTGGTGAGAGGATATAATCTGCTAATGGAAAAGTCAAAAAAAAAAAACTCTAAATTCACTTCTAATATCAACTCAGAACTTAAAATGACTGTAAGGATTAAACAAATTATTAAACCCTAGCACATAAATTCAACTAGAGACACAGAGGGAGATACAGTAGTTAGATGTGTGTTCAGCAGGAGATAGTGTGGGCCACTTGGAAATCAGCTTCCACTGGTACCAAATCCAAAAGTCAGGGCTAGTACCTTGCAGTACAGAGGATTTCTGAAAAACTGTTTAGGTTTGAGAAATTGAGGGGTCCGTGGTCTGGTCAGGCACACCAGATCCTTTGTAGTACAGAGGATTCTGAAAAACTGTCTCAGGTTCCAGAAATTGAGGGATCCGTTGCTGGTCAAGGCACGCTGTGATCAAATGGTTTATACTGCCTGTTATTTTGATAGTGGACAAGTTGATGCTGACATACATTGCCACACCTCTTCTTCTCTTTATCTTCCCATCCCTCCATTATAACCTATAACTATCAATCTCATTATTACAGGTGTCATACTCCACCTACCAAGTCTCAGTGAAAGCACACTACCTGGGTTATCATTCAGTAACAGGAGTGATCAGTCATCCATTTTATTATTTAGGCAATAAACATTCAAATATACTTGTTTTAGATTAGTAGCTCTTTCATTCCTTTCTTATTATTACAATTTGTAGTTCCAGTTGAATCCACCTCTTAACCCTTGTTCATTATTAAATGATTTGTATAACTCAAAAGAAGTCTGTTTCCAACTATTCTTGTCCTTTTTGTGGCTGCATAGCAGAGCTATGCTGATATATTGTTATGATGAAGAAGAGAGAGAAGGACTTAGGAAGCACATGACCAGATACCTTGACTGTGTCCTTCCACAGTGGAGTTAAAGTACAAGGGGTCCTCTTCATTTAGTACAGTGCTGTTTCTCCCTCCCCACCCTGTGCATTATTTCCTATTCCATGCTCACTTCCAGGTTCAGAGTGAGCACTTCTTTTCTTCCACTTATATATGTGATAATGTTTCCATGATGTCTTGTGGCACCCCCCACCCCACCCTCTGATTGCTGTCCCTGCTCTCTAGTACTGTTTCCCTGGTATCTACTGGCACCCCACCCTCAATGTCCCCATAATGTTCTTCTGTTTTCCTGGTGTCTAGTGGTACCTCCCACACTCCAGTCACTGCCCCTATATTTGTTGTGCTGTTTCTCTGGCTAGTGGCATCCCACCACCCTCCAGTCACCACTCCATAATGATGTACTGTTTTCCTGATGTCTAGTGGTGCCCCACCCTTTGATCACCATCACCATCACCATAATGATGCATTGTTTCTCTGGTGTCTAGTGGCACTCCCACCCTCCAATCACCATCCCTATAATGATGTATTGTTTCCCTGGTGTTTTGGCACCCCACCCTTGAATTGCCATCCCTATTGTTGTACTGTTTCTCTGGTGTTTTGTGGCACCCCACCCTCCAATTGCCATTCTCATAATGTTCTATTATTTCCTAATGTCTAGTGGCAACCACACTCTCCAATCACTATTTCCACTATATAGTGTTTCCTGGTGTCTAGTGGCCTCCCACCCTCTGATCATCATCCCTGTATTGTTCCACTGTCACCTGTAAAAAGAAAACTGTCTCGATGATTTTCTTAATCTGTAAAAAGAAAATGGCCCTCACCGATCTGAGCCCCCACCCAGATCTTCCACTCAACAGTCACCACCCCACCCCATCCACCCCCACACACACACACATCTTCACTCACCTTAACAGGTCCCACACAAAGATACATTCTCTAGTTGAAGACATATCTTGCTGCTGGAACCACTGACTGCAATATGAGAAACTAAGGTACAGAAAGTGTGGTTCTATGTATTTCAATGGGGTTTTGAACTGTGATGCATAACTGTCATTTTTGTATATTTTGGCCCCAAATTTTCAATGTGGCCCTTTTGGGACTCCACCTTTTGACCAAAGGCATTGGAATTATGTTATTTAGGCCAAAAGGATGATTTTTTGCTCATGCTGTGAAATGACCTTTTGGGCATGATTTGAAAATTTACACTGCCCTTGTTCATCGGCTGGAGTCATAAGAGGCTATATACTGAGAATTTTGAAATTATAAAAAATGACAAAGTTATGGTACACATTGAAATTGCTTCTATGCTCACTCATAACTTTGGTAATTTTCAATATTTTTTACCCCAAATGTTCAACACAGCTATTTTGTCACACACACCTCATAAATGTGCCAGCTGTAATTTTCAGATCCTGGCAAAATGTGTTTTTCCACCTGTGCCATGGAATGATGTTTCCTGGCATGGAATTACATTTTGGTGGGAATTTGAAACTTTCACCTATGGGGTTCATAAAAGTGGGGTGAAACCGCCTCTCACTTTTTTAGCTGCATCACTACCATAAGTTTGCAGCCATATTGCTCTGACCGAGTCCATTTATTTAGATGTAGTCAATCTCAGAGTAAGGGTTCAGATTTGAGATTCAGATTCTTTATTACAAAAATTTGCAGAAATCATATAGTTTGTCACATGCAAAAATAATGCATAATTCATAAAAATCTGTTTCTGTAAAGGAAAGGTGACTCATTGCAGAAACTACTCCACTTGCTTACAAAAGTGTGATCATATTCTTCTACCCAAAACATAAACCAGGTATTCATGTTCTGTATGGTCTCTTTCTTCCAATAGAGGCTATTGGTACCAGTAGAATGTCTGGCAATATTACATTATTTCCTTTCTGTTTTATTCTGTTGGCTAGATTTCTAAAATCCCTTTTGTTATTGTTGTCCAGATCTCAACCAATGTCATTTCTCCCCAGGTGCAGAGTAACTGGTACCTTCTCATCCCCACCATTTATTATGTCGTGCACCTTATCTAATATACTGTATCCAATACCCTCACACCTGGGAAGTAGTTCACCATTATTTTGTCTTTGAAACCCTCACAGACTACATAGTCTTTGTATCTCAGTATTGAATCACCTATTATTATGCAGCTAGGAGTGTCTCTGGGAGGGGAAGGTTGTTCCATCATCAGTAATTAGTGTCAGATTGGTCCTGTTCATCCTGTTTACTTCAGTGGGGGCTACAGAAGGGCTAGTAGTTTCCCAGTTCTCAGAAGGGATAGGAATTTCCTCACTCAGTATGTTGAATCTGTTTGTAGTATCAATGTTGTAAATCTCTGTGCTCCTCCCCTTGTTCCTTCTCTCATTGTTGTTTACTAATGCCCAGCTGTCATCTGCCTCATTTGTTCCAAACAAATGTATTCTGACAAGTCACTTTCCATTACCCCTCCCCCATATCCACCTCTGTGACATGTGTCCGTTATGGTCCTTCCTGAATGGGAGCAGGCTCACACATGGTGCTTTATTCATTTTTGAATACTAGTCAAGTACCCCCTCCGATTACCTGTCTCCTCTCCTCACTTGTGCTGACCTCTCATCCTACGCTCTTAAAAAAAACAGTCTTTACTCCTCTTACCCCTAGATATTGTTCTTCTTTTCTCCCAGAGAATTCCTAATTTGTGGAAAAATCACAAAACAAGTCCTCTTCCTTTCAGACTATTCACTGAAAGCAGCTGTGTGAGCTGACTAGGCCCAGTTGCAGTTGAATAACAGTCTGTCATATTCATTTACTGTTGCAATTGTCATTTGATAAGTGTAGTATGGTGTCTTGTGATTTTGTTGTCTGATTATCCCAGCTAAGTAATGCCTACCCCTTCTTTACCTTTGTTGAATGCTTTGTACTATACATTTTTGCTTACCTTCCCATACATTTGCTGAAGTTTGTACTGTACCCTATTTTGTTTTTCTAAGCAGCTGCTTTAAGTATCATATGAACAGTGTGTGTATTGTATCCCCCTGTTCCATAATTCTGTTTTAATGTTGTACAATCCACCTGTTCCATCTCTGTAATTATCTTTTATACAATTTTCCCAGTGTCCTTCTCCCAGGATGCACCTGGAAACTAGTTGTCTACACCTCAGTGCTTCTTTCCTTGCAAATAAATAAAACAAATAAAATGTAGCATCTGTCAGTATCTACTGCATACAAATATGTCTTTCCAGTGAAGTCTTAGCATCATCAGTTTTTCTAAAGACTTCCAACTTATGGTATTCGAAAGGGATTTGTTTAATAAACTGATATCTATTTTATGTCAGTACAATGGTCTTTAAAAAAAACTATTGTTTTTACATTTAAAGCACATTGTTTTGGGTGACAAAGGACTCTACCACCAACTGTAAGAAAAGTGCCTTTGTTATTGGGGAGGTGACACTGTTGTCCTGTTTCCAAACTCCTCCATTGCCCTTGTGATATTTGTTTTTAAGGAGAATTTCTGGTTTCTATTTAAAAAAAAGTCACAGCTGTTCTAGCAGAACTATTACACAAATGCACCCCAAATCTGAATTTCAGGACAGTCATTTTTTTGTTAGGGAATATATTTACCTTAAAATAGGATCCTATCCCTTTAGATTTCTTTTACTCTGGTTGAACTTGTTATATACCTTCCATACCTTCATAACCCTGGAAATGGTTCTGATGATACACACAGAGTATTATGATTTCGGGATCGGAGAAGCAGCAAGAATAAATGAAGTTTGAGAGGCAAAAATGCCAATTTCCATGCAAGTGTCTTTAGCAACAAAGAATAGAATTTGCAGCAAATCACATTTTGGGGGCACATTAAAAGATTTGGGTCCAGCTGTTAGTAATTTGTTTGGTGGAAACAGGCACATCACCCTAATGCAGCAGTATCTGTTACCCAGTGAAAAAAATGTCATCATGTAGTTTGTTAGCAAAAATGTATTTCTGACATCCTAAGATTCATCTTTAGTGTATTTTTAGTTTTTTCAGATATTGTTAATACAAGTTTTACAGCTAATTTTGTAATTAATGATTCACATAATTAAATAGGATCCAACATTTTTAAGCATCTCTTTCACTGAGGTTGCCAATTGAATGTACATTGCTAGATTCAAAAAATATTGCAGATGTGTTAGGATGGTACTGTCACATTTCTCATGATAAACAGCACAACACTGTACCAAGATATTTAATTTTTTGCATGGTGGGTATGGCATGCGAGTGGAAACTTTAAAATCCTGTATCTTTGTTCTGGAATAAAAGAAAACAAAAAGAAAATGCACACCTTAATATTTTGCCTGATGAAAATGATTGCTGAAAAAGATTTATGGTTACTAACAAATACTATGCTGGTTCAACTTTATGTAGGAATGCATGGTGCTGAAAAACCTCTCACACGATCTGCAAGGGTGCCAACAGAAGACACAGACACATGTTTTGTCCTACCAGGACTCATCAGTATGCCTCATCTGTATGACACCCCAGTGGAATGAATCAGCTACCTTAAGTTGGTCAATCAGGTTTGGGTTGTGGTGAGAGGCCTTTCGTCCATGCATTCTTACTTAAGTTGAACCAGCATAATATTTTGTGGTAATTTGTATATACAGCCCATGCTGCTTTGCATTATGGGGTATGTGTAATTTTGTCTTTCCTTGAAACTTGGCTTCTCCAGAAGCCCTTAGGGGTAACCCTTGCCTCAGTGCTTGTGCACTAAGGTTCTTTGTCTACTAACAAATACTGCTGCTTTAAGTATTATGCTGCTAGTAACAGAGATGCCAATGCCCTGTGACATATGGTTGTCCCCACCTGGCTGACAGTGCAGATGATATCATCTGCCAGTGGTACAACTGCAACACTGGAATTGTTTAAGATGGTCACACATCTCGACTGACATTTGGTGAACAGGAAACAGAAAAGTTGGAATGGGTGTTGTCATAAGTACAGTACTGTTACTGGTTAGATCTACTATTAACCTGAACTCCCTACTCTAGAAATCTTATAATTCCAGAGTTGAGCTTCAATACCATGTATTAGATTTGACTCCTCTGTTTTAAAACCTTGAAACTGGTGGTGCTTCATTGCCACAGTAATACACACAAACAAATTTGGCTGGATTTTCAAAGAGCTGCATCAAGTTTTTAGTGTAATTATGCTACTTGCAATATTAACTGTTAGACCACATAAAAGGCGGCCTATTATTTTGCCAAATGTGCACCACGTTGCACACAAAACAGTATGGGCCATATTTTCAAAGGCCATAGCATGTGCCAAGGGCAGCAACCAGAGCTATTTTCAAAGGTAGCTTGTGGCACTCAGCAGGCTGCTTGTGCCAAAGTGTGCTAGCACCCATCTTGCACCATGAAAGTGGCTCCGGCATGGCACTAGTGGGCTTGTGATAGACCCAGACTGCCACAGTCCTCAATTTCTGATTTTCAAAGACCTCCCAGAAACTAAGTGCCAAGTACCATTAGACCAGCAAAGGGCTGGCCTAACAGTACTTAGACATCTCCTGGGAGAGTCATCCAAAATGTGCCACTGTGTGGCCAGCCCTGATCCATCTCCAATAGTTGCTTCCTGGTGACCTAGTGGTCCCCTTCTCCCTGCTCTGATGTATCTTCTTGGTGCTCTAGTGCCCCCCCACCCGGCATGTAGTGCCCACAATCCCACACCCCCCTATCCATACCCCAGATTTGGTGACCAGCACAGCCCTCTGCATGCCACCATGGCCTGCCACTGAATGAACTATCAGTGCGTGTACTGTATATAGTCACACAATGACAGTTCATTCAGTGGCCGGCCATGGTGGTGGGGAGGGTGTGCTGGTCACCGAATCTGGTATATGGATTGGGGGTGGGCTTGTGGGTACTACGTGCCAGGTGGGGGCAGGGGCTAATAAAGCACCAGGGAGAATATATCCAAGGACCATCAGGGTGGGGGATGTCGGGTCACTGTAATGCCACTGATTGGCATATCAGGCATGGAATTGAGGGGCACCAGCATGGCCATGCGAGGGTGTAGCTTCACACACCATCCTGCAGTGTTGCGGCATTTCTTCTGTGTGCGCCATCTGTTTGGTGCACCCATTCCATTGCTGTAAGCAATGGGACTAAGGCACCAGGACCATGTCCCTTGTAAAATTAGGCACAGGGTCCTGGATGCACTAGCATTCAGCAGAAGCTGCCATTGTCGCAGCTTGTGTCAGAGTTTTGAAAATCCAGCCCTATGCGTGCATCAGAATAATCACACATGCATTATTTTTCCCCATTAAGTGCAGAAATTGTCACAAATGAATCAAAACATTTAAAAATTCCCCATGAATGTTTTGGTGCATTTAATATGTTGCAGGCTACACCTACAATTAAACACTGTACATGTGTCATGGGTTTTGAAAATCCATCTCAATGTCATTATTTCAAAGTTAAAAAATGTATCTGGTTCATCCTACTAATTTTGTTATGGTTTTAAACTGTAGCTGGTAACTTGGGCTGTGTTCTTCTTCTGGACAATGACTCATCACTTCACTTGGGTGGCAGCAGCAGTTACAAGTTCCATTTTAAAACAATAACAAACATGGCAGGATCAGCCAGATAACAGTTTCAACTAAAATAAAATCAGTAGGCATAAAACATGAAGTATGGAAAGCATATGTACTTTTTTTAACACACCTTCAGTGTTTGATTCCTTCACAAACCATTCAAGCTTGATTCCTGTGGTTTATGTGACATTGCACACCTTAGATGTGAAAACCCATACTATAACACACCTCAGCCCATATATTATTTTATACATTGCACTTCTTTGGTGAGCTGTGCCCACAGTTATATCCAGTGACTAACTTGATTAACTAGAATTTTTTTTAGCCTGTCTAAATTTGATAAAAGGTCTAACTTGGATACATTATAGGGGCATGATAGCACCCCTATAGTTAGGGTTGTGTAGGCTGCTTAATGTCAAACCCCAATTTTTTGCACTCTAATAACTTTGGTGTCATTTGATGAAATAGCTCAATATTTGGCATGTATGGTCAGACTATAGGATTCTCAAGACTTGAAAAGTTTCCTGACAGCATCTTGTTCATTTTTCAAGATACAGAGTGCCAAAAAAAATAGGAAAACCCACGTTTGGTTTCCCTATACCTAACATTGCATATTATTTGCTCTCACCTACATCCTAGATGATGTGGAATTTTTTAATGAAGTTTTCAGGGTTGAAGGGGCCTATGTCAAGAGTGTGCCTTTCAAAGGTTTCATGAAAAGTATTATAAGGTTCCAGAGTTATAAGGAGTTTTTGGATAACCAAGAAATGTGAGTAGTTAAAAAAAAAAGTTGTGACTGTTTATTTTCATGATTTACTTGTCATGGAAAAAAATACTGATCATGATGGCTGCCTTAAATGGGTATCCCATGAGGTGGGTGCATGGGGAAGGGCACCATCCATAATAGTGACTCCTTTCCAGTGCAATCCCTCACAGCAATGGGAGGTAGGGTGACCAGATGAGGGGATGGGTGACCTGGGCAACAGGATGTCATCATGTGTACATGCGTGGGGGGGAGCAAGCATGGTGAGCATGGGCTGTGAGGGGGTGGAGGACCTGTAGGGGGTGGCACTGCAGTGGATTGCCAAGCTGCATCATGGGTTGGCTTGTGGTTGGGGTGGGCGATGTATCGGGTTTGTGTCCAGGTGCTGGTGCGATTTTATTAGGCCCAGCCCAAACCTTTGTTTTTTAATGCTTTCACCCCCCCAACATGCACCCCCCTGGAGTTGAGAATCCTTTAGTAGGGAGGTGTGGGGGTGAAGCCCCCATTGGGGGGAGCAGCCCCCCACACAGAAAGCATTAAAATACATGTCCCAGCACTGTTGTCCTATGCAAGAAGGGTGTCAGAGTACCAAAAATGTTTTTGGCACTCTGACTGCGTAGATAATGGAGATCACCTTTAGACTTTCATTATTATCACATAGAACCCCAAAATGATACATTTTCAAAAAAAAAATAAATAGCTGAATCTAGCTAAATGGGACTGTTTAGCTAGATTCTTGTGTTTGTTTGTTTTTTAAAAACTTACCAGAAATACCTTTTCTGGGCACCCCAAAATACAGGGTGATCAGTTTAGCAAGATGAACCATTCAACCGCATTCTCTGTGTGAGAACAGCAGGACTTTCTTGAATGCTGAAGCCACAGATGGAGTCATGCTGTCAACTTCAATTCAAGCAGTGAGCCAGTGATCCCCCTGTCTGTCTCTCTTTGTCTGTCTTTGTCTCTCTCTTTGTCTATCTATCTGTGGTAGCCATCTATCTATCTATCTATCTATCTATCTATCTATCTATCTATCTATCTATCTATATGTCTATGTATCTACTAAGTTATTTCTATTATATCTATCTATCTATTAAATTATTTCTTAAGAGGACTAGGGTGCCCACCCCTAGTACTGCTTCTTTCACCACCCTCCTCCAAGTCACCCGCCTGTCCTTTGTAATGTTTATATATTTTAATTTATGAGTGAACCTGGTGTCCATCTCTGGTACCATTTCTCTTGACCCTCCCCAGCCCTCAAGGTCACCTGCTCCATTCCCTTTATGTAGGTGGTGGCACTGGGAGCCCAGCCCTGGTGCCACTAAACAATAACCTGACACTGGTGCCCAATCCCAGTGTCAGAAAGAATATCCCCTGAAATAAAAAGATCATTACTCAATTTGTTTGCCCTGTTAAAAGAAATGGCTCGCCAATCTGATCCTCCCCACACACACATGTGCCACCCTGACCTCCCACTCAGCACTCACCACTCCCACACCCCCACACACCCTACATTCACCAAAATATGTCCCATGGCAGAGATCTACCCTCCAATTGAAGACACATCTTGCTACTGGAACCAAAGACTGTGATATGAGAAAATCAGGTAAGTGTGGTTTAATGTATTTCAATGAGGTCTGAACTTTGATTCATAACTTTGATGTGTACATATTTTTACACCAAGTTTTCAACATGGTCTTTTGGGATCCCACCTAAAATCAGTAGTGGAATTATGGAAATCTGACCTGAAAGATGATTTTTCAGTCACTTTGCAAAATCACTTTTCAGGCATGAGTTGATTATTTTTACCACCCTTGTTCATGAGGTGGGATCATAAGAAGGCTATGTTGAAAGTCTGAGGTCAAAATATTTAAAACAGCAAAGCTATGAGCACACATTAGAATATTTCTATGCTCAGTCATAACTTTTCTAATTTTAAATATTTTGACCAAGTTTTCAGTATAGCCTTTTTCATAACACCTCATGGATGTGACAGCTGTCATTTTGTTTTAAATCCTGGCCAAAATGTGTTTTTGCATCTGTGGTGTGGAGTGACATTTCAGCAGAGATTTGAAAATGTTCCCCAATCAGGTTTATGAGGTGAGGTAATAAGAAGGCTATGCTGTACATTTGGTGTACAAATATGGTCAAATGAGCAAGTTATGACTTAAAGTTGCAATATTTCAGCATTCACTCATACCCTCACTCATAACCTCACAAACTTTCAATAGTTTAACTCCAAGCTTTGAACATAGCAATTTTTTACACCACCTCATAAAATATTGTCACTTTTTAAATCCTGGAGAAGACATGTTTTTGCATTTCTGGTGTGATATGACGTTTCAGCCAAATAAACTATAAATGTCACATGTCATGCTAATAAGGGGAGTCATAAAACAACTATCTTGAAAAATTGGGGTCAAAATTATAAAAAATAATTAAGAAATGTGTGTGGTGCCAATCTTGACCCCAGCAAGTATGCTTTGGTATCATGTCCTGGTGACCTCAGTTCTGGGGCAAGCACAGTGACCCAGCTGCATGTGTTAGGGTATGGCACTGTTATGCAACCCACCCCTCTCAGCCAGAGAATGAAAGATGTAGAGTTGCCCACATGAACCCAGGTACCTTATAGTGAAGACAACTCTTGCCTTGGCATAGGGCCTTACTCATCTGCATCGGTGGGTGGCAGAGTCCACGTGTATTTACTGACAGATGGACTCTTTGCCCTGTGTGTCTGTAGCTGGGCCACATGGAAGCACAGGGAACAGAGTGCCCTGTGCTTCTACAGCCCACCAGGCAGCCCCATGATGTCTTGCTATACATCACTGCATGGACGTGCAGGCCCCTAGGTGAATGGACTTTTCTCTTGTTTCTCTTGGACCATGTGCATCTGCTCTCACAGGTCCCAAAGGGACTTGTATAAATGAGAATATGATTCTACTATCTCAAAAAGGAAGGCTATTCTTTGCAAAAAAAAATCTGTGTTAATGCACCAGTTAAGATTCAACTTATTGCCACAGAAGTAGGAAAATGTGGCATTAGGGTTTCCAAACCTAACTCCCCACCCTCACCCGCAGAAAATTCAAAGCTGGGACAGTGAATGTTACATGAATCTCCCGTTAGTGTGCTGTTGTGATTGGGACTGGGACTGCCGACAGCTGGGGCAGTTCAACCTTAAAAGCCCATGCCACCCATGGGCATGAGCGCCGTGGCGTGAGCGTCATGAGTGGCACGGGCGCCACTCGATGAGGAAAAACGGACAGTAAGCTTACATTTTATGTTTGAGTAGACTACTGTTTAGGGATTGTAAGCTTGAATAATGCATTTACTTAGCATTTTTGGGGGTTGGGTTTTAATGGGGTTATGGTTAACCAGCCCATATCTATTAGATGTAAATGATAATATTATATGTAAAGGATCAGTATTTATGACTATGGGGATCTATGTTCAAGATCACCATACTTTAGTTAGGAGGCGAAATTCATTTACAAACTCGAGAGATTATGTATGGGATTATTAAAAATTAAAAAGATCTTTAATGTGGTGGAAAATAAGATTATGAGCTTGTTTTTCTCTGTCCTCCTGATACAGTGTGGTGATGTTGAAGTTAACCCTGGACCTAAAAAGCAATTAGGGTAACAATTATTCATGAAAATGTAAGAAGTCTTGTTTGTAAAATGGATAAATATAGGGCTTGGGTATCTGATTTATCTTGTGACATTTTAGCTATTTCAGAGATGTGGTTGCATTCTGGCATCCTTAATGAGGAAGTGGAATTGGTAGGGTATAATCTGGTAAGGCAGGATGGGGTAAAAGGGAAGGGGGTGTATCGTTTTATTTAAGGAATTCTTTGGGTCCATACCAAATATTATTTGGGAAAAATGTGGAAGGGATTGATTGTTTGGTAGTTAGGTTGTTAAAATTGAAGTTAACAATTGGAGTATTTTATGCACCCCCCAAAACTAAATTAAGCAATTTTGACATTCTAGCTGATTTTCTTTTTGAAATTTTGAAAGATCAAAGTGTAGTACTAACTGGAGATTTTAATGCAGCCTGGGGACAAACAAGAGGTAATAAACTTAGATCTAGTTTTGAAATATTAGGTTTACAACAATTGAGACAACATCCAACTAGAAGTTTAAACAATAGAACAACTGGAACTATATTACATTTGTTTTTTGTTTCCGATGATCTGAAGGTTGAGAGCTGTAAGGTGTTACTATTGAATATGGGGGATCATAACCCTATTCAATGTCACTTACTAATCCAAAAAGTTAGGTGTAATGATGATTATGAGTTTTGGGTACGTTACTTTAGGCACTTTAATGAGTCATCATTTAGGGACAGTCTCAGAAATTTTGACTGGTCTAGGATATTTTGATTCTGATTTGGATTTAGCTATTCAAGAATTTACTGATTCTTTCCTTTATATAATTCAAATTCATGCCCTAAAATAAAAAAGTAATAACATTAAAAATCCATTATGGCTTAATGATAAATTGAAAACCCTTTTGCATATTAAAAAAGAATATGAAAAAAGCCAAAAATCTAAATTGGAGAGGGATTGGGATCTTTTAAAAAATGGAGAAACAAATGTAAACATAAAGTAAAATTGGCAAAAAAGATACTTCCAGAGTTCTTTTGATAATTACATGACCCAAATAAATTCTGGAATTATTTCCAATGTAAGAACTCCGCTGAAATCTCAGACTTTAATTAGTTTAATAGTGGGAGATAGTTTGGTTGATAATCCTTTAGAAGTGGCTAACTTGTTGAACCACTATTTTAAGGACTTACCAGATTTAAAGATATCTAACCTAGGAGTGTTGCCCAGGAGGTATACACTCTGATATTTTCTCCTTGAATAATGAGGGCTTTAACTTGAAGAATATAAGGATACAGGATGTAGCTAGGAATTGAGGAATCTAAAAATATCAAAACGTGCTGGAATAGATAATATTGATCCAAATTTCTGAAATTGGGGTCTGACGTGATAGCTCCTATAGTTACTTACTTTTATAATTGGAGTATGCAGTCTTCAGTTGTTCCTGATTGTTGGAACATGGGTGAAATTATTCCTATTTATAAGGGTGGTGATATCACAGCCCCTTCCAACTATAGACCAATCACTTTGCTTCCGATTTTGTCTAAGGTGCTGGAAAAGCTGATAAATAATCAGCTTGTGCAGTACCTTGATCATTCGGGGTTGTTAACAAATTGTCAGCATGGATTTAGAGGGGGTAGGTCCACAAATACTGCCCTACTTGATTTTGGTAACCTGGTGGCAACATCATTGAACCTGGGAAACCAAACTGGGGCAGTGTTTCTGGGCCTAAGTAAAGCTTTTGACCTAGTTCATCATGAATCATTATTGTTTAGATTGCAAAACTTAGGGATATATCATAACTCATTACAGTGGTTTAGATCCTATTTAACTAATCAAAAACAAAGGGTGGTCTGTGGGGCGCTGTCTCGGATCTCCTGATTTGAATGCTTGGTGTACCTCAGGGGTCAATTTTGGGCCCTATGTTATTTAATATCTATATTAATGATCTCCTGATTATGTAGTTGGCACTAATGTCAGACTTTATGCAGATGATATACGTATTGGTAGCATCTGCTAAAGATCCTAGGAGCTGAGGCAGCGACTCCAGACAGATTCTCTAATATTGAAACTTGGATAAGAAACTCTGGACTTTTGATAAGTACTGGAAGACTCAGAGTATGATTTTTCTGTAGGATCTAAACCTAATAAAGAAATAACTGATTTCAAAATTAGTTTTGGATGGGAAAAGGTACAAGGGTTAGTACTTATAAATATTTGGGAGTTTGGTTGATTACCGTTTTCTTTTTCAGATCATATTTTGTCACAAATAAAAAAAGTCAATCAAAGACTGGGGGCATTGAGAAGAGTGTTTGACTAGGGATGTCAAGATTAAATTGGTAAAACAATTGTTGTTGCCTGTACTAGATTATGGTTTATCATTATATATACATTCTTATAAAAAATGCTTACACAAACTGGACCAGTCTTATTATAGATTGGGGAATTATATCCTAAATAATGGATCTCGAGTCCATCATTGTGTAGTTTATCAGGAACTTGGCTGGTTGCACCCAATAGCTCGAAGAGAATATATATAGCTTACTATATGTCATGGTTTGATACATCTAAAGTGCATCCTTTATGAAATTTGATATGTCAGAATTCAGACTCTAAATATTCAGATAGCTTTAGGAGGACTACTACTAAAAAGTTGCCCATGATACAAATTATGAATCATACGGGGATATGGTGTTACAAAATAGTTTAGCGGGGATATGGAATAAGTTACCTCGTCACATGACTGAAATTTCTGATCAGCATATTTTTAAATTGGAATTGTATAATCATTTAAATGTTCGATTGTAATTGTTTTTAGGTAATTGTGATTTTGTATTTTGTTTTATTCTGTATTGTTTGTCTTTATTGTAAATTCCACAGTTATTTGTTGTAAATGGGGATTTTTCTCCATCAGATTAACCTGTATAAAAATAAATTTTTAAACAAACAAACAAACACCCACCAAGCAGCAAAAGGAAATAAACATTAGGGTTTGGGGTTGACAACCCCAAGGAAGACCACACCACTAATTTGCCAGGACTCTGGAGACCCAGAACCCTAAGGTTTTTCCTTTTCATACTTCGGGGAGGTGGGGATGGGGATCTAATTTAGGAAATCCTAACATCACATTTCCCTACTTTAGTGGTGTTAAGTTGAACCCTAACTGCTGTATTAACACAGCGTGTTGCAAATAACATGGAATATGTAATAGGTTGCAGTGGAAGAACAGATTTATCTTCACTAGTGAATGGCAAGACCCACAACTCATATGTGGTGAGGCCACGAGTTACCATAGCTATGAAGGTCCTGACACTTAGTACTCACTTGAGGAGATAAGTAAAGGCTCTACCCACAATTACATTTTTCTTCTTTATTAAGAATTGTCTTCCACCTATGATGGAACATTTTGTGGCTCCACTGCCACTTCTTCAGGCAAGGTGGTATTTTTTTCTTATGGGCTTGCATTACATATGTCACAGGTAAGTTCCTGGTTCATATTTATTTCATTGCTCCAACTGGCTTACCCTCCCTGAATTGCCTTTAATCATGTCTTCCAAAGACTGCTTTACCCTGAAACAGGTATCTTCGAGCCTCCAGGGAGTGACCGACTTCTGACTTCATTCAGTCAAAAGAATGAAGCCACAAAACTTTATAAGGGGAAAACAATTATTTTTCTTATACTTTAGTTTTATTCATTCATTTTTAAGTAAATACACCAAAAGGTATATCTATCTCTAAAGAAATCTAGTCCATGACTTGCAGAGAAAGAAGAACAAAAGGAAGAGAGAAAAAAAAAGATTCAGCATTGCTTAGGATTGCTCTAGGTTATTTTATACAATCCATAAGTCAAAGGCTATAAACAAAACAAAAGTTAATCGTCTCCAAATACAAGCCATCCAACTTAGCAAATGGATAGCATAATGTTTCTAAAGTATCTGGTGTGCCCTTTATGAGCAATTATGTTCTATATTAATTTTCCTTTTTAAGCTTTTATAACATCCTTGGTCTAAACAGCAGTATTTAAAGAGGAAAAAAAAACTAAATCTGCTGCAAACAAAAATCAAGCTTTAAAGTATTTCCAGTTCAGCAGCAATAATAGATATTTCTTTCTCAGACTGTGGAGGAAATTCCGTTTCTTCATCTTCATGTTCTTTTTCATACTGATCATGTAGAAGAGGAAATCTGGTCAATTTCAAAGAAAATATAAACTTTGCCTTTGTAAGTCACTTTCACTTTAGCCTGAGCCAGTAACTGGAATTGTGCTCCCAACTAGAGCATTTCCTGGTGATGTGAAGAAAACATTTACATATTTGCCGGATTGCATATGCAAAATCTGGATAAATATAGAATTTATAACCATTTTGTATGAGTTGTCACTTTAATCTTGCCAATCTCATCACTAAGTCTTTATCAGATTCAAAGGCAAAGACTACCATGATAGTAACTTTAAGGTCTTCTGTTTCAGTTTCTGTCCCAACCAAAAATTCTGCTTTTAATCTGCACTCCTGTACTCTATAAGCTTTAGTCAGGAGTGAGGGCTATCCTCAGAAAGTCAAACATGTATAAGAGAATATGTTTTACTAATTCCTGTACAGACTAGAAATTTTTATCAAGTGAAATAGGCATTCCTACCAATCATAAGTTCCTGTAACGAGTCTGATTTTCAAAATTTTTCAGTCATCTGGGACATGTTATAGGTTCCCTTGAAACATTGTTAGCCATAGCTTCAGCAGCTTGAACCTGACTTGTTAAACCATTTATGGCCTCTGTGTTTATCTTTACCTGTATGATTGCACTTTCTGTCTTCTCTCTGTTTATTTTTATATCGTTTTGAAGGAAATCCACTTTGGTGTTTAAGGCTTCAAATCTGCAATTGTACCTTTCGATCCATGAAAAGATTTTGTTAATTGATTCACCCAAAGAATCAATTGCATGCTTTAGTAAATCAACAATATTTTCAGAAGCATTATAGGCCATTCTGGAGTCATCCACTGTAAACATTTCAGCTCCAGTTCCAGCTCCAGCTACAGATTCTGTTTTCTTATTAGAAGATAGTATATTCTGTGCTCATTGGGGCTCTAAAAGTATGTTAGGTATAGATGGAAGCTGGAGGGTAGACTCAGCACCAGGTAATCCATGTGGTTTCCTGGGACTTCTCTGGCCTTTAGTGCTGGCTGCTAGCTTGAATTGTTTTTTAGTTGGTCTGCTGCAAGGGGAAGAAAAACTTTCTTCAGATGAAGTTGATGACAAAATCTTACATTCTCAGACATAGAAATTTGATGTTTTTATTTATGTTAAGCAGAATAAATAGAATAATCTCCACAAAAGACCCCCTACAAATGAAGAGAGCTACATCCCAGTGGCCATTTTACTTTCTCTCTGCTGGAAGGTTGTTCCAACAGGGAAGACAATTCTTAAAGAAGAACATTTTAAGTAGAGCCTTTACTTCTGTATTGATAATATGCACTGCTATTGAAGGACTCTCCAGCATTTACAATTTATTTGGCCTATAAGAGCACAGGGCATCCTGGACCTACCAATTGTATTGATATATATACCACAACAGTTGTAATGTTTCTATTAGTATCTTACCTTTCTAAAACTTGAAACTGCCTTTCTTTTCATTGTAAACTCTCTGTTTGACCCATTGTTCTATGCATTCTATTTCCAGACTCAAAATGAAAATTGCATGTTCTAAATGAAATAACTTGTATTTAAGTTTAATAAAAAGTGTTTTAAATAAAAATAAACATTTATCCTAAAATTACATGAAATGTTTTATCCAATTTATTCTCCAGCTGTGGTATATATCCCTTATGTATAGTTTTTGTTTTTAAGAAGAATTGCCAAGTAAAAGTTATCAATTACAAATAGTATAAACCTCTCCCTCTTGCACACTGTGACCCCAGAGTAAGAGTTCACCTGTGAATCTGCAGGAAACCTGTCATAGAGTCTCCTTTGAGTAGTTCTTGAAGGAGGACTGGGATAAACAATTCACATGGGTAATTGTACAGTATATGTCTTTATCTCTAATTAATTCTACACTTGTTACATTTTCTTCTTAGATAAAAGCCTGTATCTATAAAAAAATTTAAATTAATTGCCTATGCCATGAATAAATACACCATTTAAGCACTCCATGGCATAAAATATTTTTTTCCTAGTTTCTTAACATGGAAGATTAGCAATATCATGTTTTGATTCTACCCTTTCTGGTAAACTGCGTATGAAGAATCTCCTATAGATTCCTTGAGCAGTCATCAGTAGTCAAAGCAAACAGTGCATGTGTATTCTATACTGAGGGTCTATTCTCATAGACTTTTCTATAATAAATAATATAGCACATAAACCTTTGTAGATACAATATACTAATTCACAGGCCAATAGTGTCTACATTTTAGTAAATGTTGTGTCATGAAATGTTTGATAGTTATTGTGACTGCTATTGTACTCTTCCAAGCAATGCCCTCTTGTTGATTATTTATATATTGAACTAAAATGGAACATTCTCAGCCAATCATAGTGCAAAAACATTGAATAGTTATCCTGTGATAATTTAAAGTGCATTGAAACTCAGACCTGTACAGCATGCAAATACTTGCAGTCTTTTTGTTTTGTTTTGTTTGTTTAGTTGTTTAGTTTTTTTTTCTTTTGCCCAGGAAAGTCACACTGAGCCAAAACTTAATTGCAGGTGCACCCAGTGTGTGTCTATGTGTGTGTGGGAGGGGGGCTAATGAATGGGAATTAAAACAAGGTAAAAAATACAACACATGATAATACAGATTATAACAACAATTATGGTGGCACATGAGTTCCATAATCATTAGGATTGGGTTTGCACTTTAGTTTTAAATTGTAATATTCAGCTGCTTCTATCTTGGCTGTTCTTTGATGGGTTTTTTACAATTTTTGAAAGTGTGTATTCTACCCTGGGATCTCTTGCTCTGCCTATTTTGGTGAAATATGGTTCATGTTCATATTAGCCTGAGATTGGCAAAAAAAAAAAATGTGAAGATTACCAACTTTAAAAATAAATAAGGTAAATTCATGCATCACTGCCACTGTCATATGCAGAACAGTCTGAGGCATGTGAATTGCCCTGATCAGAGAGCTAACAGTGAGGTCACCATTGCTTCAGTTCATGATTGGTGGTTGAAACCCATCCCCACTGCCAGTACTGTATCTTTCCCTCCCAGTTCCCACACCCCTAAAAGCAGTCTGTCCACATTTTACCAGCAGTCAGGAGCCCAGCCCCAAGGCTGGCATCATTATTACTACCACATAGTCTCACTCCATCTCTCCAGAAAAAATAACCCCCTGCCTAACCACTCAGTGGCACCCACCACTCTCCACAGCCTGCAAATAAAAGAACATTTGGTACTTTTGTGGGTAACCAGCACAGCACTCCCTCTACCTTGGCCAGCCACCATCCACTGCACAAAAACTACCCCTGCAAACTTGTGAAGTCCAAAAAATGCAAACTGTGCATGTGCATGGGCTTGCGTTGTTTTTTTATATCCAAAGATTGCATGAACGGGAGTGCACTTGGGTTTGCAGTGCTAAGTTAAGAGGTAGCAAGCAGTTCTAGGAAGTAAAAACCAGCACCCACACAACCTCAGTTTGTATATTTATGCTTAACAGTTCTTTACTCTTTTCATAGTTAAAGTTATTAGAACTGTAGCAGATCACTTGAGTGCCATGAATTCAAAGCAGAGCATACCTGTAATGATGTCCAAAGCAGTGCTTGATTTTATTTAAAGTGCATGATAATTCAGCATAAAACACACAGAACACTACTATCTTCTACCCTCTCCTCTCAGTCATTAGTTAGAGGTCCACCTGACCTGATGCATTCCATGCTTGTTAGCGTTTGCCAAAACTCAAGTGATCTGCCACAGTTCTGATAACTTTAAGAAGCAGAGTAAAGAACTGTCAAGTATAAATATACAAACCAAGGTTGTGCGGTGCTGGTTTTCACTTCCTGGAATTGCTGTTTTTTTATATCTTGATTTTTCTTAGTTCATTAGTTAGTTGGTTGAGAAGAACAGATAAGAAAAGTAAATAATTATTTTACTCCCATTTTTGATGTTATACTAACACTCAGATTTTAAGAATCTGTTTCCCATTCTACAATTTACATTGGTAGGTAGTAGCATTCTTTATTTGTTCAATCATTTAAAGGCAACAATCATTATAAAGAGTAAATACTAAAACAAAATATCAAAAATCAAATAAATATAGAACAAGTAATAAAACATATAAACACTAAAAACATATTAAACAATAAGAGTTGACATAAAGTTAATACATAATATGAGAAAAAAATTAACAACCTATGCAGTAGGTTAAAATATAAGAATTAAACTTATGGGTTCTTCAGATTTAAAATAATCTGTTTTTCTGACCTTATGAAAGGTTACTAAATAGTTGGCTACATTAGTAATGATCTTGTCATGTTTAGCATTAAATAAAATCAAAAGTGGTATTCTTTCATCTGTACATTGTAATAATATCACTATAGGAAAAATCCATTTTTTTCTGGCCTTATTGTACCATCTACAATGTAAGACAATATGCAATAAATCTTCCATATCAGTGTTATTACAAAAGCATAATTCTACTCCCAGGTTTGAGGCTTTTCCAACTCTGGCTTTAAGAACATTAACTTCAAACATGCCAATTTTAAATTTGGCATTGGTTTTCCCATAAAATGAATTGATCAAAACATCTAGATAGTATCTATATTTGAATTTACAATCATATTCACTATACCATTTGGCAAATGTTGCTTCAAAACTGCTTTAAGATTTTGAGATATATAATAGTCCTCAATTTTCATGTAAATGTAAGGTTTGTATCTAGTACTTACTATTCGTTCTTTACAGTTAATTTTGGAAGAGCCTCCAATAAATATCTACAAAACAGAGAGTTATGTGAGCAAGCCATGGGAAGGCCCAACTAATATGCAGGCCTATGCTAACAGTAGAATGATCAATTTTGGACAAAATTAAGCACTCTTCCTGAAAAAGATTAATTAAAAATGTTTAAGGGACAAAGAGAACTGGTTAAAGATAGGAAGACACTGATTTTAAAGAAAATGAAAGATGGCTTTCATTAGTTTGATCCTTACTTGCTCAGGATTTATTATAGTCCATTTATTCTGAGGTTGATGTTCCCTCCTCACTTGTCTCTAGAGTTCTGGCAGAGCCCTTTGTGTTTTACTTTTTCTTTTGAGGTGAACTTGTTCCAGCTGCAGGTACATTTCCTTTACCATTTTTACTTCATTGTTGTGTATCAGTGTTCTTAGCCTCCCATATTCATTTCAGAGCAACAGTAGGTAGACATAATTTCCTGTTTTAACTTCTTTGCTGTGCATCAGTTTGTAGAGTTTTTAGCCTTCCACTGTCATTTCTGAGCCCCAGCTGTGCATGTGTTTTGAGTTCTAACCAGTGCAGATTTCACCCTTGCCCCCTACCAAAATACCAGATTAGAATTCTGTGCTCCTTACACAAGCTGTCTAGCTCACTAATGAAAAAAGAGAGAGACAGACAGACAGAGAGAGAGAGAGAGAGAGAGAGAGAAAGAGAGCAGCCCCCCCAATCAGAATGCCTGATTAGAGTTCCAGGCTCACAAAAGAGGCTACATGCTGCTCAATAATTAAGCACAAGAGAGTCAGCAGTAGGTTGAGATGGTAGAGAATTAGCAGTGTACTGATTTTGTGTTGTATCATGAGATCCCTACTAGCTTGAGAATGTAGTTGCATAACTAAACAGTTGCTTAAAAGTGGGAATTAATCATCCAGTTGATGTGTTTCTAGGATTCTGAAACCTATTTTATAAAGCATGATTGTACATATGCACAACATTGGCAGTACGATGTGATACTAGCAGCCAGTGCTCCACACGCTGAGTGGAAGCAGTAGGGGTGATTATCAATATTTTTTTTTTATTTAGTTGTTTAACCAGGTATAGCACACTAAGCTGAAAGCTTTTTTATAGGAGCGACCTGGGAGCACAAGGAGGTTAAGAGACTTGCTCAGGGTCACACAGTATGCAAGTGGAAGCTGTGGGATTCAAACCCAGGTCTGGTCTGCTGGATGTCACCAGATTTGCAGCTCAGAGCCTTAGACCACTGCGCTATTAACTGTGTATAGTGAAGACATTTTCAGTAGTTGCTGACTGGCTGAGCAGAAGGTCTGTTGCAACTTGGAAAAATGCTAAAAATCAAGTTATAGTACCAAGTATCAGGGAGGAAGTATCTCAGACCCCAATATTAAGCAAAGAAAGTCACTGGCTGCAGGTGCACAGTGGGTTAGGAGTTGGTTTTGAGGCATGTCCTGTCAAAACCACAACAACACATACGATGGTCAAAAACCACCCAGGCATAACAATGTGCATGGTTTGGAGTTTATCTAATCTAGTGTGGCTTGGGACTGTGCAATTTTGTACTGACCATGCAGCGCACTTTCTGCCTGCAGTGTTTTGACCATGCAGTCTTGAGATAGGACCATTTTGAGGTAGCAGAGGGCTCAGGGATTCGAGATGGGTCCATCTACATACAATACTATTATCATTTAGATGAAAATACCACTGTAATAGGGTGTGGGATAACAGATGGACACAACAGTATGATATAACATTCAATGCACCATTGGCAAGCCGCAATGTTTATTTGTTCCAAAACCAACAGAAAGAAAATAAAGTAAAAGGCTCAAACTGTGAGCAAAATAAAGGCTATATAAAGTAAATAACATTCTGTACCATTGTGGCAAACTTAAGCATTCAGTTTCCACTTGTGTGATAAGGTCTTATCAACCCTTCTCACTCCCTGGTCAGAAAACACTGACCCTATCTGGCCAAATGCTGAACAGGTTAGCCCTTTTATGCCTGCCCACAAAGTCATGTGTCTACAGCATCATCATGTTTGTATGAGTTTGTTTTTAGAGCTCCATTTAATTTATATAATATATGGAGCTCATATTAATATTCACTATATCAGGTCTGAGCAAACAGAACATATTTTTAGTTCGGAGAACTTTGATTTCAAACAGGAAACATTTCATCAGGTCTAAGGTAAGGTGTTGCAGTATAAAGGTAGACACCAGAGGCTGCTGCCACCCTATAATGCAAGCACACAGCAACTAGGCAAACAGACACACACCCTGCTTGCAGAGGTCTGCAGAGCATTGCTTCTTTTGGGAGTAAGGTTTAACTTAGTTTGCTTTCTTTCTCACTCTGTCTGGTTATTTATTATTTTAATACAATAATGCCTTGTTACCAAGCAAAGGAGACTAGCTGAGGTTTGTTTTTAAAACTTACTGAGGGATTCACCAGTGCCAAAATTTGCACTTCCTAGTGAGAAAAGCTTAATTATGTAGCTCCAGCCAGAACAGCTGAGGAACAGGAAGTAGCTAAAAAACTCCTGAAGGATTTTTTCTCCTTCAAAATGCAGCCTGTATATTTCCTTTTAAAGTATTTATATTTTAAAATAATAGAGCGGTTCCTTTTGCATTTTAACCAGTATTCTTTGGGAGAAACACATTTATTTAGCCCCTTCCTGATGGCTTGTGTTTCAGCTAATAACCTGAGTGTTACTCTGACACTTTAATGGGGTTGTAACTCAGGATAGCCTCTCCCATTTCATTTCAGTAGGGAAATAGCATTATTTTATTTAAACAACCCACTGGTCAGCAGGAGCACATATTTGCTGGTTGTTATGTGCTTTTACCTATGCACATGATAAATACCTATTTCAAGCTTGTTTGGTGTAAAGCCCCAAATATCAAAAAGCTCAATACACTTAAAGGGATTTTTTCTCAAGACCCATTTCTGATAATATAGCACCAAATGTAGCTACTTCAAAACTTTTAGCTACGGGTTAAATACCAGTCTGATTTTTAAATTACCACACTTGTTAATACAGTGAGGTGGCTTCTAACATTCAGATATTTAACTGCCAGGCGATTATACAATGTCAGGCCCTTTTCTATCACCATGTTTTGACTGCACCTAGCCTTACTTTTGGTCCACAGAAAAATTGAAAAACAGCGCCGACAGAAAAACTTTTAGATGGAGGGGGCCTCAGTGGTGGCCAACCATCTGAACTAATAGCATAAAGGACAGTATAAAGACAGGACAGGACTATTGCAACAGTAGTTTTTAAAGAGTGAGACGGTCCAACTCAAGAAGCAGGCTTACTTTAACCAGTAGAAATCTACTAACTCCTTTTTAGAGGTTTTGTAACACACAGTACCATTCTATATTTCCCCTGTAAGGGCTCTGTGTTTAGCCTCTGCATTTCTAAGTGTTTCACTTAATTTAGGCACTTTAAACACCTTAATTGCTCTGCACTCATGAAGTTCATAGCTGCCCATTTATGTGAGCAACAAACATTAACCAGAACTTCTTTCTTGGGGGGACAGAACAGAAGAATTCAGCCTCCTACTCAGGGGCCACCCTCTTACATTCACCAAAATGAAGAAGCTAGCAGTAAATACTTCCCAGTCCTAAAATTATCTGAGTTAGTTAGTTAGTTAATTCTACAAGCTACACCCTCTTTATGACCACATAAGACTGCTCCCTGAAATTACATATCTTCATTCATTCATGCATGCATTTATGCATTCATATAGTAAGTTTTTGTTTACCAGGTTAGTGCTCTAGACATGCAATGCCTGTTTCCAGGCACAACCCGGGAGACTACAATCAGAGCTCACAAATGTCCAGCAGCAGACACCAACAAGCTATAAATAATATAAAAAACAGAGTAATAGTAAACAATTGGTGAAGCAGTATAGTACATACCAAGCAAAGTAGCAGTCATGAGGATATGATATGTAGTAAATAACTGCACCTAACTCAGTGAAGACAGTTTACATGTGGCATCAGCCACATGTGCTGTTAATAGAGGCACTTAGGAATTTGTATAATTCCCTTTTAAAATGTAAATGCACATAGGGTTGATGGAGGGACACTGCAATAGAGTTACAGAATTTGGTAGCAAAGAAGTCTTGTTCACCTATTTGGTAGAGCATTTATGGATATATAATAGTGATGAGTCACCATACCTTGGAGGGTAGGCCAGAGCAGGTTGCTTTGAAGGCAAACAGGAAAGTGGTGCAGCAGACCTAAGGATCTTAAGTCATAATAATTTTGTATGTTGGGTCTAGAATGTCTCATGGTATAGAAGTGTCATCTCTTTTAGAGTTCAGGTCAAAGTCACATTTTGGATGGGATTTAAAAGTTGCCTGTTAATGTGGTCATGAGGAAGGGTGGTAATTTGTTGATCAGCTACCTACTTTGTGTACAGGACAGGGTACTAATGATCTCAAAGAAAAGTCTCTGCAAAAAGTATGTTAATGCAGACGTTAGGGTTGCAGCCCAAAGCCCATAGTAAAAGGTAGGGAATGCAATGTTAAGGTAAAAGTCCACTAAGCCTTGGTTAATCTGTGGTGTCACATTCCTTAGGGTTTCATCAATCACGCAATGATGCATTGGTGTTGCCCTGATTTCTGTTATATTTGTCCATGGAGAGAAACACCAGTTACACACCAACATCAAGCAAGCATACCATAGTGCAAATTGTAGGGCATGCATACATTTACTAAGTTCAAGCATGTGACAGATTTTACACTCATTTACTTTGCTGGCAGCATTACTTTCATTTTTTCTTTTCCCGCTTTGTATGTTCTGAACCGTAGATTGCTTTTGTGGTTATTTTTCTGTAGTTTTTACAATTTATCTCAGCATATTTATATAACAAACTTGCACTCGTTTCATTGATATTTAGTCGCCATTACTCAGGTGAGTGAGAAATGTGCTCATCAAAGTGATGCAGTCATGTTGCTGTTGTTTCAGAGAACACAAGAAAGTTGTGAGAGAAATAAAATAAAAGTAATGCTGCCAGCAAGGTAAGCAAATGCAAAATCTCTCACCCAATTGGGCATCTCTACGTAATGTTGACACCACTAGACCAACACCCAGAAGCCTGAAATGAAGATCCCAACACCGAAAATCCCAAAAGTGAGATTTAGTAATAGTAATTATGGGGGTGCGGGGTCTGAAGCCCCCTACATTGGGTATAAAAACAGTCTGCCATAGGCAAAATTCCACTGTTGGGATTTCGGAGTCGGGATCTTCATCTCGGCTTCCAGGTGTCGGGCTAGTGAGTGTCGGCACCAAACACACATTTTTTTCTTTGCTGGAATTTGAGGCAAAATCCACTTTTATTTTGATTACTTTGAGCACATCATCTTTAAAGTAGAATTAGGATAAAATTATTTTTTAAATATATCTGGTTTAGATAATTAATTACATTAAAATCGATGATGTGTTGGTGAGTGCCATACTTTTTTGCTTTTGCTGGATTTTACAGCTTAGCGTTGTGCATCCGCCTGATGTCCTCAGCATCTGTTTGTTGTTTTTCTTTGGAATATTGCCTTACTTTAGAATTATTCTTTCTACAGCTTGAGACCATATTAATAATGCTGCAGATGTCATAGAGGGAAACACTGTTGTAACTTTAATGCTTCTTTCACCATCTGGACAGGTTCACTTATCCAGGTACCAATGACTGAAAAGGGAAAAATCACACGAGGGAGACTGGGATCATTATCCTTGAAAAAAGAAGGGGAAAGACAATGCTTTCTATTCTCCAAACACTTAATTATCTGCACAAGAGGATCAGGAGGCAAGCTGCATTTAACAAAGGTAAATATTTGTTTTGAGTCATTCTTAGCAAGTTGCAAAAATAAATGACTTACTGATTGTGTTTTTTCTTATAAACAGAATCATAAGCCATGGTCTTTCTCAGCTTCTATATAAACTGCATGGGCGACAGATACATAAAGTGAAAGTTATTTGTGAAATAGTAATTAAGGAAGTGAGTAGTAATTGTCAGTTCAAGGCTGCTTGAGATGCTCATTGCCTGAGGCAAAGCCTAAGCTACAAATCCCAGGTGTTCTAAAAATCAAGTGGACCCTCTGCCTTCTCATATACTACTGTACTGTTATTAGATCACAGATTGAAATCGGTATTAATAATATCATTACGGGCTTTCAAATTATTTTTGCATTTCTTAGTGACTCTAAATTGAGACATCCTGTGAGAATTAGACTGGCAATAAAAAGGGGTTTACAAATGTTATTACCATTTTATTGAGCTATTTTTACTTGTCATCTCAGAACTGTAAACTGACATAAATGTGTTTATAGTACAAAAAAATTACAAATGTATTCTATGAGCCCAAATTCCCTGATTGTTATTTGATGTCCTTTGAATCTCTTCCCCCATCTCTTGTGCTCTTATAATGGTGCTCAAGATGCTTACTAGTGATTGTGATCTTCTGGTTATAACAGTAAAAATCAAACTTGATGATGAAAAGAAATATGCTTTTTCTGTCCCCACACTCTCCTTTTGGATAATAAAACCACTCTAAGAACACCGGCCCAGTGGCACTGAGGGTTGAGGCGCTGGACGCCACACCTCACTCCACACCAGCGACCCGGGTTTGGGAGCGAACTCGGTCACTGGTGGTCGGCCGGGGAGTTAGGCCTGAGCATCCCATGATGGCTCACCTACTCCAGGCAGGGTTGAGGCCAAAGCCCAAACACTTGCCTGACTCTGAGCAGAGGCTCAGAGTACTGCAAGCCCCTAACATCAGGGACATGGGCGCGGCTGCTATACAGCATGACGTTGGTGCTTGATGCCTTTATGTCGGGGGTCCTATGATGTAAAGGGGTGTGGAGAAAATAGAGAAAATGCCTGCCATCGCCGGGAAGATGGAGCCCCCGGAGATGTGCCCTCAATGTGCCTTCACCTGCCCAATGGCCCCCGGACTGATGAAAGTTGATTGATGGGGTAAGGGGGCTCTGTCCCATCCCCACTTGGGGGGGTAAGCCCAAGCTCCATGGGATCCAGTGGGGTCATTCAGGCAGGGTGGAAGGTAGAGGGATGTCTGCCTTGGGGCTCCTGAAGGGTCAGGGATGACAGGCTGAGAAAGGCGGATAAATAGCGATTTAAAAAAAAATCACTCTAAGATGTGAGCAGTCTGTCTCATATGTTAGTATTATCAAACCTGGGAAATGGTCCTCAATTGCAAGTTCTGGCTAAAGTGGTTAGGGGAGACTCCTTTACATCTGCGCATAGTTTGCAACCTCATCTAGCAATGGAAACAGGGTTGAAAACATTGTCCAGGTGCCACAGAGTCACTTTCAAGCCCCCATGAAAAGGGATATTAACCACAGTGTCATTGACCTGTATGGAAAAGCTCAACACATTGCAACCTTCACAAAATGGGCTGCTAGCTGGAGCAGTCACACAGAGTTCTCACATGATAGCAGCAAGTGTTGCCCTGTGCAGCTGCTGGTAACTATACAAGATGGGGCTATGGATGCCAGGGGGAGGAATGAGCAGGCAAGTCATGGAGAGGAAGGGGGCCACTAGGTGACAGGGCATGCATAGTATGAATATGTACAGGTTAAGAGAAAGGAAGGAAGAGGAGACTGGATACAGATGACTCAGGTTAGGGGAGTACCAAGGACACTAGGTCTCCAAAGCATATTACAAGCAGACAGCCATTTGAAACACAAAGGGTATGTCTTTTGGCCTTTGTGCTCCCTACTAGATAACAGGAAAGGTGCTGAGAAGGCAGTGAGTGAGGAAAGCTGAGCTAGCTGATTGGAAGATTATGAACTGCTGAACTGAATGAACTAAGCTGGTGAACTGTGGATCAGGAAGATTGTATTGATGGAGCAAGAGTAGTGAACAATAAAGAACTGCATTGCAGCATGCCTCGGGCATATACATCATGGTCCATTAGCCAGGCAGCAGTGAAATCTTGCAGTCTGCAGCCCAATTTACTGCACAGGTGCTAACCTCTCAAGTTACCAATCACATAGCTGTAGGAGCTTATTTGTATAGGGCATGGAAACATTGTGTGAACAGTAATGCCCATACCCCCATTGTGAGTGAGGCCTTCCAGTATACAGTCAGCACCTGTTTATTTAACTCTCAGATATCTGACTCATGCATTTATGGTCACCATAATCTTGGGGGGTCCATCATAGTGTTGGTATGCAGATAATCGTCACACCCTGTTTCCATTTCCAACAGCATCCAAACTCAGTGATCGCTATTATCATTACGTAGTGTACAGTGAGGGCTTGTTCTGCATGCATTTCCATGCCAGCTGAAATCTTGTTGTACCACAGTTCAAAGGTCATGGAATGCAGTTGTAGCCTTCTGTGATACAACAAGGTTCCAGGTAATTGGAAATCTTTGAGGCATCTGCTGTTTTTCACACTGCTGCTGCATGCACAGCAATCATTTAAAGGTCTGAACTGAAACTGACAGCACATTCACTGCTGCCACAAGAGTGCTGTGAAAACACCTTTTTTTTTTCAAACAAAACTATACTTTATAAAAAATATTGGTTGGGCTACCACATGTTCAACCAGCCTGTGCCACCACCTCAGACTTTTGATTACATCGGACCTCTCGAGCTTCGCTCTCGAGGTCTGAAGTAATCAGAACCCTTCTGTGGCAGCACAGGCTGGTTGTACATGATTGCCCAACCACTATTCTTTATAAAGTATATACTTGGCACTTGTTCTGTATGGATGTCCATCTTAGCTGAAATGTTGTTGCACCACAGTTCAAAAGTCATGGAACATCATTGTACCCTTCCATACTACAACACTCCAGCTGATTAGAAATCCTTGTGGCACCTAGTGTTTTACACCACACACAGCAATCACTTCAGGGTCTAAACTGAAACCACCTATGCATTCACTGCTGCTGCAGAGCACTGTGAAAAAAAATGAAAATTAGAATTTACCAATTATACACTATATAAAATATCGGATCGGCAACCTTGTATTGCAACCAGTCTGTGCTGCCACCTCATCATTCTGATTACAGTACATTAAACCTCTTGAGCTCTGCTTTTGTGGTCTGATGTAATCACAATTCTTCTGTGGCAGCACAGGCTGGTTGTGCATGGTTGCTCTTCCAGTATTCTCTATGTTGTGCATTCTTGTTAATCCAACACATTTCATTGAATGCAACATTTCGCACCTAAAAGTTAATACTAAAAAGTGGTCTAATTTTGTGGTGCAGTTGCTGCAGTTTGTAGCCTTTTGGCTACCACTTGCACCAGTATATGATGCATGTGTCATTTATTGGCCACAGAGCAGGCACAACATATGCAAGTACAGTAGCATTCAAAAGAGCAAAATGCTTTGAAAATAGTGCCCTTCATGAGTTTATATATTTTCTTTATGATATTGGAACTTAATTTTCCAAACATGCAAAATGTTATAGTGAAACAACAGTGAAGACAGAAAACAAAGTTTGAAACCATATGTTGGCCATGAGAGGTTCTTCACGGATGACCGGAAACAGTACACACGAAGATCTATAATTGGCCAAAGCATAATTTATGACTTCAATGTAGTTTCTGTTTTAAGCATTTATTTAAAGAATCTGAAATCTCTGGAGAACTCTTAGAAAACATCCTTTTTAGATGCATTTCAGGTGACACTATATCTGACTTATGGATTTAGTTCCCCTTTTTTCTTGTAACTATGTACATTACCATGAAACCAGGCTCACTGTACCTTAGGCTTTGTCTGCTCGGGCTGTTTGTCTACACCCAGCATCAAGATACTCTGTTTAGGACATCAGAACCATTTCAACAGTAACTTACTTTGATGGGAGAAAGGGGATGGGACCAGAGAGGGATGACCACTCTGAACACTAGGTCCAGGGAAGAGATAGTAATACTATGGGCAGATTCCACGGGCTTTCAGCCTCTTTCTGCTATAAGAGTGTATTGGTCCAATTCACAAAGCTTCCCTAAATGGCTCAAGGGGCTTGCACCACAAAAAAATGGTGCAAGGTGCAGCTTGCACCAAAGATGCACCAGGAGCAATTCCAAAAAGCAGCCTGTGTCAAAGCAGGCCTGTGCACCAAAGGGGGCTTGGGTCAGCCTTGCACCACAAAATGGACTGTAGCATGGTGCTAGAAGGCTTGCAGCAGATGCAGACTGCCATATCCCCTAATTCAGGATTTCTAAACCCTCCCAGAGGGCAAATATCTAAGTACCGTTAGACCAGCCAGGGTTGGTCTAAGGGTATTTAGAAGTGTGTGCTCTGGGAGGGTTTAGAGCCCTGTGCCACCCGCAGAGCCCTCCCTGGGTGAGAAGGAATCATATGTCATGGACCACCTCCCTATCTGCGATCTACCCCTTAAATATTCACATATCATTCCCTTGTGGTCTAGTGGACCCCTTCCCTATCTCCAATCTGCCTGTCTAATAAAACATAACTTTCCTTGGTGGTCTAGTGGACCCCCCAGCAGACAGTGCCCACCACCCTGCTCCCCCATCCCTTCCATGAGCCAGCTGCATACAGCACACACTCATTGACAGCTCAGTCAGTGGCCGGCCATGGTGAAGAGTGGAGGGCTGTGCCAGCTGCCAGCTCATGAAAGGGATGGGGGAGAAGGTGGTGGGGCACTCCTGCTGGGATAGAGGGCCACTAGACCACCAGGGAAGTTATGTTTTATTAGATGGTAGATTGTGGATAGGAGGGAGGTCTACTAGACCACCAGGGCACATTATATGTTTTATTAGATGAGCAGATCGGGCATAGGAAGGCGGTTCCACTAGACCACCAGGGGAAGTTATGTTTTATTATACAGGCAGATCAGGGATAGGGAGGGGGTCTGCTAGACCACCAGTGTGAGTGATATGTTATAGGGGCAGACTGGGGATGGGAAGGGGGCTGCTAGACCAGCAGGGTAAGTGATATGTTATAGGGGCAGATTGAGGACAGGGGTGGCTAGCCACCAAGGAGGGGATGTATTGTGCTTGGTGTACTGGTCACTGTCCATGGGTGCAGCTGCTGCCCAACTACCCCACAGCTTGCTGCAAACCTCGCAGATGTGCCGTCTGTTTGTCGCACAGCCACAGTTGCCACAAGCTGCAGGACTTTGCTGCTGGGACGCTACCCGATAAAGAATCAGGAGCAGGGTCACTGGTGCACCAGAAACAGTACAAGCTGCCATTCGCGCAGTTTGCGCCAACCTCTGTGAATTGAACCTTATGTTTCCATGTCATAAACAATGGGTTGAAATGTTGGGCATGGACTAGTGCCTAGAGTAGATTATGTCTCATGCACAGTGATCCTGTTCTCATGATAATGTGCCTAGTTAAAAGAGGAAAAGAGGACTAAATACACAAATTATAAGAAATATCAGCTAAAATACTGTATCTGTAAAATTGTATATTTCAGTTCTGCTAATAAGATGTAAGGGGGTGCTTAAAAATAGTTTGTATTCTGGCTTCAGCTCACACAGTGACACTGCCTTCTTTTTTGTGCACAGTTTCTGTGAAACAGTTTGAAATCTAAGTGTCTTAGCCATACTGTGCTTTTCATTCTAGAATGGTGTAATATCTCTCATTGACTGCACTTTGGTGGGTGGAGGATCCAGAAGGCACAGATGATGAAGGTAGGCCCTACTTCTTTTAAAGGTGAATATTCGCCTAGCTAGACCCACACAAATTGTGTGTATGGTTGACCCCAGTTGCACTTTTTAGTGCAACACAAATACATTCACTTATTTTTTTTTAGTTAAACTCTGGTTGGCCCTGCCATCCCAACCATCTAAATGTAAAGAAAACTGCTCAGCAGCATCCCACAGTCCCTACCCCCACCCCACTTTGGAACGGGCATCAGCCATGAGAGATTCAATGAATGCTAATGCATTTTGGAGTTTTGTAAAAGCAATATTATGCCAGTTGCCAGTACTGCTGTACTCAGAGGCTATGTGCAGTTCACACGACCTGTACATACAGCAGTCTTGGGAGTAAAGTGGGACCAGTGACTGGCATAACAGAGCTTTTTGTAAACTCCAGGATGCTTTACAGTCCATTGAGCCTCCCGTGGATGCTCCTCAGGTGTGATATTAGCAGATGGGGACTGTGAGAGGCTGCAGAATAGCTTTGTTTGCATTTGAAAAGTCAACTGGATAGCAGGATCAACCATATTTTTAATAAAAACAAGTTGGAAAAATGTTTATCCTGCATTAAACTGCAAATCAGAGGCAACTTTACAAGACTGGTGTGGAACTTGCTAGGTGGACATTCCCCAATCACTCAGCCTCAGGTGGGCATTTTGAATAAGGTTAAGCATAGAACATTTCGACTCTTATTTAGGCTGTGGGGCTGAGTGACACTCGTTACACTAATCTTGCTTAGATAAACTATGGATACATAGTTCCATTCTGAAACAAACACACTGTAACATGGTGATAGGCTATTTAAAAAATGTTATTTTGTGACTTCACTTCCTTTCTAGCTATTAACATTTTTTTTATTTTAAACTATAAAGCAAAACCCTCAGGACAAGACATGGAACACCTTGATTTCAAAATAGTTGTGGAACCAAAGGAGTCTCAGTCATTTACCACTATACTTGTGGCATCATCTAGGCAAGAGAAATCAGCATGGACAAGTGACATCAGCCAGGCAAGTAAAACAGAAATAAAAAAATTAAAACCATCATATATATATATTTTTTGTATTATAGTGACTGAATGAAAATGTTTCATTTGTTTGCATATATCCACCTCTGTGTCCCATTACAAAACAGCAATAGCTGCTATATAATGATGCAACAGAATGGGATGAGAATATTCCTGCTGCATCATCGGCTGAGCTGGCATCTGCAGGCACACCCTACACCTCCACTCACCAGAGATCCACTGACACAGTGGATGGAGGATGGTGTTGTAGGGGAAGGGTGTGAAGGAAAGACATGAGGGTGTATGTCAAGCTTCTCTGACACTGACTGCAAATCATTTTGCGCTGCTGGAGGAAATGCAGATACCTGACTGCCCCAGAGGAGGCTGTGAGATGGTTAAGAAGGGACAGCTGGCTGGCAAGGTAACATTCAGTGCAGAGGGTGGAAAAACAGAATTCCCACCTGCGAGCTGCAGAGTAAAACAGAGCCGGTGCATGCTGAGCCAGGCAGCAACCTGAAATACACACTGAAGAACACCAAAGACAGTTGCACTCACGGAAGTTGAAAAAAGTTCACCAGACCAAGCATAGAATCCAGTGCAGCTTTATTTTTAGGTAATCTTGAGGTGAACTTGGAATGGTACAAATTAAAAGCCACTCTGCCCTGGTGCTTCGAGACCATGTCTCCTCATCGTTGGAGACTGGAAGTGGCACAAAAGGGACCTGAACTAGCCTAAGAACACGTATCACTGGCAAGGTTCACAGTAAGTCAGCAAGGAACAGGAACAGCAGGAAGGAAAAGAGTGAGGGAGCGACAAAGGAAGAGGCATTGACATAAAGGTGACAGGAAAAATACAGGCCGGAAGGTGGTCTGCTGAAATACCAGAAGCCTGGAAAATAAAATCAGCAAATTCCAGGGGATAGTGGAAGATGCAGGGTTAGATCTGGTGGCCATCACTGATACATGGGCCACTGGGACCAATGACTGGGACATGGCAATACCAGGGTGTACCCTGTTTTGGTGGAATCGGATAAAGGGAAAAAGCAGTGGAAAAGCCCTATATGATAGGGAAGGGAGAGAGGCCGCAGAAGATGAATCAATCAGAGATGGGGAGGAAGACAGAATCATGTTGGATACAGTTGACAATGGACTAAGGAAGAAGTTATGTCTGGAAACAGTCTACAGACTGCCAGGACTTGGGTCAAGAAAGACAGACAAATGGGGGAAGAAATTGTGAGGGGGCCACAAGAGGGAGTTAGTGGTTGTGGAAGATCTCAATCTACCAGACATAGACTGGGATACCACAGTAGCTAGAAGCACTAGAGATCTGGCCCTACTCATTGCACTGTAGGACTGCCTGTTTGGTACAACTGATCAGGTATCCTACAAGGCAAGCTGACATTCTTGTTATGGTGCTCACCAACTCAGAAATGGTGGATGGTGTGAGGGTTTGGGAACCACTGGGGTCCAGTGACAACAATTCCATATGGCTGAACTGGCCCTGGGTAAGAATAGACCCCTGTCAAAAGCTGTGGTTCTGGATTTCAGATGGGGCAGATGTTTGGCCACATGAGGGAAATAATTGGGGGAAACTGGTAGGTGCAGATAAGATCAAGAGAGTGGAGCAGAAGTGTGGAGTAATTAATGGGGCCATTCTCAAAACAACTAACACATGCTTGAGAGGTCAACAAGAACAATAAGCACAATGCATGGGACAGACATAAGGCAATTCTGGTGGGTGTTAGGAAGAAATAGGCTGTTGGTTAACTAGGATCTGCAGCTTATCCAATAATAGGTAGGGAAATGGGCAGACTGGGTGGGTGAAGCAGTGCTTATCTGCCGTCAAAGTCTATGTTTCTATGTAAGAGGCCAATCTGGTTCTCTACAGTGGTACGGGTGGCAGTGAGGGCAAGAAATCGCCTTTGCTTACTACAAGAAAAGTCAAAGGGATGAGGTGTGGAGGGAGTACCAGAGTAAGATGAAGGAGGCCAAGAAGGCAGTCAGGAGCACAAAGGCAAACAAAGAGTAGCATATTACAGAAAGTGCCAAGGGATGGGAGAAAGAGTTCTTCCAGTACATCAGAGAAAAAAATGAAGACGGGAATAGTTAGGCTTGCAGAGGAGGAGAGGGCTATACAGAATGAAAGACAGAAGACTAAGTTTTCACTGTGGGCCTGCACCAGAAAGTGGAATTAGAGCAGCATCAAGGGTACTTCAGGAAATGCAGATGATAAGAGATCTCATTAGAGACAGTAAGAAAAGGGTTTCCTGCCTTGAAAGTAGACAAGCCACCAGGACCAGATGGGATAACCAAGAGTATACAGGGAATTAGAATTAGAAATGGATGACCCCTTGCAGTGCTATTCAATAGCTCACTAAGGAGAGGAGTGGCTCAGATGGATTAGAAGGCAGCAGACATGGTTCCACTCCACAAGGGAGGGGGTAGAGAGGATCTAGGAAATTACAGACCTGTCAGTCTTTGCAGCATTGAAGACAAACTGATAGAGACAATTGCCGGGGAGGACCTGATGACCTACAGTACCTGGAAAGCAGTGGGCTCCTGGATAGTAAACAGCATGAATTTGTGGCAGGGAGGTCATGTCAGACCAACCTGATAGTATTCCTTGACTGGTTAACAAGGACAGTAAACAAGGGACAGAAAATAGATCTACTCTACTTTGACTTCAACAAAGTATTCAACTTGGTGCAACACAGGTGGCTGCTAAAGAAGTTAGAGGATTTGGGAATTGAGAAAAACATGGTAAAATAAGTGGGAAACTGGCTGGTGGGAAGCAACAGGGGTGGTGGTCAACAAGGTCAAATTGGGAGATAGAGTTGTGAGAAGTGGGGTTCTGCAGGTTCAGTTCTGGGCTCTTTTCTTTCAACATGTTTATCAGAAATATAGGGAAGGTATACAGGAAGATGTGTTCCTTTGCAACAACACAAAGATGTCCATCAGGATGGACAGGAGTGAGGGAATTGCAAAGGAACCTGGAATGGTTAGAGAGGTGATCCAAGGTCTGTCACCAGAGATCCAAGGCCAAAAGTGCTACATGATACACGTAGGGAAGAGGAACCCTAGGACAGAAAACTAGATGGGGTGGTCAGGTTGGCTTCTACTTTGGAAAAAAGAAACTTGTGAGTCATCATAGGTGATTCCCTCAAACAAACCAGTCAATGTAATAAGGCCTATAGAAAGGTAACTAGAATGTTGGGCTGCACTGAGACTGGTTTTGATAGTAATAGGAGGGGAGGTGAACTTGCCACTGTGTAGCTCACTGTTGAGGCCCCATATGGATTACTGTGCCCAGTTCTGGAGTCCCCACCTGAGAAAAGATAGAAGTAGACTGGACTTGTTTCAGAGAAGGGTCAGCAAAATGATTCATAGCCAGCAGGGCTAGAGGAACTGAACCCGTACTCACTCGAGGCCAGAAGGGGGAGATGTGACATGACAGAACCCTTCAAGTTCCTGAGGGGGAATAAACAAGGTGAACAATGGAGAACTATTCACTAGGAACTGTGAGTCAGCAACAAGGGGGCAAGAGTAGAAACTGGTGGGAGGGAAGTTCAGGAGGGATATAAGGAATTGTTGTTTCATAGGTTGTGTTTGAGCCATCAAACAGCCTACAGGTAGAAGTAGTAGTAGGAGCAAAGACCATTAATTAGTTCACGCATGATTGGCGCAGAGTAAGGGGCATGATTGTTACACCAAAGGGAACTAGTATGGTAGACACAGGGGGAGGGCTGGAGGGAACCCCACCTGACCAATAGGTCAAAGGTAAGGTAAGAAAGCAAAATAGGGCAGACTGCATTGACCAGTGGTCTTTCTCTGCTGATAGTGTCTATAGTTTGCTGTCTGTTTCTATGGGAGGGAAACAATAACACAAGTGTTTCCTCTTAAACTTCAGGGTACCACAAATTAGAATGTATTTAAAGTGGAACATTTATGAAAATTATCTGTCATAGCTTGAAAACATTTGAAGAGCTGTTTTAAAAAGATATTAGGTTTACTTTGTAGCTTGTAAAAATCCAGATATATGGGTTATAATTCTGCCAAAGGTTGGTACAACACTGCCACCATTTTTAAAACCTTTGTGATGATGCTGAGGATAATGTTGTGCTTAGCTACAATATGGTTAGTTATAGCTTCACCCTCAGTTACTTCATGAGGTCCTATCCCAGTTGTGCTTTCTTTGGGAGTGGGAGCAGCAAATTCCTGGTGCTGGATATCCTTCATAAAACCCCATTAGCCAAATAGCCACATTTTTCCTAATGCAAGCATTTATTGTAGGTAAGGAAGAGATCATTATTTGACTATGAGCTGCTGGCCACCTATTCAATTCCTCTTCCTGGTATGAGGACCCATCCTCATCCTCAGACGTGTTTGATGTCTTAGCTTGAGAGCAGGGTGGCATGCACACTCCATACAAGTTAATGACGGCATTTTGTTTCTTACAGCTTTTATGTTTTAGATGGCCATTTGGTTGGAAATTAAAGCCGCCACCAACTATCGGTTGAATGGTGGCTTTGATTGTAACCAAACTGACCTATAAAATAGAAAAAAACACCTAAGTCATTTTTATGAAGCATGCCCATGGCTACCCAAACTAAGATGTCACAAAATATCAGGGTTGGGGATTGCTCCCTCCAGAAAGGAAAAGAAACTGGGAATGGTTTCTCAGAACTTTATTACAATTACTTCCTTCCTAAATCCCTGCAGTGACAAGATGTGACTATTGTACTACATGAATCCTGTAAAGGCATCCAGCAGGGGCATCACTAGAGGCAGGCATTAGGCTGGAGCTCTGAATCATTTTTCATTAGCTGCAGATAAAAGATTTCCAACTCCCTGGAGGAGGAGGAGGAGGAGGAGGAGGGGCTCAAGCCCGTAATCTTTTTAGACCCTAGAAACAACCCTGCAATTGAGCTCCAGGGATTGGGGGGACATTGAAATTGATGCTCTTTAAAGTGAGGTTTCATACTAAGATGTCATTTTAATAGGTCCTTATTTTCAAAAGGGTAAACTGTAATGCATAGTCCAATTTGTTGACCTAGCCAGTATCCTCCTTGTCATTGAAGCACAGGTCAGAAAGCATAGGAAAACCAGGAGCAGTTGTAGAGTTCCCAAAAATTATTTATTTACACTACCAGTATTATAAAATAAACTTGTCCATTTACAAAGGCAAAATAAAAAAATGTTCTGTCAGTCTCTGTGTCCTTGTTTTCCTAATCTGTCTTGCAGCTGCAGCTTAGCTCTTATAACTCCTTTCAGACCCCACTCTTGACAAACATCCTGTTCTTGCAAGTTTCAGGAGCTGCTGGAACAGTGTGCTTGCTGAGACCTTCAGCTTTTGCAAAAGCTAAAGATTTGCACCAAGTAACTCTAGTGTTTACAATAGCTTTCTGCAATCATCTTACAATATAATTATATATATTTCAAAAGTAATGCTATATATTTTGCAGACAAAGGGATCCCAATATCAGTTACATTTCCATACAATGATTTGCACATATTTCTATATTAGGAGATATGCAAGGGAGGAAAATACAGCAAGAGAGGACTGAGAGTCAGTGAGAGGCAAAGAACTGTGAAACTGTAGAGGTGATCAAATCCAAAGTCTCACAGGAAAATTAGATTGCTCAACCAGACAGAGAAGAGACAGAAAAGGAATAGAACAGATCCTTGCATTTAAATACTTTCTCCGTAGCAAATGGGACAGGGTCCTATTCCACCCTGTCACACTCCTGATGTGCCAAAACTTCCAACCTGATTTTTAAATATTCATAGATTCATAGACATGTGCCAGCAGAAAAGGACCTTGTTTATCCATTGAGTCTGCCCTTCCCTCCCTTTACATGCCCCACTTTGAATCCCTCCAGCATTCCTGCCTCTACCACCTCCACTGGCAGACTGTTCCAGGGCACCACCATCCTCCCAGTAAAGTGCTGCCCTCTAACATTCCCCCTAAACCTACCCCCTCCACCCTCAGTCCATGCCTCTACTTTAGTGCCTATCTTCCTGTGAATAAGTCCCTCCCATTTTATTGATCCCCTTCACATATTTAAATGTTTCTATCATATCCCCCCTTTTCCTTCTGGTTTCAAGTGGGTGCGGATCCAACACCCTCACCCTCTCTTTGTATGACTTCTCACTTAGCCCAAGCTCCATCCTTGTGGCCCTTCTCTGTACTCTTTCTAAGGCATCTATGTCATTGCGTAGGTGAGGTCTTCAGAACTGAACCCCATACTCCAGGCGAGGCCTCACCATGGAACTGTAGACTGGCATCAGCACCTCCCATTTTCTACTGGTTATCCCTCTCCCTATGCAGGTCAGCATTCTGTTAGCTTTTCCCACCACCTTGCTGCATTGGGTCCCTACCTTAAGGTTAGCTGTGATTATGATACTGAAGTCCTTTTCCTGCTCAGATGGCATCATTACCTCCCCTCCCAGTGTGTATTTGGCCCTCAAATTATTTCTCCCGATGTGCATCATTATGTATTTCCTGGCATTGAATTTTAGCTGCCAAGTTTCCGACCACCCCTCCAGCAATCTCAGATCCTCCCTCATAGCATTCGCTCCCTCTGGGGTATCCACCCTGTTGCATATCTTCATATCATCTGTAAAAAGGCAGACCTTCTCCTGTAGTTCCCCTACAATATCGCTGGCGTAGATATTGAAGAGGATGGGCCCCAGCGCCGACCCCTGGGGTATCCTGCTTGTCACCCTCACCTCTTCTGAGTGCACCCCATTTACCACATAGAAACATAAAACTTGAAGGTAGATAAGGACTGCAAGGCCCATCCAGTCTTTCTATTTTTTCTACCTTATGAATGTACCATAGGCCTGTACTCTGTGAATGGCCTATCTATTCATACTCATCTGTATTGCTCCTTTATGCATATCCCATGACTGTTTGAAGCCCTGCACTGTATTCATATCCACCACTTCCTGAGGTAGGCTGTTCCATGCATCCACCAACCTTTCTGTGAAAAAGAACTTCCTCACATTACCCCTTAATCAGTCTCCCTCTCATCTCATGCTGTGTCCTCTTGTCCTATTTTTCTTATATTGAAACATGTTAGACTCTTTCACCTTGTTAAGGCCCTTAAGATGTTTGAATGTTTCGATCATATCACCTCTCTCCCTCCTTTGCTCTAGGGTATACATACTGAGCTCTGTTAATCTGTCCTCATATGTTTTCTGATGCAGTCCTGCACCATTTGGTTGCCCTTCTCTGGACTGCATCCATTTTGATAATGTCCTTGTGCAGGTGTGGCCTCCAGTACTGCATGCAGTACTCAGATGGGAACTAACTAGTGTCTTGTAAAGAGGAATTATTACCTCCCTCTTCTGACTTTCGATACTCCTACTAATACACCCCAACATCCCTCTAGCCTTACTCTACTGCCTTAGTGGTCTGCTTGGATGATTTTAGGTCATCTGTGATGATGATGATGATGATGATGATGCCCAAGTCTCTTTCTTCCCTTGTGATTGCCAGCAACTTCCCTCCCAACCTATAGGTGGCTTCAAGGTTTCTCTTCCCTATGTGCATGATCTTGCACTTCTTTGCATTAAACCCTAGTTGCCAGTCTTCCAACCATTTTGCCAGTTTATCCAGATCTCTTCTCATTCTGTCCACCCCATCTGGATCATCTACTCTGTTGCAGATCTTGGTGTCATCTGCAAATAGACAAACCTTACCTCCAGTGTATCTTAAATGTCACTGATGAAGATATTGAAGAGGACTGGTCCCAGGACTGATCCCCGAGGCACCCCACTTGTGACTTGCATCTCTTCTGACTGTATACTGTTTACCACCACTCTTTGTATTCTGCCTGCCAACCAGTTTTCCACCCAGTTGACCAACTTCTGACCCACCCCAATCCTACCCAGCTTATTAATCAATCTTCTATGTGAAACAGTATTGAAAGCTTTGCTGAAGTCAAGGTAGGCGACATCAACTGCACCCCTGGTCCACCACTCTGGTTACTCAGTCAAAGAAATATATGAGATTAGTTTGACAGGACCTTCTTGTTATAAACTCATGCTGTCTTGGATCCTGTCCTATGGATTCCAGGTGTTGCACTATCCTTTCCTTAAGGAATGCCTCCATAATCTTGCCCACAACTGAGGTAAGACTGACTGGTCTGTAGTTCCTGCCTCCTCCTCCTGTCACTTTTTGTGAGCCGGGATCACATGAGCCCTTCTCCAGTCTTCCAGGACTGCTCCTGTGCTCAGAGACTCACTAAACAGTTCTGATAATGGCTCTTCTAGTTCCACCTTAGCTTCTTTAGTACCCTGGGATGAATGCCATCAGGTCCCATTGCCTTGTCCACCTTGAGCTTAGCAAGCTCTTGCAGGACCCTTTCTTTTGTGAAGGGACTAGTGTACACCTCCTTCCCCCCTCCTGTGTCCATGGTGCTGAGTTGTGGGCCCTGCCCTACCTTCTCCTCAGTAAATACTGAGCAGAAGTATCTATTTAGGATAGATGCTTCTCCTTGCTCCTCTTCCACACACTCCCCCTTATCCTCTTTGATCATAGCAATACACCCCTCTGGACTTTCTCCTTTCACTAATGTATCTATAGAAAGTCTTGCCCCTTCTTTTACTGTCCATGCTAGTGTTTCCTCAGTTTGGGCCTTTGCCTGCCTTACTGCCTTCCCTGCTTCCCTTAGGAAGTTTAGTATGTCTCCCTATCTTCGTCCGCTGCATTCCTTATATTTCCTGAATGCCAGCCTTTTGGCTCTGACCTTTCTGCTACCGTTTTGAGAAGCTAAGTGGTTTCCTCCTTCTTTTGCTCTTGATTTTTTCTCTAACACAATTGTATGTTGCTTCAAGTATTGCATCCTAATTACTTCCCACTTTGCCTGTACCCCTCACCTGTATTTCTTCTTACCAGGGCTAGCTTAACTCTGTTGGCCATCTTATCAAAGTCCGCTCCTCTGAAGTCCCATATTTTTGCCTTGGAATGGGATGATTTAATTCTAGTGGCCAAATTGAACCATACATTGTGATGGTCACTGGCCCCCAGGTGACCTTCTACCCAGAGATCTGTGATCCTTTCCCCATTAGTCAGTACTAGATCTAGGATAGCCCTGTCTCTTGTGGGTTGTTGTACCAGTTGTTTGAGGCCCTCCCCCTGCTGGGAATCCACTATGTGTCTAGGTCTGGTGGATGTTCCTGCTGGTATTGACAAATCTGTATCTGGCATATTGAAGACTCCCATTATCAGAACCTCTCCTTTAGCTGTCATGTTTTGTATATCTTCTAACAGTAATATGTCTATGTCCTCCCCTGGTCTGGAGGCCTGTAGACAACCCCAGTTCATATGGCCATCTCATTTCCTGTTTCTAGGGTGACCCACAGTTCTTCTGGCTCCTTATGTATAGTCTGAGTTTCTGTAGCTTTGATATTTTCATTGACATAAAGGGCCACTTCTCCCCCCTTTTTGCAGCTCAGTCTCTTCGGAACAGTACATAGCCAGGTGCTGAAGCCTCCCAAGTGTGGTTACTGGTGAATCATGTCTCGCTATTGGCTACTATGTCCACCACCCTCCGGTTTCTACCTGTCAGCCAGTTCTCCACCCACCTTGTCATTTTCTGTCCCACTCCCAAGTTCTCAAGTTTGTTTACTAGACTCCTGTGGGGCACAGTGTCGAAGGCCTTCCTGAAGTCCAGATAGGCCACGTTCACTGCCCCCCCAATCAACTACCCTTGTCACCTGATCAGAGAACTCAATCAGGTTCCTCTGACATGATCTTCCCCATGTGGAGCCATGCTGATGGATGTCCTGTGGCCCACTATCTTCCAAGTACCTAACCACCCTTTCCTTCAAGATCACCTCCATCACCTTATCCACCACTGATGTGAGGCTGATGGGGAGATAATTGGCAGCCTCCTCCCTGCTGCCACTTTTATTATGTGGCACCACATCTGCCCTCTTCCAGTCCACTGAAACCTTCCCTGTGTCTAGGACAAGTTAAATAATGTCAGTAGTAGTGCCAGCAGCTCCTGGAGCACCCTAGGATGCATTGCATCCAGACTCATAGACTTGTCTTTCCTCAACTTCCCATTTCTTCCCTGACCCTGTCCTCACTGATTGGACTAGAATCCCACCCCACATCCTCCCTTCCTTCCCTTCCCTGTTCTTATCATAGTTTCTGCAGTCTGTTGCAGCCTGCATAAAAAATGATATACATTTCATTTTGTGCTGCAAGTGACATTGTAGTAGTCACAAATCACAGTAACTTCGTAGGGGTCTAACTTCTGGATGTAACTTCAGGATGTCAGGGTGTCAGTGACACCTGTCTGAAAATCCATTCCACTGTATTATGCTAAAACTCCCATTGATTTTCATGTAGTTCATCTCTAATTTGTGTTCAAGTATAGATCCCTCCTCCACTTCTTACCACTGCTTGGAAATGCATATAGTTAAAAATACTGCTTACAAAATAATGACATCACTGCATACCCAAGCAATAGAAGAAAGTGGGCTATAAAAGAGACAGCTCTTTTTATAATTCAGCTTTTATTCCCCACTCTCTCTCTCTCTCTCTCTCCCCTCTCCCCTCTCCTCTCCATCCCCCCCACACACACACACACAGCCACCCCTCTCACATATTAATTTGCCTGGCTGCCTCCAGTTCACATGCTCAGTAACTTTCCCATCCTCTGTGTTTTTCATCCTAGTGGTAGTGCCTCATCTGACTGGTCAAGCACTACTAGCCCCAAGGAACAATTTAAAGAGTGAGTCCCTCGAAAAGTGCTCCATTCAGGATTAGAATTAACATGTGACCAATAAGCATCATACCAAATATTAGATCTCTAAGCTACTTTGTCCAAATGTTACGAGCCATTTTGTAACCCTGATTTCACCCCCTGTTAAAAAAAAAACTTTTAGTGAAGAGCAACCGATGATATCGTAACCAGAACTCACAGCCTAGTCCTCCATGTCAGCAGCCTTTTAGAACTTATTTTTCCAAAGTTTAAAAACAGTAGTTGTAGTAATAATTTATAACAAAAGAAAACCTGACACAGGGTTCGGTACACTGCATGCATTTCCAAAATGTTCAGATGCATGATACTAAACTTTAACAATGTGGTAGGAGGTGATTTTGGAATTCAGCACTGGACAAAGCTACAAAATGTCAAGGTGAAGCACAGTTTCAAGACGGAGCTGGCCGTAAGTGTTGCACTGCAGAATTAGAATCAGCATACCCCCAATAAGCCACATAACAGAAATTAGATCTCTAAATTACTTTGTTTTAAAGTTTTGAGCTATTTTGTAACCTTGATTTCACTGCCTGTTCAAAAAGCCATTTTCAGTGAATAGCTACTGATAATGTCATAACCAGAACTCTCTGTAATACTCCAGTCTAGCAACCTTACAGGACTTATTTCTCCACCACTAAGAAACTATAGTTGTAGTAATCATTTAAAAAAACTGGCACAGGGTTTGGTGCAGTCCACGCATTTTCAGAATGTTTAGATGAATGGTACTGTACTGTAGAATGTGTCTAGAAGTGGTTTTGAAATGCAGCACTGGTTAGAGCGATAGAATGTCAAGGTGGTGCACAATTTCTGAATGTGAGGTAGAGGCATGCAAACTCAGAGGGCCCAATTTTACAAAGTGAATGCAGGGGTTGTGTCAAGCCCTGTGTCTGATGCAAAGGGGGTCACAGATGCATCAAAGCCCCTCAGACACAGAATGGTCTGATTTTCAAAGGTGCAGTACATTTGCAACACTTTCCCCACTGTACAGCTACTTGTGCCAAAGGGTTGGCACAAGTGTCATGATCCCGGACATGAGGGTAGGCCAGGCAGATGGTAGTCTAACTCTTGCACCCTGGGTTCTGGACTTGCGACAGGCATTTATAGCATTAATCTTGGAAAATCACACTTGTCACAATGTTCAGTGCAAATCTCAACTTGCTTTGAACACCCAAACGCAGGTCTGCTGCACTGCTGCATCACCTTATAAAATCAGGCCCAGAATGTGACAGTGATGCCCAGTCTCAAAAAGTGGTGTGGACATGACCTTGTAATGTGACAGGAACATACATCTAGGAATTTGGCAGGGACCGACCATTTTGGAATACAGTGGGAATCCACATGGATGGAATGTGACATGACACCCCTTTTTATCCTGAATTTGCATGTCCCTGCCATATTCAAGAATTAAAAATGCTCACCGCATTTCAAAAATTGTGCATTGCATCCCTACCACATTCCAACATTGTGCATACCTGCCGCATTCTGACATTGTGCACTTCTGCCATATTCCAAAATTGCATGTCACTGTCACATCTGAAGTTGTGTGTCAATGCCACATTCTTAAATTGTGTCACCACCACATTCAAAAATTGTGCATCCCTGCAACATGCTGAAATTGCAAGTTTTTGCCACATTCCAAATTTTCATGTCTCTTCCACATTCTGAAATTGTGTGTCTCAGCCACCCACTGAAATTATGCATCCCTGCCTAATTCTGAAATTGTGTCACCATTACATTCCAAAATTGTGCATCCATGTCACATTCCAAAAAATGCTCATCATCTCAATATTCCATAATTACCTTTTCAATTGTGCATACCATCACATTCTGAAAATGCCTTTTCCTTCCACCCCCACAAGTATGCATTCCACCACATTCCAAAATATGCATCCCTATATTATTAAATTGCATGTGGTCACACATTCTGAAACTGTGCATCCTGACCACATCCTAGATACTGAGATTGTGTTATTGCTGCATTCCACAGTGGCTGACTGATGGCATTCTGAAATCTCATCCCAGCAGAATTTCAAAAATTGCACACAACCTTGGCATTCTAAAGCCATGTTTGCTGCTGCATTCCAATCCCTCCATTACATTCTTATGTACCTTGCATGTGCAATACATGGAAATGCATGGCATGTACCCACCCAATGTTACATTTCCTTTTCTTGTTGTTTAATAATATTTATTACATTGTCATTAAATCATAAGCAGACACAAGAACAGAACAAGGAATAGCAACAGTGGCCTCAGCTGGAGTACTGTGTCCAGTTCTGGAGACCTCATCTCCAGAATGACATTGACAAAATAGAGGCAGTCCAGAGAAGGGCAATGAAGATGGTACATGGACTGCACCAGAAGCCATATGAGGAAAGATATAAGGACCTTAATATCTATTCACTGGAGGAAAGAAGGGAGTGGGGAGATTTGATAGAGACTTTCAAGTACCTTAGGGGAATAAACAGGGTACAGGTGGAATGCATATTTCAGAGAAAACTCTGCACAAGAACAAGGAGGCATGATATGAGGCTGAAGGTGGAAGGCTCAGGGGTAATGTTAGGAAGCACTTTTCACTGAAAGGGTGACAGAGCCATGGAACAGGCTTCCAGCAGAAAGTGGTGGGGTGAAAACAATATGAGGGTTCAAGAGTGCGTGGATAGACATAAGGGTACCCTGAGATGCGTAGAGCAGGAGAGCCACAGATCAGATAGGATCTGGAGCTGCAGTAGTAAGTAGGAAATGGGCAGACTGGGTGTGCCGTATGGTCCTTATCTGCCAACAGATTTTGTGTTTCTATGTTTCTTGTAACTTGGACATTAACTGACAACTAGGAAAACCCACAACATGACATAATCAATTAAATTAAAGTACAATAAAAGAAGAATATAATTACATACAAAGAAAAAGGCCATCTCCTGATAATAAATCATACAGTCCAACCTGAACTTATGGAATCATAACATTGATAAAAAATAAATAGGAATTCTAAGCCAGCAATGCACCCATAACATTCTTTCCAGGAGATACACATTAATAATGAAAAAATATTAAAAAAAGCAATAATGACAACAATAAATTGATACAAAAAATGAATACAATAATTACTAGTACTGCGATTGGAACCCTCAAGCCCCACAAGAGACCCCACCCACCAGTTGTTTCACATATTTCCCCTCAGTTTCTCCCTAACGGAAACCCTCCCAAAGTACCGTGGCCTCCGCTGCTAGGAGGGAACTAAGAAATGTAGCCCAACTTCTTTCAAAGTTTTCCTGACCCCTAAGCAGGTAGGTCAGGTGTTCCAGAGAGAGAGAGAGAGAGAGAGAGAGCCTGAAGGGCAAGGGTCTTCCACTGCATCACCATGGGGTGACACAGGAGACCCAGGTATTTTGAATGCACTGTCTCAGCATAATCAGTAGAACCCAGCCCCATCTGGGGTTTGGGGCCCAATCACCAGCCTCATATCCTCCATCCCAAAGAGCATAGGTAGAGGGTACATGGGATCACAGTGCAGCTACTGTAGAGAGCTCCCTCTACTGCCTCCCAAAATGACCTAATTAGGTGACATTTGCAAAAGTAATGATTATTTGTGCCTATATCAGTTTGACAGTGCTCACAAACAGAGTAGATGGTGGGACGAAACTTATGAACCACATTAAGGGTGAATTAAGCCTGTGACTAAATTTATATGCTGACTACTTATATCTATTACAAAGCAGAAGTCCTATGTGAAGGGTCAGGATATCTTTACAGCAGTCTTCCAGAATGACCACAGCCAGATCACATTCCATAAATGTTTGACCTTAAGAGAGAGAGTTCAGGAAACTATCCCTATCCTGCCTGGCCATGAGCTATAACCCCTTATGGGACACCGAACACTATAAGCAATAAGCTCCAGTGAATACAGAGGGAGCTATCTAGTGGTTCCCATCCAATACTCCTCCCATAGGCTCAAACCTGTAGATATCAGAAATGATGAGATGTCAGAATCCTGAACCTTCTCTGCAGGTCCTCAAAGGACCTTATACCTTCCCCAGAATACAGATCTCCAATACATTTCACCCACCACTGCTCCCATAACCAAAAGCCTCCATCCTTCAAACCAGGGAGGAAACCCAGGTTCCCCACCACAGGAAGCAAAAGTGTGTTATCATCTTTGGCCTTCCATCTACTACACCCCCACCCATGCCGCAGGAGTGTATCTGGTTAGCAGATTGTGCCCTGCAGCTACTCCATATGCCCGAAGCCTGTCCAGATTCAAGTGAGCCAACAATGTCGGTCCCACCTCCACCTCCTCTAGGTCCACCCAGCCAGCTGCCTCCCCGCTATCAACCCAATCATGGATATAGCACTGCTGAATAGCTAAACATTAACCCTTCATATCTGGAAAGCCCAGCACACCTCATTATGGTGCATTTGTAAGCCTCTAAAGGCTCATTCCAGGTCTTCTATTCTGCCAAATAAAACTGAGAAGCCCTGCTCCAGACATTTAATGTCCTTGAAGGTCCCATTGGAAGTCCTTGCATAATGTATAATAGTCTAGGCAAGGTATTTATCTTTAGTAAGTTAATACACCCTGTCCATATTGGCAAGCTCTCCACCACTCCAGCTCTCCCAAGATGATATTGAACATCAGTCTTTTATTTAAAGTACACAGACTCCCGATATCCTTTCCGACTTTGATTCCCAAGTAAGGGCAGTTCTAACTGCCCAGAGCCCCCCCATTCCCATTGCAACTGATCAGGTGGCAGCCTCTGCCCCAAATGCAGGAGTTCAGATTTATGGAAATTCAGTTTATACCCTGAGAATGCCACAAATTGATCAATAACCAACAGCATGGAGGTCAGTGGTTCAGTATCAAATAACAGGAGGTTGTCAGCACATAGAGTGAGTTTCTGCTGCCAGGTCAGATGAATTCCTTCCCCCCTTTATAGCCTCTGTGACACAGATTTTAATAGCTAGTGGCTCAATTGCCAAGGTGAACAATAAGGTAGAGAGGGGGCAGCCCTGCCTCATACCCCCGATACAGACTGAACTCCTCAGAGAATCTTCCATTTGCCAGGATCCTGAGTTTAGGTGCTATGTAGAGTAATTTGACCGACTGCACAAATGACTCTCTCAGGTCAAATCTCCCAACACCTGAAACAAATAAGGCCATTCTATGAGGTCAAAGGCCTTCTCGGTGTCAATTAAAAGCAAGAGTGTGGTGTCCAGTTGCCAAGAACCCCAGTGTATGACATTCAAGAGACACAGCATGTTATGGCTGGACAGGTGCCCTTTCACAAACCCGGTCTGATCTAAGTAGATGAACCGTGGAAGAACCTGCTCCAAATGACCTGCTGAGACTGAGACAGAGAGAGTGAGAAAGTAGCCACAGCTTCCTTGAATCAAGGAGGTTATTTTCTAGACTACACTGAACTGAATTATTACTTTTTGGACCTGTATAAGTAACTAGTATTGATTCTGTTTTTGGGGTTGGCTTTTCTTAGTTTTAGCTTTAATTTGCCGGGGAGGAACTGTAGCTGAGAGATATTTGCAGTCATTTGTGACTAGACCTGTTACTTAACCTCTGTGAAATAGGTGTCTGTTAAGGGGAGGAGCTGAAAGGGGCCTAGTTGAACTGAGGATGTATAACAGGAGTTGTTTGTGGTCTCCGTCTGCTGAGACTGAGAGAGACAGAGAAAGTGAGAAAGCAACCCCAGCTTCCTTGGATCAAGGAGGTTATTTTCTAGACTACACTGAACTGAATTATTACTTTTTGGACCTGTGTAAGTAATTAGTATTGATTCTGTTTTTCGGTTTGGCTTTTCTTAGTTTTAACTTTAATTTGCCGGTGAGGAACTATAGCTGGGAGATATTTGCAGTAATTTGTGACTAGACCTGTTACTTAACCTCTGGGAAATAGGTGTCTGAAAGGGAGAAAGGCACTCCCCTCGGTGGAGGGTCAGAGTTGTAGTTGTTTGTTTGTGGATGGCTTAGGTTTACTCCCTCCCTTCCACTCTAACCCTCACCCCACCCACCCAAGCGCATACCTTCCTTTATAGCAGGGGTTCTGACATAATTTCCCCAAAACTGCTAAAAACATACACCTGTTCATATCCTTAAAGGCACAGCACACTGAATAGGGGTAGAGACACTCCTAGCTTGCACACACTAAAACAAGAACAAAAACAACAAAAGAAAAGCATCTGTAACTGGAAGGACACAGACATGTGGGGAGTGGTGCAATGCACTGGCTGTGGAGCAGCAGTCTTCAGGAGGCATTCTGTAGACTATGTTGCTGCCCTATTTGCAGGCACCTCTCTGGTCTGAGGGAGGAGGTTGTTCATCTCCATGCTGATCTGGCAAGAATTCAGGAAATCTGCTCCCCCACCCAGGCTGCCACCACTATCTCATAGGTTGCCAAGAAAGAGGAGTGGTTGGACCACATTGGGCTCAGAGAGGGTGAGGTGGTGGAACAGAGGCAAAAGCCATCCAGTTGTGCCTCTCCATAATTCATTCCACCACTCTGGTGGAGCATGGTTCCTCTATGGAGGCACCTGTAGTGGAGACAAGGAGGATGCTAGAAACATCCACAATGGAGACCCACATGAGGTGTCACAGGACCCCACAGGGGAAGAAACAATTCCTGGTATGGGACTCAATTTTGAGGGAACTTGGGAGGGAGTGGAAAGGAGGTAAGGTGCCTGCCCAGCACCATGGCTTAGAAGCCCAGGAAACAAATCCTCAGGATCGTGGGAGCAGCTGCAAGGGGGAGGGAGCTGGATGTCATTATCCACCTTGGGATGAATGACCTGGCTGAGAATGGGATCAGAGCAGTGCAACAGGAGTTTGTGGAGTTGAGGAGGGGCCTTAGACAAGTAGCACACATGGTAACTTTCTCAGAAGTGCTACTTGTCTATGGTATGGATGAGGCTAGGATACTCTGCCCCATGGGATTCAATGACTGGTTGAAAAACTAGTGCATAGCTCAGGGCTTTGGCTTCATTGTGGACTGGGGCTCCACCTGGAGGGATGCAGGCCTATTTAGGTGCGATGGTCTGCATCTATCCAGGATGGGAGCCAGGATCCTAGGTAATAGTTTAAATGCTTAATTGGCAAGCATTTAAACTAGCCAAGGGGGGAAGGCACTGAAAAGGAGAAGGGAAATCCTAGCCCTCCCCAAAAAATCTGGGAAATTGGTGAGGTAAACACCAAGATCGAGCAGTCCATAGGGAGAAGGTCAGGGGTAAATGGGGAAAAAGAAAAAGGCAGTAAGGACAGGGATGGGGCAAAAAGAAATAAAGCCATAAAAATGGAGGGTAATGAGTACCAATGCCCATAGTCTAGGTAAAACATTACCTGAAATGGTGGCCTTGATGGAAGAGGGATACTTGGATATTATGGCAGTCACAGAAACATGTGCACAGAGAACCATGATTGGGATGTCATCATACCAGGGTACACAATCCACAGGAGGGACAGAGAGGGAAGATGAGGAGGAGGAGTAGCCCTCTATGTAAGGGAAGGGATCAAAGCAACATAACTAAAGGGTAAACAGGGAGGAGAGGAGGCACTGTGGGTCACCCTGGAGACTGGAAATAGCTCCACAATCCACACAGGGGTTGTATACAGACCCCCATCTCAGGGGAGGAAAGGGATAAGGAAATAATAGAAGTCATCCTTGGGATGGCAGAGAAAGAGGAGGTATTGCTGATGGGGGACCTGAATATGCCAGATGTTAACTGGAGCACCTTTGCTGCAGCCATATCCAAGAGCAGGGCCATTCTCGATGCCCTACAGGGGGCATGCCTCAGACAGCTAGTTTTGGAACCCACTCAGGAGGGAGCACTCTTAGACCTGGTACTCTCAAATGGGGGTGGATAGAGGATCTCTGATCTTGAAGTGGGTAGCCATCTGGGAACAAGTGGTCATCAAACAGTGTAGTTCATGATAAACTTAGCTGTAGAGTCAAGCCACGCAAAAATGAAGGTACTGGACTTCAGGAGGGCTGATTTTGTCAAAATGGGAGTGTGCCTCAGAAAAGCACTAGCAAACAGGCAAGAAGGAAGGGTGGAGCAACAATGGGGAAACATCAAAACTACCATCACAGAGGCAACAAGCCTTTATGTGAAGCAAATAAATCAAAATGAAAGGAAAAACACTATGGTTCTCAAAAGAAGTGGCGGGGAAGGTAAGGGAGAAAAAGATAGCTTTCAGGAAGTATAAGGAAACACAGAAGAAGCAGGACAGAGAACTGTACCAGTTAAAGCAGAAGGAAGCGAGGAAGGCAGTCAGAATAGCAAAGGCCCAAACTGAGGAAAAGATAGCCAACTTGGTTAAGAAGGAGGATAAAACCTTTTATAGGTACATTAGGGAGCAAAGAAAGACTAAGGCAGGGATACTGAGGCTGAATAAAGAGGAAGGTGGCTGGGCAGAGAGCAACAGTGAAAAAGCAGGGATACTGAACAAATACTTCTGCTCAGTATTCACAATGGAAAAGCAGGGGGAGATACCTAATCCAGTCAATAGAAGCACTCTGGATAGGGGGTTGAAATTAGTCCTTTCACAGAAGAAAGGGTTCTGAAAGAACTCTTAAAACTGAAGTTGGATAAAGCTATGGGGCCTGATGGGATTCACCGCAGAATTCTAAAAGAACTAAGTGAAGAACTAGTAACACCACTGACTAGCCTTTTTAATAAATCATGGTAGGATGGTGTGGTACCTGAGGACTGGAGGAGGGCAGATGTGATTCCCCTTCACAAAAGTGGGAGCAAGACAGAGGCAGGAAACTACAGACCTGTCAGTTTGACCTCAGTGGTAGGGAAAATGATGGAATCACTTCTGAAGGAAAGAATTGTTGAGTACCTAGATGCCAGGGGGCACAGGACCCAAGGCAGCATGGATTTACAGCAGGAAGGTCATGTCAGACAAATCTAATTGATTTCTTTGACTGGGTGACCAAAGTAGTAGACCAGGGAGGGGCTGCGGACATGGCCTACCTAGACTTTAGCAGGCATTTGACACAGTCCCGCACAAAAGATTAATAAACAAATTAGCCAGCCTGGGAGTGGGCCCCAGGGTGGTAGCCTGGATAAAACACTGCCTGGACAACAGGACACAGCTGGTAATAGTAAATGGAGTCCACAGTGAAGAAAGGAGGGTTACTAGTGGGGTACCGCAGGATTCAGTACTGGGGCCAGTCCTTTTTAATGTCTTTATAAGTGACATTGCAGAGGGACTGGAAGGGAAAGTTTGTCTCTTTGCAGATGACACAAAGATCTGCAACAGTGTTGATATGCAAGGTGGAGTGGAAAGGATGAAAAGGGACTTGGCAAGGTTGGAGAAATGGTCAAATGTATGACAGCTTAGATTCAATGCATAGAAGTGCAAAGTAATGCACCTGGGAAACAAAAACACAGGGGAAGAGTACACAATGAGTGGTGAGATACTGACAACAACAAAAATGGAAAGGGACCTGGGGATAGTCATATCAGACAACCTAAAGGTGGGCCAGCCATGAGAGAAGGCAGTAAGGAGGTCTGGGGGGATGCTGGGATGCACAGGGAGAGGCATCACCAGTAGAAAACAAAAAGTTGTTGGCCCTCTGTACAGACAGTTGGTAAGACCACATCTGGAGTACTGTATACAGTTCTGGAGACCCCATCTCCATAAAGACATAGACAGGAGGAGGCTGTCAGAGGAGGGCAACCAAATGGTGAGGGTCTGCACCAGAAGACATATGAAGAAAGACTAAAGGAGCTTAAGATGTATAGCCTCGAGGAAAGGAGGAGAGGGGACATGATAGAAACTTTTAAATACCTCAAGGAATCAACAAAAGTCCAAGAGGGTAGCATCTTTCAGAAAATGAGATGTGCAAGAACAAGGGGCACAATTTGAAGATGAGAGGATGGCTCAGAGATAATGTGTGGAAGTATTTCTTCACAGAGAAGGTTGTGGATGCATGGAACAGCCTTACTAAGGAGTTCGTAGAGTCAGAAACAGTGGGGGAATTCAAGAATGCATGGGACAGACATAAGGCAATTCTAGTGGGTGGTAGGAGGAAGTAGACTGTCGGTTAACTAGGATCTGCAGCTTATCCGTTAGGTAGGGAAATGGGCAGACTAGGTGGGCCAATCGGTCCTTATCTGCCATCAGATTCTATGTGTCTATGTTTCTATGCCAGGATCTTTGCAATAATTTTCATATTGCAATTCAAGAGAGAGATTATCCTATAGTATGAGCTCCGTAGAGAGTCTTTACCTAGTTTCGGAAGCAAACAGATGGAAGTGGGGTAGCAAGAAGTTGGCAAGTCCCCCTCCTCCTTAGCCTCCTCTGGTATCCCAAGTTCCTTATAATATTCTGCTGTAAACCCTTCTGGTCTGGTGGCCTTCCCCCATTTTAATGACCCGATAGCCCAAAGAAATTCTGCCCTGGCAATCAATGCCCTAATATTGACTTTTGCTCCTCCATGGCTTCCTGAATATTGAGCCCTGCCACAAAGTCAGCAGCAGTCTCCTCAGAATCAAGACATTTCACTTTATGTAAATTTTGATAAAACATGTGGCCTCCTGAACACATCAGTTTGTGATTCCACCTTCTCACCAAGGCCCATCAAAGCAGCAATTCTGTTAGAATTGCAGCAGCCCTTAACCAGATGAGCCAACAAGGGACCAGGTTTGTTACCCCATTTGAATAACTTCTGGTGGGTAAAATATAAGGATGTTTTAGTCTCCCCGCACTTATAAGATTCAAAGCCTCCATAGTTGCTGACATGCCCCTGCTGAGCATCTAAAACTTTCAACTGATCTTCCAGCTTCCTTTGCTAGTCTTGCTTTATCTTTTTGAGGGTGGCCAAATATTTAATAATTGCCATCCCCCACATAAATGCCTTCCCTGCTTCCCAAAGCAACTTCTTAGAGGCGTAATGTCAGCATTAGTGGCCAAAAAGAACTCCCATTGTTCCCTAAGGTGCTGTGGAAAGTCTTCCTTCTCTAGGAGATATGTGGGAAACCTCCACATAGTCCCTCCCGATCTCTTTGCAGACACCTCGAGGCACAGCAGGACCACTGCATGATCTGAAATAAATATAGGACTGTGGGAGACATCTTGTACCTTACTATATTTCTCCAAGGTCACATAAATATAACCAAGCTGTGACCACGCTTTGTGTGGGGGGGGAATAAAATCTATCTGGATAACAATAACCTTCTAAATTCTGCACAATCTGGATTTAGATCAAAGCATAGCACCATTACTGCCTTAGCCAAGGTAACCAACGATTGGCAGACTAATTTGGACAAAAAAAATTTTACCTGTGCTGTGTTTCTGGATTTGAGTAAAGCCTTTGACACAGTGGATCATGACTTATTACTCACCTCCCTTAACTCATTAGGCCTGGATTCCTATCCTCCAACTGGTTTAAGGATTACCTTTCAGATAGGTCGCAACTGGTTAGAAATGGAAATTACCTATCCACCTCAAAACCTCTGCTAAGGGTGTACCACAAGAGCTCTATTCTTGGCCCTATCCTCTTTGCTATTTATATAAACAATATTGATGCCAACCTCACTCAATCTAACATTCATCTGTTTGCTGATGATACTGTATATGTCAGCAATCCCTCACCTTCAAAACCTGTGAACTTACAATCCGAATTCTCCATTCTGCAGCACAATCTACTTGACAAAAACTACTTCTAAATGCAAAAAAAACAAAAGCTATGTTCTTTACCACAAAGAGTTGTACTACCACTACCCAGCATCCAACACCCTACATATATCCACCTTACTTGGAGAAACTTGAATTTGTTGATAACTTAAATACCTTGGAGTCTGGATAGATAACAGGCTTGACTATTCTGTCCATATTGAAGAGTTACTTAAAAGCTAAGACAGAGGCTCGGACTATTTTTAGAATAAAACATTACCTAAACAGTGATTCCAAAAAGGTTAATTCAGGCCTCATTCCTATCCCTCATTGATTATGCTGATTTTCTCTACTGCCATTGTTCATGTCATCTCTTACATAAGCTGGACACCCTGTATCACAGGTCCATAAGATTTATTACTGACCTTCCCTCCAACACCCATCATTGCTCCTTTATATGGCAGTCAACTGGACATCATTGCAACACAGAAGAAATAGGAATGCTGTTATCTGGATACTCAAAGCGTTAACAGGCAAACTACCGACCTATATCACTGATTGCTTTACCCAAATTACAACCAGGCCATACACCTTAAGGATCAGTAAACTCATCACATTAAAGGTCCCCAATGCCTGCACCGGTATGGGAGGGCTGCTTTCAGCTATTCCTTAGCAGCTGCATGGAACTCTCTCCAAAATCCATGAAGCTAGATAGCCTACTACCTCTGGCATCCTTCAAAAGATTGTTCTCCGCCTTTTTCCAGAGCTCTGCAATTGCTTTTATAAGCATAATCCCCCACCTATCTGACCCAACTAAACCTCCCTTTTCTATCCATTATATTAACTCAATTTCTTTCTTCGAATCACCTATAATATTCACTTAAAACTAGTTTAGACCATATAACTTATATTTAGGACTGCTATACCCTTTGTCCTCTTTTTCCTACAGGCTAAATGGTTCTATTGTTACTTGTATATATGTAAATTGTTGTATATAATCATTTCATGCCATTGTATTGCTATTTATTCTATTCTTGTCTATGTAATAATACTTGTATCCTCATTTGTATGACCACTCAGGTCCATCTTGTAAATGAGCTTTGCTCAATGATGTTCGCCTGAATAAATAAAGATTTTGATTGATTGATTTGATTGATTGATTGATTGAAAATGTATATTCCCTTGCACCTGGGTTGGCTGTCTACCACGCATCCACCAAATTAAGATCCGCCACCACTTTAATCCAATTAGCAACCCCCCTCATAGCACCACCTCCTGCAGAGTGGTCCAGGTGGGACTCAAGAGCACAATTAAGTGCTCCCCAAAATTAAATTTGTGAGTTGTGCCATATGCAGTATATCCAGAGCCATTCAATAGAATTTAGGGTCAAAAACTGATGGGGCATAAACCGGCTGGTTATGTAACTCACCACATATGAATCCATATCTTCCCCCCTCGCTTAGGTCCAGCACAATTCTCTGGGCCCCAAAAGGGAGACGTTTATGAATCAAAACTGCCACGCCCCATTTATGAGAGGAAAAGGCACCAGCATGGTACTCACCCATTCATCCTCCCAGTAATTTCTTATGCTCTTCCTTTGTAAGTTGTCTCTTGCAAGACAGCCACATGGGCCTGCTTGCATGTGTGAGCATGCAAGACTTTTGTATGTTTAATCAGTGAGGAGAACCCCTTAACATTCCAGGAAATGATGTTCACAGTATTCGCCATTATGAAATCAGAAAATTCCAGCTACCACCCTGGTCCACTCTAGGCCATGGCTTCCTGAACACTATTCTAGCATACAGACCCAGACAGGTGGTCTCAATAGCTAGCAACACAATCAGAAATCAGGGGTGAGTACACTTGATCCTCCACTATGCGCATAACAATCAAAACTATAAAACAGATAACAATACAAAAACAAAACAAGTAATAAAATACAACAGGTAACCGTAAGTAAAAATCCTTCCCCACCCCCCAGGTACCCTTCCATACCCCAGACACTCAATATCAAATTTCCACTCAAGCCAGATGGCACTGTGGTGGTCCACTAATAGCTTCCTGGACTGCCTCTGCAGCAAAGACTCAGCAGTGAGCAGTAAACTCCCATTGCACACAAGCTCCCCCCTCCAGCTCCTACACAACTTTCAAATGACAACTCCTGTAAAATAACAGACCCAAAGACACCAGGATCTAAGAAACCCAACTGTAACCCCCTTCCACAAATAGTAGAGAGGTGAATAATAGACAACTGTGCCCCTCAACCAGGGCCACCGAATACTACACATATCATCCCGAACCAAGATCCAACCCCAGTCTACCGATCACAAGCCCACTGCTACCAACCATATGGACCCACCCAACAAGCAGACCAGTCCCCACCCCTGCACAAACCAGTCCCCCACTACCCTGCCAGCACAGGCATCCACACTTGTTAGTGGCATTACAAAAACCTCAAGTGAGCTACCGAGCCCAGAGTGTCAACCACAAAGCAATCAGTCCCACTCTGGGCAACAAAGCCACTCTATCCCTCCTTCCAGGAAGTAGGCAATGTTTGAGACGAAACCAAACCCTCCCTCAGTCCCAGCACTCAGATCAGCGATAACAATTCTGAGCTCCTTTACCTCTCATGAAAAGAAAAACAGAGCCACTCACTATGCCATTGCAGAACATTCTAAACAGACTGACACAGAGCACTGATGGGGCAGAAAGCATGAAACAGAGGTACAAGCCCAGACCCAGTCCATAACTCCAGATCAATAAACTACTGCAAAATTCCTGGAGGAGTACCACCAATCCCCCCCCCACCAAACAATTATTAAATGGACAGGAAGGAAAAAAAATGTCCCACAATCCAAGGGCTGGGAAAGTCTTGCCGTGTCATGCAACCTTAAGCATGTGCCATCGTAAGCTCATATTCCTCCCAAGGCAGACAGCACTTTAACAGCCAGAGGCTCCATAAACATGTTCCCAGACACTAAAATGGTAATAATGGATCATACCAGGGAAAGGGCTAAACAACCCAGCAATGCACTCCAAAAATCAGAATGTCCACCACCAGTAAGTCCCTTCAAGCATTTGAGGTACAGGCCAGGCACCAGCATGGTGGGGAGGAGTGCATGCATCGGTAGCAGTGAGTCCCAGTCCCAGAAACAACTTAGTCTGCATTCCATCATACAAGATAGGACACTAAGGCACTGAGAGAATTCAGCCATTCTACTTGTCCCAGTCTGCAATAAATGCTTTAATCCTGTCAACCTCCAAGAACATATAAGTTGCTCCTTCCTATCTGACCTTCACAACCACAGGATAGGAAAAAGTGAAGTTGATCTTTTTCTCCCTCAAAAGAGTCAAAACAGGTGCAAAGGCTCTCCTTTTCTTTTGAAGGTAGGGAGAGAAGTCCTGAAAAATATACAGGCAACTGCCTTAATATAGTACCTCCTTCTGAGCCTGATACACTGCAAGGATGGACTGCCTGTCACCAAAATGGTGTAGCCAAAAGATAATCTGGCAATGCAACTGGTCCTCCAACAGTCAGAGGATTAAGCTCAATGAGCCTGCTCCACCTTCAGTCATCCCACGCTTAGGCTGCATACCCAGATGTTTAGTTAATACAACTGGACAAAAGTGAAATGTGCTGTCTCCCTCCTTGCTCTCCGGGAGACCTCAAATCTGCAAGTTGTTGCAGTGATTATAATTTTCTTGGTAGTTGAGCTGCTCCCGCAGGTCAGCCACCTTCATTGCCAGTTTTTCCATCTGCTCCAAGGTCGCACTATGATGAGCCTCCAAGCTGGAAACTCTCTGCTTCACAGCTCCAAGGCGCTTGTCCTGTCCCTTGAGTTGGCTGCTGAGCTCAGTTATCTTGCCTGTCAGGGTGTCTAATTTAGGCTTGAGAGCCTCCAGGACCTGTTCCATCACAGTACCACCCCAATACTACCATTTCTGCAGCAGAAAGTGTAATTGGACAGGGGCCTACTGATGGCAAAGTGGCCATTACCTTCTTTCTGCTTTTCCCAGCTCTTTGTGGTGGCTTCTCATTAGGATTTGAAAGACATTGATACATAGCACCTTCAGACAGATGATGACTTCAGATTAGCAGGGGGTAAATTGGGTTTGCGATCAAAATAAACCTTTAATTAACAATGGGAGATGGAGCTATAGGGGGCCAGGACTAGCCAATTAGCTGCTCATTAGTGCCCCCAAATTTCCTTTTTCAATTGTTTACTACAACTGCAGTTTTATTTAACATCAAAGAAATAAGTCCTATCAAGTAGCTGTCAAGGGGGACTAAGCTGTGAGTTCTAGTTCTAACGTCATTAGTAGCTCTTCACTTAAGCTAGCTTTTTGAACAAGCAGTGAAATTAGAGTTACAAAATGACTTGTTACTTTTTTAAACAAAGTAACTTCTCATTTTCAGATCTCATTTTTAGCATTAGATGGATTGGGGATATGCTAATCCAAATTCTGAATTTATTGATGCTAAAAATTTTAGCCAGACTCCCTCTTTCAGAATGTTGGATGACACATGCAGCCTCGGAATGTTGCAGGGGTACACAAAATCAAAATGTTGTGTGAACACTCAGTCTCAGAATGTGACAGGGACACACATCTAGGAATTTGGTGGCGACTCACAATTTTAGAATATAGTAGGAATACACACTGGTGGAATGTGACAGCACACACCATTATATTCTGAAATAGCTTGTACCATCCACATTCCATTGTTGTACCTACCCACCATATTTCATAATTGCACATTGCATTACTACCACTCTCTAACATTATGTATCCCTGCCAGATTCTGACATTGCATGTTGCTGGCACAATCCAAAATTGCACATCCCCACCACATTCCAAAACTTAACATTGCATTTGCATTGCAAAGTTGTGTGTCAATGCCACATTCCGAAACTGAGTCACCACCACATTCCAAAATCTTGCATCCCTGTCATATTCTGAAATTGTGTATCACTGTCACATTCCAATATTACATGTCTACACCGCATTCTGAGGTTGTGTGTCCAGCTACATTCCAAAATTGTGCATCACTGCTGGATTCAGAAATCGTGACTTCACTACCTTTTAAAACTGCATCCCCATAATATTTTGAAAATGCTCATCCTCACTACGTTCCAAAATAATGCATTTCTACCAGATTATGAAATTGCATTTCCTAGCCACATTCCAAAACTGAGTGTCCCACCACATTCTAAAAGTGTGTGCCCAGGCCTATTCTGAAATTGTATCTTCCTCCATATTCTGAAATTGTGTCACTGCCACATTCCAAAACTGCCCATCGTCCTCACATTCTCAAAAATGCATATCCCCACCCTACTCCAAAATTGTGCAAGCCCACCACATTCTGAAAATGTGTGTCCCTGCAGCATTCCACAATTGTATGTCCAAGCCACATTCCAAAACTGTACTTCCCTGCCACATTCTGAAATTGTATCACCTCTACATTCCCAAAATTCTACATTTCCATCACATTCCCAAAATGCTTGTCCTCACCACATTCCCCAAATCATGCATTTCTGCAACATTCTAAAATTACATTTGCAAGTCACATTCCAAAACTGAGCCTTCCAACTGCAGTTTTGGCAAGAAGAAATGCCATCCTTGTCTCCCAGCAAGGGGCTTTTCTAAGGTAGCTGATCAAGGAACCCACTACGGACAAGGCGGTGCTGGATCTGGTGCTTACAAACAGGGACAGCATTGCAAACGTCACAGTGGGCTGATCCCTAGGTACCAGTGATCACTGTACAGTGTGGTCTAACATTAAGACAGGAAGAAAGACAAACCACCTGTACTTTAGGAGAGTGCATTTTAAAGAAATAGGAAACTGCCTCAAAAACTCCCTCATAGGGGAGATTGCCAGGAGGGGTAGAGAGGCATAGTGGGGGAAAATAATGGAGGGCATAATTAAGGTAACCAACCTCTATGTGAAGGAAGTTAGCAAAAACAAGGAAAAAGAGACCATTATTATATTATGGTTCTCTAGTGATGTGGCCAAGGTGGTGAGAGGAAAAAAATGTGCCATTCAGGAAACACAGACGGAGGAAGACAGGGAGATATACCATGTAAAACAGAAGGAAGCGGAAAAGGTAGTGAGGGGAGCAAAGGCACAGACAGAGGAAAAATAGCCGAAGGTGTAGCTAAAGGGGCTAAGGCTTTCTTCAGGAACATATGTGAGAAGAGGAAAGCAAGGGAAGGAGTAGTTAGTACAAGGAGGGTGGCAGAAGAAGACTGCACAGAAGAGGATCGAGAAAAATCAGACATTCTGAACATGTATTTCTGCTCAGTCTTCACAGTGGTGGGAGAGGGGGACCACCAGAGAGCAACAGGAACAAAGTGGTGGAGGTGCACACAAGTCCATTTTCAGATGAAAGAATCTCAAAGGGACTTGCAGCACTGAGAGTGGGCAAGGCTATGGGACCAGATAGGATACATCTAATGGTACTAAAGGAACTTAGGGAGGTGCTTGCTGCCCCATTGATGCCCTTATTTCAACATCTCACTGGAAACAGGTATGGTTACGGAGGACTGGAGGAGAGTAGATGTCCCACTCCATAAGAGCAGCAGCAGGTAGGAGGCTAGCAACTATAGGTCTGTCAGTCTCACATCAGTGCAGGGGAAATTAATGGAAACACATTAAAGGGAAAGTTGGTAGAGCATCTTTAATTCAGTGGGTTACAAGACCAAAGGCAGCATAAATTCACAGCTGGGGGGAGAGGTCATGTCACACAATAGTGTTTGTCAAATTTGTTTAAATTGTCTTGATGCACCATATTACTGATACTCCTGATGCTCCTGTTGTTTTTGTGTGTTTTTGTTGCAATGTACTGTCTCATTACTACTGTGATCATGTATTGTAATGCAAGGCTTCTACTCATGTATTTTATTGTGAAACTATAATATTTCTACTTGCCATTATTTCTTTGCTGCATTTGTACTACACTATCCTTGTACCCGTACTTTCCCGTGTCATGACTGAAACTAGGAATATTATTGTCTAGCGCACTTATCTGATAATCAAAAACTAAATAAATAAATAATTTTTTTGACTGGGTGACCAGGGAAATAGATCAATGGAGAGCAGTGGACATGGCCTATCTGGACACTGGCAAGGCCTTCCAACACTGTGCCGCATAGGAGACTGATAAAGAAACTGAGCAGCCTAGGAGTGGGTTCCAAAGTAGTGAATTAGGTGAGGAACTGATTAATGGATAGGTGACAGAGGGTGGTGGTTAATGGCTCACACTCAAACGAGAGGAGAGTGACCAGCGGGGTGCCACAGGGCTTAGTACTGGGACCAGTATTCTTCAATTTCTTTGTAAATGACATTGCAGAAGAACTGTAAGGGAAGCTATGCCTTTTTTGTAGATGACACCAAAATCTATAATGGGAGGGGGTACTCAGGAATGGGGAAGGCAATGCATAGGGATCTTGGGAAACTCAAGGAGTGGTCAGGGGCATGGCAGTTGAGGTTCAATGCAAAAAAATGAAAATTCTTGCACCTAGGGTACAAGAACCCAGGAACAGACTGTAGGATGGTGGGATACCGGGAGTTACCAAGCAGGACAGAGATCCAGGGGTTATTATATCTGATTACCTCAAAGTGGCAGGGTAATGTAACAAAGCAGTGGGTAGGGTCAGTGGGATACTGATATGCATAGGAAGAAGTATCTCCAGCAGGAGGAGGGAGGTGGTGTTGCCACTGTATTGCTCACTTGTGAGACCCCACCTGGAGTATTGTGTCCAGTTCTGAAGGCCATGTTTTAGAAAAATAGACAGGGTAGAGGCAGTCCAGAGGAAGGTAACTAAAATGGTGCAGGGGTTACATCAAAAGCCATATGAAATAAGACTGAGGGATCTCAACATGTACACATTGGAAGAGAGGAGAGCGAGAGGGGACATGATACAGACCAACAAGTACCTCACATTGGTGAACAGATTGCTAGAGGAGAGTTTCTTTCAAATGAGAAAGAGCACCAGGACCAGAGGGCATGTGGTAAAGTTTAATGGGAGTTTAAGAAGGATGTGAGGAAGTACTATTTCACTGAAAGAGTGGTGTACACATGGAACAGACTGCCAGAGGAAGTAGTGGAAACAAAAACAGTAGGGGGCTTCAAGCATCAGTGGGATAGACAAATGATAATATTAGTAAATAGGCAGAGAGGAGAGAGGTTCACTAGAAAACAGTCAGGGTCTGTGGAGACAGACTAGGCAGGGACCATCTGGGCAGACTGGGTGAGCCAAGCGGTACTTTTCTGTTGGCAAATTCTACGTTTCTATTAGCACCCCCACTATATTCTAAAATTGTGTGTCCCAGCCACACTATGAAATTGTACCCTCCTGCCACATTCTGCAGTTGTGTATCACTGCCACATTCCAAAATTGCCCATCTTCATCCCATTCTGAAAATGCTCATTCCCACCATATTCCAAAGTTGCACATTCCAAACGCATTCTGAAAATGAGTGTCCCTGCACTTTTTGAAATTGCATGTCTGAGCCCAGTTCTAAAATTGTGAATCCCTGCCACATTTCAAAATTGCACATTAATACCACATTCCAAAATGTTGCATACTTGTTACATTCCAAAAATACATTTTTGTGCCAAGCTCCAAAATTACACATTTCACCACATTCTAAAAATGTGTATCCTTACCACATTGTGAAATTGCATTTAACAACCACATTCTGAAACTATGCATCTCCATCACATTCTGAAATTCTACGTCCATGCCACATTGTAAAAATTGCATATTGCCAGCACAATCTGAAAACAAGCATCCTCACCACATTCTGAAATTGTGCATCACCACCACATGCTGAAATGACACAATCATTACACATTATGAAATTGTATATCCCTGCCACATTTCACAACTCTGGCCCCACTACTCAAAGGTTAGCACTGGGGTGAACATTGGTAGCACTGGCTCTAACCTAAGTTTGTGCCGGGACTCCAGAAGTCATATTCAAAGGCCGCTAGAGCATCCCCCAAACCCAGCAGCACCAAGGGGGTAAAATGCCACTGTGTGTTAGCATGAGGGGGTCCCATCATGCATACTGGTACAATGGCATTTTAAAAAGTTTGTGGTGGTGGTAATCATCCACCTGAGTGGCACTTTCTACCGCCAATGAAAACCAACTCTTATCTGGGTGCTAAGCCCATGCCCCCCACCCCAAAGGCAGGGTGGCTATACTGCAGCCACCTGCCATCAACCTCCCATTCCCAGTCATTACTTTATGCCTGGTGTCATACTGGTCCCCCTCAATCTCATTGTCCCAGTCATTACTTTATCCTTGGTGGTCCAGTGGAATCCCCCCCCAAATATCCTGTTCCCAACTGTAAGTCTATCCCTGGTGGCATAGTGGTGCCCCAACCCCCAATCCCCCGTTGCCATTCATTAGTCTATCCCTGGTGATCCAGTGGTTCCTTCATCCACCCTGACCTATACCAACCCCCCACCCACCCTCTGTGGACGCCTGCCCTGCACCCCCCCCCACAAGTGCCAGCAGATGGGATAACAGCAGCCTGCTCAGCCCATCTCTCACCTCCTTGGCCAGCCATCATCTGACAATCAAAGAGCATGATCACATATGCACAGATCGGTATACAGTCAGGGAGTGGGGGAACTGCTGGACCACCAAGGATGGGACTAATGAATGAAAATGGGGGATTATGGGTTGGGCACCACTATGCCACCAGAGACAGACTTACAAATAGCAATGGGAGATCGGGGGGACCACTATGCCACCAGGGATAGACTTACAAATGGCAATGGGAGATCAGGAGGGACCACTATGCCACCAGAGATAAACTTACAAATAGCAAGGGAGATCGGGAGGGGGATGACTAATCCACTAGGGATGGACTTACAAATGGCAACAGGAGATCAGAGGTACTACTGGACTATCAGGGATGGACTAATGAATGGCAATGTGGGATCGGGGGGTGAGGGGCACTACTACCCCATCAGGGGCAGCCTTACAAATGGGAACATCAGATCAGTGGGGGACCACTGTGCCACCAGGGATAGACTTACAAATGGCAATGGGAGATCAGGATTGGGGGGCACCACTATGCCACCAGAGATAGACTTTCAATTTGGAACAGGAGATTGGGGAGAAACCACTGGATCATCAAGGATGAACTAATGAATGGCAATGCAGGATTGGGGTGAGGGGCACTACTATGCCTCCTGGGACAGCCTTACAGTTGGTAACAGCTGATCAGCGGGGGACCACTATGCCACCAATGCTTTCTCTTTTCAACCAGAATGGGCATTAAAGGGCTGCAGCACCACATATAAATGAGCTCCTAATTGGCATGTAGATGGCCCCTTAGTGCCTTGCATGCTCAATAGGCTCATCTGCATGCTCAGGCTGATATGGCCTACAGGGAACCTGGTGCTATCTTGTTTCAGGCAGCGCTATCCCATATGGGCCATAAGCAGCCCTGGTCCATGTTGGAGCAGCACAAATGCACTTAGTGCTGCTCCAGCATGGACCACCGATATTCAGTTGAATGGTTCTGCTCTGTCAGTGAGCACTATCTGTCTTAATATCATCATGGCTGGGAGGAGCACAAGCACAGCATAAACAGCTGTGCTGCACTTGCCACAGTATCTCAATATCAGGGCCTATGTGTCTCCTACATTTCAAAACTGCATATCCCTACCACATTCTAAAAATTTATGACACTACCACATTCCAAGTTTCAGCATCCCTGCCACATTCTAAACCTGTGTGTCCCAGCTACTTCCTGAGGTTGTGTCATTGCTGCATTCCACAGCTGCAACCTGGTGGCAGTCTAAAATTTCCTCACTGCAGTATTCTAAAAATTGCATGCAATTTTGGCATTCTAAAGCCATGTGTGCTACTGCATTCCAGTCCCCTGTCACATTCTTAGGTGTCTTGCATCTGAACATTGTGGAAAGGCATGCCCTGTAGAAACATAGAAACTTGAGGCAGGATTTTTATATGTCTGGACACAGCACTTGCATACGTATTTCAGATACATGCCGTGTCCATACAGATGTGTCCAGATGTCTGTGTCCTATTCACAGATATCTGGACACATTTGTGATGATTGCCACAGCTTATTTTTTTCGTTTTTGTTTATGAGGTAGGTGCACTAGACAAACACAATGTCTGTTTTCAGGCACGTCCCAGGAGAAGTACAAACATTAATCAAAACACGTTACATAGACTCAAAAGAGCATTGAACAAAAACAGTTTACAGCAATTTTTGCCACAACTGTGGGAATCATGTCCGTGTTTCAGACACAAGTGCAGAAATCTGTCTGAAGAATTAGACCAACATTTTTTGGCCTGACTTCCCAGGCAGATTTTGGCACCTATGTCTGAAAAAAATAATGTGGGTGTTTGGAAATGTTGCCCATAGCATTTTTGGCAGAAAAGGACCACTTGGCCCGTGCAGTATGTCCAGTTGTTCCCTGTCTATTCTGTCTCAGCAGACCCTAAATGGTCTCTGATGACCCCCTTTCTATTTACCAGTAATGTGTTGTACCCACCCAATGTCAGCTTTCTGTTTTCAAATGTTTACTACACTGCAGTTTCCTATAAGGTAGCCCTATAGGGAGGGCAAGCCTGTGAGTTTTAGTTATGACATCATCAGTAGCTCTTCACTGGAAGTGGCTTTTTTGTACAGGCTGTGAAATTAGAGTTACAAAATGACTTGTTACTTTTAAATAAAGTAACTTAGAGATCTCATTTTTGACATGAAGCTGACTGAGGTTATGCTGTTCCAAATTTAGAATGTTCTCCAGAGTCCCTCTTTAAATCAGTAGGAGTAGAGAAAGGGGACTTCAGATATTCAATGACTCTAAGGTGAATGGGAAGCATTGCCATCTGGTATCACAGGGTAGGCTTTTTGTACCCCTATGGAATCGTCTTCCACCCAAATGTGCGATTGGACCTGTCCACAATGCTGCACTGTAGGCAGGGGGAAGCCGAAATCATGTAGGCATCCGCAAGATTGATGCCACCTCCATTCCTACCATAGAAGGTAATACTGCAGTGGGCAAGCCATTTCCCTCCCCTGGGGTTAGTGCAAGACACCTACACATTCTGCCCAGTGCCCCAACAGCCCTGAGCAGGGGAGATTAGTTTACCTTTAGTGTTTATTTCACATAAAATCCTTTAAACAAGAGTCTGTTTTCAAAGGATCTAGAGTTAGGTGTACAAGCATTAAAAATACATACATACAAGGATTATACTGTACATAAAACAAGGTACAGTATTAGTTTAAGTTAAGGGTATATAGTCAAACAACTGCAGTACAATATACAAAAGAATATGTTGTCATCAGTATATAGATCATTGGATTTACATATGTCAGAGGCAACAAGTGTGGCCATCAGTTGGGTTTTAAATGAGGCAGGAAGTTGAGATGCATTACCAGTTTGCAAAAATTTGCTTTTTTTTTAATTAAAATTAAAAAGACCATTAGAGATGCATTTTTACATTTTTATTTTTTGCCTTGAAAATGGGACTTTATGATTACACAGTGAAATGGTATCCAATTACTTAGTGACTTAAACTGCCTGGGCAAAGCACAGCAACAGTTCTATAATAGAGTTTTCAGGTATAATGAAACTTAATGTCTGTGCAAGGGACCATGTAGGTGGCAGCCTTCACACTATGTAGTTACAGGGCAACATTTGACGCAGCAGAAAGGCTTGCAAAATGTGACACTGTTTCTTTAATGGGAAGGTAAATGCAAGAAAAGCTAAAGGTTTTCATTTAAATCTATTTTTTCACAGTTTATCATAGTGTGAAATTTTGTCTTTCAGTTCTTTGTATTTTTCTGCAGTCCTTCCTATTTATTAATCTTCTTACTATCTGCAACAAGCAGCAGATGCCATCTAGAATAGCTTTGCTTTGCAACTCAGATAAGTAACAACTGTAAAGGAATCTCAGATTCTGCTGCTGATACTGATTGACACAGTCCCGCACAAAAGATTAATAATCAAGTTAGCCAGCCTGGGAGTGGGTCCCAGGGTGGTAGCCTGGGTAGAAAACTGGCTGCACAACAGGACACAGAAGGTAATAGTGAATGGAACACATTCCGAAGTAAGGGGGGTTACTAGTGGAGTACCTCAGGGCTCAGTACTGGGTCCAGTCCTCTTTAACATATTTATAGGTGACATTGCAGAGGGTCTGGAGGGAAACGTATGCCTCTTTGCAGATGACACAAAGATCTGTGACAGAGTTGATACACAAGAGGGATAGAAAGATGAGAAGGGACTTGGCAAGGTTGGAGGAATGGTGGACATATGGCAACTTAGATTCAATGCAAAGAGTGAGAATGCACCTGGGAAACAAAAACCCAGGAGAAGAGCACTAATAGCAGGGAGGTACTAACAACAACAAAAATGGAAAGGGACCTGGGGTAGTCATATCAGATGACCTAAAGGTGGGTAAGCAATGTGAGAAGATGGTAAGGACAGCCAGAGGGATACTGGGATGCATAGGAAGGGGCATCACAAGTAGAAAAAGGGAAGTGGTTATCCCTCTATACAGACAGTTGGTGAGACCTCATCTGGAGTACTGTGTGCAGTTTTGGAGACCTCATCTACGCAAGGACATAGACAGGATGGAAGCAGTCCAGAGGAGAGCAACAAAAATGTTGCAGGGTCTACAGCAGAAACCATATGAAGAGAGACTGATAGAGCTTAATATGTATACCCATGATGAAAGGAGGGATGGGGGGGGCATGACAGAAACTTTCAAGTACCTCAAGGGAATCAACAAAGTCCAGGAAGGTAGCATCTTTCAGAAAAAGAGATGTGTAAGAACAAGGGGGCACAATTTAAAGATAGAGGTGGGACAGCTCAGGGGTAATGTGAGGAAATGTTTTTCATGCAGAGAGTGGTGGATACATGGAACCACTTTTCTGGGGAGGTCGTTGGGTCTAAAACAGTAGGGGAATTCAAACATGCATGGGACAGACATAAGGCAATTATAGTGGGGGGTTGCAGGAAGTAGGCTGTTGGTTAACTAGAATCTGCAGCTTATCCAGTAGGTAGGGAAAAGGGCAGACTGGGTGGGCCAAGTGGTCCTTATCTGCCATCAAAGTCTACGTTTCTATATACACAAAGAGCACCTACAGTATGTACTAAACACATCATATGAGGTACCTAGAAAAGTAGATTTGCCACTTGCCAGGTATGCTAATAGTTTTATTAACTGTAGCTGAAACTTGCTTTTTGGATAAATATTTTTTATTGCATTGCTGCTTTAAAACAGTATATAAATGACAAGGGCAAATCAGTGCATTTTATTTAATATAGCACCTTATCATAAACAGCTCAGAGTGCTGTACAGGTCAGAATACAGTTGTCAAAAGACATTATAAAACATACATAACATCTACCAATCAAAAACATTCAGATATATCATAGTACCACTACTTAACCAAAATGAGATGGAACTGTGTCTCACAAGTGAAACAAAACGTTACAATATTAAAATTTTAATTGTAAATATCTGCAATTAGGTATCCCCAGCTGAGCAGGGGATAGGGAGAGACTTGATGAACCAAATGTTCTTGTTTCCTCCCTAAAGCTTACGTGTGTGTGTGTGTGTGTGTGTGTATTTACGTCTAAAAATATCAAGTAAACCACTTAGAACATTCTAAATCATTGGAGTACACCAATGCCTGTTCCAGTTACAGTGGCACAGTATCAGCACTTCCATTGCATTTGTAACAGGAGTGTGTTGTTGCTTATAGTCACTCCTGATTGTAAGTACCTCACCTAAGGTTATAGTAAAGCACTAAGCAGATCCTCTTCATTTTCATGTATAAATTACATGTAAGACTAGGGTAGCATTTAAAAAAGGTGACAAAAAATTAAGAATGTAATGAAGGCAATTTTGATACTTTTAACACTCAAAAACAGAACTTGAGATAGTAATACGGTACATAACTTTCAACATGCTCATTTTTTTTTTGAGGGAAGACTACTGAAACATTACACTTTTTAGTCCTTATCCTCCTACGTCAGTAACAAAACACCTCTAAGGTTGAGTGTGAGACTTCATTCCCACTGCCTTTTAATGCCTCAGCTGTGACACAGAGAGAGAGAGAGAGAGAGAGAGATTTCACTGCTAACATCAGTCACACACCACTATCCCCCAGACTCTGAGAACTGAGACTTCTGTATCAACATAATTTCAGGATGCATTCCTGTAGACTTAGGTATCAAGAAGAGAATACTGAATGCACTGCATAAGTGACCTACTGCAACCCTCAGATCAGAATGATCTGTGGATATTATTGTTTTCTTTGATTTTCGCATTGAAACCTAAAGAAGTGAAACTCCCATGGGTTAATCTATACAGACACACTTTCTCTCTTTATTTAATTTTTCTATAGTAAACTGATGTTTCTAACTCTTGGATTTTAGTGCATAGATAACATTCGATGCAATGGTCTTATGATGAACGCATTTGAAGAGAACTCCAAAGTCACAGTTCCTCAGATGATCAAGTAAGTGCTTGCACTGTACATCAGTAGCTCTGAAGTCAGTGTACAGTATTTGAAATTATTCATTGCTTAGATTTCTTTGCAAAGTTAACTAAACTAAAGAATCCTAGTTGGCACATATAGTGCTGTTGGTTTGCTGATGATAGTGGGGCATAAAATAACCCTTTTTTCAGTTGTAGTTTAAAACATGAATGTTAGGTATCGTTGCACTTGAAAGTATATTTTATGAATCCGTTCAACAATTCTGATAGCTAGGAGAAAGGTTGTGTGAAGATGAGGATAAGAAGAGTATTTACCTGTCTGTTCATGCAACAGGTTTGTGTGGCATTTGGAATATTCTCATAAATCTCTAATCCCCTTACTTCCAATGGAATGTGTACTTTACCCTGATTTTCAGAGCTTGCTATTGGATCTGCTGGGACTTTTTAAATGTTGCTCTTTTGTGACAATGTTTTTTTTTTAATTTGGATGAGGAGTTTTAGTTCACATGAAAGTGCAAGGCTGATGATAGTGGAAATGGAAGACTGACAGAGCATTCATTTCAAAATGTGCCAAGAAAATGGAATGCCCTTTTTGGTATTTAAGGGAATACTACCACTGCTAGCAGTTTTAATAGCCATTTCAAGATCATACAGTATTTTATGATTAGGGTATTAACAAGGACAACTGGCAAATTGGATTAACACAAAATCTGAAGGGCTATTGTAAGAGGGACCTGTGTGCAATAAGGAGATTTGTGAAAACAAATTGATTTATTAATTTGTATCAAAAAAAAGCATAAATGAGTGCTTGAAGAAAAGATCGACTTCCAGGTACTCTATAGGGAAGAAATATGGGGGCTTGAGAAGTTGAATTATTAGGAAACTTGTTGTTATGTTAAATTATTAGAATGCCTTTATTAGGCTTTATCAGATGCTTACTAGGCCTCCCCCAGGGACTCCTGGCAAATTACTGCAAACTGTAATGCTACACAGTATATCTACCAGTGCAAAATGCCAAACCTTAGTTCATCACAAAGTTAGGAATATTCCTGTATACTATAGATGAATCAGTAGAAATACATGGATACATAGACAATGACTGCAGAAAAAGGTCTATAAGCCCATCCAGTCTTGCCCATCCTACCAAATTACTCTGCACCGGCCGTAGTGGCTATCCTTCCTTTTCTTTCTGGTCTCGTCCTCTTTTCTGACTAATCCCATATGTCTGTCCCTTCCCAGCTTGAAGCTGCTCACTGATTTGTCCAGTACCACTTCCTTTGGCAGCTTGTTCCCCTTATCCACACCCTTACTGTGAAAACATGCTTATGGATGTCCCTTTTGAATCTCCCCCACTGAGTTTAAGTGAGTTCCCTCTCATCCCTGTAGTTGAGCTAAAGGAGAAGCCTTTGTGGGCACCCTACTATCGCATGCAGGCACTTGTGTGTCTTTATCACATTGCCTCTTTCCTTTTTTTCTCATGGATGTACATGTTCATGTCCTATAGCTCATCCTCGAATTCTTGCTCCATAGTCCATGGACCATCTTGGTTGCTTTGCACTGTACTGCTTCTTTCTTGTTGGAGTCTCTCCTCAGGTGTGGACTCCAGTACCTTGCACAGTCTTCCAGGATTGGTTGTACCAGTGACCTGCACAGTGGGATGATCACCTCCCAACTTCTATTGCTTATCACCCTACCTGGGCAACACAGCACCTTGTTTGCCTTGCCCAGAGCTCTACTACAATGTATTGCTGTTTTTAGGCTTTCCAGTATCATGACCCCTAGGTCCTTTTCCTCCATGACGCTTTCTTGTACCACTCTTCCCATTTCATACTGCACCCTTGGGTACCTCTTCCCAATGTGCATCACTTTACGTTTTTCAGTATTGAAGCTCAGCTACCAGATCTTTAATCACCTTTCCAACCTGCCCAGATCCCCCTGAGCTCCCTTAGCCCTTCTGCAATGTCCACCCTTGTGCAGATCTTTGTGTCATCAGTGAAGGGTCCGATCTTGCCCTTCATGCCTTCGTCTATGTCACAAATGAATATATAGAATAGGAATGGGCCTAGCACTGATCACTGAGGTACTCTTCTTGTTACTTACCTTACCTCTGAAAACTCTCCATTAACTACTACCCATTATGTTCTTCCCCACAACCATTCTCCACCCAAGTTGCCAGTTCCCTCTACCTCTAAGTCACTTACCTTTTTGACCAGCCTCCTGGTGGGGGGGGGGGGGTGAGTCAAAAGCCTTGCTGAAATCGAAGTACACTGCATCAGTTGCCTCACCCCTGTTTGCTGCTGTGGTCACCCAGTCAAAGAAGTCAATCCAATTTTTCCAGGAAGACCTTTCCTCTCATGAGCCCATGCTGTCTGGGGTCCTGTAGCCCTTTTTCCTTCAGGACAACCACCAGTTCCTCTCTTAGTAAAGACTCCATAATTTTCCCACTATAGACATCAAGATGACTGGTCTGTAATTCCCTATATCATCCTTCCTTCCTTCCACTCTTGTGTAGAGGAGCCATGTCCATTATCATGTAGTCCCTAGTTACCACTCCCCATGGCCGGCCTACAAGTGGCCCTATTATTACTTCTGTTGGCCTCCTTCAGCATCCTCGAGTGTAAGCCATCAGGTCCCATAGCTTCATCTACATTAAATTCTGTAAGCTTTGCCAACACCCTTTTACCTTTACACCCTTTTCTTCATTATTTTGACCATGCCTTTTGGGCCTTTGCTCTCCTCCCTTCCTCTCTTAACCCCACATTCTGGCAGTGGCCCATCATTTCCCCAGTAAATACAGAACAAAAATATGTGTTCAGTAGCTGTTTTCTCTTTGTCCCCTCCTCACATCCTTCTTCACTCTTCAGTCTCACAATACCACCTCTGACCTTAGGCTTCTCCAGGATATACCTGAAGAACGCCTCTTCTCCTCACTTTACTCCCTTTGCCAGCGGGAGTTTTATCTCTGTTTTGGACTTCCCCACCTTTCTGCTGGCTACTTTTGTTGCCTCCAGGTACTGCCCCCTATCTACTTCCCACTGACTTCCCAGATGATTTAAGAATGTTTTCCTTTTTGCTCTTATCATCATCTATTCTTTGGCTGTGAACCACATTGGACCCCTTGCCCTTTTTCTCTTCAGTAGTTTTGCAACTGAGCTTTCTGCCACTTCTATCATTGCTTTTTTTTTTCAGTTCTTCCAATTTTTCTCTTCCCTTTTCATAGCTCTATACTCTTTCTACTTTTTCCTAACTCTTCCCTCATCTTGCTGAAATATGTTTTTTTAAAGTCCAATGCCTTTACTATGCTTGCCCCATTGGTAGCCCCATATCTGGAACCCCATCACCACTGTTCTGTGATCACTGGAACCATGTATTCCAGGACTGCTACATTTTGGGTCCACTTACTGTTGATGAGCACCAGCTCCAGCAAAGCCATTTCCCATTTCAAGGCCAGGACTAGCTGAACTAGAAACACCTCTTATCATGCATCCATCAAATGATGATTCTAAGTACGTCCAACAATTGACACTTTCCAGTCTACATCTGACATATTAAAATCCCCTGCTACCATCACTTCCCCTAAACTGGCTGCCATCCTAAGCATCTCTCCCAGTTTTTCATCTGCCCCCTCATCCTGACCTGGTGGTCTGTAGGCCACCCCAATCTTAATTTTATTTCCCATTCCTGGTTACTGTACTATGAAAGTTGCCTAGAATATGTGGTACAGATGATCACTGACATTTTAAATTGAGAATACAGTAGGGTTATTAAGGTAAGAAAATGTTCTATGACAGTTCATATATATTTACCTAGCTTGCCTCTGTTCTTCAGATTATTGGAAACTAAAGCTAATACGTGCTAAGGAATCTCCTTTGGCATAAATTCAGAATCCTACTCCATGAAAGGCCTTCACTGTCTCAGGTTTCAATCCGTATAGTAATTCAGGTGGTTGCTATAAAGGAATCTCTGTTGAGTGCCTAGTGCCCTTGTCTCACAGTGGTTGAAAATGTAATTCACTGTTTGTCTGATTTACTTTAACAGCCAAGCCAAGAGAAACACCACTTGAACCACTGCTGAATCAGTTTATTTGCCTGTCGGAATACAGCCATTTTCTGCTTACTGTCTTCTAAAGGTCATAAAGTTCAGTTTGCTATAGCACACTTTGCTTTAGTGGCAAAACAAATTAGATGTAACATATTGCTTATAGGCTCTATAAAGATAAATGAGTCAGAAGGTCTCAGATCAGGGATTGGTACTAGCACTGGGTCTGTTTAGTAAAATTTGTTCCATGAGTCATATGTTTGCACACATTACTGTGCACCAGAATCTCAGAAAATTTAGTGTTATATTTGTGATTGAGTTGCTGAGTTCCATACTCTTCAACAGGGAAGAATGCACTGATCATAATTGTATGTACATAGATACATAGGCAGTGTCAGCAGATAAGGGCCTACGGCCAACCCAGTCTGCCCATTTGAGCTTGTAAGTTCACTTTATGTTTTCCTAGAAGTCTGTTACCCCTTACCCCTGACCTCCAGAATTCCTTTATGTCTATCCCATGCATTCTTAAATCCTGTGATTGTTTCAGCCCCCCACCACTTCCTTTGGCAGGGTGTTCCACTTGTCCACCACCCATTCTGTGAAGAAATTCTTCCTCATGTTCCTTTGAATCGTCCTCCCTCCAACTTCATCCCATGCCCTCAAGTCCTGGAACATCATTTTCACTTAAAAATAGTGTATTCCTGTACCCTATTCCTCCCTGTAAGATACTTACATGTCTCTATCATATCCTCTATCTCCCTCCTCTCCTCTAGGGAGTACATATTCAAGTCCTTCAACATGTCCATATAGGATTTGCGATGCTATCCATGTGCCATTTTTGTTGCCCTCCTATGAACCTTCTCTGCCCTGTCTATGTCCTTACGTAGATAAGGTCTCCAGAACGGCACACTGTACTCCAGGTGGGGCCTCACTAGTGTCTTGTATAATGGACTTATTACCTCCCTTTTCCTGCTGGTGATGCCCCTGCCTATGCATTGCAGCATCCTATTTGCTTTACCTGCTGCCTTGTCGCACTGTTTCCGTACCTTGAGGTCATCCAAGATGATAACCCCAAGATCCTTTTCCAGCTTGGTGCATGGTATATCCTCACCCCCCCAACTGATATATTGTGCCCGGGTTTTTGTGCCCCATATGCATTACCTTGCACTTCTTTGCATTGAATTTCAGCTGCAAAACCCCTGACCATTCTCCAAGTTTCTGCAGGTCCCTTCTCATTCTGTCTACACCCTCTGGTGTGTCTACTCTGTTATAGAGCTTTGTGTCATCAGCGAACAGGGAAATTCTACCTTCTAGGTCCTGCTCAGTGTCACTGATGAAGATGTTGAATAGGACCAGTCCCAGCACTGATCCCTGTGGTACCCCACTGATCACTCTTTCCTCTGTGGAGTGACAGCCATTCATCAACACCCTCTGTGTCCTGCTGCCCAGCCAGTTACCTACCCACCACACTACTGTCCTACCCACATCCATATTCCCCAGTTTGTGTAATAGTCTTCTATGTGGCACCGTGTCAAAGGCCTTGCTGAAGTCCAGATAGGCCACATCCACTGCCTTCCCCGATCCACCTCCCTAGTCACCCAGTCGAAAAATTCAATGAGATTGGTCTGACATGACTTCCCCTGGTGAAACCATGCTGCCTTGGGTCCTGTAGTCCATTGACAACCGGATGTTCCACCAATCTGTCCTTCAGTAGTGCTTCCATGATCTTCTCCACTACCGAGGTGAGGCTGACTGGTTAGTAGTTCCCCGCTTCCTCTTTGTTCCCACTTTTGTATAAGGGGACTACATCTGCTGTACTCCAGTCTTTGGGTACCTCTTCTGTTTCCAGTGATCGGCTCAACAGGATTGCCAGAGGTTCAGCCACCGCCTCTCTTAGTTCTTTAAGGACCCTGGGGTGCACCGTCTGGCTCCATTGCTTTTATCAATTCTTATTACTTCCAGTTCCTGGGACCCTTTCTAGTGTAAGGGACTTGTGTCCATTTCTGCACCATTCCACCCTTGTACTCCTTTTAGACCCATTACCCTTCTCTTCCTCAGTAAAGACTGAGCAGAAATACCTGTTCAACATGTTGGCTTTACTGTTGTCATCCTCCACGAGCCCCCATCCTCCCCCTTCAGTCTCCCTATCCCTCCCTTTGACTTTCTCTTTTCACTTATGTACCTGTAAAAGGTTTTGTTCCCTCTACCCACTGATTTTGCAATGTGCTCTTCTGTCTGAGCTTTGGCTTCCCTTACTGACCTCCCTGCCTCCCTTTGCTTCTTCTGGTACTTCTCCCTATCCCCTTTTCTGCCTGTGTCTTTTTGTATTGTCTGAATGCAATCTTTTTGGCTTTCACTTTCTCCGCTGCCTCCTTGGAAAACCATAATGGCCTCCTCTTACTTTTCCCCTTGCTAACATGCTTAATGCATAATTCTGTTGGTGTTGTAATCCCCATTTTAAATACTGCCTACTGTTCCTCAACCCCTGATTCCTGCCCCATTCCTCTTAATGCCTCTTTCAAGCATCTCCCCATTTTCCCAAAGTCTGCCCCCCAAAATCCAGGATACGTGTTATTGTGTGATTTGATTCTGCTCCTTCTGTGATTTCAAACCACAAAGATTGGTGGTCACTGTTCCCCAGGTGCTCCCCCACACTGTCCCTGTTTGTGAGTACAAGGTCCATTATTGCCTTCTGCTGAGTTGGTTCCATGACCAGTTGCTTGAGGAAGGCACCTTGAAGGGAGTCCAGGATAAATCTGCTCCTAGTTGATGCTGCTGCTGGGATGCTCCAGTCCATGTCTGGAATATTGAGGTCTGCAACCAGCACTACCTCACCCCTGTCTGCCATCCTTTGGATGGCTAGCATCAGCTTCCTATCTGTTACTTCCTCCTGGGCTGGTGGTCTATAGACCACACCTGTGCAGATGGCTGGCCCTATTTTCCTTTCCAGCTTAACCCACATTATCTCTCCCCCATTTTGTTCCTCCTGCAACTCTGTGGTCCTTAGTCATTTTTCACAAAAAGTGCCCCTCCTCCCTTCCTACCTGCCCTGTCTGTTTTGAATATGTTGTAGCCAGGTATGGCCATCTCCCAGTCATGGTTATCATTGCACCAGATTTCTGTGATGGCCACAATGTCCAGGTCCTACTGCACCAGGACAGCTTCCAGATCCTCCATCTTATTACTAATGCTCCTGGCATTGGCTCACTTGGCTTTCCATGATTTGACTTCCCTAGACTGTTTAGCTGTTCTACTCCAGCCCCTTCCCTGGTTGTCCTTTATCCCTGGTTCTCCCTGCTGTCTGCCCTTCTGTTGAATTTTGCCCCTTTTTTGCCTATCCACATCTTGGGTGCTTATCTCCATCTTTTGCACACTGCTTTGTAGATATATCCACTCCTCCAGTTCACTGGTTCCACTGCAAGCTGTGGGGAAGGGGGTGGGCAATTAGGTACCCTTCTTGCTGCCTGCAATCCCCCTTGGTTAGTTTAAATGCTTGTCCATGTGGCCTTTAAACTTATCATTGAGTGCTTGGATTTCTCTATGAGATGGATGCAGGCCATCAGGCTTGAACAAGCCTCCATTCCTTCAGGTGGGTCCCCAGTCACTAATGAATCCAAACCCTTCCTCACAGCACCAGTTCTTCAACCATGAGTTAATGTTCCTGGTGCATACACCCCTATGCTCTCTCATGCCTCTCGCAGGTAGTACATCCAAGAAGGTGACAGAAGTAGCTACTTGCTTGAGACCCCTCCCCAATTTTCTAAACTCTTCCTGAACTTTCTTTGGCTCCTCATTTGCCAGGTCATTAGTACCTAGGTGGATAATGACATCCAGTTCACCCTCCCATCTTGCCTTCCCAGCAATCCCCAGGATCTTCCTCCCATCCCTCTATGCTGTGGCACTTGGTAGGCACCTCACCTCCCTATCCTCCCCCTCCTGTGTTCCTAGCTGGATCCCACATTATGAAGGAGTCCCCCACCAGGATTCACTTCCTCCTCCTTTGGGGTCCACTGCTCTACCCAATGAGGTCTCTTACTTGGCTAACCTCCACATCCTTTCCTTCCACTTCTCTGGGTACTTCCATTTGGTTGTCCCCATTTGCCAGTGTGGCATATGAATAGGATCTGGGATGTGCCACTGCCTGACCAACCCTAACCCTCCCTGAGCCCACTGTCACCCAAGTGCTCCTCACTCTCGGCATCATTTGAGGCAGCGGCATTGGACTGGGTGGTCCCTAGATAGGGGTGATGGTACTCCTGACCCAGTTTACTTCCGCTCTGAGTCTGGCTACCTCATCCCACAGTCCAGAGATACATGCAGATAGGGCAGCACCTTAGCATCCAGAAGGTTTGCCTGAATATGGCTGCCCCGCAGCCACTGCATTGCACCACTCCCTATATTATACTGCACTTATATGGCTATTTCAGTACTTGTCTGTTACTGAAGCTCTCCTAGTTCCCTTTTTATTAATTTACCATCCTAAAAATCCTGCCACTGATCCTCAAATACTTTTCTTTAAACAAGGAAAAAATGTAAAAGATGAGTCAAAACACTTGCGCTAAGGGCGGGCTTCTTCCCTCTTATGCCCCTCCTACTCCACAACTCCTACTATCCCCTGTGCTTAGCTCCTGTCAATCAGATTTAACAGGGCATATAATTAAGAGTGGGGGCGGGGAGGAGAGTGAAATTGCAGCAATTAAAGACAGCAAAGAATACACCACCACTACAAATACACCAAACTAGGTTTTACATTTTCAACAGCTCACAAACAATTCTAAGTAAAGACAGTGAAGAAATTACAGTGTCATTAAAGCCCACAATCTAAGTTTAAAGGAAAAATAGCAATGAGCAGTTACTGTAAAGCACTGAAATTAATCTGTTTCCTTCCCCTTCTGGGTTCTGGGATGTGTGCTTGTTTAAGCAATAATGCATGATAAGGTATTTGTTGTGCTGGGATAATGTTATGCCCGGGATGATTGAACAAGAGGCTACAGGCTGAGTGAATCCAATGCCCCAGAAGTGACGTTATTCCAGCACAACACACACCTGGGAGTGCATTATTGCTATTATACAATGGAGGGAAGGATGGTATTGAAACAGAAACTGGGAAAATACTTAGCAAACAATGAGAATTTAAACTAGAAGGGGAGGTGGCAATTGGGCAGGAGTCAGGCAGGATTCACAGGTAGGGAAGCCGAATGAGCTTAGCCCCCCCCCATACCAGCAGCAAGGGACTTTGGGGGATGTCAGGAAGGGATGCTAGAAAGGGAGAGCAAGTAGGGAGAGGAGGGAGGAAGTGGGGTGGAGGGTGGTAACCTTGAATGCTAGGAGTCTCGGGAACAAAACAGCAGAGTTAAAGGCTCTCATGGCAGATGAGGAGGTGGACATGGTGGCCATCACCAAGACATGGGCCACCCAGTACCATGAATGGGACCAGGCAGTACCAGGGCATAGGATATTTTGGAGGGACAGGGTCAAAGGAAAAGGAGGAGGGTGACACTATATGTGAGGGAAAGACTGAAGTGTGTCAGGGAGGAAGGAGAGGAGAGCAGCATGCAGTCATTATGGGTGCAGCTCTAGAACTCCAAAAATAGGACCCTCAGGATGGGAGAGGTGTACATGCCACCCTCTCAGACTGAGGAGTTAGACAAGGAACTAGCAGAACAGAGCAGAAGGACCTTTGGGAGGGCAGCGTGGTGATTGTGGGGGACTTCAACCTGCCGGGAGTGGATTGGGGTAGCCAGCCACCATGAATAGAAGGGAGCAGGTACTTCTGGACACCTTCCAGGACAGCTTCCTATTGCAGATGGTCAATGAACCAACCAAGTTAGGGAACACCCCAAACCTTGTGCTGGCAAAAGGTGAGTTTGTGAGGTTGCTGGGGGTGGAGGAACTGCTGGTGGGGAGTGACCACCACTCAATGTGGTTCACAATAAACATGGGGAAAGGGGGAGTAGGAATGGGCACAAGGGTGTTAGACTTCAGGAGGGCCAACTTCTGGAGGATGAGGGAAATAGCACAGGGGTTTCTGGCCAGGATCTATCCAAACATGGACACTAACGAGAAGTGGGAGGTCATTAAACTGGGAATTGAGGAGGCAACTGTAACATGTGCAAGGATCCACAGTAAGAGGGCTAGGGCCAAGAAGCCTAGCTGGGTGAGCAGGGGGGTCATGGAAAGACTAAGGAAGAAAAGAACCACCTTTAGAAAGTACAAAAAAAAACAGGGAGAGGGAAGGAGAGAGAGGAATACAGTACCTAAACGAGTCAAGGGAGGTGACAAGGGTAGTCAGGTCAGCCAAGGCATCCAGGGAACTCAGGCTAGCACATGGCATCAAAGAGGAGGAGAAAGACTTCTTCAGGTATATCAGGGAGAAAAGGAGTTGTAAGGACCAAATAGTAAGGATAAAGAATAATGGGGGGGGTGTGGAAACAGGGACAGAGCAGGCAGAAGCATTAAACAAGTACTTCTGCTTAGTATTTACTGAAGAGAAGGGGAGCTGTACTCAAGGGGGTGGAAGGGTGGGCATGGGGGGGAGGAGATGACAGATGGAGAAATTCCAGTGGCAAGATTTCCCTGCCATGACAAGTAGATTCATTTTCTGACAGGGAATTCAAGATGACGACCACACTGGGTCAGCCATCAATTTAGCTCTGTAGCGTGCTGTTTTTAAATGTTTTTACTTTGCTTTGTTTGCTTCAATTTATTTGTTTGACAGTATTTGTCATCCTGGCGGCTAAATATCTGTAACGGGAATAGTGTAAATCACAGTCAGCTCCATTTTTAATTTCATTTGCTGGCTCCGGTATAATCGTGGTCTGCCCGGCATCTTCATCTGTTGGGATTGCTTGTGTTGCTGGCGTCTATTCGGCGCAGAGTGCAGAACTTTGTATTAAGGTGCCTGCATAGTACCAGAGAGGTCTGGCCCTCAGCTGATTTGGGAGCTATAGCCTGGCGCATGTTGGTAGCCAACTGCAGTGGAGAATAACTCAGGAGGACTGCAATCGAGTTTGGGAGCTTTGGTGCCCTGTCTTGTTGGAGTCCTATTTCAACATGGAGTTAGCCTAGGTGGGACTGTTGCAGCTGATGAGTGGAGTTGTTATTCTGCTCTGGAAACATTATTGAGGTGATTGTGAGCAGGCCCAAACTGTAAAGGTTGAGGAAGAATTAACTGGACCAATTTTTGTTTTCGTTCGTATGACCTGGCTGAGTTGTTTTTACCAGTACTGACATTAACTTAAAGCTTAGACCAACCTTTTGTCTTTGGATGTGAGGAACTACAGATTGGCTTTGTTTAGTCATGTCCTCAAACATGTGTGGTTGTTTTAAAGCTCACAGTCTTTCCACTCTACTCATACATGATTATTAAGCTTTTGGAGCAGACCTCACTGGATTTTATTGATTTTTGGACTTGGTTCCCCTTTGGCAGGCGTTTGGAGAATTTGATACTCTTAACGAGTGCAAGTTTTCCTGACATCGTGGAAGGAAAGTTCTGCAGCCGGGCCTTGCCCCGAGACGGCTGTGGTGGGTGGGATCCCTCAGTCCCTGCTACCCGAGGGTGGAGGGGCTAGTCATTGACCAACCGGAGGGTTGAGCCTTTGGCTGCCCCGAGGGGCCTGCGCTGCTAGGGTAGTTGTGATACCGCCCTGTCTCCGGGGTCCTGACCCGAGGGGTAGGGTCTGTTGGGCTCCCTCTCCCACCCAGCTTGTTCTAGGGGGCTAAATCAGACTCGAGTACCTGCCTGTTTTGAAGATTTATGTGACTGTGAACTGATTTTGGTGACTAATGCTTTTTGGATGCATTTCTGAACTGAAACCTGTTTTCCTGGACCTAAATTTTTTGTTCGAGCAGTGAGAGTGCTCGGTTACTGTACGTTCATGGGGAGTGTGAGTCCCTGCCCACTTACAATTTATTTATTATTTTGACACATTATATGTTATTTTATTTTCAGGTAGTGAGAGGACCTGGTACCAATTTAATGTGTAGTGGGAGTACATGTTTTCTTGGCAAATTTATTATTTATTTTGGGGCTGTTTGGTTTTTATGTGTGTTTTTTTTGTTTTTTTTGTTTTTTGAGTTTACGACGGGTCATCCTTGTGAGAGGAGGGTCTCCCATCTGTATTTGTATTTATTATTTTTTATTATATATTATTTTTTTTTGTAGTTTATTTTTAGTTATTTTTATTTTTAGGTCCCGGAAAGTGGGTTTTTGTTTTTGTTTTTGGTTTTTGTTTCTGAGAAAGAGGGGGCAAATGGGATTAATTTTAATTTTTGTTTACATTATTTAGTAGATGTTTTGTGTTTTGGGGTTTTATTTTTTGTTTTTGATTTGTTAAAGTAAGGACTTTATTAGTTTTCTCTGTAGGTTGTAGGTACGTGTTATTATGCTCCCCCCCGTCGTGTGCTATTCATCCTCCGCTCTTCTGGCCCTTCACCCTTTTTCTCCTCCTGCTCTACTGTTTTCCATTTATCAACGTTGTAGGGCTTTGGGAATTGTACAAAGAGGGAGGGGTCAGGGCGGGGGGGCTGAACAGTGGAGGATGGACGAGGGGAGCGCTCAAATCGGGATTGTTAGGTCCAGAAGATGCCCTGGGTTGAAATAGAGGTCAGAATGTGGGTTTCCCTGTCTGATCCCCATACCCAAGGGCACCGCCATTAACAACGGTGGGCTGGTGGTTGGGAGATCCTCAGAACTCTGTCCAACTCGAGCGGTTCTGTGCAATGCCAGATCCATTGTCAACAAGACGGCCGTTGTGGCGGACTTGGTGGGAACGGTGGATCTGGCCTGCATCACTGAAACCTGGTTGGATGGTAATGCTGGCCCCGTTCTTGAGGCCGCCGTTCCGGCTGGGTATTCGGTGATACACCGCCCGAGATTGGATCGCAGGGGTGGGGGGAGTTGCGGTCTGTTTTAAGACAGAATTGGGTCTCACTAGTGTTCCAGTAGAGGAGACTAGATCTTTTAAATGTGTTGTAGTGGCAGGTGGGGGCTATAGAGTGTCTCTCATCTACTGTTCACTCGGAGATGAGAAGCCATTCCTTAAGGAAGTGGCGGACTTCGTCATTGACTTGGTATTGGAGTCTCCCAGGTTGATGGTGCTGGGAGACTTCAATGCCTGGATCGACGACGAACTCTCGCATTTTGGTCAGAACTTCCTCCAATTGATGAATTCATTGGGCCTCTCACAGATTGTTACCTCTGCCACTCATAAATATGGCCATTCTCTTGACCTGGTCTTCCTCATGGGGATGGAAGCCTCCGGTGTGGGGGTGGAACCTGTCGGATGGTCTGATCATCACACTGTGAGATTCAATTTCTGCACCCCCTTGCTTAGACCTACCCCTGTGGAGATGGTCAAGTACCGCCTTTACGGACATGACCGGCGGGTTCATCATGGTGCTTGACCTATCAGAATTTCCGATGATGAGCATGGATCCTGAGGCCTTGGTTCTGGCCCTACTCAATGGGCCATCACGAGGCCCTGGATTCTATTGCTCCCATCCGTGTACGTCCTCTCTTCCTTTGCCCTCGGTCCCCATGGTTTGATGGGAACTTGAGGGAGATGCGTCGACTCGGACACAGGTTACAGAGGTGTTGGTGGAAGTCCAGCTCAGATGCCGACCACTTTAGACTGCTAGAACATTATCAACTCTACCAGTCAGCAATTGCCCGTAAGAAGGCAGTATTCCTGTCCAGGGAATTGCTGCTGCTCAGGACTCGACCGGCTCAGCTCTTTTTCGAACTGTAGACAGACTGTGCAACCCAGCCTGTCTGCAGGTTCAGAGAGCTTTTTCAGAATATCAGTGCCAGGAGCCTCGCCTGCTCTTTGCAGATAAGGTGAAGACATCAGGGCGGAGACTTACACAACACTCTCTATGGGAGTTGCCGTGGACCTGGCCATGGTCACTTGCCCTCCTACTTCCTGGGGTTTCTTCAAGAGGCCGGAAATCAAGGATGTTATGAGGATTGTCCGAGGTATGCGCACTATGTCCTGTAGTTTAGATACAGGCCCCACAGCCTTGGTTGTGGGCTGTGGGAAGACTATCTTCCCGGTCCTGACGAGGATAGTCCAGTGCTCCTTAGACTCTGGTGAATATCCTTGCTCCCTGAAGGAAGCAGTGGGGACACCAGTGTTGAAGAAGGCTTCTTTGGACCCTGACTGCCTCAGTAACTACCGGCCTATCTCAAACCTTCCCTTTGTTGGGAAGGTAATTGAGAAAGTAGTGGCTACCCAGTTAGACAACCATTTGACCATCCATAACGTCTACGATCCCCTTCAATTGGGTTTTCGGAAGAGGCACAGCACAGAGACTGCGCTGGTTTGGGTGCTCAATGATATCCTGATTGCGAGAGACCAGAAAAAAACGGTCCGTTTTGGTCCTTTTGGACCTGTCATAAGCATTTGACACAGTAGACCATGGGGTTTTACTTGAGTGCCTAAGAACCATCTGTGGGCTTTCCAGGTTGGTCCTCAGATGGTTTACATCTTTCCTCACCGGTAGAACTCAGAGGATAGTATCTGGAGTGTTTTCTTCTGATCCTGCCTCTCTGTCCTGTGGGGTGTCTCAGGGCTCAGTGTTGTCTCCCATGTTGTTTGCCGTGTACATGCTTCCCGTCGGAGACATTGTAAGACGGTATGGGCTGGAGTTTCATTGTTATGATGATGATACTCAGCTCTATCTGTCTTTTGTACCTGACCAGAATAGAGCATTCTCGGTGTTTAATAGCTGCCTCGGGGAAACTAAGATTGGATGAGGTCCAGCTGGTTGAAGTTAAACCCTGGGAAGACGGAGGTGCTGGTTCTGGGTCCTGGTCACTGGACAGGAGGTGGGGGATAAACCATCCCTCAGGTTTATTCCTGGGGGGTGTGGAACTCCCCACCTCTGAATGGGTGCGGAACCTAGGGGTGATTCTTGACGATCGGCTGACACTACGTGATCAAGTGTCGGCCGTCGTTAAAGTTTCTTTTTACCATCTTAGGAACATCGCTAGGATTAAACACCTTGTTCCATCCAGGGACCTACCTACGTTGATCCACGCCTTTGTGACCTCACGTCTAGACTACTGTAACTCCCTCTGCTTTGGGCTTTCTGGGGTTGATATCCACCGCTTGCAGCTGGTGCAGAATTCTGCAGCCCGGTTGTTAACTGGGACTTCTCGTTTTCCCCATGTTACCCCAGTGCTGCGGAGACTGCACTGGCTACCGGTTCAGTGGCAGATCACCTTTAAAGTGGTTCTGTTGACCTACAAAGCCCTGCATGGATTGGGCCCTGACTACCTGAAAGAGCTCCTGGTTCCCTATCTCCCAGAGCGACTGCTCCGCTCAGTCAGCGAGGGGTTGCTGGAGATTCCAAGGATCATTTTGAAATATTCTGGAGCCCGAGCCTTTGTGTTTGTGGCTCCGACCCTCTGGAATTCTCTACCACATCGGATTAGAGAGTGCACGACAGTGGGGGGGGGGGTTCAAACAAGCCTTAAAATCCTTTTTATGGATTAAGACCTATGGGGAAGTGACTAATTGATTTGGGTTTGATTTTATTATTGTTTTATGAATGTTTGTTGTAATGTATTAATTATTCATTGTATTTTATAACTTGTACTGCGCTTTGATTTTTTGAAAAGCACATTATAAATAAAGAATATTATTATTATTAAGAGTATTGGAGGGTTTGAGGGCACTGAAGGTGGACAAGGCACCAGAGCCAGATGGCAAACTCTCTAGGGTGCTGAAGGAGCTGGCAGAAGTCCTGGCAGAACCCTTGGCAGACCTGTTCAATGCCTCCCTGGACTTGGGGAGTGTACCTCATAACTGAAGGATGGCACATTAGGTACCCCTCCACAACAGTGGCCCCAAGAATAAGCCAGGGAACTACAGACCAGTAAGCCTCACATCCATTGTGGGAAAGCTGATGGAGACAATCCTGAAAGAGAGGCTGGTTTCCCTCCTAGAGGCTAATGGGCTGCAAAACAGCAGACAGCATGTAGGTTTATTTCAGGCAGATTCTGTCAGACCAACCTGGTGGAGTACTATGACTGAGTAACCAGTCAATTAGACAGGGGTCATGCAGTGGATGTCTTGTACCTGGATTTCAGTAAGGCATTTGATTCGTTGCCACATGGGAGGCTAGGAAGTAAGCTGAAAGGCACAGGGGTAGGGTGAAGATGGTGGGATGGGTAGTGAGTGGCTGCAAGGGAGACAGCAGAGGACGGTGGTGGGATGGGAGCTCTCATCTCCCAGGGCAGTGACAAGCAAGATGCCACAGGGCTCTGTACTGGGGCCAGTGTTGTTTGGGATCTTCATAGCAGACATCTCAATAGGCATCAAGAGCAAGATTAGTCTGTTTGCAGATGATACATGGATACATAGATACATAGACAGTGTCGGCAGATAAGGGCCTATGGCCGACCCAGTCTGTCTATTTGAGCTTGTAAGCCCACTTGATGTTTTCCTAGAAGTCTGTTGCACCTTAACTCTGAACTCCAGAATTCCTTTATGTCTATCACATGCATTCTTAAAAAACGTGATTGTTTCAGCCCCCACCACTTGCTCTGGCAGGGTGTTCCACTAGTCTACCACCCGTTTTGTGGAGAAATTCTTCCTCACGTTTCCTCTGAATCATCCTCCCTCCAACTTCATCCCATGCCCTCTAGTCCTGGAACATCTTTTTCACTTAAAAATAGTGTATTCCTGCACCCTGTTCCTCCCTGTAAGATACTTGTATGTCTCTATCATATCCCCTCTCCCTCTCCACTCCTCCAGGAAGTACATGTTCATATCCTACAGCCTGTACTGACAGGACTTGTGATGCAATCCCTGTACCATCTTTGTTGCCCTCCTCTGAACCTTCTCTACCATGTCTATGTCCTTACATAAGTAAGGTCTCCAGAACTGTATACTGTACTCCAGGTGGGGCCTCACTAGTGTCTTGTATAGTGAATTATGACTCTCCTTTTCCTGCTGGTGATGACCCTGCCTATGCATCCCAGCATCCTATTTGCTTTACCTGCTGCCTTGTCGCAGTGTTTCCCTACCTTGCGGTCATCAGAGATGATAACCCCAAGATCCTTTTCCTGCTTGGTGCATGCTATATCCTCACCCCACAACTGATATATTGTGCCAGGGTTTTTGTGCCCCATATGCATTATCTTGCACTTCTTTGCATTGGATTTCAGCTGTAAAACCCCTGACCATTTTTCAAGTTTCTGCAGGTCCCTTCTCATTCTGTCTACACCCTCTGGTGTGTCTACTCTGTTATAAAGCTTTGTGTCATCAGCGAACAGGGAAATTCTGCCTTCTAGGTCCTGGGCAATGTCACTGATGAGGATGTTGAATAGAACCGGTCCCAGCACTGATCTCTGTGGTACCCCACTGGTCACTCTTCCCTCTGTGGAGTGACAGTCATTTACCACCACCCTGTCTGTCCTGCCGCCCAGCCAGTTACCTACCCACCTACCACACTACTGTCCTGTCCATGCCCATATTCCCCAGTTTGTGTAATAGTCTTCTATGCGGCACTGTGTCAAAGGCCTTGCTGAAGTCCAGATAGGCCACATCCACTGCCCTCCCCTGATCCACCTCCCTAGTCACCCAGTCGAAAAATTCAATGAGGTTGGTCTGACATGACCTCCCCCTTGTGAAACCATGCTGCCTTGGGTCCTGTAGTCCACTGACAACCAGATGTTCCACCAATCTCTCCTTCAGTAGTGCTTGCATGATCTTCACTACCGAGGTCAGTCTGACTGGTCTGTAGTTCCCACTTCCTCTTTGTACCCACTTTTGTATAAGGGGACTACATCTGCTGTACTCCAGTCTTTGGGTACCTCTTCTGTTTCCAGTGATCGGCTCAACAGGATTGCCAGAGGTTCAGCCACCGCCTCTCTTAGTTCTTTAAGGACCCTGGGGTGCACCCGTCTGGCCCCATTGCTTTATCAATTCTTATTACTTCCAGTTCCTTCAGGACCCTTTCTAGTGTAAAGGGACTTGTGTCCATTTCTGCACCATTCCCACCCCTTGTACTCCTTTTAGACCCATTACCCTTCTCTTCCTCAGTAAAGACTGAGCAGAAATACCTGTTCAACATGTTGGCTTTACTGTTGTCATCCTCCACGCAGCCCCCATCCTCCCCCTTCAGTCTCACTATCCCTCCTTTTGACTTTCTTTTTTCACTTATGTACCTGTAAAAGGTTTTGTTCCCTCTACCCACTGATTTTGCAATGTGCTCTTCTGTCTGAGCTTTGGCTTCCCTTACTGACCTCCCTGCCTCCCATTGCTTCTCCTGGTAATTCTTCCTATCCCCTTCTGCCTGTGTCTTTTTGTATTGCCTGAATGCAATCTTTTTGGCTTTCACTTTCTCCGCTACCTCCTTGGAAAACCATAATGGCCTCCTCTTCCTTTCCCCTTGCTAACCTGCTTAATGCTTAATTACGTTGCTCTTGTAATCCCCATTTTAAATACTGCCCACTGTTCCTCAACCCCTGATTCCTGCCCCATTCCCCTTAATGCCTCTTTCAAGCATCTCCCCATTTTCCCAAAGTCTGCCCCCTCCCTAAAATCCAGGATACGTGTTTTTGTGTGGTTTGGTTCTGCTCCTTCTGTTGTTTCAAACCACAATGACTGGTGGTCACTGTTCCCCAGGTGCTCCCCCACTGTGACCCCCATCATACTGTCCCTGTTTGTGAGCACTAGGTCTAGTACTGCCTTCTGCCGAGTTGGTTCCATGACCAGTTGCTTGAGGAAGGCACCCTGAAGGGATTCCAGGATAAATCTGCTTCTAGTTGATGCTGCTGCTGGGATGCTCCAGTCTATGTCTGGAATACTGAGGTCTCCCACCAGCACTATCTCACCCTTGTCTGCCATCCTTTGGATGGCTAGCATCAGCTCCCTATCTGTTTCTTCCTCCTGGACTGGTGGTCTATAGATCAAACTTGTGCTGATGGCTGGCCCCATTTTCCTTTCCAGTTTAACCCACAGTATCGCTTCCCCCATTTTGTTCCTTCTGTAACTCTGTGGCCTTGATGTCATTTTTCACATACAGTGCCACTCCTCCTCCCTTTCTACCTGCCCTGTCTCTTCTGAATATGTTGTAGCCAGGTATGGCCATCTCCCAGTCATGATTATCATTACATCAGGTTTCTGTGATGGCCACAATGTCCAGGTCTGACTGCACCATGACAGCCTCCAGACCCTCCATTTTGTTGCTAAAGCTCCTGGTATTGGCACACATGGCTTTCCATAATTTGACCTCCCTAGACTGTTTAGCTCTTCTACTCCAGCCCCTTCCCTGATTGTCCTTTATCACTGGTTCTCCCTGCTGTCTGCCCTTCTGTTGAATTTTGCCCCTTTTTCTGCCTATCCACCTCTTGGGTGCTTATCGCCATCTTTTGCACACTGCTTTGTTGATATACCACTCTTCCAGTTTTACTGGTTCCACTGCTAGCTGTGGGGGGTGGGCAATTAGGTACCCTCCTTGCTGGCCTGCCACCCCCTTGGCTAGTTTAAATGCTTGTCAATGTAGCATTTAAACTTATCATTGAGTGCTTGGATTCCCCTCCAGGATGGATGCAGGCAATCAGGCTTGAACAAGCCTCCATCCCCCCAGGTGCATCCCCAGTGACCAATGAATCCAAACCCTTCGTCACAGCACCAGTTCTTCAACCATGAGTTAAAGTTCCTGGTGCATACACCCCTATGCTCTCTCATGCCTCTTGCAGGTAGTACTTCCGAGAAGGTGACAGAAGTAGCTACTTGCTTAAGACCCCCTCTCCAATTTCCTAAACTCTTCCTGAACTTTCGTTGGCTCCCCATTTGCCAGGTCATTAGTACCTAGGTGGATAATGACATCCAGCTCACCCTCCCATCTTGCCTTCCCAGTGATCCCCAGGATCTTCCTTCCATCTCTCCATACCATGGCACCTGGTAGGCACCGCACCTCCCTCTCTTCTCCCTCCTATGTTCCTAGCTGGATCCCTCTTATGCTGGAGTCCCCCACCAGGATTCACTTCCTTCTCCTCTGGCGTCCACTGCTCTCCCCACTGAGGTCACCTCCTTTGCTAACCTCCACATCCTTTCCTTCCACTTCTCTGGGTACCTCTATTTGGTTGTCCCCATTGGCCAGTATGGCATATGAGTCCTTGAGTGGAATAGGATCTGGGCTGTGCCTCTGCCTGACCGCCCTAACCCTCCCTGAGCCCACTGTCATCCAAGTTCTCCTCATTCTTGTCATCCTTTGAGGCAGCAATGTTGGACTGAGTGGTCACTAGATAGCGATGATGGTACTCCTGACCCAGTTTACTTCCACTCTGAGTCTGGCTACCTCATCCTGCAGTTCAGAGAGATGCATACAGATAGGGCAGCACCTCAGCATCCAGAAGGTCTGCCTGAATATGGCTGCCCCACAGCCACTGCATTGCACCACTCCCCACATTATACTGCACTTATACTGCTATTCCAGTACTTGTCTGATACCAAGATGGGAGCGGTAGTGGATGACTTAGAAGGGTGACAGGGGTTGCAAGATGATCTGGCAACACTGGTGGTCTGGTTGGACACTTAGTAGCTGGGATTCAATGCCAAGAAATGCAAGATGCTACATTTCAGTGTAAAAACCCAAGGAGGAGCTACCAGCTGATGGGGGATTCAACTATCCAAGATGGAAGAGGAAAAGGATCTGGGGGTGATCATAATGGGAGCAATGAACAACTCAGCACAGAGTAGAAGGTAGCTGCAATTGCCAACAGGATGCTGGGTTGTTTTGCCAGAGGCATATCGTCCAGGAGGGGGAAGGTGATCCTGCCACTATACAAGTCACTGGTTAGACCACACCTGGAGTACTGTGTGCAGTTCTGGTGACCATACCTGAAGAAGGACATTAGTTTACTGGTGGGGGTGCAATGCGGGGCAACAAAAATTATCCAGGGGCTAGGGGACTTATCCTATGAGAGCAGGCTAAGGGAATTGAACATGTACTCCCTGAAGGAGAGGAGGGATATGGGGGGCATGATTTAAACCTTTAAGTACATAAAGGGAATAAATAAGATGGGCATGGAGGGGCTTTTCAAATTAAGGAGTGGGAGGAGCACTCAAGGGCACAATCGGAGATTGGAAGGGGGGAAGGTTCAGGAGGGAAATGAGGAGACACTTTTTTATGGAGAGGGTGATGTCTGGATGGAATGCATTGCTAGAGGAAGTGGTATTCTGTAGAACAGTGGGCTGCTTCAAAAGGGGATGGGACTGGGTATGGGGGAATGTTACTGGAGGGGGGAGGAGAGGGGCAGCTGCAGTATAAGGGCTGCTAGCTGCACAATTGAGCAGACTTGATTGACCATAATGCCTTTATCTGCTGGCAATTTCATATATTCATAGGTATATGAAGGAAAAAAAAAATGTCCTTTATGGCCAGTAGGTTTTGCTGTTGGTAAAAGCATGAGTCTGTCTGTGTGAATGGCTTCCACATGCACACGCACACACACATGCAGCCACACACACACACACACACACACACACACACACACACACACGTGCACACTTCTCTTTTCTTGTTTCCAAGAGATAGTGTGGTAATCTGTGACAGATAGCTTTGGTGAAGTCTCTATGGTGGCAGTTTGAGGAAGACTGAGGAGGGTTCTTGAGGTGAAGACTACTGGTGAGTGACAATCTCTTCTGTGCTGCAGTACCGATCGCATATATCTCACAGAACAATGCTGGCTGCTCTGGTCCGCTACCAACGCTGAGACCGGTAAAATATGTTTTCTTTTTTTTTGTTTGTTTGTTTGTCATTTTTTTTAGCCAGAAGCACGTAGTGGAAAGTGAGCAGTTTCTCTTGGAGCGATGAGCGTGATTGTTTCAACGCACTCGTGCTACTACCACTGAGGAATCGAAATGCCATCTCAGATGATGGCTTTTTTATTCAAAAGATTCTTCTATTTGGGGGTATATTGTGGGAGTGAGGGGTAGGAGGTTGTTGCCACTGTGTGTGCTGCTGGCAGCTAGCAGCAAGTGAGTCAGTGGTCACTGAAGATGACTGCCGAGTGGGGGTTACTGAAGTGGGCAGCCAAGCTGGTCAATTAAGTTGGTGCATGGAGATAGTGGAGATAGTGGAGTGATTCCCTTTACAGTTGCTGCAGTCTTCTGTGTGCTGGGACTGGACCCATGATGTTGTACTGGGTTTACACCACAGGTCCAGTCCCAGACCAACTAGTCGAGTCCAGGATTCTTTCATGCCATTGTATAATGTGTTTTAGATGTAAGGCTCAATCAAGTTAGTGGTGGTAATGATGAAGTTGTTTAAAGCAGCTGCAGATATTTGCATCCCTGTAAGCAATAAGTGTAACAAGGCCAAAAAGTGGAACCCTCCTTGCACAACAGGGGCCTAAGGCAATCACTCCTGAACAAAAAAAGTCTATGACTACTGGAATGAGATGGTCTGCTTCCAGGCCACAGAGAAGTAAAGAGTAGCAATAAAGGATTGCAAGACTGGAATTGAGAAATCCAAAAAGTGTCTGGGAGCCAGGATATCTCTAGGAGTTTCAGACAATATAAAAGCCTTCTTTCAATACAGAGCACATGTTTTTCTTCCTGGTTGGATGTTTGACTCCAGTTTAGATGTGGCACAAGGAGTGTGACCACAATTTCAGTGCGGCATGTAAAAACACCTTATAAAAAGACACATTATTTTTCTTCTCTGCATTGGCAGCTCGTGGTAGTTTATTTTATTTATTACTTTTCCATAGTTTATTTTATTTATAACTTTTCCATTTTATATATTTTCTTTTTCCATCATTACAACACATCAGCCACACCACTCTTCAGACAGCATCTAATGAACCTGAATGTTTCAGGATTTTTATGGTTTAATTTCATTCTACAACTCCTAAACAGCTTTACCTTCATTCATCAATTCAAACAGATTATGGAATCAAGTCACAGGGTGTACATATGCCAATTGTCAGTCCTCTAGGTCTAGATATGGCTGAGTTACAAGCAGTTGAAAATAGAAATTTAGTATTAAAGTGTCAGCTGAACCCTATGTTTACAGTGCTACTGCAACACTGTAATAACTATATTTAGAATAATATTTAGCTTATTATTTAGAACTTCTCTCCCAGTGGTCAAAGTGTAATAGATTATGCCTTATGTTTACCAGAAAATTATGAATTATTTAAATCACTTCACATAAACATGTGGACAGAGAGTGATTACGCCCCTCTGTGTCTTCATTACTTTCCTCCAGAAAAGGACATGATCAGTGAAGATGTGCACTGCCCCTTTAGCATCTTGAATACTCAGGGAAGGAATAATCTAATTTTAACTGATAGACTATGGGGAGCCCTTGATTACTTTTTAGACATGGACATAGGTTTTTGAATATAAGTTGGAATGATTTATCTACACAGAACACAGAAAAAGCAATTATACAATTACTAGAAGACATAAAAACAGAAATATGCATTCAAGATCATAAACCTGGCACAGCACAAACCTGGTTTGATGCTTCTTGTAAAAAGGAAAAAAAGGCATTAAGGAAATTTTAAAAAAAAAACAAGAAAAATCCAGTCAGAAATAATTTAATTTTATTGAACAAAACTAGAAAACAATACAAGAAATATTTAGAGGGAACAAGAATTCAGAGAGCCACAGTCAATAAATATGTATAATGCCATTCAGACTAATGATATAAAAAAATTCTGGAAAATTGTTGACACCGGCACGTGTGAAACATAAGCATCTTTAGCTGTCTATTTCCCAAAGGAAATGCTGGTGCATCATTTCAAATCAATATTTAATAAGGAAGAACCTACAAGTTCAATTGACTCTTTCACAAATAGAATGATGGCCTTGGAATATATTCCTATAACTATATTTTCACTGGAAGTGGAGGAAGCAATATTAGGGTTAACAAACAACGAAGCCCCAGGTCTTGACCAGATCCCCTTAGACAGCTATAAAAATATTCTTCATTTTTGTTTCCTATTCTTACAACATTTTTTAATTTTTGTTTAAAAAAGAGAGGTTCTTTCCATCATCATGGACAAAAAATATTATTGTCCCAATACATAAGAAAGATTCCTTCTATGAACCAAGTACTTTTAGACCTACAGTGTAAGTCTGCTTGATATTAGTGCAACATTTTTTCAAAGATACTATTAAACAGAATACTCTCTTGAATGAAAAGTAGTTCTCCATTATTCAAATATCAGACAGAGTTTAGGACTAATTTTCCAACAATAGATAATATGTATTGCCTTTTTCACCTTATTGAGAAATATGTACATGTTGGAAAAACTAAATATTTTGCTTTGTTTATTGATTTTTCACAAGCATTTGATTCCATAAATAGAGAAACCCTATGGAATATCCTAATAAATAGGGGACTACCAACTAATTTACTTGCACCTATATTTTTGTTATATTCAAATACAACCATGGCCATCAGATACAACAAAATGGGACATGTTATAAATTACTTCCCTTCCACTAGAGGAATCAAACAGTGTTGTCTCTTCACACCCATGCTATTTAGTATTTATATTGACTCCTTGCTACAAACTGCCAATCCAGAAAATTTTGATCCGCCTAAGATCCAAAGTACTCTGCTTTACATAATGGCATATGCGGATGATCTAGTCATTTTCTCCCTTACAAGTAAGGGTCTACAAAATCAATTAGACCAAATACATCAGAAGTGTAAAAAACTGGATCTAAAAATAAACATTAAAAAGACTAAAGTAGTTATTTTTGGTAAGACAAATAAAAAGTTTAAGTTCACTCTCCTGGAAGATAAAATTGAAAATGCAAAAGAATATACATATTTAGGATTAAAATTCACCTCTGGTGGTAAATGGAATGCCCATTGTAATCACCAATGCATTAAAACCAAACACATAGCTAATGCTTTAATCCACTTCAATCACACATTTGGAGGATGTACTGTTTTACTGGCTTTAAGAGCAGGTGAAACAAAACCAAATTCACTGTTGCTGTATGGGATGGAAGTTTGCGGTACTCACATAACCTCAAAACTGGAAATTCCACTCCTTTACTATTACAAAGCAATATTACAAACAAGTTCCACCATCAACCTCCTCAGCTGCTGATAGAACAGAATTAGGTAGAATAGATACTGCTTACTTAGTGAAACTTAGAATAGTTTCTTATTGACTTCGATTGATTAACAATCTTGACAACACTCTCCCTGAAGAGTGCTTAAAGGAAAAAAAACAATTGGCTATCTCAAGGTATTTCCTCAATTTGGTTCAGAAAACTGTTAAACATTTTGAATAAAACAAATACAGCTCATTTATGGAAAGACTATAATAAAAATATAATTATAGATCCAAGGTTCAAGGATAGACTAAAGGAAACTCTGTTCTGGATAGCACAAAAAAGGAACATGGAAATAATAAAAATTCAAAAACAGGCACCTTGGTTCAATAAAAACAAAGTAACACATGGTATAGAAGACTATTCATTAATTCCCACTAGTCCTCATAATAAAAAACTCATAACATGGGTGAGATTTGGCATCATTACATCCCAATTTATAGAAACATAGAAGTTGATGGCAGATAAGGACCGCAAGGCCCATCCAGTCTGCCCATTTCTTTTTCTACCTTATAAATGTGCCATTGGCCTTTGCTCTGTCAGTGGCCTATCTATTCATACTCATCTGTATTGCTCCCTTATGCCTATCCCATGCCTGTTTGAAGCCCTGCACTGTATTTATAGCCATCACTTCCTGAGGTAGGCCATTCCATGCATCCACCACCCTTTCTGTGAAAAAGAATTTCCTCACATTCCCCTTTAATCGGCCTCCCTATAATCTCATGCTGTGTCCTCTTGTCCTGCTATTTTTCTTATATTTAAACATGTTAGACTCTTTCACCTTGTTAATGCCCTTAAGGTGTTTGAATGTCTCGATCATATCATCTCTCTCCCTCCTTTGCTCAAGGGTATACATACTGAGCTCCGTTAATCTGTCCTCATATGCCTTCTGATGCAGTCCCTGCACCATTTTGGTTGCCCTTCTCTGGACTGCCTCAATTTGGTTAATGTCCTTGTGAAGGTGTGGCCTCCAGTACTGCACACAGTACTCCAGATGGGGCCTAACCAGTGTCTTGTAAAGAGCGAATATTACCATCCTCTTATGACTTGTGATACCCCTACCAATACACCCTAACATCCCCCTAGCCTTACCTACTGCTTTAGAGGGCTGCTTGGATGATTTCAGGTCATCGGTGATGATGATGCCCAAGTCTCTTTCTTCCTTTGTGACTGCCAGCAACTCCCCTCCCAGCCTATAGGTGGCTTCAGGGTTTCTTTTCCCTATGTGAATGATCTTGCACTTCTTTGCATTAAATCCCAGTTGCCACTCTTCTGAACATTTTGATAGTTTATCCAGATCTCTTCTCATTCTGCCCATCCCATCTGGATCATCTACTCTGTTGCAGATCTTGGTGTCATCTGCAAACAGACAAGCCTTGACCTCTAGTCCATCTGCAAGGTCACTAATGAAGATACTGAAAAGGACTGGCCCCCAGGACTGATCCCTGAGGTACACCACTTATGACTTGCATCTCTTCTGACTGTATACCATTTACCACCACTCTCTGTTTTCTGCCCATCAACCAGTTTGCCACCCAGTTGACCAATTTCTGACCCACCCTGAGCCTACCCAGCTTATTTATCAATCTTCTATGTGGACCAGTGTTGAAAGCTTTGCTGAAGTCAAGGTAGGCGACATCAACTGCTCCCCCCCTTGGTCCACCACTCTGGTTACCCAGTCAAAGAAATCTATGAGATTAGTTTGACATGACCTTCCTTTTGTAAACCCATGCTGTCTTGGATCCTGTGCCCCTATGGATTCCAGGTGTTGCACTATCCTTTCCTTAAGGAGTGCCTCCATAATCTTGCCCACTACTGAGGTAAGACTGACAGGTCTGTAGTTCCCTGCCTCCTCCCTGCTACCACTCTTGTGGAGCGGGATCACATGAGCCCTTCTCCAGTCTTCTGGGACATCTCCTGTGCTCAGAGACTCACTAAACAGTTCTGCTAATGGCTCTGCTAGTTCCACCCTTAGCTCCTTAAGTACCCTGGGATGTATGCCATCAGGTCCCATTGCCTTATCCACACTGAGCTTAGCGAGCTCTTGTAGGCCCCTATCTTTTGTGAAGGGAGTAGTGCTCACCTCCTTCCCCCCTGTGTCGATGGTGCTGAGCTGTGGGCCATGCCCTACCTTCTCTTCAGTAAATACTGAGCAAAAGTATCTATTTAGGATAGATGCTTTTACAGGGTCCTCCTCCTCACATGCCCCCTTTTTCTCCATTGAGCTTAGCAATACCCCCTTGGGACATTCTCCTTTCACTAATGTATCTATAGAAAGTCTTGTCACCTTTTTTGACTGTTTGTGCTAGTGTTTCCTTAGTTTGGGACTTTGCCTGCCTTACTGCCTTCCCTGCTTCCCTTAGGGCAGTTTGGTATGCCTCCTATCTTCATCCCGCTGTGTTCCCTTTATATTTCCTGGAAGGCCAGCCTTTGGCTCTGACCTTTTCTGCTACTGTATTTGAGAACCAAAGTGGTTTCCTTCTTCTTTGCACTTCCTTTTCTGTCTAACACAATGGGATGTTGCTTCAAGTATTGCATCCTTAATGCTTGCCCACTTGCCTGTACCCTCACCTGTGTTTCTTTTGCCAGGGCTAGCTTAACTCTGTTGGCCATCTTATCAAAGTCAGCTCCTCTGAAGTCCCATATTTTTGCCTTAGAATGAGATGATTTAGATGTAGTGGCCAAATTGAACCATACCATGTGATGGTCACTGGCCCCCAGGTGACCTTCTACCCGAAGATCTGTGATCCTTTCCCTGTTAGTCAGTACTAGATCTAGGATAGCCCTGTCTCTTGTGGGTTGTTGTACCAGTTGTTTGAGGCCCTCCCCCTTATTTTCTTTAACAAAAGAAAAAGGGATAATGAGACTCAGAACAAAAAACAATGACCCTGAAACGGGATTTAATGAAACTATTGAACATGTCATTTTCCAGTGTCTGTTGTATAACTCACCTTGAAACTTGATTTTGAAAGACTTCTTTCAGAAATATGTGGATCTAAACTATGATCCAGTTTTTATTCTTTTTCTGTTATATTCTTTTACATCCTAAATCTGAAATTGAAGGAGAAATTATAGCTAAATTTCTCTCAGTTGTAATTATAAGTAAAAAGAAGCAGGATATTTAGCAAGTGTCTTAGTAGGTAATGTACTAATATTGTTTTATAAATTGATTGCTCCATATTAGCTGTAATTTATGACTACTGTGATGTATAAATTAACATATGTTATTATGTATGTGATTGTAATGTCCTTAATGTTGTATGGATGATCAATAAACTTGTATCTACTATTACTTGGAATTTGGAAACAGCAGTAGCCAATAAATGTACATGTTAAGTTGCCCCAGAGATTCAGTAATAGTAGCCTTATAATAACTGGCCATCGTTTTTCCCATAGAGAAAGCAGTTATATTTTGCCATTAAAACCAGTTGGTTATAACAGCAAACATGCCCTGGGTTTCCCTCAGAACACCACATGCCCCACCCACCACTCTTCTCTCCTTCAGCTCAGCTCCTGGAAAGTTAACCACAATGCAAAGACGGCAGTAAGTAAATCTAAAAAAAAAAACTCCCTGTCATCACTGAACTTTCAACCTCACTAAGTGCATAAAAAAATTAAAGGTTTTAACAACAAATGTTTTGGTACAAACCATACATCATCCTGACTGGACTGACTGTGACAGAACAGCATTGTATTTTATATAACTGCTGCGGTGAAAAAATGCTGCACAGCAATTATATAAAATAAAGTCTGGGTAGGGGGTTAAAACTCAAATTTACACACACTCCTGTATGATGCCCATATAAACCCCTTGAGATTTGCTCTTGGGGTCTGTGTGGTATCCCACACCTCGGGGTGTGTGCAACAGTCTCATTATAACCCCCTACCGAGATATTATTCTCTATATAATAAATTCCCATCCATGTAACTATCTAATTTGTTTTTCAAAGTATCTATGTCCTTAACATGAACAATATCTGGAGGCAGTGAATTTAAAAATCTTACAATACACTGTGTTATAAAAGGGTTTCTTTTACTTGTTTCAAAATTCTATCCCTCAGTTGCTTATTATGACTCTTGTGCCAAATGTATCCATTTTGAATTCAAATAATAAATTCATGAGACTGTTACATATAGAATAAATGTTTGAAAACTGTAGTGTACATGGAAATAACATTATTGGGAAGGTCTAATGAGGTCATAACCAATGAGCTTGAATAGCTAATGAAATTGTCTCTTCCTCCTTAGACCCTGAGATGACATTTTTTCATGAGCACACTGTACTTTTCTGTTTATTTAATCAGCTGGTTAACTGAAACAACTGCTTTTGTACATAGTTTTGTTAAGTAGTTTAATTTTTTTCAGAAGTAAAATAATTTACCCTAATAAAAGGAGATAGCAAATTGAGTTTACATGGCAGTTCTCAACAGAACTGTGTCTGAGCACATGACTGTCACATCATGTATTTTATTTTAATGGCTGTGCATTGCTGGTTCCTGGAAAGCAAAGTGCTGCAATTAAACTGTTTTCTTGAGTTATTTGACATTTCAACACTTACTGGTTTAAAATGCAGCTACTAAATATTAAAAGTGCACTTTAACTGCACGTGGCACATGCTTTTGTTAATGGGGTTGTCTGTATGGGGCATGCATTTGTGTTTATTGATCAGATAGCAGCCTGCATGGTTTAATAGAAAGCTTGTTGCAGCCCTTGAGCAAATGTCTATTTTAAAGATTTTTTACAGTGAATCTACATGGATGGTACAGCTGAGATGCAACATCTTGGGCTTCATTCTCAAAGAGGGCTTAAACGGCACAAGCAGCGGCAAACAGCAGCTTGATCCAAAGCCAGGTGCACCAAGGACCCTGCACCACATTCTGTTACAGAGAGGTCCTGGCACCTAAGTCCCCACACTGCAGCAACCTCTCCCATGTGATAAACACATGGTGCACAGGAGGTGTTTGCCACAGGTAGAGATGGGAAAATGTGAAACTTTTGTTCTGCTAAATATTTTGAAGTTTAGCATTTAGCAAAATATTTGCAGGTGCAAAATGAAATTCACGCTGGTGAAATGTGGAATTTCACCTGCAATACAAGAATTTCACCCCGTGTGCAAAATTCTTCTATATGCAGTGAAATTCTGCATTTCGCTGATTAAATTCTGCATTTCACTGGTGGAATTTTGCATTTTGCACCTGCGAAATATTATGCAAAGTGAATGAATTTCACTAAATTAAATTTCACTGCATCTCTAGCCACAGGCTCCATGTGGCAAAGGCTAGCAGCCCCCCATTCCTGATCCTCTTGTGAAATAAATAAAACCCTGTCCTGGTAGTCTAGTGCCCCCCCCCTCCATCCCTGATGTCATGGTAAGCATAACTATTTCACAACCCCATACTGGTGGTTTAGTGTCCCCTCAATCCCAATGTCATCATAATAATCATTAATAAAAAAAAACACCTTTCCTGGTGGCCTAGTGGACCCCCAACCCAGCAGGTAGTGCCCACAACCCTGCTCCCCCATCCCGCAGCTGATGAATGGCACAGTCCACTTCTCACCTCTGAGGCTGACCATTGACTGAACTATCACTGAGCACATATTTATAGTGTATGTACTCATTGACTGTCAGTCAATCAATGAGTACATACACGCCACAGTACTTGCTCAGAGACAGTTCAGTCGGTGGCCAGTTGTGGAGGTGAGAGGTGGGCTGTGCCAGTTGCTGGCTGTGTTTTGGGATGGGGAGGTGGTGGCCACCTGCTAGGGTGGGGGTTGGGGTCCACTAGGCCACTAGGGAAAGGTTTTAATAATGGTGATTACAGTGACATTGGGGATTGGGAGGGGAACACTAGACCACCAGGAAGTGGTTATCTACTATTTATGCTAAGGTGATATCAGGGATGGGGAGGGGGCACTAGACCACCAGGACAAGGTTATGTACAATTTTGCTTATGGTGACATTGGGGATTGGGAAGGGGCACTTGACCACCAGGATGTAGTTATGTAATATTTATGCTTATGGTGACATCAGGGATCGGGAAGGGGCACTAGACCACCAGGAAGAATTATTTTAATAATTATGAATACGGACAACATCAGGGCTGGGAAGGGGGAACTGCGGCATTTTACCACAAACATATCAACTCTCCCAGAGGAGAATTTTCTAAATACCCTTAGATCAGCCCTAAGTACTTAGAATTTCTACCTCTGGGAGAGTTCTGAGAATCCCATTTTCGGGGATGTGCAGCTTGTGTCTGCCACATGCCCCCTTGCACCATGTCACAACCCATTTTTGGGTGCACAGGTGGCACAAGCCCTATTTGGGGCAGGCAGCCTGTAAGCACAGGCTGCCATTGAGAATCACTCTTGGCACATTGTATGGTGCAAGGGACACTCTGTGCCATTCTGTCAGTGCAAATTCATTATGCTGCACTGGGGCTTTGAGAATTGTGCCTTTTATTTCCAGTGGGGTCCTGCTTCTGCACATTTCCACAGCTGGATGGCCTACAGCACTGAGAGTTTAAGTGGCCTAGCAGGTTTTGAACCAGCAGTCTCCTTCTTTCCAAGCTGGTGCTCCAACCACTTGACTAAAGTACATTCCATTTTTATTGCTTTCCTTTTGTGTATTTAAAAACTATCATTTGAAACTTCATTTTCTATGTATGTGTGTTTGGGGGAGGAGTGGTCAAATGTAGAATTTCAGTATGAACACTTGCTTTTCAGAACCCAGAGAAAACCTTTCACTAAAAGTGTATCTGCTGTGGGGTGTGACCCAAAATATTGAGAAAGCCCATATTTGGAAGGAGTGAGGAGCACACATTTTGAGAAGGAGATTTTGTGTGTATATGTACCATACCGTTATGCATGTAGCATATACACGTACATATATATTGGAAAAGGTATAGCATAGATTTGAACATAAATTGCATTTTATTACAGACTGTGATTATGTCTTTGTTTTCTTTAACTTGTTGCAGATCCGATGCTAGTCTGTATTGTGATGATGTTGATATTCGCTTTAGCAAAACCATGAACTCCTGTAAAGTCCTTCAGATTCGCTATGCAAGTAGTAGAACGTCTGTTAGAAAGGCTGACAGACTTGAGGTTTTAAGCATAGACTTTCTCAACACATTTCTGCATTCTTATCGTGTTTTCACTCGGCAGAGTAGTACTGGACAAATTGATTACGATATACAAGAAACCAATCAGCTAATCCTGCCAGGTAACAACCATGACTATTCATATATTTACTAGTGCTGTTTAGTCAATAGAGAAGCCTTATGAATATGTACAAACAGAAAAGAGAAAGAAAGTACTGTAAGTGTCAGCAGGGACTTGAACACAGAGCCACCCAGAATACCATTCTGGTTTGCGTACCAGCTACACCACCAAGGCAGCTGGAAACTGGGCCATTAAGGAGCACCTTACTCTTTCTCCAGTGCACATCCTGGTGTTGCACAGATAATTCATTTTCCATCACAAGAGTGTGGTGTGTACATTTATGGACTATACACAAACAAGATAGAGAAATTAGTGCTTCAGCTGGGACTTGAACCCAAGCCACTCAGAATACCATTCCAGTTGCACTACCAGCTGCGCAACCAAGGCAACTGAAAACTAAGCCATCCAGGAGCACCTCACTTTTTCTCCAGTGCACAGCCTGGTGTTGCACAGATAATTACATTTTCAATCACAAGAGTGTGGTATGCACATTTATGGAACACATTCAAACAGAAGAGAGAGAGAAATAAGTGCTTCAGCTGGGACTTGAACCAAGCCACTCCAGAATACCATTGCAGTTGGCTACAAGCTGTGCCACTAAGGCAACTGAAACCAGGCTGTCCAGGAGCACCTGGACATCTCACTTTCCAGTTGTCTTGGTGACAGCTAGTAACGCAACCAGAATGGTATTCCAGGCAGCCTGGGTTCAAGTTCCAGCTGAGATACTTTTTCTTTCTCTCTCATTTTAACCAGGAAAGGTACACCAAGCTATGATAGCTTGTTTTCAGGTACATCCTTGGGGTGGGTTATATGGAACTGTTTTCTTGACTGGGAATGTTGGCCATGACACCGAAAACTGACCTACTCTCTCCATTGGACAATATATACAAGAGTACTTTGCATTTAATTTCACTGCTTGTAAATATTATTTGTGGCAAGCACAGTGTTCCTTACAGTACAACAGAAGGTTATACAGCGTGTGGAGATTGTGAATTATATTTTGGACTATCTTAGGAGAATTTGCTTTAAAGGCCATTCTCAGTTACAGACATGCTAATTTTTGGTACCCTTGGAGAAACAGTGGTTGGATAACCTATTCCTCTGGAGACTGATTTTTCATTTCTTTGTTATTCTTTTTTTTTAGTATTATCTGTTTTAGGTAATGTGTTTATCCATGTTGCCTGCTTGCCCATTTTGCTTATACTCATACTTTGTTTGCCTTTGGCTTAGTTTTATAATTTGTATGATCTCATTTTGTGTGATATTTGATTTTAATAAATAATTCCCCTACTCTTCATCAATCGTGCAGTGGGATCTTTACTTCCACCTGCAACAAGACCAGAGATGAGTAGAAGGACCTCAATTTAATGTCTTATCCAAAGGATAGACCACAGTGCATTAATTGTGACTATGCATTGTACTGACATAGACCATGGATGAATATGGCCCACAGAGGAGCCCACTGGAGATAGCACTGCCCAAATGGGATAGCACCAGGGTTCCTGTAGACCATATTCAGTGCTGGCATGCTAATGAGCCCATTGGTCATGCAAAGTACTAAGGGGCTGTTGGCATGACTATTGGGGGCTTATAAGCATGCAGTGCAGCACCCATCCTGTGTCTTCTAAACATATTCCCTGGTGTTCAGCAGTCCTTTCCACCACCCCCTGATCACCCATTCTAAACAGTATGCTGATCCTCTGGTAGTCTCGTGGACCCCCCCCCACTTGCTGATCACCCACTCAAAGAAGTATACCAACCCCTGATTGTCAAGTGGACTCCCACCCCTTGATTGCCCACTGTATGCAGTAAGTTGAACCCTCTGGTAGTCTAGTGGATTTCCACCCCCTATGTGGTAGCTGAACCCCCACCTAACCCACCCAATTAGGACTTACTACACTGCACCTCCCCCACCTTAGACACCAGTTGCTAGGTACCAAATCAACAGCAACTGGCACAACCCTTGGCTCACCTCCTTGGCCAGTTAATGTCTCACTGTCAGTGAGTGAAAGCAAGACTGTACCCGCAGTTGAGCACTGACTGTCAGATGGTGGCTGGCTGAGAAGGTGACCAGAGGTCTGTGCTGGTCACCATCAATTTGATACCTGCCAACTGGGGATGTGGGTGCAGAAGTGAGTCCTGGTAAATGGGTTGGATGGGGATTGTCAACACTTTGGGAAGTGGGAGGTCCAGTAGACTACCAGGGGTTGAACAGACTGTATCCATCCCCAGCACAGCTCTCAGCCAATCAGTGCGCTGAGAAGGTGGGACTTGCAGTCTTTCTCTTCTCTGGCTCTTCACTGCTAGACAAAGACCTCGGCTACACTCAGGATAGTGGCACTCCACCGAATGCCACAGCAGGGTCTGAGAGCTCTTCAGCCAGCCAGCCAACCCCCTAGCCTCCCACCGATTTGCCTCCAGGAGCAGCATGAAGCTCTGTTTGGAGCGCCAGAATGTAGCCACCACAAGAACAGCTTTCAGTCAATCGGTGCACTGCTCACTGAATTTCATTGCAGTCTGCCCAAGCAGCCCATCCACGCAGCGGCTGTCCGTGCAAAGGACTGTGTACTAAGGACATCAAGGTGTATGTGCTAAAGACATCGAAGAGTCTGCCTGGAGTCAACCATTTGGCCTGCCATACTGCTCCTCAGACCTTCACTCGCCCCTATCTGCTCTCCACAATAGAAGTCCCTGTTAATTCTGGATTCACCTGTAATCAGTCTCTGGTACTTGTTAGTGTTTGCAAGCTGCTTACTCTCTACAGCTACACATAGTTTTCACATTCTATCTTACTGGCACTTTTGAGTACCTATTGCATTGTGGTTTTGCTAGCTACCTAGTCTACCCCTGGTGCTGCCACTGTGTCTGTACACCTACTGTTCCAGTTCTTGTTTTCTACTTGCTTTTCTACTTTGCCTACTGTTGGACTTAGGCAGTTAGACCCTGGGTTGCTTTTGCCCCTTTATAGGTTTGTTGATTGGAATTTATGCATGCCCCTAACTGTACAATAGCTAGATCTATCTGTTTATTGTCTTCTCTCTTTCCCACAGCTGCTTAATTCTGTCTGTAATTTATTCATGCTTTTCTCTTCCTGCCCTTTGTTCCTGTGTCTCACCTGCTTTCACGTACAACACACCCCCCCCTGTCACTCATCCTTTCTGGGTCAATCACCCTCTAAGTCCCAAACTACCCTTATTCCTACACTCCTGCACCATGCTCCTCTTGCTACCTATCTATCCTATCTTCCTCCCCCCCACTCCCTCTTCCCTCCCGTCTCTCTTTTGATACCCTGCTCTCTCCCTCCTCCTCCCTCCCTCTCCTCCTTCCCATTTCTCCCTTTATTTTGTACCTCCCACCTCCCTTCCTCCTCCCACCCCCACCACATCTCTCATTTCACTCTACATCCACGCTGGTCTCCTGCACTCTCCCTATTAAACCTTGAATTTCTCCACGCTCCTTCTCCCCTACCTCCCCTCCACTCACTCTCACCCTCCTCCCAGAAGGCAGAGAATCCTATCCTTTCTCTTCCCCATACATCCTCCTCCTCCTCCTCCTCTCTGGATATGTTGAACTGAATCCTGGCCCCTCCCTCCCCCTCCCCATCAGTACTCAAAGGCCTCAATATCTATCACATTAAAATAAGAAGTCTCCTCCCTAAGTTTGACTTACTCAAACTCTGGAACTCTCTGCACTCTCCTGACATCCTGTGCATTTCATAGTCCTGGCTTTCCTCTAGAATTCCTGGCTCTCACTTACTGTAGTTCTCTGAGACTTTCATCTCTTTGCCAAGACAGAGGCAAACATGGTGGTGGAGTTGCTTTATATGTCCACCAAACCCTCTCCTGCTCCATCTCCTCAAGAAAGCTCTCTCTGCCTCTCAAGAACTCCTGCTAGTAAAACTATCCATTCCTTCCACCCTTTCCACCCTTGTAGGTGTCCTCTATTCCTCACCAAAGGCCCCTCCCTCCTCCGTCCTCACCTCCCTCTCTCTCTCTCCCTCTCCACCCTGGTGAGCTCATCCTCCTCAGTGACTTCAATGTCAGTTGGCTTTCCCCAACTCTAATCCCTCCTCCACTCTACTGAGTCCTTGAATCTGACACAGATACTCAATGAACCCACCAGACTCAACCCTTCTTCAGTCAACCACTCTCCTACACTGAGTGTTATCCTCTGCCCCATCACAGCTTGGCTGCAGACATTCTCTCTGATGCCCTCAGTGACCACTGCTATATCTACCATGTTAGGAAAGTGTGATCTCCCTTGTCCACCCCAAGTACGTCTGGCATATGTCACTCAGGTCACTTGTCACTGATGCCCTCCTTTTGGACCTGGCCTTCTCAGTCTGGTCCCCAGTTTACATTGCTCATGACATTGACTCTGCCCTTTTATCTTTCACCACCACCCTATCCAGCATCTGGAACACTCATGCCCTCCTTTGCAAGACCCATGTGAAGTGCACCCACCACCCCTGGATCATGACTGATCTAAAAATGCGAAGTCTCGGGACCACACATGGGTTTGTTTCAAGACCATCCACTCCATGTCTGACCACCAATTTTACAGGTCCTTGAGAAATGCCTGCACTAAAGCAATTTGTACTGCCAAGGCCCTATATTTCAAATCCAATCTTCAGTCCAACCTCATTTTCCCATCTAACATCTGCAGGTGATCCACTTTTGTTCACCCCGACCAATTGGCCCCCATCCTCTAACCCGATGGCTCCTGGTCTCTGACCACCACATCATCACAACCCTCTTTGACAACATCTTCACTGCCTGTGCTCTACCCAGCTCATCTTCCTCTGCTCCCCTCTCCTGCTTTCAACATGGCTGATGGCTTTAGCTTCCTGCTATCTCCCCAGAAGTCTTACATGCCCTCTGTCTCTTAACTCCACCAAACACAGCCCTGAAGGCTTGGACCCCAAACCTCTCAATATATCCCCCACCATTGTCTATCCACTATTCACCTCCTGATCTAATCCTTCTCTCTTTATGCCATGCCTGGAAAGTTGCCAAGTGCTATCTCTACACAAAGGTGACCCCTACTCCCAGGCAACTACCGGCCAAGCTCACTCCTTCCCTCTCGCTAGACTTCAAGAGTCCTTAGTGTATTCCAGACTTGTAAGCTTTCTAGACTCCTCATTCTTCCTCACTCCCTTCCAGTCTGGCTTTAGAAGGAACCACACCACCATCTCCTCCCTACTGTGTGTCACTGACTCCATTCTCATTGGAATGTCTTATGACCTGCAACCTGCCCAGCCTTCATTGTACTGGTGCCTTGGGACCTGCCCCTCCAAGCAGGCCCCATATTTGGATGAAGGCTCCCCTGGCTCCTTCTGCACCCAGGCTGCCCTACTACATGGGGTGCAAGGGAAAACCACTGCCACCAGTTCCCCTCCTGTGGAGGCCCTGCCACCACCCCCACAGCCCTAGTGGCCCAGGAAAATGCACATTACAGGGGTCTCTAAGGGCTCCTACCTTTTCTGGCCCCACATGACCACCTACATTCCCTGTCCCCAATGACGTAGGACCTGGCTAACCATACTTCCCCCATGGGGCTCCATTCCCCCAGCTTCTCATCATCACAATGCTGAGAAAGCTGTCCTGTCTACACTTGGGGGGTTCCCCACATTGGCCACCCAGACCACCAAGTTCCCCACGTGCCCATCATCTGTGCTCCTCCAGCCAACCCTCCAGCCCCAGCCTAATGCCTGGGCTGGAAAAACCCTGAAGCTTCTTGTCTGCTCCCTTAAATGCTCCTAAACCTACTGTCTACTGCAACCTTGAGGTGTCTTGCAGCCAATATCCACAAAGCACTAAAACTTCCCTAACTCGGGGGTTAGGAGGAAAGGATGCCTAAATTGGGAGCATAAGCCCCTCCTTTAAGGGGGGCTTACACTATGTTACTCGCACCAAGGATTGAGAAAGTCCTCTCAGCTGTTTCATTCACCCCTGGGAAAGAGGGCACCCCTGTGTCTAAACAATACCTGTCTAAATGTCTGGCAAATTGTATTAAGTTTTGTTATAGGAAGTACAGTAAGGAACTTCCTGGTGCTGTCTGTGGTCACTCCACAAGGGGTATAGCCAATTTGGTTTCCTGTTTCAAAAATGTCCATACTGCTGAAATATGTGCTGCAGCCATGTGGAGCAATATGCACACATTCACTAAACATTTCAGTCTGGGCATCATCTTTCATAGACATGTTGGTTTTGGGATTGCTGTGCTGCAAGGCCTTTTGTCCTGATCACATTTCAGACTGCGCCATCCTCCTGAGTTGCTTTGTAATGCTTGGGAGTCATTCCTAATGTGTGGCCTAATGGAGGAGATATTCTTGATGAAGATAGAACAGCTACCTAAGAACTTACTGCAACAGTAGATTTTTGAGAGAATCTCCTCCATTAGGCCACACTGTACCCTCCCCTTCCCCTATTTGTTTTCTGAGGGTTACATCAGATGCTGTGCCTAAGGTCTTATCCCATGCAGCCTGTTTCCAGTCCCATTTCTCCCCATGTCTGCCTGGTACTGGTTTGGTCTCCTGGTTCTTCATGGTTGGTGGCCCTCTGAGGCTAATCTTAGGTGGGGACCTGAGGAGTGTTGGGTCCACCTACGTTATATACACATTGACACTGCACATCATTGTAGGCATCCCCCAGCTAGCAAAATGTTTCTATGTGGTTCTGACACTGATGGCTTACAGTTCCAAAGGTGTGGCCTAATGGAGCAGATTCTCTCGAAGATCTAATATTATGGTAAGTTCTTACGTAACTGTTCTTTGTGAAGTGAGAAAAGTTCTGGAAGGCAAGTGAGAGGATAGAGTGGCTGTGGTAGAGGGGTAAGTGATGAGCTTCTGTACAGAAGAAATGGAAGAAGGTTTCCAAATTGTCCGGAGTTGACTTTGGGGCAACACCATAGACCACGTCTGAATAGTCCAACATTGGTAAGATCTTAGGAGAATCTCATGACAGACTGGGAGAGGAAGGCAGAACTGGTTTCTATACAAGGCACTAATCTTTGGCTGGAGCTTTTTGTGTATGGCATCAATGTGGGTGGAGACATCTAGATTTCTATGAAACTAAAAATCAAGACACTTAAAGTGGGTTACCTCTTCAAGTGGAGCACCATCCAGAGTTCAAAAGACAGAGAAGTGACTGAGCTGTATGAGGCATTGCTTTGAGTAAAAAGACATGGACATTGACTTTTTAGGATTCAAAGTCAGGTGGTTTGAATGGAACAAGCATTTTAAGCAATCAAAGTCAAGCTATGGTGACACATTTCTAGCTCCAGAGGCGTAGCTACAAGGGTGCAGGGGGTGCAGTGAAACCCGGGCCCATGAGGTTAGAGGGGTCCAAATCATAATTTTGATATTTATTTAAAACTGGGGAGGGGTCCTGTAACATCACCTTGCACCCAGGCCCTCTGGAAATTTGCTACGCTACTGTCTAGCTCAGTAATGGAGGCTTCAGAGGCAAACATGACTATGCTGTCAGTGTTCTAGTGACTGTTAGTTGAGCCCCAGATGGCAGGGAGATTGTTGAGAAACAGAGAGAATAAGAAGGGACTCAAGATGAAGCCTTGGGCCATGCCAGATATGATAGGAAGTGGTGGGGATAAAGCATCACCTGCCATGACTCACTAATGTTGGCCAGTTAGAGAGAAGCAGAAACACCCTACTATATGATCAGACAGTCCCATTGCACTTAGCATCCCAAGAAGAGTGGGGTAGGCCACCATATCAATGGCCTTAGCTAGGTCAATAAAATTGGTGGCAGTAATCTGTCCTGATCCCTCCCCTTTTAGTGTGTAATTGGTGACATGGAAGAGGGAGGAAACAATGGTGTAGGCCTTTCAAAATCCAGACTGGAATGGGGAAAGAGGATAGGTCAAGATAGGAGGACAGCTGGGAGAGCATCAGTCACTCCTGGAGTTTAGCTAGAGTAGGGAGGAGGGAGACTGGGTGGTAGTTACCAGGAGAGGAGTGCCCCCCCACCTTTTGTATCAGGAAAACTATAGCTTGTTTCCAAGTATAGGGAAGTATCTAAGTCAAAAGGAGAGATTAAGGAGTCTGGAGAGACAGGAGGCAATGGCTGAATCAGAGAGATGAAGGAGTTTATGGTCAAATCCATCAGGGTTGCAACACTTGCAGGGGTTGAAAGAGCAGAGAGTAGCAGTACCACATCTAGGATAATAAGGGTTAAGGAGAAGCAGTGAGAAGAAGGGATAAAGGTGGAGGGGATCAGGGCTAGAAGAAGAGGTGGCAGCATAAGTAGTGAAGTAGTCGTTAAAGGCAGCTGCCACTTCAGGGGTGAGGGGAGAGGAGAGGGAGAGCCATCCAGGTTGAGAACTGGGGAGGAATGCTACTGGGGGGATCAAAAAGGAAGTGAATAACCTACTACAGTTATGGAAGAGTGGAGGTTGATCCCCTGGTTGGAGGCAAAATAAGCAGCCTTCATCACTATAATGGTCTTCTAGTTACTCCTTATTATTTGCACATTTTTATACAGTCTGCTAAGCACCTGCATACTATTGGGGTTTTTAGGTAGGCCTTTCTGGTTATGATCAAGGCCACTGTTTTTCGGTTTTTACTGGAAAATCTGGTAAAATTCTGGAATTAGGGCTGTCTGAAGACTGGTAAAAACAAAGATTTCATGGAATTTGTCATTTTATGTCAGATCAGTAAATCTACAAAACTTGTGTTTTTCTTTTAATTCCTTCCTGCACTATTTTCAATTTGCTTTATTTAATGCTCTGTATATTAAGCCTTCTTTGATTCTGATTATTTATGCACATACTAAAAGAATGATAGCAGAATCCTGGTAAAATCCAGAAATTAGAGTAACAATCACCGGTGCAATTATGGAATCTGAAGTCTTTAAAACGGAATTTCATTGTTTTAATCACTGTAAATCAGTGGCCTTGGTTATGATGGTCAGTCCAGGTCAATCTGGACAAATCAGAACCAGAACTAGATGCAGAATCAAAAATGTAGAACAGAGTACAAATAAATGATGCAGTCAAATCAAAAATACATAGGTAATGTTACATACTAGGGCTGTGATTTTCAGAGGGTTGTGGGAAGTGTGTGTGTGTGTGTGTACAACTTTTTGTGTGGAAAAAAAAGACTGAGCTGGTGTCCTGCAGATTCTCCTCAAAGGCGCCAGTTTCTCTGGTTTGCACGTATTCCATGGATGATCATAGTAGGCAAAGCATGTGTGCAGAAAAATAACTGCAATCTACTGTAAAGCAGGGAAGACAGTCACAAAATGGCACCCTCTTTGAAATTCAATAGCATGTGGAAGGAGTACATTGGGACCCTCTGAAGTCTCACTTTTCCTGCTGCACTTTTTGATTTATTTTTTTTAATTCTTTTTTTAATTTTATTTTATTAGCACTGTCTTTTGCCATATAATATAATATATGTTTGCAGTACATACAAATCAAAATCATACAAAGCAGATATAATGTATGATTGTCAATAAATATATTATTTATGCATGTGCAGGAATTTTAACCCTTTGACAATCAGGCCCCAGGTCTGGATCTGCTATGCTGAAAAGGCCATTGTGAACTAGTAGCTTCATTTTCTCCTCCATCCATTCTATACCACATACCCTGCTTCACTGCTATGCAAACATAGGTGTAATATTTTAGCATGATCAGTCCAATGCATTTAATATTTGTGTGTGGGAACACAAGATTTGTACATAGCAGATTCCGGTAGTATGTTTCTCTCAAACTAACTGAAAGGCAACTCCTGCACCTCTTTATCTTGGTATGGCTTTCAGTGACAGTGACAAGAAGATTAACATTGGTGTGGGTACTGCAGTGGCAAGAACAGATTGCTGAAGAGAAAGCCAAGGCACACTGGGAGGAATGCAATGTGCTCACACACGACAGAAGTAACAGCAAGCACTTAAACTGACAAAATAAATTAGAGACAGTTAAATAATCAGCAGCATAGCAATTCTTTATTATCAGGCCTTCCTGGGAGCTCTCTTAAGGGTCTCAGAATTGCCCACCTTAACATTAGCAGTCTCATCCACAGTCACGCTGAACTGACTGCTTGGGTTAACCTCTATAACCCTGATGTTCTGTGCCTTATGGAAACGTGGTTGAAACCTTCTACCCCTGACTCATCCATTGCCCTTTCCAACTTCTGCCTTCTGAGATGTGACTGTACTGGTAAAAAGCATGGGGGGGTGGTCTATTGATATATTATAAAAAACACCTCAACATCTCCCCATCAGCTATGATGCAGCTCCCCCCTCTGCAACTTATGAATTCCTTCATGGACTACTCCTTCTAGGGAATGCTCAAAAAATCCACATAACTATGCTTACAACACTCCAAAGCGGGGTGTCAAAGGACTCTTCTATCTGCTAGATACTATCAGTCCCAAAATCTCCTCAAATGAAGCACTTATCTGTGGTGACCTCAACTTAAACTGGTCTGGAGATAATGTTAGGCAGTATAAACCACTGCTGGCAGCTCTTGGCCTTACCCAGATTATCAGCGAGCCTACACGTACCCCCTTCCCTGGGAATAGAGGCTCACTACTGGTCTGGAGGCTAATCAACAGGCCAGACAGGATCTCTGTGCCAGGAGTCCTTCCTGACTCAATATCTGACCACTCTCCCACCTACTGTGTCTGGAGAGTCTCCTATCCTAAAGTACCACACAAAATCACACAAGTGAGAGAGTTCTCCTGCTTCAACCCTGCATACTTTCTTCATGATCTTGCAATCACTGACTGGATCCTGGTACTCTCTGCTGTGGATGTCACAAGTGCTCTTGACATCCTCCTCAATATTCTTCCCCCTCTGCAGGACAAACATGCCCCTTGAGTCAGGAAGAGAGTTAGAAGCACCATTACCAAATGGTTGCATAGTGACCTGCTCTCTCTCATAGAAATCAGAGATAAGCAATGGGGTCAATTTAAAGTCACCAAAGAACTGTCTGACTTTCATGATTACCGGCACCTCCATAATATCTATAAAAAGTGATATGAACTGCTAAGAGTAGATACTGCAAGACCACCCTATTATCCTCCGCCAATGATCCACAGAACTTCTGGTGCACCTTTAAAACTGTAGTTGGTGGCCATAGTAGGTGTGACACTCTAGACATGGTTGTTGATGGAAAAAAATTGCAATAATGCTGTTATGATTGCCAATGCCTTTAACAAACAATTCTCTGATCTTCCAGCCTACACCTCTCTGTTTGCCACTAATAATGTCAAGTCTTCTACCTCTTACCTTGGCTCCCTACATAAACCATTGCCTCACCCCCCATCTCAAATCAGTCACAGTAAGGAAATCTATAAGCTTCTCACCAGCTTATCCCCTCATATGAGTGCTGGTCATGATAACCTCATACCTAAACTACTAAAGATTGGTGCCACTTTGCTTGTGCTCCCTATCTCCCATATTCTGAACCTATCCCTCACTACCAGAATTGTTCCCCCATTACAGAAAGTAGCAAGAGTTGTTCCTGTTTTCGTGCAGGGTGACCGAAAATGCATATAAAACTACTGCCCTATAGCAATCTTGTCTGCTGTTACTAAGATACTGGAAAAAATGGTGGAGGTACAGCTAATGGATTATCTGACCAACCATGCATTGCTGTCCCCTGAACAGTATGGATTTCGTAAAGACCACAGCACTGGCACAGTCCTTGCTAATGTCACATCTGAAATAAGGACAACCATGGACCATGGAATGTTATCTGGTGCTATCTTCATGGACCTCTCCAAGGCCTTCGATATGGTGAATCACACTTTGCTCTGCGCCAAGCTCCACTCCTTCGGTGTGTCCAGCCCAGCCCTAAACTGGCTCTCCAACTACTTCACTGACAGTTTTCAGCTTGTCAGGTTTAATAGGTCTTACTCTGAATGTGCCCCATCATGACTGGAGTCCCCCAGGGATCCATCTTATGCTCCATCCTATTTTCTCTCTTCATTAATGACTTCCCCATGGTCCCTACACATAGCACCAAAACCCTATATGCCAATGATATGATTCTCCTATCTAGTTCAACTGATGTCAATTCCTTAAATCATAATCTACAAGCAGACTTCAATAAGCTGTAAAACTGGCTCCTGACAAATAAGCTTGTGCTGAACATAAAGAAAACTCAATTCATGCTCTTCAGCTCCTCAGCCAAGCTCAAGTAGTACTCTGTCTCACTAAAAGTCTTGAGCCTTGATGGTGTCCCAGTTGGCACTATATGCTCCTTTAAATATCTGGGAGTCACACTTGACCCCCCAGTGAGATCTAGCCCTACACATTCAAAACATGTGTAGGACAACGAATGTCAAGCTTGGACTTGCATACAGGGCTCGTGGGTCCCTTACAGTGGCCGCATGACTTGCCCTTGCCAGAGGAATATTTCTTCCCTCTCTCAGCTATACACTGACAACCTTCACTCTTGCCACAAAAACAAGCCTTGCAAGATGGATGTGGCCTACAATAATATCTGCCACTTTGCTGTCGCTGTCCCTCAGCTTACCCATCTCTGTGATCTCTATGAAAAACTACACTGGCTGTCACTGAATAACTATCGCTCATTTGTTTTGGGCTGCTTCACAGACAAAATTGTCCATAACACCTCCCCTCCTGCCCTGTCAAAACTCCTTCAGCTGGCACTGTCATCATATCAGCTTAGATCTGTTGACTCACATTCCTTCCTCGTCCTTAAGACTCGTACCTTGTCAGGTGACCGTGCCTTTGCTGTCTGTACCCCTAAACTCTGGAATACCTTACCTGCATTCATTAGAAGTACTTCTACCCATTCCTTGTTTAAGTCCTTTCTTTGGTCTCATCTGAAATCTGCCTCAGCCTGCAACTGCCCCTAGGCTGTCTGGTATCTACTGTCTGACCTACTGTGTGCCACCCATTGCTCAGACCCCTTCTCCTTGCCCTATGGTAGATCACTACATTTTTGCCCTTGCACTTACTATTTCTTAACATGCCCTACCTAAATTCTCATGCACTCTCTCTTGAGCTGTATGTTACTCCCTACTGTACAATTGTCTTTGCCTTTTTGCTTATGCTTATCTGTTAATTATGTGCATGTTATTTGTTCTCATTGTTGAATGCCTGTTTTAGCAGTTCCTCAAAATATTGCCTTAATGTTTACTTGCTGTTTTTGTCCTCAATATGTACTGCCTGCGTATCCCATCATTGTATTATTTGTTGTTTCACTGTTTTACCAAACTCTACCTTTGTAATCTCCTGGGTCGCACCTGAAAATAGGCATTTCCTTGTCTAGTGTGCCTACTCAGTAAATAAAAGCTAATAAATAAATAAATAAACAATTCATCCCTTTGAGAAATTACTTATGGACTATACAGTAAGCAGCATCATGTATAGAATGAAAATATTAAAATGCTATTAGAATGAGTGTATCGGAAAACTGGGCTTGGTCCTGAGCCATTAGTAGAGGCTGATCTACACAGTGCAGTTAGGAAAATCACATCAGAAATGGAACAAGTGGGAGGCTCAAGCAACCTTAAGTGAGAATGAAATGCTAGAACAAATAGAAGAAAATAGAGTTTTTTTTGATCATAAGATCAACCAAGTACCTCAACAAATCTAGAGCTAGTACAACAACAAAAGACCCAAAAAGGAAAATGAGGAGGGGGGGGGGAAAGGACAAATGGTACAGCAGCAGCTGATCCGGAAATCAGAACAGAGAGAAAACCAAAAGAAGTGAACCTCTTGCAAAAGGTACTGTCTATGGACCATATTAACTTTGTATTGAAGGGTCTTAAATTCATCCCGACTCCAGAGACTGATGAATTTAAAGTATCAGTAGACCTTTATAGGCACTTTCAAAAGATGAATTTAAAATTCCATTTTGCTGACAATAATATTGAACTGGAAAATGCAGCTGAAAACTCATTGTCCTGGGTTGAAGCAAATCTCCTGTATAATATGAGGCAAATACGAGACTGTGATACTGGCAATGTGGGCAATTTAATTAGCAATCATCATTCGCTATTTTTGGGGACATTGAAGAAAATATTGATATGGCACTAGAAATAATGCGGAATAAAAATACTATGTGTAAAACAACTGCACGAATGGAAGGGGGAGGAGATTCTAATTCATTACATCCCAATTTGTCATTAGCTAATGATTATGAAAATGAACATATACTAAGGGAAATTCAATACAAGTTAACTCCTTCAAAACCCAAGTCCCTTTTCACCCTGGTACCCCACAGATTACAGCAGTAATTACTTATGATAAAAAGGGTCTGAAAACAGAGCTTTCTGATTGGTTGTAAACATTCTATCAGCCCTATGTTAATCTTTGATTAACACACGTGTACAGCCTAATCACGTGCTGAACAAGGCTTAACACTATTTAAAAAACATTTTTATTATAATAGCAATAAGGCATTTCCAGAGGTTATGTTAATGGTCAGTTAATCACCCTCTAGGGGCATGTAGCACTCGGTTGTTGCCTTGTGCCACATTACATCCCTAGAGGATGATTAACAGACCATTAACATAACCCCTGGTCATGCCTTATTGCTTAATCAACAGCATGTGTGGTAGAAGGTCACTAACCTGTATAGAACACTGACAAAAACTTACTACAATATTTTCACCTCTGAAAGAGAGGCTCTAAAAGAGCTTGCTAAAGTGTAAGCTATAATCATAAAATCATTTAATGAAGGTGGAAATATCATAGTGATTTCAAAAGAGACATGTGTGAATGAAGTATCAAGGCAGTTAAATGATACCCACTGTTACAGAAAATTGTCCAAAAATCAGACAAAAAATACAAGTAGACTTTGAACTACCTGACTGATGAAGCCCTATGGTTTGGACAATTTAATTACAGTGTGGTGAATTAGGTGAGAACATCTGAACTATTGTACCCACATTATATGTGATTCCAAAATAATATAAATCTACAAGTGACCCACCTGGCAGATCGATAGTCTCGGGATAGGCTCGGTGGTAGAAAATCTTCTATTTAAAGGACATAGTTCCAAACATGCAAACCTATCTCTGAGACTTTCAGGATCTGCTATGCAAATTGAAGGATTTACAGTGGAAAGGGAGTTTCAAATATCTAGAAATTGATGTGGTCACACTTTATATGCGTATTCCAGATAAATTGGAAATTGCAGCAGTCAGAAGATTCTTACAAGAGACTGATCACAGTGAAGTAGTGCCACTGGATTTTCTTTTCCAGGGGCCTGAGTTTATTTTGAACCATAATTATTTTGTATTTAATGGGGAGTACTATCACCAGCTCAGGAACACAGTGATGGGTACCACTGTGGCACCATCTTATGCAAATTTGTTCCTGAGTTGGTGAGAGGAACCCCATATTTTTTTAAGGAAAATCTATTCCTGGTTAAGATCATCATAGATATTTCCTGTATATGAGATAGCTCAGAATAAGCAAGTGAGTTTATAAATGGCTGTTGAGTAATCAGTGTAATATTTCATTTATCTCAGAAATATCAGCGCATAAAATTTAATGATTAGATCTGGAGCTATCAGTAAATAAGGAATTATGCATGGAATCTGATGGTTTTAGAAAACTAACTGCGGGGAACATGCTGTTTTAAGCAGACAGTGAGCATCGAAGGAGTTTGGTTTGCAGTATTCCCTTTGGTAAATGTATTTGAGTAATGTGAAACTTCTCACCGGAAGAAATATTTCAACAAGTGAAATTGATGAGTGAGAGGTTTAAACAAAGAGCTTATTCTAAAATGATAATTAAAACAGCAATAAATAAAATTAATATAATGGCCAGAGAAAATTTGCTGTGAGTAAAAGCCAAAGAATCAGGTATCAATAAGAAAGACTTACATTTGTAGCAAGGTATCACAGGATAGCTTTGGCAGTTAAGAAAACAATGCCATCCAACTGAGAAATATTGTCTCCCAGTAAGCAACTGTCAAAAATGTTTGCTCAGAAACCAAGAGTAACCTTCTCTCATGCTAAGAATAAAGGGGACTATGTAGTTCACAGTCATTTTCCAGAAAGAAAAAAAAACAACAACAACAAAAACATGGTTAAATAATAAACCAAGTGGCTTTTCAAGTGTCACCACTGCAATATGTGCAAATATGCACCAGTGGGACTTGAACCCAATATGCTAAGTAACACATTTAAAGTCAGACTTAATCTGTTTGTAGCATGGATTAAGTCATTTGTGCAGCATGGGGCTCTTGCAAAAAATTATATGTAGGGAGAACTAAAAGATGTGTATAGTAGAATACAAGAACATATCAGAGTGACAAAAAAATGGTACGCTCAGCATTCACTTGGAGCTCATTTCTATAACATCCTTGGAAATTATTCTTCAAGCTTTAACTTCACCATTTTGGAATATATTCTGAAACCTGAATTCAGGGGGTCGAGACTTCAGAAACTGTATCAATGGGAATCATAGTGGATACACAGAATGACTAGTCTGGCACCCATGGTTTAAATTAAGTGCAGTAAGCTGGTTTTGGTCTTATGTGTCTTCTGGTATCTTTACTTTACAAATGGGGCATTTTAGTCTTCTTCTAAAGTAGTGACATTGGGTGTTCCTGAAGGATCCTTATTATGGACCTATTTTATTCAACATTTATATGTTGCCTTTGGGAAGTATCATTCAGAAGTGCAATCTAAATTTTCAGACCTATACTGATGACACACAAGTGTACTCCTCTGTTAAAATATGGTAATGAACCTTACTGATAACTTACAAGCCTGCTTCTGTGAGTTAAATATGTGGTTGGCTGAAACTGTTTTGCAGATAAATATTTAAAAAAAAAAACTGAAACAGCTTGTTTTGTTAGAAAAAGTATTTTAAACAGTTTGGCATTAGGACAGTTGGAATTTTCAGACATATGATGCAACCAGGAAGCTGTCAAACATTTGGAAGTGTTTATTAGATCCACCTTGTTTTGACACCAATATAAATTTAGTTAGGAGATTAGTATTTTTTTTCATCTCAGGAGAACTGCTAAATTTAAAGTAAAAAAATACATAAGTGACTCACTGGATAAATGCCATTGTTATTTCAAGAACTGACTATTGTAATGCATACTATCATGTTTTCCAAATTGTAAACTTGATTAACTGCAATATGTTCTTAATGCCACAGCAAGGCTTGTTTCAAAGGTGGGTATCCATGATCTTTTCACTCCAGTACTTAGAGCTCTTCAATGGTTACCCATTAAATCCAGGACTGACTACAAGGTACTTCTTGTCGTATACAAATGTCCTCTCTCTACAGTCCATGGTTTACTTTACAGATATCTAAGTAATCTTCAGTTAAAAAAGGCAGTTTATGTACTTTTTTAACACAAGATTACTTATTTTAAACCTCTACCAGCATGTCCTTTACCATGATTAACACCGCTCACTCATGCATCTAGTACCCCAGGGCTTCTATACCAGTGGCGAACATCCGGCATTAGCAAATGCTTGTTTAACTGATGGTACCAAAAAGTGGGGCAGTGGACTGAATGACAAAAATTACTCACAACTATAGTACATCACTAGTATTTTTTCCACTGAGTTTGGGTCTGTTTGTGTTCTTTTTTTTAACTTTTTGTTTATAGACTTTTCAATACATTGAAATATTCCATGATTAGAGGTACAGAAAATAAGTAAAAAGGCAATACAATAATTAGTGTTGTTACACCTCTCATCTAGCAGTACTGCATAGGGAAGGCATTGCAGAAAGAACAGGACTAAGAGACCATAAATCCTGACAAATAGTTAATGCAGCAAGACCATGAATAATTCCTAAATGGACAAAGAGATGGTAGTCCAGAATGAAACACTCTAATAGGTCACATAAAGTGACCATACTTATGCCATGTCATCAAAGATAGTAATAAACCAATAGTGTAACTATCTTTGTTCGTCACCACCCACATCCCGCTGAACCAGAGAAAAACAATAATTCTATAGTAATAGAATAGTAACGCCTCTGTTTAAAAACAAGGGGAAGCCAAACCCTTCAGCCTTAAACACTGCTATGTACAGTTAGGAGGTACAGAACAAGAATGATTTGTAGAAGGTTAGAAACATTACAGATACTTGCATAGAGAAGCTTCAGCCTTCCTCTTCAAGGTCAGAGTGTATGGAACCCTCTATAGTGGCAAAATCCCCTTTAATTTTATCTAAACATTTTAGAGCTTTTGCTGGGTCTGTAAAAAGATAGGTCTTGCCAGAATACATAATTTTAAGTCTGGCAGGGAGCTGCAGAGAGTGCATTACTCCCAGTGCCCGGAGACCCATTCAGGACAGTGTCAAATGCATTACGGCATTGCCATGTAGCAAAACTAAGGTTAGGAAAGAGAAAGAATGCAGTCCCATCAGGTAGCAGTAGGGTCCCCTTTCTTTTCACCATGTTCAACACCTTGTCATGCACATGTTCTCTCATGGTAACAATCAAGGTGGTCTGTGGCAATTCTGGGTTAGTGGGTCATGGTGGTGGTGGAGTGATGCAGTAAGTTTTAATGATTCGGGTGGAAAGGTCCATGGCTAAGGAAGTTTTCAGTAAATCCACCGCATATTGAAATAGATCAGAGCCCTCCAGTCCTTCTATCACCCCCAATAGCCATACATTCCTTGATCTCACACCATTCTCATGGTGCTCAAGACAAAGTCAAAGGAGTTTATTTTCTTTCAGCAAACCAGAAGTCACTATGCAGGACTGTTCCACGGCAGCCTAAGAAGCTGTTATGTCAGTCTCCAAGGTATCAATTTGAGTCTCAATGACTAATACTGGTTAGTTAAAGGTATCCAGTTTTTTGTTAAGGCTGCCATTTGCTTGCTTAAATTCTGTTTTCAGATCCTGCATAGCCAGAAGTAAGGCCACAATGGTACTGTAGGTTCTGTGTCATTGGGAAGAAGTGCGACTCCCCCTCTCTGCACTCTGGTCTGCTGATTGGTGGACTTAGAAGTGCCGGAGTCCTACTACTGTTGTTTGTGTGAATTACCCATTATCAGCAGCAATAACATTGGTATCTACTGAAAGAGTAGCCAAAGGGCTTTTGAGTAAAGTCAATAATATCAATGCTGAAGAGGTTTTGACCTGGAGTTTTCAACTTAGTCTGGTAGATGGCATGGAGCTGCACAAAGAGCATCTGCTCCAGTCAGCTGTTAGCTCCTTCCCTGGTCTCTTCATGTTCTAGTAAGTCATTTAAGCATAACTTGAAATAAAAGTGCTGAAAAATGTATCTGTGTGTAGGCATAATCTGGAGGAATGAAATTAATTGCTTATTTATACACACAAGAAAATGCTTGTTTTATGATTATAATCATCTGGCAATGATTTAATTAAATGTCATGTGATCATCTGGGTATCCTTATAAAAGATATACTGTGGCATACTAACTCTGCCCCCGGAAGAGGTAGTTAGAAGTGGCCTACGGTCCAGTTTTGTTTTTTTGCTGTGGCAATGAGTCTGTTGATTGCAGCATTTTGCACTTTATTATTTTTGCATGAAATGAAAAAACAGTGAGCAAAACATAGCCTTTTGCATGCTCTGCTTCATTCTTCTACAAGACTGGACTTTTGTTAAATTAGGAAAATGTCTTAATGTACTATAGTGTGAGTAAAATGTTATTTGCACATTGCTTCATAATATTTGTATATGTTAATAAAATTACATCAATATGTATTATAAATGTTACATATTTAATGTGTGAATACTGTTTAAGATTTGTTGTAATGACATGTCATACACAAAAAAAAATAAAGTAAAATATCTCTGAACAGTAAAATCAGTAAAATAACTGATGAAATAGGTTAAATTAGGATTAGGGAGCCCCTGGGTAGTAGCTATCACTGTATGGTCCAGTTTGAAATTAAATAACAGAGAGCCACAGAATATGGAACCACCATACATAAATTTTTTAAGAAGGCCAACTTCTACTTGTTTAAGAAGGACATGGAGGTGTGGGATTGGGAAAATAAATTTACAAATAAAACCCTGGATCAAATGTGGGAAGACCTGGTTAATATGATTAATATATTGGTGATCAGGTATATCCCCAAAAATAGATGATAAAATAGCCACAGTAGAATGCCACCATGGATGGGGAAAGGGTTACAAAGGAAACGCAGAATAAAAAAAGGTTTATAAAACTGCAAAAGCGAGGAACTGTGGGCTGCTTACAAGGAGATGGTAAGAGAGTGTAAGAGGGAGGTATGGAAGACCAGAAGTAAAATGGAAGAACAAATATCTATGAGTTCACAGGATAACTATAAAACACTCTACAACAATATACATTATACAGTGGCTATAAAATAAAAGAAATCTGATTGGCTAGCTGGCAGCTCCTAGCCATGGTAAATCCTAGCATTACCAATGGAAAGAGGTGCCAGCTACCCTACGATGCCCATTACCAGAGGCTGAATAAGTCTGATTGAATTTTAATGCTCCCACCAGATGCCATCTTGATCGTGACCAAGATCGCGATAAATTCAAAACTAACTAAAAGTGGCAAAGTGCAGTATTTGATTAAGCCTACAGGTACCACAAGTTCTAACACCCACCCTCTCTCCAGCAGTTCTTGAGTTTGCACATACTTCTGTATTGGACTTTGAGGCAAATTAAGACCATGGCTTTGTTACCATGCCATGGCCTTCTCATCTCTCCCATCCAGCTCCAGACTGCTGCTGCGTAACCCTCCCTGCCTGTGTCCCATAAGCAAGGCATTTTCAATGGATCCCTCTTGGCGCATTTTTGAGAGAACCTGTGCTGACTCTGTTTATGTAATACTCCCACTCTGTTCCATGTCTCTTTCTATTCCAGTACAAAAAAAAAAAGAAAATTAATTTTAAAAAAATGGAAAAGAAATCCCCCTCCGATTGATACTGTTATGGTGTCCAAAATGGATAATTCCACCTGGAAGCTCTCTGCTGCTCATTACGGCTTAAACCACACACAGACATTTGCTTCTCTCTGTTTACCAGTTGCAGCGTTCTCTATAAGGGAGAAAAATGACAGCAAACTAACTGTCTATATTGGGCTGCTTAGGATACTAAGAATGCACAGTCAGCAACAAGACAGCCATACTAACAGCCCTAGAAATCAAGGATTATTTTTTCTTGAGGAGTAATTAATACAATAAAAATAAATTAAAACACACACACACAAAAAACATTTTATTTTATTTTTTTAATATTTCAAAAAGGGGGAGCCATTGTATAATCGCAATAATCCACTCCATGGTGTGAGTGATGCAGGGGTTTACCAATGCCAGGCATAGTTTGGTCACTTGGCCAGAGGCCTCATGACTGAACAAAGCCAGGTGTGGGTAAACACAGCATCACTCACACCCTGTCGTGGTTTATTGCTTAATTCTAAGATGGGAGTATCTAGGGCAGTGGGACCACTAGAGGTGGATAAGAAAATTATTTCACAAGAGGAAGATATGGTTGGGATCTTCAGTGAATTCTTCTGATCAATATTCCACTATGAATCAGGTATTAGGAACTGATAGAGTTGGGGGAAACTGGGGGAAAATTAGTAAAAAAAGTGCATGATTTTTTGATCACTGATTATCCCATCATGGCTATATTTTACATGTTGCCCAAGGTGCACAAAATTTTGGACAAACCACCAGGCCACCCAATTGTGAGTGGCCTGGGTTCCTTAACCAAACCATTGTCACAATATTTAGACTCTTTTCTGTGACCACATGTTGAAACTTTGAAATCATATGTGAGAGATACTAAGGATAGCTTCAACATTGTAAATGGACTGCATTTGGGTGAAAAAGTTTTTCTAGACTTTAGATATCGAAGCGTTATACATGCATGTGCCTCATTAAGGTGCACTTGATGCAGTAGCTTTTTATCTAAACACTAATGAGGATGCAAATAGATCTTCAGTAGAGTTTCTACTCAAGTTGCTAGAATTTGTTCTGATACTTAATTGCTTTGTTTTTAACAATGTCTATTACAAGCAAGTGACAGGAACTGCAATGGGGACAACAAGTACCCCATCAGTTGCAAATATGTATGTAGGATGGTGGGAAAAAGATTACATCCATGACCCTAAACAGAACACTTATTTTGCCAAAATAATTATGTGGAGATGTTTAATTGATGATGTCATCCTTTTATGGGATGGCACAGAACTAGAGTTATAAGAATTTGTTCAGTTTCTACACTCCACCAAGAGCCATCTTAGTTTCATCTATATATGCAGTCCTGAACAAATTCCTTATTTGGATTTGGATATAAGTAAAGATTCTGATGGAATGGTACAAACTGATACTTTTAGAAAGGCTGTAGATGAGAATACAGTGTTGATGGTCTCTAGTTGCCATCCGACTCATGTTATGCACACTATCCCTAAGGGTGATTTTTTGAGAATGAGAAAGAACTGCAGTACTGACCAGAACTATCAAAACACAGCTGATGAATTACAGGACAGATTTGTTGTCAGAGGCTATAGCAGACAGAATGTCACACAGGCCAGAAGATTTACTGATAACGTAGATAGGAACGTACTACTACACACTAGCAATAGACAACAAGAAAGAGAGTCACAATTTATGTGGTTACCACGTATTCAGGACAGGCAAATAAATTCACAGAAATTGTTAGAAAACATTGGGTGGTTCTACCAGCAGAGCCTAATCTCAAAGACATCACAGCAGAGGAATCTAGGTTATCCTATAGGAGAGCAAGCTGCTTAAAAGATATTTTGACACAGAACCATTTTCAGGAGAGAACTAACAACACTATATGGCTAGCCAGACCTGCATGATGCTATAGGTGTAACAATTGTGTATATTGCAAGTTCGTAACAGCTCGTAACAATTTCAGTATAGTGAATTCAGACAAGAACTATACAGTCTGTCAGCTCACTACGTGTAGTACTGCAGGGTGATATATTTAGCAGTTTGTATTTGTCATGCCTTTTATATAGGGGAAATCCACTAGGCCCTTCAAGGTTCAAATGGGGAAACACCAAAGGGCCATAGAGAGAAGTGACATTACATATGCCACAGCTCAGCATGTAATGAACATAAAAGATGGACAGATACACAAATGTTCCTATGTGGCAATTGACAAAGTCAACTGTAACCCAAGAGGGGGAATTACAACAATCTGGTGTTAAAACATAAAACCTTTTGGATTATTAATTTAAAAGCGACCAGATTTACAGGTTTAAATGTAGGTTTTGAAATTAAACCATATTTATTAGACAGAAAATGAATTAGAGAGGTTTCTGTGAATCCAGATTTACTGCATGGCTTCCCCCAAAAAACTTTTCCCCCTTTTTTCCTTTAAGTATTACCTGGATTGTTTGCTAAGAAGTAATATGGTTGAAATCTCTGCTTTTTTGTTCTCTAGTATTGATTATCCCCTTCCCCATTTTTTCTGCCTTTGTTTTTTTTATATAAATATTTTTTTACGCTGTTAGTATTTAAGAATGTGTAGAATAACTTGTTTAGACATTGCATTTTGTGTTCCATAATTTGCCTCATGGGGATGTTGTGGTGATTCATGCTGTTTTAGGTATGTTCAATGTGCAGGTGTCTCAATGAATGAAATTGAAGTAACAATTAATTATGTTATTATGCCACACCTATTTGCACTTGTATATAATGCACCAGCACTTTGTATGCCTCAGCCTTTGAGAAAGGGTCCAGGCAGGACCTGAAATGCATCAGATGGGCGTTTTGTTATTTAATGCAATAAATTTCCTCCTCTTGTACCTTATGGATGGTGTCAGTATCATATGTGGTGGTGAGTGCCTGAACTTCCAGTGTTGATTTGGGGGGGATGTCCAGAAATGTTAATGGACAAAACAGTAGTGAGAGAGAAGTTATTGGAAATGAACACTAATAAAGCACAGGGGGAAGATGGAATATAGCCTAGAATTATAAGAAAATTGGCAGAGGAGCTAGCTGGTCCCCTCACATCTTTGATGTTTCTATAAATACAAGCAGTATAGTAGAAAGTTGAAGAGTGGCCACAGTGGTCCCTATATTCAAAAAAAGGATCTAAATCTAACTATAAGAATGATATACCTGTAAGTCTGAACTCAGTGACGAGGAAAATCTTGGAGACTATTGTAGGAGAACACTTTAAACAACATATACATAACAGTCACTTAGAGGTTAATATTTAGCATGGCTTTCAAAGAGGGAGATCTTAAACATATTTAATAACATTCTTTGAGCTAGTGAGTAAAGCATTTGACATAGGAAAACCAGTAGATGTTGTCTTCCTAGATTGCAATAAGGCCTTGCTTCAGTACCACATGTAAAACTAATTAAGTAGGTTATGAGTATGGGCTGTAATACACACTTGGTTAAATAGGTAGACTCTTGACTCAGGAACAGGAGACAAAGGGTGGGGTTAAAGGGTTGCATGTCTAGCTGGGATGAAGTGACAAGTAGTGTGCTATAAGGATCAGTGCTAGGGCCAAACCTTTTCAGCATTTACGTGTTGTCCTTAAATTGGAAGCATGGCATAACACGTTCATGCACAACAGCTGAGGTTTCAGTCTGAATGAGTACAACTTCTTCAGAGCATCATCTGAAAAAGTCATGCTCATTCATGATGAAATGTCAGCTGTTGAGTGCATGTGGGTCACAAGCCCCCACACCCCTTACAATGGCAAATTTTAACCCTAACCTGAATTATGCTTGTTTTTTAACCTTTGGCTGTGGATATTTCTAGATGTGCACATGCGAATTTAGCACACCTCTTTGGGATCCAGGTAAGTAGTGTCAATTGAATCTGTACTGAATTAATTTCTCTGTGTGTTTTAACTGTGTAGTGCAAGTTCCTGATTTCACAAGTAGACTTCACTCTCCTAGCCTGGATTTTACTACTATTGGCCCCCAGATTATGGATCAGGAATACAGAGGGGGCCACATGTTATAAATAGCCTTTTAGGGCCTGAGGGGATTGGGCTAGGGAGGGGGAGGCTCTGATATTATGATGGTGGCTCAGGCATGGGCATCATTCCAGGAAACTGGCAATTTTGTTGTTAAAAACAGTGTGTGGAGAAACTGGAGTAGGGTTGTGAAGTGAGGTAAATGACTAGGCTTGGGGATGGCTGGTCCCACAAGAAGTCCTTGCTGCTGGGGAGGGGATGGCTAGAAAGCTTTAAATGTAATATAACTTCTGAATATTGTTTTCTTACTGAGGTTGAAAACCCTGAATAATAATGTTTTCAGTCCCTAAGTACTGAGTACCAATTATTCAGGATATTTGGTAATTAATAATCATTGCTGGCATGTTCTACTTTATAGACCATTTTAAATCCTTGCCTGCATCTATACCATTTTATGAAAGAACACACTCAACATTTTAAGGAGTACTAGTCAACCAGCTATACAGAAAGCAGATATAAAAAGTTCAAGGGAGAAAAAAATTACGGATTTTAAATTTGGGAAAATAAAACACCATAAGAAGAAAGGATAAGTCCCCAATAAGCATTTCCAAAGCTTTGTCTGTTTTTGAAAAAGTACCTGCACTTGCTAGTGACATCCTTCTGTATTTCTCCTTAGTTGGTGTACCTTCATTGGCCCCAGCTGTTGCAATGGCAAAAGCCGAGGCAGCCGACAGTGCACTGCGATTGTTTTCAAGCTCTCGACAAGATGTCATAACCACACCGTTGTTGTAGGAAAACAATGAGAACTCTAGACAGAGAACAACATAAAAAATAATTTTTTTAATTTTTATTTATTTGATATATCGGTTTACAACCTTTGAGCCAGAGGCTCATTTGCAAAGGTACCTCGTCACATTTTACCCCAATTATAGAGGTACCAGGGGGTTTGATTTACAGAATGATTGTTTCAAAAATGAAACAAAAACTTGTTTCAATGACCAAGTCAACAGGAAAACTTGCTTCATAGACTACGTCAACAGAATGCAACTAATTACCATCGTCCTCATTTAACTCAGTGCTTCCAGAATTATGAAAACTGAAGTTTACTTTTTTCTGTTAGCTCCATATGCCAAATTTCTATATTCCAGAATATTATGTGTCACTTTCTGTGATTTACTCAGCAATATATTCAGAAGAGCTATGCCATCCTAACCAATGTATTTCGAATATGCTGAGATTCTAGTCAATGGATTTTGGAAACATGGGATAATGCACACACACACACACACACACAAAATATCAGTTGGAGAATGCTAGGCATCTGGAAACCTTGAGAGTATGATAATGCATCCACTTTGCTCATTTATAAGCCACTTTAATATTAACTCTGTAACAGGTAAGGTTAATAATATTTTATGAGATGGCAGTTGAACATGTCTATAAAGTTGGACTGCCTTTCAGATCCCCTCACAACAGCATCCCAGCTTGCCCCTTAATCACTTAAAAGAGCCTACCATTGGAACAATCCCTTTGAGTTCAATTTCTATCATCCAAAAATTAATTGACAAAGAATTAAACAGATTTCATTGATTTAAGTTGAATGTTCCACAAAAGGTGCACCTAACACTCTCTCCTCCCCTCCCTAGTGGAAAAATATTTTCCAAGAACTACCTTAGCCTAGTATTTACACAGAAACTGTCTCTGTGACATTTCAGTGATAGGCAGTCTAAAGTATCAGTGCTCACTGAGTGAGATTGGTTCAATGGAGGAATCATGGGTATAAACTTGTGCTCAGCAGTACCTGAAGAGTTTTTACATTTAAGATTTTTGGGAGTTGTTGGTGATTTTGTTGGGGAGGTCTCTGTTTCAGTGTCATCACTTTGGTCATCGTCAGACTCTTCTCTCACTAATAAATCTGAAGCTGGTGAAAAATGAAAAAAAAACACTTGACTGGTCAAAAACACATTGTAGTATTTTTTTAATACAGATGAAGCAACTGTACTGACAAGCATTTCTTTCATGACAAATGAGTATTCTATGTATTTTATAATTTATTTCCTTTATATACTGGATATTAGAATCACTTTCTTGTAGTTCTGTTGAGCACAGTCACTACGATTATGCTAGCAATTCCCTTTCAGTGTGCATAAACATACTGTAACATATGCTGAGCATCTTTTTCTGGTGTTCCTGAAAAGTTATTCTCAATGTTAGGATGTTGAGAGCAACTTTGAACATTAATCCACAGCATGCGTGAGCAGGAGCCCCTCAAGTTAATGACTTTTAGAAGTGCAACTCAAAACAGACAAGTGATATGCCATCTAGGCAAAATACCAATATTTCCTCTAGAAGAAATATTGATAAAGAATGACACATGTCAATGCTGCTCCTAACCTGTTATGCTTCAGAAAAAGATACTTAGAAAGTATTAGAAAAAATAAAAAAAACTGAGCATGAAGAACAAGCTTAGTTCTCACACCTCATAGGGACTGTGATGCCACAGGAACACATGACCTGTGGCCTCATGTTCTTTGACATCACAGTACCTACTCGGTGTAAGAACCAGATTGTTCTTCACACTTGAGGGCTATTTATTTTCTATGTTTCTACAATATAGCGTAGAATAAAATTTGGTTTAGTACCGTATCTTTAATAACCATCATGTATCCATGCTTTATTCAGACTAATGAGTTAGGTACTGGTACTCTATGTAGAGAAACATAGCAGTCTGGAAGTGCTCAATAGTATTCACTCACCACCACAGTTAATTGAAGAACCTGTCTCATTGAAAGACAGGATGTTTCCCAAGTCACTGGGGACACTCTAGTTTTGAGAGGTGTTATGACATAATTAAAGTAGTAGAACTAGTTGGCAAAAAAAAAAATCTTACCTTTTTTAAGCAGCAAAATATTCCAATCAGGCTTAGATTCTTTACTGTGAACCCTTTTAGTTTATTCAGTTGTTTTACAGCAGTTTTCATTATTGGTTTCATAATTAGCATTACACTAAAATAAAGATGCCAGCTTGCTGCAGGTTTTAGAAGTCTCCTACTCTTAGATCACTTTTCTGCTATGCAGGGCACAGTAATAATGTGGCTATCACCCATTTTGTTATTATTATTCTTTATTCAGTTACTCTGCCTGGTTCCTCTGTCTTCCAGTCCCATGTTTAGGACCACCATGGCTCCACTGTTCCTTTGGCCTATAGGGCTGGTGAGCAATTGCCTTTACAGCCAGTCCTCATGCTGCTCCATGGTTGGCCAGCAGGGGGTGGTTAATGTTAATTATATCAAGGTGGCATCCTGTGAGCCAATTGAAATGCTTATTTACAGGACATTGTGTGGTGACAATGCCCTGTAAATATGCTTGAGAAACAGCTATGGCTTATGGAGTCTGCAGATTAGGTGGTGCACGTCCTTGGAATAGGAATATTCAAATAGGGCAGCAGAGGCATTTGGAAAAAATGAAAAAGTAGCGAGGCACTTTGAACATTCAAACAAGTTTCTGGTCTAACATTCACCTTGTGTACATTCTGTCATAAACCCAACTTTGAAACAGAATTGGCTTAATCTTTGTATTTCGTCAAGCTGTCAGAAACCCGTAACCTAGATTTTTAATCTCAATATGATAGTGATATGGTAGGCATCAAAGGGCCAATCCTTGCAAATAATGGCACTAGACACCATACACAAGAACCTTGGCCTCTGACCTTGTCTTGATCTATGGTGCCCAGTGCCATTATTCCTTTGTGTGCTCTCCAACACCAACATTACCACTTTAACAGCCTGGGCCCTCCCTACCTGGAAGCTGAGCCCCTCACCTCCATTATGTCCCCATTCCCCAGCCAGCCTTGATGTGGGACTCTGAGGCTTTTATATGAAACTTGGGCTCTTAGATGATAGCAAGGTGTGCTGCCACCATATCACTGGGACAGACCACTAATGCATGTTTCTAAAGGCCAGGATGGCAGGATAACCTCCAGGCTGCTTAGGCCCTTCATAGTACAGTAGGCATATCAAAGTAGCAAGAACTTTGTTGGAACTTGCAAAGTATATCTCAATTCAAGAATGAAATAGCACAGAAAGTAAAAATGGATATAGCTGTCTTGGTGGGGCCTTGATTTTCCATTGTGGGGTAATCCAGATTCAGGAATACCATTGGGCTCACAGGTCATCAATGAGTGGATGCAGATGTTTAGCAGAGGTGATAAGACTCAGATATTTAAGGAGGACACTAGTATGTCAGTAGTCCATAACAGCTAGCCAAGAGGTACTACTGATTTATTAATTTACTATTGTTGTTTTCCTGTAATGTAAACTGAGACAAAGTCCTGTTTTCAGATATGTCTTGGGCAATACACAGACCAGAGATAGCAGCAGTAGTAAAAGCTTACACCATATCCCATATATATATATATATATATATATATATATATATATATATATATCCCTTATTTAACTCCCCTCTACACTAACTTTGTTTTTTTTCTCTTTTAGATATTTTCCGAAGAAGACCTAAAGTTGAAATGTAGATTTTTAACTCTATTTTCTGTTTTCAGTGTGCATTTAATATAACCATTTTGTTTTGCTTTCTGCCCATGTATTACGAAATAAACCATACCTAAATTTACATGGTCATTAGTTGCATACATTTTTACATGTGCTGTCAATAACTGGATGTGATAGCAATAGAAATTAAATTTTTTTAAGGTGTTTTTCTAATGCCGATGATGTCACCAGCTACTGTTTTCTCTTTCCAGCTGGAAGACTGAAAAGGTTGGGCTACCAGAGTTCAGTGGTAGAGGTGTTATGTTGATTGAAAAAAACGGCACACTGTAGTATTGTAGCCTTACTTATTTGCACGCATGAACATAATTTCATTGATTGTATAGGGTGCCTGTGAATGAACTTTATTTGATTTTGTAATTGCCCAAGTGGAGTTGCCTCTTTTAGATGGAGCTTATTGAGACCGATTACTTGATTTTTAAGAGGACCCAGAGGACAGACCAGCAGCAGAAGCTTTGGCCTCTCGCAAGGAACTAGAAGGGGACAGGATCAGATCTGTTACAGTACAGTAGCTTCTTCTTGCTGTTTTTACATTGTTTCTTGTGGATTCTACTTGGTAGAAGGTTATTTCTTTTCTTTCTTACTACTTCTAAGGGACTAGCAGGGTATTATTTGGGTCTGTTGGAATTTTGAAACCTGTTTTGGTAGCTATAAGTGGGCTCATTTGTTTGATGTTTCACTGTGTAGCAGGCTGCATTTGTAGAGGCCTATTTCTTCTGATTTAAAATCTATTTGGTGTGATTTAACTGGGGCTGTTTCTTTGAATTGGAGACCTATATCTTCTAATTTCAAGCCTATTTTGATGTGTTGTTGGTGAAGCTGTTTGAATTGGAGTCCTTTTTCTTTTGGTAGCAAACCTATTTTGGGGGCTTTGAGTAGAATTGTGATTCATTTTTGCTGGCTTCACTAGCTGCAAAGTTTAGTGCAGAGTGGGGGAAGGGTGCTAATGGTCTGACCAGGGACCTCAGCTTCCTGACTGTTTCTGGAAGACTTGGGCTAGTCCCACCCACCCCTGGTCCATTATTTCCTTTATACCAGGGGTTCTGACATCACTTCCTCAAACAGGCAAAAGATATGCACCTGTCATAGCAAAAGCAGACATCCAGGAAAGGAACAGCAGCAAGTGAAGAGGTGACTGCTATTTCAGTGGAAGGGAAGTAACTGCAAATCTAGGAGCTTTCATTGTTACTTCTTTGCATTACTATTGCATTGGGGAAAGGAGGAGTAGGAGTTTGAAGAAGGTTGTGCAATAGCTACTTAAAGTCTCTTTTTGAGTGTGGATAGGAAGGATAGGAATATAAAAAGCAGTTGCCCAATCTTTCTAAACTTGTACAACAAAGGGGTAAGGAAATTAAGAAAGAATGTTTTGCACTGATGGGGAGACTTGGGGAGTGTTTGGTATCCTACATCTGGAAGGGTGGAAGGTCGCTGGTGGGCAACAACAGCAATGGGTAGGGTGGTAGGCTGCAACAACTGCGGTGCACCAATCTTTCTAAAAATTGCCTGTAGTGTGGGAGGATGTTTAGTGTGCAACCACATAGAGAAACTTAGAAAGGAGATTGAGGGTCTGCAGGAGGAACTAAGACAGGTGAGGCAGATTGGGGGTGTGTTTAGCCCAATACTGGAGGGAGGAAGAAGGGGAGATGAGGGAGGGCGATTTAAGCCAACTGTGGTGAGGAGAGGGTCAGAAGAAGGGAAGCAGAGACAAAGGGGCCCAGGCCAGGAAGAATGATTGCCAGGGAAACCAGGTCAGGAGGCAAATGACAAATGGAAGGAGGAGATAGGGACTTGTGAGGGGAGGTGAACAAGTGGCAAAAGTAATGGAGTGGAAAGGAGAGAACAGGTTACTATGAAGAGAGAGGGAGCGGGCATTTGTGAAGGGTCTTCAGAAAATAGTTTTGCACTGCTAGAGAGGAAGAAGGTGGAAGAGGGAAATGATAAAATTAGAGGAGTAATTGATAAATGCCTGGACCAAACCGGAGAGGGGGGAAGTTCTACTGGGAGAATTGCAACAGGGGAAAAAGGGGAAAATAATATGCAGGAGGAAGAAGAGGAGCTGGAAATGAGAGAGGGAGATGAATGGAAGCAAGCAGGGAGTAAGAGTGGTGGAATCTTAGTGCTGGGGGACTCAATACTAAGAGGAGTCAGGTGGGGTAGCAAGGTGGAGAGGCATAGTCGCATTTGGGTGGAGTCCGTGCCAGGAATAACAGTGGTAAGGGTGGGACAATCTGTTCTGAAATATGCTAGAAGGGGTTGGGACAAGCCTCATTTAATTATACATCTTGGGACGAAAGACCTGGCTGACAAGACAGTAGTTATAGTCCAGAGGAGGTTTGAGGAACTATCACAATTATGTGAGGGGGCAGGAAGATCAGTAACTTTTTCAGAGATACTTACAGTGCCCAAGGCAAGCACAACAAGAAAGCTGAGAATAGAGGAATTTAACAGATGGTTAAGAACCTGGTGTTGTGCTAAAGGGTATGGGCTTTTGGGGGGTGGGGGTGGGGAGGGACCTGGGAGGACAGTAGTCTCTATGCCAAGGACAGACTACACTTGAGTGAGGAGGGAAAGAAAGTGTTGAAACAGAGGATGGAGGAGTACATAGAGGAAGTTGGGAATTTAAACTAGAAGTGGAGGTGGCAATTGGGCAAGAGATATGCAGAGACCACAGGTTGGGAAACCATATGAGCTTAACCCCATAACAGTAACAAAGGACAAATGGCAAGTACTATTGGTGATGCTAGTAAAGGAGGGCAGGATGGGGGAAGAGGGTGGAAAGTGGTTACCCTTAATGCTAGGAGCCTTGGGAGGAAAACTGCAGAGTTACAGGTGCTCATGGCAGAGGGAGAGGTGGACATTGCAGCCATCACAGAAACATGGACCACCCAATACAATGACTGGGACCTGTCTGTACCAGGGTACAGATTATTTTGTAAGGACAGGGTGATTGGGAAAGGAGGGGGTGTGGCACAATATGTGAAGGAAGGACTGAAGTGTGTAAGGGAGGAAGGGGAGGAGGGCAGTATGGAGTCACTTTGGATGCAAATCTAGGATTCCAAGAATAGGATTCTTAGATGGGAGTGGTATACAGGCCACCATCTCAGATGGAGGAGTTAGACAGGGAACTAGCGGGACAGATCAGGAGGATCTGCGAGAAGGGTAATGTGGTGATTGTGGGGGACTTCAACATGCCAGGATTGGACTGGAGTACCCTAACAACCATAAATAGAAAGGAGCAGATACTGCTGGATGCCTTCCAGGACAGCTTCCTGCTGCAAATGGTCAGTGAACCAACCAGGTTAGGGAATACCCTTGACCTTGTGCTGGCAAATGGGGACTTTGTGAGAGAACTTACAGTGGAGGAACCGCTGTCAGGGAGTGACCACCACTCAGTATGACTCACATTGGATATGGGCAAGGAAGGAGTGGAATCTGGCACAAGAGTGCTGGACTTCAGGAGGGCCGACTTTGGGAGGATGAGGGAAAAGGTAAAAGGGTACCTGGCCAGAATTCAATCTAGTATGGACACTAACCAGAGGTGGGAGCTAATAAAGCTGGGGATAGTGGAGGCAACCAAAACCTGCTGCAAGGCCCAGAGCAAGAAGGCTAGGGCTAAGAAACCAAGCTAGTTGAGCAAGGAGGTCATGGAAAAGGTAAGGAGGAAAAGAGCTGCCTTTAGTAAGTACAAGAAAACAGGGGGGGAGGACAGAGAGGAGTACTTGACAGAATCGAAGGAGGTGACAAGGGCAGTGAGGGAGCCAAAGCATCCACGGAACTCAGGCTGGCACAAGGCATTAAGAATGGGAGAAGGACTTCTTTAGGTACATCAGGGAGAAAAGGAGCTGTAAGGACCACACAGTAAGGATTAGGAAGGAGGGGGTTGGGTGGAAGCAGGGTGCAATAAGGCAGAAGCACTAAATGAGTACTTCTGCTCAGTATTTACTAAAGAGAAGAGGGGGTGACACCAAAGGGGGATGAGAAATGGCAGAAACAGTGGGGGAAGGGGTGACAGATGGGGAAATCATGGAGGACAGAGTTTGGGAGGGTTTGAAGGCACTGAGGGTGGACAAGGCGCCAGACCCAGATGGCATCCACCCCAGAGTACTGAAGGAGCTGGCAGAGGTCCTTGCTGGACCTTTGGCAGACCTATTTAATGCCTCACTACATTCAGGGTGTGTATCTCAGGACTGAAGGATGGCTCATGTAGTGCCCCTCCACAATATTGGCCCCAAGGATGAACCGGGAAACTACAGACCAGTGAGCCTCACATCCATCAAGGGTAAGCTAATGGAGACTATCCTGAAGGAGGCTGGCGGCCCTCCTAGAGGCCAAAGGACTACAGGAAATCAGACAGCATGGCTTCATATGGGGCAGATCCTGCCAAACCAACCTGGTGGAGTTCTATGACTGGGTAACTAGGCAACTGGACAGGGGCCATGCAGTGGATGTCCTGTATCTGGACTTCAGTAAGGCATTCGACTCGGTGCTGCATGGAAGGCTGGGAAGTAAGCTAGCAGGCACAGGGGCAGGTGCAAAACTGGTGAGATGGGTTGGAAACTGGCTTCAGGGAAGGCAACAGAGGTGGTGGTGGTGGGTGGGGAGCTCTCACACCCAAGGGTAGTGACGAGCGGTGTTCCAAAGGGCTCGGTGTTGGGACCAGTGTTGTTTGGGATATTCATTGCAGACATATCATGGGACATCAAGAGCAAGATCAGTCTGTTTGCTGATGATACCAAGTAGGGGCAGTGGTGGATGACCTAGGGGGATGGCAGGGGTTGCAGGATGATCTGGCAAAGCTTGAAACCTGGTCAGACACCTGGCAACTGGGCTTTAATGCCAAAAAGTGCAAGGTGATGCATTTTGGGATGAAGAACCCAAGGAGGACTTACCAGCTAGAGGGGAGTGCAGCTAGCCCAGACAGGAGGAGAAGGATCTGGGTGTGCTCATCACAGGGTCAATGAACAACTCAGCACAGTGTAGGAAGGCGGCTGCAAAGGCCAACAAAATGCTGGGTTGTATTGCAAGGGTATATCCTCAAGGAGAGGAGGTGATTCTGCCACTGTATAGGTCATTAGTTAGACCACACTGGAGTACTGCGTGCAGTTCTGGCGTCGTATCTGAAAAGGGACATTAAGTTACTGGAGGAGTGCAGCGCAGGGCGACAAAGATGATCAAGGGTCTGGGGGACTTATCATATGAGAGGAGGTTGAAGGAGTTGAACATGTACTCACTGGAGGAGAGGAGAGACAGGGGACATGATTGAAACCTTTAAATACATGAAAGGAATAAACAAGACAGGTACAGAGGGGCTGTTCAAAGTAAGGGAAGGGAGGGCCACCAGGGGCCATGATATGAGACTGGAGCGAGGAAGGTTCAGGAGGAGATGAGGAGACACTTTTTACAGAGAGGGTGGTGGCTGGGTGGAATCGTTACCTGCAGAAGTGGTATGTAGTAGAACAGTGGACTGCTTCAAACGAGGATGAGACAGGACAAGGGAGGGTTAATGAAGGGGAAGGGGGAAGGAGGGCAGCTGCAGAATAAGGGGTGCTAGCTGCACATTGAACAGACTGATGAGCCTCTAGGCCCTTTATCTGCTGTGAAATTTACATGTCGTATATTCGTGTGCAAAGGGTGTAACTTCAGTAGGGAGGAGGTGATTCTGCCACTGTATAGGTCCATTAGACCACACCTGGAGTAATTGGCAGTACTGGCGCCCGATCTGAAGAGGGACATTGGGTTACTGGAGAGGGTGCAGTGCAGGGCGACAAAAATGATCAAGGGGCTGGGGGACTTATCATATGAGAGGAGGCTGAGGGAGTTGAACATGTACTCACTGGAGGAGAGGAGGGACAGGGGGGACATGATTGAAACCTTTAAGTACATGAAAGGAATAAACAAGACAGGTACAGAGGGGCTGTTCAAAGTAAGGGAGGAGAGGGACACCAGGGTCCAGGGTATGAGACTGGAGGGAGGAAGATTCAGGAGGGAGATGAGGAGACACTTTTTTACAGAGAGGGTGGTGGCTGGGTGGAATGCATTACCTGCAGAAGTGGTATCCAGTAGAACAGCAGATTGCTTCAAAAGGGGATGGGACAGGACAAGGGGGAGGGTTAATGAAGGGGAAGGGTGGAAGGGAGAGGCAGCTGCAGAATAAGGGGTGCTAGCTGCACATTCAAGCAGACTTGATAGACCTCTAGGCCTTTATCTGCTGGCAAATTTCGTATGTTCGTATGAAAAAAGGAAGTGTATCCATTTCATACAACAGATCACAATTTCATATTGTAAGGTTACACAAAACCTTATTTAATGAATGTATCCCTTATAGAAAATTATGGCAAACAACATATTTCAGAAAAAAAGTTTAAAGGTAGTTTATGTTTTTAGTATAGGTTTGTGTTTAAGTCTCACAGTTTAATGAAGGACGATAGCAGATTAAAGAATGTTTTCCTCAGGTATTTGTTCTTTGGTCATCCCAGCCAGCCCCCTCCTAAAAGCCCCATCAACCCCGTCACCCACCTTCTCTGGAACTTACCTCATCACTTGTTCAGGATCCTCTGCTGGTGGGTGAGTACTGCAGTTGGGGATGCAGTGATTGTGTGAGTACCAACTTCATCTAGTTGGCTTGGGGGGGTTGGAATCCTCCTGTTTATATTGCTGAGGGCTGCCAGTGTGCAATAAACCACATGTGTGCACATGGAAGTGTGAACACATGCTATTGGCATCTGAAGGCAGGCCGTCTCCATGCTTGTGCATCCCCACTTGAGCTGCCACCTGGGGTTTACTAGGTGGTAGGCATGCAGCAGGATGCATTGTCCCACTTCCTCCTCAGTGGGCAAGAGCTGTTCCTGGGATGCTCTATCCTCCCTACCCTGTCAAGCCCCTGAGCAACTCGAGAAGGCTGCTGCCATTTTAAGGGCATGGGATATTTAAGGAGCTCAGATAAATTCAGCCAGCAATGAGAGAGAAAGAGAGAGAGAGATGGCAGGGGAATTAAGTGATTTGTTTAAATAAGTGACACTTGTGGGATTCAAACCCATGCTCCCAGGTTCATAGTTCAGTGCTCTAACTGCTAGGCAAAACTGCCACTTACTAGACACTGGACAGAAGGTGGATTTACCGATGGTGAATGCCATTTTCACACTTCAGCCTTTCATCAGCATCAAGGATAACTGACCATTTAAACAAGGTAGAGTAATTTCTCTTCTTTCTGTTCTTATAATGAGGTAAAAACATACAGTTTATAACATGGTAGCTATAATTAAGATAGCTAAATACCTCATCACTTAATTAGTAATGTGTGTCAGAGAGCCTTTTTGAACTTAGGCTATGAAACCTTCATAAGCTGTCATAAGCTAAATGTTTTATTCACAACTGTTTCTGGATTTTTGAAACCACAGCACTCTGGTGTTCTGATAACAAACATGCACACTCAATTACTCAGTACAAATACTGTATCTTTAGTAATACTAATTATTAGAACTTACTTGATTTGCTGTGAGTTAATTCTTCTTGTTTGTCTGTTGGAGCTTCAGTTTCATCAGCTGGTTTGTTGGGGTAGGTGCTGGACACATAAAGCTTATTAATGTCCAGTGTAGTCTTACTGAAGGGTGTTATGGAAGAGTACATGCTTGCATAGCCGTTGGATGAGCAACTCAGTGCAGCTAGATCCAGAGCTTTTCCTCCAGTGATGATTGGGATATTTAAGGAGAGCTTTCTTCTCCGAATGGGAGAAGAGGATTTTGAGATTGACAAAGGAGGAGGTGAAGAAAATTTTCTACTTGCTCTTGGAGACTTTGGAGGTTCTCCGTAAAGAAGTTTGTTGTTTTGGTTGCTTGCAAACAACAACTCCAGTGACCTGGATTAGGACAAAGTAGTCAGACATTCAAGAGGCTATAATGTTTTTTTTAAATCAGTTGAAAAACATGCAGAACTTGTTTTGCTCTAAGGTTTTGAGAATGAAATACCAGTAAGGGGAACCATGACTGGAAATAATCTTGTGATTCCTCTATTGTTTATGATGATAAAATTTTAACTTTGATATTAGCACAATTGTTTCTAACATTTATGATATATTTATTCTAGAGCTACTCCAGCAATACAAGAGCTTTATACAGCAGTTATCTTCTTCCACTGTTCAGCTTTACTGGGTATCTCCCTTGCCATGTGGCTCATGGAGTAGAACAAAATAGTAATACTGATAACAGCTACAGAAAATGAAACTTCCCGAATAAATTCGGGACCACATAAAATCATCATAGACCCTGCCAATGATCATCATGTATAATACTAGTTAAAGATCAGAGCTCAATATGTCTCATCCAGATTCTTAACATTTATAATTTTGACAGGAAGAGTTTCAAGACATGGACATGTTTTCTTTTTAACCCCATATCAATAATTAGAGAACGATTAAAAAAACAACACTTTGAAGAACTGTATGGCGTAGACAAATACTTCAGATTTTGAAGACAACCACTTCAAACAGGAAAAGCTAAAGTATTTTGAGTGGCGTGACTGTAAATTTAATTACATTGACTACTTGTGATATTGCCAAAATTGGTAGCTATTTTTTTTTTAATTTGATTACTAGGAAAGGCACACTGAGCTATGACTTGTTTCCAGGTGCGATCCGGGAGAGAGGGATTAAGCATACAGACAAAATTCAAACTTCAAAATACAAAAACGCCAGAAGAGCAAAAAAGGTAATAACAAGTGCAGAATTCGAAACTGCAAACAATACAGAGCAGCAGTTTACAAGGGAACACCAGGTTGTGAGGCTAAAAACAACTGTAGATATAAAGTCTTGTGGAATAAGGTTAGGTGAGGTTTTGCCCATACAGAAGGTGGGAAGGATGGGGGAGAATGGAAGACTCTAAATGTAGGAGCCTGGGATCAGGGGGAGTGAGGGGGCAACAGGAGAGAAAGAGAGACAGACAGTCAGGATGGGGAGGGTGACAGGAGCAAGGTGGAACAGGAGAGCCTGATAAGGTGTTTTAAAGAGTGGAGGAGAGAGGGAGAGGAGGAAAGTAGGTTCCACAAGGAGGGAAGATGATAGGAGAAACAGCCTGGCGGAATGTAAGCAGTGGTAGGGTAAGGAGAAGGTGCAGGAAGTCCCTAGAGTGTAGAGAGTAGGAGGAGGGGCAGAAGTGGAGATAGAGGAGAGAGAGAGCCAAACCAGTATTTGGCAATGAAGGTGGTGCAGTGGTGCTGGCGATGAAGGGATGGGGGGGATGGAAAGGTATGAGTAAAGGGAGCAGTGATGGGTGTAGAGAGGGGAGTTAGAGGTGAAACAGCAGCAGGCATTGAAGAAGGTGTCCAATCTGGCTAGAGAGGAGGGAGGAAAGAGCTATATACCACATCAGCATAATCAAAGATTGGGAGGATCATTTTTGTTAACAGATCTCAGTGGATTGGGGCAGTCCTTATTACAATAAAGGATGCCAAGCTTGGGGAAAAGTTTGGAGTTTATGGCATCAATGTGGGTAGAAAAATCTAATTTGCTGTCCAGCCAGAATCCAAGGTATTTGAAGGCAGACACACACTCCAGAAGGGTGCCATCTAGGGTGATGAAGGCTGGGAGAGGTGAGAGCCTTGCAAGTTTCTGGGAGGAGACAAAGGTCATGGACACATTCTTTTTGGTATAACTTTGAGCTGGTTTGTCTGCAACCAGTGTAGCACATTGAAGAAGTCAGTTTGGAGAAGGACCTGATGAGTAAATTACCATGCCATTGGCATACATGTGTATATGCGAAGAGACACAACTGGAGGGGGAGATCATTGAGAAATATGGAAAACAGTATGGAGCACAGGATGTAGCCCTGGTGACACCAGCTAGGATGGGGGGAGGTGACAATTCACCACCCCCCTGGACTGACTGCTGCCAGCCCATGAGGTACAGTATGATGAGCAAAACCATGCAACAGCTGAGGTAGAGAGGCCAACTGAGTACAATTTATTTAGGAGGAGGGGGTGGGAGACCAAGTCAAATGCCTTAGCATGGTCAATGAAAATGGCAGCAGTGATGTGCCCCTGATCCATTCCAATGAGAATGGAGTCAGTGACACACAGTAGGGAGGAGATGGTGGTGTGGTTCCTTCTAAAGCCAGACTGGAAGGGAGTGAGGAAGAATGAGGAGTCTAGAAAGCTTACAAGTCTGGAATACACTAAGGACTCTTGAAGTCTAGCAAGAGAGGGAAGGAGTGAGCTTGGCCGGTAGTTGCCTGGGGAGTAGGGGTCACCCCTTTTGTGTAGAGATAGCACTTTGGCAACTTTCCAGGCATGGCATAAAGAGAGAAGGATTAGATCAGGAGGTGAATAAGTGGATAGACAATGGTAGGGGGATATATTGAGAGGTTTGGGGTCCAAGCCTTCAGGGCTGTGTTTGGTGGAGTTAAGAGACAGAGGCATGTAAGACTTCTGGGGAGAGATGCAGGAAGCTAAAGCCATCAGCCATGTTGAAAGCAGGAGAGGGGAGCAGAGGAAGATGAGCTGGGTAGAGCACAGGCAGTGAAGATGTTGTCAAAGAGGGTTGTGATGATGTGGTGGTCAGAGACCAGGGAGCCATCGGCTAGGAGGATGGGGGCCAATTGGTCCGGGGGGTGAACAAAAAGTGGATCACTCTGCAGATGTTAGATGGGAAAATGAGGTTGGACTGAAGATTGGATTTGAAATATAGGGCCTTGGCAGTACAAATTGCTTTAGTGCAGGCATTTCTCAAGGACCTGTAAAATTGGTGGTCAGACATGGAGTGGATGGTCTTGAAACAAACCCATGTGTGGTCCCGAGACTTGCGCATTTTTTTAGATCAGTCATGATCCAGGGGTGGTGGGTGCACTTCACATGGGTCTTGCAAAGGAGGGCATGAGTGTTCCAGATGCTGGATAGGGTGGTGGTGAAAGATAAAAGGGCAGAGTCAATGTCATGAGCAATGTAAACTGGGGACCAGACTGAGAAGGCCAGGTCCAAAGGCATCAGTGACAAGTGACCTGAGTGACATATGCCAGACGTACTTGGGGTGGACAAGGAGATCACACTTCCTAACATGGTAGATATAGCAGTGGTCACTGAGGGCATCAGAGAGAATGTCTGCAGCCAAGCTGTGATGGGGCAGAGGATAACACTCAGTGTAGGAGAGTGGTTGACTGAAGAAGGGTTGAGTCTGGTGGGTTCATTGAGTATCTGTGTCAGATTCAAGGACTCAGTAGAGTGGAGGAGGGATTAGAGTTGGGGAAAGCCAACTGACATTGAAGTCACTGAGGAGGATGAGCTCACCAGGGGTGGAGAGGGAGATGAGAGAGGAGAGGGAGGTGAGGACGGAGGAGGGAGAGGCCTTTGGTGAGGAATAGAGGACACCTACAAGGGTGGAAAGGGTGGAAGGAATGGATAGTTTTACTAGCAGGAGTTCTTGAGAGGCAGAGAGAGCTTTCTTGAGGGAGATGGAGCAGGAGAGGGTTTGGTGGACATATAAAGCAACTCCACCACCATGTTTGCCTCTGTCTTGGCAAAAGAGATGAAAGTCTCAGAGAACTACAGTAAGTGAGAGCCAGGAATTCTAGAGGAAAGCCAGGACTATGAAATGCACAGGATGTCAGGAGAGTGCAGAGAGTTCCAGAGTTTGAGTAAGTCAAACTTAGGGAGGAGACTTCTTATTTTAATGTGATAGATATTGAGGCCTTTGAGTACTGATGGGGAGGAGGAGGGGCCAGGATTCAGTTCAACATATCCAGAGAGAGGAGGAGGAGGAGGAGTGTATGGGGAAGAGAAGGATAGGATTCTCTGCCTTCTGGGAGGAGGGTGAGAGTGAGTGGAGGGGGAGGTAGGGGAGAAGGGGCGGTGGAGAAATTCAAGGTTTAATAGGGAGAGTGCAGGAGACCAGCGTGGATGTAGAGTGAAATGAGAGATGTGGTGGGGGTGGGAGGAGGGAGGGAGGTGGGAGGTACAAAATAAAGGGAGAAATGGGGAAGGAGTGGAGAGGAGGGAGGAGGAGGGAGAGGCAGGGGTATCAAAGAGGACAGGGAGGGAAGAGGGAGTGGGGGAGGAAGATAGGATAGATAGGTAGCAAGAGGAGCATGGTGCAGGAGTGTGGAATAAGGGTAGTTTGGGACTTAGAGGGTGATTGGACCCAGAAAGGATGAGTGACAGGGGGTGTGTTGTACGTGAAAGCAGGTGAGACACAGGAACAAAGGCAGAAGAGAAAAGCATGAATAAATTACAGACAGAATTAAGCAGCTGTGGGAAAGAGAGAGACAATAAACAGATAGATCTAGCTATTGTACAGTTAGGGCATGCATAAATTCCAATCAACAAACCTATAAAGGGCAAAAGCAACCCAGGGTCTAACTGCCTAAGTCCAACAGTGAGGCAAAGTAGAAAAGCAAGTAGAAAACAAGAACTGGAACAGTAGGTGTACAGACACAGTGGCAGCACCAGGGGTAGACTAGGTAGCTAGCAAAACCACAATGCAATAGGTACTCAAAGTGCCAGTAAGATAGAATGTGAAAACTATGTGTAGCTGTAGAGAGTAAGCAGCTTGCAAACACTAACAAGTACCAGAGACTGATTACAGGTGAATCCAGAATTAACAGGGACTTCTATTGTGGAGAGCAGATAGGGGCGAGTGAAGGTCTGAGGAGCAGTATGGCAGGCCAAATGGTTGACTCCAGGCAGACTCTTCGATGTCTTTAGCACATACACCTTGATGTCCTTAGTACACAGTCCTTTGCACGGACAGCCGCTGCGTGGATGGGCTGCTTGGGCAGACTGCAATGAAATTCAGTGAGCAGTGCACCGATTGACTGAAAGCTGTTCTTGTGGTGGCTACATTCTGGGCTCCCAAACAGAGCTTCATGCTGCTCCTGGAGGCAATCGGTGGGAGGCTAGGGGGGTTGGCTGGCTGGCTGAAGAGCTCCCTCGAGACCCCTGCTGTGGCATTCGGTGGAGTGCCACTATCCTGAGTGTAGCCGAGGTCTTTGTCTAGCAGTGAAGAGCCAGAGAAGAGAAAGACTGCAAAGTCCCACCTTCTCAGCGCACTGATTGGCTGAGAGCTGTGCTGGGGATGGATACAGTCTGTTCAACCCCCCTGGTAGTCTACTGGACCTCCCACTTCCCCAAAGTGTTGACAATCCCCCATCCAACCCACCTACTCAGGACTCACTTCTCTGCACCCACATCCCCAGTTGGCAGGTATCAAATTGATGGTGACCAGCACAGACCTCTGGTCACCTTCTCAGCCAGCCACCATCTGACAGTCAGTGCTCAACTGCGGGTACAGTCTTGCTTTCACTCACTGACAGTGAGACATTAACTGGCCAAGGAGGTGAGCCAAGGGTTGTGCCAGTTGCTGTTGATTTGGTACCTAGCAACTGGTGTCTAAGGTTGGGGAGGTGCAGTGTAGTAAGTCCTAATTGGGTGGGTTAGGTGGGGTTCAGCTACCACATAGGGGTGAAACCACTAGACTACCAGAGGGTTCAACTTACTGCATACAGTGGGCAATCAAGGGTGGGAGTCCACTTGACAATCAGGGGTTGGTATACTTCTTTGAGTGGGTGATCAGCAAGTGGGGGGGGGTCCACGAGACTACCAGAGGATCAGCATACTGTTTAGAATGGGTGATCAGGGGGGTGGAAAGGACTGCTGAACACCAGGGAATATGTTTAGAAGACACAGGATGGGTGCTGCACTGCATGCTTATAAGCCCCAATAGTCATGCCAACAGCCCCTTAGTACTTTGCATGACCAATGGGCTCATTAGCATGCCAGCACTGAATATAGTCTACAGAACCCTGGTGCTATCCCATTTGGGCAGTGCTATCTCCAGTGGGCTCCTCTGTGGGCCATATTCATCCATGGTCTATGTCAGTACAATGCATAGTCACAATTAATGCACTGTGGTCTATCCTTTGGATAAGACATTAAATTGAGGTCCTTCTACTCATCTCTGGTCTTGTTGCAGGTGGAAGTAAAAGATCCCACTGCACGTATTGATGAAGAGTAGGGGAATTATTTATTAAAATCAAATATCACACAAAATGAGATCATACAAATTCATAAAACTAAGCCAAAGGCAAACAAAGTATGAGTATAAGCAAAATGGGCAAGCAGGCAACATGGATAAACACATTACCTAAAACGGAGTAATACTAAAAAAAAATAGGAATAACAAAGAAAATGAAAAATCAGTCTCCAGAGGAATAGGTTATCCAACCACTGTTTCTCCAAGGGTACCAAAATTAGCATGTCTGTAACTGAGAATGGCCTTTAAAGCAAATTCTCCTAAGATAGTCCAAAATATAATTCACAATCTCCACACGCTGTATAACCTTCTGTTGTACTGTAAGGGAACACTGTGCTTGCCACAAATAATATTTACAAGCAGTGAAAATTAAATGCAAAGTACTCTTGTATATATTGTCCAATGGAGTAGAGTAGGTCAGTTTCCCCGGTGTCATGGCCAACATTCCCCCCGTCAAGAAAACAGTTCCATATAACCCACCCCCAAGGATGTACCTGAAAACAAGCTATCATAGCTTAGTGTACCTTTCCTGGTTAAAAATGAGAGAGAAAGAAAAAAGTATCTCAGCTGGAACTTGAACCCAGGCTGCCTGGAATACCATTCTGGTTGCGTTACTAGCTGTGCCACCAAGACAACTGGAAAGTGAGATGTCCAGGTGCTCCTGGACAGCCTGGTTTCCAGTTGCCTTAGTGGCACAGCTTGTAAGCAACTGCAATGGTATTCTGAGTGGCTTGGGTTCAAGTCCCAGCTGAAGCACTTATTTCTCTCTCTCTGTTTGAATGTTTCCATAAATGTGCATACCACACTCTTGTGATTGAAAATGTAATTATCTGTGCAACACCAGGCTGTGCACTGGAGAAAAGTGAGGTGCTCCTGGATGGCTTAGTTTTCAGTTGCCTTGGTTGCAGCTGGTAGTGCAACTGGAATGGTATTCTGAGTGGCTTGGGTTCAAGTCCCAGCTGAAGCACTAATTTCTCTATCTTGTTTGTGTATAGTCCATAAATGTACACACCACACTCTTGTGATGGAAAATGTAATTATCTGTGCAACACCAGGATGTGCACTGGAGAAAGAGTAAGGTGCTCCTTAATGGCCCAGTTTCCAGCTGCCTTGGTGGTAGCTGGTAGCGCAAACCAGAATGGTATTCTGGGTGGCTCCTGTGTTCAAGTCCCTGCTGGACACTTACAGTACTTCTTTCTCTTTTCTGTTTGTACATATTCATAAGGCTTCTCTATTGACTAAACAGCACTAGTAAATATATGAATAGTCATGGTTGTTACCTGGCAGGGATTGCGCTGATTGGTTTCTTGTATATCGTAATCAATTTGTCCAGTACTACTTCTGCCGTAGTGAAAACACGATAAGAATGCAGAAATGTGTTGAGAAAGTCTATGCTTAAAAACCTCAAGTCTGTCAGCCTTTCTAACAGACGTTCTACACTGCATAGCGAATCTGAAGGACTTTACAGGAGTTCATGGTTTTGCTAAGCGAATATCAACATCATCACAATACAGACTAGCATCGGATCTGCAACAAGTTAAAGACAAACAAAGACATAATCACAGTCTGTAATAAAATGCAATTTATGTTCAAATCTATACTATACCTTTTCCAATATATATAACGGTGTATATGCTACACATGCATAACGTGTATGGTACATATACACACAAACTCTCCTTCTCAAAATGTGTGCTCCTCACTCCTTCCAAATATGGGCTTTCTCAATATTTTGGGTCACACCCACAGCAGATACACTTTTAGTGAAAGGTTTTCTCTGGGTTCTGAAAAGCAAGTGTTCATACTGAAATTCTACATTTGACCACTCCTCCCCAAACACACATACATAGAAAATGAAGTTTCAAATGATAGTTTTTAAATACACAAAGGAAAGCAATAAAAATGGAATGTACTTTAGTCAAGTGGTTGGAGCACCAGCTTGGAAAGAAGGAGACTTGCTGGTTCAAATCCTGCTAGGGCCACTTAAACTCTCAGTGCTGTAGGCCATCCAGCTGTGGAAATGTGCAGAAGCAGGACCCCACTGGAAATAAAAGGCACAATTCTCAAAGCCCCAGTGCAGCATAATGAATTTGCACTGACAGAATGGCACAGAGTGTCCCTTGCACCATACAATGTGCCAAGAGTGATTCTCAATGGCAGCCTGTGTCAGCTACAGGCTGCCTGCCCCAAATAGGGCTTGTGCCACCTGTGCACCCAAAAATGGGTTGTGACATGGTGCAAGGGGGCATGTGGCAGACACAAGCTGCACATCCCCGAAAATGGGATTCTCAGAACTCTCCCAGAGGTAGAAATTCTAAGTACTTAGGGCTGATCTAAGGGTATTTAGAAAATTCTCCTCTGGGAGAGTTGATATGTTTGTGGTAAAATGCCGCAGTTCCCCCTTCCCAGCCCTGATGTTGTCCGGATTCATAATTATTAAAATAATTCTTCCTGGTGGTCTAGTGCCCCCTTCCCGATCCCTGATGTCACCATAAGCATAAATATTACATAACTACATCCTGGAGTCAAGTGCCCCTTCCCAATCCCCAATGTCACCATAAGCAAAATTGTACATAACCTTGTCCTGGTGGTCTAGTGCCCCCTCCCCATCCTGATATCACCTTAAGCATAAATAGTAGATAACCACTTCCTGGTGGTCTAGTGTTCCCCTCCCAATCCCCAATGTCACTGTAATCACCATTATTAAAACCTTTCCCTAGTGGCCTAGTGGACCCCAAACCCCACCCTAGCAGGTGGCCACCACCCTCCCCATCCCAAAACACAGCCAGCAACTGGCACAGCCCACCTCTCACCTCCACAACTGGCCACCGACTGAACTGTCTCTGAGCAAGTACTGTAGCGTGTATGTACTCATTGATTGACTGACAGTCAATGAGTACATACACTATAAAATATTGCTCAGTGATAGTTCAGTCAATAGGTCAGCCTCAGAGGTGAGAAGTGGACTCAGCCATTCATCAGCTGCGGGATGGGGGGACAGGGTTGGGGCACTACCTGCTGGGTTGGGGTCCACTTCAGGCCACCAGGAAAGGTGTTTTTTTTATTAATGATTATTATGATGACATTGGGATTGAGGGACACTAAACCACCAGTATGGGGTTGTGAAATAGTTATGCTTACCATGACATCAGGGATGGAGGGGGGGCACTAGACTACCAGGACAGGGTTTTATTTATTTACAAGAGGATCAGGAATGGGGGCTGCTAGCCTTTGGCACATGATTTCGTGGCTAGAGATGCAGTGAAATTTAATTTAGTGAAATTCATTCACTTTGCATAATATTTCGCAGGTGCAAAATGCAAAATTCCACCAGTGAAATGCAGAATTTAATCAGCGAAATGCAGAATTTCACTGCATATAGAAGAATTTTGCACACGGGGTGAAATTCTGTATTGCAGGTGAAATTCCACATTTCACCAGCGTGAATTTCATTTTGCACCTGCAAATATTTTGCTAAATGCTAAACTTCAAAATATTTAGCAGAACAAAAGTTTCACATTTTCCCATCTCTACCTGTGGCAAACACCTCCTGTGCACCATGTGTTTATCACATGGGAGAGGTTGCTGCAAGTGTGGGGACTTAGGTGCCAGGACCTCTCCTGTAACAGAATGTGGTGCAGGGTCCTTGGTGCACCTGGCTTTGGATCAAGCTGCTGTTTGCCGCTGCTTGTGCCGTTCTAAGCCCTCTTTGAGAATGAAGCCCAAGATGTTGCATCTCAGCTGTACCATCCATGTAGATTCACTGTAAAAAAAAATCTTTAAAATAGACATTTGCTCAAGGGCTGCAACAAGCTTTCTATTAAACCATGCAGGCTGCTATCTGATCAATAAAACACAAATGCATGCCCCATACAGACAACCCCATTAACAAAAGCATGTGCCACGTGCAGTTAAAGTGCACTTTTAATATTTAGTAGCTGCATTTTAAACCAGTAAGTGTTGAAATGTCAAATAACTCAAGAAAACAGTTTAATTGCAGCACTTTGCTTTCCAGGAACCAGCAATGCACAGCCATTAAAATAAAATACATGATGTGACAGTCATGTGCTCAGACACAGTTCTGTTGAGAACTGCCATGTAAACTCAATTTGCTATCTCCTTTTATTAAGGGTAAATTATTTTACTTCTGAAAAAAAAATTAAACTACTTAACAAAACTATGTACAAAAGCAGTTGTTTCAGTTAACCAGCTGCATTAAATAAACAGAAAAGTACAGTGTGCTCATGAAAAAAATGTCATCTCAGGGGTCTAAGGAGGAAGAGACAATTTCATTAGCCATTCAAGCTCATTGGTTATGACCTCATTAGACCTTCCCAATAATGTTATTTCCATGTACACTACAGTTTTCAAACATTTATTCTATATGTAACAGTCTCATGAATTTATTATTTGAATTCAAAATGGATACATTTGGCACAAGAGTCATAATAAGCAACTGAGGGATAGAATTTTGAAACAAGTAAAAGAAACCCTTTTTATACACAGTGTATTGTAAGATTTTTAAATTCACTGCCTCCAGATATTGTTCATGTTAAGGACATAGATACTTTGAAAAACAAATTAGATAGTTACATGGATGGGAATTTATTATATAGAGAATAATATCTCGGTAGGGGGTTATAATGAGACTGTTGCACACCCCGAGTGTGGGATACCACTGAACCCCAAGAGCAAATCTCAAGGGGTTTATATGGGCATCATACAGGGTGTGTGTAAATTTGAGTTTTAACCCTACCCAGACTTTATTTTATATAATTGCTGTGCAGCATTTTTTCACCGCAGCAGTTATATAAAATACAATGCTGTTCTGTCACAGTCAGTCCAGTCAGGATGATGTATGGTTTGTACCAAAACATTTGTTGTTAAAACCTTTAATTTTTTATGCACTTAGTGAGGTTGAAAGTTCAGTGATGACAGGAGTTTTTTTAGATTTACTTACCTGCCGTCTTTGCATTGTGGTTAACTTTCCAGGAGCTGAGCTGAAGGAGAGAAGAGTGGTGGGTGGGGCATGTGTGTTCTGAGGGAAACCAGGGCATGTTTGCTGTTATAACCAACTGGTTTTAATGGCAAAATATAACTGGTTCCCTATGGAAAAAACGATGGCCAGTTATTATAAGGCTACTATTACTGAATCTCTGGGGCAACTTAACATGTACATTTATTGGCTACTGCTGTTTCCAAATTCCAAGTAATAGTAGATAAAGTTTATTGATCATCCATACAACATTAAGGACATTACAATCACATACATAATAACATATGTTAATTTATACATCACAGTAGTCATAAATTACAGCTAATATGGAGCAATCAATTTATAAAACAATATTAGTACATTACCTACTAAGACACTTGCTAAATATCCTGCTTCTTTTTACTTATAATTACAACTGAGAGAAATTTAGCTATAATTTCTCCTTCAATTTCAGATTTAGGATGTAAAAGAATATAACAGAAAAAGAATAAAAACTGGATCATAGTTTAGATCCACATATTTCTGAAAGAAGTCTTTCAAAATCAAGTTTCAAGGTGAGTTATACAACAGACACTGGAAAATGACATGTTCAATAGTTTCATTAAATCCCGTTTCAGGGTCATTGTTTTTTGTTCTGAGTCTCATTATCCCTTTTTCTTTTGTTAAAGAAAATAAGGGGGAGGGCCTCAAACAACTGGTACAACAACCCACAAGAGACAGGGCTATCCTAGATCTAGTACTGACTAACAGGGAAAGGATCACAGATCTTCGGGTAGAAGGTCACCTGGGGGCCAGTGACCATCACATGGTATGGTTCAATTTGGCCACTACATCTAAATCATCTCATTCTAAGGCAAAAATATGGGACTTCAGAGGAGCTGACTTTGATAAGATGGCCAACAGAGTTAAGCTAGCCCTGGCAAAAGAAACACAGGTGAGGGTACAGGCAAGTGGGCAAGCATTAAGGATGCAATACTTGAAGCAACATCCCATTGTGTTAGACAGAAAAGGAAGTGCAAAGAAGAAGGAAACCACTTTGGTTCTCAAATACAGTAGCAGAAAAGGTCAGAGCCAAAGGCTGGCCTTCCAGGAAATATAAAGGGAACACAGCGGGATGAAGATAGGAGGCATACCAAACTGCCCTAAGGGAAGCAGGGAAGGCAGTAAGGCAGGCAAAGTCCCAAACTAAGGAAACACTAGCACAAACAGTCAAAAAAGGTGACAAGACTTTCTATAGATACATTAGTGAAAGGAGAATGTCCCAAGGGGGTATTGCTAAGCTCAATGGAGAAAAAGGGGGCATGTGAGGAGGAGGACCCTGTAAAAGCATCTATCCTAAATAGATACTTTTGCTCAGTATTTACTGAAGAGAAGGTAGGGCATGGCCCACAGCTCAGCACCATCGACACAGGGGGGAAGGAGGTGAGCACTACTCCCTTCACAAAAGATAGGGGCCTACAAGAGCTCGCTAAGCTCAGTGTGGATAAGGCAATGGGACCTGATGGCATACATCCCAGGGTACTTAAGGAGCTAAGGGTGGAACTAGCAGAGCCATTAGCAGAACTGTTTAGTGAGTCTCTGAGCACAGGAGATGTCCCAGAAGACTGGAGAAGGGCTCATGTGATCCCGCTCCACAAGAGTGGTAGCAGGGAGGAGGCAGGGAACTACAGACCAGTCAGTCTTACCTCAGTAGTGGGCAAGATTATGGAGGCACTCCTTAAGGAAAGGATAGTGCAACACCTGGAATCCATAGGGGCACAGGATCCAAGACAGCATGGGTTTACAAAAGGAAGGTCATGTCAAACTAATCTCATAGATTTCTTTGACTGGGTAACCAGAGTGGTGGACCAAGGGGGAGCAGTTGATGCTGCCTACCTTGACTTCAGCAAAGCTTTCAACACTGGTCCACATAGAAGATTGATAAATAAGCTGGGTAGGCTCAGGGTGGGTCAGAAATTGGTCAACTGGGTGGCAAACTGGTTGATGGGCAGAAAACAGAGAGTGGTGGTAAATGGTATACAGTCAGAAGAGATGCAAGTCATAAGTGGTGTACCTCAGGGATCAGTCCTGGGGCCAGTCCTTTTCAGTATCTTCATTAGTGACCTTGCAGATGGACTAGAGGTCAAGGCTTGTCTGTTTGCAGATGACACCAAGATCTGCAACAGAGTAGATGATCCAGATGGGATGGGCAGAATGAGAAGAGATCTGGATAAACTATCAAAATGTTCAGAAGAGTGGCAACTGGGATTTAATGCAAAGAAGTGCAAGATCATTCACATAGGGAAAAGAAACCCTGAAGCCACCTATAGGCTGGGAGGGGGAGTTGCTGGCAGTCACAAAGGAAGAAAGAGACTTGGGCATCATCATCACCGATGACCTGAAATCATCCAAGCAGCCCTCTAAAGCAGTAGGTAAGGCTAGGGGGATGTTAGGGTGTATTGGTAGGGGGTATCACAAGTCATAAGAGGATGGTAATATTCGCTCTTTACAAGACACTGGTTAGGCCCCATCTGGAGTACTGTGTGCAGTACTGGAGGCCACACCTTCACAAGGACATTAACCAAATTGAGGCAGTCCAGAGAAGGGCAACCAAAATGGTGCAGGGACTGCATCAGAAGGCATATGAGGACAGATTAACGGAGCTCAGTATGTATACCCTTGAGCAAAGGAGGGAGAGAGATGATATGATCGAGACATTCAAACACCTTAAGGGCATTAACAAGGTGAAAGAGTCTAACATGTTTAAATATAAGAAAAATAGCAGGACAAGAGGACACAGCATGAGATTATAGGGAGGCCGATTAAAGGGGAATGTGAGGAAATTCTTTTTCACAGAAAGGGTGGTGGATGCATGGAATGGCCTACCTCAGGAAGTGATGGCTATAAATACAGTGCAGGGCTTCAAACAGGCATGGGATAGGCATAAGGGAGCAATACAGATGAGTATGAATAGATAGGCCACTGACAGAGCAAAGGCCAATGGCACATTTATAAGGTAGAAAAAGAAATGGGCAGACTGGATGGGCCTTGCGGTCCTTATCTGCCATCAACTTCTATGTTTCTATAAATTGGGATGTAATGATGCCAAATCTCACCCATGTTATGAGTTTTTTATTATGAGGACTAGTGGGAATTAATGAATAGTCTTCTATACCATGTGTTACTTTGTTTTTATTGAACCAAGGTGCCTGTTTTTGAATTTTTATTATTTCCATGTTCCTTTTTTGTGCTATCCAGAACAGAGTTTCCTTTAGTCTATCCTTGAACCTTGGATCTATAATTATATTTTTATTATAGTCTTTCCATAAATGAGCTGTATTTGTTTTATTCAAAATGTTTAACAGTTTTCTGAACCAAATTGAGGAAATACCTTGAGATAGCCAATTGTTTTTTTTCCTTTAAGCACTCTTCAGGGAGAGTGTTGTCAAGATTGTTAATCAATCGAAGTCAATAAGAAACTATTCTAAGTTTCACTAAGTAAGCAGTATCTATTCTACCTAATTCTGTTCTATCAGCAGCTGAGGAGGTTGATGGTGGAACTTGTTTGTAATATTGCTTTGTAATAGTAAAGGAGTGGAATTTCCAGTTTTGAGGTTATGTGAGTACCGCAAACTTCCATCCCATACAGCAACAGTGAATTTGGTTTTGTTTCACCTGCTCTTAAAGCCAGTAAAACAGTACATCCTCCAAATGTGTGATTGAAGTGGATTAAAGCATTAGCTATGTGTTTGGTTTTAATGCATTGGTGATTACAATGGGCATTCCATTTACCACCAGAGGTGAATTTTAATCCTAAATATGTATATTCTTTTGCATTTTCAATTTTATCTTCCAGGAGAGTGAACTTAAACTTTTTATTTGTCTTACCAAAAATAACTACTTTAGTCTTTTTAATGTTTATTTTTAGATCCAGTTTTTTACACTTCTGATGTATTTGGTCTAATTGATTTTGTAGACCCTTACTTGTAAGGGAGAAAATGACTAGATCATCCGCATATGCCATTATGTAAAGCAGAGTACTTTGGATCTTAGGCGGATCAAAATTTTCTGGATTGGCAGTTTGTAGCAAGGAGTCAATATAAATACTAAATAGCATGGGTGTGAAGAGACAACACTGTTTGATTCCTCTAGTGGAAGGGAAGTAATTTATAACATGTCCCATTTTGTTGTATCTGATGGCCATGGTTGTATTTGAATATAACAAAAATATAGGTGCAAGTAAATTAGTTGGTAGTCCCCTATTTATTAGGATATTCCATAGGGTTTCTCTATTTATGGAATCAAATGCTTGTGAAAAATCAATAAACAAAGCAAAATATTTAGTTTTTCCAACATGTACATATTTCTCAATAAGGTGAAAAAGGCAATACATATTATCTATTGTTGGAAAATTAGTCCTAAACTCTGTCTGATATTTGAATAATGGAGAACTACTTTTCATTCAAGAGAGTATTCTGTTTAATAGTATCTTTGAAAAAATGTTGCACTAATATCAAGCAGACTTACACTGTAGGTCTAAAAGTACTTGGTTCATAGAAGGAATCTTTCTTATGTATTGGGACAATAATATTTTTTGTCCATGATGATGGAAAGAACCTCTCTTTTTTAAACAAAAATTAAAAAATGTTGTAAGAATAGGAAACAAAAATGAAGAATATTTTTATAGCTGTCTAAGGGGATCTGGTCAAGACCTGGGGCTTCGTTGTTTGTTAACCCTAATATTGCTTCCTCCACTTCCAGTGAAAATATAGTTATAGGAATATATTCCAAGGCCATCATTCTATTTGTGAAAGAGTCAATTGAACTTGTAGGTTCTTCCTTATTAAATATTGATTTGAAATGATGCACCAGCATTTCCTTTGGGAAATAGACAGCTAAAGATGCTTATGTTTCACACGTGCCGGTGTCAACAATTTTCCAGAATTTTTTTATATCATTAGTCTGAATGGCATTATACATATTTATTGACTGTGGCTCTCTGAATTCTTGTTCCCTCTAAATATTTCTTGTATTGTTTTCTAGTTTTGTTCAATAAAATTAAATTATTTCTGACTGGATTTTTCTTGTTTTTTTTTTAAAATTTCCTTAATGCCTTTTTTTCCTTTTTACAAGAAGCATCAAACCAGGTTTGTGCTGTGCCAGGTTTATGATCTTGAATGCATATTTCTGTTTTTATGTCTTCTAGTAATTGTATAATTGCTTTTTCTGTGTTCTGTGTAGATAAATCATTCCAACTTATATTCAAAAACCTATGTCCATGTCTAAAAAGTAATCAAGGGCTCCCCATAGTCTATCAGTTAAAATTAGATTATTCCTTCCCTGAGTATTCAAGATGCTAAAGGGGCAGTGCACATCTTCACTGATCATGTCCTTTTCTGGAGGAAAGTAATGAAGACACAGAGGGGCGTAATCACTCTCTGTCCACATGTTTATGTGAAGTGATTTAAATAATTCATAATTTTCTGGTAAACATAAGGCATAATCTATTACACTTTGACCACTGGGAGAGAAGTTCTAAATAATAAGCTAAATATTATTCTAAATATAGTTATTACAGTGTTGCAGTAGCACTGTAAACATAGGGTTCAGCTGACACTTTAATACTAAATTTCTATTTTCAACTGCTTGTAACTCAGCCATATCTAGACCTAGAGGACTGACAATTGGCATATGTACACCCTGTGACTTGATTCCATAATCTGTTTGAATTGATGAATGAAGGTAAAGCTGTTTAGGAGTTGTAGAATGAAATTAAACCATAAAAATCCTGAAACATTCAGGTTCATTAGATGCTGTCTGAAGAGTGGTGTGGCTGATGTGTTGTAATGATGGAAAAAGAAAATATATAAAATGGAAAAGTTATAAATAAAATAAACTATGGAAAAGTAATAAATAAAATAAACTACCACGAGCTGCCAATGCAGAGAAGAAAAATAATGTGTCTTTTTATAAGGTGTTTTTACATGCCGCACTGAAATTGTGGTCACACTCCTTGTGCCACATCTAAACTGGAGTCAAACATCCAACCAGGAAGAAAAACATGTGCTCTGTATTGAAAGAAGGCTTTTATATTGTCTGAAACTCCTAGAGATATCCTGGCTCCCAGACACTTTTTGGATTTCTCAATTCCAGTCTTGCAATCCTTTATTGCTACTCTTTACTTCTCTGTGGCCTGGAAGCAGACCATCTCATTCCAGTAGTCATAGACTTTTTTTGTTCAGGAGTGATTGCCTTAGGCCCCTGTTGTGCAAGGAGGGTTCCACTTTTTGGCCTTGTTACACTTATTGCTTACAGGGATGCAAATATCTGCAGCTGCTTTAAACAACTTCATCATTACCACCACTAACTTGATTGAGCCTTACATCTAAAACACATTATACAATGGCATGAAAGAATCCTGGACTCTGACTAGTTGGTCTGGGACTGGACCTGTGGTGTAAACCCAGTACAACATCATGGGTCCAGTCCCAGCACACAGAAGACTGCAGCAACTGTAAAGGGAATCACTCCACTATCTCCACTATCTCCATGCACCAACTTAATTGACCAGCTTGGCTGCCCACTTCAGTAACCCCCACTCGGCAGTCATCTTCAGTGACCACTGACTCACTTGCTGCTAGCTGCCAGCAGCACACACAGTGGCAACAACCTCCTACCCCTCACTCCCACAATATACCCCCAAATAGAAGAATCTTTTGAATAAAAAAGCCATCATCTGAGATGGCATTTCGATTCCTCAGTGGTAGTAGCACGAGTGCGTTGAAACAATCACGCTCATCGCTCCAAGAGAAACTGCTCACTTTCCACTACGTGCTTCTGGCTAAAAAAAATGACAAACAAACAAACAAAAAAAAAGAAAACATATTTTACCGGTCTCAGCGTTGGTAGCGGGACCAGAGCAGCCAGCATTGTTCTGTGAGATATATGCGATCGGTACTGCAGCACAGAAGAGATTGTCACTCACCAGTAGTCTTCACCTCAAGAACCTCACTCTCAGTCTTCCTCAAAACTGCCACCATAGAGACTTCACCAAAGCTATCTGTCACAGATTACCACACTATCTCTTGGAAACAAGAAAAGAGAAGTGTGCACGTGTGTGTGTGTGTGTGTGTGTGTGTGTGTGTGTGTGCGTGGCTGCATGTGTGTGTGCGTGTGCATGTGGAAGCCATTCACACAGACAGACTCATGCTTTTACCAACAGCAAAACCTACTGGCCATAAAGGACATTTTTTTTTTCCTTCATATACCTATGAATATATGAAATTGCCAGCAGATAAAGGCATTATGGTCAATCAAGTCTGCTCAATTGTGCAGCTAGCAGCCCTTATACTGCAGCTGCCCCTCTCCTCCCCCCTCCAGTAACATTCCCCCATACCCAGTCCCATCCCCTTTTGAAGCAGCCCACTGTTCTACAGAATACCACTTCCTCTAGCAATGCATTCCATCCAGACATCACCCTCTCCATAAAAAAGTGTCTCCTCATTTCCCTCCTGAACCTTCCCCCCTTCCAATCTCCGATTGTGCCCTTGAGTGCTCCTCCCACTCCTTAATTTGAAAAGCCCCTCCATGCCCATCTTATTTATTCCCTTTATGTACTTAAAGGTTTAAATCATGCCCCCCATATCCCTCCTCTCCTTCAGGGAGTACATGTTCAATTCCCTTAGCCTGCTCTCATAGGATAAGTCCCCTAGCCCCTGGATAATTTTTGTTGCCCCGCATTGCACCCCCACCAGTAAACTAATGTCCTTCTTCAGGTATGGTCACCAGAACTGCACACAGTACTCCAGGTGTGGTCTAACCAGTGACTTGTATAGTGGCAGGATCACCTTCCCCCTCCTGGACGATATGCCTCTGGCAAAACAACCCAGCATCCTGTTGGCAATTGCAGCTACCTTCTACTCTGTGCTGAGTTGTTCATTGCTCCCATTATGATCACCCCCAGATCCTTTTCCTCTTCCATCTTGGATAGTTGAATCCCCCATCAGCTGGTAGCTCCTCCTTGGGTTTTTACACTGAAATGTAGCATCTTGCATTTCTTGGCATTGAATCCCAGCTACTAAGTGTCCAACCAGACCACCAGTGTTGCCAGATCATCTTGCAACCCCTGTCACCCTTCTAAGTCATCCACTACCGCTCCCATCTTGGTATCAGACAAGTACTGGAATAGCAGTATAAGTGCAGTATAATGTGGGGAGTGGTGCAATGCAGTGGCTGTGGGGCAGCCATATTCAGGCAGACCTTCTGGATGCTGAGGTGCTGCCCTATCTGTATGCATCTCTCTGAACTGCAGGATGAGGTAGCCAGACTCAGAGTGGAAGTAAACTGGGTCAGGAGTACCATCATCGCTATCTAGTGACCACTCAGTCCAACATTGCTGCCTCAAAGGATGACAAGAATGAGGAGAACTTGGATGACAGTGGGCTCAGGGAGGGTTAGGGCGGTCAGGCAGAGGCACAGCCCAGATCCTATTCCACTCAAGGACTCATATGCCATACTGGCCAATGGGGACAACCAAATAGAGGTACCCAGAGAAGTGGAAGGAAAGGATGTGGAGGTTAGCAAAGGAGGTGACCTCAGTGGGGAGAGCAGTGGACGCCAGAGGAGAAGGAAGTGAATCCTGGTGGGGGACTCCAGCATAAGAGGGATCCAGCTAGGAACATAGGAGGGAGAAGAGAGGGAGGTGCGGTGCCTACCAGGTGCCATGGTATGGAGAGATGGAAGGAAGATCCTGGGGATCACTGGGAAGGCAAGATGGGAGGGTGAGCTGGATGTCATTATCCACCTAGGTACTAATGACCTGGCAAATGGGGAGCCAACGAAAGTTCAGGAAGAGTTTAGGAAATTGGAGAGGGGTCTTAAGCAAGTAGCTACTTCTGTCACCTTCTCGGAAGTACTACCTGCAAGAGGCATGAGAGAGCATAGGGGTGTATGCACCAGGAACTTTAACTCATGGTTGAAGAACTGGTGCTGTGACGAAGGGTTTGGATTCATTGGTCACTGGGGATGCACCTGGGGGGATGGAGGCTTGTTCAAGCCTGATTGCCTGCATCCATCCTGGAGGGGAATCCAAGCACTCAATGATAAGTTTAAATGCTACATTGACAAGCATTTAAACTAGCCAAGGGGGTGGCAGGCCAGCAAGGAGGGTACCTAATTGCCCACCCCCCACAGCTAGCAGTGGAACCAGTAAAACTGGAAGAGTGGTATATCAACAAAGCAGTGTGCAAAAGATGGCGATAAGCACCCAAGAGGTGGATAGGCAGAAAAGGGGCAAAATTCAACAGAAGGGCAGACAGCAGGGAGAACCAGTGATAAAGGACAATCAGGGAAGGGGCTGGAGTAGAAGAGCTAAACAGTCTAGGGAGGTCAAATTATGGAAAGCCATGTGTGCCAATACCAGGAGCTTTAGCAACAAAATGGAGGGTCTGGAGGCTGTCATGGTGCAGTCAGACCTGGACATTGTGGCCATCACAGAAACCTGATGTAATGATAATCATGACTGGGAGATGGCCATACCTGGCTACAACATATTCAGAAGAGACAGGGCAGGTAGAAAGGGAGGAGGAGTGGCACTGTATGTGAAAAATGACATCAAGGCCACAGAGTTACAGAAGGAACAAAATGGGGGAAGCGATACTGTGGGTTAAACTGGAAAGGAAAATGGGGCCAGCCATCAGCACAAGTTTGATCTATAGACCACCAGTCCAGGAGGAAGAAACAGATAGGGAGCTGATGCTAGCCATCCAAAGGATGGCAGACAAGGGTGAGATAGTGCTGGTGGGAGACCTCAGTATTCCAGACATAGACTGGAGCATCCCAGCAGCAGCATCAACTAGAAGCAGATTTATCCTGGAATCCCTTCAGGGTGCCTTCCTCAAGCAACTGGTCATGGAACCAACTCGGCAGAAGGCAGTACTAGACCTAGTGCTCACAAACAGGGACAGTATGATGGGGGTCACAGTGGGGGAGCACCTGGGGAACAGTGACCACCAGTCATTGTGGTTTGAAACAACAGAAGGAGCAGAACCAAACCACACAAAAACACGTATCCTGGATTTGGGGGGCAGACTTTGGGAAAATGGGGAGATGCTTGAAAGAGGCATTAAGGGGAATGGGGCAGGAATCAGGGGTTGAGGAACAGTGGGCAGTATTTAAAATGGGGATTACAAGAGCAACGTAATTAAGCATTAAGCAGGTTAGCAAGGGGAAAGGAAGAGGAGGCCATTATGGTTTTCCAAGGAGGTAGCGGAGAAAGTGAAAGCCAAAAAGATTGCATTCAGGCAATACAAAAAGACACAGGCAGAAGGGGATAGGAAGAATTACCAGGAGAAGCAATGGGAGGCAGGGAGGTCAGTAAGGGAAGCCAAAGCTCAGACAGAAGAGCACATTGCAAAATCAGTGGGTAGAGGGAACAAAACCTTTTACAGGTACATAAGTGAAAAAAGAAAGTCAAAAGGAGGGATAGTGAGACTGAAGGGGGAGGATGGGGGCTGCGTGGAGGATGACAACAGTAAAGCCAACATGTTGAACAGGTATTTCTGCTCAGTCTTTACTGAGGAAGAGAAGGGTAATGGGTCTAAAAGGAGTACAAGGGGTGGGAATGGTGCAGAAATGGACACAAGTCCCTTTACACTAGAAAGGGTCCTGAAGGAACTGGAAGTAATAAGAATTGATAAAGCAATGGGGCCAGACGGGTGCACCCCAGGGTCCTTAAAGAACTAAGAGAGGCGGTGGCTGAACCTCTGGCAATCCTGTTGAGCCGATCACTGGAAACAGAAGAGGTACCCAAAGACTGGAGTACAGCAGATGTAGTCCCCTTATACAAAAGTGGGTACAAAGAGGAGTGGGAACTACAGACCAGTCAGACTGACCTCGGTAGTGAAGAGTCATGCAAGCACTACTGAAGAGAGATTGGTGGAACATCTGGTTGTCAGTGGACTACAGGACCCAAGGCAGCATGGTTTCACAAGGGAGGCCGTGTCAGACCAACCTCATTGAATTTTTCGACTGGGTGACTAGGGAGGTGGATCAGGGAGGGCAGTGGATGTGGCCTATCTGGACTTCAGCAAGGCCTTTGACACAGTGCCGCATAGAAGACTATTACACAAACTGGGGAATATGGGCATGGACAGGACAGTAGTGTGGTAGGTGGGTAGGTAACTGGCTGGGCGGCAGGACAGACAGGGTGGTGGTAAATGACTGTCACTCCACAGAGGGAAGAGTGACCAGTGGGGTACCACAGAGATCAGTGCTGGGACCGGTTCTATTCAACATCCTCATCAGTGACATTGCCCAGGACCTAGAAGGCAGAATTTCCCTGTTCGCTGATGACACAAAGCTTTATAACAGAGTAGACACACCAGAGGGTGTAGACAGAATGAGAAGGGACCTGCAGAAACTTGAAAAATGGTCAGGGGTTTTACAGCTGAAATCCAATGCAAAGAAGTGCAAGATAATGCATATGGGGCACAAAAACCCTGGCACAATATATCAGTTGTGGGGTGAGGATATAGCATGCACCAAGCAGGAAAAGGATCTTGGGGTTATCATCTCTGATGACCGCAAGGTAGGGAAACACTGCGACAAGGCAGCAGGTAAAGCAAATAGGATGCTGGGATGCATAGGCAGGGTCATCACCAGCAGGAAAAGGGAGGTCATAATTCCACTATACAAGACACTAGTGAGGCCCCACCTGGAGTACAGTATACAGTTCTGGAGACCTTACTTATGTAAGGACATAGACATGGTAGAGAAGGTTCAGAGGAGGGCAACAAAGATGGTACAGGGATTGCATCACAAGTCCTGTCAGTACAGGCTGTAGGATATGAACATGTACTTCCTGGAGGAGTGGAGAGGGAGAGGGGATATGATAGAGACATACAAGTATCTTACAGGGAGGAACAGGGTGCAGGAATACACTATTTTTAAGTGAAAAAGATGTTCCAGGACTAGAGGGCATGGGATGAAGTTGGAGGGAGGATGATTCAGAGGAAACGTGAGGAAGAATTTCTCCACAAAACGGGTGGTAGACTAGTGGAACACCCTGCCAGAGCAAGTGGTGGGGGCTGAAACAATCACGTTTTTTAAGAATGCATGTGATAGACATAAAGGAATTCTGGAGTTCAGAGTTAAGGTGCAACAGACTTCTAGGAAAACATCAAGTGGGCTTACAAGCTCAAATAGACAGACTGGGTCGGCCATAGGCCCTTATCTGCCGACACTGTCTATGTATCTATGTATCCATGTATCATCTGCAAACAGACTAATCTTGCTCTTGATGCCTATTGAGATGTCTGCTATGAAGATCCCAAACAACACTGGCCCCAGTACAGAGCCCTGTGGCATCTTGCTTGTCACTGCCCTGGGAGATGAGAGCTCCCATCCCACCACCGTCCTCTGCTGTCTCCCTTGCAGCCACTCACTACCCATCCCACCATCTTCACCCTACCCCTGTGCCTTTCAGCTTACTTCCTAGCCTCCCATGTGGCAACGAATCAAATGCCTTACTGAAATCCAGGTACAAGACATCCACTGCATGACCCCTGTCTAATTGACTGGTTACTCAGTCATAGTACTCCACCAGGTTGGTCTGACAGAATCTGCCTGAAATAAACCTACATGCTGTCTGCTGTTTTGCAGCCCATTAGCCTCTAGGAGGGAAACCAGCCTCTCTTTCAGGATTGTCTCCATCAGCTTTCCCACAATGGATGTGAGGCTTACTGGTCTGTAGTTCCCTGGCTTATTCTTGGGGCCACTGTTGTGGAGGGGTACCTAATGTGCCATCCTTCAGTTATGAGGTACACTCCCCAAGTCCAGGGAGGCATTGAACAGGTCTGCCAAGGGTTCTGCCAGGACTTCTGCCAGCTCCTTCAGCACCCTAGAGAGTTTGCCATCTGGCTCTGGTGCCTTGTCCACCTTCAGTGCCCTCAAACCCTCCAATACTCTTAATAATAATAATATTCTTTATTTATAATGTGCTTTTCAAAAAATCAAAGCGCAGTACAAGTTATAAAATACAATGAATAATTAATACATTACAACAAACATTCATAAAACAATAATAAAATCAAACCCAAATCAATTAGTCACTTCCCCATAGGTCTTAATCCATAAAAAGGATTTTAAGGCTTGTTTGAACCCCCCCCCCACTGTCGTGCACTCTCTAATCCGATGTGGTAGAGAATTCCAGAGGGTCGGAGCCACAAACACAAAGCCGGGCTCCAGAATATTTCAAAATGATCCTTGGAATCTCCAGCAACCCCTCGCTGACTGAGCGGAGCAGTCGCTCTGGGAGATAGGGAACCAGGAGCTCTTTCAGGTAGTCAGGGCCCAATCCATGCAGGGCTTTGTAGGTCAACAGAACCACTTTAAAGGTGATCTGCCACTGAACCGGTAGCCAGTGCAGTCTCCGCAGCACTGGGGTAACATGGGGAAAACGAGAAGTCCCAGTTAACAACCGGGCTGCAGAATTCTGCACCAGCTGCAAGCGGTGGATATCAACCCCAGAAAGCCCAAAGCAGAGGGAGTTACAGTAGTCTAGACGTGAGGTCACAAAGGCGTGGATCAACGTAGGTAGGTCCCTGGATGGAACAAGGTGTTTAATCCTAGCGATGTTCCTAAGATGGTAAAAAGAAACTTTAACGACGGCCGACACTTGATCACGTAGTGTCAGCCGATCGTCAAGAATCACCCCTAGGTTCCGCACCCATTCAGAGGTGGGGAGTTCCACACCCCCCAGGAATAAACCTGAGGGATGGTTTATCCCCCACCTCCTGTCCAGTGACCAGGATCCAGAACCAGCACCTCCGTCTTCCCAGGGTTTAACTTCAACCAGCTGGACCTCATCCAATCTTAGTTTCCCCGAGGCAGCTATTAAACACCGAGAATGCTCTATTCTGGTCAGGTACAAAAGACAGATAGAGCTGAGTATCATCATCATAACAATGAAACTCCAGCCCATACCGTCTTACAATGTCTCCGACGGGAAGCATGTACACGGCAAACAACATGGGAGACAACACTGAGCCCTGAGACACCCCACAGGACAGAGAGGCAGGATCAGAAGAAAACACTCCAGATACTATCCTCTGAGTTCTACCGGTGAGGAAAGATGTAAACCATCTGAGGACCAACCTGGAAAGCCCACAGATGGTTCTTAGGCACTCAAGTAAAACCCCATGGTCTACTGTGTCAAATGCTTATGACAGGTCCAAAAGGACCAAAACGGACCGTTTTTTTCTGGTCTCTCGCAATCAGGATATCATTGAGCACCCAAACCAGCGCAGTCTCTGTGCTGTGCCTCTTCCCAAAACCCAATTGAAGGGGATCGTAGACGTTATGGATGGTCAAATGGTTGTCTAACTGGGTAGCCACTACTTTCTCAATTACCTTCCCAACAAAGGGAAGGTTTGAGATAGGCCGGTAGTTACTGAGGCAGTCAGGGTCCAAAGAAGCCTTCTTCAACACTGGTGTCCCCACTGCTTCCTTCAGGGAGCAAGGATATTCACCAGAGTCTAAGGAGCACTGGACTATCCTCGTCAGGACCGGGAAGATAGTCTTCCCACAGCCCACAACCAAGGCTGTGGGGCCTGTATCTAAACTACAGGACATAGTGCGCATACCTCGGACAATCCTCATAACATCCTTGATTTCCGGCCTCTTGAAGAAACCCCAGGAAGTAGGAGGGCAAGTGACCATGGCCAGGTCCACGGCAACTCCCATAGAGAGTGTTGTGTAAGTCCGCCCTGATGTCTTCACCTTATCTGCAAAGAGCAGGCGAGGCTCCTGGCACTGATATTCTGAAAAAGCTCTCTGAACCTGCAGACAGGCTGGGTTGCACAGTCTGTCTACAGTTCGAAAAAGAGCTGAGCCGGTCGGTTCTGAGCAGCAGCAATTTCCCTGGACAGGAATACTGCCTTCTTACGGGCAATTGCTGACTGGTAGAGTTGATAATGTTCTAGCAGTCTAAAGTGGTCGGCATCTGAGCTGGACTTCCACCAACACCTCTGTAACCTGTGTCCGAGTCGACGCATCTCCCTCAAGTTCCCATCAAACCATGGGGACCGAGGGCAAAGGAAGAGAGGACGTACACGGATGGGAGCAATAGAATCCAGGGCCTCGTGATGGCCCATTGAGTAGGGCCAGAACCAAGGCCTCAGGATCCATGCTCATCATCGGAAATTCTGATAGGTCAAGCACCATGATGAACCCGCCGGTCATGTCCGTAAAGGCGGTGCCTGACCATCTCCACAGGGGTCTAAGCAAGGGGTGCAGAAATTGAATCTCACAGTGTGATGATCAGACCATCCGACAGGTTCCACCCCACACCGGAGGCTTCCATCCCCATGAGGAAGACCAGGTCAAGAGAATGGCCATATTTATGAGTGGCAGAGGTAACAATCTGTGAGAGGCCCAATGAATTCATCAATTGGAGGAAGTTCTGACCAAAATGCGAGAGTTCGTCGTCGATCCAGGCATTGAAGTCTCCCAGCACCATCAACCTGGGAGACTCCAATACCAAGTCAATGACGAAGTCCGCCACTTCCTTAAGGAATGGCTTCTCATCTCCGAGTGAACAGTAGATGAGAGACACTCTATAGCCCCCACCTGCCACTACAACACATTTAAAAGATCTAGTCTCCTCTACTGGAACACTAGTGAGACCCAATTCTGTCTTAAAACAGACCGCAACTCCCCCACCCCTGCGATCCAATCTCGGGCGGTGTATCACCGAATACCCAGCCGGAACGGCGGCCTCAAGAACGGGGCCAGCATTACCATCCAACCAGGTTTCAGTGATGCAGGCCAGATCCACCGTTCCCACCAAGTCCGCCACAACGGCCGTCTTGTTGACAATGGATCTGGCATTGCACAGAACCGCTCGAGTTGGACAGAGTTCTGAGGATCTCCCAACCACCAGCCCACCGTTGTTAATGGCGGTGCCCTTGGGTATGGGGATCAGACAGGGAAACCCACATTCTGACCTCTATTTCAACCCAGGGCATCTTCTGGACCTAACAATCCCGATTTGAGCGCTCCCCTCGTCCATCCTCCACTGTTCAGCCCCCCGCCCTGACCCCTCCCTCTTTGTACAATTCCCAAAGCCCTACAACGTTGATAAATGGAAAACAGTAGAGCAGGAGGAGAAAAAGGGTGAAGGGCCAGAAGAGCGGAGGATGAATAGCACACGACGGGGGGGAGCATAATAACACGTACCTACAACCTACAGAGAAAACTAATAAAGTCCTTACTTTAACAAATCAAAAACAAAAAATAAAACCCCAAAACACAAAACATCTACTAAATAATGTAAACAAAAATTAAAATTAATCCCATTTGCCCCCTCTTTCTCAGAAACAAAAACCAAAAACAAAAACAAAAACCCACTTTCCGGGACCTAAAAATAAAAATAACTAAAAATAAACTACAAAAAAAAATAATATATAATAAAAAATAATAAATACAAATACAGATGGGAGACCCTCCTCTCACAAGGATGACCCGTCGTAAACTCAAAACAAAAAAAACAAAAAAAACACACATAAAAACCAAACAGCCCCAAAATAAATAATAAATTTGCCAAGAAAACATGTACTCCCACTACACATTAAATTGGTACCAGGTCCTCTCACTACCTGAAAATAAAATAACATATAATGTGTCAAAATAATAAATAAATTGTAAGTGGGCAGGGACTCACACTCCCCATGAACGTACAGTAACCGAGCACTCTCACTGCTCGAACAAAAAATTTAGGTCCAGGAAAACAGGTTTCAGTTCAGAAATGCATCCAAAAAGCATTAGTCACCAAAATCAGTTCACAGTCACATAAATCTTCAAAACAGGCAGGTACTCGAGTCTGATTTAGCCCCCTAGAACAAGCTGGGTGGGAGAGGGAGCCCAACAGACCCTACCCCTCGGGTCAGGACCCCGGAGACAGGGCGGTATCACAACTACCCTAGCAGCGCAGGCCCCTCGGGGCAGCCAAAGGCTCAACCCTCCGGTTGGTCAATGACTAGCCCCTCCACCCTCGGGTAGCAGGGACTGAGGGATCCCACCCACCACAGCCGTCTCGGGGCAAGGCCCGGCTGCAGAACTTTCCTTCCACGATGTCAGGAAAACTTGCACTCGTTAAGAGTATCAAATTCTCCAAACGCCTGCCAAAGGGGAACCAAGTCCAAAAATCAATAAAATCCAGTGAGGTCTGCTCCAAAAGCTTAATAATCATGTATGAGTAGAGTGGAAAGACTGTGAGCTTTAAAACAACCACACATGTTTGAGGACATGACTAAACAAAGCCAATCTGTAGTTCCTCACATCCAAAGACAAAAGGTTGGTCTAAGCTTTAAGTTAATGTCAGTACTGGTAAAAACAACTCAGCCAGGTCATACGAACGAAAACAAAAATTGGTCCAGTTAATTCTTCCTCAACCTTTACAGTTTGGGCCTGCTCACAATCACCTCAATAATGTTTCCAGAGCAGAATAACAACTCCACTCATCAGCTGCAACAGTCCCACCTAGGCTAACTCCATGTTGAAATAGGACTCCAACAAGACAGGGCACCAAAGCTCCCAAACTCGATTGCAGTCCTCCTGAGTTATTCTCCACTGCAGTTGGCTACCAACATGCGCCAGGCTATAGCTCCCAAATCAGCTGAGGGCCAGACCTCTCTGGTACTATGCAGGCACCTTAATACAAAGTTCTGCACTCTGCGCCGAATAGACGCCAGCAACACAAGCAATCCCAACAGATGAAGATGCCGGGCAGACCACGATTATACCGGAGCCAGCAAATGAAATTAAAAATGGAGCTGACTGTGATTTACACTATTCCCGTTACAGATATTTAGCCGCCAGGATGACAAATACTGTCAAACAAATAAATTGAAGCAAACAAAGCAAAGTAAAAACATTTAAAAACAGCACGCTACAGAGCTAAATTGATGGCTGACCCAGTGTGGTCGTCATCTTGAATTCCCTGTCAGAAAATGAATCTACTTGTCATGGCAGGGAAATCTTGCCACTGGAATTTCTCCATCTGTCATCTCCTCCCCATGCCCACCCTTCCACCCCTTGAGTACAGCTCCCCTTCTCTTCAGTAAATACTGAGCAGAAGTACTTGTTTAATGCTTCTGCCTGCTCTGTCCCTGTTTCCACACCCCCCCCATTATTCTTTATCCTTACTATTTGGTCCTTACAACTCCTTTTCTCCCTGATATACCTGAAGAAGTCTTTCTCCTCCTCTTTGATGCCATGTGCTAGCCTGAGTTCCCTGGATGCCTTGGCTGACCTGACTACCCTTGTCACCTCCCTTGACTCGTTTAGGTACTGTATTCCTCTCTCTCCTTCCCTCTCCCTGTTTTTTTTTGTACTTTCTAAAGGTGGTTCTTTTCTTCCTTAGTCTTTCCATGACCCCCCTGCTCACCCAGCTAGGCTTCTTGGCCCTAGCCCTCTTACTGTGGATCCTTGCACATGTTACAGTTGCCTCCTCAATTCCCAGTTTAATGACCTCCCACTTCTCGTTAGTGTCCATGTTTGGATAGATCCTGGCCAGAAACCCCTGTGCTATTTCCCTCATCCTCCAGAAGTTGGCCCTCCTGAAGTCTAACACCCTTGTGCCCATTCCTACTCCCCCTTTCCCCATGTTTATTGTGAACCACATTGAGTGGTGGTCACTCCCCACCAGCAGTTCCTCCACCCCCAGCAACCTCACAAACTCACCTTTTGCCAGCACAAGGTTTGGGGTGTTCCCTAACTTGGTTGGTTCATTGACCATCTGCAATAGGAAGCTGTCCTGGAAGGTGTCCAGAAGTACCTGCTCCCTTCTATTCATGGTGGCTGGCTACCCCAATCCACTCCCGGCAGGTTGAAGTCCCCCACAATCACCACGCTGCCCTCCCAAAGGTCCTTCTGCTCTGTTCTGCTAGTTCCTTGTCTAACTCCTCAGTCTGAGAGGGTGGCATGTACACCTCTCCCATCCTGAGGGTCCTATTTTTGGAGTTCTAGAGCTGCACCCATAATGACTGCATGCTGCTCTCCTCTCCTTCCTCCCTGACACACTTCAGTCTTTCCCTCACATATAGTGTCACCCTCCTCCTTTTCCTTTGACCCTGTCCCTCCAAAATATCCTATGCCCTGGTACTGCCTGGTCCCATTCATGGTACTGGGTGGCCCATGTCTTGGTGATGGCCACCATGTCCACCTCCTCATCTGCCATGAGAGCCTTTAACTCTGCTGTTTTGTTCCCGAGACTCCTAGCATTCAAGGTTACCACCCTCCACCCCACTTCCTCCCTCCTCTCCCTACTTGCTCTCCCTTTCTAGCATCCCTTCCTGACATCCCCCAAAGTCCCTTGCTGCTGGTATGGGGGGGGGCTAAGCTCATTCGGCTTCCCTACCTGTGAATCCTGCCTGACTCCTGCCCAATTGCCACCTCCCCTTCTAGTTTAAATTCTCATTGTTTGCTAAGTATTTTCCCAGTTTCTGTTTCAATACCATCCTTCCCTCCATTGTATAATAGCAATAATGCACTCCCAGGTGTGTGTTGTGCTGGAATAACGTCACTTCTGGGGCATTGGATTCACTCAGCCTGTAGCCTCTTGTTCAATCATCCCGGGCATAACATTATCCCAGCACAACAAATACCTTATCATGCATTATTGCTTAAACAAGCACACATCCCAGAACCCAGAAGGGGAAGGAAACAGATTAATTTCAGTGCTTTACAGTAACTGCTCATTGCTATTTTTCCTTTAAACTTAGATTGTGGGCTTTAATGACACTGTAATTTCTTCACTGTCTTTACTTAGAATTGTTTGTGAGCTGTTGAAAATGTAAAACCTAGTTTGGTGTATTTGTAGTGGTGGTGTATTCTTTGCTGTCTTTAATTGCTGCAATTTCACTCTCCTCCCCGCCCCCACTCTTAATTATATGCCCTGTTAAATCTGATTGACAGGAGCTAAGCACAGGGATAGTAGGAGTTGTGGAGTAGGAGGGCATAAGAGGGAAGAAGCCCGCCTTAGCGCAAGTGTTTTGACTCATCTTTACATTTTTCCTTGTTTAAAGAAAAGTATTTGAGGATCAGTGGCAGGATTTTTAGGATGGTAAATTAATAAAAAGGGAACTAGGAGAGCTTCAGTAACAGACAAGTACTGAAATAGCCATATAAGTGCAGTATAATATAGGGAGTGGTGCAATGCAGTGGCTGCGGGGCAGCCATATTCAGGCAAACCTTCTGGATGCTAAGGTGCTGCCCTATCTGCATGTATCTCTCTGGACTGTGGGATGAGGTAGCCAGACTCAGAGCGGAAGTAAACTGGGTCAGGAGTACCATCACCCCTATCTAGGGACCACCCAGTCCAATGCCGCTGCCTCAAATGATGCCGAGAGTGAGGAGCACTTGGGTGACAGTGGGCTCAGGGAGGGTTAGGGTGGTCAGGCAGTGGCACATCCCAGATCCTATTCATATGCCACACTGGCAAATGGGGACAACCAAATGGAAGTACCCAGAGAAGTGGAAGGAAAGGATGTGGAGGTTAGCCAAGTAAGAGACCTCATTGGGTAGAGCAGTGGACCCCAAAGGAGGAGGAAGTGAATCCTGGTGGGGGACTCCTTCATAATGTGGGATCCAGCTAGGAACACAGGAGGGGGAGGATAGGGAGGTGAGGTGCCTACCAAGTGCCACAGCATAGAGGGATGGGAGGAAGATCCTGGGGATTGCTGGGAAGGCAAGATGGGAGGGTGAACTGGATGTCATTATCCACCTAGGTACTAATGACCTGGCAAATGAGGAGCCAAAGAAAGTTCAGGAAGAGTTTAGAAAATTGGGGAGGGGTCTCAAGCAAGTAGCTACTTCTGTCACCTTCTTGGATGTACTACCTGCGAGAGGCATGAGAGAGCATAGGGGTGTATGCACCAGGAACATTAACTCATGGTTGAAGAACTGGTGCTGTGAGGAAGGGTTTGGATTCATTAGTGACTGGGGACCCACCTGAAGGAATGGAGGCTTGTTCAAGCCTGATGGCCTGCATCCATCTCATAGAGAAATCCAAGCACTCAATGATAAGTTTAAAGGCCACATGGACAAGCATTTAAACTAACCAAGGGGGATTGCAGGCAGCAAGAAGGGTACCTAATTGCCCACCCCCTTCCCCACAGCTTGCAGTGGAACCAGTGAACTGGAGGAGTGGATATATCTACAAAGCAGTGTGCAAAAGATGGAGATAAGCACCCAAGATGTGGATAGGCAAAAAAGGGGCAAAATTCAACAGAAGGGCAGACAGCAGGGAGAACCAGGGATAAAGGACAACCAGGGAAGGGGCTGGAGTAGAACAGCTAAACAGTCTAGGGAAGTCAAATCATGGAAAGCCAAGTGAGCCAATGCCAGGAGCATTAGTAATAAGATGGAGGATCTGGAAGCTGTCCTGGTGCAGTAGGACCTGGACATTGTGGCCATCACAGAAATCTGGTGCAATGATAACCATGACTGGGAGATGGCCATACCTGGCTACAACATATTCAAAACAGACAGGGCAGGTAGGAAGGGAGGAGGGGCACTTTTTGTGAAAAATGACTAAGGACCACAGAGTTGCAGGAGGAACAAAATGGGGGAGAGATAATGTGGGTTAAGCTGGAAAGGAAAATAGGGCCAGCCATCTGCACAGGTGTGGTCTATAGACCACCAGCCCAGGAGGAAGTAACAGATAGGAAGCTGATGCTAGCCATCCAAAGGATGGCAGACAGGGGTGAGGTAGTGCTGGTTGCAGACCTCAATATTCCAGACATGGACTGGAGCATCCCAGCAGCAGCATCAACTAGGAGCAGATTTATCCTGGACTCCCTTCAAGGTGCCTTCCTCAAGCAACTGGTCATGGAACCAACTCAGCAGAAGGCAATAATGGACCTTGTACTCACAAACAGGGACAGTGTGGGGGAGCACCTGGGGAACAGTGACCACCAATCTTTGTGGTTTGAAATCACAGAAGGAGCAGAATCAAATCACACAATAACACGTATCCTGGATTTTGGGGGGCAGACTTTGGGAAAATGGGGAGATGCTTGAAAGAGGCATTAAGAGGAATGGGGCAGGAATCAGGGGTTGAGGAACAGTAGGCAGTATTTAAAATGGGGATTACAACACCAACAGAATTATGCATTAAGCATGTTAGCAAGGGGAAAAGTAAGAGGAGGCCATTATGGTTTTCCAAGGAGGCAGCGGAGAAAGTGAAAGCCAAAAAGATTGCATTCAGACAATACAAAAAGACACAGGCAGAAAAGGGGATAGGGAGAAGTACCAGAAGAAGCAAAGGGAGGCAGGGAGGTCAGTAAGGGAAGCCAAAGCTCAGACAGAAGAGCACATTGCAAAATCAGTGGGTAGAGGGAACAAAACCTTTTACAGGTACATAAGTGAAAAGAGAAAGTCAAAGGGAGGGATAGGGAGACTGAAGGGGGAGGATGGGGGCTGCGTGGAGGATGACAACAGTAAAGCCAACATGTTGAACAGGTATTTCTGCTCAGTCTTTACTGAGGAAGAGAAGGGTAATGGGTCTAAAAGGAGTACAAGGGTGGAATGGTGCAGAAATGGACACAAGTCCCTTACACTAGAAAGGGTCCCAGGAACTGGAAGTAATAAGAATTGATAAAAGCAATGGAGCCAGACGGTGCACCCCAGGGTCCTTAAAGAACTAAGAGAGGCGGTGGCTGAACCTCTGGCAATCCTGTTGAGCCGATCACTGGAAACAGAAGAGGTACCCAAAGACTGGAGTACAGCAGATGTAGTCCCCTTATACAAAAGTGGGAACAAAGAGGAAGCGGGGAACTACTAACCAGTCAGCCTCACCTCGGTAGTGGAGAAGATCATGGAAGCACTACTGAAGGACAGATTGGTGGAACATCCGGTTGTCAATGGACTACAGGACCCAAGGCAGCATGGTTTCACCAGGGGAAGTCATGTCAGACCAATCTCATTGAATTTTTCGACTGGGTGACTAGGGAGGTGGATCGGGGAAGGCAGTGGATGTGGCCTATCTGGACTTCAGCAAGGCCTTTGACACGGTGCCACATAGAAGACTATTACACAAACTGGGGAATATGGATGTGGGTAGGACAGTAGTGTGGTGGGTAGGTAACTGGCTGGGCAGCAGGACACAGAGGGTGTTGATGAATGGCTGTCACTCCACAGAGGAAAGAGTGATCAGTGGGGTACCACAGGGATCAGTGCTGGGACTGGTCCTATTCAACATCTTCATCAGTGACACTGAGCAGGACCTAGAAGGTAGAATTTCCCTGTTCGCTGATGACACAAAGCTCTATAACAGAGTAGACACACCAGAGGGTGTAGACAGAATGAGAAGGGACCTGCAGAAACTTGGAGAATGGTCAGGGGTTTTGCAGCTGAAATTCAATGCAAAGAAGTGCAAGGTAATGCATATGGGGCACAAAAACCCGGGCACAATATATCAGTTGGGGGGGTGAGGATATACCATGCACCAAGCTGGAAAAGGATCTTGGGGTTATCATCTTGGATGACCTCAAGGTACGGAAACAGTGCGACAAGGCAGCAGGTAAAGCAAATAGGATGCTGCAATGCATAGGCAGGGGCATCACCAGCAGGAAAAGGGAGGTAATAAGTCCATTATACAAGACACTAGTGAGGCCCCACCTGGAGTACAGTGTGCCGTTCTGGAGACCTTATCTACGTAAGGACATAGACAGGGCAGAGAAGGTTCATAGGAGGGCAACAAAAATGGCACATGGATAGCATCGCAAATCCTATATGGACATGTTGAAGGACTTGAATATGTACTCCCTAGAGGAGAGGAGGGAGATAGAGGATATGATAGAGACATGTAAGTATCTTACAGGGAGGAATAGGGTACAGGAATACACTATTTTTAAGTGAAAATGATGTTCCAGGACTTGAGGGCATGGGATGAAGTTGGAGGGAGGACGATTCAAAGGAACATGAGGAAGAATTTCTTCACAGAATGGGTGGTGGACAAGTGGAACACCCTGCCAAAGGAAGTGGTGGGGGCTGAAACAATCACAGGATTTAAGAATGCATGGGATAGACATAAAGGAATTCTGGAGGTCAGGGGTAAGGGGTAACAGACTTCTAGGAAAACATAAAGTGAACTTACAAGCTCAAATGGGCAGACTGGGTTGGCCGTAGGCCCTTATCTGCTGACACTGCCTATGTATCTATGTACATACAATTATGATCAGTGCATTCTTCCCTGTTGAAGAGTATGGAACTCAGCAACTCAATCACAAATATAACACTAAATTTTCTGAGATTCTGGTGCACAGTAATGTGTGCAAACATATGACTCATGGAACAAATTTTACTAAACAGACCCAGTGCTAGTACCAATCCCTGATCTGAGACCTTCTGACTCATTTATCTTTATAGAGCCTATAAGCAATATGTTACATCTAATTTGTTTTGCCACTAAAGCAAAGTGTGCTATAGCAAACTGAACTTTATGACCTTTAGAAGACAGTAAGCAGAAAATGGCTGTATTCCGACAGGCAAATAAACTGATTCAGCAGTGGTTCAAGTGGTGTTTCTCTTGGCTTGGCTGTTAAAGTAAATCAGACAAACAGTGAATTACATTTTCAACCACTGTGAGACAAGGGCACTAGGCACTCAACAGAGATTCCTTTATAGCAACCACCTGAATTACTATACGGATTGAAACCTGAGACAGTGAAGGCCTTTCATGGAGTAGGATTCTGAATTTATGCCAAAGGAGATTCCTTAGCACGTATTAGCTTTAGTTTCCAATAATCTGAAGAACAGAGGCAAGCTAGGTAAATATATATGAACTGTCATAGAACATTTTCTTACCTTAATAACCCTACTGTATTCTCAATTTAAAATGTCAGTGATCATCTGTACCACATATTCTAGGCAACTTTCATAGTACAGTAACCAGGAATGGGAAATAAAATTAAGATTGGGGTGGCCTACAGACCACCAGGTCAGGATGAGGGGGCAGATGAAAAACTGGGAGAGATGCTTAGGATGGCAGCCAGTTTAGGGGAAGTGATGGTAGCAGGGGATTTTAATATGTCAGATGTAGACTGGAAAGTGTCAATTGTTGGACGTACTTAGAATCATCATTTGATGGATGCATGATAAGAGGTGTTTCTAGTTCAGCTAGTCCTGGCCTTGAAATGGGAAATGGCTTTGCTGGAGCTGGTGCTCATCAACAGTAAGTGGACCCAAAATGTAGCAGTCCTGGAATACATGGTTCCAGTGATCACAGAACAGTGGTGATGGGGTTCCAGATATGGGGCTACCAATGGGGCAAGCATAGTAAAGGCATTGGACTTTAAAAAAACATATTTCAGCAAGATGAGGGAAGAGTTAGGAAAAAGTAGAAAGAGTATAGAGCTATGAAAAGGGAAGAGAAAAATTGGAAGAACTGAAAAAAAAAAGCAATGATAGAAGTGGCAGAAAGCTCAGTTGCAAAACTACTGAAGAGAAAAAGGGCAAGGGGTCCAATGTGGTTCACAGCCAAAGAATAGATGATGATAAGAGCAAAAAGGAAAACATTCTTAAATCATCTGGGAAGTCAGTGGGAAGTAGATAGGGGGCAGTACCTGGAGGCAACAAAAGTAGCCAGCAGAAAGGTGGGGAAGTCCAAAACAGAGATAAAACTCCCGCTGGCAAAGGGAGTAAAGTGAGGAGAAGAGGCGTTCTTCAGGTATATCCTGGAGAAGCCTAAGGTCAGAGGTGGTATTGTGAGACTGAAGAGTGAAGAAGGATGTGAGGAGGGGACAAAGAGAAAACAGCTACTGAACACATATTTTTGTTCTGTATTTACTGGGGAAATGATGGGCCACTGCCAGAATGTGGGGTTAAGAGAGGAAGGGAGGAGAGCAAAGGCCCAAAAGGCATGGTCAAAATAATGAAGAAAAGGGTGTAAAGGTAAAAGGGTGTTGGCAAAGCTTACAGAATTTAATGTAGATGAAGCTATGGGACCTGATGGCTTACACTCGAGGATGCTGAAGGAGGCCAACAGAAGTAATAATAGGGCCACTTGTAGGCCGGCCATGGGGAGTGGTAACTAGGGACTACATGATAATGGACATGGCTCCTCTACACAAGAGTGGAAGGAAGGAAGGATGATATAGGGAATTACAGACCAGTCATCTTGATGTCTATAGTGGGAAAATTATGGAGTCTTTACTAAGAGAGGAACTGGTGGTTGTCCTGAAGGAAAAAGGGCTACAGGACCCCAGACAGCATGGGCTCATGAGAGGAAAGGTCTTCCTGGAAAAATTGGATTGACTTCTTTGACTGGGTGACCACAGCAGCAAACAGGGGTGAGGCAACTGATGCAGTGTACTTCGATTTCAGCAAGGCTTTTGACTCACCCCCCCCCCCCACCAGGAGGCTGGTCAAAAAGGTAAGTGACTTAGAGGTAGAGGGAACTGGCAACTTGGGTGGAGAATGGTTGTGGGGAAGAACATAATGGGTAGTAGTTAATGGAGAGTTTTCAGAGGTAAGGTAAGTAACAAGAAGAGTACCTCAGTGATCAGTGCTAGGCCCATTCCTATTCTATATATTCATTTGTGACATAGACGAAGGCATGAAGGGCAAGATCGGACCCTTCACTGATGACACAAAGATCTGCACAAGGGTGGACATTGCAGAAGGGCTAAGGGAGCTCAGGGGGATCTGGGCAGGTTGGAAAGGTGATTAAAGATCTGGTAGCTGAGCTTCAATACTGAAAAACGTAAAGTGATGCACATTGGGAAGAGGTACCCAAGGGTGCAGTATGAAATGGGAAGAGTGGTACAAGAAAGCGTCATGGAGGAAAAGGACCTAGGGGTCATGATACTGGAAAGCCTAAAAACAGCAATACATTGTAGTAGAGCTCTGGGCAAGGCAAACAAGGTGCTGTGTTGCCCAGGTAGGGTGATAAGCAATAGAAGTTGGGAGGTGATCATCCCACTGTGCAGGTCACTGGTACAACCAATCCTGGAAGACTGTGCAAGGTACTGGAGTCCACACCTGAGGAGAGACTCCAACAAGAAAGAAGCAGTACAGTGCAAAGCAACCAAGATGGTCCATGGACTATGGAGCAAGAATTCGAGGATGAGCTATAGGACATGAACATGTACATCCATGAGAAAAAAAGGAAAGAGGCAATGTGATAAAGACACACAAGTGCCTGCATGCGATAGTAGGGTGCCCACAAAGGCTTCTCCTTTAGCTCAACTACAGGGATGAGAGGGAACTCACTTAAACTCAGTGGGGGAGATTCAAAAGGGACATCCATAAGCATGTTTTCACAGTAAGGGTGTGGATAAGGGGAACAAGCTGCCAAAGGAAGTGGTACTGGACAAATCAGTGAGCAGCTTCAAGCTGGGAAGGGACAGACATATGGGATTAGTCAGAAAAGAGGACGAGACCAGAAAGAAAAGGAAGGATAGCCACTACGGCCGGTGCAGAGTAATTTGGTAGGATGGGCAAGACTGGATGGGCTTATAGACCTTTTTCTGCAGTCATTGTCTATGTATCCATGTATTTCTACTGATTCATCTATAGTATACAGGAATATTCCTAACTTTGTGATGAACTAAGGTTTGGCATTTTGCACTGGTAGATATACTGTGTAGCATTACAGTTTGCAGTAATTTGCCAGGAGTCCCTGGGGGAGGCCTAGTAAGCATCTGATAAAGCCTAATAAAGGCATTCTAATAATTTAACATAACAACAAGTTTCCTAATAATTCAACTTCTCAAGCCCCCATATTTCTTCCCTATAGAGTACCTGGAAGTCGATCTTTTCTTCAAGCACTCATTTATGCTTTTTTTTGATACAAATTAATAAATCAATTTGTTTTCACAAATCTCCTTATTGCACACAGGTCCCTCTTACAATAGCCCTTCAGATTTTGTGTTAATCCAATTTGCCAGTTGTCCTTGTTAATACCCTAATCATAAAATACTGTATGATCTTGAAATGGCTATTAAAACTGCTAGCAGTGGTAGTATTCCCTTAAATACCAAAAAGGGCATTCCATTTTCTTGGCACATTTTGAAATGAATGCTCTGTCAGTCTTCCATTTCCACTATCATCAGCCTTGCACTTTCATGTGAACTAAAACTCCTCATCCAAATTAAAAAAAAAACATTGTCACAAAAGAGCAACATTTAAAAAGTCCCAGCAGATCCAATAGCAAGCTCTGAAAATCAGGGTAAAGTACACATTCCATTGGAAGTAAGGGGATTAGAGATTTATGAGAATATTCCAAATGCCACACAAACCTGTTGCATGAACAGACAGGTAAATACTCTTCTTATCCTCATCTTCACACAACCTTTCTCCTAGCTATCAGAATTGTTGAACGGATTCATAAAATATACTTTCAAGTGCAACGATACCTAACATTCATGTTTTAAACTACAACTGAAAAAAGGGTTATTTTATGCCCCACTATCATCAGCAAACCAACAGCACTATATGTGCCAACTAGGATTCTTTAGTTTAGTTAACTTTGCAAAGAAATCTAAGCAATGAATAATTTCAAATACTGTACACTGACTTCAGAGCTACTGATGTACAGTGCAAGCACTTACTTGATCATCTGAGGAACTGTGACTTTGGAGTTCTCTTCAAATGCGTTCATCATAAGACCATTGCATCGAATGTTATCTATGCACTAAAATCCAAGAGTTAGAAACATCAGTTTACTATAGAAAAATTAAATAAAGAGAGAAAGTGTGTCTGTATAGATTAACCCATGGGAGTTTCACTTCTTTAGGTTTCAATGCGAAAATCAAAGAAAACAATAATATCCACAGATCATTCTGATCTGAGGGTTGCAGTAGGTCACTTATGCAGTGCATTCAGTATTCTCTTCTTGATACCTAAGTCTACAGGAATGCATCCTGAAATTATGTTGATACAGAAGTCTCAGTTCTCAGAGTCTGGGGGATAGTGGTGTGTGACTGATGTTAGCAGTGAAATCTCTCTCTCTCTCTCTCTCTCTCTCTGTGTCACAGCTGAGGCATTAAAAGGCAGTGGGAATGAAGTCTCACACTCAACCTTAGAGGTGTTTTGTTACTGACGTAGGAGGATAAGGACTAAAAAGTGTAATGTTTCAGTAGTCTTCCCTCAAAAAAAAAATGAGCATGTTGAAAGTTATGTACCGTATTACTATCTCAAGTTCTGTTTTTGAGTGTTAAAAGTATCAAAATTGCCTTCATTACATTCTTAATTTTTTGTCACCTTTTTTAAATGCTACCCTAGTCTTACATGTAATTTATACATGAAAATGAAGAGGATCTGCTTAGTGCTTTACTATAACCTTAGGTGAGGTACTTACAATCAGGAGTGACTATAAGCAACAACACACTCCTGTTACAAATGCAATGGAAGTGCTGATACTGTGCCACTGTAACTGGAACAGGCATTGGTGTACTCCAATGATTTAGAATGTTCTAAGTGGTTTACTTGATATTTTTAGACGTAAATACACACACACACACACACACACACGTAAGCTTTAGGGAGGAAACAAGAACATTTGGTTCATCAAGTCTCTCCCTATCCCCTGCTCAGCTGGGGATACCTAATTGCAGATATTTACAATTAAAATTTTAATATTGTAACGTTTTGTTTCACTTGTGAGACACAGTTCCATCTCATTTTGGTTAAGTAGTGGTACTATGATATATCTGAATGTTTTTGATTGGTAGATGTTATGTATGTTTTATAATGTCTTTTGACAACTGTATTCTGACCTGTACAGCACTCTGAGCTGTTTATGATAAGGTGCTATATTAAATAAAATGCACTGATTTGCCCTTGTCATTTATATACTGTTTTAAAGCAGCAATGCAATAAAAAATATTTATCCAAAAAGCAAGTTTCAGCTACAGTTAATAAAACTATTAGCATACCTGGCAAGTGGCAAATCTACTTTTCTAGGTACCTCATATGATGTGTTTAGTACATACTGTAGGTGCTCTTTGTGTATATAGAAACGTAGACTTTGATGGCAGATAAGGACCACTTGGCCCACCCAGTCTGCCCTTTTCCCTACCTACTGGATAAGCTGCAGATTCTAGTTAACCAACAGCCTACTTCCTGCAACCCCCCACTATAATTGCCTTATGTCTGTCCCATGCATGTTTGAATTCCCCTACTGTTTTAGACCCAACGACCTCCCCAGAAAAGTGGTTCCATGTATCCACCACTCTCTGCATGAAAAACATTTCTCACATTACCCCTGAGCTGTCCCACCTCTATCTTTAAATTGTGCCCCCTTGTTCTTACACATCTCTTTTTCTGAAAGATGCTACCTTCCTGGACTTTGTTGATTCCCTTGAGGTACTTGAAAGTTTCTGTCATGCCCCCCCCATCCCTCCTTTCATCATGGGTATACATATTAAGCTCTATCAGTCTCTCTTCATATGGTTTCTGCGTAGACCCTGCAACATTTTTTGTTGTCTCCTGACTGCTTCCATCCTGTCTATGTCCTTGCGTAGATGAGGTCTCCAAAACCACACAGTACTCCAGATGAGGTCTCACCAACTGTCTGTATAGAGGGATAACCACTTCCCTTTTTCTACTTGTGATGCCTTCCTATGCATCCCAGTATCCCTCTGGCTGTCCTTACCATCTTCTCACATTGCTTACCCACCTTTAGGTCATCTGATATGACTACCCCAGGTCCCTTTCCATTTTTGTTGTTGTTAGTACCTCCCTGCTATTAGTGCTCTTCTCCTGGGTTTTTGTTTCCCAGGTGCATTCTCACTCTTTGCATTGAATCTAAGTTGCCATATGTCCACCATTCCTCCAACCTTGCCAAGTCCCTTCTCATCTTTCTATCCCTCTTGTGTATCAACTCTGTCACAGATCTTTGTGTCATCTGCAAAGAGGCATACGCTTCCTCCAGACCCTCTGCAATGTCACCATAAATATGTTAAAGAGGACTGGACCCAGTACTGAGCCCTGAGGTACTCCACTAGTAACCCCCCTTACTTCGGAATGTGTTCCATTCACTATTACCTTCTGTGTCCTGTTGTGCAGCCAGTTTTCTACCCAGGCTACCACCCTGGGACCCACTCCCAGGCTGGCTAACTTGATTATTAATCTTTTGTGCGGGACTGTGTCAATCAGTATCAGCAGCAGAATCTGAGATTCCTTTACAGTTGTTACTTATCTGAGTTGCAAAGCAAAGCTATTCTAGATGGCATCTGCTGCTTGTTGCAGATAGTAAGAAGATTAATAAATAGGAAGGACTGCAGAAAAATACAAAGAACTGAAAGACAAAATTTCACACTATGATAAACTGTGAAAAAATAGATTTAAATGAAAACCTTTAGCTTTTCTTGCATTTACCTTCCCATTAAAGAAACAGTGTCACATTTTGCAAGCCTTTCTGCTGCGTCAAATGTTGCCCTGTAACTACATAGTGTGAAGGCTGCCACCTACATGGTCCCTTGCACAGACATTAAGTTTCATTATACCTGAAAACTCTATTATAGAACTGTTGCTGTGCTTTGCCCAGGCAGTTTAAGTCACTAAGTAATTGGATACCATTTCACTGTGTAATCATAAAGTCCCATTTTCAAGGCAAAAAATAAAAATGTAAAAATGCATCTCTAATGGTCTTTTTAATTTTAATTAAAAAAAAAGCAAATTTTTGCAAACTGGTAATGCATCTCAACTTCCTGCCTCATTTAAAACCCAACTGATGGCCACACTTGTTGCCTCTGACATATGTAAATCCAATGATCTATATACTGATGACAACATATTCTTTTGTATATTGTACTGCAGTTGTTTGACTATATACCCTTAACTTAAACTAATACTGTACCTTGTTTTATGTACAGTATAATCCTTGTATGTATGTATTTTTAATGCTTGTACACCTAACTCTAGATCCTTTGAAAACAGACTCTTGTTTAAAGGATTTTATGTGAAATAAACACTAAAGGTAAACTAATCTCCCCTGCTCAGGGCTGTTGGGGCACTGGGCAGAATGTGTAGGTGTCTTGCACTAACCCCAGGGGAGGGAAATGGCTTGCCCACTGCAGTATTACCTTCTATGGTAGGAATGGAGGTGGCATCAATCTTGCGGATGCCTACATGATTTCGGCTTCCCCCTGCCTACAGTGCAGCATTGTGGACAGGTCCAATCGCACATTTGGGTGGAAGACGATTCCATAGGGGTACAAAAAGCCTACCCTGTGATACCAGATGGCAATGCTTCCCATTCACCTTAGAGTCATTGAATATCTGAAGTCCCCTTTCTCTACTCCTACTGATTTAAAGAGGGACTCTGGAGAACATTCTAAATTTGGAACAGCATAACCTCAGTCAGCTTCATGTCAAAAATGAGATCTCTAAGTTACTTTATTTAAAAGTAACAAGTCATTTTGTAACTCTAATTTCACAGCCTGTACAAAAAAGCCACTTCCAGTGAAGAGCTACTGATGATGTCATAACTAAAACTCACAGGCTTGCCCTCCCTATAGGGCTACCTTATAGGAAACTGCAGTGTAGTAAACATTTGAAAACAGAAAGCTGACATTGGGTGGGTACAACACATTACTGGTAAATAGAAAGGGGGTCATCAGAGACCATTTAGGGTCTGCTGAGACAGAATAGACAGGGAACAACTGGACATACTGCACGGGCCAAGTGGTCCTTTTCTGCCAAAAATGCTATGGGCAACATTTCCAAACACCCACATTATTTTTTTCAGACATAGGTGCCAAAATCTGCCTGGGAAGTCAGGCCAAAAAATGTTGGTCTAATTCTTCAGACAGATTTCTGCACTTGTGTCTGAAACACGGACATGATTCCCACAGTTGTGGCAAAAATTGCTGTAAACTGTTTTTGTTCAATGCTCTTTTGAGTCTATGTAACGTGTTTTGATTAATGTTTGTACTTCTCCTGGGACGTGCCTGAAAACAGACATTGTGTTTGTCTAGTGCACCTACCTCATAAACAAAAACGAAAAAAATAAGCTGTGGCAATCATCACAAATGTGTCCAGATATCTGTGAATAGGACACAGACATCTGGACACATCTGTATGGACACGGCATGTATCTGAAATACGTATGCAAGTGCTGTGTCCAGACATATAAAAATCCTGCCTCAAGTTTCTATGTTTCTACAGGGCATGCCTTTCCACAATGTTCAGATGCAAGACACCTAAGAATGTGACAGGGGACTGGAATGCAGTAGCACACATGGCTTTAGAATGCCAAAATTGCATGCAATTTTTAGAATACTGCAGTGAGGAAATTTTAGACTGCCACCAGGTTGCAGCTGTGGAATGCAGCAATGACACAACCTCAGGAAGTAGCTGGGACACACAGGTTTAGAATGTGGCAGGGATGCTGAAACTTGGAATGTGGTAGTGTCATAAATTTTTAGAATGTGGTAGGGATATGCAGTTTTGAAATGTAGGAGACACATAGGCCCTGATATTGAGATACTGTGGCAAGTGCAGCACAGCTGTTTATGCTGTGCTTGTGCTCCTCCCAGCCATGATGATATTAAGACAGATAGTGCTCACTGACAGAGCAGAACCATTCAACTGAATATCGGTGGTCCATGCTGGAGCAGCACTAAGTGCATTTGTGCTGCTCCAACATGGACCAGGGCTGCTTATGGCCCATATGGGATAGCGCTGCCTGAAACAAGATAGCACCAGGTTCCCTGTAGGCCATATCAGCCTGAGCATGCAGATGAGCCTATTGAGCATGCAAGGCACTAAGGGGCCATCTACATGCCAATTAGGAGCTCATTTATATGTGGTGCTGCAGCCCTTTAATGCCCATTCTGGTTGAAAAGAGAAAGCATTGGTGGCATAGTGGTCCCCCGCTGATCAGCTGTTACCAACTGTAAGGCTGTCCCAGGAGGCATAGTAGTGCCCCTCACCCCAATCCTGCATTGCCATTCATTAGTTCATCCTTGATGATCCAGTGGTTTCTCCCCAATCTCCTGTTCCAAATTGAAAGTCTATCTCTGGTGGCATAGTGGTGCCCCCCAATCCTGATCTCCCATTGCCATTTGTAAGTCTATCCCTGGTGGCACAGTGGTCCCCCACTGATCTGATGTTCCCATTTGTAAGGCTGCCCCTGATGGGGTAGTAGTGCCCCTCACCCCCCGATCCCACATTGCCATTCATTAGTCCATCCCTGATAGTCCAGTAGTACCTCTGATCTCCTGTTGCCATTTGTAAGTCCATCCCTAGTGGATTAGTCATCCCCCTCCCGATCTCCCTTGCTATTTGTAAGTTTATCTCTGGTGGCATAGTGGTCCCTCCTGATCTCCCATTGCCATTTGTAAGTCTATCCCTGGTGGCATAGTGGTCCCCCCGATCTCCCATTGCTATTTGTAAGTCTGTCTCTGGTGGCATAGTGGTGCCCAACCCATAATCCCCCATTTTCATTCATTAGTCCCATCCTTGGTGGTCCAGCAGTTCCCCCACTCCCTGACTGTATACCGATCTGTGCATATGTGATCATGCTCTTTGATTGTCAGATGATGGCTGGCCAAGGAGGTGAGAGATGGGCTGAGCAGGCTGCTGTTATCCCATCTGCTGGCACTTGTGGGGGGGGGTGCAGGGCAGGCGTCCACAGAGGGTGGGTGGGGGGTTGGTATAGGTCAGGGTGGATGAAGGAACCACTGGATCACCAGGGATAGACTAATGAATGGCAACGGGGGATTGGGGGTTGGGGCACCACTATGCCACCAGGGATAGACTTACAGTTGGGAACAGGATATTTGGGGGGGGATTCCACTGGACCACCAAGGATAAAGTAATGACTGGGACAATGAGATTGAGGGGGACCAGTATGACACCAGGCATAAAGTAATGACTGGGAATGGGAGGTTGATGGCAGGTGGCTGCAGTATAGCCACCCTGCCTTTGGGGTGGGGGGGCATGGGCTTAGCACCCAGATAAGAGTTGGTTTTCATTGGCGGTAGAAAGTGCCACTCAGGTGGATGATTACCACCACCACAAACTTTTTAAAATGCCATTGTACCAGTATGCATGATGGGACCCCCTCATGCTAACACACAGTGGCATTTTACCCCCTTGGTGCTGCTGGGTTTGGGGGATGCTCTAGCGGCCTTTGAATATGACTTCTGGAGTCCCGGCACAAACTTAGGTTAGAGCCAGTGCTACCAATGTTCACCCCAGTGCTAACCTTTGAGTAGTGGGGCCAGAGTTGTGAAATGTGGCAGGGATATACAATTTCATAATGTGTAATGATTGTGTCATTTCAGCATGTGGTGGTGATGCACAATTTCAGAATGTGGTGAGGATGCTTGTTTTCAGATTGTGCTGGCAATATGCAATTTTTACAATGTGGCATGGACGTAGAATTTCAGAATGTGATGGAGATGCATAGTTTCAGAATGTGGTTGTTAAATGCAATTTCACAATGTGGTAAGGATACACATTTTTAGAATGTGGTGAAATGTGTAATTTTGGAGCTTGGCACAAAAATGTATTTTTGGAATGTAACAAGTATGCAACATTTTGGAATGTGGTATTAATGTGCAATTTTGAAATGTGGCAGGGATTCACAATTTTAGAACTGGGCTCAGACATGCAATTTCAAAAAGTGCAGGGACACTCATTTTCAGAATGCGTTTGGAATGTGCAACTTTGGAATATGGTGGGAATGAGCATTTTCAGAATGGGATGAAGATGGGCAATTTTGGAATGTGGCAGTGATACACAACTGCAGAATGTGGCAGGAGGGTACAATTTCATAGTGTGGCTGGGACACACAATTTTAGAATATAGTGGGGGTGCTAATAGAAACGTAGAATTTGCCAACAGAAAAGTACCGCTTGGCTCACCCAGTCTGCCCAGATGGTCCCTGCCTAGTCTGTCTCCACAGACCCTGACTGTTTTCTAGTGAACCTCTCTCCTCTCTGCCTATTTACTAATATTATCATTTGTCTATCCCACTGATGCTTGAAGCCCCCTACTGTTTTTGTTTCCACTACTTCCTCTGGCAGTCTGTTCCATGTGTACACCACTCTTTCAGTGAAATAGTACTTCCTCACATCCTTCTTAAACTCCCATTAAACTTTACCACATGCCCTCTGGTCCTGGTGCTCTTTCTCATTTGAAAGAAACTCTCCTCTAGCAATCTGTTCACCAATGTGAGGTACTTGTTGGTCTGTATCATGTCCCCTCTCGCTCTCCTCTCTTCCAATGTGTACATGTTGAGATCCCTCAGTCTTATTTCATATGGCTTTTGATGTAACCCCTGCACCATTTTAGTTACCTTCCTCTGGACTGCCTCTACCCTGTCTATTTTTCTAAAACATGGCCTTCAGAACTGGACACAATACTCCAGGTGGGGTCTCACAAGTGAGCAATACAGTGGCAACACCACCTCCCTCCTCCTGCTGGAGATACTTCTTCCTATGCATATCAGTATCCCACTGACCCTACCCACTGCTTTGTTACATTACCCTGCCACTTTGAGGTAATCAGATATAATAACCCCTGGATCTCTGTCCTGCTTGGTAACTCCCGGTATCCCACCATCCTACAGTCTGTTCCTGGGTTCTTGTACCCTAGGTGCAAGAATTTTCATTTTTTTGCATTGAACCTCAACTGCCATGCCCCTGACCACTCCTTGAGTTTCCCAAGATCCCTATGCATTGCCTTCCCCATTCCTGAGTACCCCCTCCCATTATAGATTTTGGTGTCATCTACAAAAAAGGCATAGCTTCCCTTACAGTTCTTCTGCAATGTCATTTACAAAGAAATTGAAGAATACTGGTCCCAGTACTAAGCCCTGTGGCACCCCGCTGGTCACTCTCCTCTCGTTTGAGTGTGAGCCATTAACCACCACCCTCTGTCACCTATCCATTAATCAGTTCCTCACCTAATTCACTACTTTGGAACCCACTCCTAGGCTGCTCAGTTTCTTTATCAGTCTCCTATGCGGCACAGTGTTGGAAGGCCTTGCCAGTGTCCAGATAGGCCATGTCCACTGCTCTCCATTGATCTATTTCCCTGGTCACCCAGTCAAAAAAATTATTTATTTATTTAGTTTTTGATTATCAGATAAGTGCGCTAGACAATAATATTCCTAGTTTCAGTCATGACACGGGAAAGTACGGGTACAAGGATAGTGTAGTACAAATGCAGCAAAGAAATAATGGCAAGTAGAAATATTATAGTTTCACAATAAAATACATGAGTAGAAGCCTTGCATTACAATACATGATCACAGTAGTAATGAGACAGTACATTGCAACAAAAACACACAAAAACAACAGGAGCATCAGGAGTATCAGTAATATGGTGCATCAAGACAATTTAAACAAATTTGACAAACACTATTGTGTGACATGACCTCTCCCCCCAGCTGTGAATTTATGCTGCCTTTGGTCTTGTAACCCACTGAATTAAAGATGCTCTACCAACTTTCCCTTTAATGTGTTTCCATTAATTTCCCCTGCACTGATGTGAGACTGACAGACCTATAGTTGCTAGCCTCCTACCTGCTGCTGCTCTTATGGAGTGGGACATCTACTCTCCTCCAGTCCTCCGTAACCATACCTGTTTCCAGTGAGATGTTGAAATAAGGGCATCAATGGGGCAGCAAGCACCTCCCTAAGTTCCTTTAGTACCATTAGATGTATCCTATCTGGTCCCATAGCCTTGCCCACTCTCAGTGCTGCAAGTCCCTTTGAGATTCTTTCATCTGAAAATGGACTTGTGTGCACCTCCACCACTTTGTTCCTGTTGCTCTCTGGTGGTCCCCCTCTCCCACCACTGTGAAGACTGAGCAGAAATACATGTTCAGAATGTCTGATTTTTCTCGATCCTCTTCTGTGCAGTCTTCTTCTGCCACCCTCCTTGTACTAACTACTCCTTCCCTTGCTTTCCTCTTCTCACATATGTTCCTGAAGAAAGCCTTAGCCCCTTTAGCTACACCTTCGGCTATTTTTCCTCTGTCTGTGCCTTTGCTCCCCTCACTACCTTTTCCGCTTCCTTCTGTTTTACATGGTATATCTCCCTGTCTTCCTCCGTCTGTGTTTCCTGAATGGCACATTTTTTTCCTCTCACCACCTTGGCCACATCACTAGAGAACCATAATATAATAATGGTCTCTTTTTCCTTGTTTTTGCTAACTTCCTTCACATAGAGGTTGGTTACCTTAATTATGCCCTCCATTATTTTCCCCCACTATGCCTCTCTACCCCTCCTGGCAATCTCCCCTATGAGGGAGTTTTTGAGGCAGTTTCCTATTTCTTTAAAATGCACTCTCCTAAAGTACAGGTGGTTTGTCTTTCTTCCTGTCTTAATGTTAGACCACACTGTACAGTGATCACTGGTACCTAGGGATCAGCCCACTGTGACGTTTGCAATGCTGTCCCTGTTTGTAAGCACCAGATCCAGCACCGCCTTGTCCGTAGTGGGTTCCTTGATCAGCTACCTTAGAAAAGCCCCTTGCTGGGAGACAAGGATGGCATTTCTTCTTGCCAAAACTGCAGTTGGAAGGCTCAGTTTTGGAATGTGACTTGCAAATGTAATTTTAGAATGTTGCAGAAATGCATGATTTGGGGAATGTGGTGAGGACAAGCATTTTGGGAATGTGATGGAAATGTAGAATTTTGGGAATGTAGAGGTGATACAATTTCAGAATGTGGCAGGGAAGTACAGTTTTGGAATGTGGCTTGGACATACAATTGTGGAATGCTGCAGGGACACACATTTTCAGAATGTGGTGGGCTTGCACAATTTTGGAGTAGGGTGGGGATATGCATTTTTGAGAATGTGAGGACGATGGGCAGTTTTGGAATGTGGCAGTGACACAATTTCAGAATATGGAGGAAGATACAATTTCAGAATAGGCCTGGGCACACACTTTTAGAATGTGGTGGGACACTCAGTTTTGGAATGTGGCTAGGAAATGCAATTTCATAATCTGGTAGAAATGCATTATTTTGGAACGTAGTGAGGATGAGCATTTTCAAAATATTATGGGGATGCAGTTTTAAAAGGTAGTGAAGTCACGATTTCTGAATCCAGCAGTGATGCACAATTTTGGAATGTAGCTGGACACACAACCTCAGAATGCGGTGTAGACATGTAATATTGGAATGTGACAGTGATACACAATTTCAGAATATGACAGGGATGCAAGATTTTGGAATGTGGTGGTGACTCAGTTTCGGAATGTGGCATTGACACACAACTTTGCAATGCAAATGCAATGTTAAGTTTTGGAATGTGGTGGGGATGTGCAATTTTGGATTGTGCCAGCAACATGCAATGTCAGAATCTGGCAGGGATACATAATGTTAGAGAGTGGTAGTAATGCAATGTGCAATTATGAAATATGGTGGGTAGGTACAACAATGGAATGTGGATGGTACAAGCTATTTCAGAATATAATGGTGTGTGCTGTCACATTCCACCAGTGTGTATTCCTACTATATTCTAAAATTGTGAGTCGCCACCAAATTCCTAGATGTGTGTCCCTGTCACATTCTGAGACTGAGTGTTCACACAACATTTTGATTTTGTGTACCCCTGCAACATTCCGAGGCTGCATGTGTCATCCAACATTCTGAAAGAGGGAGTCTGGCTAAAATTTTTAGCATCAATAAATTCAGAATTTGGATTAGCATATCCCCAATCCATCTAATGCTAAAAATGAGATCTGAAAATGAGAAGTTACTTTGTTTAAAAAAGTAACAAGTCATTTTGTAACTCTAATTTCACTGCTTGTTCAAAAAGCTAGCTTAAGTGAAGAGCTACTAATGACGTTAGAACTAGAACTCACAGCTTAGTCCCCCTTGACAGCTACTTGATAGGACTTATTTCTTTGATGTTAAATAAAACTGCAGTTGTAGTAAACAATTGAAAAAGGAAATTTGGGGGCACTAATGAGCAGCTAATTGGCTAGTCCTGGCCCCCTATAGCTCCATCTCCCATTGTTAATTAAAGGTTTATTTTGATCGCAAACCCAATTTACCCCCTGCTAATCTGAAGTCATCATCTGTCTGAAGGTGCTATGTATCAATGTCTTTCAAATCCTAATGAGAAGCCACCACAAAGAGCTGGGAAAAGCAGAAAGAAGGTAATGGCCACTTTGCCATCAGTAGGCCCCTGTCCAATTACACTTTCTGCTGCAGAAATGGTAGTATTGGGTGGTACTGTGATGGAACAGGTCCTGGAGGCTCTCAAGCCTAAATTAGACACCCTGACAGGCAAGATAACTGAGCTCAGCAGCCAACTCAAGGGACAGGACAAGCGCCTTGGAGCTGTGAAGCAGAGAGTTTCCAGCTTGGAGGCTCATCATAGTGCGACCTTGGAGCAGATGGAAAAACTGGCAATGAAGGTGGCTGACCTGCGGGAGCAGCTCAACTACCAAGAAAATTATAATCACTGCAACAACTTGCAGATTTGAGGTCTCCCGGAGAGCAAGGAGGGAGACAGCACATTTCACTTTTGTCCAGTTGTATTAACTAAACATCTGGGTATGCAGCCTAAGCGTGGATGACTGAAGGTGGAGCAGGCTCATTGAGCTTAATCCTCTGACTGTTGGAGGACCAGTTGCATTGCCAGATTATCTTTTGGCTACACCATTTTGGTGACAGGCAGTCCATCCTTGCAGTGTATCAGGCTCAGAAGGAGGTACTATATTAAGGCAGTTGCCTGTATATTTTTCAGGACTTCTCTCCCTACCTTCAAAAGAAAAGGAGAGCCTTTGCACCTGTTTTGACTCTTTTGAGGGAGAAAAAGATCAACTTCACTTTTTCCTATCCTGTGGTTGTGAAGGTCAGATAGGAAGGAGCAACTTATATGTTCTTGGAGGTTGACAGGATTAAAGCATTTATTGCAGACTGGGACAAGTAGAATGGCTGAATTCTCTCAGTGCCTTAGTGTCCTATCTTGTATGATGGAATGCAGACTAAGTTGTTTCTGGGACTGGGACTCACTGCTACCGATGCATGCACTCCTCCCCACCATGCTGGTGCCTGGCCTGTACCTCAAATGCTTGAAGGGACTTACTGGTGGTGGACATTCTGATTTTTGGAGTGCATTGCTGGGTTGTTTAGCCCTTTCCCTGGTATGATCCATTATTACCATTTTAGTGTCTGGGAACATGTTTATGGAGCCTCTGGCTGTTAAAGTGCTGTCTGCCTTGGGAGGAATATGAGCTTACGATGGCACATGCTTAAGGTTGCATGACACGGCAAGACTTTCCCAGCCCTTGGATTGTGGGACATTTTTTTTCCTTCCTGTCCATTTAATAATTGTTTGGTGGGGGGGGGATTGGTGGTACTCCTCCAGGAATTTTGCAGTAGTTTATTGATCTGGAGTTATGGACTGGGTCTGGGCTTGTACCTCTGTTTCATGCTTTCTGCCCCATCAGTGCTCTGTGTCAGTCTGTTTAGAATGTTCTGCAATGGCATAGTGAGTGGCTCTGTTTTTCTTTTCATGAGAGGTAAAGGAGCTCAGAATTGTTATCGCTGATCTGAGTGCTGGGACTGAGGGGAGGGTTTGGTTTCTGTCTCAAACATTGCCTACTTCCTGGAAGGAGGGGATAGAGTGGCTTTGTTGCCCAGAGTGGGACTGATTGCTTTGTGGTTGACACTCTGGGCTCGGTAGCTCACTTGAGGTTTTTGTAATGCCACTAACAAGTGTGGATGCCTGTGCTGGCAGGGTAGTGGGGGACTGGTTTGTGCAGGGGTGGGGACTGGTCTGCTTGTTGGGTGGGTCCATATGGTTGGTAGCAGTGGGCTTGTGATCGGTAGACTGGGGTTGGATCTTGGTTCGGGATGATATGTGTAGTATTCGGTGGCCCTGGTTGAGGGGCACAGTTGTCTATTATTCACCTCTCTACTATTTGTGGAAGGGGGTTACAGTTGGGTTTCTTAGATCCTGGTGTCTTTGGGTCTGTTATTTTACAGGAGTTGTCATTTGAAAGTTGTGTAGGAGCTGGAGGGGGGAGCTTGTGTGCAATGGGAGTTTACTGCTCACTGCTGAGTCTTTGCTGCAGAGGCAGTCCAGGAAGCTATTAGTGGACCACCACAGTGCCATCTGGCTTGAGTGGAAATTTGATATTGAGTGTCTGGGGTATGGAAGGGTACCTGGGGGGTGGGGAAGGATTTTTACTTACGGTTACCTGTTGTATTTTATTACTTGTTTTGTTTTTGTATTGTTATCTGTTTTATAGTTTTGATTGTTATGCGCATAGTGGAGGATCAAGTGTACTCACCCCTGATTTCTGATTGTGTTGCTAGCTATTGAGACCACCTGTCTGGGTCTGTATGCTAGAATAGTGTTCAGGAAGCCATGGCCTAGAGTGGACCAGGGTGGTAGCTGGAATTTTCTGATTTCATAATGGCGAATACTGTGAACATCATTTCCTGGAATGTTAAGGGGTTCTCCTCACTGATTAAACATACAAAAGTCTTGCATGCTCACACATGCAAGCAGGCCCATGTGGCTGTCTTGCAAGAGACAACTTACAAAGGAAGAGCATAAGAAATTACTGGGAGGATGAATGGGTGAGTACCATGCTGGTGCCTTTTCCTCTCATAAATGGGGCGTGGCAGTTTTGATTCATAAACGTCTCCCTTTTGGGGCCCAGAGAATTGTGCTGGACCTAAGCGAGGGGGGAAGATATGGATTCATATGTGGTGAGTTACATAACCAGCCGGTTTATGCCCCATCAGTTTTTGACCCTAAATTCTATTGAATGGCTCTGGATATACTGCATATGGCACAACTCACAAATTTAATTTTGGGGAGCACTTAATTGTGCTCTTGAGTCCCACCTGGACCACTCTGCAGGAGGTGGTGCTATGAGGGGGGTTGCTAATTGGATTAAAGTGGTGGCGGATCTTAATTTGGTGGATGCGTGGTAGACAGCCAACCCAGGTGCAAGGGAATATACATTTTCAATCAATCAATCAATCAAATCAATCAATCAAAATCTTTATTTATTCAGGCGAACATCATTGAGCAAAGCTCATTTACAAGATGGACCTGAGTGGTCATACAAATGAGGATACAAGTATTATTACATAGACAAGAATAGAATAAATAGCAATACAATGGCATGAAATGATTATATACAACAATTTACATATATACAAGTAACAATAGAACCATTTAGCCTGTAGGAAAAAGAGGACAAAGGGTATAGCAGTCCTAAATATAAGTTATATGGTCTAAACTAGTTTTAAGTGAATATTATAGGTGATTCGAAGAAAGAAATTGAGTTAATATAATGGATAGAAAAGGGAGGTTTAGTTGGGTCAGATAGGTGGGGGATTATGCTTATAAAAGCAATTGCAGAGCTCTGGAAAAAGGCGGAGAACAATCTTTTGAAGGATGCCAGAGGTAGTAGGCTATCTAGCTTCATGGATTTTGGAGAGAGTTCCATGCAGCTGCTAAGGAATAGCTGAAAGCAGCCCTCCCATACCGGTGCAGGCATTGGGGACCTTTAATGTGATGAGTTTACTGATCCTTAAGGTGTATGGCCTGGTTGTAATTTGGGTAAAGCAATCAGTGATATAGGTCGGTAGTTTGCCTGTTAACGCTTTGAGTATCCAGATAACAGCATTCCTATTTCTTCTGTGTTGCAATGATGTCCAGTTGACTGCCATATAAAGGAGCAATGATGGGTGTTGGAGGGAAGGTCAGTAATAAATCTTATGGACCTGTGATACAGGGTGTCCAGCTTATGTAAGAGATGACATGAACAATGGCAGTAGAGAAAATCAGCATAATCAATGAGGGATAGGAATGAGGCCTGAATTAACCTTTTTGGAATCACTGTTTAGGTAATGTTTTATTCTAAAAATAGTCCGAGCCTCTGTCTTAGCTTTTAAGTAACTCTTCAATATGGACAGAATAGTCAAGCCTGTTATCTATCCAGACTCCAAGGTATTTAAGTTATCAACAAATTCAAGTTTCTCCAAGTAAGGTGGATATATGTAGGGTGTTGGATGCTGGGTAGTGGTAGTACAACTCTTTGTGGTAAAGAACATAGCTTTTGTTTTTTTTGCATTTAGAAGTAGTTTTTGTCAAGTAGATTGTGCTGCAGAATGGAGAATTCGGATTGTAAGTTCACAGGTTTTGAAGGTGAGGGATTGCTGACATATACAGTATCATCAGCAAACAGATGAATGTTAGATTGAGTGAGGTTGGCATCAATATTGTTTATATAAATAGCAAAGAGGATAGGGCCAAGAATAGAGCTCTTGTGGTACACCCTTAGCAGAGGTTTTGAGGTGGATAGGTAATTTCCATTTCTAACCAGTTGCGACCTATCTGAAAGGTAATCCTTAAACCAGTTGGAGGATAGGAATCCAGGCCTAATGAGTTAAGGGAGGTGAGTAATAAGTCATGATCCACTGTGTCAAAGGCTTTACTCAAATCCAGAAACACAGCACAGGTAAAATTTTTTTTGTCCAAATTAGTCTGCCAATCGTTGGTTACCTTGGCTAAGGCAGTAATGGTGCTATGCTTTGATCTAAATCCAGATTGTGCAGAATTTAGAAGGTTATTGTTATCCAGATAGATTTTATTCCCCCCCCACACAAAGCGTGGTCACAGCTTGGTTATATTTATGTGACCTTGGAGAAATATAGTAAGGTACAAGATGTCTCCCACAGTCCTATATTTATTTCAGATCATGCAGTGGTCCTGCTGTGCCTCGAGGTGTCTGCAAAGAGATCGGGAGGGACTATGTGGAGGTTTCCCACATATCTCCTAGAGAAGGAAGACTTTCCACAGCACCTTAGGGAACAATGGGAGTTCTTTTTGGCCACTAATGCTGACATTACGCCTCTAAGAAGTTGCTTTGGGAAGCAGGGAAGGCATTTATGTGGGGGATGGCAATTATTAAATATTTGGCCACCCTCAAAAAGATAAAGCAAGACTAGCAAAGGAAGCTGGAAGATCAGTTGAAAGTTTTAGATGCTCAGCAGGGGCATGTCAGCAACTATGGAGGCTTTGAATCTTATAAGTGCGGGGAGACTAAAACATCCTTATATTTTACCCACCAGAAGTTATTCAAATGGGGTAACAAACCTGGTCCCTTGTTGGCTCATCTGGTTAAGGGCTGCTGCAATTCTAACAGAATTGCTGCTTTGATGGGCCTTGGTGAGAAGGTGGAATCACAAACTGATGTGTTCAGGAGGCCACATGTTTTATCAAAATTTACATAAAGTGAAATGTCTTGATTCTGAGGAGACTGCTGCTGACTTTGTGGCAGGGCTCAATATTCAGGAAGCCATGGAGGAGCAAAAGTCAATATTAGGGCATTGATTGCCAGGGCAGAATTTCTTTGGGCTATCGGGTCATTAAAATGGGGGAAGGCCACCAGACCAGAAGGGTTTACAGCAGAATATTATAAGGAACTTGGGATACCAGAGGAGGCTAAGGAGGAGGGGGACTTGCCAACTTCTTGCTACCCCACTTCCATCTGTTTGCTTCCGAAACTAGGTAAAGACTCTCTACGGAGCTCATACTATAGGATAATCTCTCTCTTGAATTGCAATATGAAAATTATTGCAAAGATCCTGGCATAGAAACATAGACACATAGAATCTGATGGCAGATAAGGACCGATTGGCCCACCTAGTCTGCCCATTTCCCTACCTAACGGATAAGCTGCAGATCCTAGTTAACCGACAGTCTACTTCCTCCTACCACCCACTAGAATTGCCTTATGTCTGTCCCATGCATTCTTGAATTCCCCCACTGTTTCTGACTCTACGAACTCCTTAGTAAGGCTGTTCCATGCATCCACAACCTTCTCTGTGAAGAAATACTTCCACACATTATCTCTGAGCCATCCTCTCATCTTCAAATTGTGCCCCTTGTTCTTGCACATCTCATTTTCTGAAAGATGCTACCCTCTTGGACTTTTGTTGATTCCTTGAGGTATTTAAAAGTTTCTATCATGTCCCCTCTCCTCCTTTCCTCGAGGCTATACATCTTAAGCTCCTTTAGTCTTTCTTCATATGTCTTCTGGTGCAGACCCTCACCATTTGGTTGCCCTCCTCTGGACAGCCTCCTCCTGTCTATGTCTTTGCGGAGATGGGGTCTCCAGAACTGTATACAGTACTCCAGATGTGGTCTTACCAACTGTCTGTACAGAGGGCCAACAACTTTTTGTTTTCTACTGGTGATGCCTCTCCCTGTGCATCCCAGCATCCCCCCAGACCTCCTTACTGCCTTCTCTCATGGCTGGCCCACCTTTAGGTTGTCTGATATGACTATCCCCAGGTCCCTTTCCATTTTTGTTGTTGTCAGTATCTCACCACTCATTGTGTACTCTTCCCCTGTGTTTTTGTTTCCCAGGTGCATTACTTTGCACTTCTATGCATTGAATCTAAGCTGTCATACATTTGACCATTTCTCCAACCTTGCCAAGTCCCTTTTCATCCTTTCCACTCCACCTTGCATATCAACACTGTTGCAGATCTTTGTGTCATCTGCAAAGAGACAAACTTTCCCTTCCAGTCCCTCTGCAATGTCACTTATAAAGACATTAAAAAGGACTGGCCCCAGTACTGAACTCTGCGGTACCCCACTAGTAACCCTCCTTTCTTCACTGTGGACTCCATTTACTATTACCAGCTGTGTCCTGTTGTCCAGGCAGTGTTTTATTCAGGCTACCACCCTGGGGCCTCACTCCCAGGCTGGCTAATTTGTTTATTAATCTTTTGTGCGGGACTGTGTCAAATGCCTTGCTAAAGTCTAGGTAGGCCATGTCCGCAGCCCCTCCCTGGTCTACTACTTTGGTCACCCAGTCAAAGAAATCAATTAGATTTGTCTGACATGACCTTCCTGCTGTAAATCCATGCTGCCTTGGGTCCTGTGCCCCCTGGCATCTAGGTACTCAACAATTCTTTCCTTCAGAAGTGATTCCATCATTTTCCCTACCACTGAGGTCAAACTGATAGGTCTGTAGTTTCCTGCCTCTGTCTTGCTCCCACTTTTGTGAAGGGGAATCACATCTGCCCTCCTCCAGTCCTCAGGTACCACACCATCCTACCATGATTTATTAAAAAGGCTAGTCAGTGGTGTTACTAGTTCTTCACTTAGTTCTTTTAGAATTCTGCGGTGAATCCCATCAGGCCCCATTGCTTTATCCAACTTCAGTTTTAAGAGTTCTTTCAGAACCCTTTCTTCTGTGAAAGGACTAATTTCAACCCCCTATCCAGAGTGCTTCTATTGACTGGATTAGGTATCTCCCCCTGCTTTTCCATTGTGAATACTGAGCAGAAGTATTTGTTCAGTACCCTGCTTTTTCACTGTTGCTCTCTGCCCAGCCACCTTCCTCTTTATTCAGCCTCAGTATCCCTGCCTTAGTCTTTCTTTGCTCCCTAATGTACCTATAAAAGGTTTTATCCTCCTTCTTAACCAAGTTGGCTATCTTTTCCTCAGTTTGGGCCTTTGCTATTCTGACTGCCTTCCTCGCTTCCTTCTGCTTTAACTGGTACAGTTCTCTGTCCTGCTTCTTCTGTGTTTCCTTATACTTCCTGAAAGCTATCTTTTTCTCCCTTACCTTCCCCGCCACTTCTTTTGAGAACCATAGTGTTTTTCCTTTCATTTTGATTTATTTGCTTCACATAAAGGCTTGTTGCCTCTGTGATGGTAGTTTTGATGTTTCCCATTGTTGCTCCACCCTTCCTTCTTGCCTGTTTGCTAGTGCTTTTCTGAGGCACACTCCCATTTTGACAAAATCAGCCTCCTGAAGTCCAGTACCTTCATTTTTGCGTGGCTTGACTCTACAGCTAAGTTTATCATGAACTACACTGTTTGATGACCACTTGTTCCCAGATGGCTACCCACTTCAAGATCAGAGATCCTCTATCCACCCCATTTGAGAGTACCAGGTCTAAGAGTGCTCCTCCTGAGTGGGTTCCAAAACTAGCTGTCTGAGGCATGCCCCTGTAAGTAACGAGAATGGCCCTGTTTTGGATATGGCTGCAGCAAAGGTGCTCCAGTTAACATCTGGCATATTCAGGTCCCCCATCAGCAATACCTCCTTCTTTCTCTGCCATCCCAAGGATGACTTCTTATTTCCTATCCTTTCCTCCCCTGAGATGGGGTCTGTATACAACCCTGTGTGGATTGTGGAGCTATTTCCAGTCTCCAGGGTGACCCACAGTGCCTCCCTCCTCCCTGTTTACCCTTTAGTTATGTTGCTTTGATCCCTTCCTTACATAGAGGGCTACCTCCTCCTCATCTTCCTCTCTGTCCCTCCTGTGGATTGTGTACCCTGGTATGATGACATCCCAATCATGGTTCTCTGTGCACATGTTTCTGTGACTGCCATAATATCCAAGTATCCCTCTTCCATCAAGGCCACCATTTCAGGTAATGTTTTACCTAGACTATGGGCATTGGTACTCATTACCCTCCATTTTTATGGCTTTATTTCTTTTTGCCCCATCCCTGTCCTTACTGCCTTTTTCTTTTTCCCCATTTACCCCTGACCTTCTCCCTATGGACTGCTCGATCTTGGTGTTTACCTCACCAATTTCCCAGATTTTTTGGGGAGGGCTAGGATTTCCCTTCTCCTTTTCAGTGCCTTCCCCCCTTGGCTAGTTTAAATGCTTGCCAATTAAGCATTTAAACCTATTACCTAGGATCCTGGCTCCCATCCTGGATAGATGCAGACCATCGCACCTAAATAGGCCTGCATCCCTCCAGGTGGAGCCCCAGTCCACAATGAAGCCAAAGCCCTGAGCTATGCACTAGTTTTTCAACCAGTCATTGAATCCCATGGGGCAGAGTATCCTAGCCTCATCCATACCATAGACAAGTAGCACTTCTGAGAAAGTTACCATGTGTGCTACTTGTCTAAGGCCCCTCCTCAACTCCACAAACTCCTGTTGCACTGCTCTGATCCCATTCTCAGCCAGGTCATTCATCCCAAGGTGGATAATGACATCCAGCTCCCTCCCCCTTGCAGCTGCTCCCACGATCCTGAGGATTTGTTTCCTGGGCTTCTAAGCCATGGTGCTGGGCAGGCACCTTACCTCCCTTTCCACTCCCTCCCCAAGTTCCCCCCCCTTAAAATTGAGTCCCATACCAGGAATTGTTTCCTTCCCCTGTGGGGTCCTGTGACACCCTCATGTGGGTCTCCATTGTGGATGTTTCTAGCATCCTCCTTTGTCTCCACTACAGGTGCCTCCATAGAGGAACCATGCTCCACCAGAGTGGTGAATGAATTATGGAGAGGCACAACTGGATGGCTTTGCCTCTGTTCCACCACCCTCACCCTCTCTGAGCCCAATGTGGTCCAACCACTCCTCTTTCTTGGCAACCTATGAGATAGTGGTGGCAGCCTGGGTGGGGGAGCAGATTTCCTGAATTCTTGCCAGATCAGCATGGAGATGAACAACCTCCTCCCTCAGACCAGAGAGGTGCCTGCAAATAGGGCAGCAACATAGTCTACAGAATGCCTCCTGGAAGACTGCTGCTCCACAGCCAGTGCATTGCACCACTCCCCACATGTCTGTGTCCCTTCCAGTTACAGATGCTTTTCTTTTGTTGTTTTTTGTTCTTGTTTTAGTGTGTGCAAGCTTGTGAGTGTCTCTACCCCCTATTCAGTGTGCTGTGCCTTTAAGGATATGAACAGGTGTATGTTTTTAGCAGTTTTGGGAAATTATGTAGAACCCCTGCTATAAAGGAAGGTATGCGCTTGGGTGGGTGGGGTGAGGGTTAGAGTGGAAGGGAGGAGTAAACCTAAGCCATCCACAAAACAACTACAACTCTGACCCTCCACCGAGGGAGTGCCTTTTCCCTTCAGACACCTATTTCCCAGAGGTTAAGTAACAGGTCTAGTCACAAATTACTGCAAATATCTCCCAGCTATAGTTCCTCACCGGCAAATTAAAGTTAAAACTAAGAAAAGCCAAACTGAAAACAGAATCAATACTAATTACTTACACAGGTCCAAAAGTAATAATTCAGTTCAGTGTAGTCTAGAAAATAACCTCCTTGATCCAAGGAAGCTGGGGTTGCTTCTCACTTTCTCTGTCTCTCAGTCTCAGCAGACGGAGACCACAAACAACTCCTGTTATACATCCTCAGTTCAACTAGGCCCCTTTCAGCTCCTCCCCTTAACAGACACCTATTTCACAGAGGTTAAGTAACAGGTCTAGTCACAAATGACTGCAAATATCTCTCAGCTACAGTTCCTCCCCGGCAAATTAAAGCTAAAACTAAGAAAAGCCAACCCCAAAAACAGAATCAATACTAGTTACTTATACAGGTCCAAAAAGTAATAATTCAGTTCAGTGTAGTCTAGAAAATAACCTCCTTGATTCAAGGAAGCTGTGGCTACTTTCTCACTCTCTCTGTCTCAGTCTCAGCGAGCATTTGAGCAGGTTCTTCCACGGTTCATCTACTTAGATCAGACCGGTTTGTGAAAGGGCACCTGTCCAGCCATAACATGCTGTGTCTCTTGAATGTCATACACTGGGGTTCTTGGCAACTGGACACCACACTCTTGCTTTTAATTGACACCGAGAAGGCCTTTGACCTCATAGAATGGCCTTATTTGTTTCAGGTGTTGGGAGATTTGACCTGAGAGAGTCATTTGTGCAGTCGGTCAAATTACTCTACATAGCACCTAAACTCAGGATCCTGGCAAATGGAAGATTCTCTGAGGAGTTCAGTCTGTATCGGGGTATGAGGCAGGGCTGCCCCCTCTCTACCTTATTGTTCACCTTGGCAATTGAGCCACTAGCTATTAAAATCTGTGTCACAGAGGCTATAAAGGGGGGAAGGAATTCATCTGACCTGGCAGCAGAAACTCACTCTATGTGCTGACAACCTCCTGTTATTTGATACTGAACCACTGACCTCCATGCTGTTGGTTATTGATCAATTTGTGGCATTCTCAGGGTATAAACTGAATTTCCATAAATCTGAACTCCTGCATTTGGGGCAGAGGCTGCCACCTGATCAGTTGCAATGGGAATAGGCTCTGGGCAGTTAGAACTGCCCTTACTTGGGAATCAAAGTCGGAAAGGATATCGGAGTCTGTGTACTTTAAATAAAAGACTGATGTTCAATATCATCTTGGGAGAGCTGGAGTGGTGGAGAGCTTGCCAATATGGACAGGGTGTATTAACTTACTAAAGATAAATACCTTGCCTAGACTATTATACATTATGCAAGGACTTCCAATGGGACCTTCAAGGACATTAAATGTCTGGAGCAGGGCTTCTCAGTTTTTATTTGGCAGAATAGAAGACCTGGAATGAGCCTTTAGAGGCTTACAAATGCACCATAATGAGGTGTGCTGGGCTTTCCAGATATGAAGGGTTAATGTTTAGCTATTCAGCAGTGCTATATCCATGATTGGGTTGATAGCGGGGAGGCAGCTGGCTGGGTGGACCTAGAGGAGGTGGAGGTGGGACCGACATTGTTGGCTCACTTGAATCTGGACAGGCTTCGGGCATATGGAGTAGCTGCAGGGCACAATCTGCTAACCAGATACACTCCTGCGGCATGGGTGGGGGTGTAGTAGATGGAAGGCCAAAGATGATAACACACTTTTGCTTCCTGTGGTGGGGAACCTGGGTTTCCTCCCTGGTTTGAAGGATGGAGGCTTTTGGTTATGGGAGCAGTGGTGGGTGAAATGTATTGGAGATCTGTATTCTGGGGAAGGTATAAGGTCCTTTGAGGACCTGCAGAGAAGGTTCAGGATTCTGACATCTCATCATTTCTGATATCTACAGGTTTGAGCCTATGGGAGGAGTATTGGATGGGAACCACTAGATAGCTCCCCTCTGTATTCACTGGAGCTTATTGCTTATAGTGTTCGGGTGTCCCATAAGGGGGTTATAGCTCAAGTGGCCAGGCAGGATAGGGATAGTTTCCCTGAACTCTCTCTCTCTTAAGGTCAAACATTTATGGGAATGTGATCTGGCTGTGGTCATTCTGGAAGACTGCTGTAAAGATATCCTGACCCTTCACATAGGACTTCTGCTTTGTAATAGATATAAGTAGTCAGCATATAAATTTAGTCACAGGCTTAATTCACCCTTAATGTGGTTCATAAGTTTCGTCCCACCATCTACTCTGTTTGTGAGCACTGTCAAACTGATATAGGCACAAATAATCATTACTTTTGCAAATGTCACCTAATTAGGTCATTTTGGGAGGCAGTAGAGAGGGAGCTCTCTACAGTAGCTGGCACTGTGATCCCATGTACCCCTCTACCTATGCTCTTTGGGATGGAGGATATGAGGCTGGTGATTGGGCCCCAAACCCCAGATGGGGCTGGGTTCTACTGATTATGCTGAGACAGTGCATTCAAAATACCTGGGTCTCCTGTGTCACCCCCATGGTGATGCAGTGGAAGACCCTTGCCCTTCAGGCTCTCTCTCTCTCTCTCTCTCTCTCTCTCTCTGGAACACCTGACCTACCTGCTTAGGGGTCAGGAAAAACTCTTTGAAAGAAGTTGGGCTACATTTCTTAGTTCCCTCCTAGCAGCGGAGGCCACGGTACTTTGGGAGGGTTTCCGTTAGGGAGAAACTGAGGGGGAAATATGTGAAACAACTGGTGGGGTGGGGTTCCCTCTTGTGGGGGCTTGAGGGTTCCACCGTGTGCACTAGTAATTATTGTATTCATTTTTTGTATCAATTTATTGTTGTCATTATTGCTTTTTTTAATATTTTTTCATTATTAATGTGTATCTCCTGGAAAGAATGTTATGGGTGCATTGCTGGCTTAGAATTCCTATTTATTTTTTATCAATGTTATGATTCCATAAGTTCAGGTTGGACTGTATGATTTATTATCAGGAGATGGCCTTTTTCTTTGTATGTAATTATATTCTTCTTTTATTGTACTTTAATTTAATTGATTATGTCATGTTGTGGGTTTTCCTAGTTGTCAGTTAATGTCCAAGTTACAAAGAAACATAGAAACACAAAATCTGTTGGCAGATAAGGACCATACGGCACACCCAGTCTGCCCATTTCCCTACTTACTACTGCAGCTCCAGATCCTATCTGATCTGTGGCTCTCCTGCTCTGCGCATCTCCAGGGTACCCTTATGTCTATCCCACGCACTCTTGAACCCTCATATTGTTTTCACCCCCACCACTTCTGCTGGAAGCCTGTTCCATGGCTCTGTCACCCTTTCAGTGAAAAAGTGCTTCCTAACATTACCCCTGAGCCTTCCACCCTTCAGCCTCATATCATGCCTCCTTGTTCTTGTGCAGAGTTTTCTCTGAAATATGCATTCCACCTGTACCCTGTTTATTCCCCTAAGGTACTTGAAAGTCTCTATCAAATCTCCCCACTCCCTTCTTTCCTCCAGTGAATAGATATTAAGGTCCTTATATCTTTCCTCATATGGCTTCTGGTGCAGTCCATGTACCATCTTCATTGCCCTTCTCTGGACTGCCTCTATTTTGTCAATGTCATTCTGGAGATGAGGTCTCCAGAACTGGACACAGTACTCCAGCTGAGGCCACTGTTGCTATTCCCTTGTTCTGTTCTTGTGTCTGCTTATGATTTAATGACAATGTAATAAATATTATTAAACAACAAGAAAAAGGAAATGTAACATTGGGTGGGTACATGCCATGCATTTCCATGTATTGCACATGCAAGGTACATAAGAATGTAATGGAGGGATTGGAATGCAGCAGCAAACATGGCTTTAGAATGCCAAGGTTGTGTGCAATTTTTGAAATTCTGCTGGGATGAGATTTCAGAATGCCATCAGTCAGCCACTGTGGAATGCAGCAATAACACAATCTCAGTATCTAGGATGTGGTCAGGATGCACAGTTTCAGAATGTGGTGACCACATGCAATTTAATAATATGACAGGGATGCATATTTTTGGAATGTGGTGGAATGCATACTTGTGGGGGGGTGGAAGGAAAAGGCATTTTCAGAATGTGATGGGTATGCACAATTGAAAAGGTAATTATGGAATATTGAGATGATGAGCATTTTTTGGAATGTGACATGGATGCACAATTTTGGAATGTAATGGTGACACAATTTCAGAATTAGGCAGGGATGCATAATTTCAGTGGGTGGCTGAGACACACAATTTCAGAATGTGGAAGAGACAGAAAATTTGGAATGTGGCAAAAACTTGCAATTTCAGCATGTTGCAGGGATGCACAATTTTGAATGTGGTGGTGACACAATTTAAGAATGTGGCATTGACACACAACTTCAGATGTGACAGTGACATGCAATTTTGGAATATGGCAGAAGTGCACAATGTCAGAATCGCAGGTATGCACAATGTTGGAATGTGGTAGGGATGCAATGCACAATTTTGAAATGCGGTGAGCATTTTAATTTGAATATGGCAGGGACATGCAAATTCAGGATAAAAAGGTGTCATGTCACATTCCATCCATGTGGATTCCCACTGTATTCCAAAATGGTCGGTCCCTGCCAAATTCCTAGATGTATGTTCCTGTCACATTACAAGGTCATGTCCACACCATATTTGAGACTGGGCATCACTGTCACATTCTGGGCCTGATTTTATAAGGTGATGCAGCAGTGCAGCAGACTCATGCTAGTGTTCAAAGCAAGTTGAGATTTGCACTGAACATTGTGACAAGTGTGATTTTCCAAGATTAATGCTATAATGCCTGTCGCAAGTCCAGAACCCAGGGTGCAAGAGTTAGACTACCATCTGCCTGGCCTACCCTCATGTCCGGATTATGACACTTGTGCCAACCCTTTGGCACAAGTAGCTGTACAGTGGGGAAAGTGTTGCAAATGTACTGCACCTTTGAAAATCAGACCATTCTGTGTCTGAGGGGCTTTGATGCATCTGTGACCCCTTTGCATCAGACACAGGGCTTGACACAACCCCTGCATTCACTTTGTAAAATTGGGCCCTCTGAGTTTGCATGCCTCTACCTCACATTCAGAAATTGTGCACCACCTTGACATTCTATCGCTCTAACCAGTGCTGCATTTCAAAACCACTTCTAGACACATTCTACAGTACAGTACCATTCATCTAAACATTCTGAAAATGCGTGGACTGCACCAAACCCTGTGCCAGTTTTTTTTAAATGATTACTACAACTATAGTTTCTTAAGTGGTGGAGAAATAAGTCCTGTAAGGTTGCTAGACTGGAGTATTAAGCAGAGAGTTCTGGTTATGACATTATCAGTAGCTATTCACTGAAAATGGCTTTTTTGAACAGGCAGTGAAATCAAGGTTACAAAATAGCTCAAAACTTTAAAACAAAGTAATTTAGAGATCTAATTTCTGTTATGTGGCTTATTGGGGGTATGCTGATTCTAATTCTGCAGTGCAACACTTACGGCCAGCTCCGTCTTGAAACTGTGCTTCACCTTGACATTTTGTAGCTTTGTCCAGTGCTGAATTCCAAAATCACCTCCTACCACATTGTTAAAGTTTAGTATCATGCATCTGAACATTTTGGAAATGCATGCAGTGTACCGAACCCTGTGTCAGGTTTTCTTTTGTTATAAATTATTACTACAACTACTGTTTCTTAAACTTTGGAAAAATAAGTTCTAAAAGGCTGCTGACATGGAGGACTAGGCTGTGAGTTCTGGTTACGATATCATCGGTTGCTCTTCACTAAAAGTTTTTTTTTTAACAGGGGGTGAAATCAGGGTTACAAAATGGCTCGTAACATTTGGACAAAGTAGCTTAGAGATCTAATATTTGTATGATGCTTATTGTCACATGTTAATTCTAATCCTGAATGGAGCACTTTCGAGGGACTCACTTTAAATTGTTCCTTGGGGCTAGTAGTGCTTGACCAGTCAGATGAGGCACTACCACTAGGATGAAAACACAGAGGATGGGAAAGTTACTGAGCATGTGAACTGGAGGCAGCCAGGCAAATTAATATGTAGAGGGGTGGCTGTGTGTGTGTGTGTGTGGGGGGGGAGATGGAGAGGGAGAGGGGGAGAGGGGGAGAGAGAGAGAGAGAGAGAGAGAGTGGGGAATAAAAGCTGAATTATAAAAAAAGAGCTGTCTCTTTTATAGCCCACTTTCTTCTATTGCTTGGGTATGCAGTGATGTCATTATTTTGTAAGCAGTATTTTTAACTATATGCATTTCCAAGCAGTGGTAAGAAGTGGAGGAGGGATCTATACTTGAACACAAATTAGAGATGAACTACATGAAAATCAATGGGAGTTTTAGCATAATACAGTGGAATGGATTTTCAGACAGGTGTCACTGACACCCTGACATCCTGAAGTTACATCCAGAAGTTAGACCCCACGAAGTTACTGTGATTTGTGACTACTACAATGTCACTTGCAGCACAAAATGAAATGTATATCATTTTTTATGCAGGCTGCAACAGACTGCAGAAACTATGATAAGAACAGGGGAAGGGAAGGGAAGGGAGGATGTGGGGGTGGATTCTAGTCCAATCAGTGAGGACAGGGTCAGGGAAGAAATGGGGAAGTTGAGGAAAGACAAGTCTATGAGTCTGGATGCAATGCATCCTAGGGTGCTCCAGGAGCTGCTGGCACTACTACTGACATTATTTAACTTGTCCTTAGACACAGGGAAGGTTTCAGTGGACTGGAAGAGGGCAGATGTGGTGCCACATAATAAAAGTGGCAGCAGGGAGGAGGCTGCCAATTATCTCCCATCAGCCTCCACATCAGTGGTGGATAAGGTGATGGAGGTGATCTTGAAGGAAAGGGTGGTTAGGTACTTGGAAGATAGTGGGCCACAGGACATCCATCAGCATGGCTCCACATGGGGAAGATCATGTCAGAGGAACCTGATTGAGTTCTCTGATCAGGTGACAAGGGTAGTTGATTGGGGGGGCAGTGAACGTGGCCTATCTGGACTTCAGGAAGGCCTTCGACACTGTGCCCCACAGGAGTCTAGTAAACAAACTTGAGAACTTGGGAGTGGGACAGAAAATGACAAGGTGGGTGGAGAACTGGCTGACAGGTAGAAACCGGAGGGTGGTGGACATAGTAGCCAATAGCGAGACATGATTCACCAGTAACCACACTTGGGAGGCTTGCACCTGGCTATGTACTGTCTAAGAGACTGAGCAAAAAGGGGGAGAAGTGGCCCTTATGTCAATGAAAATATCAAAGCTACAGAAACTCAGACTATACATAAGGAGCCAGAAGAACTGTGGGTCACCCTAGAAACAGGAAATGAGATGGCCATATGAACTGGGGTTGTCTACAGGCCTCCAGACCAGGGGAGGACATAGACATATTACTGTTAGAAGATATACAAAACATGACAGCTAAAGGAGAGGTTCTGATAATGGGAGTCTTCAATATGCCAGATACAGATTTGTCAATACCAGCAGGAACATCCACCAGACCTAGACACATAGTGGATTCCCAGCAGGGGGAGGGCCTCAAACAACTGGTACAACAACCCACAAGAGACAGGGCTATCCTAGATCTAGTACTGACTAATGGGGAAAGGATCACAGATCTCTGGGTAGAAGGTCACCTGGGGGCCAGTGACCATCACAATGTATGGTTCAATTTGGCCACTAGAATTAAATCATCCCATTCCAAGGCAAAAATATGGGACTTCAGAGGAGCGGACTTTGATAAGATGGCCAACAGAGTTAAGCTAGCCCTGGTAAGAAGAAATACAGGTGAGGGGGTACAGGCAAAGTGGGAAGTAATTAAGGATGCAATACTTGAAGCAACATACAATTGTGTTAGAGAAAAAAATCAAGAGCAAAAGAAGGAGGAAACCACTTAGCTTCTCAAAAACGGTAGCAGAAAAGGTCAGAGCCAAAAGGCTGGCATTCAGGAAATATAAGGGAATGCAGCGGGACGAAGATAGGGAGACATACTAAACTTCCCTAAGGGAAGCAGGGAAGGCAGTAAGGCAGGCAAAGGCCCAAACTGAGGAAACACTAGCATGGACAGTAAAAGAAGGGGCAAGACTTTCTATAGATACATTAGTGAAAGGAGAAAGTCCAGAGGGGTGTATTGCTATGATCAAAGAGGATAAGGGGAGTGTGTGGAAGAGGAGCAAGGAGAAGCATCTATCCTAAATAGATACTTCTGCTCAGTATTTACTGAGGAGAAGGTAGGGCAGGGCCCACAACTCAGCACCATGGACACAGGAGGGGGGAGGGAGGTGTACACTAGTCCCTTCACAAAAGAAAGAGTCCTGCAAGAGCTTGCTAAGCTCAAGGTGGACAAGGCAATGGGACCTGATGGCATTCATCCCAGGGTACTAAAGAAGCTAAGGGTGGAACTAGAAGAGCCATTATCAGAACTGTTTAGTGAGTCTCTGAGCACAGGAGCAGTCCTGGAAGACTGGAGAAGGGCTCATGTGATCCCGCTCCACAAAAGTGGTAACAGGGAGGAGGAGGCAGGGAACTACAGACCAGTCAGTCTTACCTCAGTTGTGGGCAAGATTATGGAGGCATTCCTTAAGGAAAGGATAGTGCAACACCTGGAATCCATAGGAGCACGGGATCCAAGACAGCATGAGTTTATAACAAGAAGGTCCTGTCAAACTAATCTCATATATTTCTTTGACTGAGTAACCAGAGTGGTGGACCAAGGGGGTGCAGTTGATGTCGCCTACCTTGACTTCAGCAAAGCTTTCAATACTGTTTCACATAGAAGATTGATTAATAAGCTGGGTAGGATTGGGGTGGGTCAGAAGTTGGTCAACTGGGTGGAAAACTGGTTGGCAGGCAGAATACAAAGAGTGGTGGTAAACAGTATACAGTCAGAAGAGATGCAAGTCACAAGTGGGGTGCCTCGGGGATCAGTCCTGGGACCAGTCCTCTTCAATATCTTCATCAGTGACATTTAAGATACACTGGAGGTAAGGTTTGTCTATTTGCAGATGACACCAAGATCTGCAACAGAGTAGATGATCCAGATGGGGTGGACAGAATGAGAAGAGATCTGGATAAACTGGCAAAATGGTTGGAAGACTGGCAACTAGGGTTTAATGCAAGAAGTGCAAGATCATGCACATAGGAGAGAGAAACCTTGAAGCCACCTATAGGTTGGGAGGGAAGTTGCTGGCAATCACAAGGAAGAAAGAGACTTGGGCATCATCATCATCATCATCATCACAGATGACCTAAATCATCCAAACAGACCACTAAGGCAGTAGAGTAAGGCTAGAGGGATGTTGGGGAATTGTATTAGTAAGTATCGAAGTCAGAAGAGGAGGTAATAATTCCTCTTTACAAGACACTAGTTAGTTCCCATCTGAGTACTGCATGCAGTACTGGAGGCCACACCTGCACAAGGACATTATCAAAATGGATGCAGTCCAGAGAAGGGCAACCAAAATGGTGCAGGGACTGCATCAGAAAACATATGAGGACAGATTAACAGAGCTCAGTATGTATACCCTAGAGCAAAGGAGGGAGAGAGGTGATATGATCGAAACATTCAAACATCTTAAGGGCCTTAACAAGGTGAAAGAGTCTAACATGTTTCAATATAAGAAAAATAGGACAAGAGGACACAGCATGAGATGAGAGGGAGACTGATTAAGGGGTAATGTGAGGAAGTTCTTTTTCACAGAAAGGTTGGTGGATGCATGGAACAGCCTACCTCAGGAAGTGGTGGATATGAATACAGTGCAGGGCTTCAAACAGTCATGGGATATGCATAAAGGAGCAATACAGATGAGTATGAATAGATAGGCCATTCACAGAGTACAGGCCTATGGTACATTCATAAGGTAGAAAAAATAGAAAGACTGGATGGGCCTTGCAGTCCTTATCTACCTTCAAGTTTTATGTTTCTATGTGGTAAATGGGGTGCACTCAGAAGAGGTGAGGGTGACAAGCAGGATACCCCAGGGGTCGGCGCTGGGGCCCATCCTCTTCAATATCTACGCCAGCGATATTGTAGGGGAACTACAGGAGAAGGTCTGCCTTTTTACAGATGATATGAAGATATGCAACAGGGTGGATACCCCAGAGGGAGCGAATGCTATGAGGGAGGATCTGAGATTGCTGGAGGGGTGGTCTGAAACTTGGCAGCTAAAATTCAATGCCAGGAAATACATAATGATGCACATCGGGAGAAATAATTTGAGGGCAAAATACACACTGGGAGGGGAGGTAATGATGCCATCTGAGCAGGAAAAGGACTTGTATCATAATCACAGCTAACCTTAAGGTAGGGACCCAATGCAGCAAGGTGGTGGGAAAAGCTAACAGAATGCTGACCTGCATAGGGAGAGGGATAACCAGTAGAAAATGGGAGTGCTGATGCCAGTCTACAGTTCCATGGTGAGGGCCTCGCCTGGAGTATGGGGTTCAGTTCTGAAGACCTCACCTCACATAATGACATAGATGCCTTAAAGAGTACAGAGAAGGGCCACAAGGATGGAGCTTGGGCTAAGTGAGAAGTCATACAAAGAGAGGGTGAGGGTGTTGGATCCGCACCCACTTGAAACCAGAAGGAAAAGGGGGGATATGATAGAAACATTTAAATATGTGAAGGGGATCAATAAAATGGGAGGGACTTATTCACAGGGAAGATAGGCACTAAAAGTAGAGGGCATGGACTGAGGGTGGAGGGGGTAGGTTTAGGGGGAATGTTAGAGGGCAGCACTTTACTGGGAGGATGGTGGTGCCCTGGAACAGTCTGCCAGTGGAGGTGGTAGAGGCAGGAATGCTGGAGGGATTCAAAGTGGGGCATGTAAAGGGAGGGAAGGGCAGACTCAATGGATAAACAAGGTCCTTTTCTGCTGGCACATGTCTATGAATCTATGAATATTTAAAAATCAGGTTGGGAAGTTTTGGCACATCAGGAGTGTGACAGGGTGGAATAGGACCCTGTCCCATTTGCTACGGAGAAAGTATTTAAATGCAAGGATCTGTTCTATTCCTTTTCTGTCTCTTCTCTGTCTGGTTGAGCAATCTAATTTTCCTGTGAGACTTTGGATTTGATCACCTCTACAGTTTCACAGTTCTTTGCCTCTCACTGACTCTCAGTCCTCTCTTGCTGTATTTTCCTCCCTTGCATATCTCTAATATAGAAATATGTGCAAATCATTGTATGGAAATGTAACTGATATTGGGATCCTTTGTCTGCAAAATATATAGCATTACTTTTGAAATATATATAATTATATTGTAAGATGATTGCAGAAAGCTATTGTAAACACTAGAGGTTACTTGAGTGCAAATCTTTAAGCTTTTTGCAAAAGCTGAAGGGGTCTCAGCAAGCACACTGTTCCAGCAGCTCCTGAAACTTGCAAGAACAGGATGTTTGTCAAGAGTGGGGTCTGAAAGGAGTTATAAGAGCTAAGCTGCAGCTGCAAGACAGATTAGGAAAACAAGGGACACAGAGACTGACAGAACATTTTTTTTTATTTTGCCTTTGTAAATGGACAAGTTTATTTTATAATACTGGTAGTGTAAATAAATAATTTTTGGGGAACTCTACAACTGCTCCTGGTTTTCCTATGCTTTCTGACCTGTGCTTCAATGACAAGGAGGATACTGGCTAGGTCAACAAATTGGACTATGCATTACAGTTTACCCTTTTGAAAATAAGGACCTATTAAAATGACATCTTAGTATGAAACCTCACTTTAAAGAGCATCAATTTCAATGTCCCCCCAATCCCTGGAGCTCAATTGCAGGGTTGTTTCTAGGGTCTAAAAAGATTACGGGCTTGAGCCCCTCCTCCTCCTCCTCCTCCTCCTCCTCCAGGGAGTTGGAAATCTTTTATCTGCAGCTAATGAAAAATGATTCAGAGCTCCAGCCCTAATGCCTGCCCTTAGTGATGCCCCTGCTGGATTGCCTTTACAGGATTCATGTAGTACAATAGTCACATCTTGTCACTGCAGGGATTTAGGAAGGGAAGTAATTGTAATAAAGTTCTGAGAAACCATTCCCAGTTTCTTTTCCTTTCTGGAGGGAGCAATCCCCAACCCTGATATTTTGTGACATCTTAGTTTGGGTAGCCATGGGCATGCTTCATAAAAATGACTTAGGTGTTTTTTCTTCTATTTTATAGGTCAGTTTGGTTACAATCAAAGCCACCATTCAACCGATAGTTGAGTGACGGCTTTAATTTCAACCAAATGGCCATCTAAAACATAAAAAGCTGTAAGAAACAAAATGCCGTCATTAACTTGTATGGAGTGTGCATGCCACCCTGCTCTCCAAGCTAAGACATCAAACACGTCTGAGGATGAGGATGGGGTCCTCATACCAGGAAGAGGAATTGAATAGGTGGCCAGCAGCTCATAGTCAAATAATGATCTCTTCCTTACCTACAATAAATGCTTGCATTAGGAAAAATGTGGCTATTTGGCTAATGGGGTTTTATGAAGGATATCCAGCACCAGGGAATTTGCTGCTCCCCACTCCCCAAAGAAAGCACAACTGGGATAGGACCTCATGAAGTAACTGAGGGTGAAGCTATAACTAACCATATTGTAGCTAAGCACAACATTATCCTCAGCATCATCACAAGGTTTTTAAAAATGGTGGCAGTGTTGTACCAACCTTTGGCAGAATTATAACCCATATATCTGGATTGTTACAAGCTACAAGTAAACCTAATATCTTTTTAAAACAGCTCTTCAAATGTTTTCAAGCTATGACAGATAATTTTCATAAATGTTCCACTTTAAATACATTCTAATTTGTGGTGCACCCTGAAGTTTAAGAGGAAACACTTGTGTTATTGTTTCCCTCCCATAGAAACAGACAGCAAACTATAGACACTATCAGCAGAGAAAGACCACTGGTCAATGCAGTCTGCCCTATTTTGCTTTCTTACCTTACCTTTGACCTATTGGTCAGGTGGGGTTCCCTCCAGCCCTCCCCCTGTGTCTACCATACTAGTTCCCTTTGGTGTAACAATCATGCCCCTTACTCTGCGCCAATCATGCGTGAACTAATTAATGGTCTTTGCTCCTACTACTACTTCTACCTGTAGGCTGTTTGATGGCTCAAACACAACCTATGAAACAACAATTCCTTATATCCCTCCTGAACTTCCCTCCCACCAGTTTCTACTCTTGCCCCCTTGTTGCTGACTCACAGTTCCTAGTGAATAGTTCTCCATTGTTCACCTTGTTTATTCCCTCAGGAACTTGAAGGGTTCTGTCATGTCACATCTCCCTTCTGGCCTCGAGTGAGTACGGTTCAGTTCCTCTAGCCCTGCTGTCTATGAATCATTTTGTTGACCCTTCTCTGAAACAAGTCCAGTCTACTTCTATCTTTTCTCAGGTGGGGACTCCAGAACTGGGCTGAGTAATCCATATGGGGCCTCAACAGTGAGCTACACAGTGGCAAGTTCACCTCCTCCTATTACTATCAAAACCAGTCTCAGTGCAGCCCAACATTCTAGTTACCTTTCTAGGCCTTATTACATTGACTGGTTTGTTTGAGGGAATCACCTATGATGACTCACAAGTTTCTTTTTTCCAAAGTAGAAGCCAACCTGACCACCCCATCTAGTTTTCTGTCCTAGGGTTCCTCTTCCCTACGTGTATCATGTAGCACTTTTGGCCTTGGATCTCTGGTGACAGACCTTGGATCACCTCTCTAACCATTCCAGGTTCCTTTGCAATTCCCTCACTCCTGTCCATCCTGATGGACATCTTTGTGTTGTTTGCAAAGGAACACATCTTGCCCTGTATACCTTCCCCTATATTTCTGATAAACATGTTGAAAGGAAAAGAGCCCAGAACTGAATCCTGCAGAACCCCACTTCTCACAACTCTATCTCCCAATTTGACCTTGTTGACCACCACCCCTGTTGCTTCCCACCAGCCAGTTTCCCACTTATTTTACCATGTTTTTCTCAATTCCCAAATCCTCTAACTTCTTTAGCAGCCACCTGTGTTGCACCAAGTTGAATACTTTGTTGAAGTCAAAGTAGAGTAGATCTATTTTCTGTCCCTTGTTTACTGTCCTTGTTAACCAGTCAAGGAATACTATCAGGTTGGTCTGACATGACCTCCCTGCCACAAATTCATGCTGTTTACTATCCAGGAGCCCACTGCTTTCCAGGTACTGTAGGTCATCAGGTCCTCCCCGGCAATTGTCTCTATCAGTTTGTCTTCAATGCTGCAAAGACTGACAGGTCTGTAATTTCCTAGATCCTCTCTACCCCCTCCCTTGTGGAGTGGAACCATGTCTGCTGCCTTCTAATCCATCTGAGCCACTCCTCTCCTTAGTGAGCTATTGAATAGCACTGCAAGGGGTCATCCATTTCTAATTCTAATTCCCTGTATACTCTTGGTTATCCCATCTGGTCCTGGTGGCTGTCTACTTTCAAGGCAGGAAACCCTTTTCTTACTGTCTCTAATGAGATCTCTTATCATCTGCATTTCCTGAAGTACCCTTGATGCTGCTCTAATTCCACTTTCTGGTGCAGGCCCACAGTGAAACTTAGTCTTCTGTCTTTCATTCTGTATAGCCCTCCTCCTCTGCAAGCCTAACTATTCCGTCTTCATTTTTTCTCTGATGTACTGGAAGAACTCTTTCTCCCATCCCTTGGCACTTTCTGTAATATGCTACTCTTTGTTTGCCTTTGTGCTCTGACTGCCTTCTTGGCCTCCTTCATCTTACTCTGGTACTCCCTCACACCTCATCCCTTGACTTTTCTTGTAGTAAGCAAAGGCGTTTCTTCTGCCCTCACTGCCACCCGTACCACTGTAGAGAACCAGATTGGCCTCTTACATAGAAACATAGACTTTGACGGCAGATAAGCACTGCTTCACCCACCCAGTCTGCCCATTTCCCTACCTATTATTGGATAAGCTGCAGATCCTAGTTAACCAACAGCCTATTTCTTCCTAACACCCACCAGAATTGCCTTATGTCTGTCCCATGCATTGTGCTTATTGTTCTTGTTGACCTCTCAAGCATGTGTTAGTTGTTTTGAGAATGGCCCCATTAATTACTCCACACTTCTGCTCCACTCTCTTGATCTTATCTGCACCTACCAGTTTCCCCCAATTATTTCCCTCATGTGGCCAAACATCTGCCCCATCTGAAATCCAGAACCACAGCTTTTGACAGGGGTCTATTCTTACCCAGGGCCAGTTCAGCCATATGGAATTGTTGTCACTGGACCCCAGTGGTTCCCAAACCCTCACACCATCCACCATTTCTGAGTTGGTGAGCACCATAACAAGAATGTCAGCTTGCCTTGTAGGATACCTGATCAGTTGTACCAAACAGGCAGTCCTACAGTGCAAATGAGTAGACCAGATCTCTAGTGCTTCTAGCTACTGTGGTATCCCAGTCTATGTCTGGTAGATTGAGATCTTCCACAACCACTAACTCCCTCTTGTGGCCCCTCACAATTTCTTCCCCCATTTGTCTGTCTTTCTTGACCCAAGTCCTGGCAGTCTGTAGACTGTTTCCAGACATAACTTCTTCCTTAGTCCATTGTCAACTGTATCCAACATGATTCTGTCTTCCTCCCCATCTCTGATTGATTCATCTTCTGCGCCTCTCTCCTTCCCTATCATATAGGGCTTTTCCACTGCTTTTTCCCTTTATCCGATTCCACCAAAACAGGGTACACCCCTGGTATTGCCATGTCCCAGTCATTGGTCCCAGTGGCCCATGTATCAGTGATGGCCACCAGATCTAACCCTGCATCTTCCACTATCCCCTGGAATTTGCTGATTTTATTTTCCAGGCTTCTGGTATTTCAGCAGACCACCTTCCGGCCTGTATTTTTCCTGTCACCTTTATGTCAATGCCTCTTCCTTTGTCGCTCCCTCACTCTTTTCCTTCCTGCTGTTCCTGTTCCTTGCTGACTTACTGTGAACCTTGCCAGTGATACGTGTTCTTAGGCTAGTTCAGGTCCCTTTTGTGCCACTTCCAGTCTCCAACGATGAGGAGACATGGTCTCGAAGCACCAGGGCAGAGTGGCTTTTAATTTGTACCATTCCAAGTTCACCTCAAGATTACCTAAAAATAAAGCTGCACTGGATTCTATGCTTGGTCTGGTGAACTTTTTCAACTTCCGTGAGTGCAACTGTCTTTGGTGTTCTTCAGTGTGTATTTCAGGTTGCTGCCTGGCTCAGCATGCACTGCTCTGTTTTACTCTGCAGCTCCAGGTGGGAATTCTGTTTTCCACCCTCTGCACTGAATGTTACCTTGCCAGCCAGCTGTCCCTTCTTAACCATCTCACAGCCTCCTCTGGGGCAGTCAGGTATCTGCATTTCCTCCAGCAGCGCAAAATGATTTGCAGTCAGTGTCAGAGAAGCTTGACATACACCCTCATGTCTTTCCTTCACACCCTTCCCCTACAACACCATCCTCCATCCACTGTGTCAGTGGATCTCTGGTGAGTGGAGGTGTAGGGTGTGCCTGCAGATGCCAGCTCAGCCGATGATGCAGCAGGAATATCTCATCCCATTCTGTTGCATCATTATATAGCAGCTATTGCTGTTTTGTAATGGGACACAGAGGTGGATATATGGCTTACAAATGAAACATTTTCATTCAGTCACTATAATACAAAAAATATATATATATGATGGTTTTAATTTTTTTTATTTCTGTTTTACTTGCCTGGCTGATGTCACTTGTCCATGCTGATTTCTCTTGCCTAGATGATGCCACAAGTATAGTGGTAAATGACTGAGACTCCTTTGGTTCCACAACTATTTTGAAATCAAGGTGTTCCATGTCTTGTCCTGAGGGTTTTGCTTTATAGTTTAAAATAAAAAAAAAATGTTAATAGCTAGAAAGGAAGTGAAGTCACAAAAATAACATTTTTTTAAATAGCCTATCACCATGTTACAGTGTGTTTGTTTCAGAATGGAACTATGTATCCATAGTTTATCTAAGCAAGATTAGTGTAACGAGTGTCACTCAGCCCCACAGCCTAAATAAGAGTCGAAATGTTCTATGCTTAACCTTATTCAAAATGCCCACCTGAGGCTGAGTGATTGGGGAATGTCCACCTAGCAAGTTCCACACCAGTCTTGTAAAGTTGCCTCTGATTTGCAGTTTAATGCAGGATAAACATTTTTCCAACTTGTTTTTATTAAAAATATGGTTGATCCTGCTATCCAGTTGACTTTTCAAATGCAAACAAAGCTATTCTGCAGCCTCTCACAGTCCCCATCTGCTAATATCACACCTGAGGAGCATCCACGGGAGGCTCAATGGACTGTAAAGCATCCTGGAGTTTACAAAAAGCTCTGTTATGCCAGTCACTGGTCCCACTTTACTCCCAAGACTGCTGTATGTACAGGTCGTGTGAACTGCACATAGCCTCTGGAGTACAGCAGTACTGGCAACTGGCATAATATTGCTTTTACAAACTCCAAAATGCATTAGCATTCATTGAATCTCTCATGGCTGATGCCCGTCTCCAAAGTGGGGTGGGGGGTAGGGACTGTGGGATGCTGCTGAGCAGTTTTCTTTACATTTAGATGGTTGGGATGGCAGGGCCAACCAGAGTTTAACTAAAAAAAAAATAAGTGAATGTATTTGTGTTGCACTAAAAGTGCAACTGGGGGTCAGCCATACACACAATTTGTGTGGGTCTAGCTGAGCGAATATTCACCTTTAAAAAGAAGTAGGGCCTACCTTCATCATCTGTGCCTTCTGGATCCTCCACCAAAGTGCAGTCAATGAGAGATATTACACCATTCTAGAATGAAAAGCACAGTATGGCTAAGACACTTAGATTTCGAAACTGTTTCACAGAAACTGTGCACAAAAAAGAAGGCAGTGTCACTGTGTGAGCTGAAGCCAGAATACAAACTATTTTTAAGCACCCCCTTACATCTTATTAGCAGAACTGAAATATACAATTTTACAGATACAGTATTTTAGCTGATATTTCTTATAATTTGTGTATTTAGTCCTCTTTTCCTCTTTTAACTAGGCACATTATCATGAGAACAGGATCACTGTGCATGAGACATAATCTACTCTAGGCACTAGTCCATGCCCAACATTTCAACCCATTGTTTATGACATGGAAACATAAGGTTCAATTCACAGAGGTTGGCGCAAACTGCGCGAATGGCAGCTTGTACTGTTTCTGGTGCACCAGTGACCCTGCTCCTGATTCTTTATCGGGTAGCGTCCCAGCAGCAAAGTCCTGCAGCTTGTGGCAACTGTGGCTGTGCGACAAACAGACGGCACATCTGCGAGGTTTGCAGCAAGCTGTGGGGTAGTTGGGCAGCAGCTGCACCCATGGACAGTGACCAGTACACCAAGCACAATACATCCCCTCCCTGGTGGCTAGCCACCCCCCTGTCCTCAATCTGCCCCTATAACATATCACTTACCCTGCTGGTCTAGCAGCCCCCTTCCCATCCCCAGTCTGCCCCTATAACATATCACTCACACTGGTGGTCTAGCAGACCCCCTCCCTATCCCTGATCTGCCTGTATAATAAAACATAACTTCCCCTGGTGGTCTAGTGGAACCGCCTTCCTATGCCCGATCTGCTCATCTAATAAAACATATAATGTGCCCTGGTGGTCTAGTGAACCTCCCCTCCCTATCCACAATCTACCCATCTAATAAAACATAACTTCCCCTGGTGGTCTAGTGGACCCCTCTATCCCAGCAGGTAGTGCCCCACCACCCTTCTCCCCCATCCCTTTCATGAGCTGGCAGCTGGCACAGCCCTCCACTCTTCACCATGGCCGGCCACTGACTGAGCTGTCAATGAGTGTGTGCTGTATGCAGCTGGCTCATGGAAGGGATGGGGGGAGCAGGGTGGTGGGCACTGTCTGCTGGGGGGTCCACTAGACCACCAAGGAAAGTTATGTTTTATTAGACAGGCAGATTGGAGATAGGGAAGGGGTCCACTAGACCACAAGGGAATGATATGTGAATATTTAAGGGTAGATCGTAGATAGGGAGGTGGTCCATGACATATGATTCCTTCTCACCCAGGGAGGGCTCTCATGGTGGTATTAGAGTTTAAACCCTCCCAGAGCACTTATTTTCATACCCTTAGACCAACCCCGGCTGGTCTAACGGTACTTAGATATTTGCTCTCTGGGAGGGTTTAGAAATCCTGAATTAGGGGATATGGCAGTCTGCATCTGCTGCAAGCCTTCTAGCACCATGCTACAGTCCATTTTGTGGTGCAAGGCTGACCCAAGCCCCCTTTGGTGCACGCAGCCTGCTTTGACACAGGCTGCTTTTGTGAATTGCTCCTGGTGCATCTTTTGGTGCAAGCTGCACCTTGCACCATTTTTTTGTGGTGCAAGCCCCTTGAGCCATTTAGGGAAGCTTTGTGAATTGGACCAATACACTCTTATAGCAGAAAGAGGCTGAAAGCCCGTGGAATCTGCCCATAGTATTACTATCTCTTCCCTGGACCTAGTGTTCAGAGTGGTCATCCCTCTCTGGTCCCATCCCTTTCTCCCATCAAAGTAAGTTACTGTTGAAATGGTTCTGATGTCCTAAACAGAGTATCTCTGATGCTGGGTGTAGACAAACAGCCCGAGCAGACAAAGCCTAAGGTACAGTGAGCCTGGTTTCATGGTAATGTACATAGTTACAAGAAAAAGGAACTAAATCCATAAGTCAGATATAGTGTCACCTGAAATGCATCTAAAAGGATGTTTTCTAAGAGTTCTCCAGAGATTTCAGATTCTTTAAATAAATGCTTAAAACAGAAACTACATTGAAGTCATAAATTATGCTTGGCCAATTATAGATCTTCGTGTGTACTGTTTCCGGTCATCCGTGAAGAACCTCTCATGGCCAACATATGGTTTCAAACTTTGTTTTCTGTCTTCACTGTTGTTTCACTATAACATTTTGCATGTTTGGAAAATTAAGTTCCAATATCATAAAAGAAAATATGTAACTCATGAAGGGCACTATTTTCAAAGCATTTTTTGCTCTTTTGAATGCTACTGTACTTGCTACAGTTGTGCCTGCTCTGTGGCCAACAAATGACACATGCATCATATACTGGTGCAAGTGGTAGCCAAAAGGCTACAAACTGCAGCAACTGCACCACAAAATTAGACCACTTTTTAGTATTAACTTTTAGGTGCGAAATGTTGCATTCAATGAAATGTGTTGGATTAACAAGAATGCACAACATAGAGAATACTGGAAGAGCAACCATGCACAACCAGCCTGTGCTGCCACAGAAGAATTGTGATTACATCAGACCACAAAAGCAGAGCTCAAGAGGTTTAATGTACTGTAATCAGAATGATGAGGTGGCAGCACAGACTGGTTGCACATAAGGTTGCCGATCCGATATTTTATATAGTGTATAATTGGTAAATTCTAATTTTTCATTTTTTTTTCACAGTGCTCTGCAGCAGCAGTGAATGCATAGGTGGTTTCAGTTTAGACCCTGAAGTGATTGCTGTGTGTGGTGTAAAACACTAGGTGCCACAAGGATTTCTAATCAGCTGGAGTGTTGTAGTATGGAAGGGTACAATGATGTTCCATGACTTTTGAACTGTGGTGCAACAACATTTCAGCTAAGATGGACATCCATACAGAACAAGTGCCAAGTATATACTTTATAAAGAATAGTGGTTGGGCAATCACTTAACACAGCCTGTGCTGCCACAGAAGGTTCTGATTACTTCAGACCTCGAGCGAAGCTCGAGAGGTCCATGTAATCAAAAGTCTGAGTGGTGGCACAGGCTGGTTGAACATGTGGTAGCCCAAACCAATATTTTTTTATAAAGTATAGTTTTGTTTGAAAAAAAGGTGTTTTCACAGCACTCTTGTGGCAGCAGTGAATGTGCTGTCAGTTTCAGTTCAGACCTTTAAATGATTGCTGTGCATGCAGCAGCAGTGTGAAAACAGCAGATGCCTCAAAGATTTCCAATTACCTGGAACCTTGTTGTATCACAGAAGGCTACAACTGCATTCCATGACCTTTGAACTGTGGTACAACAAGATTTCAGCTGGCATGGAAATGCATGCAGAACAAGCCCTCACTGTACACTACGTAATGATAATAGCGATCACTGAGTTTGGATGCTGTTGGAAATGGAAACAGGGTGTGACGATTATCTGCATACCAACACTATGATGGACCCCCCAAGATTATGGTGACCATAAATGCATGAGTCAGATATCTGAGAGTTAAATAAACAGGTGCTGACTGTATACTGGAAGGCCTCACTCACAATGGGGGTATGGGCATTACTGTTCACACAATGTTTCCATGCCCTATACAAATAGCTCCTACAGCTATGTGATTGGTAACCAGAGGTTAGCACCTGTGCAGTAAATTGGGCTGCAGACTGCAAGATTTCACTGCTGCCTGGCTAATGGACCATGATGTATATGCCGAGGCATGCTGCAATGCAGTTCTTTATTGTTCACTACTCTTGCTCCATCAATACAATCTTCCTGATCCACAGTTCACCAGCTTAGTTCATTCAGTTCAGCAGTTCATAATCTTCCAATCAGCTAGCTCAGCTTTCTCACTCACTGCCTTCTCAGCACCTTTCCTGTTATCTAGTAGGGAGCACAAAGGCCAAAAGACATACCCTTTGTGTTTCAAATGGCTGTCTGCTTGTAATATGCTTTGGAGACCTAGTGTCCTTGGTACTCCCCTAACCTGAGTCATCTGTATCCAGTCTCCTCTTCCTTCCTTTCTCTTAACCTGTACATATTCATACTATGCATGCCCTGTCACCTAGTGGCCCCCTTCCTCTCCATGACTTGCCTGCTCATTCCTCCCCCTGGCATCCATAGCCCCATCTTGTATAGTTACCAGCAGCTGCACAGGGCAACACTTGCTGCTATCATGTGAGAACTCTGTGTGACTGCTCCAGCTAGCAGCCCATTTTGTGAAGGTTGCAATGTGTTGAGCTTTTCCATACAGGTCAATGACACTGTGGTTAATATCCCTTTTCATGGGGGCTTGAAAGTGACTCTGTGGCACCTGGACAATGTTTTCAACCCTGTTTCCATTGCTAGATGAGGTTGCAAACTATGCGCAGATGTAAAGGAGTCTCCCTAACCACTTTAGCCAGAACTTGCAATTGAGGACCATTTCCCAGGTTTGATAATACTAACATATGAGACAGACTGCTCACATCTTAGAGTGATTTTTTTTTAAATCGCTATTTATCCGCCTTTCTCAGCCTGTCATCCCTGACCCTTCAGGAGCCCCAAGGCAGACATCCCTCTACCTTCCACCCTGCCTGAATGACCCCACTGGATCCCATGGAGCTTGGGCTTACCCCCCCAAGTGGGGATGGGACAGAGCCCCCTTACCCCATCAATCAACTTTCATCAGTCCGGGGGCCATTGGGCAGGTGAAGGCACATTGAGGGCACATCTCCGGGGGCTCCATCTTCCCGGCGATGGCAGGCATTTTCTCTATTTTCTCCACACCCCTTTACATCATAGGACCCCCGACATAAAGGCATCAAGCACCAACGTCATGCTGTATAGCAGCCGCCCATGTCCCTGATGTTAGGGGCTTGCAGTACTCTGAGCCTCTGCTCAGAGTCAGGCAAGTGTTTGGGCTTTGGCCTCAACCCTGCCTGGAGTAGGTGAGCCATCATGGGATGCTCAAGCCTAACTCCCCCCGGCCGACCCACCAGTGACCCCAGTTCGCTCCCAAACCCGGGTCGCTGGTGTGGAGTGAGGTGTGGCGTCCAGCGCCTCAACCCTCAGTGCCACTGGGCCGGTGTTCTTAGAGTGGTTTTATTATCCAAAAGGAGAGTGTGGGGACAGAAAAAGCATATTTCTTTTCATCATCAAGTTTGATTTTTACTGTTATAACCAGAAGATCACAATCACTAGTAAGCATCTTGAGCACCATTATAAGAGCACAAGAGATGGGGAAGAGATTCAAAGACATCAAATAACAATCAGGAATTTGGGCTCATAGAATACATTTGTAATTTTTTGTACTATAAACACATTTATGTCAGTTTACAGTTCTGAGATGACAAGTAAAAATAGCTCAATAAAATGGTAATAACATTTGTAAACCCCTTTTATTGCCAGTCTAATTCTCACAGGATGTCTCAATTTAGAGTCACTAAGAAATGCAAAAATAATTTGAAAGCCCGTAATGATATTATTAATACCGATTTCAATCTGTGATCTAATAACAGTACAGTAGTATATGAGAAGGCAGAGGGTCCACTTGATTTTTTAGAACACCTGGGATTTGTAGCTTTAGGCTTTGCCTCAGGCAATGAGCATCTCAAGCAGCCTTGAACTGACAATTACTACTCACTTCCTTAATTACTATTTCACAAATAACTTTCACTTTATGTATCTGTCGCCCATGCAGTTTATATAGAAGCTGAGAAAGACCATGGCTTATGATTCTGTTTATAAGAAAAAACACAATCAGTAAGTCATTTATTTTTGCAACTTGCTAAGAATGACTCAAAACAAATATTTACCTTTGTTAAATGCAGCTTGCCTCCTGATCCTCTTGTGCAGATAATTAAGTGTTTGGAGAATAGAAAGCATTGTCTTTCCTTCTTTTTCAAGGATAATGATCCCAGTCTCCCTCGTGTGATTTTTCCTTTTCAGTCATTGGTACCTGGATAAGTGAACCTGTCCAGATGGTGAAAGAAGCATTAAAGTTACAACAGTGTTTCCTCTATGACATCTGCAGCATTATTAATATGGTCTCAAGCTGTAGAAAGAATAATTCTAAAGTAAGGCAATATTCCAAAGAAAACAACAAACAGATGCTGAGGACATCAGGCGGATGCACAACGCTAAGCTGTAAAATCCAGCAAAAGCAAAAAAAGTATGGCACTCACCAACACATCATCGATTTTAATGTAATTAATTATCTAAACCAGATATATTTAAAAAAATAATTTTATCCTAATTCTACTTTAAAGATGATGTGCTCTGAAAGTAATCAAAATAAAAGTGGATTTTGCCTCAAATTCCAGCAAAAGAAAAAAATGTGTGTTTGGTGCCGACACTCACTAGCCCGACACCTGGAAGCCCGAGATGAAGATCCCGACTCCGAAATCCCAACAGTGGAATTTTGCCTATGGCAGACTGTTTTTATACCCAATGTAGGGGGCTTCAGACCCCGCACCCCCATATTTACTATTACTAAATCTCACTTTTGGGATTTTCGGTGTTGGGATCTTCATTTCAGGCTTCTGGGTGTTGGTCTAGTGAGTGTCAACATTACGTAGAGATGCCCAATTGGGTGAGAGATTTTGCATTTGCTTACCTTGCTGGCAGCATTACTTTTATTTTTATTTCTCTCACAACTTTCTTGTGTTCTCTGAAACAACAGCAACATGACTGCATCACTTTGATGAGCACATTTCTCACTCACCTGAGTAATGGCGACTAAATATCAATGAAACGAGTGCAAGTTTGTTATATAAATATGCTGAGATAAATTGTAAAAACTACAGAAAAATAACCACAAAAGCAATCTACGGTTCAGAACATACAAAGCGGAAAAGAAAAATGAAAGTAATGCTGCCAGCAAAGTAAATGAGTGTAAAATCTGTCACATGCTTGAACTTAGTAAATGTATGCATGCCCTACAATTTGCACTATGGTATGCTTGCTTGATGTTGGTGTGTAACTGGTGTTTCTCTCCATGGACAAATATAACAGAAATCAGGGCAACACCAATGCATCATTGCGTGATTGATGAAACCCTAAGGAATGTGACACCACAGATTAACCAAGGCTTAGTGGACTTTTTACCTTAACATTGCATTCCCCTACCTTTTACTATGGGCTTTGGGCTGCAACCCTAACGTCTGCATTAACATACTTTTTTGCAGAGACTTTTCTTTTTGAGATCATTAGTACCCTGTTCCTGTACACAAAGTAGGTAGCTGATCAACAAATTACCACCCTTCCTCATGACCACATTAACAGGCAACTTTTAAATCCCATCCAAAATGTGACTTTGGTACCTGAACTCTAAAAGAGATGACACTTCTATACCATGAGACATTCTAGACCCAACATACAAAATTATTATGACTTAAGATCCTTAGGTCTGCTGCACCCACTTTCCTGTTTGCCCTTCAAAAGCAACCTGCTCTGGCCTACCCTCCAAGGTATGGTGACTCATCACTATTATATATCCATAAATGCTCTACCAAATAGGTGAACAAGACTTCTTTGCTACCAAATTCTGTAACTCTATTGCAGTGTCCCTCCATCAACCCTATGTGCATTTACATTTTAAAAGGGAATTATACAAATTCCTAAGTGCCTCTAATAACAGCACATGTGGCTGATGCCACATGTAAACTGTCTTCACTGAGTTAGGTGCAGTTATTTACTACATATCATATCCTCATGACTGCTACTTTGCTTGGTATGTACTATACTGCTTCACCAATTGTTTACTATTACTCTGTTTTTTATATTATTTATAGCTTGTTGGTGTCTGCTGCTGGACATTTGTGAGCTCTGATTGTAGTCTCCCTGGTTGTGCCTGAAACAGGCATTGCATGTCTAGAGCACTAACCTGGTAAACAAAAACTTACTATATGAATGCATAAATGCATGCATGAATGAATGAAGATATGTAATTTCAGGGAGCAGTCTTATGTGGTCATAAAGAGGGTGTAGCTTGTAGAATTAACTAACTAACTAACTCAGATAATTTTAGGACTGGGAAGTATTTACTGCTAGCTTCTTCATTTTGGTGAATGTAAGAGGGTGGCCCCTGAGTAGGAGGCTGAATTCTTCTGTTCTGTCCCCCCAAGAAAGAAGTTCTGGTTAATGTTTGTTGCTCACATAAATGGGCAGCTATGAACTTCATGAGTGCAGAGCAATTAAGGTGTTTAAAGTGCCTAAATTAAGTGAAACACTTAGAAATGCAGAGGCTAAACACAGAGCCTTACAGGGGAAATATAGAATGGTACTGTGTTTACAAAACCTCTAAAAGGAGTTAGTAGATTTCTACTGGTTAAAGTAAGCCTGCTTCTTGAGTTGGACCGTCTCACTCTTTAAAAACTACTGTTGCAATAGTCCTGTCCTGTCTTTATACTGTCCTTTATGCTATTAGTTCAGATGGTTGGCCACCACTGAGGCCCCCTCCATCTAAAAGTTTTTCTGTCGCCGCTGTTTTTCAATTTTTCTGTGGACCAAAAGTAAGGCTAGGTGCAGTCAAAACATGGTGATAGAAAAGGGCCTGACATTGTATAATCGCCTGGCAGTTAAATATCTGAATGTTAGAAGCCACCTCACTGTATTAACAAGTGTGGTAATTTAAAAATCAGACTGGTATTTAACCCGTAGCTAAAAGTTTTGAAGTAGCTACATTTGGTGCTATATTATCAGAAATGGGTCTTGAGAAAAAATCCCTTTGTGTATTGAGCTTTTTGATATTTGGGGCTTTACACCAAACAAGCTTGAAATAGGTATTTATCATGTGCATAGGTAAAAGCACATAACAACCAGCAAATATGTGCTCCTGCTGACCAGTGGGTTGTTTAAATAAAATAATGCTATTTCCCTACTGAAATGAAATGGGAGAGGCTATCCTGAGTTACAACCCCATTAAAGTGTCAGAGTAACACTCAGGTTATTAGCTGAAACACAAGCCATCAGGAAGGGGCTAAATAAATGTGTTTCTCCCAAAGAATACTGGTTAAAATGCAAAAGGAACCGCTCTATTATTTTAAAATATAAATACTTTAAAAGGGAAATATACAGGCTGCATTTTGAAGGGAAAAAAAATCCTTCAGGAGTTTTTTTAGCTACTTCCCTGTTCCTCAGCTGTTCTGGCTGGAGCTACATAATTAAGCTTTTCTCACTAGGAAGTGCAAATTTTGGCACTGGTGAATCCCCCATAAGTTTTAAAAACAAACCTCAGCTAGTCTCCTTTGCTTGGTAACAAGGCATTATTGTATTAAAATAATAAATAACCAGACAGAATTAGAAAGAAAGCAAACTAAGTTAAACCTTACTCCCAAAGAAGCAATGCTCTGCAGACCTCTGCAAGCAGGGTGTGTGCTCTGTTTGCCTAGTTGCTGTGTGCTTGCATTATAGGGTGGCAGCAGCCTCTGGTGTCTACCTTTATACTGCAACACCTTACCTTAGACCTGATGAAATGTTTCCTGTTTGAAATCAAAGTTCTCCGAACTAAAAATATGTTCTGTTTGCTCAGACCTGATATAGTGAATATTAATATGAGCTCCATATATTATATAAATTAAATGGAGCTCTAAAACAAACTCATACAAACATGATGATGCTGTAGACACATGACTTTGTGGGCAGGCATAAAAGGGCTAACCTGTTCAGCATTTGGCCAGATAGGGTCAGTGTTTTCTGACCAGGAGTGAGAAGGGTTGATAAGACCTTATCACACAAGTGGAAACTGAATGCTTAAGTTTGCCACAATGGTACAGAATGTTATTTACTTTATATAGCCTTTATTTTGCTCACAGTTTGAGCCTTTTACTTTATTTTCTTTCTGTTGGTTTTGGAACAAATAAACATTGCGGCTTGCCAATGGTGCATTGAATGTTATATCATACTGTTGTGTCCATCTGTTATCCCACACCCTATTACAGTGGTATTTTCATCTAAATGATAATAGTATTGTATGTAGATGGACCCATCTCGAATCCCCTGAGCCCCCTCTGCTACCTCAAAATGGTCCTATCTCAAGACTGCATGGTCAAAAACACTGCAGGCAGAAAGTGCGCTGCATGGTCAGTACAAAATTGCACAGTCCCAAGCCACACTAGATTAGATAAACTCCAAACCATGCACATTGTTATGCCTGGGTGGTTTTTGACCATGCGTATGTGTTGTTGTGGTTTTGACCGGACATGCCTCAAAACCAACTCCCTAACCCACTGTGCACCTGCAGCCAGTGACTTTCTTTGCTTAATATTGGGGTCTGAGATACTTCCTCCCTGATACTTGGTACTATAACTTGATTTTTAGCATTTTTCCAAGTTGCAACAGACCTTCTGCTCAGCCAGTCAGCAACTACTGAAAATGTCTTCACTATACACAGTTAATAGCGCAGTGGTCTAAGGCTCTGAGCTGCAAATCTGGTGACATCCAGCAGACCAGACCTGGGTTTGAATCCCACAGCTTCCACTTGCATACTGTGTGACCCTGAGCAAGTCTCTTAACCTCCTTGTGCTCCCAGGTCGCTCCTATAAAAAAGCTTTCAGCTTAGTGTGCTATACCTGGTTAAACAACTAAATAAAAAAAAAATATTGATAATCACCCTACTGCTTCCACTCAGCGTGTGGAGCACTGGCTGCTAGTATCACATCGTACTGCCAGATGTTGTATATGTACAATCATGCTTTATAAAATAGGTTTCAGAATCCTAGAAACACATCAACTGGATGATTAATTCCCACTTTTAAGCAACTGTTTAGTTATGCAACTACATTCTCAAGCTAGTAGGGATCTCATGATACAACACAAAATCAGTACACTGCTAATTCTCTACCATCTCAACCTACTGCTGACTCTCTTGTGCTTAATTATTGAGCAGCATGTAGCCTCTTTTGTGAGCCTGGAACTCTAATCAGGCATTCTGATTGGGGGCTGCTCTTTCTCTCTCTCTCTCTCTCTCTTTCTCTCTGTCTGTCTCTCTCTTTTTCATTAGTGAGCTAGACAGCTTGTGTAAGGAGCACAGAATTCTAATCTGGTATTTTGGTGGGTAAGGGTGAAATCTGCACTGGTTAGAACTCAAACACATGCACAGCTGGGGCTCAGAAATGACAGTGGAAGGCTAAAACTCTACAAACTGATGCACAGCAAAGAAGTTAAAACAGGAAATTATGTCTACCTACTGTTGCTCTGAAATGAATATGGGAGGCTAAGAACACTGATACACAACAATGAAGTAAAAATGGTAAAGGAAATGTACCTGCAGCTGGAACAAGTTCACCTCAAAAGAAAAAGTAAAACACAAAGGGCTCTGCCAGAACTCTAGAGACAAGTGAGGAGGGAACATCAACCTCAGAATAAATGGACTATAAATTAAATCCTGAGCAAGTAAGGATCAAACTAATGAAAGCCATCTTTCATTTTCTTTAAAATCAGTGTCTTCCTATCTTTAACCAGTTCTCTTTGTCCCTTAAACATTTTTTAATTAATCTTTTTCAGGAAGAGTGCTTAATTTTGTCCAAAATTGATCATTCTACTGTTAGCATAGGCCTGCATATTAGTTGGGCCTTCCCATGGCTTGCTCACATAATCTCTCTGTTTTGTAGATATTTATTGGAGGCTCTTCCAAAATTAACTGTAAAGAACGTAATAGTAAGTACTAGATACAAACCTTACATTTACATGAAAATTGAGGACTATTATATATCTCAAAATCTTAAAGCAGTTTTTGAAGCAACATTTGCCAAATGGTATAGTGAATATGATTGTAAATTCAAATATAGATACTATCTAGATGTTTTGATCAATTCATTTTATGGGAAAACCAATGCCAAATTTAAAATTGGCATGTTTGAAGCTAATGTTCTTAAAGCCAGAGTTGGAAAAGCCTCAAACCTGGGAGTAGAATTATGCTTTTGTAATAACACTGATATGGAAGATTTATTGCATATTGTCTTACATTGTAGATGGTACAATAAGGCCAGAAAAAAATGGATTTTTCCTATAGTGATATTATTACAATGTACAGATGAAAGAATACCACTTTTGATTTTATTTAATGCTAAACATGACAAGATCATTACTAATGTAGCCAACTATTTAGTAACCTTTCATAAGTCAGAAAAACAGATTATTTTAAATCTGAAGAACCCATAAGTTTAATTCTTATATTTTAACCTACTGCATAGGTTGTTAATTTTTTCTCATATTATGTATTAACTTTATGTCAACTCTTATTGTTTAATATGTTTTTAGTGTTTATATGTTTTATTACTTGTTCTATATTTATTTGATTTTTGATATTTTGTTTTAGTATTTACTCTTTATAATGATTGTTGCCTTTAAATGATTGAACAAATAAAGAATGCTACTACCTACCAATGTAAATTGTAGAATGGGAAACAGATTCTTAAAATCTGAGTGTTAGTATAACATCAAAAATGGGAGTAAAATAATTATTTACTTTTCTTATCTGTTCTTCTCAACCAACTAACTAATGAACTAAGAAAATCAAGATATAAAAAAAACAAGCAATTCCAGGAAGTGAAAACCAGCACCCGCACAACCTTGGTTTGTATATTTATACTTGACAGTTCTTTACTCTTGCTTCTTAAAGTTATCAGAACTGTGGCAGATCACTTGAGTTTTGGCAAAACGCTAACAAGCATGGAATGCATCAGGTCAGGTGGACCTCTAACTAATGACTGAGAGGAGAGGGTAGAAGATAGTAGTGTTCTGTGTGTTTTTATGCTGAATTATCATGCACTTTAAATAAAATCAAGCACGGCTTTGGACATCATTACAGGTATGCTCTCTGCTTTGAATTCATGGCACTCAAGTGATCTGCTACAGTTCTAATAACTTTAACTATGAAAAAGAGTAAAGAACTGTTAAGCATAAATATACAAACTGAGGTTGTGTGGGTGCTGGTTTTTACTTCCTAGAACTGCTTGCTACCTCTTAACTTAGCACTGCAAACCCAAGTGCACTCCCGTTCATGCAATCTTTGGATATAAAAAAACAACGCAAGCCCATGCACATGCACAGTTTGCATTTTTTGGACTTCACAAGTTTGCAGGGGTAGTTTTTGTGCAGTGGATGGTGGCTGGCCAAGGTAGAGGGAGTGCTGTGCTGGTTACCCACAAAAGTACCAAATGTTCTTTTATTTGCAGGCTGTGGAGAGTGGTGGGTGCCACTGAGTGGTTAGGCAGGGGGTTATTTTTTCTGGAGAGATGGAGTGAGACTATGTGGTAGTAACAATGATGCCAGCCTTGGGGCTGGGCTCCTGACTGCTGGTAAAATGTGGACAGACTGCTTTTAGGGGTGTGGGAACTGGGAGGGAAAGATACAGTACTGGCAGTGGGGATGGGTTTCAACCACCAATCATGAACTGAAGCAATGGTGACCTCACTGTTAGCTCTCTGATCAGGGCAATTCACATGCCTCAGACTGTTCTGCATATGACAGTGGCAGTGATGCATGAATTTACCTTATTTATTTTAAAGTTGGTAATCTTCACATTTTTTTGCCAATCTCAGGCTAATATGAACATGAACCATATTTCACCAAAATAGGCAGAGCAAGAGATCCCAGGGTAGAATACACACTTTCAAAAATTGTAAAACCCATCAAAGAACAGCCAAGATAGAAGCAGCTGAATATTACAATTTAAAACTAAAGTGCAAACCCAATCCTAATGATTATGGAACTCATGTGCCACCATAATTGTTGTTATAATCTGTATTATCATGTGTTGTATTTTTTACCTTGTTTTAATTCCCATTCATTAGCCCCCCTCCCACACACACATAGACACACACTGGGTGCACCTGCAATTAAGTTTTGGCTCAGTGTGACTTTCCTGGGCAAAAGAAAAAAAAACTAAACAACTAAACAAACAAAACAAAACAAAAAGACTGCAAGTATTTGCATGCTGTACAGGTCTGAGTTTCAATGCACTTTAAATTATCACAGGATAACTATTCAATGTTTTTGCACTATGATTGGCTGAGAATGTTCCATTTTAGTTCAATATATAAATAATCAACAAGAGGGCATTGCTTGAAGAGTACAATAGCAGTCACAATAACTATCAAACATTTCATGACACAACATTTACTAAAATGTAGACACTATTGGCCTGTGAATTAGTATATTGTATCTACAAAGGTTTATGTGCTATATTATTTATTATAGAAAAGTCTATGAGAATAGACCCTCAGTATAGAATACACATGCACTGTTTGCTTTGACTACTGATGACTGCTCAAGGAATCTATAGGAGATTCTTCATACGCAGTTTACCAGAAAGGGTAGAATCAAAACATGATATTGCTAATCTTCCATGTTAAGAAACTAGGAAAATATTTTATGCCATGGAGTGCTTAAATGGTGTATTTATTCATGGCATAGGCAATTAATTTAAATTTTTTTATAGATACAGGCTTTTATCTAAGAAGAAAATGTAACAAGTGTAGAATTAATTAGAGATAAAGACATATACTGTACAATTACCCATGTGAATTGTTTATCCCAGTCCTCCTTCAAGAACTACTCAAAGGAGACTCTATGACAGGTTTCCTGCAGATTCACAGGTGAACTCTTACTCTGGGGTCACAGTGTGCAGCAAGAGGGAGAGGTTTATACTATTTGTAATTGATAACTTTTACTTGGCAATTCTTCTTAAAAACAAAAACTATACATAAGGGATATATACCACAGCTGGAGAATAAATTGGATAAAACATTTCATGTAATTTTAGGATAAATGTTTATTTTTATTTAAAACACTTTTTATTAAACTTAAATACAAGTTATTTCATTTAGAACATGCAATTTTCATTTTGAGTCTGGAAATAGAATGCATAGAACAATGGGTCAAACAGAGAGTTTACAATGAAAAGAAAGGCAGTTTCAAGTTTTAGAAAGGTAAGATACTAATAGAAACATTACAACTGTTGTGGTATATATATCAATACAATTGGTAGGTTCCAGGATGCCCTGTGCTCTTATAGGCCAAATAAATTGTAAATGCTGGAGGAGTCCTTCAATAGCAGTGCATATTATCAATACAGAAGTAAAGGCTCTACTTAAAATGTTCTTCTTTAAGAATTGTCTTCCCTGTTGGAACAACCTTCCAGCAGAGAGAAAGTAAAATGGCCACTGGGATGTAGCTCTCTTCATTTGTAGGGGGTCTTTTGTGGAGATTATTCTATTTATTCTGCTTAACATAAATAAAACATCAAATTTCTATGTCTGAGAATGTAAGATTTTGTCATCAACTTCATCTGAAGAAAGTTTTTCTTCCCCTTGCAGCAGACCAACTAAAAAACAATTCAAGCTAGCAGCCAGCACTAAAGGCCAGAGAAGTCCCAGGAAACCACATGGATTACCTGGTGCTGAGTCTACCCTCCAGCTTCCATCTATACCTAACATACTTTTAGAGCCCCAATGAGCACAGAATATACTATCTTCTAATAAGAAAACAGAATCTGTAGCTGGAGCTGGAACTGGAGCTGAAATGTTTACAGTGGATGACTCCAGAATGGCCTATAATGCTTCTGAAAATATTGTTGATTTACTTAAAGCATGCAATTGATTCTTTAGGTGAATCAATTAACAAAATCTTTCATGGATCGAAGGTACAATTGCAGATTTGAAGCCTTAAACACCAAAGTGGATTTCCTTCAAAACGATATAAAAATAAACAGAGAGAAGACAGAAAGTGCAATCATACAGGTAAAGATAAACACAGAGGCCATAAATGGTTTAACAAGTCAGGTTCAAGCTGCTGAAGCTATGGCTAACAATGTTTCAAGGGAACCTATAACATGTCCCAGATGACTGAAAATTTTGAAAATCAGACTCGTTACAGGAACTTATGATTGGTAGGAATGCCTATTTCACTTGATAAAAATTTCTAGTCTGTACAGGAATTAGTAAAACATATTCTCTTATACATGTTTGACTTTCTGGAGGATAGCCCCTCACTCCTGACTAAAGCTTATAGAGTACAGGAGTGCAGATTAAAAAAGCAGAATTTTTGGTTGGGACAGAAACTGAAACAGAAGACCTTAAAGTTACTATCATGGTAGTCTTTGCCTTTGAATCTGATAAAGACTTAGTGATGAGATTGGCAAGATTAAAGTGACAACTCATACAAAATGGTTATAAATTCTATATTTATCCAGATTTTGCATATGCAATCCGGCAAATATGTAAATGTTTTCTTACGTATCACCAGGAAATGCTCTAGTTGGGAGCACAATTCCAGTTACTGGCTCAGGCTAAAGTGAAAGTGACTTACAAAGGCAAAGTTTATATTTTCTTTGAAATTGACCAGATTTCCTCTCTTCTACATGATCAGTATGAAAAAGAACATGAAGATGAAGAAACGGAATCTCCTCCACAGTCTGAGAAAGAAATATCTATTATTGCTGCTGAACTGGAAATACTTTAAAGCTTGATTTTTGTTTGCAGCAGATTTAGTTTTTTTTTCCTCTTTAAATACTGCTGTTTAGACCAAGGATGTTATAAAAGCTTAAAGGAAAATTAATATAGAACATAATTGCTCATAAAGGGCACAGATACTTTAGAAACATTATGCTATCCATTTGCTAAGTTGGATGGCTTGTATTTGGAGACGATTAACTTTTGTTTTGTTTATAGCCTTTGACTTATGGATTGTATAAAATAACCTAGAGCAATCCTAAGCAATGCTGAATCTTTTTTTTCTCTTCCTTTTGTTCTTCTTCTCTGCAAGTCATGGACTAGATTTCTTTAGAGATAGATATACCTTTGGTGTATTTACTTAAAATGAATGAATAAACTAAAGTATAAGAAAAATAATTGTTTTCCCTTATAAAGTTTTGTGGCTTCATTCTTTTGACTGAATGAAGTCAGAACGGTCACTCCCTGGAGGCTCGAAGATACCTGTTTCAGGGTAAAGCAGTCTTTGGAAGACATGATTAAAGGCAATTCAGGGAGGGTAAGCCAGTTGGAGCAATGAAATAAATATGAACCAGGAACTTACCTGTGACATATGTAATGCAAGCCCATAAGAAAAAAATACCACCTTGCCTGAAGAAGTGGCAGTGGAGCCACAAAATGTTCCATCATAGGTGGAAGACAATTCTTAATAAAGAAGAAAAATGTAATTGTGGGTAGAGCCTTTACTTATCTCCTCAAGTGAGTACTAAGTGTCAGGACCTTCATAGCTATGGTAACTCGTGGCCTCACCACATATGAGTTGTGGGTCTTGCCATTCACTAGTGAAGATAAATCTGTTCTTCCACTGCAACCTATTACATATTCCATGTTATTTGCAACACGCTGTGTTAATACAGCAGTTAGGGTTCAACTTAACACCACTAAAGTAGGGAAATGTGATGTTAGGATTTCCTAAATTAGATCCCCATCCCCACCTCCCCGAAGTATGAAAAGGAAAAACCTTAGGGTTCTGGGTCTCCAGAGTCCTGGCAAATTAGTGGTGTGGTCTTCCTTGGGGTTGTCAACCCCAAACCCTAATGTTTATTTCCTTTTGCTGCTTGGTGGGTGTTTGTTTGTTTGTTTAAAAATTTATTTTTATACAGGTTAATCTGATGGAGAAAAAATCCCCATTTACAACAAATAACTGTGGAATTTACAATAAAGACAAACAATACAGAATAAAACAAAATACAAAATCACAATTACCTAAAAACAATTACAACGAACATTTAAATGATTATACAATTCCAATTTAAAAATATGCTGATCAGAAATTTCAGTCATGTGACGAGGTAACTTATTCCATATCCCCGCTAAACTATTTTGTAACACCATATCCCCCGTATGATTCATAATTTGTATCATGGGCAACTTTTTAGTAGTCCTCCTAAAGCTATCTGAATATTTAGAGTCTGAATTCTGACATATCAAATTTCATAAAGGATGCACTTTTAGATGTATCAAACCATGACATATAGTAAGCCATATATATTCTCTTCGAGCTATTGGGTGCAACCAGCCAAGTTCCTGATAAACTACACAATGATGGACTCGAGATCCATTATTTAGGATATAATTCCCCAATCTATAATAAGACTGGTCCAGTTTGTGTAAGCATTTTTTATAAGAATGTATATATAATGATAAACCATAATCTAGTACAGGCAACAACAATTGTTTTACCAATTTAATCTTGACATCCCTAGTCAAACACTCTTCTCAATGCCCCCAGTCTTTGATTGACTTTTTTTATTTGTGACAAAATATGATCTGAAAAAGAAAAACGGTAATCAACCAAAACTCCCAAATATTTATAAGTACTAACCCCTTGTACCCTTTTCCCATCCAAAAAACTAATTTTGAAATCAGTTATTTCTTTATTAGGTTTAGATCCTACAGAAAAAATCATACTCTGAGTCTTCCCAGTACTTATCAAAAGTCCAGAGTTTCTTATCCAAGTTTCAATATTAGAGAAATCTGTCTGGAGTCGCTGCCTCAGCTCCCCAGGATCTTTAGCAGATGCTACCAATACGATATCATCTGCATAAAGTCTGACATTAGTGCCAACTACATAATCAGGGAGATCATTAATATAGATATTAAATAACATAGGGCCCAAAATTGACCCCTGAGGTACACCACGATTCAAATCCAGGAGATCCGAGACAGCGGCCCCACAGACCACCCTTTGTTTTTGATTAGTTAAATAGGATCTAAACCACTGTAATGAGTTATGATATATCCCTAAGTTTTGCAATCTAAACAATAATGATTCATGATGAACTAGGTCAAAAGCTTTACTTAGGCCCAGAAACACTGCCCCAGTTTGGTTTCCCAGGTTCAATGATGTTGCCACCAGGTTACCAAAATCAAGTAGGGCAGTATTTGTGACCTACCCTCTAAATCCATGCTGACAATTTGTTAACAACTCGACGATCAAGGTACTGCACAAGCTGATTATTTATCAGCTTTTCCAGCACCTTAGACAAAATCGGAAGCAAAGTGATTGGTCTATAGTTGGAAGGGGCTGTGATATCACCACCCTTATAAATAGGAATAATTTCACCCATGTTCCAACAATCAGGAACAACTGAAGACTGCATACTCCAATTATAAAAGTAAGTAACTATAGGAGCTATCACGTCAGACCCCAATTTCAGAAATTTGGGATCAATATTATCTATTCCAGCACGTTTTGATATTTTTAGATTCCTCAATTCCCCTAGCTACATCCTGTATCCTTATATTCTTCAAGTTAAAGCCCTCATTATTCAAGGAGAAAATATCAGAGTGTATACCCTCCTGGGCAACACTCCCTAGGTTAGATATCTTTAAATCTGGTAAGTCCTTAAAATAGTGGTTCAACAAGTTAGCCACTTCTAAAGGATTATCAACCAAACTATCTCCCACTATTAAACTAATTAAAGTCTGAGATTTCACGGGAGTTCTTACATTGGAAATAACCTTCCAGAATTTATTTGGGTCATGTAAATTATCAAAAGAACTCTGGAAGTATCTTTTTTTTGCCAATTTTACTTTATGTTTACATTTGTTTCTCCATTTTTTAAAAAGATCCCAATCCCTCTCCAATTTAGATTTTTTGGCTTTTTTCCATATTCTTTTTTTTAATATGCAAAAGGGTTTTCAATTTATCATTAAGCCATAATGGATTTTTAATGTTATTACTCTCTTTTTTATTTTAGGGGCATGAATTTGAATTATATAAAGGAAAGAATCCGTAAATTCTTGAATAGCTAAATCCAAATCAGGAATCAAAAATATCCTAGACCAGTCAAAATTTCTGAGACTGTCCCTAAATGATGACTCATTAAAGTGCCTAAAGTAACGTACCCAAAACTCATAATCATCATTACACCTAACTTTTTGGATTAGTAAGTGACATTGAATAGGGTTATGATCCCCCATATTCAATAGTAACACCTTACAGCTCTCAACCTTCAGATCATCGGAAACAAAAAACAAATGTAATATAGTTCCAGTTGTTCTATTGTTTAAACTTCTAGTTGGATGTTGTCTCAATTGTTGTAAACCTAATATTTCAAAACTAGATCTAAGTTTATTACCTCTTGTTTGTCCCCAGGCTGCATTAAAATCTCCAGTTAGTACTACACTTTGATCTTTCAAAATTTCAAAAAGAAAATCAGCTAGAATGTCAAAATTGCTTAATTTAGTTTTGGGGGGTGCATAAAATACTCCAATTGTTAACTTCAATTTTAACAACCTAACTACCAAACAATCAATCCCTTCCACATTTTTCCCAAATAATATTTGGTATGGACCCAAAGAATTCCTTAAATAAAACGATACACCCCCTCCCCTTTTACCCCATCCTGCCTTACCAGATTATACCCTACCAATTCCACTTCCTCATTAAGGATGCCAGAATGCAACCACATCTCTGAAATAGCTAAAATGTCACAAGATAAATCAGATACCCAAGCCCTATATTTATCCATTTTACAAACAAGACTTCTTACATTTTCATGAATAATTGTTACCCCTAATTGCTTTTTAGGTCCAGGGTTAACTTCAACATCACCACACTGTATCAGGAGGACAGAGAAAAACAAGCTCATAATCTTATTTTCCACCACATTAAAAGATCTTTTTTTAATTTTTAATAATCCCATACATAATCTCTGAGAGTTTGTAAATGAATTTCGCCTCCTAACTAAAGTATGGTGATCTTGAACATAGATCCCCATAGTCATAAATACTGATCCTTTACATATAATATTATCATTTACATCTAATAGATATGGGCTGGTTAACCATAACCCCATTAAAACCCAACCCCCAAAAATGCTAAGTAAATGCATTATTCAAGCTACAATCCCTAAACAGTAGTCTACTCAAACATAAATGTAAGCTTACTGTCCGCTTTTTCCTCATCGAGTGGCGCCTGGCAGCACTATGACGCCACGCCACGCGCTCATGCCCATGGGTGGCATGGGCTTTTAAGGTTGAACTGCCCCAGCTGTCGGCAGTCCCAGTCCCAATCACAACAGCACACTAACGGGAGATTCATGTAACATTCACTGTCCCAGCTTTGAATTTTCTGCGGGTGAGGGTGGGGAGTTAGGTTTGGAAACCCTAATGCCACATTTTCCTACTTCTGTGGCAATAAGTTGAATCTTAACTGGTGCATTAACACAGATTTTTTTTTGCAAAGAATAGCCTTCCTTTTTGAGATAGTAGAATCATATTCTCATTTATACAAGTCCCTTTGGGACCTGTGAGAGCAGATGCACATGGTCCAAGAGAAACAAGAGAAAAGTCCATTCACCTAGGGGCCTGCACGTCCATGCAGTGATGTATAGCAAGACATCATGGGGCTGCCTGGTGGGCTGTGAAACACAGGGCACTCTGTTCCCTGTGCTTCCATGTGAACCAGCTACAGACACACAGGGCAAAGAGTCCATCTGTCAGTAAATACACGTGGACTCTGCCACCCACCGATGCAGATGAGTAGGCCTATGCCAAGGCAAGAGTTGTCTTCACTATAAGGTACCTGGGTTCATGTGGGCAACTCTACATCTTTCATTCTCTGGCTGAGAGGGGTGGGTTGCATAACAGTGCCATACCCCTAACACATGCAGCTGGGTCACTGTGCTTGCCCCAGAACTGAGGTCACCAGGACATGATACCAAAGCATACTTGCTGGGGTCAAGATTGGCACCACACACATTTCTTAATTATTTTTTATAATTTTGACCCCAATTTTTCAAGATAGTTGTTTTATGACTCCCCTTATTAGCATGACATGTGACATTTATAGTTTATTTGGCTGAAACGTCATATCACACCAGAAATGCAAAAACATGTCTTCTCCAGGATTTAAAAGTGACAATATTTTATGAGGTGGTGTAAAATTGCTATGTTCAAAGCTTGGAGTTAAACTATTGAAAGTTTGTGAGGTTATGAGTGAGGGTATGAGTGAATGCTTGAATATTGCAACTTTAAGTCATAACTTGCTCATTTGACCATATTGTACACCAAATGTACAGCATAGCCTTCTTATTACCTCACCTCATAAACCTGATTGGGGAACATTTTCAAATCTCTGCTGAAATGTCACTCCACACCACAGATGCAAAAACACATTTTGGCCAGGATTTAAAACAAAATGACAGCTGTCACATCCATGAGGTGTTATGAAAAAAAGGCTATACTGAAAACTTGGGTCAAAATATTTAAAATTAGAAAAGTTATGACTGAGCATAGAAATATTCTAATGTGTGCTCATAGCTTTGCTGTTTTTAAATATTTTGACCTCAGACTTTCAACATAGCCTTCTTATGATCCCACCTCATGAACAAGGGTGGTAAAAATAATCAACTCATGCCTGAAAAGTGATTTTGCAAAGTGACTGAAAAATCATCTTTCAGGTCAGATTTCCATAATTCCACTACTGATTTTTAGGTGGGATCCCAAAAAGACCATGTTGAAAACTTGGTGTAAAAATATGTACACACGTCAAAGTTATGAATCAAAGTTCAGACCTCATTGAAATACATTAAACCACACTTACCTGATTTTCTCATATCACAGTCTTTGGTTCCAGTAGCAAGATGTGTCTTCAATTGGAGGGTAGATCTCTGCCATGGGACATATTTTGGTGAATGTAGGTGTGTGGGGGTGTGGGGTGGTGAGTGCTGAGTGGGAGGTCAGGGTGGCACATGTGTGTGTGGGGAGGATCAGATTGGCGAGGAGCCATTTTCTTTTTAACAGGGCAAACAAATTGAGTAATGATCTTCTTTATTTCAGGGGATATTCTTTCTGACACTGGGGATTGGGCACCCCAGTGTCAGGTTATTGTTTAGTGGCACCAGGGCTGGGCTCCCCAGTGCCACCACCTACATAAAGGGAATGGAGCAGGTGACCTTGAGGGCTGGGGAGGGGGTCAAGAGAAATGGTACCAGAGATGGACACCCAGGTTCACTCATAAATTAAAATATATAAACATTACAAAGGACAGGCGGGTGACTTGGAGGGGAGGGTGGTGAAAGAAGCAGTACTAGGGGTGGGCACCCTAGTCCTCTTAAGAAATAATTTAATAGATAGATAGATATAATAGAAATAACTTAGTAGATACATAGACATATATAGATAGATAGATAGATAGATAGATAGATAGATAGATAGATGGCTACCACAGATAGATAGACAAAGAGAGAGACAAAGACAGACAAAGAGAGACAGACAGGGGGATCACTGGCTCACTGCTTGAATTGAAGTTGACAGCATGACTCCATCTGTGGCTTCAGCATTCAAGAAAGTCCTGCTGTTCTCACACAGAGAATGTGTTGAATGGTTCATCTTGCTAAACTGATCACCCTGTATTTTGGGGTGCCCAGAAAAGGTATTTCTGGTAAGTTTTTAAAAAACAAACAAACACAAGAATCTAGCTAAACAGTCCCATTTAGCTAGATTCAGCTATTTATTTTTTTTTTGAAAATGTATCATTTTTGGGGTTCTATGTGATAATAATGAAAGTCTAAAGGTGATCTCCATTATCACGCAGTCAGAGTGCCAAAAACATTTTTGGTACTCTGACACCCTTGGCGCACAGGACAACAGTGCTGGGACATGTATTTTAATGCTTTCTGTGTGGGGGGCTGCTCCCCCCAATGGGGGGGCTTCACCCCCACACCTCCCTACTAAAGGATTCTCAACTCCAGGGGGTGCATGTTGGGGGTGAAAGCATTAAAAACAAAAGGTTTGGCTGGGCCTAATAAAATCGCACCAGCACCTGGACACAAACCCGATACATCGCCCACCCCAACCACAAGCCAACCCATGATGCAGCTTGGCAATCCACTGCAGTGCCACCCCCTACAGGTCCTCCACCCCCTCACAGCCCATGCTCACCATGCTTGCTCCCCCCCACGCATGTACACATGATGACATCCTGTTGCCCAGGTCACCCATCCCCTCATCTGGTCACCCTACCCTCCCATTGCTGTGAGGGATTGCACTGGAAAGGAGTCACTATTATGGATGGTGCCCTTCCCCATGCACCCACCTCATGGGATACCCATTTAAGGCAGCCATCATGATCAGTATTTTTTCCATGACAAGTAAATCATGAAAATAAACAGTCACAACTTTTTTTTAACTACTCACATTTCTTGGTTATCCAAAACTCCTTATAACTCTGGAACCTTATAATACTTTTCATGAAACCTTTGAAAGGCACACTCTTGACATAGGCCCTTCAACCCTGAAAACTTCATTAAAAATTCCACATCATCTAGGATGTAGGTGAGAGCAAATAATATGCAATGTTAGGTATAGGGAAACCAAACGTGGTTTTCCTATTTTTTTACACTCTGTATCTTGAAAATGAACAAGATGCTGTCAGGAAACTTTTCAAGTCTTGAGAATCCTATAGTCTGACCATACATGCCAAATATTGAGCTATTTCATCAAATGACACCAAAGTTATTAGAGTGCAAAAATTGGGGTTTGACATTAAGCAGCCTACACAACCCTAACTATAGGGGTGCTATCATGCCCTATAATGTATCCAAGTTAGACCTTTTATCAAATTTAGACAGGCTAAAAAAATTCTAGTTAATCAAGTTAGTCACTGGATATAACTGTAGGGACAGCTCACCAAAGAAGTGCAATGTATAAAATAATATATGGCTGAGGTGTGTTATAGTATGGGTTTTCACATCTAAGGTGTGCAATGTCACATAAACCACAGGAATCAAGCTTGAATGGTTTGTGAAGGAATCAAACACTGAAGGTGTGTTAAAAAGAAGTATATGCTTTCCATACTTCATGTTTTATGCCTACTGATTTTATTTTAGTTGAAACTGTTATCTGGCTGATCCTGCCATGTTTGTTATTGTTTTAAAATGGAACTTGTAACTGCTGCTGCCACCCAAGTGAAGTGATGAGTCATTGTCCAGAAGAAGAACACAGCCCAAGTTACCAGCTACAGTTTAAAACCATAACAAAATTAGTAGGATGAACCAGATACATTTTTAACTTTGAAATAATGACATTGAGATGGATTTTCAAAACCCATGACACATGTACAGTGTTTAATTGTAGGTGTAGCCTGCAACATATTAAATGCACCAAACATTCATGGGGAATTTTTAAATGTTTTGATTCATTTGTGACAATTTCTGCACTTAATGGGGAAAATAATGCATGTGTGATTATTCTGATGCACGCATAGGGCTGGATTTTCAAAACTCTGACACAAGCTGCGACAATGGCAGCTTCTGCTGAATGCTAGTGCATCCAGGACCCTGTGCCTAATTTTACAAGGGACATGGTCCTGGTGCCTTAGTCCCATTGCTTACAGCAATGGAATGGGTGCACCAAACAGATGGCGCACACAGAAGAAATGCCGCAAGCACTGCAGGATGGTGTGTGAAGCTACACCCTCGCATGGGCCATGCTGGTGCCCCTCCAATTCCATGCCTGATATGCCAATCAGTGGCATTACAGTGACCCGACATCCCCCCACCCTGATGGTCCTTGGATATATTCTCCCTGGTGCTTTATTAGCCCCTGCCCCCACCTGGCACGTAGTACCCACAACCCCACCCCCAATCCATATACCAGATTCGGTGACCAGCACAACCCTCCACACCACCATGGCCGGCCACTGAATGAACTGTCATTGTGTGACTATATACAGTACACGCACTGATAGTTCATTCAGTGGTCAGGCCATGGTGGCATGCAGAGGGCTGTGCTGGTCATAAATCTGGCATGGATAGGGGGTGTGGGATTGTGGGCACTACATGCCGGGTGAACACTAGAGCACCAAGAAGATACATCAGAGCAGGGAGAAGGGACCACTAGGTCACCAGGAAGCAACTATTGGAGATGGATCAGGGGCTGGCCACACAGTGGCACATTTTGGATGACTCTCCCAGGAGATGTCTAAGTACTGTTAGGCCAGCCCTTTGCTGGTCTAATGGTACTTGGCACTTAGTTTCTGGAGGTCTTTGAAAATCAGAAATTGAGGACTGTGGCAGTCTGGGTCTATCACAAGCCCACTAGTGCCATGCCGGAGCCACTTTCATGGTGCAAGATGGGTGCTAGCACACTTTGGCACAAAGCAGCCTGCTGAGTGCCACAAGCTACCTTTGAAAATAGCTCTGGTTGCTGCCCTTGGCACATGCTATGGCCTTTGAAAATATGGCCCATACTGTTTTGTGTGCAACGTGGTGCACATTTGGCAAAATAATAGGCCGCCTTTTATGTGGTCTAACAGTTAATATTGCAAGTAGCATAATTACACTAAAAACTTGATGCAGCTCTTTGAAAATCCAGCCAAATTTGTTTGTGTGTATTACTGTGGCAATGAAGCACCACCAGTTTCAAGGTTTTAAAAACAGAGGAGTCAAATCCCTTAATACATGGTATTGAAGTCACAACTCTGGAATTATAAGATTTCTAGAGTAGGGGAGTTCAGGTTAATAGTAGATCTAACCAGTAACAGTACTGTACTTATGACAACACCCATTCCAACTTTTCTGTTTCCTGTTCACCAAATGTCAGTCGAGATGTGTGACCATCTTAAACAATTCCAGTGTTGCAGTTGTACCACTGGCAGATGATATCATCTGCACTGTCAGCCAGGTGGGGACAACCATATGTCACAGGGCATTGGCATCTCTGTTACTAGCAGCATAATACTTAAAGCAGCAGTATTTGTTAGTAGACAAAGAACCTTAGTGCACAAGCACTGAGGCAAGGGTTACCCCTAAGGGCTTTGGCCGAGAAGCCAAGTTTCAAGAAAGACAAAATTACACATACCCCCATAATGCAAAGCAGCATGGGCTGTATATACAAATTACCACAAAATATTATGCTGGTTCAACTTTAAGTAAGAATGCATGGTGCCGAAAGGCCTCTCACCACAACCCAAACCTGATTGACCAACTTAAGGTAGCTGATTCATTCCACTGGGGTGTCATACAGATGAGGCATACTGATGAGTCCTGGTAGGACAAAACATGTGTCTGTGTCTTCTGTTGGCACCCTTTGCAGATCGTGTGAGAGGCTTTTCAGCACCATGCATTCCTACATAAAGTTGAACCAGCATAGTATTTGTTAGTAACTGTATAAATCTTTTTCAGCAATCATTTTCATCAGGCAAAAATATTAAGGTGTGCATTTTTCTTTTTGTTTTCTTTTATTCCAGAACAAAGATACAGGATTTTAAAGTTTCCACTCGCATGCCATACCCACCATGCAAAAAATTAAATATCTTGGTACAGTGTTGTGCTGTTTATCATGAGAAATGTGACAGTACCATCCTAACACATCTGCAATATTTTTTGAATCTAGCAATGTACATTCAATTGGCAACCTCAGTGAAAGAGATGCTTAAAATGTTGATCCTATTTAATTATGTGAATCATTAATTACAAAATTAGCTGTAAAACTTGTATTAACAATATCTGAAAAAACTAAAAATACACTAAAGATGAATCTTAGGATGTCAGAAATACATTTTTGCTAACAAACTACATGATGACATTTTTTTCACTGGGTAACAGATACTGCTGCATTAGGGTGATGTGCCTGTTTCCACCAAACAAATTACTAACAGCTGGACCCAAATCTTTTAATGTGCCCCCAAAATGTGATTTGCTGCAAATTCTATTCTTTGTTGCTAAAGACACTTGCATGGAAATTGGCATTTTTGCCTCTCAAACTTCATTTATTCTTGCTGCTTCTCCGATCCCGAAATCATAATACTCTGTGTGTATCATCAGAACCATTTCCAGGGTTATGAAGGTATGGAAGGTATATAACAAGTTCAACCAGAGTAAAAGAAATCTAAAGGGATAGGATCCTATTTTAAGGTAAATATATTCCCTAACAAAAAATGACTGTCCTGAAATTCAGATTTGGGGTGCATTTGTGTAATAGGTTCTGCTAGAACAGCTGTGACTTTTTTTAAATAGAAACCAGAAATTCTCCTTAAAACAAATATCACAAGGGCAATGGAGGAGTTTGGAAACAGGACAACAGTGTCACCTCCCAATAACAAAGGCACTTTTCTTACAGTTGGTGGTAGAGTCCTTTGTCACCCAAAACAATGTGCTTTAAATGTAAAACAATAGTTTTTTAAAGACCATTGTACTGACATAAAATAGATATCAGTTTATTAAACAAATCCCTTTCAATACCATAAGTTGGAAGTCTTTAGAAAAACTGATGATGCTAAGACTTCACTGGAAAGACATATTTGTATGCAGTAGATACTGACAGATGCTACATTTTATTTGTTTTATTTATTTGCAAGGAAAGAAGCACTGAGGTGTAGATAACTAGTTTCCAGGTGCATCCTGGGAGAAGGACACTGGGAAAATTGTATAAAGATAATTACAGAGATGGAACAGGTGGATTGTACAACATTAAAACAGAATTATGGAACAGGGGATACAATACACACACTGTTCATATGATACTTAAAGCAGCTGCTTAGAAAAACAAAATAGGGTACAGTACAAACTTCAGCAAATGTATGGGAAGGTAAGCAAAAATGTATAGTACAAAGCATTCAACAAAGGTAAAGAAGGGGTAGGCATTACTTAGCTGGGATAATCAGACAACAAAATCACAAGACACCATACTACACTTATCAAATGACAATTGCACAGTAAATGAATATGACAGACTGTTATTCAACTGCAACTGGGCCTAGTCAGCTCACACAGCTGCTTTCAGTGAATAGTCTGAAAGGAAGAGGACTTGTTTTGTGATTTTTCCACAAATTAGGAATTCTCTGGGAGAAAAGAAGAACAATATCTAGGGTAAGAGGAGTAAAGACTGTTTTTTTTAAGAGCGTAGGATGAGAGGTCAGCACAAGTGAGGAGAGGAGACAGGTAATCGGAGGGGGTACTTGACTAGTATTCAAAAATGAATAAAGCACCATGTGTGAGCCTGCTCCCATTCAGGAAGGACCATAACGGACACATGTCACAGAGGTGGATATGGGGGAGGGGTAATGGAAAGTGACTTGTCAGAATACATTTGTTTGGAACAAATGAGGCAGATGACAGCTGGGCATTAGTAAACAACAATGAGAGAAGGAACAAGGGGAGGAGCACAGAGATTTACAACATTGATACTACAAACAGATTCAACATACTGAGTGAGGAAATTCCATCCCTTCTGAGAACTTGGGAAACTACTAGCCCTTCTGTAGCCCCACTGAAGTAAACAGGATGAACAGGACTAATCTGACACTAATTACTGATGATGGAACAACCTTCCCTCCCAGAGACACTCCTAGCTGCATAATAATAGGTGATTCAATACTGAGATACAAAGACTATGTAGTCTGTGAGGGTTTCAAAGACAAAATAATGGTGAACTACTTCCAGGTGTGAGGGTATTGGATACAGTATATTAGATAAGGTGCACGACATAATAAATGGTGGGGATGAGAAGGTACCAGTTACTCTGCACCTGGGGAGAAATGACATTGGTTGAGATCTGGACAACAATAACAAAAGGGATTTTAGAAATCTAGCCAACAGAATAAAACAGAAAGGAAATAATGTAATATTGCCAGACATTCTACTGGTACCAATAGCCTCTATTGGAAGAAAGAGAGCCATACAGAACATGAATACCTGGTTTATGTTTTGGGTAGAAGAATATGATCACACTTTTGTAAGCAAGTGGAGTAGTTTCTGCAATGAGTCACCTTTCCTTTACAGAAACAGATTTTTTTTATGAATTATGCATTATTTTTGCATGTGACAAACTATATGATTTCTGCAAATTTTTGTAATAAAGAATCTGAATCTCAAATCTGAACCCTTACTCTAGAGATTGACTACATCTAAATAAATGGACTCTGGTCAGAGCCAATATGGCTGCAAACTTATGGTAGTGATGCAGCTAAAAAAAGTGAGAGGCGGCTTCACCCCACTTTATGAACCCCATAGGTGAAAGTTTTCAAATTCCCACCAAAATGTAATTCCATGCCAGGGAAACATCATTCCATGGCACAGGTGGGAAAACACATTTTTGCCAGGATCTGAAAAATTACAGCTGGCACATTTATGAGGTGGTGTGACAAAATAGCTGTGTTGAACATTTGGGGTAAAAATATTGAAAATTACCAAAGTTATGAGTGAGCATAGAAGCAATTTCAATGTGTACTCATAACTTTGTCATTTTTATATATTTTTACCCCAAATTTTCAGCATAGCCTTCTTATGACTCCAGCCGATGAACAAGGGCAGTGTAAATTTTCAAATCATGCCCAAAAGGTCATTTCACAGCATGAGCAAAAAATCATCCTTTTGGCCTAAATAACATAATTCCAATGCCTTTGGTCAAAAGGTGGGGTCCCAAAAGGGCCACATTGAAAATTTGGGGCCAAAATATACAAAAATGACAGTTATGCATCACAGTTCAAAACCCCATTGAAATACATAGAACCACACTTTCTGTACCTTAGTTTCTCATATTGCAGTCAGTGGTTCCAGCAGCAAGATATGTCTTCAACTAGAGAATGTATCTTTGGTGGGACCTGTTAAGGTGAGTGAAGATGTGTGTGTGTGTGGGGGTGGATGGGGTGGGTGGTGACTGTTGAGTGGAAGATCTGGGTGGGGGCTCAGATCGGTGAGGGCCATTTTCTTTTTTACAGATTAAGAAAATCATCGAGAGACAGTTTTCTTTTTTACAGGTGACAGTGGAACAATACAGGGATGATGATCAGAGGGTGGGGAGGCCACTAGACACCAGGGGAAACACTATATAGTGGAAATAGTGATTGGAGAGTGTGGTTGCCACTAGACATTAGGGAAATAATAGAACATTATGAGAATGGCAATTGGAGGGTGGGGGTGCCACAAAACACCAGAGAAACAGTACAACAATAGGGGATGGCAATTCAAGGGTGGGGGTGCCAAAACACCAGGGAAACAATACATCATTATAGGGATGGTGATTGGAGGGTGGGGAGTGCCACTAGACACCAGAGAAACAATGCATCATTATGGTGATGGTGATGGTGATCAAAGGGTGGGGGCACCACTAGACATCAGGAAAACAGTACATCATTATGGAGTGGTGACTGGAGGGTGGTGGGATGCCACTAGACACCAGAGAAACAGCACAACAAATATAGGGGCAGTGACTGGAGTGTGGGAGGTACCACTAGACACCAGGAAAACAGAAGAACATTATGGGGACATTGGAGGGTTGGGGTGCCAGTAGATACCAGGGAAACAGTACTAGAGAGCAGGGACAGCAATCAGAGGGTGGGGTGGGGGGTGCCACAAGACATCATGGAAACATTATCACATATATAAGTGGAAGAAAAGAAGTGCTCACTCTGAACCTGGAAGTGAGCATGGAATAGGAAATAATGCACAGGGTGGGGAGGGAGAAACAGCACTGTACTAAATGAAGAGGACCCCTTGTACTTTAACTCCACTGTGGAAGGACACAGTCAAGGTATCTGGTCATGTGCTTCCTAAGTCCCTTCTCTCTCTTCTTCATCATAACAATATATCAGCATAGCTCTGCTATGCAGCCACAAAAAAGGACAAGAATAGTTGGAAACAGACTTCTTTTTGAGTTATACAAATCATTTAATAATGAACAAGGGTTAAGAGGTGGATTCAACTGGAACTACAAATTGTAATAATAAGAAAGGAATGAAAGAGCTACTAATCTAAAACAAGTATATTTGAATGTTTATTGCCTAAATAATAAAATGGATGACTGATCACTCCTGTTACTGAATGATAACCCAGGTAGTGTGCTTTCACTGAGACTTGGTAGGTGGAGTATGACACCTGTAATAATGAGATTGATAGTTATAGGTTATAATGGAGGGATGGGAAGATAAAGAGAAGAAGAGGTGTGGCAATGTATGTCAGCATCAACTTGTCCACTATCAAAATAACAGGCAGTATAAACCATTTGATCACAGCGTGCCTTGACCAGGCCACGGATCCCTCAATTTCTGGAACCTGAACAGTTTTTCAGAAATCCTCTGTACTGCAAGGGATCCAGCGTGCCTTGACCAGGCCACGGACCCCTCAATTTCTCAAACCTAAACAGTTTTTCAGAAATCCTCAGTACTGCAGGGTACTGGTCCTGACTTTTGGATTTGGTACCAGTGGAAGCTGATTTCCAAGTGGCCCACACTATCTCCTGCTGAACACACATCTAACTACTGTATCTCCCTCTGTGTCTCTAGTTGAATTTATGTGCTAGGGTTTAATAATTTGTTTAATCCTTACAGTCATTTTAAGTTCTGAGTTGATATTAGAAGTGAATTTAGAGTTTTTTTTTTTTTGACTTTTCCATTAGCAGATTATATCCTCTCACCACTAGAGGGCTATATCTCTATCTCTTTATCTAGTACGTAAGCCATGTGGGCTCTTTCTGCCTTTCTCTCGCCTCTCCTCCTCCTCCTCCTCCTTGCCTGGCTCCCTCTTTCTTCTCCTGGTCCTAGACACCCCATCCCAACCCCACCCCCACCACCCTCTACTCTGGTTTCCACTGCTATTCCAAGGAACTCTCCACTTCCACTGAGACTTGTGCTTGGTGCACCATTTGGATATTCCTGGTTACTTAACCTGACCACTACTCTCAACAAGTGTGGCCACCTCTCTACACTGTACCACCTTGCAGTCCATATGGGACACCGCCTGGAACCTTGCAACTTCTACTCCAGGAAACAACAATCAAAACTATCTCTCAAAGAGCTGTGACTCTGCTCCTTAAAACTCCTACTCCTCCTCCTTCTCATCTCAGGCAGCGTCCATCCCAATCCTGGCCCTAGAAGCTCAGGCCACACACAAACTCTAGGTGCCCTTATCCTTGCAACCATTAATATCTGCAGCCTACTACCAAAGCTGGATGCACTCCAAGCCTTTATATACCAACACAACCCTGACATCCTTGCAGTGGTGGAAACTTGGCTGACAGCTAAAGTTCCTGACTCAGCAGTAAAAACACAGGGCTACAATGTTCACAGGCTGGACCGGATATCCAAAAGGCGGTGGTTGTGCAATCTATATCAAAGACTCCCTGTCTTGGCACCCTGTAGCAACTCCATCACTTTCTGCCTCAGCCCAGATTCTGCCAATAAAATCATCCTAGGTCCCAACTGTAAAGCTCTGACTCTTGTCTCTGTATACATCCTGCCCAGGGACCCTAAACATGTATTCAACGACATCCTAAACTTTATCAACTCACATCCTCTCAAAGCTGAACTTATTCTACTAGGGGATTTCAACATAAACTGGTTAGCATTGAGTGCCAGTGCCTATAAAGACTCCATCTCAGCTGCTAACCTCACGCAAATGGTAAACTCCCCTACTAGGATTAACTACAAGACTGGCACCAGTACCCTCTTGGATTGGGTCCTCACCACTCACCCCACAAGGATTTCTCGTATGACCATTCTCCCAGACTCACTCAGTGACCATTCCCCAGTCATGTGCGCATGGTCTAACAAATTCCTTAAGCCCCCTCCCAAAATTAATGCTAGCAGAGTCCTTCCTCATGGAAAACTTCCACATCTCAAACAACACCTGCTTCTACAAGACTGGATACCCATCTATGAAGCAACAGATGTTAACTTGGCTCTTGATCACTTCATCTCAATTTTCAACAAAGCTCAGACCTCTTTGCCCTGCTAAAAGGAGCAAACAAAATCTCTCTCTAAACCATGGGTCACTACAGCTCTTCTCTCACAGCTGAAACTAAGGAATCACCTTCTGGGCAGTTGCCAGGGCCACTGGCAAACAACTGGACATCCAAAATTACAAACAAGCATGAAATGCCTGCACAAAAGCCATACGGCTAATGAAATCCACCTATTACAAAGATGCTCTCACCAATACATGGGGAAATGGTTGTGCTTTCTGAGACAATATCAAGGATGTCACAGGAAAGCAGCCAAAAACCTCTCCGGCCATGTTAATAGTTGATGAATCCTCAACCCTTGACCCCAAGGTGATCGCAAACATTTTTAACACGGCTTTTTCAGACCTTAGTGCAGTTCTACCCCATGACTTTTTTGAAAACAGGACCTACTCCTCAAATACCTCAGCCCCTCAGTCTAACCATCTCCTCTTCTACTTCAGGAAGGTAAGGCTGAATGAAACTCGCCGCTATATTACTGCAGCTATCTCTAAATCTAGATCTAGTAGCAACACCCTGGACCTTAGGCTTCTGTTGCTCACCCTCGATGAGGTAATTCATCCATTAACAAAAATACTAAACCTCTCTCTGTCTCTCAGCTGTGGAAAATTCCCGGACCTATGGAAAACAGTCACCGTGACACCCATCCATAAAAGTGGGGACAAGACGATTCACTCAAATTATTGCCCTATCTCCATACTGCTCCCACTCTCTAAGGCACTTGAGTGCATTGTGGCTGATCAACTTACCGACCACTTGGATAAATACAATATACCTTGTCCACAACAACGTGGCTTCGGAAAGGCCACAGCACCACCACAGCCCTTTTGAGTTCACTGGAGCTTTGCACAAATCCCTTGACAATGGCCTTCTCACAGGGACAGTTTTCATCGACCTCTCCAAGGCCTTCGATACAGTACACCATGGACTATTAATACACCAACTACTGAATGCTGAGCTATCACCTGACTCTTCTCTGTGGTTTAAAAGCTACTTAGAAAACCGGTCTGTTCGCTCGGGTGTCCCACAGGAATCCATACTAGGACCCCTCCTTTTAACCTTTTCTTAAACTCCCTCCCTTACCACTGCTCTGAGCAGATCTACTACATGCTGATGATGCTGTGTTGTTCTCCACTCACAAATATCCGCAACCCTTCAACACAACCTTCAACTTGGTTTCAGTTTTGTAGAGACATGGTTTCTTAATCATAAACTGGTCCTCAATGACAAGAAAACCAAATCTATGCTCTTCTGCAGCTCTCATAATCCATACAAGCTATACCACTTGGCTATCTCCACCACCCAGGGAACACTCTAGATCAGGTGGGGTCTTTCAAATACTTAGGGATACAGTTTGACCCTAATCTCTCCTATGGACTTCATGTAGATAATGTAGCTAGAACTGCTAATATACGGCTTGGTCTCCTCTACAAACACAGACCACACCTCACGCCAAAAGCTTTGAAGGTTGCAGTCCTGAGCTCTGTGATCTCTGTAATAGACTATGGTCTCATCATTTATGGCTCAGCCACAATCACAACCCTTTGATGCCTCTCAACTGCCTTAAATAAAGCATGTCGGCTCATCACTGGTGCTCACCGTCTTACCCACACATGTGACCTGTACACTCAGACCGGCTGGCTCCAACTATCAAACCACATAAAGTTTCCCACCTGCTCCATGGTGAAAAAAAATCTACCTTGGCCTTGCACCTTCTGGGGTCTCAACTCTGTTACAACACCGAATTAACAAATGGTGCCTTAGGAGATCCATGCTACAGCTACTGAAAGTCCCCCACTGTCACATTTCACAGGGACAATGCTCTTTTGTTTATCGAGCACTACTCCAGTTCAATGGCCTCAGCCCAACCATCTCCTCTGCCCCAACTATTGGTATGTTTAAAACTAGGCTCTGGGACTATCTCACTACCAACAGCTCCTGTGACTGCCCAACTTAACCTTGTTTCTCCACTTCCCTTTCTGCTCTAGTTGTTCCCCCCTCCCCTTCCCTCCTCACTGGATTCTACCTCACATCATGGTATACCCAATGCTGCACTTTTCACCTCTCACCACCCTCTTCCTACATTCCTTCCTCCCTACCCTCTTCCCTCTCCCTATGACTCTGCACTTCTATCTGTTGTCTATTTTCTGACAAATGCCGCTTGGCTGCCTTGTTACAGTGCTACCCTTGAACTGTATTAATCTGTACTCTGTTTGCAATGTCCACATTGTTGTAATGCCTGTCTTGATGTTCCCCATAATTTGTATTTCTCTGATGTGGAACCTTTGTAAAAGAGCCATGGCTCAAAGGCATTTTTAATCCTAGACTTGATAAATAAAATAAATAAAATAAAACAGCTGAATCATTATGGATCAAACTAGTGATGCATAGCAGAGGACAGTAAATAATTGGGGTAGTATATAAGCTTTCTAATATTGATTGCACTAGTGATTGCACACAATGTGTGGAATAACTGAAGGAATTTGAAAACTTCACAATTAAAGACTGTGTAATCATGGATGCCTTTAATATGCAAGAGGGTGTCTGGTCAGGTTCGTGCTGGTGAACTTCATGGTACAAAACTGCATGGACAATACCACATAAATCACTTGGCTGCTAGTGCAAGACATAACCACACAATCCAGGTAGTTTCCCCCCCTCTTTGTTGTCCACCTTGGAGTTGGTTACATTAGTTTAATGGGGTGCAGGGGGCATAACCCCCCACATAAACTTACGTTTTTGCAGCTGCATAGTGGTGGCTGGCACTGGTATTGTCCATCCGGTTTTGTACCATGCTATTTTGCCAGCATGGACTTGACAGGGAGCCATGCCAAAGGTAGACTAAGAAAATGGTACCACAAGAAATGGAAAACTATGAGCTACCTAACCTGATACAGCATGTGAATTACAGCATGTGCATGAACTCAGTTCTTAATGTCACCGTAACAAATGAGGCTATTGGGAAGATAAAGTATGGGGTCATAGAAACCCTGGTGGGGAGCTACCACAACACCATAATGTTTACTACAGAAAGAAGAACTGTAAAGGAAATGGGGTGAACAGAACATTATGATTTTGGGAATATGGACTTCCTTAATATAACTAGAACTTTGGCCATTAAGGATTGGAAGAGAGCGAGATAAAAATAAAAATACAGCTGAAGCTTGAAATATTCAAAGAAATGCTAATTGGTTTGCAGGACAAATTCATCGAGAAAAATAATTAACAGGCACAGACCTACAGTATGTAGCTTACAATCAAAATACACAACTAATAAATAAAAATGTGCTTTGCATATACAGTATGAAGTTTAAGAAACATAACTGTGACTCTGAGTTTGTGTCATTTAATTTGTTATTTAAAAAAAAAAAAACACTAATAAAGAAAGAAAAACGGGATCTAAAGAAATTTGGCACATTCTGGTAGTATTAAGGATTTTTATGAATATATTAATTCAAAAAGAAAAATCTATCAACTGTAGACCCATTAATCAACATGGGTGAGTGAGCAGATAAAGAGGTGGAAATTACAAATATATTAAATGAGAATTTCATGTCTGTGTTCAATTTTGTCTAATACGGTAAAAAAAAAACATAGAAAATGAAGTACAACAGACATGGAAAACACTGAGGTAGCAGAAGGTGATCTCGTAAAGTAAGATGTTAAAAAAATCACAGGGTCATGATAGCCTTCGTCCTAGACTTTTGAAAGAAAACAGATTCAAACTTTGTGGGATTTTTAAGGCACATCTTCATAAAATCTTATGAGACAAATAGCATACTAAACAATTGGACAACAGCATTCATGACATTCATGATCCCTGTTTATAATAAAGGGATAGGGATGACCCTGGCAATTACAGACCACGTAGTTTAACTTCAGTAATAGTAAAACAAAAAAATATTAATGATCAGATAGAAAAAATAAATCAGTCCAGGGGTATTTTTGACCCAACACAACATGATTTCAGGAAGGGTAAGTCCTGTGCCATGACATCAGCCATTTTATGAAAAAGTTAGTTATGCTTTAGATCAGGGAAAGCTGGTCAATGTAGTCTTCTTGGTTTACGCTAAAGTATTCAGCAAAGTCCCACACAGATATATAGCAGATAAAATGGCACCACTTCATTTTCCACATAAATTGATAATATGGGTGGGATATTCAGAAGGGTTACGCATGGCACAACTGCAACCCACTGATGCGCCCTGGTGTGATATTCAAAAGGGGAAAGTGAGTGGCACAAATCCTGATGTGCCGAGGTGCATCAGTAATGTATGCAGTGCAAGTGGGGGGGGCACGCCCATGTATACCCCCGCACATCCTGATATTCAGCCTGGGATGTGCAGAGCCCATGCAGACACAACCCCTACATGCGTCGCATACAGTTGTTCCAAAAAAAATAAAGGAGCAACAGCGGCACCCACAGGTGAGCTGCCATATTGCAGGGCGCAACATGGCAGCTGCCAGCTATGGGTGGCTACCTGAGCTCCGGCGGCACCCTCCATCGGGTAGCACCCCCATGCCCGATTGCAGGCATATGTATAATAAATGAATCATCCCATATCCCTGGTGGTCCAGTGGATGACTCGCAGCCTGATTGCAGGCATTTGTATAATAAATGAATCGTCCCATATCCCTGGTGGTCCAGTGGACCGCTCGCAGCCCGATCGCGGGCATATGTAGAAAATTTAAAATGTCCTATATCCCTGGTGGTCCAGTGGACTGATTGCAGCCTGATCGCAGGCAGAGGTCTAAAGGAAGATTAAACTCATCTGCTGGTCCAGCGGCACCTCTCCTCACCTTCCCACTGAGCCCCCGCCATTCCCACCCCGGTCATCATGGGCGAGCTCCACCCGCAAGCAGCCCGTCCGACCTGCTGACTGACTTCGTACAGTACAACCATTGTGAACTATTGTCCACAGCATGGGCCAATGGATGCAGATTGTACACATATTAGTCCAGATATGTGAATGAATCTATTCACATATCTGGACTGTGTAGTACAGTATGGTCTGTATGCCCATTGGCCCACGCCAGGACCATTGGGCGATGCAGCTGTACGGGTATGCAGTCAGTCGGCATGTTGCTGGGCAGCTTATGGTGGGAGCTGCCCCCGCCGCTTAACCCGGGGACCAGGGTGATGGGGCTCAGTGAGGGTGGGAAGGGGGGTACCGCTGGACCACGAGGGATGGGATTTAATCATCCTTTAGACCTCTGCCCATGATTGGGCTGCAATTGGTCCACTGGACCACCAGGGATATAGGACATTTTAAATTTTGTACATATGCCCGTGATCAGGCTGCGAGCAGTCCACTGGACCACCAGGGATATGGGACATTCTAATTATTATATACTGTATATGCCTGCGATTGAGCTGCGAGCGGTCCACTGGACTACCCACCACCAGGGATATAGGACATTTTAAATATTGTACATATGCCCACAATTGGTCTGTGAGCGGTCCACTGGACCACCAGGGATATGGGACATTCTAATTATTATACATATGCCCGCAATCAGGGTGCAAGCAGTCCACTTGACCAGCAGGGATATGGGACATTTTAAACTTTATACATATGCCTGCGATAGGGCAGTGGGGCACTTTGCCGCTTGTGCAGGGGGTGTCGGTCCCCAATGGCTGCAGCCTGGCAAGGCGCCAGATGCAAGCCACCGGGGATGGGTGCATCTGCATGCAAATTGGGCCATAGTGACATGCAAATGGCCCCATTTGCACCTTGCATGCATTATGGCCCCATTTCCATGTGCACCTTTGAATATCATGGTTGATGCGCCTAGCACAACGACACTTGCGCTGGCACATCCCCCTGCCTCTCTCTGGCCACTTGTACTGGTGCAGTGCCACTGCACCATGCACAATGTGGGTGCCACAGAGCGATATTCAATGGTGCTGAGCCATGGTGCAGCACCACTGAATATCACCCTGTCAGCACCCTGGCACATCCCAGTTGCGCCAAGCCCAGGCTTGTGCCACAGCCTGGTGCAGTCTGAATATCCCACCATATGAGTACAAATATGGCTGAAAGAATGTACCATGAGAGGGTCAGAGGACAGCTATGGTCACTTAGTAAAGTTGGGAGTGGTATGCCTCAGAGATCTGTTCTGGGCAAGAATTGTTTAGTTTGTTTATAAGTGACCTCCACAATAATATGGGAAATTGGTGTAAAAAAAAATCAGATAATAGTATTCACAATGACCTTAATAAACTGTGGTAGTGGTCGAGTAGAAGAAAGAGCTTTAACAAAAAATGATCAGTAATGCATTTTGGCCAAAAAAAAAAATACGAACAAAAAAAAACAAACAAAAAAACTCACTATTTGAATACTGTATGAGTGACAACCAGCTGAGAGTAACACATGCGGAGAGGGATCTAGGCATAATCATCACCATGGACAAAAGGCATGGAAAGGAATGCAGCTGTACTTATAAAAAGGCAAATACAATTTTAGATTGCCTAAGGAGATATTTTATATCAAGTCACTAATCAGTGTTGTAACATGGCACAAAACAACACAGCAGAATAACTAACATGGATTGGAGGAATGACAACCGGTGACCATAGAGCAACCATGGATTGATTCTCAAGTAATCCATGGTTGCTCCTGTAGTACCAATAACAGCCACTATTGTCTGCGGCTCTGTTTTACTTTGCAGCAATCAGCCAGTATTCTTTTTACTTAGCCATGTTAGAAATTACAGCAGGTGAATGGTTGAGCAGTTCCCTGCACTGCAATGCCTTCCCTGCTCCTGGGTTAATGTATACAAGGAGTAGTCAGTCCCTTCCCTCCAACCCACCCCATGGACCTGTGGGGCCGAGCATACAATGCCACTGGCACCAATTAATCCCTGCTTATTAACAGCAGCCACAACAGAGATGTGACCCACACAGTACTGAGCACAGAGTGTTGTCAGTGGGAAAACCACAGAGAGACAGTGACAGGGAGATGCTAGAGACTGCACTACTCATAGGAGCAAGTGACAGTACAGAGTCATTAGTGACAGCATGGGTGTTATGGCTGACACAGATGAGGAGGCACTGTGGTGCCCAAGAAAGCGACTGCTTTGACCTGAGGGTCATAGTCTCTGAACTGCACTTCCCATTAAGAGAAGGACTTTTGAGAGGCAGAATTAGTAGCAGCCATGTGACAGTAGAAGCTGGCTACACTACCATGAATGGCAGAGGTATGTTTCATGAGCTAGGACAATCACATAGCAGCAGCTGCTGAGGAGACAGGATTCTGCTGAGGGTTACCACTTCAGCAGGAACCTGGGGTGCAGGTCAACATGCAGCAGGCAGAGACTGGAGGAGTGTTGTCTCTCGGGGGGCGGGGGGACCGGAGCAGTATTGTGGTGCTGTGAAATGTTAGCACTCCAGTTATTTCTGTACCACTGCAGACACCCTTTCTGTCTCTCTCTGTGAACTGCATATTAATAACGTTAGATGATGTTTTTGATCCCACCATGCATTGTGCCATTCCTGAGAGAACTGAAACATGATGTTTTGAGTAAGTCAACAACATCCCTGTAAGTGCAAAACAAATATAAAAGTATATCTTGCAATGATAACACCATAAAGGTCTCTGGAAATGTAAATTATGTCCTCCTTCCACCCATGATATATGCTGCAAACGCTGCATGCAGCAGAATGTTTACTATGAATACAGTCTTAAACATGACAAATCTAATCAGTGTCTGTGTCTATTTTTGTATTATACTACATAACAAATGTACTTCTTTCTGTAGATGCTTGCCATGTTACATGCGCATTAAACCACTCCAGAGCATGGTTCTATTGTGGAATTAATCCATAGTTGGGTGGCTGGAGGCACTCGGCCTGCAGCCCTGTGTCCACCCCCACTATGGATTAATTCCACAGTAGAAACATGCTCTGTTGTGGTTTAATGCTTACATGTTACCACTAAAGAAGTCTTATGATAGGCCTCATTTAGACTCTGTCTTCCAATTTTGTCATCTGCATCTGGTAAGAGATTATGCAAAATATGAAAAAGTACAGATGAGGGCTACCAAATACATGACTGAATTACACAATTTTGCATATAAAAGAGAATGAAAATTCTTAGACTAGTCATTTTAAAAACAAGGAGGAAAATAAGAGATGTAAAGTCATCAATGATAATGATCAAAGGAGTCAGCTGGGTCTAGGGAGAATACTGGTGGCAGGGCTGGGTATCTATCACCACAAGCTGCTGTATAAATAGCAGTGATGTTTTTGTATCCTTTAAGACTCAGTAAAACAGTTCATGTAAATAAATTTTGAGTTACAGAAATGGAAGCTGCTATTGTCGCACACAATAGCTTATGACTAGAATGCTGAAAGAACATTCTGCATATGAACAGAAACAGGATTTTCTTTAATTAATTAAAAAATTACACATTGTTTCTGTTAAATCACCTATAAAAGCATCTCCTTAGGTCTGGCAGTAGAGTCTAGAGGTTAAATTAATGAGCTGTGAATGAGCTTGATACATCCAGCAGACCTGGGTTTCATTTCTACAACTTCAACTTGCAAATGGTGTGACTCTATGCAAGTCACTTAACCTCCCTAGTGCTCTGGGATCTCACCTAATAACAGGGATTCAACTTAATGGGTCTTACCCAGTTACCAAAGAATAAAAAAAAACTGTAAAGAACCTGTAAGTTTCAGGTTTCAACTATCAGCTGTTCCTTGAGCTACATGTATAGAAGAGCAAAAAATATATATTTATAAAATGGAGAAGAACATCCTCCTCCAAATCCAAAGTTCTGACTGTATAAAACACATCACATGACCGTGCGTATATCAGAGTGTGACAGCACACCTGCACCTTTACCCCACTAAAAAACATTTTATCATTTTATAAGATAGAAAACCCACTCTAGGATGTGCAGTTGTTCTCTGATATATGCACGCCTTGGGTGGTTGACTCAGCCTGCAGCCTCGTATGCATAATCTAACTCAAGGCATGCGATATTAGAGCGCACACCTAAGAGTGGGTTATCTGCTACATACACACACACACACACACACCTCCATACAAGTCTGCTTAAAGTTGAACCAGTTCAAATTAATTGATGGGCATTTGCATATGCTTCCCATGATGCTTTGCATTATTGGGGTATGTCAATTGTGATATATATATATATATATATATATATATATATATATATAGTATATAGTGGCACAGTCGTGCTACTATATTTAGGGTTATGTTAAAGTTAAAATGTTGCATGCTAATAACTTTGGACCCTGCTCAACCGATTTGTCTGAAATTTGGTATGCGAGTGGTAGGACATGGCAGATCTCTTGAAAATTCTGAAAATGCAAAACATCCAGTTCTGGAGACATTTAGACCTCATAACCCTAAATGACACACCCGGTCATCTGTCAATCTTGGGATGATTGGTGGGTCCGGGGAGGGCAACCCTAAAGATTTTCATTTCCTGACTTTTGTGGTTTAACCAAAATGATGCATTAACAAACTTTTTGCATAGAATTCTATATATATATATATATATATATATATATATATATATATATATATATAAAATACAAATTGCACATACCCCAATAATGTATATCTATCTATCTATCTATCTATCTATCTATCTATCTATCTATCTATCTATCTATCTGTCTCTGATGTGACATGGCCTGATGGAAGATATCATATTTATCTTCATGAGAGGCCAATGATATCTTGATGTCATTGGCCTCAAGTGAAGATAAATATGATATCTTCAGTCAAGCCATGTCATGTTCTGTTTATACAACATGTTTTTGTGGATTGAAAAAATTTGTGCGATTGATACTGCCATTTTTAAACTTCCATTTAGTTCAACTATTTTGCTTTGTTCCTCAAAAATGTAGTGTGACCGAGCATTAGTACTGGTTAATGACCTGCTGGCATACATTTAAAATAAGACACAATTTGTGCAAATAGTGAGAAAATCTGTTTATTTTTTAATGTTGAAACTTATCTGGTTGATCCTGCTGTGTACGTTCTGGCCCCAATCGTTCTACCGACTTCAATCATTCCACCCCAAAAGTTCTACTACCATGTATTTTGTAGCGTGACCAAGCGCTGTGACAGTCCTGACATCCTGACACAAATTCTAAATAAAATACACAGTAGTGGAACTTTTTGGGCAGAAAAAGTTGGCAGAATGATTTGGGGGCAGAATGAACACGACAAGATCAAGTAGATAAATGTTAAGATACAAAAAGAGATTTTCTTATTATTTCGACAGATTGTACCTTGTTTCAAATGTATGTCAGCAGATTAGTAAGCTGTACTAATAGGGTGCAGTCACGCTGCATTAGAGTACAAAAGTGAAAGTTGTTTAACAGAATGGCAGTGTAAAACTGGCAGTATCAGTTTCAGTATGACATATAGGAGTGTGGAGATATCACAGTGACGTATAGAAACATGGAGATATCAATGATATCTTCACTGGCTGATTCAGATATCACTTTTTATTCTTGCATTTATCCCAAAACACATGGGGCTGGAAATTCATACTGCACTGGCAGGTGTGCAAGCCCAAGTGCAGTGCAACTGGGCTGCGTCAGATCATGGACCAGTCAATATTCAACGGTGCTGCACCATGGCACAGCACTGTTAAATATGGCACTGATGGCACATGCACTGTGCCAACACAAGTGGCAGAACAGGAGCAGGGGGATGCGCCAGTGCAAGTGCAGTTGTGCTAGGTGCATCAACCATGACATTCAGCACTGGGTATGCAAATGAGGCCTTTATGCATGCAAGGCACAAATGGGGTCATTTGCATGTCATTATGGCTCCATTTGCATGTGGTGCACTGCTCCCCAGCGACTTGCACCTGCCACCCTGCCAGGCTGCAGCCATCGGGGACAGACACCCTGTGGTCCCATGGCATATCCCCCACTCCTGTATGCCTAATCGTGGGCATATGTAATGATAAATCCCTGGTGGTCCAGTGGTAACCCCCCCATCACCCGATTGCAGGCATAAGTAATGATAGATCCCTGGTGGTCTAGTGGATACCCCCCATAGCCCGATCACAGGCATATGTACTAATACTCTCTGGTGGTCCAGCGGAAAGCCCTCCAGTGCCCGATCATGGGCAAAAGTAAAAATAATCCCTGGTGGTCCAGTGGAAGGTTCCCCATTGCCCAATCAGGGGCATATGTAAAATTAAATTACCTGGAGGTCCAGTGGTACCACCCCCCCATCTGCCCACTGAGGTCCCCCACCACCTAGCACTCCCCGTCATGTGTGGGCGGCAGCACCCCATCTGCATACTGCCCGGCCGCCCGCTGAATGACAGCATACAGTACGGTCTGTACACCTATTGGACCACTGCGTGGACCAATGGGCATGCAGACCATACTGTACTACACAGGTCTGATATGTGAATGAACACGTTCATTCACATATTGGGCCTTAGTACGGTATGGTCTGCATGCCCATTGGTCCATGCAGTGGTCCAATAGGCATGCAGACTGTACTGTACGCTGTCATTTGGTGGGTGGTTGGGCAGCATGTGGGTGAAGTTCTGCCACCTGCCGATGATGGGGAGAGTGCTGGGTGGTGGGGGACCTCAGTGGGTGGATACCACTGGACCACCAGGTAATTTAATTTTACATATGCCCGCAATTGGGTGATGGGAGAACTTCCACTGGACCACCAGGGATTATTTTTACTTATGCCCATGATCAGACACTGGAGGGCTTTCCCCTGGACCACCATGGATTATTATTACATATGCCCATGATTGGGTGATGGGGGGTATCCACAGGACCACCAGGGATTTTAATATTACAGTTGCCCATGATCAGGCAATGGGGTGGGGGGGCACAATGCTCCCAGGGCAGGGGGCTTGTGGTCAGTGTTCTGGGTGGGCAAATGGCCACCCACGGCTAGTGGCTGCTGTATTGCACCCTGCACTAGGGCAGCTCACCTATGGTTAGCCTGGACTTGTTCCTGGTTTTCCAAGGCACATCTTTGTACCCCCCTCAGTGGCGCAAGGTGCGGTTGTGTCAGCATATGCACCGCACATCCCGGGCTGAATATTGGGATGTGCCACATATGCATGGGCAAGACCCCCACACTTGCGCCACATACATTACCAATGCACCCCAGTGCATCAGGAGTTGTGCATTGCAACTTGCCTCTTTGAATATCACACCGGGGTGCATTGGTGGGTTGCACATGGTGTATCCCTCTTGCGCCATGCACAACCCTTTTGAATATCCAGGCCATGTTGTATAACTATATATATATATATATATATATATATATATATACATATTTATATATTTATATATATATATACATGTGCAGTCACGCCTCTATAGTTAGGGTTGAGTAGCAGTTTCTATGTCAAACCTCTAATTTTGTACTTTAAGAACTTTGCAAGTGATCAATGGATTTGCACACAATTTGGTATGCACTTTCTTGTGGTGTAGTCTCTTGATGTGGCAAGTTTCTTTCTGGTTGGATGTGCGGATTCAGAGATCTGTATATTGGAAAAAAACAAACAAAAAAAAAACCTTTTTGCAGTTTTTCCTCATTGCCTTGTGGCCAGATTGTGTGGAATTTATGCATGATTTTTGTAGCATAGGAAGAACCTTGGTAGCAGAACAGACAGTGAAAATGTGGTGCACTAATATTAATCTATTGCAAAGTTATTACGTTTTTTAGTTCCCATTATATCCTAGGGGACTTTTCTGAACATTCCAATCTTTTAGATAGCTGTATTTTTTTAACAAAGGATTTGATCTCACAAAAAAGGATTGAGTCTCACAAGGGCATTCCTTTTTTGTGAGCACACAAAACCTTTTTCGTGAGCCAGCATCTTATTTTTTTTTTAACTAAAAGAACTGTAAAATACATACAAATGTTGTCATTTAAAACAAAATACCAGAATCTAGCTAAACGGAACCAGTTTAGCTAGATTCTGATGTTTGCTTTCCACAATTAGCCCCAGAAATACTTTTTCTGGGCACGTAAAATACTGGGTGCCCAGCTTAGTGAGAAGAGCCTTCTGCCACATTCTCTGTATGAGAACAGCAAATTTATTTAGTTCTGCACTGAACTCATGCTGTGGGCTACATTGTGAGTTAAGAACCCCCCTTTTTTCCATGGTGTCTAATGGAACCCCTCAATCCCTGATCACTGTCCCCATTCCCTGGTGTCTACTGGCACCCCTCCATCCTCCGATCACTGTCCCTTCTTTATTTTCTTTTAATTATATAGTACTGACACCAGGATGCCCACCTCCAGTGTTGGATGACCCCTTCCCCCACAGCCCTTGTTTTATTGATGTGCCGACATCGGGGGCCCAATCCCCATGTTGGCATTTAACATTCCCTACCCAGCAGTGGGGGATACTGGGGAGCCCAACCCAATGCCAAATAATATTTATTTAATTTGTCCCTTCTTTATTTTATTTATATAATTCCTGACACCGGGATGCCCACCCATGGTGTCGGATGACCCCTGCCCCTGTAGCTCTTGTTTTATTAATGTGCCGACATTGGGGGGCCCAATCTCCATGTCAGCATTTAACACCCCCTTCTGCAGCAGTGTGGAACACTGGGGAGACCACTCCCACTGTCCCATAATATGTATTTAATTTAGAAAGACCTGAAAAAAGTGAACAGTCCCCCAACATCTTTTTTTTTAATCTGGAAAAAGAAAATAGTCCCTCATCATCCCCGCTGCCCCTTCCCCATCCTGACCCTCCCACTGAGCACCCACCACCCCACACCCCCTCTTACCCTACACTTACCATCAGCGGTTGAGGGATGTCATATTCTGTGGACTGGGACATGTCTGCACTCTTCAAAGCCGAACCGCGAACTGAAGAATCAAGGGAAGTACCATATAACGGCAGTCAATGGCAATTTGAACTTTTGTTGATATCTTGGCCATTTTCAGGTATTTATGAAGCACATTTTCAATGTGGGCTATTTGGGACCCCAACTCTTGAACACTGGCACTGTCATTTTGTTACTTGGTCCTAAAAGGTGATTTTGTAGTCGCTGCATGAAATCACCTTTCAGGACTGAGTAATGACATGACAGTGCCAGTGTTCATGAGTTGGGATCCTCAAAAGCCAATGCTGAAAATTTGGTGCAAAAATACCGCAAAATGCCAGAGTTATGCAAGATTGTTGACATTTTTTTACACATGTGCATAACTTTGGGAATTTTTAAAATTTTCACTTTAAATTTACAACATAGCCATTTTTTGACACCACCTCATGAACAGTACAGTCATTTCTCACATCCTGCCTGAAACATGTTTACACACCTGTGGCATGGAATGGCATGGTTGCTGCACAAAAATCACCTTTTGGAATGGAGTAATGAAATGACAGTGCCAGTGTTCATGAGGTGGGGTCCCAAAAATGCCATGTTGAAAATGTGGTACAAAAATACCTAAACATACCCGAGTTACATACAATTGTTGAAATATTTCTATGCACATGTGTTACTTTGGCAATTTGTAATATTTTCACTACAAATGTTCAACAAGGTCATTTTTTCATACTTACTCATGAACAGTAAAGCTGTCGGTTTTCAGATCCTGCCAAAAATGTTTTTCCACACCTGTGCTGCAGAATGGCTTTACAGTTGCACAGAATTATGTTTTGGCAGGGGTTTGAAAATGTTCTGTACTGAGTACATGGGGTGAGGTCATAAGGAGGCTATATTGAAAATTTGGGGTCAAATAAGGATACTGTTATACTATCTCAATGAAAGGATGGGAGCACAGGGTCTGAAGCACCCTGCGCTCCCACTGTAACATAAGGACACTGTTGTACTATCTCAATGGAGGGATGGTAGCACAGGGTCTGAAGGACAATGCACTCCCACCGTAAAATAAGTATACTGTTATACTATCTCAATAAGTAAGAAAATAAATTGCAAAAAACTTCATTAATGCATCAGTTAGGGTTAAAGTGACAAAAAAGTAGGGAAATGTGACATTAGGGTTTCATACGAACATACAAACATATGAAATCTGCCAGCAGATAAAGGCCTAGAGGTCTGTCAAGTCTGCTCGAATGTGCAGCTAGCAACTCTTATTCTGCAGCTGCCCCTTCCTTCCATCCTTCCCCTTCATTAACCTTCCCCCTTGTCCTGTCCCATCTCCTTTTGAAGCAGTCCACTGTTCTACTGGATACCACTTCTACAGGTAACGCATTCCACCCAGCCACCACCCTCTCTGTAAAAAAGTGTCTCCTCATCTCCCTCCTGAACCTTCCTTCCTCCACTCTCATATCATGGCCCCTGGTGGCCCTCCCCTTCCTTACTTTGAACAGCCCTTCTGTACCCATCTTGTTTATTCCTTTCATGTATTTAAAGGTTTCAATCATGTCACCCCTGTCCCTCCTCTCCTCCAGTGAGTACATGTTCAACTCCTTCAATCTCCTCTCGTATGATAAGTCCCCCAGCCCCTTGATCATCTTTGTCACCCTGTGCTGCACCCCCTTCAGTAACTTAATGTCCCTCTTCAGATATGGGTGCCAGTACTGCACGCAGTACTCCAGGTGTGGTCTAACTAATGACCTATACAGTGGCAGAATCCAACCCTAACTCCACACCCCCACCCTGCACAGATGAAGAGGGATTGGGGGTGGCATTAGGATCATCAGCCTCAATCCGCACCCCATTCTCCTATACTGTACCACCCAGCTTATTTTCTAATGGAATGGGGTGAGTGTTGTGGCTGACGATCTCAATGCCAACCCACAATCCCTTTTCATTCATGCAAGGTGGGGGTGTGGTGTTAGTACTGAAACCCTAAAGCCACAATTCCTACTTAACCCCTAACTGATGCAGTATGAAGATATATATATATATATATATATATATATATATATATATATATATTCATGGCAAAAACTCAGTTTAATGTATCAATTAGGGTGGTTCCACAGTGACAAAAGCAAGGAAATTCAGTGTTAGGGTTGCCACCCCTTGCACCCCATGCCCACCCCACCCCTACCAACTGGTATTGGGGTGTGCATTGAGGTTGTCGGCCCTAACTCTTCTAACTAATGACAACAGAAATGCAAACGGTAATGAAAACGATAACGCAAACACAAACGGTAATGAAAACGGTAACGAAAATGCAAATGGTAACACAAATGCAAACAGAAACACAAACGGTAATGGCAACAGTGACACAGAAGGAAACAGTAATGCACTCAACAATGGAAACACTACCAAAAATGCAAATGCTAATGCCAACGGAAATGCAAATGCAAATGATAACCAACACGCAAATGGTAATGGTAGTGCAATTGGAAACACAAACTGTTATGGTAACACCAAGGATGATGCCAAAGAAAACACTAAAGCAAATGTAAACACAAATGCAAGTGCGTATGCAAACACAAATGGTAACACACATGGTTACGGTAATGCAATTGAAACACAAACGCTTATGGTAACACCAATGATGACACCAAAGAAAACACAAACACAGACGTAAAGACAAACGCAAGTGCATACACAGACACAAATGGTAACGCACGCAGAGAGGCAGAAGTAAATGCAAACAAAAACAATAACAGAAATGCAAATGGTAACAGTAATGCAAACACAAGTGCAAACACAAATGCAAAGGGTAATGCACATGGTGACATAAATGGAAAAGCTAACACAAATGGTTGCATAATCGCAAATAGTAACAGTAGGGCAAACGTAAGGGCAAATGCAAAGGGTAACATACACGGTGATGCAAAAATAAACACAAATGTAAATGGTAATGAAATGGTAACAGTAATGCAAATGCAAGCTCAAACACAGACGCAAAGTGTAATGCATACAGTGACAGAAATGGAAATGCTAACACAATCGGTAACGGAAACGCAAGCGGAAACACTAATGGTAACAGTAACGCAAATGCTCTTTTTCCCAAAAAGGTGCATTCAAAAGCACAGTGAATACAAAGAATGTGTGAATAATAATGGCCCTCGGAGCCGAAAATCAGCAGTTGGAATACTAAATTCATTGTATCCCAGTATGACGTAGAAAAAAATTTTAAATCTCATATTATTTATGACTTTCCAGGCTAGTTTTGCACTTAGCCTCCTAGTGGGGGGGTCTAAGCATTCTTCCAACAAAAAGTCTGTGTCTCGAACCGTTTTCGAGATACAGGCCCCAAAAGGCATGGTGGACACTGTAATGTTAGCCTATGGGAAAGATTGTCAACTTCTGAGAGGCATAACTTTGCAGCCCTCTAATATTTTGTCACCAAACCACCAAAAGACACATCTGTGGGATCTTGGCTTTCTTCCCTCCAAATTTCAGCCCAAAATACCAAACCATTCTTTTGCAGCATGGTGGCAAAGATTCCTTATTGTTTTGGCCGTAGTGTCACAAAGTATTTTGCAAATCACAACACTTTCGCAAATGAAATAACAAAAGTGTCACATATCCGACACTACTTTTTACAAAAACTAAAAAAAAATTCTGGGGTGTTTTAACCCCCCCCCCAAAAAAAAAGACATGGCTAGCATCCTTAGGACTCAACTAGGTGAACACAGCAAGAACTGTGTCCCTAGAGGGTCCCAAATTTAAATGCCAAGCATTTCTGTGACCACCAACTGAAAACAAGATGGCTCATTTGCAACACTACAAGGGTAATTTGCGACACTAAAAAATTGCATTAGCAACACTTTCGCATATTTTGTAAACTTTTCCCATTGACTATAATGGGAAACTTGTTTTCTGAATAACTTTTGAACAGTATAGTATTTTTTAATGAAATCTTCCAAAGGTACATCAGGGGCCCCAATGCATGTTCACTGAAGGTTTTGGACTGGTCACGCAAACTGTGCAACCTGTAGGAGTGAGAAAAGAATGTGCAAAAATGCGTAATTTGTGCATTTGTTGGTGCTCTATAGTTCCGCAACCGTATATCCAATCACAACAAAACTTGGCAGATCCAGAGATCTATTGTACTAGACTGTGCTTTCCAAATTTCAGGGAAATACTTGGTATGGTGGTAAAGTTATTAAGCTGCCAAATTTCAGATTTAACCTTAAATGGGGTACTCAACCCTAACAATAGTGGCACTACTGTGCATATATATTTAAGTATATATATTGCTTATATTGGTGCAGTTGCACCAGTATAGTTAGGGTTGAGTAAGCAGTTTGATATTAACCCCCAAATTTTGCACCTTAATAACTTTGAAACTGTTCAACAGATTTGCATGAAATTTGACATGCTTGGTCCCATGTAGTAGATCTCTTGATTTGCCAAGTTGTGTTTTGGTTGGACTTGCGGTTTCCATGCAGTGAAGCACTGAAAAATGATTTTTTTTGCTTTTTGGGGCACTTTTTTGCTGATTTTTGCCCATTGTGCTGTGGCCACACCATTTGGTCATTTGGTCTGAAATTTTCAGGGAAGAAAGAGGCTTGGTCAAAGAATAATCAAGCATTAGTTTGGTGAAACAATATTAACCCATTCCAAAGTTACTTAATTTTGAAGTTTTGAGTTCTGAGCATGCTCAGTTCACTCTAAGATTTATATGTATGTTTTGAGAAAGGGGATTGGGCTCATGATCAAGGGTTTTTGTCAGCTCATGAATGGGGATTTATAAAGTCCCTGTTCATGAAGAAAAATTCTTCGTTCACGAACTGCCATTTTGTTTTTATCCCCCCCCAAACAAAATGTCGTAGCTTGCCCCATGGGTGCCTTCTTGCACAAATAAGGCATGGGTTTTATTCAGGGTGATGCCCTCTACAAACCCATGCCTTTGGTTTCCTTTATTTTGGCCAAAAGAAAGCTGTTTTAGATTTTAAAATTCTTTGTTCATGACTCACTTCTGACCCTTGTTCGCTAAATGACAAAATCCCCATTCGCAAGCCGATCCCCTTTCACAAGCTGACAAAATCCTTAATCATCATTTCACGACCAGATGGCCCTTCTCACGAATGAGGATTGGCTCATGAATGAGGATTTTGACGCCTCATGAAAGGGGATTTTGTCAGCTTGCGAAAGGGGACTGTTTTTTTAATTCCTCATTTGTGAGCTTACAAAATCCCTGTTTGCGAGCTGTCAGAATTCCCTTTTGCAAGCCAATCCCCTTTCACAAGCTGATAAAATCCTTGATTGCGACTTCCAGACCAGTTGGCCAAAATCTGATGATCAAGGATTCCTCCTGAATGGGGATTTTGACAGCTCACAAATTGTGATTGACCTAGTGAAAGGGGATTTTGCCACCTCATGAACTAGGAATTTAAAAAGTTTGCCAGTGCACTGTAAACAAACAGTTTGGTCTTTTGGCTTGAAATTTGCAATGTATAAAGGGGGTGTCCTAGAGATGTGAATTATACTGTTTAGGTGTAAGAAAGGTATACGGTTCCATAGATATTCCATCACGAATTTGACATTTTTCCCATAGGATAACTTTGTGGCACCCACAGCACTTTTTAGTGCCTGTATCTAGGAAATGATGCCAGATATGAGTTTATTTTGCATGGAGGTTTCAAAGTCATGATTACAAGGGCAGTGGAATTTGTTTCATAGTTGCTACGGTTACTGGGATATTGGCAAATTAGTGTTACAAGGGTTCCTTTTCAGGCCTATAAGGCTACTGTATGGCTCAATTGTTATGAGTAAATTGGAGCGCAGGGCCCGGAGGGCCTGCACTCCTACAGATGCATGTCATTATGCACTAATGGGCAGCTTGGTTCGAGCCCCACGCTCCCACCAACACATACCATTTACCAGTTACATTACACTTTCTCAAAAAGTAAGGAAATTAATTGCAAAAAACTTTGTTAATGTGTCACTTAGGGTTAAAGTAACAAAAGTGGGGAAATGAGATGATAGGGTTGAGCACCTAACCCCCCAGCAGCCTACCCCTCATCCTCTACTCAATGACAGATGTCAGGTTGTGCCATGGGGTCATGAGGCCTAATTCTCACCCTATTCTCCTTTACTGCAGCATGTCAACCTGGTTACACATGGAATGGGGTGAGAGTTGGGCCTGATGACCTCATGGCACATCCCAGCATCTGTCAGTGTATGGAGGATGGGGTGTTGGGGTGATGGGGTGGTTGGGGCTCAACCCTAACATCTCATTTCCCCACTTTTGTTGCTTTAACCCTAGCTGATGCATTAATGAAGTTTTTTTGGAATATATATATTATATACTATATATATATATATATATATATATATATATGTATGCCAACAATATGTATGCCAACAATGTTTAAACAACTGAACTGTTTATTACCACATTTTCAGGATCTAGAGATTCTGACACTAAGAATGTGCATAGCAAATTTTAGGCTAGTCTTCCCAGGGATGGTCATATTATTAAGGTGCAAAATAGGGTTTAACATACTATAGAACAGCATTTGTAACCATAGTAATAGGGGCATTGAGATGCCCCTATAATATATACATCCCTTATGTCCTCTTAAATTGGACATCTGCCCTCTCACCTTGCATTTTTGTCCCTTTGCTGAGATACTGTCTAGCACAACCATAAGAAAGTTAACGTCTCTTACAGCCATCTGAAATGTTCCTAAACATCATCAGCTAAGACAGTCAGTTTCTCTGAGGCTTTTTGAAACTGATTACAACTGCAGAAACCATGAATCATGTTTGCCTTACCTGTTAAAATATAGACTTCCTCTGTTCCCAAAACAACAGCAATCATGTTACTGTAGTTTGCTGGACTGCCAAACAAGAACACTTGCAATACTGGCTCATATTTTAAGTATGATGTACCCAGGACTTCACTATCAAAGAGACAACCTCTCTGTTTTTCTTTCCATCATTGTAAAATAGTTTTAATTAAAACACACACACACACACACACACACACACAGGCACACTAAATATACAGTGCTACCATCCACAACCCATCAGCATTTTAAAAATGTAAAGCTTTTGTGACTCCTTTTGCATTTCCTGTCTAGTACAGTAGATACACTCTTTAAATAGTGACTCATTCCAACGAAACCCTTTAGATTTTTCTCTTTATTAGATGTGTCCATCTTCTAGTATGCATATATTTTGTACATAGTGACTCCACATGGTATGTACAGTATATATGTATGTATGTAACGCTGACCTCTTGTGCAACATTTTCTTTCTCCTTTTACATTGTTCTAATTTGTGAGTGGTTTGACAAGGGGGTAAACATTGTTGTTTTAAAGTGCATTTAGCTTCTTCTATTGAATCATCTTCTGTATAAATTTTCCACAGCAAGGCTAAAGGAACACTGGAAGCTTTAGATTATTCCTTGGGTACTAATCCTTCATAGGCATTAGATAATACACATGTCAAAAATGCCTTTTATGACAATCAATGTGTTTCATTTTACAAATAAACTAAATACAATTATCCATATGTTCTGAGAAAGCAGGCACAGAGTGTGTGTGTGTGTATGTGTGTGTGTGTGTGTGTGTGTGATGAAATAAATGAACACGCTTAAACTGTTAAACAGTATCATTTAATGTGATCTTATTGGGATTCCTGTCTTACTCTACTCTGATGCTATAAAGAATTCATCCAAAGTAATTTGTATCCTGTTGTATTCATTTGACCCTTCATATTCTACACAATCTGATAGCAACCATCTTTTAATATGGTTGTATGCAGTCATGTACTACCAGCACTGGAAAACAAATACTGACCTAGTCAGATCTTATAGCATCTAGGGTACCTTAAGCATTAGAAAGAGGGATAGGGCAGACTGGATGGGCCACAAAGCCCTTATCTACAAACAACATCTATGTATGTATCTATGAAGAAAATTTGAAAACACAAAAGCTAAACAAATATAGAAGGGACACAATTGACAAGAGGGACGATTTGTCTACAATTGCTGCATAAGAAAAAACACATGACTATCCAATGCCAGCACTGTGTTATTCAGAAAACACAAATACTTCAGAAGATAGCAATAGAGGTAACATAGAAACATAGAATTTGACGGCAGATAAGGACCGCTTGGCCCACCCAGTCTGCCCATTTCCCTACCTACTGGATAAGCTGCAGATCCTAGAGGTGGATACCGAGGAGTGCAGATGATGGAACAGGTGGCCGGATGTCATTCAGGTCTGCATAAAAGGGAACAATAAGCCTGTGGGGAAGTATACAATGAAGCCAAAAACTCAGATACAGATCAGTCAAAAACCTTGTCCAGGGGAGGGGCATGTCAGTAGCAATAAGAAAAAAACAGTATGTCAGAAAAGGAAAAATGAAAACAGACAAAGCAAGAGAAAAGCAGTAAAAGGAGACAGGCAGCCAGGAGGGATGTTAACAAGGAGGACTACTAATTTGACTTTAACTTGTCCAAAAGATCGCAAACAAAAGTGGAAATAGAGTAGCTCTCTAAGGGTCTCTCTTTTGCACCAAACACTGTACTGAATGAATTTAAGACTACATTGGACTTAAAAGATTGTACGACAAGCTGAGGTTGAAACAACATTTAAAAGATTCAGAAAAGACAAAAGATAGTGAACAGAACAAACTTAAGGAAAAGCTGCATGATCAATCACGGTTTCTCCCTCCAGGTCAGATACTATCGAACATCAAGAATTACATTGTGTGTGTGTGTCTGTGCGCGCGCGTGTGAGGAAAGGATGTCAATAAAATCTTGAAAAAACAAAAGAATACCAATGCTAAGGGATACAATTTAACAAAAGAGGAGAAGGTATCCCTGGAGTCACTACAGAATGACAACTCAGGTGTTATTAAGAATGCTGATGTGGGGAGGTAGTGATGTCAGATTATGAAACATACTATCAGGAATGTAACAGACAACTGAACAATCAAGAGAACTATAGAAAGTTGGAAAGTAACCCAGTTAATGGATTAAAAAAGGAGACATAAATGCTTATTAAAAATGTCTAGAAAAGCAACTGGATATGAACTTCAGTTGGTGAGGCACGGTTAAAGAATAATCCTGTGACTCCCCCTTTCTAGTGCCTACACAAAACTCATAAAGGTATCAATCCATCACTGGGCCGACTATTCATGTCAGGCCAAGATCTGATACTTGAGCTCCTTTCTAGTTTCATAGACCTTTATCTTCGAATATGTTTTATGTTTGCTTTTGATGTACAGCGCTTTGAAATTTTGAAAGGTGCTTAATTAAATAAATTTTATTATTATTATTATTTATCTTCAATCATTTATTCTTGTGATACTGTCATATTTGAAATATTCAAGAAATGTAATATTGCTGTTAGAAGAAATGATCAAAGAATGTCATGACTTGAAAAATATACTATTAGTATCTACAGATGTCTTGGAACTGTACACCTGCATCTCGAATGATGAATGTGTGCAGACCCTTGAAGCTGTTTTAAATCTCAGAAATGCAACTCACCTCCCACCGACTGAATTTTTAATTAGCCTGGCTAGAATGGTGCTTGAAGGAAACCATTTTAAGTTTGAGAAAAAAATCCTTTGAACAGGTAAAAAGGACAGCAATGTGGTCTACAATGGCCCCATTATAAGCAAACATTTACATGTACCAGTTTGAGCAGATTTATATTTCCCATCCCTACTGTTAATCCATTTTTTGATAACATACTGGACTATGGATGACACATTGATGACTTGCTCTTCATCTGGAAGAGTAGTGAAGAGAGCCTATTGAAGTTTCATAAGTACCTAAATAATTGTAAAAACAACCTTACATTTACATTAGACTTTGATGTTAACAAGGTTTTTATGTTGGCTTATGCGTGTGCGCCAGCCAACATATTGCATTAATAGCAGATTTGGAGGTGCGGTCATTGTGGGCGAATGCAGGGCATACATCAGAAGGTGCATCCCTCATTCCCCAAAAAGGCAGCTGCAGGTGCTGACACCAGCCATACAACAGGTGGCCACCAGATCTAACAAAAGGTCAGCTACAATCATGCCGTGGCTCAATAACACATCCTCCTGATGTGCCTGTCCAGCACCTGCAGACTGCCCCGACCCACTTCACTTGCTGATGGGGGAGCCCACACCCTGTCAGCATAATGCCCCCCTCCCATTTAAAATGTATGCTGAGGGGGTGTCCAATCTCCCTTGGCATCATGCACCCCCGAACTGTCTTTCCTTGCTGATGGGGGCCCAATCCTCATCGGTGTGAGTCCCTCTTCTCCATTTATTTTGCCAATGAGGAGCCCATTCCCCATTGGCATAATATCCTCCTCACTTCTGTTGTGTGCTGAGGGGGGTGCCCAATCCCCCTTGGCTCTTGTCCCACCTTTGGTATGTATCAGCAAAAATTTAGCCAATCCCTATCCAGCTACAGCACCCCCACAAAACAGTCAGGTGGCACACTGGGAGCCCACCTCAGTGTGCCAAATGCCCCTGAAATACAAAAACCTTCCTGTGATTTAAAAAAAAAATCTGTTAAAGAAGAAAACAGCCAGTTGCGGTCTCCCTGCCCCCTCCTCCAACCTGTGCCCACCCTCTGTGCACCCCACCTCCTCACACCCCCATACCCCACATTTACCTCCGGAGTCTGGCATGATGATCTTTGGTGAACCAGGAACATGTCTGTACTCTTCAAAGCCAACCGTGAACTGAAGAAATGCTGGTAAGCTGTACAATGGCATAAATACATTTTTTTCAACTTTGGTGCATAACTCTGCCACTTTTGGGAATGTTGGCACCAACTTTTCAACATGGGGTTATTGGGACCCCTGCTCATGAATTCAGTCACTGTCATGGCATTATTCAGTCCTGAAAGGTGATTTTGTGGTCACTGCACAGAATCACCTTTCAGAACTGATTAATGAAATGACAGTGCTACTGTTCATGAGGGGGGCTCTCAAAAAGCTTATGTTGCAAATTTGGTGGAAAAAATAAAAATAAATGGCTGTTTTATTATGAATGTGCATTGCAGTTTCCATGCACGCACATAACTTCGTGAATTTGTAATATTTTCGCTCCAGATTTTCAAAATTGGCATTTTCCCATACCTCCTTATGAACAGTACAGCTGTCATTTTACATATCCTGTCTGAAATGTGTTTTTGCATGTCCAGCACACAACAGCGCAATCGCTGTGCAAAATCAGTTTTTGAGACAGTTTGAGGAAATGATGGTGACACTGTTCATGAGCAGAAGTCAAAAAATGCCTATGTAGAAAATTTGGTGATGAACGTCCATGAAATGACTGAGTTACAAGCGTGCGTTCAGCAGTGCTCCACTAATTCATTGTAACTTCACAGATTTGCACATCTTCATGCCAGATTTTCAACACTGGCATTTTTTCACACCTCCTTATGAACAGTACAGCTGCCATTTTTCACATCCTGCCCAAAATGTGTTTTCGCACCTGTGGCGCACGATGACATGGTCACTGTGGGAAATCAACTTTTGGGGCAAATTTACAAAATCACAGTGCCACTGTTCATGAGGGAAGGTCCCAAAATGTCTATGTTGAAAATATGGTTAAAAAAATCCCCAAAATAATTGGGTTATGGATATGTGTTGTGCAGTTTCTATCCATGATCATGACTTCACCAATTTTTCATATTTTCATTCCAGATTTTCAGCGTTGCACTTTTTTTACACCTCCTCATGAACAATACAGTTGTCACTTTTCACATCCTGCCAAAAAATTGTTTTCTTCCCTGTGTTGCCAAATGGCATAACCACTGTGCAAAACTACCTTTCAGCTAACAAACTGACTGTGCCGTTCTTCATGAGGTGGGGTCAGAAAAAGCCTATGTTGAACATTTGGACTGAAAATACCAACAAACGCCTACAGCGTAAGGGTTTCCAACTGTAACTCCCCACTCTGTAGAGACTGACAGGCATCAGGGGTGTGACTTGGGATCATTGGCTGTAATGCTCATGCCATTCCACCCCAACCCCCACCCTGCAGCCAGTGAAAGGCATCGACCTCTGCCTTGGAGTGTTCACCCCATTCTCCCATATTTCACCTACCTCAGTGTATTTCCTTATGGAGTGGTGTAAGTATAATGCCAAAAAGACCCCAAAGCACACCACAACACTTGTCAATGTCTACAGGGTAGGGTGAGGTAGAATGGCATGAGCATTATAGCTGCTGACCCAAAGGCACACACCAATGCCTGTCACCCTCTACAGGGTGTGGTTGGCATTGGCTTCAGTTCAATACTTCACTGCTATTCCTATTATGCATCTCTAATGCCTGCATTACCAATGCCAATGCCAGCGAGACAACATTTGGCATTGACAAATGCTTGTTTATTTTGATTTAGAAATTTATAAAAAGGAATGGTTTCTACACAGCATGTTTTATAAGAGACTGACAGAACATAACATGATAGTGGATTTTGCAAGTTACCACCCAAAATCTGGAGAAGAAAATATTCCTTATGGGCAGTTCCTGAGGGCATGCTGGAATTGCTCAGCGTAGGAAGGCTTTAAAGCTGAGACATATGTCATTAGAAGAAGGCTGGTTAACAGAGATGATATGGAAAAAATTTAACTACAGCAGCAAATGCAGCTGAAATGTTAACAGAAAAGAGCTATTTAACAAGGACAATGAAGCAGAAGGGAATGGAAGAGAGTAAACTGATAGGATTGTTTTCTCAATACCTTATTTAGTGGTGTTAGGAAAAATTTAAGAACACCGTTCGCAAGTACTGGAGGGTTTTGAGGGCAACAGAAAGTGACTCAAGAAGCTTTGTATCACCACCGTTAGCAGTGGCTAAGAGAAGTCTGACATTAAAGGATCATTTAGTGCATTTGGAACATTCCCTGCCAGGACATGGAGATATGGATTTTGGATGGAATCCAGCACTCAAAGGGAATTTTCCCTTGGGAAGAGTTCAAACAAATATCATGTGAAAGAAATTGCTTACACACTTAGAAATCCAACTGTACAGATCAGACAAAGGATTTCTTGTACCACAAAAAATGTAGTCTATTTGATCAAATGCTTGTGTAACAAGTCTTACATGGGTAAGACAACATGATTATGGAAACAGTGAATTTTTGAATACAAACCAACAATAAGGACAAAAGATGAGAAATGCAGTGTCATAAGGCATTTTGATCACATAAACCATCATGTATACAGCCTCTGTTTTTGGTAAAGAAAGAGTATTCATGCCAAGGGGCATAAGGCAGCAACTGGAACAGAATGCTGCTTAAAAGAAAGACCTTCTGGATCAAACATTTTGGGATGCTGAACTCAGTAACAGGAATGAAAGTATTGACTGGGCCCCAATACTGTAGATGTGCTGAAAAACTAGAGTCTTTGACTCATTGTTTTCTTCTATATATAATCATCATTTACACTATGGCTTCAACAGTCCTTCGTTGCTTTATTATTTTTCACATTTTATAAGTTATACACTTTTTTTCTTATGCAAGAAATTATGCTTTCTGTTAAACATTGGCAGGATGAGGTGTTAATGCCTTACCTCCCTAATATACCTGATCCTTAGGAACCTAACAGCCATTTTTGTAATATCTTGTAATTTGGCAAAAGATGAACTACAAAGTTTTTCTGTAAAAAGGTTTTATAGAACCAAGATCTATGATTCTTGACAGTGTTACATTCAGTGGGATACATTGACACTGCCATTTTGAATTACTAGGGCTTATCGCGAATACACATTCGGTGTGCTAGAACTTGCCTTTGTCAGCATTAGCAGCACTGACTATTGGACATGTGGCATCATGGCACAGGTGGTGTCATGATGTCATGACACACCATGGCAACACCGATATCCGTGTCAGTGTTAAGGAGCATACAAGAATAAGAGTATCAAACACCACGACTTGCTGTAATGGCGTTTCTGCTGTGGCTGACATCTTGAATTCTCATAGAGGAACTGATGACAGCCTGAGAATCAAGTAATGAGTTCATCAGTGGTAATAGAATACTGTAAAACACTGCAAAGAAAAATAAATTAAAAAGTAAATGAATGTGTTTATAGTTTTAGTCGCACAATATTTAGAACCACATTGAATTCATTATTTGCTTGTTGACAGGCCCATTTCCTTTGAAAAAGTCTTCTGTGTGAAAGACGAAATGTTGAGGTATATCAAGTGGACAGAGATTAAATAAAATTTAATTATACTAAAGGAACTGTATCGCCTGCATGTGTGTTTGTCATTTTGAAGATTGTTTGGAGAGCCCAGTTTACAGACCTCATTGGCAAGTTTTACATTACTAGGAGTAGGCCGTGTGACATGGCCATTTTGGATGTGCTACCAGTATGAAACACATTGCTTGCAAAGTCCTCTGAGATACTTAATATGGAAAAACACAATATGAATATGTGTTTCATGTGCCATAATTTTACATTTAGTACCTGATATACAGACCTAAGAACCTTAACACCTTATATAGTTAAGAGAAGTTCTAAGATTTAGGTAATGGCTTTTTAAATACATTAGCCCATTACCTTATGCTGGTGATAGTCATTTGAGCCCACAAAGGGAATTTTTCAGTCAGTCCACTACAGAAGAGAAGGGATTGAAAATTGTACTGAACAGATGGCTAGCCGATCCCATACACCTCCTGGTCTGTTGGCCCTGCCCCCATGCTCAGATATTTTGTTATGTCTAACTAGGGAGAGTAGAGGGACATGCTACTTACAAGTGAATGGAGGAAATTTTCAGAACGGTTTCATATTTCTTAAAGCAACCTATGATATAAATGAAATGTATCACTCAACTAATAGGACCGTGTTAGTTGAACGATGGCTTTCATTTGTATCAAAGATTACTTCATAGATCAGAAAAGTTCCTCCATTGACTTGTGTGTGGTGTGTTCCCATGCTCTCCCTGGTTAGAAATCACAAAAGGTTTGAGCACGGAGGTGGCAGACTGGGAAGTGAAAGGGATCAGCTGCCCATCTGTTTGGCATAATTCTTTATCTTTTCCCTCCCATGGTGGACTTAATAAAAAAATTCCTTTGTGGGCTAGAATGACTATCGCCAGCATAAGGTAATGGGCTAATGTATTTAAAAAAGCCATTATCTATATCTTAGAACTTCTCTCTAAGTATATGTTGATGAGGGTGTACCATTCAATTTCATAAACATAGTTAAAGCCAATGGGAATTTACGTAAGTTAATTAAAATATACTTGTAACTTTTTTCAGTCTTACACTGGTATTTTCAAGTTTTAGTAAAGAGTAAGATTTCGGCTCAGTTCAGTGGTTACTGGTGAGTCTTCAAAGACAATAACAAGTAATACAATGAATCTTCAATAATGTTGCTACTTACACACTCCTAAATAGCTTTTGAATCATTACTAGTACCAGTCTTTGTTTCTCTCTTATGTTTCCAACAACTGCAAACAACTGGACTCCCTAAATAACACTCTGCCTTCATTCACTGAAGGTAATGGCAGGATGCCCCAACCTTGCACCCCCTCTTCTTATTTCTGTTTCAACAATGATGGTGACGTAGTCATTTAAGCATCAATAAGTGTTCATTTTCAGTGACATCCTATAATTCATCAATTTCATTACATTACTACCTTAAGTTACTAGGAATAGACAGCATAGGGCACCCAAGGCAAATGAAACACTAATGAAACACTGGTTGCCAAAGGTGTTTTCTAGCTCTAGTGTTCAATATATCTAATGTTTTTGTTTTATAATCTCAGTCACAAGAAAAGATTAGACACTTACCCAACCATCCCAAAATAAGATAAAGTGCACTGGACAGTTAGCAAAATCACTTCTTTTGTAAGTGCAAATTCATGAATAAAACGGTGTAACAGCAGTGGACTGTTTTACTGCAAGTATTTTCACTAATAGAGGATGCCGTTTGGCATAATAGTCAGTTACCCCATCTGCTTTTTGGATAGTTGGGGAAGTGCCTAATCTTTTTTTTCTGTAATTCACTTTTTGCCTGTTGTTGCTTTGCTATCAACTACCTCGAACTTATCACTATTCCCTCTACTCCTCCCTATCTATTCTTCCCCTACCCTCACATCGGCAGTCTCAGTGTACCTCTTTCATCTCCAAATACTGGTTTGGGTCCATGCCCGCTTAGCTATTCTCACTCCTTTCTCCTGTTCCCTCTGTTTCATACCTTCTCTTCGCTAAGGATCCTTGCACCTTCTCCCTTCCCTATCTGCACTCCTCTGCTGGGCAGTCACATTGTTCTTTCATCTTCCATTTTTTGGAACATGCTTCTTTCCTCTCTCTGTATCTCCTCACACCCCGTCTCCCTTAGACACCAGTTAAACTCCTCCCTACCCCCACCTGGTCCTGTCAGTCCTCTTCCTGATCTTCCTCTGTTGGAGCCAGTACCAACACTGATGTTGGGCCTCCTCCTTGGTTCTCTCTCAACTTGTATCTGGCTCCACCCAATCTACATCTGCACTGCCATTCTTTCACCTGATCTGGTCACTTTATTTGCACATCAGTGCTGCTCATAGTACCTTTGCTTAGCTCCTTTTATTTTTATTGCACTTGTACCATGTTAAACTGTACACTCCACACTTCCACTGCAGCCATACACCTGGGTAGTTTAGATATTCTTTACCATAGAGCTCTTCATTTCATCATTGAGCTCCCTGCTCTCACACACCACTGCCTCTAATAAAAAGAAGTAGGTTGGCCATCGCTTGATACTAGAAGACTAAGACACCTAAATCTCTGGACCCTTAAAGCCCTATGTAACTCACTACCTAGATATATCTCTTTTCTTCTCCATAGGACCCAAGGCCCATACACACTTAGGCGCACAATGTCATCATGTTTGATATCCCAAGGCACATCACAAAATCTGGGAAAATGGCTTTTAGCTGGGCAGCCCCTACAGTGTGGAATGCTTTCAGAAACTACTTGAATTACCCACCCTGGTCTTTATCTCTTACTTTCAAATTCTTCTAAACCAACTCTGCACTGATAAATGTGTATGCCTTTAACACTGCATCCAACAATGGCATTACAAGCAGCAATCACTGTGGCTACTTCTCTCCTCGTGTATTAAGTTACTTCGTTGTCTTGTTAGTCCTAAGCTTTTTTCCTTAAATATTTTGCGCCAAATAGATCACTCTAAGTTCAAAACTTGTTGTCCCTCCCCCGATATTTAATTTTTATATTCTGCCTTTTGTATATAGCCTCCCTATATATTATGAATTATGTACCATCAGTTGTTCATTGTATTTCTATACTGTAATTCCAAATTGTATACACTGTTTTTACTGTCCTACCCAGGACCTCTTAGCAAATGAACTTTTGCTCAAGTGGGCTTTTCCTGGTAAAACAAATACAATAAATAAATAAATAAATGTAATTCAACAACATTTGAGTGACAGCAGCTCACATCATGTCACACATAAGATACTACATAACAGCTGTAAGTAGGAATTTTGTATCAGTAGCCTTGATATTTAGTATAAGTGCTGCACCTTTGTTGACAGCAACTTCCATTTGCATCACATAAAAGATCCTACATATCAGCAGTGACTGGGAATTATATACGGTATCATCAGCCTCTGTATTAGTCATTAGTGGTCTGCCGTCAGTGATACAAGTGTGAGCTGTATCACATAGAAGATATTGTGTCTCAGTAGTGACTAGGAATTATTTTATCAGTAGCCTAGTATCAAGTATTAGTACTGTACCACTTGGATGTGCTGCATTACACAGATTCTATAGTACACTGTGCTCAAAGCATGACATCTCTCTTCTTCACCATCCCATTCATACTGTACTTGTTGTGAGTTCATGGCCTACACACTGTCCAAATTCATTTGTGCTTGATTTCCTGTACCATACAAACTGATAAGCGAATAACATAAAAAAAAAAGTAGAATAAAAAAGTACTACATAGCTATAAAACAATAAATTACATAACTGCTCACTACACTATTAAATTATATAAATGCTCACTACTATTATCATCCAATGCTACTTTAGTTACTTGCTCTGCACAGTGAACAACCTTTTGGGAGGAGAACAATTATCTTTAGTCCTATTCCTTGGTATCTAGTGAGGCATTTTGTGAGTTCATGCCATGTACACTGCCTGATTTTGCTTGATTTCCTGTGTACCATGACTGTCTCACTGGCTTTATTTTAGAAGCCCTCTGCACAGCAATATACCATATCCAACAAATGGTCCCCATCCTTCTCCATGTAAACTTGACTCCTCCTTCTAGGCCACTTCATCTGACCACCAAAGACTATAGTGACAGGTAACATTCTTGTGTTACTATGTTTATTACAAGCAAATAAGCAAGCAAATCTTTATTTGTATAGTGCCTTTCAATATCAAGGCATTGTGCAAAGTATGAATCATAAATATGCGAGCAAACATCAGTATAAATTTAAAATCAGTCTGGGAAAGCCAGTGAAAATAAATATGTTTTTAACAAAGATTTAAAACTACTGATGGTCAGGCCCTAAAAATAGACAGAATTTGTCTAGTGCACTTACCCGGTCAACAAAATCTAAATAAATAAATAATACATAAATAAATGTGCTGTTTTCTTTGTCACTTCATTGTGCCAAGGTGGATTGTGCTTTTGGGCTGAAATTTGCAGGGTGTCAAGCCCTGGACCTACAGATGTGCCTTTTGGTGGTTTGGTCCCAAACCATTCAACAGGCCCATAGTTAAAGCATTCTGAAATTGAGAAATTTCCCATATTATAACATTGCAGTACCCATATCTTGAAAATGATTTGAGTTATGGATATTTTGCTACCCACAGTTTAGTACACCTTGAGGTGACCTAAGCATGCAAAAAAGTTTCAAAGTCATAGATTACACTTACAGTGGAATTTTTTTCATAGCTGCTATGGTTACTGAGATATTGCCAGATAAGTATTTCAAGGGTTGCCTTACAGTACTATGGGGCTGTTGAATGGCTCCTTATTTAAGTGTAAGTGGGAGCACAGGGCCCAGAGGGCCCACACTCCTCCACATGCATACCATTACACAAAATGGTCAATGCAAAGGGGTGCAGGGCTCAGAGGCCTGTGTCCCTAAACCTACACCACTAACCACTTACATTATACTTTCTCAAAAAGAAGGAAACTTCATTGCAAAAAACTCCATTAATGCATCAGTTAGGTTGATGTCACAGTGATAAAAGTTTAGAAATTCGATGTTAGGGTTACCATCCCTACCACCGCCACCCCAACCTACAGGCACTAACAGGCATTGAGGTGTGCCATGGGGTTGTCATAGATACATAGACAGTGTCGGCAGATAAGGGCCTGTAGCCCACCAAGTCTGCCCATTTGAGCTTGTAAGTTCAGTTTATGTTTTCCTAGAAGTCTGTTGCCCCTTACCCCTGACCTCCAGAATTCCTTTATGTCTATCCCATGCATTCTTAAATCCGTGATTGTATCAGCCCCACCACTTCCTCTGACAGGGTGTTCCACTTGTCCACCACCCGTTCTGTGAAGAAATTCTTCCTCACATTTCCTCTGAATCGTCCTCCCTCCAACTTCATCCCATGCCCTCTAGTCCTGGAACATCTTTTTTGCTTAAAAATAGTGTATTCCTGCACCCTGTTCCTTCCTGTAAGATACTTGTATGTCTCTATTATATCCCCTCTCTCCCTCCTCTCCTCCAGGGAGTAGATATTCAGTTCCTTCAACCTGTCCTCATAGGACTTGCGATGCAATCCATGTACCATCTTTGTTGCCCTCCTCTGAACCTTCTCTACCCTGTCTATGTCCTTACATAGGTAAGGTCTCCAGAACTGTACACTGTACTCCAGGTGGGGCCTCACTAGTGTCTTGTATATCGGAATTATGACCTCCCTTTTCCTGCTGGTGATGCCCCTGCCTATGCATCCCAGCATCCTATTTGCTTTACCTGCTGCCTTGTCACTCTGTTTCCCTACCTTGAGGTCATCAGCGATGATAACCCCAAGATCTCTTTGCTGCTTGGTACATGCTATATCCTCATCCCCCAACTAATATATTGTGCCAAGGTTTTTGTGCCCCATATGCATTATCTTGCACTTCTTTGCATTGAATTTCAACTGCCAAACCCCTGACCATTCTTCAAGGTTCTGAAGGTCTCTTCTCATTCTGTCTACACCCTCTGGTGTGTCTACTCTGTTACAGAGCTTTGTGTCATCAGTGAACAGTGAAATTCTGCCTTCTAGGTCCTGTGCAATTTCACTGATGAAGATGTTGAATAGGACCCGTCCCAGCACTAATCCCTGTGGTACCCCACTGGTCACTCTTCCCTCTGTGGAGTGATAGCCATTTACCACCAACCTCTGTGTCCTGCCACCCAGCCAGTTACCTACCCACCACACTACTGTCCTGCCCATACCCATATTCCCCAGTTTGCGTAATAGTCTTCTATGTGGCATAGTGTCAAAGGCCTTGCTGAATTCCAGATAGACCATGTCCACTGCCCTTCCCTGATCCTCCTCCCTAGTCACCCAGTCAAAAAATTAAATGAGGTTGGTCTGACATGACCTTCCCCTGGTGAAACCATGTGCCTTGGGTCCTGTAGTCCATTGACAACCAGATGTTCCACCAGTCTCTCCTTCAGTAGTGCTTCCATGATCTTCCACACTACTGAGGTGAGGCTGACTGGTCTGTAGTTTCCTGCTTCCTCTTTGTTCCCACTTTTGTATAAGGGGACTACATCTGCTGTCCTCCAGTCTTTGGGTACCTTCCCTGTTTCCAGTGATCAGCTAAACAGGATAGCCAGAAGTTCAGCCTCCACTTCTCTTAGTTCTTTAAGGACCCTGGGGTGCACCCCATCTGGCCCCATTGCTTTATCAACTCTTATCACTTCCAGTTCCTTCAGGACCCTTTCTCGAGTAAAGGGACTGGTGTCCATTTCTGCACCATTCTCACCCCTTGTACTCCCTTCAGACCCATTATCCTCCTCTTCCTCAGTAAAGACTGAGCAGAAATACCTGTTCAATATGTCAGCTTTGCTGTTGTCATCCTCCACGTGGCCCCCATCCTCCCCCTTCAGTCTCACTACCCCTCCCTTTGCCTTTCTTTTTTCACTTATGTACCTGTAAAAGGTTTTGTCCCCTCTACCCACTGATTTTGCAATGTGTTCTTCTGGCTTCCCTTACTGACCTCCCTGCCTCCCTTTGCTTCTCCTGGTACTTCTCCCTATCCCCTTCTGCCTGTGTCTTTTTGTATTGCCTGAATGCAATCTTTTTGGCTTTCACTTTCTTTGCTACCTCTTTGGAAAACCATAATGGTATCCTCTTCCTTTTCCTCTTGCTAATCTGCTTAATGCATAATTCTGTTGCTCTTGTAATCCCCATTTTAAATACTGCCCACTGTTCCTCAACCCCTGATTCCTGCCCCATTCCCCTTAATGCCTCTTTCAAGCATCTCCCCATTTTCCCAAAGTCTGCCCCCCTAAAATCCAGGATATGTGTTTTTGTGTGGTTTGGTTCTGCTCCTTCTGTGGTTTCAAACCACAATGATTGGTGGTCACTGTTCCCCAGGTGCTCCCCCACTGTGACCCCCATCACACTGTCTCTGTTTGTGAGCACTAGGTCCAGTATTGCCTTCTGCCAAGTTGGTTCCATGGCCATTTGCTTGAGGAAGGCACTCTGAAGGGATTCCAGGATAAATCTGCTCCTAGTTGATGCTGCTGCTGGGAAGCTCCAGTCCACATCTGGAATATTGAAGTCTCCAACCAGTACTACCTCACCCTTGTCTGTCATCCTTTGGATGGCTAGCATCAGCTCCCTATCTGTTTCTTCCTCCTGGGCTGGTGGTCTATAGATCACACCTGTGCAGATGGCTGGCCCCATTTTCCTTTCCAGCTTAATCCACAGTATCTCTCCCCCATTTTGTTCCTCTGAATCTCTGTGGTCCTTATGTCATTTTTCACATACAGTGCCACTTCTCCTCCCTTTCTACCTGCCCTGTCTCTTCTGAATACGTTGTAGCCAGGTATGGCCATCTCCCAGTCATGGTTATCATTACTCCAGGTTTCAGTGATGGCCACAATAACCAGGTCTGACTACACCATGACAGCCTCCAGATCTTCCATCTTGTTGCTAATGCTCCTGGCATTGGCACACATGGCTTTCCATGATTTGACCTCCCTAGACTGTTTCACTGTTCTACTCCAGCCCCTTCCTTGGCTGTCTTTTATCCCTGTTTCTCCTTGCTGTCTGCCCTTCTGCTGAATTTTGCCCCTTTTCTGCTGATCCAGCTCTTGGACACTAATCTCCATCTTTTGCACACTGCTTTGTAGAGATAGCCACTCCTCCGGTTCACTGGTTCCACTGCTAGCTGTGGGGGGTGAGCAAGTAGGTACCCTCCTTGCTGGCCTGCCACCACCCCCCTTTGCTAGTTTAAATGCTTGTCAATGAAGCATTTAAACTTATCATTGAGTGCTTGGATTCCCCTCCAGGATGGATGTAGGCCATCAGGCTTGAACAAACCTCCATCCCTCCAGGTGGGTCCCCAGTCACCAATGAATCCAAACCCTTCTCACAGCACCAGTTCTTCAACCATGAGTTAAAGTACCTGGTGCATGCACATGCTCTCCCTTGCCTCTCGCAGGTAGTACTTCTGAGAAAGTGACAGAAGTAGCTACTTGCTTGAGACCCCTTCCCAATTTCCTAAACTCTTTCTGAACTTCCTTTGGCTCCCCATTTTCCAGGTCATTAGTACCTAGGTGAATAATTACATCCAACTCACCCTTCCATCTTGCCTTCCCAGTGATCCCCAGGATCTTCCTTCCATCCCTCCATGCCATGGCACCTGGTAGGCACCTCACCTCCCTGTCCTCCCCCTCCTGTGTTCCTAGCTGGACCCCTCTTATTATGGAGTCCCCCACCAGGATTCACTTCCTCCTCCTCCTCTGGGGTCTACTGTCCTCCCTGCTGAGGTCACCTCCTTGACAAACCTCCACATCCTTTCCTTCCACTTCTCTGGATACCTCTATTTGGTTGTCCCCATTTGCCAGTGTGGCATATGAGTTCTTGAGTGGAATAGGATCTGGGATGTGCCTCTGCCTGACCACTCTAACCCTCCCTGAGCCCACTGTCATCCAAGTGCTCCTCATTCTCGGTATCCTTTGAGGCCTAACTCTCACCACATTCTCCTATACTGTAGAGTGTTATCTTGTTTACACATGGAATGGGGTGAGAGTTGAGCCTAATGAACCCATGGCACACCCCGACATCTGTTGGTGTGTTGAGGATAGTGGGTAGGGGTGGGGTGGCTGGGGGTAACCCTAACATCAAATGTACAAATTTTTGCTGCTGTAACATCAACCCTAAATGATACATTAATTAAGTTTTTTGCAATGAATAAATATATATTTATAATATATATATATATATATATATATATGTTATAAGCAATACGACATGACAGGGTGTCGTGAGACACTGTAACACATGGCTAGGAGGTGTAGTGAGACACAAGGCCACAGTCTGAGTGCATTCAGCCTCTTAGCTGTGTGTCAAAGTGTCTACCGTACACACTGCTGTTGCTTATTGCACTTATGAAATGAGCTTTTAAATCATGAAGGGATGTGAAAAGTAAAAATAACTATATTAAGTAATAAAAAACAAATCTTTTGTCTTTAATTTAAATAAAATAGTTCCTCCACCTTTAGTGTACAGGGTAGACCAGCATATGCAGTAAGAAAGGATGTGGGTTATAAAAGAAGTAAGGCCATTGTTATAAATTGATAAAGTGCAAAGCTGTGTGAGGTGAAAAACAATGGCTGCCACAATCTTTCTGGTACCCCGCCTTCTTGCTGTGCATCCTGATGAACTGCTGACTAGTCAGATGCTCACTAGTTCTTTTCCTTACACTGTCGATTTTTGTATTTTTCTCTGACTCAACACTGAGAAAGCACTGTTCAGTTAGAAAGAAATAGAAGAACTGACGGTGTAAGGGAAGGAAGTAGCGAGCGTTTGGCTAGTCGGTGGTTGATCAAGGCGGAGACTGAGTGGGCTGGCTGGGGGACAGATCATGGCAACCATTTTTTTATTTATTTATTATGTGCTGCATCAAGAAACTGTGAGATATGTATTTGAGAACTGGGTGAGGTGTAAGTCAGATGATGTTTTTTTGGAGAAGCATTTTGGCATTTTGCTTGCAGGCATACTTTAAAGAAAAAATGCTGGCTGAAATTTCACTCACAGTTGGCAAAAAACAAGATGGCTGAGTTTTATTTTGCCAACATTCTAAATGGCAGATTTACCAGAATCAGTGCACACTGGCATTACTGGACCTTTTTCCTGTGCATCATACACATTATCACACAGGAACTGGCCAATGAGAAATCTTGAATTTGGATGCCCATTTCATAAATCTATATATGGGATACATGATGGGTGACAGTGTGATATAGGAAATATTTGCATGAGTGCAGAGTGACCTCAAGTAATATCATGAGTGGTGGAGCATAGCAGAGCCACGAGTGGTATTAACTGGGGTCACTCTGCATGAATGCAAATATTTTCTGTATCACATTGTTACACATCATATGCGCAATTTACACACCAGGGTTTCAGTATATGTAGTTAGGGGCTTATTGTTTGTTTGCTATTTTTTCTTATGCAGTGAGTGGTCTCCGTGGGTGTTCTACACTTTTAAGAATGGCTTCAGATTGCTTTTCTGTGACAGGATTAGTGTTAGCGGTGTGAATTACTGCTGTGAGTGTGATTTTATTTGTTTATTTTCTGCACCCGTCCCTTTGCGTCAGTTATGATTGGTGGTTTCTAGGCTGTGGGCGGGGTTTTTCTTCAGGCATAGGACTTAGCATTTCCGACTCTCATATTAGTTTACTTTTCTTGATTTTATGCTTGTGATTCTTTTTTGGGGTGAAGTAACTTTTATTTATTTTATCCATGTGTTTTGAAGTAAGTGATTATGCAAGTGCTTATGTACTATTTTTTTCTCATCCAGTAATGTTTACTGGCTCATGACAGTACTTTTTTTTGATATTGCAAGACTGGATCACAGGACAACACAGAGAAGGAAAATAAATTTCAAGGTTACAGTTTTGAGTGCTGGGTGCTTTCTCCTTTGGTATCTCTTGCAGGTCAGCTGTCTTTTGTATGGCTCATATTTTGTTTTCTGAAGCTGTTGTTCTGTCAGTCAGAGTCTCTGTTTGACTGCAGCAGGAGAACATGTTGAGAACATTTGAAAGTATTTCCCCAAAAAGGGAGTGATGCCACTGACGTAATGAGTGTAATAATATCAACTGCTGATGGAGGCACTGTGTGTATAAATGTTTGATATTATCACAGTGCCTACATCAGCAGGATTTATTCCACTGGGGTGAGAATACAGATTTTTATTAGAGGAGATATCAGCTCACCCCATTGTGTGTGTGTGTGTGTGTGTGTGTGTGTGTGTGTATACATATATATATATATTTTTTTTTTCACTGCAAAAAAATGTTGTTAATGCACCATTAGGGTTGAAGCATAAAAAGTAGGGAAACGCAATCCTAGGATTCCCAAGCCTAAGACCCCGGCACCACCCTTGGCTTCCAGCCAGGGTTCACAACCCCAAGGCACACCCCTCACACTTGTTCCTACATGCAGCGTGGAGGTGGAGCCTTTGGGTTGGAAGCCGAGGGTGGGGGTAGGGTGTTCGGGTTGGAAGCCGAGAGTGGGGGTGGGGTGTTAGACTCAGGAACCCTAAGTTCCTTCTTTTTATGCTTCAACCCTAAAATGGTGCATTAGCAATACTTTTTCAGATACTTTACTTACATCCCTATGTAGATACCAATGCTCTCACCCTCCATAACTGCGCTGCCATGCTCAGTGAATTTCCTTAATTTAGTGTTGGAGCACAGGGTCTTTCAGCCCCTTTGCACCCATCCTTCAGTAGATTTGTGATCAGAGTCTCACCATAGCCATGTTATTGCCCCAGCAGATGTATCTGGTAGGCAAAATGTTCAAATCCTCGCCAAATGATAATTCTGCACAAGTGCAACACCATTGCATGTCATAGTTGCAAAAACACATTTTGGACAGGATTTGAAAAGTAAGAACTGTGACATACAAGCAGTTGGGTAATGAAAAGGCTATGTTAAAAATTGGAGGCAGTATAGTGCAGTAGTTTAAGGTTCTGAGCTGCAATCCTGGAAACCTGGGTTTGAATCCCACAGTTCCCACTTGCATACTGTGTGACCCTGAGCAAGTCACTTAACTTCCTTGTGCTCTCAGGTCACACCTGTAAACAAGCTTTCAGCTTAGTGCATCTTTCCTGGTTAAAAAAAATCTGGGGTCAAAATATTTAAAATTTTAAAATGTATGAGCGGGCGTCCCTCTGTCACAAAATGCCATTCTGCACCACATGTGCAAAAATACATTTCAGGCAGGATGTGAAAAATGATAGCTGTATTATTCACAAGGTGGCATGAAAAAAATGGCTTTGTTGAAAATCTGGAGTGAAAATATTAAACATTATCAAAGTTATGTGCATGCATTGAAAAAGTTCAAGGAACACTTGTAACTCGTCCATTTATAGGATTTTTTTCACCAAATGTTCAACGTGGACTTTTTGGGACCCCACCTCATGAACACTGGCACTGTCATTTTGTTAATTGGTCCCAAAAGGTGATTTCACACAGTAACCGCAAAATCATCACTCTCTGTTTTCTGCCCGCCAACCAGCTTGCCACCCAGTTGACCAACTTCTGACCCACCCAAGCCTACCCAGCTTATTAAGCAATCTTCTATGTGGAACAGTATTGAAAGCTTTGCTGAAGTCAAGGTAGGTGACATCAACTGCACCCCCTTGGTCCACCACTCTGGTTACCCAGTCAAAGAAATCTATGAGATTAATTTTGACAGGATCTTCCTGTTGTAAACTGATGCTGCCTTGGATCATGTGCTCCTATGGATTCCAGGTGTTGCACTATCCTTTCCTTAAGGAGTGCCTCCATAATCTTGCCCACTACTGAGGTAAGACTGACTGATCTATAGTTCCCTGCCTCCTCCCTGCTACCACTCTTATGGAGTGGGATCACATGAGCCCTTCTTCAGTCTTCTGGGATCTCTCCTGTGCTCAGAGACTCACTAAACAGTTCTGATAATGGCTCTGCTAGTTCCATCCTTAGTTCCTTTAGTACCCTGGGATATATGCCATCAGGTCCTATTGCTTTGTCCACACTGAGTTTAGCAAATTCTTGTAGGACCCTTTCTTTTGTGAAGGACTTGTGCACACACCCCCCCCCCAGTGTCCATGATGCTGAGCTGTGGGTCCTACCCTACCTTCTCCTCAGTAAATACTGAGCAGAAGTATCTATTTAGGATAGATATTTTTCCTTGGTCCTCCTCCACACCCTCACTCTTATCCACTTTGATCTTAGCAATACCCCCTCTGAATTTTCTCCTTTCACTAATGTAGCTATAGAAAGCCTTCTTTTACTGTTCATGCTAGTGTTTCCTCAGTTTGAGCCTTTGCCTGCCTTACTGCCTTCCCTGCTTCCCTTAGGGAAGTTTGGTATTCCTCTCTATCTTCAAGCCACTGCATTCCCTTATATTTTCTGAAGGCCATCTTTTTCTGCTACTGTTTTTGAGAACCAAAGTTGTTTCCTTCTTCTTTTGCTCTTGCTTTTCTCCTTAACACAATGGGAAGTTGCTTCAAGTAATACATCCTTAATGCTTGCCCATTTTGTCTGTACCCCCTTACATGTATTTCTCCTTGCCAGGGCTAGCTTAACTCTGTTGGCTATCTTATCAAAGTCAACACCTTTGAAGTCCCATATGTTTGCCTTGGAATGGGATGATTTAGTTCTAGTGGCCAAATTGAACCATACCGTGTGATGGTCACTGGGCCCCAGGTGACCTTTTACCTGGAGATCTGTGATCCTTTCCCAGTTAGTCAGTACTAGATCCAGGATAGCCCTGTCTCTTGTGGGTTGTTGTACCAATTGTTTGAGGCCCTCACCCTGCAGGGAATCCACTATGTGTCTAGTTCTGGCAGATGTTCCTGCTGGTATTGACCAATCTGAATCTGGCATGTTAAATCTCCCATTATCAGAACCTCCCATTTAGCTGTCATGTTTTGTATATCTTCTAGCAGTAATGTGTCTATGTCCTCCCCCTGGACTGGAGACATGTAGACAATCACAGTTTGTATGGCTGTCCCATTTTCCGTTTCCAGGGTGACCGGCAGTAGTTATTTTTTTTTCTTTCTTTCTTTATTCCCCACTGACCAGCTCCCTTCCACTGGCCCTCCCATCACTGCCACCAGGCCAACATGCTGGCCATCGTCTCTTACCAGTTGAGGTGCCAGCTGGCCTAATGCGGTGGGGAAGCCAGCTTCATCCAGCCGGCCGGCTTCTTTTCTCCTCCAATTTTGTCCTGCCCCTGAGCGGAGAGCCAAGGTGTGCAATGATGCCAATGGCCAAGCCCCGCACGCTTCCATACATGACACTCCAGGTGCCTTGCTTGGCTCTGCCCCCCTTGTGTGGGTCCATTGTGCTGGCCCCCAGCCACCACTAGGGGCCAGTCAAGCAGCTGACTCCATCCCCACCCCTCCCTGGGAGAGAAGAGGAGAGGTGTCCTCCAGACACTCGATCCTCTACATACCCTGCCGACCCCAGATGACCTACTCACACCCTGAACCCGGGTCACCAGCATGGCAGGAGGTAAAGCATCACTGCCTCACCCCTCTATGCCACTGGGACAGCTAACCCACAGTTCTTCCTCACAGTCACTTCACTACCAGTCTAGCACTGCTTGTAAAGCACTTTGGGATACACTGTGTATGAAAAGCACTATATAAATGCTGATTCTTCTTCTTCTTCTTTTTCTTCTGGCTCCTTATGTGTATTCTGAATTTCTGTAGTTTTGATATTTTTATTGACATAAAGGGCCACTCCCACACCCCCTTTTTGTGCCTCAGTCTCTTCTGAACAGTACATAGCCAGGTACTGAAGTCTCCCAACTGTGTTTTCTGGTGAACCATGTCTCATTAATGGCTACTACGTCCAGTTTAGCTTCTGTCATTGTTGCCTCCATGTCTGGGATCTTGTTTCCTGGCTTCAAAGTTTCGGGTTTAACATAGAAGGTTGCACTTACACACCAGTATGATCCATATATATATATATATATATATATATATATATCTACAGATCTAAAGATTGGTCTGTCTATCTATGGCCTGTCTATCTATCCGTCTATCTATCTATCTATCTATCTATCTATCTATCTATCTAGCTATTTATCTATATGGATACATATCTTGGGGTATAGAAGGAGCTTTATATTCATTTGAAAATGCAGTGCTATCAATGGTGTTTGATTTTTTAAAATATTTAAGATCTCCAGCTGGAGATTTCTCTTTGATGAAATATGGCTTTAGTAGCGTGTCCTGTTTTTAACAGGTTGACAAAAGTTAGAAATTCAAGTTTGAGTTCACATTTCAAATGTACTGTATGACATGAACTCTCAGTCAAATATTATTTCTATTTACCACTTAGTTACAAAGGAGAGTATAGATTTTCTGAGACCTGCATTACCCCAGGCTACCTATCTGTATTTTGAGCTGCAGATTTGTATCTATGTTCACTGGAAGTGCTAGAGAATTTCTTCAGAAGGCACAGCATTTTCATCTATGTCACGTTTTGCATTAAAAATCAAATGCAAATTACATTCACATCTGATTTCTTAAACTTCCTTTTATTAAATGGTGCATTCAAAGCCGAGGTACACCTGTTTCCAAATAGGAAAACAAAATTGCCACACCTTACTGGTAAAAGTAAAAAGAAAAAATATCAAGGCGTCTGTAATATTATACCATATTGTAATAGAAGATGGAGAACAAAAACACTGAGACCCCCTCAAAAGTATATACAGCTCTCACTCTGACAAATACAACTAAAACATTCTACAGAGGATCTACTAAAACTAGAAGGTGGATTGCAGATGGAAGATCACTCATACAATAAGTGAAAGAGAAACAGATTACAATATCTAGTAGGGCTATGAGAGATTATTGCTATATATTTAGGAATGTCAGTCCTCAAAAGCGGTGTATTAAAATTTAAAGTGATAGTTAAGTGCAGTATAAAGCAGAACAAACCAATTACAATTATTTATAAAGACTTGGGGCCAGATATTCAAAACGGTTGCGCCATGCGCAGTAGGGTTGCACCAGCGCAAGTCTGAAATTGTGCCATAGTACGATATTCAGCAGGAGGCAGTTGCACCACAGAAAACATGCCGAGCAACAGCGCAATGCAAATGAAGGCATGTGCAACCGAAGGGGGTGGAACCATGCATAAAGTGACCAATGCGATATTCAAAGGCTTGCGCAATGCGCAACAGTGGATCAGGCGGAAGTTGCGCCACGGCGGAAATGAGCCAAAATAAAAAGGCTCAAGGAAGAGGCACAAGAACGCGACAGGGAATGCACATGAGGCAGCCAGACAGAGCAGGCCACAGCAGTAACCAGTGCAGGCCAGGGAGTGTTGAGGACAGAATGGGGCAGCTGAAGATGTGTGGGGCCACAGAGTGCAGAGGCCAGTAGGTGTACCCTGTGCAGTGGAGGTAGCAGTCAGGACAGCAGAGGTAACAGATCAACAACAGCCGGGGGGGCACAAGCCAGGGAGATGGACAGTGCCAGCTTCCACATGGAAGCTGTAATGAGGGGGGTGAGAAGGCATGCTGCAGGGGGATGTGGCCATGGAAGGGCCCATCAGCGGTACGCCCCCAACAGGCAGTACCGTGCCCACATCAACTTTGAGCTGTATTCAGACATAGAGATTGTGGGCCAGTGCTGTCTGAACAGGGCAATACTGAGGCAGCTCTGTGAGCTGTGCAGTGATGTGATGCAGGCACCCTCACGATGGAGTCACGCTCTGTCAGTGGAGACAAAGGTAACAGCCTGCATGTGCTTGCTCGCCATGGGTACCTTCCAGAGGCCAACAGGGGACACCACAGGCATAACACAGTCAGCCATGTCATGCATCCCCACCCAATTCCTCAGCACACTGCTGCCACATGCTGTGGAGTACATCCATTTCCCCAGCACCATGGCAGAGCGTACAGCAAACATACAGGAGTTCCACAGGGTAGCACATATGCCTGTCATGCTAGGGGTGATAGACTGCACCCAAGTGGCCATTCGCATGCCACCTGGCCCCGGTGGGGCCGCATATCACAATCAGAAGGGGTTCTCCAGTGTCAACTGCCAGGTGGTGTGTGATGCCAGTGGGCGCATCATCAATGTCTGTGCCATGCACCCTGGCGGAGCACATGATTCATTCATATGGTACCAGTCAGCACTGTGCCATCAATTTGAGAGTGGGGACATCCCCACAGGACATCTAGTGGGTGAGTATGCATGTAGGATTGGCAAAGTGGGGGCAAGGGTGGGTAAGCCACAGGTGCCATGGTAGTGGCACACAGGGCTAGGGGCAATATGGGCCTGAACATGACACTAACCTCCACTATCTCCACACAGGTGACAGTGGATACCCACTCTGTCCCTGGCTGCTCACACCCTACTGGTGCCCCACGACCCCATCGCAGCAATGTTTCAATGAGGCACATGCCGCCACACACAACATCATTGAGAGGGTGTTTGGGATGCTGAAGGCACGCTTCTGATGCCTAGACACCTCCGGCGGTGCCCTACAGTACAGCCCCTCAAAGGCCTGTGGGATATTCCTGGCCTGTTGTATCCTGCACAACATGGCCAAAGACTGTGGGATAGCCACATACAGGTCGAGGAGGAGAGAGCAATAGGGATGCTGGTGGCCGCCCGGTGGCGAGTGGGGATGAGCAGCCCCCTGATTGACGTGACTCCCGACTGATCTGGCTGGCCCCAGCTGCACCGGGACACCATCACAGAGGAGCACTTTGCACAACACAGGTAAGTCATGGGGCCATGTGCAACCAACACTGTCCAGGGCGCAACCCACATACACACAGGGTAACACACCAGGGGTGCATGATGGTGAGGGAAGTGGAAGGGTACAGGAGCATAAACACACAACCAGGGAGGGGTGAACAGTCACACACCACATGGACAGACACACACAGACACACCAGGCACAAAGTGCACAGGGGCAGGTGCACAGCAGAGCAGGAACAGACATGAGAAACACACACATCCACAGGCCACCTCCACCACCTGTACTGTCCATGTACATGTGTCAGATGCTGGGCACCCTTGCACCTTGGTGTACAGTGCAATGCAGGCATCATCATGCACACGCACCTGTGGACAGCAGTCAGGAGGGTGTGCAGGTGGTCCGTGTGTCGGCATGTAGGGCAGGGCACCCACTGGTGCCCTGCCCACTAAAACACACATTGCACACAGGGCAGCACCAGACAGGGCCCGCACTGGGAGACAGGTCAGTCATGTGGCACAGTGCCATGGCCACCTCGGATGTGTGGGCGGCCCCGCTGAGACCCAGCAGCACTGGCAGGCTGAGCATGGGCCACTTGGGGTGGCACTGATGGACCACCAGGAGTCCCACTGCGTGAGCGCGACCTTGTCCGCAAAGGGGTCTGCAGCATTCTGAACATACCTGCACCAGGGGTGCTTGGGATGCCCACAGCTGAACCCGGCGTCGACAGGGTGGGTGTCGCATGACTCCAGGAATTGGGAGTGGACAGCGTACCGTGCAGTGTGAGTGGCACAGGGGCACCTGACTGTGTGCCCAATGTGGCCACGGCACTGACCACTGTCTGTGTCAGCCTGTCAATGGTGGCAGTCACATCCACCCGCATATGGTCCATCCAGGACAGGATCCTCTCGTTGTCCCTGCTGTGCCACTCCAGAGCCACACACAGTGCCTCCACAGACGATGCAACCCGCATCTGCTGCTGTACTGATGCCTGCAGCAGGTGGGTGTGCTCATCAAAGAGGTCATCTGCCACATTGGCAACCTGTCCCTCAGGGTCTGGAAGGGCCTGATGTACAGCACCCCTTGAGGGTGGGTGCTGCTCACCTCACCAGGAACAGATATGGGCATGTCCACAGACAGTGCACCTCCAGCACCGCTGAGCCCTGTACCCCCAGTCCCGGTGGGTGACTGCTGTTGCTGCCCCTCTGCCTGCTGTGCCCATGGGATCAGTGGTTCCCCTGCTGTGGCCACAACAGTGCCAGTGACCTGCACAGCCACTGGTGCTGCCCCACCAGTGCTGACAGGCACAGCCTGGGACTGTGCTGTCATGCTGGCACACACGTCGGAACCAGCTAGATCCATGGGCATGTGCTGGCCTGCTGTGTGTCCATCTTGTGACACACACATCAATGCCCATAGTGGTCAGCACATTATCGGTGGTGCAGGTCTGTGCCACAGCCACAGCCACAGCCACAGCATGCTGGCATGCTTGCATGCCAGACTGCTGGGACACAGGAAGGGCACTCCCCACACCTGTCTCAACATCTGTGAAGGCAGATGGCCGTGCACACTGCCACAGTGCATGCCGGCAATCTGCGGAGGTGGATGGGCCCTCCTCCAACTCCGGGTGGCTGTCCGCAGTGGACAGGCCCTCCACTGCTGACCCCTGCAGATGCACAGGATCTGTAACAGAAAGGAAGGACACGTTAGTGCATGTGAACTACCTTCCCCCCCAATGTGACATACCATGCAGTGATGGGCTACCACCTGTCTGGAAGCCACCTCCAGGCACACCCTCAATGGCGCTGCGCTGCATGCTTGCAGCGAGCATGTCCTCCGACGGGGTCAGCTGCACCACCTCTGGCTGTCCACCACCTGTAGCAGCACATGCCACCCTGATGGCTGCAACCTTCTCCTTCACCCTCCTCCTGTCGGTCCCCATCTTCTTTTTACACTCCTGCACAGAGTGCTGGTGGCTGCCGTGCAGGTTGACGGCACATGCCACCCCCTCCCATGCATCAGCTCGGGCCTGAGGGGTGCCCCACCATCCACTGAGAAGTGGTTCCTGAGCCAGGTATGCCTCAAACAGTGCCTCTGTCTCTGCCTTGCAAAGTTGGGCCTCCTTCCGCCCACCATCATCCTCCTCACCCAGTCCTCACTCAGTCATTTCACGGCCTGTATGGGTAAGAGTGGTCACCTGTGACTGTGCAGTACACAGCTTCTCTGGGGCCATGGTCCAGAACAGCAAAATGCATGCAACTCACCTATCAGCTGCAGTAACCGAATATGGCCACTGCAGATCAATGTCGCACATTTATAGCGCAATGCATGCAAATTAGGAGTGCAGCAACTTTAATGAGATGCAAATCGCGCTGCTGCGCCATTGAATGGCTGATCGGATGATTTGCATATGACGGCTGAATATCACGCTGTTGCGCTTTGTGCAATATGGTTGAGCCAGCTGAGCCAATGGTGCAGTTCTGTGACTGCGTAGTACACCGCACTGTGCATGCCCAGGTAGCTTATGCAGGCGTCTGCCACGCTGATGATGTGCTGTGCACGATCGGCAATTCAGGACATGGCCACCATTGTGCCAGTCGTGTTACAGCACCAGTCACCACATGGCGCTGTGGCACAACTGCACAATAGTCCACTGTGGCAATGGCACGCAGGTGACCAATCGCGCTGGTCTTGTAGACGTCCGATGGCACTGTGTGTGGCCTTGCGTCAGAGACCCATGACCTTGTGCCCAACCTTTGCCCCCTTGGCGCTGTACATATAGCATTTCTGCAGCTCTATCACACTGTTCAGTGACAGCGCGATAGGGACTGATGGCGCTATATGAACAGCGTGATAGGGACTGACGGAGTTGTATTGCACAACATTTCCACGTGGGGTTGCCGTGCTGCAGAGTGCCATATTGCCTACTATATACCTGCAGGGATGGCACGCAGGAGGGCTCCACAGTGGAGTGCTTTGGAGCTGGCCAACCTGGTGGCTGTGGTGGAGCCTCACCATGGGCCACTGTTTGTGGATGAACCCCTGAACGTGGCCCGCACACATGTGTGGCAGCAGGTGGCCACGGAACTTGAGCAGGCCACTGGGTGGCGGCGCTCAGCTGAGCAGTGCAGGCACCAGTATGATGACCTGCGCAGGAGGGAGCAGGCACTGCTGGTGCACCTATGGTCACATGCCAGGAGGGGCATGGTGCCTAGGCCAGGTGGGTGAGCTGTCTATGCACCTGTATTGTCCGCTTGGGTAACACTGTGTATTGTGACCAGCACATGGGGGAGGGTTGTCTATGGTTGGCTGTGGCGGTGTTTACAGGTGTGTGATGTATGGGTCTGGCTGTGTGGGCAGGCACACTCATTGGGGCAGGGGGCTGTCTGCTTTGGGATTTCACTGATGTGTTTATCACCTTTTGTTTCCCACAGGTGTGGAGGAGCGGAGGTGGGCCCAGGATGAGGCATGTAGAGGCGTGGCAGCAGTGGCTGGCCGAGGTGGTGGCGGTGTTGGTCCACAGCATAAGCAGCAGCAGCAGCTGCAGCAGTAGCGGATTGATGAGGGTGAGTGTCATGACATCATGGATGCTATTGCATGCTGTGGGGGTGCAGGGCATGGCCACCATCCATGGACAACACTGCCATGCACGCGACGTGTGACAGTCAGCACTGTCCAGTGGCACTGCATGTCTGGGAGTGTGTCACTGGTGGTCCATGCATGCACTGGGCACATGGCTGTGGCACTAACTTCCTACCGTGTAGCCACATCACTGTATAGCCCTGGTTGTGCTGTGCTGGTCATGGGTGGGGGGGTGTGTGCAGTGGCACACATGGTTGTTGCTGCTTGGTTGGGCTTGCTTGTACACGGTCACTGTGGGTGGGTGCAGTCCATCACAGGGGCCGGGCACTTGGCTGTATGCCATGCATGTTGGGTGGGCTTCAGGGTTGTGGACAGTCACAGCCATTGATTCTGTTCCCTTGTCCTAGGTGTCCAGGTCCTGAGGAGGATCGAGCGGGCTGTCCACCGCCTGCTGGAAGTGTCCTTGGAGTCCCTGGACATACTGAGGGAGATGCACCAGAGGGGAGTGAGGTGTCGGAGGAGGACCCGGGACCAGTGGCAGCCAGCTGATGTGTGGTGTGGCAGGCAGTAGCTGCCCCACACCTACCCCCTTTACCCATCCCTCACACCCTGCCTTCCCTCACCCAGTTCTTCACCCCTGCCCCTTACCCACTCTCTACCTTGTACCCAACCCCACCCCTTTCTTGTAAATAGCTGTACATAGTTGTGTGTTCCTGTTCATATTTTCTTTATATAAATCTATTTTGATATGAATACTGTGGTGGTCTCTGATTTGAAGCTGGCTATGGGTGCTCAGTTGCAGTGGTGTGCATGGCATCTGGGGTGGTATTGTCCTGGGAATGTGTGTGTGTGCGTGGGAGGTGTCCCTGGTGTGGTAGTGGCTTTCAGCCGGTCTGGCCGTGTGCTGCCCCACACCACTGGGTGCTCCTGGTGGGTCTGGCTTGTATGGTTCTGTGGTACACAAGGTTGCAGTGTGGCGGGGGCATGGGGATTCTTGCAGTGATGGTGACAGTCATTGCTCATGGGTGGTGTCTTGGGGTACCAGTGCAGGGTATGCTGTGCACAGGGGGGTGCTGTTGTGCACTTGGGTTGTCCGTCCCCTTTGTGTGGTAATCTCAGCTTGCCAGTGGGTGTGCTGGGGCACCATGGCCCAGCTGTGCTTTGTTGGCTTGTCCCCATGGGCTGGTGGATATTCCGTCCCTCCCCCAGTGATGCTGTGCTTAGGGTGTGGGGGTGTATTGTTTGTTCTGCAGTGTGTTCCTGTGCTCACTTGTGGCATGGGTGGTGGACCCCTGCCTACCTCCCTGGTTGTGCAGTTCCATTGCTCTGTTGCTGGGGGGCTCTCTGCTTGTGCTATGGCACCTCTGGACTGCTCAGCTGGGCTGGCCTTGTTGCACTATGGTGCATCATATCTGCTCAGCTTCCCCTTCCTGGTTGCGCTATGGTGCAGGTTGTGAGATATTCTGACGTTGGCTGGTTGCGCAATTTGACTTGCTCCATGTTTGAATATTGCGTCTTTTGCGCATGTGCGCAATTGACTTGTGCTTGCTCCTGCTATTGCGCACATTTTGGGTGCAGTTTGAATATCTGGCCCATTATGAATAAATAAAAAAAAAGACTTCTTAAGTTAGTACAGATAAGATAAACATATACTGTGTGTTGTCTCTAGTAAAGTCTAATAGCTAAACAGAGTATATATATATATATATATATATATACACACACACACAAAAGTAAAGTCTAGCTCTTTAATTTTGTGGGTAGAAATGGAATGATGAATGCTTCTGGGGACATTATATTTCAACACTTTAAACTTTTATAGTGGCGTGCTCAACTTTTCAAAGCTTAAACAACAGACATGCATGCTAACTAAGTGATGCTGGGAGATAGGGTTGCACTCTTATGTTGGCAACCCGGGTTTGTACTATACATTCATCCCACCACTCTAGGCTCGTGGGATCTTGGGAGCACTATAGAGGCAGTGTTCTTAGAAGCCAAGGGAGGTTGCTGCCACAGTACTCAGGTGCCTCTTGTGGAGGATAAGGTGTGCCATTGGATACTAGGGATGACCACGTGTTATCCTATTCTCTTCAGATGTTAGGTGGCATAAGTGGAGAATCACAGGCCCAAAGTAACTTCTCAGACTTGCATTTCATAGTGGCTTACTCAACTTTTCATAGATTAAAAACAGATATGTAGGCTGACTTGGTTGTGATGGCATAGGATGTTTCATGCTTATGTGAGCAATCAGGGTTTGCACTGTGCACTTGTCCCACTGCTTTGGGCTTGTGAAGTCTAGGGAGCACTACCAAGGCAATGGTCATAGACTCCAAGGGGACAGATATTGTCTGTAAACTACTTGGGTTCCTTCTGTGTAGGGTTAGATGTGCAACTGGATTTTAAGGGTGACCAATGTATCATTCTACTCATCTCAGATGTTGGGTAGGTGACAACTGGAAAACCATGGGTCCAAAAGAAGTTGCCTGGATTCACATTCTCTGAACTATTGCTCAATTTTTTGATTTGTTTATGTTTGGAGGTGGAAGACTAGGTTTGCTGGCAAAGACACCTAGCTTCACCTGAGCTCTTTTTTTCTAGGTTGCTTGTAAGGACAGAGCAAAGAACCTTACCAGAGCAAGGAAAAGGATTAAGGCTTCTTTTGGCTAGGCAGATTTACTGTGTGTTATTATTTTCTTTTGTACACACAGGGATTGTTACTGTTTGTTGCTAACATTTTGTTGCTTTATTTTTCTCTGATCCAAATTGTTGTTTCTGGGTATACCTTCTGCTTCATTATTACAAGGTCTGCCTACAGGTGTGTGCTTACAGATTACTGCTATAATCTTCTGATTAAAATGGTCTTTTACAAAATATATCTTCTGTTACTGCTTTATTGTTCTCTGTAGCAAAGTGTTTCTTACAGGGTATATCGTCTGTGAAATTATTACAGGTGGTGCTTTACAGGTTTTACAGTTTTATCTATCATTAGCATAAGCTTTCAGGGCTACTGCATTTATTGCTGGCTGATTGTTTGTGCTCTCATCTCCTCGTTGCTTTCATCCATGGTTGTTCTTTTTCGGCAGGGAAAGGGACCAGCCACCCAGCCCCATCCCCAACCACCCCACACTATACTCCTTTTATAGGGTAGCACAGTTGTGACATTTCCTGTAGCAAAGCAGGAAGGGGTGGATCGGAGTGGTATCCACACAGTGACCTCATTTACAGTGGCACAAGTAAACAAGTTATACAACAATGAACAAAACAAAAAATCGAACTTTTGCTTTCATTTTCCTCCTTCTAGTTACTTTGACCAGGTTATAAACCAAGCAACTTATCTGGAATGGATATTATTAATTACAGGTACTGCAGGACACTTTTCAAAAGGGCAGTTTTACAGGATTTAGAACACTGTCCTACATGCTGGGTCATTGGAGATCTAAGGCCTCAGCTCCAGGCAGCATGGGCAGAGATTGCACACCTCAAATCACATATTCAGGTGGAAATATATTATAAGAACCACACACAATTTCCCCAACATCCAACAGAAGCACCTCACTGCAGAGAGTAGTTGGTCCAGGAGGTTGGCAGGTGGTTAGGAGGGGCAAATCCAGTGCCCTATCACTCGGTGCTCTCCGACATATCACCCCCACAAACCATATAAAAACTACAAACAGGTATCTACCTCTTTCTCTGAAATCAAAGGGGCAGAGGACACTGCAGCACAGGAGCTAGCACAACAAAACTCACCCAAAACAGGAACCAAAACAAAAAAAGCAAAAAGGAAATCAAAAATACTTCTGATCATAGAAGACTTCATAATTCGGGGAGTTGATACCTATCTCCAGCCAGGTGTAATGGTCAGATGTCTCCCAGGTACATCAGCATGGAGAGACACTGACTGCATTGCTAAAATTGTACAGGAAGCAGGAGAAAACATTGACATTCTGGTACACATAGGTACTTATGATCTCACCAACCAGTCAGTTATGGAGACCAAGAAACACCTGACCAGGCTGGGTGACAAACTATCATCCATTTCATCTGGCATCTCATTCCCTGAGACCCTGCCAGTCTGGGAGAGGGGGAAGATGGATGGAAGGTCAGAGAAGGGGAGCTAGGGGAGCTAGACATGTGGCTCAAAGGCTGGTGCCAGGAAAAAGGACACAAATTAGTAGGTAACTGGCAACAGCTTTGGGAGCAAAAGTTCTTTAAATTTGATGGACTGCATTTGACTAAGGAGGGAGTCAGTGCATTGGGGCAGAAGTTTGACATCTCTGCAGAATATTTAAACTAGCAAATGGGGAGAGGGGTGCAGCACCCGCTATGCTGAATAGGAAGAACTCCCCTCCCCCCTCAGCTACTGATCAAACAGAAGTTCAGCATGTTTGTAGTTCATTTGTATCACCAGGTAAGAAAAAAGGTCCAGCTCCCAATATGACTCACAGGGGAAACGTCAGACCTCGCCCAACAACTAACTCACTGAAATCTGGCCAATGGAAAATCATGTAACCAAAAGCTTGCAGTCTGGGAAACAAGATCCCAGACCTGCAGGCAATAATGACAGAGCCTAAACTGGACATAGTAGCCATTAGCAAGACATGGTTTACCAGTAACCACTCATGGGAGACTTCTGTACCTGGTTATGTACTGTTCAGAAGAGACTAAGGTGCAAAAAGGGGGATGGAGTGACCTTATATGGCAATGAAAATATCAAAGCTACAGAAATTCAGAATACATGTAAGGAGCCAGAAGAACTGTGGGTCACCCTGGAAACAGAAAATGGGGCAGCCATACGAACTGGGGTTGTCTACAGGTCTCCAGACCAGGGGGAGGACATAGACATATTACTGTTAGAAGATATATAAAACAGGACAGCTAAAGGGGAGGTTCTGGTAATGGGAGACTTCAACATGCCAGATTCAGATTGGTCAATACCAGCAGGAACATCTGCCAGAACTAGACACATAGTGGATTCCCTGCAGGGGGAGTCCCTCAAACAACTGGTACAACAACCCACAAGAGAGAGAGAGAGAGCTATCCTAGATCTAGTACTGACTAACAGGGAAAAGATCATAGATATCCAGGTAGAAGGTCTCCTAGGGGCCAGTGACCTTCACATGGTATGGTTCAGTTTGGCCACTCAAACTAAATTATCCCATTCCAAGGCAAAAATATGGGACTTCAGAGGAGCTGACTTTGATAAGATGGCCAACAGAGTTAAGCTAGCCCTGGCAAGAAGGAATACAGGCGAGAGGGTACAGGCAAAGTGGGCAAGCATTAAGGATGCAATACTTGAAGCAACATCCCATTGTGTTAGAGAGAAAAAGAAGTGCAATAGAAGAAGGAAACCACTTTAGTTCTCAAAAACAGTTGCAGAAAAGGTCAGAGCCAAAAGGCTGGCCTTCAGGAAATATAAGGGAACACAGCGGAATGAAGATAGGGAGGCATACCAAACTTCCCTAAGGGAAGCAGGGAAGGCAGTAAGGCAGGCAAAGGCCCAAACCAAGGAAACACTAGCACGAACAGTAAAAGAAGGTGACAAGATTTTCTATAGATATATTAGTGAAAGGAGAAAGTCCAGAGGGGTTATTGCTAAGATCAAAGAGGATAAGGGAGCATGTGAGGAGGAGGACCATTTAAAAGTATCTATCCTAAATAGATACTTCTACTCAGTATTTACTAATAAGAAGGTAGGGCAGGGCCCACAGCTCAGCACCATGGACATGGGGGAGGAGGTGAAATAGTTCTTCACAAAGAAAGGGTCTCCTACAAGAGTTCGATAAACTCAGGGTGGACGAGGCAATTGGACCTGATGGCATACATCCCAGGGTACTAAAGAAGCTAAGGTTGGAACTATCAGAGCCATTATCAGAACTGTTTAGTAAGTCTCTGAGCACAGGATGGGTCCCAGAAGACTGGAGAAGGGCTCATGTGATCCTGCTCCACAAGACTGGTAACAAGGAGCAGGCAGGGAACTACAGACCAGTCAGTCTCACCTCAGTAGTGGGCAAGATTATGGAGGCACCCCTTAAGGAAAGGATAGTGCAACACCTGGAATCCATAGGAGCACAGGATCCAAGACAGCATGAGTTTACAGCAGGAAGGTCCTGTCAAAACTTATCTCATATATTTCTTCAACTGGGTAGCCAAAGTGGTGGACCAAGGGGGAGCAGTTGATGCCACCTACCTTGACTTCAGCAAAGATTTCAATACTGTTCCATATAGAAGATTGATTAATAAGCTGGGTAGGCTCGGGTGGGTCAGAAGTTGCTCAACTGGGTGGCAAACTGGTTGATGGGTAGAAAACAGAGAGTGGCGGTAAACAGTATACAGTCAGAAGAGATGCAAGCCACATATGGGGTACCTCAGGGATAAGTTCTGGGGCCAGTCCTCTTCAATATCTTCATCAGTGACATTGCAGATGGACTGGAGGGTAAGGTTTGTCTGTTTGTATATGATACCAAGATCTGCAACAGAGTAGATGATCCAGATGGGGTGGGCAGAATGAGAAGAGATCTGGATAAACTAGCAAAATGGTCAGAAGAGTGGCAACTCGGGGTTAACGCAAAGAAGTGCAAGATAATGCACATAGGGAAGAGAAACCCTGAAGCCACCGATAGGTTGGCAGGTGAGTTGCTGGCAGTTACAAAGGAAAAAGGAGACTTGGGCATCATCATCACAGATGACCTGACATCATCCAAGCAGACCACTAAAGCAGTAGGTAAGGCTAGGGGGATGTTGGGGAGTATTAGTAAGGGTATCACAAGTCGTAAGATGGAGGTTATAAAGCCTCTTTACAAGACACTGGTTAGGCCCCACATGGAGTACTGTATGCAGTACTAGAGGCCACACCTTCACAAGGACATTAACCAAATCGAGGCAGTCCAGAGAAGGGCAACCAAAATGGTGCAGGGACTGCATCAGAAAACATATGAGGACAGATTAACGGAACTCAATATGTATACCCTAGAGCAAAGAAGGGAGAGAGGTGATATGATTGAAACATTCAAATACCTGAAGGGTATTAACAAGGTGAAAGAGTCTAACATGTTTCAATACAAGAAAAAGAGCAGGACAAGAGGACACAGCATGAGATTAGAGGGAGGCAGATTAAGGGGTAATGTGAGGAAGTTCTTTTTCACTGAAAGGGTGGTGGATGCATGGAATGGCCTACCTCAAGAAGTGGTGGTTATGAATACAGTGCAGGGCTTCAAAAAGACATGGGATAGGCATAAGAGAGCAATACAGATGAGTATGAATCGATTGGCCATTGACAGAGCAAAGGCTGATGGCACATTCATAAGGTAGAAAAAGAAATGGGCGGACTGGATGGGCCTTGAGGTCCTTATCTGCTGTCAACTTTTGTGTTTCTATGTTTCTACGTTTGGGAGAGTACAACCATCCCCCCTTATTTTTAAGGTGGAGGAGCTGAGCTACCCCGATATAAGCAAATCAAATAATGAATATTTTAAGAGAAATGTCTTACTGTGCTAATCTGATGTACATAAATAGCTTGTATGAAAGCAAAGTCCTAAAGTGCTGATACTTCCAGGCAGCAGTTCTCCAGCTGTGGCAGATAGGGTAGCAGATATTAGGAAGTAGGATGGCTTAACACTGAGGGAAAATGGACACTGACTGGTGCACGATGCCACCAGTCTCCCTACATCATCTGCTCCAGGAAACAGCCATGGTTCACCCCTGGTGAGTGATGAGTTTGAGTTGCACCCCGAACATGTGTATGGCTTCACATGTATGTGGCTTTTCCCACAGGGTTGGTGTCACTAGGGAAATCTGTGCAGAACCATGGGTATGGAGCTGTGATGCTGATAGGTAGAATAGATTTATGACTGAAAGAAGCACTGGGTAGGAGTACAAACTGAGGGTGTTATTTTATGATATCCCATCCCTGATTTCAAGTTTTTTTGACTGGAGTGGGTAATATGAGTAAAGTGAGCTCTATGCCAATCAGGAATATTTTTCTAGAGTGAGTAATCATTATCCTGAAATAAATATCTGGGGATTCTGGGGTTTGGATATAAGATGTGGTTAACTTTTTTAGGTTATTTAAGGTAACACTTCTTCAGCTAATGTATTAGCACTGAAAACAGCAGTTGAACTTTAGAGAAGGGGGAGGGATGGAGGGGGAGAGAGAGAGAGAGAGAGAACTCTTTGAAAGGTTCAGCCAAAAAAATTGTGAAAACAATAGATTTACACAATACTAGTAAGTGAAAATGGAGGAAATAAATGTAAGATCAAAAGCGGACACTAAACAGTAGTTCAATCATTTCTATACAGTCTTCTGCTTATCTTTGGATTTCTTGGAAAATACCCAACAGTGCTGTGCTCAGTATGAGGGCAGAGCAGTGCTGCAAGTGGTAAATAAATCACTTACGCACAGCTGCTAGTTTCATTATAAGTTATGGGGTGAAGTGAGTGTCTCTCCTTTTTTTCAAAGCACTTTTTTTCCCTGTCTGTTAAATCTGGCAGGTGGTGGCGACTGCAGAGTTTTCAAAAATACTGGAAAGGAATAGCAATTTCCAACTTTTGTAGCACACACAGAAGTGAACTTTTTCAATATTTTAAAACATTTTTCTGCTGTCTGATGGCAACTGGCATGTACGGGCAGTGCAGCTGTGCGGACCCACAGAGTTTTCTTATTCAGAGGCAAAGGACTCAGAGCAAACTGCAGCATGAGCTGTCCATGCCAACCACTGAGCCAACAGTTGGCATGGATGCACACACACTTTTCCCATATACCTTTCCCATTGTTTTGAACCATCCTACTGTTTCAACCCTGATGACTTTTTCTGTAAGCTTGCTCCAGTCCATCACCACTCATTATGTAAAAAAAAGTACCTCCTGGCATCCTTCTTAAACCCCCCCCCCCCACCAGTTTCAGGGAGTTATCCCTGGTACCCATGTTACCACTTATGTGAACAGCTCACTGCTGCCCTCAATGTTTGTTTCACAAAGTTACTTGATCCTCATAGTTATGTCATCCCTTTTTCTTCTGTCCTCCAGAGTGCACATGTTTATATCTCTTTCCTTAGAACCTACACTGTTGCCCCTGTACCATTTTGCAAGCTCATCTCTGCATCACCTCTAACCTATCCATGTCCTTCCTCAAGTGTAGGCTGCAAGACTGCACACAACATACAGTGCTAGCCACCACCACATTCAATACTATTATAAGTTATGGCTTGCCTTGGCCTGATACGTTTGCTTAAAGCTGCATTCAGATGGTTTCTGGGACTGGGGTTTTCCATGTCATGCCACCGTGCACTATTGCTCAAAAAGTGGCAGCGGCTGCCATTATAGAAGTGAGGGTCAACCAGGGATCTATACAGGGGTTGTATTGCTTTTCTTCTTCTGCTGGTGATTCCTCTCCCTATGCACCCCAATATCTAATTGGCCTTGTCCACAGCCCTCAACAAATTAGCTGATGCCTTCATGCTCCCATTATTAACACCACTCCACTCCCTTTCCTCTGATGTGCTCTCCACTACCACCTCATCCATCCTATGCTCCATTCTTGAGTTCTTGGACCTTAAGTGCATTACCTCACACTTTTGTGTGTTAAATTTCAGCTGTCACACCTCCAATCTCCTCTCCAGATATTCCAGATATTTCATTATGGTCCTTATCCCTCCTCAATGTCCAATCATCCAGAGACTTGGTGTCATCTGTGAAGAGGCATCTTTCCCTAAAACCTCTCCTCTATATCACAGATAAATATGTTAATGAGAACTGTCCTAGAATTGATCCCTAAGGCACCCCATTCATGACTTTCATTTCCCCTGCAGGTTTTCCATTTAGGACCACCCTCTGAGCCCTCCCACTGAGACAATGTTTCACCCAGATCACAGTTTTGTCCCCTTTCCACAGATTATCCAACTTCTTTAGCAACCATGGACTGAGTTGAAGGCTTCGCTGTAGTCTACGTATGAGACTTCAACCGCCTGATCCCGCTTTACAGCCTTTGTAATTCAATTAAAGAATATGGTCAGCTTTGTTTGGCAAGTCTTCCAGCTGGTAAATCCAAGCTGTCTGGAATCCTCCACTATCCTTTCCTTCTTTATATACTGTACTCTAGTTGCTTCCCCACTATAGACAGTGCATCAATTTTTACTGCAATTTGGTGGCTATATCAACCACTGCTGAAAGCCAGCTACAGAAACAAGCCTCTGCCACAGCAACATCATGCTTAATGTAGTAAAGATGTCTGCTGCTACGGAAATCCCCCAACTAAATGGATAAAATAATTGTGAAGATGTGTGTGAATCTGCTAGTAGCTTCATTACTACACAGCCACCTGAGGGAGGTTAGGCAACACTGCAGCAGTCAGTGGGAAAACCCCTTTCCAAACCATTGGCACTTAGCCCTAGATCTGATGACTATTATAGCCTTCTACCAACACTGAGGAAACCTAAGGAAGTCTGTTTCATGAAGAAGGTTCTATTTGATAATTGAGCAACCGTAGAATGAAAACTATTAGTAATTATTGCAAAATCACAAAATGTGAGGCTTTGTGGACCTGTATTAAATGTAAAATGTCCCAACTGCTCTTTAGCCTTACTGTAAATTCTTACTGGGTGAAGAAGAACTGCAGAAGTAGCACAGAGCCAAATTACACCAATGGTGTTGAAGTGGATAAGCAGGAGGGAGCACCTGGAGTTTTACTACAGCACACACTGCTACCACCAGGCTTCAAGCAAGTGGGTGGGTGTGAGAGAGCCACTGGAGCAGTTTGAACTCACAACCTTGTACTACTGGTCATAAGGCAAGCAGGCAGGAGGGGAAAGGAATCCACAGGAGCATGGCTGCAGTAACCAGCACTGGGCAGATGGAAGGGAACCATGGGAGGATAAAACAGCTTTTATTAAAACAATAAATAACCCTTAAATCCCCCCTTGCTGTACCTTTGATCCAAATCGTGGTACCAGAACTGCTTTGCATTTGCCTTGTTTACATGCACACTGGAATCTGGTTCAAACTCCAGTTTCAGTGGAATCAATGCTGCATTCCTCAATTGGAACTCATTCTGAGTTAGTTTTGTGTTTCAATCTGAACCGGATTCAACTGCATTGATTATTTTGAACCTGGCTACTTTGCACATGTAAACCTGATTATGAATTGTTTTTGCTATGCTATAGCTGAAACTGCAGCAAAAGGAATGCAACCAGATTCAAAATCCTCAATTGCTATGTGTTTACATGCAATGGGAATCTGTCACCTGGTAATTAGTTCAGTTAATTTTCAGCAATCCAACAGCATGTAAACCAAAAAGAATTACAATCTGAATTAAGTGAGTTGATTACAAAATAATCAATTCCCACTATATGTAAACATAGCAATTGTCTTGCCTGTACCTCTGCTGAACTGTCACAGGCTACCTGTTTCTGTGCATTTTTTTAGGGCAACTAGATTTTGTTTTGGGGCTCATTTGAGTTGCCACAGAATATGAAGCATATCACAGAATGATTCCATAATCTCTCCAAGTCTGGCTGCAGCAAGTATGAAGTCACACTGTGGAATGTAGGTCCACATTACTACAGATTTCATGGAACCCTGACTAGAGATATCAGACTGACTGGTCTATGGATGTCTTTCTGTTCTTGACTTACTTAGGGAGTACATGTAGGCAATATAATGCTATGTGGGTCAGTCCCTAACCATGACAACCATGGTGACAAATGTGATGTGTCATTCAATCTTTCTTTGCATCTTGTGTAAGGGTAAATTAGTTGTGAGAGGATTTGTCACCTTGCAACGTTTTCTGTACCTAACCAAATGCAAATGCCATCATAACTGGAAAGATGCAAATTGGGAGTCAGGAACAGGCAGGAGGGTATGGTGCATCCAAGCGAGGCAGAGGAAAGTAATGATATTGTACTAGTGCTTTCTTATAATTGTCAACAAGGTATTTTATATTATTTTATTTTTTTCAAGCTCACAATTTTTTTGTGATGTGTATAGTAAGCAACCAAACAACTATGCAATTTGCATTTTTGCAAAAAATCGATTCTTTATTTTCACTGTGTCTGATGAGGCATTCTATGAGTTTACGACCTTGTGAGCCGTCTTGATTTTTCTGGTGTGTGATTTCATGAGTACTATGACTTGTTTGACATGAAACTCAAACTCCATAATTCTTGACCATGTCTTCACTTCATGATTTTACCTGGCCCTCCCCTGTACCTCTAACATTACCATAGCATTCTTCGGTCACCTGGCTGCCTATTTAATAATGCTGCACATCTATCATTAATGACCACCTGCTGATTTCCTGTGTGTTATGTGCTATCTTATACTGACTTTATTGTTGCATGCATAATAGATTTTGAATATTTTGATCTGTGGGGTGAACAAAAAGATACACTGTGAATAATTAATAAAGAACAATGTGGAGGACAATTTATTTTGTGGGGGATCATTATGACATCTTATTTCACAGTTGGCTCTGGGTGGTGGAAGTGCTTCCCTGTAAATTAAGCATTTCTCCCAACTTTGGAACACTGATTTTACTAATACTGTTTTCTCTCCATTAACCAACATTCCCATGTGACCTGTACTGTTTGTACTGTTACCCTGCACCATGCACTCCCTACTGTGATGCTTGCTTGATTGTTTTCCAATATCAGTGAGTGGACATTGCTTACTAGAAACATTTATATTTAATTGGAGTTAAAGGGAAGGTATCTTTCCTGAAAATTGGAAACCTCAGATACGATTCCAGTTCTAAAGAGTGGGGCTTTACCCATCCCATCAAATTATTGGCAAATTGTATTGCTTTCTATGCTCTCCAAGATCACTGTATGGCAGGTTCACTGACAATCATATAATTTTTTTTCACAGAAACACAAATATCTACCCCTCATCAATATACTTTCCATTTCCATTTTGGCCAGTCCATAAGCATTGCCCTAATCAACTTCATTAATATGGCAACTATTGCTCTAGATGGTGGAAGTTGAGTAGGGGCAGTGTTTGTGACCATATCAAAGGCTTCTAGCTTGGTAGACCACTCCATGAAGATACAAATATTAAACAATATAGGCGTACCATTTAAAAGTCTTCTCTGGTTTTATTCATATTTACAGGATCATAAGCAAACAGTAAATGTTAAGGAGTACTAGCAACGCTTGGGCAGATCTCAAGATGGGTATGTCTGGGCTCCATTTTAGAATCCTTGTTGTTTACTGTTTTCATAAATAGTTTACCATCAACTTTAAAACATACAGAAATAAGAATTATGAGATGAACCAGTCCTGGTAGCCTCCATGGACACAAATCTTAAGTAGAATAGAATCTTCAGGAAGATTTTGTACCACATTCGGGGGTGTTACTAGGCCAGATGTAGTCTTGAATGTGAGCAAGACACTTTGTTTGATACGTTGAGGTTCCTGTAATAAACAAATTCTGGTCAGAGTCGATACAGCTGTGGAGAGCTTTCAGGAGTGGCAAGAGTGTTGAAAGGAATATGCAGTGTTCTCACCTCATCAGAGTCAGCCATAACTAATACTGCAGCAATCACAGTACTGTATTTGTGTAATATTCACACAAGCGCACTTTGCCCCAGAGTCAGCTGTGTGTAGCATGGTGGTGCTGACATGACTACGCATGTGCAATACTCATGCATGCGTAGTTTAAGTCAGCACCACTATGTTGCACATGGCAGCTGTCACTTCTGCAATTGTGGAAAGAAAAAGTAATGCACTGGGAAGGGATGTGTTGATGTGGCCTGCAGAGGGGAAGGGCTGCATAAACAGAATCATTGGAAACTATGCCGGACCACTGTAGCAGCACACCAGACAGTGGTCTGGTCATGTGCTTCCACAGTACTCTTATACAGATCTGATGATGGCATAACGCCTGTGGAGCTTGGCCCATGCAGCTGTAAAAATCAGACTCAGGAGGAGACTATTAACAAACTAGAGATCTGGTCTAGGACTTGCCCATCATCACAGTCACTTTCTCATTCTTTTCTAAGCAGTAATGTTTGGTAAATGTGCATTAGCCATATTGATCTCAGTGCTGGTAGACTACTTCTGGTTTTTCCCTGTTTGTAGTGTGTGGGGGCAGTAGCAGTCTTGAAGTGGTAGCTGACTGACTAGCTCTCTCTGACTGGCTCTCTCTCTCTGACTGGCTGCCCTCTGCTCTGGCCTGGTGCTGTTTTTGTGTTCCTGGCTTCTTCTTCATTACTTCACTAAAATACATTCACAGTGGTGCCTGCGCCTGTTAAGGAATATAAATTACCACTCTTAATAACTTATATACAGTATTAGTATTACTTTCTTAAATGTCAGAAACGGAAGAGTGATTAGAGAGCATCTGGGAGTTACCTGCCTTATGACAAAGCAATCTCACAGACAGTATGTGGTGGGTAACTGTCAAAGTTTCATGGTTCACACTGGTGCTCTAAGTACTAAGCTGTAAGGTCTTGTCAGAGTTCTAAGACTTGCCTGCCTTTGGACAAATTCATCACCATCATCATCATCATCTTAGAGGTTGGTGGCAGTTGTACATATCACAGCACTGATGCTTCCAGTAAGCTTATCCACAATCACATCGTTCACTCCTTCTCATCTCATTTCACTAATTATGCTGTGTATTATTACTAAACAGTGGTTTAATTGTTTTTTTTACAGATATGTTGATTAAAAGAAGTTTAAAATTATTTTTTTAACGTAGTTACCATAAAACAATACAGGGTATAAAAGGTTTGGATAAGGTTCAGATAAGGATCTGAACCTTTGTTTGCTTATCAGAACCTTTTAGAACCTCAGAACCTTTAGAGGTTCTCCCATCCCTATTCCTCAGTCACCTTGGGGAAATAGGTGGCAATAATGAGTGCATGTATTAAGAAAAGGTAACAATTGGCTAACAATAGCAAGACTACAAGTTGGGGCTACTACGCAGCTCCAAAGATGTGTCCCTCCCCATCCACCCCAAAAAAATAAATCTGTGATGCAAGCCTTAACCTGCTCTGCTTTCGTAATTTGTTTTTTTTACTGGACTACACAAAACAAAAATGGCATTGTAGTTGCATAAGAAAAGGCTGACAACATTTTCAGACTTTTTTAGCATCTCATTTGAAGGTCTTCTTTAGGTTTCTGACCTGTTTTGCAGACTGCACATGTTTAAACAGTATGAGTATATATATTCACAAAGAATATTGACAAATGAACACACATAGTTATGTGTTTTACATATTTCTAATTAATTTGCTTTATCATGCTTGCCTGTGTGCGTGCACACACACACACATACACACACACACACACACACACACATTTTCTTTGGCTTCAGTGAGATTTTAGGGAGTTGAAAGCCTCTAATATTTACTTGTTTCAAATAATATTTTAAATTTGGTCATATAAATATATCCTTGAGGAAGTAGGGGGATTCTAAGTTAAACAGTTTGAATAGCTGCATTATTCATACTCTCTCACACTTCATTTCAAGTGGTAACAAGTATAACACCACATACATTTTACAGTGATGGAGTGGAGTAATGCCAGACTAAAGCAAATCATGCAACTCTGCTGCAAGGCAGTATAGCACAGTGGTTTAAGGCTCTGAGCTGCAATCTGGAGATCTGGGCTTGAATCCCACAGCTTCCACTTACATACTGTGTGACCCTGAGCAAGTCACTTAACTTCACTGTGCTCCCAGGATGCACCTGTAAAAAAGTTTTCAGCTTAGTGTGTCTCACCAGGTTAAACAATTTGAAAAAAAAAAGAATAAAAAATTTAGAACATCTGAGGAGTCAGTTCATAGCATTCCATTCCGTGACCTTTGATTTACTAGTCTCAGGGATGTTTGCTAATCTCTGGTTGTATTTCATGACTAATGTCTAATCTGTCACACTCATGTTTTAAAAAAAGTTTTCTCCTTGTTTAAAGCAGCTCATTTCTTTGGCAACAATTATCACCATATCATTTTTTTTGCAAAAAAAAAAAAGGAAAAGGTATTTCTGACATCCAGCCAAAATCTAAGAAGCTAAAATTCCTAAGTAGCTCTGATCATTACAGCCTGGTGTACTCTGGAAGATCTGAGAACCCATTTACTTTTTAGATTGTAGGGTTTTTACTTAGCTGATGAAAGAACTAGAATGAATCTATTTGATTAAGCTCTGGACAGATGTTCAGTCTGCAGCCCTGCAAGGGAGTATTTCATTCAACTGGTGTAGTGATTTGCACATGTGAAAGGATACACTGAAAACTCCAAAATTGTTTTCTTTGGTATCTCATTTTTCCAGCTGCAGCAAGACAGCTGTAGGCTCTGCCTACAGCTTTAAAAAGGGAACTTGGTTTCCTCTTTGCCAGGCAACCACCTGGAGAAAGTTACAAAATATAAATAACTTGGAATTTTGATTGTTAATGCTTTAATTTTCTCTTCACATACTGTATTGGTAATCAGGATAAATTCAAAGGTGAGAGCCCTGAAATAATTATGAATTACTTGTTTTGGGATTAGTGTGGTAACATTGTAAATCAGTAGATATTGCCTGCTCTTGATTATGCAAACATTTTATAGAAACATGCCCCCAAAGTATCTTTAACAAAATTATTTGCTACTTACAGGAGAGTTGCATGATTTGCTTTAATCTGGCATTACTCCACTCCATCACTGTAAAATGTATGTGGAGTTATACTTGTTACCACTTGAAATTAATTGTTGGGGGACTTAAACATGCCAGGAATGGACTGGGAGTCTATGACATCCTTGGTGGCCAGGAAACAGAGGTTGTTGGATGTCTTTCAGGACATGTTCCTAATTCAGCAGTTAGGGGAACTGACCATGGAGGCGTGGATACTGGATGTGGTCCTGGCAGACAGTGACCAGATTGGGGACCTGGAGGTAAGGGACCCACTGGCAGGGAGTGACCATGCCATGGTCTGGTCCTGCCTGGACCTAGGAGGGGTAGAAGGCTGCACAAAGATGGAGGTAATTGACTTCAGGGGGGTGGATTTCAAGGAAATGGGAAGGATCCTTAAGAAGCATTTGGATAGGATAGGGCCAGACATGGAGGCTGACAGTAGGTGGGAAATCATCAGAAGGGGGGTGCAGGATGCTACCAGCACCTCTGCAACAGTAAGACGAAAATGTGGTAGGGCCCGTAAATCCTGCTGGTGGACCAGGGAGGTTCAGGAGGTGGTGAGGGGAAAGAAGGCAGCTTATAGGCATTTCAAGTGCTCAAGGAGTGAAAGGGATCGAGGGGAGTATGAGCTGTTGGCCAAAAGGGCCACTAGGGTGGTGAGGCAGCTAAGGCAAGGAAGAGCAGAACCTGGCCAGGGAAATTAGGAGAGGGAACAAGGGGTTCTTTAGATAAATTGGGGAAAATTGAAGGGTGAAGGGGCAGATTATCAGGATTAAAACAGGGGAGGGATGGGCACAAGACCCGGGGGAGCAGACTGAGGTACTAAATGAGTACTTTGCCTCAGTTTTCACCAAGGAAAATGGGGGGGCTGCATCATACATGGGAGGAGATGGTGAAACTGAGGAGAGGGGGACCCTTGCCAATCGGCAGGTCTGGGGAGAGGGGGACCATCACTGGCAGGAGGAGGGGGAAGGCAAAGCAGGGGATGAGGCATCGGAGGTGGAATTCACAGCAGAGAGAGCATGAGGGAAGCCCTCAGGTCCCTTAAGATGGAGAAAGCACCAGGGCTGGATAAATTACATCCCAGAGTGCTGAAGGAACTGGCGTATATCCTGGTGAAACCCCTGGCGGAGCTTTTCAACATCTCTCTGAGGACAGGGTAGGTGCCCCAGGACTGGAAGGTGGTGAATATAGTGCCTATCCACAAGGGGGTGATCAAGGGAGGTGGCAGAGAACTACAGGCCCATCAGCCTGACATCGGTGGTGGGCAAGGTGATGGAGGGCATTGTCAAAAAGAGGCTGGGGGGACCTGGAAAAGTCAGGGTGCCTGGATGATAGACAGCATGGATTCATCCTGGGGAAATCATGTCAGACAAACCTTGTGGAGTTCTGTGATTGGGTGACGAGTGCCTTAGACCTGGGTAGACCAGTGAACGTCCTCAATCTTGACTTCAGTAAGGGGTTGACTCTGTTCCTCAAGGTGGCCTGTTGAATAAGCTGGGAGAAATGAGGGTGGGGAACCAGATGATCAGATGGATAGATAATTGGCTCCAGGACCAGACCCAGAGGGTTGTGGTTGGTGGGATAGTCTCATCCCCAAGGAGGGTCATTAGTGGGGTTCCTCAGGGATCGGTCCTTGGGTCCCTCCTGTTTAACACCTACATATCCAACATAAGGAAGGATATCAGGAGTGAGATGAGTCTCTTTGTGGATGACTCAAAACTGGGGTAAGTGGTGGATTGGGAGGAGGGGAAGGAGGCCCTACGGGGGACCTGGAGGCACTGAAAAAGTGGTCTAGAAAGTGGAAGCTGAGGTTTAATGCAGGGAAATGCAAGGTACTGCATCTGGGAGCCAGAAACCTGGGCCAAGTGTACAGCCTGGGGAGGGAATGCTACAAGTCTCTATGGCTGAGAGAGACATGGGGGTGGTGGTGGATGTCAAGATGAACAACTTTGAAGCTTGTAGGAGGGCAGCGGCCAAAGCCAACAGGATGCTGGGATGCATTGCTAGGGGGTTCACCTCCAGAAGGAGGGAAGTGATACTCCCTCTGTATAACTGCTTGGTGAGGCTGCACCTTGAGTACTGCATGCAGTTTTGGAGGCCACACTTAGAGAGGGACATTGAACACCTGGAGAGGGTCCAGAGGAGGGCAACCAAAATAATCTGGGGCCTGGGGGACAGACCCTATGGGTAGAGGCTCGAAGAGCTAAATATGTACGCATTGGAAGAGAGACGGCCTGGGGGGAAATGATAGAGGTCTCCAGGTACATGAAGGAGTAAAATAGAGGAGGAGCAGTTCAGGTGCTCCAAAGGAAGGAGGGGGAACTAGAGGGCATGGGTGGAAGCTGGAAGAGGGGAGATTCAGGGAAGAAAGGAGGAGGTGCTACTTCACTGAGAGGGTGGTGGAGTCATGGAATGCACTGCCTAGGGATCTGGTGGAGGCAGAGACAATGGAGAGGTTCAAGAGGGGGTGGGACAGGTACAGGGGAAGGGTTCTGGAAGCAAAGTCCTGTGCAGTAGGAATATCCGGGACTGGGAAGGGAGAAGCCAGAGAGGGTGAGGGGGGTAGTAAGGTCAGCTCCCAGGGTGGGTGCTGACCAAACAAGCAGACACGAAAGACTGTTAGATCTATTCTGCTGGCATTTTAGTATATTAGTATGTAAAAGAAATGTGCAAGAGTATGGATAATGCAGATATTCAAACTGATTAACTTAGAATCCCCCTACTTCCTCAAGGATATGTTTATATGACCAAATTTAAAATATTCTTTAAAACAAGTAAATATTAGAGGCTTTCAACTCCCTAAAATGTGGCCAGAAATAGGAGAAATGACCCTAAAATACAAGGGTGCAGAATCCAGGAATCGACTGTTGATTAAGACCAGAAAGGCAGACTAAGTAAATGAAGTTCACAGTTTTTTCAGGTCTGAACTACTGTGACTTTAGAACAACTAGGACCCCCCCAAGGAGGTATGATAGTGCTTTCAGTTTAACATACTGTACATAAACATTAGTCATGTTATTAGATAATACTGTAAGTACTGTATTAACTGCATTTTTGGGATTTCAGTATTTTAAAGGGGCTACAGCATATAGATTCAACATATTATCATATTGTAGTTTGTGTTCTGTATTGTATAATGTAGTAACATTTCTGGAAACAGAACAACTTGTAAAAGTGGGACACTTATCTTAGATGTCCTGTATAAAAATAAACATTTACTTTAACTTACCTAACATGTCAGTTATTATGAGGCCTGTACCATGTGCACCACCATCATGGAGCCTTATGCCTGACCTGCCTAGCAGTTTCTTGATCCTGATGAGCTGACTTCTTATTAACACTACATACTGTATGTCTGATTGCCTTCATTTCTTCCAGGTTTCATCCATTCATGCCGCTTCAGCTGACCACACTACATTGACAATAATCTTTTTGTGCTACTATTATGTGTTACTACGACTATCTGGTCTACCTACCTGTAGGTCTGCTTACCATGGTATGTGTCTTTACCGCTGTGTGGCATATCATACTGTGGTGGTATTTTACCACCAAGTTCAACCCACTACTACTGAAGTTCCCTTATTTGTGGGATACATAGCTAACACAGACAAAACCAAGACGACAGATTAACTCCTGGTAACAAAAAAACTCTTAAATTATCACAGAGCAGATGTACCAAGGATAAGGTTAATCTCTGGATAACTGAGGATTCCATTGTAGCATGTATAGTGTTTGTGCACTATTTACTTTACTGTTAGGAGTCAGGCTTATTTACATCTCAGCTGGAGTTTAAAACCAAGGACCCCATTTAAAATTATTGAATGAAGAAAGAATGTGAGTAAGACAGTAGAAAAACTTGAAGTGATTTGCAGGCTTTTTTGAGGAACTTCAGGGGAGGGGTAGCACTAGAGTATTTTTACTTCTTATGCACTACCCAAAAACCCTAGTAACTACTAGAGCTGTGGGGCACCTCAAAGCTCAACCTTGCAATTCCAAACTTAATAAAAGGCAAAGTTTGCATATCCAAGCAGGTCTGCAGTTTGCATGTTCTGACAGCAAGACATAAAAAATAGAAAAAAAAATCCTCCCAGCAATCTCCAGGTAGCCAGGGTTTTTTGATTGGCCACCCCATTATCAATAATAGCCATTTCCCACCTTCTACCCAATATCCAATTCTCTCACATACTGTATACACATTGCAATAACATTTCCAACTCCTGATACTATGCCAGGAGCACACAGTCTTTTTAGCTTATTCCCATTCCTAGCTCACCCATCTCTAGGCCCCAAAATATAAATATTTACTACTTGTCCCCTACTGACATTCAAGCTATGATATCAGAGGGGGTGATGGTAGTCATAATCTAAGATAGCTAGCTAGACAGATCCACCTCCCTTTCCCTTTAGACACTGTTAGTGGAAAAAGGCTGACTTCTTGCATCATGAGCCAATATCATGTTTTTATTCAGTCCCTTCTCCCTAGCCTATCCCCCAATTCCATGTCTGCAGGGTATAACCTCTGTACAGTAGATCTTGTTCACCACTCCTGAGGTCTATAGAGGTCAAAACGTCAAACAGATTTAGCATACTAATGGATAATCCAAATGATAGTACTAATCACATAACAGATTAACCTAATCAGGTTGAAATGATTGCCCTGATGGATTCTATAATCAGAAAATATGACACCACCATTTGTCAGGGAGACAAAGCCAGCAGGATGGTTCTGTTATCCAGGGTCTATAATATTGGATATATGGAAACAACTGCCAAGAGTAGTAAAAACACCATCTGATAAAAAACAGGTAGTAACAATCCACACAATCATTAATGATGTCAGACTAAATCATGAAAAGGACATCTGCTATGTTATAATAGAAACTACGCATATGCTAAAACAACACAGAGCACAGGTAATTATTTCTGGCCCACTAACGGTACCAAAAGCAGTACATGGAAAAAAAACCTGACTATAAAAAGTATTAATGCAAGACTCAAAAACTGGTGTAAAACACAAACCATTGAATTCTTTGATTCCTGGGATCACTTTTATGGAAAGAGAAATTTGTACAGTAAAGATGGTCTCCACTTCAATAACGATGGAGCAAAGATACTGGGTAACTTAATTAAGGCTAAAATGGAAACTGTTCATTTAAACAAATTGTGCAGGGGGATGGGGCACCCAACACAGTAAACTAAAACTGGATAACATCAAAGATACTATCAGGAAAACAGCTATCAAATTCCTACTAAGTAATATGAGAAGTTTGAATAATAGGTTTACAGAGCTCCAGGGTATATTGTACACATCAAAAATTAATATTGCTTTATTAACAAAAATATGGCTGGATAACAAGGATAACTGGGGAAAAGATATCGAAGGATACCACATGATCAGGCAGGATAGGAAAAATAGAAAAGGGAAGGGATTGCAATCTATATATCTAAAAACTTAAAATATATAGACATCTCTTCTCAAATAAAAATTGACAGTGATAAAAGAGAGATGTGATGGCTTAAAATAGGCAATGCAACAACTAACAAGTATGTATTGGGCTTATGTTATAGACATTGAGATTCTTCAACAGAGGTAAATTATGAATTATATGATGGAAAGAAAATTTCCTGGACTCTGATTGGTCAGTGTATGCCTGAGACAGTGATGATATTACACAATAACATTACTGTGTTGATTTTATGGAGCATGCACCTGTTTTTTTTCAGAAACAAAGATATACTACCTCACTAAAAATCTACTAAAAACATTTTTATTTTTATTTTTGTTTTCTATAACATTGAGCCATTGCATAACTGCAATAAGGCACTCCAAGGTGTGTGTTATCATGTAATAACGTCACGCCTCATGATTCAACCACCCCAGGAGTGACGTTATTACATGATAACACACACCTTGTCGTGCCTTATTGCTTAAATGATGAATGAGATACTAAGGGCCATAGATGTCGGTAACTTAATCATAGCAGGCAATTTTAATTATGCAGATATTGATTGGAGTAACAAAATAGGCAATTCTAAAGCAAGCAGAGAATTCTTGGATTTCAGCTTAGAAAACAATCTAATTCAACATGTCTTGGCTCCAACAAGACTGCATAACTTGTTGGACCTAGTTTTGACAAATGAAGATGTGAATATCATCAAATGTGATGTTTATGCACCCATAGGGAACAGTGATCATGCTACAGTTATATTCAGCTTAGAAAATCAAGATCATAATATTATGGGTTGTGCAGAATTTTACCTTTATAAAACTGCAAATATTGAAGCTGTTAATAAAGAACTATCAAACCAGTTTGTGGAGTACCTGGAAAAATACAACCTACAATGTGTCCAACAACATGGTTTTCGGAAAGTGCACAGCACATCTACGGCCCTACTGGAATTCACAGGTTTCATTCACCATACTCTTGATCAGGGTCAACTTGTTGGTGCAACCTTTATTGACCTGTCTAAAGCATTTGACACAATCAATCGCCATTTGCTGACACATCAAATTGCTGGGCTTGTTATATCTTCAGATGCCCTAAAGTGGTTCACCAGCTATCTAGCAAACTGCACAAAACAGGTGAGAATAGGGTCTACCCTTTCTGCTAAACTTTCTGTCTGCTCTGGGGTTCTTCAAGGATCGATACTTGGACCCCTTCTATTTAGCACCTTCCTCAATAATCTTCTGGCATCCTGTTCTGAACCAGTACTCCTCTGCGTGAATGATGTGGTCATTTTCTCAAAGACTGCTGATCCTGCCCTCCTTCAGGCCCAACTTCAGAAAAGTTTTACTGAAGCTGAGTCCTGGTTCACCTCTCAAAAGTTGGCGTTTAATTGCAAAAAAAAAACAAAGGTCATGCTCTTCCATGGTACCCACAGCAAGCACAAAGCCAAACAATTGGTGATTAAAAACAGTGTGGGTGTAGTCATTGATCAGACTCAATCTTTAAAATACCTAGGAGTTCTCTGGATAGTATGCTCTCCTACTCCCACCAAGTTGAGAATGTTGCCAAGGCAGTTAACATTTGCCTAGGCCTTCTACACAGACATAAACACTGCCTTACTACCGAAGTCCTCAGATTGGCTATCCAAAGTTCAGTTGTGTCTATTATTGACTATGGTTTGATCATTTATGGTACCACCATGGACACAACCCTACGGTGGCTCATCACAGCTCTAAATAAGGCATGCCATCTACTAAATGGTGCAGCGCATCATACTCACACTGGTGATCTTTATGGACAAGCAAACTGGCTTCAACTCCAGGCTTGCATTGAATATCAAGCCTGCCTTCTGGCTAAGAAGGCAACTCTTGGTCTCCTACCACTAGGTTCCCTTTAGCTTTTCAGTTCCTTCCAGGGCACTCTTAACACATGAAGTTCTGTGAGCCAAACTTTTACTGTCTCTCACTGCTTAGCCTCACTCTGACAGTGATCCATTGCAGTTAGAACAGCTATTTTATTTAATTCCCTTCCTCCTGAGATTACGATGACTACAACCTTGGGACCATTTAAGCAGAAGCTGCATCGATTCTTAGTTTCCAGAGCTTTTTGTGAGTGCTATACCTAATCTTTGCAGACAGATAAATGCATTGGGACCTCCCTCTTTTATCATTCACCCCTGTTTAGACCTAACACTGTTGCTGCGCTGTTCCACTTACAGCACTTCCTTCCTTCATCCCTTTCCCATCCCCTACCCTGCACTCTTTTCATCCTACCTCATCCCCCTTCCTCTACCCCTCCACTCCCACTTCCCTCTCCCTCCTCTCTGTTTCCTCACCATGTTCTCTCCCTCAATCCCCCACTCCATGGGTCTTTTCCTGCATAAGCTTCATTGTGGCAGCACCCTCCTTACTCTTATTTTGCTCCTTCCACTTCTCAAGTAATCCCCTATCCTCTCCTTGTAATCCCTTCCACCACTCTTCAGACAAGGCAACTGGCTGCACTTGACACAATATTTATCTTGCCATATTATTCTTTTGTTTATGTGATTACTTTCCTCATGTTGTACTACTTACTGAAACCATTGTAATTTGTTATTCCTGTGACTTGATGTGGAACCTCTGCAAAAGAGCCCTTGGCTCAAAGGACTCTCTGATTCGTTAAATAAATAAATAAACATAGACTGGTATCAAGTTCTAGAAAACAAATCAATAAACGAGTGTTGGGAACACATAAAGACTGTAATATACACAGCTATGAACAAACATGTTAAACGCATCAAAAAATATAACAACAAGGGCCAAAAACCAAAGTGGTTGAATAAAGGTATCTGCAAATTAATAAAAAAGAAAAATAAAGCCTACAAACAATACAAAAGACACAATTCAGATTCAAGCAGGAATGTGTTTAAACAAATACAAAAAAATGCAAAAATAAGATAAATAAGGTTAAAAAGAACTATGAAATAAAATTAGCAAAAACAGCACAAAAAAAAACAAAACAACAGCAAACAGTTTTATAGTTATACTGTATAAACTCATTAAAAAAATCAAAGGGGGAATTAACTTCCATAAAAGACAATAATAAGTATTTAACAGAACTGGTAGAGATAGCCAATGTATTTAATACATATTTAGCTCAGTCTATAACAGCAAAACTAATGTCTGTTCAATACAAAGGTTGATATCAGGGTTGGAACATATGCAATACATAAAGAGGAAATATTGGAATAAACTGATAACTTAAAATATCACAGCTCTCCAGGACCAGTCAATATAACTCCTTCTATGTTAAAAATAATGAAAAAATACATCTGGATACCGCCGAAGATATTATATGAAAATTCATTAAATCATGGCTTAATACCAATAGACTGGAAAAAATTCAAGATCATACCTATTTGTAAAAATAGGAAGTAAAACATGTACAGCCAATTAATTGTCCATTAGCTTAACATCCATCCCATATATAATATTAGAGTCACTGATTAAAATTAAAATCCTAGAGCATCTAAATACTATCTCCATGTTTGATCCAAATCAGGATGGATTTAGAAAAGGCCAATCTTGTTCAATTAACATGATTTGTTTTTATGATAACATAAGCAAGCAACTAGATAAAGATATATCTATGAACATAATACTCTTTGCTTTTAGTAAGGCCTTCGATCTAGTTTCACATTGGGCAATCAATGGGAAATTAAACAAGTATGGAATTACGATACATATTATAAGATGGATCAAGAAGGATAGAACACACAGAGTGACAATAAGAAGTGACCTATAATCTGAGGGGAAAAGTGACTAGTGGGGTGCCCCAGGGATCAGTAATAGGCCCTGTAATCTTCAAAATTTTCATATCTGTCCTAGAAGAAAATTTAAACAATAACATCATTAAGTATGCAGATAACACCAAATTGAGTGGGTCATGTGATGCTTAAAAAAATTGCATCATTACAAAAAGATATTGACATCATTGCAGCATGGACATCATGGTGGGGGTATGAAATTGAATACCAAAAAATGCTGTGTTTTACATTTGGGAAGGCAGAATCAGCTACATAATTATACAGTAAATGACAATATTATTCAGAATAAAACAATGAAAAAAGATTTAGGTATAATGGTTGATGACAAGTTACAGTTCAAACAGCAATGTACCAGCATCATTGCCAAGGCTAACAGAACCATATTGGCTATAAAAAGAAATATTAAAAGTAGATCACCCGAAGTATTGTTATCCCGTAGCTGTCCTATGTCAGGTGGCAAATGGACTATGGCAGCCATTTATGGAATCCCTACACAAAAACTGAAATCAATAGATTGGAAAGAGTACAATGCAGATTTACAAAAACATTCAAACTATGCAGGATACTACTTATGATGAGAGGTTAAGTAATCTGGGTCTGCATAGTCTAGAATTAAGCAGAAGAAGAAGAAGAAGTGACATGTTGTTCTATTATGACATAATGAACGATCCTATATTAATGGCTGACCTAAATATTGAATATAAACCTGATCAATTTAATGTAATGGGACATCCCCTACAGGTCAAATTAAACAAATATAAATCAAACAAAAGAAAATTATTTTACATAGTGCGATCAGCAAATTTGTGGAGCAGGTTACTTGAAGAAGTGACAATAAGTACAAATAAAGAATCTTTTAAAAGAAATCTAGACAGAGATATATAGCTGACGGGGGAAATAGGAATTACTACACAATGTCCTAAGGAGCTGTTCTTGGGCTTCAGACTTTTTTGCTCCTCAGCTTCTAAGTGATTCTAAGTGAAAACCTGTAGATAAAAATACATGCAATATATTCAGCCAGCCCATGATATACTACATACATATTATAGTGGCATAGTTGTGCCACTATATTTAGGGTTGAGTAGGCACTTTGATGTTAAAGCCCAAATTTTGCACTTTAATAATTTCTCATATATATATATATATATATATATATATATATATATATATATATGTAATAGATAAGCCACTCTGAGGTGTGTAGTCTTGCTCTGATATATGCATGCCTTGGTGTGCGGTGCTAGGCATACGGCTGCAGGCCGAGTGCATCAACCACCCAAGGCGTGCATATATCAGAGTGCGACTGCACACCTCAGAGTGGTTTATCTATCTTATAAAATGTCAAAATTGTTTTGGAGGGGGTTAAAAGTGGAGGTGTTCAGTTGTGCTCTGATATATGCACGGTCATGTGATGTATTTTATACAATCAAAAGCTGGGATTTGGAGGATGATACCATCTCCATTTTATAAATATATAAACAAACTTCATTAATGCATCAGTTAGGGTTAAAGCAACAAAAGTAGGGAAATGTGGCATTAGGATTTCCAACCCTAAAACCCCTCCCCCACCCTGCACCGACCAAGAGGTGTCAGGAGTGGCAGCATTGGGGTCATGAGCCCTAATGCTTACCCCATTCCATTAGAAAATAAGTTGGGTGGGTACAGTATAGGAGAAGGGGTTGAGCGTTAGGGCTGATGACCCCCCAATGCCACCCCCTAATGCCTCTTGGTCTGTGCAGGGTGGGGGATGGGGTGTTAGGATTGGAAACTCTAATGCCGCATTTCCCTACTTTTGTTGCTTTAACCTGATGCTTTAATGAAGTTTTTTTGCAATTTATTTCCTTACTTTTTGAACTAGTATGGGCCCTGAGCTCCCATTTCTCCACAGATGCATATATGTACATAACTGTAGAAGCACAGGGCCCTCCTGGCCCTGCACTTCCATTTATAGGACAAGAGTGATGAAATAGTCAGCATCATACCTCTCAACTGTACCACATTACGAGGAACGTTCCTCATTTTACGTCACAAAATCTCCCTGTTCCACATTGTTAGGACTTGTTCCACATTCAAAGTCAACATTTTAAAGCAAAACATCCTTAGTAAATGATGCAAAAAATATATTATTCAATTAATAACAGACTTTCTGAACATAAATGCAACATTTTAACAGTGTTTTGAGCTTCTTAAGTAAAGATTTGATTAAGTGTTCCACATTTTGCTCATTTGTTCCACATTTTGACAGGCACTGTTCCACATTTGGGGGACAAAAGGTTGAGAGGTATGGTCAGCATAGCCATATTATTACCCCACCTGATGTACCCAGTAGAGAAAATATTCAAATTCCCACCAAAACGTAATTCTGCGTAACTGCAACACCATTCTGCACCACAGGTGCAAAAACCAATCTTGGCAAGGATTTTAAAAACGACAGCTGTGACATACATTTGGTGGGGTAATAAGTCTATGTTGAATATTTGGTGTCAAAATATTTTACATTTAAAAAGTTACAAGGGTGCATAGCAAAATTGCAACAAATAGTCATAATTCTGATATTACTTGACATTTTGACCCAAAATTTTCAGTCTGGCCTTTTGAAGACCTCACCTCATGAACAATAAGACTATCTGTATGCAAAACCTGCCCAAAAGGTGAATTCACCAAGTGACCATAAAATCACTTTTTGGGCAGGAGTTGCGAAAAGACAGTAATAATGTTCATAAGATGGGGTCCCCCAAAAGGCCACATTGAAAATTTGGGGTTGAAATCTCCAGAAATGGCTGATTTATGCTTAAAAGTTGAAACCCCCATTGAAATACGTTGAATGGCATTTACCTTAGTTTCTCATATTGCAATCGCCGGTTCCAGCAGCAAGACGTGTCCTTGATCAGAAAGTGGACCTCAAACCTGGGACCCCTTCAGGTGAGTGAGGATGTATGGGGGTGTCAAGGAGAGTGTGGGGAGGTGGGTGCACAAAGGGAGGTCGGGTGGGGGATGCGGGTGTGATTGGTGACTGATGTTTTTTTACAGGTTAAAAAACATTGAGTGATGGTTTTCTTTGTTTCAGGATATTTAAAATATACAAGGGGACAGCCACTAACCACCAAAAAAAAAAAAAAAATGGGGATCGGAGGGTGGGGATGCCATTAGACACCAGGAAAATTATTGTTATTACAGGGACAGCGATCGGAGGGTGGGGGGGTGCCACTAGACACCAGGAAAATGTAGGGGCAGAGGTGTTGGAGGGTGGGGGGCCACTAGACACCAGGGAAAAACATTAGAATACTGGGGAGGGCAATGGAAGGGATAAGCAATGATTCCCGAGTAATAATAAAGGACCCTTTTTCATGACTCATCATAAGAGAAAGAATTATTTTTTCATATCATGCAGTCATGAAAAAGGATTTAGTATATTAAAAAAACACATTTCAAGGGCATATTTCTAACTTTGAAGTGTAGATTGCACCTGACGGGGTCCCTATCAGCTAGCTAGGTGTGGTGATGCCATTCCTGGATGTAATTTTTGTGGATTTTGAAAAAAATATTTTAAGAAAAAACCAAAAAACAAGATGGCAGCTTGTGAAAAGGGAATTTTCTCTCACGAAAAGGGACTTTGTTCTCACAAAAAAGGAATGGGTATCATGAGACAGGATCCTTTTTCACGAGATCAAATCCATTGTCGAACTTTCTTCCTCTATCCTGAAAAGTGATCTTCCCATTGAAAACAATGGGAAATGAAAAAGTGAATAACTTTGCAAAAGATTAATATTTGTTCACAAAACAAATGCATGCCTATTCTGTTACCCAAGCTGTTTCTACCATAAAAAAATCATACAAAAATTCCACAGTGCCTGTAAGCAAGGCAATGAGGAAAAAACTGCAAAAAGTGATGACTTTATGATTTTTTTTGCACTGTCCAAATCTCAGAACCTGCACATCCAACTGGAACAAAACTTGCCACGTCAAGAGATCTACCTCATAGGACAGTGCATGCCAAATTTTGTGTAAATCCCTTGATTAGTTACAATGTTATTAAAGTGCAAAATTTTAGGTTTAACACTGAACATGTGACTCAACCTATATATATATATATATATATATATATATATATATATATATTAGCCTCCAAGATGTAGCACAGGGCTGCAGAATTCAGCAGTAGAGTTACTGCAGTAAACAATGCAATTTAAATGAGAGTTAATCCCTTTTGTCATACAGTAAACCTGTGACACTGTGCTTCATTCTGGAGAGCTCATTTGTGTGTGTATATGTAGCTTGCAAAAAACATTGTTAATGCATCAGTTAGGGTTAAAGTGACAAAAATAGGGAAAGGTGGTGTTAGGGTCCCCAACCCTAGCACCCCATTCTCCACCCTGCACAGATCAACAGGCTGTGGGGAAGGGGCTGCCTTGGGGCCGTGAACCCTAATGTTAACCCCATTCTCCTATGCTGTGACCATGCCTCCTAATTTTGTAATGGAATGGGGTGAGTGTTAGGGTTCACAGCCCCAGGACAGCCCACTTTTCCCCCACCTGTGGGTATGTACAGGGTGGGGAATGGGGTGTTAGGGTTTGAAACCCATATGCCACATGTCCCTACTTTTGTCACTTTAACTCTAATTGACACATTAATGAAGTTGTTTGCAACTTATTTTCTTACTTTTTGAGATAGTATAATAGTATGCTTATTTTACTGTGGGAACACAGGGTCCTTCAGACCCTGCGCTCCCATCCCTCCATAGATGCACATATGTACTGAATCTAGCTGTGAAAGCACAGGGACCTCCAGCCCCTATGCTTCCAGTTATAGGACAACAGTCACCAAATTGCTACCATGGCCATGTTATTACCCCACCTCATGTACCCGGTGCAGAAACATTTTCAATCCCCACCAAAACATAACTCTACACAAGTGCAATGCCAATCTAAGGTGCAGGTGCAAAAACACATTTCAGACAGGATTTGAAAAATGACAGCTGTGATATACATGAGGTGGTATAATAAGAAGGCTATTTTGAAAATTTGGCCTCAAAATATTTAAAATTCCCAAAGTTACAAGCAGGAGTAGCAAAATTATGACAAGTAGTCCTAACTGTGCCATTTCTAATCACTTTGACCCCAGATTTCTAATATAACCTTCTTATGACCTCACCCCATGTACCCAGTACAGAGAATGTCCAAATCACCACCAAAACATAATCCTGTGTAACTGCAATGCCATTCTGCATCATAAGTGTCAAAAAACATTTTGGCCAGGATTTGAAAAATTACATCTGTCACATACATGAGGTGGGGTAATAACAATGCGGTGAAAATATTAAAAATGTCCAAAGTTATGAGTGTGCATTGCAAAATTGCAACAGATGCTCATAACACATCCATTTGTTGTCATTTTGACCCCACATTTTAGACATAGCCTTCTCATGACCTCACCTCATGAACAATATGACTGTTACACAAATCCCGCTGGAAAGGTGATTTCACCAACTGACAGTGAAATTACATTTCCGGTGGGAGTTGCCTAACAACAATCATATTGTTCATGAGGTGGGGTTCCCAAAAGGCCATGTTGAAAATTTGGGGTCAAAATGACAAAAAATTGGCTGAGTTATGCATAAATGTTGAGCCCCCCATTGAAATACATTGAAACATGTTAACCTCAGTTTCTCCATCAGCAAGATGTGTCTTCTTATTTTCAGGCAGAAAATAAGAAACAGGAAGGTGGGATGATACCATTAAGCCACCAACATAAAAAAAGTAGAAACTGGAGGGAGGGGGACCACTAGATACCAGGAAGAAAGCTGGGGGGGACCACTGGATACTGGGAAGAAAGCTTGGAGCCAAGTAAGCCCCCCCAAGACAAAAAATGGGGTAGGGGCTTACAAAACTTAATAAAATATTTAATAAATAAAAAAATAAAATAAAACAAATGGGGCTGCAACAATATACAGGGTTGGGGTGCCACTAACCAGGGATTTTTGGATAGGTTAAAAAAAAAAAAACATTAAAAAACTAAAAAAAATCCTTTTTCATTGATGGCAATCCTTTTCTGTTTATGGCAAACCTTTTCCACCAATCCTTTGCTCTGGTGGTGGAAAAGGATTCTGTCTGGTGAAAAAGGAACTGTTTTGATGACCAGATATCTACATTTTTCAAGACCAGATGGCTGTGGAAGAATCATTTTTCACCACTCACATTCTTTTTCACCATCCCTATTCATCATGGCAAAAAAGAAAATCAGCAGGTAAAAAAGAATTTCCCATTTTAAAGACCAGATGGCCCTGCCGGAAATCCTTTTTCACCAGTAGAATTCCTTTTTCACCATCCCTGTTCATCATGGCGAAAAAGGAAATCAGCTGGTGAACAAGGATTACTGGCAGGGCCATCTGGTCAGAAAAGGGGACATTTGGTCGGCAAAATGGTAAATTCTTTTTTGCCAGCTGATTTCCTTTTTTGCCATGATGAACAAGGGATGGCATAAAAGGAAGTTAGTGAGTGACAAAAAAGGATTAAAATAGTTAAAAAGAATCATTCTGGGGCATAGAAATACCACAAACCACACAGAACAGCTCATCAACATCCCTGGGCAGAGTTATGACACTTTTCGGAGGAAAAATTAAAAAAAAAAGATAGCAGCTCACGAAAAAGGATTTTTTTCCTGGCGAACAAGGATTGGCCCCTCAAGAACAAGGATTCTTGTTTGCCAGATCAAAATCCTTTTTTTGTTCTGTGCAGCTATCCTGAAAAATAAAAATCACATTGAAAATAATGGGACCTTAAAACTGCTATAACTTTGGAATGGATTAATATTTTTTCACCAAATAAATGCTGGGCTGTTTTGTGTCCCAAGCTCTTTCTACCATGAAAATTACAGACCAAAATTCAACTCTGTCATTGCACAGCGTGATGAGAAAAAACACTGTAAAAAGTGGTGGATTTTCATTTTTTTTTCACTATCTGGATCTCAGAATCTGCAAATCTGATGGGAACGAAACTTGGATCTACATCAAGACACTGCACATGCATAATTTTGTGCAAATCCATTGAATGGTTGCAAAGTTACTGAAGTGCAAAATTTAAGGTTTAACATTAAAGTGCCTGTGCTCATCACTAACTATAGTGGTACTACCACACCACTATAACTCTGACTTCTATGACTTCTATAACTGTCCCTCTGAGTCCAAACCCCTGTCCGATGAGCAGAGACTCACTCAGGTGGCCAGCAGCAACACCAAGTCTGGGACAGGCTCCAGTGACAGGGAGCAGCCCTCTTTGGAGCAGCCAGAAACCTCGAGAACACCGGCCCTGGGCCACCAAAAAGGGGCCACCAAACTGTGGCTACTGGTCCAGTCAGGTGACCTTGGAGGTGACTCATGAGGACAACAGTTGGTGGTGAGGAGATTCATTAACCAAGTGGAGGTGAGGCTGGCTGAGCAAACCGATGAGTGCTGGTGGTGTCAAGGAGCTACCGATGGTATGGTGGAGAGAAGCAGGAAGCCCATGGAGGAGGATCTGCTGAAGGAAATTGAGGAACTGCACTCGGACAATGACTATCTAAAGGTGAGAGGCAAGGGGGATGGGGGGAGAGAGTGGCAAATAACTAACCAGGCAATGAGTGCTTGATAGAGTTCTGGTATGGAATCTGTGAATTTAGAAGTTGTTTCAGCAGTCTTTGATCTCATGGATTCAAAACAGAATACTTGATTTTTTTATGCGAAGCCATCAGGTACTTTTCAGGTAAGAAAAGGGATGAAGACAGATGAGGGTCTGAGTTGCCAGTGCCACCTGTCCAGTGCAGTTCAGCACAATATTTTGTATATAGTGTGTCATACAAAATACCCTAACAGGATTTAAAGCTCTACATACTATAAAGCAGTACTGTAATAATTTATTTCATTATTGGAATGCAGGCACATAAGTTATCAGTTCAGGTAATAAGAGTAGTGAAGTAGTGCAGAAATACATTCAGACATTACACCAGTGGTGGTACTATAGATAATAAGGGTGGGCACAGTAGATGGGAGATTAACAATGAGGGGATGTTAGTTGGGATTAAGAAAGAGAATGCTCTGCCACCAAGAAAGAGAGAGTTGTATGGGGAATAGATGGAGGCCATAAGAGGAGGCCAGAGAATGTGTGTGTTGGGGGGGGCAGTAGGCACCTCAGGTCATTGAGCTATCAGGGAAGATCCATGCAGAATTTTGAAAACCAGGACGGCGGTCTTAGATGGGGAGGCCCTTTAGGATTGGGGTCATTCTGGCAAAATAGGAAACTGCATTTGTGGCAATGGGGAATCTAGACAGATGGGATTTGAGGCCAGCATAACAGAAGTTGCTGCAACATATGAGGAAAACATGTCTTGATATAATATAGGAAAATATGTCTGACTTTCTAAGAACAGGCAGAGAACTTAAATGATCTGAAATTAAATAAATCTGAATTATATTACATTGGACTGTGTGAAATTACCCAAATCCTCCTGGTGAATGTACTGTTTTACTATCTGTTGTCCTGATTCAAGCTTTTTGAAAGAAGGAAAGGATAGACAGGATAGTTTATAACTCATCTTTGCCTCTGCTCCAAGGGAACCTTTATGTTACCCAGTTAAATGAAGACAGTTACTCTGGATTTCAAGGGCTGGGTGCTTGCTAGCATGTTTACCATGCACTAATAATACGATCTTCCAGATGCAAACGAGGGCCGATGTTCCTCTTGAGAAATAATTTGTACCTTCTTCAGTGAATGCATATTTCTTGCTAATGACTTGGGCATTTTTTTTTAACAACAGTTTTGTCATACTCCCTATGTTACCATGAGTGTGAATTGGTTAGCCACACACAGTCTGTCTGGTTTGTCTTCCATCATGGTCACTTGAAAGTGAAGGGAAGAGGCTAGGATGCAATTTGTTGTGCTGGAGGGAGGGCAGGGGATTCTAGGGAGTGGAGCTAAGGTGCAACTTACTGGGCTCATGGCCAACCAGAGACCTTGCACAGGAGCAGGAGGCCAGACTATGGGAGACTGGTACAGGCAACATATTGGACTGTAGGGACTCTTGGAAGGAGATTAAAATGCAACTTACTGGGCATGGGGACTGGGGTAGCAGGATAGCAAATTATGTTTTAAATGGCCCCCAAAATGTATCAGAATGCACTAAATTCAAAAACTTTTCTGGGGGCCTAGGCATCCTCCAGACCCTCGGCCCATGGTTCTAATTTTCAAGTCCTATGCATACACATTTTTTAAGTCTGGTTACTCCCCTGCTTGTGCTTTAGGTCTTAATGAAAACTGCTTTAAAGTGGGGCATACCAAGAATGAGAGTTAACAGAAGAAAGGCTGGAAAAGCTTAAGAAAAAGAGTGAAATAGCTGCATTGGCAGAGGAAGATTTCCACTTTAAAGATGCTGAAGACCACTTCACAGAATATGTCGCTACAGTAGATTTACCCAGTATTTCAAAGCTAACAACAATGAATATGAAGAAATACAGAAAGGGGTTTTCCTCTATGTGAGTGAGTAAAACATGCACTGTAAAAGGGACTAGAAGACCCATCTCTGATGTTTGTTTTACAATATTTTTAATTTTTAGAAAGTTGTAGAAGCAGCCAAGCAGGGGAAAATTGGTTTTAAAGTGGTACTGCTGTGGTATTTACTAGATTAAAATAAACTGGGGGCAATAACCTAGAAGTATTCTAATGATTTACTTGTTGGAGTGGGTGACCCTTCTCCTCTCTTACCTTGAAGTGTTTGCCAGCTAAATCTCTGTCTTTAAACTGCTTTTTTTTGCTTTTCTTCAGCTTTTCTCTAAGTCCCTTTCCTTGCTTCAAAATAATTTTTTAATTATAAACCGAAAGTCTCAAGTAGAAATCCTATAAAAAGATCCCTGCTACTGTTAAAGAGTAAACTATTGCTTGTAAGTGGGACTTGTACAGTATGTAAATGGAGCCCACTAACTTTTCTGAAGATAGACTTTAAGCGCAGCTGACACCACTTGGAAGACAACTCATACCAAGGTGCTATCTGCTTGAGGGACTAAATTAGCCAGTGGGCAATTTTTTCAAAAAACATTTATTGAATTATATACCTTATCAGCAGATGCTTGTAACTTCTGTGACTGAGCTGGTGTACTGTATTTGTGACCTCTGCATCCCTGGCCTCCCAAAACGCTTTGATGGTGCAAAGAGGGGAATAGGCTGCAGTGTCATTACTTGACTCAGAGTGTGATACGGATGAGGAAATGGCCATCAAAATATGAGTTTTAAACTCTGCAGGCCACTGTAATTGTGCAGGGATGGTACACAACACAGTACTACTCCCACACAGGTACACTAGTTTACTAAGTTTAGAACTTTTATGGTCAGACAGACTGTACTCCTATCACAGTCTGAGTCTAATAACTACACTGCAGCTGTTCTCCATCTTGTGCTATCAAAACTTTGTCTTTGAGGGTAGAGTTGAACAGGCAGATGGTACAACAGCTTGTCCTTATAAGTGATGAATGCCTGTTGCTCGTGTTTATAATTCAATAGACCTTTTACAAAATAATTCAAACACTAGCTAATTTAATCTCTTGGACAGGGAACTCCATGGTATGAATTGCTTGTCTAGAAATACAAGAGCTGTCAGCTGGCTTTTTGGCTTGAGGAGAAATATAAGACTTATGGAGCCCCTCCCATTAAAGAACATTCTCCTGTCAAAATGTACCCTGCTAAAACACAAGGGGAATTTGTATTTTAAGCGAGGCTACTATGATTTAGGATCCCTTAAGAAGAAAAGTTTCTTCTCACCTGCAGTTCTTGCAGCAATGTGGTAGTGATGGAAAATGGCCTCCTAGGACTTCCCCATGGCATACATGTGCTTCCTGTGCATAGTCTTTAGTGGCTGTACCTACACTCTAGGAGGAAGTTGGGACAGAATTGAAAATTAATCTTTAACTATAAAACGGGGGTACGATTTATCCCCCAAGGGTGTAAAAGTTTAACTTTGTTCTGGAGAACACAGAAGCTATTGTTTATAAACTGTTTTTTCTCCTTTTTTTAAAAGAAAGACTGAATCAATTAATTAGGGACAAGGTCATATGAGCTTCTCTCTCCAGGTATGTCAGAGCCACAGATGTATTGCTTCAGTGTGGGTATAGAGTTGTGTGAGCCAGAATTAATCTTTCACTTCAAAATGGGGGTAAAGTTCATCCCCCAACAGTGTGAAAAGGTTAAACTTTGTTCTGGAGAACATAAAAACACCTGTTTAAAAAAAACATTTGTCAATGCCGAATGTTGTCTTGCTGGCATTGGCATTGGTAGTGCAGGAGTTAGATGCATAATAGGAATGGCAGTGAAGTATTGAATGGATGCCAACCCCACTCCCACCCTGCAGAGACTGACAGGCATTGGGGTGTGCCTTTGGATCATCAGCCATAATGCTCATGCCGTTTCACCTCACCCTACCCTGCAGACACTGACAAGTGTCGCAGTGTGCCTTGCGGTTTTCAGGCCTTATGCTCACCCCATTCCATAAGGAAATATGCTGAGATGGGTGCAGTATAGGAGAATGGGGAGAACTTTCAGGCTGAAGAGTCCAAGACACACCTCAATGCCTATCACTGGCTGTAGGGTGGGGTGGGGGTGGAGTGGCATGAGCATTACAGCCGACAATCTGAAATCACACCCCTGACACCTGTCAGTCTCTACAGGGTGGGGCGTTACAGCTGGAAACCCTAACAACCCAAGCATTTATTGGTATTTTCACTCCAAATTTTCAACATGGGCTTTCTGTGACCCCACCTCATGAACAGTGGCACTATCAGTTCATTTACTGAAAGGTGATTTTGCACAGTGACTACACCATTTGGCACCACAGGTGCAAAAACACATTACAGGCAGGATGTGAAAAATGACAGCTGTACTGTTCATGAGGAGGTGTGAAAAATGGCAATGTTGAAAATCTGGAATGAAAATATTAAAAAGTGTCGAAGTTATGAGTGTGTGTGGAAACTGCACAATGCACACTCATAACAGTCATTTTTTGGATTTTTTTTCACCAAATTTGCAACATAGGCTTTTTGGGACCCCACCTCATGAACAGTGGCACTGTTGTTTCATTAATTGGTCCTGAAAGGTGATTCCGCGCAGTGACAGTGAAATCACCTTTTGGGACTAAATAACGAGATGACAGTGCATGTGTTCATGAGGTGGGGTTCCAAGAACCCCATGTTGAAAATTTGGAGCCAAAATTCAAAACAAAAGGCTTAGATATCCATCTAAGTTGGAATCCCCCATTGATGCTGTTATACAACTTACTGTCATTTCTTCATTTTGCAGTTCGGCTTTGAAAAGTCCAGACATGTTCCCACTACCCCAAAGATCACAGTGCCGGCTATCCAGAGGTAAGTATGGGGTGAGGGGGGTGGGGAGTTGGGGTGCACAGAGTGTGGGAGCAGGTTGTGGGAGGGGGTCTGCAGACAATGAGGGACTGTTTCCTTTTTTTTCAGGTAAAAAAACAAAAACATTGTGACAGGTTTTGTTAAGCACACTGGGGTTGGCTCCCAGTGTGCCACACAATGGAGGTGGGGGGGGGACATGCCGGCATGGTCAGCTTTTTGTGAGTGGTGGCACACTGAGGTGGGCTCCCAGTGTGCCACACAATGTGAGGAGGTGGGGGACATGCCGACACAGGGATTGCACCCCCAATGTTGGCTTTGTTTGGGGACTGTGCGCTGGTGGCAGGACCGCCACCATGTTTATTGAAATGTTACTCCAGGAAAGGCACATTCAGGAGGTGTGTCATCTCTGCCGCTGCATGATGAGCTTGTCTCTGGTTGCAGCAGCACATTTCTTTCAAGTTGGTGGCACTTTACATAAATTTTACATCAGTGCTAGCATGCTGACTAATTGGGGAATGAGGGACACAGCTACTAAAGCGTGCCCTGCATTCGCCAACACTGACACACCTCTCACTGTGCTATTACTACCAGAAGACGTTGCTTGCGCACACACAAGGCAACAAAGAAAGGTTCATCTCCCTTAAAAAAACTGAATCAACTGTTAGGGACACAGTCATATGAACTTCTCTCTCAAGGTATTTAAAAGACCCAGATGCATTGTTTCAATGTGGGGTATAGTGTCATGCTACCCAGAATTAAAACTATTGTAATTAGTAATGTATTTACTGTACCTGCATTTGGAAAGAGTGAATTGCATTTATTGTAGGTTTTCTGGGTCCATAACATGTACTTAACTATTTCTTCCCTATCATCTGAGCCATGCTGCATTTTGTAATTTCACTGTATGTGCAGTACACACCAGTGTTTGACCTGCCATTTATCTACTAGTTCAGACTGTTTAATAAAAATATAATTTTTCTTAAGATGAGACTTCTGGGTAGGGCTCTGACAAATCTTAATAATGTGAAATTACCAATTTCACTTTCAGGCAAATGTATAAAATTTGTGACAACATTTGAAAAGCTTCAGTTTCACTAAAAAACACAAACTGCAATATGGCAGTCAAACTTGGCAGGCACTCTTGAAAAAAAAAAATATACTCTCACTCTTGGATGCACTTCTGAAGTGATTTATTGGGTGACAACACTCATGAATTAAAGACATCCCAGAAAAAATACAATTAAAAACTGTAACATACAAAGTCCAACCAATATTTTCTTCTTCTTCCAAGGACCACAGATGTACAGTACTTAGGTGGTCCAGATATGGTTCATGAAGCAGTTTCAGTCATACAAACAAACAAAATAAATATTAAGCACAGATACTTTGACTACCAAGCTGGAATCCAGACTCACAGAGCTTGCTAGAGTAGTGCACACTTGGGTTACCACTTTGGGTCAGTTTTAATGTCTGAGCTCCAGCACTGCAGTGAAAGTATCTGCATACCAAAAGGTTCTGAGCACACACAAACCTCATATAAGAGACAACCAAGCTAATGCCATTTTAATCCATGATTTATTGAACCAATGTGCAGACAACCAATCCTGCCTGATGTGTTTCAGACAAACATGTCCTTTATCAAAGACTAAGGACTTAAAAACACACCCAGCATATATATATATATATTTGGGGGGTGAGGATATAGCATGCACCAAGCAGGAAAGGGATCTTGGGGTTATCATCTCTGATGACCTCAAGGTAGGGAAACAGTGTGACAAGGCAGCAGGTAAAGCAAATAGGATGCTGGGATGCATAGGTAGGGGCTTCACCAGCAGGAAAAGGGAGGTCATAATTTCCACTATACAAGACACTAGTGAGGCCCCACCTGGAGTACAGTGTACAGTTCTGGAGACCTTACCTATGTAAGGACATAGACAGGGTAGAGAAGGTTCAGAGGAGGGTAACAAAGATGGTGTATGGATTGCATCACAAGTCCTATGAGGACAGGTTGAAGGAACTGAGCATGTACTCCCTGGAGGAGAGGAGGGAGAGAGGGAATATGATAGAGACATACAAGTATCTTACAGGGAGGAACAGGGTGCAGGAATGCACTATTTCTAAGCGAAAAAGATGTTCCAGGACTAGAGGGCATGGGATGAAGTTGGAGGGAGGACGATTCAGAGGAAATGTGAGGAAGAATTTCTTCACAGAACGGGTGGTGGACAAGTGGAACACCCTGCCATAGGAAGTGGTGGTGGCTGAAACAATCACAGGATTTAAGAATGCATGGGATAGATGTAAAGGAATTCTGGAGGTCAGGGGTATGGGGCAACAGACTTCTAGGAAAACATAAACTGAACTTACAAGCTCAAATGGGCAGACTGGGTGGGCCATAGGCCCTTATCTGCCGACACTGTCTATGTATCTATGTATGTATATGTATATACACACACACACACACACACACACACACACACACACACACACACGGAAAAACACAACATGTGACTTGATGACACCACATTAAAAAACATTTCTTTAGATAAATTTAAAGTGCACTTTTTATGCAAAAATATGGATAAACATCTCTTAAATAGCTAAAGCTTGAGGACTTGAACTTCTTCAGAAGGGATAAATCTCATGCCATAAAATGTTTAAACCGAATGAGAAGATTCTATATCAACCAACCTCACAGATTTTAGAAACATAGAAGCTGTTGGCAAATAAGGACCGCATGGCCCATCCAGGGCCACATGGCCCATCCAGTCTGCCCTTTTTTGTTGCATTGCTTACACGGTAAACCCCTCCAGGTTTACAGCACTTTCTCTTCCACCCCATTACCTATCCCTTATGACTCCCTTGTGCTTATCCCAGGCTTTTTTGAATCCCATCACTGTTTTTGCCCCCACAATCTCTACTGAAAGACTGTTGCAGACATCTGCCACTCTTTCTGTGAATAAGTATTTCCTCACATCTCTCCTAAACCTACACCCATCCAGCATCATATTATGGCCCTTGTTCTGGAGCATCCATCTCCCACTTGTACCTTATTCACCCCTATGAGGTAATTGCAGGTCTTGATCAAATCACCCCTCTCACTCCTGGCCCCCAGGGTGTACATGTTAAATTCCTTTAGCCTCTACTCATAGGAATTTAATGTAGTCCATGTATCATCTTGTTGACCCTCCTTTGGATGGCCTCCATCCTGTCTATGTTCTTCTTGAGATGTGGCCTCCAAAACTGGACACAGTACTCCAGATGGTGCCTCACTAAAGACCTATATAATGGCAACACCACTTCCCTCTTCCTGTTTCTAATACCAACCTTCAGGTCATTTGATATGATTACTCCCTGGTCTCTTTGTTGCCTGCTCACTGCTAGTATCTCTCCCCCTTTTTGCACTGCATCCCCAGGTTTCTGTGACCCAAGTGCATTATTTTGCACTTTTGTGCATTAAACCTCAGCTGCTAAACTTTACACCTCTTCCGGAGTGTGCACACTGTTGCAGATCTTGGTGTCATCTGCATAGAGACAGACCTTTCCTTCCAGGTCCTCTGCTACAGTGAAACCCACAAGCATGAAGCCCAACTCTGCAGAATTCTGCAGTAGAGTTACTGCAGCAAATAATGCAGTTTCAATGGGAGTTAATCCCTTTTGTCATGCAGGAAACCTGTGACACTGTGCTTCATTCTGGTGGACTTCACTATATGTCACTAATGAAGACATTAAAGAGGACTCACCCCAGTAGTCATTGCTTTGGTACTCTGCTGGTCACCCTCCACTCCTCAGAGTGAACTCTATTTACCACCACCCTCAGCCTCCTATCCCCTAACCAGTTTCTTACCCAGGTTAACCCTTTATTGTCCACACCCATGCTACCCAACTTATTTACCAGCCCCCTTTGTGCAATGGTGTCAAAGGTCTAGCTGAAGTCCAAGCAGACCATGTCCACCCCCCCAGTCAAAAAAATCTATCAATTAAAGGAACCTACCAAAAAAGCAACAAGAGAACTGAAAGGCAACAAGGGCCCAGGCCCTGATGGATGTCACGTACAACAATGTATGTCAATACACCTCATCATCTCCTCATCTAAAGCACTATTGCCAACTGTTCAGTGACCTAAATTGGCTCTCTCCCTTGGCCTGCAGGCAGTACGCTCTTGACTCCCTTACTGACTCTATCATTAGGGGAAAAACTCCAGCTTCACTTGCTGCTCTACTGTCTCCTTCAAAATCCTCTCATTGTCTTCAATCAACTGACAAGTCCTTACTTATTATTCCTAGATGTCATACGTCAAAAGACTCTTGAGCTTTCCAAATCATTGACCCAGAATTTTGGAACTCCCTTCCCCTAGCCCTTCGACAGTCAGAGTCCCATTATTGTTTTAAAAAAGAACTGCGCCAGTACTTATCTCTCACTTATGCATGTTTTGACCCCACCTGAAACCTTGGGGTTTTCTGTGCTCCACCTACCCAAATTGTCACTCCTCACTTCCACATATGCTCTTTCTCATTTCTTTTCTCTCCTCTCTCCCCATCCCCCCACCTCACACCCCCTCCCACTCCACTCCCTTTGCCAATCCTCCTACTCCCTACTACTAACCTGTGATTGCTCCTATCTGTAGAGCTCTTACCATTGCCTGTCCTAGTACTATATTATATTATGTTATGCTCTAGTTGACCTTACTGCACTGTCTTGTAAACTTGCATCCAATATTATTTGTTTACTCATTTTAAGCCATTGAATTTTCTCTGTCTAGCTGTTGTTTACTGTTGATTGATATAATATGTTCGTGTTTTCCTTGTTGTACTCTCCCGAGTTATGCCTGAAAATAGTCATTTTTTGGCAAGTGCACCTACACAGTTAACACAAACTAAATAAATAAATAAATACACATCCAGATTTTATAAGCATTTTAGGGAGCAACTTGGCCTTATTTGACTGAGGTATGCTCCTCGGTAGTCAAAGGGGAGTCCCTCCACTCTATCCTTGAACCTAGCTACTATTCAGTGATTTTAAAACATAATAAGGATGACACATTATCATACAGGTCTGTCTTTGTCCTGAATATAGACTATAAAATATTTTCATCACTTCTATTAACTAGACCTGATAACATTTTACCAATTTTAATTAAGCAGGACTAAACAGGGTTTGTCAGGGCACAGCAGACAAAAGATGACATTAAACATACCTTCCATCTTCACCACGCCACCCAGACAAAGACACCACTTTTGTTAGTTTAGACTAATAGAAGGCCTGTGACCAGGCTGTGTGGTCCTTTCTGTTTACTGTTTGGCAGAGTATGAGATTCCATCCTGAATCTGTAACTTTCTTGCAGGGCCTGTACGGGGCCCCACAAGCTTATGTCAAGATAAATGGCCAAATGTTCCCTTCATTCTCCCTGCACAGGAGCACCAGATAAGAGTGCCCTCTGTCACCCCTACCTTTTGTACTATATTTAGAGTCATTAGTGCAGGCCCTATTGCAGGCCCCTGATATGCAGGGAATAACTTTGGGGGCAGACAGCAGAAATTTACACTTTACGCAGATGATCTGTTGCTTTACCTTATACAGCTGTACCAGTTCTTGCCACCTCTTTGGAACCTTGTAACTATTTTTGGCACCTGTGCTGGCTATAAGATAAATACAGCAAAGAAGGAAGTGCTACAATTTTCGTATTTATTTAGTTTTTGTTTATTGGGTGGGTACACTAGCCAAAAACATGACTATTTTCAGGTAAGACCGGGAGGTTACAGTAGGCAGAACAGAACAGGGTAATGAGGAGCAGGGAAACATCATATAACATATACAGCACAGAAAACAAAGTATAATAAATGTTCATAAATGCTCCCGTATCCAGTAAAGTCCTTGGTACATACATGACATTCAGGGTAAAGATGAGGTGCAAGGCAACCATGTGTAACAGTTGTCAGAAATAGTAAATACAATGCAAGAAACAAAGTATAAGAAATAAAAGAATCAGTACTGTATGTCATGGAGACCACATTTGGAAACGTAACAATGATAACAAAACAATCCAAGCAGGAACAGTATAATGTCTGTTGGTGCTTCCAGACCAATGAGTCTAAGGAAAACAGAGGAGAAAAAATACAGAATTAAATGGTAAGGAATTAGGTATAGGCAAGGCAGAGACCAGGGGTCAGAGAACTAGGGATAAGTGCTTGCTCAACTAAGTCCACAAGCTACTAATACATTCCCTTTTTTAAATGGGGTATGAATTCCTTTAAATATTTAGGCATTGTCATTACCAATGATTTAGCACAGTTATATAGGAGGAACAATTCCTCACTCATCCATATCTTTCAACTGGATTTAGATAGATGGCACACCTCACTAGAAGTATGGCATAATACTTTATTGCACCCCTCACTCTTACCTTTCTGTAATCTTCTTAATCAAGCCTCAATTTGGAATCAAGAAATAATCAAGTTGCAATCAAGAGAGGGGGCTAGCAAACTAGGGAGAAGTTTGATCTCTACAGTATATCAGATAGTTAAACTGACTGTGGGGTAGTCACGGTATAGGGAATCCATGGTGGATGGTGAGCAGAAAGGGATCCTACACAGAACTCCCCCACATCCAGGGGACAGTAACTGCAAAGAGAGTTCAGGGAATGCAACTGGGTGTACAGGACCAAGGGTAAGAATACCAGTGAGGAGGAGAGTAGAAAGGTACACTATAAGCACAAACAAGAAGTGAAGAAAATGCAAAACAGCAAAAGGACAGTAGCACAGTTGGAGCAGGGGTGAAATGAAGGGGAGTATGCCTTAACACCAGGAGCCTAGGCAATAAACTCGGTGAGCTCCAGGTGCTGATTGCAGACACTGAAGTGGACCTGGTGGGCATCACGGAAATGTAGACCACAGATAAAAATAACTGTAACATGATGGTCCCTGGGTATTCACTGTTCAGGAGGGATAGAAGAAGTAGGGGGGAGGAGCTACTCTTTTTGTTAAGGAGTACATTGAAGTGACAGTAGATGAAAGTATCTGAGGTAGCAGTGGGGAGGCTGAGTCAGTATAGATGCAGCTCATGGCAGCCTCAGGCAGGAAAGTGTGCATTGGGGTGATCTATAGGCCTCCAGGGCAAGGGGGAGGAAAGGGACAGAGAACTCAAGGAGGAACTTTAAAGAGGCATAGAAAAGTGAGAAGTAGTGGTGGTGGATGATCCGAACCTGCCTGATGTCGATTGGGAGGTCATGCTGGCCAAGAGTGACAGGAGTCCAAGACTATCTACTGATGCAGTTTGATAAGGAACTTACCAGGCAGAATGTAATCCTTGATGTGGTGCTTCCCATCTCAGAGATACTGGGTACTACTGGAGTAGGGGAGCCACTAGGGAACAGCAACCACAACTCTGTGTGGTTTGAATTGGCCCTTGGAGCCAGCAACCCACAATCAAGAACCAAAGTCCATGACTTTAGAAGGGTGGACTTTGATAGGTTGAAGGAACTAGTCAGAGATAAGTTAGTAGGGGTGTAGGATGTAAGGGGGTAGAGGAGAGATGAGGGACAATAAAGGACCCATCCTTGAGGCAACAAAGGCATGCATAGAAACAGTATCTTAAAAAAAACAGGTTCAAAGGGCACCTTTCCAAGTCCTTTTGACCTTCATGCATAAATCACCCCTTATTGCATTGATTCTTGAATTGTATTTCATTAATGATCTCTGCTGTTACTTTTGCATTCTGAGCTGCTAAAATTTTCAGGGTGTACCAGAAGCATCTATAGAAAGCCTGGTGTTGCTGTGGACCAGGGCTGCGCTGCTGATGTCACTATATGGCAGAGGAGTGACACACTTGCAGTACAGTGAAGTCGCAGCAGTTTTGCAAGAGAAAAGTATCATTTCTAGGTGTGCAAACTGTGTTCCCCCTTCCTCAAGACACCCTGTTAGCAAAGCATTATGCCAAAATTCAAATGCCTTGTCAGTATGTGTTTTTGTAAAACTAAGTTACTTGTGCCTCTGTAATAAAGCATGAGGAGCGAAAGAAGATCGAGCCGCTGTCAGCTGAGACAGTTGTCACTTTATGCATCAGTGTGATTAGTGTCTATACCCTGATCATTTTAAAGCAGTAATGCCTCCTTACACATGCCATACTGGTGTCTTCCATGTCTGTCTATAGTAAAGTTCCTGGCAGTCACCCCAATTGAAAATCCTTTTGTGCTCCTCCATCCTGTGCTTTTCCATGCACCTCTCTGACATCAGCATGGCACCTGGGAATGCCATCATTTTGGTAGTATACAATACAAACAATGGGCCCTATGCATGAATGGAGCAGAGTGGCTACGTACGCATATCTGGGGCATGTAGCCATTCTGCACCCATTGCGCCCCCCCATGCAGCATGCTCAAAGGGTGGGCAAGCAGACTCACAGCACCCAATCTCCCCATCCAGAGACAGCACTGTACATTCTGGGGGCATGCCAGCACTACGCATTATTCACTAAACCATGTAGTGCTGGCTGCATGGCTGTGGATGGTGACATGGAGTATGCCAGGGTAGACTCTGCCGTAACCCACTGCGTGCCCCCATAGTCCCCATCTGCCTTACTCCAAGGGACCAGGACGGTACTCCATGTGTTGTCCCTGCCCACATGGCAGCCAGAGAGGGCAGGGGTGGAGGAACAGGTGAGTGCTCAGATGGGCAGTTGTGGTGGCACAGGAATGTTGGGGGTGGTCCGGTCTGTGGGCCATGGCACATGCCCACCTAAGTGGGCTCAGCAGCTGGGGGGTATGGCCAAAGTATGGGGCTCTTCCACCATTGTGGATGTGCAGGCCAGAGGCAGGTCCTTAAGCCAGGGTTCAGCAGTGCACCGGGATGCTGCTGTGTGCCGTGGGCTGGGCCAGTGCACCAAATGGCCATAGGGGCCATGTCGCGTGGGTCTGGGTGCTGAGGTGGCATGCACAACAACGGACCTCCGTATCACAGTGTGAGGGATCCACTGATGGACCCAGGACGGGCATCCCATTGGATGCCTGCCTGGGTCTGTGACTCCGCCCAGACTGCCCTGTGGAGTTCTGCATGCTGGGGGGGGAGGTGCCACAGAAAGATGGCTGGTCTTGGTGAATGCCAGTATGGGTGCATCTATCAGTGGGGTGCAGGGTCGTGTGTGGGATATGCAACTTTTCCACATACCCCCACCAACTTTGTGCACAGCACCAATTGTGTTTAGATGTGGTATATGTGCTATGTGCACTGTAGAGGATGATTTGAAAACTGAGGGCTATTTCCAGAGAAATTTTTGTTTGAAAAGTGAAACTGGGATTCTGTGCATGCATGGACAAGTGAGTTCCATGTATGCACGGAACCTCAGTCAGGGGATTCAAGCAGGCATGGGATAGAATGAAGGGAATAGAGGCCGCTTTGGGGCTACAAGACCAGGGAGAAGAATGGGGATAGAACAAGGAGGGTTAATACCACGGAGGAGTAATAGGTTCCAGGGAAGGTTCAAGGAATTATAGGGAATATGTGCAGACTGGATGGACCTTCAATATTTTTTTTTATTTGCTGTCATGGTCTATGTTTCTATGGGCTGGATTTTCAAATGTTCTTGATTTCCACAAGCCCCGGTGTGCTGGCGATACGTTGCATGTGACTTGCACTGATCTACACTGGGGAAAAAAGAAGGGTAAAGGGGCAGATTGGCAGGATTAAAACAGGGGAGGGATGGGCATAAGACCCGGGGGAGCAGGCTAAGGTACTAAATGTGTACTTTGCCTCAGTTTTTAACAAGGAATATGGGGGTGCTGCATCATACATGGGAGGAAATGGTGAAACTGGGGGGGGACCCTTACTGATCGGCTGGTCTGGGGGGGCCATCACTGGCAGGAGGGGGGAAGGCAAAACAGGGGGATGAGGAAGCAGAGGTGGAAATCATGGTAGAGAGAGTGAAGGAAGCCCTCAGGTCCCTTAAGATGGAGAAAGCACCGGAGCTGGATAAATAACATCCCAGAGTGCTGTGAGAACTGGCGGATGTCCTGGTGAACCCCCAGGCAGAGCTTTTCAGCATCTTTCTGAGGATGGGGTAGGTACCCCAGGACTGGAAGGTGGTGCATATAGTGCCTGTTCACAAGGGTGGATCAAGGGTGGTGGCAGGGAACTACAGGCCCAACAGCCTGACATCGGTGGTGGGCAAGGTGATGGAGGGTATTGTCAAGGAGGGTCTAGAAGGGGAACTGGGAAAGTAGGGGTGCCTGGACAATAGACATCATGGCTTTGTCCTGGGGAAATCATGTCAGACAAACCTTGTGGAGTTCTATGATTGGGTGATGAGTGCCTTGGACCTAGGTAGGCTGGTGGACATCCTCTTTCTTGACTTCAGCAAGGAATTTGACTCTGTTCTTCATGGGGGGCTATTGGATAAGCTGAGGGAAATGGGGGTGGGGAACCAGACGATCAGGTGGATAGGGAACTGGCTCCAAGATTGAACCCAGAGGGTCGTGGTTGGGGGGACAGTCTCATCTCCAAAGAGGGTCATTAGTGGTGTCCCTCAGGGATCAGTCCTTGGGCCTCTCCTCTTCAACGCTTATGTCTCTGACATAAGGAAGAGTATCAGGAGTGAGACGAGTCTCTTTGTGGATGACTCAAAGCTGGGGGCAGAGGTGGATGGAGAGGAGGGGAGGGCGGCCCCAGAGGGGGACCTGGAGGCTCTGGAAAGGTGGTCTAGAAAGTGGAAATAGAGGTTCAATGCAGGGAAATGCAGGGTACTGCACCTCGGAGCCAGAAACCCGGGCCAAGAGTACACCATGGTGGGGGGGGGATGTTACAAGTCTCTGTGGCTGAGAGGGACCTGGGGTGGTGGTGGATGTCAAAATGAACAACTCTGAGACTTGTAGAAGGGCAGCGACCAAGGCCAACAGGATGCTGGGATGCATCGCTAGGGGGGGCACCTCCAGAAGGAGGGAAGTGATACTCCCTCTGTATAACTGCTTGGTTAGGCCGCACCTTGAGTGCTGTGTGCAGTTTTGGAGGCCACACTTAAAGAGGGACATTGAACTCCTGGAGAGGGTCCAGAGGAGGGCAACCAAAATGATCTGGGGCTTGGGGGAAAGGACCTATGGGGAGAGGTTTGAAGAGCTAAATATGTACATATTGGAAGAGAGAAGGGACCAGGGGGACATAATAGAGGTCTTCAGGTACATGAAGAGATAAATAGGGGAGGTGCAGTCAGGGTGCTCCGAAGGAAGAGTGGGCAACTAGAGGGCATGGGTGGAAGCTGGAAATAGGGAGACTCAGGGGAGAAAGGAGGAGGTGCTACTTCACTGAGAGGGTGGTAGAACCATGGAATGCACTTTCCAGGGGGCTGGTGGAGGCAGAGACTGTGGAGGGGTTCAAGAGGGGGTGGGACAGGTACAGGGGAAGGGTTCTGGAAGCACAGTCCAATGCAGCAAGAATTCCCTGGACAGGGAAGGGAGAAGCCCAAGAAGACGGGGCAGCAATGTCAGCTCCCAGGGTGGGGGCTGACCAAACGAGCAGACACGAAAGATCACTAGGCCTATTCTGCCGGCATTTTAGTATGTTAGTATGTTAGACCAACGTTTTCTGGTCTAACTTGTGGCAATCCTGTGGGCCTGTTGTACAGAGCTTGTGCCAAACATTTGGGCAAGATGCTGTAATTTGTGAAAACTGTAGCAACTGTACCTGAGATTGGAAAATCAGGTGCAGTTGCAGCGAAAGGTTTGGTGCATTGCTAGAACCAGTGTTGTGTTGTGGTGCAGGGTTAAACACAAGCCCTGGTCACATTTTGAAAATCCTGCCTTATGTTTCTTGTCCCCCTGGCCTATAGTTACCATTGTGCATGCCACAACTGATCCTTTCTATTAGCAGATGGAGAGATTGGGTTTTTACCTACCAACACATGCTATGCAGGTGTCTGAACTTTTAGATTTCCAGATGCCCACAAATAAATACCTCAGGAGACCTGCTGATCACCTTAGATATGTATTTATTTATTTTGTTAATTGGGTAAGAACACTTATTTATTTATGTATTAAATTTTGTTGACCCAGTAAGCCCACTGGGCCTAGAAGTCCCTTTTTCAGGGGCAACCAGAGGGAGGGGGGGGTACAGATAGTAACCAACTGAAATTGGACCAGATTAAGCTGTTGGTGGTATTTTTAGTGAATGGGAGAAATTTGGCCAGGATGCCAGGGAAATTCGCCTACTCTTTTTCGATAAGTGCCATCAGATCTTTAGCATCCACCTTTCACGTCTCATCTGAAAGACGGCACCTCAGAAGTGCAGCACCCCCCTTATGCTGCACTACAGTGTCAGTATTGGGATGTCAACTCAAGTGCCAGATGTGGGAACTGAACCCACAGCCCTCTGATCTCCCAGCCTCAGAGGTGAGTGTGCTACCTACTGAGCTACTGACGCTGCTTGACTGAGGGTCCTTTTCAAGGCTCAACTCAAGCAGGTTATGCAGTATAGAAATGCACAACATTCAACAGTAGCATTTATTTACAGTTATAAGTACATAAATCTAACAAATACAGTTTTAGTCTCTTTTTAAAAACTTGAAGAGAACAGTCAATAACATAAAGATCCAGGTACAGAATTCCAAAATTGAGGAGCTGCTACAGTAAAGGCATGTGTAACCCGAGAGGCACCTCCTAATGGGTTACTACCCCTGCCTGCCTATCTAAATGCAGTTTGAGGGGCCTGGGTTTGAACAGTAATGCTTTGACAAGGTGTCTCCACCCAGAGAATTCATTAAGGGAATTAGATGTTAAGCTAGTACAACCCTCTGGGAAGTTGTACCTACCCACAGCTCCACCAAGTGACCCCACACATACAACTTTGCAATACACTTTACTTTGCATTCAATTTACAATTAAGGGACAGTGCTAATAATATGCTCACAGTGACCACACAAATATGCCAGATGTTAACTGGAGCACACTTGCTGCAGCCACATCCAAGAGCAGGGCCATTCTCGATGCCCTACAGGTGGCATGCCTCAGACAGATAGTTTCGGAACCCACTCACGAGGGAGCAATCTTAGACCTCTTACTCTCAAATGGGGACAGGGAAAGGATCTCAAATCTAGAAGTGGGTTGCCATCTGAGAACAAGTGACCATCAAACACTGTGGTTCACGTTAAACTCAGCTACAGAGTCAAGCCATACAAAAGTGAGGGTACTGGACTTCAGGAGGGCTGACTTTGGTAAGATGGGAGAGTGCCTCAGAAAAACACTAGCAAACAGGCTAGAAGGAGGGGTCGAGCAACAATGGGGAATCATCAAAACTGCCATCACAGAGACAACAAGCCTTTGCATGAAGCAAATAAACAAATCAAAATGAAAGAAAAAGCCACTATGGTTCTCAAAAGAGGTGGCGGGGAAAGTCAGGGAGAAAATAGGAGGCAGTATAGCGCAGTGGTCTAAGGCTCTGAGCTGCAAATCTAGTGACATCCAGCAGACCAGACCTGGGTTTGAATCCCACAGCTTCCACTTGCATACTGTGACCCTGAGCAATTCATTAACCTCCTTGTGCTCCCAGGTCGCTCCTGAAAAAAGCTTTCAGCTTAGTGTGCTATACCTGGTTAAACAACAACTAAAAAAGGATAGCATTCAGGAAGTATAAGGAAACACAGAAGGAGCAGGACAGAGAGCTGTACCAGTTAAGGCAGAAGGAAGCACGGAGGGAAGTCAGAATAGCAAAGGACCAAACTGAGGAAAGGATAGTCAACTCGGTTAAGAAGGGGGATAAAACCTTTTATAGGTACATCAGGGAGCATAGAAAGACAAAGGAAGGGATAGTGAGACTGAATAGAATGAACGGTGGGCGGGCAGAGGGGGACAGTGAAAAAGCAGGGATACTGAATGAATATTTCTGCTCAGTATTCACAAAAGAGGAGGGGGAGGTGCTTAATCCAATTAACAGAAGCACTCTGGATAGAGGGGTCGATCCCAGTCCTTTCATATAAGAAAGGGGTCTGAAAGAACTCCTAAAACTGAAGGTGGACAAAGCAATGAGGCCTGATGGAATTCACCCCAGAAGTCTAAAAGAATTAAGGGGAGAACTAGTGAAACCACTGACTACCCTTTTTAACAAATCATGGGAGGATGGTGTGGTACCAGAGGACTGGAGGAAGGTGGATATGATTCCCCTTCATAGAAGTGGGACCAAGACAGAGGCAGGAAACTACAGACCTGTCAGTTTGACCTCTGTGGTAGGGAAAGTGATGGAATCACTTCTGAAGGAAAGAATTGTTGAGTACCTAGAGGCCAGTGAGGCACAGGACCCAAGGCAACATGGGTTCACAGTGAGAAGGTCATGTCAGACAAATCTAATTGATTTCTTTGACTGGGTGACCAAAGTAGTAGACCAGGGAGGGGCTGTGGACATGGCCTACCTAGACTTTAGCAAGGCATTTGACACAGTCCCACACAAAAGATTAATAGTCAAATTAACCAGCCTGGGAGTGGGTCCCAGGGTGGTAGCGTGGGTAAAACATTGGCTGGACAAAAGGACACAGAAGGTAATTGTAAATGGAGGCCACTCTGAAGAAAGAGGGGTTACTAGTGGGGTACCGCAGGTTTCAGTGCTGGGTCCAGTCCTTTTTAATGTCTTTATAAGTGACATTGCAGAGGGACTGGAAGGAAAAGTATGCCTCTTTGCACATGACACAAAGATCTGCAACAGGGTTGATACACATGGAGGTGTGGAAAGGATGAGGAGGGACTTGGCCAGGTTGGAGGAATGGTCGAAAGTATGGCAGCTAGGATTCAGTGCAAAGGAGTGCAAAATAATGCACCTGGGAAACAAAACCTAGGGGAAGATTACACAGTGGGGGGGTAGTAACAAAAATAAAAAAGGAAAGGGACCTGGGGGTAATCATATCCGATGACCTTAAGGTTAGCAAGCAATGTGAGAAGGCAGTAGAGAGAGCTGGTGGTATACTGGGATGCATAGGGAGAGGCATCACCAGCAGAAAACAAGAAGTTGTTATCCCTCTGTACAGACAGTTGGTGAGACCCCATCTGGAGTACTGCATCCAGTTCTGGAGACCCCATCTCCGTAAGGACATAGACAGGATAGAGGCAGTCCAGAGGAGGGCAACTAGAATAGTGCAGAGTCTGCAAGAGAAGCCATATGAGAGAGACTAAAGGAGCTTAATATGTACTGTATACCCTTGAGGAAAGGAGGAAGAGGGGGGACATGATAGAAATGTTTAAGTACTTCAGTGGAATCAACAAAGTCCAAGAGGGTAGCATCTTTCAGAAAAGAGACATGCAAGAACAAGGGGACACAATTTAAAGATGGGGGTGCGGTTCAGGGGCAATGTGAGGAAGTATTTTTTTACAGAGAGGGTAGTGGATGCATGGAACAGCCTTTCTGAGGAGGTTGTGGGGTCTAGAACAGTGGGGGAATTCAAGAATGCATGGGGCAGACATAAGGCAATTCTTGTGGGGGGTAGGAAGAAGTAGGCTGTTGGTTAACTATGATCTGCGGCTTATCCTGTAGGTAGTGAAATGGGCAGACTAGGTGGGCCAAGCGGTCCTTATCTGCCATCAAAGTCTATGTTTCTATGTTTCTACTTACCAACAAGGTCTGGAAATCTTGCATGTACCCTGTGCCCCTGCAAAGAATCAGTTTACCAGCAATAACAGTATACCTTTTGACTGACACAATGACTTGAAAGTGAGTAATAATATGCTCATTAGCCAGATTAACCTTCAAACAGTAAATCTTATTTATTTAGGGGAATTGAACAAGGGAGGGGTGTGAATTTAGAAAAACAATTAATGCAGTCTTTTTAAATTTATAGCAGTATGCCAACATTATATTCATCCCTGTATAAGACAGTTCTTTTAGCTGCTGGGTACCCAGAGTCGAATTAGGTGCAGGCCTGATGCATTGCTGCAGGTTGGCTGGCGCTGCAGCTGGTTGGGGCTCTTAAATGAAATATAGATTGTTATTTCTCTGACTTTTGGCTTCTGCCACATTCATAAAACTTTATACCCAAGAAAATTGCAATTGCCAGGCCCGATGGCTTGCAAAGTCAGTTGAAAGCAGCAGCTTGAAACTCATAGGCAAATCAGAGGGCAAAGCACTTTAAATTGGTTCCAGGGACAGGCCCTGTTGTTACTCACTGAACCATGGACCTCAGGATCTGGGTTGATTTCCAAGTTGACTCCCCTCGAGGCAAGATTCAGCACTCTGGCTTGTAGCTTCAGGCTGCAGGACTTCATCCTTTCTGGCAAGGACCAGGATACAGGATCTGGGCTGGTACAACTCACTCCCACTTCAAGGCCTCCCTCTCAAGGGCAACCACAACCCATGATGATCTTCATCATAGGAGCTGATTCCCTTCTCTGATCTTCTAGCAGCTTTGGTCTCACAGGCAGCAACAGTTTCTTAAGCACACTACTCAGCATCACAGGCTCAGCTTTGTGGTATAGTTCTGATATAGGCAGCACAGCTTACCCAGTTGCAAGTTGCAGTCCTTGGTATGTAAGCTGGCAAAAAGACGAGACAATTCTGGTGATTCCAGGCTTGCAGTTTAGGCCACAGTCTCTGATGCAAAACAGCTTCTCACTGAAAAACAAGTTGGGGATCTTTTAAGCTCTGATCCCACTTCAGTCTGGAATTCCAGCTCTGGGGACCTCTTTCTCTCCCTTCTGGAGGATTTCAGTTCATTCTGCAGACCTGCCCGTCCCAATCACTCAGTGATAGTTTTGTCTGAGAAGAGGCAAAACAGAGCCCTCCCCAAGGTTCCCAAATGGTACAGAGGCTCCCCCACTCTGGAAGCTCCAGCCAGACTCTCTAGACCTGCCCCAGTTCAAACAGTCCCTGTTAAATAAGGAGCAATGTTCCAGCAATGTGATTGTCTGCCCAAGCTGTTACTCACAGTTTAAGTTCCCTTATTGGCTTGTATTTGGGTGACAATAATTATACCCCCCCCCAAACTCCCTGGCACAGTCCCAAGAGTCTCTAGGAATAATCCTGGCTTGTGATTGGCTGCAGTGCTGCAAAGATGGTTGCTAACATATTTAAGTTCCAAGCAATCCATACAGCTCCCACTTTAAAGCTCTGGTGCAGCCAGATAGAATACTTTTATTAGATAACAACTCCACAGTTGCATAGCCCCTTTAGTGCCCTTCTAATCAACCACCATATTTTATAGTTACACACACTACAGAATTTTCCCTGTCACTACCACAAAACCACAGATCCCCTAGGTGGCAAGCAGCTCCCTCATCAATATTCATGAGGACTATTTAATATTCATAAACACTGTTTATGCTTTGATCCTAGTGCTTCTCAGCACTCATTATTTTAAAATATCTAGAGGGTTGTCTTAGCCCTTGCCCAGGTCTCCGATCTTTAACTGAGTCAGCTGTCATAGAATTAGATGCACTTGCCCTGCATGTGTGAGCACCGGCCAAGTTAAGGAAATGCTGATGGCTCACAATTCAGCTCTCTGAGCCCCAAAATGGTCTGAATAAAGTACAGAGGCTGTTTGGGGAACCTTGGGGCACACACAAAAACTCTGGCTGTGATGGTGACCTTATGGGGAGATATGGGACACCAGGAGGAAACAGAGGCAAAACAGGAGGCATTAAGGTAAGCCTCCTGAAATGGGGGTGCGTTACACTTTATCCTGCTTGAGAAAGCTTGGTGCCCTTGCCAAATCCATAACAGACTGGTAATTCAATAACACATTACTCTATACACATTTATACTATATATATAAATCTGGTAGGTACAACATTTAATAAGCATTTTATTATATATACACCTGGCCTGGCACATAATATCTATTTATAGTATAGCATGCTATCATATTATATTTTATACATTATCTACATTTTCATGACATTTTTTTAAAATATACCTTCGAGAATATACAATGGGACATACTAACAGTTTAGAAATCCCATTAGCAGTTTCAAAACCACATTTTTAAATGAGTCATCATTTACCACTTTTTACCAGTGCATTTCACCTTACAAACATACGAACATACGAAATTTGCCAGCAGATAAAGGCCTAGAGGTCTATCAAGTCTGCTCAAATGTACAGCTAGCGCCCCTTATTCTGCAGCTGCCCCTTCCTTCCACCCTTCCCCTTCATTAACCCTCCCCCTTGTCCTGTCCCATCCTCGTTTGAAGCAGTCCACTGTTCTACTGCATACCACTTCTGCAGGTAGCGCATTCCACCCAGCCACCACCCTCTGTAAAAGTGTCTCCTCATCTCCTCCTGAACCTTCCTCGCTCCAGTCTCATATCATGGCCCCTGGTGGCCGTCCCCTCCCTTACTTTGAACAGCCCCTCTGAATCCGTCTTGTTTATTCCTTTCATGTATTTAAAGGTTTCAATCATGTCACCCCTGTCTCTCCTCTCCTCCAGTGAGTACATGTTCAACTCCTTCAACCTCCTCTCGTATGATAAGTCCCCCAGCCCCTTGATCATCTTTGTCACCCTGCGCTGCACCCTGTCCAGTAACTTAATGTCCCTCTTCAGATATGAGGACGCCAGTACTGCATGCAGTACTCCAGGTGTGGTCTAACTAATGACCTATACAGTGGCAGAATCACCTCCTCCTCCTCGAGGATATACCCTTGTACACAACCCAGCATTTTGTTGGCCTTTGCAGCTGCCTTCCTACATTGTGACGAGTTGTTCATTGACCCTGTAATGAGCACACCCAGATCCTTCTCCTCCTCTGTCTGGGCTAGCTGCACTCCCCCTAGCTGGTAACTCCTCCTTGGGTTCTTCATCCCAAAATGCAGCACCTTGCACTTTTTGGCATTAACACCCAGTTGCCAGGTGTCTGATCAGGTTTCAAGCTTTGCCAAATCATCCTGCAACCCCTGCCATCCGCCTAGGTCATCCACCACCGCTCCTACCTTGGTATCATCAGCAAACAGACTGATCTTGCTCTTGATGTCCCATGATATGTCTGCAATGAATATCCCAAACAATACTGGTCCCAACACCGAGCCCTGTGGAACACCGCTCGTCACTGCCCTTGGGTGTGAGAGCTCCCCACCCACCACCACCCTCTGTTGCCTTCCCTGCAGCCAGTTTCCTACCCATCTCACCAGCTTTGCACCTGCCCCTGTGCCTACTAACTTCCTTCCCAACCTTCCATGTGGCACTGAGTCGAATGCCTTACTAAAGTCCAGATACAGGACATCCACTGCATGGCCCCTGTCCAGTTGCCTAGTTACCCAGTCATAGAACTCAACCAGGTTGGTTTGGCAGGATCTGCCACATATGAAGCCATGCTGTCTGCTGTCCTGTAGTCCTTTGGCCTCTAGAAGGGCCACCAGCCTCTCCTTCAGGATAGTCTCCATTAGCTTACCCACGATGGATGTGAGACTCACTGGTCTGTAGTTTCCCGGTTCATCCTTGAGGCCACTCTTGTGGAGGGGCACCACATGAGCCATCCTCCAGTCCTGAGGTACACACCCAGAATGTAGTGAAACATTAAATAGGTCTGCCAAAGGTTCTGCAAGGACCTCTGCCAGCTCCTTCAGGACCCTGGGGTGGATGCCATCTGGGCCTGGCGCCTTGCCCACCCTCAGTGCCTTCAAACCCTCTCGAACTCTTCCCTCCATGATTTCCCCATCTTTCACCACTTCCCCCCTGCTTCTGCTATTTCTCCCACCTTGGGTGTCACCCCCTTCTTCTCTTTAGTAAATACTGAGCAGAAGTACTCATTTAGTGCTTCCGCCTTATCGCACCTGCTTCCACCCAAGCCCCTCCTTCCTAATCCTTACTATGTGGTCCTTACAGCTCCTTTTCTCCCTGATGTACTTAAAGAAGTCCTCTCCCTTCTTAATGCCTTGTGCTAGCCTGAGTTCTGTAGATGCTTTGGCTCCCTTACTGCCCTTGTCACCTCCCTTCATTCTGTCAAGTACCTCTCTGTCCTCCCCCTCCCTGTTTTCTTGTACTTCCTAAAGGCAGCTCTTTTCCTCCTTACCTTTTCCATGACCTCCTTGCTCAACCAGCTCAGTTTCTTAGTCCTAGCTCTTCTGCTCTGGGCTTTGCAGCAGGTTTGGTTGCCTCCACTATACCCAGCTTTATGAGCTCCCACCTCTGGTTAGTGTCCATACTAGATTAAATTCTGGCCAGGTACCCTTTACCACTTCCCCATCTTCCCAAAGTCAGCCTCCTGAAGTCCAGCACTCTTGTGCCAGATTCCACTCCTTCCTGCCCATATCCAATGTGAGCCATACTGAGTGGTGGTCACTCCCTGACAGCGGTTCCTCCACTGTAAGTTCTCTCACAAAGTCCCCATTTGCCAGCACAAGGTCAAGGGTATTCCCTAACCTGGTTGGTTCACTGACCATTTGCAGCAGGAAGCTGTCCTGGAAGGCATCCAGCAGTACCTGCTCCCTTCTGTTCCTGGTTGTTGGGGTGCTCCAGTCCACATCTTGTTCCCCTCATTTAACCTATAGATCCCTTTCTATGCTGGGTGGAGGTTTTGATTTGGATACTAGAAGAAGTAGTGATCACTGTTTTGACAGAGGGTTGACCATGATGTACACACCCTTGTGAACAACATTCATGAGCAGATTGACAGGTTCTCTGAAAGTATCATACCTGAGTTTCATTACTGGTTTTATAGACCTTTCTGAGCAACAGGCAAAGTTGGCACTGGTACTTGCACTTCTCCTTCAGCATTCGAGGTAGCGACCTCCATATCATTGTCTGCCAATAAAGCAGTTTCTGTAGAAATGGGTACCATTGCACTTTCTTGGATGTCATTATTAGTTTTGGGCCCTTTGTCTTGAACATCACCATCACTCTTTAATCTGTGAAGGCTCATCCTCATTCGTGAGAGGTATCTCTACAAAGTCTTAATCATCCATAACACAACTGACACTTTCAGGGGCAGCCAGACTTTCCTGGGACTGGAACAGTTCATTTTGCCCACTTGGTTCAGTAACACTTTCAGGTTTACTTGCAGGTTCACTACTTGCTTCTCCTGGTTCATGTACACTGAGTTCAGTTAACTCCACCATGCAAAAGGAATCTGCAATTTCAAAGCTCACACTATGGGCATCACTTTCTCGGGGTTCAGGTGCAGTTGATAGAATGAAATTCCTTCAAACCACTGGATTTTCTGGGGTATTGCTTTAATCAGCAGAAGGAAGTCCTTGTAACAGTCTTGCAAGTCCAGGGGATGGGTAATAAAAAGCATATAATTCACCCTCATCGCCTTCAGAATTGGCATCATTTTCAGCTATAATATTATTGGCTAAGGGCCCCCTAACTGTTGAGTAGTAGGAAACAAATTGAGTTGCTAGTTACGAGTAGCAGATCTAAGACAGGGCCTGTTGGGGCTGCAGCTTACAGCACTGTGTCCATGACTATTTGCCCAACAGGTAAGAGATGATTTCTGTGGATGGATTTGACAGCATGAAGGTCCCTTTCTGGATGCTCAATGTACACAGGCAAATCATTCAGTTTACTGATAACAGTGTATGGTGTGTGACTCCAGTGGTCACCTATTTTATGTTTACCTTGAAGTCCACAGTTTTTCGTTAGTACCTGGTCACCTGGTTGGAGTTCTTGGGCCTTCAGATGTTTGTCATGGTAAGTCTTGTTAGCCAGATTTCTTTTAGCAGCCATGGTATTTGCAAGCTGGTACACATGGCTCAACTGTGCTTTTAACTGTTTAACATACTGAAGGTCATTTTCTGATCAAGCACCATCAGGAGACACTCCAAAACAAACATCTACTGGAAGGCAAGCTTCTCTGCCAAACATGAGCTGATACAGTGAAAACCAAGTAGCATCATTTTTTTGTGCAATTACAGTACATGTGTGTACAAGAGCACTGATTTGTTGACTCCACCTGAGCTTGTCTTTTGGATGCAGGGTACCCAATATATCCAATAGTGTGCAGTTAAATTTCTCTGGTTGCGGATCTCCTTGTGGATGATAGGGGTAGTTCTGGATTTTCTGACACTCCAGATAGATAGATAGTAGTTCTTTAATGAGTCTTCTCTTGAAATCTCAGCCCTGGTCTGAATTAATGCACTGAGGAGCACTGTAATGAACAAAGAACTTTTTCATGAGGACTTTTGCTACTGTTGAGGCCTTTTGGTCTTTAGTAGGGTATGCCTGAGCATATCTCATGAAATGATCAGTAACTACCAAGACATTTGTGATGTTTTTTGAATCAGGCTCTAAGCTAAGAAAATCAATGTAGACAAGCTTCATTAGGGCACTTATTGTTTTACTTACAAGTGGAGCTGCTGTCTGAGGCTGGGCTTTCTTTGATGGTACCTACTGCAAGTTTTAATGTACTGTTCAATGTCTACACTCATCTTAAGCCCATAAAAGCATGATCTAGCCAGGTCCAGGGTTCTTTCACTTCCCAAATGCTCCATGTTATCCTGTAAGGTCTTTAGCAGAACTCTTTTAAATTTGGTGGCCAACAATAGCTGTTTTCTGACAAGGTCCCATTGGCTGTCAGTCAATTCTCGATACAATATTTGCTCTTGCAATTTTAGTTTAGGCCACTCTTGCAATGACAAGGCAGTGTTGGGGTCACTGGACCACATTTTGGAGACTTCTTCTCCTCTTTTCAAAGCAGTGATGGCTTGTTTTATCACTGGATCATAATGCTGTTCTCTCTGAATGTCAGCTGGGGTTAGCTGGGGTAAAGAGCTTAAGTCTAGAGCAGCAAAATTACAGTAAACTACTGGTATGCAGGTATCTGGAGGCCCCAAGCAATCTGTCAGGCATATAACAGTTTCTGAGGATGGAGATTCATCTCTATCGAATTTGTGACATAGGGCGTTTACTGATTGTTCTGAGATATACACCCACTGCTGATTTGAGGCAGGTCTTCATGATAGAGCTTCGGCATCAAGGTGATTTAAGCCTGGGTGGTACTCTACTGCATAATCATATGTTGAGAGAGCTGAAAGTCATCATTGTCCAGTGGCATCTAGTTTAGCAGTTGTTTGAACATATGTCAGTGGGTTGTTGTCATCTTGACCAGGATCTTTGCACCGTACAGATACTTGTGAAATTGCTCTATATTGCCCACTTGACAGTGAGAAATTCTAGTTTGTAGACAGGATAGTTTTTCGCTGAAGGTGTCAGACTCCTACTAGCAAAAGCTACTGGGCATTATAGCTCAGTGTACTCTTCGTAAAGTACGGCTCCTATGCCACTCAGGCTGGCGTCAGTATGTAATATGTAAGGTTTTGATGGGTCAGCATAGGCAAGTACTGGAGCATGAGTCAACTGGTAAATGATCTCTTCAAATGCTGTCACAATCGGGAGTCCATCTCTGACCAAATGGCTTGTGGGGTCTGAAGTATATTTTCACATCCTCTTTATCGGCACCTTTTTTGAAGCGGGTGGGTACCCTTGAGTTAAGTTTAGCAATGGGCATACTACCTTGGTGTACTCTTTGATGAAATGCGATAATAGCCACAGCATCCCAGAAACTTTTGAAGTTCTTTTAAGTTGTTGGGCTTTGGCCAGCTTGTTAATGCTTCCACTTTGATGGGGTCTGTTCGTAGTCCCTCAGGAGATACAATGTGGCCTATATACTTTACAGAGCTCTAGAAAAATTGACATTTGTCTATTAATAGTCTCAAGTCAAACTCCTCAAGTCTATCGAGCACTTTGAACAAGCAAGCCTCATGCTCTTCAAGAGTTTTTCTGAAGATAACATCATTGAGGTATATTAAGCATTCAAGGAGGTTTATGTCACCCACAGCATGCTCAATAAGTCTCTGATAGGTGGCTGGTACTCCTGAAATACCTTGTTGCATACAAAGGAATTCATAGAATCCTAAGGGACAGATAAATGCTGTGTTCTCCCTGCCTCTTGGAGCCATTGGAATTTGGTAATAACCACAGTTGAGATGGAGGACAGAAAACCACTTACTCCCATTTAAACAGTCCAATGCATCCTGTATGCGTAGCATAGTATATTGATCAGGGACAATTCTTCTATTAAGGGTATTGTAGTCCACACACATGTGGACAGAGCCATTCCTTTTCCACACTACAACAACTGGAGAGGTGTAGGGGCTTGGTGACTCCTGTATTATGCCAGTTGCTAACATCTCTTACAAATGATGTCATACATTGTCGATGCTGGCAGGAGCTAGGCATCTGGACCTTTCCCTGATGGGTCTCTCATCATGCAGTCATATGTAATGTTCAGCCCCAGTAACACAGCCAACATCCCACTCCTTGAGGGACAATACTTAGATTTGCCGGGCCAGCTTCTGGCTAATTTTGGCCCTTCAGGTATTTGGGATGGGAGACTCTATGAAATTGAAAATATCAGGCAAGAATTCACATTCTGCTTCATTCTGGCACTTGGATGGCAAGACAGCAGTATTAGCACAATAAACTTTTACCAGAGTGCAACCTCTGTGTACCTTGATTTCTCAGTCTGTAACATTTTGGAGTTGGACCACCACTCTTTGGGTGTAAGCATGAGCACAGACAGGAAACACACTGGGCTTGACCAGCAGTTCTTCAGGCAATTTTACTTCTTCTGGGGCATCCAGGATCAGTATTTTGTTTGTCACATCTCTGCACAGTGCAGTTCTCTGCTAACAGTGCACTCAGCATTTGGAAGGAATACAATAGCAGAGGAGTCTTCCTTCCAAACAATCCCCACAGGTTCATCCTTGTCACTCTCTTCAGGGTGCATTTGCATCTCATAGACTTTCTGGATCATGGCATGAACATGCAGGGCTCTTCCAGCCTTCTTTCGCTGTCTCTCTTGACATAGCTGAGCAAGGTGGCTAAACATGTATGTATTGGTATCAATTAACACAGGGACACCACTGTACAATCCACAAGGAGGACATACCAGGGCTAGTGCCTCCACTGAGTCTCCCACACCTGCCACAGAGGATGGAAAAGAAAGCCACACCCTCAGATAGCCAAGATAGGGATATGACATATCACTCAACCCCTATACATGCAGTCCATTGAGGGGTTGCATTGTATGGTCAGATAAAAGCTGATCATACCAGTCTTTGAAAATTATTGTAACTTGGGACACGTTATCTAGGACAGCTTGAACTGGAATACCATCCACATGCACAGTAGTTTCCATAGTAGGACCTACCAAATCTGACCAGTCCAGAGGGGTATTTGCAGGAACTTGAACAAATGACTTTGCTATGAATGCATTGTGTAGGGACTGGGCTGGGGAGCCCCACTGGCGTTTCCCTGCCTTGGGTGGTTTTTGGTAAGCAGTCTATTTCTCACCCTGGCTCAGTCCTCTCGGGATCAGCACCCCTTCTTTAGGTGACCATCCTTTCCACATTTGTAGCAGAACAGGCCTTCTCTTGGCTGTCTTGGATGTGGCACTACATCAGAGGTGAATCTCTATTTATGGTTAGGAGGCAGTGCACAGCATGTATCTGAAGCTTGGGCAGGAGCACTGACAGAAGAGAGTCCTTGTTGAGTCTCTCTCCCTCCTTGCCAAACCTGGGGTTGTACATTATGGCCCATCAATTCTTTTACCATGGTGAACAATTCACTTGTTCAAGTCTCTAAATCACCATCTACAGGGGTCATATGGGCATGCACTCCCACTCCTGTGGCAGATGCATTCTGATGGATATCTTTGCCTTCATCCAAGGCAGGTTTAGTGGTAATCCAAGTTTTCAATTCTTGAATCCCTTTAAGTATCTCTTGGAGTCCAGGACCATCACTGGCCATTCCCTTTTCAGGGGCAGGAATTATGGTGGCTACAGTGGTACAGGGATCCCAGGAGTCTTCATCTACCTCAGCTTCACATACTTCTTTAACCAAAATGTAGAAAAATAGGGGATTAATTATTCAGTCATGCAGCTGCAATTTAAGCAGTACCCAACTGGAGTGTCGAGCAGGCTTAAGTATGTGAGGGGCTGATATTGAGTATCCTTATTAACTCTTGTGCATATACCTTAAAGCAGTGTTTACTTGTACAAATCAGTGTGTTTTACATTCTACTGAGAGCCCTACAGTCCTAGCAGGAAGTAGGAACAAAGTTCTGGTGATTAGGTGATAATTTTGCCACCCAGCAGCACCAGGACTGTTGAGCAAGGAATTTTATTTTATTTTGAGGGGCTGTATTTATTGTTAGTGACACAGTCACACATGAGTGTCTGTTGCACAGCAATTTTAACTTAAAACACCAACTGTATGCTGCGAGGGAGTCGTGGCCCTTGTCATTGACTTCTGGGTCACAGAGGGGGATTTAACTCTGCCCTGCAGTGAGTGGGCAAGCAAAACACTGTGGAGGGACTGATATTGAGTGTCACCATTAACTCTTGTGTATATACTTTAAAGCAGTGTTTTCTTGTACAAATCAATGTGTTTGACATTCTACTGTGATCCCTACAGTCCTAACAGGAAGTAGGAAGAGAGTTCCGGTGCTCAGGTGATCGTTTTGCCATCCAGCAGCACCAGAACTGTTGAACATGTAATTTTCTTTTCTTTTCTTTTCTTTTAAGGGGCTGTATTTATTTCTGGTGCCACAGTCACGCATGAGTGCCTATCGCACAGCAGTTTTAACTTAAAACAGCAACTGTGTGCTGCGATGGAGTTGTGACCTTTGGCATTGACTTCCAGGTCACAGAGGGGGATGTAACTCGGCCCTGTAGTGAGTGGGCGAGCAAAACACTGTGGCGGGGCTGATATTGAATTTCCCCATTAACTCTTGTGCTTACACCTTAAAGCAGTGTTTAGTTGTATAAATCAGTGTATTTTACATTCTGCTGTGAGCCTTATAGTCCTAGCAGGAAGTAAGAAGAGAGTTCTGGTGCTCAGGCAATTGTTTTGCAATCCAGCAGCACCAGAACTGTTGAGAGTGGAATTTTCTTTTCTTTTAAGGGGCTGTATTTATTGCTGGTGCCATAGTCATGCATGAGTGTCTGTCACACAGCCGTTTTATCTTAAAACACCAACTGTGTGCTGTGAGAGAGTTGTGACCCTTGGCATTGACTTCTGGGTCACAGAGGGTGGGGCTTTAACTCATCCCTGCAGTGAGCAGGGTGCATGCGTTTGCACGGGCGGAGATGCATGCAGAGACACATGCATCTGTGCATGTAATCCATGTTGTGTGAGGAAAGAGGGAAGAGGAGATTGTAGTACAGGGATAAAAGACAAAACAACACTGCCAAGGTAGGCCCCACCATACCATACATTGTCCCTGAGATGTCTGTGGATGTTACTATTAACACAGTGCTTACAGAGAAAGTTGGGACAAAGTGTATAGCATGTGAGATGTATTTAATTACAGATGTACCAGAACATGAATGCCCATTTACATGCCTGAAGTGTAAACAAAACACTGATATGCTGGCAGAAATATCAATGTTTAGCACTAGATTACAGGCATTGGAAAACAGCTAACAAAGTATGGCCCATAGAAAGGGTAACAGGGATATCATAGACAAACAACCATTACCCCTAAAACCTATAAATTGGATGGGAAAGAATACAAGTTAAGGTCCAATACCTAAACCAATGCTATTCCAGCCCCCCAATCCCCCACAAATCTTAACATCATGATGTGAAACTGAGTCTAGTGCTCAGGATGCAATACATTATCCCCCACCTACCAAAAAAGAGAATTAGAGTGGATGAAACAGATTAAAATCAAGATAATGACTGTTATAACATCCAAAGTTCAAGACCAGTAAAAAGAAAAAGGATGAAAAGCAGAATGTTTTGTACTTCTAGTACACAATAGCTTTGACTCCCTAATCCAATTACTAGATGAAGACCAGACCACTATCTTAGTTAGTAGCCCTCCATGTCAGTCCCCAAAACCAACGGATGATGACGATGGCACAAAGATCCAGTTTACACCCCCACTGCCATTACAGGTTGATATAAATGACTTTGGGTCATCTACAACTACAGTCACCAATGGGGAATAGGTTCAAACAAATAACACCATAGGGGACAATACCCACAGTAGTGATTACATTGATAGCAACTCGCAGGTAGATGCATTACCAGAACAAATATACATTTTGGGGGACTCAATGGCCAGATTTACTGACAGATTTACCACAAGGGGAAATAAAGAAAATATAGCAAGTTGTAGCAATAGTGGGGCAACCATTAGGGACAGAACCAAAATGCTCCCTGGAATCTTTCAAAACATCCCTAACCCTAAAACTGCTATTCTGCATGTAGGAACTAATAACTTTGGAAAACAGGAGGTGGAGAATATAATGAAAGATATAGAAGAAGCAATTAAAACTTTGATGGGTTTGAATGTGACACTGGTCATCTCGGAAGTTTTACCAGTACCCAGGGCAACTTACACAAAAATAAAAAAACATCAAGGCATACAATAATTGATTATGCAGATGGTGTCTAACCAATAATGCTGAATGCATAAAGACCTGGAAAAGTTTGAAAACAAGAATATGCTTTTTGGATACGATGGATTACACCTTAGTAAACAAGGTTCTAGATTACTGGGATATAAATTCCAAAGCACATAAAAAAGGCAGCAAGATACAAAAAACTAGATACTGAGGGGCAAAGGGTAAATATAGCACTGGCAACAAATACTCCCTCTGCTAAGTATAGAAAAGCCACACACTCAAATCATAATAAGAAGATCGGACTTTCCTTTCTTCTAACTAATGCAAGAAGTCTTCACTCTACTAAACTGGATGAGTTAGAAATACTACTAAATAAAGATGGAATTGACATTGTAGCAATAACAGAAACCTGGTGGGGGAACTTCCAACTGGAATGTTTATATATTAAGAATAATATTACATATAAACCCATTAACAATCTGCCTGATGAAATGTTCAACAAAATACTATGGGTTGAAATAGCTAGGAGAAGACAACCCAAATTACTGGTAGGCCTCTGTTATAGACCCCCTGATACTAATGTAGTAGAACATAAGGCCATATTAAACAATGTAAGTAACAAAATAGGTCACAAAGAAATCATATTTATTAGGGGACTTTAATCTACTGGGAATCAACTGGAAAGAAGGCACTGTTAGCAATAACCTAGAGAACATGTTCTTTGAGGTATGTGATATAAATGGATTACATCAACTAATTACTGTACCAACAAGGAAATGTAACATCTTGGACCTACTATTAACTGATATCCTACATCAGATAAAAAAATATCAAAGTAAAAGATCCCTTACAAAATAGTGATCACAGAGTAATAACAGTTGACACTAAACTATTGTCTGAATGAGATTCTGGCATAACTATCTTCAAAAAGCATAAAAAAGGCAAATTTTGACCAAATTAATAAAGAACTTTGATTATAGCAATGGGATAATGGGTTCATATCACCAGATGAACTCTGGATTAGAATCAAAAATGAAATTCTAGTTCTGGAAGAGGAATATATCCCTAACAGAGCTATATATAATAAGAGGGGTAAAATACCAATTTGGGCAACACCACATATATTGCATCTAATAGCAAAAAAAGAAGGGCATATAGAGCATCAATCAGATGTAACAATGACTACAATAAATACAAATATAAGTCCATTCTAAAACAATGTAAACAGAGTATAAGAGCCGAAAAGAAAAAAATGGAATTTAGATTAGCGCATATGAATGATGGTGGGAAGAGTTTTTACTCGGACATTAATAAAAAACAGGCTACCAGATCCATTGGTCCCCTGGTAGTTGGTCAAAATACATTAGTAGCCCCTCAAGAAGTTGCAGAAGAATTTAACAAATATTTTTGTTCTGCGTTTAACCCTACACCCCCAAATCAACAGCATACAGGTAATATTGTTAGGGACACCCATGAAAATCTTACTGAGATTACTAAACAGAAAATAAGGAATAAACCGGAAAAAATCAACATCAATAAACCCCCAGGACTGGATAAACTCCTTCAAAGATTATTAAAGAAAATTATACCCTGGTTAATTAAACCATTGCATAACATTTTCAACCTGTCCCTATTTACAGGAATCGTACGTGGCAACTGGAAAACTGCTCTAGTAACTCCAATTTTTAGAAAGGGTAATAAAAGTGAGGTGTCAAACTATAGACCAGTCAGCCTTACAAGTATACTGGACAACATCTTTGAATCTAGTCTCAAAATAAAGATAGAGGAAGATACTGTGACCAAAAAATTAGTAGATTCTTCACAGCATAGGTTTAATAATCAGAGGTCTTGCCTCACAAATAATCTAGTGTTTTATGAAAATGTGAGTAAACTACTACATGATAAGACACCAGTAGATATTGTATACTTAGACTTTTGATAAAGTGCCCCATGATACCTTGATCAAAAAAATGCACAGGCTAGGTATAAATGGTGTACTAGTAAATTGGGTGGAAGAGTGGTTAAATACCGTACACAGATTGTACGTGTTAGGGGACACTCCTCAAGTATGGGTGTGGTCACCAGTGGAGTGCCACAGGGATCTGTTTTGAGACCTGTCTTGTTTTCCGTATTTATATCTGATATGACCGTAAACCTGGAGTACTTTGCTATTAAATTTACAGATGATACTAAAATTGCAGCTACAGTCCAAACTGATGAAGATATACCTAATGTAATTAAAGACCTAAAAACTCTCAAAGAATTGGCACAACTAAACAATATGACATACAATAGCAACAAATGTGTACTTATGCACTTGGGTGATACAAATAAAAAACAACAGTATACATTAATGGTTACGACTTGACACCTACACAAGAGGAAAATGACATTGGAATCATCATCAGCTCAGATTTATCTTTCAAAAGACATTGTAACCATATTATAAATCGAGTTAACAGCATAATAGGTTGTGTTAAAAGATCCTTTGTCTCAAGAAACAGGGGATGCATTCTTCCACTTTATAGAGCCTATATAAGGCCTCATTTGGATTATTGCTAACCACTGGGGAGTCCATATTTGAGAAGGGATATAAATAGGCTGGAGGGGGTTCGATGCAGAGTAACAAAAATGATAGATAATATGCAAAATAAAAGTTATGAGACAAGACTTGAGAAACTTAATCTATACATACTGGAGTCAAGGAAAATCAGGGTGATTTATTATTAATGTTTAAAATATCAAAAAATGCTGAACTGATGTCGGACTTGGGTATGACATTTAATGTACGGGACTGTAACTTAAGAAGTCATACACACCAACTTACACTAACATATCCCAGAAAGGACAACAGATGCTTCTTTTTCACTCAAAGAATAATCTCCTTATGGAACACACTCCCTAAATCTATTCTTGATACTAACTGCCAGGAGACCTTCAAGAATAACATAGACAAATACTTATTAAATCGAGGGTAATTTTTCCAGCCTGTTGGAAACGTGCACATATGGGCCATGGCCTTCTGTACATCTATTATTTCTAGTATGAATCCTAGTATGAATCTTATTTGATCCAGCTCACTGGAAGACATGCCCACTTTCCTGAAAACATTCTGCAACAATTTCTCTAGTCTGGTTAAGTAAGCAGATAAGGGCTTTCCCTTTCTTTGCCTAACAGCTTTCAACTCCCACACTGAGTCTTCAGCAGTATCAGTACTCCAAATATGTACTCTAGGGTGGGCACAAGCTTTTTCTTTTTTTCAGCCTCAGAGCATTGCCAATCCTGCACTAGCATAGTAGCTGAGTCCATCCAGGTCTCCAGGTCATCCTCCCCATTGGGCGTGGGAAGGGTGCCCAAAAACATTTGCAGCTTGCGGTAAGAGTCGTGACTGATTGAGGGCACATAAACAGGCGTGGGGGCTGGTGCAGGCACAGCTTCAGGGACTGGCATGGGTGCTGATACTGGGGCAGGCACAAGTGTGGGTGAAGGTGCACCTGTAGATGCAGGAGCCGGTCCTGGGGGAAGGGTACCTAGAGGGATTTCAAACAGTTTTTTAAGTCCTTGATGGTTTAACCCCCTGCTTGATACAGTTTGGCTAACTTTTCTTTGAGTCCACCAGATTCAGTGGCCCCTCTGGTGTGGACATTATATTGTACATGCTAATTACTTTCCAACCCACCCTGGACTCAACAGGGTGAACAACACTGGGCACTCTGACTGTCCACTGGGGTATTACATTCCACCAGGACCGTTAGTGTCCGTGTAATCAAATCAGCCTGTCACCCCTTCACAATAGCTCTACCAAGGCATTTGACTTTGGCAAGGACCTCCTCAATAGTGCTTTTACTGGTGCCCATGGGAATGTCTAGCAGCAACAAAGCTTTTTGGGGGTCAATCTCTTCTGTCTCACAGCAACCAAGCAGATGGAGTACAGCCATCTTAATAGCAGGAATGTCAACACTAGGATCAGTAATTCTCTCCATTTTGGCACTGATATCCAGGTGGGGCCCAACTGAAATTTTTGTAGTTTGGCCACTAAGGGGTGATAATTCCAGCAGTGCCTCCAAAGATGTAACCCGGGAGCCACCTCCCAACAGGCTACAACTCCTGCCTGCCTACTTAAATGCAGGTTGAGGGGCCTGGGTTCAAACAGTAATGCTTTGATATGGTGCTTCAACCCAGAGAATTTGTTAAGTGGATTAGATGTTAAGCCTGCACAACCCTCTGGGAAGTTGTACTTACCCACAGCCCCACCTAGTGACCCCACACAAGCAGCTTTGCAATACACTTTACTTTGCATTCAATTTACAATTAAGGGAGAGTGCTAATAATATGCTGATGGTGACCACACTTACCAACAGGGTCTAGAACTCTTGCATGTACCCTGTGCCTTTGCAAAGAAACAGTTTATCAGCAATAACAGTATACCTTTTGACTGACACAATGACTTGAAACTGAGTAGTAATATGCTCATTAGCCAGATTAACCTTCAAACAGTAAATCTGATTTATTTGGGAGAACTGAACAAGAGAGGGGGTGTGAATTTAGATAAATGATTAAGGCACGCTTTGTGGTACAGTTCTGATAGAGGCAGCACAGTTTACCCACTTGCAAGTTGCAGTCCTTGGTATGTAAGCTGGCAAAAAAACTGGAGACAATTCTGGTGACCCCATGCTTGTGATATAGGCCACAGTCTCTGAGGCAAAACAGCTTCTCACTGAAATACAAGTTGGAGATCTTTTAAGCTCTGATCCCACTTCAGTTTGGAATTCCAGCTCTGGAGAAACATTTCCTCTTTTTCTCCCTTCTGGAGGATTTCAGTTTGTTCTGCAGACTTGGCAGTCCCAATCACTCAGCAATAGTTTCATCTGAGAAGAGGCAAAGCAGGCCTCTCCCCAAGTTGCCCGAGTGGCACAGAGCCTCCTCCACTCTGGAAACTCCAGCCAGACTCTCTAGACCTTCCCCAGTTCAAACAGTCCCTTCTAACATAAGGAGCAAAGTTCCAGCAATTCAATTGTCTTGCCAAGCTGTTAATCACAGTCTAAGTTCCCTTATTGGCTTGCATTTATTTTGTGTATCAATAATTATACCTTCTTTTTCCCCAAAAAGTCCCTGGCACAGTCCCAAGAGCCTCTAGGAATAATCCTGGCTTGTGATTGGCTGCAATGCTGCAAAAATGGCTGCTAACATATTCAAATTCCCAAGTAGTTCATATAGTTCCCACTTTAAAGTTCTGGTGCAGCCAGAGAGAATATTTTTATTAGATAACAACCCCACAGTTACATAGCCCATTTAGTGCCCTTCTAATCAACCACCATATTTTATAGTTACACACACTATTTTCCCTGTCACTGCTGCCGAAACACAGACCCCCCCCCCGAGGCAAGCAGCTTCCTCATTAATATTCATGAGGGCTATTTAATATTCACAAACCTCATTTGTGCCTCGATCCTAGCACTTCTCACGCTCATTATTTAAACTATCTAGAGGACTTTCTTAGCCCTTGCCAAGGTCTCCAGTCCCCAGTCAGGCAAACAAGGGCACCGGGACCATGGAAATAGCTACTGTTTGACTGCGAAAGCAGTCAGAGAATTAGATGCACTTGCTGCACAAGCACGAGCACCTGCCAGCTTAAGGAAATGCTGGCAGCTTGAAATCCTGCTCTGTGAGCCCAAAAATGAGCTGAATAAAGTACAGAGGCTGTTTGGGGAACCTAGGGGCACACACAAAAACTTAGGCTGTGACGGTGACCTTATGGGGAGATATGGGGGACACCATGAGGAAATGTAGGAAAAATGGGAGGCATTAAGGTAAGCCCTCAAACGGGGGGGGGGGCATTACACATGTAGACCAGCTCTAGTTTTACAGGATTCAACTTTAAGAACAACCCCACTGGCTGACCGTAAACTAAGTAGCATATCGCTAATTGAAAGAAGATCAGAGAGCGGGGTAGGGATAGAATACAAAACATTTGAAATGACTAAACAACCAAAAAAATATTGTATGCATTGTACTGGGGATAACAATCTAAGTTGAGAGTATAAAAGACAATGAGGAGTACATTGAGGAGCTACTAAAATGTAACTGGGTTGCCGTGTAACTACAGGTTACTACTCCTGCCTTGCAAGCTTGTCAAGGTTGAGGGGCATAGGTTCTGCTCTTAAAGAAAAAAGGGATTTCTTTCCCAAGATAGAATTAAATAGCCTGGTACCTACACCCAGAGTAAATTATATTGGACCAGTTGTTGGTGTGGCACAACCCCCTGGGATGCTATAACTACTTATCTTCCCTCACAGTCACCCCACACATTACCATAAACCAGTGCAATACTTTACTGAGTATGCAGATAATGACTATCACTAATAATATGCTCACAGACAGTAGTGAACTTTAAAAATAAAAGATTTTTTAACGGGGAAAGGGGAATGAGAGTATAAAGCTAAATACTGTAGCAGCTGGCAAATTTGATGAACTAGTGAAACCATAAACAAGAACATTAACAGTGCCCATTCCTAACAATAACACCAGCAATAAGCCCAGCTCCCCACTGGTACCAGTGACCCCTAAAGTTAATCTGTGTACTCAGGAAGAGTTGCAGGCCTCCATGGTGCAGCTGGTTGGCTGGCATTGGTGCACTTTTAAATAAAACAGAAAGATGTGATTGAACTGTGTTCTACTCCCTGCTCAGGGCAGGCCCTGTGGTTACTCACAGATCTGCAGACACTACACAGGTCTAAATGTAACGGCTGGAATGACCAGTGGTGCTGGGATGTCTACTAGCAAAGCAGGATGCTGGCAGCTTGTCACCTTCAGGCTGATGCTGGCTCTGGCAGTTTGTCGGATTAATGTGGCTGGTAGAGTCTGGCGTATATCACCTTCTTTGAGATGTTAGGTTGGACTAGTACTGGGGACCAGAGCCACACAGGTGCCCCACATGTCCAGGCACCTAATTCCCCTGGACAGGTGATGGGTAATGCCTAGCTATGGCACTACCTGGTTGATTCCATAGACCAGCCTGAAACAGTTGGTGACTCCAATTCTCGAACTCAGGAATCACCCAGTCTCTATCTCACTGCAGACCACTGACTTCAGGGCCTCTGGAACATCCAGCCCACTCCCTAGGGCTATGGGTGACAAAACAGTCTATATGTAGTTTCACATCAGGTTCTAATCTCAGCAGAGTCTCTCACTTCATCTGGCTTTCTCAGGCAATTGGAACTTTGATAAATGTCTCTGGTTTTAGCCCAGGCCACACTTCAGATGCCTGGCAACACAGTCCAGCCCTCCTTGCTGGCTGAGGGTATGTCTCAAACTGCAGAAACTGATCTTCAAATGACTCTCTGCCACTCTCTCTCTCTCTGGCTTTCCAGTTGATAGAAAGCTTTTGAACAGTCTCCTATAGTTGGCTGTGGAAGCCTTAGGCCAACTTCCAAACTTAGTCATGACTCACTCAGCGCTCCCTTGTTTCCTCGGAGAGCCTCAGGTAGAACTGTCATGAGCTGTGTTCTCCCTCCACACCTGAGGAGAGGAAACTTGAGGGAGGCAGTATAGTGCAGTGGTTTAAGGCTCTGAGCTGCAAATCTGGAGACCTGGGTTTGAATCCTACAGCACCCACTTGCATAAACTGTGTGATCCTGAGCAAGTCACTTAACTTCCCTGTGCTCCCAGGTTGCACCTGTAAAAAAGATTTCAGCTTAGAGTGTCTCACTTGGTTAAACAATTAAAAAAAAAAACCTGGCAGCTCACTGGCTGACACAGCAGTCCATCACAGAAATTAATATGTATAAGGTACATTTGTCTGTTGATTGGGTGAAACTAAATGTGCCAAGTACATTGTCTGTTCCCCCTTCCCAGGAGCCATAGCAACAATTCATAGAGCTCATTGAACATTGATTGGGTTGAAACAGGGTCAGGGGTTACCAAGATGGTGTCCATGTAAACATTTTATACCGACTCCTAAGTTTTAAGTATTGTTGCACACAAATGAAACAGTTTTAACATTAACTGCCCCAGAGTCTACTAGCTGCTCCTCTGCCATGTTATCCGATTGTGGCAGGGGCTTTGTAAAGGTCCTATTTTGGCTATCAATAGCACCATAGCATTAGGTCCCCAGGCGACCAGCAGAAATACACAGTCACTGCACAGTCTTTGGTTAATCTTAAAATAACAGTACACGTTAAACATTTAACATATGTACAAAATTCAAATTTTTTAGTCCCCAAGGTGTGTTTGAACCTTCACTAGTGTTTAAAGGATCTCAAAGGTCAGAGCACACTGGCAGCAGCCTTGATACTGAGCTGAAAAGAAGTTTCAACACAGAGCACCACAGCACTAATGGGATTCACAGGCAAACCACCAGCTTGCACATTCAAGTAGGGGACAGCTCAAATGTACGCACACTGAGCTGTACGGCACTTTGCTGTTTGAAGCACTACAGGCTGCGCTGTACTGCCAGCTGCAGTTTTAACTATTTATACTCAGTCCTCCAGTCCCATGCTTACTGGCACTCAGGAGCTGGTAGGAACATTTAAGTGGCACCAGGGAGCACAAAACTGGCAGAAGCAGATGGCTGAGAGGCAGACCAGGTAAGCCCCAACCATGGGGGTGGTTACAAAAATAAAATGGTAAATGTTGTTATAGATAACAGAAAGATATTGTGTCTCCCTAGTACCAAAATAAAAAAAAGGCTTGATACATAATCAAAATGAGGTAGAAAATAACCAATGGCAATGGCTTTGCGGGATTCAAAAGAAAACAAAAGTTTCAATTTATACAGGGCACTAACTGTTTGATTACAATCATGACAGACAAGCTTTTTATGGTCAGAAAGGGTAAGCAAGGGATCCAAAATAACTCTTAAGTATTTAAACAGGGATACTTGCTCAATTAAATTACCTTTATTGCCATAAAGCTTTAGAGCTGGGCAGTTATTCAACATTGAACATGACCCAAAAAATCGTAGATTTAGTATTCCTTGAATTAAGAATAAGCAAATTATTAGAGAACCAATTATGAAAGGAAAAAAAGTCAGTCTTAAAATCTTAGTTGGCTTTGAGAGTTTCTTAGCTGAAGAAAATGGATTGAGATCAGCAGCATAAAGTAATGAATTACAATTCATAATTACAAATGTAAGAGAGTTAACAAACAGAGTAAACATAAGTGGCCCTAAAACTGATCCCTGAGGTACTCCCTAATCAGTTTAGCTAGTAGAAAATACAGAGGAAATCCAACAAACTGAGAGTGATGCAATAAATGATCCTCAATCCAAGAGACAACATTAGATGAAAAGCCTAAGGATTCTAACTTTAGACAAAGCAATTTGAGATCAAGAAGATTGAAGGCCATGGCCAGGTCCTTGAACACTGCTGCAGTAAGCAGGCCATTATCCATACCACTCATGGCTGAGTTCATGAACCTGACCAAGGCAGTCCCCGTACCAAAACCCATTCAAAATCCATGCTGCTGTGGACAAAGAATATTCTACTTTTCCAAATAGTTATTAATTTGTTTGGCTACAGTGTTTTCAAAAGTTTATTAATAGAATTCAAGACTGAAATAGGATGTAAATCTTCAACAAGGGCAGCATGAGATTTCTTAGGCACAGTAATGATGTGTACAGATATGTACAGGTTTAAACCTTTTTCTTGAAACAACAGGCTAGGTGTCCAAAGGGACAAGAAAACTTGACTTTTATTTCAGTGCTCCTTCGTACCCTAAAGTGAGCTCCATTGGATTCCCTTATTTCTCAGCTGTACTATACCCTTACAGAATTAGAAGAAATGTCTACGGAGTACCTCAGAGTAAGATGGCAAAATGACCTTAATATTGAAATATGTAGCAGTCACGGGGACCAGTACCTTACATACATCCACAAACCTACGTCCTTCCACGTGAGGAAGGAATGTTCCTGGAAATGTTTTACCAGATATTTTTCTACCCACACTCAACAAGCAAAATTTGACCCCCTGCTTAGCTACACTTGTTGGAGAAAATGTTGGGAACCCAAAGCAACACATGCCCATATTATGTGGTCCTGCCCAAAGTTGCAGGTATTATGGGGAGATCTGCAGCAAGAACTGATCGATATCTTCTACCCCATCCTACACCTTACCCCACAATTGATTCTTTTCCTAGACGTGCCTGAAGAACACAGGCAGCCACATACCCCAACATTGCTATCTATTTGTATTTTGTTAAGTAAAAAAGCAGTAACAAAATTATAGTTATCTGAGGAACCTCCTATGATACAACTATAGCAGGAATTAATGATTGAAATTTACAACATGGAGAAACTTACAGCCCATCTGCAACATGGCATCCCTAAATCTGAGATTCTGTGGCTTAGATGGGTGATTCATATCCTATCTAAGAAGAATGATTTTGTTCCATAATCTGTAAATCATTAACATTTGTAGTATTTGGCAATGTAACCTGATTATACTGGTCCAGTAATGTACCTTTTGAATTCTATATATGAATTGCAGCATGTTGTTATATATTTGTGGAAAAATTAATAAACCTAAATTTAAAAAAAGAGCATCAAGAGAAAACCCATGTTGGGTGGTAAAATGTAAAGGAGGGAGGGGTGGCCCAGTATTACTCTGTGGAGGAGATATTCTAGAGGATCTAGTATTGCAAATAAGTAACTTTCTCATCTGGACAAGAATTCCCCCTCTGTAGAGCACCATGTTTTGGCTTAGTATAGATAAATAAAAGTAATGTAAGAAGCCATTGTCAGGGTAAGTTGGAATAGAGTGGCCTAATAGTGCAAAAGCTTGAGAAGCACAGTAAGTCTGGAACTGAACTGAGTTTAGGAAATTATATTGAAACAGTTGTGTGTTGTTTTACACACTGCTGCAAGTTGGAACCCTGCATATCTTTGCAACAGGAATCAGATGTAGATGTGTAACTGCAGTACCAGTTAAAAGCAGAACCAGTCTAAATTCTTGTATGGTGATTTGCACATACTTCCTACGATGCTTTGCATTATGAGAATGTGTAATTGTATATGCCTTTGAAACCTGGCTTTATTGCCAACACCCTTTCTGGGTAGCCCTTGTCTCATTTGTTTTGTGCTGAGGTTATTTGTCTTTTATGTAACACAGGTACCTCTTACTCATTGGAATGGGTTCTAACTGTCCCATCTAATAGCTTTTCAGCTGTGAAAAGAGGAATAATTTGCATTCATATGTTGCTTTTCATACACACTGTGTCCCAAAATGTTTTCCAAGCAATGGCAGAGACTGGTGGCATAGTTACTGTAATATAAACAGTGGCAGTCATTCCAGTCATCAACACCCAATCAAAGGCATATACAACCCTGAACTGGCTTTATTGGGACAGTGTTTGATGCAGCTGAAAATCCAACTAAGGAGGAGTGGTTTTGATAATGGTTTACCCATAGAGTTTGAATCATAAGTCACAAAAAATTAAGACTTCCTGGTAACTTTCATTCTGTTTATACCAAAACTTGAGTCTTTGACGGTCTACTCAGTGGATAAACATCTGATAGCAAAACAAAATGTTTATATTAAATGCACGCTGAAAATAGAAAATGGACCTAAAAATATATGTTTTGACCTTAGGTCTTATTCAGGAAATATCTAAAAGTGAAAAAAACAAAGTTAGTGAAGAGGGGAGGTAAAATAAGGGATATATGTGTGGGGAAAGAAGAAAGGGGAAGGCTCAGGGAGAAGTGAGAAAAGGCAAGATTAAGAGAGAATCTGTGAAACAAAAGGGGGGGATGATGATAAGAAAAACAAGGCATAATAGGAGAAAATTAGCCGGATAAGTCCCCAGGTGGCATTGAAGATGGTATAGTAAGAAACTGTAGTTTGCTCTGCTACTGGTAAAAGTCTCATTAAAAACATTTTTATCTGAGCAAGCTTTTAATGGGACCTGATTTATTTTAGTCTTATCTTGTTAGTATACTGTATAGCTTATTGTTCTGTTTATGTTTGTAAAGCACTTAGAGCCCTTGATTGATTGAGTCCTATATAAATAAAAGTTGCCTTGTCTTGTCTTAAATCTAAAATCATCTTTGAGACTCTCCTTTGAACCCCTTTGAGTCTTTGGATATCTGTTCTTAGATAAGAACCCCAGAATTGCCAATAGTATTCAATATGGGGCCTAAACAAGGATACATGTAGTGGCATGATGACCTCTTTGTTTCAAATTGTAATGTTTATTAGCTATATGTCCAGTCTTCTGTTACATTTCCTGATAACCATTTACACTGAGTTGTGTGTTTAAGATTGCTAGACACCATTTCTCCTAAATATTTCTCATTACTGGACTCTCTCAGCTGTACCCCATTCATACTATAGCGAGCTTCATATGTTCATTTCAATGTGAACATTTGCCCACATTAAAGTTCTGTTTGTCTGCAGTCGTCCACCTTTCAATCTCAATTAATTCCCTTTGCATGTTAATTTCATATTGTCTGTAAATTTAGCCATCCAGTCCTCATATAGACATTGCATCCCAGACACATACTGTAGATATTAAAAAGTGTTGGTACCAGTACAGACTCCTGGGGCACACTGCTCATCACTGAGTCCCAACCAGAAAGGTATCCTTTAATCCTGACTCTTTAGGCACTTTTATACACAACTTGACTGGAGCACTGCCATCTGAATTGGCTTCCTCTGCTCTGATCACACCGCTGGTCTCATCTCTTTACACATTGTGGCTGTGCAGCATTCCTGGTAGCCTTCCCATGTTTTGGGGGCATTTCTGGCAGAGGGATTTGTGAATGCCAGTAGCACCGGTGCAGGTGAAGCAACGTTCTTACATGCTTGCAAAAAACGCCTGCACTGGTGCACACTGGTCCTAATTCCCAGCAAACCAGGAAATGCTCTGCACCGCAATGGAATACAACAGAGTGGCTTGCAATGCTCCGGTAACTCTTTAAACTGCTTGATCTGCACTGGTGTAACTCACTTACACTGCTGGCAGCAGTGCAGATCTGGTAGTGTAAAAGCCCCTTTTGCTGTCAGTCTGAAAAACATGAAGCTACCCCGTTAATGAGTTGACCCTTGAAACCCATGTTCTTAGGGTTCCTGTAAGTTCCAAACGTAGCACCATGTAAAATTCATCAGTATAATCCAGATACACAACATCCACTGGATTTTCTTCTTTAAGCCTTCTACTGATTGTGTCAAAGAGATATATTAGGTTGGTTAGACAAGACATACCCTTATGGAAACCATCCTGAGTTCTGTATTTTAGTTTGTGTTCAGTTAAATACTCATCAGTGTTTTCTCTAATGATGGTTTCTAATCTCTTTTCCACCACTGACATAAGGCTTACCAGCCCATCATGTGTTTTGTCTGGTCTGGAACCTTTTATGAGTATTGGGGTGACTACTGCATCTCTCTAAATCGCAAATGTGACACCTTTCTCAAGGAATCTGTTAAATATTGCTTAAAGCAGCTCTGCAATTCAGTTTGCCAGTTCCTGTAAACCCCCGAGTGCATGCTGTCTAGGTCTGATGATTTTTTTGGATCTGGTTTAGGTAGTAACTTTCTCACCCTAGCTTCCTTGATTTTAATAAAATCAATCCCAATAACACTGTTCTTAGCATTGCTCGGATTCAGTTTGTGAAAAAATAACAGAAGTACTGATTAAAAACCTCCGCCATCTCCTTCTCATCAGTTACTACACTACCATTCTCCTCAATTAGATCCACAGTTTTTGTTCCTTTTATATGTTAATATACATGTAAAATTCCTTGTAATGTTATTTTGAATGGAGCACAATTTTTCTTTCCTCATTTAAGTTTTTGCTACTCTCTTCTGCCTATTGCACTCCTTACAAATGTCCCATATAATTCCCAGAACCTCTGCAGCATGCCCTTTTTTTGCTAACCAATGTATTTCTTTAGCCTTCATCTTTTTTTAATACATTATTTGACATTCATGGTGGTACCTTCCAGTTACTGTGTTGTTATACTTTTTATGGCCTGTGTAAACTTAGACTTTAGCTCCCGAATTTTTCTACACTCGGAATACTAAAAGGTCCTCTACAATCCCACATGGCCATAACTCTCCTGAAGTCTTCAAAATTAGCTATTTTAAGACATCTGTATGTCATAGTCCAGTGCTCCACGACCTTTTTCTTCTTGATATTAAATGGCACCATGCTATAGTAGCTAATACTTATGGACTCTCTGGCATGACATTCCCCTTATTTCATAACCTAGATGATTTAACACCACATCCATTACATTACATGCCCTAGTACTGTCATGTACAATTTGCTCCAAGCCACTACATCCTACGTGAGCAGCAACTTTTTTTCAATCCTGTTACTACCCCTGTTATTACACTAGTCGATTCCTGGTAGGTTAAAGCCACCCATGGTTATTTTGTCTTCAGCCTTTACTGATCTTACGTCCTCTTATAACTTCACTCCTGCTCTGAAATTTGGTTTTGTGGCTGATAATACACTCCCAGATGAAAAGACTGTGACCTGTCAACACAACTTTTTGGAAACATAGCTTCCCGATTGAATTTGGCTTAGGGATCTCTATGGCAGTTATAACATTCTTTACATAAATTGCCATGCCTCCATGCCTTTCTTTTCTATCTTTTGAGAAAAAATTGTATCCCTCAATATATTTAGCCCAAGGATCATTCTCAGACTACCAAGTTTCTCTCAAGCCACAGATATCTATAATTTCCCTAGTCATTAGGGCCTCAAGTTCTCCCATTTTGCTTTTAGGCTTCCTGAATTAGGTAATGTGTATTTCCACTCAATTTTAGCCAATACAGTTTCCTTAGAAGTCTTGTTTTTACTACTGTCAATAATATCCCCCAACAAATAGTACCCTTATGTTAGCTGCCTCCATTATAGAGTCCCCTCCCATAGTCCAACTCTTTACTAGTTTAAATGTTTATTGTTCTGATAGTTCTGTCTCTCAAAATCTCCTACAATCTTGCCTCCAAACTTGGTTAAATGCAGACCACCCCTTTTAATATAGCATTATGTCCCTTCCAAATCATTTCCAGTTTCTTTGAGATATGAAGCTTTCCTTTTTGATCCAGATTCTGAACCAATAATGAATCTTTTTAATACTGCACCCTCTCTCTCTCTTCAAGCTCTCAGAACTGGTAATATCCCCAATGCAATGACTAAGTAATCTCTGTTTTCAAGCTCCTTCCCAATATCATCAAAATGTCTCCTGATGTCCTCATCCAACCTCATTTCTCCCTATAGGTAAAGTAATAATAGGACTCTGCCTTGACCCTTGTAAAAATCCTTCCATATTGTCCTTATTGTGCTGTACTCTGGCTTCTGGTGGACTGTATATACAGTAAGTCAATGAATCTAAGTACTGAACCCCCAGTCACCACAGTGTTATGTGCTATGCCTGTGTTCTAAGTTGGCTATTGTGAATCCCCCACCTCATGTCTAGCGTGTCCTTCGGTTGATATTGTCACATTACTTTCTGTCATTTTATCAGTAGTTATCTCAATTAAAATCTCATATCTATTTGAGATGTTAATAAGGTTGCAGTCAGCAACCGTACCCCTTTTTCTTCTTTTCTCCCACTGTACCAGACACTAACTTGCCTCACTCTCCCCGGGTCACTCTCACCCTCCACTGTCTGTGACCCATAGAAACATAGAATTTGACAGCAGATAAGGACCACTTGGCCCACCCAGTCTGCCCATTTCCCTACCTACTGGATAAGCTGCAGATCCTAGTTAACCAGCAGCCTACTTCTTCCTATCCCCACCCCCTAGAATGGCCTTATAACTGTCCCATGCATGCTTGAATTCCACCACTGATTTTGACTCCACAACCTCTTCCGGAAGGTCATTTCATGCGTCCACAACCCTCTCTGTGAAAAAATACTTCCTTAAATTACCTCTGAGCCGTCCCCCCTCTATCTTCAAATTGTGCCCTCTTGTTCTTGCACACCTCTTTTTTTGAAAGATGCTACCCACTTGGACTTTGTTGATTCCCTTGAGGTACTTGAACATTTCTATCATGTCCCCCACCCCTCCTTTCCTCGAGGCTATACATATTAAGCTCCTTTCGTCTCTTCACATGTCTTCCGGTGCAGACCCTGCACCATTTTAGCTGCCCTCCTCTGGACAGCTTCCATCCTGTCTATGTCTTTGGAATTGGGTCTCCAGAACTGCACACTGTACTCAGATGGGGTCTCACCAGCTGTCTGTACAGAGGGATAATAACTTCCTTTTACCTGGTGATGCCTCTCCCTATGCATCCCAGTATCCCTCAGCCCTCCTGTTGCCCTCTCACATTGCTTACCCACCTTTAGGTCATCTGATATGACTACCCCCAGGTCCCTTCCATTGTTGTTGTTGTTAGTATCTCCCCCATTGTGTACTCTTCCCCTGGGTTTTTGTTTCCCAGGTGCATTACCTTGCACTTCTTAGCATTGAATCTAAGCTGCTCTTTTCTTTATATCTCTAGGGGTTCTGTCACCTGAGACAAATCTGTTCTCACTTTCACTTGTCACCCCAGTTGCTGGTACAGTTATCTCATTGCTTACATTGCTGTTAAATACATGCCCCTGACCAGTTTGTGCAGTAGTAATATTATGTGTAACTCCTGCAAAAGCTTCTAACTTACCGATATATTTGGCTGAGATTGTTTTTATGGTCATGTATTTCCTTTACTAGGGTTTGTATATAATTAAAGTTTTGGTTTTTGGTGTTTTATGTTTTCCTAATTCCAGTGTTTATTTTTCAACATTTTTCAGCATTTTTTATTTTTGGAAAAACAATGTTTTTTTCTGGTGTTTATAAATGAAAACATTAAAAACTATATAAAACAATGGCATTTTCTAGTATTTATTTTATTGAGTTTCTTGGACAAAATGTTAAAAGTCATATTTAACAATCAAAAAATCCTTCCACTGCATTTTCAGAAAGCGATAGTGTTTAATTGCAACACTACTACAGAAAAAGCTAGGATTTAAAGCTGAAATTGTAAAAAGGCATGCAATATATTCTTAGTGAGTCCAGTTGATTATAGTCACACTGATGAGGGAACCATTGTGAACATCATAGATTGAAGTGGAGTTTCATCTTCATCATCAGTATCACCGAGCAGGTATTGAAGTGGGTCAGTAATTAACCAGCAATCTCTATGCTTTCTAGTTTTAATCTAATGCCTTGAAAAACATCTAATGGTCTTTTTTTTTGGGGGGGGGGAGACATTATATGTTAAAACCTAAAACTCGACAGGCTTTATATTAATCACATTTTGGGCACACAAAGATACACTGTATCTCTATTTCGTCACCCTTCTCTCATGCAATTTACAATTATTGTACTGCCATAGCATGTCCTTAAAGATATATTGCCAATGCTAAACTGAAATTTGAAGGACTTCTGGTGATGTCAGCAGCTGGCATGACCACTTAAGCAGAAGCTCCTACATACCACTGATCTAGTACATCACTATCCACAGCTAAAATAAAAAAAATGAACTAAATAATTACAATACCACAAAACTACAGCCTGATTTTGGGCAACTCTAAGAAAATGCAGGGGAATCAACTCTGAAACATGACAGAATGTGGCAAGAGACAAGAGACCATAGCCCAAGCATTTCTCCCTCACAGGCCTTTGATTATTTGGTGGGCTCTGGGGGTGAGGAGAAAGATAGGAGAGCTAGAGCCAGTTCGATACTCAACTGGGAAAGCACTGCAAGTATTATGAAAATGCTTTATAAAATGGATGAAAAAGTGCCACAGAAACAGAATTTTCAGCAGAAAAGGACTGCCAGTACCTCACTATCCTATACTCAGCACTTGGGTTAGTATGCCCTAGGTGCATGATTTTGCACTTTTTGGCATGGAACTCCAACTGTCATGCTCTTGACCATTCCTTGAGTTTCCCAAGGTCCTTACACATTCTCTCCACCCCCTCTGGAGCATCCAGATTTTGGTGTCATCTGCAAAAAGGCTTGATTTCACTTGCAGTTCTTTTGCAATGTCACTTATACAAACATTGAACAGGATTGCTCCCAGTACTGAGCCCTGAAGCACATTGAGTGCTGTTAACCACCACCTTCTATTGTCTATCCATTAACCATTTCCTCACCCAGTTCACCACTTTACATTCCACCCCTAGGCTGCTCAATTTCTTTATCAGTCTTCTGCGTGGCACAGTACTGAAGGCCGTGCTAATGTCCAGATAGGCAACTTCCACTGTCCTCCCCGATCTAGTTCTCTGGTCACCCAGTCAAAGAAATCAATCAGCTTCATCTGGCATGACCCCCACCCCATGAATCCATACTGCCTTTGGTCTTGTAGCCCATTGGAATCAAGATTCTCTACCAACCATTCCTTTAACAAGGTTTCCATTAATTTCTCCACCACTGATGTGAGACTGACTGGCCTATAGTTGCTAACCTCCTCCCTGCTGTTACTCTTATGGAGAGAGACGATGTCTGCACTCCTCCAGTCCTCTGGCATCACAGCTGTTTCCACTGAGCTATTGAATAGGGCCATCAGTGGGGCACCTAGCATCACCCTGAGTTCCTTTAGTACCCTTGGGTGTATCCCATCCAGTCTCATTGTCTTGTTCATTTTCAGAGCTGCAAGTCTCTTCAGGGCATCAAGAGAGATTTTAAGCAGTTGGAGCAAAGAACAGCAGCTGGAAGAGCCAGTCAATGACCTGCTGGAGAAGCATCACAGATTCAGGTGCTCCTTAGCTTACCTTCACCAATGAGAAAGTACCTCACTAAGTGACCTGAGGATACTAAAGCAAGAGCCCAGAGAATAAACATTCAGATTATTGGGTTTCATGATGGTGGGGAGCATAATAACTTTGAAGCTTTCCTGACCTCGTGGCTAGTGCAAGAATTGGAGTTGCTGGAGACATCCGGTCTGGGTATTGAATGGGTACATAGGGTCCTGGGTCTCCATCTTAAATTTGCTGCACCCTGAGGCTTGTGATTATAAAATTTCTAAAGTATCCAGCCAAAGAGACAATTCTCGGCAAGGCTTTGGCCCCCTCCGAAAAGATTTAAACCTGGAAGGGCAGAGAATTTTCATGGACCAGGACTTCTCACCTGAGGTGTTGACCAGGTGCAAAAAGGTCCACTCAGTCATTCACGACTTGAAGGAGAAGGACATAGCAGCACAAATGAGGTACCCTGCTAAATTAGTACTGTAGTGTTTACTGATAAGGAGGGCCCCAAGACATATGACTCACTGCTTGCAGTCTCAAAGTACTTCCAAAGTCAAGAGATAGAAATTCAGGACTTCAAGCAAGAAACAATAGAAAAAAAACTTATTGGCACAGTCTGGGAGTTAGCAGTTGCAAATGGGAGCATCCAGTGCAGGTGGGGGGAAGGGGCATGCACTCTGGTTCACTTGCAAGCAGACACCAAAAGAATGTCATGGGTCACAGCAAAAAGGACAAAATGTAGATCTAAATCCAGATTTTTTTCCCTTGTAAACAAGGGCAGGTAATTTGATCTCCCACTTGGGGTCAGAACCTGTACTAGGTACACATTTATTGTTCAAGACATGTGGGGCAGGTTTGCAGAGTGGACCCATTTAACCCCTCCTCACAACAGTTTTCTCATCCCTTGCCCAGCACAAATTGAGCTTTCATTGGTGGAGTCAGATCCTTGGGCATGCCTAGTGTGAATGGACTTGTCTGCCATATGAGGAGTTGGTGGCCTGTAATAGTTGTCCAGCAGGAATGTAACAGGAATAGAGCTTAGCATGGAGGACTGGCAGACATTTCATGAAGCACCATAAGTTCTGTGTGGACAATGGCATAGTAAAGTGTGCACAGTCATCCTTTCACAGCATAGAGCTATCCTTGGCACTAGATGGAAAACTACAAGACATGCAGACTTGCTTCAGTGGCAACCCTTCCTACCCCCCCAAGTGATAGTAGTAAGAACTGCTATTGGGGATATTTGACAGCTGAGGAGAGGTGGAAAAGGGAAGCTACATAGCAGCCCAGCCATCAAGCGAATAGATTGCACTTGAAACTGCAGGGGTGAGCACTTGTGGGGCAGATGCCACTATAAATTGATATTCACATGGCCCTGAATGGAAATCTGCTGCTGGTGTCTTCCCAAATTTTGCCTTACAGACACTGACATATCTGGATTAGACACATTTATGCAAGCTAGGGATGTTATAAATTTATTGTGAAATGAGCAGAGGGGATTTCAGCTTTAAATCAATGACCTTACTGAGTGGGTGCTGGGATTGGGGGAATCATTGTTATATTTATTGCTAAAACAGACAGAGATATTAGTCAGTGAGTTCCACTGGGGGAAGGGGCAGGCCTTCTGGGGCAACTGGAGGGTGGGTCTCTGGCTGGTGTGGGGGACATTACGTATGTGGGGGATGGCCCTCCCCCTAGAACAAACCTCACAAACAGCTGAGAGGTTGTATACTAAGATCTATAGATCCAGAACTTTTGTTGTACAGCTGACATAAGATGACATACACCTGTGAATGGGACTGGATAGCAGGAGGCCTCCACCCAATAATAATGGATGGGACCTCTTGCTTATTGATGAGTATGAAACATTTTTGTGGTGGGTTGAGGGACACAGAAATACTAAACCCAGAGGTAGCGCCTCGAGCCTTACTTGGCTGTCAAAGAGGGGAACAGAGTCAAGTGCAAGCTCCTATCAGAGCTAAACTTCAGGCAGAAGGGCTGTAGCCCTTGGTAGGCAGTTCAATCAAAGCCTATGGTTGCTGCACTCACAAGAATGTCAGTCTCTGTTGAGCTCCTAAGCATTCAAGTTTCCAGTTAATACTTTTAATGTTCTTGTTTTTTTTGTTGTGGGGTGATGGCTATGTGCTTATGAGAAATGCTGGGAGGTAATCTAGGATGTGTAATATATAACCCCAACACCTTTAGTTTCTGGCACAGTGGAATTTCGTAAAGTGTATTCAATAAATTTTAAATGTTAAAAGAATCAACAGTATGGTTAAAAGAGCCAGAATGTTGTAGGAAATAGGGCCCCCTGATGAAGCGGCATGCCCCCGATCATTCCTTAGGATGCTAAGCATTGCGGTTAGCTCCACTGGTCTTTGTTTTTTGTATGCTGCAGTTTTGTTAATTAAATAACCTCAGCAACAACTGCAGCAGTTACTGGTTTCACTTTTGTTTGTGTTTTGAATTCAGTGCTATTTTAAGCAGGAGTACCTTGAGTGTAAGCTGTGTGTTTTTCGTTACTCAGGTTTGTTGTTTTTCACTTGGCCTCCAGTCAGTATGCATGCAGCTCCTGTGTTCGGGTTGATTAGGAAGGGTTACTGCTTCAAGGTATACACACACACATGTTGATAACCTGGGGAGGCTGGCCATCGTATCTGGCACAATGACTGGTAGGACTTTGCATTTTATTTCTAGCTATAGCTCACTCCTCTAACAGCAGAGTTTCGCAAACATGCCTTCAGAAGAGTGACCCAGTAACCAGAGAACCAAATTATTGGGGGGTTGGGTGGGGATTGAAACTGTGTTGAGGACTTAGTGATGGACTGTTCATCTGGGGGCCCTCTGGGGTAATCCAATTGTCTCCCAAGCACTGTCAGCACTTAGAACTGTGGGAGGGTTTATGGAACCATGGAGATTAGACAACTTTGTGAAACCATAGTGTAACTCCTCCTCTCATGGGTAGGGCTTACTAGTTTTGCCTCCTTGAATCTAGTCCTGCCAGCCCTGGATCCATGCTGCCCAGAGGTGCTCCTGCCAGCCTGTTGAGCCTGCTTGCTCTGAGGTGTGGAGGAGCTATTTAAATAATTGGTGCTCTGTCATCTAGTGGCACAGCAAAGTTCATGTTAGGGAAGCTGTATAGCTCCTGCTATGTTTGACCCTATTAGCTAAAGGGTATATCTTTAGTGTGTTCCAACTCCTGGGATCCTGAAGCATATGTAGGGGCTCAGACACAGCTAATGGGAAACAAAGGCAAGTGAGCTATGTAAATAAATGTGTAACTGTAAATATGTGTTTTGTTGCTTTAAATCTTTCGACAGCTCGTGTGCATGCTTTCTGCCTGCCACAGTGGGGACTTAGTGCTATGGTACAAGTGACAGGCAGACCAGGAACCTATCAGTGCCCATTCCACAACCAGATAACAGTACATAGCTGCAGCATCTGACAAAGGGCAAGTTGTATGTCAAAACAGTTTGGTTTGCCTGCAGCAAAGATTGCAAAGTTGGAACTTGGTATAAACTGTTTACATGCACATGGACACCATCTTTGTGACCACTGACCCTGCACTACCCAATCAGTGACTGAGGCATACTAAGGACTGTAGCTATGGCTCTTGGTTAGGGGGTGTGAACGTTGCTCTTGGCTCCTTTAGTGACAACCAGTGAGTTAACAAGAAACCCCTAATGCATATTAATTTTTTTGATGGACAGCTAACTTGTTCAGTCTGGAGTGGTGTTTTCCCCCTGAGGCAGTTGGGGAGAAGGTTTTTCATGGCAGTTTGTTGCAGAGGCTCTTTGAGGAAAGAGGGGAGCAAAGAGAGTGAGTGAGAGAGACACTGGGGAAGTCAGCCCACGACTTCCATAGCAACAACATTGAGACTTGCTGAAGTCTTCTACTAACTGGAAGAGCCAGCATCACAGTTCCCAGTTGGAAGAAGATAATTTGGCACCCTGAGAATAGCCCTTAGTACGTACGGGGCTGGGACTGAGTATACAGAGCCTGAGGTGTATTCCAGTGACAGAGAATGACAGAGAACAGCATCGGGAAAAGCCTGCTGAGTTTCCATTGCCTGTAGAGCCAGAAAGTGCTAAAGACTGCTGCTAAAAAGTGTGGAATCCTGTCTAGAGACTATTCGTGCTGTCTTGGAGAAGGTTCCAGGAACGAGGACCATCATGCCCGGTACTTCTCCCTAGGGCTCTGCCAAATGTAATCGGGCAGCAGATAGTCTATCCGACCTCCTCGGCTCATTCCCTTTAGGCCATTCTCTGTAATGCAAGGTCACTAAGGAGTAAGACTTCGGTGATGGAGTCATTCATTGCTGAATCCTCAGCAGACCTTGTCTGCATTACTGAGACCTGTGTGGGCATGACACTGGCCCTGTGCTGGCAGTCTCTGTTCCCCCATGTTATTCAGTTTTGCATTGCCCAAGGAGGGACCGCAGAAGGGGAAGGGTGGCCATCTGCTTTAGATATGCCTTGGGCCTCACTGCATTCCTAGTGAGAACACCAGTGTCTTTTGATTGTGTGGTCACTAAGTGTGCCTTGGGAGTCAATGGTAGGATAGTCCTCGTCTACCGGCCTTTACGGGGTGAGATTTTTTTTCCTGTAGGAGCTGGCAGACTTCATCGCTGAGCAGGTGTTGGAGTCCCCTAGGATTTTGTCCTCTGGGACTTTAATGCCTGGGTAGATGATGAATACTCTCATTTGGGACAAGAGCTCCTCCTGCTGATGAATCAGCTGGGATTGTCTCAGGTATTTACCTCCAGGATGCACAAACATGGCCAAACCCTAGACCTGGTCTTCTCACTCGGACTTGACATTATGGCAGTCAAGGTTGTTCCAGTCAGTTGATTGAATCATTATGCTGTTGCATTCCAGTGCGGGACTTCCTGCAAATTAACTCCTGTGGAGACTATCCGGCGTCATCCGAAAAATAAATTGGAGCCTTGTCAATTCCAGGAGGTGCTGGATGTTTTGAGATTGATGCTAGCTTGTGCTCAGGGTTCAGAGGCTGGTATTGAGGCTTATAATACAGCCTTCACTGAGGCCCTGGACCTGATTACACCTTTCCACATTCGCCCCTTGACCTCCTGACGTTGCTAACCTCTCCTCCCTGGTACACAGTATCCATTCCCTAACATAAATAGCCACCCTTCCCCCTCTTCCCCCCTCCTGGTCCCTGCAGTACACCTTGTATCCCAGGACTGTGAGATCCCAGTCATGGTATTGGGTGGCCCAGGTTTCTGAGATGGCAGCAATATCTGCCTCCCTTTCCACCATCAATGCCTGGAACTCTGCCACCTTGTTTGCCAAGCTCCTTGCATTCAAGGATACAACAGTACAATACAGTTTGAGTTTTCACTGCTGTGCAGATGACACTCAGCTGTACATGTCTTTTGCACCAGGGACATGTAGTGCTGTCAAAGTGCTGAACAAATGCATTGCTGTGATCCAGGACTGGATTAACTCTAACTGGCTGAGACTTAACCCAGATGAGACAGAGGTTCTAGTGACTGAGCCTGGCCTCAGGCATGATCAGGATGCCTCCAGGATGACAAAAGGTTTGGTCCTGGGGTCAACACCATTGATGGCATCTTCTAGGGCAAGAAATCTGGGCATTGTCGATGACAGGCTGACATTTGAGATGCAGGTGTCAGCGGTCATCAAAAGCAGCTTTTACCACCTGAGGAACATCACCCGGATTAAACCCCTAATACTGTCTGAGGATCTGCCATCACTGGTGCACACTTTTGTGACATCAAGACTTGACTACTGTAATTCTCTATACCACAGGGGTCAGTGGTGGGAACCTCTGATGGCTGCAGCTAGTACAGAATGCAGAGACCAGGCTGCTGACAGGACTATCAAGGACCTGTCATGTGACTGCAGTCCTGCGTGGTCTGCACTGGCTGCCAGTCAGGTGGTGGATTCTCTTCAAGGTGGGCTTACTCGCTTATAAGGCCTTTATGGATCAGGCCCTGACTACTTGTCAGACCTCCTTACTCTTGACATCCCAGCTTGCTCCCTCTGTTCCTCCACCCAGGGCCTCCTGGCAGTTCTGAGGACTGGGCCAAAAACCTCGGGTGATGGCTCATTCGGGGTGGCTGGCCTGGTCCTCTGGAACTCACTTCCAAGATCCTTGATGGAAGCCCCTATGGTGGAGGTGTTCAGAAGGGGCCTAAAGATCCAACTCTTTAATCTTGCTTATCCTGCAGATGTATTTTAATCAAGTGCCTGATGTATTTAATATTTTATATGATTATTTTGTTGATTATTTTTAAATAGTGATTTTATTATCATGTCTATCCTGATAGCTGTCTACTACTGTACTGCACCCAGAGCCCCTTGGATTGGGCACCCAACTAACTAAATTTTACTTACTTACAGCTCTTGGGCTAGCAGTTTAAGATGCTGGTGTAGGCATCAGGATTTGGCGGGATCACCAGCGGGGATACCAGAGCTGGGGGAAACCCATCAGTACTTACAAAAAGGAAGTCTCAGCTGGTCTTCAGTGGGCTGGAGTGGTGGTCCTGTTTTGGCTATGTAGTTCCACTGCAGCTTTTTTGGTCTCCGCAAAATTTTGCACATGCAAGGGGTTGCTGGAAAATCTTGGCATATTGCCCAGTCTGGTATTATGAAGCCTGGAAGGACAAAGGTGGGCAAACACCCCACCCTAGTGTGTAGTTTAGCCTTCACATTGTTAAACTGTTGTCTTTGAGCCTTTTAGGTCTCTGCTAAAGTCCTGGACCACCAGTACTTTTCTACCACCAACTGCTATTGGGGTGGGGATCTTGGCCACCCTGAACATTCTCTTTTTATCTGTGTAATGATAGATTTAGGGAGAAAATGCCTGGATCTTCCTCCAGGCCCTGGCTTCAGACCAGTGCCAGGTGCTCCCTTGACTTCATATATTGCCACCTCCTGACTCAACTTAATCTGTTCCACTGACCATTTGTGCACTGCCACCTCCTGGTTTCATCCCTTCAGCCTCTCAGGGAGCCCTGTTATTCAGAGATGAGAGCAACATGCTGTTCTCTTGGTCATTGGACTTTAATTGGAGTTCTTCTGAAGCCACTTTAAGAGCATTTTGCTCCTGCCCCAGGTCTGAAAATGTGTCCTCTAGTTCACGTATGTGCCTCTCAGTCTCATACAGGCAGGAAGCATGAGAGGCCACCTTCTGAGAAAGTCATGTACCCTGTAAGTGGGAGATCTGGGCTGTCATGTTCAAGAAGCCTGCCATCAGCTCCTGATTTAGATTTTTCAGCATACTTGGGACTCCTGTTAGTGACTTCTTGAACTCTGACAAAATAGAATGTTATTTTTAAGATTCTTCTTCAAGATCGTTTTTTAAGAAATGTTAATAACATAAATAGTATAAAATCACATAATAAATTACATAAAATGGTTTTATTTCACTAAAAGCATGTATTTATTATTATACACAAAGACTATGGGTATTTGTCACACTCAAGCACTTTACTGGGTCACGATTTAGGGATGTAGTTAACTGTATGCTGCACTTTAAATCAAATAAGAGTAAGTGCTATGATTACCTTAAAATGTGGATCCAGACATCTCCATGGTAACCAAATGATTATAAGAGTAAGCATGGATATGGTGAATAGACAACTGTGAGGATGGGGTCACATGACCTTGAAACGTGAGAAAGAAGGTTGGGATACCTGAAGTTGAATGGCCACTGAATGAAAGAGAAACTAAGCAAAGCAAAGAATCAGCTACAAGTCAGGGGCAGCGTATAATGAGGTGCATGAAGCACATGGATGGAAATAAGCTTCAGAATCAATTAATGGCTATGGTGAACTGAATGGTGTCAGTACCTGCTTGAGGAATGACAACAGGAGTCCTACATAACCACAAAAGGAATTTACTGACAATAAGATTTACAGGACTGCCATTACTAGGATTAGGCAACTGAGCCACAAAGACAGCTCCAGGGTAATGTGAACTGAACTTTATCTTTTTTTTTGTTTTGTTTTGGCAACAACAGGCATTGGGAGTCTGTAAAACATTTGCACAAAACTTGTAGTATTTTGCGCAAATGAAAGTTTGCAAATCCGAAACAGTAGGAACTTTTGTTAGTATCTAGCTGCATTGCCTAATAAGATGACAGGATTCCAATAAGAAATGGGCTAAGGTCTCATTAACTGAAGTGTGTAGGTGGCATATTCTCTATACATAGCATACCCTGCCCGTGCATCAACATTAAGGGCTGGATTCACAATGCTTTCTGAAGCTGCAAAACCTTCCCTAAGTCCCTTAAACTGCCATAGCTATGGAAACAAAGGGAAATTTGCACTGAGTGCTATTCACAAAACCCTCCACAGCTGAGGAAAAACACACTACGGATTGTGGAAAAAAAGTGCAGCTGCGGAAGACCCTGAGGAAAAAAAGGTGTGAGATAAGTAAGGCACATCCCCTGAAAGGCTATTCACAACCAGTTTTTTCCACAGTTGTGGAAAAAATGTTACACACAGTGGAATGAGGTGTAACTCTCCCTCAGCAAACTGCAGTGGTTCCCCAACAATTGGAATCAATTAAGGTAGAGGTGAGCCACAGATAATAGCATCCCAGATAGTATAGCAGTGGCTGATGTTACAGCAACAAAAGCACACATTGCCATGATATGGCAACAGGCAACAACCACCAGACCTAGTGTAGGCCATGATGGAGCCCAACAGGTAGTAGAGTCTGGCCAGCCTGCAGTGAGTGCTATCTCTGCAGGCAACAGGAACACCCCAGGGAGGGAGGACCAGCAGTGATAGTAGGCCACTGTGGTGCCATGGTATTGCTGGTACCTGTGGTGCTGCAGTGGTCCCAGTTGAGGGACTGGTTGGTGGTCTCTTTGAGGGTGCTTTCAGTTTCATTCTAAGGCAGCAATGTTAAAGTCTGCTGCTCCAGCTAATTAGGTTCACTGCTGCTGTGCCTCCTAAGCCATTTTCACAGCTGTAGATCTGCAGTTGCGGATTTTCAGCACTTGTTTAATTTTTACAGCTGCTGAATTTCCGCAGCTGTGGGGATTTTATGGAATTCTGCACCTGCACAAAATTTATTTCAGAATTTCATGCAGCTGTGTTTCCACAGTGCTGCAGGCCTTTTTTCTCACAGCTGTGGGATTTTTGGTTTAGTTTGTGAATCCTGCCCTATATCTTTAGGTTCAAGTTAAAAGAAACTTTGAGCACAACAAAAACCCTTTTTTCTTGCTTCCAATGGCTATATTATTGTTTGTAATGCCCTCTAGCCCCTTACAATCTTTGTGAATGCACTGTGTGTAATTTTATGTATCTGTAAAATGTAGCAATACTGTCAATACACACTTTCATAAGTAAAGTCAGAGAGTACTGTTGCACCTGGGACAATAGCTGTGCCTGTGGTCGAAAACGTTGTATACACAGTATGAGACCCAGAAGCTTCGGGGAACTGGCACCAGCTAAGGCAATATCGTAATAACTGTTATCAGTGCTTCGCTTGAGTAAGTTGCGTAATAAAGCAGTGAAAAAAACTCACCAAAGGACTGTAGCCAATATAAGCAACACATGTAATCCTTTATTCCAAAAGTTAAAAGTTCTCCACACACTGCATGCATAAACTCACTCCTCTCCACTTCTTGGATCCTGCTTCCTACGTAACATCAGTGTTACATCACCAAGCACCTGACATGTTTCACTCATTCAAAGCTTTCTCAAAGGTACAAAAAATGCACAAAGCACTCTCTATAAGGGAGAGTAGTTAAAGTGACGGAACATCAAGTGAAATTATTAGAAAACACACATATAAATTAAAATTACGATCTATGCAGGACTTAATTGTTTTGTAATGGGATAATTATAAATCTCCATTTTTACTTAAGACAAACTACTATTTCCCGTGCTGACCAGGTTCATATAATCATAGGCACTAGATGCAATTTTCAAACCTGCACATGAAAGAGAATCAGAGATTGCACCATTTCACTGCTGTTTGTTGAAACATCAGTGCAAATCTGAAAAAAGAAAGATATAGATAGAAGACAACATTTTTCATATACACAAAATAACATATTCAAACTACTGTACATTCTATTGCTCAGGTTGCTACACAATTTAAGGTTTTCTCAGGAAAGGTTTTATTTCCAATCATTCATTTAAACCTTTTCCCTTTATTCCCTTAAAGGCCACTATCCAATATTGTTCTTGTTTTAATAAAAGTTTATTGTAATCTCCACCTCTTCTACTCATTACTGTTTTTTCTAAGCCAATAAATGTAAATCCATGTTCTGCCTTGTTTCTTGCTTTTTAAAAATGCACAACTTGGGCATTTTTGCATCTCCAGTATCAATAGATCTGTTGTGTTCTCCAATCTGGGTTTTAAAAGCCTGTTTTGTTTTCCCCACATTAAAAGCTGTGCATTTACACACAGCCAAGTATACCAAACCACAGGTGGCACATGTCAGAAATCCCCTTACTGGGTGTGTCTTGCCTGTAAGTGGATGTTTAAACACCTTGCTATTTACCACCTGTAGGCAGAACTTACAGTCCCACATTATGGCTACTGTGTTCTCGTTGTGAAAACCACATTCTAGGTTTCATGTTTAATAGTTGTACTGAGTGAACCAAACAATCTTTAAGAATTCTACCTTTTCTAAACACTAGTTTTGGACCTACTTTTGATAAATCTTTCAAACCTGGATCCTAACATATAATATGCCAGTGTTTCTTTACTATATTTGCAATGTCCCTTGACTGGGCGTTATAGTTGCTCACAAAACACATCTGTGTGTCTTGTTTGTTCATGTCTATTCCTTTTCCTTTCAAAAGATTCTCTCTCAGAATATTTTCTACTTCCTCTCTTGCTTTTTGTACCACATTACTAGCAGAACCTCTAGTTAGTAATCTGCATTGTAGATCATCTGCCCTTTCCTTATATAACGTCTGTGTCCCACAGTTCCTTTTAGTCCTGATGAACTGACCCTTCAGTATACAGTAGCTCTAATCACATGTCCCAAGTGGCTACTACTGGCCTGACATGAACAAACAAGACACACAGATGAGTTTTGTGAGTACTTATAATGCCCAGTCAAGGGACCTTACAAATATAGTAAAGAAACACTGGCATATTGTATGTCAGGACCCAGGTTTGAAAGATTTATCAAAAGAAGATCTAGAAATAGTGTTTAGAAAAGGTATTAGTCTTAGAGATCATTTGATTCACTCAGTACAACCTTTAGACACGAAACCTAGAATGTGGTTGCCACAACAAGAAAATGGTAGCCATAAATGTGGGACTGTAAGTTCTGCCCAGAGGTGGTAAATAGCTAGGTGTTTAAACATCCACTTACAGGCAGAACACACCCAGTAAGGGGATTTATGACATATGCCACCTGTGGTTTGGTATACTTGGCAGTGTGCAAATGCATAGCTTTTTATGTGTGGAAAACAAAATGGGCTTTTAAAACCCGAATTGGAGAACACAACAGATCTATTGATAGTGGAGATGCAAAAAATGCCCTAGCTGTGCATATTTCAAAAGCAAGAAATGAGGCAGAACATGGATTTACCTTTATTGGCTTAGAAAAACCAGTAATGAGTCAGAGAGGTGGAGATTACAATCATCTTTTATTAAAACAAGAACAATACTGGATAGTGGCCTTTAAGGGAATAAAGGGAAAAGGTTTAAACAGACGATCGGAAAGAAAACCTTTCCTGAGAAAACCTTAAATTGTGTAGCAACCAGAGCAATAGAATGTACAGTAGTTTGAATATGTTATTTTGTGTATATGATAAATTTTGTCTTCTATCTATATCTTTCTTTTTTCAGATTTGCACTGATGTTTCAACAAATGGCAGTGAAATTATGTAATCTCTGATTCTCTCTTTCATGTGCAGGCTTGCAAATTGCATCTAGTGCCTATGGTTATATGAACTTGGTCAGCACAGAAACAGCAGTTTGTCTTAAGTAAAAAGGGATATTTACAGTCATCCCGTTATAAAACAGTTAAGTCCTGCATAGATTGTAATTTTAATTTGTATGTGTGTTTTTAATAATTTCACTTGATGTTGTCACTTTAACTGCTCTCCCTTATAAGGAGTGCTTTGTCCACCTTCTGTACCTTTGACAAAGCTCTGACCAAGCAAAACATTTCAGGTGCTTGGTGATGTAACACTGATGTTGTGTAGGGAGCGGGATCCAAGAAGTGGCGAGGAGTGAGTTTATGCATGCAGTGTGTGGAAAACTTTTAACTTTTGGAATAAAGGATTACATGTGTTGCTTATATTTGCTACAGTACTTTGGTGATTTTTTTAACTGCTTTATTATGCAACTTACTCAAGTGAAGCATTGTTATCAGTTACTTCTATATTGCTTTAGCTGGTGCTGGGACCCCAAAGCTTTTGGGCATCATACTGTGTATACACACTTTCATAAGCATTGCCTTTGTGCTATAGCTTCAAGGTATATTCATTGTAAAATATAATTTAACTATATACTTCTGTGCATTTTATAATACTTAATAGTAAAGTCAGTCCCTTCATTTCCTACAGGGATTATCTGGTTAGACATAAAAGGAAGAGAGTAAATAGAACCCATGCAGATCTTAGGGATAGTAACATATAGGCAGTATAGCACAGTGGTTTAAGGCTCTGAGCTGCAAATCTGGTGACATCCAGCACTCCAGACCTGGGTTTGAATTCCACAGCTTCCACTTACATACTGTGTGACCCTGAGCAAGTCACTTAACTTCCTTGTGCTCCCAGGTTGCACCTGTAAAAAAGCTTTCAGCTTAGTGTGCTAATCCTGATTAAACAACTAAAAAAAAAAGGAAAAGAAATCTATTGTTAAGTAGTATAGTTGGTGACTGTAGAGTGGTTGGAAATATTTGGCATTCCTGATGAAGGTCTGGATTCAAATATATTTGATCCTTCTTGCTTTTTTATACTACAGCTCCCAGTGAGTAAGTCACTAGTACATTTCACAGTTAAGAAAGCAAGTCTTATAGTTTGTGGGTATCTTTCTATTTCCTATGTCAGTGAAAAATGTTTGAAGTCACCATAGCACATACATTGTTTTAGTTTTTTTACCATGCCATAATTTGCCTTTAAATTATTTTATAAATGCAGTAACTTGTACCTTGTCTTACAAAGGTTTGACTAGTATCCAGCAAAATTTCACATCCCTCTACAATCATCCGCTCTATTGCTAAATTCTTCCGAATATTTTCTGTTTCACTCACTTCATCATGCATTATCCTAGGAGGAAAGCGAAAAACAAACAAACAAACAAAAAAAATAATCAGACACCTTCTTTGTTGCAGTGTGTGTTGCTCTGTCTGTCTCACATTAAATGTCATACAACAAATCTTTAATAAGTGTTTATCTGTTAAACCTGAAGTTCATGTTAGTCCAGCATTCTTTAGCATCCTACTCATAAAGGATCAGAAAGCATGTCATGTAGGACATTTAAAAAAATATATTTTTTATAACATTTTAAAAATTATACATCCACTACCTGTTAAAAACATTCCACCAAAACACTAAGGATACAACATAAGATTTATTTTAAAATCCAAAAGTAATTATAGATAGTTTAACTAAAGGTTTGGGAGATCAAAATGGTTAATAAAGAATAATGTAACTACAATTATTAGAGCACCTTTAAAAATGTCAAGACACTGTACAAAGTCAGGATACAAGAATAGCCAAGGAGTGTTAAAAGTTTATCTGTAGAAGTGAGTTCTTAGTTTGCTTTTAAATAGCACAGGATCAACATAAACACTGATTTGTAGAAGTGCTACATTCAAAGATGAGGCCCATGGACTGAAAAGGCTTGATCCCTAAATGTAGCCAGTCTGGAGGTTGGAACATTGTTGAAGTGTGCATCAGAGGAATGAAGCTGACAAGTCTGATGGCAGTGATGACTAGTTTGGATAACTATGAGAGTCAATTTTGGCATTTAAATATGAGCAAATGTATTTTGTAATTAATTCTATATTTCATGGTAAGTCAATGAAGTTTGGCTAGCAGTGAAGAGTCATGATCAAACTTTCTAAAACCAGTGATCACTTGAGCTACAACATTTTGGACAAGCTGAATGTGATTCAAAGTTCATGCTGGAAGACCAAATAGAAGGTGTTGTAGTAGTCTAGATGACAAAAAAATAAAACAATGAAACTGGAGCGCAGCAATGTCACAGCTTAAAGAGAACAGGACATGTGTGCTAATGGGCAGTAAAAAATACTCGTATTTACAAAAATGAAATTCATACCTCCAAATGATCCATATTTAAGTTACAGTACCTGAATAAATTATGTGAAAAACAGTATTTTCAATTGTTTTCTTTTTATAGACAACATTTGACACAGTTCTCTTTACAGAATCAGTACGGTAATTTGGAGTGTTACTATGTTATGGCTTGGGTACAGAATGCTAAGCCATGAACTGTTGATCTATCAGAGCCATGCTTATAGTTCTGCAAACAAACTAAAGTGTAATGAAAACTCCAAGTTGCTGGTTGCAGGAAGAGAACTGTAACAAAATGTTGCCCATAAAAACAAGACAATGCAAAATACAAATTTTTCAAATTACTTTTTATTCAAGTACAATTAAACATGGATCATTTGGGGTTATGAATTTCATTTCTGAAATTAGTAACATTATAAACATCTGTCAATTTATAAAACAATTCCTATCATCTTTAATTAAAGGACACCTAAACAAGCTTTTTTTTTTTTTTTACAGAAAACATTTCAGAAATCTGGCTTCATAGAGCAGTAAAGGAAAGGCTACTGTTTACAGTGATGCTGAAACTGCATTTATATAATTAACATAAAAGCAGTTTCATAGCATTTGAAAAATGTAAATAATAGCTTTTTCTTTTCAAAAAACCCACTCTGCCAGCTCCCTAAGATGGTCACTGAATGTGCTACACGAGTTATGCAGTAGGAGCGAGAGAGACAGAGCTATCTTGCTCTGTATAGGGCTAACTGGTGCTCATTTGTAAGCCCTTAGTTTAGCAGTTTTCTCTAAAATGATCAAAATCTTGACTTAACATGTGTATAATGTATGATGGAATGATATTATTGATGAAAATCCATCACTTTCTAAATGTTGTTATGCTGCAGTAGCTATGTCATCGTAGATGTTATGCTGCACTAACTACATAGCTACTGCAGCATAACAACGTGGAATGTGTTCCTTCTCACACTCTATGATTTAAAAGGAAAAAAACAAACTTTACTTAAGTGAATCATTCAGTAGGTCCCTTGGTGTGGCAGCAGCCAGGTAAACAGCAGTCCCCAGTGTAGGAGGATGTTAGGAGGGATCCGATGGATGCTCTGAGGGCTTTCTCTGTTTAGCTCCATTTTATTTAAATACAATGCACCAGTAAGAAAAAACAAAACAACAGACAAGTGGCAGAACTGCTGGCAAGCAGGACTGTGGCAGAGACCAGCATCAGCGCATCAGGGCAGAGTAACAAGAGCCCCAACTGGCATCGGTTCTGGTCAGTAACATCGCAGAACAAAATTAAGTGGACAAAAATAAAGTGGCAAAAACAGTGTCACCATCAATATTAGCAGCGCAAAATGTAGCATGCCAGAACAATGCAGGCTACATGACACACAGATAGCAAACAATGTCCACTGCATGGAGGCACTGCATGGAACACACAGCAGCTGGTACCCATGCACAGGAACAGCACGGGGTGCAGGGAGATGGAACAGGGCAGGGTGCAACCACCACTGGGGGAAGCAGACCACTGGACACCTACCATGGTAATCTAATGGCACAGGCACCCACATGGTGGGGTATCCCCACCCAGAATGCTGAGTGATGGAGAATGTGTACCGGGGTAACCACTGGAGGACAGGTGGACCATGGCCACCATGCGGATGGCCGTGTATAATGCAAAGGGCAAGGAGCACTAGTCAGCATGTCCCCAGCAACACACACAACACACAGAACAGGGGAGATGGCATGCTGGCTTGTGTTCCTGGCCCCTGTGGTTCTGGTGCAGTGTCTCCATGCAGTGGATGTTGTTTGCTACCTATGTGTCATGTGGCCTGCATTGTTCTGGCATGCTTCATTTTGTGCTGCCAATATTGATGGTGACACTGTTTTTGCCACTTTATTTTTATCCACTTTATTTTGTTCTGTGATGTTACTGACCAGAACCACTGGCATCTGCTCCTGTTCTGCTGGCATCCCCTTAAAAACACCAAAACAACAGAAAAGGCCATACACTATAAAAAATAATCGCTAGTCATTTTTGTAACAGCCAGCAGAGTCTCGAGGTTGCCATTGGTGACTGAACTCTAAGTTTTCTCGGTCTCGAGGTTACTGCAGTCATCAAGGCAACCTCTTGATGCACTAACCAACTTGTTACTGATAGGTAACTAGTGATTACTTTCTATATTATTTGTCTAAATACAGAGCACACACCTTCATTGATATGCTTCCTTTCCTGGATAGATGATGAGTATGCACATCATTTAATAGTGCCAGCTGGGAAAGGAAGCATGTTGGTGAAGGTGTGTGCTGTCTCACAGACAGCAGATAATCAAGAGACTACCGTTCTCTCAAAGGACCAGAAATTTGTTAGGGGCAGTGGACATAGTCTGCTAAGCAGTGTGTGACTGACAACTGTACTTTGATGAAGGTGGGTGGATGAATGAGCAGACAAGCTGTGGGGGCAGGCAGATTGGTGGCATGATTCAGTGCATTATCCTTCCAGAAGGCAAACATGGCATTTTCTTCTTTGGATTTTACACTGGACCAATGCACTGCATTGCAGAAGGGAGAAAGACAGTAGATCACCAGGTATTTTACAAATCTGAATTGATATCGTGGAGCTGTGCAAACAGATACTAACATTTAGTGTGGTGGTATTTACTATCAGAAGACATACAGGATATGCTGTTTAAAATACAGACAACAAAGTACTTCTTTGGATTTTGCTTCAGACCAGTGCTGTGTAGTGGATGAGGGTAGAATGCAGCAGATAACGAAGTATTTTACAGGTTTTGTACTGTACTGTACTGTACTGTACTGATGCTTCAGTATAGTATGATTTCAGTGGTTTCATTAACAGATTAAAATCATAGCTTAATGTGTATTTAGAAAAACAACACACATGTTAAGTCATGATTTTGATCATTTTAGAGAAAAATGCTGAACTAATGGCATACAGTAAAAATGAGCACTGGTTAACTCTGTACAGAGCAATGTAGCTCTATCCCTCTCACTTCTATTGCATAATCACATAGCACATTTGGCAGCCATCTTAGGGCACTGGCAGAGTGGGTTTTTGAAAAGGAAAGGCTATTGTTTACAGTTTTCAAATGCTACAAAACTGTATTTATATTAATTATATAAATGCAGTTTCAGCAGCCATGTAAACAGTAACCTTTTCATTACCTCTCCATGAAGCCAGATTTCTGAAATGTTCATTGTAAAAAACTTGTTTAGGTGTTCTTTAAGAACAGGTCTTGAGGATGGTAGGTAGGTGGTAGAAAGCAGAGCTCACAATACTACTGAGATGGGGTTCCAAATGCAGTGACTGTTCACAAAGGAGTCCACAATTGCAAACAGCTGTAGTGGGATAAATGGTAAAGGAACACATGGTGCAGACCAAGATCAGATAGGCTGAGAGATGGTCTTTACTGTTCTATTACATACAAGAAGTTCTGTCTTGTTGACATTTAGACAAAGTGAATTTGTGCTCATCCATGACTGGACATCAACAAGGTACAGGGACATGTGAGCTAAAGAAGCTTGAAAAGAGTCAATAACTGGGGCATAGATCTTTGTGTTGTCAGCATAGCCATGGTAGGACAGACTATGAGTGCGTATGATGTCTATTGGAGGTGCCATATTTAGTGCAAATAAAAAGGACACCAGCATGGAGCCTTGCAGGACACCAGCTGTCACTGGTTTAAGTGAAAATGTATTGGAGTTGAAACTGAAAGTACATGCTCAGCCAATGAAAGAAGAACAGAGCCAGCATAGTACTGTGTTGCCAATACTGAAGATGGATTTCGGGTGGATATACAATATTTTATAGTTAATGGTGTTGAAGGCTGATAAATTTTCTAAGAAACATAGTGCAGTGGGGATTCCTTTATTGATGAATAATAGAATGTCATTCAATGCTTGTAAAATAATTATTTCTGTTTGGTGTGTACTCCAAAAACCAGAGTGGGATTTAGGAAGAAGTTGATATGAGGTAAGATAATCTGTTAGCTCAGTGGCTATGGGTTTATCAAGCACCTTGGAAATGAACAACAACTAAACAATTGGTCAGTAGTGGGCAGAAATATCTGAATTCAATATGTTTTTGTGACTGGGAAAATCTAAGGCTGTCTTTAAAATTTAAAATGTAAGCCTGTGTTTAAAAAGCAGGGAAGTGGATCAGGGTGGAGTGATAGATATGGCATACTTGGATTTTAGGAAAGCCTTCAACACCATTCCACAAGGAAGACTAGTGCAAAATCTGACCTGTCTAGAGTGGGACAGAAAGTAGTAAACTGGATAAGAAGTCAGTTGAGTGGCAGGAGTCAGAGGGTGGTGGTAAATGGAGTTCACTCAGGAGAGGGCAGGGAATGGAGTTCACTCAGGAGAAGGCAGGTTGTTGAGCGGGATGCCTCAGGGGTCAGTACTAGATGCAATCCCCTTCAATGTCATTATCAGCAACATTGCAGAGGGGCTAGAAGGGAAAGTCTGCCTGTGTGTGGATGACAGAAAAATCTGCAACAGGGTGGACACACCGGGGTTGGTGAAAAAAATGAGGAATGATTTATCGAAGTTAGAAAAATAGTCAAGTGATTGGCAGCTGGGTTTCATTGCTAAAAAGTGCAAAATCATGCACTTAGGGCACAGAAACCAGGGGGTTATGTACCAATTGGCAGGGGAGGTACTAGCAACTATTTGGCAGGGGAGGTACTGGCAACCACCAAACAGGAAAGGGACCTTGGAGTAATCATTTCTGATGACCTGAAGGTAGCCAAGCAGAGTAAAAAGGCAGTAGGAAAGGCTAGTAGAATGCTGGGGTGCATGGAGAAGGGTATCACCAGTAGGAAGGAGGAGGTAGTATTGCTCCTGTACAGATCACTGGTAAGACCACACCTTGAGTACCATGTCCAGTCCTGGAGGCCCCACCTCTGGAAGGACAGGGATAAGGTAGAGGTGGTAATGAGACGGGCAACCAAAATGGTGCAGGGACTGCATCAAAAGCCCTATGAGAAGAGACTAAGAGAACTGAATATGTACTAGCTGGCGGAAAGAAGGGAAAGTGGAGATATGATAGAACTATTCAAATACATAACAGGTATTAATAAGGTTCAGGAAGGTATCAATTTCCACGGAAAGACAGACTCAGTGACAAGGGCTCACATTATGAAACTGGGGGGAAGGGAGAACTGCTCAGAGAGGATGTGAGAAAATATTTCTTCCCAGAGAGGTTGGTGGAAGCCTGAAACAGCCCCCCCCAGTGGAGGTGGTAGGTACCAAAACAGTTGCATGCATAGGATATATACAAAGGGACCTTGGAAGAAAGACGAGGGGTGGGGACAACTGGAGACTGTACAGGGGCTGCATTGGCACAATAGGCAGGGAAAATAGGCAGACTAGATGGACTAAAGGGGTCTTTATCTGACAACAACTTCTATGTTTCTATATTTAAAGATGTAGAGAAAATACCAGTTGATAAGAAGTTGATGAAGCTAGTGATAAGAGGAATTAGAACATGGAAATAATTTTTGATTAGCCAGGTTGGGGTAGGATCTGTAGGAGATGGCTTTGAGGGCAAGTTTTTCAATATAGTGTGTATATTAATTCTGGTGAGAAGGTTGAAGAATGAAGATGTTGTGGAACAGATGTCAACTGATGCCACAGGATCTATCAATTTAAGTAGGTGGTGAACTGAGGAACTGTTCTCAGCTTGCCATCAAATAAATCATGTAGATCCTGTGCAGTAAGTGATGAAGTCATAAAGGAAAGGTCAGACCAGGTTGGTTTAAAACCCAGTTGTTCAGCACAATATTGACAAACCACTAGAATGAGCATCACAACAAGTTCCAGTAGCAGAATATCAGGTAAAGAAGATGCCACAGACAAGAAATGTTCCCAGAGTTGAATGAAAAGGGAATATATTGGTTTGAGTGGTTCCTGGAAACCAGACAAGGGCTGTATGTTCACAGGGTGATGCAAGGCTTGCACAAAGCCCTGTGTCAAACCTGTTTTTTGGTACAGGTGCGCCAGACACCTTTGCCGCAACTGCGCCAATTTTAGTAGGTTGGGTGCAGTTGCAACACTTTACACAATTTATGGCAGCTTGCACCATATATTTGGTGCAAGCCCCGTAAAAAGGGTACCCAGGATTGCTGCAAGCTAGACCAGAAAAAGCTGGTCTAACTTGCGACAAGTGGCGGACAGGATGGAAAATCCCGATCGCCGGCCGGGAGAATGCTGCAAGCCCAGTGCGCCATTTGTTCAATGCTTCCAAGGCTTGCACCATTCTGACCCTTTTGAAAATCTAACCCAGGGATTTTACAATGACAAACAATGGTCTCTGGGTTAGTACAACCTGAACCTATAAAGTTGGGTATTGTGCTTCTTGGTGCAGAATGTTTGGAAAGGGAGGAAACCATGGAGCAAATACCCACTCAAGGTTATGGGTCAGGACTCGTTAGTGAAGTATCTGACTATTGTGCATCTTCTCTAAAATTCCACGTGGCTAGCCTAAAGACTGGAAAAGGCCCCCTTGAGTGCAGAAGAACAAATGGTTGCCACAAAGAATATAAGAAGGACTCCACTGAAAAGATATGCTGAAACCACTCTCCTTTGAAAGTGATGAGACAGAGTATGTCAGGCGTGCCCAAAGAAACTGTAAATAATAGGGACATGGATGATATAAAGGACATGTGTGCCCTGATGATCTGTAAGATTGATGACCCAGTAAAACAATGCCCAAAATATTTAAAGAACATTCTGTGCACATTTATGATGATAGATGTTAATATTTGGAACAAAATAATACTGTACTTGATGTGACTATTATGGGAGGTGCCTCCAACACCTAGGAGGTTCTCACCACATAATACATTGTATGGTTGATTATTCCACAAGATGGTAAGCCTTGTAATTGAGGCAGCCTGGGTGTATAGTTCACATAACATGTTGCAGTTTATTTGAAGTGGGAGAGAAATGCTGGACACAGTTGGCAGAGTTGCCAAAAATAAATTGCACATTTATTTATGCACATATGCACAGCAATTTTGGGCAGCTCTGTATACCCAAGGTATTAGGGTTCATTAGCTACAGCCGAGGAAAGCAGTACAGTGCCACATGATATGGACAGAGTACAAAATAGGGCACCTTTTTCTTCCCAGGAGGGGATGAGCTGGTGGTCATTCCTGAGCTCTCCCCAGGCATGGCTCTGAGAGGGTGGGTATGTGATAGGGTAGGTCTGCCCTTTGCCCTCTCCATCACTTTCAGGACCCAATGAGGTTTTGGCAGGGGCTGTGGTGGGAGCCTGTCATACAGGCATTGGTCAGAAAGCATAAACAAACCAGGAGAAGTTATACAATTCATAAGAGGCACTTTATTATTATCAGTAACACTAAAATGGATAAATAAACATTGTGCAGGATAGCTCTTTGTACAGGCAGTTCAGATAGACACAGTTGTACATCTGAGAGTATCTTTGAATTTAACATCTGGAACCAAAACATTGCTCTCCTTTTTTATAAGATGTCTTTTTCTGACAGTTGAACTTCTGCATTATGTTCTTGTAATTTGCCTTCCTGACACCAGCCTGCAGGTGCAACAAAATTGAATGTTTTGTCCCAAGCTGGTCTCCTATTGACAGTTTTGAAAACAAGCTTGTGGCAGTCAAAACAGTTAACCCCCTATATTTCAGACTGCTTTTTTTCTAATAAACCCATAGAGCTTTTCTACAATCATTTCAAAAATATAATCATATACTGTATATTGGTAAACCAAGGGATCCCAGTTTGTCATAAAGATTCACAAATATATATTAACCACAGAGAAGCAAAGGGAGAATGAAAGAATAGAAACAGCTGGAAACAGCAAGTGAAAAAAGGTAGATAACGGGGGAATTGTGGGACCATTGGAGTGGCCAGTTCCTAGGTGCTACAAAACAATTTGATTGCACAGACAGCCAAGCGATAGATAAGTGGCAGAAAAAGGAGGGAAAAATAGATCCTTGCTTTTAACTCTCTCTCTGCATAACAAATGGAGCATGGTCTGGAACCAGATACAAATACAGAACAAGGATAGCACTGTGACCAAAGAATCTGTCCTTAATATTAAGGAGTGCGCGTAATATGTAGATTTTACAGAACATATCCTTATAGCATCCATAATATGCAATGTGCTTAACTGGCAGGTTTTACTGAATTGCTTCTTTCTCCACTCTGCCCTCTGAGGACCATATAGGAACATCAAAAATATGTGGTTCCGGTTAGTAACATCACAGAACAAAATAAAGTGGACAAAAATAAAGTGGCAAAAAGTGTCACCATCAATATTGGCAGCACAAAATGAAGCGTGTCAGAACAATGCAGGCCACACAACACACAGGTAGCAAACAACATCCACTGCATGGAGACACTGCACTAGAACCACAGGTGCCAGGAGCACAAGCCAGCATGTTATCTCCCTTGTCCTGTGTGTTGCCTGGGACATGCTGGCTTGAGCTCCAGGCCCCTTGCATTATACATGGCCATCCACATGGTGGCCATGGTCCACCTGTCCTCCAATGGTTACCCCAGTGCACGTTTTCCATCACTCAGCATTCTGGGTGGGGGGACACCACCATGTGGGTGCCTGTGCTATTATATTACCATGGTAGGTGTCCAGTGGCCTGCTTCTCCCAGTGGTGGTTGCAACCTGCCCTGTTCCATCTCCCTGTACCCCTGTGCTCTTCCTGTGCATGGGTGCCTGCTGCTGTGTGTTCCAGTGCAGTGCCTCCATGTAGTGGATGTTGTTTGCTACCTGCATGTTGTGTGGCCTGCATTGTCCTGGCATGCTACATTTTGTGCTGCCAATATTGATGGAGACACTGTTTTTACCACTTTATTTTTGTCTACTTTATTTTATTCCACGATGTTACTGACCAGAACCAAAATATCCTGCATATACACACATCTGGCTTTTTCAGTATTGTTAGGCATGCAGTAGCTGTTTCCCCATACAGCACTTGCATAAGCACCAGATTCTTCAGAAAATCAGGTCTATACTCTTTCAATCATTTTCAGTTTTCCACTCATTCATAGCCTAATTTGTTTTATGAAATTGTGATTTAAAAAAAATTTCAAATCAGAACTTGGCAGTAAAGATAAGATGGATACCATGGCAGTAGGAAATGAGTACACTTATTGTTTCTCTGTTGGTGTGTATGGAAATTTCTGGACACTCATCTAAAAACTGCTCATGCAATTTTGTTTATTAAAACATAACTTGGAATATATTAGATTTTTTAGGAGATATATAGAGACGGAAGAGACATAGGTACAGAAAAAGAGATACAATAAGACCTAACAAGCTACTGTAGGTGGGAAAAATATTTGTTTTCTGCAAGGGCATGTAAAAAATGTGAACTGATTAAAACTTGTGTATAAAATTATTGTATGTCATGAGTCAGCAATAAACATCTTTGTCTAGGGACAAACAAGCAACACAAGCAACACAAGCAGCTCACCTGAAGAGCTGGGGAAGCCGAATTTCCAGCCTGATTACTTTCGAGGCAGCCCCCCCCACAAGCTCACTGCCAACCGCAGCAGGCACTCGGGACAAACAAGCAACACAAGCAGCTCACCTGAGGAGCTGGGGAAGCCGAATTTCCAGCCTGATTACTTTCGAGGCAGCCCCCCCCACAAGCTCACTGCCAACCGCGGCAGGCACTCGGGACAAACAAGCAACACAAGCAACTCACCTGAGGAGCTGGGGAAGCCAAATTTCCAGCCTGATTACTTTCGAGGTAAAGAGAGCCTCTTCTCTTCGTCTGGACGCCTGCAGGGGTGCTACCTGATGAACACTTATATTTTATGAACTTTGTTCCCTGTTCACCTCTGGGTGGGCTTGTTATTTGCTTTTCTTTGTGCTACTAATGCTGAAGTGTAAAGCTAGGGATTCACTGGGTGCCCTAGAGTTGCCTTGCTGATTATACTTTAAAGCCAGACATACTAAGCAGCTAATATAGAGCAGACTTGTTTAATTTTGTGGTATTGGATCTAATTGCTGATTATACCTTAAAGCCAGATATACTAAGCAGCTAATATAGAGCAGGCTTGTTTAATATTGTGGTATTGGATCTAATTGCTGATTATACCTTAAAGTCAGATATACTAAGCAGCTAATATAGAGCAGACTTGTTTAATATTGTGGTTTTGGATCTAATTGTGCTTGTAACTGAAGGTATTAGGATAGCTGGGTCCTAGTGTGACCTCATTTTGGAATAGCCCTGTTTGCTTAGAGTAGAGCCCCTTTGTGTAAGTCACAACATTTTCTCCCGCTGCATAGTAATGAGAGGCTTTTTTTTTCTCCACTACATAGGCAGCCCTTCCCCCCACAAGCTCACTGCCAACTGCGGCAGGCACTCGGGACAAACAAGCAACACAAGCAGCTCACTTGAGGAGCTGGGGAAGCTGAATTTCCAGTCTGATTACTTTTGAGGTAAAGAGAGGCTCTTCTCTTTGTCTGGACACCTGCAGGGGGGTGCTAGCCCGACGGCGCTTCGTGCCATCTGCCCCACCCACCCCAACCACCGACCCACCCAGGGGCGGCTATCAATTTAAGGATCCACCCCATGACATCACATCCGGTGACATCACGTCCTGTTGCCCAGAACCTATCTCCCCACTTTCCCATTTGCAGGTTATACCTGCTGGCCACTAGAGGGACCTATGCTCCCTCGCTACTTCTCTCCCTACCTGTACAGTACTCCTTCCTTTGATCTTGCTCACCACAATGTATTGACCCTGCCTCATGCTCTGCCTCTGCCTATCCCCACTAGCAGTGCACTTGCCCACTTACCCATCTGCTACTCCACACTGTGCCCTGGCACCCTCCCTCCCTCCCTCCCTTGCTCCTGAACCTGCTCTTGCCCCTTGGGACCTCTGTGTGTCTCAGTCCTCCCTGCCCTCCCCCTAGCTTCCTCCTCACCTCAGGCACATCTGGGAGTCTTCTTATTCTTACCTTCCCTTCCTGTACCACCGTGCCCACCCCCTGCTCCCTTAACATCCCCTCCCCCCCATGTCAATCGTAGGAAAACCTCTCACCATCTCCCAGCCAGGGTGTTAGTCATGCTACTACTCCTGTCAGGGAACATTCCTCCAAACCCTGGCCCGGTTCCCAGGAGCTCCCCGACTAGCACCACAGGCCTATGCTTGGTCTCCATGAATATCTGTAGCCTTCTAAAAAAGTTTGACTCACTACAATGCCTGGTCACATCAATTAACCCTGATGTCATCACTCTGGTTAAGACCTGGCTGTCAAAATCCTCCCCTGACTCCCTGGTCTCCCTTCCTGGTTTCACCCTCTTCCGGTCCGACCGTGTTGGGAGATGGGGCGGCGGCTGCACTATTTATGTCAAGGAATCTCTCCCCATACTAGCCCTGCCTACTCCAATCCTTGACGCCAGGGCCCAGGCGCTTATGCTGAAACTAACCCCTGACCCTTTAAAGGGACCCCTTTATCTGACTACTGCATACATGCCCCCCAGTGACCAAACGCAGGCCATTGCCTCTCTTGCAGAATACCTTTCCTCACTACCTCCTTCTGCTGATCAAATTCTGGTGGGTGACTTAAATGTCAACTGGCTCAGCCCCTCCTCCTCTACCCATGACTCCTTTTCTGCAATAGACCTAACACAACTAGTTACCCAACCTACCAGGACTAACCCCAAGAGAGGCTCCAGTACCCTGCTTGATGTGGTACTCACCAACCACCCTAATTGGATCCCCAATGTACAAGTCCTCCCAGACTCTCTCAGTGATCACTCCCCCATTCTATTCCACTGGTCATCCTCAGTCCCCAAACCCATAGCACAGTCCACATGCCGGCAGCATCTAATACCTGTTGGTCTGACAAAACTTAAGGAACTTCTGTCCCAAATTGACTGGTCTCCTATACAGGCAACTCCTGACATTGACACAGCTCTCTACTTCTTTACCCAAACTTTTAATAATGCCTGTGATATCTTTGCCCCAATGTTGACCCGCCGTTCTAAAAGGCAGAATGCCCCCTCGGTAACCCCAGCTTTGATCCACCAACTCAAACATAGGGACAACCTATGGCACCGTGCATTGAGACTGGCCCACCCAGTGACAGGCAGTTATATGCTGCCACCCGAAACAAGTGCACTCGGGCCATCAGAAAGGCCAAGTCTGAGCACTATTGGTCCTCACTCACAGCCTCATGGGGGAACCCCAGAACCTTCTGGGATAACATTAAACAGTTAAATGGGAGTGCACACCCCCCCCCCACCCAGATCAACATTAATGGCGTGATCTCTTCAGACCCAGCCCTCATAGCCAACCACCTCAACACCTCATTCACTGACCTTAGCCCTATCCTCCCTACAAATCTTTTTGACCCTCCTCCCCCAGCACCTGCCGTAAATCTTTCTCACCCTTATTTTCTCCTCCGCCATGTTTCTGCTCAAGAACTTAGGCGCACCTTGTCACTGCCCTCAAGAGTAATAGTACGGGCAGTGACACCCTGGATCTGTGTATCCTACGGCTGGTCTTAGACACAGTCCTTACCCCGATCATGTGCCTCATCAACCACTCTCTTTGCCTGGGGAAGGTTCCAACTGCCTGGAAAGTTGCCACTGTCACCCCTATCTTTAAAGGTGGTGATAGGACTGTGGCTGGAAACTATCGGCTGATCTCCATTCTCTCTCTCTCAAGGCCTTGGAAAAGTGGTAGCCTCTCAAATCTCGACTACCTCTCCACCTACAATGTCCTATGTCCTGGGCAGCATGGCTTCCAAGCAGGCCACAGTACCAACACAGCCCTCCTAGAGTTCTCCAACTTTCTCCACTCCTCCTTAGACACTGGTTCTCTGGCTGATGCGGTCTTCATTGACCTCTCTAAAGCTTTCGATACTGTCTCCCACCCCCTCCTTCTTGATGCCCTTAGTCTCTCTGGTTTTGCTGCTGGGCCTATCTCCTGGTGCACCAGTTATCTGTCTGACCACTCACAGCGTGTAAAAATTAATGGGACCTACTCAGACATCTGTACCATCTTTTCTGGGGTTCCCCAGGGCTCCATTCTGGGCCCTTACTATTCTCCCTTTACCTTAACACCCTTTCATGCTCTTGCTCGGGGAACGTTCTATTATATGCTGATGATGCAGTCATCTTTGCCTCAAGTCGTAACCCTATTGCCCTCCAGAACTCGCTGCAGAAGTCCTTCGCTGAAGCTGAGGGCTGGTTCAAGGAACATAGATTGGTGATAAATCTTAAAAACAAAACCATGTTCTTCACTCATCCTCAAAACAAGTCCTGCAACTTCAAACTCCTCATTCACTCTGGGTCCTCTTTCCCACTCGAACAAGTTTGCTCCTATAAATACCTAGGGATCCATTTTGACCCCTCCCTCTCCTTCCATGGACACATCGCTGCCCTAGCCACTGCCACTAATATCCGATTGGGCATCTTACATTGGTATAAACACTGCCTCCCCCTGGAGGCTCTTTGACTTGCAGTCACCTCCTCTATCCTGTCCCTAGTGGACTATGGACTGCCGGTGTATGGTGCTGCTGATCAGACTGCACTCCATAAAATTTGCACTACTCTGAATAAGTCCTGAAGGTTAATTACTGGGGCACCTAGGCTAACACACACCTGTCTACTGTACGCTAAAGTGCTGGTACTTGATCTTGATGAGCGCCTCAAATATCTGACCTGTACTCTTACAAAAAAGACCCTCCTTGGGCTATCCCCGCCTGGATTGACCACCACCATCCGCCGCTCTGTCCCACTAGTTCATGCTGGACCTCTGGGAAACCTCTCTTGTTATCCCTAGAGCTAGGACCTCTCACGCCAAGAGCCTTCAGCTTTAGGGCCCCTCCTGGTTCAACACACTGCCCCTCCATCTCCGAAGCTCCAACTATATCATGCTTCAAACGCCTCACGGAACCACCTGTTAACACCAAGTTGTCACTGCCACTAGTCAAAGCCGTGACTCAATACTAATGACAAAGCTACTACTAAGCTGCTAAGGACAACATAACTCTGGTATTGTTTGCATCAATCCTACCTGTACCAGCTTGTTTGTATCTATGTCTTAAGTTACTGTTATACTGTGTTATACTGTGTATTTTCCTTTGTCTTACTGTGACAAGGTACCTTTGTAAATGAGCCTATGTCTCAAAGGTTTTCCAAACTGCTGTCTAAATAAATAAATAAATAAATAAATAAAAACAAAACTTTGTGGGCTGGCATGGTGGTGCTGAGGGTTGAGGCACTGGACACCACACCTTGTACCATGCTGGTGACCTGGGTTTGGGAATGGACTTGGGCCATCGGGGGTCAGCCTGGGGGGAGGGTGTGGACTTGGATCAAGCTCCTGACAGGAAGTTCTCCTTTCCCAGGGGAGGGAGGTTTGCATTGCACAGCTTTGGCAGTCTCTAGCAGTCTGGGGATCACCTGATGCAGTGCACATTCCAAGAGGGGAAAGTGGCACAGCAAGACATCCTGCAGGTGGTGGCATGCCTGCACTGCACTGGAAGTCCTCGCACATCTGCATTGCTGGGATGAGAAACCCCCTTCCCATTAGTAGGTGAAGGCAGGTCCAGTGGTTGTGGCCCCATGTTCCATGCCAGGCACCAGGATGTCCGTTCCAGTCCCTTCTCCAGTAGCAGCAGTCCTCTAGCACTATAGATGGAGTGCCAGTAAGGAGTGTGACAGAGCTGAATAGGACCCTGTCCCAGTTTTTATGGAAAGAGTTTGAATGCAAGGATCTGTTCTGTTTCCTTTCCTTTCTATTTGTCTGTCTGGTTGCGCAACCAAATTTTCATGTGAGACCTAGGATTTGATCATAATCATAATCATAATTTATTTATATTGCGCTTTTCAAATGCCAAAGCACAGCACATAAAAACATACATCAATAATAAACAGAAGCTAAAATATAAAGCACAATTAAAAGGACAGCAAAAAAGGGGCTAATCAAAGGCTGAAACAAACAAAAAACTCTGATCACCCTGACAGTCTTGCAATTCTTTGCCTCTCACTGTCTCTCAGTCTTTCCTTGCTGTTCTGTCTCTTTTCTCCCTTGCATATCTGCTGATATAAAAATACATGCAAATCATTATGTAGAAATGTAACTGATATTGGGATCCCTTTGTTTAGAAATATCATAGTGTTACTGTTGAAATGTATGTAACTATAGTTTGAGATGATTGCAAAAAGCTATTGGAAGCTCAAGGGGTTACCTGAGTGCAACTTTTAAGCCTTTTACAGAAGAGCTGTGGAAAAGGAGCCCCAGCTCAGGCACACTGTGTTCCTGCCAGCACCTGCCAGAAACATACAAGAACACTTTGAAAGATGCTTGTTAAGAATGGGGGGTTGGAAGGACTTAAAAGACATAGCTGCAATTGCTTGCCAGTTGGACACAGAGATTGAAGGAAAACTGATGGATCTCCTCTATTTTATTTTGCTGTTGTAGATAGTTATACTGAACAGTTTTATTATTTATGTTACTGCTTGTACAAATAAATATTTTTGGTGAACTCTACAACTGCTCCTGGTTTTCCTATGCTTCCTAACCTGTGCCTCAATGACAAGGACCATGGCGGTTCTTCCTCGGGGAACTCAGATCTGAAGGATTAGGGCAAGGCTGCACTTGGAGTGAGGGTTCTACCAAATGGAGTCGGACATCTGGGTTTCAGGTTGGATGGGTAGAGCCAGCACACTGAGAGACCATGCTGGAGAGAGGCTAATGGGTAGGGGAGAATGAACAGAGTTGGACCCCACCCCCAAAAAAAAAAAAACTTGCATTTTGAAAGCAATGTATGTTAATATGAGATATATATGCCCAAGTGTATAAAAACTCTGTGAAAGTGCTGCACACTTTAACTATCGTGATACTTAAAAATACTGAGAACATTTGCCATCTGCACTTCTTTTGGATGCTTGTATAAAATAATTTCTAGCAAGTGGCCAGTAGGGAAATGTTCTACAAACTGTAGAATTTATGTGAGAGGAATTCATTACTGAACCTTGTGCTGTTCTCTTTGTCTCTTTCTGTGTTTGACATTTACTGTAGGTTGCAGTGATAGCATGATTATACCCACTTAACGGAAAATGACCCATGACTCTCATATAGCAAATACATGACTAGGGCTTGAAGATCTTCATTATACATAGGGAATAAATGTGCTTTTGGACAGAAACGTATTATGTATGTATTCAGTTTACAATACATCTTTTTAAAAGGTGCACATTTTTAATTAACCAATTTGTTCCTCTCTAAGTTTTATTGCTGAAGTTTAATGATGGCAAAGGGGCTCTGTGATGTCATGAAGCATTTTAGGTTTTGCTCTCAAACTGCCCAGTGACATAAAAGCCAGAAATTCCCTTAGTTAATTTCAGACTGCTCTTAAGAAAATATTGCACCAATCATGCAAATGCTTCACATGATATTTTAAGACCAAGTTTATATGTAACTCTTATTAACTTGCTATATGTTTGTTGCACATTAATTGTATTTGTATAATATGTGAAATTTTGCAAAATGTTTGTCAGTTTTTTTTTTTTTTTAATATTGTACTGGGCATTTGTTATGAATAGGGCTTGACCCTAATGACTTGTTCCCTGTTTAAAAATAAAATGCCTATCTATCTATCTATCTATCTATCTATCTATCTATCTATCTATCTATCTATCTATCTATCTATCTAATTGGTTACATGATGTCAGCAAAGACTCTGTATAGATGACATTCCCACTGTGAGAATCACATTTTTATCCTTCTTTCCATCTAACTCATTTAATACCAGAAGAGTGGGGCTAAAATAACAGTAGAATAGTGATATTTTAGCTGATGACAAAATTAGCAACAATATATCACAAATGTGTTGCTGTAAGTATTGTCATGGTTAATATCTTAAAGGTTAGTGTCATCACAAAGAAACTGCACCATTCAGACAGCTACTTTCAAAATGCTGATGACATCACAAGTATCCATCAAGAGGGTCAGCATTTAAAATCAAATCTTAAAACAACATATTTCTGCATTATAACTAGTAAACTGATGTTTTATAAATCAAATACAGAATAGCTTGACTCAAAATACACAGTTCATTGTAACTTATGACGGCCAAGACTTTCATAATTCACTTGTGACTTTGCCATTTGTAAGTTATGGGTCTGCCCCCTTACACTTGTACTGTAGATACAGTAAGTTGTATATTGTGAGTCAGGTAATTGTATATCCAATATATACAATGGTTTGACTAGGAATATCAATTTATTTCAAGAAGGATTGGGTATGACCATAACTCACAAGTGATAAAGTCATGAACGAGTTAGATCCTTGCCCCTTGCAAGTGAGGTAAATTGCATATTCCTAGTCAGACTATTGTGTGTTCAATTTATATAACTCTGTTTTAAATGTATAGCTTTTAAATTAAATCTCTGCATGAAGATTAAACTGCTCCTGTTTAAACTCAGTGTTTTAATTTGGCTGCAGCTCATTGTATTTGTTACATCATAAAGCAATTTGAAAAATGCTCTTCCTGTAATAATTCCATTGTTTCAGATCTAAAGTGCTAACATCAGATGGTGATGCATATAAACTGAGTATATGCTGTGTGTGTGTGTATATATATATATATATATATATATATATATATATATCTCACATACAAATGTATATATATATATATATATATATCACACACACATATATATATATATCTATATATATATATATATATATATATACACTGTATATTTTGCATAGACAACTGTGAATTACAAGGCTGTGATTTACTGAAGGTTCCTGCTGACATCATACATTCTGAAAGGAAAGCTGAAGTGGTTGTCAATGTCACAAGAACCACAAGATGGAATTTATACAGTTAGTTGAACTTTTTTTGTATTTGGTCTGACACTGTGTATAGGGTTTAAAGCTGTCACAAATGAAAGCATTCTCACCCTTGTCAGTTGAAGGTGAACCATGTACAGTAGCTATTGTTTATTTCAGAGCACTGTACAGGAAGTAGATTTATAATACTGATTGAATGACACAGGCATTATAAAAAGTTATAATTCACAGTTTTGACATCCCAGCAATGAACTGCAGGATTTCCATTGTTGTACGTTTTCCCCAAAAAAGTTATAATATAATGGTTGTACCTTAAATTTGGATGTTTGAGCCAGCCTGGTGGTGCTGAGGGTTGAGGTGCTGGATGCCACACCTCATGCCCTGCCGGTGACCCACATTCAGGAGCAAGCTTGGGCTGTCGGAGGTTGGCAGGGGAGAGAGAGGATTGAGCACCTAGAGGACTTCTCTCCTCTCTCAGGGGAGGGAGATCTGTCATCCCACACATTGACTGCCCTCTGGCAGTGGCTGGAGAGCAGTGCAGATTGAGAGGGACATGCCAATGTCATCATGTTGGTGAGGGGGATGGGAGAAAAAAGTGGAAATGGAGCCTGGCAGGTTCAGTGATGGCTTCTGTGTTCCCATGGTGTCTGGATTAGGTCTCTGGGGGGGGAGGTTGGCACCCTCCTCCCTGGCCCCACTGTGGGGGGGGCAATCCATGGGGGATTAACCTGGGGGTAAGTGATACAGTGATGCACGGGGCCAGAGAGTGAGTCTCTCAACAAGGAGGGACTGCAGCCACCTGCCAGGGCTCCCAGGAGGAAAAATAGATAATAAAAAAAATATTTATGTTTGTTTAAATTTAAAGCTGTTGTCTGTGCCTCACTCCCCCAGGTTGCAACTGCAAATGAGACCAATTTGTTCCCTGTGTTGCCTACCTTGTAACATTATTTCAAATAGATTAAATAAGGTGGCTTTCCCAGCCATTTGCAGGAAATTATTGAACAGATGTTATTAGAAAGTTTTTGTGGCCTTCAGGTTTTTTGGTATCAAAGTCTCTTATTTGTAAATTCTTAAACTGCATCAATATATAATGACTAGAATTCCATATTTTAGGTACCTCTTAATGGTAACTTATGCAGTAGATTTGGGCTTACAAAATGGCAAACATAGCCACAGACATCCTGAGCTGGCAACACATTGTTGTTGGCATTTGTGTCCTCTTGTAAAATATACAGTATGTACTAGCAAGTAGATGCAGCGTGTAAAGCATGGCAGATGTGTAAACCTGCTCATTCTCATGGCATTCAGAATGTACTCACATATTGTCAGCTTTAGCAGGTTCTGCATTTTTACGTAGTTTACAAAATGAGTCCAAGATGTAAAACAACTGAAAGGTTTTCATCATTTTTTGCAATGAGTTATGTTTTGTAAAATGAGCTTTATATTTTTGCCATTATTTTGTGTTATACTAACCATTGTATGTCTGCTTTTGGCAGACAGCAATCTTGCTTTCAGAGCAGGGAGCAGCTGACTAAAGAGCTACAACTTTTCTTACTAATAGAACACTTCTAACTCAGCAGGAGTCAGAGTCTGTTGGGATTAAGCAAACAGATACTTTATTAGAAGTGTGGGGTCTCATTTAGAGTAGAAAAAAAGAGAATAAGTGTGTTTTTCTGTGTTGGGGAAAGGGGACTGTATCAGTTTCCTAGTTTGCCAAGTCAGGAGGAGAGAAGTTAATTGGGGGGGTGTGGCTTGGGCAGTAGAAAACCAGGTGTCTCCAATTACAGGTTCTTGCTGATAGCTTTTGGCAGACAGCAATCTCACTTTCAGAGGAGGGAGCAGCTGACTAAAGAGCTAGAACTTTTCTTACTAATTGCCCTTCTTACCTCCCACCCTTAGCCAGTTCCACTTTTATAAGCACTGGATTTGACTGACAACAGGAACTTCCTGTTTGGCAGTAGGAAGGAAAGGATCACTGAGACACATACGTTTTGCCATCCTTGAAGGAAAAGAGTAGCTCTCTCCCCCCCCTCAGCTGCTGGAGGTCTAACTCTGAGCAAGAAAGAAGGAGGAGGCTACTGAAGAATACAGGAAGTTCCTGTCCCAGAACTGGAAGGGCGAAAGCTGTAAGGGCACATAAGCAGTAGGAAGGTAGGTGAAAAATAAATAGAGAGAGAAAAGAGTAAGTATACAAACAACAGGAAAGGGGCCACAAAATAAGACATGATAAGAAGAGTGGTGCAGTGCAATGGCTATAGAGCACAGTCTTTTGGGAGATGTTCTGGAAGCTGTGATGCTGCCCTATTTGTAGATACCTCTCTGGTCTGAAGGAGTAGGTTGCCCGTCTCCAGGCTGACCTGGTTAGGATTTGTGAAACCTCCTCCCTCACCCAGGGACCACCAGGGCCACCGCTGCTGCCTCAGAGGTTGCCAAGAAAGAGGAGTGATTGGACCAAGGTGGGCTTAGGGAGGGTGAGGGTGGTGGAACAGAGGTGCATCCCTCCAGTTGTACCTCTCCACAATTCATACACCATTCTGGCAGAGAGTGTTTCCTCTATGGAGGCACCCACAGTGGAGACCAAAGAGGATGCTGGGAACCTCCACAAAGGAGACCCACAGGAGTGTGGCACTGGACCCCATAGGAGAAAGAAACAACTCCTGGTGGGGGACTTGATCATTACGGGAGTAGAACTGGGGGGAGGGAGGTAAGGTGCCTGCCTGGTGCCATGGCTTGGAGGGATGGAGAAAATCCTCAGGATCATGAGAGCAGCTGCACAGGGGAGGGAGCTGGATGTCATTGTCCACCTAGGGACAAATGGCCTGGCTGGGCATGGGATCAGAGCAGTGCAAGAGGAGTTTTTGGAGTTGGGGAGGGGCCTTAGACAAGTAGCATATATGGTAACCTTCTCAGAGGGTCTGCTTGTCTATGGAATTGGTGAGGCTAGGGTACTCTGCACCATGGGACTTAATGAATGGTTGACAAAGTAGTGTGGAGCTCAGGGGTTTGGCTTCATTAGGGACTATGGGTCCACCTGGAGGGATACAAGCCTATTCTGATGCGATGGTCTACATCAGTCCACGAGGGGAACCAGGAGCCTAGGTGATGGGTTTAAATGCTTCATTGACAAGCATTTAAACTAGCCAAGGGGGGACACTGAAAAGGAGCAGGGAAATCCCATCCTCCCCCCTCAAAACAGTGTAGTTAGCAGGGTACACACCAAGGTGCAGAAGTCAATAGGGAGCAGGACAGGGGTAAATGGAGAAACAGGTAAAGGCAGTAAAGACAGGGATGGGGATAAAAGAGGTAAGGCCGTCAAAAAATGGAGGGTGTTGAGTATCAATGCCTGTAGTCTGTTTAACAAGCTCCTGGAACTAGTAGCTTTGATGGAAGACGGTTGCCTGGATATCATGGCAGTCACAGAAACATGGTACACAGAGAACCATGACTGGGATGTTAACATACCAGGGTACACAATATACAGGAGGGACAGAGAGAGTAAAAGAGGAGGAGGAGGAGCTCACTATATAAGGGAAGGAATTAAAGTAATGGAACTAAAAGGTAAACAGGGAGGAGAGGAGGCACTATGGGTCACCCTGGAGACGAGAAATGGCACCATAATCCACACAGGGGTTGTACACAGACCCCCATCTCAGGGAGAGACAATGGACAAGGAAATTATAGAATGTGTCCTTAGAATGGCAGAAAAAGGGGAGATATTGTTGATGGGGGACCTGAATATAGGTTCATATGTTCATAGCAGTGTAAAAGTTCAGTAGGCGGATACTCATATTGAACTCGCCATCTCTAGACTAGAGATGGAAGAAATATTTTTTATCTCCCATATACTGGTCTATACTTTTTTAAACTGTACTGTTGTACCACTATTAACCACACTACTGGGTAATGAATTCCAAATCAGTGGTGCCCTTTGTGTAAAAAAACTCAGTCTCTTAGCTGATCTGCAAATAGTAGTTTTTAACTGAAAATTGTGGGATCTTGTAATCTGATCAGTTTGTTGTCTTTCAAGACATATAGTGTCTAGCATAATCTCACTTTTAAATGCATTAAAGATATATATTAGATCACCTCTAATTAACCTACATTCCTTTGAATATAGGTTAAAGGAAAACTGCACCCTTGTATCTTCTAAATGTCATTTGCTTCCATGTCAACAGACAACTCTTTTCATGTAGCTGTTAATGATGTATGCAACTGATTTTGTTAGTTTTCAAACTTCATACTAGGCACTGTCACTCTCATGGGAGGGTCCATTTTGTGGTTGTTGAAATCTCATTGTCCCGGAAAGCTGCATTAACATATGAGAATGTGATGCGTACTCAACCTTCAAACTCCCCAGTATGCCTGTCTGCTTAAAGGGGCACTGTCAGCTTTGCTCCTCGTTTTTTTGTCAGCTTGCTTAAGTCTGACTCTGTGCACCTATATATAACTTATCCCCTAAATAAACTCCCCATGTATGCTACAACAGTGATCGCTTACCATATTTTTCAATTTTTGGACGTTTCTACATTCCAGTGGCCCGATCAATACTTGTCCCCGAGCGAGTAGTATGCCTAAGCGTGCCTGTGACACAAGTGCTGGCACTAATGTTAATTTTAACATGGCCACACTAGAGAGTTACTTGCAGCATGTCTTGTAGTATCCTGAATTAAAGTTGCTGTGTTTTGAGTAAAACCGAGTGCTGGTAATGACAATAAAAACAATTAAACACTGCCGTCGAAACCCCGCGTCTGCGTGAATGTAGACCACTCCATGTAGCGAAACCCCGCACCTGCGTGAATGTGGACCACTCCATGTACCGAAATCCCGCACATGCACAGTAGCGGGACAGAACACAGATCCTGTACATGCACAGGAACAGCCCACATTCACGCAGGCGCGGGGTTTCGGTGGCAGTGTTTAAATGTTTTTATTGTCATTACCAGCGCTCAGCTTTACTCAAAACACAGCAACTTTAATTCAGGATACTACAAGACATGCTGCAAGTAACTCTCTAGTGTGGCCATGTTAAAAATTAACGTTAGTGCCGGCACTCTGTGTCACAGGCACGCTCTAGGCATACTACTGCTTCCAGGGGACAAGGTATTTTTGATCGGGCCGCTGGAATGTAGAAATGTCCAAAAATTGAAAAATATGGTAAGCGATCACCGTTGAGGCACACATGGGGAGTTTATTTAGGGGATAAGTTATATATAGGTGCACAGAGTCAGACTTAAGCAAGCTGACAAAAAAATGAGGAGCAAAGCTGACAGTGCCCCTTTAAGAAGTTTTAAAAGAACCAAGCTGCAAGAAGGTGTAAAATACCACATTTACCTTCAATGAGTTTTACAAGCTATCTGAGTTGTAATGCAATGCAGTTTGTTCCCCCTTTAAACTCCATTCTGTTTATAAGTTACCAGAGAGCTTTTGCAGGGTATTTGTTATTTTAGCCTAGAGATACCTGATATAAATGGTTGATCTGACATCATGTTCTCATATGCTAATGCTGCTCTCAGGAACAATGAGATTTCAACAACCACAAAATGGACCCTCCCAGGACAGTGACAGGGCCTAGTATGAAGTGTGAAAACTCACAGAAGCAGTTGCATATATCTTTAACAGCTACATGAAAAGAGTTGTCTGTTGACATGGAAACAAATAACATTTAGAAGATATGAGGGTGCAGTTTTCCTTTAAGTGCCTTCAATCTTTCAGTATAGCTTTTACCAGACATATTGTAAATTTTCTTGGTTGCTCTATGCTGTACTTTCTCATACATTGCTAGACCTCCAGTAGTGATAGGTGAGCAAAAGAAAGCACAATAATCCAAGTGTGGTCTCACCAGACTTGAATAGAGTGGAATTACCATCTCTGGCCTTCTGCTTTTAATGTGCCTATCTATGCAGCCTAGTATAGAACACGATTTTTGGACAGTTTTGTTTGTGTGTGAGTCAAACTTCATATTATTAGTTAAAGTTATACCCATATCTTTTTACTCAACTGTTTCAGTTAGGCTAATGTTATTCATTTTGAAGGTGGCATTTTTATTATTTCTACCCATGTGTATCATTTTACACTTTGCCTCATTAAAAAACATTTTATATTCTTTGGCCCACTTACCGATGTTATGTAAGTTCTGTTGAATTTCAGCTACAGCTTGTGAATTATTAACAATGCATCAAAGCTTGCTATCATCAGCATAATTACTGATCCAAAGACTCCCAGTAACATGCATACCTGAAATTAATATATTAAATAACTGTGGGCCCAGAACTGAGCCTTGGGGAACTCCACTAGTAACTGATATCCAGTCTAATTCATGTCCTCGAGTATGCCAGATGTTAACTGGAGCACCTTTGCTGCAGCCACATCCAAGAGCAGGGTCATTCTCGATGATCTACAGGAGGCATGCCTCAGACAGCTAGTGTTGAAACTGACTCTGGAGGGAGCAATCTTAGACCTGGTTCTTTCAAAAGGGGACATAGAGAGGATCTTGGATTTAGAAGTGGGTAGCCATCTGAGAACAGGCAATCACCAAACAGTATGGTTCACAGTAAACACAGTCATAGAATCAAGCCATACAATAGTAAAGGTATTGGACTTTAGGTGGACTGACTTTGGGAAAATGGGAGAGTGCCTCAGAAAAGCACTAGCAAATGGGCAAGAAGAAGGAGTGGAGGAACAATGGGGAAAAATCTAAACAGCCATCACAGAGGCAACAAGTCTTTGTGTGAAGCAAATCAACAAAATAAAATGAGGGAAAAAACCACCATGGTTCTCAAAAGAGGTGGCGGGGAAGGTTAGGGAGAAAAAGATAGCATTCAGGAAGTATGAAGAAACACAGAATGAGCAGGACAGAGAACTGTATCAGTTAAAGAAGAAGGAAGGGTGGAAGGCAGTCAGAATAGCAAAGGCCCAGACTGAGGAAAAGATAGCCAACTCAGCTAAGAAGGGGATAAAACCTTTAATAGGTACATTAGGGAGTGAAGAAAGTTCAATGGCAGGATAGTGAAGCTTAATAAAGGGAAGGGGGGAAGGCAGAGACTAACAGTGGAAAAGCAGGGATACTGAATGAATACTTCTGCTCAGTATTCACAAAAGAAGAGGAAGGGGAGGTACCTAAACCAAACAATAGAAGCACTCTGGATGAGGGGTCAGTACCAGTCCATTCACAAAAGAAAGGGTCCTGAAAGAACTCCTAAAACTGAAGGAGGACAAAGCAATGGGGCCTGATGGGATTCACCCCAGAATTCTAAAAGAACTAAGATGAGAACTAGTGACACCATTGACTAACCTTTTTAACAAATCATGGGAGGATGGTCTGGTACCTGAGGACTGGTGGAGGGTGGATGTGATTCCCTTTCACAAAAGTGGGAGCAGGACAGAGGCAGAAAATTACAGACCTGTTACTTTGACATCAGTGGTAGAGAAATGATGGAATCACTTCTGAAGGAAACAATTGTTGAGTACCTAAAGGCAAGTGGGGCACAGGAGCCAAGGCAGCATGGATTCACAGTGGGAAGGTCATGTCAGACAAATCTAATTGATTTCTTTGACTGGGTGACCAAAGTAGTAGACCAGGGAGGGGCTGTGGTTATGGCATCAGGTAAGACAGGGACAGAGATTGATGGGTGGAAAGGTGGAGGCCAGGAGGAGTAGGGTACTGTAGGAGGAGGAAGAAAAGAGGGAAAATGTTCAAGAGGTGAAAGGGTACAGTGTTGTCCAGTGACAAGATGCATTAGTTACACACCAATGGTGATAATTTTTCCTCAATAAATTTATCACGGTGTCTAACCTCCTGATAAACATTTATCTAGAAGTTAGATATGTCACAATTACTTTCCTTGATCTTTGCACAGAACAGACCAATCAGAGAGCAGCTGTCACAGTGCTGTTGACTTCATAATAGGTAATGCAGCACTGAAGTGAGCTGTTCAAATCACAGAAAAACAATAAATATTCACACAAAAATCTGATTAAAAAGTTATAACTTAAGCTAATGTAAAAATCAAATACACAATGACCTGACTCAAAAAGACATAATTTATCTCCACTTGTGAGGGGACAAGACTTTCATAATGCACTCGTGGCTTCACTGCTCAGGAACTATGGTCTTGCCCCCTCATACATGAAGATAAATTGCATGTTTTAAGTAAGGCCATTGTATATACCCTGTATACTGTAGCTAATATATAGTTGTGGTGGACTCAGCAGCATGAGCGCTAGTTGCTGGCAAGTGCTCGCTGTCTGTTGGACTGTGGTGGGGGCCCATTTTCTGTGGTGACCTCGCTGAAGCTAGAGACTGCTGCCATTCATACCTTGGTTTTGTTGGCCAGATATGGGCCACTAACTGTGCCTGGCCCTGGTTGTTCCTGACATTAGTCCGTCGCACCACTGATGCGAGTTCCATCAGGTCATTGCCTCCAGCCAGGTGGAAGAGGTGCTGGATTCATTCTAGTACTACTGCCCAGTGAGTGGTCCTAAATTCTCTGGTGCTCCGTGACTGAGTGGAGTGTGTGGAGCTCGTGAGAGGAGCTCCGGAGAATGCCCCTAAAACTTGCCCTCTTGAGTAAACTGTTTCTGGCATTGATATGTTTTCTCAGCCAGCTTCCCTGTTTCTGAACTCAGAGTGGTGAGAGCATCTGTGGTTCAGCTTGCCTGGGAAAATACATTTTAATACCACTGACTATCTCACCATTTATAACTCATTGACTGGATTATTGCCCAAATTGGAAACTACTGTTTTGTATGGCACTCTAACCTTGCTCTCCATTTAAAAGTAAAGCTCTATCTGCTTGTTGGGGGGGAGGGGTATGTGCTGAGGGTAGGGAAAGTGTGAAAGTGGTATGCTTGTTGGTCAGGCATTTTGTGTATTAGTTTGCTGTGTGAGTGTGACTGGGTTTTTTTTTTATTTTGAAATTTGTGGGAGGGTTGGGAGATGTTTTAGCTATTAGTGGGGTGGGTACTGTTCTGGTCTGCTTGGGATGTGCCAGGGCATGAGACCCCTATGTATTACTTATGGTGCTACCCTGCTGCATGACCTTTGCCCCTTTGCTGACCTCCCTGTGTCAGCTATGACAATGAGATGCTGTCAGGAGGTCAGCATTTCAAAGGGTAAAAATGTCTGGTGGCAGTGGGGTGCTGTTATGGGTCCAGCTGGGGTGAGAGGTATTGTGGTAATGGGGTGCAGGAGATGACCAGGGTTTAGACAGAAGCCCAATGTGTTTTGCTTCCATCCCGGGGTTCCCATTGGATCTCATGGGCAGGTAGCCAGTGGGGCTGCAGTGACTTCTGGTCCCCTTCAGGTGATGTTATGCAGTGCCAGTTCGATGCAGAACAAGACTACAATAATGGCAGATTTGATTTCCTCAGTCAATCTGGCGTACATCACAGAGACTTGGTTGGGTGATGATGCTGGGCCTGTTGTGGAGGCAGCCATCCCCGACAGGTACTCTGTGGTACACTGCCTGAGCTGTGAACGCAGGGGTGGGGGCATGACCATCTGTTTTAGATCTGGTTTGAACATCACTGTGCAGCCGGTGGGGACAACCAGGTCCTTTGAGTGTGTGACAGTGCGTGGTTTCCAGGTGCAGGCTGCAGGATTCTCCTCGTTTACCACCCCATGGCATGGGGGGAGAATTCCTGCATGAGGTTGCAGACTTTGTTGTCGACGAGGTGTTGGAGTCCCCCAAATATTTGATTCTGGGGGACTTCAACGCTTGGATCAATGACGAATCCTAGCAATTTAGTTTAAATCTCCTCTAGTTGATGTCTTCACTGGGCCTGTCACAAGTGGTCGCTTCTGAGACCTATCACTGCAGCAACTCACTGGATCTGGTGTTCTCGCTGGGGCTTGAGGTTACTAGCCTCAAGATTGATCAGGTCTGTTGGTCTGAACATTACACAGTGGAGTTCTTATTCGGGGCTGCCCCTGAAAGTCCTTCCTCTGGTGAGATGGTCAGCTGCCACCCTTTAAGTGGTTTATCCCCAGAGGGACTTCTGGCTGTGGCTGACTTATCTAGTGTAGTCACTGCATGTGTGGTTGGCACGGGCAAGGCGGTGTGGCCACTTATAGTAGGGAAGTCTCTGGTGTGCTCGATGCCATCGCTCCGGTCTATCTATGACCCAGATACTCTCACTTGAGATCCCCATGGTTTGACTGGGAGTTCAAAGTGATGAAGATCAAGGGTCAGAAGTTAGAACATTGCTGGTGAAGGACCAGGTAGGATAGGGACAAACTAGCCCTGCGTGCTAATTACTCTGAGTACCAGAGGCCAATCAACCATAAGAAGGCAGAGTTCCAGTCCAGGGAGATTGCTACAGGGAAGAACCGACTGGTTCAGTTCTTTCAGACTGTGGACAGACTTTTGCATCCACTCTGTCTACAGCCAAAGAAAGCTTTTTCAATCACGTTATGTGAAAAATTTGCTCGGTTTTTCTCTGACACGGTGTCCTGTATCCACCAGAGAATCTCACCAGTTGATTGCAGTGGCCCACTTGGGATGATTGGAGGCACTCTGTCTGTTTGGGAGGAGTTTAAACTGGTGGAGGTTGCCGAGGTCATTGAGGTCATCTCGCAGCTAAAGCACACACATTGTGAACCGGATCTGGCACTGATGTGTTTCTTGATGAGATGTGTGGGTTCTGTTGGCCCGGTATTTGCTGGAATAGTCAGGAGTTCACTGAAGGAGAGAGTATTTCTGGATGCCTTGAAAGAGGCTCTGGTGAGACCCCTCCTGAAGAAGCCATCACTCGACCCTGACATTCTGGTGAATTACCATCCTATCTCCAACCTTCCCTTTTTGGGTAAGGTTGTTGAGAAAATTGTGGTGCAGCAGCTGGAGGAGCACCTCGTAACCTTTGACATCTATGATCCACTCCAGTCAGGTTTCAGAGCCAAGCATAGCACTAAAATGGCATTAGTTAGGGTGCACAATGACCTCCTCAGGGTGAGAGATAAAGGAGAAAAGTCAATTCTCATTCTAAATCACTCCTCAGCGTTCGACGCTGTAGATCACATGGTGTTGCTCAATCACCTCAGAGAGTAGTGTGGACTTGCCGGCACAGTCATCTGCTGGTTTGACTCCTTTCTCTTGTGCAGGAAGCAACGGGTGGTGACGGGAAGTTTTTCCTCCTCCCCGAAACTCCTGCCCAGTGGAGCACCTCAGGGGTCTGTCTTGTCACCAATGTTGTTTGCAGTGTATCTGCTGCCCCTTGGTGAACTCATTAGGTGTTACAGTGTGGGTTTTCACTGCTATATGGATGATACCCATCTGTTTATGTCCCTACAAGGGTGCAAGATCTTGGCATGATCCTCGATGATGGTCTGACACTTGAAGCTCAGGTGTCAGCTGTCATCCAGAGTGGCTTCTACCACTTGAGGGATATCACCAGGATCAAACACCTGGTTTCTCCTGATGACGTACCTACTCTGGTACATGCCTTCATGACCTCCAGGCTTGACTACTGTAACGCTCTATACTTTTGGGGTCTCTGGAGGTATGCTCTGCTGGCTTCAGCTGGTGCAGAATGCTGCTGCCAGGTTACTGACTGACCTTTCAAGGTCTAGTCATGTGACCCTGGTGCTGCGTTCTTTGCACTGGCTGCCTGTCAGATGGAGGGTTATCTTCAAGGTGAATCTTCTCACCTACAAGGCCCTACATGGGTTTGGCCCTAGCTACCTGACTGAGCTCCTAACACCCTGCATCTTGTCCTACTCCCTCCATTCCTCAACTAGGTGCCTCCTTGAGGTTCCCAGGACTAGGCCAAAAATGTCTGGTGACAGGGCCTTTAATGTCTGTTGGCCAGTTCTGTGGAACACTCTACCTCCATCCCTTAGGGAGGCCCCAACCATTGAGGTTTTCAAAAGGGGTTCAGTGCTGTGCTGTGCTGTTTTATATAAAGTTGCTGACCTGATTCTATATTATTTATGTATTTATGGCTGTATTTATTCCACCTGTCTCATGTACCTGTGTTACTTTTTGTTTTATCTTATGTGAAGTGTCCAGAGCCTCTGGGATTGGGCGCTGTACAAATAAAATTTGCCTTGCCTTGCCTAAGCATATCAGTAAATATCACAGAAATCCAATTGAAATGAATAAGGATTTCATGCAATATATTGTAATATACAGACTATCTAGATATTCTTCATCATGTCCCTGGCTACAACTATAGTTGGTGACAGTGGGGGTCAGGTGATGGGAGAATGATAGCAAAAGAGGTAAGTCAGGGTGGAGGGCAGGAACAGGAAGGAGAGAAGCTGGATTTATGGAGCGGTGCTACTCCTGGTGGTGGAAGTGCACTTTTATGTTTGAATAAAGCTAGGCGTAGGAACATGGGCATATGATTTAAATACGGCTTCCTCTAAGTGTTCTCAAAAAACAAAAAAAGCTAGCACTGCCATGCACCACAATAAAGCTGAATGGCTTCTAATGGAGAACTAAGGGCTCACCTTAAAAAGGCATTACTGAAGAGATTTGGACTTCAGTAAAAGGATTGCCAGTGCAATAACAAACTGCATACTATCTATGTTCAAACAAAGCCCTCACAAAAAATACTGCTATAGCAAGCAGGCATCTTATGCCATACCTCTCCTTTCCCCCAAGATCATGCTGAAGGACAGCAGTAATACTGTCATATTGTCCCTTCTATTAAAGTGTCTTGTTTATAGAGATTTTACATGCTGCACTGTATATATCCTATTCCACTTACCAAGACTGAGCCTAAATTCCATGTTTATACAACAGGTGTGAAAATTGATTTGCCAAGATAAACATGTTACTGTTGGCAACACAAACAAAAGAAATGAAGGCGGGCACTGAACAGGACTCAGAATTTATTTCACTCATATTGGCTACACTGAGCATGCTCGGATATTTTATGCTGATATGTAAGAAGCCATTTAGATTTTGACTATACTAGCAGACCTTGTTGTGGGCACCGTATACACTTGTACTTTCGTAACCTTTTAACATTTCTGTCACAAAACTACATAAACACATTTTGTATAATGTAAAACATGACATGGCCCGATTTAAGATATTCCCGTTTTAGGGTGTTGGCCTATTGCTATTCCCACTTATGTCTACACCACCCGTGAGATATCAACAGAGAAAAACCCTTTAATGAAGACAAAAGCAAACATTATATCTTAAGACAGGCCATGTCATATCCCCTGTTTATGCTGATAATTAACATGGTATGGAATTTAAGAAACATGGCTGGCCTATGACTAAAGAAAAAACTGGAACTTGTTGTACAGTATTCTTTCAGTCCAAATAACTTACTCTTACTTTGTCCTCATTGGTTCACAAATAGTGACTCGTATAGTACTGTACCTCTCTTTCCTTGCTCCTATTTATAGTACAATGAGGAAACAATCTTCTAATAAGGCACAATATGCTACATGCACCATACCCAGGTGGTCTCAGCAATAGTTTTCTAGTAGAGCTAAACAAATTCTGAAATGCTAACCAAGAAGGGGAAAATCTTACTGACTGCACACACCTGGAGAGTTCCTCTAATTTTGATTTTGCATAGTCTAGGCTGTTCCTCTCCACATGTTCATGAGGAGTATGTGCCAGCAGTTCATGCAGTGTCAGAATATACCTGGGAATCTAAAGCGGAAAAAAAACAGATCAGGTAAGTAATATTACTGTCATCTTAATGAACAATCCATAGATAAAACTGACCACATTAAATATACCTAAAACTATTTTTAAATGTTTTCAAAGATTAGTAAATATTTATCCCCAGAAAGTGGCATTCTTTGCCACTTTTCTTATTCTTATTTCTGAATGCTGGGTCAGCAAGTTACATGACATTATGAAACAGTGGAGCTGCAGGTAAACTTAGATGATTTTTTTCAGGTGACTTCCACCTTTAAGAATCCTTAAGGCCTCAAAGAAAAAGAACATGATGGACCAATCATTTTCGTTCTTTCCTATAATCATGTTAATAAAAAGAAGGATACATTCTTAGAAATGTAATCTCTGCTATTAGAGTTGCTACTCAGTGTCTTTATTATTTCATGTAATGATTAGCTAACAATGGAGTAGCAAATGGCTAGTCAGGTGTTAAAGACTAGCAATTAATGAGCATATCTCTATTTGGCAAGGGTACATTTGGTATCTGAAGGCATCATTCCAAGGACTAACCCTGTTTAACATGTACATAACAGACCTGGAAGAGGGGCTAAATAACTGGGTATTAAAGTCTGGAGCTGTGTATTAAAGTTTAGAGAGGATAGGAAATGCTCAGATAATCAGTGCTATTTCTCACATACCCTGGATAATGATGATTTTAGGTCTATATTTTTGTCAGAATTGGTAATAAGGTATCTGGGTTATTGTTCTGATCAATTACCCAGAGTATACAGTCAAGTTTTCAGTTTTCTGGGTCTATCTGCCTGGATATGGATATTTGAGCTATCTACAGACAATGGTTTGGAGTAGGCAGCGCACTGTCTGAGCATCTCAAGAATAATGCCAAAATTCAAAAGAACTAGAGACTGAGGTGGGGAGGAAGGAGTTAAAGAGGGAGTTCAAAAATCTTGAAGAGTGGTCTTTAAGGTGACACACTGAACAGTGCTATAATTCCATTTTAAGAACATTGGGGCCTGATCACTAACAGGTGGGAAGAATGCGCCAAAGGCACGTATCCCACCTGCATAGACCCAGACCCATGGGAAAATACATGGTGGCTGTATTCACAGACACCGGCCACTGTGCGGCTCCCATCTGCAGCCCTGACCCACCGGTACACAGATGTGTGTGGTCTGTTTGGCGGACACAGGTGGGCATCCCTTCTGCCTGTAGGACACCACATATGGCAGGCAATGTGCACAGCACAGCACAGCACAGCACAGCACTACACAACACAACACAACACAACACAACACACAACACAACACAATTTGGACAGATGGAGGCAGTGCCTACTGAGACTGTCCATCACACATTCAATTATCATAACCAGAAATATTCTTTGTCATTATGAAAGAGTCCAATTTAGTTTTGAAATCAGTTAAAGGGAACAGTCAGCACTAAGAGCCTCACACCCAATTGTGAGTCATGTCCAAATTTATAGTTTGTGTGCAAAATCATTCTTTTTTGCTTTACTGTTTACTGCAGTATAGTAGATTTATAGGGCTGATTCTGTTGACTTCCAAGTTGACACTTGCTGTAACCAGAAAGTCCCAGAATCCCCTGTAGCTCATGTCAGAGCTAGGCTGAAGCACTGGGAGATTCAATAGCATGCAGTGCGTGTTGCAGTTTCTATACAATCTGATCTGTTCTTTGCTGATCCTGCTGCCCTTCTGGGGCTAAGTATAGTCACAGAGGATTATACCTAGCTGTGGGGAGAATAGTGAGACTGGCAAACACCTGATCTGAGCTTATAAAATTTCTGACATGCACGTGATGTTATTGAATTTCTCAGTGTTGCAGTTCAGCTTTGACAGCTACAAGATATTCTTGGATTGTTGGTTACAGCAAATATCAGCTTGGAGGTCAGCAGAATCAACCTGATACAATCTACTATGTTACAGTAAACAGTAAGAAAAACATTTCTTTTTCACATACAAAGTGTGCATTGGGACCAGACTAACATATGGGTGTGGCATTCTTAGTGCTGAGTTCCATAGCCTGCTTACTCTAACTGTAAAGGTGTGTTTCCAGATGTTTAATCTAAAACCTTCCTTCTCGATTTTGTAAGGGTACCAGCACTTTCTCCTCTATGTCCAGGAGGTCCACAGTTCTGTTGGATCTAAATCTTTTCCTATGTGCATGATTTTGTTAGGTGCTGATCATGTCAACTCTCATTCTTCTGTACTCCAGAGTGAACAAATCTAGGTTATTTAATGTGTCCTAATTATTTTTTCTTTTTGCTATTTGGGAAATTGGTTCATTGGTTCATCTTTGGACACTTTCTAATATATGCTAGTCTCTTCTAAGATGAGGAAACCACATTTGCATACAAAACTCCAGGTGTGCTCTAACATAAGAGGTAAACAAATTGAATAACCTTCCTGTTACTTGCAAAGTTCCTCTACATGTTTCCCAAAACATGTTTTCTGTTCTAACCACCTTTTTACATAGTTTAATATATTTAAAGAGGGAGTCTGGTCAAAACTTCTGGTATCATTAAATTCAAAGTTTGGATCACATATCCCCAGTTAGCCTTGTACCAAAAATTAGTTCTCTAAGTTACTTTGTTTTAAAGTTACATGTTGTTTTGTAACCCTAAATTCACTGTCTGTTCAAAAAAGAAGTTTCAGTGAAGAGCTACTGATGATGTCATAGCCAGAATGTGCAGTCTAGTCCTCCTGCAAGTTACCTTATAGGACTTATTTCTCTTATGTTACATAAAACTGTAGTTTTTAGTAAATATCTGAAAAAAGAAAGCTGACATTGGGTGGGTCAGAGCATGCATTTCCATTCAAGATACAGTAGTTAAGAATGTGATGGGGGCTGTCAGACAGGAGTAGCAAACATGGCTTTAGAATGACAAAGTTGTGCACAATTTTTAGAATACTAAAGGGATGAGATTTCAAAATCCCACCAGGCTGCAATTGTGGAATGCAAAACTGACACAATCTCAGAAAGTAGCTGGGATGCACAATTTTGGAATGTGGTGGTAATGTACAGTTTCAGAATGTGGTGGTGATGCACAATTTTGGAATGTTAGAACACACAATATCCAGCACTCACCGCCAGTATGAAAAATGCTGCTTACAAATGCATATATCAAACACATGCCAAAATATTTATTCAAGTGCCAAGTAAAACAACAAAACATGCCTTGATACATTTTGGAATAAGTTCCTTTCACAAAAAGTTCCCGAGAAAGGAACTTATTCTGAAATGTGTCAAGACATGTTTTGTTGTTTTAACTGTGACCTGAATAAGTATTTTGGCAATTGTTTGATATACGCATTTGTAAGCAGAGTTTTTTCATATTGGTGGTGCGTGCTGGATTTTATTTGTACTTACATTTGATATTTATCTATAGCACCCCGTTCTAGTATGAATACCTTTTTTGTATTGGAATTTTGGAATGTGGAGCAACACACAATTTTGGAATGTTGCTGTAGTGCACAATTACAGAATGTGGCAGTGATACACAGTTTCAGAATGTGGCAGTGACACACAATTTTGGAATGTAGTGATGATGCATAATTTTGGAATGTGGCAGTCATGCAAAATTTCTTAATGAGGTGGTGATTCACAATTTTGGAATGTGGTAGTGGCAACTTCTGAATGTGCCAGTGACATACAATTTAACAATGTGATGGTTTTGCACAATTTTGGATTGTGGCAGTGACACAAGTTTGGAATGTGGTGATGACACAGTTTTAGAATATAGCATTTAAACACAACTTTGAATGTGGTGGGGATGCACACTGGGGTGCACAATGTTGGAATATGTTGGGGACGGAATGCACAATTTTGAAATGTGGTGGGTGCATACAATTCTGGAATGTGGCTGGGATAAGCAATTTCAGAATAAAATGGTGTGTATTGTCACATTCTGACAGTGTGCCTCACCACTTTATTACAAAATTGTTGGTCCCCACCACATTCCTCAATGTGTGTCCCTGTCACATTCTGAGATTGAGTGTCCCACCACATTTCAAGATGTCCTATACCTGCCACATTCCAAGACTGCATATCCCCCTCCAAGATTCTAATATTGTGTATCACCTTAAAATTATATACCTTGGTTCAGCACTGCATTCCAAACCATGACCTGACACATTCTAAACTACTGTATCATGCATCTATACATTATGGAAATGCAAGGACTGCAGCCAACCCTATGCCAGTTATTTGTTTAATGATTGCTACAGCTACAGTTTCTTAAACTTTGGAGAAATAGGTCCTATAATATTGCTGACAGGAATGACTAGGCTGTGAGTTTTGGTTATAACATCATTAGTGGCTCTTCACTGAAACTGGCCTTTTTGAACAATGAATGAAATCAAGGTTACTAAACAGCTCATAACTTTAAAATGAAGTAATGTAGAAACCTATTTTTTGGTATGAGATTTATTGGTGGTATGCTGATACTAATTCTGTAGTGCAGTACTTTTGTTCAGACTCCCTCTTTAAACACCTGGTCATAAAAGGTCTTTAGTTTCATCAACCTCCCTAATAAGATGATCACCCAGCTTATATTTGTGTAAGGTGTTTTCTCTGCCAAAACGACTTACTTTGCTTTTCTGAACATTGACTTGCATGCCCCTAGATATTGGCAAGTTAAATATTTTATCAAGACCCCATTGCAAGATGTCAATCTTCTGACTGCACACAACTTTCTATCAACATTAGTTTTATCATGGAATTTCTGAGCTAGACACTCTTTTCTCACCGTTATTGATGTATATGTTAAATACCACCAGGCCCAATACCAATTCCTGTGGCATGCTACTGTCCACACTATATCAAGTTGAATATTCCCCATTTATACATACCCATTGTTTTCTATGAGGCAACATTTCCTCTACTCATTTAATCAAGACTGGAGATAATTTCAGATTGAGTACTGTTATAATCAATTGATTGTGTGGCACTTGGTCAAAATCCTTGCTGAAATCTAAATATACTACATTGACACTACCTCCTATTATCTATTTCATCTGTAATTTTGATTATAAATACTAGCAACATAGTTGGGCATAACCTGCCAGCTTTAAAACTATGCTGACTATTCTAAATATTCTATTTTCCTGCAACCAGCTGTTATGTTTTCCTTTACTTATTCTTTCCAAAAGTTTGCTGATCACTGAAGTCAGACTAATGGACCTATAATTATTTGTGTGTTCACGTATTCCACTTTGAAAAGGGCCACCACCTTTACTACTGTGTCTTCCTGTCTTCGGGCACCACACTGTGACGGAAGAAAGACTAACAAATAGCAGCAAACAGTGAAGCCATCTCATAAGTCATTTTCTTCAATAACCTTGGATAAAGACCAATTCGTCCTGGTGACTTGTTAAAGATTAGACTGAGTAATTGGTTTAGAACCTTTTGTGAGGTGACAACATTGTAAGATTACAATCCAAAGCCCCAATAGTCACATATGCTTTAAACTTCTCCCTATTTGGAATTTACAATTTGTTACCTTTGAATCTAGTACGTACTGAACAAAATAATTTGTTTTAAAAACCTGCCCTTTCGTTTGGTTCACTAGTAAGTTCATTAGTGGTATGTGATCTAATAAGCCCTATTCCTGCAGTTTTATTTTCCTGCCTCATGCATAATCCACTAAATGTTTCTTGTGTGCTCTTTTATTCAAGGTGATGTTCAGTTCTAACCTAGATTTGGCTTCCTTAATCTTCATTTTACACAAGTCCTGCAAGATTTTATATCATTTCATATTTTGATCATTTAATTTCCTTAGTTTGAATAATTAATTTTCAGCTTTATTAGTTTACAAACTCTCATATCTATCCTCATAGGTTTTTCCCTTAACTTTAACTTGCATTATTACATTTTGGTATGCATGCTTCCAGTAATTAATTTATAATGGATTTGAAAGTGTTCCATTAATGACCTACAGCTCTGTCAGACAGACAGTTCAGTTGATCAATTCATTTAATTTAGTAGTGATCTCACTTTATTATAATCAGCTGTCTTAAAATTCCACATTTGAGAATGCCTACCAGTGATGGACACTGAGATTTAACTGCTAGGATTTACTAGGGTTAGAAAGGCAGAAGACAAAGAGGACAAACAAGACTACCCCTACACATCAGTGGTAATGATTCATACTAAAAATGGGTATGCCTCCTGCAAAGTGACACTTCTGCAGCGACATATGTCGATGCCAACAACATCGATGTGTCCTTGTAGAAGTCTGCCCGGGACCTGTCAACACTTTCCTCCATCTTGCACTCTCTCCCTGAACCAACTCCAACCTGGAGTTGAAATCTATTAGTATGGGGGTGCAGGAGCATAGCCCCCCCACTTGAGGGGTTTGTGGGACAAAGCCCCACAGAGAAAAAACAGTGTCTGATGTGCACAGCTCCCTGCTGACTGCAAATCACAGTCAACATGGAGCCTGTCGCTGTGATGCCGGTCGACAACATAGTTGTCAAACCAGCATTGTAGATCCCTAAAATTGAATAGTAGAAATCTTGCAAGCTAATTGGCTAAGGCAGTTTTTGACCTATGATGATATCTCAGTATATTATCATGCTTCAAAACTAATTACCAAGATAGGCTATTTTCTTACACTTTTAGCCATTTTATAACTGCAGTTATATACTGTGGAGTGTAGTATACCATGGGGTGAAGTCACTTCTTGTATGGTTGAAGACACTTGGCTGGCCTCATAACACACCCAAGGCATGATGATATAGCATGATACAATGCTGTCATGTATTATTGCTTAATCAAATCAGTATAGGATCAACCAATCAAATTGATTATTAAGGATTCATTTAGATTTACTGTCAATGACTATTTGGGCAGTGGGTAATGGAAAACTCTTTTGGTAGGGGAACTCTCACTTCTAGATTTCTGGGTGGTGGAGCTGACATTTCTAGGTGGTAGAACTCTCCTATACTAGTCAATGAAGGAAGATGACACAGGTGGTGGAACTGTCATACAGTATTTTAAGCAGTGGTGGAACTGAGTTCATGTGGGCTCCTTCCCAATTTAACCCCTGTGTTTGGGAGAGGTTGTTCTACAACCCCACTCTTTTCAGGGTAGAAATGAATTATCAGCTGAGCCAGTCACAATGCACTGCAATAACTTGTAGTAAATGACATGTCACAAAATACAGCAGTAAAAAAGGGCTTAATTGCCATTGAATTACAGTGTTCCTTCCAATATACTGCAGCAGTTTGTGATATACTGTAATATTTCTACTTTGCATCCTGGCTGGCACCACAGTATATGTATATGTGTGTGTATCTATCTATCTATCTACACACACACACACACACACACACACACACATATATATATATATATATATATATATATATATATATATATATATATATACAAGATATATATATATATATATATATATATATATATATATATATATATATATATACAGTATATATATAGAACAGGAGAGACACACTCAGCTGAAAGCTTGTTTACAGGTGTGACCTGGGAGCAGAGCACAAGGAAGTTAAGTGACTTGCTTAGGATCATGCAGTATGCAAGTGGGGGCTATGAGATTCAAACCCAGGTCTCCAGGTTTGCAGCTCAGAGCCTTAAACCACTGCACTATACTGCCTCCTAATTTTTGATATTTAAGAGTTTAAGTTGCATATTATTTCCCCAGTCACAGCCTCAGGGCCTTTAAAATCTTTCTATTAAGGCATTATTCCTGCTACAGTCAAATTAAAATAATAATCACCCATTTGGTGTCTAGCTTTCAGGTACATTAGTCTAAGCTAAACCAGTCTGTCCTCCTAGGACACTCCCCAGACCCCAAATCATCCTCGTTGCCCTTCTCTTTACACTTTCCAGAATCAATACGTCTTGACTCAATACTGGCAGCCATAGTCTAGGTATAGCCTTGCCAGGCTTCTGCACAGAGGTGCAATAACCTCTCTGTTTCTGGATATCAGATGTTTTCTGTTACAGTCCAAAATCCTGTTTGCTTTCATAACAAATGCTTTGCACTGCTTAGGTTGGGATAAAGAATCAGACATAATAATGCCCAGATCTTTTTCTTCTAAAGTTACTCACAATAGTATCCCACAAAATGATATTTTGCTTTTGGGTTGTTTTTACCTAAATGTATTACTCTACATTTCTAAATGTTGAGTGTCATCTCCCATATGGCTGTACACTTGGATACATTATCTAAGCTGTTTTGTAAACAAATCATTTTTACTCATTGTAAACTATTTTACATATTTTAGTTATTGGTAAACTAATGCAAGTTTCCCAATCTCTGTCTTTACTCAACTACATTTCGGTAACACTCACCACATCATACTTACTGCTGAGTATAGTAACCTGTAACTCATCCATTTTGTTATTCAGGCATTTGGCATTAGTGACTAAAGAAAATAAGCCCTTCCCTTTTGAGGAATATTTAATTTCAGTGTTATTTTAATTGTAAAATATTTCTGAGTGATTTTATTTATTTATGTTTTTAGTAAGCGGGTGAGCAAAGTGATCCAAAGGACCATTTTCAGTTGCGACCCAGGTTGTACAGTGGCACAGACAATAGGTACAAGTTATAATACAGTAGGAACATATAATACGGTGAGTACAGTGGTATCAAAAATAGTGCTACATAAACATCATATCTAACAATAGGGGTTAAGGACATAAAAAACAAGTTCATGACAAATAAAGTGATGCTTCTCTGCTTGCAGAGAACTAGGACATACACTTACAGCAAATCAAGACATTATTCAGCCAGTCCAAGGAATACAATACAGTACATAAGGGATTACAGTATAGCAATCAACATTTTGACAATGGAGTCAAAAACATGTCAATTGTTTATGTAATATATTAGATCATTGATCTGTTTTACTGTGAGGCACCCAGAGGCCCTAAGAATAGGTACCATTTCCCTTGCCTTTCCTATGCATTTTGGGAATTATTTGTGATAATGTTACTTGATGTTATTATCCCTGGTAGTTTTGTTCCAATCTTACTACAGTATGTTCAGATCCCATTAATCTTCTAGTTTTGAATTAATTTGTCTATTTGTTGTTGTCTGAAGTCTATTTGCTAGTACCATAGATACTCCTTTGTTTAAATGCTACCATCTCTGCCATGTACTATAGTTCCATTCTGCCACAGAAAGGACTCCAGTTCTTTACAGAAATGTGTCCCTTTTCCCTACACCATGTCTTTAGCCAGGAGTTTAAAACATGCAGGGGGAGGGCCTCAAACAACTGGTACAGCAACCCACAAGAGACAGGGCTATCCTAGATCTAGTACTGACTAACAAAGAAGGGATCACAGATCTCCAGGTAGAAGGTCACCTGGGGGCCAGTGACCATCACATGGTATGGTTCAATTTGGCTACTACATCTAAATCATCCCATTCCAAGGCAAAAATATGGGACTTCAGAGGAGCTGACTTTGATAAGATGGCCAACAGAGTTAAGCTAGCCCTGGCAAAAAGAAACACAGGTGAGGAGGTACAGGCAAAGTGGGCAAGCATTAAGGATACAATACTTGAAGCAACATCCCATTGTGTTAGACAGAAAACGAAGTGCAAAAGAAGACGGAAACCACTTTGGTTCTCAAATACAGTAGCAGAAAAGGTCAGAGCCAAAAGGCTGGCCTTCAGAAAATATAAGGGAACACAGCGGGATGAAGATAGGGAGGCATACCAAACTGCCCTAAGGGAAGCAGGTAAGGCAGTAAGGCAGGCAAAGTCCCAAACTGAGGAAACACTAGCACGAACAGTAAAAGAGGTGCAAGACTTTCTATAGATACATCAGTGAAAGGAGAAAGTCCAGAGGGCATTGCAAGCTTAATGGAGAAAAGGGAGCATGTGAGGAGGAGAGGACCCTGTAAAGGCATCTATCCTAAATAGATACTTTTGCTCAGTGTTTACTGAAGAGAAGGTAGGGCAGGGCCCACAGCTCAGCATCATGGACACAGGGGGAGGAGGATAACTACTCCTCTCCAAAGAAAGGGTCCAAGAGCCTTGCTGCTCAGGTGGATAAGGCAATGGGACCTGATGGCATACATCCCAGGGTACTTAAGGAGCTAAAGGAGGAACTAGCAGAGCATTAGCAGAATTGTTTAGTGAGTCTCTGAGACAGGAGAGGTCCCAGAAGACTGGAGAAGGGCTCATGTGATCCCTCCACAAGAGTGGTAGCAGGGAGGAGGCGGGAACTACAGACGGTCAGTCTTACCTCAGTAGTGGGCAAGATTATGGAGCACTCTTAAGGAAAGGATAGTGCAACACCTGGAATCCATAGGGGTACAGGATCCAAGACAGCATGGGTTTACAAAGGAAGGTCATGTCAAACTAATCTCATAGATTTCTTTGACTGGGTAACCAGAGTGGTGGACCAAGGAGCAGTTGATGTCGCCCTTGACTTCAGCAAAGCTTTTGACACTGTTCCACATAGAAGATTGATAAATAAGCTAGGTAGGCTCAGGGTGGGTCAGAGTTGGTCAACTGGTGGCAAACTGGTTGACTGGCAGAAAACAGAGAGTGGTAGTAAATGGTATACAGTCAGAAGAGATGCAAGTCACAAGTAGGGTACCCTCAGGGATCCAGTCCTAGGGCCAGTCTATTCAACATCTTCATTAGTGACCCACAGATGGACTAGAGGGTAGGCTTGTCTCTTTGCAGATGACACCAAGATCTGCAACAGAGTAGATGATCCAGATGGTGTGGGCAGAATGAGAAGAGATCTGGATAAACTAGCAGAATGGTCAGAAGAGTGGCAACTGGGATTTAATGCAAAGAAGTGCAAAATCATGCACATAGGGAAGAGAAACCCTGAAGCCACTTATAGGCTGGGAGGGAGTTGCTAGCAGTCACAAAGGAAGAAAGAGACTTGGGCATCATCATCACTGATGACCTAAAATCATCAAACAGACCTCTAAAGCAGTAGGTAAGGCTAGGGGAGTGTTAGGGTGTATTAGTAAGATTATCACAAGTCGTAAGAGAGGTAATAATCCCTCTGTACACAAGACATTAGTTAGGCCCCATCTGGAGTACTGCGTGCAGTATTGGAGACCACACCTTCACAAGGACATTAACCAAATTGAGGCAGTCCAGAGAAGGGCAACCAAAATGGTGCAGGGACTGCATCAGAAGACATATGAGGACAGATTAGACTCAATATGTATACCCTTGAGCAAAGGAGGGGAGAGGTGATATGATGAGACATTTAAACACCTTAAGGGCATAAACAAGGTGAAAGAGTCTAACATGTTTAAATATAAGAAAAATAGCAGGACAAGAGGACACAGCATGAGATTAGAGGAGGCCGATTAAGGGGGAATGTGAGAAATTCTTTTTCACAGAAAGGGTGGTAGATGCATGGAATGGCTTACCACAAGAAGTGGTGGCTATGAATACAGTGCAGGGCTTCAAACAGGCATGGGATAGGCATAAGGGAGCAATACAAATGACTATGAATAGATAGGTCACTGACAGAGCAAAGGCCGATGGCACATTTATAAGGTAGAAAAAGAAATGGGCAGACTGGATGGGCCTTGCGGTCCTTATCTGCCGTCAACTTCTATGTTTCTATGTTTCTATTAATCCTGGGCTGTACATTGTACCTAGTGATAGGGAGTATTTTGCAAATGATTTGCGTCCCATCTGCCTGGAGCACCTTATTGGATGTGGTTTTGAAATTGTTTTTTTAACCAGCTGGGGGTTTGATTTACCCACATTATAGGCATCCTCATGTACATCACAATTTCTTACTGATTTAAATTCTGGACTTAAATCTCAACCATTGCCTGAGGTGTAATTTGAGGTCTCCCTTCTGTCATTGTCCAAATCAAGGTCCCAAGGTCCCAACATCATGATCTGTCTTTGCTTCAAATATTGGACTTAAACGCCAACCCAGGTTTGCAGCTCAGAGCCTTAAACCACTGCACTATACTGCCTCCTAATTTTTGATATTTAAGAGTTTAAGTTGCATATTATTTCCCCAGTCGCAGCCTCAGGGCCTTTAAAATCTTTCTATTAAGGCATTATTCCTGCTACAGTCAAATTAAAATAATAATCACCACTTTGGTGTCTAGCTTCCAGGTACATTAATTTAAGCTAACCCAGTCTGTCCTCCTAGGACAATCCCCAGACCAAAAATCATCCTCGTTGCCCTTCTCTTTACACTTTCCAGAATCAATACCTCTCGACTCAATACTGGTAGCCATAGTCTAGGTATAGCCTTGCCAGGCTTCTGCACAGAGGTGCAATAACCCCTCTGTTTCTGGATATCAGATGTTTTCTGGTATAGTCCAAAGTCCTGTTTGCTTTCATGACAATTGCTTTGCACTGCTTAGGTTGGGATAAAGAATCAGATATGATAAAGCCCAGATCTTTTTCTTCTAAAGTTACTCACAATAGTATCCCACAAAATGATATTTTGCTTTTGGGTTATTTTTACCTACATGTATTACTCTACATTTCTAAATGTTGAGTGTCATCTCCCATATGGCTGTACACTTGGATACATTATCTAAGCTGTTTTGTAAACAAATCATTTTTACTCTTTGTAAACTAGTTTACATATTTTAGTTATTGGTAAACGAATGCAAGTTTCCCAATCTCTGTCTTTACTCAACTACATTTCGGTAACACTCACCACATCATACTTATTGCTGAGTATAGTAACCTGTAACTCATCCATTTTGTTATTCAGGCATTTGGCATTAGTGACTAAGAAAATAAGCCCTTCCTTTTGAGGAATATTTAATTTCAGTGTTATTTTAATTGTAAAATATTTCTGAGTGATTTTATTTATTTATGTTTTTAGTAAGTGGGTGACAAAGTGATCAAGGACCATTTTTCAGTTGCGACCCAGGTTGTACAGTAGCACAGACAATGGTACAGATTATAATACAGTAGGAACATATAATATGGTGAGTACAGTGGTATCAGAAATAGTGCTACATAAACATCATATCTAAAAATAGGGGTTAAGGACATAAAAAACAAGTTCATGACAAATAAAGGGATGCTTCTCTGCTTGCAGAGAACTAGGACATACACTTACAGCAAATCAAGACATTATTCAGCCAGTCTAAGGATTACAATACAGTACATAAGGGATTACAGTATAGCAATCAACATTTTGACAATGGAGTCAAAAACATGTCAATTGTTTATGTAATATATTAGATCATTGATCTGTTTTACTGTGAGGCACCCAGAGGCCCTAAGAATAGGTACCATTTCCCTTGCCTTTCCTATGCATTTTGGGAATTATTTGTGATAATGTTACTTGATGTTATTATCCCTGGTAGTTTTGTTCCAATCTTACTACAGTATGTTCAGATCCCATTAATCTTCTAGTTTTGAATTAATTTGTCTATTTGTTGTTATCTGAAGTCTATTTGCTAGTACCATAGATACTCCTTTGTTTAAATGCTACCATCTCTGCCATGTACTATAGTTCCATTCTGCCACAGAAAGGACTCCAGTTCTTTACAGAAATGTGTCCCTTTTCCCTACACCATGTCTTTAGCCAGGAGTTTAAAGCATTAATCCTGGGCTGTACACTGTACCTAGTGATAGGGAGTATTTTGCAAATGATTTGCGTCCCATCTGCCTGGAGCACCTTATTGGATGTGGTTTTGAAATTGTTTTTTTAACCAGCTGGGGGTTTGATTTACCCACATTATAGGTACCCTCATGTACATCACAATTTCTTACTGCTTTAAATTCTGGACTTAAATCTCAACCATTGCCTGAGGTGTAATTTGAGGTCTCCCTTCTGTCATTGTCCAAATCAAGGTCCCAACATCACGATCTGTCTTTGCTTCAAATGTTGGACTTAAACGCCAACCATTGCCTGTGACATCTGTTGTGTTCTCCCTTTGAACAGTCCTTTCTCCCTAGGCTATCATGTCCAACCCTCTTCTATCTTGGCTGACCTTCTCTCCCCACTCCCTATACCCCCTCCCCTTCCCTCCCCATGTGCCAGACCATGCCTACAGTACTTATCAAAGGACTCTTCCATCTCAATCTTCTTCACATTTTGACACTAGAGGAACTGCCATTCCTGCTCACTATGACTCCTCTAATGATGTTTACTCCATAAACTTTAGCTCATTACCGTATGTCCATATATCTGTATCCATGCAATTGTATTTAAATGGCACTACCTCCTGTTGAACCTATTGCTATGTTCTGGTGCAAGTATCTTGTCACATGCGATGGTTATATGTTACTATGTTGTTATTATTACTATGTAATTGTTAAATATGTTCACTCATTCTGTGATGTCTTAACCCTGTTGGCAATTGTTTTGCCCCAGGTCCATCTTGTAAATGAGCTTGTCACAATGTTGTTCGGCATGGCAAAATAAAGATTTTGATTAATTGATAGATTGCTTGCTTGATTGATTGATTTACCACTACTAGAGGATCAAGGCTTGCTGCATTAATTAACTTGTCCATATTGGATACAATGTCACATATTTAGCTCCAGGTAGACATAATATCATTGTCAATAGCATAATTTGCTGTCAGTACCCCTTATGATTGAGTCACCTACAACAAGAAAATGTCTACTTCTATTTGACTGAGACATTTCTATGTTGTTGCCTGTTTCTAACGGTTTTTGTGACCCTTCCTCAATTCTTAGTGCATTTGGCTCTGCTGTCTGTCCAAATATTATATAAAGATTATTGGTTCTGATGGGTACCTGTTCTTTCTTTCTTTCTCCACTTTGCTTCTTCTAAGATCCAGTCATTCTGCTCATACTTTAGTCTATTTGTTTAGTAGTTGCAGCTCCCATTATCATCAGTGACTGATGAATATTAGTCTCTGCTTAGAACTCTTGGACTGGATTTGATTCAATGACACCTAAGCCTGGTTTTGCAGTTCATACTACTTCAACATTTCTTTTAATTCAATATTCTCTTTCAGCTTTTCTTCCATGTGCATACACTTGTTACAAGTACTGTAAAATTCCCTTCCACCTCCCTGACATCATAAAATAAATCAAACATATTGTACAGCAAGCTATATATCAGTATAATAAGTGTTTGCCTTGATCAACTCCACTTTTGCTGTTGATTTCACCACTGCAAGTATATATGAGCTCATAGTTTATAAAATCACTATCTGGTTGCAAACCAGAATGTTATATTAAAACAAAAAAATAAAACAAAAAAACAAAATCTATGGGACACACCATAGTTAATTTGATAATTATATAGGAAGGGATTTGTAATTACTTTAGAAAAAAAAGTACACCCATGTCTATACTAAGAATCTTGCAGAGGGTCCTGACTACCTGGCCACTCCTGGCTGACACTGGCAGATCCTGCCTCTACCAATGTCACCTCTGCCCAGTGCTCACTGATGCTTGCACAGGCATGTTCTGACATGGTTCTGAAACCAGAAGTGCACTGTAAGGGATTTCTGTAATTCCTTCTACCCCATTTCTTCTCAGAGGTCCATACCCTTATCCTCTATCCTGGGATGCCATCTTGTCATGTAGGTCACACATTTGTAGCAGGGAGTGCCTGGGCTGTGAGGTTCAGTTAGCATGCTAGGCAAATTGCTTCCTTTAGCTTTGAATGCTCTTAAGGCTTGATCCTGAGGATGAAGGTAGCAGTGGAGGAGATAGCAAGGGAGCCTCTGAGTGAGGACTGGGAACTTAAAAAAAAAGAATGCCAGGGTACCTGGGTGATGGCTGAGAACACTTGCTGGCCCCTCCTTCACACATTGCACAGTATGAGATTGGCAGTAAATTCAAAGCTTGCAGCATCATGCAGTCCTTTTTTCTCTTATTCCAGTACATAGCTGGGCATGCCAAGTGTGACCCAATGTACTGAACACTGTGGATCTTAGCAGAGTTCGAGATAATAAAAAACCTTTGTGAATAAGTAAAGACAATACTGTTTCAGTAATAAAGTGGTAGAGTAGGTTGCAACCTTTGGGAGGGGACTAGAAAAGGGGGTCCTTAAAGAAGGAACCACATGGTTTCTAAAGGGCAAGTGAACAGTAAGGCCTTGGTAGTCTGTCTGATCACACAGCTGAGAGTTGGGCAGTGGAACATTGGACATTTTGATTTCTGAAAAAAGAGAAAAATGAAACAATAAAAATACTAAATGAATGTGAGATAAACAGAAATCACTAACGCTAAATTAATGACATCAACAAATCATAGTAGTACATAGTGCTACATGCAATTTTTACACTAGTTGGATTTTATGGTTACAACACTGAGTGGCCAAGCTAGAGACAAGGGTTTGAATCCTATAGCAGGTAAGAAAAACAGATGAGGAGAGATGGAGTGAGTTAACAACAATTATGGTAGACAAAAAAGATGAAGGAGGTAACTGGACATAGGGTGCTTCTGGCCCACTGCAGAAATTCACACTAAGAGAGGCAAATTATGCCTGAGCCTCCAGATGCCAGACCCAGAGTTAGGTGACAATGGATGGGAACCACTATAGTTGAGTGAATCAACAGACTGCACCAGACGGCAAGAAGTTGAGCATGATTTCCCAAGCAGGAGGTGGTTATGAGCAAAAAGAATATCACAAGAGATGGCAAGATAGTACTGTAGCTTCTGGCAAAAGATAAGTGTATTACATTGGATAATCACATGCCCAATAGGTTGCAGGACAATGTAGGGAGAGAGAGACAAGAGCAGTGGACCAAAGAGAAGGTCAGCCTCCAACCAGACCAAGAAGAACAAGGGATAAACTGTGGTCATAGCTAGTGATGGGCCAGCCCTAAAGGGGAGTGGCACCCCAGTGATGCAACTGTTTAGACCACAACAGTACTATGTGCAGGGCTTCAGCCTTGAACTAAAAGTAGGATAGGCTTTTATTATTGATGGAATAGCTGTGTTTGTGGCCTAGATGAATGCTGGAGGACACCAGGAAGGGGATGCAGACTCAACAAGTGGTGGTAAACAACCCTCAGCTATGTGGGGACCTCAGTGGTGACCACCAACACAGCCATGGCTGGGTCACTCATGGTCCCAGTCTAACAGTATCCAGTGGTTCTTCTGAAAAAAAAAACAATGGCCAAGTGGACACCTTACACAAGGGATGTGTCCCGTTGGCCATTGTGGGCTCATTTGTCAGAATAAATGAGCTCCAATAAGGAATAGGAAATATACAGCATAGACATGTTCTTCCTCTTGTGCAAAGCCAAAATGGAGAAAGATGACAAGGAGGCAAATCCAAGAAAAGAAGCAACCCCAGGAAGGCTAGGCCAAGAAGGAAAGATTTGCTCATAGTGCGGGATAGGTAGCATGCAGCTGAATCCCCCAAGGTGGGGAGTGAGTTACTCCCTAGATATCCTGTTGGGAAGCCAACTTTTGTCTTGGGGAGGTTGAGCCTTTCCACAGAAGCCCACCTAGTGGAGGAGTGAGTCATTCAAGTAAGGGGTAGGAAGAGTGAGATGAGGTACATGCCCACGCTGGATAGATCAAAGTGAGACTAGGCTGTCCCTGTCTGCATGTGATGGTTGATGTCCCTCAAGGGTGTGGAGCACTTATACCATGAAATAGGTCCCCAATCTTGTGAAAGACAATGGCATAAATGAAGCTGACGAAACTCTCAGTTACACAACTCATGCTTACCTGTTTTTATGGCATTTAAATTTGTCATTAAGCATATGACTGCTGTCATTTAAATCCTGTGCTTTGTGATTGTCTGGTTGTACAGGTTGAGGGAAGGGAAGAAGGAGGAGAAACTGGGTTTTGATAGACAAACATCCATTAAGCAAGGACTTACTCAGGATGGAGAGGGAATTTTGCAGTTGGAGTCTCCCACTATGTGTTTCACCACACTCTCACTTGCCCTGAAGCTGGGGAAGTGGCTGGCCTGTCTCTCTCTACTTACAAGAGAGAAGCGAAGCATGTTGCTTCTCAAGGTCTTAATTAGGAGGGGGTCAGATAAAAAAGGGAAAAGTAGTTGGGGTTGACTGGCAGTGAGCAAATCTGTATAGAATTTAAGGAGTTAAAACTCCAGGGTTCAGTGGGAGTGGTCTCATTCCTTCAATTCCCTCATGCAGTAATTCACCTACCTGTTGCCCTAAAATAAGATGGTTACACAGTGATGATCTAGGAGGATAAGGATATGGAATTATTACCCTTGCACAGGGGGTGACCAGCAGGGCATAAGTAATTTTCACAGGTTTTCTCTCTGTAGTCTTCCACAACGGGAGAGGGCAGTCCTTGTTATCAAAGAACCTCTAATTGGGAGAGTGTGTCCTTCAACTCAGAGGGGGAAAGGACCAGACCAGGTCATCACCCATGTGGGCTGGATCAAAAGTAGGACAGACTCTCCCCAACTCCACACAATACATGGGGATAGAGGCCTTACATGTAGAATTAGGTTTTGTAGGAAGCAAGAGTTGGCATGGCTCTGTCAGGACTCCCAATCAAGCACATTATGCTTCCCTGTTTTTTTATGTCATTTGAAATTGTCATCAAACATATGGCTGCACTCATTAAAACCCAACTTTGTATGATGGTCTTTGTGTCTAATTCAAGAGATGGGAAAATGTGGGTGGCAGACTGGGTCCTGGTAAGCCAAGCTGTGAACTTAAAAAAACTTAACAAATGTTTGACCTTCAAACAGCTCAACAGATTTACTGCAGCTCTACCAAGCAGGTTTTGTGCCTCTTTTTTTCTCTGTCTCCCTCTCTCTAAATGTTTAGTCTACGTGCCTGTATCATCACTGGGACTATTTTGATGACAGTGATGGCTTAAGGCCTCATTTTTCCATGTGGATTAAACAAACATGGTGTTAGACTGGATAAAAACACAAATGCCTTACTATAGCTGTGACAGTTTGACCCAGCAGAATTCAGCTGCTTAGTGGTGCTCAAACACTGGATAAGATTAGCTTTGACTTTCTATTGTGTGATATTTTCAGATGTCAGGTTTTTACTACTATTTACATCCCCTTTATATTTATTTAAATTATGCACACTGAGATAGTTCCATGAGATAAAATGTCTTTGGAGGTACTAGGATGATGCATGCATGCTTGGCTGATGTACGTCATACAGCTTTGTAAAAGAAAAAAGCAACCCTGGCATTTTTCTCAAGGACTGCCAAGCAGAGAACCTACAAATTGCACAATAATAGAATCCATTATAACTACATTATTAAAATCACTCCAGTCATTAGGAATAAGAAAAGAAAATGTTCCCTTTCTTGTATAATGTTTTTATTTTGGGGTCTTTAAGGAACCCCTGATGTTCCATGAGAAACTTTGAAAACCCAGGGCCAGATTCACAAAGGTCCATTGCAAGCTGTGACAATGGCAGCTTGTGCTGACCATCCCTGTGACCTGGACCTTGCACCTGATTCAGTATCAGAGTGGGTCCAGGGGTCTGCATCCTGTGACTTGCGATAGTTGTGCAAGGTAAGGTGCAGCTCCGAGGTATGTCGCAGGTCACAGGACAGGGTAGGCGGCAGATGCACCAGCCGAGGGGGAGACATGGCACTCCCATGCCCACCTCCAATCTCCCGTAAGGTGTGGGTTCCAGCCCCAAGCCTCCTTGCCATGAACCCTCCCAGAATAAACACCCTTAACTGTGCTAGTGGCCCAGTGGTCCCCCAACCCCCTCCTAGTGGTGCCAGCCCCCCCCAACACACACACACACACACATATACACAAACACACACACACACACACGGCGGGTGAGTTGGCGACTAGCACAGCCTCCCTCACCACCAGGGCCAGCTGCTGACTGAACTGTGCCAAGATTGTGTGCTGTAATTATATGCTCTTTGAATGACAGCCATATCATTCACAGAGCATGTATTATTACAGTATGCAATCTTGGCACAGTTCAGTCAGCTGCTGGCCCTGGTAGTGAATGGAGGGCTGTGCCAGTCACTGGCAAGGTATTGGGGGTGTGTGGGGGCCCGCACTGTTGGGTGGGGGGCCACTAGAGTACCAGGGGAGTTACAGGGGCAAAGGGGGATCTTGTCACAGGGCATATGAGGGGCTCTCAACATGTGTGTATGTGTGAGGGTCTGGACATTGGGGGTGATCCACACACCCATCCTGGCACAGTGTGTGCCATGCCTGGGACCTGGACCCTATGAAGAGGGTGCTGTAATCTACAGAGGATGTGGAGCTGGGGCACAGTGGCAACCTCCAGTGAATGGCAAAGACCACTTAGACCAGCTTTTTATTGGTGTAAATGGTCTTTGACAGATGTTCACTGGTGGTTGTCTCTGAATCCCGATTTGTGGACATAGCAGCCACCCTACTTGAATAGGGTGCTAATGGTGCCATAAACCCCTTTACGCCATGTCGCAAGGGGGTTTATGCTGCATAGGTGCAGTTGGGAACAGAGAGTCTGCAGCATGTCGTAGGCTGCCTTTGTGAATTCCACTGGGATGCAACTCAGGACACAAGTATTACTTGCACCATTTTTACTGACACAAGTTGCCTTGCATCCTGATTTGCCTTTTGTGAATCAAGCTCACAATGTTTAGACATATTTCAGCTTATATGGGGCTGACAGTATAGCCTAGAGGTTAGAGTAATGAGTTGTTAATGAGCTTGGTACATCTGCCAGACTGGGGTTTGATTCTCACGACCCCCACTTGCATACTTTCATTCACTAAAAATACCACCAACAGCTTAATCTGGTTCAAGGTCATTGGTATTCATCTGTATCCCCCTCCCCCGGGTCGTACCTGAAAATAGGCAGGATTTGTCTAGTGCACTTACCCAGTCAACAAAAAATAAATAAAATAAATACTGGGTGACTCAAGTCACTTAATCTCCCCAGTGCTCCCAGGACACCCCTGAAGACAGGCACTTGTGCCTAGTGGGCCTTACCTGGATACCAAAATAAAAAAAACATCTATATGTTCTGTAAATGGCTTACAGTTGTTCTTCATACTGTAAGTAGTACAATAACATAAAAATGGGATCACCATCCCCTAGAATTCATATGTTCTGGCTGCTTGTCTACACCCTATGACGCACAAAAGAAACACAACACTCAGAGTTTCCCAATAAAAAAGTAAAGGTTAGCACAATACTGAAATAAGTGAATAAAAATATGTTTACTTACTATGACGTGCCAAAACATAGATAAGCAGTGATACCCCCAAACAGCACATAAAACCGCAGTTTCATGGCCACAATGTGTAGGTTATCACTGCTCATCTACGTTATGGTACCTTGTTGTAAACATATAAACCTTTTGATTTTCTCTTATTCCAGTATCTTGGTAGTCACTACCTTTTGTGTTGTTGTGACTATGAGTGCGGTGTTTCTTTTGTGCTCCATTATTTCTATTTTTACACCTTCACCACAAACTTGGGGCAAACTATGCTTGTTTGCATATTGTCTGCACCTGGCTTCATGATCCTCAGATTGTGACATTACAATCTGTTGCTCTGGAAATAATTCTGATGTCATAGACAGAGCATTATGATATTAGGTGTAGATAAGCAGCCAGAGCAGATGAAGTCTAGAAGACAGGGATCCTGTTTTCATAATAATGTGCACAGTTATTCTGAAAGGGACAGGGTAAAGTACCTGAAACACGGGGTTGGTTAGACATAGTTCCAGAGTTCTCTCCTCACAATCTGGTTTTGCCTCATAGTGTTTCAATAATTTGTTCAAATCTTAGTTTTTCTTACAGTGAACACGGATCTGCAAGCTGTACTGGGTAGTAGGGATGGGGGTATAAACACAGAGCATATGTGAAATATAAGCTGAACTGTGTCTAGAATGTGTTTCTCAACATTTCTCCTGGGATGTCAGGGGCTTTTGAAATTCATCAAGTTAACGTAACAAATTAACTCAATAACTTAGCAAACTACTTAAAACACATGGGGCAGGATTTTCAAAAGGATCTGCCCAAGATGTACAGACCTCTATTTTCTAAGCAGAGATGCATCCAAACCTGCTAGACCATCTATTAGATGGTTCAACAGCTATTAAAGTTTGCGTCCCAAAACAGACGCAATTGCATCCAAAATGGACACAGTTGTGAGTTGCATCAAATTTGCACTCAATTATATCTGTTTTCTGCCACAAATTGTGTGACTTTCTGTCATAAATGGATGCAACTTCTGAAAATAGCAGCAGGGTTGCTGGGACACATGTGGATGGACACAAACACAAGTGCAGCATGCAGTTACATCTATATACAACCTTTTTGAACATACCCCCTTCCCACAGTGCCTTTGCCTTTAGCATAAACACACTTCATTACAAACAGTGACCAGTGATAGCCTTGCTACTGCAAGGATTCAGGCAGATCAGTCATTTCCATGCAACAAATAAGAGTTATGTAGTATAACAACAATTTAAGCCATACTTCCATTGTATGTGGTATTGGATATTTAGACTTTTAAAAGCAGTCACCAAAGAACAGTTAAACTAACTCTCCATAAACTAAAGCTACTTTTAGAGAATGACTGGAAGGAGTGGGGATGAGGGGCCTTAATTTCACTTTGGATGGTAATATATTAAGGTACTGCATGTGCTGAGGGCAGAATCCACAGCAGGGGAGTTGGAATTAAATGAGACTGTACTGTATTTCCAGCACTTGAGTTACAGTTTATTGTACACTATGAGAACATCTGCAGCTGCTTTAGATAAAAACTTAAAGAGCTAGTGAATTGTCTGGAAACTGCCTGGAATTAATTAAATCAGTCCATGGCTCTGCAAGGGTTAAAGGCTGACTAATGGTTTGCAAGCAAAATGATACAGAAGTTAATGAGGTAGTGTACTGCCTGAAATTAATTGTACCTTTCAGATGTAGTTTGCTATGACTTCTTGTATCTCAAGTATTTTTTCCTTTCTGTCTGCTAATTAGAAGATTTTCCACCTGACCGTACTGGGGTGATGTGTAGAGCAGCACTCTGTCTGGAGGCTAGAAAAAAATCCATTCTGTTCCCCCCACTACATCATCAACACTGAGACCACACTAACTATGACATCACTAGTAACCAGGGAGAATCATTTTTCACTGCCAGATTATTCTCTTTCACATGAAGTAGCAGGGGCTGGCTCTTCTTGATTACTAGTGATGTCACAATTTCTTGCATTTTGATTGGTAATGTGTGAAAGTCACTGCTCAGACTGCAGGGACTGTGGTGCCTCAATGTGTTTGGTCAGATTTCTGAAGATGTAGTAGAAGGGACAGAAATGACTTTTTTTTAGCCTCCAAACAAAGTGCTGCTCCACACATCAGCCCAGTACTGCCAAGTGGAAAATCTTCTAATTAGCAAACAGAAAATAAAATAACAAGCATTTGTCAATGCTGAATGTTTACTTGCTGGCATTGGCATTGGTGGGGTGTGCCTTTGGGTTGTCAGGCATAACAGCCATGTAATTTCACCACACCCTACCCTGCAAACACCGACAAGTGTTACGGTGTGCCTTGGGGTCTTTGGCCCTTATGCTCACCCCCTTCCATCTGGAAATACAGTGAGATGGGTGCTGTATAGGAGAATGGGGTGAACTTTGGGTCCAAAGAGTCCAAGGCACACCTTGATGCCTCTCACTGGCTGCAGGGTGGTGGTGGGGGTGGAATGGTATGAGCATTACAGGTGACAATCCCAAGTCACACCCATGATGCCTGTCAGTCTCTACAGGGTGGGGCGTTATGGTTGGAAACCCTAAAACCTGAGGCATTCATTGGTATTTTCACTCCAAATTTTCAACATGTTTTTCTTGTGACCCCCACCTTATGAACAGTAGTAATATTGGTTTGTTAGCCAAAAACTGATTTTGCACAGTGACTACGGCATTTGGCACCACTGGTGCGAAAACACATTTCGAGCAGGATGTGAAAAATGACAGCTGTTCTGTTCATGGGGAGGTGTAAAAAATGGCGATGTTGAAAATCTGCATTGAAAATAGTAAAAAAATGAGTGAAGTCACGAGTGTGTAGAAACTGTGCACTGCACACCCTTAATGTAATTACTTTGGGGAATTTTTACAGCAGATTGTCAACACAGGCATTTTGGGACCTCCGCTCACAATCAGTGTCACTGTCATTTTCTTAATCTGTTCTGCACACTGATTTCCCACAGCGACCACGCATTTCTCCGCAGAAAGTGTGAAAACACAGTTCGGGCATGTTGTGAAAAATTACAGTTGTACTGTTCATAAGGAAGTGTGGAAAAATGCCTGTGGTGAAAATCTGGACTGAAAATATTAAACATTCATGAACTTATGAGGGTGTGTGGAAATTGCGCAATGCTCACTTATAACACAGTCATTTTGTGGACTGTCGTCACCAAACTTTCAACATAGCCATTTTAAGACCTCTGCTCATGAACAGTGTCACTGTGATTTTCTTAATCTGTCCCAAACATTAATTTCACACACTGACTGTGCCATTGTGCGCTACATGTGCGGAAACACATTTTGGGGGAGATGTGAAAAATGACAGCTGTACTGTTCATAAGGAGGTGTGGTAAAATGGCAATGTTGAAAATCTGGAGTGAAAATATTAAAAATTGGCAGACTTACGAGCGTGCGTAGGAACTGCACAATGCACACTCGTAAAACAGTTATTTTTGGGAATTATTTTGCCAAATTTTCAACATAGCCATTTTAAGACCTCTGCTCATGAACAGTGTCACTGTAATTTTCTTAATCTGTCCCAAACATTGATTTCGCACACTGACTGTGCCATTGTGCGCTACATGCTCAAAAACACATTTTGAGTGAGATGAACAGTCATTTCTGGGATTTTTTCCCCCAAATTTTCAACATAGGGTTTTTGGGGGACTACCTCATGAACTGTGACACTGTCATTTCATACATCGGTCCCGAAAGGTGGTTTCGCGCAGTGACCACGAAATCACCTTTCAGGACCAAATAACACAATGACAGTGCAAGAATTCATGAGGTGGGTCCCAAAAACCCCATGTTGAAAATTTGGTGAAAAGATTCCCACAAATGCCTGAGATATGCATCAAAGTTGAAAAAACTCTATTTATCCTATTATACAGCTTACCGGCATTTCCTCAGTTTGCGGTCAGCTTTGAAGAGTGCAGATGTGTTCCTGGTCCACCAAAAATCATTGTGCCGGACTCCAGAGGTAAGTATGGGGTGGGTGGTGTGTGGAAAGGCAGGGTGCATGTGGGTGGGGGGTCAAGACAGTCACTGATTGACCGTTTTTTCTTTCTAGGTCTTTAACTTTTAGGAAGATGACGCGGGGCATTTGCCATGCTGGGGTGGGCTCCCAGCATGGCAGCGGGAAGATTTTTGTGGGGCCAGAAGAGCCAACAGGGGATTGTTCACCCCCTTTGGCCATAGAGAGTTTTACCATGCTGAGGTGGGCTCCCAGCGTGGCACCTGAAGTGTGTTGGGGGGCAGAAGATGGACATTTGCCATGCTGGGGTGGGCTCCCAGTGTGGCACCTTGATGGCTGTTTGGGGGCAGGCCAGTGGATCCAATGGGGGATTGGGCACCCCTGTCAGCCTTACAGATTGTTGCCATGCTGGGGTGGGCTCCCAGCGGGGCACCTAAAACTCTGTTGGGGGGAATGCAGTGCAGCCGATGTGGAATTGGGCACCCCCGTCAGCCATACTGTGTGGGGGGAAGCGTGTGAGCAGGCTGTGGTGGGCTCCCAGTCTGTTACTTGTTGGTGGGGGGGAGAGGAGCTGTTTATGACAGCTCTTGCACTGCAGTGCCGACGTGCAGGCACTTTGCAAGTTGCTGACATCAGTATACAAATTGCCTACATGCTGCAGTGCCTTTCTTTGAACTGTACACCACTGCATTTGCAAACACTGTCATAGACAGCTCTTGCATTCATTGGCACGGTGGGGCCGCATCTGCAAAAGGCAGCAGGGCATTGGAAGTAGGGAGGCACACCTACGAATTCTCATATGGTGGCACTATGTTTCTTGCACATGCGTGCAAGCAAATATAAAAATACTTCAGATTAGGAAGTGATAGCTGACTGCATCTGACAATTACTACTAATTCCAGGCAGTACACTACCTCATTAACGTCTCTATCATTTTGCTTGTATAGCCTCAAGGAAAGGAGGGAAAGAGAGAGAGAGAGGACATGATAGAAACCTTTAAGTACCTCAAAGGAATCAACAAAGTCCCAGGTGGTAGCATCTTTCAGAAAAAGAGATATGCAAGAACAAGGTGGCACAATTTGAAGGTAGAGGGGGGGATGGCTCAGAGGTAGCGTGAGAAAGTATTTCTTCATGGAGAGGGTTGTAGATGTATGGAATAACTTTCCTGTGGAGGTCATGGAGTTAAAAACAGTGGGTGAATTTAAGAATGCATGGGACAGACATAAGGCAATTCTAGTGGGGGCTAGGAGGAAGTAGGCTGTTGGTTAACTAGGATCAGCAGCTTATCCATTAGGTAGGGAAATGGGCAGACTGGGTGGGCCAAGCGGTCCTTAACTGCCATCAAATTCTATGTTTCTATGTTTCAAACATTGATCAGCCTGTCTATTCTGATGCAGTAAAAATATAAATCCATTTCATTTTTTTTTCTGTTTGCTGCATTTTCACAAATTTAAGGAGTAAAACTTGCACATGAAAAATTTTAATGGCCTAATATTTATCACAGTAAGCGGCTTGATTATGTCTTCACGTTGAGTTATCACAGAAGAATGAGCCAATCTATGACCCAACTCTTGAGAATAGAAGTTCTATGGCAGTACTAACCATGCAAAAAGAGTTCCTCAAACTGAGCAGAAATTGGCTTGGGAAAGGTTTGGGTTTGCAAAAGAAATTCAGTCTTATTAGAAACTGTACAATTCACATTTTTCAGTGATTGCACTGCTGGTTAAGTGCCTTTTTTAAAAACACAGTATTTAATTTTTCCAATGAGAGCCTTTCTTTAACATAAAAGTTAAAACAAGAAGAATAAATTTAAACAACTATGAAAGGGCAACATGAATACATGCTATGCACTTCTACTATCGCTTCCCCTACCATGTATTTTTATGATGCTGGGGTGTGCATTCATGTCCAAATATAAGAGGTTTTGGGGGGGTTTCAATTCAGCCCTAAATACTGCTGATATGTTATCAGTATTCTGTTTAGCACACTCCTGCCCCTTCCACCTATTACTTTAAGCATGCCTCACAACCCATCCAAAACAACTACCAATATGTTAATTTAAAGGTCTAACAAATAGGTTTTCAGTCATCATATAAAAATAGACAGAGGATGCCCAATGATGATTTCTCTATAGCGAGTTCCAACCTTAGGAACCTGCAGTCATAAAGGCACATCATACTATTAATGATTGTATAATGGATAAAAAAAACACCTGTAAGCCAGTTTGGCACCTCACAGCCGACCAATGGTGAGCTTGCAGCACTGATGACATTTACTCAGAAGACCCAGCTTGCAACAATAAATGCACCATGGCATTGTGCACTTGCTCTAGACATAAATTTACCTCTCACTGTGGTCCAGTGAGCCCTGGCCAAAAAGTGTCAGGTATTTCTAGTTACAGTATATCACACAGTACCAATTTCATTTGTTTTCCTCGGCCATAGTCATTCAGATGCACGCACCATTACTTTGCTTAACTCAGGTAAACGATGGTATAAAAAAAATCAATGGGCAACACAAGTATTTGATCTGAGCTTGCATTATATTCCATGGATACATTACCTGAAACATTGGGTATGTAAGGAATGTTTCCAGAGTTCTTTCCTCACAATCAGGTTTTGCCTCATAGTGTTTCAGTAATTTGTCAAAATCTCGATTTTGCTTACAGTGAGCAAGAATCTGCAGGCTATACTGATGATTTCTCACAAACTCCTGATAGATGTTTAGCATTGGCAATAGGATATCAAACAGGTCAGCTAGAAAAATAAAAGATTTAGAGCATTAAAATGATATGGCTATACTGCCTGATCTTAGAGTTCTGGTTATGTACAGTAGATAAATAACCTCTTTTTGTTATCCAAGCCCTTTAAACAGTATTAGGAGCTTTTGTGAAACTTCCACATCAATGTGTCACAAAAGTACTTTTAAATGAGGCTGTACTTCCCAAACAAAAAACAGTATCCTGTATGTACAGACTTTGTTTCCTTCCTTCCTGAATGTGCAATAACATAAATAATTTTTTCAATAGAAGTTTCTTAAAAAGCCGTCAACCTAACTATGAAAAATTGCACTTAGTCATTCTTTGCAACCTAAGTTATCACATGGTGAAGCATGAAAACAGGTATTCAAAGAAGTACATATATTTCCCTTCTCTTTCTCTCTCTGCATTACATCAAGCTGTGACCATCCACCTCCCACTGTGTACCCATTTTGTCTCTTACTCTATTGTATAGTTTAAAACTCAGTGTTTTCTGTCATTTGGATTTTATGCCACCATGATTCTGTTATAAATGGTTTACATATATCGGCAGAATGTTCCTCTAGCTCTTATCCAGGCTACTCCCATAACTGATGCACTTTGTTCACTTTTCACATATTTTTTTTTCTGGAATTTATTACTCAGCCATTGTATCCTGCTTTTATTGTTCCCGTATATACACCCATTTGTTGCCACTTTATTTGTTATTGCTGTTTCACTCTCTGTTATATTTCCTCCCTTGGATCACAATTGGAAATGAGCTCTGACTCAGTGTGGTACCCTCTCGGTTACCTTATTTTAAAGAAATAAAGGAATAAATAATAAATATTATGCTGAAGGCAACCAAAAGATGCAGGTTTTACACATTTCCTTTGTACCAGTCAAAGTAACTTAAGAACCAGTCAAAGCATCACTAATACATACAATTGGCTGTTCCCTTTAACTTATCTAGCTATGCTTTATAGGGGTACAGAAAAACGAGAACATTCCCAAGTCATATTTACTTACCCTTGTTCTGTTTCTGCTTACAGCACTCTTTTTTTTCTGTCTCTACTATTTTTATTTACTTATTTAATTAATTTATTTGTTCATCAGGTAGGTGCACTGCTCCAAAGGACCATTTTCAGCCATGATCTGAGCCATGAAGATGGCACACAACAGTACAGTACAACTGCAGTACATACAAGGCAAAAGTCATAAACATAGTTAACAAAATAGGACATCCATACAAGGCAGTGGGATACATACAGAAACAGAGATAACAAGGAAAAAGGAATTGACAGGTAAAAAATACATAAAATGCAATGCTCAATTGCTGGAAAACAGATAATGTGCCAAAATTGCTGTAGTCAAGCAACGCATTTACAGGTTAAGTTGTCCAGATGGATAGCTCTGTAGAGAGATGTGAACTGGGAGTCTGATAACAACGATTGTAGAAAGCTAGGCAGGCTATACCAGTGGGTTGGGGCAGCAACAAAGAAGGCCTTTCAACTCAAACAACACACAACAGAATGTGTCTTCTAGAGCAGGAGAGATGAGGACTTGAGGATGTGGTGGCACAATGTTGGCCTTAGAATGCTAGTTAAAGAGGAAAGCATTTTGTCTCTCACTAACTTGTCTATAAGACAACCTAAGAGACATCCACAATGAGCCTGTGGAGCAAGCCAGCCAAGGGACTGGTATACGTAGCAGAAGTGAATACTAAACGGGGCAATTAAAGCAAATCCGCAGACATTATTGTACATCATGTTCAGTCTGGCCAAATTATTAATGGGATAAGATAGCTGCCCAGTAGTGCAGGAGGGGGAGCATTGTATCCCTAGCAATAGCCAGCTGCACCTCTGGGATCATAAGATCCTTTAGTCTGTAACTGATCCCCAGTTTTTGGTTTATGTTCTTGACAGTGAGCGTGATATGCTTGGAGAAGGATAGGGAGGGGTCAAGAGTAACACCCAAATATTTAAAGAAGGATACAGATTCCAAGAGGGTACCATCAGATGCAGTCATTAAATGAGGAATCTGATGGTAACACTTTGCAAAGCCTAGGTTTTGACCCAAATAACAGCTTTTATTTTTTTGGCATTAAGGAGTAGTCTTTCAGTCTGACACTAGGAATGCACAGAGACAAATTCTGCAATGAGAGTAGAGGATATGACTGCAGGGGATTAGTCACAATGTAACAATATCAGGTCATCTGCGTAGAGGAGAGTATGACACCCCTGACACACTTTGGGGAGGGGGTCAATAATGAGGGGGGAAAAGTATGGGCCCAATAATGGATTAATGTGGTACCCATTTAGTGACCATCCAAGGGGTGGAGAGGGAACCCCTGAGCAAACCTGCTGTATTCTGCCAGATAGGTAGCTCCTAAACCAGGAAGAGGCTACTGGGGATGTACCTAAGTGGCACTGCTTGTTGATGAGGATGAAGTGGTCCACCAAATCAAATGTTTTTGTAAGATGCACAAAAACAGCACCAGTCAGCCTGTTTTCCTCCAGGGTCAGTGTGGGGCTATACTCTTTTCTAAACCCATTCTGGTAGAGGGAGAGAAGAGAATATTTGGACAAGTAGTCAGAAATTTGTTGAAAAAAATATTTTCTGGCAGCTTACTCAGGAGGGAAATGATAGAGACAGGATTGTCATTTTTAAGCAGAAACAGGTCATCCTTTTGGGGATAGGCACCACCCTTCCTAACTTCCAGAGTCCCAGCATGGATGATGTAGTGAGGGGCAGGTTACATTTTTTTGTTAGCAGTTGAGCGATAGATCCAGAGATCATTTTAAGAAACTTAGGATACAAGCCATCGCTACCAGCCCTTCCATAATAAGTTAGGTCATTGAGGAGCTTGTGAGTCTCCTTAAGGGAAGTAGCCTTAAAGTACAAGAGGGTCCTGTGGGAAGGGAGAGCATCTGTGTCCTGTGGATCCAAAATATGACTAGAACCATTTGGGGGAAGTAAGGCCTCATAGAAGGACAGGTTCATGAATTAACATTGAAGATCTCAGCTATCAGGCTGGGATCAGATAATACACCTGGCCCCATCTTAAACCAGTGGCCCACAGTAGAACGAGACCCCAGCAGTGAAACCTGAAAAAGGACCATTACAGCAACAGATGGGGGGTGCAGGGAGCAGAGCACTTGAAACATCGATGGTCCCATGCCCAGTGTCAGCATTGTGACATCACTGTGAGGGATGTCAGTGGAATGTCTGTTGACATCATGTGGTGCTTCCATCTTAAACCTGACCATTTTTAGATAGCTAGCTATTAGTCACTTGGCTTTCTGGTTGCAGAGATTCATCTGCTGCTGGTATACATTACAGGCTTTTGGTGAGGAGCTTATTTTAAAGGCCTCTCCCGCCTTGTTCCTTTGCTTCATTCTACCAAGAAGTTTCCTAGCCATCCATCAAGTATTTCCCCCTGAGACAAGCCTGATGGCTAGTAGGAAGTGCATGTCTTGGATGTAGGCCAAAGTAGCATAGAAAAATCCAAGGGCTGAATCAGCATCAGACCTGCTGTCGAGGATGTACCAATCAACTGCCATGATGTCAGAAACCAGGCTGGTGAAGTCCTACTTAGAAAAATCTCAGAGGGTCTTTAAAATCAGATTTGTAATCAGCCATTCGATTGCATCATTATAAATGCTCCAATGAGTTACATCATTACTTAGAATCACTGAATGACTTCTGACAATGATAGTGTTACTGTGATGGGCTGCTACATTATTGACATTGGAGCACCTCCTCAATGTGCTTAGTTTTCAACAAAGTAAGAGATCATGCCAGCAGCAGAATCAGCATTGGCACTACTAGCTGATTCTAATCTATGCTGTCACTGGTTAAATCATTTATAATGGTGCAATAGAGAGGGCTACATACAGAGTTAGTTTTAAAGATGTGGGAGACAGAAAAAAAAGAGAAAAATGTGTGCAGAAGTATAGCAGGACCTGTGTAAATATGAACTGGGGATGTTGCAGTGTTTCTGTTCCCCTGTAAGATAGTCTAATCAACTATAGTGGAAACCTTAAAAATGTCTTTATTCTGTTTAACACAAAATGAAACTAGAGAACATTAAATGGATATATGCCATGTTTTGCAATATCATTTCAAGTGGAATGAATGGTACAAGTTGTTAATTAAATGGAAAAACCCATGTCAGTAAGCCCCACACCTCAGTGTGCCCCCCCGATTAGCATTTTTGCCCACTGTATACAAAATTTCACTACCTGCTTCTGAAGAATTTTTCTTGTATTTGGTTGATCCTGCCATCACTTCCGCTGGTATTTTAAATGGAGCACCTCTAGTGGTGCATCCCACAATTGCCCATGGCTGACATCAGAGCCATGTAGCAACTGCAGGAGTGTGTATAGTATTAGCTTATGGACGGAGCTATTAACAGCTCTGGTTTGCCACTTAGCGGTCTCAGTGCTATACTGACAGCAAGCTAAGATTGGCAGTCAATCAGTCAGTCTATACATGGTCTCGGTGTAGCACCAAGACCTCTAAGTGGCAAAGTGAAGCTGTTAATAGCTTCATCCATAGACTAGTACTATACACGCTCCAGTGGCTACTCCCCCAGCTCTGATGTCAGCAGCAGGTGATCGTGGGTTGCACCACTAGAGGTGCTCCATTTAAAATGCTGGCAGGAATGACAGCAAGATCAACCAGATAAAAGAAAATTTCTTCAGAAGCAGGTAGTGGAATTTTATATACAGTGGTCGAAAATGCTAATCGGTGGGTGTCCCACACTGAGGTGTGGATCTTGTTGACATGGATGTTTCCCTTTAAGATGTCACTGCTGCTGATAATGCAGAAGAAGCAGTTAGAGCTGAACATATTGGCCACAATATACAATATACTGGACAGAGAAATAGCTTGAAAAAAGCTTTTTTACTCAGATATGCTACCCCTAAAGCTCTCAATACATCAACATTACAATCACTTCTTAGGAACAATTCAGTGTGTGAAAAAATGACTAGAAGAATATTTCTAAATGGATTTAGTAAAAAGTATATTTTTTCTTGTCAATAAACTCATGTTAATGGTGCAAATGTAAATGTTGAATAAAGGAAGACAAAAAATCAACTATAAAGAAAATGCTTACCCAGTACTAACGTGGGCCAACTGGCTATTCTTGCTTTCAGTCCTTGGTAAAATATTTGGTGCAAAAACATAATTGTTTCACTGAAACAAAGAAGTAACACTACATGACTATATTTGCATTATACATATTAATAATATTAATAGTGCATATTATATATATTTCAAATTCAATAAATAAGAAAGGATGTAAAGGTAGTGTTTGTCTGCATGAAAGGTGAGAAGCACAAACATGGAACCTCGTTTTTCATGCACTCAAGTAAAGTATTTTACTGTCACCAAGAATGCTTTTCTGCTGAAACATTTTCCAGCTCTTTCATTGTATTAGACACATATCTAATGGGGCCACTGCAACTGGGATATCTCAGAATATAGAAAGATGACATGCAAGGTAATCAAATGTAGAGTGTATGAGAAGGAAGAGAAGCAACACATTATGGATGCAATAATTTACACTCCGGGTTTGACTAAGTGATACTTCATCTGTTAAGAGGTAAGTCTATTGATGAAATGTGAGTTCTTGAGATGATAATTAGGTACACTTCATTACTTTATGTGCTTATTCCTCATGATATGTTAAATGATATTTTTAATTATTTACCCACGACAGTGCAATTGTGATACAGTCTTTTGTTTTCAGTGGGGTCCAGCTGCTACCCCATTTTATAGCTAATGGAGACAGAAGCACAGGGAGATTTAATGATTGGCTCTGGGACATACAGTGAGCCAATAACTGCAGTGGGACTTGAACCTGTGATTTCCCAGTTCATAGTTCTGAGCATAGCTCTCAATGGTCCGTGATTTTCAGGGACATCCCAGAATGTGCCTCAAAAATTTCCTCTTTCCCTTTTAAATGTAACATTTCTGCCCCTGAACAATAACAATTCAAAATTCAAAATATGATAATGACAGATATTATTGTAACAGCCTAGTTGTCATTGCAAAATGCTTTTCACACTGAACTGAATATTGTACCACTTTCATGAGCTAATATTACCATTTCTAAAGATGTGTCCCTGATTTTGGCAATTTGTTACTGATTTAAAAGCCTTGTCCCTGATTTCTGAGGCAGGCGCTAGAGAGGTATTGTTATGTGCTCTAACCATTAAACTACAATGTCTTCTAGTACTTTAACAGGTTAAATTGTACTTAAAAGGATGGTAGCATATCAAGACTGTATGTGTGCTAATTAACACTGTAAAAGAAATCGTTAGACTGCTGTGTGTTATGCTTTATGATCCTTTCTTTAGTAGTAAACTTTTTCTATTAAATAATTGTTACCTATTTAAGAATATGCTGCTAACATCATCATGTGTAATTGGAGGTTTCTTAGAACTGGCTGCCATCCTTAGTGGACGTAGGAAGTTATTTACAAGAATGTGCAGCTGTTGTACATATTCTGCTTCGGCCTCCAACATACTGAATACAACTTGATTCCTTTTCCTCATGCTGTCGGCATGAGGGGACCTGATATAGTCCTGAATGATTGTCTTCCATTTTCTCCGGCAAAGCCAACCTCTCAAGAAGCTCTGGACCTGTAGATAACAGCATATATTTAGTTAGTGTCTAATGGTAAATGCAGAGAACTTACTTTCTGCTGAGAAAGCAGAATTACAGCAAAGAAAGCAGAATCACAGCAACAAAATCAGTTTAAATTTAGTTTTTTTGAAGGACGAAAAATCCTGAATGACAGTAGTTTGAAATATAGTTTTGCATTTTTAGTCTGTTTCAATTTGCTGCTTCTTTTCACATCTAAATGTGTATTCCTTATACACTGAACTCTTAGCCCTCAATGGAAATATAGGATTTGAGTCAATAAAAAGTTGCACCCAACAGGATGAACATCATAAACTTGTGCATCAACTTCTGTTCGACAAAGCTCCACATTTCTAGTTGCCAACAATACAGCCATTGAGAAAATAACTGAAAAGGAAATTTCAAGTTAAAACAACTGCATGTGTGATTTGATTACTCCTGAAATTGTAAGACGTTTTGGCATAAAAGGTACTGATCAGAGTCATCTGAGACATAAGGCAGATAAAGGCACAGGATTAGAGTAGGATCCAACCAAGGGGGTCACTGAGGAGTCTGGTGACTGGGCTAAGTCACATTTTAGCTGAAAAGTGTAATAAAGATATCCCATTTGAATGTCATGAATTGAGGACAGTGTAAGTATGGTGGATAAGGAATTTAAAGAATTGCAGGCTTTTTGAGTTCCAAGGTGGAGGCAGGGAGCAGCACTGGATTCGGTTTAATTTGCTTGAAATGGCCACTTACCAGAAGCTATCCTTGAACATGAACTAACCTATTAGAAATATAATTATATTGTTGTGCTTGAGCAGGTTAGGACTTGCTACTTCTTACATTTACTATATGATTGGGAAGCAGTGTTCATCTCTTTCTAGCAAGTTCCCCACTGGTAACCTGTGAGCCTCTGGGTGGGAATACTCTGCCCACCCAGTCGGCAACCCAGGATTGGAAGTGATCTCAGGTTGCTGGGGACTGGCAGTGGGAGGAGAGGACTGAACATCCATAGCACTGCTCTCCTGTGCGGGGTTCGATGAATTGCTAGCTGTGCGGAATGATTGCCACCAAGTAAAATCCTGGTGGTGACATGCATGCTGACATGCATGCCTCACCACTAGGTGGGAGAAAAAAACTAGTGGAAGGCAGGTGTGAATGAAGCCCCACACCCTGTCCACCACCCACTCCATCACTTGGACCTGTGGCCATTACTGTATATGTTTTCTTGGGGAGGAGGATGGCACTCCTTCTCCTGACCCCCCATGGGAGAAAATCCATGTGGGTATGGCTGGGGGAGATGACAGATGGTGGGGATTGTGAGAATGGAACTGAAGGGACCCAAACCTGTCAAACTCAAAATCTTGTACTTTAACAACTTTGCAATCTGTTTCATATGCAATTTTGCATGCGCCATCAGGTACCAAAGATATCTTCATGTGGCAAGTTTTGTTCTGGTCAGATGTGTGGGTGCTGAAATACTGGTGAGTGTCTAAAATGGGAAATTTACCATTTTTGTTTCTAAGAAATTGTCATGCCACTGTGCAAAAACGGTGCAGAATTTTCATCTGAAATGTTTAGGGTATATACAGATGTGTCAAGCCAGGATGAAGCACAGAAATGTTGCAGAATATCACAAAATACTGTAATTTACTGCAGAGGTCATTGTAAGCCAATGACAATTAAGCCCTTTTGTCACGCAGGATTTTGTGACATGTCATTACTGCAAGTTACTGCAATTCATCATGGCCGATCCATCTGTAGGTCTTGGGTCACAATGGTGCTTTTTGAAGGTTTGGTAAAAAAATATTAATCTGTTGAAAAGTTATTACACTTCAAAGTTTCCCATTATTTCCTATGGGACCAGACAGATGTCCACTCAACAAAGGATTCTTTATCGCAAATGCGGAATCCTCTGCCATGCTGCCGCCATCTTGTTTTCTGTTAGCAGTGGCAAAAAACTTAAAAAATGAAAAAAATACCTGGATTTGGAATGTGGCAACAGTTGTCTTTACCTAATTGGGGCCCGTAGACCTTGATTCTGGAGTCAGTTTTTCAATTACGTGCCTGGAAATTTTTTTTTTTTTAAAGTGGCAAAATCATTTGTTGCAAATCCTGAAAAAGCATTTTGAAAAAAAAGATCCTTTTTCATGATTTATGGAAAATGATTCATCCTTTGCCACAAATTGTGATGAAGCAAGCATGTAAAAGGATCCTTTTTCTCAATTTGCCAAGGAAGATTTTTTTAGACAGCATTTTCTTTGTCACTTCACATTTAACTAAAGGTTTGGGACTTTGGCTTGAAATTTTCAGGGTACAAAGGGCTTTGCCCACAGATGTGCCTTTGTTGGTTTGGTAAAAAAATAAATACTTTGCTCTGAACTTCTGTGGGTTTAAATTTTGCTTAATTTCCCATAGGATAACATTGTAATGTGAGGTGTACCCAGCCAATTCTTTGTCACTATGCTGTGAAGAAATGATTTTAATTTTTTTCTGTGAAATTTTCAGGGTGAAAAGAGCTTGCCCTGCTGACATTCTTTTTGCTGGTTTCCTGAAAATATATTAGTTTGGTGTTTAGTTATAAAGGATTCACAGTTTGCTATCTTTCTATAGGATAATATTGCAGTATGAGGTGTTTCTTTGGTGCCACACACTATGGGATGGAAATGCAGGGCCCAGAGGGCCTTGCACTCCCACAGGCAAATAAGGATACCACTACACTATCTCAAGAATTATGGATGGATGGGAGCACAGGGAAATAAGGATACAATTACAATCTCTCAAAAATTATGGATGGACTCCAGGCCCTGTGCTCTCACAAACTAATAAGGTTATAATTATTCTATCTCAAAAAGTAAGAAAATTCTTGAGGAAAAAAACATTGTTAATGCATCAGTTAGGGTTCTAGCAACAAAAGTTTGGAAAAGTGGTATTAGGGTTTCTAACCCTAACACCCCACCCCCACCTTGCACACGGCAACAGGCATAGGGGGTATGCCTTGGGGTTTTCAGCCCTAATGCTTACCCCATTCTGCTATACTGTACCCATCTCAGCCTATTTATTCATGGAATGGGGTGATTGTTAGGGCTGACAACCCCAAGGCACCCCATGCCTGTTTTTTTGCCAAGACTATATATATATATATATTTACATATATATTCTTGACAAAAAACTTTGTTAATACATCAGTTGGGGTTCCAGCAACAAATGTTTGGAAATGTGGTGTTAGGGTTTCCAACCCTAACACCCTACCCCCATCAACACCCCACAACACCAAAAACCTGCATTAATGCAACATTAAGGGTTCAGGCTAAAGTGATAAAAGTAGGGAAATGTGTCTTTAGGGTTTCCAACCCTAAAACCCCAGCTCCATTCCTAAAGCAAATCAGGGGCAGAGTCTTCCTAGGGATTTTTATCCCTAAAGCTCACCTCATTCTATACACTCCAGAAACATACACACCTAATGCGGTGAGTTTTAGGGTTGACAACCGCTAGGAAGACTCCACCCCTGATTTCTTTTAGGGGTGGCATTGGGGTTTTAGGATTGGAAATCCTAAAGCCACATTTCCCTACTATTGTCACTTTAGCCTTAACCTCAGATGTTCCATTAATGCAGTTTTGTTTGCAAATTTCCTTACTTTTTGAGATAGTATAATGGTATCCTTATTTTCCTATTGGGCCCTGTGCTCCAATGCACCTGTACTTTTTGAGATAGTGTAATCATATCCATATTTGTCTGATGGATTGCAGGGCCCAGAGGGCCCCATGCTTCTATCCCTCCATAAATGCATATATGCATGTTTATGGGAAAGCACTGGGCACTCCGGGCCCTGCACTTCTATTTGTAGGACAACAGCAGCAAAATTGTCAACATAGCCTTCCTATTACTAGGCATTTCCATCAGCAAGACATGTCTTCGATCAGAGTATGGATCTTCACTTAGGGACCTGTTCAGGTGAATGAGGGTGTGTGGGGGTGGTGGGTGCTGAGTGAAAGTGGGGTGGGGAGATGGATCAGCAAGGGACCATTTTCTTTATTTCAGAGAGCACAGCGAAGGGTGGGTGGGGGGTGCCACTATACAGCAGGGAAATCATTCTAACAATGGGGATGGTGACCAGAGGGTGGGGGGTGCCACTAGACACCAGGGAAAATTAATTTAACAGTGGGGACAGTGACTGGAGGGTAGGGGTTGCTGCTAGACACTAGAGGAAACTATTACAGCAATGGGGATGGGACTTGGTGGATGGGGGGTGCCACTAGACACTAGAGGACATTATCATAACAATGGGGATGGTGATCGGCAGGTGGAGCGTGCCACTAGACACCAGGGAAAATAATCATGACAACAGGGACAGCAATCAGAGAGTGGGGTGTGTGTGCCAATAGACATCAAGAATAACAATAAAGTGAAAGGTGATTGGAGGGTTGGGGTACCAATAGACACCAGGAAAACTTACAGTAACAACATGGACAGGTGAACAGAAGAGGGGGTGCCACTAGACACCAGGGAAAATTATTATACCAAGAGAGTCGGAGATCGGGGGCGGGTGCCACTAGACACCAGGGAAAGGATGCTTCCCTGAGGAAAAAGGATGTTATTTCATCACTTGTAATATGAAAAAAGAATCTTTGTTTATATCATGTGATATGAAAAAAGATGTATAAACTTTAAAAACACACATTTCAAGGGGATTTCTTGAACAGTTAAGTGCAGATTCCAGATAAGGGTATCCCGATAAGCAAGCTACATGTATTGGTTGCTGCCAAGAATGTCATTGCTGGGAGTTTCTAGTTTTGAATTTTTAGGAAAAATGGAAAACAAGATGGCTGCCAAATGGAAAAGGATTTCCCCTCACTAAAAAAGATGATGTCAATATGAGAAAATAATTATTTTTTGTTTTATACAGCTATTTTTTATTGCTAAGCAAATTGAGGTGTGCACTGACAAGAACTCAGGTGTCAAAGTTAATTTTCAAGCATTTACTCACAGCTCCAGCATAACAGCATAAATTAACACAATGTCCTGGTACAGAACAATCCCCTAGCACCTCGACTCTCATGACAGTCAAGTCACTAGGGGATTGTTCTGTACCAGGAAGTTGTGTTAACTTACACTGCTATGCTGGAGCTGTGAGTAAATGCTTGAAAATTAACTTTGACTCCTGAGTTCTTGTGTTTGCACATCTCATTTTGCTTTTCGATTTAAGTGTGGAAGTTGGCTGCCTCCATTTGGTGTAGCACTGGCTGGGCACAGCAGTTTTGCGGCAAAAAACTTTTGGTTCAACTTATTTTTTTATTGCTTACTAAACAGAACCAATTATTCAAAATGACATAACATTGGAACATATTAATATTTGTTCACCAAACAAGCAACAGGTATATCTGTGGGCCAGTCCCTTTCTACCCAGAAAATTTCAGACCAAAATTTCAAACTGTCTGGGTGCTAGCCAAGTTGACAGAAAACCCAGTGAAACCAATGGGAAAAAATCCCACACAATTCCCTTTTTGCACTATCCAGAACTCAGAATCCACACATCCGACCAGAATGAAACTTGGCACATCCACAGATCTACCCCATTAGACCACACATGCAAATGTTCGTGCAAATTCATTGAATGGTTGAAAAGTTATCAACGTGCAAAAATTGTGGTTTAACATTAAAATGCCAACTCAACCCTAAATATAGTGGCACTACTGTGCCACTATATATATATATATATATATATATATATATATATATATATATATATGAAATAAAAAGATTAAAACTGGATGCTTGATGGTCATTTCACATAAGAAAAGGATAGACTGGTCAACCAATGAGCATGTACTGTCTACTGTATATGCTCACTGACAGTTTAGTCAACAGTTGACAGTGGTGTGAGGAAGGCTACGCCAGTCACTAGCATGAGTTGGATTGGGGGAGCAGGGTGGTTGGTGACTACCTGCTGGGGTGGGCGGTCAGGGGCCACTAGACTACCAGGGTATTGTGGATGTCATTGTGATGGAGATTGGGAAACTGGGAAGGACTATTTGACCACTGGAGATGTATTTATATGAAACAGGGGTGGCGATAAGGGAATGGGGGAGGGACCACTGGACCACCAATTATATTATTTTTCTATATGGGGACAGGGATTAGGGCTGGGGAGGGACATTGGACCACCAGGGATGATGGGGATTTGTTCAAGAAGAGGGACTGGAGCAGGGGAGGGACAATGAACCACCAATGGTGTTTTTTTATCTATGGGGACAGGGATTGGTGCAGTGGAGGGATGCTGAACCACCAATTTTTCCTTCTACCTATGGGGATTGGGATTGGGCAGGGGAGGGATGCTGAGCCACCATTTTTTTTAATCTATGGGGACAGAGATCAGGGCAGGGGAGGGATGCTGAACTACCAATTGTTTGTATCTATGGGGATGGGGATTGTGGCAGGGGAGGGACACTGGACTATCAGGGTTAATTTATTTTATGTGAATGGGATCCGGGCTGGCAGCCCTTGACAGAGCATAGATAGGGTGTGGGGCACCCCCCCCCTCTGCACACTGTTAAGGGCTAGGTTTCAGAAACATTAACATGCTTTGGCACTGGTGGCCAGTCAGTGCTTCAGAATCCTTTTAATATTGTGCTACACCACATATGCATTAGGGACCGCTCATTTGCATAGGTGCAGCATGATACTGTGTGAGATGGTGCTGTTAGGGGTGCATGCCGCATATGTGCCTTTCGAATAAGGGCATGCCCCCAACAGCTGGTGCTATTCCTGGCTTGTGAGGCATGCTAACCATTTGAAAATTGGGGCTCATGTCGCTTTATCCATTTGCATATCTTGTATGTATATACACATATATATATATATATATATATATATATATATATATATATATATATATAGATATAGATATATATCTAGTCTCTGGGGAACTACACTAGTTACTTTGATTTGTAATGATTCATATCCATTTATTTTAATTGTCTTCACCCTGTTCCCACAGCCATGATTTAATCCATTTTACTAACTGTGGGTTAAAACCATAACTCATCATTTTTAAGGCTGCATGGGCGGAGCCCTGCAGACATTTTGCATGTAGAAAAGGGCTGATGTCATGTTCTCCATCCATGGAACTGTTTTTCCCCTGCCTGACCCTCCCCCAAGAAGCAATTTGCCCATGTTGTCCCTATGGACTGCAGCACTGCACTATATCACAGTGGCCATTTTTTTTTGTATGGGCGTTTCTGTCCCCTCCTCTTAGAATAAGTATCACAAATGGTGACTGAAAAGGGTTTCTGCGAAACAGCTGGAGAATATTGGAGCCGCTGAAAAGGCTGCTGTCTAGGTCTGCCAAATTACTCTGTACATAGGCGTATGAAGCTGGGGGATGTAGCCTCCAGGTTTTATGCAGTAGGAGAGTGCCCCTTTCTATATTTTCATATATTGGAGCAGTGGTGCTGCAGAAATTAATCACATTACGTGACAGTGCTGCCACGTGCCCCCCCGTCCTGCGCCCCGTGCTACTACTTGAATGCCTGTGTTAATTAAATGCCTCTCAGCAGAGTTTGAGAGTTGTAAAGTAGAGTCATTATTATAACGAGTCTACTTTACATCTCCGGAACTTTAACATTTGTTAATTCAAGGAGCCCAGCAGCTCTTAACACCTCTCGGGTCTCCTTTTTGTTTGGGAGTCAGGATTTAGCACCTATCACAAGCGATAATTATTCTAAGGCTTACAGATCTGTCCTGCCTTCCCTTTTCTGATGCCTGTGAGTCTAACAGGAACACAGCTTCAAAGGAGTAGAGTGCTCTACCTCAGCAAAAATATAGTAGAAAAGGCTTTTTTTTTTAACCTTTTGGATGTCCTGACATGGTCTGTGCAGAAGTTCTGAGCCTGAGAAGTTGAATGAGACTAGAGCGAAGCAGGTTAGCAAGCCCCCCAAGCCAAGGTATAAAGGTAGACACCACAGGGTCAAATCCCATTTCTCCCTGACTACTCCTTCCTGTACCTGGCTTTGCCTAGTTGGTTTGAGTGTTGTGGTTGAACTTGTGTTGCTGAGTCAGACTTACTATATTCAAAATACTTTTGCTGTTTTTGTTGCTTCCAGCACAACTCGCTAAATCACTTTAATTTATTTGCTTCAGTCTCAGACAGACTCTTCAGAACTTTAACTTTGAAGAGAGACCACCAGGGCAGGACAGATTCACTCCAGATTGTTGCACTGAGTGACTGTCAGATTCACTTGTGCCACGGCGGTGCCAGGGTGCCATGCACACTGCTTAAGCCTGCCTGTCCAGATTCAGAGTTTTGTGTTTAAACATATTTTTTTTGCTTATAGAGCTAGAGAGCTTAGTTTATCTTTTTCTTTCTCCCTGCTCTAATCGCAAGACAACAGCGACCGGCACGACTGCGGCTGTTTCAGTGTGAGTGTAGGATGGATGGTCACAGTACTCAGACTGAGTGTGAGCTGCTTCTGCTGCCTGAGGGAGTCTGAGAGGTGACTGGGCGATGACCCACCCACCCCCGACGGTACTGTTCTGGACCCAGCAATCAGCCAGTCCATTACTCCATGTGGTGTGCCTGCCAGTGCCCACTAGGCTGCTACCAGTGTCCCAGTGCCGGTAAGTGAAGAGAGTGACAAGCAAGTCCCAGTGGTCCATAAGTACTTAAAGTACAGCAGTTCGTGTAGCTTACCTTCATTCTGTAAGCCACCTGCCGCCCGCTTGCTTTGCTCCATTGCCCGCCCATCACCCGCTCCACCCATCACTTGCTTGCTTGCACCTTGTATAGCCCCCACAAGTCCCTACTCATTTGCCTGGCTTTGCTGAGTTGGATTCCAAAGAAAAAGTCGTGTCAATGGCGTGGTTGTGGTGGTAAACTCAAGACACAAGGGCCAAGGACAAGAACCGGCAATTTGAGAAGAAGATCCCCTTCAAATAGGCTGTGCTGCTGCTCTGCTGCCTGAGTGAGTCTGAGAGGTGACTGGGCGATGACCCACCCAACCCCAATGGTACTGTCCTGGACCCAGCGATCAGCCAGTCCATTACTCCGTGTAGTGTGCCTGCCAGTGCCCACTAGGCTGCTACCAGGGTCCCAGTGCCGGTAAGTGAAGAGAGCGACAAGCAAGTCCCAGTGGTCCATAAGTACTTACAATACAGCAGTTTGTGTACCTTTTCTTCATTCTGCAAGCTGCCTGCAGCCCGTTTGCTTTGCCCCATTGCCCGCCTGGCACCCGATCCACCCATCGCTTGCTTGCTTGCACCTTGCATAGCCCCCACAAGTCCCTACTCATTTGCCTGGCTTTGATCAGTTGGATTCCAAAGAAAAAGTCGGGTCACTGGTGTGGTTGTGGTGGTAAACTCAGGACACAAGGGCCAAGGACAAGAACCGATCATTCGAGAAGAAGCTCCCCTCCAAATACGCTGCGCTGCTGCTTGGACCAACCTGTACTGTACTTCTGCTATAAAGGTAAAAATAAATAATATTTGAAGATACTAACCTTACTGGCTGCATAGATATTCTGCAAACCAAGGCCCAAAGGTTACTATTTTTCTGTAGGTTAAAATGTGATATGCACTGCTGCTGTTATTTTTTTATGTTTTTTATTTATTTAAAAATGCACTTTATAAACTGGAATGGGGATATATTATAACTCTGACAGTTATTTTTTTAACATTTGCCATTATTTGGATGGAGAACAACAAGTTCACAACAGGCAGGGTGTGAAGGAAAGCAGTAAGCACACCTTCATACACTTCAGTATTATTAATAGCAATGTGGGTAAACATACCAACTACTACTACTACTTCAACACAGGGATTAAATAATGTATGTCTAACATGGAAACAGAGGTAGAAGCAGCAACATTGGCTCTAAAATAAATTACTGTAAGTGTGTGTATCCCCTACTTAAGTTGGACCTGTGGGTTTATTTGTGATTGGTGTTTAGTTACCTGCAATAAGTTACAACAAATACTGTGGTGCCACAAGTCTTGCAGGTGAGGTAAGGAAATCACAAAATAAACCCACAAATCCAACTTGAGTAGGCACACACACTTATAGTAATTTAGAGCCAGTGTTGCTGCCTTTTTACCATGTCAGACATAAATGAATCCTTTGCTGTAGTAGGCACGTTTACACAGTACACACATTGCATGCTGTTGATAATACATCTGAAGCTGCCTAGTAAGTCAATGTATAAATACAGATATTGAGAGAGATTCCAGGTTCAGTTCTCCGCAGGGAGTGGGACTCAAACCTTTTGCCCAAAGACATCTGAGATAATAGAAGCTTTTAACAAACTACAATAAGTTGGGCAAAGGCCAGGTTAGAGAAAGACATAGCAAACAATGCAGTCTTTTACAAGAAAAGCAGATTTGTAAGTAGCACAGTAGTAGGGTTATGGTTTTCAAGATGATACTGAAGGATAATATTAGTTTGTTCTTTCTTCTGTGGGGGCACTCCGCCCCCCACACCCCCGGTCCTAGTTAGTTTAGTTGTTTAGTGAACTGTTTCTTTCTTCTGTGGGGGTGATCCCCCCCCACACTCCCCGGATCCTATGTGTTAATTTATTGTTGCTATGAACTCCCGGAATATCTTCTTTCTTTTGTTTTTTAGTTAGTTTAGTTGTTTAGGGAACTATTTCTTTCTTCTGTGGGGGCGCTCCACCCCCCCACACCCCTCCGAGGTCCAATGTGGTAATTTGTACATTTGCACAATTAACTGTACGTCGCATTTATTAAGTGCCAGAACTATTATATTACTATTCTATTAACTATTATATATAACTCGGGGGCAGGTCTGTGACTCAGGCATAGATGGGAAAAGGCGTGACTGAGTGGCATCGCTTTAAACGCAAGCCTCTTACCGTAATCCTTTCTTGTTTCCTTGTGCAACTGGTCGTAATCATTCAGTATTGCTGTTTTCAAGTTAAATTTCCTTCTAACAAATACCTCATTTGTTTTTTCAAATTGAGTATACTTTATTTGTAGGAAGAGTTAACAAGTCATATGTTCCAAATATTAGACAAGGAAATATGCATGTTACATTAACATATACATATGTTAAATGTTAAAGCTCTATTACAATATTAAAAGTTTACAAACTACAAGAACATATCTAGTAGAGCTGTAGTCATAATTGTAATTACTTGCTACAATCCCTTTGACCTACAATAACAGGCCCATATTCCTCCTCCTACTTCCTCCCCCCCGGATTCTATCCAGCACACTCCCCCCTTCTCCCCTACCCCGTCAGGTATGCAGTGACACTAGCCTGTACTTTCATTAGCCCAGGTACAATAGTCAGAAAGGGTTAAGATTGATGTTACAATGTGGCAGATAGTAATATTCGTAAGATGAAAGGAAAAAGGAAAAGACGGAGGAAAAAGGGAATGAGATTCTTTCCTTTTTCTTTCCTTTCCTTCTTCCTTTCCATTCCCTTCTCTTTCTCCCTTCTCCCTCTTTATTATATTATTCAGTGCCCCTTGGGCCATTAAATGGTCAATAAAGAATGTAAAGGTGCCCATACTTTCTGGTAATATTGCAGCCTCTTTGTCATATGAGCGATCGTATTTTCAGCTTGTAAAGTGAAGAGCATCTCTTTTAACCACTCTGTGTATGTTGGGATTTTCTGGTCTAACCAGTGGTGCATGACAACTTTTTTGGCGCATATAGATATTAATGTCATATGTTTTCGTTGAGTACCACTTAGAGTTTCCGCATAGTCTCCTATTATACAAATTTCCGGATTGAAAGCTTTGGATAACCCTAATAGGAGATCCAAACTAGACTTAATACTATCCCAAAAGGGTGTTACTTTATTGCATTCCCATAGTATGTGCAGTAATGTGCCAGGACTCTGCTTACAGCGGGAACATAAATTTGAGGAAAATTTCCCCATTTGATGAAGTCTAGCCGGAGTGTAATATAGATCATGTATTACATAGAACTGCAGAATGCAGTATCTAATCCATTCCACATCTTGATACAGCTGTGACCAAATTTTAGACCATGGTTGTGGTGCTAAAGTATTTGGAGGTAGTACCTGGTCCCAGATATAATGTGGCGCCCCTCTCAATTCCTCTATTCCATCCCTTAGGAGGCGGTAAAAATATGAAATGAGATGAGAGGAGGGTAAGTTAGCAATAGCCAGAAGAAAAGGACCAGCTAAATGCTGTGTCCAGTACCCAGGTCCAAAGTGTTGTAGGAGCATATGCTGTAATTGGATGTACTTAAAACAAAAAGAATTAGGGAGATTGAACAATGTACTGGCCATCTGTAAGGGTATCAGTTTGTGTTCTTGAAGTAAATCTACGACTCTGAGCTGAGTATTTCCTGGCCAGAAATTATGTGAGAGGGGCACTCCCCCAATTTTAAAATTAAGGTTCACACTTATAGGCTGGGAAACATCCTTCACCAGAGATATCTGGAAAGTGTTGCACAATTGGGCATGTACTGAAAGTGTTGTTCCTATGGGCAAGGTCCTGAAACTTTTAATCAAGTTTTTTTAGGAGGGAAAAATGAGAGTATTAAGAGATATATTATACGGGGAAAGTAGAGTCTGCTCTATTTGGTACCACAAGGGCAGGTATTGAGTTTGCCCATTATATGACACATCTTTCATCCAGTATGCAAGGACTGAGCATGTAATGGAGAACTGATTAAGAAGTAAGTCTGGGAGTTGTAAGCCACCATTACTCTTGTTCCTTTGCAATTTAAAGAGAGCCCTCCGGGGTGTCTTGCCGCTCCATAAAAAGTTGGACATGAGTTTGTTAACCTGAGTAAACCATGTTTTAGGAAGAAAAAATATGTCATCTGTAGGGGGTATAGGATTCGAGGAAGAACATTCATTTTCAATACATTTACCTGTCCCCAAAGAGTAAGTGGGAGCATAGCCCAGTGGGAAAGATCCATTTTAATCTGGGTGAGAATTTTATCTAGATTGTATTGCTTCATTTTGACTTCTGAACAGGAAAGGTATATTCCCAGATATTTTAGTTTGTCCCTGGTCCAGTGAAACCCAAAATGAGCAACCTCGGCTTGAAATGTATGAACATTTAAGGGCATCTTTTCTGTTTTTGTAATATTAAGCTTATAATTAGAAAATTTACCAAATGCTTTAATAAGTTCAAGTGTAGCAGGGATCGATTTTAGAGGGTATGTTATATGAAGTAGGATATCATCGGCATACACCAAAATTTTATACTGATTAGGCCCGATAAAGATACCAGAGATGTTTGGGGAGTAATTAATGCGTCTAACAAGCGGTTCCAACTATAAGTCAAACAAAAAGGGGGAAAGTGGACATCCCTGTCTAGTTCCTTGCTGTAAATGAAAAGATTGAGATAGGTGCCCATTGCATAGTATACGTGCAGAAGGACAAGTATATAAAATCTTGATCCATTTTATATACTGTGCTGGTATATTATAGAGCTGCAACAAGTAGAATAGGTATTCCCACGAGACCCTGTCGAACGCTTTCTCTGCATCCAGGGAGACCAGAGCAGCTGGGATTCGGGAATCCCTGGATGCAGAGATCAGATAGGCCAATTTACGCATATGGTCAGAAGAGACCCTACCAGCAACGAAGCCAACTTGCTCACTGCTTATGAGACATTGCCAGACATTAGATAACCGAGTGGCCAAGATTTTTGCTAATATCTTTATGTCCACATTGATTAAAGAAATCGGGTGATAGTTTGTGACTTGAAGAGGGTCTCTGTCGGGCTTAGGGAGGACCACAACTGTAGCCTAGAATAGAAAAGGGGTCTGAGATACCTTGCTCAAGCATATAATTATAAGTATCTAAAAGAACTGGCACTAATAGCCCTTTGAAAAGTTTGTAGAATTCTACAGTAAACCCATCTGGACCTGGGGATTTGTCTGTGGGAAGAGAATCAATAGCCAGTTTTATCTCTTCTTGGGAAATTGGGGCTTTGAGTAGATTTACTTGACATGTGTTGAGTTGCGGGAGTTGTAATGTTTGCAAAAACTGGTCTAGCATTTCTGGGCTAAAAGAAGAAGAAGCATGGGAGTACAAATTTTTATAATATTCTTGGAAACAGTTAACTATTTCTCTCGAGGAGGTGACAATTTGTCCTCCAGGTTTTTGGATACTTGGAACAATTCTATCCGAGGCCTGTGCCTTGCGTCATAAGGCCAGGAGCTTTCCAGCCTTATCCCCCTGATCAAAATACTTAATTTTGGAACGTACCAGGAGATACTCCATGTGTTCAGTCAGGATTGAGTTATATCGATCTCTTAGAATTTCTAGGGCCTTAAACTGATCTGTGGTAGAGTCCGTAGAGAGTGTCAATTCCAGGGTCCTAATATCGCGTAGTAGAGCAGAGGTTACCTTAGAGGTCATCTTTTTTTTAGCTGTTGCCATCCGAATTATTTCCCTCTCACTGAGCATTTTAAGGCCCCCCATAGCATATCTACTTTAGGCATAGAAGGGGTATTTAGATTTATAAAATTAGTAATAAAATCAGACAGTTGGGTTTTCAGGTATTCTGATCGATAAGTTGACCGTTGAATCTCCATACCTTATCTCTGGAAAGGGGTGGGCCAGGGCTCCAACATAGTAGAATGGGGTGGTGATTGGAGATCACCTTAGGAAGGTAGTCACAGGACGATACAGATGGAAGCTGTCCCATATCTAAAAGAAAGTAGTCTAAGCATGAGAATGAGTTATGTGGAATAGAGTGAAATGAGTATTCCTTCTGATGTGGAAAGAGAGCCCTCCAGGGGTCTATTAAACTGATTGAATCCATCATTTCTCTAATGGCAACCTGTGCAGGGCAAAGAGACAAAGGACAGCTAGTAGAACAGTCCAAGATGTTGCAATAGACAAGATTCCAGTCTCCTCCCAGCACGATGGGAAAGGAGGACCATGGGATCAAGTCATTCATAAGGAAAACAAAGAAGGAAGGGTCTTCTATATTGGGGCCGTATGTGGAACCAAGCACTACCTCTGATTGACCTAACAAAGCCGTGATCAAAATGTATCTGTACTGGGAGTCTACTATAGTATCAATAATATGAAAAGGGACTCTCCTTGCTATAAGGATAGCTACCCTCCCTTTACGTGTGTCCGGTCTACTCCCTAGGGCCTGACCACCCAAGATCTTCTTAGTTGTAAAACCTGGGGGGATGGGTTTCCTGAAGAAACGCTATGTCAATATCAAGTTTACGAGGCGCAACAGTACTTTGGCCCATTTAACTGGGGACTGGGACTCTTTCACGTTCCATGAACACACTTTATAAGAAGTCATCTTATTAATACTTTTTACTTCCTTTAAACCATAGGTCAAAAGTAATATTATTTTCCAGGTTAGAGAATGAACAGCGCATGTTAAGGCTTTGTTGTACTGCATACCTGAGCCCCCACTTACCCCTTAACTACCCACCTCCCTTCCCACCCCCTTACCTTGTACCCACATCTCCTACACACAGCTGCTTGGTAGAGATTACTTTGGAACTGTCCCCTGGTCTGGCTATCTTGCAGATTCACCGGTGGAATGACTACCAGGCCAAAGGACAGTTCAGGGAGTAACTTACTAAGGAGCCGTGTGTGCCCCCCTCCCCTCATTCTGATTCGTAACACCCTTCTTGAATTGCAGTGTTCAGATTACCCTACTCCCACTCCAACTCTAATGGTGAGATTGTAGCATATTAGACTACAGCTCTTATATATTAAGGCAGTAGTGTTGCATTCGCCATTTCAATTGGTTAGCTATTAAAGGGTGTTCACCCCAAAACATTATACAAATATAGGAAAAGCAAGAGTCCAGCGAGAAGGGGAAAAAAAACAAAAACCTTATGAATACATGTACAGAATTGTGTCTACCTATTATTAAGATGGGAGCCACCATTTTTCTTCTGTCCCCTTAGTTAAGTTTATCATCAGGCTCCATAGTATGAGGCTGCAAAAATGTACCTCTGTATACTAAGAATATCACCAATAGACTATTAGCTATGTACCGATATAAAATGAATGTTTCTTCCTGGTAAGCCTTATAGCATTGGTCTCCTACAACCGGAGGTTTATTATCTCCTCTTGCCATTTCATTTAAAAGGAGGGAGAACAAGGAAACATATATGTAACTTTAAAGTCGCACTTACAAGTCAGCCCCTTGCCTCTCCCACCCCATCATCCTCACCCCCCCTTATGTATACATATACCAACTTATAGTAATGCAGCAATGACTAAATAGGCACACCTTAACCATAGTGATATAGTAGCAGTATGGTACTTAGTCAGCTTGGACCGTTATTTTTCCCATCTTAGTTTTGGGAGGGGAAGAGAGAAGGAGGAGGAGCAAGAGGAAGGACTGGAAATAAAAAAAGGAAAAAAAAAGGTGGGGGAGGGTATAAAGATCTGGGAGGTTTCCCGATTATTCCAGTCCTCATCAAGGATTTTGGGGTTTCCTGTGCCATGTTACCCCAGTGTGGCGGTTAGCGCTATAGAACACGCGCATTTTAAACATTACGCCCACAATGGAGGCTTTCTCAGCCTGAAGCGAGTGATTGTGTCTCTCACTGTACAGTCGTATTGAACGTCTCCTCAAAACAAAAAATATTAAACATTCCCTACTTAAGCTCAGGAGGGAAGTATTCACACATTTATATCACAACTTTACTTGTTGTCCCTTGCAGAATATAAAAAAAAACTGATACCATACGCTTAGGTGTTAGGAAGTAAAACGGAGAACAAAGATTGACTGAGTCAACAAACCCATACATGGGGCTTCAATGCCCTCTTGTGGTGATACTTTTAAATATCATTGACTTAACACAAACTGTGACAGTGTGAGGCCCTAAGGGCATATTAAAAAAAAAAAAGGAAAATTAATCCTCCCACAGGAGATATTTCACGCGGGACTGTTCCACCTCGTTCCTTCATTGTATTCTTCTCGTCTTCTGGGGAGGGTGGAGAAAATGAAAAAGAAAAGGAAGAAATTAGGGGAGGTTCACTTTTGAATCACTCTCGCCGAACTAGGTCTGCCCATCCACTGCCTCTGTAAGTCTATACCCTTTGCTTCAACCTCTGGATTCACCAGCCTTACCGATTTAAAAATAGAGCGATGGGCTGCACAACATAGGGTTTCAATTGTTGGCAACTTCTGATTAAAGTCATAAATACCATGGGCTTCTTCTCATAATCTATTAACTTTCCAGGGAGACTGACAAGCGGCTCAAGGGCTCAGTGTGGCTTAAACAGGTCTGGCATCAGCAACTTTAGGTCAGATTGAGCTTGCTCTGCTGTGTCAAAACTTTTTCCAGGTACACTGATGATAAACAGATAGCTTGGATGGGTACTGGACTTTGTACTTTATGCTGGCAGCAATTAATTTGGTGACAATGGTGTGATATGCAACTCTTCGTTGTCGTATGGCGGCAGGAAAATCTTGCGCAAACCGCAACTGCTGACCGTCCCATAAGATTTCTTGGAGACTCCTGACCTGCTCTAATATGTGGATTTTGTCCAGGTAGTTTAAAAATTTTAGTATTAAAGGCCTTGGTGGTTGCCTTGCAGCCGGTTTAGATTGAAGTGAGTGATGGGCCCTCTTGATTACATAGGTGGTGTTGTTAGCAGAGGGTCCAGTGATTTTAGTTAACAGCCACTGCAGAAAGGTAATCAGCACCACTCCTTCTGAGTCTTCTGGAAGGCTGAAGATAAGGATATTGTTGCGGCGACTTCAGCCTTCCAGGTCTTCGAGTTTAGCCTCCATCCGGTTGAATTTTTGGCGTAGTGCAGGGAGTTCAGAGTCTACTGATATCTTCCATCCTTCTAGCGAAGTCATCCTGGCCGCCACATCCTTGATCCCTCTAGTGGTATCAGTGAGCTCTGTATGCATGGCCTTCAGCTCTGAGGTGAGTTCTTGGAGTGCTGTGCGGAAAGGATTTAGCTTCTCCATGAATTTCTGCTCTGTTAGAGGAGCAGCTGGTGATACAAGGGTCGAGGTTGTGCCTGCTTTGGAGGTAGCTCCTGGTTTCCCCCTAGAGCATTTTGAGTTTTTCTCCGGCGTTTGCGGCGGTGTATGCGGGGGAGGTGCCTGATGCATCTCTGCCTCCATACCCTGACTAGGCCACAATCTTCTTTCAGTCCAATCCCCTGGAAAAACACCACCGCTCAATTTGCTTGCTTCTCTGCTAGTACAGGGAGCCATCGAGAAGTATGTGGTGAGTGCACCTTTGAGTTTAGTGTTGTAGAACTGGAGGAATTAGCTGTTGAAGTAAGAGCTGGGGTGGAGATGGGTTCTCCGAGCTGCTATCCCTTCCGTGGCATCACATGATCCCCACAAATACCTCATTTGAACATTTTTAGTATTTAGAATACTAACTGTATAGCTTTCATCAAAACTCCCTGACGGATATCTACCAAACATACAAGTTCTAAGGCATCTGAGTTATAAATTCTAAGTGGCAAAAATTACTGGTTTATCATAAAACTCTGCATTACATGGTCTGTGTGTGTGTGTGTGTGTGCAATTTGTATGGGCAGTGGGCACACAGATAATGGCAAAAAAGACAGACTTTTATTGTACTCTACATAGATATATAATACTGTCCATAGATAGAGAGAGAGAGAGAGAGAAGTTCTATAAAATTCATCCTGGCCCATTCAAAAAAATAAAAAATCTATAAATAAATTCTCAGTCCCTGTTTCCACTGTGCCATCAGAAAACTGAGTTGTCACTTTTTTAAAATGCAAATGCTTTCCTCCTGTCAATCCTCTTCTTCTTTTTATTTTCCATTCCTGCAATATATAGATTATGGGCTAGATTTCCTGACAATAATAGAAACACAGAAACATAGACTTTGATGGCAGATAAGGACCGCTAGGCCCATCTAGTCTGCCCATTTCCCTACCTACAGGATAGGCCGCAGATCCTAGTTAACCAACAGCCTATTTCTTTCTACCCCCCACAAGAATTGCCTTATGTCTGTCCCATGCATTCTTGAATTCTCCCACAGTTTTAGACCCCACAACCTCCTCAGGAAGGCTGTTCCATGCATCCACTACCCTCTCTGTGAAATAATACTTCCTCACATTGCCCCCTGAACTGCCCTCCTTCTATCTTTAAATTGTGTCCCCTTGTTCTTGCAAGTCTCTTTTTCTGAAAGATGCTACCCTCTTGGACTTTGTTGATTCCACTGAGGTACTTAAAAGTTTCTATCACGTCCCCCCTCTCCCTTCTTTCCTCAAGGGTATACATATTAAGATCCTTTAGTCTCTCCTCATACGGCTTCTCTTGCAGACCCTGCACCATTTTAGTTGCCCTCCTCTGGACTACCTCTATCCTGTCTATGTCCTTGCGGAGATGGGGTCTCCAGAACTGGACACAGTACTCCAAATGGGGTCTCACCAACTGTCTGTACAGAGGGATAACAACTTCCTGTTTTCTGCTGATGATGCCTCTCCCTATACATCCCAGTATACCCCCAGCCCTCCCTACTGCCTTCTCACATTGCTTGCTAACCTTAAGGTCATCTGATATGATTACCCCCAGGTCCCTATCCTTTTTTGTTGTTGCTACTACCTCCCCACCCATTGTGTATTCTTCCCCTGGGCTCTTGTTTCCCAGGTGCATTATTTTGCACTTCTTTGCATTGAATCCTAGCTGCCATACTTTTGACCATTCCTCCAACCTTGCCAAGTCCCTTTTCATCCTTTCCGCCTCCTTGTGTATCAACCTTGTTGCAGATCTTTGTGTCATCTGCAAAAGGCATACTTTTCCTTCCAGTCCCTCTGCAATGTCACTGATGAAGAAATTAAAAAGGACTGGACCCAATACTGAACCCTGCGGTACCCCACTAGTAACCCCCCTTTCTTCAGAGTGTACTCCATTTACAATTCTTTCTGTGTCCTGTTGTCCAGCCAATGTTTTACCCAGGCTACCACCCTGGGTCCCACTCCCAGGCTGGTTAATTTGATTATTAATCTTTTGTGTGGGACTGTGTCAAATGCCTTGCTAAAGTCTAGATAGGCCATGTCCACAGCCCCTTCCTGGTCTACTACTTTGGTCACCCAGTCAAAGAAATCTATTAGATTCGTCTGACATGACCTTCCGCTGTGAACCCATGCTGCCTTGGGTCCTGTGCTCCACTGGCCTCTAGGTACTCAACTATTCTTTCCTTCAGAAGTGACTCCATCACTTTCCCTACCACAGAGGTCAGACTGACAGGTCTGTAGTTTCCTGCCTCTGTCTTGGTCCCACTTTTGTGAAGGGGAATCATCCGCCTTCCTCCAGTCCTCGGGTACCACACCATCCTCCATGATTTATTAAAAGAGTGGCCAGTGGTTTCACTAGTTCCTCCTTAATTCTTTTTAGAATTCTGGGGTGAATTCCATCAGGACCCATTGCTTTGTCCACCTTCAGTTTTAGGAGTTCTTGCAGAACCCTTTCTTCTGTGAAAGGACTGGATCGACCCCCTATCAAAGTGCTTCTGTTAATTGGATTAGGCACTTCCCCTCCTCTTTTGTGAATACTGAGCAGAAATATTCATTCAGTATTCCTGCTTTTCACTGTCCCCTCTGCCCACCCACCGTTCATTCTATTCAGCCTCCCTATCCCTCCTTTGTCTTTCTCACGGCTGTTGATGTACCTATAAAGGTTTTATCCCCTTCTTAACTGAGTTGGCCATCTTTTCCTCAGTTTGGGCCTTTGCTATTCTGACTTCCTCCTGCTTCCTTCTGCCTTAACTGGTACAGCTCTCTGTCCTGCTCCTTCTGTGTTTCCGTATACTTCCGGAATGCTATCTTTTTCTTCCTGACTTTCACAGCCACCTCTTTTGAGAACCATAGTGGCTTTTTCTTTCGTTTTTGATTTGTTTATTTGCTTCACACAAAGGCTTGTTGCCTCTGTGATGGCAGTTTTGATAATTCCCCATTGTTGCTCCACACCTCCTTCTAGCCTGTTTGCTAGTGCTTTTCTGAGGCACTCTCCCATCTTGCCAAAGTCAGCCCTCCTAAAGTCCAGTACCCTCACTTTTGTATGCTTGACTCTGTAGCTGAGTTTAACGTGAACCACACCTGTTTGATGGTCACTTGTCCCCAGATGGCAACCCACTTCTAGATCTGAGATCCTCTCACTGCCCCTGTTTGAGAGTCAGAGGTCTAAGATTGCTCCCTCACGAGTGGGTTCAGAAACTAGCTGTCTAATGCCTGCCACCTGTAGGGCATCAAGAATGGCCCTGCTCTTGGATGTGGCTGCAGCAAATGTGCTCAGTTAACATCTGGCATATTCAGGTCTCCCATCAACAGTATACCCCTTTTTCTGCCATTCTAAGAATGCCTTCTATCATATCCTTGTCCATTCCTTCCCCTGACATGGGGGTCTGTACCAACCCCTGTGTGGATTGTGGTGCCCTTTCCAGTCTCCAGGTGACCCACAGTGCCTCCTCTCCTCCTGTTTACTCTTTTGTTCAGTTGCCTTTATCCTTCCTTTTACAGAGCTACTCCTCCCCTCTTCTCCCTGCCTGTCTGTCCTGTAGGTTATGTACCCTGGTATGTTAACATCCCAGTCATGGTTCTCTGTGTACCATGTTTCTGTGACTGCTACGATATCCAGGCATCCTCTTCCATTAAGGCCATCAGCTCAGGGAGCTTGTTGCCCAGGCTACGGGCATTGGTACTCATTACCCTCCATTTCCTGATGGCCTTACTCCCTTTGCCCCATCCCTGTCCTTCTTGCCTTTGTCACTTTCTCCATTTACCCCTGCCCTTCTCCCTATCAACACCTCTATGTTGGTGTTTGCCTTACTACCATGATTATTTGGAGGCTAGGATTTTCTGCTCCTTTCCAGTGCCTCCCCTTGGCTAGTTTAAAAGCTTTCCAATGAAGCATTTAAACCTATCACCTAGGATCCTGGTTCCCCTCCGGACAGATGCAGCCCATCATGCCAGTATAGGCTTGCATCACTCCAGGTGGACCCCAGTCCCCAATGAAGCCAAATCCTGAGCTCCACACCAGTATTTCAACCACTGATTGAATCCCATGGTGCGGAAACCTAGCCTCTCCTATGCCATAGATGGGTAGCACCTCCAAGAAGGTTACCGTATGTGCTACTTAACTAAGGCCCTCCCAAGTCCACAAACTCTTCCTGCACTTCTAATCCTTTCTAGCCAGGTCATTTGTCCCTAGGTGGACAATGACATCCAGCTCCTCCTGTGCAGCTGCTCTGGCAATCTGAGGATTAGCTCCTTGTCCCTCAAGCCATGGCGCCAGGCAGGCACCTTACCTCCATCTCCCTTCCCCAGTTCTACCTTCCTAATGGAGTCCCACACAGGAGTTGTTTCCTTCCTGCAGGGTCCCCTGCCACCCTCCTGTGGGTCTTCTTTGTGGAGGTTCCCAGCATCCTCCTTGGTCTCCACTGTGGGTGCCTCCATAGAGGAACCACACTTTGCCAGAATGGCATAGGAATTGTGGAGAGGTACAACTGGAGGGATGCACCTCTGTTCCACCACTCTCACCCTCCCTGAGCTCACTGTGGTCCAACCGCTCCTCTTTCTTGGCAACCTCTGAGGCAACGGCAGTGGCACTGGTGGTCCCTGGATGGAAGAGGATATCCCACAAATCCTGGCCAACTCATCCTGGAGATGAGCAACCTCCTCCCTCAGCCCAGAGAGGTGCCTGCAGATGGGACAACGCCGCATCCTCCAGAACATCTCCCGGAAGACTGCTGCTCCACAGCCACTGCACTGCACCACTCCAATCATGTCTTATTTCTGGTCCCTTAACTGTTTGCAATCCTTACTCTTTCCGCTGTTTTTTTTCTCTCTCTCCTTACTTTCTGCCTGTGTGCCCTTTAAGCTCCTGATTGTCCTGTTCTGAGACAAGAATATCCTATATTTCTCAGTAGACCACTTACTTGCTCAGAAGCAGACCTCCAGCAGCTAGAAGGGGCCGGAGAGCTACTCTTGCCCTTCTAGGATGGTGGGTCCTTGGTGGTTCTGTGATTATTCACTTCCTGCTCCCAAACAGGAAGTTCCTATTGTTAGTCAAATCCTGTGCCTATAAAAATAGAACTAGCTTTGGGTGGGGGAGTGGAGGGGAGGGAAGGAGGGCAATATAGTCCCAGCAGAGAAGTTCAGTCACACAGCAGTCCTTTCTCCTGGTGTCTTAGGTTAGGTATAGCAGACTGGATAGACCAGTTGGCCTTCTTGTGTGAATTTTCTTTGTTTCTATGAAATCTGATTCATTTGTGTTTAACCCATATTTATTTACCCTCCACATTTGTGGCCAGATTTTTCAGTCCTGATCTTGTTGATAAATATTCTACGTATGGAACATGATTTCCCTAGTCCTGCAAAAGAGCAGTAAATTGAAAACTTTGTTCATCAAATGCAAATTGAACTTTACTATGGTTAGTGCTGAGCCCGTATTTTTGTTCATAAAAACGCTCTTAACTTCAATAATTTGGGTAACATGAGACATCCTCCTTTAGATCCTTCAGTATTGATTTTTTAAGTAACTGACTACAATACCCTCATAAACATATAATTTGACACTAGGTGAGGACCACAGGGGCCACTCTAGTCTGCCCAATTTCTTCACAAACTTCATTATGCAGCCGTGGTGGATCTGACAAGAATTTGTTATGTTTGCTTGAGTGTGCAGCACAAAAGAAACATTTTGAGGAGAGGAGAGTATTGCACAGGTGTGGCAGTGTTTGGCCAGTCCAGCCAACACTTTCTGGGACTTGTCCCTCAGCCATCAATCAACAGGGAAGCCACCGATGACAGCTTTTTCAGAGCAAGTGCGGGACATGAAAGAAATCTGTTGCTCCAATCAGGGACAGTTTCGTCATCCCTGATTGTAGTGGTAGCTCCTCGCCCCCGAAAACAAAATCACGGTTCACCTAGCATTTGTTTATAATAAAATGTGGCAAGTGGTGGGGAAACTGTGCATACTCCTGTGACTCTGGTGAAATGACTCTACAGTCATACCTCAGGTTGTAAAATATATAATGACAAACATATTAGAAACTTAGTTTAGGGTTGTTTTGGATAATCCCTTTACTTTCTGTGCAGCAGTAGGACAGCTGGTTTAGCACTGCAACCCATGAGGGCAAGATATATTAGATCTCCTCCCACTTATTGTTAATGACTCACGGCTTCACATTTGCAGAATGATGTGCAGTATCATACAGTACAGTCCAACAGTGTTTTTTTTTATCTCCATCAGTTTTTCAGGCGTTGCGCTCTGTTTAAAGTTAACACACTACATCTGTTTCTTACAATTTAGGCAAAAATCAGCTATTCATATTACTCAGACAATCCCTGTGTAGGCATGCCCCCCTCCCACACTATTGTGGCACACTGGGAACCCACCCAGTGCGCCAAAGTAATTCTTATGTTTTTCTGACACTGGGATGTCCACTCCAAGTGTCAGATGCCCCACCCCATACCCCCTTTTTGTCAGCCAACCTTGGGGTGACCAATCCCTGGGTCAGTATTAATTCCCCCCCCATTAGTCCTGCACACTGGCAGCCCACCCAGTGTGCTTAAATCCATTTCGTTTTCACCTGTAAAAAAGAAAAACAGTCTTACAATGAATTTTTTTTAAACCTGAAAAAAAAAGAAAATGGTTCCTCATCATTACCTTCTGACCCCCCTCCCAACCGCACCTCCCTCTGCACCCCACCTCCCTGCATCCCCCTCAACCATACTTACCTCTGGAGGTCCAGCACTCACGATCTTCTGTGGACTGGGAACATGCCTGCACTCGTCAAAAGCCAACCGCAAACTGAAGAAAATCAAGGTTAGCCCTATAATGACAATCAATGGGGGGTTTCAACTTAGGTTGATATCTCTGCCATTTTTGGGAGTTTTGGTCCCATATTTTCAACATGGGGTTCTTGGGACCCCACCTTGTGACTACTGACACTGTCATTTCATTTCTCAGTCCCGAAAGGTGATTTTGCGGTCACTGTGTGGAATCACCTTTCTGGACCGATTATCTAAATGACAGTGCCACTGTTCATGAGACGGGGTCCCAAAAACCTATATTTGCAAGTTTGGTGAAAAACTCCAAAAATGAATGCATTATAGGCGTGCATTAAGTAGTTTCAGGCCACACACTCGTAATCGCCAATTGTTATTATTTTCATCTAAATGTCCAACATTGCCATTTTTTCACACTTCCTTATGAACTCTGAAAGAACTCCTAAAACTGAAGGTGGACAAAGCAATGAGGCCAGATGGAATTCACCCCAGAATTCTAAAAGAATAAAGCGGAGAACTAGTGACACCACTGACTACCCTTTTTAACAAATCATGAGAGGATGGTGTGGTACCTGAGGACTGGAAGAAGGCTGATGTGATTCCCCTTCACAAAAGTGGGACCAAGACAGAGGCAGGAAACTACAGACTTGTCAGTTTGAACTCTGTGGTAGGGAAAGTGATGGAATCACTTCTGAAGGAAAGAATTGTTGAGTACCTAGAGGCCAGTGGGGCACAGGACCCAAGGCAGCATGGGTTCACAGTGGGGAGGTCTTGTCAGACAAATTTAATTGATTTCTTTGACTGGGTGACCAAAGTAGTAGACCAGGGAGGGGCTGTGGACATGGCCTACCTAGACTTTAGCAAGGCATTTGACACAGTCCCACACAAAAGATTAGTAGTCAAATTAACCAGCCTTGGAGTGGGTCCCAGGGTGGTAGCCTGAAAAACATTGGCTGAACAATAGGACACAGAAGGTAATTGTAAATGGAGTCCACTCTGAAGAAGAGGGTTACTAGTGAGAGTACCGCAGGGTTCAGTACTGGGTTCGGGTCCAGTCCTTTTTAATGTCTTTATAAGTGAGATTGCAGAGGGACTGGAAGGAAAAGTATGCCTCTTTGCAGATGACACAAAGATCTGCAACAGGTTTGATTCACAAGGAGGCGTGGAAAGGATGAGAAGGGACTTGGCAAGGTTGGAGGAATGGTCAGAAGTATGGCAGCTTGGATTCAATGCAAAGAAGTGCAAAGTAATGCACCTGGGAAACAAAAACCCAATGGAAGATTACACAATGGGGGAGGGGGAGGTAGTACGAACAACAAAAAAGGAAAGGGACCTGGGGGTAATCATATCAGATGACCTTAAGGTTGGCAAGCAATGTGAGAAGGTGGTAAGGAGGGCTGGGGGAATACTGGGATGTATAGGGAGAGGTATCACCAGCAGAAAACAGGAAGTTGTTATCCCCCTGTACAGACAGTTGGTGAGACAGTATAGCGCAGTGGTCTAAGGCTCTGAGCTGCAAATTTGGTGACATCCAGCAGACCAGACCTGGGTTTGAATCCCACAGCTTCCACTTGCATACTGTGTGACCCTGAGCAAGTCACTTAACCTCCTTGTGCTCCCAGGTCGCTTCCGTAAAAAAGCTTTCAGCTTAGTGTGCTATACCTGGTTAAAACAACTAAATAAAAATAAATAAAGAGATCCCATCTCAAGTACTGCGTCCAGTTCTGGAGACCCCATCTCCGCAAGGACATAGACAGGATGGAGGCAGTTCAGGGGAGGGCAACTAAAATGGTGCAGGGCCTGCAAGAGAAGCCATACGAGGAGAGACTAAGGAGTTTAATATGTATACCCTTGAGGAAAGGAGGGAGAGAGGGGACATGATAGAAATGTTTAAGTACCTCAGTGGACTCAGCAAAGTCCAAAAGGGTAGCATCTTTCAGAAAAAGAGATGTGCAAGAACAAGGGGAGACAATTTGAAGATAGAAAGGGGACGGCTCAGGGGCAATGTGAGGAAATATTTTTTCACAGGGTGGTGGACGCATGGAACAGCCTTCCTGAGGAGGTTGAGGGGTCTAAAACTGTGGGAGAATTCAAGAATGCATGGGACAGACATAAGGCAATTTTTGTGGGGGCTAGGAAGAAATAGGCTGTTGGTTAAATAGGATCTGCAGCTTATCTTCTAGGTAGGGAAATGGGCAGACTAGGTGGGCCAAGCGGTTTTTATTTGCCATCAAAGTCTATGTTTCTATGTTTCAACAGCACAGCTGTCATTTTTTGCATCCTGCCTCAAACATGTTTTTCGCACCTGTGGCGCAGAATGGCACAGTCGATGTGCAAAATCAACTTTTGGGACAGTTTAATGAAATCACTGTGCCACTGTTCATGAGGGGAGGTTCCAAAAAGGCCATGTTGAAAATCTGGTGAACAGAGTCCAAAAAATGATTGTGGTACAAGCTTGCATTACGCAGCTTCTACGCATGCTAGCAACTTCACCACTTTTTCATATTTTCACTCCAGATTTTCAACCTTGCCATTTTTTCACAACCCCTCAGGAACAGTACAGATGTCATTTTTCACATCCTCCCCAAAATGTCTTTTTGCAGTTGTTGCACTGAATGGTGCATTCTCTGTGTGAAATCACCTTTCAAGATTGAGTAATGAAATGATAGTGCTACTGTTCGTGAGGTGGGGTCCCAAAAAACCCCATGCTGAAAATTTGGAGCAAAAATACCAACTGTGACATCCCACCCTGTACAGACTGACAGGCATCAGGGATGTGGCTTGGGGTCATTGGCCGTAATACTCATACCATTCCACCCCTACCCTGCAGCCAGTGACATGCATCAAGGTGTGTCTTAGGGTCTTCGGTCCTAACGTTCACCCCATTCTCCTATACTGCAATCACATCAGCTTATTTTCTTATGGAATGGGATGAGCATAAGGGCCAAAGACCCCAAGACACATTGTGACATCTGTCAGTGTCTGCAGGGTGGGGTGAGGTGGAATGGTGTGAACGTTAAGGCCGATAACCCAAAGGCACACCCCAACACCTGTCAGTCTCTGCAGGGTAGGGGTTGGCATTAGTTCAATACTTCACTGCCATTCCTATTATGCATCTCTCTAGCTCATGCAGTACCAATGCCAATACCAGCAAGCAAACATTTGGCATTAACCAATACTTGCTCTTATTAGTTCTGCATGTGGAACTTTATCAGATGCTTTGCTGAGGTCCAGGAACACAACATCCACTGGTTTACCCTGATCAAGCGCCTCACTGACCTTACAAAACAATTTCATCATATTCGTTAGACATGACCTACCCTGCCTAAACCCATGCTATGTAATGTCCCATATATTGTTCTTATCCATAAATCTGTTGATTTTGTCTCTCAAGAATTTTTCAAAATGTTTTCCCACCACCAATGTCAAGCTCACTGGTCTATAATTAGTTTTATCACTCTTTTTCCCTTTTTTAAAAATTGGCATAACAGCTGCTCTTTTCCAGTCTAATGGGGCTTGACCCTATTCCAATGATTTATTAAATAGCTTAGTCAAGGGGTCAGCCAACACCACTTCCAATTCCTTCAATACCCTGGGGTACAAACCATCAGGACCCTGAGCCTTATTCTCATTCATGTTTTGTAGCGGGCACACAACTTCATCTTTCTCTATTGTACATGCATTACCTTCATCAGGAATGTCCACCTTGGATAACTCTGAAACCAGAAATATGGATCCAGAAAAATGTATTAAGGATGCCTGCTATTTCCCTCTCATCTTCAAACTTTATCCCATTTTCCATTCATGGTCCTACTGTTCTTTTCCCACCTGTTTTAAATCTCACGCTGTTCCAAAATGCCTTTATATTATTCCTAGATGTTTGTGCTATATCTAGTTCCTTCTTTTTTTAGCATCTCTAATCTCCTTTTTATAGATCTTAGCCACTTTCCTAATGTTCCCATAGCTTTAGATGCAGAATGCACTATGAAGGAGCGTGTACTGTTGTGTAGTGTATACTGTATATGGTACACGCTCCTTCATACAGTAGCTCATTCTACATCTGGCTATGGTGGTGAGCAGAGGGCTGTGCCTGTCACAGGATTGGGGCAGGTATAGGTGGGGAGTGGGGTGGTTGAGCAATCTCTGATGGGGTTGGGATGGTGGGGGGATCCACTAGACCACCAGGAACTATTAACACAGTTTTATTTGGGTGAGATCAGTGAATGGGGGGGTGCACAATAGCACCAGGGCACTTGTTCCATTTAACTCGGGGGAGATCAGGGATCATTGGGGAACACACTACACCACCAGGGATTTTATGTACACATCAGGGATCGGGGGGCACTAGACTACCAGGGATATTAGAATATGGGCTCAGTTTTAATACAATTAATTTCTTTCTTTACAGTAATTTTTTTCCATTGCACTACACTGCAATTGCACCCTGTCAAGTGCCACACTGCTGCGGGTGATGCCCAGCTGTGCCCTGACACCCCAACTGCTCCTCCCATATCCCTATGCCCCAGGGCCCCTCCTGGCAAAGTATTTATTCATCCTCCCAACATCCCGGCCCCTCTAGTGTTGCACCATGTGGAGAGCTGGATACCTGGGTAATTACTGCAGATGTGCTAAGTGTTTGGTGTATCTAGCAACCTACAGCAAACCCGTGGAGTTTGGAGCAGGGATTCTGCATGTTCTAAAAACTAGCGCATGGTCTCTGGCACACCCAGAGTTTGCCACAACCCTTAGAGCAACACACCTTGCACTCATTTCAACAGATTTATGGATAAGAACAATATATGGGATGTTATGCAGCATAGGTTTAGGCAAGGTAGGTTGTGTCTAACAAATATGATGGACTTCTTTGATAAGGTCAATGAGGGGCCCATTGTCTACAATGGCTTCAAGATATTGAGTACTTTCATTTCCAGATGATATTTGTCCTAATCTCTTAGTTTCCTCCTCCAGAGCCTCTATATAGCGACACTTTTTTGTAGATACTGCCCTCCCACCCTTCACTCCCATTGCCCCACATAAACATTCTGCACTTAATACAGACTTTGAGACATTTAGCGGTAACAATCGTACCAGTGATTGTACTAATGTTCCTAATGACCACGTCCTCAGACACTGTAAACCTATCTTAGTTTGTACTTAACACTGTGTTATAATAACTACCTACAGGACATGCTCCAAACTACCTGTGGGATCCAAACTTCCGGGGCCTGTTCCAGCTGTTATGGCTGACACAGCAGACACTTGCCTCTGCCATGTCCATCTCCACCTGTGCTTGTCGATGCTTGCTAGGCCCCTCTGTTTACACTATACGACCTGGAAATGCTGTTCCACGGTCATGCTCTCCCGTTTACCCAAACACTGAATTCGGTATTATTTTTATAGCCCTTATACTGCCCGAGTTCCTACAAAGCCTAGCTGTGTCCCCACTACCAGGTTTGAACAAAAATACCTGCGATTTGTTAGATTCTCCTGGTCAGACTGTACCAAGTGGCCCTGAGCTGTAGTTCATGCCCTCCCTCCGTGGAACTACAGATCTCAGCAGCTCTTGCCTCTGACTTCCTCCCGAGGCTCCCCGCATTGTATGTGTGCATGTGTGTGCATGCATTCATATATTTGTATGCATGTGTGTATGGCTGTTACATCTGCTGAAAAGCAGATATTATAGTTATACATACCGGGCCCGATATTGAAAAATGCGCCTGGCAATGGCACAAATGGTCGCTCCGCTCAACTGAGTTGCACCTGAGCAACAAAGAGATATATTCAAAAGAGATGAGCAATGGTGCATCTCGTCTGAATGTATCAAAATATACAGGTGGCACAAATACAATGCACTGGTGTATTCCCAGACAGGTCTGCATAGCTGGAATGGCAATGTGCCAGCACAGCTGGAGATGTGCCAGGCTCAATTCCCAGATATTCAACCCTGAACATGAAAATTGGGTCATTATGCATGCAAGGTGCAAATGGGGCCATTTGCATGTCAGTATGGCCCCATCTGCATGCATTGTGCAGGGCTGGCCCAGTGGAATGTGCCAGGCACCCTTTAACAGTATGCCTGGTATTGTAGTGGTACCCACCCTCCCCGCTGGCATCCTGAGCATTGTAAATCAAAGACTATCCCTTGTCCCTGGCATTGTAGTGGTACCCCCTTCCTGCCTGGCATCCTGAGCATTGTAAACCAAAGAATATCCCTTGTCCCGGCATTGTAGTGGTACCCCTCTCCCCACCCGGCATCCCAAGCATTGTAAATCAAAGATTGTCCCTTGTCTCTGGTAGTCTAGTGGTTCCCCCCTCCCCACCCGGTACTCCGATCATGGTAAATAAAAGAATATCCCTCATGCATGGTAGTCTAGTGGTACCCACACAGGACCTCCATCCCACACCACTCCCCCACCCAGGTCATCGGCGGGCAGCAAACCCACTTGCTCACCTCCACGGCTGCCTGCCGAATGACAGCTTAAAGTAACACCTGCAAGCTCACTGGTCCACACTGTTGACCAGTGGGATTGTAGTGTGTACTGAAATAGTCATTCACAACTTTGTGAATGAACGACTTCATTTACAAGATTGTGAATGACTATTACAGTACACACTACAAGCCTATTGGTTGACAATGTGGACCAATGAGCTTGCAGGTGTTACTGTAAGCTGTCATTTGGTGGGCAGCTGTGGAGATGAGTGGGTGGGTTTGCTGCTTACTGATGACCCTGGTGGGGGAGCAGCGTGGGATGGGGGTTCTGTGTGGTGGGGAGGGGTACTACTAGATACCATGGATGTGGGATATTCTGTGATTTACTTGATCAGGGTACCAGGAGAGGAGGGGACTGCTGAACTACCAGGGCTCTGTATGTTGCATTGTATGGGGATCGGACTTGGTGCTTGGGGGGGTAGCCACCCAGAGGCTGGTGGCTGCTTTGTTGTGCCATGTAATATGGCAGCCCACCTGTGGGTGGCTACCAGGTAGGCCTGTTTTTTTACAAGCATAACTTTGTGCCCATGTATGCGGCACATCTCTGAGATGTGCCGCACATCTCGGCTGAATATTAAGATGTGCCGCATATACATTGGCACACCCCCTGGAGATGTGCCCCATACATTATAGATGCGCATTGGTGCACCTGGAGTTGTGTGGTGCATCTCCAGGGTTTAAATATGGCACCGGGGCACAATGCTGGAGCTGCACTGGTGCAACTCAGCTGCGCCAGGCACACCTGTTCTGAATATCTTGGCCATCATATCTAACTTTGAAACTCATCTTCTTTTTAAAATATAGCAACACACTTCCCTTTTCCGTTTGCTGTATAAATCTGGTATCTATAGTTTCTTTTCATGTTTTTTTTAAGCATAAATCAAATTGACAGCCCGCCAGTGCAGCAGTAGTGCTACCGCTTGTGGCACTGATAACCTGGGTTTAGGAGTGAACTTAGGACATTGGAGGGTTGGCCAAAGAGAAAAGGATGGAGCATCCGGAGGACTGCTCTCCTGCTCTGAGGAGAGAGAGCGAGAGCTGCAGTGCTTGGCATTAGTCTGGCCCCTAGCAGAGGCTAGGGGCAAGGGAGCCATGGACCACACATTGGAGATTGGAGGAACGGCAGCTGGTGACGTCCTACACATGGGAACATACATGGGGTCTTATTGATGGCATTGCACGTCTGCCTCTCCTGGGGGTGAAACACAGAGGGGAAAATAGATGGGCGGCAGAACAGGATGGCAGACTAACCCCTTGCAGGCTCTGCACTGACTACAGGGCCCTCCAGGAACTAGATTCACTAATGGTGAGCAGGGGGAGCTGCTGACCCAGATATGGGGGTAAGCTATGGAGGAAGACTGGGATTGGAGAGTAAGTCCTTGGGATGCTGGGTGATGGAGCTGGGGATGTTGAGTCTGATGGTAGCCTGCCCCAGTCAGGAGGTGAAAGAAATCAACATAAACATAAATAAAATAATCTTAATTTAAATGGGACATGATAGGTCTGCCATGTCTCAGAGGGTTTTAGTAACATAACAGAAAGGGGATCACATGTCTCCTAGCCTGCACTGTAGGAAACCAGTCAAAGACAACCAAAGGCTTTTTGTTACAAGTTTGATGTCTTAGGCATCCAGTTCTAGCACTGTAGTACCTTAAAGAGCCAGTGGAGGCAAAACAGGCAGACAGGAAAATACTACAAATTATAAGTAGTAGTCCGTTGTAGGTTTTTATTTCTTACGTATTTTTCTTTTTCCTTTTGCTTATTAGAAAGTCTTCTATGTGATAATATTGTGCTGGATGTGTGGAACAGGTCTTAGCCTGGCAGCTGTCATGTCTAACTCTACTATCCCACACTACATCATCAGCTTTGTGATCTCACTGACAGTGACAACACAGGTGAATGATCTGGCAGTCACTTGGTTGTTGTTCCCAAGTAGCAGTGATGTCACAGTCAGTGAGGTCACAATACTGACGATATAGTGTGGGGCCGTAGAGCAAGATATGTCAGCTGCCAGCTAAGAGCTGTTCCACACATCACACCTACTAACATCAGGTAAACAGTCTTCTAATTAAACAAAGCGAAAAGAAAAAGTACTTCAAATATAAATGGTAATGGTTGTCTGCTTTAAAAATCTAATATTAGTTTTAGGCAGTACACTAGCTCTTTAACAGGAATGCATGCTGTTACTTGAGTGAGCATATACAATATATACCTCCATTTTGAGAATACTGCTATCTTGATAGAGGTCATGATGATGGGGGGCTCTGGGTTGAATATTCATTCATGTGAGGCCTAAGCAATATCCCTGATTTGAGAATGGAACCCTATGTGAGGACTTCTAAAACAGAGTGGTTTGAATATCTTATTAATTTGGCTGTGAGAAAGGAGTATGGGGAATACTATGACATACTTCTTAGTGGCAGTACTTTTATGAATAAAACAAAAAGACAGCATGGGTATGGCTTTGAAAAACTTGGACATTAATGGCAACTATCTGAAAATGGTCAGATAATTACCATCCAATTGCATCCAACCACCTTTGTTTGAAATGCCTTTTTCATAGAATGCTCTGGCTCTTAGTTCAGTCCCTTGATCAAATACGTACACCTACAATATTAGAACTGAGGTGCCAAATGTTTTTTGTGTTTTGTAATATTGCATAATTTGTCTTTAGCGAAAGCTGTAAGTTATTACTTCTGTATTGTCTCAGTCTACCTATGTTTGTGATGAATTGCAAAAAAAGTGTTTTTTTATTGTTTTGTACCTTTATTTGATTTTCTCCAAGTTTTATATATAAACATGGAAAAATAAAATCCTTAAAAATACAATCTATTTGAGTGACTGTAGGAAATGACCAAATAGTCTTGGATGGCGGGATGGGTAAGTGTAGTACAACATGAAATCAGGGTTTGCAAGTTAAAAGTCACCTAAGCACGATTCTGAATTGTATCTGTTAGTTCCAAAATTAAACAGTCATGAACAGAAGATGGGAAGATATGGGTTACATAGGTAAGATAAAATACCTATTTATAATTTATAATCAAGAAACCCAGCATTGATGTACTTGTATGTTTCCAATAACAATTCCATTATAGATTGGTCATCTGGTCAATCCTCTATACTTTGTAAGGAGTATTTTTTTTATTCATTGTTAACTGGATAAGGCCCACTAGGCACTAGGCCTGTTTTCAGGGATGAACCAGAAGCATTGGGGAAGTTATGTGACTTGCTCAGTGTATCACAGTATATAAGTAAAGGTTGTGGGAATTAAACTCAGGTCTGCTGGATGTATGAAGCTCATTCATAACACAGCTAAAGAAAGAGAGAGAGAGAGAGAGAGAGAGAGATAGAGAGAGAGAGAGAGAGAATGGGCTTCCTGGAGACTTTCATCCAATAGATTAAGTCAGTTTACAAATCCCCCACTGCTAGAATCTACTATAACGGGGTATTTTCTTCTCAATTCCCGTTATTTGCAGGCACCCGGCAAGGATGTCCCCTATCACCTTTCTTGTTTAATTTATATTTGGAGCCTCTCCTTCTCAGTATCAAGAACTCACCCCTGGTCACAGGTTGTCTCATTCAGCAACAGTCTCTGGTTCTTTCGGTCTATGCTGACGATATTATCTTACATTTGACTAACCCGGAATCGTCTCTAACACACATACCTCATATTATTGCCCGGTTTGGCCAGGTGGCAAACTACAAGCTGAATTTGGCTAAATCAATCATATTTCCGCTGAACGTCAACACACCTCAGGTTAACTTCTCCCAGTTTGACATGAAACGGGCCTCTTCATCCTTTAAATACTTAGGTATTTATCTTATCAAAGACCCTGAAGTTTTCAGGAAGCTTAACCTGGATGACTTGCTGACTAAAATACAGCACGACCTTCAGAGATGGTCTGCTCTTCCTCTATCTCTGTGGGGTTGTATAAATATTGTCAAGATGAATGTTTTGCCTCGGGTTTTTTACCCACTTAATTTAATGAATATATATCTACCTATGTCCTATTTCCAACACCTCCACAGGTTTATTTCCTAGTTTATTTGGCAAGGCAAATAACCCAGGAAAGCCTTTTTAAAGCTTAACTTACCTAAGGAAAATGGGGGGCTTCGCCTTCCCAATTTCATGCTATATTACTGGGCAAGTCACATGTCGAAAATCGGGAGGTGGTACGACTTGAGGGCAGAGGAGTTTCTACCAACTTGGTTACAACTCGAGAGAAAGATCTTAGCCGAGCATGGTCTCCAGCCATCTAGGATTTTTTACTACACTTTTTCCATATTACCTCCATCTCTACAAGGTAGTGTCATAGGTATCTCCATTAAAGTGTTGAACCAATGTTTGAATTTTTTTAACCTCTCTCCTAGGAAAGACACTACCCAGCCTCTTACCCTAAACCTAAATATTAAGATCGGTGGTCTCCCACTCCCCTTAGACTGGCTTCCTCAGCTGAGGGATTGCTGTGTCGACGACTTGTTCCTGAATAACTCTCTTCTATCCTCGGAAAGGTTATGGCCAAATATAACATCCCCAGAAACTTATTTTCAAAGTCTTCCAGCTAAGACACCTTTTTGGCGTCCAGTTTTGGGTCCACCCCCACATCATCTGAAGTTAAACTTTCTAGACCAGATACAAGAACATGCAAATAAGGCCCATTGCATCTCCAAGATTTACTCCTTCCTATTGGACATTAAATTCCCCAACCCCCTTACTGGTTCTAAATGTTGGTCCTCTTCTGCCAGAAACCCTCTAGTCTGGGATCAGATTTGGGTAGATATGTACCGGTACCTCTCTCAGGATAGGCATAGGCTCACTCAATATCACATATTGAATAACTTGTACTATACCCCGGTCAAGTTGGCTACATTAGATAGACTACCTTCAACTCTTTGTACAAGGTGTGGCTGGTGGAAGGGAACCTGGTACATATTTTTTGGCAGTGTGACAAGGTGGATCCGCTATGGCGGACCACCCAGTCCAACCTAGATCCTCTTTTGGGTCTGGGAGATTTATTTACCATAGAGGTATGTATTTTAGGTATGTTCACCAATATACAGGTTATGGAGCGTAGATTCCATATGGCTTTAATTTCTATAGTTGTTAAAAGATTGGTCCTCAGGCACTGGATGGACTAACTGGTTATATCGTATGCAGAATGGATCAGTGAAATTTCTCTCTGTTTTTGGACTGAAAGATTAATAACAAGCTCCCAGAATTGCTTGACCTCATTTGGTTGGAAATGGGGTAAACTGTATGCTCTTTATTTGAACTAATGTCTTTATGGGAACACTTCTGGCTCCTTTAGCTGTTATTAGCTCATTGTGTATTCCTTGTTTTATATAGGTTGCATTCTAATGTATGCTATATGTAGTAGATTTGTCTCTCTTTTAATAAGGCACATCCTGGGGTGGGTGGGGAATGGGGTATGGAGATAAAGGGACGGGGGGGTTCTTATTATTTTATAGGACTCAATAATTCCTACAGAATTCTGTAGTCTCTTACTCTTACCAATAAGAAATTACTGTCATCTACTACGGTTGTGCTCCCTGTACCACTCGCTTATTTTTATCTTTCTATAAACTAATAAAGAAATTAAATTTAAAAAAAAAAATAAATCATGCTCCTGCTCCAGTTATATATATGTAGACTCTGGCTCCAGAGGTGAACAGATGGGTGAGTTAGGTGAGCAGCATGTTGCTACTGGTGGCTGGTGACAACTAAGCAAACAATTGTAAACTGAAGATCTTCTAGTATACTGACAGCCACTCAGAAGGCTGGGTGCCAGTGACAATGTAAAGACAGTCTGATAAAAGTAATGGCACACACCACTCAATTATTAAATAAGGTAGTCCAAACTTAAGTCTCTTTTTACTTTATTTTATTGCAAGATCTGCAGTACACAGAAACACAGCACAGCAGGGATCAGAAATCTATTATCCTGACACAGAAACAAGCTGCAGATTGCAGGCTATGAGTGGGCAGGTGTTCACACTACACATACTGGATAAACAGACTATAGCGGACGCCTCCTATACTGGACACAAACAGCATGCATGGAGGTGTCCACTGTAAGTGGGTTCAGCTGTACCTCACTCTGTCCATTGCAGAGAAGCAATGGAATGGATCAATCCCAATGAAGTAATATACCGTTTTTTTACAGGAGTGACCCAGGAGCACAGGAGAGATTAAATGACTTGTTCAGAGTCAAACAGTATGCAAGCTAGGAAGGCAGTATAGCTTAGTGATTTAAGAGTACTGAGCTTCAAATTAAGTGGACTGGGTGTGAATCCCACAGTCACCACTCATATACTGTGTGACCATGTGCAAGTCATTTAACTTCCCTATACTCCCAGACATGCCGGAAAACAACCCTTGGCTTAATGTATCTTTCCTGGCCAAAAAAGTGCAGACAGTGGGAATCAAACCCAAGTCTGCTGGATTTACACCTGGTTAGTCTAACCTCTAGGCTGTATTGCCAGCCCAGTTACATACATGGTTACTTTATACAGACAAAGTTTGGAGTGTGCTCTTAATAATTTTGGAGTGTGCTCTTAATAATTGTCTATCTGTCTGTTCTCACAGAACTAGTCTTGACTGAAATTATTTTTCCATATAAGAGTCAAGTTTGATTTAAAAATGTTGAATGAATTACTTGAAACAACATCTTTCAGTAGTTTATTCCAGCCTCCATGTCCTATTCATATATTTGATTATGAGATCTGTTGCTAATTGTACTTTCTTTGGGTTTCAGGTGTAAAATGTTTTCTAGATTTTTTTTCCTACTAGCTTTGTAAGCAAGGAGCATATCTCCCCCAAGCCTCCTCTTCTCTAGTGTGTATAGGTTCATGGCTTTAAGTCTCTCTAGGTACTGTAGCTTCTGGAATATTGATTTTAATCATTTTGTGTTCCTTCTCTGGACCTTCTCTATTTTACTTCTCTCTCCTGCTGTATGTGGGTTCCAGACCTGCACTACATACTCCAAGTGGGATCTAACCAGGGCCTTGTAAAGTGGCATTAGGATCATGTCATCCCTACTGCTGATATATTTTTGATGCACCCTGTTACTTGAGTTTCTCTTTTTACGGTTACATTTAGCTGCTCAGTCCATTTAAGGTCATCTGTCACCATCACACCCAAGTCCCTCTCTTTGATGCTACTATTAAATGCAGTGCCCGGAAAAAAGTATTTTTATGTTTTATTTTTCTCAAACCACATCAATGAAGGTTAAACCTCACATGTGACCACAACACAGTGTGGTTTAACCTGGATATGGGTAGGGAGAACATCCCCACCAAGACAAGACAAGAGTACTAGACTTCAAGATGGTTAATTTTAAAAGAAAGAGGGAAATGATCAAAGACCACCTCAGGAACATAGGGGAAAACGTGGGTGTGGAGGAAATGTGGGATGTGATCAGAGGTGCCATACAGAATGCCAGAATCAGATGCACAAAGATGAAGGGAAAGGGGGCTGGAACTTGACAGCCTAGCTGGTTCAGCAAAGCGGTGGCTAAGGCTGTGAAAGATAAAAAGGCAGTATACAAGAAAAGTAAAAGAACAGTGAGGAAAGAGGATGAGGAGGAGTACCAAAGGCTGGCTAAACTAGCAAAAAGAGAGGTAATACAGGCAAAAGCAAAAAAGGAGCCCCAAATAGCAGAGGGGATAAAAGAGGAGGATAAAGCCTTCTTTTGATATATCAAAGTAAAAAGGGACAAAAAGGACAGCATAGTCAGGTTGAAGAAGGGGGAATGCATAGTGGTGGAATACAGGGCAAAATTGGGGATATTAAACAATTACTTCTGCTCTGTCTTTACCAAAGAAAGAAAGAGCCCAATACTGCACAGTGCAAGGAGTGGGAAGGAAGCTGGTGAGGACCCATTAGGGACCATAAGTACAGAGTGGGTGAGGGAGGGTCTCATGAATTTGAAGGTAGAAAAATCTTTGGGGCCTGATGGAATACACCCCAGGATACTGAAACAGGTGGCAGATAAGCTAGCTAGCCCACTGACAATACTTTTCATTAGATCTCTTGATGTGGGGGTAGTACCAGAGGAATGGAGAAAAGCACATGTCATACCAATCCATAAGAGTGGCCCTAAGGAAGACCCTGGTAACTACAGGCCGGTGAGCCTGATCTTGATTGTGTGTAAACTAATGGAGATGGTACTTGAAGGAGGGCTTGGTCAAGTTCTTAGAGGAAAATAGCTTGCAGGATGGCAAACAACATGGGTTCATGGCAGGCAGGTCATGTCAAAAGAACTTGATTGAGTTCTTTGACTGGGTCACCCGGACAGTGGACAAAGACCAGGCAGTGGATATTATATATCTGGACTTTAGCAAAGCCTTTGACTCTATGCCACACATAAGGCTGAACACGGAGCTGAAGGACTTAGGGGTGGGTGAAAGAATGGTTACATGGGTCAATAACTGACAGAGTGGCTGGACACAGAGAGTGGTAGTGGGGGGGTTCTCCAGTACAAGGGAAGTTACCAGTGTGGTCCCACAGGGGTCAGTGTTGGGGCCAGTATTGTTTAATGTCTTTATTAGGGACATAGGGGAAGGCATTCAGGGAAAAATGTGCATGTTCACGGACGACACCAAACTCTGCAGAAGGGTGGACACTCAGGAAGGGATAAGAGAGGACCTAGTCAAACTAGAAAGATGGGCAGGGATATGGGCTCAGTGCCAAAAAATGCAAAGTGATGCACATAGGGCAAAGAACCCGAGAACAGAGTACTACATTGGAAAAGTCCAGGTTACATCATCAGAGGAGGAAAAAGATCTGGGAGTGATAATTTCTAATGACCTGAAGCACTCGACTCAATGCAAAAAGGCTGTAGCAAAGGCTAATAGGTGTAAAGGTGTATTGGTAGGGGATTTAGCAGTAGGAGGAGGAGTGAGGTTATTCTGATGCTGCACAGGTCTTTGGTCAGACATAACTTGGAATATGGAGTAAGATATTGGCACCCACACCTAAAGAAAGACATAAACATGATGGAAAGGATACAGAGGAAAGTGACAAAAATGATAAAAGGGCAGCAGGATAGATCATATGCAGAGAGGTTGGAGGACATGGGGATGTACACTCTGGAGGAGAGGAGACAGAGGGGGGATATGATTGAGACATTCAAGTACTTGAGGGGAATTAACGGGGTGGACTGGGGGAATCTATTCAATAAGAGGACCACTACCACCACCAGAGGGCACAGCTTTAAGCTAGTGGGGGGTAGATTCAAGAGGGATATAAGAAAGCACTTTTTTACTGAAAGAGTGGTGATGGCATGGAATAAGCTGCCACAGGAGGTGGTGGAGTCAAAGTCAGTGGGAGCCTTCAAAAGATCCTGGTACAGGCATAAAGGAATGGCAGGGGCCTTATAAGGGGAAAGACCAGAAATCCGGGGTGGGGGAGGGTCACAGATGTAAACTGAAAGTCTGAAACAATCCTTATTATTACGAGCAGACCCAAAAGACAGAGAGGTCTCCTGCTGGCCATTTTCTTATGTTCTTATGTTCTTAAACGTCATGCTTGACACTAAGGACCAGTTTTCAAATACAGTCAGGTTCTTTTGCATTTTATTACAGTTTTATGAATCTGTTATTACAACAAGTTTTGCATCATCCACGATCTTTGCAAACCATCCACATATTGTTTTGTCCATATCTCTGATGTAAATATTGAAAAGTGTAAATCCAGATACTGAACCCTGGGGGACTCCACTTGTCATATTACACCATTCTGATGATGAATCTTTTATTTTCACCCTTCTGTTTTCTGTTATTAAACTAGTTTTGTATCCAGTTTATAAATGTGAATGGACTATTTTGATTCTACATTTTCTCAATCAGTTCACTGTGAGGCACAGTAGTAAATGCCTTGCTCAGGCTAAGGTAAAACACATCAGATAATTTACCTGTGTCCAGGGTTTTATTCGTAGGTTCAAAGAAATTAATTAGAGTTGTTTGACATGATTGCTTTTTGGTGAAGCCGTGTTGGGTTTTATCGTCTCCTAGATTTTCTATTTCCCATTGTTCAAAATGTTCTTTTATAATAGTCTCCACCAGTTTGCCCACAATACTGGTTAAGCTGTCTATAATCTTCTGTGTTTGTTTTCGTCCCTATTTGCTTGTATACATATTACAGTTCCATTTATCCTGTCCTGTGGTACACTTCTTGTATTAATGGATGTATTTATGATTTCTGCTAGTGGTTCTGCAATCTCATTGGCTGGTTCTTTTAGAACGCTTGGATACATATCGTTCGGGCCTGCTGATTTATTGATCCTTAGTTACTGAGTCTTCTAAGGGTTTCAATATTATGTATTTTAAATACCAGCTTATTTTAAGCCTGTTTTGGGTCTTCAGTCATACAGCCTTTTTCTTGATATATTGAACAGAAGTAGGTGTTGAATTTTAATGTTACAGTATTTTTTAGTCATTTTTTATTTCTTTTTTGACTATAATCAAAGGGCCTATAGTTCTTTCAGTTTGTCTTAGTGAATTTATGCAGGTGTAACATTGTTTGTAATTGTCATTTATATTTATGGCTAAATATTTCCTTTTTTGTTTTGTCTTTCCTAAATAAATTTTTGCAGTTACTTGTAAGTTTTTGTATGTTAACTCTCTTTGTGGTGTTTGGTTAATTTAATTTATTTTTATACACTTTCTTTTTCTTTTTTTGCAGCGTTCTTATTTTGTTATCCAAGGTTTGTTTTTGCCATTTGATGCATATTTTTTCTTTATTGGGATATATTTCTTTGTTAAGTTATGGATGTTTGCTTTGAAGTAAGCCCATTGGTAGTCTGCTGATTCATTATTAAACTCAGTTTATAACAGTCTCAGAATTAGCCTTCTTAAAATCCATGATTTCTGTTTTCCCCTTTTATCTTATGATTTTCCTGTTGATATCAAAATCTGGTGTTGAGAGAACAACATCCAGTACAGCGGCCCCCTACTTGGTTTCTTTATGTGTTGTGTTAGATTGTGCTGCATACTGAAGTCCAAAAATTCTTTTCCATTTGTTGTCTGTTGTGTCTAGCTTTCCCAGTCAATATCTGGCATATTAATATCCATCCCCCACATTGGTAGGGCTTTGCAAGCTTTGGAATATGCACTGGAAAATAGAGTGACTGTGCTCCCACCCACCCATTATACTATAGATTTTGCCTGTTTTGTTCTAGAGTCTGTTTACCTTTTATTTGAAGGGTCATTTTATACCCACCATAAAGGGACTGCAATGGGTACCACATTTTCCCCAATCTGGCTAACTTTTATATGGGAGTTTGGGAGGAAAAATTCATCTTCAACAGACAACAAAACCATTTTGCACCTCATAACAAGCCTTGGAAACAGTACATAGATGATTCATTAATGATACGAGACAAAAGCCTGGAAACACTACATACATTTGTGTTGCATATTAATTCTAACAACTTACATCTCACATTTACTTATCAAGCAAGTCACGAGGATGTTTTTTTTTTAGACATTACCATCTTTAAGTAGAATGATAAACTTGAAATGAAACTTTACAGAAAGCCTTTATCCAGGAATGCTCTTTCATGTACAGTATGGACAGTTGTCATCCAATTCAATGGGCTTACACAACTTAGTATAGTGTTATGCTTGTGCAACTTGTGATAAACATTGTGTGGTCATTCACCTCTCTAGCCATGGGATATACCACCCTGTAGGGGTATGGAAGGCAAGGAATGCTAGAGGAGGGTTCTACCCTTGGAGGTGCTGTGACAATAATTCCCTTAGCTAAAGGTCCTTTAGAAAGAAGCTCCCAAGAGAGAGGCAAGTTGCTGGAGGAGGAGGGGAGGATGGTGGGGCAACAAAACATGCTTCAGGAAGAAGCTGGAAGGCCTGGGCTTTTATGGCTTGAAAGGGGGGGGTGGTTAGTTGCTGCACTGCTTTGAACTACAGGCACAACCTTCCAATTCAATGACCTAACACAACTTAGTATAGTGTTACTCTTGTGCAACTTATGACAAATATTGTGTGGCCATTCACCTCTCTATCCATGGGATAAACCACCATGTAGGGGTATGGAAGGCAAAGAACCCTAGAGGAGGGTTCTACCCCTAAAGGTGCAACAAGAATAATTCCCTTGACTAAAGGTCCCTTAGGAAGGAGCCCCAAAAAGAGTGTCAAGCAGAAGTATTGCAGTAGGTGATGAGTACATATCGGTATGGAGGACCTGCATATAGGTCAAGTAGGTATCGTGTATGTAGGAGCTTGATGTATGGTAGCAGAAGACAACAGGGACAAATAGTGACCACCTTGTAGTTCTGAAAATTTATAGCAAGGGTGTGACTTCTTAAGGAGAGAGGAAACAGCAAAGAAGGCCATCATCTGTCTCTATTCAACAGTGGAAATCTACCAAAATAACCTAGGGAATATGTTACTAAACCTAACTAGGTATTATGAATATTGGCATGGAGGAGAGATAAAAAAAAAAAACCTTTGAGGAGGAAACCCTCTGGGGATCCAAGGGCTAGGTCACCTTCTCTCTAGGCTTTAGGACATTTTGGTTAGTGATTGCTCTGCTGCTGCAATTTAGAAAGCCAATCCAGGGGTTGGAAAATGTTCCAATTTGTGGAAAAATGTTCACTCTGTCCCTCTATCAGAAACACCTTGAAGGGTTGTGAGTGAACTCTGCAACAATGGGATACAATGCATGCAGTACCAACCTCCAAGGTGGGAGGAGGAGAGTGATGACCGCTCAGCCACTTAGCCAGCCTACCAATCTAAGAACAAACTGAGTGAACTAGAGGTGGTCGTAGGGAGAAAATCTTAGAAGGTACCACCGAATCCACTCAGCTACCTAAAGAGGCCCTGCTGTTGAGGGCCACACCCCTCACGGTTGAAGTCTTAAATTTTACATCAAGAGGAGTTGCTGAAGAGTTGTATGACTGAAGTTCCACTCAGATTGAGAACATTCCCACTATGGTCCAGATAAGAAGGACCCGACCTGAGTTTCACATTCTCAAGATGCGGACTTTGTGGGTGCAGAGCCAGATCATCGGTTGCAGGGCAGGCCTTGAGCCATAGAAATTAATGGTCCTGGCTGGCATGTCTCCAAATTGTGGAGATAATGCGAATTCAAGTATGGAGCATTGAGGACTCTTACAAAAGTCATGCACAGTTTTATCAAGCATGAAAAGACTAAACCTCCACTTACTGTAGGTTAGCCTGAGCAAATAGTAGACCTGTACATGGGTCTAAGAAAAAGGCAGAGATCAATTCCGTAACCTCCAGGGAATGCATGCCAACCAATTCCATTAGGAAGAAAAATTATGAGTGAAATTCAGAATTCTCATTGCTGATGAGAGTAGATAGTAGGAGGCTGGGTGAAGCTGGTGGCCATTGGTTAGGCAGGTGGAGGCTGTGTATACCAGCGATGAGTCGATGAGAGTTAGGTAATTGAATTGATATGGTTTATGAATGAATGCCTGAAATGCCATTTAGGCTGCAAGAGAGCAGAGCAAAATTCATATAACTTATGTAAAAGCATGCTCCCTCTACCTGGAGCTATGATGCCCCACTGTGACACCACAGTCCACCACCATGGGAATAACAAGGAGCCACAATCCAAGCACCATGAGACCAGACTGATAATTTAATGACTGAGAGTTTCAGTATGGGTAGGAGTCAGAAAAGGACTGCTGTGGTTTTGGTACAAGTACTGTTTGGTGAAAAATGACATTCTATGAAAGGGCTGAATTTTTTTCTGTATAGTAATGCAGCAGAGCACAAGGAATATTCTGCAAGCAGCACAAAAGAATTGAAAAGTAGGGAGTTGAGTTGCCTGAGTGGAGCTAGCACTGCATGAAGTAAGAGCAGGCTGCTGAGCAACAAACATAGCACAGCAGGAAGTGGCAGCTAGCTGGGAGCACGATGAAGCCTGGACCAGGTACAAACAATTAAGATGGAAAAGCCAGGAAACAGCTGAGGCAGATAATAATTGCAGGTAACTGAAGGACTGCTGAAAGTATAAAAATAAATTGGATGCTAGAAAAACTAGAAAAGCCCAAAAGGAACAAACAAAAGCAAACACAAGCACAAGAGTAGGAGGGAGCAGAAACAAACAACTGAATGACAGCACAGACATACAGCAGCCAGAGGCAAAAACTGACCTAGAAGCAGGAAAAGCACAAACCAGGCAGAATGTCCAGCATAAGCCAGCAGAAATCCAAGCACAAGGAAAGGTGAGAGATGGCACAGCAGGGGAGGAGGCAGAGCCCAGGGAGAGGTCAGGCAGAGTCTCCAACTGCAATGGAAAAAAAAAGGCTTTAGGAAAGCTGGAAGGCCTGGCCTTTTATGGCTCGAGCAGGGGGAGTGGTTAGTTACTCCACTCCATTGAACTACAGGCACAGCCTTCCAAAAATATTCTTAAGGGTCAGTTTCTAGGGGCAAAGAGAACTTGTTCTACAGAAAGTGGCTTTAATGAAGCCAGTAAACATATGTATTTATTTATTTTACTCTTTGGTAACCAGGTAAGGCCCTCTAGGCTCAGGTGCCTGTTTTCAGGGGTGACCTGGGAGCACTGGGAAGGTTAAGTGACTTGCTCAGAGTTACACAGTATGCAATTGGAGGTTGTGGGAATCAAACCCAGGTCTCTCTGCTGGATGTACCAAGCTCATTCACAGCTCATTACTCTAACCTCTATGCTATACTGCCAGCCTCAAATGGCATCAAGATTCCTTGAGAGAGGATGCCCTGCTGCACATCTCCACAATGCTTTGTGCCATGCCAAAAATACAGATAGAGACATATTACTTTGTGGCAGAGATAATGTGACTAGGGAAAACATACTGACTTTTTTCATACAGTACAATCTGATTGCTCCACAAATTAGTCAGGTTATAAGACACTGGAATATGTTACAATTGGATCCAGAATTAGAACCCCTTTATATGTCCTGTTCTCTAAAAAGGCCTAATACTGATTCCACTGAGTGTGAGGTTCTTTCTCTCAATGCAAGATCTTTAAATTTGGTTAAAATGGCTGAACTTGAGGCCAAATGCCTTTCGAATAAATTTGGACTTATTTCAATTACTGAAACTTGGTGGGACCCCGATACCACCCGGATCCCACATCCTCCTGGGTACAAGTTATATCATAAGGATCAACAAGGCCAGGTTGGGGGAAGGGTTTGTCTCTCTGTTAGGGGTAATATAGCCTCATTCCAACTTCCTCTTACTAGCAATATTGAATTCATGAGGGTAAATATTCAGTTTAAGGGACAGCCCAAACTGTTGGTTGGGACATGCTATAGGCCCCCATCATTTAATTTGGATTACTCCAGATGCTTACATAAAGAATTCTCTGATAATGCCTCTAAAGGCAACATCCTTGTTTTGGGTGATTTTAATATGCTCTCTATAAACTGGACTTCCTTAATAGGTAGTACGCAGGCCGAAAAAGACTTAACTGTGCTTATTGTAGATAGAGGCCTTGAACAAATTATAAGTGAACCTACATGTGGTGACAATATATTGGATTTAGTTATTACTAATATAGGGAGCTCTATATCTAATATTCTAGTTGGCACCCCCTTGGGATCTAATGACCATTATTCAGTTTCCTTTTCTGCATTATTTTTTCAACATTTTTCAAATTTTTCAGAATTTAAAAACTATAATACTGCTAACTTTAGCACTATTAATGATCAACTAAATTCCATTCCTTGGGATGTAATACTATCTCCTCTTTCCCTGGAGGAATCCTGGGAATACTTCAAATCTTCTGTTTACTGTCTGGAAGATTTATTTGTCCCTACCTCAAAAAAGTATAATAAGAAGGGGAAGATACCCTTGTGATTCAACAAAACTATCAAAACTTTAATTAATAATAAACAAAGGCTTTTTTCTCATGTAAAAAATAGGGAGGAAATCACCAAAGAAGCATTAATTACTAAATACAGGAACATTTTAAAACTTCTAAAACAAGCTATCCTACAATCCAAAAAGAAACTGGGGTTTCGTTTGGCTCATACCAATGATAGCAATAAATCATTATTCTCTTATCTTAATAATAAGAAAATGAATAACAGATATATGGGGCCCCTATTTGTAAATAACTCTATTATTGCTACTGATAGGGATATAGCTGATACATTCAATAAACAGTTTTGTTCAGTTTTTACTAAAAAAGAAGTCCCTAAACTCTTTAGGCAAATAGTCAATAATACTCCTCTCTATACTATTACCAAAGATGATACCCTAGAAGCTATTTTTTCTCTTAAACCTTCCTCTAGCCCAGGACCAGACACTATTAATCCTAGATTTCTACTTGAAACAGCTGTAGCTATTACTAAACCCCTGTCCATTATCTTTAATAAATCCTTACTTGAAGGTGTTATCCCTCATGACTGGGCAACAGCCACAGTTATTTCAATTTTCAAGAAAGGTGACCATTCTAAGCCTGAAAACTGTTGTCCGATAAGTTTAACTTTAGTTATAAGCAAACTAATGGAGAAAATCATCAAAAAATTGTTGGAAAATTAATCTATAACAAGCAATATAATAGATAATACTCAGCATGGATTCAGACAAGGGTATTCTTGCACCACTAATTTAGTAGCCTTTTATAATTATATAAGTATAGGACTAGATAATGGTATTCCCATAGATGTAAGCCTTCTTGACTATAGCAGAGCATTCGATAAAGTCCCTCATGGCATTCTGCTTGATAAAATGGTAAAACTGGGATTTTCACAGTATATAATCAACTGGGTATCAGGATGGTTAAATAACAGACAACAGCAAGTCAAAACAAGTGGCTTACTTTCTCAAGTTCAGAGTGTGACCAGTGGGGTACCACAGGTGTCCGTGTTGGGACCAACCTTGTTTAATATTTTTATTAGTGATTTGCAGGTTAGCCCTGACAATTTTCTCTCAAAATTTGCTGATGATACCAAGCTAGGAGGTCTGTTTATACAGCACTAAACAGAGAATCTATGAGTAATAACTTAAAAAAACATTGAAGTATTGGCAGACTCTAATAAGATGGCACTTAATCCAGATAAGTGTCATGTTTTACACTTCAAAAAGAATAACCCTAAACAAACTTATTTTTTAAATAATATTCCTCTTCATGTGTCATTAGTAGAGCGTGATCTCGGAATTATCATTAATAATAAATTGTCTTCAACCGACCACTGTACCATGATAGCCAGAAAATCAAATGCAATGCTTACTTGGATCCAACGTTCCTTTGTATCAAGGACTCAGGAATGTATTATTCCTTTGTTTAGAGCATATGTAAGGCCACATCTGGATTATGGGTCTCCATTTTGGAGTCCCCTACTTGAAGCAAGATATGGATAGAATTGAAAAAATCCAGAGGAGAGCTACAAAAATGGTTCCATATCTATCCAAATTGGATTATTGGGGTAGACTACAGGAAACTGGGCTACATTCACTTAAAACAAGATGTACTAGAGGTGATCTACTTCTATTACACAAAATTCAGAATTCCCAGGATCTTATGCATTACTGTGGTCTGAATTTCTCTAGTAGAAGGACTACCCCTCGGTCTCATAATAAACAAATCAATGTTGCAAAGTCTAAAACAAATAAAAGGTTAAATTATTTTACGGTGAGAACTCCTAGAGTCTGAAATCTACTTCCTCAAGAATTAGTGGATAGTAGTTCTACTTCAGCCTTTAAAAAAGGGTTAGATAGTTGGATGGAGTTCAATAACTTCAGGGTATAATTTGTCCCACCATGATGGTGGTGGGGGACAATCACGATGGGCAGTAGCCTTCTTTTGCCCCTTGAAACCAAGTAACTAATCCAAGTAAACCAAGTATAAACAGCAACCTAAAATTACTTTTCATTGGGGTAACAATTTAAGGGATTCATTGGTTCATGCAACCTTGACACCAACAGATCAGAATCCCACATGGTGACCTAAACTACCCACAGGCAAATTTTGATGCAGCAACTGTATACACTACTCAAACACTTTCAATACCCATCATTGTACTCATCCACAATATGGACAATGTTTTGAGATTCAATAGTTGAGTTGGGAATGCCTCCGGGAAAGACGGAGAAATAGAGTATGTGTGCTGCTGCCCATGGACTTTTACACAGTTGCAGAAGTGGAGACAGAATACATTTAAAACTGCTGGGAAAATAAACTGATTAGACAGGCAAACTAGGGAAGAGCTGTGACTGCTTGCCAGGGACCACATGGGAGGTGGGAGAATTCTGCCATACCGACGGCCGTGGAGCTATGAGCTGGGGCTGTATCAGTGGTGGGAGAGTTCAGCTGTATCAGTGGCTGTGGAACTGTGAAGGGACTGTGCCAGGGGCTGCCTTGGTGGCTGAGGAGCTGGGGAGAGTTCGGCGGTGACAAGGAGCACTGAGGACTGGAGGAAAAGCTGCAGGGAAGGTGGACCAATCAGTGCACAGGGTGCAGTTTTCAAACTTGCGGCTGGGCTAAAAAGGAGTAGCCCAGCTGCCTCAGGACATCTTCAAGAAAGAGCTTAATTGTTTCCACCCACCCGCCTCCCAACCCTGACCACTATTAAATAGTCAGAGGAGGAGGAGGAGTCAGGGGACAACAGTGGGCTGGACTTGGGGATGCTCGGTTCTAAAGCTGACAATATTTGCTTGGTTCTAAAACTAACAACTATTTGCTTGCTGGATAGGGGTTTGTTTATGTAACTTTGGGAGAACTGACAACTATTTGCTTGCTGGATAGGGGTTGTTTATGTAACTTTGGGAAAACTGACAACTATTTGCTTGCTGGATAGGGGTTGTTGATGTAACTTTGGGAAAACTGAGAACTATTTGCTTGCTGGATAGGGGTTGTTTATGTAACTTTGGGAAAACTGACAACTATTTGCTTGCTGGATAGAGATTTATTTATGTAGTTTTGGGAAACCAGTTTACACTGCTATTCTTGCTGGATGTGTGGGGATTGTATTCATGCACTCTGAGGGTTGACACTGTCTTGGGGAACTATTGGCATACGAAGCTACTGAGATTGGGATGAGACCACATGTCACAAGAGTGGGCATCTTTGGTAGGGTGGTTGGGTGTACAGGGTGCGTGATGGCTATGGTGCTTGACTGAGCTTGGAAGTTCAGAGGATACCCAGTGTGCTATCGGATGACACAGCTTAGAGAGGAGGTTGAAGGGATTAGGAAGCAGCTGGGGGACATAAGGAGGAGATACAGGAAAGGATGGAGAAGTAGGGGACAAGGGGTGCATATGTTACTGCACCAGGAGCTGATGGTTTGGGAATAGAGAGCGGAGTGAAGGTGGGCACACAAGGGACCCAAGGGGACTCTGGGATAGGGGGACCTAGAAGTCAAACCTCTAGAAAAACAGCCGGGTGGCTGGGGATGCCCAGAAGGAACCAAGGGGAGAGAGATGGGGGAGGCAATTTGGGGCAGGCATTAGGCTTAGCAACTGCTTTGGCCCTCTACGCCCGGAAGAAGATGAGGGGAGCATAGAGGGGTGAGGAGATGGATGGGGGGTAGGATGGGGGGGAAGAGGGCAACCCTCTATGTCTGCTAGTGGATGAGGGGAGCGGAGCACTGGGTGGGTGATGCAGCCACGACAGGGGTTGTTAGGGAGGGGAAGGGAGAGGAGACAAGAGGCAAGGTCTGAAAACCTTGAAAAATAGGGGGGAGCATGCAGTGCAGGAAAATGGTGGGCAGGGTGATCAAAGCAGGCTGAGGAAGAGGGGTAGCTGGGGGAAAAGGCAAAGAGAAGGACCAGACGTACAAGGAGGATGCAGCTAATGGAGCTGAGGGTTTGGTCAGGGGAGGCATGACAGGCAAGGAGGTGTTGAATGTAGTTGGGACAGAAGGGAGGAGGAGGAGCCAGGCTAGGCTAACAGATGGGGAAGAAGGATCAGTTGTGAGCAGGGACGGGGGGTAGTGGTGCAAAAAAGGATACTCGGGGGGCCAGGATTGAAGGGATGGGATGGCCAGAGTCAGTAAGGAGAGGGAGGCATGTGGCACCCAGATAGTGGGAGGAGCGAGGAGCCGGCTGGGGAGAGGAGCCGGAAGAAAGGATGAGGAGGGACATGGAAGGGGGGAAACCTGGGGGGTGAAAATGGAGGCAAGGAGGTGGTTAGAATGCTCCTGTTGGGCGATTCCATGATCAGGGGTATCAAATGGGATATGGAGGGTGAAGCCTGCCCGGTTAGAACCAAATGCTTCCCTGGCATGACAGTGCACAAGGTCAAGCATGAGTTATACTCACTGGCAAGGGAATGTGGAGGTTCCCCAGACATGTTGGTGTACTTGTGTACCAATGACATTGAGGGAAATAGTAAACTAGAGATACAGGCAAGGTTTTGGGAGCTAACCAGGGTTTGCCATTTCATAGGATGCTTGATTTCCTTCTTGAAAATCCTGCCAGTGCAGAGGGCTAGTGGGGAGAACAAGTGGCAAATTAGGGTGGTTAATCAGTGGCTCAGAGAGTGGTATGAGGCCAGAGGGTATGGGTGAATGGGGCAACCGGAGGGGGCAACCGGGGGGGATAAGGGGCTGTATGTTAGGGATAGGCTCCATCTTAATTTGGAAGGGAAGGAAATCCTTAGCTGAAAATAGAGGGGTTCGTCAGTGAAAAGTGGTGTTTAAACTTGAATGGGGGGGGAGATGGGAGAAAGGGCATTGCGGAGGGTCCGATAAAAGAGGGATTCAGTCTCCACTCCCCTAGAAAACTGGAAGAATATGGGAAATGTCAACAGGTAGGGTGCAGTGGGGGGAGACTGCAATCACACAGGAACATGAGAAGGGGAAATGAGAGGGTAGGGAAGGGGTGGAGGGCAGTCCTGCTAAATGCCAGGAGCTTGAGAAATAAGATGCCCATGTTCCAGGTGATGCTAGCAGAGGGGGAGGTGGATGTGGCAGCTGTCACTGAGACCCGGGCTACCCCAGGGCACGACTGGGACCTGAACCTGGAGGGCTACACTGTGTTCAGGAGGGACAGGGAGGAGGGAAGGGGAAGGAGGTAGCACTGATAGTCAAAAATTGCATTAGTATAGGAGGGATGGAGGAGGTGGAGGGGACCATGAAGACAATTTGGGTCACCCTGAAAATGAAGGGGGCCAAGAGAGTAAAAATAGGAGTGGTGTACACACCCCCTGCACTGGTGGAAGAACTGGAAGAGAATCTGGTGGCAAATGTTATGAGACATTGTAGATTGGGCAAGGGAAGGGTGGTGGTGGTGTTGGGGGATCTATACATGCCAGGGATGGACTGGGGGACTATGTTGTCCTCAGTGGCCAGGGAGCAGAGGTTGTTGGATGTCTTCCAGGATGCGTTCCTAACCCAGCAGGTGAATGAGTTGACTAGGGAGGCCCGGAACTACAGGCCCATCAGCCTGACATCAGTGGTGGGCAAGGTGATGGAGGGTATTATTAAGGAAAGGCTGGGGGGTACTGGAAAAGTCAGGGTACCTGGACAATAGACAGCATGGCTGTGTCCCGGGGAAATCATGTCAGCCAAACCTTGCGGAGTTCTATAATTGGATGATGAGTGCCCTGGACCTGGGTAGGCTGGTGGACGTCCTCTTTCTTGACTTTAGCAAGGCGTTTTACTCGGTTCCTCATGGGGGACTGTTGGAGAAGCTGGGGGAAATGGGGGTGGGGAAACGGATGATCAGATGGATAGGAAACTGGCTCTCGGAGCGCACCCAGAGGGTCATGGTTGGGGGGATAGTCTCATCTCCAAGGAGATCATTAGTGTGGTCCCTCAGGGATTGGTCCCAGGGCCCTTCTTGTTCAATGCCTATATTTCTAACATAAGGAAGGGCATCAGGAGTGAAATGAGTCTCTTTGCAGATGACTCTAGGCTGGGAGTGGTGGTGGATTGGGATGAGGGGAGGGTGGCTCTGCAGGGGGATATAGATGCTCTGGAGAGGTGGTCAAGGAAATGGGACTGAGGTTGAATGCAAGGAAATGCAGGGTACTGCACCTGGGTGTCAAAAACCTGGATCAAGTGTATACCCGGGGCTATAAGTCTTGATGTCTGAGAGGGACCTGGGAGTGGTGGTGGCGGATGTCAAAATGAACAACTCTGGGACCTGTAGGAGGGCAGTGGCCAAAGCCAGCAGGGTGCTGGGATGCATCACTAGGGGATTACCTCCAGAAGGAGGGAAGTGATACTCCCTCTGTATAACTGCTTGGTTAGGTTGCACCTCAAGTACTCTGTGCAGTTTTGGAGGCTGCACTTAAAAAGGGACATTGCACTCCTGGAAAGGATCCAGAGAATGGCAACCAAAATGATCTGGGGCTTGGGGCAAAGGACCTATGGGGAGAGGCTCGAGGAACTAAATATATACACATTGGAAGAGAGAAGGGATGGGGGGGACATGATAGAAGTCTTCAAGTACAGGAAGGGGATAACTAGGGGAGGCTCAGTAGGGGTGCTCCGAAGGAAGGAGGAGGCAACTAGAGGGCATGGGTGGAAGCTGGAGGGGGAGACTCAGGGGAAGGAGGAGGTGCTACTTCACTGAGAGGGTGGTAGAACCATGGAATGCGCTGCCCGGGGGACTAGTGTAGGCAGAGACTATGGAGGGGTTCAGGAAGGGTTGGGACAGGTACAGGGGAAGGGTTGTGCAGGCAAAGTCCAATACAAGGAGAATACCCTGGACTGGAAATGGAGAATCCTGAGAGGGTGGGGGGGGCAGAAAGGTGAGCTCCCAGGGTGGGGGCTGACCAAACGAGCAGACACAAAAGACCATTAGGCCTACTCTGCTGGCATTTTAGTATATTAGTATGTTAGTATCAAGTGGGTGGCACTATATGTGAAGGAAGGACTGAAGTGTGTAAGGGAGGAAGGGGAGGAGGGTAGTACAGAGTCACTTTGGGTGCAAATCCATGATTCCAAGAATAGGATTCTTAGAATGGGAGTGGTGTACAGGCCACCATCTCAGACGGAGGAGTTAGACAGGGAACTAGCGGGACAGATCAGGAGGACCTGCGAGAAGGGTAATGTGGTGATTGTGGGGGACATCAACATGCCAGGAGTGGACTGAAGCACAACAACAACCAGGAACAGAAGGGAGCAGGTACTGCTGGATGCCTTCCAGGACAGCTTCCTGCTGCAAATGGTCAGTGAACCAACCAGGTTAGGAATACCCTTGACCTTGTGCTGGCAAATGGGGACTTTGTGAGAGAACTTACAGTGGAGGAACCGCTGTCAGGAGTCACCACCACTCAGTATGGCTCACATTGGATATGGGCAAGGAAGAGTGGAATCTGGCACAAGAGTGCTGGACTTCAGGAGGGCCGACTTTGGGAGGATGGGGAAGTGGTAAAAGGGTACCTGGCCAGAATTCAATCTAGTATGGACACTAACCAGAGGTGGGAGCTCATAAAGCTGGGGATAGTGGAGCAACCAAAACCTATGCAAAGCCCAGAGCAAGAAGGCTAGGGCTAGAAACCGAGCTGGTTGAGCAAGGAGGTCATGGAAAGAGTAAGGAGGAAAAGAGCTGCCTTTAGGAAGTACAAGAAAACAGGGAGGGGGGAAGACAGGGAGGAGTACTTGACAGAATCGAAGGAGGTGACAAGGGCAGTAAGGGGAGCCAAAGCATCTACGGAACTCAGGCTAGCACAAGGAATTAAGAAGGGGGAGAAGGACTTCTTTAAGTACATCAGGGAGAAAAGGAGCTGTAAGGATAAGGAAGGAGGGGGGGTTGGATGGAAACAGGGTGCGATAAGGCGGAAGCACTAAATGAGTACTTCTGCTCAGTATTTACTAAAGAGAAGAGGGGGTGACACTCAAGGTGGGAGAAATGGCAAGCAGGGGAAGTGGTGACAGATGGGGAAATCATGGAGTGCAGAGTTTGAGAGGGTTTGAAGGCACTGAGGGTGGACAAGGCGCCAGGCCCAGATGGCATCCACCCCAGGGTACTGAAGGAGCTGGCAGAGGTCCTTGCAGGACCTTTGGCAGGCCTATTTAATGCCTCACTACATTCAGGGTGTGTACCTCAGGACTGGAGGATGGCTCATGTGGTGCCCCTCCACAAGAGTGGCCCCAAGGATGAACTAGGAAACTACAGACCAGTGAGCCTCACATCCATCGTGGGTATGCTAATAGAGACTATCCTGAAGGAGAGGCTGGTGGCCTTCCTAGAGGCCAAAGGACTACAGGACAGCAGACAACATGGCTTCATACGTGGCAGATCCTGCCAAACTAACCTGGTCGAGTTCTATGACTGGGTAACTAGACAACTGGACAGGGGCCATGCAGTGGATGTCCTGTATCTGGACTTCAGTAAGGCATTTGACTCGGTGCCACATGGAAGGCTGGGAAGGAAGTTAGTAGGCACAGGGGCGGGTGCAAAGCTGGTGAGCAGGGTAGGGAACTGGCTTCAGGGAAGGCAACAGAGGGTGGTGGTGGGTGGGGAGCTCTCACACCCAAGGGCAGTGACGAGCGGTGTTCCACAGGGCTCGGTGTTGGGACCAGTGTTGTTTGGGATATTCATTGCAGACATATCATGGGACATCAAGAGCAAGATCAGTCTGTTTGCTGATGATACCAAGGTAGGCGCGGTGGTGGATGACCTAGGGGGATGGCAGGGGTTGCAGGGTGATCTGGCAAAGCTTGAAACCTGGTCAGACACCTGGCAACTGGGGTTTAATGCCAAAAGTGCAAGGTGCTGCATTTTGGGATGAAGAACCCAAGGAGGATTTACCAGCTGGGGAGTGCAGCTAGCCCAGACAGAGGAGGAGAAGGATCTGGGTGTGCTCATCACAGGGTCAATGAACAACTCAGCACAATGTAGGAAGGTAGCTGCAAAGGCCAACAAAATGCTGGGTTGTATTGCAAAGGTATATCCTCAAGGAGGAGGAGGTGATTCTGCCACTGTATAGGTCATTAGTTAGACCACACCTGGAGTACTGCATGCAGTACTGGCGCCCGTATCTGAAGAGAGACATTAAGTTACTGGAAAGGGTACAGCGCAGGGTGACAAAGATGATCAAGGGGCTGGGGGACTTATCATACGAGAGGAGGTTGAAGGAGTTGAACATGTACTCACTGGAGGAGAGGAGAGAAGGGACAGGGGTGACATGATTGAAACCTTGAAATACATGAAAGGAATAAACAAGACAGGTGGCTGTTCAAAGTAAGGGAGGGGAAGGTCACCAGGGGCCATGACATGAGACTGGAGGGAGGAAGGTTCAGGAGGGAGATGAGGAGACACTTTTTTACAGAGAGGGTGGTGGCTGGGTGGAATGCATTACCTGCAGAAGTGGTATGCAGTAGAACAGTGGACTGCTTCAAAAGGGGATGGGACAGGACAAGGGGGAGGGTTAATGAAGGGGAAGGGTGGAAGGGAGGGGCAGCTGCAGAATAAGGGGTGCTAGCTGCACATTCGAGCAGACTTAAAGGAATTCTGGAGGTCAGGGGTAAGGGGCAACAGACTTCTAGGAAAACAAACTGAACTTACAAGCTCAAATGGGCAGACTGGGTGGGCCATAGGCCCTTATCTGCTGACACTGTCTATGTATCTATATATCTATGTACTTGATAGACCTCCAGGCCTTCATCTGCTGGCAAATTTCGTATGTTCGTAGTATGAACTGTACTTCTGTGGCTGTAATTTATCTTCTCACTTGTCCTTTTGGTTTAGGATATGTGGTATTTAATAAGAGAGCCCTGCAAAAGAGAGTTAGGGAACAAAAAGCTGCTATTAGGAATAGTAATGCAGACTATGCTATTGGCAAGAGATTATATGACAGTTGGTCATGGATCGGCCACAACTTTAAGATTTGTGGGTATAAAAAAGGTAGATCTGGGTGTCAGTGGAGGAGATGTGGTACAAAAACTTCATCAGAAAGAGGCCTTCTGGATCTCAGCTCTCAATATGATGATGCCTCTTGGATTAAATAATGACATCCTGCTTCACTCATATTTATGAGATATTGATATGATTGAAGTATGACTTGCTGGCTCTGCTGTTTGAATCTGGATGAATTTCTGTCCTTGCCTTTTACCTCGCTTTGTACCCACAACTGTTCTGACCTGGTGCTATTATAGTACTGCTTTTTGAGTTATCATTTTGCGTTAGATTTTAAAACTGTTTATGCATAAAAGTTATTTGTGTTTCCTCCATTTGTCCTCACACTCCTGCTTTCGCTTGTGGTATGCTTTGAGCACTTTGCACTTTTTGGACTGTCTCTTTAAGAGATATCCCTTTTTAATCTCACTTGGGAAAGAAAATATTTATGTTCTAATGATGACAATTTCCATCTTTGATACATAAGTAAGTAACGCAACAGCTGTGGCATGGACTGGCATGCTCGATGAGTGAGGACTATCCACTATTATTGTTTTTTGATCTGATGGAATTTATTCTACAACCTTGGCTTGGTAGTGGTGCTGCTATTTAGTATAGCAACATTTTTTGTGGATATGTTTCTTGGAAGAATTGTCTGGAGACCGTCTACCTTTGTGACACCCTCTGTTATTGCCATCAGCCCAGAATGCTTGGTATGGGTGAGCTACAGCCTTTTGTATTGCACCTGTTCTATTGACTATTTAATAGTAACTTTATATATTGAGACTTTGTCTCCAGTATTCCAGTGCTGATCTTTACTCCACTGCGTGGAGCACATTGTATTCATGTATGCAGTATTTGCAGCATTTGAAAAATGTAAAATCACACATGCCCACACAATGTGAAGCATCATGGGCTGCTTATGCAAATCACCACAGAACGTTATGCTGGTTCAACTTTAAGCAGAATTGCATGGTACCGAAAGGCCTCTCACACAGTCTGCAAAGGGTGATAACAGATGACATAGACACGTGTTTCATCCTATCAGGACTCATTAGTATGCCTCGTCTGTTTGACACCCCAGTGGAATGAACCAGTTACCCTAAGATGGTCTGTCTGGGTTATGTTGTGGGGAACCCATTAAAATAAAAAAAACTATTTAAAAGACAAAGAACCTCTGTGCGCAAACACTGAGGCAAGGGTTACCCCAAAGGGCATTTGGCTGGGAAGCCAAGTTTCAAGAAAATACAAAATCACACATGCCAACACAATGCAAAGCATCATGGGCTGCATATGCAGATCACCACAGAACGTTATGCTGGTTCAACTTTAAGCAGAATTGCATGGTGCCTAATCACCAACTTTCCCATTTCAAAAATCCACCCAGTCCGCATCCTAAAATAGCCACCAATGTGCTCTGTGATTAGGTCATAGGAATGAAAGACAGATAGCTACACTGCTCTCTATAGTGCCAACCAGTTCATTTTGTTTCTCTTTGTTTAGCATTGTTTCACAAAAAGGATCAAAACCATTACTTAACATGTGTATTATTTTGATCATTATTCATTTTGGGCTATGGTTTTGTCGACTTTGTTTATTTAAACCTGCTAAATTGGTGTAGTAATCGAACAGTTGTTCTAGGCAAACCACAGCACAGTAAAACATTTAAAATACCTAGTGGTCCAGTGGTTATGCTGAAGTGCCAATCTTGTCTTGTGCCAGTTCCTGCTTTCTTATGTTTTAAGTAATATACTGTTTTATTTTTACATAAATATTTTCTGCGCAGTCAGGTTTTGCCTCATGTGAACCCCCCCTACCCTGCAGCCAGCCTGCCCGTCTGCCCATCTGCCATCACACACTCCATCATACGCTCCACACTCCTTAGTAGTGTTTCGGACCTGTTGCTGCATATCTTGCTGATCCCATAAAGAGAAGAAGCACACTTCATAGTTTTGTCCCCAATCCTCAGAGAGTGCACACCTTTACTGATACTCTGTATCTTTCCCGGCTGGTACTATTAAATGATGCGCATATGCATCATTTAATAATACTAGCTGGAAAACATAAAGTATATCAGTAAAGGTTTGCACTCTCTCAGAACTCCTCATTTGTACCATGATACCTGGGAGACCCGGGCTTCATGTTAAATGCATTTCATTCTAGCTTATCAGTCCAGGAAGTAGGGGTGATTCCTATAAGAATATGTACGAATACTGTCTTCACACTCTTAGCCAGAATAAAGGAATACATGTTTAATGTGTTAATCTAAATAGAGGGAATGTATTCTGCCCATCATGGCTACATCATTGTTAAAACTGTGTACACAAATACTGCATCTCTCTACCATTGCCTTGTGAGATATTGTACAGCTGCTGCTAACAGATGATTGTTGTATGTTTATATCTGCTAAAAATGTAGTAAACATTTTAAATATGAAACCCAGCTATCATGCCTGTGACCACTCCTGAGTTTTTTTGGGGTTTTGGACCCTGTACATACTGTTGAACTGTTTTTTAAAACATTTAAAAAAAACATTTTTCAACTCACTGTGCTAGTCCATACACACTAACTGTTTATTTTTTTTAAAATGGGTTTAAACACAGGTGCACCATTTCTGCACCGCAGTACTTGTAGTTCTCAGGCGCGCATTCTAGCACAGTCTCCAGCATGGAGCCATGCAGATGGAGACCCCAGACTCCACTAACTGTCAGTGAGAAACAGGGTTTATTGCCCATCCACATTACATGGCAAGCCGTGTTATTTTTTAAACCATGTTTAAAAACAGTTTAAAGACAAGGCCACTTAGAGGGTTTACACACAGTTTTTAAACACAGTTTTAAACTGTGTTCAGTGTGGATGGGAACTGTGTTTTGGGCTTGTTAAACATTTTATGGGACTTAAACATAGAAACATAGAAGAAGATGGCAGAAGGCAACCATAGGTTCAGCAAGTCTGCCAAAGGTTATCAAGACCTTATGGGTCCCAGGACCTAGCCTCCCCCCACTCAATTTCTATACCCTCTGCACTTAGTTTTGCTTTTACCCTGTTCCACCCTCTCTTGAAGTCCGCCACTATCTTGGTACCCATTACCATGGTAGGCAGTCTATTCCATGGCTCAATGACTCTTTCTGTGAAGTAATAGTTCCTTAGATCCCTTTTGAAGCTCCTGCCCCGTAACTTCCATTCATGCTCCCTTGTGGCCGAGCCTTCAATGCTATTGAAAAGTTTTGAATAAATCATCCTTTTAATGCCTCCATGAACTTGAATATCTCAATCATATCTCTCCTCTATCTTCTAGTCTCCAGAGAGTATATGTTCATTGACTTTAGTTGCTCCTCTTACGAGATCCCCTGAGGCCCTGAACCATCTTGGCTCCCTTTCTCTGCACGGCCCCCAGCCTACCTTTGTTTTTCTTAAGGTGAGGGTTCCAGAACTGGACACAGTATTCCAGGTGAGGTCTCACCAAGGATCTATACAGTGGGAGGATTACCTCCTTGTCCCTGCAGTCAAAACTTCTCCCTATGCACCCCAGCATTTTATTTGCTTTGCTGTAAGCTTTGCTAATTTGGCTTGAATGCTTCAGAGTATCGCATATGATGACCCTTAGATTACTTTTCTAATGTGAGGTGGTGAGTTGGACTCCATTAATCCAGTATTCTGCTCTTGTGTTCCCTTTACCCAGATGCAACACCTTTCATTGTTTTGTATTGAAGTTCAGCTGCCAAACATTGGACCATCTCTCCGACTTCTTTCGGTCTTTCTGCAGGTCCTTCACTGCCTTGGTGCTCTCAGTCCTACCACTTGGTTTAGTGTCATCTGTGAAGAGGGCAATTTTTTCCTGAATGCCATTGCAAATGTCACTAATGAAAATATTAAAGAGGGCTGGACCCAAGACTGATCCCTGTGGCCCGTACAGTATCACTGTACAGTCAGGCGTCTTGCTGTGTTCTGGTGCAATATGATGCCCCATTCTGCTGCTGTATCACTGGGTCCTACTTTATTATGCTTGATTAGGGCTGGCACTGTACCTACTATATGGATACTATGCACTGTACATCATAGTACAGTCCCTGGACATGCTGTTATATACATATATATTACACTGTAATTGCAATTTGCCGGGTGCCATGTTACACATCAGCAGTCACAGCTCTCCCCCCAAGCAGCCTCTGCCACCGCCCATCCCTTGTGCTCCTGCCCCCTTCCATGTGGCAGTTTAACCCCCCCCAACATCATGGCCCCACTACTGTTGCACCAGGTGGGAGGGGGGTTGGATACCTGAGGCAAGTCCCACAGATGCACCACTTGTTTGGCGCTAGCCTGCGAGTGCTGCAACTCATGGCATTTGATTTATTCCCAGTGTCCTGGCCAACATTCCCCTTCCCATAAACTGGTTCATTCAATTATCCAGGCTGTGTGTGGGTGATGATGTGCGATATGGGCACCACCACACATTCAGTCACTTCACTACCAGTCTAGCATTGCTTGTAAAGCGCTTTGGGATACTGTGTATGAAAAGCGCTATATAAATGCTGATTCTTCTTCTTCTTGTCTGCAGAAATCCCCAAAGTTACAGAATCGGGTGCAGGGTACAGGGTCCCTTATGCATCCAGAGTGTGCCACAGCCCGAGATCATTGCAAATTGCAGCAATCTAAGGGCTCTTTCAGAATTAGGATCACTGTGTATTCTTTGGTAAATCCCTGTCCCTGGATTCCAAAAACAAACATCTGTCTTTAAATGTTATTTTAAAGCATTTCTGCCATTATCACAGAAGTGCGCTCCAAATGCTGACAGCTTACTTCCAGACATTGCTGCTCCCTTTCTGTGACTGTTATGACATCATGTGGAGAACCAGAGTGGGAGTTGGCAGACGTCAGCATTGTGACTGTGCAGTTGTTTCAAGGGGCATTATCTCACAAGTCTGTGTCACTTTATGTCAGACTAACATCTCATTTACTGATGATTATACGGTATTATTAAATAAAATCTATTGTGATGTCCTACGCATGTTGTTTTGTTATTGATTTTCCTTGTGTGGTTACTATTTCTCTCTAAGTGTATTTGTACTGCTTCTTACCCCTCATAGTGCATCTTACTTATTTTCTGTGTATCTTTCTTTGTGGTCTCAACAAATACTGATCATAATAACATCTCTAATAAGGCTTTTATTTTCTGTTATTTTTCCTCGATCTTCACTAACAGGTATATGTTCAATTAATAAAATTAATAAAAACGTATAAATTCTTGTGTTGCGTCACCTGACACTGTCATTGACTTTAGTGTCCTTACCCAGACTATTTTCTTTATTTCACAAAACATTTATTTTTTGGGATGAGCATTCAATATGGTCAGCAGATGTGGTGCATCTTCATGTAGCACTGCACATAAGGATGGTGTGAGCCTACATGGATTTCCAAGTGAACTGTCTAGGTCTATGCGACCGCCACCTATGGAATGTGGTGGTAGTGCAAGCAGAACCACATCCAACATAGGATGGGAGGCTGATTGTCTGAAGCAGATGCTGATGACTTGTGTCACAGCAAGTTCAGCCTAGCATCCAGAAGAAAGGATGAAGAACCAGGAAACACCGAGCTGCACATCGTGAAGGCTATCACCCCATACACTTACCCCAAATCCTGTGACCTAGGCAGCTTCCCTGTGTCAAGTGGAACATCATTTTATGATGGAGCCCTTTTCTATCCCTGACAACCTCCAGCATTTCATTACCTAATCTGTACACCTCCATTCAGTACAGCTGAATATAGCATGCAATACTGTTTCTGAAGTCTGTATTTGTATTAATATTCAGTGGCAAGTCTTATGTTGTTGGGGGGTTGGGGTATGAATTTTCCATGAGTATTATCATCATGTCCTCTGCACTGCCCTCACTCCTCTGCATGGGACCATATCTCCCATGACCTTCCTCCCTGTCAATGGTACCTATGCACTGCTTCCCCCATCTTGGGCATATATGTCCCATGCCCTCACTCTCATCCAGGGCACACATGACTTCTGCCCTCCCTCACCCATCAACATGTGACATGCCCTCCCTTCATGTCCTGTGCACATATGTATCATGATCTCCCTCCTTATCCATATAAACATGTACCCACACTCTCCCTCCCCTTCCCAGCAACACATGTCCTATGACATGAAACAGTTGTCTTCTGCCCTACCTCCCTGGCACTGGAACACATAAGCCGCAGTTATTTGTCCATCTCCTGTACACATGTCCCATGCCCTCCTCCCCTCAGGCTGGAAGTACATGTCCCATGCCCTCCTTCCCTGCCCCATGTGCACATGTGCCCATGCCATTCCTACCACAGCCCTGGAACACATATGTCCCATGCACTTATTCCCAGTCCCATGTATATATGTACCCATGCCTTCCCTCCCTCCCCAGCATGGAAACACATGTATTCTATCCCCCTGGTGCACATGTCCCATGCCCTCCCTCCACATCACAGAGACACATGTTCCATACCCTATCCTGTCCAGAAACACAAATTTCCCACACATTCCTTCCCCTGGCTGGCACTGTATGTTCCATGGCCTCTCTCTTGGCCCAAGAACACATCTCCCATGCCCTCCTCCCCATCCCTGGTACACATGTCCTCTGCCCCCATCCCCACAGCCCATGAGCACATGTGCCATGACCTTCTTCTGTGGTTCATGCACACATTTCATGCTTTCACTTCCCAGCATGGAAACACATGAACTCTGCTGATCCTCTTCAGTCCTGTAATACATGCACCATGCCATCCACATGTCCCACTCTCCCCATCTCTGGTACATGGTTTATGTGAGCAGGGTTGGAAGTGTACATGCTCTTCCAACATTGGGTCTACTGCATGTGTTCCCATACGTGTTACTGTACATGCATTTTCTACATTGGGTATAGTGACTATGTACCCATTGTTGGCAGTGTATGTGCACTTCCAACATTCATGACAGTTACTCTATACTCAGTGGTGGGTGTGTGTGTACTCTTTCAACATTCAGTACACTGACTATGTACTTAGTGTTGGCTGTGTATGCACTTTTCAAACATTCTATACACTGACTAGGTACCCAGTGTTGGATTTGTTTGTACTCCTCCAACATTCAGCACACTGACTATGTACAGTACCTAGTGTTGACAGTGTATCTGCACTTCCAACATTCAGAACACTGAATATGTACCTAGTGTTGGCTGTGTTTGTACTCTTCCAACTTTCAGCATACTGACTATGTACTCAGTGCTGGCAGTGCATGTGCTCTTCTAACACTGGGCACACTGAGCATGCACCCAGTGATGGAAGTGTACATGCTATTATACTATTCAACACAGTGACTATATACCCAGTGTTTGCAGTGTACCTGAGCTTCCAACATTCAGTATACTGACTATGTAGCCAGTGATGGCTGCATTGGTACTCTTCCAACATTCAGCACATTCACTATGTACCCAGTGTTGGCACTGTACCAACACTTCTAACACTCAGTACACTGATTGTGTACCCAGTGTTGGCTTTGTTCATACTCTAACATTCAAGACACCAACTATGTATTGAGTGTTGGTAGTGTACTTGCACTTCCAACATTCAGTACACTGACTATATACCCGGTGTTGGCTGTGTGTGTACACTTCCAACATTCAGCACACTGACTGTGTTCCCAGTGTTGGTGGTGTATGCACTTCTTAAACATTCGGTACACCGATTATGTACCCAGTACTGGCTGTGTTTGTAGTCTTACAATATTCAGCACACTGACTATGAACCAGTGTTGTCTTTGTTCCTACTCTTTAAACTCATTATACATTTTTAAAGTAGAAAGTGAACACATGTCATATGCCTTTCTTCACCCTGCCAGTGTGCAAGTGATGTACAAATGTGTGCAATTCTGATCCATCATTTATTTATTTAACTTTTGATGACTGGGTGGGCCCTCTGAGACAGTCAAGTCCCTTTTTCAGGGTCTTTTTCATGTCAGTCTTCATGTCAGTTCAGCAGTTGCCGTCATTTTCATACACTTCTCTTGCCAATCATGTGTTGAGCTGTACATTGAGCATGACCTCTGCACAACAACAATCATCTTATGTGTAATTAATGCAATCACTTTCTGTGTTGCCTTGAATCACGTTATGGAGACTTACTAAAAGTGTTTGATGAGCTCATGACATTGCATCACATACCACATATGGCTTGATTGCATTCAGAAATGTAACATTGCACATCATCCTAATTGCTGGAATTCAATTCTACAAGCACTGAACATGCACTGGAAATGGAATTATTTCAGTCAATAAATCATAAGGAGAAATAAAAAGGTAATTTTTGGGGGGCATTATGTGACACAGTCATACTGCTGTACACCACTGCATGCGAAGCAACATATTTGTTACGTTATAATGACTTTATTTGTGGTAGCTAATTTACTGCTTCCTTCACAATAAATTGTTCAGGATCGTCTAGCTCACTCTTCAACCCATGATGACTCCTTTGATGGCTACACACCATCAGATGATGAGGAATGTACAGCTGTGCAACCAACCAAGACCATGGCAAACAGTGTGGAGACAGAAAGTCAGAACTGAGATACACAGCATATCAACACAAGTAAATCCACAGATGCTCAAGATTCTGTATTATCACAAAACTCAAATTGTGTATAGTGGTGTAAAGAAGTGTGAGTATCAAACACTGTTTTGTATTCTATTACAGTACTGAAAAACTTTTTAACTATTTTGGTGGTTATGGCACTACACAAATACAATGTAATGTACTTTTTGCTTTATTGATAAGTTGCTTAATACTGCCTATTTATGTTACTGACCATTATCCATATGTGTATGACACGAAGCTTCAGATGTGTAGCTTTAAGAGGAATGTGACGCGATATTTCCTCACATAAAATGGTTGACACGAGGAACAAATGGCAACAGCAGCTGATTTTGGGAAAACATGGATGCTTACTAGCAGCACGCATGGGATAGGCACATGATCATAAAAGTTGCATTAAAGAATGTAGGGGTTTACAGCAATGACCACATAGGATCCATGGTGTGTTAACAATTAGGAGACACAGGACAAACACAATTGGTCGACTGGTACTTTTCTGATGTTAGAGTTCATGTTTCTACTTTTGCATATCAGCAAGTAAGTATTGATGATCAATATTGCCCTATTTCATCCTCAGGTACACAGATAGTCATTGCTTGCCACAATCTTGGTGTGCAATGTGATCTTCTGATACCTTATCTGATCAACCACCAGAAGAGTGGATATGGATTAAAACAAAGAAATACCAGTTGATTTTAATGATCTGGACTATCTTCAATCATCTCTGTTATCAATAGATGAGGAAGACCTCATATATGAAGAAGATGAAGATAGTAAGTCAGTAATTATTACATTCCGATGACATCCACTGTCACGTCTATGTGAAATATCAATGTCTCACTGTGGTAATCTTCTTTGTAGAGCAACAAGGTTGGTGGCAGTTCCAATATGGAGCTAGAGGGATTGAAGCAGTGCATTACAGATCTTGACCAATGAAGCTTTGAAGCTGGCGAGCTCATTACTGACAAGCACCTACATGTAGCAAAATGGGTCACAGAACATATTCCTTTTTTTTTATTTATTATATTTTTTGCCCCACTGATGGCCTGTCATCAGCCCTTCCCTCTGCCTTTCATCCCCTTTAGCCATACCCTCGCTGATACCTCCGACTTACCCCTCGAAGTGGGGCCACCAGATCTGAAATAGGCTCTCTATGCTGGGTTAGGTGTCGGTTGAGACCGACATTGCCTCCCTGGATTCCCCCCAGGGTGGGGTTCGGGTCTGGTTTTTCCATGGTGGAACTGGGACTGAGTCAGTGAGGAGATGAGGAGCAATGAGGCAGGTAGGAGCACTTCATGGTGGCAGCTGGTGAGGGATTTTTACTAGTTAACAGGGGTGGGAATGTGCAATGATGCCAGCGTTCACCCCACCCCATCAGCTTGATGGTGCTGGATGCATGGGAATCTCCCAGCCTCTGCCAGGAGTCCCTAGTGCACCGGCACTTAACCCAACCTCCTCCTGGAGAAGGCAAGCAGTCTGTAGGATGCTCGATCCTTCTGCCCCCTGGCTGGCCCTCTGGTTTGCTAGGTCTGTTCCCGAACCCAAGTTGCTGGCGTCGTAGACAGAATTCCAACTGCTGTGCTGGTGGGCCAGCCCCACAGAAAATATTCCTGATACCAACCATAGATACAATGTATGGCATGTTGCCAAAGGTACTTACCATAAATATTTGTTGTTACTCTCTGTCTTTATTGATTGCATACATGTGACATGATTATTATTAATACATTTCTTTGAAGTAAAGTTTCCTTACTATTAATAATGAAACTAACTGTTCCTTCCAATTTCTTAGTAATGTTGCAATGATTGCCATAGTGCCTTGACATTATTGTTTATGAAACATAGGTCAGTATTGATAATAATGTTGTACTTGTCTCTCTAGTAACTGGTTAGTTTTTTTTACTATTTTCATATGTGAATGTTCATGAAATCCATCGTTGCCTATCACAGTCATTGAATGCCATGGTGCATCATGAACTTGGATGCAGGAATGTTGCTCATAAGTAGGATAATACATCATGCAACCAATTGCCATCATAACATTACTCTCACTACCTGCAGAATTCATCTTTATATCAATTTGATTCAAAACTGAAGCATTTTGCAACAAACAATGTTGTGCACTTTCAAGATACACATATGATATGGCAATGTCTCTCAGTGGTTCTTTTCATATTTCCAGGAATAAAGAAAAAGCTACTTGCAATTTCAAACATTAAAGATTGCAGCAACCTCAGACTTTGTAATCAGAGCATTGTAAATCACATTTACTGGTTGGTTGGGTCAACACAAGCCGGTGACAGTGAGACAGTACTTGCAAAGTGGAAATCTGTAGCTGCTCAAGTAAAGAACAGACACATGCATGAAGACTCATTGTATCCAGAATGCTCCCATGGAAAACAGTTGGGTGTTGAGATATGGAAAAAGTGACTAACACCATGTGAATAATAGGGTTTCTTACTGTCACATTCATTGTAAGATACTTGTACGTGGTCATATTCCTCAACCTTGCAGCACCAGAGATGGCCTCACCTATAGCAATACTCTTTAATCGATCTACAGTATCCTTGAATGCAAAGTCCCCTCCTCCTGGAAAAAGGCCCTAGTGACATCAGTACACAAAGGCAGGATGCAAGAGAAAGTTGAAAATTACTGTCCAATCTCTATCCTCTGTACATTAAGTAAACTGCTTGAGAGACTAGTTAATAACTAAGTTCTTGACTATGGTGAACAGCACAACTTACTGCAAACCAGCATGGCTTTTGGAAGAACCACATGACTGACAGTGCTTTAGTCCACCTGACCACAGACATCCTGGAAGCACTAGATAATGGTCATGTAACTGGAGCAGTATTTATGGACCTGAACAAGGCCTTTGATCTATTGAATCACCAGTTACTCCTCTCTAAACTAACTTCACTTGGATTAGACAACTTGCATCTATGGTGGTTCTCGGGTTACCTAACAGACAGATCCCAGTTTGTGATATGAAAGGGTACTCTGTCAGAAAAATGTGCCATTCATGATGGGGTCCCACAAGGATAAATAATGGGGCCCATTACTGTTCACACTCTATGTCAATGAGATGCCCAATAACTGTGGGGTAGCTAAATTGCTGATCTACACAGATGATGCAGTTATATACCATAACTCGAAGGAAGTCACTAAACTTAATGGCCTGCTCACTTGAGACCAGCATGTACTCAAAAGCTGGCTACAAAATAACAAACTGGTCCTCAATGGGAAAAAGACAAATGCCATCCTCTTGGATCCTAAAAGCCAAGGCCCACAAATACAACACTTGCTAAACCCTTCCTTCTCAGATGGCTCCCAGATTGAGGTAGTTAACTTCATTAAATATCTGGGAGTCCTCCTCAAGCAAAACATTATGTTTAAGGACCATGTTAAAAGCCTCACCACCTTGCACCAAAAAAAAAAAAAAGGTCTCCTCTATAGGTTAAGCCCATACCTTACCAATGAGTCATGTCTAAAAATGTTGCCCACTGCACACTTCTGCCCACTCTACTCTATGTCTCCGCAGCCCTGCACTCTGTCAGGAGCAGCACAGGATTGGAAAAACTCAAATTCTTGTATCACACAATAGGGTGGTTCGCCATGAGGGCAGCTCCTATAGACCATCACTGCAGAGTGCTCCAAACCCTAAACTAGCCCTCACTCAATGGAAGTCTGGAGTTCTCCACACTATCACTAGCCTTTAAAATGAGAAGCAGCAAAGCCCCCTCCCACAGTCTCAAAGACCTACTAATGACTAAACCAGATAGGCACCCTCTCAGAACATCCAGGTGAACTCTCCTCCAGATCCTTAAAGCTTGCAAACAATCAGACAAAAGGTCCTTTGCTACCTTGATCCTGAGGTGGACAAAGTTCTTTCACTTTGCTACGTGGAGTACTTCATCTATTAACCCCCAATTCACATAGTGCTCCGCAATGCAAAGCATATTACTCTGCCTTTATATTTTGTCATAAAGTGCATTGAAACCAATGGACTTTGCGCTACTTCACCTTGTTTTACTGTCTTCCCATAATTTTAACGCAAAGTGCCATTGATTTTAATGGACTTCACTTTACTTCACCTTTATGTTGCTATTTGAGGCAAATTTTGCATTGAGTCATGGGATGGCAGATCACATGGGCTCTATATTGTCTTGCACAGCCGCAGTTCTGCATAGTGTATGTAGTGGAAAGCTGGAGACAGTTTGCTCTTAGAGCTTTGAGAATCAAACCATCAAAAAAGCTTTAAAAAATCACTTTTGATCCAATTATTTTGGTCCAAATTTAATACATCGATTGTAGGAAACCATCCTGTGCTTAGATTATCGAGTGCCGATTGTTTTTCTGAGCATTTTGAATGTTAATTTAGAACATTCAGTCTATGTACTGACAGACACTGCTGAAGTGTGCTTCGGGGGGGCGTATCTGTGGTGGAGTGAGATGCACATGAGAAAGGCAGTCTTTCTGTTTTGTAGTAGTAGTGTGTGTTAGTATTTGTGTGTTTATGTACACACAGTAATAGGTGAAGTAATTTTTGATAATTATTTTATGTTTATTGTGGTGCAGTGCATATTTTCATTCTGTTTAAAAGATTTGGTTATATAGTGTACTGAGCTGTTAAATTTTCAGCGCATTACCTGTAGTGCGTGAGTGTGTGCCCTTAAATCAGACACATTTTATTGTGCCACACAGTAATCACAGCACTCTGAATCTGTTATCCATATGTGGTATTTTTTACTGCTTCATTCTAGCTAGGTAGTGGACTGGTACTGCAGCACCCCCCCCAACCCTCCAAAGGTATTATTTTTCCAGTTTTGGATTTGTGTGATCACTGGTTAAGGTGGTGGTGTTGTGCCTGTGTGACTGCTTCTCTTGAGTGTGCAATCTCCATCTGTCTGTGTGTTTGCATCTGTTTAGGGCTCAATCTGCATCTGTAAGCCACAGTTGTTGTTTTTTGGCTTTCCATCTACCCCAAAGTTCAGAAATCTAAATTTGTTGTGAATTTTCTGTGTAAGCAAAAATAATGCTTGCAAAGAGCTGTGGATGCAAATATGTTTCTGGCCATGGCACTGCTGTGACTGGCAAGAGTAGCCATGGGCATAGTAGTATGCAACATAAGTGCACAGTTGATGCCAGTAAAGGGACTTCTCTGACTATGTTATTCACAGTGCAATCAGTTGCTTCAGTGGGTGGTGGTGGTGGTGGTGGGGGAATAAAAACTACACAAATGGAAAGGGACCAGGGGGTAGTCATATCAGATGAACTAAATGTAGACAAGCAATTAGAGAAGTCAGTAAGCAGGCCTAGGGGTACACTGGGAGGGAGTGGGAATCATAGGAGAAGCATCACCTTCAAATCACCAGTACAAAACAAGAAGTTGTTATCCCTATGTAAAGATACTTGGTGAGACCTCATCTGGAGTACAGTGTGCAGTTCTTGAGAACATATATCAACAAGGACATTGACAAGGACATAGACAGGATGTAGGCAGTCCAAAATGTCGCAGAGACTGCACTGGAACCAATATGAAGAAGACAGACTAAAGGAGATTATGGGGGGGGCGTAATAGAAACTTCAAAGTACAACTAGGGAATCAACAATGTCCAAGAGGGTAGCATCTTTCAGAAAAAGAGATATGCAAGAACATGGGGGCAAAATCTTAAGATGGGGGGGACTGATCAGGGGCAACATCATTAAGTATTTCTTTATGGAGATGGTGGTGGATGCATAGGCAAACAAAAACTAATGCTCCACGTTATGGTGTGAGAGCAGCAGTTGGAGCATGGGCATAATTTGGAATTGGTGACCGCTGCTCCAAGTTCGCAACCCTGTTGTTCAGGTGGTCCAACTCACTCCATATCAGACCCAAATTGGCCTGTGTGGTAGGCATTCTCGCAGGACTGCCAATATCCCCTGCAGATTTTGGAGCAGCTACTTGCTCCATGGCCCGACCACACTTGATCCCATGTGCAGATGGAGGCCGTGCTGCCACCTGTTGCCCAGCAGGGACAGCAGGCGCATTCCATCCCTGTTCTGCAACCTTGGCCTCCCATTGTGCACAGTGGTGGTTTGAAAGGTGGGTGCACTGCCCACCTGTCCCCAATGATTTCCCTAGGGCCCACAATGCACAACCACACCACAGATATTACACTTAACAACCCTGGCGTCATCAACACCAGGCACTGGACTGAAAAAATCCCACACAACAGAGGAGTGGGAAGGACCAGGCATAGGTGTGGGGGAGTCCCAGATGTTATTGGCTGCTGCTGGACAGCTGGGGAAACAACCTGCTGTTACTACTGCTGATGAGACTGCTGCGGCTCCTATATCAATTCCTGCTGCTGCTGAGCTACTGGCGTGGGGGCCATGGCAGGTGGTGGTGGTGGTGGTGGTGGGGAGGGGCATTAGTAGTAGGTGTTGCCAAAGGCAGGGGTGCTTCCATGGCACTACTACCTCCTGCTTCAGGGAGGGGACCACTCACACAATATAAGGTGCTCCTGTTCTGATGCGGGCTGCCACCGCACATGCTCACCCAAACATGCTCTCCTCTCCGTGCACCAAAGGCACCTCTCTCTATTTTACTCTCTCTCTCTCTCTCTCACATACACACACACGTGCACACACACACACACACACACACACACACACACGCACACACACACACAAAATAATAAGTAACTACTGTACTGAGAAAGGTGCACAGCTCAACACTAGAGGCTATCAAAATCCCCCCAAAAAACAGCTAATTAACAAACAAAGAAAAAATGTTAAGCAGATTCAATATATATCTCTCTCCTGTCTCCTCTCTCACAAAACCTCTTTCTCCCATGCTACAGTAGGTAAGGTGAAAGTGGAAGTCTTTCACTGTCTTGCCTGATTAACTTCCTGCTTGAGCCATGTGAGTGGCAGACTGTAACACATGCGATCTGCGGGCTGTTTCAGTTACGACTCACTTCACATTCAACAGAAACCAATGCGAAGTGAATGCAAAGTCACCATAACGCAAAGTCATAATGGGGCAAAGTCATTATACTGTAAGGCGAAATAGTGTGATTCCATGGGGACATCACGTCATGTTCAGTGACACGGAGTGAAAGACTTCGTCCCAACGTCGCTGACGGAGTTAAACTTCGCTGCATCTCTCTAATCCTGATTATTTGGAATGCTCAGCCCAACAACATACAAGATAGCCCTCACTTAAAGGATTCAAAAAGGCCTAAAGGTGCACTTATTAGAATGTAGTTCCTGTAACTGTTACCACTAATAGGATCCTTGCCAGTGATAGAAAGCATGTCTCAGAAATATCACCCTTGTATAGTCAGAGAAACCTCACCAAATCTTCCAGAGTCAATAGGTTGCTAAAAGAAAACTGATCCCAGCCTGTACTGGGACAATACAGTCGTCATGTCCTACAGAAAAGTATATATTAAATGTTGAGTATTGTATATATTTGTACCACAATGTGTCCTTGTAACCAGTCTTGAGCATTGAACTATTGTCTGTTCCAATCCATTGCTTATCATATTCAGCCAGTCTGTTAATTATCTATATAATCAATCCCAGGTGTCACCTGAAAAACATAGAAACAGAGAATTTGACAGAAATAAGGACCATTTGGCCCACCTAGTCTGCCCATTTCACTACCTGATGGATAACCTGCAGATCCTAGTTAACCAACAGTTAACGTCCTCCTACCCCCCACTAGGATTTCTTTATGTTTGTCCCATGCATTCTTGAATTCTTCCACTGTTCTTGACTCCACAACCTCCTCAGCAAGGCTATTCCATGCATCCACAACCCCCTCCGTGAAAAAATACTTTCTAATATTACCTGTGACCCGTCCCCCCTCTATCTTCAAATTGTGTCCTCTTGTTCTTGCACATCTCTTTTTCTGAAAGATTCTACCCTCTTGGACTTTGTTAATTCCCTTGAGGTACTTGAAAGTTTCTATCATGTCCCCCCTCTCCCTCCTTTCCTTGAGGGTATACAATAGGGTCTCCCGAGGCTCAGTGGGTTTAGCCAGTCAACAAAATTCAAATAAATAAAATAAATATTGTTTAAATCAATGTCTGTGTTACACTTAATTACATGCCAGTCTTTTTCAAATCATTGTACAATATAAGCAGTCCATTGTCACAAAGTCATTGAATTGACATATGCAATTGAAGTTGAGAGGTTACTTTTACTGACATTGTTCATCCTATACTGTAAGCAGAAGTTGTTTTGTCTACTGACTTGTAAGTATATTCAAGGAAAGTCATGCGTATTTGTACACCCTGACATGACATACTGTGAATATTCACCTTTTGCATTTCTTAGTGATAGTACAAAACAACTGTTCATATAGCAGAATGATTAAAAATGTCAAATTCTACTGTTTTCCACAGTGTCATAGAGATGTATTAAGCAACGAATTAGTAGCTATCTGTAACCTAAATTTTATTTTTATAATACATTATAGCATCAAATGTGGAAGTTAAAGTGGAGACTATAGTGAATGACAAATGACTGTGTTCTGATGTCATGAAGCTGTCTGGAAGGTATCAGACATCAGAATTGGAGTCGTTCCACAACCTACTGAACCAGTTCATGTCCAAGATGATAATATTCTTGTACAGCGAGATGAAGTGCAGGCAACTTGTTGAATATACAAATTCACCTTTGTATAATAGTTCAATGATGTATTGTTGGATATTGCCACTTTAGAGAACATTGTACTGTGAAATGTGACACATTGTCAATGATGGAAGGTTAATGTAATCACATTGTGGATGAAACACAGGTGTTTCTGTTGATTGAATCATTGCAGTGTACACATTTTGGTATAATTTTCAAATACATATTGAATGGTAATCATAGTATATGTTTTAAAATAGATATGAAAATTGCACATACCAAAGAACATGTGTACAAAATTCATCAGTTACATACTGTATAGTGATAGCAATTACACATATTGAGTGACACCAGAAACAGTAGTACTGTGATGGTGGTAGTAATAATACATTTTGGATTTGCATTCCATGTATCCTTGCTTTTGACATACTGTTCAGGTTTGAATCATGATTTGTCTCCACATCGAGCACTATTGGCTGCACTGCATTTTAATGAGAATTCAAATAAGAAGCAAACCACAACTAAGGAAAGTGTGAAACGTTACAGTATACATTATCCCAGATTCAAGAAAGGAGGATATATTGTTCCTGGGATACCTGAGAAAGTCACATATGATAAGTGCGTGATACATTGATGTCCAATGAGTCTCTTTTCAGGTACTTAGTTCAAATGTTGCAGTCAACATTCACCATGCAATGCTTGAAAATGCTGTAGTCATATCACATACGAGAGGTCTTACTGAATTACTACAAACATGTCATTATGATCACTAAACTTGATATTATAATGTGTTACATTATGCACAAAACCAATGTGCATTTGTGTTTCAAAACAATTTTGTACATTTTAAATTGTATCAGATAATGACCACTACATACTCTTCTTCCTTTCAGTTCACTCGTGGTTGCAGGTAAAGGACTTGAGTGTTAATTGTGTGCTGGTGATGCTGATTGCACTTGAATATTGTGACCATGGATCAAGATGTTTCAGTTATTTCACTACCAAAAGCTGTAGAATAAACCATAAACAGTGTATTCATGTCTAACAGATCATTTTTTTTCCATCTCAAGTCACATAGGGTAACAATTTGGAGTTGGTATGCATGCTCATTGGCTGAAATCCTAGGCTTAGGCCAGTGAAGCATGTGACATGTGTACCCTGGATGAGGAGGGAGGGCATGGGACATATATGCCCGGGATGGGGGAAACAATGCATGGGACATATATGCTGTTAGAATGCGGTAGTGAGGGAATGGCATAGGGGATAGGAGGAAAGGAGACCATGGGTACATGTGAATGCAAGGTGGGGAGGTCATGGGACATATGTGCCCAGGATGATGAGGGGACCATGTCTCGTGTTCCTGGTTGGGAGAGGGATTGTGTTGGACATGTGTACCACTGATTGGGAGGATGGGTATGGGACACATGCTCCTATGCAGAGGTGTGAGTCAGTGCACAGGACATAATGATAATACTCATGGAAATTCCAGTCCCCAGACCAACATAGGAGTTGCCACTGAATATTAATCAGAATACAAAGTACAGTATTACACCCTATCAAAAGGTTCATTGAAAAGAGGTGTGCAGAGTAGGTAATTAAAGAAAACAAAAAGCAGACACCATATTTATAACAATAAGGAGTCCAGTGTAAATGTCATGAAACCACATTAACCCCAAAGAACCAAAACAATGTGTACACACTAATTTAATTGCTTTGTACAATAGGTACACAGACAGTATTAATTCTGACACCGCACAAACACGCCACAAAATCAAGTATTGCCACATTAATTCATAACACTGTGTAATACCTGACACACAATATAGCATCTTTTATTGCCATACACTCACATTCAGTGTTTTGTTGTTGCCATTAAAGTGTTTACATTTAGATAGTACTAACTGAGGGAGCATGGGACATATGTGCCTGGGATAGGGGAGGCAGTGCATGGGACATACGTGTTCTTAGGCTGGGGTAGCGAGGGCATGTGGCATGTATTCCCACACATGAGATGAAGGGCATAGGTAAAAGTTGTACAAAACACTGTGATGGGGGCATTGTATATCTGTTCTCAGGGCAGAGATGGATGTCATGGGACATATGTTGCCATGCCAATAGAGGGAGGACATAGAACATGTTTACATGGGATGTAGAAAGAATTGTGGGTATTGTGTTTTTGGGCTGGAAAGGGAGGGCAGATGACAAGTGTTTCATATGTCAGGGAGGGGGAGCATGGGACATGTGTACCTGGGCAGTGGAGGGAGACCATGAGTACATTTGTGCACAGGATGGGGAGGGCATGTGACATGTATTCCAGGTCTGGGGGAAGGTGGGCATAGTAAATGTGTTGCCAATTGGGGGGGGGAGAGAGAGAGCATGGGTACTTTTTTACTGGTGATGGGGAGGGAGGGCATGGGACATATGTGCCCAGGATGAGGAGGGAGGGCATGTCACATGTTCCTGGTTGTGGATAGGTTAGTGTGGGACATGTGTTTGTGGGCATGGTGGTGGTGCAGGGGAGGGCAGAAGACATGTGTACCCAGGATGGAGAGGAAGGCATGGGGTGTACGTGCCCAGGATGGGTGACACAGTACATGGAACATATGTGTTCTTTGGCTAGGGTAGTGAGGACATGAAACATGTGTACATGAGATGAGGAGGGAGGGCATGGGACATATGTTCTCAGGATGGGGGAAGCAGTGCATGAGACATATGTGTTCTTAGGCTGGGATAGTGATGGATGGGATGTGTGCTGCCATACCAGGAAAGGAGGACACAGGTACATGTGTACACAGGATGGGGAAGGATGTCCTGGGACATCAGCTGCCAGGACAGGGAGTGGAGGGCATGGGACATGTGCTCCTGGGGGAAGCCATCGGACACATGTTGCTATGTAAATAGATGGAGGACATGGGATATGTTTACATGGGATGGAGAATGAATTGTGGGTATTGCATTCTCAGATTAGGGAGAGAAGGCAGATGAGAAGTATTTAATGTGCCGGAGATGGTGAGTATGAGACATATGTTCCCAGGCACTGGTGGGAGACAATGGGTATGTGTATGTAGGAAGGTAAGGGCATGGGCCATGTGTTCCAGGTCTGGGGGAGGATGGGCATTACACATGTGTTGCCAGTCAGGGTGGGAGAGCATAGGTATTTATTAACACAGGATGGGGAAGGAGGTCACAGGACATATGTACCCAGGATGAGCGGGGAGAGCATATCACATGTTCCTATTTGGGAGAGGGATGGTGTGGAACATATGTACCATTGATGGTGAGGGAGTGCATTGGACATGTGCTCCTATGCAGAGGAGTGAGGGTCTGTGTGGAGGACATGATGGTAATACTCATAGGAATTCTGGCCCCCCCCCCACAACTTAAGTGTTGTTAATGAATATTAATAAGAATAAAAAGTTCAGAACCAGTATTGCACACCATCTACAGGTTTATTGAAAAGAGGTGTGCAGAACAGGTAATTACAATAAAAAAAAAAAAAGCAAGCACCATAGTTTATAATGGTAAGGCGAATGCCTGTAGTTTTTTTGGGGAAGAGCTCCTCCCTACAACCTACTTAAGTTATCACGCTTCTGCTGCTCTGCTTAGAGTGAGTCACACTCACTGTCATTCTGCTGCTGGGCTGTGGCTGCCTCCTTTGTATTCTTTTTTGTCCCTTGTCTGGACTTGGCATCCTGCCCCCCCTTCCTTGTTTGGTTTTTTGTTTTCTCATTTTCTGTGTTTGTTCCCCCCCCCTTTCCTGCTCTGCTTCCCTCCTGTATCTTCCCATCCCTCCTCCCCTTCTTTTGAGGTTTCTCCTGCGGCTCCCTCCACTGTGCTATGCCCCATGCTAGCAGCTGCTCACTCTACCCCCTGTCTTCCTCGTATACTCACCTCTATCTCTTTGTTCCTGCTACCCCTCCTGTGTTTCCTCCGGCAGCCACCCTCCTGCTTCAGTTCAGTATGCTGCCTCTTTAGGTCTCGCCTCCTGTTGTTGTCATCCTTTGATTGCTGTGCCTCAGTCTTGACCGCATAATGCCTCCACTGCTCGGCTCAGCAAGTCTGTCATGGCTGGACTGCCACCATCGCCATGTTGCTTCCCCACCACTTCTATTCAACTCCACGAGGTGGGGACCCTGGATTGCTTCACCGGCTTCTGCTGCAGTGTGACAAGGTGCTGTGGACCCTCTTTGAACTTGGTCTCTGCTTCATGCCACAGCCCATACCTCAGCCGACTGTCTCCTTTGGTACTAGCCAATACCACACTGTTTCCTGTGATAGCTGTGTTAAACATGCTCTTTGCTGACACATTATACAGCATGGTGTCTGGGCGCCATGGCAACTGGCGAGCTTTTACCTGCCCTGTGTGGTACTGTTTCAGCTATGCAAGTGCAGTTTGTTTCCGAATACAAATGTGACTAGGCTGTCATAATGTTTCACTCACATGGAACAATATCAACTATGATTGGTTGGCATCCATGGCTCTCCAGACATTACCTCATGGGTTTTAACCCTCTTGATAGGCTAGTGATGCACATGACCCAGATCAAATTTCTAGTATATCCAGGTCCCAGAAACTCCTGCTCTCCAGTTTTGAATTGTGCATCTGATCAGGCAACAAGCACACAAGGAATCCCTGTCTGCTCCTTTAAGGTAAGACCTTGAATCCAAGGATATATATTTTTAATTAGACTTAAATCAAAAGAAAAGGCACAATGTATGCAGTTACAGTTAGGAACTTTGAAAAAGTTGCTAGAATTTGCCAGGAATATGCCAAACCTAAACTAGCCCTCTGACTCAGTGTTAGCTAGCTCATGTGTTTCCTTGTTCAACCGTTTGGGCTGTATCCTGAAAAAGATTGCAGTTTCTGTCATAGTAATATCCTTCCTCTGTGGCAAGAGTGTAAATAGTAGGCACTAATCTATGTATCTTTATATGTTATGCGTTCTTCAATTTGTCATGGGCAGGCCGCTTATGTAGTACCATGTGGTGAGGTACGCTATCCTGTCTGCACGTCCCCCCCTCCTCCTGGCGATCTCTGGCCAGGTGCTTTGGCATTTTCCATGACGCCCTCATGGTTAGCAGGGAGTTCTTGGGCCTGAAAGTATCGCGGGCTGGCCGGCGGCCTGTCCTTGCCATGCGATGACTGCGTGGCCTCTCGCTACATTCATCCCCATCCCTTCCTCCCTCCCCTCCCTTGCCCCTTCTGGCCTCGGCCCAGAGTCGCTCCGCCTCCCCCTGCCATGCAGCCCTAGACACAGCCGGTGCCTCCTTGCTTCCACGTGCTTCGGGCGTGCCTTCTAGTAGGCCTCTGCTTGGGCCTACTGTGGCCCCAAGTCGCTCTCCTCCCTTGGCTGCACTAAAGGGAAGCTCCTATCCCATGACTGCATCTCCTCCTTCCCCCGCTAGGCTGCCATTCGCGTTGAGGACGTCTGTCCTCCTCTCTCATCCTCATGGCCTAGCCTGGAGTGGGGGGAGGGGAGAGTGTTTCTCGGCGGCCAGAAGGAAGGAAGAAAGCACCTCCTCAGCGGTCACTTCCAGGGACAGCACACCTCCCCTCCATGCCTCGCGTGAGCAGCCTTCCCTGAGGCTTTGTCTCCTCCCCCCCAGCCTCTTCCCGGAGGAGTGTGGAGACTGCCGGAGCCGTCCCCTGTCGACCTCGTCTCCAGGGGAAAAAGAAGAAGAAAAAAATCGGAGGCCAGTGTGCTCACAGGCCATAATGAAGCCCGCCTTCACGGAAGGAGGTGGGGGGGCATTCTTCAAGGATGGCTGGGGGCGTGGCGCAGGCCGCGAGCTGACAGTGTCATCTGGTGCTGCAGGGTTACACCCGGTTCTACACAGGTTCAAAAAAAAAAAAGGGGAAAATCTCTACTGGGACAACAGCTGATGCCTGGGGGTTTTCCCCCTCTGAAGGGTCCCTCCCACAGCGACCTTCTGGTGGGGCTCCCCCATGACAGAGACTGACCGGATCTCCCTTCTGGGTCTTACTTCTTGCCCCCTACCACTCGGGTCCCTCCCACAGTGACCCAAGAAGGTAGCCTTATCCCCCTTGGACTTCCTCTCTGTCATGCCACGGCTCCCTCCCATAGTGAGCTATGGGCCCAGACTGCTGGCCACCAGGCCCTCTTCCCTCCACGGTCCTCATTGCAGGGTCCCTCCTATAGCACCCCAGCAACCCACATGCAGTCTTAGCTCAGGTTAGGCAGACCTCCCTCAGTCATGTTGGGGTGTAAAGGAATCGCCCCCGGGCAGCGTGTATAGTTCCGTTCTAAAGTCTGCTTTTCTCTCTTCTCCAGATGGTGAAAGCAAAGAAATGCTCCTCGTGCAGCGCTACCCTCCTGCACCAAACTCTGGGTCCCCTCTGTGCTGCCTGCCTCCTCGAAGAAGACAATTCCTCCCTGGAACAAACACTGCCCATGGGCCCCAGCAACCCTATGTGGATGGACCCGGGCTCCCTCCTAATCCAAAACCAGCAGGCCTCGGTTGCCATGATGGAGAGCCAGCAGAACTTTATGCTCAAGATCATGGAAAAGCTGGAATCCCTCACTCAACACAGAGCAAAACCACCAAGTCCAGAACCCGACAAGGCGGAGGGGCAACCGGAGGAACATCCGAACCCTGAGGACACCCTTCCAGATGTCCCACGTGACGACGCGCACGAGGACAGGGAGAAAGACGATGCAGGGGAAGAGGACGAGGCGGAATCAGAAGAAGAGGATATGGAACTTCAAGCAACACCTTCTCTGACATCAAAATTGTGCTCCTTTGACATGATCCCAGGGCTCATGAAGATCATCAAGGCCACCATGGGTTTCGACACTGAGGAAAGTAAGCCCGAGTCAAAGCTCGACCCCATGATTCAGCTGAGACCGTCGATCACAGAGACTTTCCCAGTAAGCCCTGTGATTGAGGACATCTTCAGTAAAGAGTGACAATCTCCTGAACTGAGCAGAATGTCAAACCATAAGAACCTGGACAGAATGTACCCAGTCCAAGGGGAAAAATCAGATATCTGTTGTAAGGCCCCCACCATTCACCCCCAGGTGGTGGCTCTTAGCAAAAAGACTGTACTACCATGCAGTACAATAGCCCTCAAGGACCTGATGGACAAGAAGGTAGAAGATATGCTCAAAAGGGCGTTCGAGATCGAGGGCACCGCGGCAAAAGCAACCACTACAGCCATCTATACGGCATGAGCACAGATCCGCTGGCTCGAAGAGCTCCAGGATCAGGCCATCCCTAAGTCCAGGGAGGCAGAACTGTTGGAATGTACTTTTAGATGCAGCTAAATACCTAGCCGACATGGCGGTAGACACCTTGCGCCTTCATGCCAGGGCTACCGCCATCACCAACCGTGCTCGGAGGGCACTGTGGCTGAAACTGTGGGATGCAGACAATGAGTCAAAAACTTTGCTACAAAACTTACCACTATGGGGTAAACATGTTTTCAGGGAGGGTCTGCAGGATTATTTGAAGCAAAAGGAGGAGGGCAGAGACCTCCTCAAGAAAAAGTCCAGGTACTCCTACCTCCCCTCCTCGAGGTGGAGGTTTCGGGGTGGAAAAAAACGTACCAACCCCGCAGGGACACACAACAACAGGGCCACTCCTTTCGAGGCAGAGGCACCTCTCACAGCTTCTGTAGCCCATACTCTCAGAACTATAAGTCCTCCTCCTTCAGAGCCTGGGGACAAAGAACCGGAGGATGAGGTAGAGGCTACAGGGGAAAGCAACAGTGACTTCCCCCCCTCTTGACCTTACAAGGCCAGGACCTTTACCCACCAGTGGGACAAAGACTAACTCTATTCGCCCATCACTGGCTCCACACAACCTCGGACAGGTGGGTCCAAGACGTGGTAACCAAGGGATACTCCATAGAGCTATCACACCCATATTCCCCAAAGATTCGTAACCTCCCCCATAGCCAGGAGAAAGACATCTCTGCATCAGGTCCAACAAATCTTGTCAGAACTGATTTGGAACAGGGCCATTCAACCCGTACCAGCGCCGGAACAGAATCTGGGGGTTTACTCCATATTCTTCCTGGTGCCCAAGAAATCAGGGGAGCTCTGGCCTATCCTGGACCTAAAGCGCCTAAACCGCCATGTGGTCTCGCACCATTTCAAAATGGAGACCATCCGATCCACTCTGCGCTGTGTTCGGGTAGGCGATTTCCTGACGTCCACAGACCTAAAGGACGCATACCTCCATATTCCCATCATTTGAAAACACAGACAGTTTCTCCATTTTTACATCCTAGGTCACCACTTCCAGTACCAGGCCTTGCCGTTCGGCCTCTCCTCAGCCCCGAGAGTGTTTACCAAGGTCTCCATAACCCTGGTGGCCAGACTCAGGGAACAGGGACTGGACATCATCCCGTACCTGGACGACTGGCTCATCCGGGCTCGGTCCGAGAATCAGGCATGGATACACACAGAATCTGCCTTACAGGCACTCGAAGACCACAGCTGGGTGGTAAATCGAGAAAAGAGCCACCTCGCTCCCACACAGCAGATTGAGCATCTGGGAGAGCTCATCAACTCGGCTCAAGGATGAGCAAAGCCGTCCTCCTTGAGAATTCACAACTTGATAGACCTGGCCCGTCAAATGAAGGCCCGCCACCACACAACAATGGGAAGGATAGCCCAGTTGTTGGGCTGCATGGCTTCATGCATAGACCTCGTGCCCTGGGTCAGGTGGCACATGCGTCCGCTCCAAATTTATGTCCTGACTTGGGGGGCACCGAGTGAACACAACCTACAGGTCTTTCCTTGGCATGGTGGACGGTGGAGTCAAACTTGACTGAGGGAGTCCCACTGGAGGCCCCCTCAATCACCATAGAAATGGACGCGAGCCTCTCTGGCTGGGGAGCTTGCCTGGGAGATGTAATGGCCCAGGGTCTATGGTCACCAGTGGAGTCAGAGCTCTCCATCAACATCCTGGAGATGAGAGCCATGTTCCACACCCTAAAGGCATTCAAGCACCAGGTACACGGTCAGTCAGTCCTGATCCAGTCTGACAATTGGGTCACAGTGGCCTACATAGCAAAGCAAGGAGGAACCAGGAGCAGAGCCATGCTGAGGGAGGCTACGGAAGTCCTCAACTGGGCCCAAGACAACCTCAGACACCTGGGTGCGGTTCATCTGGCAGGAAAGCTGAACGTTCGCTCAGACTGGCTCAGCAGGCAATAGGTACACCCGGGGGAATGGCGGTTACACCTGGATTTCTTTCAGATGATCCAAGCGACATGGGGGCCCGTAACCATAGATCTCATGGTGACATGGGAGAATGCTCAGGTCAGGGATTACTACTCGCGGTTCAGGGACAGTCTCTCCCAGGGAACGGATGCCCTGTCACAACCATGGCAGCGGAGGCATGCTTATGTCTTCCCACTGCTTCCCCTGATCCCACAGGTCCTAACCAAGGTACAGGAGTCATGTCACACAGTTATCCTGGTGGCCCCCTACTGGCCACGTAGGTTGTGGTTCATAGCGGTCCGAGAGATGTCACTAGCCAGCTTCAGGATACCCTACCGAACAGACATGCTCTCGCAGGGCCCAGTACTCCACCTGACCCCGCGGACTCTGAAGCTCACGGCCTGGCTCCTGAGAGGAGGAGACTGAGGGCAGCGGGCTACCATGACTCCATCATCTGCACCCTACTCCAGTCCAGACGGTCTTCCACCACTTCCACTTATGGGAGACAATGGTCTATTTTCTCTCGGTGGTGCTTGGAACAGGGCAAGGTTCCCGAGCAGACCGACATGGCTACCATCCTACTGTTCCTCCAACAGGGAGTGGACAAGGGACTGGCACACTCTTCTCTCAGGGTGTAACTATCAGCCATAGGGGCAGCCATGGGACTCATCGGGGGATACACCCCGGGAGCTCACCCCGATGCCGTACGTTTTTTAAAGGCAGTAGAGATCCTCCAATCAAGGACTCAACTGACCATCGCCCCATGGGACCTCCCACTAGTCCTCGAGTCCCTCAACTCGGCTCCCTACGAACCCCTCCTCGAGGTGGATCTGTTCTGGGTCAGCCTCAAGACATGCTTCTTGGTGGCAATCTGCTCGGCTGGAAGGATCGGAGAACTAGGGGCCCTATCCTGCGCAGAACCTTATACAGTGTTCACCCCACTAGGGGTCCGTCTGAGAACAGTTCCAGCCTTCCAGCCAAAGATATCCACCAGCTTTCACAGAGAGCAACCCATCGAACTACCCACCTTCCCAAAAGGGCTCCAGCAGGGCACCAGTGTGGTCCCACATCATCTCAATGTCAGATCCGCCCTCTCCGTGTACTTAGCTAGAACACGTCCCATACGCAAAACAGAAAGATTGTTCGTCATCGCGAAGGGACAAAGGCAAGGTAGAGCCGCCTCCAAGGCCACCATTGTCGGGTGGCTAAGGACAGCCATCCAGAATGCCTGCATAGCAAACCGGATGACTCCACCCCAGGGGATCAAGGCTTACTCCACCAGAGCGGTCGCCACTTCTTGGACGGAGAGGGCCAATGTGTCCTCAGAGGACATACAGTATGTAGGGCAGCCACGTGGAGTTCCCTCCACACGTTCGCCAGACACTACAGGCTTGAACAGTTACAAGCCATATGGCCCACATTCTCCACTCAAGTCCTGGCAGCAGCATCTTCAATCCCTCACTCTTAGACCACTCTGTTCCGCCCCCCCCGGGTACTACACTGCTTCTTATCTACCCATGAGGTAATGTCTGGAGTGCCATGGATGCCAACCAATCACAATGGGTGTTTACTCACCTGGTAAAGGTGATTGTGTTGGTTGGCATCCATGGCACTCCAAGGCCCTCCCTTCAGAGCGCTCAGAGTGACCGGGACTGAACTAGGGGGTCTTCACCCATGGAAGGCCTATGAAGGGATAGACATCAATGATTGTTTCTTAATGATAAACTACCAGTCGGGCCTTCGGGACCGAGATTAATTAGAAGAAGAATAAAGACTCGGCCTACGGGCCACTGATACTATGTCGTAGTCAGCATCCCTTTTTGTCTCTGAACATGTCTCTTATTGCCTTCGCTTGGTTGTGCCTACACTGTATGTTTCTTCTCTCGTACTAATTAACCTTAATTTCAGCTATCGAAGATCCGAACTGGAGAACAGGGGTTTCTGGGGCCTGGATATACTAGAAATTTGATCTGGGTCATGTGCATCACTAGCCTATCAGGTGGGCTAAAACCCATGAGGTAATGTCTGAAGTGACATGGATGCCAACCAACACAATCACCTTTACCAGGTGAGTAAACACCCATTTCTTAACGTAGGGTTATCCAGCTGCTTCTGCATTTTGACCCGTCGAACATCTTCCCTGGATTTGTCTCGTAGCCTGCAGGATGGCATAACTTGAACTGCAGCGACTGTACCTTGGATTGCTTGTTCATCTTCAGTGAAGCTCCTTGCTGGCTGGCACTGCTCTACTTGTGGTTTTCCTGGCATGGACCATTGCCATTTCCTTCTGCAGTTTTGCCTGATTCCATGTTTTCTCCATGCGGTACTTTGTTTTGACTTTGGTATCCAGTACCACTACCATGGGACACTTTCTTGTTTGTTGCTGCATCTACCCTGTGCCATGTGCTGCCTTTTAGTTTCCCATACTTGCTATAGCCACTTTATTCCCTCATAGCCTCAGTCATCCTTTCCTTGCTGCACCCCTTTGCCTGGCATTTAGCAGTGCTGCTTTTCTGTTATCTACGACTGCTTACTTCCCCCTACTCTCTGCCTGCAACTTTTCTTTCCAGGCCTGAATGTCCATTGCATACTGCCCTGAACTGGGATGGCTTGCTCGGCAAAAAGGGGGGTTCTTCTATTTATCTGCCTACTTACATGCTCTCGATGGTCTTCACCATCTGTCTTACACAAACATTCCAGTGCTGCTCCTTTGCTACTACGCTTTCAGATGTCCACTCAGATCTGATTATTGCTACTATTACTGACCGCTGTGCAGGTCCACTCTTGCTTATGCATTCATTGCTTCCTACCGACCACCATCCCCTTGGCTTCAGCCTCTGGGATATCTACTGCACCAGGCTTCCCTCTGTGGTAGCATTCCCATCCTGCCTAGCCTTTCTAGAGGTCAGGCTTGATTCGCTCTGTCCCCATCCCACCTGGTCTAAGATGGGGTCTGGCTGTACCACTGGTCACATGGGGACCTCGCTTGGCAAGTTTTCACTGCTCCTTTGCTGCCTTGTGTGGGGGTTTCCAGCTTGCTAGCCTTCATAGGGCCTAGCTGCCACTCTCTACTCCTTCCTCTGGCTGACCTATGTGGTTCAGCTGCTCATCCTACCCCACGGTAGGGGCCTAGTTGGTTGCTTTGCCTTCATTCTTTGGACTCCTGCCTTACACTCCAGCTGTGCACTGTCATGGTGTACAGCGCTTGCTCTGGATCCTTCCTGCTGGCCATCATCTGAGCTTCTCTACTGCATAATTTTTTCCTGCTTTCCAGCATCCTCTCAGCCTTGGTCTCTGTCGAGACATTCCTGTAGTTCTCTGTTCCTGGCTCTGGATGATCATTTCTCCAATCTTATGCTTCCCTGAAAATTGGATTTTGGCTCCATGCATGCGTCCCTCCCATGCAGTTTCTCCAACCGGATCAGCAGTTCATTCCTTCCGTCCTTGTGGCATGTTTGATCTCCTTCTATTCACCTTCTGCTTCAGTGCGGTCCTCCTGCTGTATGCCTGCTGTCTGTATCTGGACTGTGTTTGGACCTCACTGTCTGCCTACCTTGTCCCTGTGCCTCTGTGGTGTCTCCTTCTCCCTGGCCTGGACCCCGTATGCTCCTGCTGCTCCCTCGCCTGACTTTTCGGATTGTTTTCTTCCTTTTGGGCAATTTCATTGGATCTCCATCTGCCAGAAGCCTTCATTCTCTGTCACTCACTCATCTCCAACTTTTCCATCAGGATTGCACACACTGGCAGTATGTCTCGCCTTCAGTCATATTACTAGAGTTCTGGATGCTGCAGTCCTCACCTTACCTGCTTGCACCTACTTCCACTCGGATGTTTCTTGCCATGCTGCTTCAGTTCATTTGGATTTACTACTTCTATCATTTCCAGGCAGGACTCTTAACCAAGCTCTATTCCATAGCGTCATTCCTATCTCATGGCTTAGGCCTCAGTCATTAACCTACTCCAGTGCCATCAGGCTTACTAAATCTGGTCGAGTTACCAGCTCATCTGACTCATTCTCTTCACCGCATTCTTCTGCCATCCTTGATCTTCAGGAACATGCATTTCTACGGGACCATCTCAATGCTCTCATAAGTCTGCCTTAGCCTCTTCAACTGCATTGCCAAATTTGGGGCATGGAGGTTTGAATATTATTGCTACTACGTTATGCAGACCTACATACAGGCCTACTTATTATTACTGTGTTTACTGACCTCCGTGCGGGTCCATGCTTGTTTATGCAATTGTTACTCATTGCTTCCACAACTCATTGCTTCATGTCTACTGCCATCCCCTTGGCTTCTGCCTGTGGGATTCTACTGCACTCAATACTGCATTCAATCCTGCAAGGTCTCAGCACTCAGTGCTCCTTATGATCTCAGCACACCAGTACTCATTCAGCTGCTCACCTGCTTTTCTGCTCTCTTACTCCACCTGCCTCGCCCAGCATCAGGGCCTGGAGGTTCAACTATTTCTACCCTACACCTGCCTCATCCATTATCGGGGCCTGGAGGTTTCGTTCTCTACTGTACTTGCTTCGCTGGATGGGTTGGAGGTTTTCCAGGCTTTCTGGCCTAATGTCCAATTACTGCTTCGTCCACTCAACACCAGGGGTTCATTTACTCCACCTTCTTCAGCTTCACAACTTGCATCCAGCTTACTTGCCTGCTCACCATGACTCTATACTTCCACAACTCGCATATTGGAACTCGGATCAACTCTTCAAGATCGATTCTGCATTTAACTGGCTTCCAAATACCTTTCTATCAATATTTTGCCCTGGACATCATCATCTCTGCAGAGGAATTGCTCAGGATCTGCTACCATCCACTCGCTGGACATTCAACGTCAGTACTGGATTCTATTTGCTCTTACTGACCTTATGGTCTTCCTCTATTGGGTTTCAGACTAGCCGATAATATGTATATATTGCTCATTTAGGATTACACTCCTTTAGTATGCCCAGAAGATCGGACGTATCAGTAGCTATGGTTTCTCAGAGATTTCCCCCCAAGGGGGGTTTTCCTCTCCTGTGTACTACTGGTGACACTCTCTGGAGTTGGAGGAGAAAATCATACCTGCAATCATTATTTCTTTTTTGGGAGGGGACTCATCCTACTCGACTAAGCATCCTTCCTAAGGTGGGATACAGAGAAAGGCCAAAACAACAAGTCCTAACAAGTTGTTGTTCATCAGTTCAATCACCTAAGCACTATTCAGAGACAATCCAGTTCATATGTACTACAATCATTAACTTGCTCATATCTGTGCTGAAGTATCTAAGCACTAATCATTTCATATAACTCATATACTTTGCACGCATTGTCCTACTTACTGGTCTGGCCTATGTATCCAAACATAACCTACATCATTCAGCTCTACTGTACGTAGCACAAGCACTGAGCTATGAACCACACAGAAAGGTAAGGTGCATGCCTGTAGTTCTGTGGGGGAAGAGCTCCTCCCCCACATCCTACTTAAGTAATCATGCTACCGCCACTCTGCTTAGAGCGAGTTGCACTCGACCTCCATCCTCCCCAACACCTTCTCCTTCTCTGGCACTCTTATCCCACTGGGGGGTCTCATTCTACTCGACTAAGCATCCTTCCTAAGGTGGGATACAGAGAAAGGCCAAAATATCATTTAGCTCTACTGCATGTAGCACAAGCACTGAGGTATGAACCACACAGAACAATAAGGAGTCTGGTGTGCAAGTTATAGGGGGAATAGTCAGGTTAGCAACAAAGGAAGGCAAGATGGCAGAGACAGGTGAAGACAAAGCAGAGTTACTAAATGATTTATTTTGCTCTGTCTTCACCATAGAAGACAGTGGGAAGGGTCCTACACTAAGTAAGCAGCACACAACACCACAGGAGCAGACACAAGAATCTTCACAAGGGAAAGGGTCCTAGAAGAGATAAATAGGCTCAAGGTAGATAAAGCAATGGGGCCAGATGCATACACCCTAGCGTATTGAAGGAGCTTTAGGAATAACTCAACACACCACTGGCTAAGCTTTTCAGCAAGTCACTAGAAAGCAGAATAATACCTCAGCACTGGAAAAGGGCATCAGTAGTACCTTTACACAACAGCAGAAGCAGGGAGAAGGCAGGAAACTACTGACCAGTCAGTTTGACCTCAGTGGTAGGAAAAATTATAAAGTCGTCGCTAAAGGAGAGGATAGTGAAGTACCTGGAGGATAGCAGAAAGATTGACCCCAGACAACATGGCTTCACATCAGGATGCTCTTGTCAAACCAATATTACTCGGTAGTGTAAGGGTGGAAGGAAGCACTAGGCCCATCGAGACCACCCTCCCCACACAAGTGGGGATTATTTTGAAATGCTATCCCAAGAGATGTTTATTTAGTTTGGCCTTGAATGTATTAAAGTGCGCTTCATTCACTATTTCCCACATCAACCATATGGACACCACCTAGACAAGACACCTTGGATTAAAAGTTGCCCACATGAACATCTGCAGCCTCCCATCAAAATTCCATGAGCTTGAGACATGGGTATCTCTCTACAATCCACAGGTATTAGGTTTTACTGAGACCTGGTTGAAATCCTACCACCCTAACTCCTCATTTACCCTATATGGTTACTCACTTCTATGACTGGACAGATCAGGACAAAAGAAGGGCAGGGGCATGGCACTGTATGTGCAAGACAACATTACTGCCACCATCATCAACTGCTCAACTCTCACCTGCCTGAGTGAGTGGCTTCTCACTGAGATAATCCTAGGTGCATCCAAGAAACTTTACCTAGGTTTCTGTTACAACCCCCTCCCCCCCACTGGAGGTGTCCCAGGCCTATCAAATTTCTTAGATGGCATAGGGAGTACAACACCCTCAAGAGACACAATTATGTTTGGGGACTTCAACCTTAATTGGCTGGATGCCCCTACATCTGATTATGCAAATGCACTGAAAGAGTATAACCTAGAGCAAATTATCTCCTCCACCACCAGACACAGTGCTTACACACATAACCACTCCCTTATTGACTGGGCTGTCACAAACTGAGTTGGCTTGGTCCTCCAGGCAGGCACTATGTCAGATTCTATAAGTGACCACACCCCAATCTATGCTATTCTGTCCACCAAACCCAGCCGTCCCCCTCAAAGACTCCTGTCTTTCAGGAACTTTGACTGCTTGGATCCCAACCCTGTCCTCAGCAATGTAAGGGCAATAAATTGGTTGGCCTTCTACCATCTCAGCAACATCTCAGATGCGATCACCTTCTTTACATCTACACTCTCCCACCTATAGGACATCCATTTCCCCATCACAACCAGAAGGGTAAGACGGGGCTGTACCCGCTGGCTATCCAAAGAACTACTGGCACTTATGAAAGTTCAGGATAACAAATGGAAGGCGTACAAGGCATCACCCTCTCCCCACCTCTGGAATGCCTGCAGATAGCTATGCAACACCTGCAAAACAGACTGAAATCAGTCAAGCGCAAATTCTACATTAACCAACAAAACAACAACCTTGGCAATCCACAGAATTTCTGGGCCTCTATTGGGTCTCTCCTAAACCCCAAGACCAATAGGTAATTAATGCAGCTAGAACCCCCCCTCTGGTCCTATTTCAGACCCAACCGAGATTGCTAATGCTTTCAACATGAAGTTCATGGATTTATTCCCCTATCTGAGCAAGCTCCCAATACAAGCGTCTTCAGCCCTGAACCACCCGCCTCCCATCCCCCCTTCTCCTCAGGTACTACCCTGCCCTCACCTTTCCACTTCAGAGCCATTGAGTATAAAGACACAGTTAGGCTCCTGAAGTCTCTCCCTGCCAAAGGCAGCCCCAGCAGTGATGGACTATACCCTACATTTCTTAAACTCATCTCCCCCACAATTATCAAACCCCTCACCTTCCTCTTCAATCTCACCCTTATAACACCTACTGTTCCTGACTCTTGGAAACATGCAAATGTGGTACCTGTCTTCACAACTGGTGACCCTCTTACCTCTGGCAACTACAGGTCCATCTCCCTACTCCCTTACCTGAGCAAACTGCTTGAAAAAGGTGTACACCTCCAGCTATCAAAGCATCTTGAAAAATATAACCTCTTATGTCCCCTCTGGCATGGTTTCCACAAGCACCACAGTACCTCCTTTGTTTTGGCACTTTTCTCAGATCATGTACTGAGAAACATGGACCAAGGCAAAGCCACAGGTGCTGTTTTCATAGATCTGCCAAAAGCTTTTGACCTTGTCGACCACCACCTTCTCCACTCAATCCTGTTTCTCTTTGGCTGCTCCATGGTTCTGCAGCTATCTATCCAATTGGTCTCAGTCTGTCATCATGTCATCATCAATAATGCCTCCTCTGCTACCCTCCCCATACACATTGGAGTCCACCAGGGTTCCATACTCGACACCCTGCTTTTCGTCATATTCATTAATGCACTCCCAAGGGAGAGCCTCAGCTGTGAAGCACTCCACTATGCAGATAATCTGGTTCTCTACCACAGCAATGAATCCACTGAGTTCATCTCCTCCACCCTCACACACAGCTATGGCTCTGCCTATAAATGGTTCCTCTCCAACAGGCTCCTAGTCAATAGAAAGAAGATGAAGTCCATGTTCTTTGGCTCCAAACCTTTTTCTCATCAAAGCCACCAAATCCAACTCCTCCCTCCTAGTACAGACCCCCAGCAGGACACTTCTTGAAAACATCCCATCTTTTAAATACTTAGATGTTACCCTTGACCCCTCCCTCTCTTTCACTGAGCATGTCAACAATACTGTGTGGAGAATTCACCAAAAACTAGGTGCTGCTAATAGACTCAAATACTTTCTGTCTGCTGAAGCATGCCTTGCTATTGCTCAGGGTAACCTACTGCCTCTCCTTGACTACTGCTCCACTGTGTACTCCCTCGTATTTCTCACCTTGCACTTATGACTAAACACTACATGCAACTCTGTCTGTTGAGTCATTCTTCAAACTCCCCACTGGATCCATCACTGCACACTCTTCCAGTCTCTAGGTTGGCTCCCTCTGCAAGGTCTCTTTGATTATGATATGGGCTACCAAGTGGACAACTCACTTAGAAACCAACACCTATCCCTGTATTTACTTCTCTTGACAGACAGAGTTGCTTCTAGGACACTTAGGGCATCCTCAGTCCCCCTGCTGGAGGCAACCTGCATCTCCACAGCAATGGGAAGTAGAGCTTTCTCCATCTCTGCACCCTCCCTATGGAACAAGTTCCCACCGCCCATCTGCTTGTCCCCCACACACCTGGCCTTCAAATAGAATCTGAAAGATTGGCTCCTAGCTGCTGTAGACTGTTACTGTTCCCAGTAATAACAATAGGGCACCATGGCACCCAAGTCTCTATGATAAGCAGCCATCCACTTGCTCTGTCCCCAATCATCTCCTTTCTCATCTTTGTCTTTCTCTAGAACCCTCTTTCCCTCTATACCTCTAATTCCTAAAGACTGATGTGAGTATCTGAGTACGTGAATCTGCACAGCTTTATTGCTGGCCCTGTACTAAACTGAATTTGTGTCATATTATGATGTTACATATATTCTTTTTTTGCACTATGTAATGTGTCTCCTTTATTCATATTATCTTATACTGTTATGAAAGTCTCCTTTTGCACACTATCTGTTTCTTGCCACGCCTGGCCATTGCCTAACTCTGCTGTCATAGTATAATATAGCTACCTAATACTCTTTTCTCATTTTTCACACCACCTCATGCTTGAGGTGTGAATTGCCATGCCCTGTATGTACTGTTGGGATCTGCGTTGTTTACCACTCAGTGGCCCAGCTCGTGACTGAAAACGGTCCTTTAGGTCAGTGCACTTACCTGGTTAACAAAGACATACACAAATAAAAAGAAATACATTTCATAGGACAACTTGTTCCATAATGTAGCTGCTCTGACTGTAGAGTAGTGTTGATGTTTGTTAGTCAGTGCTCTAGGGATATGTATCTGTTTATTGTGGCACCTTAAATTCCCAGGATTGTCAGCCATTTCTCTATTGCATTCTTTAGTAAGGGAATTGTCACTCAATATCTTAAATAACAGAAGTATGTCCCCCCCAGTCCCTTCTCAATTGTAAGTCATAGAGACCAAGAGTGGTCAGTCTAGAATCTTATGGGAAATCGCTGACTCTGGGGATTAGCTTTCCCATTTTCTTTTCCATGCTGTCAATGATTTTTCTGTCTTTATTAAGGTACAGGGCCTAGTAAGAGACAGCATAGTCAGTATGGGGGTGAATAAAAGCTTTGTAGAGTGGTAGGATACAATGTTTGTTCCTTGTAATAAAGGTCTTTTTGATGGCTGATACTATGCGGTTACCTACTTGAGACACTTTTCTACAGCGGTCTCCTGAAGCTAGAATGTTATTTATCAAAATCCTTAGGTCTTTTTCCACTAAAACAGGTTTTTCTTATTTCCACTGAGGCTATATGTTGTGCTGCCATTTTTTAATCCAAGATGGATCACAGAACATTTATCGGTGTTAAACAACATTTCATTGCTAGTAGCCCAGTTTTCAATTTTTAATAGGTCTAATTTAAATGTTAAGATTTTCTCATCAGTATCCACTTCTGCTGTGATGTTTGTATCATCAGTGAATTTGCTGAGCTTATTAGACACACCATGATGAAGGTCACTTATGTAAATTCTGAACAACGTGGGCCCGAGCACCGAGCCCTGTGGCACCTCGCTTGTGACTGCAATCTCATTTGAAATGGTGTCCCCTATCTTAACAATTTGTTTTCTGTCAAGTAGCCATTTGTTGATCCATTCAACCAAATGACTACTAAAGACCAGCATAATCATTTTGTTGACCAAGAAGTTATGGGGGAATAGGTCAAATGCCTTTTTAAAATCTAAATAGATGATATCTACAGGAATATTTTTGTCCAGGCTATTGCTTACTGTTTCATAAAAAGCTACCAGGTTGGTTAGTGCAAGACCTACCTTTGAGGAAACCATGTTGGGTTTTATCAGTAATACCTAAATGCTCTGTCTCTAAGTCCAATCTATTTTTAAGGATTGTTTCCATAATTTTACAGCCAATTGATGTGAGGCTAATTGATAGTTCTCGGTAGCTTTTCTGTCTCCCTTTTTATAAATGATGGTTAGAGGAATCAAAATCTGGTCAAATGTTTGTTTAATAAAATGGTTGTTTATATTGTCAGATCCTGGTTTAGAATATTCTTTAGTGTTAGAATAGCAGTTTTAATTTCATCTGGACTGATCTCAATAAACTAATCTAGATTAGGGTTAGGTAACACTTTGGCCTTATTTAAGGTGAAAACTGATCCAAAGTTCTCATTAAAGGTGTCTGCTATTTTTGATTTGTTATTAGTCTCGACTCCCTTACTGTTGATTGAGTTAATGGAGTTGTCACTACGTTTGCTGGAATTAATTTAAGCATAAAATGCTTTGGTGTTCCCTTTAGACACTGAGGGCCAGATGTTCAAAATTTTGCGTGGGGCGCGAACCATTTGCACAGATTTAGCATCAGATTAGTGTGGGTTTGTTATATTCAAAAGGCCAAATAGCATGCGAAAACTGCATTAGTGCCGGGCAAAATCATAATGCATACAAGGGGCAAACTGAGGGTGTGTGTACATGAATACAGGTGTAATGCTATATTCAGTGACTAGTGCTGCACAAAGTGGTTTTGTGTGACTTAGCTTGACACTTAACATGGTGCACATTACCCCACAGTAAAAGGTAGTCTTAACCCTGGGCAATCAGCTTTGCACGACATTTTGGCTTTGCGCAACATTTGCACAGCTTTTGTGTCACTTTGCACAACCCTAACAAATAAATATGACACAGAGACAAAGCCAGACATAGAGGAAACATGCTGCTCACTGATGGCATCACAATGATGCCATCATCTGCCACCAGTCCCAGCCATGCCAGGCAGTAAGTGGTGACCCTGCCACCAGTGGACACCATGTCAGTGTGGCCATACAGCACACACCTGCAGACCACTCATCTGTGGACACCAACAGATGCCAGCACACACATACAGCACTGTGGGCATGGAGGATATTGAGGGGAGGGTGTATGGGTGGCCAGGCTGTGGCACAGACCAGGTGTGGCCACAAGGCTGGGACACATCATGCAGTGCACATGGGCCAGTGTTGGGAATACTCCAACACCAGTGTGTCTGTCTGATCATATGTGCTTCCCCCTAACCACACACTGCATAGCTGTACAAACACCACAGCACACACAGTGGGGCATGTATATGTCACTGTGAGCATTCCATGCAAGAGGTGCAGCATCTGTGGATCACACAACAGTGTAACAGTAATGTCCACTGTCAGTAAACACCTGCAAGGTGGGCCTGTCACTGGTACAGTGCAGTGGTCATCACCACCCTACACACCATAGAAATTGCTTTATCCCTCACAATACTGGCCCCCTTGCTACTGTAGTGTCCACTGTGCACTGTAGCATGACCTACAGTGCAACAAGTTGCATGCAGCAGCACCACCACCTGTGCCTATGCTGTGTTGTCCCCCTGGGGCACAATATGCTGTGCTGTACTGCATACATGTAGCTTGCAGCTACCATCATGCACTGACAGACTGACCTACAGGTGGAGCTGCAGGCAGATCTGGCCAGCCATTGTACTTCCAGACTGACCTACAGGTGGAGCTGTGGGACTCTGCAGTAATGCCGGGCAAACTGCATGCAGATCAGGGCATAATGAGATGCTAATCTGGATGTTTGCCCAGAGACTACCTAAGTAGGCTCATTTGCATGTCACTTTTCGAATATGGCAAAGTTTAGCGTCGGGCAAACGTGTTTGCACTGGGCAAACAGCTTAGCTCTGTGCTAAACCTGCATAAACATGTTAGAGCCACACAAATGGTTTGGGGAATATTATACAGTTTTGCACACTGTACTTTCACATGAGCTGCTGCCTGCAGCTGTACTGGGTCCGCACATTTGCTGGCACAAACATTGGCCACATAGTTCACCTCTACCTACCTTCATGTCACTGTGCACTGTGTTGCTGTTTGCACTTCCTGGTTGCAAAATTCAGAGCTGTCTTATTCCAGGGCTAAGTGTGCCCTGCACTCACAGCCCAGTTTGCCCAGCCTCATTCACAAGCTATATTCAGAAGCTGTTTGCACTGGGCTATTTTTGAATATAGCTTGCTGTGTGCTGTGGGCTAAGTTTGCTTGCTGGGCAGTGCTAATTTACCCCCGGGGCAAAGTTTTGAATATCTGGCCCTGAGAGTTTGTATTCCAATTTCCTTCTTTCATTTTTATGTTGTCTTGTGCCTGCGTCAGAAACTTGTTGCTGTAACTTTGTTATAGCAGGTTTTGGAGGCATGGCCATGCTGTGGCCTGTGGCACCACTGTTTTTTCAGGCTGGGCTCCATGGCATGAATTAGATTGCATGCTGTCTATGAGAGTAGTGCAAAATCGTGCCACCACCTTCAAACATTTTAGCTGCTGCAATGAGGATGCTCCACCTCATTACAGGGCATGCCTTGTGCAGTGTAACATTCCAATAAACATGGCGGGTGGTGGCTCGTCACCCACCCTCATAGTCCCTGTGTAGCCAACTTCTGGGGTGCCTAATCCCCTTGTCAGCATATGTGCCCCCTTTCCTGCTGTGGTGTGCTGAGGGGGTGCCCTATCCCCCTTGGCATTATGCCTCCAAACACAGACATCCTTGCCAATGGGGGTGCCCAATCCCCCTGTCGGCATGTTAACCCCCCTGCCATTTTCCTGGCGCTGTCCCCGATTGTGTGCCACATCCACACTGAGAGCCCACCCCAGTGTGGGTGACATGAATCTAATGTGCCATACTGGGAGCCCACCCCAGTGTGGTGACAACCTGTAAAAAAAAAAACAGAGAATGGTCCATGGTGATTTTATTTTACCTGAAACAAAGGAAACGGTCCCTCCTGGCTATTGGCGCCCCACCCCAACCCCAACCCCAACCCACACACCCTCTGTGCAACCCACCTCCTCACACCTCCCTCATCCCTACTTACCTCAGAGCCCGCACGACATTCTTCGGTGGACCGGGAACATGTCAGCACTCATCAAAGCCGACTGTGAACTGAAGAAATGCCGGTAAGCTGTATAATTGCATAAATAGTTTTTTTTTTCCACTTTGGTGCATATCTCAGGCATTTTAGGGAATTTTGGCACCATATTTTCAACATGGGGTTATTGGGACCCATCCTCATGAATTCAGGCACTGTCATGACATTATTCAGTTCCAAAAGGTGATTTTGCGGTCACTGCACGAAATCACCTTTCAAGACCAGTTAACAAAATGACAGTGTCACTGTTCATGAGGTGGGCTCCAAAAAAGCCTATGTTCCAAATTTGGTGAAATAATTCCAAAAAAAGACTGTGTTATGAGTGTGCGTTGCGCAGTTCCCATGCACGCGTGAAACTTTGAGAATCTTTAATATTTTTGTTCCAGATTTTCAACATTACCATTTTTTTCACACCTTCTTATGAACAGTGCAGTGCACATCCAGTGCACAGTGGCACAGTCGCTGTAGGAAAACAATGATCGGGACACAGTAAGAAAATCACAATAACACTGTTCATAAGCAGAGGTCCCAAAATGCCCATGTTGAAAATCTGGTGAACAAATTCCACAAAATGACCATGTTAAAAGCGTGTGTTGCACAGTTTCCACGTGTGCTTGTAACTTTGAGAATTTTAATATTTTTATTTCAGATTTTCAACATTGACAATTTCATACCTCCTTATGAATAGTACAGCTTCATTTTCCACATCCTGCCTGAAATGTGTTTTAGCACATCTGGCGCACAGTGACACAGTTGCAGTAAGAAAACAATGTTCAGGACACAGTAAGAAAATCACAGTAACACTGTTCATGAGCAGAGGTCCCAAAATGCCTATGTTAAACAGCTGGTTAAAAGATTCCACAATGTGACTATGTTACAAGCATGCATTGCACAGTGTCCACGCACCGTCGTAAGTTCGAAAATGTTTAATATTTTCACTCCAGGTGTTCAACATTGCCATTTTTGCACACCTTCTTGTGAACAGTACAGCTGTCATTTTTCACATCCTGCCAAAAATGTGGTTTTGCGCATCTGGAACACAATGGCACGGTTGCTGTGGGAAAACAACATTTGGAACAAATTAAGAAAATCATGCTGCCACTGTTCATGAGCAGAGATCCCAAAATGCCTATGTTAAAAATCTGGTGGAAGAATTCCAAAAAACAGATTGTTATGAATGTGTGTTGCCTAGTTTTCATGCACACTCCTAAGGTCAAGCATTTTTAATATTTTCACTCCAGATTGTCAACATTGCCATCTCTTCACACCTCCTTATGAATGGTGCAGCTGACATTTTTATGTGGTGCAGAATGGTGCAGTCACTGTGGGAAATCAACGTTAGGGACACATTAACAAAATCACAGGGAGACTATTCATAAGCAGAGATCCCACATGCTTTCATGAGGTGGGGTCAGAAAAAGACCATGTTGAAAATTTGGAGTGCGAATACCAACAAATGCTTAGGGTGTTAGGATTTCTAACCATAACATCCCACCCTATACAGACTAACAGGCATCAGAGTGTGCCTTTGGATTGTCGGCTGTAATGTTCATTCCATTGCACCCCACCCTGCAGCTACTGACAAGCATCCAGGTGTGCCTTGGACTCTTCAGCGCCAAAGTTCACCCCATTCTCCTATGCTGCACCCATCTCAACATACTTCCTTATGAAATGGGGTGAGCATAAGGACTGACAACCCCAAGGCACAATGCGACTCTTGTCAGAGTTTGCAGGGTATGGTGAAGTGAAATGGCATTAGTGTTATGGCCAATGGCTCAAAGGTACACCCCAATGCATGTCACTCTCTGCAGGGTGGACTGGGATTCATGTCAGTTCTATACTTCACTGCCATTCCTATTATGCGTCTCTCTAACACTTGCACTACCAATGCCAGCAAGACAACATTCGGCATTGACAAATGCTTGTTTATGCTTGCCTTGTTTTTTTTTTACTTCAAGCTTATATGATTGTAAATTTTCTTCGGTTTTGCTTCTCTTCATTTTTTAAAAGCTTTCTCCTTTTTTTTCATTTGCTTAGTAATTTTGTTAGTTAACCACTGGGATATTTTTCCTTTACTATTGTTAGGAAGGTAGAACTGGGGGAGGAAGGGGAGAGGGAGGTAAGGTGCCTACCTGGTGCCATGACTTGGAGGGACAGGGAGGGAATCCTCAGGATCGCAGGATCAGCTGCACAGGGGAGGGAACTGCATGTCATTGTCCACCTAGGAACAAATGACCTGGCTAAGAAAGGGATCAGAGCAGTGCAAGAAGCATTTGTGGAGATGGGGAGGGGCCTTAGACAAATAGCACACAAGGTAACCTTCTTGGAGGTGCTGCCTGTCTATGGCATGGATGAGGCTAGGGTGCTCCACACCATGGGATTCAATCAGTGGTTGAAAAAGTGGTGGAGAGCTCAGGGATTTGGCTTCATTGGGGACTGGGGGTCCACCTGGAGGGATGCAGGCTTATACTGGCATGATGGTCTGCATCTGTCCAGGAGGGGAACCAGGATCCTAGGTGATAGATTTAAATACTTCATTGGCAAGCATTTAAACTAGCCAAGGGGGGAGGCAGTGGAAAGGAGCAGTGAAATCTTAGCCCCCCCCAAAAATAAGAGTACTAAGTGAGGTAGACACCAACATAGAGATGTTGATAGGGAGAAGTACAGGGGTAAATGGAGAAAGTGACAAATGCAATAAGGACAAGGATGAGGCAAAAAGGGGTAAGGTCATCAAGAAATGGAGGGTAATGAGTACCAATGCCCGTAGTCTGGGCAACAAGCTCCCTAAACTGGTGGCCTTGATGGAAGAGGGATGCCTGGATATCATAGCAGTCACAGAAACATGGTACACAGAGAATCATGACTGGGATGTTAACATACCAGGGTACACAACCTACAGGTGAGACAGGGAAGGCAGAAAAGGGGGAGGAAGTAGCTCTCTATGTAAGGGATAAAACCAACTGAACAAAAGAGTAAACAGGGAGCAGTGGAGGCACTGTGGGTCACCTTACAGACTGGAAATGGCACCACAATCCGCATAGGGGTTGAATGCAGACCCCATGTCAGGGGGGAGGAAATGGACAAGGATATGATAGAAGGCATACTTAGGATGGCAGAGAAAGGGGAGATACTGTTGATGGGGGACCTTAATATGCCAGATGTTAGTGGAGCACCTTTGCTGCAGCCACATACAAAAGCAGGGCCATTCTTGATGCCCTTCAGGTGGCATGTCTCAGACAGCTAGTTTTGGAACCTACTCATGAGGGAGCAATCTTAGACCTCGTACTCTCAAATGGGGAGAGTGAGAGGATCTCAGATCTAGAAGTGGGTAGCCATTTGGGAACAAGTGACCACCAAACAGTGTGGTTCATGATAAATTCAGCTACAGAATCAAGCCATACAAAAGTGAGGGTTCTGGACTTCAGGAGGGCTGACTTTGGCAAGATGGGAGAGTGCTTTAGAAAAGCACTAGCAAACAGGCTAGAAGGAGGAGTGGAGCAACATTGAAGAAATATCAAAACTGCCATCACAGAGGCAACACGCCTTTGTGTGAAGCAAATAAACCAATCAAAATGAAAAAAAAAGCCACTATGGTTCTCAAAAGAGGTGGCGGTGAAGGTTAGGGAGAAAAGACAGCATTTAGGAAGTATAAGGAAACACAGAAGGAGCAGGACAGAGAACTGTACCAGTTAAGGCAGAAGGAAGCAGGGTTGGTAGTCAGACTAGCAAAGGCACAAACTGTGGAAAAAATAGCCAACTCAGTTAAGAAGGGGGATAAAACCTTTTATAGGTATATCAGGGAGCATAGAAGACAAAGGGAGGGATAGTGAGGCTGAATAGAATGGATGGTGGGTGGGCAGAGAGGGACAGTGAAAAAGCAGGGATACTGAATAAATACTTCTGTTCAGTATTCACAAAAGAGGAAATGGGGGAAGTGCCTAATCCAATTAACAGAAGCACTCTGGAGAGGGGGGTTGATCCCAGTCCTTTCACAGAAGAAAAGATTCTGAAAGAACTCCTAAAACTGAAGGTGGACAAAGCAATGGGGCCAGATGGAATTCACCCCAGAATTCTAAAAGAATTAAGCAGAAAACTAGTGACACCACTGACTACCCTTTTAACAAATCATGGGAGGATGGTGTGGTACCTGAGGACTGGAAGAAGGCTGATGTGATTCCCCTTCACAAAAGTGGGACCAAGACAGAGGCAGGAAACTACAGACCTGTCAGTTTGACCTCTGTGGTAGGGAAAGTAATGGAATCACTTCTGAAGGAAAGAATTGTTGAGTACCTAGAGGCCAGTGGGGCACAGGACCCAAGGCAGCATGGGTTCACAGCAGGAAGGTCATGTAAGACGAATCTAATTGATTTCTTTGTCTGGGTGACCAAAGTAGTAGACCAGGGAGGGGCTGTGGACATGGTCTACCTAGACTTTAGCAAGGCATTTAACACAGTCCCACACAAAAGATTAGTAGTCAAATTAACCAGCCTGGGAGTGGGTCCCAGGGAGGTAGCCTGGGTAAAACATTGGCTGAACAACAGGACACAGAAGGTAATTGTAAATGGAATCCACTCTGAAGAAAGAGGGGTTACTAGTGGGGTACCACAAGGTTCAGTACTGGGTCCAGTCCTTTTTAATGTCTTTATAAGTGAGATTGCAGAGGGACTGGAAGGAAAAGTATGCCTCTTTGCAGATTACACAAAGATCTGCAACAGGGTTGATACACAAGGAGGCGTGGAAAGGATGAGAAGGGACTTGGCAAGGTTGGAGGAATGGTCAGAAGTATGGCAGCTTGGATTCAATGCAAAGAAGTGCAAAGTAATGCACCTGGGAAACAAAAACCCAGGGGAAGATTACACAATGGGGGGGAGGTAGTAACAACAACAAAAATGGAAAGGGACCTGGGCGTAATCATAGCAGATGACAGTAAGGTTGGCAAGCAATGTGAGAAGGCAGTAGGGAGGGCTGTGGGGATACTGGGATGTATAGGGAGAGACATCACCAGCAGAAAAGCTAATATTCTTCAGGTGAAACTACCTCTGGCTGGAAGCTGCAATACTGAACATATGATTTGCAAGAAAGTGAGTTGTGCTCATAACAGATGGAGGTGAACCTTACAATTGTCTTTGGTTTGTAGCAGATATTCTGCAGGTGGAGGCTACTTCTAACTGAAAGGTGAAATAAGGAACTTAGAATTATCAGGAAAAGACAGTCTTTCAAGCAACAGAGGGAGGTGGATCTAGCTTTACTTTTGTTACAGTTCTTAAGATTTTCAGTGCAGGACGAGTTTAAAGCACAGCTGACTTATTTTGGGGCTGACTGCTTTCAGAGCACAAACCACCAGGCTGTTTTGGGACTGAGGAGGTTTATCTGTGTCTGACTTGGATGTCTGGATTTTTCTCTGTTTGATTAGCAGGGTATTTTCTCTGTCAAATTGTTGTGTAGGGCATCTTGCTGACAGGAAGGAACTCATTGCAGTGGTGGGTTAGAGCTTTTAGCTGATTGTTTTGTGAGGGCACAGTTTAGGCCCAACCCCTTCCCACCCCTCACCCACCCACCCCTGGAAATAGTTCCCTTATACCTGGGGTTCTGACATAATTTCCTCAAGAGTGCAAGGTGTATATCACTGTCATATCCTCTAGCACACTGCACTGACAATATAAGCATACACATTGTATAATATATATATATATATATATATATATATATATATATATATATATATTTCTATACAACAAACCAATCACACACACACACACACACACACAAAGTAGATAAACATGTGGGAAGTAGTGCAATGTAATGGCTGTGGGGCAGCAGTCTTCCGGGAGTCTTTCTGGAGGCCGAGATGCTGCCCTATTTGCAGACAACTCTCTGCCCTGAGGGAGGAAGTTGCCCATCTTCAGGCCACACTGGACAGTAGTAAGAGAACCTTCCTCCAGGTCACACTGGATGGTAGGAAGGGAACCTCCCCCATCCAGGGAGCACCAGAGCCACCATCACTACCTCAGAGGTTGTGAAGAAAGCACAGCAGTTGGACCACAGTGGGCTCAGGGATGGTGAGGATGGTGGAACAGAGGCACACCCAGTCAGTTGTTCCACTCCACAATCCATACACCATTCTGGGGGAGCATAGCTCCCCTATGGATGCACCCACAGAGGAGACTAAGGAGGCTGAGGACAACTGTTCAAGGGAGGCCCACAGGAAGGAGGCAGAGGACACCACAAGGAAAGGAAGCAGCTCCTGGTGGGGGACTCAGTTATTAGGGATAGAACTGGGGAGCAGAGAAAACTGAAGTAAGGTGCCTGCCTGGTGCCATGGCTTGGAGGGACAGGAAGCGCATTCTCAGGATCATGAGAACAGCTGCATGGGAGACTGAGCTGGATGTCATTGTCCACCTAGGGACAAATGACTCGGCTCATCATGAGATTAGAGCAGTGCAGAAGGACTTTGTAGAACTGGGGAAGGGCCTAAGACAAGTAGTACACACAGCATCCTTCTCAGAGGTGCTGCCTGTCAATGGCATGAGTGAGGCAAGGGTACTTTGCACTATGCAGTTTAATGAATGGTTGAAAAAATGGTGTGGAGCACAGGGGTTTGGCTTCATTGGGGACTGGGGTTCCACCTGGAGGGACACCAGCCTATACTGGCAGGATGGTCTGCATCTGTCCAGGAAGGGAACAAGTCTTTTGAGCAATCAGTTTAAATGCTTCATTGGCAAGCTTTTAAACTAGTCAAGGGGGGAGGCACTGATAAGCAGCAAGAAAGTCCCAGCCTCTCCCTACAAAACAGGGTACTAAATGAGAAAAAGACCAAGGTAGAAAGGTCAGTGGGGGATGCCGCAACAGAAGGTCAAGCCATCAAAAAATGGAGAGCAATGAGTACCAATGCCCATAGTCTGAGTAACAAGCTTCCTGAATTAGTGGCCTTGATGGAGGAGAAACATCTGGATATCGTGGCAGTCACAGAAACATGGTACACACAAAACCATGACTGGGACGTTAACATACCAGGATACACTATCTACAGGAGGGACAGGGAGGGTAAAAGAGGAGGAGGAGTAGCTCTTTACATAAGGGAAGGAATCAAAGCAACAGAACAAAGGGGTAAACAGGGAGGAGAAGAAGCACTGTGGGTAAATTTGGAGACCGGCAATGGCACAACAATCCGCACAGGGGTTGTATACAGACCCCATTCTCAGGAGGAGGAAATGGACAAGGAAATGATAGAAAGTATACTTAGAATGGCAGAAAAAGGGGAGATATTGCTGATGGGTGATCTGAATATGCCAGATGTTAACTGGAGTGCAGTTGCAGCAGCCACTTCGAAGAGTGGGATTATTCTAGATGCCCTACAGGGGGCATGCCTTAGACAACTAGTACTGGAGCCCACTCGAGAGGAAGCAATCTTAGACCTGGTTCTCTCAAATGGAGATGAAGAGAGGATTACAGACGTAGAAGTGGGTAGCCATCTGGAAACTAGCGACCATCGAACAGTATGGTTCACAATAAACACAGCAATACAGTCAATCCATGCAAAGGCAAAAGTACTGGACTTTAGGAGGGCTGACTTTGCCAAAATGGGTGAGTGCCTAAGGAATGCACTAGCAAATGGGCAGGAAGGAGGGTTGGAAGAACAATGGGGAATAATAAAAACTGCCATCACAGAGGTAACAAGCCTTTGTGTGAAGCAAATAAACAAAATGAAACGATGCTAAGAAACTACTATGGTTCTCAAAGGAAGTGGCAGTGAAGGTTCAAGAGAAAAGAAAGCATTCAGGAAGTACAAGGAATCACAGAAGGAGCAGGACAGAGAACTGTATCAGTTAAAGCAAAAGGAAGCTGGGAAGGCAGTCAGAACAGCAAAGGCCCAAACCGAGGAAAAGATAGCCAACTCAGTTAAGAAGGGGATAAAACCTTTATGGGTACATCAGGAGTGAAGGAAGACCAAGGGAGGGATAGTGAGGTTTAATAAAGGGAGGGGGTGGGCAGAGGGTGACTATGAAAGGCAGAGATACTAAACAAATATTTTGCTCAGTATTTACAAAGGAAGAGGGGAGGTACCTAAAACAAACAGTATAAACACTCTGGATACAGAAGTTGATACCAGCCCATTTACAGAAGAAAGGGTTCTGAAAGAACTCTTAAAACTGAAGGTGGACAAAGCAATGGGGCCTGATGGGATTCATCCCAGAATTCTAAAAGAACTAAGGTAGAACTAGTGACACCACTGACTACCCTCTTTAACAAATCATGGGAGGATGGGGTGGTACCCGAGGACTGGAGGAGGGCAAATGTGATTCCCCTTCACAAAAGTGGGAGCAAGGCAGAAGCAGGAAACTACAGACCTGTTAGTTTAACCTCAGTGGTAGGGAAAATGATGGAATCACTTCTGAAGGAAATAATTGTCGAGTATCTAGAGGCCAGAGGGCACAGGACCCAAGGCAGCATGGATTCACAGTGGGAAGGTCATGCCAGACAAATCTGATAGATTTCTTTGACTGGGTGACCAAAGTAGTAGATCAGGGAGGGGCTGTGGACATGGTCTACCTAGACTTTAGCAAGGCATTTGACACAGTCCCACACAAAGATTAATATACAAGTTAGCCAGCCTGGGAGTGGGTCCCAAGATGACGGCGTAAAAGAATTGGCTGGAGAATAGGACACAGAGAGTAATAGTAAATGGAGTCCATTCTGAAGAAAGGGGGTTACTAGTGGGACACTGAGGGTTCAGTATTAGACGGTCCTCTTCAATGTCTTTATAAGCGACATTGCAGAGGGACTGGAAAAAAAGTATGTCTCTTTGCAGATGACACAAAGATCTGCAACAGAGTTGATGCACAAGGTGGGGTGGAAAGGATGAGAAGGGACTTGGCAAGGTTAGAGGAATGGTCAGATGTATGGCAGCTTAGATTCAATGCTAAGAAGTGAAGGTAATGCACCTGGGAAAGAAAACCCAGGGAAGAGTACTCAATGGGGTGAGATATTAACAACAACAAAAATGGAAAGGGACCTGGGGGTAGTCATATCAGGTGACCTAAAGGTGGGCAAGCAATCTGAGAGGGCAGCAAGGAGGGCTGGGGGGATACTGGGATGCATAGGGAGAGGCATCACCAGTAGAAAACAGGAAGTTATTATCCTTCTGTACAGACAGCTAGTGAGACCCCATCTGGAGTACTGCGTGCAGTTCTGGAAACACAATCTCCGCAAAGACATAGACAGGATGGAAGCTGTCCAGAGGAGGGCAACTAAAATGGTGCAGGGTCTGCACTGGAAGACATATGAAGAGAGACTTAAGGAGCTTAATATGTATAGCCTCGAGAAAAGGAGGGGGGGGGCATGATAGAAACTTTCAAGTACCTCAAGGAATCAACAAAGTCCAAGAGGTAGCATCTTTCAAAAAAGAGTGCAAGAACAAGGGGCACAATTTGAAGATAGAGGGGGCGGCTCAGATGTAATTTAAGGAAGTATTTTTCACAGAGGGTTGTGGATGCATGGAACGGCCTTCCAGAGGAGGTTGTGGAGTCAAAAACAGTGGTGGAATTCAAGCATGCATGGGACAGTCATAAGGCAATTCTAGGGGGTTGGGGTAGGAAGAAGTAGGCTGCTGGTTAACTAGGATCTGCAGCTTATCCATTAGGTAGGGAAATGGGCAGACTGGGTGGGCCAAGCGGTCCTTATTTGACATCAAATTCTATGTTTCTATGTAAAACAGGAAGTTGTTATTCCCCTGTACAGACAGTTGGTGATACCCCATCTGGAGTACTGCATCCAGTTCTGGAGACCCCACCTCCACAAGAACATAGACAGGATGGAGGCAGTTCAGAGGAGGGCAACTAAAATGATGCAGGGTCTGCAAAAGAAGCCATACGAGGAGAGACTAAAGGAGCTTAATATGTATCCCCTTGAGGAAAGGAGGGAGAGGGGAGACATGATAAAAACATTTAAGTACCTCAGTGGAATCAACAAAGTCCAACAGGGTAGCATCTTTCAAAAAAAGAGGTGTGCAAGAACAAGGGGGCACAATTTGAAGATAGAGGGGCGGCTCAGATGTAATTTAAGGAAGTATTTTTTCACAGAGAGGGTTGTGGATGCATGGAACGGCCTTCCAGAGGAGGTTGTGGAGTCAAAAACAGTGGTGGAATTCAAGCATGCATGGGACAGTCATAAGGCAATTCTAGGGGGTTGGGGTAGGAAGAAGTAGGCTGCTGGTTAACTAGGATCTGCAGCTTATCCATTAGGTAGGGAAATGGGCAGACTGGGTGGGCCAAGCGGTCCTTATTTGACATCAAATTCTATGTTTCTATGTAAAACAGGAAGTTGTTATCCCCCTGTACAGACAGTTGGTGATACCCCATCTGGAGTACTGCATCCAGTTCTGGAGACCCCACCTCCACAAGAACATAGACAGGATGGAGGCAGTTCAGAGGAGGGCAACTAAAATGATGCAGGGTCTGCAAAAGAAGCCATACGAGGAGAGACTAAAGGAGCTTAGTATGTATACCCTTGAGGAAAGGAGGGAGAGGGGAGACATGATAAAAACATTTAAGTACCTCAGTGGAATCAACAAAGTCCAACAGGGTAGCATCTTTCAGAAAAAGAGATGTGCAAGAACAAGGGGAGACAATTTGAAGATGGGGGGACAGCTCAGGGGCAATGTGAGGAAGTATTTTTTCACAGAGAGGATGGCGGACGCATGGAACAGCCTTCCTGAGGAGGTTGTGGGGTCTAAAACTGTGGGAGAGTTCAAGAATGCATGGGACAGACATAAGGCAATTTTTGTGGGGGGTAGGAAGAAACAGGCTGTTGGTAAAATAGGATCTGTAGCTTATCCTCTAGGTAGGGAAATAGGCAGACTAGGTGGGCCAAGCGGTCCTTATCTGCCGTCAAAGTCTATGTTTCTACTGTATGTTTTAGTGGTATATGTAACTTTTCTAAGTCATGCAAAATATTTTTGAACTGGTTCCAGCACTCGTTTGTGCATAGCCCTGAAACTGTTCTTCCCAGTCATACCTGGCTAGGGCTGCTTTAAAGTTGGCATAATTACCTTTAGGATAATTGAGCTTAAACCTACTATTGTTATTAGTTTTTTTTTTTAATGTTAAGGGTAAATAGTACTATGTTATGGTCACTGCTACCAAGAGGTTTAGTAACTTCATATTGTAGATGTCAGAGTCGATGTTAGTACTATATCCAAAATGTTATTTTCCCTTGTGGGTTCAGTGACCATTTGCTCAAGTCTGAGTGTAATGAAATTATCAAGAAATAGTTATTCAGTTTTATTACCGGTAGTTAGGTTGTTTCAGTCTATTCCTGGTAGATTTAGATCGCCTACCTGAATCACCTCTGATTTTTCCATTTGTTCAGTGATGATGTTATTTAAATTTTCATTGTATACAATATCGGCTGAATGTGGCCTGTAGAAATTAGCAAATATTAATTTCTTGTCACCTGAATGTTCAATTTGAATACAACATCCCTCAATGTTCCTATCTATACTTATGTTTAATTCTACTGCTTTAGGAGAGTTTTTAATGTAGATACAAACTCCTCCACCTTTTTTTATATTTTTACTTTTATGATCGAGAGTGTAGCCTGATATATTTTTAAACCACAGATATGTGTTGTCCCACCATGTTTTGATTACTGCTACTATGTCAATCTGCTTTTCAGTCATAATAGTTGTGAGTTCACTTATTTTAACTGAATTCAGGCTCCTAGCATTACTAACAAGTATTGTATAACCACTGCTCTTGCTGGATGGTAATATATGGTTAGGCATTTCCTGCCCTTTTTGCCCCATCCTAGCTGGTTTAAACACCTGTCTGTCAATGACTGCAACTATGCTTTTACCCAATGCATGGCTGCCCTTTTTGCTCAGGTATAGCCCATCCCAGCTATACAAGCTATTATCAATGCTGAAATGCTCCCGATGAGTGATGCACCCTATTTTTTTTCTTAAGTGTCCATTTTCTTAGCCACTCATTCATTTTCTTTATTTTTTCTTGTTGTTACGGCTGCAGTAGGCAGAGTCTGATGTTTTACATGTACAAAAGGAGTGATGTCATGTTTTCCATCTGTTGAGCTGACTGAAGGTGTAAATAGTCTCCTCTGCCTTACCTTTCTCCAAGAAATGTTTTCTGCCCTCAAAAAATATGCTTTCATATTAGTCAATGGTTGCAGGGTACTATTTTCTTTCTTAAATGGGTGGTACAAGAACTGGAACCTGAGTAGTGCAAGGCATCATTTTTTTTGGGGGGGGAGTAGGATCCACCCAACCTCCACCCAAGAAGCTCCTAAAGCTGCCCCCCCACCTTTTTTCTCTGATTCATGTGGGAGGGGAATGAGGTAGATCTATCATGTTGAAACAAGACTCACTAGTTTGGGATCTGGACCAAGGAACAGAACAAGTCTGTGGAGTCCCTGCATTTTGTTAAGGATTAGAAGAACAGAAGATACTTAATGCCTTCAAACTGTCTTAAAAACCCTTGGAACAAGAGATTATCAGAGCCACCCGGTGTCTCAAAAGGAAAGAGTAAGTAAGACATGTCTGAAACTACAGCTTCCTGGTTGAATGAGCCACAGGTAGTTCTTAAACATTTATATACTAAAAACAAAGTTCAGCTTTTGGGATTAACAATATTTGTTTACCATATTCAATATATATATATATATATATATATATATATATATATACACACACACACATATACATATATATATATATATATATATATACACACACACACAGGTATATAGTTTGTCTTTTTAGTAGTTTCAAAACTTTGAAAGCACTGGTGTTAGTAATGCATTTAGAATTTTTTTTTTAATTCTTTACAGTTAATCATGCAAGTTCATGTGAGGACACATTTTTGGGGGGAAGGGGTTCAAATTATTTTAATCATGGGCACAGTACTTGGTAAATAGAGCCTTTGATGAAGTGTATTTTTTCTTTTAAGTTTGAGAAGTGGAGTTACCTTGCACATGTTAAAAATACCAGCTGCAATTAACAACTACTTGTAGAAACAAAAGGCTGTTTTTTTCTCTACTTACTTTTTTCCTGACTCAGTTTCTATCATTGAAAAGAAAGACTGGAACAACTATCAGAGCTGCCATCCCCCTGGACATGCCAGTTATCACTCATTTAAAATAACACAAATGTAGTTTCACATTTTTACCATGAGGGAAGCAAGAAGATGAACTAGCATGGTTAACAAATACATTCATTGACACCTGTGAATGAGTGGGGGAGGGATAATTTTTTCTAACATTCCTGGTGAGTGTATACTCCTTGGAACCTGTTTTTCATTTTTTTTTTATTTCATCTTGTCCCAGGCAGTCTTCCCAGAGAGCAGTTTATTTATTTATTTATTTATTTGCTTTTGGTTACCGGGTAAGCACACTAGACAGCAGGTGCCTATTTTCAGGTGCGACCGGGGAGAATCACAGGGTAATTACATAGGAGAAGATACACTGATGACAATTACAATCAGGAGCAGACATACTCCAACAATGAGACAGAGTAGTAGTTACAGAGATAACATTTTGTCAGGTGCATACGGTACAGAATAACTTATCAATAGATACATTGACAGCATTACAATCAGTAGCAGACATACTCCAACAGTGAGGCAGAGTAGTAGTTACAGAGATAACATTTTGTCAGGTGCATATGGTACAGAATAACCTAACAATAGGGAAACAGCACATACTCCAAAATAGTGGAATGAACGAAAGGGATTGTGAGAAGAAGCAATGGAATTGCATGTAGACAACCACAGGTTTCAATAAATACTGGCTCAGGAGCTACAGTGTGGTGTGAGACCTCCCCCAAGGTGAAAGACACAAAATGACAACTTAACTAGTAGAGTGCTGCACTGAGTCAGCAAGGGGGGGGCAGAGCTAGGTTGGGGTACCATAGCAGAAAAGGTCATGGGGCTGGGTGATTAGGCTGCACACAGGCAGGTAGCAGCAGGTTTCAGGAAGTTCCAGAGGGAGATTTTAAAGGTGGAGTGGGAGGGGGAGGCTCAAACTTGGGGGGGAAGGGAGTGCCACAGCTTGGGTGTGTGAGAGGCAAATACCCTATCACCAGCGAGGGTGCAGGTCCTGGGGACCAGGTGGGTCTGGGACACACAGGACCTAAGGTGGTAGACGGGGAGGCATGTTTCAGGGGGAAGGTGAGCGAGGCAGCGGTGAATGTTCAGATAATGTTGTCGATGAAGTTGCCCATGGAGTATATCCAGAGTTTATCAGGGGGGAGCCAATCCAGACAGGAGTAGAGCTCACATCAGTGGGTAAGTCGGGGGGCCGAGAGCGTAAAGCTGCATATGTTGTTGTAGAGGGAAGAGGCAATGGCGATGAGACCATAGGAGAGGATGGGCAGTAGTACCCCCTAGCTAAAGCCAGCTGGGTGGCAGGGGTGAGGCAGTCCTTAGCTCTATAAACAAGGCCAAGTTTGCCATTTGTAGCATTGCAGATGTTTCTTATGTGCCCAGAGAGGTCCAGCTGTGGGTCAAGGGTGACTCCGAGGTACTTAGCAGAGTCAGTTGTAGGCGGTAGGGAGTTACAGGTACCAAGGATTTTAAGGGGCGTCATGCAGGAGGAGATTTTAACTGCAATGCTGAATAGCATTGCCTGGGTTTTCTTAAGGTTGACTATGAGTTTGTGCCCTTCCAGCCATTCTCTGATTTGGAAGAAGTCAGAGTTGAGTTGGGCATTGATGTTGGTAATATCGTGGGAGCTGGCTAATAGGACGAGGTCATCCACATACATAGTAAGGTGCCCTTCGATAGCAGTGGAGGGTAAGCCATTGACAGACAGAGAGAACAGGATCGGTCCAAGGACAGATCCTTGTGGTACCCCACTGGATACGGGCAGGAGGGGCGAGAGGGTACGATTGAAGCAGGTGAGTTGCTTCCTGTCCCCAAGGTAGCTGGAGAACCAGTCGAGGGAACAGCGGAAGAAGCCGAGGGTGTGGAGTGTGCCGAGGAGGAGGAGATGATCTACACAGTCAAAGGCTTTGGACAGGTCTACAAATATGGTTCCCGTGAGCTTTCCCTGATCGGTTGCGGTCCTGATCCTTGTTGTGACTTTGGCAAGTGCCGTAGAGGTGCTGTGGTTTTTACGGAAGCCATGCTGACATGGGGAAAGGACATTATATTCCTGGATGTAGTGGAGAAGCTGTGACACAACTGCTTTTTCCAGCAGTTTGCATGCGGCTGACAGTATGGTGATAGGATGATAGTTGTTAATGTCCTTAAGGTCACCATTTTTCAGTACAGGGACAACCCTGGCAATTTTCCATAAGTCGGGGATGACCCCTGTTATGAGCGAGGTGTTGAATATGTGGGCGAGTGACCTAGCAATATGGGGAGCCCCCAGGCTGAGAAGCCTGGGTTCGAGTCCTCTATTGTTTAATATCTCCAGTGCAGGCCAGTGTCTTGTTACATTTTTTTCTTTCAAATTAATCACAGACAGCATGACAGCCAAAGGAGACACACTTTGAGTCTTAGGGTATGTACAGCATAATTAATACATTTTCATATATGTAATATTTCCATTCATGTTATTGCTAGACTCTGCAGCTACCTTGGCTTGAGGAATGATGAACAAGATCAGGACCCCTTAGCAATTGAGATGCATATGCAGCAAATAAATACAGATGTGCTAACTGCCTGCTGAATAAGGAAGAGTTGCAAGAACCCAGGGAATGATTATGGGGGGCTGATGGTCATCAAAACAGAAAGGGATTTTATTGGGTAATCATATTGGATGACCTAAAGGTGGCTAAACAATGTACCAAAGCTGTGAGGAAAGCCAGTGGAATGCTGTGGTGCATTAGCGAGAGGTATTACCAGCAGAAGTAAGGAGGTGGTGATGAAACTGTGTAGATCACTGGTGAGGCTTCATTTGGAATATGGTGTCCAGTTCTGGAAGCTGCATTTACGTCATGCAACTTTAAATCACAAATGGGTTCAATGGTTCTATTTTAGATTTGTATCCCTTTCCCCTACTTCTCCCACAGGTTATGCATAATCATTCCATTCATGTTATTGCTAGAAATTCTGCAGTTAGCTTGGCTTGAGGAAGGGTGAACATGGTCAGGACCCCTTAGCAGCTGAGATGCATATGCAACAAATAAGTCCAGATGTGCTAACTGCCTGCTGAATAAGGAAGGGTTGTAGGAACCCAGGGAATGATTTGGGGGGCTGATGGTCATCAAAATGGAAAGGGATTTTGGGGTAATCATATTGGATGACCTAAAGGTGGCTAAACAATGTACCACAGCTGTGAGAAGAGCCAGTGGAATGCTGTGGTGCATAGGGAGAGGTATTACCAGCAGAACAAAGGAGGTAGTGATGTCACTGTGTACATCACTGGTGAGGCCTCATTTGGAATATGGTGTCCAGTTCTGGAAGCTGCATTTCTGTCATGCAACTTTAAATCACAAATGGGATCAATGGTTCTATTTTAGATTTCTGTCCCTTTCCCCTACTTCTCCCACTGGCTAACCTTATGGAACGTAACCAGAACATGTATTGGCTAGCATGATGAATGCACCTACACAAGCTGCTTCTCAGTCTACAGCACTGTCTTTTTAAAATGCTAACTTTTTGTTGAAAATATGGCACAATTTTTCCATCCATGTTATTGTTAGACATGCTGTAGCTATCTTGGTTTAAGGAAGGGTGAACATGGTCAGGACCCCTTAGCAATTGAGATGCATATGTAGCAAATAAGTCCAGATGTGCTAACTTACCCTATAACTGTTAAGTGTCACAGTTTGCATTTTCTTCTTGAAATGGTTACTTTTGCATTTATGTTTATTTTAAAATATTTAATATTTTGGCCATGTGGTTATGTCATGGACCATAACTGATCTCCAGCCTACCCCCGTTCTCCAACTTGCATAGAAAATAATGCATGTAAACAAATCTAATCATTTTGCTACTGTGTTTGTGTGTGTGTGTGTGTGTGTTTGTGTTACTGAAGCAAGTAATGTACAGCTGTCATTTTTTACATCCTTTTCAAAAAGTGTTTTTGCACCTGTGGTTAAACACTGTACCAAATCTGTGAAGAAAGCCAGTGGAATGATGTGGTGCATTAGCGAGAGGTATTACCAGCAGAAGGAAGGAGATAATGATGCCACTGTGTAGATCACTGGTAAGGCCTCATTTGGTATATGGTGTCCAGTTCTGGAAGCTGCATTTCTGTCATGAAACTTTTAATCACAAATCGGTACAATGGTTCTATTTTACATTTGTGTCCCTTTCCCCTACTTCTCCGACTGGTCATGCATAATTTTTCCATTCATGTTATTACTAGACATACTGCAGCTATCTTGGCTTGAGGAAGGGTGAACATGGTCAGAACCCCTTAGCAATTGAGATGCATATGCAGCAAATAAGTCCAGATGTGTTAACTGCCTGCTGAATAAGGAAGGGTTGCAGGAACCCAGGGAATGATTATGGAGAGGGGGGGCTGATGGTTATCAAAATGGAAAGGGATTTTTGGGTAATCATACTGGATGACCTAAAGGTGGCTAAACAATGTACCAAAACTGTAAGGAGAGCCTGTGGGATGCTGTGGTGCATTAGTGAGAGGTATTACCAGCAGAAGGAAGAAGGCGGTGATGCCACTGTGTAGATCACTGGCGAGGCCTCATTTGGAATATGGCTTCCAGTTCTGAGAAGCCGCATTTCTGTCATGCAACTTTAAATCACAAATAGGTTTAATAGTTCTATTTTAGATTTCTGTCCCTTTCCCCATCTTCTCCCACTGGTTAGCCTTATGGAACGCAACCAGAACATATCTTGGCTAGCATGATGTATGCACCTACTCAAGCTGTTTCTCAGTCTACAGCACTGTCTTTTTAAAATGCTAACTTCTTGTTGAAAATATGGCATAAATTTTCCATCCATGTTATTATTAGACATACTGTAGCTATCTTGGCTTGAGGAAGGGTGAACATGGTCAGGACCCCTTAGCAATTGAGATGCACATGCAGCAAATAAGTCCAGCTGTGCTAACTTACCCTATAACTGTTAAGTGCCACAGTTTGCATTATCTTCTTGAAATGGTTACTTTTGCATTTATGTTTATTTTAAAATATTTAATATTTTGACCATGTGGTTATGTCATGGACTATAACTGATCTCCAGCCCCCCCCAAGTGCTCCAACTTGCATAGAAAATAATGCTTGTAGACAAATTGAATCATTTTGCCACTGTATTCTGGCATGTTTGTGTGTGTGTGTGTGTGTGTGTGTGTGTGTGTGTGTGTGTGTGTGTGTGTATGTGTTTGTGTTACTGAAGCAAGAAATGTACAGCTGTCATTTTTCACATCCTTTTCAAACAGTTTTTGAATCTGTGGTGCCAAATGGCATGGTCGCTCTGCAAAATCTCCTTTCCGCTAATGAACTGATATTGTCACTGTTCATGTGGTGGGGTCACAAAAAGCACATGCTGAAAACTTGGAGTGAAAATACCAAGAAACACCAAGGGCATTAGGGTTTCTGACCATAACACCCTGCACTGCAGGGACAGACAGGCATCAGGTTGTGACTGGGATTGTCAACAGTAATGCTCATGCCATTCCATCCCCATAGGTTCACAGTTCATAGGTTCATAGAAGTGTACGAGCAATGTAGGCATACGTAAGGATACCCATTGTATGCTCACCACCCAAGTATCCTATGGGTGGAAATCAAACTTTTTGTTTCCCATATGTTTATCTAATCTTTGTTTGAAGGTACTTAGATTATCACTATTAACAACACTTACAGGTAAGTTATTCCACAGTCCCATGACTCTCTGTGTAAAAAATAGACTCCTTCTAGTGGATATGCATTTTTCTCCAATGAGTTTATGACCATGACTCCTAGTTGACTTAACGTTGGAGGCAGTAGTAAGTCCAATTGTGGTTCTTAGATAATCATTTTTTAAGGTTTGGTATACTAAGATTAGGTCTCCCCTTATTTGTCTGTATTTTACACAAAATAGATTAAGTTTTTTTAATCTATCTTCGTAACTATTATTATGTAAAGATGATACTTTTTTAGTGAATTTACGCTGAACACCCTCTGCGAGTTTTAAACCCCCAATAGAAGTTGGTGCACAAAACTGAGAGCAGTATTCCAAATGAGGACGTACCAGACTGGTGTAAAGTGGTGTAATAACTTTGCAGTCTCTGCTTTTGATATTTCTTAAAATAGAACCAATTATTTTATTACATATTTTGACTTTAGTTATATTATTTTTTTCGAAAGTTAAATTATCTGAGATTATGACACCCAATTCCTTTTCTTCCGAAATACTTTTTAGATTAACATTGTTTAAGAAATAGATGAAGGGGATGTTATTTTTGTCCAAATGTAAGACTTTACATTTGTCAACATTAAAAAACATTCCATAAGCCTTTGCCCAATTTGATAGGTTATTTAAGTGATTTTGTACAGAACATTTATCATGAAGTGTGCTTACCAAACTACCCATTTTACAGTCATCAGCATATTTTGCGACCCATATCTTATCAGTTGTAGGCAGTGTAGAAACCATAATATTAAACAGTATTGGATCCAGGACAGAGCCCTGGGGAACACCACTAGTTACCACACCCGTCGCAGACAGGTGACCCTTGACTGATACCTGTTGAGTTCTGTTATCCAGCCATGACTATATCCAGTTTATAATATTGGGTTGCAGATTAACTTTGACCAATTCTTGTAATAAAACTTTATGTGATACTTTATCAAAAGCCTTGGAAAAATCTAAAAATATCACATCTACTGGAATACCCAAGTCCAAAGCGGCACTTACTGGTTCAAAGAAATGTAGTAGATTGGTCAAAACTGATCTTTCAGTCACAAATCCATGTTGAAAGATATCGACTAATTTATATCTTTCTAAATGATCTATAATATGGGCTTTAAGAGATTTTTCCATAATTTTATCTATGATGGAAGTCAGGCTTATGGGGCGATAATTATTTGGGTAATTTTTTGAGCCACCCTTATGTATAGGTGTAACTATAGCCTCCCTCCAGGCCTGAACAACTTTACCTTCTCTGATTGATGAATTAAATAACACAGCTAGAGGACCAGAAATTGAGTGACTGATTTTTTGCAAAAATCTGGGTGGAATACCATCAGGACCAGGAGAGCTGTTTTTTTTAAAGATTTAATTTGTTTTACAACCTCTATTTTTGTAAAGACAGGAAAACTAGAGTTATTTGCAAGAAGAGGCCTATTTGCAACTTTCTTAGTTTCGAAAACTTTTAGAAATGGCTCATTTAGAATTGTGGCAGTGGTTGTTTCATCTAAAATAGGTATGTCATTGATGTTAAAAGGTCCTATTGTTTGATGTCTTTCTTTCATGGAAGCAATATAATTATAAAATTGTTTTTTGTTATCTTTAACTTTAGTAACTAAGTTGAATTCAATTTTAGATTTAGATGATTTAATCATGTGTTTTAATTTTTTAGCTGCAATTTTGTATTTTTCCAGGAGACTGTTGGAATTGTTTTTTTTGTATTTTCTGTATAGTTTTCTTTTTTTTTGTAATTGTTTCTTAATTTTTGAAGACCACCAAAGAGGCACACATTTTTTTGTTACACTACTTTGTTCTATAGGGAACCCAATTAGAGAGACAAATATTGATTTTGTTATTGATTAAATCCCAAATTTGTAATAGATTTAAGTTGTTTAGTTCAGTCTCACAATTCCATTTTGATAGAAAATCATTTATTTTTTTATAGTTAGCTTTATTAAAGTTTTTGATTTTAGTGATGCCATTTGTGCATGGCAGTTCTGCTATGTATTCATATTTGACCATACAGTGATCACTATCACCCAAAGGAGGAAGTATTTTAATGTTATCAATTTTCTCATTAACATTAGTGAGTACAATGTCAAGGATATTGTTGCCACGGGTAGGTTTGCTTACTGTTTGTTCTAGGTTAGATTCAAGAAAAACATCCATAAACATATTTTCAATATTTGAAGCTGATGTGTAATTGTCCCAATTAACAGTTGGAAGATTAAAGTCACTCATCAATATATAGGGAGTATCAGTGTGTACCTCAGATATTTCTTCTATTAAACTAAGATTTTCATCATTGGTTGGACTAGGAGATCTATATATTAACCCAATTACTAGTGGACTATGGGGGAGAAAAATTTTAACCCATAAGCTCTCATTTGTACTTGTTTTAGTTTAAATTGTGTTTGCTTTCAGGTGTTCATCGATATATAATATAACACCTCCTCCATTTTTATTTTCATTTCGGTTTTTGTAAAATTTATTATATCCTTTTATGTCAGTGTTCCAATCATCATCCTTATACCAAGTTTCAGTAACTCCACAAATTGATATTTTTGTGCATGAAAGATGTAAGTAAGTTCTTCTTTTTTCTTATGTAAACTTCTGGCATTAGTTAATATAACATTTATGTTTGGTTTACAGATGGAACCAGTAGTATTCATTTGGGTGAAATTATGGTTACTTATAGATGTGGGATTTGGAACAAAATTGAATGGTTGAGGTTCAAGAGTTGTATCTATATCATACAACTCCCCCCTTACTGGAAGTTTAAACAACCATTAATAGAATGGACTATGCTTTTGCACAAAGAGCCTACTACCCCTCCTACTGAGATGAAGTCCGTCCCAACAATAGAGGTTTGATTTCCCATAAAAGTCCTCCCAATGGGTGATATATTGTATATCCTGTTTAAGACACCAAATTCTCAGCCAATTATTTATTTCTCTCATTTTACATTGTTGGGAGAGATTTGCTCTTGGAATAGGCAAGATTTCAGATAGGACTACCTCACATCCTAAGTCCAATAATTTATTTGTTAATGCTACATAATCTTCTTTTAGTTTTTGAAAATAATCCTTTAGAACATTGTTGGCTCCTATGGGAACTATTACCAAGGGTTTAGAACCTGAGTTTTGTAAGATAGTGCTGGACATCTCTGTGATGTCAATAATGCCAGTGCCCCTGAAACTAGAAAGAGTTCTATTTGTATTGTCACGGTTGCAAATGATTCTATCAATATGTTTAATGATAGAGTCTCCTAGCACTATAACTTGTCTTTTTTTGCAAGCTTCATCTTGATTTTGGTCCAAATTGTCACAATTTTCTAGTAAAATCAAGGGATTTACATCAACCAAGTCATGATTCATAGTCTCTCTGGTGTCAATAACATTTTGTGAAATGCTGGGAAAAGGGGAGGGAGAATTAAACTCTGCTTTTGAAAGATTCATATTTGTTGTAGTAAATATTGAATTTTCTGTATTTTCAAACATTTCAGCAATGGGGACACTTGTTGATTCTGGGTCGTAGCCTATATCCGAAATATTTATTAAGGGATCAAAGGAATTAAAAGTGGAAACCATAAATTGGTCTGCGCTTCTGCCCTTTTTTGTTTTTTTGGGGGGTTTGTAGAGTGTTCCAATCTTCATCTGTATTATCAAATGGATCTTCTTCCCTTGTTCTTTTAACACTAACACTTTTTTTCTCTTTTGTTCAGGGGATATTTCAATAGATTATTGACAAGAGGTGATAGTTTCATTTGTCTTCTGGCATTTTGACAGTGATTTAAGTTTTTTCCCCTGATGTTTTGACTTTTTTCCTACCAGATGGACTTTGGTGGATTGAGAACTATCACTACCTCACCCTGCAGCAAGTGACAGGTATCGAGGTTTGCCTTTGACTTTTCAGCCCAAAAACTAACTCCATTCTCTTATACTGTACCCATTTCAGTGTATTTCCTTATGGAATGGGGTGAGTGTAAAGTCTGGAAACCCCAAGGCACATCTCAACTCTTGTCTGTGTCTGCAGGGTAGGGTGAGGTGAAATGGCATGAGTGTTATGGGCAATGACCCAAAGGCACAGCTGAATGCCTGTCCATGTCTGCGCAGTGGGGGTAGGGTTGGCGTCACTTCAGTACTTCACTACCATTCCTATTCTTTCTGTCTCTGTGTGTGTGTGTCTCTCTCTCTCCCTATCTATATGTCTATGTAATTATCTATCTTTCTATTAATTGCATGCATCACTATTTTTACCTATTTCTAAAACAAACCTGCATATCACATTTGCCTGCACTCTGAGCACAAATTTGTACTCCACTCCTACATAGACTTCATACTTTCTTAATACTCCCATTATCACAAGCATAACTACCTTGCCCTTATCAAAAGTGACCCCCTCTTAAAGTTAATATCACATTTTCTCTAACAGTCCATCATCATTACACCTGACCTCCTGACATCAACACATTGCTTAAATATAAGTTACATCACCTCATGGACAAAAACTCTGTTTCTCTTAAAAAATTAAAATAAATAAATAAATGTGCAAATAATCGCAAGGCTGAACATATGCCAGCCATTACTTTTTCATATATTGCCACCTTCTGTACCATGATAGGGATTTGCATGTTTCCCTTGATGCTTTGCATTATTGGGATATTGGCAATTACGTTTTCTTTAAAATTTGGCTGTCTGGCCAATATCATCCAAGATAACACATACATCAGTGACATTTGCTCTAGGGTTCTTTTGTAAGTTTCCTATTCCTTCCATTTAAATGTACACCTCCATATATTTTCCTAATAATGTGTATGACTTCCTTAGAACAGAAACTAAAACAAATCTTACTGCTTACAAATCATTGTGTTGTTTCTCCATACCTCCTTAACAATTCTACACAATTTCACTAACTTCATTATGCAGCCATGGTGGATCTGACCAGATTTTCTTTTCTATTAGCTCTAGGTATTGGAAGGATTTCAGACACCATGATGTCACACCCTCTTTTTTCCAAAGTGTCAACCAGTGATATATAACTACTCTGTATGTCCTCAGTGTTAAATTTGTTAACATAATTTGTTCCAGCATGAACTACCACAACTGGATTGCTGCCAGCTTGTTTAAGAATGTTAGGCACCATCCTTTCGATGTCCTGTATCCATGCACCATTAAAACTAGAGCATGATCTGTTTTCTTTGTCCTGCTTACTGTACATATCTATTTGTCTGAATATTTAATGACTGAGTCCCCAAGGACTACTACCTGCCTAATTGCCATATTTGTTCCCTCAGCTATGATTGACTTTTTCTACTAGGTCACCTGAGCAGTCAATCAGGGAGGAGCAGTAGACACTGTGTACCTGGACTTTAGCAAACCCTTCAACACTGTCCCCCACAGAAGGCTAGCTAACAAATTAGAGCATACAGAAGTCAGTTATAAGATAGTGAATTGGATCATCAACTGGCTGCAAGATAGGATACAGAGAGTGCTTGTCAATGGATCATTATCAAATGAAGGCAAAGTAACCAGCGGCATTCCACAGGGGTCTATGCTGGGACCTATCCTCAGAAGGTTTGCCTGTTTGCAGATAACACAAAACTCTGCAACAAAGTAGACACACAGGAGGGAGCAAAAAGTATGGAAGCAGATGTAAAAAAACTTATGGAATGGTCTAGGGATTGACAGTTGAAGTTTAATGCCAAGATGTGCAAGGTTATGCACATAGGAAAAAGAAACCTATGGAAAAAGTGCACACTGAGAGGGCATGAGTTAGAGGAAACAAAGACAGAAAGAGACCTTGGAGAACTCATTGCAGATGACTTAAAGGTTGGAAAACAAAGTGAAAAGGTAGCACAGAGGGTGAGTGGCATCCTTGGTGGCATTAGTAGGGGAATTACAAGTAGAAAGAGAGAGGTTATCGTTCCTCTCTACAGATCCTTGGTGAGGACACATTTAGAGTACGGTGGTCAGTTTTGGATGCCCCTCCTCAAAAAAGACATGGACCACCTGGAGACAGTACAGAGAAGGGCTACAAAGATGATGCATGGACTGCATCATGAGCCATATGAGGCAAGACTCTGGGAACTAAATCTATACACCCTTGAGCAGAGAAGAAACAGAAGGGACATGATCAAAACTTTCAAGTACTTTAAGGGAATGAACACAATACAAACAGAAAACCTCTTTCAGCAAAATAGGGCTGCACTTACAAGGGGCACAACTTATGTCTGGTGGGAGGCAGGTTCAAAAGCAACCTCAGGATTACTTCTTTACAGAAAGGGTTATAGACCCATGGAACAGCCTACCTTAGGAGGTGGTGGAATCCAAGACAGTACACGAGTTCAAACTTGCATGGGACAGACATTGTGGATACATCAGAGTAAAGTCTAAATAGGGATGTGGGAAGACACACAAGCAGACTAGATGGATCATGTGGTCCCCATCTGCTGACATAATTCCTATGTGCCTATGTTCCTATGTTATGAAACCCCATTAACCCTCAAGAACCAAAACAATGTTCACATGCTTGTTTTATTGTTTTGCAGAATAGCTAACTATATTCATTCTGAGAATCAATCCCCCCACACAAATACTCCACAACAGCCTGTATTGCCCCATTAATTTATAACACTTTTTAGTACATGACATTTATGATTAGTATCATGATCAGTAAGACCTTCACTCATTATAATTTACATATATTTTATTGTCATACATTCCCATTCAATGATTTGTTGTAGTGTTTAGATAGTACTAGCTGTGGAGGGTTTCATTGTATAGACCACAAGCAGCTCAATAAGAAAGATCGACACTTTAAGTCACTGAGATTATGCATGTGCATCTGCTGTCTTGGAGACCTTATAGAGCTTGTGGTTGTGAATGTCAAACACAAGGTCAGATTCTGTGGAAAGCCTTATGAAAATGGAACATAAACACTGCAGTTTTGCTACTGCTGCTGCCGACAATGCATTGTATGTGGAAAACAGCAGGTAAAAATCTGATGACAGTTGCTCTTTAAATCAATGTGTTTATAGGACCTCCACATTTCCACCATTGTTATTTCTGCACAGCTCTCCAAGTACTTACCTGCCCAGGGCAGCTTCTACTAATATTATTTTGTTTTCCTGGATAATGCTTCATAAATATTCTCTGTGGTGCCCAAGGCCATGAGGAGAAGGCACACATACATGTACATACTGCATAACTCAGCACAATGGCATATGTAAAGTGTAATTTTGTCATATAGAGTTCCAAAGTATTTCAACAGTTTTTTGTTTAAAAGTGAAAAAACTGACCTTTTTTATTTTCTTAATATCAGTATCTTCATTGGGTGTGGCAGTCTGATTGGACTGAATACGCTCATTGTCTTTGAGTAAATTAGCAATCTGAAAAGAAAAAAATAACAGATGAATAGAAAAAGTGCAAACATGCCCACAAAAGATTACACTATTTTCAACTGATGACTGGTTTGTTTTTTCTAAAGGCTTTTTAAAGGTTAACAAACTGATTTACTGTGCTACAGAAAATGTCTTGTGAGGATTAATTCTGTCCCCCAGTGAAGAAGCTGGTGGGTTAGTGAAATAGACTGGGAACAAAGTTTTGGGCTAAGATTACTATTGTTTAAGATGTGTCCCTGATTTTGGTCTTTTGCATCTGACTATTTTAAGCCTTGCTTCTGATTTATGGGGCAGGATTTGGGAGGTATGATAACAAGCATGCTCTGTATTGGACTGTAAATGTCAAGAGCCACTGCTACCCTAGCTTTCCCAAGGAGTTCTTAGAGCTCTTTTTGGTGAGAAGTGTGGTCTGAGCAAAAAAAAAAAAAAAAAAAAAGAAAAATACAGCATATGGTTTGCAATTTCTAGCCATTACTATTGGCAGCTACACAATCAAAGTAGCTCTTTAACCTATATTGTTAAAGCACAATACTTTACAGAAATAAAAATCTGCCAAAAATCTCTTTGACCTGGAACGTAGTGACCCTATATTCCAGTTCTTTTCAGCTGATGGAGATCCAGTTGCTGACCCAAACAATAACAGGCATTGTTCACCACCACTTCACCAGTTGAAACTTTAGAAACCCCCAATCCCAGATGTCAACCCCCAACATGACCCAGTCAGTCCTCATACTCCCCCAACAGCATCCTAAAGGGGAATGGTCAGCACTAAGAGCCATATGTCCAAGTGTGAGGCTGGTTTCAATTTGTACTTTGTATACAAAACTTTTTTTACTTACTGTTGCTAACATTATAAAATTATTTTACTGAAGAAGACTGTACTTAGCCCTGGGAGAACAGTGGGGCCAGCAAACATCTAATCTGAGCTCATAAATTATCTAACGTGCACTGCAGGATATTGAATCTACCACTATGGCAGCCATGCTCTGATGTCAGCTGAAGCAGAATCTGGGATTTCTGCTAACAGCAAATGTCTGCTTGGAAATTAACAGAGTCTGTCTGATACAGTTTACTACACTGGAGTAAAATGTAAGTAAAAAAATTGTTTTTGTACACAAAGTGCACATTGAGACATACCTCACACTTGGGTTTGGGGTTTTTTGTGCTGATTGTTTCCCTTTAAATAACCTTAAATCTCACTTACGCAGTTCATAACAAAATAATTCTGCAACATAATCCAGAATACTATTCTGAATAAAAGTATGGGAGCAGTTATAGCAGAGGCCAAACTGGTTAAGCTAGCAACCCCCCAAATCTCCAAATCCATCACTGACCTATTTAACCTCTGCTTTACCATGGCATACTCCCATTTACAAGGAAATGTACTATGGTTACACAACTCCACAAGGGAGCATTGTCCCAGACAGTTACAGTATTGATCAGTCTCTGGTCCAATCCATTTTATTTATATAGTGCCTCTTACAAAACAGTAAAAGCAATATATGTTGCAACAGAATTGAAAAAAAAAAGAAAACATAAACAGTGTCTTTAAATACATTTAAATTAAATAAAATACAGAAAAAACACACTATACATATAATACATAGAGGGTAAGTCCCTGTGGATTGAAATGGAGGGAGTCTATTCAGAGGTGGAGTATATGTGTGGAGGAGTGCCACAAGGAACAAAGTTAGGACCATTATTGTTTTTGAGAATGATAAATGATTTACAAACTGAGGGACCATGTATCAAGGGAATGGATGATACCACTGCAATTGACAGATTTGGCAAAATAAGTCAAAGTACTATACAAAATGACCTGGGAAAAATTGAGGAGTGGTCCAAAGTAAATCTGATGCAGATAAACCTAGATAAAACTCAAGAAATTAGATTTGGGAAAACAAATAAATTGGTTGAGCCCCCTTTTTGGAGGGGTTGAAGTAAAAAGGGTAGAAAGTGTAAAACTTTTGGGAATTACCATTTAACATTATTTGGGATGGAAAGAACAGTTGGAGAGGATGTTAAAAAGAGGAAATTCAAGGGTATACCTCCTGACTACGTTAAAAAGAGCCAGTGTTAGTGAGGAGGACTTAGTATATTACTGTACTGTAATTAGGCCAATATTTGAATATGGTGCCTCAGTATGGGATGCAGGAATCACAAAAATTGAAAGCAAAGAGTTAGAAAGAATACAAAACAGGTCATTACAAATAATTTTAAGAACTGAGGTCTCTTAGGAGAATGTTTTAAAAAACTATAATCTGGTAAGGTTAGATGAAAGGAAAAAAGACATGGCAAAGAAATTGTTCATGGAAACTTGTGACCCCAACATAAATTGCATTTCCTGTTACTTCCAAAATATGTGGCTGTGTATAGTCTAAAGAAGCAGGTTAGATTGCGAAAACCAATTTTTAGAACAGAGCAGTATAGATCATCCTTCTTTATGCATTTTTAGATGAATGAATCCTTTTCCAAGTGCTCTGTTTGTGTGAGATGGATAAAGTAGCATTGATGTATTACATTTATGTGAAAATTGTTTTTCAATATTGCATAGGCCTTCTTGTATGTAGTGACATGTTAACTCTGTAATTTGAATTTTATATAATTTTTTACAAAGTTGTTTTTTTTTTTGCTAATTGTATATAACTTCAGCCACTACTCACTTGCAGGGTTGTTTGGCTGCAATATATTGTTGAATAACTAAACTACACGTGCAATACAGATATGGGTGGCAAACCAACCTTCAAGATGCTTCATAGGCCAAGGAAAACTAGTGAGTTTTTAATAATGATTTTGAAGAGTCTAAAAATTTAGCCTGTCAAATTTGTAAGAGGAATACATTCCACAGCTGTGTGCCTTTACAGAAACATAGAAACATAGATGGTGATGGCAAAAAAAGACCATTGGTCCATCCTGTCTGCCAATAAACTCTAACAAACCTGGAAATTATTGTCCATACAGTGTTGTAACCCACACTATTCACCCCATGCTCTCTACCCTACTGCTACCACCCTAAGCAACCACCAAGCCCTTCACTGTGACCCAGCCATGTTCGAAACCATTGATAGGTTTGGTGCTAATCATATCAGCTGTCAGATTGTTCCATAGCTTCACCACCCATTCTGTAAAAAAAGTTCTTACTTTCCTCTTGAACCTCTTCCTCTCAATTTCCACTCATGTCTCTGTGCTCTTGATCCAGTACTGATGTCACACAATTCATCACACTTTACCTTGTTTATTCTTTTCAGGAACTTGAAGGTCACTATCATATCTCCCTTCCTAATCTAAACTCTTGTGAATACATGTTCAGTGCCTTGAGTTGATCCTCATAAGATCTGCCCTGATGGCCATAAATCAATATGGTCACTCTTCATTGCACTGTCTCTAGCCTCTCCTTATCTCTCCTCAGGAGAGAACTCCAGAACTGGGCATAGTATTCCAGGTTGGGCCTCACCACTGATCTATTTATCTATAGACAGGTTGTAATACCTTCTTCCTTCTGCTGTTAATACCCCTTCCTACTGTATACACCCCAGCAATTCATATATTTATTCATACATTGCCAAAAAAAAAAAAACTTTGTTAATGCACTAGTTAGGGTTAAAGTGACAAAAGTAGGGAAATGTGGCAGTAGGGTTTCCAACCATAACACCCCTCCTGCAGGCAGTAACAGGATAAACCATTCACCTCTCTTGCCTCTTTGTAAATCAGTTGTGGGGTGTGCCTTGGGTTTGTCAACCCTAACACTCACCCCATTCCACAGTAAATAAGCTGAAGTGGTTACAGTATATGACAATGGGGTGAGCGTTAGGGTTGGCAACCCCAAGGCATACCCCATGACTGATTTGCAAAGAGAAAAAAGAGCAGTGAAGCCATAATGTTTTTCCTGTTGCTGCCTGCAGGGGTTATGTGTGTATGTGTGTGTGTGGGGGGGTGTGTGTTAGGGTTGGCAAACCTAATATCACATTTCCATACTTTAGTCACTTTAACTCTGACTAGTGCATTAACAGAGTTTTTTTGCAATGAATTGTTTTACTTTTTGAGATAGTATCATGGTATCCTTATTTGACTGTGCAAGCGCAGGGCCCTCTGGGCCATGCACTCCCATTCATCCATAATTTTTCAGATAGTATAATTGTAACCTTATTTGGCTATCGGAGCACAGGGCCCAGAGGGACCTGCACTTCCATCCCTAGATTGTTGTACATATCTATGTTGCTGTGAATGGCCCCCCAGGCACTGCTTTTCCATTAGTAGCACAACAGCAACCAAACTGTCACCATAGTCTTCTTATTGCCCCACCTCATTAACCCAGTACTAAAACTTTTCAAATCCCCCTGAAACATCATTCTGCTCCACCGCAACATGATGGTACATCAGCGGTACAAAAACACATTTTGGCAAAGATTTGAAAAATTATAGTTGTCTCATTCATCAGGTGGTATAAAGAAATGGCTATGTTGAAAATTTGGGGTCAAAATAATGAAACATACAAAAGTTGCTAGTAAGCGTAGCTTAATTTCAACAGATAATGATAACTCTACATTTTAAGATATTTTTACCCAAAATTTTGAACATACCCTTCTTATAACCCCCACTTCATGAACAAGAGCAGTGAGGGGAGTGTGCGGTGGAGGACCAGGGAAAAGCATCTAGCTTAAATAGGTACTTCTGCTCAGTATTTACTGAGGAGAAGGTAGAGCAGGGCTCACAGCTCAGCACAATGGACACAGGAGGGAGGGAGGTGTGCACAAGTCCCTTCACAAAAGAAGGGATCCTACAAGACCTCACTAAGCTCAGGGTGGACAAGGCAATAGGACCTGATGGCATACATCCCAGGGTACTGAAGGAGTTAAGGGTGGAACTAGCAGAGCTATTAGCAGAACTGTTTAGTGAGCCTTTGAGCACACGAGAGGTCCTAGAAGACTGGAGAAGGGCTTATGTGATCCCACTCCACAAGATTGGCAGCAGGGAGGAGGAGGCAGGGAACTACAGACCAGTCAGTCTTACCTCAGTAGGGGGCAAGATTATAGAGGCACTCCTTAAGGAAAGGATCGTGCAACACCTGGAATCCATAGGAGCACCGGATCTAAGTCAGCATGGGTTTACAAAAGGAAGGTCCTGTCAAACTAATCTCATAGATTTCTTTGACTGGGTAACCAGAGTGGTGAACCAAGGGGGTGCAGTTCATGTCATCTACTTTGACTTTAGGAAAGCTTTCGATACTGTTCCAGACAGAAGATTGATTAATAAGCTGGGTATGCTCAAGGCGGGTCAGAAGTTGGTCAACTGGGTGGCAGACTGGTTGGCAGGCAGAAAACGGAGTGGTGGTAAATGATATACAGTCAGAAGAGATGCAAGTCACAAGTGGGATACCTCAGGGATCAGTCCTGTGGCCAGTCCTCTTCAATATCTTCATCAGTGACACTGCAGATGGACTGGAGGGTAAGGTTTGCCTGTTTGCAGATGACACTAAGATCTGCAACTGAGTAGATAGTCCAGATTTGGTGAGCAGAATGAGAAGGGATCAGGAAAAACTGGCAAAATGGTATGAAGAGTGGCAACTGGGGTTTAACACAAAGTGCAAGATCATGCACAGAAGGAAGAGAAACCCTGAAGTTACCTATAAGTTAGGAAGGGGGTTGCTGGCAATCACAAGGGAAGAAAGAGACATGGGCATCATCATCACAGATGACTTGAAATCATCCAAGCAGACAACTAAAGCAGTAGATAAGGCTAGAGGAATGTTGGGGTGTATTAGAATGGGTACCACAAGTTGTAAGAGGGAGATAATCCCTCTTTACAAGACAGTGGTTAAGCCCCATATGGAGTACTGCATGCAGTACTGGAGGTCCCACCTGCACAAGGACATTAACAAAATGGAGGCAGTCCAGAGAAGGGCAACCAAAATGGTTCAGGAACTGCATCAGAAAACATATGAGGACAGATTAATGGAGCTCCATATGTATACCCTAGAGCAAAAGAGGGAGAAAGGTGATGTGATCGAAACATTCAAACATCTTAAGGGCATTAACAAGGTGAAAGAGTCTAACATGTTTCAATATAAGAAAAATATCAGGACAAGAGGACACAGTATGAGATTAGAGGGAGACTGATTAAGGGATAATGTGAGGAAGTTCTTTTTCACAGAAAGGGTGGTGGATGAATGGAACAGCCTACCTCTGGAAGTGGTGGATATGAATACAGTGCTGGGCTTCAAACAGGCATAGGATAGGCATAAGGGAGCAATACAGATGCATATGAATAAATAGGCCATTGACAGAGTAAAGGCCTATGGCACATTCATAAGGTAGAAAAAGTGGGCAGACTGAATGGGCCATGTGGTCATTATCTGCCATCAACTTCTATGTTTCTGTGTTTAAAGTTTTCAAATCTCGCCAAAAAGGTTATTCATCAAGTGACTGCAAATTCACCTTATGGGCCAAAATTACAAAATTTCAGTGACACGGTTCATAAGGTGGGGTTTCAAAAAAGACATGTTGAAAATTTGGTGTCAAAATATACAAAAATGTCCAAGTTTTGCAGCAAAGTTGAAAACCCCATTGAAATACATGGGATCACATTTACCTTATTTCTTATATACTGTAGCTGTTGCCTGTTCTCGCAGCAAGTCGTGTCTTTGATGGGAGAGTGGATCTTCACACTGGGACCTGTTCAGGTGAGTGAGGCTGTGTGTGGGGGCCTGGAGGGTGTGGGGTAGTAGGTGCTCAGTGGGAGGCTGGGGTGGGGGGGGTTACATCACCAAAGGACCTCTTGTTTTACAATTAAAAAAAACAGACATCGAGGGACTGTTTTCTTTTTCAGTGTCTGATGGACATTGGGGGGGGGCAATGGATACCAGGGATAAAGTGGACATTGGGGGGTGCCACTTGACCCCAGGGAGATAAATCATCTATATAATATTAAAAAAAATACTTGGAGGGCAATTGGAGGGTGGCGGCACCACTAGACACCAGGGCAATATACAGTATTTGCGAGTTTCATTTTGCCTTATCAGAATAACACAAAGACAGTATGAAAAAGAATGGACAAAAGTACAGTACTCATATTCAATAGGCCACCTGTGGAGAATTTACAATATGTTTGCAAAGTTTTCTTGGGTAAAAAAATCAGAGGCTTCTATAAATCAGAAAAACAGCTGCTAGAAAAAAAGCCTACTGAACCAGAAAGTCATCACATTTATCTTGATTTATCTTTCCTTTCATAATATTTTGTCTCAGAGGAGTATACAGTGTATGTTATAAATCATATGTTTTGGATAAAGTATCCTTCATCAGTGAACATCACTGTATCTGCATTAAAACATAATAAAACATTTGTAAAAAATCCTAATAGTCTGTTACATCCAAATAACTTATAAGCCCACACAACCCAGAAGAGATCTCATCCACCACTTAAAGTCTGGTAATATCTCCTGGTGCACCAGTTATCTGTCTGACTGCTCATAGCGTGTAAAAATTAATGGGACCTACTCAGACATCTGTCCCATCTTTTCTGAGGTTCCCCAGGGCTCCATTCTGGGCCCCTTACTATTCTCCCTTTACCTTAACACCCTTCCACTCTCTTGCTCGGGGAACATTCTATTGTACGCTGATGATGCAGTCATCTTTGCCTCAAGTCGTAACCCTATTGCCCTCCAGGGACTCGCTGCAGAAGTCCTTCACTGAAGCCGAGGGCTGGTTCAAGGAACATAGATTGGTGATAAATCTTAAAAAAACCAAAACCATGTTCTTCTCTCATCCCCAAAACAAGTCCTGCAACTTCAAACTCCTCATTCACTCTTGGTCCTCATTCCCACTCGAACAAGTTTGCTCCTATAAATACCTAGGGATCCATTTTGACCCCTCCCTCTCCTTTCATGGACACATCACTGCCCTAGCCACTGCCACTAATATCTGATTGGGCATCTTACATCTGTATAAACACTGCCTCCCCCCAGAGGCTCTTTGACTCACAGTCACCTCCTCTATCCTGTCCCTAGTGGACTATGGACTGCTGGTGTATGGTGCTGCTGATCAGACCGCACTCCATAAAATTCTTTACTCTGAATAAGGCCTGCAGGTTAATCACTGGAGCACCTAGGATGACACACACCTGTCTACTGTATGCTAAAGCGCTGGTGCACTTGATCTCGCAGGCGCCTCAAATATCTTACCTGTACCCTTACAAAAAAGACCCTCCTTGGACTTTCCCCACCAGGATTGACCACCACCATATCGCTCTGTCCCACTAGTTCATACTCGGACCTCTGGGAAAACCTCTCTTGTTATCCCTAGAGCTAGGACCTCTCACGGCCAAAGAGCCTTCAGCTTTAGGGCCCCCTCCTGGTTCAACACACTGCCCCCCTCCATCTCCGAAGCTCCAACTATATCGTGCTTCAAAACTTCCTTACGTAACCACCTTATTAACACCCGATGCTGTAACTGCCACTAGTCAAAGCCATGACTCAATACTTATGATAAAGCTTGTTACTAAGCTGCTAAGGACAACATAACTCTGGTATTGTTTGCATCCATCCTACCTGTACCAGCTTGTTTGTATCTATGTCTTAATTTACTGTTATACTTATGTGTTGTACTGCTATACTGTGTATTTTGGTTTGTCTTACTGTGACAAGGTACCTTTGTAAATGAGCCTATGGCTCAAAGGTTTTCCAAACTGCTGTTTAAATAAAATAAATAAAAAAATAAATAAATAATAACTTGTTGTAGCACAGGTATGAATAGTCTCTGAATATCCACAACCTATAAGGTCAGAATAAACCACTGTTACTTATGTCCACTTGATTATTTCTCCAAAATCATTTTATATAGATATTTAACACTGAATATATTTATATTCTCAATTTATATTAAACAGTTTTTTTTTAAACTGCCCGATTTCTTCACAAATATCAAATCATATGTTCAAAATACCTTATAATGAGGTAAACACTGGAATTCCTTTATATATTTTTTCATTATTTCCAGAATGTCCTGTTACAAATTAACAGAAAAAGAGAATGCTATATCTATCTATCTATACATACATATATGTCTATATATATATCTATATATATATATATATATAGATATATATATATACATATATATATATATCTATATATATATATATATATAGTTATGTAGGGGTTCAGTGTGCATATTCCATTTATGCAATAGGTTTAGATGTTGTGTGAATGTTTTGATTTTAGTAAGGTGTAAATAATTTGTTAAAACAGGGAAAAGAAAATTGAATTGTATGCTGTTTTTTTGCTAATTATAAACAAAATGGTATCTATAAATGAAACACCACTCATTTTGTAGATATTTTTGTGCTGAACATTTTTTCATGTTCACAGTACCATGATATAATTTTTTGTTTTAAAGTTATTCACATTTGTTTGTCAAAAAAGTGAAAAAAAAATTAAATGTTCTTCTGTTTTCTTGCTAATTATAAAAATATATAAGGTATCTATCAATGAAACATCACTCATTTTGTAGATAATTTTGTGCTGAGCAATTTTCATGCTGTCAGTACTGTGGTATCTTTTTTGTTTTAAAGTTATTCCCATTTGAATATGGTTAGTACTGCTTCTGAGGCTGAACATTCTAAATGAATTCTGAAGAGATTTGTGACATAGTAACTGTGTGGATAAATGGATACTATGGTGATAAATGTATTACAATAGTATCATAGATAAATGGTTTTATTCTACAGTTTTTATCATGATCCCTGTTGCCTGAATATATATATATATATATATATATATATATGGGCGGTCACGCCCCTATAGTTAGGGTTATGAAGGCACTTTAATGTTAAACCTGAAATTTTGTGCATTAATAACTTTGGACCTGTTCAATGGATTTGCATACAATTTGGTATGCACAGTGGGGCATGGTAGATCTCTTGATTTACCAAATTGTGTTTTGGTCAGACTTACAGTTTTTGCGCAGTGAATCACTGCAAAATGCAGTTTTTACCAGTTTTGAGGGCAGTTTTTTGATTTTGTCTGTGGCGCTGCATGGCCATCATGTGGCATGTTGGTCTGAAGCATGGCTCATAGAAAGAGCTTGGGTCAAGGGATATGCCACTTTTTGTTTGGAGAAAAAATATTAATCCATTCAAAAGTTATTAAACTTTTTAGCTCCCATAATAAGTCTATGGAAACATGTATATGGTTGTTTTGCGAAAGAAGAATGGGGTCTTGGCCATCTGGTCACGCCTCATGATCAAAGAATTTGCAGGCTCACAATCAAAAAATCTTTGATCGTGAGAAATTTATCGATCACGATGACCGCCATCTTGTTTTCAGTTTGGAGCTGGAAAAAAAAACAAATATCTTAGCCCAGGGGTGACTTCTGAAGTAAAACTTGGATGGGTTTTGCTCAGGGGACTTCCCTCTATCAAGCCATGGTTTAATGTAGTTGTGTCAAAAAATGGTATTTTAACATTTTTAAATTATTTGATCACGGGCCTGCAAATTCTTTGGTCGCAAGATTTCTTTGATCGCGAGCTTTTTTTGTGAGGGTGGGACGAGATGGCCAGATTTTTGCTGGATCAGATGTCTCTGGGAGGGACCAGATAGCCCAAATTTCATAACCAAATGTCCTTTCACAATCAAAGACAATCTTTGATTGCGAGGTCGTCGCCGATTCTTGCGATTAAAGAATTTTTAAAAGTGCAAGAACTTTGAAATTAAATATCTTGGAAACGGTTTGGTCTTTTAACTTGAAATTTGGAGGGTGCTGAGGGAATGTCCTGTAGATGTGAATTATGGTATTTAGGGTCAGAACATTAAGTTGCTGTGGTGATATTGCATAACACAATTTACATTTTGTGGATAGCGTTCTGCATTGTGGTAGTGGCTTGGAATTTATACGGTAGCTAGCCTTACTGCCACAGAGGTATTTTCAGTGGTTAGGCATGTAAAATGTAAACAGGTGTGGAATTATGCCACTCTGATGAATAAAAATCTAAGCTTTAAAATTAAATATCTCAGAAGCGGTTTGGTCTTTTAACTTGAAATTTGGAGGGTGCAGAGGGGATGTCCTGTAGATGTGAATTATGGTGTTTAGGCATCAGAAAATTAATTTGCTGTGGAGATATTGTGTGACACAGTTTACATTTTTCAGATAGCATTCTGCATTGTGGTAGTGGCTTGACATTTAGAGGGTAGCTAGCCTTACTGCCATGGAGGTAATTTTCAGTGGTTAGATGTGTAAAATGTAAACAGGTGTGGAATTATACCACTCCAATGAATGAAAATTTGGTTTGTTTCAGTTGGTGGCCCTGCACTCCCCACCAATACATGTGATATTCAGTACTTGTACTGTTATGTTAGGCAGAAATTTAAGATAGGAGCGTGGCCTGCCCACACTCCACCAACTTGTGTGATTGTACTTTACTATGCTTTCTCAAAAGTAAGGAAATTCTTTGCAAAACTGCAACAGTTAGGGTTTTACAGTGACAAAATGAGGAAATTCACCATTAGTGTTACTACCCCTTGCACCCCATGACAACCCCACCCCCACCAACAGGCATCGGGGTGTGCGTTGGGGTGGTCGGTCCTAACTCTCGCCACTACATCAAGTCTGGCAAATTCAAAAATTATTTTGGGACTGGAGACATTTAAATCCTAGAATTCCAGATCATGAAAACTCTCCTGAACACTGCAACAGTTACTTATGTTGGAAAACTTTTGAAATGCACTTGAAGATGGGGGCCACAATAGATGATCAGCTACAAAGGTCCATTGCCTCAGAAAAAGAAAAGTGGCATACCATTCTAAAAATTATTCTTGATGCTATACTTCTCTGTGCAAAGAACAGCATGGCTCTCAGGGGGTCCATAGATATTACAGGACACACACATTCTGGAATTTTTCTTAATTTGCTAGAGCTGATAAGTCACTATAATCTGGAGCTTGCAGGGCACGTTGCCAACCATAAGAAGGGGTCTACCACCTATTTGTCTCCTACAATTCAGAACAAGTGTATTAACTTGCTGGGTTCCACTTTGAGGCATGAAATAATCTCAAAAATTAAGGAGACAAAATATTTCTCTATTATGTTTGATGGTACTCCAGATGTGGCTCACAAGGAGCAAATGTCTCAAATCATTCAGCATGTGAGGATGCAGGATAATGATTGCACTGCTGAGGAAAGTTTCATTGATTTCATCATCTCACATGAAAAGACAGGAAGTGGGCTAGCATCAGAAATTGAAAAGAAATTAAGTGATGATGGCTTAGATATAGCTAACTGTCATAGCCAGGGGTATGACAATGGCATTAATATGCCAGGAAAGTACTGTGGCATGCAAGCCCATATAGCACAAGTGAATGAACATGCTAGATTTGTCCCATGTGCAGCACATTCTCTTAATTTAGTTGGGGCCTATGCTGTGAGTGTATCAGTGGACATGGTATCATTTTTTGGCACAGTGCAGAGATTATTTACATTCTTTGTAGCTTCAACAAGCCACTGGGAGGTGCTGTCCCAAGCAGTAAAGGTCACTCTGAAGGGTCACACTGAAATAAGATGGTCTTCAAAGTTTCGCGCAGTTCACTTCTTTCATCTTCAAATACGTGATGTCTTAAAGGCATTGTACCAAATAAGTGAAAATGCAACTATTGCTGATGTGGTATTAACAGCCCAAAGCCTAATCAAGCAGATAGATTTCAAATGTCTTTGTACCCTAGCAATGTGGGACAAAATACTGAACCTGGCTGAATGAGTAAACCAACTGTGGCAATTTAAGGGATTGCCTGTTGATAGCACCTCAAAACATATCAGTGGATTAAAGGATGCACTGCAGCACATGCAGGATGATGGAATAAATTATGTTGTACAACATGCAGCAGAATTTGTTGAACAGATGTCACTGAATGCAGAATTCACAGAAAAAAGAAAGGTGAAAAGGATGGCCGATGAGAACGTCGAAGATGAAGGGCACTGGATTTCTGCTGAACAGGCTTTCAAAATGCAGTTCAACAATGTTCTAGACACCCTCATTTCCCAGATTCAGTGAAGGTATGAGGCATTGTCTGAAGTGGCTGCTGACTTTAACTTCCTTACAGGGCTATCTTTCTCAACAATGGAAGTCAGCGATTTAAAGAAATGTGCAGCAGATCTGGCAATGAAATATTCTAAGGATCTAGATGATTGTGAGATAGTATATGAGGTAGAGCGCCTCAAATTTCAGGCAGCGTCAGTACTGCCCAATTTTTCAAATACCACACCCCTCAGCTTGTTGAAGCTCATTCACAAATGGTTTTGAGTACTTCCTATCCAAATATTGAAATTGCTCTCCGAATCGTCTTGACGATCCCTGTGAGTGTTGCTTCTTGCGAGCATAGTTTCAGCAAATGAAGCTGATCAAGACCTATTTCAGATCATCTATGGGGCACAAAAGATTGTCAAATCTCACTATACTATCTATTGAAAATGCTGTAGCCAGTGCCATTAACTTCCACAAAGTCATTGACAAATGTGCCTCTTTGAAGGCAAGAAAGGTTCACACATTGGCCAGACAGACAATTGTGAAATGTGTACACTGTATGATATCTTCTGTGGATATATTAATCGAATAACATTTTTGCATGAAAATACATAGCATCACCTCTCATCGGTTACCAGGTTTCCCTCATGTCCTGATTGCCTTGAGGTTTTTGGTTTAGTACTCAGTGGCCTGTGCTGTTGTGTGTTGAGCATTGATTCATTCAGATCTAGCGCCATATCTTGCATTGCTGTGTTCCTATGTGTTATATAGATTGTTCAATTCTCTCATTTCATATATTTATAAATTAAGTTGGAGTACTGAACTGGCATCAGCATCTGTATTGCTTTCTAATGCAGAATCCTGTTAGCAAACTGTGATTTTAAATACTAAATACTGGTTGTCATTTGACCACTTTGCAACACATTTTGTTCTGATTCCATGATGAAAAAATGTTTTTCTGAAATCAGGGGTAGGGATACTCGATTCAGGAGAACATGCAACACAAGTGTGTTTTGGTTCAGCAGGGGATTGATTCAGTAGTAGATGACTGAAAACTAAACATATCAGGCTACAGCATGTAACCATCCCCCTCCAAGAGCTTGGGATAGTGAGGCTGAATAGAATGGACGGTGGGTGGGCAGAAAGGGACAGTGAAAAAGCAGGGATACTGAATGAATACTTCTGTTCAGCATTCACAAAAGAGGAGGTGGGGGAGGTGCCTAAACCAATTAACAGAAGCACTCTGGATAGGTGGGGTCAATCCCAGTCCTTTCACAGAAGAAAGAGTTCTGAAGGAACTCCTCAAAGTGAAGGTGGACAAAGCAATGGGGCCAGAAGAAATTCACCCCAGACATGTCAAGAGATCCTCCACACATAACCTTGCTTGCAAAATGTACAAATCTGTTAAAGGGTTGCACATATATTAAAGTGCCAAAATTGGGGGTTAACATTAACGTGTATACTCAACCCTAACTATAGTGGTGCTATCACAGCACTGTATATGTGTATATACTGTATATCTCTCTATATATATATATATATATATACACACACACACACACACACACACACACACGGCCAGTGGCACAAGCCACAAGTGAGATGTCCATGGTCAAACAGCATGTGCACATAAATCATGTATCACACAAGGTCCCCCATGTATACTCCTTTTATGCATTAGAAGAGGACCTTATATGATTGTTTAATTTAATTTTATAGATTACCATTTTTCTTCTTTTTTTTAAAGTGAAGGGATTTATTTTGTTAAAAGAAGCTGCACTGCATTTTGAAACCGCTGTTGCCATGGCTGTTACAATGGAGGTGGCATCATGTTTAAGCAGAAACTTACATGCTCACTGGTGGCTGCAATGGCTGAGCAGCAAAAATCTCAGCCAACATGGCAGCCAAGTTTAGTGAAGGAGAGTGAGGTCACTTTCGGCTGATGGCACAAGTGCTTCTGCTGTTCTATTTTTTAATTTTGCATTTAAATTTGTTTAGTGTGTTCAGTGGTGTTGGTGATAACAGATGAGGCACCGGAGTACTGGATACCACTAGTGAAGCAAGTGGTACCAGCAGCTGCGGGTGGAGGTTCTCGAAGAATGAGCAGTGTATTTTTTTATTATGTAGTACCTGAAAAAGAACAATTAAAAAGGGCAAAGGAATGGTGGTGCTAAGGACTAGCTTTGGAGAGGGGAGGAGAGGAGAGAGAGAGAGAGAGAGAGAGAGAGAAGGGAGCCGAACAAGGGAGTATCAGATCCAGCAAGTGCTATCTGCCGTGAGACATTGGAAGAACTGTTTTCTGGTAAAATGATAATTTTTTTTAAGTACAGTGAAAGAAATAAACATTTTCACTTGCAGTGCAGGATAGGGAGGGAAATGGTAGTTGATGTGGTGGGAGAGAATTGTAGCCTGCAGTCTGATTTGTGACATGCAGCATGGGAAACTGAAAGTACTGTTTGAAGTGAAAGTTGTGCCGGGGGGGATGGAATGTATGATGTAGAAACTGTGTACATAAATGGACTGTGGCATAGCAACTGTGCACATAAATGAAATGCACTTACATAGTTACTCAGATAAATGGACTTATCACACTCCATTTATGCCCACACCTATTGCATAAATAGATATATATTTATATGCGTGTGTGTCTGTGTGTGTGTGTGTGTGTGTGTGTGTGTGTGTGTGTGTGTGTGTGTGCTCATGTAGGGGGTATGACATGGCCTAACTGAACATTTCATATTTATCTTCTTGAGAGGCTAATGATATTATGAGATCTCATGAGGGAGTAATGTATCTTAATATCATCAGCCTCAAGTGAAGATAAATATGATATCCTCAGTCTGGCCTGTCATGTTCTATTTATACAGGCATATGTTGTAAAACATTAATGTGATATGTGAAAAGGCTGACATGTCAATTTGCTCTGGTTAATATACTCTGCGACAACTCTGACCTAGCTCCTGCATCAATTGACTCCCTGCACAATTCATTCCTAATTTGCACCCACTGGACTTTATATTAAATTTATACAGGGGGAAGATTGTACAACATATTATCCAGAGCAAATTGACATGTAGCCATAAAGAAGTGCTTGTGACTTTGAAATGTGTGACTAACTTTCTGCTTCTTTTATAGTTACAGTACTTGTTTGGTAGGGGTATCCAAGATTTACAAAAACTTCAATTACAGTACAGTATTTGTTTGTTGAGGGTTTCCAAGATTTACTACTACTTCTGCTTAACTCACTGAGCCTCATAGCTTTACATTATGGCCAGTACATAATGAAAAAGTTTACATTCTTTTGTTTTGTTTTTGGGCATTTGTCAAAAAAGTGAAAAAAAAAAGAATTTTCTTCCTTTTTTGCTGATTATAAAAAAGTAAAAGGTGTTTATAAATGAAACACCGATCATTTTGTAGATATTTTTGTGCAGAACAAGTTTTGTGCTCAAAGTACATTGCTATAACTTTTCATTTTAAAGTTATTTGGATTTGTTTGTCGAATAATTGAAAGTAAATGAATTTTCTGCAATTTTTTCTTGAATGTAAAAAAAATCTAAATGTCATATATAAATAAAACACAACTCATTTTGTAGATTTTTTTTGTGCTGTGCAACATTTGTGCTCAGAATACCATACTGTAATTTTTCATTTTAAAGTCATTCACATATAATATATTTAATACTGCTACTGAGGCCAAACATTCTAAACTTGAATGGAAAGCTATCGCTATGACATACTGTATCATTAAGAAAAGATATTGCTGTCTTTTCTTGATGCATTATCTCATAGTGATATCTTTTGTTGTTCAGAAAGATATCACTTTTTATCTGGTTAGTTATCTCAAAACATATGTTGTATAAATATTATAGGGGCACGGTAGCATCCCTATAGTTAGAATGGTTGTCGAGTTCTATGTTAAACTCAATTTGTTTGTTTGCTGCTTGCAGAAATATAATTTTACAGATTTACATGAAACTTTCAGGATTTGTTGTATGTGGCAAAATCCACAATCCAGTTCAGTATTTTTAGAAATACTAAACTGTAAAAAAATGCAATTTTTCCATTGATTTCAGAGGTGTTTTTTTCTGACTTGTTGCTCTTGTCTAAATAAAAAAATATAAATCTTTAAATTGTGAATTGATGTATGGTTGTGTAGGTTGGTTAGAAAATATTTTTTTGAGGGGTAATGCTTGTGAGTTTAGTAGTTTTTGAGATATTTACATTTGAAAATTATTGTGATTTTTTTGCCTTATGAGTCTGCACCATCAGTCAGACTTGGAGTTAACATACTGCATAAGCAGAACAGATTCAGTGTTATTGCATGGGGTGGGAAAGTGAAAGGAGATGAGCTTTAGTTTAATTAATGCATGTGCAGAGGACATATGGGGATGGGAAAGTGAAAGTCATGACTGGCACTTCAGCAGTTCCACACACGTTTACAAAGTGGAATCAAAAGCCAGTATGATGTGTAGCATTTGTTTTAGTACTTTGCAAAATGGTCATTACTTAAAATGTGATTGATATGCAGTGGTTGTGATCTGAGCATACAAACCGACCAGCATGTCAATTTCTATTAAAAAAAGAACTTGTTTATTGTACAAAACCTGGGGCGGTAGGTTACTGATAGAATAGGATACACTGTTCTCTGTTAAAATACTGTTTATCACATAGTTTTATATCATGAGCAGCTGTGTATTTGTCCAACTGATTTTAAATAAACATACAATCAAATGCATAGGCTGTGGGAGACAGTCTGAACTGGGACCACTCAGTCTTGATATGACATTTAATACCTCATATTACAGAGGCTGATATGAGACTGACAGCTGGGCGGAAGTTTGATGATGACTCAACAAGATGCCAGATATCTTTTGTGGGGAATTCTAGGAGGAATTTGTGCGGGAGGGCATAGCAGTGTCTGAGGAGTGAACAAGCAATTTTTTTAAAGTATCAATTAACACTGTATGCAGAGGTTACACCTCTCATTCACATGCACAGTAACAACATATGCCCCCCATTAGTACTGTGCATAATTTTCAAATTCCAGCACAATGAAATTTTGCTGGCTTTTGAAATTCCACCAGAATTCCCCTAAATGTCATTGGACATGGAATAGTGGAATTCTGCAACAGAAAATGGTTGCAGAATGATTTTCCATGGAACAATTGCTGTTCAGCAGACTATTATTCCACGGATCTCAATATTTTTTTATGGAAATGGTTGTGGCATGATTTTCCATGAAAAAATGCTGTCCTGAAAAATATTATTCTGTGGATCACAGCAGGTGGAATTCTACAGAAGAACTAGTGAAATTCTGGCAGAAATTCCACTGGCAGAATGGTCATTCTGTGCTAATTTCACTGGCAGAATTCCACATTCCACACAGCACTACCCCCGCCCCCAGCTTGTAAGTTTGACACTCACACTGGCAAACTTTACTATGAAAGTTTGTACTTTGATAGGGGTCTTGCAGGCTTGTGATCACTCTTCATCCACACTTTTACTGAATGCTCCCCTGCACTCACTCCCACAACCACCACCATGGATACATGTAACTAACTGAAATCACATTTGGCCACCCCAAGTATCACTTCTTTCCCCCCCGATCATCTGTCCACCCTTTCCAACTGTTTATATACATTTTTTTGATATATAAGTGGACCAGGTTGCCCATCCCTGGTACTGCTTCTCTTTGATCTCCTCCACTCCAGGTCACCCACCCCTCTTCACCTTATTTGTGTGGTGGCACTGGTGTGCCTACCCCTGGTGCTGCTGAACATGACCATGACACTGGGCTGCCCAATTCCCAGTTTCAGAATATCCCTGAAATAAAGGAAATCATCCTTCAATGTTTTTTAGACCCTGTAAATAAGAAAATTGTCCCTCTCCAATCTAAGCCCCACTCACACCTCAACCATGACACCCTGCCCCCCACTCAATGCCTGCCACCCCACAACTCCTCCACACTCCTCACACCTTCACTCACCTGAACATGTCCCACAGTGTAGGTCCACTCTCCATTGAAGATAAGTCTTGCTGCTGGAACAGGCAACTGAGATATGAGAATATCAGGTAAGTGCAGTTCAATGTATTTCAATAGGATTTTAAACCTAAATTCATAACTTTGTCATTTTTGCATATTTTGACCCCAACTTCTCAACATGACCGTTATGGGACCCCACCTCCTGACCAATGGCAGTGGAATTATGCAAATCTGTCCCAAAAGATGATTTCACAGTCACTTTGCAAAATCACCTTTCAGGCAGGATTGGAACATTTTTACCACCCTTGCTCATGAGGTGGGGTCATAGGAAGACTATGTTGAGAATTTGGGGCCAAAATATGTAAACATGTCAAAGTTATGAGCAAACACTGCAATGTTTCTCTGTTGTCTCATAACTTTGGTAATTTTTAATATTTTAACCTCAACATAGCCATTTTTTCACACCACGTCATGAATGTGACAGCTGCCATTTTTCAAATTCTGGCCAAAATGTATTTTTTTTACCTGTGGTATGGAATGAAGTTTCAGGGAGATTTGAAATTTTCACCTACCAGGTTCATGAGGTGGAGTAATAGGAAGGCTATGCTGATAATTTGTTGTACAAATATGATAAGATGACCAAGTTACGAATGAACATTGCAATAGTTCAACATTCACTCATAACTTTGCTAGTTTTCAATATTTTAACTCCAAACTTTTAACATAGCCGTTTTTCCACACTACCTCATAAATGTTACAGGAAGGGGTGAAAAGCCATTGACCAGGAAGGGTCAGAGGCCACAAACTAGTGTAGGGCTTTCGGGCAGACTGGATGTGCCTGGCTGTTCTTATCAGCCAACAATTTCTATGTTTCTATGTTTAAAATCCTGGGCAAGAAGGTTTTCACACTTGTGGTGCAAAATGACATTTTAAACAATATACTATAAAAGTCACATATCATTTATACAAGGGCTCATAAAATGACTATCTTGAAAATCTGGGCTCAGAATGAGAAAGTTATAATTATTAAGAAACTTTGTGTGTAGTGCCAGTCTTCACCTCAGCTTGTTTGCTTTGTGATCCTGTGGTGGTGAGCTGAGTTTCTGAGCAAGTCCAGTGACCCAGAAACATATGGGCTGAGGGTGCTAGGATGGTGCTGTTATGTGACACCCCATCTCAGCCTAGGAATGAAAGCTGAAGGGTTGCCTACATGAGCCAGGGTACCATATAGTAAAGACAGCTCTCCTTTTGGCATATGGCCCTCCACCTCTGCACCTATGGGTGACAGAGGGCCTGTACATTGGCTGACAGATTGGCTATTTGCCCTGTGCATCTGTATGTCTGGCCACATGCAAGCAAAGGGACCAGAAGGCCATGCTGTCTGCAGCCCACCAGACAGCACCATGAATTCTTCATAGCCATTGCTGCATGGAAGTACTGCCACAGGTGGATGGAATCTTCCCTTGGAGCAGGGTTCAAATGCCCCTGCACATCTACATCTGTTCACTTAGGTTCCAAAAGAATACAATTCCACTATCTCAAAAATAAAGCTAATTATTTGTGAAAAACTATGTTAATGTTAGGGTTCAACTTAATGTAAAAAAAGGTCAGGAAATGTGGCATTAGGGTTTCCAACCCTAATACTCACCCCCACTCCTCAAGCAGTGCAAGAAAAAAAAATAGGGTTTTGGGTCTCCAGAGTCTTGGCAAATCAGTGGTGGGGTCTTCCTTGGGTTGTCAACCCTAATGTCGACCCCATTCCCTGAGCAGAATTCCCAGAATTCCCAGAATTCTAAAAGAACTAAGGGTAGAACTAGTGACACCACTGACTACCCTCTTTAACAAATCATGGGAGGATGGGGTGGTACCCGAGGACTGGAGGAGGGCAGATGTGATTCCCCTTCACAAAAGTGGGAGCAAGGCAGAAGCAGGAAACTACAGACCTGTTAGTTTAACCTCAGTGATAGGGAAAATGATGGAATCACTTCTAAAGGAAAGAATTGTCGAGTATCTAGAGGCCAGAAGGGCACAAGACCCTAGGCAGCATGGATTCACAGCGGGAAGGTCATGCCAGATGAATCTGATAGATTTCTTTGACTGGGTGACCAAAGTAGTAGATCAGGGAGGGGCTGTGGACATGGCCTACCTAGACTTTTAGCAAGGCATTTGACACAGTCCCACACAAAGATTAATATACAAGTTAGCCAGCCTGGGAGTGGGTCCCAAGATGACAGCCTGGGTAAAGAATTGGCTGGAGAATAGGACACAGAGAGTAATAGTAAATGGAGTCCACTCAGAAGAAAGGAGGTTACTAGTGGGGTACCGCAGGGTTCAGTATTAGGACAGTCCTCTTCAATGTCTTTATAGCGACATTGCAGAAGGACTGGAAGGAGAAAATATGTCTCTTTGCAGATGACACTAAGATCTGCAACAGAGTTGATGCACAGGTGGGGTGGAAAGGATGAGAAGGGACTTGGCAAGTTAGAGGAATGGTCAAATGTATGGCAGCTTAGATTCAATGCTAAGAAGTGCAAGGTAATGCACCTGGGAAACAAAAACCCAGGGGAAGAGTACACAATGGGGGGTGAGATACTAACAACAAAAAATGGAAAGGGACCTGGGGGTAGTCATATCAGGTGACCTAAAGGTGGGCAAGCAATGTGAGAGGGCAGCAAGGAGGGCTGGGGGATACTGGGATGCATAGGGAGAGGCATCACCAGTAGAAAACAGGAAGTTATTATCCCTCTGTACAGACAGCAGGTGAGACCCCATCTGGAGTACTGTGTGCAGTTCTGGAGACCCAATCTCCGCAAAGACATAGACAGGATGGAAGCTGTCCAGAGGAGGGCAACTAAAATGGTGCAGGGTCTGCACCGGAGGACATATGAAGAGAGACTTGAGGAGCTTAATATGTATAGCCTCGAGGAAAGGAGGGAGAGGGGGACATGATAGAAACTTTCAAGTACCTCAAGGGAATCAACAAAGTCCAAGAGGGTAGCATCTTTCAAAAAAAGAGGTGTGCAAGAACAAGAGGCACAATTTGAAGATGGGGGCGGCTCAGAGGTAATTTAAGGAAGTATTTTTTCACAGAGAGGGTTGTGGATGCATGGAATGGCCTTCGGAGGAGGCTGTGGAGTCAAAATCAGTGGTGGAATTCAAGCATGCATGGGATAGTCATAAAGTAATTCTGGGGGGTTGGGGTAGAAAGAAGTAGGCTGCTGGTTAACTAGGATCTGCAGCTTATCCAGTAGGTAGGGAAATGGGCAGACTGGGTGGGCCAAGCGGTCCTTATCTGCCATCAAATTCTATGTTTCTATGTTTCTATGTTTCTATGAGCAAACAGTGTCAGACATGATGTCCTTTCTTCCTGCAAGGAAGACCCTACCACTGATTTACCAAGACTTTGGAGACCTAATGCCCTACAGTTTTTTGCTTTTCCTGCTTGGGGGTGGGGTGGGGTGGAGAGTTAGGGTTGGAAACCCTAACATCACATTTCCTGACTTTTTGGCATTAAGCTGAACCCTCACTGCTGCATCAATGTAGTTTTTTTTGCAAAGAATATATATTATACTGGTGCTGTAGTGCCAGCATAGTTATGGTTGACCTACAGTTTCTCTGTTAAACACCTAACTTTGCACCTTACTAGCTTTGGTGGCATTTGACAAAATTGCCCCAAACTTGGCATGCATTGCCTAGGGGACAAAATCTCAATATGTGGAAAGTTTCATGATAGCTGCTTGTGTGGTTTCTGAGATGTACATATTTCATTCGTATATTAATGTCTGAATTTTGTTTCCTATACTTAATACACTTTCTTTTTTGCTCTCATTTTCAGCCTAGACAGAATTTATTTTTTTCTGAAGCTTTCATGGTAGAAGCAGTCTATGCCAAGGTAGTGTTTTTTTAAAGGAGTTGTAATTAAACAGTTCCAGAGTTATAAGGATTTAAAGTTTTTTTCTGAGCATGCTTAGTAGGATTTTTGGATAATCCTCTGGTATAACATGAAAAATTCTGTGTTGTGAGAGTGTTTTGCTTTCACACCACTTAGTCATCACAACATGAAAAACACTTTTTTGCTTGTGATGGCTGCCATCTTGTTTTTCTTATAATCCTATGGAGCTTAGCCATTTTCCCATTAAAAGTGCCTACTGGCCTAAGCATTTGTGATAATGGCACAGAGACACCTGCACGCTATGCATTCTAGCACTCATAATGCCACATTATCATAAGTAGTAATGCATATGTCATATATTGTTTTAATTGGTGGAATATGTACTTCATGATGGTAGCACCTATCACCCCAAATTATGAGAATTTGTTATATTTGGGGGACATGATAATGAAATGTAAATTGCACAGCCAAGGCAAATAAAGTAGAACAGTCCTCATTTGATCCACCTGACTCCTGTGTTATATTTTTCAGCACTCCAATTGACTTCCACTGGTAGTAGCCCTAGGGGGGTAGCCTGTATAGTATGTGTCACATTTTCATGTTTGACTTATAGTTTTGGGACATTTATGCATCATTCCTCACCTCGGTAGAGTATAATTTGTGGTTTTCCCCTTTCATCTGGCATTCCAACCCCCTTATTTTAAAGTAACTTAATGAAAGACCACCAACCCCTATATTTACTTAAAACCTATTTGGTAACCTTTGTTTCAATATACAGTATGACAAACTGGTGAGGTCTGTAGTTCTCCTGGGAATAGGGATCACTGAAGCAATCACAGTGTATATTTTCATTTTTAGGACCTTAATTTTAATTGAGTATCCAGTGATATGGGCACTATCAAAGTGAATGACTCACTTTGAGTGACTGTCTATACAGCGAGTGTGGAAATGATGAGAATAGAATGCTGAAACAGTGACTATAGGATACAGCGGTGGTAGGAGGGACATCATGGGAAGCAGGATGTAGGAGATGGGTCAGGGAGGCAGTGCCGAGCTGGCAATGTGGGCTTGTGGAGGCAGTGTATGCCTCTGGTATGGAAGGACCTGGGTTTGACCCTTGGTTGGTGCACTGCTGTTCTTGGGTGGGGAATGTGTTGGGTGTTGTTATCTTTAGGTCAATTTTTGCTCCTTGCCCCACTGTCAGCCCCCCCTCAGAGCTGATTATTTTTAGTAGGGGGGGTATGGGGGTGAAGCCCCCTGAATAGAATGTAGAATTATGTATGGTGGTATGGGTGCTGATTTTGTGCTCAGTGTAGTGCACGACTACCATTTGTGTTTTTGGCATTGTGCACTCACTGATAGGTATGACACTCTTGTATATTCACTGTTATGACTTGGAATCTTTTAATTGTATGAAGCATGCTCTCCCCTGACCCATAAGTGATGAAAATCTTATTTAAAGTGTCATCTATCTGAAACAGCACACGTTAATACCTCTTCAAATTTATATCAGATCGATGGGTCAGACATGAGTTTTTGCATCAATATGGCCATATATGTTGCCATTGTCCCATAGAAACATAGAATCTAATGACAGATGAGGACTGCTTGGCCCACATAGTCTGCCCTTTCCCTACCTAATGGATAAGCTGCAGATCTTAGTTAACCAACAGCCTACTTCCTCCTACACCCCCACTAGAATTGCCTTATGTCTGTCTCATGCATTCTTGAATTCTCCCACTGTTTCCCCACCCCCCACTGTGCCCCCTATCATTTTAACTGCAGGCCCCTGCCTACCTATCTTTGGGGCCTCCTATCACCTATGACACTAAAGACAGAGCCATCAAACCCAACATTTATTTAAAGCTGCTAATTAGTAGACCTTTCTAGCAGTTATAGCATTTGGTGAAAAGATGTTAGTTGCTCATGAAAAGGGGTCTTGGTAGTCATTATGGTAAATATCACATTTTTTTCCATGGACTCAGAATTTTAAATTTGAGTCACCATTGCCACCAGGCTGTTTTATTCTTTGTCTAAGTGACTCTTATTTGAAATATTCCTATCTGATACCTTGTTATGATTGTACCACATTAGTGGATCATACATGGGGTTTGGCATCAATACAACCATATACTGTACATCACCCTTGCCCTGCTATCATTTTGATTATGGTCCTTGCCTATGTATTTTCAGGATCCCCTTATCACTTATGACACTAAATGATGGACCCATCAACCTCTACATTTATGTAAATCTAATTAGTAGCCCTTTTCTGTGATGTATGGCATTTTGGTGAAAATATGTCATTTGCCCATAAAAAGGGATCATGGAAGACATTATGGCAAATTTATAATTGTTTGCCCATGAACTCAACATTTTAAGTGTGGGTCAGTTTTTGCACTAGGTCCTTTTATTCCTTGTCTAGGTGACCATTCTTTGAAGTAGTACTGCCTGATATTATTTTATGGTTGTATCATGTTAGTGGATCAGACATGGTCTTTGGTGTCAATATGGCCATATATGTCTCCATTTCCCACTATCATTTTGATTATGTGCCCTTGTCTATCGATGTTTGGGGCCCCTTATTGCCCACTGCACTAAAGGATGGGTCCATAAACCCTTACATCTATTTCAAGCTAATTGGGATCCCCTTCTATTATTATATGGCAGTTGGTGAAAATATGTTAGTTGCCTGTGAAAAGGGGTCCCGGGAGCCATTACAGCAAATTTGAAACTGTTTTCAATGAACTCAACATCTTAAGTTTGGGTCCCCCTTGCCACAAGGACCTTTTTTTGTCTCAGTGACTCTAATGTGAAGTGGTCCTACCAGATAGATTTTTAGGTTTGCATCACATTAGTGGGTTGGACATGGTATTTCACATCAGTATGGCCTTATACCTTGCAGTGCATCCTATAATTTTGATTACAGAACCTTGCCTACATGTCTTTTGGGTCCCTATCACCCATGACACTAAAGGATGGACCATCTACCCCTACATTTATTTAAATCTAATTAGTAGCCCTTTCTATCCATGTATTCTACTTGGTGAAAATACGTTAGCTGCCCATGAAAAGGGGTCCCAGGACCATTATGGTGAATTTCTAAATTTCACCTTGAACTCAAAATGTTAAGTTTGGTTTCTCCTTGCCACCAGGGCATTTTATTCTTTGTCCAAGTGACCCGTATTTGGAGTAGCCCTATTAGATTCTTATTTAGGCTTGTATCACATTAGTGGATCAGACATGGGGCTAGATTCACAAAACATAGGAAATTCCTGCACAATGGGTAAAACATGGCACAAGTGGGTTCTGTAGGTTGTCATGGTTTTCCCACAGCTGCGCATATTCACAAAGGTGGAGCTGGACTACAACTCATAAATTTAAGTTTGGGTCACACTTGCCACCAGGACCTTTTATTCTTTATTTAAGTAACTTTTCTTTGAAGTAGGCCTATATCACATTAGCCGGTTGGACATGACATTTGGCATTTGGCATCAGTATGGCCATATATGTCACCACTCTGTATCATTTTGACTGCGTGACCTAGCCTACCTGCCTTTGGAGACCCCTATCACCCATGACACTAAACGATGGACTCATCAGCTCCTATACTTATTTATATCTAATCAATAGCCCTTTCTAACAATGTATGGGATTTGGAGGAAATACATTAGTTGCTCATGACAAGGGGTCCTGGAAGCCCCTATGGTGAATTTCTAACTCTTTTCAATGAACTCAAAATTTTATGTTTGGATCCCCCTTACAACCAGGATCTTTTACTTTTAGTCTCAGGCAGTGACTCTTAGACAAATTAGTACTTCATGATACCTTTTTAGGCTTGTAATACATTAGTGGGGTGGGCATGGCATTTGGGCATCGACATGGCTATATACTTCATGTCTCACTTACCCTGTATCATTTTGATTACATGCACTTGCCTACCTGTCTCTAGGGCCCCCTATCACACTTGGCACTAAATAATGGAACTGTCAACCCCTCCATTTATTTAAAGCCAATTAGTAGTCCTTTCTAATAATGTACAGCAGTTGGTGAAAATATGTTAATTGCCTGTGAAAAGGGGTCCTAGAAACCCATTACAGCAAATTTCTAATTTATTTCAGTGAACTCAACATCTTATGTTTGAGTCCCGCTTGCTACCAGGACCTTTTTGGTTTCAGTGACTCTTACTTGAAGTAGTCCTACCTGATACATTTTTAGATTTGTATCATATTAGTGGGTTGGACATTGTATTTGGCATCAATATTGCCATGTACCTTGCCACTGAACCCTATAATTTTGATTATGGGTGCTTGCCTACATGTCTTTGGGGCCCCCATCACCCATGACACTAAATGAAGGACTCATCTTCCCCTATGTTTATTTAGATCTAATTAATAGCCCTATCTATCCATGTATGGTATTTGGTAAAAATATGTTAGCTGCCCACGAAAAGGGGTCCCAGCAACTATTATGGTGAATTACTAATTTTTATCATGAACTCAAAATGTTAAGCTTAAGTCTCCCTTGCCACCAAGGCCTTTTATTTTTGTCTTGGTGATTCTTCTTCTTTGAAGTAGTATTATGTGATATATTTTTAGGCTTGTATCACATTAGTGGTCTGACATGGCATTTGGCATTAATATGGCCATATATTTTGAGATCACCCCCTATAATTTTTATTATGGGTCCTTGCCTACCTGTCATTGGAGCTCCCTATCGTGCATGACACTAAATGATGGACCCATCAACTCAGACATTATTTGAAGCCACTTAGCAGCTCTTTCTAACAATGTATGGTATTTAGTAAAAATATGTTAGTTGCCAGTGAAAGGGGGTCTCAGAAGTTGTTATGGTGAATTTATAATTTTTACCATGAGCTCAAAATTTTACATTTGGGTCACCTTTGCCACCATGGCCTTTTATTCTTTGCCTAAGGGATTCTTATTTGAATTAGTACTACTTCCTGACACTTTTTACAGACTTGTATCACATTATTAGTTTGAACATGGCCTTTGGCATCAATATGACCATATACATTGTTTAGATCAGTTCAGACAACTATTCAGGTAAGAGGGTGAGAAGGGTTTTACAGGCCAAAAGGAAGATTTGTACATGAATTTCACTGGAAGGGAATGTATGCTGTGAAAGATAGGTGAGATATATTTTTGAAATATGTACAATGGTCAGTCATATTGACCAATCTCAGTCCTGATGGTCTTGCCCAAACTCCTGGAGGTAATTATCAGTACCTATATATTCAATTTCCTATAAGGTCTTAGCATCCTGACTAGATAGTATGTTTCAGATCAAGCCACTCCACAACCACTGTCCTTCTCAAGGTAACAAAAATGTCTTTTTGAATATGGATAAGAGCCAGTACAGAAGGTCATCTTTGTAAACTCATCCAAGGTATTTGATCTGGCTGATCACCAGCTCTGTCATCAGAAATACGGCCAATCTGTGGTGTTTATTAATAGGCTCTGTTATAATTAAAGATATACTGAAACTATCATCTCAGTTTCTCCTAGTCTTAACTAGTTATAACACTAAGAATTGCTATTATGTAAAATATATCAAGTTGATAGGATTACCCATCATTAACAGAAGGTTTTGAGAATTACTGATTGATGTGTCATGACATGACACAACCTGAGCATCACTGTAGTAGGGGGCTGAACTCTCATACAGTTAAGTGATCCACAGGCAACATAAGCAACTCAATGCAAATGCAAACAGGGTTGACTTGACAATGAATGCAAAAAAGAGAAACCAAAGTTGAATTCAAAGAGAAGTAAGAACTAATTTAATTAGACTAAGGTACAGAGATTAAAACCTACAGAGAAAGTATTACAAAGCTTTCTTGCAAGGAAAAGATTACTTTATAAACAGAATGCCTGGAAAGAACTTCTACTGTAGGTGTTGTAATAACTAAGGACATCAAAAGACTCTGATATCTGGTTGCTAAAACAGCAGGAAGGAAGGAAAGGAAATAATGGAATGCAGTTTTAAATAGTGTATCTCATGCAAACTAGGAGGGGGGAGAAAATGTTACTGCTATTTTTAATGTATAGAGGGATTTAAAGAACACAGATAGATTAGAGTGAGATTACACAGAGGGTAAGCACAGAGAGGTTAAGTGACTCGCTCATTGTCACATGTGAGGTTGTGATAGTTGCGAGATTCAAACCCAGGTCTCTAGGTTCATAACTCTGTGCTCAAACCTCTAGCCAAACTGCCGCCATATGGATGCGGTCCATAGAAAATTATCTTGAATAATACAGGTACATGGGGAAAAATAGCATGCATTTTATAAGACACGGTTTCTCAGTCTCAACCCTGGAGGAAATGTATCTACTCAGACAAAAAATTAAATATCAGTCAGTCGATTCCTGTATTCTTTGTAGAAAATAAAGAGAATTCAGTCATTTTAGTCCTAAGATGGGAAACACTCAAAGTGTAGATATGATTCTAGATGGCATTATGGGAGAAGTGCAGGCCAAGCATGAGGCAGTGCTGATCACACTGGAATTAGTTGGCAAGTCTCCAGAAGGTAAGTACAGTATACGGGACAATCCCAAAATCCCTGTGTTATCCACCTCAGTGCAATAGTGAAGTTATAAAGGATTCTGGCTGGCCTTTTTGATGAAATGTCTCAGGACTCCTTAAAGACAGGTGTAGTGCCAGAGACCTGAAAAATGTTTACATCTGCCACCCTATTCAAGAAGGAGGAAAGGTCAGACCCAGGTGTGTAAACAGAGGCTCTGAGTCCTGGTAATTACCAGACACTCCTTACCCTCCATCTTTGATAGACTGTTACATCATGCACATGTCTACACATATGAGGCTTATGAAAATGCCTCCACCCAGTGGAAAGTAAAGACCCATTCAATGGTTATTTTGTTTTAGTTTTTATTTCTCACACAGCTAGTCCCATCAAGCTAGGTGTCTTTACAAGTTGATGATTCATTCCTCACCACTTCATTAGGATGGCAACAGAAAAAGCCCCAGCTAGATACCCAGTGTGGCAGAGTGCAAACTGGGAAAGGAGGAAAACTAGGCACATGGATGACAGATGACAAAAATATCAAAATATTTTTGCTACTGTTGCATACCTTTATTAAGGCAATGAGGGTGCTTACATGGGAACACTCAACATTTTGCCATATTTGCTTTGTTGTGAGTCAGGAGACCCTTGACAAAGCCAATATGGTGAAATGAGTGTTCTTGTGTGTGTACCCTCATCACCTCATCAGGATGTATACCTGCTATAATATATAGAATAGCACTACTCTAGTGTTCATTATCTGACCAGTCAACTATTTTTCCTTTACACTATAAAGCATTTTTCAGGGCCCCACTACACTTGGGGAAAGACCAGAAGAAACTTAGAGGTGGAGGCAGGAAGTAAAAACAGACAGCAGATGCTGTATTTGGAAAAAAGGTTTTGGCACAAAAAAGCCCCAAGAAAGCTGCTTTATCTGGATCTGGAGTATGTAATGCTGCTTTTTCTGGATCTGGAGTGTGGTAAAAAGAAAAGGGCTGAGAAGAGAGAGGTGAGACCCATGTGACCCAACCTATGAGAGAATGTAGACATTGGAGAGAAAAAAAAGAGAAAGAATGCATCAGTATGGGAAATGAGAATCCAGATGCTCCACAATCTCAAAGAAGAGAAAGCTTCAGGTGGAGAGGTGGTGGACTCCTTTTGAAGGGATTCACCCATGGTCATGATGATCCTTCCAGGATTCATGGTCATAGCAGTCTGGGAAATAAGATCCCAGACCTGCAGGCAATAATGACAGAGGCTAAACTGGACATAGTAGCAATTAGCGAGATGTGGTTTACCAGTAACCACACTTGGGAGACTTCAGTACCTGGCTATGTACTGTTAAGAAGAGACTGAGGTGCAAAAAGGGGGTGGGTGGAGTGGCCCTGTATGTCAATGAAAATATCAAAGCTACAGAAATTCAGAATACACATAAGGAGCCAGAACTGTGGGTCACCCTGGAAACAGGAAATGGGACAGCCATAAGAAGTGGGGTTGTCTATGGCCCCCAGATCAGGGGCAGGACATAGACACATTACTGTTAGAAGATATACAAAATATGACAGCTAAAGGGGAGGTTCTGATAATGGGAGACTTCAACATGCCAGATACAGATTGGTCAATACCAGCAGGTACATCTGCCAGAACTAGATACATGGTGGATTCCATACAGGGGGATGGCGTCAAACAACTGGTACAACAACCCACAAGAGACAGGGCTATCCTAGATCTAGTACTCACTAACAGGGAAAGGATCACAGATCTCCAGGTAGAAGGTCACCTGGGGGCCAGTGACCATCACATGGTATGGTTCAGTTTGGCCACTAGAACTAAATCATCCCATTTCAAAGCAAAAATATGGGACTTCAGAGGAGCTGACTTTGATAAGATGGCCAACAGAGTTAAGCTAGCCCTGGCAAAAAGAAACACAGGTGAGGGGGGTACAAGCAAAGTGGGCAGGCATTAAGGATGCAATACTTGAAGCAACATCCCATTGTGTTAGAGAGAAAAGGAAGTGCAAAAGAAGAAGGAAACCACTTTGGTTCTCAAAAACAGTAGCAGAAAAGGTCAGAGCCAAAAGACTGGCCTTCAGGAAATATAAGGGAACACAGGGGGATGAAGCTAGGGAGGCACACCAAACTTCCCTAAGGGAAGCAGGGAAGGCAGTAAGGCAGGCAAAGGCCCAAACTGAGGAAACAGTAGCACAGACAGTAAAAGAAGGCGACAAGACTTTCTATAGATACATTAGTGAAAGGAGGAAAGTCAAGAGGGGGTATTGCTAAGCTTAAAGGAGGTAAGGGAGTGTGTGAGGAAGAGGACCATGTAAAAGCATCTACCCTAAATACATACTTCTGCCCAGTATTTACTGAAGAGAAGGTAGGGCAGGGCCCACAGCTTAGCACCATGAACATGGGGGGAGAGAGATGAGCTCTAACCCTTTCACAAAGAAAGGGTCCTACAAGAGCTCGATAAGCTCAGGGTGGACAGTGCAATGGGACCTGATGACATACATCCCAGGGTACTAAAGGAGCTAAGGGTGGAACTAGCAGAGCCATTATCACAACTGTTTAGTGAGTCTCTGAGCACAGGAGAGGTCCCAGAAGACTGGAGAAGGGCTCATGTGATCCCGCTCCACAAGAGTGGTAGCAGGGAAGAGGCAGAGAACTACAGACAAGTCAGTCTTACTGTACCTCAGTAGTGGGCAAGATTATGGAGGCACTCCTTAAGGAAAGGATAGTGCAACACCTGGAATACATAGGAGCACAGGATCCAAGACAGCATAGGTTTACAAAAGGAAGGTCCTGTCAAACTAATCTCATAGATTTCTTTGACTGGGTAACCAGAGTGGTGGACCAAGGGGGAGCAGTTGATGTCACCTACCTTGACTTCAGCAAAGCTTTCAATACTGTTCCACATAGAATATTGATTAATAAGCTGGGTAGGCTTGAGGTGGTTCAGAAGTTGGTCAACTGGGTGGCAAACTGGTTGACGGGCAGAAAACAGAGAGTGGTGGTAAACGGTATACAGTCAGAAGAGATGCAAGTCACAAGTGGGGGACCTCAGAGATCAGTCCTTGGGCCAGTCCTCTTCAATATCATCATCAGTGACATTGCAGATGGACTGGAGAGTAAGGTTTGTCTGTTTGCAGATGACACCAAGATCTGCAACAGTGTAGATGATCCAGATGGGGTGGGCAGAATGAGAAGAGATCTGGATAAACTAGCAAAACGGTTGGAAGAGTGGCAACAGGGGGTTAATGCAAAGAAGTGCAAGATCATGCACATAGGGAAGAAAAACCCTGAAGCCACCTATAGGCCGGGAGGGGAGTTGCTGGCAGTCACAAAGGAAGAAAGAGACTTGGGCATCATCATCACTGATGACCTGAAATCATCCAAGCAGACCACTAAAGCAGTAGGTAAGGCTAAGGGGAAGTTAGGGTGTATTAGTAGGGGTATCACAAGTCAGAAGAGGGTGGTAATAATCCCTTTTTACAAGACACTGGTTTGGCCCCATTTAGAGTGCTGCATGCAGTACTGGAGGCCACATCTTCACAAGGACATTAACCAAATTGAGGCAGTCCAGAGAAGGGCAACCAAAATTGTGCAGGGACTGCATCAGAAAACGTATGATGACAGATTAACAGAGCTCAATATGTATACCCTAGAGCAAAGGAAGGAGAGATGTGATATGATCAAAACATTCAAACACCTTAAGGGCATTAACAAGGTGAAAGAGTCTAACATGTTTCAATATAAGAAAAATATCAGGACAAGAGGACACAGCATAAGATTAGAGGCAGGCCGATTGAGGGATAATGTGAGGAAGTTCTTTTTCACAGAAATGGTGGTGTATGCATGGAACAGCCTACCTCAATTAAGTGGTGGATATGAATAAAGTGCAGGGCTTCAAATAGGCATGGGACTGGCATAAGGGAGCAATACAGATGAGGATGAATAGATAGGCCATTGACAGAGCAAAGGCTGATGGCACTTTTATAAGGTAGAAAAAGAAATGGGCAGACTGGATGGGCCTTGAGGTCCTTATCTGCCATCAACTTCTATGTTTCTGTGTTTCTATAGGCCATAATATGGGCCAATGGGGGGAATCAGGAAGAAATCCTCCAGCAGAAGTCATTGACATTACCCCAATTTTGGGGGTCACATATGTGTGCTATGCATGACCCATCAGGCATGCATCTGTGCCTTGTGAGTCTCAAAACAATTCATCTGAATGAGATGGAGCTGAGAGTAGGGCTCGTGGAAACCTTGGGAGAGTTACCTCATAAACAAAGGCCTCCCAGGGGAGTGTAACAGTAGACCCATGTTCTGTAGAAAAAGAACAGTGGTGACTATAAGAATATAGCACCAGGCCACTCTCTGGGTACAACCTGGTATAGTATTGTAACAGGTGAAGGAGACTAATACTAAGTAGACAGACTACCATAGCACGTAGGCCCCTAATGAATTATTCTTCAGAGTGAAGTGTCAGAGTGTTATATTATTATATGTAAACCATATACAGTATATTTGTACTGATTTAGTTTGACCCCTTGTTTATGGGAGTAAAATAAAGTACATGCTTGACTCTACTGCCCTATGTAGACAGTGGCATTTTGTAAATGAGTACATACTGTACTGTAGTTATTGCCTTGAGTTAGCAGCTTTAAGCAACAATATATTAACACCCAGAACACAGCCACAATTCAGCATGGTTGTCTTCATCAGGGACATAGCTAGGGGCTGGGCAGTGAATGTAGTCTATCCGGACTTCAGCAAAGCCTTTGACACTGTGCTACCTTGAACAATTATGAGAAAAAGCACAACATGGAGTCTACAAAGTAAACATGAGGTGGACAACCAATCAGATGACAGGTAGAAAATAGAAAATGCTGGTGAATGATCACCCTTCAGAGTGGAAGTATATGCTGAGTGGAGTATCTCAAGCTGCAGATGCTGGATACGTTGCTCTTTTTTCTTTTACTTACTTTTCCTCCCCTCTTTTTCAAAAGAGATTTTGCCCTTCATCTAGCCAGTCCCCTTCAGAATGGTCCGCCAACCCCAAAACCTGCCATCTCTAGGACATATCCTGTCTCAGTGCTGGCCAAAACTGCATGACATACTCCAAGTGGGGACTGACCAGGGTCTTGGAAAGTGGCAGAATTATTTCCCTTGCTTCACTGGTGAACTCCTTTTAATATAATCCAGCTTTCTGTTGACCCTCTTGACAGTGGCTGCACACTGCCATGATTTAGCCCCTTGTCTATTATAACTCAGGTCCTGTTCTTTCTTGACTGCAGCAAGAGCAACCCTACACAGCATGTAGGTCATATAGGGTTTCCACCTGTCTTATTTTGGACAAGAGCATCCATTTTTCAGGGTTGTTAATGGTCATCCAGTTTTATTCCAAGGTAGTCCAGTTTTTGAGGCATTTTGAATGGTCACATACTTGTGAAACAAATTCTATCAGTCAATCAAACATCCTCTTGATGTTCAGGTTGCAAGCAAGTTCTGATGTGATGCACAGCTTTATTTGTAAACCGGCCAGTCTGGTGTGTGTGTGTAAAGTATTGCTATTAAGACCATTTGCAGTACATTAACCTAACCTTTTCCACTCCGTATTTTAAATATAGTCATGTATGCTGTGATAGAAAACAGTTTTTTATACTTTCATATGCTTTCCTTTTTCTCTTTTAGGGTCTGTGCTATATGCTGATATTTGCACACTCTTTTTGTTGAATTAATAATTTTATATTTTATTGCCTATGTATCATGCACCTTAATTCCTCTCTTCTTAGCAGCTACTGCTCTCAGTTTTCTTGCTAACTGGACATTCCAGTTACACCATTCCGGGCATGAACAGCATGGAATGGTGTGACTAATGTAATGAAATGTCATAGAAATAAGGTACAAACTAGAGAGCTGTAGCTGATGAAGCAAAAGGAACAACATTTAGATTTGAGGGCACCACAAACCAAGCTAATTTATTTATTGAAAATTGATCACAGCACATCAGAATACATGTCTGACATGGGAAAAGTGAGGTCTTTAATAGTATAAAAATGATCACTGTTAAAGACTTCTCTGACATTATAAATGGCTTTGGAGGAAGAGGAGGAGCGATGGAGGTGACTATAGACATTGACTCATTTTAAAATAGCAAGCAAGATTTGTCAGTACTGTTGTAGTCACTCAATGTGTGAATTAAAATGTGTACATTGTGGGGGCAAAGCTCCCAAAGCCCAACTCTCTAACTCCTCCTAGCCTTAACCCACATTGAAATTAAAATGAATAATATTGAAACCTAAATCAAGTAACCCCCAAAAAGTAATCACAACATAATCTGCTGAAATCTCACACATTGATCTCTATGCATGAGCAATAAAATTGCCTACATGCTGCATATCTGTGGAATGCAAACAACTCTATAACTGAATGCCTCACATTGAGGTCCTGCAGACTCCCATGGCATGCAGCAAAGGGGCATGCATCCGTTTGGCTCCTGATCCTCTGACCATTTACATAAATATGCATGTGGATGGTCTGGGGGAGTGGTCAGAGTGTATATCTGCACTCTGCTTCATTCACTGTGGTGTGGAGGGCCAGGAGTGGGGGTGCAGGCTATGTTGGTAATGACCCTGCAATAGGTACTGCATGCCTCCACAGATATAACCCCTCCAGCATTACTGCCCCACCACTCCAGTCCCCCAGGAAGGTCTGGAGGTAGCCATTGGGGAAGTTGCCCATTCCAATGCCAATTCCTGGGTGTGTGGGTATCCCACAGTCCCCTGATCATGCAGAGCAGAGGCCCCATTCATGGACTAGTGTCCACCAATCTGCCTTGTGCACCAATGTGCTGGGGGTGAGGCCATGGACAATTGCACAGCACTGGCCATCTATTGTGAATGCCATTCCCACATACCTGTTCGCAGGTGCAGAGCTAAATGGGCCAGGTATGCACCTCTCATGCATACCCAGCCTGCATTGATGCATAGCCCCTATTGAAATCTCTGCAGCCATTTAAAAAAAATTGAGTGAGTCAAAGTCTAAAATCTACCCGAGCAATGTAGTCATCAGTTGTTAAAAGGGGTGGGGTTAGGTGCATATTTTTGGGGTATGGTTTAGAATCAGATTTTTGTCAAATTCAAAGGTGGCAACCCTAACTCTCCAAGTGTAGCGCCTTACATTTGACTTTATGAAAGCTGAGGCACTTGGAGTCAGAACAATTGCCCAGCTTGATCAGGTACTCCAGAAGTGTCTCCACATCCTCAAGGGAGTTCACCATCTTGGCTAGCATAGTATCACCTGCAACTTTAAGCAGCCTAGTGGAGACCCCAGCTTTCAGATCATTGAAGAAAACGTTGAACAGAGGTGATCTCAACAGCAACCGTTAATAAGCATATTAGTATACCTGTCACATCTACTTTTCATGGCACCACCTATGCTGGGTACACTGAGTTTTCTTATTTTTATTTTCTTGATACTAATGCTTACCTAGTCTACAGTGGTATTTCTAAGATGAATGTGGTGGCCATCTTCTTTTCTTGAGAAAAGAAACCTAAATTAAACGTTTATAATATATTCAAATGTTGGTGGAACTGGAACCTTTTCTTACCAAATAAAACTGGAAGATTTCTATAATCTTTTATAGTAAAAAAAGGTAGGGTCAAATGTTTTGCTCAATTTTGTTGTACTGCTGCTTTAAGTTGAGGCATTTGATCTTTCTATGCCTCTTAAATCTTTATCTAAACTCTTTAGTAAGTGGCCTTGGTTTAGTTTTACACATGCATACTTATAGTGGTGCACAGCATCAGGCTGCATGACTAAGTATATCCTGAAACTACTATCACAGTGTTCTCAGTTGAAACTAGTTGTCGTGTGTGATCGCAAATTCTCTCACTGTAAGTATTACCTGAACAACCACTCCCGTCGTCACGGGGCAAAAACCACACCACTGGGTTTTGTCTTAACGTCGCTTTATTTGATCAAACACACATGCATGTGGAACTTCTACAACGGAGAAGTTCTCCGATTACTATTTACAGCAGCTTTTTATAAGCTAGATTTTGCACTTCTTATCTTGAAAATGCCAACATTTCAGTATAAGCCAATCATAAAACAGCATAACAAGTTTTCAGCAATGTAAAAAACACATTGATATGCATGAGGTACTTTTCCACTTGCTTATTTCATTTCTTTCCCATTACTGCTTGATACATATGCCTGGGTCAAGCTGACCTGAGAGAGACAATGAGTTTCACTCACACCATAACAACGTACAGCTTGCCTTCAATGCCACTACGTGCTGTTATTATAATATTTTGCCCAGGCATGCTCCTATCTTTATATTTTGTCCAAGCCTGCTATTCAGGCTGGTACAACCAGTTCTGCTCAGTTTTATCTAGCTTTCTGTTTTCCCAAATGTACCTCAAGTAACCTCAGTACAAATTCTATAACCTTTAAAAAGAAAACATGAACTCAGAAATGTCTACTACATTCATTATTACTTTGTTACAGCATGGCTTTTAAAGCAAGCATAACTTCAAGGCATATTATAGCAAATATAGCTTTAGGATATAAAAAGAAACATATATAAAAATTCCCTCACACGTGCTTACTGTCACTTGGTGTCACTGGGTTTCACTGTTTTAAATGAGATACATACACAATGTCATCTGCTGTGTTGCTTAAGACGTAGCAGGTGGCATTGTACAGAAACAGTGTTATGCATGTGTGTGCCCCCACAAGTCCTTTAGGCTGTGGGCTGTTGTAGTTAGCTGGTAAACTGCAGGAAGACAGGCAGTTGCAAAGTAATGGCCTTAACTATTCTTGACAGTTCATCATTCAAGACATGGACATGACTAGAGATGCGGGAACCTGATGCTAGGTATCACTGTATAGGCTAAGCACCTGCTATTATAGGCCTCCAAAATTCTAAGAAACCTAAATCCAAAATCTCAGTTTTCTCTTGGGAAATGCACACTGGCTGATTTTTTTCCAGAACAGGAATAGACTGCTGCCATACTATTATCAGTGTTATTTTTGAATTAGTGATTACTCTGTTATTTCCTCACAGTCTCAAATTGGAATAATGTTTACTTTAACACCCACTTCTAGCCTGAATCTCACTCTGTGATCATTGTTAAATGTACACGCCATTAACTTACTATAACATCATTTTTCTTAATCACTTTTTCTCTGAAAAAATAAATAGCTGGTTTCAATCCCTGAGTTCTGTTTAGGTACCATCAATACTTATTTGGTCTTGCATATGATGGCATGATTATTGTTTTTCTTTTATATTCCCAACATACCCGAATAAATACAGACCAATCAGCACTACATGCTATTTAAAAGATTTCATATATTTATCTCCCAGCTTTTCTTCTGGGACATTCTCGTTATTAATGGGAAAATTCCAAGTTAGTCTTCAGTTTAGTGGTTATGTGTTATAACATGCAGTAATTTATCCTCATGGTCACCCATTTTGTTTCAACTTTCTATTTGACTTGTGATTACTTTTGAAGCTCTACAGACTCATTTTATTCTGTTTGGGTTTGAGTTATTTCTGAAGCTGTAAAATTGTATGCAATCTGTTGAAGTGTTTGATCAATCACACCTGCTTAGCAGGAATTTGCGCATGAGTCATCTATATCCTGCAGACAGTGCTGTGGTTTACACTGTTTTCTACATCTATATGCTTGTGCTACCTACTTTTGTGCTACCTGCTTTCAGACAGTCTCATACTGATGTATGCAGCTCATCTGCTTTCCTGTTGGGCATATTAATGACAGTCCCGAGGTTGCTGCAATCATAAACCTTCTTTCCCTGCAGTACAGCATATTGTTGTCATGCCACTGTGCTATTTAAGGGTATTTAGAGGGGAACTGAAACATTGCAACACACCCAGTTCATATGTATGCATCCTCTGTACTCTTTCTGTACATTTCTATCTTTCCTTGTTTTTTGTTTCCATCATCTTTAAAACCAACTCTGTATAAAGCTCCTCTACTGGGATATTGTAAATGCTCCAACCAGTGATATCTTCAGCTAGAGTCAGTCAGGGTCTTCTCTGACTAATACTGCTACTTTCACGGTCTGCTATTTCGATTCAGACTTAGAACTCTGAGGAGCTGCTCCATTTATATTAATGTAACTCTCATGCCAATAGCAGCAGTAGTGCTAGAAGCCAGTGACTGATTCTAAATGATAATGTCACTGGTTGAAGCATTTATAATGATGCAAAGTGTGTGTGCATGTGCATGTATGTGTGGGGGGATTTACAGAGTTCATTTTAAAGACAGGAGAAACACAACACACAAAAATATGTAAAGAAAGATAATGGGGGTATCTAAGGGGGCTTGCCAGTTAAAATGGCAGACCTATTTGTCCCAGGACATCCTCCCAAAGGAGGATCACTCCTGGGGGAAGGGCTAGGGGTGGGGAGAGGATGAGTGACAGGAGGGTGAAGACATGGGTAGTGAGTTGCCAGTTGATTGGGTGAGATAAGAGAAAGGGTCAAGCAAGAGAGGTTTGAAGTGTCTCCCAGGGTGAATAGTTCACATTTTGCTTGCTGGTGGTTTTGCCACCCACCCTCCCTATTAGCTGAGTAAGGGGAAATGAGGGAACAAAATGGAAAAGGGGGGAATAGGTGGTGGAGGCAGAGGTACCTGGCCTGGGTTTACACCAAGCAGGGAGGATGAGGGGCTCTGGGGTGTACACCCGGGGTGTCCCCAAAATCATGAGGAAGAAGGGTAGATGTATACACACACACACCTGGCAAGAGAGAGGATCAGGGGAATGAAGAAAGTGGAAGAGAATGACCCCAGATGTATATCTGGGAAGAAACAGAGATGAAAAGAGATAATGGAAGAAATGGCCCTAGGTGTACACCAGGGGACAAGGGCGGTGTATCATAATATCAGCATGTATCATAATGTATCATTCTTGGAAATGGTCAATAAAGGAATAGACAGGACCTCAGGTGTACACCTGGGGGGATGGAAGAGAAAAGTTGTATATAGTGATATATTGGAAAATGAATAAATGGCAACTTTGTGGAAATGTATATGATATGATAATTTTTATGTGAATGTATAATACTGAGCTACTCTATATCTCGTCAAGACTGCTGAGGGTAGGGTGGTGGTGCACCTATCTATGTCTTCTCAGCTATCCAATACACCACTACATCCTGAGTCTTTGTCCCTAAAGAATATGAGGTACTTACCTTACAACTTAATACTACCGCTTCATCCTACTTTATTGGGGCCTACTGTCGCCGCAGGCCTAAACCCATCCGTGATTACTGACCTTATCACTTCTATAGTTTCCCAAACCTCCTCAGGAGAAATCTACATCATGGGTGACTTTAACTTAAACTGGTTATTCCCATCTTTGTCTAAAGTAAAAAACAACATCACCGACCACAACTTAACGCAACTCATACTCAAACCCACCAGGTTAAATACCGAAACAAGCAATCACTCCCTTATAGACTGGGCTCTTTCGTCACACCCTCACTGGGTTATTCAGTCAGGTGTGTTCACTGAGGCCTTAAGTGACCACTATATGATCTACCTCACATGTTAAATCCATTGTCCTAAGGCCCACCATAAAACTATGGTGACTCATTCATATAAATCTATAAACCTTGCCCCACTCTCTACAACTTGTCAACCAAACTGAAATTTCTCTTCTACCAAACTCAACTGACACAATTAAAGCTGATTACTTCAAGGTAAATTCCTTGAAGTTTGGAACTGCCATGCCCCACTACGCAGCATTAGAGTTAGTAGGAACCACATCCCCTGGATATCACCCGAGCTCACAGCATGCCAAAAAGCTCGTGATCAAGCCTGAAACCAGCACAAAATCTCCAAGCTACCAAAAGACCATGACACCTATCATTACCTTCATAACAAATGTACCAAAGTCACTCAGTTGGCTAAATCTGATTACTTTACCTCCACCTTTCATGCCAATATAAATAATCCTGCAATATTTTGGAAGGTTATCCATGCACTCTTCTCCCCCCTTCCCCCCCAAATATAAATAACACCCTCATCGCTGACCACCTAAACGTTGCCTCTGAATTCAACTTTTACTTCACCTCCTGCACTTCTCGTGTTATCCTCCCTATCTCCTGCCCATCCTGATCCCTCCCCAAACCCACCCTCCTCTTGCACCAAGGAACATTGTTTCTCCTTCTGTCAAGTCACTCCTTCGGACACCTCGGAGGCCTTACTTGCCCTTAATCCTTTTAAAGGCAGCTCACCTGATGGTCTAGACCCCAAGCTGCTTTACCTTTCCACCACAGCCATTTCTGCCCCCCTGACTGACTTACTAAACCGCTCCTTCAATATGGCCACCATTCCCTCAGTATGGAAGCATGCTGTTGTTCTTCCCCTCCTGAAGGGTGGGAACCCCTCATCTCCTGGGAATTAGCACCCCATATTTCTGTTTCCTACCCTTGCAGAGCTGCAAGAACACCTGGTCCTTGCCCAACTCTCCTCCTTCCTCTCTAACTCCAACTTCTTCACTCCTTACTAATCTGGCTTTCAAAGAAAATTCTACCACCACTCCCTAATTAGACTCACTGACTTCATCTTCTCAGGGATGGACAGTGGCCAAATCATGTCCGCTATCTTTGTTAACCTTATCAAGGCTTTTGACACAGTCTCCCACCCCTTGCTTTTACACTCACTCTCCGCAGCAGGCCAGTCGCCTGCTGCAACCAACTGGTTCTGGGCCTACCTTGTAGGGCGAACCCAATCAGATAAAATTGCTGACTCCATATCCTCCCCTCTCCCCATCAATACTGGCATCCCACAAGGATCTGTGTTAGGCCCTATACTCTTCTCCATCTTCCTCAATGATTTACTGTCTGCTTGCACCTCTACATCAATACTTATTTACATAGACAACATGATCCTTTACTCCTCCGGCCACTCCCTTGCTGATGTATCAAACAGTCTTCAGCATGATTTCAATAACATTCAGCACTGGTTTTGTGAATGTCAGCTCTTTCTAAATGCCAAGAAGACAGTCTCCATGACCTTTGGCACTAGGCAGAGACTCTCTAGGCTCCACTCACTGCCCACCTACCATACTCCCGATGGGATGGTCCTTGAGGACACCTCCTCATTCAGATATCTGGGGACTTGGCATGACCAGCACCTAACCTTTTCTGGCCATGTGGACATCATCCTAAAAAAACTGTCCCCCAAGCTAGGCTCTTTATACAGGAACCAGAATTGCATTCCTCTCCCAGCAAGGCACAAACTTGTACAGAAGAAGATCCTTCCCATCCTTGACTACTGCGATGTAGTCTACAGTGCCACTCGCAAGACCTCCCTTGCCAGATTGGACACCCTATTCAACTCCTTCTGCTGCTTTGCCTTGGATGCTCCTCCCCTTACCCACCACTGTGAACTCTTCCACTCTCTGGCATTCCCCTCAGTAGGTGCCTCCAAAATAGTGCTAAGTTCATCTACAAATTTTGGTTTGGCTCACTCCTTTCTTATCTCAGCTCCTTCCTAACTGTCCCCTCTTCCCCAGCTCACTCACTTAGGTCCTATGACTCCCGCTTCATTGATATCTCACAGTGCACATCCTCAGCTGGTCAGGCTGCCTTCTCATATTGCTTCCCCAAATTGTGGAACTCTCACCCCTCCCAAATTTGCCATGCCTCCCCCCAAGTATTTTCTCTGCAAAGTGAAATTTTCTCTCCATAAACTGCAATTGCAACTGACCCTTCCTAGCTACTTCACCTACATGCACTATCTACCTAATTAAGTTGCACTAGTGACCCTGCCTCCACATCTTTTCCACAAATTAATTTAAATGCTGTAGTACTGTTGCTCTGCTTACTGCCTGTTACTCTACTACATGCTGATTTTAATTACTATGTAATTAGTAATGTCTGTTACTCAACATGTAATTCTATGTATATTGCTACATAAATTGTAGTTATCTAATGTGCTGTATGCTAATACTGTTGTGCTGATTCCCAACTCCTCTTCCCCCAGGACGCACTGTGAGACAATCAACTTGTTGCTCAGTGTGCCTTTTCTGATGAAACTCTTAAATAAATAAATAAATAAAAATGTGAAGTTCCACTGTAATTAAGTTTTTTGTGGATAGTAAATATTGTTGACTGAGCACTCATAAAATGAGTAGAGGGGAGTTACTTGGGGGGATGGTCTGGGGACAAATATGGACTGGGAATGTTGTAGTGTTTCTGTTTCCATTTAATATTTTAGAGAACAAAACTTGTACTTGTGTACTTGGGTTAATATCTCAATACTGACTCTGCAGTGCAGCATGGGGGGTGCTGCACTCCTGAGGTGCCATCTTTCAGATGAGATATTAAACCTGGGTCCCATCTGCCTGTTCTGGTGGTAGTTCAGGTGGATGTTAAAGATCCCATGGCACTTCTCAAAAAGTGTGTGTGGGGGGATTTTTATTGTAATAATATCATAAACAAAAAAGTGCTACATCACACTGAAATAAAATACAATTCATGCAAATAAATACAAAATAGTGCTAACACACTATGAATAAAAGGTTCTACTGATAATAAAAATAAGTATTACATTCATATGTTGTATAATAGGATGAACAAATTAAATCTGTTTTCCCCCAGTGCATCACATACTATTTATAATTATCAGAAAGTTTACATTATCACTACATTATTATTTGTATTTATTAAATAGTGAGAATCCTTTCCACCATCTTTGTACTTTTAGTGAGTTAAAAACTGCTTTATCTTTTTGAAATACCAATCTCATTGCTTGACCTAATAAGATTGCATATGTGTCACAAGTCATAAGTTTCTGATATAGGACCCATTGGCACCTGGCCTGCCACAAATAAAATTTCAAAATACAAAAGAAGATAACCAAGGTTTCATTATGAAATTTGTTTAACATGGGAGGGTATAATCCCAACACAAAAATCTCATAGTTTAATTGACTGAGCCATGCCATATTCCATCTTATTGTTAAATCCTTCCATAATAGTGTGCTATACCTGGTTAAACAACTAAATAAATTAAAAAAAAATGCAGATGAAAATGAGCAGTCAAACAAAAAATGCTGCATAGTTTCTTCCTTTCCTATGCATTTTATATATGGACAATTTATTTCTTCAATTACTTTATGTTTCCAGTTTCCTCTTATATTTAAACATCCACACATGGATAACCATAACACTTCCCACATATTGGAGGGAATTCTTTCATTCTTCAGTTGAGCTATAATGAATGTATTGTTTTCTGGGGGACATTTTTTGAAAGTAGGGTCATTCGGATGAATGGCAGAAAGAATAATTCTTTACAGTTGTTTTGCTGTATTCTCTCTGATAACACTATTTTCTAATGTCCATTTATGTAGTTTTTGTGCAGCTAGTTTTAAAAAGACTGGCATTTTAAGTTTTTTATGTAATTTAGGTGGTTCTGGGTTCCATTGAGAAAAGTAATGTCCCATGGTATGTTTTATCCATCTACTTCTATCAAACCTAAAGGGGACAACCCTATTCTTACTGTCTGGGGAAAAAATATTGAATGAAAAAAAAAATGATGGGATCAACCATCCCTAACCCACCTTTCTCTCTAGGGAGCTATGTAATACATATTTTCACTGGGTTTAGTCTTCAGCCCCACAACATTTGAAAAAAAAAATATATATAGTCTGGATTCCAACATTGGGGGAAGGGGATATCATAGCTATATATAAGAGACCTGGAATTAAGAATTGTTTTATTATTTGAATCCTTTTGAGTTTAAATAGTTTCCATGATTTCCATCTGAGGATATTAATCTCTGTCTTTTTTAATGCTAGCTCCCAGTTATATGCACCCAAGTTTTGGGGTCCAAAGACCACTCCTAGAATTTTTAGGGATACAGATGAGAAAGAAATGTCACCAATTATAAGCTCTGGGACACATTCTAGACCAACTATCAGACCCTTACACTTGTTAAGGTTTAATTCCACATTTGATACCTCAGTGAATATTTTCATTTCCTTTAGGAAAACTGTTAGTTGATGTATTTCTGAAAAAAAGAAACAAATATCATCAGCATAAGCTATAATTCTATGGCATTCTGATGGAACGTCACTTGAAATACCTAGCTAAAGAGAAAGGTCATTCATTTTTTTATTAGGGGGTCAAGGGAAAAGAGATACAATAAAAGACTTGGGGGGCATCCTTGCTGAACTCCTGCTTTTATTTTCAGACCTTGTGTTACCTGATTTAGTATTATTGGATCAACAGTTGCAGTGGAATAGAGTAGTTTTATCCACTTAATGTATTTTATTGGTACTCCATACTGTTGTAGCACAAAAAAAGAAAGGGGTGATGGACTCTGTCATATGCTTTTTTTTGATCTAGTGATATGATATAATGATTTTCATTGTGTATTTCTGAAAGTTCTGTTGTATCTCTTATTATTATAAGGGCCTGGAATAACACAGAATTGTAGTGGGGGAAATAACTAGTGTTGCTACTTGTTTTAACCTGTTGTTTAAAATTTGTGAAAGGATCTTAAAGTCTGAATTCAAGATAGTAACAGGTCACCAGTTTTGTACCTTATATTTATCACCAGTTTTATAAATAAACATTATTTACCCTTCTGTGAAAGAAGTAGGTAAGGTTTGATTTGAGAGAAAAAATTAAAAAAACACAGTTAGACATATTATCATTTCCTTTGCAAAGGCTTTATAAAATTCTTAAGGTATTCCATCCAGCCCTGGGGATGCTCCTGCCTTTAAGGTTTTGAATACCGTTTCAGCTTCTAATGGTGAAATGGATTTCAAGTTCAAGTTCAAGTTTATTGCAGGAAAACTCCATTGAGCAAGCTCATTCACAAGGAGGTCCTGTGACATAAACACTTAAAGTACAAACACAGATAGGTAATAACAGTATATACATGAAATGCACGTTACATGATACAGGCTGGATATACATACAAGGATACCACATAGGGTGACCGCAGGTGGTAAACACTGATATGAGACAGGGAAGCGACTTACAGGTTGCATACTGATAAATGAAACATGATGACTGGTGTGTGCAATACATATACAGTATTTTGGCAGCTAGAACAAACAACAGTCTACAACTGATATGGGGGAGGTGATTTGATAGAGTAGCAGTGGAGCATAAGCAAAGATAAAGCCAGGAGTAGGAGGGAAGGAAAGCAGTTAATATGACAAATCAATTATACCTTACCAGTGGATAAATATGGCACACATGGGGAAGGAAGAACTTAATGAGCAGTTACAGGTGTCTTTTTATTTTGGCTGAACTTAGCGATTTGTAGAAGTTTATTGAAACTGTGCTAGTTAGTTTCAGTATGGTTTGTAATTGGTTCCAAATGGAGGAAGGGCATATGCAATATACGTTTACAAAGGAAGTCCGTGTCCTTGGTATGTCAAGCATAATAAAGTCAGATTTTCTTAACGAGTATGCACTATGTGAGATACTAATAAGGGAAGAGAGATAGCTTGGCAATTTCTGCAGGAGCAGTTTAAGAGTCCATAGCCCAGCATGGAGCAGGTGTCTAGTAGTAAGGAATGTCCAACCAACAGCTGCATATAAGTCACAGTGGTTCGAACGGTAAGGGGAGTTGGTAATGAACTGTAACGCACGGTGATAAAGGATGTCCAGTTTACTTAGATTTGCAAGAGTGGTGGAGGAATAGATTACATCGCCATAGTCGAGTAGGGGGAGAAAAGTGGCCTGTACAAGCTTGTTTCGAGTTTCAAGGGGGAAAAGGTGCCTATTTCTGTAGAAGAAACCTAACCTTGCTTTTAACCTTCTAGAGACATCTTCGACGTGGTCACTGAAAGATAATTTATTGTCGATCCAGATACCTAGATATCCAGATATCCGTCTTTCGGATGACACGTTAAACCGAGGTCCCATCTGCCTGGATTGGTGGTAGTTCAGGTGGATGTTAAAGATCCCATGGCACTTATCGAAAAGAGTAGGGGAATTTCCCCGGTGTCCTGGCCAAATTTCCCTCATTCACTAAAAATACCACAAACAGCTTAATCTGGTTCAAGGTCAGTTGGCATTCATCTGTAGCCCCCCTCCCCCGGGTCGTGCCTGAAAATAGGCAGGATTTGTCTAGTGCACTTACCCGGTCAACAAAAGCTAAAATAAAATAAAAATAAAAATAAATAAATAAATAAATTTGGTTACAACTTCCAGAGGCTCATTTAGCGTGGTGACAATGAAGTCTTGGGCAAGGGTATTGGGGGGGCCTGAGACAGCACTGCGGGAGAATATCATTGCTTTAGTCTTCTTAGCATTGAGCAGAAGCTTTGCCTTTATTAGATTATGCTCAAGTTGTGTGAAGTCCGCTTGAAGCACTCCCTTGACTTCAGATAACGATGAGCCAGAAGTATACAACACAGTATCATCTGCAAAAAAGTGCAGATTGGACGTAGATATGTTAGCATCTAAGTCATTAATGTACAGAGAAAACAAGATAGGGCCTAAGATGGATCCTTGGGGACTCCTCTTACAACTGGCAAGGCAGCAGAAAAAAGCCTTCCACCTTTACTTTTGGAATCTTCCAGTTAGGTAGCTAGAGAACCACTGGGTGGTATGGTATGTGGCACCCAACTTTGCAAGGCAATTGACTAATAGTTTGTGATCAACAGTATCAAAAGCTTTGCTGAGGTCCAAAAGACTGCACCAGTTACCTTCTTAGCATCTATAGCAGAGATCTAATCATTGGTTACTTTTGCTAGTGCAGTGATTGTGCTATGATTAGCCGGAAGCCAGATTGAGCTGGGTTAATGAGAGAAAGGTTTCCAAGTGAGATTTAACTGAATATGGATCAGTTTTTCGAGAACTTTAGAAAGGTTAGGCAATATGGAGATAGGCCTATAGTTGTTTACATCGCGTGGGTCACCAGATTTAAATAGAGGGAGGATATGTGCTGATTTCCAGCAGGATGGCACAGTAGCAGATGTAATGGAAAGATTGAAGATGTGGAGAATTGGGGCAGTGAGATGGGCGTAGCCTGACCTTAGGAAAAAGGGTTCCAAGACATCGTCCCTGCACTTTTTTTGGTGTCTAAGTTAAGAAGAGAATCTTCTACTTCTTTATAAGTTATCTCGCGTAGTTGGAAGGGGCTGGGTGCAGGACTAGATGTGGCGGGAGGGGTATGCTGGCTCACCGCAGCACCAGCATAAGGTGACGAGTCAAAAGCTAATCCAGCTGTGGCAAAGTGAGAGTTAAGTTCCTCCAGGATTAGGGACTTGTTTTCCTACAATCTTGCCACTTGCAACTATCTTTGTTGGGACAGAGGGGCCATGGGCCGTCCTTCTATAGCTTTGATAGTCTTCCATATTTTATGAGGGTTACCTTTAGCTTGTTCGAGTAGAAATATAATAGTTAGCTTTAGCAGGCGAAGTTTTTCACACAGTTATTCCTGGCTGTTCTAAAGGCCTGCCAATCCGAAGATTCTTTGGAATGTCTAGCTTTAGCCCAGAGCTTATCTCGAGCTATAAGGGCTGCCTTGAGATCCGAGGTGAACCAGGGTTGGAATTGTTCCATACCCCTACTTTGATGAAAGGGCATGCTTATTTATTATTGTAGTGAGTTTGTCATTAAGGATGCAAGCTGCCTTGTTGACATCTTTGGCTAGGTAAAGATCTTGCCATCTGATCATGCTCAGGTCAGATAGGAAGTTTACTGCACTGAATTTGCGAAAGGATCTTTTGTTATAAAGATGGGTTGTGGCCCGGCCTTAATTTGAGATCTTATGCGAGCAACAACTCCATGATCGCTCATGTCATTGTGAAACACTGCCAAATGAGATATTTTGTGTGGATGGGTGGTTAGTACCACATCTAGAACGGAACTGTTGGCAGTATTTAAAGTGTTGTTCCTAGTAGATTCACTGACTAATTGCCCAAGACCTAGCTCGTCACAAAGGGATTTGAGGCCGTGTGATTTAGGTGACAGCCAGTCCATATTTAGATCTCCTAGAAATATTGTTTCAGTTTTTGCATCTACGAACATGGATTTCAAAAGATTAAGGACTTCATCACCACTAGACGGGGGTCTACAGCCACCTACGATAGTGATACATTCCGAGGAGGGGAGATGAAGGCTCAGCGAAACTAACTCAAATTCCTTGGCTAGAGATTTGCAACTAATATTGGTGACCAAGTACTTAGATTTGGCATAGATAACCACATCCCAGCCTCTAGACTCTCTATCTGCTCTAAATAAATTGTAGCCCTGCAGTGATATTTGTTGATCAGTGTTCGTCTTTTTTAACCACGACTCAGTAATTATGATAAGGTCTGGGTTAACGTGTGCAGCCCAGGCTTGCAGCTGTACAAGTTTTTTAGGCAGGTTTAAAATGTTGACCATCATCATTTTGAGACCTGTGGCCTCAGCAAAATCGATAGGCGAGGTAAGTTGTGGGGGGGGGGGCCAGGGTTGAGCTCCACATTTCCTGAGCAGAGAAGAAGCAGAAGTATAACTTTCTTAGAAAGCTTATAACAATGGAGACTGCTTTTTATTTCTTGCAACAACCCATACAAATTATCGCAGAAGTAAGCACCACTGTAATGACAGTTGATCGTGATCAATGTAAGTGCTTGGATAGACATAGGTGAGGACAGTAGCAAGGGGTGTGAAGCTAACCGGGGGAATAGGCTAAAAGGGGAGAGGAGAATGACATAGTGTCTGCACAGTAGACTGTTATAACATTAGGTATTGATAAGGTACATTGGAGAACTGAATTGCATTGAGGTACTTCGAATTGCACTGTATTGCTGAAAACTCTGCACCTTAGGAGCAATAAAAACACAATAAGGAGAGCCATGGTCCCAGATTGAGTGGTCTCGTGATTTGTATTAGTGCAATATTTTCTAGGCAAGTAATTTGCCCACCTAGGTACTCACTTAAAACCTAGATGAGAAAATACAGCAGAAAGGGGAACGAGGAGAGCAGGAGCAGCTTAGTTTGTGGCCATCCAACCTTTAGACTCAAGTCCCCTTGTAGCAGCACCGGGAAAGAAGTAGAATGATAATGCAGGCCATATTACCCATGAATGAATACAGTGATTTATGTAGAAGACCAAAAATCCCTCTAGTGGCAGGTCTGTATAACCTGCTAATGGAAAACTAGCCACTAAAAAAAAAAAAAAAGGTAGTTGGACTTATCGGCACCAAGGCAGAGTGCTTGGATGGAGGGGGGGGGGCACTGCAGGACAGCAGTCAGACAGAAGAGGTGTAAGCACTTTAAAACAGTAGTAGAAATTACAATCCAGCTAATACAGTTGAAAAACTCCTAATAACACAGTTGAAATGTGCTTAGTTCTATCGAAAATCTAACAAAGTGCCAGGTATCTATAGCAGAGAAAACACCTGGCCAATCAGAGTGGGTTTGCTGGAAGCACCCGTGTTCCGATTGGCTGCGCTGTCCTGTACCTTCCAAAGAGCTGCAGGCGGGTGTCCTGGGCTTGGTCGGTGGCTGGCTGGGTGCCGGCTGACCATGGGTGAGCTGAAGCAGCCCTGTTCAGGGGCAAGCAGCTTCCAAGGAGCTGCAGGCGGGTGTCCTGGGCTTGGTCGGTTTGCTGGCTGAGTGCCAGCCGACCATGGGTGAGCTGAAGCAGCCCTGTTCAGGGGCAAGCAGCTTCCAAGGAGCTGCAGGCGGGTGTCCTGGGCTTGGTCGGTGGCTGGCTGGGTGCCAGCTGACCGTGGGTGAGCTGAAGCAGCCCTATTCAGGGGCAAGCAGCTTCCAAGGAGCTGCAGGCTGATGTCCTGGGCTTGGTCGGTGGCTGGCTGGGTGCCGGCTGACCGTGGGTGAGCTGAAGCAGCCCTGTTCAGGGGTAAGCAGCTTCCAAGGAGCTGCAGGCTGGTGTCCTGGGCTTGGTCGGTGGCTGGCTGGGTGCCGGCCGACCGTGGGTGAGCTGAAGCAGCCCTGTTCAGGGGCAAGCAGCTTCCAAGGAGCTGCAGGCAGGTGTCCTGGGCTTGGTCGGTGGCTGGCTGGGTGCCGGCCGACCGTGGGTGAGCTGAAGCATGGATTTATCCATGTTCTTTGTAATTTCAGGGAATTTAGGTGTCTGAATATTTTGGAAATACTCCTGGAATGCTTCAGCCTGAGGGAGGTGGGGAGAAGAAAAATGCTGTGATTCAATATGTGCTTGAATAATATCAGACATCCCAGAGAGAGAAGGTACTATATTACCTTTCTCATCTGTTAAATGTTTCCATGGTAGTTTTATCTTTCCTGTTTTTGCATGCTTCATAGGGGTCTCCCACAGGGGTTTTCTGCATACCATATTAGAGCATAGCTCTCACTGTCTGGTCTTTATCATATTGATAGGTTTTCATTTCTGTTTTTACCTGTTCAATTTGGGCAGAAAGATCATTATGAGATGTAGAAGCCACTGTATATATGTATTGTAAATGCTGTCGTAATTTTAAGTACCCAAAAAAGGTTTCTGTCTCTTTTTCTTCCCATATGTATGGAAAAGTTTAGTAATGTCACTTTTGGTATCCTCCCACCACATACCTATATCCTGATATAAGAAGCTCACTGATGTCCTTGCCCATAATAGCTTTATACCTTAGCTTGTACTATCGGATCTGTTAATGAGGCCACATTAATTTTCCATCTATTTTTTTGGTATTTATTTTTTAGAGTATCCTGAAAACTGATCTGTAAAAAACAATGATCAGAAAAATCCACAGGTGTTATTTAAAAAATGGGGATGGGTAAGGTTTTAAATATAAAGAAATAATCTATCATAGTAAAATACTTGCCCCTGTTGTATGTAAAATGTGGTCTCTGGTTAGAATTAATTTTATATTCCCTAAGATCTGCTGTTTCTGTGCATTTTCTAAGTGCCATAGCATCGCAGTATATTTTCTTTTCCTCTGTTTTAGGGGGAGCCTAAAATTCACAGTTTAAATCTCCTCCAAAGATTATATATTTTAGTGTAACAAGGTATGGTTGTATGGTCTGGAACAGTGCAACCCTCTCCACCTTTGATTGGGGTCCATACACATTTATAAATCTATACTTATTATGTCCCAGAAAGCCATCTATAATCAATAGCCTTCCAGGAATGAGATCAATTAATTCGGTTAATAAGAATGAATAGGAAGAGAAAATTATGCCAAGGCCATCAGCCCTATCAGGCCCAAAGAACCAAAAAGATGGACCATCGATCCATTCATTCTGAAAACCTCTTACTTGTTCTGTGGTATATATCCAGGTTTCCTGTAAAAAACAGACAGTTAAATGAGACTGTTTGATGTGTTGAAAAATCGTATGTCTTTTATTTGGATTAATTATACTATGTACATTCACTGATCCCACCCTAATGTCCTGCATTCATTAAGGTTTTGGTTTTAAGTTATCTTTCTCCTTTTCTTTTTTTTTTTCTTAGTTTTGTAGTTGAGAGAACAGGCAGAGATCAGCAAGAGGAAGGAGCTGCTGTTATAACTATACTTCTCTACTAGGACTAAAGAACTAGAACTCTACTACTGGGACCTTCAATTTAGGGTAAAATAAAAGAGTTAGTGTGTTTGTCTGAGTTGGCTGAAGAGAATTATTATCTTTGCAGTTATTTAAGTGTTTGTCTGAGTTGGCTGAAGAGAATTGTTAACTGTGCAATTAACTAGGTGTAGAAAGAGCTATAAATTAGGGGGAGTGGCTTAGCTAGAAGGAAGCCAGGTGTTTTAGATTTAAAAAAAGCCCTAGTGGGCTGGCCCAGTGAAGCTGAGGGTTGAGGCGCTGGACGCCACACCTCATGTCACGCTGGCGACCTGGGTTCAGGAATGCACTCGGGCTGCTGGGGGCTGGTATGGGAGAGGGAGGATTGAGCATCCAATGACTGCTCTCCTCTCTCTCTGGGGTGGGTAGTGGGGCTTGCATCACCCTATAGCAGTGACTGGCGAAGGCCAGCCGCACTACAGCGGCATGCAAAATGAGTGTAGGGAGAGCACGGCGGGTGTCAGCACTATGTGCTTAGGAGGCCATTGCACGTCCTGCTTTCCATAAGGGAGAAAATGTGGAAAATGCAGAGAGCAATCTTCATGGCTCATGGCCATGCCTTGCACCACCAGAGAGATCTGAGAGGGGCGTGTACCCACTGGGTGCAAGAGTGATGAAAGGCCGGCCCACTGGGGGAGCAGGTTCGTGTGGCCCGCATGCATGACTGGGTAAGGGGGTGCAGGGCCAGTGGCCAGAGATCATGGGGGCTGCTCTGCCAAGGAGCAGAAATAAGAATATGATAAAAAAATATAAAGCCCTAGGTAGCTTCTGGCAGAGAACAGAAAGAGGAAGGGGCTGCTGTTATAAGTATACTTCTCTACTGGGACTAAAGAACTAGAACTCTACTACTGGGACCTTCAATTTAGATAAAACAAAAGAGTTAGTGTGTTTGAATGAGTTGGCTGAAGTGAATTGTTATCTTTGCAGTTATCTAGGTGTTTGTCTGAGTTGGCTGAAGAGAATTGTTATCTGTGCAATTAACTAGGTGTAGAAAGAGCTATAAATTAGGGGAGTGACTTAGCTAGTAGGAAGCCAGGTGCTTTAGATTTAAAAACTGCCCTAGATAGCTTCTGGCAGAGAACATGCAGAGAAGAGAAAGAGGAAGGAGCTGCTGCTATAACTATACTTCTCCACTGGGACTATATTGCCCTCCTTCCCTCCCCTCCACCCCCCACCTTTTGCTAGTTCTACTTTTATAGGCACAGGATTTGACTGACAACAGGAACTTCCTGTTTGGGAGCAGTAAATGAGTGATCACAGAGCCACAAAAGACTCACCATCATAGAAGGAAAACAGTAGCTCTCCATTCCCCCTAGCTGCTGGAGGTCTGACTCTGAGCAAGTAAGGAGACTATTGAGAAATATAAGAACTTCTTGTCTCAGAATAGGAAGATCAGGAGCTTAAAGGGCACAGAGACAGTAAGTTAGTAGGGAGAAAAAATAACAATAAATAAATAAATAAATAGAGGAAAGAGTAAGTATTCAAAGTAAAAGTTAAAGGGCCAGAAATAAGACATGATGGGAGTGGTGCAGTGCAGTGGCTGTGGAGCAGCAGTCTTTTGGGAGATGTTGTGGAGGATGTGGTGTTGTCCCATCTGTAGGCATCTCTCTGGGCTGAGGGAGGAGGCTGCTCATCTCCAGGCTGAGTTGGCCAGGATTTGGGGATCTCCTTTCCCACCTAGGGACCACCAGTGCCACTGCCATTGCCTCAGAGGTTGCCAAGAAAGAGGAGCAGTTGGACCATAGTGGGCTCAGGGAGGATGAGGGTGGTGGAACAGAGGCACATCCCTCCAGTTGTACCTCTTCACAATTCATATGCCATTCTGGCAAAGTGTGGTTCCTCTATGGTGGCACCCGCAGTGGAGACCAAGGAGGGTGCTGAGAACCTCCACAAAGGAGACTCACAGGAGGGTGGCATGGGACCCCACAGGGGAAGGAAACAACTCCTGGTGGGGGACTCTATTGTTAGGGGGGTAGAACTGGGGGAGGAAGGGGAGAGGGAGGTAAGGTGCCTGCCTGGCGCCATGGCTTGAAGGGACAGGGAGCAAATCCTCAGGATCACCGGAGCAGCTGCACGGGGGAGAGAGCTGGATTTCATTGTCCACCTAAGGACAAATGACCTGACTGGGAAAGGGATCAGAGCAGTGCAGGAAACATTTGTGGAGTTGGGGAGGGGTCTTAGACAAGTAGCACGCATGGTAACCTTCTCGGAGGTGCTGCCTGTCTATGGCATGGGTGAGGCTAGGGTGCTCCACACAACAGGATTTGATCAGTGGTTGAAAAACTGGTGCATAGCTCAGGGGTTTGGCTTCATTGAGGACTGAGGTCCACCTGGAGTGATGCAGGTATATACTGGTGCAATGGTCTGCATCTGTCCAGGAGGGGAACCAGGATCCTAGGTGATAGGTTTAAATGCTTCATTGGCAAGCATTTAAACTAGCCAAGGGAGGAGGCACTGAAAAGAAACAGGGAAATTCTAGCCCCCCCCAAAAAATCAGGGTAGTAAGTGAGGTAAACACCAAAATAGAGACATTGATAGAGAGAAGGGGCCGGGGTAAATGTAAAAAATGATGAAGGCAATAAGGACAGAGATGGAGCAAAAAGGGGTAAGGCTATCAAGAAATGGAGGGTAATGAGTACCAATGCCCATAGTCTGGGCAACAAGATCCCTGAACTGGTGTCTTGATGGAAGAGGGATGCCTGGATATTGTGGCAGCCACAGAAACATGGTACACAGAGAACAAGCATTTGTCAATGCCGAATATTTGCTTGCTGGCATTAGCATTGGAAGTGCAGGAGTTAGACAGATGCAGAATAGGAATGGCAGTGAAGTACTTAACTGATGCCAACCCCACCCTCACCCCCACTCTGCAGAGACAGACAGGCATTGGGGTGTGGCTTTTTGTGTCATTGCCCATAACGCTCATGCCATTTCACCTCACCCTACCCTGCAGACACCGACAAGTGTTGAGGTGTGCCTTGGGGTGTTCAGGTTTTACACTCACCCCATTCTATAAGGAAATATGCTGAAAAGGGTGCAGTATAGGAGAATAGAGTGAACTTTGGGGCCGAAGAGTCCAAAGCACACCTCAATGCCTGTCACTGGCTGCAGGGTGGGGTGTGGATGGAATGGCATGAGCATTACAGCTGACAATCCCAAGTCACACCCCTGATGCCTTTCAGTTCCTACAGAGTAGGATCTTATGGTCAGAAACCCTAATGCCCTTGGCATTTCTTGGTATTTTCACTCCAAGTTTTCAACAAGGGCTGTTTGAGATCTCACCGCATGAACAGTGACTGTATCAGTTCATTAGCCGGAAGGAGATTTTGCCCAGCGGCTGTGCCATTTGGTGGCACAGGTGCGAAAATACATTTTGAACAGGATGTGAAAAATGACAGCTGTACTGTTCATGAGAAGGTGTAAAAAGAATGGTATTGTTGAAAATCTGGAGCGAAAATATAAAAAAATTGGTGAAGTCACAAGAGTGTGCAGAAACTGCACAACACACACCCATAATGCATTTTTTACAGCAGATTTTCAACATAAGCATTTTAGGACCTCCGACTCATGAACAGTGGCAGTGTGATTTTCTTAATCCGTCCCGAATATTGATTTTGCATAGCAGCCACGCCCACTGCGTGACACAGGTGGGAAAACATGTTTCGGGCAGGATGTGAATAATGACAGCTGTACTGTTCATAAAGCAGTGTGCAAAAATGACAATGTTTAAAATCTGGAGTAAAAATATTAAAAATTGGAGAAGTTACAAGCATACATAGAAACTGCACAATGTATGCTAGTAATTGTAATTTTTTGGAATGTTTTCACCAAATTTGCAACATGGGCTTATTGGGACCTCTCCTTATGAACACTGTCACTGTGATTTTTTTACTCTGTGCCAAATGCTGATTTCACACAGCAACTGTGCCATTGTGCACCCGATGTGCGAAAACACATTTCGGGCAGGATGTGAAAAGTGACAACTGTACTGTTCATATGGAAGTGTTGAAAAATGGCAATGTTTAAAATGTGGAGTGAAAATGTTAAAAATTCTCTAAGTTATGAGCGTGCATGGGAACTGTGCGATGCACGCTCATAACACAGTCATATTTTGGACTCTCTTCACCAAATTTGTAAAAAAGGCTTTTTTGGGAGCCCACCTCATGAACAGTGACACTGTCATTTTGTTAATGAGTCCTGGAAGGTGATTCCACACAGTGACCACAAAATCACCTTTCGGGGCCAAATAACAAGCTGACAGTGACTGAGTTCATGAGGTGGGGTTCCAAGAACCCCATGTTTAAGATTTGGGACCAAAACTCCCAGAAATGGCCAAGATATCACCCAAAATTGCTCCCCTCCATTGATGCCATTATACAGCTTACTAGCATTTCTTCAGTTCTCGGTCGGCTTTGAAGAGTGCAGATGTGTTCCCACTCCACCGAAGATTGTTGTGTCAGACTCTGGAGGTAAGTATGGGGTGGAGGGGTACGGGGAGGTGGAGTGCACAGAGGTTGGGTGTGGGTTTGGGGAAGGGCACTGCAGACAAGGGATCATTTCTTTGTTTCAGGTAAAAAAATAAAAAATTAAAAAAATTAAAACACCACAGGAAGTTTTTTTTCTTGCAGGTTTGCATTGCACATACTGGGGTTGGCTCCCAGTGTGCCATCTGTGTTTTTGGGGAGGGGGGGCTGAAGCTGACGGGGTTTGGGTGGATTGGGCATGGGGGAGGCTTTTTTTTTGTGAGAAGGCAGGACTAGTAGGAGACCCTACCCTTGAGGTGGAGCCAGTTAGTCTGTTTATAGAGTTTGCATGTACAGTATGTGACTGTCCTCCAGCACCTGACACTAGCTGACAGCACTTATTTCAGTGCAATCTGAATTCTTTATAGCATAGTGCCAGTAGCAAACCGATAGCCCATAGTGAATTATAGAGAGGACTGAGCTGGGTACAACTATGTGCAGGGCCTTAGAGGTCAAGCAGTGGCGATGGAGGTAAAGGGTCCCTAGCCTTGAGTTTACAGCCTTGGAGATTAGGTTGACATGAAGAGTATAGAGTGAGCTGTCAAGAGTAACCTCAAGGTATTTGAAGCACTGAACTTGCTTGTGTGGTTGGTTTTGTTTGTTCAGGATAGTTAGGCTAGCTGTTCTGTATTTGCTGTGTGAGCTTGAGAACAACATAGTCTTGTTTTTTTTATACTTCATCAACAATTTATGCTGACCAAACCAGATGTCAACCAAGCTAAAATTGTTCTGTAGGTCACAAGAAAGAGGAAGTGGATCAGTCTATGTCGAAAAGAGAACAGCATCACCAGCATAAAGGGTCATATTATTGCAGGTTGTTGGAAGGTTGTTGATAAGGAGGCTAAAATGCAGTGGTCCATGGATGGACCCTTGAGGTACCCTGGACTGCACAGAAAGGCTGCTGGAGAGTGTCACATATTTTAACTTGTTGGGATCTACCCTCAAGGTAGCTCCAAACCAGCAAGTAACCTAATTTGAGAGGTCCAAGGCAGGGAAGGGGTGCAGAAGAAGCTGCTGATTAACAGGTTCAAAAGCCTTTCTCAGGTCGACATAGATTGCACCAAGTATACAGCCATTATCCAGTGCCTTATGAATGTGATCAGTGTACTCAAGAAGGGCAGTGGTTGTGCTGTGTGCTTTTCTAAAGCCATGCTGCTGCAGACACTGAATGTTGTATGTGATAAGGTATTCTGACAGTTGGTTCAAGACAATGCACTTGAGGGCTTTAGAAAGTGGAGGAAGGATTCAAATAGGGTGGTAGTTAAGGTATTGTGACCGGTCACCACTTTTGTGAACATGAGTGACAATGGTAGCTTTCCAAAGCTGGGGGAACTGCCTACTGGAGAGTGATAAGTTCAAGAGTTTGGAGAGAGGTAACAAGACCTCCTCAAGTGAAAGGTTAAGAAGTTTTAGATCCACATTAAAAGTCACCCATTGGTCTCAAGTCAATGGTTCCTGCACTTGTTCTCTTGCTTCCTCCTGGTAGGTCGGATCATGGCATTGAGAGAGAGAGAGAGAGAGAGAGAGAGAGTGCACACACATGGAGGAGACAGACCAAGTTAGCAACAGCGATGAAGCCCGGTATGCTACAGTTTCTGGTTCCAGCCACAATGGTAAAGAACAAAGGGTGTGTGTGTGTGTGTGTGTGTGTGTGTGTGTGTGTGTGTGGTGGAGAGAGACTGTGCCAACTGCAGTAAGGATCAGTCAGTCAAAAAAAAAAAATTAAAAGCAGAACTGTCTTCAGTGACTTTCTTGGGAACTGACTCCTTGCACCAGTAATTATTAAAACTAAAACAGACTGTGTGTCTATGAAATGTAGTTGTTTTTAACAAACCCACAGTATGTGATGACCTGATTAACCTCTTGAGCTTTGCTCTCGAGGTTTATGAGTTATCACACACCTCAGATATGTAAAAAAAAACTTCATAACACACAGTCACCTGTGCATTATTCTCTATAGTATTATTATTACTATTATAGAGAATGAAAGACCTTGATCTTATTGTAGAACCTGTGCACCAATTTCTCCAGTCCTAGGGGTTGTACTGGAAGGTGTTGCAGACAATCTCAGTCTTGAGCTCAGGGACCCTCGTACTGTGTGTATGTTGCAGTGCTTCCCTGTGTGTTGTGATCAGTATAATTATTTCCCATCCCCAACAAGAACAATCCAGATTGCCAAGTTCACTCCTTTTGACCAGCAAGAGATGGGGGAGTGGCTGTCACCATGGCCAACACCAATGGCACACCTTGGTGAACCAGCAGAGATGTGTGAACGCTAGGTGGCCCATGCCTTCAAGACCGTGGAGCCATGGGTACCTCACCTTTACATTGTGGCCCCATCCCAGCCAACTTCAAATCCAGGGCTTGCACATGGGCACCACATCTCACAAAAGATATTTTATTTTTACAGTACTGCGTCCTATGCAGAATGATGCCCCCTACCCCCCATCTGAGAAAAGAAGGGGCCCGCAGCTTGAACAAGTCCTTCAGAACAGCGAAGAGTGGACTTTCATGACTGCTGTAGTGACAGAACTATCCTATTCACCAAACTGTTAGTTTAGATCACAAAGCCCAGAGTTGCTGTAGTCCAAGTTCTCCATTTTCTTTCCCATGACTGCCAGTGTTTTTCCAGGGTTGGGCAATAATGGATATTAGTTCCTGAATACTCAACTAATGTACTATAGTCACTATTCAGGGGTATTTGTATGTAAGAATTATTTCTCTAGTTCTTTTACTTTTGAAAACTTGGTCCAGGCTGTACAAAAAGGAGCATGTCTCTTATTATTTCAAATGAGAAAAATTGTGCTAAAGCAGACTCAAAGGCGGTAAAAAAAAAAAAAGGTATCATACAGCCAGCCAAGTGTGGCAGAGGGCTGAGGTGCTGGACACCTCACTAGCAAACCAGGTTCAGAAAGGGAACTGGGAAGCTGTCCCAGTGGCACTGAGGGTCAAGGTGCTGGACACCACATTTTGCACCATGCTGGCAACCCAGGTTTGAGAATGAGCCTGGGTCAGTGGGGGTTGGCGGGGGTGTGTGTGTGAAGCAAGACTAAGCTGATGTGAGGTGGCTCTCCTCTTCCGCAGAGAGATGAGGGTTTCCCTAGCCCTTGACTACCACCTGGTGGAAAACAGATGGCAGTTCCAGCTACCAGGGAGCCTGGCGATTGCCAGGGGAGGGGTGGAAGAGGCTGAGCTGGCTCCTCGAATGCATGTGTGCCTCCACAGGCACACACTGCCATGTCTGCCAGAGTCGCAGAAACAATGGGAGAAAATCAGGGGGCACAAAAACTGCAGAACCTAATAATAAAAAAAACAAGAAAGGGACTTGGGCCATTTGGGGATCAGCTGAGCAAAGGAGGTTTGAGTGTCCACTGATGTATGTCCTCCTTTGGAGTGGGGGGATAACATGCATCATTGCGTGGCTGCCACCAAGCAGAGGCCAGATGGTGCATCAGCAGTCACAGGATCAGAAGTCGGAGTAAAGCGTTGCAGGTGTGCAGTGTCTGTACCTTATCTACGTACACCACTGCACACCTCTGCCTCAGACTCAAGGGGGAGAAAGTAGAGGCAAGAACCGCTGCTAGCAAGATGACCCTGCTACCCCACAGGCACTGCACTCACCCATTCAGGTGGAGTGACATGGCTGGGGTCAAAGCAGAATGGCACCAGCAAGGAGAATAAAGTACAGGTGAAAAAAAAAATAGAAGTATCTTACAAGTCTGGAGATAAGAGGCAATCTAAAATAGAATTAAAAAAACAAAAAAACAGTACAGATCAAAATTAGCACCCTATCATAAACTCCTGATTTAAAGTTTTTTTTTTAAATCAAATTGTTGGTTCAAATAACTAATATTGAACAAAGAATAACAATTTTGTTGTCCTGAATACGAACACTCGCCGAATATTTGCCTTAAGGTATCCACATACCTCTAATGTTTTCATGTAATACTCAGTGTTGGGTGGTTAGAGTGAAGGCGGAATGCTTCTGTTAGTAAAATCAGGACATCTCATGGTTTTTGGTTTGATCGAGAGGCACTGAGCCAGATCAGGGCCGCAGGCAACACGGCAAAGTAGATGTTCACAAAAAAAAAAAACAGCACTGAGGGTGGAACCAGGCAGGGCCGACATTTGAAGACTCTTGCTGCCATGACAGACAACAATTCCTTTCTTTTCAGCAAGTTTTTCTGCCAGGAATACCCTGCTGAGATTATTTTGTACTTAAAATTGGTTTCCCCAGAACAGCCCATCTGAGGTGTAACCTGTTGTTTCCACTGGGGTCATGCTTCCACCCATTTCCACAGCTGGGGGGACTGGAGCATAAGGAGGTTAACTGACTTACTTAAGGTCGTACAGTATTAGGCTGTTGTGGCATGTGAACATGTGATCTCTTAGATCCCCAAGAGAGTGCTCTAAGCACTAGACCACAGTGTCTCCTATATTTGGAGGTAGATACAACATCTCATTTTAATTGGGATGGGGTTGTTTCTATCCTAGTTTCACAGCTGAGAGGGACCAAAGCACAAGAACATCACGAGAGTTTCTACCACACAGCAGTGCTGGCTCGATGTATTAGCCACTAAGCCACTTGCCCTTTTCTTAAATTATCTGGCTAAAAAATAGGCAGGTATATTAGCCACTGCTAGCTAGTGTCTTTTTTATGCCAATATAGCAGGTGTTTATAAAAATTAAACGGTCAAAACAAAATAGGTGGTGGCAAAAAGGAAAATAAGGTGTTAGCCAAATGGCTAATTATTTTTGGTGTCTGAAGTAAACAGTGCCATACAGTGAGTCAGTTATCAAAAACACCTGGCCTTTCTATGCCTGCTGGGATGGAAGTTGAACACGAGAACTCCTGGTTCACAGTTTGGCATGACCAAGCACTGCAACATATTACATACCCTTCTTATGGGAGCTGCTGACACTACCTTATAGTAATAAAACCGCATAAGACATCACTGCTGGTCCTCGTACTATCACTGCTCACAGGGACTTTATTTTGATCCCACTGTTCTAATGTTATGATTTGTATAAAGGCTGCAGGGAGTTGTGTGCTAAGATCAGCCTAAGTGTGGATAGGCTTGTTTGGACCAAATAACTTTTCTTTTTCCCTAATCTAATTCTTTTGTTCTAAGCAAAAATGTGATGAGGTAGTGTGGTGTAGTACTTGGAGTGCAGGCTTGCAAACTTGGAGACCCAGGTTCAAATCTCACCAGAGCCACTTACGCACCAGGGTCACTTCACCTCTCAGGGCTTCAGTCCACCCAGTAATACATATGGATAAAAAAAGAGGGTACCACTGAAAATGAGATAGTATTTATTGACTGACTGATTTCAAAAGTTTTACCAGGAAAAACATACTGAGCTGGTAACAGCTCACTTCTAGATGCGTCCTGAGGGGAGGTCGAAGGGTATGGAATAGAACAGATACAAAGTACAATACATAAAAATATGGAAATAAGTTTAATAAAAGAAATAAAGTACGAGAAATGCTTCAGGAATAAAATTTCCATACAGTAAAGTGGAACAAGCAAAATTAACAGATGGTGGTTGGAGTGGGGCTCAGCTGATGGGGGGAAATTCTGGAGGGTGGAAAAAGCATAGTAAGTAAAAAAATAATGATATGAGAAACAGAAAGTAGTGACCGATGAACTGGAGGAAGGGGCAGTGCTAGTGTCAGTATAGGGTGGAGGGCAGCTGACAGAATTCCAACCCAATATCAGAAGCAACTGCAGGAATGAATACAGAAACTACAGAGGAGCGATTTCACCGTGCTATGGGAATGAACAGTGGAAATGAAAAGGAGGAGAGAGCCCCACAATTTAGGGAAGTGGAAAGAGAAGGCACCTAATGTGCATATGGTGCATGTTAGCTGGGCTATCCTGGGTCAAGAGATTGGGGAGAAATAAAAAATGTTTCCAGCTTGAATACAAAGGGTCCTAGTAGAGAAAGGCAGATATATATATATATATATCAAGGATCACATGCTCAAAGGTAAAGGCAGCCTGACCTTGCCACACACACCCCTACCCCAAGCCTGCCCATACTGTAACAGGTCCAGTGGGTAAAGAGAGGGGTTCCACCTCCAGAGCTGTTAGCCCCTCAATCTTTCACCAGCACTAAATTCATCACAGTATGGGGAAGCATAGTCCTGTAACACTCCGCTATCTTTCAGCAGGAGTAAGATTATCACAGTGGGAGGAAGCCTGTGCTGTACCAGCCCACACTGTACCCGTCTCAGTGCGTAGACCAAGAGTTTCACTCTCCAGTGCTATGAGTCCCTCACCTTTCACCAGCACTAAATGCATTACAGTGTTGAGAAGCCTACACTCCACCTGCCCCACATTGTGCCTGACCATGGGGATAAACAGGGCACTTCAGCTTCCAGTGCCGTCAGTCCCTCAACTTTCACCAGCACTAATTACACCACAATGTTGGGAAGCATGTACTACACCTGCCCACACCATATCTATCCCTGTGGGACTTCAGGCACCAGTTCTGGCCCTCCCTCACCTGGTACCAGCTCTATCTGCAGCACTGTGTGAGGAAGTTTGTACTGTTCTTGCCCACCCTGCATCTGTCCCTGTGGATAAACAGATGGTTTCTGTCTAGAGTGTAGTCAGTGCCTCACCTTTCACCCAAATGAAATCTATCACATTGTGGTTGACTCTGCGCTGTACCTGCCAACCTGTTCATGTGAATAAACAGAGGGCTTCAAGTTCCAGTGCTGTCAGTCCCTCACCTTTCAACAGTATTCAATCCATTATGTGGGGCAGCCAGTGCTGTACCTGCCCACACTGTACCTAGCTGTGTGAGTAAGCTGAAGGATTCAGTGTTCAGTGTTGTCAGCCCTTCACCTTTTGCCAGCACTAAATACATCACAGTGCGGGGCTGGCAACATACCTGCCCAACACTGTGCCAGTTGCTGTGGATAAATGGAGGGTTTCAATTTCCTGTTCTATCAGTCTCCCACCTTTCACCATCACTAAATAAATCACAGTGTGGGGAAGCCTGCACTGAACATACCACAATGTTTTGTCTCCCTCCTTTGGTCTACAGTGCTGACTGCCCCCCACCTCTTCTTCAGCCCTAACTACATTGGAAAATTAGGAAAACCTGCTATGTACCTGCCCCAAACTGTGCCTGTCCCAGAGGATAAACACAGGGCTTCAGTACTTCAGGTCTCAACAGCTCTAAAATTATGCCCCCCCAAAAAAGGAAAGACAGACCCCCCCCAGACTGACAGCATGTGCACTATAGCACTAGCACCAATTTGTGGACACCACAGCTGACACTCAGAAAAGGTTATTCACCTCCAATTTTCACAGTGAAATGTTCCGACACCATGCAGTTGTGGGCTGCTAGATCCTGGTGGACAAATTTCTTGGCGTTGAGGTAGGCCATACCATCGGTAATGTCTCCTGCCATCTGAATCATTCCCTTCAGTGTTGGTGGAGGCAGGCCAAAGTTATTCTGAGCAAAGGAGAACAGTGATAGATTTTGGTTGGAGAGGGACACCCTATAGTGTGCAGTGTAAGTACTTCTTGGTGTAGAACAGAGGGACCCACTGCTAACGAGAGAGCGCAGACAGAAGTACATCACTCCATGTATGGACAGCCACAGGGAACTCTGGGCACAAATCAGTTATGTCCCTCTAAGATACAGCTGAGAGGTATAGGTCACTTGGTGTGCGACCAAGGGAACATGTATAAAATAGAGGAATGTCCCTCCTAATAAGGTCACTAAGTATAGGATAGAGGGAATGCTGGGTATAAAATAGAGAAATGACCCTCCTAATAAGGTCACTAAGTGTAGGATAGAGGGAACGCTTGGTATAAAATAGAGAAATGTCCCTTCTAATAAGGTCACTAAGTGTAGGACAGAGGGAATGCTGGGTATAAAATAGAGGGATGTTCTTCCTAATAAGGTCACTTAGTGTGGGACAGGCAGAGGAAGCTCTAGGAATAAAACAGTTATGTCCCTCCTGATAAAGAGTTGCCACCTACCCCGAGTTATCCTAATATTCCAGAACAGTCAGGTTTAGATTACTCTGTCCTGATGAAAAATGGAAAAATTGAAAATGTCCCAGTTTGCCACCAAAAAAAAAAAAAAAAGTCTCACTTTCATCATAAGGCAGCAAACATAAAGGCTGATACTACAATGCCTCAAAATAAATAACAAGTAGGACAGGATATTTGTTTTAATTGAGCTTTATTCTACCAAGACACGTCTGCCACTCCCCAACCCACCCCACCGTCTTAAACCAGCAGAGAGCTACATGACACATGTCCTGCAAGTGCCAGTGACTGTACTTTAGACAGTTCAAGGTGCACATGATTTTACAGGTTCCATGTGAATTGAGCAATGCAATTATGGCGACTAGCAATTTGGGCTAATGCATTATAGCGACATCAATTAGAGTGACTATACAGACCAGTGAAGCACTAGTCAGCAATCGTATTATAATAGTTCCAGCTAACAAGGCACATGGATTGGCACCCTCCAGACCAACATATAGAATGGCCATTCCATGTATCACTGAACTAAATTCAGCACTTGTAACAGCAGCTTCTGTACTGGTGGAATGGACTGTCCTGCAACTCCTCAGATGTCTCCTCACTCCTTAAATGACATTACATGTTTCTCCATGTCTTGCGGGGGGCTCTGTTCCCCTGCACCCCCACAGGGGGATGTTGCCTCCAAACCCCCATCTCTAGGACTGCCACACTACACCGCACTTGGACCCTGGAGTAAGCTCTCATATATGCGGTTGCCGTAATGTATTGTTGCTGCTCTGTGCCAGTCAACATTATTGCAATCGTTCATATGTAGTCACTCATTTCGCATTGCTTATATCACATTGCCCAATTGATGTGCTACTGATTTTACAGTGTTGTTCTACCCAGCAACCACATGACACTAAGCGGTACCCCAATAGGACTTGCATTCAGGCAACATCCCCCAAAAGACACAAGATAGCGGGGCGGAGAGCACTCAGTGGGAGGGAGCGGAATGGCCTACTTATGTGCTGGGACCAGGAACGAGGGAGCGCGGCAGACAGCACACACTGGAAGGGAGCAGGATAGTCTACTTTAGGGCAGATCAAGCAGTGAAATAGATGGGGGTGCTGATTTATCAAATACTCAAAAATGTAGGGCAGGAGTCTGGGGCCACCTAGGCCCCCAGAACATTTTTAGCATTTGGCACATTCTGGAGGCTATTTCAAAGAGGATTTGCTACCCTGATACTACCTCCCCATGCCCAAGATACAGCAATAAAACATTCAATAACATCACAGTACTGAGCATATACACAGTTAAAATTGACACATATAAATATAGTACTATAGCAGGAACAGTCAGCTAAGCGCATTAGCATTCAATCTAATATGATAAGGAAGTGCTTGACTAAATAAAAATGCCTTGAGCCCTCTCTTAAAAGCTCCCACCAAGGGGTCCTCTTTCAGATATTCCAGGAGTGAATTCTACATGGTGGGCATGGCTACTTAGCAACAAGATGGAGGATCTGGAGGCTGTCATGGTGCAGTTGGACCTGGACATTGTGGCCATCACAGAAACCTGGTGTAATGATAACCACGACTGGGAGATGGCCATACCTGGCTACAACATATTCAGAAGAGACAGGGCAGGTCGGAAGGGAGGAGGAGTGGTACTTTATATGAAAGATGACATAAAGGCCACAGAGATCCAGGAGGAACAAAATGGGGGTGAGATACTGTGGGTTAAGCTGGAAAGGAAAAAGGGGCCAGCCATCTGCACAGGTGTGGTTTATAGACCACCAGCCTAGAAGGAAGAAACAGATAGGGAGCTGATGCTAGCCATCAAAAGGATGGCAGACAAGGGTGAGGTAATGCTGGTTGGAGACCTCTGTATTCCAGACGTGGACTGGAGCATCCTAGCAGCAATATCAACCAAGAGCAGATTTATCCTGGACTCCCTTCAAGGTGCCTTTCTCAAGCATCTGGTCATGGAACCAACTCGGCAGTAGGCAATACTGGACCTTGTGCTTACAAACAGGGACAGTGTGATGGGGGTAACAGTGAGGGAGTACCTGGGGAACAATAACCACCAGTCATTGTGGTTTGAAATCACAGAAGGAGCAGAACCAAACCACACAAAAACACGTATCCCGGATTTTAGGGAGGCAGACTTTGGGAAAATGGGGAGATGCTTGAAAGAGGCATTAAGGGGGATGGGGCAGGAATCAGGGGTTGAGGAACAGTGGACAGTATTTAAAATGGGGATTACAAGAGTAACAAAATTATGCATTAAGTGGCTAGCAAGGGGAAAAGGAAGAGGAGACCATTATCGCTTTCCAAGGAGGTAGCGGAGAAAGTGAAAGCCAAAAAGATTGCATTCAGGCAATACAAAAAGACACAGGCGGAAGGGGATAGGGAGAAGTACCAGGAGAAGCAAAGGGAGGCAGGGAGATCAGTAAGGAAAGCCAAAGCTCAGACAGAAGAGCACATTGCAAAATCAGTGAGTGGAGGGAACAAAACTTTTTAAAGGTACATAAGTGAAAAAAGATAAGCAAAGGGAGGGATAGTGAGACTGAAGGGGGAGGATGGGGCCCACATGGAGGATGACAACAGTAAAGCTGACATATTGAACAGGTATTCCTGCTCAGTCTTTACTGAGAAAGAGGAGGCTGATGGTCCTGAAGGAAGTACAAGGGGTGGGAATGATGCAGAAATGGACACAAGTCCCTTTACACGAGAAAGGGTCCTGAAGGAATAAGAGTTGATAAAGCAATGGGGCCAGATGGGGTGCACCCCAGGGTCCTTAAAAAACTAACAGAGGTGGTGGCTGAATCTCTGGCAATCCTGTCTAGCTGATCACTGGAAATGGGAGGTGCCAAAAGACTGGAGGACAGCAGATGTAATCCCCTTATAGAAAAGTGGGAAAAAAGAGAAAGCGGGGAACTACAGACCAGTCAGCCTCACCTCGGTAGTGGGGAAGATCATGGAAGCACTACTGAAGGAGAGATTGGTGGAACATCGGGTTGTCAATGGACTACAGGACCCAAGGCAGCATGGTTTCACCAGGGAGAGGTCATGTCAGACCAACCTTGTTGAATTTTTCGACTGGGTGACTAGGGAGGTGGATCAGGGGAGGGCAGTGGACATGGCCTATCTGGACTTCTGCAAGGCCTTTGACACTGTGCCACATAGTAGACTATTACACAAACTGGGGAATATGGGTGTGAGCAGGACTGTAGTGCAGTGGGTAGGCAACTGTCTAGGTGGCAGGACACAGAGGGTGATGGTAAATGGCTGTCACTCCACAGAGGGAAGAGTGACCAGTGGGGTACCACAGGGATCAGTGCTGGGACCGGTCCTATTCAACATCTTCATCAGTGACATTGTGCAGGATCTAGAAGGCAGAATTTCCTTGTTCGCTGATTACACAAACCTCTGTAACAGAGTGGACACACCAGAGGGTGTAAACAGAATGACAAGGGATCTGCAGAAACCTGAAGAATGGTAAGGGGTTTGGCAGTTGAAATTCAATGCAAAGGAAGTGAATGATAATGCATATGGGGCACAAAAACCTTGGCACAATATATATGAGTTGGGGGTGAGGATAAAGCATGCACCAAGCAGGAAAGGGATCTTGGGGTTATCATCCCTGATGACCTCAAGGTAGGGAAACAGTGCAACGAGGCAGCAGGTAAAGCAAATAGGATGCTGGGATGCATAGGCAGGGGCATCACCAGCAGGAAAAGGGAGGTCATAATTCCACTATTAATGACAGTAGTGAAGCCCCACCTGGAGTACAGTGTACAGTTCTAGAGACCTTACCTACATAAGGACATAGACAGGGTTCAGAAGGTTCAGAGGACGGCAATACAAATGGTGCATGGATTGCATCACAAGTCCTATAAGGACAGGTTGAAGGACTTGAATATATACTCCCTGGAGGAGGGGAGGGAGAGAGGGGATATGATAGAGACATTCAAGTATCTTACAGGGAGGAACAGGGTGCAGGAATACACTATTTTTAAGTGAAAAAGATGTTCCAGGACTAGAGGGCATGGGATGAAGTTACAGGGAGGATGATTCAGAGGAAACGTGAGGAAGAATGTCTTCACAGAACAAGTGGTGGACAATTGGAACACCCTGCCAGAGAAAGTGGTGGGGGCTGAAACAATCATGGGATTTAAGAATGCATGGGATAGACATAAAGGAATTCTTGAGGTCAGGGGTGAGGGGCAACAGACTTTAAGGCAAACATAAAGTGAACTTACAAGCTCAAATGGGCAGATTGGGTGGGCTGTAGGCCCTTTTCTGCCAACATTATCTATGTATCCACTCAGAAAGCTCAATCTTTAGAAAGCTGCAGCCTAGCCATGGGGACCACCAAGAGGCCTCTCTTTTAGAGGAACCGAGAAGGAGAACCAGGCCATGAGGAACCAAGAGGTCTTGCAGATAGGGCATTATAGGTCAGTAACAATGCTGAGCACTCTCTACCTTTAATTACACAGGCACCTGGGTCTGTTGATTAAAATTAAAATATCATTTTTTTTTTAAAAGGACATGAAAACATAACCTGCTGGATGTGTTTTGCATCTCTTTCAAGTAGTTACTTGCAACTGGCATCAGATGCCCCAGGGAATAAATATCTCCCTATGTTAATAAACACTGAAATCACAGGTGGGCATGGGTGAAGTGGAAAGGGTTTATTCCCTCTTTGTTCACACTTGTGTGTGACTTCACCATGTCATTGTTGTGGCACCATTCTTTTTCTTTACCACAGTTTTCAAGGAGATGCCATAAATGGAAAGCATAGTTTATGTTCACAAATACAGTATCTCTCAAACATAGCGGCCACCAAATAGTTCCAAAGTCACCAATGTGTAACCAAAATAATTTTTTCACATATGTAAATAATAATTTGCTTTCAGTTGCTTGGCAGCTTTACAAGAAAAGGTTCAAATCTATATGAAGGAATATATGCCGAGCTGGGCGTGCTGTTGGTTGTTGCAGCAACTCAGTAGCTGTTATAGCAACTTCGTAGCGTTTTTAATTTGGTTATTTGTTTGTTTTATTTTGGTTTGTTTTCCAGTTCGTTTTCGTCCGTTTATATTTTATTTTGTTTATTTGTGTTTTGTGTGATTCAGGCTGCTGTTTGTACCGTGCTCGGCGTCCTGGTCCGTGTGGCTCTCCTGTTTGGGATCCTACCGGAAGTACTGTGAATGCCTATAGACGCCGATAGATCGCCTGTTGGAGAGCGACTTCGGGGATGTTCAATTCGTGATTGTTACTTTTCTTGAAGCCCCCGTATGTTTTCTCTGTGGTAAAGAAGATATCCCATAGAGATAAGCTCAGACTTGGATACGGACTAAGGGAGGGACTGTCCGAGGATCTATTTTTGGGCTGTGAATTTGTTGGATTCTTTTTTGGACTGTGAGTGCCTTTGTCGAGGAATCTGCACCTTTAGCTGTTTTTTTTTGGGGGGGATTGTGCTGGTGTTGGTGGATGGCTGTTCGTGGCCTGGGACGCTTTGATCCAGATTTTTGGATTTTGTGTATCTTGGCGCCCCGTCGCTTTTATGGGATATGAGAGACCTGGGCCTGCAAGTTGGAAAGGAGATGGTTTAAAATTCTCTTTTTGGGGATTTGCCGAGAGATATTGATTTTGTAACGTAGAATCTCTTGCCCGGAGGCATTTCAGTGAGGAATTTGTTTTGGAGTTAATTTGATCCTGCTATTTATTATCTCCCTGGATCTGCTTATGCTTGGTGTGCCTGAAACTGAAGACTGGAATTACCTTCTTGGATTAAGAAAAATTTGGCTTTGTTTCTGCATCTGTGATTTATGGATTTTGAGAAGTGGGTGAGTCTGTCAGTCTTTCTTTTGATCTTAACCCAGGGTAGTCCGTTGGGGTGGTTGGGCAGATTAGGGGGTGCTGTCGGAGGACAGCCCCAGGGTATCTGCGCTCTCTGTTTCATAGCTGGCAGGCTGGAGAGCCTGCTAGTATGAACTTACCTGGCTACAACATATTCAGAAGAGACAGAGCAGGCAGGAAGGGAGGAGGAGTGGCACTGTATGTGAAAATGACATAAGGCCACAGAGATCCAGGAGGAACAAAATGGGGAAGATACTGTGGGTTAAGCTGGAAAGGAAAATGGGGACAGCCATCCGCACAGGTGTGGTCTATAGACCACCAGCCCAGGAGGAAGAAACAGATAGGGAGCTGATGCTAGCCATCCAAAGGATGGCAGACAAGGTGAGGTAGTACTGGTTGGAGACTTCAATATTCCAGACGTGGACTGGAGCATCCCAGCAGCAGCATCAACTAGGAGCAGATTTATCCTGGACTCCTTCAGGGTGCCTTCCTCAAGCAACTGGTCATGGAACCAACTCTGCAGAAGGCAATACTGGACCTTGTGCTCACAAACAGGGACAGTGTGATGGGGGGTAACAGTGGGGGAGCACCTGGGTAACAGTGACCACCAGTCATTGTGGTTTGAAATCACAGAAAGAGCAGAACCAAACCACACAAAACACGTATCCTGGATTTTAGGGGCAGACTTTGAAAATGGGGAGATACTTGAAAGAGGCATTAAGGGAATGGGACAGGAATCAGGGGTTGAGGAACAGTGGGCAGTATTTAAAATGGGATTACAAGAACAACAGAATTATGCATTAAGCAGGTTAGCAAAGAGGAAAGGAAGAGGAGACCATTATGGTTTTCAAAGAGGTAGCAAAGAAAGTGAAAGCCAAAAGATTGCATTCAGGCAATACAAAAGACACAGGCAGAAGGGATAGGGAGAAGTACCAGGAGAAGCAAAGGAGGCAGGAGGTCATAAGGAAGCCAAAGCTCAGACAGAAGACACATTGCAAAATCAGTGGGTAGAGGGACAAATCCTTTACAGGTACATAAGTTAAAAAAGAAAGACAAAGGAGGGATAGTGAGACTGAAGGGGAGGATGGGAGCCGCGTGGAGGATGACAACAGTAAAGCTGACATATTGAACAGGTATTTCTGCTCAGTCTTTACTGAGGAAGAGGGTAATGGGTCTGAAGGGAGTACAAGGGTGAGAATGGTGCAGAAATGGACACAAGTCCCTTTACACAAGAAAGAGTCCTGAAGGAACTGGAAGTAATAAGAGTTGACAAAGCAATGGGCCAGATGGGGTTCCCCAGGGTCCTTAAGAACTAAGAGGTGGTGGCTGAACCTCTGGCTATCCTGTTTAGCCGATCACTGGAAACAGGAGGTACCCAAAGACTGGAGGACAGCAGATGTAGTCCCTACACAAAGTGGGAACAAAGAGGAATCAGGGAACTACAGACCAGTCAGCCTCACCTCGGTAGTGGGGAAGATCATGGAAGCACTACTGAAGGAGAGATTGGTGGAACATCTGGTTGTCAATGGACTACAGGACCCAAGGCAGCATGGTTTCACCAGGGGGAGGTCATGTCAGACCAACCTCGTTGAATTTTTTGACTGGGTGACTAGGGAGGTGGATCAGGGGAGGGCAGTGGACATGGCCTATCTGGACTTCAGCAAGGCCTTTGACACTGTGCCACATAGAAGACTATTACACAAACTGGGGAATATGGGTGTGGGCATGACAGGAGTGTGGTGGGTAGGCAACTGGCTGGGTGGCAGGACACAGAGGGTGGTGGTAAATGGCTGTCACTCCACAGAGGGAAGAGTGACCAGTGGGGTACCACAGAGATCAGTGCTGGGACCGGTCCTATTCAACATTTTCATCAGTGACATTGTGCAGGATCTAGAAGGCAGAATTTCACTGTTCGCTGATGACACAAAGCTCTGTAACAGAGTAGACACACCAGAGGGTGTAGACAGAATGAGAAGCGACCTGCAGAAACTTGAAGAATGGTCAAGGGTTTGGCAGTTGAAATTCAATGCAAAGAAGTGCAAGATAATGCATATGGGGCACAAAAACCCTGGCACAATATATCAGTTGGGGGGTGAGGATATAGCATTCACCAAGCAGGAAAGGGATCTTGGGGTTGTCATCTCTGATGACCTCAAGGTAGGGAAACAGTGTGACAAGGCAGCAGGTAAAGCAAATAGGATGCTGGGATGTATAGGCAGGGGCATCACCAGCAGGAAAAGGGAGGTAATAATTCCGCTATACAAGAAACTAGTGAGGCCCCACCTGGAATACAGTGTACAATTCTGGAGACCATATCTACGTAAGGACATAGGCAGGGTAGAGAAGGTTCAGAGGAGGGCAACAAAGATGGTGCATGGATTGTATCACAAGTCCTATGAAGACAGGTTGAAGGAACTGAACATGTACTCCCTGGAGGAGAGGAGGGAGAGAGGGGATGTGACAGAGACATACAAGTATCTTACAGGAAGGAACAGGCTGCAGGAAAACACTATTTTTAAGCGAAAAAGATGTTCCAGGACTAGAGGGCATGGGATGAAGTTGGAGGGAGAACGATTCAGAGGAAACATGAGAAAGAATTTCTTCACAGAACGGGTGGTGGACAAGTGGAACACCCTGCCAGAGGAAGTGGTGGGGGCTGAAACAATCACGGGATTTAAGAATGCATGGGATAGACATAAAGGAATTCTAGAGGTCAGGGGGTAAGGGGCAACAGACTTCTAGGAAAACAAACTGAACTTACAAGCTCAAATGGGCAGACTGGGTGGGCCATAGGCCCTTATCTGCCGACACTGTCTTTGTATCTATATATCTATGTAACTTCAGATACTAATCAATCTCTCCAGTGGCGCCTTGGGGGACGATCAGGAGGACTCCCTCTGTTTAGTAAAACATCGGTCTGAACCCGGGTTGTTTTCCAGGGCGAACAGCTGCCATAGGAGCTCGTGGAGCACTATTGGAGTATGGGCCTGGGGCACCTGTGGTTTATGGATTATTGTTGAAGTAGATTGGAGAACCTGCTCATACAAATCCAACTATAGGCTGTTCTCCCTGGAGGATATATTTGGGGGACGACCATAGGGAGAGTTTTCCTTCTACTGACTGATAGATTATATCCCCCTCCTCTTCCGAAATAGCTGGACCTAAATTTTTTTGCACATTGACTTCTACTTCAGGAGTATATGGTAGAACTTTAAAATATTTCCGTTTGGCCTATGTGAGAGATAGGCCATGGGACAGTTTCCCCAGGGGTGAGAGCTCTGTGGGATTTCTTACTGTTCTAGTAAAAGCATGGATTAGAAGCACTATGATTTTACTTTGAACTGCTATAGACTTCCTTTAGTGGAATCTGTGAAAAATTTGTCCAGATTTGTTTTATTTGTAGAATTGGTCAAATGAAAAAGTGTATTATTGTTTTTATTATTTTGGATTTGTTGTTGGTAGTGACAACGTTTATATTAAAGTAGTTTTAAGAGCTTCTTGAAAATCCATATAGTCATGTGTTAGGATCGAACATCCATGGACAGGCACTACTCTCCCTCTAGGCTGAGGGACCTGCGCCCTTTTGATTGCCCCCCGTTACAGCCCGAAGTTTATAGGTGCTGCCGTGCCTTGGGGATTGTGCGGAGGAGGCGAAGGGGGGGGGCCCTCGGCTATGGGGGGTGAGCAGAGTGGGCGGAGTGAGGCAGTGAGATCGAGGAGGCGCCCTGGGCGAAGGGTCCAGGATATGGGAGCTGCTGCCTGGTTCCCATACCCAAGGGTTCCACGAATAGTTGCACGTAGCTCAGCTCCTCCAGGGCCTCTCATCCAACCTGGGCATTATTATGCAATGCCAGGTCAATAAAAAAACAAGGCAATTATTGCTGATCTTGTTGAATCATTCTACCTGACATGCATTACCGAGACCTGGCTGGACGAAAATGCTGGCCCCATTTTGGAGTCAGCTGTTCCAGCCGGGTACTCGATAATACATCGCCCGAGGTTGGATCGTAGGGGTGGGGGTCGCTATTTGTTTTAAATCGGAATTGGGCCTTGTAGAGGTTCCAATGGTGTCCCCTGAATCCTTTGAGTGTATTATGGGAGCAGGTGTGGGCTGCAGAATTCTGCTTGTTTACCGTCCACCCGGTAGCGAGAAAGTTTTTCTGCAAGAAGTCGCGGACTTCATTGTCGATCTGGTATTGGAGCCCTCCAGGTGGTTGGTTCTGGGGGACTTTAATGCCTGGGTCGACGATGAACTCTAGCAGTTTGGTCAAGACTTTCTCCAACTAATGAGTTCGTTGGGCTTCACACAGGTGGTTACCGCTGTTACCCATATTCATGGTCATTCTCTGGATTTAGTGTTCACCTTGGGTATGGAGATCACGGGACTGGTGGTAGAACCAGTTGGGTGGTCTGACCATCACTCTGTAAGGTTCAATTTCGCGACCCCCCTTATGAGACCCACCCCTTTGGAGATGGTCCAATACCGCCCTTTGAGGGGAGTTACCCCAGAGGGTCTGATGGCAGTGCTGGACCTATCGAGTTGGCCCATGGAGTGCAGGGAACCAGATGCCTTAGTAGTGCACTATAATAATATGGTGTTGAGGTGGATTCCATTCGTGCCTGTCCGTATCTCGCCCTCTCTCCTCCGCCCTCGATCCCTTTGGTTTGATGGGACTTTGAGGGAGTTGAGGAGGAAGGGGTGAAGATTGGAATGCTGTTGGCGGAAATCGGGTCTGGAAGATGACAAACTTAGATTGATGGCCCATTATGTGGACGATCAATCAGTAATCTCCCATAAGAAGGCAGAATTCCTGTCCAGGGAGATAACTGCATCAAACAACTGACCTGCTCAGCTCTTCCGGACCATCGACAGACTGTGCAATCCAGCTTGTTTGCGGGATCGGAGAGCTTTTTCACAAATACAGTGTGATGAGTTTGCTCGGTTCTTTGATGATAAGGTGTCGTCAATCAGACTGGAGATCCACGACATGCGTTCAAACAGAGCATTGCAGTGACCAACATGGGGTTACATGTTGGCAGCCTGTCTGGATGGACTTCGACCAGCCAGCAATCATGATATCATGAAGATTGTCCAAGGTCTGTGACCGACTTGCTGTAGTTTGGATCCTGGTCCTACGCGCCTCTTTGTGGGATGCATGGATGCGATCGGACCAATCCTTGCAAGGATAGTCTGGGGTTCTTTGGATCAAGGGGTGTTTCCAGAGTCTCTGAAAGAGGCTGTTGTGACACCCCTTTTGAAGAAACCTTCCCTTGACCACGACTGCCTTGCTAACTACAGACCGATCTCTAACCTGCCCTTTTTGGGCAAGGTTATTGAGAAAGTAGTCGCGTTACAGCTTGATGACTTTCTTACCACCCATGAAGTCTATGATCCTCTCCAGTCCAGTTTCAGGAAGAGACATAGTACCGAGACTGCATTAGTTCGGGTACTTAATGATCTCCTAATAGCAAGAGATCAGAAGAGCCGTTCAATCTTGGTTCTTCTTGATCTCTCTGCAGCGTTTGACACCGTGGACCATGGGATGTTGCTGGATCACCTGCGGCTACTTTGTGGACTGTCAGGGACAGTCCTCAGATGGTTCCACTCTTTCCTCACAGGCAGAAGTCAAAGGGTAGTTTCAGGGATTTTTTCCTCTGCCCCCTTTGCTCTGTCTTGTGGGGTGCCACAGGGCTCTGTGCTTTCTCCCATGTTGTTCACGGTGTACATGCTACTGTTGGGAGACATTATAAGGCATTATGGGCTGAGTTTTCACTGCTACACAGATGACACTCAGCTCTATATGTCCTTTGCACCCGAACAAAATGATGCTATCTCGGCTTTTAACAACTGTCTCGCTGAAATTCAGGATTGGATGAGTGCGAACTGGCTGAGGTTAAATCCAGATAAGACTGAGGTTTTAGTCATTGACCCAGGTCATTATGTAAAGAAGTCGACTCCTGGGGTCCCCTCTTATCTTTTATTAGGGGATACCCAGTTGAGACCTTCTGAACAGGTGTGAAATCTGGGCGTTATGTTTGACAGTGCGCTGACACTAAAGATGCAGGTGTCGGCCACTGTCAGATCTTCCTTTTACCATCTGAGGAATATCACCCAGATAAAACACCTTGTTCCACATGATGACCTTCCTGTATTGGTTCACGCTTTTGTTTCTTCCCGTCTTGATTACTGTAATGCTTATATCTAGGGTTGCCGGGGGTAGATCTCCGTCGCCTGCAGCTGGTTCAGAACGTGGCAGCTAGGCTGTTGACAGGGCTACCAAGAACTTGTCATGTCACACCTGTGCTGCGCGAACTGCACTGGCTGCCAGTGTGATGGAGAATCACCTTCAAGGTCGCATTGCTGACCTATAAGACCCTACACGGCCAGGGACCAGACTACCTGCAAGATCTCCTTTGTCCCTATCGTCCTCTCCGCCCACTCCGCTCCACTGGCGAGGGATTGCTAGAGATTCCCAGGGTCTGTTATAAATCATCTGGGGCTAGGGCTTTTTCCTTTATGGCCCCGACCCTGTGGAATTCTCTACCTCGTCAGGTTAGAGAGTGCCCGTCCGTGGAAGCATTTAAGAGATCCCTGAAAAGTTATTTATTTTTGCTGGCATTTGGTTAGTTTATTTTATGGATATTTTATTGTTTTATGTATTTATTTATTAGTGTTGATGTTTTATCTCTGTTTTGTATTAGCACTTTGATTTCTTGAAAAGCGCTCTATAAATAAATTTTGATTTGATTTGATTTGATTAAAAACTTAGGAATGATTTTCTCCAGTCCATTTCAAAATGAAAAACCTATGCAATATTTATAACATTCATGGCAGAATAGCTCAAACAGAACACAACAATATAACTAATAACCTATGAGTGAGTCAATACATGAAACAGTGTATGGTTTTAAAGCTCTGCCTTTTGTTTTTCACATACCTGATTATCCGATTTATGCAGTAGCTGCCACTCTCTGTGCCCAAATGTTCAGTCTCCCAGCAACTCTGGCTCCTCTCACGAGTCAGTGAGACTGTGTCCCAACTCCCAACCCCAGCAGCTTCTCTCCCAGATTTCCTAACAGAGGCTCTACTTCCCTCCTGCCCTCAAGCAACCATGTCGTGCTCCAAACACCTTCTCTGATCTCAGAGATGACTACACTTCACAGCTCCTCAGAGACTCTCCAACAGAAGAATGGACATGCTGTCAAATGTCACTTTTCTTCAGTTCCTGATCTGTCTCCACAGTCGGCTCCACTCGCTCCGTCTTTTGTGCTGCTATCAGTCGAGCCTTCTTTCTTCTTTGCAGTGCTTACTCTTTCTTTACTTGGAGGGACATTTAAACATGGTGCCCTTCACTCGCCACACCCCCTACCTGATGCAGCAGCCAATCAACAGCCATAAGAATGTGTCAGGTCAGGCTGAGAACTCAATAACAACATCCACGCTGGAGCTGTCATCTGTTGCTGCAGCAACCCCCAAAGTTCACGAAAATCAGAACATTACTTGGAGCCTGAGGGAAAGATTGTCATGTCAGCAGATGCCATGTGAAGTGGGTCTGATTGCATGGTAAAACATCAAGTACAGATTGCAGCTTTTTTTCAGTGGCAGAAATGGGTGGGCTGATGTTCTGGGGCAGTGTAGTGCATGAGCTTATACTCATACATACAAGTTCATTGTCATTCAATTACAAACCATTACAACATTATAGTACAGTAATTAAAATTACAGTACATCATGAGGCATTTTTAAAAGAGTAACAATCCAAAGTTGTTTGCAAGTTATTAGATTAATAACAATGTTACAGCACCTACTGAGAAATAAATATTGTTAGTAATAAAAAGATACTACCAATACTACCACTACTAAAAGCAAGTGCATAATCCTTATATGAGCTTGATTTGGATTCTGCTAAAAATCCTCAAAGCCATCTTAGGACAAACGCATTAAACCTTGTAATCTGAGATAAATCAAACAAACATTAAAATGTAAGAAATATATCTTAATTTCATTTGGATATGATGGAACAACTTCAAATCTGATCCTCCCCTAAAAGCAAGATGATTCTGGTATACTCAGAAGGTTAGAGTCATTAAAATTCACATGAGACTCCATAACACTCCATTGAATGACCAGAGTCTCAAGGATACCCCAAACAAACATGGCATCGCTTACCCAAAGAAAGCTACTGACTGAATGAAAACTCGAGCCAAGGTTCAAATGACCTTCTCAGATGCATGGACCTAATTCATTGGAGACAACCTATACAACATTAATGTTTGTGGCTTTATATGCCTAGCAATATTCAAGTTGTGTCCCAAACTTATTCCATATCCAAGGATAGGAGATTCCCAAAGCCACCTATTCCAAACTGCCCAACTGCTTCAAGGAAACCACCATTATGAAGAGGCCTACTTAAGCACTGATAAATCCCCATCCAATGGCCAAATCATCCCTTAGTGAGTTAACTTAGAAAGCAAACCTGTGAGCTATAACATACAGACCTGCTCAGAGGTTGAAAAATATCTTCAATCTCCACTCCATCAGAAGTAACTGATAACAGGTCCTACATAACTGAGGAATGGGAGGATTTGTCATAGATGATGAACAAAAGTTTGAAATTTCTTAGGTTAAATCCAAATAGGTATGGTATGCTAAAGCATGTCTTACTATAAATACATGACATTTGACATACTACAACATCCCAAATATACAGCCTAAAAAATAAAAATAAGAATAAAATGGCAAAGAATTATATTAATCAGCTTTACTCCTAAAATACTAATCCTCATAGGGCCTTTTAAGGCTATGTTGCCTGCTGCTAGTATTTCACTGTCATGAGGGTCCACAGGGCCAGGACCACAATTTTTCCTGGATCACCTCACATCAAAATAAATATAAAGCAATATACAGTTATTTTCATTTAGAAATCCATTCATTAGAACAGTGATTTAAAAGCTCCATGTGTTTATAGCTAGGGAACAGAAGGCTCCATTTACATGCTGAACTCCTTAAAAAAACATAAAAAGCCAGGTAGAACCTCTTGAGGAACATTATCTTATCACAACACAGCATCTCTTAAAAAGAGATTTTACAGGGGCAAAAATCCGAACAGATGAATCCAAGGCATGACTCATTTCTCTTTAGGTCGGACGTCAGTGGGGCCTACAACTCCATCTCGCTAGAATCACAATACACTGATAAATAATTCACCAAAAAAGGTAAACCTGAAGGGATTAATACAAATAATATAACTGCCAGCAAGTCACACTACATGAGAGTTCTGTGTAATAATCATTAATCATTTTCAGCCATATGCAATTATGTTTCTGGTTCCATAGTTTAAACATGTGGCACATTGAAACACACTAAAGCAATGTTGAGGCATTACTATAAAACAAACTAAATGAACCCCTAAAAATTAATCTTTAAGGCAGCCACTACCTGTCGCTAAATCAGCTTTTTTTCTACAGTCTGGTGAAAATGAAAAATAAAAGCATGCTCAATAAAAGGTGATGCACGAGTTACCAACTCCAACTCCATGCTCCAAACTTCAGAGTCCATAAGAACTATCGACTTCACAGGTATCTCTAAGGCTCGTGAGTTTTACTTCTTCTGAACTAACCTCCCCTATTTCTCCAGAGTAAGCGTCCTCCAAAACAATTTCCAACATGTTGGTTACACCTCCTCCAGCCCTCCTACACTAGCTCAAAGTACTGCCGTACCAACCTAGGAGTCTGTGGTTCATTTCAATGCACCATTCACTGACCAGGGTACTCCTCCAGTGGTCTGCCATCTCCCATTATAATATCTGGCAATTTATACACCTTTTAAAAGGCTAAAACTAGCCTGTCAGCACAAAGTGCTTTCATATTTATAGGTATCCACTTTTCTGTTCAAGGCTGCCCCCAACCAATTACTATTATAGGACTCCTTGTAGAGACCACAATGCACTAGTGTGCCTTAATTAAAACCAGGCACTGCAATCTTCTCCACTCTGCAGACCAAAAGCAGTCCTTAGCTGTGCTGAAAACCCATCGAGACAAGTCGCAGTTCAAAATGATAATGATAAAATTCTTCTTGGGCCAACAACAGTTCCAGTGGTTCCCAAATATTGAGGAATAAAGACAGCTTGCTATTACAAACTATTGGGTAAATAAACTTAAGTTTCATTCCTTGAGTTCAGGTACAAAGCCCATAAAACATTGATTCTGAACTAAAAACTCATGGCAAAGACTACAGCAAGTGGAGTACTGGGAACAGTGAGGAACGGAGCAGCATTGTAGCCAACGTGCTCACTGGGGAACCTCCGATCTGCAGTTCTGGGGGCTTTATCACTTGCTGGCTTGCTGCCAAGTTAGAGGCTGCATCATGGGGGGAGCCCCCTTAGCTCCCCTGTAAAATCACCATATGTGCCAGGACTGGACAGACAGCATGCAGTGGAAGGCAGTGGGAGGGTTTATTTTTACTCCAGGTGCCGGGACGAGGAATGGAAGGAGTGGGGTGGACATCACACAGTGGGACAGAGTGGGAAGGTTTACTTTTACTCCAGGTGCTGGGACGAGGAACTGAGGGAGCGGGGAAAACAGCGTGCAGTGGGAGGGAGCAGGAGGGTTTACTTTTACTCTGGGTGCTGGGACAAGGAATGGAGGCAGTTGGGTGGACAGCACACAGTGGGAGAGAGTGTGAGGGTTTACTTTTACTCTGGGTGCTGGGATGAGGAACAGAGGGAGTGGGGCAGACAGCACACAGTGGGAGAGAGCAGGAGTGTTTACTTTTACTCTGGGTGTCGGGACAGAGAAAGGGGTGAGTGGGATTGACAGCACACAGTGGGGAGGGGGAGTGGGAGGGTTTACTTTCACTCCAAGTGCCGGGATGGGGAATGGAGGAATGGGGTGGACAGCATGGAGCAAGAGGGTTTACTTTCACACCGGATGTCAGCTGGGATGGGGAGCGGAGGGAGCAGGTGGATAGCACACGGGGGGGGGGTTACTTGCACTCCAGGTACTGCTGCTGCAATGGAGAATGGAGGGAGTGGGGCGGATAGAAATTTTTAAGCACACAAGGCATGCCCTGCAATGACAGGGCTGTTCCTCATTGCAGCAGCCACATTCTTTCAAGTTGGTGGCACGCTTAGTGAACTAGTGTCAACAGCAGCCTGCCACTGCATTGGATAAAGAGGGCCAAGCCTGCAAATGCAGTGGCAGTATTGGCTGCCACAGTGCCACACCTCCACTACCCGCTTCTCTCCTAAGCTGCCACATAATGTTTCTTGCACATGCACCCAAGCAAACATAAACATTTTATTTTTTATTTTATTTAGTTTTTGTTAACTGGATAGGTGCACTAACCAACAAGACTATTTTCAGGCATGACCTGGGAGGGTACAGAGACAAACTTACTGAATACATTTAGTACAATACTACAAATGACAAGTAAAAATTTGAGTGCAATAACAGCGGAAAATGCTGACAAGAACAATTCATCATTTAGGTTAAGCATGTATCCAAAGTAGAAATAGGTCAATTTTAGAGTGACTGGGCAGTGTACAAGGAACAAGGAGTAGAGCGCAAAGACAGCAGGTAGTAATAATGTAGGAGACAGGTTGGTAGTGGATAGAGAAAGAAAAAGGAAAAAGGAAAGGAAAAAAGTGTTCCCTGTTTGAGTGGAACCAAGGGTCAAAGGACAAACAGAGGAGAGGGGCCGGAAGAGGGAAGGTGAGGGCTAGAGTAGTTTAAAGCAGGAGCAGACATAGGAGGAGAAGAGATAGTGGTGTAGTTCTCTTTTGAAGGAGATATGGGAAGTAGACTGATGTAGGGTTAGTGGGAGTGTATTCCAGAACTGGGGAGCATGGCAGGCAAAGGCGTGACCACCTTTGGAAGTGTGGTGTCTAGGGATTAGAACAGGGGCCTGGTCAGCAGAGTGCAAGGCATAGTTGGTTTTCTGGTGTAGAAAGAGGCTAGTGAGGGGTTATGGAGTACAGGATCTGATTATGTTATTGGTAATGGATCCAAGAGCATAGTATCTAAGCTCTTGGGGGGTAAACCAGCCCAGATCTGAGTAGAGGAGACAATGATGTTTCAGTCGGGGGGGGGGAGGAGGAAGTGAAGTGACAGATATTATTGTAGGTAACATCCCACTTTTGTAGACTTGAGTTGCAGACAGAAACGTAAGCGGCAACCCCATAGGTAAGTGAGAGGAGTAATATCCCACGGGCAATAGCTAGCCTGGCTAAGGGGGTGAGTGCATAGCTCATATCGTAGGCGATGCCTAGTTTAGAGTTGACCAGTTTACAGGTAGATTGAATATGGAGGTCAAAATGTAGAGACGGGTCAAGGGAGACTCCTAAATATTTGAAGGAGTTTACCACCCCAACAGAATAGCCATCCAGAGAGGAGACATTGAAGTGATCTTGGGAGTGTTTGAGTTTGAGCTTGGACCCAAACAGCATAGCTTGGGTCTTGGTGTTATTTAGGATAAGTTTGTGATTAGCAAGCCACTGCTGGATAAGCTGAAAATCAGTGAAGAGTCGAGAGTTTATGTCTTCTATACTGTGTGAACTGGTATAAAGTACAATGTCATCTCCATACAGTAGAGAGGAGGTCTTTAGAAGATTGGAGGTGATATTGTTTATAAAAATTGAGAAAAGTAGTGGACCCAAGATGGACCCTTGAGGTACACTGATATGGATGGTGACCTTGTCAGAGAGGGTGCAGTTGAATTTAACATATTGAGACCTATTCGTTAGGTAGCAATTAAACCAGTTTACGACATGAGATGAGAAACCTAGAGAGACGAGAGTGGCAAGGAGAATGGAGTGGTCTACGGGATCAAATGCCTTGGTCATGTCTATGAAAATGGCACCCGTGAGCCAGCCCGAGTCCATGGTCGCTAGGGTGTCAGACGTGAGTTTGAGCAGGGCAGTAGTAGTACTGTGTCCCTTCCAGAAGCTATGTTGAGCATCAGTTAGGAGGTAATTTTTCAGAAGAAAGTCAGTAGTTTAGAGGGCAACCAGTTTCTCTAGAATTTTGCTCAACATGGATAGTATGGCAATAGGTCTATAGTTAGAGGGGTTAAGTGGATCACCCTTTTTGAGTACAGGGGTAACTCTGGCTATTTTCCAGATGTCAGGGACAGAACCCTGACACAGAGAGAGGGTAAAAATCCTTGCAAGGGGGGCTGCTATGTATGGGGCAGCTAATTTTAGAAGCTTTGGCTCCAAGTTATCAGACCCCACAGCTGTATACTCAGAGATGTTATGAAGAAGTCTGAGGACCTCATGCCTGTGTACTGATTTGAAGTGGAAAGTGGTCCTAGCAGGGTTTGCTTGAGGGACCAGATCTGAGAGAGGGGGGGAGGTGAAGGTGTATTGAGTGAGGGAAGCAAATTGCATGTTAAAGAAGTTTACAATAGTGAGGGGATTGTTACAGTGGATGCCATTTAAAGTCATGTTGTTAGGCGAAGTGGACTGACTTGAGCCTAGGAATTGCTTAATATGGACCCAGAATGTTTTGGGGTCACTCTGAGAGTCAGTTAGCAGACCCTTACAGTACAGCTTTTTGCTTGCTTAATGTCTTTTTCACAGGCATTTCTAAGTTACCTATAGGTAAGTAAATCTTACCTGTATACAACCCCTGTGCAGATTGTGGTGCCATTTCCAGTCTCTTAGGTGACCCACAGTGCCTCCTCTCCTCCCCGTTTACTCTTTTGTTCCATTGTTTTTATCCCTTCCCTTACATAGAGCTACTTCTCCCCCTCTTCTACCCTCCCTGTCTCTCCTGTAGGTTGTGTACCTTGGTAGGTTAACATCCCAGTCACATTGGTGGTCACGTGTTCCCAGATGGCTACCAACTTCTAGATCTGAGATCCTCTCACTGTCCCCATTTGAGAGTATGAAGTTTAAGATTGCTCCCTCATGAGCAGGTTGTATACAGATCCCCATCTCAGGGGAAGGGAATGGACAAGGATATGATAGAAGGCATCCTTAAGATGGCAGAGAAAAGGGAGATACTGTTGATGGGGGACCTGAATATGCCAGATGTTAGCTGGAGCACCTTTACTGCAGTCATATCCAAGAGCAGGGCCATTCTCGATGCCCTACAGGGGGCATGCTTCAGACAGCTAGTGTTGGAACCCACTCATGAGGAAGCAATCTTAGACCTCGTACTCTCAAATGGGGACAGTGGGAGGATCTCAGATCTAGAAGTTGGTAGCCATCTGGGAACACGTGACCACCAAATAGTGTGGTTCATAATAAACTCAGCTGCAGAGTCAAGCCATACAAAAGTGAGGGTACTGGGCTTCAGGAGGGCTGGCTTTGGCAAGATGGGAGAGTGCCTTAGAAAAGTACTAGCAAACAGGAAAAAGGAGGGCTGGAGCAACAATGGGGACACATCAAAATTGCCATTACAGAGGCAACAAGCCTTTCTGTGAAGCAAATAAACAAATTAAAATGAAAGAAAACAACACTATCGTTCTCAAAAGAGGTGGCGGGGAAGGTTAGGGAGAAAAAGATAGCATTTAGGAAGTATAAGGAAACACAGAAGGAGCATGACAGAGAACTGTACCAGTTAAGGCAGAAGGAAGCAGGGAAGACAGTCAGAATAGCAAAGGCCCAAACTGAGGAAAAGATAGCTAACTTGGTTAAGAAGGGGAATAAAATCGTTTATAGGTACATTAGAGAGTGTAGAAAGACAAAGGGAGGGATAAGGAGGCTGAATAGAATAGACGGTGGGTGGCAGAGAGGGACAGTGAAAAAGCAGGGATACTGATCAAATACTTCTGCTCAGTATTCACAAAAGAAGAGGGGGTACCTAATCCAATTAGCAGAAGCACCCTGGATGGGGGGTTGATCCCTGTCCTTTCACAGAAGAAAGGGTTCTGAAAGAACTCCTAAAACTGAAGGTGTACAAAGCAATGGGGCCTGATGGGATTCACTCCAGAATTCTAAAAGAATTAAGGGGAGAACTAGTGACACCACTGACTACCCTTTTTAACAAATCATGGAAGGATGGTGTGGTACTGAGGACTGGAGGAGGGCAGATGTGATTCCCCTTCACAAAAGTGATAGCAAGACAGAGGCAGGAAATTACAGACCTGTCAGTTTGACCTCTGTGGTAGGGAAAGTGATGGAATCACTTCTGAAGGAAAGAATTGTTGAGCATCTAGAGGCAAGTGGGGCACAGAACCCAAGGCAGCATGGGTTCAAAGCGGGAAGGTCAGGTCAGATGAATCTAATCAATTTCTTTGACTGGGTGACCAAAGTAGTAGACCTGGGAGGGGCTGTGTACATGGCCTACCTAGACTTTAGCAAGGCATTTGACACAGTCCCACACAAAAGATTAATAAACAAATCAGCCAGCCTGGGAGTGGGTCCCAGGGTGGTAGCCTGGGTAAAATATTGGCTGGACAACAGGACACAGAAGGTAATAGTAAATGGAGTCCACTCTGAAGAAAGAGGGGTTTCTAGTGGGGTACCGCAGGGTTAAGTACTGGGTCCAGTCCTTTTTAATGTCTTTATAAGTGACATTGCAAAGGGACTGGAAGAAAAGTATGCCTCTTTGCAGATGACACAAAGATCTGCATCAGGGTTAATACACAAGGAGATGTAGAAAGGGTGAGGAGGGACTTGGTAAGGTTGGAGGAATGGTCAGAAGTATGGCAGCTTGGATTCAATGCAAAGATGTGCAAAATAATGCCCCTGAGAAACAAAAACCCAGGGGAATAGTACACAATGGGGGGGGGGGAGTAGTAACAACAACAAAAATAGAAAGGGTCCTGGGGGTAATCTTATCAGATGACCTTAAGTTTGGCAAGCAATGTGAGAAGGCAGTAGGGAAGGCTGGGGGGATACTGGGATGTATAGGCAGAGGCATCATCAGCAGAAAACAGATATGTGAATGAATTCATTCATTCACATATCTGGACTGACTTGTATGGTATGGGCTGCACGCCCATTGGCTCTGAACCAATGGACATGCAGCCCTACTAAGCAGTCAGTTGGTGGGTGGTGGGGCAGCAGGCAGGTGGAGTGCTGCCGCCTGCCGCTGATGGGGGAGCAGGGTGGTGGGGCTCTGTGCGTGGGTGGGGTGGGGGCCACTAGATCACCAGGGTACTTGGACCTGGGGGGTTGACTCTAATGCCCACGATCAGGCTTCACGGTCCACTGGACCACCAGGGATATTGGTCTTTTGGGGGTTGAACTCTGTTCTGCCCGCGTCGAGACTAGTGGGGGTGGGGTTCAGTTCTGTTTTGCCCATGATTGGGCCAGTCGGGGAGTTACTAATGTTATGCCTGCGATCGGGCCAGTGGAGGGAGTTCAGTTCTGTATTGCCCACGATCGGGCCAGTGGGGTGGGCTTCATTTATGTTATGCCCACGATTGGGCCAGTCGGGGAGGGGTTTACTTCATGCCCATGATCGGGCTGCAGGGGGCGTCGGTCCCCGACAGCTGCTGCCTGGCAGGGTGCCAGGTGCAAGTCGTCGGGGATCGGCACACCTGCATGCTAATGGCATGCAAATGGGGCCATAAGTAGATGCAAATTGCCCCGCGCCTTGCATGAATTATGGCCCCATTTGCATGTCACCTTTGAATATCGGAAATTTGCGCATGGCGCAATGGAACTCTAGCCACCGCATCTTGGAATGCTCCACTCTGACCATTGCGGTGGCGCAAGTTCCACTGTACCATGCACAGTGGCTGTGGCTGGGGGGCGATATTCAAAGGAGTTGCTCAATAGCGCAACTCCGTTGAATATCGCCCCGGCCACACCCCAGCGCAACTTTTTTGAGCAGTGCAAGGGCTTGCGCCACAGAATGGTGCAGTTTGAATATCCAGCCCATAATGTACAAAAGGGGGCTCAAGGGGCAGCCCTGTCTCATCCCATTCTGAACATACATTGGTGTGCCTAGGTGGCCATTTAACATTGGCCAAGCCTGAGCCTCATTATATAAAGCTTTAACTAATCTAATTAGTTCTTCAGCAAAATTATATTTCTCTAATACATCCCATATGTAGCTATGTTTAACCAAATCAAATGCTGTTGCTTGATCTAAAGCATGCAAATAGCCTTCTAACTCTCTTTTGTTCCCTTTATCTATTATTTCTCTCACTAAAATCAGATTTTCTCAGATGTTCCTACTGGGCACTGCACATGTCTGAATTTCCATTATTAGTTCTGGTACACACGCTACTATTCTCCCTTGAATAATTTTGGCTAATATTTTATAATTAGTTGTTAGTAAGGTGATCGGTCTCCAATTTTTAATATCAGCTCTATCTCCCTTTTTAAAAATAAACACTGTAACACCCTGCTTCATAGATTTCAACAGTTCCCCAGAATTTGAGATTTCATTATATATTAATGTCAGTATTGGGGCTAATATGTTTTCAATTTTTTTTATAAAAGGTGTTCAGGATCCCATCTAACCCCAGGGCCGTATTATTGGTTAAGGATTTGATAGCTTCTTTCACCTTTTTTTCTGTAATTAGTTCTTTTCAAATCTGTTTCTTATTTTCTTTAATCTTAGGGACACTCGGTGTGTCTAAAAAGTTTTCTCCTTCTTTTTCCTTACCCTAAGCCTGAAATGTCTGCCTTAAAAAATCCTGCATAATCACCTTCATTTTCATAATATCTGATGTTTTTTTCCCCTTTTCTATCCATTAATTCATATATGACTCTCTTCCCTACCCTATGATTATTATCATCATCTAATGGATTTGTTTGAGCTTTGGTCCCTTGCACCCCACTCTTTTGCTCCAGTAATAGTGATTTAGTTCTGCTGTATTGCTACTCCCACATCGATTTTTTTAGATCTTCTATTTTCTCCATGTGATTCTTCACATCTTTATGTTGTTCTATTAATTCTTTATATAATTTGGCCCTGAATCCTAAATATGTATGATACTTGATCTTTCTCTTTTTGAGCATGTTTTAATCATAATATCGTTAATATTAGTGTCATCCCACCACTTCATTAAATCTTCATATAACCCCAAGACTGATCCTCTTGCTGCAAACACATCTTTTAAATCTTTCTGCACCTCTTCATCTTCCAGTAATTCCAGATTAATTTTCCAAATTATCTTTCCCACAGATCATAGCTTCTCTGGTATTTATTTTAACACTTACAGCTACATGATCAGTTGTTTCCACTGGTGTTATATATGCTTTTAAAATAACTGTATTTTTGGGTACAAACACAAAGTCTATCCTAGATGATATTTTACCTTTGAAAAAAGTTTGCTCCACATTTTTCCCAATAATTTTATGCACGTCTTCCATCCTTGCCCTGTTCAAAGCATTCTTTAGAAAAATGGAGTCACAAAAAACCTTTTTGATTTTCTTCCCCAGTCTTGTTTTGAAATTCCACAGTTAAAATCCCCAATGTGGTCATCTTGGCCATATGCAAATAAGGCTCTACTAATCCCATAAGTGAAATTCTTTCTCCTTTTGTTTGTGAATTATACATATTTATAATTCTTACTTCTTTCCCTTTAACTACTGCATCTATCATTAAAGCACTCCCTGGGGCTATATCTATTATTTTTTGAATTTGTACCTCATTTGTACCAAAGACAATACCCAGACCAGAACACTTATCTTCTCTTATTGACCATACAGAAGGGCCACATCTCCAATCTTTCTGGGCTTTAGTCAGTTCCTCTAATGTCTATAATTGGGTATCTTGTAGTAGCACTACATCCCCTTTCAACCCTCCCAGTATTTCAAAAGTAACTAGTCTCCTACTTCTGTTTCTTATACTATTTATGTTACACTTAATACAATGCAATTGTACCATAGGTCAAAAGTTCTACTCCCCGTATCCAATTTTATCTTTTTTTCCTTTTTTTATGCTTGGTTGTCATTTGAGTCACATTCTGACATTTCTGACATTTCTCCCTCCTCTTCACCCTCTTCCCTCAACTCGGACAATGATTCACTCCACTCATCTTCCTCTCCCACCTTTCTTTCTTTGTTTTGTAGTATTTCAAATTTACTTTTTAGAGACACAAGTTATTTTTCCTGCACAACCACTCTTGATTTACCTGCATCCTTCAATCCTTTATTTCTAGACCTTGTCACCATAGTGAATTCGTCTTGCTTTTCTCCCTTTTCAGGGCTCTCTTCTTCATTTTGTTCTTTATTTACTTCCCAAATAGTCCCACTTTTTTCTGCTTGCATTATTTCTGGCTTTGTTGTAATGGGCTTTGGATAAATATCTACCCTTTTTACTTCTTTTTCCTGTTCATCCCTTTTCTGGGCTTCTGCTACTAAATTCTCTTGTCTTATTTTCTTTCTTTTTTTTTGCTTGTGCAAGGTACATGTCCTGATCCCCTTGTTCTCCTGGGTCTGGGCTGTTGCAGGTTACTCAAGGACGGTTGTTGAAAGAATGCCCAGAATCTTCACACAAACTACATCTCATTTGGTTTTGACATGCTGCTCCAAATAGCCTAATTGTTCACATAAGCCACATTTTATCCTTTCACAGGCATTACTTCAGTGTCTTCTGTCCCCACAACAGTAACATGCCCTTGGCTGGCCCACATAGAAAACAATTCCTCTGTCTCTTCCTACAAAAAACAGTTTGGGAGGTGTACAAAATCTCCATCTTGTTGTTTCAACACCACCTTAAACCTCCATCCCCCAGTCCATAAGTTTTACTTGTCTAGAATTGGTTCAGGTGTCCCTTTTAAATCACATTTCTGTTTCAACCAGAAGGAAATATCAGCAACATTCACCTCTTCATTTCTAAATAGCACCATTACTATTTTAAAGCAGATCTAGTCAATGGTATTGCTGTAAAATTAGAGTAGGGGAGTTTCCCTGGTGCCCTGGCCAAATTTCCCTCATGCACTAAAAATACCACCAACATCTTAATCTGGTTCAAGGTCAGTTGGCATTTATCTGTATCCTTCCTCCTCCCAGGTCGTGCCTGAAAATAGGCAAGAATTTGTGTAGTGCACTTACCCGGTCAACAAAAACTAAATAAATAAATGAATAAAACATTTTATTATTTTATTTTTTGTTCTTAGGTAAAGATCTCTGGGCACAAGTGCCTATTTTTAAAGGTGACCCAGTCAGACAGTAAATAACATATAATAAACAAAATATACAATATAAAATATAAGACATAAAATACAGATACATGTAATTTAAAACAATTACATTTTGCAGTATTAAACAGATGCAATGTTAAGCAGCATTTAAAATGCCTAATATGTCTGCTATTTATAATGTTCAAATGGTATGTATCCCATGCCTTAGTTACCCCATATCTAAACAACTGTCCCCGTTTTGTTCCACATTTAATTTTTAAGTGTATGCTAAATGTAGATTTTGTTTTACAAGAGATGAAACACGTTGCATCATGTGGATTTGTCACTCAGTATTTTCCATGACCAAATCCCATCATATTATTTTATTTGGTAATCCAGTGAGAGCCATCCCCAATTGGGTATACTGATTACAGCGACAAACATCTCTTTTAGCATCTAAGAAAAGGCTAAATACCCTATTATTGGCCACTCTCAATCTGGATAATACACTGTCCACAGACATACTGTAGCATAGACTGGTACAGCATAGTCAATAACTGAAAGCAATAAACTTTTAGCAGCCAGTTTTTATACATCTGTATCAACATTTATTTTATTTCTATACAACAAGCCCAATCTTGTATTTATTTATTTTTTACCACATGGTCTAGGTGCTTGGTGTAGGACTATGTGCTAGCCAGAAAGATTCCCAAATGTTTAAAATACTGTACCTACTCCAGAACCACTCTAGAGATTCTTTTTTATCTCTAGTGGTTCAGCATTTCCCAGTTTTTCAGTGCTGCAAAATATCATTGATCTTTTTGTTGGTGTATTCATCACTAATTTACTATTAGTAAACCAATCCTGTACTCTGATAAAATCCTCTCGGAGTGGCTTTGCAACAGTAGAGATAGTTTTGCCCTTCATTGCTCAAGACTGCATCATCAGCATAAAGGATGACTTTGCAACCCTGGCAAACTGAGGGAAGTCTATGTAAAAATAAGTTATAATAAATGGTCCCAATGTGGAACCTTGCAGGACTCCAGTACTGACAGGTTTGAGGGAAGATGTAATATTACCAGTTTTGACACTCTGCATTCTGTTTGACAAATAATCCTGGAACCAATTACAAACATCTTGGGACAAGCCAATATTGCATTCTTGTTGATAAGAGGGGTTGACCTGCTTAAAAAAGCAGACAACCTTTTCAGGTTTTCCTGGTAAAGGGCCATGGGCTACTTGGGCAGTGTGGCTGGGTGTTTGTGTTTGTCTCTGTCAATAGTTTAGTTTTGTGGATTTTCATGTGTTTTGGCTTGGAGGAACTAGACTATTCTTGGATATATGATCTATGAAAGTTTCCTGGACTAAGAAACTGGAAAACATCACCAGCAGATATTGGGATTCTCATTATAAATCAACTTTTTTGGAAGTCATCACAATCAAAGTAAGTACAGCTACCTTGTTGCTAAAGGGAACTGCATGTCTTTGAGAACCATTCACAACTATTTAAACAAAGGGAAGACACTGACAAAGGGTTTTAACTTCCTGCATATGCCCCAGGCAAGTGTTCCAGGAATTTAACATATCCTTTGTCTTGTTACCATAGATTCAAACAGTTTACTGGTCATTTTCCTGTGGATTTGATTATTTGACATCATTTGGCAATGGGGCAAATCCTCCCCCTTGTGGCACGCCACCAAAATTGATCTGTCCCTACTCATGTGTGAGCCTTGGGTTTACCCATGTAAACCTCCTCCTGTCTTTTCTATCTCTCTCCATTTGTTATCCACTGTGTCAGTTTCCTCTCTCCTCCTACCCCATGCAACCCCCCACTGTAAGCATCTTGACATCCTACCTTCATTATGGAACCATGGCAAATACCCTTTATTTCTATCTGAGGTACCCTATTACTAAGGACTGGGTGCAAATGGCCACCCTGGCTGGAAAAATCATATTTGAGCACCTGTCGTTAGCAACCCTCCTTTGTTGGGACCCTAGGCGACTGCACTGTATCCAAACCTGCAGCATGCAGAGGAAAGACGTTACATGATATGAGCTACGGGAGATATCCCTCAAACTGCTGCTCCTTCTACTTCTCATGTCTGGTGGGATCCACCCAAACCCTGGTCCTGGCTCAAACATTAAGATAAAGTCTGCAAAAACTGAAAATGGGCTATCCATTGTTACCCTAAATATCTGCAGCCTCCTTCCTAAGCTGGCATCTCTTCAAGCCTTTATTGGACAACATAATTCTGACATACTTGTAATTGTTGAGACCTGGATAACACCTAGCACTCCAGATCATGCAATCTCACTCCAAGGCTACAACCTCTTCAGACTTGACCAGGTAAAAAGAAAGGGGGGTGGATGTGTTATCTATATAAAGGACTACCTCTCATGCCACCTTGCCAGTTTCTCCCCAGAAAACACTGTAGTACAACTTCTCCCTGTCAAGCTTTTCCTTGGTGCCCATAACAAAGTGCTTACCGTGGCTGCAGTCTATATCCCCCCTAAAGAACCACGAGCCGGGCTCCAGTCTATCCTTGAAATTGCAAGATTACAACCTCCTGACTCTGAGCTCCTTCTTCTCGGTGATTTCAATATAAATTGGCTTGCCTCAGATATTGGACCCAGCAGGGATACTATCCTAGCAACCAACCTAAGACAGATGGTCAACTCCCCTACTAGAAAAAACTACAAGACTGGAACCAGCACTCTCATTGACTGGATTCTTACTAATCACCCGGACTGGATAAAAAACATCACTGTTCTCTCTGACTCCCTCAGTGACCACTCCCCTGTGATCTGTATCTGGACAAATAAATTCCACAAACCACCTCCTAAAAGCATCCTAAGTTGAATGCTACTGCACGGAAACCTTGCTAAGCTAAAGACCTGCCTCCTACAACAAGACTGGTCCCCTATCTACAATACACTGGATGTGGATGCTTCCCTAGACTTCTTCATTAAAACTTTCAACACTGCCTGTGACACCTACGCACCTTTCAAAAAACATAAAATCAAAGCCCTCTCTAATCCCTGGCTAACAGATGAACTACTGGCTCAGCTTAAAGCACGTGACCATCTTTGGGCTATAGCCAGGGCGACAGGCTCCATAACAGACTCACTTAACAAGAAACAGGCGTGCAACCTATGCACTTCACAAATCAGGCAAATGAAGAGCTCCTATTTCAAGAATGCTCTAGAAACCACGTGGGGTGATGGGAGATCCTTCTGGGACAATAAACATAATATTATGGGCAAACAGTCTAAATCCTCTCCCATGGCAATGAACATTGATGGCTCCATTATCCGTGACACTAAGACTATGGCCGATGCCCTAAATAAAACCTTCACTGACCTCAGTGGTGTCCTCTCACCAGACTTCTTCCAGGACTTGTCAGTTCCAAAACTCATATCCCAAACCACCTCACCAGACAAACAGCTATTTCAGTTTAAAATAGTTAAGACATATGAAGCCTACAGATACATAAAAAAGGTCTGCTCTAAATCTAGAAATAGCAGTGACGCAATTGATCTAAAACTTCTGTCCCTCACCTTGTAAGAAGTGATCCACCCCCTCACCAAAATTCTCAACCTCTCCCTGTGCCAAAGTCAATTCCCCAACACATGGAAGGCCGCTATAGTCACACCAGTGCATAAAGGGGGTGACAAATCCACACCAGGGAACCATCGCCCACATATCTATAGTTCCACCCCTCTCCAAAGCTCTTGAACAGATCGTGGTGGATCAACTATCAGACTACCTGCAAAAGTACGATCTACTCTGCATTCAGCAACACGGATTTAGAGAAAGGACACATGCTCGACGGCCTCCATTGATTTCTAGTGAACTCACAAAGCCTTGGATAAGGGTTATTTAACCAGAGCTGTTTTCATAGACCTCACAAAAGCCTTTGACACTGTTCACCATAGCCTTCTAATCTCTTCTGCTCAACATTGGGCTAGCCGAGGACCTGGATCCTGGGTAAAAGTTACCTGGCACAATGTTCTCAAACAGTAAAATCTCTGAGGTTCTCTCTGACTCCAAACCGGTCCTCTGTGTGTCCCCAGGGCTCAATTTTAGGTCCTCTCCTCTTCAGCCTATTTCTAAACTTGCTTCCCAAATCCTGCCCTGAAAAATTAATACTCTATGCTGATGACGCTGTAATTCTCTCCTCCCATAAGGATCCAAATCCACTACGACAGAGCTTGCAGCTTGCTTTCTCATGTGTTGAAAAGTGGTTCCTTGAGCACAAACTGGTCCTAAATAAAAAAAAAAAAATCATGCTTTTCGCCAGTCATCAAAACAGAAATAGGCATACTCCACTCGTCATAAAAACTTCTCTTGGAAATACACTAGAACAAGTGAACACCTTCAAATACCTTGGTATCACTTTTGATGAATGTCTTACTTTTGCTGTTATATCGATAACATACTGCAAAACAGTGCACCAACGCATTGGAATTTTGAAATCGAACTGTCAATTTTTCAACCAAGCTGCCTTGAGGATTGCTGTTCAAAGCTCCATCATCTCAATCATAGACTATGGTCTAATTGTCTATGGCTCAGCTACTACCACTACACTAAAGCGCATCTCAACAGCACTAAACAAAACCTGTCTACTCCTCACTGGAGCACAGAGATGGACCCACACTTGTGACCTCTACATGGAAACTGGTTGGTTGCATCTTTCCAATTGCCTCATGTATCTCACCTGAGTGATGGCAAAAAAATCAATCTTGGGACTCACTTCTCCATGTATCTGGGACCTGCTCTGCCTGAACAATGGCACTCATACCACCGAAGATCTGACCATAACCTTTCCTTGTCCTAGATGCTGGACTGCTCAGGGACAAAGATCTTTTATATACCGTGCCCTACCTGGTACAATGCCCATAACTCTGCCCTCCCTATCCTCCACGACATTAGGAGCTTCAACCATACTTTATGCTCACCTCACAGCCTCCAGCTCCTGTGACTGCTTTGACTAAAGTCTCATCCCACTGAGTGCACTTACATTTGTTTCACTCAACCACCATGGTCTCCTCTTTGACAAAGACAACCTGAGTACCACTAACCTGGTTCTGTCTGCTCCTAAACTTCTTATCTCTCCCTCTCTTCCCTCTCAAGCTCTCCAATCCGTATTCCTTGCCCTTGACACTGCCTCTGAGTTCCTTTTTCTTTTCTGTACATAAATGTTACTGTTTTAGTTGTGGCCTTGTTAAATGGCTTACTGATTGTTTGTAACACTGTCTACTATGTTTTTGTACTTAATGACGTGGAACCTTTGTAAAAGAGCCATGGCTCAAAGGTATTAATTCCTAGAACAATAAACTTCAAGGGGGAGAGACAGAAGCAGTGACATATAAGAAGAAAAGGAGGGGCAAGGGGGGAGGGTAGGGACAGGCAGGGGACTGTCTGAAAGGAAAGAAGAAGGGAGGAGCATAGGGAGGTATTTAAGAGCATGTAAGTCACCAGGAGACCCTCATTGCTGGATTTCTAAAACTTTGAAAACTTGCAGGGAGTTCAGCAGATTCAATTGTCAAACAAGGCTGGAGCATCTATATCTGCATAGGAGAAGGGTGAAATGAAGAACTGTAATAAACAGAAGGAAAAAATATGTTTGACACAGATACTGTATGTTGAGGAAGGCAAATGGCTGGATGGTGTGGCAATTGTGGGGGACGTTTGGGCAGGGCAGTAGGGAGCCAAGGGGCCACCATGGGAAACATCAGAAAGAAAAGAGAGCAGTCAGAATGATTTAAAAATTAAAGTAAAAGCACTGGAGGTAGCAGGAAAAGTTTGGTGGTTGTGGGCAGCAATGAGGTATAGTGAAAGCAGGTGGTGGAATGGAGTTTGGATGGTTAACTGTGGGCTGCAGAGAGTGTAATGCGGGAGGTTTCTTGCAAGGCCACCAGTTTTTAGGATGGATAGGAGGGTGTTTTTGTTAAATGAGTTGGTGTTTGCAGAGCAGTGGAGAGGAAAAGGCATGGAGGGCTGAAAGGTAGGACTGTGGTGAACAGGTGCCAGCCTGGGAGTTAAACCACATGGGCTGGGCATCTGCCATTACACCAGCCATGGGGAGGGTGGTACGCACAGGTCAGGAGAGTGGTAGCAGGCCACAAAATAGGAGGCAAGAGCTTGGCAGAACCAGGGATTGTGAGATGGGTCAGGTTGCAGAGCAGATTAAAAATTGCTCAAGTTACTGCTGTGTTTGGGTGAAAAAGAACATTTTTGGTGGGGAAAAGCAGGGAGAAGGGAAACAACCAGGAAGCAGGAGGGACTACAGATGGGTTGGTTGGGGAGTTTGACAGGGGGTGCCAGGAGCATAGGCAGATGGAGGAGGTCATGTTAGGAAGCACAAGCAAAATAAATAACAATGATGGGAGCAGGAACGGGACAGCAACTGAGGGGATCAGGGAGGATAAAGGAGGAGCTCAGGCCCAATACCACAAGGTCTGCATGGCCCCCATTTTGAGGATGCCACTTGGTGAGGGAGGACAAAATGGCAGCAGAGGAAAGGAGAGTCAAAGGGGTAGGGGAACATCAGGGGTTTGGAGTGTAGGAAAACAAGCTGGACACCACAGGCCAGAATAAAAAGCGGGATCAGTGGATTATAGAGGCGGCGAGCAAGCCGGTTTAAAAAAAAAAAAAAGAATAAGAAGAAAGTTTAAACAAGACAGAAGCAAGGATTACCAAGGGGCAAAGATAGAAATGGATTAAGCATAGAACAGGAATCAGAGCCATCAGAAGGCTGCAGGTTGGGGGCTGGATTAGGGACAAAAAAAAAAACAACATAAAAAGCGAATGGTAATAAAGTAGACAATAGTTCTGGTCATTGCTTGTAGCAAGGACAAGCAGTTGGAAGCAACTGTTGTTAACAATGGCATAGGCAGCACAGGGGGTGGAGTTTTGGAGAGACATGAATAAGGCCCTGCTAACAAGGTACAGGCTTACATGGGGCTAAAGGGTACTGTGCACTGAAGTCATGGTTTCAAGGAAGTAAAAAAAAAATAAAATCAGGGGATGGGAGTGTCACTGTCTAGGGAACACTCACCAGATAGATTGAACATTCACTCAGGTAATAAGTAGGAGCACGGGCACAGAGAGGGCCCTCCTGCCTTGGGATGGTACCCCAGAGGGGAAGCTGCACCCAGCAGGAAGGTGATAAAAAAGAAAAAAATACATAAATGGTAAAGAAAGGAGGGGGAATGGAGTAAACCATGAGAGGGTCTGGATGAAGGGAGAAAGGTGAGGGGCAGGATTGGGGGATAAAAAGGGAAGTAGCAAGCTAGGGAGTTCCAGGGAGGGGAGCATGCCCAATTGGGGGTATGACTGCTTCCATAAGCACAGTGAATGAAACATATTTTTGGGACCGACAGGATGACCCCAAAAAAGGCATTGGCAAAGACCACCGCAATGGGAGAGAGGCTAGCACAGCAAGCAACAGACCTGATGGGGAAGGTACAGGAGCTGTTGAAGGAAGTACGGAATGTGACCAACATGGAGAAGAGGGGGAGGAAGGCCCTGCAAGAAGAGGATGACACAAGGAGCAGGTGAGGGAAGAGGGCAATGCCCTCCAAGAGACAAGTGGGGCAGCAACCCATGGGTAAGGAAACAGCAGTAGACCTGATGGTGTATGGGAGCCTGAAAGATTACTTGGCAAGTATGATATCAGAAAAAGGGGATATTGAGTGGTAGGATTTAGAAGAATCATTACAAGGGTGGAAAGGAAAGAAAAATGAGAAGCCAAGGAATGATGTGCCTGTGGGGGGGGGTGCAGGGGATCCCAGGCATAATGTTGGGGGGGCACATGCCACAGTCCATTAAAGACAAGATATGGAAGGAGAACATGTGGATATGTTCACCCTGGTAGATAAGGAGGCAGCTAAGAGGTATGAACAGAGGGAGACAGTAGGAAAGTCAGAGATGGCAGTAGCTTTGGCTATAGTGGGAAAGACAGCTGAGGATCCAACGTATATGGGAAAGACATTTGATGCTTAGACAATGGGTTTCACCCATTTCAGTGCCATAAAACTGGAGAAGCAGCCTGAGCAGGTGATGCCATTGCTAACTTATTCTGCCATTATACGGGAGGCTTATAAAATGAAGGGTGGTTTTGGGTGGCTCCACTATGACGAAAAGTTCTGCCAGAGGATGGCAACTCATAGGGACATAAGGTGGGACTCCACTCATGCAGATTTATGGCTGTGAGTGATGTCAGAACAATGGGGGGAGGTTTTGAGGGGACAAGGGGCAATATGGGCACAGCAAGTAAGGCATGTTTGGGATACAACAAAGCCACCTGTAATTGAGCGAACTGAAAATTGGTGTGGGGGTTTCCACCAGGTCATCTGGTACAGATCACAGGGGGAGCAGAGGGGCACATACTAATATGGAGAGCAATCCTTTCAAGGGAGCTTTGGAGCACTTAGATGACTGAGGACAGGGTCCGGTTACAGGTGTAGGGTGCTCAACAGGGGGGGAACTTTAGACAAGGTGTCAGGGAACAGTAAGGAGGATGGGGAGTGCAGAATGGAGAAGAGGGTTTTTTGTTTAGTAAAGATGCTAATAAGGGTAGGGATTTTATGGGATTGGACAGAGGGCTACTCGGATCAGGTGGCTAGGAGAATGCAGAGGGTGAGGTTTTCAGAAGACTTTAAGTTACACTACACAGGGATCAGGAAACCTATGAATGCAAATAATTTGGAATTGAAAAGAGGGGATAGCTCAGCATAAAATAGATAAAGAGGTTGCAGCTGGTAGGGTGGAGGGTTCTTTCTTGACCCCACCCTTCCTGGAACTGCAAGTCTTCCCATTGGGTTTGATCCCCAAGAAACAGCCAGGGGAATACAGGTTGATACACCACCTGTCCTGCCCAGAGGGAGATTTGGTAAATGATGCCATTGTAGAGGAACAATGGGTGGTGTCATATGTGACATTGGACCAAGCAGTGGTGCTAATCCAAGCAATAAAGGGGACATGGTTAGCAAAGACTGATACTGAAGCAACTTTTTGGCTGTTACTGGTTTGGGCAGAAGATTGGGACCTCTTGGGTTTTAAATTTATGGCTGGGTATTACTTTGACAAGGCAATGCCAATGGACTGTTAGGTGGCCTCTGCTGTGTTTGAGGCTTTCAGCACCTGGTTACAATGGAAATTTAGGGAACAATATGGGCACAGTGGGTAGTACATCGTTTAGATGATTTTTTTGCTGGTTGATCACGACAAGGGAAAGATGGAGCAAATGCTCCGCAATTTTCAAGACATGTGCAAGACCTTGAGGGTTCCATTGGAACCAGATAAAATGGAGGGCCCAGCATGCAGATTAGAGTTTTAGGGAATAGAGGTAGATGAGGAAGCTAGATTGTTCTGTTTGCCAGTCGACAAGATGGGTTGACTCAGGGACCTGATAGAAAAAGTGAAGACACAGTGGATAGCACAGTTGGGGTGGTGCAGCAGCTGCTCAGATAACTGAACTTCACCTGTCAGTTGGTGGCTCCAGGCTGGGCATTCACCCTCAGACTAGCAAGGGCCACAAAGAGGGAAATGCTTCCACATCAGTGGGTGGACATTTCAAAAGGGGGTGAGGCAAGATTTTGAAATATGGGAACAATTCTTACTGCATTTCAATGGGATTATGTTTTGGCAGGAGGATTAGTCATTTAACACTGACCTTGAGCTATACACCAATGTAGCGGGGTCACTGGGAATGGGGGAATATTTCAAGGAAGAGTGCGTGTCTGAAAAATGGCTGGCAAAATAGGCAGCCAAAGATACACTGAGGGACATCACGTTACTAGAGATTTTTCCCATATGGGTAGTGGTAAAAATTTGGGGGGATAAGATTAGGAATCAAAAAGTCATGTTCTGGTGCAAGAACAGAGCAGTGGTCAAGGTACTGAACAGACAGAGGGGTTCCACAGAAACAGTAACAATGGTAATGAGAGAGCTGGTAATTGAGGGGTTGCATCTGAACATGTCCTTTAAAGCAAGATATATTAAGAGAGAGAAGAATGAGGTAGCTGACAGTCTTTGCCGTCTTCAGTTGGACAGGTTCAGGTCATTGACACCCAAGGCTGCACCCAGGAGAATGAGGGTCCCACTAGAGTTGTGAGAAATTGTTTGGAAGAAGATCAGATGCTGTTTTGAAGTTCCTGGGTGCCAAACATGCTGAGGGCATACGAGGAGGTGTCAAATGCTTTCCAGGGATTCTAATGGCAGGCGGGGATGGAGGTAAGTGGGCCAGTCACTGAGACTCAAGTCATGAGGTATATGGTACAGTAATGGGAAGAGGGAAGAGGGAATGGCACACACCATCATAGGATTATACTCAGCAGGAATAGGTTTCATATGTAACCTGCAAGGATGGGGGGAGATGAACAGGTCTCCAGTAATAAGGAGAATGGTTCAAGGATGTCAGAGATTGCAGGGGAGGGTGTTGGACCAGAGGAAACCTATAGCAGGACAGTTACTGGGGCAAATATTGAGGAGCTTGAGACATGTTTACACCTCAACCTATGAAGCCCACCTGTTTACAGGGGCATTTCTGATGATGCAACAGGGAGTGTTCTGGGTAAGCGAGATAGTAGCCAAAAACAAATCAGGCAGGAAGGGGGGATTGAAATGGGGTGATCTCGACTGGGGAGACAAGGGCATCAAGGTTAGACTCTGGAGATACAAAATGGATAAAACTGGGTGAGGGGCAAAGGTAGTTTTCAACAGGGGAGGAAAGAAGGATGTTTGTGTGGTATGGGTCACAGAGGCCTACAAGGAAGCAAGGCTGCCTAGGGAAGGTAGCTTATTTGTACACAGCAATGGTGAACCAATCACCAGCTACCAGGTGATGATGGTGCTCAAAAAGGAATGACATTTGTGAGGGAGGATGCCAGCCATTTCACATTGCATAGGTTAGGGGCAGCCTCTGATATGGCAGCAAGGGGCACATCTGCCAACAACACTAAAGACAGGGACAGATGGAATTCAAACTGTTATAAGAATTACATAAGAAATATATATCAGGAACTAGAGTTTGACCATGTTTTTTCCCCCCTCAGATGTCATTCACAGGAGGAATGTCTGGATATTGGGGCACTCCTTCATTTACTGGGCAGAGCGGAGAGCAACAATCAAGCCCAGGGGGAAAGCAGTTGCGAAGAGCACCAGAGAACACCAAGCTTTTCTGGAAAGGGGTTCATGGGCTGAGATGGGTGCAGATGCTTCTGCTAGCAGAAGACCTGAAATTCAGATTGCCGAAACTGGATATGTTGGTCCTACATGCTGAGGGGAATGATCTAGGGGATCGACCCTGTGTGGACTTATTGCATGAAAGAAGTTCAAGACTGTGAGGTATTCAGGTCCTGGTGGCTGAAGGTGGTGATCACATGGTCCTCCATGATTCCCAAAAGGGTCTGGAGACAAGCATGAGACATAAAGCCCATTGAGAGGGTTAGAAAGAGATTGAATCAAAGAAAGGTGGCTATGTTATTGGAAACTGGGAGCATGTACATAAAGCATGGAATAGCCCATGACTACTTGGGAAACTACAGGCATGATGGGGCGAACCTATCAGAAGTAGAAAATACCCTATTTTTGCTCAAAATTAAAGAGGCTATTGAGGAATGGGAAGCCCGGGGGTGCAGCCAAGGGGGAAGCCTATTATCCATCACAAGAACAGGAGATGGGCTGGTGGAAGGATGAGGAACAAACAGGGGGAGAAGACAAGGAGGAAGAGGGTTTTTTACAGGGGGAGAGGCATGGACTGGGTGTTACATCTGGCTGGGCCAGGCACTTCATGGGGTGATCATCCCAGGGGACATGGAGCGGGGGGGTCTGGTGGGACACAGAATCCCACGAAAAGGACAAGAAAGAAGACAGAGAGGGTATTGGGTGCATACCTGAACCCGAGAAGGACAAAGGAAAGGGAGAATATGAAAGTGGTCTGTTTTTGCCTCAAAATACAAGTGGTTTGTAATTTGATTTTGGAAAAATGCACGTAACATGTTAAAAAATGATGATTTAGATTTGTAATATAGGGATACTGTAAATAAAGCCTTGGCCAACTGAGCAACCAATAATACTGGAGAGGAGTGTTTTATTTCACAGGGAAATCCCCATGACAAAAGGGGTTGCCTTGCTTAAAAAGGCAGACAAAACTGTTAGGGTTTCCTGGTGAAAGGCCAAGGGGTAAGGTGGAGGGAGGAAACAGGAACAGTGATGTAGGAGAAGACGGGTGGGGGACAAGTGGGGAAGAAGTGCATCATGGGAAAGGGTATGGCAGAGGACAGGCCAAAAGGAAAGAATAAGGGAGAGACATAGGGAGGTATTTATGGGCATGTAAGGTTACAGGAGACTCTCATTTGCTGGATTTCTGAAATTTCACACCCTCCCGCCCTCATGAAGGGATGAGAGATTTGATGATTAGGAGGAAAATGGGAACATGTTTTTTTTTGGCCGACAAGGAGGTCAGCGGATCCAACAAAGGAGGCTGGAAGTTAATGGGCTGCCAGATCAAGAACAATGACAGTAGGACTACAAAAGGTTGCCGGTGGAGGGCAACCGGCACTTGGAATGGGTGGCGTGATGGGAGGGAGGAAGGAAGGAATAAAAGAGAGGGAGGAAGGATGAGGAATAAAAGGGGAAGGGGAGAGAGGAAGGTGGGATATGGGGGCTTTTACGGGGGGGGGAAAGTCATGGACTGGGTGTTACATCTGGTTGGGTCAGGCACCTCATGGGGTGATCACTCCAGGGGGCACGGAGTGGTGGGTCAGGTGGGACACCCAGTCCCAAGAAAAGGACTAGAACAAAGACAGAGATGGTATTGGGCACACACCCAAACCTGAGAAGGACAAAGGAGAGAGAGAATATGAAAATGGACTGTTTTTATGTCAAAATACAAGTGGTGTGCAATATGATTTTGGAAAGATGTACTTAACATGTTAAAAAAGTGATGATTTTGATTGGTAATGTAGGGATGCTGTAAATAAAACTTTGGCTGATTGAGCAACCAATAATATTGGAGTAGAGAGTTTCATTTCACAGGGAAATCCCCATGACAAATAATCCTGAAACCAATTACAAACATTTTGTGACAATCCAAGATTGCATTCTGTTTGATAAATAATCCTGGAACCAATTACAACGATTTTGGGATGAGCTAAGATTAAACAATTTCATAAGTATTTAATGATTAACCAAGTCAAATGCTTTTGCTAGATCTGTAAAGACAGCTCCAGCTATGGCACTGCTGTCCATGGTAGCGGTGGGCGAAGTAGCCAAAATTCACTCCGAGAAGTGATTTGTGGAGTAATGTGGAATCCACGAAGTACCATAATGGGGAATGCGAAGTCCATTGAAAACAATGACTTCACGTTATTCCGCCTTCCTCAAACCACTTCATTAATTTTAAGGTGAAGTACATTGAAATCAATGTACTTTACCTCACTTCGCCTTGGTTTTGTGCTCCAAAGGTGAATTTTGCAGTGCTTCATGGTATTGCAGGTCATATGGGTTCTAGATTGTTCTGCACAGCCTCAGTTCTGTGTAGTGTGTGTGTAGTGGAAGATGGAGACAGTTTCCTCTCAGAGCTCTGTGATTCAAATCCTCTAAAAGCTGCTTTAAAAGCCTTTTTTGAGCTATTTCTTTCACTCACAATTTAGTACATTGATTGTAGGAAACCCTTCTGTGCTCATATCCTCGAGTGTTTATTGTTTGTGTGTGGATTTTGAATGCTAATTTTGAACAGTCAGTCTGTGTACTGTGAAGTGTGCTTTGGGGGAGAGTGTGGTGTAGGTAGATTAACTAGGAGAAAAAGGCAGTCTTTCTCTTTTGGTTATATTTTTCTTGTATAATTGTGTTAATGTACACAGTAATATTTTCAGTAATTCTTGACTCTTTTTTGCTGATTGTTGTGGTGCAGTAGTGTATAATTTCAGTTTGTTTAAAACATTTGGTTATATTATTAAAGGTTTCAATTTGCTATGCATTACTTGTAGCATGTGTGAGTGTGTGTGTGAAGCATGCCATTAAATCAGACACTTTTTATTGCAGCAGTGTGAACCTGCTATCCACTGCACCTGCATGAATTTTTTTATACTGCTTTGTGGTACCTTTACTGGTAGTGGACTGTTGCTGCCGTGCACTACCCCCAACTGGCAAAGGCATTCTTTTTCAGATTTGGAATTGTGACTTGTGAGCACTGGTTAGGTTTTGTTGTGCCTCTGCATCTGCATCTCTTGAGTGTGCAGTGCAATCTTAATCTGTCTGTGCATTTGCAGTACAGCATTAATTCTGGGAGACTTCATATTTCTTGTTACTCTCTCATTTCATTTAGCCAGCACTGGGGAATTTTCTGGACACAAGACAGTAGCATTTTGGGGATGCAAATTAATTCTGGTGACTGTGTGTGACCACTGCACGCATGACTGAGTGCACCATTAATTCTGGGAGACTGCATTTCTTGTTACCCTCTCATTTCTCTTCATCAGCACTGGGGAATTTTCTGGACACAAGATAGCAGCATTTTGGGGATGCACATTAATTCAGGTCACTGTGTGTGTGATCACTGCATGCATGATGGAGTGCACCATTAATTCTGGGAGACTTTGCATTTTTTGTTACACTCTCATTTCACTTCATCAGCACTGGGGAATTTTCTGGACACAAGACAGTAGCATTTGGGGGATGCAAATTAATTCTGGTGACTGTATGTGACCACTGTGCGCATGACTGAGTGTGCCATTAATTCTGGGAGACTTTGCATTTCTTGTTACACTTTCATTTCACTTCATCAGCACTGGGGAATTTTCTGGACACAAGACAGTAGCATTTTGGGGATGCACATTAATTGTGGTGACTGTGTGTGACTACTGTATGCATGATGTCTGAATGCGCCATTAATTCTGGGAGACTTTGCATTTCTTGTGCTCTCATTTCACTTCGTCAGCACTGGTGAGTTTTCTGGACACAAGACATGAGTATTTTGGGGATGCACATTAATTCTGGTGACTGAGTGTGTGAAGGACTGCCAATATAGTCACTTCGCATTACTTCGCGTTAAGGCGGAATGACAATGCGAAGTAATTACAAGGCGAAGGAACCTTTTGCATTGGCCACTTCATGTAGTGGAGTGACACTGCAAAGTGACCACTTCACAGGCACTTCGCCAGTGGAATCTAAATTCGCTACATCTCTAGTCCAAGGCACTTTTCGAAAAAATCAATATATTCCAGCAGAGTAGTAGTTGTACTACATTTCTTCTGAAACCTTGCTGGGTTTCTATTAGAACATTTCTGTCCACCACATAATTCATTAGTTGGTCATAAACAATTCTCTCCAGTCCCTTGGACAGCAGAGGCAGGACTGAGATTGGTCTATAATTACTTGTGGTTGCAGCATGTCCTCATTTATATACCTTCAGATTTTAGAGAAACTATTTCTTTTCTATGCTCAGGAATGAGTTCTGCTTATGCAGCTTGTTGCCATATACTGTATTTACTGTATCTGATAGAATAGAAACTGCCCTTTATTTATTTATTTAGCTTTTGTTGACCAGGTAAGTACACTAGACAAGACATTTGCTATTTTCAGGTATGACCTGGGAAAGTACAATGAAATACAAGTTCATACAGAGGATAACATAATAACAAGTTAGGCATAACACAGAATCAGGTAGAACCAGATGAACATAACACAAACAGTCAGTAAAAATGGTTAGAATAGGAACAAAATATATACATAGAGTCACCAAGGCTATGAACAGTGCATTATACAATTCTATACAGCTCAGAGCCCCAAAGGCAGAGCCACAGTCAAAGCATCACCTGAAACAGAGAGTAAATACATTATATACAGAGCAGAACCCAAGCAGGCACAAGGTACAAGTTACTCATGAATACAAGGCAGCAGTTCATAATGAATAAAATAAAAGCCACACAGAATATGAGCCATGGCTTCTAGTCAGTGTTGAAGTGATGTCAGGTAAAGCACAATAGGTGGGACTCTGTAATTTTTATCTCTGTAAATATGATACTTATTATATGTCATTTTAAACTCATGATCTTAGTTGAGTATATGTAATTTTAAACTTATGATCTTAGTTGGTGCTTGTTGTGCTTACATTTCTACACAGTAGACCAGTAATAAAGTACTTGATCAAGTCAAGGATGTATAATATTTTATTTTTAGTACTTTAAAAAAAATTGACCTTGCAATACAAGCTGCAGGCCAAAAATGGATCATTTAAATAAAATAAATATAGTAGTGTTGCATGCTTTTGTTTCCCATTCATTTGAATTTGTATGTATGGAACATAAATAACAAGGTATCTGCATCATGGATATTTTCTTTTAAAAAAGAATATATTTTGTAATATTTGATAACAAATGCAACTAAAATGTTACTGCATAGTCTGATATAGTGTATACATGGAAATAACATTTTCTGTCTACATAAAGTATTCTGTCATATAAAAACTGACAAAAACTAGTATTGATTAGCCCGGACCACAGTGTTTTGCTATAAACACAATCCTTTTTGTAACAAACCCTTGCTATAGTGAGATTTTTATTATATTGCTATTTCTTAGTGCATTCAAACATTCCCCAAATTAAGTCCTACTGTAACTTGGTTTTTAGACATGACATAGTGCAACTTATAAAAGTGCTGCATTTCATTAATTAGAAACATGTATGTTTAATTACAAAAAATTATCAGCCATGTATGTATGTCTAATAGAGATTCCCTGCTCTGCTGCAAATGCAAAGGTCTGTGACATTCTTCTGATGTTACCAGTGCATGGACAGTCCAGATTTCAGGGTTCTAACATTCCCAGAGAAATCTGTAATTCTGTGGCCTTGGTAATAATAATGTTCAGGGATATTGGTTAATTGTACCACAGTTTTATTGAGAAATCTATCATTTTCACCATTCTTTGCAGTATTTCTACAATTTCTTGAAATTTTATGGAATTTTCCCCCCAAATTGTGAAACAAATATCAAAATTTTCCAAGAAAAACTCTGAAATGTATTGTAAATATACTGATAATGTAGCAAGCAGACTTGAGTTTGGCCAAAACAGTACAGTGCATAGTGGGGAGAGGGTTTCTAAGTTCTAAGGGGTTCTGCATGATACTGCCTTTGTCTGATTCACTGCCTAGTTTGGTTTAAAATCCACTGGATATGTATGCATGTATTAAACACTTAACATGTATGCTGAAGTAGCCAATCCAAGTTTTCAGCAGCAAATGAAACAAAGGGTGGCAGTAGGTGTGAATTGTGCAATTCAATTAAATAGAGTGATAACTATCAAATGTTTTGCAAGTGGGAGGGTAGGTTATTCTTTGTGTACATGTCATGCTGAATGTAACTTGATTCAAACAGTTGAGGATTTAGAACGGCCCTACTGATTCTAAACTTGAATGTGCATCTGAGGGAGTTAATGACAGTGGTCCCTTCCTTGGACTATCTGCCACTTACATGCGCGTATGTAAATATTATAGTGAAAAACGTTTTTTGTTCACCATGTAAGTGTGCAAGGAATGCTAATTCCTAATTTCAGTCATCACCTGGAAGGAAGTGTTACACAACTAAAAACAATCTGATAGTGATAAAACACATGAAATATATTTAAACATTTTTTTTAATAGGCAAAAATTCTACTAGCCAGAGTAAAACTGGTCTAGGTCAAAAGAACGTATACAGGATAGCGCAGTCCAAAACCAAGGATGCAAAACAGCATAATTAAAGTTAGTGCTGACAAAGAACAGCGATGGCCACAGAGAGAGTGTGAATAAAACTGCGGAGAAGCAGTCGTTCACAAACCAGAAACCTGACTCAGGGAACATGACACTTCAGGGGTGGGCACATTTAGTAAGGGGGGGAACATGATTGGGAGAAGGCAGGAAAAACTCCGAAGGGGGGCACATTTCATAATAAAACTCATGGCAGATGCAGCTCAGGAGAAGGGAAAAGGTTGGCCGTGTGGAGCAATTTATGAACTGACTGCAGTGGAAACTTCAAGATCCTCTTTGATAATTCTCTGTAGTTTACTACACCCCCGCACCCACTTTGAAATAAATATAATCAACTCTCGGGGAGACAAAATTTTTTTGGGGGGGATTTACTATTATTACTGGGGGGCTGACAGCAAGAAAAAAAAGGCTGAAACATAACCTGAGTTTCCAACCCCGGTCAGCTGGATGCAACAAGGTCATTCACAGCATGTGACTCTACCCTGTATGCCAGGCTATCAGCACAGTCAAGCACCACATAGGCATGCACTTGTACTGCTCGGCATCAGAGAGAACAGCTATGTGTACTGCACTGCAATGACCATGCTATTATTGATGTGTAGCTGTTTTCACTTATGCTATTTTGTCGGTGTGGATTTTACCGTGCTATTATTTACACTCGCTCTTGACCGCATACCGAGTAAAAAAAAGTGCTTAACAAACTGCTGCACGATGTAATGAAACATTTATTTGTATTTATTTTTTGATAAACATTTACAACTAGGCACTTACAAAATACATTGATATTGTATTTATTTTATATTAAGCTGTAGATCACTAAATTCAACTTAATTAGCTCATCTAACTGGCACTGCATGAGGTTTATATTTTTAGATTTTAGAAGATATGCTGCATATTGATAAATTTAGCATCACAAACCTTTCTTCAAGTTTTAAGCATATAGAAGTGACAATATATATTTTTAACAATTTAATCTGGCCAATATGTGCTTAAGAAAACAATAACAGCTTCAGTCCCCACTGCTTACAGTAGACTGATGTGTGATACTACCTTTTGCCTGCTATAAGGGATGGACGCTATAGTGTTCTAAAGATTAAAAATGGTAATGTTGTACTGCAGTGCAGCTGAATGAATGAATTGCAAAACAGCATGATTCTGAAGTGATACAAAACTTTATTTATGTCAGGTGAGGAGGGTTTGAAATTAAAATAAATGGCCCTCCATGTCAGAATCTAAGTCCTGCTCTGTGCAATACTGTAAAGCAAAAATCCTGCTTTATGAAGATCCTTTCCACCTCTCCAGGTCCCCAGGTCCTTTTTGTCTTCCAAGTGCCTTCCAGTCTGGAGTCAGGTCAGATCACTGCTCCATAGCTTGCCTAAGCATTAGTAGGGCTGAATGGACATGCATTGGGGTCGCTACAATCAGACTAATTAACACCTTCTGACAGTTACAATCTGTGCTAACCTGGCTGAAAGTGCCCAAAATAGATGGTGCCCATAGTTCATTACATACAATATTTTTCACTTATCACCTATAGGAATGGAAATTGGAAACCAAGATTGGCCCACTAAAACCATGGACATTATAAGTGGAGTGGATAGTATATTGTGTAGTGTTGGTGATGTATAGTGCAACTCCTGTAATTTCCCCACATTTTTGGGATTTGTTTCCCACAATTTCCAGTGGCCCTGGTGACAATTAAAAACAAAGGAAAAATAAAAAACTCCAATTGGTGGAATGAGATCACATGACCGTATAGAAGATTTATCTAACCATACTGCTTTGATCTCATAGGATCTTTGTACTTTCTCACAATTAGAATATTCGTACTATACTATCTAGCTACTGTAGTTTGTGATAATCAATATAGCTGCTACTTTTCACTAATCAGACCCCCCAAAATGCTAGTAATTTAAAAGCCAATAGACTTTTAAAATACATTCAGCCACCAGCAACAAAGAAAAAAGTAAACACTCCATGTAACATATATCCCGATCTCTACCAAGCAGCTGATGAACTGCCTGCCACCCTGTACTGCTTGGAAACAAACAGGCACTAGTTAGTTCCTCCCCACTGATCTAGCTGCAGAACACAGCTCTCTTTCCAAACTATGACTGATGCACTATTCCTCAAAGGCCAGCTTAGAATCTGGCCACAGTGGTCAGTTATATGTTTTTTTATAAAATGGGATCTGTTCAGTTCAGGCTTCTCAATGGTCAGGACCCCATCACATGGTACTGCATTAAAATAATGCATACCCAGCCAGCCCATCAGCGCAGTGGTTGGATTTCCGTCTGTGATGCCGGTGGCCTGGGTTCAGGAGTGAGCTCGGGTCACTGGAGGGCCAGCCAGGAGGAGCAGGCTGAAGCATTCATTGACAGCTCACCTGCTCTAGGGGGAGAGTTGGGAAGCAGCTCGGCATTTGCCGACCCCTGGTGGAGGCCAGGGGTGTAGCATTACACCAAGTGCCTTGGTGTCTGATTGGCCCCTGGGCAAAGATCTGGGGCTCAATGACACTTGTAGACAGCTAGGGAGAGGGTGTTGCAGACATCAGCAGTCATGCCTTGACATCCTGGCAAGTGCAAAGCCCACAGGAAAATGAGAAAAGAGCCTGCCATCTCCGGGGAGATGGAGACATGCCCACAATGTGCCTCCACCTGTCCGATGACTCCAGACTGACACAATGTAAGATTTGGGGTGTTCTGGGCCCCACCTCGTCCCCACTTGGGGGTAAGCCATGGCTCCATGGGGTCCCGGAGGCCACTCCAGGTAGGGTGTATGGCAGTGGAATGTCTGCTTGGCTCTCCCAATGGGTTGGGGTTGGCAGGCTGGGGGGAGAATAAAGATAAATTAAAAAAGAAAAAAATAGCACATACCCAGGCTGGCCTGCAGGCGCAGTGGTAGTGATACCACTTGTGACGCCAGTGAGCTGTGTTCAGAAGCAAACACTGGTTGTTGGAGGGCCAACTGGGAGGGAGGTGGATTGAGCACCCAAGGGCTGCTCTCCACCTCTAGAAAGGGAGGGCTGCATGTCCCACTGCTATACCACCACCTGGGTGACCATGGGTGGAGGTGCAGTAGGACTGCAGATTGGCTGTGAGGGGAGGACACTGGCCAAGTTCTGGAGCAGAGGCATGTCTCTGCATGACACTGTCTCCTAGGACCTCTCAGCATGCTGGTGTTTTTGGGGGAGGGGCACCAGAACATCAGAAAAACCCTACAGGCAGCGTCAGTAGAAGGGCTCCAGCACCCAGACTTCTTAACTGGGCTCCCGAGAGGGGCCATGTGGACCACCTGACACACACTAATGAACTAGAGGGGGAAGTCCCGGGATCCTTCTCCTCCTCCCCACCCGGTGGGGAACCATGGTAGGATGGAGGTGGAGTCCATCAATCCTCTGACAGTTACTCAGGGTAGAGCTGGAGGATGCATATGAAGCCTGGAAGAGTAGCACTGCCTGCAGCTAGAAGGGGGTTTAGAAACAGCAAATAAAAAAAAATATATATAGCACATACCCCTACTATGATGACATCATTGGGGTGCATTAATTGAGAGCACAACCTTTTGTGGTTTAAAGTCAATATGCAAATTACACAGCCTCAGGGGAAAAAGTTAATTGGCAAACAACAATCAATATCAATATGTGAATGACATACATAACACAATCCCATGACACTGCCTTCAAATGATTTCAATTTAAAAATGTCTTCCAAATAAAACACCAATAACAAATCACACAAAATTATGAAATCCACTGACACCTAAAAATCATTACCAAACCTTCACAATAAAAACAACTCCTTGCTCCAAATGCAGAACTCAGCAAACAGCCCCAGCTATCACATAACACAAACTTCAGGACTTCAGGGGGTGAACTTTAATAGAATGAGGGAGATTTTCAGGGAGGAAATGAAATGCAGTCACTGGACAGAGGATGTAGAGGAACTGTGGAAATGTACTGAGAAGTTATTAAAAGCAACTCAACTATGCGTAAGGAGAGTAGGAAAAACAAGAAAAGAAGGCGGCCTCTTTGGTTTAATAGGGAGGTTGTAAGGGCAATAAGAGATAGAATCATAGCTTTCAGAAGATATAAGAAAACTCAGAGTATGATAGACAGAGTAAATTATAAGAAGAAACTGAGGCAGGCAGGGAAATTGATTAGAAGCGCAAAAGCCGAAACAGAAGAGACAGAATTGCTAAACATGTCAAATGAAGAGATAAAACTTTTTTTTAGATATATAGGGGAAAACAGGATGGCAAGACAGGGGATTGTGAGTTGGAGGGGACTAAGTTTGAGGGGGACTTTGAGAAAGCTGAGGTTTTAAATAGTTATTTTTGCTCTGTATTCACAGAGGAAGGGGATGGAAAGGGACCTAAGTTAAAGAAGGAGGGATGAGGTGAATGTGTGGTGGATCAAAGCCCATTAAGTAAGGAAAGAGTTAAGGAAGAACTTGGAAAATTAAAGGTAGACAAAGCAATGGGGCTGGGTGTCTTGCATCCAAGGAGTCTTAGGGAGTTGAGGGATGAGTTGGCAACACATTTAGTGAAGTAATTTAACTTGTCCCTAGATATAGGGCGTGTTCCAAGTGACTGGAGGATGGCAGATGTAGTACCACTGCACAAGGGAAGCTGCAAGGAGGAGGCAGAGAATTATAGACCTGTCAACCTGACATCACTGGTGGGCAAAGTGATGATGAAGGTGCGAATAAAGGAAAGAGTAGTAAAATACTTAATGGACAACAAACTATTAGATGAAAAGCAACATGGATTCACTAGTGGGGGATCTTGCCAAACAAATCTGATAGAATTTTTTGATGAGGTAACGAAGGTAGTTGATCAGGGAGGGGCAGCTGATGTTGCCTACCTGGACTTCAGTAAGGCTTTTGACTCTGTCCCTCACCACAGGCTGGTAAATAAGACAGAGAGCCTCAGGGTGGGACAGAAAATAACTAGATGAGTAGAAAACTGGCTGAAGGACAGAAGTCAGAGGGCCATGATAAATGGTGTGCATTCTGGGGTAAGGAAGGTTACGAGTGGGGTTCCTCAAGGGTCTGTATGAGGACCAATCCCCCCCCTCCCTCTCTCTCTCTCTCTCTCTATATATATATATATATAGTATATAGGGGATACATGATGGGCATGAGTGTGATATGGCAAATATTGTCACTTCTAAGCTCATGATGCAGGAGTGACAATATTTGCCATAGCACACAATCTGCACATCATGTATTCAATTTATACAATAGGACCAGGAGTTTCAGAAGTAATGTTATGTTGTCTTGTGTTCTGTTCCTGTTTATGTGATGGCTCATTATGTGTGTGAGTTTTTCTGAATGGGCTGGCAGTGTTACAAACTCTGGGAAACAGATGAGTGTGTTTTGCAATGCTAAATGAGTTAGTTTTAGGTAGGAGTGAGAAACAGACTATTTTGTGAAGCTGTATTCTTTAGAAGTCTGGCTACAGTCAAGCTGAGAGTATCACAGTAACTGTAATGGACTGAGGGGCAGAGTTTGAGGAACAGGTGATTGTTTTTAGTGGTAATTGAGTTAGTTGCATTCAGCAGTGAGGAACAGATTGTTCTGTGAAGATGTGCTCTTTAGAATTCTGACTGCAGTCAAGCTAAGAGTATCATGGTAATGAGCTGGAAGTTAGAGTGTGGGAAAGAGGGATAGTGTTTTGTAATGCTGAGTTACAGTAGCTGCATGCAGCAGTGAGACCTCTCATGTAGTTCTGCATTTGTGTCTATGGTAACAGCACAGGTGTTTTTTTGTATGCTGAGGGGAAAGCTGCTTAGAGTGATTATATCAGTGACCTGTGTGTGTAAATGGCTGATATCATCACAGTAGAGCAGAGGGTAAAAATATCACACTGCAGTGGATGATGTACTGTTTTATCTCACTCTTTTATCACTCACCCCTATTGTATAAAAATATATATACATAGTAGTGATATATCAGAGGGCATTGAAGGGAAAATGTGTCTGTTTGCAGATGATGCAAAGATATGGAATAGGGTTGACACTGAAGGAGGGGCTGAGGCCATGAGCAGGGATTTGAGTATACTAGAGAAATGGTCAGAAATATGGCAGCTGAAGTTCAATACAAAGAAGTGTGTGGTGATGCATATAGGGTATAAGAATTGACTGGCCAAGTATTCACTGGGGGGAGAGCAGATAAAGCAAACAGAACAGGAAAGGGATCTGGGGATTATAATATCAGACAGCCTTAGGGTAAGTGTTCAATGTAGTAAGGTAGTTGGCAAAGCTAATAGAATGATGGCATGCATAGGAAGGGGCATAACAAGTAGGAAGAGGGAGGTGCTGATGCCATTATATAAGAACATTGATAGACCACACCTGTTGTATGGAGTACAGTTCTGGAGGCCTCATTTAAGAAAGGTTATAGATGTAATAGAAAAGGTTCAGAGATGGGCAACACAGATGGTGCACAGTATGCAAGGGAAACCATATTAAACAAGATTGAGATAATTAAATCTGTATCTGCTGGAGTTTAGAAGAGAGAGGAGATATGATAGAAACTTTCAAGTACATGAAGGGTATAAATAAAGTGAGGGAAAGAAGTCTGTTTAAAAGGAAAGTTGGAGTTAAAACAAGAGGTCATACTTTAAGATTGGAAGGAGGAAGTTTTAAAGGTAATGTAAGGGGTGTCATTTCACTGACAGGGTGGCTGAACCCTGGAACAGATTACCTGAGAAGGTGGTAGGTGTCAAAACAGTGGAGGGATTCAAGAGAGTGTGGGATAGACATATGGGATTGGTTAAAGGACAGAGGATAAGCTCCTTGTGCACCAGCAACAAGTAGGTGAGTGGGAAGATACAGTAGGTAGACAGGATGGGCCGAGATGGTCCTTTTCTGCTGACACATTGCTATGATACAAACTGTAAAAACTGAAACTCACCTTATAAAAAAGTTAAACTTCATTTTCAGAATGTGAAACTCCAAAGGTTGAAACGGGAAGAAGACACAGAGTATCAGGTATAGGGAGAGAAGGCAGGGATAGTCATACGTGCTAATGCTAGGAACCTTGGAAACAAAATCCCAAACTTGGAGGCTATCACGGTGCAAGCTAACATGGATCTAGTGGCCATAGTAAAATCATGGTGCAGTGCAGCGAACACACCAACTAGGACATGGCAATACTGGGACATAGTGTCTATTAAGGAGAGACAGGGCAGGGAAAGAGGTTATCTTATATCTGAGGGAGGGTCTAAAGGCCACAGAGGTGCAGGTGCACCACAGTCTGGATATACTGTGGGTCATCCTAAAGGCCACAGAGGTGCAGGTGCACCACAGTCTGGATATACTGTGGGTCATCCTGGAGATGGGCTCTGAGTCTATTATTCGCAGCATACAGGCCTCCAGCACGAGAGGTGAAGATGGACAAAGCACTACAGGAGGCCATCATCAGAAAGGCAGGACTGGGGAGGTGCTGATAGTTGGAGATTTAAATCTACCAGATATATTATAGACAGATATAATACACAGGCACAGTCACACCTGTGTATTAGAGTTGAGTAAGCACTTTAATGTTAAACCCCAAATTTTGCACCTTAATAACTTTGCCTCCATGCAGACAATTTACATGAAATTTAGAAGGCACAGCCTTTGTGCCAGGATCTATTGATCTTGAAAATGTCTTGTAGATCGGTTCAGTGGGGTCAAAGTTACAGAAGTGCAAAAAAAGTAAAAATCAGCATTTTTGAAAATGTTTAGGCTTTTTTTGCCACTCGATAACTAAAACAATATGAGGCTTTGAAACCTGAAACTTTCAGGTTTGATAGAGGATGCTCCAATGTATGTGCTTTTTTTGGTTTTAGGTCTGCCAAGTGGTTTTAAAACTATTTAAAAAAATGTTTTGTTTATGAGCATACACAGTTCAAAACATCTGCATTCCATGGATAGCTGAATGTTTGCGTAAGCGCGATGTCCTGTTGTCATATTTTGTTGAGTGTCGTGTCATACTGTATATTGTGGTGTGTCATATAGCACAACACCACAGTATATGATATGACACTCTTTTTTATGTTTTCCCTGGTTGTCTAGTGGACCCCCCACTCTCTGATTGCTGTCCCTGGTATTATTCCCCTTTCCTTGGTGTCTAGTGGCACCACCACCCTCCACTGCTGTCCCCTTTGTTTTCCCCATATCTCTTTTGTCTAGTGGCACCCCGCACCCTCCGATTATGGTCCCCATTTTATTTCCCTTTTCCCTAGTGTCTAGTGTCCCCATCCTCTGATTACTGTCACTGGTTTTATTCCCCATTCCCTGGTGTATAGTGGCATCCCCCACCCTTTGATTGCTGTCCCCATTTTATTTCCTTTTCCCTGGTATCTAGTGGCACCCTCTGATTAATGGCCCCAATTTATTTCTCTTTTCTCTGGTGTCTAGTGGCACCCCCCTTCCTTCAATTGCTGGCCCTGTTTTATTTTTCTTTTCCCAGATGTTTAGTGGTACCTCCCACCCTCCGATTGCTGGCTCCAATTAATTTCCCTTTTCCTGGAATCTAGTGGTACTCCCCACCATCCAATTGCTGGCCCCATTTTATTTCCCATTTCCCCTGGTGTCTAGTGGATACCCCCCCACCCCTGACTGTTGTCTCTTTTGTGTTTGCTTGCACACATGTGCAAGAAACACATTGCATCAGCTTTCTTTACAAAGAGGTTGTGGAGGCACTGCAGTGTTGTGCCGAATGGCAGCAGCCCATTCAGGGGCTGGTCTCTGCCTGGCCAATAGAGAAGCATGCTCTGGATCACCGCAATTAACTAGAAGGCCACTACATCAAAGAAATTGAACTGCTGCAATAAGGAAGCACCCCGTCAGTATGCAATCAGCTGTTTGGTACACTCCCGGACTGCAGCAGCCAATTACACAGCCCCATGGTGCTGTGTTTCTATGGTGACAGGCGACAGCTTCTCCATTGACCTAATAAAACTGATGGAAAGCCACCGCCTGCCATTCAGTGTGCCTTCCTGGTAAAAAAGCCGATGGGGTAGCCAACTCCATGTTGGCATAATGCTCCCCTCACTAATTTCTTAGGTGCTGACAGGAGTGCCCAATCCCCCTGTCGGCATGCCCCTTTCTTCTTAATTTTTCAGACGGAGGAGCCCACTCCCCGTCAGCATAATGCTCCCCCTCTCCAATTTCTTCTGTGCCGAGGGAGGTGCCCAATCACCCGTGGCGTTTGTTCCCCCCTGACACCAGCATTCGATAGGTGCCAACAGGGGTGCCTAATCCCCTGTCAGCTACAGCCCCCCAAACAGTCAGGTGGCATACTGGGAGCCCACCCCAGTGTGCCCAAACAAAATGTCCCTGTAAAAAAGGAAACCTTTCCACGATGTTTTTTTTAAAAATAAACCTGTAAAGTAAAAAACGGTCCCTTGCCAATTCCTCCGCCAGCCCACACCCACGCTCTGCATACCCCACCTCTCCACACACCCCTCACCCCATACTTACCCGCAGAATCTGGTGCGATGATCTTCAGTGGACCAGGAACACATCTGCACTCTTCAAAGCTGACCACGAACTGAGGAAATGCCGGTAAGCTGTATAATGGAATAAATAGGGTTTTTTCAACTTTGATACATATCTCTGCCATTTTTTGGAATTTTGGCACCAAATTTTCAACATGGGGTTTTTGGGACCCCTCCTCATGAATTCTGGCATGGTGATTTTGTTATTCCATCCCAAAAGGTAATTTCGCAGTCACTGCATGGAACCATCTTTCAGGACTGATTAATGAAGTGACAGTGTCACAGTTATTGAGGTAGGACCCCCAAAACCCTATGTTGAAAATTTGGTGAAAAAATTCCCCAAAATGACAGTTTTATGAGCATGCATTGTGCAATTCCTATGCACGCTCGTAAGTTTGAGCATTATTAATATTTTCACTCCAGATTTTCAACATTGTCATTTTACCACACATTCTTATGAACAGTATAGCTGTCATTTGTCACATCTCACCTGAAATGTGTTTTCACACATGTAGCACACAATGGCACAGTCAGTGTGCAAAATCAGTGTTCAGGACACATTAAGAAAATCACAGTGACACTGTTCATGAGCAGAGGTCTTAACCTGGCTATGTTGAAAATTTGGTGACAAAAGTCCATAAAATGTCTGTGTTATGAGTGTACATTGTGCAATTTCCATGCACCCTCGTACGTTCACAAACTTGTAATCTTTTCAGTCCAGATTTTCAACATTGCCATTTTTCCACACCTCCTTATGAACAGTACAGCTGTCATTTTTCACAACCAGGCTGAAATGTGTTTTTGCACTTCCGGCACAGAATAGCACGGTCGCTATGGGAAATCAGTGTTCAGGATAGATTAAGAAAATCACAGTGACACTGTTCATGAGTGAAGGTCCCAAAATGCCTGTGTTGAAACTCTGCCATAAAAAAATCCCCAAACTAATTACATCACGGGTGTGCTTTGCGCAGTTTCTACGCACACTCATGACTTCACACTTTTTTTTATATATTTATTCCAGATTTTCAACATTGCCATTTTTTATACCTCCTCATGAACAGTACAGCTGTCATTTTTCACATCCTGTTCGAAATGTGTTTTCACACCTGTGGCACCAAATGCTGCAGTCGCTGTGCAAAATCACCTTTCGGCTAACAAACTGATAGTGTCTCTGTTCATGCGGTGGGATCACAAAAAGCCCATGTTGAAAACTTGGAGTAAAAATACAAAGAAACTCCTAGGGTGTTAGGGTTTTCAACCATAATGCCCTACAGGCATCAGGGATGTGACTTGGGATTGTCGGCAGTAATGCTCATGCCATTCCACCCCCACCCACACCGGGCAGCCAGTGACGGGCTTCGAGGTGTGTCTTGGACTCTTTGGCCTCAGAATCCATCCCATTCTCCTATACTGCTCCCATTTCAGCATATTTCCTTATGGAATGAGATGAGTAAAACCTGCACACCCAAGGCATACCTCGACACTTGTCAGTGTCTGCAGGGTAGGGTGAAGGGAAATGTCGTGACCATTATGGGCACTGACCCAAAGGCACACCACAGTGCCTGCCCATCTCTGCAGGATGGGGGTGGGGTTGGTGTCAGTTTAGTACTTCACTGCCACTCCTATACTGCATGGGCCTGATTCTCATGGGGCCTGCATCTGGCACAAGCTGTGGCAAGCAGCACCTTGCACCAATGCCTGGTGCACCAGGGACCCTGCACCTGATTCAGGTACAGGAGGGTCCCGGTAGCTATGTCCCCACACTAGCACTGACCAGAACCCTGTGGCAAACCCCTGGCACACTGCACAGGTCCACTGTGAGTGACCACAGACAAGAACAGGACCCCTTGTCCCACTAGATAATGAGCATGTGGACCCAACCTGATGGGTTGATGTCCCCCCACCATATTTGGTGCAATTGGTGCCTGGCCACAGAGGTGAGTGGTGGGATGTACTGGGCACTGGGTGCAGTCTACACTGGTGTATGGGGGGATTTGGGCACCACCTGCTGGAGCATGGGTGGGCACTGTACCACCATACGTTGGTGCTGCAATAGCACCAATAGGGCAGGCATTGGGGATCAGGAGAGCCGCATCAGGCCGGGGGTGCCAACACGGTACATATGTGGCATTGGGGAGCTGTGAGGGGTGCCATTGGACCACCAGGATGGGGGCCACACATGTGAGGCCACACTCTGGGGTGTATGGTGGGTGGACCATCACCCAAGGTATGCCGCACACAGGCATGTCACCCAGGGGAGAATGTCTAAGTCCCCTTACAGCTGCCCTGGCTGGTCTAAGGACACTTAGAATTTCTCCCACCAGGTGATGCCTGTAAATCGCAGGATGCTGCTTGCATTGGCTTCAGTTCCGCTACCGCCATGCTGCAGTGCATTGCAGGTGCAAGCCCTGTTTGGGACAGGTGGTCTGCGGTCAATGCAGGCCACCTTTGTGAATCATACGGAGGGAAATCATAGATGCAAGGTGCACCTTGAACCATATCTGTTCACCGCAGACACATTGCGTCTGACACAGGGCTTTGAGAATCGTGCCGCATCTGTCTAACTCTTGCACTTCCACTGCTAATGCCAGCAAGCAACCATTTGGCATTGACAAATGCTTGTGTAGTAAGCTCTGACCCATAAGAGGCTCACAGATGACCAGTGGGAAGCTCATTAATTAGAAAAAGACCACATCTCCTTTTTTAATGTCTTTATAAGTGACATTGCAGAGGGACTGGAAGGAAAAGTATGCCTCTTTGCAGATGACACAAACATCTGCATTTGAGCTGATACACAAGGAGGCATGGAAAGGATGAGAAGGGACTTGGCAAGGTTGAAGGAATGGCCAGAAGTATGGCAGCTTGGATTCAATGCAAAGAACTGCAAAATAATGCACCTAGGAAACAAAACCCAGGTCAAGATTATACAATGGGGGGGGGGTAGTAACAAAAACAAAAATGAAAAGGGACCTGGGGGTAATCATATCAGCTGACCTTAAGGTTAGAAAGCAATGTGAGAAGGGAGTAGGAAGGGCTGGGGGGGATACTGGGATGTATAGGGATCGGCATCACCAGCATGAAACAGGAACTTGTTATCCCTCTGTACAGACAGTTGGTGATACCCATCTGGGGTACTACATCCAGTTCTGTTTATGTCCACAAGGACATAAACAGGATGGAGGCAGTCCAGAGGAGGGCAACTAAAATAGTGCAAGGTCTGCAAGAGAAGCCATATAAGAAGAGACTAAAGGAGCTTAATATGTATACCCTTGCAGAAAGGAGGGAGATGGGGGACATAATAGAAACTTTTAAGTACCTAAGTGGAATCATCAAAGTCCAAGAGGGTAGCATCCTTCAGAAAAAGAGATGTGCAAGAACAGGGGGACACAATTTTAAGATAGAGAGGGGACAGCTCAGAGGCAATGTGAGGAAGTATTTTTTCATAGAGATGTTGGTGGATGCATGGAACAGCTTTCCTGAGGAGGTTGTGGGCTCTAAAGCTGTAGGAGAATGAATGGGACAGACATAAGTCAATTCTTGTGGGAGGTAGAAAGAAATAGGCTGTTGGTTAGCTAGAATCTGCAGCTTATCCTATATGTAGGGAAATGGGCAGTCTAGGTGGGCCAAGCAGTCCTTATTTGCTGTCAAAGTCTAAGTTTATATCTCTCCTGTCTGCTAGCTCAGCCCAGGCTAATGTACAGACTTTATCACATTTCTTATGAGTATTTCTTAAACATGTTTTATCAGTTTACAGGAGTGCACCTGATTTGAGGCCAAAATCAAAAGCTAATAGTCCACCTGGGAACAGAAGTAGGAGGTCATTTAGGAAAAAGGTTTGGTTTATGTTCTGTTTTAACTGAAATATTTGAATAGTTTTGTACTTGCAATTAGTTCTGTGTGTTAAAAATTACTACTTTGAGGTAGAACTGTTACTTGGGCTGTGATATTGTAACTATTGGGGCTTGTGGGAACACTTGTTTGGCAGTGATAGTTAGAGTGAAATTTAATGTGATGCTTGCCTGGTGTTAGGGGGAAGGGTAATTACAAGAATCATCTTGTCTTTCATTGTCCACCTGGGAATAGAAGTAGGAGGTTGTTTAGGAAATAGGTTTGATTTATATTCTGTTTTAACTGAAATGTTTGAATAGTTTTGTACTTGAAATTAGTTCTGTGTGTTAAAAATTACTACTTTGAGTTAGAACTGTTACTTGGGCTGTGATATTGTAACTATTGGGGCTTGTGGGAACACTTGTTTGGCAGTGATAATTAGAGTGAAATTTAATGTGATGTTTGCCTGGTGGTAGAGCCCTCCCACCCACTCTGTTTTGTAGGCTTTCTTAAATACTGAAAAGCCACAGGGGGTTGGGATTGAAGGGGTGTGCATTTCTATTTGTGACTGAAATTTGAAGCAACAGGAACTGGTGGGCCTGTGACATCATACGGTACCTGATGTCTGCATACACACACTGTTAGCAGGACTGGACACGCACTGGACTGTATGTGTGGGGTTGAAATAGGGTTCGTAAACAACTGCAGTCAGTATAGAGAAAGAGAGACAGTATTCCAGGGGGAAGGGACTGAGAAAAGGGGCATGTGCCATTATGAACAGAGAGGGACAAACAGGGTGGCCTCATGCCACCATGGCAGGCATCTTCAGAAGGGTTGTAGGTTGCACAGACTGTGGGGTGACAATAATTCTCAATTGGGCCTGGAGAGAGGGAGGCTTACCACTCTGTAGACAGCTATATCATATCAGGAGTGAAGTATATTGGTTATGGAGTAAGCTGGGGGAGTTGGGGTGTGTGTCCAAGGATAAGGGATGTGGATATGGGCAGCAGAAGGGTGGGGCTGAGGGGAGGCTGGGGCAACACTCAGAAATTACAGGACATTATGTTACACCAAGCAGGAGGGGGGATGTTAAGGACAGAGGACCCTTAGATAGGGATGTTGATGCTAAGGGGGAACTTACGGGTAAACATTCCGAATATAAAGAGAGTGGCTGGGGAAGAATCAGGAGGGGCTGTTGTGGGGAAGCCTAGAAGAGCAGACAGTGAGAAGGAAGGGGCTGTTGTGGATAAGCCTAAAAGAGCAGACTGTGAGACGGGAGCTCCTAAGGAGAACAGGGCAAGAGGGGAGGAAGAGGGGCTGTTTAGAGGGACAGTCAGGGGAAACTCAGGTTACTTGATGGAGGCTGGCATAGAGTGTTACAATAAATTTGAGCTACTAAGCAACCTAGAGGGGGAGGAAGGGGTTGGTGGAAATGAAGAAACTGATACAGAGACTGGGGGGAAGGAGTCTGATACCCATAGAGCAAAACAAGCCAGCAACGGAAAGGATAGAAAAAATCCCAGAGGGAGAAGGGGAGACGTAAATGTTAAGCAGATGGGGGAGATGCAACATATTGCAGACATGAGGGAGGAGAGCATGACTGGAGAGAAACTGGGAGACAAGGAGGTGGGGGAGGGGCCCCCCTTCAAGGGGGGTCTGTACCAAGGATGGGGCCGAGGTAAGGGACCCACAGAGGGCCTCTGGAGGCAGGGGTACTATTACAAGGGAGGAGGATGGTGGTGTGGGGAAGGGAAACCATCAGGGCCAGGATAAATGGTTCTGATAAGAGAGGGTTAAGGGGACACCTATTCTGGGGGTCTGAGTTAAGCAGGCAAATAACAAGGAGGCAAAAGGGAGGGTGACAAGGGGTCTCAATAAGGTGGGAAACCCTCATGGAATTGAGATCACAATAAGGGAGATGGGGTTGACAAGATAGTGGAGGTAACCATAAAGATGATGGGGTGTTAAGGTTCTGTTATTGGGAGACTCTGATGATTAGGGGTATCCATTGGGAGGACAGGGGGTGGATGCCATAGCCAGGTGAAGGTAGTGAGTATCTCTGGGCTGACGGTGCACAGAGCAAAGTTCATGGTGTAAGAAATGGTTAGGGATTGTGGAAGGAAACCGGATTTCCTGGTGCATTTGGGAACTAACGATCTAGAGGGAAATAGCATTTTGGAAATCCAAGCAAGGTTCTGAGAACTTGCCAGAGTCTGTCGGGATAATGGATGCAACATTTCCTTTTCAGAGATATTGCCAGTACCAAAGTCCTCAATGGAGAAAAAAAAAATGAAGATCACAGAGGTTAATGACTGGCTCAGGAAGTGGGGTGAAGAAAGTGGGTTGGGGGTGTTAGCGAACTGGAAAGGGCTTTGGGAGGATAAGGGACTGTATGCCAAGGACAGGCTGCATCTTGACCCGTTAGGGAAGGAAGTCCTTAAACAGGGGGTGGATGACTACATTCAAGAAAAGTGGGGTTTAAACTTGTGAGGGAGGAGGGATAAAGGAGGGGCTGACCAGAAGCCCTCTCCTCCAGATGAGGGGAGAAGCTTTCAAACCCAAGGGGGGGACTGACTGAGGAAGGAGGTTTCAGGAGGAGCAGAGGGTGGATGGAAGTATAAGAAACCTGGGTGGGGTTCGACAAAGGGGATCAGGGATAAGGGGCGGGGGTAGTGTTAGTAAATGCCAGGAGCTTGGGAAACAAGTTGGCAGAGTTCCAGGCCATGCTGTTTGGGGGGGTGGATGTGGTGGCAGTCACGGGAACATGGGCCAACAAAAACCATGACTGGGACCTAAACATGCAGGGATACAATATGCTTAGGAAGGATAGAAATGAGAGCAGAGGGGGTGAAGTGGCTATGTTTATTAGAGATGACACAGAAATTGCTAGGGTAGAAGAGGCAGAGGGAAATGTGGAGGCCTTATGGGTCACCTTATGAACCCCGGCAGGAGGTAAGGTCAAGCTGGGTGTAGTATAGGCCCCTGGGATGGGTGATGTTCTGAGGATAGTTTGCTGGACAACATCATTGCCCAGTGTGGACCAAAAGGGAGGGAGTGGTGTTGATGGGGACCTAATATGCCAGGTACAAACTGGGGAACCATGTCCTCTAAGGTGGCCAAGGAGCAGAGGCTGCTGGATGGCTTCCAGGATGTGTTCTTAACACAGCATATGATGGAGCCCACAAGGGAGGGGCATGTCCTGGATGTGGTTCTGACAGATGGGGATCTGGTAAGGGACCTGGTTGTAGAGGATCCCCTGACTGGGAGTGACCACAATACTGTCTGGTTTCAAATAAGTATGGGGGGAAGGGGAGAGATCTAGGAGACTGGCAGTGGACTTAAGGGGGCAGACTTTGTGGGCATGGGAATATTCTCAAGGATCACTTGAAGGGACTACAACAATGACAAATGTGGAAAAGAGATGGGAGGTCATAAAATGGGGACTTCATAAGGCAGTCAGGACCTGTACTACGGTGAAGTGTAAGGGAGCAAGGTCACATAAACCATACTGGAGGTCCAGTGAGGTTCAAGTAGTGGTCAGAGAAAAGAAGGCTGCCTACAAAAAATATAAAACAACGGGAGGGGATAGGGAAAAGGAAATGTACCATCTTGCATCTAGAAATGTCACCTGGATGGTGTGGGGGGCAAAGTCCAGTAAAGAGCAGCAGCTGGCACAGGGGATATGGGGAAGGGAAAAGGGGTTCTTCTGTTACATTGGGGTGCGGACAAAAACTAAGGGCCATCTTGGTAGGTTGAGATCGGAAGGAGGGTGGGTGGAAGAGGCGAAGGACCAGGCAGAAGTATTAAACGAGTACTTCGCCTCTGTGTTCACTAGGGATGGGGATGGGATATCTACAAAGCAAGGCATGATGGGGATAGAAGAGAAGAGTGGGGTCAGGAGCAGCAGAAATGGAGCAAGAAGGAGGGAGGGAGGAAGAGGTACCCCAAGGGTGTCAGATCAGGATAAGGATAAAAAGGCCAGTAAGGTGGAGGGGACAGATGATGCTATCTCCAGTGGAGTCGTCAGCAAAGAGACTCGTTTCACACCTTATACCCTCCCTGATGGCTGAAATGTATGCATTAAACAGGATTGGACCCAGGACTGAGCCCTGTGGTACCCCACTACTGACCTCTCTAGGGTTAGAGATCTCCCACCTACCACTACTCTCTGCATCCAGCTAGCCAGTTCTCAATCCATCTGACCATCAAAGGGCCTACTCCCAACCCCTGTCAGTTTCTCCACCAGACCATTGTGGGGGACAGAGTCGAACGTCTTGCTGAAGTCCAAGAACAATACATCCACAGGCTTTCCCCTGACCAGTTCTGATGTTACCCATTCATAGAACTCCACAAAACTGGTTTGACATGATCTACCTGGCACAAACCCAAGTTGCCGACTATCCAGACCTTCCACCTCCTCCAAGTACTCCCCCAGTCGTTCCTTTAGTATACTCTCCATTGGAACGTGCTGCCTGGTGAGCTGGTTCAGAGATCCACAGTGGAGAGCTTCAAGAGAGGGTGGGACAGACACTGAAAGTGGATGTATCAGATGATGGCCTGGCCCGGGGGGGTGGATGATAGGGGTTTCTGGAACATGGGGGGGGGGGCCTCGGCACCCAACTAGGGATCTGAGGTACAAGCAGACTTGATAGACTGTAAGGCCTAATCTGCTGGCAATTAGTATGTTAGTTATAGTACCAGAGCCCCCACCAACACACACAGGTACACATGCCCCAAAAAGCTGCTTAAAAGCCTGCAATTCATTCAAATCAATTCCATTTTCTTACTTAGTTGGGGTTCAGTGCCAAGTAATGTAAATTCATGTACCTAGGGCATAGGAACTCGGATGCTGAGTATTGGATGACGGGAGGTACTGTTACTCATTAGACGTGAAAGGATCCTTGAGGTTATTATATCAGAGGAGCTCAAGATGGCAGTACAGTGTGACAAAAGTGTCATCTCCAGTAGGATAAGGCGGGATGTTGTGCTGCCATGGTATCAATCCCTGGTGTACCCCCAGCTGGAGTAGTATCCAGTTTTAAAGTCCACACTTCAGAAAGGATATAAGGTGCAGATTTTCCAGAGGAGGGCAACTAAAATGGTTCAGGATTCTCACTGGAATCCCTACAAGGAAAGGCTGAAGAATCTCAACATGTACACTCTGGAAGAGAGGAGGACGAGAGGTGGCATGATCAAGACCTACAAAGTACCTCACAGGGGTAAACCGGATACAGTTGGGGAGTTTCCTTCAAATGAGGATGAGCATCCAAACCAAGGGATATACAGTGAAGCTGGGGTCAGGATAGATGTAAAGAAATATTTCTTTACTGAAAGGGTGGTAGACACCTTGAGCAGACTGCCAGGAGAAGTGGTGTAAGCTAAAATGGTAAGAGGCATGAATCATGCATGGGAGAAACATAGAAGTATATTAGAAAAAGGGGAAGGAGGGGGTCAACAGAGATCAGCAGGGCTATGGAGGTGGAGTAGGTTCAAGTTCATTGCCGGAAAAATCCATTGAGCAAGCTTATTCACAAGGAGGTCTTGATGGACACAGACAAAATAAGACATGCAGTAACATATACAGGCAGGAGTTACAAGTAGGTAGACAACACCTGGGCAGATTGGGTGGGCTGAGCCATCCTGTTCTGCTGGCAAATTCTATGTTTGCTTGCATGCATGTGCAAGAAACATAGCCACCATACGAATTTTCATAAGTGTGCCACCCCGCTTCCAATGCCCTGCTCCTTCTTGCAGGTGCGGCCTCACTGAACCAATAAATGTCTGAGCTGTCTATGACAGTAGTTCAGATGCAGTGGCATACAGTCGAAAGCAAAAGACCGCTACAATCAGCCACGGTAACATGTCGGCAATTTGCATACTATCATCGGCAGGCAATTTACATACTGCCGTCAGCAGTATGCAGAGTGCCTACACATCAGCACTGCATCTGAACAACTGTTATAGGCAGCTCCATTTTTTTCTTGCCCCTCCCAACAAACACCCACATAGCACACTGGAAGACCACCCCAGCATGCTCATACACTCCCCCCCGCACACTGTATGGCTGACAGGGGTGCCCAGTCCCCTGTGAGTTCCACTGCCCCCCCATACAGACTTCCAGGTGCCATGCTGGGAGCCCACCCCAGCACAGTGAAAGTCCCTAAGGCCAACGGGGGTGCCCCATCCCCTGTCGGCTCCACTGCCCCCCAAACAAGCTTCCAGATGCCATACTGGGAGCCCACCCCAGTGTGGCAAAAGTCTTGCTTCGTCTTCCTGAAAAGAAAAAAAAAACAACACCAGTAAAATAAAAAATGATTCCTCATTGACTGTCTTTTTCCCTTTCCCAACCCATGCCCACCCTCTGCACACCCATCTCCCCACACACCTCCTGACCCCATACTTACCTCCGGAGCCCAGCGTGACGATCTTCGATGGACTGAGAACACGTCTGCACTCTTCAAAGCCAACCGTAAACTGAAGAAATGATGGTAAGCTGTATAATGGCATAAATTTTTTTTTTTCAACTTTGGTACATATCTCGCCCACTTTTGAGAATTATTTCACCAAATCTTCAACATGGGGTTCTTGGGGCCCCACCTCATAAATTCAGTCACTGTTATTTTGTTATTCAGTCCCGAAAGGAGATTTCGTGATCACTGTGTGAAACCACCTTTCTGGACCGATTAATGAAATGACAGTGTCACAGTTCACGAGGTAGGCCCCCAAAAGCCCTATGTTGAAAATATGGTGAAAAAATTCCCCAAAATGACTGTTTGAAGAGCGTGCGTTGCACAGTTCCTATGCACGCTCATAACTTTGAGAATTTTTAATATTTTCACTCCAGATTTTCAACATTGACATTTTAACCACACCTCCTTATGAAAAGTACAGCTGTCATTTTTCATACCTCACCCAAAATATGCTTTCACACATGTATTGCACATTGGTGCAGTCGGTGTGCAAAATCAATGTTTGGGACACATTGTGAAGATCACAGTGACACTGTTCATGAGCAGAGGTGTTAAAATGGCTATGTTTAAAATTTGATGACAAAAGTCCATAAAATGACTCTGTTACAAGCATCCATCGTGCAATTTCCACATACCCTCGGAAGTTCACAAACTTATGAACAGTACAGCAGTCATTTTTCACACCTGGCCGAAATGTGTTTTCACACTTTTGGCGCAGAATATCACATTTGCTGTAGGAAATTAGTGTTCAGGACAGATTAAGAAAATCACAGTAACACTGCTCATGAATGGAGGTCCCGAAATGCCTATGTTGAAAATCTGCTATAAAAAATCCCCAAACTAGTTACATTACGGGTGCACATTGCACAGTTTCTACACATGCTCACGACTTCACCAGTTTTTGTATATTTTCACTCCAGATTTTCAACAGTGCCATTTTTTACACCTCCTCATGAACAGTACACCTGTCACTTTTCACATCCTGTTCAAAATGTGTCTTCGCACTTGTGGAGCCAAATGGCACAGTAGCTGTGCAAAATCACCTTTCGCCTAAAGAACTGATAGTGTCAGTGTTGTTGCGGTGGGGTCACAGAAAGCTCATGTGGAAAACTTGGACTAAAAATACCAAGAAACACCCAGGGCATTAGAGATTTTAACCATAATGCCCTACCCTGTAGGGACTGACAGGTGTCAGGGGTGTGACTTAGGATTGCCGACAATAATGCTCATGCCATTCCAACCCCACTGTGCAGCCAGTGATAGGAATCGAGGTGCGGTTGGGACTTTTTGCTCCTAGAGTTCACCCCATTCTCCTATACTGCACCCATTTCAGCATATTTCCTTATGGAATGAGGTGAATGTAAAGCCCAAACTCCCCAAGGCACACCTCGACACTTGTCAGTGTCTGAAGGGTAGGGTGAGGTGAAATGTCATGACCATCATGGGCGACAGCCCAGAGGCACACCACAATGCCTGTCCATCTCTGCATGGTGAGGGTGGAGTTGGCATCAGTTCAATACTTCAATGCTATTCCTATACTGCATCTCTCTAACTCCAGCACTTCAACTGCTAATGCCAGCAAGCAAACATTCAGCATTGACAAATGCTTGTTTCTTTACATTTCCATGGTGTCTAGTGAAACCCACCACCCTCCAACTGCTGGCCCCATTTTTCCTTTTTGCTTCTCTGGTGTCTAGTGCCACCTCCCACCCTCCACTGTTGTATTTATTGCTGTAAGGAAAAAAAACATCCTGCAACATCTTTTTTTTTAACCTGAAAGAAAGAAAACAGTCCATCTTCATTGACACCACCCCTCCCCCCTCCCGACCCTCCCACTGAGCACCCACCATCTCACACACCCCTTACCCCATACTTACCAGCTGAGGTTGAATGCTATCATCCTCTGTGGACCGAGACACTTCCTTGCTCTTCAATACCAAACCGTGAGCTGAGGAATACAGATAAGTGCCGTATAATATATTTCAATGGCGTTTTGAAATTATGTTCATAACTTCTCCATTTTTAATAATTATTTCACCAAATTTTCAACATGGCCTTTTTGGAATCCTACCTCATGAACACTGTCAGTGTCATTTTGTTAATTGGCCCCAGAAGGTAATTTCACGGTTGCTGTATGAAATCACCTTTTGTGCCTGATTAATGAAGTTTCACCAATAGCGTTCATGATGTGGGGTCGAAAAAGGTTATGTTGAAAATTTGGTGAGAAAATTCCTAAATATACCCAAGTTACAAGCATACATTGAAATTTTTCTATGCACGCTCATAACTTTGGTTATTTTTAATATTTTGATCCCAAATTTTCAACATAGCCATTTTTTCACACTACTTTATGAACACTGCAGCTGTCATTTTTCACATCTTGGCTGAAATGTATTTTCACACCTGGGACATGGTTCTTGAGGTGGGGTCATAAGAAGAATATGTTGAGAGTTTTGGGTCAAAATATTAAACATTAACTAATTTATTAAGTAACTTGTTTGCAGGGATGTCCATTGCACCACTGGTTTTCATTTCCCTTCTTTGTGCGCTTTGCATTCTACAACCCTAATGTCTGCATTAACATCATTTTTTTGCAATGAAGGAATATACATTAACTATATATAATCAGTCATTGTGTATATAAGGGATACGCAGTAGGATCTGTGGAATAAATTGATTTGCACTGAACCTGTCTGACCTTGTGGTAAGAACATTTTTTTTTTACTGTAAGTGTAGCGTGCTGTTTGCATATTTGTAAAAATACCACACTAGTGCAACTGCATTTGTGTCAACCAGAAATATAGCACATCAAATGAGCAAGGGAATTACGGTGACTGAAATTTGAGTGATGGCAATTCGGTGAATGTTAAAACGGTGATGGTGAATTTGGGCACCCTACAGTATGGGCAACAATTTGCTTTTCCCCCTCCCTGAGGCGCTACAACCTCGGAGTTAGTTATATAAGTAAAGTGGGTGAGGGGGGGGCAAAGCCCCATAGAATGGGGGGTGCAGGAGGCTTTGGCCCCTGCAGAAAAGCAGTAATGCAAATGTTGTCCTTACTGTAGAGAGCCCAAATTCACTGTCATCATTTTAATATTTGCTGAACTGCCATCACTCAAATTTCAGTCATCATAAATCCCTCACTCATTTAACATGGAACCATCTAGAAACAGTTGTGTGCCATTTGTCTTACCTGATGATAGCTATCTGTGGTTGCTTGCATGGTCTTGGCCTTTTGCTGCTTGGTGGGGTAGGCTTGGAAGTCCTAATGTTATGAACCCTAATTTGTGTATTAATGCAATTTTTTGTAATACATTTCCTTTCTTTTTAAGAAAGTGAATACACTGAGAATACAACAGTACCTTTGGCTGCAGAAGTGCTGGCCCCTGTGGGGAAAGCACTTCTACAGCCACAGGTGCACATTTACACTTCAAGACATACACAATCACTTCTGGCTGCAGAAGTACATCCCTGCTCATGAGTGATGAGGGTGTGTGATTTGCATAGGGCCCTTCAAGCTGTATGTAAATACCATACAACAGCCTTATGTACATTTGGGAAATGTACTTATAGGCCGTTCTGTGCATACAAAGTTTGTATAGTACATTTCAGTTTCACCACAAATCCTTTAAAATGGTGTTACATTCATCTTCTAAATTTGTATAGGGCACATTGGGCTCTACACAAATCTTGTAGTCCAACATTACATGTGTACCAGCACAACTGTACCACAACGCTGGTCCCATTCTATGTTTCAAATTCTAAGAATTCATATTTTAAGCCTATTGGCATTCACAGGAATGACTGACTTGTAACCCAACCTTCTAAATGGTTTGTATAATGTTACAACATAAAAACATATTTAGGGTGGAAGTGACACTTCTCACTCACTGTGTTTGTCTACAGGACTTAAACAAATGAGCTAGTTCAAAATTTGGTGAAAAAATGTTAGAAAATGTTTGAATTATGAGTAAAAGTTGTTTTTTTGGTACGAAATACATATTTTATTGTCACAAGATTATGTTCTTTGGTCACAGTTAGTAGTGGCCAAAGAATTTTTGTTCAAGGATAAGAACTGTTATCTGGTACTAAAAAACAATTTACATGTGTAAACAAAGAACTCTTTGCACTTTTTCACAAAAGAGGTGGGATCATGATTTATCTTAAATCAGAACTGGTAATAACTAAAATTGAGGACAGTATAAAACCTGAGGAAATAAAGGTATTAGCAGTAGAGATTAAAGTACCACACCATAAGTCAATCTTATTGGTGGGCGTATATCACTCACCTAAGGCAAATCAATGAGTATTTGAGAGCCTGGGGGATTTTCTCTCTAGTTTTAGAGAGAAATACAAGTATTATTGGTAGGTGACTTTAATGTAGACTGGCACACTTAGATAAAGGACATAAGTTAATAGAACTGTAGGAACGCTTGGGCCTAACTCAACTGGTTCAAGATTCAACTAGAATGAAGATAAGAAAACCCAAAGCTTCAACTGTTTTGGATTTGATTTTCAGTAATTCCTCTCACTCTTACACAACAGTAGGAGTTCTTCCTGATGTATTTTCTGATCAGGTTATTTTTGCCTTAAAAGAAAAAAAAATCAGATGCATAATAAGGGAAGAAGAATTAAGTGGGGATGTTTCAAAAAATGTGATTATGTCACATTTGTGATGGATCTGGAGGGTGTGCAGTGATATGAATGAGGGAAATTGAGCCAGTCAATTTGAGCAACTTAATTTGACTGCCCGTAGGAATAATGAGGTGGGAAATGTAGCGAGGAGTCGGGTATAGGGAGTGTAGCAGTGAGCTACACCTGCTATAGCAGGCTGTGGGGCTGTGTTCGGCCAAGCTCTGCTGAGCTGGCCATTTGGTATAGTGGCTTGAGTCACCACCACTGGATCCGGTGGACCCAGGTTTGGGTCCAGCTGTGGGATTTTTTTTTTTTTTTTAGTGTTTGTTTTTCCCCTTATGTCCACCTTCCTCTGCAGTTGATTATAATTAAGTTGGGGTGTGCAGGAGGCTTGTCCCCCCACATAAAAATGTTTTTTGTTATTGCCACCATAGAGAGTGTAAGTGACCATTGCTATTGCAGTGATCGGTGTAATTTAGGTTGCCTTTTTGACGTTGGGTGCTGTTTGTGTTGATGATTGTGGTCAGTGGTGTAGAACACCCACTGTTATCACATAAAACCATCTGGAGGAGATAGCATGGGGCAGAATTGAACTAATCCCGACAGTTGATGATGTGTGGCCCTAATTTATTTAGGAATTTATGGAAGTCTATGATAGACATTTGCCTATCAAAAACAAACAAAAAAATTAAAGTAATAATGCTATCTGGTATGACAGTACTTCAAAAATGTTCAAGATAAATAGAGATAAGATATGGATCAGAGCCAAAAAAACTTATTTACAAAGAGATTGGGATAATTACAGACAGGCTCACAATAAATATACTTACGGAATAAAGTTAGCAAAGCAGAAATATTATAAACAAATGTTTGAAGGCAGTTGCAAATATGATCATAAACATTTTTGGAAAAATAGTGACAGGTCTCATAAAGGCAAAGAACAACAATGAAATGAACTGAGGGACAAGTTATACCAATGGATACAGAGGTAGTAGAAAAAATGTTATAATCACTTTGTAAGAATGGGCCTGGATACTTTGGGGAACACTGTAAATGATTCCCATAGTGGAACAAACTATTAACTACCTCTTAACAATCTAACTCTGAGTCAGCCATAATTTGAATTTATGAAAATGGAGGCAGATGAAGTCAAGGATGTACTTTTGAAATTGGATACCTCTAAAACCCTGGGACTGGATAACATTCCCATGTGGCTGTTATAATAAGCAGCTCCATGGATTGCTTACCCACTAACATATGTATTTAATCTGTCTCTTAAGATAGGAGACTTCCTTAATGCTTGGAAAAGTGTAAAAGTTATATCAATTTACAAATCTGGTCCTAAATCAGAAATTGAAAACTTTAGGTCCATTTCACTGCTCCAACAGGTGTCCAAAATTCTTAAAAAATTAGTAAACAGCTTAAAGCATTTCTGGACACCCACAAGAAACTAAATAATTTTTAGTCAGGTTTTAGATCCAGCCACAGTAAGCTATCAACATTGACTAAGGTGGTGAATGACGTGCAGCTTGGCCTGGATGGGAGGACATTGGTGGTGCAATTTTTTTTGATTTGGTGAAAACATTTGACACCCTTGACCATGATGTCCTCCTATCCAGGCTGACCTCCACAGGTCTAAGCAATTCCAGTTTGACGTGGTTCAATTCTTACCTAAAAGAATGACAACAGCAATTGGGGCTGATTCCTATAATTACTAGTATCCCACAGGGTTCAGTTTTGGGACTACTTTTGTTTAATATTTATGTCAATTTTATTTTTAGTTTTTATTTAATAATGTGCTAATCGAGTAAGGACATTGGACAAAAGCCCTTTCTCAGGTCCAACCCAGGAAGACATAATAAAAATTACACAACATACAGATGAGTAACTCATTTACTTAATACATTTACAGACTGATTTCATCAATAAAAATTGTTTAAACAAAGTCTTAAAACATACAATAGGATTAAGCATATGAACAGACACTGGTAGAGAGTTCCAATTTTATGGTGTATGGTGCAGAAATATAAAAAGCATGAGACTCAGATTTATGCTTGCACATTAAAACATCAAACAACAAATCATTGGCAGACCTAAGCAAGGATGGAAACTTAAGGAGTGTAATTAAATCAGATAGGGAAAACAACATACTTAAAAAAATACATTTAAAAATCATACATCCAAAAAAAAATAATTCTAGAACATAAAGACATCCAACCTAACTGATATTATAGGTCACAATGACATGTATGGTAAGAAAGATAAAACAAAATGACAAATGTTATTATATGTTACAGATAAAATATTCAACTCCTTGGTACCTAACTTATAATATAAACTATTAACATAACCAAGATGAGGAAGAAGGGACCCAACCAGTATGGATTTCCTTGTTTCAAAGGTTAAATAAGTCTTACACATATATAAAATGCCCAGTTTCTGATTCACTATTCTGCTAACTGAAGTAACTTGTAAAGAAAAGTTTAGTGCAGGATCCGACAAGACACCCATGTACTTAAACTGTTGCACCTGCCCAATGGTTGCCCCAGACAAATCTTGAACTAACAAATTAGGATTACCCTTTAACATAGAATTTGTACCAAATAACACTGACTTAGGTTTCTTTGAATTTAATACCATGGAATTAATTAAAAAACAATTACAAACAACATTGAAATCCTGTTGGATAGAAAAAAAACATATCAGAAAAAGAATTTGCTTGAGAAAACAAAATAAAATCATTGGTATAAAAAACAGTTTCACAAACTGTACATTGAGATAGTAGTTGATTTACAAACAAAGAAAATAACAAGGGGCCCAAAATGGACCCCTGTGGAACCCCACAACTAATAAAAGACTCATGAGACTCAGCAGAACCAATGTAAACCACCTGAGAATGTCTGGACAAATAATCAATGACATTGATTTTAGAGATCTGGCAATCAAATACCATCTTTATGCAGATGCGACCATCATAAATGCAGGTGACAATACAGTAGAACAGATCCACTGTAAACTTTAGAAAGCATTTGAAAAAAATAACAAACTCAAATACTCCTATTTATTAGGAACCAAAAGATTAACAGGAACCAAAAGATTAACATAGATGAAATTCTAAAGATTATCACACTGGAGGGAACAATCACACTGGAGGGAACAATCTTGTAGCAAGTGGATTCTTATAAATACTTAGGAGTATGGGTGGATGAAAAGTCAAAATTGGATGTGCATATTGGCAAAATTGCAAGTAATATTGGAAGATGTCTGGCTATGTTGTATAGATTGAAATATTGCTTTTCTAGGGAGATTGGGAGATATATTGTAAGCACAATGGTGTTACCAGTCTTGGACTTTGTTGCTGTGCTGTATGCATGGTTGTCACGGAGGGCGCTGGCTAAGTTAGATATTATTTACAGTAGACTTGCCTACTTTATCCTTGACACCCCACGTGATATGCACCACTGTAACCTACATGTGGACCTGAGCTTGTTCAGACTGAACAACCATAGAAATATCCATCTTTTGACATTCATGTTTAGGTGCCACAAAGGGAAATTCGCACAATATATTATGGTAAACATAACAAAAAGGCCATGGAAGGATAATTTAAGAACTGCTAAGGGCTTGGAATTCATAGTGCCTAAATGTAGTTTAGAAGTGGGTAGGACTTCTCTATTTACACTTTAAGATTGGAGGATCAAAATCTCCATTTAGGGGAATTTATGGAACAGCACCAACATTATTTATTTATTTATTTTTTGTATGGTTTATTTATGCACCCCACCCTCTGGGCATCTCTCAGGGTCTTGTCGACAGCCACCACAGTCAACTGCCCACCTGAACTAACTGCTCCAGAAGCTACAGTACATCGGGTATGTGAGGTCTGGGGCTCTCCCTGACCCACGGAGAGGCTTCCAGACCTCAAGGAGAACCGGGGAGTCAGCTGGCATTGGCTGTGTGGTGGGTCAGCTTGCCTGTGATTGCCGTCACCTCACCTGATGGTGGGGGGGATTTTTCTTGGTATTTCCTCCCCAGGGCATGGACGTGCAATGACATCCCCCCAGCATGCGCACACTCTCTCACGCACCTGGAAGACTTCTGCCACTGCCCCAATCCCCGTGCCTCTGTTGCCATGCACTGTAGTGACCCCAGCCTCTACCAGGGGTTGCCAGTGCATTGGAGGAACCCTTAAGCCACAAACCGGACTAGGAGAGCTGTCTATGGACACTCAATCCTAGTCCTCACTTGCCAAAACCTGACAACCTGAGCTCACTCCAGAACTCAGGTCACTGGCATGGTGCAAGGTGTGATTTCCAGCACTTCAACCCTTAGTACCCCTGGGCTGGCTTCACCAAAGTTATTAAGATTCAAAAATGTGGGGTTAACATAAAACAACCTGCTCAGCCCTAACTATACAACTACCATTGTAACACATGTAGCAGCCACTTAAACTACGTATGTAACAACCACCGTAATAAAGTATGTGATAGGCAAATGATTACTGGACAATAGACTCACTCACTGGATACACAATATGATAATGTTTACTTATACAGGAGTAGCATCACTCCACCATGATAACAGCACTGCTAATATACACCTACATTTTGAGGAGAAACCTCTTCTTCACAGCTGCCATGAATTTGTCCTGTTCACAATGTTCCAGCAAGAGGTATTGCATAGTTTTACTTCACTGGTGAAGTTGTGGCAAAACTGTGAAATCCACCTTCATGAGAAACTTTGTAAATTTCCCACTTTGCAATGAGTTTTGCAGGGGAAGTGGCACTTTTTTCAGGTGAAGTCATGGCCAGGTTCCAGCTTCACAAGTGAATTTGCAGGACTTCACTTGAAAAAGTGTTACTTTTCCTGCCAAAACTTCATGAAGTAGGCACTTTGTACTTCACAGATTTGGCAAGCATTGCAAATTAATTCACAAATTGAAGTTTGCCAACTTCGCACATCTCTTGTTCAGACAGTGACTTCCCAATTAATAATTCTCAGAGTATGTGTTTCTCAACCTTCTTGGCATCACTCTTTCATCACACTATACTGGAGTTCAGTCTGTTCACCTCTCTGCTGAGCATTTTCTGCATGGTGTCCTGCATGCCAAGTTAACACATGTAAGAACCACCCTAAAAACCACCACGCCTCTCACAGTTATAGTCTCTGAAAAGTAAAAGAGCACAAAAAACTATACCTAAAAACTGTCCTGGACTAACATCTGGTAGCTCACTCAACACCTCCCTCCAGCCTCATTTAAGAAACTACCATGTTCATCAATGCTGCAGCTCTCTCTCACTTACACAAACTCGTCATGATACTTCTGTATCCATGCTGCTGCCTACTCCCATGATGCTCCCAACTGCAAAGACCATGCATCTTCCGACTGCCACTCCAGATCTTGTTCCCCACTGCACACTATACACCGCCTTGAACCACTGCTCCTGATTGCTCTTTGCATGCTAATTCACACTGTATGCTTATCTAAATAGTGGTGAAATGTGGCATTTCCATATAGGTGGAAAGGACTACATTCTTTTGATAAATACAGTAGCAAATAAACAAACAAATTATGCCTTTAAGGACCAACCCAACTTAAAAATATTGATTATGGTGCTTTCTTAATTGCTCATAAGTGAGGACAAAAATTGAAGGGAGCTGAATCTTTGGGGTAGTTGAGTTTATATGTTTAAGCCATGCTTGTCACTTTGATTTAGTCAGAAAGAAAATTCACAGTAAACATCAAGGTTTATAGAAAATATATCTATGCCTCTCTTACAGTACAAGGCGAAAGACTGATCAGCAGCTGTTACTACCTATACATGATCATGGTGATATAGTATCTGTAAAATTACATAATTCTTCAAACACTAGATACAATTTATAAAAATATCTTACATTTCTTAACAGTACACATAGTCCCTAAATATCTGCTTTTGAACTTTAAAAGAAATCTTGTCTCAAATCATAATGATGAAGAACTTTTTTCTGAATAATTTAAGTATATGGATAAAATGTGGCATAATACTGGTTGACTGGTTTGAGCAACTGTGACCCTATTGTGGCCTTAGCTCACTGGATCAGATTAATTGTGTTATTCCCCTGTAAAAATGAAGATTGATAAAGGACATTTCATTATACTGTATGGGGCCTACAATGTGAAATCCTTTTCATGCTCAAATTGAAATGAACACAATTTGTGAGTTTAAAGAAGACAGTGGCTCTGATTGTTGTTTTTAGGCCTTCTTCTCCACTAACCAGGTCTGTATATAAACATAAAAACTAAGAACAGAAAAAGACACACGGTCCATCAAGTCTGCCCTAAGACACTATCTCAGATTACCATAAAACAGTCCTACATGCCAACCACATCCCCTTAAGCCTTACTTTCCAATCATATTCTCCCATTGCTAATGATCCCCTTGAATATGTCCCACTCAGACATACCTTATACCGTGTAGTTGTTGACCCTACTAAAGTGTTAAGGGAGTCCTTAGAGGCATAAATGGAAATGTGGAGCTGGAGAATAAAATGAAACAGGAGCTAAACATTGGTGGCATGAGAGCCCTTGTGTTTCATTTAATTTATTTTGATATCGGGTTTCGTTTTATTTCATTTATTTTGATATTGGGTTAGTGCACTGCAATTTACATACTTTTTTAGCTATGACTCAAGGTCTAAAAAAACATTTGAATACAACACCTACAAAAAGTTTGGAAATACAAAATATTTCACATCATGTGCAATACAGCTTGTACACAAACATATATTTAATCTGAAACATGTGCAGATATCTAGCTCTTTAAAATTCTGAGACACAGAAGCTGATAAGGACTTGAAAGAAGGCAGAATTGTGATATCAGTAGGAAGATTATTGCATGTGGATGCAGCACTGTAAGCTAAAGTGCATTGTCCAGCCACAATATTGCCAGTGGAAGTTTTCATGTTTTCTATAATCAACAGGCTGGACCCTCAAACAATTTAGAGTACCGGGTTTTTTAATTTTATTAACAAAACAAGAAAGGACAAGTTTGAAATTTGTTTGTACAGTACTGAGAGCCAACCTAGTCTACTTAAGACATCCTAGTGATGTGCATGGTTGGAATCTGTTATGGCAAAGTTGCCAATTTTTAATAGCAATACTGATTTCTAGGATAAAGTACTGGAGAGAGACAAGTTCATAACTACAGAGGTATAATTTAGGACCGGAAATAAGTTTTATGTGACAATAGCCAGCCTAGTTTCCTTGGTTAGATACTTTTGAATTCTATAAAGGGTTGTAATTTTTAAATTAATTTTAGAGGTAACTTTACCGAAATGAGGTCCAAAATACAATGCTGGATCTAATATAACACCACGATATTTAAACGTAGAAATACAATGAAGAGATGTACCATCCAAGCAAGAATTTTTAAATTCCAGTGTGTCTTTTTACCATTGGAGCCATTCCAAAAAACGTAGTCTTTGTTTTGGATTTTTTTTAAAAACAAATGGTTTTGACTTAGCTACTGTTGTGCGTTACCAAATTTATGAGACCAAACTGAGTTTATGTCATTCACAGAGCTACTATGGCAGAAAACCACAGCATTATCTATGTATAACAGAAGTTCGGAGTAACAGATAACACTTGCTATAAGGTCAATATACAAAGTAGAAAGTATTGGACCCAGTGTGGTGAGGCCAAAGAGGAGCCAGAGCTCTACTTGTAGCAGAATACATAAAAAGAGATACTGGACATGTGTCTTAATATAGTACCTGTAGTCCTTTGATAACTTGCAGTTGTTGAGTGCCATTGTGAAGTGAAATATTAACATTGTTTAAATCACAATCTACAAAATATCCACCTTAACATCCATTTTTTTATCTGTAGATCATGATGTTGAAAATCAAACCTTTTTTTTTAGGAATGAACTTACTGTGTAGCCAGCTCTGTGGTGCTAGGCAACATGGGGCTGCCTGGAATGCCGGTGTCCTGATTCTGCACCCCAAGCCTGGGATGGCAGGAGGGAACTTGCAAGGAAGGACTGAAGACTCACTTAGATGCTCACCTCCACCAGGGAGGGAGGGTTGCTGATTCCACAACCTGACTGCACCCTGGTGGCCCAGAGGGCTCCTAGTGTTAGTGGAAGACAGGGCACCAAGGAACAGCACTGCCATTAAGGTTATGTTGCTTCACCAAGGAAGGTAAGAAAATAGGAAAGTGGCTGGGTACTGGATGGATAGATGAAGCTCACCACCCATGTCCCAATGGGACACTTCCAACTCTTTCTCCTCTACTATCTGAGTCATTTGTCCTTATTGGGTTCAGATGTTCAACCAAATAGTAGCCACCAGTCAGACCCTGCTCTGGGGAGTATACCACAGGGACTTGAAGAAAGCATGGTGTCAGTAGGACAGATAGAGGAACTGGACTTACAGTTACCAGGATAAGCAGCATGGGAAGTTGGCAGAAGGAGGCCCCAAATGAGGCACCAGATATGAGAAGAAAGCATTAAGCAGATAAAGCAGAACAAATATATAACCATTTTATGCTCAACGCAAGTCCATAAAATCAATAAAATAAAAAAAAAAAGAGAATGTCTTTCTACTTATTTCAAATAATAATCATTGACTAACTGTAGATACTGTTTGTCTGAGCTGTATCTATCTGTTTTTAGGTATACCATGATGATAGTGACCGAATATGGGTGACCATCAAAATGGCGACCCATATGAAGGTGTAATCATCATGGGCGAAGGTAATGGGATGGCTACTGTTGCGATGGTGAGGGTAGGGTTGATGACAGGAAGGGAGGGAGGGTGCACAACAGGATGTACACGGATAGGGAACAGGGTTGTAACCCTGTAGTGTGCCTGTTTCTGCTGAGCCAATCGTGTGTTGTGGTAGGTAGGGCGGTTGACTTTGACGGAGCAGGTCCTAGGTTCGGGACTGGGCACAGGTTAAATTTTGTGATGTCCCATGGTTGTGGGACTTAATTTGTTTTTTCAACCAGGCTGTGCACCCTGCCTTGACATGTATCCCCCTGGAGTTGAGAATCTTTAGATAGGTGGGTTTGGGGGCACTGCTCCCCCGAATGCACAGTTCCCAGTTGCCTTTTAGTGCATATCACCAAAAACGTTTTTGGTGATAATGCAGTTCACAATAATAGCAATCACCTGTTGGCGGCCACTATTATCACATAGAACCGTTTTTTTTATCTGTTGTTTACGCTGCCTCTTATTTGCCTTCTGCAATCTGCCTTTCATCGTGGTGACCTCGCAACCACAACATATCCTTGCTTATAGGCCTCTGTTAGCCACCATAGTTAGGCCATTAGGGCCTAGGAGGGACTACAGTCCCTTGGAAACTCATCTGGGTAGGAGTCTCACAGGGGAAGGAGTGGAGCCAAAGAGAACCATGGGTATTGTTGTGATGACTGGGGCTTTTGTATGTGCTTGCATTCCACCCTACAGGTTCCAGCAATGGAGCACTCCTTATGTGTACACCTCCGAGGGTGCTGGTGTAGAGCATTCCATGCAACCCTCCCATTGCACTGCAGGTACTCAGCTGCACCACCACATGTGGTCAACCAGTTGGCAGTTTTGCAGTGAGACTTAATATCACCCAAGGAAGAGGAGATCATTCTCTGGGATGATTAATCCTCTTTCTGGTCCTCCAGTGATCTGAGTTTGGGGCATAATCAATGGTATTCTGAGTGACAGTGTTGCCATTGCACCATTGGGCAAACTGAGCTATACAGTATCTATAATATTCAGACAGCAGAGCGACCTTCCACTTAAAGTAATTTCTTTGCTGCTGTACTTGTAAAACACAATTATTTTTGTTTATTTACCCTTGATTGTCTATGATTAAAATGTAATTGATGCCTATTTAGTGCAGTGGGTTAAGGCCGTGTGCTGCAGATCTGAAAACCTGGGTTTGAATCCCACAGCCGCCTAGGTGCATATTGTGCGATCCTGAGCAAGTCACTTAATTTCCTTGTGCTCCCAGGTTGCATCTAAAAACAAGCTTTGGCTTAGTGTGCTACTCCTGGTTAAACAATGTTCCCTTTCCCTATTTTAAAAGTACTGTAGATCCATTTGGTTTTAATTGGACAGCAGTATCCATTACAAAACTAAAAAATAATGCTAAGTGTAACTGTTGTAAGCATAAGGGTTTGAACATACTATAAAACATTTATTTGTAGTAGATACTTACAGCTGAGTAGAGTAAATGTATAAATATAAGATTCATACAATATATGAGCTAAGCAATAATCCAAGTAATCATAATTTTTCCTTTATTCTAAATTTGCGAAAACACTGCATAGGTTTTTATGTGTAACCTCTTACCTCAGATTTTAAACGTTCAATTTCTATCTCGCCATCTTCAATTTGCTGCCGTAGTTGTTTGGCGACTGTTTTTTCTGTTTCTACAATTTGAAGCAAATGGAGGTATTTCTGCTTCAGAGCTTCATGTTCAGTAGCAAGATTCCTGTAACTGTTACAAAAATTGCACACTTTACTTGTATTATTTCACTTTGCCTGAGGGAAAGTAATGTTATACTGTGTCATTATAAAATGGGCAAAGGATTTCAATCAATCTGATTGGTTGTTAGCCATGCATTAGATGTGTCTAATGCACAGCTCAAACTAGAACCCCCATTTAGAATACAAAGGCCCATTTTATAAGCGCAATAAGCCACTCAAGGGATGTGCATTAGACAGTTCTAATGCACGGCTAGGAGACCGGACGCACTCAGCCTGTGGCCTTGTGCCTCACTACATCCCTCTAGCCGTGCATTAGAACTGTCTAATGCATACTCCACCATGTCTTATTACTTATGTAACACCAAGGTAGTGCATGCACAAAAAACTATTTTGGGAGGGATGACAGACATCCACATCTTAACATTTTCATGGCAGGACAACAGATCAACAGCATTTTCCAGTTGCAGTATGTGAGATTATTGTGATTGTGATATTGATTAAGCTTATGAAAACTTCTTTCTGTAGGGATGGCTAAGAAACAAATAGTTTAGTATTCTTTTTTGTCATAATAACTTTTGTAAGACTAACTAAAGAATTTTTGCACACATTTTTGAAACCTCCAAGGTCCCTTTATCAGGGGAAGAGAAAACTAGCCAGCATTTCAGAATATATACAAGAGTTTGTGGATTGCAGATTGTTTAACAAAGGTATAGGTGTAGAGGAAAGCATTTAATACAATTAAACTAACATGGCACCACAAAGCTACAACAAACAGTCCATGCAAATAGGAACAAATCATCAAATAAGGACTGTTATATGCTGCTAAAACTCAATAATCACATTAGATATCTCACTTTATGGATTAAGGTGATAGTTTCATGACCTTATACTCTAGGCCCCACAGTTGTCTCACTGACCCACAATGATCTTCCTCTAGTGGTCCTTGGAGCATAAAACATAACCCCACTCTGACTCTGTACTGTATCTGTTGTGCATAATGTTACATAACCATATAGGAGAACTGGGTTTGATCTCAGATTCTGGCCTCATAACTCATGACACAGGAGTTCAAGTAGTATACTGTGCTGCAGCAGAGGTGATGTGGTACAACTCTAGGGGAGGGAGGAATGTGACAGCCTTCCATTCAGTCACCCTGCAGTGGTCAATTAAAAGCAGTGTAAGTGATTTTGAACTGAGGTGCAAATACGTAGGACCTCAGGAGCAGAGACACAGTTTGGTATGATGGTACACAGTAGAGGAAAGGGACCTGGGGTTATCATATCTGATGACCTTAAGGTATTAAAGCAGTGCGCAAAGGCTGCAGAGAGGGCCAGTGGCATGCTGGGGTACATAGGAAGAGATATTACTAGTAGTAGTAGGCGAGAAGTGGTGATGTCATTGTATAAAACACTGGTAAGGCCTCACCTGGAGTACGGCATGCAGTACTGGAGGCCACATATGCGTAAGGACATGAGCAAGGTGGAGGCTGTCCAGAGAAGGGCGACAAAGATGGTGTATGGTTTGCACTACAAAGCATATGAGGAGAGACTAAGAGACCTCAATATGTACTCATTGGAGGAGAAAAGAGAAAGGGGCGACATGATAGAAACTTTTAAGTGACTCAGTGGCATAAACAAGGTGCAGGTGGGGGGATCTTCCCTAATGTAGAAAAGATACCAGAATGAGGGGGCACGATATGAAATTGGAGGGGGGTAGATCAAGAGGTAATGTGAGGAAGTTTTTATACACAGAGAGGGTGATGAATGCTTGTAATAGTCTGCCAAAAGAGGTGGTAGGGGCAAGCACAGTGGAAGGGTTTAAACATGCTTGGGACAAGCACAGGGGAACCTTGGACAGGAAGGGAGTGATGCAAAGCCATTGACCACTTAGGTTGGGTGGATGCATACATATATAGGGCCTACAGGCAGATTGGATGGGCCTAGCAGTCCTTATCTGCCAACAATTTCTATGTTTCTATGAGGAGAGGGGGATTAATTGGAATGTACTGTGCACAGGATGAAGGAATGGGGTACACCCATCCTGACCCAGTCTTCTTCAGACCCTGAGCTACTGCTCTGTGATTTATCACCTAAGACATATTTAGTTTAGTTAATTTTGTTATCCTGTTAGGTGCACTAGGCTTTGGGATCCTTTTTCAAAACAAATACAAAACTTTAAATATAATTAGAATAGAACAAAAAACAGTTCAATATAATATGCAAAGGAATAACCAAGACAGTCACTGTAAAATAGTATTGCTTCATAGATAAATGTTCTTCAAATGCTGAACTACAAAAATCATGACTGCTGTAATACTAGAATAAAATGGGAAAGGAAATCCTGCCTCCTGACTGGTCATTCGCCATGCATTAATGCATGGCTAAAAACAAGTGCTGCCAACTTGGACTCAATACCACCTTAAATTAACATACAGATAAGAATGTTAATTTTTATTTAGAATGTTAAGGGCCATCATGTTTTGTAGGGTAAAAGATCCAGCAGCCTCACATGCTCATCAACCTTTAACAGCTCTTCTTCTAAATTGTTTTCTTTTAATCAGATCTATTCAAAAGAAGGGGGTTTCCTGCAGCAGAAGCCGCTTGTCTCCCTGAATTCAGAGGCTGTCCCTGTCCATTTTACCTCAACGTAGTTCCCTGCAGTAGAAGTCAGTCACCCCCCTGAACCCAGAGGCTGACTACTCTGTCCATTTTACCTCTCAGTGGTTCCCTGCAGCAGAAGACGGTCACCCCCCCGAACCCAGGTACTGCTGGAGCTAATTCCACAGGATTCTACAAAATCCCCATCCTGTTTTACAATATTTTTTGCCCGTTTTCAGTTGAACTGCCACTGTTTAAAATCTGCCTTTTTCTATTTAATTGTCACTGTTTAAAATCTGCCTTTTGTACTCTGTTTGCAGTTTGTGTTCTGCTCTGTTTGAACTGCTGTAGCCCATATATTTGTATAGTACCAGGGTCTATAGTCCAGCATCTGTGATTTTTTTGACCTTCAATACATGTCTAAACCTTAGAGTTTTTGCTCTTATACTTTCATGCTTTGCCTTGCTACCTGTCTTTTCCTGTTCATCCCCCTCCCCCTCCAATCCCTGCAAGACTTGTCCCCCTTCCTCTCTGTCTCTCCCCACCCAGTTTCACACTAAGCGCTCATTCTTCTGTGTATCTCTTCCTGCAGAGGCTGTCCCTGTCCATTTTACCTCAAGGTTGTTCCCTGCAGCAGAAGCTGGTCATCCCCCTGAACCCAGGTACAGCTGAAGGTGTCCCTGGAGCTGCTGAAGTGGCGCCTTGCCCTGCCCACCCTAGGTGAAATCCTCTTTATAGGTATTACTAACATACTAACATGCCAGCAGAATAGGCCTCATCGTCTCTTGTGTCTGCTCGATAGCCAGCACCCTTACTGGGCACCCGTTTTGTAGTCCCCCCAACCTGTAGGGCCTCCCCATTTCCTTCCAGGGCACTTCCTTGGAAGGGGATGTCCATGGCTTCAACTTCCCCCTGTACTTATCCCAGCCCCTCTTGAACCCCTCCATGGTATGCTCCTCCACCAGGCCCCTGGGCAGCGCATTCCATGGTTCCACCACCCTTTCAGTAAAGTAGTACCTCCTCTTCTCACCCCTGAGTCTCCCCCCTCCATCTTCCACACATGCTCCCTGTTTGTTCTCCCCTTTCTAACCTAAACAACTCCCCAACCTCCCCTTATTGATCCCTTTAACATACTTAAAGACTTCTATCATGTCCCCCCCATCCCTCCTGTCTTCCAGGGTGTACCTGTTGAGCTCTTCCAATCTCTCCTCATAGGTCCTTTCCCCCATACCCCAGATCATTTTGGTTGCCCTCCTCTGGACCCTCTCCAAGAGTGCAATGCACCTTTTTAGGTGTGGCCTCCAGAATTGCACACAATACTCAAGGTGTGGCATGACCAGGCAGTTATACAGAGGGTGGATCACTTCCCTCCTTCTGGAGGCCATCCTCTGAGCGATGCAGCCCAGCATCCTATTTGCTTTTGCTGCCGCCCTTCTACAAGTCTCAGAGCTGTTCATCTTAGCATCCATCATCACCCCCAGATCCCTCTCACCCATCGAGACTTTCAGATTTGTCATGTCTATTTACCTTATGGTGGTTCCCTGTAGCTAGCAGAATTGGTTTTGTTCATTTACCTTATGGTAGTTCCCTGTAGCTAGCAGGGGTTATGTCCAGAATTGTTGACATGGTTTCAAAGCTGGCAGTATAGCCTAGAGGCTAGAGGAATGAGGTGTGAATGAGCTTGGTACATCCAGCAGACTAGACCTGAGTTTGATTCTTACAACCTAAACTTGCATACAGTGTGATTCTAAGCAAGTCACTTAACCACCCAGTGCTCCCAGGTCACCCCTGAAAACAGGCACTTATCCCTAGTGGGCCTTACCCAGTTACCAAAGACTAAAATAAAAAAAAGAAAATACCTCTCACAAAGAACTCAATGTGGAAAAATAAACAGGGCAATGTCTGACCCAAGAACAGTTTCCCTCAGAGTCCCTCAAAGATCAATCCTCGGCCCTTGCTATTTAGCTTATTTATAAACTCTCTGCACCAGACCTGTCCTACTAACATGCTACTGTACTTCAATGACACAGTAATCTTTACTAGGAGCAAACAACTGAGCCAACTGAATAAGGAACTCCAAGATAGCTTCCCAATGTTAGAAAACTGGTTCCAACAAAATAAGCTTTGCTAAACTATAAAAAAAACAAAAACATGCTGTTCTTTACACCCCACTTGAAAAAAAGGGCAAGCCCATTGTCAATATACAGTCGTGACGGTGTGCAACTTGAACAAGTAAGCTCATTTAAGTATCTTGAAGTGTACCTAGATGAAACCTTCTCCTTTACGCCTCACATAGACCATGTTGTCAAATCAGACAGTGTTAAGCGAGGTGTACTTTATGGACACAGGAACTTTATGACAGCCAGTGCCTTGTGGCTAGCCATCAGTAGTTCATTACTGGCCTCAACTGACTATGGGCTAGTTATTTACAGTGCTGCAACAAACACAGCTCTAAAAAAGATTAGTCTGCTACTCCACAAGGCTTGCAGGCTTATCCTTGGAACAGACAAACTAACACATACATGTACCCTATACTCTCATATCACCTGGCTTCCCCTACACAGCAGGATCAGGTATCAAATATGTCTGCTAGCAAAAAAAGCCAAATTAAACCTAACCCCTGGCCTCCTGAAGAAGCTTTTCCAACTGACTAAAACCACTGAACGTACAAGAAGTAGAACTAGAAATGCCCTCCAGGTCCCCTTTAGACACACCACCCTAGTGCAAAGGTCCCTAGCTTATAGGGGCCCTAAATGGTTAAATGAACTCCCTGACACCCTTCACAAGTTCAATAAAAGTGCCCCTTTCAAAGTGGTACTCCAGAACCACCTATCCCAGTCTGGTGGATCTGACTGCTATACCCAACCTCCCACTCTCAGACAGGCAGTACATCTTCCCTCCAACCTTCAGTATCTTGCCTAAGTGTCTCTTCCAACCTATGGCACTTAAATAAAACATGACACCATGTTGGCTGCTTACTGGCACCTTTATGTGCCATTGTACCTGCACCTTTTTGTTCTATGTACTACCCACAATTGCCTGTACAACTTTGGCTGATTAACTGAGGAACTACTGTAGTTGTGTAACTCTAAAGTGCCTCTGCACCTTGATTTTTGACATGGAACCTTTGTAAATGAACTCTCTGGCTCAAAGGTTATGTAATCCAAATCTGCAATAAATAAATAAAAATAATACAGTATCCAGGTTATTGACATAATGCTTGATCTCTGTCCCTCACACAGCCCCTGCTCCTCCCACGGCAGCCACCACTCACACTTGCTCATTCATGTCCATTACCTTGGTTCAAACAGCACCTGCCTGTAGTCAGTCATTAGTCAAGTAGGCTGTTGGTTAACTAGAATCTGCAGCTTATCCAGTAGGTAGGGAAATGGGCAGACTGGGTGGGCCAAGTGGTCCTTATGTGCTGTCAAAGTCTATGTTTCTATGTTTCTTATGTGCTGTCAAAGTCTATGTTTCTATGTTTCTACGTTTCTTTCAACTAAACATGTTCCTCACTGCAGCCTGCTACACATTTCAGCACAAACTTAAACTTGGCTGACTCCCATCCCATGCTACAATGATGTAAAGCCTCTTGTTTATGCCAAAACCATTGTGGCCATTACATTCTGTGCTCAGTGTATGATAACTACACTGTGATGTTTAACCTTTTGTACCCCCACTTCATAGGCCTGCCCCTGTGGAGATGGTCAGTTACTGTCCTTTATGGGATGTGAGCTCGGAAGGCCTAATGGCAGTGATTGACCTCTCGGAGTGTCTGTGACCAACTCTAGACCAGAGACCTTGGTCTTGGCCTATAATAAGGCCATCTACATGGCCCTGGACTTGATTGCTCCTATCCATGTTCGTCCTCTCCCCCTTAGCCCTCGGGCCCCATGGTTTGAAAGGTCCTTGAGGGATTTGCGGTGACTAGGACAAAGGTCAGAGCGGTGATGGCAGATATCCACCTTGGGAGGCCGACTACCTTAGATTGGTAGAGCATTATCAGGCCTACCAATCAGCGATCTCCAGTAAGAAGGCAGAATTCCTGTTTGGGGAGATTGATGCCACTCAGAATCGACCAGCTCAACTCTTTCAAACTGTGGACAGGTTGTGCAACCCAACCTGTCTGCAGCTCTGAAGAGCTTTTTCACAAGTGAAATGTGATGAGTTTGTTAGATTCTTTGCGAATAAGGTGGCCGACATCAGGTTGGAGATCCTCCTAACTCACTGTATGGGGGATGCTGTTGATTGGTGCTTGGTCACTGCACCTCATGTTTCCTGGAGAACCTTTGACCTGCTGGAGTTCATTAATGTCATGCGTATTGTCCAGGGTATGCACCATATGTGCTGTAGTTTGGATCCTGGCCCAACTTCCCTGATCATGGGTTGTTGTGACATTATCATCCTGGTCCTGGCTCAGATAGTCTGGTGCTCCTCGATTTGGGTGAGTTTCCAAGCTCCCTGAAGGAGACGGTGGTAACACCCCTCCCGAAGAAAGCTTCTCTGGACTCAGACGCTCTGGCCAACTATAGACTAATCTCGAACCTTCCCTTTATAGGGAAGGTTATTGAGAAAGTAGTGGCGGTACAGCTGGAAAACCACCTGACCATCCATAACATCTATGAACCTCTCCAGTCCGGTTTTTGAAAGAGGCATAGTACAGAGACTGCACTGGTTCAGGTGCTCAGTGATCTCCTGATAGTGAGAGATCAGAGAAGTCATTCTATTCTGGTGCTCCTTGACCTCTCTTCAGCCTTTGACACTGTGGACCATGAGGCACTGCTTGGGTGCTTGAGGTCCATCTGTGGCCTGACATGTACGGTCCTAAGGTGGTTTACATCTTTCCTTACTGGCAGAACTCAGAGAGTTGTGTCTGGCATTTTTTCTTTGGACTTCTCTCTCTGTCATGTGGGGTTCCTCAGGGCTCAGTGCTGTCCCCATGTTGTTTGCAGCGTACATGCTGCCCCTCAGAGACACTGTAAAATGATATGGGCTGAGGTTTCATTGCTGTGCTGATAATACCCAGCTCTACATGTCTTTCGCACCTGACCAGGATAGTGCTCTCTCTCAATATTTAACAACTGCCTCGCTGAAATCCAGGATTGGATGAATTCAAGCTGGCTGAAGTTGAACACGGGAAAGACTGAGGTGATAGTTGTGGATCCAGGTCACCAGATAGAGGGGCTGAGGGCTTTGCAGCTCTCTGGACATTATCTGTGGGGGCTCCCAGATCCTTGCCTCTGAATGGGTGTGAGACCTGGGGGTGGTAGTTGATGACGGACTGACCTTATGATCTCAGGTGTCGGCCATCGTCAAGTCTTCCTTTTACCATCTTACGAACATCACCAGGATTAAGCACCTTGTTCTATCCAAGGATCTGCCTACATTGGTCCATGCCTATGTGACCTCATGCCTTGACTGCTGCAACTCTATGTACTTCAGGCTACATGGGGTTGATATCCACTGCCTGCAGCTAGTGCAGAATGCTGCAGCACAACTGTTGATGGGGATCTCTCACTCTTCACATATTACTCAGGAGCTGCATGATCTGCACTGGTTGCCAATTCGGTGGCGGATCACCTTCAAACTTGGTTTACTGACTTAAAAGCCCTACATGGATTTGGCCCTGACTACTTGAAAGAGCTTCTTGTTCCCTACTGCCCTGAGTGACAGCTCCATTCAGCTGATGAGGGGTTGCTGGAGATTCCGAGGGTGTCTTTGAAATCTTCTGGGGCCCTTGCATTTATGTTCAGGGCACCTACCTTCTGGAATTCTCTACCCCATCAGCTATGGGAGTGCACGACTGTGGGGGGATTTAAACAGGTGCTTAAAACTTTTTTTATGGTGTCAGGCCTTCAGTGATGTATAATTGAATGGACCTGTTATTTTATCTTTTATTGTTCTTGTCGATTGTGTTATTGGGGTATTAATTTTTGTACAGTGCCTTGGTATCTTGAAAAGCATGTAAGTAAATAAAGTTTATTATTATTATTTATCTCTTCATGCCCCCTGCATTTATGTCCAGGGCCTGGGACCTCCCCAGTTGAATCACTGAATCACACCGGACATACCAAGCCATTTTTAAAAAGAAATAAACTTAAAAAGAAAATGCATCAACTGAATCTATTTTTTGGTGACTGGTACAGTATTTCAAACTGCAGAAGCTGTACCTGCATGCACCATCTAACCCACTGGTGAGGTGCCAGTGCTTTCAGACTCTCTTCTTTTCTGTGTCCACTGACAAGCAAGCAGATCAAGTAAGATACACAACTGGAAAGTGTGCGTTTATGTTTTCTTAGTACATTTGCTAGTGAGGGCAGGAGCAGTGGGGAGGTGCTTTGAAGTAGTGGACACAATAGAAAAACTATGACACAAATGTCCTCAAGAAAAAAAAAAAGCATAAAGCCCTTATAGGAGGAGGAACTATTTAATGTAAACATATATCAAAAATGTCACTTTTTTGTATTTAAACCTCAGAATTTTAATTTTAGCATCAAAATAAAACACAGAGTCCCAGTTAAGTGCAATAAGACACTCTGGGGGTGTGCATTAGACACTTCTAATGTGCAGCAGGGGTTGAATGCCTCATGCCTTACTACACTTCTGCCCATGCATTAGAAATGCCTACTGCACACCCCCTCATGTCTTATTGCTTACATATAACTATCCTTATTATTGCTTACATATAACAATCCTATCAATTTTATTCACATTCAAACTTTTAAACTGCCTCATTATATAACTCTTATTTCCCCATGTGTACTGTACAATTCCTGGGGTGCAACTTTTGATACAGTGATACTTCATATGACTTTTAAATGATACTTTGAAAAGTGCAATGTCTCAAAATGCCAGACTGAACAGCAAACATTGTAATAGTTTCTTACGGTGGCAAAAACCAAGTGTCAATCAACTAATATTATATAGTTATGTAGTGTATGAGATGTGTCCTTTGTGTATGGAAACCCATACACTGACAAATGTGGTTGTGCTGCAATAGTTACATCATACAACAATGGCTGCATGCATTGCAGTGATTGATCACTGAATCTGTATCAGTGGACTGAGCAGCAGTTTGATCACAGAAGGCAGGGATTTTAAAAACAAATCTCACCTTTTTTTAGCACAGAGAGGTGAGGTGGGGGAGTAATATGAAAGAAGGGAGAGAGCACAGTAGCATTATCATGAGGTGCAGGTAGGCAGGGGAGGGTGAGAGGAATTCTAACAGTCCATGTAGTGTTGGGTAGTGCAGCAGTGTAGGTTAATGCTGCAGCATGTTTGGGCACAACAGGAAGCACAGAAGAAAGTCTACCTGAAAGCAGTATAGGTAAGTCCTAATTAGAAAGACATGGTTATGGATGATTGGTGTTATGGTTGCCTATATACTATAAAGAATAATGTATGGGCAACCATACACTCCAAGGCTGCATTTCAACATCGAGGTTGCCATGATGACAGGGACCTCTTGAGCTTCGCTCTTGAGGTCACTCTGTCATAGAAACCCCTCCATGAAAACAAAGCCTTGTTGTGTAAGATTGGCCATACATTATTCTAAATATAGATCCTTTCTAATTAAGCACTAAGCCACAAGGGGGTGTGGGTTATTGGGGGATTTATCACGGCTGTAGTGGTTTGTGCCTCGTGGGTAAATCCTCACCAGCTATGGTAAATACCCCGATAACTCACACCCCCGAGTGGCTTATTGTGATTATACCAGGTGTCGATTATTAAAATATAGAAAAAGAACTGTAAAAAAATTGTATTTTTATTTTTTTTAGATATTTTTGTAGAAATATTCTTCCACTCTACATTAAGTAGTCTCTTGTTGCTGGGTACATTATGATTAAGTCCTCCCCATGTCTTTTTGAACAATGTTCCATTTTTGTATTTTTTTTTGTTTGTTTTATTAATGAAAGAAAGAGGCTTTACTTTTGTTTTAAAAGTTTGTCTCCCCTGAGGGAGATAAATAGAGTGTAGTGTAGAGGTGAACTGTCACCCATTGGTGCTCACAGAGCGGGTAGAGCATAGTGTGAAATTGAACTGCTATCCGTTGCAGTTGTCAGAGCAGACTTTAGTTGTTTTTTTTTTAAATACTTTCCCCCATGTTTGGTATTGTGTTGAGAGTGGTAAGTGGGTAACAGAAGCAGAGACTGGTAGGCAGCAGCGCTGTGACTAAAGCTTAACGGGCCATCCACGATTGCTGTTTTATTTGCTTCCGGGTGCAAGTTTGCGGACATGATGCAGTCGGGATGGTACTCAAGGGAATTTTAATTTTACTGTTTGTATGTTCTTCCCCATCTTACAGCCTTCTCTTGTTCCCCAATAAATCCCCTTTCCTTTTTTTTTGTTTACATTGCCAATTTCTTTTTTTTAATGCTAATTTATATGATACTGAGAGAGAGAGAGAGAGAGAGAGAGAGAGAGAGAGAGAGAGAGTGGGGCAGCAGTAAGCGGAAATGGAGTGGAGCCAGAGAGCAAGTGGAAGTAAACTGTAGAGAGAGACAGAGAGAGAGAGAGAGAGCGTGGAGTGAGGTGGGTGCAGCCAAGCGTTTACTGGGGAACAATAACGGTGTTTGGGAGAATTCGTTGTAACGTTTTTTTTCTGGCTACTTTGGTGTTTTGGATTTTTTTTAAATTGCAAATGAAGGGATGAGACACAGAGTGGCACAGCAGTGAAGAGAGAGCGGTGCCTGAGCGGAGAGCAAGTGGGAGTGGACTGGCGACAAAACTACAATTTAGGTTGGTACACTGTTCAGTTTACCGGAATGATTTGTAAAAACCCTGTAAAACAATTTTCCATTTTTTTTTCTGATGTACAGAGAGGTTGTCTGTTATGGTCTCTGCTTAGCGGGGAAACGATGGCAATCGGAGTTCTGTCATTTAGGGGTTTGATGTTTTTTACTTTAAATATACAGCTGACTGGCACCTTTTGCAGTGATTATCAGAGGATTTACAATGGAGGTAAGGTGCCAGCCTGCCGTTTCGATTGGTTGCTTTCCAAGGCCCATGGTATAATAAAGTTTTATATTACCAATTGAAAACATGGTCCAAATATATGCAGAGCAGTTACATTTGTGTAATGAGTAAAATAAAGCTACATTTTAAGATTCCAAACTTTTGAAAAGTCCTGTGCAATTACTGCTTTTGCTACCTGACAAACTTGAAAAAGCATTAGATGGTCAGCATTAGAATTACCCCCATTTTCATTACTCTTCTTTGAGTACACTAGAAAGCCAGAATGCCTATAGCTATGACCTTTCACTGACCTACGCAGCCAGTATAGTGTTATGCTTTTGCAACTGTGTTAGTTTGGTTTTGGCCTTTCACACTCTCTATTCTAGAGGAATTACCACCCTGTAGGGGTACAAATGCAGTGAACTCTCGGAGAGGGTTCCACCCCTAGAGGTGCCACCAGATGATTCCCATGGCTAGAGGTACCTTATGAATCCCTAAAAGAAATGTAGTGTCATCCCCAAAAAGGAGGCAACATGAAGTATATGAGCAAGCAGTAACTGTGACATAGGAGCAGTAACTGTAATGTAGCAGCGGAGAAACATAGGCAGTTTGATAATGCATGAGATGCTCAGTTGGATAATGTAATTAATACCCAAGCTTGAGTAGCATGATACTGATGGATTGTGTTGAGATTAAGGGATCCGCTAAGGAGAGAGAGGGAACAGCAGGACATCTTCCACCTCCAACCAACAGCGGAACCTACCTAAAGAAACTCTGGGAAACAACTATGCTAACTAAGTGTTATGACATGAGGCAATGGAGGACAGAAAAAAAAACCTTATGAGGAGGAAATCTCTGGGGATCCAAGGCCTAGGCTGCCTTCCCTCCAGGCTTTGGGTAGTTTAGATAGTGACAGCTCTGCAGCTGCAATTTGGAAAACCCAATTAAAGAGAGGTGGAAAAAAATCCAATTTGGAGGAAGGCTCTCACTCAAACCCTCTAGCAGGAACGCTGTGGAAGGTTGCGAGAAAACTCTACAACAATACGTGCATCCAAGGCACAGGAGGAGAGCAACAACTGCTGAGGCACTCACCTGGCCTGCCTGCCCTAAATCAAACCAAGTGAACCAGAGTCAGTCATAGGGAGAATGAGGTGAAGGTGCCTCACTAGGGAAACCACTGAAATCACTGGCTAACCATTATAGTGGAACACCAGAGCCAAAGGAGGTAACTTTTTCCACCCTTCACTGCTAGTCTTAAATTCTACACCAGGAGCTGCTGTCACGTAGCAGACAACTAAAGCCAAGCCTGGGGTGAGAACATTCCCAGCTATGGGCCAGGTGAGAAGGATCCCACCCCAAGCTGGACACTTTTGAGATGCGGACTAAATGCAGAGCAAGATCGTTGGCTGCAGGAACCCTGCACCTGAATAGAATGGCTGGCATGCCCCAGAAATAGACTGAGAGCTGAAAAGCTGGTGAGCTGATGAGCATGGCATGCTGAGATCATAATGAGCACTGAGTGCTGAGACCTTGCAAGGTCGAATGCAGATTGAGTGCAGCTGAAGCCGAGGGGATGGCAGTAGGCATGAAGCAATGGTTTGCGTAAACAAGGAGCAACGGTTGCGTAAGCGAGTGGACCTGCATGTAGATCAGTAAGCAGTAGTAGTGATAGGCGGACCTGCATAACATACTGTATAGCAATTAAACAGCACTGAATTGGGGGCAAGCAAGCCAGACATGAATAGCCAAATCAAGGTGACAAACATTCTGAGGATTTTCTGTGGAAAGGCAAGATATAATACAGTAACAAGCTATATTAACAGCCTCAGCAGGAGCTTAGTTGGCTGACCTCAGAATTGTAACTGCAATGAAACATGTAGACAAATGCTTTTAAAGCAGGTGTAGCCAGGCAGTGCAATTAAACTGCAAGTAGAATGACAGTAGGAATGAGCAGCACAGCTAGGGTCAGAGTAAACTGTGTCAGGTGAAAAGAATTGAGTACGCAACATGGAGCAGCTATGGTTGAGCTGAAACACACATATAATGATTGCGGTTGCATTGCAGTAGTTTGAGCGTGGAGAGCAGTGTAAAAACACAAGCACTGGGTACAATAGTAATTAAAGCAAACAGCAGCAGTGGCTGCAGCTGTAGGTAACTGAAAGCAGTAGCTTGAGCACTGAGTAGCAGTATGCTAGGAGCTTAGAAACAAAGCCCCTCAAAAAAGACAAAACCAAAACACAGCAAAACAGAAAACAGGGAAAGGCCCCAAAACAAGAAGCACAAAACAGGGAAGCACATAGCCGGAGGAAAGATACAAACCAAAGCAGGAAAGCAAACACCAGCAGAGACACACAGAAACAGTGGGTGGGGGGGGGTTGGCTCCAGCCAGCTCAGAGGACAATCCAACATATCCTCATGCTGCAAAGAAAAAAATGCTTCACAGTGAGGCTGAGAGGAACTGCTTATATAGCTCAGGAAGTGGGAGTGGCTGGCTGCTTGGCCACTGAACTCCAGGCAAAGCCTTACCAATTCTTGTTCAGGTCCTTCTTAGGAACTAGGAAAAGTACAGTATGTGAAAAAAAAACACTCCAGAGGGCTTCCAGATTTTGAATTACAGGCTTTGAAAGCATAGCAACATAGAAGCATAGACAATGATGGCAGAAAAGACCATCTGTCCATTCAGTTTGCTCATGATACCCTACTGTACCCCAGGACTAGTTGTCTATACAGATTTTTTGTCCACATTACTTGCCCCAATGAGTCCTGCCTTACTGCTACCCCAAGCTCTTAACACTGTCACAGCTGTGGCTGAAATCATGAATTACAATTTGCAATATTGTATGAGGGCCTTATCTCATCTTCAGAAGAAGTGACTTGGATTACTTAGTAATAATACTAAGTAGCAGCTTGTGGGGGCTATAAAGTGAGTAGCTGCTTAAACCATTTGAGGTCCTAACTGAGTTTGAATACCAATCACAGGATCCCAGTTGGGCCAGTGGCAGCTGAGTGTAATCCCCAGGGGGGGCATGCAATATCTAGAAGGCATATTGCATCTGCTGCTGCTTGGCAGCTTCTTGTTGTCCCAGAGAGAGCTCAGTCTGCATTGTAATGCCTCCATTCCTGGACTAAGTGTATGGTGGAGCACTGATATAGGATGGACATGTTTTGTCCCCAAGTCAGAATTTAAAAAATAGCTAAGCATTTGCTTATCTTCTCTGACTACCTAGTGGCTATTTGTCTCCCTTATTTTCTTTGCTTGGGCTCTGCTTCAGGGGGTAGTTTGTATGATATTATCAGTGGGGTGAGAGAGGGGTGATAATATTTGGACAACAGCTTGTAGCAGGTGTGAGAGGCATGACAAATGAGAAGTTGTAAGGGAGAGGAAGATGGGCAGAGGCAAGGGCGAGCATGACAATAAAACTGAAAGACATGGATAAGTAAATATCTGCATGGGCCAGTGAACATAATTTTTTTAATTATTAGTGAAAATCTACTAAGCTATGCTGGAAAGTTACAGAGAAGGCATCAGTGCAGCAAGTTCAGTTTTTACCTGAGACTTGACCATCTTGTGTTTCAGGTGTTCCATTCTTCTGGGTTTTAGGGAACTTTTGGGCCCAATGTTTTTTGGTTCGACTGGTTTGATTGGTAAGAACTGGTCAAACTAGGAGAACTGGCTAATCTTCTTACCCCTGTCTGAGTACACATGAAACCCCCTATCCTACCCCCCCAAGATAAAAATAAAGTTTCATCTCCTGGTACTACAACAGGCACCAACACTATCTTTAAGATTCACCCTCATCCTAGCCCAAACTATCTCCCCAAACACATCAGTAAATAATTTCCCCTACTGACCCTGATTCACAATTTAGGGGCAATCATACTACATACCCTCCCTGATTAGCTTGGTCCTCTGTACAGTATACTTGAATGTATTCATTCCATGTGTCTTGCAAATGTGTAAATTTTGTATATATCTATATATATATATATTGCTGGTGACGTTGTGTCAGTGACGCTGTACCTTTAGCATATTGACTATGATTACTGTTGTGACCTGAGATATCTTACTATGTATATTATGCTTCTCCTGACATCTGTGTATCTGCCCTACTTGCTTCAAATTGTACTCTGCATGTTCTTTGATTTCCTTTACTTTCCTGGGTCGTACCTGAAAATAGGCATGTGTTTGTCTAGTGTACTTACCTGGTTAACAAAAGCTAAATAAATAAATATATACTGGCTAGCTCACTTATGCCCAGTTCTTATCCTCTTATACCATATATGCTATAATACTAAATGACCCCACTCCCTATCCCACCCCTAAAGGTACAGGTATTTTGGGGCCTTTGTGGTGAGCTAGGAAGGGATGTCACTAATTGCTTTTTGGACTGTAACATAAACCATACAGGATGATGGTGGTAATGGCACAACTGAGCTACCTGGCAGACAGATAGCATGATTGCCTCCTAAATTGTGGATCAGCGGTCGGGTGGAACTATTTACTGATGTGTTCAGGTGGGTTGAGAGGTTGGGCTAAGGGGGTTGATTCAAATGATGGTGTCAGAAGCCAGCCCCCTTGCACAGTGGTAGTGCTACTGCTTGCTACATCGGTTGCCTGCATTTGGGAACTAGTATGGACCATCAGGGGCTGGCTGGGGGAGGAAGAATTGAGCATCCCAGGGGCAGTTCTCCTTTGAGGAGAGTGGAAGGCTGTTCCTGCTGCATGTCTGCTGACTGGTGGAGACTTGTCAGTGGCACAGTGAGTAACACCAGAGGGGAGGGTTTGATGCCAACCACCAGTCATACATTTGTGCCACTGCACCCATGTGCAACTGCCTCATTGCACACTGGCACCCAGTCAGTGGGTAACTCTTCAGCCCTTTCCCTGACCTTCGTGACCAGCACACACTTTTCTCGACTCCGAGGTACATGTCCCCCACAGAGCTCACCCTATGGTGGGGCCTCATGGGGGAGGGCTATCCTCCCCCAGACTATAAATCCAGGTACCCCCAGATCCAGGTGGTGGTGCAGGCCATGGTGGGACAGGTAGGGTTTAATATATCCTGTCCTCTCCACTTTTTCAATTTGTTGGGTCCCTTTCCCCTCCCATGGTGCAAGTCCATATGCATGGAGGCACACAAGTTCTGCACTGCCACAGCCCCGCCCTTCAAGTTGCTCAAGCCTGCACTATCACTGGACCTCCACCTGGAGGCAGTAATGGGCTGAGATGGCTGGTCACCCCTCCTTGGGAGAGCAGTCCCTGGAACACTCGATCTTCTCCCACCTGACTGACCCATGGGAACCTGTGCTTATTCCTAAACATGGATCAACGGCATGGCAGGAGTTAAGGCATTCAATGCCTTAGTTCTCCACTCCACTGGGCCAGCTCCCCTGCTGGCTCTTGCATGAGCCACACAGCTGGCCACCCCCACACTGTGGTCTTGGGTAGGTGGTGGAGAGCCATTAAGTCCATGAGAAAGTTAGTGATGGGGCTGGGGGGGTGCCGCTGAACATGAGCAGAATCAGAAATAGCTTGGTAGAAAAAGATAATGGTGTAAGCTCCTGATGTAATGGCCAGAGGTCACAAATGTTTTTATGTGTGTGGGGCGGGGAGAGGGGATCAAGTGCATTGTGAGCAGAGGGATGGAGGTACATGAATCTGGGGCTGGAAAGGGGTGGCAAGGGACTAGTCTTGGCTACCTGGGGAAGGCTGGGTGATTTTTTTCTTTTTTCTTTGAGTCTCAAGATCTTGCAAACCTTGAACTGATTCAGACCATAAAATCTTTGCCTGGTTAGAAGTTTAAAGAAGTTTGTATGTTTAAACTTTGGAAGGTTTGCACAGCTTTCTCGCCCCCCCAGCTCTCTCTCGCTTTCTCTTTCTCCCTCTCCTGCTTGCTCTTTCACTGTCAGCTGAAGCCTGCAATGAGCAAAACACTGGGGTAGAGAGACTGAGCTTTTTGACACTGGCTACACACGGAAGACCATAAGATTCCTTTTTTTGCACTTTGATTTGTATTTGGTACTTGCCTTCATGTACTGCACAGATAGCCCTTTATTGCTCCATAGTTAGGAGATAACAGCATTAATGTACTTTGTGGTGGCATAGCCACAGCTACTGTACTATGAATTGTAACTGCACTACTGAAGATGTGTTCCTATGCTGTAATTGCTGTTAGTTGATTTTGCATAAGCACATTCAATTCAATTATATTTTTATTTAACCAGGAATGTACCATTGAGCAAACTCATTTACAAAGTGGTCCTGGGTGGACATAACACAAGTAGCACAGGACAACGTAACAAAGTATTCATGAAACAAAGCCATAACAAATTGAAACATTGTAACAGGGTACTAAAGAGCATTCATACATACATGTTGAACATTATAACAATGTGGAAAAGGGAGCATACATACATGCATTACTCAAAACCATAGGCACACTTAGGAGGAGGCAAACAGATGGAAATACATAGATAACAAAAAGAATGGGTGGGAGTTGCAATGAGAGAGACCACTGGACATCAAAAGGGTAAAGTTGGGACAGGAGTGAGATAAGATCGGGGACCATAGGAGGAGGGGGCCAGGAGGAATGGAGAGGAGAGAAAGCTAGTTAACAGGTGGGAAGTACTATAGTCAGGGAAGGGGGGTAAAGTGCAGAGTGGTAACAGACTGCTGTGGGATACGCAAGTGCTGTAGGAAATACTCTGGGAGCATCTAACTGTAGTATAGGTTAGGGGTGGCAGTTGCACATTTCTGTAAGTGGCTGGTTGTAACAGGGACTTGAATGTGTGCAATCCTACCAATTTTGTGAGCTTTAAGGATTTCTGGAGAGTATTCCAGATGGTGAGGATACTATGGCGTAGCGAAGAGGCACCAAACCTAGAATGTATTCTGGGTATATCTAGCAGTATGTAAGAATACCTTCTGAGCCAGTAAGTTCTGGAGGTGCATTTGAAAAGGTAAATAATGTAAGGGGGGAGCTTGTGAGTGATGACTCTATATGCCCAAAGGTAGGCATTCCTCAGTCTCCTTTAACTGAGTGAGGGCCCTATGCATCAATGTGCAGAGTGCCTAAATGACACATATCTGTGGTGCGCAGCCACCCCACACCTATTGTGTCTCCTGCATGGGATGAATGAAAAGGGGTGCGCATCTCATATGCACCTAATCCCCTGGCTGCTCAGTCCCCTGCAGTGCCGACAGCACCCACTCCCCTCCCTGGTCCCTGTACCTTCCAGTTGGTGTCGTGGCTCAAGATAGCCAGTGGCACTGCCCTCTGCACACATTCTCGGTTGCTGGACATCCACGTGATGCTGGGAGCTCAATGCCGCTATATAGCATCATGCTCCCACCAGCACTTGGATGGCCGGTGGCTGAAAAGGTATCCAGAGGACTGTGTCACTGGCTGTTCTGAGCCATGGCACTGGCTGGAAGGTACGGGGACTGCGGGGATTGATGTTGTCAGGGCCATGTGGGTGGAGGGACCACTGTCTCTCAATGAATGTGCTGGGGTACTGGGGTCAGAGTAGTGACTTCCAGGTACCTCTGGGTGTCAGAGGTGAGGTGACAACTGTTCACCAATTATTATGCTGGGATACCGGATCAGGGCTCAGGACACTGGCATGAGGTTGGAGATGGGGTGGTGATGTGCGTTGTGGGGGGTGGCCACTCCCAGGATGGGGGAACGGGGTCCCCTTGTGGGGTGTGTGTGGGGGGCTTGCCTACAGTACCATGAGGATGGGGCGCTGATGTGTGGTGGAGGGTGGGAGCTTTGCATCAGACACCGAACGGGATTAGGCACTGCTGCCTGTATACAGTATGTATGGGGTTCCTGGCATCCAGGGGGGTGGGATTGCTGTTGGGGGGTTTGGGCTGCTGGGGAAGGTCTCATGCAGGAGAGACCACGGGACAGAATGGCACAGCCACACGGGTCTGGGTGCCTGCAGGTGCTATTCATGCATTCGTACCTGCACCTTCCCATGGAAGGGATCCACTCCTGGATCCGATATGGGCATCCGATTGAATGTCCAATGGGTCTGCTACTCTGCCCCCAGCCACCCTGCGAGGTCCTGTGCAATGTGGGGGGGGGCGTGGACAGGTGGCAGCCATTTCTGAATACTGACCTGTGCGCACCTGTCCGCAGGTGCGGAGCTACGCAGGTAGGGTACACGCCTTTGGCATGTACTTTCTGCACCTTAGTGCATAGCCACAATAGTACTGAATTGTGCAAATACATTACTGAAAGCAGTATTAGAGCGCCATTTGTGTTACCTTAATTAGCATATGCAGATTTCAACCTGGTTTTTCAGCCAGTGTCTCTATCTTTGAGTGCAGAGACACTTTGCTCAGAAGTGGTTCTATAAATAATGTAATCTGTGTTTGTGATATGTTTTTGTGTTTACTTTTGAAGCTTAGTTAAAGAGCAACTATCGTGCTCTTTATCAAATTTCCCCCCAAGAAGCCCAATGATCTCTTACTTGCCCCACATCAAATTCCTCTAATAGTTTCTTAACTGAGTGCCCCAATTTAGGAAGGGAAGGGATTGTATTTTAGCTCCATGGAGCACCACTGCGCCGCCCCTTCCACTTCCCGCACTTCCGCCTACTGTGATCTGTCATTCAATCTGCCCTAGCTGTCATAAGTATATCACTATATGAAGAGTCTGGGGCGAATGTCAATTGTCATGAATTGGGCTGTTTTAAAAAGTTAAATTTTAGTAGTTTAGATGGCCAGTCAGAATAAATTATGGCCACTGCTTAACTAACAAGGACCTTGCTAGTTAAACGGTGGCCTGGTTTATTCTGACTGGCCATCTAAACTACAAAAATTTTACTTTATAAAACAGCCCCATTCAGGTCAATGGACACTCACCTCAGTGCTCTTCATATAGTGATGTCAAAAAATGTGGTAGCTCGGGGGCAGATCACAGTCGGCAGAAGTACAAGGAAGTGAAAGGGATCAGTGGAGTGGGGCTCCATGGATCAAAAATACAATCCCTTCCCTTCCTAAATTGGGGCACTCAGTAATGAAACCATTAGAGGAATTTGATTTGGGGGCAGGTAAGGGTACATTGTGCTACCAGGTTGAAAGTTAGTCTTTAATATTAGACTTTAACGGTTATTATTTGCTAGAATTGTCATTAACTGCTGCTTGTTCAGAAACTGCAGGGGAGTTTCTGGTCTGAGAACCAACTGCATATTTATTTAAAGTCAAAAGGGTAAATTTCCCAAATGAAACTCAGCAAAGTGCTGACTTCATAGAGTTTTTGTGATTTTTGCAGAAATACCCACTTCACTTATCTTCTCAACGAAGCTTGCAATTTGTGCCTTTTTTGCATGAATTGCACACTTACAAAGTGAAAAAATCCACAAAGTATGGCAATTTCACATAAAATCTTGGGCAGTGAATTATTTTTAGGCAGCAAAGCCAAGCTTTATATGTTTTCAGGAAGGTGTGGTTTGTAACAGTATCCTGTTGGATTATGTGGCAAGATCAGCGTGACTGACTCTATTGCAGCATACATAACTGTGGGGTAACCCTTCTATACGGGTAGGTGAGGCTTCACTCAATTGGTGGTCCTGGGAGCAAGCTGGGATATGTACCATAGCTGACCTTTCAGTGCCTGATTCTGAAGTTCTGCTCTCTTTCCAACAAATCCAGGCCAAATTTGGGATCCCACGAGAGAACTTTCGGACATTTTTACAAATTAGGAGTGCCATCTAGACCTTTAAAAAACAGCACCCAACACAGAAAGGATTGTAATTGCTGCAACATTTGTACAAATCCCTCTAGTCTAAAGAGGTAGCCAGAAGGGTGTACTACATTCTCAGGAATGCCCAGCCTGAGGTCTGTGATAAATGCAGGACATTTTGGGAACAAGAGCTTCAAATGGATCTTCCCCTTGACTGAAGGGAAAGATGCCTCAGATCTGCTCATTTAGCCTACTGGTATGCCAGAGGGCAACTAATACAGACTAAAATCCTCCTCAGGTGGTACTGCACCCCTGCCTTCTTATTCAGTAGCGGCATGCTTCCCCATTCCCAGGGCTGGCGATGTTCCTACTCTGATGACAACCTACTACATGTACTTTGGCAATGTCCACATTTGCATCATTTTTGGAAGAGTGTCTTGGAGGACCGCTCTAAGGTTCTACATGTTCATATCCCATCCCATCCTGTCCCATCCCATTCCATCCCACCTTGATCCTTCTGGGTGATACCTTGGTGCTACCAGGAGTTTCAATTCCAGAGGCCAACTGATTGCTGGCTGTACTTATTGAAGCTGAATGGGCTGCCCTTATGAAATGGAGACAATTGGCTTCCCCATCTTTTTTAATCTGTCATGGAATGGTGGTTCACCTCACTGTTTTTGACAGACAGTCTCGCTCTGTTTCTAACATATTCCCGGGCTGCTACAAAAAATGGGGCAAGAATCTGCACTCCCACCTCTGCTTTACATCCCTTCCCCCACTACAGAACTCGCCACTTTATTTTGATTCCAGCCTTAACACTGGGTTCTAAGACTACTCCTACTGCAGTAATCCTGAACCGTTTTTATTTAGGAACATTATTCTGAGGGTTACCTGTATGTTATCTCTGTATATTTATATAGTTTACTGCCTGTATTAGAATGCTTTGACTGTCAGTTTCTGTCCTATGATGTAGCTACCTAGTTTATTTATTTATTTATTTAAAATTTGGTAACTGGGAAAGACATACTGAACTGTGACTTGTTTCCATGTGTGACCCAGAGGGAGAAGGACAACTTACATGGTAAAGAATATTACAGTCACAAATACAAGCAATGCATCTCGGTGCAACAGTATACATAGTGTAATACATTTACAATTGTTCAGCTGCACAGATAAGAAAAATCCATAGCGACAGAGGGTATGTGGCAGAGGGTATGTGGGCAGAAGGTACCTAGACATGGGATATAACAGTTAGTGGGTGAGTTAGGAGCATTGGAGGCAGGAGAAAGGATCTGGAGAGATTAAGCTTAGCAAACCTTTGATGGCAGGGAGACAAGGGGCCTCTCGGGTAGGGGGGAGGAGACCATTCCAAAGAGAGGGGAGATGGAAGGAGAAGGCAGACTGGCCTGCGGCTGAATGAGGCTGGGGTAGTGCAAAGGAATGGGACTCCCTGGAGTGAAGGGGGTAGGACGAGGGGCTGGCAGGAGACAAGAGTGAGGAAAGGTAGGAAGGGAGGTACCCAAGACAATACCTGGTGATAAAGGAGAGGAACTGGACCTGGTGGCAGTGGGAGAGAGGGGGGGATAGACATAGAGGAGTACAGGGATCAGTGGGTGTGTATGGTGGGGAGAGTTCATAGCAAAGTGGCAGAAGGCATGGAGAAGTGTATATAACTTGTTCAGGGAGGAGGCAGAAGCAGAACTGTAGACAATGTCTGCATAATTGATCACAGGGAGGATAGTTTTGACACCAACTCATGATGAACAGCAAGGGGGTAGGCAATCCTTGTTGTTATATATAACCCGAAGCTTAGGGCATAGATTAGAGAACAGAGAGTCAATGTGAACTGAGAAGTCGAGTTTATCATCTAGCCAAGTTCCAAGATATTTAAGCACCAGGACGGTGTCAAGTGTAATGCCATCCAGGGTGGTGAATACAGGAAGGGACAGGAGGTTGGCCAGTTTACGTCTAGACCCGAAGGTCATAGTGACTGTTTTTTTGGTATTGACCCTCAGCTGGTTGGTCCAGAACCAGTTAAGCACACTACTGAGATCTGGCTGGAGGGGAGCTACAACATTGGAGGCTGGTGGGCCATACAAGTAGAGGATATCACCTGCATACATGTGGAGACTTCAGTTGGAACAAACAGAAGTGAGGTGGTTAATAAAGAGAGAAAAGGACTGGCTCCAGGATGGAACCTTGCTGGACACTGGTGAGGATAGGGAGGGAGTGGGACAGTGTGGAGCTGACCTGGACAAATTGTCACTTGTTCTGAAGGTAAAAGTAGACTCAGTTTGCCGTCTGGTCCACCAAGATGACTGTGCATTTTATTTAGGAGAAGCTGGTGGGACACTGAATCAAATGCTTTCACCAGATCGATAAACATGGCAGTGGTGATATGTCCTAGATCCATCCCTGAGGGGATGGAGTCTGACTTGCAGCAAGGAGGAGTTTGCTGATACTGTTCAGTTTTGAAAACCACAATAAAACCCTTTATGTTCAAGAAAGTTCATAAAAAAAGCAACAAAGTGGGAGCATTTTGCACATCGTTAGTGTGTAATGATTAAATTAGTGCATCAAAAGCAGTATAAATTGAATTAGTAACCAGGGAGTAAAAGGACTGCCTCCAGAGGTAAGCAGTGCGTCACCTTGTAAACAAAAGACAAATAAATACCTTATAAACAGCAAATCGGTCAGGTGAAGAAGCAAGTACTTAGCCATTCAAGGGAATAAGCACTAAAAACAAAGTCTGGGATCAATTAAATGCAGATAACAGTCCCTCCAAGTGTTGGAGGGAGTGTTATCTGTACTTGTCTTTTTTGCATGACAACAAAGTAATTGGACACAGTTGTTTTTAGTGCTCATTTCCTCCAGTGGTTAAGTACCTGCTATTCTGCCTTACAAATAAGTTAAATCAGTAGTATAACAAATTGATAAATGGTTAAATCATTAGTGTAACAAACTAGTAAACAGTTACAAGAGAATTCTGTACACCTGAAGGTGATATCTGCAGTATTGTATTCAGTCAAATTGCAGAAGAGGCCACTGATGTTCCAGGAGAAGCACTGAGAAAACAACACTGAGACACATTTCAGATTGTATTTTTTATATTCTCTATGTTTAGTTTCCTCTTTTATAGTAGCGCTATACAAGTCAATAGCATGGACCGATGATCCCTCCCCCTAGTTTTCATCTGCTCTGGCTGCTTGTCAACATACAATATCATAATGCTCTGTTTGTGACATAATCATTTCCCCAGAAACCAACTATGATATGACAAGAAGAGGATTGTGATGTAAAGATGTAGACAAGAAGTCAGAGCAGACAAGGAATAGTGGATGGCAATGATCCTGTTTTCATATTAACTGAAAAATGGAAAGCCAAGTACAGAACATATTTAAATAATAAGCTGAATGGTGGATGAAAGTCATGATTTGCCAGTTTCTCCTATGATTTAAGGGTCTCTTTTGGAATTTAATGTGTAGGTAATGGCCATTCACAGATGTGATATGTTTTTTGTCATATTGGTGATTAATACAGTATATGAAACATAACAAGACTCAGAAGAAAGATAACCACCTTATCCTTGTTAAAGTGATCTTTGTAATACGAAGAGCAACAATGGTGAAATCAAACATGTGAGAAAACTGTCAGATGTTCACATTCAGAAACACAGTAGAATTAAATGAATGCACTCTGGACCTGATTCACAAAGCTCCCCCCCCAGAAAAGCCCAAGGTGTGGATTGCGCCAGCAGATGTACCAAGAGCAATTCACAAATGCAGTCTGCATGCTCCAAAGGGGGCTTGTGTCATCCTTGTAGCACAAAATGTGCTGCGGCATGGCACTAGGGGACTTGCAGCAGATTTAGGCTGCCACATCCCCAAATTCAGTATTCTTAAAACCTTTCCAGAGGGCAAATTTCTAAGTACTGTTAGACCAGCCAGGGCTGGTCTACTTAGAAGTATGTCCTCTGGGAGGGTTTAGAAACATGCACCAATGTGCTGTGGTCACCCCCAGCCCATTCTCCATTTAAATATACTAATGCAAATCCCTGGTGGCTAGCAGTCCTCCCCAGCACTGATCTCTATTTAAATAGCTTAATGCAAGTCCCTGGTGGTTAGCAGACTAGTTCCACCACTGCAACATGCCCATCGGGATGCGACCGGTCATCAGGATGCCAATTCCCAATTTCATCATCCTCTCTTTTTGTGGGGGGCTGTGCCCCCCATGCCCCCTTTTTCTAATTATTCTAACTCCGGGGGGGCAGACCTCAGGGAAGGGACAGTAAACTTCCTCTTGTGGTGCCCTAATGACAGGTGCATTCCTTCAGGCACCCTGATGGCTGAAGGGTAGCAGCCCCCCCGTCCTAATCTCCATTTAAATATATTAATGCAAGTCCCTGCTGGCTAGTGGTTCTCCCCCAGCCTGATCCCCATTTAAATAGATTAATGCAAGTCCCTGGTAGCTAGCAGTCCCCTCCCAGCCTGATCTCCATTTAAGTATATTAATGCAAGTCCCCAGTGGCTAGAGGTCTCCCCCAGCCCTGATCTCCATTTAAGTAACCGCATGAAGCCTCTGGTGGCTAAGTCCATTCAGCCTGATCCTCATTATTATAATCTTAGGAACTAGGGCGGGACCTTCACCTTGGCAGGTTGCACCATTCTGTTTCTCTAATTCCAGCTCTTGAGCTGTCAAGGAGTGCATACTACATACAGTACACACTCCTTGACAGAACAGTCAGTGGCCAACTGTGGTGGTGAGCAGAGAGCTGTGCCAGTTGCCTGCTAGGGGCTGGAACGGGGGGAGCAGGGTGATGCTGCATGGCCTGCCAGGATGGGGGGTCCACTGGACCACCAGGTACATGCGTTATTATAATAATGAGGAGATTGGGGTGGGTGGGGACCGCTAGCCCTCAGGGACTTGCATTAATATATAAATTGAGATTGGGGGCCTGGGGGGGACCACTAGCCACCAGGGACTTGCATTAAGTTATTTCCAGCCGAGATCGGGGCTGGGGGGGCCACTAGCCAGTAGTCAATGTTCAAGGGTGCAGCTGCAGCCCAACCACCTTGCAGCTTGTGGCACGCCTCACAGATGTGCCATTTGTTTGGCGCACTGCCACTGTTGCCGCAAGCTGCTAGATTTAGGCACTCACCCTGCCTGATAGTGAATCAGGTGCAATGTCCCTGATGCACCGGCAATTGATTCAAGCTGCCATTGACAAGTTTTGTGAATCAAGCTTTCTGTCTCTGTGGTTAGGTAGTGCATAGGGTTGGCTGGATATACCAGAAAGCATTTTTTCCTGCTGACAATTTTCTATATTTTTATTTTCCTATGATTTCATCTATGAAGAGACCATCATTAATAAACAGCTAATGTACAGAGCAGCTATGCTAGAAGAAAAGCTGAAGTAGGCCCATAAGAAGAAGAAGGCAAATGTCGCCACTAGCCACAGTGAAAACACCATGAGATTAAATGAGGAAGGTAGAAGAACCAATGAAGGAAACAAGAACAGTACGGAAATGGAATACCGAAAAAGAAAACATGAAGGTGTATCCCAGTGAGAAATAGTTTAAAGGAGGAAAAAGATAGCAAGAGTGTAATGAACACCTGTGGCAGTCTGTAGCTAGGAACTGAGAATAGATTAATTACACTGTGAGAATCACAGAAGGGAAATAAAGAACTACATGACACATCAGACAACCCAAACCAAACAATGAATGGATCAAAACACAGGAAGACAGTGGTCATGGGTGACTCAATCACGTGGTTCACAGATGGGTATGCTTTAGATATGATCAAGGAATGTAGAGGCGACCCCCTTGGAGTAATGAAGAGGGTGGACAGAGGTGTAAGAGGTTAGAAGATGATTATGAGGTAGCTTGGGCCCAGACCATGTGGGGCCTTTATGTCAACAAGCATACCTTTAAGTTGATGTGTCACCAAAGTGGAAGCCAGTGTGGATCATCCAATCTATAGTAGATGTTACTGAGGCAGGTTCCACTGTAGCCAAATGAACTGGTGCAAAATAGGGCTTGTTCCAGATGTTTTAGAGGTGGAAAAATCCACTGTGGACTACTCCTGACACTTGATGTTCCAGCATCAGCTTGCAGTCCACACTGACCCCAGATTCCTAAATCCATATACAGCTCCAAGTGGGGTGCCATTTAAAGATGGTAGAAGATGACCCACACTGACTTGGTTCCACTAGAAGCAGCTCCAGCTTTGATGGGATAAGGCAAAAACCAGCAGGTGGCCATCCACTATGGATTTCAGTAAGGCAATCAACTCTAAGACTGTGGCATCCCCATTCATTGCACTAGATAAATAAAACCAGGTAGCATCAGCCTAGCAATGAAAACCTAGCCCATATTATCTAACGATCTCCCTCAATGGCAGCATGTACACAGTAAACAACATGAGAACCAGGATCAACTCTAAGCCATACCTCAGCAGAGTGTAATGCTATCTTAGATGTGAGAACTAATGCCACCTGCTACACCCTGCCAGACAAGTAGGACTCACACCACTGTAACAATCCCCATGAGTCCTACATAGTGCCTAAGCTTTACCAATAGAACCCCATGGTCTACTGTGTGAAAGGCTGAGAATAGATCCAGCAGGACCAAGATAGAACAAATTATGCCTTCCCTCACATGAGGAGATCATGAAACACCTTAAAGAGTGTTGTCTCTGTGTTATGACAAGGCCTGAAACTAGACTGTAGAGGCTCATAGATGTGATTACATTCCATTCAGCTCTCCAACTGTGCCACTACCACCTTTTCAGTTACAGTACCTTTCCTAAAAAGAGAAGGTACAAAACAGGTCTCTAATTTGCCAGGACATCAGGGTCCAACAATGTTTTTTTATGTTATCTTGCACGTGCAGCTAGACAACATATTGGGGTTGCAGTGGAAAAGCAGGTTTTGGAGGCACGGTCGTGTTGTGGCCAGTGGCACCACTGCTTTTTAGGGCAGGGCTCCGTGGCACGAATTAGATTGCATGCTGTCTATAACAGCAGTTGCAAAATGTGCCACCAACTTCAAATGTTTTAGCCACTGCAATGAGGAATCGACCCCTCATTGTGGGGTGTGCCTTGCCTGGTGTAACATTTCAAGAAACATGGCAGGTGGCGGCTCACCACCCGCCATCCACAGTACCTAGGAAGCCGACATGGGGGTGCCCAATCCCCCTGTCAGCATTTGTGACTCCTTTACTGATGTGGTCTGTCGAGGGGGTGCCCAAGCCCCCTCGACATCATGCCTCTGAACACAGATATGCTTACCGCCGGGGGTGCCCAAGCCCCCTGTTGGCATGTTAATCCCCCTCCCCATTTTCCTGCTGCTGACCCACCCTGATTGTGTGCCACACTGGGAGCCCACCCCAGTGTGGCCAAACCTGTAAAAAAAAGAAAACAGCCTGGAGTGAATTTTTTTATTTTTGTTACCTGAAACAAAGGAAATGGTCCCTCGCCGTCCTGTCCCCTTCCCCAGCATGCAGCCACCCTCTGCGTATCCCACCTCCCCACTCCCCCTCACCCTATATTGACCTCCAGAGCCTGGCGCAATGATCTTCGGTGGACTGGGAACACGTCTGCACTCTTTAAAGCCAACTGAGAACTGAAGAAATGTCGATAAGCCTTATAATGGCATAAATGTTTTTTTTTTCAACTTTGGTGCATATCTCAGCCATTTTTGTGAATTTTGACAGCAAATTTTCAACATGGGGTTTTTGGGACCCCACTTCATGAATTCAGTCACTGTCATCTTGTTATTCAGTCCTGAAAGGTGATTTTGTGGTCACCACACGGAATCATCTTTTGGGACTGATTAACGAAATGATAGTGTGACTGTTCATGAGGTGGGCCCCCGAAAAGCCTATGCTGCAAATTGGTTGAAAAAATTCCAAAAAATGACCGTGTTATGAGCATGCATTGCTCAGTTTCCACACACGCTTGTAACTTTGAGAATGTTTAATGTTTTTACTCCAGATTTTCAACATTGCCATTTTTTCACACCTCCTTGTGAACAGTACAGCTGTCATTTTCCATATCCTGCCTGAAATGTGTTTCTGCACATCTGGCGCACAGTGGCGTAGTCACCGTAGGAAAATAATGTTTGGGATAGAGTAAGAAAATCACAGTAACACTGTTCATGAGCAGAGGTCCCAAAATCCCTATGTTGAAAATTTGGTGAAAAAATTCCAAAAAAATGACTGTGTTACGAATATGCGTTGCAGAGTTTCCACGCACGCTTGTAACTTCGAGAATTTTTAATATTTTTCCTCCAGATTTTCAACATTGGCATTTTTTCACACCTTATGAACAGTACCACTGTCATTTTCCACATCATGCCCGAAATGTGTTTTCACACATCCGGCGCACAGTGGTACTGTCACTGTAGGTAAACAATGTTCGGGATAAGACAATCATAGTAACACTGTTCATCAGCAGAGGTCCTGAAATGCCTATGTTGAAAATTTGGTGAAAAAATTCCACAAAATTATCATGTTACAAGCATGCATTGCGCAGTTTCCACACATGCTTGTAACTTCGAGAATTTGTAATATTTTTACTTCAGATTTTCAACATTGGCATTTTTCCACACCTCCTTATGAACAGTACAGCTATCATTTTCCACATCCTGCCCAAAATGTGTTTTAGCACAATCTGGCGCACAATGACGCAGTCGCTGTAGGAAAACAATGTTCTGAAGACAGTAAGAAAATCACAGAAACACTGTTCACAAGCAGAGGTCCCAAAATGCCTATGAAGTTGGTGAAAAAATTCTACAAAATAACTATGTTACAAGCATATGTTGCGCAGTGTCCATGTACAGTTGTAAGTTCAAGAATTGTTTATACTTTCACTCCAGATGTTCAACATTGCCATTTTTGCACACCCTCCTATGAACAGTACAGCTGTCATTTTTCACATCCTGCCTGAAATGTGGTTTCGCACATCTGGTACACAATGGCACAGTCACTGTAGGAAATCAACGTTTGGGACAGATTAAGAAAATCATACTGCCACTGTTCATGAGCAGAGGTCCTAAAATGCCTATGTTAACAATTTGGTGAAAGAATTCCAAGAAAAGACTGTTATGAATGTGTGTTGCACAGTTTTCATGCACGCTTGTAACTTTGAGAATTTTTAATATTTTTATTCCAGATTTTCAACATTGCCATCTCTTCACAGTTCCTTATGAATGGTGCAGCTGACATTTTTATGTGGTGCAGAATGGCGAGGTCACTGTGGGAAATCAACGTTCGGGACACATTAACAAATTCACAGGGACACTGTTTATGAGCAGAGGTCCCACATGCTTTCATGAGGTGGGGTCACAAAATGGCCATGCTGAAAATTTGGAGTGCAAATACCAGTAAATGCCAAGGGCATTAGGGTTTCTAACCATAACGTCCCACTCTGTACAGACTAACAGGTGTCAGGGTGTGCCTTTGGATTGCTGGCTGTAATGCTCATGCCATTGCACCCCCACCCCCACCCTGCAGCCACTGACTTCGACTCTTTGGCCCCAACGTTCACCCCATTCTCCTATGTTGCACCCATCTCAACATACTTCCTTATGAAATGGGGTGAGCGTAAGGCCCGATGATCCCAAGGCACAATGCAACACTTGTCAGAGTTTACAGGGTAGGGTTAGGTAAAATTGCATGAGCGTTATGGCCAATGACCCAAAGGCACACCCCAATGCCTGTCACTCTCTGCAGGGTGGGTTGGGGTTGATGTCGGTTCTATACTTCACTGCCATTCCTATTATGCATCTCTCTAACGCCTGTACTACCAATGCCAATGCCAGCAAGATAACATTCGGCATTGACAAATGCTTGTTTCAGAAGGGTTCTCACCACCACCATCTTCAGTGTAATTGGAAAAACTCCCCCACCCCTCAAGAAACACCCAATGATCTCAGCAAAGATGAGACACGGGGCCTCCCAACTCCCAAGCATAAATTGGATGAGCCCTGAATGGATCCAAATGAGAGTAAGTAGTGTACAGCCCTGAGCTCACCCTAGAAACCTCTTCCACCCAACTGTCTCAAACTCTCCTCACAGAAACATTTCCCTCCAACACCCATGGCCTGATTCACAAAACTGAATGGGTGCTGCAAGGTGCCTGCAGCAAATGAAATTGATGCAAGGGGCATCCTGCATTAAACATTGCACTGACTGTGATAGAGGTATGCAGGCTGTGGCAACCTTGGGACCCCTTGCAGCAAATAGGGCCTACACCAGCCCTGCACATGATCAGGGGGTGTGCCATGGTGCTAGAGGGCTTGTGGCAGATGCAAGCTGCAGAATCACCTACAGTGGGATTCAGGAATCCCCCCAAAAGGGTGCACAGTCTGTGACAGAACATCTCCAGGTCTGGTCTAAAGGTCTGTGTGCCAACCCTGGAGCTACCACTGGGTGGGAGGGAACCTATGCCCCCTGGTGAGACTGCTCTCCCATGGTATTCCATGCCCCCACAGCAACTGGAGATGTCAGTAGAGTGGTGCGCACAGGGCCCCCTCATGGTGCCAGGCATGCAGCGTCCTCAACAGATGGCACAGGCATGGCAGCAGCCATGCAATGTCCCCATTGGGGAGCTGTTGCACCCCCCAATGCACCTTTACCCTACTGCCATCCTTGTCCCCTACCCCATCCCACATGATCCTGCTAGCCTCCAGGCATGCCTCCATCAATGGGTGCTGATGCTGCCAGATTGCCCCACAGCTTGTGGAAAACTTCTCCCGTGCACCTTGACTTTGATGCATGGCAGCATTTGCTACAAGCTGCAGGAGTCTGGTGCCAGGGCTCCTCTTGATTGTGAATTGGGTTCAGGGTCCTTGGCGCATTGGAGATTGACACAAGCTGCAGTTTGCCGCAGCTTGTGTTGGTGTACTAGGGGCTTTGTGAATCATGCCCCTAATCTCTATTACTGTCATATCTCTGATGCTAGTGGTGAGGCAAGGCAAGGAACATTTTATTTCTATGGTGCCCTTTCCGTAGGGCTCAGGATGCCACACAAAGCATGCATAATAATCAGCTACACATAAAATCAATAAATCAATCAAAATTCCACTTAAATAACATAATATCCCAGCAATACAGGTACAACAAATACCTTGCTAGGTAACTTCCAGTTACAGTAGAGCAGCTGAATTAGATCAGGCAATAAGCAAGGTTAAAAAAATTATATTTCAGAGCCCCTTTGATGGCCCTCACTGTGCTGGCAGATCTGATATGCAACAGCAAAGCATTCCACAAAAATAAAACAAGTGCAAGCCCCTTAAACAATCTGTCCCTGAAAATTTTCAGCCTGGATCATGGGACCAGCTGTAAGCCAGCATTAGGTATAGCAGAGAGGGCAGACTAAGGAAAGTGGGGTCAGAAGATCTTTTACGTAGTCAGGACCTCGATCACGCAGGGTCTTGTATACCAATAAGCATATCTTGAAATGGATATGCCACTGAAGAGGCAGCCAGTGCAGTTCACACATCACTGGGGTGATAAGGTCTCTACAGATGGATCCAGAGATCAAATTAGCTGAGGCATTCTGGACCAGCTGCAGGCAGTGCTTCAGACTGTCAGCCAACCCTAGGTAGAGGGCGTTACAGTAATCAAACCTGAATGTGATAAAGGCATGGACTACTGGACCAGGTCACTGGATGCTAGATATTATTTGATTCATTATATGTTTTGAAGATGAAAGAAGCTAATACGAACAAACATTTGGTCACTGCTGTGGTCACCCTTTTCCCTCCTTTCTCAAGGGTGCACATGTTTAGGTCCAGAAGCATCTCCTCATATGTCTTGCCCCTAGTCCACGGACTATTTTGGTTGTCTTGCGCTATATTCCCCCCACTTTTTTGAGTCTCTCCTCAGGACTCCAGTACCTTCCTTGCACAGTATTCCAGGTATGGTCACACCAGTGACCTCTACACTATGGCTTCTATTGCTTATTCCCCTCCTTAGGAATCTTAGCATTCTCTTTACCTTACCCACAGTGGTTTTACAGTGTGCTGCTGTGTTTAGGTTCTCTAATATAATGGCCCCTAGGTCCTTTTCCTCCATGGTGCTTTCCAGTGCAACCCTCCCATTTCATAACACACTCTTGATTTCCTTTTCCCAATGTGTTATCACCTTACATTTTTAAGCAAGAATGCACTTCTTTTGGCTTTTACCACTGTCTTTACTTCAGCTGTGAAACACCTGGGGGTCCTTGTCTTTTTTATCTTTGATACCCTCCCACCTGAGCGTTCTGCTGCCTTTAACATTGCTTTTTTAAATTCTTCCCATTTTTCTCTACCCCTTCTATGCAGTATGTATTAATCTCCCTGTGCTTCTATGTAACAGTACCCTCTTCCTGACCAAATATCTTTGTCTCTTTGGAGGTCCCTATCTAAACCTCCAGCGCTACTGTTCTATGGTTGCTGGAATACACCACAGTATTAGCCACAGACACTGCCAGCTATTTCCTGAAATTTCTGTGATATTTCCAGAAATATCTGATGCTTTTTGCATTTAAGTAGTAGGGGCAGCAGAGAGAAACTCTTCAGAAATTTCACGAAATATCTTGAAATAGCTGGCAATGTCTGTGGCTACCACTGTAGTATTACTTGGCATTCAAGACAAAAGAAGGCTATTTGCCCATCCAGTTTGTCTCCCACTCCAAGTGGGTGTACTGTATTAGGCCCCTGTGCTAGTCCAGTTCAAGTGTTTATCCAATTTTGTTTTGAAACTATTGAATGCATGTCAGTTAATCACTTCTTTGGCTAATTAATTCCAGGAGACAGCTGCCCTAATAATAAAGAAATTATTCATTTTTTTGGTGTTTGCCTCTGGAATTAACAATTGTTTGTCATGTGATCTAAGATTCAGTGTTCTATGATTATATTTAAGTCCACACATTGATGTTAAGTCTGGATCTTGAAGGATTTTATATAACTGCAATAGCTCCCCCCTTTTTCGTCTGTCCTGGAGTCTAACTAGATCGGTTGCAGCCAATCTATCTGTATATGTCTGTTTTCTGAGATAGGGGACAAGCTTTGCTGTTCTACACTGGACTCTTTCAATTAAATCTATATCTCTTCTAAGATATGTCCTCCAGAATGGGGAGGCGTAGTCTAGATGGGGTGAATGTAGATTCTATACAGTGGTAGTATACACAGTTTGTTGCATGAGATAAATGCTTGCTGTATACCTGTTAATAATATGTGTGCTCTCTGGGTTATTTTGTTGCACTGGTCCTGTGATGTTAATCTATTATTTACTATAACACCAAGGTTACGTATCCTGGTTCAAATACATTTTATTCTCTATAGCCCATTGTTCTATACTTTTTAAATCATTCACAAGGGAGCAGTAATTTGTAACATAGTCCATTTTGCCCTGAGATTGGTATCATCCCATACTTGGGTAAATAATTGACTATGTTGTTTTTCAAGTCACTTATGAAAAGTCCAAACAGGACAGGTCAGAGGACTGATCCCTGGGAAACCCCACTACTAACCATACACTCCTCAGAAAGGTGGCATTTATTCTTACTTACTGAGATCTTTCTCTGAGCTAGTTCTTTATCCATCTAGTCAATCCTTTATCAAGTCCCATATTCATCATTTTTTGCAAGTGGGTTTCTTCATTTGCATTTGCTTAGTGGTGTAAGTAGTATGATTGAGCTAACCACTTAGCGTTGTGGTATGGGGCTTTTTGAATATGGCTACGGCCACTGTCGGGCCCTCTATATTCACTTAGTGCAGTGCTACACCTATTAGCGACATGCTAAGCATTTGAATATGGGGGCCTCAGGCACCCATGTTCAGATGAGGATGAATGCACCCCACAAAGGACAGCACCCAAGTCAGCACACAGGCATCTGTGCTGTATATATTTATCTGAAAATTGGTAACTGGGAATGCTGAGCCGAAGTTCTTTTCCAGGCATGACCAGGGGGAGGGGGAACTTGGTGGTACACAGTCAGGGGACAATCAATGAGGGAAAAAAAAAGACAAGATAAATAAGGTCATAAGAATTGCAGGTACAAAAATCAATGAGACAAACAAGATACCATACTGCAATGAAGCCCTGGAGCACATAAATACATACAGTGAATAGGAGAAGGACAAAAACTGACTGAGATCTGTACATAAGGTGCCAATTGGATTAAAATATCAGAAACATAGAAACACAGAATGTGATGAAAGATAAGGACTGCATGGCCCACATAGTCTGCCTATTTCCCTACCTACCTACCTAAAACTTCAGATCCTAATTGATCTGCAGCTTACCTTCGCTTTCGTACCACTAGGGTTGCCTTCTGTCTATCCCATGTATTCTAGAATTCACCCACTGTTTTTGATCCCATGACCTATGCAATTATCTAACGGGGGAGCAGAGGGGATGTAGATAGGGGTCCACCATGGTCAGGTAACTGCACAGTGAAGGCAGGTACAAGTTAAAATAAAATGAAATCACAGAAGTATATTTTTACATGTGCTGCATCCCTTGCCATTGCTTGCTGCATGTCTAAATATACAGCTGGGGTAGTACCACGCAAACTGCACAGGCACAGCACATCATAGACCCCTTATTGCAGCAGACACCCAGCAGGAAAGGGAGATAGCACAATCCCAGTGGCAAGAGACACTGAAAGTTGCCTCCAAAGCAAAATCTCCTGTTGCAGTTAGTCTTTCTCCCAGCTAAGTCCCTTTTCTTATATATTTCCTATTCTAGCATCACACTGCCATGGATCACCACACAAGTGAACTTATTACAAGAGAACTGAGGGGAACCTGTGTGGATCTGAACTCTCAACCTCTTGATTATCAGGTTGTAAACCTTTCTTTTTTTTTATAATTTAAATTTTATTGATTTTACGCGCCACTGTCATCAATTTCACCAGTACACAGAAATGAACCTCATTGTAATTATTACCATCATCACAACAGGTTTCAGCAAACATATGATAAAATACATAAAAGGCGCAGTAAAAAGAAAACTCCCCCAGCCCAACACAAAAAAAAAAACACTATACCAATACCCTTTTCTCCCCACCCCCCCAAGGTTACAATCAAATACATGATACAAAGGTACTCCACATGAAGAAGAGTAAAGATAAAGAAAACAAAGAGAAAAAAAGAAGCGAAAGGACATTGGCTTACTGTATTGCATTACAGTTTACACTTTCAAACTTCTCAGCATTGAATCCAAGCGACCCCATAATGACATGAAGGCATTTAGCCTTACACGCATGGAAGCTATATGCTTTTTCCAATTGTAAGGCTAGCATACACTCCCGGTGCCATTCTAAGAGAGAAGGACAGCCCTCAGATGACCAATGCCTTAAAATTATTAACTTCATAACAGCAGCAGTAAGTGACACATGAGCTCTCCAAAATTTAGAGGTCATATCCGGGAAGATTTGCAATAGACAGATTTCAGGGGTGTTCATACTATAAGAGCCAAGGATAGGGCATACAAATCTATTAATGGCCTCCCAAAGAGTGCGAATCTTCGGGCACTCCCAAAGCATATGCAATAGAGAGCCCTCCTCCATCCTACAGCGCCAACATAACGGGAGCTTTGCTTTCCATCAGTAGAGATATGTAGAGCAGATAAAGATGGTGCATGATATTAAATTGAACCATCCTGAGTCTATCTTGCTTAACATATTTATAAATGGAGCTCCATAGGTTCTTCCAAAACTCCGAGGAGTCCCTGATACCCAGCTCCCCGACCCAATAATAACACACCCCGGATGGGATTTTATTATCCCATTCTAAAATTTTACTGTAAACTTTGGAAACGGCATGGGGCTGCGCCGCCACCCTGAACAGACAGTCCATATCTATGGATTGACCGTGCAGAGTAGAGGGAGACAGGACCCTGAAACACGGCATTCTTAAGCTGGAGCCATTTGAAAACAATTGTCCACAACACCAAAGCACCTTTCTCATATAATCAAAAGACCGTGGTTCATTCTGGTCTAAAAAATCTGCTACGGTTATATGGCTGATCTGAGGCCAGAAGGATGGAATATCGGGACCCCACCAATCTTAAAAATGCACATTTTCAAATATAGGCTGGGCATCTAGAGTCCACCACTTAAGACCTAAATGTTGTTGCAACTGGAGAGAGAGCTCTTAGTGACCACCCATGGGATTATTCTTTAGAGGACTCGGGATATTCGCAGGGGAAAGAAATAATAAAGCTCGTAAGGAACACACTATTCCTTTTGCTAGATCACTCTCTATATCGTACCAAAGAGGCCTATAGTCCATGAGCTGATAGCCCCTAGTCCACCAAGCAAGTTTACCAACACGCTGAGCCAGGTAATATGTAAACACAGAGGGAGCAGCCAATCCTCTCCTACTTCTTAGGGCTGTCAAATTGTTATAGGACCTGCAGATACGCTTTCCTTGCCCTATAAAGGAGCTGAACATTTTTTGCAACTTGACAAACCACTTTTTTGGGAGGTAGACCCCGAGCATTCCCAAGGGATATAAAAGTCTGGGTAGGACATTCATTTTCAAAAGGTTTATCTTACCCCAAAGAGTCAGAGCAATGGACCGCCACCTGGTTAGGTCCTCTGCTACAGACTGAATAAGAGTATTCAAATTCTCCTTAATCATTAAAGAGAGATTTGTGTTAATCTTGATACCCAAGTATGGCAACGAATTAGCTTCCCAACCCAATCCTAAGAATTGCAGATCTGCCCTTGTCACTCTCCTATTTAAAGGGAAAATCTTAGTCTTAGAGTGATTTAGTTTGTAACCCGATATCTTAGAAAAACAATCAATTTCATCAAGTATCGCTGCTAGCGAAGTATTTGGCTGCACAACATGCAGTAATACATCATCTGCATAGGCTGAGCAGACATAGGCCTTACTACCTACTTTGATCCCCTTGATCTGCGGGTTTCCCATTAACCTACATAGGAATGGCTCAATATAAATGTTAAATAATAATGGGGATAACGGACATCCTGCCTAGTACCCTTTCTAATCTAATAACCTGTGACAATACCCCATTGCATTTCACTCTGGCAGAGGGTAGAGAGTATAAGATTTTGACCCATTTTATAAAAGCATCCGGCAATCCAAAAGCCGACATGGTAGAAAAGAGATAGATCCAGGAAACTCTATCAAAGGCCTTTTCGGCGTCAAGTGAGAGAAGCACTGCAGGACTGTCTGAGTCTCTAACCTCTGCCATGAGATGCAATAATTTTCTAAGGTGATCCTGGGGAAACCTCCCCTTTATAAAGCCAACCTGCTCCCTGCAGATCAGCTTGTCCACTACTTTAGACAATCTGCCTGCTAATATCTTCGCTAGAATTTTAACATCCGTATTTAACAAAGATATCTGGCGGTAACTATTAGGATCAGATGGGTCTTTGCCTGGTTTCAGGATTAGAGAGACTATTGCCTCAAAAAAACTAGGGTCAGAGACACCATGATTGTACCAATACTCAAAAACCTCTAATAGAATTGGGGCTATTTGACATGAAAAGACCCTAAAAAAATTATTGGGATACCCGTCAGGTCCCGGGGACTTGTCAGGGGGCATCTGTTGGATAGCTTGGCATACCTCCGAGAGTGTTATGGGAGCACCTAGACTAATAGCTTCATCCGCTGAAATTTTTGGGAGACATGCAGACCCTAGAAAGTTACTGATTTCTGATTCTGAGGATCCCCACGAGTCCCGTGAATAAATTTTTGAAAGAAAGCTCTAAAGGCCTCTGCCATATCAACCGACAGACAAAACTTGACCTCCCTGAGAACAACAGACTCCAGGAAATATGATGCGCCAGGTCTAATTGCTTTATCCGCATAGCTAGGAGCTTTCCAGCCCTCTCCCTGAATCTAAATATTGAAGCTTTGTACGGAGTAATGCAAGCTCAGCTTTTGTTGGACCAGCTCGAATATTGCGCCTGCAATTTATGCAACCTAATCCTCTCAGAGTCAGATGAATGATGGGATATACTCAACTCAATTTGCTTAATCTGGGTCAATAAGGAGTTCATCATCTCTCTCTGAGTATAATTTTTCCTAGAAGAGATCTTAATTAGCTCACCTCTTACAGTACATTTTAATGCGGCCCAGACCAAATCCTTTCGAGTCACTGACTGTTGATTAACCTGAAGAAACACCTCAATATGATCCCTGATTATTTGTAAGTATGACTGCTCTTTTAATAACTGACAATTTAGCCTCCATTGTGGAGATCGTTGGGGAATGGTTAGGGACCTGCACAACACACTTACCGGGGCATGGTCTGAAATGACCCTGACTGAGATATCTGCCTGAATTATGTCGGGGATCAGCAGGGCACTGACTAAAATATAATCTATTCTCGAATAAGACTTATGAACAGGAGAATAAAAGAATATTGGCGTGCTCCTGGATTAAGAATACGCAAATATCCATTAGTGCAGTGCTCTCATGAAGCCCTTAATGCTCTCTGTGCAGGGATAGGCCCTTCGTCTGTTAAATGTCCTGTCCAGGTCATTTTGGAGCACAAGGTTCCAGTCCCTCAATAATTATTGGTTGGTGTGAACCAGAAATTACCCGAGGCAGCAGCTTTGTATAGAAAGGGGAATCCTCATTAGGCCATAGACCGAGCCCAACAGTATTGGCTCAGAGGCCACCTGTGCCTGTACAAACATAAACCGCCTTCAGGATCCCAATATTCTTCCAGCAACTTAAAGGGACACCTTGGCCACAAGTATGGCCACGCCTGCCCTTAGTTGAGGCCCCAGCACCAAATACCTGGGCAACCCACATCCTCCTGAAATACTGTATGTCACACTTGTTCAGGTGCTGCTCTGAAGGAAGGCAATATGTGCCCCAGGTGGTACAGATGCCTTAATATTACTTGGTCGCTAGCCCTATCCTTGTCTCCTTTCACATTCCAACTAATGAATTTGAATGTCTGGCTCATATGAAAACAAGATATGGATTCAAGTTAGGCCTGAAATAAAACCTAGGAAATTTATCCTCATATGTAAGGCCCAATATGGCCATTAATGTACCCTCATACCGGACAGCAAGAAAGCTCCCCAGTGGATTGCAACCTTGAACGTTATTAAAACCCACCCCATCCATTAAAGACCCCCAAAACCCCAGCCACCCCACCCTCCCCACAACAGCATAACAGAAATATATATACACCACTTCCTCCCCTCTAGTACACACCCCCCAGTTCCATTGAACTGCCCTCCAAAATATCACCTGCCACATGATAACCATACTATCAGCCCATAACACCCAGCCACCCCGGAGCCCCAGCCACCCACCATATTTAATAGCCATTCACTCAATCGACCCAACTGCAGCCACCAAATCCTGGTATATTGTATAATGTTAGAACAAAACCCTTTCACAAAAAAAGTATTAAAGCAATATACTGAGTCCTGTCGTTGGTTGAACAGAAGCACCACAAAAGAGCACTGCTACATGTGCAGCAAATTCAGTCCAGTTCAAGTCTATGAAAGATTAAAGCCCAAGTGCATCCGAACCGAGATCGCAGGTGGACTGGTGGCAAAACTAAGACACAGACCATGCCAGGATTTACAATGTGTCTACGAGAAGTTGCATCATAGCGTCTCCATACAATGATTCCATCCTGTGTAGAAAAAAAAAAAAAATTAATTTTTCTTCCAGCTACCAAGAAGTATTATGCCTTAGCCTTCATGAGTCCATCATAACCTTAAGCAAAGCGCATCATATTAGTCCCACATATCCACATCTCCTGGAATATGTTCATCCTGATGCCTCCAACCGATCAAAGAGTGCGGCAAGAAAATAAGCTCCAAGACCAGTTTACTAGATGATACTTGCTTAGGACCCAGTAGCCCTATGGATAGTCATTTAAAAGGTCAGGAGGAGCGTTGCAGCTCCTGTTGCACCTCAGAATATGAATCAAATGAAAGCCAGTTCCTTTCCAGTTTAACCATTAAGACTGCAGGATATATCTTACCCTGAAGGGTTTGGAAGCAGCAACAAGTTTGATCACGATGAGGATGTAGTTCTACCGCTTCATCTCACCGAGTGAGGAAGATCTTGTATCAATCGGATGCGTTTGCCCTCCCAAAGCAGCTCTTTCATGCCTTTCACTTTATCCAAAATGTGCTGTTTATCGAGATAATTGAGAAACTTTATGATGAATGGCCTGGGAAGCTGATCCGGCGTAGGAGGGGGCGCAAGGCCTATGTGCTCTTTCAATTTATGTATTCCCTCCACCTGAGGACCCGCAATCTTAGAACAAAGCTTCTGAATAAAGGGTATCAGGCCTCCCTCTTCTTTTTTCAGGGATGCCAATCACCACAATGTTGTTCGCCTGCTGCCCTCCAATCCTCAGTTTGTCCTCAGTTTCTTAAATCTTCGTTTCACAAGCACTAATTCTGTCTCCTGGCAGGTCTGCTTATTTTCAAGGGAGATTACTTTAGATTCCATGTCCCCAACCCTCTGCGATAATGCATCCATCGATTTTCTAATTGCCTGCATGTCGTCAGCCACTGAAGCGATCGTTGCTTGTAACGGCTGCATAAGCTCCAGAAACCGTGCCTCCAATAATGGGACATCAACTGTCGGAAGGCTTGATAGGCTAGCGGCCTGTTGTTTTGCCCTCTTCGTGGCCTTCTGCTTTTCCGGCGTCTGTGGGGGTGTATGTTTAGGCCTCGCCTTCTTGACAAACCAATCCATGCTGTCCGCTCCCTCGACAGTCTCCCACAGGTCTCTCCAACTTCTCAGATAGGGGTTTAAGCAGCTGGGTAGCGATCGAGCCTGAAAAAATTAATATTTTTAATCGGATGGCGAAGGAGCTCCGTGGGTGCACTGCTTACGCTCGGGCTGACATCACGTGACCTCTGTAAACCTTTCTACTACACCACCAAGCTGGCAAAGCAGTGGAGATCAGGTCTTTAGCTATAGAGGTTAAAGCCCTGACTGGGAGGTAGCCCTATCCATACCTGCCTCAAAGGCAGCCCCTGGAGGCAACTTTTGTTTAAAAAATGTGTTGTTTGCATTCCCAGTGGGTTAATGTCTTTGCTTCTGAGCACCATATTCAAATGCCAGCATGATAATGAGAACATGGCATGCGGTCATAATTGCATGGACAAAACCACACACATCAAGAATGCCACACGTTAATCAGTATGTGGCAAAATAACATTGGCACAACAAGCCAATCAGGAAAGAAAAGTGCACACTGGAGGAATATCTAACCCCCACACCCCCTGGACTAATTATAATCAACTCCATGGGGGGGGGGGTTAATGGACTTCAGGGAAAAAGGAATCCTCGGAGTGGGGGAGAATCAAACCACAGCCCCAGGTCCCCCGCTGCTGCCGGAGGCAGGTACCCTAGCCCCTCCACCATAGGAGTGACTCCGCCAGGCACTGTCCCTTCAGCATCTTTCATGTTCTGGCATGGAAGCATACAGCAACAGGGGTAGCAGTTCTTACTACACACAGAAACAACTCCTGTCACTATATAGCTATTCATGCTATTCCATGTGCGGTTTTGTCCATGCTATAATGACTCGAGTCCACTTGCATGCCATTATGTGGCCATTACTTTTATTTGTTTATTTGTTAGAAGCTCTGTGCAATGTTTCCATGTTATTTTATGCACAAAAGTATTGCACAGAGCAGTGTTTAGTGAACCCTTAAACCCCATAGCAGCTATAGTTTTTTTTTATTGTTTTATTTATTTACTTTTTGTTGACCGGGTAAGTGCACTAGACTAATCCTGCCTATTTTCAGGCACGACCCGGGGGAAGGGGATACACATGAATGCCAACTGACCTTGAACCAGATTAAGCTGTTAGTATTTTTAGTGAATGAGGGAAATTTGGCCAGGATACCAGGGAAATTCCTCTACTCTTTTCGATATGTGCCATGGGATCTTTAACATCCACCTGAACTACCACCAATCCAGGCAGATGGGACCTCGGTTTAACATCTCGTCTGAAAGACAGCACTTCAGAAGTGCAGCACCCCTCTCATGCTGCACTACAGTGTCAGTACTGGGATATTAACCCAAGTGCCAGATGCGGGAACTGAGCCCACAGCCCTCTGATCTCCCGGCCTCAGAGGCGAGTGTGCTATCTACTGAGCCACTGACACTGACTAGTGCATCTATAGTGACTATAGTGCATCTACACTGTATTCCCTGGTGCTAGTACTATCCCCTCCTTTACCAGATCCCAATTCCTGTCATAACCCTGTTGTTAGTGATGGCCCCCTCAGCAGTTGCATCATCATACACAGTGTTTTAAGCTACAGGTCTGGGTCTGTGTCCCACAAACCTGCTGCTCCATGTAGGGCATGAAGGATCAGCCCTAACTTTCTTCATGCAGGGATATTTTGGCCCTAGGTGAAGCACAAGACCGGTCATAACATTGTTTATGCAGGGCTCTCTATGTGAAGCAGCAGATCACTCATAACTTTCTTTACACCATGCCTTAAACTGGTAGCTTGAAGCCTCAGACCTGTGGGGCACAACCTCAGATATGTAGCTTAGCCTTGGGCCATGAGGCTAGGGGCTGGGGAGGGGTGATGGGCCTTATTGTTGAAAAAAACCCTAATGGCACTATTTCCTTCTTTTCTGGGTACTGAACATAAAGAATACATTAATGTAGTCTTTTGCAATGTCTATCTGCCTGACTCTCTGCCTGTCTGTCTATACCACCCCAATTAAACCAATTTAAGCTGTATAACACCCCAATTAATCCTCTATACCTCTGAAAATAAAGCTGTAAATCACTGAAAAAACACACACCCTGCATTCCCTGTGCAAAGCAGAAGATCCCTCACAGATTTCTTTGCCCAAGGCCCCAGTCCTGTAGCTTAAAGTAGCAGACCCATAGGGCACAGATCAGGTCCTGTAGCTTTGTCTTGGGTTATGAGGCTGGGGTGGGAGGAGGATTGGTTGTTAGGGTTGAAAAACACTCTAACACCACATTGCTCTCCTTTTGGGGCTACAGAACCCTGACACTGCATTAACATATATTTTTTAAATGAATTTCCTTACTTTTGAGAAAACAGTGTCATAACTTGCTTTGCCCAGGGCACTTTGGGCTCTACATGAAACAAAAGGTGAGCCCTAACTTGCTTCACTCACCTAGCAAAGCAGGATGCACAGTGCATTTTGGGCCCTGCTTGATATGGGTCCTGAATTCTAACTTGCTTAAAGAGCAGCTGAGGCCTTCAGGAGAACTTTACCAAAACGTAATATTTAGATACAGTCTAGCTTGTATCTCACATTAGTTCTGTATTTCTTCTCCCAGTTATTAATTACTGCAGTCATTTGCACGAAAACAGCATCTTCGATCCTGAAGAGCTCATCTATTCCTGTTGCTGTCTTCCTACTTGAGGTCATAATGCACTGCTTGAGACAACACAGTTACTCCCATAGCAACAAACTGTGATGTCATAACAGAGGCTTTTGACTTGAAGTAGGGAGTCAGCTGTAGAGATAGATGAACCCTGAGGGATAAAGATCAAGCATTCATGTAAATGTCCATAGTAATAAATACTGGGGAGGAGGACTCTTTAGAATATATATGGAATAGAAACTGAGTTGTACCTAATTATTATGTTTTTTAAAGTATTTTTAAGGCATCAGCAGCTCTTTAATTCAGGGTTGTTCAGGCCCTGCATAAGTGTCACATGATTCTGAACTTTCTTTAGGACTTTGTACTTTTTATGCATTAAACATTTTGTTTGTGTTGGACTTTGAAACATTTTTGAATTTTTTGTTGCTTTAAATATTTTTGAGTAGGCCTTAGAAATTTTTTTGCAACTTTTTTAGTCTTCTTTTTCTTTGTGTTGGAATTAGAAATATTCTCAAAATTTTTTTTTTTTTCTTGGTCTTAGAAAAAAAAATTACAAATATTTTTCACACTACTGTTGTGTGTTACCAAACAGTTGTACTGCCTGTTATGCACTCATGCTCAGTTTAAGTTCATCTCAATGATTTTCTGTAGAAAATCACAATGATTTTCTACTTAATCCACAAAATATTTTTTTAAATGAAAATACTAAGTGTAATTATTTGTTTTTAAAAATCAGCTGAGATGTTGATTAGACTGTCTTCAGATGAACCATACAGCTATCAACTTTTTTGGGGTAGGAATTATTTTTTTTTTTTTGCATTTTTTTCAGTTTAAAGTTGTGATCCATTATGAATATCAACTCAGAAAAACATTGATGATTTTTCTGCTATTTGTTTGGCATGACCACACCTGTGCCTGATTTTAAAATGTTAAGACATTATACTACAGGCCAGTTTGCATTCAAGTCACGAAAAGACCCTATTCTGATGCAAGCTCTAACTACCTGTAAGTTTCAAAATTTAAATCAGTGTAGTTTTCCTGCTATCAGAGCATAAAAAACCCTTAATTTTTGAATTGTTACATAATTTCAGAAATGAATAACTTCCAAACTGCTAAGTTGATTCACACAAAATTTGCTAAACTATTAGGGCTGGATGTTCAAACTACGCCATTCATAGGCGCAAGCCCTTGCGCTGCGCAAAATAGTTGCGCAGGGGTGTGTCTGGGGTGATATTCAAAGGAGTTGCACTATTGAGCAACTCCTTTGAATATCACCGCCCATCCACAGCCACTGTGCATGGCACAGTGGAACTTGCCCCACCGCTAGTTGACAAAGTGGAGCATTCCACTTTGACACAGTCCCACACAAAAGATTAATATACAGGTTAGCCAGCCTGGGAGTGGGTCCCAAGATGACAGCCTGGGTAAAGAATTGGCTGGAGAATAGGACACAGAGAGTAATAGTAAATGGAGTCCACTCAGAAGAAAGGAGGGTTACTAGTGGGGTACCGCAGGGTTCAGTATTAGGACCGGTCCTCTTCAATGTCTTTATAAGCGACATTGCAGAAGGACTGGAAGGAAAAGTATGTCTCTTTGCAGATGACACTAAGATCTGCAACAGAGTTGATGCACAGGGTGGGGTGGAAAGGATGAGAAGGGACTTGGCAAGGTTAGAGAATGGTCAAATGTATGGCAGCTTAGATTCAATGCTAAGAAGTGCAAGGTAATGCACCTGGGAAACAAAAACCCAGGGGAAGAGTACACAATGGGGGGTGAGATACTAACAACAACAAAAATGGAGAGGGACCTGGGGGTAGTCATATCAGATGACCTAAAGATGGGCAAGCAATGTGAGAGGGCAGCAAGGAGGGTGGGGGATACTGGGATGCATAGGAGAGGCATCACCAGTAGAAAACAAGTTATTATCCCTCTGTACAGACAGCTGGTGAGACCCCATCTGGAGTACTGTGTGCAGTTCTGGAGACCCAATCTCGCAAAGACATAGACAGGATGGAAGCTGTCCAGAGGAGGGCAACTAAAATGGTGCAGGGTCTGCACCGGAAGACATATGAAGAGAGACTTAAGGAGCTTAATATGTATAGCCTCGAGGAAAGGAGGGAGAGGGGGGACATGATAGAAACTTTCAAGTACCTCAAGGGAATCAACAAAGTCCAAGAGGGTAGCATCTTTCAAAAAAAGAGGTGTGCAAGAACAAGAGGGCACAATTTGAAGATGGGGGGTGGCTCAGAGGTAATTTAAGGAAGTATTTTTTCACAGAGAGGGTTGTGGATGCATGGAACGGCCTTCCGGAGGAGGTTGTCGAGTCAAAATCAGTGGTGGAATTCAAGCATGCATGGGATAGTCATAAGGCAGTTCTGGGGTGGGGGTAGGAAGAAGTAGGCTGCTGGTTAACTAGGATCTGCAGCTTATCCAGTAGGTAGGAAATCAATCAATCAATCAAAATCTTTATTTATTCAGGCGGACATCATTGAGCGAAGCTCATTTACAAGATGGACCTGATAGGTCAAGATCAAAATAAGGTACAGTAGCATACATAAACAAATACAGAGAAAGAGACAAAGACTTAAATATAAATAAACAGCTACAGTAATAAAAAAAAATGTATATACAAGCAAGGTAGCTAATGATTTTGGACCACAAAACAAAATAATTCAGACAGGTTTGACCCAGATGACTGTAAGGTATTGGGATTGTGGAATTGGTCAGGTTGTGTTGTAATTGGGTAGATACTTAAGCAAGTAGAAATGGGGGGATAAAAAAGAAAGGGAATGGCAATGGATTTTAGGGTATATTATAGCTAAGTTTAGAAAAGTATATAAACTGTGATAGAAAGAAAAAAATGGGGGGTAAGGGTAAGAGGGACTAGGCTTAGTGAAAGCAGTTGCATATCTCGGGAAAGAGACTTATGAAGAGCTTTTTAAAGGATGCTATAGGGATGAAGGTGTTCAACTTTAGGGTCTTCTGCAGAGAATTCCAGGTAGATGCTAAGAAGTAGCTGATTGCACATCTCCCATGCCGGGTACAGACTTTAGGTATCTTCAAGGTGATAAGGTTATTGCTTCTTAGGGCATATGATCTAGGTGTAGCCAGGGTAAAGCAATCAGAAATATAAGATAGAAGTTTGTTTGACAGAGCTTTGTAAATCCATAGTGCAGCATTTTTATTCCTCCTAAGGTGTAAGGATGTCCAGCCAACAGCATTATAGAGAGAGCAGTGATGAGTGTTGAAATGAAGATCTGTGATGAATCTTAGAGCTCTGTGGTACAAGGTATCCAATTTACTTAAATAGGACATAGTACAGTGGCCATATAGGAAATCTGCATAATCGATGAGAGATAGAAATGATGCCTGTATTAGTCTCTGTTTAGACTCTTTGGTTAGATAATGTTTGATTCTGAAGAATAGGCCGAGCCTCTGTCTGAGTTTTTTCAGGAGCTCCTCAACATGTTGAGTGTAATCAAGGCTATTATCAATCCATACCCCTAGATATTTGAATTTGAACAAAGTCTTCTTTAACCAAATAATACAAAGCTATGGAATACAACACACCAGTTCAGTGTGATTTTTAATAAAAAGCAATAAATCAAAAGAAAAGCAATGGAAAGCAATAACTGTAAAACATACAGAAACAAAAGCAAAACAAGCACAGCCTGGGGGTAAATGGCTATACCCTAGTACCGCTGCGCCTGAACCACCCTACAGCAGGTCCAAACAAGGTGAACTTCTCAGGTTCATGCTCCAACTGAATCTGAGATATCTCATGATATGGGTGCTAGGTGAAGGGCGCCTACAATAATGGTGACCCCTTCCCCAGCACATTGCAGGGATGGCCACAGGACAGTAGGGCAGCTGGAAGGGTGGGTGGGTGAGTATGGCAACAGGATGTCGCTATACATACATGTGTGGGAGGGTGGGAGTGGGCACATACAGCGAGGGGCAGGAGGGGATGCAGGGTTTTATTTAACTCTAAAAATTGATTAGCGTTTTCCTCACAAAAGTTCTAAAACATTGTGAAAATGCACAGCACATGCCTCGCTGTGTTTAATAAGCATAACACTTCCAGAAAACCTATATAAATGCTTTCTGAACAGTTAGTATTGCCCCAAGAAAAAAAACTGCTTATCAGTTATTTAAAACCCTTGGATGTGAGGAGTAGTGCCATGGTGAATTGCTGAGCCAACCCTGTGGCGTGGTGGGTGGGTTGCCGGTGTCAGTCCACAAGGTACTGGGTCCGGGCACTGGTACGATTTTGTTGCGCCCTGCCCGAACCTTTTTTTTAAATGTTTTCACACCCCCAACATGCACCCCCTGGAGTTGAGAATCCTTTAATAGGGGAGTGCAGGGGGGGTGCAGTCCCCCCACAGAAAACATAAAAAAAAACTAAGTCCCCAGCACTGTTTTGCTGTGCACCTGGGTGTCAGAGTGCCAAAAAACATTTTCGGCACTTTGATTTTGCGATAACGGCGATCGCCTTTAGGCTTTCGCCATTATCCCACAGAACTGAACCTGCCTCCTGAGTTCTGAGGACCAAGTTTTATAGCAATAGGCTCCTCCCTGAGGCCTCAGGATTCACCCTTTTCTGTTCATATTTTCATTTCTTTTGTTTGTATTCATTTATTTTTATGTACAGACATCAGCATGTATATTCATAGCTTATATAATCATTAATTCATATAGTAGGATCCTTAATTTAATTCTTTAGACAGAAAACCATATATTTATATGCTATTTCCCTTATTAACTTACAAAACCACTCCCTCATCCTGATAATTGACAACCAGGCATACACAAAAGAAGGTAAGAATGAGCTACTGGCTCCTTATACAAACACTGGAGGGCACTAGGTGAGACCTTAGCAACAGCAGCAACCTGCAGTACAAGGTAATATTGATTAGCTACATTCTTTCTCTTTTTAATGCAGATTTATAAAATACTTTTTCCCCACAGGGTTCTATTTTACCCACAAAAGTATTTATTTATTGTTTTTTTATTTATTACTTTTTGGGCCCCATCCAGTGCCGGTACCTCTGCCCCAGTCACGGCCCTCGCCTGCCTTCGCTGCCCACATTAGTTGCAACTCCCCGTGATACCCCCTGGCTTGCCCCCCAGGGCGGAGCTGCAGCACCAGCCCAAAGCACCACAGATTACAGGATAGATCAGGGGAGTCAGCCTCTGAGCAACTGTGGGCATGGCGAGGCAGTTTCCATCTAGGAGCTGGAGCGGTAATTTTTTCCCCCTGTAAGGAGGGGCGGAAATGTGCAATGATGCCTGTGTCTGTCACAACCCTCAGTAACTTGCTGACGCCGGCTGCTGTGGTACCCCTAGCCTCCACCAGGGGTCTCACCAGCACCGGACATACCCTGCACCCTTCCCCCAGAGAAGGAGAGCAGTCCACTGGACGCTCAATTCTTCTCCCCCTGCCGGCCCTCTGATGACCCAGGTCCCTTCCCAAACTCAGGTTGCCGGCGTCGCAAGCGGAATTCCAACAGATGCGCACAAAAGTATTTTTAATACATAGGCAATGCAGCTACAAATTGTTTGTTTAGGCATTTTTATTTATGTATTGTTCAGCTTTTTATTTTCAGGCAGTCAGGAGCACTGTGTACTGTTTTGAGTATGCGGTCCAAGAGATGGATTAAATTACCTGCCTTTTTCTTTTTGTTTCTTATTTTATCAAACAGCAAACATTCTGGGAGCATGGTTTGTGGAACAAGCAGTCAGACCAAACAACCCCACCCTGTTCTCTGCTGCACCCTGAAATGGGTCAAATAAAATAAAAGTCTCTACAAATATATTTTATAAAGCTGGGACTAAGGCTGACAGAAAAGGTTTTTCAACAAGATTATTTGCTCTTTCGGTACAAGGACATGAGAGGGGGCAGTGCAGTTATGCTGAGAATTGCAAAGCAAGGGGGGGAACACAACTGTCCTGCCACAAATATTCCTTTCTTATTAAAGCAATGCAAAAGGTTTACTTCACTGTATAGTGCTCCCAGGCACACAGAGGTGTATTTTACCTTTGTTTCTTTAACTAGGCTGCAAAGGTTGCCAAAGTGCATTCTGAAATTTCACAAAAGTGAAATTCAGACTTTCACCAAAATTCCGTCAGCAGAAGTTTAATATCGTACAGCCCTAGGTGCATTCCCCGAAAATATGAGCATGGTCTGCTCAGTGTGCCACATATTGTCTCTCGCACTAGGCCAAGTTTTGACTTTAGTATTTAGATTGTATCACTGGGGTTTTAAAAAATCTGGTCAGAATCTTCCAGGCATACAGTATTCCTGGTAGACTGGAGTAGAGGTGGATCTATTCGCTTCTAGAATGGCTCGGTCATATTCTTCATTTGACAGTGGGCCATTGAGTGTATGTGTTCACTTACCTCTAATAGTATCAGTAGAGATCAAGATTTGCTCTAGAAGTACTCTGTAGAAATGATATTAAGAGCTGTGGTTAAAGGTCTGGTAAGGGCCTGTCTTAGGAGAAGCAAATGGTGATGGTGGTTGGGAGTCTGGCTCCACTGAATTTCTCCTACTGAGTTTTGGTTGCAAGAAATGATGGACTTGTAAATATCAAAAAGTGATCTGACTGCTGTAGTTGGAAACTGTCTTTAACTATTTGGAAGGTAGACATCCCTTTTGCATTTAAGAACTTCAAAAAGACATTTAAGTCTTAATAGGAACCACCTATGATAACTTAGGCCCAGTTTAGGCCTAAGAATTTGGGCCTTGTGAGCTATTGCTGTATAGATAAAGAAATATTCCAACATGGCAGACTGCAGTCCCATTTTAGAGCAGCAATTTAAGTACTATAGGTGTAGGGAGAATGTTGTTGGGGGTGGGGTACATTTCTGGGACTTGAGAAAAGGATTTTTACCTGGACGTGTAAGGAGTTGTGTACTAGCTCTAAGGTTTTCTAATGGTTTTGGGAATCTGGTGACAGTCAGTATAGGGCCCTTCTTAGCTGAGCCACTTGAAAGTGCAGTTTAAAACTGGGTAAGGCCAAGCCTCACTTTTCCTGAGGAAGTTGAAGGATTAAAAATTTTATCCAAGGATGTTTGCCTTGCCAGATGAACCTGGAGACAGACATGTCCCTTTGGGGAAGGTCTGTCTGAGTGGGAGAGATGCGGAAGGTCTCAAATAAATAAAGTAATCTCAGCACTGTGCTCATGCAGATAACAGTAATATGCTGTAGGAAGTTGAAGGAGAGGAGATCCATGTCTGCATGTCTAGTTGGATCTGCTGTGTTAGAGGTGAATAATTAAGGGGATCATAATTTGTCAGGGCTTAGCAAGATGTGGATCCCCAAGTATTTTAGGAGGTAAAGTCCCATATGAAGAGATATAGCCATCTGAGTTCTGGTGCCAGGTGATAGTGAAATTGTAGGAACCTCTGTTGTATTCTGGTTAAGTTGAGAGAGAAAACACTTTTTTTTAAAGAAAGAACTTCACACAGTGAAGCTGGGTGAGGTGAGGAAAACTTCATCCAGCTACTCATAGTGCCAAGTCCCCAGCTTGGCACTGGTTTTACTGGTAAAGCCTTAATTTGTTCCAGTTGCAGCAGTCCAACCATATAGACTGCATATGAGTCTTTCTTACATGCAGTCTCAGTGGGGATACCCTTGCACAGGCAGGCAGTGGCAGAGGCATACTTAAAAGTCATGTATCTTGCACTGGGTCATTTTCTATCTGCCATCTAGTAGACCTGCTCATGAGTGCCTGCATGAAGTCTACTGGCTTATGCTAAGCAGCCTTAAAGACTTAGAGTAAAATGTTTAACCTAACCTCGATACACTGCTGCTTTACGAACTGGTATTCAAAAGTAGAGACATAGTAGATATGTCATTATTGCAGAAGTCTCTGTAAACAATTTCAGAGCAAAGACACCATGACCACTGAACTGCACAGAAGTGAGCCAAATCATTTTTTGGGGTATTATATGGCATCTTCATAAACTATATATGTCAAAGTGCTTTATAAAACAATTTAGTGTGGTACTGGTAATACAGGGATTGTATGTGCAGTAGTCATTTTCAGCCATTAAGCATTGACATCCACAAATGAATATGAATAATTACATTACTGTAGAATCAGTTTTATGGAAAGAGAAAATGTTAACCAAGACATCAGATGTACTTTGCTACTATTAGAAAAGTGTCATGGGGTCCTTTGCTTCCATCTAAACAACAACTACAGATAAGCAGTTGTTACTTCAAGTTTAACCTCTCATCTGAAGAATGGCCCCTTCAACTGGGCATTTCCCCCAGTACTGTACTGTACTGTAGAATTAGTGTTGGTTAAGACCCTGGTATAGGAACTGAACCTATAGTCCTCATTTTCAGAGGTACAGAAGCTGCAACTAGTTGAGGCATACTAACAAATTTGCATATTTTTTTGTGTATAAAAGAGCTTCTTATTGGTTGGTCCCAGTTTCTTCTCTTTACATCTGTATAGTATCGTTTTAAAATGCAGAAGCACCATTCGGCACTTGAAAAAGTGAAAAGGACTAGCACTAAATGTCCCACGTATATGACTTCTGGTAAGTTGTTTTTACTTTGTGTGTACCAGCCCTAATTTGAAATAGGGCCCAAAGAGCCAAAAATATGGTACTGAAATAATATGAAATGATTGGATCCTGTGTGTGTGTGTGTGTGTGTGTGCATACTGTAAGTATGCATGTATGTATCTGGAAATACAGACGTTGCTGACAAAGAGAAGCATAAGCACCTTGCTTTACCTTAAAGGTATATTTATTTATATTTCTCTCCATACTACAAGTAGCAGGGTACGTGGGAAGAAAAACAAAAAACTTTTAGGCAGTGTATGGGGCACTTTGAGAATTGTCTTTAAAATTGTAACAGATAGTTTTGGGGAAACTACAGTAGCTCAGGAGATTAATCTTGGGGCTGAGTAGATTCAGGAAGCCCTGTAAATCATTTGTGTAATTGGGGGGTGGAGCTGACAGAGGCTTTGTGCTTTCTAACAAGTGCACTCTAAATAACTCCCTTGCATATACTAACATGCCTGTGTCCCAGCAAGTGAGTGGAACAACAAAGGAGTGGAGCAAGTATTGGCATTTTAGGCATCAGCAGGCATCTGCAGGAGGCAGCAGGGAAGCATGGAACTCTGCTAGTTGACTAAGGTAAGGTACAGTACCTGGTTACTTCTGTTACACTCACAGCAGAGAAAGAGTAAAGGGTAGAAGGTAGGCCACTACTGGGAACAGAAGGACATGCTACCTAGGGTAAGGTGAAATATGGTTTCTAGTGGGGCAATAAGATAAAAGATCTAAAAATAGAAAAGAGGCAGGGGGAGCAGGGAGGAATTTAAAGAAGGCAGAAAACAGAAAACTCAAGAGTAAAAGGGAAAGTCAGGAGAGACCCCATCTGGGGTATGGTGACATACAGTAGGAAAGACTGCTAGGAGGTTCAAGGGGATAGAATCAAACATAGGGACATGGTGCAGTAAGGCACAGGAGGGAGAACATAATAGGAGTGGTACATTGCAGTGAATGTGGAGCAGAACTCTTCAGAGAGATGTTCTGGAGACTGAGGTGCTGCCCCATATGCATGCACCTCTCTGGGTTGAGGGAGATGGTCATTAGACTCTGGGCCAAGCTGTCCGGGATCCAGATGGCCTTGTCCCTCACCCAGGGGTGACCAAGTCCACTGCTGCTGCCCCAGAGGATGTCTTGGTTAAGGGGCAGCTTGACAGTGGTGGGCTCTGGGAGAGTTGGGTGGCAGGGAAGGGGCATATTCCTCCACAAGTGCCACTACACAACTCCTTCACCATTCTGGTAGGATGGGACTGCTGGTAGGTGGCACCAGTGGTAGTGGTAAGGGTGGATATAGGGGGTCACCTGAAAGGGGGAACCCAAGGTCAGTGGCAGAGAACCCCAACACAAGAAAAAGCAGCTGCAGGAGGGTGACTTGATCATTAGAGGAATAGATTTGGGAATGTGGTGTGGAGAGGGAGGTAAGGTGCCTATCTGGCACAGTGGGTCAGAGGGATGGTCAGCAGATCCTAAAGATTGTTAGCATGGCAGGACGGGGGGGGGCTGGATGTCATTGTCCACCTGGTGATCAATGACCTAGCTAGGGATGCAGCTGGGATTGTTCAAGGGACGTTCAGAGATCTAGGGAGGGTCCTAAAATAGGAAGAGTGAATGGCGGCCTTCACTGAGGTTCTACCTGTATAGAGCTGAGGAGAAGACAGGGAACTCCACATTAGAAGCTTCAACTCGTGGTTGAAGGAATGTTGAAGAGAGGAGGGGTTCAGCTACACTGGGGACTGGGGACCAACCTTGGAGGATGTGAGCCTGTACAGAAGTGATAGCCTGCATCCATTGAGAAGAGGAACTACAGTCCTCAGTGGGTGGTTTGAATGTTACTTTGGCAAACATTTAAACTAGCTGAGGGGGTGGCGGAAGGACAGAGGAAGCCATATACTGCTTCCTACACACAAAATGAAGCAGGTGGGAAGGAGAACTTAAGAGGAGAATACTCCCCCAGAGAGACCAGGTTCAAGACAAAAGAAGGGGAACTGGAGACAAAGGGACAAGGAACAAACACAGTAATATGAGAGGGAAAATGAACCAGGGTCAAAGGAAGGAAGTGAGTTTGCAAGCAGGGTGGGAGAAAGATGTGGAAAGCCGTATGTGCAAATGTAAGAAATCTTGGAAATAAAATTCCAGATCATGAGGCTATCATAACAGAGCCAGACCTGGACATAGTGGCAATCACTGAGTGATGGTGCACAAGGCAACAGAAATGCAAGGGGACAAGGAGGGGATGGAGGTACTCTGGGTCACACTGCAGACAGCAGCCAGAGCCTCCATTCACAGTAGGGTGATTTATAGACTTCCAGCACAGGGGAAGCATCTGGACAAGGAAATGGGTGAAGCAATTATCAAGATGGCACATAAGGGGAAGTACTGCAGATGGAGGACATCAAGTTACTAGATAGTAACTAAATTAACTAGATGAGCGACATCAGCTCACTGGAGCTGGAAGAGGATGAAACTGCACAAAGCTGCAGTTTCGGCTTTGTGCACAGCAATTTCAAACTGGAGCTCCTCGGGGCTCTTATTGGACAATTACAAGGACTTTTCACCAGTCAGGGCTCCCGACTTGAATTTGTGGAACAAAGGACTGTGTGCCAGTCGGGGCTACCGACTTGAACTTTGGGGGAGTAGGCTGAAAGTTTTTCAAGTTTTGAATCCCCAAAAAGGTGCCAAAGTCCTCGTTGCACAGCAAGTCCCGCTGGGCTATAAAAGCAAGGGTTGTTGTGGGACTCAGGCTGCGACATCAGCTCACCGGAGCTGGAGTAGGGCAAACTGCACAAAGCTGCAGTTTCGCTTTGTGCACAGTACTCAAACCGAGCTCCTCGCCCATCGGACAATTTCAAGGAATTTTCGCCAGTTGGGGTTGCCGACTTGGATTTGTGGAACAAAGGACTGTGTGCCAGTCGGGGCTTCCAACTTGAACTTCGGGGGAGTAGGATGAAAGTTTTAAAATGTCCCGCCTACCCACCCCGATCCCTCCTCCTATTATTTAGGCAGTGTCCCTCCCACTACTCCTAAATAACCAATAGGGAGGGCTGGGGCCATTAGGAGGAGTCCTCCCTATTAACAATTATTGTTGCTCTGAGCTGATACTACCCTGTTTTAACTAAATACATGCAACAGTATATCCCTAACGTGATCTTATGACAAGTGTTAACCACAGGCTTAGTGTGGTCTACCTTTGCTGGCCACTAATATTAGAATAATAATAGGCTGGAAGTTAATCCTGTGTAATCCCATTATTACTTGAATGCTGATACAATATTGTATGGAAAACAATAGGTAGGAAGTAGGAAGTTAACTCTGTGTAACCCTATTATTACTTGAGTGTTGAACCAATATTGTACTGAATTTGCACTCTGTCCTCTCCAACTGCACTTTGCCTGTCCTAAACTGCATAAAACATAATCTGTATTGACAGTTAATGGCATGAGAACTCAGTGTCTGCATCCTGACGTAAGGATGCCCGGCCAGCGGTCAACATGGGCTGGCAAGCTGAGATCCTGCAGGCCAAATAGAGGTATCCTCCTTGCTGCCACCTATATTCTATCTGTAGTCTGGGTGGACTGGCTCACTTGCCAACTGGATCCTAACACCCAAGGCCCTCATGGACCTGCTGCTCACCCAACCAGTCACTACTACTCTCCATCCCCTGAGTGCACTATCTCCCTGCTAGTTGCCTATGAATTCACAAGAAATGGGATTTGCTACAGATCCCTTCTCCATACCAGGAGTATACACAGCAAAATGAGGCTCTGATCTCTTACCCTTACCCTCCGCCTCCTGCTCACAGCTCTAATGCTACTTGCTGGTGATATCTAACAGAACCCAGGCCCCGGAATCACTAATATAGCAATCTCCTCCTCACAAGAACAGACCTGGCTATCATCAAAGGGGAGGCGTCTAGCTCATATGAATCTATGTAGTCTTAGGCCTAAGATACATGAAGTCCAAGCGTGGCTTGCCTCATATAAACCAGACGTGCTAGCAGTTTCGGAGACCTGGCTAAAACCCCGTGTCTCTGACCATGAAGTAGCTGCCACAGGATATGTCCACTACAGGAAAGACAGAATACTGAAAAAGGGGGGAAGGGTACTTATCTATGTGAAGGACACCCATATCTCCTCCCATGTCAACATGCTGCACAGTACATCTCCTGAAATAGAATCGATCTTCATACGACTTACCCTAGGTTGTGTCAAGCACCTGACCATAGGGTGTGTATATAGCCCCCCCTACTCCAAAGCTCTCCAGTCTCTGGAGACACTCACAAAAGACCTAGCCACTGAGGTTACGTCTGAACTTCTCCATCTGGGGGAATTTAACCTGAACTGGGCCCAAGAGGCCAAGTCCACTATTGATGGCCTGCTGCATGAGGTTAATCTTGCCCAGATTATCACTCAACCCACCAGAATGAATCATAGAATGGGAAGACACTCAACCATCGACTGGGCCCTGGTGTCAATCCCAAAGAACATTCAATTAGCAGGCATCATGGCCGATGCCTTGAGCGACCATTCATAGAAACATAGAAACATAGAAACATAGAATTTGATGGCAGATAAGGACCGCTTGGCCCACCCAGTCTGCCCATTTCCCTACCTACTGGATAAGCTGCAGATCTAGTTAACCAGCAGCCTACTTCTTCCTACCCCCAACCCCCAGAATTGCCTTATGACTATCCCATGCATGCTTGAATTCCCCCACTGATTTTGACTCCACAACCTCCTCCGGAAGGCCTGTTCCATGCATCCACAACCCTCTCTGCAGAAAAATACTCCTTAAATTACCTCTGAGCCGCCCCCTCTATCTTCAAATTGTGCCCCCTTGTTCTTGCACACCCTTTTTTGAAAGATGCTACCCTCTTGGACTTTGTTGATTCCTTGAGGTACTTGAAAGTTTCTATCATGTCCCCCTCTCCCTCCTTTCCTCGAGGCTATACATATTAAGCTCCTTTAGTCTCTCTTCATATGACTTCTGTGCAGACCCTGCACCATTTTAGTTGCCCTCCTCTGGACAGCTTCCATCTTGTCTATGTCCTTGCGGAGACTGGGTCTCAGAACTGCACACAGTACTCAGATGGGGTCTCACCAGCTGTCTGTACAGAGGGATAACAACTTCCTGTTTTCTACTGGTGATGCTCTCCCTATGCATCCCAGTATCCCCCAACCCTCCTTACTGCCCTCTCACACTGCTTGCCCATCCTTAAATCATCTGATATGACTACCCCAGGTCCCTTTCCATTCTTGTTGTTGTTAGTATCTCACCCTCCATTGTGTACTCTTCCCCTGGGTTTTTGTTTCCCAGGTGCATTACCTTGCACTTCTTAGCATTGAATCTAAGCTGCCATACATTTGACCATTCCTCTAACCTTGCCAAGTCCCTTCTCATCCTTTCCACCCACCCTTGTGCATCAACTCTGTTGCAGATCTTTGTGTCATCTGCAAAGAGACATACTTTTCCTTCCAGTCCCTCTGCAATGTCGCTTATAAAGACATTGAAGAGGACCGGTCCTAATACTGAACCCTGCGGCACCCCACTAGTAACCCCCCTTTCTTCAGAGTGGACTCCATTTACTATTACCCTCTGTGTCCTATTCTACAGCCAATTCTTTACCCAGGCTATCATCTTGGGACCCACTCCCAGGCTGGCTAACTTGTATATTAATCTTTTGTGTGGGACTGAGTCAAATGCCTTGCTAAAGTCTAGGTAGGCCATGTCCACAGCCCCTCCCTGATCTACTACTTTGGTCACCCAGTCAAAGAAATCTATCAGATTCGTCTGGCATGACCTTCCCGCTGTGAATCCATGCTGCCTAGGGTCCTGTGCCCCTCTGGCCTCTAGATACTAGACAATTCTTTCCTTTAGAAGTGATTCCATCATTTCCCTATCACTGAGGTTAAACTAACAGGTCTATAGTTTCCTGCTTCTGCCTTGCTCCCACTTTTGTGAAGGGAATCACATCTGCCCTCCTCCAGTCCTCGGGTACCACCCCATCCTCCCATGATTTGTTAAAAGGGTAGTCAGTGGTGTCACTAGTTCTACCCTTAGTTCTTTTAGAATTCTGGGATGAACCTATCAGGCCCCCTTGCTTTGTCCACCTTCAGTTTTAAGAGTTCTTTCAGAACCCTTTCTTCTGTAAATGGGCGTGTATCAACTTCTGTATCCAGAGTGTTACTACTGTTTGTTTTATGTATCTCCCTCTTCCTTCGTAAATACTGAGCAAAAATATTTGTTTAGTATCTCTGCCTTTTCACAGTCTCCCTGCCCACCCTCCCTCCCCTTTATTAAGCCTCACTATCCCTCCCTTGGTCTTCCTTCGCTCCCTGATGTACCTATAAAAGGTTTTATCCCCCTTCTTAACTGAGTTGGCTATCTTTTCCTCGGTTTGGGCCTTTGCTGTTCTGACTGCCTTCCCAGCCTCCTTTTGCTTTAATTGATACAGTTCTCTGTCCTGCTCCTTCTAATTCCTTGTACTTCCTGAATGCTTTCTTTCTCTTGAACCTTCACTGCCACTTCCTTTGAGAACCATAGTGGTTTCTTACATCGCCTTGTTTTGTTTATTTGCTTCACACAAAGGCTTGTTACCTCTGTGATGGCAGTTTTATTATTCCCCATTGTTCTTCCACCCCTCCTTCCTGCCCATTTGCTAGTGCATTCCTTAGGCACTCACCCATTATGGCAAAGTCAGCCCTCCTAAAGTCCAATACTTTTGTCTTTGTATGGCTTGACTCTATTACTGTGTTTATTGTGAACCATACTGTTCGATGGTCGCTAGTTCCCAGATGGCTACCCACTTCTACATCTGTGATCCTCTCTCCATCTCCATTTGAGAGTATCAAGTCTAATATTGCTCCCTCTCGAGTGGGCTCCAGTACTAGCTGTCTAAGGCATGCCCCCTGTAGGGCATCTAGAATAACTGCACTCTTCGGAGTGGCAGCTGCAACTGCACTCCAGTTAACATCTGGCATATTCAGATCACCCATCAGCAGTATCTCCCCTTTTTCTGCCATTCTAAGTATACTTTCTATCATTTCCTTGTCCATTTCCTCCCCCTGAGAAGGGGGTCTGTATACAACCCCTGTGCGGATTGTGGTGCCATTGCCCATCTCCAAATTTACCCACAGTGCTTCTTCTCCTCCCTGTTTACCCTGTTGTTCTGTTGATTTTATTCCTTCCTTTATGTAAAGAACTCTCCTCCTCCTCTTTTACCTCCCTGTCCCTCCTGTAGATAGTGTATCCTGGTATGTTTATGTCCCAGTCATGGTTTGTGTGTACCATGTTTCTGTGACTGCCACGATATCCAGATGTTCCTCCTCCATCCAGGCCACTAATTCAGGAAGCTTGTTACCTAGACTACGGGCATTAGTACTCATTGCTCTCCATTTTTTGATGGCTTTACCTTCTGTTGCAGCATCCCCCACTGACCGTTCTACCTCGGTCTTTTTCTCATTTAGTACCCTGTTTTGTAGGGAGAGGCTGGGATTTTTCTGCTGCTTGTCAGTGCCTCCCCCTTTGACTAGTTTAAAAGCTTGCCAATGAAGCATTTAAACTGATTGCTCAAAAGACTTGTTCCCTTCCTGGACACATGCAGACCATCCTGCCAGTATAGGCTGTTGTCCCTCCAGGTGGAACCCCAGTCCCAAATGAACCAAACCCCTGTGCTCCACATCATTTTTTCAACCATTCATTAAACTGCATGGTGCCAATTACCCTCGCCTCACCCATGCCTTTGACTGGCACCACCTCTGAGAAGGAAACTGTGTGTGCTACTTGTCTTAGGCCCCTCCCCAACTCTGCAATGTCCTCCTGCACTGCTCTAACCTCATGATGAGCCAAGTCATTTGTCCCTAGGTGGACAATTACGTCCAGATCAGAATCCCTTGCAGCTGTTGTCATGATCCTGAGGATGCACTTCCTGTCCCTCCAAGCCATGGCACCAGGCAGTCACCTTACTTCAGTTTTCCCAGCTCCTCCCAGTTCTATCCCCCTAATAATTGAGTCCCCACCAGGAGCTGCTTCCTTTCCTTGTGGTGTCCTCTGCCTCCTTCCTGTGGGCCTCCCTTGTGACAGCTGTCCTCAGCCTCCTTAGTCTCCTCTGTGGGTGCATCCATAGGGGAGCTATGCTCCCCCAGAATGGTGTATGGATTGTGGAGTGGAACAACTGACTGGGTGTGCCTCCATTCCACCATCCTCACCCTTCCTGAGCCCACTGTGGTCCAACTGCTGTGTTTTCTTCACAATCTCTGAGGTAGTAGTGGTGGCTGTGGTGCTCCCTGGATGGGGGAGGTTCCCTTCCTACTGTCCAGTGTGGCCTGGGGGAAGGTCCCCTTACTACTGTCCAGTGTGGCCTGAAGACAGGCAACTTCCTCCCTCAGGGCAGAGAGTTGTCTACAAATAGGGCAGCATCTCAGCCTCCAGAAAGACTCCGGAAAACTGCTGCCCCACAGCCATTACATTGCACTACTCCCCACATTTGTTTTTGTGTGTGTGTGTGTGATTGGTTTGTAATATAGAAATATATATTTATAATATACAATGTGTATGCTTATATTGTCAGTGCAGTGTGCTAGAGAGGATATGACAGTGACATGCACTTGCACTCTTGAGGAAATAATGTCAGAACCCCAGGTATAAAGGAACTATTTCCAGGGTGGTGGGGTGAGGGTGGGAAGGGGTTAGCCTAAACTGTGCCCTCTCAGAAACAATCAGCTAAAGCTCTGACCCACTGCTGCAATGAGTGCCTTCCTGTCAGCAAGATGCCCTACACAACAATTTGATAGAGAAATACCCTGCTAATCAAACAGAGAAAAATCCACACATCCAAGTCAGACACAGGTAAACCTTCCCAGCCCCAAAACAGGCCTGGTGGTTTGTGCTCCGAGAGCTGTCAGCTCCAAAATAAGTCAGCTGTGCTTTAAACTCTTCCTGCACTGAAAATCTTAAGAATTGTAACAAACAAACGTAAACCTAGATCCACCACCCTCTGTTGCTTGAAAGATTGTCTTTTCCTGTTTCACACTGCAGTTTTTTTCTGTGACCACTCCTTAACCCCAGCAACTCTGTTAAAAAGAGTTTAACTATCACAAACTCCTACGCACCAGTAAATTATTTAAAAATAGTTTCTGTCCCAAAATCCTAGTAGTCAATCCAGCTACCCCCAAGGGACAACCAGAATGCAGTATTCAAACACTTATGAGGTTACTTCCAAGATAAGTAGAGTTTGCAAGTTTCTTTTTCAACTCCTCAGCCAACTGTAATTCATTTAAAAATAGTTTAACTGTCAGCAAATCCTAGTAGACAATCTAGCTACCTCCAAGGACCTACCCAAATGCAGTATTTAAATCCTTCTGAAGTTACTAACAAGATAAACAGTGTTTACAAGCCCCTTCTTGGTTAAACACTAAATAAATGTGAATAAAAAGCAATTACCAAGGGTGGTTAGTTTCACCTCCCACAGAATTAAGTAAAAGTGCTCGTTTGTTGCAGATATCAAGTGCAATACAGAATTTCTCACACAGCTCGTAGTTGAAGAAAGTAGTGTCCTTCCAGCTCCAGAAAATGTGTTTTCACCAATCTTCTGTGTCTGGAAGAATAGGGTGGATAGGCTTCAACCTAGAACACTCACTGTGAGAGACTACTCTAAATTCTCACCTGTGCAATTCAATAAGTCTCTAGGTGACATTGACTGGAGCCCACTACAATGCCTCCCTACCCTGGAAGGGGCAGTCGCTTTCTTCCTGAAATCCCTAATGTGGGCCACTGATATAGTTGCCCCGATGAAGACCCATTGTGTGAAAGGTAGCTGCTATAAATGGATCACTCCCTCCTCAAAGGCCTTGATGATCTGCCGCAACAAAGCCTGGAAAAAGTTTAAGAGCTCTACGCTCCTAGTAGACCTCATAAACTACAGAGCTCTTAGAAACCAAAGTAAACTTGCTGTTAAGCTACCAAAAAAGGCATACGTCAATCACCTCCAGAAAACTAACTTAGGCAACCCTAAGTTATTCTGGTCCCACATCAGTAAGCTGATAAAGGGAAACAAAAAGACAGCCCCAGACCCTGTAGTGGCAAATAAGCAGTTACTGAACGATGGGACACTCATTGCTGAGGCCTTCAATAGCCATTTCATGAACCTTGATGGTTACAAGGCTGGGTGCCCAGGAACCAAAAATGAGCCCCTCGTACTGGAACCTCCTAACCTAGACCACCCATCGTTTCACCTGAGGTTAGCTAAAGTGAATAAAGTCTTCTGCTTCCTAAAGTCCTTGAAAACAAGAGGTTCAGGTGGGCCTGATGGCATCCAAGCTAGACTACTCAAGGACGGTGCCCCTGCACTAGTAAGGCCTCTTACCTGGCTCATAAACAGGTCCCTACTAGAAGGATCTGTCACAGAGCTGTGGAAGCAGGCTCATGTTGTCCATATTCACAAAGGTGGGCCCGCAGAACCGATTGGCAACTACAGACCTATCTCCTAGCTTTGTATCCTTGTGCAAATTCAGGAGAAACTGGTATACACTCAACTCCATGAGTATTTAGAGGCACACCTGCTTCTTTCTCTGGAGCAGCATGGTTTCAGAGCCAGACATGGGACAGACACTGCCCTAACTAAGTTCTCAGCAGATGTGTTTAGGGAACTTGACTCAGGGTCTAATACGAGTGCGGTTTTCATCGACCTTTCCAAGGCCATCGACTTGGAGGACCACTGACTCTAACTTCAAAAATTGTGCTACATAGGCCAGGACATTCATGTCCTCAGATGGTTTGAAAGCTACCTTACTGGGTGCACACAGAGGGTCATGTGGAAGGACAAAATTTACTATCCACTTCCCCTCAAGGAGGGGGTACCACAAGGGTCTATACTCAGTCATCTTCTGTTCTCCTTGTTTGTAAATGAGCTGCACAACCACTGTGGGAGCAGTAATGTCATTCAGTATGCTGATGATGCTGTGATTTACAGAGCCTTCGACAACCTGGATTATCTTGGTCCATCCCTCCAAGAGGACATTCTCATTATGGAGGACTGGCTCACGGAAAATAAAATGGTCCCTAATACTACCAAAACTAAGGCTATGTTGTTCGGACCCAGATCCCTTGGCCTAGACAGTACACAATTCCTTCAACTTACTTCCAGAGTGGGTAACAAACTTGAAGTGGTTGCCTCTACAAAATACCTTGGCCTTACCTTGGACCAAGGTTTTACCCTAAAGCAACATGTTGATCAAGTCACAAAAGTTATCCATGGCAAACTAGGTACATTCTATCGGATCAAGGATCAGTTGATTCCCGAAGCCAGGACTGCCATTGCCTCATGTGTCTTACTCCCAACACTCACCTATGCAGCCCCAGTACTGCAGGGAGTGGTTAAGCTGGAGTTCAGTTTTGCCACTCTGTCCCACTCTAGGAGCCACCACTGTGATTCACTGGCACTACTCAGCTGGCCATCTTTCAAAGCCCACCTCAGGTACTCAGTGCTATGCCTAGCACATATGCTAATTAGCTCCACACCCCCACCAAGCCTCGCAGGGCTCATAACCACTAAGCAAAATATGCGCAACCCACGGACATCAGGCCAAACTCTCCTAGTGGTCCCTAAGGTAAGGACCAAGGCAGAGGACAGGTCCTTTTCCCACGCTGCCCCTTCCCTATGGAACAACCTTTCTCAAGAGGTTTGGGAAGCCACATCATTAATGTGCTTCCAAACTAGACTCAAGGCTCATATGCTTGCTAGGAGTCAATGTCAATGCTACGTTACCTGACACCTCCACTCAACACGCCGGCCAGAGCACTTCTGTCACCATCACCCGAGCTGTGCAGCACAAACCCTCTCAGTTGCCTTTCTCCCTAAGATTTGTTTCTTTTCTAAGAGGGTAACTGCGATGCAACTTAATATTAGGCTCTCCTATATTGTACACCCTAATTAATCAATGTAACCTGCTACGTAACATATTACTGCTATATATATGTGTTAGAACGCCAAAGCTGAATCTGTACTAATTGTCTTACCATGTTTTTTGTCCTGTAACTCCCGGGTTGCCAATGAAAAAGGACCTCTGGGGCCCAGTAGGCCTACCCGGTCATCAAAATTCTATAAATAAATAATTGGAGCTGGCCATGGCCTCAGCTAGAGGCAGGATCATCCTAGACTTCCTGCAAAAGGGAGGGGGCATCTCTGAGACAACTAGTCAAGGAACCCACTCATGATGGGGCAATACTCAACCTGGTGCTTACAAACAGGAACGGTGTTGGCGATGTCAAGGTGGGATGCCACCTGGGGTCCAGTTATCACAGGGCAGTGTAGTTTAACATTAGGATGGCAACAGATGTGAATTACACAAGGACGAGGATCCTGGACTTCAGGAGGGCAGATTTAAAAAACAAGGATGAATGCCTGAAAAAGGTTCTAGCAGGTGGAGGGGTTACCCTGTTGGGGTGGAGGGACAGTGGGTGAGATTAAGAGATGAAATAGTGAAGGCAACAAACATCTGCACAACTCAAGTGAGCAAAAGCAGTAGGGAAAAAGAGACCAATATGGTTCTCAAGGGAGGTGGCGACAAGGGTAAGGGCAAAAAGGGCAGTGTTCAGGAGATACACAGAGACAAAGAAGGAAGAGAATAGAGAGGTATGCCATCAAAAACAGAGGGATGCAGGGAAGACAGTGAGAGGTGCTAATGTACAAACTGAGGGAAGACTAGCCAGGGAGTAACAAAGTAGGGCACGGCAGGGGCAGGGTACAGAGAGAGAGAGACTGTGTCAACGATGATCAGGAAAAAGCAGATATCATGAACAAGTACTTCTGTTCTGTCTTCAAAACAGAAGGGGATAGGACACATATAGGTTACAGACATGTATCATCATCGCAGTGACTTCTCGACCGCGAAGATCACCACAGCACCAGAAATCAGGCAAAATCCGCCCGTCGCTGTGGTGGTCTGTGCAGTGATTGGGACTGCCTCACTGGGTGTGTGCCTCCCCCCTAGTCCAACTCCAACTCCAACTGGGAGTTAGAATCCTAGAGACCGCGGGGTGTGGGGGCGGAGCCCCCCGATTGTGAAAGCTAACATCCCTTAGCTACAATGCTGACAGTCAGCATTGTAGCTGTCATCGTAGAGGATGTTGGCGCTAGTGCTGTTGAAGCACCATAGGTAAACCGGTTCTAGAACCACTGAAGGGAGGGAAGTAGACACAAGTTCATTTGAAAAGGAAAGAGACCTGAAGAGACTTATGAATCTAAGAGTGTACAAGGCTATAGAATCAGATAGGATAAATCTAAGGGTACTGAAGGAGCTCAGGGAGGTAGTGGCTGCATGGTACTGAAGGAGCTCAGGGAGGTAGTGGCTGCACCTCTGACAGCTCTGTTCAGTAACTCACTAGATACAGGGGTGGTACCATGGACTGGAGAAGATCAGATGTAGTTTTGTTCCATAAGAGTGGCAGCAGGGAAGAGGCTGGCAACTACAGGCTGGTCAGTCTGACATAAGTAGTGGGGAAACTAATGGAGCCACTTATAATCAAAAGACTGGTAGATTACCTTGGATCTGGCAGGTTAGAGGACTCAAGGCAGCATGGATTCACAGGAGGAAGATCATGTCAGACAAACCTGATAGATTTATTTGACTGGGTGACCAAAGAAATAGATCAAGGGAAGTAGTGGACATGGCCCTACTTAGACTTCAGCAAGGCCTTCAACACTGTGTCACATAGAAGGCTCATAGAAAAACTGGGAAGCTTGGGGATGGGAACCAGGGTGGTACACTAGGTATATAACTGGCCAATGGACAGGCAATAGATGGTGGTGGTTAACAGCACTCACTCAATCAGGGGAAGGGAGAGGACAGCAGGGTTCCTCAGGGAGTCTGAGTCCAATCCTCTTTACTATCTTTATAAATGACATTACAGAAGAACTGGAGGGGAAGGGAAGGGAAGGTGTGCCTCTTTGCAGATAACACCAAGTTCTGCAATTGGGTGGCCAGTCCGGAGGGTGGAGAGAATGACTAGAGACCTGAAAAAGCTTGAGGAATGGCCAAGGATGTGGAAGCTGGGTTTCAATTTAAAATGGTGCAAAACCATGCACCTTGGGTGCAGAAACTCAGTGAAAGAGTATAGACTGGGGAGACATAGTGATGGTCAGTAAACAGGAAAGGGACCTAGAGCTAATCATTATGGATGACATTAAGGTGGCAAGGTAATATGACAAAGCAGTAGGGGAAGCCAGTGGGATGCTGGGATGCATAAGGAGGGGTGGCACTAGCAGAAAGAGGTAGGTGTTGTCGTCGTTGTATTGATCATTAGTGAAACAATACCTGTAGTACAGTGTCCAGTTCTGGAGACCACACCTCAGAAAGGTCATAGATAGGGTAGAGGCCATCTAAAGAAGGGCAACAAAAATAGTGCAAGGGCTGCACCAAATGTCCTACAAGGAGAGACTGAGTGATTTAAACATGTACACCCTGGAAGAAAGGAGGGATAGGGAACATGACAGAAACCTTTAAATAGCATATGGGGATAAATAAGGCACAGGAAGGGAGAATTATTCAGAAAAGGTGTACAAGAACTACAGATGCATTCAATGAAGCTGGAGTGTGGACGTTTAGGAGGTATGTGAGGAAGTATTTCTTCACTGAGAGGGTGATTGATGTCTGGAGAATTTCCAGTGGGGCTGGTGGGGTTGAAAACAGTGGTGGATTTTAAGCATGCATAAGACAGGTATAAATGAAAACTAGTATAAAAGCAAAAGGGGGAAGGAGGTGACCAGAGACCAGGTAGGGTCTGCGGTGGTAGAATAGATGTGGAAAAGAGGGGCAGCCTAGGTGGGCAAAGCAGTCCTTACCTGCTGACAAATTCTATATTGTTATGTTTCTATTAATCTTTTTGTCTGTCTGTCTGTCTATCTATCTTACAGGGTGTGTTACCACTTCCAAATATTTAGGTTGCTTTTAATTGACTAGATGCATTTTAATAAATGATAACAATATCCTGAACTGTCACTGCCTAATGTATTTGTTAGCAACAAAAGCTATATTTTCTGTTCATCAACAAGCTTACAGTTTTAATTATCAATGATTCATCTTTTTATAATTACAGAAACACAATTAGGGTGTGATAGCTATTCATGTTGTAAAGCTCTTCAGTTTGGTCAGTGATGATAATTATTTTTTTCTGAAAGGAAGAATTGTCCTTGTCGTTTGGTAATGCTACTTTTAAGAGGATTAATCAAAATGGCATTCTAATGAACTCATCCATTTTGATGCTCTGTCTTCTCTAGCTGAGCAAAAGTGCTGAATATTCTTTTCTGCACACATGCTTCTAGCACAGAACTGAATGTGACTAAAATGGTTATTTATTGAAGATGAAGAACGCTACCTAGACGTAGCATTTATGATTTTGAAAGCAATATTATCTTGGCTTGCAGAAAAATGAAAAACCTGCATTCAGGATTCATTTCCAGATGCAAGCTGTGAATAATTGTTTGTAGAGGGAACTTGAAATGCCGACTTTGTGACGTGCACTACTATGGGCTTAGCCATTGTGTTGACTGCACTTGAAAACCTTTTAGGGACCTTCAAAAAGTGTTGTTTTTTGGTCTCTGCAGTAATTATCCTGTATCTCTATACATACTACAGAACAGTTATGAAAGCTGAACTGATGCTGCCATGTACCCCCCTCACCCACTGTGTGCACAAGGGTGCCTTGTTATTCAGATAAGACATGCCTGTGATGTATAGTGGAAACTGTTTACATGCATGCACAAGAAGGGGTACAGTAAAGACATTCTGAGGTGTAATGGGCAACATGCACTGGCAGGTCATTTCCTCCAACACCAAATGGGGTCACTGAAGACCTAAGTGAGGGTGCATATCTAAGACCTGAAGAGGGTAACTTAAAACTACATGTGCCTTCCAATACAAGTTTAGTGGACTATTTCTTGGGCCTTAAATAAATGAAACGTTTTAACATATATTTTTTTTTAACTTAAACAATCTTTTTGCCACTAAGCATCTATATGAAATGAGCTGAGTTGATCTCTGTTCCTGGTGGATGGGTGTTCACATCATGAATGCTATGAAAACAACTGACAATAATTAACTCTACTGATGAATTGCATCTCAGCTACTCTCCCACCTGCCAGGGGTGGCCTCTTTAGGGCTTAACTGGGGAATTTGTGGGTCGGTGAGGAGAAACCTTCACTGTGGTCATTCAATCTGTACCTGTCATGTGGATACAAAAAGGACTTCAGTTCCCAGTCCCATCATGTTTTCTCTTGTAAGAAATACTACAATTACAAAAATTAAATTAAAAACAAAAAGAAAACAGTTCTACATTCACCACTTATGTAGGGATGTGTAGGTAAAGCTGATTCATGATGTTGCATGTGAAATGTATGCACAGCATTTATTTTATTTAAAACTGGAGACCAGGAAAGGCACACTGAGCCGAGGCTCATTTCCAGGTGCGACCCACAGTATTCATCTGAGATGATAGAACCCCATGATGCTCAGCGAAAATTGTTGACTAATACATTTATTCAATAGTCATTTATTTATGTAATATTTATGACACATAAAAACTCCAATTGTAGATATATTCTAATGTTTTAAAAAACATTTGACATGTCTGATGTTGGCACATGCATTTGCTTCACACTGAAGATATTTGGCCATATGTACGTTATTCTGCACAATGTGATACTATGCATTATCTATTTTTGATCTTGAACTGGAAATTATCATCAAAAAGTTTTATTGCTCGACTTTTTATAGTTTTTCCAAGCACAAAAACATAGTCAGACATTTCCATATATGATATAATATATAAAAATTGAGAATAAAAATAATAATAGACAAGGGGCAGGATTCACAAAGCTTTGTGACTTGCGCAAAGCGTTTGCCCAGATTTTATCTTGGTTTTGTGCTGAGTCATGAGTCACAAAAGGAGAATTGCATGGGGCAAAGTTATTTGCATGATAGCGACAACATAATGTATGCATGGCGCAAAGGTCAGGGGAGTGGCCATGCATGCAGGCACAATGCTATTCACAAAGCATTGCAATCGTGCAATGTGCTTTGCCTGGCACTTTGCCCCTCACAAATTACCATTTATAAAAAGGCTGCCTTAATCCGGGCAAAGACCAGAGGGGGAACTGCATCAGGCAGCACAATGGCTGACAGCACACCACAGCTGATGTACATGCTGGAGGAGGCTATGATGGAAAAGCAGGAAGGAGGATACCCTGGGCCCGTCTGTCACAGGTGGAGGCACCCTGCTGCACAGAGACAGTTCCAGCCAAGAGTCTCCTTTGAGACTCTGACCAGTGAACAGCTGGTTGGCCGGTACCACCTCAACTGGGCCATGCTGAGGCAGCTGTGTGAACTCCTGGAGGAAGACCTATGAACCACCACCCATTGCAGCCAAGCCCTGATGGTGGAGGTGAAGGTGACTGCTGCCATGTGTCTCCTTGCAATAGGCACCTTACAGACCCCTGTCGGGAACACCAAAGGAGTGTCTCAGGCAGTTACCTTGCATCTGCTGCCCAAATTCCTAGCTACTCTGCTGCTCCCCAGCACTGCAGAGGAGTGCATAGCAACAATGCAGCAGTTCCACCAGGTAGCGTGCCTGCCACACATACTTGGAGCCATCGACTGCACCGATGTGGCCATCCGCACACCATCTGTCCTGGAGTCAGATGCCTACTTCAACAGGAAAGGCTTCCACTCCATCAACTGCCAGATAGAAACATAGAAACATAGAAGTTGATGGCAGATAAGAACCGCAAGGCCCATCCAGTCTGCCCATTTCTTTTTCTACCTTATAAATGTGCCATCGGCCTTTGCTCTGTCAGTGGCCTATCTATTCATAGTCATTTGTATTGCTCCCTTATGCCTATCCCATGCATGTTTGAAGCCCTGCACTGTATTCATAGCCACCACTTCTTGTGGTAAGCCATTCCATGCATCCACCACCCTTTCTGTGAAAAAGAATTTCCTCACATTCCCCCTTAACCGGCCCCCCTCTAATCTCATGCTGTATCCTCTTGTCCTGCTATTTTTCTTATATTTAAACATGTTAGACTCTTTCACCTTGTTAATGCCCTTAAGGTATTTGAATGCCTCGATCATATCACCTTTCTCCCTCCTTTGCTCAAGGGTATACATATTGAGCTCTGTTAATCTGTCTTCGTATGTCTTCCTGTGCAGTCCCTGCACCATTTTGGTTGCCCTTCTCTGGACTGCCTCAATTTGGTTAATGTCCTTGTGAAGGCGTGGCCTCAAATACTGCACGCAGTACTCCAGATGGGGCCTAACCAGTGTCCTGTAAAGAGGGATTATTACCTCCCTCTTACGAGTTGTGACACCCTACTAATACACCCTAACACCCCCCTAGCCTTACCTACTGCTTTAGAGGTCTGCTTGGATGATTTCAGGTCATCAGTGATGATGATGCCCATGTCTCTTTCTTCCTTTGTGACTGCTAGCAACTCCTCTCCCAGCCTATAGGTGGCTTCAGGGTTTCTCTTCCCTATGTGCATGATCTTGCACTTCTTTGCATTAAATCCCAGTTGCCACTCTTCTGACCATTTTGCTAGTTTATCCAGATCTCTTCTCATTCTGCCCACCCCATCTGGATCATCTACTCTGTTGCAGATCTTGGTGTCATCTGCAAACAGACAAGCCTTACCCTCTAGTCCATCTGCAAGGTCACTAATGAAGATGTTGAAGAGGACTGCCCCAGGACTGATCCCTGAGGTACCCCACTTGTGACTTGCATCTCTTCTGACTGTATACCACTTACCACCACTCTCTGTTTTCTGCCTGTCAACCAGTTTGCCACCCAATTGACCAACTTCTGACCCACCCCGAGCCTACCCAGCTTATTTATCAATCTTCTATGTGGAACAGTGTCAAAAGCTTTGCTGAAGTCAAGGTAGGCGACATCAACTGCTCCCCCTTGGTCCACCACTCTGGTTACCCAGTCAAAGAAATCTATGAGATTAGTTTGACAGGACCTTCCTTTTGTAAACCCATGCTGTCTTGGATCCTGTGCCCCTATGGATTCCAGGTGTTGCACTATCCTTTCCTTGAGGAGTGCCTCCATAATCTTGCCCACTACTGAGGTAAGACTGACTGGTCTGTAGTTCCCTGCCTCCTCTCTGCTACCACTCTTGTGGAGCGGGATCACATGAGCCCTTCTCCAGTCTTCTGGGACCTCTCCTGTACTCAGAGACTCACTAAACAGTTCTGCTAATGGCTCTGCTAGTTCCACCTTTAGCTCCTTAAGTACCCTGGGATGTATGCCATCAGGTCCCATTGCCTTATCCACCCTGAGCTTAGCAAGCTCTTGTAGGACCCTTTCTTTGTAGAAGGGAGTAGTGCTCACCTCCCTCCCTCCTGTGTCCATGATGCTGAGCTGTGGGCCCTGCCTACCTTCTCTTCAGTAAATACTGAGCAAAGTATCTATTTAGGAAAGATGCCTTTACAGGGTCCTCCTCCTCACATGCTCCTTTTCTCCATTAAACTTAGCATACCCCTCTGGACTTTCTCCTTTCACTAATGTATCTATAGAAAGTCTTGTCACCTTCTTTACTGTTCATGCTAGTGTTTCCTCAGTTTGGGACTTTGCCTGCCTTACTGCCTTCCCTGCTTCCCTTAGGGCAGTTTGGTATGCCTCCCTATCTTCATCCGCTGTGTTCCCTTATATTTCCTGAAGGCCAGCCTTTTGGCTCTGACCTTTCTGCTACTGTATTTGAGAACCAAAGTGGTTTCCTTCTTCTTTGCACTTCCTTTTCTGTCTAACACAATGGGATGTTGCTTCAAGTATTGCATCCTTAATGCTTGCCCACTTTGCCTGTACCCCCTCACCTGTGTTTCTTTTTGCCATGGCTAGCTTAACTCTGTTGACCATCTTATCAAAGTCAGCTCCTCTGAAGTCCCATATTTTTGCCTTGGAATGGGATGATTTAGATGTAGTAGCCAAATTGAACCATACCATGTGATGGTCACTGGCCCCCAGGTGACCTTCTACCTGGAGATCTGTGATCCCTTCCCCGTTAGTCAGTACTAGATCTAGGATAGCCCTGTCTCTTGTGGGCTGCTGTACCAGTTGTTTGAGGCCCTCCCCCTGCAGGGAATCCACTATGTGTCTAGTTCTGGCAGATGGTCCTGCTGGTATTGACCAATCTGTATCCGGCATGTTGAAGTCTCCCATTATCAGAACCTCCCCTTTAGCTGTCATGTTTTGTATATCTTCTAACAGTAATGTGTCTCTGTCCTCCCCCTGGTCTAGGGGCCTGTAGACAACCCCAGTTCTTATGGCTGTCCCATTTCCTGTTTCCAGGGTGACCCACAGTTCTTCTGGCTCCTTATGTGTATTCTGAATTTCTGTAGCTTTGATATTTTCATTGACATACAGGGCCACTCCTCCCCCCCCTTTTTGCACCTCGGTCTCTTCTGAACATTACATAGCCAGGTACTGAAGTCTCCCAAGTGTGATTACTGGTAAACCACGTCTCACTAATTGTTACTATGTCCAGTTTAGCCTCTGATATTATTGCCTGCAGGTCTGGGATCTTATTTCCCATGCTGTGAGCATTTGTGTACATGATTTTCCAATGGCCAGATTTTGGTGTGTTAGTTGTTGGGTGAGGTTTGGCATTACCCCTGTGCGTCGTATGGGAAGACAAACCTTTTTTCTTACCTGGTGATGCAAATGAACTGCAAACATGCTGAATCCCTGTTTGACCACTAGCTGAGGGGGGAGGGGTGTTCTTCCCATTCGACATATGGGGTGCTGCACCCCTCTCCCCATTTGCTAGTTTAAATATTCTGCAAAGACGTCAAACTTCTGCCCCAATGCACTGACTCCCTCCTTAGTCAGATGCAGTCCATCAAATTTAAAGAACTTTCGCTCCCAGAACTGCTGCCAGTTCCCTACAAATCTATGTCCTTTTTCCTGGCACCAGTCCTTGAGCCACGTGTTTAGCTCCCCTATCTCCCCTTCTCTGACCTTCCGTCCATCTGCTCCCCTCTCCCAGACTGGCAGGATCTCAGAGAAGGAGATTCCAGATGAAATGGATGATAGTTTGTCACCCAGCCTGGTCAGGTGTTCCTTGGTCTCCACAACTGACTGGCTGGCGAGATCATTAGTCCCTATGTGTACTAGGACATCAATGTTTTCTCCTGCTTTGTGAACAATTTTAGCAATGCGGTCAGTGTCTCTCCATGCTGATGTACCTGGGAGACATCTGACCATTACCCCTAGCTGGAGATGGGTATCAACTCCCCGAATCATGGAGTCTCCTATGATCAGAAGTTTTTGGATTTCATTTTTGCTTTTTTTGTTTTGGTTCCTGATTTGGGTGAGTTTTGTTGTGCTAGCTCCTGTGCTGCAGTGTCCTGCTCTGCAGTGTCTTTTGCCTCTTTGTTTGATTTCAGAGATAGAGGCAGATACCTGTTTGTAGTGTTTATATGGTTTTTGGAGGTAATATGTTGGAGAACAGAGAGTGATGGGGCACCCGATTTGTCCCTTCTAACCACCTGCCAACCTCCTGGACCAACTAGCCTCTGTGGTCGAGGTTTTTCTGTTGGATGCTGGGGAAATGGCGGGTGGTTCTTGTGATGTATTTCCTCTTGAATATGAAATTTGAGGCGTGCAATCTCTGCCCATGCTGCCCGGAGCTGAGCCCTAAAATCTCCAAAGGCCCAGCATGTAGGACAGTGTCCTAAATCCTGTAAGACTGTCCTTCTGAAAATTGTTCCACAGTACCTGCAGTTAATGATATCCATTCCAGATAAGTTGCTGGGTTTATAACCTAGTCAGAGTAATTAGAAGGAAGGAAAAAAAAGGAAAAAAAATGCAAGTAATGGTTTGATTGTGTGCAATGCCACTGGGTGCATCACCAATGTGGTGGTGCATTACCCTGAGAGTGTCCACGAATCCTTCATCTGGCAGAACTCCATGTTGTGCCAGAGATTCGAGGGAGGTGAAATACCAATGGGTCACCTGGTGGTGAGTACAACAACTGGGCTATGACCTCACACAGGCTCACACAGGGCATTGTCCCACGGGGGGAGGGGTGGGAATTCTAAGAAGGTTCTAGAATGTGAAAAGACTGCAGTAGCTATCAAGATGGAAAGGGCAGGAATGTGACATAGCCTGCAGAGGGGCCACTGACAATGTGACAATGCACCGCAGCACCGGCTGCCAAACCCATGAAGAAGACCTGTCTATGTGGAGTGGGAGGGGGATGTGCAGGAGCATGCCAGAAGGTTCTGTAAGACTTTTTTATGTATTCATTTATTTAAATGTTTAACCAGGAAGTACATACTGAGCTGAAAATAGCTCGTATCCAGATGAGTTCTGGGGAGAAAGGAGTAGGAGATAGCTAACATTAAAAAAAATAACGAGGTAAAATACAATAATACAGGTTTACAAGCAGAATCATAAGTATTAATGGCAGAATAGTACAGAAAGGAATCTAGACAATAACACAACCTTTAATATATATTCAGAAAGGGAAAACAGCAGAACCATAAGAAGAGGGCAAGACTAGGGAATGGAGAAAAAGAGGAAGGGTTACAAGCAGTTGAAGGTAGGATGACAAAAGTCAGTATGGGCCAGAGTAGTGTATCATGGACATGTCCCATCTCACATGTGTGCCCTGTCTTTCACAGGTGTTAGTGGCCTCCCCCTGCACCCCTGGCTCCTTACCCCCTCTGCCACCCCACAAATGAGGCAGAGGAGAGGTATAACGTGGCATAGACTGCCATGCAAAACATCATTGAATGGGTCTTTGGCATGCTTAAAATTTGCTTCTGTTGCTTGCACCACTTGGGTGGTGCCCTACAGTACACACCTCAGAAGGCCTTTGGCATATTCCTTGCCTGTTGTGTGCTACACAAAATGGCACATGGTGTCTGTGGAATACTGCTGCTGGTCCAAGAGGAAAAGAAATCCTCAGGCATGGAGCCAGAAGAGCAGGAGGTGGCACACCAGATGCAAGGCAGGGATCCGCACATGGCACGGAGGGCCCAGGAGTACCGTCAGCACATCATACAACAGTTAGAAGCCAGCAGAAGGTGAGTAATGAGCAGACAACACATATGGCACCACATATGAGCCTTGTTTATTGTACACAATACCCAATATGCACAGACCAACAAAATAGAAATGGTAACATAAGGACACAGTAAAACCAGGCACAGAATGGCACAAGCAGCTGCAATCAATACATGATGCTGCCTGGAATTAAAAAGAAAATGCATATGGCTATGGTAAAACAGAAGGTGGAAAGCCACACATGAACGTAATGGAATCAAATGGAAAGGGTCACACAATGCAAGAACTTGTACTGTATGCCACAAGTCACAGATGTAACTGGGGACATCCTGCTCAGCCATGTTAAGCAGGACACCATATAGTAAGGAGGGCAGATGATGAATGGGGCAATTAATAAAGAAACCCATACTCAGGACCCAGCTGAGGTGGGGGGAAGGGGGGAGCCAAGGACATACGTGTAGTGGGCTATGACCTCCGGAAGCCACCATGTGTGCAGACAGTGCCACGCTGCATGGGATGGGTTGATGCTGTTGTGGCCCCAGAGGAGGTCGAGGCTGAGCAGGAGGACACACAGGCCTGGGACACTGCCCAGGAGACAGCGGAGCTTTGTGGAGATGTGGATACATACAATGACACTTGCCGACCAGGGGTGTGTGGTTGACCAAGGGTTGCGAGGATGCAGCTGTGCTGCCGGTGCCAGACATATCCTCCTGTGGTGTGAACAAGTGCCACTGTCCCTGCTGGGAGACAGGGGACTGCACACTGTCCACTGATGTGTCCTGAGTGCATTGCCATGTTGCCTGACGTGCCCTGCCCTGACAGCCAACCGCTCTTGTGAGATTTCTAAACAGATACACCAGGGTGCCAGTTAGCTGTTCCCCAAACTGCTGTGCCCACTACATTTCCAGCTGGTGTTGGTGCTGGTGGAGGTGAACATGCTGACATAGTAGGTCCTGTATGTCCTCAAAGACCCTCTGGGATGTGACTTGCCTCTCCATGGCAGCACACATCATGTCATGGGCACTACGCTTGGCATGCTGCTTGACAGGTGGCACAGGTGCTGGAGTGGCCCTAGATGGATGGGTGGCTGGAGGAGGTCTGTGAGTGCCTGGGACAGCACCACCAGTTGGTGGCAGCCTAGGTGGAGGTGGTTGCTGCATGCCACCCCATGTCGCTGGACCTATGCTGTCTCTGGGCAGGGTGGGAACCCTAAATCCTGTGTGTTGTGCCAGCCCACGGGCAGGCATGAGATGGGAAATGGGGGGGATGGGAAGATGAGGCAACAGAGATGGGGATGTGGGCATGGGATAACTGGGCTGGGTCTGGTTCACGGGCCTCTGAGGGGTGCTGGTGGAATAGATGGTTGCAGAGGGTGCTGGGTGACATCCATGGTGGTAGTTGGTGGGAGGAGATCACAGCAGCATCCATTGCTGATGACTGGGTTGCTGAGAAGAGTTCCAGGCTGGCCACCTATGTGTCCAGGTCACTATCTGCTGATGTGTCCAAGTCACTCCCCAACTAGAGGTCTGGTTGTCTGGGGGGGGGCTGTTCCCTGATGCTATGGGATGTACCAGGCCACTCCACTGCTGGCTGTGGGTGTGCTGTGTCAGGACCTACGGGGACAGGAGCATATATGAGAGGGACAGCATATGATGTAGTGCAAAGCCTACTGACAGAATAATGGTGCAGCTGTACCATGACAGTGCCCCGTGTGACCAGGCACCACCCACAGATGGAAGTGTAGACCACCACCGTGCAACACACAGTGAGTAATGTGCATGCACACACATGGACATGCAGTACACACAATACAGTAGGGCATGACATAGGATAGAGAGATACACCAGGACACAAGGGCAGGTCATTCAGGGGGGTGCACACAGTGGTGGTGGCAGTAGGAGTGTGTGGGGGAATGACACACACTGCGTCAGGAACACAGATACCATCAGAGGTTGCATGTTGTCTGTGGTGTGGTCCTAAAGCAACAAGGCAGCCCCAGCCATTAATGTCCATCAGGAACAGGCCCAGGAGAGTCCAGAGCCACCCACAGAGAACAGAACAAGGGCGTGCACCAGATGTAGCACTGGTGGCCCATAGACATGCGATGTGGAACCACAGTGGTACACCCAGTGAAGTGGAGCATGCTAACACAGTGGTGATGCCAATGTACTACTTACGTAGCACATTGGCCAATACGTCTGCCTCAAACCCCCTGCCAGGTACCCCAGACACCTCAACCTCTTGCAACAACAATGCAACAGCCTCCCCAGCAGAGTCAAGGGGGGGTACACTGCAGGGGCAGGTTGGCCACTGCCAGTGGCATGTTGTTCCCTCCACAGTGTGGCCATGTCAGACTTGCCACAATGGTGGAGATCACTATACTGCTTGTGCACTGCATCCACTGACCTGTCCCTACCACCAACAGTGTTCACCTCATCAGCAGTCTTCTGCTATGCCTGGAGTACAATGGCATAACTGTTGTGGTACTGCCTGATGACATTCTCCTGGTCCCAGTATGCCTGGACAAGGACTTCGAGCCACAGGGTGCTGAACAGGTGGATGCAAATCCTGTCCCTGTCATTGGCATCACCTGCAAGGGGAACAGCAGAGGGAGAGTTCAGTGACATGTAGGCCCCCCCCCCCGTATAATCAGCTTAACTAAATCTATCCAGGGCAGGGTGGACGACCTGAGTGCCAGTGTGCAACTGGCAAGCAGTTGACAGTAACTGCCCATGCCCATCCCTCCCCTCTGGTGAAATGTCCAGGGGCACACCCCACAGACCAGCAAAAAGGGCCCCTGACCAGGGCATCCAGTAGGTCACATGGGGGACTGCATGACACAGCATGAACAGTTATGGCAATGGCACCACTGACCGACTGACGTGAGTAGGCCCCAGTAGGCCACAAGAGACAGGGCCACAATCCCCTGGCCCACAGTATCATCACTGTGCATTGAGCTGTGGCGTAACACACGTGGGACACACAACCATGTATGCCGATGTGCAAGAGCACCACACCCATATGCGGGGGCTGTGTGGGTCAACCAGGACAACACAGGAACATGGAACATGCACGCCTGTGGGTGTGCAGGCAGATGTACATGGCACAATGCATGACAGGTACGGGGATGGTGAGCCAAGTCCCTGTGAAGAGACAAGCCTGGGCATGTGGGTCACTGGATACCAAGGGTTGTCACACTGTGTGTGGGACACATTGCACTGATCTGGTACAGTGTTTGCCTGATGATCCAGTGGCAACAGTGTCACACATGTCAGGGTGCCAACTGCAGAGGAAGGCCCATTCACACACCACAACATACCCCGAGACATGACCCTACAGGTCTGGAATGCACACATGTATTGTCACGTGACATTGCTGGAACAGGATGTGGGGGGGGGGCAGCTGTGGGATGCCCACAGAGACATAGCCTTAAGCACACAGTGGCCAGAGGGCCACCATGCTGATGGGTGGATCATAACATTGAGGGAACCCTTCCCCCATCATTGGCACCAGGCAGTGTATGACATCTCTGCCATGTGTTTCAGCAGGGGTCATGACATGCAGTGGCAGATGGAATGGTCCCCAGCCCACACAGGCTGGGTGGAATACATGACACAGATCACCTGTACAGGTGCTGGCCTATGTGCCACATACACCAACAGTGGTGGTGATGCCACAGATTAAATGTCAGCATGGTCCTGGTACCTGCAAGGACAAGCAGCCAGAAGGGATGGCATTGTATGTGCAGGGGAATACCTGTCTAATGACAAGCACATGTGCAGGGGATGTGAGCAGCATGATGACAAGGGCCAGAGAATGTGGCAGGGAAGAGGATAAACAATGTTCACACAGTAGGACAGTTGCAGTTGCTTACCTTGTTGTGTAGCACTTCCCGTCTGGCTCACACCTGTTGCACACTGAGTGGGCTTTATGACTATCAATTCCACGGCTGACTGGAGGTGGTGCACAGGTTCACCTTTTATAGTGCTGGAGCTAAGTATCATGTAAATGCACGCAGAAAGCTCTGGAATGAGATGCAAATGGGCAACTTTTCCCAATGACTGCTTAAGCAGCTCATATACATGCCAGCTTTGTGAATAGCAGTTTTTTGGAATCGTGCAAAACAAGGGTCATTTACACAATGGGGTTGTGCCACGCTCAATGTTTGTGAATAACGTGATAAGGTTTGCACGATTTGTGTCATTTCCAGAACCTTCTCAACATGGCAGCTTTATAACGCTATGCACGCATGTGACGACCGCCCAAGATGCTGTGCAGTCCACTGCCACTGCACATGTGCGCAACATCGTTATGTTTAGTCTATCGCATAAACACAGTCTTGCAATGGCCTTTGTGTGATGTGTCTCAATGATTTTGCTATTGCGCTAAATCTGCGCTGTGGTGTGCACAACCAGCAAGCCTCAGAACTGTGAAGGAAGGCCTCTGGAGAAGATGGCACCCACTTGCAGAGTCAGTAGCAGAGCCATGCAGCGGGCAGCATGATGGACTGATGTGGAGCTGACCAACCAGGAGGACCTGGTGGTCCCCAGAGAGGGCCAGCTGTTCATCCAGGAGGATCAGGAGAAGCCAAGGGTGGATGTGTGGGACAGCATAGGCTGGGACATGACCAGACACACTGGGGTGCCCAGAACAGGGGAACAGTGCTACCACCGCTTCACGGACCAGTGGAAGAGGGAGCAGGGACAGCTACAATGATTCCATGGCATGCTGCATGATGGCACTGTGCCACACACAGGTGAGTGGATTTCAGTCCTTAGTCATCCATTGCCTGGCACATGGGAGAGCTTCCACATTCACAGGACAGGTAGCATATGGGCTATATCGCCATCCAGGCCATGATGTCTAGTCCCTGCTCAGCCATGGACAGGGTGGCCTGCTGGTCTGTGGTCAGACTAGTGACATGGTGGTAGGCTGGTGTGGCATTGGCTGTGGCTACCCAATGCACATTGTGGCAGCAGTATAGTCCTACCTCTTTCAAGGGTGTCTGTCATGGTGGGATGTGACTCCCAGCCAGGCAAGTCTGTGGGGTTATGGTCTGACCACGAGTCAGTCCCTGTGCAACTTGCACCTACTACACAGTGACATGTCTATGCACATGACCAGTATATCCTCCCAGTTCCCCTCCTTGTGTTTCCCAGCCACCATTCCCCTCATATCTGCCTGCCACCTGCCATTCATACAGCAGATCTCATTACATCTGATTTTATTGGTGTATTTATTATTACTTATTGATTCTTCTGCATTGTGTAATTAATGTTGGTTTTCTATAACCCTCGTGCAGCTGTTATTTGTATGTTGATGTGTCTACCCTACCTGTTTTGACCAAGTGAGGTGCCCAGAGCCTCAGTGATTGGGTGCCACATTACTCATGTTCACCTTACCTTACCTCACATGACATCAGCACCAGTGTGCACCTTGCACACGGTATATGCATCCCATGCTGCCCAGTTCCCTACCTGTTCGACTGAGGTGTGGTTACACATGCCACTACAAATACCTTGTGCAGACACGCAGTACACAGAGAGTGTGCACCTCAGCAGCCACAGGGCACACAGTGTAGGCATCTCATGGGTAGGCCACTAGATGCATGTCCCCACACAGTGGCACATGCTAAACACCAATGTGCCATGGGCAATGCCAGAACACAATGCTTGCACAGTACACCACACACCACCTAATGCAAGGTCTGCACAGCATGTGCTGTGCCCAACGTGTCCTGTAGTGGGATCCTGCACTATGCAGGACGTGACCCTTGGCATGTGGGTGGACCAATATTGTGCACACATGGTTCATGATGACAACATGCTGCCCGGGACAGGTCAGGCATGGGGGTGTTCCCAGGCTGCATGCCCACCACCATTTGAACAGTAGCATGTAGCAACCATGACAGGACAAGACCTTGCCACACCATTGGGTACCCACAACACCGGGCTCTACGACCCCACCACACACTCCCTAGTCCAGTTGGCGGACATATGGCCACTCAGGCCAGCACCATGATGCATGTCTGTGGCCTTGACAGCCTGCATGACAATGACCGCCACAAGTGCCACCGATTATAGTATCGTTACTCCCCAACAGACTGTTCTATCCCATGTGCAGGCATCCAGGTGGTCACTGAACACTCCACAGGCTGTTCTGACCTGCCATGGTCCAATGCCATGTACATCACAGTGCCCTGCCATGTTGTCCACCTATGTGCCTAGTGCTCCCCATGCATGCACCCCCACTGGCGGTGAACCACTGCTGCTACACTGCCGGGCCACTCAATATGTCATTGTGTGTGCATGGGACATGCCTCTCAGTTTTTGTGATGCTCAGCCTGACGTGCTGGCCAGTGGGTGTTTATCATGACATACACAACATGCTCTCACAGCCACGGTTTCACAGCCATATCACTCTGTACTGCCATGTTGGTGACATTGTTTATACCACAAGCTTGCTGATATGCTGGGCACTTACATGTGCAATGTGATGTTACTGGGTAAACGATGTGGCCCCATGTGCATGTTACCATTAACACCATTCTGCATTCTTGTTCGTGTGGGGGAGTCATGCATGGGACTCCTGGAGGGTGGTCCTGACATGTACCAGGTGGACATGTTCTGACATGCAGTCCCCCATCCCACCTTGTGCCAGTGTCTGCCATGCTGTCACTGTTGTGTACATTCACATGTACAACCCCCTGGACATACCATGCAACACTTTTTCTCCCATGTGTGATGCAGTAGTTGTCTGATACCTTGCATGTTTGCACATGGCAGCCTGTGAATGCAATGCTGCCTGACATAGGCTACCCATTGGTCACACAGCTGTCCATGTCCACCAGCTGCACCTGTCATGCACAAATGGCCAATGCCTGTTCACCGGGCAGGGCCTTACCTTTGCACCCTTGCAGGTACACAACCCCTGTCAGGCATAGTCGGGGAGTATACTTTGTGGGGGATGCTGGCTGTAGCCACAGGGTGCTGGAGTTGTCCACCAGTGCATGGGTCTTCATGCAGTGTGCTTGGCGGCTGGCAGAGTACTGCTACAGCTGCCTGTGTGCATGTCTGAGTTGCTTGTAATGCCAACAAGGTGTCCGCTGCATCAGAGGTGCCACAGCCCTGGCACCTGCAGTTCCTGTTGTCTGCCTTGGCCAGGTGTAGGTGTGCATGGACACATGTGTTACAATGCTGCATCTCCACATGGTACAGGCACTTGTGGTTTACAGATGCCTCTCAGCCAAGGTCCTTGACAGCATAGTCCTGGGGTGGTTATTGGGACCATAGTGCCTGATGCATGCCACAGACAGTTTCTGTCCCTTTTCTGTTGCAGAGAGAGGGGCCAGAGATGCGGCCTGCCAGAGGGCTAGGGTGAGGGACAGAAGCAGCACTGGACAGAGGAGGATGGATCCTGTGACCCATGCCTAGGGCAGCAGCCAATCACGTGAGTATGCCTTCAGCCTATGCCTCATTTGCCATCCTCTGCAGTGACTGTGCACTGCATGGTGTCAGCCATGTCCTGATTGCCTGTGATTCTGGGTGTGCATACTGTTATCGCACTAGTAGGTTATATCCTTGCTCTGGTGCCCCACGTCCCCATTGTGGCCCCATTGGCATGCCTTGGGGTGAACAGCCCACCCATCACAGTGTACACTCCAATGTCTGGTGTGGAGACATTGTGTGTGTGTGGTGTGGCCCTGCCACATGCCGGCCCATAGGACCCAACCTCAACATGCGTGGGACCCCTGCACATAGTGGTTGCAGCGACATGGCCCTGCTATGTTGCTCCACAAGTGTTGTGGTTCCACATCATGTGCTCCCATATCAAGCCCATGTACCCCTTGGTAGTGTCTCTGCCCACAGGGTCCTTGGGTGTACTTCACCATGTGCTGGCCTGTGGCCCTGTGGCTGTGGGTTGCCCATGTGTTCCATCCATTCATGCACACATCCTCTGCAGTAGTCCTACATTGCAGCACAGTCATAGTGTCGCATGTCATATTCCTGCACATGCCTGTCGGTGTGTCCCCAGGCACTTGTCTGTGGCTGTTTGAGCCAGGGACCGTGTGGTATTCCCGCTTGCTTAGGCACCTGTGTCCCAGGCTGACCACATTCCTTTGGTTGGGCCTGGACACCCTTTGTGTGGTACTGACTCCTGCCCTTCCTTATGCTAGTGTTGTCAGTCATTGACCATCGGCAGGCACCCTTGGTGTGCGGTCCCTTCCTCCCATCTCCCCATATCTCCCCACTAGTTGGCACTCTGTTGTCCCTGGGTGGTTGTGATGCCTGCCTTCTGTATTGGTCTGTGTGGTAGCCATGTGTTGGTGATTTGGGCTTTTGTGCTCCTGTTTGGGTGTTATTCATGGGCTTTGGGTGGAGCATTGCTGACCAGTTCTGCCACGGTGTTGGTGGCATGCTCAGTCCCGGGGCATGCACATATGGTCTGCTGGGTGTGTCATCCCATGGCCTATGCACTGCCATAGTTGCATGTCCACAGGCTGTGCCCCATGCGACTGCTGCAGACCACCTTGGACTCCTGCCAACATCCCTCCATCCCCTGCTTACATGTTTACATGTGGACTCTTTGGCCCTCCACTTGCTGTGACGCCTGTGGTTAGATGTATAGGCAGCGGAACCAGGGGGTCAGGGGGGTCAGCAGACCCCTCACGTTTGTTGCTGAGGGTCAGACTATGAATCCTGACCCCCTCACATTTCAATCAGTGGAACAGCATTAACAAGAGGGTAATAGGACTACTCCAGCGACAGTATGGAGGATACTTTTACAACTTTTGGTACTCAGCATACATTGTACAGTCAGGCAGCCAGCGTTATACTTTCTGGAATATTATTTCACTGTTGCATGGGTTGCACTGCAACTGTAGCATTATATTTGGCTTCATTTCTCCTCCACAACCCTTCATAAGCTACAATTCCTGTCCTTGTGCTGTTTTTACTATCATGGGGGTAATTATATCAGATGACCTTAAGGTGGGCAAGCAATGTGAGAAGGCAGTAAGGAAGGCTGGGGGGATATTGGGATGCATAGGGAGAGGCATCAATAGTAGAAAACAGGAAGTTGTTATCCCTCTGTACAGACAGTTGGTGAGACCCCATCTGGAGTACTGTGTGCAGTTCTGGAGACCCCATCTCCGCAAAAACATAGACAGAGTGGAGGCTGTCCAGAGGAGGGCAACCAAAATGGTGCAGGGTCTGCACCAGAAGACATATGAAGAAAGACTAAAGGAGCTTAATATGTATACCCTTGAGGAAAGGAGGGAAAGAGGGGACATGATAGAAACTTTTAAGTACCTAAAGGGACTCAACAAAGTCCAGGAGGGTGTCATCTTTCAGAAAAAGAGATGTGCAAGGACAAGGGGGCACAATTTGAAGATAAAGGGTGGACAGATGAGAGGTAATATGAGGAAGTATTTTTTCACAGAGAGGGTTGTGGATGCATGGAACAGCCTCCCTGAGGAGGTCGTGGAGTCAAGAAAAGTGGGGGAATTCAAGAATGCATGGGACAGACATAAGGCAGTCCTAATGGGGGGTAGGAGGAAGTTAGCTGTTGGTTAACTAGGATCTGCAGCGTATCTGTTAGGTAGGAAAATGGGCAGACTACGTGGGCCAAGTGGCCCTTATCTGCCATCAAATTCTATGTTTCTATGTTTAAAATTCTATGAGTGGCCCATACATTTCAGTTACTAAACCATGGATTATTCATCCCACTGTCTGTATCATCCAGAATTATGGAATGCTAGGTTGGAAGATTAGAGTATATTGTATTGATGCACTTGTTTTCCTAGTGCCCTGGACTAAGGTGTCCTCTGCAATTCTGAGCACCCTAATTTTTGGTAGACTCCACCACTGGTAACAAGGCCAGGTAACACATGCTGCCACATGCTCCCTGGGTCCTGCCTCCCCAGGAGCTGCCTGGTACTATGCTGGCAGACACATGGATGCTATCCAGATGCACCGGCCTCCGAAAGCGGCCATTTGGTCTGGCCTTGAGTGTGCTTTCCATATCTATCTCCATGTGTGCCATGTTGTCCCACATTCCACATCTCTGGATAATGCTGCTGTTTTCCCACAATGTTTCAGGGCCATTGTCCTATGGATGGCCGACCACAGGCAGCACCGGCAGTGGAGCATATTTGTGGGTGTTACACAGCTGGGGTGCTGTGCCCTGTGTGGGCTGTGCAAGACATCCTCCCAGCACTGTGTGTGTTTGCTTTGCTGTTTACTGTGCTGCTTGGGTACATGCTGCACCTGTCAGTTTGGCCCACCAGCCATGGCTGCTGGTGCCACATTGGAGGGGGCCACCGTTCACTTCTCCTCACCCTCATGTTGTGGCACTGTGTTCACACAGCTTTGGGTTCCAATACTTAGCCTTCCTTGTACACCTTGCCATTGGCCCTTATCATCTTGTCATGCACTGCATTCCTAGGTATGGGACCTCCACATGCTGGTGGTCAGTGCCACTGCCTCTAGACAGTGCATAATCAGCATCCCAGACACACATCACATAGGTTTTGGGAGGGGGGGCCATGCACATCTCGGCTCTGTTGCAGCATATGTACTGAGTGCACCATTTCCCTCCTTCTAGGTACATCTTCGTGGCCTGATGTGGGGCATCACAATCATCAGTGGATGGCCAGGATGGAGCTACTGGCCCGGCAATAGGCCTGGACAGTATAGGACATGCTCAGCAGCAGGGGGAGTTACTGCAAGAGCTTCGGGAAGTGCACCAAATGCTGTCGTGCATGGAGCACCGGCCTTTGCCACCAACCCCTCCTCCTGCCCCTTAAGCATTTCATCCTTGATCCCCATTTCCCCCCACCTCTATCCCACCACTTCCTCCCCACTTGACTTGTAAATAGTTCCCACTGTATATATGGTTACTGCTGCTTCCCCTGAACATAGTTCTTGCTTTGTTTATTGTTACCCCTACTTCCCCACCCCTTCTTCATCCAAATTTTCCCCAACCATCCCTACCCTACATCCTTCCCTGTTTATAGTTGTTGGCTTTTATTTAGGTATTGTTGTTGTTATTTCTACTATTTTTCTATTAATGTTGTTTAGTATTTATTGTTCATTCTATTTTTCATATTAAAGTTGTGTTCTATTTGTTATCCTGTGTTCTGTGTCTCTTATTTCTTCCTGCAGTGCTTCACTTATGGGTGTTCACTGATCCACACTCCACTTGTTCAGGTCCAGTTGGGAGGGGCACACATGACACCATACCACCTATATCCCTTGCCAAATGAACACCTGTGTGTTGGCAGCTGCCCACCAGGACTGGTTGCCATTTCTGCCCGTGTGCCAGCATTGGGGTACATTCCCTGGACTGTCACTGGCATCTTCCTTCTGGGGTCTGTACTCTACCATACAGGACACACTGTGCCCGATGCCTTTTGCCTGGTCCACCTATGTCTCTAGCTGAGCCACCACATGATGCTTCCCATCTGGATGTGCTTTGATGTGCTGTCACCTGTACTTGTGTCTTCATAGGCCTGACACACATTTCCCACCTGGCCACGTGTCTGGCAGCATGTGGCATGCCCAGCCATGTGTGTTGGCCCTTGCTGTGGGTCCATGTTGCCCTGCTATTCTCTGCAGCCTTGTAGGACTGTCCTGTGCTTGTCCTGCTGCCTTCTGCAACTGCACCACTGCACTGCATTGTGCTATTATACAACTCTGGCAAGTGGTTGTGTTGCATGATAGGCTCCCATTGCACCCCTAGCTTTGCACCCCATTCACTATGTGTTTGGTTTTGGTGCTATTTCTTTGTGGATATCACTGCCCTGCCCTGCCCTGCCCTGGTGCTATTGCAGTCTATCACGCTAAACATTTTTTGCACAAGTGCAATTCTTTGTGAATTCTGGCCCAGGTTTATCTTCTACGCCAACCTCACCCTCACCCTACAGACATGGACAGGCATTGGGGTGTGCCTTTGGGTCATTGCCCATAACACTCACACCATTTCACCTCACCCAACCATGCAGACACAGACAAAAGTCGAAGTGTGCCTTGGGGTTTTCAGACTTTACACTCACCCCATTCCATAAGGAAATTCACTGAAATGGGTACAGTATAAGAGAATGGAGTGAACTTTGGGGCTGAACAGTCAAAGGCACACCTCGATACCTGTCACTGGATGCAGGGTGGGGATGGGGTAGAATGGTGTGAGCATTACTGTTGACAATCCCAAGTCACACCCCTTATGCCTGCCAGTCCTTACGGTGCAGGGTGTTATGGTCAGAAACCCTAATGCCCTGGGCGTTTCTTGGATTTTCCTCCAAGTTCTCAGCATGTGCTTTTTGTGACCCCACCGCATGAACAGTGACAATATCAGTTCATTAGCCAAAAGGAGATTTTGCACAGCGACTGTGCCATTTGGAATCACAGGTGCAAAAACACATTTTACAGGATATAATAAATGACAGCTGTACATGTCTTGCTTCAGTAACACAAACTCACACACACACACACACACACACACATATACATACAAACACAAACACATGAACACAGTGGCAAAATTATTAGATTTGTCTACAGGCACTATTTTCTATGCAAGTTGGAGCATGGGGGGATGGAGGAGGGGGTTAAGCCTGGGGATCAGTTATGGTCCATGACATAATCACATGGTCAGAATATTAAATATTTTAAAATAAACATAAATGCAAAAAGTAACCATTTCAAGAAGAAAATGCAAACTGTGACACTTTACAGTTATAGGGTAAGTTAGCATATCTGGACTTATTTGCTGCATATGCATCTCAATTGCTAAGGGGTCCTGACCATGTTCACCCTACCTCAAGCCAAGCTAGCTACAGTATGTCTAACAATAACATGGATGAAAAAATTATGCCATGTTTTCATCAAGAAGTCACCATTTTAAAAAGACAGTGCTGTAGACTGAGAAGCAGCTTCATCATGCTAGCCAATATATGTTCTGGTTGCGTTCCATAAGGCTAACCAGTGGGAGAAGTAGAGGAAAGGGACAGAAATCTAAAATAGAACCATTTAACCTATTTGTAATTTAAAGTTGCATGACAGAAATGCGGCTTCCAGAAATGGACACCATATTCCAAATGGGGCCTCACCAGTGAGCTACACAGTGGCATCTTTGCCTCCTTCCTTCTGCTGGTAATACCTCTTGCTAATGCACCACAGCATTCCACTGGCTCTCCTCACAGCTTTGGTACATTGTTTAGCCACCTTTAGGTCATCTCATATGATTACACCCAAAATCCCTTTCCATTTTGATGACCATCAGCCCCCCCCCCCCATTATCATTTCCTGGGTTCCTGCAACCCTTCATTATTCAGCAGGCAGTTAGTGCATCTGGACTTATTTGCTGCATATGCATCTCATTTGCTAAGGGGTCCTGACCATGTTCACCCTTCCTCAAGCCAAGCTAGCTGCAGTATGTCTAGCAATAACATGAATGGAAAGATTATGCATATGAAAACTTATTAAGTATGCTATACATACCCTAAGACTCAAAGCATGTCTCTTTTAGCTGCCATGATGTCTGTCATTAATTTGAAACAAAAAGACAATGTAACAAGACACTGGCCTCCACTGGAGATATTAAACAATAGAGCAAACTGCACTCTGGGAAGATTGCATGGGACAAGATGCAATAAAAAAAAAAAACTGGAATAGCAGGTTCCAGAGGGTATAAAACCACCAGGAATGTTAGAAAAAACTACCCATCCCCCACTCTTTCACAAGTGTCAATGAATATATTTGTTAACCATGCTGATTCATCTTCTTGCTTCCCTCACAGTAAAAATGTGAAACTACATTTGTGTTATTTTAAATGAGTGATAAATGGCATGTCCAGGGGGGTGGCAGCTCTGATAGTTGTCCCAGTCTTACTCTTTTCCTGGCTTAGTTTATATCAGTGAAAAGAAAGTAGAAAAAAAAAACAACCAGCCTTTTGTTTCTACAAGTAGTTGTTAATTGCAGCTGGTATTTTTAACATGTGACACAACTCCACTTCTCAAACTTAAAAGAAAAAATATACCTCATCAAAGGCTATGTTTACCAAGTACTGTGCCCATGATTAAAATAATTTGAACCCCCTCCCCCCAAAAATGTTCCCTCACATGAAGCTGCATGATTAACTGTAAAGTCAATTTAAAAAAATGTATTTCTAAATGCATTACTAGCACCAATGCTTTCAAAGTTTTTAAACTACTAAAAACACATACTATATATATATATATATTTTTTTTTGAATATGGTAAACAAATATTGTTAATCCTAAAAGCTGAACTTTATGTTTTTAGTATATAAATGTTTAAGAAAAACCTGTAGCTCTTTCAACCAGAATGCAGTGTCTATAGTTTTTCTTGGGAGCTGTAGTTTCAGACACTTCTTAATTACTCTTTCATTTTGAGACACCAGGTGGCTCTGATGATCATTTGTTCCAAGGGGTTTTAAGACAATTTGAAGGCATTAAGTATCTTCTGTCCTCCTACTCCTTAATAAAATGCAGGGACTCCACAGACGTGTTCTGTTCCTTGATACAGATCCCAAACAAGTGCGTCTTGTTTCAAAATGATAGATCCACTTCATGCCCCTCCCACATAAATAAAAAAAAAGGTGAGGGTGGATCTTTAGGAGCTTCTTGGGTGGAGGTGGGGGTGGATCTTACTCCCCCGAAAAACAATGCTGCCTCCCACTACTCTGGTTCCAGTTCTTGAGCCGCCCATTTAAGAAAGTAAATAGTACCCTGCAACCATTGATTAACATGAAAGCGTATTTATTTGAGGGTGGAAAACATTTCTTGGAGGAGAGTAAGGCAGAGGAGACTATTTACACCTTCAGTCAGTTCCACAGACAGAACACATGACCACTCCTTTTGTACATGCAAAACATCTGCAGGCTCCGCCTACTGCAGCTGTAAAAAACTAGTCTTCTTATGGATATTTTAAGGGGTTCCGTATATAAAATTAAAAGAACACTTGTCTAAACAATACTGTGCTATCTCATTTACATGCTGGATTATACCCTCACATCTTTGCTACTACAGTAAATACTTTCTGTAACATGACGCATGTCATTTTTATCATATAAGAAAGGATCCAATGTAAACATTTTATGACATCTTTGGCAGTAGTTTCTGAGAGTGGATTCATGAGATCTCTCAGAAGGACCTTTGGTGCGGCAGTTTGGCATGCCAAACACGGGCGTAGACATTAATTTCCTATGTATTAGAATTTTTGATATTCGAAAATTACATGGCATAATGTTTCAAAATATTCTTTGCTGCTATCACATTTGAGGTCTAACATAACTCCAATAGAATATGTTTTATCATATCTGCACTTCAGAATCTTTGAGGGGTATGTTTGCAGTCAAACTTTAATGAAGATTCTTTTATCATTTCGATTTGTCAGAAAGACCAAATATGCTTCTAGCAATGACTTATTTTGTTTTAAGAATACCACCTATAGATTTTAAGGTTCCTTATCCTTTTCAATATCTGCTTTTTCTAAGAGTATTCTTAGTCTTGAAGAGATTATTGTCATGTACTAGTTTGAAATGTAATTTTTTTTTTAAATTGACCCATTAATGTTGGAAGTCAGCTATTTTCAGAATGTTCTTTATTTATATTATCCAAGTTGATTGGTTACCATTATTCAGCCAAATGAAATTTTCTTGTAGATTTTAACTAGTCTCTTAGGATCCATGTTCATACATTTAATCTAGTAGGCTACCTTTCTACATCTAGCCAAGATCTTTATTTATGCTTTACCCAGTTCTGCTTTTACTGTTTCAGCTGGAGTTAATTTTGAAACTTGTAAAGCGGCCCTGTAAAATTATGTAAATTGTTGTTCTAATTGATGAATATTCCCTCCACTCCCAATTTCTGACATGCACAATATTACACTGTTCATTTTGATCTCAGCTACATGTAATGCTGGTATCAGAGTATGTTCTCCTACTAGATGAATGAGGAATTATATAAAGCAGCAGTGCAATGAAATGCAACAAAATAACTAATTGTGTCACTTTTGTGGTAAAAGATTTCAGACATCTTCTGAATTTCATTTGCTTGTCTAATCCTCTAATTGCACCTAAATGTAAATATTGTTTAAATTAATTTTTCTCAAGAATAAAATTAACTGATCTCTGCTTATTTATTTATCCCTCTGTTACTTGACTTTTAGTTGGTTGGCATCAATTTCAGCATGGCTTCAACACTGTTCACATTACAGCAGTGTAATTCAGGTATCTGGGCAACCATGCACTGTCCCAATCTAATGGTAGGCATAACAGAAAGTAAGCAAAAAACATATAGTATAGATAGCACTTACAAATTGCAAATCTAACAAGTAAGGTACATTTTAAGTTTTAGCTGGCATTAACATTTGTTAAAAAACGTTTACTCTTGCTTTAAAATCTAAAACACTTATATGGGTAGAGTTATTTAAAAATAATAAGGAAAAAGGAATTTTCATTGTAGACAATATAGTTGAAGAGTTCTAGCTATGGTGAGCACATTATATATTTATAATTACTGACTAAAGGTGTTTAAACACAGATAACCATGGTCTAATCCTCCGTTACACATTGCTGTTTGTAACAGGGGTCACAAGACAATGTATAACTGTCAAATACACGTCTCGCACTGCTCAAGCTAATCAACCTTCTTTCAGCTGCACTATATTATTAGGAGTCTGTTAGAAGTGTCTAATTATATACCTTGCTCCTTAGTTTTGCACCTACTAAATGGCCAGTTTTAGAGACATAGGCCCGGATATTCAAAGCAGTTGTGCATGGCACAACTGAGTTGCCCCGGCACAAGTGTGGTAGTGCACCAAGGAGCCATATTCAGTGGGAGCCAGTGCACAGCACAAACCTCATTGCACCAATGTGCAACTATAATGAAAGCAGGCATAAGTGCAGGGGGCATTCCCATGAATATCCAGCACAGTAAAATATTCAACTGAGAAACCATGGTGCAAGTGCGGAGCAAATCAAAGATGCGCCGAGCAGACTTGTTCCTATAAATACAGGGCACAAGCACACAGACAGCACTTACCCCAGGTGAGAGGGAGTGAGAGACAGAGAGGAAGAAGGAAGGAAAGAAAGATAGAAAGACAGAGAGAGACATAGACAGACAGACCAATGCAGACACAGAAGGAGAGGGACAGAGGTGGCATTGAAGAGGGAGACTGGGACAGAGAGAATGATAGAGACAGACAGACAGACACACCAGGGTGGCACACAGCCAGCAGCAGCCAACCACCCAGGAGGATATTGGACAGCAAGGGCCATGGATAGTGCACCCTTCATGATGGAGGCTGTAATGAGGGGTGTGAGTGGGCAGGAGGAACAGCAACATGGCCATGGAAGGGCCCATCGGTGGAATGCCTGACACAGGTGGTACCACGCCTGCATCACCTTCAAGCAGTACAGTGACATGGAGATTGTGGGCTGGTACCACCAGAATAGGGCCTTTCTGAGGCAGCTCTGCAAGCTCTGCAGTGAGGATATGCAGGCACCCACCAGACAGAGCCACACCACGTCCGTGGAGATGAAGGTGACAGCTGTCATGTGCCTGCTCGCCATGGGCACCTTCCAGAGACCAGCAGGGGACACCACAGGCATAACCCAGTTGGCCACGTCCCCCCTCCTCACACAGTGCCTCAACGCTCTGTTGCCATGTGTGTCAGAATACATCCATTACCTCAGCACACAGGCAGAGTGTACAGCAACCATGCAGGACTTCCACAGGGTAGCACATATGCCTGGCGTGACTGGGACCATTGACTGCACCCACTTGGTCATCCACATGCCACCTGGCTCCAAGGGTGTGGTGTACATCAACAGGAAGGGGAGCCTGAGTGTCAACTGCTAAGTGGTGTGTGATGCCATGGGGCACATAACCAATGTCTGTGCCACACACCCTGGGAGTGCACATGATGCGTTCATCTGGCACAGCTCTGTGCTGTGCCACAAGTTCAAACATGGGGACATCCCCATGGGCCACCTAGTGGGTGAGTATGGCATGGGCAAGGGGCAATGGGCAGTGCATACCTTGGGATGGGGAGGGCAGGGTGTGCATGGTGGCGTGTGCACCACAGACAGGCAAGGGGTACAGCATAGAACAGCAGAGGGTTAACCAAGTCATTATCCACAAAGGGGACAATGCCTATCTACTGCGGCCCTGGCTGCTCACCCATTACCAGTGCACATCATTCCCAGCAGAGGAACGCTACAATAAGGCACACGCCAGCACATGCAACATCATCGACGAGTCTTTGGCATGCTGAAAGCCTGGTCCCATTGCCTAGACAGGTCAGGTGGTGCCCTACAGTACAGCCCCCTGAAAGCCTGTGGCCTATTCCTGGCCTGCTGCATACTGCACAACACAGCCATTGACCATGGGATAGCTGTCGAGGCTGATGAGGGTGACAGTTGTGGGGATGATGGAGGCAATGGGCATGAGGGAGGTGGACGCCACCCCCTGGGTGGAGGGATCTCCGGCTGCAACAGCAGGTGAGACAACACTGGGACACCATTGCACAGGAGCACTATGGTGCACACAGGCACTGTAGGTGGTGTGATATACATGCATGGGCTGCACAAACGAGTACAGCACACATGCAGAGGTGTGCATGGCATTGGGCATGCACACACAGAAGTGTGAAGCAGGGGTAGGGGAGACAGGGGCACACACCCACATACAACCACACACAGCACCTCTCACAGCCCCCCCACATACACACACACATGGGTGTGGGTATGTGGCGTGGATCAGATGCATCGCACCCGGTGCACAGGTGCAACCTGTGCAAGGCTGCCGTCATCATGCCCACACCACATGGCCCAGTGGCCAGGCAAGCATGCACACAGACAGTGTGTGGCACGACACACAGGTGTCACACTAGTGGTAGGCACACACAACACCCATGTGCGCACTGCACAGCAGCTGCAGACCGCAGGCAGGGCAGCCAGCACATCAGGTCTGCTGCACAGAACCATGGCCACCACAGCCATGGAGGCAGCCATGCCTGGGTGGTTCAGCAGCCACAGGCTGCGCAACAGTCATGGGGGGGTATGCAACTGCCCGCCCAGGGCTGGAACCGCAGGATCGCGACCACGCAGGGGTGTCCAGGCACCCAAACAGCCCAGCCCCGGGCGTGCCTGGGATGCCGACATCAGAGCCCGGCATCGACTGCACTGGGGTCACCAGACACCGGGTACATAGGGTGGACAGCACACTGTGGGGGGGTCATCTGTACCCAGCCATGCCCAGTGGCAGCCAGCAGTGCAAAGCCATCTGAGATCACAGTGGCAATGCGATTCAAGGATGCAGTCATGATCTCCTGCATGTGCTGCATCTCCACCAGGATTTGTGCAGTGCCCCTCTCCTGCTGCTCGGCTAACTGGCACACCTCTGCATGCAGTGCGTGCACCCCAGTGGTGAGCAGCACCTGTTGCTGGATGGACACCTGCAGCAAATGGGTGTGTTCAACCGGTGGGTCAGTGTCCTGGGGCTCCCAGGCCAGATGCCGATTCCCATGTGGTGACCGGCCACGCTGCACAGCCCCCATCTCTGATGGATGCTGCACAATGGGGTCTGCAGGGGGATTGAGTATGGCAGGCACACTGGCGGTGGACACTGTGTCGGGCTGCCTGTTGGCACCATCAGCCTTCTGCTGTCACCCATCTGGCTGCTTCATGCCACCCAGTACCTGTGCGGCTGCACCACCTCCACTGCAGGGCACAGCCAGGGCAGCATACACCACTGCACCCGCAGTGGTGGTGGGCAGTTGTTCCGCTGCTGGCAGAGCACTGGGAGTGCTGCCTGTGTCAGTGGCCAGCAGGTGCTTCTCCCCTACAATGGTGGCCATGCTGTCCAGGATGAGTGTGATGTTGTCATCAGTGTTGGACCCTACCCCGATCTGTGTGTCTGCGCAGAGGACACCAAGGCTGGCATCCTGCAGGAACACATCCAGGGCCTCGTCCAACCCCAGTTCCAGGACATCCGCCTGCACAGTGGAGGTGATCTGCAGCCTGTCTGGCCTCTGGATGCCTGTGGAGGTGGAAGGCTGGTCCTCCGGGGCCAGTCCAGCAGCCACGGCTGCTGCTGCTGATGCCGCTAGTGCCCCATCATCTGCATGGAAGCATGCTGGTGTTGCAAGAGAAAGAAAGGGGCGTGTTAGTGATGCATTGCCCACATGTGCCCCCCCACACTGCCACTGCATGTGTCCTGCAGCATGGCATGCACGTGGGTGTACACACATGCGCGTGACATGCTTGCTGGCTGCATGCACACCAGCATGGCTATGTACGCACCCTCCATGCCCCCAGCTGTGTGTGGCTGACATACTTACCATGCAGTGATGGGCTGTCACCTGTCTGGAATCTGCTTCCAGGCACACCCTTCACCATGCTGTGGTGCATGGTGGCTGCCCCTGACTCCCCCTGCGCTGTGAACAGTGGTACATCTGCAGGCCCCTCTCCGGTGGCATTCTGGGATGCATGGATGGTTGCCACCTTCTCCTCTTGTCCATGCCCACCATCTTCCTGCACTCCTGCCCTGACCAATGGTGGCTGCCCTGCTGGTTGACGCATGCCACCACCTCCTCCCAGGCCCCAGCCCTGGCCTGTGGTGTGCCCGTGGCACCGCTCAACAGGGGATCCCTATCAAGGTTGGCATCAAACAGGGCCTCTGTCTCTGCCTTTGTGAAAGTGGGCCTGCACTTGTGAGCAGGCCCACACTCCTCACCCTCCTCAAGTTCTGACATGTTGCCTGCTGTGGACATGGACAGCACAGTGTGTCAGTGGCAGCATCACACTGTTCCATCCCACCCTGCTGTGCTGGCTGCTCCCAGTGAGCTGCAGCGGCATGGCTAACTTACCCTGGAAGGATGCAATACTGGTCCATGGCCTGTGCTGTTCCGTGGCACTTACATAGTGCAACACATGCAAATGAGCTTTGGTGCAATGGTAATGGCATGCTAATACTCCCAGTGTACCACGCATTGACTGATGAGCTCATTTGCATGTGGTGTCTGAATATTGTGATTTTGATCCATGCACAATGAGATTGCTCTGGAGCAAGTCACGACACAATGTGCACACATGCATGGTGCGCAGGCCCACAGTAGGCATGCGCTGAATGGTATCATGGTGTCATTCATGTATTGTGCACTGACTGTGCAATGGGGGGCATGGCACATGATGCCCCAGGCCTGCTATCATGAATGTGCACGCTGCGCAGAGGCAGGCAACCCCTGAACCCTGCTGTGACCCCTGACCCCTGGGTAACCCTCTTACTGCACAATGGGCGGACATTGCCCAAGTTCCCTCACATCATGCATCTGGTGCATGTCATGGCCATGTGTGCTTACTGCCACCATTTTGCTCACTGACTTCATCTCGCAGCATGGCGAAGTGAAGGTCACCGCGAGCACAGAACCAGACACAGGTTGAGCTGGTCAACCTGGTTGACTATGTCCAGCCCCACACAACCCAACTGTTTGGCCAGGTGCCCCTGCAGCAGCCCAGGGTCATGGTAAGGCAGGAGATTGCTGCCACACTGCAGCAGTGGACCAGGGTGGCCAGGACAGGGGACCAGTGCCACCACAGATATGCTGACCTTGTGCGGAGGGACTCAGAGCACCTGAGGAGACTTGAGGTGCATGTCAGGCATGGGGCTGTGCCACAGCCAGGTGAGTAGGCCCATATTGTATGTGTGCCCTGGTGCTGTACTGTGGTGTTGGCTAGGCTGCCTGTCATGCCCTGCAGAGCAGTGTACTGCCATTGTGCGCATCATGGGGTGGCACTGCCAGCCGCCTCTTGCATTGCAATGCAGCTGTGTAGGACGTGTCAGGTGGGGGCTCACCCTGTGAACAGGGGTTGGGGTGGTGGGCAGTGGGCAGCTGCTGTGGATGTTTACTGATGTGTACCTGTCTATGTTCCATTCCCACTGGGCAGTGGTAGCAGCAGGACAACAGGCCACAGTAGGCCATGGAGACAGTGCAGAGGCGGCTCCAGCACCAGCAGGGCCACGGAAAGCAAGTAGGCACTGCCATGGTCCTTTGCACATTACATGGAGGGTGGCAGGGGCATGGATGCGAGCATGTCTGCCTGTGCCATGTGCTGTGGCATCTGTGTGTGTCACACTGTGCATGGTGCTTGCCACTGTGGCGCATCCATTGGACAGATGTGCCAGCTGTTGGTGGGGTGGGAGTGCGCCTGACTGCCACTGACGTTGCTGTGGTGCTGCTGATGCACTGTGCCATGTGCCTGTCATTGCTCAGTCAGGTGACCATTGTGCAGCAGGGACCATCTCTGTGCACTGTCATGGGGTGCTGTATTGCTGGCAGGCATTGGCCCAACCCTTGCAGGTGGCCGGTATGGACCCTCCGAGGGGGGGGTTCCACTGCCCATTGTGCGCTGTGGGTGGGCATGGTTCCTTGGGACATTGCACTGATCACCCGTCCTGTCCCTTGTCATAGGTGTCCAGTGTTGCAGACGGAGGCCCGACTACTGCAGGCTGCTATGGCAGCTGATCCTCATCGCATTGACAATGATGGAGGCTGTGCTGCAGATTCACCTCATGCTTCTGGAGGAGAGGAGGCAGCAAGGGCACCAAGGGGTGACAGGCCGTATCTGCCAGTGAATGGCCTCAGCGTTTCCTGTTTTCCCTGCTGTACCTCCACCTACAGTCCCCCATCCCACTGTACAGCCCCTGTTCCCTGTTCCCTTCCCTCGCTTTCCTACCCTTTCCCTCCCCCTCATTGCTGTATATAGTTTATTTGAAATATATCTATTTTGACTTACCTGCCTGTGCCAGTGTCTGCTTTGCAGGTGTGTGAGGAGCCATACTGCAGTGGCCCAGTGCCTGTCCATGTGGTGTGCATGTGTCGGGGCGCATGTTGTGCTTCTGTGGTTCACTGCTGTGTCCCACTGTGGTGGTGTCCCTCTCCTCAGTTGGTGACTGTGCCTTGGGGTGCCCATGGGGTGGCTGTCAGGGGTGTGTGGTGGTGTATGTGTGTGGTGATGGCACACGGCCATGGTCTTTGGTCAGGTACTAGCTGCATGCTGTGTTGGGGCTCCTGCTTGGCGTTGTGTGGCCTGTCCCATGTGGTCTGCCATGCTACATGGCTCCTGGCACCTTCAGTGCCTACGGTATGGGCCACCTGTGTGCCTGTGTGTGTGTGTGTGTGTGTGTCAGGCTGCGTGGTCCTGGGTGTGCCCTGCTCTGGTCTGGGTGTGTGAGGGAGCACAGCCTGCAGCCTGCAGGGGGGGCTCCCTAGGTGGCCCTCCATTGGCACCTCCTGTTGCCTACTATTTGTGTCACTGTTGTGTTCTGGGAGGGGTCTAGGTGCCTGTGTGCACTCTGCAGTGCCCTGCTGGTGGTGGCCTCCTATGGCCTGTCACTGTGCTTCCCTGGCTCTGTCCCTGGGTCTCTTCTCTGTGTTGTGCCCCCCTCTGTTGCTCTGCTGCTCTGCTCCCACAGTTGCTGGAGCTTCCCTTTCTGTGCCATGGTGCAACTGTGCTTGCACCATGGTGCAACTCTGGTTGTGCCATAGCACAAGCCTGGTTGCACCATGGCACAACTGTGCCATATTCAGTCGGGCTGCGCTGGTGCAGTGCGGCAGGCGCAACCTCTGAATATGGCTCCTGTTGCATCACGGTGCATTGGATTTGCAATGCGCCAGACTTTGGCACATTTCTGAATATCTGGGCCATAGAAACATAGACAATGATGGCAGAAAAAGACCAATGATCTATCTACAGTAGTCTGTCTGTAACACACTATTATACCCAGAGACCTTTTATCTATAAAGGATCTAGGTTATCCACCCCTTGCTCCCTGTTTACTACTACCCCCTGAATAACTACTATGCTCTTAACTCTGGCACCCACCTCCTCCACTGGCAGACTATTTAATGACTAAGCCACTCTCTCTGAAAAATAAAACTTTATCATGTTCCTCCTGACCCCTCTCCCAGCTTCATCTCATTACCTCGTGTTCTATATGTGCTACTGTTCTTGAATATTTCCTCCCAGTCCATGTTGTTTAACCATCTCAGGAACTTGAAGGTCTCTAACATATCACCCTTGTCTTGCCTGGCCTTGAGGGAGTACATGTTCAGTGCCCTAAGCTGATCTTCATAGGATCTGCCCTGACAGCCCTGAATCATTTTGCTTACCCTATGCTGCATGTAACGTCTCCAGCCTGTCCTTGTCTTTTCTTAAGTGAATCTCCAGAACAGTACTCTACTTCTGGTCACATCAGTGATCTATAGACAGGTACTAATATCTCTTTCTTCCTGCTGTCAGAACCTCTCCCAATACAATCCAGCATCCTGTTTCCTTACTCTAGGCATTGTTACTCTGGCTAGATTGTTTAAGGGAGTCACTTACAATGACTCCTAGGTCCTTTTATTCGGAAGTGGTGTCTAGCTTAACCCCTACCATCCAATACTCCATTCGGGAATTCTTGTTCCTTAAGTCCATCACCTTGCCTTTTTTGACTTTGAACTGCAGCTGCCAAACCCTGGATCACCTCTCCAGACTTTGCAGGTCTCTCTGTATCTCCCTTACCCTTTCTTGTTGTCTAGCCTACAAGAGAGATTTGTGTCACCTGTAAAGAGACACATCTTCCCTTGTATTCCTTCTCTTGTGCCACTGCGGAACATATTGAACAGGACTGGACCCAGGACATATCCCTGTGACACTCCACTGATGATCTCCCTCTCCTTGGATCTGTCTCTGCTTAATGCTACCCTCTGCTGTCTCCCTTCCAACCAACTTCCCACCCATCTAATTAGGACATGTGCTGCATCCAGATCCTCTAGCTTCTTCAGCAACCTTCTGTGTGGTAGAGTTGAATGCCTTACCAAAGTCAAAGTACAGTAAATCCACTGCATGGCCCTTATCACTTGTCCTAGTTACCCTGTCAAAGAATACTATCAGGTTGATCTAACAAGAACTCCTTGCCATTAACCTGTGCAATTTACTATCACTGAGCCAATTTTTCTCTGGTAAACAGGCTCTCAAAACTTATCTATGGAGGAAAGTTTATGGTGACTAACTTATATACTGGTTTTATTTGTATTATCTATTTTAAATATTTATAATTAGTGATTTTTTGACATTCTGTTTTAACTGTTGTTAGGCACTTTGGCTTTGGAAAGGCACCATATAAATAAAGATTTATGATTTGTTATTATTATTATTAGTCCAGCAGGTCCTCGTAAACTAGTCTTCTCTAATAACTGTTCTCCTTCCAAATATCCCCAAGACTCGTTATTCATTCAGACATGGACTTACCCGCCAATCTCTCTTATAACTTACAAAATCCCTTATCTCACTCAGCACTATACCTTGTCATGTTTTGTATCTGTTATCTAACTCTGAGAGACAGTTGGCTAATTTGGAATGTTGCTCCTGCCCTGTCATCAGTTTCAACATCATTCATCACTCCAGAGCAGATCTCGCAAGACTTCAAATGAGTCATTGGTGTGTGGTCTGCATGAGACTCAGAAGTTAAAACTGCAGTTCTCCTCTTTTTCAGTGGCTCTAATGTCCAAGAGTTAGAGCCAGAATGTGTGTGTGTGGGGGAGGGGGGAGCTGAGCAGAATTTCAGAATATGGTTTAAACGTTTAGCTTTTGCGTGGTTTAAACTATTAGTTTGTGCAGTCCCCAACCTTCTACAGTGTGGATGTGACATCTCTGAGAAACTCTTCTTTCCCTCATCTCTAGCAGGAGCCACCGCCATGCTGAGTTGGGATCCCTGCTGCAGTCCACTGCCAGCTATCCTGAGAAGGCAAGTCAGCAAGGATAACAAATAATACATGGAGAGGGATTGTGTAATTAAGCATTAAGGCAGGATCAGGGGTTTGGTGATCATTGGTTAGCTTAATCCTAGAGGAGTCCTGAGGGATGAGGTAAAGCCAAGTACCTTATGCCCTCGGGAAGAGTGACAAAGGCAACCCAACCCCTGAAGTGCTTTAATGCTATCACTGAACAAAGGTATTTTAATATTTTTAAAATGAATGCTTTATAACTGAAATTCTAAAGATGTTGTTTGTACATGAAGGTTTCCAGCCATCAACATAACACATTTAGAATGCTGTCAATCAGTAAGAATGCTTCATTTCCATCCATTGTTTTAAAATATAATTGTTTTAGATGCAATCATTGAACATAAGTGCATCTACAATCACCCAGTACTTAAAACACAGTACAGAAGTTTCCACCCTGGAACTCTACCACCAAAGTATATATATATATATATTTTTTTCCTAGATACAGTACTTGTGCTTAAACTGAGATCAGCTTTGACATTTTTGCTGTGAAAGGCAACCCTTTATTTTCTCCTTTCTTCATTAGATTCCTGCATGTGACAGTAAGGGCCATGTCTTCTAAATAATTAAGTGATCCCAGCCCTTTATTGTTCAGGTCTTATTGATTTCAAGGCTATGCTTTTCAGTCACAGCCACTGGATATCTCTCTAGTGGCATGTTGTTTATTTGTTTTTCTGGATTTCCTCTTGCGCTGCCCTAGTATAATGTTTGTGTAAATAATTTGTAATTATTGTGTTTATCTTTTTAAACCGTAACTCTATTACTCACTGAACTGAAATAGTGGGTTCAGTCTTTTTGTATAGTATGTGTAACCATGGTTGTATTTAATAGTAAGGACAGATTCAAAGAAGCATTTGTAAATACTTAAATCTTTACAAATAGAGCACCCTATCCCTGAGGCTCAGGGCACTTTACAATATTCAGACTGTGAACAGTGGGTTGGATAAATAATTCAAAGAAACGGCAACTAATTTGATAGCAGCATTATTAAGATAAAATAGCAGCAGTCAGACACATAAAACTAATGTAAATTAGAACCTGAAGACTTCCCTGAAGAGATGGACTTTCTGACTCTATTTGAAGGCCTCCAGCATGGGATCCTCCCTCAAAGACCTTTGGAGTGAATTCCACAGGATTGGGGCAGCCACCGCAAATGCACGATCACCAGATGTTTTTAGTTGGGCCCAGGGAATTGCTACAGTAGGAGGCCTTCCTCGGAGTATCAGAGTGAGTGCTGAGAGTAGTAGGAAGTCAGAAAATCACTCATATAGCTATGACCCAGACCATATAGGGCTTTACAGATGAAAAGACCCACTTTGAAGGTGATTCTCCACTTCACTAGTAGCCAGTACAGACCATGCAACACTGGGGTCACATGACAAGACCTTGAAAGGACTGTCAGTAACCTAGCTGCGCATTCTGCACTAGCTGCAGGTGACATAGGACCCTTCCACTAACCATGAGATAAAGAGCATTACAGTAGTCAAGTCTGGATGTCACAAATGCTTGCACCAGTGAGGGCAAGTCCTCTGGCAGTATAAGGAATTTGATCTGGGGGATATTCTTCAAGTGATAAAAACCCTCTTGATGATGGATGACACCTGAGTTTCAAATGTCAATCTGTCAAGGAGCATAATACCCACATTTTTCACCCTTGGGGTGGCTGCTAATGGGGTATGGCCCAGCATCACACCGGAGCTCACCCTGGCAGTCTCTGCATCCTGTGGGAGACCAGGCTAAATCACTAGTACCTCAGTTTTGTCTGGGTTGAGCCTCAGCCAGCCAGAGAACATCCAGTCTTGTACCTCAGTTAGGCATGCATTTAGTACCTCTATGGTGCCAACAGTAATGGGTGAAAAAGACATGTATAACTAGGCATCATCTGCATAGCAGTGGAAACCTATGCTGTAGCATCAGATGATCTCACCCAGGGGCAGCATGTACACTACAAACAACATGGATGAGAGGATCAAACCTTGGGGGACTCCACATGACAGGGGCCTCAGGTGAGAGGAGAAACTCCCCATTCTTACACTTTGTGTCTTGCCAGTGAGAAAGGACTTGAACCAGTTGAATCATAGGAAGGAAATACAAGTTCAAGAGGTGAACCTATTTGGAACTCACCACCAATTTACAGGTGGAAGTAATATTTCTGATTACCCATATGTTTATCCAATTTATTTTTAAATGTTAGCATAGTATCACTCATTACTATTTCTGGCGGTAGACTATTCCATGAACTGGTTACTCTCTGTGTAAACCAAGAGTTTTGTTTTCCAGTCTTATTTATATCTGCTTTTAGTTTATACTTATGAGAGCTTGTATTAATGATGTTGTTTTGTTTGACTAGACCAATTGTTTCAAATAATTCCTTGTTATGTATTGCTTTGTATGTCAAACACAAGTCACCCCTTAGAAACCTATAGTTTGTTGAATAGAGACCTAGTTTTTGTAATCTCTCTGAGTATTCAAAATCACTGTAATTCCTTAACTTTTTGGTAAATTTTCTTTGTATTTCTTCAATTTGTTTTTGACTTCCTATATTTTGAGGGGCCCAAAAGGGGGCACAATATTCCAAATTGGGTCTAATAAGGCTTGAATATAATGGTAACAGGACTTCGGGTTCCCTACTTTTTATATTCCTCAGTATGCATCCTGTTAATTTGTTACTGTTGTTGACTATGCATTTAATATGTTCTTTAAATTCAAGTTTGTTCAAAACTAGTATACCAAGGTCCTTTGAGAACAGTTGAGGACAGAACCAGTGAATCAGCAGAGCTCTTTAAGGTGATCCAAGAAGATGCCATGGTCTACAGTGTCAAAAGCTGAAGAGGGATCGAGGAGAATGAGAACTGGCCATTCATCTGTATCTCTACCCCCTGAGGAGGTCATTGTGCACATGGACTAGTGGTGTTTCAGTACTATGCCTCGACCTTTATCCAGGCTGAAAGGGCTTAAAGATGTTGAAAGCAGCGAAGTGGGCTTCCAATTGCAGCACCATGATTTTCTCAATAACCTTGTCCAAAAAGGGCAGGTTAGATATGAGTCTATAATGTACCAAGATGTCAGGGTCAAGAGATGGTTTTCTCAAGAGAGTCCTCACTAGCATCTCTTTCAAAGTGCTGTGGAACTGCCCCTCTGAAAGTGAGCACCAGACAATTTCGGTGAGCACTGGGCCAAAGGACTTCACACGTCTTACAAGGAGATGTGTCGGGCATGGGACCAGTTCACAAAATGTGGGCCACAGCAGCGAGATTACCTCACATACTTCCTCCACCTCCACTGGCTTAAAGTCACTCCAGGCAACTGACATGCAGTTTGTGACATCCGACTGACCACTGTGGGACAACATGTGCCCCGTTGGACAGTAATTGTGTTCTGTATTTACAGTATCAAAACCCCTCTGCTTTGCTTCAGACTCTTGCACATCACTGTCTGCTCTATCAGCCACTTTCCCTACCATCTTTGCACATCCAATGTACAGTATGCTTCATTGTGCTTTGTTTCTATATAAATTCTTGTACTTCCTGTCTTTCTTTGCTTCACCCCCTCGTATCTCTTAAATCCTCATTGTTAAACTTTTTTCACCCCTCCTGCTCCTGACCCTAATCTCCCTCTCTCCACCTGCCCTCATCTCTCATCTGTTCCTTTGTGCCTCAGGGTTGACTAGTTGGACAACCAACTGGCTTTGAATTCTTCCCACATACCTTACATACAGTTCACAGTTCTTGGCCTAACCTACATCAGTAAATAAGGATTAGGCTCTAGGGCTGCACTGTTGTATAGTATTGTGTACATTGTACTCATTAATTGTTGTACCTGCATTTTACAATTGCCTTATTGTTGGTGATATTTGTACCTTTGTGCTTGGTTTCTTACTCACTATTTATGTTGTACTCTCTTGTTCTCCTTCCTCAGGGTCACATCTGAAAATTAGCTTTGCCTCAGAGTGCCTTTCCTGGTTACAAACTTTAAAATAAATATATACATAAATAAAAAGTACAAATGTACTACTTCATATGTGCCTAACCATGTTCCTTAGTTACTATGTATAAAGTCTGACTTACTGGTAGAGATGCCTGGATAATCTGTGATATGTATTTTTTTTATTTACACTTTTCTTTATGCCCCTTCGGCACTGGCATCCAAACTCTCTCCAGCTGGGACTCTCGATTGGCCTGTTTCTGCCCACCTGAAGCCTCTCAGGTTCCACCTCCAGGTATGGGCCCATCTCCCTACCACCCCCGCCCCCGGCCATCAACCCCCTGGCTCTGAGCTGCCTGGGGCAGAAACACCGACTCCTCTGGCACTCTAGCTAGAGCCTAGTTGAGCAACCAGGAGGGGGAGGAAGTACTGGGATGGAGCTGCGAGGTCCGACATTGGGCATGGGGGCCAGCCACTTGTCCTGTCCTTTGCCTATCGGGTGCCAGGGAATTTTTCTATTTTCTTGTTCCCGCCCCACGGAGCTCAGATGTGCAATGATGGCCAGCATTTGCTGATCTCCACCCCCCCACTGCCATACGGCAGTGATGCAAGTCCTGGCTACCCCTGACTGCTGCCAGGGGCCATTCAAGAGCAACGCATAACCCTACACCCTCCCCAGGAAAGGAGAACTGTCCATTGGACACTCAGTCCCTTCCCTCTCCTGCTGACCCCCAATTACCTGAGCTCATTCACGAACCCAGGTAGCCGGCATGGCACGAGGTGAGGCATCTAGCGCCTTAACCCTCAGCACCACTTGGCCAGCTTCAATCTGTGATATATTGAAGATACCAGGGCAATTAAGTGATAACACATGACAAGGTGTATGGTTATAAGGGAATAGTACATGCCTCAGGTAGTTGTTAGGCACAAGGTGTAGGCAAGTGGCACAATCACCTGACATGTGCATAAGTCTGTTATGACTGCACATCCTGGAGTGTGTTATCCCACTTATAAAATATATTTTTTTTAAATATGTAGCTTAGGGGAGGTGTCTGTTGACAGAAAATTATCAACAGTCGCATGACATGTTGGGGTGCAGCTTTTTCAGGATAGCATTCACACGACCAGAGAAGGTGAGATTTTGGTCTTCCATTTCTTTCACTAAAGTTGCCCCTTCTGACACCTTGGGTGCCTTGCACACCTTAAACCAATCCAAAGGCAGTTCACCTTGTGGCTTGGACCCCAAGCTGCTATATCTCTCAGCTACGGCTATTGCTGCCCCACTGTCTGACCTCTTCAACCTCTTATTTGAAATGGCAGCCATCCCACCTGTTTGGAAGCATGCCATTTTTCTTCCTCTACCTAAGGGCGGCGATCCTCCCTCACCGGGGAACTACCATCCCATATTCCTCCTTCCCATCCTTGCCAAACTGCAAGAACACTTGGTTCTTGCCCAACTCTCTTCACATCTCTCTAACTCCAACTTTTTCACTCCCTTCCAATCTGGTTTTCAGAAAAAAACACTCCACAACCACTTCCCTGATTAGCCTTATTGACTCCATCCTCTCAGGCATGGACAGTGGTCAAATCATGTCTGCCATTTTTTTGACCTAGCCAAGGCTTTCAACATGGTTTCCCACACCCTACTGCTAAACTCCCTTTCCTCAGTAGATCTGACTGATTCAGCCACTAACTGGCTCTGAGCCTACCTTTTAGGTTGGACCCAGTCAGTCAGAATTGCTGACTCCATATCTCCCCCCCTCTCTATCAACACAGGTGTCCCTTAAGGGTCCGTGTTGGGCCCTATACCTTTCTCCATATTTCTTAATGACCTACCATCTGTCTGTACATCAACCTCAATACATATGCACACAGATGACATGGTCCTCTACACCTCCAGACAGTCCCTCACTGATGTTGCAAACAGACTTCAGCAGGATTTCAATAATGTTCAACACTGGTTTTGCTAAATATCAAGAAGACAGTCTCCATGACCTTAGGCACTAGGCAGAGATTCTCTAGGCTCCTCTCCCTGCCCTCTTTCCATACCCTTGATGGGACAGTCCTTGAGGGCACCTCCTCATTTAGATATCTGGGTATTTGGCTTGACCAACATCTCATCTTCTCTGGTCATGTGGATGCTATCCTAAAAAAGCTGTGCCCCAAGCCTGGCGCTCTATACAGGAACCGGAACTGACTCCCTCTCGCAGCTAGGTGTGAACCTGTCCAGAAAATGATCCTTCCTATTTTTGACTACTGTGATGTAGTCTACAGTGCCACCCCCAAGACCTCCTTAGTTAGATTGGATACCCTCTTCAACTCCTTCTGTGGCTTTGCTCTGGACTCTCCTCTCATCCACCACCGTTAGCTGTACCACTCCCTGGTATTTCCCTCACTACAAAATAGACGCTTCCATCATTGTACTAAATTTGTCTCTAAATTCTGGTTTGGATTGCTCCCATCCTATCCCACCTCCTCTCTATCAGTCCCCTTCCCCGCTCACTCACTTAGATCTTACTACTCATGTTCCTTGGTTGTCCCTCACCGATCTGCCACTGTAGGCCAGGCTGCTTTCTCATATCGCTTCCCAAAACTGTGGAATTCACTTCCTCATCAGATTTGCCACTCCTCCTCCCCCTCCTCTATAACTTCATCCTACATAATTTCCTCTCTGTGAATTGTACCTGCAATTAACCTACCTGGTATTCCTGACCTACTGCACAATGTCTATCAATATATTAAGTAACTATTCTGAACTATAGCTCCCTTCCATCCCCACTATTTTCTTTCCCTGCTGAGAGCCATATCTGGCCATTCCTTTGGGTTCTCTATAACTACTGATATGACTTTAGATTCCTATCAATCTACTACTACTATCATTGTATTTACAACCTTGATTCCTATTCATCTGCTCCCCTCCAGCCTCACTACCTTTCCACCTCTGCTGTTACTCTCTATCCACCCTTTTCTTTCAGACTACAGTAAATGCTACCATCATCATGAATTTAAGGTGTCATCCTAATGTAATGCACTTGACCTATCTACTGTGACCTCTGTATACAATTGTACTTTTATGCTGCTCTTAAAATGTTTTCTGTTATTTACTATTCACCGCTAATAATAATCTTTGCTGTTGTATGCATGTATGTATTTCCACTTCCCTTTCCCCCAGGATGCACCATGAGATTAGCAACTTGTTGTTCAGTGCGCCTTTCCTGGTGAAATGTTTAAATAAATAAATAAATAAATGTTTCTGACCCATGAGGTTATAGGATTTTCATTGCCCATTTTATAACGGCAATTAGAAGACCACATTTTTTGTAAGGACTAAATAGTAAGGTGTTTTTGTCACTATCCTAAATACATTGCCCAGATCATCCAGGACTCTCTGGGAAAACTATTTGTTATCCAGATCTAGCTACCCAGACACAGATACTTGTGAAATTCATGGATAGTAACCCAGAGCAGTCAGTACACTGTCCAAGTTATCTCCACTTACTGGTATTTTGGAATGGAGTTTGTCTTCTCAGTAATGTCCACTACACACTGCACTCACAGCTGGTGTAAATCTCAACAAGCTTTTGTCAATTGTGACTGTTTGCTTGCTTGTATTTCCTGTGTAGTTATTTGACAGAAGTAGCATGAAGGGAAAAATTAATAGATCAATAACATGATTTATAGTAGAGAAATTGTCAGAAATTTGGGAGAAAACACCTTTATACCAGTGATTGATCTGAGATGGCAGCACAGACTAATTATGAAGTCTGTTTCACTCAGTATACACTGCCAACAGCGACATTTTGACAGCGACCGTCACTACAGTGACTACAGCGCCAGGTTGATGTAGTGTCGGCACTGGACCCCAGCAGTGTATTTTGGGGGTCTTGCACCCCCTCTCCTAATCAGCTCTGACTCAGAGTTGATTATATTTAGTGGGGAAGTGCAGGGGGCACAGACCCCTGCATGATGGGTTCATGGGGCAAAGTCCCCCAAAGAAAACAAGGTTCTCAGTGAGAAACTGTATGCCAACTGCAAATGCAGTCGACATGACTGTTTCACTGTATGGTCATTACACAAACATTTTGTCAACGACCAGCCATGGATCCATTTCACTCCTCACCTTGTTTTAAGCACATGGTCTGGCAGCAGAATAGTTTAATGGTTAGAGTAACGAGCTGCGAACAAGCTTGGTACATCTAACAGACCTGAATTTGATTTCTACAACCTCAACTTGCACACTACATACTGTGTGACTCTGAGTAAGTCTTTTAACCTCCCCACTGCTGCCAGGGCACCCCAGTGAATGATCCTTGTATGAATAAGCAATTACTGTATGTTGTTTTCCATTTGTTTTCACTGCGATAGTAAGATATTAACAAGACAGCCACAGTTCATGAATGCAGATTCACACCTTGAGATATGGCCAGATTTACACCACCATGGGCCCTATGCACAGCAGTAACCATGGCCCCCCCTTTGGTGTCACTGACACTTGTCATGCAACATTCAATACTTAATTCTAATTAAGCAAAGAAACTTTTTATGGGGCTGCAGTTTGCACTTTCAATTCAATAAATAAAGCACAGTAAGAAACTACAGAACCCCCACCCCCAATTATACAAATGAAAAACATTGCAAATCTGGATATGGGTGAACACTGTACTTCCAGACCCAGACTGGATCAGTAAAATTTGGGCTGGTCAGTTTTGCCAGGATGGGGACAAGCAATACTGCTGGTCCAGCCACTCAGGACAGATGGATGGGTCAGGCTTGTACCTATCTGGTCTGTTCCCATTCTGGCACTGTAGTTTATATCCCTGCACAGGATGGGGTGAAATCCAGACTACTGGGACCAGACCAAATAGGTAAAAGCCAGACTGGTCTGTCCAATCACAGTGACTGGACCAGTAATGTTTGCTCAACTTGCACATGGTCCAACTTGTATGACTGCACTGGGGTAACCCATGATGTGGGTGACTCAAATTGAGCTACTCAATAAGAGTGACTCAGTTTGAATGCCTGCAAAAAGGGCTGCAGTAGCAAAACAGCATGCATGAGGACTGCAGCCTTGCCCAGGTATTATGCAGTCTCAGAGTTAGTTATAAACAGGGTGGGTGCGAGGGCAAAGCCCCCCACATATCATATAGTGTCAGAGGTGGGAAGTCATGGTTTTGATGGTCGTGAAAGTCAGTGTTGGCTGTCTTTGTGTTTGGTGTTTTATTTTTGCTGATGCACTCCTTGCTAATCTTTTTTCATGCATATCACATAGAACCCTGCACCGGCTAGTACAGATTTTACCAATCTGGCCCAATCTGAGTCTGGAGGTCCAGTTTTCACCATATCCCATATATCTCTTGCACTTGAGGCTTGGCTTCATCATAGATTTTCTAACAGCAACAACACACACAGATGTTCCATCCCCAGCCTAAACAGTAACACTGGCCAGTGTACAGTTCTTTTTTTAAGTCAAAATACTGTTAAAAAAGGAAAACACCACACACACACATACATACATGCATCAAGTCCTGCATAAGTAAGTTAATCACACATTGCACCATTAAAAATATTACATCTCTCAACCACACTTCCATGCCAACCACAAGATCAAATACACTATTTAACTAATAATAGGTAGCCGGCCCAGTGGCGCTAAGGGTTGAGGCGCTGGATGCCACACCTCATGCCACGCCAGTGACCTGGGTTTGGAAACAAGCCCGGGCTGCTGGGGGTCAGTGAGGGAGGAGAGGATTGAGTGTCCAAGGACTGCTGTCCTCTCCTCTCTTGGGGAGGGATAGGGGGATTGTCCTGCGCACTTGGCGACACCTAGTGATGGCTGGGTGCACCACCGTTGCAAGACCTAACGTAGGGGATTCAACGTTGGGCAGCCACCTTCTGGATGTGCATGGGAGTGTGCTTGTAATGGATTGGGTGACATTGCATTGCCCTCGTTGGGGAGGAAATCTAAGTTAAAAATCCCTCTGCCTCCAGTAGGCGAAGGTGGGACCTGTGGCATCGGCCTCATGTCCATTGCTGGGCATAAGTATGCCCATTCCGGATCCCCTCCCACAAGGCTACCAACCAACTCTGTAGATACAGCACCTGAGGAGTAGGAGGTCCTTCCCCGGAGGACACAGACCCGGGGGGGTTTGGGTATGCTGTGTGGGTTGTGGGGACCCCCAACCGGAAATGGAGTGAACTGCGCTTCAGGTAGGATGGGATAACCCTGATGACTGAGTTGCTCTTGCTGGAGAGAGTCTGGAGGTAGGGAGCATAGAAACAAATTGCAAAAAAAAACTAAAAAACCAAAACAAACTAGTAATAGGTAACAGTCATTTATTTATTTTATTTATTACATTTTGTTATCCGGGTAAGCCCACTGGGCCCTGAAGGTCCCTTTTTCAGGGGCGACCCAGAATTATTTACATAAAGCAAGGCAATACATACAGGTAGTACAGTACAGGACGTAGCATACAGAATTTCAATGACAGTATACAGTGTTCATAGTAAAGAGCAGTTATATACAGCAGTTTTACAAAGATCAACAGTAGCAGCTGAAAGGCTGGGGGCAAGAGTTAATGCACCAAACTACAGGGTGCGAGTTACCTAGCCAACAGGGCAGGGGCAGTGACTATGGTTTAGGAGGTGTAAGCGCTAAAATAGTATAACCAACACTACACAAAAGCACAGTGCCAAAAAATGACAATTGTGTGCATTTGATTTCATTTACTTGGGGCTAAATTTTTTTAGTCCATGCATGAAATTTCATTTTTATGTTCCACATCTTATACCCCTACCATCATGACCCTGAGACCCTCCCTGGCTAGTGGCTGCCTGGTCTCATAAGTAACCCATCACTGCATTCTCTGCTCTAAACATAACTGGTTCCCTTCATGCCACATGCAGAACTGCCACATACTAAACACCTTCTAGAAGTGCATCCATAAAATCTCATCAGGTCACCTTAATGAAACTGCCATTCCTCTTTAGACCCCTTGTACTCTCAGAAGGAAAGATCAAATGACCTCTTCTGTCCCTAAATCAAGAATAAAAACTGGGAACCCAGGTTTTTGCCTCCACTGATCCCACATCTTAACATCAAAAGCTCTCCTAACAAGGTAGAGGATGTGGAGGACATTTAATAAGTGTAAGAGAGTGAGTCAGGTTTATACAGGCCGGTGGGATATGTGAGGTTGAGTTATCTGGTGGCCAGCAAGTGGGTATCCAGTGAAAATAGCGTGATAAAAATAGTGCAAGCAAAAAAAGCGCTCACTTATAAGCGCGTTCATTAATAGCGGTGATGATGTATAAGTGCATGGTACTTGTAAGCGTCTGCGACCTGCATATTTTAAGCACCTGCAACTTGCGACTTGTGATCTGCATATTTTATAGCAGTTGTGGCACACATACAGGGGCTACATTAATTTCTTATTTAAAGAACTGATGGCGACAGCATTGTAGACAGCATTTGAGATAATTATTTAGTTTATTATTATATAATTACTGGTCTCCGTTTTCTTCCATTGTGAAAACCATGTGTTAAATGCCGTAACACCTGAGTAGGTGTTACGGCATTCACGCGCTCCCTTTCAACAACAAAGTGCTCGAGCTAAGTAAACATAGCGCGTTCAAACTGTCCTCTCACTTCAACTGCCACTGGCAAAACACTTACTCTCAGGCGTCACTCATCTCAGATAGCCTCCAGCAGCCTCGAAAACGCAAACATTTAACTTTTTTTCTATCAACCTAACTTATGCAGTTAACACTTAAACGATGATCCCTGACTCTCTCCTTTCAACCCTAACCTTTCCTCTACAGGTCAAACGAAAATATCATTCAACCAGGAAATGATACGAAGAATCTCCATACCGGACTTCTAACATTTGTGGCCAGTTTATTTTATTGTTTAATGTTATGTTAATGTTTATGTTTAATGTTTAACCACAGTTCTGTTCTCCTCACAGAAATAAAAGCTTATCTGCAAGGTAAGCATAAACGTCTTTTTTTTGGAGAAAACGGATCCCTTCAATTATATAAAATAAAATATGGGGAGAAGAGTGTAAAACTCGAATTTAACACACACCCTCGTTGTTGGATGGCATTCATAAACCCCTCGGGCTTCGCCTTCGGGGTTTATGTGCCATCCAAAAACTTAGGTGTGTGTTAAATCTCATAACACTCTTCTCCCCATACTATCCTATATATAATTACTGGTCTCCGTTTTCTTCCATTGTGAAACCGTGTGTTAAATGCCGTAACACCCGAGAAAGCACAAGTCCACGCCCTTCAACAACAAAGCACTCGAGCTAAGTAAACATAGCGTGTTCAAATTGTCCCTCTCACTTCAACTGCCACTGGCAAAAAAAGGAAACACTTACTTCTCAGGCGTCACCTCCATCTCAGATAGCCTCCAGCGGACTGCGGCAGCATTTTAGGCAATTAATTTTTTAATTAAGTAACTAAATGATGGTGAATTTCTGATGTATGCTCCCTTAATTACCTGGTCAGTGCTTCTCAGAATCACACAGAATAACAACCATGGAGGATCGTTTCTTGGCAAGTCAGGAAGGCGATTTAAAAAACACGACTTTATTTCAGGAACGTATTTTGAAAGGGAAAATAATTTAGTGCAATATTTAAATGAAATATGTGGGCAGTAGTCCAGTGCCTTATGCAGGCTTGACCTAAACTATGTGTTACAGTGGCCACTATTACTTGCCCTATGCAGGCTTGGCTCAATAAACAGTTATCTTGAGCTATCGTTAAAAATATGTTTCTAGATGCTGCCTTGCACTTTGCTTACCACGATGCTGCAGATCACAGCACAGTTCAACTGATAGATTCCTCTCCCACCTGGTACCAGATATTTCCCATTTAAACTTCATGTTGCAGACCTGCTCATGTTGGCGAGGGTTGGCCTGTGGTGGTGCACTTGAAATTAACTCAGTGAGCGGTGTGCTCAATTAAAACCCCAAAACCCAAAGGCCAATTGTTAATTTTTCATCTACTGTATACTAGTGCTGGTGTTGCGATCCTGTGTGTGAGGAGTTTTATCAAAATAATAAACGTGGCAGTAAGGCTATTATCGCTAAGCGCCAAACAGTATATGCGCTATAAAAACCAGCAGTAATAAATATGCACTAATATGGTTAGCGTTATTCTCGCCTGCGCTATTATCACAATAATCCCAAGTGTATACTGTGGTCTATACAAATGGTCTTTAGGGCATAAGGAGGCATAAGTAGGCTGGCAGTCTGGACTGCCTCCACATCTCAGTGTCACTAGGACTTGCCAATGTTTTTACCCTTAGCATACAATTATATTGACCAGATTTGAACATCACACAAGAAGGGACTCCATTTAAAAAAGTACTCTTTTTATGTCATTTTAAATCAGAGCAATGCCATTAATTTCTAAATAACTCAAATACCTCTTAAGTTCTGATTTATGCTACTGCTGAATATTGTGCAGTGTGTTCACTCCCAAGCAGTTACTCCTAACATGAGTCATTTCCACGAACCATCACTCAGCAGCTTCAAGCTGCCCTTCAAATTCTCTTCACTACACACTGGATATGAGGAGCACCTCAAACCTCACCACCTCTGACCCCAATGACTCAGTGTGTCTCTTCTGTTCCTTTTTCAATATACATAACCTCCTCCCCTTTTTTAATATACATACCCCCTCCATGGCCTCTGCTCCTTCGATGGTCTGAGTTGTGGGACTAACAGTTACATGCTGCACAGATTATTTTGGAGTTTTGTATATACAGGCAGTACTAGGTTATAGCATCAAACCGAAGGATTAGTTCCCCCTTCCCCACCACCACCACAACCACCATGGTTCCATGTCAAAACTGCGCCTGCAAAACCATGTAGGGCAATATCAGCAACTCCAAAACAATGAGAACTTGATCTGTGGCAGGTTGCAGCACAGCACCCAACAACGCAAAACTCCTGTTATAAGTCACTTAAGGGGGCCTCACGTCCTGAATCTCTCTAACTGAAATTATACAGTGTGGTAAATCCAATGTCCCAAATACTGCATCCTGACTGGTTGGCTGGCACAATTACCACCATGATAAATCCTCCAGTGTACCCACTGGAAAAAGTGCCAGCCAACCTTATATCGCGCCTCTCTGGTCGCTTTCACTTCAAACCAAACTGCCGCGATTTGTCCTGTCGCCGCTTCGCTAAAACACTGCGGTAAATTGTTTACAAAATGACATCCTCTTTCGAAGTGTAGGGACCTCAGTTAGTTAGAAAATAGTTAAAAAACATTAAAGAAACAACATTTGCCATTGTATAATATAAATTTATTCCTCCAGGGTGTGGGTACACTGGAGGACTTAACAGGACTGGTGTGGTTCAGTCACGAGGCCCATCACACCAGCCATGGTAAATCCTCCAGTGTACCCACACCCTGGAGGGATAAATTGCTTAAATATCCATCTCTGTGCCACAAAAGGTAGACCACAAGAGCAAGACCCCCAACAGCGCTAAACATAACATGTGCTCTAAATACCACATCACTCAAATGATGAGAGCTGTATTTGCCTCGCTGTTTTCAAGTCACTACATTTGATTCACTATTTTGAGGGATACCCACCACCACCGTGTGTGTGTGTGTGTGTGTATATATATATATATATATATATATATATATATATATATATATAATTTATTTTTCTCAACAGAAAGCATGACTTAAGAAACATAGCTTGTGGGATACAAAACTTTAAGTCTGTTTCATTCCAGGTGTGGAATAAAAGTTTGTGTAGTGGGAAAATCATATACTAATTACAAAACTGTTTGTAATGCTCCAGACCTCTCCACTGGTGCAGAACTGTTGACATTGCATATGTGGAACAATTAGATGTGTTCCATCTGCAGCCACTCACTAGGTCACTGGCTGCCTGTCTCCCATCCCTCCTTCCTTTCAAATGCACAAATTCATAATACTCTACCAAGCAAAATTAAATTTTGTTAATATAAAAGCACTAACTTACAGTGTCCTGTTATTGTATCTCAATGTTAGACAAAGTGCCCCACATTATGAGAGCCAGTGGCAATGTCCTATGGCAACTTTCAATGGCAAAAAAGTTGACAGGTATGCTGAAGTGAGCCCCTGTAACACACCTTGGTGACACTGCCATTCACTTCTAATAGGAATAGAGAGTCACTGTAAACAATGACAGGCACCCTGTGGCTGTCACCGCCACATCTCATAAAGTGCAAATCCAACACTGGCTGTAACCCATTGACTGCTGCTACAATTATAAAGCAAACACGACTTCAGCCTATAGAGACTGCTAAATAAATACAGTTCAAACCTAATGAATTTGACTTACAGAGCATGGGGATTACATCCAGAAGAGCACTGAGAAGATCCAGAGACCAAAGGATGTACAAACTTTCTAACTGGCAAAGCATTCTATTAGATAATCCTAGTTAAAAACAGTGGTGGGTGGCTCGCATCCTCCCGCTGCCTCACTGAGACTTGGTGGGATAGCACTGCTTACCTCCTGCCCTTCCGCAGATCTCACCATCATTCTCCTTGGCTCTTGGGTGGTCACTTGCTGTCGGTCACACATTCTACATTCCCTCAGCAGGCCGCCACTGGTATCAGCCACCACAGCCAGTTGCTCCTAGCATGCCAGATCAGTGAGGGAGCCCCCTGCACACAGCCCCTTCCAGTTTTACTTAGCTTTATCAAAACACAGGCAGAGACAGAAATCAGGTGAAAACAAAAATGGGAAGCAACTTTGGAAATCTGTATTGACCATGGGGCCTATTCATGAAGGGCAAGTGTTACATGCAAAACCATAGTAAATGCGGGCATGCAGCTGCATGCCATGCAGTGAAATCAAAATATGAGGCATGCACAACACAGGCCGACATGCCCCCAGGAGTCTGGGGAGGTGAACGAGAAGGCACGCAGCTATCCACAGGGGTGTGATGGAGCCAGCTCAAGATGACATGAATGCCCCTTGACCCCACCATATAAGGAGATGTGGAACCACTACACACCAGCGATACACACAGTGTGGAACAGAGATGTCCAAAGAAAATGGCAGCAGCAACCATGAGCAAGAAGAGTGTGTGAGGACAGGTAAAATGCACCCAACCTTCAATGTTGGTGGATATGGTACAGGTGAGGGTGGTGACAGGAGGCGGCACCAGTCCCTGAACTTTATGGGGGCACAGGTGGACATCCTCATCACCAAGATCTGGCAGCACTATGATGAGCTGTTTGGGGGGGGGGGTAGTCACTAAGCACCCCAGCTGAGACCAAGGCCCAAATATGGCTTGACCTGCAGGTGGCAATCAATGCTGCCAGACTGGAGGCATACACACTGGTGACCATGAAGCACAAGTGGCGTGGCCTCCAGTCCCAGGCGAAGAAGCGGCTGAGCAGGGCACATCAGTCGCGGGGTTCCACAGGTGGTAGACTGCCCCCGATCCACCACTGATGCCCATAGAACAGCAAGTGGGGGAAATGATCAGTGATGTCCTCGTGGATGGGCTGGACAGCATGCCAAGTAAGCACAATGTGGAGGTGCACAGGGCACAACCACAGTACTGATGTACGTCAACAATCACTAACCACCTGTCACACTCCACCCCACAGTGCTTGACAACAACAGCACTGGAGAGGGACCATCCAATGTGGGAGGAGGAGGAACGGGCAGAGGTGGGCTGCCGAGTGCAGGTGGTGAAGGTGGGTATTGCCAGGACCATGGGGCATGTAGCTGCTCACAACAGACACATGGGTGCACTAACTGATGTCACCCCTATCCCACACACAAGTTCACAGCAGCACAGAACAGTGGCCATGCAGGAGGAGGACCCCAGCAATCTTCCACGCCCATGGACCTCCACAGTGGAGACAGGGGATGGACCCTGGAGTGGCAGCCACAGAAGGAGGAAAGCATCTCTGGCATGGGCCAACACACAGAGGTGACAGCTGACTTGGAGTCGCAGGAGGGCAATGCTGGTGTAGAACATCCATCACCAGGACTGACCACAGCAGTGAGGACAACGCCATTCCCTTGGAGGACAGCTGCGCCATGACTGTGGGCACATCAACACATGCCATGCTTCCTGACACACAGAAGCAGAACACTGGCACCTTTGAGGGCCCCCGCAAGGAGCCCACAGACAGGGTGCCAGCAGCTCCTTCCTAGCCAGTTACTACCCCGACCTCTGTGGGGCTGGAGTGGGACCAACTGCAGGTGACCAGGGAGTCCCCGGACAGGACTGACTGACAGAAGACATGGTCATGGGCAGGGGGGTGCAGGAGTGGATGGCAGAGGTGGTGGCAGCAGGTCTGTGTGCCCAGAAATGCTTAGCGGCTGAGGTGGCCTTAGGTGCAAGAGCACAGGAGCAGACAGCCAATGCCCTCCTGGCCATAGCAGCCCACCTTGCTGCCCAACAGGGATGACCCACCACGCCTGCCATGGTTGCACCCGTGGCACCAGCCAGTGCGCCCAACCCCATGCCCATGGAACCACAGGAGGGGCATGACAGTGCCAGACAGTGCCCCCAACCCACAGCAGGTGGTGCTGACCAGAAGCCAGGACCAAGCATGGTGACCCAGTGAATGCACCATGTACAGGCAACATAGGGTGGCACACAGGCAACAGACACAGCACACTGAATGACAGAAGGTGGAAGGGTGCGCAGCTGTAGTGGGCAATAACAGAGACCTGCAACACAGTGAAGTGGTGTGGATGACACAGATGTGACTGCTATGGACACTACACCCACACCACTACCAGCACCACCACATGCCACCCCCCAACCACAGCGAACACCATGGTCCATCATAACACTCCATGGACCAGCACCACCTGGGGAAGGCACAAGGGGCACACGCCACTGGCCTGTGCTGTGCACCACCCTGGCACACACCTCCACACTCCCACCATGCAGCATGCACTTGGTGGACTGCAATGCCCATGGTGATGTGCCCTCAAAGTGGCCCACAGCACACTATCATCATGTGCTGTGCAAGGTGAACTGCAGTTCCAGCGTACACACTGGTGGCATACCATATCCATGGCTACACCATGGAGCACATATCACGCACATGCTGGCTCAGTCTGGCACACTCATCATCACCAGCATGTGTGCCACCTTACCGGCTGAATGTGCCATGGGCCACATGATGGCACATGGCCAGTGCTGCAATGCATCTTACTGCACGGTTGCCCACAGGTGGCACCCTGGCACCCTTCCCAGGTGGCACTGGTCCATGGGGTTGCTGCGGTGGTTCCTCACCGTCCTCCTCTGGGTGTACATCTGGGGGATCCGGCATCATGCGGTGCATGCAGATGTTCTGCAGCATGGCACAGGTGGTGAACACTCCGCACGCCATACCCAGTGCAAGCATCATCATGACACCTGTGTGGTCCAGGCATTGGAAATGCATATTCATCAATCCTATTTTGCATTCCACGATGCTGCCTGCCTGTCTGTGCACTGCATTGAATGCCACCTCCACCGGGTGCCGTGGAGCCATGTATGGTGTCTGAAGTGTCATTCTCGGGGGGTACCCACTGTCAACTGTGGGAGTAGAGCAGAAAAGAATGGTTAGCAATGCTGGTGCACATGTGCAGCCAACGTAGCCACACAAGGTTATGGGGCCTCACCCAACAGCCAGTCATAGCCCTCCAGCTGCAGGCCCAAATGGCACCTCAGGGCACTGTTGTCATATACGTATGAGTCATGGCATGACCCCGGGTACCGTGCCAGGATGTTGGTCAGGATGCCTGTTGCATCACAGATGACCTGACAGTTGATGTTGTGGAATCCCTTATGGTTTCTGTAGGTATCCTCGTTGACAGGTGAGGCGATGTGTGCAGTCAATCGCACCTACCATATTTAGCATGCCATACATATCCAGGAGTGCACCCTTGATGGACCTGAGCCCTGCAACATCCATGGGGAATGTGATGTGCCTCTCCTGGTGGCTCATGAGTGCATTGGTCACCTGGTGCAGCACCTGTGACATGGACATCTGACTCACCACTGTCACATCGCTTGTCACCCACTGGAATGTGCCTGTGGCATAGTACTACAGGGCACACTGAATATTTGTCTCTACTGACATGGCCATGGAGTGATCAGTGGTCGGTCTGATTGCATCCTCCACCAGGCCACAGATGTGCCAGATCATGCCGTGGTCGACCCTATACAGATGTAGGATGTCAGTGGGGTGCAGTGTTTGGGCAACGAGGCATGGTCTGAACAACTAGGGACAGTGCCTTTGTCTGTCATGGTGCTCTGCATCTGCTTCCTTGAGGAGGACCATATGTAGTAGTGCCCATGGGCACATCACAATGCCAATTCATGATATGCTACTAGCATTTACTCTGTGGCATTGCACGTCTACACATGCGTGCCTTGCATGCTGTGTGGCATATTGCACATGTCTTTATGTGCATAGCATACACATGTAGTGTGGGCGTGCATGCCATGGAATACCATAATTGCTGTGTATACAATGGCAGTGGCAGCATCACCCATGGTGGCAGGGAAGGTCCGTGGCAGGCTCGCCCTGCTATGACATCTGTACCAGGTGGCAGAGGCCACCTATCAGGATGACATACCAACTGGGGAGATTTGGGAGGTAATGTAGAAAAGGCAGTTAGGTACTGCTGCCGGTGGCCATGGCTGTGTGCCGTGTGTGTTTGCCGGGTGGGTTGGGCCCTCTGCCATGGGTGCATCTGCTAATCACTGTCCCCATTGTGTTTTGCAGGGGACCCATTATGGGAAGGTGGTACTGGTCCTGGAGCACTGGGTGGTGAGCAGGCCAGATCCAGCCCATGTGGTCACCCCGTCACCGCGGCTGCCACATGACCTGCCATGCAGACTGAAGCTATCGAGCAGCCTGGAGGACTATGTCTACTGGGATGACCAGGGGGGCCTGTGGGCCATCCATACTCCCTAAAAGGTAGGTAGATGTTAGCCGTGTGTGTGGGTGTGTGGGTGGGTGGCACTGATAGGGCAGGGGTAGTTGTATGTTGCCGTGACACTGATGCCAGTCAACACTGTTTGCTCTTCTCATTTTAGTATTACCATGGCCCTGTCAAGCGGCAGGTCTTGGAAGAGAGGGAGTTCATGGGCACCACCACCCGCACACCATCTACCAGCCCGGAGTTGCCCTCAGAGGAGGACTCTGATCGAGGAGGAGCACTTTCTGTGATCCAGCCCCCCTCGTTACTGTTGCCCTGTTTTAGTTCATGCACCTGTATTGTGTTGTGGATGCCAGTAAATGCATTCTTATCCAGCTATATCTAAGTATCCACTTCCTGGCTATGGCACAGTTTGCACGGGTGGCTATGTGTATGTGTGTGAGTCTGTGAGTTCTGCATGTTTCCAAGACAGGGCCTTGTGGCATGCTCGGTATGTGTACCTGCATGTTCACTACAGCACACCTTGCTGTGCGTCCACATGCGGTGTTGCTTGCAAGTTGGCATACACGGCATGCTGGGGCTGGACATATGGGCTGTGTTGTCACATGTACAATGGTGGCACATGACTGGCATGTGTGCCAGTGCAGATGATGTGCCTTGCATACCTTCAGCATGGCTGGCATGTGTAGCTGCAGCAGGCAGTGCCATGCACCATTCAGCCTGCTTCACTGGCCTCGCCCACCATGTGTGTGAACTGCATAGCCCATTTATGGATGCCTTCAGAATGTGTGTCATGTACGTGGGGACCCAATGCACCTTTCTGATGTAACTTGCATCAAGCATGCACGTGCGGAGCTCCGCGCATACTGTAAATGTGGGAACACACCTGGGTGGCCGCGTATACACTATGGCACACTTGTTCATGTGGTGGCTCTGTGTGCAGTGCTACACATGGTTTGTGAATACCATGCGGAGATTGCTTCTGCATGTTCCGCACGTATCAGTCTATGCACGGGGCTTATGTGCCATGTGTAGTGCTACATAGCCATCGTGAATAGGTCCCCATATCCTTAATACATAGCAACAGGCTACACTAAAATATGACAGGTTAAAAACTCTTTAAGTAACGTCATTCCCAAATACTCTTTTTGTTGTATTGTTTCACCATGCAGAGTTGTTTCCTGTTCAGATTCTCTGAGTTCTAGAGTTACCACAAGGTGATCTAACAGGTCAGACTTGCCATCAACTTACTATGTCTACCAGGTAGTTGTCACTCATGATGGGCAGCAAAGTTTGATGTCATGATCATACTTCGCATGCACCATTGCACGCCAAGGCCCACTTTCTCCTGACACTATAGTGAAATGACGGTTAGCAAAAGCGACAAAACTGAGATGCTATTGTTGCGCATGCACAATAACATATGCAAAAACAAGGAGGCCATGGGAGAAGTGACAGTTTATTGTGGGTGGGCATTGTGCGATTGGGAGCTGCGCAGATTGGAGGAAACAAAATTGATGCTGGGTGCAGGCGAGTGTTTAGCCAGCTCCTCCAGGGCCCACACTCCTAGGGCCCTTGAGAGGATGGTGAGCCAGGGATAATTTCTGGGGCCTAGCACCTAAGAGGGTCCCAGGCCACCCGGCATACTACTGTATGCAGCTGCATAGGGGCCTCAGAGTCTGAACTTTCCCTGGGGCCCTGAATTCCTCTCATGGGCCCTGAGCACCCCCCACCTCTGAGAATTCTCCTGACCTGGCAGGTTGGCTCAGTCTGGCAAAAAAAAAGCATTCACACACTCACGTTTCAGCTGGTTTTTAAGGTGATAGGGCCCCCCAGAATTTGGGGCCCTACTCACGTGCGTACTTTGCATAATGGTAAATCTGGCCCTGGCCTGAGATGAATGACACATTGGATATCCATGTTAGTGTTTGCGCCATTAAAATCTCAGTAACAGTTTATTTAAGCAAGCCAGCAAAGGAGTCTGAGGACCATATATTTAAACAAAAGGGCAAGTACAGTACAAATATTTGCAGTGTGTTTGCACCTGAGGCCAACCTGGCTGCAACTGTATTCAGTCGAACAGCAAGCGACATTGTCTGATTGAACACTGAGCTTTCCATGTCATAACAGCAAAAATATATCGGTGACTCGCAAAACAGCGAGTACACTCTGCCGAAAAGCACCTAGCAAATGTAAAAAACGTAGAATACAAGTTGGCACACATGTAAAATAATGTTCAATGCAGGGTGGAGCTATGCCCCCCAACCCCTTTGCAGGGAGGGAAGACCCTCTCACCCCCCATACTATTATAATCATCTCCAAGGGGGGACAGACACTGGAGGAAAGAAGAGGGACTGAGGACAGCAACACTTAAAAAAAACACAAACACCCGCAAAACAAAAATCATGCCTGTATACAGTCCCGAACCTGGGACCACCAGCACTGCAGTCAGTGTCCCTACCCACTACACTAGGTGGGTAACTCAGCAACATCCTGCGGCATGACCCTATTCAGACCATCCCTCTTCCTCCCCCCTCCCATTGCTATTCTTTCCTGTTGCCGTTGTTCCCTCTTCCCTCACTATTCCCTCCTCTCGCTATTCATTGCTTGTCACCAATCCCAACAGCAACCAAATTGAAGTGCTCATTTCTGAGTCACTCAATTTGGTTCGCTATCATCACTGGATACCAATATTAAGTTGTGCTGACACAGCATTAAATGCAACTGGGCTGCCCCAACATGAACCTGAGCTGTATATAGCACACAGGGAATTGTACTGCCCAAAACTGGATAGCACCAAGACCCCTGTGGGCTATATTCAGCCTGAACATGCAAATGAGCTCATTGGACATGCAAGGTGCTAAGGGGTCGTTTGCATACCCATTATGGGCTCATTTGCATGGGGTGCAGCATCCCCTTCCTTAGTGTCATTGCCACATAAACTGTAAGCCTTGGGGGTCTAGTGTGACCCATCCCCTCATATTGCTCCTCTGAGCATGTTGCAAAGTACCCTGGTGGTCTAGTGTGACTCCCCCAATTGCTTCTCTGAGTATATTGTAACATACTCTGGTGGTCTAATTTACCCTCTGTCCCCTGGTCACTCCTCTGAGCATGTTGTAAAGCACCCTGGTGGTTTAGTGTGACCATCCTGATTGCTTCTGTGAACATATTGTAACATAACCTGGTGGTCTAGTGTGACCCTCCCATCCCCTTCTTGCCCATTCACACAGTGAAAGTCATGCTGTGATGTTAAGTAGTTCCCCCCACCCCATGATTATCCATTTACACAGAGAAAGTCATGCGCTGGTTTCCAGTGGTTCCTCCACCCCCATCAACTGTTAACATTATTCCAACTAAGTACTAGTGTTCTAGTGTACCCCCCACGTGACCCATCCACTCACATACCACCTCCCCGCAAACCCTTGACCTGGGTGGCCAGTACTCCTTCAAGCTTGACAAAGCAATGGGAACAGCCCTCCTCTCACCTTCACAGCCAGCAACTGTATGAGCTATCAGTGAGTGCGTACAGTAATATACACACGCTTACTGACAGCTCATACAGCGGCCAGCCATAGAGATGAGATAAGGGCTGTTCCATTCACCGTATCAAGCTTGAAGTAATGCCAGCCACCTAGTTAAAGGGGGTAGTGGTGCAGGAAGCTGGTATGTAAGTGGGTGGGTGAGGTACTGGGCCACCAGTGCCTAGTTGCAGTAGTGTTAAAAAGTGATGGGAGGGAACCACTGGGCACCAGGGAATGACTTTATCTGTGTAAATGGGTGATTGGGAAGGTGGGGGTAACCACTGGACACCAGAGCATCGCTGTTTTTGTGTAAACAGGCAAGCAGGGGTTGTGGGTCACACTAGACCACCGGGGTACTTTACAATATGCTCAGATGAGTGGTCAGATGGGGGGATCACAGTACATCACCTTGGTATTTTACAATACTCTCAGAGGAGCAATCATGATTGCTGCACCTGCTGCCATCACACTAGTTTGAAATCAGGACCCCCCCCTCCCAATTTGCCTGACATTTCATCCGGACTGGTGTTTTACCAGAATGATAGTATTTGTACAGTGATCTACTTTCAGGCGTCTTCTCCAGCTGCTGGAACAAGTACATCAACATTTTCACTGAAACTGTCAGTTTAGCCACCACCTACAAGTTGGAAACTCAGCTCAGGCTAGATTCAGTGACAGCTTTCCTGTTTTAGAGTGCCAAGTATAGTTATGAATGTTATTACACTGAATTTTTCCCAGGACAGACCAGCTGAAATGCAATATTTCATTTTCATTGGGGTCCTGCTTTTACACATTTTGCAATATATTTACCTAGGACAGCCCAGATCATAATATCAACATAATGAGTGGGCCCAGTACAGGGTTAGTCTCCATGATCACAATGCCTGATGTGGTCTCACTCTTGGGTTTTCCCCACTGCCAGGAGGGCTCTACCATGGGAAGCAGCAGAGAAGAGTATTACAAGTTGTTGTTGGTCCTGCAACAGAGATATTGAGGGTCCAGAGAAGGAAAGGAGTCATAAGAGATACAGGCTATGATGTGGGACCATTCCACAAATGCACTAAGTCCATACAAAACTGCCCTTGTGTTTTGTATATACTTTGTGTCATGCTATCAAACCTGGCAAACCTATATCTTCACTTACAGCATTTATACTTTACTAAGAATGTAGTCTTGACATGGCTGATATTTCTTATCCTTTATTCTGATCTAGTGGTGCAGTAATCACACTCAACACTGCCATCTGTAAAACCTGGATTTATTAGTGTCCTGGGTATTCTGCCCTGGGACCAACATGGGTAAGAATGCATCTCTGAAGTTGACTTTAACCTCCCTTATATTAACTGGGACTCATTCTCAGGATGGTCCTATGCCGAGAAAGGACTAATAGATGTGGTAGTTAGTATTAGATTACAACAACTTGCTACTGAACCCACTCAAGGTCCTAATATTTTGGATCTATTATTTACTAACATAGAGCAACAAATTAGCAATTTACAAATTTGAGATCCACTTAGGACCAGTGATCATTCATCTATTCTTTTTGAAATTCAACAGTTTAAAACTATACAAAGGAAGCTATACTGTACAAAAAAATTATAATAAAGCAGTTTTTTCTAAAATCAATGAATACTTACAAAACATAAGCTGGGAATCTAATCTTCTTAATTGTACAACACAACAAGTTTGGAACTTTTTTAAAATGTTGTACATTATTTGGAAAATACCTTTATTCCATCTAAGAGGAAATTTAATAATAAAGGAAAATTTCCCCCTTGGTTCAACAAGACAACTAAAAATCAGATTAAATTAAAAATTTAACTTTTTAGGAAACTTAAGAATAGTTCTGTTTTATTTAAAACTACTCTATTACATAAATACAGACTATCTGTGAAAAACTTAAACAATTATATTAAATTGGCAAAAAATAAGCTAGAATTTAAACTAGCTCACACAAAAGACTGTCAGAAATCTCTTTTCTCTTATATAAATATTAAAAAAGGTGTATCAAGGACCATTGGTCCCATTATAACCAATGGCTCTTCTCTATCTGAGATAGAAACCTTGAATCTCTTTAATAAGTACTTTTGTTCTGTCTTCTCTCAAAAATCACCTGTTAGTACATTTAAAGTTCACCATGTAGATTATCATAGGTTCTATCCAACTGACATTATACAGGCTATCAAAAAAACTAAAAAAAAAATACTAGTTCAGGCCCAGACGGTATTCATCCATGGTTTCTGATCGAAACCTCTATAAATATTTCTATACCTTTGTCAATTATCTTCAACAAATCCTTACAAGAAAGCATTGTACCAAATGATTGGTGTTCAGCAATAGTTACTCCCATATTTAAAAAAGGCAATAGAGGTTCTGTGCAAAATTATCATCCAATTAGCCTGACCTCAGTGGCTGGTAAATTAATGGAATGAGTAATGAAGTCTCTAATAGATCAAGATTGTAAAAAATTAGGAATTTATTATTCAAATCAGCATGGGTTTACTCCCAAGTATTCCCGCACCACCAATCTGATATCTTTTTACAATAATATAAGTACTCTACTAGATGTGGGAATACCTACTGATGTAATTCTTTTGGACTTTAGTAGAGCTTTCGATAAAGTCTCACATGAAAAACTCATTACTAAAATGCACAATCTAGGTTTGTCATCTGATATTGTCAACTGGACTTTAAACTGGTTGACAAATCATTCTCAGAGAGTCATTATTAATGATATCTTGCCTGATTCGGGTAGTGTGACAAGTGGTGTACCACAGGGGTCGGTCTTGGGACCAACATTGTTTAATCTCTTTATCAGTGATTTACAAACAGGGCCAAATAACTTCATGGTTAAATTTGCAAACGATACGAAATTGGAGAGCAAGGTTAATAATCAAAAAAAATATTTCTGCATTAAAGAAGGATTTGGAAAAATTAACACTTTGGGCAAATGAAAATCATATGCAGTTTAATCAAGACATATGTTTAGTAGTGCATTTCGGTGTAAATAATCCAAAAACAATATACAGTACAACCCCGATTATCCGAATGCCTCGGGAGACATGAAATTTATTCAGATAATCGGGGGTTCGGTTAAACGGAAGAATGTACTTTAAAAAAAAAATGGAGCATGCTGATTGGTATAAGTTATATTTTAATACAGTACAGTTAACGTACATACAATTTAAAAAGCAGTGAATAATGCAGCAATAATACCATGCTGAACAGTGCTGAAAATTAAAGTGCATTGCAGTATCGCGGTACAGAGAATAAAGAGCTACTGTAATGTCAGATAAATGATAGTGCACTGTGAAAGTTGTCAGTCTATATCACTGTAAAAATTGTGTTATGGCACTCTGCTTCTTTGCTTTGTTTAACTTTTCTGCAGCTTGTAATTTAAGTTTTTGCAGTAGCAGAGTGTGTAGGTAGTCAGAGTTGTCTTGGTTTTCAAGCCACAAAATACATTTTGCAAATGCATCGACCACTTCTGATGTGGTTGGTATCTGAACAGCTGAGTTTCCCTGCTCCCCAGTGTCCTCCTCCTCCTCTGCTGTGGCACCCATGACATAGGGTTGTTCTGAGCAATTGCAATGATATCTTCGTCGCTCAATTCTCCATAGCCGTAATCTTCAGCATCACATTTCAGCCACTCATGCACTGCCTCTAATGTACAATTTGTTTGCTGTGCGATCTGTAAAAGTTCCTCATTGGCTTCTTGTTCTTGTGGTACAACAAGTTGTTCAGCAGGTTGCACTCTTGGCTCTGTTAAAACTTCTGATTTCTCCCAACAATGCTTTAGTGTTTCCTGTCTGATCTCTCATCAAGCTTCACCTAAAAGGTAACATGCATCCTTGATTTTAAATTTTTTTATAGCGTCTGTGAGAGTAAGCTGGTCATTGTCATCAGCCAGAACTGTAGCCAGTAGTTTGCCTCTGTATAACTTTTTTAATGTGGCCAATATGCCCTGGTCCATGGGCTGCAGCTTTGATGTTGTGTTTGCAGGGAGAAAAATGCAACGCAAGGCTCCATCTGCAGAGGTTAGTGGGTCCAGATCGGGATGTGCGCTAGCGTTATCGATGAGTAAAATAGCCCTTTGCTGAAGGTTAACTGACCGTAAGTGCGCTCGAACTGTGGGAACAAAATCTGTGTGGAACCACTGTTTAAATATAGCAGCATTCATCCATGCATTGGATTGAGCTGTATAAGTCACAGGCAGACTCAGCATGTTGATATGCTTGAAACATCTTGGTCGCATAGATTTACCAATCACTAACAACTTTAAACAGTGTCTTACTGTGGCATTACAGCAGCCCAGGACAGTTAGTCTTTCTTTTTGTTTTTTCAATCCAGGGGCACATTTCTCAGACCATGCAGCTAAAGTCTTCTCTGGCAACATCTTCCAATATGCTCCTGTCTCATCTGCATTATAAATCTGGGTTGCAGTAAGTTGTTCAGCAAACATGAAATCACACAGTTTCTGTCTGAAAGGGGCAATGCTATCATTTGCAGCAGATAACAGTTCACCAGCCACAGAAAGCTGGCGTATTCCATGGCGCTTTTTAAAGCGATTTAACCAACCTTCGCTGGCACTGAACATATTGTCTTGTCCATTAATATCATTATGGAATGCGACTGCCTTTTGTTTCATAATTGGCCCTGATATCGGGATTCCTTTCTCCCTGTTCTGGATGAACCATAGATAAAGCGCCTTGTCCAACACCTCGTCCTTACTCCCCTTCATGTTATTTCATTTGCTGTTTGACTCAGGACAATCCATAGTAGCAGTGTACTCCCGTATTTTATCTCATGCAGTCCTGATATTGCACGCAGTAGCATTTCCAATGTTAAATATTCGGGCTATAGAAACTATCTTTTCACCACTGTCCAGGCATTCAAGTACGCAGAGCTTTTGTTCGATATGGAGCACACAGCGTTTGCACTTGCCAGCCATCACATGAATGAATGAATGAATGAGAAAAACAGTTGCCATACATTAAGAGAACCAGATCGTTACAGAACCAGGTTAGTTCAATTAACTTCAATTAAATGTGGAACAACAAAGTGCAACTAAGTGTGGAGAATGTGGCAAACGAGCACGTTAAACACTGCAATGATTAATTATGCTGATTAATTATGCTGCAACAATCTTTAAATCTAATGTGGAGACAGAGTAAATGCTACAATATCACACGTAGGGCGGGGGACATAACCTAATTTCGGATAAGCCGGAGATTGGGATAATAGGGTTTCGGATAATCGGGGTTATACTGTATTATTTAAATGGACTACTACTTCACTCATCAAATTGTGAAAAAGATTTAGGGATATATGTTAATAATAAACTTACATAAAATAATCACTGTGTTAGAACTGCTTGCATGACCAACAGACTTTTGCGGCAAATAAAATGCACTTTTGTTAATTGCACTGAACAATGCCTTATTCCATTGTATAGGGCATACATTAGACCGTATCTAGACTATGGCTCCCCTTTCTGGAATCCAAACCCCAAAAAAAAAGACATAGCAATTCTTGAACAGGTTCAAAGGAGAGTAACTAGAAAGATTCCAAGATTAACAAACTTGGATTATCAGAACAGATTAAAAGCTACTGGTCTCTTCTCTCTTCAAACTAGAAGAGTAAGAGGTGATATGCTTATGGTTTTTAATTTAATAAATTCACCAGATCTAATGGAAAAATGTGGTCTAACACTCTCCAAAAGGAGACATGTTCCGAGACTACATAATAAACAGCTTGTAAGTAAAACTTATAAAACCAGCAAAGGAAACTTTTTTCCAATAAGAGCATCCATTGTATGGAACACCTTGCCACAAGAATTGGTTGAGGCAACTAGTGCCACTGTCTTTAAAAACAAATTAGATGTTTGGTTGAGGGATAATAGATAAATAATGTCCCACATAGTGTGGGGAACAGTCTCGATGAGCTTTGGCCTTCTTCTGTTCTTTCATACCAAGTAATACCAAATAATAAGTTAGGCACGAGTCTCCCTGGGTGAGGCAACACAGACAGCCTAGGATTTATGCATCCCCTGCTGACTCACCGGGGAGCTCCACTGGAAATGGCTGTGATGTCAGCTCCTTATCCCATTGACCCTGATAACTTGGGGGGAATTGGGAGAAACTTGGATGGAGGTTGTCCCCCCAATAAACTATACCGGCAGTTCTCCACTCTGTTGCCTTCCATAAAGAACCTCCTGACCATATCAATTACAGTAGCTCAGTTGAGACATAGTAACCTGTTTTATGAAGACAATTGAAAAATGGGTACTTGCATGGCTCAACAGTGTGCTACTTCCATACAGTGGCTATGGTCCAGTAACTACAGCATAGAACTGTGTACAAAAAGATAGCATTTGAATCATATCACAGCCTCTCATTTGCTGTGCAACTTTTAGAAAAGTCTCTTTTTTGTTGTTTCTGCCCTCCCACACCCAGTTGTAAAACTGGCATGAAGAAAGACCCCACTCTAAATTAGATGTTGCATCCTATCTGGGCTATTCTGGGTAGATTAGCTGTAAAATGGGTACAGTAAATAAGCAATTTAGCCACTTTGTAAGGCTCACCTCTGGTTCACAGTCCTCTGGTTCTAAGAATGTGCACGGTGAAACTCTTATAGCCATAAGAGGCCCTCCAACCAGACCCATAAACTTATATATAATCCCTATCCCCACCTGTAAATTACTTACATATTTAAATAATATGCAACTCTCTAGGAGATGAGCTTTAGGGTATAAGACATTCTCATGAATGCTTAGCCTAACTGATAAAGTACCACCGTTTTTCAACTACGAATCATAATTTGAAATTAAGTGATGAGTAATTTTTCTCTTTTCACCCTTTTTCTATGGTGTTAGTTCATATTTTACATTGTTTTAAAACATGAGGGCCAGAGTTTCAAAGCCGAGAATGCTGCAAGCCACTGGTGCCGATTGTTTGATGCACAGGGCTTTCAATTCTAACTTGACGGGTGGGATTTTACGATCCTGTGCGCCAAATGCCACAAGTTAGACTAACTTATCCCTGGTCTAGATTGTGGCATTTGGGGGAACCTTTTTAAGGTGCTTGTGCCAAATGTTTGGTGAAAGATAAACTGAGGAAACTGTCACAACTGCACCTTACAATAGAAAATTGGGTGCAGCTGTGGCACAGCAGTTTGGTGCAGCTGCACCATAAAATGGCTCTGATGCAGGGCTTGACCCAAGCCCTGCATCAGCCTTTGAAAATCTGGCCCAGTATGCCAGGTCTTTCTACTCAGTTAGGCTTAACTTGCTTTAAAATCTATGTCCTCAAATGCTTCTTGTGCACGCTTTTTGTAAAGTAGGTGGGAAAAGTATAACTCAGAAATAGAGTTACAATGAATTTTGGAAAGCTAATTTAACAGGAGTATTCAAATTGACCAAGGAGATTCCAGGCACTACCCCCTTTAATGGAACAAAAGCTTTGTGAAACATCTTGGAACTTTTTGTGTGTACACTTTGCCGGTAATCATTTGCAAGCCACTTAATTTTTGCTGAATAAATTCTGATATAATCTGCCCCAAGTGTACCATTTTGAGCATGGCTGTTACAATACACTGTCCTGGGTCACTGCTGGCAAAAAAAAAAAAAAAGATCATGGGTCAGTAGCCAGGGGCAAAATCCTTCTGGTTTGTATCATACAACAGAGACTCAACATTGTTTCCACCTGTTTTATTTGTTGCAATCCAACTATTCCCTCTCCTACCCACCCCACCATGGCATAATCCAAGACAGGATCCATTCCTGGTGAATAAGACACAGACTCTGATCAACTGCACATTTTTTCCCCATTGTTTTCCCTCTAGTTTTCTGTTGTACCCCATCCTGACAGTGGGGTCAACAAAGATGCATTCTTCTTCCAGCCTGGAAGGCAAGTAAGTGGCTGCACTCACAACATACACTAATTCTAGTCTTTTCATTAGTTGGCAGTGGCCAGAAATAGGTTGTGCAAATGTTGGTTGGCTCATTCTCTCCATGCCTGGCAGCTGAGTGACCCACCCCTAGCAAGGGTGATCATGTGATGGACTAAGGTACAGCTGTATTGGGGGGAACCAGATACAAAGTTGCATTAAAGGATACCTAAACCATCTTTTTTATGCATTTTGTTTTTAAAAAAATAACTCAGTAGTCTTGTAAAGGAGAGGCTGTTGTTTACATTTGTGCTGAAACTGCATTTATTAAAACAGGATAAATGCAGTTTCAATGCATTTGAAAATTGTAAACAGAGCCTTTCCTGCTTTAAAAATGCTGCTCTAAGAACCCTAAAATGGCTGCCTTGATGATGTCATTGAAGAGAGAGATGCCCAGTTGTGCAGATGTATTCTAGCTGTGCTAACCGTATTCAAATGCAAATAACTTTAAAATTAAAAATGATAGCATGGTACTGTGAGCACAAAAGTTATTCAGCACAAAAATATCTGCAAAATGATTGGTGTTTTATTTATAGATACCATTTAGTTTCTTAAAAATTAATAAAAAAGGCAGCAGAAAAATTCAATTGTGTTTCCCTTTTTCAACAAACAAATGCAAATATTAAAACAAAAAATGATAGCATGGTACTGTGTGTGCGACATTTGTTCAGCACAAAAATATCTACAAAATGAGTAGTGTTTCATTTATATCTGCCTTTTAGTTTTTTTTTCATAATTAGCAAAAAACAGCAGAAAGTTCAATTATCTTTCATTTCTTGCAAAAACAAATGCAAATAGCTTTAAACTGAAAAATTATAGCATGGTACTTTGAGCACAAAAGGTATTCAGCACAAATATCTATCAAACGAGTGGTGTTTTATTTATCTGTGCCTTTTAGATAAGCTATTCAGCACCAAATATCTATCAAATGAGTGGTGTTTCATTTATATGTGCCTTTTAGATTTTTTATAATCCACAAAATATGTCTGGAAATTCAATTTTCTTCACTTTTTCGGAGGTACAGCATTTATGTAATAACACATGGCAGGGTGTGCAGCAGTGCTAAATTACTGCATTCCCAAGGTGGGTTGTGAGGCATGAGGTGCAGCAAAATGCCTTCGACCACCTGGAGAGTGCAGTACATGAGTCCCATAAGATCACACTGTAAATTGTATGTAAGCAGTAACACATGGCAGGGTGTGCGGCAAGCCTCAAATGCTGCATGCCCCAGGTGGGTTATAAGGCATGAGCCACAGCTGGGTGCCTTCAACCACCTGGAAAGTGCAGTATATAATTTGAATAAGATTACATTACACATTTTAAGAGCTCAGTACCACACATCAGGCTGTGCAGCAAGGCTAAATTGCTGCATGTTCCAGGTGGGTTGTGAGGCACAAGGCACAGCTGAGTGTCTTCAGCCATCTGGGAAGTACAATATCAAATTCCCATAGCATCACATTATAAATTGTAAGTAAGTAATAACATACAACAGGGTATGTGGAAATGCTAAATTACCACAGGCCCCAGGTGGGTTGTGAGGTGAGTTCTGAGGCACAAGGTACAGTTTAGTGCCATCAACCACCTGAGAAGTGTGGATGCTTTCACTTAGGTGCCAAAGGCACCTATACTGCCATTGAAGTGCATGCTAAGGATGTGGGAGAGGAAGCAGGTGGCTGCTCTGAGGAGGACCAGGCCCCTGGCTTCTTTGGAAAAAGAGGTAACATTCCAACTTTGATGGCAGATAGCTGAATGACACAAAATGAAACCAAACAATGGTAAATGGCATCAGAGCAAGATGTACAGTAGGTCTGGGTAGTATGGCAAAGGCAGTTTTCATGTGCACTGACTAAGTGCAAGGAAGACAAGGAAGTGTCGATGGGCAGCTGCTTGAGAAATGCAGCATGCCCCAGATGACTTTGCTTGATAACTTAAAAAGTGGGAATATGAGAATGAGTGGCTCAACTTGTCACAGCGCACCTGACAGAGGAGGGGAAAATAGAAATGGAAACATTAAGCATAGAACAGTTTTGCACCCCTCCCCCCATTTGGAAGGCAAAAAGTGGGAACTATTTGAAAAGCAAATTGCAGTTTGGTTAATTGGAGGAGGGCACGAGAACAAAAAATGTTAACAATATTTCCAGTAGGGAAGTAGCTTATTCCATTTATGCCATACCTTCAATACAAGTGAAAAAAAAATTGAATTTCCTGCTATTTTTTGCTGATTATAAAAAAGCTAAAAGGTATCTATAAACAAAACACCACTCATGTGATAGATATTTTTGTGCTTAACAACTTTTGTGCTCAAAGTACCATGTAATCATTTTTCAGTTTAAAGCTATCTGCATTTGTTTGTTGCAAAAAGTGAAAAATAATTGAATGTTCTGCTGTTTTTTGCTAAATATAAAAAAATAAAAAGGCACACATAAATGAAACACTACTGATTTTGTAAATATTTTTGTGCTGAACAACTTTTGTGCTTCAAGTACCATGCAATCATTTTTAATTTTAAAGCTATTTGATTTATTTGTTGCAAAAAGTGAAAAATAATTGAACTTTATGCTGTTTTTTGCTAATTATAAAAAAAAAACCCTTAAAGGCACATATAAATGAAACACTACTCATTTGTAGATATTTTTGTGTTGGCCAAATGTCGTCCTCACAGTACCATGCTATCATTTTTTGTTTTAATAGTATTTACTTTGTTGTAAAAGTGAAAAATAATTGAATTTGCTGCTCCTTTTTTACTATTTTTTTAAAAACTAAATGGTATCTATAAATGAAACACCAATCATTTTGTAGATATTTTTGTGTGGAACAACTTTTGTGCTCACAGTACCATGCTATCATTTTTAATTTTAAAGTTATTCACATTTGAATACAGTTAGTACAGCTAGAATACATCTGCAGAGCTGGGGATCTCTCTCTCTCTTCAATGACATCATCAAGGCAGCCATTTTAGGATTCTTATTGCAGGATTTTTGAGACAGAAGAGGATCTGTTTACACTTTTCAAATACCATTAAGCTGCATTTATCCTGCTTAAATAAATGCAGTTTCAATATAAATGTAAACAACAGCCTCTCCTTTACAATATTATAATCATTTAAAAAAAAGGTGTAAAAAAGATGGTTTAGATATCCTTTAAAACACCTGATCAAGGTCATAGACAGAAAGCTGTGGTCAGTGGCAACATGGGGGACAGGGACACAGCTGCTCTGATGTGGGTCAGGGACATAGCTGCTTTCTGTGGCATGTTTGACAGAATGGCTGGGGAGGGGGTGAGACACAGGTGAAAATGGAGGGTGGGGGTTGCATACCTTGAAGAGGGCTGAAGTGGGGAGGGTAGGCAATAAGGATGAGTGGGACAGGATAAATAAATGACTTAATATTTATTTATTTACTAAGTTTTAATTGACCAGGTAAGTAAACTAGACAATTACAATACCTATTTTCAGGTGCAACCTGGGAGAATACAGAGTAAGGCTGTATAACAATCACATTTAGTTTTATATATTTTTTTATTTATTTATGATTTGGAAGACACCTTTGAGCACAAGAGCTCTTTTGTAAAGGTTCCACATTTGACAAGTACAATGAATGAAACATACAACATACAATCACCAGCTCAAGAAGAGCCTGGTCAGGTATAAGCAACATTAAATTATCAGTCAGGGAAATATACACACTGTAGCATAGCAGTCCCAAGGGGACAAAGTTACATGTTACAATGTCACATTAAAAAATCCAAGGTTATAGAGGGGCAAGGGAGGCAAGCTATGTATGTTGCATATAGTAGTAAACAGAGAGAAAGATTATGGTAGTACACTAAAGACTGAGAGCTGGTCAAATATCAGAGTGGCACATAGTAATAGTCATGTTTAAGGTCTAAAAGCCAAATGCAATCCATGGCCATGTGAAGACCAAAGGGGAAAGGGGACTTCGTGTTTGCCAAGTTCAGTGCAAGTGCAGGCAGAGACAGCCTTCAAGCAGTCCCATCGGGACCTCCTGAATAGTGAGTGGAGGGGAGCACTGTGGACTGGGAGTGGGAGGGATTTCCAAAGTCTAGGTGACAGACACCAATCTCCTGGTAATTCAAGGCTGTTAGGGACAGCTAGCAAGGCTAAACCACTGGACTCAAGGAGGTAACTCGAGTTAGTCCACTTTAACTAATCAACAAGAATAAGAAGTGTAGCAGTTCTGATCACCTTAGCAATGAAACAGCCCAGGGCAAATAACCAACTATTGTTGGGGATGGACAGCCCAGTTTTCCATAAAGCTCACAACAGTGCATGAGATGAGTTGTAGATAGGGTAAAGCTATATCCCATTTAAGCAATGAGGACATTTTAATATGTGTTTAAGAATGAGCCCATAATTAAGGGGGGGGGGCAGTGCTAATCAGCCAGGCCGACCATCAGTGTAGAAAAAGCTCTGTGGGAAACAAAATAGGAAAACAGCTCAGAATTCCACTTGCTCAAAACCAGTATGCCTTTCAATAACAATTTAAACTACCATCTACAGCATTTCCTTAAGAATTGACAGCTTTGTTCAACAAATCATTAGAAATGAGTGTGGTTCCGGAAGAGGGCGAATGTTGTCCCTCTCCATGAGAGTAGGAGCAAGGAGGAGGCTGGTAACTATTGGCCAGTCAGCCTAACCTCAGTAGTAGGAAAATTTGATGGAATCATTATTCAAGGAAAGGACTGTGACATAGCTTGAATCCAGTGGGCAACAAGATCCGAGACAGCATAGCTTCACGGCAGGCAGGTCTTGCCAAACAAATCCAATAGATTTCTTCGACTGGGTGACAAGGGCGATTGATCAGGGAGGGGTGGTAGATGTGGCCTACATGGATTTTAGCAAGGTCTTAGCTACCATCACGCATAACAGGCTAATACACAAATTGAGCAGCCTGGGAGTTGGATCCGGGGTGGTTAACTGGGTTAGACATTGGCTGGGTGGTAGGAGACAAAGGGTGGTAGTGAACAGAGTTTCAGTCAACAGAAAGGGAGGAGACCAGTGGGGTGCCTCAGTGATCTGTGCTAGGTCTAGTTCTCTTTAATGTCTTCATAAGCAACATTGCAGAGGGGCTGGAGGGGAAGGTGCACCTCTATGCAGATGACACAAAGATCTGTAATAGGGTAGACACACGGGGGGAAGGGGTAGAAAGAATGAGAAGGGACCTGGGCAAGCTGGAGGGTTGGTCAAATGTATGGCAGTTGAGATTCGAAGCAAAGAAGTGCAAAATTATGCACTTAGATCACAGGAACATGGGAGAGAAGTACTGATTGGGGGGGGAGTACTGTTGGCCACCAAAACAGGAGAAGGATCTAGGAATAAATATATCTGAGCACCTAAAGGTGGCTGGACAGTGTCAGAAGGTGGTTGGAAAGGCCAGCAGAATGATGAGGTGCATAGGAAGAGGCATCACAAGCAGAAAAAAGGAGGTGGTGATACTACTATAAAGACGTTTTAGAATCATTTGCTAAATTAGCAGGGCTGGAGATTATTTGGAAGAAAACACAAGTTTTGTCACTTAACAATTGATAGGGGACTGGACAAAGTATTGGGAAAACTTGGAAAAGAAACATGGTGTCCCGAGTATTTGACTTACTTAGGTATTAAGATACCAAAGGACAGTAAAAAAATCTTAGATCGGAACCTTACACCATTGTTAAATGAGATTGATAGAGAGTTTAAAAAATGGACTAAGTTGAATCTTTCTTTATGGGGAAAAATTAATTCTGTTAAGTTGTTAGTAGCTCCTAAATTGTTTTTTCTATTTCAGAATCTCCCTTTCATAGTCTACAAACAATTTTTTAAGAAAATGAATGCTATGGTTAGGAGGTTCTTATGGAGAGATGCTCCGCCAAGCTTGTCATTAAGTAAGTTGAGGTTAGACAAATCAGTAGGAGACTTTGGACTACCCCACTGACAAAAATATTTAGTGGCTTTTAGATTCAAACAAGTGGCATTGTACATTACTTCAGATAACAATTCTAAAGGGCCCCTATGGTTTAGAGTAGAGAAACAGATGATTCTTCCTTACAAACCTTCTGATCTTCTGTTTTAATAAGGGCCTGGAAATTTAAAAGGTTATACGTGTATTGGTGATTCCCTGTCTAGTATTAAGGAACTCCAAAATATTTTAAAAATTGAACACATTTCTTTAGGATTAACTTCAATTTGAAATAACCCCAAATGACTCTATAATGGAAACATTGTAAAGGACCCAGGGTGGGGGATATTGGGTATCACAAATCTTAATGATCTTTTGGATCATTCAGGCACATTGCTGTCCTTCGAGGAGCTGAAACAGAGGTTTGGATTGCATAAATTCCACTTTGTCATTTATTTACAACTCAGGAAAGTGCTGTCAGAGTCAGTTCTAGGCACGACTTTCACCCTTCCAGAAAATAAAGAATGGGGAACTATATTGTCTCTGTCAAATCTCAGAAAAGTGGTAAACTTAAGCCATAAGCAATTAAATGGAGCTACAGAGCATTCAATATTAACATGACTGGCTAAACAGAAATAGGAAGAGGACATAGGTGTTTGCATTTCTGATCTAGAATGGCCCTCTGCTTGGAAAAGTGCATGCATAGCCAGCAAAGAGGTTATACGGAGAACTATACAGCACAAGATTTTGCATTATTATTATTATTCCCCAAAGAGACTGCATTCAATGGGTTATCTTCCAGAAAGGCCTTGCTGTAAATGTAATCAAAAACACGTTAATTTATTGCACATGCTCTGGGATTGTATGCACATATATTCCTTATGGAAGACAGTGCACAACTTTTGTTCGTCTGCTTTTGAGGTCACAATACCATTTGCCCTGAAATTTCTGGTATTGGGCATAGATCCGGAGGACACAGCTCTCAATATGCAACAGAAGGCAGGGATTTTGGCTACTGCTCTAGTATTCAAAAGAATCCTGCTTTCTAATTGAAAGATGAAATGTGCTCCTTCTCTCCAAGAATGGTACAATAAATTAAGTGAGACCATCAATAATGGACAAACAGCACATATTTTTATGGGCAAATCCCATCTCTTTGAGAGCACTTGGTCACCAGTTTTGGTCATGTTGGAAAATATGTGCTAAGTTCCAGTTTATATTATTACTAAAATGCATAACTCCCCCGTGTGAGCCAATCTAATAGATAACTCTATAGGAATGTGGTTTTAAGAGGTATAAGCAGCAAAATGTTTCTCATCCTTGTATGAAAGATCTTTCATTTCATTCATATGAAGTATGTACAAGGGTCAAAGAAGAGGTTAGATTGAGGTAATTAAATTCAATCCAAATGTATATAGAAAGAAGATGAATTCACTTCTTATCTGTGACTGTACAAAAGAAAAATGTTATGTTTATAGGCATGTAATGTCTTCTTTCTAATTTTTAAAATCTCAATAAAATCTTGACTGGAAAAAAAAAAGATCATCAGTGAGACCTCATCTGAAGTACAGTGTTCAGTTTGGAGGCCGGATGTCAAGAAAGACATAGACAGAGTGGAAGCAGTCCAAAGAAGGTCTGCAAAAATGATACAGGGGCTGCACTAGAAGTCATAAGAGAAGATGCTGAAAGACCTCAATATGTATTCTCTAGAGATGCGAAGAGAGAGGGGAGACATGATAGAGATGTATAAATACCTTAAAGGGATCAATAAGGTACAGGAGGGTAGCATCTTTCAGAAAAGAAGATGGACAGGAACTAGGGGACATGAGATAAAGTTAGAGGGAGGAAGAATCAGGGGTACTTTGAGGAAGTATTTCTTTACAGAGATGGTGGAGGATGCTTGGAATAGCTTCCCTGCAGGGGTTATAGGGGCAAAAACACTTGAGGAATTCAGAAATGCATGGGACACACACAAGAGAACCCTAGAAAAAAGGAAGAGTAGGAAAGCCACAGATCAACTACAGTCTGCAGCATAAGTTAAAGTTAGAAAAAATGGACAGACTAGATGGGCCAGGCGGTCCTCATCTACCGACAAATTCTATGTATCTATGCAATTAATGACTAGCAGGATTAAACACTATAGTCATGTTCATGGGTTTTCAAATCACCTCATTAGACCATGTAAAATGCCTGGACATTGGATGATGTTGCTTCAACCAATGCTGTCATCATATGCCACAACTATGCAAACAAGTGTTAAACATGAACTAAATACTAAATATGGTGTTAAAAAACAAAAGCCTCATTGCAAAAGCACTAAAGTAAGGGTATTGGCAAGAAAGTCATTTTGCAAGGAAATACAAAATTACACATACTCCAAAAATGAAAATCATCATGGTAAGTATATGCAAATCACTACAAGCAGTCAAACAGAAAATACAACCTAACACTCTAGTTAGTTTTGGTGTTGACATATGATGCAAACATTGGTTGATATTTACTTAAACTGAGGCAAAACCATAAAAACAGAAAGCTGAGGAATTAATAAAAGAAAACGGGACAAGTCTATATGGCAAGAGGAGAAAGTAAGTAGGGAAGGGCAGTAACATTTGAAGTGAGTTATAGACCATTAGCCAGCGATTCACTTAGGGATACAGAAATACTGGAAGAAACAGAAAAGGCTGCATTTATTTTTATTTTTATTTATTTATTTAGTTTTTGTTGACTGGGTAAGTGCACTAGACAAATCCTGCCTATTTTCAGGCACGACCCGGGGGAGGGGGATACAGATGAATGCCAACTGACCATGAACCAGATTAAGCTGTTGGTGGTATTTTTAGTGAATGAGGGAAATTTGGCCAGGACACCAGGGAAATTCCCCTACTCTAACTGCAGGGGGCTTTGTCGTCTGCTGCAGAGAGTCAGTCTCTGTCTAGTTGGTCATGGAGCAGGACATGTCAGAGTGTTGTGTGCTTGCTGAGCTGCCTGTGTCAGCTGCAGTTTCTTTGGGAGTGCTTCCTATTGTGGATTCTGACTTACATCTTCCTGAAGTACCTTTGAAGCCTGTTTCTGACCTAGTTGCTGTTTCTACACTACAGGACGTGGATTTGGGACCTTGCTTATTACCTACGGGAAATGCTGCATGTAAGACTGTCACTTCTCTGCTCTCTTCTGAAGTGGTTTCTGTTGGACATACTGAACTGAGTGATTTGCTTTTTTCTCCACTCCTGAGTGCACTGGAAGGGAGTGTGGAGTCTGGCGGGAGTTGTCAGGTTATGCTTGTAACCCAGAATACTCCCAAGTCGGGTGTGGCAGAGGAACTCTCAGGGACTGCTTCTGTGCCTGCGCCCATGATATTTCAAATGGAACACCTAAAGCAGGATGGTGTTTCCACCTTTTCCTTTAATGCTTCTCAATGACCGGTTAAACCGACGGCCCCGAGAAAAGATGGGGCGGACTCAGTTCCAGAATCTATGGAACGGTGGTCGGTGGAGACATCTCTACGAGCAGCAGGATGGGTATGCTCGCCTGTCTCCCGGCAGTGGACTTTGGGGTTTGCACCGATATGAATTCCTGGAGTGCAGATAACACCAAGTCACTGTTGTCCTCTCCTATACCCTCGCAGACTATGCAGGACTATTCGGGTGATGTATCAGATTTTCATTTGAATACTGACTTGGAGCTTACCCCCAATCCTAACCTTGTTTTTCCTTCATGGGCTGTACTACCGCCCCGGGATCCTAAGTGTACGGTATTTCAATCCCCTGTTCCTTCGGGTGATGGTCATTTAGAGCCCCCCTCCCTACTGCACCTTCAGCTGTTTCTTCTGCCAGGTCTTCAGGGGGTGAGAATGCGACTGTTTCGGGAGGTGATATTGCTGGTGCCTCTTAAACATATGGCTCCTTTTTTAAGAAAAAGGTGTTGCCAGCTAAAAGACATAATGCTGTTCGTATTGCGTATAAAGGGGGTCTTGAAGTGTTTCCTGACAGGGAAAATGTGGGGAAAACTTTGCTTAAACAAAGTTTGCATTTTCTAGCTACTTAATTGTATGCTCTTATCCATGTCTCTGGAGAACGATCCTTTGATGTTAGCTTTAGGTTACAGGCTGGGTTGGAGGCCTTTTGGACCAGGTATGGGAAGGTAAAAAATACTCCATTATGGGCCCCATTTGAAGTCATCCCTCTCACAAGACCTGCTCAGAAGTCTGTTATGGTTCTTTTTCATAATGAAGGTGTCAGTGTGACTGACTTACTTTTTTGGCTTCAGCAGCGATGTACTGTTTTGGGGACCCCTGAGGCTATTTTTGATGGTGAAAACATTTGGACAGGGGGTTGGAAGTTTAGGGTTATTCTTCAGGAATTGAATGGTTCTTTACAACATTTGCTGAATTCTTTTTTTTGGGGGGGGTGACCGTGGTGTTTTGTTTTACCCAGGCCAACCTAAATTGTGTTATAAATGTGGTGCTCCAGGACACCTTAGTGGTGTATGTGATAAAATCTGTTGCTCTCTGTGTGGTAAGCTGGGTCATGCATCCCAGCATTGCTCTTAACCTGTCAATTGTAACTTATGTGGCCTTTTTGGTCATACCTATGGAGAATGTACCCAGGCTGCTTCTTCCAAATCTGGTTCTGGAGATTTGGAGGAGCAAAGATTAATGGTTGCGATTGCTCAACAGATGCATGTACAGACAGGGGACCCTCCCTTGCCCTCGGATCCTCAACCTTCTTCTACCCTGTCAATGTTGCCTCCTCCTCCTGAATTCTGTTCTGAACCCCCTCCGGTAGTTCAGAGGCCTCAGGTGGTTCCTATCTTGGCAGAGCCTGCTGAACCCCCTCCTGTACCTTTGGTCCCTCCGTTGCAGGACCCAAGGACTTTGCTTGTCTCTTCTTCTCCCGATATGCCACCTCCACCTCCTCCTCTGGTCCTGGCCATTGATCCTGAACAACGGGTAACGCGCCACCGGAGCTGGAGACAGCCTGCCCCCAAGGTTCACAAAATTTCAGAAACCTAGACTTTCAATAGTTTTCAACCTCTACTTTTAGACACTGATTTTTTGGAGAAAAACTCCGAAGTTTCTTCGGAGGGTTCTCAGTGTGCTGACCCTGGCTCTGATTCTGAATCCAGTGTGTTAGGTGAGCAGGTGGTGGGCCCCCTGAAAGGAAAACCTACCTCTAAAGGGAGGAAGAAATGGGCCTCTGGTAAAACTAAATTACTTAAACCCCCTTAACTTTTTTTTCCCATGACCTTTCTTGCCCAGCTAACTTTTTTGATGATTAATGTCAATAGCAATAAAAATCCAAAGAAACGTGGTGGTGTCTTTTCCCACTTAATGTCCATCCCTGCAGATGTTCTTTTTCTACAGGACATGAGACTACACACTGCCCTAGAGGTTTGCCATGCTAAACGTGGCTGGTATAAGGGTCCTTCCTACTGGTCTATTGGTCTGGGTGCCTGTACTGGGGTTGGAACTTTGTTTAACTTACCTTTCCGGCTCATAAAACTGATTGATTTAGTGCCGGGGAGGGTTCTTTTGTTGGATGTTAAGCTATGTAACACTTATTTTCACCTTATTAATATTTACGCACCACAAAAGAAAGCAGACAGGGTGGACATTTTTCTCCAGCTTTGACCTTTCCATTTTTTGGCACAACCTGTGCTTTGGGGTGGTGACTTCAACTGCGGTCTTACGCCTCATGATCGTGGTGGTGGCATCTTTACCTCAAATATTTTTTGTGATATGTTGGCTTTGCAGTCTGCGGTTCAATTAGCTCATTTGAAAGATGTTTATAAATCATTTCATTCTAAGGGGCAACCTACGTTTCAGCGGGGTACACATGCCCCTCGCATTGATTTCTTTTTTCTCAGTGACCGGATTCCTGTACTTGCTGCCCAGGTAGATTCAGTGGCATATTCTGACCATAATGCCCTTTCAGTGGTAGTAGGTGCGTGAAATCCCCCCCTCTGGCCCCGGTCTTTGGAAGTTTAATACACTATTACTCTCTGGGGGTTTCCTGCCCCAACAAATATTATATTTAATAGGTGGAAAAAAAACTCTATTTCAGTTATTTGATAATCCTTTTCTCTGGTGGGACAGTTTGAAATCTGATTTACGAACGTTTTTGTTAAGTGAGAGCAAATATATATCGGATTTAGAGAAGGTGAAATATCAGACACTCAGACAGCAGTTGCAGCAATTGATGAGTTTGACATCTACTACCACACATGATTATGGGGATCAGATTCATTTTATTAAACAACAAATGCAAGAATTTCATGAGAAGCAACTGGCATCTTTGACTATGCAGGAGCGTTTTGGGACTCAGGGGTCTTTTGTGGAGGTCTGTCCTTTTCTGAGTTGCTCTTCCCGAGTTCAGCATAAAACCATGTCTGCTGTCTGGGATTCTGATATGGTGACCATTACGAAACAATCAGATATTATGTCAGTTGTGTCTAAACATTTAGGACGACTGTTTGATACGCAGTGTACTGACACTGCTGCTTTTTCTCATTGGTTTCCTTTTTTGACTATTCCTGCCCTCTCTGGGTCTGCAATTGCTGCCCTTACCTCAGTCATTTCTCCTACAGAGGTTCTGGAGGCAGTGGCTGCATTACCCAAACGAAAGGTACCGGGTCTAGATGGCCTTCCATCAGAATTATACGACTTAAGTATTCTGCATATTTCTAAAGAATTGGCAAAAGTTTACAATTTTATGTTACAGAAGAGTTATTTTCACATCCACACAACTTTGGGGGTTGTAACCCTGCTGTATAAAAAAGGGGATAGGGAAAATTTGGAAAATTGGAGGCCGATTTGCTTGTTAAATGTAGATTTTAAAATTCTTATGAAGATATTAATCCTACGTTTATCTAAGGCTGCGTCATGTGTTGTTTCCTGTACACAATCCTGTGCTGTTCCAGGCAGAGTAATTACGGACCAACTTATTGTACTAAGGGAAATTTTTGAATCTGGCTCTTTTACTTCTACCTCTGGATTGGTAGTGTCTTTAGACCAAAGAAAAGCTTTTGACTCTGTGGAATTTGGATTTTTATGGCAAACTCTTTACAGATATGGTATTCCTGTTTCATTTATTGCTTGGTTACAGGCTATTTATCGTTGTCTTTTTTTTTAAACCTCTGGTGAATGGCTTTTTGGGGCCTTTGGTTCCAGTGAAACGAGGTGTTCGTCAGGGGTGTCCCTTAAGCCCTTTGTTATTTGTTTTTTGTATTGACCCTTTACTTTGGTTATTAAATGATGTCTGCTTTTTCACTCCGGTTTTGCTCTCAGGTCATCCTGCCCCTTGGACTGCTGCCGCGTATGCGGATGATCTTTGTTTATTCCTAAAGTCAGAGACAGATTTGAATAGAGCTTTAGAGTTTTATACTTTTTATGGTAATGCTTCTGGTATACACCTGAATAAAGATAAATGTGTCCTCAAATGTTTAGGGTTAGAATTTTCTACCACTCTTATGGCTGGTATATCAGTGACGAAGGGTCCTATCTCTAGTTTAGGGATTGCCTTTGATACTGGTAGACAGGATTTAGTTAATTGGGATTTAAAGCTTATACAGGGGAAGGCTTTGGTGGAGGGTTGGAATAAGTGTACTATGGGTAAACTTAAACGGGTATACCTGATCAGAACTTATTTGTTGCACTTATTTTTATATGTGAGCACGATTTTTCCCCCTCCAAAAGAGCGTGACGCCACTCTGTCTGGTTTATTTTTTCAAGCACAATGGTGTAGTAGATTGAATCCTATTAAACGCAACATATTGTATCTTAAGGTGGTGGATGGTGATTTGAATATGATAAATCCAACTCTATTTTTGTTTATTCAATTTTTGTTTGCAAACTTTTATCCCATTTGTAGTGGGCGGCCTACTAGTTGGTCAACTTTGTTTAAAACCCGAATATGGGCATGGTATGATGGTTGGGTTTTTGATTCCCTGAAAGTTTTCAAATCAGTTTCTTTTTCCTCTGATTATTATAGATTTATTTTTGTACGCCTTAAACGTTGGGGCATTACCTCTCACTTTATTTTGCATTATTCAAAGAAATTGATTTACTCAGTGGTACAGGACAAGCATTTTACGGACTCCATTACTTTACCTTTATGCCCACCATCTTTGACACCTGATGTTATGCAATTGTTTCGTAACACCCAAGTGCCTTGTAAATTTCAAGATGTGTTGTGGCTTTGTTGCCACGAAAAGTTAAATGTTAAATCAAATCAAAAACATAAAGCTTTAGATGACAGATTTTGTAGCAGGCCTCAGTGTGTGGCACAATATGAAACTATGATCCATTTATTTTTTATGTGTTCCTTTATTCATTCCTTTTGGTCTTATGTGGCCCTTTGTTGGAATATGTTTCCTTTTCAGACACTTTCTTATGAAACTTTGATATACGGTACTTATGGTAGAGAGTGGTCTTCTTGGGACTCTAGTACCTTATCTGTGCTGTTTTCTATTCTTAAATGGTAAATTTGGAATGCTCATTGTTTGTTCACACTACAACAAAAACTGTTGACATATGATGATATTGTGGGGAATGTTTGTAAGGAAATGCGCTGTTTGTACCATAAGGAAAAGGCTTTACAAACTGCTCAGTACATTCGGACTGTATGGCGTAATCTTCCTTGGATCACTGATTCCGATGCTCCAGTTACATGAATTATGATTTTGTTTGTTTTCTCTTGTTTTTGTCTATATTTTTGAAGTGATGCTGTACAATACTTAATAAAAACAAAATTCCCTTACTCTTTTTGATAAGTGCCATGGGATCTTTAACATCCACCTGAACTACCACCAACCTAGGCAGATGGGACCTCGGTTTAACGTCTCATCTGAAAGATGTCACCTCAGAAGTGCAGCACCCCTCTCATGCTGCACTACCGTGTCAGTACTGGGATATTAACCCAAGTGCCAGATATGGGAACTGAACTTATGATGAACATAGTCAAAATGGGAGTTTTAAACCACAGTATCTTGAACTGGAATATAGACATTGCGTCAGGTAAGGTGGGGTTTCACTTTGTGGGCATGTAAGAAGCTTAAGGCCAAGGGTACAAAGGAAGCAAGAGAAAGGTATAGAGAGACAGTGAAAAAAAAGCAAATAAAGAATAAGGCACAACATGAGAAAATGGCAAACAGGATTGGCTAAGCAAAACAGAGGATATATGCAGGAGTTCTATAGGTATCTAAATGTTAAATGTAAGACTAATCAGACTGTTGGCCCTCTTACAGTTGATGGAGACATGGGGGATGATAAAAAGAAGATAGCAGAAGAACTTAGCCATTTCTACTCAGTAGTCACTAGACTGGGAGTTTATCAGAAACCATAGACATTAGAATGGAAAAGGAAATCAGATGGGATAGTGGATGCAGAATTTTTAACAAAGAAAGGGTGCTGGATAAGCTAAGGAATTTGAAGGTAAAAAATGAACAGGTCCTGCTGAAAAGTGCACACAACTGTTGATGGAACTAGCACTAGAGGTAGTAGATGTTCTAACAGAGATTTTCAGGAATTCACTACCACTGGGTGTAGATCCATGGTAGTTCCATTACACAAAAACAGAACTAGAATGAAGTGTCCAACTACAAACTAGCAAGTGTAACATCAATAAAAGATAAAAAAATACAATAATTTAAAGAGTGGATCTTGAATTGCAGCCTTGGGACATGGGCATAATGGTAGTGGATAAGCCAGAGGAGATGCAACAAGTGAGGTACTGCAGAGATCTGTGTTGAGTCTAATATTATTAAACCTTTACATAAAACTCCTTAGTGATGAACTAGACAATTGGGTAATAAGATTTACAGATGATGCTAAACTATGTGAAGTAATGGATTTTTAGTAGGTAAATTTAATATTAATTAGGCTCCAGAACATGACCCTGAGACTGACTATTGAGTTGCTAATGCTGGCTTGTGCCAGCTTATTATCTCGTATAAGAGAATGAACTTGGCTAGCAAAAAACATACTGTATCGGATTGGGCCCTCACTAATAATTCTACCAGGGTTCTGACTAGGGATATGCTCCCAGATGTGGTGAGTGATCACCTTGCAATATTTTGCACCTGGAAAGGAAAAAAAAGGTAAGTCCCCTCCTAGATTTATTACTTCTAGGAAATACACGACTTGCATACAAGAGAGTTTGTTAAGGGAACTAAATATGATTGATTGGTCCTTTCTCAACACTATTCCTGATGTAGACTTGGCAGTTGACTATCTTACTACTTCTTTGGTGAACTTACAGGATAAATATTTCCCTAAGAGGACAAGAAGGGTTAGCATGGTTGTTAATAAATGGATTACTCCTGATTTGTTTCAATTAATGAAATCTAGGGACATTGCTTGGGACCAATTTAAAAAATCACATAATGATAATTATTTTAACAACTATCGTAGACTAAGGAACCTATGCAAAGTTAAACTGAGGCAAAGTAAATCAGATTTTCATTTAAATAAACAACGGAATGAATTAAAAAATCTTAAAAATTTTTGGTCCGCTATTAAGACTTGTACAGCGCCTGTTATTAAGAATCAGACTGATTTGTTATGGTAGTATTACTACAGATCCAATTGAAATAAGTGAAGCTTTTCTAAATAAATGTGTTGATTTATCCTGTTATACTAAAGACTTTTCTTCAACTGATTATGTAAATTATTTTTTAAATTCAAAATGTATTATAGTTTTTCAATACAAAAACAGACCTACAGCATACGTGTTGTACAGAACATGCTCATGAATTCTAAGAGATCTAAACTCCACCCTCCTCCCTCCCCTACATGTCTCCCAAACCTTCCCCACACCCCATCCCTTCCCTGCCCTCCCAACCCCCCAGCATGGAGGAAAGTACCATCCTATACTGATAGGTAAGAGTGTGTGGCAACTTCAATGGATTGATGGGAATACAAAGAGTATAAGGGGCCCCAAATCCTATTGAACCTTATATGTTTATTGCTGAGACTAGCAATGGACTTCTCCATTCTTAGTTTGGCAAGTAGCTCCTGCAAACATTCTGTATAGGTAACTACTTCCATGTCTTTCCAATGTTTAAGTGTAAGTTTTTTAACAGACATCGAAATTAGGGCCATATGATACTTAACGATTGTGGACAGCAACCCCAGTGAAATTGCCCAGCAGACAGATGTCTGGTGTGAATAAATCATCAAGACCCAAAAGGGGGTCCACTCTTTGCTTGATAAGAGCACATAATGGGGCCACTTTGGCGTAATTCCAAAAAATGTAACGAAATGTACCTTCTGCCTGCTCACAACATGTACAGGTGGAGGAGGTTACCACCCCAAACTTGATCAGTTTTTGTGGGATATAATACAAGTTGTGGAGGATATGGAATTGCATAATGTGAAGCCTGTCCTGAGTTACAAATTTATGACAGCCCTGCCATAGGGCAGGCCAGTCCACAGTTATGTCCGGGAAGAGAGAGGACCAGTAAGCTGATGGGCCCAAATATTCTGGATAGAGTTGGTCATATAAAAGCCCATACATTTTAGACATTGCTTGAGGGAAACCCACCAGGGGGTCCATATCTGAGTGGAAGGGCACACCAGGGGACTGTGGGGGCACAGTTCTGAGGTCTTTCACCAGATAGTGGCGCAACTGAAATACTTTGAAAATTTGGGAATTTGCAATACCTGCTTTACACATAATTTCAGGAGAAGTGAGCTATGTCCCATTTTCCTTCACAAAATATGTAAGCAGACATTCACCTAGTTGGGGAAGCCAGAGAGAAGAGAGAAGAGAGAATCCTACCCTCTATTCTCAGATTAGGATTACCTCTTAGTGGTTGGGTCAGATCATGAGTATTGTTATACTTGAGGAAGGTACAGAGTCGGGAGTGCACCTTGATAGAGACAGCTATGGGAGAAGTTAATAGTTGTGTAGGAAGTGTTTTTGGAGTTGTATACAGAAGCGCCAAAGGGGAGAGGCCATGTGATCTGATTAGAGCCAGCTCTATTTTGAGCCAAATAGGCATATATGGGAGAGAATCATGGGTAGTGTCACTAACCAACCACCTAAGATCTTTATTGGCCTGGCTGGGCCAGAAATAAAGAACTATATGAGGAAGCCGTAGGCCTCCCTTAGCCTTCGGATCAGCTAATTTGTGAAATGCAATGCGTGTTTTTTGGCGGACCATATAAAGTCTGTAATAAGACTATGCAGTTTTTTAAACCAAGAGAGGGGAAGCCATATATTTAAGAGGTTGAGTGGATAGAAAAGGCAAGGAAAGACATTCATTTTAATCAAATTAATTCAACCCCAAAGAGAAACTGGGAAGAGAGACCATCTATCGAGATCTTGACTTATGAGTTGGAGCAGAGAATCCAAATTCACTTTTTGAAGGCAGACTTGGTTTCTCGTGAGCACAATCCCAAGGTATCTCAAGGATTCAGGTTCCCAGGAGAGTCCCAAGGATGTAACCTTGTGCTTCGGAATTTTGTGATTAAGGTGGAAAGCCACTGTCTTGTTAACATTCAACTTATAGTTAGACAGGGAGCTGAATTCTTTAATGACTTCTAGCATAAGGGGAATGGAGGAAGCTGGGTGGGATAACTGAAGAAGGAGGTCGTCTGCATAAGCAGAAACTTTAATTACATGACCTTGTATATTAACACCTTGGATCAGTTGACAATCTGTTAATCTATGTATGAGGGGCTTCAAGTATAAATCAAAAATCAGTGGGGAAAGGGGGCAGCCTTGCCATGTTCTGGACTGTAATGGAAATGGATTGGAGATTACCCCATTACTGGAAACATGAGTGGTCGGGGATTTATAAAGAGCATGAATCCAAGATTGAAAATTCCAAAGGGAAGCCAAAAGCATGCAGAGTTCTGAACAAGAAATTCCAACTGACCCTATCAAAGGCCTTCTCCGCGTCCAGGGAAACCAGCTCAGCTGGAAAGTTCACATCCCTGGACACAAAGAAGACATGGGTTAAGGTACACAAGTGGTCCACAGAAGACCTTCCCATCATGAATCCTACCTGTTCCAGTCCTATGAGATCAGGGAGTACTGCGTTAATACGGTCAGCTAATAATTTGGTCAGGATCTTAATGTCTTGATTAAGGAGTGATACTGTTCTGTAACTTGTGACCAAATCAGTCTGTTTATCTGGTTTAGGTAAAATAACAATTAAGGCTTCAAAGAGGGATTGATCAGTTTCTAAGACTGAGAGGATATGCTGATATAAGAGTTGCTGTAGGGGGATGAGTTGTTTGGCAAACGCCTTGTAAAAGTTAGGGGTGAAGCCATCAGGACCAGGGGTTTTATCAGTAGGAAGATCATTGATTATACAAAGCAATTCAGCCCTTGCGATAGGGGTAATCTATGAGAGCTTTTGAGCCTCTGTGAGAGAAAGGAGATGAGAATCACTAAGATATTCATCAAGAGTCTGATCTGAAGGGGGATTTGGCATAGGTCCATACAGTTGTTTATAGCAGTTACCAAACTCAGCCACAGTGTCATCTGGGGAGGTCTTTAAAGGGCTGCCATCAGAAGCGCAGATAGCAGCAATGAGCCTGGAGGACTCCAGCTGCTTAATTCTTAAAGCAAGCAGTCAACCAGCTTTTTCTCCCTGGCCAGTATAACAGCCTCTAGCTTTCAGAATAGTGAATTCCGCCTTCTCTCTCAGGAGCTCAAGGTAAGCCTCTTTTAGTTTAATAAGATCCTGCCTGAGCTGATCTGGGGTGTGTGAGGATAACCTGGCTTCTATATCTCTAATCTGGGAAAGGGTAGACAATAGCTGCTGATCCCTTTTCTTCTTCCATCATGAGGCCACTCCAATTAGCAGCCCTCTTAGATAGGCCTTGAGCACGCACCATTCCACATCGGGCTTACCTGTGGAATTGTGGTTGTCCAAGACAATGGTTAATATAGTCTGAAATATATTTGATTACACCTGGGTCTTTGAGAAGCTGATTATTTAATTAAGCAATAATGCATGACAGGGTGTGTGTTGTGCTGGGATAACGTCACTGGGGTGATTGGGCATGAGGGCCATGGGCAGTGGAGACTAATCACCCCAGAAGTGATGTTATCCCAGCACAACACACACCCTGGAGTGCATTATTGCTATTAGACAATGGCTCGTTTATAATAATAATAAAAAAACTATTTAAAAAGCATTTCTTTTGTATATTTTTAGTTGATTTATCAATGTGGAGGTGTATGAAGTAAAAAAAATAGTTCCCTTTTGGCCAGTAGGTGGTGCTGCTGTTAAATGAGTGGGTCTGTGTTTTTATTTGACTGTTCCCTATACACTCTCTTCTGTTTGTGCTGCAAGTCTGGTCCCCCATGCCTCATTAAACTTTTCTTTTCATTTGTTTCTCACTTCTTTTCTCACTCAAAGTCAAAGACTTTAATTTAACCAGTCCCGATGCCTGTCTTGCAACCCAGTGGCTTGTATGAATGAAAATCGCAAATGACAAACAAGGGAGGAACGGAGGGACAGTTCTGGTTTTCTGAAACAGGTTGGGTAAGTGTTCGGTTGCTTCTCTGCAGGAAATACTCATTTGTAGGTGGTCTGACAGCGAAAAAAAAAAAGAAATGTATGATTTAAATCTAGCAAGTGAAAGTGGAGTTGCGGCTTGTGAGATGACTGAGTGCATGTGCGCATCTCTCTGAAGCTGCTTGTACCGGAGTTTTATACTGTTTTACAGCCCTTTGTGTGGTTGTTGTTTGGGGACAGCTGCTGTTTTGTGTGGAACTGAGCGGCATCAGTGAGCCACGCGACCAGCTGTTACCATCTCCGCAGGTGAAAAAAAGCAGACTCATTGGCAGGGATAAGTGAAGCAGGCTGCCTTGCAATGACTCCGGTACTGGTTCATTCGGTGATTTGCATACTGGGACTAGAGCCATGATGTTGTGCTGGGATAACATCACGGCTCCAGTCCCAGATGGACCAATCAGAGTCCAAGATTATTTTATGCCATTGTATAATTTCCATCATCCTCCAATCTTGGGCTGGGATGAGAATGAGAGCTTGCAAGTGACCAGGGTGTGATCAGATTGAGGACCAGGATGTATAGAAGAGTCAAGCATGAAAGGGAGAAGTGTTTTGGAGATAAGAATGTAATCTATTCTGGAGGAAGTCCCGTGCACTGGCGAGGTAAATGTATAGTTCTTATCTGTGGTGTGGAGGACTCTCCAGACATAACACAGGCCCATCTGGTCCACCAGATCCCTGAAGGCTCTTTGGGCTGGGGAGAGGCCTTTATGAGGGCTGCCTGTATGGTCTGTACTAGAATCAAAGGGTAAATTTAGATCCTGCCCTAGAATTATCAGGAGTAATAAAAAGGGAGACAATGTATTGAGAAGCTGCATAAAAACCCTAGGCGAATCTGTATTTGGACCATATATGATGCCCATTAAGATTTCTGTGGTATCCAACTTGCCTCTAACAAACATGAATCTACTGTGAGGGTCCCCAATAACTTGAATAGGAGAAAATTAAACAGTCCTAGCTATCAAGAGCATTATACTACAGCTCTGTGTGGTTTCACCTGCAGTGAAAACCTGCCCAATCTGTTACTGCCTCAATTTCGGTGCCTCTGAATCGAGCAGGTGGGATTCTTGTATGAATATAATATCTGCTTTTAAGAGGCTCAGATGCTTTAATAACTTATATTGCTTTAAGTTATGTCTTGCCCCTTTAACGTTCCATGTGGCGAAGGTTAAGTCCCTAGCCATTTGCTCCGAAAAATACTAAACCTTGTAATAGCCAATAGGAAATTAGCCATTCCTGTCCAAGTTGCCCATACAAAGTCTCCATCTGTGCTACCCTCCCCTATCTCCTACTTTCCTGAATCCCATAAATCCCCCAAATAACCTACCAATCCTGTTGTCTCCCCATAGTGTTATCCCAAAATTTAACACCATCCCCGCCCCTCCCCACTTTCTTGGTTTACACTCTACAGTAATCCACAATACAGTTCCCCCTCTCCAACCACCCTTAGCAAACCTAGTTATCTACACTACTAAACATAAATTTCCCCACATAACAGTAACAGACAAAATGCTCATGATTTTAGTGAAAAGTAATAAAAAGAAAAGTAAAAAAACAGACCTCTTGACCTTGTATCTATACAGGTAACTCATCAAAATTAGCTTACTAGTGAAAACAGCCTAAATAAATTGGAGGTCTTAAAGGCTTCTTGTCATGAAAAGGGAAAGTAAAGCATTCAGGAATACATCAAACTGTTCAAATTGAAATCTTCTGAAGTCTGGATACACACAAACTCTAAGGGATATCTTGAAAGGAGGTAATAAATGGAAGGATTCTCTACTGTAACATTCCCCTCAGTAAAGAAAGTCCCCTGTGGTGAGTAATTGAATGCCCGAATAAAAGTCTGTGTGATTGTATGCATCTTTGTGGGGGAGTCTACAGTAGGCGTTGCGAGCCCTCTAGTGGAAAAAGTCCCTCATGGCAGTCGAGCGAGTAAGAAAATGATGGCTATGCAAATGTGCACACAGTCGTGAGGCGAGGGATATAAAGAATGTCATCAGCCTGTTTCGGAGAATGTTCCTTCTATTCGGTAAGGAGAGATGGCCTTCATTGTAGAGAGCCCAAAGCCACATCCATGGCAATGAGCCCCTTGTTCTTCCTTTACCGGATATCAAACAATCAAAAGGATCAGCGCTCCCCAGGATTCCACAGAAAATCTGACACAGTTTTGCAAGTATTCATTAGGAATTAAGCATTAGTTTTAAAACATCCAGACAGATAGCTCAAGGATCGGACACATAAGTGTTACAGCAAACTGGCTTTGCAACTCAGGGGTTCCTGAAGAGGTCTGGGAAGGCAACTTTAAGCCCTACCAATGATGACTCACATTCCTTATAGGCAGCCCAGTTGCCAACCACCAAAACTTGAATCCATGCCAGGTAGTTCACTCTAAACTTGATACCCGAGGCAATAAGCCTTGATACAAGAGGATGAATGCTGGCATGTCTCTGTCTCACTGTTGCGGGGAGATCTTGAACAATCCTGATTTTAGCTCCCTCCCATCCTAGATCCCTGGTCTCTCTCACCTTCAGCATGAAGTGCTGCCTTTCTAAAAAATTGAGAAAGCGAAAGACGAGCGGGCATGGTGGGGTTTCTGATGGAGGCATCGGGCGAGGGGCTCTGTGCACCCACTCAATTGCATACTTGGGCCAAAAAGGTGAGGGACTAGCGACCTTCTCCGCAAATTTTTGTATAAATAAAACTAGATCCAGACCTCCTTCCTTTTCTGTGAGTCCTATGAGGACCTCATTATTCCTTGGGCTGCAGCCCTCAAGGTCCTTTATTTTGGATTCAAGCTTGGCCATCTTTTACCTGGTCACCACTAGTTCAGGGATAATCTTGTCTGCCTATTTTTCCAATGAATAAATTTGGGCCTCACTGTTGGTAATGTGCTGTGAGATGTCCTCCAGGGCCTGTGAGAGTGACCACAATTCTGAGGTGATACTTTTAAGTTCGTCCTTGAATGGTTTAAATTCCTCCAGGAACCGGGTCTAAGGTGACAGAATTTTGGTCCGCTGTGGAAGTCGATGCATTTGGTGTATTTGTGGATGTAGAGGCCTTGGATTTCTTGGGGGCCTTTTCAGTCATGTTCGGAGGTGTATGGCGTGGTGGAGCTTGTCTCATTCCCACCTTCATCAAGCAAAACGAATATCACAATCCAGCAGCAGGTAATATTAATTTCTTACATCAACTGAGTAGTCACTTGTCTGAGCAAGTATTACCTGAAGAATGATTTATTTTGGGTCTGGTGGCTGGAACGGTGCAATGGAGCTGTTAACAGGTGCCCTACCTCACCGGAAGTCTGATTATGTAAATTCTATTCAGTTAAAATCAGATGGTAATCAAGTTCTCCTTTTTATTTTCCAGAGGTAAAACTGAAACAAGTACTGAAATTGCTTGAACAAATGTCATCTAATAAAAGCTCTGGAGGAGACAGCCCTGAACCAAGATTTTTAAAGTTAATTGCTGCCCATATCTACCTCCCTTTGACTAAGGTGTTTAATCCTTCCTTCAAAACTGGACAGTTTCCTAGCCAGTGGAAACAGACTACAATAATGCTAATATTTAAGGGTGGAGTACTGGGTGATTTAAATAGCTATCGACCTATATCCTTATTACCACCCTTGGGTAAACTCTTGGAAAAAATTGCTAATGAACAGCTTTCAGAGTTCCTCAGGTCACCTGGTCTTCAGTCTCCTGAGCAGCATGGCTTCCATAAGTATCATGGTACCAGGACAGCCTTGGCCAGGCTTACAGATCACATCAGTGGGTCAATGGAGAGAGGAAAACTCACTGGTGCTGTGTTCATGGACCTGTCCAAGGCCTTTTACCTGTTTAATCATCACCTGCTACTCGGGAGGCTGAGGAACATTGGTCTCGAGGACTTACCATGTAATTGATTCTATAGCTATCTGGCTGATCACCTTCTGAAGGTCTGCCATCAGGGTGTATCATCAGACTGTAGAACTATGGAATTAGGGGTGTCCCATGGATCTATCCTGGAGCCTCTTTTATTTCCTTGTTCATTGATGAGCTGCATTCTCTCCTTGAGAGAACAGATATCATAATGTATGTCAATGATATCATCCTTTATAGTAGCTCTCCTTCAGTTGATACTATAAACTCAGATCTAAATGCTGATTTCCAGGCCTTGGATTCCTGGCTTTGAAAACATCAACTGCTTTTGAACAGTAAAAAAGCCAAGAGCATGCTGTTTGAATCGAAGCAAAGAATGACTGAGAGTATACCTCTTGTAGTTCAGGATACATTTGGGGTTAAATTAGAACAGGTCACCCAGTTTAAATACTTGGGGATCCTATTGGACCCTTGCCTTACTTATTCCCTGCACATAAAACTGATCTGTAAGCAAATCAGCCAAAGATTCGACGTTATGTTAAAATTGCAGTCTCTTGACTGAACAAACCAGATCTGCAGTGGCAAACAATGTGATGTTATGTATTATGAATTATAACTCATTCTTGTTTTCTGGATTAACTAAGTCAAATATGTCATTGCTTACTACTGCCTTTCATGCTATCTGTAGATTTGCCTTAAAACTACCCTTTCACATACACCATTGCACATTATACCAACCAGCAGGTTGGTTACCCCCCAATTTAAGTTGTCTACATAATCTAAGTTGCCTAGCCCATAATGTTTTAAGGTTAGGGGTTGAGACTCCTTTATTTTCAATGTATAATTTTAAGATAGTTGATAGGACCCTATGCTCTAATGGATTGTCTAAACTCCTTGTTCCTAATGTAGGCACAAAGATGGGCCTGTGCGCCTATTCTGTGACTGCAGCAACTCACTGTAATAATCTTCCAGTGAATTTACAACTAGGTATGGGACATGCGACTTTTAAAAAGTATCTTAAGAAATATTATCTTAGCTCTTTAATATGTGTTTTTGAAAATGTTAGTTACTTGTTATTGTATCATGTATTGTACAACATAGGTGTTGTTGTTATTGTTATATGTAACATCTTGACTGTATTTACGGTCCCAGGTCATGCATGAAAACAGGCCCTCAGCTCATTGCACTTTCCTGGTTAACAAAAGTTTAAATGAAAATAAAAAATCGAATAAATAAAATAAATAAAAATTATGGAAGTGATAAATAGCTCTAACTTGAACTTGAATGATGTCCTCTTCAGTCTTAGTGACAGTAAGACCACTAGGAGGCACAGCCTAAAACTGTTGAGTGGAAGGTTCAGAAGGGAGATAAGGAGGCACTTCTTCAATTAAAGGGTGGTGGCCAAGTGGAATGAGGTACCAGAGGAGGTGGTAGCCCTTAAAATGGTGGACAGCTTTGAGAGGGGTTGGGACAGGGTGAGAGGAAAAATTGCAAGTAGAAGGTGAGTCAGTGGAGGGACAGAGGGGGAAGTAGATGGAGGTCAAAATGGAAATGGGGAGGGCAGTTACTTTTGTAAATACATTGGGAGCTGCACAATTGAACAGACTAGATAGAACATAAGGCCTTTATCTGCTGGCAGGTTTGTATGTTCATATTTTTATGAATGGGCTACCAAGGAATTCATATAGGGTAGCTAGTCGGTTTGAGAAGTGGGATGTAAAATTCAATGTGGGAAAGTCCACAGCTATGCACCTCGGGGAGGAGAAATCATACAGTTAATTATAACATGAATGGACAACATCTTAGGAAAATGGATGGAAGGGGATTTGGAAGGTATAATAAAAAAAGCTATAAAGCAGGGGCATTAGTGAGAGGAAGTTGTCAAAAAATCTGACCAAATAGCAAGTTGTATTAGGAGAAATGCTGTTAGCAGATAAAGGAAAGTTACTTTATTATATGTATGTTATTTAAAGTTTTGTAACTGAAAAAGTATCTCAATACAACAGCACATTAATTTATAAAAAAGAAATTAACTAAGGAAAAGAAACATACAGCACATCTACCCCCAGTTTTGTAATATCCCCTTATAACTTAGGTTGCATCTCCCTTTAGAAAAACCATAACCACCCTTTTAACCCATGTCTTTAGTGTTATTGTATGTAGTCGATTAGGTATTGGGTATTACCCAGCCCTGACTTTCCCCCCAAATGCATAATATCCTGTCTAACCAACCCTATGGAACAATATGAAGCTTCAAAGGTGGAAAAAATTGGGAATGATACCCTATGAAACTGATTACTGAAGTTCAGTTCCCTTTCTGGTCCTCATGCAGAATCCCTTGGGGAACCTAGTCAGGGAAGAGGAAGACATGTAAAAAAATGCCAGGAGAGGGGGAAAACTGCACTGTCAAATATGATCATGGACAACTTGCCTATGGGACAAAACCAGGCCATAAAGCCATAATATACATGACCTGGGTCTGCCACATGTTTGAGAAATTGTGCACTTGGCTTTGCCTCTGGGAGTAATTTTCTTCATTTGGTACATCTGTACCAGCAAGAACCTCCAATCCTCCCATAAAGGACTGCTAGTTTTCAACCAGTTTTGTGTGATATTATTCTTGGCTACATCTAACAGAATCCTCAGCAATGCCCATTTGTGTTTAGCTTTCAGGGTTTGTACTGGTCTGCCCAAATTAACATATCTTCAGTCTGCTGGGTGATATACTCCCAGTATGTCCACAGTTTCTGTTAGGCAGTCTCTGTAGAAGGTAGTCAGGACTGGATAACTTCACAATATGTGTGTATGATTGCTGCCTCCCACAATTTCTCCAACAGACTCCCCCACCACCACTCATTGGCCAGTACTTAGCTTGGCTCACCAGAACAAGGAAGTATCTGATTACTTGCTTCCAAGTGTATTCTCTCCATACTGGGGAACTGATTATTTGATGTGCGGCAGTACAGTTAAGCTTGCAGTCCCCTAGTGTGATAGAGAGTTGAATGAAGTTCTTCCTCCTGGATTTGCCAGATCGATTGAATTGGACTACAGTTCCCAAAAGGCCTTTAAGGATACTAGATATTAGGTGAGTATCACGGTTTGTAGAGATGCCTTAATGAATATGTTCATTAGTAGCCTTTTCTGCCTCCAGACCATGATCCAGTCCAACATTGCCCCCAGGTAATGGTCAAGTTGTGGACATCTATAGGAGTCTGTTTGATTAAAACAAATTTCAATCATAGTGTCTCAAATGTCTTTAAAATACCCTCGTGCAACAACTGATATGGGACTAACAAGTGATAGAAACATAGGCAATGATGACAGAAAAAGACCAATGATCCATCCAGTCTGCCCAAGTTCCTTGTCCAACCCTGTGACCTATTGTCCCTTCAGGGTCATAACCCTCCCCATCTTCCCTCTATTCTTCTAGTTTCTGTCATCCCAATTAACCAGTATACCCTTCATTCTGTCACAGCCATGCTTGATATCAATAACAGTCTTACGGCACACCACCATGGCTGGTAGACTGTTTCATGGCTCCACCACCCATTCTGTAGAATAATACTTCCTCATGTTCCCTCTGAATCTCCCTCCTGTCAGTTTCCCCTCATGCCCTTGCAACCTCAAAGTAGTACTCTAGATAAATAGTTCTCCACAGTTCACAATGTTACAGTAGTCCCTCTATATAACAAACCCCTTTGGATCCATGGTGGAAGTTTGTTATATCAAGGGTTTGCTATAATGAGAGATATGCTGTTTTAACAGTTTCAACCACACAGCAGAACACAACTGAGATAGAGTGACAAGTTACAGTACCACATTTTATTAATTTTCAGTAATTTTAAAAATCTGTAAAAAAATTTTTTTTGTTAAGAAATGAGTCCAGTGCTGTCTGGACCAACTGATGCTGCATAACTTTCTTTTTTTGCTAACATTATTAGCTGCCTGAGCTGGAGCATCTGCAGTGAGGGGACATATGGCCGTCTCTCCAGCTATCTAGCAAAATAATCTGCCTTCTCCTTTACAGTCACCCATGACAGCAGCACACCTGCAGCCCACTGACTTTTGAACCACACCCGCACTGCCTGGTCAACATCAGCATTACCGGCCAGTCAGAGTTTCTTCCATTGAAGACCACCTTTTTCACAGCACTGATCAGCAAAAGCTCGCAGTGAGTCTTTTTGTATTTGGATGGTACAAATCATTGATTTAGCCAGGGAATATTCAGCTGCAAACTTTGAAACCCCTTCTTTATGCTTTAGCCTCTCAGCAATCTCAAGTTTTTGGTTAACATCTAGGGCTTTTCTTTTCTTTTGTTCAGCCATTTGAAAGGAAGCTGCCTTGTGCTTTGTGGACTCAGTGTTCATAAACAGTGATCCCCCTGCAGTTTAAATACAGTTCACGTGGTATTATGTACCACTAATTATAAGTAAGTATTTTCACAGGATCCACACAAGAAATGGCAATATGAGGGTGCAAAGTGTTAACCGCTAATTGAAAGTAAGGCATTTTCATGGGATCCATGATGGGTGTTCGTTACAAGCAGGGTTTGTTATAACAAGATTCATTATAATGGGGGAGCATTGTAATTCCTTTTAGGAACTTGAAGGTCTCCATCATATATCCCCTTCCCGTTCTGGTCTCCAACAAGTACATGTTTAGTGGCCTGAGGGACTCCTTGTAAGACCTGCCTTGTTGGCCCTGAATCGTCTTTGTCACCCAGTACTGCACAAAATCTAGCCTATCCCTATCTTTCCTGAGGTGAGGGCTCCAGAACTAGGTGCAGTACTCCAGGTGTGGCCTTATTAAGGATGTATAAAGGGGTGGTATTACCTCCTTCCTCCTGCTATAAGTACTTCTCCAGATACACCCAAGCATCCTACTTGCCTTACTGTACCATAAGCCTTATTGCACTGGCTTGATTGTTTGAAGGTGTCACTGATGATAACCCCATGGTCCCATCCCTCAGCCATAGTGCTAAGTCTCACTCCACCCAGTACTCTGTCCTTGAGTTCTTGTTCCCTAGGTGCATTACCTTGCCCTTTTTGCTATTAAATTTCATCTGTCAAAACTTTGACCACCCCATTAGCATTTGTAAGTCACTTTGCCTGACCCTGATGGTCTCATGGCAGTCCTGGATCTATCGGGGAGTTCGAGTGCTAGCATGGGTCCAGAGGATCTTCTGCTAGCCTATAATAAGGTGGTGGGGGCTGCTGTGGATTCCATTCCTCCTGTCCGTGTTCGCTCCCCCACCTTTTGTCCTCTGTCCCCTTGGTTTAATGGGTCCCTGAGGAACTTGAGGAGAGTAGAGAGAAGGTTGGAGTGATGCTGGTGGAAATCAGGCCTGAATGATGACAAACTTAGACTGATGTCCCACTATAGAGATTATCAATCTGCAGTCTCCCTCAAGAAGGCAGAGTTCCTGTCCAGGGAGATTGCAGCTGCAAGAAATCGACCAGATCAGCTTTTCCATACTGTAGACAGGTTGTGCAATCCAACCTGTCTCCAGAACCGGGGTTCTTTTTCACAGAAGAAGTGTGATGAGTTTGCTCGATTCTTCACAGATAAGGTTGGCACCATCAGGCCTGAGATCCACATAGCGCACTCAAATGGGCAGAGCGGAGATCGGTGCAAGGCTGCAAGCACCCAGTTTGTCTGGTCAGATTTTAGTCAGTTGGCAATTGAGGATGTCATGAAGATAATCCGGGGTTTGTGACTGACTTACTGTAGTTTGGACTCTGGTCCAACATGCTTCCTGAAGGGGTGCATGGAGGTAGTCGGACCGGTCCTTGCTGAGATAGTTTGGTGTCTGCTAGAGACTGGGGTGTTTCTGGACACCCTGAAGGAGGCGGTGGTTCACACCCTCCTGAGAAAACCTTCTCTTGACCCTGACTGCCTTGCAAACTACAGGCCTGTCTCTAACCTACCTTTTGTGGGTAAGGTTATTGAGAAGGCAGTTGTGTAACAGCACAAGGAGCATCTGACCACCCACGATGTCTATGATCCTCTCCAGTCCAGTTTCAGGAAGAGGCATAGTACTGAGACTGCATTAGTTCGGGTACGTAATGATCTCCTGACAGTGAGAGATTGGAGTCACTCCATCTTGGTCCTCCTTGACCTCTCTGTGGTGTTTAACACCGTGGACCATGGGGTGTTGCTAAAGCACCTGCAGTTATTCTGTGGGCTGTCTGGTACAGTCCTCAGATGGTTTCACTCCTTCCTCACTGGCTCGATGCAGAGAGTAGAGCTGGGAGTTTTCTCCTCTACTCCTCCCTCCTGCCATGTGGGGTACAGCAGGGCTCTGTGCTTTCCACCATGTTGTTTACGGTGTACATGCTGCCACTGGGGAATATTATTAGGTGGTGCTGGTTGAGTTTTCACTGCTATGCAGATGATACTCAACTGTCCTTTGAGCCTGAACAAAATGATGCAGTTTCAGTCTTTAGCAACAGCCTTTCTGAGATTCAGGACTGGATGAGTACCAACTGGCTGAGACTGAATCTGGATATAACTGCGGTGTTGGTTGTGGACCCTGGTCATTGGGTAGAGAGGCTGCTGGCTGGGCAGCCATCTGGACTTTGACTGGGTGGCAACTAGCTGATGACCTCTGACCGGGTGGAGAATCTGGGCATTATTCTTGATAACAAGCTGACACTTAAGTCTCAGGCGGTGCATGTTGTCAAGACTTTATTTTACCATCTAAAGAATATCACCCGGATAGAGCACCTGGTCCCGACTAATGACTACGACTCTGGTCCACACCTTTGTGACCACGTGCCTTGATTACTGCAATGCCCTACACCTAGGGCTATTAGGGGTGGATCTTTGCTGCCTGCAGCTGGTGCAGAATGTGGCTGCCAGGTTGTTGACTGGCTTATCAAGATCTTGCCATGTCACACCCCTGGTCTGTGAACTGCACTAGCTGCTGGTGCAGAGAACAATCATTGTCAAGGTCAGACTACTGACCTATAAGGCCCTACACAGACTGGGTCCACGGTATCTGCAAGATCTCTTTTGTCCTTACAACCCCCTTCACCTTCTCCGCTCCACCAATGAGGAATTGCTAGACATTCCCAGGATCCGTTTGACAACTTTAGGTGCTTTTGCAGCTCTGACCTGTGGAATTCTCTACCTTGCCTGATTAGGGAGTGCCTGTCTGCTGAGTCCTTTAAATATGTCTTGAAAACCTATTTATTTGAACTGGCATTGTCTTATATTTAATCCTGCTGTTTCATATTTGTTCTTAAATATTTTTATTTTGCTGAAATGGATGTTTTATGATTTTTATGAATTTTCTTTTTGTAAAACGCTACGATCTTGTTGGAATAGTGTTTCATAAATAAACTTTGCTTTGCATTTCCCTGATATCCTCATCACTATCCACCCTCCCACAGAGCTTAGTGTTATCTGCAAAGAGACAGAACCTGCCTTGGATTTCTTCTTCAGTGTCACTTATGAACATGTGGAAGATGACTGGGCCCAGGACAGATCACTGTGGCACCCTGCTCCTGTCTACCCTCTCTTCTGACCACAACCCTCTGCTGCCTCCCTTTTAGCCTGTTCGCTATACAGTTAACTATGTTCTTAGCTGCACCCAGAACCTCCAGCATCTTCAGCAAGTGCCTGTGGGGCATTGAATCAAAAGCCTTTCTGAAGTCAAAGCAGAGAAAATCCATGGCATGGCCCCCTATCCAGTTTCCTTGTCACAAAGTCAAAGAAAACTATCAGGTTGGTCTGACAAGACCACCCCCCCCCCCAGTGTCATGAGCCCATACTGTTTACTATCCTGGAGACCACTGCTCTCCAGGTAGTCCACGAGGTTGTCTTTGACCAGTGACTCCATCGCTTCCCTACAGTAGAGGTAAGACAGACAGGTCTGTAGTTGCCTCCTTGTTTCTTGCCCACTCCCCCATGGAGTGGAACTACATCTGCCACCTTCCAGTCTTTTGAAACTACCCCCTTCCATAGTGAACTGTTCAATAGTCCTACCAGGGGTTTAGCCAGTTCTGCTGCCAGTTACCTGAGTATCCTCAAATGCTACTCATCTGGTCCTGGAGCCTTATCTATCTGTAGGGGCTGCCAGCCCTTTCTGGATCATATCAGTTGTAAACATTGGCTGCCCCATCTCCAAGACCCACTTAGTGGCCACTTTGATGCCACTCTCTGGCAAGTTCATCCCATTCCAAATTGATAAACAGAAGTCAGTTCACGCTGGAACAAATAAGGGGTTTGTAGCAAAACAATGCAGCAGGAGGAGCTACTGCTGCCTGCTATATCTGTGGCATACTGCTGCATATTCTTCCAAGGGACAATTGATTCTGCAGGCCAATGTTTTAAACCCTCCATTAAGTCATAAGGTATTGTCCAACTGAATAACAGTTCCTCTAGCCAACCTGAACAGTAAATCTCCAGCTCCACCTCTTTCCATTTTGCTTGATATGCCAGAGCACACCAGTATACTAGCATCTGAAATTGTGCTACCTAATAGTAGTTGTACATGTCTGGCATGATCAATTAACCTTTGCCTTTAGGGAGCTGTAAAGTGATAAACATCAGTCATGGGTGTTTCCCTTCCCAGATGGACCACAAAGGCATGGTGTACCATTTGCTAAATGACAGGCTAAGGATCTAAATTGGCAATGCCTGAAACATGTACTGCAGCCTTCAGAGTATGTTGAATTGAGCAGCTAGTCCACCTCTGCAAGTCCTGTTGCAATCTTTATGTATTTCTAACATTTTACCAGGAATTATATACTAAGGTGGTAGCAGTTCATTTCCAGATGCATCCTGGAATCTAGCTGTAAGTGTCTCATAATTCTTTTTGAAGAGGTCTGACAGTCTGTTAGGGAGGCAGACCCCCACATATTTGATGACAGTATTGCACTATTTAAAATCCAAAGTAGTCCTGAGGTAGGCAGATGGTAAATAATTCACTTCTGTAACTTCTGTCTTGGATAAATTTAATATATTTCCAAAGAAACCTTCAAGCAAAGTAAGCAGCTCCATTATTCAAGGTAGAGAAATGCATGGGTTTGTCACACATAGGAGCCCGACATCTGCATAATGACTAACGTGGTATCCAAACCCCTTCTTGCCACTTTGATACTGGTAATACATTTAGCCTCTCAAATGGCCTTGGCTAGAAATTCAATGTAAATCACAAATAGCATTGGTGATAAGGGACACCCCTGCTGAGTGCCACACTGAATGTCAAAACAGGGAGAAAGATGTCCATTAACATTGACACATGCCTGTGGACTGGCATATATACCATAAATCACATGGATGAACTTCATTGCAAAAGTAAAAGTCTTCAATAACTACACCAGACAGGGCCATGACAGTCTATCTAAGGATTTTTAGGCATCAAACCTAACCAAGACAACTTTTTCTTTGTGAGCTTGCAGATGGTTCATAAAGTGCAGAGTGCATCAGATATTGTCGAGTCTGTCAGCCATGTACAAAACCCATCTGGTCAGATGTTATGAGATCACGGAGAAGGTGTTCAAGCTTATATACTAATATTGCTATAAATAATGTATAACTGAAGCTGAGTACTGAAATCAGGCAGAATGAGGTACACTGTGTGGCACGTGTTTTACTTTTAGAATCACTGGTGTCACTGCATTGTGCCAAGTCAGAGGTAATACTCCCATACTTAATATTCATTAAATGCAGTCAAGAGTGGTGCAAACAAAACCCCTTTAAAGGTTTTGTGCAGTTTTGTAGAGTATCCGTCAATCCCCAGGATCGTATTAGATTTAGGCTTAGTAATGGCATATCTGAGCTACTCCTCTGAAATATTTCTATACAGTTTGCCTGCTGTTGTTCTGTTGCTGTAGGGATATGCAGACCCTAAAAGAAATTGTCTATCTCTGTCTTATCTTCCTTTTTATTATTGTTACAGAGGTCCACATAGTAGGAATGAAAAGTACCCACCCCTGGAAATAGTTCCTTTATACCTGGGGTTCTGACATCATTTCCTCAAGAGTGCAAGGTGCATGTCACTGTCATATCCTCTCTAGCACACTGCACTGACAATATAAGCATAAACACTGTATAATATAAATATATATTTCTACATTACAAACCAATCACACACACAAAAAAAAAAATGTGGGGTAGTGCAATGTAATGGCTGTGGGGCAGCAGTCTTCCAGGAGTCTTTCTGGAGGCTGAGATGCTGCCTATTTGCAGACAACTATCTGCCCTGAGGGAAGAAGTTGCCCGTCTTCAGGCCACACTGGACAGTAGTACGGGACCTTCCCCAGGCCACAATGGACAGTAGGAAGGAACCTCCCCATCCAGGGAGCACCAGAACCACCACCACTACCTCAGAGGTTGCAAAAGCACAGCAGTTGGACCACAGTGGGCTCAGGGAGGATGAGGATGGTGAAACAGAGGCACCCAGTCAGATGTTACACACCACGATCCATCGCCATTCTGAGGAGCATAGCTCCCTATAGATACACCCCAGAGGAGACTAAGGAGGCTGAGGACAACTGTCACAAGGGAGGCCCACAGGAAGGAGGCAGAGGACACCACAAAGAAAGGAAGCAGCTCCTGGTGGGGACTCAATTATTAGGGGATAGAACTGGGAGGAGCTGGAAATCTGAAGTAGGTGCCTGCCTGGTGCCATGGCTTGGAGGGACAGGAAGTGCATCCTCAGGATCACAACAACAGCTGCAAGGGATTCTGAGCTGGACGTAATTGTCCACCTAGGGACAAATGACTTGGCTCATCATGAGGTTAAAGCAGTGCAGGAGGACATTGCAGAGTTGGGGAGGGCCTAAGACAAGTAGCACACAGTATCCTTCTCAGAGGTGCTGCCTGTCAAAGGCATGGGGAGGCAAGGTAATTGGCACCATGCAGTTTAATGAATGGTTGAAAAAATGGTGCGGAGCACAGGGTTTAGCTTCATTGGGGACTGGGGTTCCACCTGGAGGACACCAGCCTATACTGGCAGGATGGTCTGCATCTGTCCAGGAAGGAACAAGTCTTTTGAGTAAATCGGTTTAAATGCTTCATTGGCAAGCTTTTAAACTAGTCAATGGGGGCGGCACTGACAAGCAGCAGAAAAATCCCAGCCTCTCCCTACAAAACAGGGTACTAAATGAGAAAAAGACCAAGGTAGAACGGTCAGTGGGGGATGCTGCAACAGAAGGTAAGGCCATCAAAAAATGGAGAGCAATGAGTACCAATGCCCGTAGTCTAGGTAACAAGCTTCCTGAATTAGTGGCCTTGATGGAGGAGGAACATCTGGATATCGTGGCAGTCACAGAAACATGGTACACACAAAACCATGACTGGGACGTAAACATACCAGGATACACTCTCTACAGGAGGGACAGGGAGTGTGAAAGAGGGGGAGGAGTAGTTCTTCACATAAGGGAAGGAATAAAAGCAACAGAACAAAAGGGTAAACAGGGAGGAGAAGAAGCACTGTGGGTAAATTTGGAGACAGGCAATGGCACCACAATCCACACATGGGTTGTATACAGACCCCCTTCTCAGGGGGAGGAAATGGACAAGGAAATGATAGAAAGTATACTTAGAATGGCAGAAAAAGGGGAGATATTGCTGATGGGTGATCTGAATATGCCAGATGTTAACTGGAGTGCAGTTGCAGCTGCCACTCGAAGAGTGCAGTTATTCTAGATGCCCTACAAGGGCATGCCTTAGACAACTAGTACTGGAGCCCACTCGAGGGGAGCAATATTAGACTTGATACTCTCAAATGGAGATGGAGAGAGGATCACAGATGTAGAAGTGGGTAGCCATCTGGGAACTAGCGACCATCGAACAGTATGGTTCACAATAAACACAGCAATAGAGTCAAGCCATACAAAGACAAAAGTACTGGACTTTAGGAGGTCTGACTTTGCCAAAATGGGTGAGTGCCTAAGGAATGCACTAGCAAATGGGCGGGAAGGAGGGGTGGAAGAACAATGGGGAATAATAAAAACTGCCATCACAGAGGTAACGAGCCTTTGTGTGAAGCAAATAAACAAAACAAGACGATGTAAGAAACCACTATGGTTCTCAAAGAAGTGGCAGTGAAGGTTCAAGAGAAAAGAAAGCATTCAGGAAGTACAAGGAATCGCAGCAGGAGCAGGACAGAGAACTGTATCAGTTAAAGCAAAGGAGGCTGGGAAGGCAGTCAGAACAGCAAAGGCCCAAACTGAGGAAAAGATAGCCAACTCAGTTAAGAAGGGGATAAAACCTTTATAGGTACATCAGGAGCAAAGGAAGACCGAGGGAGGATAGTGAGGCTTAATAAAGGGAGGGAGGGTGGGCAGAGGGAGACTGTGAAAGGCAGAGATACTAAACAAATATTTGTGCTCAGTATTTACAAAGGAAGAGGGAGGTACATAAAACAAACAGTAGTAACACTCTGGATACAGAAGTTGATACCAGCCCATTTACAGAAGAAAGGGTTCTGAAAGAACTCTTAAAACTGAAGGTGGACAAAGCAATGGGGCCTGATGGGATTCATCCCAGAATTCTAAAAGAACTAAGGGTAGAACTAGTGACACCACTGACTACCCTCTTTAACAAATCATGGGAGGATGGGGTGGTACCCGAGGACTGAGGAGGGCAGATGTGATTCCCTTCACAAAAGTGGGAGCAAGGCAGAAGCAGGAAACTATAGACCTGTTAGTTTAACCTCAGTGATCGGGAAAATGATGGAATCACTTCTAAAGGAAAGAATTGTCGCGTATCTAGAGGCCAGAGGGGCACAGGACCCTAGGCAGCATGGATTCACAGCGGGAAGGTCATGCCAGACGAATCTGATAGATTTCTTTGACTGGGTGACCAAAGTAGTAGATCAGGGAGGGGCTGTGGACATGGCCTACCTAGACTTTAGCAAGGCATTTGACACAGTCCCACACAAAAGATTAAGCCTGGGAGTGGGTCCCAGGATGACAGCCTGGGTAAAGAATTGGCTGGAGAATAGGACACAGAGAGTAATAGTAAATGGAGTCCACTCAGAAGAAAGGAGGGTTACTAGCGGGGTACCGCAGGGTTCAGTATTAGGACCAGTCCTCTTCAATGTCTTTATAAGCGACATTGCAGAAGGACTGGAAGGAAAAGTATGTCTCTTTGCAGATGACACTAAGATCTGCAACAGAGTTGATGCACAGGGTGGGGTGGAAAGGATGAGAAGGACTTGCAAGGTTAGAGGAATGGTCAAATGTATGGCAGCTTAGATTCAATGCTAAGAAGTGCAAGGTAATGCACCTGGGAAACAAAAACCCAGGGGAAGAGTACACAATGGGGGGTGAGATACTAACAACAACAAAAATGGAAAGGGACCTGGGGGTAGTCATATCAGATGACCTAAAGGTGGGCAAGCAATGTGAGAAGGCAGCACGGAGGGCTGGGGGGATACTGGGATGCATAGGAGAGGCATCACCAGTAGAAAACAGGAAGTTATTATCCCTCTGTACAGACAGCTGGTGAGACCCCATCTGGAGTACTGTGTGCAGTTCTGGAGACCCAATCTCACAAAGACATAGACAGAATGGAAGCTGTCCAGAGGAGGCAACTAAATGGTGCAGGATCTGCACCGGAGGACATATGAAGAGAGACTTAAGGAGCTTAATATGTATAGCCTCGAGGAAAGGAGGAGAGAGGGGACATGATAGAAACTTTCAAGTACCTCAAGGGAATCAACAAAGTCCAAGAGGGTAGCATCTTTCAAAAAAGAGGTGTGCAAGAACAAGAGGCACAATTTGAAGATGGGGGGCTCAGAGGTAATTTAGGAAGTATTTTTCACAGAGAGGTTGTGGATGCATGGAATGGCTTTCCGGAGAAGGTTGTGGAGTCAAAATCAGTGGTGGAATTCAAGCATGCATGGGATAGTCATAAGGCAATTCTGGGGGTGGGGGTAGGAAGAAGTAGGCTGCTGGTTAACTAGGATCTGCAGCTTATCCAGTAGGTAGGGAAATGGGCAGACTGGGTGGGCCAAGCGGTCCTTATCTGCCGTCAAATTCTATGTTTCTATGTTTCTATTTCCCCATCTCCACCACAGTACATGGTGATCATCACTGCTCACCATATCCTTTGTGCTGGGTTTGGGGATGTGAGATTTGGGCAACATGTGCCTCTTTTTGCTGTTTTTGCAGCAGATAGGTCACCTTTCCTCCTCCTTCATAATATTTCTGTCTAATGCAATGCAGGACCTTTTCTCTTTTGTAGAGCACAAATTCTTTCAATTCCATTTTAGTCTCCTTTGATTTTTCCCATGCCTCCATCTGTCCCTCCCTATGTTCCTTCTGTTCCATTGCCAGTTTTTGTTCCAGTTGCTCCTGTTGAATCCTTATTTTTGTATATTTAAGTATTTATTAAAAATGATCAAAATGTAAGATCTAACAGTACACAGAATGATGCAAGAAAATTATGACATCATGAAAATACAACAGAGGTCCATTAATGAGATTACATCATAAATACAATACTCCAGGATATATATTCCAGTTTGCTCCTGCCAAATACTTTATTTTTTTTGTCATTTTTGGTGTGCTACCATTGAAATAAGTTTACTCCTTAACATCACCTTTATAGTCTCCTACAGTGTCACAGCAGAAATCTCCTCCATGATGTTAAAATGTGTTGTGAAGACAGATCATTTCTTTGATGTAATCCCGGATATCCTCACTAGTCTGATCAGTATTAAATAAAGCTTCATCTGAAAGACGTAACATACTCTTATGTTGACGCCCATCATCCAGTTGTAATTTAAGCATGGCATGGTCTGATGTCAATATTGGAAAAGTTTGTTGAGCAGCACTCTAGCCATGTTCTCTTTTTGAGTAAACAGGTACTCAGCCCAAGAAAATACCCAGTGTGGTGATGAAGAGAATATATACTGTTGGGCTTTTGGGTATTTTGGGGTATTTGTATGTCCTGATACCATTGCCTAAGTTTGTCAGTTGTCTTTGAATGAATGTCAGCTCCACAGTTAATTTGTTATTGAGCATATCTAACTGAGGGTTTAGAATAAGATTTAAATCTTTCCCCATAGCACAATGCCTTTCACATTTAGTGCCACTCTGTCAAATATCTGTCAGAAAAACTCATCGAAAATTTAGAGTGAGCACAGACAATGAACATAGTCACCACTTCTCCTTGGATCTTTTCAGTCAATGTTACGTACTAGCCCTCTGGGTCTATTATCGTCACTACCTGGGTAATGAACTGCAAGGACTTTTTAACTAAAATCAGAACCCCTGTAGGCTTACTTGGACCATACTGAGTGAAAGCAATGTTCAAAGCCAAACCTTTCCAATTAAATACTTTTGGGGAGATTCAAGTGGATTTCCTGTAAATACACTATGCCCCCCTTCTCCTGCTTAAGTTGTGCCATGACTTTTATTTCCTGACTGGGCTGAGCAATCAATTTACATTGACACCAAGAACAATAGTATTTACATTAACCATTTCTAAACCAAAGTAATGTTTTACAGCTCCCAAAGTTCACTGTATTCCATGGCCTTGGATTAATGGTCTGACACTCATTGCTTGCCTGCCCCCACACCCAATGAAACTCATTGCTCTCCTTATACCTTTAATCACATATCTTTTTCAGGCCCAGTATCTCACTTTTTGAAGCCAATCAAACAAGGCAACAAACAACTGGTAAACATGAATAAATATAACCTCATTCCCAAGGTAAGGGTTCCTAACATTCTGGATCCTTGAACTACAGGTAGCTGTGCCTCTTCCAGAGGTCCAACTGCCTGAGCAAAAGGGGAGTGTCAGCCTAGAATAGCAGGTATCCCATCAGAATTCTGCTGGGTGCAGTATTGGACCCCCTGATTCAAAGGAGGCAAACAAGCCACCACTCTAGCTGAATAATTCCATAAACTTGTGATACCCATCCCAAATCCAGCTATAAATGCTTACTTGTACCTTAATCCAGGAGGTACTTATTATCTATGAAACCCAGGGTAAGGACAAAGAACAGAATTAAGGGAGGGCCCTGCAATTGAGTCAGATGGCCACTGTTGCATCACCTGCCTAGTCAGGCAGGATACATTGCCTCTCTTTATCTAATTCTGCCCAGAGGCTCTACTTAACCAGTTCCAAAGCCAAAGCCTCTCCCCATCCCCCAATCTCATGCCCCATCATACAAAGCAACACTATGGGAACAGTAAAAGTTACAAAGTCAGTGACTAAGTCCCAGCAGAGAGGTCCATCATTGAGTAGAAAATCTTGCCTTCAATTGAGCAAATCTGCAAGGAAGATGCGGGCAGAAGCCAAAGCCATCCACAGCCCCCAGGTCCCAGTTGAGGTCTGAAGAATAAAGGTAAGGTTAGCCAGGTCCAAACTCTTCAGCCATTACCCCATCCACATATTGGTGACCATGACGAAAGTGTGCTATGGGCCATTTTACAGTTTATCACAGTTAATACAGACATAATAATAGTTCAAAGGTTAAACAAGTCAAAACCTGTTAGATGGCTAGGCTCTTCCAATAGTGATCTGTGCCAGTCTGTAGTAAAGAATGTCTTCTTGCTTGCAAGTGAGCTAATTCACAGAGTAAGGACACTGTAACATCCACCGCCTCCACTACCCAAACCAGGAAGGGGGGGTCACCATGGCAACTGGACCACGCCCTCCAGAAGGCATACAAAGCTGGCACTGTAATGTTCTCTTAAAAAGTGCACCCTCCTAGTACTTGAGCTGTCCAGTAGTGGCTCTTCAGAGTAAGTAAAGAAAAAAACAACCACCTATGTTATCTGGGAAGTACTCTGTCTCCCAGCTGGTACTTAATAGTGATTGCTGCTGCTCACCATATTCTTGGTACCCCATTAAGATGAATGGAAAGGGAAAGGCAGATATTCAGCTGTTAAATCCTGACAGCCTGTTGTTAAAAATGTGGCAGTGCACCCCTGTCAGAAATATAATGGCAGGGAGAGTAAGGCTTAACAAAGGGGAGTCCCCTCATAAAATCATTGGTAGGAGGCTAAGTAAGCAAAATAGTGCCCCAACTCACATTGAAGCAGGGTACAATCCCTCCAATAAGTCAGTGTATCACTTTACTTTACTGTCAGTTTCTGTCTCCATTGCTCCTACACTCCAGTAACAAGAGCCTGATCCATTTAATCCACCAGTTTTTACAAGTGTTCAAGTCAAGTTTGTCTGTGACCCCATTGGTGAGGACTTGAAAGACTGGAGTACTGCAATAATGTCTTCCTGTACAGTGTCTGTGTATTGGCACCAATCCTCCCTCAAGGACTTGCCTATTCTCTGCTGGCCCCCGCTCATCCTGCCCTGATCTACCCTGGCCTCTGCAGTACATCTGTATGCTCAGCTTCTTGAAGTCCACAATAGCCTCTTCCAAATGTTCATAGACCTGGGACCCTCTTACAGCATGACTAGAACTTTAGCGGGCTATGGAGATTAATATTTATTTTCTTGCACAGGGAGAGAGACGCGCACAACAATCCCTCTTAAGGTAGTGTCATTGCATTAAAATTTAGCAAAAATGGTGCACACCCCAAAATGGTGATTACTAAGTTACTTTATTTTTTCAGCATCTGAGAAGGTCAGTCAGCCTTCTCAGGCATCGAAGAAATAAAATAACTTATTAATCACCATTTTGGTGTGTGAGTTGTTTTTCTTGATTTTACTAAATATTTAATTTGTTGCACCTGCAGCACTCACTTAAGTTCATTGTATTCCTGATGTTTCTGCAGGTCTTGCATAGGATAATGAGTCACCTAGCAGCACTGAAATTGCAAGTCTCTCATCTTCCAGACCCAATGCAGCAGGTCTTGCTTTAAAGCTTAAGCGCTGCAGTACTATAGATCAAGGATTGCCATCTGACTTTAGGGGCTTTGGAATCATGGCTCTGTGCACTCACTCATTTCAATACTGGTCCAGTAACTTTAAAATGCTTTCCAAGAGCCTCTTAACAAACTAACCCCTTGTGCTCCTTCCTTGACTCCACATATACATTGATTTTTCCTGGGAGAACCACCATCCAAATCTGCCTTGATGATCTGCAGTGCTACTTTGTTCTCCTCTCAAAACACCTGCAGATCCTGCAGAATAGTATAAATACCATCTGCTGCCACTGGGACTGGATTTTATTTTCTAACTTTCTTTCATCCCTCCTTACCCCAACTGTCCAGGGTGTCTTTCAGCTGCCTCCAGCACCTGATCCCACCCAACTAAAAGCCTCTTAAACTGAGACCCTGGCTCCCCCAGCCCAACCGAGGCTCACCTGCTGGGGCAGCCCTCCAGCTTTTCCACTGAGGCAGGGTCACCTTCAGTTCAGTAGCACCCCCCTTTTTCAATCAAATTCCCTGGCAAGCAAAGGTGAAGACTGGAGAAGCAATGGGGCCCAAGTGGGCTGGGTCTGGTGGTGGGTGTGGTGGTAGGGAGCAGCATCACCTGCCCAGCTGTCAGCATTTTCTCTTGCTTTTGGTCCCCTGGAGGCAAGGAGGTACAAAGACATCAGCATGCAGCATACGCACACCCACATATGCTCCTCAGATGTCTACCATTGCCTCCTCTCCTTGAAATGTGGCCCCATCCTGATGAACACCCATCCTTCCCTAGGTGTCATTCATGTGTTGGTTTACCACAGACCACCCCCCAGAGGAGGACAGTATTCCCTGGGAAGCTCAATACTCCTCCTTCCAGGTGACCTCTGATGCTCCGAACTTGTTTCTGAACTTGGGTCAACGGCAGCACAAGTGACTGCACTATTGCTTTCCCTCACCTGGCCAGTATTCTCAGACAAGGCCTCTGACAAGCCTGCTCCTACCCATCATGGTTTTCCACTGTGGTCTTGGCCAAGAATAAGGTTCCATTCTCATTCTGTTTGTACTGTCAGACCATTTCACACCTCCTAGCTCTGTCTCTCTCTCATCAGGTAATTATTTATAATCCTTCAGTAATTATATAATCACAAAAAAATGTTAGTTTCTACAACTGAATTTGAGAGAGTGGTTCTCAGGCTGCAAGCATAGCAGTGTTGTCACGCCAAGGAGAGTTATCGCCCTGTTTTAAAAAGCATTCATGAGGCCTCATTTGTAGTATTGCTGTCAGTTTTGGATGTCATATGTAAGGAAGAACATTGATACAGTTGAAAAGGTCCAACATAAAGTAACTAGGAAGATGGGGGGGGGGCTGTAGGATAAAACGTATGTGGATAGACTGGAGAGCTGAGTGTGTCTTGTTTGGACTACAATGCACAAGTTATCAAAGGATCCAGAGTTACAACTTTGGAATTGAAAAGAGGCAAATTTACAACTAAACATCATGGGCTAGAGATCAAGAGAGAACAGTTTAACAGGGACTACATGAAATACTGTTACGCACAGAGTGGTGGGGTGTAAAATTGTTTGCCAGAAGGTAGGGTATATTTGAAAAGCTTGCATGCATTGAAGGCTGTACTGAACAGGCACATGCAGTAGGTAAATATATAGAGAATAGTGAATGGGCAAGTATGCACAACCGGTGAGTTGTGACACTGAGGGGTTCTGATTCCCTATGACCTCGAGAGCGAAGCCGAGAGGACTGTGGGAATCAGAACCCTGAAGTGACACAGCACACTGGTTGGGCATAACATTGCCCATCCATTATTTTTTATAGTGTATGGTGCCCCTACAATAATTTAAGTGAGCATTTTAATTTTTTTTTAAGCCGTAAAAGGAATTCATTCTACTACGTTTTAATCTGGTATTCATCAGGTTGCTAAGGTTAGTGCTGTGGTTGTTAGGGACCAAGCATCCCTACATCTGTAGCATGGTCTGTCATTGGCTGTCAGTTGCCTTTGGGCAGGGATTCCAGGAAAAAAAACATGGCGGACGTATCTCTCGCTAAGCGAGAGGACCGTGAGAGAAAGGATTCACCTGTTAATGTGAGTCGTTTTAAATATCTGGTTGATCCTGCATTTCTTTTTTTTAATAGTTTAAAGTATCTGGTCAATCCTGCCTTTTTTTGTGGTGCCCTGTTCATCATCAGTTCAGGGGATGATCGTGCCGCTGGCTCCGAGTTTTTCTGTGTCTGGTCCAGTTTTATAATGAGCTGAGCGCGTGCAGCCTCTAGAGGCTTTCAAAATGTTGTTGTAGTACAGTGTGGTACAATCACATTCCATGACCTTTTGAACTGTGGTACTACAACATTTTGAAAGCCACTGAGTTCCATACACAACAAGCCTTCACCATACACTATAAATCAGTAGTACTACTGAGAACTAGTAGACATTCTGGATGGGCACACATGTGAACTTCCATCTGGTACTGTTATTTTCCTATATGTGCTGTATATACCCAAGATTTGTACCTCTGTTTGTTTAAGAATAGTGGGTATTTATTATATGCCCCAGTGGTCATGCAGATATTTTAAGAAGCTATATGATATTTAAGCAGAAACAAACAGACAAACAGACAACAATATTTAAAATCTGCCTTTAAATATACTTTATCCAAAAATAACAACAACATTATTTTTTTACCAAAGCTAATCTAAAGTATTGAGTTAAGTCAACAAAGAAATCACTGGGAGTTACTTCTGCAAGAAGCATATATATGATGTTCCAGATATTTTACTGTAGGTTGTTACATGACATATATTGAAGCATACAACACTTTCTATGGATAAAAAAGTCTACAGCCAGCAAGTCCCAAGCAGTAATAGTTTAAGAGAATACATTTTCAGGTGTGGTTTACTTTGCACTTATATTTTCAGCTTAGTTCTATGCAGTAAATATGGGAAGACAAATGCCTTTGAAAATCGTGTAAAATAGCAGGGACACTCTTCTGTTGCAAACAGGAAGATTACTAAACCGTAAATGTTTTCAAAACCTCATACTGTACCTTGCATGTGTTATTGCTGTCACCCACTCATCACAGTCCTTTACATCCTCTGTTCTCAGTTCCAGTGGTTTTTGATTATCATGGTTGAAGTTGACGGTAAAGTAATACTGCAACAAAATAAAATTGATATTTTAGTTCTGCTTACATGTCCAGTCGACTGAGATGATTATCAGATACTTTTATAGATCAGCAGGTGGTTGTTTAGATCCCAAACTTAAGCCAGGGGCCCCCCTCAGGCTAAATGTAATGTAGCTCTAAACAAGTCCAGCCGTAATGCTGGGAAAGCTCTGTGAAGATATTTCTATCAAGAATAGCAGATTCATCACCACATGTGCTGATGAGCCAAGCTAGTTCTACAGATATCAGATTTTTCTAAAATTTACATTTCAAGCATGACGTTTTCAAAGATATGCAGTATAACTCTTTGCACATTCTAGTGACTTTGCAAAATACAGTATTACTGCTTCATAAAGCATTGTTACCACACAGAGTATTACCCAAGTGCAAATGATAAATCCTTGGTCTATAAAGGGGAATTTTTAAAGTAAATGTTGAAGGTTCCCCAAAATGCCTTTTACACATAGTATGCCATTGCCAGACATGCTTCAGATGTTGAAACTGCAGATTGTTTTGTAAAAAAAATTATTAGTAATTTTTTAATGTTTTATCAGCATTTTGTCCACCATTTTTCTGTGTGTGGCCACACCCCCAGATTGATGTCATACCAGGGAGCTGTCATTGTTTTACATACAGCAACAAGTAATTCTGAGTAATTTATAACGTTGACTTAAATGTGCCTTACTCAAAAGTACAGTCCTGTACATTGGTAGTGGTAAGCACTAATATGTAAATATCCATAGCAAGGCATCATTGGTAAAATAAGAACCTGTTTTCCAATTTCCTTACTATGAGATGTTGTCCCATATTTCTGTAGAGGTGTCAACAATATGAGCTTGTATATGTTTATTTTCACAACAATGCATTGTGTATGCTGTGTCTAGTTACAAGACCTCTATACTGAGAGATATAGTCTGCTATTTCTGTAGTGAGCACAGAAATATAATACTATGTATACTAATTTACATAGTGAGGCATTGTGGGTATAGTACATAGCTGATTTGTCTATCTAAAACTAAAAACTGACAGTGTCCCTTTAATAACTTTGTTTCCTTAGTAGGATGTCACAGTTGGGGGTTGCAGCACTGAGAAAAAAAGGGATGGGTTATGCAAATAAAGCAGAGCACTGGCATAAAAATATTTTTTTCATGGAAAACAGCATTATTTTGCAATTTGAATGGTAGGAGACTGATTCACAACTCTTACAGGTTACTATTCACATTTGCTATGGCAAACTTGCACCTTTACTTTAATGAAAATCTTGCTCATTTGGTGTAAGCATTTTCTTTTGGAGTTTTGGAGGGATAGTAATGTAATTCTCTTTTGCATACATGCTAAGTAATATATATATATATATATATATATATATACACTATACCATAAATCAATAGGCCTTTCATAATTACCTGCCATTTATCAGTGCCTACAAAAAGAGCCAAACAGTTACCAATCCTTTCCAGAGCTTTCTGGGCAAGAAGACAACTTTCATTTCTCCATAGACCACAAACTATATTTCTGTATAGAAAATTCTACAAATTAGGATTTCTTCTTTTTTTTCCTTGACAGGTGACTGGCCCCTTACAGAGTACTAGATTTGACTTATATCAAGCTCAAAACTAAACCTAAGCTGGTGGCTAAATCCTTACCCATGAACCATGATCCAAGAGAAGGTGAATATAAATTATGGAAGCAGGAAAAGGCCAGTTGACCCAACATGCCTGTCATTTCAGGTTAATTTTCATCACTGCCTACCCCCTCTCTCCCTGTATCCCTCAATTAAAAATGTATATTGTCTGTTTAAAACTTTACCATTTGGTTAGTACATATTACTTCTTGCAATTGTCCTATGAATGTAACTTTCATCAGTACATAACTGAGAGAAAAGGGTGGGCAATAGTATTTCGAGATTTTATTATGCAGTACATTTAATACATTGCACTGTATTTGTAAACCTTTTGTGGGTAAGACAATTTGGTTTCCATTATCTATCATGTTTATAAATACTGGTCAGCAATTGTTTTCTATGGGCTGACAGAGTTATTTGCTGTAATAACCCATGGGTTATTATGGCATTCACACACTCTGCCCATCAAAACTAAGTGCCCCCTCATTGGCTGTCATTCTGTGAGTGGGCAGGCTGAACAGTTCTGCAAACATGGTGACTCCTCATGTCCATTACTGAGGAGCCACCACAACAACAGTCCTCACCATGGCATAATCATTTCTTTTTATCTATCTGATTGATTCTACCCTTAAATGTAAAAAAAAAAAAAAGTCATATCTAGTTGATCCTGCTGTTTGCCAGCCTCAGTAGATACTCACTGCCTTTGGGGTTGGCTGCATGGCTGACTGGGGTAAGCACGATCACAATTTCAATCTACAGTATAACTGGGGAAAAAAATAAAACAAAATAAAAAAATTTCAAAAACAAAATTCAGCTCTTCAAAAAGGATGGTGGGAGAGAGAGAAAGAGAGTGTGTGTGCCTTTCACACTGGAAAAAATTGCTCACCAGTAATTATATAAAATAAAGGATGGGAAAGTGTGCATATGAGAATTTAATGCATACTCTCAGTATGGGATGCTTTAATAATTCCCTCATGCTTCACCCTTGGGGTTTATGTAGCATCCTACACCTCAGGTGTGCATTAAATTCTCATTTCACACACTTCCCCATCCTTTATTTTATATGTAAACTATGATGTCTGACCATGCCCTAATTATCCTAGCAAAAACTTAATTAAATAAAATCTTTTTTCCTTTAAAGTAAAAAAAAAAAGGTTTAATTGTTTATACACAAAAAACTCACAAATGGGCATAGGTTTCTTCAAAATAAATGCACCGCCTGGGTTATTGAAAGGAAACTGTCGTTTGTTACCAAACTCACATATTCTACCCAGAAACAGCCTAATTAAAGGAAAATAAAATGGCTTTCCATTTAAAAAAAATTATGTTTTCCATTTTATAAGCGCAATAACCACATCAGGGCATGGGTTTCACGAGAATTAATGCACTTTCCAGGTGCACTGAAAGTAACTTAGCCATTGGCCTCATGCTTTCTAATTTACCCAGGGCATTCATTAATTCTCTAGAAACCCATGCACTGTTATGGGGTTACTTCTGGCTTATTTCCTAGCCCATTCATGAAGTTAGTTATGGCTTGCCAGCTTTAACATAAATGTCTAAGTTGCTCAGTTTGTAGCTCTCTGCTCTCTGCACCACAAGATTGTGGGTTCTAGTCTCTGACTTTGACATTAGGCTTGTAACAAAGCTGAAAGGATAGAGCAATAAGAGCTAAGGTTAGGTCAAATTAATTTTCCTGCATTTGTCTTTAATCCAAGGCACCTCAAAATGTACACACAACACACACCATAAAACAATTACAGATATAAAACAGATAATGTACATAATCATAATTTATGCAAGAACTCCTGAACAAGGGGACAGTTCCAGGGAATTAATGACTGTCTGGGAGGTGTTGATGGCCTGTGGCTTTGCCTCAGGCCAGCAATGCCAGATGGTGACTGAATCACCTGGAAATTCCTGCCTTGCCTTATAAGTCTTAGACATTTTGTATCATTATTATTTGATTAGCTAACTGCATCAGCTTTCACTGTTATGGTTCAATTACTACATCATGGGGGGAAACAAAGGTAGTTTAGGCCAATTGGATTATATTAGTTCCACAGTCTCTCAGGTTAGGAGTGCTTTAAAGTTCAAGTTCTTGGGTTACTGTTTTTAGCCTATTCATAAATGATCTTGCCTCCATCTCCAACAATAAGAAAGCACCGATAGGTGCCTGTATGTACATGATACAATTATACATGCAAAAGTTAACTCCACCTCTGACCTCTACAAGTTCTTACAACCCATCTTTGTCAATGTACAACACTGGATGGTGGCACAAGGCCTCCTGCTGAATGTTTCAAAGTCTAATGCTGAGGCTTTCATATGTGGTGTTTCACAGCTCTGAAAATGTTAAGTACACATGTGTCTCATAGTAACATAGTATTTTAAGATTGGAAGAGACTTCTAGGTCCATTTGGTATACTCTCCGGTCTCATAAGCAGGGATCAACATGAATGCTGTGCAAACATTTAGTATGGTAATTTATAAGGATTCTCCACCCATACTTCTACCCAGGGTACCCTTTGATTCCATGGTAAGCAGAAATTTGTCCAGTCCTACCTTCATGGCCAGGCTGAACATGTTAAGGGCCTTCAGTCTCTTCTCATAGCTTTTGTCCTCCATACCCATGATCATTCTAGTGGCCTGTCTTGCACCCTCTCAACTGCCTCAGTTTTCCTGTTGTTTTGGGATGCCCAGAACTGCATGAAGTACTCCATGTGAGGCCTGGTCACAGCCTTGTAAGGTGTCATAATTACTTTCCCTGCTCTGCTGGTCACCCTCCTTTTGATGCACCCCAGCATTCTTCCAGCCTTCTTGACACTGGCCATGTACTGCTTGTCATGCTTAAACCTCCTTGCCTATTATGACCCTCTGGTCCCATTTCTCACCGATCGCAGCATGAGGAGCCTCACACAGTGAACAAGCCCTACCTTTGTTTTTCCCAGGTGTAGTACCCTGCATGAGGTTACATCAAATTTAAGATGTCGGACATCTGACCAGATACTCAGCTTGTTCAGGACCTCTGGAAAACTGTTCCCATCCTCAAGGGAGATCAACACCCTGGCCAACTTAGTATCATTAATAAACTTAAGCAGCCTGCTGAAGACTGCAGATTCTTGATAATTGAAGAAAATGGTGAACAGCCTTGACCTTAGCAGTGATCCCTGAGGGAACAGCACTAAGTACCCCTCTCCATTTGGAGTAGTGCCTATCCACAAAAAAATTCTCTGATTCCTGCCCCAAGCCAGTTAACGATGTGTCTTGTGTATGCCTCATGTATACTGTACTGGTGTACTTTAAAGAGGTGATTATCATGCTTCAGTGTCAAAGACCATGCTAAAGTCCAAATAAATTATGTCTACAGCCCTGTCTTAGTCTGTCTCCATGTGTACCCCCTTCATAGTAGATAAATGAATTGGCATAATCTGCCCCTCATAAAGCCATGCTGAGAGGGGGCAAGAACCTTAACCTCAATTGAGTGCTCTATTATTCTGCCCTGATAATGGATTCTAGGACCTTGCCCAGAACCAAAGTTAGGCTGGCTGACCTATAGTTTTCCATGTGTAACCTTATGCATTTCTTAATCACATTCCAGTTATCCAACATCACACACATATATGGGTAGACTGAGACAATATTATTGCAAGCCCCTGCCAATTGTTCCTTAGCTACACTATGATGATGAGGTTATCTTGTCTACTCCTTAGTCTTCAATACGCAGTCAGCTGCTTGGGTGAGTGAGATGTCTGCAGGCAGCAACATGGCTAACACTGATGTCATAGCCCCTCCAAATGATCTCCCTCCTCCTGGGGGCCCTTTGGTGGACACCAAAGTGAAGTATTCATTCAGCATCTCAACAATTAGCATTGGCTCTCTCACAGGTTTCCTCCCCTTCCCCTGTTTTTAGTGGCTCAACTTCTTCCTTCACTTTTCTCTTTACATTTATGTACTGGAAGAAAGTTTTGGTGTTAGCCACATCTCCTACAAATAATCTGGTTTACAATACCTACCTAGCTTCCTTTGCTCCAGTCTTACAGTCTCTCAATATTGTTATGTACTCCTTGGCCCACAGGCATCCCATCACTTTCCAGCAGTCATAGATTCTCTTTATGTGCAGGATCCATTGCCGTAAGAATTTATTAAGGTAGGGGTAATGCCTTGCCCTTTTTTCCTTATTGCTTACAGAGATGCAGACCTTTTTCTTAAGTCATCACATGGGGTCTACATTTTCATTCTCATGTAGCTGCTCCAGACCATTGGACACCAAGAGCAGAATTTGCAAAAATATCCATCTGAGATTTTCCAGTCACTGTTTTTAAAATGAAAATCCATGAAAACTAATAGATCAGCTATTAGGTGGTCTAAATACACCATTATAAGAATGATACTTGTTGGAAATGTAGAAACATCCATCACATCCATGCTGTGTGGCAGGATAGCACCAGAAAGAAAAAAGAGTCCCAGCAACCAAACAGCTTGTGCAAAGCAGATACTTACAGTTCAGGTTGGGAGTGTGAGCAGCAATAGTGGCCTACAGGGCACTGGTATTGCAGGTCTGGAAGTGGATCGCATGGACAGTGATGAGAGGAAGGTCATCTACAGTAGCTTAACACTCTGGTAACACTATGGTAAATTGACAACCTTTCAAGATAGTGATGGTCACAGTCTCAGCAGTGTCATTGTTGCCCTATAAAGAGTACATTGAACACTTTAAAAGAGTAAAACTCCTTGTGATCTCAGTTCTCCTTAAGACCACAGTCTTGGCTGAAGAATTATAACATGTAGAATATCAAAAACAAGGAGGAAGGCCACATGGCAACACTTGTAAAATAAGAAAAATTTTAACATGGAATATTTCAGGAATTGGTGACACATTTGCTGAACCAGAGCTGGAAGAATATCTAAACTTATTTGATCACATATATATTCAAGAAACATGGAACAAGGGTGTAGTTAATCTGAATTGATACAAAGTGTATAGTAAAGAGGCAAAGAAATATAAAAAATTTGGAAGATGTGTGGGAGGATTGGCAACTTTCTATAAACTAAACAAGAATATGGTCACTTCAGAAATCAGAAGTGAGACAGAGGATATACTTATTACTAAAGTAGTTTATGATAGGAAACAAGAATTAATATTAATAAACTGTTATGTAAGACCTGTTCAGAATAATTTATCGAATGAGGCATGGTTAGCAAATTTGGGCAGAGTACTGGATGATTTAATAGAGACGTACCCACTAGCAAACATAATTGTACTGGGAGACTTTAATGCCAGGGTAGGGCAATTGCAAGGGATCTCAGAAGAAATAGAAAATGACTTAACGTCTATGCCAGCTAATGGAGTTAAGATATTTAGAGAATCCAGGGTTGACAAGTGTAATAAAAGAGCAAAGACCTAACAGAACAATTACAAACTAGAGACCTACTATTATTAAATGGGAGGATTGAAAAGGATATCAAGGACAATTACACATAGGAGGAAATAGAGTGTCAGTTATACCGTAGGTCTTGTCTGGGTAAGCAGAGATATCTGGAAACATTGTCAAAGTTTAGAAATGATACCTAAAGCTGAATCGTCACACACTGAGTAGAATTAGAAATCAAAAATGAGGATGTTAACAATATTAGTAGAGAAAAAAGTATACCATTGATGGTGATTAAGAAAAACTGTATAGGTTACAATTTATTAGATAAAAGTTTTTTTTTAAGTTATTAAACATGCATCCACCGCCCTCAACAAGGCCTGTTGACTTGTCACTGGCTCCCAATGCCTAACTCACACCTGTGACCTCTATTCTCAAACTGGATGGTTGAATCTTGCCAATCGAATAAAACACCAAACTTGTATTACTAGTAAGAAAATCTTGCTGGGCCTTGCCCCCCCCCGGAGTCTGTGCCCTCATACAACCGAGAATCCACACCCAACATGCCAGGGGATTGAAACCTCAGCTTCTGCAAATCCTGCATTGCTGCACAACACAAGGTCAAAGATCCTTTGCTTACCAGGCCACTAGTTGGTACCACGGTCTTCCCAGCGACATCTCATCCTCACTATCACTCAGCACTTTTAAGACTCATCTCTGCCTAACACTCACTGCCTCCAACCTCCGTGTTGTGGCTAAACATGTCTTTTGGTTCCATAGCTGAAGATGACCTTTTGGATCCACATCTACTCCTGCACTTTGCCAGCACCCCCTCCTATCTTCCCTCCCTGTTGGCCCATGACAAATGCCACCGGCTGCACTACCTTTATTCTTATCTGCCTTCCACCTCTCCTCTCTGCCCCCAACCTACCTCCCTTTTCAGCCCATCCACTTAGTCTCCCTGATTTCAATCTCCTCCTTTCCCTTTCCCCTTCCCAAAGTTTCACCTTGTTGTTCTTTTTTCATCTACAAGACTATGTATTTAATTTTATAAACTGTTATCTTTGCTTATGCTTGTCTCAATTGTACCAATGTTGTGGAACCTTTGGAAAAGAGCCTCGGCTCAAAGGTATTTGTAATCCTAGAACAAATAAATAAATAAAATAAAATAAATTAGAAACATATGGGGTTCTAGGGGATGTAAGACTGGTTCTTGATAGAAATTCTGATGATTTAATTATTGCAGGATTTTAACATATTACAAAGAGAATGGCCAGTATTATAAGAAAAGAAAGAACCATTAATAATAATAAGAAGGGCAAAAATGGTTTACTAAGCAATGTAGAAAGGCTAAAAAACAATTGAATAAACAACTGAGAAAATTAAAGCTAAACCCAAATGTTAAGAACAACAAGATCATAAACAACTTGAGGAAAGATTATAGAAAAGTATTGCAGACCAATAGAGGAAAATGTATTGATGAGCTATGGACAGAGTTAGAAAAGGCGGTATTGGAAAAAAACAGTATTTTGGAGCATAGTAGGTAAAGGCACACAAAATTACCAGGAAGAGTTAGAACATAATATAGAGGCAGACAGTTGGGTTATCCATTTCAATAAACTTTTTTACAAAAATTGTACTGACTATATCAAAAAACTTAAAAAGAACTAGGAAAAAAAAATGTATGTGAAAATAAAATGGAAAGGTTCACAGAAAATGAAATCAATATAGCTATAGATTCATTTACAGCACACACAGCTCCAGGGTCAGATGGTTTTCCATCAGATGTTATTAGTAAACTGAGAGCATTTTGGGTACCCTTGCTCTTTAGAGTATTTAATTATATAAGGGAAACAGAAGTGGTACATTGCAGCTGGTGAAATAATATAATAGCTCTGATTTATAAAAAAGGTGATAAAAATGATCCTAGTTGCTACAGACCAATAAGCCTTATTGATTGTTCAGACAAAGTATTCACCTGTATTATTAATAATAGAATAGTGACTTGGGCTAATGAAAATAATATACTTGATAAAGCCCAGCTGGCTTTCGAGTGCAATATTCTACTACTGACCAATCCTTTGTCCTTGCACATTTGGTACAGAAATATAAGGTTATAAAACAACAACAATTATATTGTGCATTTATAGACTTGAAAGCAGCTTTCAATAGGGCTAATAGGGTAATATTATGGGAAAGAGTGTAAAAATTAAGGATGGATAAGTCAATAATAGATATTTTTATTGTTATTTGTTTAACCAGGAGTAGGACACTAAGCTGAAAGCTTTTTTACAGGAGCGACCTGGGAGCACAGGGAAGTTAAGTGACTTGCTGAGGGTCACACAGTATGCAAGTGGAAGATGTGGGATTCAAACCCAGGTCTGGTTTGCTGGATGTCATCAGATTTGCAGCTCAGAGCCTTAAACCACTGCACTATACTGCCTCCCATTACAAAGTTATATTACAAAGATTATATACAGATAATCTAATGTGTATAAGATTTAATAAATATGGAGATTTAAGTGAAAAATTTGAATCAAATGTAGGGCTAAAGCAAGGCCGTACTATTTCTCTGATGCTATTTAAAATTTTTTTGAAACAGTACTTAAAACGTTATATGAAGAAGAGTTTCACCTACCAAAAATAGGAGAGAGAAGGTGTCCGTACCTAGCGTATGCAGACAATGTGGCACTTCTGTCTACAAGTGCACTGGGACTAAGAAGAATTTTAAATAGATTTCATTTGGAATGTGAAAGGGTGGCCTTCCAAATGAACTATGATAAAACAAAAATATTGGTCTTTGGAGGGAATAATAGGGATTGCAAATACTACATTAAGGATAAAAGACTGGAAGTAGTTAAAGAGTTTTGTTATTTAGGAATTACAGTTTCACAAGAAGGATCTTGGAGAAAACATATATCTGAAATGAAAAAAATTTCAAAAATGTTGTTCTAGTAATAAAATTATTTTCATACAAATATGGAGGTAAATCTGTGAAACACAATTTAATGGTTATGCCAAAATAAAAAGCCAGTTATTATCTGGAGCAGAAGTATGGAGTGCACACCCAAGAATCAAGATAGAGCCTCATTTAAATAAGTTTTATAATCACCTACTGGGATTGCCAAAGGGAACACCTTCAATTCAATGAAATTCAACTTTATTTGTATAGCGCCTTTTAAAGCCAAGGCACTTAACATAAAACAGAAGGCAATATAAATACCCTTAAAACATCATAATTACATTATCCACCATTTGGGAAGGCCAAATCAAATAAATAAGCTTTAAGCTCAGTTTTAAATCTACTGATGGTTGGGCATTCTCTCAACCGACGAGGTAGAGAGTTCCACAGGGTCAGAGCTGAAAAAGCAAAGGCACGGGAACCAGACATCTTCAATCGTACCCTGGGAACCTCCAGCAATCCTTCATCAGTGGAATGGAGAGAATGGAGGGGGCTGTAATGTACCAAGAGATCTTGCAGGTAGCCGGGTCCCTGATCGTGTAGGGCTTTAAAGGTTAGCAAGCCAACCTTAGAGGTGATCTGCCACTGAATAGGCAGCCAGTGCAGCCTGCAGAGCACAGGCGTAATATGACTGGTCCTAGATGTCCCAGTCAAGAGCCTGGCAGCTGTGTTCTGCACCAGCTGCAAGTGGTGGATATCAACCCCAGGAAGCCCTAGGTATAGGGAATTGCAGTAGTCAAGAAGGGTCATAACAAAGGCATGAACCAATGTTGGAAGATCAGCCACGAGAACCAGATGTTTCACCCGGCCGATGTTCCTCAGATGATAAAAAGAGGATTTGATGACAGCTGACACCTGAGAATTTAAAGTCAAGTCATTGTCAAAAATAACGCCCAGGTTACGCACCTGGTCTGAGGTAGTGAGTGGCATGCCACCAAGTAATAAACCTGATGGTTGTCCAACCCCCAAACCTGCTCTCAGATGACCTGGGTCCACAACCAACACTTCAGTCTTGTCAGGATTCAGTCTCAACCAGCTGGAACTCATCCAAAATCTGATCTCGGCAAGGCAACTGTTCAGCATGGAGACCGCATCAACCTGTCTGGGCAGAAAAGACAAATACAGCTGAGTATCATCTGCATAGCAGTGAAAACTCAGACCGTATCACCTGATGATATCTCCCAATGGTAGCATATACACTACAAACAACATGGGGGCTAATATAGAGCCCTGTGGTACCCCACAAGGCAGGGGGTGAGTGCCAGAGGAATAAATTCCAGTGGCCACTCTCTGAGACCTGCCTGTGAGGTAAGAATGAAACCATTTTAGAACTGTACCAGACAGTCCACATAAGAACCACAGGTGCTCCAATAGCACACCATGGTCTACAGTGTCAAATGCAGCAGAGAGATAGTGAAGGACCAGAATGGTACATGCCTTTCGAGCTCTAGCCATTAGGAGATCTCTCAATACCAGGACAAGAGCTTTCTCTGTGCTGTGCTTCTTCCTAAAACCAGATCGGAGAGTATCATAGACATTGTGAGTTGTAAGATGATCCTCCAACTGCAGTGCAACCACCTTTTCAATAACTTTACCAACAAATGGCAAGTTAGAGATAGGTCAGTAGTTTGCTAGACAGTCTGGGTCCAAGGAGGACTTCTTAAGGAGTGGTCAAACAACTGCCTCCTTGAGGGAGTCAGGAAAGACTCCCCTCTCCAAGGATTTCCAGACAATGTCAGCAAGGATTGGGCAGATAACATCTACACAACCCACCGAAAGGGGTGTAGGGCCCGGATCCAAACTACAACTGGCTGGACTCAATGTTTGGATGATCTTCACAATGTCATTGAACTCCAGCCAGTGGAAATCTGACCTGAGAGACACAGTGCCAGTCACTTCCCGTCGACCACTACAATCACTCATAGGAGGGGATAAACTGAGGCCAGACCTGATGCTGACAACCTTATCTACAAAGAATTGAGCAAACTCCTCGCATTTTAGCTAAGAAAAAGCTTCTCTGGGCTGGAGACAGATTGGATTGCACAATCTGTCAACAGTCCGGAAAAGCTGAGTTGATCGATTCTGTGCAGCAGAAATCTCCCTGGACAGGAAGTCTGCCTTCTTACTGGTGATTTCTGATTAATAGCTATCATAATGTGCCATCAACCTAAGCCTGTCATCATCAAGGCCAGACTTCCACCAACCCCTCTCCATCCTTCGACCAACTCGCTTCATCTCCTTCAAGGAGCCATCAAACCATGGGTTCCCTGGGTGAAGATTGAGAGGCCAAACACGAACAGGAGCAATAATGTCCAGAGCATCTCCAACAACCTTATTATAGGCTAGAACAAGATCATCTGGACTAATACATTCACTCGACAAACCCGAGAGATCCAGTACCGCTGATTGGTCACTGGGGTTAACTCCCCTTAAAGGGCGGTACTGAACCAACTCTGTAGGAGCAGACCTATTGGGGGGGTCCCTGAAACTGAACCTTATGGTGTGATGGTCAGACCAACCGACCGGTTCCACCCCCAGATCAGCAATCTCCATACCCAGAAGGACGATCAGATCGAATGAATGACCTCCTACATGGGTAGCGGAGGTAACTACCTGTGATAGGCCCAGCGACGCTATCAGCTGGAGGAGATTTTGACCAAAATTTGAGAGTTCATCGTTGACCCAGGCATTGAAGTCCCCCAGAATAATCCATCTGGGGGACCTCAATACCACCTGAACGATGAAGTCTGCTGTCTCCTGCAGGAATTCTCCACCATCTCCTGGTGGATGGTAGATGAGGAGAATCCCGCAGCCTACACCCTCACCCAGGATATATTCAAAGGATCTGGTACTTCCCATTGGCACATCCACAGGGCTCAGCTCAGTCTTAAACATAATGGCCACACCCCCACCCCTACGATCCAACCTTGGATAATCTATCACCGAGAAACCAGCTGGAGTTACCAAGGCCAATATAGGGCCTGCATTTTCATCCAGCCAGGTATTGGTGATGCAAGCCAGATCAATTGTTGCAACAAGATCAGCTATAACAGCTGTCTTGTTTTTAATTGATCTGGCATTGCATAACACTGCCAAGGCAGGATGAGCTGTCAAGGAAGACCTTGGCACCTGACCATTAATGCAGGAGCCCTTGGGTATGGGGACAAGACAGGGATAACCCCTATCCTGACTCCATTTCACCCCAGGGCATCTCCTGGATCTCACAACCCCAGTCCACCCTTCCCCTTCCAGTCTCCCATCAGGCCCAGCTCCCCCTTCCTTTTCCATTTTCTAAGTATGCCCAAAGCTCAACACCTAAAATAGGTGTCAGATGGCAGAGGGGGGCAATCAAAAAGGCATAATTCCCTGAGCCTGGTGGGGGAATAATGCCCAACCATCACTAAACCTCCCCAACACATAATAAAATAAAACCAGTAATTAAAACGACCAACCTAGCTAAAGAAATAACTCAAATCTTAATAATGCTACAAAATTAAATACACATTAATACTCAAAAATAAAAAATAAAATATAAACTAATAACAAAATAAATAAAACAAACAAAGACCAATTCACTCTAAGATGCCAAATAATTCCTTCTTCCACTATCTCTCACAAAGTAAAAAGAAGGAAAGAGAGAGGTCAACAAATAAAGTCCCACAACTGTCTCTCACACAGAAGGGAGGGCAAATAAAAAGGAATATAACTAAAATCCAAGTTCAAATTAACTCTGTCCAATACTTCTTTAGCCAGAGACTCACACCTCCAGAGAACCAGAAGCACTGTCATTTAATCTCTTCAGTGGGCTCTCACCTCCACCCAAGACCAACGAACAGTCACAAGTCACAGCAAGCAATCGTTTCTGCAACAAGACAGCTTTGTAATTCAAAGTTTAGGGTGAGTCACACATAGTCCTTCTCCATACTGACTGTTTGTACACAGACTAAGGGAGTAAACAAAGCAACAAATAAAGTAGGCAAAGGATCTACACTCAGTTTCAGCAGGTTCTTCACCTAACAGGTCTTGGGCATCAATTCCAGTACAGGCACTCAAATCCACAACCAGACACTGAGAGAGTCTCGCCCTGCCCCAGACCTTTTCCCAGACCCGCTTGCTACTACAGCAACTCACTAGCTGCTGAGCAGCATTAACAGAAGTATCACAGAGACTACCACCCAACAGCAGCAGACCCTGCAACACACCACCAGGTTTAGACCAGAACAGGGAAAACTCCATACTCAGCAATTCGCCCTGACTACTAACGCAGAACAAACTTCCTCCAGATTCCACCGAGGCCGACTCTGTCTCTCCTCACAAACTAAGGCAAAAGCCAAGCATCAGAGCTCCCAAACTCGATCGTGGTCCTCCCAAATCACTCTTCCCAGTAGCCGACTCACCAACATATGCCAGTTCTCAAATCAGACTGGAGAAAACCTCCTTGGTGCCATGCAAACACCCCAATGCAGTGCAAAGTCATGTACACCACACTGAACAGTCGCTGGTGACCGGAGGGCAACAATTCCAGTAGACAAAAATGCTGGGTAGGTCACGATTTTACCAAAAGCAGCGGCCAGCAACCGGAGAGCACAAACGATTCCAGTGGGTGAAAATGCCGGGTAGGCCATGCATAGATCATGATTTTACTGAAGCCAGCAGTCAGAATTGAAACCAGAACTGACCTCAACTCACACTATCCTCGCTACAAATATTAAACCGACGAACTGACGAATTATCAGACAAACAGTCAAATGTATTAAACGTATTAAAAACATTAAAATGCAACACGCTGCTAAGCTAAACTGATGGCTGGCCCAGTGTGGTCGCCATCTTGGATGTATGTCTTCAGCACTGGTAAGAGCAGAATTGTGCCAATTATCAATAGGAAGTAAAATAAAACAGAGTCTGGTGAGGTACTGGGTCAAGGCCTATTCCATGAGCAAATTTAGATTTCCTAGGATGTGTACAGATGAAGCAATAAATTATGCGAGACAGAGCATGTCTTTCCCTAGCATATCAACAGTGGAGAATATTAGTAAGCCATAAGGACTTCTGCATTATATTTATGACATATTCAGAGTCCCAATTGACAGAATTATCAATGAGGTTACAGGAATCAATTATATTTATTATCAAAGTGATTTAGAAGCATGTCAGCAATATAAAATCTGTAAATGGATGACTAAAAACAAAAGGGACCATAGGATGGAATCTGTTTAACAATACTTACAAATCCTTACCAAAGGAAAACAATAACTAGATTTAGGTTTGAATATAATAATAGTAATTGACAAAGTGAAATATATAACAAGGGGAAAAATCAGAAGGAATGGAAGGGCAAAGCAAATGTGGGATGGGCAGAGATGATTTAACACATTTATTGATTGTATGCCCCTTATATGAAAGAAATAGGAAAAAGTTATTAGGAGAACATCTTAAGCACCTTGAATATGAACCATATTATTTGGCTACAAATCTCTTAAAAACAAGAGATGAACAAATGTTAATCCATGTGGCCTGCCTCCTTAAAATAATTGATGTGAAAAAATGCCATATTATTACAGATCATAAGGATTCTCAGTGAAATGTTTGTTGTGAACTTGACATACTTAGTTAATAACTCTTCAAAGATATTGGAATTAGAGCTTGATATTCAATATTGATTTGTCATACTCAGTTTATAGTAGGGAAAGGAATGTTATCCATAATGGACTTCATGAAAGGGTATAAAGTTACTAAATAGTAGAAGTATTAGAATTCCAGTATAAAAGAAATGTGAGATATTAATGTTATTATGTGTATTTGACCTACATGAATGTATTAAGAGTGCAATATGCTTATAAGGTGCATCCAAACTGTGAAAGTGCAATATGCAATTTGTATTTTATCATTTGTTTTATTCTGTAATATTTGCAATGACTTTTAAAAGTCGAACAATAAATCTAAACCTGAACCTGAACCTTAAGACTACACAGATGTAACGAATGGTCTACTTGGTATGTTGAAGTTCAGGTAAAGCTTACTGAACAAAAGGATGTGCAATAGCCCTGCATTGTTGGCCAAAAAATAGTTATGGAAAATAAGACTGAATTGGAGGCCCATGAAGACATTTCAGGCAACTGGCATAATCAGTAAAAGAGAAATGCATATGTTATTCAACAAAGCTGTTCCAGTATTGCAAAAACTAAATGGCTGCTTAAAAGGAATGATAGCTAACTTGGTGGAGAAAAGCTGCATCCTTTTTTTCCAAAGCTTGACAAGTTCCATATGCCTGAGATTAAGGTGGTTCAATGGGAAGACATGAGCATTTTGAACAAAGGGCTGGATATTCCAAAGGGTTGCGCAATGCGCAATAGGGTTGCACCAGCGCAAGTCAGAAAATGCGCCATTCTGCGATATTCATCAGGAGGCAGTTGCGCCACTGAAAACATGCTGAGCAACAGCGCAATGATAATGAAGGCATGCACAACCGAAGGGGTGGAACCATGCATAAAGTGTGCAGTGTGATGTTCAAAGACTTGCGCAATGCGCAACAGTGGATCAGGCGGAAGTTACGCCATAGCGGAAATGAGCCCAAATAAAAAGGAGCAAGGAAGAGGTGCAAGAACATTACAGGGAAGCCAAATGAGGCAGGGAGAGAGACAGGGCAAGAGGGACAAAGAGGGCAGGCCAGGGAAACAAGAGGACAGAATAGGGGCAAGGGAAGGTGTGTGGGGCCACAGTGAGCAGAGGCCAGTAGGTGTACCCAGTGCAGTGGAGGTAGCAGTCAGGACAGCAGGGGGAACACAGCAACAACAGCCGGGGAGAACACAAGCCAGGGACATGAATAGTGCCACCTTCCACATGGAAGCCATAATGAGGGGGTGAAGGCATGCTGCAGGGGACGTGGCTTAGGAAGAGGCCCATGGCAATGCGCTACAACAGACAGTACTGAGCCTGCACCGGCTTTGAGCTGTACTCAGATGTCAAGATTGTGGGCCGGTACCACCTGAACAGGGCAATACTGAGGCGACTCTGTGAGCTGTGCAGTGATGTGATGCAGGCACCCACACGACGGAGTCATGCTCTGTCAGTGGAGACAAAGATAACAGCCTGCATGTGCTTACTCACCATGGGTACCTTCCAGAGACCAACAGGGGATACCACAGGCATAGCACAGTCAGCCACGTCACGCATCCTCACCCAATTCCTCAGCGCACTGCTGCCACATGCTGCAGAGTACATCCATTTCCCCAGCACCGCAGTGGAGTGCACAGCAAACATACAGGAGTTCCACAGGGTAGCACGTATGCCTGGCATGCTAGGGGTGATAGACTGCACTCATGTGGCCATTCGCATGCCACCTAGCGCCGATGGGGCCGCCTATATGAACCAGAAGGGATATGCCAGTGTCAACTGCCAGGTGGTGTGTGATGCCAGTGGGCACATCATCAATGTCTGTGCCACGCACCCTGGGGGAGCACATGATTCATTCATATGGTACCAGTCGGCACTGTGCCATCGATTCGAGAGTGGGGACATCCCCACAGGACATCTAGTGGGTGAGTATGCATGTAGAAGTGACAAATCGTGGGCAAGGGGGGGTAAGCCACAGGTGCCATGGGTGTAGCACACAGGGTTTGGGGCAGTCTGAGCCTGAACAAGACACTAACTTACACTATCTCCACACAGGTGACAGTGGATACCCACTCCATCCCTGGCTGCTCACACCCTACCGGAAGCCCACTACCCCATCGCAGCAATGCTTCAATGAAGCACATGCCACCACATGCAACATCATTGAGTGGGTGTTTGGGATGCTGAAGGCGTGTGTCCGTTGCCTGGACACCTCTGGCGGTGCCCTACAGTATAGCCCCTCAAAGGCATGTGGGATATTCCTGGCCTGTTGTATCCTGCACAACATGGCCAAAGATTGTGGGATAGCCGTACAGGTCGAAGAGGGGGACAGCGATAGGGATGACAGTGGCGCGGTGGCGATGGAGATGGGCAGCCCCGGATGTGGGACCCCCGACTGATCCGGCTGGCCCAGCTGCACCGGGACACCATCACAGAGGAGCACTTCACCCAACACAGGTAAGTCATGGGGCCATGTGCAACCACCAGTGGCTAGGGCACAACCCACATACACACAGGGAAACACACCGGGGTGCATGATGTCTAGGGAAGTGGCAGGGCACAGAAGCACACACATACAACCAGGGAGGGGTGAACAGTAACAAGCCACATGGACAGAGACACACACACACACACACAATAGGCACAAAATGCACAGGGGTCAGATGCAAAACAGAGCCAGAACACAGACACTAAGAACACAGATGTCCACAGGCCACCACATCCACTGACTGTCCATGTGTGTGTGTCAGATGCTGGGCACCATTGCACTTTGGTGTACTGTGCAATGCAGGCATCATCATGCACACACACCTGTGGACAGCAGTCGGGAGGGTGTGCAGGTGGTCCGTGTGTCTGCATGTAGGGCTGGGCACCCACCGGTGCACTGGCCACCAAAACACACATTGCACACAGGGCAGCACCAGACAGGGCCCGCACTGGGAGACAGCTCAGTCTTGCGGCACAGTGCCATGGCTGGCTCAGATGCGTGGGCGGCCCCGCCGAGACCCAGCAGCACTGGCAGGCTGAGCACGGGCCTCATGGGGTGGCACCGATGGTCCACCAGGGGTTCCACTGTGTGAACGTGACCATGCCCGCACAGGTGTCTGCAGCACACCGAACATACCTGCACCAGGAGTGCTCGGGATGCCTACAGCTGAACCTGGCATTGACAGGGTGGGTGTCACACGACACCGGGAATGGGGAGTGGATAGCGAACCGCGTGGTGTGAGTGGCACAGGGGCACCTGACTGTGTGCCCAATGTGGCCACGACAGCGACCAATGCCTGTGTCTGCCTGTCAATGGCGGTAGTCACATCCATCTGCAAATGATCAATCCGTGACAGGATCCTCTAAGTGTCCCTGCTGTGGTAGCTCCTCGACACGCTCCAGAGCCACACACAGTGCCTCCGTGGATGTTGCAAGCCACATCTGCTGCTGTACTAATGCCTGCAGCAGGTGGGTGTGCTCGTCAAAGAGGTCGTCTGCCACATCTGCAACCTGTCCCTCAGGGTATGGAAGGGCCTGATGTTCAGCACCCCTTGAGGGTGGGCGCTGCTCACCAGGACCAGGTATGGGCAAGTCCACAGGCAGTGCACATACGCCACCGCTGAACCCTGTACCCCCAGTCCCGGTGGGTGACTGCTGCTGCTGCCCCTCCACCTGCTGTGCCCAAGGGATCAGTTGTTCTGCCACTGTGGCCGCAACAGTGCCAGTGACCTGAACAGCCACCGGTGCTGCCCCACCAGTGCTGACAGGCACAGCCTGGGACTGTGCTGACGTGCTGGCACACATGTCGGAACCAGCCAGGTCCATGGGCGTGAGCTGTCCTGCTGTGTGTCCATTCTGTGACACACACATGTCAATGCCCATAATGGTAGTTGCATCATTAATGGTGCAGGTCTGTGCCACAGCCACAGCCACAGTGTGCTGGCATGCTTGGACGCCAGACCACTGAGACACAGGAAGGGCACCCCTCACAACTGTCTCAATGACATCAGTGTTGGCAGCCAGGCGTGCACACTGTTGCAATGCACGCCGGCTACCAGTGGAGGTGGATGGTCCCTCCTCCAACTCCAGATGGCTGTCCGCAGTGGAGAGGCCCTCCACTGCTGACCCCTGCAGACGTACAGGATCTGTAACAGAAAGTAAAGACACATTAGTGCATGGGATCTACCTTCCCCCCCCTCACAGACCATGATGTACCATGCAGTGATGGGCTACCACCTGTGTGGAAGCCACCTCCAGGAATGCCCTCAATGGCACTGTGCTGCATGCTTGCAGTGAGCCTGTCCTCTGCCGGAGTCAGCTGCACCACCTCCAGCTGGCCCCCACCTTTTGCAGCATGTGCCGGCCTGATGGCAGCCACCTTCTCCTTCACCCTCCTCCTGTTGGTACCCATCTTCTTTTTACACTCCTGCACAGAGCGCTGGTGGCTGCCGTGCAGGTTGACGGCATATGCCACCCCCTCCCATCCAGCAGCATGGGCCTGAGGGGTGCCCCGCTGTCCACTGAGCAGTGGCTCCTCATCCAGGTAGGCCTCGAAGAGTGCCTTCATCTCAGCCTTAGTTAAATTAGGCCTCCTCTTCCGCACACCATCATCCTCCTCACCCAGTCCTCGCTCGGTCATTTCTCAGCCTGTATGGGTGAGAATGGTCACCTGTGACTGTGCAGTACACAGCAATTCCCTGAGACCACAGTCCAGAACAGCACACAGCATGCAACTCACCTATCAACTGCAGTAACCAAATATGGCCACTGCAGAACAGTGTCACATTTTTATAGTGCAATCCATGCAAATTAGGTGTGGAGCAACTTTAATGAGATGCAAACCACGCTGCTGCACCATTGAATGTCTGATTGGATGATTTGCATATGATGGCTGAATATTGCGCTGTTGCGCTTTGAGCAATTGTGTTGAACGTGCTGAGCCAATGGTGAAGTTCTGTGGCTGCGTAGTACACCGCATTGCGCATGCCCAGGTAGCTTATGCAGGCGTCTGCCACACTGATGACGTGCTGTGCATGGTAGGCAATTCAGGGCATGGCCACCATTGTGCCAGTGGTGCTACGACGAGGGTCACTACATGGCGCTGTGGCCCAACTGCGCTATAGTTCGCTGTGGCGATGGCACACAGGCAACCAATGACGCTAGATGCAGAGACGTCCAATGGCACTGTGCGTGGCCTTGTGCCAGAGACCCATGACCCTGTGCCCTACCTTTGCCCCCTTGGCGCCATACATCTGGCATGGCTGCAGCTCTATCGCGCTGTTCGGTGACAGCGCGATAGGGATTGGCAGCGCTGTACTGACAGCACGATAGGGATTGGCGGTGATGTACTGCGCAGCACTTCCACGTGGGGTTTCAGTGCTGCGGAGTGCCATATTGCCTACTATAGCACTTGAGATGGCATGCAGGAGAGACCCTCAGTGGAGTGCCCTTGAGCTGACCAACTTTGTGGCAATTGTGGAGCCACACTGTGGTCCACTGTATGGTAAGGTTCCACTGGACAGGGCCAGGACTCAGGCCTGGCAACAGGTGGCCACTGACCTGGAGGTGACCACTGGCCACAGGAGGACAGCCGAGCAATGCAGGCACCACTATGGGGACCTGAGAAGGAGGGAGCCAGAGCTACTGGCATGTCTGTGGTCGCATGCCAGGAGGGGCGTGGTGCCTTGCCAGGTGGGTTATCCGTCTATGCACCTGTATGATCCATATAGGTAACACTGTCTTTTGTGTCCAGCACATAGGGGAGGGATGGTCTCGGGTTGGCTGTGGCCGTGTTTACAGCGTATGTGATGGATGGGTCTGGCTGGGTGGGTGGGCACACACATTGGGGCAGGGGAAATATGCTTTGGGTTTGTACTGATGTGTTGCTCTCCTTTTGTCTCCCACAGGCATGGCAGAGCAGAGGAGGGCCACGGAGCAGCAGTGGAGGGAGGTGGAAGCAGAACCGGAGCATGTAGGGGAACAACCCCAATTCCAGCAACAGCCCAATGAGGGTGAGTGCCATAACACCATGATTGCTATTGCATGCTGTGTGACAGAGTGGGGAGCAGGGCATGGCCACCATCCATGGACACCACTGCCATGCACGCAACATGTGATAGTCAGCACTGTCCAGTGGCACTGCATGTCTGGGAGTGCATCAATGGTGGTCCATGCGTGCACTGGGCACATGGCTGTGGCACTGCCTGCCCACCGCATAGCCACATTACTGTACGGCCTTGGTTGTGCTGTGCTGGACATGGGCGGTGTGTGTGTGCAGTGGTACACATGGCTGTTGCTGTCTGGTTGGGCATGTCTTGTGCACACAGTCACTGTGGGTGGGTGTACACCATCACAGGAGCGGGGCACATGGCTGTATGCCATGCATGATGGGTGGGCAGCAGGGGGATGGACATGGGCGGTCACACCCATTGACTCTGATCCCTTGTCCTAGGTGTGTGGATACTCATCAGGATAGAGCAGTCTATCTGGGAGCTTGTTCGTGTTGCTGCAGAATCCCTTGCAATACTAGAGGACATCCATCAGCATGGGGTGAGGAGGAGAAGGTGTCCCAGTGAATGGCCCCAGGCAGTAGTGGAGCAGGCTGAATGCCACTGATGGAGCTGAACCTCCCCCCCCTTTGACTGACCCTCACACCCCACCTTCCTCTCCCAATTGTTCACCCCTGCCCCTTACCCACCCCCACCTTATTCCTGTCCCTCCACCCCATTTCTGTATATACATGTATATAGTTGTTGTTGTTTTTGTTGTTGTTGATGTTGTTGTTCTTGTTATATTTATTGAATACGAATATTTTGATATGAATACTGTGGTGGTCTCTGATTTGCAGCTGGCTATAGGTGCTCAGTTGCAGTGGTGTGCATGGCATCTGGGGTGGTTCAGTCATGGGTATGTGTGTGTGTGCATGGGGGAAGTGTCACTGGTATGGGACTGGCAATCAGTCAGTATCTGTGGTGTGTCTTGTTCTCTGTGCATTGCATTACTGTGTGCAGTAGTCCATGGTGCCTGCTCTGTGTCCCTGTCAAACTGTCCTTGGCCTGTGCAGCTGACACCCTTGCATGTCTGTGGCCTGTGAGGTCTGCTGCCTTGTCAGTGGTGGCTGTCCCTGCGGGTCATCAACTGTGACCATCACAATGCTGGGTTGCCTCCTGTCACTGGTGAGGTGCATATGTGCCTCAGGTGACACTGTGGCCTCCACAGTTGCTGTCCCACCTCCATGCTGTGTCTTGTGTGTGTTGTAGGGTCTGTGCACCACTGTCTGTGACTTGTGATCCAGGCATATGCTGGTGGCATACAGGGCCACAGTTCATGCACAGGGTGGGTGTCACCTCTGTGCCATGGTGGACTGCAGGCTGTGTGTGCACAGTTTACATGGGCCCACACTGGGGGCTTGGTTGCCACACTACTGCGTCCCTGTGTTGGTGTCCCTGAGGGTATGGGTGTGTGTTTGCCCCTGCACTGTGTTACATCTGGTGTGCTGCATGCTTCCACACTGCACTGTGGGTGTCTGCGCTGGCTGCTTTGGCTCATGGTGGGTCGTGCTGTGACACTTGTCTACTGTGCAGGGTGCTGTGTCAATGGCGGTGGTGTCAGGGGCACGCCCTTTCCCGTGTGGGGTACCTCTTGTGGTGACACATGTTCGGTCTCTCAGCTGTGCCTCAGGAGGATTGTACGTGTTGGCACTGTGTCTGCTGTTGTTGCATTGCCGTGTGCTGCCACCCACTGCTGGGTGTTCATGGTGGCTCTGGCTTGTATGGTTCTGTGGTATACGAGGTTGCAGTGTGACATTGGGGGGTATGCATTGGGATTCCTGCAGTGATGGTCACCGCTCATGGGGGTGTCTTGGGGCCACGGTGCAGGGTGTGCTGTGCACAGGGGGGCTGCCGTACCATGGGGTGGTCCGCCCCCCTTGTGTGGCAGTCTCAGCTTGCCAGTGGGTGTGCTGGGGCAACATGGCCCAGCTGTTCCTTGTTTGCTTGTCCCCATGGGCTGGTGGATATTCTGTCCCTCCCCCAGTTGTGCTGTGCTTGGGGTGTGGAGGTGCATAGTTAGTTCTGCACTGTGTTCCTATGCCCATCTGTGGCATGGGTGGTGGGCCCCTGCCTACCTCCCTGGTTGTGCAGTTCCATTACTCTGCTGCTGGGGGACTCCCTGCTTGTGCTATGGTGCCTCTGGGCTGCTCAGCTGGGCTGCCCTTGTTGCACTATAGCGCATCATATCTGCTCAGCTTCCCCTTCCTAGTTGCGCTATGGTGCAGGTTGTGTGATATTCAGACGTTGGCTGTTTGCGCAATTTGGCTTGCTCCATTTTTGAATATCGCGTCTATTGTGCATGTGTGCAATGGACTTGTGCTTGCTCCTGCTATTGCGCACATTTTGGGTGCAGTTTGAATATCCAGCCCAAAGTGGATTGGAGTTATTGGGCACATAAGGAAAAATGGTACTGTCAACATGTGTGGAGACTTAAAGGTGACCATCAAGCCTGTTTTGAGAGCTAAACCATGTACCCTGCCACCAACAGAAAAACCTCGACCGCAGAGGGTACTTGGTCCAGGAGGTTGGCAGGTGGTTAGGAGGAGCAAATCAGGAGCCCCATCACTCTCTGCTCTCCAACACATTGCCTCCAAAAACCATATAAACACTACAAACAGGTATCTGCCTCTATCTCTGAAATCAAATAAAGAGGCAGAAGACACTGCAGAGCAGGACACTGCGGCACAGGAGCTAGCACAACAAAACTCACCCAAATCAGGAACCAAAACTAAACAAGCACAAAGGAAATCCAAAAAACTTCTGATCATAGGAGACTCCATGATTCGGGGAGTTGATACCCATCTCCAGCCAGGGGTGATGGTCAGATGTCTCCCAGGTACATCAGCATGGAGAGACACTGACCGCATTGCAAATTGTTCACAAAGCAGGAGAAAACATTGATGTCCTAGTACACATAGGGACTAATGATCTCGCCACCCGGTCAGTTGTGGAGACCAAGGAACACCTGACTAGGCTGGGTGACAAACTATCATCTATTTCATCCGCATCTCCTTCTCTGAGATCCTGCCAGTCTGGGGAGAGGGAGAAGATGGACGGAAGGTCAGAGAAAGGGGAGATAAGGGAGCTAAACACGTGGCTCAAGGACTGGTGCCAGGAAAAGACACAGATTTGTAGGGAACTGGCAACAGTTCTGGGAGCAAAAGTTCTTTAAATTTGATGGACTGCATCTGACTAAAGAGGAGTCAGTGCATTGGGGCAGAAGTTTGAGCTCTTTAGTGAATATTTAAACTAGCAAATGGGGAGAGGGGCAGCACCACACACGTCGAATGGGAAGAACACCCCTCCCCTCAGCTAGTGGTCAAACAGGAATTCAGCGTGTTTGCCATTCATTTGCATCACCAGGTAAGAAAAAGGTTTGTCTCCCCATACGATGCACAGGGTAATGCCAAACTTCACCCAACAACTAACACACCAAATCTGGCCAATGGAAAATCATGTACACAAATGCTCACAGCCTGGGAAATAAGATCCCAGACCTGCAGGCAATAATGTCAGAGGCTAAACTGGACATAGTAGCAATTAGTGAGACGTGATTTACCAGTAACCACACCAGGAGACTTCAGTACCTGGCTATGTATTGTTCAGAAGAGACCGAGGTGCAAAAGGGGAGGAGTGGCCCTGTATGTTAATGAAAATATCAAAGCTACAGAAATTCAGAATACACATAAGAGCCAGAAGAACTGTGGTCACCCTGAAACAGAAATGGGACAGCCATAAGAACTGGGGTTGTCTACAGGCCCCCAGACCAGAGGGAGGACATAGACACATTACTGTTAGAAGATATACAAAACATGACAGCTAAAGGGAGGTTCTGATAATGGGACACTTCAACATGCCGGATACAGATTGGTCAATACCAGCAGGAACATCTGCCAGAACTAGACTCATAGTGGATTCCCTGCAGGGAGGGCCTCAAACAACTGGTACAGCAACCCACAAGAGACAGGGCTGTCCTAGATCTAGTACTGACTATCAAAGAAGGATCACAGATCTCCAGGTAGAAGGTCACCTGGGGCCAGTGACCATCACATGGTATGGTTCAATTTGGCTACTACATCTAAATCATCCCATTCCAAGGCAAAATATGGGACTTCAGAGGAGCTGACTTTGATAAGATGGCCAACAGAGTTAAGCTAGCCCTGGCAAAAGAAACACAGGTGAGGAGGTACAGGCAAAGTGGGCAAGCATTAAGGATGCAATACTTGAAGCAACATCCCATTGTGTTAGACAGAAAAGGAAGTGCAAAGAAGAAGGAAACCACTTTGGTTCTCAAATACAGTAGCAGAAAAGGTCAGAGCCAAAAGGCTGGCCTTCAGGAAATATAAGGAACACAGCGGGATGAAGATAGAGGAGGCATACCAAAATGCCTAAGGGAAGCAGGTAAGGCAGTAAGGCAGGCAAAGTCCCATACTGAGGAAACACTAGCACGAACAGTAAAAGAAGGTGACAAGACTTTCTATAGATACATTAGTGAAAGGAGAAAGTCCAGAGGGGGTATTGCTAAGCTTAATGGAGAAAAGGGAGCATGTGAGGTGGAGGACCCTGTAAAGGCATCTATCCTAAATAGATACTTTTGCTCAGTATTTACTGAAGAGAAGGTAGGGCAGGGCCCACAGCTCAGCATCATGGACACAGGGGGGAGGGAGGTGAGCACTACTCCTTCACAAAAGAAAGGGTCCTACAAGAGCTTGCTAAGCTCAGGTGGATAAGGCAATGGGACCTGATGGCATACATCCCAGGGTACTTAAGGAGCTAAAGGAGGAACTAGCAGAGCCATTAGCAGAATTGTTTAGTGAGTCTCTGAGCACAGGAGAGGTCCCAGAAGACTGGAGAAGGGCTCATGTGATCCCGCTCCACAAGAGTGGTAGCAGGGAGGAGGCGGGGAACTACAGACCAGTCAGTCTTACCTCAGTAGTGGGCAAGATTATGGAGGTACTCCTTAAGGAAAGGATAGTGCAACACCTGGAATCCATAGGGGCACAGGATCCAAGACAGCATGGGTTTACAAAAGGAAGGTCCTGTCAAACTAATCTCATAGATTTCTTTGACTGGGTAACCAGAGTGGTGGACCAAGGGTGAGCAGTTGATGTCGCCTACCTTGACTTCAGCAAAGCTTTTGACACTGTTCCACATAGAAGATTGATAAATAAGCTGGGTAGGCTCAGGGGTGGGTCAGAAGTTGGTCAACTGGGTGGCAAACTGGTTGACTGGCAGAAAACAGAGTGGTGGTAAATGGTATACAGTCAGAAGAGATGCAAGTCACAAGTGGGTACCTCAGGATCAGTCCTGGGGCCAGTCCTATTCAACATCTTCATTAGTGACCTTGCAGATGGACTAGAGGGTAAGGCTTGTCTGTTTGCAGATGACACCAAGATCTGCAACAGGGTAGATGATCCAGATGGGGTGGGCAGAATGAGAAGAGATCTGGATAAACTAGCAGAATGGTCAGAAGAGTGGCAACTGGGATTTAATGCAAAAGTGCAAAATCATGCACATAGGGAAGAGAAACCCTGAAGCTACTTATAGGCTGGGAGGGGTTGCTAGCAGTCACAAAGGAAGAAAGAGACTTGGGCATCATCATCACTGATGACCTAAAATCATTCAAGCAGACCTCTAAAGCAGTAGGTAAGGCTAGGGGGTGTTAGGGTGTATTTAGCAGGGGTATCACAAGTCGTAAGAGGAGGTAATAATCCTCTGTACAAGACATTAGTTAGGCCCCATCTGGAGTACTGCGTGCAGTATTGGAGGCCACACCTTCACAAGGACATTAACCAAATTGAGGCAGTCCAGAGAAGGGCACCAAAATGGTGCAGGGACTGCATCAGAAGACATATGAGGACAGATTAATGGAGCTCAATATGTATACCCTTGAGCAAAGGAGGAGAGAGGTGATATGATAGAGGCATTCAAACACCTTAAGGGCATAAACAAGGTGAAAGAGTCTAACATGTTTAAATATAAGAAAAATAGCAGGACAAGAGGACACAGCATGAGATTAGAGGAGGCCGATTAAGGGGAATGTGAGGAAATTCTTTTTCACAGAAAGGGTGGTAGATGCATGGAATGGCTTACCACAAGAAGTGGTGGCTATGAATACAGTGCAGGGCTTCAAACAGGCATGGTATAGGCATAAGGGAGCAATACAAATGACTATGAATAGATAGGTCACTGACAGAGCAAAGGCCGATGGCACATTTATAAGGTAGAAAAAGAAATGGGCAGACTGGATGGGCCTTGCGGTCCTTATCTGCCATCAACTTCTATGTTTCTATGTTTCTATATTAAGGGACCTTAGCAGGAGGGAAAAATTCCACAAACTATACCTGGTTGAAGTACATCCCTAACAGGAGGCAGCAGAAGAATCTATGAAATGTCTCACTATTAATACAATAAAAGGTTTATATCAGTAAACTGCAATGGTGTATGGAATTGCGTCAGCTCCCGCATATGGCAATGTGACATGGACAAGTACTATAAGGCAAAGCAAGTTGCAGGGGCTACTTGGATGCTATGCTACATGGCATAAATGTCAAAAGGATGATGAATGAGAATCACATAAAGAACCTAAAAAGTGTTTTTGAGAAGTTCGAGGAGTATGAATTGTGAGTAAACCTGAATAAGTGTGAGTTTTGCAAAGAAACAGTGACCTACTGTAGTCATACATAGAGGGACTCCACAAAGCATCAGAGAAAGTGGAGGCTTTGGTGAAGGCTCCATATCCAATGAATCTCTCATGGGTATGATCTTTCTTTGGATTTGTGAACTACTATCACAAGTTGCTTCCTAATCTAGTGTCAGTCTTGTGTCAACTAAATCAGTTACTGCAGGAAGGAAAAACTTGACATAGGCCTGCGAAATGCATAGCAGTAGTTCAAGAAATCAAATATTTGATAGCCTTTAAGCACATAGTGACACATTACAACATAGCACTGGAAATTTGCTTTTTCCTGCAGTATATCACACTATGGAACTGGAGCAGTGATCTCACACATCATGCAGGATAGATACAAACATTACATTGAATTTTCTTCACGATGTTTAACACAAGCTGAAAAGAACTATGGACAGATTGATCAAGAGGCATCAAGTCTTGTTCGATGGTAAAGAAGTCTGGACAATGTCTTCATGGCAGGAAGTTCAGGCTTCCAACTGTCCACAAGCATTTTAGTATTTATTTATTTAGTCTTTGTTAACCAGGTAAGCCACTCTAGTTCAAGGGCCTATTTTCAGGTGTGACCCAGATACACAGATATAATACATTAAAACACACAATAAACACTTCATACAACGTATAAGAAAAAAGTACAGCAAGTTATGTACAAATATGTACACATCAGTAAGTGTTGATTGAAATAACATTTCAGTTAAAAACTTAAAGCAGTTACTTCAAGACTGTGCAATTAAGTGCTGTTTTAACTTGGTTTTAAACTGAGCTTTTGTCCTTGACCTACAAACATCTGTAGGAAAGTTATTCAAAGTTTTTGGTCCTGAATAGGCAAATGATCTCTGCCCTTGCTTGGTCTTAACACATGGCAATGCCAAGCACTCAGAGTAAGCAGAGCTAAGGGACTCAGACCTAACAATCTGAGGAGTGCAAAAAGGGTTTGTGCCTCGCTAACAGTGTTTAGCACCCCAAAAGTGGGGACTCACTAAATGTGTCATGTTAAAAGGCACAGATAGTGAAGCATTAATTCATTAGTGAGTGACACTAACACATGTTAGTGCACCTATACAAATCAGCTGACTGCACTTACATGTAGGCACACTGGCATATCCAAATGTTTGTTGAGGTGTTAAACAACCATTAGAGTCATGCTATTTAACACAAAAATTGATCTTAACACTGCCGCACTGTGCCTAGCCCCGAATGCCCATCCGTAACAATATCTGTATCTCCTGGTCATCTAGTGCTCCCTCCACCCACTGATCACCTATCTATAATGATATGGCTAATCCCATGCCATCTACTGATATACTCTGATCACCCATCTGGAATGATATGGTTATTCCCAGGCCATCTAGTGGTCCCCCCACCCCTGATCTAACATCTGTAATGTGGTCATTCCCTGGCAGTCCAGTGGTCCCCCACCCCAATCACCCATGCATAATGTTATGGTTATTCCTTGGCCATCTAATGGTCCCCTGCCCCTTGATCACTTTTGTTGGTATTGTGGAACTCTCCCACCTCCAGTTGCTGCCATTTGTAATGTAACCCTGATCATTGTTATCAGCCTTGTTCCCTGATCATTGTTTTCAGTACCGTGGAAAGAACCTCCAACCCATCCCCTGATCATCAGATTGGGTATCACATTCAACACCCCTGGTAGTCCAGTGGCCCCCCCAGCCCAAATTTGCATGACAAACCCACCACTGTGACTGCCAGTCCCCACACTATGCACTGCCATCACCAGCCCCTGTCTAATTCATATAGCCAATGCATAGTATTCTATGGTTTTCTCCTTTTTTCATTTCCTGGAAATAAATTGTGAACAATAGTGGACCAAGATCAGATCCCTTTCATACTCCACTCATCACATTTTCATTTGATTCAAGGCCATTTAGATTTATGGTCTGATTTCTTTCTGATAACCAAATGCCAACCCAGTTGATTATCTTCCTATTAATCTCTAAACTGTTAAGCCTTTTAATCAGTTTCCCATATGAAACTTTATCAAAGGCTTTGCTGAAATCCAGGAAAAATACATACACTGGTGTTCCCCATCAAAGTGTTTTTTATAACCAGTTCATAAAAATTTAGCAAGTTAGTTAAGCATGAATGCCAGCTAATGAACCCATGCTGTGACTGAAACATAACATCTGATGACAGAAGGAGACCGATGGCCCATCAAATCTGCCCCTAGTTGTTATCACTTATCCCCCAGCCTAGTACCATGGTGCGTTATTTACCCCAGCACCCTCTTCCTCTTCTTTCCAAGTTCCCACAAATGGGATAAGAAGTCCCCTGGACTTGTATCATCCATATTTGAAGTCATTAATGATCTGTCGCCTAGTCTCTGCCAGTAATCTGTTCCAAGGCCCCATCACCCTTTCAGTGAAAAACATTTTCCTCACACACTTCTTGAGTCCCCCACCACCAATCTCTAAGCATACCCCCTGGTGACTGCATCTATGTTTCTAACAAACAGGTCCTTGCAATTTACTCTATTTATACCCCTTAGGAACTTGTAAACTTCTATTATGTCCCCCTCTCCTGCCTGGTCTCAAGCAAGCATGCATTCAGGGGTTTCAGCCATTCCCTATAAGATCTACCTTGGTGGTCCTGAATCATATTTGTGACCCTTCACTCTGCTGACTCCAGTTTATCAGTGTCCATTCTCAGGTAAGGACTCCAAAACTGAGCACAGTACTCCAGATGAGGTCTCCCCCAGTGATCTGTATAGGGACAATATCACCTCCCCCTCCTACTGTCAAAGCCCCTCACCATACACCCCAGCATCTATGATGTTTTTCATCTGTGTATCCCAGATTGTTCAGTTCCTCCAGGATATTTTAGTAGTAGTGTGCTCCAAGCACTAATTTGCACCAGGGACATACAATTTTTGTGCCCAAACCAGGATCTCTGAATATTTTGTCCATAGTGCATTACTGCACTAAAAAAAAATAATTGTACTGTATGTGTATCTCATATTTAAGATTGTTATTGTTTACCATGCATGTGCATTCTGTTCTGGTTTGTTTATAAGTTGATGCAAGATGGAGCCTAGTGAAATGACCTGCTGCAGAAGTTCCTCTGAGTCTGCTTTTTAAGGTTTCAGTGGGCAGAGCCCTGCAGACCTCTTGCTATCAAAATAGGACTCTACATTCTTTCCAACTGATCAACCTGTTGGAGTTGCACCAGTCGCCTCTGCATCCATGGAGCACTCCACTCACACAGCACTATTTTTACTTATTATGTTTATTATGTTCCTGGTTGGGGGGGAGGTGAGGTGGTGGGTGCTGAGAGGGAGGTGAGGTGGGGTGTTATCTCTAATTTTAAAGAAAAAACAAATGGTGGTCATGGCAGAACAGGGCACACTCCACCATGTCCAGGATGGCTGCCACACTATGCAATGGAGTGCAGTGGCCATCTTGGACATGGCAAAGTGTGCCGTGTTCTGCTGTGACCAGTTTGATTTTTCTTTAAAATTAGAGATATACCCCCACCTGACCCTCCCTCTCAGCAGCACTCCCACCCCCCATAGAAACATAAGAGTGACACTGGGGGTGCCCAGTCCCCCAGTGTTGTGATCAGGATAGTGCCAATGTTTTTTAAAATTAAATTATACATACCCCAACTTGACACTCCCTCTCAGCACCCATCACCCCCAGAAACATAAGAGTGACACTGGAGCTTCTCAATCCCCTAGTGTCCTGATCACAACTTCTCTGTTTTTTTTTATTTTTTTACATATTTCTCCACCCAACCCTCCCTCTCAGTGCCCCTCAGAAACATAAAAGTTACACTGGGGGTGCCCAATCCCCCAGTGTCGTGATGGGAATCCTTGGTCCTATTTTTTTGACACCTGTAAAAACAAAACTTTCCATCAATGCCTTTTGCGCTGTTCCTTACCCCCTCCACCCAGCTCTCTCACTCAGCACCCACTCCCCCACCCCCCCAAATCCTTACTTATTCATTGGGAGTCCAACATTGTAATCCTCTTTGGACTGCAGACAGGTCTTCTCTCTTCAAAGCTGGACTGCAAACTGAAGAAACATGTATGCAGTTCAATGTATTTCAATGGAGTTTTGAACTCAGTGGCATAACTTGGGCATTTTTGCATATTTATTGCCCAAATTTTTAACATGCCTTCTTTGGGACCCCATTTCATGAACAGTTTAACTGTCCTTAGACAGATCTGTCCTGAAAGGTGATTTCATGGTCCCTGCATGATGTCACCTTTCAGGCAGGAGTTGAAAATGTTCTCTGCCCTTGTTCATGAGGTGGGGGTCATACGACAGTTATGTTGAAAATTTGGTGTACACATATCAAAGAAACAACAAAATTATGAACATACATTGAATTTTGTGAATGTAGGCTCATAACTCTGGTATTTATTTTTAAATTTGCAATTTTGTGCTTTCTCCCCAGTTTTCACCACGATCCTGGGACCCCAGCAGATGTGCATGCATGCATGTGGAACTGCACATGCATGCCAGGTACTGGCTCAGGCCCTTCTGCCCCAGCCCTGGCTGCCACTGGGCTCCCCATTGCCGAACTGCCACCCGTCCTCCACCAGGTAGCAGCCAAGCCCTGGGGAAGCCCCCATCCCTCTCTGGGAGAGAAGAGCCACCTACAGCAGCTCATTCCTGCTCCTCCCCCTCCACCTGCCAACCCCAACAACTCAGGCTCATTCCCAAACCTGGTTGCCGGTGTAACGTGAGGTGTGGCATTCAGCACCTGAACCATCAGTGCCACTGGGTCACTAACTTTGGTAATTTTAAATATTTTTACCCCAGATTTACAACATAGCCGTATCTTTACAGCATCTCATGACTTCCACAGCTGCCATTTTTCAAATCCTGGCCAAAATGTTTTTTTTTTTACATCCCAGAAGGTGATTTTGTGGTCCCTTCATGAAATAACCTTTCAGGCAAGAGATGAACATTTTCTCTGCCATTGTTCATGAGGTGGGGTCAAAAGAAAGCTATGTTGAAAATCTGGTGTAAAAATATTAAAAACCAACAAAGTTATGAGCCTAAGTTGAATTTTGTGAATCCAGGCTCATAACATTGGTAATTTTCAGTATTTTAACCCCAAATTTATAACGTAGCTTATCTTTACAACACATCCTGAATGTGATAGCTGTCATTTTTCAAATCCTGGCCAAAATGTTATTTTTTACATATTGGAAGGTGATTTTGCTGTCCCTGCGTGAAATCACCTTTCAGGCAGGAGTTGAGAATTTTCTCTGCCATTCTTCATGAGGCAGTGTTATGAAAAGAACATTTAGTGTACAAATATTACAAAGCAACAAATTTAGAAGCCTATGTTACATTTTTGCTAATGAAGGCTCGTTACTTTGATAATTTTTAATATTTGTGCACCAAATTCCTCACCTGCAACCCTATTGGCTCTGGCCAGAGTTTGTTTGTTATTGATATGTCCTTCATAAAAAAGTTTGGCCACCAGATGCTACAATCTCTAGCAGAGCTCACCCCATTACTTATGCTAAATATCTTGCCACTTTATGGTTCCTCATTAGAAAACAGACAGACCTTTAAGTATCTTTGACTATGGCTAGACACAATGCCAAACTATAGTACCCTGAGCATATAGCCAACATATTAAAGACTGCACACTAGAAAATCATCCTGTTATATTACAGAGTTTCTTGGACTTCACTTCTAGGAGACAATTACTTCACAAGTCACTCCATCCAGCACTGGCATGTGGGTGTGAGGTATACAAAGTAGTCGACCTTACCCCTTTAAATGAAATGACAACTGCATTCAATTATGAGTAGATTTGCAATCTGATACAACTGAATTATCAATTGCATTGAATTGTAATGACAACAGGACTAATAATTGCTGCTGCTGATAAGAGGTGTAATCTCAAACAGGCTTTGTTAGTTTACAAGTGGGGCCATGGATTCTACCCATCCAAACTGTGCAACCTATTTGTGAGAACAGTATGAGATAATTGCCTTAGATCACATATAAGGGATATATTACACATCCCCAAAACACACAAATAAAACCGTGAAAAGGCCTTTGCTGTTGTGGCCTCTCTGAACTTAAACTCTTTACCAGATAATATAAAAACTCAAAAGAAATACAGCACTTGAAGTGAATCATGCTTCTTATCTTGACAGGCATTGCACCTGCACTTAATCCTGTTTAATCGAACTTCATCTAGTTTCACTTAACATCTGCTTCAGATTCCCTATGTATATTATATGTGCAATGTATTAATTGATTTATGTTTTGTAAATATATTTTGACTGTTTATAGATGTTTTGTAAACAACTGTACTCACTTTTTTGAAATGTTAACAACACTGTTGCTTTTTTGTTGCTCCCCTTCATTGAAAAATAAGTATCACCTAAGCAAAGCTATCTTGCTGTGTAAAATATTAACTAACTAACCAACTAAACAAACTAGCTAACTAACTAAATACATTGATAAAACAAATATGACAGCAACCGAGTTAAACTAGACTAATTGATTAATATTTCCAAATCAACATCTTGAAATGTATTATCCACAATAAAGCAAGTTCCAAGAGCACAGGTGCTATAAATCTAATTTTACATCCTAAGGGTTGTCAAAATCCTGTTGTAGATAACACATTCTGCTCCCTCTACAAGTGGTAGACGTGACATTTTGTTAAGCCCAACAGAGTAGCCAAATTCTGCACCATCTACAGGTGGTGGCTATGACTTGCTGGTAAGCCCTTATAGATGACATTGCAATACTACAGTACTTGCAGGGTACTGCAATGCTGAAGATGCCATCCTTCAGATGAGCCATTAAACAGATCTTGTTTGTCTCCTTCACTGGGGGGTATTCCATATGCAAGTTAAAGAACATGGGGCACTTTCTAAAAGAGCAGGGGGCATCCCTGGTGTCTTGACCAACATTTCCTTCTTGGTAAAAAAGTTAAGTTCAGTTAAGTTTATTTTTGAAGGGATAACAGCCATTGAGCAAACTCATTTGCAAGGTGATCCACTGTACATAAACCATAACATCAACAATTACAGAATAACACATAAATGGTTAAATGTTTAGGGCTCATAACACAAGCGTAATATGTATATGTAAGAACCAAGAACTAAACATTAGCAGAACAAATACTGGCCACGGCCAGGTACATACAAAGGTGCATAATAGTTAAGTGCGAATTTACATTTAGTTTATTTACTACCATAGAAAGAGGGGAAGAGAAGGTGAAATCAAAATATGGATAACAACCAGAGCTAGAATAAGGATAGGGAGAGAAGGTTAATAACAATGGCAGATGTAGGGAGTAATTTTATCAATAAGTGATTTGAATGTGGTCAGGGTGATTATGTTTTGTAATTTGAGCATCGATTGAAGTTTGTTCCAGGCTGTGGGAAGAACATAGTTCATGGCTGTCTTACCAAAGTGATTGCAAATTTTGGGTACCTCCAGCGAGATGTCTGCAAATTTCCTTAGCACATAGGAGCTGTGAGAATGGTGGAAGGGGAGAAGTGATATAAGGAGGCAATTTACTTATTAGTGCTTTGTAAATCCAGATGTATACATGAATAAGTCTTCTGGCTGCCAGGGAGGTCCAACTTACCTCCTTATACAAGGAAGAGTGGTGGGGTTTGGCTGGAGCATTGGTAATGCACCAAATAGCACAGTGATAGAGGGTGTCCAACTTTTGAAGATTGGTTCTTGAACAGTTAGAATATATAATATCTGCATAGTCCAATGGGACATGAAGGTGGTCTGAACAAGTCTGATTCTAGAGTCTTGAGAGAATAGCAATTTGTTTCTGAAAAACAACCCATGTCTCTGCCTCAGTTTTTTGGATAATGCCTCAAAGTGGGAAGTAAAGCATAACTGACAGTTGAGCAAGAACCCTAAGTATTTGAAGTTATCCACTGACTCAAGCATATCACTTAGAGCAGGGTAATGGGATTGGTAATGCTAAGGTTAGAAGAAGCAGTAGGTGAATTGGATGGGTGAAAGAACATTACCTTAGTTTTTAGCATTTAACAGTAGTTCCAACACTATTAGGTTCCGTTGAAGCTGGTTAAAGTCCATCTGGAGTGCTGAGCAGACTTGGGCGAGGAAGGATTTTGAGGTACAGTATATAGAACAGTGTCATCAGCAAATAAGTGGATGTTAGAGTCAGTTATGTTATTGTTTAAGGTGTTGACATAAGTCAGAAAGAGCAAAAAGGTTCTAATGCAGTTGTGTAAGGGTATGTCCAAATGCTGTGTGCACTTATGTATGACTGCTATAGCTGTACACTTATAGTTCCTGCACTGGTTGTGTCACATGCATAAGAGTGAAAAGCATTTTGAGATCTGCTGTATTTTTATGCATGTAGGTACTGTGTTTTATATGGTTATGAGTGTTTTCACAAGAGGTCTTTGGGTGAGTGAACTGTGAAGTGGAGTTGAGCAGGTCTTGCATTTAAAGGGCTAGAGATAAAACTTTTCCCCCACAGTAGGCAGTAACTGCACATATATTATTTTATGCATTTATTTAAAGATATTTTTACTGAATGACCTAAGCTTGTTTGCTATCTATAGGTACTGTACTTGCCCACAATAGTTAAGATTTACATAGTCAATTATACATGCCTTTGGATTGCTGAACATACTACATAAGAATACATTTATAACAGATACTGTAATACCGTACTGGGGGGAGCACACTAGATAATGCACAATCCAGGGACTGAATGCACATTGCTGGTGCTAGGAAGGTATGATGCATTAGCTGAGTGTTTCTGCACCCTGGAGTATGCATTTAGTCCTTGGGAGTGCATTATCCTCTGCATTGAACAGCATGTAAGTGTTAACCACATTGTAAACAGTTGTCAGAAGTATGGCAATTATGATCAAAACTAGCAGTAACCATCCAAATTTATTATATAAAATACACAATAGGCAACTGTAGTATATTTGTGAAATATTGCATCAAGGGGAGTTCATAAGGTGATTACTCCCAATTACCTTTCAACTCATGGATAATTACTGCATGAGCTCCCCTCACTAGTATATTTTCTTGAACACTACAGATGCTTGCTCACTTATTATTTATATATATGTATATAACATTTATATCCACTAGTGAGTAAATAAGACAAGTATATGTGTATTTTTTTTGTGTGTGTGTATATATACGTATATATACTATACATATATACACACACACACACATACAGTACATGTATGTGTGTGTGTATATATATATATATATATATATATATATGACTAGATAGATAGATATATTTTTAAATAAAATACATAGATGGGAACTTTCCCTATAGTAAAGGCCATTGTTTATTTCCCTATATTCCTGTGACTAATCAATCAATTATAGTATATACCTACACTAATCAAACAATTACAGCTATATACCTACACTAATTAAAGCTATATACCTACACTAATCAAACAAATAATTGGACAACACTGATAACACTGTTAACACATCATTAGGAAGCTAGCCAAACCAATTAACAAGCTGCAAAAGTACCTGGAAAAAAGGCACACAAAACCCTCCCAAACCCAGAAATCCTCCAAACTTCTACCTGCACTCACTACACACCATTTCCTTCTTGCTACAAGAGACTTTCAGGTGCCATAAGCTGATCACAAATGTGATCTTCATAACAATACCCATCCTAATGTATTATATTCAATGAACAATGGGTAAGAGTGGAACACTTGATAGAATATCCATATTGGGGGCTAAGTAGGGCAATAAAGCCACTAATTCTTTGGGCTTATGGCCTCATAGCCTTAATTAGCCCCATCAATCAGCTTATGGCACCTGAAAGTGTTGGAACAAAGGCTTATAATATTGCTTTTTATAATACTGCACTTAGATTCACCTCGGGCCTTACTCAAAAATTATTTAATAAATTACAAAAAATAATAAAAATTCACATGATATTATCCTATGCTCTCCAGATTCAAATATAACAGCAAATGACACTGCTTTCCACACTTATAATTATGAAAAATCGATATATTATTTACACCTATACAGTAATTCTAAATAGTCCTCATTAGCATAAACATCAAGCCTGAAACATCAATAAAATTGTTTCAGATAATCCAACAAACTAATAAAACTAATTTTAGCAAGTAAACAATTCAGATGACTAAGCAATATTCATTATGATAAATGGTAATAGTTAAACTAAACTTTTGTCATACTTAGTATTTAACATAACCTTCATGCATAAGAACATGCAACTCATAAGATCAATATCACAAATTATTTCTGTATAAAACTTGTTTTAAAACTTTATAGCATGTAAGATGTATTTTGTATGAGAACTGACAACTCATTACATCAGTGGTTTTACTATACTTTCGTAAAACTCAGTTTTAACTTTTTAAATAATGCAAAATTTCTTAGTTCAAAGCTTAAACTAGATACCCAGATTCTATAATTAAAAGTAGATTTTCTTGTTACTTTCCCAGATTAGCCAATTTAAATTACCAAGACTATTAATTGAAATTAGTGAAAGTAATACAATTATACCTATATTTTTGGTTGTAGAAGCGGTTCTTCTTCTCTCAACTTAGAACTCTTGGTTGAGTCTGGTTCTTGATGAAAAGTTTCTTTGTCAGCTAACCTTTCTGGCCCTGGAACTTCTTACCATTGACTACCACTGCAAGTTAAATTTTCTTTGCTGAAAGTCACTTTACCAAAAGTCAATTCTTGGATTTGTAGAATGCAGCTTCAATCTACACAGTCCATAGCAGCACTGGATTCAAAGAACTTTCTTGTGGATAGCAAAGTTGTTTCTGCAACTGGGACTTAAGGACTCCTTCATATTGTACATCTGCTATTAATCTGAGGACACTAAACCTCCTTACAATGCTGTATAACTTGTGTGAGTTTTAAAATTAAATCTGTGTCTAGGCACAAGCAGGCAACATTACTTAAGTCAAAATGCTCAACAAATAAAACACAGACCTTGCTTCATACACAGTGAGAGTGTCCTTGCATCTGGTTCTTGCATCTGGATCTTTTGGCAGTACTGCATAAACTTTTGGCTATCCTTAGGCTAGACCCTGATCCATATACAGGCGTGGCCCAAAGCTTTTTGGCCTAGCTACAGTATAAAAGCCTTTAGAATTCTTAGTTAAACTAACATAGGTCTTTTTGCATCAATATTTTGGTCCAGACTGAGGTGTGACCAGACAACTTCACTAATATAAAACTGCATTGGTGATGACATGACCAGATTTTGATTGGCCAGAGTCACTAGAAAGGTAGGACATCTCAGAAGATAAATGATGACATACAGACATGCCTCTTAAGACATCCCTTTTCTTTTCAAAAGTGTTTTTCATTCAAAATTATTTTCCTTAATAACATTTTAATTTAATCTAATTTAAACATTAAACTTGCATATTCAGGTGTTTCTCCTTAAGCAGGTCATATTAGTGTAAGTCTGATATTTGTAACATGGATGCTTTTTAAGTTACACTATTAAGGTTATAACTTTATAATTTCAATAAACTTCTTAAAACAAAATGATAGCCTTGCTCTAAGTATTCTAAGCTACAGAATGATATAAGATTTGTAAGATTTTACCCTGGGCTGTGACCGCCTAACTCACACATGCTCTCTATACAATGATACCAACTGGCTTTACCTTGACAACAGAATTAGGTTTCACACCTGCCTCATGGCAAAAAAATTGCCCTAGGCCACTGCCCCCTAGGACTCACACCACTAATCCGCCCAGCCCTGACACTTAAGCTTACTCATAGCTCTGGAAAGCAACTCCTCTCTGTCCCTCACTGCCATACCTCCCAGTTCCAAAGGTCCTTTAGCTACAGAGCCCCTTCCTGGATGAACAGCCTACCCACTCCACTTGCAAATGAGATCAGACTTGGACCCTTTAAAACCTCTCTTAGAGACCTCCTACAGTCCTCAAACCACTGTGACTACCACTGAAACACCTCACACTACCTGCCTGACTAAGGCCGTTGGACGGCTTCTTCTACCCTACCTGCACCAATCCGAGTCCCTCTAGCCTAGCTCTACATCTGAGTGCTATATATATTGTGTTTGCACTAATTTTCCCTAGTTTTTCACTGTTAGCCTCACAATTGCTCCTGTAACAACCTGTGTACTGATGTACTGCTATATAACTGTATGTCTCTGTATGTAAATTCTGTGATGTGGAACTTTTGTAAAGGAGTCTCTGACTCAAAGGTATTTTCCAAACCTCCCAATAAGAAAAATCCATTTCTAAAGTCCTTAAAACATTACTTTTTTGGTAGAAACACATGGGTTCTTTGTTCTACTAGAAGACATAAATCTTAAAACTGTCAGAAATATTCTTTTAGTTGGTTTGTTTCTCTATAGCAGCAAATTTCCAGCCTGATAACTTTCGAGGCAGCCCCCCCCAAGCTCACTGCTGACCGCGGCAGGCACTCAGGATGAACAAGCAACACAATCAACACAAGCAGCTCATCTGAGGAGCTGAGGAAGCCGAATTTCCAGCCTGATAACTTTCCAGGCAGCCCCCCCCCAAGCTCACTGCCGACTGCGGCAGGCACTCGGGACGAACAAGCAACACAAGCAACACAAGCAGCTCACCTGAGGAGCTGAGGAAGCCGAATTTCCAGCCTGATAACTTTCAAGGTAAAGAGAGCCTCTTCTCTTTGTCTGGACGCCTGCAGGAGGCTGCTAGCCCGAAGACGCTTTGTGTCATCTGCCCCGCCTGCTCTAACCACCCACCCACCCAGGAGCGGCTGTCAATTTAAGGATCCACCCCCATGACATCACATCCGGTGACATCACGTCCTGCTGCCCAGAACTTATCTCCCCACTTTCCCATTTGCAGGTTATACCTGCTGGCCACTAGAGGGACCTATGCTCCCTCACTACTTCCTACTCCTACCTGTACAGTACTACTTCCCTTGGATCTTGCTCACCACAGTGTATTGGCCCTGCCTCATGCTCTGCCTGTGCCTATCCCCACTAGCAGTGCACTTGCCCACTTACCCATCTGCTACTCCGCACGGTGCCCTGGCACCCCTCCCTCCCCTTGCTCCTGAACCTGCTCTCTTGCCCCTTGGGACCACTGTGTGTCTTGGTCCTCCTTGCCCTCCCCCTAGCTTCCTCCTAGCCTCAGGCACACCTGGGTGTCTTCTTATTCTTGCCTTCCCTTCCTGTACCACCCTGCCCACCCCCTGCTCCCTTAACCTCCCCTTCCCCCATGTCAATCATAGGAAAACCTTTCACTATCTCCCAGCTAGGTTGTTAGTCATGCTACTACTCCTGTCAGGGAACATTCATCCAAACCCTGGCCCAGTTCCCAGGAGCTCCCCGACTAGCACCACAGGCCTATGCATGGTCTCCATGAATATCTGTAGCCTTCTAAAAAAGTTTGACTCACTCCAATGCCTGGTCACATCAATTAACCCTGATGTCATCACTCTGGTTGAGACTTGGCTGTCAAAATCCTCCCCTGACTCCCTAGTCTCCCTTCCTGGCTTCACCCTCTTCTGGTCTGACTGTGTTGGGAGACGGCGTGGCGGCTGCGCTATTTATGTCAAGGAATCTCTCCCTGTACTAGCCCTGCCTGCTCCCATCCCAGGCAATTACGCTGAAATTAACCCCTGACCCTTTAAAGGGACCCCTTTATCTGACTACTGCATACGTGCTCCCCAGAGACCAAACGCAGGCCATTGCCTGTCTTACAGAATACCTTTCCTCACTTCCTCCTTCCGCTGATCAAATTCTGGTGGGTGACTTAAATGTCAACTGGCTCAGCCCCTCCTCCTCCTCTACCTGTGACTCCTTTTCTGCAATAGACCTAACACAACTTGTTACCCACCCTACCAGGACTAACCCCAAGAGAGGCTCCAGTACCCTGCTTGATGTGGTACTCACCAACCACCCTAATTGGATCCCCAATGTACAAGTCCTCCCAGACTCTCTCAGCAATCACTCCCCCATTCTATTCTGCTGGTCATCCTCAGTCCCCAAACCCATAGCACAGTCCACATGCCAGCGGCGTCTAATACCTGGTGGACTGATAAAACTAAAGGAACTTCTGTCCCAAATTGACTGGTCTCCTATACAGGCAACTCTTGACATCGACACAGCTCTCTCCTTCTTTACCTGAACTTTTAATAATGCCTGTGATATCTCTGCCCCAATGTCGACCCGCCATTCTAAAAGGCAGAATGCCCCCTGGGTAACCCCAGCTTTGATCCACCAACTCAAACATAGGGACAACCTATGGCACCATGCCATTGAGACTGGCCAGCCCAGTGACAGGCAGTTATATGCTGCAGCACAAAACAAATGCACTCGGGCCATCAGAAAGGCTAAGTCTGAGCACTAGTGGTCCTCACTTACTGCCTCATGGGGGAACCCCAGAACCTTCTGGGATAACATTAAACAGTTAAATGGGAGTGCACACTCCCCCCACCCTCCCAGATCAACATTAATGGCGTGATTTTCTCAGACCCAGCCCTCATAGCCAACCACCTCAACATCTCATTCACTGACCTTAGCCCTATCCTCCCTACAAATTTTTTTGACCCTCCTCCCCCAGCGCCTGCCGTAAATCTTTCTCACCCTTATTTTTGCCTCCACCGTGTTTCTGCCCAAGAACTTAGGCCGCACCTTGATACTGCCCTCAAGAGTAATAGTACGGGCAGTGACACCCTGGATCTGTGTATCCTACAGCTGGTCTTAGACACAGTCCTTACCCCGATCACGTGCCTCATCAACCACTCTCTTTGCCTGGAGAAGGTTCCAACTGCCTGGAAAGTTGCCACTGTCACCCCTATCTTTAAAGGTGGGGATAGGACTGTGGCTGGAAACTATCGGCCAATCTCCATTCTCTCTCCTCTCTCCAAGGCTTTGGAAAAAGTGGTGGCCTCTCAAATCTCTGACTACCTCTCCACCTACAATGCCATATGTCCTGAGCAGCATGGCTTCAGAGCAGGCCACAGTACCAACACAGCCCTCCTTGAGTTCTCCAACTTTCTCCACTCCCCTAGACACTGGTTCTTCTGGGCTGGTGCGGTCTTCATTGACCTCTCTAAAGCTTTCGACACTGTCTCCCACCCCTCCTTCTTGATGCCCCTAGTCTCTCTGGTTTGCTGCTGGCCTATCTCCTGGTGCACCAGTTATCTGTCTGACCACTCACAGCATGTAAAAATTAATGGGACCTACTCAGACATCTGTCCCATCATTTCTGGGGTTCCCCAGGGCTCCATTCTGGGCCCCTTACTATTCTTTCTTTACCTTAACACCCTTCCATGCTCTTGCTCAGGAACATTCTATTGTACACTGATGATGCAGTCATCTTGCCTCAAGTTGTAACCCTATTGCCCTCCAGGACTCGCTGCAGAAGTCCTTCACCAAGCCGAGGGCTGGTTCAAGGAACATAGATTGGTGATAAATCTTAAAAACAAAACCATGTTCTTCACTCATCCTCATAACAAGTCCTGCAACTTCAAACTCCTCATTCACTCTGGGTCCTCTTCCCACTCGAACAAGTTTTCTCCTATAAATACCTAGGGATCCATTTTGACCTCTCTCTCCTTCCATGGACACATCGCTGCCCTAGCCACTGCCACTAATATCCGATTGGGCGTCTTACATCGGTATAAACACTGCCCCCCCGGAGGCTCTTCGTCTCGCAGTCACCTCCTCTATCCTGTCCCTAGTAGACTATGGACTGCCGGTGTATGGTGCTGCCAATCAGACTGCACTCCATAAAATTCGCACTATTCTGAATAAGACCTGCAGGTTAATTACTGGGGCACTTAGGCTAACACACACCTGTCTACTGTACGCTAAAGCGCTGGTACTTCATCTTGATGAGCACCTCAGATATTTGACTTGTACCCTTACAAAAAGACCCTCCTTGGGCTATCCCTGCCAGGATTGACCACCACCATCCGCTGCTCTGTCCCACTAGTTGATACTCAGACCTCTGGGAAAACCTCTCTTGTTATCCCGAGAGCTAGGACCTCTCACGGCCAAAGAGCCTTCAGCTTTAGGGCCCCCTCCTGGTTCAACACACTGCCCCCTCCATCTCCGAAGCTCCAACTATATCATGCTTCAAAACATCCTTACAGAACCACCTTGTTAACACCCGAAGCTGTAATTGCCACTAGTCAAAGCTGTACTCAATACCTATGACAAAGCTTACTACTAAGCTGCTAAGGACAACATAACTCTGGTATTGTTTGCATCAATCCTACCTGTACCAGCTTGTTTGTATCTATGTACTTATTGCTGTCTTAAGTTGCTGTTATACTGTTATACTGTGTATTCTCATTTGTCTTACTGTGACAAGGTACCTTTGTAAATGAGCCTATGGCTCAAAGGTTTTTCCAAACTGCTGTCTAAATTAAATAAAAAATAAAAAAAATAACAAATACAGACTTAAGAGTCCTATTGTTAGACTGCTTAAAGTGTGAGCTATCATGAGATACTAGATTTGTTTAGTTTCCTAGTGAGAAAATTATATTAAATAAGTTTTAAACATAACTCTCAAACTATTGGTCCTGCAATCATGAAAACTAGTAAGTTTATTCATCATACTAGTGTCTAATAACTATCCAATTTCCATGGCGGCAGTGCATTACATCTTTAAACTATGAATAAAACTTCTTATTCTAATGTAAAGAAATGGAACTTTTAAACTCACTTTTTTTTTTGTTCAATTCTATTTCACTCCACCAGACTGGAACTCTCTCAGGCTACCTCATTTGTCTGCAGCGTTCTACTGCCCGCTGTGTTCCCTGCCATCTTCAAAGTCATTATGACTCCTCGGGTAGGGGGGCTACAGCCCTGAGGAGATCAAAGGGGCAGTGTCAGGGAACCAGCATTGGGCATGTAGTGGCAGCACTGGAGGAGCTGTCACCTATCCGGCTGGAGGGGATTTTTCTTGCATGTCCTTTCTCTCCTCCTCCCCCCCATGCATGGTGCATGTCCTGACATTGCGGTGCATGGCAACCCTGCCTGCATTGGGCCACACTGTCTACGTGCAGTCCAGTGATCTGCAGCACCCCTGGTCTCTGCTAGGGGCTGCTGGAGTGCTGGATGTCTCAGTACCCTCCCCCAGGAGAGGAGAGCAGCCCAGTGGGTACTCAATCCTTTCTCTCCCCTGCCAATCCCCAGCACCAGAGTTCATTCCCGAACATGGGTCACTGGCATGGCATGAGGTGTGGCATCTAGCGTCTCAACCCTTAGTGCCACTGGGCCAGTCAAACTCACTTTTTTTAAGACAAGTCCATGCTGTACTAGTCACATGACCTCCTATCTGATTGTAGTCATGGATACCTAGCTCTGGCCAGGACTTTCTTGTTGCAAAACAACCATATAAATTTTAATAAAAGTGTCTGGAATGTGATTACCATGGTAACCTCTCAGTTGGATTAGCTAACTAGCAGCTATTCAAAGGCACATGACAGTTCCTGGCTCTCTGGAGAGGGACTTCCAATTTAAAAGAAGACTTTACTGGAACACATTTTTTTTCTGAACTCTGAAATTGTCTCCATTTTAAATAGCATCATTCCTCTATTTTAATGTTTTTAAGATTTAATCAACATTAAACTTAACCAGCAATTACAGTAACATTTCCCATGATTAATACCATATGAAATCACATAAAATAATAATTAAAAATCAATTCTTTATAATAAAAATAAAATAATTTTTCCATCAAGGGTTTTGTTCCTACAGATGTGTGTACATCCTTGCATATCACCTTACCCATTACTGTATATACACATATTATGTATATCTATATATCTAAAAATATATATATATATATATATATAAAATACTGGCTCAGTAGTACCAGTATATTAGGGTTGAGTGAGGACTTCTATGTTAAAGCCAAATGTTTGAACTTTAATAATGGAACCATTTAACTGATCTGTATGAACTTTGGCATGCATTATCTCTAGGGAAGGTCTCTTGACATGTCAGTTATTGTATGAATCTGTTAAGCAGTTTTGAAGTTACTAAAGTTCAAAATCCTAAAGGTACCATTTTGTTGCCATTTATTTGTCCACTTGTATTTCAGTAATGGCTTTATGTTGTGGTCTGAAATTTTCAGAGTGGAAAGCCTTTGCCTCACAGATGTGCCTTTTGAAGGTTTGGTAAAAAAATATTACTGTGCTCAAAAGTTATTACATTTTTAATTTCCCTATTATTTCCTATGGGAAAAGTTAGATGTTCCACACGAAAATACTTTTGTTTCTGTATAAGGTACTGCATTTTTGCATGTAGTGTCACATAGAGCCTAGTGTGTTTTCACAGAGCTCCCTTGTTTTCATAGGAGCTACTGTCATTTTGCATGTAGGGTCATATAGATCCTAGTTTGTTTTCTCAGAGCTCTGTTGTGGTTGCCATCTTGTTTTGCCATTAGCGAGAGACAGAAAATAAAGAAAACATGTCAAAATGAACGTAATTCAAAATAAAAAAAAAAATTAGAACTTGGCTAAACAAAACACGTTTAGCTACATCCTGATGTTTTGTTTTTTGGATTGTGGGCAGAAACACCTTTCCTGGCACCCAAAATCTCAGGTGCCGAGCTTAGTGAGAGGACTGCTTTTCCCATGTTCTCTGTATAAGAACAGTAGGGTTTTCTTGACTTCTGCAGCCACAGCTGAAACTCATGCTGCCAGCTGCAGTCAGCTTTGACCCACATCTTTTTCCTGGTGTCTAGAGGCACCACACACTCACCAATCTATAGTGAACACTCTACAGCTACAGCTTTCACAATCTCTGTCATCACAAGTCTTAGTATTAAACTGTCAGCTGATAAATTAATTCATTATTTAAATGTCATAACCTGGCATCACTTTGCAGCCGTCTACACTGTCAGCACTGTCAGCTCTATTTGAGCCATTTCATTAAAGTGATTGGCTGCTAAAGGCAGACTTGCAGACTGGCAGCTCTTAGTGGTCATTTTCCTTTTTAGCCAGAAGGAAGCAAGCAAGTATGAATTCTACAAAGGATTTCAGGGTGTACCAGAGATCCTCTGGCATGTGTATTGGATTGTTTATTTCTATTTATTCTGCACTTGGGGTACTCTGAATGCCTGGAAGTGCCAAAACTTATCCTGTTTTTTCATTCGGCTGACAGGTAAGTCCATAAATAACCTGGAGTACAACTGCTATGTGTATCTCATAAACAGAGTCCAATCAAATTCACAATGCAGGATGCACAAAGCTAGAAGCTGAAGTTTATCATCCTCTGTTACATTTGTGCAGCAGATATACATACTCTACAAAACATTGTGTAAAATAAATGAAATCACTCACAGCTGCTACTACTATAAAACCAAAGGCTGGTAGATGCATTTGTTTTAATGTTTGTGCAGCATTTGTGCAGCAATCAAACAAAAGAACATTTGTGAGCCAGCATGCTTCAGCCAGGACATTTGGAGTTGTCCCTTTAAAAACTACAAAAACTAGTGTTTGGCTGAGTTTTATTACTATATTCTGACACTGGGATGTCCACTTCTGGTGTCAGATGCCCCCCCACCTCAGTTCCTTGTCTTTATTTTATTCTGACAATGGGGGCCCAATCCCCATGTTGGTAGTAGAAGCCACTGTGGGACACTGGGGAGTCTACTCCCAGTGTTCTGAAATCCTTATTTATTGTTTAGCTGAAAAGAAGATAACCATCCCCGACGTCCTTTTTATTCTTTAACCTGAAAAAAAGAAAACAGTCCCTCATCATCCTCACTGTCCCCATCCCCATCCCCACCCTCCCATTCAGCACCCACAGCCCCACACCCTCCCTTATCCTATACTTACCTATGGAGGTCATCTGCTGTCATCTTCTGTGGACCAGGACATGTTTGCACTCTTCAGAGCCAAACCACCAACTGAGGAATCAAGATATAATGTATTTCAATGGCTTTTGAACTTATGTTGATATATTTGATATTTATTCACCAAATTTTCAACATGGGCTTTTTGGGACCCCACCTCATGAATACTGTCACTGTCATTTCATTTATCAGACCCAGAAGGCGATTTCTTATTTGCTGCACAAAATCACCTTTTGGGATGGATTAATAATGACAGTGCTAGTGTTCATGAGGTGTAACTAAAAGCCCATGTTGAAAATTTGGTTAAAAAATTCCTAAAAATACCCGAGTTACATGCATTCACTGAAATTGTTCTATGCATGCATATAACTTTGGTAATTCTCAATATTTTGACACCAAATTTTCAGCATAGACATTTTTTCACACCACCTCATGAACAGTACAGCTATCATTTTTTCACATCCTGTCTGAAACATATTTACACATTTGTAGTACGGAATTGCATTTTGCACAGATTTGATTTATCTATACAAGTGCTGTAGTGATGTTTTCCTTCAGGTAACCTCGTAAGTAGTATATGCCACGAGTGAGGTGGCTGAGGCCAAACAGCATGAGTATAGATAAATCATGTATCACACAAGGCCCCACTACATATTCTATGTATGCAATAGAAGAGGACCGTGTGTGATTTTTTTCAGTTTATTGTATTTTTTTTTGTCATTTAGAATGGTTGGTGCTGTTTTTTGTGTGTGAAGTGGTGCTTATGTGTGTCTTCCCTGTCCTGTTGCTATGGACGTTGCTATTTGTGTGGTGTTTAGATGCCATGTCAATATCACAATGTGGTTGCTGATTGGTGGAATGGGCATGATTTGAAAAATGAAGGAGCAAAATGGAGGTTCCGCTTAGTGAGCACTGCTGGTTATGGAGTTTGGGTGCAGAATGTATTATGGTGGCTTGTGGTTCACATTTTTGTTAAAAAAAACACACACACATTTAATTGTTTTTCTTAAATCTCTCCATCTGCTTGGTGTCAGTAGAGAAGCAGAGTTTTCAGCAGGGAGCACAAGTACAAATTGCACAGCAAGCAGTATGTGAAGAGAGCAAGGAAACAAGTCTGTAGTTCTGCATGACATTAGGAAACTCAGGAAGAAAAGAAGAGGTATTATTTAACAAATGTTTAACTGTTTCTTTTGTCCAGTTTTACGGAGGAATTGGACTAAATGAATCAGAGAAGCAGAGACAGATGAAGCAGTGGCTGTAGCCACTGCAGTGGCAGTGAAGGAAAAAGAACCTTTTCTTGCAGGTTATAGTAGTTTCATTATTTGATTAAAAGGCAAGAAAATTAGATTGTATTTCTCTATGGTTGTTGTTTGAGGCCCTGGTCACACTGGGGTGCTTAAAACGGTCTAAGGTGTCTAAACAATTTTTAAGCTCCACATGCACGCTTTGCATCTGCACCTAACACAGAATGCGAGCTGTTTTTAAAAACTGTGTTTACACTCTAATTTGACCTAGGCTTAAACACAGATTTAAAAATGGTTCAGTATTTAAAATGAACTTACCAGCAGTGTGAATGGTCTCTTCTCCCTCATTCTGATTTGCAATCTCCCATCTGGGTAAACAATGCCATACGTGCAATGCATCATGGTAAGCACTTCTTAAGCACACTACCACACTGCAATTTTCTGAAGCATGGACTACAGAACACAGTGTGAATCTAGTAACACAGTTTTTAACATGGTTTAACAAGGGATCCCAAAATGCTTTTGTCAGTGTGGACGCTGCAGCATAGTAAGGCATACTCTATTTTTTAAATTGTTTTCAGCAATCATGCTGCAGTGTGAACAGGGCCTTATTGTGCAACAGTGATTCCAAATTATTCAATTGTGGCAATGTGTTGAATAGTGTGAGTACAAAGTATGGCAGTGCTGGGAAAGTGAAAATTACTGCTTGTGCTGGTAGTAGTGTTGATGTGAGGGCAGGGGGGACTGTGACATAAAAATTGTGTACCTAAATGAGTGATGATGAAATAACTGTGTATAAATGTAAGATTCTGTCTTTATACAAACATAGTTACTCCCGCTGGTCATGATGGAATACCTGCTGAGGTCTATTTTTGCGACACTCCCGTTTGGTCAAAATTTTTAACTATTCTATACAATACATGTATACTTACTAATTGCTATCCTGATACCAGAAAGGGAGCTAACATAATCCCTGTTCACAAAGAGGACATTTATCTGATCCCACTATATATAGACCTGTCAGCCTCCTGGACATTAATTTGAAGATTTTTTCTAAACTTTTGCTGGACAGACTAAAGATTGAAGTTGAAAGAACTGGTGGCATAGCTGACTATCAAGCTGGATTTAGATCCAATTATTTAACAGTAGACAATGTTTTCATTCTTAGTCACTGTATTGAAAAATATTTTAAACTTGGGGGGGGCCAAAACTATATGCAGTCTTTATAGACTTTTCCTCTGCTTTTGATTCTATAGCTCATAATATACTTTGGTTAACACTACTCAACAGGGGTATAGATAATAACTTGGTTGCTATCATAGAGCAATTATACACTGAAACATGGGCCAAAATTAGATTGGGGAGAAATGAACACCTGTCCTTCCCCTTTAAGATCAATCGGGGAGTCAGACAAGGGTGGGTATTGGCCCCTTTACTCTTTTCACTCTATATAGACAAAATGTTGAAAGACTGTGAAAGTTCTGATCTTGACTCACCAAAAATTAAATCTTTAGCCTGTCCTCTTCTTGCCTATGTGGATGATGTTGTCCTGCTCTCTTTAACCCAACAGGGCTTACAGAAGAAGTTGGACTTCATCTATAATAGATCTACTGAGCTAAAACTGAAGATAAATCTCAATAAAGCAAAAGTGCTGTTTTTTGGGGGCAACAAAACTAAAAGCAATTGATATATTGGCAAAGACAAGGTTGAGATTGTCTCCATTTATATGTAGTTAGGTATTGCATTTCAGGCTAACTGTTGTTGGTCAGTACATATAGAAATGATTCTGGAAAAGTTAAAAAAGACCTTAAGTGGTCTTGTAAGATTCAACCTGAAATATTGGGACTTTACCATGCAACTATTTTTACAAACTATTAGAGTAAAATTTGAGGCACAACTACTTTATGGGTCTGATAGCTGGGAATGTAAAAATACAAACAAGCAAATGTCTCCCTTATATAAAGTACTATGAAATATACTGAGAGTGGGATCCTCGTGTCCAGCTGCATACTTGAGATCAGAGTTAGGTCTTCCTAATATTAATGTTCTTTTTAGGAAGTTGAATTATTGGAGTAGGCTCATAAGACTGAATTGTAATACATTGGAAAAGCAATGTTGTTATGAGAAAGAACTAAGGTATAACTTAGGATATAAAGATGACTTCTAATATACCTCCCTGATTCAGCTTCTTAAAAAGCACAAGTTAACAAATTTAAAACAAGCAGTAGATTGAGGTATTTTAATAAGTACTAAACATAAGAAAGATGTCTCAAAAAAAGTCATTAATGACTGGAATATCCAGGACTTAAAACGGGTTGCTGAACCCCACTACACAAAATGGTTCTCCCCAAATCATTTTTACTTTGGACTTAAACCTTATTTAGATATTTTGAGTGATTCAAAGTTAAGGACGACCTTCACTATTGATAAATTCGAACAATTCACCAATAATCTGCTCTTGTTTAGATACAAAAAACCAGGAAAGGATTCTGGAAATTGTGATTGTACTTATGGGGGGGTGGGGGCTGAGAACTTGATGCATGTTTTATGGTACTGTACATGGTACACAAGAGAAAGATTGTACTGGTTAGCTCCTTTTGTAAGTTATATACCAGACTGATAAGGTTAGCCTCCCAAACATTCTGTTACACACCGAGGATTCCTGGACTTTAGAAAAAATAACCAAGTACTTTTATGCTATTAGCAGAATTAAGAAAAAAACGTCTGTCGTATGAGTTTCATAGCACATCCTGTCTTATATATCAAATGTAAATAAGGCCAGAATGGATTTTTATCTAACTTTTTAATTCTTATAATCTTTTGTAGTTTTATTTATTCTTGTAAATGCTTTTTAGCTATATAATAAACTTTTGAATGAACATAGTTTCTCAGAAAAAATGGATTTATCACACTCTATTTATGTCCACCCATATATATCTATTCTTTATTTAGAGAAAAGAAGACATGCTTTTATATACATGTATGAGCAGTAACACATGACAGGGTTTGCTTTCATTGGTAAATATAGGCACTCCTCTTGTGAGTGCTCCTTAGCACACACCACAGGAATGCATATATCTCTCAGTGAATGCAGCACCAAGAGTTTGTTATTGTATTTATAAAATGGTTTGGTTATTAAAACTTTGGGCTTTGAAAATGCAGCATTATGCATTTATGAGTACATACAGTACATGCATTACACATTGAAGGACAGAAGTATCAGCATTTAAATACTTTTATGCAATGCTTGTAGTAATGGTCACATGGTACAATTGTTTAGAGCATCAGTGTAGATGGGATGAGGTCTGGGTAAGGACAGGGTTTGATGGTACCACTATGCATACCTGTGGTACACAGAGAGAGGACTGTTGACAGGTTGGGATGAAGTTGATGAACATCTTACTTAAAGGTGTACATGTTCTTGAAAATGTTGGTGAAGAAATCCCAGATTGTTGGGGCAGTCACCACAAAGGGTTTAGTGCCAATGGATTTGTTTACCAATGATATGTGAAGAATATGTTTTGCTTGGGACCTTAGTGTATATGGCTGGAACAGATTGGTAAGTAAACTGTAGAGATAGGAGTGGTAAAGTCCATGTACAGTACACACTTATACAATAGGGTGGTCCACTTACATAATAGGGTAGTCAAATTAAGCTCTTTCCACTTTCCTAGGGATAGCAGGTAAAAGTTGTTGTATAGCTAGTAATGGCAGGCTCTGTTTCATAGTCTAAGAACAACCTGTACCATTGTGTACTACAATGATTTTCTCAAGATTGGGGATTGGTGTCATATTATAGCTTTTACTATATATCTATACTCAATAGGCACAGAAAACAAAGACTGGTACAGGATTAGTTTCTTGGTGCTTGGTGTTAAGTGGTTGCAGACTCAATAGAGGGCAACTAGTTTTTGATTGGTTCCCTGACTGTTCTAGTGATGTGCTTTGTGAAGCTTAATAAAAGGGCCAGCCATAACCTGAGGTATTTGATTTTCCAACTTTGTTTATCACTCCTACCTCCTGAAATCTCTCAGGAGAGGTCTCTCAGTGCTTGCCTTTATCCCCCCTGCCTGAAGCTTTCTCTCATTCCTGCTGGGCATGGCACTCCATCCTGCTTCCCAGCCACCCAGCCCCCCAGCTCTGAGTCCCCCGAGATGGGACCACCATATTACCCCTTCTGGCATTCTATCTAGAATCTAGATGGGCAACCAGGAGCAGAGGAGATGAGAGAGGAGCCTGACATTGGGCGTGGTTGGCTAGCACCACTGGACCCTCCATTGCCTATCAGGAGGCAGAGGGTTTTTCTACTTTTTTGTGTGTAGTTATGATCCCTCCCACTCCCTCCTTGTAGAGCCCAAGCATGCAATGATGCCAGGGACATCTGTCATGGCTCTGAGATGCACTTGCTGAGCCCTGAGCATTGTAGTGCCTCTGATGTCCACCAGCGGCTGCTGTGGTGCCAGGCTAACCCTGGATCCCCCCGAGAGAGGAGATCTTCTCTCCAGATGCTCAATCCTATCTCTCACCTGCCAACCCCTGGCAGCCCGGGCTTGCTCCCGAACCTGGGTTGCTGGAGTGGTGCGAGATGTGGCATCCAGCACCTCACCTATCAGCACCACCGGGCCAGCTGTAGCCTCAGATATTTGAAGGTTCCAATGTTTTCAATTGAGGTCATGATGGGGCAGTAATTTGTAAGGAATGAGTAAAGAGAGGACCATGACCTTGGCCTTTGTGCAGTTCAGAAGCATTTTTTTGTGACAATCCATGATTTTGTGTTGTTGAATGCTGTTTTCAATATATCACTGAGATTATTTGTGTTTCAGGCCTTGGCATATATGATGGTATACAGTAGTAGCACCAAATTAGTCAAAGGATTTTGAAGGATTTTTAAAAATACCTATTGAGAATTGTGAAACCTTTAGTTAGGGGTTTTGCTTTGTTTGTTAGTGTGTTCACTGCTACCCAGAAAGGGTTGTCTCATCTTCGCTCCGCTTCATCTCTTTGTGCCCTCCATCCCTTTTGTACTCTTCCCCCACAATTTGATGTTTATTGGCAATGTAGATCATTGGGGATTGCTCGTGGGAGAGTGAGGGGGCAGGGGTGCATGAACAGGGGAGGATGAACAAGCGGGGCCATCGTATCGGGGTTATAAAGTCCACAAGGCACCCTGGGGTGAAATGGAATCCTGATCGGGGTTTGCCCTGTCTGGTATCCATACCCAAGGACACTACTGATTTTAGTAGGCAGATAGGCCTGACAACCTCCGAGGTTTGTCCAATTCGGGTGGTGTTATGCAATGCCAGGTCTGTTAGGAATAAGACTGCTATTATTGCCGACCTTGTTGGTTCGGCTGACCTGGCTTGCATTACCGAGACCTGGCTGATGAGAATTTGCCCTATAGTAGAGGCCATGACTCCGGCCGGGTACTCGGTAATACACCACCCGAGATTGAACCACAGGGGAGGGGGGGTTGCAGTCTGTTTTAAGACTGAATTGGGTCTCACGAGTGTGGTAGTAGGAGAAGCTGAGTCCTTTGAATGTTCAGTCATAGCAGGTGTAGGCATTCGAATCGTTCTCATTTACCATCCACCCGGTGATGGGAAACACTTCTTACAGGAAGTAGCAGACTTCCTCGTTGACATGTCGTTTGAGTCGCCCAGATTGATGGTACTGGGTGACTTCAACGCCTGGGTCAACTATGAACTCTCATAATTTGGTAGTCACTTCCTCCAATTAATGTCTTCTTTGGGCCTTACACAGGTAGTTTCCGTTGCTACCCATAAATCTGGGCACTCTCTGGACTTAGTTTTCCTTCTAGGGATTGATGCATCCGACATGGGGGTGGAACCAGTCATTTGGTCTGACCACTACACCGTGAGGTTCAATTTTTGCACCCCCCTTAGGAGGCCAACCCCTGTGGAGCTGGTCAGGTACCGCCCATTACGGAATGTTACTTCACAAGGCCTAGTGGTGGTCCTTGACCTCTCATCCCCCGTGTTGGTGAGCAGTAATCCAGAGGCACTGGTGTTGGCCTATAATAAGGCCATCACGGTTGCCCTGGATTTTATTGCTCCTGTTCGTGAATGCCCTTTTCACTGCACCCCAGGGCCCCTTGGTTTGATGGGACTCTGAGGGAGATGTGGAGAAAAGGGCCAAGGTTAAAGCATTGTTGGCGTAGATCAGCCCTTGATGCCGACTGCCTTAGATTGATAGAACATTGTGCTAGCTACCAATCTGCAATCACCCATAAGAAGGCAGAGTTCCTGTCCAGGGAGATTGCAGTTGCTCAGAATCAGCTGGCTCAGCTGTTTCGAACTGTAGATAGACTGTGCAACCCAGCCTGTCTGCAAGTTCGGAAAGCCTTTGTGCAAGTAGAGTGCGATGAGCTCGCTCGTTACTTTGCAACTAAGGTGGCTGACATCAGGGCTCATCTGTGTTTGACAACCTCTAAGGGTGATGTTGTGGGTACATGTGAGAACGCAGTGCCTCATTTTTCTTGGAGTTCTTTTTATCGACCTGAGTTCGTGGATTTTATGAGGTTTATCCATAGTGTGTGCCCCACTTGCTGCAGCTTGGATCATGGACCGACTACCCTAATTTTAGGTTGTATTGATATCATCGGTCCAGTTTTGGTGCAAATAGTCTGGTGCTCCTTGGAGTCAGGTGAGTTCCCTAGCTCCCTGAAAGAGGCGGTGGTGACACCTCTCTTGAAGAAAGCTTCCTTAGACCCAGACTGTTTTTCTAGCTACAGACCTATCTCTAACCTTCCCTTTATTGGGAAGGTTATTGAAAAGGTTGTAGCTGCTCAATTGGATGACCATTTAACCATCCATAGTATCTACGAGTCCTTCCAGTCTGGTTTCCGTAAAAGACATAGTACCGAGACTGCGCTGCTTCGGGTGCTAAATGATCTTCTGAGGGCGAGGGATCAAAAGAGACATTCCATTCCGGTTCTCCTTGATCTTTCTTCAGCATTTGACACTGTGGATCACGTGGTGTTGTTTGCATGCCTGAGGCAAATCTGTGGAATGTCGGGAACCATTTTGCAAGGGTTCACTTCATTCCTTACTGGGAGATCACAAAGAGTTGTGTCAGGAATTTTTTCCTCCAGCCCAGTCTCTTTGTTGTGTGGAGTGCCTCAGGGTTCTGTGCTGTCACCCATGTTATTTGCAGTGTATATGCTGCCCCTCAGAAACATTATAAGACGGTATGGGTTGAGGTTTCACTGCTATGCAGATGATACCCAGCTATACCTGTCTTTTGCACCCGACCAGGATGGAGCATTCTTGATGTTTAACAACTGTCTGGGGGAAATCCAAGACTGGATGGATTCTAGTTGGTTAAAATTGAACTCGGAGAAGACTGAGATGTTGGTGGTGGACCCAGGTGGTCAGATTGAGAGGTTGTGTACTGGCGCGCCTTCTGGAATTTTTCTTGGTGGTGTGTCATTGCCGGCCTCTGAACAGGTGCATAACCATGGGGTGATTGTAGATGACAAGCTGACTTTACAATCTCAGGTGTCAGCTGTTGTCAGCACTTCCTTTTACCATCTTAGGAATATTGCCAGGGTTAGGCACCTTGTTCCATCTGACTCCTTGCCAATGCTGGTCCACACCTTTGTGTCCTCGTGCCTGGACTACTGCAACACCCTTTACTTTGGGCTTTCTGGGGTTGAAATCTGCCGCCTGCAGCTGGTGCAGAAGGCTGCAGCCTGGGTTCTGACTGGGACAAGTAGGTCCTGTCACATTACCCCAGTGCTGTGCGAACTGCACTGGCTGCCTGTTCAGTGGTGGATCACCTTTAAAGTCGTTTTATTGACTTTCAAAGCCCTTCACGATCAGGGTCAGTCCTATCTGAAAGACCTTCTGGTTCACTATTGCCCTGGCTGATCGCTCCGCTTGGCTGACATGGGGTTGCTGGAGATTCCAAGAGTGAGTTTAAAAACCTCAGGCAGGTGAGCTTTTTCTCATGCTGCCCCCACTCTTTGGAAATCTCTACCACGGTGGTTACGGGAGTGCACCTCCTTGGAGATATTTAAGAAACAATTAAAAACTCTTTTATGGAAAAAGGCCTTTTTGGAGGACTAAGTTAGTTAGAATGTGATTGGATTTTATTGTAATTTATTGAGTTTTTATGATGTATTTATGATGTGGTTTTATAAGTTTATGTGTGTATGGTTATGTTTATTTCTGTTATTAACTTGTTCAGCGCTTTGATAATTTGAAAGGCGCTATACAAATAAAATTATTATTATTATTATTATCTCATAGTGTAGCAGAAAATCTACCAGATGGCACTTAAGTACTGTCATAGGAATTGGCCTCTTTCTGTAGGTATAACAAAAAGAATTTTAGAAGATTTTTTTCCCTAACTTTTGTGAAGGATAAATAGGGAATCTCACAAAATTGCTTGACAAATTTGGTGCTACTTCTGTACTCTGCATACAGATGCATGCTACTGTCAGAGTTGGTAATGGCTAGTGAGAGGACATTTACAAATAATCTGAAGTTCAGAGGGCTAAAAATAGAGCCCTAAGGCATGAAAAAGTGCAGGATTCTCTGGGTTGACATTTTCTTGTTGAATTTGACAACCTGTGAAATGGTCAGATGTATGGCAGCTAGGATTCAATGCAAAAAAGTGCAAAATAATGCACCTGGGAAACAAGAACCCAGGGGAAGAATACACAATGGATGGGGAGGTAGTAACAACAACAAAACAGGAAAGGGACCTGGGGGTAATCATATCAGATGACCTTAAGGTTAGCAAGCAATGTGAGAAGGCAGTAGGGAAGGCTGGGGTATACTGGGATGTATAGGGAGAGGCATCAGCAGCAGAAAACAGGAAGTTGTTATCCCTCTGTACAGACAGTTGGTGAGACCCCATCTGGAATACTGTGTCCAGTTCTGGAGACCCCATCTCCGCAAGGACATAGACAGGATAGAGGCAGTCCAGAGGAGGGCAACTAAAATGGTGCAGGGTCTGCAAGAGAAGCCGTATGAGGAGAGACTAAAGGAGCTTAAAATGTATACCTTGAGGAAAGAAGGGAGAGGGACATGATAGAAACTTTCAAGTACCTCAAAGGAATCAACAAAATCCAAGAGGGTAGCATCTTTCAGAAAAAGAGACTTGCAAGAACAAGGGGACACAATTTAAAGATAGAAGGAGGGCACTTCAGGGGCAATGTGAGGAAGTATTATTTCACAGAGAGGGTAGTGGATGCATGGAACAGACTTCCTGAGGAAGTTGTGGGGTCTAAAACTGTGGGAGAATTCAAGAATGCATGGGACAGACATAAGGCAATTCTTGTGAGGGGCAGGAAGATATAGGCTGTTGGTTAACTAGGATCTGCGGCCTATCCTGTAGGTAGGGAAATGGGCAGACTAGATGGGCCTAGCGGTCCTTATCTGCTGTCAAAGTCTATGTTTCTATGTTTCTATGTGCCCTGTTGGTGGGATAGGCTTTAAACCATTTATAATTATCTGATTATATGAATATGCAAAATGTAAATTTATTTACTTATTTAAAATGTTGGTGACTCAGAAAGGCACACTGAGCCGAAGCTCGATTTTAGGTGCAACCTGGGAAGAGGGTGTATAAAAACAACAAAGGGATAGCAACATACAGATAAAAAATGCAGAAAAGTATAAATCAAATGAAGTACAAGTTAACATAGGTGACATAGCAAGAATAGCTCAAAAATATAATAAGGTGCTTCAGTTAGAAATGTTGTTTTATGGCTGAGGGGAACAGCAAAAGAATACATGTGGGCATGAATAAATCAAGAGGTGGGAGACAGAGAGGAGGAGGAGAGGTGTAAAGATGTGCAAACATTAGGGCAAGGAGCAGTCACAGGATGTTACTGGGAGAGGCCTAAGGAGGTGTTTGAGTGTGGGAAAGGAGGGGGTGAGGGTATAGAGGGGAAGGTTATTCCAAAGGGATGGGAGTCTATGAGAGAAGGAGCATTTCCCTATAGATGTACAAACTCTTGGGAGGGTGACGGCTGCTATTCATACATGTGTTTTGATTGGGAGGGGGTCGCTGGCTTCAGGAGAGAGGAGAGGTAAGAGGGAAGGGTCCCAAACCAAAATTTAGAGATGAGCGCGGAACAGTGTGACAAACATGTCTGAGAGAGGGATTGAAGGGATAGGGCACAGTAGAGGTCACAGTGGCGTGTCAGAGGAGGAAGATTGGACTCAAAATGACAGAAGGCATTGAAAAGGATGTCAAGTTTGGAGAGGGAGGAAGCAGGGCCATGCTGAAGATGACATTAGCATAGTCAAAGGATGGGAGTATCCACTTTACCAGTAGATCACGTCTGACAGAGAGGGAGAGGCATGACTTGTGATGGTAGAGTAGCACCATTTAGGGTGTAGTTTGGAGTGAAGGGTGGAGATATGGAAAGAGAAATCAAGGGAGGAGCCAAGCCAGACACCAAGGTATTTGTAGGTCAGGACATTTTCGAGCAGAGTAGTCTGGGGTTGAAAAGACAGGAAGGGAGGGGAGCCTAGCAAGTTTCTGTTTAGATCCAAAGGTCATGGCAACTGATTTTTAGTGTTCATTTTTAGGCAGTTATTGAACCAGTTGGTGATTGCAGTGAAGTCTTGTTGAAGAGGGGTTTGGATGGCTGGAACAGATGGACCAAAAAGGAAGAGAATGGTGTCATCAGCACATATGGATCTTGGCATGGGAACATACAGAATGAAGGTCATTTACAAACAAGGAGAAGAGAACAGGACCAAGGATCAATCCCTGGGCAACACCAGCAAGGATAGGGCAAGGGGACAATAAGACATTGCTGATTTTTACAGATTGGAAATGTCCAGTGAGGTAGGAGCCAAACCAGGAGATGGAGGCAGGGGAAATGCCAATGTTGTTAAGCTTGGTTAGAAGAAAAGGGTGTGAGACTGAATCAAAAAGCCTTGGCCAGGTCAATGAAGATGGCAGAGGTGATCTGCCCTAGATCCATTGCAGTGTGTATGGCATCTGTGAGGTGGAGTAAAGAGGAGGTGGTTGAGTGAAATATCTTAAATCCAGATTGTACTGGGGAGAGAGCATTTGAAGCAGAGATGAAATTGTTTAGCCGTGAGAAGATTAGGGATTCTTGTGCCTTGGCAAGTGCAGGTAGAAGGGATATAGGGCAATAGTTAACAGGTACTGTGGGGTCACCACCTTTTTGTAGGGGGAGGACTGTAGCAGACTTCCAGGCTAAGGGGACAGAGGAAGTGAGAGAGAGAGAGAGAGAGGAGGTACATGAAAGGAGTCAAGATAGAGAGTGCAGAGATTTTGAGGAGTCTAGGATGTAGGCCATCAGGGCTGATTTTAGCATGGTTTAAGGAGCGTAAAGCTTTGAGTTCTTCAGAGGGGGACATCAGAGGCAGTTGATGCCCAGAGGGCTCCTTGAGGGAGGGGGGAGTGGAAGAAAAAGAAGGGAAGGGGTCTTGAGGGAGGATGCAGGTCATGAAGAAATTATTTAGGACGTCTGCAACTGAAGAGGGATCTGATACTAGGGATCCTGCCACAGGTGAAGGGCATTCAGAGTAGGGATATAGGAGTGATTGGAGATCCTTCCAGAAGGAGGATGGCAATGATTTTGGTGTGTGCAAATGGGATCTGAAGTAATTAGATTTTGATTGCCGAATTTTCTTTGTACAGTTATTTTGGAGGGTTCGGTATTCATGTATTGTCAGTAGGGTTGTTTGAGGTTTTAAAATGATGTCAAGTGATGTTGCTGGTTTTGTACAGAGACAGGATGTCTGAGGAGATCCAGGGACTGTGGTGGCCTTTCACCCTAACTGTTTTCAGAGAAGCATGAACATCCCAGATATTTAAGATTGATGTGTAATGGGTGAGGGCCACATCAACTGAAGGAGTGGAAAGGACAGGTGTCCAATTAGCCATGGCCAAGTCATGTAATAGTTTACCATAGTCAAGTGATTTGAGGGATCGATATTGGATATATTTGGGTGGGTTGGGTGGAAGGTGTAGCTTCCTGATGCAAAAGGTAGGGTAATAATTGCTAAGTGCATCCAGGAGTACACCTGCAGAGATGATATGGTGCGGGTTGGTAGATAGCACCCAGTCAAGCAGAGAATGGGGCTGGGAAGAGTAGGCTCTTTGATCATTTGAGACAAATTTAGTACTTCTATCTGTAGATATGAGTTTTGGAATTCAGGTGATGCCCAGTCCAAGTTAAAGTCACCAAGTTGGATACATTCACCCTCAGAGGCATGGGTGAAGGTGGAGGTGATGCAAGAGACTAAAGAAGAGGGAGGAAGTTTAGTGGAGGCATACAGAACTCTGACATAGAGTGGTGAGGAGGATGGAAAGGGGAGCCTAGGTAAAAGAAGTTCATGTGATTGCGGGATTGCTTCATAGTTGGCAATGGTGCATGTAAAGTGGTTTTGAGAGTAAATGGCAACCCCTCCACCCCTTTTTCCATGGTCTTGACTGTAGAAGTTAAAGCCAGGGAGGGCAAGCTGATTGCCTGGGATACATGAAGACACCCACATTTCCAAGATACATAGAATGTCAGGGGAGTGCCGAGTGATCCAAAATGTTAAGTCATCCAGTTTACGAAGGAGACTACAAGCATTTATGAGGAAACATCTCAATCTCTTTGGAAGGGCTGTGAAGGGAGGACTGGGGGGGGTGGGTTTAACTCAACATCACCAGCTAGGAGTAGAAGAACAACAAAAAGATGATAACGGGGGCTCAACCTTTCTGTTTTAGGTGGTAGCCATGAGTTTGAAGTCTTTTGGGTGGGTTTGGGGGTAATAGATGATGAATAGCTTCTATTTTAATAAGGGAGCTATTAAGTAGCCTGGGGTGAATTACCAGCATGTGGAAATTGGGCAAAGTGAGAGAGGAGAGAGGTGGGGGCTGAGGAAAGGAGAAGTAGATAGATCAGACATGAAGTGGGCAGGGTATAGAAGAGGGTGCATTAGAGAAGGAGGTGGGGAAGTGTGTAAGAAAGACATGAGGTGGGCAAGGAGTAGAAGAGGGGGCATTTGAGTGGGAGGCAGAAGTGGGAGGGGTCTGACGGAAAAAGAAACACAGCCATGAGGAAGTGGACTAAACTGCCAGGGAGAGACATGAAGAACAAAAGTAGTGTAGGATATGATAACAGTGGCCTCTAGTGGTCCAGTAATATAAGCTGCAGGTGGCAGATTAGGGAGATAGAAAGAAGCTGCAAGTGACTGCACATCAGATCACGTGGCATAAGGTGCCTATAAATCAAAAACTGGACAAAGGTGGGTGTGGTGGGGGAGGGTGGGGCAGCTGTCAGGTAAGCGATGGCAGGGAAACCACCAGACAAACAATTTTATTTTATTTAGTTTTTGTTGGCCGGATAAGTGCACTAGACAAATCCTGCCTATTTTCAGGCACGACCCAGGGAAGGGGGATACAGATGAATGCCAACCGACCTTGAACCAGGTTAAGCTGTTGGTGGTATTTGTAGTGAATGAGGGAAATTTGGCCAGGACACTGGGGAAATTCCCCTGCTCTTTTCGATAAGTGCCATGGGATCTTTAACATCCACCTGAACTACCACCAATCCAGGCAGATGGGACCTCGGTTTAACATCTCATCTGAAAGACGGATGCTGCAGAGACTGAAGAAATCTACCCGCTGAAGTGTGCAGGTAGCTGTGCTCCTGAGGTTGGCTTGCTGTTGCTGGGGGAAGGGGGGAGCATTCACACAGTCACAATCCCAGCGCTGATCCCAGCACTGCAACCTGCTGAAGTGCACAGGTAGCTGTGCTCCTGAGGTTGGCTTGCTGCTGCTGGGGGATGGGGGGAGATGTTCACAGAGTCACAATCCCAGCGCTGATCTCAGCGCTGCAACCTGCTGAAGTGTGCAGGTAGCTGTGCTCCTGAGGTCATAAAAATATGTAAGAGCTACTAGAATGTTTATTATAAAGCAGTTCTGATCAACTAAGGAAGTCAGTTACTTATATGTTGTGCATGTGCAAGGTGCTATACAGTATACATCTACATGTTATTTTATTCTATAAATGGAGTCACTTTGTGCACTACAGTATATGATTACTTTTTCTAGCCTGCAAACTGCTTTCAAAGTTAGAGAATCAAAACCAAGAGGCTACCTGTTTTACCTGTTTTGTGACTATATGCAATAGCTTGACACCTACCACTGCAGGCATTCTAAACAGTACTGGCATTTACTGTAAGGTGATCCAGAATTGAATCATAAATTGGAACATGCACTATGCATTTCATACAGAAAAGGTAATAGTCTCGGTGACCTGCTCACACACAGTCTATATATAGCATCTCCACAAACCACCCACTCCAGCTGGCTACCACCACCACCTAGAGGAATCCCTAGATGTAGTCAGCATAATATCTGCAACTTTATAATAGTGGGATCTGTAAGATTTGAGAATTCATCACTTATGCCACACCTTTTGTTCTATATGTCATCACTTGCTCCTGTCCAAAAATCTATGTTGGATGTACTATACCTTCGTTAAGAAAAAGAATACAGAATCATTTCTGCTCTGTTAAGGCAGTGACACCGGATACTCTGCTAGGAGCCCATTTTGAGACTTTCTATCATAAAGATCCTACACATCTCAGGTTTATCAGCCTTAAGCATGTCTCATGCAACATTAGGGGTTGGGACAGAACCAGAACTGTGCTTCATAAAGAAACAACATGGATTTATACACTAGACACAATGCATCCAACAGGTCTAAATGACTATTTGGACTTAACCCAATGTCCAGGATTAGCCCTGATCTCTCTAGATATTTGAATATATATTTGAATATATATATTGCTGTCAATGTAATCATCAATGTTCATAGTTCTTCAGTCATTTGCAGTCATAGATCAGTTAACAATTGTAAATGTAAATATGTGGAGTTTTGGTTATTTTTGGTGTGTATTTGCATATTTAGCTGCATTCATTTTTCCACCATTTGTAACTTTTTTTCCTTTTTACGGCTACATTGCAGAGCTAAGCAGATATCTTGCTATTACAGAGAGAGAAGGGGCTCTGGAAGCACATGATCGGATACCTAGAATGTGTTCTTCCACAGTGGACTTAAAGCACATGCAGTCCTCTGCATTGACCACAGTGCTGTTCCTTCACCCCCCAACACAGTATTTTCCTGCACTGCGTTCACTTCTGGTTCACTTCTGGTGTCAGAGGTAGCACTTGTTTTATTTATTTACTGCTTTTGTTTACTGGGTAGGGTACTCTAGGCATATATTTGCCTACGTTCAGGCACAACTCAGGAGAATACAATCAATGGACCTGATGCAAAAATTGGTAGAAGAGACATAAAGACCTTTACAAAGCAAACTGGGTTAACACAAGCATAGGCATAATAAACAGAGAGTACATTGTGCATTTGTAGTGCAATGCAGAACAGGAGCAAAGGAATACTCTAGAAAGCAATACAGATGCAAAACAGAAGCAAAAGCTTTAATATTAGATTATGATGTTGGTTATAACATCTAATGTTGCTATAGTGTGACAAATAGGAAGATATAGCTAGGTACATACCTAAAGGAAGGATGCATAGGATTGGTAATAGGAAGGAGCATGACAGAGTTTACAACACTAAGTAAGTGCAACTAGGTGGTAGCCGAATAAGGAAGATTAGCATTATAGATAGAGGTTAGGGACAAGGGCAGACAGAGGTTTGGAGTAGGTATGACTGGTATTGATGCTGGAAAGTGTGAGCAACAGGGTGTCGGCATATGTGAGTTAGTATAGTTTTCCATGGTATGGGGCAGAGACTGCAAAGGCCATCTCACCATACTTACTGTAGTTCTAGTTCTTGGAATAGATAATGGATCTAGGTCTAAGGATCTGAGGGAATGGGCGTTTGTGCAAGGCACCAAGAGGGAAGTTAAGGATTGGGGCACTAGATTCAGAATTGTACTATGTGTAATACAACCAAGTAATAGATCCCGAACAGCAGATGTGGAGAGCCAGCCTAGTTTGGAATAAAGGGTGCAATGATGAGTAAAACAGTTACATGCAAGGGCAAAATGACTTATTGTTGTATGCAACATCCCATTTTCTTAGGAGAGAGGTACAGTAGAAGCATTTGCAAAGACAGGTAGGCCATAGGACAATTTGGGGAGAAGAAATCTGCACACTAAGGCAACATGTGCAGTGGAGGAGAGATTAGGACTGGTGTGGAAAGCTAGGACATGACTTTTACAGCTTTTCTAATGGAGGTTAAATGAGAAGAGAAGTCTAGAGAGGGGTCAAGGGTTACACCAAGGTACCTGCATGAATTTACATTGTCCGGGGGGATCCATTCTCACAAACCATGCTTAGTGGAATATGATTGTTTTTTAAACACTAGGCAGTTCCAAAACACATAGCTTGAGATTTGACAGGATTAATCAAAAGCCCATTTTCCTTAAGCCTGGTTAGAATGGCCTGTAAGTCTACAGAAAGGATGCTATTGATGCCAGTGATATTCTGTTCACATGTATAGAAGACCAGGTTATCTACTTATAGAAGAGGGGTGCTGTTTAGAAAGCAGTAATGAATAGTGTTGCTATGATTGGAGAAAGGTACTGGCCTAAGTATGTGGAACACCGATGGTGTAAGGTACATTGTCTGAGAGAGTGGTGCCAACCCTAACAGGTTGTTATCTATTGCTAAGGTGCTTGAACCACAACAGGGCATATGCAGATATCTCCAGGGTATCTAGTTTACTACAAAGGAGAGAGTGATCCACCATATCAAAGGCCTTTGTGAGGTCAATGAAAACTTCTCTTGAACATTTGCCTTGATCCAGGGAGTTAGAGATACTGTTAATTAAAGTAAGTAGAGCAGTGGTAGTGCTATGACATGAGCAAAAATCATGTTGATCAGGTGTGGCTGCTTAAGGTGTAGGACGCACGCTGCTACACGCTCCTGTGTTTGTGGAGTTAGACACAGGAAGTAGGGTAACACTGTGTGAAGTTTATTATTATAAAAGGTATGCCATTAGTGCCTTATACTGTGTGTAACCTTTTCAGAAAATCATACTTCTCTTCCGTCCTAATAAGTTTGTTTGCCCTTCCTCTCTCTGTTTCCCCCGCAGGGAGCTACTGCTGCTACAGCATAGCGAGCACTATGGACAGAGGATAGAGGACCAAAAATTGGAGAGGGCCAGTTGGTCAACTAAGGAAGGGCTTACTGCTTCACTTGACTAGCAGAATTGCATCTGGCCCAGGAAAAAAGAAGTGTATTTCAGCAGCTATCGCTTTTGGTATTTGTTTAGCTGGAGAGTCTGGAGAGCTGCAACAATCAAAGGAACATTTACTCATCTCTTGTTTTTATTTAAATCTCCATTTCACTCAGTTAAAAAACCTGTATAGAGGATTTTTGTGTTTGTCCAGCCCTGTTCAGTTCAGTTTAACAGTCTTGTAGATTTGAATATTTTATATATATATATATTTTTTTTTTTGTTAGTTTTGCACCGCTTCCAGCAGCATGGTCACGTGATCAGTCATCTTAAAATTGCGCATGCACTGAGATTTGAGTCTCTGTCTCTCTCTGCATCATTGCCACTGCAGCATTCATGTGGTCAGTCTCAGATCACAGGCCTACACTAGATCACAGGCTGGAATTTGCTGAACCTGCCGAAAAGCCATTTAATTTACCCGATTTTGCCAAAAGGCAGTAAAGCTCACAGAAAGTTTCATTTTTTGCGCTAAGTCTAGATTGCAAGTACCTTTCTGGTGGAGGTATAGGTTTACGTGGATGGTGTTATTCAGTGGCCATTAGCCAAGAACTGCAAGAAGCTCTCAGAGGTCTTCTCCTCTTTGTGTTATTGTGCTACCTGATAAAAAGTAAGCTTAGCTTTTTATTTTGAACTTAGGGATGGTAACTGAGGTCATAGTGGGTATGAAGGCCTTGGAGGAATTATTTTATATTGTTTTAATTGTTGAATATATTTGTCATATGTTGTTATGAGTATGCCCATACATTTTAAGCACTAAAACTGTTATTTTAATTATTTTAGTGCACTGTTTGAGGAATAGGTGTTGGACCACACACATCAATCACGCCAGCTTGTTACAACTGAGTGCAGCAGTGAGGAATGTGCCTAGAGATTATTTGGGGGTCTTTTTTCACTGAAACAAACAACTGCTCTTACAAGAGATCTCTTTTTGGCATTAAAACCATCCCATGACTATTCTCCACTCATGTTGTCAATGGAGCTTGGTGGTTATGAGTGGTAACCTGCTTAAATTATTTTACAGCACCTTGGAACTGAGGGTAAAAGAAAGCCTGAGAGACTGCAATAATAAAGACTGTCCTATTTTTATCTTTGGGCCTCTTTTAACTGTTGCAAGATATTTTCTCTGAAGTGTGTACACTAGAAGGGACTGTTGCAATGAGAAGATATAGCTCCTTGTATTGAACAAACTCAAGAAATGATAAATCTAAATTGCCTGGTCTATTTTTGGTTTACTGTATTGTAAAATACATTAAAAAAAAAACAAGTTAAGCTAGCAGCCAAATTTACTTCAGGATTCTAAAGCACTTTAGCACTTTCTGGATTCACCCTGGATATTGGATGTTGGATTTATTCACTTTATAATTCTGCGCTAACTAGGTTAATTTAGTATACTTTTTAATATTTCTGCTATTTCTTGAGTATATAGTACATCTGTATATTTTTGTGTTGGAACATAAAACAGTTGCACTTTATATAGCATTTTAGCCAGTAAGATGTATACACATAGTGGCAAGGAAATTGGTACCAGTCAGAATAAGCTCTCTAATAAGAAAAAAAGAAGAATGGGTGTATCTTTTCACATGAGCTTACAATAGCCTCTACCACCTCATCAACCCCTGTTGAAGCAGTTAGAGCTTGCTCATTGCCTCAATATATAAAGGAAGAGATGATGCTAGATTTCAGGGATAGTTTTGATAGAATAGATACGCCCTCCATCCCTACCCCCACCACCCCAATGCAGGAGGGTGAGGATGCTAAAAGGAACATAGATTCTAATGGTTTACTGCACCCTTTGGGGGCTTCTGACTTTTTTCAACCCAGTATAACTCCCTTTCAACATAGTGATAAATCTAGACAGTAGCTTGATAGTTTCAAGAGTCTCAGTGAATGCCCCCCCAGAACAAGGTACCCAAACAGAAGGAAAATTATTGATTATTTTGCTTTACTTAAAAGTAAAAGCAAAATAGCTGGAGACTCAAACTGCCAACAGACAAGTATTGTTGGGGAAAAGATTGCTGAACAGGCTGATACAACACCAGTGAGGGCTGTAGAGCCTTTAGAACAAGGGCAAGAAATGTCTCTCTTTCCCACGGGGCTAACCCTTTTTAGCCCATTAAATCTATTTAATAATGAACAGCCTATTTCTGTACATTCAGAGGCATCTTCTATTTTGGCTGGGTAACCAGATAAAGTTTTTGAAAAATTAGATGCAGAAGTAAATAAAATAAATTTAGCCCCTGAATTTTTAGCCCAATGTCCAGACACTCTTTTGATTTACACTTTTAAAGCACTGGTCCATCCAATTATGGTGAATATTGTGCTTTTGGAAGCTTATAAAGAAATAAAACAATATATTGGAAATATATCAGTACTGTTTTCTCAAAGATTTAATGAGTTAGTAGAGAAGATTGAGCTTATTAGCATGAAAAATGAGTAGAGAGTAGATAATTGCTTACTCCTCTCTATCCATATTCCATTAACCACACAAAAAAAAAGAAAAAAGACAGGAACTCAAAAAACAATAAGAACAAGACTCTACTTAAAAAGAAATCAAACAAAAAAAAGTAAGGAAAAACCAAAAGATAATTGATGTTAATACACAAATTGAACCTACTACTAAATCTTTAAATGTCACTTTATTAGCCCCTAGGGAACAAGGCGCTCTAGAACAAAATTCTACTAGTATACCAACTTGTGTCTTAAATGACAATGAACAAGATAAATATTAAGTCCCGGAAAAAATAGACAATAAGGAAGGATCTTCAGTTGTTAAAAAGTTAATTTCCATGCCAAAAGTTAATGAGAATAAAGAGGCTCCTTCTGTAAGTTCCAGGGTAAAAATTACCAAAAAAAAAAGAGTCTCACTCAATAAATCAAACAATCGTTATTGGGGAAGAAGTGGTATTTAAATTAGAAAATATTTTTATGAAATCTTTGAAACATAAAAAAATTACAGAAGTTAATAGAACATCTTAGTGTCAAATTGGAACTTTCTCGGGTGTCTTAGGCTCCCTTATATGTCTTCCGAGATAATAAGGCCCCTTCTAACCCAGTATACTTGCTGCTTCCTAATATGGAAGTAGTAAAACAAATATGGGCCAAACAACAATGACTGAATAGTCTTGGAATCTTAATTTCATCACCAGTTACATGGGTAACAATATGGAAATACACTTATAATAATAACATGCAGGATATATGTTTCTCAGCAGAAATTATCCATGCTTCTTTGGAATTGTTAAACTGGAATTTTGATGATCAAAACTTAGTAAAGACCTTGACCATTTTTGGCATCAGTCGGATTGAGGGGGAAATCCAACTATGCTGATATCCTTTGTGCAGGCACCATTGGCCACTATTCTCAAAATGAAAATTAGTCCAGCTAATTTGGAATCCATCACAAGGGTTCACTGTGGTGAAAATGAGACATAAATTGACATTACAGTGAAAACCACTGAATTATATGAATATTTACTTTTACATACTGAATAACTGGATAGGGCTAATATTTTCCTTGTATCCTTTTCTGACCTTAAATTTTGTACCCACATGGATGGGAACAGTTGTAATAGCTCCTGACTAAAGTGTGAGTCAAATAAAACTTTTTCTTTATCTATGGACCCTCCAGCTAATTCAACCGGTGCCAGTTTCCTTTCATGGAATATTGCCGGATTTGGCAGTAAAATGGCAGATGCCAATTGGGTTGAGTTTGTACAAAGATTTGACATTTTATTATTCCAGAAGATGTTGGCAGTTAAAGATATTACTAATAATGGCTATGATGCACCTTGCATCTATGCTGCAAAGGACAACCAATATGGTAGACCCAAAGGTGGCTTGGCACTCCTTGTCAGAATAGACAGGGTATACAGGTGTTGGATTTTGCCTTTCCATGTGAAGAATTTGCATTGAGTATTATACAATGGGATAACAGCATCTTTCTTATTGCAAATGTGTATATCCCACCACGTTATTATTCAATACTGTCATATGATTTTTGGACTAAATTTACTGATGAAGTTGAATCCTTTTAAAGCATCAGGTTGACACGGTCTTGATTGCAGGAGATTTTAACTCTCATATAGCAAATTTTAACAACTTAGCAACACTGCAATCTGACATGTATTTGGGGGACCTTGGTGAAAGAAACTCCTCTGATAAAGTTGTTAATGAAGCAGGGAAACAACTTATAAAATGTATTATGGATTACAACTTGTTAATTCTTAATGGCAGAATGGAAGGTGATGTGGAGGGGCTATGCACTTTTTATGCTGCCTCGGGCCAAAGTACTATAGATTATATACTAATTTCCCTGGAAAGTCATAACCTTGTCAAAAATCTTTGTATACATATGCGATCAGAAAGTGATCATGCAGTATTTTTATTACCAGTATTAACAATTGAGAATGAACACTCTTCTGTTGAAAAATTTAATCATTTGAGGGCCCTGGTTTCTGCAGGGTGCTCTAAATTATCCCTTACTCTGAAAAACAGAGAAAGAGTGGGAGACGTTATTCACTCGCCAACTATGACCCATCTGTTTTCATCTGCAAAAAGTCAAATTCCAGCGAAGCAACTAAATGAAAAACTAGAACCTTGTTAGCAGTGCATCAGTAAAAAGATTTGTTCTACAGCAGGAAATAATCAGGTTGCCTTTTGATTTGATAGGCAATGCAAAGTGGAAAAAAGCAATCTAGAATGATTAATTAGATTTACAAAAAAGAATCCAGTGAAGGAGAATTTAATAAAACTGAATACAGCAAGAAAAGCTTATAAAACATTTTTGAGACAGAAAAAATTAGACTTTATGCAAAGACAGTGGCAGCTGATGTATCAAATAATAAAAGCTAATGACTCTAAATCATTTTGGCTTATGGTTTCCAAAGTGGTTACTATGTTTTCTTCCTCCCTTGCTATTTATATCCCAGAGGACACATGGGTAAAGTATTTTAAAAAATTGTTCATGTCTGATAATCCTGCTACAGTAAGTAGCATCCCAGAGTGGATGCTTTCTAGTACTTATCTTCCCTTAGTCTTTACACTTGGTGAGACTGAACAGGCAATATTGCAACTGGCCAATAATAAAGCCCCAAGTCCGGATACTATTCCAGGAGAAATTTATAAAGACCATCTGAACTAGTGGGAGCCTTTCCTAACTAACTTTGTCAATGTTTGTTTAGCGGAAAAATACATTCCACAGTCATGGGTCAAAAACATAATTGTACCACTCCATAAATAAAGATCATATAATATTCCATCAAACAATCGTCCCATCAGCTTAATCAATATCAGCTGCAAAATCTTTTCACAAATTTTGTTGAATAAACTTCAAGGTGGATAGAAGAATGTAGTCCACTGTTTAAATTCCAAGCTGGATTTTATCATGTTTTTTTCCACCATTGATAACATTTTCCTGGTAGCTCATTTGCTTGAAAAGTATTGTTTACTCAGAAAAATGAAACCGTATACCTTGTTTATTGATATTGCAGCAGCATTCTATTTGGTGGTTACAGAGAGCTTATGGGACACCCTAATAGCTAGAGGAGTTCTCATAAATTTTTTAATTCCTATTTATCTATTGCATTGTAACACTTTAACTACAGTAAGATATGATAACAAAGACACTTTGTTGGAATATTTTGTGACTAATAAGGGAGTTAAGCAGGGCTGCCTTTTGGCTCCCCTGTTATTCAGTATTTGCATTGATTCTCTATTAAATTTTGATACTTCTTTACCTTTAGACTCCCCCAAAATTAATAATTTGATTCTTTTTTCCCTTTGCCCTATTGAGCTTCAAAGGAAAATAAATCAGATCCAAGGTAAATGTGAAAATCTTAATTTAAAAATTAATCTAAAAAAACACTAAAATAATGATTTTTGGCACTCACTCACATCCTTCTAACTTTTATCTTGGTGACAGTCATATAGATATTGTATCTTCATACATTTATCTAGGAGTTACATTTTCTTCGAATGGTTCATGGACTTCCCATATTAAGGAACAAGTAAGTAAAGCAAAACATATTGCTAAAGCCTTTCAGTGCTTTAATTTTAAGTATGGAGGTCTGTCAGTGACTCCAGCACTTATAGCAGGCAAGGCCAAAATTGTTCCTATCCTTGCATATGGCTCTGAGATTTGGGCAACCAAATATTACTCTAATCTTGAACTACCCCATCATATTATTACAAATCTTTATTGCAGCTACTGAGTCATACATCTAATTCAAATGCGAGATAAGAGTTAGGCCGAATTCCAATAGCATTCGTTCTAAATTTGTGTATAATTTCTTGTTGATTATAGATAAATAATGCATAGAATAGCATCCCATTAGCCTGTTTAAATGAAAAAAAGACAATGGTATGCAAATGGAGTTTTCCTCATGGTTGAAGGAAATGATTCACATTTAAAAAAAAATTGATGCTATTCATCTTTGAAAGGATTACCAAGCAGGCATTTCAATTGCCGTGTCACATAGAACAAGGCTTAAAACCAAAATTTTTTCTTTAGCTCAAGATTTACAAATGCATCAAGTGAGACAGCAAAAATGGACCATTTGGGTCAGTCAAATAAAATTTACTCATATGTTACAAACTATCTCACATTACACATTTTGCCAGAACAATGAAATGCAATTACTTCGGCAAGGCTAGGCTTAGTAACCTCTAAATTTTCATACTTTAATCAACATAGTTCTGTTTCAACATCTGCGGGACTCATATACCCACATAAAAATGGTTTCCAGGAACTGTTGCCCCAAGTTGTATTGCAGTGCCCTTTGTATAATACTCAGAGAGATAAAAATCTAGAAGATATCTTGATTAGATCTGCAGATACAAACTATGATATATTGTTTATACTAATGCACCCAAGAGAAAAAGAAGAAGCTGTAATAATTGCAAAATGTATTGCTGCTATAATTAGCTCCAAAAGAAAAAGGCACTTAGCCTCAAAATCTAGGTGTTGTGATATTGGAAATTAATTTCCATAATAGAGAGATATAGCACATTTTATGGTCTATCATTTTTTTTTATTAATAAATATGCTTAATGTTATTAGAAGCATATGTTGTGAACTAACGCCTGTAGTAGAGAGAAATTCCTTGCTGCTAACTAATTTTAATCTGGCATTATAAATGTGTATTTATGGTGTATTTTTTAATATATGGAAGATGTAGTATATGTACTAATTTGGATCATTGTTTTGAGCTTGTTTAATAAAATTGTCATATGTTTTAAATGTGCTATTTGTGTACACTGTTGTAAAGTCCAAAACATTTGTGTCTTGGAAGAACAATAAACTACTGAATTAAACTGCTGAGTAGGGCAGAGGAGATTATAATTAGAGCGGTAGAAGGTGAGTTGAACATCACCGATTTTCTCAAGAATCTTGGCCAAGACAGGTAGGATGGCAATAGATCTATAGTTGATGATTACCTTGCAGTTCTCTTTTTTGAGTACAGGCACTATGTTAGCCATTTTCCAAACAGTTGGGATGAAGTTAGAGGTAAGGTAAAGACTGAAGATTCTAGTTAGGGGATTTGCAAGTTCCCATGCAGCTAGTTTGAGGAGTTTAGACTCAATACCATCCAAGCCTGCCGATTTAGATGTAGGGATCTGTTTTAAGAGTTTGTAAACCTTAGGGACATTAACACATTTGAAGAGGAAGGGAGGGTGTTGCCCTATGGGAGTAGGTGGGGAAGGAGTCTGGCTATTCAAGTTGGTATTGAAGGCTTAAGTGTACTCAGAGAGGTCAGAGAACAGTTTTTTGAAAGCACTGGAAATAGTAAGGGAGTTATTGCAGTTTACACCATCAATCTCAAAGTCGGGGGGCGGGCTGGCGGTAGGGCAGTCATGTCCAATAGATATTTTGAGGCAGTTCCAGTACAGACAGGGGTTATTGTGAGAGGAGGCTGGTTGATCATGGAAGAAGCTACTTTTACCCAGCTGAATGGATCATTTGCATTTATTTCTGAGGGTTCTATAAGTGGACCAATCAGAGGGGGGGTTAGCTGTCTTGAAGGAGGCCCATATTCTATATTTCTCTTTTATTAGGGATAAGAGAGGGCAAGTTAACTGTTTAGTTTTACGTCCATGGACTATTCTAGTGGTGATAGGAGCAAATTGATTCTGCAGGCTGTTGAATGTTGTATTAAACTAGGAGACAGTTTTATTAATGTTGGAGGTATCCCATAGATAAAACCAATCAGCACAAGCCACTTCAGATTTAAATAGAATAGAGTTCAGGTGAGAGAAATCTGGAAAGTGGATTACATGATGAGGGGCTTTTGGGATTTTAACATGCCACACACAGAAAACTGGGGAATGGTTGCTTATGGAGTTAGGGAGAACACTAGAGTAAGCAGTCTTATCTACTTGGGAGACCGGTATCCAATCAATTTGGGTGGCACACTGCCCCTGTTTGGAGAGTCTAGTAGTGAAGAAGATAATTTGGGCAAGAAAGAGTTTATTTAGGGATAGATCAACAGAATGTTTATTACATCTAAGCCAGTCTATAGTGAAATCACTGAGGATAATGAAATCATTATTATTCAGATAGGGGCTTATGATATTCATTAAGGTAGGGAGTCTTTGGAGGCTGGAGGTAGGAGGGAAGGAGGGAGGTAGACACAGAATATATTGAGCTTATTAGAGTTACCCAATGTTAATAAGCCATGGCATAGTTCAAGAGACAACCTCAAGGGAGATAGTGGGGAGTTAGGAATGGTGAAGTTAAGGTGAGACTTAAAGTGTATCATTGTACCACCACAACTTTTAGAAGAGGACCTATCACATCTGATGAAGCTATAGCCTAAGATAGTGCAGAGACCATCAAGTATTGAAAGCTTGAGCCATGTTTTGGAGATGCATAGTATTACAGGCTGATAATGAGAGGTCCAGATGGTGAGTTCATTCTCATTATGTAGGAGGCTCCTGATATTGAGGTGATGGAAGCCTCCCTGCACCCCTCACCCTCTGATTGTCAGCCTCATATTAATTGAATATGTTTTGCTGGTCCCTAGTGGCATCCCCCCACCCTCTGATCACCGGCCCCATATTTATGGAATGTTTCCCTGGTGTCAAGTGGCACCCTCCTTCAATCACCAGCTCATATTAATTTCTTAAATGTGATCATTTAAGAGAGAGATAAAGAAAACTGTCCCTCAATGTTTTTTTCTCTTTAGAGTTGTAAAAAAGAAAACAGTCCCTCACAAATATGACCCCCACCCTGCCCTCCCACTCAGCACCCACCACCACGTACCCCCCACAGCCTCACTTAACTGAACATGTCCCAGGGTGAAGATCCACTCCTCAGTTGAATATGCATCTTGCTGCTGGAACTCACAGCAGCAATATGAGAAACTAAGTTAAGGTAGGTTCAATGTATTTCAATGGGGTTTTAAACACTAAGGTATCACTTTGTCATTTTTGAATATTTTCACCCCAAAGCTTCAACATGGCCTTTTTGGGATGCCACCTGATGACCGTTGGTGGTAGAATTATGTGAATCAGGCCAAAAAGTTTATTTTGTGGTCCTTGTTGAAATCACCTTTTGGATGGGATTTGAAAATTTTCTAAAAATGCAGAATTGGAGAATATAGACCCACTCACCAGATATAGTTTTAATAATTTAATCAAAAATTATGTACAATATGTGCTCTGAAAAATTGGTTTATTTCCACCCTTTATCAGCATTTCACAGTTATAACATACTGTTTCATCAGGATCTATACTGCGGATATATGCTCTACCCTAAAGGCACTTTCTGTATACATCAACTATTACCTTCAACCACTAGTGGTAACAACACAATCCTATTTAAAGGACAGTTAGGACACCATCCAACTGTTAGAAGACATTAATAGAGATGGGCTTGTAACACCAGACTGTATTTTAGTAACATTGGATTTTAAAGATTTGTATACCAGCATACCACACAAGATAGGCCTAGAAGCACTAAAAGAAAAACCTGAAGACAGAGAATCTGATAGAAAACCAACAAATGAATTCTTATTGGAACTTGCAGAGTTAGTGCTAACAAAAAAATACTTTTAAATTTGACAACCAATTTTATTGGCAGAAAAAAAGTACTGCATGGGGTCCTCTATGGTGCCCAGCTATGCTAATATAGTGATGGATAAATTTGAAAAATAATTTATATATAACAATACCAACCCATACAAGCCCAACATCACATGTTGGAAAATATATATTGATGATTGCTTTTGCATTTGGAAAGGACCTGTGGAACATTTAGACACATTCTTAGAGTACCTAAATAACTGCACAGAGTACTTTGTTTTTTATGACATGATAAACATACAATAAATTTCTCTGACTTACAAATTACAAATATTAACATGACATTTAAAACAAATGTATACAGAAAACCAATGGACAGAAATGTGCTGCTCCATGCCAACAGTTTCCATAAGAAATCTGTTATTGAGAACATCCGCTATGGGCAGCTCACTTGAATCAAGAGAAACTGCACAGATAGCGATACTATGTAGAGGCAGCAGATGAACTGATAGATCATTTCAGAGAAAGGGGGTACAAAGGAAAGGTACTAACTGATGCCAGAATAAAATGTGATGCTAGAGAAAGGACAGATTTGTTTAAAACCGTGACAAAAGAAAATTGCAACAAACAGAATTACAGTATCACTCAACTTTTCAGCCCATTTCAATATGATTAAATCTACAATTATGAAACACTGGGATATTTTGCAAGCTAACCAACAAGGGGAACAGACCTTTAAAGAAAACCCCCTAGTCACCATGAAAAAACTATATCACGTAGCGATAGGTTATGTCATGCTATGTATAAACAACCAGAACCAGAATATGAGATCTTTGAAGGAAAGACAAAAATTATTGGCAACTATCCTTGTGGTAGGTGCCAAAACTTCAATAGAACAAGAACAACGACAACTGTTTACAATCCATACAGAGATGATCATATTGAGATCAAACAACTCATTACATGCCAGACTGATCAAGTCATTTATGTCCTAAAATGCCCCTGTGATTTATACTACATAGGACCAACTTCTAGATCCCTAAAGACTAGGCTGAATGAACAAAGAAGTGATATAAGAAGAAGGGACCAAGAATCAGTGGTAGCAAAACATTACATAGAAAACAAACATAGCCTATCAATGTTTTGATTTATAGGACTAGAAAGAATTGATACACCACCAAAAGGTGGAAATCTCCAGAATATTCTCCTTAAAAGAGAGGGATTTTGGATAGACAGATTTGGTACCCTAGACAAACGATATGGAAGCAATGAAGAAATTGTATGGTCTGAATCTGTTGAGTGACAGTGTGTCTGCCATTATGTAGCAAACATATAGACACATCTTGGACTTGCTTCTTGATAGACACCTTGATACAGGCTGACCACTTTGGGGATCATCAGAGTTTCCTGATGGTACCCCTTTGTGGCCACCCCTAAAAGTGTTGATTACATTTTGGGTGGGTTCTCAGTGGCACCTGATGTCCCAGTTCAGCCATCTGGGTTCCTTTATATTCAATCAAATAAATCTACTCTTGACTTATATACCTAAACCTGTCAATATTGATAAGGTAGTGTTACCTTATGCATGAAAGATTGGTAGAAGTACATTATATACAAATTAAGGATTGTTGTTCTGCGATCCTGTTATAAATACCTACAAAACACTAAACTTAGAAATATGCAGAACCCAGTGATAAAAACATAGAGAAGAGAAAAACAGAAAAAAGTCACAAAAGTGTGTAAGTATGAAAAACAGAATACTGCACATGACAAAAGAAAACACATGCATTTTCACCTGCAAATAAACAAGAAATCTTCAGCGTTAGCTCTAACCAATGAGAAGCCACAAAGAGGGATATGGGCGGAGCCCCATCCTTCAAAAAGCACTGCACCATAGCAAAATGGCACCTACAGTATAGCCAAAGATTGTTAATACTCCACCTTAAGAGGAGCTGGTAAGCTACTAAAACAATTATTTATTAAGATTACGTAACAAGAAAAACAAACAAAATGTAACTTGGCTTCCAATGTTGGTTTAGAGAGGACTTTGATGTGTAAAAATTAATGAAAAACATTGTTTTGCTGACACTGTTATTTTTACAGCACAAAAAAAAAAACAAAAGCAGTTAATTCACCCTACAGTAGGTACATAGCTAAGTCCAAGAATGGGAAAATAGTTTTAAAACCAAGTCCAGAACTCATAGGTGAACAAGTGTCATCAAATGTATGAGTGAAAAAATTAACACAGTGCATGACACAAGAAAACGCTAATATTTTTGGTTGTAAAAGAGCAACAAATCTTTAGGATTAACTCTAACCAATGAAGGGTTGCCACAAAGCTAATGTGCAGTGTTCAAACCTCTATAAAACAACGTCATAGAAAAATGGATCCTATAGCTAAAGATTATTACAATGCTATCTGAGAAGAGCATGCACGCTTCCTATAGAACTAGCTACTGAGTCTAATGGATGGAAAAAGCAAACTAAATGAAACTAAACTCATTATGTTGGTTCAGAGTGGACTTTGAAGTGAAAGACCAGTGAGAAATAAGAGATAGTAAAAGTGAATGTCATTTTTAAATAGCACTCAATCTGTTGATATTGACATCAAATATTTTCTAAATTATTGACTAAACCAAGAGTTAAGAGCATCCAACTGATTTTTTAGATACACATGAAAGGAAGAAGCTAGAAGATTTTCCATATACGAAGGGAACATCATACCAAGGTAAATCAAATTCAAGTATACCAGATGGGCTGTTATCATTAGTTTTCTACATAAATTGATGTAATAGTATAAAATGTTAATTTCCCTTGTTTTTCTTTGATTTATTTATGACTGAATACATACAGCTCCAAGTGGTGGCATAAAAACTCTTACATAAAAGGAATTAAAAACAATTTCAATAATAAGACCAGGTAATGAAATTTTACAATTTAGAAACACCTATTGTAACAAAAAGGGATATATAAAGTTAATGAATATTTATATTTTGTTATTTCCTATTATAGAAACAAACAGTACACAGAAAGAATGCACAAATTGAATTGGAGCTATTTCACTAAGGTGGGAACTATTTAAATTTTGTAATTACAGTATATATATAGAGGCGTTCATGTGATTTTCTAAAACATATCATATTAATTTCTTCTAAAAATATGTAAGAGCTGATGAATTTAACTTTTTTGAATGATAAAAGAAAATAGTATAAGGGTTGTGTGTTTACCACTAGGATTATCATGTCTATAGACTTATTAATATGCTATTTGTTTACTTATTTAAAATATAGATCCTGATGAAGCAGTGTGTTATAACTGCAAAACGCTGATAAACAGTGGAAATAAACCAGTTTTTCTGAGCACATACTTTACATAATTTTTCATAAAATTATTAAAACTATATCTGGTTAGTAGGTCTATATTCTCCAATTCCACATTTTTAGTCTACTTGAGGTCTTTTGCAGTATGATCCCTCCCGGAGTTTTCTCTTTTACCCTATAGGCACCTGGAGGGCCACACTGCCACACTGTGGTTTATTTGAAAATTTTCACCACCATTGTTCATGACATGGGGTCATGAAATGGTTATGTTGAAAATTTGGAGTCATAATATGCAAAAATGACAGTTACGATTGTACATTGAAATTTTTCTACACTTGCTCATAACTTCAGTAATTTTAAATATTTTGACCCCAAATTTTCAGCATAGCCATTTGTTCACACCACATCATGAATGGGACAACTGTCATTTTTCAAATCCTGCCAAAAATGTGTTTTTGTACCTGTGGCATGGAATGATGTTTCAATGGTGTGGAATCACATTTCAATGGGGATTTGAAAGGTTTACCAAGAGGATTTGTAAGGTGGGGTAATAAAAAGGCTATGCTGAAAACTTAGTGTACAGATACAATGCAATTAGGTTATGACTGAACACTGCAGTATTTAAACATTCACACATACGTTTGCTAATTTTCAATATTTTGACTCCAAACATTCAACATACCCATTTTTCCCCACCACCTCATAAACATGACAGGTGTTTTTTTAAATCCTGAATGAAACATCTTTTCACACTTGTCATTCAAAATGACATTTTGGCCAATATACTATAAATTATACATGTTGGGCCAGATATTCAAAAGGGTTGCGCCATGCAGACCAAAGATTCTTTCTCGCCAAGTCAAACTGCTCCATTCTGCGATATTCAGCAGGAGGCGGTTGCGCCACAGAAAACATGCTGAGCAACAGCACAATGCAAATGAATGCATGCTCAACTGGAGGGAAGGAACCATGCATAAACTGCACAGCCGATATTCAACCCGGGTGTGCAGGATGTCTGGACCCCAACCTGCGCTGCAGGGCGTTGAGCCAAAAAAAGCTTAAGTCAAGGGCCACCCATAGGTGAGCTGCTGTATTGCAGGGTGCAACACAGCAGCTGCCACCTGTGGCTGGCCCAACCCAATCCCTGTGCCCCAGCCCGATCACGGGCATAGTGTCCCCACCAGCCGATCGCGGCATCAATATAACACCTCCCATTCCTTATTCCCTGGTGGCAGTGGACTGAATTGCCCGATCGCGGGTGGTATCTTTAAAAACACCCCGAACATAGCCCTGGTGGCTATTGACCCCACCCTACTCACAGCCCCACCACCGGCCCCGGCCCGGCGGTGGCAGCATCCCATCCGCCTGCTGCCCCACCACCCACCGACTGACAGCCCAATAGGCTGCATGCCCATTGGTGCAGAGCAAGAGCCAATGGCGTGCAGCCCGCCCTCATGACAGTCAGGTGTGAATGATTCATTCACAAACTGGACTGTCATATACCAGCTGGGCTGCATGCCCATTGGCTCTTGCTCTGCACCAATGGTGTACAGCCGCCAGGCTGTCAGTCAGCGGGGGCGCGGGCAGCAGGCAGGGGATGCTGCCACCCGCCAGCTGGCCGGGAGGAGCGGAGTGGTGGGGCTTTGTGGGTGGTAGGTGGGGGCAATAGCCACCAGGGCTATGTTCAGGGGATGTTTTAAAGATACCGCCACGATCGGGCATCGGTCCACTGACCACCAGGGAATATGAACGGGGTTAAAGATTCCACCCTCGATCGGGCATTTTGGTCCACTGGACCACCAGGGAATATGAACGGGGGGTGTTTTTAAACATACTGCCTGCGATCAGGCATTTCGGTCCACTGGACCACCAGGGAATATGAAGGGGGAGCCACATTGATACCCACGATCGGGCTGGTGGGGGGGACACTATGCCTGCGATTGGGCTGCAGGGGGCATCGGTCCCCGATGGCTGCTGCCTGGCAGGGGGCCAGGCGCAAGTCCTCGGGGATCAGCGCACCTACATGCTAATGGCATGCAAATGGGGCTATAATGACATGCAAATGGCCCCCCTGCACCTTGCATGTATTATAGCCCCATTTGCATGTCACCTTTTGAATATCGTGGATTTGTGCATGGCGCACTGGTACTTGCGCCAGCGCAAGTTGACTGCTCCACTCTGTCAACTTGCGCTTGTGCAAGTTCCACTGCGCCATGCACAGTGGCTGTGGCTTGGGAGCGATATTCAAAGGAGTTGCTCAATAGCGCAACTCCTTTGAATATCACCCGGGACACACCCCTGCGCATCTATTTTGTGCAGTGCAAGGACTTGTGCCTTTGAATGGTGCAGTTTGAATATCCAGCCCGTTATGTTTATTGTTTATAAGGGCACTCATAAAATGACTATCTTGAAAATTTGGAGTCAGAATTTAAAAAAAAGAATGTGTCTAGATTGAATTTGTCAGGAGTGAATGTATGAAGAGAGAATGTGTGAAGAGTGAATTTGTAAAGAGTGAATGTGTACTGAATGTGTGAAGAGTAAATGTGTGAAGAGTGAATGTCTAAGGAGTGAATGTGCCAGGCTCTGCACTTCTTTAGGTGAATGGAGTCTTCCCATAGCACACAGCTCACATGGCCCTGCATGTCTCCACCTGTTCACACATCATTGAAATCTTCATCTTCCCTCTGGTCTGAAGCAGCCTTTCACTTTTTACAGCTACAGCAATACTACTTTTTTGCAGCCATATTGGCTCTGATCAGAGTTTGTTCTCTCACATGGTGTTATCAATAGGGGTTGTTACTGATATTGTTTTAGTAGGTTGGTTGGTAAAAATATCAACAGCTGCCAAGGGTATCACTATATGTTAATTAATTCTGCATCATTTGGCACACTTGGTATTTCCTCCTTTTCTTTTAGGTCAAAAGTTCCAGGTAGTATTGCATATATCTTTTGGACTATATAATGAAATGTGACATGATAGCCTGGATGTCTAGGTTTTTTGTAGCAACATGTTTTTAATTTTTTGGCAATAACTAATATAATAAGGATAGGATGCTAACCAGGGGCAGGGGAGTGGCTTTATATATAGCTGATGGTATAACAGCGGAATCCATGGATACTTCCAAGTGGGGAACTTGTGAAGTATTGTGGGTAACAATTTACCCTACACATAAAAAACAAAGTTCAGTTTAGGATTCATTTATAGACAACCCTCAAGTACTCCACTAGAAGATTCCCTTTTATCTGAATTTATGGAACATTTGGCAAGCTTAAAGAAGGTTATATTGCTGGGGGATTTTAATCTCCCTGGAATAAATTGGCAAACCCTCCAAGTAAAGTCTAAAGTTGAGTCAGACTATTTAGAATTGTTTAACCTGGCTGGATTGGAGCAGTATGTGTCTTGTAACACTAAGGGCAATCATATTTTATACTTGGTACTAAGCAACTTGGGTGACATGAACAAGAACTGTTCTGTTTTGCCACCACTGGGCTCAAGTGACCATTTAATAGTCAAATTTAGCTATATGGGTCAAATAGGAGACAATACCAGTAAAACAACAATCTATAGGTATGACAGGGCTAATTTTGATGGCATGAGAAAAGACTTGGGCAATTGGAATTGGGAAAATGATTTTGAAGACGCTACTCTGCCATGTATGTGGAACAAATTGCTTTCCAAAATAAAGGACCTGGTACAGACGTATGTGCCTACTATAGATAAGTACAGTACAGTTAAAAAAAACCTCCCCCTCAGATGACATCTTCAATTAGGAGGGCTAACAAGAAAAAAATAAAATATTCCGGATGGCTAAATTAAGTGGGGATTAAACTAGTTGGGCAAATTATAAAAAATGCTTAAGAACTACCAAAAAGAGTATCCAACGGGCAAAAAGAAAGTACAAGTTTAACCTAGCAATAAAAGTTAAGGATAATTACAAGTCTTTTTACTCTTATATTAATAACAAAAAGGGTACAACTAAAAACATTTGTCCATTTTGAGCCAGGAAGGAGCAGTTATAACCAATAACCAGAAAATGGCAAAAGTTTGTAACAACTATTTTTTCACAGTGTTTAACCAAGGGTCAGTAACAACTAGGTCCCAGTATAGCAAACTATAGTAGACTATAGCATTACCCTAGATAGTCTTGAAGTGGGAAGAAAATTGAAATTGCTAAATCAGAATAAAGCACAGGGCCCAGACGATCTTCATCCAAGGGTGATTAAATAATTGGCTGATCAACTTGCAGGCCCTGTAACTTGCCTTTTCCAAAAATCTTTCAATGAAGGTGTGGTGCCAGAGGTATGGAAGCAGGCAGTGGTTGTCCCTATTTACAAAAAAGGTTCCAAGCAGGAGGTCAGTAACTACAGACCTGTAAGCCAGAACTCGATCCTGGGGAAAGTGTTAGAGGGCATTATAAAGGAACACATCATTGAGAATCAGTATAAAATGGATAACATTGATTATACACAACATGGTTTCATAAAGGGGAGGTCATGTCAAACTAACCTTCTGGAATTTTATGGGAAGGTAAATAAAGCCTTGGATGAGGGGAATGCAGTGGATGTCATCTTTTTGGACTTTGCTAAGGCCTTCAATAAATTCCCACACGATAAATTGATTGATGCCCTAGCTAAGATGGGTATTCATCATAATATTATTTGCTGGATTCAGTCTTGGTTGCCAGATAGACAACAGAGGGTCTATATAAAAGGTGACTATTCCAACTGGACTGGGGTGACTAGTGTGGTACCACAGGGCTCGGTATTGGGTCCATGTCTATTTAATATATATATATATTGGGTCCATGAGTTCTACACCTGATATATGGCTCTCAAAATTTGCTGATGACACTCGTATTGGAAAGGTAGTAATAGTAAAAGAGGATGCAGACTCTTTACAAACTGCCCTAGCAGAATTGGAAGACTGAGCTTATAAGAAGGGGTCATTTTTTAATCTCGATAAGTGTAATGTGATGAATATGGGTAAAAATAATAAACAGTATCAGTATAGACTGGGAAACAAACCCTTAAAGGCAATAACTGAAGAAAGAGATTGAGGTATTAAAGTTAGTAATAATCTAAGTTTTAAGCCTCATTATAGCCAGATTATTAAAAAAGCTAGCAGTATACAATTCTGTATAAATAAACATATAAAATGCAGGAATAAGGAGGTCCTCATCCCACTTTATACCTCATTGGTGCACCCTCATATGGAATACTGTGCCCAGTTCTGGTCACCTGGATGCAGAGGTAATATTAACTCCTTATAGAAGGGTCAAATGTGGCAACTTGGAGGATTTTAGAGGTCCAGGGACTGGAATATGATCAGAGGCTACAGTCCCTGGGTTTGTACTCCCTAGAGCTTCATAGACTGTGAGGGGACATGTGCATGTTATATAGGGCATTAAATGATCCATCACTTTGGGAACAGTTAAACTTCATCTTAAAGGAACAGTCATACAATACAAGAGCCCATCCCCTACAAATAAGAGGGGAAAGGTATAATACTGCCAAAAGAAAGCAGTGGTTGACAGTAAGAGCAGCTAAGATCTGGAACAAGCTTCCATTAGAAATTATAGTGAGCAGATCAATGGATGAGTTTAAAGCCAAGTTAGATCATTAGCTGATCCAAAATATGATCTCGGGATTCACATAAATTTACAGCGAGCATATGGACCTTCTGGTCTTTAAAAGCTCAGATCAACCTATGAAACCTATGAAACTAATCCTTTTTCAGCATTGCTGTTGCTATCAGCAGCTCCTTTTCATTTCCTGACAATGCCAGCACTATGCAGTGACTTCCTTCTCAATTCCATAGCTGCAATATTGGCTTGAATTAAAAATCTCCCCTTCCTCTTTTTCACATACCTTTCCCCAGTAAAATATTGCAATTTTAATAATCATTTTTTAATAATGGCATTTCTGGAGATATGTAATTGTACATCACTTTCACCCTTTTCATTAATATACAACAATTGTGTACTGTTTAACAATTGCAGAATGTAAGTTTCATTTATTGAAAAGTTTCACCAGGAAGGGCACACTGAACAGCAAGTTGCTCGTCTCATGGTGTGTCCTGGGGGAAGGGTATACAGGAGGAAGAGCATACACAAGTTACAAATTGAAACAATCAAATGAGAAATGATCAGTGATGTGAGGCAATTTGCAGCAATACAGAACAGGTTACATAATGCACTATATGTAAGCATCAGACGACACTACAAGTATGTACAATCCAATTAACCATTAACACAGAATATGCGTAGAATCAGGACATAGTAACATGATAACAGGTTTGCATAAGTACTGAATGTAGCATAGATCAAAATAAGTGCAAGTGTAAGTACATCAATTGGCACCTAAGAGAGCAGCTAGAGCAATCCATAAGAGTGTCAGCTTATTTAATGAGCCAAGGTAGATGAAAGGAGGGTAGAAGAGGGTGACAAAGTTGGGCAGAGAATGGAGAATGGATTTGTGATTAACAGCAGGTACAGTTTATTGAGAGGTAAATGTTTAGGGCTGAAGATAAGGAGTGGGGGGGGGTAAGCAGATCTGGGGGAGGAGGGCATTCCAAAGCTGAGGGAAATAATACTTGAAGGTCAACTGACCTACTGTAGTCGAGTGATGAGGAATTAGCAGTAGACAAGAGTTATATGATTTAAGGCAATGATGGGAAGTAGAGGCTAGTAGGTATATGATAGTCTTAGTTAATTTTGACACTTAGTCCTCCCACTGTTTTTTAACAACCACCAACCTTTTTTCACATATATTTTTATACTGGGATTCCATTTACTATTTTCTGCCTTTGTAATCTGTGATACACACGTAGGGGCTAATGCATTTTTATTTATTTATTTATTCAGGTATTGGAATTACACACCTTTGAGTCATAGACTCATTTCCAAAGGTTCCACATCAGTTACAGAGTACAAGACATTAAGGCAGTTACAGAGTGTACATTTAGACTTAGGGGGATGTGGCCTATACAAAGAATTAGCTAAGCAGGGTGGGGTAGCATAGTTACATAGATACAAATATATTAGCAACTCAGAAAGATGCAGCCTAAACAAATACTTAGCTAAGCATGGTCCCTGTTACAAGGGATTAGTCATTTGACAGGAGGGAAACAGTGCAGTCAGGAGAGAACAGACTTTGTCAAAGCAATATTCTCAGGTAGTATGTATGATTACAGGCTCAGGCTATAGGGTAGCAGATAGTATGGCTAAGGCAAGGTGCAGGAGCGGGAAGTGAGAAGGTGGTTTCTGAGGGCTGTCTTGAAGGGACCTAGTTTGGTGAGGCTGGTGACTGATGCATACATGTGATATCTCCCTCTTTTCCCAGGAGACTCCTGTTTTTTTGGTTGAACTCCCTCCCTCCCTCCCGGGGAAAAAAAATCTGCTTAAATAAAATCCTGTACAAAATATCCATTCATGTTTTTTTTGGCAGATAACGACACATACAAAGTAAATTACTGATGAACAATGTAAGTAATAACTTTATGCAACTAGTTGTTGATTCATTTTAGTGCTTATTCTTCACAAAATGAAATATATTAAATGCTTTTTTCTTATTTTTTGATGCCATTTAAAGACAAACTAATGACACTGCAGTGTCTCCCTACTAGCAGGCCAATCTCCCTACTAATTTGACCCAAATCTCCCTCTTAAGCAAGTTGGACATATCACATGTATGCTGATGGGGGGAGGACATTACAGAAGGTGGGTGCCCTGACCATAAAAGATCTCTGTGCCAGGGTTGTCTTGACCCTTGGGATAAGCATGGCGGCAGTGCTAGAGCTGCGAATGTTTACTGGGTACTCTTTGGTAGAAAGGGATGCTGATACTCCTGGTGGTGTTAGCCCAAGGAAACCCTTCTTGACTGTGAGACAGGCTTAGTGCTGGAACCTCTGGTCAAAGTTAAGGATCTGCGTTAGGTAGTAGAGGGTGCAAGTGTGCATAGTCCATACTGCACCTGCCAGGAGTCTGCAAGCTTTGTTGAGGGCTACTTTAATTTTGTTGAGAGACGTTGCATCTGCCGCGCTGTAGATTAGCAGACCATAGTCTATTAGTGACATGACCGATGAGGTGATGGCTAGCTTTAGTGCTTCTGGGGGTAGGCAGTCCTAGTGGAGACAGAGGAGGCTGATGCAGGTGTTCACTGCAGATGTGAGTGTGTGAATATGGGTATGGAAGGTGAGGGGAGGATCAAAGGTAACCCCTAAGTATTTGTAGGAGTAGACCTGTTCTAGTGGTGGAGTGAACTGGAGATGATGTGGAGGGGTGAGTTCTTTAGCTTGCGCTGATGATGTGCAAATATCAGGGCCTTAGTTTCCTTCAAGTTTATAACCAGCCTGTTTTCACTGAACCAATGTTCATCCAGGCTAAAGGAGTACTGGAGTGAGGCTTGCAGACTGGTTGGGTTTGCATGGGTGGCGCAGAGGATGGCATCATTGGCATAAAGTAGAATTCTTCCAGGGCAGAGGAAGGGGAAGGCATTGAGAAAAAGATTAAAGAGTAGCAGCCCCAGGATGGAGCCCTGTGGTACTCCTGAGCAAATTGGGTGGGATAGGGATAGTGTGGTATTAATCTTGACACACTGCGTCCGTGACGTCAAGTAGCTGGAGAACCAGTCTAGGGGACCTTGTGAGAAACCTATTTTGAAGAGGGTGTTCAGCAGGAGGGGGTGGTTGACTGTGTCGAAGGCCTTGGAGAGATCTACAAACACTGCTCCTGCTAGTTGTCCCTTATCAAGTGTGGCATGGATATAGGATGAGACATCCAGGAGGGCTGTGGTAGTGCTGTGCCCAGCATGGAAACCGTGCTGTTGGCTGCAATGCAGGTTATGAGCATCTAGGTAGGCTGTTAGCTGATCAGCCACCACCTTTTCTAGGGCTTTTTGGGGGGGAGGATTGAGATCAGTCAGTAGCTCCCCATGGATAGGTGATCCCCACCTTTGTGGATGGGCATCACTGCTGCAGTTTTCTACTTTCTGGGAAACTGACCAATGCAAAGGGAGAGATTCAGGAGGCCCGTCAGGGGAGGAGCAGAGCATCCAGTACCAGGCAGAGCAGTCTAGTGTCAAGTGGGTCATTCAGGGGGCTGGTGCCTTTCAGGGTCTTGGCCAGGTGTGGCTCAGCTTCCTGAGAGGTGATTGCCCTTAGGTAGAATGGTGGGCGAGAGATCTGGGGGGGTTAGAGGTGGGGATGGGGCTGAATAAATTTTGGGGGGGGACTGAGCTCAGGTCAGTGAAACTGGTGTTGAGAGCATTGGCTATTTTCTGAGGATCAGTGGTAAGTGAGCCATTTATTGAGATCTGTGAAGGGGGTGAGGACCGCGATTTGCCATTGAGTGTTTTTATGTTGTCCTAAAATTTGAAGGAGGAACCCAAAGAGGAGGTAAGTTGGGCCCTAAAGTGATCAGTTTTCACTTGGCGGATGGCCCAGGTACATTTATTCCACTCTGCACGATAGGCCTGCCTGTTGGCAGTCTTTGCAGAGTCCCTGGCCTTGTGCCACAGGTTGTCTCTGTGCTTTAGCTGTAGGATGGGTGCTGGAGTGATCCAGGGTGCATTAATCTGCTTATGGTGGGTTTTCTTTTGAGGGGCAAAGTGTCACAGGCAAAGGTAAATGAGTCAAGGAAGTAGTCTAGGGCAGCATCCATGCTAGTGGCCTGGTAAATTGGGGTCCAGTCCCAGCGGGCAAGGTGTTCCTTGAATTTGGCAAGATTACCCGGGCAGAGGATATGTTGGAGTGTGGTGGTAGGTGCAGGGGCAGGTTGTTCGCCTGACCAGGTGCAGCTAACTGGTGAATGGTCACTCAGGGAGTCTGGGAGGATTGCTATATCCTTAATTCTATGGGGCCGATTAGAAATTATGACGTCCAGCAGGGTGTCCTTGCCTATGGTGTGGTTGTGCCTGGTGGGCTGAGTCACCAGCTGATGGAGGTCTAGAGCTGTGAGAGCATCCTTGGAGGCAGTTGTCATGTCAGTGAGCCAATTTAGGTTGAGGTCCCCCAGAATGATATGTTCAGCTTTATGTGGGAGGCTGGTGATATATTCTGTAAGGGAGTGGAGAGCCTTGGACTGCTTACACAGTGGGATGTAGGCCACTGTGATGAGAGAGGCCTTGGTCGGGTCAGGGGTGATCTTGATGGACATGGCTTGAGTTCCATGGTCCAAAGCTGGGAGTGGTATGGCTTGGGCAAGCAGGGTGTGCTGCAGACACATAGTACATCCACCACCCCATTTTCTGACTCTGCCGAGGCGGTGTAGACAGCAGCCTGGAATGGATACAAAGGAGTTTGGAGTGGACTTGGAGAGCCACGTCTCCACAAGAGCGAGGACATCTGACTAGTGCTGTGTGATTCAGCATTGCAATGCAGCAGTTTTCTTTAATATGCTGCAAATGTTCATGGAGGTGATCCAGAGTCCAGGGGTGGGCATGGAGTGAGCTGGGGTGGGGGACCCAGGTCCTGGGTTAGGGTGGACATTCCCTGAGAATAGAAGGAGCAATGTGAAAAGTCTAAGAAGGCATTGGAGCCTTTTTGGGCTGGAGGACGCAGGGCTTTTTCCTGGTCGTGCGCGGCACACACATGGGGTAGGAAGGGACCATTTGATGCCGACTGCTGACCAGACTAGGGGTGGGGGGTTGTTGGAGATTGTGACCAGTATGTGTTATGGTATGGGTTGGGGGAAGGGGTACTGCATGGGTGGAAGTACTGGGGGGAGCTAGGACTGAGTGGCCTTACCAGTGTCAGCTGGGGGGGTACTGCTTGGCAGTGGGGGAAGTGGGTATTGCAGGTGTGGGAGCAGCCCCACAGGCAGGGGCACAGCCAGACTGAGGAGGCCGACCATGTTGGCTAGTGAGCCAAAGAATAGGGGCTTTTTGTGTGGGCAAACACCCCTAGCAGAGATGGTGCAGTTAGGAGGGCACTCCGTTACCTCTTGGTGCCTCTCATCTGTGTCCCCGGTCCGCACTGGTGGCTGCTTCAGGCAGCAGAACTGAGTACTGGGGGGGTTTACTGGGAGGCCTATAAGGAAAGTCAGAACAAAGAAACCAATTAGTATGCAGCGGGAGCCTGGTCCACAGTGCGCCTGCGCCAAGTATTATGCTCCCCTTCTCTGTCTGGGACCCTACTGCACATGTGTGGTCTCAGCACAGCTATCAGGACAGAGCAGGATAACAATGGCATCTAGAAATGCCTAGCAGCACATCCACAGGAGGGCCGTTCTGGCAGAGTTTCTGATCGGTAGCACAGCACAAGCAGGATGAAACTAACAGTTACAAATACTGGCTTACAACACTAACAGAGCAGAAGGAAATTACCCTTAAAGCAACCATGTAATCCTGGCTATGAACAGTGCAGTCAGAGGCTAGCAAGTGAGCAGCAAAATCAATCAGTTGAGATCGGAGGCACAAAAAGTCTGTTTAAAAAATTCAACACCCCTGGCAGAGATGATGCAGTTAGAAGGGTGCTCTGTTACCTCTTGGTGCCTCTCAGCTGTGTCCTTGGGCCAAGTTGGTGGCTGCTTCAGGCAGTAGAACTGAGTACTGGGGGGAGGTTACCAGGAGGCCTATAAGGAAAATCTCTTGGCGCTTCTCAGCTGTGTCCCAAGGCCACACTGGGGGCTGCTTCAGGCAGCAGAACTGAGTACTGGGTGGGGGGCTTACTAGGATGTCTATAAGAAAAGTCTCTAGGCACCTCTCAGCTGTGTCCCCGGGCCACGTTGGTGGCTGCTTCAAGCAGCAGAACTGAGTACTGGAGGGGGTTACTGAAGGCCTCTTGGTGCCTCTCAGCTGTGTCCCCAGACCATGTTGGTGACTGCTTCAGGCAGCAAAACTTAGTACTGGGGGGGTTACCGGGAGGCCTTTTGGCACCTCTCAGCTGTGTCCCCGGGCCATGTTGGTGGCTGCTTCAGGCAGCAGAACTGAGTACTGGGGGAGGGTTACTGGGAGGCTTTGATGCAGTACAGACAGTAACTCTTGCTAAATACCACAACACAGTTATTATTGATGAGCTGCACAAGCCGGCCTTTCAGTTCTTCCCTCCCCGAATCGTTGCCTGTCAGAGGCATGGCCGTTTCTCTGTCTCTGCACCTTCCTTCATGCTGTACAGGGGACCAGAATGAAACAAACTCTTAGCCATTGGCAACACACTCTCTTTAACCCTGCTGATTCCTTCCCAGCCTCCTCACCATCAATATCCCACTCACAGAATCGTCAGATGCAGCACCAAGCACTTGGAGCAGCCGCTCACCGCTGGACAGGTTAGCAGGTGGTCAGCAGCTCAGCGTGAGTTGTTCACTCCCTTCCATCGAGCCAACTTTTTAGTAGGTGTTGATTGTTGTTGTTGCTTCACATGTAATATTTCTTTAAGAGTTTGTAATATTTTTACTCATTGTTTGTGAAGCAGCCATACCCCCTGATAAAGGGACTTGCTATTGTCCCAAAGTGCCAGGGCTCGAGTTGTGCCTCTCAAATTCTACCTTTAACTGTGAGTCATGTATTATTTAATTTTTACCTGCTGAACTAATGTTCTCACCTGTGTTCCTTTATGTTACTCTAGTTTTGAGTAAGCACCAGCTGCCAAAACTGTGCATGTGTGTTTTTGTGCTTTCTGTTTGGCTTTGATTTTTACAGCTTTCTCAGAGTTCTTTTGGCAAACAAATTTTCACACAGTTTAAAAAATTTCTGAAGTGCCAATTTTATCTCAGATTTACCCAGTCATAATGTTTTGTTAAATTTCTACAAATTAATTGAATATCTTTCAGAATTTATGCATGAAGATGTTTAAACCCTTATTGAGAGACATAGAAAGATAGCTTGTTAAAGGATAAGATTAACCAAAAAATTTGATTGCTAAAATATGAACAGACGGCCATGCAGTGTTTCAACAAAACAAATATTATGTACCATGTTATTTAGTTTTAAAATTAAAATGAGTTGAGCCATTTTATTTATTTTTTTGCTCCTCCCAAGCCCAATGGGGCCCCTCTCCTTTCGTCTCCCCATGTGCTTTCACGCTACCTGCCAGAATCAAACACCACTGCCGTCACTCACGTCCAAGCACCACCTGATCCTCCAATACCTCCTAGTTCTGGCTTATCCCTGCTGGCCCCCCCCATTGCCAATAGGAAGGAAGCACCTCTGACATCAGGGGTGATGGTTGGGAGGTGAGGACAGTGATCGGGCTGTTGGGTGTGTTTGAGGGGCTCACAGTGGGCCATCATCCAGTGCTCCAGGGCAGCCCATTTTGAATCTTTTCCCTTCCTCACCCTCCTTATCATGGCTGCACATTGTGGCATCCTGGGAAGGGCACATGGCAGCATGTGGTTGCAATGCCAAGTGTGCCTCTACTGACCTTACCCTCCCTGTCAGTCTCCACTCCAGTCGTGCTGGGGGTGGAGAGCCATATTATAATAAAAGTAAGGCACTCTGGCATATGAGATGATATTTATTGTGGGATACATGCACATTTTGACCATGTAAGGCTCTTACTGTAGCTTTGCCTAAAGTTTCCTTTCCTGAGGTATGCAATTTTCTCATATTATAAAATGCCTTGGATAAAACAGTCCGATGATTGATTAAAACTGGCAAAGTGGCCATGCATTCATTTCACATTACTGAACAGTCCAGCTTTTGCTTTCTTTTTTCTTGCTTTCTGTTTTGCTTTTAAAATCATTGTATAATCCATATAACACAAAAAACACACTAGAGATAATGTGGAAACTCTACTCTGCTAACTTATTCAACTTCTTATCTTCTCAACTATGGGTTATCTCACCATGGTACTGCTTCTTACTGGGGTATTAACTTGCCTCACCACAATCTCATGCTCCATTCCACTCTCTCCTCCACCCTATATCTCACCACTGGCCCCACTTGACTTCACAATCTCCAGCATGATCACTGCTTATCATCCTGCATCTAATCGGCGCTTCCTTTCTCTCTTACCCAATATTCTGATGAGGGAAGTTGCATTACTTTTAAAACTAATCCGGAGGAGCTGTTCCCTTGTTATACCATGCAGGCTGAACTTTATACCTTTACTTACTCTATTCCTTTTATTGATGTCTGATGATGTCTAACCCAACCCAGGCCCTCAATCAACCATGACACCATTTGCAACCCCACCTTGGACATGTGTTATGGGGTTAAAAGTTGCACATAAGAACATAGAGAGTCTTACAAAGAACCATAGTGAACACGCAGTATGGGTTAATCATCACAAACCTGACATTTTAGGTATCACTGAAACCTGGATGAAACCCTCAATACTGGATAACATATGTGCCCTTCTGGACTATAGTTTCATAAGAGCTGACCGTGCCACTACTAAAAGTTATGGGGGAACACTGATCAACTATAAGAATCACCTGCAGGTCACAACCTTTGATCCCCTCACCCTCCTCCAACTCAGCTGCTAAATTCTGCCATACTACCATCATTCTGGGCTAAACAAAAAAACTACATATTCTGTGTATCTATATCCCCCCTGCTGGAAGCCATGAAGCTGTCCCCCTTCCTTCTGAACAAAATCAGCCCTCTTGTCCAAAATAATGAATTTCTCCTTATTGGAGACTAATATTGACTGGCTTGTTGACTGCTCCAAAAAAGCTCTATTTTCACTATCTCTCCTGCAGCTTCACCAGCTAAACGGTGAACTGACAATGTGTGGAAAAAATGCCTGATCTGCCACACTTTTAGACTGAACACTAATGTCCTGGCCCAACAGATTCACCCATGCAGGGGTACTCCCTGACTCTACAAGTGATCACTCCTCCACCTATTATATCTGGAGGGCTACAATCCCTAAACCCCCCAAGACTCATCCATTTCCATGACTATTCAAAACTTGACTCCGGGAAGCTGAAACAAGAGCTTGGTAGTGTGGATTGGCCTCCACTTTGGTCCACCAATAACCTACCTAGCACCATAAATATCTTCTATGCTATCCTTCTAGCTATCCAAAACAGTCTAGCACCTCTGTCCATGTGGTGAATTTGCAGAACTGTTTCTAAGTGGCTGTATTGCTTGTTGTTGGCACAGTTAAAACAGAGAGATGCCAGCTGGTCCCAATTCAAATCCTTCCAGACTGCAGCCAATTGGGCCAACTACTATATAAATCACTCAAAAAGAAATGCAAAAAGGCTATCAGAGCAAAAGTTGATATTGCAAATCTCTGCTTACCTCCTCGGCTGACAACTCCAGACTCTTATGGACAAACTTAAAACATGCCATTGGCCAATCCAGTAAGCACACACCTAATGAGCTAATCATTGATGGAATAAATTGTGACAACACCACTACCATTGCAAACATTTTATATATGCTTTACTGATCTATCAAGATTATTTAAGAATTTTCTCTACATCTGCTACCCCCTCAGCACCTCCACTGCTGAAGCAGGAACGTGTCACTCCTCCTTCTACTTTAAAGTTGTTTCTTAAGAGGGAGGTGTTGGGACTCCTCTCCCAAATGTTCTTACATAAATCTGTCAGCTCAGATGAGCTAGACCTCCTAGAGTCCTGAGAATTGTGACAGCTGATTTTGCCTTCCTCATCACCAGAATTCTGAACCTCTGTCTCATTTCTCAAACTGTTCCTGCCATATGGAAGATATCACAAGTTGTCCCTGTCTGTAAGAAAGGTGACCATATGAACACCACAAATTACAGCCCCTTTCGATACTCCCAGCTCTTAACAAACTGCTTGAAAGGGTGGTTGCCTCCCAACTTACAGAATATCTTACTACCTACAAACTCCTTTCTCCTGCTCAGCACAGGTTTCATAAAGGTCATTGCACCAATACCGCACTATTATCCCTTTCCTCCAGTATCTCCTCTGCTATGGAAAGGGGTGAGTTTTCAGGTGCGGTCTTCATTTGCTTTATGAAGGCCTTTGACCTGGTTAACCACAATCTATTAAAAGCTAAACTAAGTGCACCATCCTGTTTTAGTTCAATAGCTACCTGAGTGATAGGTTCAGAGTGTAAAATTTGGTAATACCCTGTCTGATCCTGCTGTCATCAAAGTTGGAGTTCCCTAAGGTTCAATATTAGGGCCCCTCCTCTTTTTCAACTATGTTAACTCCATTAGCAAATGTCAAAATCACTGTACCCCTATCTTTTATGCTGGTGATCTAGCTTTTCACACTAGCTCTTGCAGCATACCCAAACTAAATCATCTCCTCTGTTCATACTTTAAATCTATACAGTCCTGGCTCCACATGAACAAGCTGTTCATAAATACTGCTAAGACCCAAGCTATGTTATTTGGCTCCACCTCAAGGCTAAGAACAAACTATACCTCTCTCTCCATTCAAGGTGTGGATGGAACTTGCCTCATAGTAGTACCTACATTTAAATATTTGGGGTTGACACTAGAAGCTTCGGTAGACTTCTCTGAGCACATCACTGTCACATGCAAGGCTGTCACCACTAGGCTGGGACTATTGTATAAAGTCAGTGACTGTCTGACACCTGCTGCCCGCTTTGCTATTGCTTGAGGCATTCTACTCCCTGTACTGCCATATGGAATGGTGGTTTTCTATTCTGCCACCAAAACTACACTCCAGAGATGGGACATAGCATACAACAATATCTGCAAATTTGCCCTATCCACAAACAAGTATACCAATCACTGTGACCTATATTTCAGGTAGGGGTGGCTCCCTCACTCAGAACTATGTAAATCTGTACTAGGATGTCAGATCCACTTGGTTGTTAATAGGCAGGCCCCTTGAAACTTTATGAGTGCTTAAGTCTGATATTTGCACTTATTCCCTTTGATCCAATGTTCCTGGTTCCCTACATGTACGTACAATCAAAATCAACCTTGCTAAACTGTCCTTTGCCTTTTACTGCCCCCTCTATCTTGAACTGTATCCCTGCTGCAACATAACAGTGTGCATCCTCAAATGTATTTAAAAAGCATTTCGCTCCTTCCTATCCCAGACTGAAGTATGCTTCTGCCTTTAGGCCCTTACAGAAGAGAGTTGCCAATGCCTACTCTGTGCTTTGTGACTATGCATTCTGTGAAATAGGTGTCTGAAAGGAAGGAAGGCACTCACTGGGGTGGCGGGTCAGAGTTGTAGTTGATTGTTTCTGGAGGGCATGGGCTTAGTAACACCCACCCTGCTCCTCACCCAACCCACCCCAAGCACATCAGTTTCTTTATATCAGGGGTTCTGATGACACGTCCCCAAAAGTGCAAAGGACATACACCTGATGATACCCTTAACAGCACAGCAGACTGAACAGGGGGTAGACACACTCACACGCACTAAAAATAAAAACAACAACAACAAACAATCTTAAACAGTAAGGGAGATAGACATGTGGGAGTGGTGCAATGCACTGGCTATGGAGCAGCAGTCTTCCGGGAGACACTCTGGAGGCTGCGTTGCTGCCCTATTTGCAGGCACCTCTCTGGTCTGAGGGAGGAGGTTACCCGTCTCCATGCTGACCAGGTCAGGATTCAGGAAACCTCCTCCCCTACCCAAGGACCACCCAGGCCATGACCACTGCCTCAGAGGTTGCCAAGAAACAGGAGCAGTTGGACCACGGTGGGCTCAGGGAGGGTGAGGGTGGTAGAACAGAGGCACATGTCTTGAGTTGTGCCTCTCCTCAATTCATTCACCATTCTGGCAGAGAGAAGTTCCTCTATGGAGGCACCCACAATGGAAACCAAGGAGGATGCTGGGAACCTCCACAAAGGAGACCAACAGGAGGGTGGTACAGGACTCCACAGGGGAAGAAAACAACTCCTGGTGGGGGACTCAATCATTAAGGGGTAGAACTTGGGGAGAAAGGGGAGATGGTGGTAAGGTGCCTGCCCAGTGCCATGGCTTGGAGGGACAGGAAGCAGCTCCTCAGGATCGTGGGAGCAGCTGCACAGGGGAGGGAGCTTGATATCATTGTCCATCTAGAGACAAATGACCTGGCTGGGAATGGGATCAGAGCAGTACAGCAGGAGTGTGTGAAGTTGGGGAGGGGCCTTAGACCAATACCATGCATGGTAACTTTCTCAGATGTGCTCCCTGTCCATGGCATGGGTGAGGTGAGAGTACTCCACACCATGGGATTCAATGACTGGTTGAAAAACTGGTGCAGAGCTCAGGGATTTGGCTTCATTGGGGACTGGGTGGCCACCTGGAGGGATGCAGGCCTATACTGGTGCGATGGTCTGCATCTGTCCGGGAGGGGAAACAGGATCCTATAGTAGGTGATAGGTTTAAATGCTTCATTGGCAAGTATTTAAACTAGCCAAGGGGGGAGGCACTGAAGAAAAGCAGGAAAATCCCAGCTTCCCACCCCAAAACAGGGCAGTTTGTGAAGTAGCCAAAAAGGTAGAGAAGTTGATAGGGAGCAGGACATCCAGTAAAAGGCAAAGGCAGTAAGGACAGGGATGGGCCTAAAAGGGGTAGGACCATCAAAAAGTAGAGGGTGATGAGTACCAATGCCCATAGTCTGTGTAACAAGCTCTTTGAACTAGTGGCTTGATGGAAGAGGGAGACCTGAATATCATGGCAGTCACAGAAACATGGTACATAGAAAACCATGATTGGGATGTCAACATACCAGGGGTACACAATCTACAGGAGGGACAGGGAGGGTAAAAGAGGAGGACGAGTAGCTCTCTACATAAGGGAAGGAATCAAAGCAACAAAACTGAAAGGTAAACAGGGAGGGGCACTGTGGGTCACCATGGAGACAGGAAATGGCACTACACTCCACACAGGGGTTGTTTACAGACCCCCATGTCAGGGTGGAGGCAATGGACAAGGAAATGATAGAAGGAATCCTTAGAATGGCAGAAAAAGGATAGATATTGTTGATGGGGGACTTGAATATGCCAAATGTTAGCTGGAGCACCTTTATTGCAGTCACATCCAGGAGCAGGGTCATTCCTGATGCTCTACAGGGGGCATGCCTCAGACAGCTAGTGTTGGAACCCACTCAAGGGGGAGCAATCTTAAACCTATTAGTCTTAAACGGGGGATGGAGAGACGATCTCAGATTTAGAAGTGGGTAGCCATCTGGGAACAAGTGACCGCCAAACAGTGTGGTTCACAATAAACAGCTGTAGAGTGAATGTACTGTAATACCCCAAAGTTGGGGTTCCCCTGCAGTTCCTCAGTAGTCCCCAGTTTCCCCAGTATACCACAGCAAAGCTGCCCAGAGCACAGAATAAATAATGCAAGCTAGGTTGCTATGCCAGCAAGAGTAAACAATATGCCCAGGATAGAATGCTTTGCTGAGCTTCACATGCACAAAATTCTAATCAAAAAATCCAGAACTCAGAGTGTTACTGTTTTGAAATTTTGACAAATTGAGAGAGTTCCTGGTAGCTGTTGAGGATAGAGGATGCAGCAAATGTGGAGGGACAAGGAAAAGCTAACCTGGAGGGTTAAAGCTCTCCCTGAGGGCTTGCCTGCATGCCTCTTCTGCCTCCAGTTGCTGAAGACTGCTCCTGAAGCTGTTGCATGGTCAGTGACGCCATTCTGAGGCATCAGAAGATAGGCAGTCCAGTTCCCACTCTAAAAAGAACTTGGTGCCCCGTTTTATTATTTGTATTTAAAAAAGTAAAGTTTTGGTCCTCCGGAGGTGGCAGTAGAAGTGCTGCATTGTTTGCACCGCAGTCGGGACCTCGTTAGGTCCCCAGTTGACTGCCAAATTGCTAGAAGCCCTCCCTCTGCCAGCAACTCCTCCCACCTTCCGATCCAGCATCTCCTCATCCCAGTCTGGTGTGGTGTGTCGGCAGCAGCAGCACGCCTGTAAGGTGCTGACCACTGCAGTTGATGTTACAATTCCTTTTTTCATAGCGATAAACACAAAGTGAAACAACTGAGTGCCATGAAGAAAGGGGACCCCTCATTTAAATATTCATCAGGCTTGTCGATGCCCACATGGAGGGGTTAGTACAATAAGGCCCAGAGGGGCTCATGAATATTCATGTGGAGGGTAGAGCGAAGGCAGGGTGGTTGAAAGAGACTGACAGCAAGGTCTAGTACAGGCCCAAGCAAGATTCAAAGGGGCAAACAAGGCCCAGTGAATTAAAGGGGGCTCTTCCAGATAGGCCCAGCATGCCAAGCAAGACCCAGTGAATTAAAGGGGGCCCAGCCAGATAGGCCTAGCCAGAGGAAAGGCCCAGGTGTCACAGGGGACCAGCAACTCACTAGGCCCACAGTTGTTAAAAGGGTAACTAGGCCCACAGTTCTTCCAGGTCTAGTAAAGGCCTTGCATTAAAAGGGGCCCAGACAAGTAGGCCCAGATCTCAAAGGGGCTCAGCCAAGTTAGGCCCACAAGTGTTAAACAGGGGCAACTAGGCCCAGATCTTAAAGGGGAAAGTGAGGCCCATTATCGCTGTTAAAAAGGGCAACTAAGCCTAGATCTTAAAAGCCAAATTTAGACCCACAGGTGTTAAAGGGGCCTGGTCAAAGGGGAAGGCCACAGCCACTTAAAGGGGCAACACAAGGCCCATGACCCATAGCTAGTCATTTAGGCCCACAGATGTTATTGGGGCCCAACAGTATAATCAACCCCAGGTGTGATAGCAGCTTAGCTAGCCACATAAGCCCACGAGTATTAAAGGGCCTAGACATGTAAAAACATAGAAAAATAGAATTTGGTGGCAGATAAGGACCGCTTGACCCACCTAGTCTGCCCATTTCCCTACCTAATGGATAAGCTGCAGATCCTAGTTCATAGGTTCATAGGTTCATAGAAGTGTACGAGCAATGAAGGCATATGTAAGGATGACCATTGTATGCTCGCCACCCATATGTCCTATGGGTGGAAATCAAATTTTTTGTTTCCCCATATGTTTATCCAATCTTTGCTTAAAGGTATTTAAATTATCACTATTGACGACACTTACAGGTAAGTTATTCCACAAACCCACAACTCTCTGTGTGAAAAATAGACTCCTTCTAGTGGATATACATTTATCTCAAATGAGTTTATAACCATGACTCCTAGTTGATTTGACGTTGGAAGCAGTAATAAGTCCAATTGTGGTTCTTAAATAATCATTTTTTAAGGTTTGATATACCAATATTAAGTCACCCCTTATTTGTCTGTATTTTACAAAAAATAGGTTAAGTTTTTTTATCTATCTTCTTAACTATTACTATGTAAAGATGATACTTTTTTAGTGAATTTATGCTGAACACCCTCAGTGAGTTTTAAACCCCTTATAGAAGTTAGTGCACAAAATTGAGAGCAGTATTCCAAGTGGGAACGTACCAGACTGATGTAGAGTGGCATAATAACCTTGGAGTCTCTACTTTTGATATTTCTTAAAATAGAGCCAATTATTTTATTACATTTTTTAACTTTAATGATATTATTTTTTTCGAAAGTTAAATTATCTGAGATTATGACACCCAAATCCTTTTCTTCCAAAATGCTTTTAGATAAACATTGTTTAAGGAATAATTGAAGGATGTTATTTTGTCCAAATGTAAGACTTTACATTTGTCAACATTAAAAACATACCATAAGCCTTTGCCCAGTTTGATAGGTTGTTTAAATGATTTTGTATGGAGCATTTATCATGAAAGGTGCTTACCAAACTACCCATTTTACAGTCATCAGCATATTTTGCGACCCATATCTTATCAGTAGTAGGCAGTGTACAGACCATAATATTAAACAGTATCAGACCCAGGACGGAGCCCTGGGGAACACCACTAGTCACCACACCCGTCGCAGACAGGTGACCCTTGACTGATACCTGTTGAGTTCTGTTTTCCAAACTTAATTTTGACCAATTCTTGTAGTAAGACCTTATGTGATACTTTATCAAAAGCTTTGGAAAAATCCAAAAATCCAAAAATATTACATCTACTGGAATACCAAAGTCCAAGGCAGCGTTTACTGGTTCAAAAAAATGTAGTAGGTTGGTCAAAACTGATCTTTCACTCACAAAACCATGTTGAAAGATATCTACTATTTTATTTCTTTCTAAATGATCTATAATATGGGCTTTAAGCAATCTTTCCATAATTTTGCCTATAATGGAAGTCAGGCTTATGGGCTGATAATTGTTAGGGTCATGTCTGGATCCACCCTTATATATGGGTGTAACTATAGCCTCCCTTCAAGCCTGAACAACTTTACCTTCTCTGATTGATGAATTAAATAACACGGCTAGAGGACCAGAAATTGAATGACTAATTTTTTGTAAAAATCTGGGTGGAATACCATTAGGACCAGGAGAGCTGTTTGATTTTAAAGATTTAATTTGTTTTGCAACCTCCATTTTTGTAAAAACAGGAAAACTAGAATTATTTACTAGAAGAGGTATATTTGCAGCTTCCTTAGTTTCGAAAACTTTTAGAAATGTCTCATTTAGAATTGTAGCAGTAGTTGTTTCATCTAAAATAGGTATATCATTGATGTTAAAGGGTCCAATTGTATGATTTCTTTCTTTCATGGAACCAATATAATTACAAAATTGTTTTTGTTGTCTTTAACTTTAGTAACTAAGTTGAATTCAATTTTAGATTTAGATTTAATCATGTGTTTTAATTTTTTGGCTGCAATTTTGTATTTTTCCAGGAGACTGTTGGAATTAACTTTTTTCTATTTTCTATATAGTTTTCTTTTTTTGTAATTGTTTCTTAATTTTTGAGGACCACCAAAGAGGGACATGTTTATTGTTGCAGTACTTCATTCTATAAGGAACCCAATTTGAGAGACAAATATTGATTTTTTTATTAATTAAATCCCAAATTTGTAATAAATTTAGGTTATTTAGTTTCGTCTCCCAATTCAATTTAGATAAAAAATCATTTTTTTTTATAGTTTGTTTTATTAAAGTTTTTGATTTTAGTAATGCCATTTGTGCTTGGAAAGTCTGCTATGTATTCATAATTGACCATGAAATGATCACTATCACCCAGAGGAGGAAGTATTTTGATATTATCAATTTTCTCATTAACATTGGTGAGTACAATGTCAAGGATATTGTTACCGCGGGTAGGTTTATTAACTATTTGTTCTAGGTTAGATTCAAGAAAAGTATCCATAAACATCTTTTCAGTATTTGAAGCTGATGTATAATTGTCCCAGTTGACAGTTGGAAGATTGAAATCACCCATCAGTATATAGGGAGTATCAATGTATACCTCATATATTTCTTCTATTAAACTTTGATTTTCATCATTAGTTAAACTAGGAGATCTATATATTAGCCCAATTACTAGTGGACTATGGGGGAGAAAAATTTTGACCCATAAGCTCTCATTATTACTTGTTTTAGTTCTAATTGTGTTTGCTTTCAAGTGTTCATCAATGTATAATACAACACCGCCTCCCTTTTTATTTTCATTTCGGTTTTTGTAAAACATTATATCCCTTTATGTTAGTGTTCCAGTCTTCATCCTTATATCAAGTTTCAGTAACTCCACAAATTGATATTTTTTGTGCTTGAAGGATATAAGTAAGTTCTTCTTTTTTGTTGCGTAGACTTCTGGCATTAGTTAATATAGTATTTATATTTGGTTTAGAAATGACACCGGTAGTGTTCATTTGGAGGAATTTACGGTTGATTATGGATGCAGGGTTTGAAGAATAGTTGAAAAATTGAGGTTCAAGAGTTGTATCTAGAACATACAACTCCCCCCTTGCTGGAAGTTTAAACAACTATTGATAGAATGCACTATGCTTTCGCCCACTAGCCTACTACCCCTACTGCTGAGATGGAGTCTGTCCCAACAATAGAGGTTTGATTTACCATAAAAGTCCTCCCAGTGAGTTATACATTGTATATCTTGTTTAAGACACCAACCTCTCAACCAATTATTTATTTCTCTCATTTTACTTTGTTGGGAAAGATTTGCTCTTGGAATAGGCAAGATTTCAGATAGGACTACCTCACATCCTAAATCCAATAATTTGTTTGTTAATGCAACATAATCTTCTTTTAGTTTTTGAGAAGAATCCTTTAGAACATTGTTGGCTCCTATGTGAACTATTACCAAAGGTTTAAAACCTGAGTTTTGTAAGATGTTGCTGGACATCTCTGTGATGTCAGTAATGCCAGCACCCCTGAAGCCTGAAAGAGTTCTATTTGTGTTGTCAGGGTTGCAAATGATTATATCAATATGTTTGATGATAGAGTCTCCTAGCACTATAACCTGTGTTTTTTTGCAAGCATCATCTTGATTTAGGTCCAAGTTGTCACAATTTTCTAGAGAAATCAAGGGATTTACATCAACTTGGTCATGTGTTTTGGCCTCTCTGGTGTCAGTAACATTTTGTAGATTGCTGGGAAAAAAAGGTGAAGAATTAAACTCTGCATTTGAAAGATTCATATTTGTTATAGTAAATATTGGGTTTTCTATATTTTCAAAATTTTCAGAAATGGGGACACTTATTGTTTCTGGATCATGGCCTGTATCCGAGATATATGTTAAAGGATCAAAGGAATTGAAAGTAGAAACCATAAATTGGTCTGCTCTTCTGCCCTTTTTTGGATTATTTTGAATTTGTAAAGTGTACCAATCTTCATCTGCATTATCAGATGGATCTTCTTCCCTTGTTCTCTTAACACTGACTTTTTTCTTTTCTTTTTGTGCAGGGGGTATTTCAATAGGTTCTTGGCAAGTGGTGATAATTTCGTTTGCCTTCTGGCATTTTGATAATGGTCTAAGTTTTTTCCCCTGATGTTTGGGCTTTTTGCCTACCAAGTGTACTTTGGTGGGTTGGGAAATATCACTAATTTGATTTTTAAATCTACTAGACATTTCCTGTTGGCTGGTCTCTAAAAAGCTTAACCTATTGTTAAACAATTCCAATTCGGCAGTTAAATCCTGGTTAACTTTACATTTAACACAGGTAAAGGGCAAGGTGAAGTTGTTTATCTCAGATTTTAAGTACATATTACAGGATTGACATCTGCAACCAAAGCACTCTTTCTTTATTTGGATAATATTGTCCATATTTTTACATAGTAAGTTTAACTCCAAGATGGTATATTACAGTTTATGAAGGTATTTGACTTCTCAAGCTGTCTGTTGAAAAAATACAGTAAAGTTTAAAACAAGCTACAATAGAGTATAGGAATAGTATTGATTATCTGGAAAACACAAAGTCACCTTCCACCTTCTTCTGCCTACGGGAGCCAACAGATGCTGCTAGCCTCTGCCGGCATCGCCTCCGCTCCGCGCTCGACTCCGCTCGCTGGAGCCGACAGTTATGTAGCGCTATCACGCTGACGTCACCAGTTGCTATGGTGATCAAAGGAGACAACAAAGCAAAATAGTGGGGCCAGGCAACGTATATAGCTCGCCTTTATAAAGCCGACTTAGCCAACACCAAAAGCAGCTGCAAAGGGCTGCCTTTTGAGCACTGAGGAGCAATGCCTGCCCAGTTTTCCAAGCCCTCTAAAAGGGGTTTAAAAATGCCTCTATACTGATTTCCTGTCAAAACAGTCCTTGAATTTAAACAGTAGGCAGTACCTGTTAGCAATGCAGAGAGACTAGGAGATGAGCTAAAAGCCTCTGAGCCCACAGTTTTATAGCCCTATCACGCTTGACGTCACCAGTTGCTATGGTGATCAAAGAGACAACAAAGCAAAACAGTGGGGCTGGCATCGATATAGCTCGCCTTTACAAAGGCGAGTTAGCAACACTCAAAAAGCAGCTGCAAAGGGCTGCCTTTGAGCACTGAGGAGCAATGCCTGCCCAGTTTTCCAAACCCTCTAAAAGGGGGTTTAATAAACACCTCTACACTGATTTCCCTGTCAAAACAGTCCTTGAATTTAAACAGTAGGCAGTACCTGTTAGCAATACAGAGAGACTAGGAGATGAGACTACAGACTACTTCCTCCTACACCCCGCTAGAATTGCCTTATGTCTGTCCTGTGCATTCTTGAATTCCCCCACTGTTTTTGACTCTACGACCTCCTCAGAAAAGCTGTCCCATGTATCCACAACCCTCTCTGTGAAGAAATACTTCCTCACATTACCGCTGAGCCATCCCCTTTCTATCTTCAAATTGTGCCCCCATGTTTTTGTACATCTCTTTTTCTGAAAGATGCTACCCTATTGGATTTTGTTGATTCCCTTGGGGTATTTGAAAGTTTCTATCATGTCCCACCTCTCCCTCCTTTCCTCGAGGCTATACATCTTTAGTTCCTTTAGTCTTTCTTCATATGTCTTCTGATGCAGACCCTGCATCATTTTGGTTGCCCTCCTCTGGACCGCCTCCACCCTGTCTATGTCTTTGTGGAGATGAGGTCTCCAGAACTGTACACAGTACTCCAGATGGGGTCTTACCAACTGTCTGTACAGAGGGCCAACAACTTCCTGTTTTCTGCTGGTGATGCCTCTCCCTATGCATCCCAGTATCCCCCCAACCCTCCTTATTGCCTTCTCATTATTGCTCACCTTTAGGTCATCTGATATGACTACCCCAGGTCCCTTTCCATTTTTGTTGTTGTCAGTATCTCACCCCCATTGTGTACTCTTCCCCTGGGTTTTTGTTTCCCAGGTGCATTACTTTGCACTTCTTTGCAATGAATCTAAACTGCCATATATTTGACCATTCCTCCAACCTTGCCAAGTCCCTTTTCATCCTTTCCACCCCACCTTGTGCATCAACCCTGTTGCAGATCTTTGTGTCATCTGCAAAGAGACATATCAGCTGCGGAGATACTGCTAGGTGTGGGATTGAACACAAGCTGGATTTCAAAGTGTATCAGGTTAGACATATCCTTGTTCAATGCTTCAAACATATGGCAGTAGCCCCGCAATCGAATAACCCAATGAAGGACTGTAGTGACTTAGCAGCTGCCCCACATGCTGTCTCCAACATATATGCCAGCCTGTATACCAAAGTGTTTTTGAAAGTGGACAGGATTCCGAGATATTGGGTGAACCTGTATCCACATACTGCACCCTAGTGGAGGAAAATCTAAAAAAGTTGTCACTGATACATTACCCAAGACAGGTTAAAGTTAATACAATTACAGATTCTTAACAACATGTACATGATGCCATATAAATTGTACAAGATGGGTGGAGTGAGTATGCCCTTGTGTAATAGGTGTAATACAGGTGTAGCTATGCTACAACACATGTTTTGCGAGTGCAGCAAAGTTACTTCTCTATGGGAAACCATTAAGGATAGAATAGACCCTCTGTTGGGATTACAAGATTATTTCATTCCAGAAGTGTGCATAGTTGGGGATTTCAGTGGGTTTCCAGTAATGGACTGTAGGTACCATATAACCATAATGACCTCTCAGTGAAAAAGCTAGTGCTCAGGCACTGGAGGGACCCATCACCCATTTCTAACTTAGAATGGGTCCAGGAATTACTCTCTAATCTTTGTACAAAAAGGATGAGGTCGAGTCTATATAACCTCATGGGCAAATACAAGAAAATATGGGCAAAACTCCATGTCCTTTACTCACTTTAAGGTTGAGGTTGCATATGACCTGTGATCAATTTAATGTTTTTCCTGCAGGTCCCTCTGAGGCTCCATTGATCCCTCCTGGTGATAGGGAGTGGAATGTTACAGACAGCACCATGGGGGGAGGGATGGAGGGAGTGGGGAGGGGGAAGGAGGTGGAGGAAGGAATAATTGTAACATCATTGCATGTTCTGTTATTCTGATGCGTAATTGTAAATCCAATAAACTTTAAATTAAAAAAAAAGAAATACATTATTGCTAATATAAACATTATAACTAAAAAATACTGCTACTTTAACTTGACATCACAGGGGGATGAAAGTTGGTACTGGGTTATACAGGCAAATGATTAAGTCACCACAAAGTTGGTCTAACTCACAGTGAATTACTAAGTTAAATAGACACATTCATGCCAAGTGGCCATCAGAGTTTGAATGCTCATGAAAAGCTCTTTCAAATGAGGTAATTGGCTCATCTGTAGCTGGAAACGTTCCAGAGATTTAGAAAGCTAAGTCTGTTCAACATTAATAGTGCACTGCAGCCATTTTTAGAACATTATGACGTCACCGAAAAACAAGCTGTGTGCCTAACTATACTGAGTGAAGCAGACCTTGTTCCTTGATGACATCACAGTGTTCTACAAATAACTGCAATGTAGTAATAATATTTAACAGAGTCATTTATGTCTCTGAAATGCTTCCAGCTATAGTTAAGCCCATTACCTCATATCAAAGAGCTTGTCATGGGTTTACAATCTATGTTAGCCACTGTACGTGAGTGTTTCCCTTTAAGTGAGTTTTTCCCATACAGAATGTAAGAGGAATTTGATGCATTTTTCAGGTGTTGTAGATTTAATGGGCCCAATTTTCAAAGGGGATGTGATCCTACCTTTATATTCAGATATCAGTACCTAATCATTTCACAATCTAAGCCACAGTTAACCATATCTTTAATTTTATGTATTCTTACATACCAGAAGAAACTGATTCATTTATTTACATTTGCATAGGCAGGCTGGATGGATCTTTGGTCTTCTTGAGACAGTATAACACAGTGGGTTAAGGCTCTGAGCTGCAGATCTGGAGACCAGGGTTTGAATTCTACAGCCACCTAGGTGGATACTGTGTGATCTTGAGCAAGTCTCTTAACTTCCTTGTGCTCACAGGTCGCATCTGGAAACAAGCTTCGGCTTAGTGTGCTACTTTTGGTGAAACAATGTTACCATTCCCTTTCTTCTCCCTGCCATCATTGTCAATGTTTCAAGGTTTCTATGTAAGGAACGGTTTGACAATACTGCAGTAAAACTGAACTTGTGACTTTGTATTTTAAGTTTGGAATGAACTATCCTGAAACAGGAATAGTTTAGTGGGGCAGAGATACTCATTCAAATGAAATAAAAAAGGACACTAGTTTCTAGGCAGCGCAAACATATTTGTCTGCACAGTAGTTTTTGCTATGAAACAGCACAGAAATATATAGAGAATAATATATAGGGAGCAGTACATAATGACAATGTTATGCACATGCAAGATGTGGGATGCTTAATAAACCATGAGGGTGAAGCAAAATGGGTTTATTAAAGCATCCCACATGGAGGGTTTGCATAAAATCCAAGTTTTGCACTCCTCCCCATGTGTTGTTTTATATAATTGCCGGGAGACATTTTTTACAAATCTCAATAACTATGAAAATTCTAAAAGTGTTTTTTCATTGTTAACTGTTCACAGACAAATTAGAAAACTGTGGGAATTATGTAATGGAACATATGTGGCACCTTTTGCAGTATTTAATTCATATTGTGAGTTTTATTCAGCTCCAGACTGAGGTTGTCATGGAGATATTTAAATTAGGAGCAGAGTTGAAAGTTTCCTCCTGCAGGCCATGTACCTGAAATCTTGCTGCATAGTGAAATTTCTTTTACAGTGCTGGTCACAGACAGGGGTGTCATCATGATTCTAAAAGTGTGTGTGGGAGTCACATGCCCATATTACTGACTTTTTTCAAAAAGGGGTGTCCAGGAGGATTTGTCCCCCATAAAAAATTTAGAAGAATTTGGTAGCAAATGGTGCAGTTTTAGAAGATTATTGTATGAAATTTCTATCAAGACAAGCATGAGAATTTACTAGCTGCAAACTGAAACCATGAAATACTGCTGTTATTTCAGGGGCTGGAGAAATACTGTGGGCAATAAAGCACCAAAGACTGACTGTGTCAGCTAACACTGCTGTTATTTATTTTCTTCTGTGATCGGTGTCTGACTCAAACCAATGGTCCTCCCTCACCTGGCCTCTCTTCTCTCTGTTTCACTTTCTCTGCTGTCTCTCTCCTTTTTTTCAGTTCTTTCTTTTAATCAACATACATACTTATTTATACATGTTTCCTTCCTGAAAGTTCCTTTCTTGCTTTGCTAGAACCCCTACTGACAGAGAGCAGGCAACTTTCTGCTGCTTCCAGGCTGCCCAGTGCTGAGGCCTGCTGTGTCTGTTGTGTCTCTCTTCCCGACTCCCTCTCTCTGACATATATTTGTTAGATTTATTTTGTCCTAGCTTGTTAAATTTGTTCCAGACAGTTCTCCTTGGAGTAGGGTTGCTTTCCACCTCCCAAGTACTAAAAACCTGGTCATCCGACTCATGAGACTCATGGAGACCATACTAAAGGAAAGCCTGGTAGAATATCTAGAGGAGCATGGTCTCCAGGATGTGAGGCAGCATGAGTTCATTGGGGGGGTGAATTGTGTCAAACAAATCTGACTGACTTCTTTAACTGTGTCATTAAGACAGTAGACAGAGGCCAAGTGGAAGACATCCTCTATCTTGATTTCAGCAAGGCCTTTGACTCTGTGCCCCACAAAAGGTTGATGAGCAAGTTGGTGGATCTTGGAGTTGGGGAAAAGATGGCCAGATGGGTGGAAAACTTGCTGAGGAACAGAACCCAGAGGGTGGTTGTGGAGGGAGAGTTATCTGGTACCAGAGAAGTAACCAGTGGGATCCCACAGAGCTCTGTGCTGGGGCTGGTGTTGTTCAATGTCTTCATCAATGACACTGAGGATGGCATTAAGGGAAAAATGTACCTATTCATGGATGATACCAAACTCTGCAGGAGAGTGGACACAGCTGAAGGGATACAGGGCCTACAGGAAGATATGGAAAAGCTGGGCAGGTGGCCCAGGATCTGGCAGCTTGGCTTCAATGCCAAAAAATGCAAAGTTATGCATATTGGAGCCTAGAATCCCAGGACAGAGTACTACCTGGGTGGAGTCCAAGTATCTGCATCAGAAGAGAAGGTCCTGGGAGGGATGATCACTAGTGACCTGAAGCACTCCACACAGTGCAAGAAGGCAGCAGCAAAGGCAAACAAGATGCTGGGATGCTTATCTAGGGGGATCAGTAGTAGGAGAGAAGAGGTTATACTGCCCTTCTACAGGTCACTGGTAAGGCCGCGTCTAGAATAAGAAGTTCAGTACTGGTGCCCACACCTCAGAAAAGACATTGACCTGCTGGAGAAGGTCCAGAGGAGGGCTACAAAGATGATAGTGGGTATGCAGGGTAAGGCATACGAGGAAAGTTTGAGGGCACTGAACATGTACTCCCTGGAAGACAGAAGAGAGAGAAAGAGAGAGAGAGAGAGAGGGAACATGAAAGGGACCTTCAAGTACTTGAAAGCGATAAGTAAGGTTGATAAGGAGTGTCTCTTTAAGCTGAGTTGCAAGCATTACATTAGGGGGCATAGTCTTAAGCTGGAGGGTGGGAGGTTTAGGAGGGAGGTCAGGAAGCACTTCTTCACAGAGAGGGTAGTGTACACTTGGAATGCGCTGCAGGAAGAGGTCATCTCATTGAAGACAGGGGGTAGCTTTAAGAGAGGCTGGGATAAGCATGGGGGAAGTAAGAATCATGGGTAGAGAGGATGGGAAGAGTGGGGAGGGAGGGCAGGGACATTAGCTCAAGCTGTGGACCCTGCAATATGAGCAGACTTGATGGACCAAATGGCCTTCTTCTGCTGGCTTCTTCATATGTTTGTTTGAAGGATGGGGTTTGGGGGCCACTAGGCTCCCAGAAGCTCTGGGGGTTTAGATGCCCTGTGGTGAATTTTGAGGCTTTTTTGAAGATAAAACACATTTTTGTTATGTCTTCGCTTCCCGTGACTCCAGGGGAAAAAATGATTTTTCCCCTGGAGTCTGGCGTGCAGGAGACTCTGGCTTGGCCTTAGAGTCTGCATCTGCAACTGGGGGGCAGGGGCCAACTGCAAATTGTTTATATAAAGGCTGGGGGTCTGTGTTCTGGTCCTCCCCCAGTCTTAGGGTTTAACATGATCTCTGGTATAACAAAGCAGCTATGGCACACCAGCTTTCAGCACAGAAGAAAACATATATATTATATATATATATAATTCCAGCATCTCAAAGAATATTTATGGCTGTCAACTAGTACATAATTTCCACTATTATAATTTAATTGAAACTCATACACATGTAAAGCATTTTGTGCCATGCTAAAACAATGTCACTTTTTGTGTCAGCGTGGCTCAGTTGGTAGCACATCCGCCTCTGGACCAGAAGGTCGTGGGTTCTCGTCCCACACTGGGATTGGACTTGCACCTAAAAATTGCTGGCATCTGAGTGCAGTATTGGGGGGTGCTGTACTGCTGGGGTGTGCTGTCCTTCGGATGAGATGTTAAACCGAGGTCCCTTCTACCCATCCTGGTGTTGTCCTGGTGGGTGTCCAGGTGGAAATGATAAAGAACCCAGGGCACTCTTCGCAAAGAGTAGGGAACATTCCCGGTGTCCTGGCCAACATTCCCCTTCCCATAAACCGGTTCATGCAATTATCCAGGCTGTGTGTGGGTGATAGTGTGCGATATGGCCGCCACCACACATTCAGTCACTTCACTACCAGTCTAGCATTGCTTGTAAAGCGCTTTGGATGTATGAAAAGCACTATATAAATACTGATTGTTCTTCTTCTTCTTCTTCTTCTTCTTCTTCTTTTTTGAGCACCAACAGTCTGCAGTAGGCAATGTCCTAGACATAGGTGAAAGGCAAAGTAGCACTCTGTTTTTCAGGGCCTTGGAAAAAATATGATTAATCTGCTCTGCAAAATACAAATATGTTTTGCATGCTGCAAATATTATGTATGGTAGGTTTCTACAGGATTAGCAAGCCCCCACCCCAACCACATAATAGTTATGCCATCAGAATGCTGCATAGCCACCCACATAACACACTATCAGAATAGCACATAGGATTAGTGACCCCACATTAGCCATATTCCTCTGTCAGCACTGGCACTCTGATTTAGCCTCCCCACCCCCCACTTGCCACATACCATCTTTAAAGCTATAGTGTTTCAACTTTCATGTAATTTCCTGGGTTTCTTCCCCAGCAACCCCAGCCACAAGTACTATGCATAATATATATTAAAGACAGTACCTTGAACATTCAGATGATAAGACCCCAAACCCAGCAGCAAATTGGGGTGAAGTAAAAGTCATCACCATTGATCGTGGGAGGTTGGGGCTGGCGGCAGGGAAGTAGGATCTAGTACACACCAGACAGATAGCAGCAGTACAGGGATAAGTCCAAAAACAACAGGGCAGCTCTTCCAATCTCGTATTGATGGTCAACCTTAAATTCAGCACCACATTTTAGGACTTGCTGAGCTGACTCGCTTTAACGCCTTTGTTTATTTTAGTCAGTGCAGGTCACATCACAGAATATAGGCACTGTGCTCCATTGCTTGATGACCCCATGACTGCAACAAACTGAACTGTCTGCTGTAAGAGACACATGCGCTCACCGCTCAGCACCACTATGGTTAGTCTGCGCAGTGCCACAGAAGCATGTGTAATGCAAGCAATAAGGCACAAAGGGGTGTGTGTAAACATATTTTACAGCATGGTCAGAGGTGTAGTAAGGCATGAGGCCAAAGGTTGAGTGACTTTAGCCACTGGATGTGCTGTAAAATATGTTTTACACACATCCCTGAGTGCCTTATTGTACTTATAAAATTGGCTCCTTATTTATTTACTTTTTACAGTGTGGAAAAGCATGTTTATTTGTAGAAACAATGGATTTACTTGTGTACATAAACAATAATACCAAACAGGGTGGGCGGTATTGTGCAAAACCGGACTGCCCAGGGGCGTAATGAGGCCCAACATCACAGGCTGAGGGCCTTATAACCCCTGGAAGGTCCAGTATTGTACAATACTACCCACCATGGAGGGTATTATTGTGTTTAGAAAATGGACAACTGTAATTTATATGTTTGGGAAAATAATTTTTATGGTTAAATGTTTGAACACATATTTGTTTGAGATTTTTGTAATAAAATAGTTTCTCCACCTGCTTTTGAATGCTGTTTTTGTTCTTAAACCTGTAGACTTTTGTGCTTCTGAAGCCTCCGAAATTTCACATTTTTGAGCTGGTTGTCATGGTTACCTGTACCCTCCTCCACACACATACACACGCATTCTCACTGGGCTCAAGTTTGAATAGCATTTTTTTTTTTTTACTGTTAAGGCTTGAATTTTGTTAATGTTTTTATTGTCACCCTCTTCCAGCTGCTGCCCTGTGAAGTGTGAAGTGCCTGTACGACACCCCCCCCCCAAAAGTAGTGGTCATTGTAGTGAGTTAAAGATCCCCCTCCACACACACTGTGGCTATGTTTTTGGGGGTAGAGCTTTTATCAATACATGATGCAGGCTCAGGGTGAAAGGCAGAGAATAGAGATAATCAGTGAAGTGCCATGTTAGTCTGGAGTCCGAGGACACAAGAAGAGACTGCCTTGAAGCTGATATTACTGATGGCTTTTATTTTCATTTGTGAGCAACAAGTGTGTGGGAGATGGAGACACAGAGACTATTATGGAAAAGCTGATCTGACTGCTTTAGCACTCAATAAGATCTTTTTTTTTAAGACTAGAATGCTAGCATTTGGGATATTCGGCAGCAGGGACAAGTGGTGACTGCTGGTGCTGTACGGGACTGCTGTGAAGCCACTGGTCCCAAGCACAGCTTTCACTAAACTAAAATGATGACTGAGTATCGAGGAATTTGTGAGGCTTATGTTTGCTGGTTTGTGTGTTGGGGCTGCTTCGCTCAGTCGTTACTGAGCAGGGAAAAGCATGGCTGCAGGCAGGGTGAGCTGAGAGCAACTTTTTCCAGTAGCGCAGAGCACGTGATGGGCTTGGGCTAGTGCTATTAATTTAAAAAAATCTTTTTCTTCTGTTGGCTGAAGCCTACATTAAGAGCGAACTTGGGAGCTAAATCCCCTAAGTGTAGAGCCTCATAATGTCATTACTGCTGAAAAGAAAAAGTGAACTTGGCAGTGAAAGGAAGATCTGCAGCAGAGCCGGGGAAAGGAAGCACCTTCAATACATCGGCAGCAGAACAGAGCCAGAGCGGTGATGCCATGCCAGTGAACAGCAGCGATAAAGCGATTATAGTGGTATCACGTATTGATTTATTTTTATTTGATCAACTGTACAAGTTCTGGAGTTTTAGGGGGTTATTTAGTGACTAGGTCCAGCTGAATGTTGACCGGGATGTTGACAGTTTGGGTGGATGGGGGAAGGGGCTTGCTCCTTGCTAAGTAAGAAAGACAACATGGTGGAATTTGCCTTTCTAACATTCTACTGGCCATGTACTACTTAGAACGCTATGAGGTGACAGAGACTGGGACTAGTTATTTCCCGGTCTCTGTTGTTTCATGCCAGCCCGGCAGATTTGCAGCCAATCAGCATCGAGGATACTCTTTCCCCATTTTCTAATTTGTGATAAAATAGTCCTTCTGCCCACTGGATGTGATGTCCTTGATGATGTCATTGTATTATTGCCTACATTCTTCTTCCTGTTTTTTTTTTCCTCTGTTTTTCTCCAGATTCAAGACATGGAGGGTTTATCATGGAATGTTTACCACGGAAAACATGGATTCAAAATTCTACTCAGTTCCACTGGCAGAATGTTTCCCTCTTGACACACAGTATACACAGACAACAAAGGCCTCTGTTACTGCCAGAGACTCAATTATCTCACTGTCAGGGAAAGAGGAAGAGAGTTCCCTGATGAGCAGATAAAGATTTAAGGGGGATTTTCACTATCAGCAAAGAAATAGTTATAGTATATGGTTAATGTTTACTGTGTATAGAATTCGGAGGGTTTCAAAATCTTGTTGTAGGACAGCTCAAAGGTCAAAAAAGCTGTTGTACAATCGTTGGGATGTCACATCGATAGAACAGCAACTTTTTCTGACATTTGAACCGCCCCATTCGTTGTTACCATTCTGGAGTTGGTTTCTACAGTGCACCACTTAAGATTAATACAACCACCCTCAACCAGCTGTTACCCTTTATCCTTAGAACAGTAGCAAAACACTGTATTGTAATATTTTTTTCTTTTCTTATTAGTAGCGTGAGCCTGTCTCTATGGATTGGGCTGGCAGCAGTTTTTTAGTTGAAGTCGGGAGCTGATAATGAAAGTCACACCACACACACTCTCAAAAAAACACTTCATTTAATGTAAAAAAATATATATTTTGTTTTTAAATCTTCTCAAAGTATTGCAGGGACATGAGAGTGAAGAGAGGTGAATGAGAAAGCAGGCAGTTGGGGGAAACAAGCGTGTAGGTGGTTAAATGAGCGAGTGGGTGGGGAGAGATAAGCTGGCAGCCTGTTTTCTCTAGCAAGCAGGCAGATGCATGATCAAGCTGATGGGGAAAGACAAGATGGAAGCCCCTTGTATCCTGCAGTTTTTTTTACCATATACTATATAAAACAGTATATGGGCAACCATACACAAGCAAAGGCTGTGTTTCCATCTCGGGCTTGAAATGACATCAGAACCTCTCCCCTGTGATGTAATCTCAAGCCGTCAATGGAAACATAGCCTTGTTGTGTATGGTTGCCCATATACTATTCTATATATAGTATATGGTTAGGGCTTATTGTACATGAAAATCAGTGGCACTGAAAATGTTGTTGTAGGACAGTCTGAAGGTCAGAAAAGCAGTTGTACTATCATTCTGATGTCAAATTGATAGTACAACAACTTTTTTATCCTTGAACTGTTTTCTGATTGGCTGAAACATTGCACTTTTCAATAAAATATTGATCAACATGGTGGCAATGCTTAGCGAGCAGTTGGGAGGCTGCTTAAAAGATTGTTTGGACATGGACTCTGTCATAGTCAGCTCTGTGTTTCCAAACAATCAGTTCATCTGTTTTATTGTTTTTAAAAACTCTGCCCCATTCATCTCGGTAACACAGCAAGACAACAGCAAGAACAGAGATATTCAGGTCAGCAGCAGAGCTGCATGACAGCGAGGATCGGGTGGATGTGGCAGTGTAAACACAAGATATGAAACTGGGCCATGATCCTGAAACCCTGTGAATTAAACCAGCCACATATTGGGGGGGACATATACTATATAAAATAATAGATAGGGAACTATGCATTAACAAGGCCATGTTTCCATCTCGGGTGGTTGATGACATCATAGGGACCTCTCAAGCTCTGCTTTCGAGGCCATGATATCTATATATATGATATATTTTGATTGCCAGTCAATGGCACTTGTGGAGACAGCCACGCAGGTGAGTGAACATGAGCTGTGAAGTTTAGATGTTGGTATGTGTTCGCAGTTTTGACCCGCAGGTTATAAAGGTAAATTATTGCTAGCCTCAGCAATGAAAAGCAGACTCTGGTCAGAGCTGATATGGCTGTGGAGAGCTTTTGGGATGCTTTTACCCATTATTTCTAATGAATTTTCACAGTGCAAATCTGCTGAGAGGCAGTTTTAATGTGGACTTCCTTTTACACATTTTTACAATGTGTTTTCCTAGAATATGCCTGTTGATTGCTATATGTTTAGTCTGGATAGTTCACAGAAGACATGGCATCTTATTTACAGTGGGGCTCTACATCTACACAATATTAAGATGCATTGCATAAAATCAGAATACACTGAAAACAGTATTTTGCATCTGGACTAGGCTACCCTGAATAAATACAATATAAAAATTGTAAAATCATGGCCCCACTGAAAACAAGATATTGCAACTAATCTGGGACATCCTGAGTAAATACAGTGCAAAAATATATAAAATGAAGATCACGATGACAATGATATGTAAAATCTCCCCATGCTGTCCAGGATACACAACATGAGATAAGAAATATTTAAAGAGCTAGTGGACCAAAACAGGCAGACAGGAAAATAATACACATTTTTAAGAAGTAGTCAGTTGCAATGTTTTATTTCTGAAGTATTTTTCTTTCTCCTTTTGCTCATTAGAAAATATTCTATGTGATAATATTGTGCTGGATGTGTGGAACAGCTCTTAGCCTGGCAGATGACATAGCTTTCTCTATTGTCCCACACTACATCATCAGCATTGTGATCTCACGGACTGTGACATCACAGTTGAATGACCTGGCAGTCACTCACTTGCTGTTCCTAAGTGGCAGTGATGTCGCAGTCATTGGGGTCACAATGCTGATGATATAGTGTTGGGCAGTAGAGTAAGATATGTCAGCTGCCAGGCTAAGAGCTGTTCCACACATCATACCTACTAACATCAGGTAAACAATCTTCTCATTAAGCAAAGGGAAAAGAAAAAGTACGTCAGATATAAAAGGTAATGGTTGGCTGCTTTTAAAATCTAAAATTAGTTTTAGGCAGTACACTAGCTATTTAAAGGCAGTGTACTGTAAACTGAACTTCACTGTGTTCTCTGACATAAACAGTTTATTGTTTTGTAATATATTAGATTGCAGTATTTAGTTTGAATATTGTGGCCATGAGGATGGTGTATATGTGTGTGTGTGTTTTCTGTAGCTCAATACATTTTTTCTCCCAAAAAGCATAGTAAGAAGTGCCTGTTGATTGCTATATAATTAGCCTGGACAGTACACAGAAGACCTGGCATATATCTGAGACAGTGCTGATCTGATAATGTCTTAAGAGGTTATAAAAACAGTGTAAATCTTTGTTTCTGGGAAAGGGTGGCATTTATGAGTTATGGATCTTTCTTGAAAGACAACACTTGTCCAGCTGAAGCTATGAGAAGAAAAATGTTTAAATGCTACTGTAAGTATTTAAATGTGTAAGTTGTTGCATTTTGAAGGGGGTAAACAAATCTCCAGTTTGATAGGCAACCAATATTTAACAAGCTGTTTCGGTTTCCTAATGGCCATCTGATAAGCAGCTTTAGTACTGTCTCCAACACTCTAAACAGAAAGAAGGGAGTATTTTATTTCATTTGGCATAGCAATTTATAGTAGTGGAAGGATACATTGAAATGTCCAAAAATGTGTTCCACGTGCCTCCATTTTCCAGCTACTGGAAGCAAGTTGGCTGTAGGCTCCACCCACAGCCATAAAAAAGGATCCCAGTTATTACAACACATTTACCAAGATTTTCTTTACAATGCAGTTAATGATGTAAGAGTTACTCACAGCAAGATTAGCATGGTAAGTGTATACATTAGTGCCATATGATGTTTTAGTAGAATTCAATTACAAGTATCAAAACACTTAGTTTGTTCAACAGAGCTGAGAATATGGAGTGGGAAAACACTTGATGCTGGTTGGCTGATGGAATTCTAATACCATATTTTTTTGTATCAACACTACTCTCTTAAAAAAAAGACCAGATACCAACCTTGACCCATTGCCAATCTATCCAAATACAGCTTTTAAAATACTCATTTTGGAACTAACCAGCATTTTTCCTTATTTAAAAAAAAAAAATTAAAAATATGCCTTATTTCTTTCCTCCTTCACAGACTAACAACCTGTTACCCTTCCAGATTGCTGCTGATTATTGCTGAACCTTGCGATTCTCCACCATGTCCTAGTTAATTGCTTTAAACTCATCCCCCTACTCCCTTTCTTTCACTCATATGCAACAAACCACTGTCCTAAAAGTGGGAGGCTGAGAAAAACACAAAGCTCAACCACCAGCCTTTAGTCACTGAACTGCACTTACTCACACAACTTGCCACTCTCTCAGTCTTGGTGTAATGCGCTGCTCTAAACAATTCTCTCTCTACACAGGGCACTGTTTTGTGCCATTTTTCATCTTATTATACTGCAAAGTGCAATAACACAGCATGTGGCACAACATTCTTCACTGGCAACCAACCAGTTGAAAGACTATTTCACATAATAATGTAAAATAAGTATTTACATTTTTTTTATTTTGTTTTTATTGTTTTTTTTTGGGGGGGGCATTACATTTTTTAACTGCAATAAGACTCTTAGATGTGTGGTGTTGGCAATGCCCATGTTTCCAGGGACTATGAGACTATCCTAGTATAAATTGTAAACCCACAATATGGTGGGGTAGGAGATGCACAAACTTACAGTATGTCCACACTATGAACAGACTAGTCTGATATAAACAGGTGCCAATGTTTACAGTTTAAGGTAGTTTAATTGCCAAGTAAATGCCAAGTCTCCTCCTAGCAGGTGCAAAATTAACAATATTGATTGCAAAATACAAAAAGTGCAGAACATGCCAACATCTCAGGACTCAAGGTCCTACTCCATACAGGCTCAAATGTCCTGGCTCATTGCTCACCAGAATCTTCATTAGGGAGTCTATGGTGCCAGGCCTTTCTATAGACGTGGGTGTGAGGGTGTCCCCCAACACCCCACATGCTACTGTTGTCTTGTTGACTACTTACAGTAGGTTATATTATGTGTTGTGATATATGCCCTAGGACATATCTAATATTTGTGCTTTTTTTCACCATGCAGTTCATGGCTGAAATATGCTACATTTTAGGAACAGGATTATAAAGGGTTTACTTTGCTCTCCAGGAACTCCACTGGGACAGTAGTGTGACTAAGAGCTGCTTTCTCACCCCACGCAGAATGCATAAGCTCCTCATGATGCCATTTTTGGAGCACATAGAAATCTGCTTATTGCAGGATCACACCTCTTATTGTGTGGTAAGGTGGTGGGTGGAAGCAATTTTGTGTAAATGTATTGGTGCTCACTGGCGGCATCACTTGGGTTTTTTTCATGGGGGTGGAGCAATCTGTAGGGAGAAGAGCTGAAATGGACACTTTTGTAAGTATACTGAGGTGGGGGTTAAACTGTAAGGTTAGGGAAGCCTTCTTGGCTGTTCAGATGATCTACCAAAACATTCTCACTTTATTGCTGCATGTGCAGAGTCAGCAGGTTTGGTGGTGGTTGAGGGTGATGTGGAGAGTACTGGTATGAAAAATACAAATGGATTATTGGGTATAGAGGCTGCCAGTATTGTGCTCAAGATAGGAATCTCACAAACGTGGCATTTCACAAACAAACTATTTCTGGTTAAAGAGCTACTGACATCTCTGAGTAAACTTCGAAAAGCATAATATGAAAACACAATAATCTTGTATACCACATTACAGCAGCATTGTAGTGCCACTACAGTTAGAGCTCATTAGGCACTTTAATGTTAAATAATTATTGTGAGTTGCCTCACTTATCCATTTCTTGACATTGTTTCCTATATTTTTGAAAGCATGTGTTGTGGCACAGGATCTCTTGATCTGCCAATCTGCTGAAATCTGATAATTTTTTTTTCTTTTTGTCTAGAGATTAGCATTTTCAAATATAAAGGCAATTCAATGCAACAGCCTCTGAAATGTGCAAAGCAGGCAGAGGCATGTGAATTGCCCTTATCAGGGCTCTGGAACTGCATGTACTATAACTGTGAAGTCTTCATTGCTCCATTTGCATGACAGGTCTGGAGCCCACCCTCCTACTAGTGCTGTTGCCAGTGTGCATCTTCATCGCTTCCATCTGCCCCCAAATGTGCTTATCTGCCATTTTATTGGCAGTCAGGAGTCCATACCAACCACTGGTATTGTTATTTCCTCCGGCACCAAACTTTTCTTTACTATGATTTCCACAGCTTATCAATGATGGAGGTAAAGATGACAGGCCTATAGTTGTCTTGATCCTCCATGCCCACCTCCTTCCCTGTGGTAGTGGTTCTGTGTCAGCAGATCGCCAAGCCACTGGCACCACTCTGGACTGCAGTGAGTCACTAAATAGATAAGTTAGGGGTACTGCCAATACTGTGGCCAATTCCCCTAGCACTTGCAGGTGTAGACCATCTGGGGCTGGTGCCTTATCTACTTGAAAAGCTTCTAGTCACTTTTGCACCCTGTCTACTAAGATCTGTACTCTGCCCATTTGCTGCACTCTTTCTGGTGGCCTTGATACCACTCTCTGGCAGAAGACAATTGTCCTGTACTGTGAATACTGCACATAAGTAATTGTTTGGTACATTTGCTTTCTGCTTATCATCCTCCACTACCCTACCATCTCAGCTAGCCTAACAATCCCCCCTCCCTGTTTTCCTTTTTTCCTTACGTACCTGAAAAATTATTTTTCCCCACCTTTTACTTCCTCTGCAATCTGCAGCTGCATGTTGGCCTTAGCTCTCCTGACCTCCACCCTTGCCTATCTGAGTTTAGCCTGATGCTTCTGCCTGACTTCATCACCTTTGTTCCACTGGTACTCAGTGAAGGTCCTTCTTTTTGCTCACACTGCCTCCCTCATGCCTTTGCTGCTTTTTGCAACCTTCTTTGCACAAGCTTCAGTTGCCTCCAGGAGAGCCCCATTGATCCTACTCCATTGTTCTTCCATCCCCTTTATCTTGTCTACACCTGCTAATCATCCCCTAATTAGTTATTGCATCTTGAAAAATCTATTTAACTGTTCAGTGAAGACTGGGTGGGTCCAGTAAATTGGAGGATAGCTAATGTGGTGCTGCTCCCCAGAGTGAGGACACGGATGACCTGAGAAATTAAAGACCAGTTAGCCAGACCTTGATCATAGGTAAGCTGCCGGAAACCATCATTAAGAAGCAAATAGAGAATTACATGGAGAAAAATTGGTTGCAGGAAAGGAGGCAGCATATGTTTGTACTAGGGAGATCATGCCAGCCTAATCTAATTGACTTTTTGATTGTGTCACAAAGTGAACAGGGGTGAAGCAGTGAATGTATTATACCTTAACTTTAGCAAGGTTAAAAATATACCCCACAGAAGGCTAATCAAAAATCTGGTGGCCTACAGATAATGGTCAAGCTGACCAGGTGAATACTGAACTGGCTCAGGGATAGGATGCAGAGGGTGATCATTAATGGGGTGTAGCCAGAGGTCAGGGCAGTCATGAGTAGAATACTTTAAGGATTAGTTCTGGGACCAGCGCTCTTCAAATCTGTCATCTGTGATATGGGAGAGGGAATCCAGAATAAGGTGTGTTTTTATGCTGATGACACCAAGATCTGCCGAAGAGTTTAATGCAAAGAAGTCCAGAAAAGATAGACTCCTCCTGTAGGACATACTGAATGATAATGTGTGAATGACAACTTGAATATGGAAATGAAACAAATTTCAATCAATCTTATGGCACATAGTCAACTCAGGCATTTTAGAAGATGCCATCACTGACCACTCCCTCACTTATTGCATCTGGGGTAAAGTGAGGCCATGTTCCGACTAAGCCTCGCTTCATAACTTTTCATAACTACGCCAATTTAAACTCACAGGTTTTCCTGCTAGACATTGCCAGTATTGACTGGTCCTCTCTCTATAAATCTAATGATACTCAGTCTTCTCTGAATATCTTCCTAAGCAACTTCCAAGCACTTCAGGACAAACACTGTTCTCTTTTGACACACAAAGTAAAGAATAGGCAAACCTGATCGCTAAAATCTGACCTACTCAGTAAGCTACATCAAAGAGACAAATGTTGAGTCCATTTCAAGAGCTCTGGTCTAATATCTGACCTCAGTACCTATTAGACATTGCAAAACTCTTATAAAAAGGATATAAAACAGGCAAAAAGCACCTACTGTAAGGACCTCTTACTAAACTTCTATGGAGACTCCAAAACATTCTGGCCCCATATCAGGTTCTTCCTGGGCTCAGCTTCGTCCTCCACCCCTAATGATATGTCACTAAATGGTGTTCACTGCAACAATTCCTGCACTATTGCCAACTTTTTCAATGAGAAATTCTCTGATCTAACTAATTACACATCCTCCTTCTCTGTCAGCTCAACCTCAATCACTCTGACAAATGTTATTGGGCCAAAAGGTTTTTTTAAGTCGGTCTCTAGGCATGAGGTACTACGACTGCTTAATTACACCTCTGATCATGTGACAGCTGAGTCTGATAGCCTAGAACCCAAGCTCCTAAAACTTGCCGCTCCATACATTGCTGCTCCCCTAGCCAAGTTCTTTACTGTCTCTTTGTGCCAGAGCCACGTCCCTGATATCTGGAAGATGGCTTGGATTACCCCTGTTTTTAAAAAAAGGTGACCCAAAGACCCCTCAGATTATAGACCCATAACCATCTTGTCTGTTCTCAGCAAAATGCTAGAAAAACTTGTAGCCACTCAAACAATTGACTTTCTCCAGAAATACAACCTTCTATCCTCTGCCAAGCATGGTTTCCAAAAGGGTCACAGCACTACTACTGCTCTCATCAAATTCACATTCAATGCACTGATGGCCATGGACTCCACTTCTCTCTCTGGAGCAATATTTATTGACATGACTAAGGCTTTTGACTTAGTTGACCACTCCCTCCTTACTGACTCACTTCGCTCACTTGGCTATTCACCTAATGTTGTAAATTGGTATGGTAACTACCTATCTGACAGTACACAAATTGTAAAATATAATTCCACCATCTCTGACAAGGCCTCCACTAACATTGGAGTACCTCAGGGGTCTATACTAGGCCCACTGCTTTTCACTAACTTCGTAAACAACATCGCCTCAACCCACTTGAGAACTGACTCACTGTTGTAAGCGGATGACATTGTTCTGTATACTAGTGCCAACAGTACTGAAGACATAAATCAGCAGCTCTCCCATGACTTTCAACTAATCCAGCAGTGGTTGAGTAATCACAAACTAGTCTTAAATGAGTCTTAGACCCAAGCCATGCTATTTGGATCAAACTTAAAACTCAAACAATCCCAACACATGTTTAAATTCTCCACCTTAAGTGGTGCATCCATTGGGGTTGTGAACTCCTTAAAATACCTGGGAGTCACACTGGACCCAATACTAGATTTTGATCTCCATATTCACTGGACATACAAATCAGTAAACATGAAACTTGGTATTGTCTATTGAACCAGTTATGCCATTACCCCCATTGGCAAGGCTTGCCATATCCCGGGGGATACTCCTTCCCTCACTTACCTATGGGGCTGCTACCTACACATCTGCGGGCAAATCAAGTCTTCGCAAGTGGGATATCACCTACAACAATATTTGCCACTATGCATCCTCCTTCCATCACATGAAACACCACTGCCTCCTTTACTTCGACCTTAGATGGCTTCCCCCTCATGCGTCCAGGTCCTATGCCTTCGGCTCCATTATAGACAACATTATCACATCCCCAAATACCTAAGCCCCTAACAGGACTCTTTCAAAATCAGGCATCCTGCTATGACCTTCGTTCATCTGCCAGTGCCTTGATCTATCTCCCTAGACATACTACCTCTAAAGGCGCTAGCTCTTTTGCCTGTCATGCCCCCAAAATTGGAACTCCCTCCCTCTTACTATTTGACAGGCCTCTACCCACTCCTCCTTCAAGAAATTACACCAAACTCATCTCATCTCCTCCAGTCAATGCTCCTGTTTCAAATCACCTTAGTCCCTTCCCTAACCCTGCACTCCTTGGCCATTTTTTCAGACCTGCCCTTTCCCAATCAACTCAGCACTTGCAACTTGATTGTTTACCATGGCTACCTGCTGCCTTATACTTTCTACCTCTTTCTATTCCATACTCAGTTCTACCATCCTACTTCTACTACCCTACTCCTACCCTTCTTTCAAATTCTTTCTTATATCTCTTTATAATTACTATACTATTACTGCTCACAGTTGTTTTACCCTAGTCCGATCAAAATGTGCCCTAATTTTTATATGCATTTGTTTCTTTCATGCATACATTTCTGACAGTGTTTATCACATGGCTGCCTGCGTTTATTTGTTACTTGTCTGTAACAATTTTCTTGTCAAAATTTTCAAACCTGCAAAGTAATTGTCACTGATGTTACTGTTTCTGTACTCTACCGGGTCATGCCTGAAAATAGTCATTTTTATGGCTAACACACCTACCCGGTAATCAAAAACTAAATTAAATAAAATAACAGGCAATTAAAACAATGTCCTTTTAAAAGTACTAGCTGGAAGTTTGTTTATACTCAAAGGGTGGTAGATGTGTGGAATAGACTCCCAGACAACATTGTTAACAATGATACCAAAAATCGGTTTAAAGATAGACTAAATGCATATATTCTTGGGGGGTAACACTAAGTACTCTACTACCACTGAGTAGTGGGGGATCAGTTCAGATGGACTTCCTACCCTACTTCTGCCCTATGGCCACAGAATAAACCATAGTATAAAATGATGCACATTAGCAGAAACTACCCTAAGATGGGCTATTGCATGGTGGGTGGAGGAGTAAGGGTGGTACAGACAACTTACCAGAGAGACCTTGTGGTCATCTATAGTGACAGTCTCAAATCTACTGCTCAGTGCAACAAAATGTATGCGAAGGAAAACCTGGATGCTGGGGTGCATAGGAATAGGTCTGATAGTAGGAGAGACATGATACGACAACTGTACAGGTCCCTAGTGAGGTCACACTTGGAGCACTTTGTGCAGTTCTGGTGTGCACACCTCAAGAAAGATGGGCGCTCCATAGATACCATACAGAGGAGAGCCACTAGGATTGAGAATGGATGCAGGGGAGGTCATATGAGAACATTTTGGCAGGTATGTATGACATGTATCCACAGATCGTCAGAAGGCAAAGTAGGAATATGATTGAGTCATACAAGTTCTAGCAAGAAATCAACAGGGTGATCTATATTGTTCACAAAGAATGAGGGCACAGTGAATAGATGGCATGGAGCTAACTAACTGAAGGGCAGAGGGGAATTCAGGAAGGACATGAAGAAATTCTTCTTTATAGAATGGGTGGTTGTCAAATGGAATAGGTTACCCATTAAGGTGGCTGAAGCCAGGATTGTATTGGGGTTTAAAGATGGATGTAAAAGATACATGGGAATAATGAGACCCACTAGCAGAAGAGAGGAAAATGGTATCTGGGGAAGGGGGTGATAATTACCCACTAGGATTATAGTCTCTTTTAATCCAATCTGGTATTGGGCTGAGCATGGAGATAGTCAGGAAATAAGCATAGGGGATGAACCTTTGGGACTTTTCTACTTACACAGTCTGTGTTCCTATTAAGGTCACTTGTAATTATACACCCATCTTTCCCAACGCACACCTGCCTGAGCTCTAGCAGAACTCCCTCCTCACCTGGAAAGTCTTCATGAATTAGTAAAATTATTATCTTAGATGCTCTCAAAATTGTTTGCCCATCTGCCAGAGACCACCTACTCCTGTGATGTTTTTACCCATTTTATGTAACTTTCAAATAAAAAAGACTGATCTTGTAAATAGAGTTGTCTGTGCTCTGATACAATCACCCCAGTGAAAACCATCTGCTGCACTTAATCTTTCAGAAAAAAGTACATTAATTTCATCATCTGCATTTCAAATCAATCCAATAATTTTTAATACAAAAGCTAACATTTATTTTTAAAATCTTTTGAATTAACCTGGTTGTTGCTGGTGCTGAGTGTAAATTTCTTCTTAACAGATTCACATCTCCTTGGTTAAAAACACATTTGTTCCCATAGACGCCATATGGCGTTGGAACCATCCATTGCTAGATCTGACCCAAAATGGCCACCAGGAGCAAATGAGTTCTTAACATAGAATCATAGACCATCGTAGCAGAAAAATACCAGATGTCCATCTAGTCTTCCCACATTTCCTATAGTACCTGGAACTGTCTCTGAAACCCATTGTTCCTCAATGGTACTAACCCTTCCCATCCTATCCCCATTCTCCTCCCTGGGCTTTGCCCTGGGCAACCACTATTCCCTTCATTCTATCCCAGGCCTGCTTGAATCCCACAACTGTGTTTGCACCCACAACCTCAGCCAACAGACTGTTCCAAGGTTCCACCGACCTTTCCACAAAGAAGTACTTCCTTATGTCCCTCCTCAACCTACCTCCTGTTAATTTCCACTAGTGGCCATGTGACCTCGACTTGGTATTCGGGGGAAAAAATTCCCAGCAGTTTACTTTGTTGATTCATTTAAGGAACTTGAAGGTCTCTATCATCTCTCCCCTCACCCTTCTGGTTTCAAGTGAGAACATATTTAGTGCCTTGTGATGCTCCTCATAGGACCGTCCCTGCTGGCCCTGAATCACTTTTGTTACTCTGTGCTGCACTATTTCCAACCTATTCCTGTCCTTTCTGAATAGAGTGCTCCAAAACTGGATGCAGTAATCTAGGTACACCAGGGATCTGCATAGGGGAAGTATTGCCTCTTTTTTTTCTGCTGTTAGTACCCCTCCTGATACATCCCAGGATCCTGTTAGCATTGTTATAGGTCTTGTTGCCCTGGCTCTTTTGTTTAAAGCAGTTATTGATAACTCCTAGATCCTGTTCCTCTTCTGTAGTGCTAAGTCTCACCTCACCCATCCAGTACTCTGTCTTGGGGTTCACTTTCCCTAGGTGAATTACCTTGCACTTTTTGGCATTGAATTTTAACTGCCAGACTTCTGACCACCTCTCTAGTCTTTGTAGGTCCCCCTGCATATCCCTTATTCCCTCATCACTATCCACCATCCCACATAGTTTTGTGTCATCTATGAAGGGGCCTTGATACCTGAAAGACCTCCTGTGTTCTCACCACTCTGTCCATCCACTCCGCTCCACTGAAGAAGGGTTCTTGGAGATTCCTAGGGTTCACCTAAAACCTCCGGCTCTCAGGCCTTTTCGGTCAGCGCTCCAACCCTTTAGAACTCCCTCCCTCACTTTATCAGGGAATCTCAATCTGTTGAAATTTTTAAGTGTGAATTAAAAACTTTATTATTAGTCAGGCCTTTCCACCAGATTAGTTAGTTATCCCATTTTAAGTACATTTATAGTATGTATGTTTTATTGTTTTATGCTATAATTGTGTTTGTATCTTGTATGTATGTAAAGTCGCTTGAGTTTCAATAAGAAAGTGCGCTTAACAAATAAAATTATGATGATGATGAAGAAGAGTCACAGCCTGCCTTGGATTCCCTCACCATTGTCACTAATGAACATGCTGAAGAGGACTGGACCCATGACCAGTCCCTGTGGAACCCCACTTATAGCCTCCTTTCCTCTGATTTAACCCCATTTACCACCATCCTGTGCTGCCTCCCTTCTAGTCAACTACCCACTCAGTTCACTATGGTTGTAGCCGCACCAAGGTATTTCATCTTTTTGAGCAACCTTTTGTGTGGTATCATTCAAAAGCCTTGCTGCAGTCAAAGTACCACAGATCCACAGCATGGCCCTTGTCTAAATCCATGGTCACCCAGTCAAAGTAAAAACTCAGGTTAGTCTGACAAGACTTTTCTGCCACAAAACCACATTGCTTGCTATCCTGGAGCCAGTTGCTCTCTAGGTAGTCCATAAGGTCCTCTTTGATTAATGATTCCATCAGTTTCCCCATGATGGAGGTCTGGAGGTCAGACTGACAGGTCTATAGTTCCCTGGTTGCTCCCTATTCCTCCCCAACTTATGAAGCAATACAACATCTGCTATCCTCCAATCTCCTGGAACTTCCCCTGACCTGACTGAGCTGTTGAATAGCCCAGCCAGTGGTTCAGCCAGCTCTGCTGCTAATTCCCAAGTATCTTTGGATGCAACCCATCTGGTCCTGAGGACTTATCTATCTTAAGGGCTGCCAGTCTTTTCAGGACCCTCTGGCTAGTAAGTATTGGCTACCTCATTTGCAGGACTTCCTTAGTGGCCACTTTGATGCCACTTTTTGGCCTGGACTGGCAGTCCTCCTTAGTGAATACCGAGCAAAAGTAGTCATTCAGGATGGTGGCCTTTTGTTCATCTTCCTCTATCACCCTACTCCCCTCAACTAGCTGTGTGATGCCCCCCTTTTTTACTTTTATCACTGATATAGCTAAAGAAGTTTTTCTCCATTATTGACTCCCTCCACAATACATAGCTAAGTGTCTGCTTTCACCTGCCTGACATCCCTCTTTGCATCTCTATTTTTCTGTAGATAATCCTTTCATTCTGCCTCCCTCTGCTTGTCCTGGTGTTTGTGTAAGGCCTTCTTTTTGGCCCCAACTGCTTCCCTGACCCTAGCTGAGAACCATAGAAACTGATGCCAGATAAGGACCGCTTGTCCCACCTAGTCTGCCTGTTTTTCCTACCTACTGCAATACCGCAGATCCTGCTTGATCTACGGCTTTTACCCTCTCTTTCCTATTGCTAGGGTTCTTTTGTGCCTATTCCATGCATTCTTGAATTCCACTACCATTTATGCTCCCACCACCTCCGTTGAGAGGCTGTCCCATGTATCCACCACCCTTTTTGTGGAAAAATAATTCCTTAGATTACCCCTGAGTCTACCCCCTCCAGCCTCATATCATGACCCCTTGTTCTTGAACATCTTTTTTTCTGAAAGATGCTACCCTCTTGTACCTTATTTATGCCCTTGAGGAATTTGAAGGTGTCTATCATATCCCCCGTCTCCTCTCTTCCAGGGTATACATATTGAGGTCCTCTAGTCTCTTCTTATATGACCTGTGGTGTGGACCCTGCAACATTTTTGTTGCCCTACTCTGGAATGCCTCTACTCTGGCTATGTCCTTCTGGAGATGCAGCCTCCAGAATTGGACACAGCACTACAGATGGGGTTTCATCAATGATTTGTACAGTGGTATCACCACCTCCATTTTTCTGCTGGTGATACCCCTCTCTATGACCCCAATATCCCACTGGCTCTCCCCACAGCCTTTTCACACAATGATTGGTCACCTTTAGGTCATCAGATATGATTACCCCCAGGCCATTTTCCTGTTTGGTGGTCATCAGTACATCCTCCCTATCATGTAATCCTCCCCTGGGTTTCTGTGCCCCAAATGTATGATTTTACACTTCTTTGCATCGAATCTTAGCGGCCACAATCTTGACCATTCTTCAAGCCTGCTTTGGTTCCTGCTCATTTTTTCCACATCCCCTCCCAGAGTGTCAACTCTGTTGCAGATCTTAGTGTCTTCTGCAAAGGGGCATACCTTCCCTTCCAGCCCCTCTGCAATGTTGCTTATGAAGACATTAAAGAGGACTGGCCCCAGAACTAATCCTTGTGGCACCCTGCTTGTCACCCTCCTCTCCTCGGAATGAACTGTGTTGACCACCACCCTCTGTGTTCTATCCCTTAATTTCTGACCCAGTTTACCAACTTGGGACCCACTCCCAGGCTGCCAAGCTTATTAGCAAGCTTCCTATGTGGAACAGTGTCAAAGACCTTGCTGAAATCCAGGTAGGCCACATCCACCGGCCCTTCCTGATCTAATTCCCTGGTCACCCAGTCAAAGAAATCTATCAGATTTGTTTCACATGACATTCCTGCTGTGAACCCATGCTGCCTAGGATCATGTAATTCATTGGATTAAAGATATACCACAATCCCTTTCTTTAGCAGTGATTCCATTAATTTTCTGACCACTAAGGTTAGGCTGACTGACCTGTAAGTGCCAGCCTCCTCCTTGCTCCCACGTTTGCAGAGAAGGACTACATCTGCCCTCCTCCAGTCCTCTGGAACCACTCCCATTTCTAGCTTCCAGCGATTTGTTGAACAGGGCTGTCAATGGTGCTGCGAGCACCTCGCTAAGATCCTTTAATATTCTTGGATGTATCCTATCCAGCCCCATTGCCTTGTCCACTCTCAGTTTTGTGAGTTAATTTAGTACTGTCTCCTCTGTAAATGGACAGGTGTCGACCTCCCTTCCATCCATACTCTTGTCACTTAAATGAGGTCCCACACCTTCCCCTTTTTCTTTGAATACTGAGCAAAGATATTTATTCAGGATAGCTGCTTTCTCCAGGTCTCCCTCCACACACTCTACTCCTTCCTCTTTTAACTTAACAATCCCACTCCTGGTCTTTCTTCTTTCACTAACGTACCTGAAGAGTGTCTTGCCCCCTTTTGTTACTGCCTGGGCTATTTTTTCCTCCGTTTGCTCCTTTGTGCTCCTGACTGCTTTCTGTGCCTCCCTCTGTTTTTCTAGATACACTTCCCTGTCCTCCTCTGTGTTTCCTTGTACCTCCTGACTGTTGACCTTTTCACTCTTACCTTCCCGGCCACTTCCTTTGAGAACCATAGTAGTTTATGTTTCCTCTTTCTTTTGCTTAATTGCCTAATACAAAGGTTTGTTGCTTTCTCTGTGGTTCATTTTAGATTCACCCACTGTTGCTCTACACTCCCCCCATCCCTTCTCCAGTGAGGGCATTCCTGAGACATTTCTCCATCTTTGAAATGTCGGCCCTTCTGAAGTCCAGGACCCTCACTTTCATGTGGTTTGACTGCCACTGTTCTCACATTGAACCACATTGTACAGTGATCACTGGACCCATGTCCAGTGATCACTGGATCCCAGGAGGCTACCCACCAGGAGATCTGCAACTCTGTCTTCATTGGTGAGTACTAGATCCAGTGCCACTCCCTGCCTGGTGGTCTCTATCATTAGCTGCCTAAGGCATGCCCCCTGCAGGGTGTCCAGGATGTCCCTGCTCCTGACTGAGGCTGCAGTTGGGATGCTCCAACCAACATCCAGCAAACTGAAGTCTCCCACTGGCAACACCTCCCTTTTAGTTGCCAGCTTATGGATGGCTTTCACTAGAACCATGTCCAACTATTCCCCTTGTGCTGCAGGTCTACAGATCACTCAAGTGTGAATAGTGGTGCCATTAATCATCTTTAGGGTGACCCACAGTGTCTCTGTCCCTCCCTGCATTCCCTGTACCTCAGTTGCTTTTATAACCTCACTGATGTAAAGAGCCACTCCTCCTCATTTTTTACCCACCCTGTCTTTTCTGAATAGAGAATAACCTGGTACGGCTATATCCTAGTCATGGTTCGCATTATACCATGTCTCAGTAACAGCAACAATGTCCCAGTCAGCCTCTGCCATCAAGGCCACTAGGTCTGGGATTTTGTTTCCTAGGCTGTGAGCATTCATGCACGTGGTCTTCCAAGTTACCTCTCATTCTGACAGTGCCTCTCTTATTCTCATGCCTTCCCTCTTTACCCCTCCTGTCTTTATTCCCATTTCTCCTTTTCTCTGACATTCTACCTTATCCGGTTCCAGGTAACTTTGGTGATTTCCTGTCCTTAGTGTCCTCCCTACTGACTGCTTCCTCCTGTGGTGGAAGCATATTGAATCTCCCTGCTTTCTTCTGCCTCCCCCTTGGCTAGTTTAAGTGCTTGCCAATGAAACATTTGAACCTTACACAGAGGATACTGGTTCTCCCTGGATAGATGCAGGCCATCTCTACTGTATAGGCCTCCATCCCTCCAAGTGGGATCCCAGTCCCCAATCAAGCCAAATCCCTCTGTTCTGCACCAGTCTTTGAGCTATGTGTTGAAATCCCTGGTGCAGAGTACCCTATCCTCCCCCTTGTCATAGACAAGTAACACATCCGGAAAGGTTACTGAGCATGCCACCTGTCTAAGACCCCTCCTGGCATTTGACTTCCCTCGATTCCTCCCCTCCTGCTCCCAAGTCAACTCCCCTAACAATAGAGTCCCCCACCAGGAGTTGCTTCCTCTTCCTCTGGTACCCTCTGCCTCTCCCCTGGAGTCTCCACTGTGGAGGACCCCTACTTCCTCCTTGGTCTCCACTGCAGGTGCCTCCTTGGGACAGTCCCACCCTGCCAAAGTGGCATAGAAGTTGTGGAGTAGAACCACTGGACTGATGTTGCCTCTGCCCCACCACCCTCACCCTTTCAAAGCCCACCTTGGTCCAGCTGCTCCTCCTCCTTGGCATCCTTTGAGGCAGCGGTGGTGGACTTGGTGGTCCCATAGTGGTCTCTTAATCCTGTTTTTTAGATACTGTTCTTATGCTTGCCTTTGATGCTTCAAGGGTGGCTTCCTTTGTTGCCCTCCATCTCTCCTCTACACCCACGTCCTTCACTCCAGCTAACTTATCCCTGACCAGTTCCCTCAACCTATTGAAGTCCACTCTTCTAAAGTCAAGGGCTTTAGTTCTAGAATGTGGGTTGTTGGCCCTGAGGGCCATGTCAAGCCACATGAAGTTATGACTGCTGTTCCCTAGCAGCTCTCCTATACCCACAGCACCCACCATCTTTGAGATGGTAAGCATCATATCTAAGATTGTGTTCTGTCTGATAGGTTCCTTGACAAGCTGCAGCAGTAGACAGTCTTGGAAGGTGTCCAGTAATATCTGATTCCAGGACTCTTGGCCACCGGACCCTCTCAATCAACATCAGGCAGATTCAGGTCACTTATCACCACTACATCCCCTTTTGCTATCCCTCTTTCAAATTCTTCCCCGAGTTCTCGATCCCATTCCTCCCCTTGCTGTGGAAACCTATAGAGTACCCCTAAGCACACTTTTCTGTATGCGACTTCTGTGAGTTGCACCCATACCAACTCTGCATCCCCACTGCTACACCTAATACTTCCATCTTCTGCCACTTCAATGCCCTCTTTGACAAAAAGAGTTCTTCTATCCCTTCTGAGCAGTGAATACCCAGGAACCATAATTTCCAAGTCATCTGGGGCCATGTTTCCGTGATGGCCACCAGGTCCACTCTAGTGTTTGCCATCAACTCCTGGAGCTCGCTGAATTTGTTGCCTAGGCTTCTGGGGTTAAGGAACATCCCCCACCATTTGACCCCCACTGTAACTCTACTACTGTACTTTTGCTTTTCATATTCTCCTCCCACCCTCCTAGTCAGTACTTATACCTCTCACTTTCCTCTTCACTGGTATTCCTCCCCTTGGTCCTGTAAGCCCTACTGCATTTCCAGTACCCTCTTTGCAGTTACTGTCTACTGGATGTTGGGGAGTTCTATTAAGGATCCCCTTCTTCTCACCATCCACCATGGATCCACAAGATCCGGACTCCCCTTTAGTCAGTTTAAATTACTAATGTAGATGTCAAACTTCTTCCCTAGTGCACTAGTCCCATTTATTGGTTCTTCTTGGTTCTGATACATGTGCTTTTAAGAACTGCAGTTAGAAGCATTAAATTTTTTGGCAGAAAAAAAAACAATTGGGCCAAACTGGCCCCTACCAAGCCTGTCTCAGCAGACTCTAACTGGTCTCCAGCAACCCTCCCTCCCTCCTCCCTGCCTCTCTACTAATATTCCCCTATCTCTATGCCACCCATTCTTGAAGCTCCCTACTGTTTTTGCCTTCACCAATTTTGCTGGCAGTCTCTTCCAGGCATCCACCACTCTTTCAGTGAAGTAGAACTTCCTCTCATCCCTCTTAAACTCCCCCCACCCAACTTTACTACATGTCCTCTGGTCCTGGTGCTCTTTCTCATCTGAAAGAAACTCCTCTCCTGCACCCTCTTCACTTCTGTGAGGTACTTGTAGGTCTCTATCATGTCCCTTCTTGCTCTTCTCTCTCCCAATGGGTACACATTGAGATTCCTCTGTCTCTCTTCATAGGGCTTTTGATGTAACTCTTGCACTATTTTAGTTGCCCTCCTCTGGGCTATCATTAACCTGTTTATGTCCTTTCTGAGGTGTGGCCTCCAGAAATAGTCATAATACTGCAGGTGGGGTCTCAGAAGTGAGCAACATAGTGGCAACACCACCTCCCTCCTCCTGCTGGAGATACTTACCCCTATGCATCCCAGCATCCCACTGACCATATGCACTGCTTTGTCACACTGCCCTGCCACTTTGAGGTCATCAGATATAGTAACCTCAGGGTCCCTTTCCTGTTTACTGACTCTCAGTCCCCCCCCAACCTATAGTCTGCGCCTGTGTTCCTATACCCTAGGTGCATGATTTTTGACATTAATTCTCTGCAATTCTATTTGCTCAAAGAGGGTGACTGGTGAGATACTAAGTTTGTTATGATCAAACCTGTTGTATCAGAGGGGTGAAAATCAGGTGGAATAAATCCTTGGGATTAATGGTTACCCTGACTTCCCAGATATCTGACATAAGGTAAGGTCCATTTTAAGGATATTGCCTACTTCAGCTCTGTACTGATCTACCTATTTAGCATTAGGATATCAGTTTGGAGCTATTGATTTTAAATCCAGAGGCATGCCCATAGTTGGCCATAAGCTGTGCTCTGCAGATATACATCTTTGTGTACTGAGGTGTATGAGGATGTTGTCAAAACTCAGCATATAGGGAGACCATATGCTCTTCTCTTATAATACACATTCCACTAACTTCTTGAGTGCTTCCAATTTTTTTTTTAGTAAGTGGATCTGTGCTAAACTGAACAATAGAAGTGATAAGCGACAGCCTTTGATTGACCTCTATGGATTGAAAATGTATCTAATAGTGTGCCATTGGTACACAGTCTAACATTTGGGGTATTATAAAGTTCTCTTATCTAATTACAAAACTGGTCCCCAAACACAAATTTCTATACTGGGACTCATAGGAATCCCTGATTAGGCCAGTCAAAGGGTTTCTTTACATTCACTGAGATAGCCATCTGTTTTCCTGGGCTACCCTTCATAGCTGTATTGACGTTTAACATGTGTCTAACACCATGGGATAAAAGTCTTCTACTAATTTTAAACCATGTATTCCTTCCTATAGTTTAAGGTTTGTTTCCTGTCTTGTGCTCTCAAGTTCCAGTTACACTTGTTTGTCTTCTAACTTTTCTTCTTTCTAGTTTCTGTTTATGAAATGATCCTCCCATAAGCACAGATTTAATCCATCTCACACAGCTAATCTTTGTATGTATTTAGAGCCAGGTAAGCTTATATATTTTTCCTGATTGTTTTGGAAGGTTTCTTCATTTACAAAAGAGGCATTTAGTCTCCAGACCAATTTTATAATCAGAATGTCACACTTGTGCTGTTATTCAGACTGGGGTATGAGTTGATGTTGAAGATTCCAAATATTTATCAGTTCTGTTTTTTCTGTATTGGGCATTTAGCACTTACTGATCTCTTATGGAAAAAAAAGACATTTCTGAGGATCTGTCTTATGTGAGAGAGAGGACACAGTGAAAGTTACCTCCCAGTAACAGGATGCCCTTGGGAACTGTGCAACCTTTAAAATAATATTTTTGAGTGTACAGTACTTCACTGTCTTCCACTTGTCAATTCAAGGCTGCCGTGTAAACAGGTGAATTGGATCACTAGATAGACATGCTCACATGGTGATATCATACATGAGGAGTGTTTGCTGGCATCATCCAAACCACCCACAGGAATGAGTGGTGCCTCAAAATGCCAGTGACCCTTAGAAATCCCTAAGAAAGGGACTCTGTCTGAGGTATCCAGCTGTGGGGAGAAGGTGACAGTTATTAGGAATAAAAAGGAACTCTAAACATGAGAGTCTACATAACTGCACAGTATACAAAATAAGCAAAGGCTGCATTTCAAATGATGCCCCAAACCACGCATTATAAGTTCATTCTTCTATGTTAAAGAAATAAATTCCCCACTGAGTACATCTAGCACTATCCTTAGGCAGGTGAAATTTTGAGATTGGCAGGCACACTATGGAAACACATCATTCAAGATACTACAAACAGATATGTACATTTGATAGGCTGAAACACTCCCAATTTGTCAAACTGAAAGAGAACCAAAATAAAAAATGAAAGCTTTTTAGAAAACAAATATAGTTAGCTGGCTCACCAGTGCAGAGGTAGTTCTGTTGCTTAGGATGCCAGCAATCTGCATTCTGGAGCAACCTCAAGCTGTCAGGGTACTTGCTAGGAGAAGGAGGACTGAGCATCCTAGAGGATGCTCCCTTCTTTAAGGAGGGAGAGATATAATCCCCACTATTACACTGCCACCTGGGTGACCACGGGTGATGGTACAGTAGGGGACACTTAGAGGAGGTAGGATGTTGGCTGGCCTCCACATGGCACACCTGCATGGTCACAGTTGAAGTTCTTTGCAGGCCAGTGTCCTATGGGAGTTGGACAGGAGAACAAGTATAAGCCCTGAAGTGAGAAGTAGGATCCTGGGTGTGCTCGGACCATGCTCCCTGCTGCTAGTCTCCCTCTCCACTCTGGTTTCTCCTACCTCAACCCCCCTTGAGGTGGGAGGTGTGAGTCTGGCATGGCAAGGCCCACCAAGACAGTTAAGCTCATGGGGTTTAATGGAGCTGGGGTAAGCATTAGATAAGCAGGGGGAAGGGGATGGTCTCAACCAACAGGATAGGGGTTGCACCAGCATAGAAGCATAAACAATAATGATTAGAAAACACATTTATGGCTCTTATAACAATACACAAGCAAATTTTCTTGTTACCACCTGCTGCTGCATGCTTTCAGAAGTCAACATCATCTTTTGAGTAACCACATCAGATGACCTTCTGCACCTACATGGCCATTTCTCATGAATGGGCTCTCCAACACCTGATCCATAATGTGGGTGAAGGGGGCAATAGTAGTTCAATTCCAGGCCAACTCAGTGATTTCCCTTCCCATTCTTAATCTGCTATTGCTATATGTCATCTGCAGCATGCATATGAACATATGAAGAAGCCCGCAGAAGAAAGTCATTTGGTCTATCAAATCTGCTCATGTTGCAGGGATGCTTGCACATGCTTGGGGAGCATTTTTTTTTTTTTTTTTAGTTTAACCAGGAGTAGCACCCTAAGCTGAAAGCATTTTTACAGGTGTGACCTGGGAGCACAGGGAAGTTAAGTGACTTGCTCAGGGTCACACAGTATGCAAGTGGAATATGTGGGATTCAAACCCAGGTCTGGTCTGCTGGATGTCACCAGAGTTGCTGCTCAGAGCCTTAAACAACTGCGCTATACTGCCTCCCCTCATTGATGACACAAGGTCTACAAATTAGTCAGTCTGCTGAGCATCAATAATGACACAAAACCAATCCTCCCTCCCTCCTAGGCATGTGTGCTTCTGTTATTACATGACAATGTAACTTACAAACAGCACCCTGTGGGTTAAAGAGGGAAGGAGGACGAGCTGAGTTAACTAGGAATTAAACTACTACTGGCTCCTCCACCAAAGTCATGGAGTGGGGGTTAATAGGTGGGTTTGCTTCACATAAATGCCCCCACTAGAGTGAGGTGGGCTCAGAGAAAAGAAGAGTATGGATTCTGAAGATTATATAGAGAATAATGGATGGGGCATTTTACATTATGATCTTTTAACACAGCCAAAGTGTGTAATGCCTCATAAACTATGAGTAGGAAGCACGAGTGGTTTGTGATGGTATTACACATTGAGGGTGTGTAAAATAGAGAATACTGGATGGTCATCTGCCACAGGAGGGTTCTGATTCCCTTTGACCTTGAGAGCAAAGCTTGAGAGGTCCATGGGAATCAGAACCCCGAGGTGACAGAACACACTTGTTATGCATACAGTTGCTCATCCTGTATTTTATAGTGTATAGTACTGCATTATGTGAAATGTGGGCATTGTGTTTTTTTTCATTTTCACAATGAAGCTGACTTATGATGTCTCTAGAGATTCTAGAATGCTGTTCTATCACAGAATTGGATAGAGGAAAGCAACTATGGCAGCATTCCAAGTTGTTCTGCTGCAGTAATGACATCACTACTGCAGCAGAACAACATAATGATGTCACTACTGCAGTAGATCAAGCATATTACAGGCAAGGAATTCCATGCATAACAGCATTCCACTATACACTATAAATGAATAATGTAACACCCCATTCTTTATTTTATATAAGTGCTTGTCAGTTTAGTGCTGTGTGTTAAAAAAAGGTTGTTTTCCTTTTCTGTGGCATTTTGTTTCTATGAAAGTGAGACACAAAGGTTTTCACTGTCACTTTGACTGGCTGACACCCACTCCATTTAATAACCGGGTTCCATTCAGTAATAACCAGCTAGTTATTACAGCACTAGACAGTGGTGTCAGTCCAGTCAATAAATGGGCTCACCAGAAATTATAGTGGTTTTCCAGTAAAGAGAACCACACCCTTTTTCCACTATGTAAATGTTAACCATGTTCTAACAATTTGCGAGGAGTTTTCTGTCCACTTGAATCTATGCAATCTTGTATTATGGTAAACTGAACAAAATGCTTCTTGTAAAAGTGTGATAAATATTAATATTGCTTTAAATATTTATACAACATTCAAAGCAGCAGTTTCATTCATAATGTACAATGAATTAATGAATATAACAAAGCATGAATAAGACGAGGATACTAGAAGGCAAAACTAAAAGATATGCTGTTCTCTTGAAGAGAGATTTCTTTTCATATCCTGGCAAAGCTGGAAAAGATTTCACAATATAAGTAATCATTCTCAGCCTACAGCTACCCATTGTTACAGTCAAGTACATATCAAGATACTCCAGCTATATACTAGCATGGCATATTCTAGCTGCTCTAAATTCATATGGTTTATTGAACTCAAAGTAGAGTCAAGGATCACATACTGTTACTTGAAAAATAGAAAGCTGAACACAATAGAAAAGGAACAAGAGGGTTTCATTATGTTAGCTGTCAAACTGGCACATGAGATACAGTATTGCAGTACACTTTCTACTTGATTAGAATTTTATGGATTAGAACTTTTTTCTGCTGTAGTAAAGTCCAGATTAGGTTAAGTAGTACAAGTCATTTAATAGTTCTGTATACCATAGGGGTCTGTCCTGGGACCTATACTGTTTAACATATATGGTAAAGGACAAAGTGAGTATATTTGCAGATAGTGCAAAACGCTGTGGGTGAGAGGTCTGTAATAAAGGGATTTACAGCACGAAAATGGATGTCAAAAAGTTAGAGCGGTGGTTTGAACTTGAGAAATTCAAGTTCAGTTCCCAAAACTGTAAACATAGAGAACTTAAGGAGGAAGGAATCTAGGGGTGATAATAAGCAACAATTTATGTTATGGTGGCAATGAAAGTTACAGCCAATTGGCTACTGCCCCTTGATAGATGGCACTGCTACCAACCGGCAGCAATGAATCGCAACTACTATGCCCACTCACAAAAAAACAATATAATTGTGCTACTTGTCCTATGAAAACTCAGAATATCCGCCATTGTTTTTCCTGAGTTAACACAATCCTGGCAAATTAAAAAAGATGTCAGATCTCCCTGATGTGAATTTCAAACTGTAAAAACTGGACTGCCTGTTTCATTATGTTCTGCATTAATAGCCTGTCATTCAGCATACTTGAGAAAAGAAGAATTTCTATTCCCGCTAAAGGCATGACTGTATACTGTGTGAATTCATGTATGTGACGCCTCAGACTGTCCTGAAAATGGCAATATCTTGATCAAATCTCGCTGCCTTACTACACAGTCTAGCCTTAGTGCCAAAATGCTGATGCTGTACTGACCTGTATAGAGAATCAACATAGCACTGAAACTGACAGCACTGGTCCTATCAAACTGCTTCCCAATGAAAGAAAGAAGACTGCAGGTAAGTTTTCTGTAAATTTCAGCAGTGATGTCAATGGTAACAAAATTACTGACTACGAGCAGCTGCTTTATTCTGATCGACAGTATAACTTCACTAAAAGTGTCCTTACTCCAACTACTATCCAGTTCTACTACCCAGTTAATGTTACCCAAAAACCAATAATGTGGTTCAGGGCTCTGGAACAGCAGCTGAAAGTAAGCAAAGGAATGAATAAAAGTAGCTGCAAATGACACTTTCCACGTGCTAGTGGAAAACACTGCCAAAACCCTACCAAAACCCATGAAAATCTCATTATGAACAATAGCACATCAGTGGCACCACATACAGAGTACAAATGTATTCCTATCACATTAAAACCTTGTCAGACAGACCCAGTAAATAGCCCCCCAGTTTTGGGACTACTTTCTTCAGCATAATAATATGTAGCCAACAATAAACTAATCTGTCTTTTAAAATGCATTATTTGTTTCTTAAATGTATTTTTTGTAGCAAAATGCCATATGATAACTGCAATAAAAAAAATTCAGGGTGTGGCTAGTAGTATGATTACTGCACTTCCAGGGGCAATAAGGCACATGGCTTGGATACCTGCACCTCATTACACCCATAGGTGTTAGGTAATTATATTGCTACTCGCATCCTGTTGTATCTTAATGGTTACTTAAAAGCCTCTTCCCAGTGAAGTATGGCATAAGGGAAAGCTGGGATGTATTGTGAGAGGTATCACTAATTGCAACAAAGAGGTGATATTGGTGCTGTACAGGGCACTGGATAAACTCTATCGGAAGTATTGCATGCCATTCTGAAACCTGCATCTGAAAATGAACAGGGAAAAGTTAGAAATTATTCAATGTGGGCTATGAAACCGATAAAGTGGCAGCAAGGTGAAAGGATCATTTAAATATGCACTTTCTAAAGGACAGAAGGAATGGGGGAATATGACAGAAGCATACAAATACATGCAGACATAAAATAGAGTGGACAACAGAGTAATTTAAGGGAAGAAACAGAACAACCAACAGAGGTACAATCTTAAAATGGAAGTGCGAAAATTAGGGAAAGACATCAAAAAGTATTCCTTCATAGGTGGAGCAGTCTACCAGTAATGTGATCAGTGTTAGGACTATATCAGGGTTAATACACAATGGGGCAGTTGTTTTTTTTTTGGGGGGGGTATTAGAAACAAAAGAAAAGCAGGAAGATGGTGCTCTGAAAGGGCAGAATAAAACAAACACAGGAGCATTAAGGTAGACCTAATGGATTTACAGGTCTGGATTTTCAAAGCTGCATCAGAAACTTGCTTGCATCCCCAGTGCATGCAACAGTACTAATGTGCCCAAATGCCCAGTTTGCAGTATTTGAAGAGCCTTAGAATGATGCATGTGTCAATATTAAATGCATCAGTATTTTACTGTAAAGCAGAAACAAGTGATGTAAATATGGCAAAATACAGTATTTGCAAACAGCCTGTAAACGTTTTTGTGTGTTTTAGATGTCACAGATGCAGCCCAACACCTTAAATTGTGCCTATGGCATTCACTCTGAAAAGTCAGTCCGTAGGGCCCCATATTCAGAGCCAGCTGGATGTGTGTGCAAATCGATGTGCCACACAAAAGAATTGGGCCGGTTGGCCCTGATGCAATATTCAAACAGAATGTGTGATCAGAACAGATTGTGCATTCTGTTTGAACATCGGACTGTGGATGTGCAGCGCATACCAAGTGGGCCACCCTGTATGGCGTGGCATATCCAGGGTGCAGAGCTGAAGACAGCCAGTAGGGGAATCCATGACGCATACCTGGATGCACTGTATCCCCAAAGGGTAATATTCAGCCAAAATATGCAAATGAGCTCATTGGGCATGCATGGGATAAAAGGGCCTCATGCATACCCATTATGTATTCAATAGCATGGTTGCATCTGGCTGAATGCACTGGGCCAGCACTCTGCCCTCCCCAGCCCTAATGTCCATAAATAAAATGCCCACTGGATCACCTGTTTCCATAGTGTAGCATTCCCATCCCAAGCCCTGACAGAAACACTAGTAAAAACAAGTTCCATGTTTCCATAGTGTAAGGGCCTCTCCTCCCCACCCAGATCACTGCATGACAGACATGAATAAGAAGTTCCTTTTCCATAATGTAGGGACCCCCCTCCCCATCCCCGATGTCTGTCTAAAAGAAATACTGCCTGTTCCTTTTTGCCATAGTGTAGGGACTCTGATCACTGTATGAAATATATATAAAATGACTCCTTTTCCACAGTGCAGTGTTCCCCCCACCCCAGTCAGCAGTACCCCCATCCCCCCTCAAAACCTGCACCGGTGACTGGCACACCCCTCCTCACCCTGCCATGGTTAGCTGCCAACTCATCAGACAAGGATCACATACAGTAAATAGTACATGCTCCTTGGTTGTCTGACAACTTATGAGTCATGTACTATTTACTGTACATGCTCCGTGACCGATCAGTCGAGGGCTGACCATGGCATGGTGATGAGGGGTGTTCCAAACACTGGCATGGGCCAGGATTGGGGTTCAGGGTGGTGGGATACTGCTGAATGGGATGGGGGTGGGGGGACACTACACTATGGAAAAGGAATCATTATACATATATTTCATACAGTGATTGGGGCCGGGGATGGGAGTTTCTACACTATGAAAAAAGGGATCAGGCAGCATTTCTTTTAGACAGACATCAGGGCTGGGGAAGGGGGGCCATGATGCCATGGAAATGGGGATTGGGCAGTATTTCTTTTGCACAGACCTCGGGACTTGGGAGGGGGGACCCTACACTATGGAATCAGGGCTAGGGACAGTACTTTTTTTTTATACAGTGATCTGGCTAAGGAGGGGGATCATGTGACCAGCCCTGGACTTTGCACAGGGCACCACCCTGGCCCACACATAATAAGAGTAGGGTTTTTTGAACTTGTCTTTGCCCCGGCGCAGCCGGGTGTGTGTTCGCCAGAAGGCATATGAATGTTGTGATGCGTGGCATATTCATGAGGGACCCCTCATTTGCATTCAAACATTGCAATACAGCAGTGCAGTGGTGTTTGTGGGGTGCATCAGGGGCTTCTGAATATTGCCACACCCTGACAGCCCTTGCAAGTCCGGAGATGTGTGGGCGCATCAAGGGATGTGCCACGTATGTCTTTTGAATATGTGGGCTATAGTGTTTTTCTACCCCGACTGTGTATCTAATGTATGTATACTTCAGACTTTTGATCACAACATTAGCTAACTGCTGAAGGCAGATTAATGGTATTCATCATTGTAAGCAATATGACATAAGCAAGGTAGTAAAGGAAATTACTAGAAGTGTTTAAAGGGGAGAGGACATTTTTGCTAATTGGCAGCAGTTAGCAGTGCTCCTGTTCATAGAAATAAAACTCACACCTCCAAATGATTCATGTTTAACTGTATTTGAATAAACACTGATGTGAAAAGCTGTAATTTTCTATTTATTTTTTATGGACAACATTCGGCACAATTTTCTTCATGGAACCAGTAATTTTGAATTTTTACTATGACATGGTTTGTGTTCAGAATGCAAAGCATGAGCTGTTGACCTATTAGAACTATGCTCAGAATTCTGTACACAAACTGTAACATAGCCAAAACTCCTAAATTAGGTTCCATGAAGAAAACTGTAACAGAAAGCTGCCCATAAAAACAAAATAATGCAAAATACAGTTTTTCTCATGTTTTTATCCAGATGCATGTAAATATGGATCATTTGGGGGAATTATTATGATTTCTAAAAATAGGAACATTATAAACAGTTGCCAGTTAGAAATAATTTGCTGCCCTCTAATTAGGTAAAGGAGGAGGGTGAGCACTGGGATGGTGGTGGTGCTGCTATTCAAAGCTTATTATAGTTTGTCAAGAAGAGAGAGCACTCCACCATCTGCACAGACAATCTGAGTCACAAACCTCTATTTCAGTGAATGATTTCCAGGTTTATGCCACATTCAAAACTGAAAGGAAAAACAGTCATGTACTGGCAGTGCAGCCGCACTGCCAGGTTTACATTTCACCATGCACAGAGGGCTTCATCAGAGCTTCAGATACAGGTAAATATGGATCATTTAGGGGAATTAAGATAATTTCTGAAAATAGGAACATTGTAAACAGTTGTCAGTTAGAAATAATTTCTTGCCCTCTTTCAGTACCAAAATGCTCACAGTCATGGATAGTTCCTGTTATCAAAGTACCTTTGGTCAGGATGGTGAGTTAAAATTAATTGTAGCACATTTGAAAACCTTTAAATACTTTAAAATGGAAGTTTTGCTTAGTCATCAGCATGGCAGGTGGTACAGTATGAAACCCCCTTGCATCCCCACCTAGAATCCCCCTCACCCCACAATGGGGACCCTGGGGTGTTCCTAACACTTATACAAAGCTATGGGAAGTGTCAATCATTTTGATATGTTTTCCAAGCAGAAGGAATGTCATTTCATAATATTACCAGATACAATTCTATTTTGAAGGAGATCTGGATACAGGCCTAACTAAGCCTGGGGCTGTAGTGTTTTTGAAGCTGTGAGACAATAATAGTGAATGGGAAGGCTGGGTGAAAGTCCTTAGAAGAAGCTTTTGGATAGGAATAATGAAAAGAGAAAATGGAGCTCATCGCAAAAACACTGCCCAATATATTAACATAGTCAGTTTACATTATTAAAAGTAAGTATTAGCTAGTTCCTATTTTCCCAGTATTGATGTCTTTGCATTGTCTTTAAGATGAGTTTTTTTTCCTTTCCATTGTTTCTATTCTAAACCTGCATCAAAGGATCTCCACACATTCTGGACATTTTGGTTGAAACAGGGAGTGTTTTTTGCAGCAACCATAACGTTTTTTTTTATCATAAGTATTCTACCCACTTTCTCAAAACAGAAAAAACACACATGCGCAGGGCTCTGAAAGAGAATGACATATCATTCAGGACTCCCTTTTCAACTGACTGTGTTCTGGACTTGGGACCCCAGATAGGTTCAACCCCTTATAAGGACTTCAGATAAGACCATCATGCCCATATGGTCTGGGGGTGGGAATGTACCCCCATTCCCATACAAATAGTGCTTTTTAGATGGGTCAAGCTGCCAAAGTACAGTGTAGTTTTCCACCTATTTTTCTATGAGTTACATTGTATTGTGGTGGTGGAAAGGGCTTAAGATATATCTGGTGATTTGCATATGCAGCCCATGATGCTTTGCATTGTGTGGGCATGTGTGATTTTGTATTTTCTTAAGATATATCTTGTCCACCTCTCATGTTACACAGCAATGAATTTTCCCCAATTTGGGTACCGAAACATCCAAGCTTAACTGCTGAATGTTAACCCTACTCATATTGTGTACCCCACATTACTGTTCTCTTTAATGAATCTGTATATCTGCTTAAACAGCACAGCCATGTCTGGCTTATGCTACAGTACCTCAGTTGGTAAGGTAGTTCACATGTGGAGGGTTCTCTATGTGGAGTATGGCTTTCTGATGTTTCCTGTTATTCTGCTCCTTCTCAGTTTAAGTGCATGTTCTCTAGTGCTGCTTTAATGCATCAGTTCAAACAGTTGTGTATGCTCTGTCCATCTCTTTTGGTATTTAAAACACTGTAATAATGTCCCTTCTCAACCTTTTCTGCTTTGTGCTAAATAATATGAGTACAGTTTATCTAATCTTTACTTAAAGCTCTTGCTTCCTAAGCTAATAATCAGCTTGGCTGTCCTGTGCTTGATCATGCTGGGCTATTCAGTGTCCTTTTTGTACTGTGGATAACAGAACTGAATGCGATAATCTATGTGTGGTCTAAAAAAGGCCTTGAGCCTAGGATGCATCACATCTCTTGAACTGCTCCTTACTCCACTACAAATGTGTCCTAACATTCCATTTGATTTATCACTTGCAGAAGAATGTTACCTACTTGGCTTCATTTCACTGCACACAACTACTCCCAATACAGTTTCCTCAGTTGTGCTGCACAGTGTCAAGTCATACATGGTATATGCTTGACTCTGATTCTTTGCCTCTAGGTGAAGTACCTTACAGCTGATGACATAAAACCTAAGACTCATTTTTTCAGTCAATGCCCCCAATGTGTACAGATTCTATTGTAATCTATCCTTTCCTCTGCTACATCCACTGTTTGGCCAATTTAGTGTCATCAGAAAATGTTACCAGTTTGATCCCTGTACTCTTAGGATGGTCATCCATCACCTCTCCCTACTTCCTACTTGTGAGCTAGTGTGATATCCACTTCATATAGATTTTGTGGAACTCACATTGTGCAACTTTTACCATGACATTTTGATGTGGTATGGTGTAGAAGGCATTACTGAAAACCAGATACAAATACACTACATCTATTCCACATCCCCTATCATCCTCTCTGGTTACTATCTCAAAGAAAGCAATCCAGTTGGTTGGGTAGATTCTTGCTTTTATATTCCTTATAGTGAACCACCATATCTTTCATGACTGGCTCAGATACGTTGCCAAGCAGGAGGGTAAGCCTGGCAAGTTGGTGATTCCCTGGGTCTAAACTTGCCCTCTTGAATAGGGGATGATACTGGCCATTTAAAGTACTTAATCACTATCCCTTTTTGTAATGATTCTTGAAAGATATATTTAAGATGCCCAACAAGAACCCTTTTAACACTAGTAGTACCCTTGGATAGCTACAGTTCATACCCTGGTATTTTGCTGACTTAACATCCTCCAGATACTTATCCACTAATTCTGGCATGATCGGAATTGTTTCATACTCTGCTTCCTCATTCTCCATAAATTCAACCACTGTTAACTTTGTACCTTGATTTTATGGGTGAATGTTGACATAAAGTAGTTATTCAGTGTCTCTGATATCTCTCCTGCCTCCCTTCAATTTTTTCCCACTTCCCAGTTATTAGGCCATCAACCTTGTCTTTGACTCTTTTTTATATATACAGTATTTTAAAAAGGGGATTATCATTCCCTTTGATACATAATGCAATCCTGTTTCACATTTATGTCTTTGCATGCACAGTTTGAGTCCTGCTTTCCCTCTGTAATGACCTATACTTTGATTCACTGGACTTGTATCCAGTATCCTTTCAGTTATCACCATCATTTTACCAATCAGAAACCCTTTCGTCCTGCATAGAAAGGTGTTGTTACAAAAAGTTCAGTTTTTATTTTTCAGATGTTTTCAGTAAAGTTCAGATCCAATGCCCAATGTTTCACCTGTAAAGGTTTCATCAGGGGGAGGATCTATTATTTAAAATATCAGAAAATTGTATTTAGTACATAGTATTCATAATTCCATTATATCAGTCTGCTTCTTAAAAAAAATATGTAATATACATAGTGCACATATCCATTGCTAGTATCACAATCTGTCCTTAAAAAAAAATGTTTAATCTGCTGTGTAAATATTTTGCCATAGTATTAATGATGTCATGCAGAGTGTATATTGATTAATATATCCTTAACTTTTGACCATATCTAAAAAATAAAAACTCAACTTTTTGAAAAATCTATTTTGGAATGGTTAGTATAATTTTTGGTACTGACTATTTTCGCCCAACTAGCCCCAACACTATCCATATCTCTAATTTGGAAGAGAACCCACTTATTCAGAACTCTCCATTAGAAAGGTGATGTACCATATTTTACACTGAAACTAAAAAAGCTGAAATTCACTTTTTAAGTTATAATAATCAGGAAACATACACTTTATTGATCCTAAAATTCATTTCTACAGTGATGTAAGCTTGTAGCTCCAAGATTATGGGTCCTTTTACCACTTTCCTCCAACATTTTGAAGGTCATTGTCCTACATTTAAGTGACACATTTAACACTCACATTGTTCCTTATTCCTGGCCAAATTCTGACTGGCAAATGTTACCAGTTACTTCTTATCTCTCTGCACCTGTGCCATCCCATCATCCTACTTCCTCTGATCATTTGGTGCTCAGTCCTTTCACATTCCTCACTGGAAATATGTTGTAGATCAGTTTGCTTTTTATCCACTTTCCAATACTGTGGAACATCCTCCTTCTCCCTATCACTCTCTCATCTACCCTGCACTTTCTCAAACCAGCCATACCAACACACTTCCTAAAGGCCTGCACCTGTGGCTAGCCATCTTTCTCTTGTCTCCAGCATTACAAAAACCCCTGTCCTTAAGGGACAGTTACTAACATACTAAAATGACAACAGAATAGGCCTAATGGTCTTTCGTGTCTGCTCGTTTGGTCAGCCCCCACCCTGGGAGCTGACCTTGCTGCCTCCCTCGCCTTCTCTGGCTTCTCCCTTCCTAGTTCCGGATATTCTCGCTGCATTAGATTTTGCCTCCAGAACCCTTCCCCTGTACCTACCCCACCCCTTCTTGAACCCCTCCACCATCTCTGCCTCCACCAGCCACCTAGGCAGTGCATTCCATGGCTCCACCGCCCTCTCAGTGAAGTAGCACCTCCTCCTTTATCCCCTGAATCTTCCCCCCCTCCAGCTTCCACTTATGCCCTCTAGTGGCCCCCTCCTCCTTCCTTTGAAGCACCCTGACTGTTCCTCCCCTATTTACCCCCTTCATGTACCTGAAGACCTCTATCATGTCCCTACGGTCCCTTCCCTCTTCCAATGTGTACATATTTAGCTCTTCGAGCCTCTTCTCATAGGTCCTGTTCTCCAGGCCCCAAATCATTTTGGTTGCCTTCCTCTGGACCCGCTCCAGGAGTTTAATGTCCCTCTTTAAGTGTGGCCTCCAAAACTGCATGCAGTACTCGAGGTGCGGCCTCACCAAGCAGTTATACAGAGGGAGTATCACTTCCCTCCTTCTGGAGGTGATCCTCCTAGCAATGCATCTCAGCATCCTGTTGGCCTTGGCTGCTGCCCTCCTACAAGTCTCTGAGTTGTTCATCTTGACATCCACCACCACCCCCAGGTCCCTCTCAGCCATCGAGACTTGTAGCATTCCCCCCCCCAGGGTGTACACTTGGCCCGGGTTTCTGGCCCCCAGGTGCAGGACCTTGCATTTCCCTGCATTGAACCTCAGCTTCCACTTTCTAGACCATCTTTCCAGAGCCTCCAGGTCCCCCTGTAGGGCCACCCTCCCCTCCTCCCCATCCACCACCGCCCCCAGTTTTGAGTCATCTGCAAAGAAACTCATCTCACTCCTGATACCTGTCCTTATGTCAGAGACATAGACATTGAACAGTAGGGGCCCAAGGACTGATCCCTGTGGGACCCCACTAATGACCCTCCTTGGGGATGAGACTATCCCACCAACTACGACCCTCTGGGTCCTGGTCCTGGAGCCAATTGCCTATCCATCTGATCATCTGGTTTCCCACCCCCATTTCTTCCAGCTTATCCAACAGGCCCACATGAGCAACAGAGTCAAATGCCTTGCAGAAGTCTAGAAAGAGGACGTCCCCTGGTCTACCCAGGTCCAAGGCACTCATCACCCAGTCATAGAACTCCACAAGGTTTATCTGACATGATTTCCCCAGGATGAATCCATGCCGTCTATCATCCAGGCATCCTGACTTTTCCAGGTCCCCCCCTAGTCACTCCTTGACAATGCCCTCCATCACCTTGCCCACCACTGATGGTTAGTTGAGGTCCTATTCTGTAACAGCTGACAGAGAGGAGAGTAAGCACCCAGCTTAAACCTATAAGTCTGTCTGTCTGTCTCTATGTACTATATCTATATATATATAGATATAGTATCTCTCGCTCTCTTATCTCAATATATATAGTGTACGGAAAGCCCTTATTGTCCGTTGTTTTCAGTAGAAACACAGAGCTGTTGTACCATCGTCATGATGTCAGGATGGTGTTGTACCATCCTTAGGTGTCACAACAATGATACAACAGAAGAAATGCCACTGCATGCCACATCCTATCAGGCTGTCAGCAATCATTCGATCCTCACATACTGCATTTTAAAAACTTCTGGCAGTTGACTGTGAGCTGTGCTTATCCCCCCCCACCCCATGTAGGCAGGTACCTTGTACTTTGCAACTATTAGCTCTGACCTCCTTGCTGAAACCTGCAGAAACTATTTCAACTGCTAAGCTTTGACCCTGTGTGACTTGTGACCTGTGTCAAAGGACACAAGTAAGATCATGTACTTCAAGTGCAAAATGTTGGACTCTACTATTTTTTTTTTTGTTGAGTGCCAGTACTTTCTGTTCCTCTGAGTGTGTTCTAGTTTTAAATAAAAAAATATTCATGTTTCATCCACTATCTCATCTCCTATTTTGTGGTGAGGTAAGAATGTGGTTATTCTTGCGGTTGGGGGGGGGTGAGCAATGGGTGGCAGACAGCACAAGTAGCAGTTTAACAATATTTTCTAATTTTAAAAGTTGTCAGTTGACACCATACACTATACAAGATAAAGTATGGGCACCAGTCAACAACAACACTAAGTATGCTTCTCAAGGTCATCATTGCAACCATAGACCTCTCGAGCTGCACTCTCAAGGTCTATCAGGTTGCCATGGTGACCTCTCGAAGCATACAGGTTGTTGTTAACTGTTGCCCATACTTATCTCCTCCATATATATATATATATATATATGTATTCACTCTGTCAATGTTCAGAGTACTTTTGGGGGGCAGTTGCCCCTGCACTGTAGGCCATTGTTATTTTTAAGCCTCACTGCACCCCCACAGCCTCTCTGACCAGTTGTTGTCCCCCGTTAAAAGCTGATTTGGTCCCCTGTCAGTGTTCTCTTTATCCTAAGTCAAGACAGATCCAAGCTGAAACAGCCAATAACAATTATAACACTTTCCTGTTTCTCTGTATTGCCAAAAGTCTTTTTTTTAAATGTTGCATATTTCTAAGCCATTGAATTGTCTGGAACATTTTCAGTTCACTTGAACACTAAATCAGTACTCTAATGCCTATTTCAACGTAAGTTAAAAAATTACTACTTTCCTTCTAATGTTTAACATACTGATTTGTAGTCCATGTTTTTCAAAACATTTCACACTTCCTATAGCTTGTAGTTTTCACCCGATTTTTCTAATTTCCTCAGTTTAAAAAAACAGATATGCAAATAAGCTTTTGACTATTCATGAGCTATGAGGTGGCTGCAGTCATCCAAGCCACACCCCTTTATACTGCTATTTTGAAGTGCTTACTGAACATGCTCAGAACCTGACATTTTTAAATATGATAACTTTAGAATGGATTAATATTTTTTCACTTAACCAGTGAAAAGCACCACTGTGGGCCAATCCCTTTCTATCCTTTTTTTTAAATTTAACATGCTTTAAGTTTTACAATAAGGCATCAGTCAATGGTCATAACAAAACACATAACACAGAACATCACAAAAAACTAAATATACAAGTAACTAAGAATTAACCCTCCCACCTCCACCCAAGAACCCTCTTCCCACCCCGCGGAGAACTTGAGACTTCAGAAGTAGAGGTTTAACTAGAAAAATCGACAAACTGCACAAACAAAAAAAGGAGAGTATGGATTATCTAGACTGTTAACCCTTAGGCTGCCGACAGAATTAGAACGTATAGGAATTCAGGACTGATATATCAGTCTGCGGCACAGCAAGGGTTATGATCCCAAAAAGGGTACAGTAGACATTGTTCTTGAGTGTCCATAATAAGGAAGAAGAATTACCTGTAGGCTTGGGTTATGCTCCACCACCTCGATCAAGGGCTAGAGGGAAGCAAAAATAGAGTATGTAATTTACTCCACTTCTTGGTATAGGTGGGTAACTGGTTATGGAGGTTGGCTATCATCTTTTTCAGACGAAAATTAGCCAGAAGTTCATTAAGCCACTCAGGGTAGGAAATAACCTCTTGATCCTTCCAGTGGTGAAGTAGCACATGCTTAACTGACAATGAAATGATAGACATATAGGGCTGGATATTCAAACTGTGCCATTCATAGGCGCAAGCCCTTGCGCTGCTCAAAATAGTTGCGCAGGGGTGTGTCCGGGGCGATATTCAAAGGAGTTGCACTATTGAGCAACTCCTTTGAATATCACCCCCCAGCCACAGCCACTGTGCGTGGCGCAGTGGAACTTGCGCCACCACAAGTTGACAAAGTGGAGCATTCAACTTGCGGTGGTGCAAGTACCATTGCGCCATGCGCAAAATCCCGATATTCAAAAGGTGACATGCAAATGGGGATATAATTCATGCAAGGTGCAGGGGGGACCATTTGCATCTGATTATGGCCCCATTTGCATGCCATTAGCATGCAGGTGCGCCAATCCCCGAGGGAGTTGTGCCTGGCGCCCTGCCAGGCAGCAGCCATTGGGGAAGGACATCCCCTGCAGCCCAATCACGGGCAAAAGGGCATAAAAACCCCCCCACCACCCCCCACTGGCCCGATCATGGGCATAGCCTAAATACCCCCACCTCACCAGCCCGATGCGGGCAGCAATGTGTCTCCCCCCAACACAGCCCTGGTGGTCCAGTGGACCGATAAGCCCGATCGTGGGTTGGGTATTCAAACATCCCCCCACCTCGATCATATCCCTGGTGGTCAGTGGACGAAAATCTCGATTGCAGGATGTGGTTGTCCCCCAACACATCCCTGGTGACCTAGTGTCCCCACCCACCACCCACAAGCCCCACCACCCGCTCCCCCACAGCGGCGGGCGGCAGCATCCCACCTGCCCCCGTCCGCCCGCCCGCCGATGACTGCCGGTGGGCCTGCACCGGTGGTGCAGAGCAGAGCCAATGGGCGTGCAGCCATACCGTACCAGACAGTCCAGTTTTATGAGATGAATTTCATTCACAAAACTGAACTGTCTTATACGGTATGGCTGCCGCATCCCGTGGCTCTTGCTCTACCTGTCGGCTGCAGGCATCCATCGGCTGACGACTCAGGCTGTTGCAGGTGGGATGCTGCCGCCCGCTGGCTGCGGGGAGCAGGTGGTGGGGCTTTGTTGGTGGGTGGGGTGGGGGACACCAGGTCACCAGGGATGTGTTCGGGGGTGAAACTACATCCTGCGATCAGGATTTTGGTCCACTGGACCACCAGGGATATATTCGGGAGGTGGGGGTGTTTCATTATGTCAGCCCACGATCAGGGTTATCAGTCCACTGGACCACCAGGGATGTGTTGGGGGGGGACACATTGCTGCCCGCGATCAGGCTGGTCAGGGGGGGCACAGAGAGTGGGTTGAGGGCCAGCCACAGGTGGCAGCTGCTGTGTTGCGCCCTGCAATACAGCAGCTCATCTGTGGGTGGCCCTCAACTTAAGCCTTTTTTTGGGGGCTCAAAGTCCTGCAGGCACAGGTTGGGGGTTGCCTACACAACTCTGCACAGCCCGCTGAATATCGGGCTGTGCAGTTTATGCATGGTCCCTCCCCCTCCAGTTCAGCATGCATTCATTTGCATTGCGCTGTTGCTCAGCATGTTTTCTGTGACGCATCTGCCTCCTGCTGAATATCACGGAATGGAGCAAGTTCAGACTTGCGCAGGCGCAACCCTGTTGCGCATGGCGTAACCCTTTTGAATATCTGGCCCATAGTATTTCCACTCTTTAACCCCAATCTGGGAATAATCACCTGTAATACAAACTTCTGGAGTAAAGTAGCTCTCTATACCCAAAAGTGGATCTGCTTCCTGTCTAATCTTTTCCCAGAGAGGAGCAATTTTGGGACAGTTCCACAGAATGTGAAGCAGGGACCCACAATATTGTCCACACCTGGCACACAGTGAAGAGGGTAGTTTACCTAGTGTAGCTAATTTGGGAAGCCCTTTCTATCCTGAAAATTTCAGACCAAAATTCCGAACCTTCTGGGCACAAGGTGATGACAAAAAAAACAGGAAAAAAAATCAGAATTTTTTTACGTTTTTTTTGCTATCTGCATCTCGGAATCTACACATTCGACTGAAACAAAACTAGGCACAGCAAGAGATCTACCCCCACAAGACCAAGCAAGCAAATGTTCATGCAAATCCATTGAACAGTTGCAAAGCCTGTCAATTTGTCTTAGGTGCAGATCGCCTAACACATACTTGTGATCTTTACATCAGGACAAAATGGCTTCCTGTTATGGATCGCATAAAGCTCCACTTCTACCTTTTAGGGAAGAAGGCCATCCTAGTGTTAACCCTTCCCTCCCTTAAAGCTTTATTTTACGCTGCATCTACCAAACATGCTACAAGAAGTGTCACCAAACAAGCCCTAGCAGTCCCGTTCTGAAGAACCGCCCTGGGGAGGTGAGCCTTTGTGGTTAGGGCTCTGACCTGGGTAAATGAGCTCCCACCCTCTGCCGCAAGCCTCTCTCATCTCGGTCCCTTTAAGTCTGAGCTTTGGAAAACTATCTCACCCCTGGAACTCTGTTACTGTCGCACCCAATCTAGCTGGTACTAGCCTGCAGTACACTTGGGTAATACCTCGATCAACCTTCTACTGATCTACTGAGCCATGAAGCTTACTTCTCTCCACCTTACCTGGCTACGTACTTGGCACCCCCCTGCTCCCAACACCCCCCTGATTTACCCTCAGCTGCCTTCCACATATCCTCCCACCCCCCAATCCACCCTGGTGCTATGCACTCTCCTTCTAGTTCTGTGTCCTACCTGACTCTCTTCCCTGGCCCATAAGCCTGTAGTCTCCCCCAGATGTGCCCTCTACTGTCTTCCCCTTACTCCACCCCTAAATTTGCCCCTCTGCTATCCCCTTTCTCTCTCCATTTCTCCCCACTCCCCCAACACTGTAACTTTCTCTGCAAATGGTTGGACAGACTCTTCTAGTTAATTCTATATGTATCAGCTTGGGCATTGCCACAATTGCTCCCCAACCACCTCAGTTCATTCATGCCTATGCTTATGTAGACTGGTGCCCTTACTTCCTGCTCCACTGTGGGAATTATATCCTATTGTACCCTGTACCCACATTTTGCTATGTTATGATGTTATGCTTTGCCTGGTATTAATTATAGTATGTAATCCTGTACTGTTTAGTGAGTCTCTGAGCACAGAAGAGGTCCCAGAAGACTGGAGAAGGGCTCATGTGATCCCACTCCACAAGAGTGGTAGCAGGGAGGAGGCGGGGAACTACAGACCAGTCAGTCTTACCTCAGTAGTGGGCAAGATTATGGAGGCACTCCTTAAGGAAAGGATAGTGCAACACCTGGAATCCATAGGGGCACAGGATCCAAGACAGCATGGGTTTACAAAAGGAAGGTCCTGTCAAACTAATCTCATAGATTTCTTTGACTGGGTAACCAGAGTGGTGGACCAAGGGGGAGCAGTTGATGTCGCCTACCTTGACTTCAGCAAAGCTTTTGACACTGTTCCACATAGAAGATTGATAAGCTAGGTAGGCTCGGGGTGGGTCAGAAGTTGGTCAACTGGGTGGCAAACTGGTTGACTGGCAGAAAACAGAGAGTGGTGGTAAATGGTATACAGTCAGAAGAGATGCAAGTCACAAGTGGGGTACCTCAGGGATCAGTCCTGGGGCCAGTCCTATTCAACATCTTCATTAGTGACCTCGCAGATGGACTAGAGGTAAGGCTTGTCTGTTTGCAGATGACACCAAGATCTGCAACAGGGTAGATGATCCAGATGGGTGGGCAGAATGAGAAGAGATCTGGATAAACTAGCAGAATGGTCAGAAGAGTGGCAACTGGGATTTAATGCAAAGAAGTGCAAAATCATGCACATAGGGAAGAGAAACCCTGAAGCCACTTATAGGCTGGGAGGAGTTGCTAGCAGTCACAAAGGAAGAAAGAGACTTGGGCATCATCATCACTGATGACCTAAAATCATCAAGCAGACCTCTAAAGCAGTAGGTAAGGCTAGGGGGTGTTAGGGTGTATTAGTAGGGGTATCACAAGTCGTAAGAGGGAGGTAATAATCCCTCTGTACAAGACATTGGTTAGGCCCCATCTGGAGTACTGCTGCAGTATTGGAGGCCACACCTTCACAAGGACATTAACCAAATTGAGGCAGTCCAGAGAAGGGCAACAAAATGGTGCAGGGACTGCATCAGAAGACATATGAGGACAGATTAACGGACTCAATATGTATACCCTTGAGCAAAGGAGGAGAGAGGTGATATGATCGAGACATTTAAACACCTTAAGGGCATAAACAAGGTGAAAGAGTCTAACATGTTTAAATATAAGAAAATAGTAGGACAAGAGGACACAGCATGAGATTAGAGGGAGGCCGATTAAGGGGGAATGTGAGAAATTCTTTTTCACAGAAAGGGTGGTAGATGCATGGAATGGCTTACCACAAGAAGTGGTGGCTATGAATACAGTGCAGGGCTTCAAACAGGCATGGGATAGGCATAAGGGAGCAATACAAATGACTATGAATAGATAGGTCACTGACAGAGCAAAGGCCGATGGCACATTTATAAGGTAGAAAAAGAAATGGGCAGACTGGATGGGCCTTGCGGTCCTTATCTGCCGTCAACTTCTATGTTTCTATGTTTCTATGTTTGTTATTCTGTTGATGACTGACAATGCTTACTGGCTGCTACTGTTTCACCTCCTCATGCATGTGAGTGCTCCATGCCCTTGGTCTGATGAGGATCCTTTGTAAAAGTGCTTTTAGCTCAAAGGTTGTAATTCCAATTTCTCAATAAATAAAATAAATATAGTAGAGTGCAAAATTTAACACTCACTACTGCCATCTGCATGGCAGTTGCTTAATTACACATGGATTCCATTATAAATTATACACTTATTTACTTATTTAAAAGAGTTTTACCAGGAAAGACATACTAAGTCAGAAGGCTCATTTCCAGTAGCGTCCTGGGGGAAGGTGGTAAGGGAGGTACAACAAGTAAAAAAAGAACCTTATTACAATTTACATAATATGTACAATAGAACAAATGACTTGGCAAAAAGAGAAATAAATCATGATTAAAACAACAGACTGAGAGAAATTACCAGTCATTACAACAAATAATGTCATTAAATAGGGTAGGGTAGGAGAGCGAACATGCAGAAAGAGGGGGAAATAAGTAGGCAGGAGAACTGGGTGAAAAAGTAAGGAAGGGGGAGAACTAGAAAGGCAAGGAAAAAAATAGTGAAGAAACATGTAATGGAGTAGGGGGTGAGCAAGGGTGGAGAAAAGTTTAGGATAGAGAGGAATGGGATGAGAAGGGGAAAAAGAAGGTGTGGGAATAAGTGTGATGGAGGAGGGTGGAGGGTGGAGGGCAGAGAGGAAGGAAGGCTGGGGGAGGCAGATTAAGAGTTCAGAGGAAGAAATGAGGGGGAGTACCATGGCTAGAACTGATCTCTCCTGCCATCTGAAGGCCAGTTGCTAAATTGCACATGAGATTATAAATCATACACTTACCAGGCTGGAACTGATCCCTCCTGCCATCTGTAGGGCAGTCATTAAATTACACGAGTTTCATTATAAATTATACACTTACCCAGCTAGAACTGATCCCTCCTGACATCTATAGGGCTTTCACTGCATTACTCATGAGTTCCATTTAAGCAATAATGCACAACAGGGGGTGTGTTGTTGTGAGATTTGCATACACCTAATAATAACTTTGGTACAGATTAATATTTTGCTCCAAACCAATGAAAGGCACATTTGTGAGCCAAGCCCTTTTTACCCTGAAAATTTCAGACTAAAATTCCAAATCATTTGGGTGCAAGACAATGACAAAAAACTAACGACCAAAAAAACAGCAAAAAAAAGTGATTTCTTACATTTTTACGCCAGCCACATCTCGGAATCCGTATATCTGACCAGAACAAAACTTAACACATCAAGAGATCTACTTCATAAGACCAAGCTTGCAAACTTTTGTGTAAATCTGTTCAACAGTTGCAAAGATATCAAAAAGAAAAATGTTATGCTCCCTGCTTCCACCTGTAGGGCTGTTGCTGAATTACACATGAGTTCCATTATAAATTATACACTTACCATGGTTAGAACTGATCCCTCCTGCCATCTGTAGGGCAGTCACTGAATTACACATGAGTCCAGTTTGCACAATAATGCACAACAGGGTGTGTGTTGTTGTGAGATGTACATACACCTAATAATAACTTTGGAATGGATTAATATTTTTCACCAAACCAGTGAAAGGCACATCTGTGGGCCAAACCCTTTCTACCCTGAACATTTCAGACCAAAATTCCAAACCATTTGGGTGCAAAGCAGTGTCAAAAAAAATCAAAAAACAGTATTTTTTTTAATATTTTTTTTGCTATCCATAATTCAGAATCTGCACATCTGACCAGAACAAAACTTGGCACATTAAGAGAGCAACCCAATGAGACTGCACAGGCAAGATTTTGTACAAATCTGATGAACATTTGCAAAGATATTAAAGTGCACAATTTAATGCTCACTACTGCCATCTGTGGGGCAGTCGCTGAATTACACATTAGTTCCATTATAAATGATATACTTACCCTGGCTAGAACTGATCCCTCATGCCATCTGTAGGGCAGTTGATAAATTACACATGAGTTCCATGTAAGCAATAGTATCTGACAGGGTGAGCAGTATTGGGCTGTACTGGACTGCCCTGGGGTGTAATGAGGCCCAATGCCACAGAAGGAGGGCCTTATAGCCCCAGGAAGATCTGGCATAACCCAATACCATCCATTCTGGAGGGTATTATTGCACTTAAAAAAATGAGCTATTTGTTGAGATAGAAGAAAAATGCAAATTAAAAAAAACTTTAATATGACTAAAAATAAAGAAGAAATGACTTATTTGTAAATATTCTCTCTACTGATACATTTTCCAGTTTGCCAGTAGAGGGCAATGTTGTTTTGAGATACCATGTTTTGGTTTGTAGTTTCAGTTTTGCCCCCCCACTACGCCGTGCTGATAATGAATAAACTTTCATGTCCCCCCAACTCCAAATCCCAGGCGCTTTAGAATTTATTTCTTTTTAACCCCAGGAAGTCTTGGTTCCAGATTTGAGCAGGACAGTTAGTGGGTGGGCAGGTGTCCACACTGGTGGGCTGCTGAGGAGGGACGCAGATTGAGATCAAGAGAGGTCAATTGAGCAGCCAGCAAAAAAAAAGAGAACTAATCCTACAAAGCCAGGTAGATTGCTATCTTTTTCCATGGTTTCTTTGTTCTGTTTGCAGCTAGGATGCTGAGCAGGGCTAACATTTTAATACCATATGGCTCAGGGGGATCAGGCTGAGGAGCAGTCAAGGCACTTTTCCAACTTCCACTCCCCTTAGATGGAGGCGTATTGCTGGCTAGGATCAGGTAAAAGATTGGTCAGCCTTTTGGGGAGCATGGGTGTCGGATGTGAGAACCTCCATGAAATATCAGTAGTTTTCTATGACTGAAAATGTTATCTTTGCTATAAAATATGTGTTTTTGCTTGGCAATGGAGAATTTAAATACAAGTGGCAGTGTGTGTTTAGATTTCACTCTAGTTGCAGGGGGGTTGACTAGCTTGATCATCCGCTTATTAAGTGGGGAAAAAATGGCATCTGGCGATTTGAAAATTTCATGGTGCCCCAAGGATACCCTAAGCAATGGGGCACCCTGAACTGGCACTTGTTTTTCACCAGGCTATTTTGAAAAATAACGCATGCCTGACCATGGCCTTCTGCCAACCACATGCTTTATTTTTCAAGCCCATTTTCTATTGTTAATTAAACACTTACCTGGCTAGAACTAATCCCTCCTGCCATCTGTAGGGCAGTTGCTATATTACACATGAGTTCCATTATAAATTATACACTTACCCTTTCTAGAACTGATCCCTCTTGCCATCTGTATGGCAATGTAGACAAACAGGAACTGTGCATACAGATGTATGTCAGTCACTGAATTACTCATGAGTTCTGTTTAAGCAATGCTGCATGATGGGGGTGGGGTGTTATTTTGAGATTTGCAAATGCCTAATAACTTTGGAATGGATTAAAACCAGCAAAAGGCACATCTGTGGGCCAATCCTTTTCTACCCTGAAAATTTCAGACCAAAATCCAAACCATCTGGGCGCAAGGTGATGACAAAAAAATTATTTTTTACATTTTTTCGCTATCCACATCTCAGAATCTGCACATGTGACTGGAACAAAACTTAGCACATGAAGAGGTCTAGGGCAGGATTCACAAAGAATTGCATCCACGCAAAAAAATGGATCGTGCGATAGACTTTAATTGCACAAGAGCAAGGTAGTCCCATTCACAAAGGGTTAGCACCAGAGCTAAACACATAGTTAATATGGCACTAAGGAAGTGGCTCACTGGGACTCTATCGCACAATGCTACTAGTTGCCCAGGTTGCAGAATAGGACAATGCAGTGCAATGGTTCAGTGGTGCAAGGCATCAGGCCAAACAAAGGACAGTGACACATGGCTGCATAGTACTGGAGGGCAATATGGGCATACAACAATGTCCGATACACATGGCTAGGTATGCCACTTGCTGATACATATGTGGCCAGATGGGGCATGTCTGGTGGGCTCAGAAAGACACAAGCACAGGAGACAGCACAGCAAAGCACATTCAGGTGGGCAGCACTGCATTGTGGCTCAGCTGGTGATATAGGTGGCGCGGCCAAAAGGGGGGTGGGACACAGTGTGTCCAAAACAGCACAGAGCCAGGAAGAACAATGCCAGTGACAGTCCAGGGAACAGCCCCCATTGCTGGCCCATGGGCTCAAATGGCAAACAGTCCCAGTAAACACCTGCCAACACACAGGTGTCCATCTGGCGAGAGATACAGGTGGTATGGTGACATGTGTGGGTCCCCCCTTCCCACTAGACCTGCACAGGTGGAGAGTGGAACAGTAAACACCAGCAAGTGAAGCCCTGCAGGCATAAAGAAGAGACACAGAACACAGGTTAACAAACATAATACAAATGTAATTATAAAAACAGCATTATAAAAACAACATCAATAAACAAAAAGAAACCAAAAAGCAACTATTTACAGGGAGGGATGTAAGTTAGGGATGGATGGGGAAAAATGGGATACAGGAGGTTGGGGTCTGAGGGGTAATTATTTACAAATGTACAGCTTAACAGCAATGGGGGAGGAAGTGGTGGGGAAATGCTTAGGGGGCAAGGGAGTGGTGGACTTAAGGGATCAAGGTGCAGCAGGAGAGGGCGGTGGCTGGAGCCTACTTTCAATTCACTGCAGGATGCTGCACACCTACCACAGCTCACACAGGACATCCTCCTGGCACCACTCCATGGTACACAGCACCCATGCCTGGAGCTGGTCCAGTAGTCTGATTCTGAGCCTCCAGGCCCACCTGTGCCACCCTACATCAGACTGTTGAATTGCAACTAGCAGGAGGAAAACAGTAAAATCAGCACATACATTGCAAGTGTGCTGAGATGTGCAAGGTATTCAGCCCGCCCCAAAAAATTTATTGCGATATATGTGGCTGGGATGCTGAATGTGAGATGGAAATAGGCAGTGACACCACACGCTGTCACGTGGAGGTCTCGTGCCTAGGAATGTAGTGCATGATAATATGCTAAGGGCCAGTGGCAAGGTGTGCAAGGAAGGCTAGGTACTTGGACCCAAGGCTGTGTAAACACACCACCACAACATGAGGGTGAGAGGAAGGGGAGGATTGCCTCCCATGTGTGGCACCAGCAGCCATGCCTGGTGGTCCAGACTGACAGGTGCAGAATGGGCCCAAGGGGCACATTAAACAGCAAAGCAGACACACAGTGCGAGGAGGATGTCTGGTTCAGTGCCCACAGGGCACAGCATTCCAACAGTGACACACCCACTGGTGTGTCCCACTTCAGGCTCCACCCATGGCTGGCCACCTGAAGGCCAAAATCACCATAACATTGTGAGGAGACAGCAGTGGAACCCAGAGACGGGAAAGTGGGACAAGATGGCACACATGGTGACAAGTCAGAAAAGCATTCCCAATGCTAGGACAGAAGGTCACATGCAGAGGGTGGTGTGTCTGGAAAGCAGCATGTGTCCGCCAACATATCGCCAAGCAACTCCTGAGGTAGATGGGGCCCAGGAAGCATGTGGCAGCATGTGTTACCTGCCCTTGTTACCAAAGGCACCACAGTAAGTGGAGGGTCGAAGGGACCATGTGCAAACCATGCCAGCAGTGGATGGAGGGACATTGGTAGATATCTAAAGTGGTCCGTGACAGTCGCACATGGGCACAGCCTGTGGACATGCATCTGTGGCAGTGCATAGGCCAAGGGATGCCACACCTGGCACTGGCTCTGCCTGAGGATGACATCTGCAGCTGAGCACTCCCATTGGATTATGTTGTTGGTGCACACCACTGTGTGGCATTTGCATGATAGCATAACATGGTGGGACATCGCGCAATGGTTGTAGCAAGACTGTGCACAATAGACTACAATGGGCATTGTGCTAATATGTATAGTGCATACATCATGCTTGAGAAGGTTCTGGAAAGGCCAAGAATCATGCAGTCGTTAGCAGGCTATTCACAAACATGTAGTGCTGCACAAACCCATCGCACAAATGCACAATGGTTTAGCGTGATTCCAAAAACCTGCTATTCACAAAGCTGACATGTAAATGAGCTACTTAGGCAGTCAGTAGGCAAAGTGGCTTATTTGCAACTCATTCTGGGACTTTCTGCATGCGTTTACATACTGCTTTGCTCCAGCGCTATAATGGTGAATTTGTGCACCACCGTCAAGACAGCTGTGGAATTGCAAGTCATGGAGCCCATTCAGCCTGTAACAATTGCAAGCCAGGAGGGAAATGACACACAACAAGGTAAGCATATGCCACTTTCCTAATGTCTAAATGTTGTTTATTCCCATTTATGACACGTGTGCTGTCCATCTCACCATGCTGCACACCACCCCTGCTTATGTGATTGCCATTAGGCAGGCACTCTCCTGCACACACCCTGCTATCACTTATGGCTGCATGTCCCTGCAGGTACATGGACTGTGGTGACATTTCATCTGTAGGTCCACTACCAATGTTGGTGTGTATATGACACATGGGCCAGCTCCTGCACTGGCGGTCTGTGTCCTGCATTCCACCAAGCCTACATGGGCTGGGGACCATTACATCTTCTGCTGCATGTCTTGACCCCTGCTGGAACACACAGCAGAGATGTCATGCACTGCCTGTGGCCGACTTGGGAGGGGGAAGGTTCCTTTAGTGTTATGGTACACCCAACAGCTTTGGGATCTGACTCTGTGAGCATCCTGCAGCCTGCCCCACTACATCCCATCCCAGTGGTGTCATGTTCCAGTATACGTGTGCAGTGCAGACCTGTAGGGTTATATCCCGGGGTACGGTGAGGTGCGTGGATGGACACACATAAGTTGTTGGCAACCTGACATTAGAGACAATATTGCCACTAGGTCATCAGGCAGATATATTACCAGGGCATGACAATGTGTCACATACACAATGTGACAGCCCCTTTGGTGTTCAGCAACCCACATGCGACTATCTAGCTAAAGAAGCATGTGAAACTGCAATACAGGCTGAACAGCTTAGGAGAAGGTAGGAACTTCCAAAATGTAACAATATACTACAAAGTAACATGGGAGCAAATAACCAAACTATTTGTCAGTCTAAAGTACGGTTTTGTTAGAAATTGCAGTGCTATATCTCTACAGCTTAAATGATACAAACAAAAAGAAACAACCATTCCCCAGTCAAGGGCAATTTTCTAAATTGACCCCTCTAGTCTGTATAAATACAACAGGTTGAAAGCAGTAAACCGAATAAAAACACTAGAAAGTAAGTGCACCAGCTTATAACATATAATGAATTGTAAATAGCAGCATAAAAAACTGTTTCTAGTCAAAATAGGTTGCCAAGGAGTAGTGAGAACATAAACATGATGGTGTTTCCCATGTGACACAGTTAAAAGAACATACTATTAGAATGATAACAAGCATTTGTCAATGCCGAATGTTGTCTTGCTGGCGTTGTCATTAGTAGTGCAGGAGTTAGAGAGATGCATAATAGGAATGGCAGTGAAGTATTGAACTGATGCCAACTCACCCCCACCCTGCAGAGACTGACAGGCATTGGGGTGTCCCTTTGGGTGTTGGCCATAGTGCTCATGCCATTTCACCTCTCCTTATCCTGCAGACACTGACAAGTGGAGCGGTGTGCATTGGGATCTTCGGGCTTTATGCTTTCCCCATTCCATAAGGAAATACACTGAGATGGGTGCAGTATAGGACAGTGGGGTGAACTTTGGAGCCAGAGCGTCCAAGGCACATCTTGATGATTGTCACTGGCTGCAGCGGGGGGGTGGGGGTGGAATGGCGTGAGCATTTTGTCCGACAATCCCAAGTCACACCCCTGGCATCTGTCAGTCTCTACATATGGGCGTTCATCACCAAATTTTCAACACAGGCATTTTAGCACCTCTGCTCATGTACAGTGTCGCTGTTATTTCCTCAAAGTGTCTCAAGAAGTGATTTCGCACAGCAAGCATGCTATTCTGTGCCGGAAGTGCGAAAACACATTTTGGGCAGGATATATGAAATAGTGACTGTACTGTTCATCAAGAGATGTGGAAAAATGGCAATGGTGAAAATCCAGAGTGGAAGTATCACAAATGCACGATGGTACGAGTGTGCATGCAATCTGCCAATACACGCTCATAACACAGTCATTTTATGGAGTATCATTACCAAATTTTCAACATACGCATTTTAGGACCTCTGCTCATGAACTGTGTCACTGTCATTTTCATAATCTGGCCCAAACACTGATTTCCCACAGTGACTGCGCTATTGTGTGCCGGAAGTGCGGAAACACATTTTGGGCAGGATGTGGAAAATGACAGCTGTACTGTTCACAAGGAGGTGTACAAAAATGACAATGCTGAAAATCTGGTGCTAAAATATTGCGAATGCGCAAAGTCTCGAGCCTGCACAGCAACTGCGCAACACACGCTTGTAAAACAGGCATTTGTTGGATTTTTTCCACCAAATTTGGGACATAGGCTTTTTGAGAGGCCACCTCATGAACACTGTCACTGTCATTTTGTTAATGGGTCCCAAAAGGTGATTTTGTGCAGTGATTGTGAAATCACCTTTTGAGGCCAATTAACACTATGACAGTGATAGAATTCATGAGGAGGGGCCCCAAAAACCCCATGTTGAAAAGTTGGTGCCAAAATTCCAACAAATGCCCAAGATATGCAGCAAAGTTGAAAAAACCCGATTCATTCCATTATACAGCTTACCGGTATTTCCTTAGTTCGTGGTTGGCTTTGAAGACTGCAGACATGTTCCCGGTCCCCCGAAGATTATCGCACAGGACTCTGGAGGTAAGTATGGGGGGGGTTGGAAAACAGGGTGCACAGTGAGTGGGTGCGGGTGGGGGCAGAAGACTACGAGGGACCTTTTGTTATAGGAAGGAAAAAATATTACATCGTGGGACAGTTTTCTTATTTCAGGGGCGGCACATGGGATGGGCTCCCAGTGTGCCACCTAACTGTTTTGGGGGTGCTGCAGCCGACGGGGATTGGGCATCCTCGCACACAGTGAAAAGTGGAGGAAGGCAAGAGCTGAGGGATTGGGCACCCCTTGTACATATAACAAATGCGGAGGGTGGCGGCTGATTTATGCTAATGGGGAGTGGGCTCCCCATCGCACACAATAAAAGTGGGGAATGGGGAAGAACTAAGGGGATTGCACCCCTTGGCATATAGGAAATGGGGGCTGCTTGTGTGGCCACAGTAAGTCAGCTGGGGGATTGGGCACCCGAAGTTGGCCATTGGGTGGGTGGTCACCATGCTGCTTATGTGGTGTTCAGAAGGGTCTGCTGCATCTGATGAGCTTTGCTCAGATTGCAGTGGATCTTTCCTTAGATGTGCTCACCACATTAGCATGCATGGGGCTGCAGGCTGATTGGGGAATGAGGGACGCACCTACTGATGCGTGCCTGCATCCGCCTCAATAGCAGCCGCGCCTCCAAATCTGCACTACTGCAAGATGTTGACTTGCGCGCAAGTGCGGCAAGCAAACATAACAAATGTATAATGAAATTAAACATAACTGTGATCTGGTAAAGTCATTAGGACTAGCAGGAAATGTTTTTTCACAAAAAATATTGATAAGCTATTGTAATTGATTGCTAGAATTTACATGGTGGATAACATTATGCTGTAGTAATATGTAATAGAGTAATGCATTAACTTTCAGCTTCTATATAGCTAGTAACAATGTTTAAGAACACAGGAATTGCATAGTAAAAAATCGGTGCAGTAACCAGAGTAAATATATTGTGGTATGCCCTTTGAATTAACAGGACACATGGCAATACTTATCACTAAATTGTTAAAGTATAATGAATGAAAATAAAAAATGAATAGTCAGAAAAATAACATTATGAATGTTACAAATATATAAATTTATTGTGCCTAATATAGTAACAGATATGAAGAAATAACATTCATATCAAAAACAAACTGAAGTGAACAAATACTTGAGTGAGAACACAAGGTAACTATTAATTATTAGAAATGTAGTAGGAATCTACTAACAATAGTTATAATAGTAACTATCCTTTTTTGCTTCAAAACTGGAAAGACAGATTATTCTCATGAATTGGAAATAGTTCCAGATATAAAGAAGCTCTCTGTATTTTATTTTCATTTTAATCTACGTTTAGGAGAAATGTAGTTGTTTAAGATTTAAAGAGGGAGTCTGGCCAAAAGTTTTAGTATTAGTAAATTCAGAATTTGGATCAGCATATCCCCAGTCAGCCGGATGCCAAAAATTAGATCACTAAGTTACTATGTTTAAAAGTTGCAAGTCAATTTATAACCCTAAATGTACTGTCTGTTCAAAAAAGCCAGTTTCAGGAAAGAGCTTCTGAGGATGTCACAACCAGAACTCACAGCCTAGTCCTTCTTGCAAAGTACCTTACAAGACCTATTTCTCTCACATTACATAAAACTGCAGTGGTATTAAACATCTGGATAAAGAAAACTGACAATGGGTGAGTGAGTCAGGGCATACATTTCCTTAATGTGCAGATGCAAGGTACAGTACTTAAAAATGTGACGGGGGGTTGGAATACAGCAGTAAACATGGCTTTAGAATGACAAAAATACGTGCTATTTTTATAACAGTGCAGGGATGAGATTTTGAAAAAATCACCAGACTGCAACTGGGAATGCAGCAATGACACAATCTCAGAAAGTAGGTGGGACACACAGTTTGGAAAGTTGCAGGGATGCTAAAATTCTTAATGTGGTGGTGTCATATAGTTTTATCATGCGGCAGAGATATGCAATTTTGAAACGTGGGAGAGACATATTTGTGGAAGGAGGTAGGGATATGTAATTTTATAATGTGTCTTGGATGGATTAATTTGGCATGTGGTGCAGTGATTCAAAATTTCAAAATGCGGTTGGTATACTTGAATTCAGATTATGATGGCAACATTCAATTTCAAAATGCAGCATGGACATAAAATCTCAGAAAGTGGCAGTAACACAGTTTCAGAATCTGGTAGCCACATGGAATTTCAGAATGAGGCCAGGAAGCATAATTTTAGAATGTAACTTGAGCATGCAATTTTTAATGTGGCAGTGCTGCACAACTTCAGCAGTTTCAGAATAAGGCGGTGATGAACAGTCATGCAATTTCAGAATGTGGCAATGCGGCACGACTTTGGAATGTGGCAGGGCAGCACAGCTTCAGAATGTGGCAGTGCCGCATTGCTTCAGAATGTGGTGGTGATGAACATTCGTGCAATTTCTGAATGTGGCGGTGCTGTGCGACTTCTGAGTGTGGCAATGCTGCATGACTTTGGAATGTGGCAGTGCCACATGACTGGAATGTGGCGGCCACTGCATGACTTTGTAATGTGATGGGGCCACACGACTTTGTAATGTAGTGGTGCTGCATGACTTCATAATGTGGTGGCGCCATATGACTTTGGAATGTGGCAGCTTTGTAAGGAACAGGAACATCTGCCAGAACTAGACACATAGTGGATTCTCTGCAGGGGGAGGGCCTCTAACAACTGGCAGAACAACCCACAAGAGACAGGGCTATCCTAGATCTAGTACTGAGTAACGGGGAAAGGATCACAGATCTCCAGGTAGAAGGTCACCTAGGGCCAGTGACCATCACATGATATGGTTCAATTTGGCCACTAGAACAAAATCATCCCATTCCAAGGCAAAAATATGGGACTTCAGAGGAGCTGACTTTGATAAGATGATGAACAGAGTTAAGCTAGCCCTAGTAAGAAGAAATACAGGTGAGGGGGCAAAGGCAAAATGGACAAGCATTAAGGATGCAATACTTGACGCAACATCTCATTGTGTTAGAGAGAAAAGCAAAAGAAGAAGGAAACCACTTTGGTTCTCAAGAACAGTAGCAGAAAAGGTCAGAGCCAAAAGGCTGGCCTTCAGGAAATATAAGGAAACGCAGCGGGATTAAAATAGGGAGGCATACCAAACTTCCCAAAGGGAAGCAGGGAAGACAGTAAGGCAGGCAAAGGTTCAAACTGAGGAAACACTAACATGAACAGTAAAAGAAGGTGACAAGACTTTCTATAGATACATTAGTGAAAGGAGAAAGTCTAGAGGGGGTATTGCTAAGATCAAAGGGGTTAAGGGGAGTGTGAGGAGGAGGACCAAGGAAAAGCATCTATCCTAAATAGATACTTCTGCTCAGTATTTACTGAGGAAAAGACAGGGCTGGGTCCACAGCTCTGCACCATGGACACAGGGGGGAGGGAGGTGTGCTCTAGTCCCTTCACAAAAGAAAGGGTCCTATAATAGCTCACTAAGCTGAGGGTGGACAAGGCAATGGGACCTAATGGCATACATCCCAGGGTACTAAAGGAGCTAAGGGTGGAACTAGCAGAGCCATTATCAGAACTGTTTAGTGAGTCTATGAGCACAGCAGAAGTCCCAGAAGACTGGAGAAGGGTTCATGTGATCCCACTCCGCAAGAGTGGTAGCAGGGAGGAGGCAGAGAGCTACAGACCAGTCAATCTTACCTCAGTCGTGGGCAAGATTATGGAGCCTCTCCTTTTTTTTTTTGTCAACTATTTTTATCCTCCTGTGGTTGGTCGACTTCAGAGTCTGCCGAGCCTACCAAACTCGGGGTCCTTTGGGGCTACTAGTGCCATGCATGCCCCAGCAAATCCCCAGAGTTGGTCTGGGGGCATCATCTATGCCAACTCCCACAATTTCCTCCATTTTTTCCCCGAGCTACCCCGGGACCCCAGGAAGTAGTGCCGCATGTTCGTGGAGGCGCACATGCGCACTGCAGCTCCAGACCGGGACCCTTCAACCCTCCCATTGGCCTGTGTCAAAGCTTTTGTGAGTGGCACCATCCCTCTGGCCTCCACTAGGGGGCAGTCAAGCTCCAAGAGAGCTGGATTCTCCTCCCAAGGCGGAGCACTGCCAGCTGGCAGCATCTCACATCCCCCCCCCCAACGGCCTCCAATGACCCTGGCTCATTTCCAAACCCGGGTTTCTGGCATGGTGTGAGGTGTAGCATCCAGCACCTCAATCCTCAGTGCCACCAGGCTGCCTCTCAGCATCACTGGGCCTGCTATGGAGGCACTGCTTAAGGAAAGGGTAGTGCAACACCTGGACTCCATAGGAGCACAGTATCCAAGACATCATGGGTTTACAGCAGGAAGGTCCTGTCAAACTAATGTCATAGATTTCTTTGACTGGGTAACCAGAGTGGTGAACCAAGGGGGAGAGGTTGATGTTGCCTACCTTGACTTCATTAAAGATTTCATTACTGTTCCCCATAGAAGATTGAGTAATAAGCTGGGTAGGCTCAAGCTGGGTCAGAAGTTGGTCAACTGGGTGGAAAAGTTGGTCAACTGGGTGGCAAACTGGCTGGCAGGCAGAAAACAGAGAGTGGTGATAAATGGTATACAGTCAGAAGAGATGCAAGTCACAAGTGGGGTACCTCAGGAATCAGTCCTGAGGCCTGTCCTTTTCAATATCTCCATCAGTGACATTGCAGATGGACTGGAGGGTAAGGTTTATCTGTTTGCAGATGGCACCAAGATCTGCAACAGAGTAGATGATCCAGATGGTGTGGGCAGAATGAGAAAAGATCTGGATAAACTGGCAAAATGGTCAGAAAAGTGGCAACTGGGGTATAATAACTGATGCACCCAGTTATCAACCCATTTCTGAGTACTGTAAAAAGTCATATCAACCGGCAGGTTGATACGAAAAAACCCGCATCAACCTGCAGGTTGATATGACTTTTACAGTCTCGCGCCGGGTTGTCTCCAGCAGGCCAGAACAATTTAACAATCCTAGGCAGCTCAAGACAGTTCTCCAACTGTTGTGAGAGATCTTTATATAGTAGAAAGTTACCTTGCTCACACAGAAGAGGGCCGAGATATCCATAGCAAGTAGTCCTTTACTCAGAAAAGCGGTATTCACCTACTAAAAATAATCCCCCAGCAAAAATGTACTTTTTCTCGCTACCTCCTCTCACTGTTTCCACTGGCAGCCTGACCTTTCACTTCCATGTCATGGCAACTGTAATGACCCCATCCATCTAAAAGACGAATTAACAATGCTGCAGACAGACTAAATAATACGTTTTTTAGTTTTTTTTTAACTTCATTACTGCGATTGATGATTACTTGATCCATCCACCTTACCCAACTCAAATCCAGGACCCATAAGGTACAAAAGTTTGCTGTGTCACTGTCATTGATCTTTTGCACCAGTTATTATAAAAAATAAAACACATGTGTGGGGGTGATCTGCAGTTTTTTTTTTTACACACCCTCGGTTTGTGAAAATAACTGCATATCACCACCCTACATGTGCATTATTCTCTATTTAACACAAAGAAGTGCAGGATCATGCACATATGGAAGAGAAACCTTGAAGCCACCTATAGGTTGGGAGAAGAGTTGCTGGCAATCACAAGGGAAGAAAGAGACTTAGGTATCATCTTCACAGATGGCCTGAAATCATCCAAGCAGACCACTAAAGCAGTAAGTAAGGCTAGAGGGATGTTGGGGTGTATTAGTAGGGTATTACAAGTTGTAAGAGGGAGGTAATAATCTGGAGTACTGCATGCAGTACTGGAGGCTGCACCTGCACAAGGACATTAACAAAATGGAGGCAGTCCAGAGAAAGGCAATCAAAATGGTGCAGGGACAACATCAGAAAACATATGCAGACAGATTAACGGAGCTCAATATGTATTCCCTGGGGCAAAGGAGGGAGAGAGGTGATATGATCGAAACATTCAAACATTTTAAGGGCTTTAACAAGGTGAAAGCATCTAACATGTTTCGATATAAGAAAAATAGCAGGACAAGAGGACACAGCATGAGATTAGAGGGAGGCCAATTAAGGGGGAATGTGAGGAAGTTCTTTTTCACAGAAAGAGTGGTGGATGCATGGAATGGACTACCTCAGGAAGTGGTGGATATGATTACAGTTCAGGGCTACAAACAGGCATGGGACAGGCATAAGTGAGCAATAAAGATGAGTATAACTAGATAGGCCATTGGTAGAAAAAATGGGCAGACTGGATGAGCCTTGTAGTCCTTATCTGCCGTCAACTTCCATGTTTCTATGTTTCTTTGGAACGTAGTGGTGCCGCACAACTTCGGAATGCCGTGGTGGCACATGACTTCAGAATGTGGTGGTGACGCATGACTTCGGAATGTGATGGTGACGCAGAACTTTGGAATGTGGTGGTGATGCACAACTTTGGAATGTGGCACTAAAACACAACTTTGGAATGTGGCAGTAATGCACAACTTCAGAATGTGGCAGTGATGCACAACTTCAGAATGTGGCGGTGACGCACAATTTCAGAATGTGGTGGTGGCGCATAGTTTCGTAATGCGGTGGTGACACACAAATTTGGAATGTAGTGGTGATGCTCAGTTTCGGAATGTGATGGTGATGTACAGTTTCAGAACATGGCAATGACACAGTTTTGGAATGTGATGGTGACAGTTTCAGAATGTGGCATTGAAACACAACTTTGGAACGTGGTATGGATGTGCTATTTTGGAATGTTGTGAGGATGCGCTATTTTGGAATATTGCTGGGATGCACAATGTTGGATTGCGGTGGGGATGTGATTCACAATTTTAAAATGTGCTGGAAGCATACAATTCTCTAATGTGGCAAGGATGAGCAGTTTCAAAATAAAATTGTGTGTCCTGCCATATTCCAACTGTGTACAGTACATCCTTACTTATATTCTAGAATTGTCAGTCCCCACTAAATTCTTCAATGCGTGTCCCTGTCACATTCCAAGATTGAGTGTCCCACCACACTGTGAGGTGGCACATTCCTGCCACGTGCTGAGATTACGTCCCTCCAACATTCTAAAATTGTGCACAACTTTGACAGTCTATACCTTTGTCCAGCGTTGCATTCCAAAACCTCCTCCTGATGCATTCTAAAGTACAGTACCATGCATCTGAACACTCTGGAAATGCAAGCACTGCAGGCAACCCTGTGTCAGTTTTTGTTTTTTAAATAAATACAACAGCTACAGTTTCGATAACTTTGAAGAAATAGGTCCTATAAGGTGGTTGATAGGGAGGACTAGTCTGTGAGTTCTGGTTGTGACATCATCTGTGGCTTTTCACTGAAACTGGCTTTTTTGAACAGGGAGTGAAATCAGTGTTACAAAATAACTCATAAGTTTAAAACAAAGTAACGTAGAAACCTAATTTTTGGTATGAGATTTATTGGGGGTAGGCTGATTTCAATCCTGCAATGTAGTACTTGTGACTGGACTCCCTCTTTAACATTGCTATGGTTAACATATGATTGGATAAGGGGTATACCATACCCATAAATAAAAAAAGTAATGATGTTTATTATTATAGAACGGTAAATATTAAAATACTATTGTTTATATATTTTTATAACATGGGTTACCTTTCTCAAGCACTGTAACTGGACTGAAGGTGTCAGGTGGCATGGAATAAATTCCCTATTTAATCCATGGTTCACCTGCTGGATCTTGATTCTTAGGTTTGAGAAAATCTGTTTACAGAGTGGAGGGATCTGTAGACTCTGCTCTTCTCAATGTAGAAAGAAGCCATTTTTTCTTATCTTGTTAGCAAGAGCAGTACACAGTGGTATCTGAGCAAAAAATGGAGATTATTTTTTCATTATTTGCAGACAGAAACATAGATGAGTGGGTCACAGGCAAGTTTCCTGACAGTGAAGCAGTATCCCTACAAGCAGAAGAAATATAAATTTTAGAGGCAGCTCCCATCACAATTGCTGCAAGAAGTAGTGAATTTCAGTACAGCGGAAAAAATAAATGAGGTGTGATAAGCAAGTCAAAGCACTAGCAGCATCATGAACAGCACCACAGAGCTTCACGTAGCTTTCACAGGACATGTACTCACAGTGTCTGCGATGCAGGACAAAGCAACACATCGGTATTTCCTGCTGTGCTGACCCCTTCAGTCCCTCTTACTATATACAGTCAGCAGGGCAGAAATCCTGGCGTTATCTGCAGTTACAGTTGTCTGGTCTGGCAGGTCTGCTGTTGTAGCCCCCCCCCCATGGCAAGCCAAACTCGAGTGCATCAATGCCAGTAATACTGTATAAGGGTAACAGTGAGACCTGTAGTAGGGAGACACAATGAGTGCCTTGCTCGTTCCCCTCTTCCACCGATTACACAGGTGGACTGTTCACAGTGGTGACTGGTGCCACATCCATTACATTTGTACAGTGCCTGCTCTGTGTAACCCAACTGCAGTCAGCACTTCAGTGTTCTGTTGTGCTCAGAGAGCCCCGCTACTGAGCGGGGCATGCTTGAAAGAACTCGTCGGCATGTCATTGAATGCATTTTATTTTTATTTATTTATTGAATACAATCGGAATTACAATCCTTTGAGTCACAGACTCTTTTGCAAAGGCTCCACGTCGGTTACAGGGGGTGGAGGGTAGACAAATACAGTAAAAGACGAACATAGACAGGCATTATTTACAGTATCAGTACTAACAGATTAGTCCAGGCTAGAACTTATTCAGCAGGTGAGGGGATTAGGTAGTATTCTTGGAATCCCTAAACAGGGGTTTGTAGGATGCCGTTTGTAATTGTGGTGGCAAGTGTCCCGGTGTACTGGGCTGCATGTCGGTGTCCACAGAAGTTGCCATCAAGAGCTGCAGCGAAGACACAGCAAATCACAATACTGTACATGCAGACAGCATCAGCATTCGGCAGTCACGTGCAGAAAAAGATACCCCCCAGTGTTTTCAAATGAACTGCACCAAAACTCCCCTCGCACCGAACACATTCTCCATTTCCCAGTTAACTTATATTCGATCACCTATTTCTGGAACACTGTCCCTATACCATTGTGGTTGCACTGCACTGTGAGCAGTTGGCCATATGAAGGTGCATACTTTTAGTTGTCTCCATCCCACTTCTTGAACTGCAGCCATCAGCACTCTGTACACATGCAGAGACATACTGGAAATTGTACGAAATCTGCAGAAATATTTAGAGAAGGACTGTTCCTTGTAGAGCAAAGCTGCGCTACATTGTAGTAAAAGTATTTCATCTCTGATGGTGATTTAGAATAAAGTAGAAGCAGACAGCGCATACCAACTGTGGATTAATAATGCAGGGCTAGCACACAGAGAGAAGTGGACAATGATAGTGTTTCAGAATGTCATAACATACCACTTTGCTGTTCTATGTTACTTTCTAACTCATCACAAACCAGACAAAAAATCTTAATAGACAGATAGTGACCCTTCAGCATTCATAACAACAAAAAAAAAGCTGTTTCTGAGCGACTACATTGCACAGTAGAAGGATAATATGTTTCTAGGCAGGAGAAGACATGAGAGAGCTCCATTTGTGGGGCTTTTGTGCAATGGATGAGGTAACCCATGTTATAAGCGCAATAACCCACTCCAGGGTATGGGATTATAGGCATTTAATCCACGCCTGGGCCGCTGAGAGGACACTCGGCCTGCGGCCTCGTGCCTCACAATGCACTCCAGGCATGGATTAGAAAGAGAATAACAGACAGGTGTGTGTCTATTACCAGGGAGTAATACCATCAAGAGGTTCTGGACACATGAACCTTGAGAGTGAAGCTCGAGAGGTTCCAATGTGTCCAGAACCTCGAGATGGTAGGACTCCCTGCTAATGGACATACACCTATCTGTTATTTTTTTTAATATATGGCTCCAAGTTTCTATTTCTGTAACCGGTGGGTGGTCAGCCAGTTCAGTGATGGACTGACTTGACTCTGGATGACCGCCGCACTGTCTCACTGTGTTTGTCTCGCTGAGCTCCCTCACTCTCGTCTGTGACACTTCCCACCCCTGCCCACTTTTCTATACTACAAGGGCCGGTTCTTTGCATTTCTACTGAGTCCTGCCTGTTTTTTTATCAGGAGACAGCAGGATCAACCAGATAATTTCATTTTCAATAGGAAAATAAAAAAAAAAACAAGGAGAACTGCCAACGACCCAGTTCGGTCTTGCTAAGAAAGAGATGGGCCGCCATCTTTTTAAAACTGTTCTGCCTACACACATAGGAAAAGTGGCCAATCGGGAGGCACACTTTGGCAGATATGAGGGAGACAGACTAGTGCATGTGCTGTTGTTATTCAGTGGTAATACTATCATTGAGGTCCCGAACGATAGTATTACCACTCCTGAACAATAGTATTATCTCTCTTGAAGTGTAGTATTATCACTTCGAGAGTGATGATATTACTGATAATTTTTTTGTATGCTTTTATAGCATATTAAAATTGAAATCCATATATTAAATGCCTATAACCCCACACCATGTTGTGGATTATTGCTTACATATAAATCCTTGCCCCTGAAGAAGCCCAAAGTTTGGGTGAAACGTTGGGCACTTCAGGGGATCGCTGTGCTCAAAGAAATACAAATAAAACAACATTTTTATGAAAATGATGGTGTGGCTGGCTCGCTGAAAATTATATGATCCAGTTAAAGTTATCTGTATTACCAGCCCCAATACTAACCTTAAGGAACTAACTTACAAAAGGGTACCCACCTAACTGACTTCCTTGCAACAGTCTCTGAAGAGAGACATGGCTCACCATCCATGTCTGTGATGCACCATGCTGTGTACATCTGCCTGCATACCCAATGGCGTGTATGTCCCTTGTTCCTGTTGTGTCCAGGTGGACCCCCACAGCCCCAGCATGAGGGTGTGGTGCTCTTGCACATTGGCATGGACGGTTGTGTGTCCCATGAGTGTTTCACCATGTCTCAATGCACAGTGGTGGCACTGTGGGGTAAGGTACTGTGGCCTTGTTCAGTGTGGCCTACTGTGGCTGACTCATGTCAGTCAGTGGTGCCACTGCCATAGCTGTTCATGTTGTGTCATGCAGTCCCCCTATTGGCCTAGTGGTCACCCTGGTCAAGGTCCCTTTTGGTCAGTCTGTGGGGTGTGCTCTTGTGCATTTTGCTGTAGAATAGGAGTGGGCATTAGGGGCTACAGTCAACCATTCACCAGATGCACACAGGCATTCAGTTCATCCACTCTGCCATGGATAGGTTTAGCTAAGCTGATAACATAAAGGGCCTACATGACACTGACCTCTCCCTCTGCTGTTCCCCTAGCAGGTGCTGCCCATGACAGGGACAGGCTCTATGCGCACAGGTTCAGCACCCTGGAGCGAGAAATCCTAGTCCAGGCATACCGGGTCCGGGAGTCTGTCATGAGTCGACATCGCAACACTGATGCCATCGTATGCTGGGCATGGCAGCAGATTGCTGATGAAGTGAATGCTGTTGACAGTAGGGAAAGGTTGGTTGAAACAGTGAGCAAATGGTACAGTGAGCTCTGCCATTATGGCAAGTCTGACTTGGCCTCATTGAAGGGAACAGCATGACACTGGCAGCAGCCCCTCCTGACTCTGCAGTTTACCACCCCCTTGACCCTATTGGGGAGGCTGTGGCATCAGTGCTGTGGGAGGTTGAGGTGTCTGAGGTGCATGGAAGGAGCCTTGAGCCCTACATACCAGTCAATGAGCCACATAAGTAGTACACTGGCATCACCATTGTGTTGGCATGCACCCCATCACTGAGTGTACCACTGTGGTTCCACAGCACATATCTATAGGTCACCCCTCCTATTTTTTTTTTATTTTATTTAGTTTTTGTTGACCGGGTAAGTGCACTAGACAAATCCTGCCTATTTTCAGGCACAACCCAGGGGAGGGGGATACAGATGAATGCCAACTGACCTTGAACCAGATTAAGCTGTTGGTGGTATTTTTAGTGAATGAGGGAAATTTGGCCAGGATACCAGGGAAATTCCCCTACACTTTTCCATAAGTGCCATGGGATCTTTAACATCCACCTGAACTACCACCAATCCGGGCAGATGGGACCTCGGTTTAATGTCTCATCCGAAAGACGGCACCTCAGAAGTGCAGTACCCCTCTCATGCTGCACTACAGTGTCAGTGCTGGGATAGTAACCCAAGTGTCAGATATGGGAACTGAACCCACAGCCCTCTGATCTCCCAGCCTCAGAGGCGAGTGTACTACCTACTGAGCCACTGACACTGCAATGCCTATGGTTGGTGAATACCTTCATAATGATTTCTGTGGGTGGCCTTGGACTGTTCTGGGCCCATTGCTGATGGCCGATAATGGTTGGGCCTACCCTGGTGGTTTGGGGCCACACTGTGCACAACATACACCCTCTAATGGTATCAATGTCTCCATGGTGCATTGTGTCTCATTCCCACTCCACTCCTAGTGTCACCACCACTGTATGCTCCCCCCGTATGGTGTTCCGTTATGTACTGGTGTGTGTGTGTATTTCCTGTACCATGCCCTACTGCGTTGGTTGTACTGCATGTCCACATGTATGCATGCACATTCCCTCACTGTGTGTTGCACGGTGGTGGTCTCCACTTCCATCTGTGAGTGTGCCTGGTCACATGGGACACTGTCACAGTAGTGCTGCAACATTACTCTGTCAGCAAACTTTGCCCTGCATCATGTATTGTCTCTCTCAAACATGTTCCTGTCCCCACAGCTCCTGACACAGAACACCCACAACCAGTGACAGAACAGCCAGGTACATCCCATGGCATCCAGGGAATGCCCCCCCCAGACAAGCAGACCTCCCAGTGGAATGTGACTCAGACTCCTTGATAGATAGTGACCTGGACACATGGGGGGACAGCCAGGAACTCTTCTCAACATCCCTGTTGGCAGTGATGGATGCTATTTTGATCTCCACCACCACCACCATGAGTTTCACCCAGCACAACTTTGTGACTATCCATTCCACCTGCACCACCTCAAAGGTCCTTGCAGCAGACCTGGCTCAGCCATCCCACACCTCCATCACATCTCCATTACCTTATCTTCCCATTACCCCATTTCCTGTGTCATGCCTGCTTAGAGACTGGCACAATAGGGTCTGTGGTTCCCACTCTGCCCAGGGACAGCATGGGTCCAGGGATATGGGGTGGTGCACATCAATCAGCTCCACCTAGGCTGCCACTGACTGGAGGTGCTGTCCCAGGCACACACAGACATTCTCTGGCCACTTATCCATCTAGGGTCCTTCCAGTGCCTGTGCTCCCTCTCGCACAGCATGCCAAGCGTAGTGCCCATGAGATGATGTGTGCTGCCGAGGACACCCAGGCCACATCCTAGAGGATCCTCAAAGAGATGTGGGACTTGCTGCATCAGTGGCTTCACCTCCACCAGCAGCAACACTGGCTGGAATTGCAGTGAGCCCAGAAGTTTAGGGAATGGCTCCTTGGGACCATCATGTGTCTGTTCAGGGACCTCACGAGGGCAGTTGGCCGCTGGGGTAGGGTGTATCATGCAAATCATCCCCATGCTTGGTGCATGTGTGCAGACAGTGGGCAGTCCCCTGTATCCTGGCAGGGATGGTGGCATGTGTCCACATGATAGGGGGATACATCTGGCAGTGGCAGCACAGTTGCAACCCCCACATCCCTTGGTCAGCCATGCACCCCTGGTCAACAGCTGTCATTGTGGGTATCTGCATCCCCATGCAGCCATGCTGGCTCCCAGGTGGAGTCCCAGACCCATCTGTCCTCCAGCTTAGCATCAACTTCCTCTGAGGCCACTATAACATCCCTTCTTCCCGTACACCACAGCATTATCCACACATGTGGTGGCCTTTGGAGGTTGTAACCTGCTATGTCCCTGGCTCCTCCATTGCCCCTCTCAGATGGTTCCTGTGCATTGGTCTCTTTTTCCATTACCCCATTCACCATATGGCCCCCTACTATATGGTGTTCTGCATAACATGGCTGGACAGCCTGTCTCTGGGTATATCTGTGACATGTTACATAATGGTTCTTGCATTATGTGACACTTTTTTATTTAACTTTATTTCATTGATGTATGGCTTTGCTCCTTGTGTTTTCCCATACCCCTGTCTATTTTTGTTTGATTCCATGCTGCATCATGTCTTGATTGTGACTGGTTGTACCTTTGTGTGCCTGGTTTTACTGTATCCTTTAGGTTCCATTTCTGTTTTGTGGATCTGTGCATACTATGCGTTGTGTACAATAAAGAAGGGTCGACCCATACATGGTGACGTGTATTGTTTGCTTCTTAATCACCTTCTGCTGGCTTCCAGCTGTCTTATGATATTCTGTCTGTACTATTGGGCCCTCTGTGCAAGGGAGCCCTCCAAAGGGATGCTACTCTTGTAACTGCTCAACAGAATACACCAGCTGAGGCTTGGGAGCTGTGTGACACATACAGTACTAAAGCAATCCCAACAAAAATGAAATAAATAAATATATAAATAAATCAAAATTCCCTCCCACAACATAAATTAAAATCTCCCCACTCCCCATACAACTACCACTTAAAAATCACACAGAAACTACACACTCACACTGCAATTCAATCCAAATTAAACTATGCACACTAATCGCAAAGCCTAAGCAATCACACAACCCACACACTCCAAAATTAGAACGCTACAGTAATAAACTAAAGTAAAATCCATCATTCATTTCAAAGAAGCTCCATACCATGTTATTATAAAAATCAGATATAATGACATACAATAAATAATAATCACTGAGTATCCATAAGTCCAGCAAAAGGAGCAAATTAAACTAGATAGTGAAGTAAAAGTCAAGCATAACGTGAAACTGTTTCTTGCCCTCTCTCAGAGAGTACAGCAGAGCAGCTACTCATAGAAAGTGTACAGATCCTAGTAGGCCAGGTTCAGAAAATATAACATTTTCTTCCCCCTCTCCTGCTCTCATTAGGAGTCAGAGAGAAGCAGTCAGTACAATCAAGGAAGCTCACCCTCTCACTGAGAGCTCCCAGCACTGACATGATCTAAGAGGGAGAAGATGGGCAGGAACTCCTGACAGGGGCCAGGAAGATCAAGAACATGGGTGGATAGGGAACCCAAGCTCAGACTAAGTGCCTGCAGCAGTCCAGCTATAGACAGACCACTCAGCCCTGCAAGAGCCACTGCTCAGAATGCAGACAGAAGCACCCAAACCCACCCCAGCAAATCTTCCATTCAACTAATCAGACCTGTACATTCCAGTGTTGTATTACCTCCACAGATACAAAACCAAAACTTTAATCAAGTAAGAAAATGTTAATAAAGTACTAGGCGCAAATAATAAGATGCTCCACTGTTTACAGACCGACACCACTCCATTCCTCCAGATAGCACCACTTGCATGACAATCGGTCTGATTTCAATTCAATCCCCACACAAACACCCGAAAACAGAGAGGTACTGAAAATACAAATAAAAGGGCATAATGGGGAAAAGGAGCACAAAACTACAAGTCGCTCACATTTGGAAGGCAGGTAAAACCACAAGTTCTATATTCAGTAATCCAGGGAATTAATCAGAAAGCCCAGATTAAGCAGGCAGAGTCTAGAAAGTGAGATGTGATGATTCAGATGTATGCAAGTCTCCTGAATGCCCAAGGGTTTGACATGTGGAGCACCAATAATAGGACCTAAAATTAAAAACAATAAAACTAATTAAAACATCCTTACTTGCACCCCTTTCTAAAACCACAATCCAGAACTACTAGTTAATCCTGCACTAACAGACTAGCAAAGGTGCAAAATAAAGTTTTTTTTTTGGCTAAGATGACTCAGAGGTCTGCTGATTGACTACTCAGCATAGCAGCCATCTTTGTCAACAACATCATGGGTTGGACCTGTTGTCTCCATACTTAAAGTAGCAGTTTAGGAGGACACAGGAAAGAGATTTTCATTCAGTGTTTTGGGGCACTTTGAGATTTTCTTTAAATCTGTAACAGGTAGTGAGGAAAACCTAGCTCAGGAAATTAATATTGGAGGAGATTAGATTAAGAAAGCCCTGTGTATCCAGTGAGTGATTGGGGGGGGGGGGGTTGGAGCTTCAAGAAGCTTAATGGGGACAGGTAATTGGGGACACCAGTAAGCAGTTAGAGAAAATAAAAGGGCTAACACCTAGTGTATCTCATCATGCTTATGTCCCTTTGCATGAGTAGTACAGAGCAGAAGTGGAAAATCTGCCATAGGAGCATCACCAGGTTGTCTACAGATAGTCCGCAGTACACTGAAGACTGCTGGTGGGACATCAGATTAAGGTAGGAGGTAATCTATAATGTGCTTACTACATGCTTTAATAAACTACTAGGGAGCAGGTAACTACATATGAACATATAAAAAATTGCCAGTGGAAAAGGGCCTTACAGTCTACCAAGTCTGCTCGAATGTGCAGCTAGCAGCCCTTATTCTGCAGCTGCGCCTCCCTCTCTTGCCCCCCTCCCTTGACCCCTCTCTTGTCCTGTCCCATCTTCTTTTGAAGCTGCCCACTGTTATATTGGATATCACCTCTACTGTTAGCACATTCCACCCTGCCACCACCCTCTCCGTAAAAAAGTGTCTTATATCTTGTAGCCATAGCACAACTGTGTAATGTGCAGTAGTCTTCTAGGAAAAGGTAGGAACAAGTAGGAGGGTTGGAAAAGGGAACGCAGGAGATACCCTATCTAGGGTAGGATAACAAAACCATTTCAGGGAAGCAAAAGGGAGAGGTTGGAGAACAAGGGAGTAGTGAAGAGGTAGAAGGATACAGCATAGCTTTAAAAGACCCTAGGCTAGGCAAGGAAATATCATGGGAGTCATGTATGGTAATGGTTATGAGTCTGACTCTGCAGTCTTCCAGGACACTTTCTGCAGAGCGGGGTGCTGCTCCATATATACTCACCTCTCTGGCTTGTGGGCAGAAGTTGTTGGACTCTGTGACAAACTGGCAAGAGTATAAAGGACATTCTGTCCCACCCAGAGGCCACCAAGTCTGCCTCTGCTTCTCTAGTGGATGCCTATGCGGAGGCAGAGACAGAGTGGATAGACCTTAATGGGCTCGGGGGGTGGGTGGTGGGAGGGTGCTCTCCTCAGCACATACCATTGCAGAACTCTTCTATAATACTGGTCAGATGGGGCAGCCAATTGGAGGCACCTGTTGCAGTGGGAAGGGAGGAAGCGGGGGACCTTGGAAGGTGGCCCCAAGGAGGTAGAAATAGGCTCCCAGTTGAGGAAGAAGCAAATTCTTTTGGGGGACTCTATTGTTAGGGGGATAGACTTGGGAGTAAGGAGAGGTAGGGATGGAGCTGAATTTCCTGAGGGGTGCTTAGGATGGAAAGTGTATCCAGAGGATCACTAGGGCAGCAGAAGATGGGAGAGAGCTAGACATCATTGTCCATCTGGGGACAAATGACTCAGCAATGGACAAGGTAGGAACAGTGCTTGGTAATTTCAGGGAGCTGGGGAAGGGCCTCAAGAGGTGGCATGCTTGGTGGCTTTTGCAGAGGTGTTACCTGTGTACAGTCCAGGAGAGGGAAGAGTATTCTACACTAGAGCATTTAAAAATTGGTTTAAGGCATTGTGTATGGAGAAGGGTTTTGGCTACATTAGGGACTGGGGACCAGCCTGGGAGAATATGGGCCTCTGTAAGAACGATGGCCAGCATCCTTCCAGGAAGGTGACCACAGTCTTTGGTGGAAGTTTAAATGTTACTTGGATAAGCATTTAAAATATCTGGGGGGACAGGATAACCAAGGAAGGCATAAATTACCCCAGATGATGTAACAACAGGGAAGGTGGTGAAGTAAACTTCTCTAGAGCAGAGGGACATGAAGGTTGGGGTGGAGAAAAAAAACGAAGGATAACAGGGTATAAATCAGGTAAGCAAGGGTAAAGGATTGAATGATACAGGGAATGGGAAGGTAAAAAGGGAAGAGGTGGGTCAGGGTAAAATTCAGGGAACAGCACAGGCAGGAAGCCGGGAAGCAGACAGTGATGAAGTAAGGTGTGGAGGGCCCTGTGTGCTAACGCTTGGAGTATTGAGAACAACATTCCAGCTCTGGAAGCCATCATGGTGGAGACTGACCTGGACTTAGTAGTCAGAAAGGAGTCATGGTGCCCTGAGCATCATGACTGGGACATGGCCATACTGGACTACTCTGTGTTCAGGAGAGACAGGACAGAGTGGAGAGGAGGAGGGCTGGTATTATATGTGAGGGAGGAAATCAAGGTCATAGAAGTATAAGGGCACGTGGAGTAAAAGAAGGGTCTGGAGTTAATTTGGATCATCCTGGAGACAGGCTCCAGTGCTGCTATCTATACTGGGGTACCATACAGATCTACAACACAGAAAGTTGAGATGGATAAGGCACTTGGGGAAGCCATTATTAGAATGGCAAGTAGGAGGGAGATGCTGCTAGTTGGTGACTTCAGTCTATCAGTAGTAGTAGTAAAACTTTTATTCATTTCAAATGAATTGGATAACTTAGCTGAGCTGAGGCTCATTTTCAGTGAGGTCAATTTACAAGATTCCAGTTACTTTTGCATCAAACACTTAGGACGTACATAACATATAAAAAATCATCACAATGAAGTTACAACATACAGCACATAGTCAAATTTGTTTTCATTCACCTAGACAGGAACAATGACATATAGCACTACTTAAAATCTATATAGAACTAATTTCCACCATCATAAGTGAAAAAATCCACAAGACAGTACATAACTTGTTGGCAAAATATTATAAGGGCTAGTACTAACACCCTGCACTTATTGCATATTTAGTGTCAAGAGAAAAAATATTACTTTCTCTTTTTGGATTTTTCGGTTAATGAATCTCAGGCTTATTGAAAGTTTGTTCCAGCTTACAGGCCCATTGTAAATAAAATAATTTCTTGCTCTTATAGTTTTAAATTTTGGTAATAAACACTCTAGGCCATCAGCAGATCTTAGGCCTTGCTTGGTGTTTTTAAAGTGTATGTTCTCTATAATGTACACGGGAACCTTTCCTATTATGCATTTGGTCATAAACATCAAAACCTGATAGATTCCCTTATCTCCCAAAGGTATCCAATTTAAATCTTTGTACATGTCAGCCTGTGTGTTCTTCTAGGGCATTCAGAATAACTCTAGCTAATTTGTTATACATTACATTTAGTTAATTCAAATGCATATAGGATGCTCCCCCATACACTAAGCTTCCATATTCCAATACTGGCAGCACCACTGTATTTGTTACATGTCTTCCAAGCTCATCTGTCATACATTTCCATGTCTGTACAGTGATCCCAAGTATTGTCCAACCTTCTTCACTGTTTGGTCAACATGTATGTCCCATTTTAAATTCTCATCCAAATAAATCTCCAAGTACTTGTAATGCCCCACCTATTCCAACTTTGATCCTGACAAAGTTACAATATTTACAGACTTCTCAGTCATACAGTTCCCTATCCCTTTATTAAACAACATCACCTTGGATTTATTTGTGTTTACTACCAATTTGGATCTAGTCAGGAAATCTTGCAAATGATCAAGATCCCTTTGCAAAGACAGTTGAATGTCTAACAATGATGTCCCTTTGGCATATAAAACAGTATCATCAGCATAGAGGTGGAAATCCACCTCCTGCTAAGATACAGCAAAATCATTCATATACAAATTGTACAAAATTGGTCCTAACATTGATCCTTGTGGTACACCCAACATGGTCATTCTCATTCCAGAGGACAATTTATTGATGGTAACCTGTTGAAATCTTCCCTCCAAATAGATTTTAAATCACCTCATGGCCTGCTCAGATATACCAGAGGATTACAGTCTGGACAGGAGGATGCCATGGTCCAAGATGTCAAAAGCTTTAGATAAGTAAATAAATATTACTCTCACTGGCACTCCCTTGTCCAAACCTTCTATAATATCTCCAGTAACTTTTACTAATGATATTGTTGTCCCATGGAGTGGTCTAAAGCCATATTGGAATTTATTTAGCACTTTATGTTTGATTAGAAAGGCATTAATTTGAGTTGCCACAATTTTTTCAAAAATGTTTGAGATGGTTAGTAATAATGAAATTGGTCTATAGCTATCCAATTGATTTTTAGGACCTGATTGAAATACTGGAACTACCTTAGCTGATTTCCAGATCTGAGGTATTTCTGCATAGGTTAGTGACATATTGAAAATATTGGTGATTGGATACACTATGGCAGGGGTGGCTAATTTCAATAGGGTGTTTGGAATACCATCCAACCCTTCCGCTTTCTTTGTTTTAATGCTAAGTAGCAAACCCATTACCTCTTTTTCTGTTATTTTTGAAAATTTAAATTCTTCATCTGTCTTAATATACTTATCTCCACTGCTGGGACTATTGTATAAATTCTGCTGTGATTGATGTTTATTCATATCATTGATTAAAGTTTGAGAAAAGGCATTTGTTCCCATATTGATGAAAAAGTCATTGAAATCATCCACCACTTTTACACCTAGGTCCACATTATGACCATCTATAACAAAACCCTCTGGTATTCTGATTTTTGCATCCCCTGAAGCTTAGTATTTATTTTTATTTTATTTATTTTAGCTTTTGTTGACCGGGTAAGTGCACTAGATAAATCCTGCCTATTTTCAGGCATGACCCGGGGGAGGGGGATACAGATGAATACCAACTGACCTTGAACCAGATTAAGCTGTTGGTGGTATTTATAGTGAGTAGCTGCATGAGAAAAGCCCCTTGTAGGGAGTAAATGTATTCCAAAAAGCCCTTGGATTTCCAGATATATCTTACTTTAATTTTATCTTTATAATAATCTTGTTTTGCTTGCCTCACTTCTTTAGTATACATATTGCACAGTTGTTTATAAATTATCCAGTTCTGGTCCAAGCTGGCACATTTGGCCCTTTTTCAGGCATTACCCTTCTTTCTATTTATTTTGAACAAATTTGAAACATACCACAGGGAATTATTTTCATTAACCTGTCTCTCTCTTTTTGGGGCATGGGAATAACAGATGCAGAGTGGAGCCTTCCAACAGCAGCTTTAGCAAGGAGCACAGCCATCCTTGACTCCCTACAAGGGGCTTTTCTCATGCAGCTAGTCAAAGAACCCACAAGGGATAGGGCAGTGCTGGACCTTGTGCTTACAAAGAGGAGACACATTTCTGACATCACAGTTGGCACTGCCTGTGTACCAGTAATCAACATACAGTATGGTTTAAGATATAGACTGGAACAGAGGCAAACCAAATGAGGATGAGGGTCCTGGACTTTAGGAGGGTGGATTTTAAAGAAATGGGAGACTGCTTCAGAAACTACCTTTTCGGAAGGGGGGATTACCAGAGAGGGATAGAGGCACAGTGGAGAAAAATAAGGGAGGGCATAGGTAAAGTAGCCAACCACTGCTTGAAGTAAGAGAGTAAAAGGAGAAGAAAAAAGAGTGTTGTGGTTCTATATGGAAGTGGCCAAAGTGGTGAAGCAAAAAAGGGCAGCATTCAGGAGGGAAAAGGAAACACAGAGGGAGGGGAACAGTTGGGTATACCAAGTAAAACAGAGGGAAAGATGGCCAGGGGAGTAAAGGCACATATTGAGGAAAGGGTACCCAAAGGGATCACTAAAGGGGAAAAGACTTTCTTCAGATACATACATGAGAAGAGGAAAGCAAGGGGTGGGGTAATGAGGATTAGAAGGCAGAAAGTAGAGACTATGCAGAAGGGTAGGGTAACAAAACAGTTTCAGAGAAGCAAAAGGGAGAGGTTGGAGAACAAGGGAATAGGAAGAAGGTAACAGGAGACAGCATGGCTTTAATAGAAACTATGCTAACCAAGGCAAGTTCATGGGAGTGCTGCAATGCAATGGTTGTGAGGGTGCAGTCTTTCAGGACATCTTCTGTAGACTGAGGTGCTGCCCTGTATGTATATGCCTCTCTGGCTTGTGGGCAGATGTTGCTGGACTCCAGGCCAAACTGGCAAAGGTATGAAGGACCTTTTTGCCCCAACCCGAGTCCACCATGTTTGCTTTTTCTCCCACAGTGGATGCCTAGGGAAAAGCAGAGTGGATAGACCTTGGTGGGCTCTGGGAGGGTGGAGGTGGTGGAAAGGGTGCACGTTCCTCAGGGTATACCACTGCGGAACTATTTCATCATATTGGCCAGATGGGATGGCCAAGAGGAGACACCTGTTGTAGTGGGAAAGGAGGAAGTGGGGGTCCTCAGAAGGGGGGACCTAAGGAGGCAGGAAGAGGCCCCCAGCTAAGGAAGAAGCAACTGCTTGTGGAGGACTCTATTCTTAAGGGAATAGACTTCAGAGTGAGGGGAGGAAGGTGTAAGGTGGTGGCATGCCTGGGGGGTGCTTAGGATGGAAAGTGCATCCATAGGATCACTAGGGTAGCAGGAGATGGGAAGGCACTAGATATCACTGTCCATCTGGGGACAAATGACCCAGCAAGGGACAAGGTAGGAATAGTGTGGGGTAATTTCAGAGAGCTTGTAAGGGGCCTCAAGTAGATGGCATGCATGGTGACTTTTGCTGAGACCCAGGAGAGGCAAGGGTTTGCCACAAAAATTGGTTGAAAGCATTTTGTATGGAGGAGGGTTTTGGCTACATTAGGGACTGGGGGCCAGATTGGGATAATATGAGCCTCTATAAAGAAGATGGCCTGAATCCTTCCAGAAAGGGGACCACAGTCCTTGGTGGGAGGTTTAAATGCTACTTGGATGAGCATTTAAAGTAGCTGGGATGGGGGCGTATAACCAAGGAGGCAAGAATTGCCCCCCCCGATGATGGAACATCAGGGAGAGAGAAATAAACTACCCTAGGGCACAGGGACATGAAGGATGGAGTGGAGAAAAAACAGAGGAAAAGGAGGTAAAAATCAGGTAAGCAAGAGCAAAGGCTGAAGGATACAGGGAATAGGAGGGTAAAAAGGAAAACGGTGCGTCAGGGTAAAATTCAGAGAATAGCATAGCAGGAAGCAGGAAAGGATGTAGGGAGGAAATAAGATGTGGAGGGCCATGTGTGCTAATGCATGAAGTCTTGAAATCAGAATTGCAAATCTGGAAGCCATAATGGTGGATATCAATCCAAATTTAGTAGTCATAAAGGAGTTGTGGTGTACTGAGCATCATGACTGGGATATGGCCATGCTGGACTACTCTCCATTTAGGAGAGACAGGGCAGGGAAGAGAAGCTTGTATTAAATATGACAGAGGAAATCTAGGCAACAGAAGTACAGGAACACCTGGAGAAAAAAGTGTCTAGAGGTTCTTTGAATCATCCTGGAGACAGGTTCTGGGGCCCTCTGTCCGTACCGGGGTAGTGTACAGACCTACAGCACAGGAAGATGAGATGGATAAGGCACTGGGGGAAGTCATCATCAGAGTGGCAAGTAGGAGGGAGGTGCTGTTAGTTGGTGACTTCAGTCTGCCAGACATAGGGTGGTGCCTTCCAACGGCAGCTTTGTCAAGGAGCACAGCCATCCCTGACTCCATGCAAGGGACTTTTCTCATGCAGCTAGTCAAAGAACCCACTAGGGACAGGGTCATGCTGGACTTGGTGCTTATGAAGAGGCAAAGCATTTCAGACATCATGGGTGGCAGTGCCTGGATACCAATGATCATCATACAGTGTGGTTTAACATGTAGACTGGAACAGAGGCAAACCACATAAGGATGAAGGTTCTGGCCTTTAGAAGGGTGGATTTTAAAGAAATGGGAGACTGCTTCAGAAACTGCCTCTTTTGGGGGGGTTGCCAGGGAGAGTCAGAGGCACAGTGGAGAAAACAAAGGAAGGCATAAGTAAAGTAATCAACCCCTGCTTGAAGGAAAAAGAGAGTGTTATGATTCACTATGGAAGTGCCCAAAGTGGAAAAGCGAAAAAGGGTGGCATGCAGGTGGTAAAAGGAAACACAAAGGAAGTGGGACAGGGAGGTACACCAAGTAAAACAAAGGGAAGCAGAAAAGATGGTGAGGTGAGTAAAGGCACAGATTGAGGAAAGGATTGCCAAAGGGTTCACTAATGGGGAGAAAACTTTCTTCAGATACATAAGTGAGAAGAGGAAAGCAAGAGGTGGGACAGTGGGAATTAAAAGAGCAGAAGGGGAAACTGCATGGAAAAAGACCAAGAAAAAACTGCCATTCTGAACAGGTACTCCTGCTCAGTCTTCATAGTGCAGTGAGGGGGTGGACCTCTGAGGAGTAGCAGGAATGGGGGGGTTGGACAAAAGTCCATTTTTAGAAGAAATAGTCCTGAAGGGACTTGCAGCTCTGATGGTGAACAAGGCTATAAAACTGGACTGGATACACCCAAGGGTACTGAAAGAACTCAGGGATGTACTAACTGCACCACAGACTGCCTTGTTCAACTGGTCACTGGAAACATGCATGGCTCCAGAGGACTGAAGAAGAGCTGATATGGTCCCTCTTATAACAGTGGCAGCAGGGAGGAGGTTAGCAGCTATAGGCTGGTCAGTCTTACTTCAATAGTGGGTAAATTAATGGAAACCTTACTGAAAGGAAGACTGTCAGAGTGTCTTGACTCTAATGGGCTGTAAGACCACACGCAGCATGCATTCACAGGGAGGGGTAGTTGGTCATGACTAATGATTATAATAGACTTCTTTGACTGGGAGACTAGGTAAATAGAGTAGAGGAGGGCAGTGGACATGGCCCATCTGGTCATTAGCAAGGCCTTCAACACTGTGCTGCACAGAAGGTTGATAAAGAAACTGAGCAGCCTAGGGGTGGGATCCAATGTGGTGAACTGGGTTAGAAGCTGGTTAACAGATAGGAGACAGAGGGGGGTGGTTAACAGTACTCACTCTAATGATAGGAGAGTGACAAGTGGGGTGTCACAGAGCTCAGTACTAGGACTGGTCCTCTTTTGTTTCCATATAAGGTTTTCTACCTCTCAATTGGGCAGGTGGTTACTCTGCCTTGTCCCTGCTGACCTCCTGCTGGCACCCATCTCTTCAAGATCACATACCTAGCAACTCCCCTTTGGCTTGCCCTCTGTGGTGGGGTCAGGAGAAGGAGGTCATCCTCCATTCTCCCAGAGAAACAATCCAGGCATTTGACAGGAGCTGTGTTAATGGAGCAGATGAAGGTCGAGCAATCAGGGCTTTACAAAGCCTGCCTCACAGCAAGATTTTTGCAGCCTTATTTTGTCCCACCCACCTGCTGTGATGACTGGCATTTCCCTTTGTCAGTCACACCACACTCTGGCTCCCTGCAGTCTGTAGGCTCACTGCAGGGGGTCACCACAGCAGCAGAACCAACCTTCATGTATTCCCTGGCTAGAAGGGCTGTCTAGCAGCAGCATCTCCCTAGCCTTCAGGCTCACCCTGCCAGCTTTCCAAGCTCACTTCCAAATTCATATCACTGGTACAGTAGTGTGTAATATTACCCGCCGGACTATTAGGTGGTCCTGGGACCAGTCCATATCAATGTCTTCATAAGGGACATTATACAGAAGAACTGGAAAGATAAGAATGCCTTTTTTGTAGAGGATACCAAAATCTGCCATATGGTCAACACTCAGGGGAGGGTGGAGAGAATGTGCAGGGATCTTGGGAAACTCAAGGAGTAGTCAAGAGCATGGCAGTTGATGTCCAGTGCCAAAAAGTGCAAAATCATGCACCTAGGGCGTAGGAACCCAGGAGCTAAGTATAGGATGAGGGTAGTGATAGTTACTAAAGAGGAAAGAGACCTTGGGGTCATCATATCTCATTACCTGAATGTGGCAGAACAGTGTGACAAAGCAGTGGGTAAGGCTAGTGGGATGCTGGGGTGCACAGGTAGAAGTATCTTCAGTAGAAGGAGGGAGGTAGTGTTGCCAGTCTATCGCTTACAGCTGTGACCACATCTTGAGTACTGTGTCTAATTTTAGAGGCCATGCCTCAGAAAGGACACAGACAGGGTGGAGGTGATCCAGAGGAAAGCAGCTAAAATGGTGCATGGCTTGCATGGAAAGTTATATGAAAACAGCCTGAGGCATCTCAAAATGTGCACTCTGGAAGTGAGGAGAGAGAGGTGACATGATTAAGATTTACAAATACCTTACGGGGTGAACGGGGCTCAGATGGGGAATCTCTTTCAAAAGAGAAAAAGCACAAATATCTGGGGCATGCAATGAAACTGGGGGAGTTCAAGAGATATGTGATAAAATATTTCTTCGCTGAAAGGGTAGTAGATGCCTGGAACAGACTGCCAGCAGTAGTGGTGGAGTCTAGAACATTAGGGGGCTTCACACATGCAAGGGATAAACATAGGAGTATACTACAAAAGACAGGGAAATGGGAGGGTCACTGGAGACAAGATAGGGTCTGCAGAGGTAGAATAGGCAGGGATCATCTGGAAAGTCTAGGTGGAAAAGTTGTCCTTTTCTGCTAGCAAATCCTGTGTTTCTATGTTTTTGATTACTAGAGGAGTGTCTAAAGGGAATGAGATGATTTTGAGATATGTAGGCAAGAAGAGAAAAGAAATGGATGAATAGTGTGGATTAGAAGAGAGCAGGGTGAGACTGCAGATTGGGACCAAGAAAAAGCTGATATTTTAAACAGGGACTTCTGCTCAGTCTTCACAGTTAAGGGAGGGTGAGGAAGGGCCACCAGGGAGAAACAAGAATAGGGGGTTGGGAAGGCTAAGGAATTGAATGGAATAGACCACAGGGTACTGAAAGACCTCAGGGAAGTGCTAGCTGTCCTGCTGACAACTTTGTTCAACAGCTCATTCCAGAGGACTGGAGAAAGGCTAATATGCTCCCTCTACATATGAGCAGCAGAATGAGGGAAGCTGGCAATTATAGACCAGTCTAATTTCAGTGGTGGGGAACCTAATGGAAACCCTACTGAAAGAGAAGTTGGTTCAGCATCTAGAGTCCGTTGAGCTGCAGGGCCACAGGCAGCATGGATTTATAGGGCGGGTAATGGATGTGATAGAGTCTTTGACTGACCAGTGAACTAGATCAGGAAGGGCAGTGAATGTAGCCTATCTAGAGTTTATCAAGGCCTTCTACACTATGCCACACAAAAGGATGATTAGGAAGTTGACCAGCTTAGGAGTGGGGTCCAAATTATTAGACTGGGTTTGAAACTGTTAAACTGATAGGAGACAGAGGGCATGGTTAACGGCACACTCTCAAAGAATAGGAGAGTGACCAGAGGGGTACCACAGGGTTTAGTACTGGGACCACTCCTCTTCAATATCTTAATTGTGTACATTCATTGTAGAAGAACCAGAGGGAAAGGTATGCCTTTTTGCAGATGACACCAAAATCTGCAATAGGGTGGATATTCAAGAGGGGAGAATAAAATATGCTGGGAACTGGGGAAACTGGAGGACTGGTCAAAAACAAGGCAGTTGAGTTAGATGTCAAAAAGTACAAAATCACGCACCTAGAGCATAGGAACCCCAGTGCTGTGTATAGGTAGGATACTACAGTGCATAGGGAGGGGTATCACTACCAGCAGGAGGAGTGAAGTGGTGCTGCCACTGAATCACTCCTTGGTACACCCCCTCCTGGAGTACTGGGTTTAGTTCTGGAGTCCACATCTTAGAAAGGACATAAGGTGGAGGTGGTCCAGAGAAGTGCAACCAAAATGGTTCAGAGGATCATAGGATCATAGGTACTTTACAAGTTTGGTAGGCAGTGCTGCCTTTAATGAACTTGCCGCCATTTTTCTATTGGTGGAACTGAAATTTTTTGGTTTTTATATATATATATATATATGATTTTGAAAGTATCAATTGTGTTACTGTTTACAATGTATTTAGGAAGGGCATTCCATATGGATATAATCCTTTGAGTATACCAGTGATTCCTCTTGTTTGATTTGTTTTGAATGGCTTTTAGTTTCTTGTCATGTGACCTTGTATTGGTTTTGGAAGGATTTATACATGAACCAATGGTTTCGAATATTGACTCATTTTTTATTGCTTTATAGGCTAAACATAGATCACCCTCAATCTCCTGCATTGGATTGAGTAGAGACCCAGTTTATTTAGTCTTGAGCTATAATCCAGACTGCTTACAGATCTCATTCTTTTAGTGGCTTTTCGTTGAACTTTTTCTATAAGTTTATTTCCTCTTACCAATTTTAGGGTGCATACTGAGGAGCAATATTCAAGGTGTGGTCTGACAAGACTGGAATAAAGGGGGACTATGACTTTTTCATTTCTGCTGTTGATATTTTCAGTATGCAACCCAGTATTTGATTCCCCTTTTTTACAATACTTGTGGTATGTATTTCAAAAGACAAGTTGTCAGAAAAGGTGACTCCTAGGTCTTTTTCATTTTCTGTTATTTGTAGGTTTACGTTATTTAATTTGTAACTATAACGTGGGTTATTTTTTTCAAAATGCATCACCTTGCATTTGTATGCATTGAAAAGTAATTCGTTTTCAACAGACCATTTCTTGAGATGTGTGAGATTTTTTTGAATTTCCTGAGCTGACTCTGGATTTGTTATAATGCTACCAAGTTTACAGTCATTGGCATACTTGACCATCCAGCAGTGGTTGTTAAGGGGAGCATGGAAGATATTAATATATTAAGGAGTACTGGCTTCAGTATGGATCCCTGAGGGACACCGCTAGTAACATGACCCCAAGCAGATAATGTCCTTTTAATGAAACTTGTTGAGTCCAATTTCCCAGCCATTAGTTGATCCACTTTACTTTTAACGGATGTAGCTTTGCTTTTATTAGCTGTTTAATAAGTATATTATGTGACACTAAATTCAAGGCTTTTGAGAAGTCCAAAAAAATCACATAAACTGATAGGCCTTTGTCAAGAGCTTTGCTCGCTGGCTCAAAAACATTTAAGAGGTTAGTTTGACATGGTCTGCCTCTTACAAACCCATGTTTGGTGAGATCTATTTGCCCTGAATCTGATAAATGGTCGACTATTCTATTTTTTAATAATCTCTCCATTAGTTTACAAAAGATAGCTGTCAGGCTTATAGGATGATAATTCTGTGCTAAATTTCTGCTGCCATTTTTATACAATGGGATCACTGTAGCCTGGTTCCAAATTGGGTTTGCAGTGCCTGTGCTAAGAGACATGTTAAACATAGCAGTTAAAGGTCCCACAAGCTGAGATGCAGTATTTTTTATAAAAAGAGGGGGGATTGCATCAGGTACAGCAGAACCATGAGGTTTTGTTATCTTAATGACATCCATTACTTCCTGTTATGTAAAAAGTTCAATTGTGCATAATGCTTCTGTACATTGAGAAACTACAGTGATCTGGGTGTTGAACACGCTGATGAAATAATTAAGTTTAGTTGCTATTTCAACCTCGTTTGTGATAATTCCATTGCTTGTGTTTAATGGTCTGATAGTAAGACTGTTTTTTTTCAGTGATTCAATATAGTTAAAAAAAAAATTTTTATCTTTAATGAATATAGCTAATTTTTCTTCAAGGTGTTTTTTTTGAAGTCCTGATTAAACTTTTGTTTTTATTTACTGATTTTTTGTATAGTGACCAATTTGCAGCTGTAGGATGTTTTTTATATTTTTTATACAATTTCTTTTTTTAATTAGGTTACTTTTTATGTTCTTGTTCCACCATATAGGTGTTCTCTCGTTATTATTATTATTATTATATTTATGCCTAGATGGTACCCATTTGTTGATGCAAAATTGTATTTTATTTTGGATTTTAAGCCAGATATTATTTAACTTGCAGTTTGAAAAATCAGTGACCCAGTCCCAGTCCTTGAGATTTGTATTTATTGATTTATTGTTGACTTTGTAAAAATGTTTAATCTTGGTGCATCCATGACTTGTTCCATATTATTTTATATTGGCATCTATCAGTACCATGTTATGATCACTGTTTGATAATGGATGAATTACCTCCACTTTGATTATATTCTCCTCTATATTTGTTAAAAACAAGTCAAGAAAGTTTTTGTCTCTTGTTGGTTCCTTAACTAATTGCTCCATGTTATTAAGAACCATTTGGTACATAAATCTAGTTTCAAGCACTGACTTGCATTTTCCAGCAACCCAATCAATATTTGGGAGATTGAAGTCTCTCATAAGCATATAATTGTTGCCAAGTCCCATTGTTTCAATTTTCTCATAAAAAGTCATTTTCATGGATGTTTAAGTTAGGGGCTCTTTATCCCAGGCCAAATGTGATACTGTAATTATTGGTAATTAATACTTTAGTCCATATTAATTTGACGTTGTTGTTTCCATCCACTATACAGTCCACTGGGCAGCATTTATAGCTGTTTGATACATAAAGAGTGATACTGCCACCTCTTGAGTTAATTCGATTCTTTTCAATCTTTGTGTATCCTATTATTTCAGTATACCAATCTGTATCATTAAACCATGTTTCTGTGACCCCACAGATGTCGGTGTTTTTTGGTTTTAAAAGGTCTTTTATGATGTCAATAATGATGATAAAGGTAAATATGAAAGTATTAAGGTGTTTTCATCTACTTTAAAAAATGAACTAAAGACAAAATGTGAGTGCTATGGATAAAATTCTTTGATTAAAGTGTTTTTATAATATTGGACAGTAGGACTAAATTTAACATTTGTTATTTGTTTAATATTTGTTATTTGTTTGTTGAGGTATAAAAATGCTATGTGACACCAAAATGATGTTATTTATAGTGTACATTATGTTGTTTTGTTAAATGTTATTTGCAAACTTCTATGTTTAAGAAACAATATTTTTAAACAATAGGACCATCTTGCAAATTGGACATTTTGTCCTAGTAATGTGAAAATTGACCATCTACTATCCTGTATAAAAATAAAGGTTTTTACTACTACTACTACTACTACTTTTAGTTCATTCATTTTATTATAAAGGCTACGGGCATTGACAAGAAGTATCTGTAAATGCTATTTAGTTTGTGATTTAGTTTGATGTTTTATAGTCGACAGACTTGTTTTCTTACTGATATTTATGTTAACATTTTGAGATATTAGTGACACATCCTGATTAGTTCCATTCTTATCAGTGTATTTCAGAGAGACCTTTTTGATAGGCTTCTCCCCCCTTGTTTTTAGTTTAGATTCCTTTGAATATAAGAGACACTATGTTTGCCTAAAATGCTATTGCCTTTCCCACTGAGATGAAGTCCATCCCAAGAAAAAAGTTCATTTCTATTCTCAAAATCCTCCCAGTGAGTAATGCATCCTATCTGTTGTTTTAAACACCAACTATGTAGCCAATAATTTAGTTTTTTAAAATTTTGGCTTGATTTGACTGAATTGCTTTGGGGATCGGTAGTATCTCAAAAAATGCTATTTCACACTTTAAATGTAGGAGTTTATTTGCCATGGCCACAATATCTTGTTTTATTTTGAAAAGAGGTTTGAAGGAAAGCCCTATAAAGAGAGACTGAGGGATCTCAGCATGTACACCCTGGAAGAGAGGAGAATGGGAGTCAACATGGCCGAGACTTACAAGTGCCTCAAAGGGATGAACAGGGTGTAGGAGGGGAGCCTTTCCCAGATGAGGACAAACTTCAGGACTAGGGGGCATGTGTTGAATCTGGAAGGGGAGAAGTTCAGGAGGGATGTGTGGAAATATTGTTTCTCTGAAAAGGTGATGGGTGCATGCAAATGACTACCAGTTGAAGTGGTGGAAGCTAGAATGGTGGAATAGAAAGGAGAAAAGGGGGGATATGACAGAAACATTCAAATACCTCACAGGTGTAAATAAAGTTCAAGATGGAAGCATTTTTTAGAAAAAGAGATGCTCTAGAACAAGACGACATGCTATGAAGCTGGGGGGAGGCTCAGGGGAGATGTGAGGAAGTACTTTGTCACAGAAAGAGTGGTAGATGCCTGAAACATCCTCCCAGTGGAGGTGGGGGGGCAAAAATGGTAACGGGCTTCAAGAATGCATGGGATAGGCATAAGGGAACCTTAGAGGTAGGAAAAGAGGGGTAAAAACCAATATCAAGTAGGGTCTGTGGTGTTACAGTAGGTAGGCAAAACAGGCAGATTAGGTGGGCCAAGCAGTCATTATCTGCTGTCAATATTTATGTTTCATTGTTAGTGGTGGAGGGATTCCAGCAGGCATGGGACACACACAAGAGTATGGGAGGGAGAAGGGAGGGTTGCTAGAGAAAAGTTATGCTCTCTGGAAGCATAACAGGCAGGACACATTTGGGCAAACAGGGTGGGTTAAGTGGTCTTTTTTTGTAAACAGATTCTGTGTTTCTTTGTTTCTGTTTCTATGTTCTATGTTTGACCAAGTGGGTTGGAGGGGTTCTAGAAAGTCATGGAAAAACATTGATTTGGTATAAAATTTGGAATCTGGAACAAGTTAATTTACTCAGCCTTGACAGCAAATGTCAGGACAATTAATATTATCTTAGAACATTTTATGCAATGCCAGGCAATACAAGGCAAATTTATTTGTTAGGCATCCATCCAGAGCTCTGAGTGCCATACAAGCAGCAATTTAAAATCTTATACAGTACACACAATTTAAAACAAGTCAGCATACACATGGCAACCATAAGTATAGGTGTACTAGGCAGGGATGTGACCTCTCACCTTTGCCTTTTGTATTAAAAATTAAACCGTTATAGCGGAACATCAAGGGAATAATAGTAAGAATAACATTTTCATTCATATTGAAAAAAAGATTTCAGTGCATAAGCTATCTCTCTATGCAGACAAATTGCTTATCAGTTTAAAGAATTATAGGGTCTCATTTCCATGTCACCTTGAGGCTATCACAGAAATATAGAAATTATCAGCAGATAAGGACTGCTAGGCCCATCTAATCTGCCTGTAAGCCCTACCCTTGTTCGTGGCCTCTGACTCTATTCGGTCAATGGCTTTCTCCTCTCCTTCCCAACTCTAAGGTTCCCTTATGCCTGCCCCATGCATGTTTAAATCCCCTCACTGTGCTTGCATTATTTTACACTTCTTAGAACTGAACCTCAGTTGACAGATCTCTAACCATTTTTCCAGCTTCCCTAGTTTCCTCCTCATTTTATCCTCCCCATCTAGAGTATCCACCCTGTTGCAGATCTCAGTGTCAACTGCAAACAGGCAGACCTTTCCCTCTAGCCCTTCTGCTATGTCACTAATGAAGACATATTAAACAGGACTGGCCCAAGGACTGATCCCATCGGTACTCCACTGATCACTCCCTCTCTCCCTGGATTGGTTCTCATTTACAACCACCCCCTGCTTCCTGTCCATTAACCAGTTTCTAACCCAGTTTACCACCTTGTGGCCCATATCCAGACTGCCCATCTTGTTTACCAGCCTTTTATATGGGATGGTATCGAAGGTCTTGCCAAAATCGAGGTAGGCAACATCCACTGCTTCACCTCTTTCTTGACCCAGTCAAAAAAATCTATCAGATTCGTTTGGCATGACATTCCTGCTGTGAATCCATGCTGCCTCAGATCCTGGGCACCACTGGATTCCAAGTGTCCCACTATCCTTTCTTTAAGCAGTGCCTCCATGATCTTACCCACTACTGAGTTAATGCTGACTGGTCTAGTTTTCCACCTCCTCCCTACTACCATGTTTATGAAGAGTGACTACATGTGCCCTCCTCCAGTCCTCTGGAACCACTCCTGTGTTGAGTGACTTGATGAACATGATTGACAGAGGTGCTGCTAGCTCCCCCTTGTAGTTCCTTTAGTATTCTCAGGTGAATACCACCTGGCTCCATTACTTTGTCCACTTTCAGTTTTGTGCAGTCCTTAAGGACACTCTCCACTGTACTGTAAATGGACTGGTGCTCACCTTTCCCCCCCGCCTTCGTATCTATTGCCCAGCTGTGGTCCCTGACCTTCCCCTTCATCAGTTAATACTGAACAGAAGTATTTATTCAATATTTCCTCCTTTTCCAGGTTTCCCTTCATACAGTCCCCTGCATCCCCTCTGAGCCTTACAATCCCCCTTCCCCAGCTTTCCTTCTCCCGCTGATGTACCTATAGAATGTCTTACTCTCTCTCTTCAACGTCTGCGCTAATCTTTCCTCAGTTTGAGCCTTTGTGCTCCTAACAGCCTTCCCCATTTCCTATTGATACTTTAGGTACACCACACTGTCCTCTTCCTATTGGCTCTCCTTATATTTCCTGAAACTCACCCTTTTGGTCCTTACTTTCTCTGTCACATCTTTCGAGAGCCATAGCATTTTCCTTCTTCTCTTGCTTTTGTTTCTCAGCCTAATGCATTGGTTCATCACTTTCACTATGGCTCCTTTTAGGTGTTCCCACTGCCTCTCAACCACCTCTCCTTCCTCCCTCCTTGCTAGGGCTTCTTTGATACACCTCCTCACCTTAGCAAAGTTTGCCCTCCTGAAATCTAAGAGCCTCACCTTTTTGTGACTAGACTGTGTCCCTGTCCACATGCTAAACCATACTTTGTGGTGGTCACTGGACCCCAGTTGACCTTCTACCCAGACTTCTGTGATTCTGTCATGACTGGTCAGTACTAGGTCCAGAATCCCCTGTCTCTGGTGGGATCAAACACTAGCTGCTTGAGGCCTGCCCCATGTAGGCAATACAGGATGTCTCGTCTCCTGGTTGAAGCAGCTGTCAAGATGGTCCAATCCACATCTGGTATACTGAAATCACCCAGCAGCAGTACTTCACCTTTTGTTGCCATCTTGTGTATTTCATTCACTAGCTCCCTAGCCACTACCTTCCCCTGCACTGGGGGCCTGTAGATCACCCCTGTGCAGATTGCTGTGCCACTGCCTGGCTCAAGGGTGACCCACAGTGTCCCAGTCTCCCCCTGACTACCCTGTACCTCCATTGCTTTTATACCTTCCCTAATGTACAGGGTCACTCACCCACCTTTTTTTACTGCCCCTATCCCTCCTGAATAGAGCATAACCTGGTACATTTGCATCCCAGTCATGATTTGCTGTATACCAAGTCCCTATTATTGTCACTATGTCCAAGTCAGCTCCTACTAGCAAGGCCTCCATGTCTGGTATTTTATTTCCCAGGCTGCGGGCATTTGTAACCATGACCTTCCATGTTTTTCTGCCTGTCCTCCCTTTAATCCTATTTTTGCCCTTCTGCTTCTTCTCCCCAACCCAGTTTTCCTTCTTATGCTGCCTTCCTTCCTCTGCCTTCCCCTTTATGTATGGTTCAGGTGTTCTTGTCAGCAACTTATCTTCCTGTTCATCATTTCTGGCTACTCTGTCTTGTGGGAGCGGGCTACTTGAGTCTCCCTGCTCCTGTTGGCCACCCCCCTTTGTTAATTTAAATGCTCAGCAAGGAAGCATTTAAACTGTTCACTGAGGACTGCTGTCCTCTTCCTGGATGGATGATGACTGTCACCCTTCTACAGGGCCACATTGTTCCAGGTGGGTTCCCAGTCCTCAATGAAGCCATAACCCTTCTTGCTGCACCAGCCCTTCAATCAAGTGTTGAAGCTTCGGGTACAGAGATTCCTATTCTCCCCCCTGCTGTGGACTGGTGGCACCTCCTAAAATGTGGAGCTTGCTACCTTCCCCAGGCACCCTCCCAACACTCTGAAGTCCTCCTGCACCTGCACCAAGCTTGCCCCATCCTTGGCTAGGTCATTTGTTCCTAGATGAACAATAACCTCTAGCCACCCTCTCCTTGCTCATTTGTTCCCAGGTGGACAATGACCTCCAGTCACCCTCTCCTTGCCATCGCTTTAGCGATCCTATGGATCTGCTCCCCCTCCTTCCAAGCTGTGCCTCCTGGAAGGCACTTGTCCTCCCTTTCTTCCCTGCACACCATCAGATCCATTCCCTGGACAACTGAGTCCCCCAAGAAGAGTAACTTCTTCTTCCCTTGGGATCATCTTCTTCCTGCCACTGGGCTTCCCTCCTGGAGGTCTCTTACCTCTTCCCTGGTTGCAGCCTCAGGTTCCCTTGCAGGACTCTTCCGCTCCTCCAGAACAGCATAGGAGTTCTTAAGCTGGACCAGATGCGGGATGTGCCTCTGATTCCCCTCCCTGAACCTCTCTGAGCCCACCATAGTCCATTCTGCCCTATGCTCGGGCAGTCATTGTGGCACTGGCTGGGGACATGCTGGCCTCTGTGTGGGGGCAAAGGTCCCCAGTACTCCTGCCAGCTTGGCCTGGAGACTGGCCACCTCCACCCTCAGCCTAGAGAGGTGCCTGCAAATGATTCAACACTGAAGTACTCAGAATATTCTCCTGAAGACTGCTGCCTCGCACTCCATGCACTGCATCACTCCCTGCATCTTCCTCTTTTGGTTTATTCCTCTTTCCTTTACCCTGAGTTGCTTTTTTTCTTTTTCCCTGTTTTGTATCCTCTCTCCCTTCTTCTTTTGCCATTTCTTGTACTCTAGTTCATCTCTCTCACCTTGCTTTTCTCATCCTGTTACAGAAGTACCCTTGGGTCCTCCCCTATTTAGTCACTATGTAAGTGGGTGAGCCTGGGTGGGTGGCGTAAGGTGGGTGTGTGTGTCTTACACTGCGTCTGAGTTTGCAAAAAAACACAATGGGAAAGAGGGTCTTAAACTGGGTTTGAGTCTGCAAAAAAAAAAAAACAATCACTCTGAGCGGAATGTAATCTATCCGCTGTGTTTCCTGCCCCAACTAGAAAAAAAAATGAGAACTTGTACAGTTAGTCCATTTCCTGGTGTGTATATTTTTCGTTGCTCCTGTGGCTCTGACTCTCCTCCATCACTGCAAAGATTCACTTCCTGCAAAAGGTAAAACACAAAAATAACCACAAAAATTAAAGCCTGTAAATTCCCTGGGTAATAGCAGAGCCTCCCCTGATACCTCCTACCCACCTGCTTGAGAGAGCTCTCTGCAGTACTGTGGTCTGCCTCAGTTGTTGAGCTATCTTTGATATATATGTGTTGCATTGCCTATATAACATTTGATGATCTGTACCTAGTCTGTTGTAATATGTTGTGCTTTTTTCTTTTTATCCCTTCTCTTTCTCCCCTGCTCAAAACAGTCATATCTCACAGAATGTAATTGCATATACTTTACTGTATCACTGTTTTTGTCACATAGCTAGATCTTCCTTGTTAGGAATAGTTACTGTATCGCACTCAATCAATGTATGCATTGTAATGCCTTTTCCTCTGTTGCACCCATACAGGACCACCTTGTAAATGAGCCTCCTCAATGGTGTTTTTCCTGGTAAAATAAAAATTGATTGACTGATATATTGAGCTATATGGCTATTCTTTGGAATACATAATAAACTGTAATAAGATGGAGGTCTTAGATGTTAACAATGTCCAAGCACAGGTGAAGGGTGGAAAAGGAGGAGTCTCATTGGGAATGGCAGTCCTGGTGACCTCACTGTACACTGCTGCACTCTAAAGCTGTCCTGTCTGCTGCATTTACAAATGTTTTATACCCTTTGACTTTACTGTTTTACCTGTAGCCTGTCTTTCTAACAGCTACTTCATTGCATCTAACCCAACAATCAAACCAGTCCAACCTGTATTTAGTGGTGCAGCATCAGCAGAGGTGGAGTTGGTAGACCCTGGTTTTTAAAGACATCAAAGGCCCAAGATGTACTGGAGTCTAAATGGCTGTGGAGAAGTGGGGCAGAAAAGCTGGAATCTCTTCAGGAGTGATACTCTTGGTCACCCTGCTGTACAGAAACATAGACCTTGTCAGCAGAAGAAAAGGACCTCATGGTCCTCCAGGTCTGCCCTAAGGTCCCTTTCTACAGTGCTATCGAAGACCCTAATTTATCTCTGGCCTTAACCCCCCCACACCCTGTTACCAAAGTCCCCTTGTGTCTATCCCATGCATGTTTGAAACCAGTTACTGTTTCGGTACCCACCACCTCTGCTGGTAGGCAGTTCCAGATGTCCATGACCCTTTCCATAAAAAAGTGTTTCCTCACATCCCCTTGAAGTCTCCCCCCTTCCATCTTCATATCGTGCCCCCTTGTCCTTGAGCATCTCTTTCTGTGCAGAATGCCACCTTCCTGTACCTTATTGATACATTTGAGATACTTGAATGTTTCTATCATGTCTTCGATCTCCTTCCTTTCCTCTAGAGTGTACATATTCAACTCCCTGAGTCTTTCCTCGTAGGACTTCTACTGCAGGCCATCCACCATTTTGGTTGTCCTCCTCTGTACTGCCTCCACCTGGTCTATGTTTTTCTTGAGATGGGACCACCAAAACAGGATACAGTATTCCAGGTGGGGCCTCACTATTGATCTATGCAGAGGTATCACTATCTCCCTCTTTCTGTTGGTAATACCCCTTCCTATACACCCCAGCATTCTACTAGCCTTAGTCACCGCTTTATCACACTTCTTCGCTAGCTTCAGGTCATCAGATATGATGATCCTCAAGCCCTTTCCTGATTTGTGGTTCCTAACCCCCCCTCCAAAAAAATTATATGTTGCCATAGTATTTCTCTGCCCTTTGTTCATAATTTTACACTTTTTGGCATTGAAGCCCAGTTGCCAAACTCTTTACCAGTCTTCCAGCTTTTTCAGATCTTCCCTAATTTTTTCCACACCCACCCCTGGTGTGTCTGGTCTGTTACAGATTTTTTTGCTATTCGCAAACAGACATACCTTTCCTTCCAGCCCCTCTGTGATGTTGCTAATAAAGGCACTGAAGAGGACCGGTCCCATTACTGACCTATCTTACCTTCTTCTGAGTGAACTCCATTTACTACCACCCTCTGAGTTCTGTTACATAGCCAATTTCATACCCATTTTACTATTATGACCCCACTCCCATGCTGCTCACCTTGCTTGCCAGTCTTCTGTGTGGAACGGTATCAAAAACCTTACTGAAATCCAGGTAGTCTACATCCACCACTCCTCCCTGATCCACCTCCCACGTAACCCAGGCAAAAAACTCTATTAAGTTAGTTTGGCACGATTTTACTCCTGTGAACCTATGCTGCCTCAGATCCTGCAATCCACTGGTTTTAAGGTATTCTACAATCCTTTCCTTAAATAGTGTTTCCATAACCTTGCCCACCACCGAAGTCAGGCTCACAGGTCTGTAGTTTTCTGTCGCCTCCCTATTCCCACTTTTGTGTGGTGGGACCACATCCACCCTCCTCCAGTCCTCCAGAATGTCCCCTGTCTCCAATAATAGATTGAACAGAGCTGTCAGTGGCCCAGCTAGTTCCTCCCTCAGTTCCTTCAGTACCCTGGTGTGAACACCATCTGGCCCCATTGCATTGTCTACCTTGCGTCTTACTAGTTCTTTGAGGACTCTCTCCTTTTTAAAAAGGCTAGTGTCCACCTCTCTTCCCTTAATGCCCTTTTCTCCATTCTGTGGCCTGTCTCCTACCCCTTCCTTTGTGAAAACTGAACAAAAGTACCTGTTCAATATGACTTCTTTCTTCAGATCCTCTTCCTCACAGCCCCACTTCCCCCTTTAAGTCTTACTATCCCTGCCTTGCTTTTCTTCCTTTCATTAATGTACCGAAAGTATAATTAATCCCCCTTTTTTGCTGACTTGGCTATGTTTTCCTGCATTTGTGCTTTTGCTCTCCTTACTGCCTTCCCTGTCTCCCTTCGTTCCTCCTGATAACTCTCCCTGCTCCCTTCTTTCTGTGTCAACTTGTACCTTTTGAATGCTTGCCTCTTTTCCTTTACTTTGTCTGCTACTTCCTTAGAGGACAATGAGGTCTCTTTTTTCTTTTGCTCTTTTTAACCTGCCTGACATAGAGGTTAGTAGCCTTCCCAACATGCCCCCCTCTTATTTTTGCCCCCTTTTCCCCTACCCCTTCCACTTTCTCTATTCCTGCTAGGGAGTCCTTGAGGCACTCTCTCATTTTCTTGAACTCAGTCTTCCTGAAGTCCAGGACCCTCATTTTAGTGGGGCTAGATTCTGGTGCGGTCCTAATGTTGAATGACATTGCCCGATGGTCATTGGTCCACAGGTGGCTTTCCACTGTGACTTCTACAACACTGTCGCCGTTTGACAGTACCAGGTTCAGTATCACCCCCTTATAAGTGGGTTCCTTAATTAGTTGTCTGAGGAATACCCCTTGCAGAGAGTCTAGAGCTTCTCTACTCCTACCTGCTGCTGCAGTGTCTCCAATCTACATCTGGTATATTAAAGGTCCCTACCAGCAATGCCTCACACTTGTTAGCCATCCTTTGGATTTCTTCTATGATATCCTTATCTCCCTCAACCCCCTGTGCTGGAGGTCTGAAGATCACTCCTATTCAAATAGCAGCCTCCTTACAGTCTCTAGGGTGACTCACAGAACCTCTGCTTCACTCTGTCTCCCCTGTATTTCCATTGCCTTTATGTTCTCCCTCAGGTAAAGAGCCACTCCTCCCTTCCTACCTACCCTGTCCCTCTTGAATAGAACATACACTGAAATGGCTATATCCCAGTCCTGGTTTTCATTGTACCAGGCCTACGTAATTGCCACTATGTTCAGGTCTCCTGCTGCCATGGTGGCCTCTAGGTCTGTCATCTTGTTGCCCGGACTTCAAGCATTCGCACACATGGCTCTCTGATTTGTATTTCCACCTCCCCTTAGCTTGTCCTTTTGTCCTGTTACTGAGAAAGTCCTTCTGTATTTTAAAGCTGCCCTGTCTGCTGCTTTGGCTGATGTTTCATATCCTTTTACCGTACTGTTTTCTCAGAAGCCTTTCTAACAGCTATTCCACTGTATCCAACCTGTTCATCAGACCTACCTGACTTATCTACTGCAGTGACTTAAGCAGAGGTGGAGTGAGGGCAGAGCCTGTCCTTTAAAACACTAAAGCCCATAGATGCAGTGGCATCTAAGTAGTGGCAGAGAAGGGAGTGAAAAAGTGGAAGTCTCATCAGAAGTCTATTTGAGGTATTAGGGTCAGGATATGTCTCAGTGCTTGATTTAGGATCTCACAGCTAAGCATACATTCCTTAAACTGTCTCTGTTAATCTATAATTTGTCTCCAAACTTTACTGTTATTCTGTTGTTTGTATAACTGGACTGAATTCTTCTAGTGTAGTTTTATCTTATTTGTCAATATCATAGATGTTATTCTTGTTTTTACTTAAGTCAAATAATTTTGTTTGTGTTCTTTCTTCTATATTATTTGATAAATTAATTTCTAATTACTATACTATTTATATGGCAGACTCTAACACATGTTTACTGGGCTCATGCAATGTAAATGGGTTCTTTAAATGAACGTGGTCACTGGCCCCAATTCCCCAAGTGTTTAAACACTGCAAAAGGTTTTGAAAGGTCATGTTAAACTGTTATCATCTATCAATGTCTACTGCTGGCTAATTTGTTTTTGAATCAATTACACAACTGTTTAATCCAAACAATTGTAGTTGGCAATTTCCACCATACATGAAAAACATTTTTTGCTGCTTTAAAGAGCTCCTGACACAGTTGAGACAACTCTGAAAACAATTTAACATTCATGCATAAATATAGCTTATATTTCATATTTTATTCTGTAATATTCATTCTTATTTCCTTATTACTAAGGGTATTGGCATGAATACAATATCTCTGCCATTTGAGCTCTGGCTCCCTGCGATTCTGTGATAATAGCGACTGCACAAAGGTGATCACAATTATCACAACCTGCATTGTCACCGAAAACATTTTCGGTGATATGCAGACAATGGCTACTGGGAATTGTACATGTGGGGGGGGAGGGCTGTGCCCCCCTGCACCGGCCTTAATAAAGATTATCAACTCCAGGGGAGTGTATGTTTGGGAGGGGGGCACATCCAAGTTAAAAAAAAAACATGTAAGTCCTGCAGCTGTGGGAAGTGCAAAAGGAACACCCGTCCCCTGTCCCGAACCCAGGACCTGCTCTGTTGGAGCCAAACACCCTACCCACCACACCACATGGTTGACTCGGCAGAAGCAGGCTCACCACAGGGTCACATCCCTGTTCCCCATCCTTCCACATCCTGTCACCCACCCTCCCTTTCTGTTGACCACCTTAACCTTCTGGTCGCAATGATCGCCGTCCCCCTACAGTTGCCGGCGAAGATAATGCTGTTATATGGGTCACCATTATGACAGTCGCCCATATGCAGTCGTTATCATTATTGTATATCCTACCTGCCTACACCTGGCATCAGATTTCTGTTTATGACATCAATCAAAATATGTTATTGTGGAGATAAATATGATGTCTTAAACAGGGGATTGTGATGTCATGTGTAGAGAAGCAGCCCGATTAGATATAGTCTAGGGGACAGGGTTCTTGTTTTCATGCAGATGTTTTCAGTAATAAAGAAAATGGGGAATTAATTACTGAAAATATATGAAGTATTAAAAAAATGGAATAGAGCTGAACATAAATCTTACTTTTCTCAATGTTTTCCTAATGCTGTCAAGGGCTCTTTGAGGAGGAAAAGGTTGAAACAGGAATTTATGTACTACTGTTGGCCTTAGGTAATATTCATCCAAAATCAATAATGTTAGCATGTCAGTCTCCTTGCCTGAAATCTTTATTATTCACCAGTTTAATAGTATTCTTTGACTTGATTACTAAGGCACTGGATAAGGGACAAGCAGTGAACAAATTTTATGAGACCCCTGCTATCTGTTTGCGACACCTGCTATTGACTGGCACACTGACTGACCTAGTTTGGCTGCCTGGTTTCAATGCCTCTTCTCTTTTTTCTTCTCAGTCTGTCAGTCTTCTTGGCACCCCCATCCCTGTCCTGTTTCCCCTCACCTGGTCCTGCTCTCACTCCCAGACAATCAGTGTACAGTATGCTGCTCCACTATCACCTCCACCAGCATGTTTGCATGCCATAGTCTCCCTCCCAAAAAAAAATAAACACAGTCATGCCTGTGAGTTTGTTGAGTAGGGTACCAGTCTCTGCAGCAGGACACCACAGATGAAAAAAAGTTATTTCAGCCACAGCAGACAAAAAACTTCCTGTCCTGATGAGCTGTGAAGTGGAGTGTGCTGTGTTACCACCCAGGAACACTGCTGGGTGTGGCCATGATTTGAGTTGAGTAAGAAGAGAAAGAATCAAGTCATAGAGAGCTTGTGGCCTGCCATCTGCCACTAGTGCTGAATTGTAGGAGGAGGGAAAGGTTCGCTAAGCCAGTGGGGGGTTGGGCAGTCAGGGATGGAGTTCAGAGGAGGTTTGGAATCTGTATATTTGCATCCCATTTTTTTTCTGGCCTGGGTGGTACTGGAGTACCAGAAGGGGTCAGGTGCATGTGTGCAGGACCACAGGCTGCCATTGATCGAGCCAATGAGGCGGAGAGTGAGTGTGCCATCAAAGAGCGAGCATAAGAGAGCTGGGCCAATTCAGGAAGGTTACAGAAAGGGAAGGACAGTAAATGACAAAGAAAGGCAAATTAGGGCCTATGCACAAACACATGAGAATTGCACATATAAGTGACATAGCAGCGGTGTGCAGTTATGTGCAGGAAAGCTGAGATACACACTGTGCACAAACACATGAGCAGGACAGGTGGAAGCATGGACAGGGTGTACAGATTCATGGATGGCCATGGAGAGTATACCCCGAGTGGGCTTACTGTAAATGTCCATGCCCCTTGATGCTGCTCTATTTGACCATCCGCACCACCCCACGCACATCCACAGAAGTTAATGCTGCATTGCATGAAGAGGGGCATGAAGTGTCAGAGAATGGTGAGGAGGAATACCACTTGGAGTGCCAGGACTACCACCTGTACCTAATGGCTCTGAATGCAGCTGTACAGAGATGTGAGGTTTGGCCAAACTTTTCTGGTGGACAAGTGGCAGCCATGATCTCTGATGTAAGGGAGAGGTATGAGATCCTGTATAGGGGAGAGACATTAATGGTGCTGGCTGAAACAAAAAAACAGGCTATGGCTGGATATTCAGCCCATGGTCAATGCTGCCATGCTGCAGGCACACACATTGGTGGTGAGAAAACACAAATTACATAACTTCTGGTTAGCTGTCAAGTTCAAGCTTGCAGCTATCAAGGGGTGTCTGATCACCACTGGTGGTGGATCACCCACACAGGAATGCAGCCTATCCCCCATTGAGAGGATGGTAGTGAGATGTCCCTGCATAGGGGGGAGGAGGAGGGCATGTATACACCACCAGGTAAGTAGCACACTGCATGGACATGCTGGGGGGGGGGTTGAAACAACAAAGCCACGCTAAACACCCTGGCCCAGATATTCAAACTGCGCCAGTCTGAGGCGCAAGCCCCTGCGCTGCTCAAAATAGTTGCGCAGGGGTGTGGCCGGGGTGATATTCAAAGGAGTTGCGCTGTTGAGCAACTCCTTTGAATATCGCCCCCGAGCCACAGCACTTGCGCATGGCGCAGTGGAACTTAGCATACACGCAAGAGTTGCCAGAGTTGAGCATTCAACTTGCGGTGGCGCCAAGTACCATTGCGCCATCGCCAAATTCCGATATTCAAGGTGACATGCAAATGGGGCCATAATTTATGCAGGCACAGGGGGCCATTTGCATCTCTTTTATGGCCCCATTTGCATACCATTGCATGTAAGTGCGCCCGATCGAGGACTTGCTCTGGCCACCTGCCAGGCAGCAGCCGTCGAGACCAGTACACCTGCAACCCGATCGCGGCATCACAGTTACATGCCCCCACACCTCCCACAGCCCGATCGCGGGCATCACAGTTACATGCCCCCACACCTCCACAGCCCGATCGCGGGCATCACAGTTCATGCCCCCCACCTCCCACAGCCCAGTCGCGGGCATCACAGATCATGCCCCCACCCTCCCACAGCCCGATCGCGGGCAGAACACCTACATGTCGCCCCCCAACATCACCCACAGCCCGATCGTGGGCAGAACCTGTATAAACCCCCAGTGCCCGATCGTGGGCAGAACCTGTAACCCCAGTGCCCGATCGCGGGCAGATGTAACCCTCCCCAACCCGAATAACTCCCTGGTGGTCCAGTGGACCGTAAAGCCCGATCGCGGGCAGAATGTACCAACAGAACCTCAAACATCTCCTGGTGTCTAGTGTCCCCCCACCACCCACGAAGCCCCTCACCCGCTCCCCCCGCAGCGGTGGCGACAGCATCCACCCGTCTGCCGCCCCGCCGCCCGCCGACTGACTGTCGGTAGGGCTGCCGCCCGTGGTGCAGAGCTACAGCCAATGGGCGTGCAGCCCATGCCGTACATGACAGTCAGATTTGTGAATCATTGATCATTCCACAAATCTGGACTGTCATGTCTGTGAAACTACTGCGCCCGTGGCTAACTCTTTCTGTAAACTCTGTGCTAATCAGCTCGGCGAGCAACGAGCGCAGAGTGGGATGCTATCGCCCGCCCGACTGCGGGGGCGGGTGGAGAAACTGTTCGTGGGTGAGGGGACACTAGACACCAGGGAGATGTTTGGGGGTTGTGCTGTGACATTCTGCCCGCGATCGGGCTTTACGGTCCACTGGACCACCAGGGAGTTATTCGGGTTGGGGGAGGGTTACATTCTGCCAGCGATCGGGCACTGGGGGGTTTATACAGGTTCTGCCAGCGATCGGGTGCCTGGGAGTTTATACAGGTTCTGCCCGGATCGGGCTGTGGGATGTGTGGGGGGACATGTCGTGTACTGCCGCGATCGGGCTGGTGGAGCACAGGGAGGCGGTTGGGGGCCAGCCAGGGGTGGCAGCTGCTGTGTTGCAGCCCTGCAATGCAGCAGCTCACCTGTGGGTGGCCCTCGACTTAAGCCTTTTTTTTTTGGCTCAAGCTTGTGCGGGCGCGGCTTGGGGTTGCGCATGCACAACTCTGCGCAACCCGACTGAATATCGGGTTGCGCAGGTTATGCATGGATCCTCCCCCTCCTGTTGAGCATGCATTCATTTGCATTGCTCTCTTGCGCAACCTGGTGCCAGTGGCGTAACTGCCTCCTGCTGAATATCGCAGAATGGCGCATTTTGGACTTGCGCATGGTGCAACCCTGTTGCGCATGGCGCAACCCTTTTGAATATCTGGGCCCCTGTGTTGCTCTGTACAGAACCTGTGATGGGAAACACCCCTGAAGAGGAGTCAACCACATGAACATAAGCAGGTACATGACCAGAGATCCACACTGGCAGTGAGGAACGGAAGGACAGAGCAGGTAGGTGGCACCCCCTGTGGCCTGTGACTCACCAGCAATATGCCCACAGCTCTGCCACAGTCTGTAACACCTGGCTTGCCTCTCACCCCCAGATACACTGCACAAGACTGTGGCCATGCTGGGTGATGAAGATGTGCCAGAGTACACAGGCACAAAGACCTACCTGGAGACACAGGTGGAGAAGGAGGAGATGGACACCCATGAAACTGCTCCCTATCCACTGTGCAGATACCCTGACACAGATGCACCCTGGATAGCAGGCCTTTGATAGCATACATGGCACAGTTAACCCTGCTGTACAGCCATACTTAATGTGCTTGGCACTGTGGCCTGCCAGCAACATCAGGCAGACACAGGAGATGGTTTGCCATCCCACTTGCTTCGGATAGCAAAAGATAGGGGGCTATGGGAGATCACATAGCAACCCTGCAATGGTGGTGATGAGGGCCTGTCAACCTGCCCAACATGCTGTACTCAGAGGATGGCCAGGAGGGGTATACTCCACATATACTACCCTGTGGTGAGGCAGATGAAACGTGACTGGCTCTACACACAGGAGGAGAAAACTGAGGCACTGCGGGAACTGACTACATAGGTAAGAGACATGCGGCATGGAATAGGCTGCAAAGGTGACATGCCAGAGAGACTGACAGAGCACAGGATAGCCAGGTTCAGCAGGGCCACACTGCCTGGACCCAAGCCATCACCAGAGGAAGCCATGCACCACACACCCACCCACACCAGTGAGCCAGAGGTGCAGGAGGACAACAACCCACAACAGCTGATGGGTACATGCACCAACTCATAGGCAAGCAGAGGGGGAAGACCATAGCAAAGACTCATCACCTGGGCACACATGCTTCCACAAGACAGGGGCAGCAGAAGGTGAAGAAACACTGATGCCTGCCACCCACACCACAAACACCAAGTGTCATACAAACACACACTGTACAACACCATACACACATATCCCCATCACATATATCCTAAACTCACGTACCCCCAACACATATACCTCAACCTTGCATAACCCCAACACATATACCCCAAGCACAGACACTGAAGTCCCCCATGTTGGAGGCTTTTCTGCACTCAAGGAGGGACATCATCTCTGTGCCACCCTAGCAATCCACCTAATGGCTGAATGACTCCTACGCAAGTTTATATAATGCAGTCTGACCAGACAGTGACTCTGCAACCCACTCCTGGAAAGTCACCTTCACCCGGTGGGACATCCCTGTATGTCCCATAGTATGAGTAGCTGATGCCTCAAAGTTATGTTGAGCAGCATGGCACATTTTGTGAATACTCTGCATGCCTTCTCTGGGGCAAGCATCATCATGCCAACTATCAGATCCAGGCACTCGAACTGTATCTTCAGTAGGCCAATCATTCTCTCAATCACCGAACATGTCTTCCAATGTGCCCCGTTGTACAGTATGCCTCATCTGCTGCTGCATGTGTCTTCAGGTATAGGGTCATCAGGTATGGCCATAGTGGATATCTGCTGTCACCTGTGCAGTTGGTAAGAAACAGGGTTAGTACTGTGCAGCTGCTCGTCATCCACCAGGGTACCACATGGGTATAGTATGGATATCCACCTATCATCCATTTATCCACACTTCTGCAGGCACCAAGGAGGGTACTCAGCCAGGACTCATTGATGATGCAGGTGTCATGGGATGAACTGACTATTTGGCACACACCTTAGTGATGATACCCAAGGAATCCCAGAATATCTGGCAGTAAATGCTGTGATACCCTTTGTGGTTACTGTATGCTTCCTCATCCATGTATGGCACTAGGATTGCCACATGCATACAGTCAATTGCACCTAGCACATTTGGCATGCCATACATGGCAGAGAATGCTTTCTTTATAGCCCATATGTCAGCCTGTGGGGTGGAGAATTGTATGTGTTCATGGACATGCAGCAGCAGGGATTTGGTGACCAGGTGCAGTGCCCAGGACACAGAGGACTAAATGATGCCTGTGACATCCTCTGCCACCCTCTGGAAGGACTCCGTGGCATAATATGACAATGCACATAGCACCTTGGTCTCCACCAACATCGCCCATGACTGACGGGTCCATGGTGCCACCTGTACATAGACTATGTCACACCACCATTTGATTATGTCATGGTACAAACTGAATCTCCTGAGGCAGTGTGTGTGTTCTGCAGGGCATTGGCTTCCAGCTGTGGATGAAATACACATAGCTGTGCTGTGCCCTCAGCATCTTCTTATGTTCCCGCTCACCATCCAGCAGGAGGTCATTCATCAGTAGAACATCCTGTGTACCTTTGTGGAGATGCCCTTGCACAAATGCCAGGCAGGGTGTGTTATACACATGTCCATATGCCCTAACTAGGATGTTGCACAGGCATCTCATGCGTATGTGACCCCTGTTTTTTTTTTTTTTAATTCTCTATTTTTCTCCTTGGCAGGGCCACTGTCATTCTTCAGCAAAAATCATGGCCCTCAGGACTTCCACCATCATCCATTGCCATGTAATCCCCCAGTTACCCCTGGCTTACCCCCCCGGAGGGTGGGGCCATGGCAACGGTGTCTAGTGACTAGTCGGGGGATGCAGCGATGATGGCTAATCGAAGCCCCGAGGAGGGCTTCACTTAGACAGTGGCCTCTGCCTACCCACTCCTTTTTCTGTTTTTTCTTGGAGACAAGGATGTTCAATGATGCCAGCATCCACCTTGCCTTCCATGAAATGAGCACCGGTGGCATAACTATCTCCTGGCCTCTGCCAGGAGTACTCAGTGAGCTGGACACTTCCCCAACCACCCCATGGGATGCTCCATCCTTCTCCCCCGGCCGGCCCTCCGACAACTTGGGTCTGTTCTTGAACCTGGGTCACTGGCATCGCAAGTGGAAATCCAACCAATGCCCCGGCAGGCCAGCCTTTGTGTGAGCCCTGTTAAAGAGGGGGTGTACCTGGAACACTGGCAGGGTGACACAGCATGCATAGGTGTCACTTAGTCATTTCTGTCCCGAAACTGTGAATTATGGAAACAGCTTAGAATGTACCTGTAGTGACTGTGGGGAGGGTGGTCATGTACATTTGCAAGTTGAGGAGAGTGTCCCTCTCCACATATCAGGATGCTCCAGAGGGGGTAGCAGTCTGGTAAGTGGCCGAGCCTGCAGAGGTAGGCACCCACTTGTCCCAGGTCACTGGCATATGCATGCCCTGTGTTGTGCATGCTGTGGCAGTGATGTTATTCCCCACTTTGTGTCTCCACAGGACTTCCATGTCAAATGGTCCTTGAGAAAGGGGAGCAGCCAGATGGTGCAGTAGCAGTGCTGGTGGCTCATAGGCAGCAGCAGCTGCTGTTCATCCCAGAATTCCTCTCCTGGAGGGTTGTCAGCACTGATGCCTATTATAAGGATGACATTGGGGAGTTGTAGCCCAGGCAGTAGGTGCTGTGGGGTTGGGGGGGTGACTGTGTGCTGGCTGTGTACAGTTGTAGCCTTGCATATGCGGCCTGTGCATGGCTGTCTCTGTTTTCTTGTCATTTCTGGGGAATTGTGAGCCTCTCAGGTGCATGGTGATGGAGGAAAGGCGGTATACTGCCACCACCCTAAGGGTCCAGTGGCAATTCGGAGGAAGAGGACTAGGCTCTGGACAGAGTACAGTTGGAGTGTGTCACCTGGCCATTGACAGGGAACATGATTTGCAGGTTGTATGGCTGTGGTGCAGTAAATAATTAGTTTTGTACTACACCTGTCACATTCTTATCCTGGTCGGTGATGTCATGCCACAGGTTGTGACTGTCAGCACCAGAGGAGCACCTCATTATCCATTGGTGTCCTACGGTTTCTCCATGCTGTCCCTGCATTTTAGGTTTATACTGCACATTTCACAGTGTTACATTGCTGGTTCTGGCCCTACATGTTAGTACCAGTTATTCACAGTGGTGGTCCATCTGGTCATGTGCCTATGGCCCACACACTACAGGTATTATATCCTGCCCTGTGTCCCGGCCATGTATGCCCACATTTTATGGAAGCCCTCCACATGGGGTAGTGCTATGCTTGTGGCCTCATGCACCAGGGTAACATATTGCCCATCATGATTTAATTCAATTCAATTCAATTTTTGTTTTACAAGGATATCACCAGTGAGACAACTCATTTGCAAGGAGGTCCTGGAGGAATAATAGATACATAACTGGATAGTACAAAGAATTTACAGAAAGTACAAGAATAGTAAATGCATACAAGGAACACAGCAATACAGAACACAACAATACAGAATAATTACAATAGGTACAATAGCAGCGATTGCATACAGTTATATCACAATTCAAAAAAGTGAAACAATGCATATCTAGACTAGAATATAATACACCATGCTACAGGAATGGCAAAAGGGGAAATAGTGTTTGCATAGAAGTGCTTTAGGGGGAGGAGAGGGAAGCACCCTAGGTGGTAAAGAGGGTGCAAGATAAGAGTATAACAATAATGTAGAGTGAGCTGGATTAGACCTGTGGAGGGGGACAAGGCAGGAGGGGAGAAGACAGTCCTGAAGGGTGTGCAGAAATGAAGGAGTTAAAGGAATAGAGGGAGCTGAAAATACAGAGCAACGACCCATGGGTCAGGATTCAATAATGCTGCAAGGGAGGTTATGCATAGCTAATGCATTCATCCTTCAGAGTAGATCTAAGCAAGGATTTGAAGGTAAATATCCCAACGGTATGTTTGAGTTTGATGGTCCTTTGGAGGGTATTCCAAAGGGTGGGTAGAGAATGGCTTATGGATGAGGATCCACACCAGGTTCTTATCCTAGGAATGTCAAAAGTAATATACTGTATGAGAGATTTCTGGGTATATACGAACAGGGGGCACGTTTGAAGAGCATGCAGATGTAGGGAGAAAGTTTCATTGCTATGGCTCCATACACTCAGAGTGACGCATTTCGCCACCTCCTGCCACAAAGTGAAGGCCAACCAATCTGGGAGTAAAGAGAAAAATGATGGGTGTTAAAAGAGGTGTTTGTGATAAATCTTAGGGCTATGTGGTAAAGCGTATCTAAGGTGCATAAGGCTGACTTAGTACTATAGCTATACAGGAAGTCAGCATAGTCAGTTAGTGGTAGGAAGGATGTTTGGTTATGAATGCAAGTATGTGGGGGATGCACATGCTGTTATGCAGATATGCCCTTCCTCTCATGTACAGCCCTGCCACAACTGTGCTATGCATGTGGTGCTTTTGTGTACCTCTGCGCACCGTATGTGCATGCTGCACACCCATGGCATGCACCTGTGAGGGTCATATGCCCTTATGAGTACCTGTTGCATGCCGCACAGCCCTTGAATGACATTAGTGAATACACCACATTGAGTATAAGACACTCAGAGTTCATTTCCAGATGCAAGAGGAGGTCAAAGAACAGAAGGGCACTGTCACTCTGCCATTCCAATTTCAGGGAAATGAGATTGCGCAACTAGTGTGCAAAATAGGCATGGCTGAAGGCACACAAGGGTATACAGTCTAAATATAGAAAAAAATATGCATGTTGTTATTCCAATTAAGAATATGTTCAGCGAAATATAGAATTATTTACTTGGAAATAGCATTATAGTTAACCTGACTGGTAGTTTGAACAGTCCTTTAATTGGCTTCTGAATAAGGATTATTGGTAAGAACTTACTGTCTGCCCGCCATGCTTAATAATTGAAAGATGCACCACAAGGGCTACGCTCTTTTTGCCATGATGTGTGCTGTGTACATTACAACAACTGTCTACTAGGGTTACCACCTGTCCCTGTTTTCGCAGGACAGTCCTGATTTGGGCAGCTGTGTCCTGCAGAAAAACATGAAAAATGCTAAATGTCCTGACATTATTGTAGAGAAAAATATTTTCTGATTTTCCTCTAAATATTGCAAAAAACTATAATACCTTAACTAAAATACCTTAAAATAATAAAAAGCACAAGAAACAACTGAAGAACTACAACACATTGTCTTAATTCTGATTATTTAGAGAAAACATGTCTGTTTCATTGGTTGAGATGACATATTGTCCTGCAAAAAATCCAGTTTCAGTAAGAAATGTCCCACTTTGGGCTTCTTAAAAGGTGGTAACCCTACTGTCTACATTCTGAAAAGTTTCAGAATGCAGGGCTTTAATGTACACAGCACTCATCTTGGCAAAAAGTGTGCCATGTTTAGTTAGTTTATTACTGGTATTATATAATGTTTCACAGTAACAATCTTTTCTGTGGTTGAAATATGGACCGAGCAGGCAGGACAGTTTCCTGGTTCAGGTCCTGGTCAGGTTCCACCGCCAGAACGTGCCCACCATCCGGTGCTGGGCAATTAGGGCACCAATTGGCAATGTCGCTGATTATATTTTCTGAGGGGGGGTTGCACCCCCACGACCCCCCCCCACTTATAGATTCCAGCTCTGGGGTGGGCAGTCCTTGGCGAGGGGGGTGAATCCCACATTTGGCACCCTGATTGCCCAGTGCCATAATGCTAGCTCTCTGAGTGCTAGAAGCAGTCCTGTCAACCTCAGCGGCGGGGAGTAGTTCTGACTTGTGCCATAGTTTTTATTTTCTTTTATTCATTTAGTTTTTGTTACCCAGGAAAGAAGAACTCTGTAATTCTGCCTATTCTCAGCTTTGTCCCGGGGAAGTAGGAGATACAGATTGAAACCAACTGACATAGAATCAGATTAAGTTGTTGGTAGTATTTTTAGTGAGTGGGGGAAATGTAGTCAGGACACCAGGAAAATTTCCCTACTGTCCAGTAGGGGGACCCTTTGTTGCAGAGCTGGAGGAGCCATTCGATGTTGGGATGGACGTGGAGGAGGTTATGATGTCTGATGCTGTGGAACTCCAATGTTTGTTGGATGGTGCAATAAAGGATGTGGACATTGTTTCTCATGCTAGCGATCCCGAGTTTCACGAGGAAGACATGGAGATTAAGCATGTATCAATAAGGCCTGTCGTCTCATCACTGGCTCACATCGCCATACTCACACATGTGACCTTTATTCCCAATCTGGATGGCTTCAACTGGAAAAATGCTTAAAATACCAAACCTGCATCACGGCCAAGAAAATTGTAATGTGTTTGGCCCCACCTGGTGTCTGTGTCCTTCTTAAAACTAGACATAGGAACGTCACTATAAGGAGATCCAATTCCCATCTACTACATATCCCACGATGTCTCACGACCCAAGGAAATAGATCTTTTGCCTATCAGGCATCCAACTGGCTCAACTCTCTTGGCAGCGACATAGTGACCGCTCCAACAATTGGCCTCTTCAAGTCCAAGCTGCGCCTCTCACTGCTTGTATCCTGTGATTGCCCATCTTAACATTTCCACCGTTCCAGCTGCAAATGCCCCAGCACCCAGCGCTTACAATCAGTCTTTCCACCCCTAGCACCTTACCTGTCATATTCCCTCGACAAGGCCCCCTGGCTACACTGTCTCCCACCCTCACCCACCTCCCCTCCCCGTATCTCCACTCCTGCCCCCACCCCAACCACCTCCCGTACTCCCCTCACCCCTGCACCTCCTTCCCCCCCTCAGTCTCCTACCCTCACCCCCCCTTCCCTTGTCTTGCTCATAGCTCAAGTCTTTGTACTGGTTATTACATGTCTGTAAGTCAATGACTTTATGTTTGTAACTAAAAATGATGACTGTTGCACACACTGACATGGAAACTTTGTAAAAGAGCCTCTGCTTAAAGGTATTGTAATCCTAAATTGAAATAAATAAATAAATCACCTGTGAGGGTGGGCTCATCGGCGCCTCTTCAGAAGGTTTTGCACTGTAGTTCTTCCATGACTGGTGATGGGGGATCTGCTGGGAAAACTCAGCTTCTGGGAGAGAGAGTGCTGATGCTACCTTGCATTACAAAATGACGACTGTTGCAAGTTATCCGGAAGCAATTTGGACTCGTACCTGGAACCGTGGAAGGAGCTGTGGACTGGTCGGTGGAGAATTCCTTGGGAAATGTGGGTTGAACTCTGCAATCGGATGGTAGTTGGGTCCCAAATGCTGACTGGGATGAGAAAGGGAACGGAGTTTTGGCAATAACAAACAGGCCTACTACGAGGGATGTTGAAAATACTATGGAGATGCAAAACAAGGTACTGTCGGTTTTCGGTACTTCAGACTGCGGTGTTTTTTCCATGCTCCCTGACTTTCCTCATCCAACAGAGACTGCCGTCTCAGACCCATATGACACTTTGCCAAACGTACATATTCTTGGACCTAAGGGGGATTTGTTCCCGGGTTGGGTAGGGGTTGTTACAGGGCAGCACGGGCAAATTGAAGGTGATGGGATTGTTGGAGGGGGTGCTGTTTCTGTGGGAGCTCCTGCAGGGAATCCTGGCCTCAGTAAAGTGCATCTACTGGAGGGGGGTAGTGGGGGTATGATGACCAACATCTCCTGTAGTACTGGGGCGATGGATAAAATTCATGCCAAAGCACATGGGAGTGACAGATCAGCTGAGACTCAAAATAGATGGAGAAAAGGGCCTCCCTTAGCAGATCTTTTTAAAAATAAAGTGGAACAGGCCCCTAGGAGGAATGCTGTTCATCTCAGATATTGGGGGTTATCTGTGCATCCAGATAGGCATTATGTGGCTAGACATCTTCTTAAGTGTTCTTTGCAATTTCTACCAGTAGATATGTATGCCCTGATTCATGTGTCTAGTGAGGATACTTTTGATATTAGTTTTAGAACGAATGCAGGGTTGGAGAAAATTTGGGGTAAATATGAAACTTTGAAAAGGATGCCATAATGGACACCCTTTCTGGCCATACCGCTTACAAAGCCTACAATACAAATGATTACAATTATGTTTAGAAATGAGGGTGTTAACATTAGTGATGTTTATTACTGGTTGCAAAACAGGTGTGATGTTTTAGGCCTACCTTAAGCCATTGTTGATGATGAAGGCTTGTGGACAGGGAGGTGGAAGTTTAAGGTGAAGCTCTTTCAGGCTAATTTTGAAATCACCCATCTTCCTAATAGTTTCTTTTTGGGGAAAGACAGAGGAGTCTGTTTTTATGGGGGGTAGCCTAGGGTGTGTTATAAATGTGGGGCACGGACTCATTTAAACAGCACTTGCAACATGCTGAAATGCTCCTTATGTGGGGGATATGGCCATCCTAGTGTGAACTGTGAAAATATATTTCAGTGCAATGTCTGTGATGGCAAGGGGCACGCATATCATCAGTGTCCCTGGGCTGAGAGGAATAGAGCTCAAAGGTGGGACCAGGAGAAGTTGGTACAAATGGCCCAGGACAAAAAAGGTAGGCCAGGGCCTAGTACTGCACAAGATACACCCTCACAGGGTCGACTAGAGCAGGATAGGCAGCAAGACCAAGAGGGGCCTAGTGCTCCTGAGCAGGAGAGAACCAGTACAGGTAACTTTGAGGTGGAAGAACACAATATTGTGGAGGATGTGCACGCACTTCAGGTTCAACCTATAGATACTAGTATAGAGACTTCAAACCATGGTCCAGATGAGCAGAAGGACACAATGCCCCCCCCCCAAAGTATGCACAAGGAGGGTCACAAGAGCCAATTCAAGACAAAGTCAAGGTGGGTTTGCACTGGTGACACAAAACCACTTTTTGCCTCTTCAAGGGGAAGGGGAGAATCAGAGCATGAATCTGATGCCTCACTTAGATCAGGGCTCTCCTCTGAAATGGAAGGTAAGGAAAAAAGACCCCTTAGTAAGGCGAAAAAGAAAAATAAGGGAAAAAACGAAAAGATAGGGAGGCACAAGATGAGGTAGGATAGTATGGCAGGGATGCTTCGTTTACTTTTCACTAAACCAATGTTGGAATTCCACCCTCAATATCGCTACCATTAATGTGTGTAGTATAAAAAACTACAAAAGAAGACTGATGCTGCTATCCTTTCTTCATCACATAAGTGCTGAGGTATTCTTTTTACAAGAGACCCATCTTTCCACGTTATTTGAGATTGAACAACTGAAAAGAAGTTGGGCTTGGTCTGATGGGTTAGGGATTCTTTTCAAAAATACATTTTCTATTACTAAAGTGATTAATGTTTGTCATGGATGAGCATTGGTGCTTGATTGTAGGTATAGGGGTTTCGAATTTTGACTTATAAATACTTATGCCCCCCCAAATGAAAAAGGCTAGAAATGAACTTTTAAATTCAATAAGGCTGTTCTTGTACACTAGGAAACAAACTGTGTGAGAGGCCTTTCGGCACCATGCAATTCTGCTTAAAGTTGGACCAGCATAACATTCTGTGGTGATTTGCATATGCAGCCCATGATGCTTTGCATTGTGGGGGCATGTGTGACTTTGTATTTTCTTGAAACTTGGCTTCCCAGCCAAATGCCCTTTGGGGTAACCCTTGCCTCAGTGTTTACGCACAGAGGTTCTTTGTCTTTTAAATGTTTTTTATTTTAATGGGTTCACCACAATATATCCCAGGCACACTGCCTTAGGGGTAGCTGGTCCAGTCCACTGGGGTGTTAAACAGATGAGGCATACTGATAAGTCCTGGTAGGATGAAACACGTGTCTATGTCTTCTGTTAGCACCCTTTGCAAACTGTGTGAGAGGCCTTTCGGCACCATGCAATTCTGCTTAAAGTTGGACCAGCATAACATTCTGTGGTGATTTGCATATGCAGCCCATGATGCTTTGCATTGTGGGGGCATGTGTGACTTTGTATTATATTATATGGGGGGGGACTCTAATTGTAGTCTGGATTTTCCTGGTTCTGAAGGTAAAAAGATTTATTGTGATTTCCATGCCCTTAAACTGATTATTAAAGATGCTTTCCTAACTGATTCCTATAGGAAACTTCAAAAGGATTCTGGTACCACATATCATAGGTATGTATATTCCACTAGGATAGATTATTTATTTGTGTTTAAATATTGTGTTCCAATGATGGTAGTGTTAAGGCCCACAGAATGTTCAGATAATTTTATATTGTTAGGGGAGTTTAATATTGGTTCAGCACCCCCCAAATTTCTGTTGTCACAGAACAGGTGGAAATTGAACACGGCTATATTATTACAGGAAGATGCAATTAGCAAACTAGAGTCTTTACTAGGGGCTAGATTATCTGTGCTGTGTCTGTATGATGATATCTGTCAATGGTGGGTGGATACAAAGAAGCATATTAAGCAGCTTATTATGGCCCATGGGAGGGCCACATCACATTCTGATTATATGAAATATCTTAGTTATAGGAACCAATTTTTTAAACTCATGTCCTTCCCAGATAGGGACAGAGTGCAATACAAGCAACAAATCTTGGACCTGAAAAAGTGCGTGCTTCGATATCAGTATGATAGAGCAAAATCTTAAGATGCTGAGATAAAGTATGGGGCAATGAAATCCCTGGCCTCAGATCCTTTCATGGCTTGTAAACAAAGGGTTGATAAAACCATGATGGTTGGGCTCTATGACATGGACGGCAATGTTGAAAATAGGGCCTTCAATATGTTACAAATCACACATTTGCATCTGACACAGGAATTTGCTGAAGGAAGCGAAGCGTGGGAGCTGGCAGCTTTGCTTTCAGCCCCGACTCCTAGCCTCCTGGCAGAGGATATGGACTTCTTACAAGCACCTATTGAAAGAGAGGAAATCTTGACCATACTTAAAACTTTGAAAACAGGTACAGCCCCAGGGATTGATGGTTTATCGTATGATTTGTATAAAGAATTTTCGACAACATTTAGTTTCATTTTGGCTAAAGTCTTTTATTTATATACTACACCGGGAAGGGGCGTCACTGCCAGACTTTGGCACGGCCATTATTAGTTACATCTATAAATCTGGGGATAAGTTGTTGCTTGCAAACTGGAGACCTGTAAGTCTCCTCAATTGTGATTATAAGATTCTTTTGCTAAACTTTAAAGTAATAGAATACAGAGAGTGGCAAGTACCTTAATTGATGAGGCACAGACGTGCTCTATTCCAGATAGGAACATTCATCATAACCTCTTTATTTTAAGGGACATTTTTGAACTGAAATGGAAAAAAATCTATAGCAGGATATCTTATGGCTATAGATCAGGCCGAAGCCTTTGATAAAGTAGAGCATCACTATTTATGGCAGGTTTTACAGAGATACGGGATTCCTCCGAAAGTCATTACCTGGGTGAAAATATTGTATACAGATGCACACTGCATTCCATCAATGAATGGGATTTTGGTGGATCCAATTCCTTTTAAAAAGGGCATGCAGCAGGGATGCCCACTGAGCCCTCTTCTTTACACGTTTGCCCTAGATTCGATTATTAGGGAAATAAAATGGGACACACAGATTATAGGTTTATCTCAATCTTGGGTGAGTCAGGCAGTTAAAATCACCACATATGCTGATGATGTAGTGGTTATGGTGCAGGATGCAGAATCTGGTATTAGAGCCCTACAAACAACTGAAAAGTTAACACACATTTCTGGATCCACCATTAATAAAGGGAAAAGTGTGGTCATCCCCCTGTAGCAGGGGGATGCTCTGAGGTACCCTTTAGAGGGAATCAAAATCAGTGAAGACCCACAAAAAATTTTGGGGATCTGGTTTTCTTCACAGGATCCAGCATTATTTATTTTTGACAAACAACTGGGAGTATGTGAGTCGAAGGTCCGAGTTCGGAAAAATTGGAAGATTGGGAAATGGAAGAGAGTTCTTATAATTAAAAAAATTCTTATTACCCATTTTTGTCTATTTAAGGGCAGTTTATATTCCCTCAGCCCAATTTGAGGTTCGGCTCTTCAGTAATTTTTTTCAGATGCTTTGGGGCAGTCGGCTGAATCCAGTGAAGAGGGAAATAACTTATAGACCAGTGAAACAGGGTAGTCTGGATATGGTAAACCCTGTCTGTTTTTTTCACACTATTTTTTTAGACGGGATTTCCAAAGTGTATAGAATGAATGAGATATTGATAGGGCAGGAATGGGTTAAGGGAGCAACTAAAACATTTATGGATAAATGGGTTACTTTGTCTCTGAAGATTTTGCAGCAGTGGGGTGTACCAGAGTATGTCGTAGATTCTTTTAAAAAATTAAGGCAGTGGAAATTGGAGAAGAGTGTCTTTTTGAGTTTAGACAGCAAACAATTATATCAGAGAGTGGTTGGCCTTCACAGTCCAGAACCCTTGATTTTTCCAAACTCATGACCATCTCAGACTCCTTTTACATTGAAAATATTGACAGATAAAAGAATCCCACTGTTTATGTGGGACGTTAATTGGCTTTGCTGTCATGGTAAGTTAGGTGTACGTGGGACCCCCAAACATAAAGCTATGCAAGATAGATGTTGCCCACAGATCTTGTGTATTACATGAGAAGAAACCATGCAGCATTTTCTTTTGGATTGCCCTGAAACACAGATATTTTGGAAATATTTAGGGCTTAAGTGGAATTGACCTTTTCTACAGAGACTGAGCTATCAGACTTTAGTTTTAGGTGATTTTTCAGGCATTTGGAGGTTGTTTCATGCTAATACTATGAGGGTAATTTTTGCTGTTATTAAATATTATTTATGTCAAAGCAGGTATCAGCTGGTGCTACAACAAATGAAACTTCCTCCAGGGGTTTTAGTAACACAAATTGAATCTGCATTGGCTCGGGTTAAAACAAATGATAAGCTGCAGGCCACAAGGGATAAATATAGGCTACTTTGGAGGAATGTAGATTTTGTAACTTGAAGGAATTAGCTGCCTGGAATTGAGATGAGGTTGCAGGATTTGCCATGATGATGGGGAACATTCTGGGACTATTTCTTGTCTTCTTTGTATACTTTTATTTTGTTGACTTTAGGGCTAAGACTGGGATTGCACTAATGTGCAGACGTTGGTTTTGGGGATATCAATGTGTACCACATGTTTGTTTGTTTTTCTCCTGTTTTGGAAGTATGCTTTTCCATTCTTTTCCTTTTTTTACCTTTGTACAGTCTGTGGTCACTAATTATTTATGTGATGTAATGTTTCTTTTTGTTCCAAATAAAAATTCCCCTAATCTTTTTGAGAAGTGCCATATGATCTATTTTTTTTATCATATAAGATTTTATTAGTTTTCCAAGTACATCCAACCAAGGTAGAAGCACTCAGGCATGCCTCATACATGTGAACGTAAATACCACAAGTATGTTTATTAGCAAGAATACCATACACAAATGATTGGGATATCTCGTAGCAACATCTGCCAGGAAGTTTACATCTTCCTTGCTATCCCCTTTATACATCACATAGCCTTACATTAAGATCACACAACTATGAACCATACCTATATATACCAGGAAGTATTTAAGGTTAGTACCATCGCCAGCCAGGGAAATCTCCAGGGACTAACTGCTCATAGAATGAACTTAAATGACCTGGGCCAGGGTCTTCATATTTCTCCTTATTAGTCCGACCATCCAAATCTTCTCAGAATGTAGATCTGAAGCGTATAATGCCAAGGTAGGAAGTAAGGACAGATTGACAGTGGCCTGGACAATGCGAGGAGACTGCACAATCTGCACCTGACACTGGGCATCCATTGCTTGAGTAAGAGAAAAATATGAAGGCAAGACTATTAGAGGAGGAGAGGAGGAGAAGAGACATCACAATTTAAACTACCGGCGGGTTTTGGAGGGGTGGAACCGCACAGATATGTGAGTGCAAATACACATCCCATTTCTTATGAAATCTGGAGAGATTACCTTCCCCAATCGAAGAGAGCCTTTCAAAAGTAGCCAGATGCACCATTGCTGCCCACCAGCAAGTGATCATAGGAGGGGTAGGCAGCCTCCATTTCATCAGTATAGACCTCTTGGCTTCCATGATAGCCACCAACACCCAGGCCTTAGAGAACGCAGACAGTGGGCCCTGAGTAGATACATCCCCCAGCACCAGGGTCTGCTGAGCAGTTGACAAGGATCTATGGACAATTTTAGAGCAGTCCTCCAACACCTGCTGCCAGAACCCCCGAACTGCTGGGCAAATCCATAGAATATGAAGTAAGTGGGCAGAGGAGACATTACACCTTCAGCACTTATCATGTTTCATAATGTTCAATTTATGAAGCACTGCAGGTGTCTTGTACCACCTGAGAAGAATTTCCAACTGAATCAGTGGACTTTTGGCATCCTCATATGCCAAGTGGGCAGCTTTCAAGCAGTCACTCCAATGCTGCTGGGAAAGGGGACATCGAAATTCAGCTTCCCAGGCCATTCAGCTGGACAGTGCAGTGTTGGGTTGGGCATCCCATATTACCTTATACAAGGTTCCCACCAAGCCTCTACCCTTGCCGGGCTCGTGAAGTGTGGCCAGGCATTTCCACCTCAATGTACCCATAGATGCCATCAAAAGAGATGCAGTTGTGCTCCAGATTTGGAGATACCTCCAGAAATCCTGGATTTTTATTCTGTACCTCTCTTGCAGCTGTTCAAAGGACATAACTGTCACACCATCAGTGAGGAGGAGATCCCTCACCACCCGTATACCACTAGTGACCCAGTGTTTCCAGTAGACAGGTCTACGGTCCACCATTATGAGTTGATTATTCCACAGAGGGGCATATGAAATCGGGGGGGGGGAGGTATGCTCCTCTTGGAGTACCAGTGAGGGCCATTGCCTGTCACCAAGCCCTACAGGCTTCTGTCATAACAGAAGTGAGAATGCCTCCTGCTGGCCTTTTATCGGTAAGCAGAGAAAAGAGTGAGTTATTGGGTAGGAGGGCTGCTTCTAATCAAACCCATGGAGGAGGAGGGGACAAGGGGGGCGGCAAACCAGTGGGTAGCCTGGGCCATGTGAAAGGATAGGTGGTACCCATAAACCATGGGAGTCCCAGCCTCCCTGGTCCAGTGTGCCCATAGTTTGGCCTGGCTCCAGCGTGCCTTTTTGACTTCTAAAAAGAAGGAGGAGATTAGTTTATCCAGTTGCTGGAAGGGCCTAGGGGTTAAGGGGGTGTGGATGTTGCTAAGGAGGTACAAAACCCTAGAAAAAATGAACATCCGGATAGCCTCTCTCTTACCCTTCAGGGAGAGCTGCAACCTTCTCCATCTCTGAACCTCAGCCATAATGGCTGTAATCAGGGGGGGAAAAGTTGGCCTTTTCTAGATCCTGCCAGGCAAAGTGGATAAAGATCCCAAGGTATGAAAATCCCTGGGGTGCCCAGGTAATGTCCATATTTCGTAGACACTCTCTAATACACTTTGCATTCAGCAGGGATAAGATTGTCTTCTTTTGGTTAATTACCAGTCCAGAGAGGAAGGGAAACTCCTGCAGCACCTTGAGAATTATAGGGATGGAACATTCTGGGTTAGACACGGTAAGCAACATATCGTCCACATAGGCATTTACCAGGAAGCAGTGCTCTTTCATTGGGATCCCAGTAATGTCTGGGGTGTTTAGTAGCTTCTCTATCAGGGGGTCCATAGCCAAAATAAAAAGAAGGGGGGGGAGAGAGGACAGCCTTGTCTAGTGCCCCTCTGTAGAGGGAAGGGCTGGGATACATCTCGGTTGGTTACAATTTTCGCTGTAGGCAGGTGATAGAGAGTGGAGACCCAGGAACAAAACCCTGGCCCAAACCCGTAAAGAGGTAATACCACACGGAGATATCCCCGCCTCTAAAGAATCAAAAGCCTTGGCAAAATCTATGGCCAAGGCTGCCATAGGAGTGTGCGAGTGCAAGGCTAGCCACTTTAAGTTAAGGACTAATCGGAGATTGTCTACTTGCGATTTCCCTTTAGAAAAACCAGCCTATGAGGGGTGTATCATGGTTGGTAGAAGCGGGGTGAGCCTATTTGACAGGACTTTAGCTAGCAATTTGGTGTCCACTGACAGCAAAGAAATGGGCCGAAAATTGGCACAATTCATTACATCCGAAGATTTCTTAGGAATTAAGGTCACCAGGGCCTCCCGCATGGTAGGAGGGAGAACTGTGGATGCCTGAGCTTCTTGCAGAGCCTGTAGGAGTGGAACAGTGATTTCTGTTTGTAGTAGTTGATATAACTCCACTGTCATACCGTCTGGGCCTGGTGCTTTTCCTTTTGCCAGCTGGGACAACACAGAGCGAAGTTCCTCCACAGTAACTGGGGCATCTAGAGCCACTCTTTGCTCCGGAGAAATTTTAGGGAGAGAGACCCAGTCACACAGCTTGGATAGCCAGGTGACGAGCTCTGTGTCTGATAGCTGGGCTTTAGATCGGTAAAGCTCATGGTAAAAATTCTGCATTACCTCGTTAATGGCCTTGGGTGTAGACACTACTCTGCCATGCAGGTTTTTCAGAGCTAGGATTCTTGAGGATGCTTGCTGCTTGTGAAGGTAATATGCAAGGAGTTTACCCTCCTTGTCCCCTCCCTCCCTCCCAGGATTTGTGTTTGGCTCGGATTAACTTCCAAGCAGCCTTCTCATTTAGTAAGGTATTTAGTTGGTAATTTATACCAGTGATAGTGGACACGAGAGGGGAGTTAAGCAGATCTTGAGATTTTGCTTTAAACTGTCTCTCCAGAGCTGCCAGTTCTGTCTGCAGTGAAGAAATAGTCTTTGTTCTGGCCTTGTTCCTGGTAGCCATGAAAGATATAATTCTTCCTTGCAGAACAGCTTTAAACGCCTCCCATACTACCGAAGCTGTGGTTTCTCCCAGGATGTTAAGAGCGAAATAATTTTCAGCTTCCTTTTTGATATAGACTTGAAAGGTTTTGTCTTGCAACAAGGTGGGATTACATCACCATCTTGTGGTAGGTGTACCCTGATCCGGTTGGGAGTACAAGATAGAGACTGGCGCATGGTTTGAAATTAATATGCTACCTATAGAGGCATCAATTACCCCCAGCTCAGCTGCATAGTTTGTGAGCCAGAAGTCCAGTCTGCTATGTGTATTGTGTACCGCCGAGTAAAAAGAATAATCTCGCCCCTGAAGGTTGGCCCTCCTCCAGGAGTCACAGAGGCTCCATTCTGTCATCAAGTCGGTAAGACTGGCTAAGGCCTTGGGATAGACTTGTGGGGTGGGTAGGGATTTATCAAGGAAAATGTCTAGGAGTAAGTTGTGATCCCCTCTGAGTAAAATAGGGACATCAGAGAAGCACTCGTCAAGTCCGAGAAGGCTTGGCTGAGGTCTGAGTACACCTCCCCAACATCCGTGTTGTGGCCATAGATATTGGCCACCAGTAGTCTGCCTCCTGGATAGGATATCCGAGTTGCTATCCAGCGCCCTTGTACGTCTGAGCACTTATCTTCTACCACCCATGGCATAGATTTCCTTATTAAAATGGCCACTCTCCTAGATTTGGTTGTGGCACAACTGGAAATCACTGTCCCCACCCATAGATTCATCAGCCACTGTACGGTCTGGCTGGTAAGGTGCATCTTCTGGAGAAGGGCCACATCCGCCCCCATAGAATTCAGGTATTGTAGGACTTTAGTACTTTTAGCTGGATGATTAAGCCCCTTCACATTCCAGGAGATGCACCTCCAGCCATGACCTGGCCAGGGTTTTGCAGAGGCTGTCATACCTCCAAGTGTCAGTAAAAATTAAGATTAGGTTGGTACTCACCCTGATGTCACCCTGGGGGTATCAGGCACAGTGGTCAAGAGCTCGAGGTAAAAGAAAGTACCTGTCTGATGACTGTATACAATGGGTGGTGAATGCGATAGCAATGTAGTAAGGTTCAGAGTGTGAGCAGTTATTGTTCCACCTGAGTCCCACCTGGTTGGGGACAGAGTGAAAAGAAAACAAAAACACAAGCTCTATTATACTGTATAACAATCTTAAGGTTGCAAAGCTCGTAACTGTAACAGTGAAATCTAAACTCTTATTAGAGCACTCTAAAACACAACAGTTACTGATGTTGAAGTAAACGTGTGAAAGAAGTCACCCAGAATGAGGGTGCCTCATGCCACACTGCTTCAGACACCAGAGATATCAAGGAAGAGGTTACACCAATAAGACAGTAACCTGTCCCATCCTGGCCTCATGGATCTCTGTGGCTAATTGGGATCTGGAGAGTCCAGGTGAGAAAGAGAGGCCTGCCCTAATGATAGGGCAACCACCAACTACCTATCCACTGGGGAAAAGAAAGAGGAGTGGGGGGGGGAGGAGGTCTTGGGGAAGAGGATAGAAAGAAAAAAGGGGGGATGGGGAATGGAGAGAGAGAGGGGAGAGGGGGAGGTTGCTGAGGCTAGCACTAGTTTATCCATACCTTAGAGGTTTGATGGGAAACCATCCAAAAAGGAATGCTGCTTGGAGAAGGCAGGTGACATGTATCTAGCATTCCACTCAGCCATTTGCCTGGATCCCCACAGTCAGGCCAAAGAATTGCCTGCCTGGGTCCTCATGCCCCTGCATAGTAAACCAACCGCTATCGAAGGCCTGAGTAATATTGAAAAGGGGGCAGGGAATGCTCATGGGAAGTGTTGAAAAGAGATAGGGAGTGCTCATGGAGGGGGGGTCTACACCGCGCTGCACCCCAGAACCCATACATAACATCATCTGAACTGGGGAGTGTAGGAGTGCAACAGCGAGATAGGGTATCCGCGCAAGCTACTCCATTACCCACATAATCTGCTCAAAGGAAATAAAAAAAAGAGTCAGAAGTTAATTCAGCTAATGAAGCCAAAAGTCCATTCAGCCTTCTGCTCCCGATGATGAGGATTGCTCTTTGGACTTAGGAATGGAGCTGAAAAAGGGCGAGTTAAGTGCCTCCGCATAAGATTTAGTCCCAGGCTTCAGGAGGCCCGCCTCTATGACAGCTTCTTGCTCGTTATCTTTCACTTCAGCCGCTCAGTCCAAAACCTCCATGCCCTCCGTGGATTCCTCGACATCCTCCATCCATGAAATTGGAGCTGCTTTTATTGCAGCTGCTTCGGCTTCCGCTCTAGGGAGCTTGGCAGGAGGGGAAGCTACCACATTGCCTGAAACAAGATGACGAGGGCTCCTAGCCCATTGTTGTTGTCGACCCGGTGCGAGCAGGACTGCTCGCTCACATTGCCCCTTGTTATCACCTCTTTTGTCTGGGTATGCACCTTGACCTGGGGGGGATGGTCTCAGGGCATTTGTCTGCCTGTTGCGATTCAGCTGGAGGAAACAAGAGTGTCTCCTTTGTGACCATGCTTGATCAATCGAGATTACCACCTCCCTGGGATTCATTTCCCCTTTTGCCTGGTTCCTTTGGCAGATTTTATCTCATGGTCCAGAGGCATCTGGGGAGTATGGATATAGGTAGCAGGCCTGGCCGTTGATTATTTACCCAGGCCTCTGCTTCCCTGGGCAATTCAGCCAGAAATGTTCTGCCATCCTTAGACAGATGCAGGGCAGTCAGCCTCCTGAACCTGCACTGGAAAGAGTTAGCAGCCAGGCTCTTCTTCAATGGCCCATATGGCCTTCCTCTTCATTGCCACCTCCTGTGAGAAGTTCCAATAGAAGAAAATTATGTTGCCTTTCCAGGTGATCTCCCCTAACTCCCTGGTAACCCACAGCAGCTTTTCTTTAACTGAATACTTCAATAAGTATTCAAAGATCGTTCTAGACCCATTTGCACTGTCAGGCCTGCCCACTACACAATGTGCTCTCTCCACCCCCACAGGTTCCTTCCACCTCTCTCCTAGAAGCCGAGGTAACCAGTCATTCAGAAATTTCTCCATATTAGGCCCTTCAGCCCCCTCCGGCACCCCTAGGATCCATATATTATTTCCTCCTGCTGCTATTTTCTTGGTCCTCTGCCCTTTGCCACAGCCTGGAAAGTTTGTCTTCATGGTCTTTAAGCCTTTGCAGCACCATGAGGTGCTGTATCTCCAGTTCCTCTGTTTTCTGATCAAGAACATTTTGGTGATCTTCCAGTTTACGGACATCAGCAACATTTGGAGTCATGGCTGTCCCTATGCTGTCCACTCTCACCAGGAGCACCTCCAACATCTTGGTGATGTTGGCTAAAGCTTCTCCAACTGGGGTTTGCTTCTGAGAGGGCAGTGGGAGTTGAGTAGCCTGCCCCATTGTGGTGTCTCCTGTGGCCTCCATCCTTAGAACCGTGACCCCAGTGTGAATAGGAACCAAAGCGCTCCTTGTCAGTAGCTTACCCAACAGATCACGAGCATCTGGTGCACCTGAGCCCTGTCCCACTAGTTCCAATGGGTGATGTAGATTTACAGTACTGTTACTCCCCTGCACTCTGGCATATGCGGCCTTTTGCTTCATACTGCTCCAAACTACTCGCAGTTGATTTTCATTCAGCCAACATGTTTCCCCACGATTAAACAGCTGTGCTAGTCTCAGTTAGGGTAAAACTGGGATCCTCAGTGATTATTTGTGTAGTTCAATCCGGCATTCTGGCAGATAGGCAGGAAATTAGCGCCAGGTCGGGACAGAGCTGAGAGATCACGCAGCCATTGCTCCAGGGTCCAAGCCACACCCCCAAAGTGCCATATGATCTTTAACATCCACCTGAACAACCACCAAAACAGTCAACTGGGACCTATGTTTAATGTCTCTTTTGAAAGATGGCACTTCAGGAGTGCAGAGCCCCTCTCATGCACTACAGTGTATGTCTTAGGGTTTTACTACAAGTTCCTGGTGGGGAGCTAAAACCCACAACCTTCTGTTCTTTTGGCCTCAGAGATGAGTGTGGGAGTGTGGATTTAAGTACGTTATGTAACAATGGGTATCAACAATAACAAATCTGTACTTTTTATCAATGGTAGAGACTTTCCAGATACTGAGAGGAATGAACAGGTTATAATGTAAGGAGCTATTCAGCAGGAATAGCAAGGTATGAAAATGGGGACATAAGCAAAGGGGGTTGGGGTTCAGAAGGAGTGTGCAAACATTTTATTTTATAGAGAAAGTGGTTGAGCTGTGGAGTAGCCTGTTAGCAGGGATGGTAGGGACCAAAACCATTAATAGTTTCAAGCACAGCTAGGAGAGATTTAAGGGCTTAATAGTTACTCAGGGGATAGCAATAAGGCAGGGGGCAAGGGGCACAAGGAGGGGCAAAAAACTTGTCTAGATAGTACGTAGGTCTTGGGGTAGGATAGGATATAACAGGACAGACTGGATGGACCAATGGTCTCTTTTTTGCCAGCATTATTTCTCTGTTTTTATTAGTTCTTGCTTGAAACTGTCACATGTTAATAATCTGAGACTTGCCAACTTTGAAGCTTGGGTTAGGGTCCATGATTTTGATGTAGTGGCACTTATTGTGAGACCTAGCTCTCCTCAAAAATTCTGGACTCTGAGATAGCATTATCTCATTATTATTTATTTTGCTGTCATAGACAGAATAAAGGAGGTGGAGGATGTGCATTTCATGCTAAAATGGCCTTAGAGTTCTCCCTGATTTAATAGTAATTGACTGTAATCACAACACTTGGTAATGTTAAAAGAACTTCACCTGGGTGTTATTTATATTCCTCTGGGAAAATCTGAGTATGGCTTTAGAGTAAGTACTGTAGCAATTTTAAATCATGTTCGGAAATAATTTTTCTTGGAGATTATTTGCAACTAGAGTGATGTTTATAATCACAAAGTGTCTGACAGAGTGTCTAACCTAAATCTAAGACTATCAAAACTGCTACTGGATTAATTGTTCTACTAATTTCCAAACTCTCCTCCACTGGATCCTGATGAATGAAGCAAATAGGAGTTGTAAATCTGGCACCCTGCCAGGCACTAATGGTGATCATTGCCTCACACATTGTGGTTGTGGAACTAGAAAGACCAACGTTCCACTTGTTTTTGCGTGTGTGTGTGTGTGAAATTAGGAGTATTAACAGGGTTTATTCTTTAGAATTAAAAATAAAATGTATTTTGCAAATAATGTAGACTGGACTTTCATTTCTGGATTTAATCCCTAATGTTGACAGTACATTGAGTTTTTATTACAGAATTTGGATGTGCCTGTGACAGCTTTGCACCAATCAAGAAATTCTGGCTGAAAGGTAAAAGTTGGCAGATAGGTCACCGGTTTGTTCACCCAGCTGAGGCTGGGAAAGAGCACATAATGAGGCGAGATCTCTCTGGGTATGCCAGCAAGACTGAAAACATAAAAAAATAAGGAATTAGGATGATTTTATGAAAAAAACTGTTCACTTTGCTCATAAAACCACTTGGTCAGCAACTTGCCCTGAGAAAGAGGTATTTTTCCTTTGAAACATTGGCAGGCAACTTTAACAGTTCTGTGACCAGTGGTTATTACATAAAAATTGTGAAAATTGAAGAATATATATGGTGGGTAAGTCCGTTTCAATGGAGAGTGAGTCCATTTCTCCAGAAGCGGTAGTGAGAGGTAAAAAAAAACAGTTTGATTACATATGAAATAGTGAGATTAGTGGAATTAAAAAATAAGATTTGGTAATAGAAAACTTTGAAATAAGTGTGAATCTTTATTAAGGCAATCAAAATCTACTTAAAACAAGAACTAGCAATGCCAGTCATGTTCACTTGTTAGTATTCGCTGTGTAGTTGTTGGGCATAAATGGTGCAAGAGTTAAGTATGTATTCTGAAGGAGTGCTATGACAATGGGACATAGTGCATACAAATACTTTTAAAGGGACCCTGTCAGATTTTGTATTGAAAATATTATATAAAAAAGTTATTGGCTCGTGTAGTAACATTTCAGCTAGTAGTATTCATCCTGTTAATATCTTGGCTGCCTCTTTTTTTTAACATTTTAAATCACAAATGTTATTTAAGAGTAGGTTCCTCCTACCTCCACTCATGTAGTCCATCCAACCAACAACTGTGTTTATGTGATTGCTAGGAGCATGCAGGCATATGCATAGAAGGGAAGAAGCATGTATGTGATTTAACATGGCACATGGTCCTTCAATTCAGTGCTGTATGATGTGGTTTTGGTAAAATATTAATACATTTAAATATATGATCAGAAAGAGTTCACTGAGACTAAGCCATATGCACCATAGACACAGGGGGAAGGGAGGTGAGCACTAGTCCCTTCACAAAAGAAAGGGTCCTACAAGAGCTCGATAAGCTCAGGGTGGACAAGGCAATGGGACCTGATGACATACATCCCAGGGTACTAAAGGAGCTAAGGGTGGAACTAGCAGAGCCATTATCAGAACTGTTTAGTGAGTCTCTGAGCACAGGAGAAGTCCCAGAAGACTGGAGAAGGACTCATGAAATCCCGCTCCACAACAGTAGTAGCAGGGAGGAGGCAGGGAACTACAGACCAGTCAGTCTTACCTCAGTAGTGGGCAAGATTATGGAGGCACTCCTTAAGGAAAGGGTAGTGCAACACCTGGAATCCATAGGAGCAAAGGATCCAAGACAGCATGGGTTTACAAAAGGAAGGTCCTGTCAAACCAATCTCATAGATTTCTTTGACTGGGTAACCAGAGTGGTGGACCAAGGGGGAGCAGTTGATGTCGCCTACCTTGACTTCAGCAAAGCTTTCGATACTGTTTCACACAGAAGATTGATTAATAAGCTGGGTAGGCTCGAGGTGGGTCAGAGGTTGGTCAACTGGGTGGCAAACTGGTTGGCAGGCAGAAAACAGAGAGTGGTGGTAAATGGTATACAGTCAGAAGAGATAAGAGTCACAAGTGGGGTACCTCAGTGATCAGTCCTGAGGCCAGTCCTCTTCAATATCTTCATCAGTGACATTGCAGATGGACTGGAGGGTAAGGTTTGTCTGTTTGCAGATGACACCAAGATCTGCAACAGAGTAGATGATCCAGAGGGAGTGGGCAGAATGAGAATATATCTGTTTAAACTAGCAAAATGGTCGGAGGAGTGGCAACTAGGGTTTAAGATAAAAAAGTGCAAGATCATGCACATAGGGAAGAGAAACCCTGAAACCACCTATAGACTGGGAGGGGAGTTGCTGGCAGTCACAAGGGAAGAAAGATACTTGTGCATCATCATCACCGATGACCTGAAATCATCCAAGCAGACCATTAAACCAGTAGGTAAGGCTATGGGGATGTTAGGGTGCATTAGTAAGGGTATCACAAGTCGGAAGATGGAGGTAATAATCCCTCTTTACAAGACACTGGTTAGGGCCCATCAGGAGTACTACATGCAGTACTGGAGGTCACACCTTCACAATGACATTAACTAAATTGAGGCAGTCTAGAGAAGGGCAACCAAAATGGTGCAGGAACTGCATCAGAAAACATATGAGAACAGATTAACGGAGCTCAATATGTATACCCTAGAGCAAAGGAGGGCGGGAGAGAGGTGATATGATTGAAACATTCAAACACCTTAAGGGCATTAACAAGGTGAAAAAGTCTAACATGTTTCAATATAAGAAAAATAGCAGGACAAGAGGACACAGCATGAGATTAGAGGGAGGCCGATTAAGGGGGAATGTGAGGAAGTCCTTTTTCACAGAAAGGGTGGTGGATGCATGGAATGGCCTACTTCAGGAAGTGGTGGATATGAATACAGTGCAGGGCTTCAAACAGGCATGGGATAGGCATAAGGGAGCAATACAGATGAATATGAATAGATAGGCCATTGACAGAGCAAAAGCAGATGGCACTTTTATAAGGTAGAAAAAGAAATGGGCAGACTGGATGGGCCTTGCAGTCCTTATCTGCTGTCAGCTTCTATGTTTCTATAGAACTGTCTGTCATTGAATAATGAGCATGGGAACCACATTAGTGTCTGAAAACTGAAACTGGGGCTGTGAACTCATGTCAAGAGAATTATTTTCAGATTTATAGTAACCGTATCTGATTTCTTTCCAATTTGTGGCACATGACCAGTACAGATTTGTACTTGTCAAATGCCAAAAATGTGGAAGAAATCTTACATAGTTCCTACATCAATGCCTGGTGATAAGTTATCTTTGGAAAATTATAGACTAAAAGCTGTTCTTTCTCCCAAGTCAAAAATGTTAGAACAAAGTCATATTTAACCAATAACTCACTAATTTAAGCACATTGTTTGCAAAAAACTTTTGTTAATACACCGGTTAGGATAACTTAATATCACAACAGTAGGGAAAGGTGGCATTAGGTTTCCAACCCTAACTCCCCTTCCCCACACCCAAGCAACAAAAGGAAAAAAAAAATTATGGTTTTGGCTGTCCTAATTCCTAACAAATCAGGGGTGGGGTCTTCAGCCTTAATGCTCACCCCATTCTGATACAGTGTTTAAACGTATAGAACTGTGTCTCCCCACATGTTGCCAACAGCCTGTGGGCCCTGACAGAAGAAAACAGATGACATCTGAACTTCTTTGCTCATGGCAAGGGGTGACTCTTAGGGTTGAAAATCCAAGGAAGACCCCACCTTTGAGTTATCAAGACTCAACTCAGGACAGCCAAAACCATAATGATTTTTTCCTTTTGCTGCTTGGGGGCGGAGGTGGGGTAGGGAGTTAGGATTAGAAACCCCAACACCACATTTCCCTACTTTTGTGGCATTAAGTTACCCTAACTGTTGCATTAACAAAGTTTTTTTAAAGAATTTCCTTTCTTTTTGTGATAGTGGAATTGTATCCTCATTTACTCAGGTCCCCTTGAGACCTATGTCAACAGGTGCAGATATACAAGACCCTTTTGTCTCTGCACCATGGGAAGACTCTGTCTGTCTACAGAAATACAGGAACTGGCACATTCACTCTTTACATATTCACTCTATACATTCACTCTTCACATATTCACTCTTTATTTTTTTTTTTAAATTTGACCCCAAATGTTCACAATAATCATTTTATGACTGCCCTTAAAACATGAACCATTGGGGCGCTGTGGAGCAGCAACATGGTGGCAGATCTCTAGACCAGCCCCGTATATAATTTTCTTCAAAGGCCACCAAGTGCTAATTATATCCAAAGAAATGAGGATCTGACTATAGATAAAGTCATCTGAAATACTCTAGACCACAATGGGACCAAAAAAAGATGGCAAACACGGAGTGCGTGGCTTGGATGTCTTCCTTTTCCCAGCAGGCACGTCTACAAGTCCAGGGCCGACATCATCCAGCATCCTTGTCACACTAGACCTTTCAACGGTGCAGATTATGGCAATCCTGACCAAAATTCAGGCAAATGGGGAAGAAACAAATAAGAGATTGGCTACAGTGGAAGCAAAACTCTCAGAGAGTGATACTGCCATTAAAGAACACTCACAGGCAATCGCTGACATCCAAGTGAACTATACCCAACAGGAGGAATGTAACGCCTCCTTTGCAAAGGATCTAAATTTTATCAGGGGCAAAATCGAGATGCTGGAAAACTCACAGCGCCAAGCAAATATACAAGTGGTGGGTTTTCCACCTCGACTAGCAGGACATCTAGACCTCATGGCTAACGTGAAGAAATTGATCTTTACAGATTTAAAGCTACTACCCCAGCACTCAGGGGTCACAATACAAAAAGTATTTACTATCCCACAGCAACCTCATAGAGGAGACACGAGTCAAAGGCCCCTGATGGTAATTGCCACGTTATCCTCACCTGAAGTCAGGATCCCACTCTTACAAGCCGCAGGGACCCACAGGGGCATTGTTAGGGAGAACAGTACTTAGCATTCTTTCCAGATTTATCAGCCAAGGCACAAAGCCGAAAAATAGAACTACAAAAAACGAAAAAAGAACTGTTGAGCAATGGTATCCAAGTGCAACTTACATTTTCTGCAAGGCTACAAGTTTGACAGGAAAATAAAACTTACATCTTCGTAGATCCTAAGCAAGCAGTAGAATTTGCGGAGAAGTTGCTGACGAAATGGCACCCGGTAGAACACGTCTTCTCTGAAGACGAAGCAGGTTGAACTGACTCTGTTTGTTTCTGTTGGGACATTTACTTTCCAAAAATAATTCAGTTTATTCTGTAGTGAGGTGGCTGGGGTTCCAGATTATAGATGGGACACATTAAATTTCTTCCTTTAAGGCTGGTCTGGTGAGTTTTCAATGAAAAGTTGTATTCTCCTGTTATTAAAAGTTCTTTTTGAGGTATGTATGTATACCATTATAAAGTACTGAGTAATTTTAACCCTCAGTTAACCATGTACTACTCCTATTAATATTTCCTCATACTGATGAGTTATATGGCTCAGGATACAGGGTGAAATAGAAGGTGTATTTACACTGCTCAATTCTGTGAGTTTAACAGCAGTTCTTTAAGAAATTCTGATAACCCACAGAGGAGGTTCATGCCATACCTGATATGTAGGGTTTACAATATAACTTATTTGAGCCCAGACTATCTAAGATTTAATTCTGCCCATGTATTCGGGGTTTATCAGCTCTCCCACCAAAGTTTAATTCTACTATGGACTGGATAACCTGGAATATGTGAGAATTTATAGACATTGGTGAGAGTAACACCGACCTACAGTTTAATCTGGTTAAATTTACTTCTATATCATGTTTAGGAAGCATCATCTCTAGGCCTTATATGTAATACATGCACAAAGAAGTATGTATATGCAATTGTTTTTTGTGAGGCATAGAGGTCTGCATACCTCATATTCTGTATTATTACAATAATCTCTGTAAACTTATAAAACCAATAAACACAAAGTAAAAAAAAAAAAAAAAAAACATGTAGCATTTATAGTATATTGGCCAAAATGTAATTTTATGCCAGAAGTGTGGAAAGATGTCTCATTCAGGAATTATAAAATAACACCTACCACATTTTTGATATGATGTAAGAAAAATGGCTATGTTGAAATACTGGAGTCAAAATATTGAAAATTAGTGAAGTTATGAGTGAACATTGAAATTCTGCATAACCTGGGCATTTTATTGTTTTTGTGCACCAACATTTTGGTATAGCCTTTTTTGTCACCCCACCTCATGAACCCGTTAGGAGAACATTTCAAATCCCCACCACAATGTGATTCTGCACCACCAAAACATCATTCTGTACCACAGTGGCTAGAATTTGAAAAGTGACTATTGTCACAATCAAGAGGTGGGGTGAAAAATTGATCATGTCAAAAGTCTATGGTCACAATACATAAAATTACCAAAGTTAATGAGGGAGCATAGACAAATTTGAATGTACGCGCATAACGTTGCCATTTTTACATATTTTTACCACAAATTTCCAACATAGCCTTCTTGTGACCCCACCCCAATGAGCAATGACAGTGAAAATGTTCAAATCCCACTCTAAAAGATGATTTCCAAAGAACCCAAGAAAATTGCCTCTCAGGCCTGATTAGTATAATGCCACCACCATTGGTCATGAGGTGGGCTCTCAAAAAGGCCATGTTGAAAATTTTGGTTGGAAATATTCAAAAATGATTAAGTTATGCATAAACATTCACAACCCCTTTGAAATACATTAAACCTCACTTACCTTCATTACACATATTGCAGTTGCCGGTTCTAGCAGCAAGACGTGTCTTTGATTGGAGTGGATCTATGCCATGGGACCTGTTCAGGTGAGTGAGGGTATGTGGCCGGTGTAGCGGAGGTGTTGTGTGTGAGTACTGAGTGGGAGGTCAGAGTGGCAGGGCCTGATTAGCAAGGGACCATTTTCTTTTTTTACAGGTTTAAAAAAAAACATTGAGGGATGATTTTCTTTATTACAGATGACATTTCACACATTAATGTAGAGACAGTGATTGGAGGTTGAGGGGGGCCACTAGACACCAATGAAACATTCTATGCATGATAAGGGGATGGCAATTGGAGGGTGGGGGTGCTACTAGACACCAGGGAAACATACATAAAGAGACAATGATCAGAGGGTGGGGATACCATTAGACACCAGGGAAACATAAGATACATAAGGGGATGGTGACTGGAGGGTGAGGGGGCACCATTAGACACCAGGAAAATATTATATTACTTTAATGGATGGTGGTTGGAGGGTGTGAGGTGCCACTAGACACCACAGAAACATTATATTACAGAAGGGGATAGCAATTGGTTGGTGGAGGCTGCCATTAGACACCAGGGAAACATTAAACACATAAGGGACACCAATTTGAGGGTGGGGGAGCCACTAGACACCAAGACGATGGTGGCTTACTGCACTCAGAGCAGCCCATAGCATGAGTTCCACCTGCAGCTGCAGAACTCAAGAATGTCCTGCTGTTCTCATGCAGAGAAAGTGGATCAATGGCTCCACTCACTAAGCTGTACACCCAGGATGTTGGAGTGCCCAGAAAAGGTATTTCAGGCCATTAATTTAAGAAACAAACATCATACTCTAGCTAAACATGTCCTGGTTGGCTAGGTTCTAGTGTTTATTTTTACAATAATTTTTTTTTATGTATTTTCCATTCTTATTTGCTTCAGGAAAAAAGAGATTGCGGCTCTCACGGCAAAAAAAAATTAATGTTTTGTGCTGTAAGAAGCAAATGGTGAGAAACCAAAAATGGTCATGCAACATGGAATTTTTGGTGTCATATCAGAACATTATCCCATGAATCCTACTGAGCATGCTCAGAATAACAAAACACAAAACTTTAAAGCCTTATAACTCTAGACCCATTTGATATTTTTCCACAAAACCTTCCAAATGCACTACCTTAGGACATCAGTCTTGAACCCTGAAAATCTGGGGAAAAAAATCCATTCCATGTAGGCTGTAGCTGAGAGCAAAAAAAATCCTAGACAACATATGCAAAATTTCAGGATGATTTTGTCAAATGCTGCCAAAGCTATTAAGGTACAAAATAAAGGGTTTAACACTGAACACACTACTCAACCCTTACTACAGGGGTGTTACAGAGCCCCTTCAATACAGTGGGGCAGATTTTCAAAGAGTGAGACAGGGCTTGCATCAAGCACTGTGTCAAACCCAATTCTGGCACAGTTGTGCCACTCCTCCTCCCCCTACTCCATATCCTCTGCCTTACATAACTTCCTCTCAGTAAATTGCTCATGCACCTAATATTTCCCCTCACCCCAGAACCTGCATCTACTGCTTCATATCCTCCACTATTCCCCATCTAATCATAATTTCCTCTCAGTAATTGCCTATGCACTTATATTAACCCTCACCCCAGAACCTACAAACCTCGTTCCCTCTCTCCCTACCGTCTCTAAAGTCCTTCTGCCATCTTTCCCCCCATTTTTCACTCTAGCCCTCTCAGTCCCCTTGCAGGGTTCTCGGCATCCTGAAGGGGTCCCTCAGGGGCTATGCTTCTCCCTTCCTCCTCAACTCACCTTTTCCTCCTTGGATCTGTACTTCATTACTTACTTATTTTCCCCAAATTAACATTTTGTTCTGCCCGCACACACTTAGATCCACCTGTCCCTCTTGCACTTATTGTACCCTTCTTCTCTTCCCTGTTTGATTCTCCAACTTGCTGCCTCTTTCTGCTCTGTCTTTCCTTACTTCCCTTTTTTTATAATAGATAAACTCCCCCTTTGCTTACTTTTCCACGTCCGACCATGTCTGTGTTGACCCATCCCCCTTCCTCCCCTTGCACTTATGATTGGTCTCTCATATTAACCTTATTGTATGTTACACTGTATATAACAATTGTCTTATGCAAATGGCTGTTCTCTCAGTGCACCTTTTGCATTGTACAATGTTTATTACAACTGTCTTTGCAAATGTATGTAAATGTTGACTTATATAACCTGAATATATGTATTACTGCTCTATCCTCATTGTACCCCCTCCCCCCAGGTTACACCCAGAGATGAGCAACCTTTTGCTCAATGTGCCTTCCTGGTGAAATATTTCAATAAATAAATAAATAAAACCATTTTGCCACAACAGTGCCTGATTTTAGTACATCGGGCATAGTCATGACACTTTTCCCACTTAGCACCAAATATTTGGCACAAGCCCAGTGAAAATGGTACCCGTGATTGGCACAAGGTAGACCAAGAAAAAGCTGTTCTAACTTGCGTCAATTGGTGCATGGGATAGAAAATCCCAAATCACCGGCCAGATGAATGCTGCAAGCTCCGTGCACCATATGTTCAGCGCATCTAGGGCTTGTGGCATTTGCAAGAATCTGAACATCTGACCCAATATCTTTAGGAGTGTTGGAAGTACCAGATGGGAGGAGGGCTATCGGGAGTGGAGTGCCTGCCCTGGTGCTGATTGGTTCTTGCAATGATGTGATTGCAGAAGAAAAGATTTGATGCTGCCTGAGTGTGACTTGGGCTACCAAAGACGGTTTTCCTAAGAAGTTTACCTGGTTGTGTTAGCCCAGGTCTGGAAGGTTGTAGGAGTATATAACTTCTTAATTTCAGCTGTTGCTCACTGTGCAGCCAGCAGTCAAGCTATTTTATTATTATTTGTTTTAAATATTTATGAGTTTTTTACCTTATTTAAAAATTATGTCAATTTTTGCATGCTTGCAGGATCATGTGACATTGCTGGTTAGCATGGTTGGTGCGTAAAAAGCATGTAATTTACTTACTAGTCCAAGAAGCAAGTGGGAGAGCTACAGTATATCTACATGCTGCCCTGAGGAGCTACCTGTAAGAAGAGCTTGTAGCGTTATTAGAGCATTCAGTTTTGAAAAGTTCTTTTTGAAGTACTCTGATTTTACCAACCGCTTACTGACAAAAATAATGCTGGTTGATTTTGGTAATGTCTTTTTAGCCTTTTGCTAATCTATCCCTCCCTCATAGCTGGTGTACCCCCACTGAGTGTTTTGCTGTGTTGGTATCTCTCCTATTCTTTTTTTTTTTTACTTTCTTTCTTTTTTGCCCCTTCTCTGCTCTCGGAGCCCTCTCCTTCCTCTCAACTCCATTCCACCTCCGGCGGGATCTGCCCCTAGAGTGCCCCCTCCCTCCTTGCACATTGGGGTCTGTCCCTCCACTCGGTGGTCCGGATGATCCGAGAGGCTATCATCTTGGCTGCCGAGAGGGTTTTTCTCATTTTCTCCCTAGTTTCCCACCCCTGAGACGCCGCTAGGGACGCACGTCCCGGTGGGCGGTGCTGACGCACACCAAGCCCCTCATGCGCAGCCGACGTCCCCTCCCCGCACCGCAAGCAGCGCCATTGCCCTCTGTGATCGGTGCCCACCGGTCGTGAAGGTGACTTGGAACACACTGAATGTGTTCGAGGTTCTCACCCCTGAGGGAGGAGAGCATCCATTGGGACGCCAATCCTCCCTCCCCACCGACCCCCGGCAACTCCGTGTCCGCTCGAACCCGGGTCACCAGCGTAGCGAGGTGTGGCGTCCAGCACTCAACCTCAGCGCCACCGGGCCGGCTGGTACCTCCTATTCTAATGCAGGATGTAATATATTGCTCTCCTTATTGATATTTTAAGTGTGAGAGTGCTGGTTGTTAGGTTTTAGCTGTTTTGGATTATATATTATATTATTATTTTTATTTGTTTTAGGCCTTTTTAATAGTCATGGATTCCCTTCGGCTTATGTGGTGGCATGAGGCCTATTTTAAATGTATTCAAAAGAGAACTAACTCATGTGGTACCGATTAAAATAAATAATTAAAAAATGCATAAAGTTTGTGAACTTTTGGCCACTGCTAATTGTTTAGACATGCTATTGCCTTCTTGATTTGAAAATATCTGGAGAAGCCTTCTTGATCTGTGACCAGAGTTTGTGACTGTTTTATGTCTCTTAATAGTCAAGAAGAGGACTGACCCTGGTTTTGTTTATAGAACTTCCGAACATCACCTGTGAATGAAATCCAGTGATTTTCAGGACAATATTGTGTGGAAGTTCATAGTACTGAATGCTGTTTTAAAACTTGTATGGGGACAATATTTGAATTCTGCTGTTAGTCCTCTTATTTATTGCTTGTCCATTGTATGCTGTGTTAACTTGCTAATTCTGCACTTTAATCAAAACTGTGCAAAGGTTCAAACTAGAAAACAGAAACAAACTGGACATGATGACTGAAAATGTATTTGCTTTTGTGGGGACACATGTTATAGAGGCCTTGGTTAAAGAGATACTGACACCTCAAGGAAAACTTTGAAAAACATAATAATTAGGCACAATTTAGCTTGCATTCCATATATATTCTCTATATTTCTCTTTCTATTATTTATTTCTGAGTAAATTTGAGTGCATATATGATCTTTATCCTGTAGAGTTCCCTTAGAGTTCATCTGCCTCTGTAGCTTACTCCCTACTTCAAGTCATAATCCCCCATTGTGACATCACCATATGTTGCTATGGGAGTAACTGTGATGTCACAATCAGTGAATTATGACCTCAGGTAGGGAGAAAGCAATAGGAATATATAAGCTGTTCAGGAGCAAAGATTCTGTTTTCATACAAATGACCTCAGTAAAACATAAAGAGGAGGAGGAATACAGAACTAATGTGAAACACAAGCTGAACTGTATCTAAATATTATGTTTTATTAAAGTTCTCCTAAAAGTGTAAGCTGCTCTTTAAGTTAAAGGGGGAAGCACAAAAGAGAGAAATGGTAAACCTAATACATCCCTAATATAAGAAAAACTAAAAAAGGGCAAAAAGAATATTAACAAGGGTAGTGAGTCGGATGCAAACCAAACCAAGATTAAAACATTAATTGCCCTCATATTGGCAAAGATTAATCACCCTGATTTTGGAGATGGGGAAAACTGAAATGCTTTATTAGCAACTTCAACTCCCATTAATGCCAATAGAATGAAAAAGTCATTGTATTTGCTAGTTAAATGTCTGGATGATTCAGGGCCAGGAAGGCAGATCCAATCAGGATCAACTAAAGGCACTGACCATGGATTTAGTTTTAATCAGAAGAGAAGGGGGGTACACTACAATATACTTAGACAGGACAAAAACAAAAGAAGAGGAGGAATAATTGTGTATGTCACAACAAGTACTGTATGTTGTTAAGAGAGTGGAACTGCATGCTCAAGTGATGTTTGTGAAACAGTAGGGGTTAAAATTAATATTTTGGGGGTGAAAATCAGTATAGTAGAACCTCACTCTAATAAACTCGCTTATTCTGAAATGCCCCTTTTAAAGAACCTTCGGTCATGCACAGATTTTAAGCAGTTTCTTCATTTCCCAGTTTTTTCAGCTGCTGTTATCAGCCAAACTTTAATCACAATGAACCTCACCTTATCCCATACACCTCAAACCAATACTGTAATTACTGTGGTAATATTATTAGAGAGACCTTGATGAGGCAAACTTCAGTGTCCGAGTCAGCCACCCTTGCTCTGTTACTGATTAACTGGATGTATGCAGCAGAAGAGATATGAGAAAGAGAACCATGTGGTTAGGAGAAAATCCGAATGTGGAAGGGGCTGCAGCCACTACTACCCTCCACCTGAGTAAGGCTGTCTAGAGTAGAGAAAACAGCAGCTCTGGTATGATACAGCAAAAAGCTAGACTTAAAAACTTAAAGCGATGTGGTTGTTTCAGTTTTCAGCACCACATGGACAACTCTGCTCACAGTAGTGTGGAGCTGTAGTGTTTGTGGTCCATGTGTGGTCATAGCAAGAAACTGTAGTGTTTGTGGCATGTGGCTCATGGTTGGGGGTTCAAAGTTTCTGTATTGGTTCTGCTGAAGATACTGTCAGCTATTTAGCCTGCCACATAGAGATTACATCTCCAATGCTTGTTTGGTGCTTGTTGATTGAAAATGAGAAATTTTCAGGTACAGTATGATTGTTGCCCATGTATGTATTGTGGTTTCTTTGAGTCCCAGGTCAGAGATAGGGAACCTTAGTTATACAAAGTCCCAATTATCTGAACCAATAGGATGTCTCCCAAGCAGTTGAGATAATTGGGGCTCTACTGTACTTTAAGTAGGTTGTTTCAGGCTACCTAAATGTTCTGTCCTTAAAATAGTGGAACTAACCAGATGTTTAGTGTGTCACAGAGTGTGCAATACATCCCCCAGTTGGGAATAGTGATCACAATTCCATTGCTTTGATGTTAACATATAAACATAGCCCAATGCCAGGTCGGACAGAAATATTCCTATATAATTTATTTATTTATTTTTTTATTTTAGTCTTTGGGAACCAGGTAAGGCCCACTAGGCACAAGTGCCTGTTTTCAGGGGGTGACCTGGGAGCACTGGGTGGTTCAGTGGCTTGCTCAGAGTCACACAGTATGGAAGTGGAGGTTGTGAAAATTAAACTCAGGTCTGGCATCCACTTCATCGCCTTTTTTGTAGATAGGGACAACATGGGCCATTCTCCAATCCTCTGGGACTTCCCCAGTATTAACAGATGTCTCAAAGAGAATTTTTAGGGGGAGCACGATGTGATCTGAATGTTGTTAAAATACACCAGTCTTTGGAACAACTCGATTGGTCTACCCTTATGGAGGGTAAGACAGCAGAAGAAATGCGGTCTCTTGTCAAAAATACTATACTGGGCATTAGTGAAGCAAATATTCCTCAGATAAAAATACATAGCCATATGGCCAAAAGACCAATGTGGCTTTATAACAAAATGTGCAAACTGATCAGAAAAAAGAACAGATGTTACAAGAAACACTTAAAAACTCATTCTGATATGACAAAAATATTCATTAAAAAAAGCACAAAGTGCTTGTGAAAGGGAAATTAGAATGGCCAAACAGCAAGCAGAACTTAATTTGGCCAAATCTGCTAGGAAAGATAATTACAAAGCTTTTTATGTGTATATTAATTCCCTCAAATAACCTAAAAGTAAAGTTGGGCCCATAACACAAGGAGCCTTAACTATATCTACAGATTCAGAAATGGATGCAATATTCAACAACTATTTCTGTGAGGTATATGGTCTCAAATCTCTTGTACCTAACAAAACAACAAGGATAACAGACTCATTAATGGAATTTAAAACAGAAGAAATTATACAACGAATTGATAATCTTAAACCAAATGCCTCTCTGGGTCCCAACAGAGTTTCTGGACATATGCTGCAAATCATGTCAGATCACATTGAGCTCCCCTTAAAAATTCTCTTTGAAACATCTGTTAATACTGGGGAAGTCCCAGAGGATTGGAAAATGGCCAATGTTGTCCCCATCTACAAAAAAGGTGATGAAGCTGATACCAGCAACTACTGTCCCATCAGTTTAGCTAGTGTAGTGGGGAAGAGTCTTAAAGGTCTGGTTCAAGACAAACTTATTACAGAAATAGAACTAAATGAACCTACCCAGCATGGCTATAAAAAGGGTAGGAGTTGTACTACAAATCTTGTCTGCTTTTATGAAAATATAAGCAAGGCTTTAGATGAAGGGATTCCATGCAATGTTATTTATTTAGACTTTAGTAAGGCTTTTGACCTTACACCATACTGGGCAATAATAGAAAAGCTGAGAACTATACAAGCTGACTATACTATTACTAACTGGATCATTGGATGGTTGATGGATAGAAAACAAAGTGTATCCATAAATGGTCACTTGTCTGACATTGGCGATGTCAGGAGTTGTGTCCCACAGGGATCAGTGTTAGGGGACATAGTTTTTCAGATTTTTATCTCAGACCTTACCAAAAATGTAAATGGTTGGGTAATGAAATATGCTGATGACACTAAGAGTGGTGGACCATGTAAAACTCCTGCAGCCATTAACAACATCCAACAAGATCTGGACAGTGTATCCACGTGGGCTCAAAATGGCATATGAAATTTAACTTAGATAAATGTAAAGTAATGCACATGGGGAAAACAAATAAAAAAAACCAACATATACTTTATGTGGAACACCTTTAGCAGCAATTGCTATGAAAAAAGATATGGGCATCATGGTATCCAACACTTTAGGAACAAACAAACACAAAATGCAATAGAAAATGCAGTAATATAATATGGTCTATTAAAAGAAACAGAACAACTAGGGAATAAGTAAGTTCTAGCCCATTGTATCATGCTTACATCAGACCACAATTGGGATATGCATCCCATATATGGTTTCCTCATAAAAAAAAAGAAAGGATAGAATTGAGAAAGTACAGAGGAGATATACAACATCTTTCTCCAGTCTAAGAGACTTAAAATATCCTAATAGGTTGGCTTAACTAAATTTAATGTCTATTGAAACTAGAACGCTGTATGCAGACTTATTGTTTCTGTATGATGTGATGTTAGCATCCAGCCCTAATGTGCAACCTAAATATTTCCTTTAAACCTGACTACAAGAACACTAGGGGACACCCTCTCCAAATAATGGGAAACAGGTTTAAACATAACAAAAGAAAATATTTATTTTCTACCAGGATTGCAAATCCCTGAAATTCACTTCCCAAAAGTATTATAGTGAGTCGTACTAAAACTGAATTTAAAGCTAGATTGGACAGGCACATTGCATCTGGAGCTCCCCTATATTATTTTAAGGATTAATATCCTAAGGAGCATTTATGGGCTTTGCCTACTTGCTCCAAACAGACCTCAGTATGAACCTCAGTATAGTGCCCTTTGTTAAGTCCCACAGATTACTCCAGATGGGAGATTTTAATACAGATCGGGCAGTGAAGAAAAGTCCCAACATCTGCGAAGTGTAGCTCTTTCACTGTGGTTACAGCAATTAATAAATCAGCCCACACATATCAACCCTAAATTTCACTTTACAGTGACCACATGACTTAATGTTCACCAATTCTTCCTGTACTTATAAATAAACTTGAAATTTGAATATAATAGACAACTTCAAGTTCCTGAAAGGAATTTACAACTTCAAGTTCCTGAAAGGAATTTACAAGGTGGACTATAATGAGCTATTTACCAGTAACAGAAAATATAGGACAAGGGGTTAGGAGTGGAGGGTAACTGGTAGAAGTTTTAAAAAGGATGTGAGGAAGTATTATTTTTACAGAAAGAGTGGTTGATCCATGGAATAGTATGCTAGCAGAGGTAACGGGTATTAAAGTCATGACTGACTTAAAACATGGCCTGGGATAGAGTTAAGGGGATATTAGCTATTCAGTGGGAAGTGTGTGTGTGTGTGTGTGTGGGGGGGGTGGAACCATGGATATCAAAGGGGAATATTGTAAGTGAAGAACCCACATAGACAACAGATTGTGGGGTATGATAGGGAAATATGGGCAGACTGGATGGACCACCAGTATTTTTCTGCCATCGTCATCTATGTTTCTATAAATGAGGACATACTGAGGGGGGACAAGAGTGTTCTCATACCTGTTGGACTTGTTCACATTAGTTTAAGCTCCCTGGAAAAACAAACTCTTCATCTGCTGACTGATATAAGCTTGGCCTCTGCTTATGCAGATGCCTTGGGTAATGATGTGGATATATACTCAGTACCTAAAAGGGTGGATGACAAGGAAAATGATGAGGAAGCTCAGGGGGTGAACCATTACATTATTTTTTTATTCCTTCCTTTTTCTTTGACCCATCAGGTTACAAATGATAGAGATTTGCTTGTAGTTGATAAGACTAGTGTGGCTGTGCAGGAGAACAGACTGAATTGCAATAGACTATTTATAGTCTCAAAGCCATTGATTACCTGACCCCCCATCTCAACTTCACTCAAAGTCAAATCTTGGTGGGGGGGGGGCTGTGAAGCATACCTACTGATGAGCCATGTGCCAAGAGAGCTCTGCATCAGTCTGAGACAAAACATGAAAAAACAACCATTTATTGTCAAAAATCTGAGTTCTGCACTGCAACCCCTGCAATGAGCTACACAATGTGATACCTTTTTGGAAGATGGGGCATCCCAATAAAGATGCCATGGGCAGATCAAAATCTCAACCTCCAGAGATGCTCCAAATGGAGGCTGCAGTAAAAACTTTTATCAGGGACGGACCTGCCATGGAGGGCCCTGCAACAACCATGCAGGCCATAGATGCAAAGGTGGAGTCAATCCTCTCCAGATTCATGGAGCAAGATACCAAAATAGAGGCGCCCACCAAAATGGCTACAGCAGCAGAATCTACTGAGATTAAGTCCCTGGCAACTATGAATAAAATAATGCAGGAAAATGCCCAGCTGTGGTACTGACTGAAAGAGCTTGAGAACTCATAGAGGGCCTCCGATGTTTGCATAGTAGGCTGACCGGAGAATTCTGGGGTGGAATCTCCTGAATTTCCTAAAAGGATGGCTACTGGGAGCTTTTTAAGGCTTACTGAATTTCCCCCTAGACTGCTGCAAACCAAAATACTTTGCCCAGTACCACTCTCTTGGTCACATCTAGTCCTACTACATAAGACTATATCTTGCAAGTAGCCAGGAATGTGGATTCCTTAAATTTTCAAGGAATAACAGTTCATTTATTCCCAGACCTATCGTATGCCACCAGAACCCAAAGAAAGAAATCTGGTGGGGTCCAGGTGAGACTACACAGCATAGGGTGGCCCATTCACTGCTCATGCCAGCCAGACTGTGGATCCACTATGGTGGCCATACATTTTAATATATCAACCCAGAAGAAGCCAGGAAGAAGGCCAACGCTATTTTACTGGAGTTTGACTGATCCAGAACTCAAAAGTCATCCGACTCGGATGACGCCACATGAACTTTACATTGTCTGGTCAGAACTCTTGGTCTGCTAGGGATAATTATCTTTAAGATTCTTAGCAGCTAATGTCACTTACTATGTGCTACTTTTTGAAAGGTTTTTGGCTAAGTCACTTTAAAAATGGGTCCGTTTGCAGACTCAGTAAGATTTTCAGTTCAGTTTTTTTTATTACCTTATTGAATGGTTGTTATATAATAATGCTCAATAGATGACCCTATCTATGCTGATCTGACAAGGTACTGGCAAGTAATGGTGGAAGCCGTATGCATGGTCAGGCACACAGGTAATTGTATTGTGTTTTGGTCTGAAGTTAATTAATGTTTGCTGTTTTTATTTCTATCTTTATATGTTCTCAGAAAAGTTAGAGCTGTTATGTTCTGTACACTAGTAATACATTGGAGTACACATGTTAGGATAGGGGGCCATAACAACACTGGACGTCATGTTAACTCACTTGGAATGACACTTATACTTGATCTGACCTCCCAAAGTCATTTAGGGTGCAGCATTTTATGGACTACCTCTTGAACAATTAATCAATGTAATAGCCCCATATCCAAAATCCAGATTGCTTAGATTTATATTTTCTGCTGCACTGGATGTATTGTAGGATTGTAAAATGTGATTCTTGGCATCAGTACATTGTATGAAGTTGTTTTTATTGCAAAAACAATAAAATATAATAACAAAAGTAAAATCTTAGTGAGACTGAACCTAAGTACAGTGTATCAAGGCAGATTACTTCTGTAATTGTAATTTAAGAGGTAATAGTTGTAGTCCTTCTGCTGTTTTCCCTCTTATCTTCACAGTGACAGAATAAGAACAATGAAAAATCAGAATGCTGGAAACTTCATGATGATCATGAAACAACTAGTAATCTTCAGAAATGAAATGGACACCATTAGGGAGAACATGGCAATATGTGGAGCCAGGACCAGTGCCATTATTAGAACCATGAATAATTGATGCTCCCTATGGAGTCTCCATCTATTGAGAAGCCCAAAGAACCCTGTACTGAGGTCCCATTAACACCAGAATTTAGCCCAATAGTGTTTAGGGAACAACAAAGAACAAAAGGGAGTAAGGTAAAGGGAACAACAAAGAACAAATGGGAGTAAGGTAAAAAAAAAAAAAGAAGAAGAAGAAAACAAAGAAAAAAAGGGGAAACAAGCTAGATACGCAGATGTTGGTTATTTAGGGTTTTAGTGATAGGGAGGCCTTAAGCAAAGAAGCCATTAGGTTGTGGTACACCACATTTAAAAAAACAATTCATTTAAAAAGCCACATTAAAAATCAGACTGTCATACTGGATGAGGGGAAGGGGACAACTGTAGGATGGATTAAAGTATTAATTGCTCAAAATCTTTACCACGAGGATAGCCCTGTTATTAATGAGAGGTAGCAGTTTGGCAGAGTGTCCACACGGCAAGGGTCCTAGGCAGCAGGAGACTGGTATAAAAGGACATAAACAAGGTGATGCAGGAGGCTCAAATAACATTCTTTTTAATGAAATGATTTTGGAAAAGGAATTATTAGAATTTATGGGCTCTTTAAAAGTATTAATGAAAGAGAGGAAGTGCTAGTGGACCTGGGTGTACAAACTACTTAGAGTAGAACTTGGGTTGGTTATCGAACCATATGACTTAAGTAAGATTTACAGAGGCTGTGATGAGCAAAAAGATATATTCACTGCTTTAATATGTTTAGCATATAAGAGAACATATTGTATTTGGATTTATAGCGTTAATGTAAAAAAGCTGGATTTGAAGTCAATCTACTGTACTTCGATAGACCTGAAGTTGGTGAAAGAAGATCAGGGAAAAATGTTAGGGAGGAGCTGACCACTCTCAGCATGTTTGACTTGCCCAATCGTTTTACAGAAAACTAAACTAAACTTGCAAATGCTATTTCTAATATGCCGAAACATTTTCTTCAAATTCATTTATGTAAGGGGGGGGGTGATTAAAGCCTGTAAAAGAGGAGGAATGGATGAAGAGGGGCAGATACAGTATTGTTATTAAAAATAAGATTCTTGCTGAAAAAAAAATCATGGCTAAGGCACATATATTAGATGCCACTGGCATTTATGTAGTAGAAAATGCCATTCTGGAAGGAATTACTGTAGATTGACCCCAAGGAATTAGAGTATATACAAAACAGTAGATAGTCTGCCTTCCCAAGGCAATGATCATATTGACTTGCAAACTAAAAGATTGCTCTGCTAAATTTGTAAGATGATAATTGACTTGGGAGTATGCCTCAGGCATTCAATTTGGGGAGGGCTGCATGGATTTTATCACCTGTCAATCTTTGATACTTTTTATGAATGATGTAATGACCCTTTGAACCATGACCTGCAGGTTATCTTTCCTTTTAATGCCAGGTATTTGTTTATAGGGGTAAGAAGCAGAATTAGACTATCTTCAATTTCCAAATGGAGCAATTAAACATATATAAAAAATGTATATAAACACATTGTAGACATCAGGAGCCCCAATATGAGACTTCACTGGATTTTATAAATGATCAAGATCATGAAGGGAGAACATCCCTCTATATTATTAAAGAGGAGAGGGTTACTTTTAGCCCAGTATGGCACCTACTTGCTGAACAATTGGACAATTAAATTATGGGCATTCAAGTGCTGACATTCATTCTTTTAAACCAAACACAATTAAAAATCTCTTGCTCTTCTTTTGGCATATGTAGGGAACTCTTTACTGGGTGAGCAATACAGAGGCAGTATATCTGATCAAATATTTGGGTTATCTTTATGGGGTATGAACTGAAATAGCTTAAACATTTGTTGTTGAGTCTTCCTTTTGACCAGTTTCAGTGCATTGATCTTCTAATCATTTTTTTTCCAAGACTGAAAATACTGCAACTGTGTTGTATTTGATGTTCTGACTCAATTAAATATTTAAATGTGAATACAAATATTCTTTCCAACTGATGCTTTAATTTAAATTTTTTCCCTTAGAGTGGTAATTTTCTTTTTAATCTGATTGTCACACTGACTTCACAAGAAGTACTATGTGTGCAGTGCACTAATTAATGTCTACAACTCCCCTATTCAGGAAGTTGCATGCAAACGTTTTATTGACTTATGTCCCAGAAGGAAAAAAATCTCAGTCCTGTTTTTTAAATGTTTTTCACTGTGGCTGCATAAAAAATATATTTCTCACACAGAAGAGAGAAAGAAATAACTGCATTATCTGTGATATGAACAGAAGCCACCTGGAAAACCATCTGATTGCATTACTACTGTAGGTGCACCACTAAGGCAATGGAAAATCTGGGCTCACGGAAACAGCTTACTTTTTCTGTAATGCACAACCTGGTACTGTACAGATAATTACGTTCTTTATGAATAAGAGAGTGGTGTACATATATATGGAACCAAAACAAAAAGGTGAGAGAAAGAAAAAGGTGTTTTAGCTGGGATTTGAACTGAGGCCACCCAGAATACTGTTCATTGTGCTACCAGTTGTAATGATCTTCAAGCTTAGACTTGACAAGTAGTTTGAATAAATTGGGGTTGCAGTGTATTCTCACTGAGCTGGATGGAGGGAGGAACTTGATGAATTGATGACCTTCTTTCTCAATATATATGTAAATCTACAGAGTCAGATGGATTTTATTTTGTAGACATGCCTGTGCTGTAACATAATGATTATGAATTTTTACATTTTTGTCTAGGGACTTGTAAGGTACTGCTACAGCTCTTAGATAAAACTTCCCAATCAATAAGGGGTAGATATTTGGAACTGTTTTGGTATATGGTATAACATTATGTGTTGTGGCACAGGTAACATGACATTTATGAAAAAATAACGTGAACCTCTGCTATAGAAATAATGGTATATGTTTCTGGTATTTATTAGGGCTGTACATGGGCCAAATAGTATTTTCCGAATACCATGAACAGTAGGCTTCCCGAATATTCAGGTGCATTTTCCGAATAGTTCACTATTAGGCCACTATTCAGGAATTATTCAGTGAGATTTCCAAGTCTCGCAGAGCTTTGTTGGCCAATCAAAAACTGTTTCTTGAGCTCAAAGGCAAGCACACCATGTGTCTTCCTCACTCTGAGCTGGTAGAAGACAGGAGACAGTGGTTTCTGAGAGCTGCTCTGCAGTACTTTTGAGACCTTAAACTTGCTAAAAAAGAAATTGATTTTTGCTTCACAGGCTTTTGTGGGTCAGCATAGTTTTTTTGATCAGTGTCAGAAAAGTATGTTTAGTTTTCTGGCAGGTATTTTGTCTACTGCTGTACTCAGTTATAGGGACTAGGAGGGCTGTCTTCTAACACCCCTTCTCTGCTATTGTCTGACATAGCTCCAGTGTGAATTTTTTTGGGTGGAGCACATTTTATTTTTGTGTTTTTTTTTTTTTTTGCTGTTGTCTGGTTCCAGGCTTGGTTCCCTGCATGACTAATGAGGGTGTCTGCTAACTCCCCCTCCAGCAGGTCACTGCTTATAAGTTGCTGTATATGTGCAAAATATTTGATTTTGTAAAGCTTCACCCTGCATGTGCATGCTCAATATATTTTTCATGAGGTATTAACACGTGCACAGCTGTGTGCACAGATTTTGAAGTAAACTTCGGTTCTAAGCCAGTCAGGCTTGACTCACTAAATTAGTATTGTTAGTCTTCTCTGGTTCTGAGGATAGATCCCTGTACACATGAGGGGAAGAAGAGGAAGAATCAACATTTACATAGCACTTTTCATACACAGTGTATCCCAAAGTGCTTTACAAGCAATGCTAGACTGGTAGTGAAGTGACTGAATGTGTGGTGGTGGCCATATCACACATCATCACCCACACACAGCCTGTATAATTGCATGAACCAGTTTATGAGAAGTGGAATGTTGGCCAGGACACTGGGAATGTTCCCTACTCTTTGTGAAGAGTTTCCTGGGTTCTTTTACTTCCACCAGGACAACACCAGGATGGGCAGAAGGGATCTCGGTTTAACGTCTCATCTGAAGGATGGCACACCCCAGCAGTACAGCACTCCCCAATACTGCGTTCAGATGCCAGCGATTTTTAGGTGCAAGTCCAATCCCAGTGTGGGACGAGAACTCATGACCTTCTGGTCCAGAGGCAGATGTGCTACCAACTGAGCCACTCTGACATGGCGGCTTACTCCCCCCCCAACTTCTACAGCCCACTGCACACAATTAAGCTGCGCTTGTGAAATATATCCCCCTGCGAGTCTGTGCCATGTGTGTGTGCACAGTTGTGCACATGCCTTTTTTTTGTTTGTTTATTGTTGTTTCGTTAATTAAACCATTGCATGTAGTGGGGTAGGCTTGCCTCATTGAGTTAACTGTATGTCATCTGTCTGTTCCTTGCTCGGTTCCATGTTTGACTAAATAGGTTGCCCTTTTCTTCCCCTTCTTAGTAGCAGTGTTTCTTTACTGCTACTTTTTTGTGGTGCAGTATAACTGGAAAGGTTGGTGTATTGCTGTAGTTCCACAAGCACTAAGTAAAGCATCACACACACAGGTACTAGTAGTAATAGTTTGTGTTTTACCCAGTAACCAGCAGTGACCTGATCCATCATGTCTTTAGCAATCGTGCAAACATGCTTGGTCCAGCCCCAGCAAAGCATCTGCACCAAGTGGTGAGGGACAGGATGATAGACCACAGATATACTGCACATCCACACAATTACTGCTAGTGTAGTCCCTGGGCTGCCAAACCCCCAAACAATCTATGTAGAACAAAGGAAGCACTCAGCGGGGAGGAGGGGTTGCAGTAACAAAATACAGTTAAGAGCAGTAGTGCAGCATAAAGTTGCCAATACATTTGTTTGTGCTAAGGCTGGAGGATGCCAATAGAGCCCTGGTGCTTTGACCAGAACCTGGTCTTTGTCAGGATGCATTTTGGGAACGTACAAACACGCTATGAATATACAACCCTTAAAGAAACACACACTATAAATTAGTGAAGTTAAAATGAATGAGACTGAGATGCCCTTGTAACAAAACAATCCACAACTAACATACCCAAGGATGAAACACTGCATCAAGATTATAGAACATAGTTCATACTGTGGTGCCAGACAGTACGCAATGCAATATCTTGTAAAATTACTGTAAAATGCTGCAGTATGCTGCAAGGAGCAGTGTAATTTAATGGCAATTAAGCCCTCTAGTCATCCAATATTTTGTGGCATGTTATTTACTGCAAAGTACTGAATTGCATCTTGTCTTGCTCCACTGTAAATTATTGATACATAATACAATTCCAGAGAAGGTGGTGAGATAGACTATATAGACAATGACATACAGGTGTTTCTCTTTATTTGATGGGCTCAAATATTGTTCTCCCCAAGCAAGCCATTTCGTTCTTGTAGCATTGGTAATAGTACTACTACCACTAATACCATAAGCAGTACTACTACTGCTAGTGTCACCACCTGTCTGTCTGTATGTTCACTGTCACATCCTATTGTGCAGTAGTGGGGGGGATTAGAGCATACATGCTTTGTGCAGCAAGCAGCAGACACCACCACCAGTGTCCCCACTGCTACCATTATGGCTGCTACATCCACAGCCAGTATGCTTCCCACCACCACCAGTGCCATTCTTTCAGCAGCCACCCTTTCAGATGTCACCATTACTGCAGCCACTGCTACCACTATTCCTATGTCCATGGCTGAAGCACCTTCTACCCCATGTCTGTGACAATGAACACCCTCTAGTGCTGACCCAATGCAATGCTTGATATTGTTTTCAGAGTGCTATGTGTGTGTTGTGGTGGATCAAGTGTGCCACATGAAGCTTGTGTTGCATTAGTGAGAGCTCTGTGTTGGTGGCTGAAGTGTCATTGAGGTGTATATGGTATACCAGGTTCAATGGGTGATTAATGGTGTTGCTGAAGTGCTTTTTTAAAGTTTCTTTAAAAAAACACCTCTTCTGGCCGAATACTGAATAACGAATACCAAATACTTGGGGCCCGAATACCGAATATTCAGTTGAATATTTGGGAAAAGGTATTCTCACAGCCCTAGTATTTATCTAGTAGTAACCATAATAAGACGGTAACTATTGTTATTGCCATTTATACAAAAGTTAGGGAAATCATTGTCAAGTTTGGTCAGGAGCCACCCTGGCTGTGTTTTTATAGAGCAACAGCTCTGCGGGTGGCACTTTTCTAGCAGTCCAACAATGCACACTTTGGGAAATAGCTTCTTATGTTAATTTTCCAGCTTGCCCAAGGTGCACTTATAACTCCAAAGAAAACTGTGATTGAGGTCTCTGTGTTTCTTCTAAAAATCCTTCTTATTCACCAGTTTTCACTGGAGTTTTGTTTTATTTAAACATTCCCCAACGTTTCACTCTTTAAGGAGTTTTTTCAAGGGGATTTTTTCACAGTTTGAACTGTTGTAACAGACAAAAATGTTCAAGATTAATTTCAGCTTAATACATATTGCGCTTTGCACTGAAAATTAAAGGACAAAACAGTTACCAAAAGACATTGTAGAGGTTCCTACAACTAAACTCTGTTGTTAATGTAATTAGTTTATACAATGTCTACCAAATAGAACAGACATAACAAGAATCATCGCTGTGTTAAAAATATCCAAAATATAGTAACTATAGTGTGCAACCACCACCATGACTCGACTCAGTGCTTTATAATGTTCCTTGCTGAAAGAGTTTATCTTCCTTTACCTGGACAGAAGCCTACCTAGCTGCACTCATGGTAAAACTTGTTTACAATTTAATGTTCAAATATCCTGCTGGACTACAATAGTCCTGAAATTCAAAACAGTAGAAAATGTCAGCAAATCCAAGTTGGAAATTGTGGTGTTACCACCATCCTCTAATAAATTCACCAAGCTAAAAGCATTTGTTAAATAAATTATCTATACATTGCTGTTTGCTTCAGCTTTTTTTCATAATGGCAGTTTTACATTTGATGTGCAAGCAACAACATGTTTTGGGATGAGTACAAGGGGATTTGGGAGGTGTGTCACTGCTGAGCCAATTGCAGTTCATGATACCAGGGGCTTGGCAGTCTACACTAATGACCATGAACTGTGGTCTGACGTAGCTCTTGGCTTTATAGGCACAAACGTCTTGTACTTCAAAGGACCAAAGCCGCTCCAATCAGAAAGGGCTTCAGTCCTTTGATCTGCATGATGCCACGTCAGCAGACAGCTGTGCTTTCAACATCAGGAGATGAGCCAACATCAGGAGCCGATAGCTAGTTCAGACTTGGTATGAATTAGCATCCATGCTAGTGCGCATGCCCAAAGTCACAGAAATTCCTTGCATTCCAACAACAAAGAAAACTGCACATCTATGTCTGTTGCTGGTGCTCTGTAACTGTTCTTCCCCACCCAACCCTCCCTCTCAGCACCGACAACCCCACACCCCCAACAAAATAACACTGACACTATGGGTGCCTAATCCCAGTGTCTTTTCAAATATATGGCCTGTAATAAAGAAAACAACTATTAATGTCTTTGCTAGCATACATAACTGTTCTGCTACCCCACCCAACCCTCCTTTCAGCACCCACCAACCCTAATAAACATAACACTGACACTGGGGGGTACCCAATTCCCCAGTGTCAAAACCGGAAATAAAGAAAACCTTCCCTCTGTGTTTTTTTAAATACCCTGCAAAAAAGCAAATGGTCCATTAATGACTGTTGCAGCTGTCACCATAACTTCAACCCCCTTGCATCTTATTTTATTTTTTTAAATACCTTTAAAAAAGAAAGTGGTCCATCAATGTCCATTGCAGCAGCCACCATCCCCCCTGCCATTTATAACGCTGACACTGGGGGTGCCCAATCCCCCAGTGTCCCTGCTGATATAACTGTCACCCTCTCCTGACCCTCCCAGTCAGCACCCACCACCCCACCCCCAAACATAACACTGGCACTGGGCATTCCCAATCCCCCAGTTTCAAAACCTGAAATAAAGAAAACATTCCCTCTGCATTTTTTCTTTTCATTTCTTTTTTTTAAGCCTGTAAAGAAGAAAACAGTCCATCAGTGTCTATTGCAGTCTATCACCCCCCCATTATTTATAACACTACACTGGGGGTGCCCAATCTCCCAGTGTCCACTGTTGGCATGCCTGTAACTGTCACCCCCACCTAACCCTCCCACTTGGAATCCACCACCCCACACCCACCTAACATAAGCCTGACACTGGGGTACCCAACCCCCCCAGTGTCCAATCCTGGTGCCCCTGTAATTGTCACCCCCACCCAACTTTCTCACTCAGCACCCACCACCATACCCCCCAAACATAACACTGACACTGAGGGTGCCCAATCCCCCAGTGTAGAAACCTGAAATAAAGAAAACCTTCCGTTGGCATTTCTTTTTTTTCCTTTTATCATTTTTTTAAGCCTGTAAAAAAGAAAATGGTCCATTGATGTTTGTTGCACCATTAGTTCACCCCTAACCTGACCCTCCCACTCTGCTTCCACCACCCCACACCCACCTCAAGGACACAGCTTATCAAAAAATGCACAGCAGAAAACAAACTACCAAGGGCAAGCAATTTTAGAAGTTAAAGATAAACCAGGCAAAAATGGCAAAAATAGTTTGTAACCTCCATTAAACCCCCAGAAAAGAATCTGATAAATAAGAAAGGTTAACTGTACCAGAAAAACCTGTAGCCTAGAAGCCTAGTAAAACAATCTACACTGACTTGGGTGGGGGCAGCTTCACCCAGAGAAAGCTCAAGCAAAGACAGTTAAAAATACATTATTTCAGCCAATGGAAAATGGTCAACAATGCAAACAAACAGCAGTTTCCCAGAAAGTGAACATAAAAAGAAAATTAAACATCGAAGGAAGCTAAACATTTCTTATTCTTATCTAAAGAAGAGGCAAATATCAGAAAAATCTATATACACGCCTATGAAGACCCTGTGCTTGCTGGGGGCAGGGGAGCAGCTTCACCCAGAAAGAGCTCAAGACAAAGACAGTTAAAAATACAGTATTTCTGCCAACAGAAAGTGGCCAACAATGCAAAAAAACAGCAGTTTCCCAGAAAGGGAACATTAAAAGGCAATTCAGCATTGAAAGAAGCTGAACAATTTTTTATTTTTATGTAAAGAAGAGGCAATTGGCAAGGAGCCAATATGGATATGACCAGCCTAGAGAGAGAGAGAGAGATGCACAAAGAAAACTGAGGGAGATCCAGCAGGAAGGTACAGAGACAGGATCAGATTCAAAGTTTCATTTTGTACATCAACCTACCAGAGGACACATCTATAACCCACTTATGATGATTGTAGAGTGGTGTGAAAGGTGTGATAGATAATTATTGGTTTCTATGCCTGGTATTAAAAATGAAATGAACTGTTATGAAGGATCAGTACAGGTACTAATGCTGGAATTTTTTTTTTATTTTAGTTTTTTTGACCGGGTAAGTGCACTAGACAAATCCTGCCTATTTGCAGGCACGACCCGGGGGAGGGGAATGCAGATGAATGCCAACTGACCTTGAACCAGATTAAACTGTTGGTGGTATTTTTAGTGAATGAAGGAAATTTGGCCAGGACACTGGGGAAATTCCCCTACTCTTTTTGATAAGTGTCATGGGATCTTTAACATCCACCTGAACTACCACCAATCCAGGCAGATGGGACCTCATTTTAATGTCTCATCCGAAAGACAGCACCTCAGAAGTGCAGCACCCCTCTCATGCTGCACTACAGTGTCAGTACTGGGATATTAACCCAAGTGCCAGATGTGGGAACTGAACCCACAGCCCTCTGATCTCCCGGCCTCAGAGGTGAGTGTGCTACCTGCTGAGCCACTGACAAGGCTCATGCAAGAAAGCAAAAACAGAAACAATTAACACAAAGACAGAGTCATTCTCAATCAAGATAACAACTATATGTCACAGCTTTGGGCATGTGTCCATGCTACTGCTGTCAGTTATTGGAATGCAATGCTATGAAAGAGTCTGAGTCTTTAATGGGAATTTCCACATTCCACAGATCACAGGCACATCTATAACAAACTCTGGTCAGAGCCACTATGGCTGCTGATGCACTAACTTGAAAGGATGTTGTTTCATGGGCTTAAATGTAAAGATGAATTGCTGTAGTCAGCTCCATGTGTAAATTTCATTTTTGATAAAATTAGATAATTTATCTGGTTTAGCTTGTGTTTTCTATATGTTTAAAAGGTGAGCAGTGAGTGTATCTTGCACTGTATGGGGAAGGAGAGGGAGTTCCATACCAAGGCCTTCAGGTAATGGTAGAGAGGAAATGTATGGCTACAGTGGGACTATGGGCCAACCTGGAAGGATAAGAGCCTACATTATATCGAGGTGATGGCTTGCTTCCATCAAGGAGGAAACATAGTCCTCAGTGGATGGCATAAATGTTACTTTGATGGACATTTAAAGTTGCTGGGGGGGTGACAGAAGAAATAGGGGAGGCAGAAATTGGGCCACAACAGGCTGTTACAGAGATTAGGGAGATACCAAGGGGAGAGATAGAGTCCCACCAGGATGCAAGTTATTCAGCAAAGCAGGGGGTTAGCAAAGAAGGAAATGGGGAAGGACCAGTCAAAGGAGAAAGGTGAGAAAAGAGGAACAAGTGAAAAAAGGAGAAAGTGACAAGAAGAGAGCTGAGGGATGTCAAAATGGTGCAAGGTCTGTATCAGAAGCCCTATGAGTGGAGACTGAAAGAGTTCAATATGTACACCCTGGAGGAGAAGAGGGAGAATTGGGGAATGATGGAGCCCTTTAAATACCTCACAGGGGTTAATAAGGTACAGGAGAGAGAGAGATATGTTTCAGAGAAAAAGGTGTTGTAGAACAAGGGTTCATGATATGAAGTTGGAAGGAGGTAGATTCAGTAGAGATGTGAGGAAATACTTCTTCACAGAAAGGGTGGTGGGCTCCTGGAACAGCCTTCCGTGGGAGGCAGTGGGGGTGAAACCAGTGGTGGGTTTCAAAAATGCCTATGATAGGCTCAAAGGAATCCTAGGATGAAGGAAGAGTGTGTAAGAGACAGTACTGTGGGTCTGCAGCAAAAGTGATCATAATTAAAAATGGGTAGACTAGAAAGGCCCAGCAGTCATTAAGTGCCATCAGTTTCTATGTGTCTGTGTACCATTTGACAGGTTATGTGAGTCAAATGGATACAGTGTAAAATTATTAATAGGAGCAATGTTGATACTGTAAACTGTGTGACACACACAATTCATGTTGTACTATGTTACACAGACACAATAATCAAATGGATAGTAATATATGCATTGAGCATGGGAGACAAAATCAAGGGGAACATGTCTGAAGCAATATACTACTCATAGAGTGGTGATACCATGATAGGTACATATTGTATGAAGTTACTGTACTATGATGGCACCCAGTTGTATACCAATGTTGAGTTAGCTACAATATTGGATTTTAGTTATTTTTGTTTTATTTTTAATAATCCAGACATTGGGATGGATTTTCAAAGATCGGCCACAAGATGCAACAATAGCAGCTTGTGCTGACTGCCCAGCTTCTGTCAATCACTGAGCACATACTATATACAGTATGCGCTCATTCAGAGCTTAGTTGGCAGCTGACCGTGGTGGTGAATGGTGGGTTGTGCCAGTTGCCAGCTCGGTTATGGGTTGGGGAGAGCAGGGTAGTAGGGTACTGCTGGGTGGGGTTCCACTAGACCACCAGGAATTTCAGAATATCTTTTAATGGAGGATTGGGGCTGGGGCAGTCTGCTAGATCACCAGGGCATATAATATATTATTAATATTACTAAATGTCATAATGGGAGATTAGGGCTTGGAGGGGGGTGCTAGACTACTGGGGATACTAAGTGACACATTACAGGGGATCAGGGCTGGGGGCACTTGCTTATGAGGGAAGTTAAATTACACATTACAGGGATTGAGACTTTGGAGGGAGCTAGACTCAGGGCTTGGGGGAGTGGCACATGGGCGTATCCTCCCAGAGGATTTCTAAGTACAGTTAGACCAGCCCTTGGCTGGTCTAATTGTATTTAGACCATTGCCCTCTGGCAGGATTTTAAGCAACTGAGGGGATATGGCAGCCTGCATCTGCTGCAAGTCCCCTAACACCATGCCACAGCCTATTTTGTGATGCATGGCTGGCACAAGCCCCCTTTGTTGCATGCAGCCTGTGTTTGATACAGGCTGCCTTACTGAATAGCTCACAGCCTCATCTTTGTACGCAAGGTGCTAGTTGCATCAGACATTTTTGATGCAAGCACCTTGCGTCCATCTCAGGGCTTTGAAAATACAGCCCATTGTCTACACAGTAATGACACACAGCCAAGGATGCTCCTTATAATATTCTTGTTTTTTTTTTTACCACTTCATTCATTTTTGGGAAACCACTTGTAACGTGGCTGTAATTCTGTTCAGCCAATTAATTTTTGGTTTGGAGGAAGGAAGGGGTGGAAGAGACAGTGCTGTAGATCAAGTTATGTCTGCAGCAAAAGTGATCATTATTAAAAATGGGCAGACTAGAAGGGCCCAGCTGTCATTATCAGCCATCAGTTTCTATGTTTCCATGTGTGACAGGTTATGTGATTCAAATGGATGCAGTGTAAAATTATTAATATGTACAACATTGATACTGTAAACTGTGTGGCACACCTAATTCAGGTTGCACTATGCTACACAGGCACAGTAATCAAATGGGTGATAATATATGCATTCAGCAAGGGAGAAAAAATCAAGGGGAACATGTCTGAAGCAATATTACTTATAGAGTGGTGACACCATGATAGATACATACTGTATGAAGTTACTGTATTATGATGGTACCTAGCCAAATACCAATGTTGAATAAGCTACGATATAGGATTTTAATTATTTTTGTTTTATTTTTAACAATCCAGACATTGTCTACACAGTAATGACACATAGCCAAGGATGCTCTTACAATTTGTGACCTTTTTTGTTTGCTTTTTGTTTTGTTTTATTTTTTTACCACTGTATTTTTTTTAAGAAATCACTTGTTACATGGCTCCATTTCTGTTCAGCCAATTAACTTTTGGTTTACCTATGCATGCTTTTTACAAGAGAGTACTGTAAATATATTAATGGCAGTGGTACAGTGTTACCCTTAGGACAGGTTGTGGTGTACATTTGAAATTATATAAAAATTGTGCCACTGCACTGTAAGTCAAGTAAAAATGGTGTCCCTGATTTTCAGCATTTGTCCCTGATTTTAGGAGACAGTATCCCTCATTTTGGTCCTGGCCAAGTGAGAGGTACAGATTTGGGGGTAGCTAGATGTTGCAGTTAACACCTCCATGATGCCCCTTGTAACCCCTGGAAATCCCTAAAACATTAGCTGCCTAACATTTACCTCTTCTACAAATATGAAGTCATGAGAGTTCTAATGTTGCTAAGAATTATGTCCGGAAAGGGTTAACATAAACCAATTCTCTACACAGGAGGAGTGAGAGAGAGAGAGAGAGAGAGAGAAGTGTAATTTAAACTCATCTGGAGTTAGCTTGCTGGTCTGTTGAAAGTTATAACAGTAAATTATTTACCCTTCAAAAACTAGCAAATCACAGTTCAATAATAAATAAAAATAACAATCCAGCAAGTGAACATACTAAATCCAGTGTTAAAACAGGTCAAAAAGACTTCCAGTGTTTTCTTTTGACAAATGCCTTGTATAACTAACTGACGTGTTTACTTCTTCCAGTGTGAGCTGTTGAATCGAAAGGAATCACTTCTGTGCTAGCTTTCACTTTGGGCTGGGGAAAGGTCTAGGAAAAGTTTCTAATTGCACAGCTGCAGACAGTTTAACTGATTGAGAGTCACGTAACTTGCCTGTGTGACTACTCAGGGACACTAGTTGTCAGGTAGGACAAGAGAAAAACAAGCTGGAAAAATAGTAGTGCACGAGGGGGTGGACAGAGTGGTTTGGAGCTGCAAAAGCATGTACTGCAACTCTAAATTTGTGCTTTGGTATCCTGTTTTTTACAGCTACAGCAAAACAGCTTCAGGCTCCTCCCACTGCATCCACAAAAACATGCCTGCAATATTACCCTAATCATGCCCAGTTAGCAGCACTGCAGGTACAGTGACAACACCAGTAGAACTATAGAGCAGCATAACAAGATCAAAAAGGGCACCCAATCATCTGTAAGTTACATCGATCACTAGTGGCAGTTGATGCCATCTACTGTGGATTGACAATCACCAGGCCCTGGAGTATGTGTTTGTTTGTTTCTCTGGCAGGTATTAAAAAATAAAATTAACTATTATGAAAGAGCAGCACAGATACAAACACTGTAATATCAAAGCCCATATAAGATAGCATAACAAGTGAAATAACTTAAATACAGAGCCATTCTCTATCAAGATACTGTAAATATGTCATGGCTTTCAGCATTTCTCCACACTGCAGCTGTCAGCTAATGGAATGGAATGCTATGAGAAGATCTTCTCTTCAGTGGGATTTTCCACATTCCACAGAGCATAAGTGCATCTAAAAAATGTGATGTCAACACTGCAGTAGGGTGGCCTTCTCTACAATGCAGACGGCATAGAAATGCAGCTCTCTGGACACTTCGAGCACTCACCAACAAACTCCCTGAATACATTGTTGCCTGCCTCCCCTTATGTCCACCAAGCAGCTATGCCATAAGAAGCCACTCACACTTCCGTGAAAAATCTCTATGATCAGTAACCACTTTGGTAGGGCAGCTATAAGCCATGCTCTGCCCACACTCTGGAAAAGGATACAAGGTTCACTGAAACTTAGCTCTCCTGTCAGTATTGCTGTGTTTAGGACTCTTTATGACAAAACATTTGCCGAAATCTGTAAATGTTTCCATAGTACCTAACGGTCCTGATGGTGGTCCCCGCTCTAGCCTCACCATATGCAGCTATGAACCTAACCCCTGTGTTCTCTATCTAACTTGTTCAGCAGTCAGCTGCCATGCTGGCCCTCGGAACCCTGGGCACTTTTTTCTCTATCTACTCCCTTATGCCACTCAAATAGTTGATACAGTTTTCATCATGGGCCCTTCTGAAGCCTTGGTCACCTCCCAGGCACTGAACCGGTTTCTGAGGGCTGAAATGTTAATAATTTGTACCTTTCTATAGAGCCATGGATAAATGTGTAACTCTAAACTCTATGTCTATGTAGGTTGTATATACCACAATAATGTTATGTGATCTCATGTGAATACTTGGAATGTATATATTGCACCTATCACCTATTTGTAAGTTTGCTTTTTACATTTTGTATACTGCACCTTTAATCTATGTATGTATAACTGTCATTTGACAACAGCAGGTCCACCTTGTAAATGAGCTTGCTCAACGGTGATTGCCTGGATAAATAAAGATTTGATTTGATTTGATTTGAACATTGAGCTAATTAATGCCTGATTAGCAGCATTGCAGGTACAACAGCAATACTGGTGGGATTACAGAGCAATGCATTTAAAGCACAAAGGGCATCTAATCATCTGTAAGTCTCATAGAGCACCAGTGAGCTCTTGACAGTTTCCGAGGCAAGTACTCCACAAAATATAAAATTATTGAAACTAAAATTGATCTTTAGCATCATTCCTTTATTTAACACTCTTTTCCAAGAATCTGATGTATTAACCACCAGGCCGGAAAAGCTGTTAAATAAACCCATGCTATTGAAAAAGTGCACCCTTTCTTATCCTAGGTGGTTGCATAAGGAGATATATACTGAAAAGTCCGAAAATAGCAAGGACAACTAACGCACTGGCATGCTTAGTGCATTTCTGTTAATTGGTTCATCCTCACATCACACAGAGTCTCAGCAGCCTTCTTGATTGATCCTCAATTGCTTTTGCTCAACTAGAATATTATTTTTTTATTACAATTAGTTATTAAATTATACAGTCAGTGTTTACAACTAGGTTGTAATACATATAGTAATAATTTCTTTAAAATTACTGCAAGATTGATGCAGGTAAGAAAAAAAAAATACGGTGAACTGGGTTTCTGCTCCTTAACTGTACACATTTGTACACACTAAATAAGTGTTTTAAAATAATGCAATGTTAAAAGGTTTACAGAAGAAATGTGTTTTAAGTAAACCCAAACAAAAGCAACATATTGTCCCAGTCTGTACTACATTGCACACTCCTTTGAGAAATGATTCGGAGGAACAGATGTGTCCAGAATTTAATCATATTATTTTATTTTTATTTATATTAAACTCTCTTGTATTAATCAAAGACTATTTAAGAATAGTCTTAACCAATCTTATAAGGGCTAAAACAAAGAAACTAGAAATATTTCCTTGACAACAATACTCAATGTTTTCATAGTCTGGTTTACTCCCCCTTAACCCATCCCCATATTGCAAATTCCAACTTACTGAAATGTGTTTCCCCTTAATAAGAGCAGCATATTTCAAATAAAAGGTCAGATGTCAGAGAAGTTTTTTATACAGCTGTAGCCCCTGTTACAACACACATACTGAAATATCAATCAATCAATCAATCTTTATTTTTATAGTGCCTTTCAAAACCAAGGCACTGTAGGTTATAAAGTTATAAAATACAATATAAAAACAAAGAATATAATAACTTCATAAAATCAATACAATTAATCCAAGAAGGCCAAATACAATAGATATGTTTTCAGCACAGATTTAAAATTTGCTGATGGTCTGGCATTCTCTTAACTGATGAGGTAGAGAATTCCACAGGGTCGGTGCTACAAATGAAAAAGCACGAGCTCCAGATGTTTTAAGATGAATCCTGGGAATCTCTAGCAATCCCTTGTTGGCAGATTGGAGAAGGCGATTGGGGGAGTAGGGAGTCAAGAGATCTTTAAGGTAGTTAGGTCTCTGTTCATGTAAGGCTTTGAAGGTAAGCAAGCCTACCTTATAGGTGATCCGCCACTGTACTGGCAGCCAGTGCAGTTCACGCAAGACAGGCATAATATGACTGGACCTAGAGATGCCAGTTAACAGCCTGGCCGCAGCGTTCTGCACTAGCTGCAAGCATTGAATATCAACCCCAGACAGCCCTAGGTAGAGGGCATTGCAGTAGTCAAAATGGGTAGTAATGAAGGCATGGACCAATGTTGGTAGATTGCCCGGGGAATCAGGTATTTCAACTGGGCAATATTCCTCAGATGGTAAAATGAGGATTTGACCACAGCTAACACCTGAGGCTTCAAGGTCAGGCCATCATCAAAAACAATGCCCAAGTTACGCACCCAGTCTGAGGTGATGAGCTAGACACCATCAAGCCAAAGGCCCGATGCGTGCCCAGCACCAAAACCCACCCCTGGGAGGCCCGGATCCACGACCAACTACTCAGTCTTATCCGGATTCAGTCTCAACCAACTTGAACTCATCCAGTTTTGATCTCAGAGAAGCAGCTATTTAGCACAGAGATTGCATCAACCTGTCCAGGCATAATGGACATATACAGCAGAGTATCATCTGCATAGCAGTGAAAACTCAAGCCATATCACCTGATGATGTCTGCTAAAAGCAGCATATACACTAGGAACAACATGGGTGCCAATATGGAGCCCTGTGGCAACCCACAGGACAGGGGGAAGGTGTCAGAGGAATAAATTCTAGTGACCACCATCTGAGACCTGCCTAAAAGGTAAGATCAGAACCATTTGAGGACTGTACTCGGCAGTCCACAAAGACACCTCAGGGTTTCCAAAAGCACTTCATGGTCGACAGTGTCAAAAGTTGCTGAGAGATCGAGAAGGACCAACATGGTACAAGCCTTTCAATCTCTTGCCATTAGGAGATCATTTAATACCCAAACAAGGGCAGTCTCCATTCTATGTCTCTTCCTGAAACCAGACTGGAGAGCTTCATAGACATTGTGAGTTACCAAGTGATCATCCAATTGCAATGCAGCCACCTTCTCAATAAACTTCCCCACAAAGGGAAGGTTAGAGACAGGTCAGTAGTTAACTGGATTGATCGGATCCAAGGAGGGTTTTTTAAGGAGTGGTCAAATGACTGCTTCCTTTAAGCCATCCAGAAAGATTCCCCTCTCCAAGGATCTCCATACAGTTTCAGCTAGTATCGGGCAGATAACATCTACACATCCCACCAAAAGGGAGGTAGGGCCCGGATCCAAACTACAACAGGTTGGGCGCAAAGTCTGGACAATCTTCACAATGTCTCTGAATTCCGGTCAGCTGAAATCCATCCAGACAGACTGGATGCTCACCACCTCCCATCGACCTCCACAACCCCTCATGGAGAGAGCCGGGCCGATTACAGACCTGATGCTGGCAATCTTATCTGCAAAAAAACTGAGCTAGCTCATCACACTTAATTTGTGAAAAAGCTCTTCTGGACTGGAGACAGACTGGATTGCACAATCTGTGAACAGTACAAAAGAGTTGAGCCAGTCGGTTCTGCACAGCAGAAATCTCCCTTGACAGGAACTCTTCCTTCTTACGGGTGATTTCTGATTGATAACCCTTATAATGTTCCATTAATCTAAGCCTGTCAGAATCCAGGCCAGACTTTCGCCATGCTCTCTCCAGCCTTCGACCAATTCACATCAACTCCTTCAAGGACCCATCATACCAAGGGGACCTTGGGTGAAGAGTGAGTGGTTGAACACAAACAGGAGCAATCAAGTCCAGGGCATCTCCCACTGCCTTATTATAGGCTAGTATGAGGTCCCCTGGACTTGTGCTTTCACCCAGCAATCCTGAAAGATCCAACACTGCTGATAGACCATCTGGGGTAACTCCCCTCAAAGGGCGGTACTGGACCATCTCCAAAGGGGTAGGTCCATTTGGGGGGGCCCAAAACTGAACCATATGGTGTGATGATCAGACCAACTGACTGGTTCCACCCCCATATCAATGATTTCCATACCCAGGAGGAACATCAGGTCAAATAAGTGACCTCCTATATAGGTAGAGGCGGTAACTACCTGTGTAAGGATCAGCATTGTCATTAGCTGGAGGAGATTTTGACCAAACTGTGAGAGTATGTAATCAACCCAGGCATTGAAGTTCCCCAGAATTATCCATCTGGGGGACTCCAGCACCATGTCGATGATGAAGTCCACAATCTGCTGCAGGAATAAACCCCCATCACCTGGTGGATGGTAGATGAGGAGTATCCTACAGCCTACACCCTCACCCATAAACACACTCAAAGGATCTGGTGGTCCCCACTGGAACATTCACAAGGCTCAGTCCAGTATTAAAAAAGATGGCTACACCCCCACCCCTATGACCCAACTTCTGGTGGTGAATCACCAAGAACCCAGCTGAAACTGCAGAGGCCAATACTCGGCCTGCATTTTCATCCAGCCAGGTCTCGGTGATACATGCCAGGTCCATCGTTTTGACAAGATCAGCTATGATGGCTTTCTTGTTTTTGATGGACCTAGCATTACATAACACCACCCAGGTTGGATGAGATTCTGGGGAAGACCTCGACTCCTGTCTAGCATCAATTTCTGGGCCCTTGGGTATGGGAACAAGACAGGGATTACCCCTGTCCTGGCACCATTTCACCTCAGGGCATCGCTTGGTCCCCACCACCCCAATACGTCCCCCTCTTTCCTGTCCATTCCATTCCCCCATGAGGCCCAGCCCCGCCCCTCTTCCTATGCCTCCTAGCAATCCCAAGGGATTGACAATGTTTGTATATCTCTGTTGGTAAAAAGGGGAAATCAAAGGGGCACAGCTCCCTAAGCCTGGGGGAATACTGCCTGACCATCCTTGGACCTTCCCTACACATTCTTAAAACACAGTCTGTGTACACACACCCAAAAGCGTAAAGCAATCCCCAAAACAAACCCCAGCCCACAACTCTCACTTGTGGGAGCTATAACACAAATAATACAGATTAAACAGTAAATATTAACAATTAAATTAATCCCCTTATATAAAACTGTCCCAATCTCTCTAACATGGGGAAATAAATAAAACTAAATACCCACCCCAAGTAAACTATAACAATAATAAAGTATCCATCCCACAACAATAATCAATAAAACAATAAAAAGATTAAATCAAACAATAAAATCCACTTCTTAAATTACTCTGATGTTCCAGTCCAGAACACAAAGTCTCAAATGGAAACATCAGTCTGAATGAACGATGCAGAACCAGGAAAAAAAAAATGTGTGCCCCAATCAACAGAAGATTACCATATGAGAACTGCAAATGAGAAACAAAAACAAATTGTTGAACTAACTAAAACCATTAAATATGATAAATAAAAACAAAACTCGAGTAATCCCCTCTCACTGGATGCAGGAGACAATAAGTAAAATCTGATAAAGTTCAGACCCCCAGACCCTCTCACTACCTGGGGGTACTGATAAAAACCACGGCACTCTTTCTGCCAAAATAATAATTAACAGGAAAAAAAGGTAAGCTCTGACCATAAGTTCTTCAGTTGATTTGGCTCCAAAGTAAGGACCTCCTCCAGGTGTCCAGATACAACATGAGCTATATGCAAGTCCTGAGAGCCCTGTCTGTGAGGGCTGCTGCCAGAGATGTCTGCCCCACAACCACGGCACCTTGTTTGGGCCAACCCACCAGCTGGCTCAGCAAAGAGCCTTGACAAACCGCACACCCACTGGCCAGCTCCCCGACCACACCAGGCCCGGTCTGCCCATGCAGGGCAGATTCTAAGAGACAGGCCGAACACAATTGCAGGGTCCAGCTGGTAAACTGACGAAAGTCAAATTATTCCATCAGGAACCACTCAAATAAAACCATATCCAGTCAAAAACCCTTCAGAACAACAAGGATCCTCAGCTGATCAGCTGGACAAGCTGAAACTCAGTGTACAGTATAATCACCTGCAAACTCCAGACCACGATGCAGGGTCCACTTGGGTCACTAGGCTGGAAACTCTCTTTCCAGTAAGTCAGTCCTCCTTCTTTATTTTTAACCAGGCATTATCATCACCTCAGCTTCCTATCAGCTCCATACTACAGACTTCTCTGTATCCCTACCGCAAAGGTAGAGCATGGGACGGCAGATGATTTCTTTCCATTTAATGTCAATTCCCAGGGAATCCCTCTAGCAGTCGGAATGGTAGTGGGGGCAATTGCACAGTCCCAGTGCAAACTTCGGAGCTGAACAACTATGACTCCAATAGTGCTTCAGGAGCCAGGGAACCTAACTAGCTCACTGCACATTCCTGTCTAGCTAAAAATCAAATTTAAACCTATTTGGTACGGAAAATTAACTGAATAATTTAAAACAGTAAATAAACAGTAAAATGAACAAGGGGGTAGGCTAAAACAGCTCAAAAGAGCTGACAAACAAGCTGACAAACAAAGAAAAATAGCTCACAACACTTCATGGCATGCCCAGCATGGCGGCCATCAACAGGTGTTGAAAGCACATCTCATATATATTTATATATATATATATTCATTGCAAAAACTTTGTTAATGCATCAGTTAGGGTGAATATCATAGCAACAAAAGAATAAAAGCAGGGAAATGAGGTATCAGAATTTTCAACCCTAGGGTTCCCACCCCTACCACCCCCACCCCCACCCACCACACACCAACAGGTGTCGGGGTGTGCCATGGGATCATCAGGTCCAACTCTTACCCCATTTCACGTGTAAACAAGCTTACATGCTACAATATAGGACAATGGGGTGAGAGTTAGGCCTGATGATCACATGGCACACCCAGACGCCTGTGTATGTATGTATGTATATGTGTATATATATATCTTTATATATGTAGTATCTGTATATATACTTTGCAAAAAGGGCTAGTGTATTGCTTGAAATTAATAATTTTCAGATGCAGTCAGCTATTAATTCCTATATCTGAAGTATTTTTTTTATTTTCTATTTCCAATTAGAAGATTTTCCACCTCGCAGTACTGGGCTGATGTGTGAAGCAGCACTCTGTTTTGAAGCTAAAAAAAGTCAGTTCTTTTCCTCCCACTACATCACAAAAATGTGACCAAACACACTGAGGCACCACAATCCTTGCAGCTTGAGCAGTGACTGTCACAAGTTACCAATCAAAATGCAGGAAATTGTGACTTCACTAGTGACCAGGAAGAGCCAATCCCTTCTACTTCATGAGAAAGAGATTAATCTGGCAATGAGAAATGGTTCTCCCTGGTTACTAGTGATGTCACAGTCAGTGATGTAGTGGAAGGAACAGAACTGATTTTTTTTTTTGCCTTTAGACAGACTGCTGCCCAACACATCATCCCAGTGCTGCCAGGTAGAACATTTTCTAATTAGCAAACAGAAAAGAAAAAAAAATACTTGAGATCTACAAAGTGATATTTGACTACATCTGAAAGTTACAATTAATTCCAGGCAGTTTCAGGCAGTACACTAGCTCTTTAATGCACCAGCTAGTGTAACTTAATGCCACAAAAGTAAGGCTATGTGGCATTAGGGTTACCAACTCTAACTTTCCACCCCACTCTCCAAGCAGCAAAAGGAAAAACCAAAAGAGTTTTGGGTCTCCAGAGTCTTGTGGTGAAGTCTTCCTTGGGTTGTCAACCCTAATGCTCCCCCACAGCCCATAGCCTCCAGTTGGAAGCACAAGATACAGCTCTAAGCCAGTGCCTCATAGTGATACATTCTTCAAAAGTAGAGAAGTATGTCTCCCCACATGTGCCAATATAATTTGCTGTAGATTTCTCTGTGAGCTGTGTGAAGAAAGGAGATCACGTGAGATGTTTGCTCAGGGAATGGGGTGATCATTAAGGTTGACAACCCTAACGAAGACCCCACTACTGATTCGCCAAAATTCCACAGGCCCCAAATCCTAATTTTTTTCCTTTTGTTGCTTGTGAGTTGATGTGGGGAGTAAGGGTTGGAAACCCTAATGCCACATTTCTCTACTTTGGGCATTAAGTTACCCTAACAGGTGCATTAACAAAGTTTTTTGTAAAGAATTTCCTTTCTTTTTGAGATAGTGGAATCATACCCTCATTATAGATCTGCATGAACAGGTGCAGATGTGAAGAGCCCTTTGGACCCTACATTATGGGAAGACTCTGACTACAGAAACACAGTGCTTGTCACATTCACTCTTTAAACATTCATTCTTTACACTTTCACTCTTCACACATTCACTCTTCACACATGCACTCTTCACACGTGCACTCTTTACACATTCAGTCTTCACACATTCACTGTTTATTTTTTTATTTAATTTTGACCCCAAATTTTAAAGATAGTCATTTTATGACTGCCCATATAAACATGATAAGTAACATTTGTAGTACAGTATGTTGGCCAAAATAATTGGGCGGGCAACCTGGAGGTGAAGGAGGGGGGCAAGAAGCTGTACTGAGGATGGGCACCCCAGTCCACTTAAAGGAGAACTGCTTTGATTTCAGGGTACCTATGTGCTTGCAGCTAAGAAGAACAGTATCTGTTGCTACTACTAACAGTACTGCAAGTCTTAACCCCCCTCCTTTTTTTTTGTTTAGAACTATGGACAAAGTGTGCTGGCAATGTTCATTTCAGTTTCACACCACGTAGGTAATGGTGTGCATCTTGACCTGCCGTGAACTACAATAATTAAGAAGTGCAGTAAGCTATTATTCGTGACCCATACATAATTTTCAAAAGCTAAAACACAATATTTTACTATTAATCCATTTCAAAGTTTTAAGGATTTGAAAGTTTGGTTCTGAGCATGCTCAGTAGGGTATCATACATCTATCCAAAGAGACCCACTGAGCATGCTCAGAACTGAATTTTCAAATCCTTATGTCTTGGGAATGGCTTAATATTCTTCACCAAACCAACAAAACACACCATTCTGGGCAAGCCATTTTACCCTGAAGATTTCAGACCAAACTGTCTGGGCTGTAGGTGATGACGAAAACACAGCAAAACCACCCATTGATTCCTAAAAAATGCACTATCCAGATTTAAGAATCCACACATCTGACTGGAATGAAACTTGGAAAATCAAGAGACCTTGTCTCCCCCCCCCCCCAGATTGGGCATGCACAATTTCATGCAATTCCACTGAATGGGAGCAAAGCTGTTGAGGTGCAAAGTTAGGGGTTTAACCAGAGCCGGCCTTAGGGTATATGGCGCCCCTAGGCGAACTTGCCAGTGGCGTCCACCCCGCCTCGTGCATCAGTAAGTCAAATAACACGGATCATCTAAATTTAACAAATACAACTGCATACCAAATAAAAAAGACATGCAAGTGTACCATAACTTTTGTTGTAAATCTGAATTTAAACTGATCCAAGAAGATCATGCATAGTAATGCACCTAGCAACCTGCAGACAAATCTTTTTGGCACAATGCAGATTTTACAGGTATAAGACCTTGCATGAGTCATGTCATACTTTTAGGAGCACTGTCTCTGAGGCCAGGATGAGAGAGTAGAGACCCCCACCCCACCCCTTTGGCCTCGTACCTTACCCTCTCCTGAGTTCTTGTGTCTGACTGTGACTGAGGGTGGTTGGCCTGGGATGCAGCAGCGTGTGTGGAAGTGGCATGATGGGATGGGAGTGGGACCTAGACCAGTGTTGAGAGCCTGAGAGTGACTCAGACCACCACAATGAATTTTAATTATATTCTGTCCCCCTGCCTTGGAATGTGGCCATGACACGAGCCCGAGCCCACAGTCCAGTGAGACTAAGACCACCACCTGACCCTCCCATCTACAGCAACACAGGAGTCTCTGACTGCAGCCAGAATTGCAGTGTGTACAGGCTTTGTGAATTGTGTAAGGGACAAAAAATTAGTCTGAAGGTAGTGCATGCATTACTCACCATGGTGACCATCATTTCCAGATGGCGCCGTCCTGTAGTGAATGGTTTGGTACTCATCAACTCCAATGCTATCAAATCTGCCTGGGGGAGTAGGGCAGGGCCCCCGTGGAGGCATCCATCTTTTCAGTGCCAGTCCGGACAGGCTGTATGAGAGTGGCAGCAAGACTCAAGCTATTGAAAATTACCAGGTGAGCCCCCTTCCCAATTTGGTAGGAGGCAAAGTCATTTTTGTTTAAGCCAAAGAGTCTGTTGTGGTCCTTATTCATGAGTTATGAGTGAGACAAAGTTGTCTAAAGGTGAGTCTCACTCTTAGTGAGGTTTGACAGCACTGCCTTTGTCATGATATAGTCATACAGAGCCTGAAGATTGTAAAAGACAAGTGTGATGACAATTAGTTGCTGCTTCTTTCGCAGTATTAGCCACACTTCTTAGCCAGTAAATCTCAAACTGTGAGAAAGAATAATTGTTAAAAGAAAGTGTATATATGCTCTATAGCAGGCTAATAATTCATATTCAAAAATATAGAATGAGTTTGACACTGTATTTCTTTAATTGTAGCCTTTGTTTGGGGAAATTACCTTAAACCATATCATCATCAGCATAATAATTATGACAAGTCAAATAGCAGCCCTATCATGGTACCTACCTTTCCACTGTGTAATCATGCCAGCAGTGGGCAGCTCTGCAGCAGGGACTATCTGCACTCTGTGCCCCCTCTTCCCTCACTACTCAAGCTGTCAAGTAACCCGAAGCATCTCCCATGTCTTTCAGCTCTACACCTGCCTGGATGATGAGGACTGTACCCCGGACAAGTTTTGTTATGGATCTTGAGCTACTGCCCAGGTCTGTCTCGCCTGCAGGAAGTGAAGAAAATGCCATCTCCGCAGCACAGCACAAGCACTGAACAACAGCTGGGTTTCTGGTGGCAACATGGCGTGAGTGGCTGGTCTGACATGATCTACTAGGGAGGGGTGATGTGACGGCAATGCCGGGGTCATCAACAGATGGGACTGTCTAGTGTGTGGTGGGTGGGGCGCTTGCACACACACTACCACCGGCCCGATCCACGGTCTCACTTAATTGGCTGCTGTGATTGGTCCTTCATGCCATGCTGGGCTTGCTGGTAGCTGGATTGGGTCATGCTGCACAGCGGGGAAGGGACCGGAACACAGTTTGATACTTGACACATGCATCTGCCCCCCGAAAACGCATCAGATTTGGCAACTTTTTAAATTAACATTGTCTGTGCTCAGAAAAAAAGGAAAATAAAAAAATATATATTTAAACGTTTGGTCTCATTGGTGCCCCCTGCTACCTGGTGCCCTAGGCGACTGCCTAGTTCGCCTATCCTTAAGGCCGGCCCTGGGTTTAACATTTACAGTCTACTCAACCCTAACTATAGTGGTGCTACTGTGCCAGTATAATACAGTATGTAATTATATATATTATATATTTGCAAAATACTGTGTTAATGCAATATTTCGGGTTCAGCCTAAAGTGACAAAAGTAGGGAAATGTTTTAGGGTTTCCAATCCTAAAACCCCACCCTCACCCCTAAAGCAAATCAGGGTGCAGACTTTCTTGGGATTGTCAACCCTAATGCTCATCTCATTCTATAAACTTCTGAAACATACACACCTGTGTCCATGATATCTGAGCTGTCTTGTGTACAAAAGGAGTTATTGAAAAAGGAAAGCAAATGGATTTTAAAGTTGAATGCATTATCACCAACAGGATTAAATGAGGAATTTGATTTAACTCTGTTCCTCTAATGGTGACTCAGGAAACAACACAGACAGGTTTCTCTCTGGATTCCCTCTAGATTCTTTCCTTTTTGGCCCTTAAACAAATTTATTTTTTCTTCTTCCATTTTTGCACAATTCTGCTGACCATTTTGTGAACTGAATCTAATGAATTAATAGTACTCCCCTTATTGGTTTGGACTTTTTTTATCTCAGTGTGTAGAATAGAAAAATGGTTAAAATAAGGACCCTTGTATTGGGGTCCACTCATTAGTGGGGATCTCCAGTGTTCTCTGTAATGGAATGGATCTACGCATGGTAGAGTTTTTCTTAATTTTTACTCATGCTAACCTACAGTATGATGTTATATTAGATTTAGAGTATCAGTCTGGAGTGTATATAGGGTTGATTCCATGGGGGTATGTACATGCAAAGGGGGAAAACAAAGGTACTTTAGGCATCTTTTGAGATAAAATAGTACCTGCAGTATTCTTGTTTCAAGATAAAGTAAAATGCACTTTTTTAAGTTAAAAAAAATGTATCTGAGGATCAGTGGTGACACACACAATGAAAGAGTTGGTGAGGAGACCGGGAGCACTGCTGAAGAGTTAATTGAACCATGGTATTATCAAACAATATTCCTTGTGTGTCATGAGGGAATAGTGAATTGAATTGGGCACTGCAAAAGCAACTTAGAAATATGTAGAATAAATTAATTTGCCGGTTCGTCACAGACATGCAGGGTCTAAATTGTATAGTCAGGACTTTAAATTAGTAGTGAGTAAATGAATGGATCAGCTTTGGCATTTGGTTAAAACACAGTCAGTATTGAAGAGACATGACATAATAGAATATGTACACCCTGGAGGAGAGGAGGGATCAAGGGGATATGATTGAGATCTTCAAATATTTGAAGGGGATTAGCAAAATGGGCACAGAAGAGATATTTAAGCTGAGGAGAGGAAGGTACACAAGAGGGCATGGTCTCCGGTTGAAGGGTGGAAGATACTAGATAAAGATGAGGAGGCATTTTTTCACAGAGAGGGTGGTGAAGAAATGGAACAATCTACCTGAGGAGGTGGTATCCTGTAGGATGATGGGCAGTTTTAAAAGAGCATGGGACAGGGTGTGAGGTGGGGTAGAGGTATGAGGGGGGAGGAGGGGGGCAGCTGCAATATAAGGGTGCTAGTTATGCATTCAAGCAGACTAACTTGATAGACCTTAAGACCTATTTCTGCTGGAAGATTAATATGTTTGTAATAGGTTTTGCAGTGCTCCTGTCCTGTCACAAACAAAATGAAATGAACGTGTTGAAAGCTCAAATTTATTTTATTATGGAAAACTGTATATCAGGATACATGCACTTAAAATGGTCATCCCAAAAATGATTATATGAATTTTAAAACCATGTCTGCCCCATATTTTTCATGATGGAATGGTTCCTGCAGTGGTCTCGTTTTATCACTGATTGAGTAAAATACACATTATTATGTTCAATAATTAGACTGAAATCACTGGGGACACATATAATAAAATAGTGAGGGAGAAGATAGGGAGCACTGTTGAAGAGGTAATTGAATCATGAAACTACTGAATATTAATCCTTGAATGCCATAGAAACATAGAAACACAGACGTTGATGGCAGATAAGGACCACAAGGCCCATCCAGTCTGCCCATTTCATTTTCTGCCTTATGAATGTGCCATCAGCCTGTGCTCTGTCAATGGCCTATCTATGCGTACTCATCTGTATTGCTCCCCTATGCCTATCCTATACCTGTTTGAAGCCCTGTACTGTATTCATATGCACCACTTCCTGAGGTAGGCCGTTCCATACATCCACCACCCTCTCTGTGAAAAAGAACTTCCTCACATTACCCCTTAATCGGCCTCCCTCTAATCTCATGCTGTGTCCTCTCGTCCTGCTATTTTTCTTATATTGAAACATGTTAGACTCTTTCACCTTGTTAATGCCCTTAAGGTGTTTGAATGCCTCAATCATATCACCTTTCTCCCTCCTTTGCTCTAGGGCATACATACTGAGCTTCATTAATCTGTCCTCATATGTTTTCTGATGCAATCCCTGCACCATTTTGGTTGCCCTTCTCTGGACTGCCTCAATTTGGTTAATGTCCTTGTGAAGTTGTGGCCTCCAGTACTGCACGCAGTGCTCCAGATGGGGCCTAACCCATGTCCTGTAAAGGAGGATTATTACCTCCCTCATACGACTTGTGATACCCCTACTAATACACCCCAACATCCCCCTAGCCTTACCTACTGCTTTAATGGTCTGCTTGGATGATTTCAGGTCATCTGTGATGATGATGCCCAAGTTTCTTTCTTCCCTTATGACTGCCAGCAACTCCCCTCCCAGCCTATAGGTGGCTTCAGGGTTTCTCTTCCCTATGTGCATGATCTTGCATTTCTTTGCGTTAAACCCCAGTAGCCACTCTTCTGACCATTTTGTCAGTTTATCCAGATCTCTTCTCATTCTGCCCACCCCATCTGGATCAGCTACTCTGTTGCAGATCTTAGTGTCATCTGCAAACAGACAAACCTTACCCATCAATCTATCTGCAATGTCACTGATGAAGATATTGAAGAGGACTGGCCCCAGGACTGATCCCTGAGGTACACCACTTGTAACTTGCATCTCTTCTGACTGTATACCATTTACCACCACTCTCTGTTTTCTACCCATCAACCAGTTTGCCACCCAGTTGACCAGCTTCTGACCCATCCTGAGCCTACCCAGCTTATTAATCAATCTTCTATGTGGAACAGTATCGAAAGCTTTGCTCAAGTCAAGGTAGGTGACATCAACTAGCTCTAGGGTATACATACTGAACTCCATTAATCTGTACTCATATGTTTTCTGATGCAGTCCCTGCATCATTTTGGTTGCCCTTCTCTGGACTGCTCCCCCTTGGTCCACCACTCTGGTTACCCAGTCAAAGAAACCAATCAGATTAGTTTGACAGGACCTTCCTGTTGTAAACCCATGCTGTCTTGGATCCTGTGCTCCTATGGATTCCAGGTGTTGCACTATCCTTTCCTTAAGGAATGCCTCCATAATCTTGCCCACTACTGAGGTAAGACGGACTGGTCTGTAGTTCCCTGCCTTCTCCCTGCTACCACTCTTGAGCAGTGGGATCACATGAGCCCTCTTCCAGTCTTCTGGGAACTCTTCTGTGCTCAGAGACTCACTAAACAGTTCTGATAATGGCTTTGCTAGTTCTAACCTTAGCTCCTTTAGTACCCTGGGATTTATGCCATCAGGTCCCATTGCATTGTCCACCTGAGCTTATTGAGCTCTTGTAGGACCCTTCCCCTGTAGGACATCTCCCTTCCCCTGTGTCCAAGGTGCTGAGTTGTGGGCCCCGCCCTACCTTCTTTTCAGTAAATGCTGTGCAGAAGTATCTATTTAGGATAGATGCTTTTACATGATCCTCCTCCTCACACACACCCTTATCCCCTTTGCTCTTAGCAATACCCCCTCTAGACTTTCTCCTTCCACTAATGTATCTATAGAAAGTCTTGTCACCTTCTTTTACTGTTTGTGCTAGTGTTTCCTCGGTTTGGGCCTTTGCCTGTCTTACTGCCTTCACTGCTTCCCTTAGGGAAGTTTGGTATGACTCCCTATCATCATCCCACTGCATTCCCTTATATTTCCTGAAGGTCAGCCTTTTGGCTCTGACCTTTTCTGCTACTGGTTTTGAGAACCAAAGTGGTTTCCTTCTGCTTTTGCACTTCCTTTTCTCTCTAACACAGTGGGATTTTGCTCCAAGTACTGCATCCTTAATACTTGCCCACTTTGCCTGTACCCCTTGTCTGTATTTTTTTTTGCCAGGCTAGTTTAACTCTGTTGGCCATCTTAACAAAGTCAGGTCTTCTGAAGTCCCATATTTTTGCTTTTTGCTTTGGAATGCAATGATTTAGTTCTAGTGGCCAAACTGAACCATACCATGTGAAGGTCACTGATCCCCAGGTGACCTTCTACCTGGGGATCAGTGATCCTTTCCCTATTAGTCAGTACTAGATCTAGGATAGCCCTGTCTCTTGTGGGTTGTTGTACCAGTTTTTTGAGGTCCTCCCCCTGCAGGGAATTCACTATGTGTCTAGTTCTGGCAGATGTTCCTACTGGTATTGACCAAGCTGTACCCAGTATGTTGAAGTCTCCCATTATCAGAACCTCCCCTTTAGCTATCTTGTTTTGTATATCTTCTAACAGTAATGTGTCTATGTCCTCCCCCTGGTCTGGAGGCCTGTAGTCAACCCCAGTTCGTATGACTGTCCCATTTCCTGTTTCCAGGGTGACCCACAGTTCTTCTGGCTCCTTATTTGTATTCTGAATTTCTGTAGCTTTGATGTTTTCATTGACATAAAGGGCCACTCCACCCACCCTTTTCCACCTCGGTCTCTTCTGAACAGTACATAGCCAGGTACTGAGGTCTTCCAAGTGGGGTTACTAGTAAACCATGTCTCACTAATGGCTACTATGTCCAGTTTAGCCTCTGTCATTATTGCCTGCAGGTCTGGGATCTTGTCTCCCAGACTGCGAGCATTTGCGTACATGATTTTCCATTGGCCAGATTTGGGTGTGTTAGTTGTTGGGTGAGTTCTGGCATTCCCCCTGTGTGTCGTATGGGGAACCAGACCTTTTTCCTTACCTGGTGATGCAAATGAACTACAAACACGCTGAATTCCTCTATGACCACTAGCTGAGGGTGGAGGGGTGTTCTTCCATTTGACGTATCGGGTGCTGCACTTCTCTCCCAATTTGCTAGTTTAAATATTCTGCGAAGAAGTCAAACTTCTGCCCCAATGCACTGACTCCCTCCTTAATCAGATGCAGTCAAACAAATTGAAAGAACTTTCACTCCCCAAACTGTTGCCAGTTCCCTACAGATTTGTGTCCTTTTTCCTGGCACCAGCCCTTCAGCCACATGTTTAGCTCCCCTATCTACCCTTCTCTGACCTTCTGTCCATCTGCCCCCCTCTCCCAGACTGGCAGGATCTCAGAGAAGGAGATGCCAGATGAAATGGATGATAGTTTGTCACCCAACCTGGTCAGGTGTACCTTGGTCTCCACAACTGACTGGCTGGTGAAATCGTAGTCCCTATGCGTACCAGGACGTCAATGTATTCTCCTGCTTCCTGTACAGTTTTAGCAAAGCGATCAGTGTGGTCAGTGTCTCTCCATGCTGATGTACCTGGGAGACATCTGACCATTATCCCTGTCCTGAGGGAACAGCAAATTGAACTGGGCACAGCAAGAGCAGTCCAGTAGAAATATGTAGAATTAATTACTTTACCTGATATTCACAAACATAAAGGGTCTAAATTGTATATCTGGGATATTAAAATCTATAGAAATGAAATGAATGGACCCACTTTAGCATTTAGTTAAAACTCAGTTAATACTGAGGAGACAGGACATAATAGACTTGTTTTTGTAGTGCTCCTGTTCTATCACAAACAAAATGAAACAAACATTTTGAAAGCCTAAAATTAATTTTATATCTAGACTAGTTTTTGCAGTGCTCCTGTCCTGTCACCAACACAATGAAACAAAACATTTTGAAAGCTTAAAATTACTGTAATCTGATAATGAGAAATTAAGTACCAGTATACAAGTACTAAAAATGGTCATCCTGAAAAGATTACATACATTTTAAAACTTCACCCCCCCCCATTTACCATACACCTCATTGATTGAAATATCCATCCTTTTAGAATAACTATGAATTCATTATAGTATATTATGGGATCTTTGTGGAGTTAGAAAAATCTGGTGGATCTGTAGTACTATATGCAATATTAATTTAACCTGCTGTAAAGTATTGGAGAATTTGTGTTTTTCTCATACATCAGTTTGCATAGTATACAGGAGAATTAAATTTGTTGTATGGGATGCTCCTCTCACCAATATTAAATCCATGGAGGATTTTCTAATCTATAATACAGAATAAGTGAAAATCATCAAAGAATCTGGGGTCAATTAAGGAAAAGGAATTTAAAGAGTGGTTAGAAGAATATGCCAGCATTACCTCAATGCAGTGGCAGGTGGAGCCTCAATGCACTGGGGTTTCTGTCTATTCCTGACTGCAAATATTATTTTAAGTGGTGATGGTTTAACATGCAAAAAGTGGTAAAAATAAAATTATGGATTTTTCACAATATCACCTTGGTCCATGAGTGTCACATCATTTCTGCAACATACATAAAGGGATGGGAAAGGGGTGCATCACTAGACACCAGGGGAACAGTGGCTCATTGTTCTCACTGCAGCCTGCAGCATAAGTTCCAGCTTTGGTTGAGCTGTGTCATCAGTGTCAGTGGCTCAGTAGGTAGCACACTTGCCTCTGAGGCTGGGAGATCAGAGGGCTATGGGTTCAGTTCCCACATCTGGCACTTAGGTTAATATCCCAGTACTGACACTGTAATGAAGCATGAGAGGGGTGCTGCACTTCTGAGGTGCTGTCTTTCGGATGAGACATTAAACCGAGGTCCCATCTGCCTGGACTGGTGGTAGTTCAGGTGGATGTTAAAGATCCCATGGCACTTATCGAAAAGAGTAGGGAAATTTCCCCAGTGTCCTGGCCAAATTTCTCTCATTCACTAAAAATACCACCAACTGCTTAATCTGGTTCAAGGTCAGTTGGCATTCATCTGTATCCGCCTCCCCAAGGTCATGCCTGAAAATAGGCAGGATTTGTCTAGTGCACTTATCCTGTCAACAAAAACTAACTAACTAAATAAATAAAGTCAAGAAAGTCCTGCTATTCTCATACAGTGAACATCGGTGGATGGCTCCTCTCAGTAGGCTGGGCACCCTGGATTTTGGGTGCCCAGAAAACATATTTCTGCCACTTTTGAAAAAAAAAACACACCAGAATCTAGCTAAATGGGCCCTATTTAGCTAGGTTCAGGTGTTTTTCCTTTTAAAAGTACAATATTTTATGTACTTTAAATGTCTGTAAATTTAAGCAGTAAAAAAAAAAATGGTGGACATACAAAAAAGATTTCTTCCTCCCGTAAAAGGATTGGCCCCATATCAAAAAGGATTCTTTTCTCGTTTCATACAGCTATCTTGAAGTGCTTACTGAGCATACTTAGAGCCCCAAATTTAAAATTTCATAACTTTGCAATGGATTAATATTTTTTCACCGAACTAGTGAAAGGCACATCTGTGGGCCTAGCCCTTTCTACCCTGAAAATTTCAGACCAAAATTTCAAACTGTCTGGGCAAAAGGCAATGCCAAAATAAGGAAACAAAAACAGAAATTTGTTTACATTTTTGCACTATCCACATCTCAAAAGCCACACATTCCACTAGAAATTTAGCACGTCAAGAGACCTACCCCACCAAACTGTGCATGCAAAATTTTGAGCAAATCCGTTAAATGGTTGCAAAGATATTGAAGTGCAAAAATTGGGGTTTAACATTAAACTACCTGCTCAGCCCTACATATGTGGGTGCTACCGTGCCCCATAATATAAATGTAGTAATATTTTTGCCTCCATTCAATGGAATTGCAGGAAATATTGCATGCAGAGTATGATGGCAAGGTATCTTGATTTGTCAAGTTTATTCCAGCCAGATGTGTGGTCTCCAGATAGTGATCCAGATAGTGTGTTTTTAAGAAAAAAAAATTGTTGTTTTTTTGTCATCACCTACAACCCAGATGGTTTAGAATTTTGGTCTGAAATTCAGGGTAGAAATGGCTTGCCCCAGAATGGTGCCTTTCATTGATTTGGAGAAAAAATATTAATCTGTTCCCAAGCTATAAGGATTTGAAATTTTGATTCTGAGCATGCTCAGTAGGGTATCAAACGTCTATCCAAAAGACCCTATTGAGCATACTCAGAACTGAAATTTCCTGCCTCCCCTCCTCTATGTCCACTCTCCCACATATCTTGATAACATCTGTGAATAGGCATATTTTAGTTTTATCCCATCCACTATGTCACCAATAAAAAAATGTTAAATAACACTGGCCTGAGTACGGAGCTCTGTGGGATCCCACTGGTCTCAGGTCTAGACTTTAACAATTCCTCCCTGACAATCACCATCTGATTTCTGTCCTGCAACCAATTCTGGACCCATCTCACCAGTTTCTCCCTTACTCCCAGGTTCCTCAGTCCCTCAGTTTATTAAGCATCATTCCATGCAGCATGGAGTTGAAGACCTTGCTGAAGTCCAGATGCAGGACATCCACCACCTGGCCCTTATCCAATGCCCTTGAGACCCAATTGAAAAAGTCAATCAGATTAGTCTGGTATGATCTCCCTGAGACAAAAATATGCTGCTTTTCATGCTGGAGACCATGTATTTCCAGAAAGCTCACCAGTCTGTCTTTGAGAATGGTCTCCCTTAGTTTACCTACAATAGAGGTGAGGCTGACTGGTCTTTAATTACCAGGTTCATCTCTGGGGCTGCTCTTGTGGAGAGGCACCACATGTGCCTTTCTCCAGTCCTGGGGCACTTTCCCTATCTCCAGAGAGGTGTTAAACAGGTCCATCAGGGTACCTGCCAGGACCTCCGCAAATTCCTTTAGGACTCTCAGGTGTACACCATATGGTCCAGAAGCCTTGTCCACCAGAAGGGCAATGAGACCCTTCAAAACCCTATCCTCCTGTATTTTCCTATCAATTTCTACCCCTTCCTCCTGCTGAGTCCTTATTCTCCCCAGAAGCACATGTCCATCTCTTTCTCTAGTAAAGACCAAGCTGAAGTACTCATTCAGTGCCTCTGCCTGCTCCACACTACTTTCTGCCCATTCCCCCCTCTCTCTCTTAATCCCATATATCCCATCCTAACAACTTCATTGCTCTTTTGTATACCTGAAGAAATCAGTTTCCCCTTCCCTAATCCCCTGTGCCAGCCTTAGTTCTCTAGCTGCCTTGATCCCCTGGCCTACCTCTCTGGATTTCTCTGAGTAGTCCTCCCTGTCTTCCTTTCTCCTAGTACTTTTGTACTTATGAAAGGCTGCTCTCTTCTTCCTCACTTTCACTGCCACCTCTTTGATGAACTAGCTTGGTCTTTTGGTCCTTGATTTCTAACTCTGGGTCTTTGCACACGTATTTGTGGCCTCAATCAGAACCAACCTAATAATGGACCATTTCTGATCTGTATCCATCTCCTGACTGATTTGGCCAGGTGCCCTTTTTGGACATCCCTCATCATACCAAAGTCTGCTTTACTGAAGTCCACCACCCTCGTCTTAGTCCAGGCTGATTCTTTCCCATTTTGAGATAGAACCACACTATGTGGTGGTTGCTGCCTGCAAATGGATCCTCCACTACTATATCCTGAGCATGTTCACCTTCCAACAGCACCAGGTCCAGAATGGTGTCATCCCTGGTTGGTTTAGTGACTCCCTGTACCAGAAACACTTCTGGAAAGCCTCCAAGAAGACCTGTTCCCTGGCACAGGAGTTAGCTGGGATTTCCCAGTCTACTCCAGGCAGATTGAAGTCTCCTGTTATACTGATGTTCTCCTTACTACTTAGCTTATGTATCTTCTCCCCCAGCTCCCTGTCCATCTCTTCATCTTGTGAGGGTGGTCTGTACATCACCCCCAATCTAATCTTCCTTCCCTTGGCATCATGCAGCTAGACTCATAAGGACTCAGTCCTCCCTCCTCCTACACCCAATATATCCTTGTGCATGACACAGCCAAGGAGTTTAATGGCCAGAACTACTAACTGCACCAAAGTAAAAGATCACTGCATGGGTTTCAAACTGAACACCACCAAAGTAAACATCCCCTGAGAAAATTTATACATTAGAAATGTATGCATTTATTTTATTTCCTTGAAAATCAAAATGATGGCACATAACCACAAAATACTTAAAAGCAACTTTCCACGTGTACATATTTTTTTATTTAATGTAGCTTCACAAATTGCAGATTGCTGTTCTGTAACAACATTGCAAAACAGACTTGTGAATTTCTCAACTGGCAAGTCAGGTCTAGAAAAAAAATGATGTATCTTTGTTTAGGACATCTTTCCACAGTTCTATGACATTGTTCAAAGTGGTAGTGATCTGATATAGTTGCCTGCAACAAATCTACAGTTTGAACACCTTTAGTGCCAAGAGTATCAATCAATGCTAGAACAACAACAATAAAAAAACCTCTAGCTCATCTTGTTGTTGATTAATAGTAAATGTACTATGAAGGTGATATATTGAGATAGCCATTTGCACATTAGTACAGCTGTGAATTTGATCTTTCTGGGAAGTCACTAGAGAGATCAAATTTCTCATTGCATTCACCATCATTTTATTCTGTGCCTGACTGATAACTTGCACACAAGCTCAAGATACAGAAGCACTTGAACAATACTATTAACATGACAATTGATGCCATTCGTATTTTCAAATGCTGGTGAAAGAACTGTTTGTACTTATGTTTATGCTTCTTCAGACAGCTGTACAGTAACAGTTTCATCAGTCCTAATTCCAGTCTCCTGTACAGAAACCTTCTGTGGTATTGAAGCAAGCTTATCTAAAACCTTCTTATCAGGTGATCCTGATAGTTTAGAATCATAGGCAGATGAGCCCACTAAAGATGCCTCAGATGACTACTCCATGACACACATTGTCTCTATTCTGATTTTAGACGTGTCTAGCTTGATGAGATGTAGCCTATCCTGAGCACATACTGCAGACAGAGCTACATAATATAGCTCCTCCCTGATGAGAAAGGAAAATGGGGACAGCCATCCGAACAGGTGTGGTCTATAGACCACCAGGCCAGGAGGAAGAAACAGAAAGGGAGCTGATGCTAGCCATCCAAAGGATGGCAGACAAGGGTGAGGTAGTACTGGTTGGAGACTTCAATACTCCAGATGTGGACTGGAGCATCCCAGCAGCAGCATCAACTAGGAGCAGATTTATCCTGGACTCCCTTCAGGGTGCCTTCCTCAAGCAACTGGTCATGGAACCAACTTGTCAGAAGGCAATACTGGACCTTGTGCTCACAAACAGGGACAGTGTGATGGGGGTAACAGTGGGGAGCACCTGGGAAACAGTGACCACCAGTCATTGTGGTTTGAAATCACAGAAAGAGCAGAACCAAACCACACAAAAACACTTATACTGGATTTTAGGGGGGCAGACTTTGGGAAAATGGGGAGATATTTGAAAGAGGCATTAAGGGGAATGGGACAGGAATCAGGGGTTGAGGAACAGTGGGCAGTATTTAAAATGGGGATTACAAGAACAACAGAAGTATGCATTGAGCAGGTTAGCAAGAGGAAAAGGAAGATGAGACCATTATGGTTTTCCAAAGAGGTAGCAAAGAAAGTGAAAGCCAAAAAGATTGCATTCAGGCAATACAAAAAGACACAGGCAGAAGGGGATAGGGAGAAGTACCAGGAGAAGCAAAGGGGGGCAGGGAGGTCAGTAAGGGAAGCCAAAGCTCAGACAGAAGAACACATTGCAAAATCAGTGGATAGGGGACAAAACCTTTACAGGTACATAAGGAAAAAGAAAGACAAAGGGAGGGATAGTGAGACTGAAGGGAGAGGATGGGGCTACGGAGGATGACAACAGTAAAGCTGACATATTGAACAGGTATTTCTGCTCAGTCTTTACTGAGGAAGAGGAGGGTAATGGGTCTGAAGGGAGTACAAGAGGTGAGAATGGTGCAGAAATGGACACAAGTCCCTTTACACGAGAAAGGGTCCTGAAGGAACTGGAAGTAATAAGAGCTGATAAAGCAATGGGGGCCAGATGGGGTGCACCCCAGGGTCCTTAAAGAACTAAGAGAGGTGGTGGCTGAACCTCTGGCTATCCTGTTTAGCCGATCACTGGAAACAGGGGAGGTACCCAAAGACTGGAGGACAGCAGATGTAGTCCCCTTATACAAAAGTGGGAACAAAGAGGAAGCAGGGAACTACAGACCAGTCAGCCTCACCTCGGTAGTGGGGAAGATCATGGAAGCACTACTGAAGGAGAGATTGGTGGAACATCTGGTTGTCAATGGACTACAGGACCCAAGGCAGCATGGTTTCACAAGGGAGGTCATGTCAGACCAACCTCATTGAATTTTTGACTGGTGACTAGGGAGGTGGATCAGGGAGGGCAGTGGACATGGCCTATCTGGACTTCAGCAAGGCCTTTGACACTGTGCCACATAGAAGACTATTACACAAACTGGGGAATATGGGTGTGGGCTGACAGTAGTGTGGTGGGTAGGTAACTGGCTGGGTGGCAGGACACAGAGGGTGGTGGTAAATGGCTGTCACCCACAGAGGGAAGAGTGACCAGTGGGTACCACAGGGATCAGTGCTGGGACCGGTCCTCTTCAACATCTTCATCAGTGACATTGTGCAGGACCTAGAAGGCAGAATTTCACTGTTCGCTGATGACACAAAGCTCTGTAACAGAGTAGACACACCAGAGGGTGTAGACCGAATGAGAAGCGACCTGCAGAAACTTGAAGAATGGTCAGGGGTTTGGCAGTTGAAATTCAATTCAAAGAAGTTCAAGATAATGCATATGGGGCACAAAAACCCTGGCACAATATATCAGTTGGGGGGTGAGGATATAGCATGCACCAAGCAGGAAAGGGATCTTGGGGTTGTCATCTCTGATGACCCTCAAGGTAGGGAAACAGTGTGACAAGGCAGCAGGTAAAGCAATAGGATGCTGGGATGTATAGGCAGGGACATCACCAGCAGGAAAAGGGAGGTCATAATTCCACTATACAAGACACTAGTGAGGCCCCACCTGGAGTACTGTGTACAGTTCTGGGAGACCATACCTACGTAAGGACATAGACAGGGTAGAGAAGGTTCAGAGGAGGGCAACAAAGATGGTGCATGGATTGTATCACAAGTCCTATGAAGACAGGTTGAAGGAACTGAACATGTGCTCCTGGAGGAGAGGAGAGAGAGGGATATGATAGAGACATACAAGTATCTTACAGGAGGAACAGAGTGCAGGAAAACACTATTTTAAGCAAAAAGATGTTCCAGGACTAGAGGGCATGGGATGAAGTTGGAGGAGGACGATTCAGAGGAAACATGAGAAAGAATTTCTTCACAGAACGGGTGGTGGACAAGTGGAACACCCTGCCAGAGGAAGTGGTGGGGGCTGAAACAAACACGGGATTTAAGAATGCATGGGATAGACATAAAGGAATTCTGGAGGTCAGGGGTAAGGGGTAAGGGGCAACAGACTTCTAGGAAAACAAACTGAACTTACAATTTCAAATGGGCAGACTGGGTGGGCCATAGGCCCTTATCTGCCGACACTGTCTATGTATCTATGTATCTATGTAACATGGACACTGATTGCAGAACATATACAGACTACATCCTGGCAATCTCATATATCAACAGATTTTATGATTGTAGAATTAGATTGTGATTTCAGCAGACTTTCCTTGCTAGGCACAGGGTACGTCCCTGGAGGAGCATATGTTCTGGACCTAGCACTTAGAGATACCAACGCCTCCTTACCCCAAGATTGTTCTTCTTTCTAGGGCATGAAGACTTTGCCACCACATATTAGTAAACTTTTCTACTTCCCCAATCACACTTAGCTATACTTTTCAAATTTTATGCACTCTAGTAAGTTAGCTGTCCAGTATGTAGTGGGTAGGGAGAGGCTTTTCCCCCAGTGTTGTGGCAAGGTTTTTTGGCATTCACCAGTGCCAGGTGCCAGAGGGGTTCCTTTTTTGTGTGAAATGGGTCATAATTCATTTCTGCTCCCAGCAATAGCTCCAGTAGGGAGTTGGGGAGAGGCACCAACAGAACTCTTTCCATAATATTATGTACCTTGCTCCAGTAGGAGCAGATCTTGGGGCAGCTCCTAATCATCTAACCAAATGTACCATCAGTGCACTGGCATTTGGGGCAGGTGGAATTTACTTACAGGCTCATTCTGAGGAGCTTAGCTGGAGGGATGTAAGTCCTGTAGAGGATATTGTACTATAGTTGCCAAAGTCTATTTGCCTGTGCACGAGGTCACATGTCGTGTTGCCACTTTCCAAATTTCTGGAGATATTTTTGTTTCTAGATCCTCCCTTCAGGCTACTCTGTAGTCATCATTTTTTGGTGCCTCTCCCCCTCACCAGTTTATAATATGCTTACAATGGCTTTGATCCCTGTTACAGGGTGACTAAAATGTTTTTTCACTGGTGAGAGTACAGTCTTTGCTCCTCTCTCCATACGTTATTTCAACAATTCTCAGACACACAGCTGGACAAAGCAGGAGCTGGATGGCAAATTGCAATTGTCTCTGAAGGTCACATACGAGGCCACTACCCTCCTTCTGTAAGGTCCTCTATCTTTTCCAGCCCTAATTTGTCTCACTCCTTCTACCCTTGGTGCACAAAGACAGTATCTCCCATTTGGCCTTTAAAGAGAGAGAGGTTAGAGCTGCCAGTGGTGATATACTTTTTTTGTGCCCACCGTATTTATGGGCCTGTAGCCGCACATTATTTTTAAGTCTAGTAAATGGGTTCTTGATGTCCTGGTAGGACCTCCTTAACAGAGTGGGGCTCAGATGTGTCCCAAGGGTAGAGGCCTCCCCCAGTTCATGCACCTTTATTGCTTCCAAGCAGGTCACTCCTTCCCTAACTTTCTCCCTAGGAGAGTCACCTGTGCTGCCCAGTAGTAGTGCTGAATGTGTGAGAGAGTGTCCCCCTTCTTTTATTTGTTCCTGTAAGGTAGCCACTCTAATTCTATCAGGTTCCCTTCCACATAAATTGGTGAAAAGACCTGTTAACTGTTCTGAGGAAATTTTGGAGTAGCTTGACTGGTATGGCTTGCAGGAAGTACTGTAGCCCTTGGGAACACATGCCTTTTTAGGGTATTTAAAAGTGATAGTGGGAATGAGGTCCATTGGTCTATGTCTTCCTTTATTTGTTCACTAGAATGGGGATTAGATTCATACAGTTTGGATAGCTTCCTAGGTAAGTTGTTTCCCAGGCATTTTAAACTGTCAACCACTTTTAGGTTTAGGTTGGATACAGTGTGACTGCTCATTGGCTTTTTACCCAGGTGCAGCATCTTGTTCTTCCCACAATTAATTCTGTATCCTAACAAAGCACCACACTCAGAGAGCAGTTTAGCAGTTTTGGGGAAAGCGACTCTTGGGTTCCTGGCATATAACAGCAAGATCATCTGCTAAAAGTGATACTTTGTGTTCCTGCCCCCCCCCCACACACCCTAAGCCCCTCTGTCTGTGTTATTTCTGATTGCTTCTACCAGAGGTTTCAGGGACAATATGTAGATAAGAGGAGACAGGGGGCAACTTTGGCATGTTCCCCACTGAGTTCGAATGGTTGAGTCATCCCACCATTGATTATAATCTTGGCTGGAGGGTGGTTGTACAGAATCTGGACACAACCCCTGGACCTTGCACCATGCCAAAGTGCTTCAAGGTGTTATGCAAGTACCCTCACTCCATATGGTCAAAAATCTTTTTGGCATCCAGTGTCAAAATACCTGCTGGCTCCCCCCAGCCCCTCCGGCTCTACACTACATTTAGAGTTCTCCTAATGTTTCCTTTCCCATGCCTCCCTTTTATGAACACAGACTGGTCTGGATGGATCACAGGTGGCAGGATTTTATCACATCTGTTGCCATTACGTTTGCCATAATTTTGTAGTCTGCAGTGAGCAGGCAGATATGGTAGCAGGAGGAACACAGCAAAGAATCCTTCCCTTTCTTGAGCAGTACTGTTATGGTCACTGACTATGTGAGGGGGGCAACATGCCGATCAACAGACACTCCATGAGCATCTCCATGAAGGGACACTGTGGTTCTTTCCTGAATACCTTACAGAAATCTATAGGTAACCTATCTGGGCCAGAAGCTTTCCATCCCACCAGGCTTTTGATGGCCGCTTCTGTTTCTACTCCTGTAAGTGTAATATCCAGCTCCTTTTTACATACAAACATACAACTGAGCAAGCAGAAAAAGGCCTTGCAGTCTATCATGTCTGCTCAAGTTTGCAGATCCCTCAGTGTCTACAAAGGATCTGCCCCTCCTCATTATCCATTCCTCCTTTTCCATTGATGTCTCCTATTGCCCTGCCCTCTTCAGTGCAACTTTCCCTTTTACTCTGTCCCAGTGTCTCTGGAAGCTCTCCACAGACTTCAGGGAGATAACTCCCTCTAGCATGTCGTTCCATGTCACTACCACCCTGTCAGTGAAAAAGTGTCTCCTAATTTCCCTCTTGAATCCCCCTTCACCAGCTTAAGGCAGTGCCCCTAGTGATCCTGTTCCCTCTAAGACTGAAGAAACCTTCAGAGCTCACTTTGTTGAAAACATTATGGTATTTAAAAATTCAATCATGCCACCCCCTCTCTTCTATCCTACAGGGAGTACGTGTTGAGATCTCTGGGCCTCTCCTTATATCATCTGCCTTGCTGTCCCTGGATCATCTTGGTTGTCCTTCTCTGGACTGTTTCCAGCAGGTTGATGCCTTTCTTTAGGTAAGAGTACCTGTACTGCACACTGTATTTAAGATGTGGCTGAAGCAGTGATCTGTACTGTGGCAAAATGACCTCCACTCTCCTGCTGGTTATATCCCTGGCTACAGAGCCCAGCATTGGAGTTGTTTTTGTTGCCACTCTCCTGCAGTGTGCTGAGTGCTTTACAGCATGCATAATGATCACTCCCAAGTATTTCTCCTCTTCTGATTTAGTAATGTGCACACCTCCCAGGCAGTATTTAGCCTTTCAGTTCTTCACCACCAAGTGTGTTACCTTAAACTTTTTGGCACTGAATCCCAGTTGTCAAATACCTGACCACCTCTTCAGTTTGGCTAGGTCTTCTGTAATATCCTGTTTCCCCTTTTCCAGGTACACTGCCCCACAGACATTTGTGTCATCCAAAAACAGGCATATCTTTCCTTTTATCCTGTCTGTAATGTTGCTGATGAATATGTTAAATACAGTAGAAGCTGCTTAATAGGGATACCCTGGTGGTGGGCTTTTTGTCCCCATTAAGTGGCCATTCCATTTAACAGAAGTCACATTTGAGCTCCCCCAATCACTAGTGCTGCAATTTAATGAGCTTCATTATAAAGGGGAGGGGGGCCTCATGGGCTACAGCTATGGCTACTTACCACCGCTCCCATCCTTTACAGTCTTTCTGGTGATGGTGTGGTGCTTGGGTGGGGTAGCCAAGTGGGTTGATACTCATTAACTTATGAGCACGGAGAGAGGTGGCAGATGAGAGAGAGAGAGAGAGAAAGAGAGACAGTGCTGCAGCTTTCTTGAATGCCGAGAGAGCGTATTGACACACTAGCAAGCATGGAGAAAGAGAGGGAGAGAGCAGAGACTGAGAGGGATTTGAGATGAGAGACTGTATCAGCTCCTGTTTAGCTTTTTGTCAGTATCTCTCTCATTTCTGTTCGCAAAAGTAATGTGGCATTTACGAGCATGGAGGGGGGGGCTGGTGAGCGAGGGAGAGAGAGCTGCAGCATCCTTTATTTTTTCTTAGAGTCAGTTGCCAGCTTATTCGCAAAATTCAGTGTCTCTCATGCTTCTGTTTGCAAAAGTAATGTGGCACAGTGCCTCTCTTTTTAGCTTATTGTCAGTGTCTCTCTCATTTCTGTTCACTAAAGTAATGTGGCACTTACGAGCATGGAGAGAGAGGGGCAGGTCAGCGAGAAAGAGAGAGAGAGAGAGGTGCGGCATCCTTTATTTTCTTAGTGTTCATTGGCAGCTCATTCACAAAAGTCAATGTCTCTCATGCTAGAAGCTATACAGAACAGTGGTTCAGTGGGGGATAAGTGTTAAGCAGGTGGCAAACCCACCTACTTGACACTCAGTTGGAGAACTTAACAGTGAACTGACTAGTCAGTCAGTTTAGCCAGGGTGAGAATGAGTAGCTAAATGGGGTTAAAGAGACAGAATCGTCCCAATTAAATGGCTACCGTGTCCCCTATAAACAGAAGCTGGCATCATTGAAATGAATGTCCACTTAATCGGTGGCTGGCAGGACATCCCAGTAAAGCAGGTGTCCTGATTATCGGCATCCCAATTAAGTGGCTTCTATTGTAACACCAGACCGAGCACAAAGCCCTGTGGGAACCTACTAGTAATTGATCTAGCATCTGAGGACTGCCCCCAGGCCACTACCCTCTGACTTCTGTCATGCAGCCAGTTTCTAACCTACATAGTCAATTTTGGCCCTACCCCCAGGTTCTTTCAACTTTCTAATTAATTTCCTGTGGGGAACAGAGTCAAAGACTTTACTGAAATACAGATACAGGATGTCCACTGCTTGATCCCTGTCCACTGTCCTGGTTACCTAGCAAAGAAATCAATCAGGTTGGTCTGGCAGGACTGTCCTGATATGAACCCATTCTGCCTCTCATCTTGGAGCCCATTTTCTTCCAGAAAGCTTACCAGTCTTTCTTTCGGTGGGGTTACCATGAGCTTTCCCACTATCAAGGTCAGACTAACTAGCCGATAGATACCAGGGTCATCCCTTGGCCCATTCTTGTGAAGTGGGACTACATGAACAGCCCTCCAATCCAGGGATACTTCCTCATCTCCAGATACGTGTTTAACAGATCCACCAGGGGGCTCACCAGCACATCTGCCAACTCCTTCAGCACCTTTGGGTGTATGCGCTATGGTCCCAGGAACTTGACTACCTTTAGGGCCTTTAAGTCTTTTCCCACCCTGTCAATTTCAGTCTTCCTGTCTGTGGCCCCTCCCACCCAATCTTCTCCCCCCCTTCTTCCCCTGGGGTACTGTGCCATCCTTCTTCTTACTGAAGACTGAACAGAAATATTTGCTAAGTACTTCTGCTTTTCCCTCATTAACCCCTGCCCACCCCCTCTTTCAACCTCACTATCCCATCCTTGATATCCTGCTTCTCCCTGATGTACTGATGTACTGGAAGAAGGCCTTCTCCCTAATTTTTATCCCCTCTGCCAGCTGCACCTGTTTCTTGGCCTTGGCCAATTATACTACCCTATCCACCTCCTTTGCCTTAGTAGAGTACTCCTCCCTGTCTCCATCCTTCTGAGTGCATTTATACTTCCTGAAGGCTATCTTCTTACTCCTTACTGCCTGGGATACCTCTTATCAAACTAGCTTGGCTTTAGATGTTTTGCTCTTTATTTCAGCATACTTGTTAGTGACTGCTAACTGCCCTCCTTGATAATGACCCATTTCTGGTCTACCGCCTTTTCCTTTTTTTTCTGCTCACTTAAAATGGCTTTACAGGGGATTTTTTGAGGAAGACTGTTATCTTCTGTTCTCTGTGTAGCATTCAGACTTGTTCAGTTTCTTGTATTACTGGTAGAATTCACCCTTAATTTCTCCTGAATTTGTTGTTGTGTTCCTCCCTCCTTACATACTTTGGGGACATGCCTTCGGTTTCCCTGCCAGCCATTTGCCTGCCTTGTCCTGCTCATAGTATGCCCATACTCTGACTAAAATTATTTGCCTCTCAATTGCTTTTTTGCTTATTGTATTGTATTACATCTTTTTGAAGGGATTGGTATCCCCCAGGCACAGGGTTCAGCCTGTTGCTGTTCTCAAACTTTGCAATTTGTCCCTCTAGTTCTCACATTTTCTCTCTACTCTCTTTATTTTTATGGTGGGCAAATAAAATTATTTAGCCCCTGAGATACGGCTTCAGGGCTTCCCATGTTGCTAGTTCTTAGGTTGCCGCTATTGTTTGTTAGATAGGTAATCCTTTCTCCATTTAGCGATGTGGTCTACAAAATCTTGCTTTTTTAATGAAGTTGCATCTGGCCTCCAAGGTCATGAGGGTGGCTGCTTACACCCCTACCCCACTCCAACCCTAAGATCAAAGGTGCATGGTCTGAGGCTGTGATTAGGAATTGACTGATCTCTTCCACCCCCTGCAGATCCTCTTGATGTACTAATACCAGGTCTATCTGCATGTAGGATCTGTGGGTGTGGGAATAGAATGTGCAGTCCATCAAAGTGGGGTTCCTGACCCTTCAAACTTCTACCAAACTATGGTCACTCAGCAGAGGCCTTAGGGTACAGGTGTTCTTCAAGAGTTTATAAGGGTTGCTTGAAGACCTGCCCAGGATTCCATCCAATGCACATTTGGCATCCCACCGAGATCCACTCCCCCTCAAATTCCAACATCTCTACTGATAGCTAGATATGGAATTATATCATGTCAGACTTGGGCCTATAGAAGGATCCCACTGCATATTTTTTACCTGATGTGAGCAGCAGCTGCAGTAGAGTTTAACGATCCCCCAGGTTAACCACAGACTTAATTACTGACATGTGAAGATGAGGCCAGCTCACACTAAAGTTCCCCTTGTTTTTGAATTAAAGCAGGATCCTACCCAAACCACTAACTCACAATGTTTTGCTATGTGTTGTATCTCAGTGGGTGTGGCAGGGGTTTCTTGGAGACACAATATATCTGATTTCTGCCTTTTGATAGCACCCAGTAGATTTTTCCTTTTGATAATGCTTTTAAAGCCACTGGCATTCCATGACAGGGAGTCATTAAATGAAGGGAGGTGGACACTAGTCCTTTTACAGAGGAGAGAATCCTCAAGGAACTAGCACAACTAAAAGTGGACAAAGCAATGAGGCCTGACCAGGTACACCCTAGAGTACTGAGGGAGCTCAATGAGGTGCTGGCTGCACCTCTGACAGCCCTGTTCAACATATCACTAGACATGGAGGAAGTTCTGGGGGACTGGAGGAGGGCAGCTGTGACCCCACTTCACAAAAGTGGAAATAGGGAGGAGGCAGGAAACTACAGACCTGTCAGCCTGACTTCGGTGGTGGGTAAAGTAATGGTATCACTACTAAAGGAAAGGATTGGGAAATACCTTGTGACTAATGGATTACAGGATTTGAAGCAGCATGGTTTCATGGGAAGAGAATCTTGCCAGACAAACCTGATTGAGTTCTTTGACTGGTTGACCAAGGAAGTAGACCAGGGTGGAGTAGTGGATGTGGCCTACCTGGATTTCAGTAAGGCCTTTGACACTGTTACATGCAGAAGACTGATGAGCAAGCTGGGCAGCCTAGAGGCAGGTCCAAAAGTAGTAAAATAGGTAAGAAGATGGCTAAGCAACAGGAGTCAGAGGGTGGAGGTAAATGATGTTTACTCTGAAGAAGGCAAGGTGACCAGCAGGGTGCCCCAGGGGTCAGTACTAGACCTGGTCCTTTTCAATGTCTTTATTAGTGACATTGCAGGAGTGCTGGATGGGAAAATATGCCTGTTTGCGAATGACATCAAAATCTGTAACAGAGTGGACACATTGGAGGGGTATGGAAAAAAATTAGAGATGATCTGAAAAAGCTGGAAGACTGGTCAAGGGTTTAGCAACTGGGTTTCAATGCAAAAAAGTGCAAAATCATGCACTTGGGGCACAGAAGCCTGGGGGCAACATACTAATTGGGCACGGAGGTATTGGCAACCATAAAACAGGAAAGGGACCTGAGGGTAATCATTTCTGATGACCTGAAGGTAGCAAAGCAATGTAATAGAGCAGTGGTGAAAGCTAGTAGGATGCTCAGGTGCACAGGGAGGTGTCGTCGAGGTACAGTTCAGGAAGCATAGGAAAATTCAGGAGCAGTTGTAGAATTTACCAAAAATATTTATTTGTACTAGCAGTAACATAAAAAATAAAATTGCTCAGTACAACTATTTACAAAGGCAAAATAAAATAGAAGAGATCCATCAGAATTTTTCTTCAGTCTCTGTGTCCAACTCTGCAAGCAATTGCAGCTCTGTCTTATAAGTCCTTACACCCCCCCCCCCAATTCTTAACAAGCATCTTCCAAAGTGTTCTTGTATATTTCAGGCAGGTTCTGGCAGGAACATAGTGTGCCTGAGCTGAGGCCCCTTTTCTACAGCTCTTGAATTTCCAATAGCTTTTTGCAATCATCTCAAACTATACTTATATACATTTCAACAGTAACACTATATAATTTCTAAACAAAGGGATCCCAATATCAGTTACATTTCCACATAATGATTTGCATATATTTTTATATCAGCAGATATGTAAGGGAGAAAAAGACAAACAGTAAAGGAAGATTGAGAGATAGCGAGAGGCAAATAATTGTGAGACTGTCGGGGTGTTCAAATCCTAGGTCTCACAGGAAAATTTGGTTGCACAACCAGACAGAGAAGAGACAGATAAGGGGAGAACAGACCCTTGCATTCAAACTCTCCATAACAACTAGGACAGGGTCCTATTCCACTCTGTCACAGGAGGGGCATCACCAGCAGAAAAAGGGAAGTAATGTTATTCCTGTATAGATCGATGGTTAGGCCCCACTTTGAGTTCTGTGTCCAGTTCTGGAGGCCCCATTTCCTGAAGGACATAGATAGGATGGAGCCAGTATGGAAGAGGGCAACCTAAATGGTGCAAAGCCTGCATCAGAAGCCCTATGAGGAAAGACTCAAGGAATTAAATATGTACTCTCTAGAGGAAAGGAGGGAAAGGGGAGATATGATAGAAACATTCAAATACCTCACAGATATTAATAAGGTACATGAAGGTAGCATTTTTCATAGAAAAAGATGTTGAGGACAAGGGGTTATGCTATGAAGCTGGAGGGGGACTCGGGGAAAATGTAAGGAAATAATTCTTCACGGAAAGGGTGGTAGATGCCTGGAACAGCCTCCCAGTGGAGGTGATGGGTGCTAAAACAATAACAGGATTCAAGCATGCATGGAACAGACACAAGATAAGCTTAAAAATAAGGCAAGGGGGGGGTCCCAAGATCGAGTAGGGTCTGTGGTGGCACAGTAGGTAGGGAAAATAGGGCAGACTAGGTGGGAAAAGAGGTCTTTCTCTGCCGACAACTTCTATGTTTCTATGACAGAACACACAGATTTTCAGCCGTATTAACTTGTTTACAACCTTAACATTCCTGCATTTAGTACATTAATGCAATCACAATAGTAGATGAGCTGATCCTCCTTGCATTTCCCAAAGGATCTCTTGCCATCAGAACCTTTAGATATTGTATGCATACTGCTATAAATGGCTGCCCCTTACCCTAACCTGTAGCATGCCCTTGTGTGACCCCCTCCCACATATACTCCACCACCTCTCCATTCTTTCTGAGAGACACAGCCCATCCTGACTCTCTGAATTCCCCCTGTGTTGGTGGATAGACATTCTTTATTCAGTCAGGAATGCACCCCACTCCCTCTGCCCCTCAGTATAATAACCAAATACAGAGAAGACTTAGTGAATCCAGACACAAGGCTACATTTGACACTGTAGGCCTCCACCTGCTCTCATGTTAGGGCTGCCTGCCCATCAGATGTTTCCTTTTAGAGCCCTTCAGTGCTTGTAGATTAATTGATACCTATTTACTGCCTGTTTTGTTATGAGGTCAATTTTCTGATCCACACTGCATCCCCTTGCCCCACTGGTGAAACCAGTGGTGCATCTTGGTATCAATTTAGTGACTATCCAGCATGTACTGTATATTACTAGGCCAGGCCCTGTGTCCAAGGGAGTTCCACATCAATGATTTCCTACCAATACACTTCCCCACTCTTGCCCAGTGTGGAGCTTCCTCAAGCTGGACCCCCTATTGGAGGTTGCCACCAATTTCAAACATTACTAACTTCCAGGAATGTTAAAATATAAAATAAAGCCTACATCAACTCAACATTGAAAACATTTGTGAGAAGAACAGTACTGGCCATCTTGCCCTTACAGTCCCAGTGTCCTTTTGGACCAACTAGTCCAGAACATCATTTGTGGTCCCTTGGTTTTGAGACCTATTACTGGGTGTAATACTTTATGGTGGACTGGTTGGCACAGACACAACTTATTTATTTATTTAGCTTTTGTTTATCAGGTAAGTACACTAGACAAAACATATGCCTATTTTCAGGTATGACCCAGGAGAGTACAGGAATTAAAAGAACATACAGAGTACAAATTGAAGCAAGTAAGGCAGATACACTGAAATCAGAAAAAGCGTAACATACATAGAAGATAACTCAGTTTTCAACAGCGGTACAGACACACATAAATCAATACAGAGTCACTATGAACATTGATCAACGCAGTATATACAGATAAATAGAAGAAATTTACACATTTAGCACAGGGCCACACTCAGACGGGCAGGCAGCACAGCAGGACCGAAGCCAGAGGTAGAGGAGATGATATGCTCAAGTACCGTGCAGGTGACCAAGGTCAACAAGGTAATCATGGGGGTTTAAGACAGTCATATACTGAGGCAAGCTTCAAGTGTGCCCACAGGGAGTAACGTAGGTATGCCTGGGAGGGGGAGGACCGGATCTGGACCAGCAGGGAGTTCCAAACTCTGGGGGCACATGACGCAAAATCCCTGTCCCCCATTTGGGTGTGCTTAGCAGGAATCTTGAGGATAGTGGGGCCCAGAGACCTTAGGGAGTAGAAAGTGGAGGGAGCCAGCACAAGGAGCTCTGCCAATTCAGGGGGAGTGCCTGTGCCCATAACCTTACCCGTGAAGCACCCCAAAACAAAGTTCATGTAGTTGGATGGGGAGAGCCAGTTGAGTTTAGCATATAGATCACAATGGTGAGTGAGGCAAGGGGCTGCTAGTGCAAAATGGCAAATGTTATTGTAGGCATCAGTCCACCTAGAGAGATGTACCTTGGAAGTACGGGTGAACAGAAGAAGTCCATAACAGAGAGATGGTATAAATACACCACTGGCCAGTGCTAGGAGAGCAGCTGAAGTAAAATTATTCTTTGCCCTATACGCCAAATCCAACTTCCAGTTAACAACTCGACACACATTGTGGATGTGGTGACCAAGATCAAGCTGAGGGTCAAGTGTCACCCCAAGGTATTTAACGGAGTCATTGATGAGAACGGTAGCACCATCACTACCTGAGATGTACATAGGGACAGGGGAGGCCTTTAACTTAGCCAGGGATCCAAACAGCATGGCCTGAGTCTTTTTAAGATTTAGGACCAGCTTGTGAGATGATATCCAGGATTGGATACTCCTGAAGTCCTCACTCAACTAGTGGTTAATGACGCCAATATCCTAGGAATGAGTGAGAATAACAAGGTCATCATACAGGATGGACCTGCAAGGAGGCAGCAGAGGAGGGAAGATCATTGATGAATATGGAGAAGAGCAGGGGCCCAAGGACTGACCCCTGGGGAACCCCTGAGGACACTGCGGTGGCTTCCGAGAGCACCTTACTAAATTTTGTAAGTTGCTGCCTGTGTTGAATGTAATTGGAGACCAACAATGATGTAAAGAGCAACAATCCAATTTCTTAATACTTAAAACATCATCTTGAACAAACTGTACTTTCAGATTAAGACACCAGGCTGTTGGATTGCTGCACCCCCCATAGTCTAGCTACTCCCCACAGTCAGCATGGCACAGCCCAACTGGTTACTTAGATAGGAGCTTCCAACATTTTTTCATGACTGTCACCATGGTGAAGTTTGATATTATTAAATTAGGATAGGTCACTTGACGGAGCTGCACATGGCTGATGGACTTCTCCACTCTGTGGTAGGGTGGCACCCTGCCAGGGCTTGGAGTGACTCTGCACTGCCTCCTTTTCTCCTAAAGTGTGTTGCACAACAGCATATTGCTATCCATTACTGTCCTTTTCTGTTCTTTTCTGTTCTGTCAGTCTGGCCACTTGCAGAATCCCCCGCCTCGCTACCTCCCTCTGAATTTTATTTTTTTTCCTTTCCTGTCCTTCCAAGTGCCCCAAGCTCCTGAAAATGGCTTAGTATATGTTAAAATAAAATACAAATGCTAGCTTGCACACTACCCAAAGTCTGAGCCATGACTGTAACATGTAGCACAGTGAAATGAATGTATAAGCCATACTTTTTGTGGCTGCATGGGCAGAGCTCTGCAGATGTTATGCGATCAATCATTATATCTTATTAGCACTGTGGAAGCATGTGACTGGACCATTATGCAGTGTGCTTCCACAGTGCTGTGGCATACTTTTCAGTGGTTGTGTTTATGCGGCACTTCCCCTCTGTTACTCCCATAAACACACCCACTTCACAGCGCATTTAATTTTTCTTCTGCAACTGCAGAAGTGATGGGTACCGTGCACAAGATGGCTGCTGACTCAGACTGAGCATGTGCGAGTATCATGCATGTGCAGTTCTGTGATTGACATCATCTTGTGTATGGCAAACACCAGTGCTGTTCATAAGGACATACTCTGGCAGCAGTACTAATGGCACTAACTCACCAGTGCCGCTCCTAAATACATACTCCCGAGGCACCAGTCAGTTATGGAACAGCTCCTAAAAGCTTTGTGCAGCTGTATTGGCTCTGACCAGAATTTGTTGATATAGCACGTTGTGTTACAATGTGTTAGTTTGTTCAAAAATGGATAAAAAACCTAGAAGGTGCTTGAAAATGTTATGCCATGCAGAAAGCAGCTATGTAGTGTTTAACCTGCAAAGTTTTCTTGTTTTAAGTCAGAAGTACTGGCAGGGAACATTGTAAGCTGCTACCTCCAGACTCCAAACTAAATTCAAACTGAGGCTTATATTCACCCAACCTTCAGACAATAGTTTATAAAAGCTATCTTACAGGGTTGGAGAAGAAAAACTCCCTGTGTAAACCCTGTATCCCTGGTTAGGTGACAGCTCAAACAATTGTTTCATGTTCTTGCTTCATTTATATTTTTCCTACCGCACAGTCTTTACCTGCACATTTAAAAAGAAAATTACTTTACATGTACTTCATTTCTTTTAAAAATACTTCCAGTTTTACATGGCTATTATATCTGCCATGGCCTAAGCAGTCATGTTAAGGCATTGGAAAGATGATACAACACCCTCTGTGCTTGAATGGTATAAGGAGATTACATTGGCGCTACAGTTGGAACTGCACATAGCAAGAATAAACAATAGAATGCAATCCTATAATGCCAAATGGGGCCCTCTAGATGCAGTTCTAGTCACTTGGCACAAGTAATCCCTTCAACTCAGGGGAGCCACCACCTCCACCTGTGGCACCTCCTGAGTCTTTATGTGTTTTCTTCCTTCTAAGAGGTACTCCAGTGATCTCTTTAATGTAGTAAATGCTGCTGGGGAGGGGGTGGTTGAAGGGTGGGTTATTGGGTAAAAGGCTTAGATAGGTTTAATATGTTAAGGATTCATGTTTGAATGTGCATCTTATATCATTGTTCACCATTTCATTTTACATGTACCCTGACACAGGCCTGTTTGGATTGTAAACACCTGGCCTGGTAAAGGCCGCAAATACTCATGTAATGTTGCTGTGTTAATAAAGTAAACTAAATTAAAAATAAATAAATAAATAAATAAAAATACTTCCAGACACACATGGGGCCTACCTGAGAAAGTAATAAATGTTTAAAGGCATTTGTTTGTTTAAAGAGTATTCCCTATTAACTCCCTAGTACAGCTACGCATAAAAAAATAGGCCTAGATTCTAAAATAATCTATTTTTAAAAATAAGGTACTGTTTTGTTTCATTTATTTGAGGTTTGGCCATACTTAGATTCAGGAGTGCTTTTGGGCCTTCCAGCTTCCAGTGTTTTCATAGACTTCTATAGGAACCAACAGCCCCTACTGACAGGATTCTTATACAAAAACCCGGAAATGGGAGGGCCATGATGTCATATATGTAGGAGGGGTTACAAGTTCATTAAAGCTTGTTTGTTATTCAGGCCTGTTTAAGAACTACAGAAATACATTTTCAAATGTTGTTTTGTGAATTTCTACATAGTCCCATTTATTGCTTTATATCCTGAACCTTTTTGTATGTCAGACTGATATTTTAAGCTGTCTGTTATTAGTTTTGCAAAAAAAAAAAAAAAAAGATTCCATGGTACAGTGGGTGGGTATATAGGCCCCAATGCTAGGCACAGGAAATCAGATCAGATCAGATCAGCAGTGTTCAGATGTGCTCTCACTGGAGCAGGAGAAGGACATGCAAACCTTTCATGTCCAGCCAAAATTCCAGATTGCTTAGGAATGAAGTTCCTTTGGAAAAGAATACCAGCAATAGAATTTGAAGTCCTATATAGAGAAGTGATCCTATCCTGACGAATTGCTGGGTCTAAGTAATTTTTTATTTTATTATTTTTGTTTCTGATGTACAATAAAACCACACAATTTCCGTGTTAATTTGAATTGTCTGAGTGCTGTCTATCTGTTCACCCTCTACCCTCTGACTCACTCCCAACCCATAGTGACTGGTGTTCTCTCCCCTGTGCTCGGGATTTGAGGATACTGGCTGCAAACCCAACATATATGTCTGAATGGTAAGCTGACTGGGGCTTATGCAAATGTATGCTCTCTCAGTGTACCTTGTTGCATGGTACCTTATTGTATGGTACACTGTACGTAACACCTGGCTTATGCAAATCTATGATAATGTTGATTTATGCAACTTGATTGTTTGTATTCTGTTCCATCCTCATTGTACCCCCTCCCCCAGGTCAAACCAGGAGACGAGCAACTTGTTGCTTAGTGTGCCTTCCTGGTGAAACATTCAATCAATAAATAAAAAAAAAATAAATAAACAGAAAAAGGGGTCAGGGGCCCTGGGGGATAGAATGAGGCCAAGAGTACAGCACCTGTAAGAAGATCTACCACATGCCCATTATTGCTCAGGTTGCAGGTGCTGTGGTTCTGTGGGTCAGCCATCCCTCTGTAGCTGTCTCCTCATGATTAATGTAGTCATCTGCCTTCAGAACTCATGTGAATACTCTAGGTGGGTGGCCAAGCATGAGGACTCACAGTTTAGAAGGGTAGAGGTGATGATGCTGCCAACCTAGTCTATGTAGCCTGGTTTTGATGTTGTTGAATTTCTACCTTTGTTTCTGAATATAGACTGCAAAATGAGAACTGGAAAACTGAAGATTCCTGCTATAATCTGGAAAAATTAGCACTTTTGATGCGCTCAGATCAATCAGTTCTTTCAGCTGGGCCACCTGGAGCACAGCTTCCTTGTCAAGAAACCACAGGAATTTGGCCATGAATTGTCTAGGGTTTTCTCCCTGTCTGGGCCTGCCTCCTGCACTGTGATGGACCCATTCCACCTCGAACATGCACCCAGTGTCAGCCAGATTGAGGTGATCCACCAGCCAGCAAGTTATGAAGTCCTTGGTCAGGCCAGTTATTTGGATGTTTGATCTTTGGGCACATTTCCACTGGTCATCTTGTTTAGCTTTTAACTCTTGAGTCATTTCTTTTACTTGTGTTCTCTTTCTGCCTCAATCATCAGATAATTCTTAGTATTGCTTACCCACACCTCTAGCTTGGCAATTCTATCAGCAATAATTTGCTGTAGTCTCACTGAATCTTTCCAAGATGCCCTGAATGTATGACATCTACAGTAGGTATTCATTGTTATAAAATCAGCTTGTATTTAGCTCTCAAGTTCATTAGAAGTGATTTAAGTGAGGAGGCTGGTTGGATGTCTTCCCCCTCGAATTCTTCCTACTCAGCTGTCATGCTTCCTGTTCCCACCAGAGTTCCTGGTGGGTTACTCTGCTTAGTTGCTCCTCCAAATGAAAGTGAGTTTGCTTTTTCTGAGATTTAGACATGCTGTGCTTCTTGCAGATTAAGTTTCTGAGATTTGCTAGGCTTTTGCTATATGGATGCTGCCACCTTTGAAGGGATTAGGATCGCTTTGAGAAGAGCTGTGCCTTGAGGTGTCCACCATGTTCATTTATTTCATTTCATTTATTTTTTATACTGGAGTGCATGTGAGTAAGATTGTCGATTTTTTCAAGCATCCAGTGACAAACATGACATACAGTTACATGGAACAGTCAGAGGTAGCAGAACACAGAGGACGTAGCATACAATCAAGTACAATTACATCCAGAATACAGAAGTCAAGCAAACTGCCAAGTACAGTTACAAATAGATTTGTCCAATAGGTAACACTTTGGATACTTTTTAAACAGAGACAAATGTTCACTGGCTCGGCCACGCTCCTACCTCCTCCCCCCAGGAAACTGTTCTTTAATAATATAAAAGTCTCATACGAGTTGAAGCTTAACTGAAATTCTCTGGATGATCTGAAGAGTAGCCATACTATCAATTTTGACAAGCATGTATTCTAAAAACACTTTCTGAACATCAACTTGGATGTTGACTATATGACCCATGGTACTATTTACTAGATCATCTTCAAAAGAGAGATTTTGGCAAAGCAACACAATAGCATTTTTACACATTGTGAGAATGCTATCCAGTCCAGCAGTTCTTGATACAACTGCACTGAGATATTTTAAATGGCAGCTCAGCTTTGACATAAACACTTTGGTGATGTAAGCACCATCAATACGATCTGGCGATGGAAGTTACACAAGACACCCATGCTCTCTTTGGAGCATGATTATATGGAATGCATCACATGAAGCCAGTTTTGCCACTAGATACATTGGTTTGGAACCTTTTTGCACTAGCACTTCAAATATGTCAGCTGCAGACTGAAAAGAATCTCCATCATGTGTGATCAGTCTAGATCCAGTAGTTTCACAGCTGATGAAGATAATTTTCCAATTCTCAAATTACACAACAGATCCCTTTATATGTGATCATTCTGTCTCATATTTTGGGTCAGCCCTTCATATGTGAAAAGACACCACAAACTGAGACCACCACTGGGTTCTATATTGTTCTTTACCTCAGCTGCAATCAAAATACAAAAGCTAGGCTTACCATTTACAGGAGTAAACTGAAGTAGATCCCCCAACGCTACTACACGCTCTTCTGAAAAAGGTCGACTGGTGTCCTCTCCCACAATCTTATCAAACCTCAAATGAATTTAAGCAAGCCTAAGATTGGAAACAATGCTTACATCATTCACCACTAACAAATTTAAATCCTCAAATAAATCTCTAAGGGCTCCATATTCAGAGCTGACCAGATACGTATGCATAACTGTGCACTGCACAAATAAGCTGTGCCAGTTGGCTGTGGTGCAATATTCAAACAGACTGCATGATTGGAACAGACCATGCAGTCTGTCTGAATATTGAACCCTGGATGTGTGGCACACAGCAAGGGGCTGCCATGCATGGGGCAGTGCATCCAGGGTGTGGGGCTGAAGACTTCCCATAGATGAATGCATGGCACATTCCAGTATGTGCCACAACCCCCATGGGTGATATTCAGCCCAAATGTGCAAATGAGCCCATTGGGTATGCACAGTGCCCATTATGGGCTCATTTGCATGGCTGCACCTGGTGGAATGCACCAGGCCAGCCTAACACCAAGCCCTGATAACTGTTAGGAATAATAAAAAACATGATCCCCTTTTCCACAGTGTAGGGACCCCCCTCCTCAGTCCAGATCACTTTTAGAAATAAATCAAAATGATTCCCATTTCCATAGTGTAGTGTATCCCCACCCTCGCACCTTGGTAGGCAGTAATCCATCACCCTGCACCCCCCATCCCAACCCACGCTGACTATTGGCATAGCCGTCCTCACTCTGCCATGGCCAGCTGCCAACTGATCGGTATCCGAGTGCGTACAGTAAATAATATGTGCTGATTGGTTGTCTTGACAATCCTGGTGTCATTGGCCCTAACTCACCCCATTCCATGTGTAAGGAAGCTGAGATGGTATAATATAGAAGAATGGGGTGAGAGTTAGGGCTGATGACCCCAAGGCACACCCCAATGCCTGGTGGTGTGTGGAGGGTGGGGGTGGGGTGATAGGGGTTGCAACCCTAACACTGAATTTCCATGCTTTTGTCACTGTAATAGGAACCCTAACTGATGCATTAATGGAGTTTTTTTACAGTGAATCTATATATATATATATATATATATATATACACACACACACACACACACACAAAAGATAGGTTTACCATTTACAGGAGTAAGTTGAAGTAGATCCCCAGACACTACTATACGCCTTTCTGCAAAAGGTACATCGGTGTCATCTCCCACAATCTTAACAAACCTCAAACGAATGTAACAAATCCTGAGCCTACATAAATACATATGCATTTGAGAACAAGACAAATGACAAATACAACCTGACCATTCATAACATATTTTGGAAACACAAAAGTTTGCAAAGTTAAATAAATCAAATTAAAAACACTCTACATATCAATAAAAATGCATTCAAAACACATATATTAAAAACATTCATGAAATACAAAACATGCATATTTTAACATAAATGACAAAGCTCAAGTGTAACTCAAACATTATCTCTTTATAATAACTGGTGGCCCCCTATAATGCCTGGATATGCATTCATGAAAAAATGTTGTAATAACCCACTGAATTCCCTAATAATGCAATAGTGGCTTATTACAGCATTTTCTTCCGTGTGCTCTCACTTCACTGTATCTGTGCAAGTAGAGCAGTTGCTTAAGGATATGCTCACTTGCACAAATGCAGCTTAGTCTTTTTCTCTGTTGAAATCTTGCATCAGTTATTATAAAAAATAATGCCTGTACAAAGTTTGTTTTATGAGGATTTTTTACACACCTCAGGTGAGTGAAATATTCTCATAACACACACCTGCACAGGCATTATTCTCTATTTATGAGTATTTGATAAACCAACCAAAATTCATGAAACTTCCTGTATTGCAATAAAATTTAAAAAATCACAATTATAACAAAAAAAAAAACAGCCCTCAATTATTATAACAAAGTCCCACAAAACATGGGCATTTTTAATGTTTGAAAAACACAAACACTTATATAAGAAAATAAAATAATGAATTACAAGAACTTCAAGAAAAATATATGTAAATCTCATTACTATCATAAGCGCTATACAACATGCAGACAAATTACATAAATATTACAAAATGATATGCCAACATTGCACACAATCAACCAGTAATGAAGTGTACTGTTTCATGGATTTGTTTTAATTGTTTATATTAAAACATTTAAATAAAATCAGTTGTGTTTGTGTCATTTTTTCCTTTTAATAAATAGGTAGGACATGTTTTTTACATTTGTTTACTGATGTTGAAGCTCTATGAGTCTCAAAGCAATTTATGTGTTCTGTCAAAGCAGATGGTACCAGTGAGCACAAAAAGATGGACTGACACTTTCTCGTGCACAGTTATGTCTAAGCTCACATGGACACACCTATACTGATATGCACTTGCACTGTCAAGCAGCACTCTGCCAAACGTCAGTCAAAGAACCTTAGCGGGAACAAAAGTCTTTGTCTGAGGTATACATACATGTTATTCAGCATTTTTGAAGTATTTATCACTAAAAATCTGTCAAGTATGTTGTATGTCATCATTTTATTTGCTCGTATACTGTTCCATTTTTAAGGCAACAGTATTGCTGGCAATTATATATTTGCGATTCTGTCACACAACAAATTCATAGTAATCTACTGGCTCACAAATCAAGTGTAAACTGCAACAAAAATGCAACTTTCTCTGAAAATGCCTCAGCCCCTCTCACACCACTACCTGGTAAATGTCCCACCACACCTCCCACAAACCCCTACCCCCACAGACTGCTGCATGTTGTACTGAAATTTCCATTGTGCAGTTTCTGTATATGTCAGGTCTAAAATATCTATGTACAAACTGGCATGACTGCGACTGTAATTAACATGATATCTATTTTACTCTCTCTCTATTGTTCCAATGCACACATATTATGCAGTAAATGTGATGGAATGTTACTAAACCTGAGAAGAATTTTTTAAGCATTACTTGATCAGTTTTGCTGTATATGAACAAACTCTAACAACAACAACAAAAACAGCCATCACACAATTTGTCAAAACCTCCTTCCAGCACAGTAATAGCAGCAACATCTAGTTTCACACTTCACCTTTCTTACACTCATCCCTGTTAGAATGACTGCAGTATACAGGGATTTTACCTTTATTGAATCTCATTCCTATTTAGAGCTGTGGCTCAGGTGTCACACTGGCTTGTAGGGATTTAAGAACATAAATTGCATGTGTTTACTCAAGAGGAGTCACCCTTGCCTGCTCTCTGATAGCTGAATTGTGAACAGAGCTGAACATTTCAGAATGGGCTGTCACACAGTAGTGATGTGATTAGTCATCCACAGTTTTGCACTGATAATGCTTGCATGTCTGCATGCTTTTATGAGGGGCTTTGTCTATATGCAGAGAAGGGTGGTTTGAAAAGCCTGAGCATTACTGGGAGGAAAGGAGAGTGGGAGAGTGAGGGTGGGGGAGGTGGATGGTGGCAGTGGGATGACAAATGGGAGTGAGTGGGGGAGCTGCAAACCAGGGGTGCTAGCTGCACACTCGAGCAGACTTAGATAGACCGGGTGGTCTGTTTCTGCTGGCACATTCGTATGTTCCTATGAATCAGGATCTCCCCCTCCCATAGCTTAATATACCTGAGATCTCCTAAACATGCTTGACAATTTACTGGTGCTTGGCTGAAAATGCTAAAACTTGGCTGCCTTCTTCTGTCAGTCCTGTTGCAACACTTCCTTACCTCTGGCACTGGGACAGTGGGGGGGGGGGGCAAGGTTCTTCTACAAGTGTAGCTTGCCATAATTCACACTCCTCCAGTTTGTGCAAACATGCTTAGAAACTCTTCATAACACTAGCTATGTTTTATACACATGAATGTCCCCCCACTTGGGTCTAAAGGCTCCTGAACAGCAAGGAGAGATACTGTATTTGACCAGGATGTTGAGGGAGGAGAAATTTCACATGCTTGGGGGTGCATATCTCCAAAACAGTCTTAGGGACCCATTGTGATGTGTATATATCTGGACCTGGATTTATTGTCAGTTGAGAGACTGATCTAGTCTTGAACAAGAGTGCTTTCTGCCTTTTTGCCTTCTTCCTTTTTTCTCTTTTGGAGCAAATGTGGCCCACTGTGGTCATAATGGCTGGCACCTGGTTTGAGTCTCTCTTGCAGCTAACCAAATTGTGACAGTTTTGCCTATTGTGACCCTGATCACTCACTGTACTATAATCTATGTGACAGATATTATGACATTATGACATATCTTTGAAGTCATATTAGCTGTACAATTGGGAGGCAGTATAGCGCAGTGGTTTAAGGCTCTGAGCTGCAAATCTGGTGACATGCAGCAGACTAGACCTGGGTTTGAATCCCACAGCTTCCACTTGCATACTGTGTGACCCTAAGCAAGTCACTTAACTTCCCTGTGGTCCCAGGTCACTCCTGTAAAAAAAAAAGCTTTCATCTTAGTGTGCTACTCCTGGTTAAGCAACTAAATAAAAAAAATTAAAGTATAAAATGAATTCTATTCCAGACACGAATGTGCTCTATAGTGGTTATTAAATGATAATGGACCAGTTGCAGAGCCATGTTAAGGACATTAAGGATGTAAAGGATGTTATGGTTGTTAAGGAGGTGGCCAGTCAGTCAGCTGAGGGCTCCAATGTGGCAGCAAGTAAAAGTGACAATTTCAAATTTTGTTTGTCCAGAAACATAATCAGCACATAAGATAGATGTATCATACCTTTCTGCAAGCTTGACAGAAACACACTTCACAAAGTAAAACTCAGGCAAGTGCTTCACTGCCCAAAAAATGAGTGGGGGGGGGGACAGCCAGGTTGCAATCCCATCTTTCTAGAGGTGTCTTATCCCCATAAAATTGGACCCTTTAACGCTCCCATCTTCTTCACTTGCATTGTAAAACAGTATGCACTTACACACCCACCTGATGCCAGAGCACAACTCACCTGTCACATACATGACTGATCGCCATTATCGATTGATCTGTCATAGAGTTAAAAATTAGAAGGCTGTCATCTGCAGTATAGAAAATATGACTGACCACCATGAGCATCTGTTGTGATACAGAAGAAAATCAAACAGCTGCCATCCATACTTTGCAAACCATGACCGGCCACCCTCAGAAATTCAGCATGAAATCTTATATACAAATGCTAACATCTAGCGTAGGCCTCACTCACTCCATGTCATTTATATACATGCCCTACCAGACCCCTACTGTATTTTACAATGACATCCCTGTATCCTGTGCTCATAACCTTTACCACATGACCAATTTATCTATGGCATCTAGTGGCACCCTCCCTCACCAAATGGAGTGCATGATGAGAGTGTCAGTGACAGGCATAGATACGTGTCAACAATATATGACAACACGTTTGGATCAAGGATTATTAGTGTAAATAAAGTTACCATACTGTTGCTGCACAACATACCTGTCAGATGATTTGCATAACTGAATGCAAAGAGTTCAGGTCATAAGATCAGAGTAAATATATACAGAACCAATTTATTTAATGTGTGCCCACTATTTATAATCTGTACATGTTGCTAGATATGTGCTCCAATCCATTTCCATGACTCTCCCACCCTCTACATCTGTCAGCATCTCATCTAATAATAAAAAAACAAAGATCATAATAAGGCATGTCCCATTTCAAAGACATTTCTGCAGATGTGCACTTGAGATGACAGTTAAGTGACTACTGACAGGTTCAGTGTAGAGTCACTACCATGCAACAAATTCAGATATAATGAGAGAAGCAGATGAGCAGGGAAATTACTAATATTGATATAATCCTGCTAACTAGCATTACTCAGCATATCCCAATTCAATATATATAAAATGTGCGAGTACTGCTCAAACATTTAGACTACTGTACAGTCAAACAGATCATATATTAATTTCTTTATTGCAGGCATCTTTTATACAACAGCAGTGCAGTCTTACACGCCCCCATTGCAACAATTACTGTCATTATATATCACTTTTTTTCAAACACAGGTTGTCCAGCATACAGATTTCATTAGATTTCTTGTAACTCTAATGAAATCTTACTCCGATATATATGAATTTATCATTTTCTGGCTATGATACTGTAATAAAGTGAGCCACTAAAGAGAGAGGGACAGTGAGTGAGTGGATGTGCATAACCAGTGAGCAAGTGCCAAGACTAATGGAAAACTTTTGCTTTTGGAAACTTAAACATAGAAACATAGACTTTGACGGCAGATAAGGACCGCTTGGCCCACCTAGTCTGCCCATTTCCCTACCTAGAGGATAAGCTGCAGATCCTATTTAACCAACAGCCTATTTCTTCCTACCGCCCCACAAAAATTGCCTTATGTCTTTCCCATAAATTCTTGAATTCTCCCACGGTTTTAGACCCCACTACCTCCTCAGGAAGGCTGTTCCATGCATCCACTACCCTCTCTGTGAAAAAATATTTCCTCACATTGACCCTGAGCCGTCCCCCCTCTATCTTCAAATTGTGTCCCCTTGTTCTTGCACATCTCTTTTTCTGAAAGATGCTACCCTCTTGGACTTTGTTGATTCCACTGAGGTACTTAAATGTTTCTATCATGTCCCCCCCCTTTCCTCAAGGGTATACATATTAAGCTCCTTTAGTCTCTCCTTGTATGACTTCTCTTGCAGACCCTGCATCATTTTAGTTGCCCTCCTCTGAACTGCCTCCATCCTGTCTATGTCCTTGTGGAGAGGGGGTCTCCAGAACTGGATGCAGTACTCCAGATGGGGTCTTACCAACTGTCTGTACAGGGGGATAACCACTCCCTGTTTTCTGCTGGTGATGCCTCTCCCTATACATCCCAGTATCCCCTCAGCCCTCCCTACCGCCTTCTCACATTGCTTGCCAAACTTAAGGTCATCTGATATGATTACCCCAGGTCCCTTTCCATTTCTGTTGTTGTTACTACCCACCCATTGTGTAATCTTCCCCTGGGTTTTTGTTTCCCAGGTGCATTATTTTGCACTTCTTTGCATTGAATCCAAGCTGCCATACTTCTGACCATTCCTCCAACCTTGCCAAGTCCCTTCTCATCCTTTCCACACCTCCTTGTGCATCAACCCTGTTGCAGATCTTTGTGTCATCTGCAAAGAGACATACTTTTCCTTTCAGTCCCTCTGCAATGTCACTTATGAAGACATTAAAAAGGACTGGACCCAGTACTGAACCCTGTGGTACCCCACTAGTAACCCCTCTTTCTTCAGAGTGGACTCTATTTACAATTACTTTCTGTGTCCTGTTATCCAGCCAATATTTTACCCAGGCTACCACCCTGGGACCCACTCCCGGGCTGGTTAATTTGAATATTAATCTTTTGTGTGGGACTATGTCAAATGCCTTGCTAAAGTCTAGGTAGGCCATGTCCACAGCCCCTCCCTTGTCTACTACTTTGGTCACCCAGTCAAAGAAATCAATTAGATTCATCTGACATGACCTTTCTGCTGTGAACCCATGCTGCCTTGGGTCCTGTGCCCCACTGGCTTCTAGGTACTCAACAATTCTTTCCTTCAGAAGTGATTCCATCACTTTCCCTACCACAGAGGTCAAGCTGATAGGTCTGTAGTTTCCTGCCTCTGTCTTGGTCCCACTTTTGTGAAGGGGAATCACATCTGCCTTCCTCCAGTCCTCAGGTACCACACCATCCTCCCATTATTTGTTAAAAAGGGTAGTCAGTGGTGTCACTAGTTCTCTGCTTAATTATTTTAGAATTCTGGTTTGAATTCCATCTGGCCCCATTGCTTTGTCCACCTTCAGTTTTAGGAGTTCTTTCAGAACCCTTTCTTCTGTGAAAGGACTGGGATTGACCCCCCTATCCAGAGTGCTTCTGTTAATTGGATTAGGCACCTCGTCCACCTCCTCTTTTGTGAATACTGAACAGAAGTATTCATTCAGTATCCCTGCTTTTTCACGGTCCCTCTCTGCCTACCCACCATCTATTCTATTCAGCCTCACTATCCCTCCCTTTGTCTTTCTACATTCCGTGATATACCTATAAAAGGTTTTATCCCCCTTCTTAACTGAGTTGACTATCTTTTCCTCAGTTTGGGCCTTTGCTATTCTGACTACCCTCCCTGCTTCCTTCTGCCCTAACTGGTACTGTTCTCTGTCCTGCTCCTTCTGTGTTTCCTTATACTTCCTAAGTGCTATCTTTTTCTCCCTGACCTTCACCGGCACCTCTTTTGAGAACCATAGTGGCTTTTCTTTCATTTTGATTTGCTTATTTGCTTCACACAATGGCTTGTTGCCTCTGTGATGGCAGTTTTGATATTTCACCATTGTTGCTCCACCCCTCCTTCTAGCCTGTTTGCTAGTGCTTTTCTAAAGCACTCTCCCATCTCGCCAAAGCCAGCCCTCTTGAAGTCCAGAACCCTCACTTTTGTACGGCTTGACTCTGTAGCTGAGTTTATCGTGAACCACACTGTTTGGCGGTCACTTGTTCCCAAATGGCTACCCACTTCTAGATCTGAGATCCTCTCACTATCCCCATTTGAGAGTACAAGGTCTAAGATTGCTCCCTCATGAGTAGGTTCCAAAACTAGCTGTCTGAAGCATGCCACCTGAAGGGCATCGAGAATGGCCCTACTTTTGGATGTGGCTGCAGCAAGTGTGCTCCAGTTAACATCTGGCATATTCAGGTCCCCCATCAACAGTATCTCCCCTTTCTCTGCCATCCTAAGTATGCCTTCTATCATATCCTTGTCCATTCCCTTCCCCTGACATGGGGGTCTGTATACAATCCTTGTGCGGATTGTGGTACCATTTCCAGTCTCTAAGGTGACCCACAGTGCCTCCTCTCCTCCCTGTTTACTCTTTTGTTCAGTTGCTTTTATCCCTTGCCTTACATAGAGAGCTACTCCACCCTCTCTTCTCCCCTCCCTGTCTCTCCTGTAGATTGTGTACCCTGGCATGTTAACATCCCAGTCATGGTGCTCTGTGTACCATGTTTCTGTGACTGCTATGATATCCAGGCATCCCTTTTCCATCAAGGCCACCAATTCAAGCTGCTTGTTGCCCAGACTAAGGGCATTGGTACTCATTACCCTCCATTTCCTGATGGCCTTATCCCTTTTTGCCCCATCCCTGTCCTTATTGTGTTTGTCACTTTCTCCATTTACCCCTACACTTCTCCCTATCGACATCTCTATGTTGGTGTCTACCTCTCTTAGTATCCTGATTTTTTGGGGGGCTAGGATTTCCTGCTCCTCTCCAGTGCCTCCCTCATTGGCTAGTTTAAATGCTTGCCAATGAAGCATTTAAACCTATCACCTAGGATCCTGGTTCCCCTCCTGGACAGATGCAGACCATCATGCCAGTATAGGTCTGCATCCCTCCAGGTGGACCCCCAGTCCCCAATGAAGCCAAATCCCTGAGCTCTGCACCAGTTTTTCAACCAGTGATTGAATCCCATGGTATGGAGAACCCTAGCCTCACCTGTGCCATAGACAGGCAGCACCTCCGAGAAGGTTACCGTGCATGCTATTTGTCTAAGACCCCTCCCCGTCTCCACAAACACTTCTTGCACTGCTCTGATCCCTTTCTTAGCTGGGTCATTTGTGCCTAGGTGGACAATGACATCCAGCTTCCTCCTCTGTGCAGCTGCTCCTGTGATCCTGAGGAGTCGCTCCCTGTTCCTCCAAGCCATGGCTCCAGGCAGGCACCTTACCTCCCTCTCCCCTTCATCCCCCAGTTCTACCTTCATAACAATGGAGTCCCCCACCAGGAGTTGTTTCCTTCCCCTGTGGGGTCCCATGCCACCCTCCTGTGGGTCTCCTTTGTGGAGGTTCCCAGCATCCTCCTTGGTCTCCACTGCAGGTGCCTCCATAGAGGAACCACACTTTTCCAGAATGGCATAGGAATTGTGGAGAGGTACAGCTGGAGGGATGTGCCTCTGTTCCACCACCCTCACCCTCCCTGAGCCCACTGTGGTCCAACCACTCCTCTTTCTTGTCAACCTCTGAGGCAATGGCAGTGGCACTGGTGGTCCCTGGGTGGAGGAGGAGGTCCCACAAATCCTGGACAACTCAGCCTGGAGATGAGCAACCTCCTCCCTCAGCCCAGAGAGGTGCCTGCAGATGGGACAACACTGCATCCTCCAGAACATCTCCCGGAAGACTGCTGCTCCACAGCCACTGCACTGCACCTCTCCCATCATGTCTTATTTATGGCCCCTTAAGTGTTGTTTGGAATCCTTACTCTTTCCTCTGTTTTTATTTTCCTTTCTCTTCTCTCTCTACTTACTTTCTGCCTCTGTGCCCTTTAACTCCTGGTTGTCATGTTCTGTGACAAGAATATCCTATATTTCTCAGTAGACCCCTTACTTGCTCAGAGGCAGGCCTCCAGCAGCTAGAGGGGGACAGAGAGCTACTCTTGCCCTTCTAGGATGGTGGGTCTTTGGTGGCTCTGTGATCACTCACTTCCTGCTCCCAAACAGGAAGTTCCTGTTGTCAGTAAAATCCTGTGTCTATAAAAGTAGAACTAGTTTAAGTAGAACTAGCTTCAGGTGCGAGGGTGGGCAATATAGTCCCAGTAGAGAAGTCCAGTCACACAGCACTCCTTCCTCCTGGTGACTTCTGCCAAGCTACTTATCATGCTTATCCTAAGATCAACAGCAGACATGTCTCCTTAGGGGGGAAAAACTCTCCATAAGAAAAAAAATTATGGTTCAGGTGCAAAGTCTATTCTAACATGTTGTCAAGTGTTCTGAAGGTATGACTGAAGGCAGTAAAATGTATACATGCAGAAATAAAACCACAACTGTTGGAAGTGTGGAACTTAAACTACCTCCTGCAACTAGGACTTGCATAGAATTATTTAATGAAAAGGGAGTGTTTTGGTGTAGCATGTAGCATGACTTATTGGAACCCAGTAAGATACTAACATACTAGACGCCAGCAGAGCAGGCCTCTTGGTCGATCAAGTATGCTTGTGCTTCAGTACTCTGATTGGGTAGCATAGCCATCTACCTGGCTCCTTCATATGGAATACTTACTCTTTCCTCTGTTTGTTTTTTCCTTTTCTTTTTTCTTTTCTGTCCCTACTTACACCTCTGTGCCCTTTTAGCTCCTGATCTTCCTGTTCTGAAACTAGAAGATCCTATATTTCTCAGCAGTCTCCTTACTTGCTCGGAGTCAGACCTCCAGCAGCTGGGGGGGGGGATGGAGAGCTACTCTTGCCCTTTTAGGATGGTGAGTCTTTGGTGGCTCTGTGATCACTTACTTCCTGCTCCCAAACAGGAAGTTCCTGTTATCAGTTAAATCCTGTGTATAAAAGTAGAATTGCCTTTGGGTGGGGGTGGAGGGGAGGGAAGGAGGGCAATATAGTCCAAGTAGAGAAGTTTAGTTATACCAGCAGGTCCTTCCTCCTGGTGCTCTGCTTGTTCTGTGGCAGAAGCTATCTAGGGCAGTGCTTAAATCTGTTTTTAACATGGTTTCTTCTAGCTAAGCCACTCCCCTACTTTGCAAATCTTTCTACACTTAGTTAATTTCACAGATAATTTCCTTCAGCCACCTGTGACAAGCACCTAGATAACTACACAGATAACAGATAACAATTCAATTCAACAAACTCTGACAAACAGACTAACTTTTTTTTGTTACCCTAAATTGAAGGTCCCAGTACAAGAGTTCTAGTTCTTAGTCCAAGCAGAGAAGTTTAGTTATACCAGCAGGCCCTTCCTCCTGGTGCTCTGCTTGTTATCTGCAGATATTTGGAACATAACAATGAAAGCTTTACTACAATTGCAACCAAAAACATGGTCAGATATTTCCTGAAATTTCTTGAAATTTCTGTGATATCTCCAGAGAAATTCTTTCCTGCCTGCAGTCCCACTAAAGGATCGCCAGATAGAATCTCTTTAGAAATATTGGGAAATATTTGGAAATATCTGACCAAGGCTTTGGCTGCAACTATACCGTAATCTTACAGTTCAACAAACAACTGTGGTATGTTCTTGTTGTGTACACTGGGCCCGATTCTAGAAGGGGTTATGCCTGGTGTAATGTGACTTAAGCTAAATGAAATGGTGCAAGTAGCACTTTACACCAGGAACTGTGACACTTGGAATTCTGAAAAGCAGCCTGCAACATGTTGCAGGCTGCTTATGCCAAAATGGACTTATGCCACCAGGTATGCAGTAAACCCCCTGTGACATGGTGCAAAGAGGTTTATGGCAGCAGTTGCGCCCTATTCTGAAGGGCAACTGGCTGATTTCCAGATTTGCTATTCTGGAACAATCCCCAGAAGACATCCATCAAAGTACAGTTACACCAGCTATTAGCTTGTGTCTTTTGGGGGTTGTACCCATGTGTCTGCCAGCCCATCCCCCATGACATGTACCCCCCCACCCTCATTGCCCAATCCCCAAAGTGCTGTAGGAAAAGCCCGCAGGGCTATTGACCCACCAATGCTCCTGATCCCCACTATTCCTTAAAGAAAGCCCTGAGGGCTAGCAACACCCCATGCCCCTATCCCCATGAAGGTATAAATACCCCACAGGGCTATTGATCCCTCCATGCCCCAATCCTCACTTTTCCTTAAAGAAAGCCCTGCTGGGCTAGTCGACTCCTCCCATGCCTGATCCCCTATTGAAGTATAAATGCCCTGCGGGGCTATCTATCCCCCCATGTCCCAAATGCCCTAAAGGTCAGTGCCCCCCCAGCCCTGATCCCTAAACACAAGTCTGACCATGAATGGCAACTCCTAAAACTGATAAATAATAATCCCATTTTTCTGGTAGTCTATTGGCCCTCCATCCCCCCACCTGGCCATGCCAGACCACCCCACTCCCCCGACCCATACCCAGCCAGCGAATGGCAGAGTCCACCTCTCTCCACCACAGTCAGCTGCTGACGGAGCTCTGTATGAGCATGTACTACTGTAAATCGTACATGTTCAATGAATGACAGCTCATTCATTGAGCACATACTATTTACAGTAGTACTTGCTCAGATGGAGCTCAGTCTGTGTCCAGCCATGGTAGTGAGAGGTGGAAGCTTTCTGTCACTGGTTGGGTACAGGAGATGGAGGGTGAAGTGGTCTAATGCAGCCAGAGGGTGGGGCTCACTAGACTACCAGGGATATTCTGGACCACGTGGATTTGTTTTGTTCTATGTTTTCACTTGTACAGCTCACATAATATCCTGGCAGGTGCAGAATCTAGATCAGGGCAGGGAGGAGGATTTTATTAATATTATGGTGATTGGGCTGAGGGGCTATCAATATTATGGGGAGTGGGGCTTGTGGAGGGCACCAATAGCCCTGCTTAGCTTTGCATACTTTTAGGGGGATCAAGGGTGGGGGGTCAGATAGCCCTGAGAGGCTTTGACTGATTGGAGGGGAACATGCACCCTTCCTATTACCATGCTGCAGGCTTGCAGCCAACCATTCAGGTATGCCCTCCATTTGGCATACCTGTATGGTTGGCGCAAGTCATGAAACATAGACACAGGGGCCCTGCACAGTACAGAATCAGGTGCAGGGTCCCTGGCACAATGGCATTTGGCACAAGTTGCCTTTGGTGTGAGTTGTGTCATCCCTTCTAGAATTGGCTCTATTGTCTTTACTTCTGACAGTCAAAATCACCAGCAAGCACTTCTTACAGACTCCTTCTGCAAATGACAACATGCAAATGGGGGGATCAGGAGCATGTGAGTACAGCAAGATGGAGGAATTGTTATGTGCCCATGGGTTGAAAAGCAAACAAATCCATGCTATTGGTGTGGTAACACTAATATGGTAGAGTTTAGCAGATAACAGCTGTCCTGAGTTTTGTTTCTGTAAAATAAGATGTTCCCATAAAATCTTTTGACTAGAGGAACCAGATTCTATAAAAGAAGTTTAAAAATAAACAAAATCAGAGTTGACAGTGTCCCTTTAATAACTTGTAAAATATAGTTATTATTAACTCTTGTGTTAACAATACGTATTGAATATTACCCTGTTTAAATATAAACAAACATAAAATTATAACATGACATAATTTAAGAAACTTCAAATATTACACTGACACATCACCAAATAAACTTATAACTATTACAATTTACCCCAAGATAGCTATTAATATTTACACAACATATCAATCAGAAAAATGTATCATATACTTTTACAGTACTTACATTGTTTATACATTCAAAAGTGCATTATCATTGTAATTTCCAAAAGCAATCAATTAATAAATGAGACATGTTTAGTTATTTTTGCATGAAGCAAACTCTGTAAAAAACCACAACCACAACAGCAATAGAACTATGAATACATGTATATTTTTTAAAACTCAACAGGAGAGAATAATAGAATACTCTTATAGATTTATATCTTTCAAAATACATTTTACAATTAAAAATCAGTTCTATATAATATTGACTTATTCAAAAAAATAAAGTACTAAAATATGAATAACATAGTAGGACTGTGTCAAACTTCACTAGAAACATAAAATGCCTTACATACCAGCCTAATGCACACTACAGCTCACCTATTTAACATTTGCATAATTATTAATTATGTATTATCAGTCAAAATACAATTTATTCTAAAAAGAAAAATGCTTCATCAATATAAGATTCATTCATTTCAGCACATAACTAAATCCTTTAAAAATATGACTAGAAAAAAACTGATGTTTTTAATTGAAAAAGGAACATGATATTTCTTAACTTCATACTGTAGAAGCATAAAATACCTCTCATCTCAACCATATCACAACATTTAAATTTTAAAACAGTAGTAATTCATCATAACTAATCCAATTGTACAATATTTATTTTTTTATTTTGTTATTAATAAACGGGTAGGTGCACTAGATATATAAATGCTTATTTTCAGGGATGACCAGGAAGGGCATAATTCAGATAAAGTACATCAACAGTAGACAGTAAATACAGGGTGGGACAAGAAAGACACAAATAACAAATGCATTTACACATACAAGCATTGGTTACAGGCAGTTGAAATAGCATTACATACCTAAATGGAGAAAATACTATAAAAAAATATATTAATGCAACAATTTAATGGTGAGAAAGCCAGCAATACAATATATGAACGCAGCAGATGATAACAAATACAGAAGCAGAAATTAAAATATAACCAGGTAGACATCAGGTTTGTATGTATTTAACATTTGGCCTCTGTTGAGGAGGGGAAGTGGCAGTGATAAATCCTAGGAGTGGGGCAGGCAGAGAGTGTAAAGGAGCAGCAAGAGCAAAGAGAGAAGGAAAGGATGCAATATGTAAAGGGGAAAGGTGAAGGTTAAGCAGAGATGTGCAAGAGGGGGCAGAGTATGTGAGGAAGCCTAGAAGTGACAATGGTGTCATGGGTGTGAGGAGAGGGGTTCAAGGAGGATAAAAGCATATACAGGGGTCCAATTCAATTAGGTGATTATGAAGCTCTCTTTTGAAGTGAGCATGAGTAGGAGCCAGTCGGATGTCTAAGGGAAGAGAGGTCCAATATTGTGGGGCAGCATGGGATAAAGCACAGACTCCCATGGAGGTTTTACACCTAGGGAAATGGAGGGGAGATTGGTTAACAGATCTAAAGTCATGCAAAGAGTTTTGCGGGTACACTATGATGGCAAGAGATAATGGGTTTCTTGGTCTGATGATGCCATCAATCAGTGAGTCAAAGGTGAGAATTCAGTGGGCGGTGGGGGAGGGCCATTTTAGGTCAGCATAAAGCAGACAATGGTGCATGCGGCAGGGAGATGCTGAGGTGAAGCGGCAGATATTATTGTATGTGGTGTCCCACTTGTGGAGACTGGTTTTTGATTCACCAACATGTATGACTGAGCCATAGACAAGGGCTGGGAGTAGAATACCCTGGACAATGGCTATCCTGGCAGAGGGGTCAGAACATAGCTAGTTGTGTATGCAATTCAGATTTTTGCATTAACTGACTTACGGATGGCAGAGATATGCTGATCACATAGTCAAGGAAGGCATCAAACATGATGCCAAGATACTTGAAAAAGCTAACACTGTCCAATAGGGGACCATCTACATAAGAGATTTCCAGCATCCCTGGCTGGTTCTGAGCCTGGAGGCAGAACCAAAGAGCATGTCCTGTGTTTTACCAACATTAACAACAAGTTTTTAGTTGGAGAGCCAGGACTTGAATGTGAAGGAAGTCAGATGAGAGAGAGAGAGAGAGAGAGAGAGAGAGAGAGAGAGAGGGAGGTTAATGTCAGAAATGATCCTACAGCTGAAATAAAGAACTAGGTCATCTGTGTGCAGTAAGGATGAACAAGTAGGGGTGTTCCATGAGATAGTGTTAATGAAAATGGAGAAAAAGAGGGGGCTAAGGATGGAGCACTGAGGAACACCAATATTTATTTTGGTGAGATCTGAGGTGGCAGTTTAATTTCACTACTTGTACCCTGTTTGACAAGTAATTATTGAACCAGGCCACAACGTCTGGGGAGAATGCAAGGAACAGTAGTTTGGTGAGGAGAAGGGGATGGTCAACCAGGTCAAATGCCTTAGTTAGGTCTATAAAGACTGCACCCATCAGATGGCCATAGTTCATGGCAATTTTGGTATCATTTGTGAATTTTAGGAGCTCTGTGGCAGTGCTGTGACCTTTATGGAAACCATGCTGGGAGTTGGAGAGGAGGTTGTAATCAAGAAGAAAGGAGATAGTTTGTTGGGCAACTAGTTTCTCAAGGTTATTGCTAAGAACTGAGAGGATGGCAATGGGTTGATAGTTTGAAATAGACTTGGAATCACCCTTTTTAAAGACAGGGGGTGATTGTATCAGTCTTCCTGATGCTAGGGACTGTGCTATGGCAGAGAGACAGATTGAAGATTTTGGCTAGAGGTGAGGCGATAAAGGGAGCAGCTAGTTTCAGGAGCATAGGCTCAAGACTATCAGAGCCAATGCTAGTACAGTCAGAGATGGTACATAACAGTTTAAGGATATCTGCCCTGGTTACAACATAAAACCTGAAAGGAGGGTATGCGTGCAAGTATTTGGTATCAGTGTGGTGGGTGGAGGACGGTGTGGAAGAGAAAGAAGACATATACTTAGATCCAAGAAGTGGAGTTTTTTTTTAAATCTTGCATTTCTCCCCCTTTCTGACTGGCCCCCTTCCACTGGCCCCCCAGTCCCATCACCCTGGCACACACTAGACTCACCTGGCTCTTAAGAATTGCCGGCTAGCTGGGTGCAGCACCTGTGAGGGTCCAGCATCATCTCACTGGTCGGGATACTTTCTCTCTTTTCTTCCTGTCCCCCGAGTGCAGCATAGAGGCATGCAATGATGCCAATGGCCAAGCCACACACTCTTCTGCATGTGACACACTGGGTGTCTGCCCTGCATCTGCCCCCTTTGTCTGTGGGTTAATTGCACCATCTCCCAGTCACTGCTAGGTGACAGGCAAGCAGCAGACTCGATCCCCACCCCTCCCCAGGAGAGGAGAGGAGAGCTGTCCTCCAGATGCTCGATCCTCTCCCTCCCTGGCCAACCCCGGTGGCCCACACTCGCACCATGAATATGGGTCACCAGCATAGTAGGAGGCAAGGCACGGATGCCTCAGCCCTCCACACCACTGGGCCGGCCCAAGAAGTGGAGGTTAAAGGAGTTTGCAGTGGTGGCTGGATTATTACAGTGTACACCATTTAGGACCATATCATTAGTTACTTGGGAATATTTGGCTCCAAGGAAGGCCTTAATGTGTGACCAAAATTCCCTTGAGAAACTTGCAGCATCTGTCAAAAGTCATTTGCAAAAGGTGCTCTTCGCTAAGTGAATATTTCTTTTGCTTGCATTTCTCCATGTTCTATAATGGCAGAAATCAGATGCGAGGCCAGAGATCTTACAGCACACCCAGTTTTTGTCCCTGGCTCTGATTTGTGCCAGACAATCTTTCTGGAGCCACATAGTTGGTGTGCCACAAATTCAACATGAGGTTAAGGGGGTGTGCATGTCCTGGACACCCCAAACATAGTTAGAAAATGATCAAGAGCTAACTGAACACTATTGGCTCTTTAGATGCAGGACCAGTCAAACACAGAGAGACCACACAGGAATCAAGTGTGATTTAAGTTGGTAAAGTTGTGGAAAGTGATGTATTTGGGGTGGGGTGGGTTTTGCCTTAGCACACCAAATACAAAATATCAGAGAGTGATCAGTTATGGCATCAGTGACAGTACCAACAATAGCTATTCTGTCAATCTGCTTTGTCATGGGCCAGTCAATTAGGGTACTAGATCTGGAGGTAGACATTACTTCTGTTTGGTCAGTAATGAGCTGGTGGAGATTATGTATCTGAACTGCAACATGAAGAGTTTTGTTGGATTTTCCAAGCCATTTAAGGTTTAGGTCATCTAGGATGAGAACGTCATTATGTCCAGCAGTCAAGGCAACCTGGGAAAGAAGTTCAATCCGACTAGTGGTGCCGCCTAGGGGAGGTTGTAGGCACACACAATATGTAGTTTCTTTGTTCCTAGGAGGAGGGTAGCATGAAGAGATTACAGTGAGAGAGGGCAAGGGTAGGAAAAGCAGAGAGGTTGAGGTGAGATTTGAAAAATATGGCTATACCGACTGCCACCTCATTTTGGTAAAAAAACTGTCTCCATGATCTTTGACTCCACCCAGAAACTGGAAAAGCTTCCTTCCTCCCCTAGACTCACCACTTTGGACACCTCTACCCAGAAAACCATCACCATGTACAATTAGGTGTACCGACCATAGAACAACACCGCCACAGCGAAGACCATCACAGCGACAGAATTTGCCTAAAAATGTTGGGTTGCTGGGGTGATCCCCACTGACACTGGTGGTGCATCTCCCAGTGTTTCTCCCCCTCCCCTAGACAACTCCAACTTAGAGTTGTATAATTAGAGACTAGGGATTTTGGAGGGGGAGTGCATCCCAGACAGTACAATGCCGACACACGGCATTGTGGCTGTCACTGTCAGGGATGTTGGCGTAGTAGTTGACACTGCAACATGGTAAAACTGTGTAATTAGCTCAGTCCTTGGCTAGATCAGCATCTCAATTACTCAGTCCATATCATCTCCCTCTGTTAAAAACTGCGACCCAAACTGAGTGTGCTCTTTTGAAACAAGCTTTCTATCCCCCTACACATTCGCCTTGACTTAATACACAAGACAGTCCTTCCTTTCTTTGACTATGGGGACATAATCTATGCCTCAGCCCATACCTCCTCTCTCTCTAAGCTTGACACCCTGCTCAATTCCTTTTGCAGGTTTACCACAAATGCCCCATCATATACTCATCATTGCACACTCCTCTCCTCCCTGGGTCTATCCCTCCTCTCCCACAGGCAGCACAGTCACTCTCTCATAATCACAACAAAATACTGGTTCAACCTTCTACCTCCTTATCTCTTCTTCATCCTCTGTCCTGCTGCTATTCCCTCCTACTCCCTTAGATCCTGGCATCCCCTGCTCTGTTGCCATCCCCCACTGTTGATCTTCTGCTGGTTCCTATGCCATTGCGTACCACCTCCTTCACCTCTGGAATCAGCTACCTCTGTGACACCCGCTCCCAACTCACCTTCAAATGCCAGCTTAAATCTATCACCCCTTCCCCTGTACCTGCCAGTTCTCCTTTCCCCAGCCCCCCACATCCCACTCTGTTCCAACCCCCTCCCTTTGAATCACCCTCCTCTTTGTACCTCCCTTTTTCTTTATCTTTTATCCCCTCTATTTCTGTACCTACTCCAATCTAGCTACTCTACTGCTGTAATAACCTAAGTGTGATTCACAACCATCTAACAAAAAACTGCTCTTCGTATATAATCTAAATGTCTTAGCACCAAAACTGTTGTCTGTTTTAGGTGTATGTATATATTATGTAAATAGCCTACATATTACTTTGCCTAACTCTGTTATTTGACTTAAATGTTTATATATGTATGTTTATATGCTCTCTGTATGTACAAGTTCACCCCTGTCCCTGGGTCACACCTGGAAATGAACCTCGGTTCAGTGTGCATTTCCGGGTTACCAAATTTTAAATAAATGAATAAACAAATAAATAAAAATAAAGGTGAACCTGTAACACCTGAGAAGGTTATAGTTAGGTAATGAGCAAGCTGTGTCGGGAATGGAGGGTTGAAGCCATGTCTCAGATAGACAAATGACATCAGGGTGGTATACTGTGATCCAAGCCTCTAGTTCAGTAAAGTTACAGAGGAGACTCCCAATATTTAGACAAAAAACTCAAAGTCCCTTTGTGTCCTCCCAGTTGCTACCAGTGTAGGAATGATGGCCAGGGTTTAGTTCAACATCACCTGCCAGGATAAGAGCAAGAAGGAGGAGATACCATAGTTTACAATGGATTGGGGGGGGGGCAGGTATCGGTGGCAAAAAATTCATTTTTTATAGACATGCAGCAAGGCAGATAAAGCAGTTTGGGGTGAGTAGAGGGGTGTGATCAGGGTGGTTGTTAAGTGTTACAAGTAGATTGGAGAAAGTGAAGTCATTAAGATCCGATGGGGAGGCTATGGGGGTTAGGAAGCAAGGGGCAGGCGGGAGCCACACGATGAGTTATAGTAGTAGGCAGGTCACCAACATTAAGGGATTTAGGAGAACCATGAATAAATGTGGACAGCAATATTACGAATAAGTGCAGGGACCTGTTCCTATGGGTACCAAGGGGTTGCACTTTGTAGAAGGAGTGCAGTAGTGGGGGTGTGGAAAGTCAGCTGGTTGTTTCATCTGTTGATAGGTGTAGAGAAGGCACCACCTATTTATTGAGGGGAGAGCAAAGGCAGTAATAGGGGTGTTCCTAGGACCCTGATGGAAGAAATAGAACAGGACAAGTGGGATGGACCAAGTTGTGTGTGTGGGTGGGGTTGAGGTACTATAGGATCACACCAGGTGGAAAACACTAGCAGGCTTAGGGGCCTAGTGGATAGAGTTGCAGTCTTCCAAATGGGCTTGACACCACAGGCATGGGTTCAAGCTCCATGGAGGGAGAAAAAGGCAAAAGAGAAAAGGAGGGATTTACTAGGAGGGCAGTTACATGGGTGAATGAGAGAAGGAAGCAGGATAAACTGAGGGGCAGCTGAGAACAGGGTCCCTAGAGGCTTCACAGTATAAGCTGCTAAGGAGGTATGAAGAGATAAGACAATCATTTTAGTGATCATATGACAAAGTCACCTGACCCAGCCTACTTATAGATGAATTGATCACCCAGGGTGAAAGGTTGGTGGGGTAGCTGCCACAGTAATGGTGGTGAGTCAGCCGTGTGTGGCCCACTCCAAATTCTCTGTACCTGAATTCACCGCTCCAGCTGGTGAAGGGAGGGGTGAGAGCACTGTGTCCTCTCGGCAGCATCTGGGGAGTTCTAAAGAAGCAGCTTGTGGGTGGAAGAGAAGGATTAAATGGTCAGGTTTAAACAATGGCAGGGTCAGGGCGGAAATGGGATGAGATGGGGAGGGGAGGGGAAGGGAGAGGGGGAGGGGCATTGGCGCTGGCAGTCTGGCCAAGTTCAAACACCCTGTAAGCCCCCATGGCTTGACTATCCAGCTAAACAATTAATTGTACAAACAACAGGTTAAACTGAATTACCTAATATCCCCTGTGACCTGCAGGAAACATTGGGCACAGCATAGTGCAGATCACTCCCAAACAACAGCAAAACAGCATAGCTCATATTCCACAGTAATTACTGCAATTACAGGCTCCTAAAGTAACCACTTAAAACACTACAATTCCTCAGTCTAACTTCATATACATATGGCTAGTAAAAACAACCAGTTCTGTTCCTCTGATCAATAATCAATGCTCCAATAACAGTCTTTTAGCCCTGTGTGGCTCACTCCGACTCCTCTGTACCTGAATGTACTGCTCTGGCTGCTGAAGGGAAGGGTGAGAGCACTGTGCTCTCCTGACAGCATCTGAGGAGTTCTAAAGAAGCAGCCTGAATTTACTGCTCCGGCTGCTGAAGGGAGGGGTGAGAGCACCGTGCTCTCTTGGCGGCATCTGAGGAGTTCTAAAGAAGCAGCCTGAATTTACTGCTCCGGCTGCTGAAGGGAGGGGTGAGAGCACCGTGCTCTCTCGGCGGCATCTGGGGAGTTCTAAGGAAGCAGCCTGAATTTACTGCTCCAGCTGTTGAAGGGAGGGGTGGAAGCTCTATACTCTCTCTGCGGTGTCTGTATATTCATTATGAACATAATGAAATCATAAAGCATATTACTACTATATTACCCTGATGCTTAACTTAGAACACATTTCTATTATATAAAAATAGAAAAGCCGTACTTTACTATCATAAATGCCAGATAAAAGAGAACAACTCCTAACACAAGTTCCCTTTATGTATTCTCTAAACCTCATTCAAAATTAACCAATTAAAAAATTACCTCTTGTTGCTACGAAAACTATTATAAATCTAAACACAACTTCAAAAAGAACAAAGTAATAGTTATAGCTAAGTAACACAATTCAACCAATGAAAAAATAATCTAATACTTTAAAATATAATAAACGTAACAGTAAACCACTGTATTATGAAAATAAAATAGTTATGACTGAATCCTTCAAATGAACATGTCCCAAGAAAATATAATTTAAACCCAAGGATTAAAACCCAAACTTCAAATATCTAGTCTATATAACAAAGCTAATTGTTATGACTACTGAGCAAAATCCCCCAAAATAAAACAAGAACAGAAAAAATGTATTAAATTGTAACCAATCAAACCATTTCGAAATAGAATTTAAAAGTACAAAACATGACCGCAAATATCATCCTCAGAATGAAAATGAATGCGTTTAAGGGACTTCATTTGAAAAATAACAGTTTCACAACCACTTAAAATGTCTGAAAAGAACAGTACTGAAAGCAGCTGGAAACTTACAAAAACTCGAAAAACAACTCAGTATAGGCAATGACCAGGCAACAGATAGGTTAAATGAAACACCAGGCACAGCTGTGGATCTGACAACAAAGTGATAAACATCACATTTAACCTGCATGATCTGAAAGGGAAAGTAAAAATGCATGTAAAATGGCTTAAAATATTTGAAATACACATGGGGTGTTGATTTTCCTGCCACAACTGCACACCAAGGGACACAGTAAGGCATGATAACACAGGCCAGGTGTCTTCAGCACTTAGAAGTGGTTGTGGTAGCACAACCAACATCACAGAGTGTTTTATTGGGCTTATAAAGTGTGTTTTGTGCTAAAAAGTGAGGAAATATAAAATAGAAACATACACATGTTTAAAAATCAGTAATTTTGTGTGAAATAGTCCTTCTGCATATGGGCTATCACTACAGGGTGCTATCCTTAGTTGCACTGTGTGAGCCACTGTGGTGTGTGTGCTTTTGTGTGAACTGTCTCTTGTAGCCCCCTGATTTTGTTCCTGTTGTTTTCTTTAAATTAAAAGAAAAATACTTAATACTGTTTTACTCCATGGGCCTGAATTGGAAATAATTGACTTCAGGGGCTAGAAATTCAAACCTTTGCCTGGGCACAAAACCCAGTTTGCTCATGCAAATCAGGTTTTGCCCAGTTTTCCCATATTCAAAAGCCCAGATAGCACAGGGAAACAGAGTTTGCACCCTGGCAATATTCAGAGTGGGTGCGATGCAAATGAAGGGGTGGGGACCACGAATATTGGTGCAGTCCAATATTTAGAGTATGTGTGCCACACAGGGCCATTTGGCTTAGTCCCCCTGTGCAGTGCACATACCTCTGATCAAAGCCTTGACTTACCCCCCACGCAACCCTAGCAGTTGGCAGAGGAAGTGCTGTGGCCCCCTGACTACCAACACAGTAGTTGCTGGTGCTAGTGGCCCCCCCAATGATCACTGACACATGTTAAAAATAAGTAATTCCCTAGTGTCCAGTGGTGCCTCCCCCCACCCACACTCATGCCAGATGTGTTAATGTGTATTCTCTGGTGTCTAGTGATCTTTCCACTTGCACCCATGTCGATGTTACAATAATAATCTCTGGTGTTCAGTGGTCTCACCATCCTAATTGTCATTGTACAATGTACAACACTAACACCATTACCTGGTGTCCACTGTTTTCCTCATCCTGATCCTCTGTATAATAATGTGACTTCATTCCCTGGTGTCTGCTGTTTCCCCATCCCATTCCCCTTTATAATGATGTGACACCATTTTCTCCTGTCCACTGTTTCCCCCATTCCAATCCCCTGTATAATGAGGTGACACCATTCCCTAGTGTCTAGTGGACCCCCCCCCATCCTGGATCCCATGTGTAATTATGTAAAGCTGTTCCCTGGTTTCTAGTGGGCCCCCACCCCAGCAGGTAGTGCCTCACTGTCCCGGTCCCCCCATTGACCCTCAGCTGGTGACTGGCACAGCCCTCTGTTCTCCATGATGGTTGGCTGCCGACTGAGCTATCGATGAGCACATGCTGTACAATCAGCTGTTATAGCATGCTCTTATTAATAGCTCAGTCAGGGGACAGCCATGGTGGTGAGTGGAGAGCTGTGCTGGTTGCCAGCTTGGGGTCAGGATGGGGGTAGTGGGGTAGTGGGGCACTACCTGTTGGGGTGGGGGGTCCACTAGACACCAGGGAATGGTCTTACATAATTATACAGAGCATTACAGATAGGGAGGGGAGCCTGCTTGACATCAGGGAATGACATCAAGTCATTAAATGGTGGATCAGGATGGGGGAACAGGGGACACCAGGGAATGGTGTCACATCATTATACAGGGGATCGGGATGGGGTAAACAGTGGACACCAGGGAATGGTGTTAGTGTTGTATACAGGGGATTGGGATGTGGTAAACCACTGGTCACCAAGGATTATTATTATAATATCAGGCATGGGTGCAGGTGACGGGAGGGACTGCTAGACACACCAGGGAATATACATATTTATACAGCAGGGACAGAATTGCAGATATCACTGTAGGCAGGCCTCTAGGAACCAATGATCGTCACATATTGTGTTTCAACATCAAGATGGGTGCAGAGGTAAGTTACATGAAGATAAATGTCCTGGATATTAGGAGGCTGGGTTTTAAAAAGATGGGAGACATCCACAGAGACTGCCTAGTAGGGGAGGATAGCCAGGGAGGGAAAGAGGAACATTGGGGAAAAATAAAGGAAGGTAATACAGTAGTTAAGGCAACTAGCCTCTGCATGAAGGAAGTAATCAAAAGCAAAAGTAAACAAAAGACCATTATGGTACTCTAGGGAACTGGTCAATCAAGCTACACAAACTCCATAGTGAGGCAGAAAGTTCAACATATAAAAGTAAGTTTATTCTGGAGTCATCCCAAGCATGCCACTCCTAAACATTTTCACCTCTAACAAGGTGTTGCTTTGTCAAGGGGATTACTGTTCTTGCAATCAAAACAATATAAAAGTAGTTCTTCACATACCTCTCAACTGTCCCTGATTTTCAGGGATGTCCCTGATTTTGCCTCAAAATTTTACCCTGTCCCTCCTAAAAACTGTGCTTCCATAATCAAACAGTGTGAGTTGTAAGCACAAAATAATGTCAGCCATTAAAGTTACAAACTTGTTCTTCCTTAGAAAATGCATTTTACACTATGCCCCTTATTCTACCAGCTTTCTGAGTGAATAGCACCAATTTTGAAGATGTGTCCCTGATTTTGGTCCTTTGTCCCTCATTTTTTGAAGCCTTGTCCCTGATTTATGAGCCAGGAGGTTGAGAGGTACGGTTTCTTCATCTGCTGGTTAAAAACACTTGTCAATGAAATGTAACATGACGTCTAAGGAGTAGCTCATAGTCCAAAAATACGATTTCATTTACTGTACCTGCCAATGTGTGCTCAAGGTCACCTGGTAGCCAGTTGGAGTAGGAGCTACCACTTCCAATGCACTCCAATGGAAAATACTCAATGTAACCACATGTACTGGGTGCTTTTTTTGCAGCAGTGCACTGATCACATGCCCAAAAGTAGGCCATTGAAGGACCACCCTAGTGGGCATGGGATGAATAAGTCCTCAATCACAGTAACTCTGTCTGTAGGAATAGAGAAAGATCTTCCCAGGCTGTACTGACAAGTGAGGGTTGAGGGGTGGTACAAGCGGTCAGTAGTAACTTCTTGGAATACACTGCCCCTAATTAGGAAATAATATGTAACAGGGTAAGAACATAAGTTTTGACTAAGTCCCATAGGGAACACTGCTCTTGCCAAAAACAGGGGCTGGGGGCAGAAGTGGAGGCCACTTGCTACAAACGGAGTGAGCAACATTTACTGGTCAGGTCTGGCAGAATAACAGTAGCCTGTGTGGCAATGCATATAACTGATGTAAAAACATAAACAAAAAAAGAAAGAATATACCCAGATATACAGGCAGAAAGGTATAAAGCAATAAATACATACAAATTTCAGGGTGCATAAGTGAATGCAGGACTGGCTAGGCTAGGATAGGAAGAAAAGAGGAAACAGAAGGAAGGATGTTGGTGGGTCAGGACCTACAAACTCTACTCATTCCACAACAACTAACAGAAAATGTAAACATACTGGGGGAGGGAAATTATGGATGGAAAGTCTGGAGGGGCAAAGGGTGAACTGGGTACATAAGCAAGAAAAGGAAAGCAAGGGGAATGACTGCAAGATAAGGAGTACGACAGAAGGAGACTGCACAGAAGTTGATGGAGAAAAAACAGATATCCTGAATAGGTACTTCTGCTCAGTCTTTACTGTTGAGGGAGGGGGAGATGGGACACCAGGTAGCAACAGATACCATGGGGGAAGGGAGTTGGACACAAGTCCTAAAGGGACTTACTGATCTGAAAGTGGACAAGGCCATGGGGCCAGATGGGATACACCCATGGGTACAATAGGAACTCTGTAGGTGCTTGCTGTACCACGGACAACCTTATTCAATGGCTCACTGAAAACAGAAGTGGTTTCAGAGGACTGGAGGAGAGCAGATGTTGACCCACTCCATAAGAGGTATAAGCTGGTCAGTCTCACACCAGTAGTGGGGAAAGAAACTCTGTTGAAGAAGAGGTTAGAAGAGTATCTTGAATTTAACTGGTTACAAGACCACAGCCAGCATGGATTCACAAGGCGGTGGGGGGGGCAATCTGATTAATTTCTTTGATTGGGTGACCAGGGTAATTGATCAGGGGAGGGCAGTAGTTGTGACCTAGTTGGACCTTGGCAAGTATTTCTACACTGTGTCTGCCTAGGTATGGGATCCAAAGTGGTAAAGTGGGTAAGGAACTAGTTAATAGGCAACGAAGCATGGTGGCTAGTGGCACTCACTCTAATGAGGAAGAGAATTATCAGTGGGGTGAAGCAGGGGATCAGTACTTGGACTGGTACTCTTCAGTGTCTTTATAAGTGTCAGTGTCAGTGGCTCAGCAGGTTGCACACTTGCCTCTAAGGCTAGACAATTAGAAGGCTGTGATTATATCCCCACACCAGGCACTTGGGTTAAATCCCAATTCTGACACTGTAGAGTAGCATGAGGGGGATGCAGCACTCCTGAGGTGCTGTCTTTTAGATGAGATATTAAACCATGGTCCTGTTTGCCTGTTCTGGTGGTTGTTCAGGTGGATGTTAAAGATCCCATGGCACTTCTCAAAAAGAGTAGGGGAATTTTATTGAAGGGACTTCAAGCAAAAAATACATACAACTATACAATACAATATTCATGAAATCAATACACTACTTGTTTACTATCAGTTTTGTTTCTCATTCCTAGTCTTTTAAACCATATCACAATGTATCCACAGATGCCTGTTTCCAGAGGGTAGTCTCTCATATCCTGAATTTGTAACTGCTGTATGGATATTAGCATATTTCTATACATTTCCTGATATGAAACTTTCTTTTGTTGTATTGACCATTGACGTCTACTTTGCTAGGTTTAATACTTTATAATTGCAAAAATGACTTGAATTTTGTCTCCATTATACTTTCTCCAACCCCTTTCTAAAATACTTAATAGAAATTCATTGTAAGTAATTTTTTGGTACAGAGGTTCTTTCCACGCATCTGCAAGACAGGTCCAGAATTCAATAGTATTGGGACACTCTAAGAAAAGATAATCCTGTGTTTCTAAGATACCTCCACAGGTTCCACTCAGACAGTATCTTTCATTCAGCTGTTTTATGTTTTTTGTTATTATTAACACCTAATTTTCATAGGTTTCATAGGTAGTATCAAGCTAACAGACTCAAGGTCCTTAACAGCTTGCCAAAATCACAATCCTTAATTTAAAACTGAAATACCCTATTCCCATAGTGCTTATCCAAATGATTCTTAAATATATTCATGAAGTCCATCTTCTTCCAAGTTGTGTCAACAGGGTGTGCTTAGAAACAACTGAGAAGCTGCATGGGATATACTATATTGGACTAGATATCTGCAACAAATCTCTCTTGCTTACATCTGAGGGAAGTTTTCCTTACTTTACAGTCTTACACTGGTATTGCTTTGTGTTTAATTATTTTAGTTTTAAATTCAGGAAGGGGGTTTTCAAAACTGCTCATCTTGTAAGCATCTTCAGAAGGGTTGAAATAACTGCATATTTGATTTTCCTTTGGGGCTACCAAACCACCAGGCTGTTTTGGGACTGGGGAGGTTTACCTGTGTCTGACTTGGATGTCTGGATTTTTCTCTGTTTGATTAGCAGGGTATTTTCTCAGTCAAATTGTTGTGTAGGGCATCTTGCTGACAGGAAGGCACTCATCACAGCGGTGGGTCAGAGCTTTTAGCTGATTGTTTTGTGAGGGCACAGTATAGGCCCAACCCCTTCCCACCCTTCAGCCCACCCACCCCTGGAAATAGTTCCTTTATACCTGGGGTTCTGACATCATTTCCTCAAGAGTGCAAGGTGCATATCACTGTCATAGCCTCTCTAGCACACTGCACTGACAATATAAGTATACACATTGTATAATATATACATTTCTATATAACAAACCAATCACACACACACACGCACACACAAAAAAAACAAACAAAGTAGATAAACATGTGGGGAGTAGTGCAATGTAATGGCTGTGGGGCAGCAGTCTTCCAGGAGTCTTTCTGGAGGCTGAGATGCTTCCCTATTTGCAGACAAGTCTCTGCCCTGAGGGAGGAAGTTGCCCATCTTCAGGCTGCACTGGACAGTAGTAAGGGAACCTTCCCCCAGGCCACACTGGACAGTAGGAAGGGAATCTCCCCCATCCAGGGAGCACTGGAGCCACCACCACTACCTCAGAGGTTGCGAAGAAAGCACAGCAGTTGGACCACAGTGGGCTCAGTGAGGGTGAGGATGGTGGAATAGAGGCACACCCAGTCAGTTGTTCCACTCCATAATCCATACACCATTCTGGGGGAGCATAGCTCCCCTATAGATGCACCCACAGTGGAGACTAAGGAGGCTGAGGGCAACTGTCACAAGGGAGGCCCACAGGAAGGAGGCAGAGGACACCACAAGGAAAGGAAGCAGCTCCTGGTAGGGGACTCAACTATTAGGGGATAGAACTGGTGGGGGAAGCAGGGAAAACTGAAGTAAAGTGCCTGCCTGGTGTCATGGCTTGGAGGGACAGGAAGCGCATCCTCAGGATCACGAGAACAGCTGCACTGGACTCTGAGCTGGACATCATTGTCCACCTTGGGACAAATGACTTTGCTCATCATGAGATTAGAGCAGTGCAGAAGGACTTTGTAGAGTTGGGGAGGGGCCTAAGACAAGTAGCACACACAATATCCTTCTCAGAGGTGCTGCCTGTTAATGGCATGGGGGAGGCGAGGGTACTTTGCACCATGCAGTTTAATGAATGGTTGAAAAAATGGTGTGGAGCACAGGGGATTGGCTTCATTGGGGACTGGGGTTCTACCTGGAGGGACACCAGCCTATACTGGCAGGATGGTCTGCATCTATCCAGGAAGGGAACAAGTCTTTTGAGCAATCAGTTTAAATGCTTCATTGGCAAGCTTTTAAACTAGTCCAAGGGGGAGGCACTGATAAGTAGCAGGAAAATCCCAGCCTCTCCCTACAAAACAGGGTACTAAATGAGAAAAAGACCGAGATAGAAAGGTCAGTGTAGGATGCTGCAACAGAAGGTAAAGCCATCAAAAAATGGAGAGCAATGAATACCAACGCCCATAGTCTGGGTAACAAGCTTCCTGAATTAGTGGCCTTGATGGAGGAGGAACATCTGGATATTGTGGCAGTCACAGAAACATGGCACACACAAAACCATGATTGGGACATAAACATACCAGGATACACTATCTACAGGAGGGACAGGGAGGGTAAAAGAGGAGGAGGAGTAGCTATTTTCATAAGGGAAGGAATCAAAGCAACAGAACAAAAGGGTAAACAGGGAAGAGAAGAAGCACTGTGGGTAAATTTAGAGACAGGCAATGGCACCACAATCCGCACAGGGGTTGTATACAAACCCCCTTCTCAGGGGGAGGAAATGAAGAAGGAAATGATAGAAAGTATACCTAGAATGGCAGAAAAAGGGGAGATATTGCTGATGGGTGATCTGAATATGCCAGATGTTAACTGGAGTGCAGTTGCAGCAGCCACTTCGAAGAGTGGGGTTATTCTAGATGCCCTACAGGGAGCATGCCTTAGACAACTAGTATTGGAGGCCACTCAAGAGGGAGCAATCTTAGACCTGGTTCTCTCAAATGGAGATGGAGAGAGGAACACAGATGTAGAAGTGGGTAGCCATCTGGGAACTAGCGACCATGGAACAGTATGGTTCACAATAAACACAGCAATAGAGTCAAGCCAATACAAAGGCAAAAGTACTGGACTTTAGGAGGCTGACTTTGCCAAAATGGTGAGTGCCTAAGGATGCACTCGCAAATGGGCAGGAAGGAGGGGTGGAAGAACAATGGGGAATAATAAAACTGCCATCACAGAGGTAATCAGCCTTTGTGTGAAGCAAATAAACAAAACAAAACGATGTAAGAAACCACTATGGTTCTCAAAGGAAGTGGCAGTGAAGGTTCAAGAGAAAAAGAAAGCATTCAGGAAGTACAAGGAATCACAGAAAGATTAGGACAGAGAACTGTATCAGTTAAAGCAAAAGGAAGCTGGGAAGGCAGTCAGAACAGCAAAGGCCCAAACTGAGGAAAAGATAACCAACTCAGTTAAGAAGGGGGATAAAACCTTTTATAGGTACATCACAGAGCGAAGGAAGACCAAGGGAGGGATAGTGAGGCTTAATAAAGGGGAAGGAAGGTGGGCAGAGGGAGACTGTGAAAAGGCATAGATACTAAACAAATATTTTTGCTCAGTATTTACAAAGGGAAGAGAGGGAGGTACCTAAAACAAACAGTAGAAACACTCTGGATACAGAAGTTGATACCAGCCCATTTACAGAAGAAAGGGTTCTGAAAGAACTCTTAAAACTGAAGGTGGATAAAGCAGTGGGGCCTGATGGGATTCATCCCAGAATTCTAAAAGAACTAAGGGTAGAAGTAGTGACACCACTGACTACCCTCTTTAACAAATCATGGGAGGATGGGGTGGTACCTGAGGAGTGGAGGAAGGCAGATGTGATTTCCTTTCACAACAGTGGGAGCAAGGCAGATGCAGGAAACTACAGACTTGTTAGTTTAACCTCAGTGATAGGGAAAATGATGGAATCACTTCTGAAGGAAAGAATTGTCAAGTATCTAGAGGCCAGAGGGGCACAGGACCCAAGGCAGCATGGATTCACAGCAGGAAGGTCATGCCAGACAGATCTGATAGATTTCTTTGACTGGGTGACCAAAAGTAGTAGATCAGGGAGGGATGTGGACATGGCCTACCTAGACTTTAACAAGGCATTTGACACAGTCCCACACAAAAGATTAATATACAAGTTAGCCAGCCTGGGAGTGGGTCCCAAGATGACAGCCTGGGTAAAGAATTGGCTGGAGAATAGGACACAGAGAGTAACAGTAAATGGAGTCCACCTGAAGAAAGGGGTTTACTAGTGGGGTACCGCAGGGTTAAGTATTAGGACCGGTCCTCTTCAATGTCTTTATAAGTGACATTGCAGAGGGACTGGAAGGAAAAGTATGTCTCTTTGCAGATGACACAAAGATCTGCAACAGAGTAGATGCACAAAGTGGGGTGGAAAGGATGAGAAGGGACTTGGCAAGGTTAGAGGAATGGTCAAATGTATGGCAGCTTAGATTCAGTGCTAAGAAGAACAAGGCAATGCACCTGGGAAACAAAAACCCAGGGGAAGAGTACATAATGGGGGATGAGATGCTAACAACAACAAAAATGGAAAGGGACCCGGGGGTAGTCATATCAGATGATCTAAAGGTGGGCAAGCAATGTGAGAGGGCAGCAAGGAGGGCTGGGGGGGGGATACTGGGATGCATAGGGAGAGGCATCACCAGTAGAAAACAGAAAGTTATTATCCCTCTCTACAGACAGCTGGTGAGACCCCATCTGGAGTACTGTGTGCAGTTCTAGAGACCCAGTCTCCACAAAGACATAGACAGGATGGAAGCTGTCCAGAGGAGGGCAACTAAAATGGTGCAGGGTCTGCACTGGAAGACATATGAAAGAGAGACTAAAGGAGCTTAATATGTAGCTTCGAGAAAGGAGGGAGAGGACATGATAGAAACTTTCAAGTACCTCAAGGGAATCAACAAAGTCCAAGAGGGTAGCATCTTTCAAAAAGAGGTGTGCAAGAACAGGGAGGCTGATTACAAGATGGGGGGCGGCTCAGAGGTAATTTAAGGAAGTATTTTTCACAGAGAGGGCTGTGGATGCATAGAACGCCTTCCGGAGGAGGTTGTGGAGTCAAAACAGTGGTGGAATTCAAGCATGCATGGCACAGTCATAAGGCCATTCTAGGGGGTTGGGGTAGGAAGAAGTAGGCTGCTGGTTAACTAGGATCTGCAGCTTATCCAGTAGGTAGGGAAAAGGACAGACTGGGTGGGCCAAGCGGTCCTAATATGCCGTCAAATTCTATGTTTCTATGTTAGAACTACTAACAGTATTAGTTGGAAGATCATTCCAAGATATTACCACTCTCTGACTATACCTTCGTTGGTTCCGATTTGATTTTCCATGTAAAAGCTGTCTATTATGTTTTCTAGAACTAGTCCAGCTTGTATTATATTGAAATTCCATCTCGGCCATAAGTAATTCATCGTCCAATCATCTGTATAACAGACATACTGTAGATCACCCTTATGCCTCCTATAGTACAGGGAGTATAAGTTAAGGGAATTCAATCTTTCAATATAAGGCTAATTTTTTAAACCATACACTGACTTAGGAAATTTACGCTGCATGCCTTCTAATGACTTTATATCCTCTTGATTTTATGGTGACCATACCTGTGCTCAGTACTCCAGGTGGGGCCTAACCAGGGCATTATGCAATGGGAGAAGTACATTTTTGTTCCTGCTTGCTATATGTCTGAAAATACAGTTGAGGTTTTGATTAGCTTTCCTAACTTGGACTCTGCAATGGGACTTAAACTTAAGCTCATTCATAATGGTTATTCCCAAATCTCTTTCCTCGACAGTGACCTCAAGGGGGTTGTAAAGTAATTTATAGGACATCTTCCATTTTTTACTACGACGTGCATGATCTTACACTTAGTGGTATTTAGTTCTAGTTTGTTTCTAGCTGTCTATTCCGATATCTCATCAAGTGCCCCCTGTAGGGCTTTAGTATGTCACTGTGTATTAACCACTGTCCCTATCCTGCAATCATCAGCAAATTATTTAGCCAGATGTTAGGATTATTCAGTTTTAATGTAGTGATATAGACATTGAAGAGGCTTGGGCCCAGAACAGAGCCCTGTGGGACCCCACTAGTGATAGAAGCCCAGCTGTATTAAACCTCATTTACTACCATACTCTGCCTTTTGCCCTGGAGCCAACCTGACACTCAATTACAGATGTTCTTATTTCACTGTATGTAACCTCTCTTTTTATTTCCCATGACAACTAAGTCATAGGAAGTCCCAGGTGAAAGCTGGGCTCCTTTTATTTTCCATCTGTTTCAACTTTGCTTGTGTTTTTGTCCTAGGGCAATTTGGAAAAGTGAGTTCCACAGTTCTAGTGGCTTCAAGTAATATTGCATATAAGCTTTTCCTATATGTAACTTGTAGGTCTGTAACACTTATCCCTTGTTTTATGGCCATTTTAACTTGTTCCTTAGCATATGTAGGTATAGGTCCTAATCTAGTTATATTTCTGATCCTAGTTGTATTTAAATGCTCCAAGCAAGGTTCTAACCAACATAAGACTAGAGATTTCCATACTTTTTCACCGGGTTTAAGAGAGGCGTCCAGATTATATGCTTAAATAAACTACTAAAGAATGCTATGGGGTTAATCATGCCTATACCTCCTTCCTTTATTGTTCTGTATGTAACCTCTCTTTTTATCGGATTCAGTCTATTTCCTATAATGCCTGAAAAAATACTGTATAGGGTCGTGTGTAGGATTATGTGTGTGTGTCTGTGTGTGTGTGTGTGTGTGTGTAAAAACATAACTGATGTTAAGGGAGACTGGTATTAGCAAGGTTTTAATGAGGTGAGCTATTTTCCGTTTTGATATTTGCTGACCTTTCCATTTGGCTGTGTCTATTTGCTTTTTGTATGCTGTTTCCCAATTCTTTTTACACATATCTCGTGTCCCAAAAGTGACCCCCATTATCTTGATGTCTTACTTTTTTATGGCTGTCTTCGCCATATTCCACTTTTCTGATATCTGTGTATTTCCTATTGGTACACTCCAACTTTTGTTTGTGTTGATTTTAGAACCTGAGGTTATGGCGAATTTCTACAGATGTTTTTCTAGGTGCTCATCTGTAGTATCTGGTGCTAAAGTAAGCACATCATCTGTGTACACTTAGAGTTTAATGGGGGATGTCCATCTAAGGGGGATATACTCTTTATCTGTTCCTCTTTTGAGATGCTACATAGCAGTATACCCAAACCAAAAATGCAGAGAAGAGGACTTAAATTGCAACCTTGCCTAACCCCTTTTTTTATTTTTATGTCATTCCCTGTCCAGCAGTTCATATTTGGAACTAAGTTTGCTGTCCCATATATGCCTTCTATCTATTTTACAAACCCATGAGAAATACCAAATGCTTGTAGTACTGAAAAAATATAACTATGAGCCAGGTTTATACCTTCCTTCTCTTGATCCATACTTACAATATAACTCAGGTTTCCTGTTTGTTCCCCCCTGTGGAATAATTCTCTAGCAGTGATAAGATTGTCTTGAATTTTCCTGCCAGGAATACCACACATCTGATTTGGGCTAATTCTCTCTTGGGCTCTCTTCACAAAAGAAAGGGTCCTACAAGAGCTTGCTGAGCTCAGGGTGGACAAGACAATGGGACCTGATGGCATACATCCCAGGGTAATAAAGGAGCTAAAGGTGGAACTAGCAGAGCCATTAGCAGAACTGTTTAGTGAGTCTCTGAGCACAGGACAGGTCCCAGAAGACTGGAGAAGGGCTCATGTGATCCCGCTCCACAAGGGTGGTAGCAGGAAGGAGGAAGGGAACTACAGACCAGTCAGTCTTACCTCAGTAGTGGGCAAGATTATGGAGGCACTCCTTAAGGAAAGGATAGTGCAACACCTGGAATCCATAGGAGCACAGGATCCAAGACAGCATGGGTTTACAAAAGGAAGGTCCTGTCAAAGTAATCTCATAGATTTCTTTGACTGAGTAACCAGAGTGGTGGACCAAGGGGGAGCAGTTGATGTCACCTACCTTGACTTCAGCAAAGCTTTCAACACTGTTCCACATAGAAGATTGATAAATAAGCTAGGTAGGCTCGGCGTGGGTCAGAAGTTGGTCAACTGGGTGGCAAACTGGTTGATTGGCAGAAAACAGAGAGTGGTGGTAAATGGTATACAGTCAGAAGAGATACAAGTCACAAGTGGGAAACCTCAGGGATCAGTCCTGGGGCTAGTCCCCTTCAATATCTTCATTAGTGACATTGCAGATGGACTAGAGGGTAAGGCTTGTCTGTTTGCAGATGACACCAAGATCTGCAACAGAGTAGATGATCCAGATGGGGTGGGCAGAATGAGAAGAGATCTGGATAAACTAGCAAAATGGTCAGAAGAGTGGCTACTGGGATTTAATGCAAAGAAGTGCAACATCATGCACATAGGGAAGAGAAACCCTGAAGACACCTATAGGCTGGGAGGGGAGTTGCTGGCAGTCACAAAGAAAGAAAGAGACTTGGGCATCATCATCACCAATGACCTGAAATCATCCAAGTAGACCTCTAAAGCAGCAGGTAAAGCTAGGGGGATGTTGGGGTGCATTAGTAGGGGTATCACAAGTTGTAAGAGGGAGGTAATAATCCCTCTTTATAAAACACTGCCCCATCTGGAATACTGCATGCAGTACTGGAGGCCACACCTTCACAAGGACATTAATCAAACTGAGGTGGTCCAGAGAAGGGCAACCAAAATGGTGCAGGGACTGCATCAAAAGACATATGAGGACAGATTAACTGAGCTCAATATGTATACCCTTGAGCAAAGGAGGGAGAGAGGTGATATGATCAAAGCATTCAAACACCTTATGGGCATTAACAAGTTGAAAGAGTCTAACATGTTTAAATATAAGAAAGATAGCAGGACAAGAGGACATAGCATGAGATTAGAGAGAGGCCGATTAAGGGGGAAAGTGAGGAAATTATTTTTCACAGAAAGAGTGGTGGATGCATGGAATGGCCTACCTCAGGAAGTGATGGCTATGAATGCAGTGCAGAGCTTCAAACAGGCATGGAATAGGCATAAGGGAGCAATACAGATGAGTATGAATAGATAGACCACTGACAGAACAAAGGCTGATGGCACGTTTATAAGGTAGAAAAAGAAATGGGCAGACTGGATGGGCCTTGCGGTCCTTATCTGCCGTCAACCTCTGTGTTTCCATGTTTCTATTTAATTAAGCAATCAGCAACTTTGGTCAACCTTTTTAGCAATATTTTACTTAAAACTTTAAAATCAGAATTAATAATAATAATAATAATAATCTTTATTTTTATTGCGGCTTTCAAAAAAAATCAAGGTGCAGAACAGGCTTTAAAATACATCCAAATAACATATCTTAAAAATCAATAAAATAAGTAATATCATCCACATAATAAATAATAAAATCAGATCAGTTCAATATCCTCCCCAAATGCTTTTCTCCACAGGAAAGATTTCAAAGCTTTTTTAAAGACCCCCACCGTCGTGCACTCTCTAATCCAATGGGGTAGAGAATTCCAAAGGGTCAGTACTGCGAATACGAAAGCCCGAGCACCAGAAGATTTCAGAACTACCCTTGGGAATCTCTAGCAACCACTCATTGGCTGAGCGGAGCGGTCGCTCTGGGATGTAAGGAACCAGAAGCTCGTTCAGGTAGTCAGGGCCCAGACCGTGCAGGGCTTTGTGAACTTATTGGCCTCCAATTTTTTAAATTTTCTGTTTCCCCTTTCTTGTGGATGTAAATTAGTATAGCCTGAGACAATGTTTTTGGCATTATTTTCTTGTCCAGGTTGTAGTTAAACAATACTGTTAGAAGTGGCACAAGCTCTGTTTTAAAAGTTTTGTAAAAATCTGCACCTAATCCATCAGTTCCTGTGGCAGAGGCAGAGTGTAAAGAAGTGATAGCTTATGTAACTTCTCCCTGTGAGATTTCCTTTGTTAGGTCTATGGCATCTAATGTAGATACCGGGGGGGGGGGTGTAAAGTTTTAAATACCCAAGGTTCCCTTCAGTAGTATCTGGGTCACCAAATTGTTTGATTATTTTTTGTTCTACAAGCCGAAGCAGTTTTACTGGATCTGATACGAATATGCCCTCTGGAGTTTTAAACTGTCTAAAAAACACTGCTTTCTACTCTGTTAGTGCATTGTTTAAAAGGATCAAATGTCTGTTTTTCATTTTGTGTAACAAATTTCAGCTCTTGTAAGGATGAGACTCTGTTGTATTGCATTTTAAACATCTCACTCTTCAATACTTTAATCTTGGCACTGTAATTTAGTTTTTCTGTTTCAGTTTTGGAGATTAATTATGCAGTTGTCCACTTTAATTTAAAGATATTGCAAATATTCAGTCTGGATTTTATTACCTGAGATTGTTTGAAAAAATTATTTTCATATTGTTTTAGTTTCCTCCCATCAGTCTGTTATGTAATCATACAAGCCAGTAGTAGATAACCTAGCTGTCCATGGCTGTCTCCATTTTTAAGTTCCTCTTTTTGAGATAGGAGGGAGGAGCTTAATCTCCACGCTGCTTTTTTACATCTACTATAGGTGTATTTTCTCAAGATATTTTAACCTGTACTGAACTGTGGTCTGTGAATTCCCACACTTGATTATTAACCTCAATTATATTTAAGTTTTGTGAGACAAAGACAAAATCAATTCTTGTGGAGATATTGCCTCTAAAATAAATGTTTCCCCCTGTCATATGTTTACACCAGTAAGTATCTTTTGAAAATGTTGCTTTTATAATAGAATTTAAGGCATTTGTGTCACAGAAATTCTTTCAGTTTTCATTCCCCTATTTTTTTGTATTAGGTCACAGTTAAAATCACTGAACCATAAGACTTGCATGGTTATACGTAGAAAAGGCTGAACCTTTTTAAAAATGTGTATTCTCTGTGCTTTGGTATGGGGGTTAAATGCTTATAAACTTTAATCTGTCTTTTACATAGCTGATATCCAACATCAAGACCCTTCCTGGCACAATATCTACCAGTCTGGATACTTTTAGTGCAGGATTCATGAATAAAATCCCTAGGCCATCACAAACGTTTTCTCCAGGTGACCAAAAGGTGGGACCCTTCCTACATAGCTTGTTTGTTTAATTAATTTCATGCATAGTTTTGATTCTTACATCCTGTAGGCAGATTATGTCTAGATTTCTTTCTTGTAGTCTGACTGTAAACCTTTTTTTTCCCAGTTTTTAATGCTATTTATATTTAGCGTGGCTATGGATAGATTGGTCATACTGATAGTGATATACGGAGGAGAATCTGGATTTCATTTCTCATGGAGTCTGGATCCTGCTTTTCCTCCTAGTTCTTTTAGATGAAGAGGCCTCCAATTTTCTCTCTTCTGATTCAGAAGCAGTATCTTCAACGGAAAATGCTGCTGGTGCTTTCAACTCCTCATATTCCTTCCCCCCCCATTGGCCTTCTTGCGCAAATGTTAAATATTTGTTATCTGAAGCTTTTGTAGAACTAGAATCCTTTTTGCCTTCCATGCCTCTTTCTTCTTTTCCGTAGATGCTTTTCCTTTTCTGGTTCTTTTCTTTCTGCCTACTTTCTGGTAGGGGTTGTCCTCCACGAGGGGTGAGGGGGCATCATATTTACTGGTAACTCTTATTCTTCCTGCAGTGTTGTCCCATAAGGTGCATCTGTCTCTATGCTCATGCTGGGTTGCTCTGTGTCCATCCTTTCCTATGTGTGTACTTGCTGCCTATTCTCAGGTTGTGCATCTGGTTGATTTTGTTCAGTTTCTTCCCTATTTATTGCTTCCATTCTTTTTTCAAATGTTTGTTTTGCCCCCAACTGCTGTGCTTGGGTGATAAGACCATTATGGGATGAGCAGTCATCCCTATTGTGAGGCGCCCATGGAATTTTCCATAGGAATGTCCAGGTTTCTCACACAAGTTGCATTTGACCAGATTTACACAAACAGAAGACACATGACCATATTCTAGGCCATGGGTACATCTTGGGGTATTACAAGAATTACTAAAATGGGTCCTAGATCCACATTTGTGACATGACTTCAGGTGACCCATATAAAATAGTATTCCTCTGTCCCTGCCTAGGTAGAAACTGCTAGGTAGTTGAACAGTTCCTTTGTTGGCAGTGTGCAGTTTTACTTTAATCTTTCACCCCCCATTCCAAATATGCTCACTATCTGGTGTAGGGACAGGTCTCTCCATTATTTCACAGTGCTGCCTTAACCAAATTAGTATGTCCTCTATATTGACCCCTTCATTTCTGAACATTACCATAATATTTTTAATCACTGGTTTTGTTAAGGAGATAGCCAAGAAAAGTATCCACAAAGGTGAATTTTTTAAGGCATTGTATTGTGCCCAAAATCTGTTCAACCTTCACACCAACTTTAAACTTATATCAGAATTAGATTCCCCTAAATGTACTAGGGCAATGATTTCTGATAACATTTATCTCATAGACTGTTTAAGTAAAATTCTGGTTATATACAGTCTGTCTGGTGGTTCTGCCAGTCTTCCTTTATAAATCAGTCTTACCATGTTCTTTCTTGGTGCAGGTTCACCCTTATTCTGAAACAAGTCAGATAGTCTAAAGAGAGGTTGTAACCATGCTCTTTGTGTTAGATCTTGCAAAACAGCATCCCTCTGTCCCATTCTTTTTTTTTTTTCTTAGTCCTTTTTCTCCCTGGCCTGGTCTGCCTTACCTCTTCAGGTCCTGGCATCCCTTGGGGTCTTCTGGCTGTCATCCTGAGGTCCTCTCAGCTCCCATTTGGGTCCTGCAGCTTCTGCCCCCATGGCTTGCCCCTCATGGCAGGGTGGTGAAGAGCTCCCCCTCGCTCTTCCACCAGGACCGGATCCAGTGTCATGCCACGTACCCTTGGAGCTGAACTTCCCACATGGAGATGGCCATTATGCTGCCATGACCAGTGCCATTTTTCCCCTGTTCCAGTTCCCCTTAATGTGTGTGGTGTGCAATGATGCCAAGGGACAGGAGTGCGCACACTACCGTGATGCACTCCTTCCCGGCATCGGCCCCAGCACATCCCCTCAGACTACCTGTGCCACTGCAGTACCCCCAGCCATTGCTAGGGGACACCAGTGCACCGACGGCAGCACACCCCCCTCCCGGAGAAGGAGAGCAGTTCAGCGGATGCTCAATCCTTCTCCTCCCTCACCAACCCCCGATGACCTGGGCTCATTCCCTAACCCGGGTCGCCGGCATGGCCACTGGGCCGGCTGCCTCATTCTTTGTTGAATTTCCTCATATACTAGCTCTTCAGCTCCCGTGGTATTATCAATAACTTGTTCAGTATTAGCTTCAAAGGAAATGTGGTTTGCGCTTTCAGTGGGTTGTTGTGCAATTTCTGTCTCCATATTGGACATTGCACCAGTGTACTCTTCTCTTTAAAGACTAATTTCAGTTGGCGCCAACTCTGCTGTTGTTTCATTCTGCCTGAGCAAGTTAATATAGCTTTGCATAACTGGGTTAGAAGGATTGGGGATCTACTTTCCATCTGCTGATTTTATCAATCCTGCTTTCTCTAAAGAGCTTTCAGGTGTCCAGTCCTTGTTACTATACAACTTCAGGCTCTGTTAAATTTTTTTGTTTTTCTGCAGAACTATTTTGTAAAAAAGCTCCTTGCTTACTATTTTGATGCACCTTATCTTTATCGGCAGAACGCTTCCGCATTTCAAGCATTTTCCTGCCAGTATTGACACTGTCAAATTCTTTTGTAGCCACTGCCATGTCAATTTCTTTGTTAAGACCTTTTCCTTGTAATTGCTGCTTTTAGATTCTTGCGCTTTCTGTTTTACAGCACTCTTCTTCTTCTTTGGTGATTTGTTTCAGTAGGCCCTGTTTCCTTTCTTCATACACTTGTTGCAGCTCCTGTTCTCTGTTTTGCAGGTCCGTATTACTGGACTCCCTCATTTTGGTATCCACTATCAGCTCCTCAAAATGAACAGCATTTTCCTCTAGCTGTTCCTCTTCCAATAGCATTTCATCCGAGACCTCGCTTAGGCATTTGGAGTGGAGTGAGGTAAATTTCCCCACTGGGTCTTCCTTGTTCCACTGTCCCCTGCTTCGTCAGCAATCTTGGCAGACATCTAACTGACAAGAGGTCCCCCTGCTGCAGAGTAGAGGAATTTTTCATTAAGCCTGAGATAATACATAAAATTACATATACATTAATTCACATCCAAAAGGAAACTTATATAAAACCAATAAAAACAAGCATAACTCAGACAGGTATTACATCATACCCCATTTCCCCCACCCTTCACCCTTGCATAGAAATATGTATTTTATTATATTTCTAAATCTAATTCACAAAGTGTCTACCTTGACATCTGTGAAAAACATGCTTAAATCTTAACCACTATTAAAGAGGCCTAGCTAAACTAACCAAGATGTAACATACATCCACATAATTAGGGTAGCCTCAATATAATAAAACAATCTTATATTTCTTCAGTAACCTGAGCCCATATGGTCAGTCCCAAACTTTTTCCCCACTTTATTCTATGGTGGAGTATAAGTTTCATTGCTCTTTACAGTGCAGGAATGGCACCCTATTCCTATTGTTGTCCTCCTTCTTTAAGTTAACCAGGAGATATTGTTCTACTATTTATCAAAACAGTTAGGAAAGACAGTACGTTTTTCTATACAGTATGTCTGACTTTCAAAACAGAATTTCTTACAAGACTAAATAGCTGAACCTGCATAAGCTCTTGCTGCTGGAGAGTGAATCTACACCTGGTAATCCAAATATGGGATTTGAAACTAATCGGAATAACTTGCATTGTTTTACAATTGTATTTTCACCATGAAACTGGCAAGAGCCCTGAGAATAATATTTCTGGAGTTAGAGATGTAAATGGGGACCCTTTCAGTATTGGTTTACTAATTTTCAAAATTGTGTAATGTAAGGACACATGAAGTATAAATGTTCTATTTGTTTCAGGGATATTTCTAGATGTTTCTCTAGGGTGGTTTCTTTCCTCTACCCCTTTATGCTTTATGTTATCCCCACATTTAATTTGCTGTGGGTGCTTAGCCACAAAACATCCCACATATGTTTAGGCATCCTGGTATTTGTCAGCATTCTACCTATCAATTCTGGCTTTCTTTGGGGCCTATTATTAAAATATGGATCATCCAACAAATGTCCTCCATCACTTTTTTTAAAAGGCCTTTCTGTCGAGAGAAAATTCCATCTGCTTGGATATCAACCATGTCTTCAATTTCCCCAAACAAGACTGAATGTAAGATGGCAGACTTATTAGGGATTTTTGTCTGGCTATTGGGGTATCTTATGGCCATGTTGTCAACCAAGGATCTACCTGGTCCAGGACCCAGGGGATCCAAGGGGCAGAGCACCCTATCTGTAATGGTCTAAGATTACAAAATATAAATCTACAAAAAAAGAAAATGACTGGATTAATCATCCCTATGCACTCCCTTTTTTTCCAGATACGTGATGCCTATTTTAATTGGGTTTAAATGACTACCCCAAATACATGAGAAAAAACAACTGTATAACATAGTATATAGTTGTTTAGGTGGTGTGTAAATAGTGCTTAGGTGTAAAAACATGGACAGCAGATATGTTTTGACTATGTATATTCTTTTCAGATTGGACATGTGCCATTTATTCCATTGTTTGACTTTATTCATTGTTGTCTGTAAGGTAAAATTCCCATTGTAAAATGCCATATCCCTTTTTCCAAAATATATCCTCAGGATTTTGGAGTATCTATAATTGGTATACCATAGAAACATAGAATTTGATGGCAGATAAGGACCGCTTGGCCCACCCAGTCTGCCCATTTCCCTACCTGATGGATAAGCTGCAGATTCTAGTCAATCAACAACTTACTTCCTCCTGCCCCCCACTAAAATTGCTTTATGCCTGTCCCATGCATTCTTGAATTCTCCCACTATTCCTGACTCCACAACCTCCTCAGGAAGGCTGTTCCATGCATCCACAACTCTCTCTGTGAAAAAATACTTTGTAACATTACCTCTGAGCTGTCCTCCCTCTATCTTTAAATTGTGCCCCCTTGTTCTTGCACATCTCTTCTTCTGAAAGATACTACCCTCTTGTACCTTGTTAATTCCCTTGAGATACTTGAAAGTTTCTATCATGTCCCCCCTCTCCCTCCTTTCCTCAAGGGTATACATAATAAGCTGCTTTAGTCTCTCCTCGTACGTCTTCTGGTGCAGACCTTGCACCATTTTGGTTGCCCTCCTCTGAACAGCCTCCACTCTGTCTATGTCTTTGCGGAGATGGGGTCTCCAGAATTGCATGCAGTACTCCAGATGGGTTCTAACTAACAGTCTGTAGAGAGGGATAATAACTTCCTGTTTTCTACTGCTGATGCCTCTCCCTATGCATCCCAGTATCCCACAGCCATCCTTACTGCCTTCTCACATTGCTTGCCCACCTTTAAGTCATCTGATATAATTACTCCTAGGTCTCTTTTAATTTTTGTTGTTGTTATTAATTCACCCCCCACTCTGTACTCATCCCCTGGGTTTTTGTTTCCCAGATGCATTACCTTGCACTTCTTTGCAATGAATCTGAGCTGCCACGTACTTGGCCATTCCTCCAACATTGCCAAGTCCCTTTTCATTCTTTCCACGCCACCTTATGTATCAACCCTATTGCAGATCTTTGTGTCATCTGCAAAGAGGCATACCTTTCCTTCCAGGTGCTCTCCAATGTCACTTATAAAGATATTAAAGAGGACCGGTCCCAGTACCAAACCCTGCGGTACCCTGCTAGTTACCCTCCTTTCTTCACTGTGGACTCCATTTACTATTACCTTTTGCGTCCTGTTGTCCAGCCAGTTTTTTATCCAGGTTAACACCTTGGGACCCACTCCAAGGCTGGCTAAATTGTATACTAATCTTTTGTGTGAGACTGTGTTGAATGCCTTGCTAAAATTTAGGTAGGCCATATCCACAGCCCCTCCCTGGTCCACTACTTTCGTCACCCAGTCAAATAAATCTATTAGGTTTGCCTGACATAACCTTCCTGCTGTGAAACCATGCTGCCTTGGGTCCTGTGCCCCACTGGCCTCTAGGTACTCAACAACACTTTCCTTCAGAAGTGATTCCATCATTTTCCCTACCACTGAAGTCAAACTAACTGGTCTGTAGTTTCCTGCTTCTGCCCTGCTCCCACTTTTGTGAAGTGGAATCACATCTGCCCTCCTCCTCCATTCCTCAGGTACCACTCCATCCTCCCATGATTTGTTAAATAGAGTAGTCAGTGGTGTTACTAGTTCTACCCTTAATTATTTTAGCATTCTTGGGTGAATCCCATCAGGCCCCCATTGCTTTGTCCACCCTCAGTTTCAAGAGTTCTTTCAAAACCCTTTCTTCTGTGAATGGACTGGTATCGACCCCCCTATTCAGAGTTTCTCCCTTGTTTGGTTTAGGCACCTCCCCCTCCTCATCTGTTGTGAATACTGAGCAGAAATATTCATTCAGTATCCCTGCTTTTTCACTGTTTCCCTCTGTCCACATTCCCTCCTCTTTATTAAGTCTCTGTATCCCTCTGTTGGACTTTCTTCACTCTCTAATGTACCTATAAAAAGTTTTATCCCCATTCTTAACAGAGTTGGCTATCTTTTCCTCAGTTTGTGCCTTTGCTATTCTGACTGCCTTCCCTGCCTCCTTCTGCTTTAACTAATAAAGTTCTCTTTCCTGCTCCTTTTTGTGTTTCCTTATATTTCCTGAATGCTATCCTTTTCTGCTTAACTGTCCCTGCCACCTCTTTTGAGAACCGCAGTGAATTTTTCCTTCATTTTGTTTTATTGATTTGCTTCTCACAAAGGCTTGTTGCCTCTGCGATGGCTGTTTTGATTATTCCCCATTGTTCCTCCACCCCTCCTTCTTGCCCATTTGCTAGTGCTTTTCTAAAGCACTCTCTCATTTTCCCAAAGTCAGCCTTCCTAAAGTCCAATACTCTTGTTTTTGTATGGCTTGACTCTATGGCTGTGTTTATTGTGAACCACACTGTTTGGTGGTCACTTGTTCCCAGATGGCTATCACCCTCTAAATCTGAGATCCTTTCTCCTTCCCATTTGAGAGTACCAGGTCTAAGATTGCTCCTCCCTGGGTTCCAACACTAGCTGTCTGAGGCATGCCTCCTGTAGGGCATCAAGAATGGCCCTGCTCTTGGATATGCCTGCAGCAAAGGTACTCCGGTTAACATCTGGCATATGCAGGTCCCCCATCAATAATATCTCCCCTTTTTCTGCCATTTTAAGGATGCTTTCTATCATTTCCTTGTCCATTTTCTCCCCCTGAGATGGGGGTCTGTACACAACCCCATGTGGATTGTGGTGCCATTTCCTATCTCCAGTGTGACCCATAGTGAGTCATCAACTTCCTCTTTACTCTTTAGTTCTGTTACTTTAATCCCTTCCCTTATATAGAGATCCACTCCTCCTCCTCTTTTACCCACCCTGTCCCTCCTATAGACTGTGAATCCTGGTATGTTGACTTCCCACTCATGGTTCTCTGTGTACCATGTTTCAGTGACTGCCACAATATCCAGGCATCCCTCTTTCATTAAGGTCACTAGTTCAGGGAGCTTGTTGCACATACTACGGGCATTGGTACTCATTACCTTCCATTTATTTTTTATGGCCTTACCCCATTTAGCGCCATCCTTGTCCTTAACACCTTTTTTCTGCATTTATCCCTGTCCTGGTCCCTACTGACTTCTCTGCCTTGATGTTTACCACTCTAACTACTGTGCTTTGTGGGGGGAGGCTGGGATTTCCCTGCTTCTTTTCAGTGCCTCCCCCTTGGCTAGTTTAAATGCTTGCCAATGAAGCATTTAAACCTGTCACCTAGGATCCTGGATCCGCCCCCCCCAGACAGATGCAGACCATCGCACCAGTATTAGCCTGTATCCCTCCAGGTGGCTCCCCAGTCCCCAATGAAGCCAAAACCCTGAGCTCCACACCAGTTTTTTAACCATTCATTGAATCCCATGGTGTGGAATATCCTAGCATCATCCTTGCCATAGACAAGCAGCACCTCTGAGAAGGTTGCCATACATGCTACTTGTCTAAGGCCCCTCTCCAACTCCACAAACTTCTCTTGCACTGCTCTGATCCCATTTACAGCCAGGTCATTTGTCCCTAGGTGGACAATAATATCCAGCTCCCTCCCTCATGCAGCTGTTCCCATGATCCTAAGGATTCACTTCCTGTCCCTCCAAGCCGTGGCACCAGGCAGGCACCTTACCTCTCTATCCCCTTCCTCCCCCATGTCTACTACCCTAATGATTGAGTCCCCCACCAGGAGTTGTTTTCTTTCCCTGTGTGGTCTCGTGCCACCCTCCTGTGGGTCTCCTTTGTGGAGGTTCCCAGCATCCTCCTTGGTCTCCACTGCAGGTGCTTCCATAGAAGAACCACTCTTTGCCAGAACAGTATATGAATTGTGGAGAGCTAAAACTGGAGGGATGCACCTCTGTTCCACCACCCTCTCCCTCTCTGAGCCCACCTTGGTCCAACCGGTCCTCTTTCTTGGCAACCTCTGAGGTAACGGTGGTGGTCCTGGTGGTCCCTTGGTGGGGGAAGAGGTTTCACTAATCCTAGCCAGGTCAGCCTGGAGACAGGCAACCTCCTCCTTCAGACCAGAGAGGTGCCTGCAAACAGGGCAGCATCACAGCCTCCAGAATGTCTCCCGGAACACTGCTGCTCCACAGCCATTGCACTGCACCACTCCCATCTTGACTTATTTTGTGTCCCCTCGCCTGTTGCTTTGTATGCTTATTGTCTCCTCCCTCTATGTATTTTTACACTTACTTTCCTACTGCCTATGTGCCCTTACAACTCTCACCCTTCCTGTTCTGGGACAGGAACTTCCTGTAGTATTCGGTAGTCTTCTTCCTCCGTGCTTGGATTCAGATCTCCAGTAGCCGGGGGGGATAAAGAGTTTTTTTTTTTTACCTATTATTTCCTTCTCTACCTCTGAAAAACTTCCTATCATTAAACAGGTACTTTTTTAAAATTTATGATAGACCCAGTGCACTCAGAAAATTCTTTTAATATACCCTCTGTATGTGATACTGATTCTTTATCTGCTATTATTAAACAGACATCATCTGCATAAGCAGCTGTGTTAATTTCAGGCTCTTCACTGTTAACTGATAATTCTGTTATGTTGTCTGCTGCGTTCAGTCTCATCTTGGTTACAGATTTACCAGCTCCTAAGGTCTCTGCCTAACTTGAGTAGTGCAGGAAGTGATGGGTTTATGCCACAAATCCTCAAGCTAGCAGTGGCAACTGTGTTGAAACCTCTTTCACACATAATAAGCTTATCCCTGTCCACCACCAAGGTATCTGCATGCTGGAAAAAAGCTATAATAGTCCCCATATTTAAGGCAGGAGATCCACAGCTTTCTGAAAACTGTAGACCTGTATCTATCCTGTCCCACACGGGAAGAATCCTTGAAAGAGTGGTCCACCATCAACTAGTCCAGCACATCGACAAAAATGGGCTACTATCAAAAGAGCGACAAAGAAACATAGAAGTTGTTGGCAGATAAGGACCTCAAGACCCATCCGGTCTGCCCATTTCTTTTTCTGCCTTATGAAAGTGCCATTGACCTTTGCTCTGTCAATGGCCTATTTATTCATACTCATCTACTGTATATTGCTCCCTTATGTCTATCCCATGCCTGTTTGAAGCCCTGCACTGTATTCATATTCACCACTTCCTGATGTAGGTCGTTCCATGCATCCTCCACCCTTTATGTGAAAAAGAATTTCCTCACATTACCCCTTAATTGGCCTCCCTCTAATCTCATGCTGTGTCCTCTTGTCCTGCTATTTTTCTTATATTGAAACATGTTAGACTCTTTCACCTTGTTAATACCCTTAAGGTGTTTGAATGTTTTGATTATATCAACCTTTCTCCCTCATTTGCTCTTGGGTATACATATTGAGCTCCGTTAATCTGTCCTCATATGTTTTCTGATGCAGTCCCTGCACCATTTTGGTTGCCCTTCTCTGGACTGCCTCAATTTGGTTAATGTCCTTGTGAAGGTGTGGCCTCCAGTACTGTATGCAGTACTCCAGATGGGGCCTAACCAGTGTCTTGTAAAGAGGGATTATTACCTCCCTCTTCTGACTTGTGATACCCCTACTAATACACCCCAACATCCCCCTAGCCTTACCTACTGCTTTAGTGGTCTACGTGGATGATTTCAGGTCATCGGTGATGATGATACCCAAGTATCTTTCTTCCCTTGAGACTGCCAGCAACTCCCCTCCCAGTCTATAGGTGGCTTCTGGGTTTCTCTTCCCTATGTACATGATCTTGCACTTCTTTGCATTAAATTCCAGTTGCCACTCTACTGACCATTTTGCTAGTTTATCCAGATCTCTTCTTATTCTGCCCACCCCATCTGGATCATCTACTCTGTGGCAGATCTTAGTGTCATCTGAAAACAGACAAACCTTACCCTCTAGTCCATCTGAAATGTCACTGATAAAGATATTGAAGAGGACTGGCCCCAGGACTGATCCCTGAGGTACCCCACATGTGACTTGCATCTCTTCTGACTGTATACCATTCACCACTCTCTGTTTTCTGCCCGTCAACCAGATTGCCACCCAGTTGACCAACGTCTGACCCACCCCGAGCCTACCCAGCTTAATAATTAATCTTCTATGTGGAACAGTATCGAAAGCTTTGATGAAGTCAAGATAGGTGACATTAGTTGCTCCCCCTTGGCCCACCACTTTGGTTACCCAGTCAAAGAAATCTATGGGATTAGTGTGACAGGACCTTCCTTTTGTAAACCCATGCTGTCTTGAATCCTGCGCTCCTATGAATTCCAGGTGTTGCACTATCGTTTCCTTAAGAAGTGACTCCGTAATCTTGCCTACTACTGAGGTAAGACTGACTAGTCTGTAGTTCCCTGCCTCCTCCTTGCTACCACTCTTGAGGAGTGGGATCACATGAGCCCTTCTCCCATCTTTTGGTACCTCTGCTGTGCTCAGAGACTCACTAAACAGTTCTGATAATGGTTCTGCTAGTTCCACCCTTAGCTCCTTTATTACCCTGGGATGTATGCTATCAGGTCTCTTCAGTAAATACTGAGCAGAAGTATCTATTTAGGATAGATGCTTTTACATGGTCCTCCTCCTCCTCCTCCTCCTCCTCACATGCCTCCTTATCCCCTTTGATTTTAGCAATACCCCCTCTGGACTTTCTCCTTTCACTAATGTATCTACAGAAAGTCTTTTCATCTTCTTTTACTGTTTGTGCTAGTGTTTCCTTGGTTTGGGCCTTTGCCTGCCTTACTACCTTCCCTGCTTCCCTTAGGGAAGTTTGGTATGCCTCCCTATTTTCATCCTGCTACGTTCCCTTGTATTTCCTGAAGGCCAGCCTTTTGGCTCTGACCTTTTCTGCTACTGTGTTTGAGAACCAAAGTGGTCTACTTCTTCTTTTGCACTTCCCTTTCTCTCTAACAGAAAAGGGATGTTGCTTCAAGTATTGCATCTTTAATGCTTGCCCACTTTCCCTGTACCCCCTCACCTGTATTTCTTTTTGCCATGGCTAGCTTAACTCTGTTGGGCATCTTATCAAAGCCAGCTCCTCTGAAGTCCCATATGTTTGCATTGGAATGGGATGATTTTGTTCTAGTTGCCAAATTGAACCATACCACATGATGGTCACTGGCTCCCAGGTGACCTTCTACCTAGAGAGCCATGATCCTTTCCCTGTTAGTCAGTACTAGATCTAAGATAGTCCTGTCTCTTGTGGGTTGTTGTACTAGTTGTTTGAGTCCCTCCTCCTGCAGGGAGTCCACCATGTGTCTAGTTCTGGCAGATGTTTCTGCTGCTGTTGACCAATCTGTATCTGGCATGTTGGATTGTCCCATTATCAGAACCTCCTGTTTAGCTGTCATGTTTTGTAAATCTTCTAACAGTAATGTGTCTATGTCCCCCCTCTGGTCTGGAGGCCTGTACACAACCCCAGTTCATATGGCTGTCCCATTTCCTGTTTCCAGGGTGACCCACAGTTCTTCTAGCTCCTAATGTGTATTCTGAAGTTCTGTAGTTTTGATATTTTCATTGACATTAAGGCTCACTCCACCCTCCCCTTTTTGCATCTCGGTCTCTTCTGAACTGTACATAGCTAGGTACTGATGTCTCCCAAGTGTGGTTACTGGTAAACCATGTCTCACTAATGGCTACTATGTCCAGTTTAGCATTTGTCATTATTGCCAGCAGGTCATGGGATCTTGTTTCCCAGACTGCGAGCATTTGTGTACATGATTTTCCATTGGCCAGATTTCAGTGTGTTAGTTGTTGGGCAAGGTCTGGCATTTCCCCTATGCATCATATGGGGAGCTGGACCTTTTTCCTTACCTGGAGATGCGTATGAACTACAAACATGCTGAACTCCTGTTTGACCACTAGCTGAGGGGGGAGGGGTGTTCTTCCCATTCGACATATGGAGTGCTGCACCCCTCTCCCAATTTCCTAGTTAAAATATTCTGCAAAGATGTCAAACTTCTGCCCCAATGCACTGACTCCCTCCTTAGTCAGATGCAGTCCATCAAATTTAAAGAACTTTTGCTCCCAAAAGTGTTGTCAGTTTCCTACAAAATTGTGTTCTTTTCCTGGCACCAGCCCTTGAGCCACATGTTCAGCTCCCCTGTCCACCCTTCTCTGACCTTCCGTCCATCTGCCCCCCTCTTCCTGACTGGCAGGCTCTCAGAGGAGATGCCTGATGAAATGGATGATATTTTATCACCCAACCTGGTCAGGTGTTCCTTGGTCTCCACAACTGACCAGCTGGCGAGATCATTAGTCCCTATGTGTACCAAGACATCAATGTTTTCCCCTGCTTCCTAACAATGTGGTCAGTGTCTCTCCACACTGATGTACCTGGGAGACATCTGACCATTACTCCTGGCTGGAGATACGTATCAACTTCCCGAATTATGGGAGTCTACTATGATCAGAAGTTTTCTGGATTTCCTTTTTGCTTTTTTTTGTTTTGATTCCCGTTTTAGGCAAGTTTTGTTGTGCTAGTTCCTGTGCTGCAGTGTCCTGCTCTGTTTGATTTTGTTTGATTTGGAGATAGAGGCAGATACCTGTTTGTAGTTTTTATATGGTTTGTGGAGGTGACATGTTGAAGAGCATCGTGTGATGGGGCACCTGATTTGCCCCTCCTAACCACCTGCCAACCTCCCAGACCTACTATCCTCAGTGGTCGAGGTGCTTCTGTTGGATGTTGGGGAAATGGTGGGCAGTTCTTATATTTCCTCTTGAATATGCAATTTGAGGCATGCAGTCTCTGCCCATGCTGCCTGGAGATGAGCCCTTAGATCTCCAATGGCCCAACATGTAGGATATGGGTTCCACAGGTGCTGTAGCATGACCACAACACTCACTAAATTCACAGGCCATGTGCTCAGTGAAGTGGACAGAGGTAACTTCATGGGGGCCATATTTGTGAATTTATCAAAGGCCTTAGACATAGTGGACCATGGATTTCTGCTTAATACCCTATCTTCCCTGGGCCTTATCAAGAATGTTACAAACAAAGCTACCTAACTGGCAGGACCCAACAAGTGAAAATTGGGCATGTTCTACCAACCCCCCCCGTGTCAAAGTGCAGTTTGGTGTCCCCCAGGGCTCCATACTAGGTCCCCTTCTCTACACCCTTTTTGTCAACCCTTTGCTCTCAGTACCCTTAAACAGTAACAGATTAATGCACCCAGATGGCAACCCGTGAGGTGGGCGCATGGGGAAGGGCGTTGTCTGTTAAGGGGACTCCTTCCCAGCACAATCCCTCACAGCTATGGGGAGGATTGGATGATCAGATGAGGCTGTGGGTGAATCGGGTGACAGGATGTTGCTATGCATACTCATGCGGGGGGGTGGGAGAGAGCACAGTGAGTGTGGGCTGGGAGGGGTTGGAGATGCTGTACGGGCTGGTGCTGTGGTAGCTGGCCAAGCTGTGTCATGGCATTGGGGGTTGGTGAGTGGATGTGGTGGGAGAGGTACCAGGTTTGGGTCTGGGCACTGGTGCAATTTTATTGCACCAGGTCCAAACCTTTTTTTTTCCTGCTTTCACCCTGTTGAGAATTCTTAAGTAGGGGAGTGAAAAAGAAATGGGAAGACTGGATGGACCTTGCAGTCCTTATCTGCTGTCAATCTCTATGTTTCTATGAGAGCGGGTGGCCAGACTCCCCCCATGAGGGTGGGTGTGGGGGGTGCAGCCCCCCTGACAGAAAGCAGTAAAATAGTGTCCTGGCACCGTTGTCCTGAGGTGCTGGGGTTATCAGAGGGATGAAAATGTTTTTGGCACTCTGACTGAGTGATAATGGTAATCGCCTTTAGGCATTCGCCATTATAACATAGACCCTACATGGATGATCTCATTATCTTCAAAAGTCAGAAAAACCTTACTGGGTTAAACCTTGACCTTAATATGGATTTTACCACTATCATACATTGATACACACTGTGCAGACTTCTTGTAAACTCCGAAAAAACCAAATGTATGCTATATGGCTCCAAACAGAAGCTTGCGAAGTGCACCATCAACAACACCAATGCCCTAAATATCTCAACTGCAGATGGTGTTACCATTGAGGAGGTAAGAGACTTTAAATACCTGGAAGTTAAACTTGACCCAACCCTCACCTTTCAGTTTCATATAGGCTCGGCAATAAAGAAAGTAAACCAGTGAATTGGCATGTGCTATAGACTTAGGCACCTCCTGTCTTCTAGACTAGGGATTTGGAGAGGTCTCCTCCTTCCCCATACTTGACTACTGCTCCCCAGTAATAGCCCTTGCACCCTCCTCACTACAAAATTGCATGAATACCACTTATAGCAACACATGTAGATTTATCATCCTAGCCCCATATTTATTATTTTTTTTTTATTTATCAAGTCTAGGATTACAAATACCTTTGAGCCTTGGCTCTTTTACAAAGGTTCCGCATCAGAGAAATACAAATTATGGGGAACATCAAGACAGACATTACAACAATGTGGACATTGCAAACAGAGCACAGAGTAATACAATTCAAGGGTAGCATATCGTACCCATCACTACCATCTCTGTCATTTTCTAGGTTGGCTCTTCCCCACTGACTGGAGAGCCCTCAGGCTTGGAACATTCATATCAAAAAACATTGCAAGATGGGACAGAGTCACCTCTGTTTGGGCTGCTACAGATAAAAAGAAACAGTCATGAACTCAGGTCCTCTACCTGAAGGCTTCTTGAATGTCCCAGACACAATACTGAGATGGGTAGGAGGGCTTCTCCTTTGCAGCCTCTAATCTTTGGAATTCCCTCCCTAGCAAACTGCAAGCACCACTTTCTCCTCATGTGCTCAAACTGAAGTTCCAGGAAGCTATGCTAAGTAGTCCTTATGTGCATATTTCTCCAAATAATTTAGTAAGTGTAAGCTGGATGTCCCTTACCTAGCAATCAACTAGTTAGGCCACTTACAGTAAACACACCTAATTGCTGTTATCTGATACTAGGGCAGCTAATGTATAGGAAATAAGTGATGGCTTGTCTTATCTATATCTGCAAATTTTGTTACTGGATTCTCTCTCTCCCACTTGGTATTATAAACTTGTGATCATTGTATTTTATTTTCTGTCTCTACTGTGATTCCAACTAACCTCTACCTTGTTATCAGATATGCCATCTCAATGGCCTGGGTCTTGCCTGAAAATAGTCCCTGGGATCAGTGCACCCACCAGGTAAACAGATGAATAAATAAATAAAGAGGTTCTAAAGTAATGATGTATAAAATGGGGCTTAGTGGTCACACTTGATGGACCTCTTGGGAGATATCACATTCACGTCTCACCCATCCATTAATATATGGGGCGATTATTGCCCAGCTATAGCATAGTTGGATCCATCTCACAAATTTTTCCAGAATCCTATAAGCCACTAAACATTTCTTTAAGTAAAGATGAGACACCCTATTGGATGCTTTTGAGTGGTCTATGCTAATCAAAAAGCCTGAACGATTCTCATTGTTTCCTTTCTCTACTATTTCTGGGACCAAAATTAAAGTATCTCAAATTTTCCTCCCTGGTATGACAGATGTCTGAGATAGATGTATAAAATGGTCTAAAACAGATGCTAATCTCAGACTGAGTAATTTTTACAGTATTTTAAAATTGGTATTTAAAAAGGTAATTGGTCTCCAGTTAGATAATTGTTCCCTCTCTCCTGTTTGATATAATAATATCAGCAGTCCTTGATACATACTGTTGGGTAAAGTATTATTCTGTAATAGATCATTAAATAAGGTCATAAGTTATTTTTGAGAGCTGTAAATATTTTTAAATAGATTTCATTTGGTAACCCATCCTGTCCTGGAGCTCTCCCATGTTTTAAATTTGCTATTATTGTATGCAATTCTAATTCTGTTATAGGCCTTATTAAGTCTTTTTTTTTTGCATGTTGAGGGATATGTTGTAAATTGCAGGATGTTAACCAGTTATGAATTGCCTCAGGATATTCATCTGACTTCTGAAAGGTCTTAGTAACAAATTTTTAAACTTAACCTAGAATTCCCTGCTTATTCTGCACATGGTCATTGTCTTCTGTTATGGTAGATTGTAATACTTTTGTGCTCCATTGTTTGGCACAACTTTCAAAAGAATTCATATGTGCTTGGGTTCCCTGTGTACCAAAATGCTGTTCTTTTTCTAAGGATTTCATTCTACAATGCTGTCCTTGTCACATCTCATTTTTTAGACTGGATAATTGTGCTGTACATTTTATTTTGCCTTCATTGTATAGGGACAGTAATGTGTAAAATAGTGATCTTAAATCCAGGTGCATATCATGTCTTTCTTTACCCTTCAGCTTACCCATGGTTTTAAAATAATTACTGATATATTTTTTTGTGTCTTCCTACCACTCGTGCAGGGAGTTGTATAAAAAAAATACCAATTTTGTGGCCTGTAAAGTATGTAGCAGGCCTTCTGCCATGATAGGGTCTTCCATTAAACTGACATTTAATCTCCAATAGCTTTTTCCTTTTGAGGTTTTCATGAATTTTGAGACAGTAACCTTTAGGAGGCCTTGATCTAAGGATGCAACCAGGAATACATTTGTACTCCGTACTGGTAAGGTTGGAGATAAAAAAACAGTAATCTGTTCTGGATGAGAGGATGCCCTTAGAGAAAGTAAGCTTGAACGTACTTCCTTGCTGTGAAAAAACATCATGGTGGCCTGCCTGTGTTAATATTTGATTTAAAAAGGTTACATTACAGAAACATTTTTCAATTTTCATGCCTCTATCTGAGGTGAATTGGCTGCAGTTGAAATCTCCTCCTAATAAGACATGTTTTGAGGTGAAGAGATATGATTACATCGATTTCATTAACTTAATTCTTTGCATTTTTGATTATGGTGCATATACATTAATGAGCCAAACATCAAATCAACAGACTGTAATGAAATATCTAGCAGCAAGGCTCTTCCTGGCCAGATAGACACCAAGTGTTTCTTACAGGGTATATCTTCTCTGAAATTATTACAGGTAGGTGCTTTACAGGTTTTACAGTTTTATCTAACATTAGGATAAGCTTTCAGGGTTACTGCATTTGTTGTTGACTGATTGTTTCTGCTCTTACCTCCTTGTTCTTTCGTCCGTGGTTCTTCTTTTTTGGCAGGGGAAGGGCCCAGCCACCCACCCCATCCCCAACCACCCCACACTACACTCCTTTATAGGTACCACAGTTGTAACATTTCCTGTGGCAGAACAGGAAGGGCGGATCAGTGGGGCTCCACAAGGTGATCTCATTTACAGGGCACTAGTAATTTAACTTGTTATAACAAGTTAAACAAAGCACAATTAAACCATTACTTGCATTTTTTTCCTTCTAATTACTCTGACTAGGTTACAAACCCAGCAACTTATTTGGAATGGATTTCATTAACTGCAGGTACTGTGGAACAATTTTCAGAAGGACAGTCTTACAGGATTTAGGACACTGTCCTACATGCTGGGCCTTTGGAGATCTTAGGTCTCAGCTCCGGGCAGCATGGGCAGAGATTGCACCTCAAATTTCTATATTGAAGAGGAAATACATTATAAGAACCACCCGCCATTTCCCCAGCATCCAACAGAAAACCTCGATCAGAGAGTTGGTCCAGGAGGTTGGCAGGTGGTTAGGAGGAGCAAATCAGGTGCCCCATCACTCTCTGCTCTCCAACACATTACCTCCAAAAACCATATAAACACTACAAACAGGTATCTGCCTCTATCTCTGAAATCAAATAAAGAGGCAGAAGACACTGCAGAGCAGGACACTGCGGCACAGGAGCTAGCACAACAATACTCACCCAAATCAGGAACCAAAACTAAACAAGCACAAAGGAAATCCAAAAAACTTCTGATCATAGGAGACTCCATGATTCGGGGAGTTGATACCCATCTCCAGCCAGGGGTGATGGTCAGATGTCTCCCAGGTACATCAGCATGGAGAGACACTGACCGCATTGCTAAAATTGTTCACAAAGCAGGAGAAAACACTGATGTCCTAGTACACATAGGGACTAATGATCTCGCCAGCCGGTCAGTTGAGGAGACCAAGGAACACCTGACTAGGCTGGGTGACAAACTATCATCTATTTCGTCGCATCTCCTTCTCTGAGATCCTGCCATGTCTGGGAGAAGGAGCAGATGGACGGAAGGTCAGAGAAGGGAGATAGGGAGCTAAACACGTGGCTCAAGGACTGGTGCCAGGAAAAAGGACACAGATTTGTAGGAACTGGCAACAGTTCTGGGAGCGAAAGTTCTTAAATTTGATGGACTGCATCTGACTAAAGAGGAGTCAGTGCATTGGGGCAGAAGTTTGAGCGCCTTTGCAGAATATTTAAACTAGCAAATGGGAGAGGGGTGCAGCACCCCATACGTCGAATGAAGAACACCTCCCCTCAGCTAGTGGTCAAATAGAATTCAGCGTGTTTGCCATTCATTTGCATCACCAGGTAAGAAAAAGGTTTGTCTCCCCATACGATGCACAGGGTAATGCCAAACTTCACCCAACAACTAACACACCAAAATCTGGCCAATGGAAAATCATGTACACAATGCTCACAGCCTGGGAAATAAGATCCCAGACCTGCAGGCAATAATGTCAGAGGCTAAACTGGACATAGTAGCAATTAGTGAGACGTGGTTTACCAGTAACCACACTTGGGAGACTTCAGTACCTGGATATGTATTGTTCAGAAGAGACCGAGGTGCAAAAAGGGGGGGAGGGGTGGCCCTGTATGTTAATGAAAATATCAAAGCTACAGAAATTCAGAATACACATAAGGAGCCAGAAGAACTGTGGGTCACCCTGGAAACAGGTAATGGGACAGCCATAAGAACTGGGGTTGTCTACAGGCCCCCAGACCAGAGGGAGGACATAGACACATTACTGTTAGAAGATATACAAAACATGACAGCTAAAGGGGAGGTTCTGATAATGGGAGACTTCAACATGCCAGATACAGATTGGTCAATACCAGCAGGAACATCTGCCAGAACTAGACTCATAGTGGATTCCCTGCAGGGGAGGGCCTCAAACAACTGGTACAGCAACCCACAAGAGACAGGGCTATCCTAGATCTAGTACTGACTAACAAGAAGGATCACAGATCTCCAGGTAGAAGGTCACCTGGGGGCCAGTGACCATCACATGGTATGGTTCAATTGTCTACTACATCTAAATCATCCCATTCCAAGGCAAAAATATGGGACTTCAGAGGAGCTGACTTTGATAAGATGGCCAACAGAGTTAAGCTAGCCCTGGCAAAAAAGAAACACAGGTGAGGAGGTACAGGCAAAGTGGGCAAGCATTAAGGATACAATACTTAAGCAACATCCCATTGTGTTAGACAGAAAAGGAAGTGCAAAGAAGAAGGAAACCACTTTGGTTCTCAAATATAGTAGCAGAAAAGGTCAGAGCCAAAGGCTGGCCTTCAGAAAATATAAGGAACACAGCGGGATGAAGATAGGAGGCATACCAAACTGCCCTAAGGGAAGCAGGTAAGGCAGTAAGGCAGGCAAAGTCCCAAACTGAGGAAACACTAGCACTAACAGTAAAAGAAGGTGACAAGACTTTCTATAGATACATTAGTGAAAGGAGAAAGTCCAGAGGGGTATTGCTAGCTTAATGGAGAAAAAGAGCATGTGGAGAGGAGGACCCTGTAAAGGCATCTATCCTAAATAGATACTTTGCTCAGTATTTACTGAAGAGAAGGTAGGCAGGGCCCACAGCTCAGCATCATGGACACAGGGGAGGGAGGTGAGCACTACTCCCTTCACAAAAGAAAGGGTCCTACAAGAGCTTGCTAAGCTCAGGGTGGATAAGGCAATGGGACCTGATGGCATACATCCCAGGGTACTTAAGGAGCTAAAGGAGGAACTAGCAGAGCCATTAGCAGAATTGTTTAGTGAGTCTCTGAGCACAGGAGAGGTCCCAGAAGACTGGAGAAAGGCTCATGTGATCCCACTCCACAAGAGTGGTAGCAGGGAGGAGGAGGGAACTACAGACCGGTCAGTCTTACCTCAGTAGTGGGCAAGATTATGGAGGTACCTTAAGGAAAGGATAGTGCAACACCTGGAATCCATAGGGCACAGGATCCAAGACAGCATGGGTTTACAAAGGAAGGTCCTGTCAAACTAATCTCATAGATTTCTTTGACTGGGTAACCAGAGTGGTGGACCAAGGGGAGCAGTTGATGTCGCCTACCTTGACTTCAGCAAAGCTTTTGACACTGTTCCACATAGAAGATTGATAAATAAGCTAGAGTAGGCTCAGGGTGGGTCAGAAGTTGGTCAACTGGGTGGCAAACTGGTTGACTGGCAGAAAACAGAGAGTGGTGGTAAATGTATACAGTCAGAAGAGATGCAAGTCACAAGTGGGTACCTTAGATCAGTCCTGGGGCCAGTCCTATTCAACATCTTCATTAGTGACCCCGCAGATGGACTAGAGGTAAGGCTTGTCTGTTTGCAGATGACACCAAGATCTGCAACAGAGTAGATGATCCAGATGGGGTGGGCAGAATGAGAAGAGATCTGGATAAACTAGCAGAATGGTCAGAAGAGTGGCAACTGGATTTAATGCAAAGAAGTGCAAAATCATGCACATAGGAAGAGAAACCCTGAAGCCACTTATAGGCTGGGAGGGAGTTGCTAGCAGTCACAAAGGAAGAAAGAGACTTGGGCATCATCATCACTGATGACCTAAAATCATCCAAGCAGACCTCTAAAGCAGTAGGTAAGGCTAGGGGTGTTAGGGTGTATTAGTAGGGGTATCACAAGTCGTAAGAGGGAGGTAATCAATCCTCTGTACAAGACATTGGTTAGGCTCCTATCTGGAGTACTGCGTGCAGTACTGGAGGCCACACCTTCACAAGGACATTAACCAAATTGAGGCAGTCCAGAGAAGGGCAACCAAATGGTGCAGGGACTGCATCAGAAGACATATAAGGACAGATTAACGGAGCTCAATATGTATACCCTTGAGCAAAGGAGGGAGAGAGGTGATATGATCGAGACATTTAAACACCTTAAGGGCATAAACAAGGTGAAAGAGTCTAACATGTTTAAATATAAGAAAAATAGCAGGACAAGAGGACACAGCATGAGATTAGAGGAGGCCGATTAAGGGGAAATGTGAGGAAATTCTTTTTCACAGAAAGGGTGGTAGATGCATGGAATGTTGCCACAAGAAGTGGTGGCTATGAATACAGTGCAGGGCTTCAAACAGGCATGGGATAGGCATAAGGGAGCAATACAAATGACTATGAATAGATAGGTCACTGACAGAGCAAAGGCCGATGGCACATTTATAAGGTAGAAAAAGAAATGGGCAGACTGGATGGGCCTTGAGGTCCTTATCTGCCGTCAACTTCTATGTTTCTATGTTTCTATGTGCATTACCTTAAATCTACAGATGCCTACCCCACTGTATTTATCTTCCCTGTTGGACCAATAAGTGGTTCCCCAAATCCATGCATCACTAGCAACTTATGTGTCCTGCACGGTATGAATTCTTGCATCCTGTAGGATAACAATATCATAATGCTGCCTGGCAAATAAGAAGGTGGATAGTCTTTTTCTTTCTAACAGGATACTGTTAGTATTTAGAGAGGCCAGGGTCAAGTTGTACAGTGGGGTATCCATGGTATTTAATTATGGTAATTCAAGTTGCCTGCTTCTTACTAGCTTGGGTCCCCATTCTTCTTCTTCTCTTAGGTTTATCAACATAGCCTTTCTACTACCCCACCTCATCAACCCGATGGTAAAATTTGTCAAATCCCTACCAAAACATCATTCTGCACCACCACAGTGCAATTCCATAGAAGAGGAATAAAAAGACATTTTGCAAAAGATTTGAAAAATGACAGCTGTCACGTTCATGAGGTGGTGTAAAGAAATGGCTATGTTGATAATTTGTGGTTAAAAGTTTAAAAATTAACAAAGGTATGAGTGAGTGTAGTGAAATGTTAACAGATGTGTACAACTTGGCCATTCTACCATATTTTGACCCCACATATTCAACATACCCTTCCTATGACCCAACCTCATGAACAAGTATGGTAAAAATGTTGAAATCCCTCCCACAATGTGGTTTCACCAACTGACTGCAAAATCACCTTTCAGGCAGGATTTGTGAAAAGACACCCACATTGTTCCTGAGGAGGGGTCTCAAAATGAGTATGTTGAAAATTTGGTGTCAAAATATGCAAAAATGGCAAAGTTATGCATCAAAGTTGAAAACCACATTGAAATGCATTGATTTCCCATATGAAAAATAATCTGTTTTAATGAGTCATCATATGAAACAAGTTCTTTTTTTATAACATGCCAATATGAAAAACAATTTGAATGTTAAAAAAAATAGTAAAGTGCAAAATCCAGGTAAGTGGTTCTCCATAAGCAAGCTACGTGTGTTGGTTCCTCCCCGCAATATCATTTTTAAGGGTTTCCACATCTGCATTTTTAAGGTAAAACTGAAAACAAGATGGCAGCCAAATGAAAAAGGATTTGTCCCTCATGAAAAAGGATACCATCAATATGAAAAATATATATACATTTTTTCATTTTTTACAGCTATTTTTTGGTGCTTACTGAGTATGCTGAGAACCAAGTATTCAAAATTTAAAAATGTAATAACTTTGGAATAGATTAATATTTTTAACCAAACAAGCAAAAGGCACATCTGTGGGCCAGCCCCTTTCTACCCTGAAAATGTCAGTCCGAAATTCCAAACCATCTGGGTGCTAGCCAAGATGACAGAAATCCCAGAAACAGTAACAGCTGCCTGCAGGAGCCTGGTTTGTCGTGACTACAGTACCTCAGCCAACAGATTAAGTCATGGCACTCACCCAGCACAGAAGTAAACTGCTGTCCATACTAGAATATGGTGCAAATAAATCACACAGTTTTATTTGGTGCAAGAGGATAAAGCTGAGCTCCTCATCCTGAGGATGCCCAAACAGACTGATGTTTCAACCAATAGGTCTTTGTCACGCTGTTTGGGTGATCTCAGGCTGAGGAGCTCAGCTTTGTCCTCTTGCACCAAATTAAACTGCTTGATTTATTTGCACCATATTCTAATATGGACAGCAGTTTATGTCTGTGTTGGGTGAGTTCTGTGACTTATTCTGCTGGATGACAGAAAACCCATTCAAATCAACTGGGAAAAAGTCTGAAAAATTCACTTTTTGCACTATCTGTATCTCAGAATATACAAATCCTAGCAGAATGAAACTTGGTAAGTCAAGAGATCTGCTCCATGAGACTGCACATGCAAAATCTCATGCAACCCCATTGAATTTTTGCAAAGTTACTAAAGTGCAAATTTTAGGGATTAACATTGAATGCATATATATTTATATATGTGTGTGTGTGTGTGTGTGTGTATCTATATCTATATATATATCTATATATATATATATATATATATATATATATATATATATATATATATATATAGTATGGTAGCACAGTGCTACCATAGTTAGGGTTGAGGAGCCATTTACATGTTAAACCTAAAATTTTGCACCTTAATGACTTTGCAACTGTCCAACAGATTTGCCTGAAATTTGGAATACACGATCAAGAACCATACATCGTGGGATATGCCAACTTTCGTACTGTTTGGATATACGGCTGCGGAGTTATTAAGTATGATTTGCGCACCCATTTACACCTTTTTGGAATTCTTTGATTGTCCCTACAGGTCGCACAGTTTGTGTGACTGGTCCAAAATCTTCACAGAACGTATGGCCAGGGTTCCCGATGTGCCTTTTGAAGATTTCATTAAAAAATATTAAACGGTTCAAAAGTTATTCAAAAAACAATTTCCCATTATAAGCCGATGGGAAAAGTTAACAGAAAGTTCAACAATGCAGTTTTTACTTCCGCAAATGGCCCTTTTACTGTTGCAAATCCACCATTTTTTTTCAGCTGGTCATCAGAAAAATGCTTGGCATTTAAATTTGGGACCCTTTAGCAACCGAATTCTTTTTCTATTCACCTAGTCAGACCATGAGGATGCTAGGCATGTCTTTATTTTGGGGTAAAACCCCCCATAAACATGTTTTTCAAATTTTTGGAAAAAGTACTTTTGCAAAGTACTTTCACATTTCTGACACTGTCGCATGAATTTTCGAAAGCTTTCGCAAAGTTCCACAGTACTTTTCGAGGCTGTGGGAAAATTACAGCAATTCTTTACCACTCTACTGTAAAAGAATGGTTCAGTCTTTTCTGTGGAAATTTGGAAGGAACACAGCCAACATCCCACAGATGTGTCTTTCAGAATTTTGGTGAAAAATTATTACGGGGCTGCAAAGTTATGGCACTCCAAAGTTGACGCTTTTTCCCATATGAAACATTATGGCGTCCGCCACATTACAGGAATCCTTTGCCGCCCTGCTGCAAAATAACAGTTTGGTCTTTTGGGCTGAAACTTGGAGAGAAGAAAGCCAAAATCCCACAGATGTGCCTTCTTTTAGTGGTTTGGAGAAAAAATATTACAGGGAGGCAAAGTTATAGCACTCTGAGCTTCTCTTTTTTTCCCATAGGATAACATTACAGCATTCATCGCACCTTTCAGGGCCTGTATCTTGGAAATGGTGCAGGATACAGACTTTTCATCAGAAAAATGCATAAGTACAAAAGTAGCCAGGAAAGTCATAAATCATATGACTTTTACATTTTATTTCTACATCATTCGATTCCTGAGATATAAGCAATTTAGTATTCCAACTCATCATTTTCTGCTCTGAGACCCATTATTATGCACATATTCTTTGTACTCACTGTCTTTCTCTATGCAGTTTTTGGGGAAAACCAGCCTGTGAGCTTACATTACTGTAACCCTTACTGCTTCTGCTTGTGGTTCCGTACTCGTTTCACTTACTGTTCCCATCTACGGCACCATGTGCATTACCCTTTGTGTTTTCATTTGCACTTGTGTTTGCGTTATTTTAACCATTTGTGTCTACAGTACTGTTTATCTTTGTGTTTTGCTTTGCATCACCATGCGCAGTACCATTTGTGTTTGTGGGCACCATGTTACTATGTGACAAGACATCATGGGCCCCGCGCTTCCGCCGCTGCATTACATTCACTATTTCTCATTATCATTCTCAAAAAGAAGAGAAATTAGAGGCACAAAACTCCATTTAATGCATTAGTTAGAGTTCTTCCACAGCGACAAAAGCGAGGAAATTTGGTGTTAGGGTTGAAACCCCCCCTTGGACCCCACACCCCCAACTGGCATCGGGGTGTGCATTGCGGTTGTCGGTCCTAACTCTCACCCCATTTTCCTATACCTCAGCTTCTTCACACATCTGATGGGGTGACAGTTAGGGGTGGCAACCCCAACGTGCACCCCAATGCCATTTTGGGGGTGTGGGGGGTCCAAGGGAGTTTTCAACCCTAACACCAAATTTCCTCACTTTTGTCACTATGGAACAACCCTAACTAATGCATTAAAATGAGTTTTTTGCCCCTAATATATATATTATGGTATCACGGTAGTGCTACCATAGTTAGGGTTGAAGAGTCGTTTACATGTTAAACCCAGAATTTTGCACTTTAATAACTTTGCAACCATTTGAAGGATTTGTCTGAAATTTGGAATACACGATCAAAACCCATATGTCTTGGGATGTGCCAAGTTTTATACTGGTTGCATATATGGCTGCAGAGTTATTAAGCATGATCTGTTTACACTTTCTTGGAATTTTACTGTCATGCCTACAGGTTGCATGGTTTGTGCGACTGGTCCAAAATCTTCAGGGAATGTGTGGCCTGGGTCCCTGATGTGCCTTTTGAAGATTTCATGAAAAAATATTAAACGGTTCAAAAGTTATTCAAAAAACAAGTTCCCATTATAAGTCAATGGTAAAAGTTAACAAAAAGTTCGACAGTGTCACAAATGCAGTTTTTACTTTCGAAAATGGCCCTTTTACTGTCACAAATCTGCTTCAGTTGGTGATCAGAAAAATGCTTGGCATTTAATTTGGGACCCTCTAGCAACCTATTTCTTTTTGTATTCATCTAGTCGGACCCTGAGGATGCTAGCCATGTCTTTATTTTGGGATAAAATAGCCCAGAAATATGTTTTTCAAATTTATGGAAAAAGTACTTTTACACTTGCGACAGTGTAGAATGCATTTGCAAAAGCTTTCACAAATTGCGACAGTACTTTTCTAGGCTGTGGGAAAATGACAGCAATTCTTTGGCACCCTGCTGCAAAAGAATGGTTTGGTGTTTTGGGCTGAAATTTGGAAGAAACACAGCTGACATCTCACAGATGTGCCTTTCAGTGTTTTGTTGAAAAAATATTACATGGCGGCAAAGTTACAGCACTCCAAAGTTGACACTTTTTCCCATAGGACAACATTACGGCATCCGATGCATTACAGGAATCCTTTGGCCCCCTGCTGCAAAATCATGGTTTGGTCTTTTGGGTTGAAATTTGGAGGGAAGACAGAAAACATCCCACAGATGTGCCTTTTAGTGGCTTGGTGAAAAAATATTAGAGGGAGGCAAAGTTATGGCACTCCAAACTTCTCTTTTTTCCCATAGGATAACATTACAGTGTTCACCGCACCTTTCAGGGCCCGTATCTCGGAAGCAGTGCGAGATATGGACTTTTCATCACAAAAACACTTAGCCCCCTACTGAGGGCTAAGTATAAAACTAGCCAGGAAAGTGATAATTCATATGACTTTTACATTTTTTTTCTATGTTGTACGGTTCCTGAGATATATGCAATTTACTATTCCAAGTTCTCATTTTCTGTTCCGAGAGCCATTATTTTGCATACATTCTTTGTACTCACTGTCTTTCTATTTGCAACTTTTGGGGAAAACTATTGTGTGTGTTTCCATAACTCTTACCCTTAATGCTTCTGCTTCTGGTTCTGAACCTGTTTCAGTTACTTTTCCTGTCTACGCCACCTTGTGCATTACCCTTTGCATTTTCATTTGCGCTTCTGTTTCTGTCATTTTAACCATTTCTGTCTACAGTACTGTTTATCTTTGTGTTTCGCTTTGTGTCACTATGTGCATTACCATTTGCATTTGTGGCCACTGTGTTAGTATGTGTAAAGGGCCCGGTTCTCCCGCCGCTGCGTCACATTCACTATTTCTCATTACCATTCTCAAAAAGAAGGGAAATTAGAAGATAAAAAATCCATTTAATGCATCAGTTAGGTTGTTCCACAGTAACAAAAGTAGGAAATTCAGTGTTCGGGTTGAAAATCCCCTTAGAACCCCCTCCACTACCCCCAGCTGACTTCAGGTGCACGTTGTGGTCATCGGTCCTAACTCTCACCCCATTCTTCTATACCCCTGCTTCTTTATACATGATGGGTCAGAGTTAAGGCTAACAACCCCAATGTGCACCCCGATGCCAGTTAGCGTAACCAAGAGGGCTTTCAACCCGAACACTGGATTTCCTCACTTTTGTCGTTGTGGAACAACCCTAACTGATGCATTAAATGAAGTTTTTTGTCTCTAATATATATATATATGTATATATTGTATATATATATATATATATATACACACAGTACCTTTTGCAAAATGTGTGAGAGGCCTTTTGGAGCCATGCAATTCTGCTTAAAGTTGGACCAGCATAACATTCTGTGGTGATTTGCATATGCATCCCATGATGCTTTGCATTGTGTGGGCATGTGTGATTTTGTATTTTCTTGAAACTTGGCTTCCCAGCCAAATGCCCTTTGGGGTAACCCTTGCTTCAGTGTTTGCGCACAGAGGTTCTTTGTCTTTTATATATATATATATATATATATATACATATTTATAAAACTGATCAGACAATAGAAACACTCTGGGTAGGGGGGTTGACACCAGTCCATTCACAGAAGAAAGAATCCTGAAAGAACTCCTAAAACTCAAGGTGGACAACGCAATGGGGCCTGACGGGATTCACCCCAGAATCCTAAAAGAACTTAGGGAGGACCTAGTGACACCACTGACCATGCTTTTTAACAGATAATGGCAGGATGGGGTGGTACCTGAGGACTGGAGGAGGGCAGATGTGATTCCCCTTCACAAAAGTGGGAGCAAGGCAGAAGCAGGAAACTACAGACCTGTAAGTTTGACCTCAGTGGTAGGGAAAACGATGGAATCACTTCTGAAAGAAAGAATTGTTGAGTACCTAGAGGCCAGCGGGGCACAGGACCCAAAGCAGCTTGGATTTATAGCAGGAAGGTCAAGTCAGATGAATCTAATTGATTTCTTTGACTGGGTGACCAAAGTAATAGACCAGGGAGGGGTTGTGGATATGGCTTACCTAGACTTTAGCAAAGCATTTGACACAGTCCCGCAAAACAAAATTAATAATCAAGTTAGCCAGCCTGGGAGTGGGTCCCAGGGTGGTAGCCTGGGTAGCAAACTGGCTGCACAACAGGACACAGAAAGTAATAGTGAATGGAACACATTCCAAAGAAAGGGGGGTTACTAGTGGAGTACCTCAGGGCTCAGCACTGGGTCCAGTCCTGTTTAACATCTTTATATGTGACATTGCAGAGGGTCTGGAGGGAAAGGTATGCCTCTTTGCAAATGACACAAAGATCTGTAACAGAGTTGATACACAAGGGGGGTAGAAAAGATGAGAAGGGACTTGGCAAGGTTGGAGGAATGGTCAGACATATGGCAACTTAGATTCAATACAACGAAGTGCAAAGTAATGCGCCTGGGAAACAAAAACCCAGGAGAAGAGTACACAATAGCAGGGGAGGTACTAACAACAACAAAAATGGAAAGGGACCTGGGGTAGTCATATCAGATGACCTAAAGGTAGGTAAGCAATGTGAAAAGTCAGTTAGGAGAGCCAGGGGGATATTGGGATGCATAGGAAGGGGCATCACAAGTAGAAAAAAGGAAGTGGTTATCCCTCTGTACAGACAGTTGGTGAGACCCCATCTGGAGTACTGTGTGCAGTTTTGAAGACCTCATCTGCGCAAGGACATAGACAGGATGGAAGCAGTCCAGAGGAGGGCAACTAAAATGGTGCACGGTCTGCAGCAGAAACCACATGAAGAGAGACTGAGAGAGCTTAATATGTATACTCTTGATGAAAGGAGGGACAGGGAGGACATGATATAAATGTTCAAGTACCTCAAGAGAATCAACAAAGTCCAGGAGGATAGCATCTTTCAGAAAAAGAGATGTGTAAGAACAAGCGGGCACAATTTAAAGATAGAGGGGGGATGGCTCAGGGGTAATGTGAGGACATTTTTTTTCATGGACAGAGTTGTGGATACATAGAACAGCCTTCCTGAGGAGGTCGTTGGGTCTAAAACAGTGGGAGAATTCAAACATGCATGGGACAGACACAAGGCAATTATAGTGGGGGGTTGCAGGAAGTAGCCTGTTGGTTAACTAGAATCTGCAGCTTATCCAGTAGCTAGGGAAATGGGCAGACTGGGTGGGCCAAGTGGTCCTTATCTGCCATCAAAGTCTATGTTTCTATATGTTTCTATGTCTCCAATTTTCTTTGTCCTTATTGGCTAAGATGTATCTGTCACCGTGTCCATATCAGCATGTATTGTGCCAACTGGCACTTCTTCAGCCAGTCAGGACGGACAACAGCACATATCACTGTGCCAACCTCTACCCTTACAAGAAGCTGGGTATGGATCTGATGTACAACACTCCCCGCCCACACCCCCGACTCACATTTACTATCTTTCGGTGAATGTATTTAACTGCAAACAGACAAGTCCCCAATAGAACCACTTCAAAAACAAATTCGAACCTGTCATCTCAGACGACAAGCAATGGATCAACTGACCTGCATGCCTTCCTGTGATCCATCCTTTATGCTGCCACAAAACAAAATGAAACCTTAGACCCGCGCCTCCAACACTCTAGTGCCAGTACTATTGTTACAGTTATTACTGCCATTTCCACAGATGACTCGTTTCCTTGTCCAGTACTGTAATGCCATGCCGCTAGTTTGAAACTCTTTACAGCTGCCGGTGAGGGATACACTCACTCCTCATTCTGGTGACAAACACAGACACACTTCCACTCACTTTTCCTAAAATTGCTGCTTGCTCCCTCAAACAAAAAAAATTAGGAAACTAAAGTATGTAAAAATACTTTCCATGATTATCTGTACCTGTGTGTGTGTGTGTGTGTGTGTGTATGTGTGTGTGTGTGTGTGTGTGTGTGTGTGTGTGTGTGTGTGGAGCAGGGGCAAACAAGCTCGCTTCTCATTACACTGTAATCATGTAGCACAAACTGCCAGCTTTCTCTCAATGTCCCTCACACTAAAACCACCCATTCCCTCTGAGTAAAATAAAACTATATTCTATCTGTTTGGTATGCAGACACTGCACAAGTCAGAATCACTGTGTTGGCGTGGGGGAAGAGAGCCCTCTAGTGGCCATCATATAGTTATAATACTTATACAAGGAACTAGTTTCATTATTACCACTGTTAAAAGCTCATTTTTTTCAAAGAATTGAGAATTTTTCTTTCTTTCTTGTTCTTTTTTTTAGTTTACTAGTAAGACTCATTTTATAAGTGCAATAAGACACTCCGAGGTGTGGGTTATCTCCTGATAAAAGCATGCACAAGTGCATAAGGCACTCAGAGCAATCGCTTCATGCCTAACAATGCAAAAAAACTGCAGAAAATTCAATTTGTTTCACTTTTTGCAACAAACAAATGCCTATAACGTTAAAATGAAAAATAATAGCATGGTACTTTAAGAAAAAAGTTGATCAGGACACAAATACCTAAAAATGAGTGGTGTTTCATTTACAGATTTCTTTTAGATTTTTTATAATCAGCAAAAAATGGCAAGAATTTACTTTTTTTCACTTTTTTGAGGTATGGCATAAATGGAATGTGCAACCCCTCCCTGCAGAAATATTGTCGTTATTTTTTGTTCTCGTGCCAGTTGACCCAATGACATCACTTGTGGCTTCACCATTCATGATGTTATCTGGTCTATTGGCACTCGAACAAAAATTATAAACAATATTTCCGTAGGTTGTATATCCTATATATATATATATATATATATATATATTTATATATATACATAGATATAGATATATATTATGGTAGCACAGTAGTTAGGGTCAAGACTCCAAATGTGCACCCAGTGCTGGTTGAGGGGTGGGCTGGGGGTTCAAGGGGCTTTCAGCTATAACACTGAATTTCCTCGCTTTTGTCGCTGTGGAACAACCCTAACTGATGCATTAAACTGAGTTTTTTGCCTCTAATATATATATATATATATATACAGTATATATATGTATCTGTATACTATATATCAATATACCTATATCAAGAGTCACAAGGCTCGATTCTCAAAGAGCCCTTAGATTGACACTAGCTGCCACAAAAGGCAGTGTGCATCAAAGACTTGTGCACCATGGATCCTGTGCCAGATTCTGTATTGGGCAGGGTCCTGGCAGCAAAGTCCTGGCCACAAGCAGCAGAGTGGCCATGCACCACTTTAGACTCTGGTAGTCTAGTGGTCTCCCCTGACATATCTGTATTTGTAAATGTTTATGAAATTATTTACCTGGTGGTTTAGTGGTCCCCCCTCCCTGATCCCCAATTCTGCTCTCTAATATAACTATGTTCATACTCTTTCCCTGGTGGTCTAGTGGCCCCCCTCCCTGATCCACAATTAAGCACCCTAATACATGTATGCTTGAACTCCTTCCCTAGTGGTCCAGTGGACCCCCATTCCCCTATCCCAACAGGTATTGCCCACCACCCCATTCCTGTATCCTGAAACACAGCCAGCAATCAACTCAGCATACATATATTACGGTGCAGCAGTTGATGATCTATCTTTCAACAGACTTTTTGATTTTCCTGTAAGGTGGGGTTCTGCAATGTGTGGATTTTAAAGTACTTTTTTGGGGAGTGTTAACCCAGTGAAACAACAAAATCTCCTCACAGTGTGTTGGTCACAATCAGTAATTATTAGAGATACATTATGGTCAATTTTGAAAACAATAGGTCCGTTTATACATTGTGCTGCTTTTTAAAATAACTCAAGCTTCATTCTCGTGGTTTAGGTAGCAACTCACATTTCAGGTATGTAATAAAACTTACATCACACAGTTGTTCACACGTTATTTTATATGTACTGAAAAATGAAAACTGTAGCAGTAGACTCTATTCATACTGAACTGGCTGTTCATGTTACTAAGATCTTGTTTTTAGCTCTAATAGTTTTAAAGCTAGACCTTTCAAAAGATAATTTATTTTAAAAGGACAAACTTTAGAACTGTTACGGCAAGGAAGCTATTTGTTTTAAATGACAGCTTAAAGCCAGCTATATTTAAATATCATGTTAATATACCTTCTGTATATCAATATAAAATAGAATATGGTTTGAAAAAAGCTGTAATACTGTTCATAATCATCAGACAATCCTAACGTTTGTTTACTGGATCTGTGGAATAGTACATTTTACTGAATGATATGTCTTACTTCTCCTTGAAAACCCCTCCTCAATGAATATGACATCACACCTGATCTGGTTGGTTGCTCAGTTAGCAAATATTTATTTTCCATAATCCATAAACCATCCTCTGTTACAATTCTAACTTTTCTCTTTCATGATCATTAAATATTTACATGCTTTCCCATTTTATTCCAAAACACATTTTGATATAATCCCATTATATATAATCACATTTTATTTACATTTTAATTATCATATTTCTTTCTGTCTACTCCCCCAGACATAAATCTGGGGCTCTTTTTTTCTTAATCTGGGTATGGATTTAAATCCATGCCCCCTCCTCTCCTTTGTAGCTACCTGATGTATATGCCCCTGAATAGTTCTCCTTCTCATCCTTGATGTACACCCATGTTGGGTTCCCCTGTTTCCCTTTTTCTAACTGTTTTCCTTTTCATTCCACCAGACCACCTCCAGCTTGCACTTGGATGGTGGACTTTCCTCTTTCTATACTGTCCTCCCCCCAACCCCCCTATTTTTTTAAACTCTCCATTCAGCTTTCCAAGTAACAATCCCTGTTCCCAATTCAGTAGTCAAAATTTCATTGCCCTGGTCTGACATGTGTATGTCAAAAAGTACTTTCACTGAAAACCACATGAATTGGATGCCTAGTTCTCCAAACCAGCCACCTCTCTTCAATCGATCAATCAAAATCGTTATTTATCCAGGTGAACATCATTTAGTTCTTTTACAAGATGGACCTGGTTAGAACAGGGTCGGGTAACATCCATCATAAAAACATATAAATGCTTGTAATTAAGTATATAAACACTAACACAATGGTGCAGTAATAGAGGAGTCAAATTATAAAAGGAAGACAAGGCAAGCCATAACAGAGGAGAATTCAAATACAAGGGGACAGGTCCACCATTGAACCATGCAACTGTATATAAACCATGTCCTCTGTATAGAAGTACCAGTTAGTTCATTTACCAGGGGCAGTCACTAGTACTAGCCATGAAAATGGCTTGGAGAACCACCAACTAATGGCAGATGGGGTACCAGGAGGGGTATGTAATATGTAAGTGAAGGATAAACATTGTGAGAAGTGAAGTCCAAAGGATAGGTCAGTAGAACTAATGTGGCGGTGGGGGCCTACAGGGAGAGGGAAAGGGGAGTTAGGACTTTTATAGTACGATTGCATGTAGATTGTGGATGAGTGCAGTATAGAGTTGTGGAAAGAAGGCTGGAGAAAGTGGGAAGATAGACCAGTATCAAAGGGAGGACAGAGGCATCAAGGTGTTACATGAAAGCATGATGACAGACCAGGGCCAAGGAAGAGACAAGCACTAGAAGTAATTTGTTCATGGTTAAATGGTACAGGTTAGCATGATGACAATTCATGGTCATGGGAAACAACTGCACTGATCATTTCTGAGATGTGAATATAAGAGCTTGAAAGATGAGATGCCGATGAGTGACCTCAGTTTCAGGTTTTTTTTGCAATTTATTCCACAAGGAGGACAGTGTAAAGCTTATAGCAGCCCTGCCAAAGTGAGAGTTAACTTTGGGAACCATCAGTAGGAGAGATTTGCAACTTCTCAGGGCATAATTGCCTATTGGTTTTATTGGAAGAGAGTCTGTAATGTGTTGGGGCAGTTTTTTGGAGATGACTCTCAGGGTCCATAAGGTTGCATTTTTATTATGCCTGAATTGAAGAGAACTCCACCCCACTGATTGACATAGGGAGCAGGGGTGAGTGGAATAAGGCAGGCCTGTGATGTTCAAAGTTCTATGATATAATGTGTCAAGTTTGGTGAGGTAGGAAATGGGACAGTGAATGTAGAGGATGTCAACATAATGTATCAAGCATAGAAAGGTTGATTGTACCAGCTATAGTTTGGCATCTCTAGTTAAGAAGCGGTCTATCCTAAAGAACAGGCCAAGTCTCTGTCTTAATTTTTTGAGTAATTATTCCATGTGCTCTATAAAGGAGAGCCGATGGTCCAGCCATACTCCCAGGTATTTGAATTTAGGGACAAATTCCAACTTCTTGCCAAGAATTGTAATAATTTGTGGCACAGGATCTGATAGGGCCGAATTTACCATTTGGGCAGAGGGAGAAAAGAGCATTGCTTTTATTTTCTTGGCGTTAAGTAATAGTGTTTTGTTTAGGAGTTGGTGTTGCAGTAGGTTGAACTCAGATTGAAGGTCATTACATGAAGATTGTAATGATGGGTGGCTTACATAAAGAACTGTGTCATCTGCAAGCAGATGAATGTTGGCCTTAGTTATGCTTTCATCAATGTTGTTGATGAATATTGCAAATAAGATCGGTCCCAAGAACACCTCTTAGGAGAGGTTTGAAAGTTGAGAGATTTCCTTCCACTTTCACCTGCTGGAAATGATCAGAGAGGTAGTTGTTGAACCACTGTAAAGATAATGGGTCAGCACCTAGTGAGGTCAGGGAAGAGAGTAGCAGAGAATGGTTGACAGAGTTGAAGGCCTTGCTCAGGTCCAAGAATACAGCAGAAGTATAATTCCTGTTGCCTAGCTCTCTTTGCCAGTTATTAGTCACTTTGGCAAGTACTGTGATGGTGCTATGTTTAGCTCTAAACCCTGATTGGACTGGATTAAGCTGGTTATTAGCTTCTAGATACTGCCACAGCTGGTTACTTATGACTTTTTCAAGTAATTTTGACAAGATCAGGAGAATCGAAATTGGTCTGTAATTATCTAGATCACAGGGATTTCCGGACTTGAACAGGGGTATGATGTGTGCTGTTTTCCATATTGAAGGAATGGGTCCTTGAGTTAATGATAGGTTAAATAAATGGGTTATGGGCACAACTAACACATGGATGGCCATCTTCAAGAAAATAGGGGCCGAGGGTATCCGTACCAGCACTATTTTTTACATCCAGTTTTAGCAATAGGTCTTCAACTTCTTTCAGAGTAGTAGGACACAAGGAGAAGACTGAATTGGTGATGCTAGGATTTGCACCTTGATTATGCACCTGAGAGTGTATCATATTCACAGGGGAATTGTAGAAGGCTAAGCCTGCAGTCGCAAAGTGATTATTGAAGGCATCCAGAACTTCCAGTCTGTCACTAATGGTGTTATTGTTTAAGGAGAGTTCATCAGGTAGTGAGCCACCAGATGTGTGACCAGACAAGTCCTTAATAGTTTTCCAAAATTTTATAGGATTTTTGGAGGCAGAGAGAAATTCAGAATGATAGTATGTAGCTTTTGTATCTCTAACCATTCTAGTACATGAGTTTCGTGCTCTTTTGAACTTGCACCAGTCCACAGCAGTCTGTGTTTTGCGTGCTTTTTTCCATAGGTTATCTCTTTCAGTCAATGCAGATTTTAATGATGGTGTGAACCATCTACATGCATTTTTTGCTATTTGCACCTTAACTATAGGGGAATATTTATTTAGGGCATCTAGGATAATTTTGCTGAATATGTCGAATGCTGATTGCATGATTTTTGCCAAATAGAACTCTTGCCAATACAACAAGTGTTTCAGTTAATTTATGTAGGCAGTTAGATCAAAGTTCCGTCTAGATCTCTTGGCAGCAAACTTCAGCGAAGTAGTAGGTTTTTTGCTTGATCATATGCAAGCAATAAATGAGTGCTCACTGATATCACTGAAGAAGGTGCTGGCAAAGGAGAAGTGATGTGGTTTATTCACTGGGATAACATCTAGCAGGGAGCTGTTATCCACGTTCTATTTATTTACTCATGTTGGTTCAACAATGAGTTGCGATAATCTATGGGTGTCACAGAAAACTATGAGAGGAGCGGCGGTTTTAGACAGCCAGTCTAAATTAAGATCCCCAGGAATAATGATTTCTGAGGACTGTTGTTTGATGATATTACTCAGATGAGGTAACAATTGTAGAACAGCAGAAGGAGGTCTATAGCACCCAATGATACATAATGTTGAAATGTGCAAGATGGTGACTTGAAAAGACAGACATTCATAAGCATTTGCAACAGATAAAGCACTCAGACAGGATGCCATATACCTATCCTTGACATAGATGGCAACCCCTCCAACCCTGGAGTATCTGTCTGCCCTAAATAGTAAATAGTTAGGGATACTGACTTCCCTGTCAGAGGTGGCCGGTCTAAGCCAGGTTTCTGAAACCACTAAGATGTCTGGTCGAGCATGGAGGATGCAGGCCTGGATCATGGAGAACTTTAACAGACTGCATATATTAATGTGGAGGAAACTCATGTCTTTCAGTGTGGAAAGGTCAGAGGGCGAGTGATTGCAGCTGGTGACCCTGGATTGAGCTCCACATTTCCTGAGCACAGGAGAAGAATGAGTACAAGTTTTCTTAGAGTGGCAATAGTAAGCTTCATACTGGTAATCCCTTTATGTCATTGTGGGCCATCATACTGGGGGCGCGACCCAACATTTTTTGCCCTTCCCACTAACAGTGGCAGAGACGATTACTCTGACTGCTATCTGTAGAGGTGATGCCTCTATGATGTTGGCAGAAGTCATAAGCTGAGGTGGCAATTAATTTTCTGTACCAGCGTTAAAGGTAACATGAAAATAGTGTTGAAGAATTGTGGAGTTGAAAAGGCATCTATCCAAGTAGGGCCAGGAACTAGTTACAGAGTAGATTGGATTAGTACCCACAGTAATAAAAGCTTGAAGTGGCATATATTGGGCATGCGATATGAGATAGAAGAAGGACCAAAACAGGATCCATGATTTGACACACATAGTGGAATAAGGATGGGGATGGCTAGAGAGGAATGAGCTAGAAAGCCAGGGTGGGTTTTATGTGTATGTAATCAGGACCAGGGGAGGTGGGTGGGTGAGTGAAAAGAATTGGTAGCTAGGGCTCCCTTCCTGGAGGTAATCAGTCCCTGAGGGCAAGTCCCTACCTGCATTTCTGTGAGGGGATGGTGGCTTCAGACCTGGACTGCGGTGGCAGTCTGGCAGGACAGGTTCACCAGAGAATCATGGCTGTGGCTCTCAGACTACCTGGAAAGAGAAGGCAGAGGAGAATTAAATAAGAAAGTCAGAGGGGGTGGGGCTGCTCGTGAAGCTAAAAAGAAATGCAGACTGGCTTAAACAGGGGGAGGTGTTGCAGACCAATATGTTATGCAAGGTACCTCCAAGTCTGAGTGAGTAATAACAGGGCTATTAATACACAATACTAGAGTAAAAACTTGAAGGGGGGGTTCAAAGGCCTGAGATGAGATCGCCACTCATCTTATGAGGAACATAATACATGCATTTACATTAAATCTGAAAACTTCAGCTATAAAATACAAACAAGACAGTTTTAACAGAAAACATAATTTAGCACAATATAATCAAACATTAATAATACAGAGCTATATACGGCCAATCAGAGTTCTCCTGGTGCTGACTGCAGGCAGTGGGCCACAGCGGTGGAAGACTCTGGATTTAAACCCAGAGACAACTGTCCTCATGTAAAAAAAGCAAAAATTGGCAGCTAAGGCTCCCTTCCGGAAGGTAATCATTCCCTGAGGCAAGTCTGTACCTGCATTTCTGTGAGGGCCTGGTGGCTTCAGATCTGGACTGCGGGTGGCAGTCTGGCAGGTCAGGTTCATCAGAGAACCATGGCTGTGGCTCTCAGACTACCTGGAAGGGGAAGGCAGAGGAGAATTAAATAAGAAAGTCAGAGGGGGTGGGGCTGCTCATGGAGCTAAAAAGAAATGCAGACTGGCTTAAATGTGGATGGGGTGTTGCAGACCCAGATTTTAGGCAAGGTGCCTCCAAGTCTGAGTGAGCAATAACAAAGCTATTTAAAACACAGTATTAGTGTAAAAAGGTGAAGGGGGGGTTTCAAAGGCCTGAGCCGAGATCACTACTGGTCTTACGAGGAACACAATACAGGCATTTACATTAAATCAGAAAACTTCAGCTATAAAATACAAACAAGACAGTTTTAACAGAAAACATAATCTAGCACAATACAATCAAACAACAGTGCAGAGCTGTATGCAGCCAATTGGAGTGATTCTGGGGCTGACCACAGCCAGTGGGCCACAGCAGTAAAAGACTGTGGATTTAAACCGAGAAACAACTGTCCTCATGTAAAGAAAGCAAAAATTGGCATTGAGGGCTCCCTTCCTGGAGGTAATCAGTCCCTGAAGGCAAATCCGTACCTGCATTACTGTTAGGGGCTGGTGGCTTCAGACCTGGACTGCGGTGGCAGTCTGGCAGGTCAGGTTCATCAGAGAACCACGGCTGTGGCTCTCAGACTACCTGGAAGGGAAGCAGAGGAGAATTAAATAAAAATGTCAGAGGGGGTGGGGCTGCTCATGGAGCTAAAAAGAAATGCAGACTGGCTTAAATTTGGAGGGGTGTTGCAGACCCAGATGTTAGGCAAGGTGCCTCCAAGTCTGAGTGAGCAATAAAAACTTATTTAAACAAAGTACTAGCATAAAAAGGTGGTGAGGGGGTTTCAAAGGCCTGAGCTGAGATTGCTACTGGTCTTATGAGGAACACAATACAGGCATTTACATTAAATCAGAAAACTTCAGCAAGAAAATACAAACAAGACAGTTTTAAGAAAAAACATAATCTAACACAATATAATCAAACATTAACAGTATAGATATATATGGAGCCAATCAGTGAGCTCCTGGTGCTGACATCAGCCTGTGGCACACAGCAGTAAAAGACTCTGGATTTAATCCCAGACACAACTGTCCTCATGTGAAAAAAGCAAAAATTGGCAGCTAGGGCTCCCTCCCTGGAGGTAATCAGTCCCTGAGGGCAAGTCCATACCTGCTTTTCTGTGAGGGGCTGGTGGCTTCAGACCTGGACTGCAGTGGCAGTCTGGCAGTCTGGGTTCATCAGAGAACCATGGCTGTGGCTCTCAGACTACCTGGAAGGAGAAGGTGGAGGAGAATTAAATAAGAAAGTCAGAGGGGGTGGGGCTGCTCATGGAGCTAAAAAGAAATGCAGACTGGCTTAAACAAGGGGGGGGTTGTTGCAGACCAAGATGTTAGGCAAGGTGCCTCCAAGTCTGAGTGAGCAATAACATGGCTATTTAAAACACAATACTAGCATAAAAAGGTGAAGAGGGGGTTTCAAAGGCCTGATCTGAGATCACTACCAGTCTAATGAGGAACACAATACAGGTATTTACATTAAATTAGAAAGCTTTAGCTATAAAATACAAAGAAGACAGTTTTAACAGAAAACATAATCTAGCACAATATAATCAAAAATTAACAGTGCAGAGCTATATGGAGCCAATCTCAGTGCTCCTGGGGCTGACTGCAGCCAGTGGGCCACAGTAGTAAAAGACTCTGGATTTAAACCCAGAGACAACTGTCTTCATGTAAAGAAAGCAAAAATTGGCAGCTAGGGCTCCCTCCCTGGAGGTAATCAGGCCCTGAGGGCACGTCCGTACCTGCATTTCTGTGAGGGGCTGGTGGCTTCAGACCTGGAATGCAGGTGGCAGTCTGGCAGGTCGGGTTCGTCAGAGAACCACGGCTGTGGCTCTCAGACTACCTGGAAGGAGAAGACAGAGGAGAATTATATAAGAAATTCAGAGGGGGTGGAGCTGCTCATGGAGCTAAAAAGGAATGCAGACTGGCTTAAATGGGGGGGTTGTAGACCAGGATTTTAGGAAGGTGCCTCCAAGTCTGAGTGAGCAATTACAGGGCTATTTAAATACAATACTAGCGTAAAAAAGGTGAAGGGGGGGGTTCAAAGCCTGAGCTGAGATCGCTACTGGTCTTATGAGGAACACAATACAGGCATTTACATTAAATCAGAAAACTTCAGCTGTAAAATACAAACAAGACAGTTTTAACAGAAAACATAATCTTTGCCTGGTGGTGGTAGAGCCCTCCCACCCACCTTGTTTTGTAGGCTTTCTTAAATACTGAACAGCCACTGGGGGTTGGGTTGAAGGGCTGTGCATTTCTGTTTGTGACTGAAATTTGAAGCAACAGGAATTGGTGGGCCTGCGACATCATATGGTACCTGATGTCTACTTACACACACTGTTAGTTGGACTGGACACACACTGGACTGTATGTGCTTGAGAGACTTGGGAACTTTATTGGTGGGGTTGAAATTCGGTTCATAAATAACTGCAGTCAGTATAGAGAGAGACTATGTTCCAGAGGGAAGGGACTGAGAAAAGGATGTGTGTCATTATGAACAGAGAGGGCCAAACAGGGTAGCCACATTTCACCATGGCAGGCTCCTTTGGAAGGGTTGTAGGCTGCACAGGCTGTGGGATGGCAATAATTCTCATTTGGGTCTGGAGAGAGGGAGGCTGCCCACTCTGTAGATGAGTATCTTGTATAAGGAGTGAAGTATATTGGTTAAGAAGTAAGCTCAAGGAGTTGGGGGGTGTCCAAGGATAAGGGGTGTGGATATGGGTGGCAGAAGCGTGGGGCTGAGGGGAGGCTGGGGCAACGCTCAGAAATTACAGGACATTATGTTACAGCAAGCAGGAGGGGGGATATTAAGGACAGAGGACCCTTGGATATTAATGTTGACACTAAGGGGAAAACGTACGGGGTAAACATTCTGAATTTAAAGAGAGTGGACGGGGAAGAGTCAGGAGGGGCTGTTGTGGGGAAGCCTAAAGGAGCAGACTGTGGGACAGGAGCTCCTAAGGAGAGCAGGGCAAGAGGGGGAGGAAGAGGAGCAGTTTAGAGGGGCAGTCAGGGGAAATTCAGGTTACTTGATGGTGGCTGGCATAGAGTGTTACAATAAATTTGAGCTACTAAGCAACCTAGAGTGGGAGGAAGGGGTTGGTGAAAATTAGGAAACTGATACAGAGGCCAGGGGAAAGGAGTCGGACACCCATAGGGCATCACAGACCGGCAATGGAAAGGATAGAAAAAGTCCCAGAGGGAGAAGGGGAAACATAAATGTTAAGCAGATGGGGGAGATGCAACATATTACAGACATGAGGTGGGAGAGCACGGCTGGAGAGAAAGTGGGAGCAAGGAGGTGGGGGAAGGGCCCCCCTTCAGCAGGGGGGTCTGCACCAAGGATGGGGCTCTAGGTAAAGGGACCCACAGAGGGCCTCTGGAGGGGGTACTATTACAAGGGGAGGATGGTGGGGGAAGGGAAACCATTAGGCCAGGATAAATGGTTCAGATAAGAGAGGGTTAAAGGGACACCTATTCAGGGGGTGTCTGAGTTAAGAGGCAAAATAACAAGGGAGGCAGAAAGGGGAGGGGTGACAAGGGTCTCTAATAAGGCAGGAAGACTCCATGGAATGAAAATCAAATAAGGGGGATGGGGTTTGAGAGCTATAGTGGAGGTAACCATAAGGATGATGCAGGTGTTGAGGTTATGTTATTGGGAGACTCGATGATTAGGGGTATCCAGTGGGAGGGACAGGGGGGTGGATGCCATAGCCAGCTGAAGGTAATGAGTATCTCTGGGCTGACAGTGCACAGAGCAATGTTCATGGTGTACGTACTGGTTAGGGATTGTGGAGGGAACTGGATTTCCTGGTGCATTTGGGAACTAACGATCTAGAGGGGAAACAGCGTTTTGGAAATCCAAACAAGGTTCCAAGAACTTGCCAGAGTGTGTCGGGATAATGGACACATTTCCTTTTCGGAGATATTGCCAGTACCAAAGACCTCAGTGGAGAAAAAAATGAAGATCACAGAGGTTAATGACTGGCTCAGGAAGTGAGGTGAAGAGGTGGTTGGGGTGTTAAGAACTGGAAAGGAGTTTGGGAGGATAAGGACTATATGCCAAGGACAGGCTTCATCTTGCCCCATTAGGGAAGGAAGTACTTAAACAGGGGTGGCAGACTGCATTCAAGAAAGGTGGGGCTTAAACTTGAGGAGGGAGGGATAAGGAGGCTGACCAGGAAGCCCTTTCCAGATGAGGGAGAGCCTTCAAACCCAAGGGGGGGGGGGAAACAGACTGGGGAGGAGGTTTCAGGAGTAGAAGAGGGAGGATGGAAGTATAAGAAACCTGGGTGGGGTTTGACAAAGTGGATCAGGGATAACGGGTGGGGGGTGGTCTTAGTAAATCCCAGGAGCTTGGGAAACAAGTTGCCAGAGTTCCAGGCCATGCTGTTTGAGGGGGGTGAATGTGGTGGTGGTGACAGACATGTGGGCCAACAAAAACCATGACTGGGACCTAAGCATGCAGGGGTACACTATGCTTAGGAAGGCTAGAAAGGAGGGCAGAGGAGGTGGAGTGGCTATGTTCATTAGAGATGACATAGAAATTGCTGCGGTAGAAGAGGCAGAGGGAAATGTGGAGGACTTATGGGTCACCTTACGAACCCCAGCAGGAGGTAAAGTCAAGCTGGGTGAAGTAAATAGGCCCCTCGGATGAGTGATGTTCTGAGGATGGTTTGCTGACAACATCATTGCCCAGTGTGGACCAAAAGGAAGGAGAAAAGCGATGGGGTACCTTAATATGCCAGGTACAAACTGGGGAACCATGTCCTTTAAGGTGGCCAAGGAGCAGAGGCTGCTGGGCAGCTTCCAGGACATGTTCTTATCACAGCATGTGATGGAGCCCACAAGGGAGGGTCATGTCCTGGACATGGTTCTGGCAGATGGGGATCTGGTAAGGGGTCCTAGTTGTAGAGGATCCCCTGACTGGGAGAGACCACAATACTGTCTGGTTTCAAATAAGCATGGGGGGGGGAGATCTAGGACACTGGCAGTGAACTTCAGGCAGGCAGACTTTATAGGCATGGAAAATATTCTCAAGGATTACTTGAAGGGGATTACAGCAGTGACAAATGTGGAAAAGAGATGGGCGGTCATAAAATGGGGACTTCATGAGGCAGTCAGGACCTGCGCTAAGGTGAAACGTAAGGGAGCAAGGTCATATAAACCATGCAGGTGGTCCAGTGAGGTTCAGGTAGTGGTCAGAGAAAAGAAGACTGCCTACAAAAAATATGAAACAATGAGAGGGGATAGGGAACATGAAATGTACCATCTTGCATCTAGAAAAGTCACCCGGATGGTGTGGGGGGCAAAGTCCAGTAAAGAGAAATGGCTGGCACAAGGGATATGGGGAGGGGAAAAGGGGTTCTTCTGGTACATTGGGGAGCAGAGGAAAAACTAAGGGCCATCTCAGCAGGTTAAGATCAGAAGGAGGGTGGGTGGAAGAGGTGAGGGACTAGGCAGAGGTGTTAAGCGAGTACTTTGCCTCTGTGTTCACTAGGGAGGTGGATGGGATATCTACAAAGCAAGGCATGATGGGGATAGAAGGGGTAGTGAGTGGGATCAGGGGAGCAATAGAAATGGAGCAAGAAGGAGGTAGAGGTACCCCAGGGATGTCACATCACAATAAGGATAAAAAGGCCAGCAAGGTGAAGGGGACGGATGACGCTATCTCCACAAAACAGGTGTGGTTAGCCGTCAAAGCCCTAAAGAAAGATAAATCTCCTGGGCTGGATGGCATTCATCCAAGAGTACTATGGGAATTGGCGGACATACTGGATGCACCCCTGGCAGAGTTCTTCAACAGGTCACTTGAGACAGGGAGGGTACTTAGGGATTGGCGAAAGACACATGTAGTGCCAATCCATAAAGGGCGGGTCAAGGGAAGTACCAGGTAACTATAGACCCATCAGTTTGACCTCAGTGGTGGGAAAATTAATGGAGAGTATACTAAAGGAATGACTGGGGGTGTACTAGGAGGAGGTGGAAGGTCTGGATAGTCGGCAACATGGGTTTGTGCCAGGTAGATCATGTCAAACCAATCTTGTGGAGTTCTTTGAATGGGTAACATCAGAACTGGGCAGAGGAAAGCCTGTATTATTCTTGGACTTCAGCAAGGTGTTTGACTCTGTCCCCCACAATGGTCTGGTGGAGAAACTGACAGTGTTGGGAGTAGGCCCTTTGATGGTCAGATGGATTGAAAACTGGCTAGCTGGATACACCCAGAGAGTAGTGTTCCGTGGGCAGCTCTCGAACCCTAGACTGGTCAGTAGCGGGGTACCGTAAGGCTCATTCCTTGGTCCAATCCTATTTAATAAAGGGTGTGAAATGAGTCTCTTTGCTGATGACTCCAAGATGGGAGCAGTATTTGAAGGGGAAGAGGGGAGGTTGGCCCTGCAAGGGGACCTGGACACCCTGGAAAGCTGGACTCACACATGAAAATTAAACTTCAACATCACCAAGTGCAACGTGTTACATCTTGGGTGGGGAAACCTTAAACACAGGTACTCCCTGGGAGGGGAGGTGCTGGAGGCCTCAACAGGGGAAAAAGACCTAGGGGCCATGGTGGATGCATGTATGAATAACTCTGAGCAGTGCAGGAGAGCAACTAGCAAGGCAAACAGGATGTTGGGATGCATCATAAGGGGGATCACCACTAGGAGAAGGGAAGTATCTGCCACTGTACAATGGACTGGTTAGACCACACCTTGAGTACTGTGTACAGTACTGGAGACCACACTTGAAGAGGGACATACAGCTCTGGGAGAGGGTACAGAGTAGGGCAACTAAGATGATATGAGGACTAGGGGATTTGACGTATGAGGACAGACTTGAGGAGCTCTGCCTGTTTTCATTGGAGGAGAGGAGAGATGGGAGGACATGACTGAGGTTTTCAAGTACCACAAGGGAATAAATAGGGTAAACATGAAGGGGATCTTTAGACTAATGCAGGGAGGTATCACCAGAGGGCATGGGTTGAAATTGGAAGGTGGAAGGTGAAGGGGGAAGAGACCTCATAGTCTTCAGGTAAAGCTACCTCTTGATGCAAGTTGCAACACTGGACTTAAGATTTGCAAGAAAGTGAGTAGTGCTCACAACAGAGGGAGGTGAACTTTACAATTTACATTTGTGTTTGGTTTGAAGCAGATTCCTCAGGAAAGTTAATATTCTTCAGGTGGAGGATACTTCTAACTGAAGGGTGAAATAAGCAACTTAGAATTATCAGAAAAGGCAGTCTTTCAATCAACAGAGGGAGGTGGAGTTTGCTTTACTTGTGTTGCAAGTGTTAAGGTTTTCAGTGCAGGAAGAGTTTAAACCCACATAGGCTAAATACTGATTTCTGTGTCTGCTCTTCTGCACAGCTCACGTGTTTTGGGTGACTGTTTTCAGAGCACAAGTCACCAGGCTCTTTGGGGCTGGGAGGTTTACCTGTGTCTGACTTGGATGTTTGGATTTTTCTCTGTTTGATTAGCAGGTATTTCCTCTGTCAAATTGGTTTTAGCAGTATTACAAATTGTCGGTATGACATCTTGCTGACAGAAGGCACTCATCGCATCGGTAGGTCAGCGCTTAGCTGATTGTTTCGTGAGGGCACAGTTTAGGCCCAACCACTTTCCACCCTCACCTCACCCACCCTGGAAATAGTTCATTTATACCTGGGGTTCTGACATCATTTCCTCAAGAGGGCAAGGTACACATCACTGTCATATCCTGTCTAGCACACTGCACTGACAATATAAGTACACATTATATAAATACATATATTTCAATATAATGCACCAATCACACACACACAAAAAAAAAACTAAACAAGGTAGACAGTTATGTGGGAGTAGTACAATGTAATGGCTGTGGGGCAGCAGTCTTCCGGGAGTCTTTCTGGAGGCTGAGATGTTCCCTGTTTGCAGACAACTATCTGCCCTGAGGAGGAAGTTGCCCATCTCAGGCCGCACTGGACAGTGGTAAGGAACCTCCTCATCCAGGGAGCACCACAGCCACCACCACTACCTCAGAGGTTGTGAAGAAAGCACAGCAGTTGGACCACAGTGGGCTCAGGGAGGGTAAGGGTGGTGGAACAGAGGCACACCCGATCAATTTTACACCTCACAATCTATACACCATTCTGGGGAGCATAGTTCCCTATGGATGCACCCGCAGAGGAGACTAAGGAGGGTGCAGACAACTGTCACAAGGGAGGCCCTCAGGAAGGAGGCAGAGGGCACCACAGGGAAAGAAAGCAGCCCTGGTGGGGACCAATTAGGGGATAGAACTGGGGAGCAGGGAAAACTGAAGAAGGTGCCTGCCTAGTGCCATGGCTTGAGGGACAGGAAGTGCATCCTTAGGATCACGAGAACAGTTGCACGGGGTCTGAGCTGGACATCATTGTCCACCTAGGGACAAATGACTTGGCTCATCATGAGATTAGAGCAGTGCAAAATGACTTTGTAGAGTTGGGGAGGGCTTACGACAGTGGCAACACAGTATCCTTCTCAGAGGTGCTGCCTGTCAGTGGCATGAGTGAGGCGAGTGTACTTGTACCATGCAGTTTAACAAATGGTTAAAAAAAGTGTGTGGAGCACAGGGTTTGGCTTCATTGGGACTGGGGTTCCACCTGGAGGACACCAGCCTATACTGGCAGGATGGTCTGCATCTGTCCGGAAAGGAACAAGTCTTTAGCAATCGGTTTAAATGCTTCATTGGCAAGCCTTAAACTAGTCAAGGGGAGGCACTGATAAGCATAAGGAAAATCCCAGCCTCCCCTACAAAACAGGGTACTAAATGAGAAAAGACCAAAGTAGAAAGGTCAGTGGGTTGTCGCTACAGAAGGTAAAGCCATCAAAAATGGAGAGCAATGAGTACCAATGCCCGTAGTCTGGGTAACAAGCTTCCTGAATTAGTGGCCTTGATGGAGGAGGAAGATCTGATATTGTGGCAGTCACAGAAACATGGTACACACAGAACCATGACTGGGACATAAACATACCAGGATACAATATCTACAGGAGGGACAGGAGGGTAAAAGAGGAGGAGGAGTAGTTTACATAAGAGAAGAATCAAAGCAACAGAACAAAAGGGTAAACAGGGAGGAGAAGAAGCACTGTGGGTCAATTTGGAGGCAGGCAATGGCACCACAATCTGCACAGGGTTAGATACAGACCTCTCTCAGGGGAGGAAATGGACAAGGAAATGATAGAAAGTATACTTAGAATGGCAGATAAAGGAGATATTGCTGATGGGTGATCTGAATATGCCAGATGTTAACTGGAGTGCAGTTGCAGCAGCCACTTCTAAGAGTGAGGTTATTCTGGATGCCCTGCAGGGGCATGCCTAGACAACTAGCTGGAGCCTACCTGAGAGGGAGCAATCTAGACCTGGTTCTCTCAAATGGAGATGAAGAGAGGATCACAGATGTAGAAGTGGGTAGCCATCTGGGAACTAGCGACCATCAAACAGTATGGTTCACAATAAACACAGCAATAGAGTCAAGCCATACAAAGACAAAAGTACTGATTTTAGGAGGCTGACTTTGCAAAATGGGTGAGTGCCCAAAGAATGCACTAGCAAATGGGCAGGAAGGAGGGTGGAAGAACAATGGGAATAATAAAACTGCCATCACAGAGGTAACAAGCCTTTGTGTAAAGCAAATAAACAAAATGAAACGAGGTAAGAAACCACTATGGTTCTCAAAGGAAGTGGCAGTGAAGGTTCAGAGAAAAGAAAGCATTCAGGAAGTACAAGGAATCACAGAAGGAACAGGACAGAGAACTGTATCAGTTAAAGCAAAAGGAAGCTGGAAAGGCAGTCAGAACAGCAAAGGCCCAAACCGAGGAAAAGATAGTCAACTCAGTTAAGAAGGGGATAAACCTTTTATAGGTACATCAGGAGCAAAGGAAGACCAAGGGAGGGAGGAGAGTGAGGCTTACTAAAGGGGAGGGAGGAGGGTGGGCAGAGGGTGACTGTGAAAAAGCAGAGATACTAAACAAATATTTTGCTCAGTATTTACAAAGGAAGAGGGGAGGTACCTAAACAAACAGTAGAAACACTCTGGATACAGAAGTGATACCAGCCCATTTACAGAAGAAAGAGTTCTGAAAGAGCTCTTAAAACTGAAGGTGGACAAAGCAATGGGGCTCTGATGGAATTCATCCCAGAATTTTAAAAGAACTAAGGGTAGAACTAGTGACACCACTGACTACCCTCTTAACAAATCATGGGAGGATGGGGTACTGAGGACTGGAGGAGGGCAGATGTGATTCCTTCACAAAAGTGGAGCAAGGCAAAGCAGGAAACTACAGACCTGTTAGTTTAACCTCAGTGGTAGGCAAAATGATGGAATCACTTCTGAAGGAAAGAATTTAGCGTATCTAGAGGCCAGAGGGGCACAGGACCCAAGGCAGCATGGATTACAGCGGAAGGTCATGCCAGACAAATTTAATAGATTTCTTTGACTGGGTGACCAAAGTAGTAGATCAGGGAGGACTGTGGACATGGCTACCTAGACTTTAGCAAGGCATTTGACACAGTCCCACACAAAGATTAATATACAAGTTAGCCAGCTTGGGAGGGGTCCCAAGATGACAGCTTGGGTAAAGAATGGCTGGACAATAGGACACAGACAGTAATAGTAAATGGAGTCCACTCTGAAAAAGGTGGGTTAGCATTAAGTTTCCACAGGTTCAATAGTAGGACCGGTCCTCTTCAATGTCTTTATCGTTACATTGCAGAGGGACTGGAAGAAAATATGTCTCTTTGCAGATGACACAAAAGATCTGCAACAGAGTTGATGCACAAGGTGGGCTAAAAGGATGAGAAGGGACTGGCAAGGTTAGAGAGAATGGTCAAATGTATGGCAGCTTAGATTCAATGCTAAGAAGTGAAGGTAATGCACCTGGGAAACAAAACCCAGGGAAGAGTACACAATGGAGGGTGAGATACTAACAAAAACAAAATTGAAAGGGACCTGGGGTAGTCATATCAGATGACCTGAAGGTGGGCAAGCAATGTGAGAGGGAAGCAAGGAGGGCTGGGGGGATACTGGGATGCATAGGAGAGGATCACCAGTAGAAACAAGAAGTTATTATCCCTCTGTACAGACAGCTGGTGAGACCACATCTGGAGTACTCGTGCAGTTCTGGAGACCCAATCTCTGCAAAGGCATAGACAGATGGAAGCTGTCCAGAGGAGGGAACTAAAATGGTGCAGGGTCTGCACGGAAGACATATGAAGTGAGACTTGAGGAGCTTAATATGTATAGCCTCGAGAAAGGAGGAGAGGGGACATAATAGAAACTTTCAAGTACCTCAAGGGAATCAACAAAGTCCAAGAGGGTAGCATCTTTCAAAAAAAGAGGTGTGCAAGAACAAGGGGGCACAATTTGAAAATAGAAGGGGGCTGCTCAGAGGTAATTTAAGGAAGTATTTTTTCACAGAGAGGGTTGTGGATGCATGGAACAGCCTTCCAGAGGAGGTTGTGGAGTCAAAAACAGTGGTGGAATTCAAGCATGCATGGGACAGTCATAAGGCAATTCTAGGGGATGGGGGTAGGAAGAAGTAGGCTGCTGGTTAACTAGGATCTGCAGCTTATCCATCAGGTAGGGAAATGGGCAGACTGGGTGGGCCAAGCGGTCCTTATCTGCCGTCAAATTCTATGTTTCTATGTTCTATGTTTCTATGTTAAGGAGGTTTATCACTCAGAGGGTGGTGGACCCTTGGAAAGCACTGCCTTTCAAGCTGGTTCAGAGATCCACAGTGGAGGGCTTCAAGAGAGGGTGGGACAGACACAGAAAGTGAATGTATTAGATGATGGCCTGGCCCAGGGGGGTGGGGATGGATGATAGAGGTTTCTGGAACACAAGGGGGAGAGGGCCTTGGCACCCAAATAGGGATCTGAGGTTCGAGTAGACTCGATGGACCATAGGGCCTAATCTGTTGGCAATTAGTGTGTTAGTATGTTAGCACAATATAATCAAACATTAACAGTGCAGAGCTATATGGAGCCAGTCGGAGTGCTCCTGGGGCTGACTGCAGCCAGTGGGCCACAGCAGCAAAAGACTCTGGATGTAAACCCAGAGACAACTGTCCTCATGGAAAGAAAGCAAAAATTGGCAGCTAGGGCTCTCTTTCTGGAGGTAATCAGTCCCCAAGTCTGTACCTATGTTTCTGTGAGGGGGCTGGTGGCTTCAGACCTGGACTATGGTATCAGTCTGGCAGGTCAGGTTTGTCAGAGAACCACGGTTATGGCTCTCAGACTACCTGGAAGGAGAAGGTAGAGGAGAATTAAATAAGAAAGTCAGAGGGGGTGGGGCTGCTAGTGGAGCTAAAAAGAAATGCAGACTGGCTTAAACAGGGGGAGGTGTTGGAGACCAAGATGGTTGGCAAGGTGCCTCCAAGACTGAATGAGCAATAACAGGGCTATTTAAAACACAATACTAGCGTAAAAAGGTGAAGGGGGGGGGTTCAAAGGCCTGAGTTGAGATTGCTACTGGTCTGATGAGGAACACAAAACAGATATTTACATTAAATCAGAAAACTTCAGCAAAAAAATACAAACAAGATAGTTTTAACAGAAATCATAATCTAGCACAATATAATCAAACATTACCAGTGCAGAGCTATATGTAGAGAATCGGAATGTTCCTGGGGCTGACTGCAGCCAGTGGGCCACAGCTGTAAAAGACTTTGGATTTAAGCCCAGAGACAACTGTCCCCATATAAAGAAAGCAAAAATTGGCAGCTTGGGCTCCCTTCCTGGAGGTAATCAGTCCCTGAAGGCAAGTCCGTGCCTGCATTTCTGTGAGTGGCTGGTGGCATCATACCAGGACTGCGGGTGGCAGTCTGGCAGGTTGGGTTCATCAGAGAACCACAGCTGTGTCTCTCAGACTACCTGGAAGGAGAAGGCAGAGGAGAATTAAATAAGAAAGTCAGAGGGGGTGGGGCTGCTCATGGAGCTAAAAAGAAATGCAGACTGGCTTTAACAGGGGGGGGGGGTGTTGCAGACCAAGATGTTAGGCAAGGTGCTTCCAAGTCTGAGTGAGCAATAACAGGGCTATTTAAAACACAATACTAGCGTAAAAAGGTGAAGGGGGTTGCAAAGGCCTGAGCTGAGATCGTTACTGGTCTCATGAGAAACACAATAAAGGCATTTATATTAAATCAAAACACTTCAGCTATAAAATACAAACAAGACAGTTTTAACAGAAAACATAATCTAGCACGATATAATCAAACATTAACAGTGCAGAGCTATATGGAGCCAATCGGAGTGCTCCTGGGGCTGACTGCAGCCAGTGGGCCACAGCAGTAAAAGACTCAGGATTTAAACCCAGAGACAACTGTCCTCATGAAAAGAAAGCAAAAATTTGCAGCTTGGGCTCCCATCTTGGAGGTAATTAGTCCCTGAGGGAAGTCCATACCTGCATTTCTGTGAGAGGCTGGTGGCTTCACAGCTGGACTGCAAAGGCTGTCTGGCAGGATGGGTTCGACAGAGAACCACGGCTGCGGCTCTCAAACTACCTGCATTTCTGCGAGGGGCTGCTGACTTCAGACCTGGACTGCGGGTGGCATTCTGGCAGGTCGGGTTGGTCAGAGAACCATGGCTGAGACTCTTAGACTACGAGAATTTCTGTGAGATGCTGATGGCTTCAGACGTGGACTGTGGGTGGCAGTCTGGCAGGTCAGGTTCGTTAGAGAACCATGACTGTGGCTCTCAGACTACCTGCATTTCTGCTAGGCTCCAGTGGCTTCAGACCTGGACTGCGGGTGGGCAGACTGGAAGGTTGGGTTCATCAGAGAACCACAGCTGTGGCTCTCAGACTATCTACATTTCTGTGAGGGGCTGTTGGCTACAAATCTGGACTGTGGGTTGCAGTCTGGTAGGTCAGGTTCATCAGAGAACCATGGCTGTGGCTCTCAGACTATCTGAATTTCTGTGAGGGGCTGTTGGCTTCAGACCTGGACTGCAGGTGGCAGTCTGGCAGGTTGGGTTCATCAGAGACCCACGGTAGTGGCTCTCACACTACCTGCATTTCTGTGAGAGGCTGGTGGCTTCAGATCTGGACTGATGGTGGCAGTCCGGCAGGTCAGTTTTGTCAGAGAACCATGGCTGTGGCTCTTTGACTACATGGAAGGAGAAGGCAGAGGAGAATTAAATAAGAAAGTCAGAAAGGGTGGGGCTGCTGGTGGAGATAAAAAGAAATACAGACTGGCTTAAATGGCGGGGGTGTTGTAGACCAAGATGTTAGGCAAGGTGCCTCCAAGTCTGAGTGAACAATAACAGGGCTATTAAAAACACAATACTAGCATAAAATGGTGAAGGGGGGATTCAAAGGCCTGAGCTGAGATCGCTACTGGTCTTATGAGGAACACAATACAGACATTTACATTAAATCAGGAAACTTCAGCTAGAAAATACAAACAAGACAGTTTTAACAGAAAACATAATCTAGCACAATATAATCAAACATTAACAGTGCACAGCTATATGGAGCCAATCGGAGTGCTCCTGGGGCAGACTGCAGCCAGTGGGCCACAGCAGTAAAAGACTCTGGATTTAAACCCAGAGACAACAGTCCTTATGTAAAGAAAGCAAAAATTGGCAGCTAGGGCCCCCTTCCTGGAGGTAATCAGTCCCTGAGGGCAAGTCCATACCTGCGTTTTTGTGAGGGGCTGGTGGCTTCTGACCTGGACTGCTGGTGGCAGTCTGGCAGGTCAGGTTCATCAGAGAACCACAGCTGTGGCTCTCAGACTACCTGCATTTCTGTGAGGGGCTGGTGGCTTCAGACCTGGACTGCGGTGGGAGTCTGGCAGGTCGTATTCATCAGAGAACCATGGCAGTGGCTCTCAGACTACCTGGAAGGAGAAGGCAGAGGAGAATTAAATAAGAAAGTCAGAGGGGGTGGGGCTGCTTGTGGAGCTAAAAAGAAACAGACTAAGCAGGGGGGGTGGGGGGGTGGGGGTGCTGCAGACCAAGATGTTTGGCAAGGTGCCTCAATGTCTTAACGAGCAATAACAGGGCTATTTAAAACACAGTGCTAGCACAAAAAGGTGAAGAGGATTTCAAAGGCCTGAGCTGAGATCGCTACTGGCCTTTTGAGGACCACTATACAGGCATTTACATTAAATCAGAAAACTTCAGCTACAAAATACAAACAAAACAGTTTTAACAGAAAACATAATCTAGCATGATATAATCAAAACATTAACAGTGCAGAGCTATACGGGAGCCAATTGGAGTGCTCCTGGGGCTGACTGCAGCCAGTGGGCCACAGTAGGAAAAGTCTCTGGATTTAAACCCAGAGACAACTGTCCTCATGTAAAGAAAGCAAAAACTGGCAGCTAGGGCTCCCTTCCTGGAGGTAATCAGTCCCTGAGGGCAAGTCCATACCTGCGTTTTTGTGAGGGGCTGGTGGCTTCTGACCTGGACTGCTGGTGGCAGTCTGGCAGGTCAGGTTCATCAGAGAACCACAGCTGTGGCTCTCAGACTACCTGCATTTCTGTGAGGGGGCTGGTGGCTTCAGACCTGGACTGTAGGTGGCAGTCTGGCAGGTCGGGTTCACCAGAAAACCACGACTGTGGCTCTCAGACTACCTTCTACTTAGCCAAACCACAAAGTTACTGATAAGCTGCATTCTATTTGTTCCAACATTCTAGCAGTGAAATACTGAACTTAAATTCAAAACTAAACCTGCAGACTAGACCCAATCTTAGCACAACTCTCTGACCTCCACCTATCTCTTTAAAGAACATATTAAACATTATAAACAACAAACCACATACTAAATCTCCCACAGCTTACATTCCTTAAAAAAATCAAATGGGTCTACTTCTATATTCTTATCATTACAAACCTAGATTAAAATTGTTTACTTGATTCCAAACAAGGATTATGTATGTAGCCCAACTGATGTGCTGACCAAACAAAATATTTGGCTAACAGGAAAAGTAGGAATTTCTGATTGTGTGCAGCCCTTTTTAAGTACCTAAGCACCTCCTACTTTTTTTCTCTCTCTCTCTCTCTCTCTCTCTCTCTCTCCCTCCCCTGTAGCCAATAACCTGTCTCCATTTCCTTAATGCTCCACCTCTTATTCTTGATTTCATTACCCCTCCCCTCCTCCCCCCCTTCCTTCTCTTCCACAATGAGCATACCTTCATTGGTTCAGAGCTCAAGACAAAGGGGTCTGTCTTTTACTAAGACAACCTTCTTATGCAACTTTGTGAGCTGTGGCCTTGCCTCTTCATGTTACTTGAGGTAAGCTTCTCCCCTCGAAGGCAAGGTGCTAGATGAATGATCATTCAACTAAAGGAATTGGACAATGCTAAGGAAAGCCATCATCCCACCCATTGGAAAGCAATGGTGGAGAAAAAGGGGGCAAGTGGTAAAGTAGTGAGTGGCTTGCAGAGGTTGCTTAAAGAAGACCTGTGTTGAACCTGTAAGTTTTATTTCTCAGTAGAAGCTACTTTTTAAATACTGGTTTATTTTCTGTTATTGTTACGTTTCTACGAGCCTTTTAGTTACACTACTGAGTGTTTCTGATTCACAGTCTGGTGTTAAGTGCCAGATGAGAACTATGTGATATAGTTTATGTTCCGCTCAGCTACAGAGTTCTATAATAGTACATGGGTGCATTATAACAGCAATGGAAGAGCTGAACTAGGGACATAAACTACATCATATAATTCTCAAATGGTACTTACTTGCAGTATGTAAATCAGAAACACCCACTAGGATAATTAAAAAACCTCTAGAGATGGACCAGAACTGGAACCAGCATTTAAAAATCAGCTTCTATGGGGAAAATGGCTTTCAGGCTCAGCACAGTTATCCCTTAAGTATTGCTTGGAGGTGATGGATTCATGACTCATCAGTCCCATCAAATTGTAATTCACTGAGGTTGAGGAGTAGTTTATTGCATGTTATGCAATGCTTCTGTAACTTTGTGAGCTGTGGCCTTTCCTCTTTTGCTAACCTGAGGTAATCTTTCACTCTCACTATGATGAGGTACTTTTTCTTATTTTATTCTTTGGTAACCAGGTAAGGCCCACTAGGCAGAAGTGCCTGTTTTCAGGGGTGACATGGGAGCACTGGGGTGGATCTGTGACTTGCTCAGAGTCATGCAGTATGCAAGTGGAGGTTGTAGGAATCTAACCCATGTCTGCTGGATGTACCAAGCTCATTCATAGCACATTACTCTAACCACTAGGCTATACTGCCTAGATAAATGGTGATCTAGCTAAAGGAACTCCAAGATGTTAAGGGAAGCCATCCTCCAAATACAATGAGTAGAAATCAATGGCTGAGCTCACTAGATAAATGGTAATCTAGCTGAAGAAACTAGGAGATGTTAAGGGAAGTCAACTTCCAAAAACCATGAACAGAAAGTAAGGACTGAGCTGACTATCTCCTACCTCCTGAAGAAGAACCCTTTTCACAGAGGAGAGGAAATCAATCTTTTTTTAAAATTTTATGTTCATAATTTTTAAAATTGTACAGTACAATTATTGTAGAATATGAATAAATAATATGATTATAATTACTGACAAGCCTTTGTAATGCTCAGATAATTAGGTTGTAATTTTCGTTACAACTGGACAGTTGTAACTGTGAGATATTAAGCTCACTCTCGTAACAGCATGTGTAGCACGAACACAGCTGCCACCTGTTTAATCAAATGAAGATAAAAAATAATCAGTTTGGTGTTTTTGCCTATGCTCACGGGTTCAGCTAGTAAAACAAACACATTTAAAGCATGATTTTTCTTGTTTTTCTTCATTCCAAGCTAAATATCTAAACTGATAATTTATTAAAAATGCTTGTCAGTAATTCTAAAAAACAAGACATGGGTGGGTATATGTAACTTAGAATTTTCTACGTTCCCTCAGCATGGGATGCTTTTTATAAACCCTTCAAGCTTTTCTCTTGGGGTTTATGAAGCATTTCGTACCTCAGATATGTATACAATTCTGGTTATATACACCTGTCCATGTACTATTCTCTATGTAATTCATGAACCAAAGATGATTGATTTTGTACGTTAAATACTATCTTTACAACTAGTTGATTAGAACTCACAGTACAAAACAGTAGCATGGGACACATTTTCAAAGTGATGGTATCCTTGCCACCTAACATTAAGTACTTTATATAGTTACTGATGAACTGCTGAGGGATCCACCATAACAGGTAATCATGCTCCCATGGCAGCCCATTGTGCATCCTGGATCATCCATCAAAGAAGAGACTTTATGAATAATTAAATCAGTAGCTCACTGCTTTCCACATTGAGCAATGATGCTCCTATCAATGCTCAAAAAATGATACAGGAGCCAATCAACAATACCATTAGTTAAAAGGGTGACACTGAGCCACCATGTTCCCACCCCAATTTGTAGGGCCTTCAGAACTGGTTGCCAATATATTGTACCACCTCAGAAAAGCAGGCAGTGCAGCAATATAAGTAGTATTCATCATTCAAAGTGTCATTTTGTTCAAAATCAGTAATGATTCCTGAGGCAATCGCTATGATTAACTTTAAATTTCAAAAACCAAAATGGAATCAGGAAACTATATGTGTATTCTGAAATTACATACATTTAAAGAATAAAAACCTTACACATTAAATTAAAAAAATATGAATTTTCTTATCAGCCTAAATCCTTCATGTAAGGTCCATTGAGTAAGTTCATAGCCAATTATCTTTATTCTGTACCTCTTATTTTAAATCCTGAAATAGTTGAACTTCAGACAAAAGAGTAAACTCCAAGTTGTAGTGGCTCAGTTTCTAAAGAGTGGTTTGACTGTGAGGATACTAATGAATTTGAATCCATCAATGAATTGTCTCTTCTGAATCAACTTCAATGCTCCCTGATGGACCCTTCTGAGCTTTTTTCCTTATGAAGCTGCTTAATTGATCTATTTTAATAATATGTGGGTGTTACCATCCATCTTAGTCTTGCACTTTACCAGTTCTAGTATGAAAAGAAACCCATCCATTTCAATAACATCTGATCTCATTATTAGAAAACATTTTTCCCCTCATTTGTCTGGTTAAGCACATCAGGAAACAGTTTTGAATTTAAAGTCATTTTACTGAACTGCACCTTGCATTCTTGTGATTTTCATAAGCATGTCATGGTCTGATTCAAATGCTTGAGTAATATAATTTTGTTTGCACTGTATGACTGGGAAGCAGCATGGAAATTTTTAGATACAATATGCTGTTTAACATTTTATGTTTGACCTTTGGAAACTAGATGATTATTTTGTACTACCAATGGTAAATTATATTTTGGAAGGGACAGTGCATTAGCAAAAGTCCTTTTAATAGAAACATAGAAACATAGACTTTGACGGCAGATAAGGGCCGCTTGGCCCACCTAGTCTGCCCATTTCCCTTCCTACAGGATAAGCCGCAGATCCTAGTTAACCAACAGCCTATTTCTTAATCAGTCCCTCTTAGTTTAAAAATCTTTCTCTAGAATTGCAGGTAGCCCAGAAAATCTTACATTTTTGTACCTTAATTGACTTTAAACAATCTCTCACTTGTGGATGAAAATAAGTCCCTTTTGTATGGTTGAGACCAATGCATGAGCTATCCGAGTTTTGGCATCCACGTTAACCTGGGTTGTTTTAATCTTCTAGACTCTTTCTTTGCAGATCTTTGTGTCTTGTTCTAGTGAATCCATTCTTAAAACTAACAAGCCTAACTTGTTATTACTGCATACACACACATATTTCATGTTAGCTCTTGCAGAACACACGTTAGGTGTTAACATGGCTGATATAGATTTCTGTTGATTCTCAGATGCTTGCTTCAGGTAAATAGCTATGCCTGTTGCACTGAACAGCATCAAATATTTCTAAGACACTACAGCAATCTTAATGTTTAACTCAAGAAGACCAGGTGTAGGGTGAATCAGGTAGGTGTGTAATGGGTCCAATCCCCCCCCCAAAAAAAAACTGTCATCCAAGAAGGATTTATGTTTGCATTTGTAGGGATTTGCTTTTGTATTAAACTTTTTTTAACCTGTGAAGAGAGCCTTTTTCATGTTTAATTAAGATGTTTTGTTTTCACTCACCAAGAGCAAAAAAAACAGCTTCTGTCTGGTGGCCATCATACCCCTCCCACAATATCACCCTCCCCCCACACACACACACACACACACTTTAACAGGAGTACACCTTTATGTATTGAATGCACTGGGCAACATTCTGTTCAGGCTGTTGATAGGAGGAATGTAGAAGTTGGGCATTTTCTAGCTTATATGTCAGATTCCAGATGTACAGTTTATAAGAAGTCAGTGTTCATCTTGACAGTCTTCAGATGATATAGGGTGTAATTCCATTTCTTTTGGCTGTAGAGATGGCTCTCATATGAAATGAGTAACTGGAGAGTTGAAATTTATCAAGCTCTAGTATGGTTAGGAGACTACATTGGCATTAGATGAACCAGGCATAAGTCATGGCTTGTCAATTATTGGTCATGAATAGAAGTTGTATGGCTGATGACACTGTTTTTGAAGAGATGAATGTTTTAAATGCTTCAACTGGACATACATCACTTGATGTGCAAAATACAACATATTAACACAAAAAAAACAAAAAGTAACTAACAAATAATTCATTTTGGAGTCTGTGTTATTGATAATGCATAGAAGTTGTGTGGCTGATGACAATGTTTTTGAAGAGAGTAATGTATTAAATACTTTGACTGGGCACATCTCACTTGAAATGCGTAATACAAAATAGTAACATCAACTGTCATTCAGTAATGAACAAAAAGTAACACCAGCAAATCATCTGTCTTGCATTGTATAAGAAGTCAGTGTTCATCTTGACAGTCTTCAGATGATATAGGGTGTAATTTGATTTCTTTTGGCTGTAGAGATGGCTCTCATATGAAATGAGTAACTGGAGAGTTGAAATTTATCAAGCTCTAGTATGGTTAGGAGTCTACATTGGCATTAGATGAACCAGGCATAAGTCATGGCTTGTCAATTATTGGTCATGAATAGAAGTTGTATGGCTGATGACACTGTTTTTGAAGAGATGAATGTATTAAATGCTTCAACTGGACATACATCACTTGATGTGCAAAATACAACATATTAACACAAAAAAACCAAAAGTAACACTAACAAATAATTCATTTTGGAGTCTGTGTTATTGATAATGCATAGAAGTTGTATGGCTGATGACAATGTTTTTGAAGAGAGTAATGTATTAAATACTTTGACTGGGCACATCTCACTTGAAATGTGTAATACAAAATAGTAACATCATCTGTCATTCAGTAATGAACAAAAAGTAACACCAGCAAATCATCTGTCTTGGATTGTATATAAAGTAGAGAATATGATGATGAGGGTTGCTTTACAGGAACTGTTTATAAATAGTGTGTGTCAGGATCGAAAGAATAAAATAGAAGAGGTGGATTTCCCAAATCATAAGAATCTATAACAGCATGTCAGCAATATGGCTCAAAGTTGGTAGTCGATAGTAGGATTAAACACTTCACATATCACTAGCTTGATTAGGCATAACAGGATATCTGTACATGCTGGATGTCAGTTTGCTGTACAAACAGGACTAGTTTTCTTGAGAAATTTTAGGTTACTACTTCATGGCTGGATGGGGTAAGATAGAGGGGCAATCTGTGCTTGCCAGAATGAAGTGAAATTGAATGCCAGACATATATTGTTTAATGGTTATGTATTAAAGACCTCTAGCCTCTTTGCAGTAAGGAGAGAAAGCAACGAATCACTAATAGCCTTCCTGAGGAGGTTGTGGGTTCTAAAACTCTGGGAGAATTCAAGAATGCATGGGACAGACATAAGGCAATTCTTGTGGGGGGTAGGAAGAAATAGGCTGTTGGTTAACTAGGATCTGCGGCCTATCCTGTAGGTAGGGAAATGGGCAGACTAGATGGGCCAAGCAGTCCTTATCTGCAGTCAGAGTCTATGTTTCTATGTTTCTAGTAATCAAATATTCATTGACGTGTGATTATTTCCAAGTCATTTCATAGGTAGATATAGCTGATGGAGCTAGAGATCACATAATAGTTCTTTGAGATTTGTTCATGTAGAATATCAAGTCATCCAAAGATCCCAAAAGGGAGGAGGAGGTGAATAGAGGCTGTCAGCTTCTGGAGGGAGGATTCTGAATTTCTGAAATTGAAAATGGGACAGGCTATCAGCAACAGAATTAGTAGGATGTGGAATATACACTGCTTTACATATGGAATTATGTAATAAGGATATCCAAGTAAGTCAGCATAGAAATTGCATGATAGATGGAGATGATGATTGGCCTTAGTTAATTATTTCAACAGCAGCTTGATAACTGGAATAGAACATACCATGGGACCTGTGCCATGTGGATCCCCAGAGGACAGCCAATATGATCACAGGGTAGATTTCAAATAGGGTATACATGAATTCAGATTAAGAAATTGCCAATACATTGCTTGACCATAGCTAAACAGAGCAGTACAGCTATAATAAGTGGTGTAACCATGTGCTATATAGAAATCTATGAACATTTCCAGAGAACAGTAATCAGGTCCATCCAAGTAAATTAATGATTTGCCATTCCAAGTCAATCAAAAATAATTTCACATACAAAGGTCAGATCAAGCAGATGCTGATATGGTGACATGGTGATGAAGATTGGTTACAAAGAAAGATTTGTAATACTGTAGGTATGCTATAAATGTTCAGCCTTGCAGTTTTATCCTCATAGCGAAAGTTAGATGCCCCAAGAGAGAAAGGAGATCTCATTTGGTATATGATTTCAAGTAGAAGAAGGAGAAGGAGATTATTGAGAACACTCACTGCTTCTGTTCTTCAGGTAATCAAGCTTGTATAAAATGTAAGTTCAATACCATGCCTAAGAATTTGAATGCGGTAAAAGGCCCTGAAGTCTTGTCTTTGGCTATTGGGATACCAAGATTATTGAAGAGAACCAGGAGGCAGATAATTCTAGAAGTAGAAATGGCTGTCACTGTGTCTACTGGCAAGAAATTGTTCAGAAGATTTAACACAAAAGGTCACTTAAAAGTATTTAGCAAAATCTAACATCAAGCTTTTGAGATAGTATTGAAGAATGTGGAGCTGCTTTCACAAGAAAATGTTATCCCCATGGTAAAGTAGTAGAGGTTGTTTCAGGTGATACTGTATAAATACCAGATATCAGAATGAATAGTCATGATTAAAAAGCAGAACAGAGGGCAGAAGCATCCACTCATTAAGAAAAAGATGATACTCTAAAGTTCAAGTTCAGTAACAGTAATTTATTCAGATGCCAGACTATGATACAGAGTTAGCCCAACTACCCTCACATGACTTCCAAATGTTTTGCACTGCACTTGGTGCTTTGTCAAAAATCTCACCCCACAGCTAATGTTCAACTTGTATTTGGACCATCTAAAGTGGTAGTATTGATGTTTTCTGTAATACATATACTGTATAAAATAATAGAAGTACAAGTAATTACTATACATTATTACTGTACTATAGCTAGGGGTGGTAGTCATGTAACTCATAAAAACAAAGAAACAAAAAACAAAACATACAAGCCGTATGCCAATAAACTGGAAAGTGATTATGTGCTAATAACTTTTGTACAATTATATCAAAAATGAATGCAAAGTGTGCAGAATGCATTCACAGACAACCTCATAATTTTAATCATAATCTGAATCCCATGGCTGATGAAAAGCTAAAATAAATATATCCCTGATAACAAATAGATATCCTAAAGTTTCATTATGATCCTTAATCAATCTTATTTGATCTACACAATAAAACTGCTATATGTTTATTATAACTAATTAATTATGCTGTAAGAGAACCAATATGAACCAATCATTTACTGTAGGCCCAGTGGTTCAAGTGCATCCAAGTGGTAGATCCAGAATGAGTCATATTTTAACAGTCCATTCTTTAGGTCTCCACCCCTTGGACTTAACTGACCCTATCAATCCCAATGAAGTTGAACATACATTCTCATGAATCTCCTCCTCCTTTTTTGGGCCCATATGTGCATAGCTAGCACATTTTCAGGATCCATTTGTTTCAACTTGATTTTAATTATTTTAAAACCATCTAATATGTCAGATTTAGACAGCCAGTTGTCCAGTTCTACAAGTCATATGAAACTTGTGGAATCATTAATAGAGGAATTGACCATTGAGTAGTCAGAGGAATATATGATAGATTTGCCGCATGCAGTCATAAAATCACGAGGTGCAGCTAAATTGAATATACACTAATCCTTTTCTTTTCTTAAGTACTTTCTTGTAGCTACCCCAATCAGCTGATGCAGAATAGAAAAGGAAGGCATTTAATGGTGCAATATAAAATCCTTTGTTAACTTCCTTTTGTAGAAGAGATGAAACTACTTGTAGTTCTTGATGGGCAGATTAGGGATGTGTACAGTCATGAGAAATGGTTGGAATAGAACAAATGTCAGTATTAAAACTATTTGGAAAACCTTGAATCAGACACCATATGAAATCTTGGTAAGGATGAGCTGATAAAGGAGGCTACAGGTGTTTGCTATTTACTAATGAAGAAGGATGTGAATAATGTTATTTTTATAATGAGCTGTGTTTGTATATACTTATTTTACCATGAAAAAGGCTCAATTGAGCAATGTTCAGTTATAAAGAGGGCCTGGTTAGGACAAATTACAATACAGAAAATGAAGTGACAGTACACAAGAAACAGTACGCATAATACAGAGTTAGAAATTAGTTCATAGTACAGGTCAGCGTGTATACTTTAATACAAAGAGTAGCACAAAAAGAGCAGCTTGATATAAGTTTGCAGCATAGAAAAGTAGAATGAAATTTCAGAGTTTCAACAATTGCAATACAAGGTTTATCTAAAGTTCTAATAGCAAACACATTTGTCAACATAGCATTGACCAAGGAGAGATTGGAAGTAAAGAGGATTAACAAGTGAATTCAATTTAAGTGATTCCTGAAGGGTATTTTAGGCCATGGGAGCAGCCCACTAAAGGCCATCTTATCATATTTTGAAACATACCAAGCGACATAAAGCAGGATAACACTGTGCTTTCTTAGGCTGTATAACCTCATGGATCTGCGAAGGAGACTAGATAGGTGTATTGGTAAGGAATTCTGCCTCACTTTAAAGGACTAATAATTTAGATTCCTGCGTCTTCTTATATCAAGTGAAGTCCATCCCACTTCCTTGTACAGAGAACAATGATGGGTTTTGGGCTGTAAATCAGAGATGAACTGGAGTGCTCCACAGCAGATTACATTTACTTTAGCCAAATTAGAGGAAGAAGTAGTTCTATGTATAATATTACCATAGTATAGCAGGGGAAGACACATTGCATGAGCAAGCCTTTCTTTAGCTTGCAAAAGAAGAAGGAAACCACTTTGATTCTCAAACACAGTAGCAGAAAAGGTCAGAGCCAAAAGGCTGGCCTTCAGAAAATATAAGGGAACACAGTGGGATGAAGATAGGGAGGCATACCAAACTGCCCTAAGGGAATCAGGGAAGGCAGTAAGGCAGGCAAAGTCCCAAACTGAGGAAACACTAGCACAAACAGTAAAAGAAGGTGAAGAAACTTTCTATAGATACATTAGTGAAAGGAGAAAGTCCAGAGGGGGTACTGCTCAGCTCAAAGGAGAAAAGGGGGCATGTGAGGAGGAGGAGGACCCTGTAAAGGCATCTATCCTAAATAAATACTTTTGCTCAGTATTTACTAAAGAGAAGGTTGGGCAGGGCCCAGAGCTCAGCACCCTGGACACAGGAGGGAGGGAGGTGAGCACTACTCCCTTCACAAAAGAAAAGGTCTTACAAGAACTCGCTAAGCTCAGGGTGGACAAGGCAATGGGACCTGATGGCATACATCCCAGGGTGCTAAAGGAGCTAAGGGTGGAACTAGCAGAGCCATTAGCAGAACTGTTTAGTGAGTCTCTGAGCACAGGAGAGGTCCCAGAAGACTGGAGAAGGGCTCTTGTGATCCCACTCCACAAGAGTGGTAGCAGGGAGAAGGCAGGGAACTACCAACCAGTCAGTCTTACTTCAGTAGTGGGCAAGAATATGGAGGCACTCCTTAAGGAAAAGATAGTGCAACATCCCAAATCCATAGGGGTACAGGATCCAAGACTGCATGGGTTTACAAAAGTAAGGTCCTGTCAAACTAATCTCGTAGATTTCTTTGACTGGGTAACCAGAGTGGTGGACCAAGGGGGAGCAGTTGATGTTGCCTACCTTGATTTCAACAAAGCTTTCAACACTGTTCCACATAGAAGATTGATAAATAAGCTGGGTAGGCTCAGGGTGGGTCAGAAGCTGGTCAACTGGGTGGCAAACTGGTTGAAGGGCAGAAAACAGAGAGTGGTGGTAAATGGTATATAGTCAGAAGAGATGCAAGTCGCAAGTGGGGTACCTCAGGGATCAGTCCTGGGGCCAGTCCTCTTCAATATCTTCATCAGTGACACTGCAGATGGACTAGAGGGTAAGGCTTGTCTGTTTGCAGATGACACCAAGATCTGCAACAGAGTAGATGATCCAGATGGGGTGGGCAGAATGAGAAGAGATCTGGATAAACTAACAAAATGGTCGGAAAAGTGGCAACTGGGATTTAATGCAAAGAAGTGCAAGATCATGCACATAGGGAAGAGAAACCCTGAAGCCACCTATAGGCTGGGAGGGGAGTTTCTGGCAGTCAAAAAGGAAGAAAGAGGACTTGGGCATCATCATCACTAATGATCTGAAATCATCCAAGCAGACCTCTAAAGCAGCAGGTAAGGCTAGGGGGATGTTAGGGTGTATTAGTAGGGGTATCACAAGTCATAAGAGGGAGGTAATAATCCCTCTTTACAAGACACTGGCTAGGCCCCATCTGGAGTACTGCATGCAGTACTGGAGGCCACACCTTCACAAGGACATTAACCAAATTGAGGCAGTCCAGAGAAGGGTAACCAAAATGGTGCAGGGACTGCATCAGAAGGCATATGAGGACAGATTAACAGAGCTCAATATGCATACCCTAGAGCAAAGCAGGGAGAGAGGTGATATGATCGAAACATTCAAACACCTTAACGGCACTAACAAGGTGAAAGAGTCTAGCATGTTTCAATATAAGAAAAATAGCAGGACAAGAGGACACAGCATGAGATTAGAGGGAGGCCGATTAAGGGGGAATGTGAGGAAATTATTTTTCACAGAAAGAGTGCTGGATGCATGAAACGGCCTACCTCAGGAAATGGTGGCTATGAATACAGTGCAGGGCTTCAAACAGGCATGGGATAGGCATAAGGGAGCAATACAGATGAGTATGACTAGATAGGCCACTGACAGAGCAAAGGCTGATGGCACATTCTTAAGGTAGAAAAAGATATGGGCAGACTGGATGGGCCTTGTGGTCCTTATCTGCAATCAGCTTCTATGTTTCTATGTTTCTATAAATAACAAAGGTCCCAGTATAGATCCTTGTGGCATTCCTTTGTATACTTGGATACAAGAGGAAGACTAACTTTCTACCTTCAACTGTTGGCAACTCCCAGAGAGGTAACATCTAAACCACATGACAGCATCAGGACCAATGCCAGCATTCCTGGTTTATTTAATAGGATACTGTGGTCCACTGTATTGAAGGTTTTGCTAAGGTCTAGGAATATTGCTGCATTAGTATGTTTTTGAAGAAGTGCTGTGAGCCAATCATTTGTCACCTTCACTAGCACAAAAGTTGTTCTTTGTTTAGCTTGGAAGCCTATTTGCATGGGGTAATGATATTAAATTTATAAAAGTATTATCTAATCTGCTCATTTACCAAGTTCTCAAGCAGTTTGGCAAGAACTGATAAAATGGAGATGGGACGGTAGTTGTTTACAGAGGTTTTATCACCTGATTTAAATAGTGGAATTATGAGAGTAGTTTTCCATAGAAATGGAATGTTACAATTTGCAATTCATAAGTTGAAGAGATGGGTTATAGGGGCAGGTAGAGTTGGGTAACTCAGTTTTAGAAAGAAGGGTTCAGAAGAAGGAAGTTTCTAGGAGCAAACAGACCTGATGTGGACCTTGCTACAGTGATGTGATGCATTATGTATTATTTTCTCTCTCTACTTTGTGTTGCCCATGATCCACACAAATAACATCCCCTATCAGATGGCTGGCTCTCTCTTCCTGGGCTGAGATACAGATATGGCACACTTATGAGTCCAAATGAGGATGAAAGAGGTGTCTGTGTCTGCTATTCTCAGCCTTTGCTGAATGTATTGTGATGCCTTTTGGTACCATCCAATTCCACTTAAAGTTGAGCCAGTCCAAATTAATTTATGGTTATTTGCATATGCTACCCATGATGCTTTGCATTACTGGGGTATGTGCGATTTGTGTTTTCTTTCAAATATGGCTGTATGGCCAGTGTCTTCTGGGATAACCCTTGCCCCAGTGCATTTGCTCTGGGGTTCTTTTGTAGTTCTTTTCTTTTGCTACAGTAGCTGCATATGTGCAAATATCTACAAATCAGAGAGGAACAATAAGTTTCATTCAAGTAGTTGTATCCCTGTCTGCTGGAGGAAGTGAAAACTTGACAACTTCAGAGAGAGTTGCTGAAGTGGATGCAATGCCTTCTTACATGGTTGGGGGCATAAAGCAGCTTAATGCAAAAGAGATGTGAAGTAGATCTTCAGCTTGCAAATGGTATGGGCTTCTGGCCAGCAAAATGGCAGCAAACAGGGTCATTATTGAGGGACACCCAGATGAGGCAGAAATTGAATCACTGAAACAGAAAAGATCTAGCCTTGTTATAGTCTAGCTGAAGAATACTGTTCCCACATAATGAATGGCAGTGTCTAGTATGATGTACACATATGAATCAAACTCTTTGTTCTGAGAGGGGAAAATTTCACACATTATGTCTCAATAAATACTAAACATTGCTATTAATTTAGAGATATTAATTTCTTTAGAAGATGAGTATCATTCACCTTTTGAACAACCAAGGTGTTGATTCAAGATATTAAGCAGTTTTCCATGGTATTATGTGATACCACTAAGTCAGTAGTTGACATAATTTCCATCTAATAAGTCCTTATGTAGGTAAAGTAGAACTACAGTGGTAGCCAGTGACAAGATGTACTATATACCTGGATAAATTGGGAAGTATCAGAGAAATCCAACTCAAGTATAAAAGTCTGCAGTATGCAGATGCTATGAAGGCTCATACTAAGGTAGCTTAGGAGCAGAAGGCCAAAGCCCATCAACGTTCCTTATTTAATGCCCATAATACTGTATGTTAGCTCCAGATAATATTAATGTGTCCAATCTTACCTTAAATGTATATTTGTTGTTACCATTCATTATATCATTGGGGAGCATATTCCAATAGTTTACAATCCTCTCTGAACAGTGATATTTTCTTTTTAAACTATTAAAATGATGTCCCTTTACTTGAACTAAATGACCCCTGATATTGACTGATCCTGTCTCAAATTCAAACCCCATATTATACATCATGTTTGCGTCCATGGTGATGTCCCACATGAGCAAGAGATCACCACTTAAGCAACTCATCATAGTGTCATCAGGTTTAGGTGTTTTAACCTTTCAGGATAACTTAGATCGTATAGCCCGACATATGTTTGGTCACTCTTCTCTGCACTCTATCCACCTGGAAAACATCCCCTTTTATATAGGCACCATAACTGACAACCATAATCTAGGTGTGGGTGAACATAGGACCTGTACAAGAGTACTATTACTAATGGGTACTTTGATTTAGTGTTTCTTTGTATAGACTTATTATTCTATTCACTTTATTAATAGCTTCATTTATATGCCTTGTGCTGCTTAAATGATTTATTATCAGTATTCCTAGGCCCTTTTCATTGGCACTTTCAGAGAGTTGCCTGCCACATAGAAATTATGCATGTTTTTTACTTTTAACCCCTAAGTGCAGAGCTGGCAGTATAGCCTAGAGGTTAGAATAATGAGCTGCAAACAAGCTTGGTACATCCAGCAGACCAGACCCGGGTTTGATTCTCACAACATCCACTTGCATACTGTGCGACTCCGAGCAAGTGACTTAACCACCCAGTGCTCCCAGGTCACCCCTAAAAATAGGCAGTTGTGCCTAGTGGTCCTTACCCAATTACCAAAGACTAAAATAAAAAAATAACCTTGCCTTTTCATTATTAAAATATATGACCCATTTTGATGCCCACCTTGTAGTACTATTTAAATTATTCCTGTATGTTATTTACAACTTCTTTGATTTTACATGTACCACCTATTTTAGAATCATCAGCATATTTGGAACACTAGCTATTTATATCCTTTGTAATTCTGATGTAACAATATAAAAAATGAGTAGTCCCAAGACTGATCCCTGTGGGATCCCACTAGACACACCACCCATTTCTGATAGAAACCATTGGTTAAAACTCTTTGTGTTTCCCCTTCTTGCCAGTTTTTTATCCACAAAACATATTTGGTACTTATTGCAAGTGCTTCTAATTTTTCTATCACTGCCCAATGAAGCAGCAAATCAAAAGCTTTACTCAGATCCAAATACTGTAGAATAAGTCACATGGGATTTTATTGTCTAAATAATGACTGATTTTCTCATAAAAAAACATAGTAAGTTAGTAGTATAGGATCTTCCTTTTATAAATTCATGCTGTTCCTGATCAATACTATATATGGTGGATAATATTTAATCTTTTATAATCCCCTCCAACATCTTACATATTATAAAAAGTCAGGCTAATTGGTCTACAATTTCGGATGTTGTGCTTATTTATTTATTTGTTTGTTTACTGGGTAAGTGCACTGATCCCATGGACTGTTTTCAGGCATGACCAGGGCCATGAAGATAGCAAATGTAAATACAAACAAATACATAATACACCACATGCGAATGGTACCGGTGTCAGCACAAACTGGAAATATATTAACAATACTTTGAACACAGTAGCATACAGAGAGTGCAATATTCATTTGAATACAAGAATACACTTAGTCAAATACTATCACCAAACTATACAAGAAATATTATTACATAAAGTGAGTGCAATACAGTTCAAGCAGGAGCAAGTGCAGGTGAATGAAGGCTTGGAGAGCACAATCCAAGGCATATTCAAATCATTAGTGGAAGGCCTGGAAGCTGGGGAAAGAACTTAACCTGCTGAACAAGAACATTTGGCAGCAGCCAGCAGCCAGGCTTTAAGGTACATTTTAAAAGTAAGCTGTGAGTTAGGTGAGCAGAGGGAGGCAGGGAGTTTGTTCCACAACTTGGGAGCTGTGCTGGACAGGGCTTTACTACCCAGGATGGTAGAAATTCTAGAGACTTCCAATGGTCGGACAGAGGATTCCCAGAGGCACCTGGGAGTGACTTTGGGTTTGAGCAGGGATGAGTAAGGTTACAGGTAACCGCTTCTAATGGTATTATCTAAGATGCAGCCTAGGGCATAGTCATGTCATCATTGCAGTATTTTTAAGTATTGGGACCACATTAACTTGCTTGCAGTTGCATGGGATTTTGCCATTATTTATGCTTTGTCTGAATAATTTCTTAAGAGGGATGATTAAATATTTGGACATTATTTTTAGCATACTACTAGTAATCATATCTAGTCCTGGGCATAAGTCAGCTTTGAGCTGATTTATTTTATTTTTAATTTCTTCTTCTGTGCTTTCAGTGTAATAACTAGTAGAAATATGAGCTGTCACTAGAGTTCTACACTTATTTTCAAATGTATTGTAAAAATGTTTATTAAATGCATCCGCCATTTCATTGGCATCACTGATGGTATTTTTGTCAATTATTATGGGTCCAATATTGCATCTATGCTTCTTCAAGGATGACATATAACTGAAAAAGGATTTATTGTTATCTTTTCTTGCATTTCTAGGAAGCAAGAGTTCCATATTCCTTTTTACTTTATTAATTTCATTGTACATATCCTTTGTAACTTTTTATATTTTTCCCAGAGAAAACTAGTTTTGTTTTTTTCAAAGATCTATAAACTTTGTTTTTCTTTCTCAACTTATTCATCCATTTTGGTTTTGCTCTACCATTTGATACTTTTTGATTTTTGGCATATTCATGTTGCTAACTTGCAAAATGACATGTTTAATCCTAAGTCTCATTTCCTCTGTATTGTAATAATGTATTCCAATCAATGTTAGTCAGTGTTTTATCAATTTGCTTAAGATTTGCTTTTTCATATAAATAAAACTCTGAGACTCCTGATAAACAGTGTGAAAATGATTGATAATAAATTTAATAGTTTTAATATCACTATTTCCCAAAGTGGGGTAGGATCTACAATTTCTTATGTAAACATGCACTGAGCACAAAACAATATCCAAGGTGTTTTCACCGTGTTGGTTCCGTCATTGATTGCTTTAGTGTATTTTATTCACAGCAGTGCTTTACTTGATGAGGTACTAGCTGAAAGTGTCACCCAGTCAATATCAATAAGGGCCAAGTCCCCCATGAATATAACATCTGCCTTTTCACATGCATTTTCCAGTTCTGCAATGATTTGATGGATAACAGGTAAAGCCAAGTTGGGGGGGCATAGTATAGACCATTAATTAGTGAATTCAGACACTATGGGAGAAGCCTGATTGGCCGATGAGGGTGGTATGATGAGGGACTAGCAGGATGTGAATGTCAGAGGATCTGAGGGAGTGGGAGGCAGGCATAACATAAATAAATTAATAAATAAATAAGTTTAACACCAAGTGTTTCCACACTTATTTGTTTATCTTCCATTGAATGTGGTAATTCTATAGCCTGGAACATTGAATCCACATATACTGCAATACCACCTCCTTTTTTTGTTTCCTTGTTAAGGTAAAATAAGTCATATCCTACAACATTTTTTCCCAACCCTCCTAGCTGGACCACCATATTTCTATAATAGCTATAATTTCTGGTTTCTCAGCTGATACATGAATCAATAATTCTTCAAATGTATTATTTAGACTATGAGCATTAACTAACCAGCACTTGATGTTTCTTTGGGAGATTTTTGGTGTTAAAAGTATGGTAGAGGGCTGAGATTCTATTTGTACATGCATCTGATTTTCTACTGTAGTATTACTAAAGGCAAAGAGGTAATCTCCCCCCATCTGCTAGTTTAAAGTCATCACATTCATTGCTGATTTAAAACTTTTAGCTAAAGTTTAAGAACTCAGTTAATTCAGATGAAAGATATCACTTGAAAACTATTTTTATTTGCACAAAACAAATCCCAATTATTAATGAATAAAAGCCCTGAGCCTTTGCAACAGTTTAGTATTTGTTCTAATAATTGTTTGATTTTTTTTCCTATTGGCATTTAGGGATAGGTAGTGTGCTAGACACTACTACCTTACAACCTGTGGATTTTAACCTCTTTCCCAATGCTACAAGGTTATAACAGATATATTTTCATTTAATTTTCTCACATCATTTGAGCCAACATGCAGAATGGCAGAACTGTCTTCTTTTGTGAGATTCTCTCATTGATATCTAAAATTCTGGCACCTGGTAAACATGTTACAGAGGCGTGTAGACTGTCCTTTACTGGGATATAGCTATCTGTATATCAAATGATTGAATCACCTATAATAAATGTGCTTCTCTTTACATTTTATTGATTTCCAGTTGTAGAGGGGAATGAACGGCGCAGGGTCAAAACCGCACAAGCCAAAATAGTGTGGCAAACAATGTCGCAAGCAAATTGCCGTCTTCTTAAATAAGGTCAGCAAAAACACCGATCATTACTAAATTCATGCACACCATACAAACTAATGGGAAAAATGACACACTTTTTGTTTTTGCAGGGGGCTTTTCCCCCAGCACCCCCTCACCCTTGGGACTTATTATAATCAACTCTGAGGCAGCGTGGACCATGGGGATGGGGAGAAACTTGGGAAGTGGGACATTTCTTAAAAAAATAATAACAGGTCCAATTTCGGGAGACAGGGAACCAAACCTTGGTCCCCAGCTCCACTCCAGGTGCTAGTGCCTTATCCACTCCATCACAAGAGTGGCTCGACCAGACACCACACCTGCAGCTACTTCAGCACTTCCCCATCTCAGCTTACAGTGACGTGGTAGCAGTACTTCCCAAAAGCTATAATACTGCTGTCGCTGTACATGTTTAGCGGTTTCTGCAGTGTGGTTTCAGCCATGCTCTTCTTTAAACAACATATTGACCTGGTAACAGAAAGAACCACAAATAATAGAGTCAGTTAGCAATCCTGAGTGTTTGTGCCATCTTGAGAAGTAGTTAGTGTAGCAAATTGATTAGTAGTGGTAATTTCATTCTTGGATAAGGCCATTCTACCATTTTTATATATTTTCTGCTTAACCACTATCAAATCATCATCTTTGTGCCTACAGGTACATTCTCTCTACCCACTTTTGGAAATCTTTCAGCTGTAGAAGAACTTGTAGACTCATTTGCCCTTTCTCTTTTTTGTGCCTGTTATGTTCTTTATCAATTAATTTATTTTCTGCTTCAAGAGTAGCAATGAAACATTCCATTTTATTTATTTCATTAAGCTATTATAAAGCTATTATTACACTATTATTTCATTATATCACAGAGGTAACAAGCCGTTGTGTAAAGCAAATAAACAAAATGAAACGAGGTAAGAAACCACTATGGTTTTCAAAGGAAGTGGCAGTGAAGGTTCAAGAGAAAAAGAAAGCATTCAGGAAGTACAAGGAATCACAGAAGGAACAGGACAGAGAACTGTATCAGTTAAAGCAAAAGGAAGCTGGAAAGGCAGTCAGAACAGCAAAGGCCCAAACCGAGGAAAAGATAGCCAACTCAGTTAAGAAGGGGGATAAAACCTTTTATAGGTACATCAGGGAGCGAAGGAAGACCAAGGGAGGGATAGTGAGGCTTAATAAAGGGAGGGAGGGTGGGCAGAGGGTGACTGTGAAAAGGCAGAGATACCAAACAAATATTTTTGCTCAGTATTTACAAAGGAAGAGGGAGGTACCTAAAACAAACAGTAGAAACACTCTGGATACAGAAGTTGATACCAGCCCATTTACAGAAGAAAGGGTTCTGAAATAGCTCTTAAAACTGAAGGTGGACAAAGAAATGGGGCCTGATGGGATTCATCCCAGAATTTAAAAGAACTAAGGGTAGAACTAGTGACACCACTGACTACCCTCTTTAACAAATCATGGGAGGATGGGGTGGTACCTGAGGACTGGAGGAGGGCAGATGTGATTCCCTTCACAAAAGTGGGAGCAAGGCAGAAGCAGGAAACTACAGACCTGTTAGTTTAACCTCAGTGGTAGGGAAAATGATGGAATCACTTCTGAAGGAAAGAATTGTTGAGTATCTAGAGGCCAGAGGGGCACAGGACCCAAGGCAGCATGGATTCACAGCTGGAAGGTCATGCCAGACAAATCTGATAGATTTCTTTGATTGGGTGACCAAAGTAGTTGATCAGGGAGGGGCTGTGGACATGGCCTACCTAGACTTTAGCAAGGCATTTGACACAGTCCCACACAAAAGATTAATATAGATGTTAGCCAGCCTGGGAGTGGGTCCCAAGATGACAGTCTGGGTAAAGAATTGGCTGAAGAATAGGACACAGAGAGTAATAGTAAATGGAGTCCACTCTGAAAAAAGAGGGGTTAGTAGTGGGGACCATGAGGGTTCAGTATTAGGACTGGTCCTCTTCAATGTCTTTATAGCTACATTGCAGAGGGACTGGAAGGAAAGTATGTCTCTTTGCAGATGACACAAAGATCTGCAACAGAGTTGATGCACATGAGTGAGGGTGGAAAGGATGAGAAGGGACTTGGCAAGGTTAGAAGAATGGTCAAATGTATGGAAGCTTAGATTCAATGCTAAGAAGTGCAAGGTAATGCACCTGGTAAACAAAACCCAGGGAAGAGTACACAATGGGGGGAGATACTAACAACAACAAAATGGAAAGGGCCTGGGGTAGTCATATCAGATCACCTAAAGGTGGGCAAACAATGTGAGAGGGCAGCAAGGAGGGCTTGGGGAATACTGGGATGCATAGGGAGAGTCATCACCAGTAGAAAACAAGAAGTTATTATCCCTCTGTACAGACAGCTGGTGAGACCACATCTGGAGTACTGTGTGCAGTTCTGGAGACCCAATCTCTGCAAAGACATAGACAGGATGGAAGCTGTCCAGAGGAGGCTAACAAATGGTGCAGGGTCTGCACCGGAAGGCATATAAGAGAGACTTAAGGAGCTTAATATGTATAGCCTTGAGGAAAGGAGGGAGAGGGGAACATGATAGAAACTTTCAAGTACCTCAAGGGAATCAACAAAGTCCAAGAGGGTAGCATCTTTCAAAAAGGGTGTGCAAGAACAAGGGCTACAATTTGAAGATAGAAGGGGCGGCTCAGAGGTAATTTAAGGAAGTATTTTTCACAGAGAGGTTGTGGATGTATGGAACGGCCTTCCAAAGGAGGTTGTGGAGTCAAAAACAGTGGTGGAATTCAAGCATGCATGGGACAGTCATAAGGCAATTCTAGGGGGTGGGGGTAGGAAGAAGTAGGCTGCTGGTTAACTAGGATCTGCAGCTTATCCATCAGGTAGGGAAATAAGCAGACTGGGTGGGTCAAGCTGTCCTTATCTGCCATAAAATTCTATGTTTCTATGTTTCTATGTTAATGTGTTCTGATTCTGCAAGCTGCAGATTCTTAGGCAAGATCATGTTATGCAAACATTTAGAACAGATAACATTTTGATCCAATGATTTTGTTTTAAAAGCAAACTCAAACATACTACATTCAGGACATTTTACAAGTGATCCTTAACTACAAAGCAACAGTAAGATATTTTCAGTGGTGTCCATAATGGTAGCTAAAAAGTAAACCCAAGTGGCATATTTTTTTTTTTTAACAGGAACACAAACTATTCACTCACGAAGGTGTGATCAAATCAGCGAAAAGGGGGGACCACCTCTCTTGCATACCTCAGGAGATGCAGGCAGATGCAGCTTGCCTGTGCCAGAGTTGCCTTCACCCAGCACTCATCTCTGCTCATTGAGGCTCTCTATATACCTGTGTCGGACCAGAAGTTATGACAACCAACTTTCGGGTCTGATCCTGGGTATAAAAAGTTTAAAATATTGGTGCTAAGTCTGTAATCCACTGTTAAAACAATGGATTTCATGCCTTGGGAGAGCACAAAGGGCTACTCCCACCACAGAAAGCCTGAAGTAGCTTATTTTTCTTTGCCTTTCATCCCTGAGGTCAAGGGTCATGGCCCACCTGTATACTGTCTCCTTGAGTTCTCTGAGGCTATGTTTTCCTAGTAACATTTCCACCACAGTAGCCTTATGCACGTATTTCACATTCTCAAAAGTAAAAATAAAGCTGTTCTTTGACAATTGACCACTCTCATCTTCATGAATAATGTTTCAGAATTTGTACATTAATGCAAATTCTATCAACATTTAAAACTTTAACAGGATATAAGATCAATTTAAATAACTCTGAGGTAATGTCTTTGAGTACAGACTCTACCTATTCCTTACCACAGATTCCAGAATTAGCCAAATATGCAAAACCTACTAAATACTTAGGGGTTCCTATATCTACAAACTTTATAGAGCTGGCAAACTTGAACTGTATACCACTGTTGCATCAGGCTAGGAAAGATGTTATTGGTGATCACTGTTGCCTTTGGCTGTGATAGGAAGGGCCAATGTTATGAAGATGAATGTTTTACCAAAATTGTGTTTCACCCCCTCCCTATCAGAGTCCTAATCTTATCCTTTAAAGAGTGGGAAAGGGGTCTAAGGAGTTTTTTGTGGAAGGGAAAGGTTGCAAGGGTTTTATTGGAAAAACTATATGCTTCAGAAGTGCAAGCAGGGTTGCAGGTTCCAAACCTGCACTTCTATTCATATTGCCTGCCAACTTGAGCCAACTTTAAATTGATTTAATGATACTAGGGTTTTGTCTCAGTGGGCAGGGATTGAACAAATAATGGTAAACAAATGGCTCCTGAAATCACCGTTATATAGCATATTGGTCAAACATTGAACAAATATTGATATCGTACCTCCCATTACCCGATATATCGTGTAAGTCTGGAAAGATTTCCATAAGATACTGGGCTATAAGAATTATATTTCTTTATTTACTCCCTTATGGGAAAATCATGCTATACTTGCATTACAAAGTAAAAATAACTAAGCATGACTTGAGACACACACAGAACAATAATTTACTTTGGTCAGTTGTTCCATGGTAATAGACTAATGGCTTCTGATCTTTTGAAGCAAAAGTATTATATAATGAATAGACATTATTTAACATAGTTGCAGATTAGAACATTTATAATTAAAAGGTGGTGAGGGGGCAGTGAAATAATGTCATAGTCATCTCCATTAGAAACAATGTGGCCTGTACTAGAAACACAATTTAAAAAAGTTATTAGCAGGATTTATGCTCTGATTATGGAAAAAAGATATTATTGGCCAAAATTACAAACAACATGGAATGCAGAGTTGAATGGCAACTTTGAAGAAGAAAATTGAAAACAACTATTACAATCACCCATACGGGTGTCTAACAATGTGCAACTCTATCAGATGCAGCCCCACTGATCCTGCATCTGCACCAGGAAACCCCTGACCAGGCAGATTTGTTGCTTTCCTTGTTGCTGCAGCTGGGAAGCCCACCGGCCACTCCTGCAACTTCAGCCTGACTGATCCTGCACCTGCACCAGGAAGCCCCATGACCAGGCAAACTTGCAGCTCTCCTTGTGGCTGCAGCTGGGAATTCCACTGGCCACTCCTGCAACTCCAACCTGACCAATCCTTCACCTGCACTAGGAAGCCCCTGAAAGGGCAAACTTGCCGCTCTCCTTGCAGCTGTGGTGGGGAAGCCCACCAGCCACTCCTGCACCCATATGGGTGATTGTAATAGTTGCCACTCCTGCAACTCCAGCCCATCTGATCTTGCACCTGCACCAAGAATCCCCTAACTGGGCAAACTTGCCACTCCCCTTGAGGCCATGGTTGGGAAGTCTGGTGGCCATACTACAACTCCAGCCCCACTGATCCTGCACCCACACCAGGTACTCCTCCTCTGAAAGAACAGGGACTGAAAGCCACAAATTTGATTGGCGCTGGCTGTTCAGTCCCAGCTCTGCATTGGCTGCTGCTCTTTTTGATCTCTGCCTATTGGCTGACCCGACTCATTGACTTTTCCTAACTCTGCTGACTGCTTTCTCCATGCTTCCGAAACTACTAAACTGCTTGTAATAGTTTTGAACTGCAATTTTGGTATAGGATGGGACTTGTTCTTACTGCTCATTTGCTAAAACTGCTGCTGTTTAGATACATTGCAAAACACTGTTACTGTTTAGAAACTTCACTATATATCTATACATTACTCCAGATTTTCAGTGTTTGTTGCCTTCCATCTTCCACTCTTTCCTTATGCTGCTTGCCTTAACTATCAGTCTGTAACCTCTCTCTTTCCTTATGCTGCTAGCCTTAACCCTCAATCTGTATCCTGTCTCCCAAAAAACCCTACACCTGACTTAGCCTCCTAACCTTCTTTTCTCTAGTCCCCTCCATGATTTCCTCTGGTAGAGAAAAAAACATTTACCTCCTAACCTTGTTTTCCCTAGCCCCTTCCATGCTCTACTGTTGTAGAAAAAATTCTCATAATTGGGCTGCAGTCATTATCTTGGGCCAGACTGCTGGATCCTCTTCAAATTGCTCCCCATCTGCGGTCTTCTCTGCCTGCCCTTCCCCCACTGGAATTATCACTTTTTTTGCCTTAGTACTAGTTCCCTGCCCCCAGATTTAGCACTCTGTTCCTTTCCAACACTACATTTAAACCTGACCTTCTGACATTTTCTCCCCCTTCCTGGATGCCCCTGACTGGGCAAACTTGCTACTCTCCTTGTGGCCACAGCTGGGAAGCCTGCTGGCAGCTCCTACAACTCCAGCCTGACTGATCCTGCACCTGCACCAGATACACCTCCTCTGAAAGGATCGGGACTGAAAGCCACAAATTTGATTGGCGCTGGCTGTTCAGTCCTAGCTCTGCATTGGCTGTTGCTCTTTTCAGATTGCTGCCTATTGGCTGATCTGACTCATTGACCTTTCCTATCTCTGCCAGCCACTTGCTTCATGCTGCTAAAATTGCTGAACTGCTTCTAATAGTTTTGAACTGCAATTTTCTACTGCCCACCTTCCCCCAACCCTGGCCTGTATTAAATACGTTTTCTCCCCCTTGCGACACCACCTCCAATCCTATCCTCCTCCTATCCCTCTCTATTCACCTCCCCAGTGAGAGTGTATCAGCTCCTGAGATACTTTTTTGCACCTGTTTTACACTGTTAAGGTCCCTAGTATAGAAGTATCTAATGTACCCCCCATCACATTTCACTGATATTCCTGTACCGAGTTTTCCTCAGCGCTCCTGGATTAGGATCCCTGTAGTAGTTCATGCTGGTAAATCATCCATCCATTAGCCTCTGACTCAGGCAAGTTACACTCTGTGGGGCCTTACAAGGTATTTCTACTTGCTTCCCCCTGCTGCAATGGTCCAGGTGAAGTTGCCCTTCTCTGATGCCTGCCTGCTTGCACAACTGAAGATGGTTAATTCGGAGCTTACCCTCCAGGCCTTCTTGCTCAGCTGCACCATCCTGCTAAGCAATTTTCAGCCAACCCATGAACCATATAAAGGCCCAAATGCCCAGGCTGCTGTAGATAGCACCTTTAACTTGCAGCAGTACCCAGTCCCTTTGGGCACTGACCTTCTTGTAAGCACATTTCTCCCTATAAACACCACTCAGCCTCTTCACGATATCCCCCCACTTACTATTGCCTCCAGAGTGCTTCTCCTTGCACCCTTTATCCCATACCACCAACCTGACACTGACGTGCACCCAACCACCCCATCCCCAACTAAAAAGGGGAAAATTCAACTCCTCAGGATACTATTAAACTCCCTCAAAAAACTACTCAATCCTTTTAATCTGTTCTGGCTGTGTTGAACTAAACCCAGGACCCTAACTACCATCACAAGCCCCCTCAGAGCTAGCAAATCTAAAGGGCATAAGCTTCATCCATATCAATGCCTGCAGTTTGCTCAGAAAATTTGGCACCATCCAGTCCTGGATTTGCCACACTAAACCAGATGTGCTGGCTATATCAGAATCTTAGTTAAAGCGTGCAGCCCCAGACCATGAAGTAAACTTTCCCTCCTACGATCTGTTCAGGGCAGACACACATTCTGGTGTGGGCAGGGGGGTCGCGATCTATGTTCAGGACAAATTCTTGGTCTTCCTAACTGACACCACTACCATTTCCAAACAATTAGAATGCCTTTCATTATTGATACAGCTATTCTTATTCTAGTACCTCATTATCACTGAATATTATTGACCTTCATTAGGGGGGCTTGAACTGCTAACCCACCTCCACCACCAGCTGGGCAATCAGTCTTCAGAACTGATTATAATGGGAGACCTAAACTTGGAATAGCTCTCTCCATGCTCTGCCCCACTGAAAGACTTCTGTGATAAACTCAATCTCACCTAACTCATTTCTGAACCCACTCATCCAAACAACAAAAAACCCACGTGTAGTATGCTCCTTGACCTGATCTTAGTAAGCAAACCACATAACATTTCCCACAGTGCAGTCTTCTTCAAAGACCTAAGCAATCACAGTCCCATAGCTTGCATGTGGGCCACTCCTAAACTCCCTTCATCCTCTACATATATATAGGTTCCATGTGAATACAGTGAAAGCAATTGGGTGAGAGTCAAAATGGAGAAGTTTTTATAGTGACTTCAATAAGGATGATACGACAATACAGTGCTATGCATTAAATAGCTAATGCAATTACAACACATGGAAGGTTTTGTTGGCAATTATAAGTTTCTCCAGATAAACTCGCAAACAGACATCCTCAGCCTTCAATCATTCAGATGCCACACCCACCCTTCCTGTGCACCTATTTATCAAATCTTCCACAGGTGTCTCCCATTCACATGTGGGGGGCTCTGCCCTCCACAGCTCCCATGGAGGACTGTGCCCTCCTTACCCCCCCATCTTAAGGATTACCACACTGAGGCACACATTGACCATGGGGGCAAGTCGCTATTCCCTTCCATGCACTCATGTGTACTGGGCGCTATTCTGTGCACATGTAGCCATGGAATGTTTAGTGCTACAGTATGTAATTGCTGTTTCCTCCCAATAGTTATGAAATACCGATCGCTATATTTGTGATTGCCGTTTCAGGTTAGCCCAAATTAGTTCTCTGTTTACAGTTTGCTATATTCATGTGATACCATATAGATATAGATATATAGATATATATATATATAAAACAGGAACCACAGAAATTTTGACAGCTACAATTTCCTGAAGGATCTAAATAATATAAGATGGCAAGATTTTTATCTCGCAAAATCTGTGTCCAGAACCTCGTACTAGAGGTAATAAGCAAACACACTCCTCTGACCAAAGTAAGAACAAAGTGAAGGTCCTGTCCTTAGTTCCATGACCACATTAAAACCACCCTCCACCACAGGGATTATCTCTAGAAGCGCGCCCACAAAACCAAACTGCCTTCCGACTGGGCAGTGTTTAGGGCAGCAAGAAATCAGTGCACTCATTCAATCAGGACTGAGAAATCTAATTACTTCAAGTCCAAACTGGACACTTCTTCTTCCAACTCCACCTTATTTTAAAATACCTTGAGAGACATCGAAAAGCATCACCCTCCCATTCTCCCTCCCCTCTCAGATTACAACTAGCAGACTATTTACTTCTGATAAGTCCCAAATATTGGACTTACTTAACAATCATTTTGCTGCAGCTGGTATGGCCTTTGACTCCTATCCAACTAGCAATCTACTCTCCCAATGCAGCACTTTGGACAAACAAGAACACTCAAGTAAAGATCCCACCCCACAAGACACATTCAGTCTCAGCCCAGCTTTCTTCAAGGAAGCAGAGGATCAGCTGCTTACCCCGATACTAAAAAAAGTGTTTGTGTGGACCTTCTCAACTCCTTCTGCTTGAAGCTAGGGCACTGTGCGCTACTGCCCCATTACCTGCCTGTTTAATTTATCACTTTTGCAAGGCACATTTCCTGACACATGGAAAATTGCTCATGTCACCCCACTCCTTAAATCAGGCTCCCCCAGACATCAATAACTATAGACCTATTCCCCTTCTACACATCCTCTTCAGACTCCTTAAAAAAATTGGCAGCTCTCAATTGTGTAACTACCTAGAATCCAACAAAAAACCCAACCCTGTACAGTCTAGTTTTCATCCCAACCATAGCACAGTAACCACCTTGACCAATGTGACAAACGAAAGGCAGCTGGCACTGGAGTCAAAACAATATGTGGGGGCAGTATTCCTTGACCTGAGCAAGACCTTCGATACAGTGGGCCGTGATCTGCTTAACATCGAACTCCACAACATCGACCTCGACAACATAGCATTGAAATGGTTTCAGTGTTACTTGACTGGATGGCAACAGCACATAAAAGCACAAGGGGAGTGTCTCCCTTCTCAAGATGATACATAGAGGTTTCCCTCAAGGGTTCATTCTGGGACCACTTCTCTTTGTGTTTTACATAAACAATCTTAACTCTGGCATTAAAAACACATCTGTCCACCTATTCGCAGATGACACCATGATCTATGTCACAAAACCCACCATTGAGAAAACTGGTATCATGCTGCAACACGAATTTAACACCCTGCAGCATAACCTTCTGAATCAGAAATTACTGCTAAATGCAAAAAAAAAGGTCTATGTTCCCCTCTCTTCACGCACACCCTACACTGCCATCACCTACAGGGTCTAAGCCTCTGATCTCCACTCTACTGGGAGAACCCTGGAATCTGTGGACAGATTCAAGTACTTGGGCATATGTATTGATAGCAAACTTTCACTTATGGTCCATATAGAGAAGCTACAGTATGTACAAAACTTAAGCAGAGACTGGGTCTCTTCTTTCACATCAAACATCTCACACATGAGGCCAAAGCAAAGTTGGTACAATCAACTTTCCTCCCACTCATAGATTATGCAGACCTCAACTATAGCCAAGGCTCAAACACTGCACTAGCTAAGCTGGACACCTTGTATCACAGGGTCATAAGGTTTGTAACTGGCATCCCATAAATAACACTCACCGCTGTTCCCTATATTCCTTGCTGGGCTGGCATTCACTTAAAAATAGAAGATTAAAAAATACAGCCATCTGGACTTATAGAGCTCTATTTAGCAAACTCCCAGAGTATATCTGCAACCTCCTGACCATCTCTTGCGGGTCCTACTTGCTCAGAAGATATTTCTATATCACATTAGAAATCTCAAAAATCAGAACTCATCATCAATAAGCCATGCACTTCCTACCATATGGAATGATTTACAAAAGTCCCTCAAACTTTCCAACTATGTCAGCCTTGCAAAATTCAAAACCCTCCTAAAGCAGACCCTGCAGGACAGCTGTACCTGCTATGCCTAAGATCTTTCTGCTCTTACTCCTAGATGCTACCTCCCTGTCAGTACTCACTGAGTGGCTGCCTCTTCCAGGTCCTGCAAACCTAACCTGCTGGCACAGCTCTCTCCCCCTTGATCATACAGACACATGCCAAACTTCTGTTTCTACCCTCATTACTCATATGCCTGTACCCCATCCTTTGCCCATGTGAACTGACCTAATCATATATTTCACTCCTCTCTCTCTCTCTCTCTCTCTCTCTCTCTCTCTCTCTCTGCAAGCCAGTTTCTGAATCCCTCCCACCCGGGTTCTGTGCCTAGTGTACATCCGCTATACAGCTGTGATGATACCAGTACCTAGCTATTACATGTCCTGTTCAGTTATGGGTCAGCACTTATTATCACTCATTGTCACATTTATTGCCATACCCCTTTGTCAAAATGTATTTACTTTTGTTTACATAGCAAAATGTAATTTTGTTGTTTAATCCATCTACACATTATGTATGTATTTATGTACGTCACTCCGGTTTGTACTTGCTAAATTGTTCCTACAACTTTTGCATTATTGTGTGATTCTGTGTATCCGTTCAGGCCCATCTTGTAAATGATTATATTCTCAAAGGTGTTCCACCTGGTTAAATAAAGATTGATTGACTGATTGATTGACCAAACACATGAAATACACCTTACCCCATTAGAATTGAATAATCAGATGTCTGTACAAGATGTAAGCAAGATAAGGGGACAGTAGTCCATATTTATTTATTTAGTTTTTGTTGACCGGGTAACTGGACTAGACAAATTCTTGCCTATTTTCAGGCATGGCCTGGGGAGAGGGGGAAACAGATGAATGCCAACTGGCCTTGAACCAGATTAAGCTGTTGGTGGTATTTTTAGTGAATAGGGGGAAATTTGGCCAGGACGCAGAGGAAATTCCCCTACTCTTTTTCAGAAGTGCCATGGGATCTTTGACATCCACCTGAACTACCATCAGAACAGGCAGATGGGACCTCAGTTTAACATCTCATCTGAAAGATGGCACCTCAGGAATGCAGTACCCCCCCCCAGGCTGCACTGCAGTGTCAGTATTGGGATATTAACCCAAGTGCCTGGTGTCTAAGTCACTTAACTTCCGTGAGCTCCCAGGTTGCACCTGTAAACAAGCTTTCAGCTTAGTGTGTCTCACCTGATTAAACAATTGGGGGAAAAAAAGAAAAATTGCTTTGTAAAATACTAGATAGGACATTCCCTTCTGATCCATGTATCATATTATTGGGAATAACTTATCAGAACTTTAAATATACATCTGTGTATAAAGAAAAACTAATTGACTTAATGTTAATTAATGCCAGGAAACTTATTTTATTAAACTGGAAGAATACTGAAACTCCAAATCATGAGCATTGGCTTAATCTATTATTGGATATGGCAACATTAAAATGAATGTTTTATATTTCAGATAGGGCTACCACCTTTTAAGAAGCCCAAAGTGGGACATTTCTTACTGAAACATGATTTTTCACGGGACAGTACGTAACCACGACCAATGCAACAGACTTCTTTTCTCTATATAATCAGAATTAAGGCTAAGTATTGTGGTTTCTTAGTGGTTTATGTTGTTTCTTATCATTTTAGGATATTTTAGTTAAAGTATTGTAGTTTTCTGCAACATTTAGTGGAAAGTTATAAAATAATTTTTCTACTATAAAATCAGGACATGTAGTGTTTTTCCTGTTTTTTTGCAGGACACAGCTACCCAAATCCGGACTGTCCTGCAAAAATCAGGACAGGTGGTAACCCTAATTTCAGAAGATAATTTACAAATATTCTGGGAAATATGGAACCCTCTTTTTCAAGAACTAGGATAAACAACTTGGAACTGTTTTGTCTCTCGTACTCTTCAACCAAGACTTTTTTGATATTATTTCATTTATGGAAATGACAGGTGGGAACATAAAGGGTTAGTGTATAGCCCTATCTAACTGAACCCCCTCCGTAAAAGGGCTTACTATGATGGACTCCCACTTGTGTATTTGTCACCTATTTACAGATATGGGTGGAAATTATTATACAAGAAAGGAGCCTTCTGATCCCCTCCCAAATAAAACAAACAAACAAGAAAATCAAGTGAAATTATTTGTGATTTATTGGGATAAATTGTGATATACATGGATATTCAGCATTATGCCACTAGCTATCATTGTAAGTGGACAGGAACGATGGATAGAGGAATGGTAACAGAGAAAAAAGATGATACAGTATCATAGGAGAAGCTTTATTTGGAATGGCAGGAGGAATGGCTAAATTTGGTGTAAAGGGAAGAGCTAGAGTAATTAGAGGGAAAACCTGGAAGATCTACAGATGCCAAGCTGCATAGCTGAATGCTGGGCACTAATGTGGAGTTAGAGAGCTGGTTACTGGGTCTGGGTGAGAACTCAGAGCTAGAGAGCTGACACATTGGGTTAGGAAGGAAGGAGACCATCTAAGACTCTATAACCCTCTCTTAATGGTCTGCTGAGCTCCATGCAGGTACAGCTATTACTCTATGCTCTCTAGCACCCGTGGTAGTCATCAGCAGAGCTCTGAACTAAGAAAGCAGAACCTCCAACTCCCAGAAAATGCTGCAAAGCACTGTGGCTTCTCATCTCCCCCCAGCAGCTTTGGTCAAAGGAGCTGTAACACTACATACTTCTTTTTCGTCCTGATCTCTCTTTCCCTAGTACAGGCACCTACCTGGGAAAACAGCACAGGAGAAGCACACCGTAAACTCAGGAGATTGTTTTTCAGCAGCAGGCAGGGGCATCATTGGCTACCAGCTGCCGCAACAGGACTCGGTGGGTACGCCACTGGTGATGTCACTGGAGTAGTGGCAGGGCATTACAATAAGGGCAGGCACAACTTACAGACAAGGGTGAACTCATGCTTAAAAGCAGCTGGCAAGAAAAACTCATCCTTAAAAGCTGCCAATGAGAAGGACTCTCAGCAGACACATTGGACTAGGAGGGAAGAGGCCATCTGAGACTCTGTAACCCTCTCTTAGCTCCAGGCAGATATGGCTGTTACTCTACGCTCTGTAGCATCCATGGTATCCATCATCAGGTCTTTGGACTAAGGAGGAGAACCTCTGACTCACAGAAAATGCTGCAAAACACTGCAGCTTCTCATCTCCCCCCAGCAGCTTCAGTCAAAGGAGTGGTAACACCACATACAGTACTTCTTTTTTATCCTGATCTCTCTTTTCCCTAATGTAGGCACCTACCTGGGATAACAGCAGAGGTGAAGCACACTGCAAACTCAGGACATTGTTTTTCAGCGGCAGGCAGGGGCATCATTGGACTACCCAACCCCTCCCTCCGCCTAATCTCAGCCTCCCCAGTGCAGTCCACCTTTATAGTCCCTCACTTCCTGTCACACTTAGAGTGGAGTGGGGCTTCATCTGGCATCTCACCTGCATATTACAGTCAGCATCCCTCTCAAAGGGAAACACACCTAGAGGGGCCAGACAATTAAAAAATACAAAAATAAAATAAATAAACAAAACAAAAACAACAAAATGAAATTTTACCTCCTTTCAATTCTCTCCAGCTACACAGCAGACAAACAATAGTAAGCCAACAGTAATGGCTATCATGCAATGAAACAACTGCAGAGCACTGTTTTGCAGAGCCTGGACCTAGCAGATGGGATGTTGCCCCATATGCTGTGCCTTAAGTGACCTCTGAGCACAACTTCAGGAGGCATGGGCAACAATATCCCACCTAAAACAGCAACTACACCAGAGCACAAGGACTTGGATACAACCCCAGCACCACCAATACCCTGGCACTGGCCCTCTACTGCAGAGGACAGGCCATCCAGGAGGTTGGCGGGTAGTGCAAAGGGGCAAAGCATACCGCAGCAAAGCTCACCAAGTAGACAACTCTCAAAAGGCAAGTATACAGCTGCATAACAGGTTTGCTCCACTGGCAAGGATGCATAAGAAACCAGGTAAGTGCTCAAGCCAGAGTTCTAGGGCTCAGCAGCACCAAGCTGGCATCAGCCAGAGTAGGGCCCCACATATATCTGAGTCAGGGAAGGAAAATCACCCTGTCTTGGGCCAGAGGGAAGGGGTTCAGTGGCACCAAACCTGTCATCAGGACAAATCTACTAGGGCAAACACTCCCACTGAGGGAAGGAAGAAACTGATTATTGTAAGGGGTCTTCATGATACGTTTAAATGGAACCAACCAAATGAGCATAGTGGTCACATGTCTCCCTGGGGTCACAGCAAGAGATACAGGTCTCATAGAGAACTGCATCAGTAAGGAGTGAGACATCAAGGCCATTGTCTTTCACATAGGCAGTAACGATATCACACACCATTCTGTTGAACAGGTCAAGGCACACATTTCTAATCTAGGGAAGGCACTGATCTCTTTTCATCCACCTTGGCCTTCTGTGAGGTACTCCCAATATGTGTGAAGAGAAAAGGTTAAGAAAAGGTAAGGGAAACCAAAATCACAGAACTGAACACTTGACTCTGCACTTGGTGCTCAGAAAAGGGACACAGCTTCATCGGTGACTGGAAGAATTTCTGGGAAAGGACTTACTTTAACTATGATGGCCTTCACCTCAACAGGGAGGGTGAAAGCATTAGGGAAAAAAACTCAACGTATTCACTGGGACTTTAAACTAAAAGATGGGGTGGTGGTGGTCAGATGGAGGCAAGAATATAGAACCTCAGCCACCACCACCCCAGAGCCAAGAAAGTGCGCCTCTTACCAATCACATAGCTATAAACAATAAGTGCAAACAATGATCATGCAAGATGATCAAAGTACATAGAAACAAAGGATCAAGGATGCCGGACTCTGGAAGGCAATTATGAACAATGCCCAGAGTCTAGCTAGCAAAATCCCAGAACTCTCAGCCACAATAGCAGATGCAGAATTGGACTGGGTCACAATAACAGAAACATGGCTAAACTGGAGCCATGAATGGGATGTTGCAATCTCAGGTTACAAATTATTCAGGAAAGACAGAAAAGGATGTTGAGGTTGGGAGGGGTTGTGTTATACAGAAGGGAGGAAATAAAAGCTATGGAGGTCCAAAGATCCAAAGATAAACCGGAGGTACTCTGTGTCACTCTTGAACTAGGGTCATGCTCAGTCCTAAGACTAGGAGTGATGTATAGGTCTTCCTCACACAGGGGAAGAAGGACACAAAGCAATGCTTGAAAGCATACTAAAAAAAAGGAGATATCATACTGATGGGGAACGTCAACCTCCCAGATGTGGACTGAAACTCCTGCACAGCATCCACAGCTAGGAGCAAACATTTCTTAAACATCTTGCGTGCAGCTAGACTTGATCAGCTCATCACAGCCCCCATTAGAGAAAACCCAGTCCTGGACCTGTTGCTCACAAACAGCAGCAAGGTCCTGGACCTGCTGCTCACAAACAGCAGCAAGGTCCAGGAAGTGGAGGTGGGGTGCCATCTGAGGTTGAGTGACAACAAATCTGTCTGGTTCAAGGTCAACAGGATCTAGGAAACAAGCCACACTAAGACACACATCATCAATTTCAGAAGAGGAGAATTCAATCAGATGAGAATATGCTTTAGGGATATCTTCAGGAGGAAGAAACACAGAGGGGTGGATGTTAGTTGGATAAACATAAAAGAAGCACTAGCAAAGGTTACAGCGTAATGCTCCAGGATAGTTAGTAAAGTGAAAAAAAAGGCATCCATTATGGTTCTCAAAAGAAGTAGTAGCTGCAGCTGCTTTTGCTTCTCAGAAGAAACTAGAAAGGAAAGGATCAGATATTTTACAGTACAGTAGCTTCTTGCTGTTTTTACATTGTTTCTTGTGGATTTTACTTGGTAGAACGTTATTTCTTTTTTTTCTTCCTACTTCTAAGGGGCTAGCAGGATATTGTTTTGGGGCTGTTGGAATTTTGAAAACTGTTTTGGTGGTTATAAGTGGGCTCATTTGTTTGATGTTTTATTGTGTAGCAGGCTGCATTTGTAGAGGCCTATATCTTCTGATTTAAAACCTATTTGGTGTGATTTAACTGGGGCTGTTTCTTTGAATCAGAGACCTATATATTCTAATTTCAAGCCTATTTTGATGTGTTGTTGGTGAAGCTGTTTGAATTGGAGACCTGTTTCTTTTGGTAGCAAACCTATTTTGGGGGCTTTAAGTAGAATTTTAATTCATTTTTGCTGGCTTCACTAGCTACAAAGGTTAGTGCATAGTGGGGGGAAGGGTGCTAATGGTCAGACCAGGGGCCTCAGCTACCTGATTGTTTCTGGAAGACTTGAGTTGGTTCCACCCCCCCGACCCCTCATCCCACCCATCCCGGTCTGTGATTTTCTTTATACCAGGGGTTCTGTCATCACTTCCTCAAATGGGCAAAGGATATGCACCTGTAATAGCAGAAGCAGACATCCAGGAATGGAACAGCAATGAGTGAAGAGGTGACTGCTATCTCAGTGGATGGGAAGTAACTGTAAATCTAGGAGCTTTCATTGTTACTTCTTTGCATTGCTATTGAATTGTGGAAAGGAGGAGTACAAGTTTGTAGAAGGTTGTGCAATAGCTACTTAAAGTCTCTTTTTGAGTTTGGATAGGAAGGTTAGGAATATAAAAAGCAGTTGCTCAATCTATCTAAATGTGTGCAACAAAGGGGGTAAGGGAAATTAAGAAAATAATGTTTTGCACTGATAGAGGAGAGACTTGGGGGAGTGTTTGGTATCCTGCATCTGGAAGAAGGAGGAGTCACTGGTGGGCAATGACAGCAATGGGTAGGGTGGTAGGCTGCAACAACTGTGGTGCACCAATCTTTCTAAAAAATTGCCTGGAGTGTGGGAGGATGTTTAGTGTGCAACCAGATAGAGAAACTTAGAAAGCAGATTGAGGGTCTGCAGGAGGAATTAAGATGGGCAAGGCAGACTGGGTGTGGGTTTAGCCCAATACTGGAGGGAGGAAGAATGGGAGATGAGGGAGGGTGATTTAAGCCAACAGTGGTGAGGAGAGGGTTAGAAGAAGGGAAGCAGGGACAAGGGGGCCCAGGCCAGAAAGATCAATTGCTGGGAAAACCAGGTCAGGAGACAAAAGACAAATGGAAGGAGGAGATAGGGACTTGTGAGGGGAGGTGAAGAAGTGGCAAAAGTCATGGAGTGGAAAGGAGAGAACAAGTTACTATGAAGAGAGAGGGAGCGGGCATTTTTATGAAGGGTCTTCAGAAAATAGTTTTGCACTGCTAGAGAGGAAGAAGATGGAGGAGGGAAATTATGAAATTAGTGGAGTAATTGATAAATGCCTAGACCAAACCAGAGTAGGGGAAGTTCTGCCGGGAGAATTGCAATGGGGCAAAAGGGGGAAATAATGTGCTGGAGGAAGAAGAGGAGCCAGAAAGGAGAGAGGGAGATTAATGGAAGCAAGAAGGGAGTAAGAGTGGTGGAATCTTAGTGCTGGGGGACTCAATACTAAGAAGAGTCAGGTGGGGTAGCAAGGGGGAGAGGCATAGTTGCATTTGGGTGGAGGCCATGCCAGGAATGACAGCGGAAAGGGTGGGACAATCTGTTCTGAAATATGCTAGAAGGGGTAGGGACAAGCCTCATTTAATTATACATCTTGGGACGAACGACCTGGCTGACAAGACAATAGATATAGTCCAGAGGAGGTTTGAGGAACTAGGACAATTATGTGAGGGGGCAGGAAGATCAGTAACTTTTTCAGAGATACTTCCAGTGCCCAAGGAAAGCACAACAAGAAAGCTGAGAATAGAGGAATTTAATGGATGGCTAAGAACCTGGTGTTGTGCTAAAGGGTATGGGCAGTTGGGGGGGGGGAGGGACCTGGGAGGACACTAGTCTCTATGCCAAGGACAGACTACAATTGAGTGAAGAGGGAAAGAAAGTGTTGAAACTGAGGATGGAGGAGTACATAGAGGAAGTAGGGAATTTAAACTAGGAGCAGGGGGTGGCAATTGGGCAAGAGACATGCAGAGACCACAGGTTGGGAAACCATATGAGCTTACCCCCCATAACAGTGACAAAGGACAAATGGCAAGTACTATTGGTGATGCTAGTAAAGGAGGGAAGGATGGTAGAGGGGGGAAAAGGGTGGAAGGTAGTTACCCTTAATGCTAGGAGCCTTGGGAGGAAAACTGTAGAGTTATAGATGCTCATGGCAGAGGGAGAGGTGGACATTGCAGCCATCACAGAAACATGGGCCACCCAATACAATGACTGGGACCTGTCTGCACCAACGTACAGGTTATTTCATAGGGACAGGGTGATTGGGAAAGGAGGGGGTGTGGTACTATATGTGAAGGAAGGACTGAAGTGTGTAAGGGAGGAAGGGGAGGAAGGTAGTACGGAGTCACTTTGGAGGCAAATCCAGGATTCCAAGAATAGGATTCTTAGAATGGGAGTGATGTACAGGCCGCCATCTCAGATGGAGGAGTTAGACAGGGAACTAGCGGGACAGATCAGGGGGACCTGTGAGAAGGGTAGTGTCATGATTGTAGGGGACTTCAACATGCCAGGAGTGGACTGGAGTACCCCAACAACCAGGAACAGAAGGGAGCAGGTACTGCTGGATGCCTTCCAGGACAGCTTCCTGCTGCAAATAGTCAGTGAACCAACCAGGTTAGGGAATACCCTTAAACTTGTGCTGGCAAATGGGGACTTTGTGAGAGAACTTATGGTGGAGGAACCACTGTCAGGGAGTGACCACCACTCAGTATGGCTCACAGTGGATATAGGCAGGGAAGGAGTGGAATCTGGCACAAGAGTGTTGGACTTCAGAAGGGCTGACTTTGGGAGGATGGGGGAAGTGGTAAAAGGGTACCTGGCCAGAATTCAATCTAGTATGGACACTAACCAGAGGTGGGAGCTCATAAAGCTGGGGATAGTGGAGGCAACCAAAATCTGGTTCAAGACCCTGAGGAAGAAGGCTAGGGCTAAGAAACTGAGCTGGTTGAGCAAGGAGGTCATGGAAAAGGTAAGGAGGAAAAGAGCTGCCTTTAGGAAGTACAAGAAAACAGGGAGGGGGAGGACAGGGAGGAGTACTTGATGGAATTGAAGGAGGTAACAAGGGCAGTAAGAGGATCCAAGGCATCTACGGAACTCAGGCTGACACAAGGCATTAAAAAGGGGGAGAAGGAATTTGTTAGGTACATCAGGGAGAAAAGGAGCTGTAAGGACCACATAGTAAGGATTAGGAAGGAGGGGGGTTGGGTGAAAGCAGGGTGCGATAAGGCAGAAGCACTAAATGAGTACTTCTGTTCAGTATTAACTAAAAAGAAGGGGGGGTGACACCCAAGAGGGGAGAAATGACAGAAACAAGGGGGAGAGGGGTGACAGATGGGGAAATCATGGATGGCAGAGTTCAGGAGGGTTTGAAGGCACTGAAGGTGGATAAGGCGCCAGGCCTAGATGGCATCCACCCCACGGTACTGAAGGAGCTGGCAGAGGTCCTTGCAGGAACTTTTGCAGACCTATTTAATGCCTCACTACATTTGAGGTGAGTACCTCAGGACTGGAGGATGGCTCGTTTGGTCCCCCTCAACAAGAGTGGCCCCAATGATGAACTGGGAAACTACAGACCAGTGAGTCTCACATCCATTGTGGGTAAGCTAATGGAGACTATCCTGAAGGAGAGGCTGGTGGCCCTCCTACAGGCCAAAGGACTATAGGACAGCAGACATCATGGCTTCAAATGAGGCAGATCCTGCCAAACCAACCTGGTGGAGTTCGATGACTGGGTAACTAGGCAACTGGACAGGGGCCATGCAGTGGATGTCCTGTATCTGGACTTCAGTAAGGCATTCGACTCAGTGCCGCATGGTGCAAAGCTGGTGAGATGGGTAGGGAACTGGCTTCAGGGAAGGCAACAGAGGGTAATGGTGGGTGGGGAGCTCTCAGGCCCAAGGGTAGTGATGAGTGGTGTTCCACAGGGCTCGGTGTTGGGACCAGTGTTGTTTGGGATATTCATTGCAGACATATCATTGGACATCAAGAGCAAGATCAGTCTGTTTGCTGATGATACTAAGGTAGGAGTGGTGGTGGATGACCTAGGGGGTTGGCAGGAGTTTCAGGATGATCTGGCAAAGCTTGAAACCTGGTCAGACACCTGGCAACTAGGGTTTATTGCCAAAAAGTGCAAGGTGCTGCATTTTGGGATGAAGAACCCAAGGAGGAGTTACCAGCTGGGGGGAGTGCAGCTAGCCCAGACAGAGGAAGAAAAGGATCTGTGGGTGCTCATTACAGGGTCAATGAACAGCTCATCATAATGCAGGAAGGCAGCTGCAAAGGCCAACAAAATGCTGGGTTGTATTGCAAGGGGTATATCCTTGAGGAGGGAGGAGGTGATTCTGCCACTGTATAGGTCATTAGTTAGACCGCACCTGGAGTACTGCGTGCAGTACTGGCACCCGTATCTGAAGAGGGACATTAAGTTACTGAGGGTGCAGCGAGGGTGACAAAGATGATCAAGGGGCTGGGGGACTTATCATGGGAGAGGAGGCTGCAGAGAGTTGAACATGTACTCACTGGAGGAGAGGAGGGATGGGGACATGATTGAAACCTTTAAGTACATGAAAGGAATAAACAAGACAGGTACAGAGGGGCTGTTCAAAGTAAGGGAGGGAGGGACACCAGGGCCATGATATGAGACTGGAGGGAGGAAGGTTCAGGAGGGAGATGAGGAGACACTTTTTACAGAGAGAGTGGTGGCTGGGTGAATGCATTACCTGCAGAAGTGGTATCAGTAGAACAGTGGACTGCTTCAAAAGGGATGGGACAGGACAAGGAGGAGGGTCAATGAAGGAAGGTGGAAGGGAGGGGCAGCTACAGAATAAGGGGTGCTAGCTACACATTCAAGCAGACTTGATAAACCTCTAGGCCTTTATCTGCTGGCAAATTTCGTATGTTCATATGCAGTAAGGGAAAATAGGCTAGTTTTCCAAAGATGCAAGGGCTCAAACAGTGAAAACGATAGGGAGACATACAGGTACAGCTCAAAGGAGGCAGGTAGGGTGATCAGAAAAGCAAAAGCATAGACTGAGGAAGACATAGCGCAGGGGGTAAAAGGAGGCAATAAGACCTTCTTTAAGTACATAAATGACAGAAGAAAGCAAAAGGGGGGAATTGTCAGTCTCATAAGCAGGGATGGGATGGGAGGAGGAGGAAGAAGAAGAAGATGGTGAAAAGGCAGAAGTCTTAAATAAGTACTTTTGCTCAGTCTTTACTAAGGAGGCACCTGGAAATGGACCAACCTCAAAGGGGGACAAGAAACACCAAGGGAGGGGTTGACACAAGCCCATTCACAGTAGAGAGGGCAAGGACAGAACTACAGAAACTAAAAGTGGATAAAGCCATGGGGCTGGATGGTGTCCACCCACGCATACTGAGGGAACTTAGTGATTAATTGGCAGATCCTTTAGAGAAGGGACAGTCCCCCAGGACTGGAAAAGAGCAACAGTGGTCCTCCAAACACAAGGGCGGTAGCAATGAAGAGACAGGGAACTACCGTCCAGTCAGCCTCACCTCAGTGGTGAGTAAAATAATGGAGTCACTGCTCAAAAAAAGGATACTGACATTCCTGGAGGAATCTGGTCAGCTGGAAGCCAAGCAGCATGGCTTCACAGTGGGAAGGTCATGCCAGACTAACCTGATCAAGTTCTTTGACTCAGTAACTAGGGCTGTGGACCAGGAGGAAGCCATTGATGTTATCCATTTTGACTTTAGCAAGATCTTCGACTCTGTGCCATACAGAAGGGTGCTAAACAAACTCATCCATACAGGGGTGGAGCAGAAAGTGGTAGCATGGGTGAGCAGCTGGTTAGAACAGAGAACTCAATCAGTGACAGTAAATAGGCAGCATCAGGGGATAGAGAGGTGACAAGTGGGGTGCCACAGGGGTACATCCTTGGACCATTACTCTTCAATATCTTCATTAGAGATATCACAGTGGGGTTGAAAGGGAAGGTGTGTCTGTTTGCAGATGATGCTAAGCTCTGCAACAGGATAGACACAGCACAGGTGATGGAGCAAATGAAAAGTTACCTTCTCAAGCTGGAACACTGGTCCAACTTGTGGCAGTTAAAATTCAAAGTGAGAAAGTGCAACGTTATGTATCTGGGCAGAAGCTAGCCAGAGACAGACTACTATCTGGGAGGGGAGAAACTAGCATTCACCCATCAGGAGAGGGATCTGGGATCTATCATATCAGACAATTTGAAGACAGGCAGACAATGCAAAAAGGCAGCAAAAAAGGCCAGCAGAATGCTAGGATGCATAGGAAGAGGCATCGCAAGTAAAAGAAAAGAGGTGAACCTGCTGCTGTACAGGTCCCTGTTGAGACCCCAACTTGAATACTGCGCACAGTTCTGGAGACCTTATCTTAGGAAGGACATAGATAGATTGGAGACAGCACAGTGGAGGGCAACAAAAATGGTACACTGTCTCCATAATCTACCATATGAAAGTAGGTTACAGGTACTCAACGTGTACTCCCTGCAACAGTGCAGGGATAGAGGGGACATGGCTGAGGCATTCAAGCTTCTGAAAGGTATAAACAGAGTCTCCACCCAGGAGCTCTTTAAGGTTGATAGCACCAGTTGGACAAAAGGACATGGGATGCAATTAAAGAGAGAAAGATTCAGGGGCAACATGAGAAGGTTTTTCTTCACAGAGAGGATGGTTGTCCCATGGAATGCCCTACCGGTCGGGTCATTGTCTCCAAAACAGTAGGGGAATTCAAAGCAGCTTGGGACAGACACAAGGGGATTATCTCATAGAAATCCTAGAGGGGATTAGGACTCAGGGCAGACTAGATTGGATATTTGGTCCCCATCTGCCATCACTTCTATGTTTCTATGGTTACTGGATCCAGGATTAGTGTCTGGAAAAGGTTCTGGAGGAATGGACTGAAGGGATGAAGCTTCAGCAGCTGATTTCATAGCTGTCAGTTTTATTTTAAGATGTTGAATGAAATAATTACTGCATTGCATCCTGGCTGGCACCTCTGTATGTAGGTCTGCATGTATATGCAAATATAATATATAGGATGCAGCTTAGTAATGCTGCAGTACATTACAAAATGCTGTAGTATACTGAAGGGAAGATTATTATTAAATGGCAATTAAGCCCTTTTGTCAAGTAGTATTTTGTGACATGTCATTTACTGCAAGTTACTTAACTGTGTAATTCAGTGGTAATTAAACTCTCTATGTAAGGGAAGGGATAAAAGCAACTAAACTAAAGAGTAAACAGGGAGGAGAGGAGGCACTGCGGGTCACCTTAGAGACTGAAAATGGCACAACAATCTGCACAGGGGTTGTATATAGATCCCCATGTCAGGGGGAAGGAATGGACAAGGATATGATAGAAGGTATACTTAGGATGGCAGAGAAAGGGGAGATACTGTTGATGGGGAACCTTAACATGCCAGATGTTAACTGGAGCACCTTTGCAGCAGCCACATCCAAAAGCAGGGCCATTCTTGATGCCCTTCAGGTGGCATGCCTCAAACAGCTAGTTTTGGAACCCACCAATGAGAGAGCAATCTTAGACATCGTACTCTCAAATGGGGACAGTGATAGGATCTCAGATCTAGAAGCGGGTAGCCATTTGGGAACAAGTGACCACCAAACAGTGTGGTTCACGATAAACTCTGCTACATAGTCAAGCCATACAAAAGTGAGGGTTCTGGACTTCAGGAGGGCTGACTTTGGCAAGGTGGGAGAGTGCCTTTGAAAAGCACTAGCAAACAGGCTAGAAGGAGGAGTGGAGCAACAATGGGCAAATATCAAAGCTGCCATCACAGAGGCAACAAGCCTTTGTGTGAAGCAAATAAACAAATCAAAATGAAAGAAAAAGCCACTATGGTTCTCAAAAGAGGTGGCGGTGAAGGTTAGGGAGAAAAAGATAGCATTTAGGAAGTATAAGGAAACACAGAAGGAGCAGGATAGAGAACTGTACCAGTTAAGGCAGAAGGAAGCAGGGAGGGTAGTCAGAATAGCAAAGACCCAAACTGAGGAAAAGATAGCTAACTCAGTTAAGAAGGGGATAAAACCTTTTATAGGTATATCAGGAAGGAAAGACAAAGAGAGGTATAGGAGGCTGAATAGAATGGATGGTGGTGGGCAGAGAGTGACAGTGATAAAGCAGGATACTGAATGAATACTTCTGTTCAGTATTCACAAAAGAGGAAGTGGGGGAGGTGCATAATCCAATTAACAGAAGCACTCTGGAGAGGGGGGTTGATCCCAGTCCTTTCACAGAAGAAAGGGTTCTGGAAGAACGCCTAAAACTGAAGGTGGACAAAGCAATGGGGCCAGATGTAATTCACCCCAGAATTCTAAAAGAATTAAGCAGAGAACTAGTGACACCACTGACTACACTTTTTAACAAATCATGGGAGGATGGTGTGGTACCCGAGGACTGGAAGAAGGCGGATGTGATTCCCCTTCACAAAAGTGGGACCAAGACGGAGGCAGAAAACTACAGACCTGTCAGTTTGACCTCTGTGGTAGGAAAAGTGATGGAATCACTTCTGAAGGAAAGAATTGTTGAGTACCTAGAGGCCAGTGGGGCACAGGACCCAAGGCAGCATGGGTTCACAGCGGGAAGGTCGTGTCAGATGAGTCTAATTGATTTCTTTGACTGGGTGACCAAAGTAGTAGACCAGAGAGGGGCTCTGGACATGGCCTACCTAGACTTTAGCAAGGCATTTGACACAGTCCCACACAAAAGATTAGTAGTCAAATTAATCAGCCTGGAAGTGGGTCCCAAGGTGGTAGCCTGGGTAAAACATTGGCTGAACAACAGAACACAGAAGGTAAATGTAAATGGAGTCCACTCTGAAGAAAGAGGAGTTACTAGTGGGGTACCGCAGGGTTCAGTACTGGGTCCAGTCCTTTTTAATGTCTTTATAAGTGACATTGCAGAGGGACTGGAAGGAAAAGTATGCCTCTTTGCAGATGACACAAAGATCTGCAACAGGGTTGATACACAAGGAGGCGTGGAAAGGATGAGAAGGGACTTGGCAAGGTTGGAGGAATGGTCAGAAGTATGGCAGCTTGGATTCAATGCAAAGAAATGCAAAGTAATGCACCTGGGAAACAAAAACCCAGGGGAAGATTGCACAATGAGGGGGAGGTAGTAACAACAACAAAAATGGAAAGAGACCTAGGGGTAATCATATCAGATGACCTTAAGATTGGCAAGCAATGTGAGAAGGTGATAGGGATGGCAGGGGGGATACTGGGATGTATAGGGAGAGGTATCACCAGCAGAAAACAGGAAGTTGTTATGCTCCTGTACAGACAGTTGGTGAGACCCCATCTGGAGTACTGTGTCCAGTTCTGGAGACCCCATCTCCACAAGGACATAGACAGAATGGATGCAGTTCAGAGGAGGGCAACTAAAATGGTGCAGGGTCTGCAAGAGAAGCCATATGAGAAGAGACTAAATGAGCTTAATATGTATACCCTTGAGGAAAGGAGGGAGAGGGGGGACATGATAGAAATGTTTAAGTACCTCAGTGGAATCAACAAAGTCCAAGAGGGTAGCATTTTTCAGAAAAAGAGATATGCAAGAACAAGGGGACACAATTTGAAGATAGAAGGGGGACTGCTCAGGGGCAATGTGAGGAAGTATTTTTTCACAGAGAGGGTGGTGGACGCATGGAACCGCCTTCCTGAAGAGGTCATGGGGTCTAAAACTGTGGGAGAATTCAAGAATGCATGGGACAGAAATAAGGCAATTTTTGTGGGGGATAGGATGAAATAGGCTGTTGGTTAAATAGGATCTGTAGTATATCCTGCTAGGGAAGGGCGAGTAGGTGGGCCAAGCGGTCCTTATGTGCCGTCAAAGTCTATGTTTCTATGTTAAATGTGAAGTATTTTTAATAAAGTATTTGTTTCTTATTAAAGTGTGTGTATGTATGAGTTATTTAATTAGATTGCCATTCAAGTTTAAAATCAAAATACTTGCTCCTGCTAGCTAGACCTGACACACAAAGAAAACAAAAATATGGAATTAAAGCTATTTAGTAGCTGTTTTCTTACAGAAAATCTACTCAGTTACAGTAGCTCTCAGGTATCTGCTAAACTGTACATGTGGCCATGTGTGCACACTGAATAAGAAAAGGTATACGGCTCTGCTGTTGTGAACTAATTCTAAAGCAGTGCTTGCATCTGAATCCATGGTCTCTGCTACATCACTGTCACACAAGACAGAATGCATTGAAGGAACAGCAATAAATCTGACTCAAATGGAGATCCCCAGGGTTCATAAAACTACCATAAACCTAGCTGACTAATTTAGGAAAAACTCATAGTAGCAGGCAGAGGGAAGGACACACTAGGACTTCACACACAAATCAAAACATTCTGCACAACATATGTTTTTTGTAAATTCTGGGTGTACTACTCCTTTAAAGCACCTAGTGTCCTTAAGTACCACTCAGAAGGGGAGGAATCATGAATCCTCAGCTCCACAGAATTGGAAGCAAGTCTTACAATTCTTTAGCAGAATAAGTATGCATTATTTAGTTATCTAGATGATTCTACCTAGAAAAAGTTTGCATTCAAACTTCCACTCAATAATTAAACATACATTTTTGTAATCAATAACACATGACATGGTGTGCATTCATTGAGATATGTAGGCAGTCCTCTGGTGCATGCTGAGACACAAGGCTACAGGCAGAGTGCTCCTCTGCGTACAACCAACACAGCACCCTGAAGTGTATCATCGTACTTATAAAAAGGCCCAGTATTACAAGATTTAGCTTAAAAAAATATAGCATTGTGCATTCATGAGTACATATAGAATATCTGAAGTGACCATCTTGACTCATTTTACAAACATATCAGGAAAAATCCTGCTCCTGATCAATTGGCACCTATGTTTTAATTTCGAATTGGTTGGCACCTATGTCTTAAATCTGTCTAATGCACAAGGAAAAACTGCTGGCAATCCTCCACACAGTACAATAACAATATGAATGCCTTTTTCAAAAAATTCTGATTGCCATTACTAGCATGGCTGCCATCTCTACTCATGAAAAAATCATCCAGGCCAAAAAAACAAAAACTCCCTCAAAATAAAGAGAACAAAACTTTGACTAAATGTTATTTTTTTTATATATTCTCTTCCTTATACACATACACAAATTGAAAACAATGAAGTACTATGTACAATTTTATTTTTTGTAGCTTCTTTTCTGACCATGGAGTCCCACCCCAATCCTTACCAGCTTACCAATAAAATATTTGCCGCATGCCCAGCCACAGAAAAAATGGAATCCCTGGCTTTACCGAGGCCTTCTGTTGTGTGTGTTTGTGTGGAGAGTGGTGAACATTCATCAAGTAGAACTTTGCCAAAGTTTGAATTTCTGCATTTCATGATAAACAATCATTCCATCTATTGAATGTATGGACAGACAGATGCTTGACAGTCTAGGAGAGGCTACATCTTATTAGTTCCTTATAACAAAAGAAAATACCAGTTTTTAAGAAAATAAAGTTGCACTTTTCATTAGTTTTTATTTTTTATTTTTTTTTTCAGTTTACCAATTTTATAAGAACAATAAGACACTTTGGGGTGTGCTTTTGCAGATGTAACCACATTTCCTGATGCTGAAGGCCCTAAGCCTGAAGCGGCATGCCTCACTATGCCATTGTGTGGATTGTTAGCTCAGCATAATGTACACACTGTTGTGTCTTATTGCTTACATATACATCACAGATAATATTTTTAAAAGTTCTAAATCTTCATATTTCTAAACATATTTGCACAATTTTACTGTGGAGAATTCTACCACTAGTTAGTGCTTAGGCAGACCTTGTTATTGTCCAAGGCATACAATGTTTTATATAACTCTCAATTCTTCCTCTCCCCCAACATTTCAGTCAGTCCCCATCAGCCTAGACCCCCTCAGCCCCATCATCCCAACGTCTGCCAGGACTTACTGCTGGTTAGTACCCACCGGGCTTGCCCCTCCAGTGGGGTCAGCAGGGTCCCCCCAAATCTGTTGCCATGACCTGGATCCAGTAGGTGGACAGGTGAGCCCACTATGCAGGACACAGAGCCTGCGAGGGTCCAAGCACTATACTGTCTCTGAAGATTTACAGCTTTTCTTTCCCCGGAGTGGCGCAGTGTGCAATGATGCCACGACATGTGACCTGTGCATCCTCGTGCCAAGTGTTGGCATCTGCCAGCCTCTCCTGCTCATTCTGTAGCACCGTCAGGTGTCTTTTCCCTAGCTTACCAAATGGGGGCAGATATATGCTGGATCCTGCAATCCCTTCGCCCTGGAGCAGGAGCACCGTCCTCTGGATGCTCAATCCTCCTTCCCCTGGCTGTCATCATAAATGGTAGCACTACCTCTTCACCAATGGGCCAGTGTTTCTCAGTTCTTCCTTAAATTACTTCCCATGTACTCTTTTTCTTAGGAGAATATTGAGTAATGTTTCTCAGTTTTAATAGAGAATGTAAATGTTGCCCTGGGCTTGGAATCCACCTAAAATTGTTCACAACTATCTCATTTGGATTTAGCTAGGGATTCACATTTCAAAGCAGTTACCACTCCACAAACATCTGTTCCTGGTCCATCGATTATATGTATGGCTCTCTTTGGTTATTTTCCAGAGTTTTCTGATCCTGCTTATTTTTTTATTATTCCTGTTCATCTCCTGACATCCCTGGTCCCAGTGACTTCCCTGCTCAGCCCCACCACCAGCCCATTTCATGGGCTTACAGGGTTGCCGAGGACTGGAGAAGGGCAGATGTGATTCCCCTACACAAAAGTGGGAGCAAGGCAGAAGCAGAAAACTACAGACCTGTTAGTTTAACCTCAGTGGTAGGGAAAATGATGGAATCACTTCTGAAGGAAAGAATTGTTGAGTATCTAGACGCCAGAGGGGCTCAGGACCCAAGGCAGCATGGATTCACAGAGGAAAGGTCATGCCAGACAAATCTGATTTCTTTGACTGGGTGACCAAAGTAGTAGATCAGGGAGGGGCTGTGGACATGGCCTACCTAGACTTTAGCAAGGCATTTGACACAGTCCCACACAAAAGATTAATATAAAGTTAGCCAGCCTGGGAGGGGTCCCAAGATGACAGCCTGGGTAAAGAATTGATGGAGAATAGGACACAGAGAGTAATAGTAAATGGAGTCCACTCTGAAGAAAGGGGGTTACTAGTGGGTACTGCAGGGTTCAGTATTAGACTGTCCTCTCAATGTCTTTATAAGTGACATTGCAGAGGACTGAAGGAAAGTATGTCTCTTTGCAGATGACACAAAGATCTGCAACAGAGTTGATGCACAAGGTGGGGTGGAAAGGATGAGAAGGGACTTGGCAAGGTTAGAGGAATGGTCAAATGTATGGCAGCTTAGATTCAATGCTAAGAAGTGCAAGGTAATTCACCTGGGAAACAAAAACCCAGGGGAAGAGTACACAATGGGGGGTGAGATACTAACAACAACAAAAATAGAAAGGGACCTCGGGGTAGTCATATCAGATGGCCTAAAGGTAGGGCAAGCAATGTGAGAGAGCAGCAAGGAGGGCTGGGGAGATACTGGGATGCATAGGGAGAGGCATCACCAGTAGAAAACAGGAAGTTATTATCCCTTTGTACAGACAGTTGGTGAGACCCCATCTGGAGTACTACGTGCAGTTCTGGAGACCCAATCTCCGCAAAGACATAGACAGGATGGAGGCTGTCCAGAGGAGGGCAACTAAAATGGTGCAGGGTCTGCACTGGAAGACATATGAAGAGAGACTTGAGCTGAATATGTATAGCCTCGAGGAAAGGAGGGAGAGGGGGGACATGATAGAAACTTTCAAGTACCTCAAGGGAATCAACAAAGTCCAAGAGGGTAGCATCTTTCACAAAAAGAGGTGTGCAAGAACAAGGGGGTACAATTTGAAGATAGAAAGGGGCGGCTCAGAGGTAATTTAAGGAAGTATTTTTTCACAGAAAGGGTTGTGGATGCATGGAACAGCCTTCCAGAGGAGGTTGTGGAGTCAAAAACAGTGGTGGAATTCAAGCATGCATGGGACAGTCATAAGGCAATTCTAGCGGGTGGAGGTAGGAAGAAGTAGGCTGCTGGTTAACTAGGATCTGCAGCTTATCCATTAGGTAGGGAAATGGGCAGACTGGGTGGGCCAAGCGGTCCTTATCTGCCGTCAAAATCTATGTTTCTATGCCTGTCATATGGGACCTGCTGGGGATGGCATGTGATCCAGGGTGGTTTCCACATGTTTCACCAACTGGGAACTGTGTATGATGCAACTGCATATGTGTATCTTGCCACACATGCAGGTTGCAGCATCACGCCTCCTGCCCACATCTGCTGGTCCCATTGTGCTGTTGCCCAGACTCCACTGGGTGGCATGCAAGCTGCAGGACTCAGTGTCCCCTCTCCCTGTGGGAGGAGAGCTATTCTGGGGAAGCTTAATCCTCCCACCATGTCTGGCCCTCGAGTGACTCTGGTCCATTTCTGAACCAGGGTCATCAGCATGGGTGGAGGTAAGGTGTCCAGTGCCTTGGCCCTCCATGCCACTAGGCTGGTCTAATCCTGATTTGTTAGTGTCACATAGGGTGCTCATATTCTAACATTAAGCATACCATAGTTGTGTACACATTCATAAAATCATCAATGCTAACTCCTCCTGTCTTGCACAAAATTAGGTAATATAACCTCTTATTTGCTCTAACAGTCAAAATCATGAATATGTTTGTCCCATTTTAAATCCTTCAAAAGAGTAACACCCAGAAGGGTAAAATGGTTTCTACTCCATATGTCTACACCTTCAACAAACACTGGTGTAGGTCAGGACCTTCATCGTTTTAAAAAGAAACACTTTTCTTTGGTCTTCATATTGGGCCCTATGCACTATTGGGGAGGAATGGCTATGCATGCATATCTGGGGCGTGCAGCCACTCTGTACCCTATGTGCATCCCACACACAGGATGCACCAATGGGGGCATGCAGCACCCATATGCCTGATCCCTCTAATGGTGGGATACAGTGCCTTCCGCCTGCACTGCTGACTGCCATCCCCCCACTCGATCCCTGTGCACCTGTCAGGTGCCATCAGAGGGCTGGAGGCATTGCCCTCTCCACACCACCACAGCTGCCAGCCCTCGGACATCTGTGGGGCATGTTGTCAATGTGCGCCCCACCGCATATGAAATCCACCGTGGGTCCCGGTCCAGGCATTTGACTGGATGCCTGTCCAGGTCTGTGACTCTGCCTCTGGCCACCCTGTGGAGTCCTATGTACCAGGGTGGTGGGGCCATGGACAGGTGGCAGCCAGTGGTGAATACCAACCAGTGTGCACCTGTCCATTAGTGCACAGCTACGCGGGTGGAGTGCATCTGGTTTCTGCATAACCCCACCCACATAGTGCATAGGGCCCATTGTTAGTAATCACTATAGAAAGGGGAAAACAAAACTTCACAATCTGATTGGCTTACAAACATTCTAAACTCCCGTATTAACTGCTGGAAAACCTTGAATTTGGAGCCTAATCACCACAAGGTACTGTACTACAGTACTCTGGAATGTGGAAAAAAGATCTATATAAAATTCTAAGCATACTAAACAGTCAGGCAGCCATTTAAAGGAGACATGAACTTTGTGCTATTTGGCAACTGTCTGTAATCTCCCTGTCTACTGAAGTGGTATTCAAACCAACAAAATATCCCCACATAACTGTACCTGAATTAAGAGTAAATGAAAAACTGCATTTTGCATTATTTTCCAGTAATGTGGAGTTTTCCCAATGTCACTGTTTGTGTACAGAATTCTCAGCATTAGTTGTTGACCTATCAGAGCAGCACTCAGAAGTTTTGCACACAAATAGTAAAACACAAAACTCTAACTGGTTCCATGAAGAGAACTTTATAGAATGTTGCCCATTAAAAACAAACAAACAAACAAAAGCAATACTGAAACTTAGATGTTGATGGCAGAGAAAGACCATTGGTCTATCCAGTCTGCCCATAATACCCTATCCTAAACAGCCTCCATGTCTTTTGGCTCCCATCAAAAACTTTCCACACTTACCCCTCTCCCTTCATTTCACACCCTTGATGGTGCTGTTATTGAGGATGTATCTTCTTTTAAGTACCTTGAGGTCTGGCTTGACTGTCATCTCGGTTTCTTGGTTCATATTGATGCCATATACCAAAAGCTCCACCTAAAGCTTGGTGCACTGTACAGGAACAAAGTGAGTATCCTGCTTCCTGTTGTTGAGAGATTGTTTTAGACATGATTTTCCCTATTTTTGATTATGGTGGCATAGTCTATTTTGGAGTTCCCAAATCCTCTGCTGCCAGACTGGATCCCATCTTCCATGCTTTTTGTCTTCTTGCTTTCGATTGTTCCCCTCGTACCCACCATTGTTCACTCTACTCCGCCCTTTGGTATAGATAAACAATTGATAAATATTATAAGTAATCTATATGACGAGACTTGGGCCAAAATATGGATAGGTTCGAACTGTCAGCTGTCCAAAGCAATGAATACAAGTAGAGGTGTGAGACAAGGATGCGTTATGGCACCCACTTCATTTTCTTCCTATACTGATGAGCTACTGAGGAATAAGGCAGTCTTGGAATCGGATTCCCCAAAAACTTTGGACCAGTTTTGCGCTGCTTTGGCTTTTGCAGATGACATTTTTTTTCATTAACCAAAACAGGCCTACAAAATAAGACAAATCTGCTAGAAGAAATGGCAAAGAATTTGAAACTACAAATTGATGTTACAAAAACCCAAGTGTCAGTTTTTGGTAAGGGTAAACATACAGGGAATTGGAAATTTGGTAAGGAAAGACTTAGTCTAACAGACTCTTATGTATACCTGGGCATTTGCTTTTCCTCAACAGAGCAATGGAATAAGCATATCAATAAAATATTGTGTACTGCTAGGAAAACAGCATCTGCAGTAGGAAAATGTAATTACTCATATGAAGGCTTAACAATTAAGACATTTTTTGGAAGCGATTAGAATGACATATTTAGCCCAGCTGGGATATGGTGCTGAAATTTGGGATACCAAAAATGGAGAAAAACTAACAGTTTCCATTCATAAAGTGTTAAGAAAGTCATTAGCAGTCAGTCATTCATTTCCTTCCATATACTTCAGAGCTGAGTTGGGCTTGGAAAATACTAATACAGTCTTAGATACTGAAAATTGGGTATTGGTTAAGGCTCGCTAGACTCTCTTTAGATAGAATATCAAAAAAATGTCTGGAGGAAATGGAGAACTGGCTATGCACGGGTTGTTATATATCTGTATGGTACAGAGTAATTTTGGAACTATTAGAGAAGTATGAATTAACATTTCTTATGAGATATGATGACTCAAATAGTTTGCTTAGTAATCGGCATAGAGGGTACATGAAAAGGAAAATTAGAAATCATTGGATAAAACAAATTTACAAAAGATTAGAGAATTAAAATACTCTCTATGGTTTGCTAGTAATAAAGATAGACATGAGTTGCAATATTACTTAGAAGTGCCATTACACCAGAGACTCAGAAATATCTTTACTAGATATAAATTCAAGCTCTTTGAAAGTAATATGTTATATGCAAGATATAGTAAAAGCTCTGAGAAGAGTTCTATTTGTGACTGCAACAATGGTGGCATAGAAGATCTAATGCATGTTCTGTGGTCTTGTAAATGATATCAAGCTAGTTGTACTCACCTACTGAATTCACTATTCCAGAAATGTGACACTGGCTTATTGAATATGCATGAACTCACGTTGACTAAAATATTGGTTTGTGCTGAGGATTTCTATACAGTTAAATGTGTGGCTAACTATTTCTTAACTATATCAAAAATAAGGAAGAGGAAGAGGAAGACTGTGCAATAACCTGATGGTTGTGATATACTTGGAATAAAGAAGGCCTGAACCTTGGGTTGTAATAAATCATAAAGAAGGGTTTTAATGCAATAGGCAAATACTATAAATGTTAACTGTTTAAAATCTGCCTGATACTGCCAAATTCTGAAAATTCATTGATGATTTTAAATTGTATTTATGGATATTTGTAATGACCATTTTGTCGAACAATAAAATTCTACTACCACTACTTTGCCCTTTCACTCCCCTCTCTTGATGTCAGGTGACTTTTCCATTGTGCCTCCTTTATAACTAAATTCTGGTTTGGTTTCCTTCCCTTCTATCTTATATCCCTCTTATACTCTTCCTCAGCTTCCTACTTCCCTCATTATTCCTTCTGGAAAATTTGCTCTTGGTCAGTCTGCTTTGTCTTACTGCTTTCTTAAACTCTGGTCCTCCCTTCCCTTGTCAGTTCACTCTGTCTCTTCTGTGTTCTCCGTAAAGTCTCTCATTCATGACTATTCATCTTCCTCCTGCAACTGTCCATGATTCTTTTCCTCCCCCCACTAGTTTTGCCTTGGCAGTCCGTTTCCTTCATTACCTGTTAATTGTTTTGTATAAGTAGTTCCAGCACCTAAATTATCTCAATTTCTTTTCAGTTTTACTACTCATACAGTATCTGTTATACTGATTTGTCCAAAAGTTTTGTTTATGGTCCACATTATATTATATTTCCTGTATATGATTTTCCACATCCCCTTACCTGCAGGACACATCTGGAAATGAGCCATTAGCAGCTCAGTATGTCTTTCTTGGTGAAACTTTTGAAATAAATAAATAAATAAATAAATAAATAAATATCCTACCACCAAGACCTACTGCCTAGATGGGGTTTATGCTCTTGCTGCTACTCCCAGGTAACAATTTAGCCTTTCTCTCTGTCCCAACTGTACTAGAAGCTGTAGATGGTCTTGGTGTCCACAACCTCTGCTAACAGCTGTTCCATGGCTTAACTAGTCTCTCTATAAAAGAGAACTTCTTCATGTCCCTCCTGAATTTCTCTCCTGCAAGCATCATAGAAACATAGAAACATTGAGTTTGTCTGCAGAAAGAACCGCTTGGCCCACCCAGTCTGTCCAGATGGTCCCTGCTTAGTCTGACTCTGCAGACCCTAACAGGTCTCTGGCAAACCTCACTCCTCACTCTTATTTACTAGTATTCACTTATGTCTATCACACACATGCTTGATATTCCCAACTGTTTTTGCCTCCACCACTTCCACTGGCAGTCTGTTCCAGGTGTCCACCACTCTTTCAGTGAAGTAGTACTTCCTCATATCCTTGCTAAACATCCCCCCCAGCTTCAACGTATGCCATCTGGTCCTGGTGCTCTTTCTCATTTGAAGGAGACTCACCTCCTGCTCCCTGTTCACCCCTGTGAGGTACTTGTAGATCTCTATTGTGTCTTCTGTCACTCTCCTCTCTTCCAGGGTGTACATCCACTCATGTCCCCATGCCCTAAGTTTGTCATTCCTGTTTAATAGTGTCTCAAATTTTACTTTGTTTATTCTTTTCAGGAACTTGAAGGTCTATCATATTGCCCCTTTTCCTTCTGGCCTCCACTGAGTTCATTTTCAGTCCTCTAAGCTGAGCCTTGTAGGATCTGTACTGCATGGCTTGAATCATTTTAGTTGCCATTTAGTTACCATATACTGCACTGTCTCTGTTTTGTCGCTGTGTTTCCTCAAGTGAGGGCTCCAGAACTAGGCACTGTATTCCAAGTGTGGTTTTACCTGTGATCTATAGAGCGGTAGTAATACCTCCTTTCTCCTGCTAAGACGTGCCCTCCCAATACACCCCAACTACTTTGTTGCCTTGCTGTAGACCTTATTACATTAGCTAGATTGTTTAAGGGCATCACTTATGATGACTCCTAGGTCTCATTCCTCAGTAGTAGCATTCAACTTAACCCTTTCTATCCAGTATTTTTTTGCTGGGTTTCTGTTCCCAACATGCATCAGCATACATATCTTGGGATTAAACTTCAGCAGCCAAACCTTGGACCACCTCCAACCTTTGTAGGTCATCCTATAACTCCCTTACCCCCTCCTTGTTGCTTATATTACCACAAATTGTAATATCATCTATGAACAGACACATCTTGCCTTGAATTCCTTCTCCTATATTGCAGATGAACCCATTGAAAGGGACTTGACCCAGGACTGAACCCTGTGGCACCCCACTTATGACCTATCTCTTCCCAGACTTAAATCTGTTTACAACTACCTTCTCCTGTGTCCCCCCAAGCAGCTGTGCACTCATCTATGTCATTTGCTACACCTAGATCCTTTAACTTTTAAGCAGCCTTCTGTATGACACTGAGTCAAATGCCTTGCTGAAAACAAAGTATAGTAAATCTACTGCTTGTCTCTTATCTGTTTCCCTAGTTACCCAGTCATAGAATATTAATGGAATATTATCAGGTTTGTCTGACAAGATCACTCTGCCATGAACCCCAACTGCTTTCTCCCCTGGAGTCCATTACTCTCCAGGTAGTTCACTAGGTCCTTTTAGATTAGCATCTCCATCAGTTCACCCATAACAGAGGTATGATTGACAGGCCTTTAGTTACCCAATTTCTCCTTGTCCCCACACATATGAGCAGAACTACATCTACTATCCTCCAATCATTCAGAACCATCCCTGAATGCATTGAATAACTGAATAGCCCTGCCAGTGATTCAGCCAATTCTAATGACAGTTCCCTGAGCACCCTTGAATGCATACCATCTGGCTTCAGGACTTTATCTACCTTCAGGGTTGCAAAACCTTTTCTGACCCATTCACTTGTAAATATCTTCTGTCTATCTGTGGGATCCCCCTGCTAGCAACCTTTATGCTGCTTTCCAGCAAATGTCCACTGTCCACCACTGTTAAAAATAAGCAGAAGTAGTCATTAAGAAAGGCTGCTTTCTGCATGTCCGTCTCTATTACTCTGGCACCCTCTGTCAGCCTAATAGTTCATTCTCCCATCTTTTTTCCCAAATATATCTGAAAAACTATTATTCCCTGCCCTCAACCCCCTCCACAGTATGCAGAGCTGTATCTGATTTTGCTTCCCTGACTGCTATCTTGGCCTTCCTTGATGTCATCTGGTGCTCAGTCCATTCGTCATTCCTCTGCTTCTATTTGTTTCTGATGAAGGCCTTCTTCTTGGTGCTTAGTGCCCAACTGTCCTTTTTTACAGAACCAGAGTGGTCACTTTTGCCTGTTTGTCTTGGTGCACATCCTCAAGCATGACACTGTTGCCTGAAGAATGTCCCCTTTATGTTCTCCCCCCATTTTCTTCACACCTCTGATTCAATCCACCACAGCCATCCTACCCCATGCTAACTCTCTCATTTGGTTCAAGTCTGTTCTCCTGAAATCCAGAACTTCAGCTATTGATAAAAATATTATTGGTGCCAAGGGCCAATTTGAACCAAATGGTGTTATGGGCACTGGACCCTTGAGGTTTCTTCACCCTCACTCCATCTAGCACGTCCAAAATGGGGACCAATAGCATATTGAGAAATGCAGCCTGCCTTGTTTTTTCTCTGACCAGTTGCACCAGCATTCAGTCCTGTAATGTAAGCTCCAGAAATGTCCAAATCAATGTCTGGCAGACTGAGATCCCCATTACCACTACCCCCCCCTTCGAGGCTGGGTTTTTAACTTCTGCACCTAATTCTCTGTCACTCTTGTCCACCTGTCCTGGTGGCCTATAGACCACCCCATGTACAGTTTCTTGCCTTTTACCATTGTTAGCTGAACCCACAGAGATTTTGTTACATCATTCCCTCCCCTGATGGCCCTATCATCTACCACCTCGATGCCTTCCCTGACATAGAGGGCTACCTGTCTTCCTTTGCCTTTACACCTGTCTTGCCTACACATGGCCTAACCTGGAGTCAGTATGTCCTAATCGTTACTCCCTGTGGCCCATGTTTCTGTAGTGGCTACAAGATCCAACCCCACATCTGCCACCATAGCCTGGAGCTCACAAAATTTATTTCCCCAGCTCCTGACATTAAGGAAGATCACCTTTTAACTTGTGCCCAAATCCATCCCATCTTTTATAGGTCCTCCCCCTTCATCATCCCTCAACCCCCTTTATTTTTTTAATTTCCTGTTGTTTGCCTGCTTAGCCATCCCTCCCTCCATGGCCTCCTTTCTTAGTCTAGCATGAACTCTTGCTGTGATTCTTTCCTCTCCAATGTTACTAGCTCCCATTTCTGTAGAGCCCTAACAAGGTTTCTGACCTGATCTACTTCATCAGTGGATCCCCCTCTCTCAGCCTCTGCTGTAGTCAGTTTAACTATCCACCAACGTAGACATAAAAGTTCTCCATCAGGACACTAGTTCCCATCTTATTAGATGAAGGCTGTCACTATTGAAAAGCCTCCTCTCCCAGAAGCCCCACCAATCCACTACAAAATGGTACCCCTCCTCCTGACACCATCATTTAAACCATCCATTAAACTCCTTAATCTCCTCCTACCTCACTCTATCCATCCCATACTCCCTACTGCACACTGGGAGAACCTTGTAAAAGGACAGAGAAGATGAATATACCCTCAATCTGCCCCCAACCTTCAAAAGCTGAGCTTTACCATTTTGATAGGCTGGTTTGCCAGATCATTGGTACCTAGTTATATTAATACCCCAGTTTAACCATCCCATCTTCTAGCATCCTCACTGTCTTATCTGTATCCTGGATGGCTGATGCACCAGAAACACATCTGACCACTCCCTTCCCATACCCCTTCCACCACCTTCTCAACCACTTTAACCATAGAGTTCCCTAGGAGTAAAATACTCCTTGCTATCTTCCTCCTGTTCTCAGCCCTGGATGCCACCAAATTATCCTGCCTAGCCTTCTTGACTATGTTCAATGCCCCCCATCTGAGGGAGGTACTTTCTCCTCCTCTTGGTGTGAAAAGTGATTTTCTGTTGAGATTTTGTGGACTTAAATGACCACCTTGTCATGGCACTGGGTCCAAACAGTGCTGACAAGAATAGCGTCAACTATCAATGCAGGGCAAAAATGGCAACTTTTTTTGTGGGAGGCTCCGCACCCCACACCCCCCTCATTATTATTCCCACTCTGAGGGGGAGTGGATCCCAGGGAAAGTTAACATTTGTGGGGCCGATACAGCCCCAAGTAAAATAAAATTCTAAGTCCCAATGTAGCTAAAAGGTTGGAGACCAGGATTAGAACCCTACTCTCCACTGCTGCTGGTGGAACTGCTTGATGCCCCAGTCCTCCACACTACAAGAGAAGCTCAGCAAGCCTTCTTTACCCTGTAGCCCTTGTCCTGATTACAGGACAACTGACAGTGACCAGGGGAGCACTTATAGCAAGTGCTGTAAATCCCCCCTCGCTGTCCATGTGAGCACTTACCAGACTAACACTGTATTGTGTGGCGCTATTCTAGTAGTGCTCAATTGATGTGGCACCCCTTGTCACTACCCCTGTCATCCTGCCTACTCCCCTTCTCTACCACCTTCTCGGTTCTTTGGCCAGTGGGCCTCTGGCGGAATGGGTGTAGGGGCCATGGGAAGTAGATCAGCTGGTGAATTGCAGCAGGGAATTTAAAACAGAGTTCAAACAATGCTAAAGTACAAAGACAGTAGGTCAAAAGGACAATCCCTGATGCTAGGGTGCAGTGAGGGAAAATCCCATCAGTCTTATTTATGTACTATAGCACTGTTTTATTACAAAATATCTGCAATTTAATAAATATTTTATTGTCTGCAGCCCAGTTTCATGCGTCAAGCTTTTTCTATTTGAACCTTGTCCTTTTTAGGGCTGTGGGCAGAGCCTGCAGCACTGTTAGGATCACACCATACCTTTGAAAATGGCCAGTCATGGAACCATCTGTTAAACTTTTGGAAGTATCCTTCCAAAAGCCCTATGGAGTTTGAACCCATCCTCCACAATCGGTTGCAATGGAACAACAGCTGCACTATTTCAGCTGTTACTTCCACATTCCAGTGCATGAACTGTGCATGCTCGACTCACACACATGCGCAGTTCTGCTGGTGCCGTCATGTGAATGGTAAAATGTAATTCATTACAACTGTGCATGCATGAGTGCCATGCATGCACAGTTGCATCACTGGTGCCAGCTCTGTGGCATTCTGTGCCCCCTTCCCACCAGCTCAAGTGGCACATTGGGAGCCCACCCTAGTGTGCCCAAACATGTTTAATTTAATCTCCTGACATCAGGGTGCCCAGTCCCCATGTTGTCATTATATGCACCCCCAGTCATGTGGCACACTGGGAGCCCACCCCACTGTGCCTAATTTATTTTGTACCCCCTGCCAACATTGGGGTGCCCAATCCCTGTGTCAGCATCCTGTACAACCCCCCCACACTTATGTGGCACACTAGGAGCCCACCCTATTATGCCCAAATGTATTCTTTTTATATTTTCTGCAAGAAAGGAAATGGTCCCTCATAGGCGCTGCACTCATTCTTTTTGTTCTTCCCTATAAAAAAGAAAATGGTCCCTCATCATTGTTTCAGTCCCCCTCCCCCAACCCCACATTCTCACTGAGCACCCACCTCCCCACACCTCCCTTACCCCCATACTTATCTCTGGAGGTTGGCACCATCTTCTTCTCTGGACTGGGACATGTCTGCACACTTTAAAGCTGAACCGTGAACTGAAGAATCTAAGGTAAGCCTGCTATAATGCTATTCAATGGAGTTTTCAACTTATGGTGATAAATCAGCTATTTGAATTTTTGCCCCCAAATTTTCAACATGGGGTTCTTGGGACCCCGTCTCATGACAACTGTTACTGTAATTTTGTTATTGGGTCATGAAAGGTGATTTCGATGGACACTGCGTGGAATGACCTTTCGGGACTGATTCACAAAATGACAGTGTAACTGTTCATGAGGTGGGGTCCCAAAAAGCCCATGTTGCAAATTTGGTGAAAAAGTTGAAAAAAATGACTGTGTTATGAGCGTGCATTGCACAGTTTCTATGCATGTTCCTAACCACCAGTTTTTAATATTTTCACTCCATATTTTCAACATTGCCATTTTTGCTTACCTCCTTCAAAACAGTACAGCTATTATTTTCCACAACCTGCCCAAAACGTGCTTTTGCACATGTGGCTTAGAATAGTGCATTTGCCCTGCAAAATTACCTTTCTGTACAAGTGAACAAAATGACACTGGCACTCTTCATGAGGAGGGGTCCCAAAATGACCATGTTGAAAATTTGGTGCACCACCACCAACAAATGGCCAAGTTATACTCGGGTGTTGAATAATTCCTACACACGTGTATCTTTGGTCACTTGGTAGCTCTTCACAGCCCTATTGGTTCTGGCTAGAATTTGTTACATTTAGCAGGACTTAGTTCTTAGAGCAGTTTTAGTTTGATAAATCAAAACAATGCAGACTTGAAAAAACAAATGTATTTGTTTCAATTGTTTCAGTGCTTAATTAAACTAAAACACTAAAACCAACATTAAACAATATTTTGTTTTCAAAATATTTTATATTTAAAGTCTAAGCACAAATTACAAAAATAGTAAAGGGGCAGCACTGCACAACAAAACATTGCTTGACATACTATGGGTTAAAAACAGTCTACTGCAACAACTCACGTGACACAAAAATTGTTCTGAATGAACAACATGGGCCCAATTCTCAAAGGTTTTGTGGTTGCCACAATGGACTTGTGGCTAAGAGTTTGATGCAAGTGGTGATTTGAGTCAAACTGTGCTGCAAGTGCAATTTTAAAAGGAAGCTTGCTGCAACCCCCCTGCCGAAAGTCCATTGCAGCACCACAGCCAAGTTAGACCAGCTTGTCCCTAGTCTAACTTTGCATGCATGTGGAAGCCATTTTATGGGGCTTGTGCCACAGCTTTGGTGCAAGCTGCTGTAAAAAGAGGGCACTTGCACCACAGGTTATAGGATTGGGTGAAGGTGGTGGCAAACCCTTGGCCGCAGATGCAACAAACCTTACAGGGACACAGGGCTTGACTGCAAGCCCTGCATCCCCTTTGAAAATTGGGCTCCATGTGCTCAGAGCCCTGCAAGGGTGCCTAACAAATAAATTTGCCTTGCCTTGCCTATGTCTTGACTTTCTCTACATAACAATATTATTAAATGTCTACTACTTCTTTGGCTCTTTTCAGTACCATATGTACTCAGATTCTTTTTTGTCGGCAAGTACTGTACTTGGAAAAGAAACCTTTGCCTAATTGATCCCTTGGTACTTTTTCCATTACTTTGAGCCTCCAATTGTACATACCAACATTTCTTTTGCCCTGTGACATTTTAGGAATCTAATTTTTTGGAAACTCAGAAAGCTTTTAAATGACAGTCACTCCCTTTTTTTTACCTCAAAGATCCACATGTCTGATGTTGGATATTCTGATTCCTGGAGACAATAATATGAGTATTTACCTATTTGCTGAAGTTTTTGAATAGGGCAGCATGGATACAATGCTAAGAAAGATTCCTGTGGCTGTGGAAGAGAAGTAGATGCTGACTGTGGTTTGCCACTTTCCATCCACTACCTCTGTAACTACCTCTAGGATTAGTGAGCTCTGTTTGGTGGTAGGGTCTGTTAGATTTCCTCTCCCTGTACCTACTCTTCCATAGGGCCTGCAATGCCACCCTAGCTCTATACTTGGAGTTAGAGTTTTTAGGGAAGTTTTGTTGTCAAAAATCTGTTACCAGCCTGCCCTTCGGCGCAGCGGCGCCAGCGACCCAGGTTTGGGAATGGACTCGGGTTGCTGGAGGGCTGGCCATGGGGAGAAGGATAGAGCATCTGGGGACAGCTCTCCTTCTCTGGGGGGTGGGTGGGAGATGCATACCTGCATAGGCTGACTCCTGGTGGAGGCTGGGAGTGCAGCATACAACTGGGGCATGATGTTCAAGGGGGGCGGTGGCAGACATTGGCATATGCCTTGACGTCAGATGTCACTCCCCCACAGGAAAAGCAGAAAAATCTGCTTGCTGCCCACCAAGATGACGGATCTCCATTCCCAGAGTGCCCCCAGTACCTGGCCAGGGCCTCCTGTTCCTCAGCAGCATCCCTGGGCCCTAATGGAGTGTGTGCTGGGGTCCTTTCCCCTCTCTGGTGCCCTTCCCCCACGGAGGAGGGGGACCCACCCGGTGATGGGGATACACCGGAATATCCCGGGGGTCTGCTGTGATCTGAGGACCTAAGGAGGGCTGGCTAAGATCAGTGGGGATGAAGGGAGCTTGTGGAGCCTGAAGGAGTGGGGGACAGTGAAGCACAGGAGGAGGGTATAAACACATAATGCAAAGAAAAAAAAATCTGTTACCAGCCTCTCTCTTCTTCTTAGCTTGAGGCAAGTCACTATGAATCATTCAAAGGGTTATGCCTGACCCTGAGAGTGGCTTCCTGCTAGTCCTCAGTTTGGAGACAGTGTGTATAGATGTTTACAAATGGCAGAGAAAGGCAGCCAAAAGCAAAAAATGGAGCCAATGAAGTGTACTCACATGTGGCAAACCATAAACTCGCTACCATTCTGCTTCCAAATAGAATACATAGCATTGATGCATAGGGTTAAGGTCAATCTTTATCTCCATTACTTTCCAGATATGTGTAGAGCATTCTCTTCTCCCACAGCTGACAGTTCAGCTGTGGGAAGGGTGCCTGTACCTGTAACCATGTTTTGCTGGAGGTAATGGAATAAAGTTTTACCTTTTAATCCTATGCATCAATGCTTATGAATATCTTATTTTTGGAAGTAGAATGGGAAGCAGAATCTCTGGTTTGCCGCAAGTGTGTATAGATGTTTGTGCTCTGTGCTTCCAGATTCAGCCAGTTAGGTGTCCAGGCATGAATAATAAAGGCCCTACTCTCTCCCTGTACAATATAAATGGGGGGAGACTTGCTGAGAAACCAGATTAGACTGGGTGCTCAGGTTCCAGAAAGAGAGAGAGAGAGTTCCAGAAACAGAAGAGCAGAGAAAAGATGTTCAGATGGAGCCCTGTCTCTCGTCTTCCGATTCTGAGGCCCTCCAGAGAACAGCAACAGAAGGGAAAACCGGTATAACCTTGTCCTGAGGGGTATAACATCCACCAAGCCTGATAGGCACTAGTGAGTAGTGTTGGGCCTCCTTTCAAAGGCAGTCACACTGGTCCATGCAGGTCCATGCAGTGCCCTGTCCAGTAGAGGATGTAAGGGAGACAGCAACATGTGAGTACACCTCCATCAGAAGTTCTAAAAGGCATAAAAAGGTACCTGAGTAAATAGCTAACCACAAGGTAATATGTTAAATGGTATGTGGTAATGGCAATGGTGCTCACCAAGAAAAGGGGCATGATAAGAGTCGATGTCAGTTAAATCCCACCTGGGGTGGATCAAGCAAAGGAGCCTGTTCTGAATGAGGTCACTAGGACATATCACCAGAATGCCAAGGTAGATGTATACAGCTGGACTGACTAGGTGTAAGTATATATATATATATATATATATATATATATATATATATATATATATATTGTATTTATGCTTTTTAATGCTCAAACCCCCTTGGTCTCCAGCTTGCCCTCTAGCCCACCACCACTGACCCTCCCCTGCAGAGTCATGGTTTACTATCTAGGCAGGGGCAAAGGGTGGCCAGCTACACCCCCCAACACATCCATCTTGTTGGGCAGGCCCCTAAGGTGGCAGCAGCTTGGAGATCAGTCAGGGCTCTACTTAATTTTTAGAGGTGCACTTTTTCCTCTGGGAGGTGTAGAGTGCAATGATACCATGGAGGAAACCTGCCCAGGATCTGCATGCCTCCCAGCAGCAACCTCAGCCCCTCCCCCAGTGTGCCTCCCCCATGGTCGCCCAAGGGAGCTACACCGAGAGGTACAGGATCCCCCTTCCTCCTTGGAGAAGGAGAGCATGCAATTTCTCTGTAGTCAGTCTCCTCCCTGGCTGATCATCCAGCTTTCTGGGCTTGTTCCTGAACCTGGGTCACTGGCACTGCAAGCAGTGACCCTACCACTATGAAGGCAGGCTGGCCCAGGTGCAAGCATATTAAGTAGACCATAATCTCGTTTGCTGGATTATCTGTGATGCCACCACCTGATATGACTTCAGTGTACACATGTATAGCCCCCCCAGGGAAGTGTCTCACTCTGCCTTGGGAGAGTGTCACTGTCTGCCTGTCTTGTGGGTAATAGCAACATGGGACTCTGCAATGGGAGATAGACTTGATCAAGTGTTGCTATCTGTGTAGCTGTGCCCACACTACGTAGAGGGAAGTAGTAGCAGTAGTACTACGAATGGAGTTACCCAAAAATGAATTACAAAGGGAGTGAATGGCCAGTGCTGTGTACCATCAGGGGGAAAAAAAAGTGAACCTGCTTGATCCCAGCTTCTGGCATGGGCACATTGTTACTGGTTTTCAATTATTGGTGTCCCTGTGTGGTTAGGTGTCCCTGTTTCCCATATTCCCAGACCTGTGGTGGCATGAAGATGTTAGATAAGTTTTCCGGTTGCAAGTAGGCCCACTCTGAATCAGAAGTGCCACCATACACTCCTAGACACAAGGAGGGACCCTTACAGATCTTTTTCATATGCATCTCAGCTTTGTCTCCAGAGTGTAGCCCTCAGAAGGACAGTTAGTTTTTCTCCTGTAACTCAGATTAGGCACCAGTTGTTCTCAGTGCAGCATATCTTATAGGGCCACTGAAATGGCTACTGCAATTGCAGCAGCATTGTTTAAATCTACTTCTAGCCTTAACTGTATGCATCAGATTCTCCCATTTCTATTCATGTGGCACTCGTTCAGAGTGGCATTGCTGCAGACTACAGTGAATGTTAGAGAGTTTATACACAAAGTGTGCGATATGAAAATATTTGAAACACAATTTATAAATTAGAAATAAATTCCCCACCTGGGATTCAACACTAAGTTTGCTCACAGTACTTTTTTCATTGCTCTACCAGTTGACCTACTTGGACATCTGGAAGCCTGGATCTCCCACAGACATTCGTTACTCTTAATGTACAACCTGGAGACCCCCACATTTTATTGATATCTTAGCTACAAAGGATATGATGTTTATGTATTTGCAATATAGTTTAGAAATGAGAAGGAAATTAATTGCCCTAAGCTGGGATTTTTTTGAACCCAAGCCTGACTGGAACACTGTTCTGCTGCTCTACCAGTTGAGCTACCAGGGCAACTAGAAACTTGGGTTTGGAGGCACACAAGTTTGAATTAGATTTTTTTTACAAGGGGCAGACACTGCATCTATTTGAAATACGATTTAAACATGAAAACTAAGTCAGTGTCTAATGTAGAATGTGAGACCAGGCCTGCTTGAAATATCATCTCACGGCTCTACCAGTTGTGCTACTAGAACAATTATAAACCTGGGACTCCCATAGACACTCATCTTTGTCAATGCACAGACTGGAGTCATACAAATTTGAATGACATTTTATTAATAAGGGACATGATGTGCATTTATTTGAAATACAAATTAGAAATGAGAAAGAACTATGCTACAGGGTATTGATGGACTGTACTACTGAGAGGCTGCAGATCACAAAAGCTCCTGCTACAGATTGACAAAATTGGTGAATAGCAGCTGTTTCAAGTACAAAGGTCTAACTGCACTTTCGGGTAATATGCACCTCAGTGATCTTCCTGATTCCTACAACATGGGACATCCAAAAAGTATTACTAGAAGCAGTACATAGCAAACTATCTCAGCATCTGAGTAGGCTATACAGACCACACAGTCTTGATTCAGCAAAGCTCAGAGGAACTTCACTGGAATTCAATTCCTCTCTAGGAAGATTGATTGGCAAAAAATGTTGAAGCTATTCTAAAATGCATGGGTGAGCAGGACCACCAGATAGAAGCAGCCACTTTTATAGTAAACTCTACCAACAACCATGCCAGACATTTTCTGACTGCCATCAACAAGCTGATGCAGAAGAACACTCAGTCTTACTACAGGTCAAATGCCCTGGAAACTGTGACATGACTCCTCATTTAAGAATGGCCGGGTTGCCTAGAGAACAACAGCAGCTGAACTGGGAAGAACAGACTATTCACCTGTAACTCCATTTTCTCATTCACGACCATAGAAACATAGACAATGATGACAAAAAAGACTAACAGTTCACCCAGTATGCCAGTAATGCCAGATGTTACTAAGACCTGTTGTCTATGTGGGGTTTTTGTCTGCACTACCAGAGTCAGGCAAAAGAAGTTTGATGGAGCCTGAGCCCAGCTCCAAAACCTGGGTGTGATCCATTCCATGCTGGCCCTGACTCCTCTCTATATTCAGAAGGGAGGCACAACTATTCAGTTCACAAATGTTCAAAATACAGAGAAATAAGATGAAAAAAAAAAACAGTACTTGAATTTTGATGGGATCTGGGATGTGAGATGTAGGAAGGAGAGGACTCAGTGCTGAGGTGATGTTATTCCTTTTTCCCATGCTTGTATAAGGGGCATGTTTAACAGTGGACTAGCTGGGAACTGGACAGGTTATGTCATGGGAGGGACTAGAGGGCATTAAGGCTGTTAGCTGAAATTTGCTTTGCAACAAGTTTTGGTTTTGCCTAGGGATGGGCAAACCAGCTCTGATGCAGTTCTGACCTCCCCACCTGGCCAACTTGGCTCTGATCAGAAAAACCAAGCCTTTTGTGGCTCGACCTGAATTTGCTGAGTTGGATCAATTCAGAAGTGTGATCTGGTCCAGAATATACTCTTACCACTAGTACTGCAAGGAAAAGACAAGGCATGGCACAGAAACTTGCAGAAAACAAAAAAAAAAGTTTCTTTTTTTTTCCCAATCTCTTCTGAAGACTCCCAAGTCCCTGGACCATCACATGACCAACAAAGGGAAACACTTGTGATCCTGGGGCACTGAAGGGAGTGAACCAGTGATGGTCTCTCTTCTGTGACTTACACATGCTCTAGCCAATCCTCTGAGTCAGCCACCACAGGACATCCCTAGGAAAAAAAACAAGTATTGAGTGCATTTGGGGTGTTGCATTCAATAGAGACAGTCGTGTGTGTGTGTGTGTGTGTGTGTGTGTGTGTTGTGAGAGATCACCCCCCAAAATGGCAAAAATCATTTTGTTAGAGAGGGACAGGGAGAGGAAGCAGGACAGCAGGAGAGTAAAGACTGAAAGACCAGCAAATTCAACAGCAGAATGCAGATGTTGCAGTAGACTGCAGAGCACTCTTATTTAAAAAGGATTTTTTTTCTGTTAGAAAGAGAGAGAGTTGAGAGACCAACAAGTTCAACAGCAGAGTGCTGACATTGCAGACTCCACAGTAAAAAAAAACAACCCAAAAAACCTGTTTTTGTGTGTGTGTGTGTGAGAGAGCGAGAGAGCAATGAATTTAACCGCAGACAACAGCAGAGTGCAGAAAAAAAATATTAAGGGGAGCAGAGTCAGACAGGATAGGAGGACTCTGTCTGAAGGTAATAGTGCCTCTGTAATTTTGAGGGGGGGCTAAAGTGGCATACAGATTTTGAAGGGGGTGTCACCCACATGTCAGACTCTGTGTTGCCCATATCTGTGCTGCCCTGAAAGGTCATACTTCCGTAGACTCTGTGTTGCCCATCACTGTGCCTGAACTACTACTAGGTTATAGTGCCATACAGATTGTGAAGAGGGGGTCACATCTTAGATTCTGTGTTTCCCATCTCTGTGCCTGAACTACTAGAGAGACAGATAGACAGACAGACAGATAGATAGATAGATAGATAGATAGATAGATAGATAGATAGATAGATAGATAGATAGATAGATAAATAAAACTTTATTTTTCAACAGGATTTAACTTTTAGGACTGGAAAGCCCTGCTTTACAAAGTTCTTCTGATTTAAAACTGGTTGTGGGCACGATGTATATAAATCACATAGATTATCAATCTAAACAATATACATAAGGCAGAGTGTACAAATACAGGGCAACAAAATATACACAAGTATAAATAATACAAAAAAATCTACAGTCATGTTTAAAATACTTAAATTAACCAAAACCTATGTAATAAATCAAAAATTATGAAATCATTGAACATAACTCTATAAATAAAAGGAATCTATGTCCACACCCATCACCTCCCTCCCAAAGAAGGACCAAGGAGACTTTTTGAGTCAAGTACGTTTGTCCCTCCATACAATATTTATGCCAGCTTTATGGGAACCTACATTTATTGCATTTCTGACCTCAGGATCTAATTTGTTTTATAGGTAAGACAAGTAATATCTCCTTTGAATTTTGCTATAGGAGTTATGTACAAAAGGGATCATTAGGCATTTATTTTTTAGTTCCCTCAAGTTATGTTTATAGTTGCATTTCTGGGCAATTTTGGATCACAACATAGTTTCTCAACCAAATTCTAAGTAAGCCTTAACCCCAGTTTTCTTTTTTCTTCATGTTTATAAAGGATCCCACTCTAACTGTTATAACATGTGGCAATGATGGGTATTATACTGACATCTTAACCCTTAGGCTGCTGGCAGAATTAGAAAGTATATGAATTTTGGACTGATATATCAGTCCATGGCCCTGCAAGGGTTAATACAAATTGAGCCTTCCTATGATAAGTCTTGTCTAATTTGTCTAACTGTACCTTAGTAGCATACTGGTATATTACGCTACCATATTCCAGAGTAGGCAGAAGTAACTGCTGAGCTATCCTATTTCTTAATTCTTTCGTTAGGATTAAAACTTTCCTGTGAAGAGCTCTTAGCCTGATGTTTATCTTGCATACAGTGCAAGCTATATGTTTTGTAAAATAGAGCATATTATCTGTTTGTACACTTAAATATTTATAGGAGGTTACTACTTCTAATTGATGTTTATCTAATGTAAAAATATCCAAACTATGATTTTGGTCTTTTTTTAAGCCTTTTGTTTTATAATTTATTACTTGAGTTTTTTTTTCTTACTCAAAACCATTTTTGAGTATTTTAACCAGCACTATAAGATGTTAAAATTGAGCTGCAACCTGTTTTGCAGCTTGATTCTAATTTTGGCTCTACCTATTAGAGTCATGTCATCTGAATATAAATAAGTCTCACATCTTTTAATCATTTGTAGCAAAGGATTTCTGTAAATCAGAAACAGCGGGGGGCCCAGTATTGAGCCCTGGGGAATCCCTTTATAGGTTTCTTCCCTTTCTGATGGTATATTGCCAACATGGACCTGCTGCACTCGCTCTGTCAGATAGGAGAGAAGCCACATTTTTACTGTATCAGACATGCCAACAGATGAGAACTGCTCTATCAGTATGCTGTAATCAACTAAACTGAAGGCTTTTGAGAGGTCAATGAATACTGTGCTGACAGACTCTCCCACCTCCAAGTAATTGGAAACAGTGTCATGAAGTCTGCCAGGGTGGTGTCCATTGACCTCCTTGCCTTAAAGCCTGCCTGACAGTCTGTCAGGAGTTTATATTTTTATAGATATTTATAGATTTGGGTACAGACCAGCTTTTTGAATACCTTTGAGATTGTAGACAGCAAAGCTATGGGCCGGTAATTCATCAGATTATCACTATCGTCCCCTTTATGAACTGGAATGATCTTAGAGTTTTTTCCAGAAATCAGGGTAAATCACTCATTCTATACTAACATTAAATATATTCAATAGAACTGGGGCTATCTGTTATGCTGAGTATTTTAAAAACTTTATTTCAACTTGATCTAATCCAATAGTTATTTTGAGTTTAATTGACTTATTTGTTTTTGGACCTCTTTTAATTTTATGGCTCAAAAATAGAACTTTAGGAGTTTCTCAACAAATTTTGGTTCTTTATTTAGTATCCCCAAAGAATTTGCATCACTGTTTGCTTGACATTCAATTTTAGTGTCGGGGAGGTGACAAAAATAATGATTTAGGCTATTTGCAATTTGACAAGTTGTCATTTCCATACCCTTTTCATCTTGAAGATTTATTTCTGTATCTTTCTTCATTTTCCCTTCTAGTTGTTTTATTAAATTCCAGTATTGTGCCATTTTTTGTTTCATCTATTTTATTCCAATAATACCACTTTTTAGCTTTTTTAATCATACTTTTACATATATTCCTGATCTTTTTAAATAGTTCCCAGTCCTGGACCTGCAAGGTTTGGTTTACCTTCTTCCAAATTCTGTCCTTCCAACTAATCTTTTTTTTTTCATCTACCTATGGGTGCTGTCCATTTCTTTTAAATGGTGTACTCTTATTACAGATATCCAAATGCATATTTGTGAAATCCCTAACTGCTAAATCCACATCTGCAATAAGTTTTATTCATTTCCTGTTTACTTGCCCTATTTGTTGTTGGAAATGCAAATTATTAAAATGTTTAAAGTTGCTAGTATATTTGGCTGTTACTAAGTTTGTAATTCTATATAACAGTGAACCCCTAAATTTGGTGTCCCTACTTTATGTTTCAAAACATTAATACCTGGGGTCTTAAACATTAAATCCAGGATATTTCCATTACTTAAGTGGGAACTCTTGTGTGTTGGAACATCTATAATCTGTATCATGCCAAATGATTGCAATTCAGCTTCAAGTTATATTCCTCTAGCCTCTCTCCATGCTGCGTTAAAATCCCTGATTAGGACCATCTCCTTTTGTTCAGTTAGTGCTGTCACTTTTGAAGTCAAAAACTCAAAAGCTGCTACCTTTACTTTGGGATGTGAATAAATTACCCCTGTACATAATTTTAATTTACAAACATGTATTAATATCATTTCCACACCTTCGATATTTCCAGAAAAAAACTGACTCTATTTGACCCAAATTACTTTTAATGAATAATGCCCCCATCCTGTGTGATCTACCATAATGAAATACTTCACAATTTCTTACTGAAATCTCAGAATCTAGTTGTTTTTTTGAAAGCCATGTCTCAGAGATTCCTACTACATCATAGTCCCCTCTGTATAACCAATTTTCAAACAGATCTTGAAAGTCATATAGTACCTCACATATTATGGGGGGGGTCACATTTCAGACTCGATGTTGCCCATCTCTGTGCCTGAACTACTACTAGGTCATATAGTGCCTTACATATTTCAAGAGAGGGGTGTCACATCTCAGACTCTGTATTGTCCATCTCTGTGCCTATACTACTACTAGGTCATATAGTGCCTTACGTATTTTGAGAGGGGGTGTCACATCTCAGAATCTGTGTTCCCCATCTCTGTGCCAGAACATCTACTAGGTCATAGTGCCATACATATTGTGAATGGGGGTGTCACATCTCAGACTCCATGTTGCACATCCCTGTGCCTGATCTACTACTAGGTCATATAGTGCCTCACATAATTAGAGAGGTGAATGTCACATCTCAGACTCTGTTTTGGCCATCTCTGTGTCTAAACTAATACTGCTAAATAAGCAATTAAGTTGGACCCCAAACAAATGATTCAGAATCAGTGTCTTATGGAAATTGAACATGTGGCCAATATCAGCAGTGTGGCTGAAACTGGTACACTTAATAAAAATATTTCCCAAAAACAAATTCAGAAAAAAATGGAAATTCACTGCTGAGGATGTCATTAGTATAACTGATGAAAATGAAGCAACACAACAAGAAAAAGATGAAGCAACACAACCACAAAGAGATAAGAATGTTGGCGAATCCCCCGGTCAAAGTAATGCAGCTCTGCTGGCATTGTCAGAAAAATAAGACAAAAGTAAAGTACAAAAATAGGTAGCTAAAACACTTAGATCTAGAAATAGTAGAAAGTCAGTGATTAAGGAGAAGGCTTTATCTAGTACTACTAGACATAGCACTCCATGATATGCCACTCATGCATATAGGGCTCCTTCATCAAAAAGCAGTGCCTCTGATGAAGAGGTTGTAAATGTACAGGAACAAGATCATGATCGCGATGTATCACAGTTATGCTCTTCCAAAGGTGATGAATCAGAATGTGATACTGATGAGGCAGAGGATACCACTTGGTTTCCCCTGCCCAAAAAGAAAAAAAAACACATACAACAAGCACCACCAGTAACCTCAGGCAGTAGTGGAAATAAATGAATAATCAGCAGGCTTTACCCTGTTTTAGCCACTGGGAATCATTTTCAGATCGTTCTTCCTTGTTTTGCTGGGATGGTTTACATCTCAGTCGTAGGGGTAGTACACTTATGGGGAAAAGTATCACTAAAATCATAAATCATTGTTTAAACTTAAACCAATGGGGGAGAATGGGTCTATTCCCAAGTCTCTGAATACTTGCCAAAATATTATTACAACTAAATGTAAATTCCTAGCTTTGAATGCAAGATCTTTAAACCAACTCAAATTAGCAGAACTCGAAGCCAAATGTAAAACTTTAAATATAGGTGTGGTGGGAGTTACTGAAACTTGGTGGGACGCATCCTCAGTTTGGTTCAGAGAAATTCCAGGTTATAAGTTATATCATAAAATCAGATTAGATAAGCAAGGCAGTGGAGTTTGTATGTACATACAAAATTATATTCCTTCTTTTGAAGTGTGTTCTCCCTTTCCTTTGGAAAGAATATGGGTTAAAATCTTATTGAAGGAGCAGTCCTATACAACTATTGGTAACATCTATTGACCTCCATCTGCAAATTCAGATTACACAACTGGTATGTTTAAAGAAATTACACATTTTTCAGAATCTCAAGATACTGTAATATTTGATGACTTTAACCTCCCTCATATTAACTGGGACTCATTCTCAGGACAGTCCTATGCTGAGAAAGGACTAATAGATGTGGTAGTTAGTACTGGATTACAACAACTTGTTACTGAACCCACTCGAGGTCCTAATATTTTGGATCTATTATTTACTAACATAGTGCAACAAATTAGCAATTTACAAATTTGGGATCCACTTGGGACCAGTGATCATTCATCTATTCATTTTGAAATTCAACAGTTTAAAACTACACAAAGGAAGTTATACTGTACAACAAATTATAATAAAGCAATTTTTCTAAAATCAATGAATACTTACAAAACATAAACTGGGAATCTAATCTTCTTAATTGTACAACACAACAAGCTTGGGGCTTTTTTAAAAACATTGTACATTATTTGGAAAATACCTTTATACCATCTAAGAGGAAATTTAATAATAAAGGAAAAAATTCCCCTTGGTTCAACAAGACAATTAAAAATCAGATTAAAATAAAAATTAAATGTTTTAGGAAACTTAAGAATAGTTCTGTTCCATTTAAAACTACTCTAGTACATAAATACAGACTATCTGTAACAAACTTAAAAAATTCTATTAAATTGGCAAAAAATAAGCTAGAATATAAACTAGCTCACACAAAAGACTGTCACAAATCTCTTTTCTTCTATATAAATAGTAAAAAAGGTGTATCAAGGACCATTGGTCCCATTATAACCAATGGTTCTTCTCTATCTGATATAGAAACCTCAAATCTATTTAATAAGTACTTTTGTTCTGTCTTCTCTCAAAAATAACCTATTAGTACATTTAAAGTTCACCATGTAGATTATCATAGGTTCTATCCAACTGACATTATACAGGCTATCAAAAAACTAAAAAAAAATACTTCTTCGGGCCCAGATGGTATTCATCCATGGTTTCTGATCGAAACCTCTATAAATATTTCTATACCTTTGTCAATTATCTTCAACAAATCCTTACAAGAAAGCATTGTACTAAATGATTGGCATTCTGCAATAGTTACTCCCATATTTAAAACAGGCAATAGAGGTTCTGTGCAGAATTATCATCCAATTAGCCTGACCTCAGTGGCTGGTAAATTAATGGAATGAGTAATGAAGTCTCTAATAGATCAAGATTGTAAAAAATTAGGAATTTATGATTCAAATCAGCATGGGTTTACTCCCAAGTATTCCTGCACCACCAATCTGATATCTTTTTACAATAATGTAAGTACTGTACTAGATGTGGGTATCCCTACTGATGTAATTCTTTTGGACTTTAGTAGAGCTTTTGATAAAGTCTCACATGAAAAACTCATTACTAAAATGAACAATCTAGGTTTGTCACCTGATATTGTCAACTGGACTTTAAACTGGTTGACAAATCATTCTTAGAGAGTCAGAATTAATGATATCTTGTCTGATTTGGGAAGTGTGACAAGTAGTGTACCACAGGGGTCGGTCTTGGGACCAACATTGTTTAATCTCTTTATCAGTAATTTACAAACAGGGCCAAATAACTTCATGGTTAAATTTGTAGATGATACTAAATTGAGGGGGCAAGGTTAATAATCAAGAAAATATTTCTGCATTAAAGAAGGATTTGGAAAAACTAACGCTTTGGGCAAATGAAAATCATATGCAGTTTAATCAAGACAAATGTTTAGTAGTGCATTTCGGTGTAAATGATCCAAAAAACGACATATTATATAAATGGACTACCACTTCACTCATCAAACTGTGAAAAAGATTCAGGGATATATGTTAATAAACTTACATCAAATGATCACTGTGTTAGAACTGCTTGCATGACCAACAGACTTTTGAGGTAAATAAAATGCACTTTTGCTAATCGCACTGAACAATGCCTTATTCCATTGTATAGGGCATACATTAGACCGTATCTAGACTATGGCTCCCCTTTCTGGAATCCAAGCCCAAAAAAAGACATAGCAATTCTTGAACAGGTTCAAAGGAGAGTAACTAGAATGATTCCAAGATTAACAAACTTGGATTATCAGAACAGAATAAAAGCTACTGGTCTCTTCTCTCTTCGAACTAGAAGATTAAGAGGTGATATGCTTATGGTTTTTAATTTAATACATTCACCAGATCTAATGGAAAAATGTGGTCAAACACTCTCCAAAAGGAGACATGTTCCGAGACTGCATAATAAACAGCTTGAAGTAAAAACTTATAAAACTAGTAAAAGGAGAAACTTTTTTCCAATAAAAGCATCCATTCTATGGAACACCTTGTCACAAGAATTGGTAGAGGCAACTAGTGCCACTGTCTTTAAAAACAAATGAGATGTTTGGTTGAGGGATAATAGATAAATAATGTCCCACATAGTATGGGGAACAGTCTCGATGGGCTCTGGCCTTCTTCTGTTCTTTCATGCCAAATAATACCAAGTAATCATGGTAGCTCATCTGGGGACAGCCACAGTGTGCATGAATCAGGGTCAGAAACAATTGCTACTAACATTACTGCAGTTCCTGGCATGATGACAAAATGTTCTACCACAGCTGTATAGAGCTATTTTCATATACAGTAAGTCCCAAAAATGAATGTGTTGCTGTCTACACCTTTTGTCATTGGGAAGTCAGCAGGGGGGAACTGAAGGGCCAGTTCAGGACAACATCACTAAAAAGTATTTGCAAAGAGCACATGCAATCATTTGGCTGGGCAGTAGTCCTGAGCATGGGACAAATATCTCTGCTGAAAATAATCCTACAGACAATAGTGATGGTGAAGAGACTGATAGAACAGGGCAGAAAAAAACACATGTTCGACCTTCACTAACAAAAGTATTTGGGCAAGCTACAGCTTCACCACTGCAATCCCATGGTTTTTGGCCCCCTGCATGAACTTAACAGCAGACAATTCCTGCGATGCTTGAACAAAAAACTGCCTACAGTAGCTCACATCAAGTCACATTAAAAATTAATTAGTTAATAGCTGAATTTATTCCCAATGACCTGCAACCATTTTCTGTGGTGGAGAATGACAGATTTAGAGCCCTTTTAAACTATTTTGCTCCATGTTACAACATACCAAACCATAAATATTTTGTGACTGCGTCTGTTCCCAAAATGCATGAATGTATGCAAAGTAAAATGAAATTGCTTCTTCAAGACACTGAAATTGGTTCTGTGCTCCTGACCACATACATGTTGATGGTTCTCAAACCACTGATTATATGTGCTTTACAGCATATTGGGTGTCACAATTATCTTTAAACACCACCACAAGCAGCAGTGTACAGGAAAGTAGACAAAGAAGGGCAGCTGTTTGCATTAGCATGTTTGGTAAGCATCACACTGCTGACAATATTTTGGAAGACTTGCTGAAAAAATTTACGAGTGATTAGAGCCTCTGGGACTCACTACTGAATCTGTGTTTCAGAGAATGGTGCCAGTATTGTTAGTGCATTGAAAAGTGGTAGTTTTACTCAAATTTCATGCTTTGCACACTCATTAAATCTGTTAGTACTAACTTTCATTTCCTGTGACTACAGTATCGTAACACTAGTGGGAGCTGCAAAGAAAATCTGTGGCCACTTTAGTCACTCTGTAAAATCATGTGGTATCTTGGCTGACCTCCAGAAAAATAAACTGCTTGCCAATACAGCAACTAAAACTAGATGTTCCGACAAGATAGAACTCAATGTTTACATGTGTGAGAGACTTCACACACAAAAGAAGGCAGTCCATGAATATACCATGGAGCACAATGTAGCAGAAGGTGTTGTGCTGAATTCATTCCAGTGGGGCCTCATGGAGAATTTTACATTACTCTTGACTCCCTTTGAGGAAGCAACTCGACAGATGAGAAAAGAGAATTCTACTCTAAGCCAGGTTATTCCCATCATAAATTTATTGAACAAGGAACTCAGGAGGCTGCGTAGAGGTTTTGACCAAAGGGAGACAAATCTGGTGTATCCCTTATGGACTGAATGATACAGCAATTCCAAAATTGCCGAAGACTTCACAATATCCTGACAGACACAAATGGTCTTCTTTCCACTCTTCTTGACCCTCAGTTTAAGTTGTACCAGCTGACTACTTCAGATCTTGGTGACTCTGATCTCGAATACAATAACATGCTGATTTCAGCAATTGAACTTGTATATTAGCCCTCTAAAGCTACTGACAGCCCCCCCAAGCCCTGATCCCCAATGCCAGCTGCCTGCAAATGGCACATCTTGTATAAAGAGAAATAAATATACAAATCCCTAACCCATAATCCCTGGTAGTTTAGTGGCCCCCTAACCCCCCACCTGGCAGTTCCAGACCACCCCACATCCCCCCTACCCAGCCAGTGATTGGCACAGCCCATCTCTCACCACCATGACTAGCTACTGACTGAGTTCCATCTGAGTGCATACTGTATATAGTACAAGCTCAATGAATGAACTGTCATTGTATATGACATTGAGTGTGGAGACATTGTATGTCATTGTCATTTATATATAGTATGTGCTCAGATGGAGCTCAGTTGGCAGTGGGCTGTGGTGGTGAGAGGTGGGCTGTGCCAGTCACCAGCTGTGTGGGTGGTGTGGGGTGGTCTCCCACTGCCAAGTGGGGGGCCACTAGACTACCAGGGATAATGGTGATTTTTTTGTTTTAGTACAGTCTGCAACAGTGCCAGGATGTTGTTTGGGGATCAGGAGTGGGGCTGGGAGGGCTATTACTATTATGGGGCTCAGGAGTTGGGGGGTTGTCCGATAACCCTGAGGGCTTTTGTGTTTACACATTGGGGGACTAGAGGTGGGGGGGGGTCTGATAGCCCTGCGGGAATATTCAGGCTTGGGGACTGGGGCTGGGGGGGCACTTGTGCCCTACTCAACTCTGAATTCAGCTTGTCACATGCCCCTCAGGTACACCCTTCATTTAGTGTACCTTTGAGAATGTCACTAGCAGCAGGACTTAGCCGCGGGGACCCTGCCCCTTATAGAATTGGGTACAGGGTCCTTGGCACAACTGCACCCCTCACATGTTGCAGCTTGCGATATGTGTAGGGGTGCTTTTAGAATCGGGCACAGTCTCAGCAAATTCTCACACTCGTTCAGTGAAGAGTGGCAGGAACATAAAAGCAATGATGACAAACAGCTGCAACAGGTGTCTCCTAATCAGGGTGCTTCCTTGGTGGTGTCTGAAGATGATGGTGATGATCATGTTTAATTTAATGATTTATTTATTTGAATACAGTGGACAAAGGTCAGCAACTTTAACATAAAGATCAAGTAAAAAAAAATTCTTCTTGTGCGGTCATGGTGTATATTACATCATTTGTATTGCTGTATGTTTTTTTTTAATTTAGGAACTCAGGTGAAGTGTACCATGTGGATCCTTGCCATCTTGACAATGGGGAGGGGAGGTGATGGGGCTGGGGACTGGTGCACGGGCTTCATGGCAGGAGTAGGTGGTGGTTGGGGCTAAGCAACTTGACAAAAAAAATCTGCAATTGGGGGGAGGTTAACCAGAAAAAAAAAAAGTAAATTAGGAAACACAAGTGACAAAAAATAACTGTCCAACCAGGCAGGAGTGTGTTCAATGGTTGGGGCCCATGATGCTTGCTATAACACTAAGTAGGCAAGCAAAATAATCACAAATACAAAAAGTAACATCTCAAGTCAAAAGGGCAGGAGGGATAACTAGGGTCCCATCACATATGCTGCTTATGCTGCCTGTCTCCCACTAGAAGGCATGCCAGACTCAGTGAAGGTCTGTCTGCACTCTGCTGTTGTCTTTCTGCTGTTAAATTTGTTGGTATCTCTTTCTCTTTATGACTAACATTTGACACAATGCTTCCTTTCACTGGAAAACCCAAAATGGCCTGCATATACTGGGCTGGATTCACAAATGTCTTGGTGGCTAAGTCCCATACCACAAATCCAGTTACAGACCAAAATCTCAACAGCTGTGGAGATTTCTATTCACATCTGCAGTAGCTGCAGAAGATGTTAGGGCTGGTCCCACCATCTAAAACATTTTTCCACAGCTGCAGGGATTTCCATGGCAACACCACCCTCAAGCTGCTGTAAATCATGGAGCCAGTTGTAAACCAACTCCACTTTTGAGAATACCATAGCTATGGGAGAAACTGCAATTACACAAGTGGCAACCTACATGCGCTGAGTTTTTTCCGCAGTTGTGGGATTTTCAACAGTTTTGTGACTCCATCCCATTGTTTTCTACAGATGTCATGTGGTGGCTGACACACAGGATTGGCAAGAACAACAGTCAATTTATTTTATTGCTGTTGGCTGCTTGATGGCCTTGAAAAATGACAGGAAAATACAGACAGAAATTTTTTTAACAGCGGGATCTAAAAGAACAATACTGATTTCTCATACTTAGATAGTCTAAAATAGGTCTACAATTCATCAGAGTAACTCAGAACCTTTTGGAAAAAAAAAATCAGAGTCAAAATCAGAACGGGGTCACAGCGGACCTGCCCATCCCTAGTTTTGCTCTGCCATCCGTATTTCTTTCTTTCACGCACAACTGCATGCTCATTAGGAGTGTTCACTAATGGTGCCCAACATGAACATGAGGAAGGGCTGTGTTGGGGACAGCCATGCTACATGTTGCTATTTTTATTATGAACATTGTTCAGTTATAGTACCTGACCCCCCCCCCCCGAGTAAACTTAGTTTTTCATTAGATTGTACCATTTTCTAATTAGTGTACTCACACTGTACAGTATATGTCCTAATAAAGTTGGATCAAGAATATATTTAAAATTTTTCTTCTGCACTCAGTGAAGACTGGGATTAAAGTCAGATAGCCCATATTAAAGCAACAACATTTGTTAGTCAACAAAACATTTTATCATAATGAGTTTAGCAAAAATTTATTTCTGGCACCCTTAGATTCATAATCAGCATATTTTTATCTCCTTCAGGTATTACAAAAAAAAACTTCTAGAACTTTTTTGTAAGTAATTACTCAAGTTATTTAAGATGGCCGCCACTCTCAGTATTTAAAAATCTCTTCTATTCAGCATATGTGGCAGTATAGCCTACAGGTTAGAGGAACGAGTTGTGAATGAGCTTAGTGTCAGTGACTCAACAGGTTGCACACTCACCTCTGAGGCTGGAATATCAGAAGGCTGTGGGTTCTATCTCCACTCCAGGCACTTGGGTTAAATCCTAATACTGATACTGTAGTGCAGCATGAGGGGGGTGCTGCACTCCTGAGGTGCCATCTTTCGGATGAGACATTAAAATCAAGGTCCCATCTGCCTGTTCTGGTGGTAGTTCAGGTGAATGTTAAAGACCCCTTCTTAAAATGAGTAGGAGTATTTTTATTTGTAATCACATCAAAGACAAAAACATACATCAACATAAACCAAATATTTACATATTTACAAGGATATCACTTTTGTTTCCTAAGCATAACCTAGGCAACTCTGTACTCTATATAATCTTTTCAAATGTCCTGTATATTCTACTTTAACATCTTAAAGCTTATCATTTAACAGAGTTTCTATTTATATTTAATAAAAATTTCAAAACCCTTCCACCATCTAAACACTTTTTTTGAATACTTTTTTCCCTTATCTGTTGTGTACACAGAATTCATTGCTTTGTGGATTAACATACTGACAGTTTCATATAGCATCATTCTCTGATATACTGACCATTGGCATCTTGCCCACCAGATATAAAATTTTATGCAACATAAAGAAACAGACACAGATATTGTATCATCGTCATATTTTCTGCTTAAGTGTGGGTAATTCACTTACACTAGTCTCTCGTAGTTTAAATTTAACAACCATAAAAAAATTCAATTTTTTGCCAAGTATTCCCGTAGAAGTTTCACTTATAGAAACATATCCTTTGATGGCAGATAAGGACTGTTTGGCCTTCCTAGTCTGCCCATTTCCTTACCTATTGAATAAGCTGCAGATCCAAGTTAACCAACAGCCTACTTCTTTCTACCCCTACCAGAATTGCCTTATGTCTGTCCCATGCATTCTTGAATTCCCCCACTGTTTTTGACCCCACAACCTCCTCAAGAAGGCTGTTCCATGCATCCACCACCCTCTCTGTGAAAAAATGCTTCCTCACATTGCCCCTGAGCCATACCTCCTCTATCTTCAGATTGTGTCCCCTTGTTCTGTCTCATCTCTTTTTCTGAAAGGTGCTACCCTCTTGGACTTTGTTGATTCCCTTGAGGTACTTGAAAGTTTCTATCATGTCCTCCCTCTCTCTCTCCTTTCCTTAAGGGTATACTTATTAAGCTCCTTTAGCCTTTCTTTGTATGGTTTCTGTTGTAGACCCTGCACCATTTTAGTTGCTCTTCTCTGGACTGCCTCCATCCTGTCTATGTCCTTGTGGAGATGGGGTCTCCAGAACTGCACACTGTACTCCAGATGGGGTCTCACCAACTGTCTGTACAGAACAGAGGGATAAAAACTTTCTGTTTTCTACTGGTGATGCCTCTCCCTAAACATTCCAGTATCCCTCAGCCATCCTTATTGCCTTTTCACATTGCTTGCTTACATTTAGATCATCTGATATGACTACCCCCAGGTCCCTTTGCATTTTTATTGTTGTTAATACCTCCCCGCATTGTGTACTCTTCGCCAGGGTTTTTGTTTCACAGGTACATTACTTTGCACTTTTTTGCATTGAATTTAAGCTCCCATACTTTTGACCATTCCTCCAACCTTGCCAAGTTCCTTCTCATCCTTTCCACCCTCCTTGCATATCAACCCTGTTGCAGATCTTTGTGTCATCTGCAAAGAGGCATACTTTTCCTTCCAGTCCCTCTGCAATGTCACTTATAAAGACATTAAAAAGGACCAGACCCAGTACTGAACCCTGCAGTACCCCACTAGTAACCCCCCTTTCTTCAGAGTGGACTCCGTTTACTATTACCCTCTGTGTCTTGTTGTCCAGCCAATTTTTTACTCTAGCTACAACCCTGGGACCCACTCCCAGGCTGGCTAATTTGTTTATTAATCTTTTGTGTGGGACTGTCAAATGCCTTGCTAAAGTCTAGGTAGGCCATGTCCACAGCCCCTTCCTGGTCTACTACTTTGGTCATCCAGTCAAAGAATCAATTAGATTCATCCTTATATGACCTTCCCACTGTGAATCTATGCTGCTTGGGTCCTGTGCCCCACTGGCCTCTAGGTACTCAACAATTCTTTCTTTCAGAAGTGATTCCATCATTTTCCCTACCACTGAGGTCAAGCTAACAGGTCTGTCTTTGCATGCCTCTGCTTTGCTCCCACTTTTGTGAAGGGGAATCACACCCACCCTCCTCCAGTCCTCGGGTACCACACCATCCTCCCATGATTTGTTAAAAAGGGTAGTAAGTGGTGTCACTAGTTCTGCCTTTAGTTCTTTTAGAATTCTGGGGTGAATCCTGTCAGGCCCCATTGCTTTGTCCAACTTCAGTTTTAGGAGTTCTTTTGGAACCCTTTCTTCTGTGAAAGGACTGGTATCAACCCCCTATCCAGAGTGCTTCTATTGATTGGGTTAGGTACCTCCCTCTCCTCCTGTTTTGTGAATACTGAACAGAAGTATTCATTCAGTATCCCTACTTTTTCACTGTCCCTCTCTACCTACCCACTGTCCACTTTATTAAGTCTTACTATCCCTCCCACAGTCTTTCTTCATTCTCTAATGTAAATATAAAATGTTTTATCCCCTTCTTAACTGAGTTAACTATATTTTCTTCAGTTTGGACCTTTTCTATTCTGACTGCCTTCTCCCCTTCCTTCTGATTTAGCTGGTATAGTTCTCTGCCCTGCCCCTTCTGTGTTTCCTTATACTTCCTGAATGCTGTCTTTTTCTTCCTAACCTTTCCCGACACCTCTTTTGAGAACCATAGTGTTTTTTTCTTTCATTTTGATTTGTTTATTTGTGTATATGAACAATTAAATAGGAAATGTGTTATTGTTTCCTCTTGTGCTATGCAAGCTGCATATGGGCAGTTCCTTTCCTCTACAACTTTGTGCTTATAGTTTCCGCTAATATTTAATTTGCCATACATTGTTAGCCAAAGGACTTTCCATATATGGACTGGAATCCTTGCATTTTTTAAGCACCATGAGACCCTGCTACTCAATTCTGGGGGTCAGTTTTTAAATTATGGTTCCTCAGGGTATATTTTGGAAATTACGATATTATACTGTTTTTTTCCAGAGTTCTGACATATCTGGATTTTTGATAGGCCCCATTAATACATTTTCTGTGCTGTAGGTTTAAAGTATCCAGGAATCTGTAAATGGGGAGTTATTTTGGGAGGGGCATCTCCACAATTATGCACATAGGCTGCTAAGTTGTTATGGAGCCATTTGTATTGCAGAGTTTCCATAGAGCCAAGGCCAATTTTTACAGATTGGGCAATGAATAGGGTGTGAAACAATGTTATTGGGTCTGTCATTCTGAGCTCCCCCCATGAGATTTATGTAAATATGTATAACATCTTTTCTCTTTGTTTAGTCTGTTGCCCCACAACATTTGAAAGAAACAACTGTATAGGCATGTTTCAAATGCTACAGGGAGGGGGAAAATCATGGCAATATAAAGCATGCCTAGGATAAAAAAAATGTTTTTTTTAAATGATTTCTTTTGATTTTTGACAGCTTCCAGTTTTTTCATCTCTGCACTTTATTTTCTGTGATTTTTAAGGCTAGCTCCCAGTTGACACTAGGGGTGTTAACGTACCCAAAGGTTATTCCTAAGATTTTGCAAGGGTCTTTAGAAATCTGAATCTCATCTACCTGAACTGGGGGAGGGTTTTCTGGGCAATAAACTGTCCCTTGCTTTTCTGGTGGTTCAGATTTGAATTTGGCACTTCGGCAAATGTGTGCATTTCTTCTAAAAAATGCTGGTATTTCTTTATGGTCAGAAAAAACAGACAGATATCGTCTGCAAAAGCCTGCACTTTTACAGTGTCCCTGGGGTTATTTCCCCTGATTCAAGCCCATGTTTTGCATGATTCTAATTTCTTTAAAAAAGGATCAAGGGAGAAATTATACAGAAGAGGGCTTACAGGGCAGCCCTGCCTTGCTCTAGTTGATATCTTAATACTTCAGGTGATATGCCCTTTTATTAAAGGTTGGATTGATGCTGTAGAGTGTAATAACCTTATCCATCTAATGATTTGTAGGGGGATACCATAATATTTCATGGATGTGAAGAGAAAAGGGTGATGAACCCTATCAAAAGCTTCACACAAATCTAAAGAGAGTATGCATTCTTTTTTCTTTTGAATGAATGCATTTTCTATAATGTCTCTAATAATCACTAGGGCCCCCTGAATCTTACGGTCAGGAAGACCACAGAACTTAGTCAGGGATATTAGTAATTTTGCCATCTATCTATCTTAATCTGTTGTTCAAGATCTGAGATAGGATTTTAAAGTCAGAATTAAAGATGGTTATTGGTCTCCAATTTTTATTAGTTGTCTGTCACCAGTCTTAAAGAGAAATGTTACTATGCCTGACATAAAGAAGGTAGGTATTTCTGGGGATTTCAAAAAATATGAATAAACTGCTTCACAACATGATGCTACTTCTGTCAGAAATGTTTTATATAACTCGTAGGAAGTCCATTATGTCCAGGTGAGGTACCTAATTTAATCTAATCTTGAAGTGTAGGTGAGGGTGAACAAATATTGGAGGTGGCTCTGTAACTGTAAATATTTTAAAAAATTTACATTTGTTTGCTGTTTACCAAATTTCATGAACCAAGTTCTTAGGTCTTCTTCAGTATCCTTCCACCATTCACCAATATTGTCATATAAAAATATGACTGATAATTTGTCTTGCAACAATAATTTTACTTCCCTTTTTACAACTGGATCAGAGAGGCAAGCATAATTTAATTTCCACATATTTGGAAGTTTCCTATTTAAACCATCAAAAAAGGATAGTTTTAGGAGAAGGTGATCGGATAATTCCATGGGGATTATTTCTAGGTGAGGTGGAAACAGCCCTTGGGAAACATGTGAATTCCCTCCTTTATAGGTAAACCCTGGGCCTTTAACCTAATTTTTGTTTTTTACTATCCACTGAATCTGCCAAGGTTATACATTTTTGTAATGAATTTTCATTGCAATAAGTTTTTTCCCTAGAGTGCCATTACCTGGGTCAGAGGTGTCCCAGGTAAAGTCTCTTCCTAATAAAATATTCCCAGAGTAGACCGGATATATCTGTAAGGAGGAGAACAGATCCAGCCTTTCTGCCTTTGTTTGGGGCCCATACACTACAATGATCCTATAAGGGGAAGCATACCATAAGCCTTCTATTATTAGTTGTCTGCCTGGGATTAGATCAATGAGTTTTGAAAGAGAAAAGGAAGTAAAAAGAATGCCTACGCCATCAGCTTTGTCTTGTCTGAAGGACCAGTTGAATGGGCTACATACCCATTCAGATTGGAAGAGATGAGCTTGATCTACGGAGTACATCCAAGTTTCTTGCAATGAACGTAAGTCTACACCTAGTTGATGGCTATATTGAAATGTGGTCTGTCTTTTGGAATGGTTAATAATACTGTGGATAGTCAGAAATGCTAAACAGAAGAGAGTCTGATTATCAGGGAGTTATGTTCAGGGATTCTTTTTCCTTTTTTCTTTTCTTCCCTCTGTATCCTATGGGATCAATGCTGCAGGTAGCATTATCTTGTGAAAGAGCATGGGAGTCAGATTCTACTACTTTCATATCAGAGTCTCCCCAGCTAGTAGAGAAAGGAGCATAAGGGTTATCAGTTTCAATTTTCTGGTCTTCCTTTGGAGTAATGGGGGGATTTTTGGATTGTCTTGTTACCCTTTTGGGTAATGGAGGGTTTGGAACTAGAGGAGGAGGTCCCGGTTCTGTTTTCCATTCTGCTTCCCTGGTGGAATTGGAACTGCAACTGGGGTCAGGAGGTCAGAGATTGTTGCTGTAAGGGTTTTCTTTTTTTCTCCTTTAAAGGGGAAGGTGTTTGTGCTATCTTTTTCTTGTTTACCAGGAGAAGGTGGGCAAGGGGGGGCCTAGGTGGGGATGGGAAGTTTCTTGGGTTGTTCCCATTTCAGGTGAAGAAGCTGTATCCTGTGCCTGCTGAATAAGTAGGTCAGGGCTTATACATGAGGCCTTGTTCTTAGCTGCCCAGGGACACTCCCTAAAGACCTGCCCCATCTCCTCACTTGGTGTCACGTCAAATCAGTGCAAACATTTTAGCGGAAGCATTAGCATGTCGTAATTATAACAAAAACAATTACCGCTAATCACACAAAATGCCGCAAAACCTCTACAGTGCAAAATGATAAACTCTGGACTAGCAGCGTGACACTTTAGTGCATGCAGTAAAAGGTGGGTTTGTCATGAACTGAAGTATAAATATGAAATGTAGTACAATTAAAAAAAAGATTTAATATGTATATGGTGCTTTTATCATGTCAGTAAGGGAAGACAGATTATTTCCATAGATGTAGACTGACACCAGGACCTGCTCGTCGATACAGCACATCCAGATTTGCTAAGGTATGTGTAGGCTATGCACCTTGTGTACTGGTTGTGCGGTAAAAGGACACTTACCTTTATTCTGTGTCTGATATCCACCTTTGCACTCTGTTACCAGCCCCCTCACACCTCAGTTCACCGTAACCACAATATAATTTGGCTAACATCTGTCACTGCTGAATGCTGAAAACATTAATGCTTACCCTGCTTTCAGTGATCAGCACTTTTCTCACAAATTAAACAAGCTGTGCAAGTTCTGATTCTCCACAGTAAAACATGTAACCAGAATATAATCTTTGCCCCCTTCCTGCCCCAGTTCCCGCTGCCCCGTACCAGGTTTCCGGGTTAATCATGATCATAGCACTTTGGAGTTTGCAGTCAGGAATGATCAAAAACCTTTTCCTGAAGGTAAATTCCATTGTTTATTTTTTGTTTGTGATTGTTCATTCTGTCCTCTAATGAGTGGAATGAGGGTGCTAAGCAATGGATCATACTGTATTGTGAGATCTTTACTGTGGCTACTGTGTTCAGCATATTAGTGCAGGGCAAGGAGGGATTCTCTGTCTATCTATTGCATATGCGATGGATAGACAAGTGCTCAATCATATCTGCACTGGATTTCCTTGTGCCTAAATGACCATGCTTAAAATAATCGTGCTGCATTTTCTAGCATGGAATTGACATGGAACCTCCTCACATAGATCACATTTAGTAAGGTTGGCACACTGGAGACTAATGTGCCCTATTTCCCCACAGTTTTCACACCTGGGTTTGTCACATATGCTTGATAAGTGAGTTTTGGATCTGCATTTATAGCAGGCCTGGGGTTGGCCTGCATAAAAACAACCCCCCCATCCCTGACTAAAAGAAAGGAATTTGGGATGTATTCTATTCCCACATCTGTCTGCCACAGCTTACATTTGTATTTCCAATTCCCAGTCCAGAAAAGTTCAGTCTAGTATGGGTTTGGGGGCACTTAGGACCTCACATTTCTGAGTTATCCAGTGTGTGATGTCCTCCACGTGGACCCCCTCATTCCTAAACATTACTGTCTCAAACTTAATTAAGGATTTTATTAGGGGGATCACAAAAAAGGGGGTCCAAAGGAAGGAAAATGTTACTTGATTATGCCTCTCCCAAAATAATTCTAAAGCATAAAGAGAATGAAAGCTTATATCATAATTACATTCACCAGATATATTTATGAAAGCAATTACTTCTCTAGGTGTAAAGTGTAAAGATTCTTTCAGGAGAATTCTCCCTACATAGTGTCTATCTGGTCTATTTTCTAGCCCACCTTTATGTCTAATTCTCACGGCATGCCTTGTTGGGGCAGGCTCTTTTTTGTTTTTTGAAGTTCTGAAAGTAAAGGTTTCTGGTGGTTTGGATCTTCTTGGGCTCTTTCAAATGAGTCTTGGATTGTAGAAGTTGTTGGGTGCACCATTTCATGAAGCGGGGGTGGAGGCAGATCTATGGACTCTGTTTCCTCACTTCGCTTTTGGTCCTATAGATCATTTTTGTTTAAGTCTCTATGCTCTGACCTAGGAGAATTGTTTTCAGAGTTTTGATTTCCAGCCTGGGTGAGCAAGCTGTTTTTTTTGAGGGTTCCATTTGGGTGAGACTAACGGGCTTGGGGCCCAGCTTGGGTCAGGAAGTCACTGGCTGTTTTCTAATCTAGTCCATCTTGCCTCCACTAGGACTTTCTGAGGGGACCATTGTGAAAAAGGGTCCAATTGTACAGAGTTCACTGAAAAGGCTGCTTGAGTAGCTGAAGTGGTAGACAGGGGTTGATTGTTGTATTGCTTAACTGTGTTATTGCAGGTGTATCCTTAGAAGGACCAGGAAAGTTAACAGTAATATTCTTTTTTGCCAATGTCACATCTATTTTTTGTTTGAGATCTTCCCAAATTGCAGTTTTCCCTGCTGGACCGCATGCCATAAAAGAGAACACAGTCAATCCATTTTGGCTTTGCTTATTTGACTGTAGAAGGTTTGGGGTATCAGAGAAACTTGTGACTATTAAGGTATCAGCTGGTAAAACCTTTTCAGTACATTGTTCTGGTACACTAACATCATGGGTGAGTTGTCTCCTTGAAATACTATTAGGATTTACTGGGGTTCTCTCTGATGCAATCTGAGACATTTTAGTTGTATGTTTAATTTTACTCATTTTTCCCTCATTGCCACCCACTAATTCGTTCAGCTCAAGGCACACACCATCTGAGGTGTTTCTGCTGCCAGCTGTTTCAGAGATAGAAGAATAATTAGTTTTTACCTGAAGTGTTGGGTTTTCTGTTTCTTTTGTTTCTGCTGCATCATAGGTTGAGGAATGCTGTTCGACAGTTGAGCCACGCCCAGTAATAGGTGCTCGTGCTGCTTTCAATTTGTTAATATCTTCTTGTAGATTTTTCTTTTTTTAGGACTGTTTTTCCTCATCAAAAATTATTTTAGCCAACATTTGCTCTTTCAGAGAAAGTTCTTTGTTTGAAATGGAGTTGAAAGTCAAATACACCGTTGATACAAAAATATCCTCCATGCCTTCCTTATTGAAATCAGCAAAGGTAGCCTAGTTTTAAACATCATTCTGAGCCTCTGTTACAGGTGATACAAGAGAGGAGGCCTGCTCCCCTGACACAAGAATATCCATCTCCTCCAAGCTCCCACTCTAAGTGGCCATGTTGCTGATGGCCAGCAATTCCCCTACAGGCAAGTAGGGGAATTTTTTACTAAAAACCAAAAACAAATGTTACATTACATACAGTACATATATACACTCCTTATTTTAAACATCTCAAGTTGTTACTTATCCAGTGCAATCTATTCCATTCCATAATTCCTTTCCCCTTTTTTTCCCAAAAGCTTTGCATTCTTCTTGATATACCTTATCCAATTCATATTGTACTTTAAATATCAAATCTTGTATTGTCAGATGTTTACCATGCAATAGCTTCGGACACCTTATTTGCCATAGTGACCATTTTAATACTGCAAATATTACATATATGGTATGTTTATTTCATGTTCTCCATTGTCCTGTCGATTGTCTATATACTAAGATTTAAAATGACATGCTCTTGAAACATTTCATACCCCAGACCTTTGCCAAAGACTCCCAGAAACTTCTTATGAAGCTACACTCAAAAAAAGATGTTTCATTGTTTCTTCCTGTTTACCACAGTTCAACTCTGAACATATTCTTTCTTCTATCTTTTTATGTTTCTGGTTCCCCTTCACATTCAGCTTTCCATGACTGCACATCCACACTGTTTCTCTCATTTTTTTGTGGAATTCTTTTCTCTAATGTTGCTTCCAATATTAAATTCACATCTATATTCTGTTCTACTTTAAAAACTGGTGTTTCATAATAGTTTTCCCGTATTATTTCTTTATATGCTTGCTTCCTAGTCTTCCTTAACATAAAATCTACTGTTATTCCCCTCTGCGCCATGCATTTCCTGCTTATTTCCACGTAATTTGGCAATTCCTTTTTCCCTTTTATGTTTCCTTTCTTTCCTAAGTTATTTAACATAATATGGCTCCAAGTCTTCACTAATGTTGTCCATAAATTTTGTTCCCCTTTTAAAACTGGTACTATGTTTGCATAAAGAAAATGTTTATAAAAAAAAACTACTGGATGTACCATATTCAAATCTCCTTCTGCAACAGGTCTATAGGTGTGTCCTCTCTTTACGGAAGCAAGGTGTCAGGGCGATACCACAAGTCTGACACCCAGACAGCGACAGCCAGAATCCCGACTGCTGCAAGAGCTACCTGCTTCAGCAGCAGACATGCACCCCACAGCAGAAGCACCACCATGCCCACTACGCACTGTGCATCTGGCCCCTGTCCACATGTGGTGCTCTGCATGAACCATATGGGCACCCTGTGTCTGCTTCCCTTGGGCATCCCCAGTCCTGGCATTGCTGTCATGCTGCAAACCCATTGCTCCTGTGGTGCCTACCATTGCTCCCACCCACGACCTGCAGTGTCACTCCACTGTCTGTTGGGTCCATTGTGTCTCAAGGGGGGGCACTGACTGTTAAAGTGCTGTAGCGTCGGTGTTGTGGACTGTCTGATGCCAGTGTGTCCTGTCTGGCTGTGCGCCTCACAGTTCAATGGTGTGTCTGTTGCACTGCCATGTTAGATTCATGGCATTTGGTGTCGGGTTCATTGGGTTTGACTGCGGTGGTATCCGGGTGTTGATGTCCGGGCTGTCAGCATTATTGCCGTCACCATACAGTGGTGCTTCCTCTCTTTACTGGATTCAACCTCGTCCCCAAGAGTAGTTGGAAGAAGAGGCCCAAAACTTTTGTTTGCATTTGTTGTGATATAGGGACTATGTATGCTCTATACAGAAAGCTAGGAATAATTTATTTATTTATTTAGCTTTTGTTGACCGGGTAAGTGCACTAGACAAATCCTGCCTATTTTCAGGCACGACCTGGGGGAAGGGGATACAGATGAATGCCAACTGACCTTGAACTAGATTAAGCTATTGGTGGTATTTTTAGTGAATGAGGGAAATTTGGCCAGGACACTGGTGAAATTCCCCTACTCTTTTCGATAAGTGCCATGGGATCTTTAACATCCACCTGAACTACCACCAATCCAGGCAGATGGGACCTTGGTTTAACGTCTCATCCAAAAGATGGCACCTCAGAAGTGCAGCACCCCTCTCATGCTGCACTACAGTGTCAGTACTGGGATATTAACCCAAGTGCCAGATGTGGGAACTGAACCCACAGCCCTCTGATCTCCCGGCCTCAGAGGCGAGTGTGCTACCTACTGAGCCACTGACACTGCTAATAATAATAATAATAAATGCCCTTAAAAGGTATATTCTTTTTTCTCTAGTCATATTTCATACTTTTGACCTGTTTACCTTTTCTTGTGCTAGTACTAATTTTTCCTCCCAGTCTTCCCTTATCATATCTTCCCCCAGATTTTATAGCAAAACTCTTTATACTACCCTTTATTATCTCTGTGTCCCCTTCTTTCTTATTGCTTGCTTTTCCTAAAAGGTGTATCTTAGTGTTTCCTTTATTTATGGCTATACCTGTGTATTTGTTGCTACCCTTCATTACTCCCTTCATTTTTTCCACTGACCCTTGGTCTTTTACTAGTATTGCAGTCATTAGCATATGCACATGTCTTCTTTAAACACTCATTTTGCCAATCTATTCCTATTATTTTACCATCATTTATTATTACTCTCAAAATATGATCTAAGCAAAAGATGTATAATAATGGACTTTAGGGGCATCCTTGTCTAACTCCATTATATATATATACATTGGAATTTCTAGATGCCCGTTTATCATGGGGCAAACTTGTGCTTCTTTATACAGTGTCTTAGTCAAACCAATAAACTTTTCTGGAAAGTTATAGTTTTCCAATGCATCCCGCATATAGTTATGTTGCACTGCATCGAAAGTAGTCTTTTGGTCCATTGCATATAAATGCCCTTCCAACCTATTTCCTTCCCCTTTGTTCATTATTTCCCTTATATATATAAAATTTTGATTTATGTCTCTTCCTGGAACTGCACATGTTTGTGTTTTCAATATTAATTTGTCTGCAAAAGAGGCCATACTTTTATTTGTTATTTTTTCCAATATTTTATAATCTGCTGTTAGTAAACTTATGGGCCTTCAGTTTCTTATATTTGCTTTATCTCCTTTTTTATGCAAAAATATTGTCATTCCTTTTTTCATACTTTCGGCTAGTTCCCCTCCTTGCAAAATACGATTATATACTTTAGTCAGTATTGGCGAAAGTTTTTCTTCACATTTTTTGTAGAACACATTTGGAATCCTATCAATTCCCGGTGCTGTATTGATGGTTAAAGATTTTATTGCTTCTTTTACTTCACTCTCTTTTATTGGTATTTCTGGTGACTCTGCTTCCTTTTTGTCTAATTTAGATAATTCTGCCTTTTCAAATAAATCTTTTTCCCTATCTGCCTTTGGTTTTTGGAATTTATCCTTCATAAACTCTTGCACAATACTTTTCATAATTCCTGTATCTGTCTGCCTTTCTCCTTTATTGTCCATTAGTTCATATATAACTCTTCCATTTATTCTGTCCTTATTACTATCAAATGGGTTTGTTTGCTATTTTCTCTCCTGTGTGCCACTTGTTTGCTCCATTATCAATGAATTTGCCCTATTATATTGATAATTACTCATTTGTCTTTCAATTTCCTCTATTTGTTTGTGCTTTTCCTTAACCGTTTATTTTGATTGGTAATTAGTTTATACAGTTTTGCCCTTAAATCTAAATATTTCTCATAGTTTGTTTTTTTCTCTATTCTGTGATTCCTTTATCATGAATTGTCTTATATCCCATTTCATATCTTCCCACCTTTCTGTTATTGTGTCATATAATTCAGCTACTGTTTCCCTTGCTTCTAACAGTTCTGCTATTTTTTTTATTGCATTTGTCATCTTGTAAATTTTCCGTATACATTCTCCAAAATCCCTTCCCAAATTTCATGTTTTTTGATAGATCTATTTCCACTTTCACTGCCATGTGATCTGTTGTTTCTATAGGTATTGCCTTGATGTCATTTATTTTTGTTTTTACTGGGATCATCCAAAAATCTATCCTGGTGGGCAATTTCCCTTTGTAAAAGGTGTGCTCACTTTTTTCCCTTTTATTTCATATGCATCCTCTAAACCTGCATTTCTGAAAATTGTTTGTAACATATTTGAATCACAGTAAGTCTTCTCTTCCTTTCTCTCCCAATCTACCTTTGTTAACCTACAGTTGAAATCCCCCCCACCCCATATAATTAGTTTAGATGTGTGCAAGTACGGCTTTATTAAACTCATAACTTTATTCCTTTCTGATTTTGTTTGCGGATTATATATGACAATGATCTCTACCACCTTTTAATTACTGCATCTACTATAAAGGCCCTACCTGGTACTAAGTCCACTATCTTCAAAATTTGTACATCCTTCGTCAAAACGGCCACCCCCACCCCTGAGCACCTTTCCTTTCCTATAATCCACAAGGATGGCCCCACCTCCATTCCTTTTGTGCTAGGTTTAGTTCTGCAATTGTGTGTAGTCTCATGTCCTGACATAAAATTATATCACTTTGTAACTCACTCAGCACCATAAAAGTTATAAACCTCTTATTCATGCATTTTATACTGTTTACATTAATCATAATGCAATTTAAACAGGACATTTTGGATAGAAGAAAAATAAAGTGTCTTTAGTTTTTTCTGCTTTTTTGAGACTTGTGTATCTGTTGTGTCATAATAAGATGATTCTATTTGTTATAATAGTTCTGATCCTGAAGAAATTGTTCCTTTGTACATTGTGGTCCACTCCTTGTATTATAGTAATGTATATCTATTTGACAATTGTATTCCTTCCCTGTCTCTCTTTATTGCTGTGCCTTTTAGTGTTTTAAAGTTTTTTTCTTTGATCTTGTTGCCATTGTATATTTAGCTCCTCCATTTCTATCCGTTTTCCTCATTGGTTTTATCTTTTTGCCCTCTAGTTTCTTCCTTTTCCATCTTTTCTTTTAGATTTTTTTTGCATTGTTCTTCCCCCATTTTGTGTGTGTGTAAGTAATTTGTATTTTGAGGTATGCTTCATTTCCCCCTTTTCCCACTCTTTTCTATCATATCCTTTTCTTTCCATGCTGCTGTGATCACTTTTTCCTGTTTTCCTTTTTCTTTCTTGGTCAATGCTAGGTACACATCTTGCTCCGCTGTTTCTCCTGAATCTGGGTTATTATGTGACGCCCACAGGCAATTCATAAAACTATGTCCATCTTCCTTGCAGAGACTACAAATAACAGTATTCTTACAATCTGCTCCATGGTGCCCCACAGTCCCACATAGTCCACATTTAATTTTTTTGCACACATTACTTAGATACCCTCTTTTACCACACCTATAGCATGCGTGCGGTTGCCCTGCATAGAACACTACCTCTCAATCTCTTCCTAAAAAAACAATTTGGTAGGTGTTGCATTTCCTCCTCCACTTGTTTTAATGTGATCTTGTATTTCCACCCTTCTGTCCATATACACTCTTTATCCAGTATAGGTTCAGGTGGATCATTTACCACACATCTTTGTTTTAACCAAAAAGAAATGCCCGACACATTTACCCCCTCATTCCTAAAAAGTATTGTCACAATTTTTAAAGTTAGTTTAGTTAGTGGGATTAGCATAAAGTATTTCCACAGTGCAATGTTTTTCTTCTGATGGTACAATTTCCAGAACCTATCTGATCCTTCTGGGTGCTTAAAACTTACATCACATTCTGTGTTTCCAGGGACATGAATCAGTGCATATATTTCATAGGGGTAAAATGTAATGCTATTTTTAAGTAGTTGTCTTCTTATAAACAGACAGGGAGGGAGAGAGGGGACATGTTTAAGGCATATAAGTTCCAGGGCAGCATCAATAAAGTGCCCTACTCTGAACTCTTTTTCATCTTTATTTCCCTCCAGTCACAGCCCCATGGAACTCCATCAGGCATCTGAGCCCTTATCCTGCCCACCAGAGACCTCCCTGAATTGGACCTCCTCTCTACCCCCCTCCCTGCAGCAAGCACCCCAGTCTAACCCTCCCATGGTGTGTCACATCCTCCTCCTCTTGGGTGCTCTTATATTCAGACTCTGGCTGTAGGGTAGGGCCTGAGCTGGAGGACCTGGAAGGTCAGTCAGGGATGGCCCAGTGAAAGGCATGGGGGACTGGTGCCATCACCTATCCATTACATTGTTGTTTTCCCTGTTTTTCTTGAGAGCCCTAGAGCTCAGACATGCAATGACATCCAGCTCGACTGGTGCATGCTCCTGTGCACCCCTGAAAGACGTCCACCACAGCTCCAATCCCAGCATCTTGTGGCAGAACACTGCAGTGCCTCCAGCCTCTGCTTGAGGTCACCAGTGCATTGGTTGGTGGATTCCCCCTCCCCAGGGAAGGATAGCAGTCCTGGGGATGCATGATCCGTCACCATCCTGCTGACCCCCAATGACCCAGGCTCATTCCCGAACCCAGGTCACTGGCATGGTGTGAGGTGTGGCATCCAGTGCTTCAACCCTCAGTGCCACTAGGACAGCTACTACTCTGAACTTTTTAACAGGGTTGAAGGCTTAACTACTAGAAGACATGAGTGGAACCTTCGGGGTGGCAACTTTAAGAGGGACCTGAGGAAACACTACTTCACTGAATGGGTCACTTAACCATGGAACAGACTGCTGGCTGAGGTGGTGGGATCAAAGACCATGGCCACTTTCAAGAGGTAGTACGATAGGGCAAGGACCCACATAGGTATACACAGTATGGGAAGTGGGTTGGGGGCTAGGTCCCAGAACCCATAGAAAGTCTGGGGAACCTACGGGCAGACTTGATGGATGTATGGTCTCCTTCTGCCATCATTTTCTATGTTTCTATCTTTCTAAACACATCAGCAACAGTACCAACCCAGCAGAGAAGAAAGAGGACACAGAGAGGGAAAGGGAAGAGGACAAGGAAGAGGCAGAGACTCCTGATAAACTTCAGAATCTTTGAGATGGTCAGCATGTCAGAACAAATGGTGGTCATGAATTTGACACAAAAATCAATTTCAGATGAACAGACTAAAGTACTCTAAAAGGACTTCACATTTGTATTATCAGCCCAGTTAACCCCTTTTAGTTATGCATCAACTTTTGCAAATTTTATAGACAACTTAACATCTTTTTGTGGGTGTCCCCAGAATTTACAATGGAGATAAAATACTGAGAATCAAACTAATCCATCTGCTGACTCACCAGCTGACTCAGCAGACACTACAACTGGTACACATATCTCACTTACTAAGTCACTTCCTGAGACACAGCTGTTATAAAACATCTCATTTCTCACTTTGCAATTTTGCTGTAAATACTTTGCAGCATTAGTTGATAAGGAAATAGAAAAGATGATTAAGGAGTCTAAAAACAAAAAGCATTATTTGAATGTTAGTTATATAAGGAACAGCAAGCACCACAGAGTGTGCCAGAAGATCAATAGCTGGTGATCAAGCCAGTGAATATGGGTGCTGCTATAGTTAGCTGGTGTACAAACAAGTATGAAAATAAGATGGAGAAACAACTTATTAACACCATGTATTACCAGAGGATACCACAAGACCCCACCAAGTTTATTAAAAATAGACCAGATCGCTTAAAGAACAGGAAGTTGAATACCTTAAGGTTGAATCTCAAGTCAGAACCTGCATATATCTATTACTAAACTGCATAAGAATCCAGTACTCCCACTGAATTGACAAACTGCATCCAGCATTGGTTTATCCATGGAGCCTGTTTCACAGTTCATGGACTGCTTTTTCCATCCACTTGTTGCAACCATACCCGCATATTTCATGGACAATAGCGATACAATAAGAGCCCTCTCTGATGTGCAGGTGATAGAGATGACAATTTTGATCACAGTGGATATTGAGGGTTTATACTCCAATATACCTCATGAAGGAGGACTGGAATCCATTCAGCACTACTTCAGCATGAGAGCTGAACCACAAGAGGCATCAACTGACTTCCTTGTGGAAATAACAGACATGGTACTCCACTCCAACTATTTCATGTGCAAGAACAGATTCTGTCTGCAATGCAAAAGCACTGTAATGTGCACCACTTTTGTGCCCATCCTAGTGACTTTGTACATATGTGAGTTTGTGGGAGGAACATTCTGTATGGATTTGTGAACACAGATCAGCAATTCATAACCAGATGATGACAATCTCTATGGCAAGGCACTTTTCTGAGAGGAACCTTGGATCACTGGTGAACTTGAAATTCACTGGGATTGAGAAAATCATTGTTAGATCCTGTTGTGGTGATCTAGCAAAACAATGTTCCCAAAGAAAATGCTGCTGGATCCATACTCTGCAAACAGTGAGCCTCCTTAGTCTCAATGAAGATCTGCCATTGAATGGATTTCTCTTATGCTTTGCCAGTATCCCAGTATTTCTGACTGCTGATATCCCTTACTTGTTATCCTAGTTTTGAGCTCTTGCAAATTTTAAAGAGGCACATCTGTGTTCTATCCTTTTGTATCTTTCTTTCCTTCCAGCCAACTCCACCTCCACCACCATTCCTCCCACCTTGCCTTTCTATTTGTGTTATGTTTGGACTATCCCTCAAAATTAATTTTATAGCATTTAAATACCTGATTCGATCTGTTTTTAATGTTTTTGCATTGTTTACACCTCCTTTCATTGCCTTAGTTATGGAGCTGGTCTCTGACAGCTCAGCATCATAATCATTTGTGAATATGTAAATGTCTTGCTTTTTTATGAAGTCATGGTGTGTGAATCAACCAGCTCTAAAGAGGGTGCTCCACTGAAACACCAGCACTTGTACATGCATGTTGTCTGCCGGCTGCCTGGTTGCCACATCGGTACACTCATGGAGGTGTCAGTGGGTATTTTGCTTTACTGAGTTTCTCACCAGCAGCCCTGTCACTGTAACAGCACTCTGCACTTTTTGCTATGGTTGGATTTACACTCCTATCACTGTACTTTGCACAAGAAAACTTGCAGCTTGCACTCGAGAGGGATAAGCCGTTTGTGTATTATTTTGACAAGCTGTTTACAATGTGTGCATTTGGTCAGTGCCACTAAGGTTGGAAACTTTTGTTTCCTTGCTCTGCACTGTGGTCTTTGTTTTTTTGTGTTCACCTGAATTGTAAAGCCCTTCACCTTGCCTGCCTTCTGCATAACTTTTGTCACCATCACCCATGATTATTTTACTGTCCCGGTGTTGCACTCTCTTGTGGCTTAGTATACTTTTCATACTGAGGAGACCAAAACTGTACACAGTACTCCAGATGGAGCTTCGCTAAGGCTTTGTAATGTGGCAGAATTACTTCCCCTGCTCTGCTTGTCACCTCTTTTTATGCATCCCAGTTTTCTTAATGCCCGCTTGACAGCTGCCATGCACTTCTTGTCCAACTTTAGCCTTTTGTCTATTATGACCTCCAGGCCCTTTTCCTCCTCAGCTGCAACAGGAGGAGTTCTACTCAGTGTGTAAAACCTATCTCTGGTTCTCCTCCCTTTAGTGTAGCATCTTGAATTTGGTTACATTGAATCTGAGGCTCCAGAAGTGAGACACATCACCCAGCTTGTTCAGGTCCTCTTACAACAGAGTTGCAGATGTCAAGGTGGCTGGCCACCTGGGGACCAGTGATCACCATACAGTGTGGTTCAGTATAAGGATGGCTACAAAATCAAACCGAACAAAGATGAGGGTCCTGGACTTCAGAAGGTCAGATTTTAAAAAGATGGGTGAATGCCTCAGGGATGGTCTACCAGGGGTGGGTGACCTGGGTTGGGTGGTGGAACAGTGGGCTACAATAAATGGGAGCATAGTAAAGGCAAAACAACCTCTGTGTCAAACAAGTGAGCAAAAGCAAGAGGAAAAAGAGACCACTATGGTTCTTGAAAGAGGTGGTTGAAAAGGTAAAAGCTAAAAGGGTTGTATTCAGAAGGTATAAAGAGACGCAGAGGAAGGAGGAGGATGGGGAGGTATTTGGGGTAAAAAGAGGGAATCAGGAAAGCAGTATAGAGTGTAAAGGCACAAATTGAAGAGGGAATAGCCCAGGAGGTAATGACAGGGGACAATACATTTTTTAGATATGTAAATGAAAAGAGGAAGACTAGGAGTAGGATTGTAAGGTTAAAAAGGGAAGGGGGACCGTGTAGAAAGGGACCAGGAAAAGGCAGACATCCTGAAAAAATACTTTTGTTCCATGTTCACAGAGGATGGAGAAGGGGAAGGATCACAAAAAAAGTAGCAAAAGCTTTGGAAGGAGGGAAGTGGACACTAGTCCTTTATAGGAGGTGAGAGTCCTGAAGGGGCTTGTTAATCTGAAGGGGGACAAAGCAATGGTGCCAGATGCGGTGCATCTAAGGCTATCCAGGGAGCTCAAAGAAATACTGGCTGCACCTCTGACAGTTCTAATTAACATCTCATGGGAAACGGGAGTGGTTCCAGAAGACTGAAGGAGGGCGAATGTAGTCCCACCAGAAAAAAGTGGGTGCAGGCTGGAAGCTGGCAATTGCAGGCCAGTCAGCCTGACATAAGTGATGGGAAAGTTAATGGAATTTCTGCTAAAGGAAAGGATTGTGGAATATCTTAAATCCAGTAGGTTACGTGGGTTACAAGACCCAAGGTACCATGGTTTCATAGGGGGAGTTCATGTCAAACAAATCTGATAGATTTATTTGACTGGGTGAGCAAGGAACTAAATCAGGGTGGAGTGGTGGAGTGGTGGATGTGGCCTGCCTAAATTTCAGTAAGGCATTCAACACTGTTCCACATAGGAGACTGGTAAGCAAGCTGGGTAGCTTAAGAGTGGGTCCAAAGGTGGTAAACTGGATAAGAAATTAGTTAGGGATAGGCGACAGAGAGTGGTGGTAAACTGAGTTCATTCCAAGGAAGGAGGAGTGACCAGCAGGGTGCTTCAGGAATCAGTGCTAGGACCAGTCTTCTGTAATATCTTTATAAGTTACATTTCAGAGGAGCTAGAAAGAAAGGTCTCACTGTTTGTGGATGACACCAAATTATGCAATAGGGTGGACACTACAGAGGTGGTGAAAAGGATGAGCAGAGACCTAAGAAAACTAGAGGAGTGGTTAAGGGTATGGCAGCTGGGTTTCAAAGTGAAAAAGAGCAAAATGATGCACTTAGGGCAGAGAAACCCAGGAGTGGAGTGCAAAATTGGGTGCAGTGGCACTTATGACCACCACACAGGAAAGAGACCTGGGGGTAATTATATCAGATGACCTAAAGGTGGCCAGGCAGTGCAACAAAGCAGTAGGAAGGGTGCATGGGATGCTGGGGTGCATAAGGAGGGGTATCACCAGCAGAAAGAGGTAGGTTGTGTTGTCTCTGTATAGATCATTGGTAAGACCCCACCTAGAGTAATGTGTCCAGTTCTGGAGACCACATCTCTGCAAGGACGTAGACAGAGTGGAGACAGTCCAGAGGAGCTCAAGTAAAATGGTGCAGGGTCTGCATCAAAAGCCCTAAGAGAAGAGACTAAAGGACCTCAATATGTACACTCTGGAACAGAGGAGGGAGAGGGGGAGATATGATAGGGACCTTTAAATACCTTATGGAGTTAAATAAGGTACAGGAGGGGAGTATTTTTCAGAAGAAAAGGTGCTCGAGAAAAAGGTGACATGCTATAAAGCTGGGGTGGGTGAGTCAGGAGAGATGTGTGGAAGTACAGTACTTCTTCACAGAAAAAGTGGCGGATTCTTGGAACAGCCTTCCAGTGGAGGTGGTGGGGGTTAAAACAGTGGTGGGATTTAAGAATACCTGGGATTGGCCTGGCAGTTTAGCCTAGAGGTTAGAGTAATGAGCTGTGAACAAGCTTGGTACATCCAGCAGACCAGATCTGAGTTTGATTCTCACAACCGCCACTTGCATACTGTGTAACTCTGAGCAAGTCATTTAACCTACCAGTACTCCCAGGTCACCCCTGAAAACAGACACTTGTGCCTAGTGGGCCTTACCCAGTTACCAAAGACTAAAATAAAATAAATAAATAAGCACCAAGGATTCATAGTGAAAAGGAAGGGATAAGGGAGGAAAAGTTGTAGATCAGGCATGGTCTGATGTAGTAGTGTAGGTAGGGAGAAATGGGCAGACTGGATGGGCCAAGCAATCCTTATCTGCTGTCAAATTCTATGTTTCTATGTTTCCTGAAGCTTGCCTCCCTCTGCAATGGAATTGCCTGGTTAGCTTAGTGCCTTCAGTGAACATAAGCAGCCTGTTGCACACCTCAGTTTCCAGATCACTGGTAAGGGGTGAGGAACAGCTGCCCCAGCACCTTTCTCTGAGAGATGTTGTGTAGTACTCTCCACTCAAAGGAATGCTCATCTGCCTCCACTCTCTGCTTCCTGTCCTCAAGCCAGTTAGCAATCTGCCTTGTGTATGGCTCCCAGTTAACAAACTAGTTTGTTGTGCCCAGAAACTTGTCATTCACCACAGTATCCAAGGTCTTGCTGATGTCCAGCAAGACTTCCTCCATGGATTTGCCTCTGTTCACCTTCCAGGGCACCGCTTCAAAGAATGTGATTAAGTTTGTATGTCATGATCTGCTCCATGTAAAGCCATGCTGACGGACAGCAAGAACCTTGACCTCAACCAAGTGCTCCAGTATCCTGTCCATGATAATCGCCTTCAGTATCTTGCCCAGCACTGTTACCTGGCTGATTGAGTATTAGTCACCTAGGATAAACTTTGATCCTTTCTTTTGTTTATGTATTCTTTTTTCCTTTCAGAGGAACAGCTACAATCTCTCTCATTAAGTAACCTCCCAGCCCAGTCAATTGACTCTGTCCTCCAAAGTCCTCCTTACCTGCCCTCTGCTATGCTCAAGTGGTGGGGCCTTCAGGCACCCACTCCCATCTGGATTTCAAATTTGGTGGCCATGGATCCTTCTGTCCTGAGTGAATGGGTGATGCAGGATCCAGCCATACTGTGGTGCCATCATGCTGGACTGGGAGGCATTTTGAGCTCTACTACCTCTCTGAGGTGTAGGATAACTTGCTACACAATCATGCAATAGATATTCATGTAGCATGGCCACACATCTTCCTTACCACAGTCATCCTTGCATTAAATGCACTAGCTGTGGTTCCCCAGGTGGCACAAGGACAGCAAGGGACAGGTGAGACTGTCCCTGAGGAGGCAAGTAAGCTGTTGGACAAGCATTCATCCCACCCCCCCGCCTGCCTGTCTGCAAACATCCATGCTTATTCCTGAACCTGGGTTCCTGGTATCCACTGTTCCAATGTATTGGCACCTTTTCCTCTTCTTGAAGATGGGGCAACATTAGCCAGTTTCCAGTTTTCTGGCACCATACCTGTCCTGATTGACTACTTAAAGATTATTGTGTGTGGCACCACCAAATTGTTCCTTAAGCTTCTCTATGATCCTGGGGTGAATCCTCCCTACCCCTTGGGCATACCTGATCTTATCATTGCCAGATAGTCAGCTACCAGGCTGGCATGATGTCCAATGGCTGCACTGTGGCTACCTCTGATGTTATTGGCTCTCTTAATGAGCACCCCCCCCCGCCAAAGGCCATTTTTAATGGCCCAATCCACTCCTGTGCCTTCCTCCTTCCATTTATGTACTGGGAGAAGGCTTTGATGGTACCTGTTGCTCCTGCTGTTATCCTGATTGCCATCTCTTCCTTAGCTATCTTGAGTCTAGTCTTACAGTCCATCTGTGCTGCACAGTACTCCTCTCTAGCCTGGAATCAATCCATCATTTTCCATTGGTAATGGACTGGTCAGACATTATTTTTGTTCAGAATCAGTTGCCTTAATTTCCTGCTGAGTCAGGGGAGCTGCTTTTTTGGCCCATTTTCCACTATTGTTTATGGGAATGCAGACTTGTTTAGCTGCTTGGAGTTCCTTCCTCAATGGACACTGTGTGTGTCCTGCATTACCAGCCTCATGCAGCCACTCCAGAGCAAACACAAACGTAGCTCAGAGAGAAACCACGGAAAACAAGGGCAATTATGAATACAAGTTACAGCCCATCAGCCCAAGCTCACAAAATGCAAAAAAAAAAACACTACATAGCTTTAGTGCAAATTATGAACCATTATTTTATTGAGCAGACATATTCAAAATTAGCAGTATAAATACAGTGCTATAAAAAAATACCTTAACATTTCATACTATATGTGAGCTTTATCAAAAGTAAAGCAGTATGTCTCACCAGTGTCTTAAATAGTGCCCACTAGCTATCTAGCCACACGTGCAAATTCACAAAGGTGCAGTTATGATTAATTAATACCAATGAAATTATATGACACACCTAATAGTAATTTATAGACATACAATACAAAACTACACTAACAGAATAAAAACAATTGTGCAAATGACATTCATACATAACATAAAGCATACAGAAATAAACAATTATTTCTACACTATGATCTCATGACTGAGGGATAAGCAAAGTTTATTCTGCCACTGAAAGTGCTTAACATGGAGATGAATCTGTATGCTTGTAACTTCCTAATTCTTGTCATTGAATACTTAATGCACAACCACTCCAGACCCTTGGACACCAAGTCCTTTATAATGGCAGTCTGCCTTTTTTAATGTTTCTGGTCATGCTAGCTGAGGTTCATCTAGTTTTCACTGTTGTCAAGGGAAAGTTGACCTGGTTGTGGTCACTGCCTATTTCCAGTTTCTTGAATTTTACACTAGAGAATACCCCATCCCCACTCCTGTGAAAAAGGTAAATTGTTGTTTCACACATTGTACCCTGTTGAATGTACTGCTCTAGAAACAGTTCTTGAGTATTGAAGGAATTCAGCCTCAGCCCTGCTGTTAGACCTTTCAAGATGTCAATCTATGCTTGGGAGATAGATGTTTGCAAGGATTGGCACTGCATTCAATTTGGCTGCTCTTATAATTTATTTGACCAGTTGGGCATCATGCTCCACTTTACTATTTTGGGGCCTGTAGCACACCCCCAGGATAATTCTTTTGCACCCCTTTTAACCTTGTTCAACCAAGATGGACTCTGAATTTTTGGCTCCTTGATTGGCACCTACAGTTTGGCTCCTTGATGTTCTTCTTGTCATCCACTGTTACACTTTTAGTTACAAACAAAGCTACCTTCCCCCTTCCCTGTCAGACCTATCCATTAAGAAAGTTCTGTATCCCTTTAGCCTGTTTTCCCAGTCATTTTCCACCCCTTTCAAAGTCTCTATGAAGGTCAGGCTTTCAAAGTGAATTAGGCCCCTTGTCCTCACTCAGTTCGCTGAGGTTTGCCTGCATGCAAGTTTGGATAGTTGTCCTTCCATGCTTCCTTGACCCCTCAGTGGATCTCTTTTGCTTGTGCTCAAATGCTCTGCTATTCTCAGTGCTGCAGATGTAATTTCTGGGGTTTCTAAGTGCACACAATGTTTCTGCCTATCATTTTCTTTTGAAGCAGTAGGAAAAGCATAACATAACATAACAGAATTATAACATAAAAGTGTAAATTGTTTATTTTGGAAACTCACAAAACAATTAAATGTGTTCCAGTCTCCTGAAACCATGATGTAATGGTATTAATATAAGGTGGGAGGGAGTGGACTACAATACAAACAAAGAATTTCCATACTAAGATACCCTTCCATTTTGTTTAAAAATTAATTTTCATCGGTATCACAGGAGTATGTGAATACCTTTCAGCATCTATTCATATTGTGGGACCACAATATAGTCAGTATTCATTATCTATTGTCATTGTTCATCCCAAACTGATTTTTCCTGTAAATCTGCTGCAAAACACTGTTTGCAGACCCTTCTAGATGGACAGGGCTAGTCCATGGCCAGCACAACAGCCTCAATCAGCTTTCAATTCCACACCCCTTCCAGGTTCTTTACACATTAAATAAAATAAACATTTGGCCTCTGCCAGTCCCTCCTGCCACCAGCCACTGTCTTTTTAACCCCTTTGAATCATGCCCTGGGCCAAAACGAATTAAAAGCTGAGGCCTCCTAAATTGATTTCTGTGATCTCCAACCTCAGTCCATGATGGAGGGTGTGTGTGTGTTGCAAAGTGTTGTGAAGTATCCAGTGGGCAGATAATAAAATGCCAGCAGTTATTCCACGCTAGAACTTGATCTCACCAGACCTCAGAAGCTAAGCAGTCAGCCTGGTCATTAGCTGGTCCTTAGCTGGATGACAGACCTCCAATGAACCCAATGAGCTGCAAGAAGTGGTGTTGAAGGTCTGCAAGGGGCACTTTCCCCTTGGTTGTAAGTAACCATATGGATGCCCAGTTCAACATGCTATTTGGGGGACACTGTACTTTCTTGAGGTGTTGCCTTTCAGATGCAGCATTAAACCAGGGTTCTGTCTGCTTGTTCTGGTGGTTGTTCAGGTGGATGTAAAAAAATCCCATGGCACTTCTGGAAAACAATATGGGAATTTCTTACGTATCCTCCCCAAATGTTCCTTTTCAATCAACCCACCAAAAGAGTAACTTGGCTCAGTATCAATCAATTTGCATCTGTATCCAGCCCAGAGATGAGGATGAACTTAGAACACATTTCCTAGCCATCCTTTCCAGTTAACTAAAACAAAATAAATAAAATAAATGTGTACCATCCTGCCAGCCCTCTAGTCTATACCCAGTACTGTCTTTTTACTTCCCACCCTAGCCTGCCTCCTTGCCCTGTATCCTACTGGCAAAAGGACAATGGCAATGCTATAGTGTCTCCCCATCTCTAATCCATGATGGGGAACATGATAAAATCCCAGCAACTTAGTTAGAATCCCCTACCTGCAGCATCAATTCTGACTGCTTTTATGGTGTACACTGGGTAGTGGTCTACCAAGCATCATTCTAGGAAGACTCTCAAAGCTCACTGGTATATTACGGATCTTTATTTTTGTGAGTTTTTTGGTTTTGTATTTTTATTATTTTGATTGAAAAACAGTTACGAGATGAAAAGTCTGGCAGTACAACATTATGTTAAGAACTCCAAGCTGCAAACCTGAAGTACTGGGTATGAATCCCACAGCCAACACTTGCATACTGTGTAACCATGAGCAAGTCACTTAACTTCCCTGTACTCCCAGGACACACCTGGAAACAATCCTCAGCTGAGTGTGCCTTTTCTGGCCAAAAGTTATGAAAAAAATAAAAGCACAAGGTTAACTTACTCTTTTTCATTGAAAGACTGCAATCAAATCAAATCAAACTTTATTTTAAAGCACCTTTCTAATGAAAGATCAAGGCACTGTACACAAAAACATTTAAAATCCAGATAAACAACAATAAAATGCATTAAAATTTAAATAATTATAACTGTGACTGATGGCAGAACACCAAGTTTCATTTAAGTCAGGAAATGCAAGACTGAATAAATCTGTTTTTAGCGCAGTTTTAAAACTCTTGATGGTCAGGCACTCTCTAATCCGATAATGATCATACTCAACCTAAATTGCAAAATGCAATACTAAATTGAATTATGAATGAGAAGTTTAGGAGTACAGCAACAGAACCTGTACTAAAGGGTTACAGAATTCTAGTGGAAATGACAGAATTTTTGTGTAACTTTTATTTAGTGTAATCATTTATCTTATGTAAAGAGATGATGCAGTGAATGCTTATTTGTTAATAGTTCCAGTGAATTGCTTAAACAACTGTATAGAGCATTAAACTTGTTGTAGTTCTGATACTATTGCTGTACTGTCTGCTAATGACATCTGGGCTGTAACCATCTGATAAGTTTCATACTCCTCCCTTCAAGATAAGATGTTGAAAATCATGTGTGTGTGTGTGTGTGTGTGTGTGTGTGTGTGTGTGTGTGTGTGTGTGTGTTGGGGGGAAGGGTGATTAATTTTTCACACTGGACTGCATAACTGGTTAATAAATGCTTCCCATCCCCTGACTGTGAACTTGCTCTTTCAATTCCTGAAAAACATACTTATTTACATATTCTTCTTCTTGGTTTGTACACAGCATGCTCAGGTAAACTGGCCTAACCAGTCCAACATACAGTGTAAAAGCAAGTTCAAGGTTTAATTAATCAACTGTGAGTCAGAGTTGCTTCAAGAAGGGGGTGCAATACCCCCAGAAAGCAGTGTCAGTGTCCCATGTCAACACTACAGCGAACTGGCACTGTTGTTGCTGTAATGTCGGTCACAGTAAAGTTGTCACCATAGAGACAGCATACCCTTTTATAGAACACACAGAGAGTGGTTACCATTTTTCCAATATCACAAAGTCTGTCAACTAGCTTCACATGCCAAAAAATTAAATAAATTGGATCTGTTATATCAAGATTTATATTTCTTTATGACATTAAAACATTATTAGAGTAAGCTAAAAGTACTATTCTGTAATCTTCAGCTCCTTTATGAGAGTATACCAAACTGCCTGGTATACTTACATGATGCCTAGCTAATTCCTAAAAATCAATCCTTCTGACCCCTCAACAGATCATTTTCTTGCATTTGCTTCTGTTTGAAAAGATGGACAATGCATCCATTAATTGTACTTATCACAAATTCAATGTCATACATTGTATATCAGAGACAAAATGCAGAATAAATCATTACATACATTTTTACATTTTTCATCCATGCTCATCATGGTGATCTCTGAAACACTTTACTCAAGGCTATACTTTGCTCCATCATGTGTGAGAGTTTTTGAGGTCACCACAACTCGTATTAATGAAAACATTAATCAAAAACTACTTTGTTTGCATATCACCTATTTATGTGTAGCTGAAAGATACAGAACGTGCTTCCATTTTGTTTCCCCATCAATGAAACTATTTGTGTCTCTGGACCATCCATCAAAACCTTTAAACATATCACCCATAAATTATAATATCATGCAGTCAGAGTTCCCTTCTCCAACCAGGAAATTTGTCCATCCCTGTCAAACTTCAACTTCAAATAGTATTCACCGTGGCCATTTTGGTATTTTCAAACTATTATGAGAGTGTACAACAGGCTTGCATGCATACAAGCCTTAATTGTCCCTACTACTATCATACATACTGTTGTTGTTTTGTTGACATAAAGATGGAAGAAGGTGTTTGCCCATGGTTATCATACCTTAAATTATTAGTGATAGGATTTCTGCATTTTTAAGGCTGCAGGTAGACTGAGCCTGCAGCCTTCTTGCACCAGCTCTAAAAATGAGCTCCAGATTCAGACCGTGGTACACTTCCTTTGGAGTTTTCAAATGATCCTTCCACATATTTGCAGCTCTTCAATTTAACCCTTGTAGTGCTGCAGACTGAACATCTGTCCAGAGCGCAATCAAATAGATTCATTGTATTTCTTTCAGCAGCCTAGGGATTAAGAAACAAATGTTCTGGCAGCTCTCCTCCCCAACCTTGTAGTGCTTCAGTGAGTACAAGAAACACATATTTTCTTTTGAATCTAACATGGTAAATAACATTTTAGAGCTAATGCAAGATGGCTTCATACAGCCATCTTGCTGTCTGTAGCTGGAAAAATGGAGGACCATGACACACATTTTTGGAGTTTTCAGTGTATCCTTCTCCAACTTGCCAGTTAAATAAAATACTCTCTTGTGTCTGTTGAGTAGACCAATTCCAACACTTGCAATGTGACTTGCTATCTTTGGACACTAATCTTTTACTGACATGACTGTCAACAGATAACAGCATCTAACTACAGAGTAGTTTCAAACTACAGTCTGGTCACCTCTCCCAATGTGTGTGTGTGTGTGTGTGTGTGTGTGTGTGTGTGTGGCAATAATGTACAGTATTTCCTCTGAAGAGCTGATTTATGTTAACCCTTTCTGGATCTAATTAGTGGCACTGGAACTCTCATGGTTTTATACTTGTAGGAAGGGTAAATAAATGCTAGGCAGCTAATGTTTTAGGGGTTTTCAGAGGTTGCAAGGGAACTTCTAGGGAATTACAAAGAATGAAAGTGGTGTCAAGTGCAGGGTTTCCAGATTGAACAAAGCATTTCCCTGTAGGTCACCCTCCTTTTCCCTGTATTTTCCATTTAAAACTGGGAAAAACTCCTGTACATTTTCCTGTATGCTCAAATCAATACATGTACACAACTGATTTCATTATGCCTGTCAGTAAAATCACTATAACAAATGATAAGGTTGTTTTTATTTATTTTAAATGGTAAAACTCACCTGCAACATATCACAGAGGCTCTGGAAAAATGTTGGAATCTCTCAGGCTTTGCTCTCATTGTTCACATGTTTCCAGAACCTCTTGATGGTATTATAGTATTGTTACAATGTACTGACACAGCTGGATAGCCTGGCTGAGATGCAGTATGTCATATTCAGTGAGGTCATACTTTTAACCATTTTGGCAATATACTGACACAGGGTAGCTTTGATGAGATGCAGGATCTCATTTTCAGAGGGGTCCTAATTTTACCCATTTCTACAATGTACTGATACAGGTTATCTTGGCTGAGATGCAGTATCTCATTTTCAGTGGGGTCTTCCTGTTACCAGTGCTGACTTAAACTATGCATACGTGAGTGTGGTGCATATGTAATCATGTCAGTGCTGCCATGTTACGTCTGACTATGGGGCAAACTGTGCATGCATGCATGAGTATCATGCATGCACAGTTCTGTAATCACAGCAGTATCAGTTACATCTGACTCTGGTGCAGCAAGAGCACCACATATTCTTTTCAACACTATTGCCACTCCTAAAAGCTCTCCACAGCCATATTGGCTCAGTGCTGGCAAAAGCTAAGGGATGGGCAACACAGGGGGTCACTGTACTGTCTTCATAGCCACAGTCTCTATTGGCAGGTCATTTTAGAAGGCCATCACCTTCTGGGATAAAATATGCTTCCTAATTTTACTCCTAAACTTGCCATCTGTGACCTTCAGAACATGTCCCTGTGTCCTGCTGGAGAACATATCCATATGTTCAGTTCTGTCAATATCCCTGAGAATGGAAAGACTGAGCTCATGAACCATCTCAGCCTGCTGTTCCCCAGGGACAAGAAAAAGGATGAGGAGCATTCACTTATGCAGAAAGCACCAGGACCACAAAAATATAATTATAAGTAAAAAATTATCTGATAATGCCTGGCAGGGGCTAGGAGAAGCATTAGTTTCAGAGCAGCTCAGCTGTCACTTTTTTATGCTCACTATGTGTGGGTACACTATGCATTTTCATTAAATAAAGAACTCTGAATAATATTTTTGCAGTCCTGGTGCTTTCTGCATATGTGGGTGCTCCTCATCCTTTTGCTTGTTTCAGTTTTTTCATTGTCCCACAGTACCCCACAGTACCTCGCTGCCGCACTACTCAAGAGCAACGTTCCTTCAAATCGAGAGCCTCAAGTTGGTTTAATTTGCTTCCACCAGAAATTACCAACCTTACCACCCTAGACACTTTTAAGTGCAATCTTTGCCAGCACCTCATTACCAGGGCTTCCTGTGATTGCTTCTCATAATTTTGCACAGTCCTACTGCCCCCTTGCCTCACCTTTGTCACCTGATCTTCCCCCTCACACTTTTCCACCCTTTCTCTCTTTTTGCTTGTTCCTAGTTTTCCTCCCGTTTCTGTTTACATCTTCATCTCCTTCCCCATCTCCACATTTACTACCAGTCCCCCTGCTTCTAACTCCCTGCTCTCATTTCCAGGCCATTTTCCCCTACTTCACCACCCCCTCCTCAACTTTTGCCCCATACCTTTGGCCCCCTCTTCCTCTCCCACATCCCTACCCTCACTTCCCCCTCTGACAATGCTCTCTGAGCCACTCTCCCCCTCCTACCTGTACCCTACTACTCTTTTTTCTCCTGATCACCAGCCTATTTTCTCACCTCTGCTCCTCCTACTCTAGTCTTGACTCCCTGCATTATAGTGTATTATACCATGTCATGTAAATGGCAACTACGTTATCAGACAAAGCCTTTGGCTGCTCAACATTGTTCACACTATACCATGTTTTGTTACTTTATGTATCCTGTTTTTATTTTGTCTTTGATTGTACCCTACTTGTCTGTTTCTGATGTGGAACCTTTGTAAAAGAGCATTGGCTCAAAGGTGTACTCTGAATTCTTGATAAATAAATAAAAAGAAAAACAATTGCTGAGCACCATATTACTTGTCCCGCTGCTCCGAATACATTTTGCTTCGTTCCACAGGGAGAAGATGGTAACAACTACTAGTAAACATAAATGTGGATATTAGCTGTTAAATCCTTCCAGGTATTCCTGTTTTGAAAATGCAGCTTCCCCTTAATAGTGGTATCTAAACGGAAAGGCCACCAGCAAATTTATTTTTATTTTTAGTACTAAACACATTCTTTTTATTGCCACAGTAACTGGAGGAAACTGATAGAGGGAAGCTTACAAAGGATGTCAGATGGCATTTTATGCGACTGTGTAAATATGCAGAACTAAAAAATGCTACATAAATTCACTGCCACTAAGCAAGTGGTAGATGTGGAGGGCATTTGTCAACACAAAAAGGGGGCTTGGTTTGCACTCAGAGAGGAGTAAGAAGGTAAGTTTTCCTACTTGGGACAGTGACCCACTGGGTGTAAAAAGTTGTGGTTATTGAAAATATGAAGGATCAAAATGGTCTACATAGCCCATTTTGTTAAAGCAACAGTTTTGTCATCAAAGAAGAAAAAAGGTGAGTCAGAATTGACAACCATCTGATTTTTCTCACAATCCCCCACTCAAAAATGAATATGGACACAATTTAACTTGCTGCAATATAAGACCACACCAAATAATTCAGCATTTATGCCAAGCTGGTGTTTCTCAGCTTGACATATGTGTTGCATTCTTTCAGCAGTATCTTTGTGGAGTATAACACCACAATACATTTTCTTTATCTTATCCTCACTTCCATCTGAATGCACCCTAACCCCCTTTCTGCCCTGATAGCATGATATTTAGGGTTTGATTAAGTAAAGCTGTATCCAAATTTCCTCCCTGTGGACCAAGTTAAACTTTTTCAATGCCAAAAAGAAAAAAGTCTAGCAATGCATTCCCTGGCTTTGAATAAATTTAATATGGGGTGATATTATACTTTGCACATTCTTGTGTTCTATGATTCTAATATGTTCATCTATTAAAACAGCAGTGCAACAATCTGGTGAACATTTTGACCTATACTTTTTTATGCTATTTTAGGTTGCCACTTACCTTCTGACTTGTGTATATCCTTCTTTCCACAATTTGAGTCTGCCTTAGTATTTTTTTCATGGCTGAAATAATAAAAGGATCACTCCTTTTAACCCTTGATGTACCATGGATGGATATGTCAGTCCAAAATTCCTATATGTTCTAACTCTTTTGGCAGCCTAAGGGTGTGGACCAGGTCTTCAACAGTATTTTCAGCTGTTTTTGTCCATCTGTTGTTTATATATCACTTCTGTTGTGACTAAAATTAACTATTATGCAGCAAGCAGTACTCGCTGACCTTACAGAACAATAGTTGCTCAAAATCAGCTACAAATACTGATGAATACCTGGTCCAAGCCATATTAAAAGGAGTGTTCCTTTTATTATTTCAGACATGAAAAAAATACTCAAGTAGACTCAAATTGTGGAAAGAAGAGTATCATACAATTCAGGAGGTAAGTGGCAATCTAAAACAGCATAAAAAAGTGTACAGTAGGTCAAAATTTTCACCAGATTGTTGCACTGCTGCTTTAAGTTATGAAGCTATGTTGAATTTCGAAAATGTGGGCTCATAACTTTGGTAATATTCAGTATTTTTACCACAGAATTTTAACATAGCCATTTTGGTACAGTGACTCATTAATGTGACAGCTGATATTTTTTAACTCCTGCCCAAAATGTATGTTTGCAGCCCAAAAGTTGATTTTGCAGTCCCTGCATGATATCACCTTTAGGCCAGGAGTGGAACATTTTCTCTGTCCTTCTTTATGAGGCAGGTTCATCATAAGGCTGTGTTGAAAATTAGGTGTAAAAATATACAAAAAAAAAAAATTCAATATTTTTAACCTAGGGTCCCCTTCTGCATCCCTATCAGCTCTGGCCAGAGTTTGTTCCCCAGATAGCAGTATGCCCAGACTAGGATTACAACTTTTTTGTTTGTTAGTTTCATATGCTTGTTTTAAAAGTGCATTCCTGTGCACCCTCTGAGTACAAAAGTACTTTCTCATGTTTCATCTAAGTGACATTCCTTTTAGTGCCTTACTATGTCCTCTGGTGGTGCTATCATTATTTTATCTTATCAACCAAATCTGTTCAAGTTGGAGAGTATCTTAAAAGAGTCAGAACAAAAAAGATAAGTATCCTCTTATCCTTCTTCTTGGCAGACTTAAGAAGTCAAGTTCCAGTAATCACTTATCATATGATATACTGTCCATTCCCATAATTATCCTTGTTGCCCTCCTCTGGATTTCCTTTGGACCATCCCCTTCTCTGTACATGCTGGTGGACCAGAATTTTAAACAGTAGTCAATGTTAAGGTGTACATCAAGAGGTAGCATCACCTCTCTTCTCCTGCTTAAAGAACACCTACCATAAGAGAAATTATATGATTAGCCCTTTTGAGAATGGTATTGCAGTGTTTACCAGGTTTAAAATCTTAGGTTATTCCTATGCCAAGATCCTTTTCTGATTGATTTTTTTTTATTTCACCTCGTTGATGGTGTAGTTGTGCTGTTTGTTAAATATACCAAAATGCATAACTACACATTTCTCTGCATTTAGTGACATTATATTCTGTTTTTTCCATTCTAAGATCTTATCTAGATCATTCTGAAGAATGTGTATGCTTTCTCAACTGTACTCTCACCTCAGACTTTATTGTTATCTGAAATCATAATTAGTCAACTTTTGGCTCCCTTGTTCATATCACTAACAACTATTTTGAAAAGAATTGGACCTAAAACTAAACCTAATGGCACACCAGTTGTCATTTGTATTTGATTTGATTTGTATCAGTCAGCCAGTTATTCATTTTATTAATATCATGTTTAGAGATATATCTTTCAATTTCCTTATTAGCATGTGGGGAGACAGTATCAAAAGGATGTCAAGCAATCAGTAGGGGTGTGGCAGATCTAGGCTAAACTTCATAAAAATGGACTGTTGAACCCTGTCCTGTCTTCTTTTTCTTCCACTTTAAAACTTCTGTTGCAACAGTGCCCTCTTATCTCTTCTACTTTTAAATACTTTTTTTCTATTATCCTAGGTAGGCCACCTAGGATGAAACTGTACTATCTGCTTCTCTACTTCATTTCTATTCTCTAGCTCTGTATAAAACTTTTACTTTTGGTTCATACCCCCAACTCCTAGGTGCAAGGAGTTAGTAAAACTCATGCTGTGCAGTATGAAAAGAGGATTATGTCCTCGGACATAATAAAGTAATGAAGACTACCAAATAAGTCTTCTTGTTTCTGAGTTAAAGCAAATGAATGCATAAACATCTTCTGGTTAAATAAGGTAGGATCCTGGAGGCATGTTAGAGGCGCCCCTGTCTTAAAGCAGCATGCAAACATTAAACAGAAGGAAAAGCAAAGCATGCAAAATGAACATTAGAAGCATGAGGACTTGCAGAAAAAAGGGGTAACACTATAAAATGGAATTCAGTTTACCTCTCTGTAATAATGTAGACCCAGAATTAAAGCAGCTTGCATTTGTTTAAAGGAAAACTATTTTGTTTTAACAAGTGACTCAGGTTTAACCAGGTAGAAATCCATACCTGGTTGCTAAGGAAATAAACAGCACTACTTTCTCTTGCTTGTCTCTAAACATGAACTATAATACGGATTCTTTGTAAGACAGGAGACCCACATTGCATGTATACACTTCCAAGCAGTATATAAAGAAAGCAAGTTGAATTTAGTTCTTTAAAAATGACAAGGACTTGCAGAAAGGAGGGGAAAAAATAAAACTAGATTATTTAGACCCCTGTATTACTGTGTGCCCTGTAGTGAAGCAGCAATGATTTCTGAGCAAAATAATGCTTTGAAAACTAAGGTTTGACCAGGTAGAAATGCTTACCTGGTCGCTCAGGAAAATAGAAGGCCTCCTCCTTTTCTGAGCTGCTGACCTTTGAATAGGTATTCCTAAGGGATCAGCACCCTCTACTGTCCCCTGTTTACGTGTTCACCTAATAAGCCCCTGTCACTCAGATGGTTACTAAGCATATTACCGTTGGGTAGCTAGGTATTTAACAGTCTAATTAACCCTGAAATAGGAATACAAGTTTTGTTTATCAGCCTGCTGTATAAATGCGAACAGTAAGAGAATGGTATTTATCTAAGTAATAGTTTTAGGTCACATTTAGATACCTAACCTATTCTAAAGCATTGTATTTGTGTTAAGTGTGTTAAGGCTCTAGTCAGGTGATCTTGTCCAGGGAGTATAAATACCTCCCAGATTTGTTCTTTAGGCAGATGAGCCTTGGAAGTGAGACAGGGAGGTCTTCAGTGAGAGTAATATAAATACAGAAGTAAGCAGACCATAGCTATTTGGTGGTCTTTGACTGTGTACTGGAAACTGCAAGAAACCACTGAGGGAAAAAGTGGTCATTGACATTGCAACTTACTTTTCTTTATTTTTGATTGTTTTTGGTTTTCTGACTTTTTGTAAATAAATGTTACATTCCTTTGTGTTTTTAATCCTGAAATATTGCCTTGTCTGAATTATTTCCCACACCCTGTGACAAGGGGAATTGTAAAGATGACAGAAGGAAGCATAGTAACTGGGTTGGACAAACAGAAGGCAGCTGTACGTAATGACTACTACTCTTCTGTAAATACTGTGGAGGATATCAGGTCTGTCAGAAAATGGCATATAGGGTGCTGCTAGGGGGGATCCCAGATCAGAGAAAGTTATTATTATAGGGGAAAGAGTCAGAAAAATGCTTACAGCCCTGAAAGCAGATAAAGCACAGGGCCAGATGCACTACACCCAAAATTGCTCAGAGAACTAACATCAGAACTGGCTGAACTCCTGGGAGGGATATTTAACTCACCACAGTCAGGATTAGTTCCAAAAGATTGGAGTGTAACAGATATAGTTATGCTTCATGAGGGAGGCAATAAGGAGCAAACAGGTAACTACAGGCCAATTAGTCTTACCTCCACTGTGAGAAAATTGATAGAGACACTAGCCAAGGGGAATCTAGTGGACTACCTGGAGAGAAGTGGACTCCAGGATAGTAAGCTACAGAGGTGGGGAGGTCTTGTCAGACCAATCTAATAGTATTCTTTGATTGGGTAACTAGGGCTTTTTATAAGGGACAATGAGTGGACTTACTATACTTTGATACAAGCAAGACATTCAACTTGGTGCCACATAGAAGTTTGCTGAAGAAATTAGAGGACCTAGGTGCAGTGGAGGATCTGAAAGGATAGGTGGGAAGTTGTTTAAGGGAGATACAGCAGAGGGTGGTGGTATACATGGCCATGCCAGGGGGGAGAAAGATCACAAGCAGGTTCCACGATGGGCTGTCCAGGGACCAGTCCTTTTCAATATGCTTATAAGTGACATAGGAGAAGGAAAACAGGGCAGGTTGTGTCCCTTCACAGATGTCATTGAGCTCCGTGGTGGAGTAGACACTAAGGAGGTGATAAGAGAGATGGTCAAGTACCTGTAAATGTTAAAAAGATGGTCCAAGAGGAGTCATGTGATGAGCTCTGCCTAATTAGTAGCCTTCCTCAGAGCTCTGGGGTCTATCCTTTAAAACTTGGCAATATAAGGGCAGATTCATAAAACTCATTAACCAGCAAGACAGATTTCATTTGGAGAATAAATACAGGAATGAAATCTCTAAAGATTTCAGCAATGAGTGGCTCAGAACACTCACAAATGGAGTTTGCAAATTCATCTATCTCGCCACGAACCACTCAACCTACTAAATGGCAGAAACCAGACTCACCACTTACTTCTCCAGACTTGGCAGCTAAATCGGACATAGTGGTAGACAAATAGGACTTATTTTTTGCAGAACTGGCATCGATGAAGCTGGCCCTGTGTAACCTGGTAGATGACTTTCGGGACTATAAGCCCACTTTGGACAGCATAACTAGATGGGTTTCGGATGTGGAAGCCTGCATTAGTTCAGTGGAGAACAAACAGGTTAAAGACATGGAGGAAATCATAGAACTCTACAAAAAATTTGGGAAACTAGAGGATCACTTAGAAGATCAGGAGAGCAGACTTCAGCGGAACAGCTTAGTTATAGTGGGTATTCCAGAACATGCCAAAGGCTCCAACATTATTGCCTTCATATAAAAGCTACTTGCAGACTTGGTTGGACCCCCTCCTCAATAAGTCCTATATACACCTCGGACTTTGCTCACCGTTCTATCAAACTGAATCAGAATTGAAGGGATAAACCGAGAGTCAGCGAAGTGCACCAGCTTACAGGATAAGGCTCACATTCAGTCCTAAGCCCGCATTAAAAAGACTGCACTGGAGAGGACAGAGGGTTCATCCGTATAGTGATGTCACACCAGCAGTAAGAGATAAGCAAAGAGAGCACCATGATGTACAGAAACAGCAGCAACAGGCTCACATCCCCTTCAGAATGCTGCACCCAGCTCACCTGGTGATTACCTTACCCACAGGTCCTCACAAATTCCCTGATGCAGATTTAGCATGCGAAGAGCTACCCAAATTTTTACCGAAAGTGTTTCCATCCCAAACACATCGAGCAGGAGGCACCTCAAGCAACACAGAAACATAGAAACTGTTGACAGATAAGGACTGCTAGGCCCATCCAGTTTGCCCGTAGGCCCTATACATTGTATGTGGCAACGATATATAGTTTCCAGGATGGTGAGTTTACAAAAAACTTCTCTGTTCTTTTCCTGATCTGTCCTGTTTGCTTCTCTCCCTCCTTTCCAACCCTGTACCTTCCTATGAACACAGCCTGCTATACGGGAACAGGCAATGAACCATCATCTCCCCCCACCATGATGCAGCCATGGGAAATGTGATCCAGAAGTCAATTAGAAGTTGGGATGCTTGTTGCTGGAGGCAGATGAATCCTTGCTTCATCCACTGCTGCCGCTGCTTGGTGACCCAGGGATGATCATTGATAGAGCTGTTCAATCAAAATTCTATGTGATACCTTGTAAAAAGCCTGGGCAAAGTCCAAGTACATCACATCCACTGGTATGCCACAATCCAGAGCTACACTAACCAGTTAAAAAAAGGAAATCAGGTTTGTAAGGCAGGATCTTCCCTTCATAAAACCATGTTGTGATGTATTCTCACACAGCATAGGGCCAACCATAGATTAGTTGACAAAGAGAAGCCCTAGTTAGTATAATGCCTACTAGACTGAATAATCCTGGGTCACGCAGGTCAGCAAAACATGTAGCAATAGGGATCACAGGACTTAGCTGTTGGTGGTAGACACCAGAGAGACAAGCATGAGTGGGGGGAGATGCCTGAATGCCATGATAGGTACTCTGTGGCAAGACACCAGGCATTCAATTGGGGAAAGAGGGGGTAAGTACTATCTGTATTCTCAACCTGGGGACTTTATGAGCCATACTAGGGATTGAGATATCAAATAGGATGAAGCCACTAAACCTCCAGAATCTGTCATTATCAAGCATAACTTGTGTTTCCCTTTAAGTTACTTGACAGCAACAGCACATAGAAAACATAGAAACATAGAATTTGATGGCAGATAAGGACTGCTTGGCCCACCCAGTCTGCCCATTTCCCTAGCTACTGGATAAGCTGCAGATCCTAGTTAACCAGCAGCCTACTTCTTCCTACCCCCACGCCCTAGAATGGCCTTATGACTGTCCCATGCATGCTTGAATTCCACCACTGATTTTGACTCTACAACCTCCTCCGGAAGGCCGTTCCATGCATCCACAACCCTCTCTGTGAAAAAGTACTTCCTAAAATTACCTCTGAGACGCCCCCCCATCTTTAAATTGTGCCCTCTTGTTCTTGCACACCTCTTTTTTTGAAAGATGCTACCCTCTTGGACTTTGTTGATTCCCTTGAGGTACTTGAACGTTTCTATCATGTCCCCCCTCTCCCTCCTTTCCTCAAGGCTATATATATTAAGCTCCTTTCGTCTCTCTTCATATGTCTTCCGTGCAGACCCTGCACCATTTTAGTTGTCTCCTCTGGACAGCTTCCATCCTGTCTATGTCTTTGTGGAGATTGGGTCTCCAGAACTGCACACAGTACTCCAGATGGGGTCTCACCAGCTGTCTGTACAGAGGATAATAACTTCCTGTTTTCTACTGGTGATGCCTCTCCCTATGCATCCCAGCATCCCCCAGCCCTCTTGTTGCCCTCTCACATTGCTTGCCCACCTTTAGGTCATCTGATATGACTACCCCCAGGTCCCTTTCCATTTTTGTTGTTGTTAATATCCCCCATTGTGTACTCTTCCTGGGATTTTGTTACCCAGGTGCATTACCTTACACTTCTTAGCATTGAATCTAAGCTGCCACACATTTGACCATTCCTCTAACCTTGCCAAGTCCCTTCTCATCCTTTCCACCCCACCCTGTGCATCAACTCTGTTGCAGACCTTTGTATCATCTGCAAAGAGACATACTTTTTCTTCCAGTCCCTCTGCAATGTCGCTTATAAAGACATTGAAGAGGACCGGTCCTAATACTGAACCCTGCGGTACCCCACTAGTAACCCTCCTTTCTTCTGAATGGACTCCATTTACTATTACTCTCTGTGTCCTATTCTCCAGCCAATTCTTTACCCAGGCTGTCATCTTGGGACCCACTCCCAGGCTGGCTAACTTGTATATTAATCTTTTGTGTGGGACTGTGTCAAATGCCTTGCTAAAGTCTAGGTAGGCCATGTCCACAGCCCCTCCCTGATCTACTACTTTGGTCACCCAGTCAAAGAAATCTATCAGATTTGTCTGACATGACCTTCCCACTGTGAATCCATGCTGCCTAGGGTCCTGTGCCCCTCTGGCCTGTAGATACTCGATAATTCTTTCCTTCAGAAGTGAGTCCATCATTTTCCCTATCACTGAGGTTAAACTAACAGGTCTGTAGTTTCCTGCTTCTGCCTTGCTCCCACTTTTGTGAAGGGGAATCACATCTGCCCTCCTCCAGTCCTCGGTATCCACCCCATCCTCCCATGATTTGTTAAAAAGGGTAGTCAGTGGTGTCACTAGTTCTACCCTTAGTTCTTTTGGAATTCTGGGATGAATCCCATCAGGTACCCCATTGCTTTGTCCACCTTCAGTTTTAAGAGTTCTTTCAGAACCCTTTCTTCTGTAAATGAGCTGGTATCAACTTCTGCATCCAGAGTGTTTCTACTGTTTGTTTTAGGTACCTCCCCCTCTTCATTTGTAAATACGGAGCAAAAATATTTGTTTAGTATCTCTGCCTTTTCACAGTCTCCTCTGCCCACCCTCCCTCCCTTTATTAAGCCTCACTATCCCTCCCTTGGTCTTCCTTCACTCCTGATGTACCTATAAAGGTTTATCCCCTTCTTAACTGAGTTGGCTATCTTTTCCTCGGTTTGGGCCTTTGCTATTCTGACTGCCTTCCCAGCCTCCTTTTGCTTTAACTGATACAGTTCTCTGTCCTGCTCCTTCTGCGATTCCTTGTACTTCCTGAATGCTTTCTTTTTCTCTTGAACCTTCACTGCCACTTCCTTTGAGAACCATAGTGGTTTCTTACATCATTTTGTTTTGTTTATTTGCTTCACACAAAGGCTCATTACCTCTGTGATGGCATTTTTTATTATTCCCCATTGTTCTTCCACCCCTCCTTCCTGCCCATTTGCTAGTGCATTCCTTAGGCACTCACCCATTTTGGCAAAGTCAGCCCTCCTAAAGTCCAGTACTTTTGCACCATGGACAGAGGGTTTTTGCAATCATGGGAGCATGTTGCAGACCGTGTATCACTGGGATTCACCTTCTCCAGCCACCCAACCCGCCAATTCCGAACGGGGGTCTGGCCAGAAGTGGCCCCAAGTAGGGTTCATGATAATTATGCATGTATTAACTACTAGCTTAGTCACAGTTTTGGTAGTCTTAGTATTCATAGTGTCAGAGCTTAGTGGGAACTTTATTGTGATGTATTTTGCTGCTAGGCAACAGTCCTCAACTGAGTATTGTTGTTTATCTTTTGTCAATCACTGTGATTCTTATCAGTGCTATGCCAACAGAACTTTGCCTCAAGGGTTCACAGAGAAATGAGGGGTGCCCTCAGGTACATGGAGGGAATTAAGCAGACTCTGAAGGTCAATGGCCAGCTATGTCCCAAAAATACCCTGTAGATGACCTGTAGAGGCCAACCTGCATTCAAACACCACTCAGGCACTACGCTACAAACTATATGTCTAACTTGACTAAGTGTACATCCTGGAACATAAAGGTGGCACAAATGAAAGAAAAGAGGTGCAAAGTCCTTGGATACCAGAGAGCCCTGGGCACCAAAATGTCCTTTTTACAGGAAACATATACCACTTCACAACAAACCCAGCTGTGGAAAAGGGACTGGGTGGGCCAAGCCTACACAGCAGGGGACAACAACAGATGAGCAGGGGTGACAGTACTGATACACAGATCAATACCCTTTAAGATATTAGAACAATGAATGGACCCTCATGCAGATACTTAGTTCTCAGGGGCAAACTAGGGGCAACGGAACTAATTCTGGCCTCAGTCTATGGGCCTAACACAGATGACCACCACTTCTTCACATCCCTCCTTGCCACAGAGTTCAACATGCCCAAACACACCACTATATTAGCATAGGAATGGAATATAATACCAGAAAATAAAGCTGGAGGAATCAAAGCCGAGACATAAAGGTCTGTCCCCAGTGCAGAGAGCCCTTAGAGAGGCACAGGACTCTCTGGGATTGGTGGCTATCTAGAGAGTACTACACCCCACCTTAAGGAGTATATGTTCTGGTCAGCTGCAGACAACTCCTGGTCCAGAATCGACTACTTCCTAGCAAATCAAGCCATCCTATGCATCACCACGGCCTGTGTGATCAGTCCCTTGGTGATCTCTGATCATGCCCGGTCTCCCTCGCCATCCCTGTCCCAGAGCAGACAGACTGAGACTGGGTATGGAAAATAAACAACAACCTTCTCAAACACTAGATCACCCTCAGTAAAGTAAGAGACAAAACTAAACTATTCTTTAAGGTGAATACCAACACAGTCTCTAGTCAGAAACATCTGTGGGGAGCATTTAAATACACACTGCAGGGGGGAACTAATACGCCTAGCCTCCACCAGGAAAAAGAAAAGAGAATTGGAATGCAAGGAGATGTTACATTTAATCACAGAACTACTGTAGAAGCAAAGAGTTATAGAGACATGTCCCCAGGCACACAGCTAAGCCTCAAAAAGGCAAGAGCAAAATATGTGGAGCTCCTCAGGGAGCAAGCAGAATTTGCCAGATTCTGAGCCAAAACCAATTATATAGACCAGGTTAAAAAGGCGGGGAAGCTACTAGCCCTCTGAATTAAACATCAGGAGTTGCATAAGGTGATTCTCCACATTATCACCAAATGTGGGCAGTTATTCAGACAGCCCAGGGAGATTGCCAGGGCATTTACAGACTTCTAAGAAAGACTCCATGTCCCCCAAAAACCCAGCACCCACTGAGGAGATATAGGCCTTCCTTCAGCAGGCACACCTACCCAAGCATGACCCAGCACTAAGGGACAAACTTGGGGAGCCCATTACAGAGAAGGAGGTGGGGCAGGCCCTAGACTCCCAAATCTAGTCAAAGCCCCAGGACCTGACAGATTCTCTATGAATTTCTACAAGTCCTTAGCACAAGAACTCATAGGCCCATTAGCACATTTCTACAATGAGGATAAGTCAACAGGGTTCTGGACCCAACCCTGCAGAACACACTCATAACACTGTTGCCAAAAGCAGGCAAATATATGTCAAGCCTGGATAATTACAGACCCATTTCACTCCTAAACACTGACCTTAAAATATTGGTTAAAATCCTCGCGATCAGACTGAGTTCAGTCTGGAGCCCACTAATCAGCCCCAAACAGGTGGGTTTCATGCAGGGGAGGCTAGCCACAGACCAAATGTGGAAATTGAACCACATATTAGTGGCCTTGAGGGACTCAGGGACACCAGCAGCATTAATCTTGGTTGACACAGGAAAAGCCTTCAATAGGGTCTTCTGGTCATTCATATTTGAGACTCTAAGAGAGTATGGCTTCCCCCAGTCCTTTATAGAATGAATCATACTGCTCTAGTCCAAGCCCTCAGCTATAATCTCATGTAACAATGTGCTTTCCACCTTCATAAAATTGAAAAGGGGATCCTACAAAGGTGCCCCCTTCTCCCAGTATCTGTTCAACCTTTACCTGGAACCCCTCACTAGGCAAATCAAGGGCAACAAAACCATACAAGGGATCCAGGTAGGAAGTAACAGGTACAAAATATCAACATACATGGATGATATCCTCTTACATCTAGCCAACCCCACACAGTCCATCCCGCCAGTACTTACCATCTTGGCAGTATTCAGTCATCTTGCATGTTACAAACTAAACATGGATAAGACGTGCCTAATGCCACTCAACCATCACACCTATAAGGCACAGGTAATGCAATGGGAGGGTACCTGGTGTACTGATTCTATTTGTTACTTGTGCATCCTTATCTCCAAATCAAAGAGGTCTATTTTACACAACAACCTAGACACGGTGTGCACAAAGACCAAAACAAGACCTAACTCTTTGGTCAGAACTTCTGCTGATCTTATGGGCCCACATCAACATCATTAAAATGAACATGTTACCTAGGTTACTATACCCCATTACTATGACAGGGTGCACTCTCACCAAAGCATGGTTTACTCACCTCCAATCCATCCTCTCAACATTCCTTTGCAATAGCAAATGAACACAAAAAACATTCTATAAGCTCACAGCACCAAAAGATCAAGGGGAACTTCAGCTGCCAGACCTTTGCCTATACTATCTAGCAAATCATGCCAGTCAATTCCTCTGGTGGAGGAGTCCCACAGACTTTCAGGAGGTGGGTGGAAAGTACACTCCACAATGGAAAGTGTTGGAAAGGGACCTATGTCAGGCAGTGAACATTGACAAAAAAGCTCTCACTAGCATTCAGCACAAAGCCAGCCCCCAACATCTCAGGTACACACCAATCAACACCTCAATTCTAGTGGCCAAACAGCTTCACGATATACTAGCTAAAACCCCCCAGCTAGAACCAACACAACCTCTAACAGGGAATCCCAACTTCAAGATACAAAACAAAATAATTCCACAACATTTTTTAGGAGCTGTGGATATACATTCCCTTAGCTCCCCACTGGGAGATAATGCACTAATATCCTTCCAAGTGCTCCAACAAAAGGTAGCTTCTCTCTGGATTCCAATCTTCCCCTTCATGCAGCTGTAACGTATGATAACAGTTGCTTTAGGCCCCAAACCATGGAACTCAAATAACTTTAGAAAATGGGATGAGCTGCTAAAACTCTCAACTCAGTGTCATACCACTTCACTACTGTACAAAACATTTATTTCGCTCACCACTGACCCCAGTAGCCCCTCCTGCATCTACTGGCAGACAGAAATACCAGAACTTGGCAGCCCCAAATATATGGCGATCATGTGGAAGGGGACATACAAATACCTCAGATTTGATGGCCTTAGAATTATGCAGTTTAAAATGAACCATAACCTTTACTACACCCCCGTCAAACTCTTCAAAATGAGCAAAGTTGGTTCTGATCAGTGTAGCTGGTGTCACGGGGACAAGGGCACCCTCAAGCACATATTGTGGGACAGCCCCAAAGCAAAACCCTAATGGGATACAATGAAAGCTAGCTTGGATCCCCTTCTGAGCCTGGAAAATGCTTTCTTCCCACAAACCTGTCTCCTGGGGCACAGAATGAATGGATTCCTGGGCAACAGAATCATTTCAGCAATGGTGAAGAAACTAATACTCAAGCACTGGATGGATGATCAAGTTCCAAATTACACAGAATGGCACAACCACATGCTCTAAGCCCTCCAAATGGAAAAGATGATCAGCTATACATGGCACATGCTTGAGCAGTATTTAAGGAGATGGGGAATATTAAACTCTGTCTTGCTACAGTCACAACCAAAGGTCCCCATCCAATGCAAAGGTTGCTCAAAACTCACACCATATGATCCCTTTTACTGTCTCCACTGCTTGATCAATGGGCTCAGCCTTCAGCTCAGCAAAGTGCAACAAAAGAAGATCATCAAATGTTGTTAGATCTTAACATATATACTAGGGGCTAGATATTCAAAGGAGTTGTGCCAGCGCAACCTCAGAAATGCACCCTGAGGCAATATTCAAAAGGGGGAAATGCGCTGTGCAATTCTGAATGTACCATGCTGCAAAGATAATGTATGTGGCACATTCCCAGGAGGTGGACCCATGCATATGCGGCACATCTTGATATTCAGCTGAGATGTGCCCCACATCATGGAGATGTGCCACGTACATGGGCACAAAGTTGTGCCTGTAAAAAACAGGCCTAACTGGTAGCCATCCACAGGTGGGTTGGTGTATTGCAAGGTGCAACACAGCATCCACCAGGCCCTGGGTGGCTACCCCCCCAAGCACCATGTCTGATGCCCATACAGTGCATACATAGCACTGGTAGTCCATTGGTACCCCCCCACACAAAACCCTGATCCCCATGAAATAAATATTATTATTATTGTCCCTAGTAGTCCAGTGGTTCTCTCCTCCTGCAGGAAACCCATATCCCCATAAAATAAACATTTATATTGTCCCTGGTAGTCTAGTGGCCCTCCTTCATGCCTGGTACCCCATTTGCTGTTAAAAATTGAATATCCCTGACCCTGGTAATCTAGTGGTTCCCCCACCCTCACCCACACAGGACTCCCATCCCACTCCACTCCTCCACCCAGGTCATCGGAGGGCAGCAAACTCACCCACTCACCTCTGTGGCTGCATACTGAATGACAGTTCCATAGTACTTCGGTGCTCATTGGTCCACACTGTCAACCAATGGGCTTGCAGTGTGTACTGTAATAGTCATTCACAACTATGTGAATTAAGTCATTCATTCACAAAGTTGTGAATGACTATTGCAGTACACACTTGCAGGTTTCACTGTAAGCTGTCATTCGGTGGGCAGCCACAGAGGTGAGCGGGTGGATTTGTTGCCCACCAATGACCTGGGTGGGGAAGCAGGGTTGGATGGGGGTCCTGTGTGGGCAGGGGGGCACCACTAGACTACCAGGGTCAGGATGTTCGATTTTTAACAGCGATCAGAGTACCAGGTGGGGGGGCCACTAGATTACAAGGGACAATAATAATATTTATTTTACTTGGATCAGGGTTTCCTGTAGGGAGGAGGGAACCACTGGACTACCAGGGACAATAATAATATTTATTTTATGGGGATCAGGGTTTCCTGTTGGGAGGGGGGAACCACTAGACTACCAGAGACAGTAATGATATTTATTTTATGGGGATCAGGGTTTCCTGTGGGGAGCGGGGAACACTGGACTACCAGAGATATTAATAAGAATTATTTTACAGGGATCAGGGTTTCCTGCAGGGAGGGGGGTACTGCTAGACTACCAGGGATGTCAAGCATGCTGTGCTGGGTGCCCAGCACATTCCACCTGCCAGCCTTGCACAACTCATACAAATGGGGACATAATTTAGCAGTGTCAGTGGCTCAGCTGGTAGCACACTCACCTCTGAGCTGGGAGATCAGAAGGCTGTAGGTTCTAGCCCCACACCAGGCACTTGGGTTAATATCCCAGTACTGACACTGCAATGCAGCATGAGGGGGGTGCTGCACTGCTGAGGTGCCGTCATTCAGAAGAGATGTTAAACCGAGGTCCCATCTGCCTGTTCTGGTGGTAGTTCAGGTGGATGTTAACGATCCCATGGCACCTCACTGAAACTGCAGGGGAATTTTGAATTGAAATAACACCAAAAATACATAATAATCATAAGCGTTACACCACACAGAAAGAAACACAATTTTATGAAAAACAATGGGAAATATAAATAACTTTTATACCATATTTAACTTCGTGTTTTACCTGGTTGATTTAAAGGTTATTTAATATATTTCTTATAATGAAATGACTGTTATACTTTAAACTATATTTTAATTCCTACTTTCTTCATTTGTATTTTATAAAAATATAAAAACCCTTCCACCACCAAAGTACATTTTGAGTAGAATGAAACCACACATCTAAGTTATACTGCTGTGTAATTGCCTGTGAAACCAAATTTCGTACAGTGTCATAAGGCATCATCCTTTGATAAAATACCCATTGGCATCTACTCTGCCACAAATAATACTTTAAGCAACATAAAAAAACTGCTAGTGTTTCTGAATGATAATTGGCACCTAAATGGTCATAATGACCTAAAACTAAACAGTCATAAGTCATATTAGTTAACCATTGCATATTCTATGCAGATGCTAAATAGGCCCATAAAGGTTTAGAAGATGAACAGTCAAATAAAAAATGCTCTGTTGTTTCCTCCATATCAATACAGCCCATATAAGGACAATTCCGTTCTTCTAATGCCTTATGTTTGGCATTCCCCTGAACATTTATTCTGCCATAAACTGAAAGTCACAGGTGTTCCCACATTAAAGGGGGGGATCCTAGCATTACTAAGTTGGGCTAAAACCTGATGATTATTCTGAGGAAGGCAGTTCCTAAAGGTGGGTTCTGTTGGAAAGACCAAAGACATAAATAAGTTACATAATTGCCATCCAGAACTCTGAATAATACATTGTTTAGAAATCCCTCATTTATATAATTTAGTCACTACTGGGCCAAATAATTCAGGTATATGAAGGTAAATTCATAAAGGGGGGGGCAGTTCCCCAAATGGACAGATATCGTGATAATATCTTCTGAGTCCACTGATTGTGGGAGGCTGGAGATATAATCAACCTATTTTTCACAGTTTGGGAAATGAATAATGTGTGGAAAAATACTATTGGGTCCACCATACCAAGACCTCCTTTTCCTCTGGGTAGATAGGTAAAACACCGTTTTATGGGGCTAAGCCTATTTCCCCAGAGCATCTGAAGAAATAAACTATATAACTTAACCTCTAAATGGCCAGAAGGGGGAAAAATCATAGCTACAAAAAGCAAAACAGGAATTAAAAATTGTTTAATTATATTCACCCTCTGAATTTTGGACATTTTCCAATGTTTCCAATGACTCACTTTAATTTCAACTTTCTGTAGCCCTAAATCCCAGTTTAAGGAAGGTAAATTTTGGGGGACCAAAAACAATTCCAAGAATCTTTAAGGGTTCAGCAGAAAAAGGAATTCCTTCAACAGTATTGGGGGAGGGAGCACCTGCTCCTAAAAATAAGCCCCTGCTTTTCCCAATGTTTAATTTTGAATTTGAAATGATAGAGTACTGCTGAATTTCTTGTAATATAGGAGCTAGATACGTTGAATTTAAGAAAAAAACAACAGAGATCATCTGCATATGCTTGCACCCGAAATTCTCTCCCTGAATCTGGTTCTTCAGTACCTAACAACAAAGGAGACACTGCTAATTTCCTTAAAAAAGGATCTAGGGCAAAGACATAAAGGAGTGGGCTAAGAGGACACCCTTGCCATACACCAGTAGGTACCAAAAAGCCTTTAGTTATTTGTCCCTGAATTACTGGGTATGCCATAGTAGAAGAATATAATAGTTTAATTTGTGATATCAAAGGATCAAGGATACTAGAAGCTTTAAGAACTGCAAACAAAAAAGGGGGATATACTCGGTCGAATGCTTTTTCCTGGTCCATAGAAACCAGGAAAGCTGACCTACCATTTAATGATAAAAATTCAACCAAGTCCCTTACAATCATTAGAGCTCGTTAAATATTTCTTGAGGGTACCTCACAAAACTGGTAAGGGGAAATGACAAATGAAGCATAGGACTTCAAACGATTATTTAACATTTGTGCTAAAATTTTATAATCAGAATTTAGAATTGTAATTGGTCTCCAATATTGCAGAGAGGACTTATTCCCAGTTTTGAACAAAAATATCAAAAGACCTGTTAGAAAGGCAGTATGTATTTTATTTACCTTAAAGAAATAGTTAATAACCACAACTAAGCACTGAGAAAACTCGAGGCTAAAAGTTTTATAGAATTCAAATGGCAAACCATCCACACCGGGAGAGACGCCATTTATTTTTACTTTTATTGCTTGTTCAGTTTCTACAGAACTAAAGCTACCTTGAACAGCAGGTATTTCAACTAACATATTACAAATATCTGTAGACTCCAGATATGTTTGAATAGCTTCTTCTGGGGGAAGGGGAGGTTAGGAGACTATGAGATTTAAAGAGCCCCTGACACCATTAGAAAAACTTGGAAAAATGTGAGATTTAGACAGTTCAGTTTATATTTCATGTATTTTCTTTAATTATTTATGTTTTTTCTTTATTACTGAGGACAGCTGTATGAAAGAGGCTCACTGTTCCTTAGACTTTATCTGCTATTTTTGCTGTCCTACATATGACATCATAATCTGGGTTGAAACTGGAAATGAACTTCTGATCATGGTACTTTTCCTGGTTACCAACTTTTAAATAAATAAATTGATAAAGTAAATAATCCCCATTTTATGGCATTGTAATTATCCCCACAGCAACAGACTGTGATGTCATAAACAGAATTGTGATGTCATATGTAGGCAAACAGCCAGAACAGATAGGGCAGTGAACCTGTTTACATGCAAATGTCCTTAGTATTAAAGAAGAACGAAAAATACAGAAACAATATTAAAATATAAGCTCACTTGTGCTAAACATTACATGTTCTCAAAGTTGTCACAATGGTGTCAAGGGCTCTTTAACAAAGGAGGCTATAGTCTCATGAATATCTCCCACAGAATGAACTGTTTGCCCTTTTGAATTTACCAAATAATTCATTTGAATAATTTGTCTAAGATTTTTACAAGCTAAGAAAGGGTCCCCTAATGGGGATTTTTGGGTACAAAATTGTAACATAGCCTGAACTGAATTTGCCCTATCATACTGGTACAGCAATATTTCCTTTTTTAAATGATGTATTTGTGAAGAGTAATCAAGTTTGGAAGTGTTTGCAAAGTAAATAGTTTAAACAGTTGTTGCCTTAAGGACAAGTATTTGAGGAATTTATTATTTACTGAATTTTTGCCATACATCTGAAACCAAGATTTAAAATCTGCCTTAGTATCCATCCACCATTCCATCACATCTCAGTAAAGAAACCTAACAGAACACCTGGCTGCTATTAACCCACGGATCCCTGACTGAACCTGGGGTCATTTAGCACGGAAGAATCATGTTTCCAATGATTAGCTGGAATTTGCTTCTTCTGATGGCAAATTACTTCAATAACCAACATTAGGTGATCAGAAAATTCAGTAGGTTGAATGTGAAAAGAAAAACGTGGCAAGTTCCTAGATACAAACATGTGATCTATAGTAGTATAATACTTATGCCTCATGTAGGTAAAACTAGACCCAGTTTTTTGAAATGTGTTACAGTTTAGCAAATCAGCAAGGTTTATAAACTGAAACAAGGCATTAGCATCACAATAAACTTTTTTTATAGCGGGTCCTCCTCCTTTCCCATAAGGACAATAAAAATCTCCTCCAAATGTAATAATGGATGAAGTAACTAGATATGGTTGTATTGCATGCAAAAGAGCTACCCTTTCTGACTTTAATTGGGGCCCATGGATATTACTAAAGCAAAAATGCACATTTTGCCATAACCCATCCAAAATTAAACACCTTCCAGGACTTAGATCTATTAGTTTGGAGAGGGAAAATTTATACCCTTTAAATAAAATACCCATCCCATCTGCAGTATCCAACCCAAAGGACCAGTATGAAGGGCCCCAATCCCATTCTCCCAGAAAAGATCTTATCTGATCCTCAGAGAGCATCCAAGTTTCTTGTACATAACAAATATCAAAGTCTGAAACTTGAATGAAATCCAGAACTGCCTGGCATTTTACAGGGTTTAGTAAACTATGAATATTAACTGACCCCGCCTTTAATGGGATTGCAGCTTAAGCTGCTTTTTTTTGTCTTTCCCTTTTTTTTCCCCATATAACCCACCAGTTCAGGAGTGGAAGGGGGTATGGAGAGCAGCCAGAGGTAGGTCAGCTGTCTCAGCTTGATCCATATCAGAGGTACCATCTTCAGAAGCCAAAACCTCAAAAGGTTAATAGATTCTATTGACTCATGAGGGGAAACAGATCTATTTTTGGAAATCCTAGAGGATCACCTAGGAAGGGGAGCAGGAGTCTCTGCAGAGTCTTCCCCCACGATAGGATCCTAATAACAAACTGGAACCAAAGAAGCATCAGTAGTGGGATCTGAGTGGAAGGGAGGGGAGAGAGAGAACAATTTTCACTAAGGGAAGAACTGGGCAGGAAGGGGAACCATCTGAGTAGGACAGGGAGGGATAAGGGAGGAAGGAGGTATGGGATCTGAATGGAGAATCAGGTCTTGGGCATGCTGATTCAAAAGATCTGGACTCCTGCATGAGGCTTTGTTTTTGGCTGTCCATGGGCATTCATCAAAAATGTGTCCAATTTCTTCACATAAATTGCATTTGGTGTGGGAGGCACATTGAAGGGTGATGTGCCCCACCTCCCCACAATTGTCGCAACATGGTTTGTCACAAGAGCTATAAATGTAGATTCTAGAGCCACACTTGTAGCATGCTCGAGGCTGAACAGCATAAAAACATATACCTCGATCCCTGCCCAACATGAAAGAATTAGGAACATGGGAGATCCCAGAATCTGACTGCCACAATTTAACTTTGTATTTCCAACTACTAGTCCACAATTGCTCAGAGTCTAAAATAGCCTCTGGGTCACTTAGAACATCACACTTCTGGGAGAGCCAATAGGTTATATCATCCACGTGGACTCGCTCATTTTGAAACAGAACTGTTACATATTTAAGTAGGGGGTTTAGTCCAGGGAATAACCAAAAAGGGGGTCCACATGGGTGAGAATTTAACCTGATTGTATCTCTCCCAAAAGAGGTCTAGAGCATAATGTGTACGAAAGCTGATGTCATAATTATCTTTCCCACTGATATTGATAAAGACAAAAACCTCTCGTGGGGAAAAATGTAGGGAGTCCTTTAGTAAATTTTTTCCCACATAGTATCTGTCAGGTTGATGCTCAAGGCTCCCTTTATAGCAGATCCGTACCGCATTCCTTCGAGGGACGGCCTCTTTTTTTATTTTAAAAAAAGGTCAGACAAAAGAGGCTTCTGAGCTTGGGGGAGGTCATGAGGGCCACCCTTTAAATCCTCAATGTTATCCTTTTGAAGTTCAGTTTTAGCAAGTTCACTTGTGGTAAAAACTTCTCCAGAATTACTTCTCTGGGCCGGGATCTGAGGACTAGGAATCTTTCCTGGGCCAGGGTACTTTATATCCAGAGGGGTTTCTAGAAAAACCTGAGAATCAAGTAGTGAATTAGAAAAGCCCCCAGGACACCAAGCAGGAGAGGACTGGGAGAAATTAAATTTAGGGTCCCAACCAGGGTCAGGAAGCCATGCACCATTTGAAGAAAATTTCCAGCCTGCCCCACTAAGGGCTATTTGGGGGGTCCATGAATCAACCGTAGTTTCTAAACCTTCCTCCAAAGCAAAAGCAGGTTATATTTTGGCCATAGTTGTTTCTCCTGCTGGTTTTTTAGGCACATTATCAGCTGTTACTATTTTCTTAGGGGCTGACATGGAAGGTAAAGATAAATGCCTCTTTGCAAGAGTTACAGCAGTCCTGCATTCCTTTTTATTGTTCTCCTTTGTATTTGTGGCCAGTCCACTCTCTTTGTTATTGAAAAAAAACTGACGCCCCTTCTGTACATTCGGTGCATGCTGATATTTTATAGTTACTGAGTTAGTATAGGGAGATCCTGTTTCTGATGTCTCGATAGTCAAGGGCTTTAGTACAAAACCTTTGTCCCTAGAAAGGGGTTCCCTTATGGGAGAAATACTGAAAATAGAGACATTCTCTGTTTGTCCAGACAAACGCAGAGGAGATTTCACCCTCGGGACTAGTTTCAGGTATAACTGCAGGAATTTCTGTTTTCAGCTGTAGGCACCCACCTAAATAGGTGGACAGATTGCCAGCCAATTAAAATTTTACTTCACTTGCCAAAAGAGAATTATTAGAGACTGATTCACCTGGCCCTGCCTGGGCCAAAGCCTTTGATGTTGCTGCGTCATGAACGCTGTCATCAGATCCTGTCAAGGGAGAGGCAGACTATGATCCCGCTTGTAATTTCAGAATCTGATCCCTCAGCTCACACTCAAGCTCTGAATGTTGAATTCTTTCTTTATCAAGCAGTTGTTGAAAGAGTGTTTCTGCGGATGCTGAAATTGGGATATACTCCTCTCCTCTTTTTAAAGATGTACCATCTGTATGGCTTAAATCGTCTGTGGACAAGGAAATATCCAGAGTTGCAGCTCCAGCTTTCAAAATATCCAAATCTGGCACTTCATCATGCTGAACCTCTAGATTCACATAGGTAGGAGAAGAGGCTTGCTCCCCCACCGTAGAGACATCCATCTCCTCCACAGGTATGCTGGAAGTGGCCATCATCTCAAGCAAAGGGTCCCCCTACTAGCAAGAGTATGGGAATTTTCCTGGTGCCCTGCTCAAATTTCCCCCATTCAATAAAATACCACCAACAGTGTAATCTGGTTCAAAGTCAGTTGGCATTAATCTGTATCCTCCTCCCCTGGGTCATGCCTGAAAATAGGCAGAATTTGTCTGGTGCACTTACCCGGTCAACAAAAACTAAATAAATAAATGACATACAAATGGCTCCATTTGCACCTTGCATGCACAATGACTCCATTTGCATGTTTGGGTCTGAGTAGCTGGAAATTGTACCTGGTGCATTCCCATTACAGGTATTCAGATCTGTCTGGGGGATGTGCTGGCACATCGTATTGATACTGCCCACATCTTTTGATATATTCAGAAGAGATGCACCATTGCATATCTCTTCTGAATATATCCCTTTGTTGCTCCAGCCCAACTCAGTTGCACGGAGCAACCACTTGCACCATTGCCAGGCGCAGTTTTCAATACTGAGGTCCTAGACTACATGTCAGAGATGCTATTACTGTTCTAAAGGCTCTGTATAGTATAAGTAGATTGATAGTTTATAGTGTAGTGTTGTTATGTGTTATATTTTTAATAAAATTTACTATTTTCAACAAAAAAAAAAGAGAAAAAAAGGTGGTCCAAAATTTGGCAGTTGAAATTCAGTGACAAAAAGTGCAATGTGGTGCACATAGGGAACAACAAATCTTAGGACAGAATGGTGGATAGGAGAGGTTAAGCTGGACACTACTTTTGAAGAAAGGGACGGAGGAGTTATTATAAGTGACTTCCTAAAACAAGCAAGCCAATGCAACAAGGCCTGCAACATGGCAATCAGAATGTTGGGTTGGCCTGCAACACAGCAATCAGAATGTTGGGGTATACTGGGAGGAGTTTTAATGGAAAGAGGCAATATTTCCATTCAATAGAACACTGGTAAGGCCACATCTGAAATTATGTACCCTGTTCTGGATTCCCCACCCAAGGAAAAACAAAGACAGGCTGTAGATGGTGCAGCATAGGTAACCAGAATAATTCAGAACAACAGGACAGATCCTATGAGGAGCATCTTACAGCATTGTCCATGTACTCACTGGAGAACAAAAGGGAAAGGGGATACATGATACAAACTTTCAAGCTCCTGAGAGGAACACATAGAGTAAACTAAAAGGAATATTAAGCAGGAATGGTGAGACAAAAACATGAGGACATGAGTGAAAACTGATGGGAGATTTAGGAGGAATGCAAGAAAGATTTATTTTACAGAGAGTGATTGAGTTTTAAAACAGTCTACAGGCTGATGTAATGTGTGCTTAAACTGTCAATGGTTTCAAGTATGACTGCAAAAGAGTTAAGGGTTAAATAGTTACCCAGAGGTGTGGAAGTAAGGCAGGGGGAAGGCAGTAGAAGCAAAGGCATATACCCCATCTAGACATTAGGTCCCTGAGTAGTATAGGGTATAACAGGGCAGACTGCATGGACTGATGGTTTTATTCTTCTAACACTATGTTTTTATGTAAAAGCCTTACTGCAGTTGAGATAAAATACATCTACAGGAGCTTCCACTCTCGGTCCAGAGATTTGCTAACCTTTCTTGATAGAATTTAATATGGTTAGTAATGCAAGCTCTAGTATTTTTGTATATCTGTGCTGTGTAGGTTTTTCAGAACCCTTATTTAAAATATGCCTTTCAATCTTGCCCCTTATATACATTTTCAATATTTGGACTGCTTTTGAGGACAAACTAGTAACTTGTCATTACTTTCCCATGATATAATGCACTCTGCTTCAGAAAATAGGAATCACTGCTACATCTTTCCAATCTGCTGGAATTTCTCCAGAGTTTAGAAAAGCATTGAGGATATTAAACAAAGGGTCAGTTAACAAATCTGCCAATTCTTTTAGCAATGAAGGTTGAAAGTTTCTAGACCAGGTGATTTGGAATTGTTTAGTAATCTGAGCTGATCTAGTACAAATTTAGGATCAATTGGAAGTATGGTTATAATTCAGTTTTCTCCATTCCTGTTGTCTGATGTGCTATTACTGTATTTGTACTTTCCTTCTTGGGCTGGAAAGCAGAGCCAACATATCTGTTTAAATCTTGCACCATTTACCATTCATTATAAATGTTTTAATTATTGTGAATAAGTGGTCCTACCATTAGTTCCATTGCTTTCAATGAGTTCACATATCTAAAGAATTATTTTGTATCCCCAGCCTTGCCTCTTAACAGTTTTGCATCTGATTTGAGGGCTTTTTCAGTTCTTATAGCTTATAGCTCTTTTTCACTGTCTTACAGTAGCTTGGTTTTTACGTTGATTTTGCATTATCCTATCCTATTTGTTTTTCATGAGTGTATATCCCCAGTACTTTTTTAGTTCACCCTTTGACTTTCTTAGTTAGCAAAAGGGGCACAGACTTTTTCTGTAATAGTTGTAATAGCCCAACAGCATATAAATATATCTTACGCTGATTAGTTTGTCCCTAAAGATAGTCTATTTCTGATTTACTGTTCTATTACTAAACTCATCTGCCCAATTGAAGTCTTCCAGCTCATTCCTCATACTTTAAAAAGCAGCTGATGCCTTCAGGAGAACCTTAACAAACATAATATTTAGCTACAGTTCAGCTTGTATTTCACATTAGCTCTGTATTTTTCCTCCCAGTTATTTATCACTGAGGTCATTTGCATGAAAACATCTTTGCTCCTGAAGAGTTCATCCACTCCCATTTGTTATTCCCTACCTAAGGTCGTAATGCACTGCTTGTGACACCACAGTTACTCCCATAGCAACAGATTGAGATGTTACAATGGAGGATTATAACTTGAAGCAGGGAGTAAACTATAAAGGCAGATGAGCTCTAAGGGAACTCTAGATGACAAAGACCATATATTAATGCAAAATTATGCAGTAATAAATAATGGGGAGGATAGATTTATAGACTATACATGGAATGCAAACAGAATTATGCATGGAATGCAAACAGAATGTGCCAAATTATGTTTGTCAAAGTTTTCCTTGAGGTGTCAGTAGCTCTTTAAGTGGTGGCTCTATTATAATTAAAACACCTTGGGTTCAATTTTCAAAGGGTAAAGCAGGGCTTGCATCAAGCACTGTATTGGCCCTGGACCTTGATGCAGCTGTGCCAATTTCCTTTGGTGCAACTGTTCCCAATTTTGGTAGGTCAGCCACAGTTGGGACAGTTTACCCAATTTATGTCAGCTTGTGCCGATTCTTTGGCACAGGCACCATAAAACAGGTCCCTGGGATTGCTGCAAGCTAGACCAGAGAAAGCTGTTCTAACTTGTGGCAACTGGCATATGGGAGTGAAAATCCTGATCACCGGCTGGGAGATTGCTGCAAGTCCCATGTGACATATCGTAAGTGCACCAGGGGCTTGTACAGTCCGGGGGCTTTGAAAATGTTTATTTTATTTTTTTTTATTTTATTTAAACAGCAGTTTGGAAAACCTTTGAGCCATAGGCTCATTTACAAAGGTACCTTGTCACAGTAAGACAAGCCAAAATACACAGTATAGCAGTACAACACATAGGTATAACAGTAAATTAAGACATAGATACAAACAAGCTGATACAGGTAGGATGGATGCAAACAATACCAGAGTTATGTTGTCCTTAGCAGCTTAGTAATAAGCTTTGTCATAAGTATTGAGTACGGCTTTGACTAGCGGCAGTTACAGCATCGGGTGTTAATAAGGTGGTTATGTAAGGAAGTTTTGAAGCACGATATAGTTGGAGCTTCGGAGATGGAGGGAGCAGTGTGTTGAACCAGGAGGGGGTCTTGAAAGCTGAAGGCTCTTGGCCATGAGAGGTCCTAGCTCTAGGGATAACAAGAGAGGTTTTCCAGAGGTCCGAGTATGAACTAGTGGGACAGAGCGGCATATGGTGGTGGTCAATCCTGGTGGGAAAGCCCAAGGAGGGTCTTTTTGTAAGGGTACAGGTAAGATATTTGAGGCGCTCATCGAGATCAAGTACCAGTGCTTTAGCATACAGTAGACAGGTGTGTGTCATCCTAGGTGCTCCAAATTAACCTGCAGGCCTTATTCAGAGAAATGCGAATTTTATGGAGTGCGGTCTGATCAGCAGCACCATACACCGGGCAGTCCATAGTCCACTAGGGACAGGATAGAGGAGGTGATCATGAGTCAAGAGCCTCGGGAGGCAGTGTTTATACCGATGTAAGATGCCCAATCGGATATTAGTGGCAGTGGCTAGGGCAGTGATGTGTCCATGGAAGGAGTGGGAAGGGTCAAAATGGATCCCTAGGTATTTATAGGAGCAAACTTGTTCGAGTGGGAATGAGGACCCAGAGTGAATGAGGAATTTGAAGTTGCAGAACTTGTTTTGGGGATGAGAGAAGAACATAGTTTTTGTTTTTTTAAGATTTATCACCAATCTATGTTCCTTGAACCAGCCCTCAGCTTCAGTGAAGGACTTCTGCAGCGAGTCCTGGAGGGCAATAGGGTTACGACTTGAGGCAAAGATGACTGCATCATCAGCGTACAATAGAATGTTCCCCTAGCAAGAGTGTGGAAGGGTGTTAAGGTAAAGGGAGAATAGTAAGGGGCCCAGAATGGAGCCCTGGGGAACCCCAGAAAAGATGGGACAGATGTCTGAGCAGGTCCCATTAATGTAAATAAAATGTAATGTCTTGTTTCCACTCTCTATAATGTCATCATATATTAAGAAAAAATCTGTCTTATTATGGTCACTGTTTTTCAGTGGTTCACTAGTCTTCCATGTATCTACATAAATAAGGGATATGCAGGGGTTCAGTATGTGATAATGCATTTATCGTGCACAGTTTTCAGTGACCTCAAGTAACCTCACGAGTGCTGAAGGCATGAGTGAGAGTTATGAGAGGTCACTGGAAACTGTAGAAGATAACTGCATCATCATACACTGAACCACTGCATATTCCACTTATGCAGCAGGTTTAGATGTTGTGTGAACATTTTGATTTTGGTAGGTGTAAATTATTTGTCAAAAAAGTGGAAAAGAAAATTGAATTTCATGCTGTTTTTTGCTAATTATAAATAAAACAAATTGGTGTCTATAAATAAAACACTACTCATCTTTTAGATATTTTTGTGCTGAACATTTTTTGTGCTCACAGTACCATGCTACCATTTTTGGTTTTAAAGTTATTCACATTTGTTTGTCAAAAAAGTGAACAAAAAACGACATTTTCTTCTGTTTTCTTGCTAATTATAAAAAAAATATATAAGGTATCTATAAATGAAACATCATTCATTTTGTAGATCATTTTGTGTTGAACAATTTTCATGTTCACTGTACCATGTGATCTTTTTCATTTTTAAGTTATTCCTATTTGAATATAGTTAGTACTCCTTCTGAGACAGAACATTCTAAATGAATTCTGAAGAGAACTATGTAGATAAATGGGATACTATGGTGATACATACATTTATCACTATAGTATCATAGATAAATGGTTTTATTCTACAGTTTTTATCATGACCCCTGCTGCATAAATTTGAATATTTGTGAGAATGATTTCAAGAGTGTGTTGTTTCACTAGTATTTTGAATACAGTTCAACAGACCAAATTAAATAAAGGAATCAATAAATTGTTAGTGCATCCCTTGGCTAAAATTGATAACTAGTTTACTGTATATCAGGTAACTTGAAATTATCCATCACTATTATTTTATTTGTTGTTAGGGTTCCCCTATCAATATCTCTAAGGATATCCCCATTATTTATATTGTTGGTATTTTTTTATTGAAAACTGTGTTGTGTCAGTCCCACTTGTTAACTGCTACCACAATTCTATAGCTTTTGACATTTGTACAAAGCTTAATTTTAAAACAGGACTTACTGGAATGTACCAATTCCACAATGCCAACATAAGTAAAATAAATAAAAAGATTTCAAAGATTAACTGGCAAGCTGTTCTAAATGGCAAGACCACCAAAGAAATGTGGCAGATTTTTAGAAACATAATTTTAGATTTAAGAGGTAAATGTATACCAAAAAAAATGGAAATTATAACAACAAAGGAATTCAGCCTAAATGGCTGACCATAAAAGTAAAAAAAAAAAAAATTAATATCAAGGATAAGGATCACAAAGCCTTTGTGAAAACTAGATTTGATGCAGCATGGCAAAAAATGTAAGAAATCACACACACAAAAAAAATACTGTAAATATGTAATCAGGAAGGCAAAGCAAAGAATGGAAGTATCTCTAGTGAGTAATGCTAAGAAAAATAAGAGCAACATTTTTTATAGCTACATCAACTCTCTGAACCACAAAGAATGTAATCTTGAACCAATCACCTTAGACAATAATATCATGAGTAAACACTAAGATATGGAAAATGCCTTTAATAGTTATTTCTGCTCAAAGATTCCCCCAAACACCTGTGACATATATTTATAATGGTATGCATAAGCCAACTGATAACCATAACAAGGTCAGATATAATAGTGAAAATTACAAAACTAAAAACCAGCACATCTCAGGGTCCAGACAATATCCCAGGATAGCTGCTGGAATTCAGGGCAAGTTGTGTCTCTTTGCAGATGACACAAAACTATGTAGGAGGGTGCAAGCAAGCAAGCAAATTTTATTTGTAAAAGGCACTTTTCCAAAGTTCAAAGCACCTGTACAATACAATACAACACTATAAAATATTTAAAAACAGTTTATAGTTAATATAGAAACATATATTTATAAAACCATTTATGTCCCCATAAAATCAGTCACAAAAATATGCTTTTTTAAAGGATTCTTTAAATCCCTCCATGGTCAAGCTTTCATGTATCTGATGAGGTAGAGAGTTTCACGGGGTTGGTGCCATAAGGGCAAAGGATCTTCCTCCAAAGGTCTTCAGATTCACACTGGAAACCTCTAGCAATCCCTCACCAGAGGATCGGAGTGAGCTGGGGGGGTGATAGGGAGAAAGGAGGTCTTTCAGGTACTGGGGTCCTGGTTCGTGTAAGGGTGGATCGTGAAGAAGGAATAAGAAATATGCAGAAGGATCAGCTAAAGTTAGAGGGGTGGTGAAAGGTCTGGCAGTTAAAATGTAATTCAAAAAAGTGCAAGGTAATGCATCTAGAGAAAAAAGAAACCCATGACAGAGTACTAGAAGGGAGGGGGAGAGACTTAGCATTACAAACAAGGAACAGGATCTAGGAGTTACCATCAGCAACTCCCTTAGACAGACACATCAGTGCAACAAGGCCTATAGCAAGGCCAACAGGATGCTGGGATGTACTGGGAGGGAAATTGATAGTGGGAGAAAAGAGGTAATACTAACCCTTTAGAGATTCCTGGTGAGGCCTCGCTCGAGCTACTGTGCTCAGATCTGGAGTCCTTACCCTAGAAAAGACAAAGATAAGTCAGAGGTAGTGCAATGCAGCATGTCCAAAATGATTGAGGGACAGCAGGGTAAAGCCGATGAGGAGCACTTCAGGGCATTGAATTTGTACTTACTAGAAACAAGAAGCACATCAGTTGCATCTGAGGATACTTAGGAAATTAACAACAGAGCTGGCTGAACCACTGGCTGGGCTGTTCAACAGCTCACTCAGGTCTGGGGAAGTTCCTGGGGATTGGAAGTTGACAGACATTGTATTGCTACATAAGGAAGGGGGGATAAGGAGCAACTAGAGAAGTACAGGCCTATCAGTCTGACCTCTATTGTTGGGAATCTGATGGAATCTCTGATCAGAGAGGACCTCATAGACTACCTGGAGGGAAATGGACTCCAGGATAGTGAACAGCACAGTTTCATGGCAAGAAGATCTTGTCAAACTAACCTGATAGTTTTCTTTGACTAGGTGACAAAGAACATAGACAAGGGCCAGCCAGTGGATCTACTGTACTTTTACTTTAGTAAGGCTTTTGATTCAATACTGCACAAGAGATTTCTTAAAAAGATGGAAGACCTAGGTGCAGTTAAAACTTTAGTGAACTGAGTGAGTAATTGGTTAGGAGGGAGGCAGCAGAGGGTGGTGGTCAATTTGGTTCAATCAGAGGAGAGGGAGGTAATGAGTGGGGTTCCATGGAGATCTGTCCTGGGTCTGGTCCTCTTTAGCATGTTCATTAATGACATTGGTGAAAGAATCTGGGGCAGAATGAGTCTCTTCACAGATGACACAAAACGATGTGGGAGGGTGGAAATTGAATAGGGATTAAGAGAAATGCAGAAGGACCTACAAAAGCTTGAGAGGTAGTCAAAGGTCTGGCAGTTAAAATTCAATGCTTAAAAGTGAAAGGTAATGCACCTAGGGTAAAAGTACCCCAAGATGGAGTACTAGATGGGAAGGGAGAGACTTAGCACGATAGACAAGGAATGGGATCTAGGACTTATCATCAGTAACGCCCATAAAAAAAACAAGCCAGTGCAACAAGACCTATAGCATGGCTAACAGAATGCTGGGATGTATCAGGAGGTGAACTGATAGTAGATGAAAAGAGGTAATACTTCCCCTCTACAGATCCCTGGTGAGGCCTTACCTGCTGTACTGTGCCCTGCTCTGGAGTCCTCACCACAGAAAAGACAAAGATAGTTTGGAGACAGTGCAGCACAGAGGGAGACAAAAATGATCCAGGGCCAGCAGTGCAGATCCTATGAGGAGTGCCTCAAGGCACAAAATATAAACTCACTGGAAGCCAGAAGGGAGAGGGGTGATATAACTGAGATCTTCGAATTCCTCAAAGGAATTAATAAAGTGAACTGTGGAAAATTATTTAGCCTGAGTACCAACTCACGGTTATGAGGTCATGAGTGGAAGTTGGCAAGTGGGAGGTTTATTTTTATTTTTTTATTGAGTCTTGAATTACAGCACCTTTGAGTAAAACAACTCATGTACAAAGATTCCATGTCTGTAGTATAAATACAAAACAAGGTAAACAATAGATAAGTAAATAGCGGACATCAAGAATATACTTTAAAAAAATGAATACATTGAAAGCAATCAAAATAGCACTGAATGTTACTCAATATACAGTAGAGAGGACTAGAAGAGAGGGCAGTCTTAGAGGCCTTGTCAAAATCTAGGAGTGAAAGTAATGAGGTGTAAGGTGGAGGATGGTAGAAACAAGAGGGAGAAGGAGATGAGTTGCACAGGAGGTAATGGGGATAGAGAGATGAGGGGAGGGGAAGGGAGGTGGATGGTGGGAAATGGGACAACTGCAGAGAGAAGGGGGAGTGCTGGTGAAGTGAGGGGGAGGAAGACAAATTAATAGTAGAGGGAGAAGAGGTGGTGTTTAGCCAGGGGAGAAGGGGCAGCCTAGCAGGCCTTTTCAAAAACCCAAGAGAGAGAGAGAGAGAGAGTAATATGGGTTGGAGAAAGGTAAGAGAAAGAAATATAGAGGGAAGGAGGGGAAGAAGCTGCAAAAGAGGTGGCATGAGATAAGAGAATGGGTGGTGGGGTGGAAGAGGGAAGGTGAGGAGGAGGAGCAGGGGAAGAGCTCAAAGATGCATATGCAGGGAAGAAGCAGGGGTGAGGGGTGGAGGGGAAAAGGCTCGAGGGTAGGATTGAAATGAAGTACCAGGTGTTAAAAGTGCCAAAAGGTATAGGTTTAGGAGATACATGATGAAGTACTTCTTTATGGAAAGGGTGGTGGAGCCCGGGAATAGTTTGCCAGCCAAGGTATTGGGAGTGAGCACAGTAAGAGGGTTCAAACAGGCATGGGATAGAATGAAGGGAATAGTCATTACCTGCACTGACAGGACCAGGGAAGAAAATAGGGAAAGGTCCTGGAAGGTTAGTATCCTGGGGGAATGTGAGGTTCCAAGGATGATTCCAGGGAATTGGGGAACTTGGGCAGACTGGATGGACCATCTGCTGTCATTGTCTATGGTTTTATGTTTAAAAATTATGCCTGAACATGTTATTACTCCACTTCTGATTATCTTGTAATCATTTATAGACACTGGCACTGTCCCCAGAGAATGGAAAACGGAAGCTGTAGTACCCACCTATAAAAAAGGCAACAGAAAATGTATGAACAACTAACATCCAATAAGTCTTACCTCTATTACCTGAAAAATGCTTGAAGGTATAATAAGAGACAAAATATTAAAGCTCACTGCCACACTAGACAGTAACCAACATGGGTTTACAAGGGACCACTCATGCTGCACAAACCTTCTGTGCTTTCATGAAAATATCTGTGAGATATGCATGAGATGTTAAACCTCCTGTGATGCCATTTTTCTAGATTTTAGCAAGGCATGTGACCGAGTTCCACACTGAGTCATAATTTAAAACAAAATGGGTAAAATTTGCATTAAGCAGGATGTCATCAGCTGGATACTCAGCTGGCTATCAGACAGGACATAAAGGGTGAGAATAAATGGATACTATTCACAGTTTGGGCCTATCACAAACAAGGTCCCTCAGAGATCAGTCTTACTTCCTGAAATATTTCATGTGTTTATCTCAGACATGACAAACACCATCAATAGCTGGGGATCCAAATATGCAAATGACTCCAAACTAAGTGCTCCTTGTCTTATGAAGGAACAGGTTAGCATCATGCAGTCAGATTTATATAAAATCACAACCTGAGCAGATAAATGGGAGTTGAGGTTTAACCTAGAAAAATGCAGTGTCATGCACTGTGGAACAAATAACACTGGTGTAATATGGTGTAATAGGGTGTAACTTTGTGGTAAGAGCTTTCAAGTCACAAACACAGATAAGAAGAAATCTAGAGCAGAGAATACAGAGTGAGGAAGTCAATAAAAGGGCCAATCTGTGTTATAGGCCACTAAGAAAAATATCACCTTGAGGGATCAGGAGGTCAAATTCCCACTTTTTAAATCATATATTTATCCACCAACTGACTATGCCAGCCAAGTCTGGTGCCCATTTAGGAAAAATCAGATTTGCAAAATTGAAAAAATCCAGAGAAGGGCAGCTAAACGTGCATCATTAATGAACAAAACATATGATAATAGGCTAAAAGCATTAAATCACTTGCTGCTGCATGTTAGCTGTCTTTCAGTTGACCTACTTCCTACGTTTGATATTATGCAGGACCCAGATTTAATGTGCAAATTAAACATTGAGTACAAAGGTAACCAAACAGACACCAAAGGACACCCATTACAGATCTGCGGGAAAAGATTTCACCTGCTAAAAAGAAAATATTTTTTCACCCAATGCATATTTAATTCCTGGACTCATTACCTTTTGAAACTGTAGTAAGTAAAAACAAAGCTGAGTTTAAATCTAGACTAGATAAATACATCTTAGATGGCAATCTACATGGATGCTACAACTGTTAGATGGAGTTCCTTATGGACTAACTGCCCTCTTAGCTCCTTCATACCTTAGTATTTGGTGGCCTGTAAAATACACCAATAGTGGTCAGTCTGTTGTACTTTGGAGTAACTTTAAGTCACATACTTTCTGTTAAAGTATAAGGTGTTTCTCTTCTCTTTAATGGTGTCATCAGAGATGTTTTCTTTTGCTTAATTACTGTATATACTGTATAGCACTATTTCACCTCTAGTTTTCCCTATCCTATCATTCCTGTAAAATGTCTCCAATTGTTTTTCTATGTCATAGCCATTCTACCATACCTGATTGAAATAATATTGAGTTTTTTTTATCCTGATAAGTAATTCTAATTCTAATTCTACAGTACCTATTTATTGTTCAAACTATGGGCATTGATAAATATAAAAAGCCATCTGTTTCTTCTCTTTGTATTCAATAAGCCACTAGAACCCATTGTTGATTGTGTTGCCAGGGGCCTGATTTTCAAAGGTTAACACAGGGCTTGCTTCAAACCCTGCATCAACTCCACTGTTTGGAACAACTATGCCAAACTCATTTGATGCTGCTGCACTCAGTTTTAGTACATTGGGTCCAGCTGTGGCAGTTTCTACAATTTACAGCAACTTGCGCCACATATTTGGTACAAGCCCCATAAAAGGGGTCCCCCAAATGTGGCAAGTTACACGGGGAGTTGTTCTAACTTGTGGGATTTGGTGTACAGGACAGAAAATCAAAATTGGCACTGAGAGAATGCTGCAAGTCCCCTGTACCATATGTTCGGCACAACAGGAGCTTGTGGCATTCCCAAGTCTTTTGAAAACTGAGCCCCTGGTATCTTATGGGTTTGTACTATATGACAGTACTATTAACTTTATTGGGGTGGAACCTGTGGAACCATTAGCATTTGTGCTAAAACATCTTTTCGATTCTATATACAATTCAGCAGGTTTCAAAATGTTTATGCCATTTACTTGATTCTTTGTCCCAGAATCTTAACATATATGACCAGATGCTGTGTCAGTTATGGTTACAAGACTGCATTTCTGAGTTCTTTAGGTAAGAGAATTGCAAAGCATAGCTGAGCATTTCTGGCACACAAAGGACTTGAGAAGAAACTCTTAGAGCCCTAACAGACACAAGAACTGTAATAATGCCTGTGCAGGTGTGCGTTATGAGGATCTTTCACACACTCAAGGTGTGTGAAAAATCCTTGTAAAACAAACCTTGCACGGGCACAATTTTTTTATAATAATGGTGCAAGGTTTCAATTTTGTGAGTGAGTGTGTCCCTGAACAGCCACCATAGTGAGTGGCTTCACTTCCTGTTTTTGAAGTTGTGGTAGAAAGAGTTAACTTCATAATATTAGTGCTGAATATTGAAATATGTTAAACTAACAGTAAACTGATCATGTGTGTGGTTTGAAGGTTGGAACCATGGCATCAGTAGACCCACAGTGGTTGCAGAGAAGCCACAGATCTTGAGACATCGAGTGAGAACATGAGGAGGAAAACACCATAATAATCCATTATTGAGTTATTACAAAATTCAGTGGTTATTACGACATTTTTAAATGCAGTGCATATCCAGTCATAATAGGGTCTCACAAGTCATTATAAATATATTATAAATAATTTTAAAGATCTTTGTTTAAAAAATGAAATTTGAATTTAAAATAAAAATGTTTTAGAAAATCCCCTTTGTGAAATATGGACTTTGCCAACTGAACTTCAGAATTTTAGAACCATGCATGTGAGACACCCTTTTATAGTTATAAGAGTACCTGAAAAGTTTAGAAATAAACAATTCTGATTGTCTAAGAATGAGGTAGAAACCTAGAAACCTAGAAAAAGTGTCGGCAGATGGGGATCACCTGCTCCATCTAGTCTGCCCAAGAAACTATCCCCCTTCCTACCTAGTTTGCTGAAGTTAGAATACCTTTATGTTTTTCCTATGCTCTCTTGAATGCACTGACTGTTTTGGCTTCTACAAGCTCCTGGGGGAGTTCATGATTTATAATTATTTAGTTGAAGGCCATCCCTCTAAAATAAGTTGTTTGTACCCCAAAATGTATTTCAGTTTCTTAAGAAATGTATGTCATTGTCTCCTGTCCACTTTCTTAATCATTGGTTGATCTGTTCAATTGCTTGTTGCTTATCATATCATACTTGTGATACAGGAAGGATCGCAGAAAGGATCACTTTGCAACCCTCTGTTTTAATGTTCTCCCAAGTGTTATGCATTCTTGCCTAATGTCTTAGAAACATATAAAAATAGAATTTGACAGCAGATATGGACTGCTTCGCCCATCTAGTCCACCCATTATTCAGTACCTTCCGTAATACTACAGAATGTACTTATCTCCTGCTGTTTCCTCCCTTGTCCTATCTCTACTAAGGTTCCCTTGTGCCTATCCCATGCTTTCATGAACCCTTTTACAGTTTTTACCACCACCACCTCTGCCAGGAGGCTGTCCCAGGCATCCACCATCCACTCCGTGAAGTACTTCCTTACATCTCCCCTGAGTCTACCTCCCTCAAGCTTCATAGCATGCCCCCTTGTCCTGGAGCATCTTTTTTTTCTGAAAAATTCTTCCCTCTTGGACCTTATTTTTACTTGCGAGGTATTTGAAAGTTTCTATCATATCCCCCCTCTCCCTCGGTTCCTCCATGGTATACATATTACGGTCCTTCAGACTTTCCTCATAGGGCTTTTGATGCAGACCCTGCACCATTTTAGCTTCCCTTCTCTGGACCATCTCCACTCTTTCTATGTCCTTCTGGAGATGAGGTCTCCAGAACTGACACAGTACTCCAGATGAGGTCTCACCAGTGATCTATACAGGGGCAACACCACCTTCCCCTTTCTGCTTGTGATTCTCCCTCTCTATGCACCCCAGCATCCTGTTAGCTCTCTGACTGCACTGTCACACTGCCTAGCTACCTTTAGGTCATCAGATATGATAAGCCCAAAGTCTCCTTCCTGTTTGGTGGTTGTCAATACTTCTCCCAATTTGTACTCCACCCCTGAGTTTCTGTACCCCAACAACATGATTTAGCACTTTTTTGCAGTGAAGCCCAGTTGTCATACCTGTGACTACTCCTCCAGCATTTTCAGATTCCTTCTCATTTTTTTCCACCACCCCCCAGAGTGTCTACCTTGTTACAAATTTTAGTGTCATCCACAAACAGGCAGACATTTCCATCTAGCTCCTCTGCAATGCCACTAATAAACACATTAAAGAGGACCTGTCCCAGTACAGCTCCCTGTCATACCCCACTGATCACCTGCCTTTCTCAGAGTGAACTCCATTTACCACCACTCTCTGCTTCCTATTCCTTAGTCAATTCCTTACCCAGTTTACCACCTTTTGTCCTACTCCTAGGCTCCCCAGCTTGCTTACTAATCTCCTATGTGGAATGGTGTTGAAGGCCTTGTGGAAATCTAGGTAGGCCACTCCAATGCTCCTCCCTAATCTAATTCCCTGGACACCCAGTCAAATAAATCTATTTGATTTGTTTGACAAGATCTCTCCTCATGAATTCATGCTGTGTCAGATCCTGTAAGCCACTGGATTCAAGGTATTCCACTATCCTTTCCTTCAGTAGTGATTCCAATCATTTCCCCACCACCGACATCAGGCTGATTGGCCTGCAGTTCCCAGCCTGCTCCCTACTACCACTTTTGTGAAGTGGGACTATGTCTGCCCTCCTCCAGTCCCCTGGAATCACTCCTATCTCCAGTGAGAGGTTCAACAAGACTGTCAGAGGTGTAACCACCACCTCCCTGAGCACCTCCCTGAGTTCCCTTAGTATTCTTGGATGGATCCCATCTGGCCCCATTGCTTTATTCACTTTCAGACTTGTGAGTTCCTTCAGGACTCTTTCCTCTGCAAATGGACTAGTGTCCACCTCCCTTCCTTTGATGCTCCTGTCACTTTTCAATGGCCCCTCTCCTTCCACTTCTTTTGTGAATACTGAACAAAAGTAATTATTTAAGGTGTCTGCTTTTTCTTGATCCCTTTTTACACAATCCGCCCCTTCCTTTCTTAGTCTTACAATCCCTCCACTGGTTTTCTTCTTTTTGCTTACTGTGACAGGGTTGAATAGGACCCTGTCCCAGTTGTTATGGAGAGTTTGAATGCAGGGATCTGTTCTGTTCTTTCCTTTCCTGTCTCTTATCTGTCTGGTTGTGCAACCAAATTTTCTCGTGAGACCTAGGACTTGATCACCCCGACAGTCTCACAGTTCTTTGCCTCTCACTGTCTCTCAGTCTTCCCTTGCTGTTTCTGTTTTTCCCTCCCTTGCATATCTGCTGGTATAAAAATATATGCAAATCATTGTGTGGAAATATAACTGATCTTGGGATCCCTTTGTTTAGAAGTTATATAGTGTTACTGTTGAAATGTATATAATTATAGTTTAAGACAATTGCAAAAAGTTATTGAAAACTCAAGGGGTTAACCTGAGAGTAGTTTTAAGCTCTTATTCAGAAGCTGTGGAAAAGGGGCCTCAGTTCTGGGACATTGTGTTTTTGCTGCACCTGTCTGAAACTTACAAGAACATTTTAGAAACAAACAGGATGCTTGTTAAGGAGGGGGTTGCAAAGACTTATAAGAGAGAGCTGCAATGTTTTGGGAGACACAGAGTTTGAAGGAAAACTCAGATGGATCTTCTCTGTTTAGTCTTCCTTTGTATATAGTTATTGTGAACAATTTTATTTTTTTATGTTACTGCTAGTATTAATAAATACTTTTTGTGAATTCTACAACTGCTCCTGGTTTTTACTATGCTTCCTGACCTGTGCCTCAATGACACTTACATACCTAAAAAGTGTCTAGTCTCCTTTCTTTACTTCCTAGGCTATATTCTCCTCTGTTTGTACCTTTGCAAATCCTAACTGATTTCCCTGCCTTCCTCTGTTTCTCCAGATACAGCTCCTTATCCTCCTCTTTCTGTGTCTTCTTATACCTCCTGAATGCTAACTGTTTTGCCCTTACCTTCCCAGCCACTTCCTTAGAGAACCATAGTAGTCCCTTTTTCTGCTTGCCTTTGCTTACTAGCCTGGTGCAGAGGTTTGTTGCCTTCTCTATGCCCCCCTTTTTTTCTAACCAGGAGAGACACACTAAGCTGAAGGTTGTTTACAGGTGCGACCTGGGAGCACAATGAAGTTAAGTGACTTGCTCAGGGTCACACAGTATGCAAGTGGGGCTATGGGATTCAAACCACATCTCCAAGTTTGCAGCTCAGAGCCTTAAACCATTCCACTATAATGCCTCCCTAAGTTTTACACTTTAGTTTAGTTTTGCCAAAGTTCCTCTAGTCTACCCAAGTCCCCCCCAACCGGGGCATCCCTGAAACATTCCCCCATCTTTTAAAAATTGGCCCCCTGAACTCCAGGATCCTCATCCTTGTATGGTTCTATTCTGCACCAGTATTTATATTGAACCACACAGTATGGTGATCACTGATCCCCAGGTGGCCACCCACTGTGATGTTTATAACACTGTCCCCATTAATTAGTACAGGGTCCAGTACTGCCCTCCATGGGTGGGCTCCCTAACTAGTTGCCTGAGGAATGCCCCTTCAGGGAGTCCAGGAAAACCCTGCTTCTAGCTGAAGCTGCAGCTGGGAAGCTCAAATCCACATCCAGCAGATTGAAGTCCCCCACCAGCAGCACCTCACCCTTATTTGCCATCCTTTGGATGGGTTCCCTCAGAACCTTATCCAACTCCCCCCCATGCTGGAGGTCTGTAGATCATGCCAGTGTAAATAGTGGCTCCATTCCCCATCTCTAGGGTGACCCACAGTACATCTGCCCCTCCCTTTGTTCCCTTTATACCGCTGTTGCTTTTATGCAATCTCTCACATAAAGAGCAACTCCTCCCCAATTTTCCCTACCCTGTCCTTCCTGAATAGAGTATAGCCTGGTATGGCTATATCCTAGTCATGGTTCTCAATGCACCATGATTCTGTAATGGTGACAATGTCCAGGTCAGCCTCCACCATAATGGCCTCTAAGTCTGGAATTTTATTTCCAAGACTTTGAGCATTGGCACACATGGCCTTCCAACATATAGTACCACCCTGCTCATTGGCCCTTCCTTTTCCCTTTTGCCCTCTCACCTTACAGCCTCTGTTCTCATTTCCATCTACTTTAATTACTATTAATGTGTTTTTCTCTCTATTAGGTACCCTTGTGGATTTATCTCAGTTAGGGGTTTCCCTGTTGACTACTCCAGTTTGTGTGTGTGTGGGGGGTACAGTTTATGTCTCTTTGCTTCCTTTCACCACCCCACTTGGCTAGTTTAAATGCTCACCAGTGTAACAATTAAACTGTTCACTGGGGACAGTGGTCCACCTCCTGGACAGATGTAGGCCATCTCCACTGTACAGGCCCTCCAGATGTGACTCCAGTTCCCAGTGTAGGCGAACCCCTCCTCTATGCACCATTTCCTCAACCACTGGTTGAAGCTCCTGGGATGGAGTACCCTATCCTCCTTCCTGTCATAGTCAAAAAAGGTCACTGAGCTCTCCCCCACTCTCTGAACTCCTTCTGTTCTATCCCCTTCCCATCCCTAGCCAGGTTATTAGTCCCCAGGTGGACAATGACATCCAGCTCTCCCTCCCGCCCTGCTGCCCTAGCAATCCTCATGATCCACTTTCCATCCCTTTGAACCATGGCATCGGGTAGGCACCTAACCTCCATCTCTCCTTCCCTTTCTGTCCCCAGATCTATCCCTCTTATGATGGAAAAAAGTGAAGATATGTCTTCATTCATATGTCTCCCCTCATCAATTGTCTCAGCATGGATTAAGACCACTGACACCTTCCTTGACTGCTCCAGTATTTTATTTATCATGTAATTAATATGCTCTATTATTGCACCTGGCAGACAATTAATTATTACATTCTCTTTATTGTTTTTACAGACCATTCTGTCAGCTTTCCTAATAGATCCCCTATGACTATCATTTTTTTTGTTTACTGTTGGCTCCCATATTTCCTCATGCATTGTTTCCTCTACTTGATCTGTAATCGATTCCTGATTCAGGGGGTCACAGCTATTCCTGGGTCGGATAGTATAATCATCTCATCTCTGGTCTTTTACTGGAACTTTATTGCCAGATACAGTCGTACAGTCACCCACATATTTGCCTCTTGCATTGATTCGTATAATGTGCTGTATTATTTTGTCTATCATACACTACATTTTCTGACTTAGAAGTGATGTGTAAATGCTGAAAACTGGTTTTGATGAAGTTTTCAAGCTCTTATTTCTTTTACTCTAGTAGATGGTGACTGTAGGTCAGCAATTTCTTGTTTCAGCCTTTTATTAAGTTCATATTTGTCACAGACAGGAACATAGGAACATAGGAAAGTGATGACAGAAAAGGACCTCCAGGACCACCTAGTCTTCCCATTTTCCTAGCATCCCCTAGGCCTGCCCCTGATTTCCCCCCACTCCTTTCAGTAGCCCTCTGTGTCTATCCCATGCCCTCTTGAACTCCCCCACTGAATTCTCATCCACCACTTCCCTAGGCAGCCTGTTCCAGATGCCCACCACCCTCACAGTAAATGTATTCTTTCTGATGTTGCCCCTAAACCTACCCCCTCTAGTTGGAGATTATGCCCCCTTTTACTGGGACACCTCTTCAATAGGTCGAGGTTTTCAGTTGTCACCTTGTTTATCCCTTTCAGGTACTTGAAGATCTCTGTTATGTCCCTTCTCTCCCTTCTCAACTCCAGAGCGTACATATTTAATGCTTGCAGCCACTCCTCATATGGCAGGTGACTAAGCCCCTTCACTATCTTGGTTCCCCTCCTCTGTACCCACTCCACCCTCTCCACATCCTTCTTTTGGTAAGGTCTCCAGAACTGGGCCCCATACTCCAGATGAGGCCTGACCAGATGGGTGTACAGGGGAATCAGGACCTCCCTTTTCCTACTGGTGATCCCCTTCCAAATACAACCTAACACTCTGCTGGCTTTTGCCACCACCCTGCTGCACTGCCCAGCCACCTTCAAGTCCTGAGAAATGATGATGACCAAGTCCTTCTCCTCCATGGTCACCGCGAGCAGTTTGCCCTCCAGTCTGTATTCTGTTCTCCCATTTCTTCTGCCCAGGTGCATGACTTTGCATTTACCATATTGAGGGATAATTTCCACTTCCTGGCCCAGTCCTCCAACTTCCCTAGGTCCCTCTGCATCCTTCCCACTCCCTCTTGTACGTCCACTCTATTACAGATTTTGACATCATCCATAAACAGGTTCTCTCTACCCTCCAACCCCTCTGCTATGTCACTTATATAGATGTTGATCAGCAGGGGTCCCAGCACCGACCCCTGGGGCATGCTGTTCATGAACGCTGACTCACCCAAGAGGACTCCATTTACTACCACCCTCTGTGTTCTGCTCACAAATCAGTTATGCACCCACTCTATCACCATCTTCCTTAGCCCCAGACATTCCATTTTGTGCACCAGCCCACCGTGCAGTAGTGTATCAAAGGCCCTCCTGAAATCCAGGTAGGCTATGTCCACTGACCCCCCTCCTTATATCCACCACCCTCATGACCTAGTCAAAATGCCCTACCAGATTTGTCTGACAGGATCTGCCCTTGGTAAAGCAATGCTGCCTTGGGTCGAGCAGGCCACTTGCCTCTAGTTCATCAGTGATCCTACCCTTGAGCAGTTTTTCCATGAGCTTACTGACCGCCGATGTCAGACTCACTGGCCTATAGTTGCTCAAGACCTGCCTCCCCCCTCCCTTATGCAGGGGCAGCACATCCGTGGACTTCCAGTCCTTTGGGACTACCCCTGTGTGCAAGGACTCATGGAACAAATAGGTCAAGGGGCTGCCAGATCCTCACCCAGCTCTCTCAACACCCTAGGATGAATCTCATCCAGCCCATGGCCTTGTCCACCCTCAGACTCTTTAGCTCTTTTGAAATCTCCTTTTCCTGGAATGGTCCCACATCCACACCTACCCCCTCATTCTCCCTTTAGTACAAAAGCACCCTACCTCTTCCTTCGTGAATACTGCACTGAAGTAACTGTTCAGTAATTCTGCCTTCTCCCAGTCCCCCTCTAACTTTTTCCTTGTCTCAGCCAACAGGCCAGGTATCCCAGTCCCACCCTTCCTCCACTCAGTAATATACTGGTACTATATTATACATCATTTCCTTCACACCCAGGCTTGAACATGCTGTATACCATACAGTACATGACTTCCATTCCTGAAAGTTTAAATAGGGTATTTCACTTTCCACTATTATGATGACTATAAGAACATTGATACAGTTAAATAGCCTAGGGTATGTTTTATTTGTTTTTTGTTTAGGTTAAGGTTTAGTGCTACAGTATACTTGCCAGCTACGAGAGTTGAATGTCTCAGTACCAAAAAGTATGAAATACCTGATGTGTATGTACATATGTGTAAAGTACAGCAGTACAGTAATTATGGCAACAGAAGATCCTGACCTCCTAGTCTGCCCTGGCTGAAACTGGTAGACACCACCTTTGCCAGAATCACTTCTGCTGATGCTCACAAATGCTCATAAAGTAGAATGAGCCCTGAAAACAGAAAGTACTTAGCACCGCTGCTTCCAGTTCATGGGCTGGGCCTCCCAAAATCTCAACAGTGTCTGAAAACCCCTTCCCTGTCCCTCCCCTTCCCCTCACTATGCCTCCCTTCTATTTGACCTTCCATCTGGTCGATATCCCATACTCTCGCTTTTCTGCAGGGTAGCGTCACTCCTTTCAGTGCAAAAGCAGATTTGCATGCTTGTTGATTAGAGAACTGTTTTCACCCACTAACTTGCGATGCTCAGTGGTCACTCAATTGATTGATCTGAAGTCTGGTACAGCCTGTCTAACAAGAAAAATAGAAAGATACTTTATTTTGCCATCAGCAGCTGATAGAGAACAGTTCTCCTTTCAGCTCCTGACCTCATTTATATGATGACCACCATTCTCATGACAACTGCATTGACCTCAAGACAAATCATCAATGAAAAGTGTATTTTTTTCAACTTGTTAAAGTTTCAGAAGTGTTATTTATCTGGTTTAGTTTTATTACTTGAGATTTATTACAGTATTTTTCCACTGAGAAGTGGCTGCTCCAGAGCCAAACCAGGCAGTCCTGCAATCAAAACCTGTTTTACTGTGTCATTTTTTTCTAAATAGCACCCTGCACTCGTTATTATAAAACTAAAACATAAGTAACAATGTGTCTATGAGATTTTTAACACACCTTCAGTGTGTGATGACATCATAAACCTCAATTGTATAAAAAAATCTCATAACACACAGTTACCTAGCATTAGTCTGTAGTTAACAATAATTTTCAGTGGCACAAAAGCCCTTCTCAGGGCTGGTATTTAGCCACAGCCACTCAAAGCAGTTTTTTTATGTTTGCTTGTGCGCATGTGCAAGACACATTATGTGGCAGCTTAGGAGAGAAGCAGCTTGTGGCGGCATGGCACTGTGGCAGCCAATGGAGGCACAGCATTTGGGGGCTTGGCACTGGTGGACCAATGGAGGCACAGTGTGCAGATGACACTGGCTTCCAAAAGTGCCACTAACTTGTAACATTTTCACCACAGCAATCTGGGGCTGCTTCGTCATTGCAACGTCAGCTATTCCGCTGCAATGAGGGAGCGACCCGTCATTGCTGGGTAGCATGTTGCTTAGTGTAATAGTGTTTGTGAACACAGCGGCAAGCCACCACCATGTTCACATACAATATTGCACAGCCCCCAATGCCGAGGGGGTGCCGAATCCTCCTCGGCATCATGCACCCTACCAAAATGGTCTTTGCTGACAGGGGCCCCAATCCCTGTCATCTTCAGTCCTCTCCCTGCCCAGTTTAATTTGCCAATGGGGGAGCCCACTCCCCACTGGCATAATGTCCCCCCCAGAAAAACAGTTGCTTTCTGCCGAGGGGGGTGCTCAGTCCACCTCGGCTCTTGCACCCCCCTGGTATGTGCTGATGGGGGTGCACAATCCCCCGTTGGCTATAGCCCCCTCCCAGAAAAACAGTCAGGTGGCATGCTGGGAGCCCACCCCAGTGTGCCAAATGCCCCTGTTAAAAGAAAAAAACATCCCACGATGTATTTTTTTTAATCTGCAAAGCAGAAAATGGTCCCTCATCCAGTCTGGTGGCCCCACCCCCCCAATCCGCACCTACCCTCTGTGCACCCTGCCTTCTCACACCCCCCTCACCCCATACTTAGCTCTGGAGCACAGTGCGGCAATCTTTGGTGGACTGGGAGCATGTCTGCACTCTTCAAAGTCGACTGCAAATTGAAGAAATGCCAGTAAACTGTACAACGGCATAAACAGAGTTTTTTCAACTTTGGTGCTTATCTCAGGCATTTTTGGGAATTTTGCCACCAAATTTTCAACATGGGGTTATTGGGACCCCTCCTCATGAAGTCAGGCACTGACATGGCATTATTCGGTCCCAAAAGGTGATTTCACGGTCACTGCGTGGAATCACCTTTCAGGACCGATTAACGAAACAACAGTACCAGTGTTCGTGAGGTGGGCTCTCAAAAAGTCTATGTTGCAAATGTGGTGGAAAAAAATCCAAGAAATGACTGTTTTACGATCGTGCATAGTACAATTGCTATGCACACTCATAACTTTGTGAATTTGCATATTTTCACTCCAGAGTTTCAACATTGCCATTTTGCCATGCCTTTTTATGAACAGTACAGCTGTAATTTTTCACATCCTGGCTGAAATGTGTTTTCACACTTCTGGCACAGAATAGTGTGGTCACTGTGGGAAATCAATGTTTGGGACACATTAAGAAAATCAAAGTGGCACTGTTCATGAGCAGAGATCCTAAAATGCCTATGTTGAAAATTTTGTGATGAAAGTCCATAAAATGACTGTGTTACGAGCATGCATTGCGCAGTTTCCATGCACGCTCATAAGTTCACAAATTTGTAATATTTTCACTCCAGATTTTCAACCTTGCCATTTTTCCACACCTCCTTATGAACAGCACAGCTGTCATTTTTCACATCCTAGCCAAAATATGTTTTTTGCACTTCCAGCACAGAATAGCATGGTCGCTGTGGGAAATCACTGTTCGGGAGACATTAAGAAAATCACAGTGACACTGTTCATGAGTAGAGGTCCTAAAATGCCTATGTTGAAAATTTGGTGATGAAAGTCTGTAAAATACCTGTGTTACACACGCATGCGTTGCGCAGTTTCCATGTATGCTCAGAAGTGCGAGCATTTTAAATATTCCCACTACAGATTTTCAACATTGCCATCTCTTCACACCTCCCTATGGATGGTGCAGCTATCATTCTTCACATCCTGCCCAATCTGTGTTTTCATACATGTGATGCAGAATGGTATGGTTGCTGTTGGAACTAAAAGTTTAGGACACATTGACAAAATCTCACTGCCACTCTTCCTGAGAAGAGGTCCCAAATGCTTTCATGAGGTGGGGTCAGAAAAAAAGCTATGTTGAGAATCTGTAGTGCAAATACAAACAAACACCCAGGGCATTAGGGTTTCTAACCATAACGTCCCACCCTGTACAGACTGACAGCCATCAGGGTGTGCCTTTGGATTTCTGACTGTACTGCTCATGCCATCTCACCCACCCAGCCACTGACAGACATTGAGGTGTACCTTGGACTCTTCAGACCCAGACTTTACTCCATTCTCCGATGGTGCACCCATTTCAATGTATGTCCTTATGGAATGGGGTGACTGTAAAGTCAAACACCCTAAGGCACACCTCAACATGTGTCAGTGTCTGCAGAATAGGGTGAGGTGACATGGAATGACCGTCATGGGAGACAACACAAACACTTACCCCCAATGCCTGTCTGTCTCTACAGGATGGAGGTGGGGTTGGCGTGAAGTTCAATACTTCACTGCCATTCCTATTCTGCATCTGTCTAACACCTGCATTTCCAATGCTAATACCAGCAAGCAAACATTCGGCATTGACAAATGCTTGTCTTTTATTGGGCTAGTTGAGGTAAGATACAGCCCTTTTTCTGTCCCTTTGTGAGCTTTGGGAGTGGCCCCAATGATATAATGATAAGCATTAGGATCATCTTTAGAGTGATAAAAATTATTGCAAGTTATAGATTGATAAGTGTTATCATAAATTTTAGTGATAAACATTTTTATTGCCAAGCAATTGGCATGGTTCCCTTTGTCATTCACAGCATGCTATTTACTGTTTAAAACCTCTGTTTATTGAATTATTTATAACTATTCATTTAATTAGTAAATTTTGATTTATTCATAAGAATTTTGTGTTCCAGCGGTTATTTATTAGCAAATCTTGTTGTCCAGTAGTTTAGTTTGTTTCTTTGGATGATGGTACCTTTTCTGGGGGAACAGTGCTTAGCCCCTATTACGGCACTTTTCATTTCTGCGAGTGGCTAGCTTCATATCACATTTGGGAATCCAGCTGTCAGGCCAAAGACCTGACATTGTTATTTCAGCCATTTTAAGCTTGGTACCTGTGGCTGAGGTTGGCAGTCTTAGTGTTGTTATTTTTTTTTTTATTTAGTTGTTTAACCAGGTATAGCACACTAAGCTGAAAGCTTTTTTTACAGGAGCAACCTGGGAGCACAAGAAGGTTAAGTGACTTGCTCAGGGTCACACAGTATGCAAGTGGAAGCTGTGAGATTCAAATCCAGGTCTGGTCTGCTGGATGTCACCAGATTTGTAGCTCAGAGCCTTAGACCACTGCGCTATACTGCCTCCATTGTTTGATGCATTTTAAAGTAAATCATCACACCGGAGGTAGGGGTGGAATTTTCAAGCTCATGTTTGTTTTTTATGTCCAAAGGTTGTCCCTTTTTGAAGCTTTTTCCTCAGACGGCACCCTAACCAAGACACGTAAGAGCAAACCATTTAGTCCAGGTGGAGACCACCACACAGGCCTGGTATACAGTAGGCACCAGGTAGAGGCAGAATAGTTAGGTGGGTTTCTCAGATTACTGCCAAAACCATGTGTCTGACCCCTTTCATTCTTCAATTTTGAGGAAGACTACTGCATGGGAAGTCACTGTGTTGAAGACTGAAGATGGTGGGCCAAGGAAAAGGCAGAAAGGAACCTTGTTTTAAAAAGAATGGATATCATGAACTTTGAGACCACCTTGTGGCAGAAATTCTAGTTTGGAGACCAGCTGCATGGAAAAGAGACCGTAGTATGCACTCATTTATTTCAAAATATGATAGGACACTGGCTGTGTCTATAGAAGAAGAGGGTGGCATTACAGCTATTTTTGTTGGCTGAATGAGTGCAACAGCAGCTGCTCCTCCCATTTACAGCAGCGGTTGTGGGCATCCCACCAACAGCAGTGTCCACTTCTTTCTTTATGTGTGTGTGCTTGTGGGGCTGACAGAAGAAGATGTCCTCATATTTTGACCCCCAAACTAGTGGAAGAAATGCCTCCATCTTGATGTATAATGTCCTGCTGCAGTTGTCCTGATCATGGGTTCCTGTGGCAAGACATAAAAGGTGCTTGTCACTGTTTGAAAAAATGGCAGTTACAACTATTAGGAAGCATGTATGTGGGGCGAGGGCATGAGGCCTGCCTAGCAAGTCTAAATGTTAATTGGTTGTGATGTCATGTCCTTGATTTGCATAATCAATAAGCATCGTACCTTTCCTCAGTCAGTTGGGGCACCCCCAGGATAGTCACACCCCCTAGCAACATCATAAAAGAAGGATGCCATGAGGGTTCAAGGGCAGTTCATCAGTTCATCAGTTTGGGAAAAGCAGGAGAAGACCTTGGAGGTGGAGCAGGGCACAAAAAGTTCCAGAGGTGGTGTGGCTGAAAGAAGCTGCACCTAGGAACTGCAAGGAGTAATGCAGAAGATGCGAGTTCCACCTGGCTGGCTGCCCTCTCAAGGCTCACTAAGCTATAATGCCAGGCAGTAATATGGGCTCAGGTGTTCAGCAGTGAGGGCTGGTGACAATGAGCAACTCTCCCGAGTGCCCTGCCTGCACGCCGCCTGGAAGACTTGGCTGGTAGGTCAGAAAGCCAGTGGTGGAGGAACCAGGCCCTAGCTGCATGGTTCCAGAGGAGAAACTTGAACAGTCTCAGAGGAGGAGCCACTGAAGAATCTCTGGTTAGCATCCCAGTTAGAGCTGCTGAAGGAGGAGGAGTTCTGCCTGATATCCCTCAGTGGGGCTTGTTAAGTTGTGAGGCAAAGTAAGGCAGTGGAAGCCTGTAGCAGATGGCTGGGGCCAGCAAGTAGCTCACTCCAGAGCCTTACAAGCTCCCTACAGAATCAGATGGTGGGTCAACCAACAGCAAAGGAGTGGGGTAGAGGAGTGGGTGAAGCCCAGGCTGTGTGACTGTGAAAAGGTGTGTTATTATTATCTGCAGCTGGGTGCCTCAAGGCCAGTACTTGCTCAGTAACCAGTGGGAGTGTTTCAATAATATTGTAGTAGGGCTATCAGTTTAGAAATTATGTCACAGGGAGTGGTGCCATGTATTGGGTGAGGAGCAGCTGTGTTCAGGAGAACATTCTGGCTACTGCAGTGCTGCCCCATATGCAGGCACCTCTCTAGGCTGAGGGTTGAGGTGACCAGTATCCGTGCAGAGTTAACAGGATTACTGGGCACCTTTGCACCCACCCAGGGGCCACCAAGGCACCAACCACTGTCGTAATGACTTCCTGGGCAGAAGGCTGGATGGTCCAAGGTGAGCGCATAGAGATTCAAGGGAGGAGGGCAGAGGCACATCTCTCACCCAGTCAAGCTACAGAATTCCTACCAAGTCTTGGAGGAGCAGGAAACCCTTGATAAGGAACCCAAGGCTGTGACTCATGAGGATGTGAGGGTCCTCCAGACGAGAGACACAGTGGGTGGTAGAAGATAATCCCAGGAGAAGAAGAAAGTACTCCTGATGGGTAACTCAGTAGTTCAGGGAATGGACCTGGGGAAGGACAGCAGGGAGAAAAGGGAGGTTAAGTGCCTCCCAGGAGGCACAACTCATTGGGAGGGTGAGGGGATCCGAAGGATCACTACAGCTGTGTGCAAGTGGGGGGAAGGGGTGAAGGTTATTGTACACTTAGGTACCAATGACCGAACCCAGGGAAGTGCTAGCATGGAGCAAGTTCAGGAGGATTTCAGGGAGTTGGGAGGGCAGCTGGGGAAGGTAGCAAACTCTGTGACATTTTTGGAGTTGCTATTGGTCCACAGCAAGTGGAAGGATAGGAATCTTCACATCAGTTGCTTCAGTCAATGGTCGAAGGGCTGGTGCAGTGAGAAGGGGTAAGCCATTACTGGGGACTGGGGTCTCATCTGGAATGATGCAATCATGTAGTCTGGCAATGGGCTGCATCCGTCCAGTAAGGGGAAGACAGTCCTGAATAAAATGTTTAAATGCTATGTTGCTGGGTATTTAAACTAGCTAAGGGGTGGGGAAAGCAGAAACAGAGGCACTCAAGCAGCCCACCTCCACAACAAAATGAATGCAGGCTAGAGTGCCAGTGAAACAAAGAGACTACAGGAGTACATACTCCAGTAATAGCAGGGGGTACAGTGAGGTATAGGAAACAAAACAAAGCAAGGAAGAGAGGGGAGGGCAGTAAGGATACGTGGAAAGAGCAAGCAGCCAATAACACATGGAAGGCCATGGTTACAAATGCTCTCAGTCTAGGGAATAAAATCCCAGACCTGGAATCATTATTGGTAGAGGCAGACCTGGACATAGCAGCAATAACCAAGACTTGGTACAACGCAAACCACGACTTTGAGGTGAGAGTACCAGGGTACACTTTGTTCAGGAGGGACAGGGGAGACAATAAAAGGGGAAGGGTGGCCTTGTACTTCAGGGAAGACATCAAGACAATGGAGGCACTGGGTAAACAGGGGGAGGCTGAGGCACTGTGGGACACACTTGAGCCTGCTAATGGTACAGCAATCTGCACGGGGGTGAACTACAGGCCTCCATCACAGGGAGAAGATTTGGACAGGGACCTAGGGGATCAAATATATGCTATGTCAGCAAAAGGGGAGGTACTGCTGCTGGGGAATTTCAACACCCCAGACGTGTATTGGACCATCCCAGCAACTGCTTCAGTCAGTAGCTGAGACATTCTGGATGCCCTACAAGATGAAGATTTGGCCTAAGACAACCGGTAGCTGAACCCACCAGAGACAGGGCAATTCTGGACCTGGTGTTTGCCAATGGTGACAGAATTGCACATGTTAGAGTGGAACATCAACTAGGTTCCAGAAACCATCACATGGTTTGGTTTGCATACAGATGGAAGCCCTGTCTAGTCACACCAAGGCAAAGGTCCTGGACTTTAAGAGGGCAGATTTTGCAGAAATAGGGAGATATAGCAAGGAGGCACTGGCAAGAAGGGAAATGGTAGAGGGGGTGCAGCAGCAGTGGGAACACCTGAAGAGGGCCATTGGGGAGGCGACAAGCCAGTGCATCAGGGTAGTAAACAAAGGCAAGAGAAGGAGGAGGACATCTTGGTTCTCACAAGAGGTGGCAGACAAAGTCAGGGCCAAAAGGGAGGAGTTCAAGAACTATAAGGAGACTCAAAGGGAGGAAGACAGGGAGGTGTACCTAAGGAATCTAAGGAAGGCAGGAAAAGCTGTGAGGAGAGCAAAGGTGCAGACGGAAGAAAGGTTGGCAAAGACAGTGAAAAAAGGGGATAAGACAATCTATAGGTACATCAGTGAGAGGAGGAGAAGCAGGGGAGAAATAGTGAGGATAAAAGGGGAAACAGGAGAGTGTGAAGAGGGAGACATGGGAAAGGCAGAAATACTGAACAAATACTTCAGTTCAGTATTCACTAAAGGAGGGGATGGACAGGGACCACACATCAGAAATGAGGAAGGAATGAGGGGAGGTAGATACAAGTCCATTCCCAGTGGAGCGAGTCCTCGAGGAGTTTGCAAAACTGAAAGTGGACAAGACAATAAGACCAGATGGCATACACCCTAGGATATTGAAAGAACTATGAAGGGAGCTTGCAGCTCCTCTGGCAGCCATGTTCACAGAGTCATTGAATACAGGTGTAGTCCCGGAAGACTGGAAGCAGGCTCATGTCATACCACTTCGTAAGAGTAGGAGTAGGGAGGAGCCAGAAAATTATAGGCCAGTCAGCCTCACCTCAGTGGTGGATAAGATCATGGAGATGCTGATGTTCAAGCATGGCGTCCATAGCAGTGCCATTAGTAACTACACAGTATTCTAAGCACAATAGTGCTTTTTCACAAAAAAAATCCACACAAACAATTCACATAAAAAAAATGAATTAACACACAAATACCAATCCTATTGCATAAATGAAATATATGATGGGAAGCTTTTGTGATACATCACTGAACTGCACTTGAGCAGTTTGATGTGGGTACATCACTCTTAGTTTACACTCTCCATGAGTTTACCTGAGGTCAAACTACCCTTGTGCAGATAAATGATGTATCACACAGCTCCACAGTGAATATCCCATATATGTGCACATACAACTTCAATTCATGCCTTTCATGAAATCACCTTTTTAAAAATTCAGTATGGGCATTAGGACACAAAGGTCTCCAAGGTAAATGGCTGCTGCAGCAACAGCTGTACTTGAACCTCTTTATGCCTTTCACTTTAACTCTCCTTGACTTCTGTTTATTGAATTGCTATTTACTGCTATTTCCTTAGTTAATAAAGTCTTATTTATTCCTAAAAAATTGGCGTATCAGTGGTTGTTTATTTATTAAGTTATGATGCCTCTTTTTTAAGACTATTTCTCTGGGTAGTGGGAGAAATACTGTTTCCAGTGGAACAGTGCTTCCCCCTTATTAAGGCACTTTTCAGCTCTTCCAGTGATTGACTCCACTCCATAACTGGGTATCCAGCCATTGGGTCAAACAACCTGTCACCCACCTCAGCTAAGCTAAGCTCACTGTCTGTGGCTGAGGGCAACACCACCAAAAACATCATCTTGGTGATGTCATTCGAGCCGTTTAAAAACTCATCCCTTCCAATAGTACTCTTAGAAGCCTGAACATTCCATGGATTAACCTTGATACAGAATGGCTGCCTCTCAACCTGACTGCATGGGACTATACTTTTTATGCCCCAGCAACTGGTTCATATTCTAGAATAGACCATATTTGTACGTTTAAGACAGTAACACATCTGTGTCAGGAGGTGACCATTCACCCAGTCAACTTTTTCCATCACTCAATGGTGCGGGCATGGACACAATGGGGTCCCAGGTTGGGACAGGGTGGCTGGAGAGTTGATCCTGGCACATCAGATGATGAGAATTTAGTACACAAAATAAAAGATACAATATTGCATTGCATTGAGGAGAATAGGGAGATCGACTCAGTCCTGAAGTACATCTGGGATGGCCTTAAAGCAGTCCGTAGAGGGACATATATTAGTTATTCAGCATTTCAAAATAAACAGCATAAAGCCAGAGTGGCAAAAAACTGAGAGGAAATCAATAAATTAGAGGCGGAACACAAAACCTCATGGGACCCACAGGTGCTATTTAGACTAAAGGCCGCCAGGGAAGAGCATGATCAGTTGCTGACCCACAGGGCCCTGAACTCCCTATGCTTTACTAATCAGAAGTACTATGGGGGGGAGAGAGAAGGTAGGCTACTGGCAGTATGAGTTAAAAAACAGGAAGCAGAAAGGTACATCACTAAAGTAAAGTCACAGGCAACCCCAGGTTTATGGGTAACTAAGCCAAAAGACATAGCTGGGGAATTTGCCAATTACTATAAATTGCTTTATTAGAGGGAGAGAGGAGCAAACCATGAATGTCAGATTTTGGAATTCCTGGACAGGGTGGAACTGCCTGCTTTGACGGAGGCACAGAGAAAAGCACTCGATTCCCCCTTCACAGAAAAGGAGGTACTGGCAGTGATTAAAACCCTACCAATGGACAAATCCACTGGCCCCAATGGCTTCTCAGCCAAATTTTTCAAAGTTCGCTCAGGAGCTTGTGCCGTTGTCGACGAAAGCCTGCAATGCTGCACATGACCTGGGGGCTGTGCCCGACTCTTGGGAGGAAGCCTTAATTTCCCTTATACCTAAACAAGTAAAAGACCCCACTGAGTGTGGGAACTACAGTCCAATACCCCTCCTCAATGAAGATGTTAAAATAGCCACTAAATTGATTAGCATCAGGTTACAGACCATTATCCCCTTCCTCATTCATTCGGACCAGACTGGATTCATATCAGAAACACATATTCAAGATAATATTCACCTGCTCCTTGATGCCATCTCTGCAGCAAATTCCCTTCTCCCCAAATATCACAAATGCAGTTATAGCATTAGATGTGGAAAAAGCCTTTGACAGACCTGATTGGCTCTTTCTCCAACAGACATTATGCAGATTAGGCTTTGGAGAGAAATTTATGCAATGGGTAGCTAATCTTTATAGATATCCAAAAGCCTGAGTAAGGGTTAATGGTGAGACCTCTGCTCCTTTTGCCATAAAGAGAGGAACCAGGCAGGGTTGCTGCTCTCTCCCTTCCTCTTTGCTATTAATATGGAACCCTTGGTGGTCTGGGTAAGGCAATCTGGGGACTACAAGGGGATCAAAATGGGGGGGAGGAGTTGAGGATTTCACTCTATGCAGATGATACACTGCTTTATATTTCTGATTAGAAAGTTCTATTCTCCTCCTCAGTACAATGCTAGCACAGTTTGGAGCGGTCTCTGGTTTTAAGATTAATGAGACAAAAAACAAAGTGTTTCCCATCAGGCCTGAAGTCATATCTCCCCTCCTCCAGATTGGTCAATTCAAATGGGTAAAGGACGGTTTTAGGTACCTAGGGGTATATATTCCTAGAGATATTAAAAGGTTATGTAAGATGAACTACTTCAAGTTGTTACAGGTAGTGCAAGAAGATCTACACAGGTGGAATCTCTTCCATTATCTCTTACAGGGAGAACTGAGAGCGTCCGCATGAATGTACTGCCCAGATTTCTATTCCCCTTTGCTGCTGTCCCTATTAAACTGCCTAACCTATTCTGGAGAGGGCTAAAATCTTGTATCACTCACTTTCTCTGGAAGAACCACCCATCCCATGTCAGATGGCATATTCTGCTCAGACCCAAGGCCTCAGGAGGGCTAGGTCTCCCAGATTTCAGGACATATTACTGTGCGGCACAACTAGGTGCCCTGGCAAAGTTCTGGGTAAGGGAGGACCCCCCTCTCTGGACTGAACTGGAGAAATCCCAGGTCCCAGTGGTAAAGGTGAGAGATTTGACACTCATGGATAGAGAAGGGCTTTCTAAATTCACTTTCAATAATCCATGGAAATACTCCATAAAGTCGGTATGGATAGAGGTATGCAAAAAATTTCAAATAGCAAATTAACTAAGTCCTGCCACACCACTCAGGGCATGTTTGGCCTTCCCCCCACTCCAACAGGATGCAGAGTTCACCAGATGGTATGGTAGGGGATTGGACAGAGTCAAACAATTCTTTGATAAGGGAACCTTTAAATCTTTCCAACATTTAAGCTGTGAATTCAAACTGCCAACCCAAGACTTTTTCAGGTTTTTACAAGTTAGACATTTTTTGTTGAGAAGGGGTTCAGGTGCTAAGATGATATACAATTGCACCCCTTACAAGGACAGCTGAAGCATCTTCTCTGACAGAATATTAGCAGAGGTTTGATTTCCAGATTGGTGTTGGTCCTGGGCACATAGAACACCTCTTGCATCCCGAGTCTGGCCTCCAAGTGGGAGTAGGAGAGTGGTATTAAGCTCCAGGATGGGGAATGGACAAGGATTTGGGATGGGGTACATCATACTTCAGCTTCTCCCACCTTGTGAGAGTTCAGCTGGAAGGTGGTAACTAGCTTTTTTTAACCCCCTCTATCACACAACACTTTGGATCATCTAGCACAAGTCTTTGTTGGAGGAGATGTGGGGAGGAAGGTACACATACTCATATTTTTTGGACTTGCATGAAACTAAGGCCTTACTGGGATCAAATCCAAGCTAGGTTTAATCAGATTTTTGAGACCACATTTCCTATGTCCCCAGAGGTCTGGCTGTTTGGGTTAGTACCTAAAGCAATGCTAACCAAGTCACAGACCATGCTATTCAACATGCTGCTGGCAGCAGTCCTAAAGGCAATTACCAAAAGATGGCCGGATCCAAACATCCCCACAGTAGACTCTTGGTATGCTATCTGCTTGTGGACCAAGCAAATGGAACAGCTAACTGCCAAGCTAAGAACTCAAACTGATAGATTTAAAGCTAGATGGCTACCTTTCTTGCATTTCCAAGCCCAAAAAGAAAATAAAGATATTTTGCAGATATTAGCTGAAATCTCATAATTTGGCAGGAAATGGCACCCTGTCACACCCCTCCCATGGCCCCAAAAGGCACCAATCTCTCACTGAGACCAGGCTTTTTCTTTCTTTTTCTCTCTTTTCTCTCTCCTCCTCCTCTTTTCTTTATCCTACATGTTCCTTTTCCTTCCTTTCTTACACTATACTGTAGCTACTACTTCTCTTGTTGATCTTTCAGAACTTTCACCTGATGTGGTTTAAAGCACAGAAAATTTCCTGTTCTCTATTTTTAATTTGATAATGGGTATTACCATCATAAGAGACTACCATAATGGATATGAGTTCTTTTACAGGGTTTCAGTGTGATATTATGATATGGTAAGGGTAGGAAGACTTGTTGTTATCCCTCCTCTCTATCTGGTGTGAGGCAGTTCTGGCTAGGTCAATGAAATTACATTTTCTTCTTTTTTTCTTATATAATTTGTGCATATGCAATTGTACAGAGAAACCCACTGTCAATTTTATTTTACACAGTGCAATTACGTTCAGAGATAAGGATGTATTACGTGATGGTGATATTGTTCACATCAATGGAAGCTGTACTTTTTACCTCTCTGTTAAATGGAAAACACTTCAATAAATTATTTCCAAAAAAAAAATGGCTGCCTCAGAGGGATTAAGTTGAAATATATAGTTACAATATCTCTTTATATGCTTACTACATATTTATAACCCCAAGGAAAACTGCACCCCTGATTTGTTTTAGGTGTACCAGTGGGGTTATAAGATTTTAGGGTTGAAATCCACATTTCCCTACATTTTTTGCTTTAGCCTGAACCCTTAAGGTCGCATTCATGCAGTTTCTGGCAAAGAATTTCCTTACTTTTTGAGATAGTATAATCATATCCTTATTTGCTTTTGGGAGTGTAGGGCCCTCTGGACCATGCTTCCATACTTTTTTCAGATAATGTAATCATATCCTTATTTGCGAGTGGGAGCACAGTGCCCTCTGGGCCCTGCATTCCCATCCCTAAATAGATGCATATATGTATACTGATGTGGATTCTATTTGTTGGAAAACAGCAACCACATTGTCAGCATAGCTTTCTTATTACCCCACCTCATGAACCTGGGTTGGCAGTATAGCCTAGAGGTTGGAGGAATGAGGTGTGAATGAGCTTGATACATCCAGCAGACCAAACCTGAATTTGAGTCTCACAACCTCCACTTGCATACTATGAAACTCTGAGCAAGTCACTGAACCACCCAGTGCTCCCAGGTCACCCCTGAAAACAGGCACTTGTGCCTAGTGGGCCTTACCCGGTTACCAAAGGCTAAAATAAAAAAAATAAAAATGTTCAGATCCCCACTGAAACATCATTCAGCACCACTGCAACGTCATTCCACACCAGAGTCACGAATAGACATTTTGGCCAAGATTTGAAAAATGACAGCTGTCACGTTCATGAGGTGGTGTAAAGAAATGGCTATGTTGAAAATTTTGGTTAAAAATATTTAAAATTACAAAAGTTACGAGCAAACTTACTGTAGCTAAATTTTCACGGATGTGCATAGCTTTGCCATCTTAACATATTTTTACCCCAGATTTTCAACATACCCTTTTTATGACCCTACCTCATGAACAGGGTGGTGAAAACTTCAAATCCTGCCTGAAAGGTGACTTCATCAAATGACCACAAAATCACCTTTTGGGCAGGATTTGCATAATTATCCCACCATTGTTCATCAGGTGTAAGTCTCAAAAAGGACATGTTGAAAATTTGATGTTAAAATATTCAAAAATGACAAAGTTGTGCACCAAAGTTGAAAACCCCATTGAAATACATTGAATGGCACCTTCCTTACTGTCTCATATAGCAGTCAGCAATTCTAGCAGCAAAATGTATCTTAAATCAGAGAGTGGATCTTCACCCTAGGACCTATTCAGGTGAGTGAGAGTGTGTGGGGGTGTGTGGGGGTGCTGGGTGCTCAGTGAGAGGCCACATTTTTTGACAGGAACACCAATCAGGGGGAAGCACTAGACACCAGGAAAAAAATAAACAAAATGATGGGGATGGCTAACGATGGGTGGGGGTGCCATTAGACACCAGTGATAAATTTAATAATATTGGGATAATTATGGGGACACCATGCAAAATCCTTTTTTCATTTGAAGGAATTCTTTTCCACATCAAACAAAAAAAGGAAAAATGATAAGCAAAAAAACTAAGTCCAAAATATTTTTCTGTATGAATGGATCCTTTTTAATTTGAATGAAAAAGGTCATATGGAAAAAACAGAAAAAAAAACTAAGTCCAAAATCTTTTTCCATATCAAAGGATCATTTTTTTGTTTAATTGAAACAGGACAAGTGACAAAAATGCAAAAAAAAAAAAAAAAAACCTCTAAGTGCAAAGTCTTTTTCCGTATGAAGGGATCCTTTTTCATTTTAACAAAAAAGGACATACAGAAAAAGTGGAAGTGAGTGATGAAAAATGATTTACAGGCAAAATTAAACACATTTTGGGATTGGTTTTTCAACAGTTAACTGCAGATTCCACCTAAAGGAGTCCTGATGAGCAAGATACATGTCTTGGTCTCTCTACAGGATGTCATTTTTGTGTGTTTTGAATTTTGTTTCAGAGAAAATGGAAAACAAGATGATGGCAAATGAAAAAGGATTGGCCCCAAGTGAAAAATAATCCATTTTCTTACGGACCAAATTATTTTTTTGTTCCAAATATCTATCCAAAAGACTGTACTGAATATGCTCAGAAACCAACATTTTGAAATGTAATAACTTTAGAATGGATTAATATTTTTAACCAAACAAGTGGAATGCATATCTGTAGGCCAAGCCCTTTAAACCCTGAAGATTTGAGACCAAAATTCAAAACCATCTGGATGCAAGGCGATGACAAAAAACAAACAAACAAGCAAAAAAAAAACAGCAAATGTTTATGCTTTTGTTCTATCCACATCTTGAAATCTGCACATCAAACTGGAACAAAAGTTGGCAGATCAGGAGATCTACCACACAAGACTTTGCATGCAAAATGTTGTGCAAATCTGTTGAACAGTTGTGAAGATATTAAAGGGACACTGTCAACCTGTTTTTCATCATATTATTTCTAGTTAAAATCCTATGCTATGATTGCTTACAATCTCTAAAATTTATTGATGTTGCTGTTTGTTTTGTCTGTCTCCTTGTTTAGTAGAACCAAAATGCATGCTAATGCATATTTATAAACAAACTTGTTTTGTTTGCAATCCTGGATCTGTTCTTACTGTATGCATACTGAGCATTAGAAACACACACAAACAGTGCTGTAATTTATGAGGCAGTAGCTTCCTAAACTCCCATTGCATCATAAGGGGCTAGACTGCGTTGTGGGTATTCCCAAGTCCAGGAAAGATGCAGTTGAATCTGATCAAGGAATGCAAACAAACATGTGTTTGTGTGGTAACACCAGTATGGTGGGTAGTCTGTTTTTCATTTTTTGAAGAAAAAAATAGAATCAAACTACCAGTTACATCAGCAATCTTTATAGAATGTTAGCAATTATAAACTGTGTTTTTTAAACTAGGGACACTCTGAGACCTAAGGGAGTTGACAGTGTCCCTTTAAAGTTTGAAATTTGAGGTTTAACATAGAAACCCCATCTCAACCCAAAATACAGTGGCACCACTATGCTAAATACATATTTTAAAATCCTTCAAAATTGCATACAATCTTTCTCTTTACCCACTGTGGTGTAATTCCACCCCCTGCCACCTCCCAAGCACTTTTAAATCACAATCCCACTCCTATCTTCTCACAAGCACCCTCCTCCCTCCTTACCCCGTGGCCTTGGTGAATATATTTCTAAAGGTGAAGTCTCTGACTGTACAAAAATATTTTTATATACCCTTCCTCCAATCTCTGCATCAAACACACTCCTCCTACCTCTGTCCACCCAAGCACACACTACTGCACAAGAAAACCCCCATTCAGTCCCCCTCTGGCCCCTATCACCTTCCTCCCCCCACCAACACCCCCAAAAATTCTGCTATTCTATGACCCGGTAATAAAGAAAACAGTCCCCCAGTGAAGACTGTCTGCTCTGTTCCTTGTCCATCTTGGTAATGGTACTGGTGCATGAATGAATTGTGACATCTTTGCATCTAGCAAAACCTGACTGGCTAAATTTTCAACCAGTCAGATTCTACTAAGAGAAAAGACATAATCATTCATCATTCATCATGATATAGCATCATTAGTTACCAAGGACACTGGACAGGGAAGATACTCTGCTCAGAGGCCTGTTTTCTTTGTTACAGGATCACAGAATAGTTTTTTTTTCAGGGTGCTGGGGAGACTGGGGCCAGAGGGGAGATGGTGGTGGTATTCTTGTGCAGTAGGGTGTGGTCAGGTGGAGAGTGGTGGGGGAGTGTGTTTGGTGTGCTGGTGGGATGAGGGGCATATAAATATATTTTTGAATAGTCAGAGGATTTCACATTTATATACAGTATATGTGCCATGGTGGGGGAGGCAGGAGGAGGAGGGTGCAAGCAGTGGGATGAGAGGGGGTTTATTATGCAATTTAAAAGTGTTGGAGAGGTGGGAGGGGAAGGGAATTACACTACAGTTGGTAGGGGAGGGTTCCATGTCATAACAGTGATTGCAAAACAGTGATTGCTATTATAGGCGAGTGCATCATCGTAATAATTTTGGTGATGTGCACCACAGGCGTAAAGCGGTAGCGGAGACCTATAGGTCTCATTTTAATCTGGGGGCTGTGCCCACACCCTCTTTCTTATGGATTCTCAACTCCAGGGGGTGCATGTTGGGGGGGGGCAAAATCTTGGTGCTATACATGCCACCAGAAAAAAAAAAGCAGCCGCATCAAACATGACCTGAACCCATTACCCCATGCTTCCCAGCCAACCACCCTCCCCACGACGCCAATGATTTGGCTTGGCAGCTGCCCGGCGCAACTCCTTTCACATCCCATCCCTCCTCCACATCTCTCCCCCCCTTCCGCGAGCACATGCATATACCTGCCAGTTACTGTCACTGTAGTCACTATCCCCAGTATCTGGTCACCCTCCTCCCAAGGTAGCCATAATCACAGTCATCGAGACTGAGTCGCTATTTTTCTATCTCGGTCGCTATAGTCATGGACTACTGTGGGGAGATATTTTATGTAATATGATGAATGCAATTTGCATTTTTTGCCTGTGAATTGCGCAAATTTACACAGTAGAACTACACAAATTGGTAATTTTCATAGTTCCACCATGTAAATTTAGGCAATTCACCATCTTAATAAGTTTACAAATTGCCAAAGTTCGCAATTTATTTGCGGTGCATGTTTTGGCAACTTTGCGCACCACTGTCAAGGAGTAGGATGACATTGTTCCTCACCTCAGGGACTTAAAGTGTTGCTTTGGGCAGCCTCTTCATCCTGGCTGCTAGAGCACAATATTCTTGGCTTGCACTCTGTGGAACATTGTTTGCTGTTTCCTCATGAACTTGACAATATGTCATAAATATTCTAAAATAACATAAGCAATCTATGTGAGCAAGGAGGTATTCATAAGGAATTTGTTAACCTGTAAGGGATAATTTTGGCCAGCTACAACTAAAATCATTACCTGATTGCACTGAAACACAGAATTGTATTATATGTTTAGTTAAACAAAAAAAAATTAAAAAAATTGCTTTTGCCAGTTTGTGAGAGGTACTGCACAAATACTTTGCCCCAATTAGCTGTATTAAGGGCACATGCAAACAATACACCTACAATACTTTTCAAATGTAAGCAATGATTTGTATTTCAGGTTTAGCTTCTGTCAAATGTTGTCTTAGTCAAAAAATAAAAAAACTGATTATGTTTACAGTGGCTCACGATATGACATTTTGCATCAGTTTTGAACTTTTGAAGCAGATGTACTCCTGCATTCAGTCAGTACTGTATGCCAACTGAACAGCAATTATTTTACAGCAAATGACATTACAGCGGCAATTCGATGTTGCCAATGAAATGTACCCTTTGGGACACCGGCACTGCTTGCACCCGGTATAGCACCCCTCCCCATATCAACTCCAACTCAGAGCTGATAATCATAAAGAGCCCCCCTGCACATTGTGGGTTTGGGGGCAAAGCCCCCCCCCAAAAAAACAGACAGTTTACCTGATGGATTTATGCTGACTGCAATTTGTGGTTGACATAAATCTGTCACTGTAATGTCAGTTGACAAAATTCTTGTAGAACTGGTGTTGAGCACCTAGTCAGCACTACTGTAAAAGTGATAAGAAAACCCTGTTAAATTTGTTTTAACTTTTTTATTTAGAACGATACTGTGATTTTTAAATGCTAGAAAGTCATTTCCAATAATCACAGGTACAGGTAACTTAGGTACTACTCCCTCTTTCATTTGGTGTGACACCCCATTAATAGTCAGTCACTTGGCTGGTGGAATAGTATTGAGTGCCCCATGGATGCAGATGACACCAGTACCTGGTCCTTTTGGACATTGTTTTCCCAACACTTCAATATGCACTAGGGTCTGTCTGCTTCCCAAATCTCTTAGTCCCTTCGCAGTCTTATCTCCCACCTTCACATCTGTTAAGTACTTCCCCAATTTCATAAGGACAGATTTGCTCCAGTGTCACTCTACTTACTACAGCAATTTCTTGTAATAAGACCTGGCTTAAATAAAGTCTTTAGGTGCAGATTTGTTACCCCCACCGGAGTTCTTATCAGACTTGGAGTTTAAATGGGAAAAAGAGTTTCTTACTGGTGCTTGACTGATACTTTGCTGCTGTGGCATCTGTCTGGTCATTTGGTAGTCTTCAGCCAAAGAAACAGCCTTTTCCCCACTTTCTGGTTGGTGTTCTTTTACCCAAAACTGTACATCTATGGGTAGGATGTTGATGAAATACTCCATTACAAATTTTTCGATGATCCGTGGGAGTATTTTGCCCTTTTGTTGGAGTCATTTCAGAAGGATTTCGCTGAGTCAGGTGAAGGCTTCTCGAGGATTGTCGACTGAGTTATACTTCAGAGACTGAAATCTCTGCCTGTAGGTCTCTCCTGAGATTTCATATCTTTTAAGGACCTCTCTTTTCACCAGGTCATAGTTTTCTGACTGTGCAGTGTCCATATTGCTGTAGGCAAGTTGGGCTTTACCTGTCAGGTAAGGTACCAATCTGATTGCTCATTGCTGCTATGGCCACTGGCATGCAACGGCAACCCTTTCAAATGTTGTCAGGTATGCTTCGATATCATCCAAGGGACACAACTTTGTAAGTCCAAGGTCTTTAAAGTTGTTGGTGTTTTGTTGCTCTGCTGGACATGTGTCAGAACCTCAGCTTTTTTTTTATGTATTTTGTTTTTCTTGAGGTACATTGAAAAATACCTGCAACAGATATAGTAAAGCAGCAAGCACATTTTCGCTGTACAATATTTCCATTGTATCTTAACTTCATACACTCTAATAGATAAGATACAGGACTGTCTGTTTGGGCGTTATTCACATTTATGTTAGCCCGCATTATTACTAAAGCAATATCCAGTGGGAGCAATCCTGAAAAACAGAAGTGCCACAAATCAAATATTCTTCCAGCATATCTCACAGCTCCACCCCTCCAAATAAAATATAAAAAAGCCGTTATGGAACAAATGTGTGGTCTCTAGATGAATTACAAAGCACCCAGGCCACTCATCTAATTTCAAACTAAGCAGATCTTTCCCCCATCCCCACAATCATTCACTCCATTAGATATTAGTCCACTACCATACTATGCCATTCCTCTATTTGGGGTGATCGAATTTGTTTCCAAAGCCTTGTTATCAACTTCCTCACCATCAAGAGGAAGGTGGAAAGAAGAGAACCTCTCTGCACTTTATAACCTTCAGGTGGTACTGAAATCAGGGCCAGTTCTGGGGTAAGTGTAAGTTCTGGCCAATGATATCAGACAGTACTGTGGCTACCTTCTGCCAAAATAATCTGATTTTGATACAACTCCAAAATATATGTACATGATCTGCTCTCAGTTCCCCACAACCCCTCCAGCACCCCCCTAACAACTGTTGAGTAAATCCTTGCTAGTTTAGCTGGCATATTAAAATATCTATTATGGGACTTCCATGCTTGTCAGTGTCAGTGGCTCAGTAGGTAGCACACTCGCCTCTGAGGCTGGGACATCAGAGGGCTGTGGGTTCAGTTCCCACATCTGGCACTTGGGTTAATATCCCAGTACTGACACTGTAGTGCAGCATGAGAGGGGTGCTGCACTTCTGAGGTGCCGTCTTTCGGATGAGACGTTAAACCGAGGTCCCATCTGCCTGGATTGGTGGTAGTTCAGGTGGATGTTAAAGATCCCACGGCACTTCTCGAAAAATGTAGGGGGAAAGTTATATTGAGACAGAAAATCATGTAACACATACCAGTACTGCACAAAATCTACAAACAACAGAGAGAGAAAAAAGGAATACAAAGGTAATACAGTATATAGCAATTTGCAAACCACAAAGAAAGGCATTACAAAGACATAATGAAGGAATGACCATCAAGTCACAGTGAAATCTGAGTCAGTTATCCAAGGAAGTGCAATCCATAAAGCAAGCAGGCGTGACTTGGAGTGCATGTTTTGTTCAAGTTCATAGATGGTTTTCAAATCTTTCACTATTTTCTTTTCTAATTCCAAATATGTGCAGTCTTTCTGTTGTAGAGCAAACTTACATCTGGCCATCCAAATGTTCCATTTAATAACAACGAAGACAAGATTTAAAGTATCTGCATGCCAAGAGGACCATTGAGGGGAAAAAAACACCATACATAAGCATCTGAAAAGTTACAGACTGAAAAATCGGGGTAGCCCACTGTCGTGCCAAAAAGGCCCACCAATTCCGAATAAATGTACATTCAAAAACAAATGGGAGATTGTCTCCAATGCATCTGTGCATAATGGCCTAGAACACACTCTATCCGAAGCTGTTTGATGTTTGTGGTTGGCTTTAACATTTATCCGTTCATGGCAAGATAGCCAATGAAAATCCCACATGTGTGCAGGTATTCTTTTACACCGCAGCAAAGATAAAAGGGAGGAAAGATGCTGGACCGGACGTTTCTCAAAAGGGGATTGTGTCAAACAGATAGAGGAGAGAAGAGTCTTATATAGGGTCTTATGTGGATGGACAATAAGTATCTGAGGCGATACTTTCCATTGTTTTAAGCGTAAAAACATATGTTTCAATACAATGGCGTGCCTTCTGTATGTCGTAACACACGTAAGGAGTTGTGTTCCCACTGGTGGAACCAAACTCCACAGGAATCATAAAACCACATTTCCCACCCTCTCTGAGAGTTGATCAGAATTGGTCTCAGATTAGCAGTAAAAAAAAAATGCTAGAAAAAAACAACAGAGGATTTATCATACCAACACCTCCCTCCATAGCAGACAAATAAGTAACATTTCTCTTGATCGGGTTTAGCCTGCTCCCCCATAACGCCTGAAAGAAGAAGCTGAAAACCATTGTTTCCAGTTGTTTTGGAATAGGAAAAACATAACTTAAATATAGAAACAATGGAATCAAAAAGGTTTTTATCAAATAAACTCTCTTTTTCTTCCCAATTGACCCGCTATTCCAAGAGGCGACTTTCAATTTACCCTGTTGCAATTTATGATCCCAGTTAAAAAAAATCAGAATCTCTGGTCCCAAAATAAACCCCTAAGATACGAATAGGGCCCTCCACCAGATGTAGCTGGCCAATGTGGGACATCGGGGCCACGACCGATCCCAACCTAATACCCACACTTTTATCAAAGTTCAGACGGGCTCCCGAATAAGTTCCAAACAAAGAACATACTTGTAGGGAGGCCGTTACGGAGGACGTATCAGCTACTAGGAAACATATATCATCTGCATATGCAATAGCTGTAAACGGTGCACGTGTAGCGGGGCAGGAGATGGCATGGATCTGAGGGTGAACATTCAGGCGTCGAAGCAGGACATCTAAAAAACAGGACATATAGCAGAGGACTGACAGGACAGCCTTGGCGGACTCCTCTTTTAACAGGAATCATAGGTCCTACCCACCCATTTACCACAGGAACCACCTTGGCCGTCCTGTAGAACTTTTGTAGCCATCGTATCATGTCTTCTGGTATATGCAGAAAACGTAATGCCGTCCACAAAAAATCGTGGTTAACCAAATCAAATGCAGCCTTCTGATCCACTGAAACAATTATACCAGAGATCAGGCCCGCAAATCCATGGGAAAACAGTTCTCATAGGAGAATCAGGTGATCTGAGATGCGCCTGGTAGGTATAGAGCAAGACTGGGCAGGGTGCAAGACCTCGGCCACAATGCCAGTCAGACGTTTCGCGAGTATCTTCATAAGGATCTTGACATCAGTATTTAACATGCAAAGAGGGTGCCAATTCTCAAGGAGGTGAATGTCACCTTTCTGTTTGTAGATATACAGCAAAGTACCCTTCGTAAAATCTAAGGGAATGTCCTCGCTGCGCAACAGGGCATTAAATACTGAGGTCAGTTCAGTGGCCAAGTGAACATTTAACACTTTATATAAATCAGCTGGGAGACCATCCGGGCCAGGGGTTTTCTGCAAGGGCAGAGGAAATCACTGAAGACAGCTCTTGCACAATCACGGTAGCACATGCCACAGCCACATTCTGTTCCGAAGGAGTGGGATCTCAAGATCCGTGAACAGGGTGGCAGTGTCAGTCATAGTAGCTGGAAGGGGAGAACAAGGTGGTCATGTGATCTGTCACAATCTGCAGAATTTCAGAACGTGTAGAACTGAGCACCTACAGAATTTGCTAGGCTCAGCATTGATTTCTGGGAAGCGAGACGTGAATTAGACTCAAAGGGGCAGACTACGTCCCGTGGTCCAGACATGTGGAATTTATGTTGATGATACAATTGTTGGGATTGTTTGGACTGAAAACAAAGCATATCCCTCCGAATTGCTTGTATTTTTGAAGAGATAGGTCCTGACCAGTCATATGTGCTATAGAAAGCAGCGACTGTAGATGAGTTCTCTTTTGTAAATAAGCCAAATAATCCCTCCTACATTTTTGTCGACTGTAACTTTTCAGATATATAATCAGGGCATGTTTCGTATCCAGCCACCAACGTATCGGATCGTTATAGCAGATAAACACAGATTTACGAGCAGATATAAAGGACAGGATAAATCTTTGAAACATCAGGTCCTGCAATAGGGAAGTGTTAAATTTCCAAAATCCTGGCCCTTTGCTAAAAGGGGCAACTGAACCTATACCGACTGAGAGTAATTTGTGATCAGAGAAGGCCACTGCCTGTACCTGAGCAGAACTTATTAGTAACGTCTGGGACAAAAGATAAAATCAATCCTTATTTGCCAATGTCCCTTCTGAAATGTAGAGGGTATGTTCGGTCGTGAAAGAGAGGTAAGCATCAGTCAAGTGCGCCATCCGAATTAGTTTACCCAATTCATGGGAGTCACAAAAAATTTTTTTGGTGGTGGCAAACAAACTTTTGTCTTGAAGACTCAGGCCACAGTTAAAATTGCCAGAAAAAATTACTTGGAAGGACGTGTGTAAACGAGGCGAATCAAGGAAAATAAGGCTATGCGAGCGACAACATGAGGGCATAAATGTTAATGACTGATGCGGGCAGTTACCTAAAACAAAAATCCAAAATGAGGACCCTACCAGGAACTAAATCAAACAGTTTAAGTAACCGAAAGTCTGGAATATTAATTAGAATGTCAAGACCTGAACAGGGGTCCAGGCCTATAGACCAAAACGATGGGCCCAAAAGCCAGTCTTGTTTAGCTTGCCTAATCTCCTGCACTGTATGGAGTCTAGTATCCTGCAACAAAAAGATACCCAATGGCAAAAGTCTTAAGAAGGAAAACACTAATTTATGTTTCTCTATACGTTTCATACTGTTTACATTGATAGTATGGCAAACGAAGTGCGCCATGTCATAAAAATTAAGGTGTCAAGAAACATCATAACTTTCTCTTCCCAGCCAAATTCTTTCTTTTCAGTTTAACTCTAGCCTTACGCTTTTGTGAGAGGCCGGTGCCCAGCTGGAGCTCCCGAATCTGTAGAGCCATCAGGGAGAAAAGACGCGATGGAGGAAGTGTCAGACTCACCCCCCGCGTCGTCGGTAGATGGCTAAAGTACCTCGAAGGTATTAGACAGGGCTATGGGCTGAGTTATCAATGTCTTTGTAGGAGGTGGTGAAGTACGAGGTCCAGCCCTCAAAGACCTCCTACGCATAACAGTAAAAGGTTCACAGGGGGGGTGGCATAGTACTAGGACCTGGGATTTGAGCCAAGTCAGATGTAGCTGACAGGGCATGTGTCGGTGGTGGGGGGTTCCACCTCTAATGGTGGTTTCACAATATCGGCTTTCTGGGGAGCAATGACCAGGGTAGGCACAGCCACAGGGGTCTGCAGAGCTGGGATCACCGCCACTGCAGGGGGTGCAGCCACTGTGGTACGAAGCCGAGCTTTTTGTGCCTGTGTGATCACAAAGCGTTGATCAACACCACCATCATGATTAGCCTGAGCGTGGGCAGACCAGTGGCAAGTTTGAAAAGAATGTCCTAGCTCTTCACAAAGGTTACATTTGCTAATATTCTGGCAATGTATACCAACATGACCCAACTCACCACAATTACTACATTTTATCTTGTCACATACATTACTCAGGTGTGAGGGATCCCCACATCTGTAACAGGCTTTGGGCTGACCCGGGTAAAAGAGGACCCCCCCATCACGACCCAAGAAAAAGGAATTAGGTAAATGGACAGGGCCAGAGTCATTGGTATAAAACAGAACCTTAAACTTCCACCCTCCCGTCCAAATATTTTCTGTGTCCAGGATAGCTTCAGGTTGGCCTGTACCTTACAGCGTTGTTTCAACCAGTACACAATATCAGACACATCCACGCCTTCATTTGAAACATCCGTAATGGTCTTAAAGGCGGGTTTCAAGAGGATATGGCCGAAGGAGATCCACAAAGCAGTATTTTGCAAGGCGTGGTACCCTAGCCAAAGCGGTCTAGGCCACGAGACGCCTGAAACTCACATCAAATGTGGATTGCCTGATACATGGATCAGAGCGTACATCTCATGGCAAAAATTTCAATGAGTCCTTCAACAGAGTTCTGGACATACATGCGGTCAGGAGGGTCTGAAGTCCCCTTTATAAACAAGTCTCACAGCATTATGTCTTTTCGCAGCAAGGACAGGGTGATGAAATAAAGAGGAGAAGGAACGAGTTGTCCCACCTGTACAGAAGAGTCTTATCATTATCAACAGATTCCAAGACAGTTACTGCTTTACCATCAGATGGGGGGCATACTTCCGAAGTGGGCTTTTGCACAAGGGACAAAACAGGATTTTGAGTGAGTTGAAGTTCCATCGGCATGCTCAAGGGGTCAGAAGAACACTGTGAGTCCGGTTTCCCCTGTTGCACTTCCAGGAAGTCCTCAAGATGGGGGGACAGAATAGGGGATGGACCGGAGATCCAATGCCCAAGCCCAGGTTCCTGAATCCACCCAGCACCACGCAATGCGGATTCTACTGACCAGGTAGGCTCTACATCATTACCAGCAGTGTGTGCAGGGATTTTCAAAGAAGGTCTTCCATCCGGGGGTGGCTCAGGGAGCTTATCGTGTGTTCCAGCAGAGCAGTTTGTCGGCACCTGCAAAGCGGGCCTTGTGTCAGGACCAGTGACTAACAGCATCGAACTCTCCAATGCAGGCGACAGCACGGGGGGCATTCCTGATAGCCCTGTGAGTCCCTCAGAGAGATCGGAGGAGCAATCACCATCTGTAGCAGCACTCCGTACACACAGTAGGTCATCGCGCATAGTTGGAGCATGTAGCGCCGAATGGCAGACCGACTCAGCCAAGCGCTCTCCAACATCGCGGTCCTGCATTTTCAAACCCATCAACGTGTCTTCCACCACTGGGATAGCAAGAGAGGTAATACTGTCCATTGCCGTGAGGGCAGGGAGAGGTACAGTTCCAACAGTAGATACATTCCTGGAGGTACTTTCAGGCAAAACAGTCGCTTCTTTAATCAGAACAATGTCAGTCAAGGTCTCCAAACATCCAGAGACAGGAGCTGAGACCAAGTCTCCTGCCTCCCCAGCTACCTCTGCAGCAAGCACAGGAGGTTCCGCCATCTTGGACAGAGTACTCCCCTCTGTCGAGTAGGGGAATTTCCCCGGTGTCCTAGCAAAATTTCCCTCATTCACTAAAAAATACCACCAACAGCTTAACCTGGTTCAACGTCAGTTGGCTTTCAACTGTATCCCCCTTCCCCAGGTCGTGCCTGAAAATAGGCAGGCTTTGTCTAGTGTACTTACTCGGTCAACAAAAACAAAATCTAAATTTAATTCTGTCCAGTACGGGGTCAGAGAGACCCCTAGTGAGGGCCTAGTGTATGTCAACCATTGTTCAAATGAAACTCTATCTGGCAATTCTTAGTTCCAGGCCTCTAATACTGTCTCAGAGGAATCTATGTACTCCCCCATGCCTCAAGTGTGGTCATAAAGTTACCAGGATTGAGGTTACAATTAAGTTCAGCATGAGTGGTAAAGGGGTTGGTAGGCAATTCCTAGGGGGTCCCTTATGAGTAATAAATGTTCAAACTTGTAAATATCTATAGTGTTCCCTGTTTGTGAGTCCAAACTCCTATTGGAGTTGATTAAACGGTACTACCCCCTGTTTGTCTAAGAACTGCAATATAAATGAAAGCCCCCCTTCTATGCCACTGTTGGAAAGTTAAATCAAAATGTGCTGGGAGGAACTCAGATTCTGCTATCAAAAGTCTTAAAAAATAGAATAGGTGTTCCAATGCAGGTATCACCTAACTTTATACCACATCTCCAGAGTCTGCCATGCTCCCAAATAATAATCCGAGAATATTGGAAGAGCTGACAAGAGTGCAAATATCACCTTCTGTGGATTGCGTACGTCATTGACAGTGCATTCAATCTTTTTCCAGGGCACCTGAATGTTAGGATTTAACCAAGCCAATATCTGAGTTATACCTACTGCTATTGCATGCTGCTTCAGATCAGGAAGTTTCAGCCCCCCCTTATCTTTTGATAGTTGTAGAAGAGACCATCTGAGTCATGGCCTATGCCATCCCACACTTATCTTGATAAGGTCTTGTTCCATGAGATAAAGTATGTCTGTGAGGGGACCCCAGGGATCATTTGGAATAAATATAATAATCTCGGTAGGATATTGGACTGTATAGTTTCAATTCTGGAATATAAAGGGAGACTCATTTGCAACCACCTGTGGATATCTGCTTCTAGTTTCAGTGTTAGGGGTTCATAGTTTATTAGAGCCAAGTCTGAAAATTGAAGAGGTAAAAATATCCCCAAATATTTTAGTTTTGTGCTTCTCCATCTGAATGGCATAATAGCCTTCAGATTGGGTGAGGGATCGAAATTAAGAGCCAGAATCTCAGTCTTTGTGGTGTTAATTACATAACCAGAGACCCCCAGTACCAGCCTGATTTTTACTAAAGATGTCTCTGGGTCTGTTAATGTAAGGAAGACATCATCCGCATATGATGATGCCCTATAGCTTTCCCCCTCTAACTCCACCCCTCGGATCTCTTTGGATATCCGAATCACCATGACCAAAGGCTCTATATAAAGAGCTAATAGCAAGGGTGATAGCGGGCAGCCCTGCCTAGTGCCCCTCTCAAACTTTATAGATGTAGACATGTTCCCATTCACTTTAATGTATGCCTGTGGGTTAGCACATATGTTACTAAGCCATTCAATGAATTCATCTGGGAAACCGAAACTGTCCAATACCCTCCAAAGAAATCTCCAGCGCACCCAATCTAATACCTTACAGGCATCTAGGCTGGTTATAACTACTGGGAGTGGATGTTTGGAAATATAATCCAATAAATGAATAACTCTGCATGTATTATCTAATGTTCGTTCTTCAGAAAACCAGATTGATCTGGATGAATAATACCCGGTAGCATACCCTTCAACCTCTTTGCCCAAATGGACATACAAATATAATCACAATTTAATATCGATATAGGTCTATAAGACTCCGGATGCAGAGGATCTTTACCCCGCCTTGGGTATAGTGGATATAACTGCATAGGACCAAGAGACAGGAGGAGGATCCCCCCCTGGACTTCTCTATAGGGGTCTTGTAATAGAGAGAGAATAACAGGGAGGAAAGCTTTATACCATTCCTGGGGAAAACCATCAGGCCCTGGGGATTTCAAGGTTTTTGCATGACTGACTGCATTCTGAATTTCTCCCTTCACTAGAGGGGACCCTAGTCTCTCTTGCTGGGTTTGAGAGTGTTTAGGAAAATGTAAGGTAGAGAGAAAATGTTGCATACATGCCTCCGAGGGGGGGAGAGGGGTCAGCATGCAATTCCCTATAATATGTTTGAAATATTGAAAGAACCTCCGGAGTATTATTTTTTCTGGGCACCAGTTTTAGGATCCCTCATCTTGGTTATAGTTGCCACTTGTTTATAACCCTGTAGTCTCTTAACCAAATTCCGTGCCCCTCTGGGGCCTCCCTCATAATAATACCTTTTTAAGTGTTGGAGTTTGGCTTGTACCTGATAATCCATTATAGTTTGTAAATCTCTTTTAATCTGCTTAATTTCCTCCTCCCACTCCCCATCTCCCTGTCTCCTGGTTAGCTGCAATGTCTTCAAACGCAATTGTAACTGTCTATATCTGTATTCCCTCTGTTTTTGTTTTTGTGATGCCTATGAGATTATCTCCCCCATAGCTACCACCTTTAGCGTATCCCAGACTAAAGCCACAGAGGTCTCTGGTGACATATATTCTCTGATAATTTGTGGGATTTTCTGCACTATCATGTCTCTGAATTCCCGTTCCTTCAGGAGAGCTAGATTAAGTCTCCATAATGGAAACATATAAACATAGAATTTGATAGCAGATAAGGACTGGTTGGCCCAGCCAGTCTGCCCATTTCCCTACCTAATGGATAAGATGCAGATCCTAGTTAACCAATGGCCTACTTCCTCCTACCCTCACCCCTAGAATTGCCTTATGTCTGTCCCATGCATTCTTGAATTCCCCACTGTTTTTGACTCCACAACCTCCTAGGAAGGCCATTCCATGCATCCACAACCCTCTCCGTGAAAAAATACTTCCTCACTTTACCTCTGACCCGTCCCCCTTCTATCTTCAAATTGTGCCACCTTGTTCTTACACACCTCCTTTTCTGAAAGATGCTACCCTATTGGACTTTGTTGATTCCCTTGAGGTACTTAAAAGTTTTTATCATGTCACCCTGTCCCTCCTTTCCTTGAGGGTATACATATTAAGCTCCTTAAGTCTCTCTTCATATGTCTTCTGGTGCAGACCCTGCACCATTTTAGTTGCCCTCCTCTGGACTGCCTCCATCCTGTCTATGTCCTTGCAGAGACTGGGTCTCAAGAACTGCATGCAGTACTCCAGATGGGGTCTCACCAACTGTCTGTACAGAGGGATATCAACTCCCTGTTTTCTAAGGGTGATGTCTCTATGCATTCCAATATTCCCCCAGCCCCCTTTACTGCCCTCTCACATTACTTGCCCATCCTTTAAGTCCTCTGATATGACTATTCCCAGGTTCCTTTACATTTTTGTTGCATCTTACCCCCCATTGTGTACTCTTTCCCTGGGTTTTTGTTTCCCAGGTGCATTACTTTGCACTTCTTTGTATTGAATCTAAGCTGCCATATGTTTGACCATGCCTCTAGTCTTGCCAAGTCCCTTCTCATCCTTTCCACCCTACCTTGTGTATCAACCTTATTGCAGATCTTTGTGTTATCTGCAAAGAGACATACTTTTCTTTCCAGTCCCTCTGCAATGTCACTTATAAAGACATTGAAGAGGACCAGTCCTAGAACTGAACCCTGCGGTACCCCACTAGTAACCCCCCTTTCTTCAGAGTGGACTCCATTTACTATTACCCTCTGTGTCCTGTTCTCCAGCCAATGTTTTACCCAGGCTACCACCTTGGGACCCACTCCAAGGCTGGCTAACTTGTATATTAATCTTTTGTGTGGGACTGTGTCAAATGTCTTGCTAAAGTCTAGGTAGGCCATGTCCACAGCCCCTCCCTGATCTACTACTTTGGTCACCCAGTCAAAGAAATATATTAGATTCATCTGACATGACCTTCCTACTGTGAATCCATGCTGCCTTGGGTCCTCTACACCTCTGGCCTCTAGGTACTCAACAATTCTTTCCTTCAGAAGTGATTCCATCATTTTCCCTATCACTGAAGTCAAACTAACAGGTCTGTAGTTTCCTGCCACTGCCCTTCTCCCACTTTTGTGCAGTGGAATAGCATCTGCCCACCTCCAGTCTTCAGGTACCACTCCATCTTCCCATGATTTGTTAAAGAGGGTAGTCAGTGGTGTCACTAGTTCTACCCTTAAGTCTTTTAGAATTCTGGGATGAATCTCATCAGGCCCCATAGCTTTGTCCACCTTCAGTTTTAAGAGTTCTTTCAGAACTCTTTCTTCTGTGATTGGGCTGGTATCAAGCCCTCTATACAGAGTGTTAATATTTCTTGTTTTAGGTATCTTCCCTTCTTCATTTGTGAATACTGAGCAAAAATATTTATTTAGTATCTCTGCCTTTTCACAGTCACCCTCTGCCCACCCTCACCCCCTCCCTTTATTAAGCCTCACTATCCCTCTCTTGGTCTTTCTTCACTCCCTGATATACCTATAAAATGTTTTATCTCCCTTCTTAACTGAGTTGGCTATCTTTTCCTCAGTTTGGGCCTTCAATCATTGTTTGTGGCAGGTCCCTATATCTAGTTTTAACATTAGTGGAGTATGATCTGATAAAAACCTGGCATTTAAAGATAGGTCCCTTAGAACATCGAGATGCTCTATCGAAATGAAAAAATAATCTATTCTGGATGATGTCTTAAACCTCGAGAAGTCATATGTGAATCCACCCTGTCTGGAATAAAAATGGTGCCAGACATCCAGGATCCCCAGTGTGGATATCTGGGAGCACAGCAATCTCTGTGTAGAAGAACGTCTATGCTTTTGTGGGTGCGAAGTATCCAATTTAGGATTTAAAGTAATATTAAAATCCCCCCATGATCAAAATCCCCTTCTGTATATCCATCAGTCTGTTAAACAATTGTCTAAGTTGGGCTGGAGGAGAAGCTGGAGGCAGGTATATATTGGCTAAGGTGGTATCTTGCCCATATAACACTCCCTGGATAAGGACAAAACAGCCCGTTGGAACTGTATATTCAACTCCCACCTCAAGTGGGAGGGTAGCAGGGATAAATATTGCTACTCCTCTTCTCTTCCCAGTTTTACTTGAGGCAGCATGTACTCTATATCTCCCCCTGCGGCCAACTTCTGGTGTTCTGATGGAGACAAATGTGTCTCCTGAATATATACAAGATCAGCACCCTGTCACTTTAAATATTGAAGTAATCTGGACTGCTTAACTGGGCTATTAAGTAAGCAATAAGCCATGACAGGGTGTGCGTTAGACACTTTAACACACGGCTAGGAGGCGTAGTGAGGCACGAGGCCACTGGCCGAAAAGCGTCCAGCCTCCTAGCCGTGTGTTAAGTGTCTAACGACACCCTGGAGTGGCTTATTGTGCTTATGAAATGGCCATCTTTAGTGCAAATTGCATTTGGTAGGTTAAATTTGCAATTTAAAGTAGGAAAAAACATGTGTGTTTGTGTAATTTTTAAATAAAATAGTTCCACCGCCTAAGTGTCCTGTGGGTTTTTTTTTTTGCACTTAAGGACTTTTGTCCTAGAAAGGCTTCTGTACTTTAGGTCTGGTTGTCATGGCAGTATTCACCTCACCCCCCCACACACATGTTGTGTGGAGACAAATAAAAAAAATGCATCTGTTTTGTTTTTTTCATAATTAAAAGTTCAAACTTCAAGATCAGGTGGGCTGGTAGAGAGAGACACACACAGAGTGAGCAGGAGGGCAGGTACAGAGATAGAGTGAGTGGGCTGGTAGTGAGATTGCGGTTCAGTTTTAAAAAAAAATAGATGGTCAAGCAGGCAGGTTGGGAGAGACATCGAGGCTGTACATTCCCCGCCGCGAGGAGCGAGCGTGAGTGAGCGGGCGGGTAGCGAGATCAATAGATGGACAAGCAGGCAGGTTGGGAGAGACATCACGGTTGTACATTCCCGCCCTTCACGAGAACGAGCCGTGAGGATGCATGGTAGCTAGATTCATGTTCTGCTTAAAAAGGATTGTGTATGCAGTTCATTTCATGCTGTGTTAAAACACTGGGGCAATCTGAACAGGAGGACACTGGGGCAATTTGAACAGGAGGTCAGAGGTATTTATTTTATTTGTTACAGTTTGGCTGGCACCACTTATGGCACAAACAAGATGGCTGCTTTTTTTTTGTTAAGGTTCTGAGTGGGCAGCATCACCTATATCAATGCCCACTGCCCAGTTTTGGACCTTTTTCCTGTGCATCAGACTGAATATCACATCCCTAGCAGCCAATCATAGCTCCTATTTTATGATGCCCATTTCATAAGTCCATTTATAGTCTATGATAGTACTTTAAATGGTGTTGCAGCCATCATTATAACTCTCTAAAAATGTATGTTGTCTTCTTTAAATGCTCCAGTAGCATACTACCACCCTTGAGCCCAGCCTCCAGCCCTTCTAACTCTCCCCTCTGTCCCGCATTCCCGTTCCATATCGGATTCTTTTGCACCATTCTTTCTCTCAATTTCAGACCCGTGATTTGCAGCTCTTCACCTTCCAGCAAACAAATGTGCCTTTGAAATGTACCTCTTTTTAACTTATAACATAACTATCTTAGTAAACTACTAACCCCTCCTGACAACCTTGTCTTGAGTAACTTATGAACATCCCAATTAACCTGTATTTCAGGCATTATAATAAAAAAGAAAAATTGCTTCCAAGGTTGGGGAGGTTAATTTTAGCCTCCTATGTTTCCTGTATGGTCTCCCGGTAAATTACTAGCTCCATTAGGAGAGGAGGTAACGACCAGATATCCTTTGCCTGGAACCTCCTTGGAGCTTATTCTTGCTCAAACCAAAAGAAAAAGTAGGACTGTAAAATAAACATTTTGGTAGATATTAATAAATGCCCCCATGTTCTGATATAATGTCAGTGTCTGCCTGATTCTTGTCTTGGCTCCCAGTCCAAGTACCAACTTTACAGTCTAGTGCAGAAATCCCACTCCAGTATAATCAAGGAGAGAATAATTCAATCCAACAAAATTTGGCATAGTCTATTTACTAAACAGAGCATGATATAGTTTCTCCCTTGTCACTCCCTCAAAAGGAACTCCAACTTTTACTTTTTCCCCTGGTTTTCCTGTCATATCTATCTCACTAAGGAATCAGAAGTCCTGGAACATTAGTCTTATGGGGGGGGGGGACTGGCACTAAACTCCCACACTACCTCAGTACCTGGCCCACAGTATTATACTTTTACTATTATGAGGATAAGATAAACAAATGTTGTGGTCCTAGAGTTAGGGCAGCATAAGGAGTGAACCAGGAATTACCCCTCCCACTGACCTTCAGGCAAGTAAAGATTCTCCAGGTGTATTAGCAATTCTTTCCGGTCTTCCTCATCTCAGAATCCATCTCTGTTCAGCAAAATACCACCAAAGTTTGTTTTGGATCTCTGTTGCACTTCTCTTCTGGAATGTTTCTCTGATCTGTCTACCATCTCGGTGGTTTGGGAGAAGATTTTGCAGTCTACATTGCATGGTCAGGAAAAGTCAGTCCCATACTAGCCAATTCTATCTTGGCCTCTTCTGCAGTAGAACATTCTTTTTTTGCACCAGGGAGATGGACTACAAGCCTAACAGGGTATGGAGTCGAGAATTTATGTCCTGCAGCTTTAATTGCTAGTAACAGGGGCAAATAAACCTTGTGAATGGTTATGGTCTTTGGAACATAGTCAGATCCAGATAAAAATGTTTCTGGCCATAATACACTTTCTGTTTTCTCCAAGCTGTGAGCAAGATCTATTCTTTAGTTGAAAAGTTGTTAAAGCGAGCTATAATTGATCTGGGAGGAGCTGTTGGGTCTGTAGGCTTTGGGGTTAAAGCCCTGTGCACCCGCTCAAAATTCAGCTGCATCTCATTTGGGAGCTCTATGGCAGGACAAAGTAATGACTCCATGAATTCTTTTATATTTGTGCCTTCTGAGCCCTCAGATATGCAGTAGATACAAATTTATTTCCCTGCGGGCACTATTTTCAGTGTCTTCCTGCTTAGCCTCGAGAATTTCTTGTTGTTGTTGCAGATACTGCACTTGAGTTTCTAGATCATCTACCCAATTTTCTGTGGCTGTTAATTGCCATTCTGTATCATCTGCTCTTTGCTCCAGCTGCATTACACATTTTCTGAGCTCCCCATACAATTGTTTTACCTCTGCTTGGAAAGGTAGTGGCTCCTGATATATAAGATCTAGTTTAGTTTTCTTATTTTTGGGCTTAGTGGTAATGCATGATTGTTTCAGTGCAGATCTCCGAAGGGCCGGTGACTTGGGATCTAGCGTGGTTTTGGGCCCTGGGGCCTCCGAATCTTTTCGCTCAACATTGCTCTCCATAGTTGGTTTCCACCTCTAATCACATTGGTGCACAACTGTGGTATCATCCTCTGCCTGTGAACTGCTATCTTTTCTCTTTTCACCACATTTAAGCATTCATTGGAGGATATCTGCTCAGGACTTGGCTGGAGACCTAGATCTAGGCAGCCAACTCTCATGGGGGTGGAACCAGAAGTCTCAGAACCTCATCTTTGATAGCTTGCAAAGCATCCAGCCATCACTGCATTGCTTCTCTCCTTTGCTGCTCCTGTTGCTGCATCTCTTCTCTTCTCTTCTTTGCTGCTCCTGTTGTTGCATCTCTTCTTTTCTCTGCTTCTCGAGTTGTTGCATTTCTTCTTTTCTCTGTGGTTCTAAACATTTAATCTTTTTTACTCTCTGTTGCATCTCTTCTCTTCTGTTTCTCCATCTCTTGTTGCTGTATAGTCCACCATTTAAAAAGGCAGTCATGCTTTCAGGTTCTATCACTGCATGCTCTTTTTTTTCCATGGCCGGTGCTGGCTGTATTGTATCAGTTTGGACTTTTATTTCTGCTTCTAGTTTGGCTGCCATTCTTCTGGTAATCACTTCTGGACTTGCTGCTGCAGAATCAATACTTCTCTGCTATGCTTCCCTGGTACTAGGTCTAGTAGTCATGCACAAAACTCCTGGCTGAGAGTATGCATGGCGTAAATCCCACTTAGGCTGACACCATCAGTCATCAAGGCACAGGTCAGGAAGCATAGGAAAATCAGGAGCAGTTTACAAGTTTGCAAATAGCATTTTATTTTTCTCAATAACGGGAAAATAAAAAATAAACATTATTCAGTATAACTATTTACAAAGGCAGTACAGAAAACTAAGTCCGTCTTCTGACAGTATCTCTTAATTCCAAGTTTCAGTCCCTCAGTCTCTCACTCTCCTTGTCTCCGTAGAAAAATCACTGCTGATTTTTTTTTTTTATAAGTCTTTGGGAACTCATTAAGCGAGCCTGTTTCTCATAGATTGTTCTTGTAAGTTTACAGAAAGTTCTTGTCAGTTTCCTTTCTTGCAGGTGCAGCAAAACAGTACATGGTATCCCAGAACTGACCTCTTGTTGACAAATCTGCACCTCAGGTTAACCCCTTGAGTTCCAAATAGCTTTTTGCAATCAATTCAATAGTGAAACTATATGCAGTGCCCCCACACCAGCCACTTGGGGTAAATCCCAATACTGACACCGTAGTGCAGCATTAAGGGGGTGCTGCACTCCTGAGGTGCCATCTTTTGCATGAGATGTTAAACTGAGGTCCTATCTGTCTGCTCCAGTGGTAGTTCAGGTGGATGTTAAAGATCCCATGGCACTTTTCGAAAAGAGTAGGGGAATTTTTATTGCAAGACAAAGAAAACAACTGGTACAAAATATCATACAGAAAATGAAAAACCAAAGAACAGACTAAATAAATAGGAACTATTACATATGAAACTTTGGGGAAAAGAAACAAAACATTCTGTTCATTTTGAACACTTAATAGCCAAAAAAAAAATCCAAACACCTCGTGTACATGACACCCAACTTTGCACCACTATTCCCCACATTGGCAAACAAAAACATGACATCCTGATCTTCAGCCCATAGTATGTAATGAAATCCCCTTCCATCATTTTTTCCACTGTTCCCATGCCACCCGGTCCTTATCAAGTTGAGCTTGTGATTTGATTTCCTTCTCAATTATACATACCAGCACATGTGGTGAAATCACTTTCTGTTGGAGAACAAACTTACAGCAAATCTGCCACATGGAAAACTTTATACAAGTAAAAAGTAAGTGAACCATACTGGTATCCACATTCTGTGTCAGTTGTAAAGTCCCAGTAAACACACTTTCATACGTTGCTTTGATTTCTCAGAAGGAACTACAAGGAAAAGGATCAGATTTGTTATAGTACAGTAGCTTCTTGTTGTTTTTTACATTGTTTCTTGTGGATTTTACCTGGTAGAAGGTTATTTCTTTTCTTTCTCACTACTTCTAAGGGGCTAGCAAGGTATTGTTTTGGGGCTGTTGGAATTTTGAAAACTGTTTTGGAGGCTATAAGTGGGCTCACTTGTTTGATGTTTCACTGTGTAGCAGGCTGCATTTGTAGAGGTCTATTTCTTCTGATTTAAAACCTATTTGATGTGATTTAACTGGGTCTGTTTCTTTGAATCAGAGACCTACATCTTCTAATTTCAAGCCTATTCTGATGTGTTGTTGGTGAAGCTGTTTGAATTGGAGACCTGTTTCTTTTGGTAGCAAACCTATTTTGGGGGCTTTGAATAGAATTGTGATTCATTTTTGCTGGCTTCACTAGCTGCAAAGGTTAGTGCATAGTGGGGGAAGGGTGCTAATGGTCTGACCAGGGGCCTCAGCTACCTGATTGTTTCTGGAAGACTTGGGTTGGTCCCACCCCAACCCCTCACCCCACCCGCCTCTGGTCCATGATTTCCTTTATACCAGGGGTTCTGACATCACTTTCTCAAATGGGCAAAGGACATGCACCTGTCATAGCAGAAGCAGACATCCAGGAAAGGAACAGCAGTGAATGAAGAGGTGACTGCTATCTCAGTGGAAGGGAATTAACTGTGAATCTAGGAGCTTTCATTGTTACTTCTTTGCATTGCTATTGCATAGTGGAAAGGAGGAGTAGGAGTTTGAATAAAGTTGTGCAATAGCTACTTAAAGTCTCTTTTTGAGCTTGGATAGAAAGGTTAGGAATATAAAAAGCAGTTGCTCAATCTATCTAAATGTGTACAACAAAGGGGGTAAGGGAAATAAAGAAAATGTTTTGCACTGATAGAGGGGAGAGGGGAGACTTGGGGGAGTGTTTGGCATCCTGCATCTGGAAGGGTGGGGGGGTCGCTGGTGGGCAACGACAGCAATGGGTTGGGTGGTAGGCTGCAACAACTGCGGTGCACCGATCTTTCTAAAAATAGCCTGGAGTGTGGGAGGATGTTTAGTGTGCCACCACATAGAGAAACTAAGAAAATAGATTGAGGATTTGCAGGAGGAACTAAGACAGGCAAGGCAGACTGGGGGTGGGTTTAGCCCAATACTGGAGGGAAGAAGAATGAGAGATGAGGGAGGGCAATTTAAGCCAACAGTGGTGAGGAGAGGGTCAGAAGAAGGGAAGCAGGGACAAGGGGGCTCAGGCCAGGAAGAATGATTGCCAGAGAAACCAGGTCAGGAGACAAAAGACAAATGGAAGGAGGAGATAGAGACTTGTGAGGGGAGGCGAAGAAGTGGCAAAAGTCATGGAGTGGAAAGGAGAGAACAGGTTACTATGAAGAGAGAGGGAGCGGGCATTTGTGAAGGGTCTTCAGAAATAGTTTTGCACTGCTAGAGAGGAAGAAGGTGGAGGAGGGAAATGATGAAATTAGAGGAGTAATTGATAAATGCCTGGACCAAACCAGAGCAGGGAGAAGTTCTGCTGGGAGAATTGCAATGGGGCAAAAGGGGGAATAATGTGCAGGAGGAAGAAGAGGAGCCAGAAATGAGAGAGGAAGATGAGTGGAAGCAAGCAGGGAGTAAGAGTGGTGGAATCTTAGTGCTGGAGGACTCAATACTAAGAGGAGTCAGGTGGGGTAGCAAGGGGGAGAGGCATAGTTGCATTTGGGTGGAGGCCATGCCAGGAATGACAGTGAAAAGGGTGGGACAATCTGTTCTGAAATATGCTAGAATATTCCTTCTAGACAAGCCTCATTTATTTATACATCTTGGGATGAACGACCTGGCTGACAAGACAGTAGATATAGTCAAGAGGAGGTTTGAGGAACTAGGACAATTATGTGAGGGGGCAGGAAGATCAGTAACTTTTTCGGAGATACTTCCAGTGCCCAAGGAAAGCACAACAAGAAAGCTGGGAATAGAGGAATTTAACTGATGGCTAAGAACCTGGTGTTGTGCTAAAGGGTATGGGCTATTGGGGGGTGGGGAGGGACCTGGAAGGACAGTAGTCTCTATGCCAAGGACAAACTACACTTGAGTGAGGAGGGAAAGAAAGTATTGAAACAGAGGATGAAGGAGTACATAGAGGAAACAGGGAATTTAAATTAGGAGAGGGTGGTGGCAATTGGGCAAGAGACATGCAGAGACCACAGGTTGGGAAACCATATGAGCTTACCCCTCCATAACAGTGACAAAGGACAAATGGCAAGTACTCTTGGTGATGCTAGTAAAGGAGGGCAGGATGGGAGAGGGGGAAAAGGGTGGAAGGTGGTTATCCTTAATGCTAGGAGCCTTGGAAGGAAAACTGCAGAGTTACAGGTGCTCATGGTAGAGGGAGAGGTGGACATTGCAGCCATCACAGAAACATGGACCACCCAATACAATGACTGGGACCTGTCTGTACCAGGGTACAGATTATTTTGTAAGGACAGGGTGATTGGGAAAGGAGGGGGTGTGGCACTATATGTGAAGGAAGGACTGAAGTGTGTAAAGGAGGAAGGGGAGGAGGGTGGTACGGAGTCAATTTGGATGCAAATCCAGGATTCTAAGAATAGGATTCTGAGGATGGGGAGTGGTGTACAGGCCACCATCTCAGATGGAGGAGTTAGACAGGGAACTAGAGAGACAGATCAGGAGAACCTGTGAGAAGGGTAGTGTGGTGATTGTGGGGGACTTCAACATGCCAAGAGTGGACTGGAGTACCCCAACAATCAGGAACAGAAGGGAGCAGGTACTGCTGGATGCCTTCCAGGACAGCTTCCTGCTGCAAATGGTCAGTGAACCAACCAGGTTAGGGAATACCCTTGACCTTGTGCTGGCAAATGGAGACTTTGTGAGAGAACTTACAGTGGAGGAACTGCTGTCAGGGAGTGACCACCACTTAGTATGGCTCACATTGGATATGGGCAAGGAAGGAGTGGAATCTGGCACAAGAGTGCTGGACTTTAGGAGGGCCAGCTTTGGGAGGATGGGGGAAGTGGTAAATGGGTACCTGGCCAGTATTCAATCTAGTATGAACACTAACCAGAGGTGGGAGCTTATAAAGCTGAGGATAGTGGATGCAACCAAAACCTGCTGCAAGGCCCAGAGCAAGAAGGCTAGGGCTAAGAAACTGAGCTGGTTGAGCAAGGAGGTCATGGAAAAGGTAAGGAGGAAAAGAGCTGCCTTTAGGAAGTACAAGAAAATAGGGAGAGGGGAGGACAGGGAGGAGTACTTGACGGAATCGAAGGAGGTGACAAGGGCAGTAAGGGGAGCCAAGGCATCTATGGAAATCAGGGTGGCACAAGGCATTAAGAAGGGGAGAAGGACTTCTTTAGGTACATCCAGGAGAAAAGGAGCTGTAAGGACCACATAGTAAGGATTAGGAAGGAGGGGGGCTGGGTGGAAGCAGGATGCGATAAGGCAGAAGCACTAAATGAGAACTTCTGCTCAGTATTTACTAAAGAGAAGAGGGTGTGACACCCAAGGGGGGAGAAATGGTAGAAACAGGGGAGGGGAGACAGATGGGAAATCATGGAGGGCAGAGTTCGGGAGGGTTTGAAGGCACTGAAGGTGGATAAGGCACCAGGCCCAGATGGCATCCACCCCAGGGTACTGAAGGAGCTGGCAGAGGTCCTTGCAGGACCTTTGGCAGACCTATTTAATACCTCACTACATTTGGGTGTGTACCTCAGGACTGGAGGATGGCTCATGTGGTGCTCCTCCACAAGATTGGCCCCAAGGATGAACCGGGAAACTACAGACCAGTGAGCCTCACATCCATCGTGGGTAAGCTAATGGAGACTATCCTGAAGGAAAGGTTGGTGGCTCTTCTAGAGGCCAAAAGACTACAGGACAGCAGACAGCATGGCTTCATATGTGGCAGATCCTGCCAAACCAACCTGGTGGAGTTCTATGACTGGGTAACTAGGCAACTTAGTAGGGGCCATGCAGTGGATGTCCTGTGTCTGGACTTCAGTAAGGCATTCGACTCGGTGCCACATCGAAGGCTGGGAAGTAAGTTAGTAGGCACAGGGGCAGGTGCAAAGCTCATGAGATGGGTAGGGAACTGGCTTCAGGGAAGGCAATAGAGGGTAGTGGTGGGTGGGGAGCTCTCACACCCAAGGGTAGTGATGAGCAGTGTTCCATAGGACTCGGTGCTGGGATCAGTGTTGTTTGGGATATTCATTGCAGACATATCATTGGACATCAAGAGCAAGATCAGTCCTTTTGCTGATGATACCAAGGTAGGAGCAGGGGTGGATGACCTAGGGAGATGGCAGGGGTTGCAGGATGATCTGGCAAAGCTTAAAACCTGGTCAGACACCTGGCAACTGGGGTTTAATGCCAAAAAGTGCAAGGTGCTGCATTTTGGGATGAAGAACCCAAGAAGGAGTTACCAGCTGGGGGGAGTGCAGCCAGCCCAGACAGAGAAGGAGAAGGATCTGGGGGTGTTCATTACAGGGTCAATAAACAACTCGGCACAATGTAGAAAGGCAGCTGCAAAGGCCAACAAAATGCTGGGTTGTATTGCAAGGAGTATATCCTTGAGGAAGGAGGAGGTGATTCTGCCACTGTATAGGTCATTAGACCGCACCTGGAGTACTGCGTGCAGTATTGGCACCCATATCTGAAGAAGGACATTAAGTTACTGGAGAGGGTGCAACGCAGGGTGACAAAGATGATCAAGGGGCTGGGGGACTTATCATACGAGAGGAGGCCGAGGGAGTTGAACATGTACTCACTGGAGGAGAGGAGGGACGGGGGGGCATGATTGAAACCTTTATGTACGTGAAAGGAATAAACAAGACAGGTACAGAGGGGCTGTTCAAAGTAATGGAGGGGAGGGACACCAGGGGCCATGATATGAGACTGGAGGGAGGAAGGTTCAGGAGGGAGATGAGGAGACACTTTTTTACAGAGAGGGTGGTGGCTGGGTGGGCGTTACCTGCAGAAGTGGTATCCAGTAGAACAGTTGACTGCTTCAAAAGGGGATGGAACAGGACAAGGGGGAGGGTCAATGATGGGGAAGGGCTGAAGGGAGGGGCAGCTGCAGAATAAGGGATGCTAGCTGCACATTCGAGCAGACTTGATAGACCTCTAGGCCTTTATCTGCTGGCAAATTTCGTATGTTCGTATACGTAACAGTTTTCCATCCAACATCCCCCCATCAAGTCCCAAGGTCCTTCCAAATCCCTTGAGCATAAGGGCACTGTATAAAGAAATTCTCTAGGGTCTCAACTTGTTGTATACACAGTTCTCAGGGGCACAACCATTCTTCCACCCTCTTATGTTTGGCATTGCCCTTTACTCCCAGTCTACCGTGGACACACAAACAAATCACATCCCACATCTGATGGGGGGGGGGGTTCTTTTATCCATAAGATAGGCTTCAACAGCTGGATAGTATATAGGTCTTATATCTTTATATTCAATAGGAATTTGGAAGAAATTCTCTGGTATCACCCCATATAATACTTTTCTATTAAGAACTGAAACCTGTGCCTTGGTAATAAACCATTTTTTTTATCTTCTCTAAAGAGGACAACATAAATCCCGGCCAAGCATTCTGTTTTTTCCTAACAAAGGCCCCTGTTCCCATCTCTGTAACAAGGGTGTAATCCAAAGTGCTGCCACCCTCTTCCATTCAGCAGCTCCTGGTTTAAGGAAGGCCGAAAAGGTAGTAAAAAGAAAGATACTACGACAGTAACTAATAGGATTTATTAGCTGTAATCCCCCATGTTTAATTGCTCTATATAATACCTCCCGTTTTATGGGGTTTAGTCTACTACTCCAAAGTAGTTGAAAGGCTTGGCTTAAAATAAAGACATCTAAAGAGCTAGGGGCCAAAATATGCACTCACATATGACAGCTGCAGCAGAAAAAACGTGTGTACAATTGACACCTTCTTTCTTTTTGACTGCTGCCAATTCTTCCAAATTTGCACTTTTTGATTACTCTGCTCCACTCTGTCCATCCAGTTCGGCTGAGCCATATCTGGATCAGCAAAAAAGATCCCCAAAATTGTAAGAGCTTGGTTGGTCATACAGATATTTTAGATATTTTAGTACTAGCACTTAATGCATAACCCCCACGCTTCTGAATATTCAGGGTCAATCCCATCAATCAGGAGAAATGCTGAACGGTAATCAAAGCTCGCTTTCCCGACCTTTCATCCACTACCAGGAGGCACACATCATCCACATATGCCAATGTTTTAGTGAGACCCACAACACCCTATCTATCAATACTGCGAATTGCAGCATCTTGCTGAATGAGTTTCAATGGAGGATCAAGACAAAAAATATGTAAAAGAGGGCTCATGGGGCACCCCTGCCACACCCCTCGATTAACATGAACTTTCCTCCCATGCTGGCCATTTATTAGCAGGCTTGTAGAGGCAATACCATAAAGCTTTAGGATCCAGGTATTAAATAGCTTTGGGATACCATATTTAGCCTAAACCATCTGCAGGTACAGATGTGAAACCTTATCATAGGCCTGTTCTTGATCCAGGCTCAGCAGATAACCTGCCAAGACATTTTGATGCCCTAGGGTAACAATCTCCAGTAGTAGAAGCAAATTATCTGTAATATTTCTCCCCTTAATAGTACTGACCTGGCTCGGATCAGTAACAAAGGGGGCCACAGTCCCCAACTGTTTTGGCAAAATTTTCATTAAAATCTTCAAGTCCGTATTCATTAGGCTCAAAAGCCTCCAGTGGTGAAGCAGCTGTCTGTCTCCTCTTTTGTACAGAAACAGCTGAATCGTCTGTCCAGACTGAGGGGCAATATCTTGTCTAGCAAGGATCGTGTTAAAGACCACCTGTAGCACATCCACTAATTCAGTTGCAAATGTTTTATAAAATTCAGTAGTCAGTTCATCTGGTCCTGGTGTTGTGTTTTCATTGAGAGAGCGTATCACATCCTTTATCTCAGTCACTGTAATTGGTACAATCAGTCAGTCCATATCAGGTAGTGGGATATCTGGTATCTGACAAGGGATTAGTAATGCCTCTATCATGGATGCAGTGATGTCCGGGGTGGAATACATCTGTTCCATATGCTGGACAACCTCCTCCAAGACATCAATAATGGATGTCACAATCGTTCCCCTTTCCATATGAAGAGAGCCCATGGTTCTCTGACATACCCTGGTTCAGCAACTTTCATAAATGTTACCAGTAGTCCCCTTTTCCAGGGGTGCCTATCCAATGTTCATAAAGGAGAGAGGACTCCCATTCATATTGTAGGGTCTCCATTTGGGTCTTAAGTTGTTGCAGCTGCCCTGCATATTCTCCATACCCATCATTAATACATGACACAACTCTCATAAATTGTCCCTTCAAGTTAAGATATTGAAAACATTTATCTGTCTGCCATCTATGAGATAGCATCTGTACAGCCACTTTCACATCCTGCTTCATCTGAATCCATCATTGACTGATGTTGTCTTTGAGACACACCATCGATTTCCTAGCCCTCAATAGTTCTTGGATCTGCTCCCACACACCATCTGTCCAGGAGCAAAGTGCTGTTTAACTTCCAGATCCCTTTCCTTTGAATGATCCCTTTCCCCAGGGTAAATCTCGCCTTCATCATTAAATGGGCAGAAGTTTCCAGTGGCGCCATGAATGCCTGTAGGCATTTCAAGTTAGCAGATGAGAAAATATAGTCTATCCTAGTAGCTAACTTGGCTTTACAAAATGTATAACCCCTGTAGCATGAATGGTTATATAGGTATCCACTAAACCCACTTGTTGTACAATTTTAGACAGGGCCCCTCGAATCACAGTATGTTTTGGATGGTTGTGCCCCTTATCTGTGGTGGTCAATACACAATTAAAACCCCCCCACCCACACCAACAATCAGAATGTAAACAAATATGGTTTAATAAGCTGTAGAAGGTCCACCCTTTCTTTCTTGGTTTGGGGTGCATACAAATTTATTATTCTCCACTGTTGCCTATTATGTGTAAAATCAATAATCAGAACGTGGCCTGGATAAATATCCAAAACCTTTGAAACACAATAATCCCACCCTAAAAAAAGCTTACCCACCCCACCACATCTTTCAAGCGTAAAGGAAAAAAAAGGATGGTACCCAGCACCATAGTTTCTGAGCAACTTCAATGTCATTCATAGTGCAGAATCGAATATCCTGTAAGCATGCTATGTCTATGTGATTATCTTTTACTCTAGCAAAGGTCAGTAGATGGCGCTTCTCATTCCTGACACTATTGACATTAATAGTAACAATATTATAAGCATGCACTGATGTCATAAGGGAAAAAAGTTAGTGTCACATTCCAACAAAATAGGAAATAGCAACCTAGGGAAAAATGTTCAAGTCCCAGACTGCTTCCCTATATGCTGAGTCAGTCTTGGTACAGTCCCTAAGTGTTTCTTTTTTGTCCTGACTGCATGCACATTCGCAGGCAAGCTCTCATCCTCAGAATCAGAGGACTGTTCTTTCTGAAAGGAGAAAGTTGAAGAAGATTCAGAATCCTCTCCAATATCTGAATCCAGTGGTTGTAATACCTCAAACGCATTTGAGAGGGGCACCAGAGCCTGTTCCTCACCCAGTTTTGTCAGTTTTGCCTTGGGGTTTGCATTTTTCAATGTCCTCTTTTTAGAAGCCACCATGGTGGTATCAAGTGGGGGCATCTCCTGTACCTCAAATGTAGGGTTTTGCTTCATAGAACTTTCTGTTTGACATAAATCACCTCCATCCAATTGTTCTACATTCATCTGGTTTGTTACGTCTACCCCACTTGGGTTCGCAGGGTAGGCTATAGCTGCCGTTGAAATACCGGGGATGGAAGGAGAGGGGATTTGAACTTCCAGAGCTACACTAGGAACCACTGAAGGAACTGTTTCAACCAAAAGTGCCTGCTGAGCACTCTTTCTATCTTCCTTATTTCTTTCCTGCACTGTTTGTTGTGTATCAATACTGAATTTCTGCACTTTTTCAATCAGTAGTTCCTGATTTGGACGGTCAGTTCTATTGTGGATTGCCCACTCACAAGTACTATATATATATATGTCCAGCCTGGTCACACAGATTACACATACATTAATTTGTACAGTCATTATTGGTGTGCCCACATTCCATACATAAAGAACACTTCACTCTGTCACATGCATTGCTGAGGTGCATATGAGATCTGCACCGAAAGCAGGTCTTGGGTTGTCCCTGATAAAAATAATGACCTCTTTCAGAGCCTAGAAAAAATGCACTAGGCAGATGCTTTGGACCCTGTGGACCAGATCTAAGATGAACTTTAAATTTCCATCCCTCCGTCCAGATTTGCTCATCATCCAATATCGGGCAGGGGTCACAAGCACTTCAAATTTATTCTGAAGCCAGTACTGCACATCATAAACAGCTACTCTCTCATTTTGGAAGAGGATGGTCACTTGCTTTATTAGTGGCTTAGTTAATTGGATAACCCAAAATGGAATCCACAAAGCTGAATGGCACTTCTTCTCATAATAGGCCCAAAATCTGTCCAGACCTGTGGGGGGGGTTTAAAACTCATGTCATATACTGTGTCACCTGAGGCATGAATCAATGCATAGATCTAATTCGAGAAAAAAATGCAAGGATTCTTTTATAAGCATTTTCCCCACATATATTCTGTCTGGTGTATGTGGTAGCCCTCCCAGGTATTGTATGTGGACAGCACTTTTCCGTTGTGCAGGTGCAGTTCCTTGAAAACCAGCATCTCGACGGTGAAATTGTCACCACAAAGTCGAAGGTTCAACCCATATGTTCTCCCCTCCAGCAGCTTTCTTCACCTGTTCCACTCTATCGGCCCATTGCATCGGTGGCTCCTCTGGCCTTTCAGTGACAGTGTCTAGCTGTGTCTTATCTTGAACAGGGAGGCCTGTATCTCCTACTATGTCATGTCTATCTTGAGTAATAGGTAGAGCAGTATCATCTCCTAGTCCACTCTGTATTTCCATATTCACATTTGGATTTTCACTACCTGGGATAGGCAGGTCTTTTATATCAGGCATCTGGCCACCCACCTTCTTCTTTTTCCACCCTGCTTGTGTCAATGCCATGCCCACAGACCACTGCCCAGTATTTTCATGGTCATCTTTGCATACATCCATTCTACGGCCTCGTCTTAAACCTAGGCCCAATACAGATTGTACTTGAGACTGTGTCCCACACTCAGTGCTAGGCCCCTGCATAGCATCCACAAGGTTAGCGTCATGACTGTCTACTGCATCAATTACATGTTCTGGTAAAGCTGTACTTATAGCAGCTGGGTTTATGGCAGCTATGAGCGGTAAAGTCTCCTGACTGGCCATACCCATTTGAGGAACATCCGATTCTCCCAGTACAACAGACTGGGGTGGTGTCCGCTCACTGTCATTCTGCTGTATCACTCCTGCATCACACTGTGCATTTTCTCCATCAGGCCAAAGACCTAAGGCAGCTCCTTGAGGATCTGATGCCACTCGCACAGCTGCCCGCCGTTGTGTACCTCTTCCTGGGGTCGGAAGCACTTGTAGCAAATGATGCTGTTGGTGCTCACTTGAAGCCTGAACAAATTAATTTTCATGTGGCAAACCAGACGCCAGTAAATCTTTGGACTCATCATCATTCTGTAACATCATAGGCACCTCCATCACTTCTTGTTTCTCCACATCAGTACCCATATTCATTACAATCTCTTGATCCTGAACATTGGAAATGGTGTACCTTGCACCTCCAGCATCTGCCTCTGACTGACTGAGATCCACATCCACATCCATTGTTACCCCAGCGCCCCCTCCTGGAGAGTAGGGGAATTTCCCCAGTGCCCTGAACAAATTTCCCCCCATTCACCAACAAATACCACCAACAGCTTAATCTGGTTCAAGGTCAGTTGGCTTTCATCTGTATCCCCCTCCTCCGGACCATGCCTGAAAATAGGCAGAATTTGTCTAGTGCACTTACCCAGCCAACAAAAACTAAATATAAAGTATATAGTTTTAAACAAAGGGATCTCAGCATCAGTGACATTTCCACATAAAGATTCACATATATTTTAATACCCACAGCTATGAAAGGGGGAGAAAAGACAGAAATAGCAAGGGAAGGCAGAGAGATAGTGAGAGGCAGTGAACTGCAAAACCGTCGGAGTGATCATTTCCTCGGTCTCACAAGAAAATTTGATTGCGCAACCAGACAGAGAAGAGATAGAAAAGGAGAGGATAGAACAGACCCTTGCATTTAAGCTGTCTGCATAAGAAATGGGGCAGGGCCTTATCCAACCCTGTCACACTGGATTACAGGTGGATGTTTCCCTTTTACCGTATACCATTTTGGTGTTGCCACAAGATGCAGCTCTATCTGAGCTAGAGAGTGTAGTGAAATTTGGAGACCTTGTGCCACCTTTATTAAGCTCAGATGTGTTTGCCCATGGCTACAAGTGAATGGCTAGCTAAGCTGGGATTTGAATCAGAATCAGAATCTAGTTGCTAACTATTATTTGCATAACCTTTGTAATGTAACACTTCCAATTTTTACAAAAGCAGCAAGATATGAAACAGGGTCTGGCCACAACAAGGAATGGCTGGCACTTTTGTTGGGATTCTGGTGGAGGAAAACTAAAAAAATTAATGTACCTGCAAACAGAAAAACCATACAGTACAAACCCTACACTAACTTGTTTTTTTTTTCTCTTTTAGATATTTCATGAAGAAGACCTAAGGTCAAAACATAGATTTTTAACTCTATTTTCTAATTTGAGTGTGCATTTAATATAACCATTTTGTTTTGCTTTCAGACCTCATGCTGACGCAGCACCTTGTTTTTGTTTTTTACAAACCATACAATCATAGTATACATGAAACAAGACGTATCCAGATAAAAGGCAATATACAACAGGAGTGGGGGTAAAAATGACAGAATAAAAAAGATATCTTAGTTAGTGACACCAGTAACAGCAATATATAAAAAAATATCATTGTTACTGTTGTCACAATGGAAAACTTTTAAGTTACTGTCATCACAGTAGAATACTGAACCAGTCAGAAAGCAGCTTCTACAATGCTGATGACATCATAATGCCTAATGCATCACTAAAGTAGGAAGTTAAAATCAAAGAAAAGCAGTACTGAGGAGCAATATTTTTAAATAAACTGCAGATTTAAAAGCTATAACTTGTAAATTACTGTTGTGTATATTAAATATGCAATAGCCTGACTCAAAATAGGCAATTTATCATCACTTGTGAGTGGGCAGGACTTTCATAACTCACTCGTGGCTCTGCCACTCATGAGTTATGGTCCTGCCCCCTCACACTTGAAGATAAATTGCATATTTTGAGTCAGCCTACTGTATATCCTATAGTGGATGCCATCCTAGAACAATCTGATCAAACTTGTTTTATTACAAGGACCTGACTGAAAAGTTTGGGTTAAAACTTTAAATAACTTCATTTTATAGACAACATTAAATATAGATACAAGAAACATAATAGCTTCATGCGAAATGCCATTGGAAACCAGTAGATATTTTTCACTAAGCAGATCTTTTTAGAAAGCCATGTGGAGCAATTGAAAAGTGTTAATTTGCTGGTGCATCAGTAATATTTTACAGAACAACTCATTCTCACATTTTCTTAGACTTGCAAAGCTTCACATGATTGTACTGAGGAAGAAAATTAACAGGAACTTCTAGTGCCTGTTAATTTGTCATAAATATCTTCAGCCATTTGAAAAGACTATAGCATACTGCTGTACCCTCAAACTATCTAACATTTTAATTTTTTTATACGAAGTTCACAATCAAAATAATTTTCTGCAGTGAAGTACTTTGATTCATGAAGCAGTGTCTCATAAAATTCAACACTCAACAGAAACATTTTAAACAGATTTTTAATGGAACAACACTAAACATTTGAGAATTGTACCCACTGATTATTAACCAATTTCAACCAATCCATTTTGATAGCACCCAAGCCAAATTAACTGCATGTAAACCTGTAAAAGTGCACTGTTCTTTAGTATTTTTTTTTATTAATAATTTGCAGCAGGTTAGGATTGCTGTTACAACAGTTTAGCCTGTATGCTGGCACACAGTAACTTAATGTAACTATATTAAATAATAGCAGTGCTAAGTTCTGAACTGGGAACCGTTGCCTATTTATATTAACTGTGTAAAGCAGTAACTCTACTTGCTCAGCTAATAGAATCCCCTAGTTATTTATTCATGTATGCACATATGTCTGTATGTATTTATTTCTTGAAAATTGGCAACCAGGAAAGGCACACTGAGTGGTTCATTTTCAGGTGTGACCCAAGGGAGCATGGTTATATTCAGATGTACCAGTAGTCCATCATAGCTTGAACTTGAAATGTTAAACCACAGTATAGTTTTCAAGTACTTTTTACACACTATCAAACTTTGTGTAACACAAAGTATGCATTTTATATCACACGACACACTGATAATCTCTCTCTCTCTCTCTCTGTATCCATTGAATGCAAAAAAATATGTTAATGCACACATTAGGGTATAGAGTTGCAAAAGTCAGGAAGGTAACCTTAGGGTTTTCATTGCTATGCCCCATCCATCTCCATCCCTTATTCTCATGACCCAAGGCCAAGCTACAGAATCAGAACTATGACCCATGGATTTGCTGCTTCAAGTTACAGGTTTTGGTCACCTGACTAGGGTGTCTCATAGGTGTCTTATTTGATGTAGGATTATATGCAAAGAAGCAGGATCATCTTGCATGACCCCAGACCTGTGCTTTCCTTTGTAGGGTCAAATGAGCAGACTCATGATGCATAATCACAAACTAATGGGTCCTAAGCAAAGCAACAGAAATGTGTGGTACTGTACAACCCCAGACCTATAACTTGTTCATGCTTAGCCCTGTGGACACTAAGGAAAGCAGAAGACTGATGGTGCTCAGCCCCTATATGTGTAGCTTGTTTTGCACAGGGACTGAAGCAACAATCCTACAGGACATGGTCTCAAACACGTAGTTAATTTGTTTAAGGCAGGACCCTATGGTCACTGCCTAAAGCAGCAGACCCATGCGGCACATCTCTGGACCTGTATTATCTTGTTTCATGCAGGGCCTGCAGACTCTACTTAAAGCAGCAGATCCTTAAGGCATGCCCCAGACATGTAGTTTGAAACAGCAGACCTATGGGGCATGGTTCTAGACTTGTAGAGTGCACCCATGGTGCATGGTTCCAGACACAGGCACAGATTCCCACCTGTAGCTTGAGGTTTATTTATTTATTTATTGAAATGTTTCTCCAGGAAAGGCACGCTGAATAACAAGTTGCTTGTCTCACGGTGCATCCTGGGGGGAGGGGGTTATTAAGGAGACAACATAATACAGTACATGCACAGAGTAGCATAACAGTTGAACAGATTAAGTGAACAGAGTAAATGGTGTAACATACAACTACTACAATATATACATCGGCTGCATTAGGACTGAAGGACATTTTTTTACATGAAATTTGATACAGAGTGCAAAGTATACATGACTCTACATAGAAGTGTGGTTTAGGAAACAATAATGCATACTGTTAGGAACCCAGTTATGCATACTAATGAAGACAAGTGCATCCTGTATATTAACAGCTCACTGAGCAACCAATAGAGAGCAATGAGCCTGCTTGAACAGGAGAAAGAAGGAGTAGCCACAGGTACAGTTTACTGCTAGAAAGTTTTGTAGGGCTAGCAAAATGGAGTAGGAGGAGGAGGAGTGATGAATCTCAGGAGGGAGGGCATTCCACAACTTAGGGAGGCAATGTGAGAAGGCCATCTGTCCAACTGTGGTAGATTGACATGGAACTGCTAGCAGCCGAAAGTCATATAACCTAAGGGAGTGGGCTGGTGGGGGGAAGAATAGTAAGGGAGTAGGTGAGCTATAGGGGAAGTGAGCCAAACCAAAATTTAGACATGAATTTAGCAGTGTAGGATGTGGCAATTTTCTAGGGAGGTGAAAGCCAGAGAGTGGTAGAGCGAACAGTGGTGAGTGAAAGGGGAGGCATCAAAAGCAAGATGACATAAGGAGTTAGAGAGTGAATCCAATCTGGTTAAGGAGGACTTAGGAGCGGCACTGTAGACTACGTCACAGTAGTCAAAGACAGGTAGTATCATCTTCTGGACCAGTTTGCGCCTGGCCGGTAGTGGGAGGCAGCTATGGTTCCTGTATAATGTGCCATGTTTGGGGTGCAACTTCTTCAGGATGGCATCAACATGTCCAGAGAAGTGTTGGTCTAGCCAGTCCCCCAGATATCTAAAGGAGGAAGTTTCCTCAAGAACTGTCCCATCAAGAGTGTGGCAGGAGGACAGGAAGGGGAAGGGAGCTGAGACAGTCTCTGCTTAATGCCAAAGGTCATAGAGACTGTCTTCTTGGAGTTGAGTGAGAGCTGGTGGGAGCTGAACCAGAGCTGGACTTGTTTGAAGTCATGCTGAAGTCTGGTTTTCACATCAGTAGCGGATTGGCCTGAGGTGAAGAGAACCATATCATCGGCATACATGTAGAGAGAGGTGGTTGAGCAGACTAAGGGAAGGTCATTTAGGAAGATGGAGAAAAGGATAGGGCCAAGCATGTGTTGCCAGTGTTGATAGGGAGAGGAGGAGATATGGTATCCACTATTTTCACTGATTGGGTTCTACCTACTAGGTATTCTTTGAACCAACTAGTGGCAGAGAAAGTTAGGCCAGCCGAGGAGAGGAAGTCTAGAAGAAGGGCTTGGGAGACAGTGTCAAAAGCCTTTGCTAGGTCAACAAAGGTGGCAGATGTGATTTGGCCATTGTCCATCCCTGAGAAGGTGGAATCAGTGAGTCTAATCAAGGAGGTAGTAGTGGAGTGACTCTTAACTGAAGACAGATTGGAACGGGGTGAGGAAGTTAGTATCAGGGATAGCTAGTTAGTTGAGCAAGCACTAGATGCTCCTGGAGGTTAGCAAGGGTAGGAAGGAGAGAGATAGGATGATAGTTGGCAGGAGCAGAAGGGTCACCATCCTTGGGCAAGAGAAGGACAGTAGCAAGCTTCCAGATAGATGGGATGGAAGCTGTGGCAAAAGAGCAGTTAAGTAGGTAAGATATCGGAGCAGAGATGGCAGGTGCAGAGAGGTACAGCAGTTTCGGGTCCAAGCCATCTGGTGAACTGCCTTTGGAGGGGTTGAGGGCATATAGCACCTCTATAATGGCATCAGGAGTGTGGTAGAGAAGGAGAAGGAGTGGGATGCAGAGGGTAGATTGGGAGATGGTGTGTGGGGGGGGGAGCATGAGATGGCAAAAGCAAGAAGGCGAGGAGAGCTTCAGTGGTGAAATAAGTATTAAATTCTGAGGTGACGCTAAGGTGGTCGGCAACTTGGGTATTGTTTATTTTAAGGATGGGGTGCAGGGGCGGAGGAGTGGGGAGAGAAAAGGGAGTGAATAACCTTCCAAAATTCGGATGGATTATTTATATTAGTCTGGAAGGTTGAACAGAAGTATACGAACATATGAATATACGAAATTGCCAGCAGAAACAGGTCTCACGGTCTATCGAGTGTGCTCGAGTGTACAGCTAGTACCTCATCTCACAGCTGCTCCTCCTGTCCCCCTCTTCCCAGTATCCCTTCCCCCTACCCTGTTCCAACCCCTCTTGAAACTGACCACCTTCTTACAGGACACAATCTCGTCTGGTAAGGTGTTCCAGTTGTCCACCACTATTTCACTGAAAAAATGTCTCCTCATTTCCCTCCTGAATCTTCCCCCCTCAAATCTCAGTCTATGCTGTCTCGTGTTCCTCCCTTTTGTCATCTGGAAAATCCCATCTGTGATGGTCTTGTTTATCCCCTTTATATACTTAAAGGTCTTGATCATATCGCCCTATCCCTTCTCTCCTCCAGTGAATACATATTCAACTCTCCCAGCCTGTCCTCATAAGACATGCTCTCCAATCCCTGGGTCATCTTTGTGGCTCTTCGCTGCACCCCCTCCAACAATCTGATGTTCTTCTTCAGGAAGGGGTGCCAGTACTGCACGCAGTACTCCAGGTGGGGCCTGACCAATGACGTATACAGGGGCAGGATAACCTTCCTTCTTCTGGAGGAGAACCCTCTTGCAATACATCCCAGCATTTTGTTGGCTTTTGCTGCCACCTTTCGGCACTGAGCAGAGTTGTTCATGCACCCCGTAATGATCACTCCTAGGTCCTTCTTCTCTGTGGAGCTCTACAACTGTACCCCATTCAAGTAATAATCCCACCCCTGGTTCCTGGCTCTGAAGTGCAGAACCTTCAGCTTTAGCTAACCGAGTGGCTTTCGTAGACTTGTTGCATAAAGAATTAAAGAAGTTGTAGGCATGCAGGAGCATGGTTGATTTACATGCTTTCCAGGCCTGATCTCTGGCCCTTTGATATGCTATAAGTTTGGGGGTGATCCATGGGAGGTGGCTGCCTCTAACTCTTGCACGTCTTGGGGGGGGGCGTGTTTGTTCCAGACCTCAAGAATTTTAGTTCGGAAATAGTCATATGCAGCACCTATAGAACTTGACATTGCTAATGGTTCCCAGTTAGAGTGCATCAAGTACTGGTGGAGGGGAGCAAAACAAATTTCGAAAAGAAAATTAGACAAGGAAAATAGCCAGGAGTCTGAACAGTAAGCAGAAGTAAAGAATCTTGCAGTCCAGCCCGCTGGGGCTAGCTACTGTAGTCGGCCAATCAGGTGTTTTCCTCTGGCAAGCACCAAAAATCAGAGTTTAAAAAAAAGAAAGAAGCAGCGGTGCTACGGAGGGACCATAGTTATGGGAAGGCTTGATGGCAGCAGGCATGGAAATGTGGGCGGTGGTGGAGAGAAGCGCTGCAGCTGCGGAGGTTAGCTTGCTCAATCAGGGACTCAGGATCTATGGGAAGGCTTGATGGCAGCAGGCAGGGAGATGTGGGTAGTGGTGGAGGAAAGTGCCACAGCTGCAGAGGCTAGCTTGCCTGATCAGAGGCTCAGGATCTGAAGTAACAGACTTGTGGGGCATGACCCTAGACCTATAGGTTGACTTTGGATAATGAGGGTAGGGAATGGGGGAGTCGGGTGGGCCTTAGGGCTAAAACCCTAACACCACACTTCCTGACTTTTTCTAGCTTTATAGCCCTAATGTATGTGTTTACATAGGCTTTTTTTGCAATTAATTTCCTACCTTTTTGAAAAGTATGGAGTCAGACATACAGTACAGCTTGCTTCATGCAGGGTCCACTGCAGTAGGTAAGTCTTAACCTGTTTTGCACACAGTCCTGTGGGCCTTGCACAAAGTAGCAGATCAGTCATAGTTTGCTTCATGCAGGGCATAAGTAAAGTAGTACATGAGTCATACCTTGCTCATTGCAAGGCCCTGTCTGCTTTGTGTAAAGTAACAGATGAGTGCTATCTTACTTAATTGTTGAAGAATTTTAAATATTTTAGAAACATAGACAATGACAGCAGAAAAAGATCAGGGGCCCGGTATTCAAATATTCACAAAGTGGAGTGCAAAAATTTGCACTGCGCTTTATGCTTGCCCAGGTACCTGAAGATGCTATAGTCAGTCAAACAATGCACCAGCACTATTTGACTGAATATAGGGCCATGTCAGCCCATTGTTAAAGCACTTAGCGCTGCCCTAACAAGGCTCCAAAAATATGCCACCAGAATGGATAGAGCCCATGAGCTATTTACAATGTTCAAAGAGACTCAGTGGGCAAGCAAGGCACTAAGAGGCCATTTACATGCCCATTACAGGCTCATTTGCATGGGCATGGAGGTAGATTAATGTGGCACCACCCCCCCAGTTGCCCTGGTTCCGGATGTGTATATATCTCTGGTGCTAGTGGTCCTCTCTCCCTGTGATCACCAGCCCTGCCGTATATATTGTGTTATCCTTGGTGGTAGTGATGCCCCCCCCAATTGTTAGCCCCACTGTATGTCGTAACATCGCTGGTGATAGTGGTGTCCCCCGCGATTGCTAGCCCCACTGTAAATAGTTGTATCTCTGTTGGTACTGGTGTCTCCCCCCTCTGACCGCTAGTGCCACTGTATATCAGAACATCCCTGGTGGTAGTGGTGTCCTCCCCTCTGATTACTAGTCCCACCATCAATAGTTGTATCCCTGGTGGAAGTGGTGTCCCCCTTTTCTGATCACTAGCCTTGTGCAATATACTGTAGTAACATCCCAGGTGGTAGTGGTGCCCCTTCCTCCAATTGCAGGCTGACAGTACAAATAAATCTCCCTGGTATCCAGTGGCCCTCCCCATTGCACTGGGCATATCTGCCCCAACACTTACCATAGCATTATCCGCAGTGCCTCAGGAGCATGAGGCAATTGGCACAGCCCTCCTCACACATCCTCAGCCGGGAGCCACATGTACAGGCATTGAGTGGGCCTCTTATTTAAAGGTCAGGGTGCCTCACCCTGTCCTATAAATATTAGGTGTGCTCCATGCGTGTACAAATGGCAGCCAGCAGAGGAGGGCTGTGCCAGTCACCGTATGCTCCTATGGCACCGCAGGTAATGCTACAGTAAGTGTGGGAGATGGGTATGCCCAGTGCCATGGGGGGGCAACTGGATGCCAGGAAGTTTTTTTTTTGTGCTGTCAGGCTAGTGATCAGAGGGGGGACACCACTTCTGCCAGGAATGTTACTGTATATGGCAGGGCTATTGATCTGAAGGGGGGACACCACTACCTCCAGGGATGTTACTATATATGGCCGGGCTAGTGGTTGGGGAGGAGGACACCACTACCACCAAGGATGTTACTATATATGTCAGGGCTAGTAATTAGAATGGGGAGACCACTACAATCAGGGATGTTATGATAGACTGTGGGGCTAGTGATCGGAGGGTGGTCACCACTACTACCAGGAATACAACTATTTACAGCAAGGCTAGCAATCAGAGGTGGGGACACCATTACCACCAGGGAGTTACAATATATGGCAGGGCTATTGATCTGAGAGGGACACCACTATCACCAATAATGTTACTATGTATGGTGGGGCTAGCAATCAGAAAGGGGGACACCACTACTGCCAGGAATGTTAAGATATACTGTGGGGCTAGTGATCAGAGGGTGGTCACCACTACTACCAGGGGTACAATTATTTACAACAAGGCTAGTGATCAGAGGGGGGACACCACTACCACCAGGAATGTTACAATATATAGCAGTGCCAGTGATCGGAGGGAAGGGGGGACATTACTACCACCAGGGACATTATATCCTACCTAACAGGCCGGTGATCGACGGGGGGTGGGGCTTTCCAGGTATCACAGTGGGCAGTAGTTATGTTCCCCCAGCATCTAATGGGCTCAATGGCTGCATTACCTCTGACAGCCACTAGGGTTGCCCGGAGATAAGTTTGGGTTTTGGTCAGCAGTATTTGCACTGTGCAAATGGACCATGCTAAACCCTTTTGTGCAACACAACGCCACTGAATATGGGGTAGCACACATATTCATGGCCATGCCACCCCATTGCCTGCACACATACATTATATTTTGCACAGGAACAAACTCTCTTTGCCCATGCAACAGCCCTTTTTTGAATATGGGGCTCCAGCACAAACCCCGGTTTGCATGGGCTAAGACCTGTTAGTGCTGACAGAAACTTTTGAATATCAGGCCACAGAGGTCTGTCCAGTATGCCCAAATTCCTTTTATCCTTGGAACCTTCCTTGGAACCTATTGTTCCTCCAGGTGCTATCCCTCCTGGTCCTCTCCTCATTCTCTTTCCTGGATGTGTGACCCTGGGCAACCAAGGTCTCAATCATATCACTCCCCTCCCTTTTGGCTTCCAGTGAGTACATATTTTGTGTCTCGAGGTGCTCCTCATAGAATCTGCCCTGCTGTCCCTGGATTATTTTTATTTCTCTATGTTGCACTGTCTCCAACCTATCCTTGTCTTTTCTGAGGTAAGGACTCCAGAACAAGGTAGTAGTACACCAGGTAAGACCTCACCAGGGATCTATAGAGGGAAGTATTACCTCTTTTCTTCTACTATTACTACCCCTCCTGATACATCTCAGCATTCTGTTAGCCTTGGTATGCAGTTGGCCTTGTTGTACTGGCTTGTTTATTTATTGAAGTTACCGATGACAAGTCCTAGATCCCATTCCTTATCTACATAAAAACATAAAACATAGACTTTGACAGCAGATAAGGACCGCTTGGCCCACCTAGTCTACCCATTTCCCTACCTATTGGATAAGCTGCAGATCCTAGTTAACCAACAGCTTACTTCCTCCTACCACCCTCTAGAATTGCCTTATGTCTGTCCCATGCATTCTTGTATTCTCCCACTGTTATTGACCACCGACCCCCTCAAGAAGGCTGTTCCATATGTTCACCACCCTCTCCATGAAAAAATACTTCCTCACACTGCCCCTGAACCATCCCCCCCATCTTCAAATTGTGCCCCCTTGTTCCTGCACATCTCTTTTTCTGAAAGATACTACCCTCTTGGACTTTGTTAATTCCTTTGAGGTACTTAAAATTTCTATCATGTTCCCCCTCTCCCTCCTTTCCTCGAAGGTATGCATATTAAGCTCCTTTAGTCTCTCTTAGTCTCTATAGTGTTAAGGCTCTCCCTTCCCATCCAGTACTCCATCTTGGGGTTCTTTTTCCCTAGGTACAATACCTTTCACTTTTAAGCGTTGAATTTTAACTGCAAGACCTTTGACCACCTCTCAAGCTTTTGTAGGTCCTTTTGCATGTCCCTTATTCCCTCTTCACTACCTACCCTCCCACATAGTTTTGTGTCATCTGCAAAGAGACACAACCTGCCCCAGATTCCTTCACCAATGTCATTAATGAACATGTTAAGGAAGACCAGACCCAGGACAGATCCTTGTGGAACCCCACTTGTTACATCCCTCTTCACTGATTTAACGCTGTTGACCACCACCCTCTGCTGCCTCCCTCCTAGCCAATTACCCATCCAGTTCACTAAAGTTTTTGCTGCACCCAGATCTTCCATCTTCTTAAGAAATCTCTTGTGCAGTATTGAATCAAAAGCCTTACTAAAGTCAAAGTACAGTAGATACATCATGTGGTCATTGTCCATTTCCTTTTGTCAATTAGTCAAAGAAAACTATTAGGTTAGTCTGACAAGATCTTATTGCCATGAAACTGTGCTGTTTACGATCCTGGGGTCCATTGCTCTCCAGGTAGTCTACAAGGTCCTCTTTGATCAGAGATTCCATCAGCTTTCCCACAATAGAGGTCAGACTGACAAGCCTGTAGTTCCATGGTTGCTTCTTATCCCACATCCCCTTAAGTGGCAATACAATGTCTGACAATTTCCAATCCCTAGGAACTTCTCCAGACCTGAGTGAGCTGTTGAACAGCCCAGCCAGTGGTTCAGCCAGCTCTGTTCTAATTTCCTAAGTATCCTTAGATGCAACCCATCTGGTCCTGGGGCCTGCTCTGTCTTAAGAGCTGCCAGCCCTCTCAGGACCCTTTCACTAGTAAACTATAGCTAACTTATTTCTGGGAGTCCCTTTGTGGCTGCTTTGATCCCATTTTCTGGCATGGACCTGCAGTCATCCTTAGTGAATACTGAGCAAAAGAAGTCATTCAGGACAGTGGCCTTTTGCCCATCCTCCTCTATCACACTACCCCCTCAATTAACTGTACAATTCCTCCCATTTTTCCTTTTTTCACTAATATATCTAAAAACCTGTTTTTCTCTGCTCTTGACCCCCTCCACAAAACACACTCTGTATCTGCTTACACCTCCCTGACAGCCCTCTTTGCCTCCCTATTTTTCTGTAGATAGTCCTTCCATTCTGCTTCTCCCCGTTTCCTTGTATTTATAGACAACCTTCTTTTTTGACCCTAACTGCTTCCCTGTCCCTAGCTGAGAACCATAGTGGTCTCTTAAACCTATTTTTACTTTGTTACTGTTCCTATTCATGCATTTAATGCCTTGAGGATGGCTCCCTTAATTGCATTCCATCTCTTCTCCACCCTGCCTATGTTCTCCACCTCTACTAACTTGTTTCTGACTAGTTCCCTCAATCTATTGAAGTCTGCCCTTCTAAAGTCAAGGACTTCAGTTCTTCATTGCGGCTTATGGGCCCTTAAGGACAATTCAAACCACATAGAGTTGTGGTTGCTATCCCTAAATGGTTCCCCTACTCCCACAGCACCCACCATCTCTAAGTAAGTGAGCACCACATCATGGACTGCAGACTGTCTGGTGGGTTTCTTAGCTAGCTGCACCAACAGACAGTCTTAGAAGGCTTCCAGCAATGTTTGACTACTGGCACTCTTTGACTTTAAAATTCTCATTAATGCTGTGGTTGTCGAGGATTGTAATCAGATCATTCAGAAACTTAATACGGACTTTTCCACCACTGGGTTGGCTTTTGACTGCTCCCCATATGCCAGTTTAGTCAATACTGCCTAAGTTAGTAACCCCCCGCCAGTCCCTGCATCACCTTACTCCTTCCAGTTTCAGCATGTTTCCTTCAAAGAAGCTTAGGATCTCCTCTTTAAGCTAGATACCAGGAAGGCTGGTAGTGAGGATGGGCTTGATCCCTCCTTTCTTAAACTAGGTCACTACTACCTTAAAGCCCCCATACTACACTTATTTAACCTTTCCATAGATACTGCATCGGTACCCACCTGCTGGAAACTGTGCACATAATCCCTCTTTTCAAATCAGGTGACCTGTGTGACCTAAATAACTACGAGCCAATCTCTATCTTGCCTACGCTCTCCAAAATCTTTAAGAACTTAGTCTACATCCAGCTTAAGCACCAACTCAAAAGTTACTCCCTCCTCAACCCCCATGCAGTCAGGATTCAGGGCAAATCATAGTACCATCTCTGCCATTGCAAAAGTTACTAACGACTGGATTATGGCCCATGACGCAAAAAGATTCACAGGCACTGTCTTCCTTGACCTCAGCAAGGTGTTCGACACTGTTGATCACAACCTTGCCATTCAAAGCCTCTGCAACATAGGTGCCACCTCCTCTTCTGCACTGTGGTTTACCAGCTACCTGTCAGGTGGAGTTCAAAAAAATTAAAGCGGACAGTGTCTTCTCAGCCCCCCTTCCCATAGCCAGAGGTGTCACCCAGGTCTCCATTTTAGGCCTGATTTTTTTTTTCCATCTGTATCAACAACCCTGGCTCTACCATCAGTGACTCTAAGCTACATTTTTTTGCAGATGACATAGTTCTGTATTTATTAAAACCAGCCAAGTCTGAAGTTAGAGAAGAGCTGCAGGCAACCTTCTCATGCCTCGAGCAGAACCTCATCAATCAGAAGCTGCTCCTTAATTCAAAAAACCCAAGACAGTGTTCTTTAACCCCAGCAATTTCCCCTCCCTGCCAGCTCAGACAAATGTCCCCATTAGCACCCTCCTTGAAGAACCCCTCAAAGCAGTGTCCAAGCTCAAATACCTAGACATATGGCTCGACTGCAAGCTCTCCTTTAGCACCCATATTGACACCCTCACCAGCAGGCAAAATCTAGATTAGGTTTCTCCTATAGAAATAGATCACTCTTCCCCCAGGAGACTAGAGTCAGGCTCGTCCAGGCCACCTTCTTACCCCTTCTCGATAATGGTGATCAAATAAACAAATACGCCATGGTTACCAGTCTACACAAACTGGACATCCTCTATCACTGAGCCTTATGATTCATCACTAATGAGCCATATGGAACTCACCATTGCAACCTATATGCTTCCATTGGCTGGATCTCCTTCACTACCAGGCACCTGTTATACTCGGGCATCTGGATGCTAACAATTCTCTTAAAAAGCTCCCAGGCTACCTATTGTCCCTTGTACACATCTCCCAGAGTACTTACTCCCTCAGGAAGTCTGACTTCATGTATCCACATGTCCCTAGGACTCGTACTTCCTTTGGCAAAAATGCCATCTCATATATCCTACCAACTCACTGGAACAACCTACAGTCTATTCCTAAGCTTACCAGCTTCATATCTGTTAACACCTTTAAAACCTTAATCTTAAAATTTGTGAAAGAAATATGCAACTGTCATTGATTGTAAACCTGGTGTCTGCTAATGGTTCACTGGTCTTTGCATGGCCCCATCCCTCCCCAGGCCTACCAGAACACATACCCCTCCAACCTCCCATCCCCCTTAGACCTCCCTGCAGCCTTCTTTCCTTTCTCCCCTTCTTTCCTTTCTTCCCCTTTCCTCTACTCCCCCCTCCTCCTACCCTCTCATCTAGTCTCGCCCTCCCCTACTATTACCTACTATTTCATATTTTTCTCTAGTTTTGCACCACCAGTACTCCAAGACTTTTTAAATGCACTTTTAGCAGTCTATCTATGCAGCTGTTATCCAACTTAAGGCCTTGCACTTTACTTATTGTTTTAGTTCAGTCACTTATATTTACATGCATCAATTCCATTTGTACTCCTGCTGCGCTTTTGCACATTTGTTACCAATTGTATTTAATGTAGACCATGTATGCTTAAACTCCACCTTGATACTCTTGTATATACTCTTTTTATACATATTTACACATTGTTTCATATATGTATTTACACTATGTTGCCACCATGATTATGTATTTATTTATGTATACTATGCTGCTACTGTGTTTGTGCTTCTGATATATGTCTCAGGACCTCCTTGTGAATTAGTTTGCTCAATGGAGTTATTCCTGCAATAAACTTGAACTTGAACTGTAACTTGAACACTGGGACCTCCCATTTGATGTCTGGCAGGTTCAAGTCTCCCCCTTTGCTACCCCATGAGTTCCCTGTCCATTTTGTCCTCTTGACCTGGAGGCCTATAGATTACCCCTAAGCGTACTTTCCTGTTTGAGGCTGCTGTGAGTTGCACCCATATAGACTCAGCTTCCCCATTACTAGTTCTAATGCCTCCATCTTCTGTCACTTCAATGCCCTCCTTGATAAAGAGGCAACTCCTCCCACTCTACCAGTTCTTCTATTCCTTCTAAACAGAGTATATCCAGGGACCACTATCTCCCAGTCATTATTTTCCATGGCTCATAATTCCATGGTGGCCATAAGGCCCACCTCAGTGTGTATCATCAGTGCCTGGAGCTCTCTGAGCTGGTTACCTAGGCTGCTGGCATTAAGGCATATCCCTTCCACTTCACCCTAGCTCTAACTCTGCAACTGTTCTTCTGCTTTCTATGTTTTCTCCTCTCCGTGTTTGTGCTTTTGCCTTTAGTTTTTCTCCTTGCAACTGTCCCTTCCCCTGGTCCCGTGAACTCTACAGTGTTCACTGAACCCTTATTTCTGCTACTGTCCCCTGGATGTTGGGGAGTACTATCTTGGATACCCTTCTGCTCACCATCCGCCATGGATCCTCTAGACTTGGACTCCTCCATAGTCAGTTTAAACATTTGATACAGACATCAAACTTCTGACCCACTATTTTGTTCATATATGACTTTATTTTTTATTTTTTTTATTTATTTTAGTTTTTGTTGACCGGGTAAGTGCACTAGACAAATTCTGCCTATTTTCAGGCATGGCCCAGGGAGAAGGGGATACAAATGAATGCCAACTAACTTTGAACCAGATAAAGCTGTTGGTGGTATTTTAGTGAATGGGGAAAAATTCGGCCAGTGCACTGGGGAAATTCCCCTACTGCATTGCTGTCAATAGGGGGAACCTATGGATACTGCAATCGCCAGTCCAGACTTGCAGTCAGAGAGGATGGAGGTGCAAGCTTTACAGGAGTCTGAAATCTCCCAGAAAGTTCACGGTCTGGAACTTGAGCATTTGGTGGAGAACCTTATAAATTTGGATGAAGAAGGTAATACCCCAATTGAATTTTTTTCTACGGGGGATCTTACTGCAAATTTGAAAACTGAGGCAAAAGTTATAAATACTAAGGATTCAGCAGAAGACGCTGAGCAAGCATTATGTTTAATTTTGCAAAGAGAAGAACAAAGGCATGCCTGAGAAAAAAGCAAATTACAAGCTAAACTTGAGGAGTTGCAATGCCTAGCTTTAAGTGTCAATTCTGCGGAGAAATCTGTCAGAGAAAACTATGATGCAGCAAGATCAAAGGCCCAGCTGGGGCACGGTGAGTTAGTTACTGTTTACAATGTTTCTTCTGCTTCTGTGAAAGTGAAAAGGGAGAGTCAGCTGGCTGGCAGTTCAAACACTGAGGATTTAAGTGTGTGCCTACAGGCGAGTCCCCCAGCTAAAAGAGATTAAATGTCTGGGACCAATGTTCAAGGAATGAATATCTCAATGTCTACTAAATTAAATACTGACACTCACCTAAACCCAAAGCATATAACATTGTCTAAAACTTTGGGCTTTGTGGCTCTTCCTGATGTCCAGGCTGCTGTCAAGTTTCAAACAAATAACTTAGACTATCAAGCCACAGCGACACAGTTTTGCTTTACAAATTTGTCTAAACAGGGTCAGAAGGATTTATGAAAAGACAAAAGGCTTGCACAAACCTTAGCCAAAAGACATTTAAACATGGATTCCTTGAAAAGTGATTCAGTACCATCTCACAAAACAGCTGAGTTGCTTGACTCAACATGGACTCCGGGGGAAGCATTGTCCTGTTCGGGTTGGAAGCAAAACCTGATGGGGATTTGGGTTCCAGACCCGGAGTGGGATGATAAACTTCCATTCACCCCCTCTTCCTCTACTTGAGTTCCAGGGCAGGTTTTGGATCCAATAAAAACTATTTTTCAAGTCCAAGAAGTTCCTGGTATAACATCTACAGACGCACCACTCCCTCAAAATAACACAACTGAAAAACCTCCTCAAGTAGAGGGAGTTGAACCCATAGAACAGGTTGGTGAAACAGAAAAAGACTGCAATGGTGACAAAAATTCAGAAATGACTTAAATCATGATACATCCACAAATAAACAACCCCTATTTGCTGAACTATTTGCAAATATAAAGAAAGAAGCTGCTCCCAGAAGGAATGCAGTTTGTATCCATTATAAAGGTGGTATGGAGGACAGGTCTGACAGACATTTTGTTGGAAAAATCTTATTGAAGGATTCCTTGAGGTTTTCTCCCTTAGAGGTGTTTGCTTTTATAAACATTTCGGGAGAAGACAATTTTGACATAAGTTTTTGTTCTGCCCATTTTTTGGATCTTTTTTGGGAGCGTTATACCCAGGTGAAATATTCCCCCATTTGGTCTCCTTTTGTTGTCATTTCTCTTTCTAAACTTCTGGTTAAATTTATTACGGTGATGTTCTGAAATGAGGGTGTGCATGTAGCTGATATTACATACTGGTTGTCACAAAGATGTGAACTTTTGGGAGACCCTGAGGCTATTCTGGATGCAGAGCTTTTTTGGACTGGGGGGTGGAGATACAAGGTAAAACTACAAAGTACAGATTCAGGCATTGTACACATTCCACCTAACTCTTTTATGTTAGGCAGGGACAGGGGTGTGTGTTTTTACACTGGACAACCCCGAGCCTGTTATAAATGTGGTTCATGTACTCACATTTCTAGCACATGTGACAAACCCAGATGTGGGAATTGTGGGGAGGTAGGACATATTTCTTTTCAATGCGCATCTCACACGAAGTATGATCTTTGAGAAGATGTGGGGCATGCCTTTAAGGACTGCCCTGAGCAGCAAAAAATGCTGCTAGTAATGTTAGCCCAGATCTCCTCATTCAACAGGCACAAGACATAGCAGAAGTACCTGAAAAACCCCACCAGGATGAATCAGACAAAAATTATTTTCCCTCTACTGAAATTATAAATCTATGTGATCATAAGGAAGTTACAGAGAGGAAAATTGCATAGGTTAAAGTTAAGGATCCATTCCCCCCTTTCCCCTCCCCTTCTCCCCCCTCCCCCCTAAAATGTTAGAGCCGAACACTTCACAGCAGGAGATTCTTACCCTGGTTTGCTATAGTGACCATGTACAAGATAGTGTTCCTTTAACTTTATTTCCACTTCAGAGGTGTAGATCATCTAGGAATTTAAGGTTAGCCAGTATTCCCCTCCCTTCTTCTCCTCCCCTACTTCTCTTTCTGACAATATAAATTCAAATAACCCCTTTGCTGCTTTGGCACCAGAATGGGGGGATTCGGACATGGACCAGGAGGAAGGAGATAGTAATCCCAGAGATCAGGACATGGAAACACAAAAACTGGTTTTGCAGGGTACAAAGGGAAAAAGACAAAAAGAAGGAAAAAAAAGTTGATCACTGAGCAGGCTTAAAAATTTCAATGCATGGCAAATCTAAAAATTGGATCAATAAATGTACATAGTCTCTTAAATTCAGGTAAAAGAATGGTGGTTTTTGAGTATTTACATAGGTTACAGTTAGAAATCTGTTTTTAAGGAATCTTGTGCATCTTCTATGCATAATATCAGAAGCTTTTAAGGAGAATGGATTTGGGGACCTTCATATTGGTCCTTTGGACAAGATGCTGTAGATGGGGTGGGGTTTTTATTTAACTCATTTTCTTTCCATTTAATAAAATTGGTAGATATTTTTCCTGGAAAAGCCTTATTACTAGATGGGATGTGGAAGAATAAAACATATAAGCTGATTAATATTTATAGCCCACAGCTGAAAGCAGGGAGAGTGGCGCTGTTTAATGCAGTAAAACCTTACTTAATGACCACTCACAATATAATTTTTTTGTGGTGATTTCAACTGTAAGATACCCTCATATACTAAAATTAAGAAAAAACTCTAAAATTCATTGCAACTCCAATGCCCTTATTGATTTGATATTATCAGCCAATATGATAGATTGTAATGATTTTAGGAAACAAGGACCTAATTTCACTTTTAGGAAGGGCAATATGAAGTTTACCATTGATTATGTTTTTGTTTCCAAAAATCTGCCTATGGGGGAATGGAAACTTGTCCTGTGGAGTTTACTGATCATGTTTTATTAATTGTAAATTGTTGTGATATTCCTGTAATTCAAGCCTTTACTACCAGATGGAAACTGAATGTGAAAGCTCTGAATGAACTTAGGGTCCAAAAAAGTATAAGAGCCCTTATTAGCGCAAGATGTTCTGTCTGTTTTTTTATATGCAGATATTGGACAATGGTGGCTGGATTCCAAACAAGATTTTCAAAATTGGTTAAAAAAAATACGGGAAACATACAGAAAATAGAAAATTTTTAAAATATCTCTCTTTGTGCCAACAGTTATACAAGCTGTATACCTGGTCTAACACCTCTAGATTTAATTATTCAGACCAAATAAAAAAGATAAAACTGGAAATGTTATCCTATCAATATGATAGAACTAATACTTTAAAAGTGTTGTTCCAAAACAGGATAAAAAATCCCTAGTGGGGGATCCTTTTCAAGCCTGCAAAGCCATGAGGGATAATTCTGAAATGGCAGCTCTTTATGACTCTCGGGGGTATTGCGGAGTTCTGAAAAATATTTATTTTTTATTATTAAAGAGCACTGGGCAACACTGTTACCCGATAGAAGTCCTACAGTACAGGAAATCAAGGCTTATTTAAGGCACATTCAAGTTCCTCCTTCTGAATTACTACAAAATGAAATTAATATTACCCCTCAAGAAATTAAACTGGCCATTCAGAAAATAATTCCAGGAAAATCTCCAGGGTTGGATGGGTTGCCCATTGAATTTTATAAAGAGTTTAAGGATGAATTATCCGAATGTTTAGCAGTTGTTTTTGGTTATTTTTCAAGAATGAACAAAATTCCTTCTTCTTTTTTAGATGGGTTATTAATGTATCTATATAAATCAGGAGATAGACAGAATATTTCAAATTGGAGACCTGTCACTATACTGAATTCAGATGACAAAATTTTAATACATATTTTAAACAATAGGTTAAAACTTTTTGCAGAATATGTAATTTCCCCAGTTTAATACTGTAGTTTACCTTCTCGTAAAATACAATCAGCTCTAATGGTTGTGAGGGATATAATTGAACATCTTTCTCTTTCTGGTAAATACGGTACACTAATCACAATAGATCAAGAAAAAGCATTTGATAGGGTTTCACATGTGTATTTGTTTTCAGTTTTACAATATTATGGGATTCTGGATTATTTAATTAGGTTAATCAAATTGATTTATAAATCAGCAGCTATTTATCCAATTATTCAAAGATAAATGAATTTCAGCTTTTGGACCCAGCTTGGGGTGTGTCAGGGTTGTCCCCTGAGCCCACTTCTGTATGTGTTTTCTTTGGATCCTTTCCTAAGATTTGTAACTGATAGACCTAAATGGAGGGGTATTCAAGGAATGGGCATACAGTCTGCCATTAATGCTCAAGCATTTGCAGATGATTTATGTCTTTTTTTTTCGGAAATCTCACAATTTCAGCAGTTTGTAAAAATTATGTCTGATTTTACTTTAGTATCTAATTCAAAAATAAATATTGCTAAAAGTAATGGTCTGTATATTGGAGAAGGATACCCAGAGGCCCAGAATTTATAGGGTCTTAGTGTATACCCTGAACCATTGAAAATCTTGGGTATAACTTTTGGGCATCAAAATATGGCTTTGTACAATTGGGAACAATCTTTAAAAAAAAGTGGAATTTAAAGTATGTCAATGGAAGTCATGGAGTATGTCAAAATTAAAACATATTCAGCTGATAAAAAAATTCCTTGTTCCAATTTTACTTTATGTAGCAATATTGTATCTCCCACCAAAAACATTAGAAACTAGGCTAAATAGTGTTTTTTTTTTCCAGATGCTCTGGGGAAACTGATTAAATCCAATCCGAAGGTGTTTTACATGTCTCCCAATTAAAAAAGGGGGCTTAGGAATGCTAGACCCTATAATTTTTTTTCATACTCTGTTCCTATCACAGACAGTTAAATGTGGACTAGGGTCATCACCATCGATACAAAGGTCATGGTGCAGGTTAATTTTGGAAAAGTATTTTAGGCATGGGAGGTGGTGGCCCCAAGATTAGGGACTTTTTTGCATGTTCCAGATTTTTTTAAATCAGCAGCTTCAAAATTATACATATGGAATCTCACTAAAATGAATATTCTGTCCCACTCTGGTCCAAAGTTGTATCAAATAGTATTTGATAAAATCTATCCAAAGGAACCTAGTTTTAAATGTTGTGCTCCAGAGTGCAACAATTACATTTTAGCTCAATTAGTGAATCCCAGAATCCCACTTCAGATGTGGGAACATTTATGGCTTTCCATTTATGGTAGAACAAAGGTGAGGGGGAATGCTAAGCATAAAGCTTTAGAGGAAAGGAATTGTCCTTATCTGTACTGCATTAATGTAGAGGAAACCATGGAGCATTACTTATTCTTATGTTCCTATTCTAAACCTTTATGGGGTTATTTAGCAAATGTGTGGAATATGCCCTGGCTCAGCACCATGTCTTATGAAGTATGTGTATAGGCCATTATGCCCTTTGGGCTCTAGGTTTCATTCAGATACCCTTGCCATATTTTTGTGTTGTTTAAAATTTTATCTATGGCAGGCAAGATGCAGTTGGGTATTACGGTAGAGTAAAATGCCTTTTGAGACGGTTAGGACCTTAATAAGTGAAGCTATGTGGCATGTATATGAAAAAGATGTAACATATTCAACAGGAGACAAGTTCAAAGATGGTGGAAAGGTTTTTCTTTTTATTAAATATAAATGAGGAGTTCAAAACATTTATATTAAAACATTTTGTTTTCATCATTTATCTATTTTGTTTAATGGGAAATAGGTTATGGAGTTATATGAAGGGGAAGGAAAAGGAATTTTTGTGTTCTGAAGGTTTAAATATTAATTTTATGGTATTTTCTCTTTTATCTCTTCATGGAATGTAGTTTATGAATTGTCTTGTTTTCTTTGTATTTCAGGTTGTCAAATGGATATATTTTGTAATGTTCTTTTCAAATAAAACTACCCTACTCTTTTCGAGAAGTGCCATGGGATCTTTAACATCCACCTGAACTACCACCAGAACAGGCAGATGGGACCTCAGTTTGATGTCTCATCCGAAAGATGGCACCTCAGGAGTGCAGGACCCCCCTCATGCTGCACTGCAGTGTCAGTATTGGGATATTAACCTAAGTGCCTGGTGTGGGGCTAGAACCCACAGCCTTCTGATTTCCCAGCCTCAGAGGTGAGTGTGCTACCTGCTGAGCCACTGACACTGCCCCAGTTGTACCAAATTGTACAAATGTACAAACTGTACAAATTGTACAATGGTACAAATTGTACTACAAATGTACGCTTTCTTTTCTGGTCGAATTCTCAGTTGTTTGTCATGTTTTAGGGCTTCAAATATTTAGTTCATTTAGAAATTAGTAAATGTTTTGTTTTTGTGACTGTTATTGTAACTCATAAACAAAAAAAACTGATGTGTTTCGCAATTTTTGGCAGTGTTCTTGACTGTTTTAAAAGATATAGCACTGGCCGTATAATTTGCTTTTCACAGGGCTATAGCAGTAGTTGTTTTGGGCAAAACCTTGTAGTTCTTGAGTACAGTAGCAAATCAATCATAACCTGCTTCATGTTGGGCTCTGCTGGCCCCGAGCAAAATAATACATGAGTCATAACTTGCTTCATGCAGGCCACTATTGGCCTTGTGTGAAGTAAAAGATGACTGATAACTATCTTTTGGTAAAGTAGCAGATGAAGAGTAGTAGAGTCATAACTATGTTAATTGATTTAGGAATTTAAATATTGTGTTTTTATCTGACTTCAATAATAGTAGAAGAGGTACTGCAACATTTTGCTGTGTTTTTTCTAATGTTGGGCTTAGCCACTCTGTTCCTGTTCTACTTAGTTGTTTAGTGATTGTGGCTGCTTTACATTTTGTGATGCAGTCCAGATTAAAATGTTGGTGGTAGTTCAGTGACCTGTGGAATATATTTTTTTAATGAATTTTTTGCTAACCGACAGAGAGTGTGTCTGGGTTGGTGGGGGCTGCAGCCTCGGTTGTTGTCCCTTATTCCTATGTCCGCATTAAAATATTTCCTGTGCTGTTGGTAGTCCGTTTCAAGTATTTGCTACTGTTGTCAAAGTCTGCAGGTACAGCCCCTGGGTGGGTGGGGTGTGGCTCCGACCAGGTTGTTGTAGCCCACCCAGCTACCTAGAGGCTGCACCTGCAGACTTTGACAACAGTAGTAAACACTTGGAAGAGACTACCACCAGCACAGGAGATATTTTAAAGATCTCCTGTGCTGGTGGTGATCTGTTCCAAGTGTTCACTGCTGTTTCCAAAGTCCATAGGGACAGCCTCTGGGTTGCTGGGTATCTCCTGTGCTTGTAGTCTGACTCTTGCAACCATTCTCTGCTTTTCTTAAAGTCTGTGGGTTCATTCTTTGGTGGAGGTGGCGGGAGCTGCAACCCAGGTACTGTAAGTCCAATTAAAAAAAATATCATCTGTGCTGGTAGTCTATTCCAAGTGTTATTGCTGTTCTCAAAGTTTGTAATGCATTCTCCTTGAGTCTTGTATTTTGCTGCAAAAAGATATACAAATCGGGCTGTCGTAGTCAAGGCTAAGGACAGTGGCAGCTAATACCACTCACTGGTCTACTCTGCTCTACTGAACCCATCACCAGATGTGATTTCAATGTGTCTGCATGTTTATTACTGGCAATTTACATGCGAGTATATTAACAATGCATGTACAGTACGTGTTTCTTGAGTTTAACATACATGTTCTTTTGGACTTTATCCAAGCAATTTCTAACATTTATTAATGTATTTCTTTACAGGATAGAATGGATTGATTTGTGAAAAAATCTACCCTATCTGCCCAGAAATGATTAATGACTGTCTTGTATGTGACAGCAAGAAATCACTGCAAGCAGTTTGGAGACCAACCTCTACTTGAAGATGGAGTAAAACTATTCTGCACAGCCTGCACCATTGTCCTGGATCACGTTCAGAAGTCTACCATCTCTGATCACTTCTGCTCCAAGAGGCACTTAAAAAGAACTGCAGAAACACAGTTAGAAAATGCAAGGGACAAGCAACATACTTTGCTGACACTCCTGGCAAAAAACACAATTGCCCAGACAGAACGTATAAAGATTGTAAAGGAGTACACAAAGGGCTTTCTGGAAGCAGAAATCCTCCTTGAGAAAATTGACAATCCAGCAATTTGCACTTTTTTTGGTAAATACATCCAAAATGGAGGTGTCATACCAAGTGTAGATCAAATCAGAGCTACATATGTGTCAGACATTTATACTGCAGAAAGGCAGGATGTGCAGCACAAACTGGCAGGCAAAAAGTTTCCATAAGTATGGATCAGACCAGTGATACTGAGCAGTGATACATCCTCAACATCCTCGCTGCTCCACTTCAAAGAGATGAAACAGGAGAAGTGTGAGCCCTATTTGCTGGACACAACATTTTTGACATCCATCACACACAACACAGTGGCACAAGCAGTGATTCAAACCATAACTGACTAAGGAATACAATTTGATGCTGTCTTGGTATTGGACAGAGTCAATGCCTCATTTATGAAGAAATGCTATAGCGCAATTCCACAAGATTTGTTTCCCAGCTGCACCCATATAACATGCCTTGCCCACATCATGTTCTTAATTGTGGGTGCAATGAAGAAACCATTCCAGTTAACAATGAGATCTATGAAGTTATTCCACAAGCTGTTTCATTACCTAGTAGAAGGAAGAATTGCTCCCTGTGACACCTATCAGAGGACAGCCCTAACAAGCATGCCACAATGCCATTGGATCCCTGTGCAACACAGTGTACATCCTATTTAATTGCTGCAAGCTATCATCACAACCATATCACCTACCATCCGCCTTTCGCTGAATAAGAACTTGCCGTAACAAGACAGCCTTGCAGCACATTAATTGCAATAAAGGTAAGAATGCTGTGCACTTTTATATATTTATTCTTTTTTTTTTATTGAATGGTAAGTTGATGCATTTTATTTTGCTACAGAAAATGTAATATGTGTTTGTTTTTCTCCATCTCTACTGGACATTCATTATGATAACACCCATGTACTAAAATTTTGGATTGAGCTGGCATTCCTCACAGTGAAATAAGAATGAATGTATTATCTGCTAGATAAATTTCATTCACAGATCCCTGTGACAACAGGTGTTGTAGACATCTTAGAAGAGCTGTAGATCAATCTTGAGAAGTGGGCTGGCCCACTGGTGCAGCAGTAGAGCTACCGATTGCAACGCCAGCAACCTGGGTTTGGAAATGAGCCCAGGTTGCTGGAGGGCCAGCCAGGGGAAGGAGGATTGAACTCCCTGAAGGCAACTCTCATCCTTTAGGGAGGGTGGGCTTTGGGTCCTGTTGCTCTACTGCCACCTGGGTGACCACAGAAAGCAGTGCAATGGGACTGCAGAGTGACTGGGCAGGGAGGACATCAGCCAAGGTCCAGAGCGGTGGCATGTCTCTGTGTGCACTCATCACTTTGGATCTGGAGATAGGCCCTGGCACCTTAGCCCCATGACCAGACTCCAAGGGGGGGGCTCATTCAGACCACCCAATGTGCTCAAATGGACTGGAGGGTGATGACCCAGAGTCTCCCTCCTCCCTGCCCGGGGAGTAAACCATGGCCAGATGGGGGTTAGTCCCCAGAAGTCTCCCAGAGATGCCTGGCAGAGCCCTACAGGGCTCCTTGGGAGTCCCTGAGGATAGGAGCAGATGCGATGCAGAAGGTGGTGAATAAACAGAAAATATAAAAAAGAAAATCTTGAGACACATCAGCAGCTTGCCATGGAGAGTTGCAATTCCTTTTTTGATACTGGAGATGAAGAGGAGATTCCTGCTTACATTCAGACAGAGCTGTTGGACAGTTTCAAGGAAGCATTCTGTACTGCCTCATCCAAACTCAGCAAATATTTATCAGAAGAGGACCAGCCTGGATTAAACATTTTGGAAGCAGCAAGAATATTTCATCCCTCCAAACTGCCCTTTCTGTTGCAGAGCAAAGAGTACTATGCAGCTATTCCAGGATGGACGGATAGCCTTGATACAGAATTTAAACTGTACAAAAAAAATCCTGACATCAAACTGTGAGAGCAACATAAGCCAGGCAGACAAAGATCTGGACTTATTTTTGAAGTCTGCAGCTGCTCTCATATCAAAACTTTTTGAATTGGCTCTTGCATGCGTCAATTGTGTTTCAAACTTTGCAGATGCAGAACACAGTTTCAGTGTCCACAATACAGTATTTACAGAAAGTCGTAAGGAACTTTCTGAGGACAGCATTAGAAGGCTGGGTTTTCTTTGTTTCAATGCAAAACAAAAATACAGAATGTTATCAAAATGAAAACAATGCTGCATTTTAATGTCTTTTGAAACCTAACTGCCTCTGATATTTGCAAAAAAAAGATTAAAATGTATAATGTGAGTTGTCCCTTACTTTCATGCTACAAAATGTACAAATAATTAAAAGCAAAGTGTCGCAGAAACATTGTGGAATTTGCAAAACCATGCCACAGAAAGTGAAAATAGTTTTTTTTGCCACAGAATGCCATGGGGCCTGACAGTAAGTGACATAATAATTATTGGTCATATATGCTGTTTTATCTGTGACTATGCCAGTTAAAAATTAAGGCACCTAAACTCGCTCATGTGAAAGGGACTGTGGCCCTGCATAACATTCCCAAGGGTTTCTATGTGATTGTTTTCATTTTAACTGTTTATTATCCCAGAACATAAATGGCTTAGTGAATGTCCAAGTACTAAGAAATCATCAAGGTACAAAAGAACCATCAATACCCATGTAATATTTTATCCATTGAACATTGTGAGACTCCTGATGGCCATGTATCACCGCTGTGAGGCATTCCATATAATGAATCTCAAGAATAATGGCTCACCAGGAATCTACAGTGGGGGTGCTACCTGCATCCACAATCGAGCTATGGCTTTCTTTGCTGCCATAATATACAGATAAGCTGGTGAATGCCTAGCTAGGTGGCAGCCCAGAGGTGGAAATAACATTTAAACCATGGAAAGGAAGACCAAATCCTTAGAGAGGGAAAATGCTTGGAATTGCACTGCAATATCCTGTCAAAATGCCGATAGAACTGGTCATGTCCAAATAATCTGTGTGTATGTAGCCTCTTGATGACAACCGTTCTTGGGGCCCAACTCAGCCAGGTTTTTACTGAACCCACCAGACTCAACAACAAGACTGGTAACCACACTCTACTTGACTGGGTCCTTGCCTCTAATCCTGTTAGAATCAGAGTGGCAAGGATTTTTACAGATGCTCTAAGTGACCACGTCACAATTTTATGCATATGGAAACACAGTGCCCTCACCCACCAGGCTATTTGTGGCTTGATATTATTCTAAATTTGATCCATCCTCATTTTTGGCCACCTTGTCAGGTATTAACTGGGCCACAATAAAAGTAGTACCCAGTATTGAAATAGCAATTGACTTCTTTAACAATAACTTTTTATCAGCTGCAAATCTTCATGCCTCATTTAAACAGATTAGGGCCAAAGACCAGCATTCCAAACATGTTTCCCCTGAGCTAAGAAAATGCATAAAACTTAGGGACAAAGCATGGAGGCTTTACAAGTCCACTGGCCTAATGGTGGATTGGACCAAGTAGAGGGGGCTCAGTAATACTTGGAAAAAGAGATGAAAGTTATCAGGAAACCCTGTCTCTCTCAAATGCAAAACCAAAATTTATCTAACCTTAAAAGGTTTTGGGTACAAGTCAACTCCCTACTGAAAGGCCGTTCCAAATCCACTGAACATGAAATTGTAGTGGATGAACAGTCAGTCAGTGACTCCTTGGCTGCAGTCAATGCCTTCAATGACTTCTTCACTGACCTGGAGAGATTCAAAACTCCCTCTATGGATATCTCCTTGTTCCATCCTATCCCTCTTGAACATTTACCTTCTCCAGAGTTTCACTTTTGGCTGTTTATGCAGAAGGAGGTACTAGTTCTTCTAAATAGTCTGAAAGTAGAAGGATCTGCAGGTTCTGACAAACTTGATAAACTGTTGAAAATTGTTCCTCTTCTTTTAGCCTCCCCAGTCATACTTCTCCACAATTCATATGCCATTCTGGCAGAGCTTGGTTCCTCTATGGAGGCAGCCACAGTAGAGACCAATGGGAACACTTGGAGCCTCCACAAGGGAGACCCACAGGAGGGTGGCACAGGACCCCATGGGGGAAGGAAACAACTCCTGGTGGGAGACTCCATTTTTAGGGGGTAGAAATGGGGGGGAAGGAGAGAGGGAAGAGGGAGGTAAGGTGCTTGCCTGGCACCGAGACTTGGAGGGACAGGAAGCAAATCCTCAGGATCATGGGAGCAGCTGTGAGGGAGAGGGAGCTGGACATCATTGTCCACCTAGGTACAAATGACCTAGCTGGGAATGGGATCAGAGCAGTGCAGGAGGAGTTTGTGGAGTTGAGGAGGGGCCTTAGACAAGTAGCACACATGGTAACCTTCTCGGAGGTGCTGCCTGTCTATGGCATGGGTGAAGATAGACTACTCCACACCTTGGTATTCAATAAATGGTTGAAAAGCTGGTGCCAACAACAGGGTTGTGGCTTCATTGGGGACTGGGGATCCACTTGGAGGGATACTGGCCTATACTGATGAGATGGTCTGCATCTGTCCAGCAGGGGAACCATGATCCTAGGTGATAGATTTAAATGCTTGTCTAGAATTTAGAATTTGCTTGTCACCTGTGAAAATGGGCAGATTGCTCATCAGGCTCACAAGGGTAAAAAATAAAAAATGAAAAAATGAAATGAAAGTGCTTCATTGGCAAACTTTTAAACTAGCCAAGGGGGGAGGTACTGAAAAGGAGCAGGGAATTCTCAGCCTCTCCCCACATAACAATGATGTTAGTGAGGGAAGCACCAAGGTAGAGAGGTCAATAAGGAGCAGGGCAGGGGAAAATGGAGAAAGAAGCAAAAGCAGTAAGATTAGGGAAGGGGCTAAAAGGAGCAAGACCACCAACAAATGGAAGGCGATGAGTACCAATGCTCATAGTCTTGGTAACAAGCTTCCTGAACTAGTGGCCTTGATCTATGAGGGATGCCTGGATATTGTGGCAGTCACAGCAATATGGTACACAGAGAACCATGACTAGGATATCAACATACCAGGGTACACAGTCTACAGGAGGGACAGGGAGGGGAAATGAGGAGGAGAAGTGGCTCTCTATGTAAGGGAAGGGATCATGGCAACAGAACTAAAGGATAAACAGGGAGGAGTGGAGGCAGTGTGGGTCACCCTGGAGACAGGAAATGGCATCACAGTCCACACAGGGATTGTATACAGACCCCCATCTCAGGGGGAGGAAATGGACAAGGAAATAATAGGAAGCATACTTAAAATGGCAGAAAAAGGGGAAATATTGCTAATGGGGGACCTAAATATGCCAGATGTTAACTGGATCACATTTTCTGCAGCCACATCCAAGAGCAAGGTCATTCTCGATGCCCTACAGGGGGCATGCCTCAGAGAGCTAGTGTTGGAACCCACTCAGGAGGGTGCAGTCTTAGACATGGTACTCTCAAATGAGGGCAGTGAGAGGATCTTGGATTTAGAAGTGGGTAACCATCTAGGAACAAGTGATCACCAAACAGTGTGGTTCATGATAAATACAGCCATGGAGTCAAGCCATACAAAAGTGAGGGTACTGGACTTTAGGAGAGCTGATTTTGGCAAAATGGGAGTGCACCTAAGGAATGCACTAGCAAATTGGCAGGAAGGAGGAGTGGAGAAACAATGGGGAAGAATCAAAAATGCCATCCAAGAAGCAACAAGCCATTGTGTGAAGCAAATAAAACAAAATGAAGGAAAAAAACATTGCGGTTCTTGAAAGAGGTAGTGGGGAAGATTAGGGAGAAAAAGTATAAGGAATCACAAAAGGAGCAGGACACAGAGAACTGTATCAGTTAAAGCAGAAGGAAGCAGGAAAGACAGTTAGAATAGCAAAGGCCCAATCCAAGGAAAGGACAGCCAACTCAGTTAAGAAGGGGGACAACATCTTGTATAGAGGTTCTTTGTCTTTTAAATAGTTTTTTATTTTAATGGGTTCACCACATTATATCCTAGGCACACTGCCTCCAGGGTAGCTGGTCCATTCCACTGGGGTGTCAAACAGACGAGGCATACTGATGAGTCCTGGTAGGACGAAACACGTGTCTATGTCTTCTGTTAGCACCCTTTGCAAACTGTGTGAGAGGCTCTTCGGCACCATGCAATTCTGTTTAAAGTTGGACCAGCATAACATTCTGTGGTGATTTGCATATGCAGCCCATGATGCTTTGCATTGTGGGGGCATGTGTGATTTTGTATTTTCTTGAAACTTGGCTTCCCAGCCAAATGCCCTTTGGGGTAACCCTTGCCTCAGTGTTTGCGCACAGAGGTTCTTTGTCTTTTAAATAGTTTTTTATTTTAATGGGTTCACCACAATATATCCTAGGCACACTGCCTCCAGGGTAGCTGGTCCATTCCACTGGGGTGTCAAACAGACGAGGCATACTGATGAGTCCTGGTAGGACGAAACACGTGTCTATGTCTTCTGTTAGCACCCTTTGCAAACTGTGTGAGAGGCCTTTCGGCACCATGCAATTCTGCTTTAAGTTGGACCAGCATAACATTCTGTGGTGATTTGCATATGCAGCCCATGATGCTTTGCATTGTGGGGCATGTGTGATTTTGTATTTTTCTTGAAACTTGGCTTCCCAGCCAAATGCCCTTTGTAACCCTTGCCTCAGTGTTTGCTACAGAGGTTCTTTGTCTTTAAATAGTTTTTATTTTAATGGGTTCACCACAATATATCCTAGGCACACTGCCTCCAGGGTAGCTGGTCCATTCCACTGGGGTGTCAAACAGGCAGAGGCATACTGATGAGTCCTGGTAGGGGCCGAAACGTGTCTATGTCTTCTGTTAGCACCCTTGCAAACTGTGTGAGGGAGGCCTTTCGGCACCATGCAATTCTGCTTTAAGAGTTGGACCAGCATAACATTCTGTGGTGATTTGCATATGCAGCCCATGATGCTTTGCATTGTGGGGCATGTGTGATTTTTATTTTCTTGAAACTTGGCTTCCCAGCCAAATGCCCTTTGGGGTAACCCTTGCCTCAGTGTTTGCGCACAGAGGTTCTTTGTCTTTTAAATAGTTTTTTATTTTAATGGGTTCACCACAATATATCCTAGGCACACTGCCTCCAGGGTAGCTGGTCCATTCCACTGGGGTGTCAAACAGACGAGGCATACTGATGAGTCCTGGTAGGACGAAACACGTGTCTATGTCTTCTGTTAGCACCCTTTGCAAACTGTGTGAGAGGCCTTTCGGCACCATGCAATTCTGCTTTAAGTTGGACCAGCATAACATTCTGTGGTGATTTGCATATGCAGCCCATGATGCTTTGCATTGTGGGGGCATGTGTGATTTTGTATTTTCTTGAAACTTGGCTTCCCAGCCAAATGCCCTTTGGGGTAACCCTTGCCTCAGTGTTTATGCACAGAGGTTCTTTGTCTTTTAAATAGTTTTTTATTTTAATGGGTTCACCACAATATATCCTAGGCACACTGCCTCCAGGGTAGCTGGTCCATTCCACTGGGGTGTCAAACAGACGAGGCATACTGATGAGTCCTGGTAGGACGAAACACGTGTCTATGTCTTCTGTTAGCACCCTTTGCAAACTGTGTGAGAGGCCTTTCGGCACCATGCAATTCTGCTTTAAGTTGGACCAGCATAACATTCTGTGGTGATTTGCATATGCAGCCCATGATGCTTTGCATTGTGGGGGCATGTGTGATTTTGTAACATCTTGTATAGGTACATTACTGAGAGAAGAGACACCAAGGGAGGGATTGTAAGGCTTAATAAAGGGGAGAGTTGGTGGGCAGAGGGTGACAGTGAAAAGGCAGAGATTCTGAATGAATACCTTTGTTCAGTATTCACAAAAGAAGAGGAAGTGGAGGTACTTAAACCAAACAATAGAAGCACTCTGAATAGGGGGTCGATACCAGTCCATTCACAGAAGAAAAGGTCCTGAAAGAACTCCTAAAACTCAAGGTGAACAAGGCAATGGGACCTGATGGGATTCACAACAGAATTCTAAAAGAGTTAAGGGGGAGAACTAGTGGCACCACTGACTACTCTTTTTAACAAATCATGGGAGGATGGTGTGGTACCTGAGGACTGGAGGAGGGCAGATGTGATTTCTCTTCACAAACATGCGAGCAAGACAGAGGCAGGTAACTACAGGCCTGTTAGTTTGACCTCAGTGGTGGAGAAAATGATGGAATCACTTCCTAATAGAAAGACTTGTTGAGTACCTAGAGGCTAGTGGGGCACAGGACCCAAGGCAGCATGGATTCACAATGGGAAGGTCATGTCAGATGAATCTAATACATTTCTTTGACTGGGTGACCAAAGTAGTAGACCAGGGAGGGGTTGTTGATATGGCCTACCTAGACTTTAGCAAGGCATTTGACACAGTTCCACACAAAAGATTAATAAACAAGCTAGCCAGCCTGGAAGTGGGTCCCAGGATGGTGGCCTGGGTAAAAAAAATTGGCTGGACAACAGGACGCAGAGGGCAATAGTAAACGGAGTCCACTCCAAGTAAAGGGAGGTTACTAGCGGACTACCGTAGGTTTCAGTACTGGGGCCGGTCCTCTTCAATTTCTTTATAAATGACATTGCAGAGGGACTGGAAGGAAAAGTATGCTTTTTTGCAGATGACACAAAGATCTGCAACAGGGTTGATACACGGGGGGGGTAGAAAGGATGAGAATGGACTTGGCAAGGTTGGAGGAATGGTCAAAAGTATGGCAGCTTAGAGTGAATGCAAAGAAGTGCAAAGTAATGCAAATGGGAAAAAAAAAACCCAGAGGAAGGGTACACAATGTGGAGGGAGATACTAATGACAACAAAAATGGAAAGGGACCTGGGGTATTCGTATCAGATGACATAAAGGTAGGCAAGCAATGTGAAAAGGCAGTAAGAAGGGCTGGGGGGATTCTGGGATGCATAGGGAGATGCATCACCAATAGAAAACAGGAAGTTGTCATCCCTCTGACTTGACTTCCTGGAGCATAGGCACCTGCTGACTAATAGGTAACATGGCTTCAGGTGGCATCATGGTACTGACACTGCCCTTGTCAAATTGACCACTGACATCCTGGATAAAGAACATCTCACCAGTGCAGTCTTCATCGACCATACTATAGTTTTGATATGGTCAATCATAGCCTTCTTGTATCGAAACTAAAGAACCTTGGTCTTGATACTCTCACTCTCAGCTGGTTCTCCCACTACCTCACTGACAGATCCCAGCTGGTAACATGGAAGGGCTATCTCTCCAAAAATAAACCTTTCCATGATCAATTGGGACATGATCGAGACCTTTAAATATGTAAAGGGGATCAACAAGGTGCCAGTGGAGAGCCTTTGCCAGCTAAAGAAGAGACTTAGGGTAAGGGGGCACCAGTTCCAAACTATGGGGGAGGTAGAGGAGGAGAGGACAGTGAGGGGGGTTCAAGCGGGCATGGGATAAACACGAGGGGTTGGGGGTCAGTGGAGGGAAAACTACAGTAAAGTCCTAGTGGAGAACTAGGAACTGGGGCAGACTGGGTGGGCCTCAGGTCCTTTTCTGCCATCACATTCCTATGTTCCTATGTTCGTATCCTTGAAGGTGACCCTTAGGGTTCTATTTTAGGCTCCCTGCTATTTTCATTACTTGTAAACGACATGCTGCGAACTGTGGGGAGGTGAGCCTTCTGCTGTATGTAGATGATATTGTTCTTTATAGGAGTTTCAGGGACCCCAGCTGCCTTAATGCCCAGACTGAGGCTGACTTCCTTCAATTGGAAAACTGGTTTAAGGCCAATAAGCTGGTCCTTAATGCCAAAAAAAAAAACAAGGCAATGTTGTTTGGTTCTAGGAAATTGGGCCTGTCTAGGCAACACCTGCTTGCTCTCACTACCACTCCTGGAACACCAGTAGAAGTAGCTGAGTCCACCAAATACCTAGGGGTCCACTTGGATCAGGAACTTTCCTACAGAGCACACATTGACCATATAACACTTACCCTTCACAAGAAAATTTGTCTGCACTACTGACTTGGCAATTTTATTACAAAGATTCATGGCCCATAATTGCCACTAGCATGGTACACCCCCTCCTGCAATATGGCACTCAAGCTTTGCAGTCTCTTACAGTAGGTGCTCTGAACTCAATAAACTCAAAGTCCTATACAACACAGTTGGACACTATGCAGCAGGTACTCCATCCAGAGAGCACCATTGTAATGTACTTCATTCACTGAACTGGCCATCACTCGAGGGTTGATTTGAGTACTCTCTCCTCTGTCTGGTCTTTAAACTCATAAACAGCCTCCCCCACAGCCTGCAAGATACTCTATAACCCCAGACTCCTAGGAGAGTCTTACAGTCCACCAGCAATTTTCTATTGGAACCCCCCCAAATTAGAACCTGTGTGGGAAAAAGGTAATTTGCCTCTTCAGCTCCAACCATTTGGAACTCCCTAACCATTGCACTCCTAGACTGCCCAACCCTTGGGGTTTCAAAAACGGGCATAAAATGTTTTTTATTTATTCATTTAATTCTAGGATTACAAATATCTTTCAGCCGAGGCTCTTTTACAAAGGTTCCACATCATAGGTTATAGCAGGACAACAAGAATGGCAGTATAAACATTGACATTGGTTCAAAGACAGCACATTAACAGTATATATACTAGGAAGTAAAAGTGATGAGAAGAAGGGGGAGAAGAGGTGGAGGATGGCAAGAGGTCATGGGGAGGTCAGGATGGAGGGGGTAGAAGGGTAAGGGGGGGTTGGGACAGGGAGGGGCTGCAGCCAGGGCCGTTGTCAGGTAGGAACTGCATAGAAAAGGGGCCTGGTGTAGGCAAAGTGTGAAGGAGGCAGTGGCCACTCAAGGTAGACTCAGGTGGAGGGAGGGCTGTATATTAGTCAAGGCAGTCACAGGTGCTGGAGGCAATGAGTGAGAAGCAGAGCCTGGATTTGAAGGCACCGAGCGAGTTGGTGGAGGTGGTGTCACTAGCAAGACCATTTAGCCAGACTGGGGCCATATAAGCTAGAGATCTTTGACCCTGTGTTGCGTGACAGCGTGGAATTTGAAACAACTGTGGCTTAGATCCCCTGGTGTTTTGGCTGCAGTTTTTGGGTTGTAGGAGAGCACTGACTCCAGGAGGAGCAAGACCCTTCAACATTTTCTTAACAACTACACAGGTCTGGCATTTTATTTGATTGTCAAGTTGCAGCCAACTGGTTTGAGTGTAGAGGTCACAGGTGTGTGTAAGACATTGAGAGCCTGTGATGAGCCTACAAGCCTTGTTGAGGGAAGTAGTTACACATTTGAGTGCCGCAGCAGTGGTGAAGCTGTAGATGACAAGGCCATAGTCTATAGAGGAAATGATGGAGCTCTGGACAGCAGCTGCCAGAGCCTCAGGGGTTAGATGTCTCCTGTGGCGGAAAAGCAGGCCCAGTCTAGAGTTAGCAGCTTTGGCAACATTATTAATGTGGGTAGCATAGGAGAGGTGAGAGTCAAGGGTGATCCCAAGGTATTTTAAGGTTTGGACCTGTTCCAGTAGGCCACCTTGACTAGTGTTTATGGAGAGGTGGAGATGCTTGTGTTTATTATGTGAGCTGCTGAAAATCATGGTCTTGGTTTTTTTTGATTAAGGATCAGCTTATGTATTATGAACCAGTCCTCAACCGTGGAGAAACCCTGCTGAAGGTTTTTTTACAGATAGTTTGGGTCCTGATGGGAGGCTAGGATGACTGTGTCATCAGCGTAAAGTATGATTTGTTGAGGAAAGGAGTCTGGGGTGTGTTAAGAAACAAGCTGAAAAGTAGCAGGCCCAGGATAGAGCCCTGGGGGGACCCAGAGCAAACAGGTTTGGCATCAGAGAGCACATCCACAATTTTTACACATTGTGATCGGTTTTTGAGGTAGCTTTTAAACCAAGCAACAGATTCAGTGGAGAGCCTAGAGTTATGTAATTGGCCAATCAGGAGGCAGTGTTGGACCATATTAAAGGCCTTGGTCAAGTCAATATAGATAGCACCAGTGAGTAGTCTGTTGTCCAGAGAGCTGTGATGGCACCAGTGAACTCAGGTAGGGCAGTAGCAGTGCTGTGCCCTTTTCTGAAGCCATGTTGCTGCCGGCAGAGAACATCATATTTGTCCAAATAGTCAGTGAGTTGGTATGCTACTATTCATTCCAGTGCCTTAGAGATGGGGGAGGGGGGTAGGATAGAGATAGGGTGATAGTTCCCATGTACAGTCTAATCACTACTTTTATGGATCAGAGTGACTGTCGCTGATTTCCATTTGTCCTGGAACTGGCTAAGTGAGAGGGAGAGGTTAAAAATCCTGGTAAGAGGCCCCAAAACTTCTTCTGAGGTGAGGGGCCGAAGCTTGAGGTCAAGTGTATCGTTGCTAGCTCTGGATTTATTAATAGCATTGGTGACATACTTGTGAACTTCATTCTTTTTCACTGCTTTGAAGTAGAAGGGGGGGCGACTGGCAGGGGCAGCGGGATTGCTGGATGTGGCAGCATTATCATCATTGAAGTAATCAGTGAGGAGAACACTGCTAAGGTCGGTGAACGCAACGTTGAAAGTGTCAGCAATGATTTTATGGTTCAGTGTGGTAATCCCGTTAACCTTAAGCAAGGTCAGCGGTGATCTGGACTGCTTCCCAGTGACTTCTTTATAGTTGTTCCAGAAATTCCTCCCATTTCCCAAGTTGTCAGTGAGGGCTTTCTTGTAATAGCCAGATTTCTGTTTTTGAATGGATTGGGTGCAATCATTCCATGCACGTTTATAGTTTTGGATGTCAACGTGCTTACCGGTGGATCTAGCCAGTTCCCACAGGTGGTCCCTGGATTTTAGTTTCTTTAGGAGGGTACCTGATAGCCTTGGGTTGCAGAGAGATTTAACTTTGCATTTCTTGAGGGGAGCGTATATATTACAGGCTTCATTAAAGATGTGAATGAATTGGTCCAGGGCAGAATTTGTATCAATTGTCCTGAGGATAAGAGACCAGTCCTGTAGAAGAAGGAGTGATTTGAGGTGAGTTAGCTGAGCATGAGGTAGAACTCTGCTGAAGATGATTTTGGGGGAGGGGTTACAGAATTTGTTGGACCAAGTACAGCTGATGGGGGAATGGTCACTTAGTGAGTCAGGAAGGATGGTGGTGCTTGTGATCCGAGAGGGGTGGCTGGTCAGAATCCAATCCAGGAGGGTGCTGGTCCCAGTTTTATAGTTTTTTTCTGGTTGGGGAGTCCAGCATCTGGGCAAGGTTAGCCGATATGACAGAGTTCCTAACAGCCTTGGCCTCAGCCACCAGCCAGTTTACATTGAAGTCACCAAGCAGGATGGTTTCGGAGTCAGATGGTAGTAACCTGACGAGGTTCAGCACAGCAAGTAGACCGGGTCCTTGCTCTTTAGGTGGGATATATACAGTAATGACTGTGAGGGCTTTATTGTGAGCACCTAGCAGGATTCTGATGGGCAAAATCTGTGAAGAGGTGGCTGGAAGAACAGTATCAACAGGGCGTCCCAGAAGAGTGTCTTTTAAGTACAACGCACATCCTCCACCTCTTTTTGATTTGCGATCAAGCTTAAAGACATTATAGCCTGGGAGGGTGATTGTTTGGTCAGGCACCGAGGGGGTGAGCCAGGTTTTGACAACTGCCAAAATATCTGGGTTTTGGAGGCTCAAAAAGGCTTGCAGAGAGTCAAGCTTGTGGAAAAGACTGCCGATGTTCAGGCAAATGACTGAGAGAGCGCCAGAGGACTTGGTCAGGGTGGGAGCCCTGGCTGTGTTCAGGCCAGGGTTGGGGTGAACATTTCCCAATAGCAGCAGGAAGAGGAGCAGGAGTTTCAAGGTGCCCAGGCATAATTCCCTGAGGGAGAGCTTATGTTTTCTTTTTGGGCAGGGACATGCCGTGGTGTAGTTGTTAAGGTTCAGCAAGAGAGTTGTGTAGCAGGTAGGCATGGGGGCCCAGTGCACACTTGCGAGAAGGGATAGTTTTGTAGTGAGGAAGTGACCCCTGGGGTCAGAGTTTACATCATGAGGAAGAGTGCCAGTGGAACAATAGGCATTAATCAGTTTATAGCTTTGGGGAAGGGGGAAGGGAAGTAGGCTTTTGGAAGACGGAATGGGGAGAGGGTAGAGAGGAAGAGGAAAAGGGTGAACATTGAGATGGTTGAAGGCATATTAAACTGAAATGTATAGGCAGGAGGAGAGGCCAGGGAGACAGCAGTAACAGAGAGATAATGGTGAAAGTGGGGGGGGGGTGGAGTGAGAGAGGGGCGGACTTGGTGAGGAACCAGTAAAGAGTGAGTAGAGGAGGATCCTACAAGAGGGCATGGTGAAAGGTCTATTTAATAAAGGTGGGAGATGGGGGAGGGGAGAGACATAAAAATTCATCCACTTTCCACTAAAGTCAATGGGTGCAACGACCCTGAAGCAAGTAAGAATTACAGCAGGAGAAGCAGCCAATAAGGGCTATGTGAAAAGAGCAAGGGTCCAATCAGGGTTCACCATGGAGAGCGTTGAGCCAATGGCAGCACTCACTGCTTCCCTTGCCACTCAGGAGTTCTTTCCTGGCTGTGTGGTTTCAAAGTTGGCCAGCGGGCACATGGCAGAGTGGCTGCTTCCTGAGCCACGACCATGCTGATGGACGGCTTGTGAAGCTCGATCAAGGGCTGGAATCTGGAGAAGGGAGGAAGAGATGGCAGAGGTTACTAAAGTAGAGAGCTAGGACAAAAGGATGGTGATGAGGATGCTAAATTGGAGGGCGTGGAGCAGACAGAGAAAGGAGCACAAGTGGGGGGGGCAGCAACCAGAGACAAGTGCTATGTAGGAACTTGACCTGGCACCATGGGGGAAGGGAGAGGGAGAGAGATGAGGCAGAGAAGAAAAGAAAAAAATAAAACTTGGAGAGAAAAAGAGAAAAATAAACACAAAACTAGAACGAGTGCAGGGAGGTTCAGGCCCCAAGAAGTGAGGGTCAGAGATAGGGAAAAGAGTACAAGATGGCAGCTTGAGCAGTATCACAAACAGTTATTTGGAATCAGCTCTAAACAGTAGAAAATAACAGTTTAAACAAGGCCAAAAAATGGCAGGCTCAGTAGTCACAGGTTGAGGAGTGGGCCAAAAATGTGCCCACTTTCCACTAAAGCCAATGGGCTCAATGGCCCTGAAGCAAGTAAGAATTACAGCAGGAGCAGCCAATAATGGCTAAGTGAAAGGAGCAGGGGTCCGATCAGGGTTCACCATGGAGAGCGTTTAGCCAATGGCAGCACTCACTGCTTCCCTGGCCACTCAGGAGTTCTAACCTGGCTGTGTGGTTCCAAAGTCTGCCAGGAGGCCAGCGGCAGAGCGGCTGCTTCCTGAGCCACAGCTGCGCCGAGGGATGGCTGGTGAAGCTCGGTCAAGGGCTTGAATGGAGCCTCTGTATCTACAACAGGTGACTTCACCCTGTGCTAAAATTTAATTACAGTCCCACTTCAGGGATCTCTTTGGACCTCATGCTTTCACTTTGGTATAATGTTTCCCCTATCTACTTTTTTTAGTCAAAGACTGTTATTAATTCATTTTCATATGTTTAATTTTATGTTTTGACCAACTCTATAGTACTGCAGCGATGTCTTATCTGACTTGGTCTGATTATGTATTCTGACTATTTATTATTTTTACCTGTTTGTAAATCTGTAATTAATTCTTGGTCACCCCTGCAAAAAGGACTGCTATGTCTCAGTGGGTCTACCCAGTTAAAATAAATACATACATACATACATGCATACATACATAAATATAAATTTAAAAATGTATGATAGTTCCAGCTGCCACCAGTGTGTAAATGTAACATCCAGCTGGGTAGAAAGAAATTCTGAATCAGTGTGATAATAAACAGCAGATTACTCCAAACTTTCAACATAGCTATTTTTCTATACCACCTCATGAACATGACAGGTGTAATTTTTTAAAATCCTAGGCAAAACATATTTTCAAACTTGTGGTACAAAATGACAGATTTTGGACACTATACTGTAAACAACTCATGTCATGTTTATAAGGGGAGTCCTAAAATGAGTATCTTGAAAATTTGGGCTCAAAATTAAAAAAAAATATGTAATTATTAAGAAACTTTGTGTATAGTGGCAGTCTTCACCTCAGCAGGTATGCTTTGTGATCCCCTGCTGGTAACCTGAGTTCAAGGGTGAGTTCAGTGACACAGCTACATGGATTGAGAGTTGGGGATGGCGCTGTTATGCAGCACACTCCCAGACAGGGAATGAAAGCTGCAGGGTTGCCCGCATGAGTCCAGGTACCATATAGTGAAGACAATTTTTCTCTTGGCATAGGGCTCTGCACCTCTGCACTCATGGGTGGCAGAGGGCCCTATGCATTGGCTGACAGATGGACTCTTTGCTCTGTGCATCTGTATCTGTGGCCACATGGAAATACAGAAGCCAGAGGATCCTGTGTTTCCACAGCCCACCAGACAGACCCATGAATTATTGACATCTGTTGCTGCTCTTCAATAGGTGAACAGAGTTTTCCCATGGTGCAGGGCTCAAAAGGCCCTGCATGTCTGCATCTAGATCCAGCATGAATGAGGACACAATTCCACTATCTCAAAAAAAAAGGGAGATTCTTTGCAAAAAACGTTGTTAATGTACTGGTTATGGTTCAAATTAATTCCACTAAAGTAGGGAAATGTGATGTTAGGGTTTCCAACCAAACTCCCCACCTCCACCCCCAAGCAGCAAAAGGGAAAAACAGAGTTTTGAGTATCTGCAGTCTTGGTGAATCAGTGGTGGGGTCTTCGTTGGCGTTGTCAACTCTAATGCCTGCCCCATTAGCTGAGCAAATAATAACAGATGTGATCTCCTTTGTTCACACGGGGCCTTAAAGGCCATGTGTGAAGAAAGGTGTTATGGATTGTATTGGCAACATGTGGAGTGACATACCTCTCTTCCTCTGAAGGGTGTATCTCTATGAGGTGCAGGCTTCGAGCCGTACCTTGTGGTTACTCACAACTATATATCCTAAACTATTAGGTCCATAGGGATATATATGAACGGAGGTTTCCAAGTTAGCTAAAAGCACAAAGTAATTGATGTGTGAATCTATGGTATATGCACAAAAAATGGACCTCAGGGGACATCTACTACTTGCTGTTTCTCTCTGTTTGTAGGCATACACAAATATGGTGTTGGAAACATGGTATAAGAGCAAGGAATGGATTGCTGCACCACAATGATGAATGGCCTGAACAAGAGGAATTAATTTGGACTCTAGTGGATTTTTTTCACTGCACTGATTTTTAGGCAGTTTATGATATTTTATTAACTGGTGGTGTAGTTCTATTTAAACACCTGGCTCAGCCAGTCATTGCTAAGCATACATGTACAGTATATGCAAATTTGTTACATTTAAATGATAGGGTATCATTGGCTGATACCACCTCTGACGTAGCCAGTGATTACTGTGGCAAAATGCTAGGTCAGCAGGTGCGTCTGCATCTGTTGTTCCTTGCTAATGATTTTTGCCTTTGTTTGCTCTATTTTGAATGCAAATAAAAGAATTAAGAGGAGTTTAACTGTTTAGTGCCTTTTGTGCCACAGAGACAAGTAGTGAGTGCTGTCCTTCATTGTGTCTACTGGAATCCCAGTTTCGACAGGCACCACCGTTCTTGGGTTCACCCTTCCCTATCTCAGTTGTAAACATGTTGGGTGTAAGCATGGGTTTTACTTTTCTAAAAAGCTTGTCACATACCCAACATGTCATCAGTGAGTGCATGGAAATGTCAGACCCTAGCCAGGGCACTAGCAACCATGACAGTATCGGAAAGGAGAGAGGTTACTCATCCCTGTTACAAGCTGCAAACAAGGAAAACCTATTCCTGCCTGAAAAAGCCACAGCCACGGTTGTAATATTGGCACAGGTGGTGAGTAATACTATGCATGATGCCTTTTTTTTTGCTAGAGAAAATTGCTACCAGAGCACACTTTCTCCATTGGCAGAGAGGAATTTTGTAAGCTTATATTTCAGTAAACGGAGTCCCTAGAGGGCTTTGTCTTTTAAAACAATCAGCTAGACCAGCCCAGTGACATGGAGGGCTTAAGCACTCAGTGCCTTATCCTTCTGCCACACTGGCAACTTGGGTTCTGAAATGGATTTGATTTGTTCATGGGCTGGCTGGGGGAGGAGAGGATTGAGCATCCCAAGGATGGCTCTCATCCCTTGGGGGAGGGGGTTGTATGATTTGCTGCTTACCTGCCATCTGGAGGTGTCCAGGTGGTAGTACAGTCTGGGTACACAAGCAAACCAATCATAGGTGTTTGAGGACGTCTTCACAGAGGCAAAGCTCATCCATCATGCCTTTGCATATATGTAGATTTGAGGGAAAAAAAGGCACAATGGAGGAAAAAAAATAAAGCCTCTGGTCACAGGATGATGTCCAGGCCTTCACAGGCCCTGCACCAGTGACCTGTCACCCTGTCATACAAAAAAAAACGCCTGCAAAAAGCAGAGGATACGAGGTGAAGAGGTAAATTCTGGTGAAGTTGGGTGATGGGGTTGGGGGGACCAGATAGAAGGGGCAGGCCAGAGGTGTCAGAGGATAAAATACTGATAAAAAAATATATAAATAAAACAGCCAGCTGGTGTGAGAGAACATACATAATTTATGAAAAAATGGGGCCAAAGTATGCAGAGATACTCTGCTAAATTGATGAAACTAATAATTCAGGATGTAAAAGAGATTCAGGATGAAGTAAACAATACTCTGAGAGAACAGAAAGGTTTTGTGGCAACATACTCTGACCATGTGTATTTTGAGACATGTAACACCAAGTAATATATGAAGTATTACTAGATAAAAATAAAAAATCAAAAGCTGCACACATTTAACAGAGACACAAATGATTATGCTATTAAGTGTATGTTTAATTGTAAAAAAAAAGGAGGGGGATATAACTACTTCTGAAGTATCCCAAAATACCACCTCCCCGGTCTATCTTAAAAAGGTCAGACTGAGCACTGCTTGTTTACAGTATTAGTCCTAGTAACCATAGCATGATGAACTAGAAAAAAAGGAGTAGCCTTTTTTAGAGGTCAGTCCTCCTAGGAGTAACCTGTCCAGGAGGAGCAGCAGACAGACCAGGTTCAGATTTCACAACAGAGATGTTGCATAGTATTATTCTGCCTGTGAAGTTAGTTCGAAGACTCCAAATTCATCCCACGAAAAATTTCACGAAATTGCCTTTAAATGGCAAAACTTCATGTGTAACTTCGAAGTTAATTTCGACTGTTAACTTTGACTTTTGTTCCTAACTTCGAAGTTCTTGAAAAAAGGGTTTGTCATGTGATTCACATTCTTCATGTTGAATGGGAGGCCCCAGTCAGGCACAAAGTGAGCGCTTCAGTGTAATTCCACCATTCAGAGCTGAGTGGTGCAGCAGACAGCAGCAGATCTCAAAACTACCTAGCAAGCCAACACTATTTGAAATATTTAATTTTGTACATTTTCTAATTTTATTTTCACCTTCCTGTGTCTGTCATTGCTGTTTTTATTTATCTTTATTTTGCACTGAAACATTTTGTTTGTGTATATTTGTTTTGGTTAGTTTAGAAAGTGTAGAGTGTGTGGTGTGTGTGTGTTTGTGGTGTCTCTAAATAGGAAGGCAATCAGGAAGGGTGGGTGGCTGGGATTAGGATCAACAGGAGAGCATTTGAGAGAGGAGTGAATGAGCCCCCCCCACCAAGATCAGGATGGGAGTTCCTCTGTTCCATTGTAGCAGCAGCAGCAGCAGCAGCAGCAGGAGTAGAAGCAGCAGCAGCAGGATCCACAGCCCCCCCCCATCAGGAGCCATGGTGTCTACCCCAGTCCTTAGTCTCAATGTTGCCAGTGTCACCCCTCAGCAGCTCAATCACTCCTGGCAATATCCAACACCCTGCCACCATAGCATCTGGTTCTCCCCCCTTCCCTGGGTGATCTGTTGTGTGGGAGTTCTTTGATGTAGATCCTGCAGATAAAACAGTGGCCATGTGCAAGGTCTGTGGTCGCACTAAAAGGTGGGGGAAACAAGGTAGCCACCTTGGGACTGGCAGCCAGTGGACATGCCTCTGGATCCACCACCTGGCAGAGTGGCAGGCAAAAGAGCATGAGGCGGGTGGAGCTCATGGTGGTGGTGGTGAAGGAGAGCAGCAGGATGTGGTCCATCATGCTGCTGTGAGTCGGCATGGTGGCCATAGGGAGGAACACAGCACTTGTCAGCCACAGACAAGATGACAGACAGCAGTGGCAGCAGGTAATGTGGACTCCACAGCACCAACCACACAGGGGGATGTGGTGGTACTGTGGGACAAGGTGCAACAGCTGTGCCAGAACTGCAGTCAGTTTTGGCAGGATGTGAGAGATCGGCTGGACAATGTTATGTCCAGTCACAAGAAGATTCTCACTGTCCTGTCTGGGCTGTGTGGTGGTGGTGGTCCTGGGAAAGCTAGTAGTAGCAGTGGTAGCAGTGGTGCTGTGTGATGAGTCTGACAGTGTGATTGGTGTTGTTATGACTCCTGTTGAGTTTTTATGTCATTGACAATGTTATTATTTGTTTATTATTTCTATGCTGTGTCCTCCCCCATTGTGTACACCCCCTGCCCCCCAAAATATATAAAAATGTATTTAAAAAATTAATTTCTCTCTATACTTAATCTCTATCCTCTTTTTAATTATTGTCAAATATTTATTTCTAAACTTTTCTGTGTTACTGTTATAAGTTGTCGAGGTCCATATTTCATTCCATCCTTTCACTTGCTCACTCCCTTAATTTTATTCTCATGTACAGTTAAGCATTTACCTTTTTGTGATGACCATGGCCTGTCCCTTTCCTGGTTTGTGTTTTCTTTAAAGGAAATGTCTAAGATTTCAGTAATGGCATTTTAAATACAGTAGTTCATTACCTTCTTCTGGGGATAACCATTTGAGCACAGAAAGGAATGTTTTCCTTAAGTCAACTATGGGAGGGAAGTGATCAAAAATTGTTTTGAACAGATGGCCAGGCAACCCCTTCAGTTGTTGACCTGCAGGCCACACCCCCATGCTCAGGCAGTTTGTGATGTCTACTTTTGTGGTTTATATAGGATTTGTCCCAGTGATCTACTATGTGTAGGTATGACTAAACATCCACTTAAGAAGAGGATACTGGAACACATCAGTAACATTAAAAATGAAAATTTGAATAATCCTGTGGGGCCACATTTTTTTTAACTGCTATGACGCAGATCCAAAAAAGGTGAGATTCCTTGGTTTGGAGTGTGCAAGGAATGGAAAGAAGAAAAATATTCCTTTAAAAGAGAAATTGGATCAATTGGAAACAGTGTGGATCTGGCATTTGGCTAGTTTAACATCCAAGGGTTTGAACAATGTTCTTGATCTGAAACCGTATTTGTAGAAAGGAATACTCACTCGTGTGTGTTATCATGGATAATTCCTTAAGAAATGTCTAGAGAATATGTAGCTAGAGTTGAATATGTTGTAAAGTTGTTGAATAAATGTAAATTGGAAGGAAAGAAATGTTTTTCTAAATAAGGTCTCATTGTGTTTATTTTATAGCACATAGGGGGATTGTTGTAGTATGGCCCTTGTATACCATAAGACTAAGAGGAGGACAAATTATCAAAGGATGAACAAAGAAAGGAGATGAGGACATCTGGGAAATTAAGATGAATGCAAAATCATGTAAGGACAGAATACATGGTGTCAGATCAACATACATTATCTGTTATGAACAACTATATGATCAAGATTTATTTTTTGCATTTTATATTGCGCTATGGTTAAGAATGTATTTGCAGTTAACCATAATACCATACAATTTTATTTAGTGTAAGGCTAACGAAAATTAATTCTGAATGGAATTGTTGGCAAATAGTTTTATCTATTAACCATAGGGAAGCATGTGATTCCATGACGTCAAATTATTGATAGCAGAAATGTTTAACTGGCTGTAAACATTGAATGCAATAGATAGTTATAATAATACTCTTTTCAAGTATAGTGCTGTCTTTATTAATTGTTCATCATAGAGAAAGATAGGATTTATTTAGAATTTATTCATTGGTTTGCAAATGATTAATGATATTTTATTAGTATGGAATTGTATTGTTAAAATACTGATGCATTTTCAATTAATGCTCAGCTAGAATGGTAAAATACTCATGCATCTTTAATTGATGTTCAGCAGGAATGTTATAGGAATGTAAGGGCTTATTACTGACTTCTGAGACAGAGCATGGAACAATGGGGATTTATTTCATTTAATTATATAACATGTGCACTTAAGTGTATATAAGTACAGGGGTATCAAGTCTGACCAAACCCCCTGAGGAAGGTGGAAACCAAAGTGCTGGGGTTCTTTGCTGGGGTGGCTGTCAGGCTATGGTGTTAGAGCAGGTCTGTAAAATTGTATTCACAACCACACTAAAAACAACTTAAGAAACATTAGTGCACTTTAAGATGACTGTTGGGTTGTATTTTTGTACTGTATAGCACTGCTTTGAGTGAGAGAAAAGTATTTATGTATTTAACAAACACACATTATTTGGAAGCCATAAAATAAAATAATAAAAAAGAAATCAAGTTTAAATATATATGGTTTCAGTGTGTGTTTATATTTTGAAATTATGCAGACCTGTGTGCTCACCTTATCTGTGGGTTTATCCACATATCTAAAGATTACTATATAATATTGCAGCAATTTAGCCTGAGGCTGCATAAGGTTGAGCACCTCCTCCATTTTGTTGAGCGCAGGTATTCTTTCCTTCGTGTATCAGTTTGTGATGTCTAACCAGGCAGAACACAGAAATGTGCCACATAGACGTCAACGGATGAACTTTTTGAAACAGTTTTATGTATGTTAAAGCAAAGTCATTGCTCAACTAATAGGACCCCTGTTAGTTGGGTAGTGACTTTCATTTATATTAAAGTTTCTTTTAGTATACACAGCATCAAACAGTTCCGAAAATGTCCTCCTTTGACTTCCATGTGGCACACTCCCTCCCGCTGCCTGGTTAGACATCACAAAATATCTGAGTTAGGGGGTGAGCCGGGGCCGACTGACCAGGAAGTGGAAGAGTTCAACTGGCTATCTGCTCAGCACAATTTTCAGTCTCTTCCCTTCTGAAGTGGACTCAATGAAAAAAATTCCTTTCTGGGCCCAAATGAGTGTTGCTAGCATAAGGTAATGGACTAATGTATTTTAAAAGCCATTACCAAATCTTAGACATTCTCTTTAATCTTTACACATGAACCCCTTTCCTTCTTTTTGTTTGTAGTGATTCATGTGTCCTCTTGCTATCCACAAATGTCAAGTATTGTACACAGTAATTGCAAGGGAAGATAAACATGATTCTGGTAGTTATGGGTTGAGGGACTACCACCACCACCCCATCACCACCACCGCTGCTGCCACCTCTATGCCAGTTAGATATGAAAAGTTGTGTTCCTGGTGAGAAACCACTTTCCTTAGGTAAATAATGTTGCTGCACATGCCAGACAAGGCTTTGAAAAGTGCATGAGAAAATAGCAAGGGAAGATAAAAATGATTCTGGTAGTTATGGGTTGAGGGCCTGCCACCACCACCACCCCCCACCACCACCACTGCTGCCTCCTCTATGCCAGTCAAACAGGAAAAGTTGTATCCCCAGAGAGAAACTGCATGCCTGCTGCCAAATACTACTGTTGCACCACCAATAGAAGTTGGGAAAAACAACATTAGAAAAATTGAAGAGAAATTAAACTTTGCTGCGCAGTTGTGCAAGGCTGAGCTTTTATCATCCCATCCCAGTAATGCAACACAAATAACAAGTTGCTAAGCTGACAGTGAGAATGGAGGGCATGGCTTAAGGAAAGGGTGCTTTGCTGCTGCTGCAGAGATATGGACTCTTGCTTGCTGTGGAACTGGAATTATGATGCTAACACATAGTGCAAAAGTAAGTATTTTTTTTTTATTTCTTTATAATGGGAGGGTACTGGTACCAGGTCAAAGGCTAATATGTTCGTACTGCTCTTTCATTCATTTGCAGTTGCTGATGACATCATACTGCTGCTGCCAGACAGATACAACATAGATGTTGTTTTAATTCACAACATTTGACAACCAAGAAGGTATGGATTTTTTTTTGGGGGGTGGACCTTGTTTCTGTGCCATTGGTACATTGATTGTAAATCACTGCCTCTGCTCCTCTTCATTACAGGTATTCCTTGTACCTGTAAATTTTGCCAGTGGGGAGCTAGATTCCACAAACAAGTGATGATGGCTAACTAACCCAGAGCCATGATGAGTACCATTCAGCTGTAGGTGTGGTATTACACCTTGCAAGGTAATTATTATTTCATTTACCTTTGATGGAGGCATGGGCATTTTCAGTGTAGATTGTGCCTGATGCAATAGTCGATATTTTCTGTCACTGTTTATTATAATTTCAGGTATAGTACTTTCCAGAATGTGACTGCGCTGCTGCCTGTTGCTGCTGGATACTTCAGTTGACAGAACTGAGAAGATGGATACGGCTTGCTTGCCCAGTGATGCACCTGGTGGTGTGCCAAACATCTTGCCTTGTCATTGTGCCATTAATGGGGTGCTCCTTGACTGGGGATTGCCAATGGTACTCACAGGCATTGCATGACACACCTCAGTGCTAGGGGTGGGCGAAAGTGCAGATTTCCACCGTCACTGAAGTTCAGTGAAATTTCAAAAATTTCATGGAATTTTCTACTTTTTCGCCTGTGGAGGAATTCCAAACTTTCACCAAATAACTGCGGATTTCCACCTAGTACTGCAGCATTTGATTATGAACTGTGGACTTTTTACATGACATGCAGAAATAAAGTCTCTTGCTTAGTATTTTGTCATATATCATGCAATTATCTGTGGTTTGCATTACTTCTGCAGGTTTTTTCCCACAGTATAATACATTAACTGGCATTTCTTGTATTTATTCCGCATTTTTTTGGCAGAATTTCAGCGAAAGTTGGCAAATTGATTTCTGAACTTTTGCAGAAGCGAAAATCTGACTTTTGCCAAAATTCCACTGGCACACCCCTATTCAGCTCCTTTTTTGGTTTTCATGACTGTACATTTCTATACCAATGAAACCTGCTGTCAAAGAAGGAAGCATAGTGGTACAAGACAGCACACAATATGTTGAGGAGGTTATATCACAGTTATCTGACAGTTTTTACACATCTTTGACCTTTGACACCACATCGAAATTTAAGAGGCAGATTAAGTACTATCTCCTCAGTCTGTTCCAGGAAGGTCTTATTACTGACAATATGTTGTACTATATGTCAGTACAATCCCCCCAAAAAACAGCCATCTACACACTGCCAAAAAATTCATGAAAGACCCATTAAACCACCTGGTGTCCCCATAATCTTAGGAATTGACTGGGTCACTGAGCCGCTGTCCCAGTTTGTGGGCAGTTCTCTGAGACCACTGGTCCTGAATATTAGGAATTATATTAGTGATACCACAGATATGCATTCTGTTCTTAAATACGTTCAGGTAGCAAGTGAGTTGTGGCTGGTTACAATGGATACTAATTTGTTCTATACAGATATCCCCCATGAAAAGAGACTACTAGCCATCGAACAATATGTATTGAAAGACACTGATCTGGGGTAAACAAGATAAACATGTTGGTAAGTCTTGTGGAAATTGTCTTGAAAAACAATGTCTTTATGTTCCAAGACAATAACTATATTTAAATAAAGGGGACAGTGACGGGGCCATGCTGGTACCCAGCCTTGCCAATATGTACATGGGAAAATGGAAGGAAGAATTGGTTTATTGTGAGTCAGTGACTCCCTATCCCCACAAAATTGATTTGCAGAAACTATTTATTGATGACATATTTTTGATTTGGAAAGGGTCTAAGGCAGAGCTGGATGCATTTGTGATGTTCTTAGAGTCCACTAACCCAAAACTAAGGTTTAAGGTGACATAACATCTACATTCCATTACTGTTTTGGATTTGATCATTTTTATAGCAGATGATAGTTACTAAGAGTCAGATTTGTACAAAACCTCAATAGACTGCAATAGTCTTTTTTTAGCAAGCAGCTACCATCCTTGGCACACAATTTGCAATTTACCAATAGGGAAGTTTATGAGGCTAAAAAGAAATTATGTTACTGAGGAATTGTACACTTGGAGAGCAAATTAATTCTGACCACCTGAGATAGTGTGAGTACAGGGAAGCTGACATACAGTATTAAGAGCAATGGAGTCAGTAAACCAAACAGAGAGAAATTCTTTACTTACACCTCTATCACAGAAGAGGATTGAAGAGAAACAACTGACATCTGTTACCACCTATGGAGGAGGAGCTAGAGATATTGCCAGTATAGAGATAAATAATTGGGGCATTCTTTAAGGTGTACCACAATTTAATTCTTACCTTAAAAATGCTAAGTTCATACAGAAGGGGCAGCAACCTTAGAGATATTTTTGTTGTTCTTTGGTTATTCTTTTAGTACAGTTACTTGCCTAAACTAGAGGAAAGGAACACTTCACATGCAAAATGTTGATGTAAACCATGTGGCTGGTGTTGCGTATGTCACATGATTGCAAGAGGGGATGCCTTTATTAATCTACAAACAGGGACTAGCAATAAGGTTGAGAAACACCTTACCTGTGATAGTGAGAGGTTTATATACCTCCTCAATTGCTCATGTGGGAGCTAATATGTTGGCCAAACTAAGAGACAATTCAAAATCATATTGAATGAATATTTACTAGTTATTAGGAATAAAAATGAGGACTGTGCTATGGAGGCACATATTAATTGTGTAGAAAACAAGTCTGATTCTGTGATAAAGGTCATGGACATAGAACAGATTTTGAGCATTGTAAGAGGCAGAGATTGTGAGACCCTGCTAAATAAAAAAGCAAGAGTGGATTTACAGATTGGGAGGGTTAAAGAACCCAGGTTTAAATGATAGTTTGAATTGGCTCCATTTTTTAAATAAATGATGTAAAAACTATGTGAACTACTATCAATGTTGATTGTAGCATAGCTTAATCCTCCCCACCTTTCTTGACTTTATGGCTGGATAACAGACAGCCTGTGTGTTTAGTATATACACCCCCTCTTGAAAAATTAAACAGAATAATTGTTGGATATGCATTTTCAGTTCTGCAGCCTGTTCTGTGGTTACTCACTACTATATACCTTAAATTAGTAGGTCCATAGAGATGTTTATGAATGGAGGTTTCCAAGCTAGCTAAAATTAAAAAGTCATTGATGCGTGAATCTATGACATATGCACCAAAAAATGGACTACTGGGGACATCTAGTGGTTGCTGTTTCTCTCTATTTTTAGGCATTCACAAATACGGTGTTGGAAGTATGGTATAACAGTAAGGAATGGATTTTTGCACTACAAGGATGAATGGCTTGAACAGCAGGAATTCATTTGGACTCTAGTGGACTTTTTTACTGCATTTATTTTTCTGCACTTTATGTTATGTTATTAATTTTGTTAGTGCTATTTAAACACTTGGCTCAGCCAGTCATTGCTAAGCACATGTGAATATGCAGCATTGTTGCATTGACATGAGGGGGTATTATTGGCTGACACTACCTCTGATGAAGCCCATGATTGGCTGGAGTGAAACGTTAGGTCAGCAGGTGTGTCTATATTTATTTCTCCCTACAATCAGTGTTTGCCTTTGTCTGCTCTGTTTTGGACATGTATAAATGAATTAAGAGGAGTTTAGCTGCTTAGTGTCTTTTGTGACACAGAGACAAGTGACGAGTGCTGTCCTTCATCATGTCTACTGGAATCCCATTTGGGAACAACATCACCATCCTTGTGCTCACCCTCTACTACCTTGGTAAGGAAATGTGGCATTAGGGTTTCCAACCTTACTCCCCACCTCCTTCCACAAGCAGCAAAAAGAAAAAAAACATTAGGGTTTTGGGTCTTTGGAGTCTTAACAAACCAGTGGTAGGGTCTCTCTTGTGGATGTCACTCTAATGCCCACCCTGTTCACTGAGCAAATAATGTCATATACAATCTCCACTCTTCACATAGGGCCCACAGCTACCACAGGTTGTGTTTGCAACATGTGGAGAAAGATATACTTCTTTATCTTTAAAGAGTGTATCACTATGAGGCACTGGATTGGAGCTGTACCTTGTGCTTCAGACAGGAGGCTACAGGCTGGGGGTGAGGGGTGAGCATTATGGTTCACAACCCCAAGAAAGATCCCACTACTGATTTACCGAGACTCTAAAGACCCAAAACCCTAACATTTTTTCCTTTTTCTGCTTGTGGGGTGGGGGGTGAGTTAGGGTTGGAAACCATAATGTCACATTACCCTACTATTGTGGCATTAACTTAAAACCTAACTGGTGCATTAACAACATTTTTTGCAAAGAATATATATAATCATATATTGTACAGGTGTGGTAGTGCCTGTATATTAGGTTTGAGCAAGCACGTTAATGTTAATCTCCTATCTGTGCACCTTACTGACTCACTCTACCCTCTTTCAACTGATTTACTTCAAATTTGGAAGGCAAGGAGTTGGTGCCAGGATCTCTAGATCCTGAATATTTCAAGGCAGTTGGTTCAGGGGAGACAAAGTTATAGAGGTGGATAAAACCTACAAATTACAAAACTAGGATGATTTGAAACCTAAAACCTGCAGGTTTCATGGAGTGTGGCCCAAGGTGTGTGCTTTTGTGGGTTTTATCTTCCAAACTAAAGTAGATTTTAAAATATTTAAGAAAACTGTTCCATTTCTGAACATGTGCTGTTAGAAAAATAGGTGTTTTAAGAATAACTGAATTTTTCACAACCACAATTCTTTGTGTGGTCTTTTTATGAGAATGCATGTGTATAGAAGGGGCAGGGCTATCCTGATGTGGCAAGAAGCATCCATATCTCATGGAGCAGTGTCTGTTCAGTAGGAAGGGGGCTATGCATCGGTTCATAGTCCTACCCCACTAAATGGAGCTGTGTGTGGTTTTGCAAAGTGAAGGCCTTTCAGCCACTGTTAGCTGTATCCATAGCCTTCTAAATGTTAAACAGGCACTGGGTGCTCAATTCTCAGTGCCTGCTAATCAGTTCAGATTTCCAACACTGGAGTACCCAATCCACAATGTTTGTTAAGTCCCCCTGCCTGACTACTTAAAGGAGATATGAAATGATTTTTACATAGTTAACTGCCCTTCTATCTTCCTTTCCATGTCAGTTATGTATTCTGATAGGCTTTAATGAGTTTTGTGTGATAAATACATAATCTAGCTTTGGGGTGTCCTCAGATCCACATTGAGTTCCACTCTCCTCACCAGTGACTACTCTTGCCTTTCTTATTTCTAAGACATTATATGACATCAGAAACTCTCATTCCATACTGTTCATCTGAATGGCCTGGAAAGGTGTTTGCGATGTCACAGAATGTTCAGGCAGTACTTTATGAAAAGAGAAAGCAGCAACTGCTGAGGAGAGAGGGATTCAGGGTCCTTAAAAAGGCAGCAATATTAGATTATTAATTTGACAAAAAAGGTCAAAAATATATCAGAATACTGGGTAACCAAGAAAAGAACAACTAAAGAGCTTTTAGAGGTGTAAAAAGTGTTTCCTATCACCTTTAAGATGCCGACACTGGGGTGCCCAGTTCATGGTTCTGGCTTCACAACCTCTCCAACCCTGCCCACCACAAGTGTATGACACCAGGGGGCTACCCCCATCCCCCCCGGTGCTGTCAACAGAAAACTGACACTGAGTGCCCAATCTGCAGTGTCAGTGCCTTGGAATGTTACCCTTGTGGCCTTTTTAAATCCCTTTCCTCAGGATTTGTAAACCTAAAATAAACTGTCTCTCACAGTCTTTTTTTGTTCATAAACCTAAAATAAAGAAAACCATCCACTATTGTCTGTTGTGTCACCATCCCCACCTCCATTCCACCCAAACCCCCTACCTAGCACCAACCACTCTTCACTGCCCTACATTCCTCACTCACTTTAAATTCAATCCAGTGCTGTAATCTTCTCTGGAATAGAAATATGTCTTCACCATTCCATGCCAGACTGGGAGCTGAGGACATCAGGCAAGTGCAGTTCATGTGTTTCAATGCATTTTAAATTTTTACTAATAACCTGGTAATTTTCCCCTCAAATTTTCAACATGTCCTTTTTTGGACCCCACCTCTTAAACAAGATAGATGAATTTTTTCAAATTCAGCCCAAAAGGTGATTTTGTAGTCAAGCCATGAAATGCCCTTTTGGGTGGGATTTGAACATTTTTCACACCACTTCATGAACATGACAGCTGTCGTTTTTTCAAATCTTGGTCAAAAGCATTTTTCACTCTTGTGGAGTGAAATGACCTTCAAGCCAGTGTTTTATAAATGACAATTGTCACGTTCAGGATGTAGGGTCATGAAAAGACTACGTTGAAGAATGCAAAGTGCACAAAGTATGCAAATGAAAGAAAACTAAACATTATTGTTTTGGGTCTCTGGAGTCATGTTGAAACAGTGATGGGGTATTGCTTGGGATTGTCCACCCTAACGCCCACCCCTTCTGAGCAAACAAGGTCAGATGTGACAAGACCCTGCATGATGAAAACTGTGACCAATTTTGTTGGCAACGTGTGGTGAGCCATGCTTTTCTACTTCCAAAGAGTGTATCATTATGAAGCACTGGCTTGAAGCTGTACTTTGTGGTTCAGACAGAAGACTACAAGCTGAAGGGGAAGAAGGTGGGTATTAAGGTCAACAACCCAAAGGGACACTCTACCAGGGATTTGTTAAAATTTGGGAGATCAAAAAACCCAGTGTTTTTTCATTTCCTTACTTTGTGCACATTGTACTCTTCAACACTAATGTCTACTTTTGTGCAGTTTCTTGCAATGAGACACACAACATTTATACTGTATACCTACATAACAAGACAAAGAGATAGACAGACAGACAGACAGCCAGCCAGATAGATAGGCAGACAGACAGTATAACAAAATGTCCCTAACTGATGACACAATACAGCAGCTCCCTCCGACATCACTTGCCTCACATCCATGTCCCTCAGTGCTCAATGACTTACTTCTGTCACCAAGCCCTCCATGCTCCTGCCACCCATCCTCAGTGCTCTCCTCATGACAACTCCAGCTCTTCTTCCACAATGATCCTCATTCCAAACTACCACTCCTGATCACACAACCATGCTGGGCAGCTGATCCTGACCACACAAAAATGCTGAACTGCCAGTCTTGACTGCACATATCCCCGAATCACACAGACAGGAAGAAGTAAACCATGCCACTAAAACACCATCCTCAAATATGGGGAGTGCTATAAAGAGTGCATGTAAGGAAAAACATAGTCACCACCACTATACTACGGAAAAAAAACTAAATGATGTGAATACTCTACCCTATTCTACTACTACTACTACAGTAGCCCCCCCACCAAAATACAATAAAGTAAAACAGTATACTCATAGATACATAGATACATAGATACATAGATACATAGACAGTGTCAGCAGATAAGGGCCTATGGCCCACCTAGTCTGCCCATTTGAGCTTGTAAGTTCAGTTTGTTTTCCTAGAAGTCTATTTCCCTTACCCTGACCTCTAGAATTCCTTTATGTCTATCCATGCATTGTTAAATCCGTGATTGTTTTCAGCCACCACCACTTCCTCTGGCAGGGTGTTCCACTTGTCCACCACCCGTTCTGTGAAGAAATTCTTTCTCATGTTTCCTCTGAATCGTCCTCCCTCCAACTTCATCCCATGCCCTCTAGTCCTGAAACATCTTTTTCGCTTAAAATAGTGTTTTTCGGCACCCTGTTCCTCCTGTAAGATACTTGTATGTCTCTATCATATCCCCTCTCCTCCTCTCCTCCAGGGAGTACATGTTCAGTTCCTTCAACCTGTCTTCATAGGACTTGTGATGCAACCCATGCACCATCTTTGTTGCCCTCCTCTGAACCTTCTCTACCCTGTCTATGTCCTTACGTAGGTATGGTCTCCAGAACTGTACACTGTACTCCAGGTGGGGCCTCACTAGTGTCTTGTATAGCGAATTATGACCTCCCTTTTCCTGCTGGTGATGCCCCTGCTCATACATCCCAGCATCCTATTTGTTTTACCTGATGCCTTGTCACACTGTTTCCCTATCTTGAGGTCATCAGAGATGACAACCCCAAGATCCCTTCCTGCTTGGTGCATGCTATATCCTCACCCCAACTGATATATTGTGCCAGGGTTTTTGTGCCCCATATGCATTATCTTGCACTTCTTTGCATTGAATTTCAACTGCCAAACCCTTGACCATTCTTCAAGTTTCTGCAGGTCCCTTCTCATTCTGTCTACACCCTCTGGTGTGTCTACTCTGTTACAGAGCTTTGTGTCATCAGCGAACAGTGAAATAAATTCTGCCTTCTATATCCTGTGCAATGTCACTGATGAAGATGTTGAACAGGACCGTCCCAGCACTGATCCTGTGGTACCCCACTGGTCACTCTTCCCTCTGTGGAGTGACAGCCATTTACCACCACCTCTGTGTCCTGCCACCCAGCCAGTTACCTACCCACCACTGTCCTGCCCACACCCATATTCCCCAGTTTGTGTAATAGTCTTCTATGTGGCACAGTGTCAAAGGCCTTGTCTGAAGTCCAGATAGGCCATGTCCACTGCCCTCCCCCGATCCACCTCCCCAGTCACCCAGTCAAAATTCAATGAGGTTGGTCTGACATGACTCCCCTGGTGAAACCATGCTGCCTTGGGTCCTGTAGTCCATTGACAACCAGATGTTCCACCAATCTCTCCTTCAGTAGTGCTCCATGATCTTTCCCACTACCGAGTGTGAGGCTGACTGGTCTGTGTTCCTGCTTCCTCTTTGTTCCCACTTTTGTATAATGGGACTACATCTGCTGTCCTCCAGTCTTTGGGTACCTCCCCTGTTTCCAGTGATTGGCTGAACAGGATAGCCAGAGGTTCAGCCACCACCTCTCTTAGTTCTTTAAGGACCCTGGGGTGCACCCCATCTGGCCCCATTGCTTTATCAGCTCTTATTACTTCCAGTTCCTTCAGGACCCTTTCTCGTGTAAAGGGACCTGTGTCCATTTCTGCACCATTCTCACCCCTTGTACTCCTTCAGACCCATTACCCCCTCTTCCTTAGTAAAGACCGAGCAGAAATACCTGTTCAATATGTCAGCTCTGTTGTCATCCTCCACGCTGCTCCCATCCTCCCCTTCAGTCTCACTATCCCTCCCTTGTCCTTCTTTTTTCACTTATGTACCTGTAAAAGGTTTTGTCCCCTTTAACCACTGATTTTGCAATGTGTTCTTCTGTCTGAGCTTTGGCTTCCTACTGACTTCCCTGCCTCCCTTTGTTTCTCCTGGTACTCTCCCCTATCCCTTCTGCCTGTGTCTTTTGTATTGCCTGAATGCAATCTTTTGGCTTTCACTTTCTTTGCTACCTCTTTGGAAAACCATAATGGTCTCCTCTTTCTTTCCTCTTGCTAACCTGTTAATGCATAATTCTGTTGTTCTTATAATCCCCATTTTAAATACTGCCCACTGTTCCTCAATCCCTGATTCCTGTCCCATTCCCTTAATGCCTCTTTCAAGCATCTCCCATTTTCCCAAAGTCTGCCCCCCTAAAATCCAGGATACGTGTTTTTGTGTGGTTTGGTTCTGCTCTTTCTGTGATGTCAAACCACAATGACTGGTGGTCACTGTTACCCAGGTGCTCCCCCACTGTTACCCCCATCACACTGTCTCTGTTTGTGAGCACAAGGTCCAGTATTGCCTTCTGCCGAGTTGGTTCCATGACCAGTTGCTTGAGGAAGGCACCCTGAAGGGAGTCCAGGATAAATCTGCTCCTAGTTGATACTGCTGCTGGGATGCTCCAGTCCGCCTGGTATATTGAAGTCTCCAACCAGTACTACCTCACCCTTGTCTGCCATCCTTTGGATGGCTAGCATCAGCTCCCTATCTGTTTCTTCCTCCTGGGCTGGTGGTCTATAGACCACACCTGTGCAGATGGCTGGCCCCATTTTCCTTTCCAGCTTAACCCACAGTATCTCTCCCCCATTTTGTTCCTTCTGGATCTGTGTGGCCCTTATGTCATTTTTCACATACAGTGCCACTCCTCCTCCCTTCCTGCCTGCTCTGTCTCTTCTGAATATGTTGTAGCCAGGTATGGCCATCTCCCAGTCATGGTTATCATTACACCAGGTTTCAGTAATGGCCACAATGTCCAGGTCTGACTGTACCATGACAGCCTCCAGATCTTCCATCTTGTTGATAAGGCTCCTGGCATTTGCACACATGGATTTCCATGATTTGACCTCCCTAGACTGCTTCACTGTTCTACTCCAGCCCCTTCCTTGGTTGTCATTTATCCCTGGTTCTCCTTGCTGTCTGCCCTTCTGCTGAATTTTTGCCCTTTCTGCTTATCCACCTTTTGGACACTAATCTCCATCTTTTGCACACTGCTTTGCAGAGATAGCCACTCCTCTGGTTCACTGGTTCCATTACTAGCTGTGGGGTGAGCAAGTAGGTATCATCCTTGCTGGCCTCACACCCTTTGCTAGTTTAAATGCTTGTCAATGTAGCATTTAAACTTATCATTGAGTGCTTGATTCCTCCAGGATGGATGCAGGTCGGCAGGCTTGAACAAACCTCCATCCCTCCAGGTTGGTCCCCAGTCACCAATGAATCCAAACCCTTCCTCACAGCACCAGTTCTTCAACCATGAGTTAAAGTTCCTGGTGCATGTACTCCTATGCTCTCCCTGCCTCTCACAGGTAGTACTTCTGAGAAAGTGACAGAAGTAGCTACTTGCTTGAGACCCCTCCCCAGTTTCCTAAACTCTTCCTGAACTTCCTTTGGCTCCCCATTTGCCAAGTCATTAGTACCTAGGTGGATAATGACATCCAGCTCACCCTCCTGTCTTGCCTTCCCAGTGATCCCCAGTATCTTCCTTCCATCCCTCCATGCCGTGGCACCTGGTAGGCACCTCACCTCCCTGTCCTCCCCCTCCTGTGTTCCTAGCTGGATCCCTCTTATGATGGAGTCCCCCACCAGGATTCGCTTCCTCCTCCTCTGGGGTCCACTGCTTTCCCCACTGAGGTCACCTCCTTGCCTAACCTCCACATCCTTTCCTTCCACTTCCCTGGGTACCTCTATTTGGTTGTCCTCATTTGCCAGTGTGGCATATGAGTTCTTGAGAGGAGTAGGATCTGGGATGTGCCTCTGCCTGACTGTTCTAACCTCCTGAGCCCACTGTCATCCAAGTGCTCCTCATTCTCGGCATCCTTGAGGCAGCTGCATTGGACTGGGTGGTTCCTGGACAGGGGTGATGGTACTCCTGACCCAGTTTACTTCCGCTCTGAGTCTGGCTACCTCATCCGCAGTCCCGAGAGATGCATGCAGATAGGGCAGCACCTCAGTGTCCAGAAGGTTCTGCCTGAATATGGCTGCCCCACAGCCACTGTATTGCACCACTCCCACATTATACTGCAATTCCACTACTTATCTGCTACTGAAGCTCTCTTAGTTCTCTTTTATTTATTTACAGTACTAAAAATCCTGTAACTGATCCTCAGATATATATTTTTAAGGAAAAGAAACCAATAAATAAATAAATGAGTCAAAAATTGTCGTGCTGAGGGTGGTCTTCTTCCCATTATGCCCTCCTACTTCACACCTCTTACTATACCCTGTGTTTAGCTCCTGTCAATCAGATTTATCAGGGCATATAATTAAGAGTTGGGGAAGGGGTGGGAGGGGCTTAAATTGCAGCAATTAAAGACAGCACAGAATTACACCACCACTATTTTTTAAATTTTCAACAGCCCAAAAACAATTATAAGTAAAGACAACACAGAAAGAAAGTATAGTGTCACTACAAGCCTACAATCTAAGTTTAAAGGAAAAATACCAGTTACCAGTTACTCTGAAGCACTGAATTGAATATGTTTCCTTCCTTCACCTTCTGGCTTCTTACTCCTTATTTATGTATAGCATAAAATAAAATAGTGCAAATTATGGCAATGCTCAACATATTTGTGAAATAGTATCACCTTGGGGTCAAACAAGCTTATAAAAGCCAATTGTCTTTATGTCTTGTTTGCCTCTCCATGATATTATTTCCATATAATAAATGGACAGGAACTTTCCCCATAGAAAAGGGCATAATTTATTTCCCGGTAAATCTGTGGCTAACCTATCAATTAAACGTATATACTTGCACTAATCAAACAATTACAGCTATGTACCTGCACTAATCAGTCAATTACAGCTATATGCCCAAACTAATCAAACACTTACAGCTATAAACCTACACTAATTAAAGCCATATACCTGCACTAATCAAACAACTAATAGGACAGCACTGGTAGCACAATTAACACATCATTAGGAAGCTAACCAAACCAATTAAGAAGTTGCAAAAGAACCATAGGTAAACGCAGTTATAATTTGCCATTTTAACCAGCTGGTCATAATGGCAAACATGAGCCAGGTTTCCCTCACTCCACGCATGTGCCAGCTGTCCGTCTTTCCATCCTCACGGTGAACCATCAGGTGAACACTTCAATCACTGCTGGTGCCATTCATACTCAGCGGTAAGTGAACTTAAAAAAAAAAACCTGGACTTGTTGAACCTTTCGCAGCATGTAATTTTTTGAAATGACTTAAAAAAATTAAATGTTTCAGCACTCGCTTCAGGTCAACTGTGGACCGTGCTGATGCCTGACCAAACCACAGCTGAACAGTGATGTTGAGTTTATTTATTTTATATAATTGCTGTGGTGTGAAAAATGCTCCCATGCAATTATATAAAATAAAATATGGGGTGGTGTGTAAAACTCAAACTTTACACACACCCTCGGGGCTGGATGCTTAATAAACCCCTCGAGCTTCAGTCTCGGGGTTTATGTAGCATCGAAAACCCTTGGGTGTGTATAAAATTCTCATTACACACACCACCCCATATATTATTCTATATGTATACCACACTTTTCCATTATTTTATTCTCTCTCTGCTTCTCCCTCCCTCTCTCTGTATATTTCAATATCTATCTATCTATCTATCTATCTATCTATCTATCTATCTATCTATCTATCTATTAATCTATCTATCTATCTATTAATCTATCTATCTATCATTTTTATGTATACCACACTTTCCATCAAGTGTTCCATCTCTCTGTATATCTGTGTTTACATCTATATCCACATCTCTATCTATCTGTCTGTCTCTCTCTCTCTTGCTATACACTATATATATATATATATATATATACAGTACTGTACATGTATACATTTGTCTGACTAGGAGGGTGCTAGGTATGGCGCTCTGAGAGCCATACCTGCTTTAGCCCCTGATGGCTACTCTAGCAGCAGAATTAAAAATATACCATATATATATATATATATATATATTCATTACAAAAACTTAATGCATCAGTCAGGCTGGAAAGCATCAAAGCAGGGAAATGAGGTGCTAGGGCGCACACTATAAGCCCCACCTACCACCATCCACCCTCCACAGACCAAAGGTGAAGGGTGTTCCTTGGGGTTGTCGGGCCTAACTCTCACCCCATTCCATGTATAAGAAAGCTGACATGGTACAGTATAGAAGAATGGGGTGAGAGTTAGGCCTGATGATCCCAAAGCACACCCGGTCACCTGTTGGTCTGTGGAGGGTGGGAGTGGGGTGGTAGGAGAGGGGTGTTAGGGTGTCAACACTAATGCCTCATTTCCCTACTTTTGTCATTTCAACCCTAACTGATGCATTAACAAAGTTTTTTGTAAAGAATTTCTTTACTTTTTGAGAAAGTGTAATCTTGCTCTTATATGGTTTTGGGAGCACAGGACTGTATGGGCCCTGCACTCCTATCTATCCATAAGTGCACGTACATTGTAATGAACTGTCATCTCCCTAGGGCACTGCACTCCCAGTATTGTATAATGGATGTCCCAGCAGTCCAATTAGTGCATAACAGTATCCATATGTGGAAGTGCAGGGCCCTTAACTGTAGAGATGCAGCACAGCCTTAGACATATTCCAAGAAGCCTTGTGCTGCAAATGGTGTAATATCTCAGTAACCATAGCAACTTTGGAAAAAATTTCCACTGCAGTTGTAATGATGGTCTGATAACCTGCACACATGAAAAGGTGTACTAAGCTACACTTGGCAAAAAATCCATATCTCGAACCATTTTCGAGATAGAGGCACCAAAAGGCGCTGTGTTCGCTACAATATTATCCTATGCGAAATTCCTCAACTTCAGAATGCCATAATTGTGTAACTGATGCAAATTTTTACACCAAACCAGAATAAGTCACATCTGAGGGACACCCCTTTCTACCCTGCAAATTTCAAGCCAAAAGTCCTAACCATTTCTTTGCAGTGAAGTGGCAAAGAAACAGCAACCTTTAAAAAGCCCTGTTTGTGAGCTGTAAAAATCCTTGTTTGTGAGCCAAATCCCTGTTCGTGAGGTGTCAAAATCCCTGGTCATGAGCCAATCCCTGTTTGTCAGGTAGGGCCATCTGGTCATCCCCTAATGAACAAATATTTTGACAGCTCATGAACAGGGATTTTGACAGCTCATAAACAGGGATTTTTAGGGCCATCTGGTCATCCCCTCATGAACAGGGATTTTGACAGCTCACAAACAAGGGTTTTTCATGAACAAGGATTTTGACAGCTCATGAACAGGGATTCTGACAGCTCACGAACAGGGATTCCTTTTTAGAATCCTGTGTTCGTGAGCTGTCAAAATCCCTGTTCATGAGCCAAATCCCTGTTCATGAGGTATCAAAATTTCTGTTCATGAGCCAATCTTCAATGAGTTCAGAAGACATCCCTGTGGCAAGTTACAAGGTTTTGTTTTTGAAGAAAATTGAAAACAAGATGAAGGCTCACGAATGGGGATTTTTTTCATATGAACATGGATTTAATGAATTCCTGTTTGTGAGCTGTCAAAATCCCTGTTCATGAGCCCAAATCCTTGTTCAAAGATGTGCAGCTATCCATAAGACTGAACCAAGCATGCTCAGAACCCGACATTTCAAAATTGAATAACTGAGGAACAGATTAATACTTTTTCACCAAACTAACACCGACTTAAGTTTTGGGACATGCCCTTTTTACCTTGATGATTGCAGGCCAAAATTCCAAACCATGTGGCCACAGTGCAATGAGGAAAAAGCAGCAAAAATGGGCAAAAAAAGAGTGACTTTCACACTTTTTCACTATGCTCTGCGTAAAATCCACACATCCAATCAAAATGAAACTTGGCACGTCAAGCAATCTACCCCACAGGACCGCACATACCAAATTTTGTGCAAATTCGTAGAAAGGTTGCGCAGTTATTAAAGTGTAAAATTTGGGGTTTAACAAACTGTCTACTCAATCTTAACTATAGTGGCGCTATCGCGGTACTATAATATGTAAGCAATAACCCACAACAGTGTGTGGGGTTATAGGTATTTAATCCACACCTGGGGTGCATTGTGAGACATGAGGCCACAGACTGAGTGTCCTCACAGTACCCCAGGCATGGATTAAATGCCTATAACCCCTCATCCTGGAGTGGGTTATTGCGTTAATAACATGGGTTATGTTTAAACAACAAAAGAATATCCAGAAATATGTTTTTTGCTGTTTAAAGACTGAGAAAGATACTGTGTCCTTCCATCTTTCAAAATAGTCACTAACAAACAATGGATACTGCCCTGCTGTTATGCACATAGAAATGTCACAGATACACTACTGAGATGATCTGTGACATTTCCTATGCGTACTACTACGTGGTACATTGCCTAATAGCATTACTGTGCCCCCTATCCAATGCACACTACTGAGCTCCCTACAAGAGCCTTGACAGGGTGGAACTGGAAAGCTTTCTGCTCTGCAGGCTGACTGCTTCTGTATATCTCCTGCACTCTCCTTCATGATACTGTTCAGCTGCATCCCTTAGTTCACCCCCATATCTCTCAATGTATACTGGGGGGATTTCATCCACTCTTTCTCTCTTGCCATTCATCACCACATGCCTCTTTCTCTCACTCTCTAGTGTCTGCCAGAAAGCCCTTACCCACCGCTAAAAACACATAGAGAAAGAGAGAGACACAGAACAACCGAAGAAATTCTGCTCAGTTGACAAATATGCTGCTGCGGTATGCTGCTACCATTCTTCACAACCACATGGCTCCATTGCCACCCCCTCTCTGTCCCCCACCCTGGATCTTCCTGTCATCATTGTGTGTGTGTGTCTTTCTCTCTTACCAAAGCTGATGAATGGGCCGGGGGGCTGTGCCAACAATTACCTTTTCCTCTGTGGAGGACTGCTTGGTGTACAGGGGTCCATCATGGTGGTGCTGGTGAGCGACTAACCGGGTGGTTAGCTGGTGAGTGAGTGGCTGGACAGAATACACACTGAGAGAGAGCGAGAGAGAGAAACACACACAGACAACTGCAGCACTGTGCATTACATGGCCTCATCTCTCTCTCTCTCTCTCTCTCTCTCTCACACGATCTCTGTGTGGGTAGCTCAGCACTGATATATGGCCAGGCAAGGATTTACATGGGGTGGGGAAACACATTTCCAGCATGCCACAACTGGCAGCATTACAGACAGCCAAGATATAGTATTTTGTGACCTGGGTCTCTCTCGCTTCCCCACATCCTTCAGTGGCTGCAGCTCTTGCTTGAGTTCCTGAACTCTGCAATGAGTGCCGATGGGCTTCCCTCTAAGTTCCCCAACAGAGCCATGCATTAAAAAGGGAATTTAATGCAAGGCCATGCAGAGGGACTACACCAATGGCCTTACATTTTATAGACCAGTTTTATATATATATATATATATATATATATATATATATATATATATATATATATATATATATATATATTATGGTAACTCTGAGTAGTGCTACCATAATTAGGATTGAGAGCCATTTCTATGTTAAACCCAAAATTTTGCACCTTAATAACTTTGCAACCATTAAACGGATTTGCTCTGAAATTTGGATACTCGATCAAGAACCATAGGCCTTGGGATCTGCCAAGTTTTGTACTGCTCGGATATACGGCTGTGGAGTTATTAAGCGTGATCTGTGCACGCGTTTACGCTTTTCTGGAATTCTACGGTCGTGCCTACAGGTTGTACGGTTTGTGCGACCGGTCCAAAATCTTCAGGAAGCATGCGGCCAGGGTCCCTGATGTGCTTTTCAAAGATTTCGTGAAAAAATATTAAACGGTTCAAAAGTTATTCAAAAAACAGTTTCCCATTATAAGTCAATGGGAAAAGTTAACAAAAAGTTCGACAGTGTTGCAAATGCACTTTTTAGTGTCGCAAATTGCCCTGTTAGTGTTGCAAATCTGCCATCTTGTTTTCAGTTGGTGATCAGAAAAATGGTTGGCATTTAAAATTGAGTCCCTCTAGCAACCTAATTCTTTTTGTATTCACCTAGTCGGGCCCTGAGGATGCTAGCCATGTCTTTATTTTGGGGTAAAACACCCCAGAAATAAGTTTTTCAAATTTCTTGAAAAGTAGTGTCGCAAAGTAGTGTCGCGCTTAGCGAAAGTGGTCACAAATTTTGGCGAAGTCAAGAAATCACGACACTACTTTGCGACACTATGCCCAAAATAACAGTAATTCTTTTTGGCACTCCGCTGCAAAGAACGGTTGGGAGTTTTAGGCTGAAATTTGGAGAGAATGCAGAAGACATCTCACAGATGTGCCTTTCAGTGTTGTTTTGAAAAAATATTACATGGCGGCAAAGTTGCGGCACTCCAAAGTTGACGTTTTTTCCCGTAGGATAACATTACAGTGCCCAACACATTGCAGAAATCCTTTTGCACCCTGCTGCAAAATAACGGTTTGGTCTTTTTTCCTGAAATTTGGAAGGAAGACAGCCAACAGCCCACAGATGTGCCTGTCAGTGGTTTGGTGAAAAAACATTACAGGGAGGCAAAGTTATTGTGCTCCAAACTTTTCTTTTTTTCCCATAGATAACATTACGGCATTCGGCCATGCTTTTTTCAGGGCCCGGTATTCGAAACGTGTGAGATACGGACTTTTGTCGGAAAATTTCTTAGCCCCCTCATAGATTTAAATTAGCTAGGACAGTTGTAAATAATATGACTTTTAAATTTTTTTTCTACGTCATACGGTTCCTGAGATATACTGTATTTAGTATTCCAAGATCTCATTTTCTGCGCCGATACTCATTATTATGCATACATTATTTGTACTCACTGTCTTTCTCTATGCAGGTTTTGGGGAAAACCAGCCTGTGCGCTTACATTACTGTTACTGTTGCCCTTTCCACTTGTGGTTCTGTACCCGTTTCACTTACCATTGACATCTACGCCACCATGTGCGTTATCCTTTGCGTTTTCATTTGCGCTTGCGTTTCTGTTATTTTTTGCCATTTGTGTCTACAGTACTGTTTCTCTTTCTGTTTCACTTTGCGTCACCATGCCCATTGACATTTCCGTTTGCAGACACCGTGTTACTATGTGACAACACATCACGAGGCAGACCATTCCCATCTACGCCACCATGTGCGTTACCCTTTCTGTTCTCATTCGCGCTTGTGTTACCATGTGCGCCACTGTTAGCATTTCTGTTTGCATTGCTGTCCCTGTTAGTATGCCACAACACATCATGTGGGGGGAGCGCTGGGCCCCGCCACAAGATTATGCGGTGGGCCCCGCTGCCTCCTGCCGCTGCATTACATTCACTATTTCTCGTTATCATTCTCAAAAATAAGGGAAATTAGAGGCAAAAAACTCCATTTAATGCATTAGTTAGGGTTGTTCCACAGTGACAAAAGTGAGAAAATTTGCTGTTAGGGTTGAAAACCCCCCTTGCACCCCCCACCCACCTCCCCAACCGGCATTGTGGTGTGCATTTGGATCGTGGGTCCTAACTCTCACCCCCATTTTCCTATACTTCTGCTGCTTTACACATGTCATGGGGTGAGAGTTAGGCTTATGATCCCAATGCACACCCCAATGCCACACGCATGCGCCATCCTTTGTATGCCATTTACATTATGCTTCGTACATTTTTGCCATTTGTGTGTAGTACTGTTTCTCTTTCTGTTCCACTTTGCGTCACCATGCCCATTGACATTTCCATTTACAGGCACCATGTTACTATGTGACAAGACATCACGTGGCACACCATTCCCGTCTATGCCACTTGTGCATTACCCTTTCTGTTCTGATTCACGCTTGTGTTACCATGTGTGCCACTGTTAGCATTTCTGTTTTGCGTTGCTGCTCTGTTAATTCATGTCCACCGGGCAATCATGTGGGCGGGAGCACTGGGCTACTAGACTCACAACCTCCATACCGCATTACATTCACTATTTCTCATTATCATTCTCAAAAGAAGGGAAATTAGAGGTAAAAACTCCGTTTAATGCATTAGTTGGGTTGTTCCACAGCGACAAAAGTGAGGAAGTTCGCTGTTAGGGTTGAAAACCCTAACTCCGAATTCACCCCCCCAGCACCACACACACACACACACACACACATTCAAGTATGGGGAGGACCAAGTCAACACAACCAATGACAGACATCCAGCAGCAGGTGACAGAAATAACAAACAATTGTCTAAATGTACTACGAGACATCCCCACCCACCTGACCAGGTACTGCATGCTCAGTGGAGATCAACAGCAAAACTGAGGCCATGTACATCAAACGTACACATCCCTGATTGCAGCTGCACACAACGTACCACACTTAGTAGTTGCATGGCCTTATCTACCGATGCCCCACACCAGACCACACCACTTGTGGTGGGCCACCTGAGCAATAGAGTTCAGCAAAACCAAGGAGTTGTACAGGTATAATATCTCTAATTATAACAAGGGTTTGAGAAATGCAGCTTTCTAATTGACTGTAAACATTGTAACAGCCTTATGTTTAGTTTTTATTAACATACATGTAGAGCCTAACCATATGATGAACATGGTTTAATGTTGTTTAAAAAACAGTTTTATTATGATAGCAATAAGCCACTCCCAGGTATTATGTCAATGGTCAGTTTATCACTGTCTAGCGACATGTGGCACTCTGCTATGCCTCATTCAACATTAAACCCCTACAAGGTGATTAACAGACCATTTAACATAACTGTTGGTCATGACTTATTGCTTAATTGTCTTTATGAGTAGATACTCTCCCTCTGCTAGGCACTGCAGCAGCTTTGCAACACAGTGCCCCACCCAGTTACACCATACACTGTCTAGTTACTGGAGAATGGCTGTGAATATGAACTCATGAAGATGAACAGTGTAACTTGATCATTACAGTCATCTAAACCTAGTGTGATTATAACTGACAGAGTCAGTGATGAAGATAACCCCTGCTGTCCTAGTACACTTACCCCATTGTGAGTTAAATCAATACTAAAAGACATTCTGTTTATATCTACACCATACCTACTTGATTCCTGTTGTACCACAATTAACATAGTTATCACTTTGATAGCATCAGTGACAGAAGTGTGCAAACCCAAACAGTAGGCATACAGCCTGAGTATGAAACAACTGTTAAAAAAATCACACTGTGTCCATAAGTGGCATAGATCACTCATTGCAACAATTGTAAATGTATTACTATTTGAATAAGTTAGTACATCACAGATGCAATGAGATTGTCTTTATCAGGTACAACATACTCAGTACGTGCCTACAGCAAAATCTATCCTATATACATCTCTGATACAGGTACATCATTGTTGGCTCAGTAGTGCTATGATATTTAGAAGTTGCTTGGCCTGATCCATGCAATTACAATGTTTTCTTACAAAGAATACTTACTGCATCTTTAGTATTGAAACACACTGAAGGTCTATGTATGTACATCAGCAGTACACCTTCATCAGTAAGAATGCATGTGATACTGGCAGTGCAATTTCTGGCGTTGAACAGGCAATGTTTTTCCATACATTTACATCAGCCTCTCTATGTTGAGTAAACCATTGCAGTAAATATACTACTATGTAAATCACCTACTAAATGTATCACTACTTTTATCTTGAGCATGCTAGTGTCTTGTAGTTAATTTATGTGCTTCTCTTAATTAATGTATACTCACTAGTGTTAAAACCTTTCTACAACTGTCATCATGCACCTTCAGCATTTATATTGAATAACGGCACAGTACCAGTTGTGGTGTGGTGTGGGCATCGGTAGGTAAGGCCATGCAACTACTAAGTATGGTACGTTGTGTGCAGCTGCAATCAGGGATGTGTACATTTGGTGTACATGGCCTCAGTTTTGCTGTTGATCTCCACTGAGCATGCAGTACCTGGTCAGGTGGGTGGGATGTCTCGTAGTACATTTAGACAATTGTTTGTTATTTCTGTCACCTGCTGCTGGATGTCTGTCATTGGTTGTGTTGACTGTCCTCCCATACTTGAATGTGTGTGTGTGTCTGTGTGTGTGTGGTGCTGGGGGTGAATTCGGAGTTAGGGTTTTCAACCCTAACAGTGAATTTCCTCACTTTTGTCGCTGTGGAACAACCCTAACTAATTCATTAAACGGAGTTTTTTGCCTCTAATATATATATATATATATATATATGGAGGGAGAGAGAGAGTGAAGAGAGATTATAGTGGTGTGGCAGCACCACTATATGTGGGGTTGAGCAGGCAGTTTAATGTTAAACCCTAATTTTTACACTTTAATAACTTTGCAACTTTTCAATGGATTTGCATGTCATTTTGCATGCATGGTCTCATGGGGTAGATTGTTTGACATTCCAAGTTTTGTTTTGTTCAAATGTGTAGATTCTGAGCTGTGGATAGTGATTTTTTGTTTTGTTTTTTCTTGCTGTTTTTTTCAAGAGCCCTAGTGCCCAGATGGTTTTTTGAATTTTTGGTCTGAAATAATTTTCAGAGTAGAAAGGGATTGGCCTACAGATGTGCCTTTTTGACTAGTTTGGTGAAAATTATTACTCCATTCCAAATTTATTACATTTTAATGTTTCAGGTTCTGAGCATTCTCAGTAAGGACTTCAAAATAGCTGTATGAAATGAAAAAAATAATCCTTTTTCGTATGGGGCCATCTTGATTTCTGTTTTCAAAAAAAAAAAAAATTAAACCCCCTTTGAAAATGGCAGCCTGCACAGAGACCAACACATGTATCTTGCTCATCCCATTAGGTGGATCCTGTTCTTTACTATTGCTAAAATGACTCCCCAATTTTTTTTTCTATCTTTATATCCTTTTTCGTGACTTGCTTCCATTTTTTTTCATATGGACAGATGAAAAAAGAATTTGGTCATATGGAAAAAGGATCCCTTCATAAGCAAAAAAAAAAAAAAATACAGTAAATGTTTTCCTGGTGTCTAGTGGCACCCCCACCCTCCGATCACCATCCCCATAATTATTGCATATTTCTTTGGTGTCTAGTGGTACCCCACACCCTCTGATCACCATCCCTGTACTTAATATATGTATCCCTGGTGTGTAGTGCACTCCACACTCTCCGATTGCTGTCCCTGTAATTATATATATATTTTCCTGGTGTCTAGTGGCACCCCCCCCACCCTCTGATCTCCATCCTCATAATTAATATATATTTTCCTAGTATCAAGTGGCACCCCCAGCCTGTGATCACTGTCCCCATAATTAATGTATAGTTCCCTGGTGTCTAGTGACATCCCCTCCAATTGCTGTCCCATAATTAAATATATGTCCCTGGTGTCTAGTGGCACCCCCACCCTCTGATTGTCATACCTGTAATTAATATATATTTCCCTGGTATCTAGTGTCACCCCCCACTGTTTGATCACCATCCTTGTAATTATATATATTTCCCTGGTGTCTAGTGGCACCCCAATCCTTATATTGCCATCCCCATAATTATATGTTTCCCTAGTGTCCATTGGCACCCCATCCTCTGATCACCATCCCTATAATATATATATATATATATATATATATATATATATATATATATATATTTACCTGGTGTCTAGTGGCCCCAATCACCATCCTGTCTTTCAATACCCTGTAATAAATAAAATGTTCTCTCAATGTCTTCTTTTTAACCTGAAAAAAAGCCCTCATCAATCTGAGCCCCCCAGCCTGCCCTGCCACTGTGCACCCCCACCCCACACCCTCACTCACCTAAACAGGTCCCAGGGTTAAGATCCACTCTCCAATCAAAGACACATCTTGCTGCTGGAACTGCCGATTTCAATATGAGAAACTAAGGTAAATGCGGTTAAATGTATTTCAATGGGGTTTTGAACGTTGATGCATAACGTTGTCCTTTTTGCATATTTTAACCCCAAATTTTCAACATGGCCTTTTTGGGACCCCTACCTCCTGACCAATGGTGGTGGAATTTTGCAAATCAACCCTGAAAGACTATTTCATGGTTGCTTGGTGAAATCACCTTATAGGCAGGATTTGAACATTTTCACCACCCTTGCTCATGAGGTGGGATCATAAGAAGGCTATGCTGAAAATTTGGGGTCAAAATAATTAAAAATGGCAAAGTTATACACATCCATTTAAATTTTGCTACACTTGCTCATAACTTTGGTAATTTTAAATATGTTGAATCTCAAATTTATGTTAGTTTGTTAAAACTTTATATTTTGACAGGATAAGAACTTTAGACCTGAGGGCCTAACTGTATTTACAAAGTTGTCCTGTTAAAAATATTCATTCATTCATACTGTACATAGCCTGTTTTTTACACCACCTCATGAAAATCACAGCTTTCATTTTTCAAATCCTAGCCAAACTGTGTAATTGCACATGTGGCATGGAATGATGCTTTGGTGGCTCAAAACGATGTTTCAGCATGGATTTTTCAGTACTGGTTTCATGAGGTGGGGTAATAAAAAGACTATGCTGACAATTTGGTTGCTGTTTTGGTACTAATGCAAGTGCAGGGCCCAGAGGACCCTGTGCTTCCACAGCACCATATATGTATGCATTTATGGAGGGTTGGAAGTGCAGGGCCCAGAGAGCCCTGTGCTTCCACAAGCAAATGAGGATATGATTATACTAGCTCAAAAAGTAAGGAAATGCTTTGCAAAAAACTGCATTAATGCAACATTTAGGGTTAAGACTAATGTGACAAAAGTAGGAAAATGTGGTTTTAGGGTTTCCAACCCTAACCCCTCTTCCACACCAGAAGCAAATCAGGGGTGGGTCTCCCTTAGGGTTGTAAACCCTAAAGCTGACCCTACTGTAGTAGCAAGAAAGCTCAGATGTGATAGACACATGTGTGTATGTTTCAGAAGTGTATAGAATGGGGTGAGCTTTAGGGTTGACAACCCCAAGGAAGACTCCACCCCTGATTTGATTCAGGTGTGTGTGTGGGGGGGGGTTAGGGTTGGAAACTCTAAAACCACATATTTCTATCTTTGTCACTTTAGTTTTAACCCTAAATGGTGCATTAATGGTCTTAACCCTAAATGGTGCATTAACACAGTTTTTCACAAAGAATATGAGTAAGCTATTTACTTTAAGTTCTGGTCGCAAATAGAGTCACAGTAAAATAAACAGCAAAATCACCTTTTCTGACTTTCTGCTTGATTGTCTGGCTTAAAAAGTCAAGAAGAGTTCAGTGTGTGAAGGAGTTGACAGCAGACTCTTCTCCAGAGATATTATCTACAAGAAACCTTTGAGCTCTATGGGAACAGCAGCAGCAAACTCATCACCATGAACTACTAGAGCAAAACGCTAATTCTTCTAATACCAGATCTGTACCAACTGTAGAAAACTCTCCCACATGTTTTGTCACCTCTGCCTTCCTCTCCTTTCACTAGCCTTCCTACCCAGCAACTTACTTTGTTTAAAATGGGAAGCTCCTGAGGTAAAAATACAGCATGTTCCATCAATACAGAGGCAGGAAAAAAAATATTCAAGGAGCACAAGAACTGCAACTGGGCTTTCAGTTTGAACAACTACCTCCTGCACAGACCACAGTTTCTCTAATGAGTGCATAATCAGCACAGGCTACCTCAGCAGGAGTTGTAGAAAGCAACCAGCTGGATTCCTACAAGGTGTCAAACCGCAGCAGCAATTTTTACCTGCCTTACTGACATTACAGGGTATCAGAAAGAAGATCTTGAACACACAGTGCATTATAGAAAGAAGTAAATGAGACACAGAGTCAACTATATGCCCTATAAATGAAATATCTGCTAGAAAGTCTGTATCTGACCATGCCTTTAACCCTCGTCAAACAAGGATAGCAGATCTGTCATTCCCTTCAATCATGTGTAGTGATGGCAATACAGACACTCCTGTAAGTCAGAACACTATTAGTGTAGTGGCTATAAATGATGACTATCTGAACTCTCTGACAATTACAACAGTTAATTCTTAAAAAACTATCAATTCTCAAGCTGTTTCCTCTAGAATATCAGTTCCAGGCACTGCTACAATGGAACCAATGGGAGTTTCTGAAACCACTGGTGCATCCACCAATGATAATACCTCCGACTGTATTACTATCAGTGCTGTATGTAAGCCGACAATAGTCAGCACGGTATGCCCCCAAGATGACGACACTGTTACAGTGAAAATGTTGATTCTGATAACATTGGCGTTTTCACTGTAATAATTATCTCAAGACCCCAGCACTCTCTCTTCCGGTCCTGCACTCTCTCCCCTATCCAACTCCAACTCTGAGTTAGAATCCTTAAGATCAGTGGGTACAGGGGGGCAGATGCCGCTACATGGGGGGCTAGGGGGGCAAAGCCCCCAGATGAAAAAACACCCCGGGGTCTCCATTTGGATTTATGTTGACTGCAAGTAGCGGTCAACATAAATCAATAGCTGTGATGGCAGTCAACAACTTAGTTGTTGAACCAGCATAGTAGAGCCAGTCAGCACACCCACTTTAACTACCGCTTCTATTGATGTAACTCAGAACATTATATCAAGTATGAGTACTATTGCTACATCTCTAACTGTCATTCCAAGCTCACAAGTGATGACAGTTACATACTGTAGAGCACTTCCACAGTAATGGCTGTAGGCGATGAAACAAGGATTATAAGCAATGCTTCTAAGGCTGTGATGCCAGCAATATGCAATTTGATGGATTAACCTCGGATCAAGCTGTCTGAAGAAAGGGTACAAATTAATTCACAAACCAAAGGCTCAAATCCCCTGCAAGCTTTGTATTCTGCCAGCTTTGAAAATTAAGTGTTGGCTGGAATTGTTACTATTCAGTCCACATCAAATACAGGCAGGGGGCACAACTAAATTAGAGGCTTTAATTTCTAGAACTACTGAAGTAGAACAGTGTGTGAGCAACTTGGAAGACACTTTGACACCTTTTAACAAGTCTGTGTCTACTTATACTGTTCAATTAAAAATGCTAACTAAAAAAATACAGGATCAGGAGGATAGATCTACAGTAGGAGGAGCAATTTAAAATTGGGTAGCATTCCAGAGGGAGTTGAAGGCAAAGGAGACCCTCTCACTTATTTTGAAGAACTTCTTACTGTAGCAGCAGGATGCAATTACAGTCCACTCCACTTATAGCTCCCATGGTTAATGCGGGCAGCAGCTTTCATCGAACAAAAATTCAAAACCATTTGTCAAATCTATTGGATTCAATAGAAAAACCTCAGTTTATCTTAATCACTGCCTTCCTACTATAGCGGGCAGATTTCAGGAGGACTTAGATAGTTTGATAGGTGATATTAACACCCTGCTAGAGGTAATTTGCAGCAATTAGTGCCCAATAAAAGAAACCTTGCCTGGGTAAGATTTACTCACTGTGATCATTTTGAAGGTGTTTGAAACTGTTTCTGGAAGTAGGAGCACTGTGCTATGGCACTACGGAGCAACATGAACATTTGCTACGCTACTGGGAAATGCTGCAGAGGGTCCAGTCTACCTGGCGTCCATATTGCCTACAAGTGACCATGCAAATAAGGATAATGAGGATAACAAAGTACAGTAGGCAATAATCCTATCTGAACAAAGGCTTTTAAGCCCTCCTAAATCAACTTAGGGGCACTCCCCCCATTGTTAACCTCCAAATAAGCCTGAACTTCCTAACAGAGCCATTTCCTAAAAAAGTAAAAGAGGGACTTCCGGTGACACAATGAGTTTAATGTTGGCCTAACTCTACCACTCCAGAGCCCTAGGTCTCATTATCAGCTTAATCGGTAGCCATCCACGCATTAACCTGCAGTTCACTGGAATACTTATAGCTCTATCCAGCCAGACGTCATGGGGAAAATGAAAAAAAAAGGGTTTTAGTGGCTCCTCACGATGATCCATGTGGCAAACTGACACCTGATCTGCCAGCCTTTCACTGTCCCAATCTTCGGTACTAATGGCCTCCGGGGTGGAGGACTCTAAATCAGAAAGTACTTCTACCTTTACTAAGGTCGATGGGCAACGCATGCTGCGTATATTACACCAGATTGACTCAAAAATTTCAAGTCTCCAAACAGACTTTAAAAAGCTTGAATCTTGTACAACTGCCATAGAGACCCATCTAGACTCTCTGCAAAATGAGCACATGGCATTTGGTCATTCCTTGGCTTTCTTACACCAGAGGGAGTGAGAACTAACTCATAGGGCAGAAGATTCAGAGGCCAGAGCCAGAAGGAACAATTTCCACATTTTTGGAATCCCCGAAGGCAGTGAGCATGATGACATGGTCGCATTTTTGAAGTCTTGGCTACAGCAGGAGCTCTCACTTCCAGAAGATTTTGAATTTGCAATAGAGTGGGCCCATCGGGCGGTTGCCCCAAAACCAAAACCAGGGGCTCCCCCCCTAGTCTGTACTAATGAAATTCCTGAAATTCCCCACCAAGGAGAAAATTCTCTGTTCAGCCTGGAGTAAGAAAGACCTAAATCTTGATGGTCAAAAAGTCTTTTTTGACCAAGACTTTCCTCTGGGCATGATGACAAAATGAAAAAAAAGTGATGCAAGTTGTGAAGGCATTGCGGGAGAAGGGGCTGAAAGCCTTTCTTCAATATCCAGCAAGGCTGAGGCTACAGAATAGAGAAGGTGTGCGGGTGTTCAACAATTTATTACAAGCAACCCCTGTGCTTGAGGGGCTGGGCATCCAAGTACCAGACACCAGTGAGGAGCAAGCGGAGCATGAAATAGAAAGTCTGTTGTGGGGCATTGCCCCAGGAGGTCATCACCCCCAGAGATGGAAAGTGGCTCTCTCTTACCTGTACATGCAGATGTGGCCCAATGGGTTCTTTCATGCCATTCCCCTCCATGAACCTGTGGTCTTGGTGGTGTGAGGTTATGTTTCTGTCACCTTGAGGGTTCTCCAGTCCACGACTGCGATGTGCGAGTAAACAGGGGATCTTGATGTTAGGTAGCATTGCCTGTTTATTTGTTCTGCAGCCCTGATGTGCCACAGGAACAGTAATGCAGGGAGAAACTGTGGCAATGTGACACTTGTTTCCCTAAGTTTAGTTTAAGGATGGGACTTTTAAAGAAGTGGGTCCTCCAACTGTTTCCCCCCTGCAACAAATCTAACACATTTGCATGCTCGTGCTGAACCACAGATTAACTTGAAAGTAATGACTCTGGCTTAGTTGTATCAGTGGATTTGTTTCTTTTTCTATTATATTTGCCCTTCGAAAATTTAGTTAGGACTATGTTTTTTTTCATATAATAACTGTTGGACAGATTTATGGACTTCAAAGACCATGATGGGATATGTATTAGCATGGGGTAGCTGTTTGCTCTCCTCCTGTTTTACTCATATTCATTTATATCCTGGTTCACCAACACAGTTGTTTGTTCTGGGCAGCTTTCTTTTTAGGTTTAAACTGCATCATTTTAGCCTAATTTAGAGTTGTTGGCTCTGAAAATCTAAATGTCTATTGAGTTGTTAGAAGTTATTTTTCCTGACACCCCAAGACATATAAAATGTAAGGTTTTACATGTATTCAAAGTTGGAAGGGGGGGGCAGCCTAAGATGGCACCATAATTTTGAGTCTCCTGACCTGGGGTTCATGGTGCAGACATCTGGGCCTCGTATTACTGGAAGTTCAGACAGAAGGGAAGGTGTACCTCCACTAGCAGTGGCGGGTGTGGTTACCCTTTGCACAGTGTGTGCTGTACTTTTCTTTTGCACCTTTAGAGGACCTGTTGTGTCCTCACCGGCCCCTCTACGGCTGTAGTGGGTCACATGGGTGGAGCTCTTTCTTGCTACCCAATGGTGTTCATTCCATTGATTTCCACCCAATTCCAGTTGGAATTATGAGTATAACGTCTCCTGTTCACAATCTCCAGTTGAGACTGGTTTGTTGCATCACGTGTGTGTTTGAATGTATTCTGTCTTTTTTGTGGTGTTCCTTCTTATTATTTGTTTACCTATTCTGGGGTTGGTTCACTTGAGGGGGGTGTGGGGTGGCAGGCGGGGAGGGCATTAACTGGACATCATTATGGGATCACTTAATTTGTGCACGGTGAATGTGAAAGGGATCAATAATGTAATTAAAAGGGCTCGAATTTTGAAAGAATTGAAAGGGCTACGCTGTGACATTGCTTGCCTCCCGGAAACTAAAGTGTCAAAGGAGGAACACAGTAAGCTGAGAAGATCATGGGTGGGCATGTTCTTCTCTGACTCATACCCTGCAGTGGCAAAAGCTGGCACAGTCATTCTAATTAAAAGGGGGTTGTCTTTCAGAACCCAATTGATCCTAAGAGAGGGTAATGGCAGATGGATTATTCTTTCTGGGGAGCTTAGGGGACACCCCATACATATAGTGTTGCTGTATGCCCCTACCCTCCCCATCTAGGATATTTTTCAGAGGGCTATTTTTTAAAATCTCTAGTCTTACTCCAGGCCAACTTATAATATCTGGAGATTGGAACTGTGTTGAAAATTGTAGTCTGGATAGAAATCCACCTAGTCGTCGGGGTGAGGGGGTTGCTCCAAACTCCTGAGAACACTTACTTCAGAATTAGGTCTAGTGGACTTGTGGAGATGGAAAAACATCACCTTTTATACTCCAGCCTCCAATGCTTATTCTAGACTGGACAGGATCTATACCTGGCAGTCGGAAGCACATGTTTTTGGGGAGGTCCTGATTCATCCGGTCTCCTTCTCTGACTATGCTGTGGTGCAGGTCATGGCCAATTGGGAACCAGTAAATGTGAAGGGGGCTTAAGGTTAAATGCAGGTCTGCTAGCAGATAAGGCCCTAGTTACTTCAGTGAAGGAAGCAATTAAGTGGTACTTGGAGGAGAATAGAGAGAGACTGATACCTTGCTGAAATTTATTTGAGATTTCCTAAAAGCAGTGTTGTGAGGTAAATTTATTAGTCATGCAGCATACCGGAATAAGTTACACAAAGCCAAGATCTCTCAGGCTATAGAAACCATTACCTCTTTAGAATGCGAACATAAAATCACTCGAGATCCAGCTACATTCCAGAAATTGTAAGAAGCTAGAGAGGTGTATAATCAATTAATGGTGCACCGTACTCTTAATTCCCTGCGGTTCACCAACAAGAGATACTATGAGGGAGGGGAACGGGCAGGCAAAGTATTGGCCTTGTGCCTTAAAAAACAAGAAATGGACAGATTTATTTCCAAAATTCATAGTATCACAAGCCCAGGGAAGGTTTTGGTGAAATCATCAGAAATAGCGGGGGAGTTTGTGGAATTTTACTCCCAACTATATCCAAAGGAGAGGTAACCTGATCATGCTTTGAAAATAAGTCAATTTTTAGACACAATTGAACTCCCAACTCTGACAGATGCACAGGTTAAACATTTGGAAAGATCATTCACAGAGGGTGAACTTAATTCAGTAATTAAATCCCTTAGTTCTGGGAAAGCCCCAGGACCTGATAGTTTTATATTTGGATTGTATAAAATCTTTATGAACAACCAGACACCAATTATTTTAAAAATTTGCAATGACGTGCATGTGATGGGGGCCATTCCTGACACTTGGGGGAAAGCCACCATTACAGTGCTTCCTAAACCAGGGAAAGCCCCTCTGGAGTGTGTGAGCTACTGCCCTATCTTCCTGTTAAATATAGATGCAAAAATGTTTGCCAAATTAATCAGAGAGAGATTGAAAGAGCTTATCCTGGAACTGGTACATTCTGACCAGACAGGGTTTATCCCAGGACATCACATACAAGACAATATTTGTCTCTTATTAAATGTGATGCAGGTTGGTCCCTCCCTTCCCTCCCAGAGTCTTATGGTGGTAGTTTCATTGGACACTGAAAAGGCTTTTGATCACCTTGATTGCCTGTTCTTAAATAAAACCTAAATTTGGGTTTGGGAGTAAATTTCGAGATTGGGTGTCTAATTTATATAGGAGTCCCAGGGATAGGGTCAAAGTGGATGTGGTGATGTCTGAAGTGTTTGACATAGAGAGAGGGACCAGGCAGGGGTGTCTGCTCTCACCTCTATTGTTTGCCCTAAGAATGGAGCCCTTTGTGGCCTGGATAAGACAATCAGAAATGTGTAAGGGGATTCAAGTGGAAGGGGTGGAAGTCCGCATTTCTTTCTATGCAGATGATACATTACTGTATGTTGATGATCCAGTGAGCTCAGTTCCCCTTTTGATGTCTCTCATACAAGAAGTTGGCACAATCTCAGGGTTTAAGGTTAATAATTCTAAGACAGAAATGCTACCCTTTGCCTTGACTGTACAAAATACCCTTCCCCAAGTAGGACTTTTTAAGTGGGCAACTTAGGGATTCCGATATTTGGGAGTCTGGATATCCAATAAACTTAAAAAATGATATAGCTCCAATTATCTTAAATTGCTCCAAGTCATTCTGGTAGACTACAATAGATGGAGAGAGCTCCCCTTATCTATCTTTGGATGGATAGAAACCATACAGATGAATGTATTACCCCACTTGCTTTTTCTTTTCTCGGCCATGCCATCGAAACCTCCCTCCTCATTTTGGAAAAGTTTGAAGTCATCTACTTCTAAATTCATCTGGAATCATAAACCACCAAGGGTTAAATGGCAAATACTACACAGGGCTAAAGATGGAGGTGGACTAGGACTCCCAAACTTCATTAAATATTATTGGGCAGCTCAACTTCAGGTGTTGGGCCCTCTGTGGTCTTGGGAGGATCAACCCTTGTGGACAGAATTGGAGAAACCGTGGTCTCCTGGGGTTCACTTGGTGGATATTATTCTGGTAGATCAGGAGGGTCTGTTGAAATACCTGGTGACTAACCCCTGGGCTCAAGTACTGAAACAGGTCTGGTCTTGGGTAACAGAAAAACTGGGTATCCGGCTGAGGCTGTCCTCCCAGACCCCCATCAGGGCTTGTGTGGACTTCCTTCCCAGTCAATTGGATCTCGGCTTTCAGAGATGGGAGAGGGTGAGCCTCTAGCACATTGGTCAGTTAAATGAAGGGGAGAATTTTAAGTATTTTCAACAGTTAGACAGGGAGTTTGGTCTCCCCCAACCCCGCTGAGATTGTTATAGATTTTTGCAAATTCTGCACTTCCTAGCCTGTAAGAATCTGAGTGCCGCAGAGTTAAATGACTTAAACCCCAATTTGGAGTTTCTTCTCCCATTGCTCTCTGGAGGGGATATGGGACTAATAGTTTCCTGAATGGTTTCAATTTCTCCTCTAGAGAGTCTGTTACTATAGGAGGCTTAGAAGATAAATGGTCCGAGGAGCTAGATTTACAGTTGAAGGACAAGGATTGGCAGCAAATTTGGTCTGAGGTTTATTTCACCTCGGCCTCTCCTTCTTGGCGTGAGTTTAGATGAAAAGTGAACATAAGATATTTTTGTACCCCGGTCATCACTATGCACTTTGAGTCTAGTGCCTCAGATTTATGCTGGAGGAGCTGTGGGGAGAGGGGAACTCACACACATATTTTTGGGGATGTCAAAAATTACAGGGGTACTGGGAAAGGATAGTTCAAGAGATGGAAAAGATATTACAGGTACAGCTCCCCAGAGGTACACAATCCTGACTGTTGTGTCTCCCCCCGCAGATCGCCTCTAAGGCCTAGAGATGTTTGGTCTTTATTCTCTTAGCTGCTGCTCAGAAATCCATTACAAAAAATGGCTAGATGAGGCTCCCCTATCCCTTGAAACTTGGTACTCCATATACATATATATATATATATATATATATATATATATATATATATATATATATATATATATATATATATATATATATATATATATATATATACACACATACAGATACAGGAAATGGAAACGCTAACAGCTCATCCATGGCTAATGATAGATAAATTTATAGCAAGGTGGTTACCATTTTTTCACTACCAAGCAGAGAAGGAAAATAAGACTGTACTGGAGCTAATGGCTGAATGCACCTAACACTGGGAAGGTCCTGTCTGAAAAGTGTGGTGACCTCTTTCCCCACCATAAATTGCTGTGGTTTGTCTCTCCCTACTTGAAAGGAGGGTATGCCTGGGGGGGGGGTTCCCCTATGGGGGGCCATGGAATGGGACAGAATCTATGTCCTAATATAAGTTAAGTGGGTTGCTGTGGTGATTCTGCCCTATCTTCCTCTCTCCCCACACCCATACCCTCATAGAAAAAAAGGCTATCATCAATCTTTACTTACAAACAAAAGGAAAAAAATTCTGTCTCCAGATGGGTTCTATTTTCTGTTCTTAGCTTCAGTTACTAGTCTTTTATTGGTCCTTTGTTCTATGTTTTTCTCATTTATTTTTTTTGTATTGGTATAGCTGTTATATTTTGTGCTTATCAGTTTATCAGTCTGGCCTGTTAACCTTCTCCTGGAATTCAGAATTTGATGAGATGGAGGTTTTATGTGTCTATAATGAATACGTATAATGGATTGTTGGAAAGGGGTGGGCCCAGTGTTTTGATTTTTAAAGTCTGTTTGTGTACTTATTTGTTTATACTATTTGGTGGCTATGTATTCTGTCTCTGTATCTTTGTGTATCTGAAAAGTAAAACAGAGTACTTCACTGGCCAAAAGAAGGATCACTGCTAACTTAGTGCCATTACTGCCATTAAGACTTTGTTTTTCATTTTTAAAGTTTGTTTTCGTTGATTTTGATGCACTTTTTTAAATTTTTCAGCACAGTACTGCATTTTCAGTAACAATGTTAAACTGGTTACTGCTTATTTGAAGGTGTAGGATCCATCGGCAGGTGTAGTTTATTTTTGCCAAAGGATATAGCATCCTCCTATAGTGGGCACAACCTGATTGCACAAATGTGCCCGTCAATAACCAGTGGGCACTGTACCCAGAACAAAAGATCACTCTAGAATGAGCTCATAGAAGTACAGTTACTACCATGACTAACAATTCAGAATACCCACATGATTTAAGGCAAGTATTTTGGTCTGAAACCATGCTAGAAACCTGTTTTGATCAGGTTTTTAGCATGGTTTTAAAACATGGTTTATAGTATAGTTTTACCATGTTACAGTGTGGACTCGAACCTTGTTTGCCATTCTTGTAATGTTACAGACTGCCGGTAATATTACAAGAACAGAAGGGTGGATCAGGCATTACAGTCAATAAGATTAAGCACAAGTACAGTATGGTTATATCATTTTGAATACAAATTTTCCAAAGAGCTCAGACAGTATGAGCAGTCTTATGCAGATTGGATGTCATGTCCAGTCTGCAGTAGCTATTAAAACATATGCAGTTTCCAGCAAACTCAGGACAGGGATTAGTGTTCTACACTATTTATGGATAATCTGATTGCTGTATATAGGCATTTGATACTAAAAGCATTTGATAAAAGTGGTATGCCCATGTATTATTAATTAAATAATTATAAATGAACTTTGGTTAATGGTATCAGAATCCAGTTAGAATGGACATCAATCAATCAGTCAGTCAATCAAAATCTTTATTTTGTCTGTCGGAACATCACTGAGGCAAGCTCATTTACAAGATGGACTTGGGGCAAAACAATTGCCAACAGGGTTAAGACATAACAGGTTGTGTGAATGTACATAACAATTACATAATAATAATAATAACAACATAATAACATATAACTATTACATGTGACAAGCTACTTGCACCAGAACATAGCAATAGGTTCAACAGGAGGTAGTGCCATTTAAATACAATTACATGGATACAGATATATGGATGTAAGGTAATGGACATATAATGATGTTGAAATTACAATTAACAATAATAGGCAAAGATTTACTGTATTGCATACCTGCAATGTGAATTGGATAACACATTGACATCTCGTGTTAAATATTTTATGGGAGTGGTGCAGTGAACTCAGTCCTCATAATCCACAGTAGGCAATATTAATTCTGCTTCAAGTTTCTATTTGATAGTAAAAGGCAAGCAAGGGTTTATCTTCAACAGTGGCTCACAAAAGAAATACGTGGTTTACTAAACTCAAAATCTGTCAACAAGTAAATTCATCCAATGCACTGCACACTCTGTCTCAGATACAGTATGTTCCTATGGCAAGCATACCAAATTTCTTAAAACTAAAATTAAATAAAATCTTTCTGAAATGTGTATTTTCATGCTACGTAGAAAGTATAACATAGGGCATGCCATACTTAGATTGAACACAACAGGATTCTTCTTCAGTACATGATATTTGCATAGAATACATACGGTATATTAATTTGTGCTAGAAGGGGAGGAGCTGGGCATTTTAACAGATCGTGCCTGAATGAGTTTCTGCAGCAGCATGCTGATTCAGTGTTTAATTGCACCTTGCTCCTGCACTGGGACCTGCAATAAGGGTAACTAAGAACTGCACCTATTCATCAGTGACTCTAAGACGGCAAAAAACGGTTAACTTCAGTCATCAGATCACAGTTTGCTCTTTTCATCTATTCCCCTGTGCCTGTTTCAACTAGTGGTAAACAGTTGGTGTAGGGAGCTTGGTGGCTATCTATTGGTTATTGGGTGAGAAGGGGAGGAGCTGGGTACTTCAAAAGATCATGCCTGAGTGAGTTTCTGCAGCAGTGTTTTGATTCAACCTTTCAACTGTCTCCTGCTCCTACACTGGGACTTGCAATAAGCGTAACTAAGAACTGTGCCTATTTATCAGTGACTGTGCATGCTCTATAAGACTGCAAGAAACTGTTAACTCCAGTCATCAGATCCCAGTTTGCTCTTTTCATCTGTTCTCCTTTGCCCATTTAAATTGCTGATAAATTGCTGGTGTAGGGAGCTTGGCAGTCAGCCATTGGTTATTGGACTAGAAGTGGAGGAGCTGGGCACTTCATATGATTGTGCCTGAGTGAGGCACGAGTGCTACTCGGAAGTAATATTTTTATTATTTCTTACTTTGATCAATATAATGCTTATTCTTGCATTTTAGTGACTTTTTAACTCATAGCTAGCATTGTGTTTAGGGTTGTCAACTATAGTTATATTTTACCTGGTTTTAGCATTAATAACTGTTACAATTGTTTAGTATAGTCACACAGAATCATACTCTACAATGAAGCTTTCTCATTTAGGTTTGTGTTGTATTTTATTAGGTTTTGTTTTTTTAGACTTGGGGGTGTCTTATTTGTTAGACACTTATGATAGGTTTATTGAATTGGACAGACAGCACAGAGAGTTCTTTTATTCAAATCTTATACAAAACTCAACAAAAGTAATTGCAGACAATGTTAAATACTTTGGAATGTTAATGTTTAGATCATTATATCAATCAATCAATCAATCAAATCTTTATTCAGGCGATCATCATTGAGCAAGGCTCATTTACAAGATGGACCTGATAGGTCAAGGTTCAAGTTGATGCACAGCAATTACATAACATACTTATGAGACAGTTATACATACAGAAAAAAGAAAATGTTATTTATAACACAATAATATACAGAGAATTCACATGTTAAAAGCTTGGCAAGAAAGTTAAACTAACATCTACAATATGTACAGTACATATATATCACAATGAGGGCCATGACAGTCACTCACATAATGAGTACAAGGATGGTGAAGGGAATATTGGGTGCCATATACTGGCGGTGTATGGCTGGAAGGAATATGCCATATGTGATTGGAATATGGTTTTGTGGGATGACTATTCTATCTCTAGTGGTAACAACTGCATTTCTCTGTGAATAAGGCTGTACAGTGCTGCTTGAAGGATGTAAATGGAATGATAATGGACAGTTTTAGGGATTTTTGTAGTGTGTTCCATGCTATGGCTAGAGAATAGCTGATTGCTGCCCTCCTATTTTGGTGTTGACTTTGGGCAATTTGAGCAGGATGATATTGTTGCTTCTTAGGGCATAGGAGCTGGGAATGGTCAGGTTGAAGCAGTCAGGATATAGCTTGGAAGTTTTTGATAAAGCTCTGTAGATCCATAGAGCTGCATTTCTGCTCCTCCTGACATGAAGGAAACCCATCCAATTGCATCATAGAGAACAATGGTGAGCATTATATGGCAGGTCTGTAATGAACCTTATTTCTCTATGGTATAAGGTATCCAACTTTTGAAGGTAGAGGGTGGGGCAGTGACTATAGAGGAAGTCTGCGTAGTCAATGACTGTTAGAAAGATGGCCTGGACTAATCTCATCTTTGAAGCTCTATTAAGGAAGGGTTTTAATCTGTAGAGGAGGCCAAGCCTTAGGCAAAGCTTTTTCAGCAGTTGTTCTAGATGCTGAGTAAAGTCAAGTCTGTTGTCAATCCACACACCTAGGTATTTGAAATTTTCAACATACTCCAGAGTTTCTCCAAGTATAGTGCATAGCTGGGGGAGACTGATTGAAGAGGATGTGTTGGGGGAGTTTTGGGTTGTGAACATCATTGCTTTGGTTTTCTTTGCATTTAGCAGAAACTTTTTCGTGAGAAGCTGATGTTGTAACAGGAAGAATTCTGCTTGTAGGATTTCATGAGCAACTTTAGGTGAAGAGTTGCTGACATACAGTACAGTGTCATCAGTAAAGAGATGTACTGAGGACTTGGTAAGGGTTGAATCAATTTTATTTATATAAATGGCAAAAAGGATAGGACCCAGAATAGAGCCTTGGGGGACTCCTCTTGACAGTGGTCTTAATGGAGAGAGGTCATCTTCAGCTTTTACCTGCTGTGATCTACCGGAGAGGTAGCATCTGAACCACTTAAGGGAGGATGGATCTGACCTTGGGAATTATCTGAACCCTGTGCTGCAATGTATACCCATTTCCATTTCTTTCTTATCTTTAGTATTATATTTTATGCTATGTTTATCTGGAGATATTGAGACCAATCTCTGCCTTTGTTTTTTTTTCTTTCTATTATTTATTTTTCCTCCTGGGAGCCCTGGCAGGTGGCTGTGGTCCCCCTCACAGAAGAAATCACTCTCTGGTCACCCGCACCTCTGGTTTGCCAACTTCTGGAAATTCCACCACAGATTACCTCCCATGGTGTGGCCAGGGAGGAGGGCGCAGGCCTCCCTGCCCTGAGACCCAATCCAAACACCAGGGCCAGCTCTCAGAGACATGGGACCATCACAGAACCTGTCAGGCTCCATTTTCTTGTTTTTCTCCTGTCTTCTCCTTCCTTACTGATGTGAAGATCTTGGTACATACCACCTGACTCATACTGCCCCCCAGCCACCACCAGAGGGCAGTCAATGAGTGGGACAACACGTCTTCTTCCCCCTGAGAGAGGAGAGCAGTTCTCCGGATGCTCGATCCTCTATTCCCCCTACTGACCCCTGGTGGCCCGGGCTTGTTCCTGAACCTGGATTGCTGGCATGGTGCGAGGTGTAGTGACCAGCGCCTCAACCTCCAGTGCCACCGGGGTGGCTTCTGGGCCTTTTGTTTAACTTAAACTCTCCTAACAATAACATTTGGCATACTGAGTGATTGAACTTTGCACATCTTAAAGTGTGGAGCATTAAATCTAAAAAACAAGAAACTGAATCCCTGTTGGAATACCATCTCCCAGATATATTATGTTTAGGTAAGGGTAAGGTAAGGTAAAATTTATTTATGTAAGGCACCCTTCCTAAGTTCAGGGCACCTTTACAAAATTTCAACATACAATATTAAAATCCACAACAATTAAAACACTTTATGCATAGCAGAATTTACATTTCTGAAATTGCTTGTTTAAATAGAAAGGTTTTAAGATCTTTTTTTAAACCCTTCTACAGTCAGGTTATTTCGTATCTGGAAAGGTAGAGAATTCCACAGGGTAGATGCCATAAAGGCAAAAGTTCTTCCACCAGATGTTTTCAGGGTTACCCTGGGAATCTTTAGCAATCCCTCATCAGAGGAATGGAAGGAGCGGGAGGGACAGTAAGAAGTCAGGAGTTCTTTCAGGTAGTGGGGTCCCAACCCATGTAGGGCCTTATAGGTCAGCAATGTGACCTTGAAAGTGACCCTCCACTGTACAGGCAACCAGTCTAATTCTCGCAGCACAGGTGTTATATGGTTGGATCTTGGGCTTCCAGTCAACAACCTAGCTGCCGCATTTTGCACCAGCTGCAAGCAGTGGATATCCACTGCCAGCAGCCCTAGATAAAGGGCATTGCAGTAATCAAGATGACTGGCAACTAAGGCATGGACCAGGGTGGGAAGATCCTCAGGTGGAACCAAGCGTTTCACCCGTGCTATATTCCTTAGATGGAAAAAGGATGATTTGACTATGGCTGACACCTGTGCCCTCAGGGTGAAGCCCTCGTCAAACATAACACCGAGGTTATGCACCTGGCCAGATGCCATAAGCGGGGTCTCCCCCAGAAATAAACCTGAGGATTTCCCCGCCCATGAACTTAACATCCTCACCCCCGGCTCCACTACCAATACCTCTGTTTTTCCTGGGTTCAACTTTATCCAGTTGGTACTCATCTAGTTCTGTATCTCCAGCAGCCAGTTGTTAAACACTGTGCTTGAATCGGACTCCTACTCGGACACAAAAGACATGTAGAGCTGAGAGTCATCAGCATAGCAATGAAAACTCAACCCATACTGTCTTATAATGTCCCCTAATGGGAGCATATACACCGTAAATAACATGGGGGACAACACTGAACCCTGTGGCATCCCACAGTGCAGGTAGTGAAAGGCCAAGGAATAAATCCCCAACACTACTCTGAGTTCTACCCTGCAGGAAAGATTGAAACCAACTGTAGACCACCCCTCCTTAGTCCACAGAGAATCCACAGGTGTTCGAGCAACACCCCATGATCTACGGTGTCTAATGCTGCTGAGAGATCAAGGAGAACCAAGATGGAGTGAGCTCTCTAATCTCTCACCATCAGATCATTCAGAACCCATACAAGAGCCGTCTCATTGCTATGCCATTTCTTGAAGCCAGACTGGAGAGGGTCATAGATACTGTGGCTGGTTAAATGATCCTCCAGCTGCAAAGTGACCACCCTCTCGATAACCTTCCCCAAAAAGTGGAGGTTTGAGACCAGTCTGTAGTTTCTTGGCAGTCGGGATCAAGTGAGGGCTTTTTCAAAAGGGGGTGCACCACTGCCTCCATTAAGGGATCTGGAAAGATCCCTCTCTCCAATGATACCACCACTATCCCAGTAAGGACTGGGCCAATAACCTCTACACACCACACCAATAGGTGAGTAGGGCCCAGATCCAAACTACAGTAAGTTGGACACAAAGTCTGGATAATCCTCACTATATCCATGACTGCAGGCTGACTAAAGGTGAACCAATTCAATTGGGCATTAGTGCCAATTGGTTGATCAGTGCAAGACCCAATGGGGAGGAGCTGGCTGATCTCATCCCGGATGGTGGACACCTTATCAGCGAAGAACATCGCAAACTCCTCACATTGTAACTGTGACAAAGGTAGACCAGCTTGAAGACAGGCTGCATTGCACAGTCTGTCCACAGTTCGGAAGAGCTGGGTCGGTCTATTCCTCACTGTAGCAATTTCCCTGGACAGGAACTCTGCCTTCTTATGGGAAATTGCTAACTGATAGATGTTATAATGATCCAGCAGTCTAAGCTTATCCATCTCCAGGTGAGTTTTCCGACAGCGTCTCTCCAATGTTCGACCCTGTCTCTTCAACCCACGGATCTCCCTGGTAAACCATAGATCCCCAGGTGAAGAGTACAGGGGTGAAAATGGGATGAAGCAATGACATCCAGGGCCCCCACAACTGCCTATTATAGGCTAGCACTAGGGGCCCTTGGTCAGTGCTATCCATTGGCAATCCCAAGAAGTCCAGCTCCGTCATTAGGCCTTCTGAGGTAACCCCTCGCAAAGGATGGATCTGTACTATCTCCTTAGGGGCAGGCCTCTTTCGGGGGGCCATGAAACTGAACCTCATGGCATGATGGTCAAATCAACTGATAGGCTCCACCTCCACATTGGAGACTTCCATCCCCAGATGGAATATCAAGTCCAATGAGTGTCCCCCCTCGTAAGTTGCAGAGGTAACAACCCATGTCAGGCCCAATGAATCCATCAATTGGAGGAGGTTTTGTCCAAAAAGCACGAGTTCATTGTTGACCCAGGCATTGAAGTCCCCCAGAATTAACCATCGGGAGGACTCCAATACCTTCTCGACGATGAAGTCCACAACCTCCCTCAGGAATTCCCTCCCATCACCTGGTGGACAGTACATGAGAAGGATCCTGAAACCTGCACCTGCACCCACAATACACTCAAAGGAATTGGTACATCTAACTGGCACCTCCCTATGTTCCAGTTCCTGTCTAAAACAGACTGCAACTCCCCCGCCCCTATGGTCCACTGTCAGGTGGTGAATCACCGAGAACCCTGTCAGAACCCGGAACCCAAAATAGGGCTTGCATTTTCATCTAGCCAGGTCTCAGTGATTCAAGCCAGGTCAACAGATGCAACAAGATCTGCCACCACTGGTGTCTTATTTCTGATAGACCTAGCATTGCTTAACACCACCAGAAAGGGACGAGATTCCAAGGATGACTCCACCTCCTGCCTGACCAAGTCAGTGCCCTTGGGTATGGGTACAAGGCAAGGTAAACCTTGTTCCTGTATCCATTTAGCCCCAGGGCATCTCCTGGTTCTGACTGCCTCTTTCCGCCCACCCCTTTCCCATCCCCCACAAGAGTTCCAGGATCTCCTGTTCCTTACACTCCTTTGTCTCGCAATGCCGAAAACTCAGCAATTTTTATAAACTTCCAAAGGAAGTGAAGGATATTCAAATGGATGGAGATCTGTTAGTCTTGAGAGGGAGTACTGCCTGACTGTGTTCTTACCACTCCAGCACATATTTCAGACTCTAAAATAATGCTATGTTTACTAAAAAACCCACACAATCAACACTTTCTCTACTTTATATTAAAAATCAAATTATTAACCCCAATACACCCACCCTCTTTAATAATAACCCCCTCCCCCCAAATAATAATAATTAGCTCAAAAGACCTAATACCAATGGAACATCTATACACAAATCTCTTCAGAGATGTATTATTCAGCAATTTTTAAGAGTCTGTTTAGAAAAATGCAGCACCTCTCACATGAATGTATTTGTTCCAACAAATTTGAACTCCAACACTATCTCTCACATAGTGGTGGAGAACTAAAAAATAACTAGAACTGATAACTAAAAATAAAAGAAAAGGAAAACTCTGTTTCATGACCTCGATGCAGCACCTCTCACATGCATGCAAATCCAACAGGATCACCAGTATATCAAAGAAACATGAAATAGTGCTGTAGTATATCCCCAACACCACCTCTCACATGGTGGGAGACCCTTCATAAATTAATCCACAAGTTAGTCCATAACTGTCTGAAGAAATAAAACAGCGTGCACAGCACTCTCACCACCCATATATCCAGGACAAAGCTGGGAGGGAGAGCAAGTCAGTTTCTCCAACGATACTGATTACATCCAAACAGAAGGTTTAGGTAGCATCCAACACAGTCCTCACAACAGCAAGTCCACACAGTTTGACTAGATCTTTATCCTTTCCAAACACTCCAGGGAAAACTCAGGACAGGCAGATCACTCAAGGAGTGCAATAAAGGGTGATCAGATAGACTCCTTCCCCTGCACCACCAGAAGCCAAAAGCCTCCCAATCAGCCCGTGACCTATGGCTACAGATGCCTCAGTGATGCAGCTCCATGGATGACCCCCAAGGCAGCTTAGGAGAAGCCTCAATTTCCCTCTGGCTCCTCAGAGACCAAACAAGGTGACTCCTGTCTGATCGAGGACAGAAACGGTGGCTGCAGCTCCCGAGGGCACAAGGCAGGTCCCCACCCAGCACTACTCGCCTGCAATGAGCCCCGGTGGAGCCTGCTAATCCAACCACACTTCTTCCATTTCTTCTAGTTAGATCATAAAACCATAAGTCCTGGTAAAGGCAGTGAGGGTTCACCACACCAGTCTTGAACAGGCTGCAATCAATCCCCCGATCTTCCGGCTCCAATCACACAACACTAGACAAAGCTATACAGCCCTTGGTGTTCAGCAAATGTCCAAGAATAATAGGGACAATGAAAAAGACTGCAAATTAAACTTTTAACAATAACTATCAAACTTTAGTAAAAGAAACAAATAAAATAAATAAACTCCAAACCCAAAAAAACAAACAAAAAACAACGAAGACAAACAATAACTCCTAAACAGCCCTCAACAGCTCTCAATGGCTGACCCAGCATGGCCACCATCTTAGTGGTTTAACTGAGTCCTTGTTGAAACCTTGGATTGATAACAAATTTTATTCAGTTGGGGGCTATAAAATGCTTCGTAGACATCGGGTGGAGAAAACAAAAGGGGGTGGAATGCTTGTTTACTTCAGGGATGGATTGAATACCACTGAGTGAAGATCTACCCATAACTTAAATACTGAATGTGAATGGTTATTCTTTCAGTTAGTTTTAGGGGGATGTCACAAGTTAAAAATATGTATGGTTTATAACCCCCCAAAGATGGGTATTAGGGGCTTAAAGGATGTTTTAGAATTTCTCAGCCTAGTTCACAGAGGTGGGGGCTTACTGATTTTGGGAGACTTTAATAATAATTGGGCACCAGAACATGAACCTGAGATTGAATTCCTCATTGCAAATGCCAGCTTGGGCCAGCTAATAACTTCTTACACTTGGATGATTTTGGCCAGTAAAAAACATATCACATTAGACTGGGTCCTAACCAATAACCCCACCAGGGTACTGCCCTGTGGTACACTTTCTGATGTGGTGAGTGGTCACCTGGCAATCTTTTGCTCCTGGAAAGGTAAAAGAAGTAAGCTACCACTAAGATTTATCACTCATGAAATTTACCACAACCATACATGAGAGTTTGTTAAAGGAATTGAATAAGATTGACTGGTCTTTACTTGATGTAATTTCTGATGTTGATATAGCCGCTGATTATTTTTCCACCTCCTTATTGAAATTACAGGACACATCCCCCCCACCAAAAAAAAAGGGGTTAGAGGGGTTGTTCATAAATGGATTACCCCAACCTGTTCCATGTGATGAAAACTAGAGATGCTGCCTGGGATCAATTAAAAAAAAACACAGTGATAATGATTTCAACAATTATAGAAAGTTAAGGAACATTTGTAGAATTAAGTTAAGGTAAAGGAAATCAGATTTTCATTTAGATAAATGACAGACTGAGTTAAAATATCCAAAAAACATCTGGACAGCTATTAAGACCCTTATAGACCCAGTCACTGGGAAACAGACTGATTCATTTAACATAAATGGTAATATAATGACTGATTCTATTGAATAAGTGAGGCTTTTCTTAATAAGTTTGCTGACTGTGTACTACTGCTAGCACTCTGCCACCCAAAAATAAGATGCCATTCCTTCTGTGAGCTAGCCTGGCAATATATATAGCAATCAGCAGGATATTCCAGGAAAATACATTGTAAAAATGTATAAAAGGAATACCACATTGAAACCGCCTCTCAGCAGATCTGCATTGTGGAAATTCATCAGAAATAATTGGTAAAACCATCCCAAAAGCACTCCACAACCATATCGGCTCTGACCAGAGTATGTTCATATTAGACACAGGTACAATAACATGTCATATAGCTCTACAGAGACACTGTACAAAAGATATATGCAATCTCATTTTTGCTGCATATAAAATTCATTATTTTTAAGGTTAATTGCTGCTCATATATATTTACCCCTGAGCAAAGTGTTCAATCTTTCTCTTATTACTGGACAATTCCCTAGTCAGTGGAAACATCAAATAATTAAGCCGATTTTCAAGGGTGGAGTTTTAGAGGTCTTCAATAGCTATTGATCAATATCTTTATTACCATCTTTAGGCAAACTTTTAGAAAAATTGTTATTGAACAACTTTCTGAGTTCCTTAGTTTCGCTGATCTTTGGTCTCCCGAGCAGCATGGTTTTCATAAAAACCATGGCACATGGACAGCCTTGGCCAGGTTCATGGACCACTTCAGTGGAACTATGGAGAGAGGTAGGCTCACTGGTGCTGTGTTTGTGGACCTGTCCAAGGCCTTTGATCTGGTTAATCATTGCCTGCTGCTCTGGTGGCTGAGGAACATCAGACTGACAGACTCACCTTGTAATTGATTTGACATCTACCTGACTAAATGTCCACTGCGGGTCAGTTACCAGGGTGTACTGTCTGGCTGCAGAGCCATGGAATTGGGGGGGGGCGCCAAGGACCTATCCTGGTGCCCCTCCTATTCTCTCTGCTTGTCAATGAGCTGCTTCTAGTTCTTGAGAGAACAAATATATTAATGTATGCCAATTATATAATCCTTTATTGTAGCTCCTCCTCAATGGAAACTATAAATTCAGAACTAAATACTGATTTCCAGACCCTGAATAATTGGCTTTGAACACATCATTTGCTCTTGAATAGCAAAAAAAAAACAAAAAAAAAACAAGAGCATAATGTTTGAATCTAAGCAAAGATTGGCCAAGAGCTTGCCTCTTGTAGTTTAGGACACTCATGGGGTTTAGCTTGAGCAAGTCTCCCAGTTTAAATATTTGGGGATAGTACTGGACCCTTGCCTTACTTATTCCCTTCATATAAAATTGATTAGTCAGCAAATCAGTCAGAGACTGGGTGCCCTTTTCAAGTTGCAGAATCTCCTGACTGAACAAGCTAGACTTGCATTTTCAAATAATGTTCTCTTATCTATGATTAATTACTGTATAGCAGGTATATTTCTTGTCCTGATTATTTTTGCTATTTTCACTATTGGAAAGTTTAAGCAAAAATAATCGGATCATGATAATTACTAGACAGCAGCTAAGGTACAATGTATGGTGGGCAAATGATCCTGGGATGCTCAGAAATCACAGACCTGTCACCACGTAAATTCCCACAGCATGATCTCTTCTCAGTCTCCGAAAGTTATACACTGAAGTCCCACAAACTGCCACTGCTGATTCCCAGAGACTCCACTTCATTCAACTGATTCTTCTGGGTGTCAAATGAAACAAAACCAGATTTGGCACATGCCCTCATAAATCTCGGCTCCAAAAACCAACTGGCATTGTGTCCACTGATTAAACAGGTGGAATTAACAGAAATAACAGAAACACACTGCAGTACTAAAATACAGTACTAGTCCTCTATTACTAAAAATAAAAACGATTGTGATAGTAAAAACTGCATTAGTGCTAATTCAAACAGATGCGAACATGTGTTGCAGGTAGAATACCACAAATTCTATGGGATGCAAATTCAACCTGCTAGACAGTATAATTCATTTTTATTTTCTGGATTAACAAATACTGATATGTCTTTGCTTACAACTTCTTTTCATGCTGTCTGTAGGTTTGCTTTAAAATTACCACATCATTGCTCCTTATATCATTTGACAGGTTGAGTACCCCCTAATTTTAGTTGTTTATATAACTTAAATTGTTTGAGTAATAATGTTTTAAGGTTAGGGGTTGATTCCCTTTTATTTTCTATGTATAATTTTAAGATAGTTGATAGGGCCCTTCACTCTAATGATCCACCTAAACTGATTGTCCCAAAAACAAGTACAAAAATGGGTATGCATGCTTACTTACTGTATAAGTGCAGCAGCAAATTGGAATACCCTACCAGTATCCTTACAACACGGCCTTGGAAATGAGAATTTTAAAAAGCAACTTAGGAAATATTATCTTAGCCCATTAACATGTGAGGTTTACCACTGACTATGTTGTTGCATTTGTTTTAATTGTATAATGTTTCTGTTATAATTGTTATTGTTATGCGTAACATCTTGACTGTAATACATGGTCCTGGATCATGTATGAAAAAGGGCCTTGGCTTTGGCTCATTACGCTTACCTGGTTAACAAAAGTTTAAATAAATAAAATAAAATTGTTTGTTGTTGGAACCGTCACAACAGAGACTAGACCACATTTTTTAAAAATCATAAAATGAATGCAACTCCTAGTTATGCCAATATCAGGAGCTGCCTGGTTTGTCACAACTGCATTTTATTTTCAACTACTGGAGTTATCTGCAGCACTTCAAGCAGTTTTATGGGACTTCTTATCCAATTGTGGTTACAAAGTGGCTAGGCATAGATACAAATGCTAGACCAGGTTGTACATGGTCCAGCAACTGTGCCCATGCATAACTAAATCATAATTTTGCAAACTGGATATTTGAAAACTGTTCTTAACTATGTCCTAGCTTTGAAAATTGGACAGAAAGTATAGGCAATGTGCTATTATGTCCACATTCATACAGTAAATTATATCTGGACACAGGCTTTAAAAATCACTCCTAGATGTTTGACTTATTACAAGATGACATAGAAACATAGACCTTAACAGCAGATGACAAGGACCGCTTGGCCAACCTGGTCTGCCCATTTCCCTACCTAGAGGGTAAGCTGCTGATCCTATTTAACCAATAGCCTATTTCTTCCTACCCCCCCACAAAAATTGCCTTATGTCTGTCCAATGCATTCTTGAATTCTCCCACAGTTTTAGACCCCACAATCTCCTCACCACTCTCTCTTTGAAAAAATACTTCCTCACATTGCCCCTGAGCTGTCCCCCCTCTATCTTCAAAGTGTGTCCCCTTGTTCTTGCACATCTCTTTTTCTGAAAGATGCTACCCTCTTGGACTTTGTTGATTCCACTGAGGTACTTAAACATTTCTATCATGTCCCCTCTCTCCCTCCTTTTCTCAAGTGTGTACATATTAAGCTCCTTTAGTGTCTCCTCATATGGCTTCTCTTGCAGACATTGCACCATTTTAGTCGCCCTCCTCTGAACTGCCTCCATCCTGTCTATGTCCTTGCAGAGATGGGGTCTCCAGAACTGGACACAGTACTCCAGATGGGGTCTCACCAACTGTCTGTACAGAAGGATAACAGCTTCCTGTTTTCTGCTGGTGATGCCTCTCCCTATACATCCCAGTACCCCCCAGACCTCCCTACCGCCTTCTCACATTGCTTGCCAACCTTAAGGTCATCTGATATTATTACCCCCAGGTCCCTTTCCATTTTTGTTGTTGCTACTACCTCCCCCCCATTGTGTAATCTTCCCCTGGGTTTTTGTTTCCCAGGTGCATTACTCTGCACTTCTTTGCATTGAATCCAAGCTGCCATACTTCTGACCATTCTTCCAACCTTGCCAAGTCCCTTCTTATCTTTCCATGCCTCCTTGTGTATCAACCCTGTTGCAGATCTTTGTGTCATCTGCAAAGAGGCATACTTTTCCTTCCAGTCCCTCAGCAATGTCACTTATAAAGGCATTAAAAAGGACTGGACCCAGTACTAAACCCTGCGGTACCCCACTAGTAACCCCTCTTTCTTTAGAGTGGACTCCATTTACAATTACCTTCTGTGTCCTGTTGTTCAGCCAATCTTTCACCCCGGCTACCACCCTTGGACCCACTCCCAAGCTGGTTAATTTGACTACTAATCTTTTGTGTGGGACTATGTCAAATGCCTTGCTAAAGTCTAGGTAGGCCATGTCCACAGCCCCTCCCTGGTCTATTACTTTGGTCACCCAGTCAAAGAAATCAATTAGATTAATCTGACATGACTTCCTGCTGTAAACCCATGCTGCCTTGTGTCCTGTGCCCCACTGGTCTCTAGGTACTCAACAATTCTTTCCTTCAGAAGTATTTCCATCACTTTCCCTATGACAGAGGTCAAACTGACAGGTCTGTAGTTTCCTGCCTCTGTCTTGGTCCCACTTTTGTGAAGGGGAATCACATCAGCCTTCTTCCAGTCCTCAGGTACCACACCATCCTCCCATATTTCTTAAAAAGGGTAGTCAGTGGTGTCGCTAGTTCTCTGCTTAATTCTTTTAGAATTCTGAGGTGAATTCCATCTGGCCCCATTGCTTTGTCTACCTTCAGTTTTAGGAGTTCTTTCAGAATCCTTTCTTCTGTGAAAGGACTGGGATCAACTTCCCTCTCCAGAGTGTTTCTGTTAATTGGATTAGGCACCTCCCTTACTTCCTCTTTTGTGAATACTGAACAGAAGTATTCATTCAGTATCCCTGCTTTTTCACTGTCACTCTCTGCCCACCCACCATCCATTCTATTTAGCCTCACTATCCCTTCCTTTGTCTTTCTATGCTCCCTGATATACCTATAAAAGGTTTTATCCCCCTTCTTAACCAAGTTGGCTATCTTTTCCTGTTTGTGCCTTTGCTATTCTGACTACCCTCCCTTCTTACTTCTGCCTTAACTGGTATGCTGACTATTATTATTATCAGTGGCTGTGGAATGCAGATGGAGGGGAGTGCCTTATTTTATTGTTATGTAATTCAGTATTAGACAACCAAATTACATTATATACTAAGTAGCAATATGACTTGAGGCTCACATATTTAGGTTATTTATACAATCATTCACAAATACATATATGCCTGTAAACATACACTACAAAGATCATTATACCAAGTCTTTTGGGAACTATTTTCTTAATTTGATCTCGATCACAATCTGTGCAAACTTTAGTGCCCATTTCTGGGAGTACATTCTCAGGTAATGGATAATTTGACTTGATATTAACAAATAGTCTGGATGATTTGACCATAATAATGATTGAATTCCTGATTATTTGATCGGAAAAATTAATTTAGGCTAAAATTGTCATTATCTAGATTATCCAGTGAATGCAATGAACTGTAAATCTTTAGAATTTGCTAGACTTTTCCTTGCATATGTTAGATATGGTATATACAGGTTGAATGGTGATTCAAATCAGACAGTAAACAGCCTGTTAAAAAGTACCACATACAACCAATTTTTGTTGTTGTTACATCTTTTGGACTACAGATGTAAGTCCCAGTATATCTAAATATATTTAGAGATTTCACAGGAAATCCTCTTTCATTCAAATACTATTCGTTGTGCTACTGTAAATCCAGCTGTATCTAGAGATTTACTGGGATATGTCTCTGGCTACCACTGCAGTGCTACCACATTTCTTTCCAATATGGAGAATTTAGCATGCATTCTTTTTACAGTACTTACCATGACAATTAGTTATACTGTACATGTAGGAACCCTTACTGGTCTCCAGGATAGTAGATAAGGGTATAGAGAAAGTCACAAATGACAACCAAATGGATATGAATAAGAGTATTCTAACTGGTGGTGTGTTTATCGATCATTCCCAGGCCTCTGACACCATAGCTTGTTCTCATATGGTATGGAGTACCTTCAGCTATGGGTTTTCAGTATTAATTGTGAACTGGGTAAAAAAATACTATCTGTCCCAAGGGAGGCAGGTAGAGTCTGTATATGTTAAAAATTGTTCTTCAATGTAGATTTCAGAAGGTGTTCATAAAGTGTCAGCCTTGGAGCAACTCCTATCCTCCCTCTACATGATGATATGAGGAACCATTTAGGAGGGGCAAAAGACCTTATGCATGCATATGATGTCATTTTTATTGCTCTGGCAGAAACACATTTAAAGTACAGGACTCACTACAGTTAGGATTTAACAAATTACTGGAGTACTTGTCTGAAAATGTCTGGGTATTAAATGAAACATAAAATCACAAATCATTCTGTTAAACCCTGAGGGTAAGCTCAGGAGAGTAATGGATCAGCTATTCATCACTGCCCTGGGGAGTGAATGCCTGGAGTTATAGTAGTCCCCAGTTACAAAAATTTAGGGATATAACTAGATTCCAATTTAAAGTGGGATAAGCACATCAGTGAGTTATTGAAAAAGATAGAGGGAGACTACTGGTACTAGATGATAACCTTAAAATCTGTAATACAATGATTATGCCACTTACAGATTATGATAACTTAGTATATGATGTTGCCCCCTCTTCTTGTTTACTGTAAATATATTGGATGTAATGCTACATAAAATGGCTAGGTTGGTTTTGGATACCCCTGTGATACACCAGTGTGAGCTGTTAAAACATCTTAACAGGCTATGCTGTTCATCCTCACCAGAAGCATTAGGGAGCTAAGAGATACAACTTTCTCTTTTTTTGATATAGCTGTAGTCATTTCTCCTATGTTTGCTACTCGCTTGCTACTGCTTTTCCTTTGCTACTCCCTACTAACAGTGAATGTTGCATTTAATGAAAACTTCCAGAGGAATGTTCCTATTTTTACAATGGAAGAGAATATGCCCATAGCTCTACTAGCTCTACAAGTGGCTTCCTTGCTGAGTCAGCCTTATCAGTCCATAGCAAGATTTATAAAATCTTTGAGCCTCAAGACTGTTTTTTCACTGTTGTGCTTTTCTTTGGCAAGAAACCTATATGTGCAATGAACATCTGCTTAAGATAAGTAGGGACGCACCATATATAAACTGATATTTTGAGCCATTATTTAGCAAGATTTCAACAGATTTAATTCACATTTAACAGACGTTAATCATATAATTTATCTGCTGTCTGTTTAAAGAAACTATATATGTACATTTGTACTGATTTTTAAGTACCCCTGATACTTTATTGATTTGTTTAGGGATTCTTTCTGGAATTCGTTACTCAGAGGCTCTTCTCTAACTAAACTATGAGAACCAGGAGAAATAAGATAGTTATTGTGCCTTCTCTTTCCCCTAATGAAAGGTTAGCAGAAACTAAGAGCCCAAAAAGAAATAACACTGCACTACAAACAAAATCTGATCCAATTGATTCTCTAATTATGATGGAGTCAAATAATCCAAAACTTAATAAGAATAAAAAAGGAAAATAAGAGCCATAATGGGGAAAAAGTTAACGCTGATAATGCCAGTCACTTATAGCAAAACATTTTTAAAAAGTACAAGTATAAACAAAAGGGATAAATTGTGATGCTATCTTAACTTCTACCCCTTTGGCACTAAACAAGGCTAATGATGGCTCCAATAATAAAATAAAACATAATTATGAAAAAGGTCTAGAAGAAATATAGAAACATAGAATTTGATGGCTGATAAGGATGTCTTGGTCCATGCAGTCTGCCCATTTCTCCCTACCTAAGCTATTACATCAGACCAAGCCTGATCTACAGTTCTTTCTCCCTCCCCCTTCCTTTCCACTATGTCTCCTTTCTGCTTATCCCATGCATTCTTGAACCCCACCACTGTTTTTGGCCCCACCACCTCTGCTGGAAGGCTGTTCCAGAAATCCAACACTTTCTATGAAGAAGAACTTCCTCAAATCTCTCCTGAATCTACACCCTCCAGCTTCACAGCTTTTCCCCTTGTTCTTGAAAACATTTTCTTCTGAAAAATACTCCCCCTCTGTACTTATTTACCCCAGTGAAGTATTTAAAGGCCTCTATCACATTTCCCCTCTCCCCCCTCTGTTCTAGGGTGTACATATTGAGGCCCTTAATCTCTCTTCATAGGGATTTTGATGCAGACGTTGCACCATTTTAGTTGCCCTTCTCTGGATTGCCTCCACTCTGTCTATGTCCTTCCAGAGAAGTGGTCTCCAGAACTGGACACAATACTCTAGGTAGAGTCTTACTAGCTATCTATACAAAGGCAACATCACCTCCCTCTTTCTGCTGGTGATACCCCTCCCTATGTGCTCCAGCACCCCACTTGCCCTTCCTACTGCCTTGTCACCACTGCCTGGTCACTTTTAAGTCATCTGATATGATTAGCCCCAGGTCTCTTTCCTGCTTGGTGGTCATCAATACCACTCCACTCATTTTGTACTCCACCCCAGGGTTTCTGTTCCCTACATGCATTATACTGCACTTTTTCACATTGAAACCCAGCTGCCACACATTTGACAGCTTCTGTAGCTTTCTGAGGTCTCTGCTGGTCCTTTCTAACCCCCTAGAGTGTCCACCCTATTGCAGAATTTGCTGCTATCTGCAAAGAGACAAACCGTCCCTTCTAGCTCCTCTGCAATTTTACTTATGAAAACATTAAAGAGGACCTGTCCCAACACTGATCACTAAAGCACCCAAATTACCACCATCCTCTGTTGCCTTACCACTAACCAATTACTTATCCAGTTTACCACCTATGGACCCACTCCTAAGCAACCTAGCTTGCTTACTTGTCTCCTGTGTGGAACAGTGTTAAACACCTTACTGAAATCTAGGTAGGCCATGTCCACTACTCCACCCTAATCAAGTTTCCTTATCACCCAGTCAAAAAAATCTATTAAAATGATCTAACTTGATCTCTCCCCATGAATGTGTGTTGCCTCAGGGTTTGTAACCCAATGGATTCATGATATTCCACAATCCTTTCCTTCAGCAGTGATTCCATGAATTTTCCCACCACTGACATCAGGCTGACTGGTCTATAATTGCCAGCTTCTTCCCTGCTACAATTTTTGTGTATTGGAACTACATCTGCCCTCCTCCAGTCCTCCAGAACAACTCCTGTTTCCTGTGAGCTGTTAAATAGAACTGTCAGAGGGGCAGCCAGTATTTCCCTGAGCTCTCTCAATACCTTTAAATGCACCTCATCTGGCCCCATTGCTTTGTTCACCTTCAGATTAACAAGTCTCTTCAGGACTCTCTCCTCCAGAAAAGGACTAGTGTCCACCTCCCTTCCTCAAAGCTTTTGTTATGTTTTCATGGCCCCTTCCCTTCTCCTTCCTCTGTGAACACTGAACAACATCACTGTATTTGTTCAGGACATCTGCCTTTTCCTGATACCCCTCTGCACAGTCCCCCCCTTTCCTTTTAAACTTGCAATCCCACCCCTGATCTTCCTCTTTTCACTTAAATATATAAAAAAAAATATTGTCCCCTTTCATTACCTCCTGGGCTATTTTCTCTTCACTTTGCCCCTTTGCACTCCTTACTGCTTTCCCTACTTCACTATGTTTCCTCCAATACATCTCCCTATTCTTCTCCCTCTGTATCTCCTTATATCTTTTGAATACTACCCTTTTAGTTTTTATATTTTCAGTCACCTCTCTTGAGAACCATAGTGGTCTCTTTTTCCTCTTGCTTTTGCTCACTTGCTTGATGCAGAGGTTTGTTGCCTTCATTGTGATCCCTTTTATCTTCATCCACTGTTCCTCTAACCCACCCAGGTCACCTACATCTGCTAGGTCATCCTTGAGGCATTCACCCATCTTTTTAAAATCTTCCCTCCTGAAGTCCAGGACCCTCACCCTTTGTGTAGTTCAATTCTGCAGCCATCCTTGTATTGAACCACATGGTATGGTGATCACTGGTTCCCAAGTGGCCTCCCACCTTGATGTCTGCAACATTCTCCCTGTTAGTGACTAACAAGCCCTGTATTGCCCTATCACAAGTAGGTTCACTGACTAGTTGCCTGAGAAATGCCACCTGCAGAGAGTCCAAGATGCCCCTGTTTCTAGCTGAAGCTACATCTGGGAGGTTCCAATCCACATCTAGCAGGTTGAAGTCCCCCATCAGCAGCATCTCCCCCAATTTTTTCCATCTTGCCAATGTCTTCCACCAGTACCTTGTCTAATCCTCCTCTGTGCTGGAGATGTGTAGATCACTCTAGTGTGAATGGTGGCTCCATTTCCCATCTCCAGGGAGATCCACAGTACCTCTGCCTCCCCCTGTATTCCCTGTATCTCTGTGACTTTTATGCTTTCCCTCACATATTGCACCACACCTCCTCCTTTCCTTCCTACTCAGACTTTCCTGAACAGAGTACAGCCCAGTATGGCCATGTCCCAGTCATGGGTTTCAGTGAACCGTGACTCAGTAATGGCCACAGTGTCCAGGCTGGACTGTGCCATGATGGACTCTAGGTCCGGAATCTTATTTCCTAGACTTATAGTATTCACACACATGGCCTTCTAGATTTTGATTCCACTCCACTTGTTGCTCCCCTTTTTTAAATTTTGCCCTTCCTCCTTTTCATCTCTCTTTTTAATGCTCCTCTTCCTTCCCTTTTTATCTCTACCACCCTGCTCCCATTATTAATTTGCTTCCTGGGGAATTCCTCTTCCTTCGAGTTTGCCTTACTGTCTACTTCTACCTGTGGGGGGAAGCAGTTTCTGACTCCCTGATTCCTTCTGCCAACCCCCTTGGCTAATCTATACGTTCATTGAAGTAACATTTAAACCATCCACTGAGGACTGCAGTTTCCCTCCTGGATGGATGCACGCCATCACCCCTTGTCCTTCCAGGGGGGTCCCAAGTCCCCAGTGTAGCAAAATCTGTCCTCTCTGCACCATTCCTTCAGCCATGAGTTGAAGCTCCTAGTGTGGAGTTTCCTCTCCTGCCCTCTGTCATAGACAGGCAGCACCTCAGCAAAAGCCACTGAGAGAGGTACCTGTTTAAGACCTCTCCCCAGCTCCTTAATTCCCCCTGCACTGTTGCAGCCCCACCCCTAGCCAAGTCATTAGTACCTAGGTGGACAATAACATCCAGCTCTCCTCTCCTCCTGCCCTTGCAAGTCTCAGGATTCACTTCCCAGCCCTCTGGGCCATGACACCAAGTAGGCACATAAACTGCCTCTTGCCCCCTTTCATATTCCCAAATCTATTACCCCTCAATCAGATAGATTCCATTGAGTGATATCTTTCCTCTGGTTTAGAGGCCGAGAACATGCCCATTATTTTTAAAGGGAAAAGTAGATATAGTAACCAACACAAAATGGTTACCCAAGAAAAACAAATGATATATTCCAGGATTCTTATAGACTTGGGGGATCATTTTCATAAATTTCCAACCCCTATTTCCAACAGAGGGAATGAGAATGATATGAAAAAACCTGTGGTTAAAAATTACTCCTGTAGGCAGGACAGCCTCCCAGCAACTAGTTAGGATTTACAGGAGACTATAGCTGGGATAAAAGAGATTGCAGAAAAGACACATTTGGCTGAAAGGGAGAAGGGTGATAGTGAAGATAAAATACCTGAGATGTACTAGCCATTTTGGACAATGATTTGGTTGAGACATTTAAAGATAATCACACTGCTAGTGTAGTTCTCCTGGAGCAATTGATGATACTGAAAAATGAGATCACTTCCTTGAGAGAGGATGTAACCATAAATGCATCACATTTAGAAAAGCTCATAGAATATAAAAGGAAACAACAAGAAAAAGAGAAGGAGACTCTTGTATTAAATTCCTCTGAAAATTAAAATTCCATAGAGGCCAGAAATACATTTAGATCTGACTTCCCCTCAATTATATTTCCACATGAGACTCAGTCAAATAAGTTAAATAAGAAAGGAAGGCAAAAGAGAAAGCATAAGAAAGAATAATCTCAAAAAAATGGAGATACGTCTCTTAAAGATTAGATGGTAATATCTGCAGAAAAATCAGATCTCATTAATCATACACAGTGCCCCTCTCCTATTAGTCAGGAAGAAGACCTTCTGAGAAATAGTCAGGACCCTCAGTAAAGAAAATCTGCAAAGGACCAGCCTCTTTGCCCTTGTAGAATACACCTCGATATGTGCTAAACAAAGATAATCAGTGTGGAAATTCCCCTTTAGAGTCATTACAAGGGGTTGAAGCTTTTATGAAGCTTAGAGGGGCATATGTGGCAGATGGAGAAAAGCCCAATGTCTTACAAAAATACTTGGTGAATATGATTTGTACAAATGAATTAGATTTGGATATCATATGTGAGTAAATTGTGGATGTTATAAGGTATAATGATGTTATTAAGAGAGAAAGTTTAATTATCTCAATTGCCCACTCAGGGGTTACACAATGTATTTGGAGAAATGCAGTCTACTTAACAAAAAAAAATAAAATAAAATAGATTTATTTATGGACTATCCAGTCCTGCTTTGTCCAAACAGGATGGGTGATAATCACAAATTGACTAAAGCAGAACTGATAGAAGAGATTGCCCAATATCCAAACTTGCAAACATTTCAGCTTGTTCATAGAGAAAAACAGTTATCTTCATATGCTGAACTTTCTTTTGTGACAGGAGATTAGTCTTTGAACCCAAACGCAAGGGATCTGATATGTCATCTTTTTGGAAAACTGCTGGGGACACATTTTCCAAGAGAACAGATCATCAATGTGCAGAGAGTACGGAGGGAAGGGAATGAAACTGAATACATGGAATAATTATAAAACAGTAAAAGAAACTGTCTTGAATACTAGCAAATTGAATCCATTTGGAATGTCTATTATGGATTCAAGAGCTTTAGGGGGAGAAAGAATGAAGCCTGCTGATAGGGATGTGAATGTTAAGGATCAATCCAACAGTAAAATTAAAAGATTGGTGTATGATGTAGATACACAAAATAGATTAGCTTCTGGATTCTCACTCTAATTGACTCTGTTAGACTGATATGTGGGGCAATGTCACTAGAGATAGAAATACACATAAGAATTATGTGCCAGGCTCTCAGGTAAGAATAATGGATATATTAAGCTGTGTACTTGGAATGTTGCAGGACATTTTAGCAATTTGCCTGATAAGGAGTATACAACTTTTTCAAGGAGATTTGATATAATTTGTCTACAGGAGACATGGCATGTGGCAGGACAGCAAGAGGATTATGGCCTAAATGCTTATTACATTTTTCAAATACCTGCTTCTAAATCTGTGAAAATGGGAAGACCTAGTAGTGGCCTCCTGACCCTGGTAAAGGTTTTTAGTGATCTCAAAACAAAACTATTTCTTATGATGCTAAGAATTATTTATTGGTATTTTATTAATGACAATACAAGGCAATGGTGACATTTGGTAAGTGATATATACCAAATTATCCCCATTAAAAGAAAAATATTATAATGTAGAGATCATTATAATGGGGGACACTAACTTGAGAATAGGGTTGCTAGAACATTTGTTAGACCCAGAATCCAAGCAAAAAATGGAAGCTTTGGGCATTCCAACTAGAAAATCTAGAGATCAAAATAACTCTAGGAGTCTTGTGGCTTTGATGGAGAAATGTGATCTCATTATTTACAGTAGGAGATTCCCTTCAGATAAGGATGGTAATTGTTCATGTTTAAAATATAATGGAGTCACTCTAATTGATTATTTTATTTCTTCACCATTTACTTTTGATACATATCAAGATTTGACAAAAATTGATAAACTAGAAAGTGATAATTTCTCTTTAGTCATCTGGAGGAAAAATCAAAGGCATAATTTTACTCCAGACTGAGGAATTCTGTGACATCATAAATAGTAAGAAAATGTTGTGAGACAGAATTTCCCACTCTGAGAAGGAACATCTTATCCTTCAATATAGAGCAAAAGTAGATGATGTTATGGTTACAGACACATGGCAATCATATTTATTACCAGTTATTAAAAACATATAAATTATACAAAAATAATAATAATAATCCAAGGAAATTGAAATACGAGAGTTGGTTCAGTAGAAACTAAACAAAAAAAGAGAGAACTGGGAAAGTTTGTGAGAAAAGCAAAAAAGCTCCATTAAGACAGAAGTTAATTATATTAAATAATAGAAGGAAAGCATATAGCATTTTTGTTCAACATGAAAATGAATTATGTTATAAAGACCTGTGGCATAGTGTGTTGGAAGCCATCACAGGCAACAATGCTACAAAAATCATGAGGTATAACCACACATTAATATCCCATCTTCTGTCTGGATGGAACACTATAAACATTTATTTTTATAGCTTTGCAGAATTTGAGACCATTTTATTGGTGAAATAACTGAACCTTTTTCTTGGATTACTCCTGCTGAAGTTGAAGAAGTTGTAATAGCTACTAAAAATAACAAAATGTCTGGACTTGATGATATCCCTTTGGACTTTTACAAGTTGGGTACTCCTTGGTGCTCCTGTTTTTTTTTTTTTTTTGTTTGTTTGTTTTATAATGAAGCAATTATGTGTGCCCTTACTCCTCATACATACATGGCAAGATAACTTTGTAGTCCAATTTACAAAAAAGGGTCTAAATCAGACCCCCCAAATTATTGGTCAATCAATTTAATTGACAGCATGGTTAAAATATACACAGGGATCTCACTAAAAAGATTCACTAACTGGATTAATTCAAACAACACTATATCACCTTTGCAAGCCACTTTTAGGAAAAACATGGATACTATAACCTAATGTTTCATATTGGATCACTTAATTGAAAAATATGTTTAAATAAGGAGACATGAATTGTATGCAGCATATGTAGATTGTATTGCTGCTTTTGATTCTATATCAAGAATTATTCTTTGGCAAAAACTTGAATCTTTGCAAATAGACTAGCATTACTGGTTTTAATAAAATGGCTGTATATTCTGATATATGGAGTAAGATTAGATACACATATCAGAGGGACAATACAGAGCCTACTGAGACTAATTGTGGAGTTTAACAAGCATGTGTGCTGGCCCCTACTCATTTTAATCTTTATATAAATTGCAGTCTTGAAACATTTGTTAAATTAGATCTTCATGCTCCAAAAATGTTTGACAGAAAAGTTCCTGTCCTTGCCTATGTGGATAATCTGGCCCTAATATCACAGTCTAAAAAAGGACTTTAGGAAATGCTTAATGAGCTTGAGCTCTGAGCATACTAAAGGATAATACTGAAAGAGATCAAGGAGCTAGGAGGCAGGTCATGCCCAAAATTGCTCCAATGAATTTATGTCAAATTGTATTGCAGATTAGCTCCTTACAGAATAAATTTGTCCAGTCAGTTCCTAAAATTCTGTTTTACTTTTGCTAATAATAATTTCTTCTGGCAGTTTAGTCCATCGACTGACCACTCCAAGAGTGAAAAAGTACTTCCTTTTATTGTGTTTGAAGCTTCTACCCAATATTTGCAATGGATGGCCCCTAGTGTTGTATGTATTATCCTCAAATTGTAAATCAAGTTCTGACATGAGGGGAGGATCATGAATGATATCAAAAAGGAACAATAAATCCCCTCTTAGGTGACATGCTTCCAAGGACATTAGATTTAAGTTCAGTAATCTGTTAGAGTAAGGAACATCATGTATGCCAAATATATGCTTAGTGAATTTGTGTTGAACATTTTCTAGATTAACACAATTATATTTCTTATAGGAGCATCACAATTGTAAAGTGTATTCCAGGTGAGGTCTAACATAGGAACAAAACAAAGGCACTAAGACTTTGGAATTACGAGAATGAATGTTGCATTTGATGGACCATATGACTTCGTTTATTTTTTTAATGATTTCATTTGTTTGTTTATTGTTTCCAAAATCATCCGACATTATAATTCCCAAGTCTTTTTCATCAGTAGATGTTGTTGAAGAGTGAACCCCCCCAGGATATAAGAGTGTTGAGGATTGTATTTGCATAAATGTATAATTTTGCACTTATTTGGATTAAGTTGCATGCCCCACTCAATTACCCAATCAAAGATTTTATCCAAGTCATGTTGAAGGACTTCAGCATGTTCAGTATCAATACAATGACTACCTAATTTAACATCATCAGCATATTTAACTGTATATGATACAACGTTGGCTGTTAAGTATGAGATAAAAACCTGAAAAAAATGGGGCCCAAAAGAGATCCCGGTGGCACACCACTCGTGATCTCGCCTGGTGTAGACAAATTAAGCAATAATGCACTACAGGGTGTGTGTTGTGCTGGTATAACATCATGCCTGGGGTGATTAGGCATGAGTCTGCAGGCCGAGTGTGACTAATCACCCCAGAAGTGACATTATCCCAGCAAAACACACACCCTGGTGTGCATTATTGCTATTATACAATGGCTCGTTTGTAGCTGGAAAAAAAATCCTTAAAAAGTGAATGTATTTTACAGTTTTTTACTTTATTTATCACTGTGGAGGAGTATGAAGGAGAAAAATAGTTCTGTTTTAGCCAGTAGGTGGGGCTGTTGGTAAGTGAGTGGCTTTGTCTGTTCAAATGGATGCCCCACATATACACTTTTCTCTTCGTTTTGCAGGTCTCCTCACAACTTTCTTTTTTTTTTGTTGTCTTCTCAGTGCCTTCTCAGATTGTATTTCATTTTTTAACCGAAAGTACATTAATTTAAACAGTTACCATAGTGCGGCTGTGAATGAGGAGCACCTTATTTATCCTGTCCTCATGCTTTCAGGATCGCAGTTTCAATGAGGAAGTGAAACCGGCTGTCGCATTTCTTTTAATGTGGAGTGAAATGGATCGAAGAGAAGCTTAGAGGTGTGTTTCTGAATAATTTGGTGGGTCATTTTCTTTTTAGCTCGTTGTCCTCAGAGTGAGTGAACGAGGCCTCTGGTACACACTGTGTGCTGTTCACTGAAGCTGCTCAGTTGGGGGGGGACTGTCATGAAAATGAATATTTTTTTATTTTTTACATGAACTTTCTTGCAGCAGGAAACAACACAGATGTTTGGAGGTGGGATGACACTGATGGGTTTACTGTTTATTCAGCTTGTGTGTATGGTTCAAAAGCTGGCGTGGAGTGGGGATCACAGGAGCAGGCTCAGTGATTTTAATAACAGTAGATGCGGTCATTTGTGTGCTGGGACTGGACCCATAATGTTGTACTGGAATAACATCATGGGTCCAGTCCCAGTCTAAGCAATTAGAGGTCAGAATTTTTTCGTGCCATTGTATAATAACCATTAATTACTACTTGTTGAGTGTGATATGACAGCGAACTATTAATCCTATTTATAATTTTTTTATTAATGTTCAGGTTAGTAAATTTTTCTAAAAGGGCTGTATGTGGCATAATATCAAATGCTTTACTGAAATCTATATACACTACATAACAAGGAATGTTTTCATCTAATAAAGCACCAATATTTTCATAGAAACACATCAGGTTAGATAAACAGCTGTGACCCTGTTTGAAGTTATGTTGTTCTTCATCAATGTTGTTAAGATTTGGGGTGATGGTATTTTTAACAAGACCTTCCAAGATTTTACAAACAGGAGAGGTAAGGCTAATAGACCTATAATTTACCCAATCACTTTTCGGGCTTTTTTTTATCAAGAGGGAAGGCATATTGAGTCCTCCATTCATCAGGGATGAAATTATGATTTAGACAGCTCTCAAAGATAAGTTTTAAGGGGTAGGTTGAACTGTCTGTAAGTAAACATGACCGGTAAGGTTATCAGGACCTGGAGACATTTTCCCTTTTTGAGCCTTCAATCTAATTAATATTTCCTCAGTGGAAAATGTAGGAGAACCAATGTCATCCTTTACATTTAAAAAAGGAGTATTATTGTTAGGATGTGAAATGGTACAGAATTAATCATTAAATATGTTTGCCATAATCTGTTGATCCTGAATAATTCCATAATTCATTGACAGTAACCCAATGTGACTACCTTGTCTCTTTAATGAATTTACATATGAATAAAATTGTTTACTGTTACTTTTTTTTGCAGATACGGCTAATCAAATTTCTCACCTTTTTTTTTTGCCTTCCTAAGTTTTGACTTGCATTTTTTCTGTATGTTAAGAAAAATAGCATCAGTTCTATTTTTTAGGAAGTTTTGATATTTTTTATTATTTAATTTCACAAGGTTTTTTTATGGATTTATTGAACCATTTGGGGGACTGTTTTTTTATTATTATATGTAAATTTATTAGGCATATACATATTACATAAGCTATTAATTTTCTGTTGGAAGAAATGCCAACATTCCTTAATCGGCCTGTCATCAAATTCAAATTTCCAATCAATGTCAGACAGATGATTATTTATTTCTGTAATGTTGGCCTTATTGTAAAGAAAAGTTTTAGTTATACCATTTTTTGGGAAGTAGTTTGTAGTAAGTTCAAATTCAATGATGTTATGATCGATTGTAGCTATAGGGGAGGACATAATGCCATTATTAATAGATAAATGTTCAGTACACAGTGTGTGATCAAGGATATTATTTGCTCTAGTAGGAGTGGAGACAAATTGCATAAGATGCAGTTGACTACAAATAGATAGACATTTTTTTACTTATACTAATATGTGATGGATAATTAACCCAGTTGATGTCATTGAGGTTAAAGTCTCCTGTGATAAGAAGATTACCTAGAGCTCCTGCATTTTCAAACTCAACTAGCATTGCATCAAATATATTGGAAGTACAATGAAGAGGATGATAACAAGTACCAATTATTAAAAAATTGGTTGGGTTGAGAGTTATCTTGACCCAGATTGATTTGGTATTTTGGGAATTTGTTTTAACACAGTTTGTTACATTTAAGGAGGAGATGTCATTATTAATGACAAGTGCTACACCACCACCATGCCTGCTATTATGGTTCAATGTGTACACAGTATAACCTGGCAGACAAAAGTCCCAAGCAGACTTATCATCCCACCAGGTCTTGGTGACAGATATTATGTCAATTCTTTTCTGAAAAATTCCTGATCTTAAGTTCATCTGATTTGTTATTAAGAGATCTAGCATTAAACTAAAGGAATTTAATATTAGAAGCAGCATTACAAATAGTCTTAGCTATATTATGTTTTAAAGGAGTAGGAATTATCCCCTTTTCCCTCTGTGCAGTTAGTTGTATATGTAATCAATATTAACCAAACACTTAAAGCTCCTTCCTAGTACAAATAAAACAAAATCATGTTTTTGGGTAGAATGGGACCAGCTCTAAAAAAATTGATTTTATTAAAATCACATTCTTCTTGATGTTGTGCCAGAGTTTCCTTATTTGGGACTTACATTTAGTGCAGACACTTATTTATTATGCATTACTTCAGTTCATACTTACTTATTATGCAATACTTATGTTTTCATAAGATTCATAAGACATAAAACAGGTTTTGTGGCATTAGCCTTTTGTGACCAGGACCAAACATTTAAACCCTGAATTCAAAAGGCTGATCATCCAGAAACTTGTCTAGGTCTATTTTAAATTCATCGGTAGTGTTACTAGTTACAACTGAGTCTGGCAGTGTGTTCCAGGTTGCCACAACTTTCTGTGAGAGCCACTGTCCTCTTGGATATTTTTTTATACTTATATCCCTTTGTTTTATAAGTTATGTATTTTACTGTTCAGTGCCTGCAGGTTCTGGGGATGGGTGCTCTATAAATAAAGTTTGCCTGCTTGCTTGCAAACTCAAAGTGGAGCAAACACAGTCTCAATATATGCTTTAAAATGAATACATCAGCTTTCGCATTAAAGATCATGTGAAATGGATTTTACATAGTGTTAATAAAAGCTTGAAAGAGCTTAAATTCAAGTCCCTGTGTCATGATTAGTATTTCTTGAAAATGTAATGCTGTTTGGTATAGTGGAATACCTGGACAAAAACGATCTCCAGGATACAAGGTAGCAAGGTGTCATGGCAGGTAGATCATGCCTGACAAATCTCATTTCATTCTTCAGTTGGGTTATCACTGAAAAAGACAGGTGACATCCAGTTGACCTGCTATATTTTGACTTTAGTAAAGCCTTCGACTTGGTTCCACACAACTGCCTGCTTACTAAACTTACACACAAAGGTATAGTGGAAAACATCATTAACTGGATAAAAGCATGGCTCCAGGGCAGAAGTCAAAGGATGGTAATCAATGGACTCAGATCATAAAATGGAGATGTATTCGATGGGGTTCCCCAGGGCTCCATCCTCGGTCCTGTACTAGTCAACATCTTCGTCAGCGACATCAAGGAGGATATAAAAGGTAGATTAGCTCTCTTAGCAGAAGATGCAAAATTGGGAGATAGAGTGGACTCAGAAGAGTCTATCAGAAGTCTCCTAGCCGACCTAAAAAAGCTTGAATCATGGTCCACAAAATGGCAACTGAACTTTAATGCAAAGAAATGTAAGGTGATATACTTGGGCAAAAATAACCCTAAAACTGAATATTGGTTAAATGGAATCAAACTTATCACCTCATCTGAAGAAAAGGACCTAGGCGTATTAATCTCAGAAACTCTTAAAGCTTCCAACCAGTGTAATTCTGCATACAGCAAGGCCAGAAGAATGTTGGGGTGCAACAGCAGAAGCTTTGACAGCAGGAACAGGGACGTCATTGTACCTCTTTATAGTTCGCTGGTGAGACCTCACATGGAGTACTGTGTTTAGTTTTGGGGACCACACCTAAGGAAGGACATCAATAAGCTGGAGACAGCCCAGTGAAGGGCCACAAAGATGATATGAGGATTACACAACCTGCCATATAATGAAAGTCTGAAGGAACTGAATTTGTTCTAACTCGAATATAGAAGGATGAGGGAGGACATGATCAAGACATTCAAGTACCTAAAGGGCATCAACAAAGTTCCCTACTTGGAATTGTTTACTAGGTCCAATGACACTAACATGAGAGGACACAACTGGAAGCTTAAGGGGAGGAATTTCAAGAATGACATCAGGAAACACTTTTTCTCAGAGTGAGTGATAGCACCTTGGAATGGTTTGCCCTCTGAAGTAGTGGAGGCAAAAATTGTCACTTTGTTCAAATTAAGGTGGGACAGGACTTACATAAAACATAGGGTTGGTGAGTGGCTTTGCTAAAAATTCAAATTCTAAGGGATAGTTGCTGGGGCCCAATAGGGGTCCCTGCAACAAATGGGCAGTCTAGATGAACCATTAGTCTCCTTCTATCTTTCTATGTTTCTATATTTTGTGGGTTTCTTTAAATCAGCATTTGTTAACTTGCCCTACAGTGGCTGAAAAGAGTGGATTTACTTTTGTCTCTCTCAGTCAGGCTTGGAAAGTGATGTCATCATCTTGGAGTAGCTTGCTGCTTCAGATTCCCAATCAGAGCAGTCTGTTAGAAGTAATGGTTTGCTCTCCAGGTTTCTTACAAACTCAGTCTCTGGTTTAGATAGATTAGCTTAAAACCTACCATTCTCTAGGTACAAAAAGTTGATCATTTGAGTATCAATGCAGAATTGAAGTAGTGGAGTTCTTTCTCTGTGAGAAAACAGCTTGTCTGTATCACAGCTCTCATTTCTTTCTCATTAAAACTCTGATTTTTTTCTAACTACATAACACAGGGTTGTTTAATTAATATAAAATAAACCTAAATTTTGTTCATTCATAGAAATAATCTGTCTTTGATGTAGCCTTCATAAATATATTCATATAAGAAAATGTTTTTCATGTTAGATTGACACACAGGTTCCTGTCACACCATACTATTTCATGCACATGTACTGTCTGAACTCACAAATTTCAGTTCTTTGGTGGTTTTTGTGTGAACATACATCATGTATTTATATAACTAGAAATATATGGCATCCTGATGCACCATGCCTCTGCCCCACAGTTGAGGCAGCTGCACTCTGCTGCCACCTGTCCCCTGCCCCCACAAGCCCCCTTGCCTTCAGCTCCACATTCAAGGTTGCTGCACCCTGCTGCCCTCTCTCCCCCATCCACACAGTGAGGGATGCTGCACCTGTTGCCCCCATGTTCCTGTCTCCAGAATCAGTGCTGCTGTGTTCTGCTAAGCCCCAGAGTCCCAGGTCCCCTGCTCCACAGTTGTGGCTGCTGCACCATGCTGCCTTATGCCACCTGAGGTGGGGATTTTGCTTCAACCTGCTATCCACTTATATTGACCCAAATGGGCAGGGCTGCTGCACCACACACATCCCATCTCACAGTCAGGGCTGCTGTAGCCTGATGCCCCCCTGTGTACTGACCCATAGTCAAGGCTTCTGCACCATGTTTCCCTCATCCCCTATCACCACAGCCAGGGCTGCTGCACCCAGCTCCTGTCTACACAGTTGTGGTTATTGTGGCCTGCTATACCCTAGAGCCATATGGCTCTGTGGTTAGGGCTGCTGCATCATGCTGCCACTTACCACAAGAGGCAGGGCATTTGTTGCATCTGGTTGGGTGCCTTCATAGTTGAGGCTGTTGCATCCTGCTGCCCACCTTCTAACAGAGTCGGATCCCTTGCTACACCCTGCTGTCCACATCCCTTGTCCCAAACAAGCATGGCTGCTGCACTCTGTCCTACAGTTTGGGCTGACATACCCTGAAGTAACCCCTGTCTCCTGCCTGAACAGCTGGGGCTGTTGCACCCTGCGGCCCTCTGTCTTCACCCCAACATTCATGGTCACAGCACCCTGTTGCCCCCTGTTCCTGTCTCCACAGTCAGGGTTGCTGTGATGTGCTATACCCTAGAGTCCCATGCTCCCTGCCTCCACAGTTGGGGCTGCTGAACCCTGCTATGCACTTCCATTACCCCATATGTGCTGGGCTGCTGCACTATGTGCACCATGTGCCACAGTTAGGTCTGATATTCCCTGATGCCCACCTGTGTCCTGCCCCATAGTCAAGGCTTCTGCACCATTCTGTCCTCTGTCCCCTGCCACCACAGTTAGGATTATTGCACTATGCTGTTCCCTCCTACCAGAGTCAGATACTTTGCTACACTTCCCAAACTGCTCGAAATAAAAAATTAAAAAAATACTTTCATCTTGTGTTATGGGGTGGGGGGAAATGGTAAAAGGTGCAGTATCCCCGACTGTTTGGGTAGAAGACAGGTGAGGCATCAGGGTACAGCAGCCCAAACTGTGGGACAGGATACAGCAGCCACAGCTGCTTGGGACAAAGGACATGGGCAGTAGGGTGTAGCAAAGTATCTAATTCTGGTGAAAAGGGGCAGCAGGGAGAAACTGCCCTAGCTGTGGAGCAGGGGACATGGTGCAGCAACTGCCTGGACTCATGTAGCAAATGGCAGCATGGTGCAGTAGCCCTAACTGTGGAGGCATGGGACTCTAGGGCAGAGCAGGTCAGAACAGCCTTGAGCATGTAGATAGGAGCAGCGAGCAGCAGCCTTGGAAGTGGTGACATGAGACCTAGCATCTATCTGTGGACCTATTCCCCCATTCAGCTCATCCTTCCCCCTCCACTCACACGGTTCAGCTTGCTGTTTTTTCCTTTACTCTGTTCCATCCATGTTTGAAACCTTCCATGGTTTTGGCACCCACCACCTGGGCAGGCAAGCTGTTCCATGGCTCTACTACACTTTCAGTAAAATAATACTTCCTCAAGTCCTTCCTGAAGCTCCCCCTTTTCAATTTCTAGTCATGCCCTCATGATTGAGATGGTGTTCCTGTTAAATAATTCTATGCAGTGCACCCTATTAATCTCTTTCAGAAACTTGAAGGTCTCTATCATATCCTCCCTCTCCCTCCTGGCCTCAAGAGAGAACATGTTTAATGCCATCAGATATTTCTTGTAGTATCCTCCTGTAGTCCCTAAGTCCTCTTTGTTGCCCTACATTGTACTGATTCCAATCTGTCCTTATTCTTTCTGAGGTGAGGGCTCCAGAGCTGGACACAGTACTCCAGGTGTGGTCCCACCAAGGATCTACTGTATAATGGGGGAGTATTACTTCTTTCTTTCTACCATTTATTCCCCTAACTATACAACCCAGCATTCTTTTTGCCTTGCTGTAAGTTTTGTTGCACTGACATGACTGTTCATGGTGTCACTGATAATGACTCCAAAGTCATGTTTCTCTGTTGTTGTATTAAGTTTAACCCCATTTAGCCAGTACTCTGTCCTGGGGTTCTTTTTCCCCAGATACATTATCATGCACTTCCTGGCATTGTACTTCAGTTGCCACACATTTGATCATCTCCTCAGCTTTGGAGGTCATTTTGTAATTTCCTTCCTGCCTCAACACTATTCACCCTTTCACAGAGTTTACTGTTGTCTGTGAAGAGGCCAGACTTACCCTTGATTCCTTCACCAGTGTTGCTAATAAACATATTAAAAAGGACTGGGCCTAGGACCAATCCCTGTGGCATCCCACTTGTGATCTCTCCCTCCACCAATTTAACCATGTTGACAAGAACCCATTACTGCCAACCCTTGAGCCAGTTTCCTACACATATGGCTATGACCTGTGCTGCCTCTAGATCCTCCATCTTCCTCAGCAAGTGTCTATGAGGCATTGAGTTGAAGGCCTTGCTGAAGTTGAGCTACAGTAGATCCACTGTGTGGCCCCTAGCTCTCTTGTTACCCAAAGAAGATAATTCGATTGGTCTGACAGGACCTCCCTTCCAAGAAACCATGATGCTTGCTTTTCTGAAGACTGTCACTCTCCAGGTGGTCAGTGAGATCCTGCTTGATCAGAGTTTCCATCAGCTTTCTTACGACAGAGGTGAGACTAACAGGCCTGTAGTTGTCTGCCTTCCTTATACCCCCCTTTATGTAGCAGAACTACATCAGCCACACTCCACTCTCTAAGAACCACCCCCATCAGCAGTGATCTGTTGAATAATTTTGCCAGAGGATCAGCCAGTCCAACTGCCAATTCCCTTAGCACTCTCAGATGCATCCCATCTGGACCCAGAGCCTTGTCTATTTTGAGGACTGCCAGCCATTTCCAGATCATATCTCCAGTGAATACCAGAGTTTCCATCTCCAGAATCCCTCTAGTGGCTGCTTGGATGCCACTTTTATGTAGGGGATCAGTATCTTCCCTGGTGAAAGAGCAAAAGTAGTCTTTTAGAATGGCAGCCTTTTGCCCATCATCCTCAATTACCCTACCCCAGTCTGACAACCTAATGATTTCCCTTTTCTTTTTCCTCTGATGTAGCAGAAGAAATGTTTTTCTCCAGATTTGATCCCCTCAGCAATTTGCAGCTCAGTGTTTGTGTTTGCTTTCCTAACTGCCCTATTTGTCTCCCTACTTTTCTGAAAGTATTCCTTCCATTCTTCGCCCTGTTTCTTCTTAAACTGACATAAGGTCTTTCTTTTGGCTCTAATTGCTTCCTTTGCCCTCGCTGAGAAACATATAGGTCTGTTGAACTTTTTTGTCTACTGCTGCCCTTGTAGAACCTATTCTTCATGTCTACTCTGTCTCTATTTAATTATTCTTGATCTTATTTTTAACTCGATGTAATTTTTTCATGTTATATTTTATTGATGAGTTTTATTTATATTACTCTTTTACAGTGATTTTTTGTAATGACCTATGGCCAATCAAATAAACTCTATGGCTATACTTACAGGATCACAGAGAACTATACCTGAAGCTTTTCATGAATAATTATAGTAGCAATCGGGTACCCACATATATTGGAGATATTTTAAAGCCTGGACTATCGAGTGTAACAACTAAATCATCAGCGCCGAAGAAGTCCTAAAGGTAATCAATCATTCTTAGTTCTAGGATCTGAAGTATGTAACAATCTTCCTGAGAAGTTAAGGCATGTGAAAAAAAATGGCACTGGATCCATAGGGAACATTATGGACAGGTTTTGAGAACAATATCTCACTCTTGTCTGTACTAACATGTAGGAGCACATATTGTATATAAAACCAAATACATTTATTCAAACTAAAACAAGGTATCTCAATATAATACTACTCAGTCAATTCCAGCTCCACTCCTGCTCTGTGTGCCCATAATGGATCATCCAATGAAAAGCAAATGAAGGCTCCACAGGGCAAAGTGAAACACAGCTTTATTGAACTGTAAAACAATGCAACAATTGCCCAACAGCTCAGGACATTTCCTCTACCAGTTTTGCATCACTATGCATCTTCAGGAGGATGCTGCCCCTCGTGCCCTCATCAATAAAATGGTGTATGTTAAAGTGACAGTGTGGATTTAAAATATTCAACACAATTAACACATAATGGATCCTATGCACAAATACGTGCCGGAGGTGCGTTACCCACCTGCAGAGATCTGCACCTGCAGACAGGTGCGCATCAGCTGGTATACACTACTGGCTGCTACTTGCCTATGGCCCCTCCCCCAGTGCACAGATGCGTGGGGGACATTTTATGTGGACCAGGCTCACATCTAATGGGATGCCCAGACCCGGTCTGCTAAAGCATCCCATGTAGCCATGGGGCACAGAGAACAACAGAAGGGTGATGTGTGCCACCAGCTCGTGGTGGGTATGTGCCCAGTTGGCCACCCCCAGCCCTCCATCCTGATCCATTGGCTGGGGCGGCATGTGGGGGGTCTGCATTGCCCCCATGTCAGCACTGCTGCTGAAGGTGGTATCCGGGGAGCACATATCCCTTATGGCTGGGTGTTACCCAGCATAAAGTGCACCCCCCATGCCCAGCACTCAGAACCTTTGTGAATGGCATGGAGTGCGGGCACGCCCTCAACACATCCCCTACCCACCCCCGGCATGTTGTCCATTAGGCTAGGGGATCAGGTGCCTAGGGTCTGCATGCCCCACTTGGTGAATTCAGTAGGGGTGGCAGAATGGGTGCAGAGTGGCTATGCACCACAGATATGCAGTGCATAGCCGCTCCATACAATAGTGCATAGGGCCCACTATCACTATATAAATATTCATATTATACACCTCTAAATACACAAAATAACTCCAAATAGTATCTTTATGTGTATATTTGCTCATTCTATTGTGCTATTATATCTATACTCAAATGTATAAATAATTTAAATAAATAATTATACACGTTTAAACTTAATGAAGCATTTTTCTTTCTCATTTCATTCAGCAGCTAAATGGATTTATTTCCAATGTCAGCATAAAGGTCAATCCTTTTTGTAAAACATGGATATGGGCTTCACTCATAATTAATCCATTTGAACTATATATAGACTTGAGACATTTTACAAGAACCTTGAACCTGAGGGCATTATTTGATAAATCTAACATGGGGGGAGTAAACAATCTCAGCACCACAGAAGAACTGGGAAATACACCTGAGACTGTAACTGCATCTGCATTAAATAATCATCCAATGTTACAACTTCCTCAACATTTAATCCCCATATGTGGATACGGTCAGAATTTTTGAAAAGGTTGAACAGGAGTATCAAAGTCTTTGGAATGGACTTTTCAGAACTCTCCTTTTATAGTAGCATCCTCATATAGCATTTAGCTGCTGAATGGCCCTGTGGCATCATCTTAATACAGGTATAATATACTATTCTCATTTGGTTTTATGGTACATTATACTGTACATATTTCTGTAAAACTTGTATATGTCTTGCTTTTTTAATAGGATATCATTTCCAGATAGATTGCTGCCACTTAGCCCTGAATGGGCTCCCTGCAGCTCAGCTCCCTGGTTCAACCTCCTGCTGGCCGTGCTTTCTATGGACTACCCGACTGCCCTGGATCACAAACTGAGCACTGCTGCTGAGCCCCGACTGGGCTCACAGTGGCTCAGCATCCCTGCTCAACCTCCTTCCAGCCGCGCTCATTACAGACTGCCCGCCTGCCCTGGATCACATATTGATCGCTGCTGCTCAGCCCTGACTTGGCTCCCTGTGGCTCAACACCCTGGCTCAACCTCCTGCCAGCCGCACTCTCTACAGACCGCCCGCCTGCCCTGGATCACAGATTGACTGCTGCCGCTTTGCTCTGACAGGGCTCCCTATGGCTCAGTGCCCTGACCCGACAACCTGCCGACTGCGCTGTCTACGGACCACCCGCCTACACTGGATCACAGATTGATCACTGCCACTCAGGCCTGACTTGGCTCCCCATGGTTCAGCACCCTTTCTCGACCTCCTACCAGCTGCACTCTACAGACCACCTGCCTGCCCTGGATCACAGGTACGGACACCTCCTGCAGGAACACAGCTTGAAAGCTAAGAAAATCATTGGACCAGCAGCAGCCCTAAGAGGCTCTCATTGGCTGCTTACTCCTCTTCCCTTGACTAAGGACTTCCCTCAGGAGCTTGGCGTCCAATTTAATTTGAAAGCAAAGGATGTTCTTAAGTGAGAGCCCTGGCATTCCGCATCAATTTTACTTTTAAAATGAGGGTCTATCACTTAATTTTGAGAGCAGACTGTCCCCTGATTGAGACAATTTTACACCCGGTGCTGCATAATTTAATTTGAAAAACCCGCAGCTGCCCCTTAATTTAAAAGCCCTCTCTCAGCCTGATTCCAAAACCTGGGACTGCTGAGTTTTAATTTTAAAAACATGGGGCTGTCTCTTAATTTGAAAGCTCTCTCCCAGCCTGATTCCAACCCTAGGGCTGCTGAGTTTGAACTTTGGAAACTGGGGCTGTCCCTTGATTGAGACCTCGTTCCTCTGCTTGATTTTTCACCCACCTCCTCCCTCCCCATTTCCATCCTTTATTAAATACTTTTCTTTCCAAGCCAGTCCCGCCAGCTAGTCACTTTCCTCTGATCACTGAGTGATCCTCCCTTAAAGATATAGCCACAAAACATGTTGGCTACTATAACATCCAGTACAGCATTCAACTCCCACACTCTCACTTTGGACAAAGTACAAGGGGACCAGAAGTGAAACTTTTAGTGGGCGAAGGCCCCACAGCATTGATTGACAATAATGAACACCAAAATGAGCCCATGCCTCTCTCCTGGAAGAGTAATTATACAATTACTCCTGCTGTTGGTGTTTGTCCTGGAGCAAAGATATCTGGACAAAGTGAATAACACCTATCACCAAGGCTACCTGCTCATACAAAATGGTAAAACTGCACAGTGGGAGACCTCTAGTCTAGCGTCTCCTCCCACTATCACCATGGTACACCCCACTTCAACCACTGCCCATACAGGGACCTCTGTCCCAGCTTTTTGCCTATTCCCTGGCTTTCACCTTGTGCAAGGGCCCTGTCTGCTAAACGCATTACCCAGGATTTTCTGAGGAAAAAAGTTGAACCCCTTTCTCAAAAAAAACATTTAGGAAACTCATCCTAATACTATTGCTAATCTCTGGAAACATCCCCCCCCCAACCCCTGGTCCTATGTCAGCTCATACCAGGACCACCGTACCCACAGGGCAACTGGAGATTATGGCAATGAACATTGGTATCCTCTTAGCCAAGCTAACCCAGTTCAAGGCCTGGGTGGCACTTACTCAGCCAGATGTCATTGCCTTGATGTAGACCTGGCTCACCACTCAAACTGCTGACTCGGTAGTCTCCATACCTGGATACAACCTACACAGGCAGGACCGCACCTGGAAGCGAGGTGGTGGGTGTTTAATTTATACTCACAACCATCTGCAATGCCACTGAGTCCAGCTGGATGTTGTCAGCAATAACTGCAAATGTCTGGCTTTAAAAATACTGATAGGTGGGGGGGGGATGACTGATTATTATGGCAGTTTATATTCCTCCAGGCTGCCAGCAAGCAGAGCTTGAAGCATTCACTAATCATTACTCTAAGACAAGCCAGAACAAAGTAACTATCATACTTGGGGACTTTAATTCTAACTGGCTTGCCAGCTCTAGTGCTCTGCACAGGGACCTGGTATCCGGACTTTTCCTAACACAGTTGGTCAAGAGTTGTACCATGCAGGCACAAGCACTCTAATAGATTGGGTGCTATCAACACACCCCAAGAGATTAACTGATGTCAGGGTACTCCCAGACACCCTGAGTGGCCACTCTCCCATCCAGTGTATGTGGTCAGCAAAACAGGCCAAACCTTTCCTGAGAATGGTGAGGAACAGAGTTATAAGAAATAGATCTATGGGAGAATTAAGGAACCACCTTAAAGACATAGATTGGAGCTTCTTAGACCCATGTACTTCTATTGACTCAGCCCTGCAGCTCTTCCTTGCCTACTTCAACGCAGCTGTCGATAAGTTTGCCACACACCATATGAAGATGGTTAAAGGTGGTAGAATGGATTGGGTCACACCTCAACTGCTCAGTATGATGAGACAGCGTGATCTCCTTTGGCACCAGGCTAGGGCAACAGGGTCACCAATAGATGTCCAAAACTACAAAGTGGCCTGAAACAAATGCACTTGGGCAATCTGTCAGGCCAAAGCTGCATACCACAAGAACCAACAGTCTCAGGGATGGGGAGATGGGAAGAAATTTTGGACCTCAATTAAAAACCTTACTGGAACCAGTGACAGGACCCCTCCCTCCATGCTTCACCATAATGAGGAAGTAATACTTGATGATGCCACCATAGCCAACATCTTTAACAAGGCATTCACACACTACAGCACAGTCCTACCACCTAGACTGCCTAACAACCCTGACAGAGCAACACCCACTGAATGACTGTCTACCTCTCCCAATGGTATGTCTTGCCCAGCCTTCTACTTCAGATGGGTAACCTGCAAGGAAACAAAAAAATATCTTGCAAGAGTCCTGAACAAAATGAGGATGGGAAGCAGTGGCATAGACATGAAACTGATATCTATCACCCTTTCTGAGGTCACTGTACCCATTACCAAGCTATTTAACCTTTCGCTTTACCTGTCCACCTTCCCAAGTACCTGGAATCCATCCTGGTCACACCTGTGCTCAAAGGAGGGGATTGGGCATTACTATTCATCTACAGGCCCATCTCAAGCCTGTCCCCACTCTCCAAAGCACTGGAAAGAGTAATAGCAGACCAGCTCACAGACTACCGCAAGATGCACAGCACAAACACCGCCCTTATTAATTTCACCAGCGACATGCACAAGGCACTAGATCAAGGCCACCTGGTCAGGGCAATCTATATAGATCTAACCAAGGCCTTCGACCTTGTGGATCATCAGCTGCTGCTCCAAAGGTTAAGTTGTCTAGTGCTGTCTCCTAACACAGTCAGGTGGTTCTAAAGTAACCTATCTGAGCACTCACAGCAGGTAAAAATTAATGGGGCCATGTCCAAAACCTGCAAAGTTATGGTTGGGGTCCCTCAGGGGTCCATACTGGGACCACTGTTGTTTTGCCTCTTTGTCAACAACCTCCCTGACGCATGCCCCAGCTCTAAGATGCTGCTCTATGCTTATGACACAGTAGTTTTGTCTCAAAACTCCAGTCCAGAAGCACTCACCAAGAACCTGCAGCACAATTTTGACCTCCTGCAGAGCTGGTTCAAAGACAGTCTACTAGTGCCTAACAGCAAAAAAAAACACAGATGATGCTCTTTACTGGTCATCAGAAGAGGAAATCCACTACACCACTCACTATTATCACAGACTCTTATTCAACTCTTGAACAAGTGTCATCATTCCAGTACCTTGGGATCACAATTGATGAGTCCCTCTCCTCTGACGAGCACATTCGCAGCATTACCACTGCCACTAATAGAAAGTTAGGGGCCCTCTATAGGCTGTGGTTCTACCTCACCCCTTAGGTGAGGCACCAGGTGGTTACAGGCACATTCCTACCCATCCTGGACTACGAGAATGTGGTTTATGGTGCCACCTCTGAGACCAGCCTGCACAGAGTTCATATCACCCTAAATAAAGCCTGTTGATTTGTGCTAGATGCTGATCACCTTATGCATACTTGCAACCTGTACATCAGGACAAAATGGCTTCCTCTTGTGGAGCGGATTAAACTCCACTACTGTCTCCTAGGGAAGAAGGTACTCCTTGTACTAGCACCCCTGTCATTGCAAGCCTTATTCCATCCTGCGCCCATAGAACATGCCACAAGAAGTGTTACTAGACAAGCACTAGCTGTGAAATTCAGAAAAATAGTGCTGGGGAGCTGAGCCTTGCAGTTAGAGCCCCCACCTGGGTAGTAGCTTATTAAGCTGTAATAGTTGAAAGGCTCATAGCACTTGGGAAGTGGGGGAGTGCAGAGAGACTTCAGAACTCAGGTGGTCCTCTTTCCTTGATGTTCTCTGAAAGCTACTCACCTCCCAGTGACCTCCACTGGTATCTAGGCTGTGTATTAGCTAATACTTACAGCAAATGCTGGTCTAGTACAGGAGTGTTTACGGAGGTTTGGGGGAGTGGGAGGATGGGTTATGTTAAATACTGTGTTATCTGTTTTGCATGGTTATTTCTAATTCTTATGCTTAAAGTATTTTTATTATTTGGTGTCCAGTTTGAGCCACATAGTTATGTTTCTGAATATGGCAATCCGATGGAAGAGGATAGATCTCAATACTGGTGTAAGGGGGACAGATGCTGGCTAGCTTTGGGTGCCAGTTATAGCTTTGCCCCACGGGGTTTCCTGTCTCACCCATCTTCAGCCATGATATACCCCAGGGGGGATGGAAACTAAACTGATATTCTGGAACGTTAGGGGGCTTAACTCCCTAGTTAAAAGAAAGAAGGTACTGCTTCATCTTAAAAAACTAGGCCCTCTTATAGTGTTTCTACAAGAAAAAAGCTTTCTTCTACAGAGGCAAAGAAACTCAAACAAGGGTGGGTGGGTGAAGAGATACATAGTGTGGCTAACTCTCATAAATGAGGAGTCTCTATACTTTTCCATAAAAAATTGGGATGGAAATTAATCAGGCACACCCATAATAAGGAAGGAAGATGGGTCATGGCTGAGATGGAAACCCCTGAGGGCTCATTGATCGTAGCCAATATTTATGCCCCTAATCAAGACTGTCCTCAGTATTTCCATACTATAAATCAGGCTCTTTCTGATTTCAACTCTAAACAAGCTCCGGTATTAATAAGGGGGATTTTAATTTGATGCTAGATCACATTAAAGACCCCTGAACCCTACAGACAAGCCAAGCTAGCTGTTCAGGGACTAATGAGTGAACAGGTATTGCTGGATACCTGGAGATCACAGCACCCAGGTGACCATGATTTTACTTGCTTTTCTCCAGCTCATGGGTCCTCCAGCAGAATAGACCTTTGGCTTATCTCCTCTGGGCTATATGAAATGGTTGTCCACTCCAATGTACACTTGATCATTATTTCAACCATGCACCCTTAGAACTTCTGATTAGGCCAGGGTTAGATTCCCCCCCCCCATCTTCTGCTTGACACCTTGACTCCTTCTTGTTAGATGACATAAAATTCCAGAAGTGGCTTGGCCCTGAAGTGGCGGGACTACTGGGGAAATAATGACAATGCGGAGGTCTCTGATTCAGCACTCTGGGAGGCCTTCAAGGCAACTATCTGTGGCAGAATAATTGCCTTCGCTTCTGCCAGGAGGCATCAACGAGAGGCTGATTAACGAGCCCTAGAGAAACAACTGTATGAATTAGAATCCTAATATAAGGTGCTTAACTCTGAAGCTCCACCCCAGACTTTACTAGCTCAGCTGATTAGCACTAGAATTTCCCTTAATGCCCACCTAACTTGCCAGGCTGAGCTGAACCTTAGAAGAACACGCCATGCATACTGGGAAGGGGTGGAGAAGGCTGGCAAACTCCTTGCCTATTGTTTGAAACATCCACAAGCCTCTTGCACTATACATGCCTTAGCAGACAAATATGGAGTCAAATGTTACTCCAAAAAAGGGATCAATGAGATCATGACATGGTTTTATGAACAACTATACACATCTCCCCAACTCCTGACCCGCTTAAAATCCATGGTTTTCTAGCCTCATTACCTATTCATCGACTCCCAAAGAGCGATTCCCAAGCCTTGGAATCCCCGATAACAGAAGAAGAGGTGACTGATGCTATTAAATCCAAGAACCTTCACAAGGCCCCTGGTAGGGATGGATTGCCCATAGACCTCTACCGACTCCCAGGAGTCAATCTGGCTCCATATTTGGTCTGAGCATTCCATCATTCCCTCTCGATTGGTTGCCTGCCTCCTTCCTTGAGAGAAGCCACTATTACGGTTCTCCCAAAGAAGGGGAAAGACCCACTTTGCCTGAGTAGTTACCACCCTATGTCACTCATTAATGCTGATGCCAAAATTCTGGCAAAAGTTCTGGCAACCAGGCTTGAACACCTCCTCCTGGGCCTTGTCCATTCCTCACAGGCCAGTTTTGTTAAAGGCTGTTTAGGGTCAGGCCATCATAGAACTCTGGTCTCACTAATGCACCTTACCAAACTGTTTAAAAAGCCATCTGTAGCCCTGGCCATCGATTTTGAAAAGGCATTTGACTCAGTAGAGTGGTCCTTTCTATTCTACACCCTCTCCACATTGGGAATGGGCTCAAACATTACCTCATGGATCAAACTCCTATACGCTTCACCCATGGCCTCAGTCCTGACCAATGGTATCCTTTCTACACCCTTTCAGCTACAGCAAGGTATGAGGCAAGGCTTCCCCATTTCCCCACTCTTATTTGTCCTAGCTATAGAACCCCTGGCCATTGCTCTCCAGGAATCTTCCCAATACAAGGGGGTGACTCCATATTCAAAACATTCTTCTATGCAGACAATCTCCTCATCACTATGGAGTATACTCCCCAAGTGATTAAGAATATCTTCAATATTCTGGCTGAGTTCTCGCAGGTATTAGGGCATAAGCTGAATCAGTCCAAAACTGAGGTCCTCCCACTGAACTCAGTATCCTTAGGGGAATCTTCACTACTTTAGGGCTAAAATGGTCACCCATGGGTATCAAATATCTGGGCATTATTCTTCACCCAAACTTGAACAAAATGCTTTCAATCAACTTTACCAACCTATTAGACTCACTTAGACAAGATATGGAGAGATGGAAAGCCCTGAGGCTCTCGTTAGTGGGGAAAATCATTTCCATTAAGTGGATGGTTGCCCAAAGATATTATATATTCTGGCTCACTTACCAGTGTCCATCCCCCAGAAATGGTTTCAAAAAATGGAGGCCCTAATGGGCAATTTTTTATGGGAAGGGTCCCATCCCAGATTCAGCAAACTTAAGCTGCAGCAGTACTGGTATAGAGGTGGGTGGCGACTCCCCTGGCTACAAGGGTACCACGTGGCCTATGTTTCAGCTCAGACAACCAGATGGTTCTACAAGATAGGTCAGGCTTCTCCTTCTTGGCTTCTGCTGGAAGCGTCTCTGGTGCACGCTCCCTCCCCTGCAGTCGTTCTATATCATAAGAAGTCTCCCCCTTCTGGTCTCTCTCCCTCCATACTGATTTCAGTTAAGTACTGGAAGAAAACCCTTTTCCACCTAGGCCACGACCGACTCCATGGGAATTTACTCCTCTTTGGAACAACCCTGCCATACAAATAGGGAACTACATGCTCCATTGGAAGCTGTGGGAAACTCAAGGTATCTCCTTGGTACATAACTTGTTACTCCCAGGCACCTGCTCTCTTGATTCTTTTGAAGCCCTGAAAACGTGATTTCATCTCCCTATGACTCACTTTTGGAGATATCTCCAAATCAGAGATGCCACCACTCAATTAACCAAGGCACCACTTCAAAAGGAGTTCTCTCAAGACCCCCACTCCATTAGTATATGGGGTAAGCTCCTTAAAAATCAAGTGAGTGTGATATATACAGCTCTCAGAGGTGCCTCAAAGGACCCTACCCGGACTGCTAGAGCACAATGGGAGTCAGATTTACAGATCTCTATTTCCGATCGCCAATGGGCTCATGGCTGGGTAAGAATCTACACTGCCTGTAGAGATGGTCATACCCTCCTTATAATGAACAAGACCCTACACAGGTGGTATCGAGACCCTGCCAAACATAAGTGCATGGGTCTCATAACAGCTGATAACTGCTGGAGATGTGGCAATCAGGGAGCTAATCTATTTTATATTCTCTGGGCCTGCCTTTCTCTTCATCCTTTCTGGCTATCAATCCAGGATATGTGTAAGCAAATATTTCCTATGGTTACCCCTGACCCCTCTCTCCTTCTATTGGAGTGTGGAAGTCCATCCACATTGAAACACTGCCCTGGGGCCAGATGGATTACTGTAATAGGGGCCATTGCCAAAAGACTCATCTTGATGAGATGGAGATCCCCTGATATTCCAATGTTCCAAGAATTCCTTCTGGAATTAGCCAAAGGAGCTATGTTAGAAAGACTCTCCAGCTTTGCTGGGGGCCTAATCTCTAAGTCTGAGGAATGTTAGCAGCCCTTCCTTAACTCAAAGTATTGTCATGATGCAGGCTGTACATGATGGTGAAGTTTGGTGAGCCTATTTTCATTTTCCCCTCCACTGGTTTCTGCTCCATGGTATCCATTCAGCCTGGATTCTTGCTCCTCAGGTGCTCTTGGAGCACCTGGACTGACCAGCAGCTCAGTTAATTGCTAAGCACCCCTTGTGAAATTAGCCTTATTGCTGCTGGATACTGTTGCCCCTGCCATAATGTTGGACCCCTTGGCTGTGGCAGGGTCTTGGGTTAGGGAGATGGGTCCCATCCCCAGCTTTATTTTCCTGATCATGCCAGGAGGTGGAGCCTTGAGCTTGATGGTCTGTGGGCTGCTGGAAGGGATCTTTCTACTGTTTAGGCCTACCTGCTGTGAAGACCCTGGGTATGCCCTATCCCCACCCACCAGGAGTGACAGGGGATGGACACTGTTCCCCTTTTGGGTGACTATTGAGAGCCCCTTCCTACATAGATAGAAAGTGAGGCTCCAGTTCCAACAAGGGACATTAACTCAGAGCAAGTGTGGACATTACAGAGGGCAATTGGTGACTGACAGACACTATACCTGGCTGCTGGAGATTGGAAGGTGGCCAGACAGTCCATGACCTGGGAGTTGGGAAAGGGAAGGGAATCAGGAGGTCCAGTGGGGTGGGGTGGGATGGGTGGAGGTGGAACTACACTGGCATGACCCATGTGCACTGCAAATTTGGGAAGGCTTTACTAGCACCACAGAATGTGTGGACAGAGATAACATTTCTTAACCGACAATGTCTACCAAGTATGACATGACCCAGAGACCTACCCTTTACTGAGCTTGCTTGGCTAACTTTTATATGGACTGTACAGCATGGGGCCTCAGGAGAAGGTGCTATTTCTTCAGGCCCCTGATGAGTTCTGGCCTGCATGGCAGCACCCACATCCTTACAGGTACTTTGCTTCTTCAGATGGGACCCTCGTCTGTGCAGGCTGCCTGAAGCCATGATTGCTATGGAAACACTCTCCTACCAGGTCATTTTCAAATGCCTGTCTGATGGTTAGTTCATTTGCAGGAACTGTCAGTGGGCCTTGCCTTAGCTCTCAGGGATCAGAATTTCATATTTGTTTTATTGTGGGCCTTTTGTCCTGACTGGCTATTTACTATGACTATTTACTATATGGGTTATGGTTTGAACATCTATACTAGACTCCAGCTGCACTGCATTGTAATGTTTCTACAGTTCACCAAGATCACTGCCTTACCTATCTAGGAATAGTCTTGACATGTGGGATTTGGTGGGGGAGATGGATATCCTACTGTAACCTTTATGATGTTGGTATCCACCTCACCCTTCTACCCAAATAGATCAGGAACTGTCGGTAGCCTCCCCCTCAGCTGTGTAGGCCAGCTCCCTGCTGCAGAGATTCTCTGTTGGCATAGGGCTCATAGTAAGCCTCCACCTGAGAGGCCTTGGCTTGCTATAGTTTGGCATGGTGTGTCCAGTTGGCATGCCAGCCTATGTTTGTTGAAACTTATTTGCCTATCCTATGTTTTACTGGGCAGCAGCTTGGCACCAGAAGTGACCCAGGCTGGGTTGGTACTATGGTTATATTCACTCATTGGTCCCTTGCCACGCAATGCATGTCTGTAGGAACTAGAATGTTTTGTAATGCAATGTTTATGTTGAACAGAAGACAGAGACATGATGGGAGTGCTAATGGAATAAAGGTGGATGGGTAAGCAAGTACTATGGTATTCCTTAAATGTGAATGCCTTGAATAATCTAGTGAAGCAGACAAAGATGCTTTCTAGGATCAGGAAGGAGCAGTCTGTGGTAATATTCCTGCAAGAAACCCATATAGATTCTGTCAAACATGTGATGCTACGGAAATTCAGATATTGGGAAGTCTATAGTGCAGAACTATCCAGGGGTAAATGACAGGGGAGGGGTGCTATTTTTGTCACTCATACAACTCCTTTTCTGGAACTTAAAGTAGCTCATGATAATGAGGGCTGGTTGGTCATAGTTAAGGGAGGTTTGTACTAGGTAGAGGTCACATTAGCCAACATTTATATCCCTCAAGGCACCACTGCCAAGTACAGTAGGTCAGGCACCTTATGAAAATGGTCCTGGAACACACAAAGGAGGTCTTCATTTTAACTGAGGACTTTAATACGAGTTGATACAATGAACCGGACACTTTGAATCTCCACCCCCCCCCATGATATCTGCTGCTAACAAAGCAAGTACTGCACTTCTAAATATCACAAATGCATGGACACATAGCAGGACGTTCATCCCCATGATTGGCACCATTCATATTTTTCCTCAGTCCTTTCTGTTTATACATGAACAGATTATTGCTATACACAGCAAGAATCTTTATGATACCGTATGTGGTAGATTGCAAAATTGGATACATTCGACTCTCTGATCATGCTCCTATTCTGATGTACCTCGAGCCAGAATGGGAAATCCTTCAGATGCAGTCATGCCTAAATGGATTTTACCTTTGATCAGAAGAATTTTGTAAATTTCTGTGGGAAAAAATCCTAAAAATATGGGAGCAGAATCGGGAGGTGGGGGGTTGGCTAGACACAGAGAAGTAGTGCTGTGGGATACTCTTAAAATGGTGCTACATGGCCAAATTACTGAGTACTGCTCCATGAAAACTACAAATCTGGTGATATCCAGCAGACCAGACCTGGGTTTGAATCCCACAGCTTCCACTTGCATACTGTGTGACCCTGAGCAAGTCACTTAACCTCCTTGTGCTCCCAGGTCGCTCCTGTAAAAAAAGCTTTCAGCTTAGTGTGCTATACCTGGTTAAACAAATAAATAAAATGAAAAAAAAACTGAAGCGCATAATCAGCAGCTGGTGGAACCTGCAGGGTACCCTGCATTTCCTTCAGCTGGCTCATATGTGGGGAGATAGCTTTGTAAAACTGCAACTGGACAAAACTAGACAGGATATTGACAAATTGCTCCTGGAAAAAAAATGGAGCCGGCCATTCTGTTCCTTCACCATAAGAATTATGAGATGGGCCTTGGGCCACTTGGGTAGTGGTGCATCAAGTTCAGAGACTGCGGGTTAGGGCCACTGTGGCTTAGCTCTGGCACCCTACTTCCAGGAAGTGCCTCTAAAAACTAATGACATGGCAGAAGCCTTCAGCCATTACTATAGTCAGTTATATACTCCAGAGGAGCCTCCCAACTCAGAGGCCATGTAGGCATTCTTAGTACTGCTGGCACTACTGCAGATTACTGAGACACAGTAGATCCTCCTGACTGACCCTATACTGGCCTTAGAGCTGGATGGTGCCCTAGGCAGGGCCCACACTCAAAAGGATCCTGATCTAGGTGGTTATACACAGACTTTTACAAAGCATTGAAGGATTTTGTTCTTTTCCAGTTGCCGAAGGCTTGCAATGAAGTGGTGGCAGGTTGGGATATTCAGAATATTTGGCAATATGCCACTATTTCTGTTATCCCTAAGCCTGGGAAAAACCTCACAGTGTGTCAAATCTATTGACCCATATCAGTTTTAAATGCTGATTATCAATTGTTTCTAGCAGTAATAGTCCATAGGTTGGATCCTCTCTTATGATCACTTATATATGTGGTCCAAGCAGGTTTGGTTTGTGTCCACCAAACTGGAGATAACCCCCAGTGCACACTCCATGTCCTCCATCAGATCCATATGTCAGTTACTCCCTTTTTATTAGCCATTTTAGATGCCAAAAATGCATTTGATAATGCATTTGCCATCCTCAATTGTAATAGTTCTGGCCCTTCATTAGTTTTATCCTTAGATTCATGGGACTAGAAGGTACCCATACTCAGGAATGGAGAAGATAGACCTAATCTCCTGGTGAAAAGGGAGAGTCACTGGATCTACAGACTAAGGAGTGTCAAGCGCTCAGGACTAAATGATAAATGGGATTTAAAACCTTTTTTGAAAAAAAAAAAGAGAGAACATATTAGTCCATTGTTGTTTATTACTAATGAATTGCTATGCACTTATCTATGTTTCTCTTGTTCTTCCCTTGGTCTCATTTTGTCAGTCTGAACCTTCAGGGACTATTTCTATGAATGCATCTTAATTTCATGGAAGTCCCAATGTGAGTTGCCTTGTCATAAAGAAGATAATGTTGCCATGTCTTTTTATGAAGGTTTCGACATCTGCCCCTTTCTATCCTTTTCTATACTAATCAAAAATTCCTACTTTGAACTGTTAAAACAATGATGTAAAATATATATGTACTCAGTTAGGAGTGCTTGGTGTTACAGCAGCTCCATCTACAGCATTTCCTAAGGACAGACACTCACTGAATTTTAATTTACATGCACCTTTTTTTATCCTGTCTCAATTAATGAATTTGCATGTGATACTCACGAATGTATTCAATTATGTATAATGAGCTGCACTATAAAAATGACTGCCCTCCTACCAGCCTCAACCCCTGAGGAAGACTCTTTATGAGTCAAAGCAATGGGGATAGCTGGTATAGTGCCTGCTGTAGACCTTTGATCTGGCTTCATTTATTATTTCACAATAAATACCTTAATTATTTAAACTGCCTGACTTGCATTTACCTTTTGGTCTTGAGTGCAACAACAAGATCTGCTTCATGTGTATATCAGGGCTGCCACCTACAGGGTTGTGGCACCAACTCCACCATCACTGGTCACAGTACTATCTTTGGAACTGATATGCTATGAGGCAGGAAGGGATACGTCATCTCATGTTTGGATAGCATACAGCTGGAAGCACCTGGTGAGGTACTTCAGGAACTCCATAGTCACAGTCAAATTTTGATATATGCAGCACATTGGTTACTCTGCAGAATGGTGAGGGCAACTCACACTCATGTGTTCTGAGCTTGCCCCCTCCTGACACCATTTTCTTCATGACCTGGAGATGGCTATCACAGAAGCCCTGGGGATGAGAATCAGATTAAGTCTTGAGATACTGTATGCCTGCTGTTCCAATACTCCAGGCAGCTTAAGGGGTACCATGTGAAATACAGTCTAGGCATCATGCTGGTGGCTGCACTCAAGGGTCTTGCCAGAAGGTAGCTCACATCACAGATACCCACCCTTCAACACCAGTGGGACATGATGAATAAGGGGATATGTGATGGTAAGGGTCTTGATATGTGTAATATCTCAACAAGTGGCAAGTGAGCTCAGGAATCATCATGAGTGACTCCGCAAAGTGGAGCCACGAGTGATTTTTCCCAAGCTCACTTACCACGAGTTGTGATAGTATACATATCAAGCCCCTTACCATCATGTATCTGTTTTATACAATAGGGGCTTTTTAATTATGTTCGTATTTGTTAACTTATCTTGTAGAGTTTTTATGGTACTTATGTTTTCTTCTTTCTGGTCTTCTTCCACAGCATTCAGCTGCTAGAGTAGCTGATGTAGAGTGAGTACTGATATTTTGTGCTGATATGTACACAGTATATTTATCTGGTGTGTTTTCTCACTGTGTACACGTCAGCTTGCTGATATCAGTATGTGGTGAGAATATTAGTATTTACTTAGCACGTTATCAGAAGACCCCTATTGCATAATAGCATATACAACATGAAAAGAATCACTTTAAACAGAGACTATGAGTGACTATTACGAGCAGAGTGCACCCTGTACCTTATGATTTTGAAATTCCTATCAGAGTTTATTATAAAACTTTGTTATTTCTAAGACTGGAGAGAATTACAAGCTGAGTGCACTCTGAAGTTTGTAATCATTTACTCAGAGGAAATTCCACAATTAGCTTGCAATTATGTTTTAATTTAGGACCAGAAATAGCTGATTTCATAATTGCAACAGAAAAGAATACTTACCTTGATATTGCGGCTTGCCATTAAAAGGCAGGCCATGTTGTCTAATGGCCTGCCAGAAAAAGGTAAAGGGAGGGGGAGGGGGCTAGGAAAGGTGGAGGAGAGAGGTGATATCAGAGAGGGTCAAATGACCAGGGGTATGAGAGAGGCTTCAATTGGCTGGGGGAGGGGCTAATGATGGGGCTAAGGAGAGACTGGGGAATACTTAAAGGCTCGCAACCCCCTGGGCTTCCTCTTTTGCTGGGGAAAGATTCTCAGCACTTCACCGGCAGTTCAGTAGGTAAGGCACTACCCAGGGATCCTTGGCCTTTGGCCAGGTAGGGACTCCCTGGTGTTCGCTGAAGTTAAAATAATGAAAAAATTAAAAATACAAGATGGTAATAGTACTGTTTTTGGAATAAGGGTGCTCTCAGTCAGAAATTGAACCAGGAACTTGTATTTGTTTTGTTTGTGAGCATAGCATGAATTGTTTGAGTTTTTGCCAGCTCAGTAATGAAGGAGAATCGCTGTGGGAAGGGACTGAGAATGCATTGAATTTATGGGCATTGTGCAGGGCTAGGGGTAAGACGGGAAGAGCACCCTTAATAGTAGCTTTATAATATGGATGGTTCAGCTGCAAGGTTAGGTGCTTGCACTCTATGGAAATAAATCATCAATTAGAGCATAGTTTAGTTTTGGGATCACCTCTCCACCATTGTGTGATTTCAGGGGAGTTAGAGGTCTGGCATGGAGCTTGCAATGGTTTGGGGGGTGGGCTCTAGAGGTGCCCGCTACAGGAGGGTGCGTTGGCTTGTGTTGTGGTGCTGTGAGGGTTTTTTTTGTGATCAGGTCAGCGCCTCTGTTGTCAGGCCACTTGGGCAATCTTTGGAGGTGTGTGCCACGTGGCGAGAGAAGGGCTCTTTATGAGAGGGCACATGGGGGGCGGGGTTGTTTTGTCTGGCGGCATCCCGGACAGTGGGTCTTTGATGGGCCTCCCGAGTTTCACTGGTTAGTAGGAGGGGGGAGGTTTGCTAAAAAAAATAATTAAAAAAAATAAATAGAAAGGGATGGTAGTGATGTGGCGAGCAAGGCCGAAGTGGGTTTTGGGGTGAACATCATGGCTGATAGTGTGGCTCGGCAGCTCCAGTCCCAACACAGCAACCATGATAGGTGGGGCAGAGTGGCGTGGAGGAGGACTGGTGGTCAGTAGACAAGGCGGATGGTTTGCTGCAGCCACTTTGCAGGGTTTAAGGTGGAATGGCCATCAGAAGTGTGGGGGCTGGGATGTGCAGCTCCTGCAGAAATACATCCAGAGGAGCGGCCAGGTTGCCCAACACAGCAAGGGATGCCTGTGGCATACTGTTTTCACCTTGTGATGCATGTTTAAATAAATTACATTTTGTGCTCACTATATATGAGTTGTTCCTTTTCTAGTATGCATGGCACACGGTAGTGACTGGGGAGACTGGTGCACTGGTTTTGTTGCAGTGGTCCCTTCATAGATGATACTAAGATCTGTGGCTGGGTGGATTGTGATGAGGATATCAAAGTTATTAAGCAAGATTTGTTGAGTTTAGATGTGCTGGAAAGGGAGCTGTGTCTATCAAGGTAAAATGCTCTGGTCGCTCTGTTTTCCCCCAGCAGTATGCTCCTGTCTGATTTTGTATGCTATCAACAGATAAGTAGCCTCTTGTCAGTTTCAGTTTTGCTTATCTGCATTCTCTAGAGGAACAAACTGATATTAAATACTCACCTTGTGATGCATGTTTAAATAAATTATATTTGGTGCTCACTATAGGTGAGTTGTTGTTGTTCCTTTCCTAGTATGCATAGCACATGGTAGAATTTAGTGGCAGTCTGACCACCATGACAGGAGCACCGCTATGTCAATCAGTCCAGTGGCTGTGTGGGACCAGGGCAGGTGATTGGGGGTGGGGGGGTGGGCCATGTGAGCGATGGGCTGTTTTTCATGGTCGGAAGCCAAGCCAGTCCTGCGGGCAGTCGAAACCTTGGATCCCCTCATTTAGAGCCATTTCTGTTAATAGCACAGCCTGCTTTCTGTAGCAGGTTACAGGATGGTAATCGGGGGTTGCCTTGGGGCCTTGCAGAGGGGACATTGTGCTTCACCATGTGGCTACCACGGCCAGTTGAGGCGGTCATGGGGCAAGGTGTGCCAAGGGCGTCACAGGCCCAATGCAGGCCAGGCGTAAGGGAGTCTCGGGGCTCGGCAGCCAAGTTGGAGGAGGTCCATTGGGTAGAATGGTTTAGATTAAAATGATAGCAGGTAGAATGACATGGTATTTGTGGTGGGCATGGTAGGCCAAGGCCTAGCAGATTTTGGGGCTTTTATACGGAACGACCATGTGCGAGAGGGGTGCGCTTGGCCCAGCCTGGATAGAAGAGGCATAGTCAGGTTTCTCATAACATAAGTTGGAGTTGGGACCCGTTCTAATGTAAAAAAAATTAAAAATAGGAGTGAAGATGCAAAATAACAAACAATAACTGGAAAGGGGACTCCAGTTTGCAACATTGGTAGTATTATAGGGGGAATGTTTTTAAGAAGTTAGCATTGGAGGACTAAGCTAGTTCAGAGGCAGTGAGACCAAAGAAGGTAGCAGTTGAGCAACTCGGGCAGGAAGTGGGCAGTAGCATGGGAGGAGCAACCCCGGAGGGGCATGGGATCACATCCAGCTTGGGAAGCTAAGGAAGCTCGATGGGGTGTTCGGCTGAGGGGAGTGAGGGCCTCTACAAGATAGAGTGGTAGCTGTCTGATGTGCTGATGTGGTTTGGGGAGCAGGGGCTGGTTGGGGCAGTTTAGGAGGTGGCATGTGCCACATGGGCCACAGGCTGGATGCTGAGCATAGCAACTGTGGAGCCACGGGCCTAGGGAACCTGACAGTGGGCTGATAGCATGTCTGTTCATCACTGGATGGTGCATACGGGTCTTCATAGTGGGGGGGTTCCAGTCGTCAAGATGCAGATGGGACAGTCGGGCACGTTACGGCATATTGCATAGCGCCTGATGGTGATTTAAAGCGAGTGCTTTGGGAGAAAACCGCTCTGAGGTTTTCCTGCACTTCACCAGGTGAGGTGGACTCGAGAGTTGGAGTCAATAACGGGCTGTATTGGGAGGATTGGCTGTTGAACAGAGTCACAGGAGATGCATGGAGGAAGCAGACAGGGTATTTGAGGTTGAAGCAGCTAAAGGGGCAAAAATATAACGCGTGCACGTGCAGGGCAGGGGAATGTTTTGCTTTTGAACTCCCTCCATAGCAGTAGGCGGACTCTAGGGGTGTTAACTTGGGCCATCCAGGACCAGGTTGTGCAGAGTTAAAGAAGGAGCGCTGCTTCTAGCCAGTGACAGGGTCTTCTTGGTGGTCCCCACCACATACATAATAACCCCGGGGCGAGGTTGCAAGGGGGGGTGTCAAAAATAGGCATGCTTAAGGGAGAACAGGCCTAATCTAGTGCAAGGAATGGCCTTCCCAGGTTTTAGAGGTCACGGCTAAATTTTAAATAGTTTTCAAGAGGTATCATGCCAGTTTCTAAAAAAAAAAAAAAAAAAAAAAAGAGAACAAGGGAGGAATAGATTGGGGGGGTGATTTGTTCCAGGTAGTGCCTGCAGTAAAATGTGATGGGCCTGCCTTTAATTAAAAAAAACAAACTGTTGGAGATCAACCAGAGATGGAATGAGGTGGCCTTTGTGAGTGCAGCTCTGGGAAGTTGTTCAGGCAGGGAGTTTTCCAACTAGTAGCAGCAGGGGGAGTTTTTTTCCCAACCCAACCAGAGATGGAATGAGGTAGCCTTTGTGAGTGCAGCTCTGAATGTTGTTAAAGCAAGGGTTTTTTTCAGCTAGCAGCAGCAGGGGGAGTTTTTTCCCCAACTCAGTATAGACAGGATTTGCCATTAAGTGCCATGCAAGAACATTGGGGGAGGTAAACCCACTGTGAGTCAGCCCCTCCTGTACACCAAGGTGGGTATGGTCTGTGGTATGCACAGGGTGGCAGGAAGGGACTGTACTAGTGGCCACCATCTTGCCATGGGCTAGAAAGGTTACCATATAGGTAACACATACGGGGCATGGGGGGGGTGTTGAGAAAACCGTTCTTGGCCACAATATTGCCAGAGATGGGGGATTAACTTGGGTCAGCCTTGGTTTGGGGGGGACTGGTGTAGGGCATGGGCAGATGTGCTCTGGGGTACCTGGAAGCTGGTCACCTCAGCAAGGTGCTGATGGACCCCTGGAGAAGGGGTCTGGAACAGAGCATAGGCAGATGAGGGAGGGTGTAATCCAGTAAGGACTGACTAGCAAGATGCAATACAGTCTCAGTAACTGCTTCCAGGAGGCAATACGGTACAGAGATCATTGGGGACCCGCACTGCAAGACCAGAAGTATCTGATGCTGGAAGTCCTCGGTTCCCGCGGGCATCGGCGTGCTCTCAGGCAAGGCCTTTAGTGGAGATACTCACCCAGACCCACCTTGGCAGGTTTTCCATGTTGGAAAGGAAGGCGTAGCAAGACTGGAAGAGGGCCTCTGGATCCCTGGTGGTGAGAATGTTGCCATAGGGTGCAATTGAGTGGTGCATTAAATTTTTAACCAAAAGGCTGGTGGTTCAGGTCCACTTCAAAAGTTATAAGGGTGGGGAATAGCATGCCGAGGGAGGGACAGCAGGTTGATGGTACAATGGTACCAGCAGGGGGATTCCAGGTCCGTGGTGGGCCTGTCTAGGCCCATGGGCATGGTATGTCACTTAAGTGGGGATGAGGACAGGTTTATACAAAGAGGGCCCAGGGTCCAGGGAGGGCATGCCTGGTTGGGTGCTCCTCCTACCCCTAGGAGGTGGCCTCAAATGAGGACACCAGTCTCGGGTGGAACTGGGGGCTGGTACCCAGCTATGCAAGGGGAGAAGATTTTGAACCACAGAGCGAGATGATCCTGAAGGGTTGTGGAACAATTGGAATTCCTCCAGGAAAGGTGGAGGAAGACCAATGGGGTTCTATGTACGGGGGGGCAGACCAGACAGGCAGGAGGAGAGGGTGAGTGCCTGGATGAGCTGAGAACAGAGATTCAGTGGAGGTAGGCTAGCTGATCAGCAGCGGGCAGAACCGGGGGACTATTGGAGGTGGATCCAGAAGGCAGTGACCAGTAGAAATGGGAAGGGTGTTGCCCTTGGGAAAACAAGCTGGCCACAGCAATACAGGGTGGTGTATTCATCTCCTCCACTTGGTGTTTACACTCTCCAAGCACAGTGAGAGGGGCACTGGGAGCTGGGTATAGCAGGGGTGTGCCACCCTGAACCCCATGCTGTGTGAATGGCAGGGGCCAAAAGACTGGGACACACACCAGGAATGGAGGCCTCTAGCAAGAGGTTGCTGTGCAGGAGGGTAGGATCAATCAAGGAATGCAGAGCATTGCAAGCTGTTTTGCGTTATCCTGCAGGGGCTATTGGGAAGCCTCAGGGAAAGGTGGAACAGCATGCAGGCACATGGGTTCCCAAGTAGTGGAAGGAAAATCGGAGTTAGGTGGAGCTGACAAGGTATGGGTCAAGAAGGTTCATGAACCAAGGTAGACAGGGTTGGTTGGAGCCCCCACCCACCTTGTGAAGTAGGGGCTTGGGGGTAGGCTTGGCACATAGGGGAATGGGCAAAGAAAAGAATGGTGATCATGAGGCCCTGGTCAGGAGGGCAATACACATGGAGCTGTGAAGAGGCAGCTGAGGGCTGGGGGCTAGAGGAGCCTTGCTGGGGGGCAAGGTGTGCCCAAAGGGAAATAGTGGTATACAACATATCTTGGATGGTATACTGGGGCAACAAGGTCCTGGAATAGGCACTAGCTATGGAAAGGTATAAAGAAGGAAGTGACCTCTAATGGGACCCACACAGGCCAGGTGGGGCTGCAGATGGATGGCCAGTGTCCAGGGGGCTAGGTGGTGTCCCTATGGTGGGTACTAGCCAAAAAGGGAGATGTCAAGATAAGGGGAGGAGAAGGGGTTTTGGGAGCAAGGGGAAAGAAGGGGAGGTAGGAATGAGCAGCCAAGCAGGGGGGTACCAAAGGGGGCTTTAAGCCCAGGGGGTGCTGGCCAGGCTACAATGGCTGGGGTAGTGACAGGTGAGGCCAGGAGAAAGGTGGGGGGGGGCCTGGCCCATCTCAGGGGCATGGCATATGAGAAAGAAGTTACCTACAGGGCAGATAAGGCAGGTACACTGGAGGCAGGGCCCCTACTGAGGCTTGTGTGAAGTTATAGGGGGAAGCGCTAAGGTGATTGGAGGGTCCCAGGTTTGTATCTAGCCCACAAGGCTAGATACAAGCTTGAGATGGGGCAGTAAAGGGGGGGAGCAAAATGGAAAAAGAGGGTCAGGAGAGGGGGAGGGGTAGGCAGCATGGGCTAGGTGCAGAGGAACCCAGGCATGGTAGTAAGTGGGGGAGGGGATAGGGATAGAAACTAGGGGTTGGATCACATGTCCAGGCCGAGTGGGGTGTGGTCTGGGAACTGACCCTGTGCAGGTGTGCAGCCCAGGTAAAATGGTGGTACTGGGTGAGGGTACCTGGTTCTGGTAGTACCTGGTGGGGGTACCTTGTACTGGTGATGATGAGGGGGGCCGGATCCAGTGTGTCCGGATCCTGAAGCGATACAAGCAAGAAGAAGAGTATCAAGTTGGAAGAAAGAAGTGGAATGAATTTTGGTTGTACTGTACTATACTGTATACTGTTGAAATATGAAATTGGGAATGTAAATTGTAATTGGTGTGCCTTAATAAATATTGCCAGCGAGCATCAAGTGTAAAGCAAGTTTGGAAAGATTTATTTCTGGCAGGGGAACAGGGGACAATGGGGCTTGACATTAAAAGGCAGGCCATGTTGTCTAATGGCCCCTGCCAGAAAAAGGTAAAGGGGAAGGGGAAGGGTGGTTAGGAAAAGGGGAGGAGAGAGGTGACATCAGAGAGAGTCAAATGACCAGGGGTATGAGAGAGGATTCAATTGGCTGGGGAAGGGGCTAATGAGGGGGCTGGGGATAGACCGGGGTATACTTCAAGGCTCGCAACCCCCTGGGCTTCCTCTTTTGCTGGGAAAAGTTTCCCCACCCACCCACACTGAGCTTGGTAGGCTGATTCAGCGTTGGCTGGCACGGACAAGAAATTGGCAAGTATAAAACATGGACCCTGGTGTGCCCCTGGTAGGGGGTCAGGGGAGCTGCAAAAGGGCAGCAAATGGTCCTGGGGTTGGGAAGAAGCCCTGCCGGGAGGGGGACAGAAAATTGCCCATGAGAGGGAAAAAAATCAGAAATAAAGAAAAGGGGGGAACAAAAGGGAAAAAGGTGTGCAGGAGAGGGGGGAGCGGGTAGGCAGCATGGGCTGGGTGCAGAGGAACCCAGGCATGGAAGTAAGTGGGGGAGGGGGAAGGTATAGAAACTAGGGGTTAGATCACATGTCCGGGCCTAGTGGGGTGTGGTCTGGGAACTGACCCCGTACCGGTGTGGCCTGGGTAAAATTGTGGCACCGGGTGAGGGTATTTGGTTATGGTGGTGCCTAGTAGGGGTACCTGGTTCTGGTGGTACCTGGTGGGAGTACCTAGGACTGGTGATGATGAGGGGGGCTGGATCCAGTGTGTCCAGACTCTGAAACGATACAAGCAAGAAGAAGAAGAAGGTCAAGTTGGAAGGAAGAAGTGGAATGAATTTTGGTTGTACTGTACTGTACTGTATACTGTTGAAATATGAAGTTGGGAATGTAAAATGTAAATGGTGTGCCTTAATAAATATTGCCAGTGAGCATCTAACGTAAAACAAGTATGGAGATATTTATTTCTGGTGGGGGCTCAGGGGACAATCTATAAACTGGTTAATTGTTTTTAAAAATTTTTAATGGGTTTACAGATTCTTTAGAATCTGGTATTAATACTTTTTATATATATTTGGAATGTTATTTTTGCTTACAAGTAATTAGACACTAATGTTTATTTTAGCTGTAGATCACTAGAACAAAATGAAACTAACAACTATTTTACAAAGTTAAGTCTTGACAATTCTTATTCATAAATTCATAGATTCATAGATTTATACGGGCACAGGAGGCAAAAGCCCATATATGGCCCGTCACTTGTCAGTGGATTCCTTTATACTTCTTTATACCCATGTACCTATCTAATGATGTTTTAAACATGTGCATTGTTCTACTTTTAACCATATTCTCTGGTAAGGCATTCCAACCAGTAATAACCCTCTGACTAAACCATTTCTGTCTCCTATTAGTTTTACTAATATCCCCTGCTAATATTAATGAGTGCGATCTTGTATTCATAGTATTATTGTGTTTAGTCAAGGCAATAGTTTCAAACAGTTCATCATTCTTTGTTGCACTATATACCACACACAAATCTCCTTGTAATCTTCTGTATTGTAAAGAATACAAGTTCAGCTGCTTCAATCCATCATCATAATCCTCGTTTTCCATATTTTTAATTTTCTTTGTTACCTTTCTCTGTACTCTCACCATTAATTGTACCCCATTCTTACTTTGTGGGGCACAAAATGGGCAGCAATATTCCAGCTGTGTTCTCACCAGTGAAGAATAAAGTGGAGTATAACTGCTTCATTTCTACTATTTATGCATCTAAATATACATGCCATGAGTCTAGTACATTTTTTAACAATTACCCTAGCATGTACATCAAATTTAAGTGTGTTTGTAATCATCACTCCCAAGTCCTTCTCACTGTCAGTCACCTGCAATGCACTACACCTCCCCAACCTATATGTAAACATTTGGTTTAGATGTCCCAAATTAATCACCTTACACTTCTCCATATTAAAGGCCAATTTATTTTGTATAGCCCAGTTCTCTGTATTGGTCAATTCCCCTTGTTCATTTTGTTGTCTTTTACTAAATTAACCATTATCTTTTCTGCTTTGGCTTTTGATACTCTGATTATATATTTGGTTTTATTAGCTATTGTTTTGTATTTCATCCAACTATGAGTTGTGGGATTTTGTTCATACTTATTATATAATTTCTTCTTTTCCCTTATTGCTGTTTTAATTTTCTTCCCCCACCATGCTGGAACTCTACCTTTTTTATTGTATTTTGGTAATTCTGGTACCCATTCTCTAACACAATGATCTAAACGTGTTTTAATTTTTTTCCATATTGCTTTCATTTGCAGATCTTTTAGTTCTTCTTCCCATCTCCACAAGACAAAACAGGCAGCTACAAACACCAATAGCAGGGCCAAAACCAAATTCAGTGGTACTCACAAAATGTTTTATAGGTCGGCATCTCATCACTGTCCACTTCAGATAAAAAATCCACCAAGGTGTAGTAGGATAAAAGCCTTTTATTCCAAAAATAGACAGGTCAGCCAGCAAACATGATTCATACCGCCCCTCCCCACAGTGCCAAATGTTTTCAGGTCACAATTACGCTTTTTCAAGGCTATGGTAGTAAGGGGTAATACACCTTATATACAATACTTAAAGATAAGGTTTAAAGGTAATGTGTTTCCCACCCTTTTAAGTAAACACAGTACCAAACACACCCTAAAAATTGAAAGTTAAATATCAAATTACACTACCATTAAAGTGCAGGTATAACAATAGCTAGTTCCAATACAATACCTATAAAAGCACACATGTGTATATGTATGCATATACCAATCTACATATTAATATATAAATGTACACAATAATTGAAGAATATTAATTATAAAAATGGAGAAAGTTGGAAGAATTCATTCAGTCCTAGGGCAGCATATGATTTCATAATGTACTGCTAATATGTTTCTCTCTATCGCAATTTTAAATCTTAATCTCCTCCTCTAGGACCTATAAAAACCTTTTCAATAATTTGAAAACAAAAATAATGTTCCTCCCCCTGAGATTTTACATGCTGTGAAAGAGCACTTATACCATCAGCATGTGCAATACTACGTATATGTTGTCCTATTCTTTCTTTAAATTTCTGAGTGTTTTTTCCCAAATAAAAACTAGTACATTTTTTACAACAAGCCAAATATACAATATTAGAGGTATTACAATTGTCAAATGTTCTTATATCATATATTTTCCCTGTTACAGGTTTTTGAAATTCTTTGCCAATTCTAATGAATTTACAAAACCGACAGTTTCCACACTGGAAAGTACCTTTTGGCAAAATGCTTTTTTTATCTCTATCTTGTTCAGTCATATCTCCACTATAATAACTATGCACCAAAGTATCCCTTAAGTTTATTCCCCTTTTATAAACAATTCTAGGAGGAGTTTGAACTGAATTTTGAATTTTGTTTTCAGCTGAAAGAATATGCCAATGTTTATTAATTATATCATTAAATAAGAAGGCATGCGGACTGAAAGTAGTAATAAATTTAGGGGCATCATTTATATGTACAGTATTTCTCAGAATAGTATCTTTTCTTCTTTCATTTCTTATATTCTGAACGTGTCCAAATTTAACATTCCATTTCTATTCTGCTTTTTCACATCCTTTATTGATTGTTTCCATATTACAACCTCGTTCTAAAAACCTTTTAGTGAGTTCCTCTGCATTTTTCTCATAATCTTCATCACAAGAACAATTCTGTTTATATCTCAAAAACTGTCCAATAGGAATGTTTTCTGTGACATGCTTGGGATGACAACTCTGAAAATGCAAAATACTGTTCCTATCGGTGGTTTTTCTGAATAATTTTGTACTAATGTCCCCAATGATTTCTTTTTTCACTGTTAAATCTAGAAAATTAATCTCTTTGGGATCTGTTTTCAGTTCAAATTTCAGATTACAGTTTGATTCTTCTAAATATGCAACAAACAACTTTAATTCCAAAGTAGTGCCTTTCCAAATGAAAAACAAATCATCTATATATCATTTATAAAAATCTATGTGTTCCAAAAATGGATTCTCAGTACCAAAGATGACTTTTTCTTCCCATTTAGACAAATAAATAAATAATTGCATAATTAGGGGCCATGGCTGCCCCCATGGCTGTTCCTTTTTTCTGCAAAAATATATTTTTGTCAAACATAAAGGTATTGCAAGAAAGAACCTTTTCAGTTAATGTTATAAGAAATTCTACATATGCCCGTGTGTAGGATGTTTTTTCACATAAACTTTCTCTCAGACTTTCCAAACCATCTTGATGTGGAATGTTTGTATATAACGAACAAACATACATAGTTGCAAAACTGGATTCTTGAGTCATTTCAATGTCCATAGGAAAATTAATGAATTGTGTGGTGTCTCTCAAATATGACCAAGTATTTTGTGCAATAGGTTTGATATGATAATCTATAAAATGTAAAATATTGTCTGTTAATGATCCAATATTAGCCACTATAGGTCTATACGGTGGTTTCTCCAAACATTTATGAATTTTCAGAAGTCCATATATGACTGGTTTTATTAGATGTTCCACAGTCAAAAAATCAAAGGTGTCACAATTAATCAAACCGTCCAATAGTGATTCATATAAAATATCATCAATTTCTTGTTTGAATTTATTTACAGGATCATAAGACAAGGCTGTATAAAAATCCACATTATTTAACTGATGTAACATTTCCAATTCATAATCTTGTGTATTTATAACCATGACAGACCCTCCTTTATCAGCCGATTTTATAGTGATAGTTTTATTATTTTGTAATGCACAAATTGCTGAACTTTCCTCTGCTGTGCAAATGTAATATTTGAGAGGTGGCAATATCAAATTTTCCAGATCCTAAATACAAGTTTTTTCAAACACCATAACTGCCGCTTTTTGTGGAGGAAAAAAAGTTGATTTCTTCTTGAAGGTGGAAACATAATTAACCTGATTGTTTCTTCATTATTTTTATCACCCAAGTCATGTTCTCTGCACTCTTGATTATCATCATGAAAAACGCCTTTAAATTAAGCTTTCTAGTGAATTTATAAAAATCCACTACTGTTTAAAATTTGTTTAAATTTGATGTCGGAACAAATTAAAGTTCCTTTTGCGATACCTTCATTTCAAATTCAGTAAGTATATGATCAGAAATGTTAATAACAATTGCTTATTCATCACTGCTTAATAACTCAGTTTGTGTCTGTAATAGTTCCCTCTCCTCCATCGATGATACATTCTCCTACCCCCTCCGTTTTCTCTCATTCTTCCTCCCCCTCCCTCGTATGCCTCTCCGTACACATCTTCTTGGAATCTGGTGAATCTCGGGCTCCGTCTCAACTGCCATGCTGGAAATTCCTGTACAGGTATTAAAGCTGATCTGGGACTGTGTGAGAAATGTGAATGAGGGTGGGGTGGGGGTGAGGGTAAGGAGTGGAAATTTGATTCTGTGTCTCCACATTTGGCACTAGTTTTGAAACCAACATGTCTTGTTGTGCTCTGAAAGCTTCTTGATTTGAAGGAATACTTTCCTGACTGTGATCCAAAAAAGGAGTTGTAATATCAAATTCAGAACCACTTATATATACATCTGAATGCAATGATCTAGCATTATTAAACATAGATTGGTTCTTTAATATTGATTTGACTGTTTTTTTAATTTTATTCCACTCAAAAATCCTTCCTTCTTCATAATCTCTTTTACCCAATTCAAATTTACTGATTTTAACTCTTTCAATTCTTACATCCTGTTTTTTAATAGTATGTTCCAGTTGTCTCCAATACTGCGCATATTCTATGTGGTCAGAGAAAGATAAAACCACTTTTTCTCTTTCAATTAATTCCAACTTAATCTCCTGTTCCACTGTTTCTGCGTCTTTTAAAATATATTTAATCAATCCTGCAATAGATTTTAAAAGATGTTGCTGCCATCCATTGTAAACTGTTTTCTATTACCACCAAATGCTGATTTGATAGTCCATCATAAGCCCTGAGGCATTCTATTAACTGCCAAATATGATGTTAATGATGCCCTCTGCCAATAAAGGCGATGTGCTTTTAAAGGTGTCCTTTGTAACAAAATAAAAGCTTTTTTGATATCCAAAGGTACATTCTGCTCTTCTGAAACATTCTGTGGTCTCTGAATATGGGTATCATTTTGCACTTGTAAAAAGGGATTAATGGCATCTTTCTGAACAAATAACGACTCAATAAATGCACTGGAAACTACCTGCTGGGGAAGGGCATTGTTAGTGGCTCCAAAAACATTGTCATTCGACATGTTGAAATGAAAAAGATCTTGACCTTGTTAAACTTGGTAAAATTTTTAGAGCAAGCTGACAGCTAGCTGTGCATGCCAAATCAAAACTATAGACCACAAGACAAAGCAGGTGGCTACAAATGCCAATAGCAGGGCCAAAACCAAATTCAATGGTACTCACAAAATGTTTTATAGGTCGGCACCTCGTCACTGTCCACTTCAGATAAAAAAATCCACCAAGATGTAGTAGGATAAAAGCCTTTTATTCAAAAAATAGGTAGGTAAGCCAGAAAACAAGATACATACCACCTCTCCCCATAGTGCCGAACGTTTTAGCATCACAATTACGCTTTTTCAATGCTATGGTAGTAGGTGGTAATACACCTTATATGCAATACTTAAATGTAAGGTTTAAAGGTAATGTGCTATCCACCCTTTTAAGTAAATACAATACCAAACACCCCCTAAAAATTAAAAGTTAAATATCAAATTACACTACCATTAAAGTGCAGGTATAACAATAGCTAGTTCCAATACAATACCTGTAAAAGGACACATATGTATATGCATGCATATACCAATCTACATATTAATCTCCATCCATTTAAATAATTTCTCATTTGAACAAAGTCAGCTCTATTATAGCACTTTCTATTCGTTCTCTCCTTTATATTATTTATCTTTATACTAACCTCTACTATGACCTTATTATAGTCACTTTCTGATAATGGGGGGTCAACCCTACCTTAGTTATTTTTTCCTCAAAATTACATAAGAACAAATCCAATATGTTTTCACTTCTAGTTCCTTCCATTATCATCTGGTCAAGTCCTTTTTGTATTGTCATGTCTATGAATTTATTTTCTACTACTGTAGTTCCTACCAACTTCTCCTAATTAATCTTAGGGAAATTAAAATCATCTAATATCATGTAATCCCCTTCAATATCTACTTGCTCTAATACATCCATAATCACAGTATTATCTACCAGTTGTAAATTAGGAGGACGGTAACATAAACACACTGTTGGGTGCTGTGTTGGAAGATATAATTTAACCCACATCAGCTTGCAATTTTGTACTGCATCCATCACTGGTGTTATTTTGTTAGCCTCTATATTATCTCTAATATATAATACAATACCTCCTCCCCTTTTTCCCATTCTATCCCTATGAAAACTATTTCATCCTTTAACTTCAGTATCCCAATCTTCCTCTGCAAACCATGTTTCAGTTACTGCACATAATGTTATATCCTCTGGGGGCAGAGCCTGGCATCCAACATGGTGGCATCATAAATTTAACCTAAGGGACCTGTGGCTTCCCTGCAAAGCCATCCAAATGTCCACACTGCCTATTGAAAATGAAACTGCTGAATCTGTGATCCGGAAGTCTTGTACGGTTAAACGATCCATTTTTTGGTGTAATTGGACTAAGTGGAGAATGCCAATACCATGATTATCCAGACCATTACTTCTGCACGACACCATGCTTTCAGGCCGCAGCAACATCAGTGTCAATTCTTCAAGTCTCCAGCATGAGTAGCACACAACGGGCTGATCCTACTATGCAAACCCGAGAAGGCAATGGCAGAACAAAGCCCCCCATGAACCTGAAGCAGGACATCGCAAACTTGACAGTGATGCTGACTAAAGTGCTGCAAGACACAGCTGCACTGAAACTCTGGCTAAGATTACAGAGGATCTAGAGCTACTAGCTCTCAGGGTGGAAAGCACAGAAAAAGTGGTCAAGATACAGGTGGACCAGATATCCCAACATGATGGATACTTAAGGGAGCACTGTGGACAGATTCAGTACCTTCTTTCAGAAGTGGATGATCTGAATAACAGAGCAAGGAGGCTAAATATCTGGATTGTGGGCATCCCTCAAGGCATGGAGTGCAGTGACATGATATTATTCCTTGAAAATGCCCTTCCAGCCATGCTTAATCTTGAACAAGAACCTGCTCAAGAACTCCAAAGGGCTCGCCACTCTCTAGCCCCAAAACCCAAGCAAGGTGAGCACCCACATCCTATTTTGTGTAAATTTTTAAGATATCAAGTTAAAGAGAGGTATCTGAGGCTGGCAAGAGAAATGAAGACAGTGGTTTGGCAGGGTTGCTCGATACAACTTTTTCAGGATTACTCACAGGACTTGGCAAGGAGAAGACGGGCCTATGCAGCAGTGAAGCAGCAGTTATACATGATGGGCATTTCAACCTCCCTGCGATAGCCCACCTCACTGAGAGTTCAGCACAATGGAGTTTACTGCATGTTCCACTCCTCAGGAGAAGTGGAGGACTTTTTGCTGTCCCTTCAACAAAAGGGGAGAGACTCATGACTATCCCCACTGCATCCATGTGGAGCAGAATGGCAAGATCTGGAGCCCCCCTCAGCTCCTATGGAAACATCCATCAGTGCTCAGTCTATCCTGCAGGAGAAGGCTGATGGATGGCACAGATTCAAGAGGGGTAGATCAAGGAAACCAGGCAAGACTGACACCAGCAAGCAATCTGCCCTGAGGAAGAACTGTTCTAGGAGCCGCCAGAGACTACAGACCCTATCGGATGACAGCACAATTTCTCCTGGTATAACTCCAGTTAAACTTTCTAACCTATATGAGCCTCTGAGGGATCTCACTCTGACTGCATTGGAGCTAGGGACTAATCCAGAACTGGTAGATCCTGAAGACCTTACAGCTCAGAGTCTGTTTGCGGACTGGGCCCCCCTCTGCAAGGATTGGGTTGAGTGCGATGAAGGGCAGCAGGATGAAACTCCCCCTCCATCTTGAAGTTGAGCCTACTAAGTCTTGATATCTGCAGTGTAAGATACCCCATGGGAAGATAACGGGGTAATCTTCTATATCTGGGGGCATATAGCTGTGTTTAGAGTGTCAAGTTTGGGCACAACCTGGGTTTTAATAGCCTCCCGGAGATCATTCTGCATCTGTGCCAATTTAAAGAGCCCAAATGGGCTGAGCACCTGCTTGGGCCATGCCAAATGAGCCTGACATTATGTAAGGGTTTCTGACGTTTTGTTAACTGGTGTTCGCTTATGAGGTTATCATGATCAGCGAACATGTTGTTTTTCTCTTTATACAAATAAAGTTCACCCCTTCACAATCAAAAAGTGAACAAGCCCACATCCTAGCAATTGATGTTTAAACTGTAAAGATAAGTATGGGAGTAATGTTCGCTTTTCTGCTGCAACATTATATATGTTGTTGACTTCCTGGGAACCAATAGGTATTGGGTAGTTTGAAGAGGGTAGTGGGTTGGATGGCACCAGGTCTTTCTTGTTGTGTCTGCAACCTGGTTGTAATATGTAGTGCCATGAATGTGGCTAGCTTGCATCTGCACCACAGTGCTTTGCTGTGCTTATAAAAAAAAAAAGCAGGGAACCTGCCTGAATGGCAGGGTATACATAAGGCAGTTAGCTTTATTTGAGATGTTATAAAGTAGTAGTAGTTGATGTTTTACAGTTTTATATTTACAGTTCTATAGTTACAGTTGATGTTTACTGATTGAATAATCTGCTTGGGGTCCACTGGTTCCCGAGGAAATGCAGGAGGCAATAACTATGGGAATTTTATTCCCTTTCTCAGTTAAGGGGCCGAATAGCTCTGACAAGTTGACATTCTCCACTCCCAGGAGTGGACTCCTTGGCCATGGGCCACCTTTGATACGGGAGGCCAGGCTCATATGGAAGTTCCGCTTAGGTCAGGGAATGTTTAAAGGGTTTAAAGAAGAGGAAGCAGGAAAAAAAAAGTTATGGAAATCTCTATGATCACATATGATTCAATGTATGCATCATGCAGGGTTAGTAGGAAGGGGAACAAAGGCGGGTACATCTGGTTTTACATATCAATGTGACTTGGTTCTGTTTGCATTAATATAACAAAATTTATAAGAACCTAGGTGGGGGATACTTCTTAATAATTAAAATAGATTGCTGGTAGTGATATGATTATGGCTACATCCCGAAATGTGAGGGGTTTAAATTCGCCAATTAAAAGGAAAAAGATTCTAAATCAGCTGAAATCCTTGAAATCACACATTGCCTTCCTGCAAGAAACTAAACTGACTCATACAGAAGCTAAGAAACTAAAGAGGGACTGGGTGGGATGGGAAGTCCACAGTGCAGCAAATAAGTCTAAGAGAGGGTTTCCATTTTGTGTCATAAACATCTCAATTGGCAACTGCAGGAACACCATTCTGACAATGAGGGGAGATGGGTGATTGCCAGGGTTAATACCTCTGTAGGGGACATTCTCCTAGTGAACCTGTATGCACCCAATGAAGATTCTCCAGAATTCTTTCACAGGGTATCACAGGAATTAATGGGAATGATGACCAAAGAAATGGAAATTGTAGTAGGAGAAGATTTTAATCTGGCATTGGAGGCCCTTATGGACAGATCCAGCTCGAAGCCTGATTGTCATCCGAAAGCCATTAGAGCTCTAAAAGACCAACTTGCCATGCATAAATTACAGAATATCTGGAGGATTGCCCATCCCACTATGAGGGATTATACTTATTTTTCAGAGGCCAAACAAGTTTCTAGTAGGTTGGACTATTGGTGCACCTCGCCAAATATCTCTAGTAGAACTCTAGAGGGTAATATCCCTCCCATATATCTATCTGATCATGCTCCACTAACTCTCTCGATTGCCCCACCCACACCCTCCCCCAAATCAGTGACATGGAGGCTTGACCCCTTGCTCCAGCAAGAGTCTGAATTCAGGGATTGGGTCCAGAAAGAGGTGAAGACATACTTTCTGGACAACCCCCAGGTGTCATCTTCAGCTGCGGCCATATGGGAAGCATTTAAGGCAACTATAAGGGGCCGGATTATAAGCTATACATCCTATCATAGAAAGCAGAGAGAAAAAGAAACTAAGGAATTGAAAAATAAGTTGATGGGAAAAGAAATGCAATATAAGAAAGACCCAAACAAAATACAGGATCCAGAGTTCCTACAAGAGCTTTTGGCACTGTGAATGAAGCTAAATATGTTAGCCTCTCGCAAGGCAGAACTCCATATTTTGAGACTGAAATACAAATACTGGGCAGGGGGTGAAAAAGCTGGGAAGCTCCTAGCATACAGATTAAAAAACAACAGGCTGACAGGTACATAGCACAACTGAGAGACCCCAAAGGGGACATACATAGCAAACCTGATGCTTTAAACAAAATTTTGCTTTCATTCTATGACTCCTTATACAGCTCCCACATTGTCTGGGATAAGACCAAATTTGATAAGTTTATGGCAGACACAAATCACCAAAACTTACAACAGACCAATGTGAACAGCTAGAGGAACCCATAGAAGAGAAGGAAATTAGGGACATAATTAATAAAATGGCGGCACGGAATGCACAGGGGCGATGGCTACTCAATTGATTTTTATAAAGTCATTCAAGACACTGCTGCTCTCCCCATGAGAGACATGCTTCAAGAGGCCCTGAAAAGAGAATCACTCCCATCTATGCTCAGGGAAGTGACAATTACAGTCCTCCCTAAGGAAGGGAAGGATCCCAAACTCCCAGTAAGCTATAGGCCCATTTCACTTATAAACGTGGATACTAAGATCCTGGCAAAGGTGTTGGCTCTTAGGCTAGAAACAGTCCTGCCTAGCTTAATTCACACCTCCCAGGTGGGTTTTGTGAAGGGCTGGGTTAGCTGTGACCACTTAAGATCCCTAATATCTCATCCAAAAAGCAAAGCTAATCAAAACCCAGGTAGCTGCCATCTTGGTGGACTTCAAGAAGGCCTTCAACTCTGTTGAATGGGACTTCTTGCATGCCATTCTTCAACATTACAATTTTGGTAGCGTCTTTAGATGTTGAGTCAATACCCTTTACACAACCCCCATGTCTAGGTTGCTGACAAACAACATGCTTTCTGAACCATTTGAATTACACAGGGGAACCCGGCAAGGTTGCCCTCTGTCTCCAATGTTATTTGTCCTAGTTATAGAAGCACTAGCAAATGCAGTCAGAGAACACCCGAAGATTACAGGTATAGGCATGGGGGATATCTCTCATTCTGCCCTATTATATGCTGATGACTGTCTGCTTTTAACTGAGGACTTCCACACATGTGCACCATTTGTAATTGATATTCTGCAAAGATTTACACACATATCAGGTCTGAAAGTTAACCAGAGCAAAACAGAGGTTCTCCCCTTAAACTCCAAACTATTCCCGGGGAACATATCCAGTGTAGGTTTGGTTCCAGCTAAAGGAGGCATTAAATATTTGGGAATTAGGATACTGGCTTCTGTTACCACCATGCCAGAGGCCAACCTTGCCCCATTGGTTCATAACTTAAAAGAAGATACCCTGAGATGGAAACAGTTACACCTGTTTTTACCAGATAAGGTGGCAGCAGTCAAGATGATGCTAGCACTTAAGGTGTATTACATTCTTTCCCATCTTCCAACCACAATCCCTAAAATATGGTTCCAAAAATTAGACCACAAAATCCATGTATTCCTGTAGAGCCAATTTTCATGCATCATGGGAAAAGGGGAGGCTGGTGTCTTCCTAATTTTCAAAAATATGCCCTAGCTTTCTTAGTAGCCACTACAATCTGGATGTTTTGGGCACCTACTGAGCCCATGCCAGTCTGGGTAGCGATCGAAACTGGGGCTCTTTTAGGAAATCACATGTTGGGGTATTTGGGCACTACCCTCCCCTCCCACTTTTGTCATTGGCTGACTGTTAAGGCTGCACACTGGGTGTGGAACCAGGTAGGGATTATCACCAGGTCCTGTCTGAATCCAAGTAAATACCTACCCCTTTGGAATAATCCCAGGTGGTCCATTGATCAGAGACCTTTTGTGTGGGAAACATGGAAGGGAAAACAGATTCACCAGTTAAGTGATATCCTAATGAGGGATGGGTGTACAGTGGATAGCTTCACTTCTTTACAAAAAAGATATAATTTAGAGAAATCAGAATTCTGGAAATACCTACAGCTTAGGCATCTCTATACAAGCTCCCTACTGAGGGGGTGCTTCTGCATAATCTGTCACTCTAAACATTGTGTCCCTGGTAAAAGTTTACCTTTATCAAATTGAGTCCAGAAAAAAAGGCCTAGCCAGTCAGATATATAGATACATGAGAGATGACTTATCAGACCCCTCACAGCCAGCTAAGCAGAGATGGAAAAAGATGTTGGACTATGTCATATTGGCACGTGATTGGAGCAGAAGTTGGACATTGATCAAACAAAAGTGTAAAGACACTAGAAGCTTTCTCATCCAAAACAAAATACGACACCTTTGGTACCACACCCCGGCAGTGCTACATAGAATGGGCTTAATAAAAGAGGATGTTTGTTGGAGGTGTGATTTAGAAGGAGCAGACCTACTCCACATATTGTGGCAGTGTGACCCTCTTCACTCCTTCTGGATCTTGGTAGCCCATTGCTGCTCTAGTACCCTGTCAATGCAGTTCCCCCTCTGTCCATTACTCTGGGTCTTGGGGATCCCTCCTTCAGGTGATGGAGTAAATGGCCCTCATCTTGCCTGTCTTCTGCAGTCTTCTATAGAAGCAAAATGCCTGATACTTAGTAAATGGAGGACTAAAATGGTCCCGTCCCTTATGGATTGATTGATGGCCATGACAAGGTTGGCAAACTATGCCAGAATCACTCATATGTCCAGTGACAATCTCCATATTTTCCTGGATAACTGGTCTCCTTTTATGCACTTCATTCAAGGTACCACCTTTTTCAGTATGAATTTGGCTGGTAACGCCCTGTTAAAGCCCCCTTGAGAGCCCTCTCTCCCCCCCACCACCAACTTACCTGCTGCTATTAACAGCATTGGGTAACTTAGGAAGGCCCTCACCCTTCCTCCAACCATAGCCATGCTTGATAAATGTTAACTGTTAATATCTATGGACCATGTTCAGTGAATGGTACTCTTAGCCTGAGAGGCTAATAGCTGCTGTAAACCAAGTGAAATTGTATGTGAAATCTATTGTAATTGGATTGCTGAGAGTGAACTGTTGTTTGCACTTTAGTCAAATGTAATGGTCATTGCAACTGATTGATATTTCGATATCGCAATAAATATTTCAACTGCAAAAAAATTTTATATCCTCCTTTATCATATTATATTCTAATTTACCCTTTTTATTTCGTAAACTTCTAGCATAGTCAGAAGTATTTTAACTTTAGTTGGTTTAAACTTAATCTCCTTAATTTTTATTTTCTCTCTTTTTTCTAATTTTATTCTCCTTTGTTACTTTAACTTCTCCTACATCATTTTCCCTTTCCCCTGTTTTATTAGTTTAAAGCCTGTTTAACACTATTCACAAATATATTAGCAAGTTTATCAATGCCCTTCCTACTAAGATGTAATCTATCATGACTAAACAAAGCTCTATTCCCCTAAAATAGTTACCATGTTGTTATACTACTTATGTTATGTATTAATGTCCATTGTCTAATCCAATTATTCAGTTTAACTATTTTCCTAATAACTATCCAGTTCATGCTAGGTATATGAAGTATCTCTGAGATAATCAGTTCACATGTTGCTCCTATCACCATACTATGCATAACTTGTATTGCACTAAAGATTTCCTCAGTGGTATTACCTTTAACATCTTTTGCACCTATATGTATCAAAATGATTGACTGTTGTTGAATCTTTGGAATCAAATCAGAAATTATTGTTATCATATCCCGTACACCTGCTCCTGGATAACAACTACTAACAACATTTTCCTTATTATTCTTGGAGGTAATGTGGTCTGTGAATCTTATTATAGAATCTCCTAATATATATATTTTCCTTTGCTGTATCCTATCTACATTATTTAATTCACTGATATTAGCCTCATTGTTCAATCTTATCCTACATTGTGTACGAGTTATTCACAAAAGGAAATTGGGATTTGAGTAAACATTTTACTGAAACTGCATTAGGTAACTTCAAATCAAATCAAATCTTTATTTAGCCAGGCGATCATCATTGAGCAAGCTCATTTACAAGATGGACCTGCTGTTGTCCAAGCCAGTTGTACATACATAGATTGAGAATACAAAGTACAACATTTGCAAAGACTTACAAACAAATTTACAGAAAAGTGGTAGGTGCACGATATACATTCCAAGCATTCTTGTAGGAGCATACATGCATCACTCCACTTTGCTGTGGTATATACAGACTCCATGTATGCAGATGTTAAGGTGGTATGTTTAGTCATTCATAGTTAAGCCTCCATCAGAGGGTACAGTTCTTTGCATTTTAGCCCTCAGTGACCGTTTACCATACTTGGATGAGGGTCCTGGGCTGCATAGGGGCCCCTAATGAGGTATGTATGTTCTGCTTAAACGGTGAGAGGAGAGTAATATGGGAGAAGTGGTGCCTTGGGTGCCGAGGGCAGAACTTACAGAACAGAGCCAGTATTTGGCTGTCGATATGTCACTCAAATTTGTTAAAATGCCCACAAATTAGGAGAAACCTGTTTTCCTATCACTGGGAGTTAATAAATTATAAAAAGCAACAACATTTAGTGGACCTCTTAGGGAGTCTGTAAGCATTGATAAGGCATCTGAACTAATCACACTTCAATTAGTCTTTCTGGCCACAATTCACAAAGACATGGGTTACCTGCATGAAATGGACATAACCCACCTGCATGGCACCACATCTGCAGATGGGTGCACCGCGGCTGGCATTCACAATCGCCGGCCAGCACGCATCTCCTTTGTGCAATCCCTCCTACAAGGTGCACTAGCTCATGGGGGTGGATCAGCAGACAGGGGTGTGTAGCCAGTGGGATACCCATAACTGGTCTACTAGTGGATCCCCAGCCCCAAGTGGTGCCACGGTTCTTAGCTCCTGTAGACTGGGTCCACACAGGGACACCAAACGGGTGCTCAGGTGGCTGCCCCAGCCCCCCTGTAGTCCATGGTTCTGGGGCAGCATGAAAAAGGGCCAACAGTGCTTTTCCATGGCCAATGGTGGCACCGGGAGGGGAGCACAATGGCTACATCTCCATCACCCCCATGGAGAGGATGTAGCCCTGACTGGCACGCAGTGCCATCATGAGTGGGTGCCTCCATAGAGAGTATAGGCAGTCATTAACCATGGCTGTTGCTTGCAGATGATACTGAAGTAAATCCAGGACCCAAACTATTAAACAGACCAGATCTAAAAGTAAATCATGAGAATGTGAGAAGTATGGTTAAAAATAAATGAGCTACGAATTTGTAGCCGATAACAAAAATCTGATATAATAGATCTTTCTGAAATTTGGTTAGCTCAGCAAATAAAAAATACTGAGATACAACTGGAGGGTTACAATATTTTTAGACAAGATGGGGCAAATGAGGAGGCGGGGTTGTTTTATATATCCATTCCAAACTGGAGGTGTTCTAAATCACCTTCTCAGGATTAATATAAGTGACTGAATGCCTATTACTTACAGCTAAGCAGTTTAAACTTTTTGTGGGAGTTATCTATTCTCCACGAAGGAACAATGTTGATCATTTTGAAGTAGTGGCACAGAAAATCGCTTGTCTTAAAACACATAAAGACATTGTCCTTCTTAAAGACTTCAATGCTGCCTAGCATAAACCCAGAGGTAAAAATGTTAAGGTTACCAGGAAAGGATGTTCACAAAGTTCTGGTAACATATTAGATTTAATATTCCTTTCAAAAATCTTCAATATAAAGTGCTGCCTGGTATTTCCTCCTAATCTAGGAGACCATAATCCAACAGTGTGTATAATTCAAGATAAATACTGCCATAAGACTGCAACTAAATATACTGCAAGAAGGCGTCATATTAATTACCATCCTGTAAACTTCATTTATGATTTAAAACACCAAAGATGTGATAGGTTAAACTTAAACCCAGATCTAAATGTGGGGGGTGATGACTTTACAAACACCTTTTTACAGGTTTGCAACAGTCATGCCCCTTTAAAGATATATAGATGAAGAAAAAATCATGTACCATGGGTGGATGAATTTCTGAGGAAAATTATTTGGATTAAAGACAAACTCTGGTAGAAGGCTAATAAAACAACAGACTTGGCAGACTGGGAACAAATAGGGTTGCAAATAAAAGGCAATCTGAATTGTCAGATGGCATCCCAGAAGAAATGCTGGATAGGGATGATAGTGGTGAGGGGGATCAGTGGGGTGGGGACTGAAGGGGGCAGAGCTAGAGGATGGCACAGGTGACATCATCAAAGTAGATGATGCAGGGGATACAGGTGGGATGGGATTGGCCAGGGGGGGGCTAGAGTGGAGTCCTTCAGGGGCCTTAGGGGATTTATAATTCCTTGCACAAGGGGAACTCCCTCTCTTTCTGCTGGGATTTTCATTTGAGTTGGTCCCAGCACATCGTTTGGCAATTTTGCTGTATTTATTGCTCCCAAGGTAAGGTAATGTGACTATATATTCATGGCCTTATCTGAAGGTAGCAACTCTGGCCTATAAGTAAGTTATGCTGCAGAGGTGTGGCTCAGTTATTTGATTTCTATGCTACCTAGTTAATCATTAAGTGATTCTGTGCTTTAAAGTTGTTTTCATTTACAGTCATTTACGCTAGCAGTTTTGTGCAGTTTAATAGGGCCTATACAGTGCTGCTGTAAAGAGGATTACATCGGAAACTATAGTTTATTATTTGATAGTCTCCAGTTTTGTTTCTGGCTGACCTGCATATTGATATCTGTTTTACAATTTTGGATGATAGCATTTATTATCTGGTTTGTAAAGTTTTGTGGCAGAGAAAGGTGTGCATCAGCTTCTGATGAGGAGGGTGCAGGGTGCAAAACCATGTGTGGAGCTTCTAGGCATCCTAGTAACCAGTAGGCCACGGGTAGTGGAGGAAGCATAGCTGGCCTGGTGCTGCAGCTTGGCTTAGGGGAGTTTTCTTGATGCATTACAGGTCGAGCGGAACGGACAGCACACACGGCCATTTGGAGGTGGTGGGGACGCAACTCTGAGGGCACCCTTTCTAGAGGCTTGCACATGTGCATTTGCACCAAGGCACTTGGGGGAAGGAACATTTCATTGGCCAGGCCGGAGTGGCCAGTGCAGTGCTGCACAGTTCCCTTTTGCTGCTTTAGCATGATCAGAGGGACGGCTTTTTCATGGTGGCTCCTGACACTTTTATTAAAAAAAAAAAATATATATATATATATATATATATATATATGTGTATGTAAAAGATATATATATATATATATATATATATATATATATGTATATAAAAGAGTGAAAAAGGATGGATCAGGCCAGTTTTCTTTGGCTTGCAGGGATAAGGGAGAACGACGAGAGTGGTGGTGTCTTTTGGGAAAGCCTGGCAGTCTCTGATTAGGTCACTCACAACCACATGGTACAGATGCACGCTGGGCAGATTGAGGCCTTGGGAATTCTTCAGTGAGCTGAACAAGGGCAGTTGGGCAGGATGACAGCCTTAGATGGGGGGGGGTTACAATGAGAATGGAATTTTTCATGAGTTGAGCACCTAGTAGGGACTGTGTGTGGGGAGGGGTTGGTTGGGACACAATCACAGGGCCGCCAGCTGAAAATGGGGAAGCTGAGAGTTGGCCTCATGGTGAAGCTTGTGTGGCTTACTGTTTTTTTTTTTTTATCGCATGTTTGTCTTAGATCAGAGATTTGGTTTGCTTTTCATGGGTGGCATAAACAAAAAGGATGGCACTTCACAGGAACCAGAATGGCAGGTGGCATCCATGTGGGCTGGAAGCAGGACCCCCACTTCCACGAAGAGACACTATTGTGGACGGGCAGTGACTTAGGCGGGGGGGTTCATGCACAGCTAATAACAAGGAAACAGAGATGCAGCAGCTACTGGGTACAGCATGTGGATGGGCAACAAAAAGAAAAATTAAAAAGGATATAAGGGGAGGAGATGTCTAAGGGAAGGGAATCAGTTACAAGAGAAAAGATTGGTCCTGAGCAGCAGGTTATAACTGGCAGGGCCTATAGTGGTAGGAGGCAGCTGAATAATACGTGGGGATGAATCATTTTCCTGGGGAAGGTGAAATGAAGTACTTCAGATGCTATAGCAATGTTCGATCAACAAGCCTATTAACATATCGCAGGGGGGCTCTTAACCAAGCATGATGCTTCTCTCAGACACAGCTGGGAAGAAGTGAGGGGAGGGATCAGGGGATGACCCTTGGAGGGCCAAAAGGCTGGGGGTACACGGGGGGGCACAGTGAGGGCAGGAGGGGGCATCCCTAAGGCCAGGCACATGGGAAAAAATTGAAACATTTAAATAAAATGGGTAATTTGAAAGCAGCAGAAGCCTGGAGGGATCTGTTTTGGGCTCCGGGGGCTGCCATGGGGAAGTAGGGGGACTTTTTGAAGCAATGTTTGAACAAACTGCATTGTATGTTGTAATGAATGAACGAATCCTTACAAAAAGTTCTTTGGAATACCACTGTAATACCACAAATTTGCCATTGCAATACCACTGTGATTACCACTGTACTACCATTAAGGTTTTCATGGTATCACAGTGGTTTGTTTCAATTGCATTGTGATACCATTGTACCACTGTCCTACCATATCAACAAAAATAATCAAAATTTATACTACCATAGTACAATCATTGTACCACTGGGTAGTACCATTGCACATTTTGTAGCTCACCACTGTGTTGCCATTGTGGTGCAATGATGTTGCCATTGTGTCACATTTGGTAAGGGAAGACAGAGAATGGCACCATGAAGGCCAGCAGCACCCACTACTAGCATCCAACTGAGGGGGTGTGCAGCAGCTCTGATGGGAAAGATGAATCAGCTGACTGATTTGGCACAGAAGAGGGAGGAAGAAGAAGAAGAAGAAGACGCTCCCAGAAGTGGAAGGAACCAGTTGGCCCAAAAGGGCAGAAGCAGGAAGCACCCTCAGGGGGCTACATCGGAGTCATGGCCAGAGCAACTGCTAGAGCCCCTTTCCAAGCCCTGGGAGCTGGACACAGGAGTGGGTAAGGGAACAGGGTATCTATCTGAAGGATTACTTGGAAGGAGGAGGGATATGGGGGACAAAGGGCTAGAAAAGATGTAAAAGGTCCTGAAAGAATTGAAGAAGGATAAGTGTGGTAAGGCGGGGAGGAGGTAGCTGGAAAAGGGGCACAGAAGCTATATTATGGTCCACCAGGCATCCCATTGGGGGATCATGTGCCCTAGTCTATTAAAGAAAAGATTTGGAAGGGAGAGTATGTGGTCATAACTGGCCTAGTTGACAAGGAGACAGCCAAGAAATATGAGTAGAAGGAGGCAGTGGGGAAATCTGAGATGGCAGTGGCATTGGCTATTTATTTATTTATTTATTTGCTTTTGATAACCGGGTGGGTGCGCTAGGCATGGCAATGCCTATTTTCAGGCACGACCCAGGAGAGAACAATTTAAACAAAACTTAGTACATACAATTGGGGTGCATGGGACGCAGCACATGCAGAAAAACAGAGCAATAGAACGGGGTAAGAGGTAATACAGCAACAAATACTGAATATACAGGTAATGCATTTCAAACACTTTTAGATGTACAGGTAGAGCAAGAGGTAGTTATGAAAAAATACAGGCGGTGCTAAAGAGATGGTATACATTAAGCAGGACAGCAAAGGCAAGTCTGAAGCAGTAAGACAGTTTAAGTGCCTGGTTGAGGTAGGTGAAAGAGCAAAAGTGGAAGCAGGAGGAGAGGTGGAAGCCTGGGTAAAGGGATTTAAGAGTGTTTGAAGGGTTAAAACCAGAGAGAGAGGACATGGAGAAAAAGGGAGGTGTGGGATGGGTGGGAAAGGGGTATGAGAAGTGCCTAGACTTGGTGGCTGGTTTAAGGCGGATTGAAGCAGGTACATGGGTTGGCTATACGCTGATGTTCGCGGTGCTGTTTTTTGAAGCAGGCATGGGAGGTTGTTTGACGGATTGAGTAGGGTAGGGAGTTTCAGTATGTTGGGGCCACGTGAGAGAAAGCTTGTGCACCCATATTTGTTTTACATCTAGGGATGTGAAGAGGAGCTTTATCAGTGGATCTTAGTCCATAGGAGAGAGGTTGTGTGTGCAGCAGAGAGGCAAGGGATAGGGGAAGACCTGATCTGGTGATGCGGTCAATATGAGCACCAAGAGACTGATGTCGATGGGTGGAGGGACTGGGCCATTTGAGGTCAGCATAGAGCTGGCAGTGGTGTTTGTAGTGTGGGGATGCAGAGGCATAGCGGCAGATGTTATTATAAGTTGTGTCCCATTTATGAAGGGAGGATTTTGAGGCAGTTTGGAAGATGACTGAGCCGTAGGCCAGAGCTGGTAGCAGGAAACCTTGCACCACAGCTAGTCTAACTGAGGGGGTGAGGGCATATCTAGTTCTGTAGGCACTACCTAGCTTGGCATTTACAGACTTACAGACATTGGTTATATGCAGGTCAAAGTCAAGAGATTCATCCAATGTGACTCCTAGATATTTAAAGGATGTGGTGTTGACCAGAGGGGAGCTGTCCGCTGTTCGGATATCTATGGCAGGGTGGTTCATTTTAAGTTTGGCAGGTGAGCCAAAGAGCATGGAGTGTGTCTTTGAAGTGTTTAGAACAAGTTTATTCTTAGTTAGCCAGGACTGAATCGCTGCAAAATCAGAGGCAAGAGAGAAGGTTATGTCGTTGGACTTCCTAGCACTGTGGTAGATAACTAGGTCATCAGCATAAAGCAGAGATAAGCAGTTTGGTGCGATGAGAGGTAGGTCATTTATGAAAATTGAGAAAAGCAGGGGGCCAAGTATGGAGCCTTGAGGTACTCCTACTTGTATAGGGAGAAAATCCGATATGGCAGAGTTATAGACTACAGCCTGTTTCCTGTCAGATAAGTAGCTCTTGAACCAGGCTACCACATCAGGGGAGAAACCTAGGGAGCAGAGTTTGTCAAGAAGAAGTGTATGGTTTACCAGGTCAAACGCCTTTGTTAGATCAATGAAAATTGCATCAGTCAAGAGGCCCCGAGTCCATGGAGGTATAGATGTCATTTGTAAATTTCAGTAGAGCGGTAGTGGTGCTGTGGCCTTTTCGGAAACCATGCTGTGAGCCAGACAGAAGGTTGTGTTTCTGTAGATATTCTGTTGCTTGGGTGGCCACTAGCTTTTCGAGAAATTTACTGAGCATTGAGAGAATAGCAATGGGGTGGTAGTTCTTGATTTCCTTTAGGTCACCTTTTTTGGGAATAGGAGTAACTTTGGCTATTTTCCAGATGTCAGGAACTGTGCCATGACATAAGGAGAGATTGAAGATTTTGGCTAGGGGAGAGGCAATGAGCGGGGTGACTGCTTTCAGAAGCCTAGGTTCCAGACCGTCAGACCCTAGGCTGGTGTTTTCGGGAGCGGAGAGCAGTAGATTTAGTACTTCTGTCCTGGTGATGCTTCAGAACCTAAATAGGGGATGCTTAATTTGAGGTTTAGTTTGGGTTGAGGCGGTACTTGCTGCCTGGCAGGATGTCGGGTAACCAGTGAGATCCGAGAAATGCTGATTAAAGGAGTTTGCTATGGTCTCCAGGTTATTGCAGTGAATGCCATTTAGAAGCATGTCACTGGTATGGGCCCTGGAATTGGCACCAAGGAGTGTTTTTATGGTAGACCAGAATTTTTTGGCATTGCCAGCAGCCTTTGTTAGCAGGTCTCTGCAGAAAATGCTCTTTGCTAGGCGAATATTTCTTTTACAAAAGTTTCTCTGAGATCGATACTGGTAGTAGTCATTAGGTAACCCTGTTGTTTTGAAGCGGTGCCATAGTTTGTCTCTGGCTCTTAATTGCATAAGCAGATCTTTTGTTAGCCATTTAGTCTGCGTTCCACGAATCCGATGAGTGACACGGGGGGCATGGGTATCTTGAAGCAGGCTGAAGTGAACCATGAAGTAGTCGAGTGCTGCCTGGGTGTTTGTGGAGGAGTAGATGGGGGACCAGTCAGTCAAGGAGAGATCATGAGTAAACTGGGTGAGGTTGAAATGGGCCATGTTGTGGAAAGTAATTAGTTTGGGAGGAGGTGATGGTTTATTTGCAGCATGCCAGATGCAGAAAATAGGGGAATGATCACTTATAGCATCTGCAAGGGTGCCTGCACTTATTATGCTGCCTGGGCAGTTTGTGAGGACCCAGTCAATGAGGGTGCTAGTCCGTGGGGGAGTCATGACCCTTGTAGGGTCTGTGATAAGTTGGTGAAGGTTGTTACCTTGTATCATTGTGTGTGCGGTTTGGTTTGATTTACTTGCCCAATTTAGATTGAAATCCCCCAGAATAAGGACTTCATTACGGCCGATAGTGCTGTTTAATTGGGAGAGGAGATCGTTGAGACCTCTGCAACCAACAGTGGGAGGGTTATAGGCACAGACTATGTGTAGTTTCTTAGAGCCTAATTGTAAGGTTGCATGGATTGCTTCGCAAGTCATTAGTGTTGGCAGTACATTGAGGGATATCACCAAATGAGGTTTGTAAAAAATGGCTACACCACCTCCACGCTTTGCTGATTGCCTGTCCTGTCTGAGGATATTGTACTTAGGGAGTTTACATGGGGCATCAGTGGTGAAGGGTTTTAACCAGGTTTCTGATAGGCAGAGTATATCCGGCTGGTAAAGGGCAACCCATGCCTCAAGTTCGGTTTTGTTATGGAGAAGGCTTCTAATGTTCATGTGTGCAATGTGGAGGCCCTTTGAATTGCTCCAGGTTGCATCAGGGCAAGATAGATTACTTTGAGGTCCTGGGTTTAGTTCTATATCCCCGGCTAATATTAGAGCTAAGAGTGCCAGGTACCATAACTTATGTTGGATGAAGGGTGGAGGCATTTTGAGGTGTAGCGAGGGTTTACGTAGAGTGTAGTATAGATTATAGATGAAATAATGGGGGATGAGTAGTGGGGAGGAGTCATGGAGCCAGAAAGATGGCGTGCAGAAAGCATAGCGCGATAAGTCATCAGGGTTTGTGAAATGATGGTATAAGGTTGGGGGAGAGTAAAATATAGGTAGCCATACAAGGTAGGAGAAAATGATTGTGACCATCAGAAATGTGGTGCTGTGTCTATTTGCCATGTTTAACCTGTTCAAGAAGATCATATTGGGGTAGGGATAAGGGGAGAGTGTTTGGCAGCGTGGTATAGTTTGTAAAAGAGTTAGCAGGGAAACTGGAGTACTTAACCAGATAAACAGCCATTCTAAATGCCCTCTAACGTCCAATTTTGATAACCTGCAAATGGTGAAGTGAGGAGATAGTTAATTTTGCCACTGGGTGTGTTTTGGGCATGGTTTGCGCCTTTGTCCTCTATAAAGCTAGAGCCAGATAAGGGTGGGTGTGGTGGGGGAGGGTGAGCAGTCGCGAGCGACTTCGGAAACCAGCACCGTCCACCAGTTCACTGAAGCAGCCCCAAAAGTTTACAACTGGTGCTCCAGGTTTCTTGGAACTAGCACTTCGGGTAGCGAGCAACGCAGATCCAAAATCCTTTTGGAGCGCAGGTACAGTCCCTAGATGCCTCACATAAAGCTTTCAGCTCAGCCACTTGCGGGAAGAAAAGGCGCCAACTTTTACAAAGAAAATTACCTTGAGATCATTGGGGGAGCTCCTGGGCAGAGGAGTCCACCCAGGCAAACAGTCGCCTTGAGATCATCGGGGAGCTCCTGGCTGAGGAGCCCACCGCATACAAACAGTCGCCTGCTGGGGAGAAAGGAAAAATGAGGGTGAGCAGCTTCTTATAAAGGGCAAGAGGGAAAGAAAGACAAAGAGAGAAACAGGGGAATGTAATATGAGAAGATGGGTGGGGGAAAGGACAGGGTAGAACTGAGGTTAGGATAAGGCACAGATATCAGTGAGAGGCAGTGATTTTAATTCTAACTAGCAGAGTAAACATGTGGCTTTCTATTGTACAGATTTGGTTTAAAGTTTAACTATTTACTGGGCAATATAAGCAATGAGGCAAGCGAGATTCAGGTAGCATAACGCGACTGTACTGTTTGGGTGACCACAATATCGCTCCAGGAGTGAAATAAGATAGCATGTGGTATGTTTCATACAGCAGCAATACACTATAGAGGGCCACAAGGAGGAGGAAACAACCTATAAGGGCAAGAACATAGATACTTGGCAGGCAGGTTTCTTAATTTATAGTGTGATAGTGCTGGAGAAACAAACAGAGGGAGGGTTACTGTTGTTGACTTATACGGCTATAATACAGGATGCCTATAAGGCAAAGATGGGGTACAGATGGCTCAAATATGATGAGGCATTCCACCAAAGGATAGCAGCGAAGGGGGACCTGTGGTGGGATTGCATGCACTCAGAACTGTGGGTCAGGACATTGGCAGGGTAATACGGGGGGGGGGCAGGGGAGAAGAAGAGTATGGGGAGTCCAGTGGCCAAGACATGTTGGGGCTACAACAAGGCCTCATGTACCTGGGCTAGTTGCAAATTCAAACATGTGTGCTCAAAATGTGCAGGGCAGCATCTGGTTGCGTGATGTAGGACCAACGGGGAGAGGGAGGGAAGCCAGGAGTACAATGACCAGCCCTTTCGGGGGGGTACGGGGGGGAGAGACCAGGCAAGTTATGATGGAAGGGGTTGTGGGTCTGGCAACAGGGGATGATACAACTCTAACTATGGCTGGAACTGAAGGAAGTGATAAAGGGGTGGGGAGATGAGGTTTTCCATTGGAGGAGACACCCATAAAGGTGGGGGTGGTTGAGGAATGGATGGAGGTCTATTTGAACAAGAAAGGGGGAACTGTTGAGGGAGGATTGGGGGGGTTGTGATAGCTTTTCAGGGGACATGCCAGGCTATGAGGGCTAAGAACTTGGGCTCAGTGAAGGGGAAGGAGGAGGTAGTGTTGAAAAAGATCAGAAAGGAGAAGGAAGTGGGCAGGGTGGAAGGTCCATTCAAGGAGCCACCTTGTAGTGATTTCCAGGTCTCTCCACTGGGTGTGGTGCCTAAAAAATAGCCAGGTGAGTACCATCTTATACATCATCTGTCATACCCAGAGGGGTCATCTGTAAACAATGGCATTATGGAGGAGATGCATGTGGTGTCCTATGCCTCACTGGACCAGGCAGTTGGGTTGATAAAGGCAGTGCAAGGGGCTTGGCTGGCCAACACAGACACAGAGTCCACATTTAAGTTGTTGCCAGTAAGACCCAGTATTTGGGAATTGATGGGATTCCAGTTTGAGGGGAGCTATTATTTTGATAAGGCTATGCCCATGTTCTGCTCCATGGCGTGCTCCACATTCAAGGCTTTCACTTCTTGGGTGCAGTGGGTGTTTGGGAAGAGGTATGGTCACAGGAGGGTAGTCCATTATTTGGATGACTTCCTGACTATAGGCAGGAGCCGTAGGGAGATGGAGGGGGTGCTAGAGGATTTCAAGGCCATGTGCCAGTAGATAGGCATACCATTAGCAGAGGTAAAAACAGAGGACCCCACCTGGACCCTTGAGTTCTTGGGGATAGAGGTGAACACTGAATGGGAGTGTTTTCATTTGCTCGCCAACAAGGTGGAAAAGCTCAAGGGCCTGTTGAGTCAGGTCATGGGAAAGAGGAGGGTGCTGCTGGCATTAGTGCAGCAACTGCTGGGGCACCTGAATTTCATTTGTAAAGTGATAGGTCCGGGGCAGCCATTAATGAGGACATTAGCATGAGCCACGGAGAAGGCAAAGTTACCACACCATTGGGTGGACATCAACAGAGGCATCAAACAGAATCTAGCTGTCTGAGGCACTTTCATGGCAGAATACAATGGGGTGACTTTCTGCCAAGATGAGTGGTTGTACAACACAGACATGGAATTGTACACAGATGCCTCAGGGGCCTTGGGTATGGGGCCTACTTCAGAAGACAGTGGATGTCAGAGGCATGGCAGGACAGCTGGAGGGAAACCAGGCTACTGAAGGATATTGCTTTCTTAGAATTTTTTCCCAACTGGGTGGCGATGATGGTGTAGGGCAGGGGAATGAAGGAAAAGAAGGTGCTATTTTGGTGTGACAATAAAAGTGTGGTGGACATCATAAATAGGCAATGGGGTTCCATGGATAGTCACTAGAGTTTTGTGTCCATTGGTGTTGGTGGGGCTGAGGCTTAATCTGACGTTTAAACCAAGACATATAGAGGGGGTTAGGAAAGAAATAACTAACAATCTTTCCCGTCTTCAATTGGACAGATTCTGAGTGTTGGCCCCTTGAGCAGCGAAGCTGAAAACCCAGGTACCGGACAAACTGTGGGAGATTGGGTGGCAAGAGCCTGAATGCTGTACCACAGCTCCTGGTCAGTCAACACCCTAAGAGCATATGAAGGGACATGGGAAACCTTCCAGAAGTTTAGGTGTCAGCAGGGTTGGGTGATAAGTATACCCATAATGGAAGAACAAGTAACTTGGTAACTTGGTAAGTATAGGCAAAGTAGGCCATTGACCATTTAATTGTCTCCCACTCATTGTGGGCTTATCTGTTAATATTTCTTATGCTATTCAACGACATGAATTTATCTAACCTATTTTTAAATGAGTCAAAAGATGTAGCTTCTACTACATTCTTGGGCAAATTATTCCAAATTGTGGGTGTTCGTATATTATAAAAGTTCTGATGCCTATTTGTTCTTGCCCTATTTATAAATATTTGTTTATTATGTGATCTAGAATTTACTGATTTATGATTCCTTTTTATGTTACATTGTGACATTAGGGTCTTGTCTTGCATGATACGGTATAAAAATAATAAATCTCATCTAATTCTTCTGGATTCCATGGAATACAGATTTAGATCTACTAATCTGTCTGCATATTCCTTATTTTTTAAACCATTTATTGATTTTGTCAGTCTCCTTTGAACTTTTTCTACTTTTAAAATATCCTTCTTTAAATATGGGCTCCAGATCGGTGAACCATAATCAAGCTGAGGGAGTACATATGTTATTTATAACTTAAGAACACAATCTTTGTTTCTCAAAAGGAAGGCTCTTTTAATGGAGTAAATAATACTGTTACATTTCCCTACTGTTTTGACAATAGGTGTACCTGAGGATAATCTACAATTTATCCATACATCCAGGTCTTTTTCACAAGTACTGTTCTTTATGGGCTTATTATTTAAGAGATATGAATATTTTGGATTATTTTTTCCAAAATGTATTACAGCACATTTGTTTTCATTAAATTTCATATTATTTTGTTCGCCCCATCTGTCTATTTTGTTTAGACTGTTCCTTAATTCATTATATTTGATTAATGACACAACTTCTCCATCTATTTTGGTATCATCTGTAAATCTGGTTATATAAGAGTCCACCCCATTACCCATATCACTAATGTATAGACCAAACAGTAACAGGCCCAGTGCAGATCCCTGGGGAACACCGCTAGTAACCCTACCCTTGTCCGAAAGAACTGAGTTAATACGCACCCTCTGTTTCCTGTTGGATAACCAATTTCCAATCCATCTTATAATAACTTTGTTTAAACCTAGATCCATCAATTTTATAATACGTTTGTGATGAAGGACCTTATTGAATGCCTTTCCCAAGTCCAAAAAAATTACATCAACTGGTTTACCCTTGTCTAATTTATAGCTAACATGGTTGTAGAAGGCTAATAGATTTCTGTTACAAAAAAGACCTCTCCTAAAACCATGTTGTGTAAGGTCCTGCAACCCTAATCTAATTACATCTTTCTCAATAATATTTTTAATCAATCTTTCCATATCTTACAACAAATAGATGTTAGGCTAATTGGTCTATAATTGGTCTATAATTTGTTATGTTTGATTTATTTCCCTTTTTGTGTATTGGCACTACTACGGCCTTTTTTCCAGTCCATGGGAATCATACCAGTTAGAAGCAACTTATTGAATATGTCAGTCAAGGGATTTATTATTACATCAGAAAGATGTTTTCATACTATCATATCAATATTATCTGGGCCTGAAGAAGAAGATGTCCTTAATTTTAATAATTCCTTCAGTACCATATCACGACTGATACTGAAGGCTCCTAAGTCTGTTACCCCAGGAATAATTACCTTTGAGTTATATTCCTGATATGTGGTCATAAAATATTTATTAAAACTGTCTGTTATTTCTTTGTTGTTCAATATTGTTTTACCATTTAGAGACACTGAATTAATTTTTTTTCCTGTTTGCTTATTGTTATTTGTATAAGCTTAGAATGCTTTCTGATTTTTACTAGATGCCAATTTATTTTCAGATTTGACTTTTCCTTTTTTAATAATAGATTTAAGGAATCTCTGTTGATTTTTATATTTATTAAGATATATCAAGGTTGGACAGTTTTTATATTTCTTAAAGGCTTTATTTTTCCTTCTTATCTGTATCTTAATATTTTTATTGAACCAATATGGAATATAGCCTTTGCTATTTTTGTCTTTACGTCTAGGAATAAGATTAAATATTATTTCTTGAATTTTAGATTTCAGATTTTCCCACATAGAGTTTACACCTAACTTACAATATGATTCTCGCTAATCCAGTTTTTTAAAGGCTTCAATAATCTTATTCCAATCAGCTCTTTTGTAATCAAAGGGTAGTGATGATCTATTTAGTTTAGGTTTTTCAATATTAATTATACATTCTACAATATTATGATCACTATTTCCTAAATGGGGGAGGATATCTATATGGTCAATTCTATCAATTGAATTAGGTAATGCAGTAAATGGTGGAGAAATGGAAGACAAGTATGTCATATTCCATGATGGGGGTTCAGGTCGCCAGATTATCTTGGGCATGTAGCACTAGGGCATGGCCAGAGCCAAATAAGGCCAACAGGGTCAGGTGCATGTTGCTTGGCTGGTAGAAGAACCAATGGCCACAAGCAGACGGTAGGAAGCCCATCAAGAGTGAAGTTCTGAGGAAGCTGTTGTAAGCTTTAAGTGCAGTTTGCACTTCAGCCACTGAAGCATGTTTATTCTGGGCAGTGTTCACAGTTATGTCCAAAGGGGGGCATGCAATGGTGGGTGAGGTGGCGGCGAAGAAAAAAGCTAACACGGGGGACCTTCAGGTGGAGGATGTCTCAAGTGTGACATTTGGTGATCTGGCTCAGGCAGTCTAAGACTGACTAGCTGGGCCGGGAATCGGAAGTGGTGATCCACAGCGTAGGGGGAGGAAAAGGGACATGTGGTGAGGATGATGGAGGACTACAGAAACATCTGGGTAGGCAGGGTAGGGCCATGGCTTAGGCATAGGAATGGGGTGGTGGTCATGGGTTACCAGATAGGGGTCTTGAAGAAAGTGTAGGGCTTTATCAGGCAAGACCCCAAGCAATTTGCCTCTAACTCTTTCAGAATAGATACAGCATCAGGGGTGGTGGCATGGGGGGGGGCAGAGGAAGAAATAAGCATAGGAAGGTGGTGTTCTGGGTGTTACAAGAGGTACTTCAGGAACTGAAATGAGCATGACTGTTAATTTCTCAGCAGGTTCACGCAGGAGGAGGAACACCTGGATAGTGGGACATTCTTTAATTTTTGGGGGCTGAGAAGCGTGCAGCAGCAACATCTGGAGGGAGGCAATTACGATGGGAACTCAAGTTGATGCAAGTGCACTGGAAAGGGGTCCTGGGCATGAGATGAGCCCAGTTACTACTATTATTAGAGGAGCTGAAACTGACATGGGGAGGACAGATTTGTTAATAATTCATTTGGGAGGGAATGACCTAGAGGAAACACCTTGGAAGGCACTGTTTCACTCCACCAAAGCAGACTTAGAGGTGGTGCATGCATAAATGTTTTAACTGACAGTGTTAGAAAGTCTCTCAATTTAAGTTAAATAGTTTTCTAAGTTAAAAAAGAGGTTGATTGTGCCAACAAGGCTGGTCTTGTAATGGCAATGGGTATTTAGGGTATGGGAGAGGGGGATTTGTTTTCATCTTTATGATAACTGTTGGGCAGGTCACTGTAATAATTACTGTGACTGAAATGTAACATCACCCTTTGTATTTCAGACATTCCTGAGAAATCGATTTCATTATGCATGTACTATGCAGGTCACTGAAATTAGAAATGTGCGGGCAGTGTGGAAACTGTATTTTACTGAGATCAGAATTCTTGTCACAAAGTACTTCCAGGGATCAATTTTAACATTATTGTACTGGTCCAGGGAGTATGGTAGTTCACATAAACCCAGGCTTGTTTAGTTACCCTGCATACTTGTCCATGATGGCTAGTGTACAGAATCATGCTAACATTACTGTTCTTTCACTCTGTGCCTGGCCATCCAGATAAACAGAAAGCTGCAGTCTCCAGTATTGTCATTCTCTTACCTTTCACCAGTATTGATTACATCACAGTGTGGGAAAGCCTGCTTTGTACTTGCCACACTGCACCTGGTCTATACATAGATATTTTCAAATTACAATACTGTATTGCCAGTCACTCAACTTCTATTAGCACCAGTTTCCTACAGTGTTGGGAAGCCTGCAGTGTACTTGGGGTGCTAAAATATACATTGATTTGGACTGCAAGTACATCAAAAAGAATGTCCTTGTACTGGCCTGTCAGTGCAGCGGTAGCACCACTGTTCACAACACTGGCAACCCAAGTTTGGAAACAAGCTCGGATCATTGGTGGCCAGCAAGGGGGAGGAAAACTGAGCATTTCAGAGGACACTATCTTCCTCCATGGTGGTGGTCACTGCCCTTGCTACAATACTGCCACCTGGGTGACCACAGGTGGCAGTGCAGCTGAGGGCACTGTTGGAGGGAGAGACGCAGGCCAACCTTCGGTGTGGTAGCCCACCAATGCATGCACATGCATCTTGGATCTCCCATCTGCACCTGAATCCTTGGGGCTGGGAGAAACCCAGGAAAAGACCCCACTGCCAGGCAGACAGCCCCTGTGGACCAAAGACGGACTGGCTCAGAAACCCTCAGCTGCCAGCCTGACAAGGTTTGTTCAGGTGGGGGGGTGACCTCCACTCCTTCCCTGCCCAGGGGAGTCTGATACCACAGCAGCATGGGGGTGGGTGGCTGGAGGGAGTCAGAGTATGGCTGAATCAAGCACCTTGAGGACCCTGAAGGAAGTCATGGCAGCAGCACCAAAGGATGCTGCAAACAAAAAATTAAAAAGAATGCCCAAGGCAGAGCAAAATAGGTACACCTCAACTAAGGGAGACATGCCAAAGGGTCTAACCAGGCTCAGAGTAACAGGAGAGAAAACATTGAAACTTTAGTAAATATTTAAGGGAGAGGTAAGAGGGGGATAAATGGTGCTAGGGAGACAGATTGTTCCCAAAGGAGGGGAGACAGAAGGCAGTTTGCCAGGTGGAAGTTTTGCCTCAGGGGACAGCAAAGGAATGGAGTCTATAGAGTGGATAAGTAAATTGAGGAAGAAGAGGAGAGGATGGAGGAGAGATACTGAGGGATAAGGAGGAGAACTGGTATTTATAAAGAAAGAAGGCAAATATGAGAGACAGGAAGCAAGATGAGGGAGGGAGAGGTTAAGGTAGAGGGAGCAGTGATGGGTGACAGAGGGACAGAGGTAGCAAAGTGACAGTAAAAGAGTGTTCAGTCTGGCAACAGCAGTATTGAGGTCAGCCCTGAAAACCACAACTGCATAGCTGAGCACTGAGAAGATCATCTTGGTGATGCTCTCACAGTGGATAGGGAGAGAGGGTAGTCAAGACTTTTATGCAATAAAGAGCACCATGTGTGGGACGCAATTTTTTTGCAGATGGCATCAAGGTGGGTAGAGAAGTCCAATCATCTATTAAGCCACCCACCAACGTACTTTAAGTGAGGAGCAACTTCAAGTGGGTACCATCCAGGGTAGTAAAGACTATGAGAAATGAGAGCCTAGCAAGCTTTTGACCAATACATTTTATTATTTTGCATTACCATCCCTTAAATGAATAACAGTTGGAGGCATAGCCTGGCTACGGGACAAGATGGTCACCTGAATCCCTACCTCTTACCTCCTCTGACCAAAATTCTCTGCCATCTGTCCTCCAAACTATATGTTTTCTTGTTTAAATGTTGTAAGTATATTTGGCTTACCTTCTTGTATCTGGTTGCAGCACTCACTATTGCCCCTCTCACCCCCCACCACCATTAGTTTAAATTAAGATTTGATGACATGTATTCCTCCAGCTTATCCTTTAAGACCCTGGAGATCCTGGAGCCCTTTCTACCTAAATATAGTCTATCTGATGCATATAGGTCCTTATTATCCCAGGTCCCACTCCAACCCCCTACCAGCCCTTACCCATTTGACTCACACCACCCCCTTAACCAACCATTAAATTAATCAATTCTCTGTTTCTTTACAGTACTAGCCCTAGAGACTGGTAGCACTTCAGAGAAGGCTACTGACCATCCTGCCTCACTGCAGATTTTCCCTACATCCCTAAACCTCTCCTGCACCACCTCTACCCCACACTCTGCAAGGTAATTTCTACCCAGGTGAACTATGATGCAAGTTTTTCATGCATCCACCCTACACAGTTATAAAAGGCCCAACCCTCCTTGCCATCATGCCTGGTATACACTCCACCCACCTACGGTTAGGCCTTGCCCCATACCTCCCCATCTCACCCCTTCTCTATTGAATCTCCTGGGATATCGGCCCTCCCACCATTTTCCTGTCCCCACCACCCATTCTGCCTTTCCTGCTGCACAAGTCCCCCTGTTAATTTCATTTGCCTCTGAGGCTTCTCCCTCCCACATATCCAGCTTCCCTTGTCCCCCTGCATTGCCCCTGTATTGTACTTCCCTTTGGCCCTCTTTCTCCTTCTATACTTCCAGATTCCCCACCTGAGCTATGCCACTCAACCACCATGTGGCCATACTTCCACTCACTCTTGCTCTCCCTTCTCATCCCCTCCCGCCTTCCTGCCCCATTCTTCCCCTTGCTACTATCTTTGGGTTCTATGTTTTCTTGATCCTCTACCTTTCTCTTGCCCCCTGTTCCCCCAAACCGGTCAGTACTGTGTACCTGTTCTAAGAGGGTCCCCCGTATCAGGATATACCTCTGTTCTCCCTCCATGTTCTTTTCCCCTTCCATCTTGTGCTGTTTCCTTTACCCATCTTCCCTTTCTCCTTACCTCTTGCCAAACCCCCACTCCAGTACTGCAGGGTACTAGGGGAGAAGATGTCCCTGGACACTTTGGCATCCTCCCTGTTTCCTTCCTGTGCCTACTATCCATTTGGCCTAGAGCAGCTCTTACCTGCTTCTTCAGCCACTGTTCTTCCCCCCAGCCTCTCTCCCTCCCCACTTCCCAACTCCCACTTTAGCGTCCTTGTCTCTTCCCTATGTTGCTCAAGGTTTCTGCACACTGGACAGCCCCCTTCTCTCCACATTGTTTCCAGATTGACTGTGGTCCCACATTAATTGCAGCTGACCACCCTTCCTTCCTTCCCTCCCCACCCTGTGCCCTGTACCTTCCCTCTCCCCTCCTCCTCCATACCTCCCAACTGACCTGTTTTGTGTGCCAGCTCCTAGGTTCCCACATCCTCCCTGATTAGTCTATACCCACCATACTATGTTACTGTGTTGTTTCCTGCTATTATTTCCCCAAAAAGACTGACCCCAGATGGGGTTTTCCTGCAATCACCTTTTTCTGCTGGTTGCCTCCCCTTACTAGATAGAAATACATAGTCCCCACTATGCCTTAACAGACTCTGCCTCCTTTCCCCTACTGTGTACTCACCTACTGTGTGCTGACCAGTGTGGCCTGCAGCCTACATCCTCCCTCCATTTGTATTATCATCAATTAATTCCCATACCAACAATTAATCACATTGAGCACATACCTCCCAGTTTAGGCAATATCTGATGACCAGCTTAGTGATTCTAAACATTATTGTATATGGTATAATTAACACCGAGGTGGTTTCCCTCTTACAGTACTCCTTCAATGTAACTGAGTCTCCTAAGAACATAAATACTTGCAGTGGTGCTCCTTTAGCTCACCAGGTAGAACTTTTTATTTGGGTGTTTATAGATTATAAGCTCAATGCACACCATTGTGAAACAGTTGTTTATTGTGACTGTGTGTGTGTGTTCATTTGTGAAAAAGCCTTTCTAAATGTGCAGATTCATTGAATAAACTTCTCCAGTATGAAGCTGATGCTCTGTTGTTTTCCATACTAGGAGGCTTTATTCCCAGCTAGAAGTCATGTGTAAGAGCTCCACATGGTAGTACTCCATCCCCTGCGATTGGATTGGTCTCAGAGTTCTACTGTATAGTTGCTGATCTTTGTAACACTTTATATGAACTGTACACATTAACAACATGTGGAAGAACAATTTCTTGCCTTTTCCCATTATTATACTCAAGTGTTTACATACTGTATGATAATGTAGAAATGAATTACTCTGTCTGGCAGGCACCTACACTTCTCTGTAGTCCTTCTTAGGTGTTACCATGCTTCTTGCCAACTATGGCCCAGATATTCAAACTGCGCCATTCTGTGGCGCAAGCCTATGCGCCACTCAAATTTGTTGTGCAGGGGTGTAGCCAGGGCGATATTCAATGGAGTTGTGCTATGGCGCAACTGCTTTGAATATCGCCCCCTGGCCACCCCCACTGTGCATGGCGCAGTGGAACTGCGCCAGCGCAAGTGGTCAGAGTGGATCATTGAGATGCGGTGGTGCAAGTGCCATTGCGCCACGCACAGCAGCTGTGATATTCAAAGGTTGACATGCAAATAGGGCCATAATTTATTCAAGGCACATGGGGGGCCATTTGCATCTGATTACAGCCCCATTTGCATGCCTTTAGCATGCAGGTGCGCCGATCCCCGATGACTTGCACCTGGCGCCCTGCCAGGCAGTAGCCATCGGGGACCGTCGCCCCCTGCAACCAGATCACGGGACGTCCCGTAAGGGACAAAGAACATCCCTTATCTCTAGTGGTCCAGTGGACCGTGAGTAGCCCGATCGTGGGCACAACTGTATCCCCCGATTATCCCAATCATGGGCATAACTGTATCCTCCGATTAGCCCGATCACGGGCATAACTATATCCCCAAAGTCCAAGATACCTGGTGATCCAGTGGACTGCAATTAGCCCGATCGTGGGCATCAGTATCCCCAAGAGTCCAACATCTCTGGTGGTCCAGTGGACCGCACAGGAGCCTGATCATGGGCAGCATTCCTCACCCCCAAGTCCGAAATCCCGGGTGATCTAGTGGACCCCCCACCCTACCAGCCCACTGAGTCCCACCACCCTGTTTCCCCCCATCAGCTGGCGGGCGGCAGCACCCCACCTGCCTGCCACCCGCCCGCACCGACTGACAGCTCGGTATGGCTGCACGCAGATTGGTTCAGAGCATCAGCCAATGGGAATTCATTCACATGTCTGGACTGACTAGTATGGTATGGGCTGCATGCCCATTGGCTCATGCTTTGAACCAATGGGCGTGCAGCCATACTGAGCTGTCAGTCGGCGAGCGCAAGCGGTGGTGCTGCCGCCCGCGGCTGGACGGGAAGCGGGTGGTGGGGCTCCAGTGAGTGAGTGAGTGAGGTCACTAGATCACCAGAGGCCCCAGACTTAGAAATGAGCTATGCATGCAAATAAGCTCCGTGCGGTCAGTGGACCTGAGAATGAAACTTGGAGAGACTAACTGTGCCTGCGGTGGGCTGAGTACAATCCACTCGAACTTCACCAAGCAATGAACTCAGAAGGCCAGTTATGCCCACGATTGAGCTTCAATCGAGTGAGAGATACAGTTATGCCCGATCGGCTAGTCGCGGCCACTGGACCACCAGGGATATTGGACTTGGGGGATGTCTGATGCCCACGATCAGGGCATGGGGTGCTGCCAGGTGTGGCGGGAACAGGTGATGGCCACCCACAGGTGGCAGCTGCTGTGTTGCGCCCTGTAATGCGGCAGCTCACCTGTGGATGGCCCTCGACTTGTTCCTCTTTTTTTAGGTGTAACTTTGTGCAGGCGCAGGTAGGGGTTGCGCCTGCTTAACTCTGTACGGCCTGGGCTGAATATCGGGCTGTGCAGTTTATGCATGGGCACCCCCAACCTGTGCCTGCATACATTACTGATGTGCCCTGGTGCATCAGGATTTGTCTTGGCGCCTTTTCCCTTTAAATATCGCCACTGGGAGCATCAGTGGGTTGTGCATGGTGAACACCGCTTGCGCCATGCGTAACCCTTTTGAATATCTGGGCCAATGTGTTTACTCTTTAAATAATATAGAGGGCATAAGTAAACATTTTTGTAAAAAGTATCACTTCCCCACTGTTTTTAAAATTTATTTTCCTAGCATTTTAATTGTGAATGTTAGAGCTTATTAAGTGTGCCATACTGAAATCACGGAGATCCAAAGTTCTTTCTTTATTCTTGTGGTAGGTACAGCAAGGGCAGTTACTGTTATGAATACTCTACAATGTCCTATCAATGTGCTTCAACCCTATCCTAAGGGGCTACAACTTCTAGGTGAGTGAGTACAGTAGTTCATACTATAGTGCAGTTCACATTAAACATACTGTATAGTGCAACCAGTTAACGGACGGTTAACATTTGAGCTGTTCAGGTTCTGCATAGAAAATTTCTGAGTTACTGATATGTAGTCGTTGACTGGTTTCTGTTGACCTCTGAGTCCGTTTTCTGAATACTTTCACTTGAAAACACATTCTATAGCTAAAGGGAAAAAACAAACCAACTAGATGGCAGCTCGTTTCAGTCACATAAAATGACTGGGTTGCATACTGGATGCACGTAGGCCCACATATTCAAAGGAGATGCACTGATTGAAATGGAGATGCACAGCGCATCTCAGAAAATGTGCAGAAGCATGATATTCGAAAGGGAGAGATGCGCTGTGCATTTCCGAATGTGTGATCGCTGAGAAATAATGTATGTGGCGCAAAAAAGGGTGCAGGTACATGAATACGGTATGCATCTGTATATTCAGCCAAAATGTGTGGTGCATCTGCTGTGCATCCCAGAAGTGTGCCACGCAAAGTTGGGCAGACAAAAGGATGGCCTAAATTGGCAAGTCACCCACAGGAAGGCCGCAGAACTGCAGACAGGCTATCCTGAGACAGCCCTTAGAGGTGTACCAGAACATGCTCCAGGCACCCATACACAGCAGTCATGCTAGGACAGAAGTACCCAAAGCCACAGGTGCCAGCACACCAGGAACACCACCCAGAGAGCCATCCCCTTACACTGCACCCAGAACATAGATACCCAGCAGCCACATGCCAGTGCTGTTGGGTTCCCCTCTAGCACACCAGTGAAGCAGATGGCCACACTGCAGCACATGTACCAGAGGCCATGGTCTGCACCCATGTGGCCTACAGGGTGTCACCCAGTGGTGACATGCACCCAGGGTGATGTATGGGGCAATGGTGTCCAGGTAGCCTGGTGGTATGAGTGGCAACCTGGCACAAGCCAGGGACTGACCAGTGGCACACATCCACAGTGGTACACCACAGGTGCACACAGGTGAGGCCCACATACTTGGGTAGTTGGTCACTCTCTTCACACTGCCATTCTTTGCAGTTATCACCATGTTGCTCTCATACAGGGGTGTGTGGGGCACTGCAGGTGACTGTACACTGCATATGGAGCTGGTGTATCACATGCATGTGGTATACTGATCAGACTGTGTCACCCTGTGTCCTCCCCTGTTGCTTGTCCAGGTGGGCCCCCTGTACCCCAATCCAACCCTGCACATGGCTATGGGTAATAGTACTGTATCCCGGCCAATGCAGTCCACCCACTCATACACAAACATTCCATTACATCTGCCTGCTAGGCTGCAGTACCTCCCATTCACCTTTGTGGGGAGGTGGGGCAGCCCTGCAAAGCTGGAATTGTGCATGCCTGGGGTATGCAAATGGCCTGAATACATTCCAGTAATGAGCTGTGCATGTGGGGCATGAGCTCAGAACATGGAATGAGGCCATTTGCATGTCCCAGCTGAATATTGCAATTTTGCACACTGCGCCTGTGGCCGCCTATCAAGCATTCCCCTATGCTCCGCATAGGGCTCAGGTCACCTGCCGCACCATGCATCTCCCACTGCACGAACACGCATGTTCAGGATATTCAGCTGGACATGCACAATCACATATCATTGCACGTCTTCTGAATATACCATTATTTTGTGCCTGCACATCTCAGTTGCATGGTACAGGCACTTGTGCGATGAAGCCTGACCCTTTTGAATATGGGGCCTCATAAGTTTAAGTTTAACTGTACTGTAAATGCCCCTTCAGTCTCTGTTCTCCCATTTGACACAATGCATGCCATCCCCTTTAAATTAGAAAAAGGAAAAAATAATCTCATTGAAAGAGTCTCCCTGTTCAGTAGGATTTATCTTATTTAAAACAAAAGGTCAAATGAATGCCATATTTAGTGACAGTTGCCATAACTGTTTTGTGATGTAGACAACTGTCCACTGGAAACTGAACCAAAACCACCCTAACTAATTTCATATAAGTCACTGACCATCCATCAATCACCACTGACATGGGCTCGATTAGAACAAGTGACTAGAAAATAGGGTTGTTCTGATATCCAATCAGTTTTGGCAAGTTTAGATAGTATAAACTATTCAATTTAAATCAGGGTACCTGAATCTAATATATGTGATAAATATACAGGATACATTTGGTTAGTGCACTAAACCTTTGATATCCGGGAAGACTGTATAGTGCCCTTCTGCAGAACCCAGATCCAGTCCTCTATATTGCAGATGAGTCTGAAGATAAAATTCTGTGCTTTTCAAATTTATTTATTTGATTTGCTAACTGGGTAAGAACCTAAGAGCATCAAATGCCCATTTTCAAAGGGGGACCCAGGGAGTAGAAAAGGTTCAATACAGACAAAATACAATCATACAAGGTTACAAGTACGAAGTTATAGATACAGATTGAGAAACCAGATTAACCAAAACAACAGCAATTAGATAATCATAGGAAATGGCTGTTCAAGTGAATCTTCTCTATATATTGAGACTGTAAATTAAACTGCGTTAAGTTTTGCTACACCAAGAGAAGACACATCACTCCAGAGTCTCTGTTTTATAACTTTTTTAGAATCACAAAAAGTGCATTAGTACAAAATGTTAATTTGAAACTTACAGCAAGAACAACACTCAACATGAACTAAAGCTTCCCATTCACATTCAATAGCTTCTGAAGCCTTCCTCAGGGGGTGGAGCATTGCATGATTGGGAAGACTATAACTAGCCAACCCATTTACATGTTCATGGGTGTCAGTTTAAACTGACTAATGTAAGGCTACTATGTAATATTAACCTTGGTTAGGAGAGAAAACATTTTAACCCCATACATGCCAATGTAGCCAGTGTTCCACATAACAAAGTGCTTACAAAGTGAAAAACAGTGCAAATTAAAGAGACCAAATAGTTAAAACAATTATGCACAAGTATTTGCAGAGCGCTATCTATGCATTTATCAATAATGTCATTGCTAAATGCATTAATAGCTCTCTGCAATAGTCAAGGTGAAAATTATATTGTAGTCTTACATTGGTCAATTTAAACTAACACCCTTACACTGGTTAGTTTAAACTGACACCCATCAATATGTAAATGGTTGACTACTTATGGTGTTCCCAATCATACAAAGCTCTGCCCCCTGAGGAGGATGTCAGATGACATTGAATGCACACTGGGAGCTTTAGTTCATGGTCACTGGTGTTCTTTTTTTATCTATAAATTTCAAATGTACATTCTTGCACTAATGTCCTTTTTACAATTCTAATTAATTTATAAAATGGAGACTATGGAGTGCCATGTCTTCTCTTGGTCTAGCTGTGTTGTTTAAAGACAGGTATCTGGTAGAACAGTAGCTGCTGTGGCTTTTACTTTGTTTTTTTGTGCCTTAGTCTTTATCAAATTATGAGCATAACATTTTCTCATATACAATACTACCTCTACGGTATATTTGTTTTTAATTTGAGCACTACATTTTTGACATTAAAAGGATATGGTAAATAGTGGATATGCAAGAAGCTGACCCAAAATATACAATTTATCTTCATGAGCAAGGGGGCAGGGCTACAACTCATGAGGGATGGAGTAACTAGTAAGTTGTAAAAGTCCTAGCCCCTCACAAGTAATGGTAAGTTACTGTACATAATTTGAGTCAGCCTATTGGATATTCCATTTATACATCAGTTTATTTGTTAAAGATTTTAAATCTGTTGCCTGTACAAAGATTTAACCATTTTTATTTTTGCAGGTCAGCTTTGCTATACTAGTCACAGGAAAATCTAGTGCACTTTTTTGTGGTGATCCCTTACTAGACTAACCAAAGACATTTAACACAAGCTTTCAATACCACATAGGTCCCTTCATCAGGTGTAGAGAAAACTAACCAGCATTTCTGAAAATATACAAGAGTTCGTGGATCTCAGATTGATTAACAAAGTGGAAGGTATTAAAGGAAGCAATTTAATACAAATCAGGTGACTAACTAGAAAAAGTCCTCATGTCATTTAAAGGTGAGAGATCAGACATGCAAATGATGAGCTACATCAAAGTGATGCTATAACAAAAGTATCAATGGCTGCAAAAGTTTTAAGTATGCAGGATGTATAATGCTGCCAGTTCAATAAATTAATTAAGCAGTGTCTGCATATATGGCTTGTTTAAATGAATGATGTCCCAACAACAGAGAGAAGATTTAAAAAATAAATAATTCTAATTGGTAGGGCCCAGAGCTACAGTGGAAACTGCCAAAACTCAGTTTGGGATCTGGTAATGTGTGAGGAAGCCCACATTTCTGGTCACACCATTTATATATGTTACTGAAAATGTCATGAGTTTTCCTTTCTGAAGAACTCTTGTATTGATGTCTTTGAGTTTTCTTCTCAAAACTGCCACTTTAAGATCCATCAGAGAAAGGTTGTTCTGGGAGAAGGGTTTGGTCAATGGTGTCTAGTTGTCTGAGTGTTTTATAGTGGATCTATGTCCATTCATGTGTTTACTTTAAGTTACTTTGAAATTCTGAGAGAGCAGGAGGCCGTAGCCCATGTGTACTGCCCCATTCTCAATAGTAGTAAGTAGCCATTTTTTGTCCAGCTAGATATTTGTCTAACCTAGACATAAAAATAGCAGTAGAGTTCTCACTATTCACCACCTCAGATGGCAGCCCATTCCACATATTCGCTATTCTCTGCTTAAAGAATTCTGTACGCTTCTCTGTTCTGAATTTTAAGGACTTTATTTGTTTGTTGTGACCTCTTAGGTAATTTTGAGATGTAAAGTTGAGGTTCGTTCCCTCCATGAGTCCTGCATTATTGATAATTTCTGCTGTGTCCACCCTTCCCCAAGCTTGGTGTCAATGGCACACAAACTGTATCCAGACTTTAATCCTGTCCCTATGTCTGATATGTATAATTTGAACAGTACTGGGCCCAAAATACCGAGCCTTGGGGCACCCCACTTATCACCTTAATTGGCTTTGACAGTAATCCATGTATTTTAACACTTTGTTTTCTAGTCATCATCCATTCCTCAATCCAGCCCAAGAGGTAGGGATTCATTTTGAATGTCTTTAGTTTATATATTAATTGTAGATGTGGAACAATGTTAAATGCCTTTCTAAAATCTAAAGAGGTAACATCTGATGGTAGTCCATTATCCAAGTTATTGCTGATGTTTTCATAGTAGCATATTACATTTGTTGTATGTAACTTCCTGCCAGTAAACCCATGCTGTTGGTTATCTATCAATTTTAACTGTTCAATCTCTTCATTCAACATATCAATAAGGCGTTCCATTACTTTGCCCAGTATACTAGTTAGACTGATTGACCTGTAATTCTGTGGGTCCCATTTTGGAACTTTCTTATAAACTGAAACTACTGTGGCAGATTTCCAATCTTCGGGTACCTCAGAGGTCATTGTAGATTTGTTGAAAATAATTGTTAATAGGTTCTGATATTTCTGTAGCTATTTCCTTTAAAACCCTAGGGCCCATGTTATCTGGTCCTGACAATATGGCCATATGTAGGGTGTGTAATACGTCCTGAACTGCTTTTTTATTAATTTCACTAATATCAGCGTTTGTACATGTTGTCTTGCTATCGTTGCTTAACAAACTAGTTTTTTTGGTAGACACTTCCAAAGCAGTTGTTCATCAACCCTGCCACCTCCATGTTATTATTTATTTCTAGTCCTTCCCTCTTTAAGGGTCCCACTGCTTGCCTTTTAATTTTGAATGAATGTATATAACTATACAGGAACTCAGGGCTGGATTTACTGGTGACTAGCCTTTCCTCAACCCTTTTCTTGGCACTCCTAATAATATTGCTTTACAATAAATTGACACACCTCCACCTTTCCTATTATGCCTTTGTTTACTAAATAGCTGGTAACTTTTTATATCCCTATTCCAGTCATCTTCATTGCCCCACCATGTCTCTGTTACTGTGATTATATTGGGGTTTATGTCTAGTGCTCTAATTCTGAGCTCAGCTATCTTATTCACCAAACTTCTTGTGTTTAATACCATAATTGACAAGGCCTTTCCTATCCCCTTCTTTTGTGCCCTTCTCAGTGTCATCTCTAATGCTTCTCCTCCTCCGATAGGTAACCCAACACCCCCAGATTCAAGTTTAAAGGCCTATTCATGATATTATTTAATCTTTGTGCCAACTCTAGTGACCCAATTCTATTTAAGTGCAAGTCATCTTTTGCATAATATTGGTCTTTACCCCCAAAATGCTCCCAGTTTTTCAGTAACAGGAACTCTTCCTTATTTTTCCATTCATCCAACCATTTATGTAACTCGAGTATCTCCTTCTCTTTTTTCTTATAAGAATTTCTAGGTGTTGGAAGTATTTCAGATAAGACAGCACCATATCCCTCTGCTTTTAGTTTGCGTCCTAGTTCTGTAAAGTCATCCTTTACGGCTTTTATTGTTTTTTCTACTGATAACATTGATACCTATGAGTATGGCGACTGTTTTATGTCTTGCCTCCATGTGTCTTAGCACACCTTCCACACTGTTTATTATATCCCGTGTTCTTGCCCAAGGTAGACAGGTAACCATATTATGTTCTTTATTATCCTTACATATGACCCTGTCCTTGTACTTTACTATTATGTCCCCTATTAAGATATTTTGTTTTGTTGACTTATTACTTCTTTTTTGGTATGTTACAGTGTTTTCAAGAGGGATATATACATTTTTTGCTGGTAACACAAATGCCTAGGGGTCTGGTGCATAAAAGTTTACTCTTCTACTGCTTCTTACTTTTTTGGGCTTTACTGTAGACCACTCCTCATCGTGTGGCTTCTCCCCCTCCTATTGTCTCATTCTTTTCCCTGTTGTTTTTGGGTCTTGCTTACCAATCGCCATATCCTCCTCATGTAGTTGGATGGTACTTTCTTCCATTCCCTCTTTAACTAATGATGTGCTTGGACTGCATTCACTTAGCATGCTTTCCACATATAGTTTAAATCTCTGGGCTCCCTAAGTCTCCTTATTTCTTTCTTTATGTCAACTACAACAGAAGGAATCATAGATACGGATACAAACATCTTAGTTTCTAGAGAAATTCTGGTTTTAGGAGACTGTATGACAAAGCATATGGACAGAGACATATGTAACCAGGACAAATATAAAAGGATGCTATCAAGCTTCAAGGGAACCATAATATCTGATATTACAAATATGGTACCAAACATAATAAAAAATTCAGGAGTAAACCCTTTAGTTATTGTACATGCTTGGGTCAACAATGTCTTGAACGAACCAATTAGACAAATTCAGGAAGACTACATTGCCTTAATGAACAGGTACATAGACTTGGGCTGTGAAATAGCACTGTCAGAAATACCCCCAATACCAAAAGCAAATAGTACTCAAAATAAAAAATATAAGCTTCATTAATAACTGGTTATGAAAATGGTGTCTCCAACAGAATTTAAAATGCATCACACACTGGGAAACATTTCATGAGAGGCACAAATTATATTGTTAGGATGGCCTGTACCTAAGCAGAAGAGGGAGTAGACTACTGGGGAAACATTTAGTGGATTACATTAATCACTCTTCAAACTAGTTAACAAGGGGGACATAAACTTTTCAAGTTACTCTCTAGAATCACAAAAACAAAAAGTCAACCCAGGCACAAGGAAAGCAGTTTTGTTAACAGGTCAAGACAAGTGCAATGAAATATTGGACCTAAAGATAATAATAAATGCAAGAAGTTTAAGAAAGAAGATAGAGGAACTCACTAATATAATGAACACAAATAACGTTAATATAGCAGGGGTTGCAGAATCCTGGTACAATGATGCAGATTGGAATACGAACATACATGGGTATACCAAAATACAGAAAAACAGGCATGACAGATGAGGTGGGGGAATGGTATTATATACAAAAGAGAAACTAAAACCATGTGAGCTGTCTGACTCTAGTGATAATTATGAATTTGTCTGGGTTCAAATAAAATTAACAAATCAAAACTTAACATTAGGATTAGGATACAGGCCCCCAGGTTTGGATAAAGAAGAAAGTGAACAACTCATAAATTACCTGGAAAAACAAATAACACAAGACACAATAATAATGGGGGACTTTAACTTTCCAAACAAAAAACGGGATCCTCTTGGAGAGTAGTAATCACCTAGAGAATAGATTTATAGATTTCACCATACACAATAACCTAGATCAATTAGTAAACCAACCAACAAGGGGTACCAACATACTCAACTTGGTACTAACAAATGGAACTAACAACATGTATGGAATAAATCTAATGCCCCTTCTAGGGAACAGTGATCACCTAGTCATAGGATTTTTATTCAAGTCATATGGTAACTAAAGGGAAATCAGTTTTTAAAAACTACATGAAAGCCAATTACAAGAAGAAAAAGGAATTTCTAACAAACTGGGACTGGCATAAGGATCTCTCGACCACAGATTTGAACAATATATGGAATAAAATAAAACAAAAACTAGACTACTACATAGGCACATGGGTCCAAAACATTAAGAATTATAATAACAATAAACAACAACCTCCCTGGTGGAACAGAGACATCAAAAAACTAATCAAAAGGAAAAGAAGGTTATTTAAAAAATTCAGGAAAAATCGAACTAGTTGTCTAAATTTAAAACTAAAACACTGTAATAGACAACTAAAAAGCATGATCAGAAAATTAAAAAGAAATATGGAATTAAACCTCATAGACAAGATTAAGGACAACAAAAACAGTTTTATAATTATATAGGCTTGCTATGTGGGAATCAAAACGGGATAGGTCTAATAATTACTAACAATAGTGCATTAACCGATGAGTTAGATATAGCAACTGAACTAAGTACTTAGGGCAGGATTCACAAACATCGTGAAAGTCCCACAGCTGCAGCAAAACCTCAGCGCCAAAGGGTGGCCACTTGCGGAGCTGCAGGAGTCCCACAGTGGTGGGTATTCACAAAGGTGGAGCCAGATTACATCCGGCTCCATGATATACGGCAGTTTGCGGGTGGTATCACCAGGGAGATCGCTGCAGCTGCAGAAAGTTGCTACGGCCTGTGGGAGCAGCTGTAACACCCTCTGTAACTGCTGCAGCTATGAATCACAACCAGTGCTGCTGCGGGCAATTTCAGTCCACTACTGCAGTTACGGAGTGGGACTTAGGTCCTGAACTGTTTGTGAATCCTGCCCTTACTTTCTGACTCTACATGAACCCAAAGAGGTAATACAGAAACAAACTATTACGTTAACAGATGATTATATACCCATTACAGAATCTGAAATCCACACAATTATCAATGGGCTTAAACCTAATGGTTCAGCAGTCCCAGATGGAATAACGCCTAGGTTTTTACAGGCGCTGTCAACGGAAGTAGTGGGACCACTTACATACCTTTATAATTTATCATTGCTAAGTGGAAAAGCACTTCCGGAATGGAGACAAGCATTTATAACTCCAATACATAAGTCGGAAAGTAGATCAGAAGCAAAAAGTTACAGTCCCATAAGCCTAACGTCAGTTTTAGGAAAAATATTTGAAAAAGTTATACCACACAGAATACTGGTTCATTTGGCAAAAGAAAGAATACTAGACAGTTCCCAACATGGGTTCACTAAGAGGAAATCATGCCTTACTAACCTGATGTCTTTTTTTGAACCAGTTAGTGCAGCTATAGAAAAGCGGGTACTGGTGGATGTCATATACCTGGACTTTGCCAAGGCCTTAGACAAAGTATCCCACAAAACATTAATTGAATATCTATGTAAGATCAAGTTAGATAATAGCATTGTAAGCTGGATAACATCCTGGCTGGAAAATAGGAGACAGAGAGTTGTAATTAAGGGTTATCACTCAGAACGGGGAGAAGTGATGAGCGGGGTGCCTCAGGGCTCAGTCCTGGGGCCCACATCATTCAACATCTTGGTTAGTACCTTACAGACATCAGACAATGCATGATTAACCAAATATGCTGATGACTGTAAACTAGGAGCCTTAGTACAATCTCCATCCGATGGACAAAAACTTCAGGATAATCTAGACAAATTAACAGCTTGGACTAAGGAAAACAAAATGCAGTTTAACATCTCTAAGTGCAAAGTGATGCATTTCAGTGCTAGTAATCCTAACTTCAGATATAACATAGATAACCAGGTATTAGAAACCACTACCAAAGAAAGAGATCTGGGAATAGTAATGAGAAATAAACTAACAACAGAAGTTCACACCAGAATAATTGTAAAAAATGTCACAAACTATTGGGGTGCATATTATCCAATATTAAGAGTAGAGAATCAAAAATCATGATATCTTTATACACAAGCTTAGTCAGACCACATATGGAATACTGCTCCCAGTTTATGGCAGCAAAAACCATCAAAGGTAGGAAACTAAAAGAGGGAGTTCAAAGGAAATTAACAAAAAAATAAGGTGGCCACAACAACTCCCATACAATGACAGACTGAAAAAACTAGGCCCATACTCAGCAGAATACAGATAACTTGGAGGTGACTTGTGCCTAATATTCAGGGCAATATATGGTGAGTGCTTGATGGAAAGTATTAGTGTTAGTAGAAGCCAGGAACCAAATAAAAGAACAAGGTCCCATGGATTTACACTTAAGGGTGAAAATAACACAACAAAGAAACAATGTGATTTTTTCATTCACAGAATAATTCAAAGTTGGAACACACTCCCATCATATATTGTTGAGAGTAGTAACATCAGCACATTTAAGCATAGAGTGGATCAGTATACGGTGGAAAAAGATACATGTTCCACCTAAAAGACTAACAGGTGGCGAGTTCTCAAAGGACAGACTGTTCAAAGAACTTGTAATAAACTATGAACTATGGAACTATTAAGCTCAGATTCCAGACTTTGTAGTTTCCTGCAATTGGGGCAGTTCACAGTATGTTGTAATACTTTGTTTCCTTGTAAATCCCATGGGTAATGTTTGCATTTAATACAGTGCCATGCCACACTTCAATCCTTTAATTCAATTAAAACCCAGGACAAGTCGCTTGCACTCATTTCTAGTTCTAATCTATTAGTCCTTGGAGCCTTTACAGTTGCAGTTCCACTTTGTCAAATTGGCTGACCACTTCTTTAAGGTTATTGGTTTCCTTTTTTTTTTTTTTTTGCAGTGGTGCTTGTCCCAGTCAACCCACTGCTGTTACAGATATGAACACCCCTTCCTTTGCTTGTTACTACCTAGTCGCCTCTCCACCATCACTCTTCATTCATCATGTAAGGTGTAGCAAGTGTGTAGCAGTGTCAGATTCTTAGTTATATCTGGTTTTGTTTCATTTGCACTTATACTTGACTGTATCTCTCATCTTTGGATTTATCAATGTCATTTAAACTTGTACAGAAGCACTGATGATTGCAACACTTTTCTGGAAGTCTCCTAATGGTATCTCAAACAATGTTATATACATTCTTTAAATAAATGGGAGCCTGCATAAATGTTGTGCAAATTATCTGGGCCCGCTGTCCCATCTTTCCCCACTGGACACACGCATAATGAAACGCTTGTCTCTGTGCACATCTCTGCATGTGCTCACCCACCCATGCTCTCGCCCTGCTCCCTCTGGGGCCAATATTTAAGTGATTCCACCCAGAAGTGGAGTCAGGAATCTTGGGACCCCTCTACTGTGCAAAGTGCTCCCATTGCTGAATAAAAATATAAATATTGGGTTGTACACCCCTTTATTACAAAAATAGGCTTATTCTGCCTAGCAGATGTATTTAAAAAAACAGATACTGTATGAATGTTGCTCCCTACATGATCCAGTGAACTGCAGTCTGTAGTCCCTTGGCTGACTGGTGGATTACAAATCCCCCTATGTCTCACTGTGGTTTTCTGGCACCGGCCACCACCTGGCATTCATCCTCTAGAGCAAATATCTATTGGTGTGTCCCACACAAGTCAATATCAAATAAAGTGCAGTTTTAGAGCAATAAAGTGCAGTGCTTAACACACATACAAGTTATAGTCTAAACTTGATCTGCTCATTCTCTTAAGTGATTCCACCCAGAAGTGGAATCGGGAATCATGTGCCCCCTCTACTGTGCAAAGAGCTTCCTCAGCCAAATAAAAATATAAATATCAGGCAGTACACCCCCTTTATTACTAAAATAGGCTTACCCTGCCTAGCAGATGTATTTAGAAAAACAGATATGACTTTTGCTCCCTTCACGATCTAGTGAGCTGCAGTTTGTAGTCCTTGGCTGACTGGTAGACTACAAATCCCCCACACCTCACTGTGGTTTCCTAACAATGGCTACCACCTGGCATTTGTCTTCTAGAGCAAATATCTATTGCTCTGTCCTTACAAGTCAATGTCAAATAAAGTGCAGTTTTAGAGAAATAAAGTGCAGTGCTTAACACACACACACAGATTGTGAGCTAAACTCACTCCGCTCACTCTGGGGCCAATATTTAAGTGATTCCACCAGTAAGCAGAGTCAGGAGTCACATGACACCTCTACTGTGCAAAGTGCTCCCTTGGCTGAATAAAAATATAAATAATGGGTGGTACACCCCTTTATTACTAAAATAGTCTTACTTTGCTTAGTAGATGTACAGTGTTTAAAAAAAACAAAAACAGATATGACTTTTGCTTCCTGCACAATCCAGTGAGCTGCAGTTTGTAGTCCCTTGGCTGACTAGTAAACTACAAATCCCCCTATGTCTCATTGTGGTTTCCTGGCAATGGCTACCACCTGGAGTTCATCCTCTAGAGCAAATATCTATTGCTCTGTCCCACTCAAATCAATATCAAATAAAGTGCAGTTTTAGAGAAATAAAGTGCAGCACATAACCCACACACAGGTTATGGTCTAAACTCCTATGTTTATGTAGCGTTTGTCCCATTTCACCCACATATCACCCATGTGGACGTTTTTGGCATTCTATTAGATAAGTCAAATTGTTTGTGTTGCGTGAGAAAGACCCTTTTATTTTGTATTTGTGTTTGGTAAATGTAGAGTAGACAGAATCACATGTGTCAATCACGCTGCATGTTTTCCATCTGAGCTTGTGTGTGGTCTTGTTCCTTGTGTATCCATTTGAACTTGGAGGGTGGTGTAATTCCTGATCAGTGTTCTTCCCAGGTTGTCTGTATGATATTACAGGTGGTTCATGGAATGCAATGGAACACTTGTCATGCCTGTGCAGGACTGGTTGCAATTCTCTGATGATCTTCTGTAGTAGTCTGATTGATGGGTTGTGTGTCACAACAAATGGCGTGCCTTTTAATTCTTTTTTCTCTTTGTATGCCAGTAGCTGTTCTTGCAGTGTTTGCCTAGCTCATGCAATCTGTTTGTCAGTTATACGTGATGGGTAGTTTTTGCTAGTGAAAATTCCTTGTAGTATTTTAAAGTGTTGTTCCTTTCTGACTCATCTATGCATATATATTGATATCTTAGGGCTTGGCTGAAGACAATTGCTCTTTTTGCATGATTTGTGTGTACACTAGAATGGTGTAAGAAGATGAAACGATCAGTTGGTTTTCTGTATATTGATGCTTTTATTTTTTCCCTACTGCAGTTCAAGTGTGGTTTACAGAAAGCTTTTTTTTTTTGCCTGGAGTACTCCATTTTCATATTGACTGAGGGATGACAATTCCTAAAGGCTCTGTAGAACTCATGTAGTTTGTTCTAACTCTCTGTCCACATAAAAAGATGTAATCAGTGAAACAGTAGTAGATCAGTCATTTTGTTCTGTGCTATGATAGGAAGCTCGCCACTAATATAACCATGAAGATGATAACAAATTGAGGTATCATTTGTATGCCCATTGTGCCTTTAGCTGTGTTGTTTGTTTGTAGGAATAGTGTGTTGTTATAGGTGAAATAGATATGTTTCAGTACAGAGTCGGTGAGTTCCAAAACTGCATCTGTAATTGCCTGGTTGTCAGTGACCCTTTGCAGTGACGCTTTGTATATGTTTAGTCCATCCAAGCGCGGTATAATAGTGTAGAGAAACTCTACAGTAGATCCATTGTGACCAGTAATGAGTTGGTAGGGAGTGCATTTTATTTGTGAAGGCTATTTCGGTGTAGTCAGTTGTGTCCATGATGAACTTTGGAGTTCTCTGTGCCACTGGTTTGAGGATGTCCTCAACATAGCCCAATATTCATTCAGTAAGAGTGCCAGTAACTGAGATAACTGGCTAGAATTACTGGTTTATATATCTTTAGGAGTGTATAAAATACTCCTATTCTTCAACTTTGAGGAGTTAAACTGGTTAGTTGTGTTTTGATGGTTGGTAGATATATATTCTTCAAAGAAAGGTGTTCCCTTGTGAAGTTTTCGGTTGGATCCTCCTGTAACGGAATGTAGAATTTTGTACCTGACAGTTATTTTTCTGATTCTGTTGTGTATTATGTATTGTTCATAATTACAACTGCTCCTCCTTTGTCAGCAGGTTGATGGTGATACTATCCACTAACGTGTTTTAATAACCATTTTATTTGGTGCATGCATAAGTGCAAAATACATACAATAACTCACATTTAGTCAAAGCAAGCCCTGGCGACACTAAAAAGAACACCTACAACCCAACCAGTTTTGCATGTAGTGCTATTTCAAGGAGTGACTGCTATCTATTATGATGATTTAAATAAACCAGGAACAAAAGTGCAATTTTCAAAATTACAACGTGCCAAACACAGTAGTTTACATAAAATGAATAGTAAGTGTGAACAGTATAAATAAAACAGGCCAATCATACATGATTTAAAAACAGTTTATAAAAGAAAATTAAACATAGAAAAATCTAAGTATGTAAATTATCATGAATATGAAAGTTAGTTCATGAATACAAATGACATAAATGGTAATAGTGAACTAGAAATTCAGGCAGGGTTCCAGGAGTTGCCCAGGGTATGCCTTTCCATAGGCTGTAAGATCTCCTTTTTGGAAATCCTGCTGGTGCCAAGAGCTAGTGGGGAAAACAAGATGAAGATTAGGGAGATAAATCAGTGGCTTAGGGAGTGGTGTGGGGAATTCGGGTATGGCCTGGTGGGGAACTGGGGGGAGACCTGGGAGGATAAGAGGCTGTATGCTAGGGACAGGCTCCACCTTAATTTGGAGGGGAAGGAATTCCTTAAGCTCAAACTAGCTGTGTTCATCAGCGAAAAGTGAAGTTTAAACTTGTGAAGAGGGGAGGGCTCAAAAAAGGGGCAGTGTCAGTAGGTATGATAAATAAGGGACATGGTCTCCACTCTTCTAGGTGGCTAGGGAGATATGGAAATGGGTCACCAGGTAGGGTGCAGGAGCTGAGAAATGAGAGGTCAAGGGGGAGAATGGAGAGGAGGGAAAAGGGGTGGAGAGTTGCCCTGATAAATGAAAGGAGCTTAGGAAAAAAATGCTAGAGCTCCAGGCGATTCCAGCTGAGGGGGAGATAGATGTGGCAGCAGTCATTGAGACCTGGGCCACTCAAGGGCATGAGTGGGACCTAAATCTGGAGGGTTACACTATGTTCAGAAAAGATAGGGGGGAGGGAAGGGGTGGTGGTGTAGCACTGTTAGTCAGAGATGGCATGGGTATTGGAGGAGTAGAGGAGGCAGAGGGGAACATGGAGAATATTTGGGTCACCTTGCTGATACAGGGGGGTAAGAGAGCAAAGGTCAGAGTGGAATACAGACCACCAGCACTGGCAGAGGTCCTAGAAGAAAATTTGGTGGCAAATATCGAGAGACACTGTAAACTGGGAAAGGGAAGGGTAGTGGTAATGGGGGACCTCAACATGCCAGGAACAGACTGGGGGACTATGACATCACCAGTGACTAGAGAGCAGAGGCTGCTGGATGTCTTCCAGGATGCATTTCTGATACAACAGGTCGGTGAGCCAACTAGGGAGGCCCAGACACTGGATGTGGTCCTGGCTGACAGTGATCAGATTAGGGGCCTAGAGGTTAGGGACCTGTTGGCTGGGAGTGATCACGCCACAGTCTGGTTCTTCCTGGACCTGGGGGAGAGGAAAGCTGAACAAGGATGGTAGTAACCGACTTTAGGGGTGCAGACTTCAGGGAGATGGGAAGTGTCCTTAAAGATCATCTGGACAGGATAAGGCCGGATATGGATGCTGACAGCAGGTGGGGAATCATTAGGAGGGGAATACAGGAGGTTATCAGATCCTGTGCAAGGGAAAGGCGTAAGGTCAGGAAGGCCAGAAAATCCTGCTGGTGGACCCGGGAGATACAGGTAGTGGTGAGGGAAAAGAAGGTGACCTATAGGTGCTTCAAGTGCTCAAGGAGTGAAAAAGAGCAGGAGGAATATGAGCTGACAGCCAAGAGAGGCACCAGGGTGGTGAGAGCAGCTAAGGCAAAAAAGGAGCAGTCCTTGGCCAGTGGGATCCAGAGGGGTGTCAAGGGGTTCTTTAGATACATAGGGGAAAAAAGAAAAGTAAGGGGGCAAATCAGCAAGATAAGGATAGGGGATGGTTGGGCACAGGAGGTGGGGGAACAGGCAGAAGTCCTAAATGTGTACTTTGCTTCAGTGTTTATCGGGGGGGTTGGAGAGGCTATGTCTTGCAAGCTGAGCAGGTGCAAACCGGAGCAAGGGGTGAGACCGGTAGAGACCAGGGGCCCTGATGGGTCTGGGGAAAGACAGTAGCCACCACAGAGAGGTGGGGGTCCAGCAGTGCAGGGTGAAAAGGGGGGAGAGCATGGAGGCTGAAATCCCAGTAGAGAGAGTAAGGGAAGCCCTCAGGTCCCTTCAGATGGAGAAAGCACCTGGGCCAGATGAAATACATCCCACGGTGCTGAGGGAACTAGCAGATGTCCTGGCAGTCCCTCTAGTGGAGCTTTTCAACATCTCTTTGAGGACTGGGTGGGTGCCCCAAGACTGGAGGATGGCCCATGTCATGCCGATCCACAAGGGGGGGATCAAGAGAGGAGATGGGAAATTACAGGCCCATTAACCGGTGGTTGGCAAGGTGATGGAGGGTATTGTCAAGGAAATGCTGGGGGAGTTACTGGAGCAAACTGGGTACTTTGATGAGAGGCAGTATGACTTTGTCACAGGAAGATCGTGCCAGACAAATCTTGTTGAGTTCTATGACTGGGTGACAAGGGGGGGAGAGCCCTGGACCAGGGTAGGCCAGTGGAAGTCCTCTTTCTGGACTTTAGCAAGGCGTTTGAGTCGGTACCCCACAGTGGCCTGCTGGCTAAGCTGAAGGAAATGGGGTAGGGAGACAGTTGTTAAGATGGATAGGAAATTGGCTGTCTGAGTATACTCAGAAGGTGGTGGTTGGAGGATTAGCCTCATCCCCAAGGTGGGTTACTAGTGGGGTTCCCAAGAGGTCAGTGCTGGGGCCACTCCTGTTCAATGCCTATATTTCAGACATCAGGAGGGGGATCAGGAGTGAGATGAATCTCTTTGCAGATGACTCAAAGCTGGGTGCAGTGGTGAATGGGGAGGAGGGGAGGGTGGCCTTGCACTAGGACCTGGAGGCTCTGGAATGGTGGTCAGGAAAATGGAAACTAAAATTCAATGTGGGGAAGTGCAAGGTTCTGCACCTGGGAGTCAGAACTCCAGGACAGGGGTATACCGTGGGAGGACACATGATACAAGTCACAGAAGGTGAGAAAGACCTGGGGGTAGTAGTAGATGTCAAAATGAACAACTCAGAGACCTGTAGGAGGGCAGTGGCAAGGGCAAATAGGATGCTGGGATTCATCGCCAAGGGGATTACCTCCAGAAAGGTAGAAGTGATCCTTCCACTGTACAACTGCTTGGTTAGGCCACACCTCGAGTATTGTGTACAGTTTTGGAGACCACATTTAAAGAGGGACATTACACTCCTAAAGAGGGTCCAAAGGAGGGCAACCAAAATGATCTGGAGCCTGGGGGAGAGGACCTGTGAGGAGAGACTCAAGGAGCTCAACGTGTACACCCTAGAGGAGAGGAGGGATGGGGGGCATGATAGAGGTCTTTAAGTAAATGAAAGGGATCAATAAAGGAGGCCCAGTCAGGGTGCTCCAAAGGAAGGAGGGTGGGGCAATAAAAGTTCATGGGTGTAAGCTGGAAGGGGCGGGCTCAGAGGGGAGAGGAGGAGATGTTATTTCACTGAAAGGGTGATGGAGCTGCGGAATGCACTGCCCAGGGAGCTGGTAGAGGTGGAGACTGTGGACAGGTTTAAGAGGGAATGGGACAGGTACAGGGGGAGGGTAAATCTGACCAGGCCCAATACAGGTGGAACATCTGGGACTGGGGACAATATGACCCAAGGGGGGGGGGCACCAAAATCGGCCCTCAGTGCAGGTGCTGAAAATCGAGCAGACTCAAGGGACCATTAGGACTATTTTTCTGGCATATTAGTATGTTAGTAATATGTACAGTATGTCATAAACTGTGCAAACATACAAACAAATCATGAACTGTGCAAAACTGCAGAGAAAAAGAATTAGGTTCCCAAACAGCAAATATCACGAAAGTATAAACTGCACTGTCACCAAAAGTATTAATTACAGAGCATGTTATGGCAATATTCTTAAACAAGTGCAGAATCACAGTTGGTAGCCACACTCATATATGTTCCTGTAGTTGCCACTTCACATGTTATGGGAAGGCTATAAGCCTGAGGTTCAATGGGCAGAGCAACAACATCACCCCCATCAGGCCTTAAAAGGCCACTCCTCCTGGACTGTTCCAGGATTTGTTCTTCATTGCCGCTGGAGGCTCTGTCGGCTGCCCCTTCTCCCTGCACATTGCTTTGTCTCTCTCCTCATTACCATCCCTGTTCTGTTGTTCTGCCTCCAGCTGCTCCCACATTCACTTCTCCTTGCTCCTTTCCTTGTTGCTACTGCTCATGCATGTTAGCCCATCTGCCCTTCCTGTTCCTCCTGTTCTCCGCCGCTTCATTCCCTTCGCCCATCTGTTCATTCGTCCCCGCTTACCATGCTTTGGTGTGCCCCCCCATTGCATTCTGCAGCCTGCTCTATCTTCCTTGGGGCAGTGGCTTTTCCCAACTCCCGCTTTGCCTGCTTTTTCTTAAGGTGTTTTTCCCATTGCACTTCCCCCTCCTCTCTGCTCTTCTGTGGCCATACCTCATTGCGATTTCTCCTCTTCCATTCTGTCACTTCCATCCCTTCCCCCTCATTCTCCATTATGGAGTTTCTCTCCACTGCATCTGCTCAGTCCTGGGCCCCTTCATTCTGTTGAGGGTGTTTTGGTTGCCCCCCTTCCTTCGGTGTCCTGCTCAGATTGTCACTCTCCACTACTGCAGAACCGCAATATCCCTCCCTTCTGTTGTGCCATCAGTGTGGGCATGTGGGTTCACTGACTGCTGGTAGGCTTTCTATTTCGAGTGCTCCTTTCCAAGTCTTCCTCAAGTTGAGGCTTTGAATATCGAGCTCTGTGCCAACAACGAATATGATACATCAAACAAAACAGTAATAAAAAATGCTACAGATTAGTTTCTTGAAGTTCCTCATCTGTTTCTGCTATTTCTGGGCACTCGAACTGTTCAATCATTTACTGTATTAGTGGATGCATTCCTTCTCGTTTCCTACATGGGGCCTTCTCTCTCTCTGTTGACTTTTTATTTTTTGCCATGGGACTATGCTACCCATTCTGGCCCTTTGCTATGGATTTCATGGCCAGAGCTCTGAATTTTTCTGCTCCTGATTTGTCTGCAGGTGTTTCATGGCCTTCTTCTATTCAGTGAGCTCCCCTCTCGCCCATCCCTCTTCCCCTCACCCCATTGCTTGTCTTTGGCTCTGGCCTTCACTGCTCATTGTTCTTGGTTGCACCTTGATGCGCTTTCTTCATTTCATCCTGGCTGTGCTTCCCCATGGTGGGAGCTTGCCCTTCTCCTCCTGTAACCTCTGCCTTCTATTCTGCTCACTCTCTGACCTTTGTTTTCTTTTGGGGTTTTCCCTATCATGCCATCACCTTTCCTATTCACATCCTTCTCTTACCCTAGTCCATCTGGTGTCCAGGGTGTGAATCCGGTTATCCTTTGCTCAGTCTGACCTCAGGGTCTACTCATTCACATCCATTAATTAAGCATACCTCTCATTGGGTCTTATACTACCTCATAGAACCACTGCACTCCTACGGTTGTTATCACCATCAACCTTCTCATGACCACATCTGGGTATTCCTCACTCATCCGACCTCTATGTGAGTCTATTCCTTCACATTGACAATTTGAGCATAACACTCTCAGGTCCATGCTACCTTCACTTGACCTGCTCTCCACTCAGAGACATGCCTTCATGTATATTGCCCCTTTGATTGGGGCTGGCAGGCTTCTCTACGTCATCATACATCATTCATCTCATATCTCTCCTTAACCGTACCAGCTTCCATGGCTTCACACCATCATTCATCTTCCTCTTCATATTTCACTTTAACCGTACCGGCCTTCTAGGCTTCTTTCCATCATTGTACATCCTTTCTTGCTTTTGAGCATCTAGTTGCAGAGACAGCACTCACATCTTTCAACAGCTGTCCATTTAGAAGGACAGAGTGAGAACTTCCTCTAACTTGGACTTTTTCTCCTTCCTTGACCTCAACTTTAAATAGCTGCAGCTGAGCTGTCACTAATTAAACTATCCTTCAGCCTGGAGGGAAGGTGACCTAGGCTTTGGATACCCAGAGGTTTCCTCTTCAAATGGAGTTTTTCCTTTCCTCTGTGCCAATGGTCATATTATCAATCAGGGCTAGAGCTTTCATACATTCTGTAGTTAGGCTCCACTGTTGGATGGAGTTGGATGGTGGCCTCGGCTGTTCCCTCTCTCCTTAGGAAGTCCACCCTTCTGCATCTTGTCAGATTTCCTTTTGTTCATTATCCTGACCTTATATTGTTTTTCTCCTGTCTTTCCTATCTATATCTGTTACATTTATTTCCAGTCTAGATATATTCTGATTTCTCACCTCTTCGATGCTTAACACCCTTTAAACAGCCCCGAGACCGTTGTGACAACTTTGAGAAAATGTAATGTTTAACACAAGTGAACTTGTATTTTAATATTGTTTCTGTATTTCTCATTCTTCTTTATTACTAAGGACATCTGCATGTAAACAGCATCATTGCCCTATCTGTTCTGGCTGCTTGCCTACATATGACATCACAGTTTTCTTTATGACATCACAGTCCATTATTTTGGCGACAATTATGATGCCATAAATGGAGAATTATTTATTTTATTTATTTAATTATTTAAAAGTTGGTAACTGGGAAAAGCACCATGACCAGAAGCTCATTTCCATGTGCAACTCAGATTATGATGTTATATGTAGGATAGCAGGAAGAGTAGATAAAGTCTAAGGGACAGTAAGCATCTTTTGCACAGTTCTCCTCAGTAATAAAGAAAAAAGGTAAATATTTATAGAAAATGCATGAAATATTAACTGAACTGTCTAAACCTCTCATTTTTTCCAAGCTTTTCTAACAGTCGGGGCTCTTTAAGATATTCTTTTTGTGCTTCTTCCAAAGTTACCTTTCGCAGAGGGAATTATTACCATGACACTTATAGGGTGGACCCTTCTCTAGGGTTTCTTGCTCCTTGCATCATACTCCTACAGGTTAGTAGATCCCAAGGATAGAGAGGTGAACAGCCACAATGTATTGAAGTCACACAAGCATACATCTCATCCAGTTGTGAAAGCACAATTGAATGGGAAGGATATGAGCCTGAGGTTCAATGGGCAGAGCAACAATGGCACTCCCCCATCAGGCCTTAAAAGGCCACTCTTCTGGGATTGTTCCAGGATTCATTCTTTGCTGCTCCACCATCCACTCCTCCTTCTCCAGTGGCTCATCTCTCTTTCCCCATGGGCTTCCTCCTTAGCTACCTTTATCCAAAGGAATTATTCGCATGGCACCTATGGGGGGAACCCTCCTCTAGGGTTCCTTGTGTCATACCCCTTCAAGGTGGTAGATCCCATGGATAGAGAGGTGAACAGCCACAATCTATAGAACTCACACAACCGCCCAGTGCTCCCAGGTTGCCCCTGAAAACAGGCACTTGTGCCTAGTGGGCCTTACCCATTTACCAAAGACTAAAATAAAAAATAAAAAAATAAAATAAAAATAAAAATAAGCACAATTGAATCAAAGGCAGGACATGAGTACAATATTAAACATTTTTAGTTTTAACTGCAATGAGAGAAAAAAAAGACAGGTATCAATAGCATGGGGGGGGAGACAAAATCATTACATACATTGGGATCTTCTTGAGCATCACAAATAGTCTTGCCAGATTTCACATTATTACTGAGTGTATTATTGGTATTAGTTATTATTTTTGAGAGACTCTGGTTACACTGTAGTATAGGATAATGCATTGCCCATGTTTTGGGCCTGTATTGCTAAGCTCATTATGATATGGGTATATTAGTACCATGTGATCTCTCTCCACTGACTTTTGTATAGGTTGGATGAGTTTTCTATTAATAATATTGTATACCATTATCTCATCGGGTATTATCTCAATTCCAGGTAAACAAAATAATTTAGATATTTAGCCTGAACGATACACAGTATGAAATTTAAAACAATTGTTTTTTTCTGTGGTATTGATACCTGTTTTTTCTCATTTCAGTGAAAACTAAAAATGTTTTAAGTTTTTCCTCATGGCCTTTTTTGATAACACGTGACATGGCAACTACAGGAACATACATGGATGTGGCAACTAGTAAAGATGCAGCAAGACTGAACATATCTCCCTTTAATCAACCTTTCTTCTATACTAAACAAGTTCAGTTTCTGGATATGATCAGAATATAACATATCTGTTAACCTTGGGATCATTTTTGCCAGTCTGTTGTGTTACTCCAGGTACCAGAAGGGAGATGCGTAGTCCGTATAAGGGCATACATGTGATCTGTAGAGTGGAAGTAGGCAGTGTTATGATCATGAAACCAACCTTTTCTTTATGCATCTCAAAAGTCAGTTAACGTTCTGTATTGTGATTCTACAGTGATGATAGGGCATAATATTGTTACCTTATTATAACTCCTAAGTCCCTGTCATTCTCAACGGACTTTAGTGTGGAATTTCCAAGGTAATAGGTTTTGTGCTGATTATGTTGGCCTGGGTGGAGAACTGTACATTTTTTCTGTATTAAACCTCATCCTGTTGATATGTGCCCATTCCTCAATTTTGAGTAGATCTCTCACTAAGGACAGATGTTTTGCCTCCTGGTCTACTTTTGTGCTGATCTTACTGTCATCAGCAAACTTTCCTACATTACTATTAAGACCATGATGTAGATCACTTATATAGATGTTAAATAAAATGGGTGGAAGCACAGATCCCTGTGGTACTCCACTAGCAACTGGTCTCTCTTTGGGAGAGTATCCCAGCGACTCTCACTACCTGAGATCTGTCCATAAGTCAGTTTTCTATCCATCTTACTAACAGATAACTAATACCAATTTTATTTGAGTTTAACAACCAGTTCGATGTGATGGACAGTGTTGAACACCTTTTGGAAATCAAGGAAAACAGCATCAACAAGGGCCCCTCTATCCAAACTACAACTGACCTGTTCATAAAAAGTTATTAGGTTAGTTGTACACGATCTTCCCCTTACAAACCCATGTTGCATTGGGTCCTGTATCCCTAGTTCTTTTATAGCTTCCTTGAGTTTAGCTATGAGTAATCTTTCCATAATTTTACAGGGGATGGAAGTCAAACTGATTGGCCTGTAGTTGCCCAGCGAATCTTTACTCCCTTTTTTTTAAAAGTCAGTGTCATAGTGGCTCTCTTCCAATCTTCAGGAACATGGCCAGATTGTATTGACCTGTTAAACAGTATTGGAGTATTTCCATCAAAAATCATCTTTCTGGACACCTCAACTGAACTGCAACAGGGCAAAATAAAAACATGAATAATCAAAGAAAATCATTGGATTTTTTCAACTACTTGCACCATTGTAGTGCACACTCAAACCATACGAAAAGAGCACTGTCTATAGCCAAGTCTCTATGATACCAGTATATTTATGCAGGTCAGGGATAACAATTTGGAAATATTGCAAGGAGCTTTCAACAGCAAAAACTACCCCTCACATGTAATTGACAAACAGATTGCATGAGATAGACAACTATCACGAGAACAACTGCTGATGTACAAAGAGCCACATATGCAGACACTGCTTAATTAATTTACTGAACTGGCAGCATTAAACATCTTGCATACTTAATGGGACTTTTTTTTCAGCCATTGATCCTTTTGTTAGGGTATCACTTTGATGTAGCTTATCATTTGCATGTCAGATCTCTCACATTTTAATAAAATGAGGCCTATTTCTTGATAGTCACCTAATTGTAATGAATTGTTTCCTTTACACCCCCTCCTCCTTTGTTAAGCAATTAGGGACCCTCAAACAATTTTATATATTTATGGTATAAAATTACAAATGAACAAACATCGATCTTATGGCTTATTTTAATGATTTAATAGCTTGGCTTAACAGCAATAGTTTAGTATTGATAAACAACAAAACAGTGTGGCAAAAGCTACAAATATCTTTTTATTATTCTTTTGGTGGAATGGTCTTGAGGATAGTTAATAACTTTAAATTGCTTGGATTCTGGTTAAACCCTTATCTTGATTTCGATATGGTCTGATAAACCAGTGTTCAAAGTCTATGATATTATCAGAGAACATTACATGGAAAATAAGAACTGAAATATCCTTTCTTTGGGGAAGAAAATTGTTCCTCAGATGATCTTACCATTATTTATGATGAAGTGGTTAATTGTAATGATCCTAACTCATGTTAATACAGTATGTTACACATTTTGAGCTTGATTGTTAAAGCCTTAGTTGACTCACACGATCCAATTTGTATTGCAAATTACCTGCACCTTCATTTCAGAGAAGGGTGTATTTTTAATAGGAATTCATTTCTAGCTCAGTTTCTGTGGCAACACAATTTACAGCCAAAGGCCCCTATGCATTGAGAGGGGGTTGCCTATGCACTGCATATGTGTGGCATGTAAGCAACCCCACCTCTGAATGTCACAATTCAGGGCTTCCATTGGGCCCTGTGCATATTCACAGAAGGGACACTCAACCATTCTACACAGTATCCCCTGAAGGGTTATGCAGTTTTGCACATAGCCGGTCTACAAGCATGCCCGCACCCTGCACCATTCATGGAGGTGTAGAGTGCTGGGCCAGGGGTGCAAAAAATATGGCAGCAGGGACCCTTGCATATCTTTTGTGTGCCCCCCTCTGCTTACACCATTTGGCTGTAGTAGGATAAGGAATCTTTCCACTGTGCTGCCCCAGCCTACTGGGCTGACTGGGAGGGCTGAAGTCAGCCATTCAGGCACTTGCCTGTCTTTTTAAAAAAATGGACATCCCACACCATCCCAGAATCCTCTGCTCCATGCGGAGCAGGGGATCCACTATGAGACCTGGTCTGGCACCCAATGGGATGGCTACCTGTGTCCTACAATCTGTTCCCCTGCTAAGCAGCACACTGGGGAGGTAGGCCTGCAGACAGGCACTGTGCAGTGGTATGTGTTAGTGCATGCCACACTCTGCATGCCTCTCCAGGGGTGTACAGCTGCATGAGCTGGGCATGTACCTCTTGCATATACTCAGCTCACATTCATACATAATCCCCAATAAGAATAGTTGCACAATCTAGTTCTCCACAGGGGTCAGTTTGGGGCTCTAAATGACAGATATAAGTTTGTTGCCTCTAACATTTGTGATTTTATCTGTAGATATGACACTGCCTTCTGTTTCTTAGGAAGCAAAGATTCCCACCAATAGTTTTTCATTCACAAACTTTTAAATGCAAACATTTACAGTACGTAATCTCATAGAAATGTAGAAATATGCTGTCAGAAAAAAGGCCTTACATTTTCTCTAGTCTGTCCTGTGTGGCTGCATACATACTTAGAAGTTCATGTCCAATCACCTCCTCCCTACCCCCTCAACAGTCCCTTGTACCTGCCCCACCCCCATTTAAAAACATCCACTGTTTTTGAACTTGGATTTGTTTCACCCCACCATTACCCGTCTTATAAAAGGTATTTCTTTGTAACCTTCCTCAATTAGCACAGGGTCATTACACTATGAACAAAAACAGCACAGCAATATACGGCACTATCAATACAGGGGTTACATTGCCAGCGTGCGACAATAAAGGCGAACACAAAAACTGGAGAAAAATGAACAGCAAATCTTTATGTTACGTTACGTTACGTTACGTTACGTTACGTTACGTTACATTATGTTATGTTATGAGGGACTGTGCTCCGAACCCCCCATTTATAAAATCAACTCCAAGGGGTGGGTACAATGCAGTGATGGGGAGAAACATAGGAAGGAGAAAAAATAAAGTCACACAACTTGTTTAAAAGAAGAAATAACATAAAATCCCAGTGGTTGTGGACCAGGATTCTGTTTATGTCCTTCTTTACATGAGGGTTCCAAAATTGTACTCAGCATTATAGATGGCAGTGGTGCAGTGCCTGTGGGTCACACAACAGCATAACAGTAATGTTCACTGTCAGTGCACACCTGCAAGATTGGCCTGTCACTGTGTAAAGTACAGCAGTCATTGCTGCCCTACACACCATAGACACTGCTGTGTCCCTCACATTACTGGCCCCCTTGTTACTGTGGTGTTTGCTGTGCGCCATAGCAGAACCTACAGTTTGACTATTGTATGCAGCACCACCACCTGTGCCTGTACTGTGTAGCCCCCGAGGCATAATATTCTATGTTGTTCTGTACAAATGTAGCCTGCAGCTATCACCATGCACTTCCAGACTGACCTACAGGAAGAGCTGTAGGCAGACCCAGCCAGCCCCTGTACTTTCAAACTGATCTACAGATGGAGCTATGAGCCCCTACAATAGCGCTAGGCAAACTGCATGCAAATCAAGACATAATGAGAAGCTAATCTGGATGTTTGCCCACAGACTGCCTAAGTAGGCTCATTTGCATGTCACTTTCGAATATAGCAAATTTTTGCCCCAGGCAAACGAGATAGCACCGGGCAAATGGTTTAGCTCCTTGCAAAACCTGTGCAAATTTGTTTGCGCCATGCAAACGTTTCAGAAACATGGTACATTTCTGCAGAATTTCACATGCTCTGGTGCTTGCAGCTTTAATGAATCCACTCCTTTGCTAGCACATACTTTGACCACATAGTTTACCTTTACCTTGCTTCATGTTGTTGTGCACTGGGCTGCTCTTGTGGTTTGCACTTCCCTGGGTGCTATATTCAGAGCTGTCTTTTTCCCAGGCTATTTTTGCACTGCACTCCCAGCCCAGTTTGCCCGGCTTCCTTAGCATGCTATATTCAGCAGGTTTAGCACCGGGGCTATCCCTTTTGAATATAGTGAGCTATTGGTTCCAGGCCAATTTAGCATGCCGGGCAGTGCAAATTTTGCCCTGGGGCAAAGTTTTGAATATCTGGCCCAATACTTCTTGCAGATTACTTTCTTTATTACCCTCAAGATCTGATTTGTTCATTTATCTAGATAAGATTACTGCTGTTTTTACAGTTTAGCTTACTTGAGTCATGTAAAACTGCTTTTTGTCCCTTCTATTCCTGAACCCAGGATGTTGGCTTCACAAGCAGACACCGTGCCCCTGCACTGGTGGGCCAGCAATGTTTCCCTTTTTTTAACTTTAAAAATATGCTGTGGTTGTTTACCCTACACAGATGTTACACCACCTGCACATTGATCACTGTTCCCATTGTTTACTTATTTAGTTAGATAACTTTGTGTTTAAGTAATAATGCACAACACATCATGTGCTGTTGTGTGATTTGCCCATGCCCTTTGTGGTATATCATGAGGTGCAGCTGAGTGACTTTAACCACACAAAAAGTGAATAAATCCCACTACTACATGCACTCTGAAGTGCACTATTGTGACTATAAAATGTAGCCATATAAAAAAGTACAAAAACATAATTTTGGTGCAAAGAAAGTAAAAATGTATTCTCATAGGTCTTCACCCATTAACCCATAAAATATCCAGAAGTTCAGTTTCAACCCATGTTATAGATGTGTGGACTGGAACATTTGGAGAATAGGTGACTAATTCAAGATCACAGAATGAGTGAAAGGTTTGAGGGGCATCTACTCAAACCAATAGACTACACTACCTGCCTCCTAGTTGGAACTCTGAAAACCAAATTTGCCAAACAAATATTACCGTTATTTTTTAAAGGATTATTCTTTCTGAACTGTATTGCCAGACAGTATTACAAATGCCCTGACTAAAATGGCTTTTAAGCATGCCATGTTGGATTGTCTCAAGTCATATTGCAATAGTTATAATTAAATCTCTGTAATGGAATGAATTTGTCAAATGTTGCCTGTTAACATTAACTGTTGTAACTGAAATAGACTTATGATTGCTCTAGACACTACCTTCTAAGACAGTCTTATAAATAGAACATTCCATCCTAATGAGATTTAGTCTTGGTTAATTTTTAAATAAATATATAATGGGTTTAAATGTTACTTTAAACCCTTAGGTACATAAGAACACCAAATTCATAAGATAAAATTAGACCAACTTATCTTGTTTGTTCCTTGCAGTCACAGTAATCACAACCATTGTGAATGTTGATTCAGCTGCACTGTGCTTGTCTACTGGGCTTAGATTATAAAACATTCATAAGACCAATACTGAAATACTGTTATCCAGTGTAGCACTCTGTGTCAAATGTTAACCAAAGAAAGGCTATTTAGGGAATCCAGGAAAGGGCAGTGCGAATTATTAACAATGAGTTTCTCTATTGTAATATGTTAAAGCTGTTGAACTTTGAACCCTGAGATATGACAGAAACAGTGTGTAAAAATTGAATCAATAACAAATGCCACAAGTAAGCTTCATCCCTTGATTTTGAAAATACCTAATAATGATTATGGCAGTAGGTCTAGGACACACTGGGTAACAAGCAAAAGAAGACAAAGAGGTGTAGTACCAGTTTTATTCCATTGGCTATCACCAAGTACGGACAGCTTTTTGGGGAAAGGAGGTCAAGGAGAAACAGGATGAGAATCTATTATGCTTCCTTAACTAATTGATAAGGTTATGTACATTCTATAATTAAAATGCTAATTTATAAACTACAGTGGCATGTGAAGTTAAAGTTCAATGAAACATAGAAACATAGAATGTGATGGCAGACAAGGGTCACTGGGCTCACCCAGTCTGCCCATTGTTGCACACCCTACTTGATCTACAGTGCAATCTCTCCCTCCTTCCTCTCCCCTATGACTCTCTTGTGCCTGTCCCTGGCATTGTTGAACCCCACCACTGTTTTTGCCACCACTACCTCTGCTGGAAGTCTGTTCCAGGTATCAACCACTCTTTTCTGTGAAGAAGTACTTTGTTACAGCCCTCCTAATTTACCTCCTCCAGCTTCATATCACACTCCCTTGTTCTAGAGCACCCTCATCTCTGAAAAGTACCCCGTCCTGTACCTTATTAACTCATGTGAGATATTTAATGGTCTATATTGCATCCACCCTATTTCTCCTCTCCTCCAGGGTGTACATATTTACCTCCTTTATTGTGTCCTTATCTGGCTTTTGTTGCAGACCATGCACCATTTTGGCAGCCCTCCTCTGGACCACCTCCACTCCGTCTATGTCCTTCCTGAGATGTGGTCTCCAGAACTGGACACAGCATTCAAAGTGTGGTCTTACCAGCAATCTGTATAGGGGCAGCACCACCTCCCTCTTCCTCCTGGCGATACCCTTTCTATGCACCCTGGCATCCCACTACCACTACTGACTGCCTTGTCACACTGCCTGGCAATCTTTAGGTCATTCAGTATGATTACCCCAGGTCTCTTTCCTGCTTGATCTTTGCCAGAACTATGCCTCCCATTTTGTATTCCACTCCTGGTTTCTATGGCCCAAGTGCATTATTTTGCACTTTTTTGCATTGAACTCCAGCTGCCATACCCTTGACCACTCTTCCAGATATTGTAGATCTCTGTTCATCCTTTCCAACCCCTTCCAGAGTGTCCACTGTGTTGCAAATCTTGGTGTCAGAGGCAGACTTTCACTTCCAGCTCCTCCATTATGTCACTTGTAAAGACTTTGAAGAGGATCAGTCCCAGCACTGATCGCAGAGATACTCTGCTGGTCACCCTCCCTTCCTCAGAGTGAACTCAGTATACCACTACTCTCTGTGTCCTATCCCCTAACCAGTTTCTTACTCAGGTTACCACCTTATTACTCACTCCCAAGTTACCCAATTCATTTACCAATCTCCTATGTGGAATGGTGTTGAAAGCCATGCTGAAATCCAGGTAGGCCATGTTCACCACTCCTCCTTGATCCAATTCTTTGGTCACCCACTTAAAGAAATCTATCACATTTGTTTGGCATGACCTTCCCTCTGTGAAACCATGCTGCATTATATCCTAATCTGATGGATGCAAGATATTCCACAATCATTTCCTTTAATAGTGTTTTCATTAACTAACCCACCACTGATAACAGGCTGACAGGCCTATAATTGCCTGCCAATGCTGGATTTAAAGAACACTATTCAGCACTTATGGGAAATAACCTTTGCTGACATAGAAGTAATCCTCCTAAATGATATAATATATAGAACAATGGATGGGCAAGTGTGCTAAATGAGAATTTAATGGTTGCCCGAGGTGTGGGATGCTACATAAACCCCGAAGGTGAAGCCTGAGGGGTTTATTAAAGCATCCCACACCAAGGACAACAATTAAATTCAAATCTTTTAATTTTTATAATTGCTGGGCAGCAATTTGTTTCCAACCTTGGTCTACTGTCCCTGTGTCTCACTCAGTCTGACACACACACACACACACACACACACACACACAGTTTTTTGTATTTCTTTTACAGCTGGTTTAGTTTTTTAATATTTTATTTGACTTTGTACGTATTTACATGTACAGTACATTTGTATCAAGACCAAGATCACCCTTACCTTAGTCGGCGAGATCGGAGCTGTTCCCCATGAGAGTTGCTCCATTTAGCGTTGGAGCATCAGAACAGCAGGATGAATGAGTTGGATTTTTTTTTTTATGGAACATGTGTATTGTTTTAAAATAAGAAACAGAAAATGTGGAGCAGTCTGCATCTGGCAGCTCCTTGCTCTGCAGGATGAGAAGACGCCATATTTCTGATCATGCGTAGCCAACCCAAGAGGAGTGAAGAGCCAATCAGGATGTGGCTCTTTTCTAATTGATTTGGCACGTGTTTGCTGTTATAACCCATGGTTTATAACAGCAAATTATAACTCAGTCAGCCAATTCAAAAAATTGTTGACCAGTTATTATATATAGAATAATGGATGGGCAAGTGTGCATAATGAGAATTTAATGGTTGTCCAAGGTGTGGGATGCTACATAAACCCCAAGGGCGAAGTCAGAGGGTTTATTAAAGCATCCCATACCGAAGGCAACCATTAAATTCAAGTTGAGAGACACTTGCACATCTTTTATTTTTTATAATTGCTGGGCAGCAAGTTTTTTCCAGCCTTGGTCTACTGTCCCTGTGTCTCACTCAGTCTGACACACACACACACACACACACACACACACACACACACTCACACATGTTTTTGTATTTCTTTTACAGCTGGTTTAGTTTTTTAATATTTCATTTGACTTTGTACATATTTACATGTACAGTACATTTGTATCGAGACCGAGATCACCCTTACCTCAATCAGTGAGGTCGGAGCTGTTCCCCACAAGAGTTTTTCCATTTGGCGTTGGAGCATCGGAACAGCAGGATGAATGAGATAGATTTATTTTTTATGGAACATGTGTACTGTTTTAAAATAAGAAACAGAAAATGAGAAGCAGTCTGCATCTGACAGCTCCTTGCTCTGCGGGATGAGAAGCCGCCATGTTTATGATCATGCTTAGACCACCCAAGAGGAGTGAAGAGCCAATCAGGATGCGTCTTTTTTAAATTCACTTGGCGTGTTTTTGCCATTACAACCCATGGGTTATAACGGCAAATTATAACTCAGTCAACCAATTCAAAAAATTGTTGACCAGTTATTATATATAGAATAATGGATGGGCAAGTGTGCTTAATGAGAAATTAATGGTTGCCCAAGGTGTGGGATGCTACATAAACCCCAAGGGCGAAGTCAGAGGGGTTTATTAAAGCATCCCACACCAAGGGCAACCATTAAATTCAAGTTGAGAGACACTTGCTCATCTTTTATTTTTTATAATTGCTGGGCAGCAGTTTTTTTCAACTTAGTCTACTGTCCTGTGTCTCACTCAGTCTGACACACACACACACACACATGCACACACACACACACACTCTCACATTGTTTTGTATTTCTTTTACAGCTGGTTTAGTTTTTTAATATTTAATTTGACTTTGTACATATTTATATGTACAGTACATTTGTACTGAGACCGAGATCACCCTTACCTCAGTCAGCTAGGGCGGAACTGTTCCCCACAAGAGTTGTTCCATTTGGCATTGGAGCATCGGAACAGCAGGATGAATGAGATGGATTTCTTTTTTATGGAACATGTGTACTGTTTTAAAATAAGAAACAGAAAATGAGAAACAGTCTGCATCTGGCAGCTCCTCGCTCTGCGGGATAAGAAGCCGCCATGTTTCCGATCATGCTTAGCCCACCCAAGAGGAGTGAAGAGCCAATCAGGATGCGTCTCTTTTCTAATTCACTTGGCACATGTTTGCTGTTATAACCCATGGGTTATAATGGCAAATTATAACTCAGTCAACCAATTCAAAAAAATTGCTGACCAGTTGTTATATATAGAATAATGGATGGGCAAGTGTGCTTAATGAGAAATTAATGGTTGCCCAAGGTGTGGGATGCTACATAAACCCCAAGGGCGAAGTCAGAGGGGTTTATTAAAGCATCCCACACCAAGGGCAACCATTAAATTCAAGTTGAGAGACACTTGCCCATCTTTTATTTTTTATAATTGCTGGGCAGCAGTTTTTTTCCAGCTTTGGTCTACTGTCCCTGTGTCTCACTCAGTCTGACACACACACACACACATGCACACACACACACACACTCACACATTGTTTTGTATTTCTTTTACAGCTGGTTTAGTTTTTTAATATTTAATTTGACTTTGTACATATTTATATGTACAGTACATTTGTATTGAGACCGAGTTAACCCTTACCTCAGACAGTGAGGTCGAGGCTGTTCCCCACAAGAGTTGTTCCATTTAGCGTTGGAACATCGGAACAGCAGGATGAACGAGATGGATTTTTTTTTTACAGAACATGTGTATTGTATTCAAATAAGAAACAGAAAATGTGAAGCAGTCTGCATCTGGCAGCTCCTCGCTCTGTGGGATGAGAAGCCACCATGTTTCTGATCATGCTTAGCCCACCCAAGAGGAGCAAAGAGCCAATTAGGATGCGGCTCTTTTCTAATTGACTTGGCACGTGTTTGCCTTTATAACCCATGGGTTAAAATGGCAAATTATAACTCAGTCAACCAATTCAAAAAAGTGTTGACTGGTTATTATATAAGTATTATGAATTGTTATTTTTATGCCTGAGTTAAGTCGCACTGTATGTTAGTACTGCTCCACTTGGGCAGATGCACATTCTGAAGGCTGCCATTCAGCTTTGCTTTTATACTTGCTATTCTATCGACCACTACTAGATGGCTGTATTCCTCCAAGTGTTATTCACAGCTTCACTACTACAGTGTACTGATTTACAGATACTATATTTTTCTCACTCACAACAGTTAACATGTGAAAAGCCTATTTAGTGAATTTATCAAAACCAGCACTCTTCAGGCTTTCAAAATGGGGCAAGACAGATGCCTGAGGAAGAATAGCATTGATGATAGACAGCATGAACAAATGCAGTGTTTTAGCTGATAAGATTAGAAGATTGTCCATACTGAAAGTGGGTAAAATAACCATCAAATGGCAAGTGTGGTTGGCAAGATAGACCCTAAGTACCTTCTATTATCACAATATTATGGTATCATAATACATGCATAAGTGCCACTAGCATTCCATGCGAAGCCTGCTTTGTTGTACAAGGGACTATTGGCCAAGTAACTCAGGTTTTCTCCTAATCTGTTTTTAAAAGTACCATGGGATATTTAACTGAACCAGAGTCTGCATCAGAAATAGAAGGAGTGATTTCACATCTCATTTAGAGAACAACACCACTACCAGTGTAGTACTCCTAGTTCTGCACTGGTTCATAGTGTGTATTATCCAAGCCATAGTATGGGACTAGAATACATAATCTTCTGAATCAGAGTACAACCATCTGATCTAATGCATAATAGCATTCTTGCTTCAACTACATTTATTTCATTAAAATAAGTTTTTACTTCATGACAGTGCAGTGTTTCTCTTGCCTCCAAAGTGTGAAACCATGAAAACTTATGATAAGAGAAAATATTAACCATGTTCTAGAAATGCAAAAAAGGGTTCTTGTAACATCTGATATGCCAAATAAGGACAATTAGGAGTTTTATCATGTCAGATTGTTGGCTATCCAATATTTATTTAAAGGTAAGCAGCGAATTAGAAGAAGCTAATACTATTTGTTCTGGTCATGATCACCTGATTGTAATACATGTAACACTTCTTGGAATGAAGGGTTATTTTCTGTATTTCACATGCACTGGAATACTGGAAAGTGCATGAGTACTGGGCTGCTAGTAACTTTTATGTTCATCTTTGCCTACCCAATAAACAAGAAATTTGCACAAAAACCCACACCACAATCATGTATCTGGGGTGGGTGGAAAGGCCTGTGATGAGTATAGCCTGTACCAGAATAGAAAAGCATTTACAGATAGACATCTTCATAAAGCAAGTAGAAGTCTAATGTGACTTGAGCAATTTCCTTCAGCCTGGTCCTGAGAGTCAAGCATACACATCTAGGGAATGTATCTGCTCTTGAGACATCAGCTGCACATTATAAAAAATAGTGCCACTTTAATGTAGAAGCAGAAGAAGCATTTGTGTTTACTTTATTCTCACAATTTCTTTTATGGGCCAAAAGAGGTCTCTGAAATTGTGTTATTCATTAACAAGTCTTTGCATAATTGATTTCTGGATTACCTGTCAAATTTATTGCAACCAGTAGAGAACCCATATAATTAAAGATAAGTTGATGTTTACAGTTGCAGCTTAAATCTGCTTTTATACAGAACAATTTTGGGGGAAAGGTTTTATGTTCTCAGTTCTAAAAACATGGAATGCTCTTTTAAGAAATAAGAGAACATGAAAAATAAAATCAGACTGATGATCCATCCTGTTAACCCCCTGCTCTCATGTTAGTTGCAGCTATTATATTTCCAAATTCCTCTTAACAAGTGTGCAATCTGTTTGGTTTATTAAATAGTATATCCAGTGATATTCTGCTAAAACAGAAGCAGAAACTAATCTAACCTTATTTTTAACATTATCCATTCCTCTCCTACTACATCATCTCTCTCAGCCCATTTCTAAGGCTTCTCACCCTTTGAGTAACAAAATGTTTCCATCTGTGTTTCCTTGTCATACATCTTTGCAGCAATAATTTTTGTCTCCTTATACAACTATTTTATATTAGCTGAGGAAACATCTCTGGTCCACTCCATCAATATCATGGTCCCACACCCTTCTCTTCTCCAGCGTGAACATACCAAAATGCTCAAATCATTCCACATAGCTCAGCTCCTTTAACTGTCTAGTCATTCTGTAATCCTAAACCATACCCTCTGTCTTGCAATATCTAGTTTGTGCTGTGGTCACTAAAAGAACATGCAGTCTTTTAAAAGTGGCATCATTAGTGTTCAGCTCAGCCTTACCATCACTTCCCTGGACTTACCTGCTACTCTTGTTTTTATTCAGTCTAGCACATGGCGCACCTGCTTATTTCAACAATATACTGCAGGGAATACTCCAGATTCATATTTATTATCACCCTGAGTCTGTTCCTTGGTCTGTCACTACTATACTAGCATCCTTCCTCTTCATATTGTATTTCGGATCTTTGTGTTTTACACCTAGATGCAATATTTAGCACATTTCACATTAGATGTCATCCATCACCTGTCTGCCCAACCCTCAATGTGCCAAAGTTCTTTGCAGCTTTCATCCAGTCTTGCCATTTCCTGTGTCATTTTCAGTTTTAGTCACAATATAGTGTCACTTTTATCCAAGTCATTCATAAAGACTTTGAACAGTAACAGTTCCATAATCAACCCCCATTGTGCAGTACTTGACTAGTAGTCTCTGTTCATTCTGTTAGGCTCCCTTGGACCATTATCATCTCCTTCATACTCTTTAGCCTGTTTCTAAGCCTCCTTTCAATCTGCCCTCTAATCGTTTGTTTCTGCACTTTGTATAATACTGTAGTTGTTCATGAAGTACGATATGTATAGGCTTTACTAATGTCCAGATTTAAAAAATCCTTTACTTTTGCTTCATCTAACTTATTAATAACTTTAAGGAGCTTGCCAGATTAGTTTGGCATAAACTTGTAAATCCATGCTATCTGGTAGCAGACATATCTTTTCTAATTGCTATACAGTCCTTTCCATGATAGTGTGCCAAGCATTTTACCTACAATAGATGTCACTTTCACTAGCCTTTAGTTTTCCAGGTAACTTTTACTCCCTTTCTTCTATAAACGGGTGCTACTGGCTCTCCTCCAGTCTTCGGGCACCTCCTTCGTACCTAGCAATTTCTGGAAAATTCCTGCAAGTATTTCAGGTATCTCATTTTGTATCTTCTTGAGAATCCTAAGATGTAACTCATCTGGCTCCTGGAATTTCTTCACTTTAATGTTCTCTAACTGCTTCATCACCATGTTGGCACAGATCCTAACATCTCAGTAGCTGTCATCTGCTGTACTTTGTATAACTCCTCTATTTGATGCATGTCTCCTTCCCCTTCCTAGTGAGTACTGAACCAAAGCACTAATTTGGGCTTTCTGTAAGCATGCTATCCTTTGCTACCACCTCATCACTTGTCCTTATTCTTAGTTGCATTATCCTGGTCCCCCATTGTCCTCATGCCTTTTATGTAACCTATAAATCAATTATGCTTACCCTTGATACCCCAAGCTAAACTACTTTTACACTCCTGCTTAGCTTTTCTTATATATTCTGGTGCTTTTTCTATACCACTTTGTAGGCTACGTTGTTTTTCTCAGTGCTGTTCTCATTTTGCTGTTACCATGGACCTTAGACAATAATAAATTAATCTGATTGCAATCCTTTGGGCATTTAAATTGTCAAATGTATATGCATAGTTTAGAATATTTTATAATGTTATGTGTGTTAACTTGATGCGTCTTGTCATGTAGTATAAGTGTATGCATGTGTGACTGTTGGGTAACCATGTTATCTCCCCAGGACCCCTATGAAACAAAGACTTATGTCTAATTAGGGATTTCCTAGTGTACAAACATGATAAATACAGTATTTCTGTTCTAAACCCCTGTTACAAATAGGTGCAATAAAATACTTCCAGATCTCAAACGTATTTCAGAAACAATGTTTTTGTTGTAGCATTGTACTTTGTCTCATGTGGTAATATGTAGTTAAGCTAATATAAATGTTGAGAAACCAGCATCTTTAGAAAATTGTGTTATGCAAATATATAACGTGAACCCATCAACTGCCATCCTTTTATCTTAGTTACATAACCAATAGTGCTGTCAATTAGGAAGCAATTAATTGAATGTGGTACTATCCAGTGTATTAAACTGTTTGCAACCATGTTGAATTAACAAAAACAAGATGCCTATTAATTTTATAAGCAAATTTGAGTTTCTTACTTTCCTTTTTGAAAGCTGAGTTTTACAGTGGCAACTACACATGAAGCACCAGCACATATCCTTGTTGTATTGATGTAATGTAGATGACAAATACATATAACAATCATTAAATGTGACCATAACTAGGTTCTGATTGTCTGTCTCTAACTGTCCACCTGTCTGTCAAACTTTTATATCTAGTGCATAACCTACGTTTGGCTGGGAAACCTTCTCCTAGTACTTTAAGGCCTCCAATATAAGAAGGCAAGCATAGTGCTAACAGGAATAGTGCTACACTAACTGAATGTACATGTCAAAATGAGGCATTGGCCATATTCAAAGGGCCAAATAGCACAGGGCACAATGGACAGCATGTTCACCCTAAATACACCTCTGTATACATGGAAATGAAGGAGTCCTCTCGCATACAAGGCACAGTGGAATATTTAGTAGATTTCAGAAGGCTAAAAGGCTGTCAAGGCAATGGTATTTAAGGTTTCCAAAACCTACTCTTATAAATGTACAAAGTGGTGCATGGCACTCTGCCCCCAGCAGCACTGGTTCCAGTGACACCCTCCCCTCCTGCCCCAATCCCCATTATATTTGGAGAGAGCATGTGGATATTGTAAAGACACCTGTTTGTGCTGGTTGCTGTCCAGCACTCTGCCTATTGATGTCAGTATGATTATTTAGGTGGGTCAGGTGCTAGATGGGGGGGCTGGGGTGGTGGATGCCAAGTGGGTGAGACAGGAAGGCGGTGACATTTAACCATCAGTATAGGGGTGGGAGGGCTGGTAACACTGGACTTCAAGGGAATGTAGCTTAAGTCACAGTGAAGATCAGGGCAGGAAGAGGTACCACTGTACAACCAGGGATTTCACTTAAGTCACAAATGGGATTATGATGGGAAGGGGTACTGCTGAACCAACAGGGATTTATGAGAAGTTACAATGGGATCAGGGCAGGAAGGGGCACAACTGAGCTGCCAGGGATTTCAATTGCTGTGTATGGAAATTGGTGTGGGGGGGGGCAAAAGACCTGGCTCTGTACAATGATTTGGGTGGGTGGGGGCAGGGTATTGTACATTGTTGCTACTGGCCACTAATGGCACAACAATGGACACTTAGCACCTTGTATTCCATTTGTGACCATTAGCGTATTGTGACTTAAACCAAATACCTGTTGGTCCAGCGGTACCCTCTCCCACCCCCATTCCCACTGTGGTCTTTGAAAATGGCACCCAGGAGGAAAAGTACTAAATCATTTGGGATGTGCTACCCTCCCCCTTTGCATAGCAATGTGCAGTAGTGAGCTCTTGTGAATTCCATAGAGGTGGTTGACAAATTTTGCCCCCAAGTAAAATGAAGGAGAAAGGATGATAAGAGATTCAGTTGTTAAATCTTGAGAGTCTGTTGTTAAAAATGTGAAAGCACATCACTGCCTTTATTCCTGGGTGTCTGATGCCAGCAGGGGACTGACAGAAATGTAAAAATAGACAAAATAGTCACCTTCACTGGTTTCATAATTAATACATTTTCTGAAGTAATTTAGCTACTGTAGTTTAGAGGCAATGAGTTCAATAAATATGAAATTCCACATTGAGGCATTTTATTACAAAATGTATTTGTTTTTAATATACATCACATTGATAAAGCCTTATTTTTAATTCAGGAGAAATACTCCAAGTTCAATTTGCCAGTCATATCAAATTAACTTATGCACAGTTATATTGTATCTCAGTCAAAATGGCATATGCATTAATTTTTAAATAAAACCTTCATTCTAATTTAGTAAGGGAGCTGAATGGTGATTTCTATAACTAATATTAAGAAGATTGCAAGACTACCTATTAGGCAACAGCATCCAAAGGGAATTAACTGTTTCTTGAGTTTGCAATACTAGTTACAAAAGCAAACTATTAGTCAACCTTGGCCATAGTCATTGCAGTGATCTTGAATATGAATAGAAATATAAACTTTTCAAAACATAGTCCAAGAATACAAAAAAAAAACATTTTGCTCCATTTTCTACGCATTTAATGTTTTATTTTGATTTTAAAACAATCAAATTCCTCTGTGCCACCAAATGTTTCTTTTTTTTCCCTAATGCCAGGAATGCAATACAGTATTTACACAGCTGTATTTTATGTCATTCATTTCAACACAACCAACAAGTTTTCCACTGCAGTGGTCTGGTAACCAAGTTAAAAACTATAGATAAGTCAGTGTTGTTATATGTTTTACTACAAATACATATACTGTAAATACATACCGTGGGACTTTTCCATTATCACAATAATGCTATGGCATTTTGGTGGTACATTTAAATAGTGCTTTAAGTAGCTTCAGTAAATAGACAGTGATCATAATGTGGCGTTTAACTAACTCCTGGTTTAAGAAAATTGTTAATTAAAAAAGCATAAGGGGGGTTGGTTTATTTATTTTGCTTGGAACTCTGTTACTTGGGAAACAGTTTCCAAAACCCAAAATGAATACTTTGAGACATTTTTCTGGCAGACGGTGAACGCGCCACAGTTCTTTGCCCACCTGATGGCACTGTTGTGGTGCAATAAACTGCCTAATTAAATACGCTTGATTAGCCATAAAACTGCAAGACAAAAATGTTCTCTTGATAGTCTCTAACTTACAATAATTAATTAACTAGCCACTATACAGTTGTGTTGCCTAGCACAACTGCATTTTGTCTGGTGTTTTTTTTCAGTAGGTTTGCTGCATATGATTGAGGAGCAAAAAACTAATTCCATCCGCAATCTGTTGAAGAGATAGATTCTTGTAGCATGCCAAACGGGAACCGTGCCGATTTATACTGTGCATACAAACATGTAAAAGGATAAGAGACTGACGGTTTCTTCAGATGTTATACTAGTAACATTTATAGTAACATTATTCTACAGACACTGCACATAAAAGAAGTTAATGGAAGATCCTTAAAGATCTTTGAATGTGTGCAGGTTGCGTCTGAACTTTGCATATTTGATACAGCACATGTAGTGTTTGTTCCGGGAACACCAGATCAAGAAAGGGATGATTTCTCTCTGATAATCAATAGGGTCTGTATCGTTTAAATGCACTACGGCTGCTGTTGCTGCATCTCTGACCACTGAATCATTCACACACTGACTCAATGAGAACTTATTTTTGTCCCGAGGATTAGAGAAATACCTCAAGCTGAATATCTAGTAACAGCTAGCTACTAAGCATTAATGTAGCAATGAGGGATGCTGCGGACTAGGTATCAAGCAGATCTTTGAAAAGCATTATTTATTACCCAATAATGGTAATGTAACGCAACTGCATATAACATAACAATAAGCATGTAATAGAAACTGTGCTTTTGTTTTTGATCAACAAGTCCACCTCGATCTGATAAACACTAGGCACAACTATGAATAGCTGGGTAGTTCTAATTCGTTTGCCAGTACCTTATAGCTTCATAACCATTAACAGCACTTGCCTATATACCTCCAGCTTCATAACTAGAAACAGCAGTTGTCTATATAGCCTACAGCTTCATAACCATAAACAGCAGTTGTCTATATAACCATAAGCAGCAGTTGCCTATGAAGTGCTTATCTGCTTTATAAATTATTTAGCTCCTTGGAACTGATCTTTAATTAATGTAGTTCAGAGCAATTATCATATTTTTAATATCCAGCTATCGTCTTTATAATTCAATATGAATCTCTCCTTATGCTCTCGGCATCCATAACAGGGATTACATTTTTACTGAGATAATTAGCTTATGCGGCAGCATCCGTCTAATCTTTTTACCTGTTTTTCTATAGATTCCTTTGCTGAAAGGGAAGGTTTAGGAGAAGGTGCCCTTTCACAAACACATCCTTCCAACAGGTATAATCCTGAAGGTCTGGAGCTGGAATCATTCTCAAAATAGAACAACATATTCTGCAGCAAAGCAAACCACTTGGTATGCCATTTTGTATTGTCTGAGCTTCTCTTGTTCAGATATCCTTTCCTTGTGCCATCTTTCTTTGCTAAAAGACCCAAATAGGTAACATGGCCATCATTAAGACGGATTCCTTTCTGCATTTTTGTTCGGAAGCTAAGAGCTTCTTGATCATTACATCCTCTCCGTATGCGATCCAAAAGACGAGTACTTGATAGGCAAGAAACTATCCATCCACACCACTCGCACTGTCTTCCCAGAAAGATCTAAAACCCAGGATCTAAAGCTATTCATTTAGCTGCAGATTCAAAATACTGTATTCCAAGCCAAATCATGTCTTCAGTAACGTTTTTAATGGGTAATAAGGTTGATGTTTTACTGTTCTGCCGGGAAGTCTAATAGATTCGAAAGCTTCCAGTATGGACTGAAAAGAGTCATGTGATGTTTCCCCCAGAACAGCCAATTTCAGCACCATAGACAGAGGTTCAGAGATCTAAGAAGCAGAATGCTTTAAATCATAATAATTAAAATACTGTATACTGTACCTCACTGGCCAAAGTTTAAGAGCTAGAAAAAGTAACTGATGCTGAATTGGGTTAAAACATAATAGATTGTCGTCTTTCATAGAATTACGCACAAATAAGGTTGTAGGTTCAATTGCTGCATTTTTTCTTGTCAATATCTAAATGATTTACCTGACATGCCCTATAATTTGCAACTGCTACAACGTATATCTAGCATTGTATTAACTTGAGACTGATGCCACGTGAACTTGATAGATATCCCTTATAAAATGCACTTTGTTTAAATGATATTCAGGCAAAAGATCACAACAAAATAAAACATTTAATTGTTATCAATGTTCGTCCATTGAGGCAACTATTTTACAGTAATTACTTACATTTAAAATATGAAGGAATAAGTTACAAACAAAGCTGCAAATAATTATTAGAGGTAAATATTCTTCTTATATATTCTATCATTGTTACATTATTCAACTAAATGCACTATTCTGTTTAGAAGATAAACGTGAGAAAGGTTAATGTGTTATTCCAGAAGTATGCTATTTCAGTTACAGAGAATGGTGCAGGGATACTTTAATAACACATACAGTATTCAGCTTTTATTTTTAGATGCATCTCGCCTACACTGTTACATAGAATTTATCACTGAACGTCATGTCTCCATGTGCCGAAAAAGAAAGCATCCCCGGCTAGGTAATCACAAGCAGAAATATCTTAATACAAATGTGAAATGTGAGTTGGCAGCCAGCATTTAAAAGGAGAAAACTGCATCAACTGTAAAATGAACATTTACCACAAAGGATTATTGTTAATGCAATGCACTTATACTTAAAGAAACAGGGTAGTAGACACAGTGCAATAAACCTTCAGAGTTTTAGCTATGAACCTGCAATGAGTTTGTCTGGACTCTACAGAGATCTTTATTTAGATGACTCCCTGACCGCCAGAGCTTCAAAAAGGTGTTTGAATGTCTGTTAAAAGGATGGCGGTGCACCTTTAAAATGATAGCTAAGGGATGTTTTCGCTGTTACCTACAGCAGTTTAAAACAGTTTACTTATATATTACAGTCCATTTCCTACCATTATTGATACACCAGCAAAACTAAACTTCAAAGTCACCATAGAACAAAAGCGAAACTGCACACAGATAAGCAAAATTCTGTAGCATTTTAGACTACTGATGTTTTGAGTGCTTTACCATTCTCTCACTACACAGTAAGTAGAAAGTAAGCAAAATTAGTTGAGTGTTAGAAGATCCCTAATTGAATTTGCACTGCTAATAAGGATGTTGGCAATGAGACATACAGTACATTATCATGCTATTTTCTTTAACATTTTGCTCAAGTTTTGCAACCTACATTTATTGGAAAACTGATACCCTACACACCTGTTTCATACACTAAACCCCATACTGATTTTCATGCTATCTGTAAAAATATGTTCCAACATTAATGACCTTCCACAGTAGTTCACATGTGACACCACAGAATGACCCCACAAGTAGAATCCCTCTACTAAACTATCTTTCTATGCCCTCAAAGGGTAGTTTAGGAAACTGTGAGACCAGTTTTCTTCTGTGATCTAACGGATTTAAAGAAACTATTCAAAATACAATTAATATTCCAAATGATTACAAGCCATTAAAGGAGGCTGCTTGAAATTTGAATAATGGGGCTTTTAGTGGCTATACACTATTTTTTGGAAGGGTTACAATAATTTTTGGCAGCATAATTACTTGTATTAGGAACATTTTGAAAATGTGTATGGACATTGAGAATGAACCCTTACTATATACAAGGAGATGTGTAAATAAAAACTAATATGTTCTGTAGCTAATATGGTTGTTTTTAAGTGAGAGTACAAAAAGTGCAATAGCAAAACAGGAGTCATTAAGCATTTTAAGTGATGTTTAAAGAGCTTGTGACATTTATAGGAACTCTTTGAGAAACATAAATTTTGCACACAGTTCTGCTTATATATTTTAAATGTTTTTGTATTTCTATTCCTCTCTGCCTTTTTTGTTATGGAATGCTGCTTGAAAATAGGATTCATGTCCCTCATACTTTGTCTCTTTTTGCTGCTTGTCTGCATAGGACAACACAATTTTCTTTTTCTTGCTCTGAACTGATTGCTGTGGAAATTATTCTTATTATGAATCTTTGCCTTGTGAAATAACAAACTATCAAACTGATTTGATTTTAAAACTGAAACTATATCTTGTAATAAAGGTTGTATGCCATCATTATATTTTGTCACTGAAGGAATTGTGTGTATTTTTTTAGTACTGTATTCATTTTCTCCCTTTTCTGACAGCCCATGTTCTGGAGGGTGCCCCAGTCCCATCTCCCCATGTCCACTGCATCTCACTGACCATCTTCTCCCAGGGCTTGCCTTGATGGGGTTGATGGGGGGGTCCCCAGGCCCCTGCCAAAGACAGGATCCAGTTCTGGTCAGCACACCAGCTGGTTGGGTAGTGGGACCTGCTAGCCACTCCTTCATTCAGCCATCACAGATGATTTTTACTAGTTTTCTTCCCCAGAGGTAGGGTGTGAAATGACAGCAATGGCAGTGTTGCACATGCACCTATGCATCTGCCCTGCCTCTGCCTACCAAGCACAGCTTCAGTGTGCCAGCCTCCAGCCTTCTCTAGGGGCCAGGCAAGCACCGATCACTGATCCTCCCTCTCCCCAGAGGAGGAGAGCTGTCCTTGGGATGCTCAGTCCTTCTCCTCTGTGGCCAACCCCCGGCAACCAGCTTGCACCGCAAACATGGGTCACCAGCATGGCAGGAGGTAAGGCAGCATGCCTCAGCCCTCCACCCTACCAGGCCAACCCTTACCTATGTATGTATTTGTATTGTGCAATATCCTGGCCATCCTTGAAAATGGGCAGATTTCTGCTCATGGGCCAACCAGGTTTAGAAAAAATAAAAGACCTAAAAAATGACTATGATGCTACAATAAGGAGATTATGACATTACATGTAGACAAGCATTAGGAACAGATGCATCCCAAAGGACAAGGATCATGTTTCCATACAAACTTCCTCAGTGACAGAGAATAAGTAGAAGCTAAAAAGGGGACATATGGTAACTGCAACCAAATTATGTTTATTTCTGAAGGTTTTTCATAAAAGTTTTCATCTAGCAGACCCCCCTCCCTATCCCTGACCCCTATAATAAAAAAAAAACAGGTAGTCCATTCCCTGGTGTCTAGCAGAACCCCCTTCACCCTAGCAGGTATGCCCCACCTGCTCCCCCACCCCTGACCCCAAGCCAGTGACTGGTACAGTCCTCTGCTCTCCCAGTGGCTGTCTGCCAACTGAGGCTGTTAGTGAATGAGCATGTACTTGTACAAGTATGCTCATCATTCATTGACATGGTGGCTGGCCATGGGAGAGACAAGAGCAGAGGGCTATGTCAGTTGCCTGCTTGTGGTTGGGATGAGGAGACTGGCACAGCCCTCTGTTTTGCACTGACTGAGCTGTTAATGAATGTGCATGTTCTTACAAGTATGTGCTCATTCACTGACAGCTCAGTGAGCAGCCAGCCATGGTGGAGAGAAGAGCAGAGGGCTGTGCGAGTTGCCCCATCCCAACTCCAAGCAGGCAACTGGCACAGCCATCCACTCTTGTCTCCCCTATGGGCAGTTGCCATGTCAATGAATGATGCGCATACCTGTACAAATACAAGATCATTCACTGACATCTCAGTTGGCGATTGGCCATGGTGGAAAGAAGAGGGGTGTGCCAGTCGCTGGCTTGAGGTCATGGTGGTGGGGAGCAGGGTGGTGGAGCACTACCTACTGGAGCAGGGGTCCACTAGACACCAGGGAATGGACTACCTGTTTTTTTTATTACAGGGGATCAGGGATAGGGAGTGGTCCACTAGACACCAGGGAATTAACTACTACAGGGGATCGGGATGGAGCAGATGACTGGACACCAGGGAAAGTTCACAATTATGTCAGGCAGGTGATCAGGCAGGGAGAGTGACCACTGGAAACCAGGGAATCATTACATCAAGATCAAGCATGGGTGTGGATGGCGTGTGGAACCACTGGACACCAGGGAATCTTTGTCAAGTTAGGCATGGGTGCAGGTGGGGGGAGGGACCACTAGACACCATGGAAAGTGTCATAATTAACAATGGGGCCAGTGATCAGTGAGGAGGGACCAGCAGACACTAGAGAAAGTGTCTTTTTTACAGAAGGTTGGCAATTGGCATGAAGGGGCCCACTAGACACCAGGGAAAGATTGGGCCAGTAATCAGTGGGAGGACCACTAGGCACCAGAAAAGATCCAGCCAGTGATCAGCGGGGGGAAACCACTAGACACCAGGGACAGTTTTACTTTGAACAACTTCCTCTGTACCAAACTCGACCAGTGGAGTTGCCAAACTCCGCTGGTGGAGTTTCCAAACTCCACATTTGGTAGATTTATCAAGTTTGCATAAAGCTGGACTTCACTCCATGGATTAACACCACAAAATGAGGGAAATCCATGAATTGATCAACAGAGCAGAGTTTCCCAACGTTATACATCTCTAGAACCAACAAACAAAAGATCAGAGTTTATAAAAACTCTAACATGCACTACAAGCTATTAAATCTCCCACTGCTGCAGTACTCCTCTGATGCCAGCTGCAGGTGATTCTAGGATTTGTAGTTACAGAAAAAATGCAACTTGCAAGTTAACAGAATCAGTCTGATACAATCTACTATACTGCAGTAAACAGTAAATAAAATAATGTTTTTGCAAAGGGATGTTAGCAGGAAGAGAGGTAGCAAAATGTTGAAGGCCATATATGCAAGTTAAATAATACCAGGAAATAAAATTCCAGAACTAGAAGCCACTGTGGCAGCGGCAATCCTGGATATCATGGTCATTACTGAGTCATGGAGCATAGGAAACCACAACTGAGTCATGGCCGTACTAGACTATGCTCAGTTCAGGAAAGACAGGGTAGGAAGGAAAGGAGAAGCAGTGGTGCTGTATGCAAGAAAGGATATCAAAGTGATAGACACACAGGCAATCTGGGGGGAATGGAGGGGTTGAAGGTACTATGACTCTATGACTCACCCCGTAGGTGGGAAATGGAGCCACTATTCACATTGATGTGATCTATAGACCTGCAGCACAGGGGGGAGAATTTAAATAAGGCACTGCTGGAAGCCACTAGCACAATGGTAGAAAAAGGGGAGGTGCTGCTTGTGGGGGACTTCAGTCTGCCAGATGTAGATTGGAGCCTCCCAGCCACAGCTTCAGCTAGAAGCAGGGACATCCTGACTCCATACAGAGGGAATTTACCAGGCAACTAGTCAGGGAGTCACTCTTGATGGGGAAATACTGGATCTGGTGCTCACTAGCAGGGACAGTATTGCAGACATCAAGGTGGGAGGCCACCTGGCAAACCAGAGATCACAGTACAGTGTGGTTCAACATAAGGGTGGTGGTGGAAGCAAACCACACAAGGATGAGGGTCTTGGACTTTGAGAGTGTAGATTTTAAAAAGAAAATTGTTGAATGCCTCAGAAATGACCTAGCAGGGAAGGATGATCTTGGTAGGGTGGAGCAATAGGGGACTGAGCTAAATGAAGGCATAGTGAAGGCAGCAAACCTATGTGCGAAAGAAGCAAGCAAAACAATAGGAAAATGAGACTCCTATGGTTCTTGAAGGAAGTAAAGGAGTCGCTGAAAAGATAAAGGCTAAAACGATAACTTTCAGGAGGTATAAAGAGACATATAGGGAAAAGGAAAGGGAGATGTACCTAGAGAAGCAGAGGGAGCTAAAAAGAGTAAAACCAGGCATACCACAAAGCCAAAGGTGCAGCCCTTACACAACTGCATACAGGGTACAAAAGAAAAGAGTGCATACACCACTTCAATAGCTACTTGTCTAAGGCATGTCCTACAGGGGGCATGCCTTAGACAACTAGTATTGGAACCTACTCGAGAGGGAGCAATCTTAGACCTGGTACTCTCAAATGGGGATGGTGAGAGGATCATAGATTTAGAAGTGGGTAGCCATCTGGGAACTTGTGACCATTGAACAGTATGGTCCATGATAAACACAGCAGTAGAGTAAAGCCATACAAAGGCAATGGTACTGGACTTCAGGAGGGCTGACTTTGCAAAATGGGTGAGTGCCTAAGGAATGCACTAGCAAGTGGGCAGGAAGGAGGGGTGGAAGAACAATGGGGAATAATCAAAACTGCCATTACAGAGGCAACAAGCCTTTGTGTGAAGCAAATAAACAAAACAAAATGATGTAAGAAATCAATATGGTGCTCAAAGGAGGTGGCAGATAAGGTTAGGGAGAAAAAGCAAGAATTCATAAAATACAAGGAATCACAGAAGGAGCAGGACAGAGAATTGTATCAGTTAAAGTAAAAGGAAGCAGGGAAGGCAGTCAGAACAGCAAAGGCCCAAACTGAGGGAAAAATAGCCAACTTAGTTAAGAAGGGGGATAAAACCTTTTATAGGTACATCAGGGAGCAAAGAAAGACCTAGGGAGGATAGTGAGGAGGCAATGGGGGAGGGCAGAGGGTGACTGTGAAAAGGCAGAGTTATTAAACAAATATTTTTGCTCAGTATTCACAAATGAATAGGGGGCAGTACCTAAACCAAACAATAGAAACACTCTGGATATGAGGGTTGATACCAGCCCATTCACAGAAGAAAGGGTTCTGAAATAACTCTTAAAACTAAAGGTGGACAAAGTAATGGGGCCTGATGGGATTCCTCCCAGAATTCTAAAAAACTGAAGGTAAAACTAGTGACACCACTGACTACCCTCTTTAACAAGTCATGGGAGGATGGGGTGGTACCTGAGGACTAGAGGAGGGCAGATGTTATTCCAATTCACAAAGTGGGAGCAGGGTAGAAGCAGGAAACTACAGACCTGTTAGTTTAACCTAAGTGATTGGGAAAATCATGGAATCACTTCTGAAGGAAAGAATTGTTGAATACCTAGAGGCCAGAGGGGCACAGGACCCAAGGCAGCATGGATTCACAGTGGGAAGGTCATGTCAGATGAATCTAATAGATTTCTTTGACTGGGTGGCCAAAGTAGTAGATCAGGGAGGGTCTGCAGACATGGCCTACCTAGACTTTAGCAAGGCATTTGACACAGTCCCACACAAAAGAATAATATACAAGTTGGCCAGCCTGGGAGTGGGTCCAAAGATGGTAGCCTCGATAAAGAACTGGCAGGAGAACAGGACACAGAGGGTAATAGTAAACAGAGTCCACTCTGAAGAAAGGGGATTATTAGTGGGGTACCGCAGGGTTCAGTACTAGGACCGGTCCTCTTTAATGTCTTTATAAGAGATATTGCAGAGGGACTGGAAGGAAAAGTATGTCTCTTTGCAGACGGCACAAAGATCTGCAACAGAGTTGATACACAAGGTGGGGTGGAAAGAATGAGCAGGGACTTGACAATGTTGGAGGAATGGTCAAATGTATGGCAGCTTAGATTCAATTCTAAGAAATGCAAAGTAATACACCCGGGAAACAAAAACCCAGGAGAAGAGTACACAGCGGGGAGTGAGAAACTAACAACAAAAAAAATGTAAAGGGACCTGGGGGTAGTTATATCAGATGACCTAAAGGTGGGAAAGCAATGTGAGAGGGCAGTAAGGAGGGCTGGTGGATACTGGGATGCATAGAGAGAGAGGCATCACCAGGAGAAAACAGGAAGTTATTATCCCTCTGTACAGACAGCTGGTGAGACCCCATTGGGAGTACTGCATGCAGCTCTGTAGACCCAATCTCTGCAAAGACATAGACAGGATGGAGGCAGTCCAGAGGAGGGCAACTAAAATGGTGCAGGGTCTGCACCAGAAGACATATGAAGAGAGTCTTAGGGAGATTAATATGTATAGCCTCGAGGAAAGGAGGGAGAGGGGGGACATGATAGAAACTTTCAAGTACCTCAAGGGAATCAACAAAGTCCAAGAGGGTACAAACTTTCAGAAAAAGAGGTGTGCAAGAACAAGGGGGCACAATTTGAAGATAAAGGGGGGATGGCTCAGAGGTAATTTGAGGACATATTTTTTCATGGAGAGGGTTGTTAATGCGTGGAACAGCCTTTCTGAGAAGGTTGTGGAGTCAAAAACAGTGATGGAATTCAAGAATGCATGGGACATAAATAAGGCAATACTAGGATGCGGGGGTAGGAAGAAGTAGGCTATTGGTTAACTAGGATCTGCAGCTTATCCATTAGGTAGGGAAATGGTCAGACTGGGTGGGCCAAGCGGTCCTTATCTGCCATCAAATTCTACGTTTCTATGTTATTGTATATATTTTATAAAAATAAAAAAATCTGCTCAGGACACCAAACACCCCTACATAGTGCCTCCTTACAGAGGCTTCCTGAGGGAGTGGTGCTTGCATGTCAGCTACAGTAATGTACACTCACAGGCTAATTACAGTTAAAGCCACCTACAGTACTCAGCAATTAACAATGTCAGAGAAACTAGTGCATTTTAAAGTGCCAGGGCCTCACTCACAAAGGTCAGTGCAAGCTGCACCAAAGGTAGCTTGTGCAGATAGCCAATGCACCAGGGACCCTGTGCTCAATTCACTATTGGCTATGTGCCCAGTGGCAAAGCCCCACAGCTTGCATCAGCTGTGGCCCTGTGCAAACAGACAGCACATCTGGAAGATGTGCCACATGCTGAGGGGTGGCCATGCAGCAATAGAACCATGGACAGCAGTCCCTGACGGCTAATGGTCCCCCAGCCCCAATCCCCATTATTGCCATAAGTATATCCCTGGTGGTCTAGTGGACCCCCCAGCTCTGATCCCCTGTTATTTCCATAAGTATGTCCCTTAAGGTCTAGTGGACCCCCCACTGCAATCCCCTGTTAGTATGATAAAAATATCACTGGTGGATTAATGGCCTTCCCAGTCCCAATCCCTATTATGTAAATAATTACATCCCTGGTGGTCTAGGGGACCCCCTCGTTCCTGTTATTATGATTATTATATCCTTATGATGTTGCAGCCCACCCCAGACCTGATCTCCTCTTATGTAAATAATTATATCCCTGGTGGTCTAGTGGACCCAGCCCAGCCCCAATCGCATTATGATGATAATTATATTTCTGGTGGTTTAGCTGCCCCCCTGCCCTGATCCTCTTTTAGTAACAGACACACATTCCTGGTGGTCTAGCGAACCCCGGCCCCTATCCCCAATCAGCCCAAGTAATTGAAATATATATATTTACCTGGTAGTCTAGTGGACCCCCCCCCCACCTCGGCAGGGGTTGCCCACCACCTCCCCATCCCATCACTGACCCGGCTGCTGGCACACCCTCTGAAATCCACCACAGCCAGCTGCCGACTGAACTGTCAGGAGTACATGCTGTGACCGGTGCACACCTCATTGGTGACAGAGCTGTCAGTCAATGAGTGTGTACTACAATATGTGCTCTTGACAATTCAATCGGCAACTGGCCAGTGGAGTGCGAAAGGGCTGTGCCAATACCAACTCGGGATGGGACTGAGGCAAGATGTGAGGGCACCTAACTGCGGTGGGAGTGGTCACTAGACCCTAGAAATATATATTTCTATTATAGGGCTGATCAAGGATAGGGATGGGGTTTACTGAACCATCGAGAATGGTGATGTACTAAAAGGGATCAGGGTAGTGGGGTGGTGGGGTGCTGAGAAAAAAAGGGATTTAAGTAAACAGTTCATTCAAACTGGCTACAAAGTCCTAAAAAATAAACAAACCTGAGGCAATCGGACTACTCTGACTCATGAGGCATATGTTTAAATGAACTGCAACATCCATTAATAAGGCATTTAGTAATTTTTATAACTTAACCAATATTGTCAGGTAAGCAGAAATAAAAATGGCAATGTGCAGCAAAGTCAAAGAAAGCTAACTGACTAAAATAAAATAAGTCCAGAACGGAAGCACCAAGTTTTGTCGGCAGTGACAATGCCGACCTCCCCAGTGATGGCACAATACCGGCGCAGGTATTGTGCCACCTGTTCTTTAGAGTGTTTTGTGGGGCTGGGTCCCCGGACTTAAGATTCCAACTCAAGATGGAGTTAGTCCGGGAAGGGGGTGGAACACTGGGGGAAGGCGAAACATGGAAAAAGGACCACTACCGCGAATGTCACCCTAATGGTCTTTTTTTTCTGTTCTGCCGTCAGGGTGTCACCATAAAGGGGTTCACAGGTCCAGAACAATGATCTGACTGTGAATGCCATGAGAAAGGCACTGTCCACTGATCTGAAAACCAGACCATCACTGCCTCTTAATGTTCTGAATATGGATGCTATATGTTGTCACAAACAAAAAAGAAAACATTAATAATTATAGAGAGTACTATCCGATCCTTGTCTCACACAGCTGCCGCAATCTGAGATGTTCACTACTGGCAGGATCCATTCTGGATGCAGGGAAATAGTGACACAATATAAAACTCTCTGTAAAGGCCATGACCCCTCTGGTCTACTTAAATGGCAGGAAAATTAAAAGAGGGACAGTCTTTAAGTCTTGTTTAAATCCATGCTGCCAATACATCAAGAATTATACTAATGAGGTTTATCACAGAGCCAGTACACAAAGGTGCATATCCTCCACATACCTGAGTGAATCTCGATGTGTTTTATCGATGATCAGGTCCCGGAGTATCCAGCAGCTAAAACAATGCATCCCTCAGATGCAGACTAAATCTTTTAACTAAAAAAAAAAAACACAATACAGCCTGTGGGAAACTAGGATGAGCAGGCTGGTTGGTTCTATGTGATCTGGGTGACCGTGAAAGGGCAAACTGCAGAAGAGTGACATCAAGGCAGCGAAAACAATTTCACCACCTTGACAACCCCAGCGCATGGAAAAACAATGCCGGGGACTAAAAATACTTGCTTTCTGTGGGGCTGCACCCCCCCCACACCACCAGGGCTTTGCCTCACCCCCACTTAAGTATTCTCAACTCCAGGGGGTGCGAAGTAAAAAATAAGATTTTCAGCCGGGCACAAGAAAAGCACAATAGTGCCCAGACCCAGACCCAAACCCGGAACCCCAGCACCACAAGCAGAGGCCAACCCCCGACAGGGTGGTACAGCTCGGCAGCCAACCGCAGCACCACCCCCTACATCCCCTCTGCCCCCTCCCAGGCCATGCTCACCGTCCTCACTCCACCCCGCACGCACGTACATGTAGTGACATCCTGTCGCTAGGGTCACCCACCCCACCACATCCAGTGGCCCTCCCTTCCCCCGCACCTTTCCGGCTTTCGCCTATATCGTGTCACCATTTTGGATGACGCCATGATTCAGGTGCCCACCTCACATGCTACTGGCTGGTTTTAGTCTCACACTGCAAGTCCAGAGCTTAAAATGATTCACCGACAGTCCATGCATAACTCTCAAAACAAGGATCAAAGAAAAGTTCTGTGCAGGTCATACACAATTAGAAAAAGCTGCACAGGGGACAACAAAACATCTGAAGAAGCAGAAATGGTGTTAAGGCAGAGTAGACACTAATAAACAGCACAGTCTCACTGCATATCTCTTGAGGAAAACAGGCTGAGTTAACTATAATAAAAAGGTCCGGTATCTCCATTGATTCTCTATCGGAGCTACTCAGCAAAAGATATAAAGGCAGCAGACCCAAAAGCCCTTAGCATTTAGAAGCAATCAGCTAAAGTAGATCGGGGGACGTGAAGAAATCCGGATAGAGCATCTTAAGCTCAGTAGAAGCTTGCTTCACAGTGCTGAAACTCCTCTAGGTAGTCCCACATTGAACTTGTAGAATGGCAGGGTACAGAACATTGAACTGAACATTAGCTGCAATCAGTTTAGTGAGACTAGGATGAAGTGCAGCTCATTTCTGTCTGGCTGTGGTAGGTAAATCTTGCACCATGTGAAGATGGTGACCTTCCCAGGAAACTTCTTTTAGATCTTGGACTTTGGATTGGAGGTGCTGTCAATCCAGGTAATTAAGAAACTTGAAAATTAATGGCCTGGGAGGGGAGCAATGAGGAGGCACAGGGCACAATGAGTGGTACTCTCTCTCCATTATGTAAGCCGGGGTCAATGGGGGAGGGTCCTGCTAATTTTTTACATAATTTCTGTACAAATAAAAGTGCCTTGGGTCCCTCCACCATCCTCAGTAAGCCCAGTATGACAATGTTGTTTCTTCTATTTCTCCCCTCAATATCTTCTAATTGAGCCTCCATTTTATTAAGCTTCTTTCTGTGGGAGATGATGTCAGGCTCCATCTTATTTTGCCGGTCCTCCAGTGAACTGGTGTGGGCCTCATTGTCACCCACATGGTGGAACAAAGAATTAGCCGAAGAATGGATGCCCTTAATCTCTTCAGTAAGAACTTGTAAGGTATTTTTAAGAGTACAGAATTCCTCTAGAAATTCTTCAGTGAGAGCAGTTGAGGAGGAGTTGCTGAGAGAAGCTGAAGTTGCCTGTGGCTTAGTTCCCTTAAAGGCCTTGTGTCTTTTGGGCATAGACAGAGGTGTGTGTGACTGGGCAAAGCGCTCCTCATTTCTGCCTCCATTTGCAATTAAAAAGCATAGATAATGCAGTCTTCAAATGCAGCTGTTCAAAGGAGAGGTTATTGCTGGTTGTAAAAGACTAAAAAAGGATTGAAATTAAGGAATTTGCAGATGAGGGGACAGGAGAAAGCAGAAAATCCATCAGCTCAGATGGAACATCACATGACCTTGCTGAATGTAAATCTTTTTAGTACATTAGGAGGAACTACATAGCGGTGTTTGGCATCCTGAGCACATCTTTTGCTTAATAAGTGGCCATTAAGGTGATGTGTGCACTCTTTTCTTTTGTAGCCAGAAACAGAGGGAGGCAGGGAAGGTGGTGAGGAGCTCAAAGGTGCAAACTAAGGGAAGATTAGCCCAAGAGTTAATGAAAGGGGACAAGATATTTTTGGGTACAGAAGTGAAATGAAGAAGACTAAGGGAGGGATTATGAGGTTAAGAAAGGCAGGTGGGGATTATGCTGAGGATAAGGAAAAAGCAATATCCTGAACAAATAATTATGTTCAGTATTCACAGAGGAAGGGAAGGGGGTGGGCCACATTAAAGCAACAGAGGCACTGGAGGGAGGAGATAGACACACACACAAGTCCCTTTACAGAGGAGAGAGTGCTGAATGGACTAGCAAATGTGAAAGTGGAAAACGCTATGGTGCCAGACAGGGTACACCCATGGGTACTGAGGGAGCTCAGGGTGGTACTGGATGCACCCCTGACAGTCCTTTTTAACAACTCACTGGAAATAGAGATGGTTCCCAAAGACTGGAGGGCATATGTAGTCCTGCTTCACAAAAGCAGCAGTGGGGAGGAGGCTGGCTATTGTAAGCCAGTCTGCTTGACATCAGTGGTGGGGAAGCTAATGGAATCACTGCTAAAGGACTGTGGAGTATCTTGAATCCATTGGGTTACAAAACCTGAGGCAATACACATTCATGGGGGAAGGTCATGTCAGAAGATTCTGATAGATTTATTTGACTGGGTGACCAAGAAAATAGATCAGGGTGGGGCTGTGGACAAGTCCTACTTAGATTTCAGTAAGGCTTTTGACACCATTCCACATAAGAGGCTCATAAGGAAACTGGGCAGCTTAGGGGTGGGTCCAAAGGTAGCAAACTGGGCAACAAATTGGTTAAGGGTTAGATGTCAAAGTGTGGAGGTAAATGGAGTTCACTCTGGGGAAGGGAAGGTAACCAGTGGGATGCCATTGGGCTCAGTACTGGGACTGGTCCTTTTTAATATCTTGATAAGTGATATTGCAGATGAGCTGGAAGGGAAGGTCTGTCTCTTTGTGGATAACACCAAAATCTGCAATAGGGTGGACACTCCGGGAGGGGGGGTGGAAAGAACATGCAGGAACCTGAGAAAGCTCAAGGAGTGGTCAACGAGATGTTATCTGGGTTTCAATGCAAAAAAAAGGGTGAAATCATGCAATTGGGGCACAGAAACCCGGAGGCAGAATACAGAATGTGAGAAGAGGTATTGATGATCACCAAACAGGAAAGGGACCTTATGGAACTTATGCCTTAAAAAGTGCCTCATTTTTCACACTTTGTATTCCCAAGGTCTCTTCATGCTTTGGTAGAGCAGCATTTAGCCTTGTACCGCCCACCTTATGGAATAAATTGCAAAAATCTCTGAAATTGAGCGTACCCATCAGCTTGGATTCCTTCAAGACCGTATTTGCCCGAACTGTGAGGGAACACTGTAACTGTTTCCCCTCGCTCCATAACCTATCCTGAGTCCTAGGCACCTAGCTCTCAGCTGCCTTCAGTGCAGACTAGAGTACTGCTGGCCCTATGGATCCATCTCATGTTGTGAGCAAACCCTTCAATTTCTCTCTGCCCAATTAGGTTGCAACTGCACGCTAGCTACCTGTTTTCCGGCTTAGGTCCTCTACCTCCCTCCCTTATGCTCTCCCATACCCACAATGCCCTCCCAGCTCCCCACCTTCACTATTACCTTCTGTTTTATTCTGCTGCTGCATTGAGCACCTACCTTGTACTATTTGTGTCATATGATGTACTGTCACTGTTGTATATAAATCTATTGTGTACTGATATTAACCAGGCCCATCCTGTAAATGAGTTCTGTATTTATTTGTTGCCTTAATGATGTATTGTCACTGTTGTATGTAACTCTATTTTGACCTGCCTTAATCAGGTTCATCTTGTAAATGAACTTTGCTCAATGATGTTCATCTGGATAAATAAAGATTTTGATAGATTGTTTGACTGAATGAAGTAATCATATCTGATGACTTCAAGGTAGCAAGGCAGTGCAGCAATGCAGTGGGTAGGGCTAGTGGGATGTTGGGGTGCATAGGGAGGGGTATTAACAGCAGAAGTATGGAGATGGTGCTGCCACTGTATAGTTGGCTGGTGATACCCCACCTGGTGTACTGTGTCCAGTTGTTGACAACACAACTCAGGAAGGACATAGACAGAGTGGATGCAGTCCAGAAGAGGGCAAGTAATATGGTGCAGAGTCTACATCTGAAGTCCTTAATACGTACACCATGCAGGGTTTTAATTAACTCTAAAAATTGATTAGCATTTTTGCTCATAAAAGTGTCAAAACATTGTGAAAATACATAGCACTTGTCTCACTGTGTTTAACAAACATAACACTTCTAGAAAACCTATATAAATACTTTCTGTACAGTTAGTATTGTCCCAAGAAAAAAAACTGCTAATCAATTATTTAAAACCCTGCCAAGGAAGAGACGGGAGAGGAGGATACGATAAAGAACTATAAATACCTCTCAGAGGAAAATAAGGTACAAGAGGTGAGTCTGGCCAGGCACAGAGCCAATCAGGCTTCTTGGCACTGGAATTTGAACTTAAACAATCTGTGCTGCTGCTTTTGGCTTTAAAGCTGCCTTCCAAGACTGCTCACTAGTTTTTGCATGTCAGTGCTGTAAAACTCTGCAAGGGGCTGTGAGAGTGGTGTCTCGCAAAGACTCTCCCTCCCCTACATGAACCAGCAGCTGCTTTTCCCTGCCACATACAGGCCCCTGGGACTCCCTCACCACACCAGCCAATCAAGCAATGGCATGCCAGGCACAGAGCCAATCGGGCATCCTGGCACAGGAATTTGAACTGAATCTGCGCTGCTGCTTTATTCTTAAAAGCTGAATCCCAAGACTACTCACCAGTTTTCACGTACTAGCACCGGAAAACTCTGCCAAGGAACATGAGTGTGATGTCTGACAAAGGCTCCTCCTCCCCTCCACTGACCAGCGGCTGCTTCTCCTACTGCATACTGGCTCCCAGGAGTCCTTCACCACTGCCAGGCAAGCCAGGGCTGGCATGCCAGGCATTGAGCCAATCAGGCATCCTGGCTCCATGTTTCCAGTGAATCATGTTTGACTAAAATAAGCCACCTACCTAGCAGTACTTGGCTGTGGTTTTCATGCTGAGGGCCGCAGCACAAAGGTGTCTATTATAGGTGTCAGCTATGGGAGTTCGCCATTGACGGGCCATGCTGCCCCAATGTAGACTCTTTGCTGCCATTATCTCTACATGTTGCTGCTGTTGTCCTGTCTCTGGTCAGGCTGCAAGCAGGACCGAGCTGCTCCTGAACTCCAATTTAAACTTGGTTAGTAATCTGCTTATCTCCACTCTGCTGAACATTTGGTCAACCATCTGAGTCTCTCTGCAATTTAACATTCTGCTTCACAGCCTAAGTCTGTATAACTACCTTTGTAATTCAACTCTACATGTGCCATGAAATGTTTGATGCATTGGTGCCTGAATATCTGTAATGTTACTCGCTAATTCCCCACTTAAGCTGTGTTCCAATTTTGACAATCATTAATACAGGGTTTATCACCCCAAATTTGCCATGACTGATACTGGTGCTATGCAGATATTCTAGTCATGATAATGATATATGTTGGCCCTACCAGACTGTATGTACTGCTAGCTTTGTATGCCTTCCACTACCTGCAGGGGTCAGTGAACTACACTTTTGTAAGACAAACAGTGGTGCTTGTTTAAATCTCCACCTGATCAGCTCTCTCCAACTGCCAATGTTTTTTTTCTTAATTGGTTTTAGTGTGCAGTCTTTTTCTGAGGTTATTTCAAGTAAAATGTTTCCCCTGCATCCTATCTTAATACTTTGTCTTGTTTTTTCAGGTTTATTAGTTGTAATTGACCATCTAGTTCCTGCCCCTTACCATGCATATATGTCCCTTGCAAATAAATTACAGCACTTCTAATTCTCTAACATGTGGGACATCTACATCTTGTGCCCAATTCTAAAGTGATGTGTCCAACGCAAGTTGTTAGCTATGATCGTAACTGCACCTAGATAAGACCAGACTGTATTTCTCCCTATGCAAACCCCTGGCTGCTGACCTGTATCTACTGTGGCTCATAGCTCTCCCTTTAACTCTGGCTGGAGATTTTGAGACAACCATGGATCACATTATACTACTGGTCTCAATAACCCTTGGTTTAACACTAAACGTATTAAAGGTATTAAAGTGGCTCACCTTAATGTAAGCAACTTTATGGCTAACTTTCCCAAACTGGAAGCCTGGGTTGCCCAATATGGTCCTGATATCCTCGACATTACTGAAGCCTGGCTAAAACCTTTCATCCCTGATTTAGTGTATTCTCAGGCAGGATATCAACTACTGAAAGTGGATTGCTCCTCCACCTAAAGGGGTGGAGGGATTGTCCTCTGTTATAAAGATCACCTGAACCTAACTGCTCTGCCTGGTATCACCCTACCTACCATAATGTGAAGTTCTTCACTTCCTTCTACTACTTGGGGACACCAAGAAAATTCACATTGCTTATGCATAAAATCCTCCAAAAGGTGGTAAGTCTGGCCTAACCAAATTAATTGATTACCTGCCTCCAGCTATAGGGAAAAAAATAAATTATTCTTATAGGTGATTCTAATTTAGATAGGCTTAGTACTAACTACAAATCCTTTGAATCACCTCTAAGCAAAGCCCACCTCTCCCACCTGATTGCTGACCCAACCAGACTTTCCCCCAAAGGAAGTCATCACTCTAATTAACTGAGTCATGCCAAACAGGAAGGATAGCATCATTATCCCTGGTACGCTTGCCAGTGCCATCAGTGATCACTCCCCAGTCTTTTGCATTTGGAATGTCCGCCCTCCCTCCTGCCCTTCCAAGGAGATAATCCTTTGAGATTTCTCCGAACTGGATCCAAGCTCTTTTCCTGATGATCTTAGCTTCATTGATTGGTCTCCGCTTTATTATTCCAGTGATGTGGATAAACATAGAAACATAAAACAGAAGTTGTCAGTAGATAAGGACCTTTTGGCCCACCTACTCTGCCCGATTTTTCCTACCTAGAGTGTCACCACAGACCCTACTCAATTTCCAGTCTTCCCCCACCTTTGTCTTATTTCTAAGGTACTCTTGTGTCTATCCCATGCTTGCTTGAATCTTGTCACCATTTAAGCACCCATCACCTCTGCTTGGAGGCTGTTCCACGTGTCCACCATCCTTTCTGTGAAGAAGTATTTCCTCACATATCCTCTGAATCTGACCCCTCCAGCTTCATAACATGACCCCTTGTGCTCGAGCATCTTTTTTTAAATAAAATGCTACCCTCATGTACCTTATTAATACTTGTGAGGTATTTGAATGTTTCCATCATGCCCCCCCCCTTCTCTTCTTTCCTCTACAGAGTACATATTTAATTTCTTGGGTCTTTCCTCATAGGGCTTTTGATACAAGCCCTGCATCATTTTGGTTGCTCTCTTCTGTACTGTCTCCACCCTATCTATGTCTTTCCAGAAATAGGGCCCCCAGAACTGGACACAGTACTCAAGGTGAGGCCTCACCATCGATCTATACAGGGATGACACTACCTCCCTCATTCTGCTGGTGATATCCCTCCCTATGCACCTGAGCATCCTGATAGCTTTCCCCACTGCCTTACCATACTGCTTTGCTATCTTCGGGTCATCAGAAATGATTACCTCAAGGTCCTGTTCCTGTTTTGTGATTTCCAAGACCTCCCCACCCAATTGGTATGTTGCCCTTGGGTTTCTGTGCCCCAAGTGCATGATTTTGTGTTTTTTTTGCATTAAAACGCAGTTACCAAATCCTTGAACAGTCTTCCAGCTTTTTCAGACCAGCCCTCATTTTTGCCACACACCCCCGGTGAGTCCACTCTGTTCGAGATGTTTGCGTCATCCACGAACAGGCATACTTTCCCTCACAGCTCTCCTAAAATGTCAATAATAAAGACATTGAAGAAGACTGGACCAAGTACTGACTCCTGTGGCACCCCACTGGTCACCTTGCCTTCTTCATTGTGAACACCATTTACCACCACCCTGAGTCCTGTTGCCTAGCCAACTTCTTACCCATTTTACTACTTTTGGACCCACTTCTAGGCTGCCCAGCTTGCTCAACAGTCTTCAGTGTGGAACAGTGTCAAAGGCCTTACTGAAATCCAGGTAGGCCACATCCACTGCTCCACTCTTATCCACTTCCCTGGTCACCCAATCAAAGAACTCGATCAGGGTTGTCTGGCAAAAATCTTCCTCTTGTGAACCCATGCTGCCTTGGATCCTGTAATCCACTGGTCACAAGGTATTCCCCAATCCTTTCCTTCAGTAATGATTGCATTACTTTACCCACCACTGAAGTCAGGCTGACAGGTCTGTAGTTTCCAGCCTACTCACTGTTATCACTTTTGTGAAGTGGGACCACAACTGCCCTCCTCCAGTCCCCCAGAATGTCTCCCATATCTAGTGAAAGGTTGAACAGGGCTGTCAGAGGCACATCCAGTGGTGTAACAACACGAGGTCAAATCCAGCACAGTGACAGAATTTGCCTGGATGCAGCGAGCCACTGTGCTGGGCATAGTAGAAACCAGCAGTGCAGGTCCAGGTGTTGCACCCCCCCCAGTCCAACTCTGACTAGGAGTTAGATATCTAGAGACCGGGGTGTGTTGGGGGGTTCAGGGGGCACAGCCCCCTCATTGAATCACACTGACATCCCTGACAGTACAATGCCGACACTCAGCACTGTGTCTGTCACTGTTGGGGATGTTGGCATGAGCTCTATTACAGCGCAATAATAAAACCACATCCAGCACCTCCTTGAGCTCCCCCAGTATCCTAGTGTGTACCTCATTAGGCCACATTGCGTTGTCCACTTTTAGTTGTGCTAGTTCCATGAAGACTCTCTCCTCTGAAAAAGGACTAGTGTCCACCTCCCTTCCTTTAATGCCCTTGTCCCTTACTGTGGCCTGTCACCTACCCCTTCCTCTGTAAATACTGAACAAAAGTAGTTGTTCAATATGTTTGCTTTTTTTTGGTCCTCTTCCACACAAACCCCTCCTTCCCCTTTTAGCCTTACTATCCCTCCTTTGGTCTTCTTCTTATCACTTACAGTATATACCTAAAGAATGTTTTATCCCCCTTTTTCACTGAATTGGCAATATTCTCCTCTGTTTGCACCTTTGCATTCCTAACTACTTTCCCTGCCTCCCTTTGCTTCTCCTGATATCTCTCTCCATATCCTCCTCCTCCCCCTCCTCCTACTGTGTCATATTGTACCTTCTAAATGCTAGCTTTTTGCCCTTACCTTCTCTGCTACTTCTTTAGAGAAGCACAGCGGTCTCTTTTTTCTCTCTTGCCCATGTAAACCTGCCTGACATTTATTTATTTTATTTATTTCAGTTTCAGAATTACAACCTTTGAGCCAAACTGGCTCTTTTACAAAGGCTCCAAGTCAGCAGAAGAACAGACAAGACAGTACAATTTACATCTTATGATGAGAACATACAATAGCCAAGTGACAAGACTATATTACAAGCAAGATAAATGTGGAGTATAACCTCAAATACAAATACTTTTATTACAGAAATATCTCTAATCTATAGGTCTAGTTACTATGTGCAGGTTGCTTGTAGTTGGCAGCCCAAATTGGCTTTGTTAAAGAAAAGGGGAGGAGGGAGGAGGTATGGAGAGTATTGGCATGGGTACAGAGGAGGCATTTTGTATAATGGTATTAGGGGATAGGAGAAGGGGGTATGGCGATGAGGGAGAACAAACTGATAAGTGCTTTATGCACAGGGGCAGCCTAGGGGAAGTGTAAACCAAGTGGGGGAGTGAGGACTCATGGGGCGAGAGGGGTAAGAAGGTGGGGAGTAAGGGTTGGAAGTCTAGGGCAGGGAATGGAACTCCTATCATTATGCACAGCAGTTTCACTCTTGGGATTCTAGTAGGAGGTGATGGAGTTCTTTTTTTGAATTGGCTGAGCTTCTTAAGGTGAAAAAGGGAAGGGGATAGGTTGTTTATCCAGAGAGGGCCTCAATAGGAGAGGGACCTCTGGGAGAAGGAGGTTCATTTGTGAGGCACATGCAGTACCCCTCTACCAGAGCTTCTTGTTGTTTTAGTGTTGGGGTTATGCTGGAAAAGCTTCAAAGCTGATTCTGGAAACAGTCCTAGGAGGGCTTTTTTTGCTATGATACATGCCTGGTACTGGGACCTTAGAGGTAATGGGAGCCAGTCAGTTGCAGAGTAGAGAATGCAAGAGTGGGAATACCGATTAGCTCATAGAACAAGTTGGCAGGCTTTGTTGAGCAGGAGTTTAACCCTTTTGAAAGCAGTTTCTGTGGCCACCCTATAGATAGTCAGTCCATAGACAATAATGGACAGTATTGAGCTTTTGTTAGAAGTTTGGTTTGGTTAAGAGGTTTTATGCCTTCTTAATGCCCCTCCATTATTTTTGTCCCATTCCTTGACTTCACCCATTTTCTCGCTCCCTGCTGAGGCATCCCTAAGGCATTGTCCCATTTTTTTTAAATCGGCGTTCCTGAAGTCCAAGACCCTCATTTTAGTTTGGTTTGATTCTGGCTCAGTTCTTATATTGAACCACACCATTCAATGATCACTGATCTCCAGGTGGCTACCCACCATGACATCAGCATCACTGTCCCCGTTTGTCAGTACCAGCTCCAGTACTGCACCCCCCCAATGAGTGGGTTTCTTAACTAGTTGCTTGAGGAATGCCCCCTGCAGGGAGTTCAGGATGTCCCTACTTCTACTGTTGCTGCAGCTGGGAGACTCCAATCCACATCTGGTAGATTGAAGTACCCCATAAGAAATGCCTCCCTCTTGCTTGCCATCCTTTAGATTGCTTCCAACATATTCTTATCCACCTCTCCCCCCCCCAAGACAGAGGTCTGTAGATCACTCCTGTGCAAATAATGGCCCCCTTCCGTGTCTCCAGGGTGACCCATAGTACTTCTGCACCTCCCTGCTCCACCTGCATTTCTGTAGCTTTTATGCTTTCCCTTTCATAAAAAGTCACTACTCCCCCCTAATTACCTACCTGTCCCTTCTGAATAGAGCATAACCTGGTATGGCAACATCCCAATCCTGGTTTTCATTGCACCAGGACTCAGTAATTGTGACTTTGTCCAGGTCTGCTTCTGCCATGGTGGCCTCAAGATCTGCAATCTTATTGTTCAGACTTCGGGTATTTGCACACATGGCTCTCCAGATTATATTGCCACGCCCTCTCATTTTACCAATTTGCCCACCCTTATTTCCTCCAGTATTATTCTTACTATCTCACTTTCCTTCTACCCTCTGGATTTGTATGTTAATTGGTTCCTTTGGGGATTTCTCTCCCTCTGGATTCCCACTACTGACCTTGTAAGCCTGTGGGGGGGGGGGTTATGTCTCTCTGCCTCATGCTTCCTCTCCCCTCAGCTAGTTTAAATGCACACCAATGTAGCATTTAAACTGTTAATTGAAGATCATGGTTCCCCTCCTGGATGGATGCAGGTTTGTCACTCCTGTACAGGCCTTTATCCCTCCAGGTGAGGTCCCAGTCCCCAGTGAATCTGAATCACTCCTCTCTGCACCATTCCTTCAACCATGCGTTGAAGTTCCTGGTGTGGGGAATCCTTTCCCATTCCCATGTCGTGGACAGGTAGCACCCCCAAACAGGTCACAGATTGTGCTAATTGCCTAAGAATCCTCCCCAATTCCATGAACTCCTCCTAAACTATTGCTGGCTCATCCCTAGCTAGGACATTAGTCCCTAGAGGGACAATGATGTCCAGGTCTCCCTCCCTTCCTACTGCCCCAGTAATCCATTGTATCCTCTTTCCCTTTGAACCATGGCACCAGGAAAGCTCCTAACCTCCCTCTCCTCATCCCTACTTGCCCCAACTATATCCTCCTCACTATGGAGTCCCCTACCAGGATTCGCTCCTCCCTCCTCTGGGGTTCTCTGCCACCCCCCCTTGGGGTCTCCGCTATGGATGACCCCTAGATCCACCCCAATTACTATTTTGGGTGGCTATGTGGGACATTCCTTCCCATCCAGTGTGGTGTTGGAGTTTTCATAGTGGTACTGGATGTGGGATTTACTTGCATTCCACCACCCATACCCTCCTAGAACCCCAAGCCCACCATTGTCCAGCTGCTTCTCCTACTTGGCATCCTTTGAGGTAGCGGTGGCATACTAGGTAGTCCCTGAGTGGGGGAGTAGGTCTTTCAAACCCAAGCCAACTCGGCCTTAAGTCTGGCAGCCTCCTCCCTCAGCTCGGAGAGGTCCACACAGATAGAGCAGCAACGCCACCTCCAGAAGTTCTCCTTGAAGACTGCCACTCCACAGCCACTGCACCACTCCCATCATCCTATACTTCCTACTCTCTCTGTCTCTCTGTCTCTCTCTCTCTCTCTCTCTCTCTCTGTAGTTTTAACCCTTTGAATTCATTTTATTCTCTTACCCTATATATGGAGTTTCACCTATCCCTAGGGTCCTGTGTCCCGTCACTCCACCCCACACTGAACAGTTGCCAGCCAGCCACCCACCTATTACCTAAAAAGAATATCTAGCAAATCCCCATACTTGCCTTCCTCACTAATTTTTCAACAAGCCCCCTTGCCCTGCTCACTGTTAACCAAAGAGAATTTCTAGATTACTTTACCTCTACCTTTCAATCCCTTCAAGATAAACATATTCTTCTAATCAGGCATGGGGTGTTGGCAACATAGTTCCCTGTTATCTATGTTTAAGGCCTGAGACAAATGTTGTGCCAAACTTAAATCCTCATCCCTACGCTCCAGCTGGGTGACATATTGGGCTCTGAGGAATGCCTGCAAAAATGAAATCCAGCTAGCCAAAAGCAAATACTGCTGGGAACTCCTGCATAATTCTTCCAGAGACTCGAAGAGTTTCTAGACCCACAGCAAGGAGCTCATGGGGAACTGTATAAGTCTAACCCCATCTGATATGACTATCAACAACTCACACTGTAATGCCCCTGACACTATTCTAAATGCTGTTAAGTCCTATTTCTCTGATCTAATTAGATTTGAGTCCTTTATGGTGTGCTCTCCTGAGTCTCCTTCCCCACCAATGTGCCCTTCCATATCTCCTTTGTACCTCCATACTGTCTCTCGTAGTGAGGTCCTGTGACTCCTAAAGACTATCCCAGCTTGTGGCATTGTTGACCCTGATGGGTTTGAGACTAAAATATTGAAGCTGGCTGCCCCCTTTTTTGCCTCCTCTATCACCAAAATAGTCACCCTGTTCCTTTCCACTGACAGTGTTCCTAACAAATGGGAAATGGCTAAGATGATCCTGGTATTTAAAAAGGGGATTCCAAAAGCATTGAGAATTACTGCCCAATTGCAATCCTGCCCATCCTTAGCAAGCTGCTGGAAAAACTTGCCATCTCCCAGGTCATGGACCACTTCCATCAACACAACCTTCTATTCCTTGCTCAGCACAGTTTCAGGCATGCTCACAGCACTTCTACTGCCCTTGTCCCACTCACTAATGATGTAAAAACTGCTATGGACAAAGGAATGTTAAGTGGGACCATTTCATAGACCTCATAAAAGCATTTGACCTGGTTAATCACACCCTGCTAAAACACAACTATCATTCCTTGGAGTATCACCCACTGCCCTTAGCTGGTTCTCAAGTTACCTAAGCAACCAGCAACAATTTGTTTAGTTAACAAGGTCAGTTCTACCTGAAATATTATCAGAGTTGGAGTCCCCTAAGACTCCATCTTGGGCACATTACTATTTTCCATCTTCATTAATGACATCTCTAACTCCCAGTCTCACTGTAACACCCTGCTATATGCAGATGATATGGTACTCTACTTAAGTACCAAATGTCTGTGTGACAACAATTTTAGGCTCAACATTGACTTCCAGAGTTCAGAAATGGCTCATTCAAAAGTGCCTTGTCCTGAACTCTAGAAAGGCCATGCTGTTTGGGTTCAGTCATAAATTAAGGTCTTGCTCCACTGCGTTAGAAATTCACTGCCTAGATGGCTCCCTTATCTGTGGCTGACACATTCAAATATTTAGGCAATACCCTAGATCCAGCCTTCAGCTTCTTGATGAGTACTGTAACTCAAACATGCAAGTCCTCAAATGCGAAGCTTGTACTGTCCTACAGGGTTAGGGATGCCCTGACTCCCACAGCAAGGTTCATAATTGTCCAGGGAGTTATGCTCCCTTGCCTCTCCTATGGACTCACCTCTTTCTTTCAGGCAAGTGCAAGCAACCTAACTGAATGGAACGTCACCTACAATGATATATGGGTATGTTCATGGAAATAGAGTACCGACTCAGAGATTAACTTCTCCAGCCTGTAACTGGCACAACAAGTGTTAGTTGCAAACATTTATATATTGGGTTGTTGCTGATACTGAGCAGAGATAAAAAAGATAAAATAAAAATCCTAGCACAACAGCTTTTTTATTATTTACATGTAATATCCAAAAGGTGTCATGCATTTCTAGGCTGAAATGTGACATTAAAACCTATGACATTTGTACTGTACTTACTCCTGTGAATAATCATTATTTATAAATAAATCACTGCTGAAATCCAAAGTGTCTTGTGTTTTTTTATTTATTTTTGTTTATAGCCCAATGGTACTCACAGGGATATTAATGTTTTGCAGCCACACTCCCCATGGTGTTTGTACTGATGATGTCCACAAGGCCAAGCATGGTTCTGACTTAGTTTCAGCCGTTTGCTCTAAAATTGCAGTTTTTTTCAGTTCTCTCCCTCGTTCCCCCACCCCATACTGTGCAAACACCCTACCTGTTGTTTTAATATCCCAACCCCCAACTCCTCCTGAATGACCTTTGATACACTCCAACCATGGTGTCCTGCTCTTGAAGATGTACATACACCATGGTCAGGAATTGGGAACTGGCCTCAGTAGCCTATGGAAACCTCACAGTGATGTGGTAGGGAGTGCTTAGAACACTGCTTTAAAGGTTCTGCTCCAGAGTTCTTAGCCCTTCTTGCCACTGGACTATTGTGCCGAAAGAGCTTGGTGTCCACTGCCAGCATCCACCATACAAACACCACAGTCTTGCCTTTAGCATACAAACGCTATGTTTTTAGAGGAGCTTCTCAATCATACTGCTGGACTGGAGGACCAGGAGTGCTGAGATTATTTGTCTGTTAATCAGAACAGCAGTCAAGGTATGATTTTATTTGTGGGGGTGAAGTTCAGTGAAATAAATAAATAAATGAGCTAAATGATGTCAGTGGACACCAAGCACTGTGGTGTCTGAGTACATACATCAGAATGAGTGCTTGGTGTCTCTGTACATATTCCACAGTCATCTTGGTTGAGTAGATTGCTGTTGAAATTAAAGCTTTTGAGCAGCACCACCTGCTGTGTGATAGCCCTCATTTGGAGTACTATATTGCTCACAATTTTTGCACAGTCAGACCTGCTCATGTATGGAGCTAAAATAAAATTTTCTTAAGCAGAGCCCTCAGTGCAAAAATTGTTTTTTGTATGCTTTTCTGGTAAATTCCTGGGGTTGACCACCAGAACAGAAAATAAATTGCAATTAAGTCTTTGTGATGGTGGTGGTGATGTTGCTGGTGGTTGAAGGGTTTGGCTGCACTGGTAATTGTAAGTAATATTGATTATGCATGTTACCAGCATGATGGCCAAGCATATCTGAGCATATTATATCATTTAAAAGTGCAGTCTTTGTCCAGGTGTGCTTGCTTAGAGATGTTCGACCACCATGTGCACCATGCAGCTTTGGCTTGTGGGGGGGGGGGGATTGTACTATTTGCTTCTGTTTTGTTGTTGAAATGGTCATTTTGATGTACTTGCCATCATGATGTCTGACCATTGCTGGGTAAGCACACTTGGACAAAGCAGTTTAAAAGCACAGCCTGCAAATTCTGGTTCTTTGTCCAGGTGTGTTTGCTCAGAGATGCTCAGCCATCTTGTGCACTATGCAGCCTTTGCTTGTAGGGGTGGAGGTACTGGATCATACTGTTTGCCTCTTGTTTGTTGGCAAAATGTTTATTTTACATGTTGATTGCCAGCATGATGTTTGACTGTAGCTGGGCAAGCATACCAGGAGAACAAAAAAGAGAAAAATCATGGCCCTGCCACTGTTTGTCCAGGTGCATTTGCCCAGAGACACTCCACCATTTGCTGCACCATGCAGCCTTGGCTTGTTGGGGGGGGGGGCAGATTGTACTGCTTGCCTTTTTTTTTTGATGGAATATTGATTTTTGATGTACTCAGTAACTTGCCATGATGATGTCCGACCGTTGCTGGGCAAGTACACCTGGACAAATTAATTTAAAAGCAAAGCCTGCAAATTCTGGTTCTTTGTCCAGGTGTGTTTGCTCAGAGACTCTTGGCCATTTTATATGCCATGCGGTTTGGCTTGTGGGGGTTGGGAGCTGGATTGTATTGTTTGCCTCTTATTTTTTTCAGAAATGTTTATTTTGAAATGTTTGGTGTCCATGTACATACACAACAGTGTCCACATACGTACACCACAGTGTCCACATACACACAGCATAGTGTCTGCTGTACATACACCACAGTGAGCAGTCCTGTTACCAGGCATCTTTAAGTCAGTTATCTTTCCACATGCCCACTTTTAACCAGTTTTATCATGGTATATTAAAACACATTGAAATGTATAAATGTGCTTATTATTAGTAACATTTGTTTTCAATTACAGCAGCTGATTGGTGTCCATGTACATGCATCACAACCATTTTGTGTCCATGTACATACACCACGGTGTCCACGTATGTACTCCACAGTGAGCTGTCTTGTTCACGGGAACCATTATGGCAGTTATCTTACCACATGGCCAGTTTTTACTGGTTTAATCATGGTATCTCAAAATACATTTAAAACTTGATATATTTTGAATTTAAAAATTTGACCTTCATGTCACACTTTGGTACACCATTTTCATGAACATACCCATATGTAGATTTGCCTTATCAGCCCCTCAAATGACCCACCACTGCAAGCTATATTCAAGCCTCGGCTGGCTATCCCACCTTCTCAGTGACTCTACACCCTGTGTTGTGTCATTGACAATATTATCAGGTCAACCAAACTAACCAACCTGGTGGATATGTTTACACCCTTAGACCAAGCCTATGCCTTACACTTAAATTACCTATATCTCCTGGTCCTTCCAATTGTTCCTTGAAAATGAGTGAGCAGGCAATTGCATCTTTCACTCTGAGAGCTTGGAACCCCCCTTCCTCCCTATCTTTTATTTTATTTATTTATTTATTTATTAGAGTCTAGGATTATAAATACCTTTGAGCCAAGGCTCTTTTACAAAGGTTCCACATCAGGATGAGAACAAACAAACAGGACATTAATTGTTACAAGATTGCAGGTTACAGTTCTTTATCATCACATGAGTACACACAGATTAGGTGGTACTAGAGGCATGCAGAGGACAGGGTTAACATTGATAATAAGAACTTGGTGAGACACGAGAAGAAGATGCTGCCAGAAGCAACTGTCAAAACACACAGGAAGTGCAAGTGGAAAGATCAAGTAGGAGGAGGAGGGGGGATGGTAGAGGGGGAGAGTAGTGGGGTGGATGAGAAGGGACAAGTGCCAAAAAGGGAACAGCAGGTTAGAGAAGACAATCACATGTGCTAGAGGCAGACATGAATAGGTGGAGGTTAGATTTAAATGGGCCTAGCTTATGAAGGGGAGGAGATGTCCCTGGTGAGACCATTTAGCCAGCTGGGAGCTCTGAAGGCAAAGGATCTTTGTCCTTGTGAGGACTGGCATCTTGGAATATGCAGTAATTGAGGTTCAGAGCCCCTGGTGAGGCAGGGATTCTGTGCAGGTTGTAGCAGAGCTTGAACTCCGGGGGGGGAAGGGGGCAAAGCCCATCAATGTTTTTTTAGCCATTATGCATGTTAAATATTTGATGCGGCTTGAGAGTTGAAGCCAACCAGTTTGGGCTTATAGGTCACACGTATGGGTGAAATGATGGGATCCAGTGATGAGTCAGCAAGCTTTGTTCAAAGCCATAGATATGCATCTGAGGGCAGTGGTAGAAGCAGAACCCCAGACAATGAGGCAATAGTCAATAGTTGCGATCACCGAGCTCTGAACTGCGATCCTTAAGGCTTCTGTGTTAGGCATTGCCTATGCCTATAAAGCAAGCCAATACTTGTGTTAGCCATTTTGGCAACATTGTCAATGTGAGTCCCATACAATAGATTACTGTCAAGAGTGATTATATGGTATTTGAAGGTTTGCACTTGTTCTAGGATTGCACCTAGGCAGTTTGCAATAGTGAGGGGGTGGTCCTGGTGCTTGTTTTGTGAGCTGCAGAAGAGCATGGACTTTGTTTTTTTATAGTTGAGGACCAGTTTGTGTTTACTGAACCAGTTTTCAACTGAGGAGAATCAATGTTGTAGTTTGTTTTGCAGAAAATGGGGGTCCTTGTGGGTGGAGTGGATGACAGCTTCGTCGTTGTTTAGGAGGAGTTGCTCCATACAGGATTGTGGAAGACTACTGTATTTAGGAAGATGCTGAAGAGAAGAGAAGAGGCCAAAGGATCGACCCTTGTGGCACTCCAGAGCGCACTGGTCTGGCATCAGAGAGAAAGTCAACTATTTTCACTCTTTGTGAGCGGTTTTCCAGGTAGCTCTTAAACCAGGATGTAGATTCAGGGGACAGTCCGGCATTTAGCAGCTGACAGAGTAGTAGATGATGATGGACAGTATCAAATGCCTTCATCAGATCAATGAAGACTGCCCCTGTAAGAAGGCTATTGTCCAGGGAACTGTGGATTGCACCAGTGAATTCGAGAAGGGCTGAGGTGGTACTGTGACCTTTTCTAAAGCCGTGTTGTTGAGCACACAGGACATCGTATTTATCAAGGTTATCCGTAAACTGGTCCAATACTATATGCTGTATGGCCTTGGAGATCAGGGGTAGTATGGAGACAGCCTGATAGTTCACCGGGAGGGCCCTGTCCCCACTCTTGTGGACTAGTGTGACAGAGGCAGATTTCCATCTGTCAGGGAACTGGCCAAGAGAGAGGGAGAGGTTGAAGATTTTTGATATTGGTAGGAGCACCTCATCGAGAGTGAGAGCAAGCAGCTTGAGGTCAAGGGAGTCCCCACTTGACCTGGACCTAGCAATAGCTTTACTGATGTAGTCGTGAGCTTCATACAGTTTGACTGATTTGAAGTAGAATGGAGGCAGGTTTGGAGAGAGGGTAGAGCTTAAGGGGAGAGTTTGGGGGTCAGCTTTGTTGAAATAGTCAGGTGGAAGAACAGAGCTGAGGTCAGTGAAAGCTGAGTTGAATGAATTTGCTATGATAGTCGGATCCAGCTTTGTGATACCATCTACGATCAGCATTGTGGGTGAGGTTTTTGCCTGCTTTCTGGTAATTTCTTTAATATTGTTCCAAAATGAATTCCTCTTGCCCCAAGTGTTTGTCAGGATATCCTTATAGTAGGTACTTTACTGCTGGTGGACTAATTTTTTGCAGTTATTATGAGCTTGTTTATAATTCTGTATGTCAATTTGCTTTCCAGTTTTCCGAGCCAGTACGCAGAGATGGTCCCTGGATTTTAGTTGTGCTAGTAGTTCAGAGGAGAGCCAGGGGTTGCACAGGCCTTTGACTTTCCTGCTTTTTGAAAGGGGCATGACAGTCACAGGCAGCATTAAAGGTTTTGATGAAGGACAGTGTTGACATCCAGAGCGTGGAAGATTGGGGACCGATCTTGCAGTCTTAGGTGGGATTTTAGGTGTTTCAACTGCCCACATGGAAGGACTCTGCTGTTGATTAATTTGGGTGGGTCATGGTAAATTTATTTGTCCAGATGCTGAATACAGGGGAATGGTTGCTTAGAGTGTCTGGAAGGACAGAGACGTTTGAGATGCAAGATGGGTGACTGGTCAGTATCTAGTCCAGGAGAGTACATTTGCCTGTTTTATAATTTTGCTTAGTGGGGGAGGCAACCAGTTGAGCAAGGTTTACTGAGGAGATTGCATCTATAAAGCTCCCTGATTCTACAGCATGCCAGTTGATATTGAATTCACCCATGAGGATTGTCTCAGAGTCAGGTGGTTAGGATCGGAAGAGGTCAATGACTGAGTTGAGGCCTTTTCCTTGTTCTTTATGGAGGACGTAAACTGCGGCAAATGACAGGTCTTTATTATGGGCCCCCCAGTAGAACTTTGACAGTGAGAATCTGGGAGGAAGAGGCAGAGATGGGTGTTTTTAGAGGGTGGCCTTGGAGAGAGTCTTTGAGATATAAGATGCAGCCACCACCTCTTTTAACGATTCTGTCAAGTCGGAAAATGTTGTACCCTGGCAGGGTAATAGTCATGTCCAAGATTTTAGGTGAGAGCCACATTTCAACAACTGCAAGGATGTCTGACTTGTGCTGATTTACAAATATTTGCAGGGCATCAAGTTTTGGCAGGAGACTGCAAATGTTTACTGTAGCAAGGGTGAGTATTCCAGAGTGACTCATTGTGAGCTACTGGGGACCCTGAAGACTGTTGTTACTGTAGATCAAAGACTGAGACTGTGTTGAATTCCTGAAAATGATGAACATTGGCCTGGGATATATGCAGGATGTAAAAATCCTTTCTTAGTATATTCCCTTTGTTCTCCAAAATGGTTGGGAATAGACCTCAAAAAGACAAGCACACACCCTTTAAGAACAAGTCAGACAGAAATGTGTGTCAATGCAGCACTTCACAACTCAGAGCTTATATAACAGAACTACTGACCTTACCTTTGCTTTTGATGGCTTCCAAAAAAGTTGATTTATGAAAAGAATGCCAATACCTGGTGGTGATATTTTGCAGTTTCTTAGTCCAGGAAATGTTCATAGATGTTATGTCCAATAATGGTCCAGTTCCTCCAAGCAGAAACACATGAAAAACCATAAATCTAAACTACTGACAGAGACAAACACAAACAGCCAGCCACACAGGGTCTAGTCTCCTTTCCTCCCCATCTTAGAGTTCGCTGTCCCACCTCATATGCAAAAGAGAACTTTGCAGTTTTCTTAGTTCCACAGGTGTATGCTCCTGCACCTGAATCTGCATTGGTGCTAACTGCCTTGTAAATCCACATGAATTACTGCTCTTATAATTTTTGACCCTGTAAGAGTGATTGTTGGATGTTTTGCCATTTTGCACTATCTCTCATTATTTTGTTTTGTTTAGATTTGCTGAGCTCTTGACTGATATTTGTGTTGTATATGTTATCTGACAAATCAAATGTTTTGCTGTCTTTCTATTCATATGAAATGTTTTTGACCCTACTGCATTTGTAATTTTCTCATTGTCTTCGTAACTTCCCAGGTCATACCTGAAGATAGGCATTTTATTGTCTTGTGTACCTACCTGGTCAACAAAAACTAAATAAATAAAAAAATATATACTTTTTGTCAGAAAAAAAGATGCACAAGAGCAAGGAGACATTCAATGAAGCTGGATGTGGGTAAATTCAAGAGAGATGTGAGGAAGTACTTCTTCTCTAAAGGAGTGGTGGATGTCTGGCACAGTCCTATAGCTGAAGTTGTGGTGGGGAAAACAGTGGTGGGCTTCAGGCAGGGATGAGATAGGCACTACTTAAGAGAATCTTAGTGGGAAGCAAAGAGGGGAGGGATACAGAGAGTAAGTTAGGTCTATGGTAACAGTATAGGCAGGGAAATTAGCAGACTGGGTGGGTCAAGTGCTGCTTATTTGCCATCTACTGTAATTCTATGTTTCTATGTTACACACAAACTATAAACTGAGACCAGACCCACACTTGGGAGTGGGTCTCTTAGTACTGGCTATTCCCTTTTAAACCAACCAAGAAGTAATGATATGCCATGTAACACAGCCTGAACTGCCAATTTATTTGTTTACTGTATTTATTTATGTATATATATGCATGCATGCATGTATTTATGTATTTATTTAATTTAATGTAATGTATTTATTGAAATTGCTGCAACAAGGATAACTCAATGAGATACAGCATCTCATTGTCATGGGGCCCATAGAGGACAGCAGCAGTAAAAGGTTAACATAGTCCATTAGGAACACTTACTTACAGACAGGCTAAAATATACACAGGAAACAAAAAAAAATATATATAAAGGTAAGTATATCCAAACAGTAGTCAAATCAAGCTAATAAAATTGTGTCACAGAAACAAAGGATGGCCCCTATGCACTGAGGGGTGGGAAGTGTGTGCCAGAGGCATGTATCCTGCCTTCGAAGCTCTGCTCTGGTGGACAGGTGCACACTGGCAGCATGCATGACCACCGGCCACCTGTCCGTAGCCTTGATCCCCAGCATGCAGGTTAACACAGGGCGGACTGGGACAGAGTTGTGGTCCCAACCAAGTGGCCAATCCAATGGTCTGGCTGGGACCCAGAGTAGATCCCCATGCAGGACAGCGTAGGACAGAGATTGTGAATTGGGCACAATGGAGTCAATGATGCCCCCGCGGATTGCATTGATGGCCAGCAGCAGCAGTACAGCCCCCCCACCGTGCCTGCCTCAGAGGTATCCCCACCGAATGGAGCACTGCCACCCCCCACCCCAGAAGGGGGCAGCACCCACCCCAGACCCCTGATTCCTGCCTGCTGCCCATGAACACAGTAGAAGCCCCATCCCCAGCCATGTCCCCACACAGTGGGGCACCAGCCCAGGGACATTGTACACATCCTTGATGCCTCCCTACACCCACCACACAGAGCACACCACCCCAGACCTGGCAGGAGGTGCCCCATCCATGGGCAGCCAGCAGCAATGCCCGATGGACACCTCCCCCACCATCTGCACTGGGGATGGGGCATACACCTTTGTGGAGGTCTCTGGGCTTCAGTGATGGGGGTCTCCATGCAATGGTGTGTGGGTGCTGACATCTGGTTGGCATGCCTGGGGGGACCCGGTGGGTGCACAGGTATGGCCGTGTATGGCTGTTATGGCAGGGTGCCCCCTGGTGTATCCTTTCCTCTTCTGTGCCCCCCGTATGTGGCACTGCATGCCTTAATGCATGGCCTGTAGTGTGGACATGCCCCTACTCACCCCCTGCACATTGCTGTCTGCACAGCCGGGGGATCAGGTGCTTAGGGACTGCATGCCATGATTGATGAATTCGGCGTTGGGGCACAATAGGTGAAGAGTGGCTTTACGCCATAGATATGCCGAGTGTAGCCACTCCACACAATAGTGCATAGGGCCCAATATGAGCATTGTTTTGCAACATTATAATGGTTATGGAGAAGAGCACATAACTAATACTGGGAGAGGTACAGTGGCTGAAAAGGCTGGACATGAACACTTGCAAGCTAGAAGCATTCCTCAGTTTGAGAGGAAGTGTGTTTCAGGTGTCTGGTGCTGCAAATGCAAAGGCTTTCCTATCAAATTCATGCTTCATCTTGGGAATTGAAAAGGTAAAAGCTGCTGTTGAATTGAGTGAGTAGGTAATGCTTAAATATGTGAGGTTGGCTAGAAGAGAAGCACGGACTTTTCTTGTTTAGCTTAGTTTTTATCCCATATAAAACCCTTCAGGCAGATCCTATTTTCAAAGGGTTTAGGGTCGAATACTACAATAAACTGTATTTACAGAATCAGTTATGGGTGCACAATGCAACACATTAAGACTGCAATTATGATTCACTGAATACAGATAAGACAGTGTGATGCTGCTCGAGAGATGATGTGAGAAGAGAGCAGCCAAGGTCTGAATTATGTGGCTAGGATAACTGCTATCCAGACAAGGAGAGGCAGGAGTCAACTTAGTATTTCGATGCCCGCAGGGCCTTTATTTGGTACCAAGGGGTAGACAGACACAGTCACAAGAAGGAGGAGGGGATGCCCGATAACAATAGGGCAATGGAACAGGGAAATACTGAAATACTTTTTATCTACCACTTTTACGGTTACTACTACAAGCATAGACTTTAGGCCTACTGCCACTCTTATTCTGATACTAGGTTATACTGTACTTCTATACTCTAAACAAGAATCCAGTTACATAGGCTACTCAGCACTGCATTAGGGTGATCAGCATCGCACTTTTCTGTAAGAGTCCAGATTTTACAAGAGTCCAGAGATCCGGCGTCTTCGTGTACACCGTCGTTCTTCGTTGGTAGCTACAAGGGAAATAAAACAGAACTGTAGAACCCTAATCTCAATTCCCAGCAAGGACCTAGATAAGGCCACTGGGGTGGTGAGAGGTTTGGTAAACAGTCCATATATCTTCGGCAAAAGCCCACTCTCTCCGAGGCTGCTGGAATGTAGAACCAAAGCAACTGGTTCCTGAAATAACACACTGAAGCAAGAGGTTCCTCGGCCAAAACCCACTTCGAGGGTTGCCAAGGATGAAGAAAGACCAAGATCTGCGTGGCGATGAATCCAATGGAGGACTACCACAACCTGACTGATGCTGCGGCACTCCAAGGGCCAGCTGGACTCGGAAGGAACTCTTACAGGACCAGGAACCATAAGAATCTGAAGAGATGATGGTTGACTCTGCAATCCTAGGATCAGGAACTAACACAAAACAAAGAAACGGTGGACACGTCCTGGACTGGGCATCGACGGACTCGACTTTTGGTGAACGACCAGGTGGGGGGGGCGCAGAACAGGTTCTCCAGACTGAGCTCTCTCTCTCTTCTGTAGAGGGCAACCAACTTCGGGACATCTGGAACAGGAACCATATGGAACAACACTGGCACGGCTGTCGTGATGCGTTTCGGCGGATGTACTTTCAAGCTGTGAAAACAAGAAAACGGCGGGTATGACTTGTACGACTGATGACGGACTCGACTTCAGTGGACGACACAAACGGATGGGATGAGCTGATGGATGATCTCCCAGGAGTGAAGAATGCTGGAAGGACATCTTCTTCTGAGTAGAGACTGATTCTGAACACGTGGTGTTACAGACCACACTATGAGACTGCAGTGTTGTAAAAGATTGAGACTGTCTTTGTACAGTAGTAAACATATAACTGAAGAATGCCCAATGAACTGTGGAATGATACAATAATTTGCCGGAGGAGGGCAAATTGTAACTTCAGGGGTAATTGTTACTGATAAGGGCCAATGTCCAGGTGCTTAGAGCAATAGTTCAGGTACTTGGACCAATAGTTCAGTTACTTAGGACAATAGTTCAGGTACTTAGGACAATAGTTCAGGTACTTCAGACAATAGTTCAGGTACTTAGGACAATAGTGCAGCATAAGCAGTATAGTAATCACAGTAGTTTCACAGTATAGGCAAATCAAACACTCTCAAATGAACCCCCTGTTTCTATAGGTAGGGTATTCTGGAATAGGATCCCTTACTATACGTTGTGGCTAGGGAATCCTTTAGTACCACTAGGCTGGCTTGCCCTATTCCGCTAGGCTGGGGCCTGCCTTTAGTACCACTAGGCTGGCTTGCCCTATTCTGCTAGGCTGGGACCTCCCTTTAGTACCACTAGGCTGGCTTGCCCTATTCCGCTAGGCCGGGGCCTCCCTGTAGACCAGACTTTACCTCAGGCCTAATGCCCTACCTTTACCTCGGGCCTGATGCCCTACGTTAGCTTGGGCCTGGTGCCCCACCTTAGATTGGGCCTGGTGCCACATTTTGCTTTGGGCCTGGTGCCCCACGTTGCTTTGTGCCTGGTGTCCCACCTTAGCTTGGGCCTGCTGCCCCAATTTATAATGGGCCTGATGCCCCTCAACACTTTGCGCCTGATGCCCCACTTTATACTGGGCCTAATGCCCTACTTTATATTTGGGCCGGAACTGCCCTTTTAAATGCTGTTGCCCTTTTAAATTCTGTCAGGCTCCCTGAGCCTGTTGTCACTCATTCGCAAAACCCCGCCTCTAAATCCACCACGTATGAATATTCATAAGGCCGCTATACTGGCCTTGCTTCTTGGCCCCTCCCCGTGGGCGTCCCTAGCCCTGCCGCCCTCATTATTATTAAAATTGCAGGTCCTAATGACCCGATGCCCTCTGCGGTGCTTGGCCACCTTGTGCAAGTGCCTAATGCACTTTTAAAACAAATACAGTTCCCTTTCCAACACAGGCGGTCAGCACAACGTGTGCTGCCGCCAACTCACCGATCTGCGGTCTCCGGGAGTTCCTTGCTGCACTGGGAAGTGGGAGATGAGCTGGCAGTGGGAGGGAATTACACAGGCAGTGAGAGGGATGGCTCCAGGGGGCCTCGATGGCCGAGGAAGATGCAGCTTGCTTGCTGCCGACGTGGGACCGAAAATAAACTTTTTAAAAACACTTGGGGCTAAAAATAAACAATCGGAGGGCAAAAACCAATAAACGGAGGGCTTTTAAGCCCATTAATTGTGGGTAACAGCCGTTGGCTTCTTTGTGGTGCCCCGATGGCACAACCGACGACTGCACCACACAGCAGGCTTCTTCAGGCAGTGGAGGCAGAGCAGGCACACAGCTAAGTCCTCAGGGACGGCTTCAACCCCCAGGTAAGCCCTTTCCTTGTCCCTTTGACTTACTGTGTCCTCTTTCCTCAACAGTGGCCCAGGAACTGACCAACTGACTAACTCAACTGTTAATTTTTAAAGTTAAACTTGACTGAGTTCTAGAATGGTTGGATTGGAATGCTGTGCATAAGCCACTCAGCACAACATTCCATCCAAGCCATTATGACATGTAATGCTTTTTTTTCTGTCTTTTGACCAGCTGTAAGTGCACAGGGGCACTTTTCTTATTATTTACAGTGTTTTCTGTGTGTAGGGAGGTTGACTTTTTATGTCTAGGGACCCCTTTGTACAGTACCCTGCTGCCTACCCCTGCAGCAGATACTTTGAGCACCTGTGTATTCTGCGTTTATTCAATTTTATTTAATTTTTCTGGAATGACCACCTTTGGGGCATTACAGATTCGGGCCTGCCTAAAAATACATGTCCCCATGTATTCCCTTAACACTTTATAAAATCTATCATCTTATCAACCTCTAAAATCTTACTTAATACTCTATGGAAATCTTACTTAATACTCTATGAAGTTTTACGTTAATAAAACACTCTTAAAATCTCTAAAATATTCTTAAAACATATACTGTACTGTAAATTTTTGCTTTAAAGATTTACCCTAAATTGACTGTGTCTGGGAAATTACTTGGATTAGATCTACCTGTTGTACCAAGGTACAAGTTGAGAAGCTTCTGTGATATACCTTCTAGGAGGGATACCTGCGTTCGATCTTTGAGATCTGCGGGGTTGGAAATCAACAGGTTCTTGAACAATACATTCTCCTTCCCAGAAATCCGGTATTTCTGGAGCTATTACTGGTACACAGTTTGAACGGTCAAGGGATGCATACACGAAGTACGGGTCCAAGGTTCTGTACACCAATTTGTTGGTGATTCTGGTTTCCATATTTTGTCTTTGGTGGTCTCCTGCCTCTCTTTCAGTGTAGGACTGTCCTGTTCTTTAATGATCACAGTGTCTCTGAAAGTGCACGCTTTTAGTAGGTTGCGATGGACAATTTTGGTGCCATGTCCAAATTCTTGTTGGAGCTTGTAGACCGGCAGTTCAGGGTAAGGTATCTCGATAATGTACTAAGGTTCTGATTCCCACTTTGAAGACAGTTTACTGCATTTCTGGGTCTTCTTCAACATTACCCTTTCTCCAATAAGTAAAGGTGTAGCTTTGGCCTTGATATCGTAGTTTTGTTTCTGCTTCTGCCGTGCTTGTTCCATGTATCTTCCAACGATTTTTCCAGCTTCTTGTAACCGTTAATTATGTTCTTGGACCCAGTTTGTCACTAGCTTCTTTCCTTTAATCTCTTCTGGTGGCACTTCCAGCACTAAGTCCATTGGAAGTCTTCCATGTCGTCCAAACATCAAATAATGCGGGGTATAACCCATGGAGCAATAAATCGTATTATTATACAGATACGTGAGTTCATGAAGTAAGGCTGGCCAGAAAGGACGTTTATATTCCGGTAGAGCTCACAACATTTCTAGAATAATCTGGTTTGTTCTTTCACAAAGTCCATTTCCTTGGGGATGGTAAGCAGTGGTCTTTAACTTATGAGTTCCATACAGAGCACACAGTTCATGAAAGAGTTGAGATTCGAATGACGTTCCTTGATCTGTTAGGATTTTTGTGGGATATTCATAAGGTCATACAAAACATCTCATAAAGGTTTCAGCAGTAGTTCGAGCAGATAGGTCTTTCACTGCACTTGCAACCACGAACTTAGAAAAGTGATCCACCATAGTGAGGATATAAACATGTCCATTTGAACTAGGATCCAATTTCAAATGATCAAGAGCAACTAGTTCCAATGGTGCATTACTGACTATTAGATGGAGAGGAGCTCTCTGATTCACCTTTTCCTTGCACTTTAAGTTACATGCTGGACATTCCTCACACCATTTTGCTATATCATTTCACATTCCTACCCAATAAAATTGCCTTCTGAGGATAGCTTCTGTTTTCTTGTGACCAAAATGTCCTGAGTTGTCATGGTATGCTTCCAACACTACTGAAGCACTGGTCTTTGGAACTACGATTTGAGTTATCTCTGTGTGGGTGGTGGGATCTCTACTCTTCTTCACCAGACGATCATCTTCTATTGTCAAGTGAGTCCTGTGCCTCCAAAGTTTCATCATCTCTGTGGTCAATTTCCTTCTTTATTTTCTATTTATGCACTTCTGTTGCCCAACTAGATCTTTCACTTGGCGCAATATAGGGTCTTGGCTTTGTAGTTTTACCCATAGGTTATTTTGATTCACAATCACGTCATCCACTTCTGGATGATCTTTCTCTTTAACCTTGGGAGCAAGTTGACAGCATGCCTGTACAATCTCAGCTGGTACCTGTAGAAAAGGTGGCATTTCAATATTTTCCAGCGGGGTGTTATCTTTTTCTGCTTCTCCATGTTCAGGCATCCGGGACAAGGCATTCACATTCGATTTACCAGAGCGATACTTGATGGAAAATCGGTAATTCGTGAGTCGAGAAGCCCACCTTTGCTCAAGGGCTTCTAGCTTTGCAGTATTCAGGTGTGCTAGAGGATTATTGTCCGTGAAGACTGTGAAAGGGGTGGCAGCCAAATATTGTCGAAATTTTTCGGTGATAGCCCAGACTAGCGCCAAAAATTCCAATTTGAAAGAGCTATAGCGGGCGTCATTCCGCTCAGAGCCTCTTAATCCTCTGCTGGCATAGGCTATTACCCTTTCCACACCATTCTGTTCTTGTGCGAGTACCGCTCCCAATCCTCTGTTGCTGGTGTCCGTATACAACAGAAATGGTTTCGCATAGTCTGGATATGCCAGTATGGGAGCTTCAGTAAGTATTGTTTTTAGTTGATCGAAGGCCTCTTGTTGCTCAGTACCCCATGTAACCAGGCAATTCTTTGGGACTCTACCTTCTGCTGACCCTCTCAAGAGTTCATGCAAAGGCACAGCAATCTTTGAGAAATTCTTAATAAATCTTCTGTAGTAACCAACAAATCCCAAGAATTTCTGGACCTCTCTAATGGTGGTAGGAACAGACCATTTCTTTACTGCTTCGATCTTCTCTGGGTCTGGCATCACTCCATCTGCGGAGACTATATGTCCCAGGTAACTTACTTTGGTCTGCAACAGGTGACATTTGGATGGTTTAATTTTCAGTCCGTACTGGATCAACTTTTGTAATACTTCGTCCAGGTGGCACAGATGATCTTCGTGCATTTTGGAATATACGATAATATCATCCAAATACAACAGCAGGGTATCAAAAATTCGGCTCCCAAGACAATGTTCCATTAGCCTTTGGAAAGTTCCAGGTGCATTACACAAACCAAAAGGCATCCTGGTGAATTCAAATAAACCCATGGGGGTAATGAAAGCTGTTTTCTCCTGGTTCTGGGGTGCCATAGGAACCTGCCAGTATCCGCTGGTCAAATCTAGAGTGGAGAATACGGCTGCTGATTGAAGAGCCCATGAGGGAATCCTCTATCCTAGGCAAAGGGTATGCGTCTTTATGAGTGATGGCATTTAGTTTGCGGTAATCCACACAGAATCTGATCTTACTATCCTTCTTCTTGACCAGAACAATTGGCGCTGCCCAAGGGCTGTGACTTTCTCTTATCACATTCACCTCTTTCATCTCCTTGATCATTTCTTTGATCTGCTGGTACATAGCTGGTGGAATTGGCCTAAATCTCTCTCGGATAGGTGGATGTCCATGGGTACTGATGTGATGTTGTACCCCACGAGCTGATCCAAAATCCAAGGGGTGTTGGCTGAAAGCTTTTTTTTGGTGCAAAACCACATTCAAAACATCGGCTTTTTGCTTCATGTTGGTCTTTGTGTTGCCTACTTTGATCTCCTTGGTCCACTCTGGTCTCTGGTCGCTTTCCATCCCACCTTCCGGCACTTTCTCTATTTCTTCCCCAGCTTCGACAATGTCCTGCAAACATACTGTGTGGATTTGCGCAACCGGCTGGTTCCGGTACAGCTGTACGTCATGAGTCCCGTAATTTAGCACTCGGACTGGTATCCTACCTCAGATCACCGTGGCTACACTTCTAGCCACTATTATGGGCTCTTCCTTATTCATTGGGTAGGGTTCTACTAGGGCATCATAGTCTTGACCCCTCGGGCCCACCTTTGCTTTGAACCACAAAGTTGTTTCGGTGCCCGGCTTCAAGGTTACTGGTTTAGCATCCGTCACCCTTACTTTACCGATTTCACCCTCGGCATTGGCGAATCATTGGTGGCATTGCAAGTTGTAGATGGTCTGTTGCAGGGCATGCTTCTCCACTTGAGGCACGTGTTTGACTTGCTGCTGGAGGATGCTCACTAATTCGCCGAAACAATTCTGTAGAATGTTCATCCCGAGAATGAGTGGTGGCAGCTGATCACTCTCAATGTCGCTCACAATGATGCCTGTGCTATGTTGAACATTCATTCCTAGCTGTACATCAGCTTCCAGGTAACCTAAATATGGGACTTCATCACCATTGCTTGCAATCAACTTTACCCAAGATCAAGGAGGTGGCTTCAGATCATTGGGCATCCAGTACCTTCGGAACTCTCTTCCTTGCAGGGTGGTGACTTGCAATCCGGTGTCCAATAGCACCATAAGCTCGATGCCATCGACCTTAACTGGAATCATGGGGCTGTTACCAACAAAACACAACTGCTCTAGCGGGACTGCTGGACCTGATCAGCTGTTCTTCGGGGGTTGGTCCTCATCTCCGAAGAATTCCTGTTTAAACTTAAGCTGTTATTGACTGGCTGACCACATCTCCTTTCGATATGACCACTCACACTGCACCGGCAACATATGGGCCTTCCTTGGCCATCAAATCGATCTGTGGATCGTCTCCCTTCACTCCTCCTCGAGTGGTTCATTCGGTCATGCTTTTTCTCTTTCTCTGATGGACCAAAGCCTTTCTCGTTCTTCCACCCAGCTTTCCAACTCTGCATCTCTTTATACAATTCTGCCATCTGGTTGGTCAGCATAGCAATCTGTTCCATCAGCTCTGAATGTTGTTGAGCACCCATCTGTACAGAACATATCGGGGTCTGTAACCTTGGGTCAGGTATATGATCATGTTCTGAATGCCGGCTCGGGTAGGCAACAGCTTCTCTTCCCGGTTCTCGTCTTCATAAGGAAACTTCTGGTTGGAGGCCTAATTGCCAAGAATGATCTTCTTTCCAACCCTTGTTAGTGTAGGTTGGCCATTGAGTTCCCTTAGAGATTTGGGGATATACTGGAGCTTCCTCTCTAGGATGTCCTGAACCAAATATTCGGATGGCTTTCTCTTTAAAATCCAGAAAGTCAACTTCAGGGTTCTGTAAATGCAGCATACGTAGTTCTCTTTTCAGGGCCTCACTTTGTACTCCTTCCACAAATTTCTTTACTAGTACTCTATCTGCATCCTGGACCTCTGCTGCGTCTACTCTCTCTATTGCTCGTAACAGCTCTTGTAGACTCAGTGCAAACTCTCTCAGGGTCTCTTGAGACTTCTGGGTATGCGAAAAGAACTTCATTTTGAGGTCGGACACGGTCCTAGCATCAAAAATCTGCTGCAACCTCTGGAGCATCTGGTCCGCTGTGGCTTTTGCTCCACTCAGCCATGATTGGACTTCACGGTGGGCAGCTCCCTTCAATTGCCTGTCTAAAATTTCAAATTTTTGTGGCTCAGGAATTTGATACAACCGGAATATGGCTTGCATTTTCGAACGGAATTCTCCCAGGTTGCTGGTTCCATCCCCATCTTTCTCTCCGGAAAACTGTGGAAGTCATGGAGCTCCAAAGTAGTATGGCATGGTTGGTGGGGATGGTAGGATATTCCCTCTAAGTCCATCTCGGTCTCCTCCGGACAATTCAGTACTACCCCCTGGCTCCATTGGTACTTCCTACTAAGCCACTCCAACTTAGGACTCCTCGGATAAATTATCTCTATCCTGCTGACTACGCCAATTTTTGTGATGCTGCTCGAGAGATGATGTGAGAAGTGAGCAGCCAAGGTCCAAATTATGTGGATAGGATAACTGCTATCCGGACAAGGAGAGGCAGGAGTCAACTTAGTATTTCGATGCCTGCAGGGCCTTTATTTGGTACCAAGGGGTAGACAGACACAGTCACAAGAAGGAAGAGGGGTTGCCCGATAACAATAGGGCAATGGAACAGGGAAATACTGAAATACTTTTTATCTACCACTTTTACAGTTACTACTACAAGCATAGACTTTAGGCCTACTGCCACTCTTATTCTGATACTAGGTTATACTGTACTTCTATACTCTAAATGAGAATCCAGTTACATAGGCTACTCAGCACTGCATTAGGGTGATCAGCATCACACTTTTCCATAAGAGTCCAGATTTTACAAGAGTCCAGAGATCCGGCGTCTTTGTGTACACCGTCGTTCATCATTGGTAGCTACAAGGGAAATAAAACAGAACTGCAGAACCCTAATCTCAATTCCCAGCAAGGACCTAGATAAGGCCACTGGGGTGGTGAGAGGTTTGGTAAACAGACCATATATCTTCGGCAAATGCCCACTCTCTCCGAGGCTGCCGGAATGTAGAACCAAAGCAACTGGTTCCTGAAATAACACACTGAAGCAAGAGGTTCCTCAGCCAAAACCCACTTCTAGGGTTGCCAAGGATGAAGAAAAACCAAGATCTGCGTGGTGATGAATCCAATGGAGGACTACCATGACCTGACTGATGCTGCGGCACTCCAAGGGCCAGCTGGACTTGGAAGGAACTCTGATAGGACCAGGAACCATAAGAATCTGAAGAGATGATGGTTGACTCTGCAATCCTAGGATCAGGAACTAACACAAAACAAAGAAAACGGCGGACGCGTCCCGGACTGGGTTTCGATGGACTCGACTTTCGGCAAACGACCAGGTGGGGGGCGCAGAACAGGTTCTCCAGGATGAGCTCTCTCTCTCTCTTCTGTAGAGGGTGACCAACTTTGGGACATCTGGAACAGGAATCATACGGAACGACACTGGCATGGCTGTCGTGATGCATTTTGGCGGATGTACTTTCAAGCTGTGAAAACAAGAAAACGATGGGTACAACTTGTACGAATGACAACGGACTCGACTTCGGTAGACAACACAAATGGACGGGATGAGCTGATGGATGATCTCCCAGGAGTGAAGAATGCTGGAAGGACGTCTTCTACTGAGTAGAGACTGTTTCTTGAGCACGTGGTGTTACAGACCACACTATAAGACTGCAGTGTGGTAGAAGATTGAGACTGTCTTCATACAGTAGTAAACATATAACTGAAGAATGCCCAAAGAACTGTGGAATGATACAATAATTTGCTGGAGGAGGGCAAATTATAACTTCAGGGTAATTGTTACTGATAAGGGCCAATGTCCAGGTGCTTAGAGCAATAGTTCAGGTACTTGGACCAATAGTTCAGGTACTTAGGACAATAGTTCAGCATAAGCAGTACAGTAATCACAGTAGTTTCACAGTATAGGCAAATCAAACACTCTCAAATGAACCCCTTGTTTCTATAGGTAGGGTATTCTGGAATAGGATCCCTTACTGTACGTTGTGGCTAGGGAATCCTTTAGTACTACTAGGCTGGCTTGCCCTATTCCGCTAGGCCAGGGCCTCCCTTTAGTACCACTAGGCTGGCTTGCCCTATTTCGCTAGGCTGGGGCCTCCCTCTAGACAAGGCTTTACCTCAGGCCTAATGCCCTACCTTTACCTTGGGCCTGATGCCCTATGTTAGCTTGGGCCTGGTGCCCCACTTTAAAATGGGCCTGGTGACCCTCGTTGTACTGGGCCTGGTGCCCCACTTTGCTTTGGGCCTGGTGCCCCACGTTGCTTTGGGCCTGATGCCCCACCTTAGATTGGGCCTGGTGCCCCAATTTATAATGGGCCTGATGCCCCTCAACACTTTGGCCTGATGCCCCACTTTATACTGGGCCTAATGCCCTACTTTATATCTGGGCCGGAATCGCCCTTTTAAATGCTGTTGCCCTTTTAAATTCTGTCAGGCTCCCTGAGCCTGTTGTCACTCATTTGCGAAACCCTGCCTCTAAATCCACCACATATGAATATTCATAATGCCGCTATGCTGGCCTTGCTTCTTGGCCCCTCCCCATGGGCGTCGCTAGCCCCGCCTCCCTCATTACTATTAAAATTGAGGGTCCTAATGACCCGATGCCCCCTGCGGCACTCGGCCACCTTGTGCAAGCACCTAATGTGCCTTTAAAACAAATACAGTTCCTCTTCCAACACAGCCGTCCAGCACAACGTGTGCTGCCGCCGACTCACCGCTTTGCGGTCTCCGGGAGTTCCTTGCTGCACTGGGAGGTGGGAAGTGAGCTGATAGTGGGAGGGAATTACACAGGCAGAGAGAGGAATGGCTCCGGGGGGTCTCCAACGGCCGAGGAAGTTGCAGCTTGCTTGCTGCCGACGTGGGACCGAAAATAAACTTTTTAAAAACACTTGGGGCTAAAAATAAACAATCGGAGGGCAAAAACCAATAAACGGAGGGCTTTTAAGCCCATTAACCACGGGTAACGACTGTTGGATTCTTCGTGGTGCCCTGATGGCACCACCGACGACTGCACCACACAGCAGGCTTCTTCGGGCAGAGGAGGCAGAGTAGGCACACAGCTAAGTCCTCAGGGACGGCTTCAACCTCCAGGTAAGCCCTTTCCTTGTCCCTTTGACTTACTGTGTCCTCTCTCCTCAACAGCTGCCCAGGAACTGACCAACTGACTAACTCAACTGTTAATTTTTAAAGTTAAACTTGACTGAGTTCTAGAATGGCTGGATTGGAATGCTGTGCATGAGCCACTCAGCACAACATTCCATCCAAGCCATTATGACATGTAATGCTTTTTTTTCTGTCTTTTGACCAGTTGTAAGGCACAGGGGCACTTTTCTTATTATTTACAGTGTTTTCTGTGTGTAGGGAGGTTGACTTTTTATGTCTAGGGACCCCTTTGTACAGTACCCTGCTGCCTACCCCTGCAGCAGGTACTCTGAGCACCTGTGTATTCTGCGTTTATTTAATTTTATTTTATTGGGCAGACTGGATGGGCCTTGCGGTCCTTATCTGCCGTCAACTTCTATGTTTCTATGTTTCTATGTTTCTATGTTATTTTTCTGGAATGACCACCTTTGGGGCATTACAACAGTAACTTATCAGTTAATGAGTTACAGTGATACCAGAATGTGGGTTCAATACAGCAGGGTTACAGTCATGGTAAGGCTACAATTATAATTCAATGAATACATGTAAGACGAATAGCTTGACAGTTGGTGAGGTGCAGTGATATCAGAACTTGGATTCTATTTGGGATCACAGTCAGAATAGGAAGTGCAGCATGCTATAAACATACAGTATGCAGGTACACTGGTGGTCAGTGGTAGCAATTGCATGTCCCCAGTGGGGTAAGTGAGAAGAGTAGTTTGGATTTAAACAGCTCAATGGAGCAGTCAGTTTTTAGAGACCTAGGCAGGTCATTCCATTGCTTCGCAAAGCAGTATGAAAAGCAGGATTGTCCGGGGGAGGTTATGTTTTTGTGGAAGCAGCAGGGTGTGTCTCTCCACACACCTTGTGTAATGCTTGTTTTCCACTGAGGTGAACATTGCTCTTAGGCTAGAAGACAATAGTCCTTATAATGCTTTTTTGCCTATGACAAGGGTATGGTGGGGCAGCCTCACATCAAGGTTTAGCCTGTTAAGTGTGCTGTATAGCACATAGGTGTGTGTGTGTATGTTGTTTTTTGGCCAAGCCAAAGTGACAGGCCCTATTGAGGAGACACCTGACCCTTCACAGCAGGTTGTCATTTGCAGAACCATATAGTATAATCCCATAATCAGTAATAATTATGATGAGGCATTACACGTGTAGCCACACAAAATTAAAAGTCTTGGATTTCAGGCTGATTGACTCTGTCAAAATGAAGAATGTCTAAAAGGAGTCCTGGTGAAAGAGGGCAAAGGGGAGGCTGTAGAACAGCAGTGGGTGTTTCTCAAAGAGGCTATTGCTGAAGCAACGAACAGAGACATCAAATTACAACAAAAGAGCATGAAAAAGAAAAGACTACTGTGGTTCTCAAGGGGAGTAGCTGGGAAAGTTAAGGCTAAACAAATAGCCTTCAGGAAATACAAAGAAACACAACCGGGGGAAGACAAGCAAAAATATCGAGAGAAACAGAGGGAGACGGGGAGGGCAGTCAGGTGTGCCAAAGCGCAAATGAAGGAAGAAATATCCCAGGAGTAAAAGAAAGGTGATGAGACCTTCTACAAATACATTAAGGAAAGAAGAAAGACTAGGAATGGGTTTGTCAGAATAAAAAAGAAGGGAGAAGAGTGTGCTGAGGAAGATGCAGAAAAAGCAGAAATACTCAATGAATACTTCTGCTCAGTTTTCACCAAAGAAGGGGAAGGTGACATTCCACAACTAAGCAATAAAGGTATAGAGGGAAAAGTGAGGGACACCAGTCCTTTCATGGTAGAAAGGGTACGAGAAGAACTCGGGAAACTAAAAATGGATAAAGCAATGGGCCAGATGGCATTCACCCCAGAATATTAGGAGAACTCAGGGAAGTACTGGCATAACCACTAACCACCTTATTCAACATATCATTGGAGAGAAGGGAGGTCCCACAGGACTGGAAAAGGGTAAATGTGGTCCTTCTCCACAAAAGTGGAAGCAGAGAGGAGGCAGGCAACTACAGGCCAATCAGCCAGACCTCAGTTGTGGGAAAAGTAATGGAGTCACTCCTAAAAGAAAGGATTATGTTATTTCTTGAATCTAGAGGAGCACAGGACCCAAGGCAGCATGGGTTTACAACAGGAAGGTCTTGTCAAACAAATATAATCAATTTCTTTGACTGGGTCACCAGAGAGGTAGATCAGGGTGGGGCAGTGGATATGGCCTACCTGGATTTCAACAAGACCTTCAACACCATCTCACATAGAAGGTTGCTACATAAGCTGGACAGTCTGGGACTGGGCACAAAAGTGGTCAACTGGATTAGAAATTGGCTGAGTGGCAGGACACAGTGAGTGATCATAAATGGAATGCAATCTGGGGAGAGGGGAGTTAACAGTGAGGTGCCAAGGGGACTGGTACTGGGGTCAGCTCTCTTTAATGTATTTATAAGTGACATTGCAGAGCGTTTGGAAGGAAAAGTATGCCTGTTTGCAGATGACATAAAAATCTGTAACAGGGTAGACGTGTCAGAGGGGGTGGATAAAATGAGAAAGGACATTAGCATGTTAGAGGAGTGGTCATGGGCGTGGCAGCTTGGATTCAACACAAAGAAGTGTAAAATCATACACTTGGTTACTTGGTTACTTGGTAGTATAGGACAAAAGGGGGCTAGAAGCCCATCAAGATTGTCCGCCACATTTTGCGGATCATTGAACTTGGGGTGGATTCATTTTTAACTAGTTTCTTAGAACTTTTTTAAAAGTGTTAAAGTTGCCAATGTCAACTAACTTGTCAACTAACTTCTGGGACAGGAAATTCCAAATCCTTGAAGATCTTACAGTAAAAAAATGTTCCCTTTTGTTTGTTTTTGCTTGCATGACTTCAAGCTGTTTGTTATAAAGCCTAGGGACAGTGTATCTATGAGAATAAGTAATTCTACACAGATGCATAAATTCTGGGGATTTTACAGTTTTATACAGAAATAAAATATCACGCCTACATCTTCTGGTATGTATCGAATTAAGGCACGCCTCCTGAAGTCTGCAGGGGTAATCCTTAGACGCTAGACATGGAACCATTTTTGCGGCCCGCCTCTGTATCTGTTTAAGGCATGCTATATCACCCTTAAGATACAGGTTCCAAAAGGGAGAACCATAATCTACATATGGTCTAATGTATGCTCTGTACAAGGGAATTAAACTTTGTTCAGTCTTAGTTACAAAAGTATGTTGAATTTGTTTAAGTAGCCCATTGCCTATACAGGCGACTTTTGCACAGTGATCGGTGGGAGAAAGTTTATTATAATACCAGGATGCCTAAGTCTCACTCGCTGTTTGATACTTTAAAAGGGGTGCTATTGAGATGATAAGTGTGATTGGGGTTCTTTCTCCCAAAGTGCAAAACAGCACACTTGTCAACATTAAAGAACATGTTGTTAGTTTCTGCCCAATGTTCAATAGATTTTAAGTTAGAGATTAGTGTTGTAATGCTATCTGGGTATCTACCCTTTCTCCCAACTTGGTGTCATCAGCAAATTTGGAGAACATATTGTGCGATTCTATCTGCATATTATCAATAAAGATATTGAATATTGTAGGTCCCAGGACTGAGCCCTGTAGCACCCTATTAGTAATGAATCCTGAATTAGAGAGTGAACCATTAATTCTTACCCTCTGTGACCTACTTGTGAGCCTTGTCTTGACCCAGTTAATTAGGCAGTTGAAAAATCCTAGTGATGTTAATTTCTCAGTTAACCTACCATGAGAGACTTTATCAAACGCACGGCTATAATCAAATAAAATAACATCCATGGGGAAGTTATTGTCTAGACCCTGACTTTTATGATTATAAAAGGCAATGTTGTACAGGAGTAGACTGGCCTGAAACCATGTTGTGTGGGGTCTGAGATATTTGGTGCTTCCATTTCTTTTTCTTGATACGATTTAATAATTCTCTCCATTAGTTTACAAATGATGGAAGTTAAACTAATCGGACAACAGTTTTGTATACTAGATCTATTTCCCTTTTTAAATATGGGTGTGACTGTTGCTTGAAGCCATTCAGAAGGAATTGTGCTCTCATTTAGAGATTTATTAAAGATTATTGATAAGGGAAAGGCTATTGATTCAGATGTTTCAATTAGGAACCTAGAGTTGATTTCATCCGGGCCTGGACTGGTAGTTCTTTTTAGAGTTTTTTATGACTGAGACTATATCAGCTGATGAAATAAAGTATGCATTTGTTGGGGGGAGGTGTTATTAGAGGAATTTGCAGGACTATGGGAATCTTTTTTAGAAAAGGTCGAACAAAAATACTCATTGAAGTGATTTGCTGTATCCTCATCTGTTTTTAGGTTGATACCATTATGGGTTATAGGACCAATTACCCTAGAATTATGCTTTTTATTATTTAAATAAGAAAATAAAGATTTATGATAGTCTTTTGAATGGACAAGCCTAAATTCTAAATTACTATTAGATTGTTTAATCATGCAATTCAAAGTTGTAACTGTGGTTTTATATTTAGTATAAATCACCTTTTTATCTTTGGTATCACTGGATTAAGCTTTATATATAGTTTTTTTCTTTTTATTTATTTGAGTTTTAATTGATTTATTTAGCCAGATGGGGATCTTACCCTTTTTGTTATATTTTTTTTGTTGTTGTTACATATGTCTCTCCGAATGTATAAATAGTTGTTTTAAATAAAGTCCAGGCCTCTTCCACAGTGACATGGGACAGAGTATTTTCCCAGTGAATCCTGGACAAGGAAGCAATTATTTCCTTGAAATTAGCTTTGTTGTACTTTTTGTATAATGAGTGGTTTAGCTGGGGTTTCTGATCATAAGCTATATTAAGTAAAACGGAGTTGTGATTGCTATTGCCCAATGGTTCCATAATTTGAAGACTGGATATTTTATTCTCGATATTGGTAATAAGGAGATCAAGGATGTTATTATCCCTTGTTGGTTGATTCCTGCTGGTCAAGTCCTGAATAAATAAGAGTGGAGACCAGGCATTTTTCATGTTTACTAGTGCCTGTTAAGGTGTTCCAATTGATATTGGGCATGTTAAAGCCACCCAAAATAATAACATCCCCTTTGTCAGATAGATTTATAATTTCATGAAGAAGTTTAGATGTATATTCTAAATCAGCTGATGGAGGCCGGCAACAGTTCCCTGAGCTTGCCCTTTGAATTGTACATTAGCCCATATGACTTCAGTGCAGGTTTGTTGTTGAAGTTCATAGGAAGGAATATCCTGACTGATGTATATACAGACCCCATCCCCTAGTTTATCCATTCTATCCTTATGGTAGAGTCTATATCCTGGAATCTCCCTAATCCAGAATGATGTTGAGTCTCACCATGTTTCAGTGACAGCTATAATACCAATGCCAGAGTTTATGCATTTTGCCTCTAATTCTACCATTTTGACAAGACTTAATGATCTTGCATTTAATGCAAGAATTTTACAAAAGGATGGATTATTTAAGGTGGAAACTGATGTCAGAGATTTGGGTACATTCACATTCTCCCCCTTTTTAGTTAGTTTTAATGTTGATTTATTCATGCTTCAAAGCTTCTGCCAAGTAGGGTACTGCCCCTCCTACTCAGGTGAATACCATCCCAGTGGTATAGGGAACTGCTGTCATGAAAATCTTCCCAATGGGTAATACATGGTATTGTTTGTTTAAGGCACCATTTTCTGAGCCATTCATTAGTTCATTTGATAATATACGTTTCTGAATCACTAGCTCTGAGTACAGGCAGGATTTCAGAGAAACAAACGGTGCACCCCCTTTCCATCAACAGATTGTTCAAGGCAATGTAATGTTGTTTAAGTTGATCAGGATGAGTGTGATTGATATTTATTTATTTATATTATTTATTGAGATCTTGGATAGTACCTTTGAGTACAAGCTCATTAAATAGGTTCCATGTCTAGACAAAAAAGCTATAAGAAATGTAAAACATAAGTAAATTACAACACAATTGTGCTGGAATGACAAAGTAGGGCAAGCACAGCATGAACAAGGTCATTGACTAACCACAGTAGCCAGAGTCTGTTAAGTTACAGTAGGTAGGCATTTATATAAAGGCTGTGTTAGAAGCCGGAGTCAAGTACACTAAATTAGGTATTGTTACAAGGTTATAGGAAGAGGAGAAGAGAGGAGTGGAGAGGAGCGAGGAGAAGAGAAGAGAAGAGAGGCAGAACCTTGGGAGGAGAGATGACAGCTGAAAGTACAGGGGAAGGAGTGAGGGAGAGAAAGGAAACAGAGCCGGGGGTTGAAGCTGGGGCACAGTGTAGGTTATAAGACAACTGGAGAGAAGGGGAGGGTGAGAGTGAGCAGAGAAATGGATGTGGGTGGGTGGGAGTGGAAGAGGATGGGTTGGAGGGTGGTGGGGTGGATGGAGTGTGAAGGGAACTGAGAGCAGAGGTGAGATAATAAGGGCTAGGGGGCACAAGAATAGAAGGCACTTCAGGAGTGAGTTAGTGTAAGGTCAGGAGAAGTTCGGAGAACATGCGTACCTGCAGATATCATTAGTACCTGCATGGATGATTACTAAGAGATTCTGTCCTGCAACTTTCAGTATGTTTTTAACTATTGCAGTAATTTCTGCAACCCTTGCCCCTCTAAAGCTGGAACTGGTTTGATTAACCTTGCCCAGGTTACAAATGATTCTATCAATATGCTTATTGATAGAATCTCCCAGCACTAACACTTGCCTAGAAGAGACAGGAGGGTTATGTGCTATATTTGACTTGGAGGTTGTGCAGTGTGGGGGCTATAAAAGTGTAGATCTGGTGTCATGTGCTGATCTATAAGAAGCATGCCCTTGTTTGTGTTGGTGTGTATCAGAGGAAATCTTTCTTTAAGGGGAGTTGGGTGCTTACTACCAATGTCATCCTCTTTATTGTGATGCAGGTAAATTTTAGACTGAATAACTGAAGTATTAGAATTAGTGCCCTTGGGAACTTCTGTGGAAATTGTGGTTTCTATATGGGTGGTTATCCTGTGGGTAGTGGGCTCTTCCTCTTTTGCCATTATGGAGTCAGGATTTGCTAATATTTCATATTTCTTATGCAGCAATATTGGGGCACTGTTAAAAATCTGTCCCCCTTTCATTTCCTAGTGTTTTTTGTAACAGTTGCCCATTCTTCCACTTCATCGTTCAGCTGAGGCTGGACTTCCTTTACTATCTTAGTACCAATATTAATACTTGGGTGTGGGGGAGTTGGTTTGGGTTCCAACTGACCCACCATATGGTCTATAAAGTTCTCTAGGGACTCTATTTCAGCACTTACCTCTCACCTATTTAGAAGCCTTGATATTTCATCTCGAAGGGTAATAATTAGTAAACACTTGTCATGGATAAAATTTGTAATTTGGTCCCTAAAACAAAACATATGACAGTGACTACAAGTATTAATAGGTCCCTCCATTATCTTACAGCCATATGACTTGAAAGAATAAAAAGAAATCTGGGGTACAGTAGTGAAATGCTACTTACTCAGCAAGATATCTGTATTGTAGTGCTTGGTTAGCAAACTAGGCCCAGACCCCAGCATCTCCAGCAGACATGTGCATGTCAGCTGTGTCTCTATGCATGGTGCTGCGCACACTTTTCCCACTTGCAGCACCGGGGTTTAAAAGGGTCTGAAACTGGAAGTACTAGCTGCCAACTTCTGGTACAGCGCTACTCCCATAAGTTAAATTTAGCAGTGCTGTCAGCATGAAACAAGCCCCTCTCATGCGTGGGGTCTTGTAACTCAGGCTTAGTACACAGTGTCTTGGCCAAATACAAGTACTAATACTTTGAAAAACAGTACATAGTGCCTCCCAGGTAGAGTGGAATAGATTCCAGTATCCCCTAAAGCCTTGCAGTACAACAAGAAAGTGTGACAGAGACACCTAACCCAATACCTCCTGTGTCTTGGAATAAAAAAACACTGGGTTTTTAATCAACACCTCTAACCTCCTCTCACCAGAGAAATGTTTACTCAACTGCAATTAGCAAATTCAAGTCTTGGGGCACAAAAATCCAGGGGAGGAATACAGGATGGGGGGGGGAGGTACTGCTAGCCACCAAGCAGGAACGGGGCTTGGGGTAATCATTTCAGATGACCTAAAGGTGACCAAGCAATGTGAAAAGGCTGTGGGAAAGGCCAGTGAGATGCTGGGATGCATAGGGAGAGGTATCACCAGCAGAAAAAAGGAGGTGGTTATGCCACTGTAAGGATCACTGGTCAGATCACAGCTGGAGTACTGTATTAGTTCTGGAGACCACATCTCCGAAAGGACATTGACAGGATGGAGGTAGTCAAGATGAGGGCTACAAAGATGGTACAGGGCCTGCATGACAAGCCCTATGAAGAGAGGCTGAGGGAACTCAATATGTACTCCCTGGAGAAGAGGAGAGGAGAGAGAGGGGGGGGAGATATGACTGAAACATTCAAGTACCTGAAGGGCAGCAACAGGGTGAGTGAGGGTAGCATCTTTCAAAAAAAGAGATATACAAGAAAAAAGGGCCATGACATGAAACTGGAGGGGGGTAGACATAGCAGCAATGTGAGAAAGCACTTTTTCATGGAAAGAGTCATGGACGCTTGGAACTGCCTCCCAGCAGAGGTTGTGGGAGCAAAATCAGTTTCAGAATTCAAAAACGCATGGGGTAGACATAAAGGTTCCCTTGCAACAGGAAGGAAAGGATAAATCAAGGGTCACTTAGGGTCCTTGATTTTGATAACAGATAGGGAAATGGCCTGACTGGATGGGACAAACAGTCCTTATTTGCCATCAAAGTCTATGTTTCTATGTTTCTGTATTAATTTCTTGTAGCAAGTTTTTTCTATGCCTGTACAGGAGGCCTAGTCTTGCATTTGCTGCTTTATACAATATGTCAATATGTGCACTGAAAGACAATGCACTGTTTAGTGTAATCCCGAGGTATTTAAAGGTCTGAACTTGTTTAAGCGGGGTTCCAGTTACTGTGGTTAAAGGTAAGACACGGGTGGTGTGGACCTTGTTACAGGTGCCAAAAAGTATGCATTTTGTTTTTTTGGAATTCATTACCAGCAGGTTGGCAGTGAACCATTCCTGGATGGCATTGTGCTCCGACTGAAGTCTCAGTTTCAGTTTTTTAGGCATTTGTCATTGAAAAGGACAGCATCATCCACCCAGAATAGCATCATGGTAGACTTAGACAGTTGGTATAATGTTTATGAAAACACTGAATAGGAGAGGTCCAAGAATTGACCCTTGGGGAACATCAACCTCTACCATGCTATAATGGGAACTATGCCACAGCATTTAACAGCTTGGGTTCTACCTGCTAGGTAGCTTTTGAACCAAGAGACACAGTCTTCAGAGAGACCCAGGTTGATAAGCTTCTGGCATAGGAGGGCATGGTTCACAAGGTCAAAGGCCTTGGTTAGGTCTATGTAAATTTCCCCAGCCAATTCTCCTCTGTACAGTGCACCATTAATTAAGTCCATGAACTCCAGGAGTGCCAGAATAGTACTGAAAGTTTTTCTAAAATAATGCTGCTCATTTGCCAGTAGCTCATGCTGGGTCAGGTATTGGGGCTAGTTTATCATTTGCTACCCTTTCTAAAGTTTTTGATAGAAGGCTAAGATTGAGATTGAGCAGTAGTTAGATGGCAAGCTATGGTCTCCCCCTATGAATACTGGGGTGACATGAACTTTTCTCCATACCTCTGGTACTTGTGCAGTAGACAGGGACATATTGAAAATTGTCTGCAAGGGATAGGTGACCTCCCTAAGCACTAGTATGATTAGTGTCATGTCTAATTGATCGGGGCCAGTCCATATTTTGATTTTAGCTCTTGTCAGGTACTGTAGCCAAGCACTTTGACCCAGCTGAGCTTTTTAAAGTAGAAAGAAGGCCTGGCAGGGTGGTCATGTGTGACTTCTTCAGTGGCACAGTGGGTTTGGGGGCCTGGGGTATATGCCGATAGGTCACTGAAGGTTTTGTTAAAGGAGTTTTCAGTAACACGCCCTAGGTCTCAGTCAACCAGCAATTATATGTTAAAACTACTTGAGTAACTAAAGCCAGCTAGTGCTCACTCAAGGCATTATTTTACACATTTCTTATTTATATCTGGGGGTTCCTCAAGGCTCAGTCCTTGGCCCTCTTCTGCTCTCCAGTTTTGTAAATGATCTCCTGAAGTACAGTGGGAAGTAGTATGCACCAAGATATCTTGTCAGTGAGAATGCCAGCCTCCCCCAGAGCGAAAGCACAATACCAACGCAGGTATTGTGCCACCTCTTGAATCGCTGTTTTCTGTGGAGGGCTGTTCCCCCCACACACCCACAGACTCTAGGATTCCAACTCCAGGTTGGAGTTGGTCCGGGGAGGGGGCAGAACACTGGGGGAAGATGAAACACAGAAAAGGACCATTACCGCTAATGTTGCCATTATAATTTTTTCTGTGTTTCGTCAAGTGCTCTAACTACAAGGGTGTTAAGCGGAAGTATAATCTACATATTTATGTAGATGACACTATACTTACTGCAACACAAAGACAGTGCCTAAGGTCAATTCAGTACTCTAAGATGATTTCAGCACAATCTCCTAGGTTCATCAAGCTTACTCCCTAGTTAATGAGGAAGTCAAAGGGTAGGGGACATGTGGGGAGGGGAAAGGAGGGAGGGGGGTTAGGGAGGGGAAGGGAGTGGGTTGGAGAGTGGTGTCATTGAATGCGAGGAGCCTCAGAAACAAGTCAGCTGAGTTTCAGGCCCAGTTGGCAGAGGGGAGAGTGGACATTGCGGCCATCATGGAAACCAGGGTAGATACTTATCTATTTTTGGGGGACATCAGGAATGGGGGAGTTCGCCAGTCCTCCAAGAATGTTGTGACATGCATGGGGGACATCAGGATTGGGGGGGGACACTAGACTACTAGGGAGAAATAATATACTGTATGTATAGTACTATGACTATACATACAGTACAATGCAAATGCACCCCGCCAGGTGCCATCACTCCCACTGCTGCCAAGCTGTCTCACAGACCTCCCATGACACCTCCCGTGCCCCGTCTGCACCTGGCTGCCCACTGTTGGATCCCATCCCACTGGCACAAGCCACTTAGACCACCTCCTGGCTGGTTTAGGTGGTGCCCTTTGCTGTGTCTATGACGGGGCTTGTAAAATCCCAAAGCGGGGGATGTTGCAGCCCCATGGTGGTCAGGCCCCCTTGTGACCTTGTGCACCTGGTTGTTTGCTGCAGCCATGGTGCAAAGGGGCTTTGGTGTCAGGTTTTATGCAGGCTACTTTAGAAAATCACATTTGATGCAAGTTGTAATGCAAGTCACCACTTGTATCAAACTCTTTTGACGCAAGTCGCTTGCGTCATTCTTACATGTTTGAAAATCGAGCCCAAAGTCTTTACAAATGTTATAAATAAATAGTACACAAAGACAATAGCACCAGAACTCAGTAAAACATATTGACATTGCCATTGCCATTACAAGAACAGACATATTTGAATATTTTGACTTGTTTAATAGTGTTGCCATATGATGTTATGATTGTAAGTTGATCCACCGAATGAGTAAGCAAAATCTGGGATCCAAACACTATTGACTTCATTTTAGTTGTATTAAGGATACAAACATATGAAAATGTCAACAGAAATGGGCCTCATGGTTCGTCGAGTCTGCTCAATTGTGCAGCTAGGCCCTCATCTCGCAGCTGCCCCTCCCAGTCCTCCCCGCCTTAGATTTACCCTCCCCCTCACCCTGTTCCATCCCATCTCAAAACTGCCCACCATCTTACAGGCCACCACCTCCTGTGGTAGAGTGTTCCACTTACCCACCACCCTTTCCATGAAGAACTATCTCCTTACCTCCCTCCTGAATCTCTCATGTCCCTTCCTCTTCTTAACGGGAAGATCCCCTCTGTTCGAGTCTTGTTTATCCCTTTCAAGTACTTAAAGGTCTCAATCATGTCCCCCTATCCCTCCTCTCCTCCAAAGAATACATACCTAGCTCACTCAGCCTTTCCTCGTAGGGCTTGCCCTCCAATTCCTGGATCATCTTTGTCACTCTATACTGTACCCCCTCCAACAAACTGACATCCTTCTTCAGGTACGGGCACCAGAACTGCATGCAGTATTCCAGGTGCAGCCTGACCAGTGACCTGTACAGGGGGAGGATTACCTCCTTATTTCTGGAGGAGAGTCCCCTCGCTATGCACCCCAGCATCTTGTTGACCTTCTCTGCTGCCTTCCTACACTGAGCAGAGTTGTTCATGCTCCCCATTTTAAGTACCCCTAGGTCCTTTTCCTCCATGGTGTTACCCAACTGTACCCCTCTCCCAGCTGATAGTCCCTCCCCTGGTTCTTTGCTCCACAGTGCATTACCTTGCACTTCTTGGCATTGAAACTCAGCTGCCAAGTTTCTGACCATTCCTGCAGTTTAGTTAGGTCATTCTGTAGTGCCTTCCATCCCTCAGAGTCATCAACCACCACCCTTATTTTGGTGTTGTCTACAAACAGACTGATCTTACTTTGGATCTCATGTGAGATATCAGCTATGAAAAACCCGAACAACACTGGCCCCAGCACCAATCCCTGTAGCACCCCACTTGTCACTGCCCTCAGTGCTGAGAGTTCCCCTCCCACTGCTACTCATTGCTGCCTACCCCTTAGCCAATTTGTTGTCTATTTCACCATCTTCGCTCCTGCCTCATGGCTTCCAGCCTCTGCACAGCGTCCCGTGTGGCACAGAGTCAAAGGACTTGCTGAAATCCAAATACAGAACATCCACTGCATGGCTCTTGTCTAGTTCCCTTGTCACCAATCATAGTACTCAATGAGGTTGGTCTGGCAGGATCTGCCCGAGACAAACCCATGCTGATGCCCATCCTGGAGACCATTGTCCTCCAAAAAGGTCACCAACATCTCTTTCAGGATTGTCTCCATGAGCTTCCTCACAACTGATGTGAGGTTCACTGGCCTGTAGTTTCCCAGTTCATCTTTTGGGCCACCTTTGTGGATGGGCACCACATGGGCCATCCTCCAGTCCTGTTTTACACATCCAGTGTCCAGGGAGATATTGAACAGGTCAGCCAGTGGCCCTGCCAGAACCTCAGACAGCTTCTTGAGTGTCCTCAGGCGAATGCCATATGACCCAGGTGTCTTGTCCACCCTCAGTGTCCTCAGTCCTTCCAGTACCCTATCCTCAGTAATCCTCGCATCTGTCACCCACTCCCCCCTGCCTACCCCACCCCCCTTTAGTATCTGCCCTGCTTTCTCTTGCATGAATACAGAATAGAATAATTAATTTAATGCCTCTGTCTGATACTCCTCTCTCTCCACCCACCCAACCCCGTCCTTTTCATCCTCACTATTTGGTCTTTGTTGTTCCTTCTTTCCCTTATGTATTTGAAGAAATCCTTTTCTCTGCTTTTAATCCCCTTTGCCAGCCTCAGCTCCCTGGAAGCCTTGGTTGCTCTGACTAGTTTGGTGGCCTCTCTGGATTTCTTGTGTACATCTCCTTGTCTTCTCCCCTTCCTGACTTTTTGAACCTCTGGAATGCCTCACTCTTGGCCCTCACCCCCTCCCTGACCTCCTGATTTATCCAGCTGGGCTTCTTTGCTCTCCCTTTCTTGCTCTGTGTTCTAGTACATGCCCTCGTTGCCTCTACTAGCCTCTTTTTTTATGACATCCCACTTCTGACTTGTGTTCCAGCCTGACTGAATCCCCTTCAGGTGCCCCACCAGAATCTCCCCCATCTTTTCAAAGTCTTCCCACCTAAAGTCAATCACCTTGGTACCTGTACCCCCAACTTCCCTCCCAATGTTGAGTGTGAACCACACCAAGTAGTGATCATTTCCCGCCAGTGGGTCCTCCACCCCTAGATCCCTTACCATCTCCCCATTGTACAGTACAAGATCCAGAGTATTTCCTATCTGACTTGGCCCATGGACCAACTGCATCAAGAAGCTGTCCTGAAATGCCTCTAACAGGACTTGCTCCCTTGCACTTGTGGTGGATGGGTACTCCAGTCCAGCCCAGGTAGGTTGAAGTCCCAAACCACCTCCTTTTTACCCTTCCTGCAGACCCTTAGGATTTGCTCAGCTAACTCCCTGTCAGGGTCCTCCAGTTGAGCTGGTGGTTTGTGAACTACCCCATCCTCAGTGTCCTGCGTTTTGAGTCCTGAAAATGCATCTATAGGGCCTCTGTCATGCCCTCTTCCCCCTCATTCCTTGCATACCATATTCCCTCCTGTACATAGATCACCCCCCTCCCTTGGTCCTATCCTTTCTGAATATCCTATACCCCAGGACCATCAACCTCCAGTCCTGGTACTGGCCTACATTTCCGTGATGGCCGCAATGCCCACTCTCCACTCTGCCAATAGGGCCTGAAACTCTGCTGACTTGTTTACAAGGCTGCTCGTGTTCAGTAAGGCCACTCTCCAACCCACTCCCTTCCCCTCCCTAACCCTTCTCCCTCCCCCCCATGTCCCCTACCTTTTGCCTTCCCCATTAACTAGGGGGGTAAGCTTGATGAACCTAGAGGAGATTGTGCTGAAATCATCTTAAGAGTACTGAATTAACCTAAGGCACTGTCTTTGCATTGCAGTAGAGTATAGTGTCATCTACATAAATATGTAGATTTTACTTCCCGCTGTACTTCGGGAGATCATTTACAAAAGTGGAGAGCAGAAAAGAGCCAAGGACTGAGTCTTGAGGAACCCCAAATATAAAAAAGAAATGTGTAAAAAAATGCCTTGAATGAACAGTAGCTGGGTTCAGTTATTCAAGTAGATTTAACATATAATTGCTGGTTGGCTGAGACCTAGGGCCTGACCCTCAAAACTCCAAGAACAACACAAGGGGCTTGCATCAAAAAGAATGGCACAAAGAGTGCTCTGCACCAAAGGATGTCCCATGGCTGATTCTCAAACACAGCTTTCATCAAATGCAGGCTGAATGAATCAGGGCTTGCGATACTCATGCACCAAAGAAAGGGCTGTGACCTGGTCAAAAAAATGCTGCAACATCCCCTTATATGGGATTCAAAATGGTGCACTGTGTGGTGAATTTCAAACACCTGCTAGACCAGCCCCAGGTGATCTAAGGACACTTAGAACATATAAAAGGAGGCACAGAGTGAGCAGTCAGAGTTGATTCACCACTGAGGCTATACTGCAGAATATAAGCAGCAGAGAAGACAGAAAAGAATGTCGGGAGTGGTGACCATACTGGGGATTAGGTTGGCTATGCTGCAACAGCAGAGACATGCCTGTCAACAGGGTGGCGCTGCACAATCCCATGCCAGGCAACAGCAACCCAGATGCAAGAGACATGCAAGATGTGTCTATCACAGGCAGACATCCTACCAAGACCTGATAGAGAAGCAATGCATTGCTCAATATCACCTGGGCAAGGCCACAATTGCAGAGCTTTGCCAGGAACTCAGGGATGACCTGCAGAGTAGGACATGTACAGGTGGTGCACTACTTTTAGAGGTTAAGGTGAGTGCAGCACTCTGTGTTCTAGCAAGTGGGGATTCCAGACACCGAGTGGTGACACTGTGGGCATATCCCAGCCCTCGGTGTCACAGTGCCTGAGGCTGTTCATGAACACCCTGGTACACAGGGTACACAACTACATAACATTCCCAACAGACACACACCTGCAGCAAGCAGTGAAACAGGGCTTTTACAGCATGGCTGGCTTCTCATGTGTGCTGGGTGCATATGACTGCACCCATATCACCATAAGGGCACTGGTGGCCAAACAGGAGGCATATGTAAACATGAAGGGGTGCCACTCTATGAACATACAGGTGGTGTGTGACAGTCAGAGCCACATCCTGGATGTGGTTGTACAGTATCTGGGATCATGCCATGACTCATATATCTACTGGAATATAGAGTGTGCCATGCCTTAAAGAATGAAACATTACAGGAAAGCTGGCTCATAGGTATGCCCTGGGCATGGACACGGGGACAGTGACACCCTGCAGGGCAGCAAATGCAGGTGTACACACAGATGTTACACCAGGAGCATTAGCCAATGCATGTGTGGGTCCATAAGACCAGACATGTGGATTGAGGGCAAAGTATCACAGTGAGCAAGACACAGTGACACTGACATGATGACCAGCAACTGTATGCAGTGGAAGATGCAGGAAGTGTGCTAGCCAGGGACATGGACCAGAATGTCAGGTATGCATTGTTCCTCTTGTGTGTGTCAGGAGACCAATGGGGCCAGTGCTGGGACCTATGAAGAGACGGGTGGGACACCCACCCAATTGTATGATGCACCTGAGCCATGCAGCCAGCAGGGTATATGCACACTGACAGGTGCAGGATGTGCAGGCAGTGATAAGTGATATTGTTATTCTTCACAGGTGACAGTGGATACTCCCAGCAACCATGGCTCATGGCACCAATCAGACTCCCTGTGACTGGGGCACACATGTGCTACAATGATGCATATGCCACAACACATTCTATGATAGAATGGACATTCTGTCTGCTGAAGATGCATTTCAGGTGCCTGGACAGGTCAGGCGGAGCCCCACAGTACACCCTGGACATTGCATACAAGCTGTTCATTGCATGCTGCATATTGCACAACATGGCATTAGTGCACATAACTGAGATGCTTGAGCTGGAGCTATGCCAGGTGAGGACATGGATGGAGTAGAGGAGGAACAGCATACTGACCAAGCCATCCAGCTGAACCCATGGACATATGCTACAGTGGCAGGACAACACATCAGAGCCAACCTCATCTTCGACCACTTCCTCTGAACACACATTGACAACAATGCGTAGCACATGCCATGCTGTGTGTGTCACACACAGGGCACTGTGACAGCTCCACAGTGGACTGGAGGGCAAGCACCAGCCCACATCATCCTACATACCAATGCAGGTGCAAAGGGCATTGGAGTGACAACTACGCAGGCACTGCGACAGTACTGCATGCACTGCACCACAGTGGGGATGTGGATACCCAGGTCAACCTCAGCACAGTGCAGACATCATCATGGGACATGTACTGTAGGTGGGAATAAGATATGACATGGACCTTGTCTTGGATGAGGTGATGAGGAGGCATCTCTGCCAGGGGCCACAAACAGGCATTGGTAGCTCTGTAACATGGAGGGTGCCCATCGTCTGTGCACAGCCCGTGGTGGCAGAAGCATGCCTACTGGATGACAGCAAATACTAGTGTCTCACAGAGTTCCACTGTTGTGTGGCACTGGACTGGTAATGTATGTGTAGGAATTAGTTGATGGGGCACCACAGGTGCAGATAGGGCATGGATGGCTGGGGCACATACACCTGTGCATTATGGGGCCTGAACATCACATACTGCATTACACATACATGGCCAATGCGTGCATGGTGCCACCACTGTCATGGCATGTGGGTCAGATGGCCATGTGCTGTGGAGCACAGGGGTGGGGGATGCCATCAGTGGCCACATGTGGGGGCTGGTGACTCAGTATCCACACACCCTGATGCACAGAACACACAGGTAACCCATGACACAGCTGCACAGTAGCTGACACACAGCATGCCCGCCAGTCGGCATGCCGTGTGACTAGGGTGGTGGTGTATGTCACATGGAAGATGCCCTATGAGGAGAGACATAGCACAATGGGGTACAAAACATACAACAGTGATGTGTGTGATGGGGCGTGGACTCCACTGAGGGAATCGCATAGTGGACTGTACAGGAGTTGTAAAGCTGGCTGATGGGGAGTCCTGTACAGGCAGCCTATACATACGTCATACACCATGACAGGGTGTACATTCTAGGATCACAATGCATGCCACATGGGTATAGTAAGTCACGAGGCCAAAGGCCAAGTGTCTTTACACTCCTGGGAAGTGTATTACAATCCTGTGATGCACAAACTGGAAGTGTTTATTACACATATTAAGTGTTTATAAGTAGATATATAGGGGAAGAAAATGCAATCAGCACCTGACTGTACCTGTATAGGGAGTTATTGCACAGTCAGGTGACATCTATTGGCCAATGAAACATATAGATATCGACATGCCATTATGTAAGAGGTGTAGGTACCTATGTGGCAAACAGTCAATGGATATATGCAGGACATGGATCCTAGATAACAGTGCCCCAGCTTCCATGTGGCACGAGGCATCAGATAGCCTGTAGAGCACAGAATGTCCTATGGCCCACATATAATCAATTCATGTTCCTTGGCCCAGTTGCCCTGTTGATTCCCACGGTACCCCCTACAAATCAGGTGCTCCTGTAGTTAATACTAATAACCCCATGTGTCAGCAGCACTATGCAAACACGTATACATGCTGCATGACATTTATTTATTTATTTCGTATTTGTTGACCGGGTAAGTGCACTAGACAAATCCTGCCTATTTTCAGGCACGACCCGGGGGAGGGGGATACAGATGAATGCCAACTGACCTTGAACCAGATTAAGCTGTTGGTGGTATTTTTAGTGAATGAGGGAAATTTGGCCAGGACACCAGGGAAATTCCCCTGCTCTTTTCGATAAGTGCCATGGGATCTTTAACATCCACCTGAACTACCACCAATCCAGGCAGATGGGACCTTTGTTTAACATCTCATCTGAAAGATGGCACCTCAGAAGTGCAGCACCCTTCTCATGCTGCACTACAGTGTCAGTACTGGGATATTAACCCAAGTGCCAGATGTGGGAACTGAACCCACAGCCCTCTGATCTCCAGGCCTCAGAGGCGAGTGTGCTACCTACTGAGCCACTGACATTGCAATGCATAAATCATGCAGGTTGCATCGATCAGTGAAAGTGATGCATGTTGTGTCACTATTGCGTATGCAGTGTTTCCATGCATACCATTCAATCTGGGGCCGTGCAGCATTGGCACAGCAGGCCTGAGCATGGTGCACGTGGCTGGATAAACAAGACAAATGAGGAGCAGGGCATGAGAAAGGCCACAGTTGTGAAATAGTTAGAGGGTGCAGCAATGTCCTCCTGGATTAGATCCCCGAATTTCTCAGATGACAAGACAGTCATGTTAGTCAGCCTAGTGGAGCAGTGGGCAAGAATATTGCATCCACCAGACAATGGGTTGGCCACACCCTGTGAAAGGGACAGGGTATGGAGATCAATCAGCACCAAACTCCACAGGCAGTCTGGTATTAAGAGAACCATCAGACAATTGAAACACCGATGGAATGATCTGTCATGGAGGGAGGCAGAGCTACTTGACCATTTGAGGATGATGTCGAGGGACGCAGACATGGAGATGCATGGGGGCCACCATCTCCAGACAGGTATGTGCAAGCATATACAACAAATATAAAGTATACACATACATAGCACTACATAGCACTATATAGTGTGACCGACTGTGCACCCATAGTAACCTATTTATCCACTATGCTGTTTTGGCAGGAGCCCATGCATCTGAAGTCACAGAGGACCAACCCGTTTCACACAGCATGCAGGGGGAGACCAGTGGAGGGGTGGAAGTGGTACCAGGACCCAGGCGATCAGGTAGATCAAGTGACATTTCCAGTGCATGCTCCCTGTCCACAGGTATCCTGTGGACATGCAAACACTTCACCCACACAGGGATATGGGCCACAGTGAGTCTGTGTATACAATAGGTATGTGACACCATAATAGACAAGCCAGCAGAGGGGTACAGTACAGGACATATGGTTGCTGCATTCAAGGGTGTGGACACTTATGCAGTGGGTGGGGTCGCATAATTGATTAGTGGACACACCAACAGCATGTGTATGGGGGTAGCCGGGAAAGGGTTGTGCCAGCAGTGTTGGTGTGGCACTGGTGCACAGGGCTGTAGGGAATGGTCTGTGGCTATAATAGGTCATGGCAGGGTGCATGGATGCAGATGGGAAGGCCACACCACTCTTGGCACATGTTGTCTGGGCACTGTCAGACACTGTGGCAGAAGACCACACAGCATGCCACGTCGGCCTTCAGCCATGCCATATAGTGTAGCGCAGTGTGGGCTATGCATTAGGGTAGGTGGTGGATGGTCTGCATACACATGCCCATGATCCAGCATATAGGGGTGCTACAGGCATGACCTACATTGGCACTGCCACATTCCATGTGCACGATACCTACAGTGGCCAGTGGGAACACAATACCGGTATACAAGAGCAGCACAGTCACAGCTGCACCATGTGGTTCTGCCATATGTTATGCTCTGGCCATCAACACAGCATGTGTACCCCAATATGCCTTGTTATCCATGTGGCCACCACAAAATGGTGCACATACGTGGTATGGACACCCTTAGGACCCCTTGCAGGTATACTTGTGCATGTGTGCCACAAAGTGTGGATGATGTGTGTGTATGCATCATTACCCTGCTATTGGAGGCACACCTGTCAGTGATAGATGGTCCCTATATCCCATAACCCCATGACCTCTGTCCATGCCCCCCTGTTAACACATATGTGGCATGCACGTGCAGGCACCATACAAGATATGTGTGTTTACGCCCCATGCCCCACTGTCCCCACAGCACACACACACACATGGTGCAGGAGTCTGCAATGCAATGTGCAAAATGGACATGTGACCATGTCACCCCCCACCTGTGCGCTCAGGGGCCCCTTCCAATGCAGGACCCATGGGACACATTTGTAGGGCATACTCCATGTTGCCTCTAGACCCTTGTTCCCAGGCAGCACCCAAACACCCCTCAGCGGGCATGTCACACAGGTCTCTATGATACAGGTGTGCTCAAAGGATGGCAGCACATGCCTGAACAGGCAGGGGTGTGCATGCCACCCCACTGTGATGTGCTGCAAATGCCTATTGCCTGTGCATGTGCCACTCAGCACTATAGCATACCCAGCATGGTACCTGCCTCTCTGGTCACTGTGCGTGCATCCGAATATATGGTGCCATCTGTCTACACTTTCCAGGGCCATAGTCCCATGCCACACAGTGCCATGTCAAGTGTCCGGCCCCACCATTGTGACCAGGTAACCTCAACATTTGCAACAATATGCCACATGTTTGTAACACATGGTGTAGCATGCTGCACACATGGTGGGCCTCGCATGGCGTTTATCCAAATGGTAGCGTGGTGCCGTGTCATAGCACAATGTGCACTGTGTTGCCCATGGGCAGCAGGCATAGATGGAAGTGGTGACAGAACCATCCTTCCCTGACCCAAAAACAAACTGCCTGTGCCACATGTACTGAGAGTGCTGCAGCATCATGGTATGCTGGCTGCATTGCCACACAGTATGCCAATGGTGCGTGGTATGGTCCTGGGCATAGCAGCTGGATGGCCGTTACGTGTCACATTGCCATGACCATGCTGCGCAACATGGATGCTGATGTTTCCTTGCTGTATCTGAAGGGTCAGCTATACATCCCAGCATGCACTGCCTCCCAGGGTCTGCAGAGTAACACCCTGCTCTCCACCATGTTGCAGTGCCAGAGGGACCAGGAGGAGGGGACAACCAGCAGGCATTGCATGTTGACATGTCCTTCCGCTTGTCATTTACCATCTGAAGTAATCAGAGTCAAGGGCATATGCTGAGAGGATCCATCACCATGCTGAGAGGACAGCAGAGCAGAGCATTGCTGTGGAAGGGGAGCAGCAGGGGTCACAAAAACAAGAGGACAGGTAGCTACCACCTTCAAGCACACCAGCCCAATGGGATGGTGGCGAGGACTCAGCACCAGCACTGGCCATGGAGGACACACAAGATATTGTAGTACATGAGGATGATGCATTGGGTCTGAGGAGGCAGGTCATGGTGAGCCGCTGACAGAGTCTGCCCCCAAGGAGTAGTAGGGTGAGACCATGGAGGGGGAAAGGTGTGGCCCTGCTACCACGGTGTCATGGATAGATGCAACACACTGGCAGACCCTGCAGGCCTTCACCAGGGATTGGAGACACAAATCCGGCCAACTGCCTGACATCTGGGCATGCTGCAGGTGGATATAAATGCACTGCTGTCATTCCAGTACACATACACAGGGCAATGAAGCACCAGGTAGTGTCTGCACAGTTCTTCACAGCACGCACAGTGTCATTAGCATTTGTTGTTTACTGTTGGTTGATCCTGTTGATTTTTTTTTAATGTTATCCTGTTGTTATCCTGCCCCCCCCAGTTGTAGTTGTTGTTAAACTGTTTTATGTGAATAAATATATGTTGTATACTGTAACAGGTGTTCTTGTGTCTGTCTCCTATCCATCCAACATTGATTGTGGTTCATGTCCGAGCTGTGTGCAACATGCGCATCACATGGCATACAGGTTGTTCATGTGGGCATGGGCTATCACCTATGTAGCACTGTGTAGTGCACCACCAGGCAGTCTGCACTGTGCATGGATGCACATTATCCAGTGCAGGCCCCCCATGGTCACTTCCGAGGGGTAACTCATCAAAGGGGCCTATATTGGCTAGATACACAGTGATGGCTACATGCCAATGGGGTTCTTTCAGTTTCACACTGGAATGCCTCTGTGAGAAAGCCAAATCACCGAACACCAAGGTGGACCCTACAGTTTGGACCTAACTATGTAATGCTTGCAGTGGCTAGTCTTAGATAGTGTGAATTGTCAACGGGACTTGTGTCAGGTCTGTGGAGTGTATCATGCACATATGAATGTGCAGTTTCACATGAGTGCTGTATATGCAGGTAAGGGGTGGAATATATGTACTGTGGTAGTATGGGTGTTCATGGGCTCTGTGGGCATGGCTACCCCATCCATGTTGTGCCCATCCTTGCGTCCACTATGCGGGTGGTACATCCTTAGTTGTTCACTGCCTCTGCTTTTTGTGCTCCATCTGACTCAGTTCACCTCCAGGACTATATGTGTCTGGCTGTCTACGGACATTGCTGCTATACCTAGCTGTCGGCTGTGAGGCCTGGACCATGGATCTCTGTGAACATCTGGTGGTGGACACTGTGCTGACAGCATGTGTGCTGGCTGCTGTTCCCTCATAACTACCAATGTCCTTGGACCTCCTGCCTCATTTCCTGGTAGGTGGTGCCTGTGGAGCAGTAGGTTGCACTGGTGTGTGTGTCCTGTGGTACCATACTCTCTGTGTCTGTGGCTGCACTTATGTTGCTGGTCCATTTGTGTCCACTGCAACAGACATTCTGTGTATGCTTCTGTTTTATTTATTTAGTTTTTGTTGACCGGATAAGTGCACTAGACAAATTCTGCTTATTTTCAGGCACAACCCAGGGGAAGGGGATACAGATGAATGCCAACTGACCTTGAACCAGATTTAGCTGTTAGTGGTATTTTTAGTGAATGAGGGAAATTTGTTCAAGACACCGTGGAAATTCCGCTACTGCATTGCTAGCAGTAGGGGGACTTGCTGTCTGTGAGACATGGCTACTTCAAGTGAAACGCCAGGAGAGCAGGACTTCCTGACTGGAGGGGAGAGATTTACTTCTGAAGACATTATTTTAGAAGAATCTGAGGTATTTATGAATGTATTGTCAGATTTTCAACAAGTTGAAGATGCAGTGTCATCACACATTAACACCATTTTAAGTGTGCACCAGTCCAACACTAAACCTTTGATACAGATTATGCCTTGGTTTACTTGGTTTACTTGGTTTCAAAGGACAAAAGAAGGCTACTGCCCATCGAGATTGTCCCCCACCACATTGGTGGGATAATTATACCTTGAAGTTGTTAGACTCGAGCCAACAATCCAGCCCCTTTTTGAAGACTGTATTAGAGCTACTGTTCACTAAGTATTGTGGAAGGAGATTCCACAGTTTGGGGGTTCTTACTGTAAAGTAGTTTAACCTTTTTGTTGTTTTAGCTTTAGATACAAATATCTGGTTGTTATGATACTGTGGGGAAGTCCAGCTGGAAGAGAAATGTAAGCCACAGTGGTGCATTAACTCCTGAGAATTCTTGATTTTGTACAATAGGAGAAGGTCACCTCTAGTATGTCTTGTGTGTAGTGAGTGTAACCCTGTAACTCTTAATCTTTCCTCATAGTCAAGTTCGGATAAATAAGGGACCATTCTTGTGGCTCTTCTCTGCACCCTCTCAACCCTGTCAACGTCCTGCCCCAGGTAGGGACTCCAGCAGGGGGATCCATAGTCCAGATGGGGCCTGACATAAGCTCTGTACAAGGGGATTATGCATTCCTGTGTCCTAGACACAAACGAACGTTGGATTTGAGTGAGCAAGGCGTTAGATTTCCTAGCTATCATCCTGCAATGATCACTAGAGGATAGTTTATTATTAATGATTACCCTGAGATCACGTTCTAATGGTGACACATGAAGGGCCACACTGTTCAGAAAATAAGTCTGCCTAGGGTTGTTCTTACCAAAGTGTACAACATGACACTTGTCTGAGTTGAGTGTCATTTTGTTTAAAACTGCCCATTCTTCGATGGATTTTAAGTTATTCCTCATGGTTTCTCTGTTTGTCGATGTAAGAACAGAGCCACACAGCTTGGTGCCATCAGCAAATTTTGAGAGAACATTTTCAGGGCTAGCCTGCAGATCACTAATAAAGATGTTAAACAGGGTGGGTCCCAACACAGACCCCTGTGGGACCCCGCTGGTCACACTCAGAGGGTGGGAAAGTGAGCCATTAATTCTGACTTGCTGATATCTTCCATTCAACCAACCTGGCACCCAGTTGATTATGTAGTAAGAGAATTCCCATATCATTCATTTTGTCAAGTAGGATGTCATGAGGGACTTTGTCGAATGCTCTACTGTAGTCGAGAAGTATCACATCCATAGGGATGCCATTATCCAATGCCGTACTGACATGATTATAAAAGGAAACCAAGTTAGTAGTACAGGAGTATCCCTGTCTAAAGCCATGTTGTGTAGTGTCAGTCAAGTTACCCCCAATAGATTCGTGCTCTAGTAGATTCTTAATAACTTACTCCATGATCTTGCTTATAACAGAAGTCAGACTTATCGGACGGTAATTTTCTGGTCTAGAATGGTTACCCTTCTTAAAGATTGGGACTACAGTAGCCATTGTCCATAAGGATTTGTTGAATATAATTGAGAGTGGTTTAGTAATAGCAGCAGCTGTCTCTATTAGAAATCAGGGGCTGATGTTATCAGGACCTGGACTGGAATTAGGTTTTAGGGATAAAATTGCTTTTAGTGTATCATCCTCGGTGATGATGTAAGAAGGGGTAACATTGTTCGCAGGTTTGAATTGTTTAGGAACCTCTTTATTGGTAAATACTGAGCAGAATTGCTTGTTAAATGTGTCTGCCTATATCTCTGTCTGTAGATATAATTGTGTCATGTATGCATAGGGGCCCCATGTGTCTATTATTTATTTTTATTATTAAGGTAGGAAAATAGTGATTTATAGTTGTTTTTGGTATGGGCCAGATGAAACTCAAGTTTCTTTTTAGATTGCAGAATAGCTTGTTTTAGTGATTTTAGAGTTTCCCTGTATTGAGTGAACAACAATTTTCTGGTGTCATCCTTACTGTTTTTAACTCATGCAAATAGCCTCTGCTTCTTCTTAATTAGAGCTTTGATAGTTTTGTTAAACCACAGGGGTATTTTCCCCTTTTTATTATATTTTTTTGTTGTAGGAACATATCATTTTTCTGTTATAAATGGAAGTTTTAAAAAAGTCCCAGGATTCTTCCATGGTAAGAGAGGATAGTGCTGTATCCCAAGGAATTGAGTTTAATTGGTTATTAATAGCATTGAAATTAGCTTTTTTTATAGTTTTTCAATTCAGTACAGTTGGTGATATGATGACAAAATGACACTGTGAGGGAAATGGTGTTGTGATCACTTGATCCTAGTGGGGCACCAATTATAACTTTGGATATTAAGTTCCTTATATTAGTAATAACCAAGTCCAGTATATTGTCACCTCGTGTTGGTTCTGTAATGATTTGTTCAAGGCCCATATCAACCATTAGTGTGATTAAGTCTTTCTCGGCCTGCGTACTTCCAGTTAAAGAATACCAATTTATAGTAGGCAGGTTGAAATCACCCAGTATAAGGATTTTTTCTTTAGAAGCCATATCTAAGATTTCATTATTTAAGCAAGTAGAATATTCTTTATTTGATGTTGGGGGCCTGTAGCATGTCCCTACCATCAGCTGTGGGTAACCCTTGAACTGGATGTTAACCCAGATTGATTCAGTATCACTTGTTGAGGGGATTTGAAATGAGGATATGTTGTCTCTAACATATAGACATACCCCCCCCCATTTGTCCCTGGCAGTCCTTATGATACAGTTTATACCCTGGGATGTGCTGGATCCAAGAAGTATCAGGATCCTACAAATTTCTGTAATGGAGAAGAGTCCATATTTATTCAGTTGACACATAGCTTCTAATTCAGCCATTTTAACCTGATTTAAAGATCTAGCATTTAAACTGAGTACCTCACACTCAGAAATGTCCGTAGTAGGTTTCTTTAGAGAACAGGATATTCTGTCACTGATCTCTCCCCCGGGTTTTAGCCTGATACTGAAATGGACGAGGAAGCCCTAAGAAAGCTGCTTCATGTGGAGACAGAGAGATATCACTATGAAACTGAACGTTTGTCACAAAACTGACCCACTTTCAAACACCTGAGTTTGCTGTCAAGACGCCGGGCTCAATTACTGCTGAGTCTGCATTCCAGGATGATGTGGCAGCTGAACACACCTAGCAGTGCGAGGTAAAACTGATAATTCTTTTTCTACTGGACCTGCTTGTGTAAACTCTGAAACTTTAGTTTCCCCAGCTGGCAGTAAAGGGGTTGTTGATAGCCTGTGCCGAAAGCTGGAGCAACTTGCTGTTTTGCCTTGCAAATCTTCAGTGCAAGTAGAGACTTCTGTCTCTCAGGGTACTGTAATTATGGCTTGCTCAGCAAAGCCTGTGTTACCTGACGGTCAGGTGAATCTAGGAGAGCTCTCCCACCCTACTCTTTCTCGAACTGCAGGGTTGGTGTTTCATGCTACACTACTTGCAGAGCCCTCACTTGCACAAGACACTGGAATCATTTACCAGACTTCTCCTACTAAGCAGGATGGATTGACTGTCTTCTCATTTCAAAAATCAGCTCCACAGCATGGGTCCTGAGTTGACTATGCAGCTGAGCATACTGTTTCTAATTTACCTGAAGCACAACTGATTTCCTCAACCTCTCCTGTGTTGGACCAACCCAGGATTAATCCTCCCTTTATTGAGACTTCTTCTGGGGCTACAAATAAAGACTTTGAAGTCCTACAATCTATTAACACCGCAGATGATAGCTGGTCTCCCCAAAAAGCCTTAAGTGAACTAGTGAAGCAGGATGGATGAGAACTTCTAAAGGGATTTGGATTCCTACCCCAGACTGGGATCCCACACTTAACTTCATGCAAAATTCTCCTGCATGGTGCCCTAAAGTTTCTGAATCTCCTTCTCCAGTGGAACTACCTGCCAGGACTATTGCACATGATGCAGTGAATTCTCCCCCTGTGGTGCCATTACATGACACAAACTCTGCAGATCAGACCTTACTGGATATTTCCAATGCTGAGAGTCCGTACCAGTTCCTGAAGATCCTTTGGCCTCTGCTGAACCAACCAAACCTCTTCTCTCTGACCTTTTTTCAAAGATAAAAAAGAAGCCACCTCTAGACATAATGCAGTTCACATACAATATAAAGAGGGTTTAGAACTTCACCCTGATAGGCATTATGTTGGCAAATTGTTGTTAAAAGACTCTTTGAAATTTTCCCCAAAGATGTCTTTGCCTTTATCAATATTTCTGGTGAAGATAATTTTGACATCAGCTTCAGAACTGCTTATGGTTTAGACATGTTTTGGGAAAGGTACAACCAGGTCAAGTTCTCTCCTACATGGACCCCCTTTTTGGTCATTCCTTTGACTAAGACTCTAATAAAATACGTTACTGTAATGTTCCGAAATGAGGGGCTCCATGTAGAAGATATTACTTACTGGCTTAGTCAGAAATGTGATTTGCTGAGTCCCCCTGAGGCTATTTTGGACAATGAGCTGTTCTGGACAGGAGGTTGGCATTACAAAATCAAGCTTAGACAAACTGAAGCTGGTGTGGAACATATTCCGAATTCGTTTTTACTAGGCAAGGATAGGGGAGTTTGTTTTTATGCAGGTCAGCCTCGGGCTTGCTATAAATGTGGCTCTAAAACACATCTCTCAAACTCTCGTGATAGGGCCTGGTGTGATAACTGCAGACATATTGGGCATATAGCTTTCCAGTGTGCGAATCTCACTAAATGTGACCTCTGTGTGGAAACCGGACATGTCTTTGCAGAATGCTCCTGGGCTGCCAAAAATAAAGCCTCTTGCTTAAGCCCAGACCTTCTTATCCAGAATGTCCAGAATTCAGTTCCTTCTAAACCTACCACACCTTTCGTATCAGAGGCCCTGACTAAGCCTCCTCCTAAAAAATCTCCCCCTTCTTTGTCCTCTCCTCCCCCGACCCTTCTGCACATGTAGTTGTGGAACCCCCCCCTTCTGCAGTCCTGCCACTGGATAATTCTCTTCCAGTATGTTATGCAGATGTGGCAGATGGTGTAACTGGTACTGCTAACCCATCACCTTTCATTACTGTTCCAGTACGCAGATTGGCCAGGAATTTGAAAGGGGGACAGGCCCCACCACCGGTAGATCTAGAGTTGAAAAACCCCTTTTCTATTTTACCCTCCCAATGGGGAGACACTGACATGGATTTGGGAGAATCAGACTCTCAATCAACTAAAACAGAAGCCAGTACTTTGTCCCTGACTAGATCTGACTATAAAGGGAAAAAAAAGGAGAAAAGGGAAAAAAAAAGAGTCTTGAATTCACTAATACAACTTCTGTATGACTTCTTTTCATGTTGGTACATTAAATGTCCATAGTTTATTGAACTATAAAAAAAGGATGACAGTTTATCAGTATATGCATGATCATAATCTCAATATCTGTTTTTTACAAGAGACATGGATGTATACCAGTGATCAAGCAAGGATTTTCCAAAGAGAATGAGTGTGGGGCCTTCTTTTTGGTCCTTTCGCACTACCTCTGCAGATCGTGTGGGTTTTTTATTCCACTCATTTAATTTTACTTTAATCAAGCTCATTGATTTAGTCCCAGGGAGGGCTCTAATTTTGGATGGCATATGGAAACAATTACATTGTCGATTTATAAACATTTATGGCTCACAATTTAAATCTGAATGAGTAGCCCTTTTCAACAGCTTGAAACCATATTTGCTTACTACTTATAAGGTCTTCCTTTGTGGAGATTTTAATTGCACTTTACCATCTTCATCTGCTACAGCAGTCCCACAAGGGAAGAAAATATACTGCGACTCCAACGCTTTACAGAAACTGATTGATACTAAAGATCTCTTGAACTGTAATTCCCTTCAAACTTCTGGGCCTTAATTTACTTTCACAGTAAAAGGAACAAATACACTTCCACCATTGACTATATATTTTTTTCCAAATCTCTTCCCAATGTACAGTTTCAAACTATAGTTTCCACTTTTGAAGATCATCTGCTATTAATAGTTCTTTTACTTTTAGTGTATGCCCTTTCAACATCAGGCCAAGATGGAAATTGAATTCCTCTACTCTGTATGATCAGGAAGTGAGACTACATATAGCCAACATTTTAGCAGCCAGATTATCTGTCTGCTTTTTGTATAACAAACAGATGAGTGGTGGGCAGACTCAGAATTGGATTTTAAACTTTATTTTTTGAAAATGGGGAAAACCAGGGAAAATAGAACATTTCTAAAATACTTACAATTCAGACAGCAGCTCCAAAATTTATATTCCTTAGCTAATACTTCTCGATTTGATTATACTGATCAGATAAAAATACTTAAGGAAGATCTACTAGTATGACAGGGCCCAGACCATGAAACACTTACTACAATATGGAATATTAAAATCACCCCAAGAAGACCCCTTTGAAGCTTTCTGAAATTATAAAAATTCAATTTTTCTAGACTCTTTAAGAAATAAATCAGGTGATGTTGTGTCCTCCTTAACAGGGATACATGATATCATTAAAGATTTTCTGTTATCCCATGTCCCTACTCAAGCCCCCTCAGAAGCTACTATTAGATCATTTTTGCCCTCAATAGTGATCCCTATGGCTCCAAATGACACAAAACAACTGATACAACCTATTACGATTTTGAAAATTCAGCAGGCCATTAGGACTTTAAAAACGGTACCTCGCCCGGGTCAAATGGTTTGACCAATGAATTTTATAAATCTTTTTCAAGACTTTTAGCCCAGTATTTAGTAATAGTGTTTAATTTTTTTTATTACCCATGCTATACCTTCATGTTTCACAGAAGGTTTACTGATTCTGCCGTTTAAATCTGGAGACAAACTTTCAATTAATAATTGGAGACCAAGTACACTTTTAAACACAGATTACAAAATGTTTGCTATCATTCTAAATAATAGAATAAAAAACTATGCTAGAAAAGTGTTATCTCCTTAGCAATTTTGTGGTCTTCCTGATAGTATAATTCAACAGGCCCTAATGATTATAAGGGATGTAACTGATTATGTGGAATTACACCACAGTCAGGGATGCCTTCTCTTGGTTGACCAGTATAAGGCCTTTGATAGGGTCTCTCATCCCTTTCTTCTTCTAACTCTGGAAGCATATGGCATTCCACCTCAATTATTGCAGTGGCTCAGATCATTATATTATGGAGCAGAGGTCTATCCTATAATTAGACACCACATTGCAGCAGGGATCCCACTACGAACAGGTGTATTACAGAGCTGTCCTCTTAGCCCTCTCCTTTAAATTTTTACTTTGGACCCATTGCTGTGTCTGTTGACTAACACTCCTCAATGGCCTGGTATTGTAGGACCAGACAGGGGGAAGGCTTTTCATATGACGGCCTATGCAGATGATATCTGTGTATTTTTTTCAGATTACATTCAAATTCTTATTTTTTTGAATTGTATGGCCAACTATTCATCTTTTTCCAATTCCAAATTAAATATATCAAAATGTAAAGGGCTAGTTATTGAAATTAACTGCCTGAATCAAGTTTGCTTACAAGAGATCTTGATTTCCACTGAACCTCTTAAATTGTTAGGTATCTATTTTGGTACACAAAATCTTCCCTCTTTTAAATGAGATTTAGTATTGACTAATGCTGATGCTAAGGTACAAAAATGGAGACATTGGAGAACAGCCAAACTCAAAGAAATTCAGCTTATAAAACAATTTCTTATTCCTATGGTTTTATATGTTGCCTTGATTTTTCCACCACCACAGAATTTGGAGACACGATTATACAGTATCTTTTTTCAGATGCTGTGGGGAAATAGACTGAATCCAGTTAAGCGCCATTATACGTATCTCACCAAAGAAAAAGGGAGTTTAGGTATGATAGATCCAGTAATTGTTTTCTATATTATTTTTTACACACTGTGTTAAATGTAGCTTAATAACAGAAGAGGCACTGTACTCTTATTGGAGTAAACTAAATTTAGCAGGGTATATTTCCAAATGGCAAAACATCCCACCTAAATTAACTAGTACCATATCTATTCCCTCCTGGTTTCTTCCTGCTGTAAAACAATTACATAAATGGGGTGTAACACCACAAATGATCATTACCAACACAGGTCCTCAGTTATATATTATAGTTATGTCCTTAGTGCATCCCACTGAACCTTGTTTTAAAAATTGTCCATCCTCTCAAAATCATAAAATCCTGACACAGCTTAATAACCCCAGAATACCATCCCACATGTGGGAATTTTTGTGGTTAATGGTCTATGGTAGAATTAATGTCAGAGGCAATGCCAAATATAAGGCAAAATCAGAAAGAAACTGCCCGTATGAGGCTTGTATTGATCAGGAAGACCACTGAACATTTTTTGTTTCATTGTTCATATACTCACTCCCTTTGGAGTTATCTTACTGCAAAATGGAAGATGGCATGGTTAAAAATATGAATTATGATAGCCTAGTTTTGGGACACTTTCACAGTTTAGGAACTTCCTATTCCATGGATACATTGGTAGTTTTTTTGTTGTGTTTTAAAATATTATCTTTGGCAAGCTGGATGCCAAGGGATCCTTTATCAGAGATGGATGCCTTATGAGACGTTGGGAAATCTGATACAGGTAGATATGGGAAAAGTACATAGCTCAGATTTAGTCACTCATACATCTAAAAAAGTCACAAATTGGTGGAAGGGTTTTTCTTTGTTTATTAAATTTAAATAAGAATCAGAAGTTTTCTAATTGATTTTGAGTTAAACCTGTGCTTTTTGAGAAAAAAAATGGTTGTTTTTATTTTTTTCTCTCAGTTACATAGAAATATAGAAACATAGAAGTTGATGGCAGATAAGGACCGCAAGGCCCATCCAGTCTGACCATTTCTTTTTCTACCTTATAAATGTGCCATCGGCCTTTGTTCTGTCAGTGGCCTATCTATTCATACTCATCTGTATTGCTCCCTTATGCCTATCCCATGCCTGTTTGAAGCCCTGCACTGTATTCATAGCCACCACTTTCTGAGGTAGGCTGTTCCATGCATCCATCCCCTTTCTGTGAAAAAGAATTTCCTCACATTCCCCTTAATTGGGCTCCTCTAATTTCATGCTGTGTCCTCTTGTCCCACTATTTTCTTATATTTAAACATGTTAGACTCTTTCAACTTGTTAATGCCCTTAAGGTGTTTGAATGTCTCGATCATATCACCTCTCTCCCTACTTTGCTCAAGGGTATACATATTGAGCTCCGTTAATCTGTCCTCATATGTCTTCTGATGCAGTCCCTGCACCATTTTGGTTGCTCTTTCCCTGGACTGCCTCAATTTGGTTAATGTCCTTGTGAAGGTGTTGCCTCCAGTACTGCACGCAGTACTCCAGATGCTACCTAACCAGTGTCTTGTAAAAAGGGATTATTACCTCCCTCTTATGACTTATGATACCCTACTAATATACCCTAACATCCCCCTAGCCTTACCTACTGCTTTAGAGGTCTGCTTGGATGATTTCAGGTCATCAGTGATGATGATGCCCAAGTCTCTTTCTTCCTTTGTGACTGCCAGCAACTCCCTTCCCAACCTATAGGTGGCTTCAGGGTTTCTCTTCCCTATGTGCATGATCTTGCACTTCTTTGCATTAAATCCCAGTTGCCAGTCTACTGATCATTTTGCTAGTTTATCCAGATCTCTTCTCATTCTGCCCACCCCATCTGGATCATCTACTCTGCTGCAGATCTTGGTGTCATTTGCAAACAGACAAACCTTACCCTCTAGTTCATCTGCAAGGTCACTAATGAAGATATTGAAGAGGACTGGCCCCAGGACTGATCCCTGAGGTACCCCACTTGTGACTTGCATCTCTTCTGACTGTATACCATTTACCACCACTCTCTGTTTTCTGCCCATCAACCAGTTTGCCACCCAGTTGACCAACTTCTGACCCACCCTGAGCCTACCCAGCTTATTTATCAATCTTCTATGTGGAACAGTGTCAAAAGCTTTGCTGAAGTCAAGGTAGGCGACATCAACTGCTCCCCCTTGGTCCACCACTCTGGTTACCCAGTTAAAGAAATCTATGAGATTAGTTTGACAGGACCTTCCTTTTGTAAACCCATGCAGTCTTGGATCCTGTGCCCCTATGGATTCTAGGTGTTGCACTATCCTTTCCTTAAGGAATGCCTCCATAATCTCGCCCACTACTGAGATAAGACTGACTGGTCTGTAGTTCCCTGCCTCCTCCCTGCTACCACTCTTGTGGAGCGGGATCACATGAGCCCTTCTCCAGTCTTCTGGGACCTCTTCTGTGCACAGAGACTCACTAAACAGTTCTGCTAATGGCTCTGCTAGTTCCACCCTTAGCTCCTTAAGTACCCTGGGATGTATGCCATCAGGTCCCATTGCCTTATCCACCCTGAGCTTAGTGAGTTCTTGTAGGACCCTTTCTTTTGTGAAGGGAGTAGTGCTCACCTCCCTCCCCCCTGTGTCCATGGTGCTAAGCTGTGGGCCCTGCCCTACCTTCTCTTCAGTAAATACTGAGCAAAAGTATCTATTTAGGATAGATGCTTTTACAGGGTCCACCTCCTCACATGCCCCCTTTTCTCCATTGAGCTTAGCAATACCCCCTCTGGACTTTCTCCTTTCACTAATGTATCTATAGAAAGTCTTGTCACCTTCTTTTACTGTTCGTTCTAGTGTTTCCTCAGCTTGGGACTTTGCCTGCCTTACTGCCTTCCCTGCTTCCCTTAGGGAAGTTTTGTATTCCTCCCTATCTTCATCCCGCTGTGTTCCCTTATATTTCCTGAAGGCCGGCCTTTTGGATCTGACCTTTTCAGCTACTGTATTTGAGAACCAAAGTAGTTTTCTTCTTCTTTTGCACTTCCTTTTCTGTCTAACACAATGGGATGTTGCTTCAAGTATTGCATTCTTACTGCTTGCCCACTTTGCCTGTACCTCCTCACCTGTGTTTCTTTTTGCCAGGGCTAGATTAACTCTGTTGGCCATCTTATCAAAGTCAGCCCCTCTGAAGTCCCATATGTTTGCCTTGGAATGGGATGATTTAGATGTAGTGGCCAAATTGAACCATACCATGTGATGGTCACTGGCCCCCTGGTGACCCTCTACCTGGAGATCTGTGATCCCTTTCCTGTTAGTCAGTACTAGATCTAGGATAGCCCTGTCTCTTGTGGGTTGTTGTACCAGTTGTTTGAGGCTCTCCCCCTGCAGGGAATCCACTGTGTGTCTAGTTCTGGCAGATGTTCCTGCTGGTATTGACCAATCTGTATCCAGCATGTTCAAGTCTCCCATTATCAGAACCTCCCCTTTAGCTGTCATGTTTTGCATATCTTCTAACAGTAATGTGTCTATGTCCTCCCCCTGGTCTGGGGGCCTGTGGACAACCCTGGTTCTTATGGCTGTCCCATTTTCTGTTTCCAGGGTGACCCACTGTTCTTCTGGCTCCTTATGTGTATTCTGAATTTCTGTAGCTTTGATATTTTCATTGACATACAGGGCCTCTCCACCCCCTTTTGCATCTCAGTCTCTTCTGAACAATACATAGCCAGGTACTGAAGTCTCCCAAGTGTGGTCACTAATTGCTACTATGTCCAGTTTAGCCTCTGACATTATTGCCTGAAGGTCTGGGATCTTATTTCAGTTGACTATATTGTTTTTTGTTTCTATTCCAGCATCATTATGTATGACTTTAACACTGTTGTTTTACTTTGATTTCTGTATTTGAAACTTTATTTCTTGATGTGATTTCAATAAAAATTCCCCTACTCTTTTCGATAAGTGCCATGGGATCTTTAACATACACCTGAACTGCCACCAATCCAGGCAGATGGGATAGCGGTTTAACGTCTCATGTGAAAGACAGCACCTCAGAAGTGCAGCACCCTTCTCATGCTGCACTACAGTGTCAGTACTGGGATATTAACCCAAGTGCCAGATGTGGGAACTGAACCCATAGCCCTCTGATCTCCCGGTCTCAGAGGTGAGTGTGCTACCTGTACCTGCGCAGACTGCATGGCTACCGTATTGTTGCCTGAGGGGTCATTATGCCCAGTGTTCCCCTGTGTGTCCATGCTCTGGACATTACCAGCAGCTACATGGGGACCTGTGGTTTTGTTGGGCATTGTGCCCCTTCTGCTTCACAGGTCTGTTAAATTGCACTGGTGGTGTTGGTACTGTGCTGTGATCCTTGCTTCTGGTCCTGTTGCATGTCACATGTCTTGAGTGTGTCCTCCATGGTGTGTATGTTTACCTGAATGGGATTTTCATTGTGTGTGGGTTCAATCGGTTTGGTGTCTGGGGGTTCCTCTGCAAGCTGTGCTGTTTGACATGGGTCTTGCTGCGATGCCTGAATATCTGCAGCCAGGTCACATGGGTCACATACTGGTGATGTTATTACAGTGCTCTCTGTGTTGTCCCTGCCCTGATTAGGGTGTTGACTGATGGGACATTGTCTGCCTAACGGTGTTCACCACTGCACCCCTTGCCCCAGTCTGAGGTCTGCTGTGGTGTTCCCTTTGGCCTATGAGTGTGTTCAATCAGCACACTGTAGGCTGGTCTACTGCATGATCCATATCTCTCTATGTCCTCCCTCAGCTGGTGGACTCCAGGTAGTCCTGTAGCTCTGTCCCTGGGGGTTGCTCAATCATATTTTCCCACAGTGGTCATGTGTCTCTGGCCACTGTATAAGCATTCCTGTCTGCTGTAGCTGAGACAGAGAGCAGCCACCAGCGTCCTTAAAGCAAGGAGGTGATTTAATACAGTAAACTGAATTTAATTCTTAATTTTGGGGCATGTGTAAGTAAGTATAAGTCAGTGTTTTGGTTCTCTGCTTTGGAGGTTAACTTTTCTTAGTGTAACTTTTATTTTCCAGGGAGGAAATCTAGCTAGGAGAATATTTGCAGTCATTTGTGACTAGACCTGTTACTTAAACTCTGTGAAATAGGTGTCTGAAAGGAAGGAAGGCACTAACCATGGTGGTGAGTCAGAGTTGTAGTTGATTGTTTCTGGAGGGCATGGGCTTAGACAAGTAGCATGCATGGTGACTTACTTGGAAGTGCTACCTGTCTATGGCATGGGTGAGGCTATGGTACTCTGTACCATGGGATTCAATGACTGGTTGAAGAACTGGTGCAGAGATCAGGGATTTGGCTTCATTGGGGACTTGGGGTTCACCTGGAGGGATATAGGCCTATACTGGCATGATGATCTGCATCTGTCTGGAGGGGGAACCAGGATCCTAGGTGAAAGGTTTAAGTGCATTATTGGCAAGCATTTAAACTAGCCAAGGGGGAGACAGTGAAGAGAAACAGGGAATCCCAACACCCTCCCACAAAACAGGGTAGTTAGCAAAGTAGACACAATGGTTGGGAAGTTGATAGGGAGCAGGACAGGGGTAAATCCTGAAAAAGAAAAAGACAGTAAGGACAGGGATGGGTCTAAACGGGGTAAGTCCATCAAAAAATGGAGGGCAATGAGTACCGATGCCCATAGTCTGGGTAACAAGCTCCCTGAACTAGTGGCCTTGATGTAAGAGGGACACCTGGATATTGTGGCAGTCACAGAAACATGGTGCACAGAGAACCATGACTGTGATGTCAGCATACCAGGGTACACAATCTACAGCAGGGACAAGGAGGGTAAAAAAGAAGGAGGAGTATCCCTCTACATAAGCGAAGGAATCAAACCAGCAGAGCTAAAGGGAAAACAGGGAGGGGAGGAGGCACTGTGGGTCACCCTGGAGATAGGAAATGGCACCACAATCCACAAGGGGGTTGTTTACAGACCTCCATCTCAGGGGGAGGCAATGGACAACGAAATGATAGAAGGTGCTTTTTGTGGACCTCACCAAGGCCTTCTACTTGGCAGAACATGATTTATTAAATGGTATTCTTTCTAGTTTTCATTTTTCTGATAATGTTATTTCTTGGTATCATGATTATCTTACCAACAGTTCACATTGTATCCGAATTGGGGATATTATTTCTTCTCCTAGTATTATAAAATGTGGGGTACCACAGGGGTCTATTCTTGGCCCTTTGATTTTTTTCAGTCTAAATGAACTCTGCTTCTTTGGTGTTTTCTCATTCATCATTAATACTTTATGCTGATGATGCAATAATTTATAGCATTGCTTCAACCCCTAATGTTGCGTTGGCTGAAGTTCAGTTCGATTCTGATTCCTTTCAGAAATGGTTGCTCTTAAATTTCATAGGACTCAATTCTAATAAAACCAAAGTTAAGTTGTTTTCGAATAAAGCTATTGAGCATGATAGCCTACAACATATTGTTACACAGGATGGAAATGTGATTGAATTAGTGGATCATTTAAAATATTTGGGGATAATTTTCAATACAAAATTAACTTTTGAACCCCTCTTGAATAAGCTAAGAAAAATTCTTCACCAGAGATTAGGATCCCTTTTTAGAGTTAAACAGTTTTTGACCAGAGAATCAAGGTTCCTACTTGCCCACAGTTTTCTGATGAGTGTTTTGGATTACAGAAGTATCATGTATTCCTCTTTCTGTGGTCACTTATTCAATAAACTTAAGGTAACTTATAATTCTATATTACATTTCATGTTCGATGTTCCTTTTTGAACACATCATTGTCTTTTGCTTAGATATTCTGATAGTCTATCTCTTAAAAATAGGATTCTTCACAAACTGGGTACCTTGTTATTTAAGGTAAAGAATGGTCTTATATCCCCAGTAGTGTCACTATTGTTTCCCAGACTTCTTAATTCTAATGGTACTACAGTACAAGTCACATTAAACTGTTTCATCAACTCATTGGTGTAGCATTTTTTTTGTGATGCTACTGCAGTGGCAACTAGAACTGTTGAAGCTTTCAACTATTTTCCAACCATCCTTCACTGACTATTCAACTCACTTGTAACTGTTTAGTTAAATGGCAATAGCTGCATTTTCATTGCATTATTTATAAATATCACAGCATTCCTTAAGAGCATTGTTTATAAATATCACAGCATTCCTTAAGAGTTGTTTAGTCTGCCTTCTGAAATGAAACTCATAAGCACTCAGCTGAAAATAAAGCATATAGTACGACAGCTAGATGCAAACCAATACTAACCTTTTACTAATTCATTGAATTACACACTGCACAGATTAGGAAACTCATTGAACAATGCTACACAAGTGAGTTGGGGGAACAGTTTAATGTTACTTGTACTGTAGGTCTCAGACTAAATTTACTTATTAAACTCCATTGTTTCAAAATGCTTTGAGACAGATATAGACTCTTTCTAGAGCTCCTTTATTTTTTAATTCATTACCTGCTGATATTACAGAATGCACGACAGTTAGGTGTTTTAACACCAGATTGAAATACTGGTTGTCGGATAATGACATCTGCACATATATATGTTAAATAACTGGTCTTTTTTTAATATGCTTTATGTATTTTGAAATTTATTTTCTGTTTGTATGTATTGTTATGGATGTTTACATATATTTGTAACTTGTCACTGGTGAAAATGGGCAGTTTTTGCTCATCCTGCTTACAAGCATAAAAAATAAAAATGAAATGAAATGAAATTAAAAATGAATTCTTAGAATGGCAGAAGAAGGAGTGATATTGTTGATGGGGGGCCTGAATATTCTAGATGTTAACTGGAACACATTTACTGCAGCCACATCCAAGAGCAGGGTCATTCTTGATGCCCTACAGGGGGCATGCCTCAGACAGCTAGAGTTGGAACCCACTTGGGAGGGTGCAGTCTTAGACCTAGTACTCTCAAACAGGGATGGAGAGAGGATCTCAGGTTTAGAAGTGGGTAGCCATCTGGGAACAAATGCCCACCAGTGTGGTTCACAATAAACACAGCTGTAAAGTCAAGGCACACAAAAGCAAGGGTGTTGGACTTTAGGAGGGCTGACTTTGGGAAAATAGGAGAGTGCCTCAGAAAAGCACTAGCAAACAGACAAGAAGGAGGGTGGAAGAACAATGGGGAAAAATCAAAACTGCCATCACAGAGGCAACAAGACTTTGCGTAAAGCAAATCAACAAAACAAAATGAAGGAAAAAGTCACTATGGTTCTCAAAAAGGTGGCAGGGAAGGTTAAGGAGAAAAGCATAGCATTCAGGAAATATAAGGAAACACAGAAGGAGCAGGACAGAGAACTATATGAGTTAAAGCAGAAGGAGGCAGGTAAGGCAGTTGGAATAGTAAAGGCCCAAACTGAGGAAAAGATAGCCAACTTTGTTAAGAAGGGGGATAAAACCTTTCATAGGTACATTAGGGAGTGAAGAAAGACCAAGGGAGTGATACTGAGGCTTAATAAAGGGGAGGGAATGTGGGTAGAGGGTGACAGTGAAAAAGCAGGGATACTGAGTGACTACTTCTGCTCAGTATTCACAAAAGAAGAGGGGGGGGAGGAACCTAAACCAAACAATAGAAACACTCTGGATAAGGGGGTTGATACCAGTCCATTCACAGAAGAAAGGGTTCTGAAAGAACTCTTAAAACTGAAGGTGGACAAAGCAATAGGGCCTGGCGAGATTCGCCCAAGAATTCTAAAAGAACTAAGAGTAGAACTAGTGACACCACTTACTACCTTCTTTAACAAATCATAGTAGGATGGGGTGGTACCTGAGGATTGGAGGAGGGTGGACATGATTCAACTTTACAAAAGTGGGAACAAGGCAGAGGCAGGAAACTACAGACCTGTTAGTTTGACCTCAGTGGTAGGGAAAAAGACGGAATCACTTCTGAAGGAAAGAACTGTTGAGTACCAAGAGGCCAGAGGGGCACAGGACCCAAGGCAGCATGGATTCACAGTGGGAAGGTTGTGTCAGACAAATCTAATATATTTGCTTGGCTGGTTGACCAAATTAGGAGACCAGGGAGGGGCTGTGGACATGGCATACCTAGACTTTAGCAAGGCATTTGACACAGTCCCACACAAAAGATTAATATACAAGTTAGCCAGCCATGGAGTGGGTCCCAACATGGTAGCCTGGGTAAAAAAAAATAGGCTTGACAGCAGGGTGCAGAGGGTAATAGTAAATGGAGTCCACAGTGAAGAAAGGGGGGTTACTAGTGGGGTACCGCAGGGTTCGGTACTGGGACCAATCCTCTTTAATGTCTTTATAAGTGACATTGCAGAGGGATTGGAAGGAAAAGTATGTCTCTTTGCAGATGACACAAAGATCTGTAACAGAGTTGATACACAAGAGGGGTGGAAAGGATGAGAAGGGACTTGGCAAGGTTGGAGGAATGGCCAAATGCATGGCTGCTTTGATTCAACGCAAAGAAGTGCAAAGTAATGCACCTGGGAAACAAAAACCCAGGGGAAGAGTACATAATGGGGTGTTAGATACTAACAACAAAAATCGAACAGAACCTAGGGTTAGTCATATCAGATGACCTAAAGGTGGGCAAGCAATGTAAGAAGGCAGTAAGGAGGGCTGGGGGGGAACTGATATGCATAGGGAGAGACATCACCAATAGAAAACAGGAAGTTGTCATCCCTCTGTACAGACAGCTGGTGAGATCCCATCTGGAGTACTGCGTGCAGTTCTGGAGACCCCATCTCTGCAAGCACATAGATAGGACGGAGACTGTCCAGAGGAGAGCAACTAAAATGGTGCAGGGTCTGCACCAGAAGATATACTAAGAGATAATAAAGGAGCTTAATATGTATACCCTTGAGGAAAGAGGGAGAGGGGGGACATGATAGAAACTTTCAAGTATTGTACCTCAAGGGAATCAACAAAGACCAAGAGGGCAGCATCTTTCAGAAAAAGAGATGTGGATGACCTTCCTGAAGAGGTCATGGAGTCAAAAACAGTGGGGGAATTCAAGAATGCATGGGAGAGACATAAGGAAATTCTAGTGAGGGATAGGAGGAAGTAGGCTGTTGGTTAACTAGGATCTGCAGCTTATCTATTAGGTAGGGAAATGGGAAAATTAGGTGGGACACGTGGTCTTTATCTGCCATCAAATTCGATGTTTTTATGTTTCATTCCCACTGATCACAGCTTCCTTGTGTGTGTTGCGTCGTGTGATAGCATTCCCCATGGTGTATGATCCCCTTACCACCATGCACCTGTGGCCCATATATGTTGACTACAGATTGCATGTGGCCTCTGTTGTGCCACATGGCCTGGGTGATGGACTGCAGGGAGCAGTCACTGTGCTGAAGGCTTTGGTGTGTGTGTGTTCTGTAGCATTACACCACACTCCTTCACCACCACCTGCCACTCCATGGCATCAGTCTGCCTCTGTGAACACACATGGATCCCATGCAGTAGGGTGGTGATCTCTGCATACTGTAGTGCACTGTCATGTAGGCGTGTCTTCATGGCATCATGCAGGCCCAGGATGTCCCTCTCAACATGTCATTGTGGTGATGCTGTGGTGGTGTTGAGCTCCTGTACAGCTACACATGTGCCTGTAACCTCACAGTGTACAGCCTCCTTGGATTCCACAATATCATGCAGTACCTGCTAAGGTCATCATTCAGTGTTGGTTGCACGTGTGGGTCCTCAGGCAGTGTCAGTGGTGACTCCGCCTGGCTGACAGGTGGTGCTCCGTTGTTGCCCTGTCTGCCATCCTCATGTCCTGTAGCCTTCTCATCACTAGGGGACTTGACCATGATGGCATGTGTTGGGCCTGTGGTCGATTTACCATCTGAGTCACCATCTGTGCTGTGCTGCATGCTGTGTGTGGGGCTAATGTGGCCAGTGGCATCCATGCCCACCTCTGTTACATCCTGTGTGCCACCTGGCACCTCTGGGGCCAGTTTCACTGTCCCCCTCCCCTGCATGGTGTGGCTCCTACTGTGTGGGTGTGGCTGTACTAGTTGTGTCTCTGGCCTCACCACCTCCGGTACCTATAAGGATATATATAACAATATGTATGGCTGGTGGATGTGCTGCCTAGATGTATCTATTCTTGGCATTCAGTAAATAGTTCAGTGCTCCTTGATGCCACCATGGTTGGTGGGTGGCATGGTGCATTACATACTGCATGATATGTTGTGCCACACCACCTGCTGTGTGCACAGCACTGCCGTCCATGGACCATGTGTGTCGCAGCACTGTGTGCAGTCCCTCCAGCCCACGGGTCTCACGTTGTACATGCCAGTGCAGAACATGCCATGGGTTGGGCCTCACATCTCCATGCAGTGGCCACCAACATGCCTTCCTTAGCTGCAGCACAGCTGTGTGCATTGTACACATCTTAGTGTGCCACCCTCATGTCTGTGCAATGTGTTTGGCCCTGTCTGCTCCACCTTCTACATTGGTGGCATGTCGCTATACATGTGTTACATTGCAGTTCTGTGTCAATGTGCATGGTGCACAGCTACATGGCCATGCTGCCTTGCCTGTGGGGCATAACCATGGTACATTAAATGTTACATGTGTCACATTCCATCTCAGCTGTTCTGCAGCTGTGTCACCTCCACAGGCCCCTTGTTGTTGGACCTACATTAGTGACATGGTGTAAGGTCACCCATATCTAATAATTGCATAGCCCACAGCCCCCTGCCTCATACAACAGTGCCATGGACTGGGTAAATCTGGTACACAGCCCCACCCTCTGGTTCACCTACTACTGGTGGCACTGCTCCACCCAGCTGCTCACAGGAAGGGGGATAGCTGTATGTTGCCTCATCTACTGTGGCCTGCCCTGTGCCTATATGGTGTGCCATTGTTATACATACATTCCCCACTGTTCAGTTTCATATACCTGTATGTTACGTGGGACAGCAGGACATGTTGGGCCACATCAGGGTTATCCCTCCTATCAGGGGCACTTGAGGGGTATATGATGTTTCCCTGCATTGTTATATTATGCATCCTGGCTATGTACTTACCTGCTGCACGTTGCAGATGTAACAGGTCAAGCTCCCCATTACTCTCTATTGTGTGGGGGCTGAGGTGTATTGCCACATGTTCCTCCTGGCTACTCAATGGTCTTAGTTAGCTTGGTCCTCCAGCCATGCAAGTGGTGTTGCAGCAGTTGTGTGCCACCTTCTCCTTAGACCTCCTTCTGAGGTTGTGGTAGTGCTTTTGCAGGTCACATATGCTGCACTTGCACTGTGCAATGGCATTGGCCATTGTCGCCACATCCTCCCAGGCCTGCTGTCTACTGGTATGCAGCTCCCTGCCCCACATCTGGCCAATAGGATTATCAACCTCGTGGATGGATGGATACCAGACAGTTACATTACACTGGCCCACAGTTAGAGCTTGCTGCCTTTTTACACTCATTTGTCCCGTACTTTGAACAGTTGCATTCACATGAATGCCTTTCACACACAAAGTATGAACCTGGCCCTTAACTTCCTCTATCAGGATGTCTGTCTCAGCCTCCGTAAAGTTTTTCTTCCTCCTATGCTTTCCTCCTACAGCTTGCATCATTGCTTCCTCAGACATACTGGTGCCTTGGTTTCTGGCACAGCTTGCGACACTGCCTTAACATGCACCGTATTTTTTGTGCACCATCATTATGCATCAGTGGGCCAGCATTTGATGCACTTGGCCTGCTGTACTAGAATTTGGTGCAGGCTACTTGGCACACAGCATTCTGATGCAAGGTGGTCTGTGGCACATCTTGTGTTGAGCTACATTGCCTTTGAGAATCAGGCCCCTGGTGCCTCTAGCTTGGGAAGGAGTACAGCCTAATTGTGATTAAATTCTAACGCAGACTTTAACAGATTAAAATATAAGAAAAGGATGTCAATAGCCTTTAAAAAATGGTAATGGCTTCTTGCTGGGGTATCACTTTTTGTTTGAATTCTCATTTGCCAGCCAGATTGCAGTATTCTAATTAGCCATTCACTAAATAAAAGTAATTAAGCACGTGTGGAGGGATCTCTCACTTGTCATTTCTTGGAATAGGTAAATAAAGCCCTTCAGCTGTGCTTCTACAATACAGGGAGGGGATGATTCAGTGGAGAAATACTGTTTCATTCATTTGAATAGGCTGAAGCTCAAACTTACTTTTCAGTGACAACTGACCTATACAGTAACATTAGTATTAAGAAAACACAATTGTACATACCCCAATAATGCAAAGCATCATGGGAAACATAAGCAAATCCCCATGAGAGAATTTGGACTGGCTCAACTTAAAGCAGAATTGCATGGTGTCAGTAGGCCCCTCATAGTGCAATCAGCAAAGGCGAAGAACAGCAGACACATACATGTGTTTCATCCTCATTTGGACTCATCAGTGTGCCATATCTGTGTCTTAGCCCAGGGAAAGGGAGCCAGCCACCCCTTAAGGGGATGTTATTTGTTTGGGTCATGGGGAGCCCAAAATAGAGAAGGAAAAGAACTACAAAGAACCCTAGAGTAAATGCCCTGAGGCATGGGTTATCCAGGAGAATCTTTGCCTTACAGCCAAATAAAAAAAAAACATAATTACATGTACCCCAATAATGCAAAGCATCAAGGGAAACATATGCAAATCTCCATGAGAGAATTTGGACTGGCTCAACTTTAAGCAGAATTGCATGGTGCCAGTAGGCCTCATAGTGCAATCAGCAAAGGCTAAGAACAGCAGACACACATAACTGTTTCATCCTCATTTGGACTCATTTTATCTACTTTCAATATCAGATCAGTGAAGGGACACTAATGGCTTAGTTAGTTGCAACTGGAAAAAGTTTGGCCTTCAACACTAATCCCTGAATTTCTACAACCTTGAATTATGCCACAATAAATTAAATGTCACAGAATGTCTGCCTTTCTGATTGTATTCCCACCACCCTGCTGATTTTGTAGATATATGGGGGGGGGGGGGGGGGGGAGAGAGAGAGAGACACACATGGGGTGGGGGTAGACCAATGTGCTGTGCATTTCCTTCTCCATACAACAGCATTCAAGTAGTCATGCCACCACTTGAAGCATGCCTTGTTAGTGCAAGATAATAAGATCCCTGCTTGCTGCAGCACACAGCTGACAAAGGCAACCCAAGTTGAACACACTGTAAGGCCAGCTGAAACCCTGTCCCAGTATGGCTTACAAGGTTGAGCCCAATTTGTACAGTTGCCATGTTATGTCTTTGGATTTCTCATAGCTGTTCTTTTTAATATTGCTCATAAAACATCATTTGCTCTTCAGTTTATTTAAAAGCATCTAACTTTAGAGTTGAGCTTGAACTGACAATTTATATTTCCCATGTATCTAATTCATTCAGACTCTAGAACACTTTTCTCAGGGAGTTGCAAAAAAAGGGGTGAGTGTCATGACATGGGATACCACACCTTTTATGTATAACAAGAGTAACCTAGAGCCAATGTATTTGTTCAACCACCATGCAGAACTCTGAAGTTGAAGGAGTTATTCTAATGTTTCGCAGTAAACTAACCACATACCTTGAAGATTTCACAGAAACATAGAAACATAGACAGTAAAGACAGAATAAGACTTTAAGTCTATCAAGTGTGCCCTGAGGACATAATTTAGTCTACTTCCCAGCACAACTACTTACTGCCTCATTGCTGCTCTTTCACCAGTGATTACCTCCCTTTCTGATGATGTTCATGAAGTTATCCCACTGTGTTTTCAAACCTTTTTTGGTCCCTGCCATAATTACATTGCTGCACAAGCTGTTCCATTTATCCACTACCTGTACTCTCTCACTATGAAAAAGTATTTTATGATGTCTATCCTAAACTTCTTGTGCTACCCTGAGACAGTGACCCCCTTGAAGTTGAATCATTCTTCATTTTACCAACTCTGTATGGTCTACTCTACTGTACTTCTAAATGTATATATACATCTCTATCATATCCCCTCTCCCTTCTAACTAGTAGGTTGGTAATCTAGTCCTTTGTACCAGGTCTTGCCTTGCTGTATGTTTCAATTTGTTGGCCTTCTTTGGATTAACTCCATTTTGTCCCAGTCCTTCCTCAAGTGCAGACTCCATAATTACATGCAATACTCCAAGCACAGTCTAACAAGCAACCTGTACAGTCAGTCAGTCAATCAATCAATCAATCAATCGATCAATCCATTAATCAATCAATCAATCAATGCGTTCAAGTTATAGAAAAGGAAAGACAATTGCTCTGATGCTCATTTACAAAGTGTCCCTTTTAGATTTAGTTCATGGTAGACACACACGTTGCAGTGCAGTACAGTATGTAAATAAATCCAAACAAATTTTTAGAGGAATGTTACGTACAGGTCAGTTTTTAAATGTTAAAATATACTGAATGAGTGCACAGGTATACTTTGTATACTAAAATAATCAGATACCTACACAAACTAATGTCAGGTTTGCTGGTGGCCTTGATGGAAGAGGGATGCCTGTGTATCATAGCAGTTACAGAAACATGGTACACAGAGAACCACAACTGGGATATTAATATACCAGGGTACATAACCTACATTAGAGACAGGGAGGGGAAAAGAGGGGGAGGAGTAGCTCTCTCTATGTAAAGGAAGGGATAAAAGCAACTGAACAAAAGAGTAAACAGGAAGGAGAGGAGGCACTGTGGGTCACCTTAGAGACTGGAAATGGCACAACAATCCACACAGGGTTTGTATACAGACCCCCATGTCAGGGGGAAGGAATGGACAAGGATATGATAGAAGGCATTCTTAGGGTGTCAGAGAAAGGGGAGAAACTGTTGATGGGAGACCTGAATACGCCAGATGTTAACTGGAGCACATTTGCTGCAGCCACATCCAAGAGCAGGGCCATTCTCAATGCTTTACAGGTTGCATGCATCAGACAGCTAGTTTCGGAACCCACTCATGAGGGAGCAATCTTAGACCTTGTACTCTCAAATGGGGTCAGTGTGAGGATCTCAGATCTAGAAGTAGGTTGCCATCTGGGAACAAGTGACCATCAAACAGTGTGGTTCATGATAAACTCAGCTACAGAGTCAAGCCATACAAAAGTGAGGGTACCGGACTTCAGGAGGACTGACTTTGGCAAGATGGGAGAGTGCCTTAGAAAAGCACTAGCAAACAGGCTAGAAGGAGGGGTGGAGCAACAATTGGGAAACATCAAAACTGCCATCACAGAGGCAACAAGCATTTGTGTGAAGCAAATAAACAAATCAAAACAAAAGAAAAAGCCACTATGGTTCTCAAAAGAGGTGGCAGGGAAAGTCAGGGAGAAAAGAAATAGCATTCAGTAAGTATAAGGAAACACAGAAGAAGCAGGACAGAAAGCTGTACCAGTTAAGGCAGAAGGAAGCAGGGAGGGAAGTCAGAAAAGCAAAGGCCCAAACTGAGGAAAAGATTGCCAACTCGGTTAAGAAGGGAGAAGAAACCTTTTATAGGTACATCAGGGAGCGTGAAAGATACAGGGAGGGATAGTGAGGCTGAATAGAATGGACGGTGGGTGGGCAGAGAGGGACAGTGAGAAAGCAGGGATACTGAATGAATATTTCTGCTCAGTATTCACAAAAGAGGAGGAGGGGGAGGTGCCTAATCCAATTAACAGAAACACTCTTGATAGGGGGTTCGATCCCAGTACTTTCACAGAAGAAAGGGTTCTGAAAGAACTCCTAAAACTGAAGGTGGACAAAGCAATGGGGCCTGATGGAATTCACCCCAGAATTCTAAAAGAATTAAGAGGAGAACTAGTGAAACCACTGACTACCCTTTTTAACAAATCATGGGAGGATGGTGCTGTACATGAGGACTAGAGGAAGGCGGATGTGATTCCCCTTCACAAAAATGGGACCAAGACAGAGGTAGAAGACTGCAGACCTGTCAGTTTGACTTCTGTGGTAGGGAAAGTGATGGAGTCACTTCTGAAGGAAAGAACTGTTGAGTACCTAGAGGCCAGTGGGGCACAGGACCCAAGGTAGCATGGGCTCACAGTGGGAAGGTCATGTCAGATGAATCTAATTGATTTCTTTGACTGGGTGACCAAAGTAGTAGACCAGGGAAGGGCTGTGGACATGGCCTGCCTAGACGTTAGCAATTCATCTGACACAGTCCCATACAAAATATTAATAGTCAAATTAACCAGCCTGGGAGTGGGTCCTAGGGTGGTAGCCTGGGTAAAACATTGGCTGGACAACAGGACACAGAAGGTAATTGTAAATGGAGTCCAGTCTGAAGAAAGAGGGGTTACTAGTGGGGTACCACAGGGTTCAGTACTGGGTCCAGTCCTTTTTAATGTCTTTATAAGTGACATTGCAGAGGGACTGGAAGAATAAGTATGCCTCTTTGCAGATGACACAAAGATCTGCAACAGACTTGATACACAAGGAGGTGCGGAAAGGATCAGAAGGGACTTTGCAAGGTTGAAGGAATGGTCAGAAGTATGGCAGCTTGGATTCAATGCAAAGAAGTGCAAAATAATGCACCTGTGAAACAAAAACCCAGTGGAAGATTACACAATGAGGGGGAGGAGGTAGTAACAACAACAAAAATGGAAAGGGACCTTAAGGTTAAAAAGCAATGTGAGAAGGCAGTATGGAGGGCTGGGTGTATACTGGCATGTATAGGAGAGGCATCACCAGCAGAAAACAGGAAGTTGTTATCCCTCTGTACAGACAGTTGGTGAGACCCCATCTGTAGTACTTGTCCAGTTCTGGAGACCCCATCTCCACAAGGACATAGACAGGATAAAGGCAGTCCAGAGGAGGACAACTAAAATGGTGCAGGGTCTACAAGAGAAGCCATATGAGGAGAGACTAAAGGAGCTTAATATGTATACCCTTAAGGAAAGGAGGGAGAGGGGGGAAATGATAGAAACCTTTAAGTACCTCAACGGACTCAACAAAGTCCAAGAGGGTAGCATCTTTCAGAAAAAGAGATGTGCAAGAACAAGCGGACACAATTTAAAGATAGAGGAGGAGCAGTTCAGGGGCAATGTGAGCAAGTATTTTTTCATAGACAGGGTGGAAGATGCATGGAACAGCCTTCCTGAGGAGGTTGTGAGGTCTAAAACTGTGGGAGAATTCAAGAATACCTGGGACAGACATAAGGCAATTCTTGTGAAGAAATAGGCTGGTGGTTAACTAGGATCTGCAGCTTATCCTGTAGGTAGGAAAATGGGCAGACTAGGTGAGCCAAGCGGTCCTTATCTGCCGTCAAAGTCTATGGTTCTATGTTTCTATGTTGCTAAGATTCATTGACGTAGGATCACCCAGGTATCAAAATGTTTAAACGTGTCCTCAGGTCAAAGGGTAACACATTCAAAATCTGGGTCCAGTGAAGGAAAATCATTGTCTCTCAACGTTATTTTTAACAGAGGAGTAATCAAATTTGAGACCAGCAGAAGAGCAAACATCCTGCCTGCCTGCCACTCTTGACTTAAAGCAAGTCCAAGATCCACTAGAGAACCTTCCTTGAATACACACCTGTGCAAAAACTTGGATATGTGAAACTGCCTGTTTGCATTCTGGTGGATACAGCTTAACTCATTATACAAGGAATAATGGTGATTATCATGAGGGGCAGATAGAATGAAATGCCCCAGTCTTTAATATAATGTATTCAGTCTATCAAGGATTGCTTTAGATGCATTACAATACAAAAAGTCTCCATAGTGAAAATGACGGGTGATGATAACATTAACCAGGCTGAGCCACACTTGTTTGAGACAGGGTATGTTAATGCCTATACTCGTGACCTGATTTAGACTCAATATCATTATAAGTTTTCCTAAATCCTTCTCTCATTTTAGGTTTGCATCTAACCAGATCCACAGGTATTTATAACTAAACACTTGCTTGAAATGTTTACCATCAAAGGCAGAAATTTCCCTAGTGGACCTACATTTTCAGAGTTTAGGTGCTGAGCTGTGCAATATGACCTGGTCATTTAGCACTAGGCTGCTTCTGGTTAGGCAGCTCCATACACTGTTGAATTCTGCCTGCAGATTGGATGTACCTGTGCTGACTTGTGTTCCACTGTAGTAAAGAACAGCATCATCCATATAGAGCTGCACTAATTGAGATTGCTGTGGGTGGATGTATTTTTATAAATAGTGATAACATGTCCCTCTTGCCACAGGAAGCAGACTACAGGATACCACCTGGATGGACACAGTTTGGGCCTACAGTACCCAAGAGATAGATATTATACCAGGTCATAGAATTATTATTAAGCCTAAAGAGCTTTAATCTGTCCAAGAGCAAATCTACATTCACAGGTGTCAAATGTCTTGGACAGGTTGATAAAATTGCTCCTCTTAATGGCAGCAATTCTCCACAGTGCAGGATGTGCACACCTTGGGCATGTATTCTGCCTGCAGAGGTCCGCACCTGCAGATTGCTGCACAGTGGCTGAATGCTCAATCACTGGCCACCGCACTGGCCCCCATCAGTGGCCCCCCCCACTGCACGTAGGTGCACAGGGGCACGTCCATGGACATGGGTGGGCATCCAATGGGATGCCCAGCCCTGTCCTCCACTGGATCACCTGCACCCTGGGGCACAATGAAAGTTGGGTGGCTGCAGTATGGCTGTGAAATCAGGGCAGGTGCGTGTCCAGTCGGCCACCCCCAGCCCACCATGTGCTACCCATTGGCTGGGGTGGAAAATTGGAAGGCCTATCTGTGCCCTGACAACCCTCCACTCCTGGTGGCAGCATCCCTGAGGGGGCACATACTGGCTACATCTGCCCTCAGGATGTGTAGCCTGTGCCCCCCTTCCCATCACCCAATGCTTTCTAGAATAGTGTGGAGCATGGGTATGCCCCCTGGACTGCACCTTCACAAATCTCGGTGTGCGGCCAGAGGATTGGGTGCATGCCAGCCCCATGCCCCCTTGGAGAATCGGGTGCAGGGGCCGCAGTGGTCATGGAGTGTCTACGCCCCCCCAGATAGATGGTGCATAATCACTTTTGCTCATTGGAGAATAGCCACCAATAAGAATAAGCTATTGTCCATAAACGTGTAGATGTTTTTGCAGTCCTTAATCACGATAGTAGGTTTGCTGTGGACAATTCAAAATCTAGACCAATTTGTGTTTAGAAGATTGCAATTTGATAAATATTTGTTTAACTGAATGGCTATTAATTTTTCTAAGATTTTTGACATAGAAAAGAGAGATGCAGGCCTGTAGATACAAATACAGCTTCTTGGTACAGCTTTAAAAATAGGCACCTCATATGCAGTTCTCCAACCAGTGATAACAATACCTGAACTTACTGATTAGTTAATGGGGGCAGATAAATTATTAGGGCAGCATAACTCAGGAGTTTATTGCTAATCCCATCAGTCCAGCCAAATTTGTTCACATTGCATACAAACAATTCTTTTAACACATTTGGCTGATTATAGGTCTAAAACCCAAAATGTGGTGATTAGACAGATTGAGGTCTTCATGTGAGTGTGTGTGGGGGAGGGTAGAGAAGTATTGTCTGCTGGCCATATGCAATATGTTTCTAGAATAAGTGAAATTATCATTGAATTATATGACTCTTGCGAGAGGAGGTCATAATATTCTTCAGTGTAAAGTTAGTTTCAAGTCCAGTTTTAAAAACTCTTAAGTTCTGTCCAGTTTGCACAGTCAGATATAAATGTTTCTGGACACAGTTTCCTAACCAGGTGCAACCTGTTTACCATTTACTACTGTACAGGTCTATGTCTAACCATTTTGTATCCAGAATTGAAGGTGAAGTACCCTAAAACATTCTTCAATTCTACAGCCAAGTCCAACTTTTGGAAATAGCACCAATATTTATTTGTTTGATTTATTTTAGTCTTTGGTAACTGGTAACTGATGGGTAAGGCCCACTAGGCACAAGTGCCTGTTTTCAGGGGTGACCTGGGAGCACTGGGCAGTTAAATGACTTGCTCAGAGTCACACAGTATGCAAGTGGAGATTGTGATAATCAAACTCAGGCCTGGTCTGCTGGATATATCAAGCTCATTCACACCTCATCCTCTAACCTCTAGGCTGCACTGCCAGCCCTTATATAATAATATATATGATAGAAGACAATCGAAACATACTAGGGCAGTTTCTCACATTGACAAAACTTTGAGTTACATCCATTTTATGACTTCGGAAAATTCTGCCCAGAGAGCTTTGATTGTGCCTAGGTATCTACAGTCATTGGCTCTGCTTCTAGTTACATCTATTGTTTGCAAGGATGAGACATTTCATTTTCAGGCTTTACTTGCTTGAAGATTTTCCCACTTGCAAAAAACTGCAATCAATTTAATTTTTCAAATCTGGTAAAGAATTGTTTTGTTTCACTGTCAGTTTGAGTCTCAAGTCTGCCCTTTTGCACCATTTAGTTGCAGAAGCTCTCAGTCTGAGTTAATTCCCCAGTACAGGTCTGGAGAAAAAGGGTAACCAACTATCTGTGGGGTTTTAACCCCTGACAATAGTTTCTGAATTCCTGACTTGTCATCTTCTGGTAAGTGATTTTTTCACCATTTCTCTACTTTTGGCACCCTAACACTATTTTTTTAATCTTCATCAAGTTAAAGACTCTTCTAGCAGTGATTATTGTGGGTGCTTTTTCCATAGCCTTCAAAAGCATTAACATTGTACCATATTTCTAAGCTTTACAAAGCAAACTGTTCAGAGATTTTCCACATTTTATGATTGTTCATCAACTGTTCTCTGGCTTTTTTAATGGTATCTCAGGATTAGAATCACCAGCTATGAGTGCAGCTGTTACCATCCTTTACAACGACGTATGTATGCCTGAGGTCAACAATGTCTTTCAATGGGACTTTTCTGTGATTGACTCTTGGTTCACTGACAGCCATCTCATCCTTAGCACTAACAAAACAAAGGCCATAGGGTTTAGATCCCAGAACCTACTGATACAATTGTATGATCCCACTCATCCTCAAGTTTCCAGATAACATTTGCTTTATGTATGCTGAGGTTTTCAAATACCTTAGGGCATCGCTTGATGCCTCCCTCACTTTCAGAAAACATAGACGACAGCCTCACTAATGTGGAACCTAAACACAACTGTACAGGTTTAGACATTGCTTCTGTGCAAGCAAGAAGTAAGTAGTTACCCACTTCCCGTCCCCAGTCATACACTAAGGAGGTATCATATTCCATTTAGTGAGTAAGTCCACAATTCTGCCTGTTGATCTTGTTCAATAAACAGTGAAGGTATATCCTTTCAAGTAACTTCTTTACCTTCAATGAACACTTTGTGAACAACTCAACTGGTAACCCCCTGAGACAGGTGGGATGACCACTGGATATCCCTGATATTTAACTCTATGTGCAGTAGGTCTCCAGATTACCTCATGCAACAGGATAGTGTTTATTCACTCTACTCATCCATAACACTCAACTTCAAAACACTCATGATGAAGACTGACTCTGACAGAAAGGCCTTTGTATTCTCTGTACAATAGAGATCATTGGAATATGTTACTAATACAACTCAGGAATGCCTTCCACCTTTTAATTTTAAATATAGTCTATTCAGGATGGTATAACATTCATATTCATGCATTTACATATTCAAATAATTATGGATTAACACAAAAATATAGGCGGTCTTTAATGTATAATCTGAGTACAACATAACAAACAAGAAACAGTAAACAGAGGAAAGATGAAAGCAGAGGTATGCTATTACAGTGCTTCTTTATTAAGTGACTTTAATATTTAAACAATTCTGATGGGCTTCAGGGAGAGCTGTAACATGTAGGACACCCCCTACAAGCGAGTTTATGAATAGGATCTCAGATTTTATTTAATGAATATAAAATCTTTTCAAAACATTGAAACATAGAAACATAGACCATAATGGGCAGATAAAGATCAGTGGTCCACCTAGTCTATATAGTTCCCATATCTGTTAATGTGTAAATCTAGTGCTGGCCTTGCCATATCTGTCTAGATAATGGCCTCCACCTCTCTATCCTTGCCCCTCTGTAGGCACATTCCTCTTGCCCCCCCGCCCACTCAGTACCCCCAACTTGTCAAGGTCCATAAATCTGTCCCATCCAGACTTGAACACATTCACAATCTGCACATTATCCAGCCCCTGTAACAGGTGGTTCAATCTGTCCACCACCCCATTTGTAAAGAAGTACTGTATGTCCTCCTACCTCTCCTGAATATGTTGCCATCCTTGAGCCTGACCAACCCCTGACAGTCCACCCTTTTGAAACCCTTTAGATACTTGAAGGTTTCAATCACATCTGTCTCTCTTGTTTAGTGCCCAGCAAGAACAGGAAGTGTTCCACTAGTCTCTTTCCATAGACTCTTTCTAGCTGGACACAGTTAATTTTGATTGCTGTCCTCTGAACAGCTTCCAGGGAATCTGTACCATTTTTCAGATGTGGGCACCAGAACTGGACATATTATTCCAGGTGAGGCCAACTGGTGACCTGCACATGGGTATAATACTTCCTTTCTTCTGTATGACAAGGCCTTCACAATGTTTCCAAGTATCATGTTTACTTCACTGTATGCCTTATCTCACTGTGTAGAGTTCTTCAGGCTGTCGCTGATTATGCCTTCCAAGTTCCTCTCCTCTGTGATATGATCTAGAGATTCTCCAACAATCCAAATGACTGTCTTAGGAGTTTTCTTCCCCAGTGTCTAATCTTTCACATTTTTACATTGAATCACAATTACCAGACCCTTGACAACTTCTCCAACTTGGCAAGAAACTCTTTTAGATCTTTTATGCTTTCCTCATTGTCCACCCTGCCACATATCCTAGTTTTGTCCATAAACAGTGATGTCCTGCCCCACATTTATTTATTTATTTGATAACTGGGTAGTTGCACTGGTCCAAGAACTGTTTTCAGGCATGACCCAGGCCACTAAGAATGGCACAGAAATACAGCAAGTACAAAAGTATAAGGTACAAAGCATATGGAGACATCAGTTGGCATTGAGAAGTTGAGACAATAACACAAGTAGAAAAATAAAATTACAGCACAATATAAATATAATAAAAGACACTGTAGCTATCAGTCAAATTCAAAATACAATTGTTGAGGCAAGGCAGAGGAGGGGTAACAGGAAAAAAATGGTTACATAAGCTTGCATAGGCATAGGCCAGAAGGGGGGGTAAGAAGCATTAATCAGCCAGAAGGACAGGGGCAAGGGATAGAGGACAGTTGGTGAGGCCTGAGGAGAGAGTGGAAATGCCACAGTGAGTCTGAGGTTCTTAGTGAGAGAGGCAGGCTATTCCACAGGGTAGGGGCAATGGAAGAGAAAGCCTATTTGCCCATATAGGAGGAGACTAGAGGACAATCTAGCATGAGGCCAGCAGCGAGGTGGCGGTCCCAGAGAAACACTTTAGGCCAGATGAGGGAGGAGAGAGGAGAAGTAGCTTGATTTTGGATGGCCTTTTCAGCAGTATTGGCCAGGAGATAGCTATATCTATCTGGCAGGGGAGCTAGCCAAGGGCCTGAAAGAGGGTGCAGTGGTGGGTGGTACATAGGGCCATAAGTGCAAACTGGCAAATGTTGTTACAGGTGGTGTTCAGCCAAGCCAGGATTGTAGAGGAGGCAAGGATGAATATGGGGTGCAATTATCTAGTAATGGGAGGAGGTTGCATTGGGTGATTGCAAGCCTGGCTTCAAGAAAGAGATACCAGATAAAGCAGTAGCAGACCCCTAGTTTCTGATTTAGACGACATATGAGGATCTTTACATGGTTGGAGAAAGTAAGGACAGGGTCTAGGGTAACATCCAGGTACTTAAAGGAATTAACGGTCTCAAGGGTAAGCCATCGAGAGATTGGATTGTTACAGTGTTTTGGGCTTGCAGTAGTTTGGCTAGCCTGGGTTTAGAGCCAAAGAGCATTGAATTCATCTCTTTGGTGTTGACAAGCAGTTGGTTAGTAGTGAACCATTTATGGGCTTGAAAGTAGTTAAAGGTGAGTGAAGTAGAAAGATTGGACAGGGATTTATCACTCAGATAGAGGATAAGATTGTCTGTGTAAAGTAAGGAGTGGCAGGAGAGACAGTCTTGGGGGAGAGAGTTTATGAAGAGGGAGAAAAGAATGGGCCCCAGTATGGATCCTTGAGGTACCCCAGTGGAGATAATATACCTCCCTTTATGTCACATGTAAACATGCTGAAAAGCACCTGTCCCAGGACTAGAGATCAGGGCCATGACCAGGGGGACACAATGGCCACAATTGCAATAGGGCCCCAATTAGTAGGGGGCCCGAGCCAGCTGGCAATGGCACTAATTTTCTATTTTTTTACTCAAAATATCTATGCGTTTCTGCCTGGTTGCATTGCACATCCGATTCTGCCTGCTGTGACCCCCCCCCACACCGAACTGTTGTCAATGTCTGTAGCAGCATTGGTTAAAGTCTCTTCCATCCCACTAGAATCTAGACAGAGCATGAGCCTCCCCCCCAGTCGCTGCAAGCCTCAGGCCTGCATCCCATCCTGGACCCAGCGGAACTATCAACATGGACCTGTGTGTGTCTGGGGAAGTGGGAACAGCTCCATGGGGACAGAACTGCAGATGAACACAGTAGTAAGGTCACATCAGGTTAGCCAGGTCACGCAAGAGGTCCATTGTTGGGTGGGCAAAGTTTAAACGTCGGCTCTTCATCAGCTCTGCTGCTGAGAGAGACTGGTGACTGTGGCCTGACTGACTTGTGCCACCCACGCTTCCACTGACCCACCACCACTAATGCTCACTAAATAACAGGCAGGCACTTGTCTTGTGATTTTTTTATTTTATTACTTTACTGTCATACTGTGTTGTCACCGTTGTTGGCTGTCGAGTCGTGAAGTCGGTTGACATGAGTGAGCTAGCTGCTGTGTGAGAGGGAGCAGGTGATCTTCAAGGAGTCAAGGTGGAGCTGGAGGAGGACGATGGTGAGTAAGTGACTTCTTCTCTCTAACATACATTCACAGATATATTGGGATTCAGAAATGTCTGAGCAGTCAGTTCTCTGTACCTGGCCAGCTGGGGTGCATAGTGCATTTAATTAAATTAGCCTGAGAAAATTATTCCACTTTCCACATTTCCACTGTCAGTGACAGTGACAAAAAGATAAAGTAGATAGCAGAACTGTCTAAGATGAGGATCAAATTTAAAAGACTAAGAAGAGAAGCCAAGCCAAGTCATTAAGAAATGTGTGTTTGCAGTTTACTATGAGCTTTCGGTATCTTAAGGTTGAATGGTTGATTCTTCTGTCAGCAATAGGCAATCAAGCAATGTGACTGAAACTGAAGAGGAGAAACAGGACTGGATTTAGACCAACAGGTCCATGCCATGCCAAAAGTGATTTGAATTCTTATCTTGATTCATATAAAGTTTATTTTTTATGCTCTTGCCTCTTGGTACTGGGTAGACCACTAAAGAAGCAACTGTAATAATCAAATTTATTAGAAGGTATAAAGGCACACTGACTGAGACCCAAGTCACAAGTACTGTCTGGTTTAGAAATTAGTGTTTCCAATTCCTAGTTTATAGATGTGGTAGATGTGACTTTACATATTCTGTGGGGTTGGGGTGGGAGATGTTAAGCAAAATGGCCATACAGTATTTAAGTATTAAATGCTAATTCACTGACCTAGGCAGGCTTTTGCTTTTTCCCACCCAAACAGCAGCTTAAAGCTTTAATGTAATGAGGTTTTTTTTAGTACAGTACAAAAAAAAAAGATCTTCGACTCTCTCAGACACTCTCCCCCAGTAATAATCTCCCCATGTCCTCTGAGGGGTGGGTCTGGCCCTCCACAACTCCCTTGTGCCACCAGGGGGTCATCTCTTTCTTCAAGTTCTCAAGGGTAGACGGGTAGAAAGGCTGGTGTAACCTACCTGCCTCATACTAGCCACTACTAACTGGTAGGTTCAATGGTGCCGTCTTCCCTATTGTTTCTGGGCCTCTGGATAGTGGCTAACTATACCTTGCTGAAGGGGAAGGGGACACCAGACAATTCCAAATTATAATATATGCTGCACATAAATTCTGAAAAACAGTGGTAGTAATTTCCAGACCTGTGTTAGTAACGAGACAAGGTGGTGTTTGGGACAGGGCAGAGATACCTATGGGGCTGCTGTATTGTGTGCTAGGGGCACGGCAGCTGTGGCAGGGTACAGGGGTGGCACTGAGCATATGTGCCCTGGACAGTCAGACAGAGCTGCTAGGACACAGTATTCCATGGTAGGCAAGCATGAACCCTGCCCTGGACGGCCAAGTGCCACCAGTCCCTGGAGCTTACACAGTCCCTGAAAGTGTAGTCAGGCATCAGCATGGCTCCCCATGGGTAACTGTTCAGCAGGGGAAAGTTGCGGTGCATGGTGGGTGTCCCCAGCCATTGACTGCACCTAGTACCCTGCAGCCAATGCCCAGCACTGCATGTTGAGGACTGTGTAAGCACAGGGACAGGTTAGGTGCCAGAGCTGGTGGCACCAAGGGTCTGGGACAGGGTCTGTGAGTGCCTAACATGGAGTACCCAGTCCTAGTGGCTCTGTACATCTGTCCAGGGCACACGTGCCCGGTGCCACCTCTGTACCCTGCCACAGCTGCCTTGCCCCTACCACTGACTATACAGTGTATGGTGGAATGTGGTTGTGTATGGAAAGCCATACACCGCAAAAAGTTGTTCTGCTGCAGTAGTGACTAAATTGTCATTGAGAAGATTAATGCAACTGTTTATTTCTGATAATATATACAGTATATATATATATATATATATATATATATATAGTGGGTAGTGTAAGGTATTGCTAATATCAATAACAATTATTTACAATATCAAGCATTGTGTGACTGGTTATTTACACTGAATTTTTTGTTGTCAGGTAGGGCCCCACAGTATGTGTTGCAGGGGGGCCCTTAAAGTCCTGGGCACTGCCCTGCTAGAGATGCAGTGAAGTTTTACTTCCTTAGCGAAGTATAGGTGAAGGTTCTGTGCGTTAATATCACTGGAAAGATAAAGCGGTAAAAAATATCATGGGCAGCTCATTGTATGCAAATAGGTCGCCCGGTGCAAAACATCACTGATGAAAACCCTGCATGTGCATGGTCGAGTCTTGAAAAAGCAACAATGCACAGGTCTTTATTATTTCCCCTCAGAGCCCAATTGCATTTGTGGATATTGTAACTGCAGCTCACTGTAACTGAGTCTGTCTTAGAGAACTAATTATTTACAGTATGTGTAAAACCAAATCCTACTAGCTGTGATGTCCTGTCCCATTTTGCACCTTCACTTTGTGGTATCGGTGTCCTTCCATGCCATATTATGCTGAGGTTGTGAAATGATAGATCTGTGCTGCCAGGGTCTGTACAGCAGATGCAGCAGTGTAGCAGCTTGCAACAGGGGGGTCAGGGAGCTGGACAGCACAGGGGAGGGCAGAGCAGTGATATTGGTGGTAAACTCTGTGAAGCACTGACAGCGGGGGTGCTGGGAGCAGGGCAAGAGGGTAACACAACATGGACCACTGTGATGGGGGGGCAGTGCAGAGGGAGTATCCCAGGAGACCACGGACAACCAGGTCACACCACCCCCAACCCCAATATAGGTCACTGGAATATGGAATGGGAGGCATTGGCAGGAACATGTACCCGAGGCCGCTCAGGGGTCTACCACCCCACTGAAGAACCAGACTACAAGTGGGTCCTTGAGGGTGACAAGGGGTCATGCATGGGATTCCCCCCATCCATCTCACCCGTTTGGAGGATACAGAGTTTAGTTATCTATTTCTTGTTTGGAGTTGTGCCACTTTTAATTTTGAGTTCATATTCCACTCCTGATTCCTTAGTTTACCTCTTTTTAATTTTGATTCAGTAGTTTCATTTCATTTCATTTCATTTTAATTTTTTATACTTGTAAGCAAGATGAGCAAATTGCCCATTTTCACAAGCGACAAGTTTGTTGTTGTTAATAGTTTTTTTTTTTTTGTGTGTGTGTAAAATGGAGAGGTGGGTTTGGTTCTTCTAGGGCATGCATATAAATTGCAGCACTGTGTTTAATGCTAGTGCTCAGCTCCCTGAAAGAGGAGGTAGTGGTGCCATGCAAGCACCCCACCAGTGGCACCTACAATTGCCCCCCCACCACCTGCCATGGCCCCGATGGATCAGCAGCAGCAGAAAGTCATCCAGGAGCCACCACAGCAGTCTCAGCAGCAGCAGGTTGCCCCTCCCAATTGTTCACCAGCAGCCCATAACATCTGGGCCTCCCCCACACCTGTGCCCAGTCCGCCCCACAGCTCTGTTGTGTGCAATTTCTTTACTTCGCTGCCCAGTGACCCTAGTATTGTAAAGTGCAAGATCTGCAGTGTGCTTGTGTGTCGTGGGCCCACGGGTACTCATCTGGGGACAGGTGGGCAGCACACACACCTCACAATCCACCACCCTGTAGAGTAGGAGACCAAACCTGCAGAACATGCAAAGAATGTGCCTGCTGGGCAACAGGTGGCAGCATGGCCTCCGTCTGCACTGGTGAGAAGCATAGAAGGGCCATGGAGCAAGTGGCTGCTCTAGAACCTGCACAGGATTCTGGAAACCCTGCAATAATGCATGTCACACAGTCTGATTTGGCTGTTATGTGGAGTGAGGTAGACCACCTTAACAACAGGTTGGAGAACCTTGAGCAGCAGTGGGAGTGTATGGAGGGTCAGCAACTGCAAATTATTTCCATGCTCCGATTGCTGCTGTCTCACCATAACTTGTAACATTAGAGTTTTTGTTTGTTGTATAATTTTCATTTTGTGTTCGTTTTTCTTTCTCATAATCTTGTTCCCCCCCAATTTGTTTTTTAAAAACACCCCCTAAAAACAGTTTCAGAAAATGACCTAAAAAATGCTGTCCTTCCCTTCCTTATATTCCTAGTTAATAATCTCTGTTTCCAAACAGGAATTTTTTTTTTGTAATAATGTTTTCTTCATGTTGTGTTGTTTATGTTAAAGCAGCAGTGCAATAATCTGTTAAAGATCAGGTGCACACTGTCAGGTACCCAGCTCCCTGCAAGCATATATGATAGATGACTTTGTCCAGTGTTGATTTTATTAGAAATGTACTATGCGGTCCCGTCTATTGAAGTAGGAACAGTCAGTACGGCTCTCAGTCCCCTATCCACAGCTTAATAATCCACAGCAATTGCAGTAGAATAAATATCCCAAACATTTATTTTACCAGCACACAGATAGAGGTGCCCCTCCCCTCACATAGCAATACAAATGTTGTTGCATGGTACCCACACTGTGTGAAGGCTGTGATGGTAAATAATGTTATGTGGAATTTATCCTACTGCAATGATTGTGGATCATGGAGCTATGGACAGTGACTGAGAGCATACTGACTGGTCTTCCTCTTCCATTCAAACAGCTATAGCACCCTGAATGTGTACCCTCAGAAAAACAGAGGCATTTCCTGAACCTCCTGACACACCACCATGCATGCAGGCACCCCCATGTTAATTTTGTCATTTTAGAAAATGAATGGTGAGTCCAAAAGAGAATACGACATGGCCTGATTTTGTAGTAGAGAAAGTGGTTCAAGCAATAAAAGCCCAGAAAAATAATAAAGCCCCAGGGACTGACAAGGTCGAGGCACAAATCTATCACTCTGACCCAGAATAGTGGGGCGAGAGACTGACTCCCATGTTTAATTATTTAGTGAAGGTGGAGAAACTGCCACTGAGCTGGGCCATGGGGGTTGTCATTCCAATACACAAAAAGGGCTGTTTGGATGACCCTAGTAACTACTGCCCAATTATGCATCTGTGCATCAGCTCAAAGATCTTTGCAAAACTTTTATTAACCAAGCTGGAACAATGGGTGGAGGAATATAATATCCTCTCCACTTTTTGATTTGGTTTTAGGCGACAAAGATCAACCCTGGACCCTTAGTCACCTGGTAAATAAATATGTAAAGGGAAATAAAAAAAGCTATATGTTGCTTTTATAGATATAAGAGCTGCTTTCAATAGTATTAACAGAAATTTTTTATGGGAAATGATGAAGGAAAAGAAGGTAAATGACAAATTATTAAACCTGATTAATCTACTGTGTATGGATACTATAATAACAATTAGATATAGAAAAGACAGTGCAAATACAGAATCGTTAGAAATTAAATATGGGGTCAGACAGGGCTGCATCCTGGCCCCACCCTTTTCAATATATATATTGAAAAAATAGTGGAGGATATACACTTGGTGGATACTTTTGCCCTAGGATTGGTGAACTCCCAATAAAAATTATGCTTTACACAGATGATGCGATTATACTTTCACAAACCCCACTGGATTTAAAGCATGCTATTAATTTGGTTATGAACACACTTATGACAATTGATCTAGAACTTAATATATATAAGATGAAGATTATTGTCTTTGAGAATGGGTACTCAACCCCCCAAAAAACATGGGTAGTAGGTAACCAAAAATTTGAAGACATTTACTCATTTTGCTATCTTGGTGTGTGGTTTATGAAAAAATTAACCTGGACATTACATGTCCAGAAGATGAAAGAAAAGCCTACTAATTTTCTAATGACTATACACTGATTTGGAAACACTCATGCCCAGAACTCATACATAGCTCAGCTAAAATGTTACGAGGCTAAGATCTCGTCTCAATTGTTATATGCTTCTGAAACCTGGGGTATTCTTGGAAATGGGCAGACTGGATGGGCCTTGTGGTCCTTATCTGCCATCAACTTCTATGTTTCTATGTTTCTATGAAATATGGGTGAACTAGAAAAAGTACAAAACAGGTATCTTAAAACCCTATTGGGGGTTTCTGGGTTTATTCATACTGCAATGATTTGGGCAGAAACAGGAATATTCTCTATGAAGGTAAGGGCACATAAAAGAGCAATTCATTTCTGGCATAGAATCTTAGTCTTATTATACCCAAATTATTGTTTAATCTGTTTATGGGAAGAGATTGTTGATAAGAGTAGAAATGAATATTATTGGTGTAGTAGGATGAATCTGCTCTTGAATAATATTTGTCTAAAGAAAGACTGTCAGTTAACTCCAGATAGAAATATACATAGATTCAGATCCTTGGCCATACAGAGACTGCTGGATGTAGCTGCATCCCAAGATCTTGCAGCTATACAGGAGTTTTGGGTCCTAATAATTTATAAAAAACAAAAAAGTCTGTGCTGAAAAATATCTCCTTTTCTGTGACAATGGGGTGCAAAAAAAAGCAATTTACAAGTTACAAATGTAGCAAATAGGGCTACTCACTCTGTACATGGACGGGGGAGGTGCCATGGTTGCTCCATGCCATTGTGACAAGAGCATAAAATGCGAACTGCCACATGTAATATTTGAATGCCCCCTGTTGAATATAGCAAGGAATAGATGGATTTCCTCATTTGTTGAGAGAATGGAGGGAGATAATCTGTGGCAAAAGACTATTGGTATCCTTAGTACATAACATGAACCTTTAATATAAGCACTTGCCAGATTTCAACAGCATGTGATGTACTATTTTTTTAAAAAAAGATGTATGTAATAGAGGGATATCAAGACCAAAAATTGATTTGTGTTACTGAGGTATGAGAGTAATGTGAATGCTTTGTTTCTGGAATTTATGTATTATCCAATAGGATTTATGATGTACTGTTGATTATTTTTAATTTCTTTGCACTGTCTGTAACATGGAGGAAGGAACATTGTTAATGTGTTTAAATATTTTTATATACATGTCTTAAATAAACTTGACTTAATTTGATTTGAGTGTGCACTCCATTGACCTGTATAGGCGTAATCTTTCTTTAGCTGTTAGTGCTATTTATAGCTGCAATTTAGAAAACTGAAAGCGATTGCTGTATTAAGAGTGGCTGTTACTCCACTCATGCGGTTGCTTTGATTTCTGTAAATTGCAACACTAAGTAGTATGAGGTGCTCTAGAAAAATCACGCCCATACATGTCAGTGGAGTGCATACTCTCAATTAATTTATTGATGCCCCCAAATTAAGATGGGGGTGCCTGCCTAGGGGTTGTGTCAGTTGGTTTCGGACACTGCTATGTTTTTCTGTGAGTACACATTTGGGGTGCTTTAACTTTGTTACTGGACCAGACCACATGGTATTATTAATACCCCTCAACACTGGAGCATGCCAGCTATCATATATGTTTGAGGGGTGCTGGGTAATAACCACCTGACAATGCGCACCTGCCCTTGAACAATTTTGATCTGTTCAGTTTTATTCTATTTTCAATTGTCCCTAATTTACTGACGTGTTTGTATGGTACCATTCTTTCCACAATTAATGCTCTTCTGCATTATAAAAAGGTCATTAATGAAAGTTCAAATGTGATGACTTGCCATTTGGCAAGAAGTGTCACCTGGTCATTCATTAATGCCCAGTTCGACCAACAGATGGCATGCTTATTGTAAAAAGGTTTTTATTTTTTGCCTTTTACAGTTAGCCAGACCATTTTATAAGTGCGATATAACCCACTGCAGTCCATGGGTGTATTGGAGCATTAATGTGCTTCCTAGCTGGTGTAAGTCACTCTGGCAAGCCTTCATGCCTTGCATTGCACTCAGGACATGCATTAATGCCCTGACACATCATGTTCTGTCGTGGGTTCTTTGAGCCGTGCTTACTCCCTTTCTTCAGATATGAAATAACAATAGTGCTCCTTTTAATCTTGTTTGGAACTGTTGTTTTAATCAGTACACCCAGATATTTTTGAACACCTACTGCTCTGTAATAGTGGTGTACTATGTCCTGCTGGATTGCATGGTACTTCATTTGAATCCCAACAGAAATGATTTGAAATGGTAGCTGTACAAAAACCAGTGTGAACACTGCGAGGATTGGTTGTAATGGAGCAGTTTCCGACCCCTTCCCTCTATATGTGGGTACTAGGCAAGGATGCCCTTTATCTCCTCTCCTCTTTAATCTATACTTGGAGCCTTTCATAAGAACACTGGTAGCCAATCAAGCAATAGAAGGTATTAGCATTAAAGATTAAACTATTAAGGTTACAGCATATGTGGATGACCTGTTGATTTATTTAACTAACCCGAGTACTTCTATACGAGCATTGCTGGAAGTTATTAAGCAGTTCGGGGAAATTGGCTAATTATAGACTAAATCTGGACAAATCGGTGGTATTTCCCCTCAATAATCTGGTTTTCAGGCACGAAGTGGCGGAACTAGGTCTGTCCTGGAAATCAAACTTTTTTAGGTATCTGGGCCTCAACATAGCTAGGGGGGATCTCAAGACTTTTCAATTGAATTTTGATTCGTTATTAAGGACTATTGCCTTGGATTTGGATAGATGGGTGAAACTCCCAATCTCCTTATGGGGGAGAGTGAATCTTGTTAAAATGAACATATTTCCCAGATTGTTTTACCCCCCTGAATATGTTGAATGTTGTGATACCATTTAAATGGTTTAAGAAGGTACACAATATGATTGCTAATTTTGTATGGGGTCAGAAGAAATCGTATGGCTTACTGAAATTGGTATTACCATGAGCTGGGGGACTTAGACTTCCTCATTTTGCCTTATATTTTTTGGGCAGCCCACGCCAGTAAATATATGAGATGGGTAAAGGGTTGTGATGGTTTGAATAACCATTCCTATATACCACTTTGGTTACGGATTGAATTAGCCTTGATCAAGGAAGCCGGCCTAAGGCCGAATGCCCTATTTTATATCAAACTTAAATGGTTGCCCCTGGGGTTGCTTAACTCCCCAATTGGTACAGCAGTGAGAAATCATACACAACTTGCGGCTTTTTGAGATATGATCATCTTAGAGACTGGGATCAGCCCATATGGGGGAACCCCCGTTTTGTTTTGGGAGGTAGGACATTGGATCACATATGGTTACCCTTACCCGAGGTATGTCTGGTGAGGGACCTGCTCTCGACGGAGGGTTTGGTTTTACCCTCGGATGTTATATTGGGTAAATTTGGGTTACCCAGCAGGGCTATTTTTGGGACCTACCAGCTTAGGCATCTTTTGATTGCACAATTGGGCAAGGGTATAGTGCAGAAACCGAGCCTGGAATTCTGGATGGCTTATCCCCTTAGTTGGGTTGAGACATGCGATATCTAAAATTTATCAGGTATTGCTAGGTTGGGCCTACTCCTCTGACCCTGTTCAGGGACTGTATTGAATTCAGTTTTTCCGAATGGAACTCAATTGGAAGGAGCTGTGGGTGAATTGCCATAAATTCCTATTGCAGGACAGATTGAGGCTCATGCAATTTAAAATTCTTCACAATATTTTTTATTCCCCATGGAAACTGGAGAAAATTAGGTTGACAAGGGATTCGAGGTGTTTTAGATGTCAGGGAGAGGAGGGAGACTTGGTGCACATTTTCTGGAAATGCGAAGGTAGCCCTGTTATGGGAGGATATCAAGAGGAGGGTCAACCCTCTGTTGGGTCTTGAAGACCTGTTCACGCCAGAGATATGCCTTTTGGGAGATGTTTCGAGCATTCCTGTTTTGAATAGGAGGTTTTACATGGCTCTGATTGCTGCCACGCTTAAGATGGTGGTAAATAGACACTGGAAAGACTCGGTGGTCTTAGGATATAAGGAGTGGTTGGAGGAGTTGTTAGCCTGTTTGAGGACTGAGAGGATGTCGGCTATCCTTCAGAACAAACTCTCCAGGTTTGACAAAATCTGGGGCCCTTTTTTCACTTGTTACTCTATTTGTGAGAATTGATGCTGTCACGAATGGAGTCACCCTATCTCCTCAGACTTGTGCCGGGAGGGTGGGGTGGGGTTGGGGAGCGGTTGGGAGGGGTGGGCAGATGGGGAGGGTTTGTTACAGGGCCATGGTCGTGGACTGAGTATCCACTGTTTATAAGGCTGATTGTATGGCTGTACGTAGCCTGTAACTTAAACTGAATAAAGTGTTAATGGCAAAAAAAAAACAAAAAAAAAAAACAGTGTGAATACTGATGAAAACCTGTCTCAAGCAAGATTAAAAGGAGCGCTGTTTATTATGTCATATGAGAAAAAACATGGTCCAGCAGACGTAAATTGTGGAAATAAGGGTGTCAAATAGACAAGTCATTAGATAATTTCTACCAGTCAAAAATTGCATAGAAAAGTACAGGTAAAAATTATCAACAGATTATTGCACTGCTGCGGTAGTTGTCATGTAATGTTAGTTTCTGAGTACTGTTGACTGTGTTCTGTTTTCTTAGCATACCCACAACAACCACAATCAAAATACCCTACCAACACTCAACACAATTACTGTACAATCCCCCAGAAAAAAAAATACTATGATATGTGAATGTAGCATGCTTATACTGCTATCTTGCTACATTACTCAGTGTGCAGTATTAGTGTCCTGACTCCCGATGAAGAATAATCACAAGAAAATGTTCTGAAAAGCCACAATTATTTCAGGGCATACTGATTAAAGCATGCACCAACAGCCACAAGTCTGCATAAGTGTACCCACTAAAATGACTGCTGTTAAACTGTCATGAAGAGGCCAGACACCAAGTGAAGAATAATCACATGAGAAAATGTGCTGGAAAGTCACAATTATTTTGGGACACACTGATTAAAGCATGCACCAACAGCCACAACTCTGGTGCCTGCTGCTGCTGTTGTTGTCCTTCTGTTTTCTGCTGCTGCCACTGACTGAACTGATGCACAGTGTGTTACCAAATGATGATAGCCACAGATGACCATAGAGCGAACCATAATCTGATGATGTGGAGGACCATTAGTCTGCTGCACTGACTGAAACATGCTGCCCTATGTGTGTGTGTGTGTGTGTGTTCATACCACCATTGGTAAGTTACTGTACATTAATGCTCAGTTTTTTTCAGAGACCCAGATATTTACACACACTCTCTCTCTCTCTCTCTTGCTCTTTCTCTCTCTCTCTCTCTCTCTCTCTCTCTCTATATATATATATATATAATTATTTCTTATTTTTTCTCTCACAGGTTGCTGCTGACTGGCTCTATGAAAACTGTCAAGACATGAAAGGTAAGTATTTCTTTTTTTGGAGGGAGGGTGGGGGCATCATTTGAAAACAAGTTTCAATAATGGTTTTGTCTTCTTTACAGGTTTTCTGTGTATCCTCCAGATTCATACAAGTTGCATATGTTCTGATTTGAAGAAAGCACCGATGGCAGCACACAGCGCCTAAATGTTACCTGCAAAAAAGTGAAGAAGAAATTATTCTGAGCTGATTGCACTAAGACATTCAATTCCAACTATGGCTGTTCCTGTCTGTTATATCCAGCTTAAAATATTAACCTATTAGTAAGCCACTACAAGACCAACTAACAAGTTTAGTGCATGTGACATGCACTGGCTCACTGTCTTAACTTAAGGTACATTACATGACATGTTGTCATGACCAGGATAAAACTTAGTACAACCATGGTGTGCTGAAGTAAGCCAGAGACAGATGTGCATGAAAAATATATTAACTGGTCTGTATGTCACCTCCATTGCATGCTTTATACAGGTTTGAAAAAATGAAAGACAAAAAAGAACAGATGAAATAAGACTGACACTTACGTGAAAATTATATCCTTTAGGTGGTTGTAGTACTACAGTACTCCTGTTGTGTTACACTGTAACTGGAACCTGTGAAAAAAAAAATCAGTTGCTGGTGTTTGGTGACAAAGGCATCTATAAAATGGTTAAGGAAGCATTCACATAACTAGTTCAAGGGAAAAACCATAGTAGGACAAAATAGCACATACTCATTGTAAACTATTGATAATACAAAACATGGTGGCTGTGGCTGGCTGCGGGTTCCTTCTTCTCATGGGCACAGGTATACATTCTCTGTCTCTCACTCTCATGTAGACGGGCGGCTGTGGCTGGCTGCAGGTTCGTTCATTATGCATGGGCACAGGTACACTTTCTCTGTCTCTCACTCTCATGCAGATGGGTGGCTGGATATGGTGTGTTACAGTCTTTCAGTGTCAGGAGGAGGATATCTGTCATTTAATCAGCAGGACTTAAGTGGCTACAACAACTGGACTGATGTGTTTATGAGGCCGACTGTTTGTTAATGACAGCACACATTCTGTTAAGTATCCTCAGAAAATCTACCAAGGGGAAGGTAAAATTTGATGATGGATCATTATTTGTGCATATCTGTCATATGGAATGAGAGTCAAGGACACTGTATTTATTTTATGAAAGACGTAAATTGTTAACATTACAGAATGTGACAGACTTTAAATCTGTTACACACTACCAGCTACATCCTCCTCATTCTGATCAAAGAGGAAGCTGCCCTCAAATTTGTCAAGGTCAGAATTGTGCCCACCAGGGAATACTTTTTCCATGACTGAATCATCAACCTCTATGGTAGACTCTTTGACACTGCCTGCAGGATGGTCTGCTTCACCCACATCATCATCACACCCATCATCTTGATGGGGTACAAACACAGATGTGGTAGTTTGACTTGGTATGTGACCCTCATTCATTTTTAGAAATGTCAGCATGCTGACATTTGTAGGTGAGAAGTTAGTATGATGGTGATACACTATTGCCCCTGAAGAACTGAACACCCTCTCCACACTTACACTAGAGGGTGGGCTGGTCATGTACTTCAGTGCTACTGAAGTCAGCTCTGGCCATTCATTCACCTTGCCGCTCCAGTACAGCAGAGGATTGTCAAGTACTGACAAATGCATGTTTTCTGCAAAAGAGGTGTCAACCATTCTCTGTGCTGCACACCATCCTGATGATGAATCATCCACCTGTTCACAGGATTCATCGAGGTCACAGATTCCTACTTGAGACAAGGCACCCCAAAGTGGGTTAATGGCAACCTGTTTTTCTGACACCTCCCCTTAGCCCCGATGCCACCTTACTGGATGTGCTTACTCCACAGGGCTCTTCAGCCTTGTTATGCTGCAGTTTGCAGAACTTTGCGCATGACTTCTGCGCCCCATGAACCAATCGTCCCAGCTGTCCAGTAAGATCAGGCCCTCCCACCAGTAAGGATGCAATGCCACATTTTTATCGTGGGTCCAGCATTGTTGCTATTCCAGATTCTGCACTTTGCTGAATAGTGGTGATGTGACGATTGCGTTCAAATATTGTAAGCATGTGTTTAAGTAATGCACTGCTTGACCTATCTCTGGACACATCAAGGCTAAGCTGCAGATTCAACAAAGTCTGTCTCAGCACCTGCAGCAGTAGAATGGCTTGACTAATGGATGCAGTGTCACCACTCACTGCCTGTGTGACATGTTCAAATGGCCTCAAAATTGATACCACTGAGTTCATGAGGCACCACTGTTCAGTTGTCATAGGCATCGAGGCCCCTGAACTGTCATGGCTAGTGTGCATTACCAGATATTTCAAGATGGCTTTGTGCTGTTCATACAACTGCTCTGCTATGTAAAGTGTTGAGTTCCAACATGTGACAACTTCCAGCTTGAGGCAGTGCTGAGGGAGGCTGTTTTGAATCTACAGCTGCCTAAGCTGGTCACAGGCCTTTCCAGAGTGTGCAAAGTATATACAGTTGTGGCATGCAACTGTCAGTATTTGCTTAATGTCAAGGTGCTGCTGAAACTCCTTTACCACAAGATTTAAACAGTGGGTCATGCAGGGAACCGTCACAAAGCCACCATTGTTGATACATTTAACAATGTTTGATCCATTGTCACTAGCTATAAAGCCAGCTTTGAGGGACAGGGGTTCAGACACTCCTCAGTTTCAGTCAGTAGCAAGTCTAGTATGTTTTCACCTGTGTGGGACCCTGCAACACTGTGCATTTTAAGCATCGCATGCTGTCTAATTCCCTGAAGGTTGCTACCACGACAGTCTGCCTTATTATACTGCTTTCCAATCCTGCCAGCACAGACAACCCTTGGTATCTGCACCCAATGTGCAGTAATACACAAATAGGAACTACCTGCTGTTTTGCCACTTGTCCACATATCCATACTTCAGTGAATGTATGGTGAGAAGGAATGTTGAAAGGCATGGCTTACAGACTCTGTTACAGTCCGGTACAACTCAGGGACAGCACGGGTGGAAAAGTACATCCTGGATTGGACTTTCCATTTGGGACAGATGCGTGCCACAAAATTCCCGGAATCTGGAATTCTCCACAAAAGAGAAGGGCAAAAGGTCAATTGCCACCATTTCCGTAACAGCAGCATTCAGTTCAAGTGACACCACATAATTTGGTGGGTATTTCATGTTCCAGGCAAAAAGTGGGCTGCGTTGTGCATGTGGCATGCCAAATGGCTCTGCTCTGTGAACTGCCATGGATGGGGTGCTTTTGCTGTGTGATAATGAGGGGTGCACAGGTGACAAGTCAAAAAATGATGTTCTTTTCCCTGTTTTAAGCACAGAGGTTGATGATGGACTAGAAATACTGCATAGACACCACCACTGCTACTCTGACCACAACTTGACAATTTTCAAAATCATCCTCCTCCTCCTCCTCACGCCTGTAGTAATCCTCAGGTGTTATTTCACCACTGCTACAGACATGGCTGCTTGGGTTACTGACAGTTAAGGAAGGGGCTACCATGCTCAATAAGGTGGATGAGGGTGAACACTGCACCATGGCATTAGCTCCCCTCTGGTGCTGAGTCCACAGTACCATGTACCTGCTCTTCAGATGTGTATGCTGGCCCCCAGTGCCCAGATGGCTACCCTTTTTACCATGCCTCACATGTGTTTGGCAAAGCTAGCAGATTGCCACTGTTTCATCACTTGCATCTTGTATGAAAAAATCCCAAACAAAGGATTTTGATGCCCTACATTTCACATGTTCCTGATGCTGCATACTGGACTCCAGTTTTTTAGACACTGAAATAGGGGGTGTACTGCATGTTTTCTGTTGTTGGGCACACTTGGACTCTACCTGACCATCACAATCTATGACTATTGCTAGGTTGTCATCATCAACAGACACAGCTACATCACAACTTTGAGGAGGGGGAGGGGGATTTACTAACAGACTGTTTACACACAGCCACCTTTACTTTCTTTTCCTCTGGTTCCCAATTGGGGTTGCTGAAATCATCAACATAATCATCATCTGCATCCACGATTTCAGCTTGGCTGCTGTCCTGTGGAGAACATGTTCCAACCACAGCCTCATTATGATCATCCACTATTTTTTCTTCAACATTTGACTCGTTGGATGGCCCAGGCATAACCTCAACAGCACTAGAAGCATGGGATTATGAGTCATCGTCAGGATTAGAGTCATATTCAACTACTGTGGGGATAGGGACGGGGAGTGTGACATCAACTACACTCTGTCTCATGTCTTTAGACTCCACAATATTTTGGCAACCTGATAACTTGTCACAGGTTGAACTTGGGGCAATATTCATGCCATCAGCAACGTCACTGCCACCACCAGCAGGGACAACAGCATCTTCAACCATCATTGAAGCAACTGATTGCATTGTGAAAAACATAGTTGAAGAAATCGCTTTGCTGCCATCAACTATGCCCTTATGCTGCATACTACCATTTCCATAGCCACTCTTGCCACTGGCAGCAGTGCCATGGCCAGAAACATCTTTGCACGCACATCTCTTTGCAGGCATTTTTTTGGATTACACAGAAAATTAAGAACAAATTTAAATTTCTGAATTTTGGGGTGGATTGGAAGCCAAAAAAACAACAACAGTGGCTTACAGATGGAGACTTGGGCCCTAAACAGATGCAAACACACAGACAGATGGAGATTGCACACTCAAGAGATGCAGCCAGACTGGCACAACAGCACCTTAATCAGTGGTCACACAAATCCAAAACTGGAAAAATAATACCATTTGGGGGGGGACAACTGCGATATCAGTCCACTAAATAGATAGAACAAAACAATACAAAATACCACAGATGGATAAGAGAGTCAGAGTGCTGTGATTATGGTGTGGCACAATAAAATGTGTCTGACTTCATGGCACGCACACAAGTACACACACACTATAGGTAATGAGTAGAAAATTTAACAGTTCAGTACGCTATAGTCAAATCTTTTAAACCAACTGAAAAAATGCACTGCACCACAGCAAACAGCGAAAAAGTTTCAAAACTTACTACATGTATTACTGTGTGTACATGATCACACAAATACTAACACACTAGCTACCCAACAACGGTTAGAAAGACTGCCTTTCTCACTGTGAATCTCCCTTCCCCACAGATACACCCCTTCCCTGAAGCACACTTCTACAGTGTCTGTCAGTACAGAGACTGAATGTACTAAATTAACATTCAGTATGCACACACAATCTATAAACCCTCGGTGATATACAGTGGTGTCAGCCAGGATGAAATGCAGTTATGCAGCATTTTGCAGCACTCTGCATAATGCTGCAGAAGACCTACTGAATAAAGCAATGTGATCTCAATGGCAATTAGTCCCCTTTGTCATTCAGGAAAATGTGACACTGCCAGGATAAAGTGAATGCCACAGTTTTCTGTATGACAAAGGAGACTAATTGCCATTGAAATTACATTGCTTTATTCAGCAATCTGCTGCAGCATACTGCAGGGTGCATTTAAAGTGCGTTTCATCCTGAGGGACGCCACTGAAAAATCACAAGGGTTTCCTACAATCCATGTACTAAATTTTGACGCACGATTTTGTCCCAAAAATGATTTTTAAAAGCTTTTGTTGATTGTTTAATTCTCAGAGCTCTGAGAGCAAACTGTCTACAGCTTTCGACTACACACACTATGCTGAACTGAGGCTGTGCAACACAATCTAGAGCCCAACTGACCTGCCATCCCATGAATCACTGCAAAATTCACCTTAAAGAGCAATAAAAAGGCAAAGTTAACACCAAGTCCATTGAAATCAATGGAACTTGGCATTAAAATTAAAGGTGAAGCAATTAAAAAGGTGGAGTTAACACAAAGTCCATTGAAATCAATGGAACTTTACATCAAAATTAAAAGGCAAAGTTATTTGCTTTGCATTGCAGAGTATTACATGACTTTTGCATTATACGTGAAATACTCTGTATAGTGAAGTTTAGGAACTTCACCCACAACTACCCAGAACTGATCTCTGAGGCATGCTACTCATCACCTGCTTCGTTCCTGAAATAACTCTATTTATTTCTGCCCTCTGGGTCCTGTCCCTAAGCCAGTTTCCCATCCATTCCGCCAATTTGCCACCAACCCCTATGTTTCTCAGTTTCTTCACCAGCAATTGTGGGGCACCCAGTAAACAGCTTTATTAAAGTTCAAGTGCAAGCCAGGGTCCTACCTTTGTCAATAGCCTATGAAACCCCATTAAATAATTCATTGAGGTTTGTCTGATGAGATCTGCCCCTCACAAAACCATATTTTCTTAGGTCTTGGAGCTCCTGTGCCCCTAAAAGGTCTACCAGCCATTCTGTTACTTGGGTTCCAGTAGCTTTCTCAGAATGGCTGTCAGGCTTCCCATCTTATAGTCCGCTGGGTCAATCCATCACTGCTTTCGTACAGGGGGATGTCATCTGCTAATTTAATGTTCCCTGGGACTGCTTCCATATGCAGGGAACAGTTGAATAGGTCTGCCAGTGGCTCTACCAGAGCTCAAACCAACTCTTTTATCATCCTAGGGATCTGTCCATCCAGTCTGGGGTACCCGTTTGCTTTTAAAGATGGCCTGACACCTTTTGGAGAACTATGAAAAATGTAAGATTTAGACATTGTTCAGTTTATGTTTCATGTATTTTTTCTGTAACTCCTTACCCTTTCTTTATTACTGCAAACAGTTGTATTGAAATATGATCACTGCCCCCTAAAGTTTATCTGATTTGGCTGTGTCTCTACACCCAACATCATAATCTCTCATTTATGTTGTCACAGTTATCACCATAGCAGCAGATATTGAGGTCACAAATGAGAAGCAGCCAGAGCAGATAGGAAACAGATCCTGTTTCCATACAACTGTCATTAATATTAAAGAAATAAGCGTGACAGTTGCAGAAAAAAATATATAAAAAACAGGTGATTTGTGTCAAAATATTGCACTTTTTAAAGCTGCCCCAACAGCGCCAGGGTCTGTTTGACCCAAATAGCCCCTTGGGCACACTTTCCTCCAAAATGATTCCCTTCATCTATGTTTGTTCTTCCTTGGCCTGAATGTCACAGTCAGAGAGAGTGCCACTTTTTTTCCAAGTAAAAGTATTCATTGAGGATTTTGACTTTTTGTTTGTCCTCTTTCACCCAGGATTCCCCTTGTGTTAGTCTCTCTGTACCATTTTACCCTTTCTTCTGCTTTCATGTATAAGCTGAAATAGTTGAAAAATGCCTGATCATTCCCCTTTACCCCTTTTGCTATCCTGAGTTCCGTAGTCATCTTTGCCTTTCATACCATATTGCTCATCTCCTGGTAAAAACCAGATACTTATTCCTACTGGTCCCAGACTGGGAAGTTTTGTAGTCTCGGAGTGCAACCTTCTTTGCTGTAACTTCTTCCTTTAACTTTAAGAACCAAGTCAGTCTTTTTCACTTCTTGTGTTTCACAACATACTTGAGGCAACCCTTTGCTACATCCATTATTCTATTTCTAATGGATTCCCATTTTCACCACCCCCTCTATCTGCTGATACCTGACCAGACTGGCCCCAAGTTCTTCCTCCATCTTCCTGAGATCCACTTTCAGAAATCCAGTACCATTGCTCTACTGGTCTGCCTATCTACCCCCAGTGTTAGGTCAGTCCCTACTGTGAAATGATCTCTCGTGCCAAGAGGATCTTCTACTAGTAGTTTCCTCACACATGCACAATTTGTCAAGACTAGGTCCATTATACTCCCCTCTCTAGCCTTACACGTTGGGTCAGGAAGCAGTCATGGAGGAAATTCACAACTGCCTGGCTCTTGGTGCTCCATGCTACAGGGATGTTACAATTGACATCAGGAAAGTTAACATCCCACCAGTACTAGTCTCCATAGCATCCTTCATAATTTCTGCTTCAGTTTCTCTTCTACCTTTTCAGTTTGGGTGGGGGTCTATAGATCACTGCCATATGGATCACTTTCCCTTTCACATGTGACAGTTGCACCCATACTGGTTTTGCATCCTTGGTTTTCCAATCCTCTCTAGCCCAGATGCTTTCTTTAACATATAAGGCAACCCTTTGTCCTTGTTACTATCCCTTCTGAGCAAGACATAGCCTGGGATAGTGAGGTACCATTTTGCCATTTGATGTGGTCCAAGTGACTGCCACAATATTTTGTCTTACTTCCCCACTAAGGTTTGAAGATGGTTCATCTTGTTTCCAACATCTCTGGCATTCAGGCTTGTAACCCTCCAGGACTCAGCATTTCCCTCTTCCACTGCTGATGTCTACTTCTCCCATTTCTGTTTACATCCATCTCTTTGACCCCTGTGCCTTCCAGTCTTCCCCTGTGCCCCCCTCGTCCCATTGTTCAGTGCCCTGTTTGGGCCATTACCTTTCCAACCTATCTCTCTTTCCTCCTCTCCCCTGGGGAGTACCTGCCAGGTCACATATTTGTAGAGCAGCCACTAGGTCATCCTTATCTTGCCTTGAGGAGGCAGTATAGTGTGGTGGTTAAGGGCATTGAGCTGCTAACCTGGAGACCTGGGTATGAATCCTGTCATACCCCACTTGCATACTGTGTGACCCTGAGCAAGTCACTTAACTTCCTTGTGCTCCCAAGTTGCATCTGGAAAAAAATATTTATTTAGTTTAGCTTCAGCTTAGTGTGCCTTTCCTGGTTAAACAATTTCCCCCTCCCTTCCCCTTGTCCCAAGCCCCCCCCCCGCCCATCTCCCCAACAGGTTTAAATGATGCTTAATGTACACATCACGTTTTTTCCCCCAAGGCTCTTGCCCCTTCCCTGTCTGGGGGAAGAAAATCCATCTTAAATAGTTTGTTGTCTCCCCTGAAGTTCACCCACTCTGAGTAGTTAATTTAGTCTTCCATGCACCAGCCTTTTAACCGCTCATTAAATACAGTGATTATGAATTTCCTTCCCTCACCTTTCCCATGATCTGTGAGTAACTCAGAAAAGATCACTGACCTCACCGGGTTCCTGAGCTTCCCCTTTGTTCCTGAAAGCTACCCTTTGCCTCTCCCATGTTCTACCCAGCCAGGTCATTCATCCTTACCCAACAAGGAACTTTTTCAGTCTTTAGTACTGTATACTAACAATTACATTTAACCATATTTTGAATACCAGGGGGTCGTTATCCTTTCATTTTATTACTATACCTTTATATGCGTTATTAATGCCTTGGCAAATCAAATTACTGAGGTAGGAACAATTTGTGATTCTGATGTCAAGATCTCTAACAAAGTTAAAGGCTCAGTTCTTGATCAACTTTATGCCCATATCTGATTTTAAGGTTTGCAATATGTGTTCCCACAAATTAGAGATATGGGCATGAGTAGATCAAATTTTCTAGTACACCTTGGGCATTTAAACAGCTGGGGCAACAGGTTGGGATGCCTGGATTAATTTTCTTAAGATTTGCTAGGGTACAGTAGTTTTATTGCTGGGTATTGTAATGAATTTATAGCAGTTTAGGTTTAATTGCTGTTCAGGGAATTGTGTGTTATTCCACTGATCCCTGATGAAGGAGTGATATCCAGTTCCCATTTTCCCTAAGAACAGATTTAACTAGGAATCCATATATGAGACAGTCAGTGTCAGTGGCTCAGCAGGTAGCACACTTGCCTCTGAGGTTGGGAGATCAGAGGGTTGTCAGAGAGCTGTGGGTTCGATTCCCACACCTAGCACTTGGGTTGTCAGAGAACTGCGGTTTCATTTCCCACACCTGGCACTTGGGTTAATATCCCAACACTGACACTGTAGTACAGCACGAGGTGTGTGCTGCACTTCTGAGGTGTTGCATTTTGGATGAGACATTAAACCGAGGTCCCATCTGCCTGTTCTGGTGGTGGTTCAGGTGGAAGCTAAAGATCCCATGACACTTATTGAAAAGAGTAGGGGAATTTTTTAATCAAATGTCAAGAAAATCATAATACATAACAAAAAATAACCCAAAGCAAAACTGTAAAGCAAAATAAGTATTAATGCAAACATTCCCTTCTGAAAAAATTAAAACATATTCTAAACAATAATATAAAAGATAAACCCTTATACCAAAGAAAAATACATATTAATTCAAATAACTCATACAAGTCCCCCCTCCCTCACCCCTAAGAGTAGGAGGAAGTTATTATTCAAACTTCAAAAAAATCATAATACTTTACAAGACTAACTGAAAGCAAAACCTGAAAGCAAATTAAGTATTAATTCATACTTCCCCTTCTGGAAATATTAAAACATATTCAAAATAGTAATAGAAAACAAAAAAGGCCTTATACTAAAACAAATTATGTAGTAATATATATCACCCATACAAATCCCCCCTCACCCAACCCTTAAAAGTAGGGGAATGTTGCAATTATAACTTCAAAAAGGAATAACACAAAACATGTTACAAATCACATGATAAACAGGTGAAAAAAACATCAATAACAAAGAGGGTTGCCCCCATTAGAGGGGCAGGCCCCATTGCCCACAGGACCCAAACCAGGGAGTGTGGGTAGCCAGAGGCAAAGAAGGAAAGAAGAAAGGAAAGGGAAGGAGAAGGGGGAGGGGCTTAGTGAGGTCATGAAGTGGAGGGACTATGACATCAGGGATGGAGTGAGGTGGGAAGCAGTGATTGGTGGGGAAAAAGAGAGAGAGGGGTGAGCTACAGGGATATTTAAGGGCCTGCACAGGCCTAGGGAGCTCACAATCTTGCTTCTAGAGTATTTTCCTTGATGAAGCACATCAATTTGGCAATTTTGAGTTCTAGTTTGAATAATTGTGCCATTGGGTTGTTTTATTGTAGACATTCTGAGTTAAATCTGCTGGGGGGTGTTAAGGAATAATTACTGGCTTAAAGTAGCTTAATAAGTTCCATGGAGTGACCAAGAGGATGTTTTGAGCGAAATAAGTGAGTATTGCTGTGGTGGGAAACTCAGGTAAGTCTCAAAGTTGCATTACAAGTAAGAGAGCAAGTCACGAATCTTAATTAAAAGAAAGAGAGAAAAAGCCGCTGACTTTTTCATGTGGTAGATGTTTTTGTTTTGGCCCAGGGTGCTACGGCAATGGGATAGAGGCCCCAAAGGATTGTTTGGCAGCAAGCGCCCTTGTAGTGCGGGGGTGCGAGTTTTGTATTTCTGCAGTAAAAGGAAGGAGGCTGTGAGGAGCTGTGGTTCTGTGTCTCATGATTTCATAGACAGGGATGTTTTGGGCAGTAGACGTAGGCAGAGGGGGCTGTGGGGGCCAACGGCCCAGTGTGAGTTATGTACAGCATTGATGGGCATGGCGCACATAGTACTGCAAGCTGCTGCTGCAAAGGCATCCTGTTTTGAGGGATTTTTGGGGCTAAGATGCCTGAGCCACCTTGACTGGCAGTTTGGAGAAGGTTTAAGGGGGGAGTTTTTTGTGTCTTGGAAACGGCTTAAAAGACTAAGCAGAGCACATGATGGGGAATAAGGCAGCAGGAAGCTGAGTCTGTGGAGCGGGCCGCATGGAGTTGGCAGGTGATGTCAGTGCCACATGACCTCTGCCATTCTGAAAGCTCTGCAACAAGGGGGAAGAGGAAAAGTGTTTGTTGCACAGGAAAGCAGCAGTAGATCAGGGCAGAGACCCTATCAGAAAAGGGGGGGGGGGGTTCACTGCTTTTGGCAGTGTTTCAGCATTTTTTGTTGGGAAGTTGGCCATGAAGTAGGCTGATTTGGGATTGGTGGGTGTCATCAGCCCCACATGGCATCCACAATTTTTGGAGCCCTGTATCGGGGGGATAAGAGGATCAATGGTTGTGAGTAGGGCAACAGCAATAGAGAAGGGCAGAGGTGCCCATTGGGGGGGGGATCCCTGCATGTTGGCAACATTTTTTGGTGGTTATGGAATGGGGCCCAGAGCAGCCCATGGGAGGGTTTTGGACAGTGGAAGACAGTGCCATGTGGCCCTCTGTCAGGCAGAAACACCGCATCAGGACCAGTGGCCTCAAACAGGCAGATGAGCTGGCTTATAGTTTACCAGGTACAAGTGGCAAGAGACAGGAGGATATACAAAATATACATATATATATATATATATATATATACATACACACAGTATAAATAATAACAAACAGGAAAGTAAAACACCGGTGGCAAGGGATAGTAGGTGGCATAATTTAACAAGGGGTTGCCCCTCTCAATCAAATGCACATTTGGGCTGGCAAAAGGAAAGGGTTGCCTCGCATTTTCACATTTGCTACTGGTAAGGCATTATGGCCCCTTACCCCCCCCCCAGGAGGGCATTTGTACATCAGGTTCATTACCAGAGGGCGGCGAGGCCCTCATGTTTAAGATAAGTGAGGGAAGCATGTAGAGGAGTGGGAGAACTGGGCATATTACATAACTAGCGATGGTTGCTGAAGGGGAGCAGGCGACTTGGGGGGAGGACCACTCGGCATGCTGGGACAGGTTATCAAGGGTGTGGATATTAAAGATATGTGTTATGTATTCCCAGGTAATGCAAGCATATGTGGCACCTAGGAAGAATAAGCCCAGTAAAAAAGAATGCTATCAGAGTGATGGAGCTAGTGTCACAGGCGAACCTGCTTTTGTAGAGTGTGGACCAATCCAATACTAGCAAGGGCAGGAAGCGGAAGGGGGGGTAAACAGCTGGGAGGGGAGAAGGCTAAGAGGTTACCTGGGATGCTGATAGTGCCCACTCCACCGGAGCCTAGACCTGAACCGAGCTGTCCTGTACTTCCCACTGTCTCGGCGTCTGCCCCGGCATCAGCCCCTGTCCCTCTGCTTGCTTCATTGCCTGAGCCTACGGGGCCACCAGCACTAGTTCCTCCTGCACAGGTGGAGCTGGAAAACCTCACAGCTGGACAAGTCAGCACCCAGCCAGCCATGAAGGTGAGTCCCAACCCACAGCCGGGACCACCAGAAGGTAATAAGGGTTTCACAATGGACAGCAGTGTGAAAGAATATGTGGAGCAAATGCTAAAAATGATGGGGGACAATGGGGTGGAGCAGTTTGAGAAAGCCCTGGAAGAAATAAAAAACAAAGAAAAAAGAGAGAACAAGGGCGATGAGGGCATGTCAGTAAGTGACAACAGGAAAAGGGCCGAGATTGGGAGGCCAGGGGTAGGGATAGGGACCATGTTCCTCTAGATAGAGAAGAGAAAATCTGGAAAGGGGAATTTGTGGACATTTTTGCCCTCGCCATTGTAGACAATTTGGACAAATATGAAAAGAAGGATAGCTTCAAAAAGAAAGATATGGCTGCGGCTGTGGTCCTTTTAGGTAAAGGTGAGGCGGAAAAGTCAATGAAGGGGAAGACATATGACGATTGGTCTACCGGGTTTACATATTTTATGGTGATAGTGATAGAGGAAAAAGCCAGAATTGGCCATCCCCCTGTTGATTACTCATTAATCATAAAGAACACATGCAAATGGTAGTTTTTAGTAGGCTGAAGTATGATGAGAAGCTCAGAAAATGAATGGCACATTTTGGGGATGTAAAATGGGATGCCCAGCAGATCAACCTGTGGCTAGAGATCTACACGGGGGGGCACCAACACTGAGGGCGAGAGAGAGAGAGAAAATGGGGTGCCGTGACAAAATGTTGTTGGGCATACAACTGAGCATTTTGCTCCTGGCCGAACTGCTGATTTCGGCATTCCTGCTCAAAATGCAGGGGCAACCACCCGGCCTCAAAGTGCAGGTACAACTGGGACAAAGGCCAAGTTAGTCAGGAAGGATCCTATAATCAGCTCTTTCATGGTCAGCAAACAGGGTTTTGGGGACAACAGTGGTAGAGGGAGAACCAGGGTAGAGGAATGGGGGGGGGGAGAGGTCAGACATTGTATGGTAGACAACAGGATAATTGATGGGGGAAGGGAGGACAGGCCGGTTTGCCCTGCCCGCACTCCCATAAGAGTGGAGGTGTTGGGGGAGTGGTTAAGGTTCTACCTGGATAGAGGGAAGACAGACACATTGCTGAGAGGTTTCCAGGAGGGTTTCAGGCTGCACTTTAATGGGCTATGCAAGGAGACAAAGGCAAAAAATGTAAGATCAACCAAAGGGAGGAAACAGTTACTGGAGCACAAAATTGGGAAGGAGATAGCAGTGGGAAGAGTGGAGGGCCCTTTTGGGCAACCACCTTTCCCAAAACTAAGGATCTCACCTCTTGGATGGGTTCCAAAGAAGTAGCCAGCGGAGTTCAGAGTGATACACCATCTGTCTTAGCCAGAAGGAGATTCGGTCAATGATCACATCAGGGAATAAGATAGCTGGGTGATATACGCGACCTTAGAGGAAGCAGTCTGTTTGGTTAGGGCAACAGAGGACCTGGCTAGCAAAAACCAACATTAAGGAGGCCTTCCAGTTGCTGATGGTCCAGCTGGAGGACTGAGACCTCTTGGGGTTTCGAGTGGGAAGGGGCATATTATTTGACAAGGCCATACCCATGGGCTGTTCCATCACTTGTACGACATTCAAAATGTTCAGCATGTGGTTACAGTGATATTCCAAGAGAAGTATGGGCATGAGGCAGTGGTTCATTACTTCGATGACTTTCTGTTAATAGGGCAGGGGCAAGAACAGACAGAGGGGATGTTACAGGATTTTGAGACCATGTGCCAGGAGATAGGAGTGCCTTTGGCCCCAGATAAGACAGAGAGGCCTAGCAGGTGCATTGAGTTCCTAGGCATTGAAATAGACATGGTTGAGGGCCTCTTTTGGCTGCCTATGGGCAAGGTGAACAAACTAAAGGGACTGCTGTACACGGTTAAGGGCCGCCGAAGGATGCAGCTCCAGGAAGTTCAGCAGCTTATGGGGCATTTAAATTTGTCTTGCAAAGCAATAGCACTGGGCCACATATTTACATGGCATTTGGCAAGGGCTACGCAAGGGGAGAGTAGGCCGCACCACTAGGTGGACTTTAACAAGGAGATTAAGGAAGATTTGGGAGTATGGGACATATTTCTGCACAGATACAATGGCAGGACCTTTTATCTAGATGAATAGGTATTTAACACCGACCTTCAGCCATATATGGATATGGTGGGGAGCATTGGTATGGGAGGGTACTTTAAAAGGAAACAGTTCACTGAAGCTTGGCACAAGGAGTGGGCACAAGCCAGACTGATGAAGGATATCACTTTTTTGGAAATATTCCTGATTTGGGTTGCCATGGAGGTCTTGGTGGAGATGCTGAGGAACCAGAAAGTCACTTTCCAGAGTGATAATAGGGCAGTGGTGGACATGTTGAATAACAGGGGGGCTCTGTCCTCTAGGGTCATGCAAGTCCTCTGACAATTAGTTCTTAGGGGGTTAATGCTAAATCTATCATTTAGGGCTAGACATATAGATAGCATGGACAACGTGATAGCTGACTGCCTCTCCTGCCTGCAGATGGACAGGTTCCATGCCATCGTACCAGGAGCAGAGCCAAATCAGATGCCAGTTTTGGATTACATCTGGAAGATTGGATTGGAGCTGAACATTTTTTTTCAGAGCTTCTGGTCCCCCAGGACCCTGAAAGCCTACGAAACCTCATGGAGGTCCTTCCAAAGTTTCCAAGCACAGAATGGCAGCCAGGTAAGTGAGGTTGTGACGGGGGGGCAGGTTGCACAATTTATAGTGGCAGGGTGTAAGAACCAGCTGGTCCACGCAACCATGGAGTGCACTTAGTGGCGATTAGCCAAGTGTGCATCTTGAAAGGGTGATAAGACCCCACAAAATCGAACCTCATAAAACGCATGATGCAGGGTTGGCTACGGGAGACTGGGAGGGCTAAGGACAAGAGGAGACCAGTGACAGATGAGCTGCTGGGGAGATTAGTAGGAGCCCTACACCAAGTTTGCAGCTATCATAGGGGTGCAGTGCTTTTTAGGGCAGTTTTCACCACCATATATAATTGGGTCTTTTGGGTCATTTAGGTGGTAGAGCATGGCAGGACGGAGCCTGCGATGGGAGGAAGTTATGTGGTCTGGGGAGGGGGTGTCGATTTTGGTACAGAGGTCCAAAACCAACCAGTTTGGGAAAGGGGTGAGGGTGGAACTGCAGTGCTGCAGGCAAGTATCCATCTACCCGGTGGCAGCCCTGCACACATACGTGGCTGGGCACCCTCGGGAAGGGAGTCCTTTTACTATTTGTACACAGGAACAGGATCCCAGTGAAAGGGCCACAGATAGTGGCCATGTTGAAAAAAGGTATGCTGTTCTTAGGAGAGGATCCAACGGGGTACTCCTCTCACTCATGTAGGATCAGTACAGCCTCGGTGATGGCGACCTTGGGGAGCACACCAGGGGACATCAAGAAAAAGGGGAGGTGGGTTTCTGATTGTTACAAAAGATGTATTCATACCACATTGCCTAAATAATGTTATCTCTAGTTCTGTCCCTTTAGCAGCTTGAATAGGGCCCCAAGAAGGGGCTGATAGGGGGAAGGGATGGGGGGAGAATGATGGTTTTTAACTGTTAATTTGTGTTATGGTACCCAGGAGAAAGGACACGGAGGCTGGAAGCCTGGATATGCAGCCATTCCTTCATACACTGGGTGGAGAAATGAGTAGCCAAGAGGCCCAGGGGGAGGCAGCTATCTCAGGATCTCGGTGACATCAAATTGACCTGGAAGGGAAAAAGAGGCATGAAGTGGACACAGCTGATACCAACACTCAGGGAGGTAATGAGGGAACACAGCCACCCAGACTTAATTATGATTCACTTGGGTGGCAACGACCTGGGGTCCAGGCCATGGCTGGACATATTTTATCACATCAAAAGCGATGTTGAACAGATTAAAGCCTGGTGGCCAGAGGTGATTCTGGTGTGGTCAGACATTATTCCATGAAGATTGTGGAGACATGTGGACAGCCATAAAGCCCTAGAGAGGGCAAGGAAATGGATGTATTACAGGATAGGCAGGCTGTTTGATAGAGTATGGGGGGTGTGTGGTGGTGCACAGAGGGATAGTGGAAGACAGTGACAAATACTACATAGGGAATGAGGTAAACCTCTCCAGTTTAGGTCTGGCGCATTTTAATGAGGAGATCGCCAACATGCTAGGGCCCTGGGTGGATCAGAGGTTGACAAGAGCAGGTCCTGTCCCCCTCTCCAACTAATTTGATGGGGGGGGAGAGTCCACCATTCTTCAAGGTAGGAGTTGGACTAGTGGAAAAATGGGGGTAGGGGAAAGGGGAGAGAAGTGGGCAGGGGGGGACAAAGAAATTAACAGTTAAAAGAAAAAGGTGAAAGAACTTCAACAGAAAGTAGGGGGTCAGAGCGTACGCTAATACCACCATGGAATGAAAGAGGATGACAGAAGACAGCCTCCCATCATATACATCTGGGGTGGAGAAGAGGACGGAGAATAGAAGAAAGTGATATGACAAAGATGTAACAGAATGTATAAAACTATTATTGTGAAAGGAGTATAGTATAATGTAGAGATGTAATGGAAGAAGTTTGTAAATATGTGGAACAAAGAAATATGCAAATGTATGTAATAAAAATGAAGAGAGCATTTAAATAAATTAACTGCCAAGTTGAGCACCCACACATACTTGTCCATGTATTTCTTGGTGGGGTTTCTGGGGGACAAAGGAAAGAAAAGCCATGAAACAGGAAATCAATCAAAAAACATTAGAAATCATGCAATATTCAATCCATACTGTAGAATATAAAAAAAAAAAATTCATAGTAAATCAAAACATTTCGTTTCTATCATACAACCATCTCTGTATCCCATCCCCCCTTCAGAGGGAAAGAGTCGGGGGGGAAAAACAAATCAACATAAAAGCATGGAAAAAGGGAAACAAAGCTTTCACAGAGCAAATAAATCTTACAGCATGCGATCCCAGAAGTCCTGTTCCTTGACAGAGATATCCAAACAGAAGCAAAAGGGAGCAAAACGGGAAAACAATTAAGTAATACATCAGATGAACCTACCACCAACCCTTCCAGCCTTTGTTCTGCTAACCCCCCCCCCCCCAGCAGAATAGAAGGCTGATCTGGATACCAGAACTATGAAGTATCATACTAAGGAATGCTCAGAGAACACTAGTATCACAGCAGACATACTCATCATAACAACCGATCACAGTTGCTCCACCAAGTCCTTGACCTGTGTAATGGGACAGTAGTGAGTTCTTGCCCTTTGAAACTTTGTAAAGCAGTATTAATAGACTAAAACAACTGATCTGGAGGCACAAAGGTATTCTGTAAGGTTAACTTACACCTATTAATCCAGATATAGTATTTAAAAAACAACAAACAAATCCACGTTACCCTTATTGTAGGAGCCTCAGAAAGGTTGCAAACAACCTAAAAACAAGATTTCAGCATCCAAATTCCCAAATGGGGACCCTTCCCATCGTAGTCTTAATATATTCCTAAAGGACTTAGTGTATAGGCAGGAGAAATGCAAATGCTCCATAGTTTCAAAAGTATGAACAACTAATCTTGGGCGACTTAAACACCAACTGGCTCAGCCCATCTTCTGACAATATGAAGAATGAGCTTGCAGCCCTTGACCTGTCGCAAATGGTCACCCAGCCTACAAGGCTTAACAAAGTAACAGGAACTAGTTCCCTTCTGGATGTAGTCCTCTCCAACCGGCCACATAAAATAGGATTGGTGCAAGTCCTTGCGGACTCACTCAGTGACCACTCCCCTATCATCTGCTCTTGGTCATCCCCCACGCTCAGCCCGGGGTACTGCAGGACCCCGCGACGCCGTTTTCTCCCCAGAGGCCTTGTCAACCTCAAATGTCACCTCACCCAAATCAACTGGACCCAGTGGCTCATGCACCTGACATCAACTCTGCCCTAACTTACCTTACCACAGCTTTCAACCATGCCTGTGATCAGTTTTCCCCTTCCGCATTCCCAAGTTAAAAACAGTCAGCTGCCTGGATAACCCCTGCATTGATCCAACAACTAAAAAAAGAGATAACCTTTGGCACATAGCTAATGACTCCGTAGATTGGCGATAGGCAAGCCTACAGGGCAGCCCGCAACCAATGCACGTGGACCATCAAGCTGGACAAAGCTAAATACTACCAGGCTGCGTTGACATCATCTTCCTGGGGCTCGTCCCAGAGCCTTCTGGGACAACATAAAGAACTGAATGGTAAAGCCCGCTCCCCCCATCCCAGATTGTCATAAATGGGACTGTCTCAACTGACCTAACGCCAGATCACTGACTGCCTTAATAAGACCTTCACAGGTTTAAGCGCTGTCCTTCCTGCCCACTTTTTTGACCCGGTTTCCACATCCACTCATACTCCCACCTCCAGACCACAATTCTACTTCCAAATGATCACACCACATGATGCCAAACCTTTCTTATTAAGATCCCTTGCCTCTCAGAACCCAAGTAGTGACCCTCTTGACTCCAAAATACTCCGCCTCACCCTAGATGTCATGCTTACCCCCCTCACGCTTATCATAAATAAATCCTTAAGCCTAGGCCAATTCCCGGAGGCCTGGAAGCATGCTGAAATAACCCCCATCCACAAGTCTGGGGACCGTATCGCCTAACAACTACAGGCCCATCTCCATCCTCCCCCCATTATCCAAAGCCTTAGAAAAAATAATAAACTCTCAGCTCACGGAATACCTTTCTAAATACAACCTTCTATGTCCAGAGCAACATGGGTTTCATCCTGGCCATAGCACATCCACTGCCCTCCTGGAATTCTCCCATCACATACACTCCGCACTAGACAATGGCCAGCTCACAGGGGCGGTTTTCATAGACCTTTCCAAGGCTTTTGACACAGTGAGCCACCCCCTGCTATTACACTCCCTGAGCAATCTGGGCCTCTCATCCAACCCCTGAAGTGGTTCACAAGCTATCTTCACAACAGGACCCAAAGAGTCAAGCTAAATGGAACCTTCTCCTCCAACCTACCCGTGCTCTCTGGTCCCGCAAGGCTCGATCCTGGACCGACCCTTTTCAGCCTATTCCTGAACACCCTCCCTAGTTCCTGTTCCAGCAAAATACTACTATATGCAGACGACGCTGTAATTCTAGCTACTCACCCTGACCCTCTCCCTCTCCAAGTCTCATTACAAAGTGCCTTCCTTCAAACCGAAAAATGGTTCAATGACCATCGTCTAGTCCTTAATCTAAAGAAAACTAAGTCCATGCTATTCTCACATCGGCAAAACAGCGCCAAGGACTTTCTCTCCACATCACCACCAGCACGCCCCTCCCAATTGAACTTGTAACATCCTATAAGTACCTGGGCATCACCTTTGACTCCGGCCTTACGCTCCATGCCCACCTCAAAGCCCTGTCATCTGCCATGAACTCCAGGATTGGGCTTCTACCGCCACAAAGACTGCCTCCTGAACCCGCCCTAAAACTAGCTATCGCTCATCGGTGTTATCACTGGCTGACTACGGGCTCCCAATCTATGCTGCTGCTGACACCACTGCCTTATCTAAAGTCCAGACTGCTATTGATAAAGCCTGTAGGCTCCTTACCGGTGCCCACAGCAGAACCCACACCTGTCTGCTATACTCCACCACAAATATACTCACTCTTGAGGAAAGACTAAAATATCAAACCTGCCTGCTGGCCAAAAAGTCCATGTCAGGCCTTTGCCCCCCTGGGGTCTCTGGACCCTTGCAGTTGGCTACCAGGCCCCTGCCCACCCGCAAGTCCTCCACTGCTACTTCGTTGTTCCCAGGGCCAGGACCTCTGCTGCCAAAGGTCTTTCCATCACTTGGCCCCGCTTTGGTTCAACTCCTTCCTGAATCTATCTCCAAAATTCCGGGATTGGCCGCCTAAAACTACCTCCGTAGCATATTATTGACAGCCGCTGCTGTAACTGCCTATAACCACCTAACCGTCCCTACCACTACATAATTTGTCTGAGACTAGCTGTTAGATATGCTATGTATCTATTACCTTGTTACAATGTGTGCCCTTACACATGTTTGTACCTGTATAGTGCTGCCTGTAATTTCAAGTGTATGTACTTTCACCCAATGTTCACCCTGTCTCAAACTCACTTAATTGTTGTCTCCCCCCCCTTACGACGAGGTACCTTTGTAAACGAGTCCATGACTCAAAGGTTGTAAAACTGATTTCTCCAATAAATAAATAAAATAAATAAATAAAAATATTGGGACAGGACTCTACTCTTGGACAGAAATGTTCCAACTGATCTTTGTGTTTCAAGTTGGATTTCACATTCAGTTTACCATAGGAACACAGCCAAAGGACATCTCACATGTGTTTTGGTGTACGAGATGAACTCAACATAGTCCAATAGCAGACAGCTCATGTAATTGTCTCTCACTAAAAAAACTGGGATAAGAGAAGACCATACACTGTAGCTCCCTTCTTGTTGATTTGAGCAAAGTCTGCTTCATAATTGCCCAAACTTTCAATTTACCCAGTACACCACTGAAAATCATAAGGGAGACTAACCAATAACTGTTGTTTAGGTGTGTCCTTATCCAGTCCCCAATTTTCCAACCACGGTTGGACCTGATCCAAACATCAAATGGCGCAAGGTTTATCCATCATTTGTAACAGGGGTTTAAAATTAGCATAAAGAAACATACAAAAGAAAAAAAAGGATTGGGTGAACCATGCCGATACCTCCCCTCTTGATAGGGAGATACAGGATGCCTCTTTTTACTGGGTTCAGCCTACTATCTCAAATGCACTGATAGAAAATACTATAAATGGTCATCTCCAACTGTCTTGGGGGCAGAAAAAACACACTCAAATGTAAAAACATACTTAATAAAAAGGTTTTAACCATATAAACCCTTTTTTGTTTTGACATTCTCCAAGCATTCCATTTACCAATCTTACCCTTTGTTTCCTGAACCAGATTATCCCAATTATAATACCCCATATCACCTGGGCCAAAATATACCCCAAGGATATTACATGGATTTTGGGACAGAAGGATCCCCATAATTTCTTGAACAGATCCAGCATATTTTCCAACTAACAAAACCTTACTCTTTGTATAATTGATTTGTGTCCCTGTGCAACAGGAGAAGTCTGTCAATATCTGTGCAGCCTTATCACAAGATGCCACATCTGCCAGTGTTAAGCATAAATCGTCTTCATATGCTACGGCCTTAATTTCAGTATCCGCTGCAGAAACTGAAAACCCCCGAATAGCCTCTGCTCCATACAATCTCCTAAGTAAAGCATCCAACAAAATAACATAAAGAGTCAGGCTCAGAGGGCACCCCTGTTGCACTCCCCTTTCCACCCAACAGGGATGTCCAACCCACCCATTAACATAAGGTGCCACCACTGCTGCCTTATAGCAAGCTTGCACAGCTTGGATCCACAAAGCCAGAAATCCCATTTTCTCCAAACATTTCCATAAATAAAAATGGGACACTCTATCGAAAGCCTTTGTCTGACTGAGACTAACTAGGTACCCCTTCAGTTCTTCGGAATCCCCACTGGTCATTAATTCCCTTAGAACAAGTAACCCATCAGATATCCTCCTGCCTGGCATACTGCAAAATTGAGCTGGATGTATCACATCTTGCAGAACCTTAGTCAACCTATTATGCAGCAATTTTGTAAAAAATGTTACTATCAGAATTTAACAAGGTGATAGGTCATCAATTGGATAGACTCATCCTATCTCCTCCTTTATAAACAAGAGTACCAGACCCATATTCATACTGTCTGCCAAGCAGTGCTGTAAGAAACAATAATTAAATACTTTAAGTAATTCATCCTTTAAGAAAGGCAAGAAAGCCTGATATATTTCATTGGGTAAGCCATCACACCCTGGGGCCTTCCCTGGATGTAAAGCTTTAATTACCTTGCATGGTTCCTCCTCCTTAAATTGACCGATAAGCTCCTGTTTTAGGAAGTCTGGCAACTGTGCAATGTCTGCCTTATCCAACCAACGGGAAATTATCTCCTGCTCTTTCATATCTTTCTGAAACAATTGTCGTATAAAACTATCCACTTTAGAACAAATCTCACAACTGTCCCTCAGAATTTCACCACTAGATCTAGTAAGCTGAGAAATATCCTTTTTCCTCCTCTATGTGTTACAACTATCAAAAGGATTTGTGTGGGATTGCCTCCCATGTGTACCAAATTGTTGCTCAATTTCAAATGTTTTCATGCTATCATACTGTACCCAAACCATAGCCTCCTTTACCTCCCTAAGCTGAGGTAGCACCAAAGAATCCCCAGTATTAAGTCTAGATTGAAGTAAGTAAACAAGTCCCGTAGCTTTCTGTATTTATCTTTATTAATTCTCCCATTTATCTGCTCCATTTCCTGAAAATAGGTTCGTATGTCTAGCTTACTATCTTCCCACCATTGGATTTTATTGTCATATAACAAATAAACAGATTTACATGCTGCCAATACATGCTGAAAACCTTCCTGAATCTGTGGAATATCCAATAAGGACAAGCTGAGTTTCCAATAACCAGGACCTTTACTCCTGGCTGCCATATTGGCTATAGCTATGGACAGTAATCCATGATCAAAAGTAGCCACTAAGGTAACTTTAGCCATCTGGACTTTCGAAGTTGGAGTTAAAAAAACAGTAATCAATAAGGGAAAAAGATAGTCCCCTAAAATAAGTATGCGGGGCATGCCATCTAGCAACACTAAAACATCGACCAACTAGGTATGATCTAAAACACGGTTCAGGAAAGTCATATCACAATTTACTTTAGAAATATCGACCATGCGAGACACTTTAATAAATGGGTCAGAAAAACAGATCCCTTCCCCACAACATATTTCGGTACCCATCGACCAATAACTAGGTCCCTATAACAAACTTTTTGAAGTCACCTGTATCTCTTCTAGAGAATGCAGTCTCGTATCTTGAAAAAAATCACATCATAAGAAGGACTGGCAAATAAACCAAAGGTAGCAAGATGTTTCTTCTCATACTTAATACTGTTTGTATCTAAACTAGCCACCACCAAATTATATACCACAGACGCAGAAGCAGCAGTATTCAGGTTGGTAAAGTTCTATTACTTTTATGTAACCCCATTCAAACCCACAAAGTATGTTGCTTTTTCTTTTTCTTATTATATTTCCTGGGAAGCTCTATACATTGCTCAGGGTCTGACAGAACATCCCTTTGGGAAGAGGGCAAGGAGGCAACATCTGAGTCTTCCTCTACTTCAGAGGCAGCTCCTGAAGGACTGTGAATTTTATTCCCTAAAGGAAGAGTGTCCATGGATTCATCCCCGGAAGTCATGGACTGATGTTGTTTACCTTTAATGGAAATGATCTGGAAATCTGCCAGACCCAGCACTGAAACAAAACCCTGATCTCCAGGAGGGGTACTAGGAGGGGGTGGGGGTGGGGGTGGAGGCATCTCAGTACCAGGCTGAGTGGAAGCAGCAGACCGCTCTGTAGCAGAGATAACCTTGGATCCACCAGAGGGAAATCTCAGGGAGCTAAACTGTCTCTGAGGAAGCGGGGGACAAGAAAAAGTTCTGCCCCTTGAAAAATCCCGAGCAGCTCCGGCAGCTTTAAAAACATATAAATCCTGTATCCCATAATCTGCATCTTCAGTATTATGAGAAGCAGATGGACAATCATTGAAAGTATGCCCTACGGTATCACATAGGGAATATTTTAGGGTATTAGTGCAGTGATATCCTGCATGCCCCAATTCACTGCACTGAAAGCATTTAATGGCATCACAATTCATACCAATATGTCAATCAAAATCACATTTGCAACAGTGTCTCAGCTGACCTGGGTAAGAAATAAACACCTAGTCCCTGCTGATATAAAAACAATTTAGGAGATGTATCAGATCTTTCTCTCCCATGTGCAGCTTTATCCAGATTCTCCACACCCCATTCCAAAAACCTTCATCATCCAGGATCGGCTCCGGCGTCCCCTGGATCTCACAACATTTTTCCAACCAAAAAGAATGTCCTGGATGTTAATCCCTTCATTCCAGAACAACACAGTGATAAAATGAAAGGATTGTTTAGTTAAAGGGATCACCTGGAATGGTACCCACAGGGGGTTCGTTTTCATAATCAAATGTTTAGTCCAGAACTTTTCCAGAAGGGAAAGTGTACGAAAACTGAGATCAAAGGAATGCTCTCCAGGAGTGTGAATAAGGGCATATACATCAGAAGGCATAAATCCCAATGACTGCTTAATGAGCATTCTGGCCACATAGTTCCTATCTGGGGGCTCCTTCAACCCCCGATATTGAACGCATACAGCATTTTGCCTCTTCACCAGTTCCACTGGCTTTTTAAAGAGGCTGGCATAAGTTGGAGCAGGTGCCGGCTCTGCTGTAAGCTCTGGCAGCTCCAATACTCCTGCAATCAACCCCTGCTCCTGATCCCCTTCTCCTGTAACAGGTAACAATCCCTCAGCAGTAGGAATATCCTCCCAAGCCTCTGAAGTAGTGGCCACCTCATTGTGGACATCCCCAGGCTGGGCATCATAAAAAACATCCAGAGTAGAGCCCAAAGGTGAAAAAGAAATCGTACCTGTATCATCTACTCTGTCACCCAGCACACTGCTTTCTCCACACTCTGGACAGGCTTTAAGTCTGCTGCCATAGGCAACTGTTGCAGTGGCTGTGCTGGACCCGGAAGAGGAAACTTCGGATCCACCACCCGTGTCCCCATTGAGCCCTCCATCCAACTGGCCTACTGAAGGGCCCATTCTAGAGACCAACTACTATCCTCAGTCATTCGATCACCTGCCTGAACACCAGCTCCATCTATACCGCCAGTGTCCTTTGGATCCTGCTGCAGGCCAAAAACAAAATCCTTGGTGCATCTGGGTGTATAGGAGCTCACCGAAGCTGTGGGCCATTTTTTCTGAGATTTTTCCACTTCCAAAAAAGTGGATGCTTCCATGAATTCTTTTTCAGCCTGAGCCAACTGCTGATGCACCAGGTAACTTTTTTTAAAGCCTACTGTAAAGACAGCTTAGCATCCACAAACTCCATCTTTGGTGTATTCACCTCACTCTCCACCACTGGCACCTCGGTAGAGTTATCCATATCCATCACGATTGTATCTGAAACAGCACCAGTCTCTTGGTGCTGCATAGGTCCATTCTCTCCAACTGCCGAACCAGCAGCATTTTTCTCCATGATCAGGCAGCATCCCCCTACCAACTAGTAGGGAAATTTCCTTGGTGTCCTGGCCAAATTTCCCCTATTCACTAAAATACCACCAACAGCTTAATTTGGTTCAAGGTCAGTCAGCATTCATCTGTGTGGGGGGTAACTGGGGAGGAGTAGCTGCAGAAAGTGGGGTGCTAGCTCCACACTCGAGCAGACTTGATAGACCATGTGGCTTGTTTCTGCTGGCAAGTAGTAAGTAAGTAAGTAGGAGAGATTTGCATGGGTTTATTACCATTCTCTTGTACTGTCTTTTCAATCAGTGATGTCTCTGGCTGTGATAGGGAGCCCTAAATCTTTACAGTGAACTGCACATATTTAAAATAATGCTTGTGAGTGATATTATTTTTATGCTGAAGTGGCTCAATTGAGTAAAACATGACGTCTCATTGCGTTGTCTTATTTTCTATAGACCTAGTGCTGTCCTGCTTTTAAAATCTTGATCTGATATGGAAGCAGGAAGTGAAGACTGCATTAAAGTGGACTAAAAAAATACATTTTTTGTCCCTTTTAATATAGTAATGAGTTCTTGACCACACTGCACAAGATGTAGAGGGGTAAATAAGGGTCAAAAGTTCCTCTCTCCCTATTTATGAATACAGAACTTGTTTAATTGCAGGATATGGATGTGTCAACTATTCAGATTTGCTTGATGTCCTGAAATTATCTTTGGTTTTAAACCAGTTCTGGAACTGGTCTATTTAAATGGAAAAAAAAATACTAATAAACATTTGGTATGGGAAGCCCCATCTGAGTTATGGCAGATGTAGTTAAAAACATAGCAATTTTTTTTCTTATGTCATATGAATTTTGAAGTTTTTTTAAATCTTTTAAAATAGTGGTGGTGAGCATCTGTGGCAAGGGTTTGGAATAAGAAGTGAAAAATAGATACAATATTCATTTCTATAACATTTATTCTTCCAGGCAGATTCAGGAGGAGTGAAGTCCTTTTGGATAATAGAAATAGATAATTATATTGAAAAAGAGCTTTAAGAAATTTAGTTAGGATTACCCCTGAATATTTCATTTACTCTGCTATGTGGCAACAGCTGGCTGGAAGTGGAGAGGAGTAGATGAGTTAGGTAGTCTCATCATCTCAGTTGTAGTCCAATTAATCATCCAGCACATCCTTGTACGGATCTGAACTGATTTGTCAAGGCTAATATTTCTGTTAAGGAGAAATTGGGTCCAGCTGGATAAAGCAGGATATTATCTTTGCATATAATCTAATTCTGTGTACCTGGGTGCATCTAGGGATGTCCTTTGTATGGGATTGCTCTTGATCACTATAGCCAAAGGTTAGTTTGGCAAGGCAAATATACGTGGAAACAATAGACAGCCTTGGCAAGCCCCCCAAGACAAAACAGAAAGTTAGGGACAAATTGTTGGTCCTGATTTTAGATGTAGGTAAAACAGAGAGTAGCTTAACCCAATTTCTAAAGTTTGGGCCCAGTCCAGCTATCTTAAAAATACCATGGGCATGATCCCATTGCACTCTATCAAATGCCTTTTTGGCATCAATAGCAAAGAGGAGGGCATGTTCTGAAGTAATACTTTTGATGTAATGAATTGTGCAGTACATCTTATAGTGTCCTCCTGCTTTCTCCATTTAATGAAATCATTCTGATATAATGGGATCAAGTTATGTAGATGGTATGTTTTTGATAACATTTTCATATGTGAGTTGAGTAGCGATATGGTCTGTATGAGGTACATTCACATGGATCTTTGTCTTTTTTGTTAAACAGTACAATATTTGCATTGTAAAAAGAATCAGAGAGTTTATAGTCACAGATCTGAGATTTAAACAGAATTACCAGATAGGGAATGAATCTCTGAGCACTCAAACAACACCATGCCATGGGTTACTGAGGGAGGGAGCAAGCCAAGGAAACTGATGACTGGAGCACAAGACAGACTGCACTCACTGCACTAAAAAATGAGAAATTAAATACAAGTAAGTTCACTGAAACAAAGAGTTTTATTTAAGAGCCCAGGTGAGACAAAACCTTGGCTCTTCACATCTAAAGTATGACATAAATGAAACTCTCTGTATTGGTGAGCTTAGTTGTATTTAATTTCTCATTTTTTAGTGCAGTGAGTGTGGCCTGTCTTATGCTCCAGGGGAATTAATTCCTGCTGAAGGGATTTAAGAAAGGCTACGGAAAACCCATCTGGGCCAGGGGCTGTACCAATGGAGGTCAATTATAGCTGTGCCAGCCTGTCTGCTTTTAAGTCTAATCTAACTTTTACAGTGGAACCCCATGCACATGCCTATACAATATGACCCTTTTGACCTAGGCCCATGACTTGATTATACTTGGGCCACAGACTGCACTGCGGCCCTCTTTAGTGTTGCTTTCCTGACATCAGAATTTGCTAGCCCTTGTTTTTGTTATGTATTATATTTATTTATAGTATTTATTTATTTTATTGTATGCACTGCATCCTCCGAATGCTGGAGCTCAACTGTACAGTTGTCTGCTGCTGTCCTCATTGGAACCCCTTACAGATTCTCTACTGGAGGGCCTCTGCCTCCCTTTTCTCCAATATATCTATTTTGTGAGTTGTCATCTTTCTACTGTTTTAGTAACAGTAATTTTCAGTTTGCTTAAATGTCATTTTAAGTGCAGGCTATGGAGACGATTTGGAGGGCTAAAGTGCTTGATATTGCAATGAAGGTAACATCTGCGGTCTTGGGAAGCTGCATGAGTTGCCAGAGGGATAAGAGACCAGTTATAGGTGGCCTCATTTGTGTTTTGTGAAAAGAACCTTAGATTAAGAAACCCAAAGATTTTAAGACGATGCCCAAGAGTTCTTTCTCTGGTCTCTTCAGTTTTTCTGGTGTGATGAATTCATGTTAAATATAATTCCAATGATGCTATGCATGCATGCACATGATAATCCAGGTGACTGCATTTTTCAGCTTGGTCTCTGCTAATGCCTAAAATTGTTTCTTTTCTTAGAAGCACAAAAACATAGACATTGATGGCAGATAAGGACCGCAAGGCCCATCTAGTCTGCCCATTTCCTTTTCTACCTCATGAATGTGCCATTGGCCTTTGCTCTGTCAATAGCTTATCAGTTCATACTCATCTGTATTGCTCCCTTATGTCTATTCCATGCCTTTTTGAAGCCCAGCACTGTATTCATAGCCACCACTTCCTGAGGTAGGCTGTTCCATGCATCCACCACCTTTCTGTGAAAAAGAACTTCCTCACATTACCCCTTAATCTGCTTCCTTCTAATCTCATTCTGTGTCCTCTTGTCCTGCTATTTTTTCTTATATTGAAACATGTTAGACTCTTTCACCTTGTTAATGCCCTTACAGTGTTTGAATGTTTCAATCATATCACCTCTCTCCCTCCTTTGCTCTAGGGTATACATATTGAGCTTTGTTAATCTGTCATCATATGTTTTCTGATGCAGTCCCTGTGCCATTTTTGGTTGCCCTTCTCTGGACTGCCTCAGTTTGGTTAATGTCCTTGTGAAGGTGTGGCCTCCAGTACTGCATGCAGTACTCCAAATGGGGCCTAACCAGCGTCTTGTAAAGAGATATTATTACCTCCCTCATACAACTTGTGATACCCCTACTAATATACCCCAACATCCCCCTAGGCTTACCTACTGCTTTAGTGGTCTGCTTGGATGATTTCAGGTCATCTGTGATGATGATGCCCAAGTCACTTTCTTCCTTTGTGACTGCCAGCAACTTCCCTCCCAACCTATAGGTGGCTTCAGGGTTTCTCTTCCCTATGTGCATGATCTTGCACTTCTTTGTGTTAAACCCCAGTTGCCACTCTTCTGACCATTTTGTCAGTTTATCTAGATCTTTTCTCATTCTGCCTCCCCATCTGGATCATCTACTCTGTTGCAGATCTTGGTGTCATCTGCAAACAGACAAACCTTACCCTCCAGTCCATCTGTAATGTCACTGATGAAGATATTGAAGAGGACTGGCCCCAGGACTGATCCCTGAGATACCCCACTTGTGACTTGTATCTCTTCTGACTGTATACCGTTTACTACCACTCTCTGTTTTTGCCCGTCAACCAGTTTGCCACCCAGTTTATTTTATTTATTTATTTAAATCTAGGATTACAAATACCTTTGATTCAAGGCTCTTTTACAAAGGTTCCACGTCAGTTTGAGGACAGTATAACAAACTACAACAATGCATGGTAATACATCAAGGCACAGAATTATAGGCAGGATAAACAGGTTACAACAGGTTTACAATCAGTTACCAGAGAAAAATACATACATTTTGGAGAAGACAGGCCAAGGGCAATTGAGGGTGTACAACAGCATTACAAGACATGGGTAGGACACAGGGAGGTAAGAGCTGCCAGAGGCAATGTCACAGCACATAGAGAAGCACAGGGAGTGGGGTTAGGAGGAGATGGTGGGGGGAGGGGCAGGAGGAAGAGAAGCAGAGGGGAGGAAAGAGACAAGGGGAGAAAAAGGGGATAAAGTGCTAGATGAGGGCTGAGGCAGTACTGAAAAGAGTAGCTAGGAGGCTGGCTTGATGAGGCAGTTGTCACAGGTACTGGAGGCAGAGAGAGAGAGAGAGAGAGAGAGAGAGAGAGAGAGAGGTGGAGCCTTGATTTGAAGGGGCCAAGCTTGGGAATAGTGGCTATCTCACTGTTGGGGCTATTCAACCAGTTTGGGGCCCTGTAGGCAAATGAACGCTGACCCATTGATGTTCGGCAGTGAGGAATCAGCAGGAGTTGAGAATCAGAGCCAGGGATTACTACTTGGGCTGAGGAGGGCTTGGACACCAGGGGGAGCAAGGCCCAAGTTTATTTTCTTTGCCATAATGCAGGTTTGGTATTTCAGACGATGTGATAGTTGTAGCTTGTCAGTTTGGGCGTAGCGGTCACAGGTGTGGGTAAGACGATGGGCTCCAGTTATAAGATGACAGGCTTTGTTTAATGAGGTGGAAATACGTCTGAGGGCTGTTGAAGTGGCAAAGCCATATATTATGAGGCCATATTCAATGATAGAGACTACAGAGCTTTGGACAGCGACCCTTAGGGCTACAGGGGTAAGGTGTGCTCTATGCCTGTAGAGGAATCCAAGCCGCATGTTAGCCGCCTTGGCTATTCTGTCAATGTGGGCCCCATAGGACAGGTTATTGTCAAGAGAGATCCCAAGATATTTAAACAAATGCATCTCTGCAAGGGCCACTCCAAGGCTGTTTGTGATGGTCAGTGGGTGCTGTCGGTTCTTGTGGGAGTTACTGAAGAGCATAGCTTTCTTGCTTTCTTTTTTTTATAGTTAAGGATGAGTCTGTGTTTGCTGAACCAGTTCCCTATGGAAGTGAAACCAAGCTGGAGTTTGTTCTGTAGGGACAGTGGATCCTTATGGGTGGTGTGAATTACAGCATCATCAGCGTAGAGTATGATTTTTTCCAAGCACGATTGGGGGAGGTTATTCAGAAACAGACTGAAAAGAAGGGGACCCAGTATGGAACCCTGAGGTATTCCAGAGTGGACTGGTTGTGCATCGGAGAGGACACCTGCAATTGTCACTCTCTGCGATCTGTTCTCCAGGAAACTTTTAAACCAAGCTGTGGAGTTTGGCAAGAGCTCTGCATTTAAGAGCTGTTCCAGAAGCACATGGTGGTGAATGGTATTGAAGGCCTTAGTTAGATCTATAAAGACCAACCTGGCTAGGTGACCATTATCCAGAGAGCTGTGGATGGCTCCAGTGAATTCCAAGAGGGCTGATGTGGTGCTGTGTCCTTTTCTGAAACCATGTTGCTATGAGCATGGGATATTGTGTTTGTCCAGGTAATCTGTGAGCTGGTCAGCAACTAGGCATTCGATGGCCTTGAATACTGGAGGCAATATGGAAATTGGTCAGTAGTTTCCAGGGTTGGTCCGATCTCCCGTTTTATGGACTGGGGTGACAGTGGCGGATTTCCATCTGTCTGGGAATTGGCTGAGGCTGAGGGAGAGGTTGAAGATCTTAGTTAGTGGGCTAATCACCTCATCAAGGGTGAAGGACAGCAGTTTTAGATCAAGTGTGTCCACACTATTTCTTTTTTTTTGCATTTGCTTTAGCAATGTATTTGTGGGCTTCATGCATCTTGACTGCTTTGAAGTAGAATGGAGGATGTATAGGGGAGGGTGGAGTGATAGTAGGTTGATCAGGGGAGTAAGATTCATTGAAGAAGTTGGGGGGAGAACATTACTGAGGTCTGTAAAAGCAGTGTTGAAAGTATTGGCAATAGTTGCAGAGTCGAGGGTAATAGTCCCATCCATGACTAGCATAGTTGGGGAGGTTTTTGGTTGTTTTCCGGTTACTTCTTTAATATTATTCCAGAATGCTCTCCCATTACCCCATGTATTGGTGAGCGTTTCCTTGTAGTAGGTACTTTTGTGAAGCTGGATTAATTGTGTACGGGCATTACGGGCATGTTTGTAGTTGTGAATGTTGGTTTGCATGCCGGATGCCTGAGCCAGAAGCCAGAGGCTGTCCTTTGATTTTAGTTACGCAATTAGGTCGGAGGTGAGCCAAGGATTGCAGAGGGCTTTGACTTTATGCTTTTTGAAGGGGGCGTAGGAGTCACAGGCTGCATTGAAGGTGGTGATGAAGAAATCCAGGTCTAAGTTAACATCTGTTGCATTGAAAATAGGAGACCACTCCTGCTGCCTGAGGAGGGATTTGAGGAGTTTCAGCTTCCCTCTGGGAAGGATTCTGCTGGTGGAGACTGATGGTGGGGGTTTGTAGAATTTATTAGACCATTCACAGGTAACAGGGGAATGGTTGCTAAGAGAATCAGGGAGGATAGAGATATTGGTGATATGGGTGGGGTGGCTGGTTAGGACCCAGTCTAGGAGGGAGCTAGTTCCTGTTGTGTTGGGTTGGGGAGGCGACAAGTTGTGTGAGGTTTACAGGGGTGAGGGCATCCTTGAGGCCCCCAGCATCAGGGGCAAGCCAGTTTATGTTAAAGTCACCAAGCATGATTGACTCAGAATCAGGGGGTTGTGTATGGGCAAAGTCCAGGATGGCATTGAGGCATTTTACGTACTCTTTTGGTGAGATGTACACAGTGGCAACTGTGAGGACTTTGCCGTGGGCTCCTAGGATGATATGCATGGGAAGGATCTGTGCACTTGTGTTCCAGAGAAGAGTGTTTGGGGGATGGCCCGTGAGAATCTCTCTGAGGTAGATGGCACATACCAATCCTCTTTTTGCCTTCTGATCTAGCCAGTTGACCAACTTCTGACCCACCCTGAGCCTACCCAGCTTATTAATCAATCTTCTATGTGGAACAGTATTGAAAGCTTTGCTGAAGTCAAGGTAGGCGACATCAACTGCTCCCCCTTGGTCCAAACACTCTGGCTACCCAGTCAAAGAAATCTATGAGATTAGTTTGACAGGCCCTTCCTGTTGTAAACCCATACTGTCTTGGATCCTGTGCCCCTGTGGATTCCAGGTGTTGCACTATCCTTTCCTTAAGGAGTGCCTCCATAATCTTGCCCACTACTGAGTTAATACTGACTGGTCTGTAGCTCCCTGCCTCCTCCCTGCTACCACGCTTGTGGAGCGGCATCACATGATTCCTTCTCCAGTCTTCTGGAACCTCTCCTGTGCATAGAGACTCACTAAACAGTTCTGATAATGGCTCTGATAGTTTCACCCTTAGCTCCTTTAGTACCCTGGGATGTATGCCATCAGGTCCCATTGCGTTGTCCACCCTGAACTTATCTAGCTCTTGTAAGACCCTTTCTTTTGTGAAGGGACTAGTGCCCACCTCCCTCCCCCCTGTGTCCACATTGCTGAGCTGTGGGCCCTGCCCTACCTTCTCCTCAGTAAATACTGAGCATAAATATCTATTTAGGATAGATGCTTTTATATGATCCTCCTCCTCACACACCCCCTTATCCCCTTTGATCTTAGCAATACCCCCTCTGGACTTTCTCCTTTCACTAATGTATCTATAGAAAGTCTTGCCACCTTCTTTTACTCTCTGTGTTAGTGTTTCCTCGGTTTGGGCCTTTGCCTGCCTTACTGCCTTCCCTATTTCCCATAGGGAAGTTTTGCATGCCTCCCTTTCTTCATCCTGCTGCATTCCCTTACATTTTCTGAAGGCAAGCCTTTTGGCTCTGACCTTTTCTACTACTGTTTTTGAGAACCAAAGTGGTTTCTTTCTTCTTTTGAGCTTCACTTTCTCTCTAACACAATGGAATGTTACTTCAAGTATTGCACCCTTAATGCTTGCCCACGTTGCCTGTAGCCCCTCACCTGTATTTCTTCTTGCCAGTGCTAGCTTAACTCTGTTGGTCATGTTATCAAAGTCAGCTCCTCTGAAGTCCCATGTATTTGCCTTGGAATGGGATGATTTAGTTCTAGTGGCCAAATTGAACCATGCCATGTGATGGTCACTGGCCCCCTGGTGACCTTCTACCTGGAGATCTGTGATCCTATCCCTATTAGTCAGTAGTAGATCTAGGACAGCCCTTTATCTTGTGGGTTGTTGTACCAGTTTCTTGAGGCCCTCCCCCTGCAAGGAGTCCACTATGTGTCTAGTTCTGGCAGATGTTCCTGCTGGTATTGACCAATCTGTATCTGGCATGTTGAAGTCTCCCATTATCAGAACCTCCCCTTTAATGATCATGTTTTGTATATCTTCTAACAGTAATGTGTCTATGTCCTCCCCCTAGTCTGGAGGCCTGTAGACAACCCCAGTTTGTATGTCTGTCCCATTTCCTGTTTCCAGGGTGACCCACAGTTCTTCTGGCTTCTTATGTGTATTCTGAATTTCTGTAGCTTTGACATTTTCATTGACATAAAAGGCCACTCCAACCCCCCTTTTTGCACCTCGGTCTCTTCTGAACAGTACGTAGCCGGGTACTGAAATCTTCCAAGCGTGGTTACTTGTAAACCATGTCTCACTAATGGTTACTATGTCCAGTTTAGCTTCTGTCATTATTGCCTGCAGGTCTGGGATCTTGTTTCCCAGACTGCGAGCATTTGTGTACATGATTTTCCACTGGCCAGATTTTGGTGTGTTAGTTGTTGGGAGAGGTCTGGTGTTTACCCTGTGCGTCGTATTGGGGTGCTGGACCTTTTTGCTTACCTAGTGATGCAAATGAACTACAAACATGCTGAACTACTGTTTGATCACTAGCTGAGAGGGGGATGGGTGTTCTTCCCATTTGCCATATCGGGTGCTACACCCCACTCCCCATTTGCTAGTTTAAATAGTCTGCAAAGACATCAAACTTCTGCCCCAATGCACTGACTCCCTCCTTAGTCAGATGCTGTCCATCAAATTTAAAGAAATTCACTCCCAAAACTGTTGCCAGTTACCTACAAATTTGTGTTCTTTTTCCTGTCAGCAACCCTTGAGCCACATGTTTAGCTCCCCTATCTTCCCTTCCCTGACCTTCCACCCATCTGCCCCCCTGTCCCAGACTGGCAGAATCTCAGAGAAGGAGATGCCGGATGAAATGGATGATAGTTTGTCACCCAGCCTGGTCAGGTGTTCCTTGGTCTCCACAACTGACTGGCTGGTGAGATCATTAGTACCTATGTGTACTAGGACGTTGATGTTTTCTCCTGCTTCTTGTACAATTTTAGCAATACAGTCAGAGTCTCTCCATGCTGATGTACCTGAGAGACATCTGACCATTACCCCTGGCTGGAGATGGGTATCAACTCCCCGAATCATGAAGTTTCCTATGATCAGAAGTGCTTTGGATTTCCTTTTTGCTTTGGTTCCTGTTTTGGGCAAGTTTTGTTGTGCTAGCTTCTGTGCTGCAGCATTATCACAATTATTTATTTATTTAGTTTTTGTTGACCGGGTAAGTGCACTAGACAAATCCTGCCTATTTTCAGGCACGACCCGGGGGAAGGAGATACAGATGAATGCCAACTGACCTTGAATCAGATTAAGCTGTTGTAAACCCATACTATCTTGGATCCTGTGCCCCCGTGGATTCCAGGCATTGCACTATCCTTTCCTTAAGGAACATCAACCTCAACCTCAATATGATATTGAGCAAATGTTGCTTTCTTACTTATTTAATCATATTTGGCATTTAAATTGTCTGCACTTTGTATTCATAAAGGGAATTTCTTTCCAATTTCTGAATTGAAAAGAAAAAAGCCACCTAATTTTTTATCAGTCTCTGAAGTCAGTACAAGTAACTGCATGGGAAGGCCTGCAACTCCACTGCCATGTGCAAAGATCTGGGCCAGTCAAGATTCAGTGGATTAGGGCTGGAAAATAAATCATTTTTTCTGCCCCCCTGATAAATGCAGTCTTAGTTTTACTGATGGCACTGCTGTTTTTCAGCTGCAAACAGTTCCTAAAACTGATGCTGGAAGTTTCTTGTGCAAAAAACTCCAAATCCTGCTGGTAGCGACTCTTTGAAATCACAGTAACCATTAAAGGTATGGTAGGAAATACTTTGCTCATCTTATTCTATTTAGATTTCCAAATGATCTGTTGGTTCTTTGGCATAAGACCCATGAGTCTCCTACTAACCAAACTGGCCTGTCCCAGTACACACTGCACCCTCAACCTGTGACTCACCAGAAACCTGCCAGCCTGACGCAAACCTTTCTTAACCTGGCGCAGTCTCTTCGGCCTCTGTGCCTACCAGCGGCCATCTTAAACCAGCTCCTCCAATGGCACCATGTGGACTGCTCACCAAACAACCCCCCCCCACAGTGGAAACCACCATACCAGCCCCACAGAAAACCTCCATATCAAATGCCTCGAGTCACTGCCAGCTCCCAACTTATAAGCCCCATGAGCGACACCAAAAACACAGAGAAGGCAACGGACTCCAGTCCCACAGTGCATTCCACAGCAAACCACCAGTCCCAGGCCTCCATTTCAGTCACCAGCAACCAAAAAGCACTAACTCAAAATAAGAATGCAGGATTGCCCGCTGCTGCTGGTCATACCCTGCCTCAACAACAAACCACTGTTTCCAGCCACCTTTTCTAGTGTGACTGTGGAGATTCTTACAGATCTGCAACAAAAACACACAATCCCACCAGTCGATAAACCTTTTCTCTGCCCATCCCACAATATAAAAACCAGCTGAAACAATGCCCCCCACCCCCCAATTTTACAATTAACTTCCTAAAAGTGATCTTGGAAAAAAAGGGGGGTCCAGGCAGATGCCATATGGCCATAAACCCCCCTGGAGCCCTTAGCCCTATGCCTTACCTGAAAGTGTCCTTCACCTGAGCCAACAAAGTGCTCAGAAAAATGCCTAGTAAAAGAGGGCAGCTGGAGGGCTGCATAAACTTATATACCCCGCTAGATCCCCACACTAGGAACCCTGTTAAACCCCTCCCCCTGTCCTCTGGCTGAGCCCCCTTTCCATGAGTCAAATGACACACCTGTGACTTATCAGGTGCTGTCACCAAGTACCACCCCCTCCTACCTTGGGCCCCCCTTACCTTTCCTGCTCCTTTCCCCTTGGGGCCATCTGACAATTCAGGTTGCCTGTTATTGTCAACCCCATTTAGCCAAAAATGATAATCTGAGGTGAAAATATTCCTACTGTATAAAAAGCTTAGTGGCAATTGTTTCCATTCCTCCATGGCACGGTCTCTTCACATACCTTCCACTTTCCAATTTTTAAGAATTAATCTCTGTAATGTAATTGAATTAGCTTTTGTTATACCCCATTCATAGCTGTTTCTGTGTATCTTATTGTACTTTTCTAATATGGTTGTTTGGGGATCAAACTAGGCCTTTCTTTTAATTTCCAAATTTTCTAAAACCCTTAAAGATTGTTCTCACCATCAGTGAACCTGGATTCATTCCCATAGTGCATGGAACATGTCTGCATTTGGTTCTTCACAATGGCAACAGTCTGAATCTTTTATTATTCCCATTTTTCTTAAGGTATATGGGGGTATACTATGCCTGGTAAAGTACTGTATCTTGAATCATATTATTTTATTTCTTGAAAAATTATAGTTGTTTATGGATGTAAGTAGAAGTTTCCATTGATTATCAGAAACATTTCTTTCTAATTCCCTGGACCAATTTGTGAAGATTATAATACTCTTCTAATAAGCCATGCCATTATTTTAATAATCCATGCATGTAGACCTTTAAAACTGGCTTGAACAATTTGATCAATTTTATTTTCAATTGCTTGAATGCCTGGGCTCTTTCCCATTGAGTAAAGACCTTTTTGTATAAAGTACATCCGATAACTGCGTACACTAGAAATGATCTTTTTGACTGAAGTCATACTTTTCATTACATTTCTGCCAGTTAATTTACTTGCCTTTATCCAGAATATAATTCCATCTTCTTATTCCTTTTCATATTCAGGGTTTATTATCATAACCTTTCCTGCTATTTTAAAGTTAGTATTTTTCCAAATATTATTTGAAGGTGATAAATCTAAAGGCCAGTGAACTGTAAGACTTTTTTTTACCTCTGAACCTATATTTTTTATCACTGCATTTTTTTTTATAAAACATTTGTGATAAACCACATATTTTTTTGTTTTTTTGTTTTGAGATTGTTTATACTCTTACCCCCACAATCCTCATAATCTGGGGAAGCCCCAGCTCTGTCACCCTGGCATCCATCAGCCAGCACAGTAGTGGCCCCAGGGATTACCCCCTAGTGAGGTCGGGGGGGCCCTTCCCTCCGAGACCGGATCAAGTGTTCCTGTGCAATGGCTGGCTGGGTGCAAGTGCTACTAGCTCCCCCTTCATCCTCTGTGGAGCATTTTTCCTGGTTTCATTCTTGCCGGGACAGTGCATGCAATGACACCTGTGATGGTGCTGTGCATGCTCCAGTGCACACCACCATCAAGTGCCTGCACCACTCCTGACCCCTTGTCTTGCGGTGTCGGTGCGCCTGCCTCTAGCCACCACAAGGGGCCAGGCTAGTGCCAACTGCTGAAACCACCCCTCCCCAGAGAAGGAGAGCTGTCCTTCTAATGCTCAATTCTTCTCCTCCCTGCTGATCCCCCAGTGGACTGCACTTGTTCCCAAACGTGGGTCACTGGTGTGTCGCAAGGTATGGCGTCCAGCGCCTTAACCCTCCGCGCCACTGGGTTGGCTGGTAAACCACATATTTCTGATATCTAGTTGATCACTTTGTGATTTCTTCAGGATAGCAGTTTCTAAATCCAAATTTTCTCCATCTTTATGGGTCCATAGCATCACTTGTTTAACTAGAAATGCAGTGTGGATTGATTTTGCGTGACAGCATGCCAAACACCCAGAACTTCTATGTTGATTTCAGTAAGGCCTTTAGCCGTGTTTACATGGCTGACCTCACTCCGTCTTTGGAGCATTGCAGAGCTGCCCCAACCCAAAAGATGCTTGGCTAATGCATCTACACAGCCCCCCTCAGTGCCGATGTAAGATGTGCTGGAGAGGGGATGGGAATCGGAGCAGTCAGCTGATGGAAGCACCCACAAGTGGGAGTGAGTGGTGCAGCCTGTCCACATGGCTGCTTAAACCACTCATTCCTGAACGTGTTCCCAGACTTTCTGGGACTGCTGAGTAGCACAGAGAGTGGCTTAGCGTGCTTTGGTAAGTGTTCACATGGTGGCATTTGCACCGCAGCAACCTGAGCACTTGGGTTGCTGCGGTGCAAATGCCGCCTGGTAAACACAGCTATGGACTCTGTACCCCCAAGGTCATCTTGTTGAAGACAGTGGGCAGCTCTAAGAGAGGCTGGGATAGGCATATGGGGAAGGTAAAGATCATGGGGAGGGAGGATGGGAGGAGTTGGGAGAGAGGACAGGGTCATTAGCTCAAGCTGTAGACCCTGCAATATGAGCAGACTTGATAGACCAAATCACCTTCTTCTGCTGGCTTCTTCATATGTTTTATGTCTTTTGGAAGACACAATTTGTCCCATGAAATTCTTGATCGTTTGAGGGTCCAAATATACCTCCTAAAAAGTGCATTTGCTTTCTTAAACCATACATTCAGAATTTCAGTAACAATAATCTGGAATACACATGAAAGGAATGCTGTTGCCAGCATTTTAACGCCTAGATTTTACCTCATAGCAACAGCTATATCTTGGACCATCCTTGTGATTTGTCCCTTAATTTTGTTAAAGGAGAACTGCCTTGAATCTACAAGCCTGTGTTTTCTGTAGAAGATTTTTTTTAATACTGGTTCACATTCTGTTTTTGTTCCACCTGTACTGGCCTTTTAATAAGTTTACTAGGTGTTTCTGCTTTACACTGTGGTGAGCAGTAACATTTTAGAACTGTATGATGTACTTTATGTCCTTGTTAAAGAACTTTGATTGTTTTCACAATGCATGTGTGTTCTACTCTGGAACTCTGTGGCTCAAAGAGGACATAAACTACATGATACAGTTCAATAATGGCACTTACCAGCAGTGTGTTAATCAGAAACCCCCAATGGGTTTACTAAAAGGTCAGTAAAGATGGAACAATAATAGAAAGGGATCAAATATAAGAAAAAGTATCTACTGAGAAAAATGACTTTCAGGTTCTGTGCAGTTCTCTTTTAAGATGGGCTAACAAATGACAATACTTTTTTGTTTATGTTTTCTACAAATTTTATTCCCAAATAAGCCATGCCTTCTGTTTGGATCCAAGCTTGAAATATAGAGGAAAGTCTCTTACTTTGTCCTAAGATACAGTAAAAGTTGTAATTTTTTATTCTAATTTGTTGATCTTACAACCTGCCACTTTTGAAAATTTACAAACAACGTTTTTATGTGCTGTCATTCTGTCGTGTGGATTTTCAAACAGATGTACTGTATAATAACATCTGTATATGTTCTGGCTTTTATTTCTTGATTGCCAGTATTAATGCCCTTTATGCCTGAATTTTTGCTAATTTCCAAAAAAACAATGCCTCAATGGAGAAAACATAAAGAGTCAGAGATAGGGGAAATCCTTGTCTGACTCCCATATATATCTAAACTGTAGTGAAAAGTTATTTAAGTTTCACTTTAGGATGCATGTAAATCACCTTTATCGAAGCAATAAGCTGTTCTGGACCCCCCCCCAGCTTTTTTGCATATAAAAGATAAATTTCTGTTCTAGCATGTCAAATGCTTTTATTGCATTGAGAGATAGTATTACTGCTTCTGTTTTATTTTTCTTCCAGATATTCCATTGTCATTTGTGCCTGATGGATCCATGTGTGAACTGATCATGATGGGATGAATCCTCCCTGATCAGAGTGCATTAATTTGATACACAGCTCAAAAAGAGCTGGGCACATACAAAGAGGCAGGAGATCTATTCTGAATCCACAGGAGACAGAAATGCAATCCAAAAGGTTTATTTTTGTGGCAAGTACTGACTTCACTGACACTGGGTAGAGCAAGCTAATACAGTCACAAGATGCCCTGGTGCTTCTACTGTAGTCTTTATCAGTGAGCAGGGTCTCACTGGCTGGGGACCCCTTAAGTATCAGGCCATCAAGACCATAGTGCCACCTGGTTGATGCGCTGTTTGCATTTAACATTTAAAGCTCTATGACCAGTGGTCCATTGGGGGGGGGGATGCAGACAAGTGAAACAAGGAGCATACACACACAAAGGGAAACAATTTGTGGTAACTTTAAAAATTAAAATGCAAGTTCACTCAAGGCTACAGTGAAGATATTGTTTTTTTCTTCCCAATAAACATTTTGATAAGTTTTTTTTATACTTTGTTTTGAAATTGACCTTTGACCTCCAGCTTGAGGTTACTACACTTTGTATTAGTACTTGCATCCTTTGGTGCATTTGTAATTGTTTAAACTACCTCAGATTGTTTCCCTGTGTGTGTGTGTGTGTGTGTGTGTGCACCTTGTTCCCCTTGTCTACATTCCTTCAGAACCACTGGTTGCAGAGCTTTACATTTTAAACATAAACAGTGCACACTCCATGTGGCACTATACACTTGATGACCTGGTACTTAAGGGGATCCCTAGCCAGTAAGACCCCACCCCTTGACAAAAAACATGGTAAAAACGCTAGGACATCTTCTGTGGCAGTGTTAGTTTATTCTAGCCTTCCAGTGTCTGTGAAGTCTCTACTTGCCACAAAAATAAACCTTTTGGATTGCATTTTTGTCTTTTGTGGGTTCTTATTCAGAACAGACCTCCCATCTCTTCTCAAGTGCCCAACTCTTTCGGAACTATGTTTTCTTGTTCTGGGAGTTAGACGATCTCTCCATATCATTTTTCTGTTTTGTGTGGCTATGGATGTAAGCATTGCACTGTTGTTTTTGGAGTTACAGGAGGGGAGACATTTGAAATACAGGAGACAGTATTTCCAGCAAATGAGTGAACCTTTTCTCAGTAAATGCCATAGCATAAGCATGCCAAGCCATTCAATGGAAAGTTCAGTGTCTTCAGCAGCAGTAACACTCAGTTGATTGGCAGCCAGTGATGAGTTTGCAGCATGAAAAGCTTGAGTCAAAGGTAAAATTACAAACTCAGATATACAAACTAATGATGGTACTCATGCTAGCAATGTTAAACAACAATTCTAAGCCCTTGACAGACTGAACTTCCATACGCTTCCCATCTGGAGTACGGAGCCAGTTCTGAAGGCTGCATCTCCATAAGGACATAGGGTAGAGGCAGTTCAGAGAAGGGCAACACACATGTTGCAGGGTCTGCACCAAAAGTCATATGAGGATATACTGGAGGACCTCAATAAGTATACCCCGGAGGGGAAGAGAGAGAGGGGGAGTATATGATAGAGACCTCCAAATATCTCAAGGGAATATTGAATGTAAGATACGGGAGGGTAGCATGTTTCAGAAAAAGAGATGTTCTAGAAAAAAGGGGACATGATATGAGTCTGGAAGGGGTAGACTAAGGGGTAACATGAGGAAGTATTTCTTCATGGAAGGGTTGGTGGATGCATGGAACAGCCTCCCAGCAGAGGTGGTGGGGGCTAGCTCTGTAGGGGAGTTCAAAAATGCATGGGATAAGCATAGGGGAACCCTAGCGATAGGAAAGAGAATAAAGCCAGAGATCTAGGGTCTGTGGTTTTTGCAGCAGGTAGGGAAAATGGGCAGACAGGGTGGGCCTAGCAGTCATTATCTGTCATCAATTTCTACGCCTCAAATTTCATATTGAAGAGGAAATACATTATAAGAACCACCCACCATTTCCCCAGCATCCAACAGAAAAACCTCGACCGCAGAGGGTAGTTGGTCCAGGAGGTTGGCAGGTGGTTAGGAGGAGCAAATCAGGTGCCCCATCACTCTCTGCTCTCCAACACATTACCTTCAAAAACCATATAAACACTACAAACAGGTATCTGCCTCTATCTCTGAAATCAAATAAAGAGGCAGAAGACACTGCAGAGCAGGACACTGTGGCACAAGAGCTAGCACAACAATACTCACCAAATCAGGAACCAAAACTAAACAAGCACAAAGGAAATCCAAAAAACTTCTGATCATAGGAGACTCCATGATTCGGGGAGTTGATACCCATCTCCAGCCAGGGGTGATGGTCAGATGTCTCCCAGGTACATCAGCATGGAGAGACACTGACCGCATTGCTAAAATTGTTCACAAAGCAGGAGAAAACATTGATGTCCTAGTACACATAGGGACTAATGATCTCGCCAGCCGGTCAGTTGTGGAGACCAAGGAACACCTGACTAAGCTGGGTGACAAACTATCACCTATTTCGTCTGGCATCTCCTTCTCTGAGATCCTGCCAGTCTGGGAGAAGGGAGCAGATGGATGGAAGGTCAGAGAAGAGGAGATAGGGGAGCTAAACACGTGGCTCAAGGACTGGTGCCAGGAAAAAGGACACAGATTTGTAGGGAACTGGCAACAGTTCTGGGAGCGAAAGTTCTTTAAATTTGATGGACTGCATCTGACTAAAGAGGGAGTCAGTGCATTGGGGCAGAAGTTTGACATCTTTGCAGAATATTTAAACTAGCAAATGGGGAGAGGGGTGCAGCACCCCATACGCCGAATGGAAGAACACCCCCCCTCAGCTAGTGGTCAAACAAGAATTCAGCGTGTTTGCCTGCTCATTTGCATCACCAGGTAAGAAAAAGGTTTGTCTCCCCATATGATGCACAGGGTAATGCCAAACTTCACCCAACAACTAACACACCAAAATCTGGCCAATGGAAAATCATGTACACAAATGCTCACAGCCTGGGAAATAAGATCCCAGACCTGCAGGCAATAATGTCAGAGGCTAAACTGGACATAGTAGCAATTAGTGAGACGTGGTTTCAATGCTCACACAGTGGAGACTTCAGTACCTGGCTATGTATTGTTCAGAAGAGACTGAGGTGCAAAAGGGGAGGGTGGCCCTGTATGTTAATGAAAATATCAAAGCCACAGAAATTCAGAATACACATAAGGAGCCAGAAGAACTGTGGGTCACCCTGGAAACAGGAAATGGGACAGCCATAAGAACTGGGGTTGTCTACAGGCCCCCAGACCAGAGGGAGGACATAGACACATTACTGTTAGAAGATATACAAAACATGACAGCTAAGGGGAGGTTCTGATAATGGGAGACTTCAACATGCCAGATACAGATTGGTCAATACCAGCAGGAACATCTGCCAGAACTAGACTCATAGTGGATTCCCTGCAGGGGGAGGGCCTCAAACAACTGGTACAGCAACCCACAAGAGACAGGGCTATCCTAGATCTAGTACTGACTAACAAAGAAGGGATCACAGATCTCCAGGTAGAAGGTCACCTGGGGGCCAGTGACCATCACATGGTATGGTTCAATTTGGCTACTACATCTAAATCATCCCATTCCAAGGCAAAAATATGAGACTTCAGAGGAGCTGACTTTGAAAAGATGGCCAACAGAGTTAAGCTAGCCCTGGCAAAAGAAACACAGGTGAGGAGGTACAGGCAAAGTGGGCAAGCATTAAGGATACAATACTTGAAAGCAACATCCCATTGTGTTAGACAGAAAGGAAGTGCAAAAGAAGAAGGAAACCACTTTGGTTCTCAAATACAGTAGCAGAAAGGTCAGAGCAAAAGGCTGGCCTTCAGGAAATATAAGGGAACACAGCGGGATGAAGATAGGGAGGCATACCAAACTGCCCTAAGGGAAGCAGGTAAGGCAGTAAGGCAGGCAAAGTCCCAAACTGAGGAAACACTAGCACGAACAGTAAAAGAAGGTGAACAAGACTTTCTATAGATACATTAGTGAAAGGAGAAAGTCCAGAGGGGCATTACAAGCTTAATGGAGAAAGGGAGCATGTGAGGAGGAGGACCCTGTAAAGGCATCTATCCTAAATAGATACTTTTGCTCAGTATTTACTGAAGAGAAGGTAGGGCAGGGCCCACAGCTCAGCATCATGGACACAGGGGGGCGGGAGGTGAGCACTACTCCTTCACAAAAGAAAGGGTCCTACAAGAGCTTGCTAAGCTCAGGGGTGGATAAGGCAATGGGACCTGATGGCATACATCCCAGGAACTTAAGGAGCTAAAGGAGGAACTAGCAGAGCCATTAGCAGAATTGTTTAGTGAGTCTCTGAGCACAGAGGGTCCCAGAAGACTGGAGAAGGTCTCATGTGATCCCGCTCCACAAGAGTGGTAGCAGGGAGGAGGCGGGGAACTACAGACCAGTCAGTCTTACCTCAGTAGTGGGGCAAGATTATGGAGGCACTCCTTAAGGAAAGGATAGTGCAGCACCTGGAATCCACAGGGCACAGGATCCAAGACAGCATGGGTTTTACAAAGGAAGGTCCTGTCAAACTAATCTCATAGATTTCTTTGACTGGGTAACCAGAGTGGTGGACCAAGGGAGCAGTTGATGTCACCTACCTTGACTTCAGCAAAGCTTTTGACACTGTTCCACATTGAAGATTGATAAATAAGCTAGGTAGGCTCAGGTGGGTTAGAAGTTGGTCAACTGGGTGGCAAACTGGTTGACTGGCAGAAAACAGAGTGGTGGTAAATGGTATACAGTCAGAAGAGATGCAAGTCACAAGTGGGGTACCTCAGGGATCAGTCCTGGGGCCAGTCCTATTCAACATCTTCATTAGTGACTTCACAGATGGACTAGAGGGTAAGGCTTGTCTGTTTGCAGATGACACCAAGATCTGCAACAGAGTAGATGATCCAGATGGGGTGGGCAGAATGAGAAGAGATCTGGATAAACTAGCAAAATGGTCAGAAGAGTGGCAACTGGGATTTAATGCAAAGGTGCAAAATCATGCACATAGGAAGAGAAACCTGAAGCCACTTATAGGCTGGGAGGAGTTGCTAGCAGTCACAAAGGAAGAAAGAGACTTGGGCATCATCATCACTGATGACCTAAAATCATCCAAGCAGACCTCTAAAGCAGTAGGTAAGGCTAGGGGGTGTTAGGGTGTATTAGTAGGGTATCACAAGTCGTAAGAGGGAGGTAATAATCCCTCTGTACAAGACATTGGTTAGGCTCCATCTGGAGTACTCGTGCAGTATTGGAGGCCACACCTTCACAAGGACATTAACCAAATTGAGGCAGTCCAGAGAAGGGCAGCCAAAATGGTGCAGGGACTGCATCAGAAGACATATGAGGACAGATTAACTGAGCTCAATATGTATACCCTTGAGCAAAGGAGGGAGAGAGGTGATATGACGAGACATTTAAACACCTTAAGGGCATAAACAAGGTGAAAGAGTCTAACATGTTTAAATATAAGAAAAATAGCAGGACAAGAGGACACAGCATGAGATTAGAGGGAGGCTGATTAAGGGGGAATGTGAGGAAATTCTTTTTCACAGAAAGGGTGGTAGATGCATGGAATAGTTTACCACAAGAAGTGGTGGCTATGAATACAGTGCAGGGCTTCAAACAGGCATGGGATAGGCATAAGGGAGCAATACAAATGACTATGAATAGATAGGTCACTGACAGAGCAAAGGCCGATGGCACATTTATAAGGTAGAAAAAGAAATGTGCAGACTGGATGGGCCTTGTGGTCCTTATCTGCCGTCAACTTCTATGTTTCTATGTTTCTATGTTTTTATTAGCTTAATTTAATTTACAATATTATAACCTTGGAAACCAACTTCTAGAGAAACAACTCACCCAGGGGCTTTAGGCTGAACAAAGTTCCATCTTGTGATCTAGAACATTTCTCCAGCAGGGAGAGTGGGATGAAACAGTTGCACATTGTACAAAAACTTTCATAGAATTAATTAGAGCAGTGGACACAGACATACACACTGAAATAAGAGAAAAGATACAGACAAGCAAGAACTTTCCAAATTTCAAAACAGTCCACATTTTAGTAAATAGGATGGGCAACTAATAAATTGGGAAGGTACTACTACAGGACTTTGTTGAAAATGGGATACTGTCCCAACAAATGTGATTCCTGTATAAAAATACATTTTTATCAATCAATCAATCAAAGTCAGAGCTTATGATTCACAAACAGAAAAAAAAAATAGAGAGAGATAATGTGGACATTTGGCTTGGCAACATTCTAACTTGGCAGAAAAGGACAAGATCTGCCAGTAGAAGGTGGTGTCACTCAAGACGCAATGCAAAAAAGGTGACCATTCAAGAGGCTAATCACAGTGATTCTGAGGACAAAAAAAATCAGGTCAAGGTGAAGGTTCCTCTAATCTGAATGATTTTATATTTGCTTGCACACATGCACAAGAAACATTTTGTGGCAGCTTGCTGGAGTAGCAGGTTGTGGAGGTGCAGCAGTGCTATGGCCCATGCTACCACTGCTTTTTTGGGCTTGTCTCTGTGACACCAATGAATGAGTATGCTGTCTGTGACAGCAGTTGAGAAGCGTGCCACCAACCTGAAAAAAATCCACTGCTGCAATGAGAGACGGGTTTGTTGATGCAGCGGCAGATCTGACATGTCTCCATTACGTGCCATTCCTGCTGAAACAATTAAGTAAACATGGCAGCGGCTCCCATCGTCACCTCTCACAGTCCCTAGAAAGCTGATGTCGGGGGTGCCCAATCCCCCTGTCGGCATGCCCCTCCCCACTTCATTTGCTGACTGGGGTGCCCAATCCCCGTCGACATAATGTTGCCCTTGTTTTATTTGTCTGCCGGGTGGGTGCCCAATCTCCCTTGACATCATGCGCCCCAAACACAGACATGCTTTCTTTGACAACAGGATGCCCAATCCCCATCAGCTTCAGTCCCCCCCATCAAAAAAACACAGGTGGCACACTGGGAGCCCACCCCAGCATGCCCAAATGTATTTGGCAAACCTTTAAAAAAAAAAAAACCTTCCTGATGTTCATCCCCATAAAACAGAAAATGGTCCCTCATGGTCACAACATCCCTCCCTCCCCTAACCTGCACCCACCCTTCCTCTGGCGCACCCCACCTCCCCCGCACCCACCTCACCCCATACTTACCTCCAGAGCCTGACGCAATCATCTTCTTTGGAGCCGGAGAAGTCTGAACTTTTCAAAAGCTGACTGTGAACTGAAGAAAATCACAGTAAGCTATATACTGGCATCAGTGTGTGTGGAGGGGGTTCAACTTAGGTGGATATCTCAGCCATTTATGTGATTTTTGGCTCCAAATGTTCAGCATGGGGTTCTTGGGACCCCGCCTCATGAACTCACTCACTGTCATTTTGTTATTCAGTCCTGACAGGTGATTTCGCAGTCACTGTGCAGAATCACATTTTGGGATCGATTAATGAAACAACAGTGTCACTGTTCATGAGGTGGGCTCCCAAAAAGCCTATGTTGCAAATTTGATGGAAAAATTCCAAAACATGACTGTGTTATGAGCGTGCATTGTGCAGTTCCCACGTACGCTCAAAACTTCGAGAATTTGTAATATTTTCAGCATTGCCATTTTCCACACCATCTTATGAATAGTACAGCTGTCATTTTTCACATCCTGCTGAAATGTCTTTTCATACATCTGGCTTACAATGGCGCAGTCACTGTGCGAAATCAATGTTTGTGACAGATTAAGAAAATCACAGTGACAGTGTTCATAAGAAGAGATCCCAAAAAGGCCATGTTGCACATTTGGTGAAAAAATTCCAAAAATGACTGCATTACCAGTGTGCATTGCAGTTTCTATGCACGCTCATAACTTCGCCAATTTTCTATATTTTCACTCCATATTTTCAACATTGTCATTTTGCACACCACCTTATGAACAGTACAGATGCCATTTTTCACATCCTGCCTGAAACATGTTTTTGCACCTGTGGTGCACAATGGGTGTGGTCGCTGTGTGAAATCAACATTCAGGACAGATTAACAAACTCACAGTGCCACTGTTCATGAGCAGAGGTCCCAAAATGCCTACAGTATGTTGAAAATTTGGTGTAAAAAATCCCCAAAATAATTGTATTACGGGTGTGCGTTGTACAGTTTCTATGCACTCTTGTGACTTTACCAATTTTTTTCTATTTCCACTCCAGATTTTCAACATTACCATTTTATTAACCTCCTCATGAAAAGTACAGCTGTCATTTTTCACATCCTGTTCAAAATATGTTTTCGCACCTGTCGTGCCAAATGGCACAATCGCTGTGCAAAATCACCTTTCGGCTAACGAACTGATAGTGTCACTGTTCATGAGGTGGGTTCACAAAAAGCCCATATTGAAAACTTAAAGTGAAAATACCAAGAAATGCCCAGGGTGTTAGGGTTTCTGACCATAACGCCCTACCATGTAGGGACTGAGCAGTCAGTGGTGTGATTTGGAATTTTTGACAGTAATGCTCATGCCATTCCACTCCCACTCCCACCCTGCAGCCAGTGACAGGCATCAAGGTGTGCCTTGGACTCTTCAGCCCCAAAGTTCACCCCATTCTCCTATACTGCACCTATTTTAGTGTATTTCCTTATGGAATGGGGTGAGTGTAAAGCCTGAACACCCCAAGGCACACTTCGACACTTGTCGGTGTCTGCAGGGTAGGGTGAGGTGAAATGGCATGAGAGTTATGGGTGATGACCCAAAGGCACACCCCAATACCTGTCCATCACTGCAGGATGGCGGTGGGGTTGGTGTCAGTTCAATACTTCATTGCCATTCCTATTCTGTATCTGTCTAACTCCTGCACTTCCAATGCTAATGCCAGCAAGCAAACATTCGGCATTGACAAATGCTTGTTTTAGATAAGGAGCCACTAACTGACAAGAAGAAGTAAACCAGACTGTCAGAAAAAGAAACAGGGAATAATGTGTAGGGGTTTAAAATGAAGGAGAAGAAAATAAATTTGTGTAGCATCTTGAAGAAACGATAGAAACTGTGAACCTCTCCAAGGTAACTTTAACCCCTGCTCAAGTTTCACTTCTCAGTAAAGGACGTAAGCATTAATGCCCGAGACAGGAGGCATTTCCAAGGAATTAATGCATGCTTGGGGGGAGTGTATGAGGCCGAAGGCTGAGTGCTTCCCACTACCCAACCATGGATTAATTCCTGGGAAATGCCTCCTGTCGAGGGGATTAATGCACTTGTAACATGGCATGTGCAAGCTAGGTATTGTTTAGATACTGTTTACTTGAAAAGAAATGACACATTTATTTATTTATTGAATGTTGATGACTGGGTAGGCCCACTGGGCCCCGGAGGTCCCTTTTTCAGGGGTGACCCGGGGGTAAAAATTACATACAGGTAAGCAGATCAGTACACACGGGTAAATACCATATTGTTTGACAATAAAAGACTTCATAGGGTTACAAGCAGATAGGTGGTGGAGGAACATACAGGCAATAGGACATTAGGAGTCAGACATAAAGAAAACATTTTTCATACAAATATCATGTAGAAATAGGGAGTTCTCAAGATATAGGCAAGAAGTTGCTAAAGAAACAAGGTACCTTCCTTAGGGCTTAGCAGAAGGGGGATATGTTGTTACATTAATGCTCACCTTCCTTAGAGGGAGGTACTTTGACATATGGTCAGGTCCTGTGGCATAGGCATATGCTCCTGTTGAGCAGGTGTGCTTTGAGCTTAGTCTGGAAGCAGGGGCCAGACCCTGCCTCCTGTACCTCCAGGGGGAGGTTGTTCCAGTTAGAAGGGGCTGTGAACGCAAAGGACCTGGACCCTGCTTTAGTCCTCATTTTGGGGACCACAAGGAGAGTTTGGCCTGAGGTACGTAGACTCTGCGGATTGGTTTTAACCCTGACTAGCCCTTTGAGGCTAGGGGGAGGTGTGGGACCCAGTAACTTAAATGTAAGGCAGAGAGTCGGGTAGATGAGGTGAGCTTCCAATGACGGCCACCTGAGCCTTGATTGGGCCTCGCAGTGGTGGGTCCTAGGGTGTGATAGAGTGGCAAAGCAGACAATCTTGTTATACAAGGTCTGCAGCCTGCCTAGTTCCATCGAGGCCATGCCTTGGAGAACAGGGGCCGCATAGGTGAGCTTAGGGAGAAGTACGCTAGTTGCAATGGCTACCCTAGCTTCAGGGATAATCTGGTCCTTTATTCTGTAGAAGATACCGAGCTTCCCATGGATGGCTTTGGTGATTTGGTCTACATGATTTTTTAGAGTGAAGCCTTGGTCCAGGGTTAGTCCAAGGTATTTAATGGAGGTAACCACCTCAAGTTTTTCTCCCCCCCTGGACTGCAGATGTAGGAGCAGTGACCACTCAGTTCCCAGGGATCTGGGCCCAAACAGCATCACCTTAGTTTTGCTGGTGTTTAATACCATTTTGTTCAGAGTAAGCCAGTCCTCCATCTGAAGGATGTCCTCTTGGAGGGCTTTCTCCAATTCTTTTAAGTTGGGGGAGGCTCGGTAAATGACAGCATCGTCCATGTATTGGATGACGCTGCTGCTCCCACAGTGTGAGTGCAGATCATTTATAAACAGAGTGAAGAGAAGGGGGCCAAGTATAGACCCTTGTGGTACCCCTTCTTTGAGCGGTGCAATCTTAGAGACATTATCTTTCCACTTGACCCTCTGGGTACGTACAGTGAGGTAACTCTCAAACCATCCCAGTGCACGGGTGTCCAGGCCAAGAGAGCACATTTTTTGTAAAAGAAGGTTGTGGTTTACCAAGTTGAACACTTTTGAGAGGTCAATGAAGACCGCGCCTGTACTGACCCCTGAGTCATTATTGCTCAGGATTTCTGCCGAGAATTTGGTTAGTGCAGTATCTGTCCCATGCTTGGCTCTGAAGCCGTGCTGAGACGGAGAGATTACCTGTTGGATTTCCAGGTATTCTCGGAGTTGGGAGTAGACTAGCTTCTCTTGTATTTTCGCAATAGCACACAACAAGGAGATAGGCCTGTAGTTCCCTATAGGCTAGGTAGACCCTCCCTTGTGAATGGGAATCACTAGGGCCTGCTTCCAAGGCTCAGGGACCGACCCCTCCATAATGGACCGGTTTATCACCAAGTTAGTGACTTCGCTAGTGCTGGGGCACCCTCCTTGAGGATTCTTGTCTGGATCCCATCAGGACCCCCAGATCCTCTTGAATGCAGGGATGTAAGGATGAGCAAAACCTCCTTTACCCTAACCAGCCTCAAATGAAACAATGGGCGGTCTAGTTCTCGGGGCAGGTGTGCGTTAGGCTCATTCCTGTTATAAGTGGGTCCCACCTTGTACGCATCCAGGTTCATGAAGTAACCGTTTAGGGCCTCTGCGATGAGTGACCCCTCATCAAGTACTTGCCCATTAGCCATGATAGGGCCGGAAGTAGTTTTATTGTTCCCTTTGAGGAGTTCGTTAATGTGTGACCAGAAGAATCTGGGGTTCCCTAGGTTAGTTTTTGAAGGTTGGTGATATATTCTTTTTTTAGCTTTCTTTATGGCCTGTTTGCATTGGTTTCTGAGGGCCCTGTAGCTGGCTAAGTCCACAGGAAGCATTGTTTTCCTGAACTTTTTCCAGGCTTTGTCACGGGTGCACATCAGGGCTTTTAGGGGGGCAATATCCACTTATAGCAGCTACCCTTTACCCTGTGGGTTTTCATTGGGGCTACGAGGTCAGTGATTCTAGTGAGGGTTGTTTGGAAAAATTTTACAGCCTCCTCCAGGTTAGGTAGGTGTCTTATGGGGTTCCAGTCAATGCCATTTAAGTAGCCTATGAACTGGTCAGGGTGGAAGTTGGAGTAATCCCTAGTAGTGATCGTTCTAGGCGGGACTTTGATCACATTATTCTTCCATATGGCAAATATCGGTGAGTGGTCACTCAAGGCATTGGCCAGGATCCCAGCCAACTTTACATTACTTGGAGATGAGGTCAGGACCCAGTCAATTATAGAGTGCCTTACCGATTTATGGTTCATTCTGGTCAGTAGGGAGATAATTTGAGCAAGGTGGGAATCATGTAAAACTCCATTAATGAGAGACTTCGCCTCTTGTGCCCAGTTTAAATTGAAGTCACGCAATAAGATAAGCTCAGATGCAGTGTCAACTGCAGGGTTCTTCAGGAGCATGTCCAGAGAGCCGAGCGCCTTGGTAGGGGGGCTGTATATGCAGCCAATTGTGAGGTGTTTAGCCCCTCCTTTTGTGAGCCGTATGAAGATTGCTTCTGAGTCCTGGGTCATGTCCTGGGGCAGCCTAACAAGGGAGGAAGTAATAGTGTCCTTAACATATACAAGCACCCCACCCCCTCTTTTTGAGGGTCTGTCCTTTCTGAAAAAGGCATATCCGGAGATTGCTACCTCGTGATCCTGAATGTGGGGTTTTAGCCAAGTCTCAGAGACTGCTAGTATATCTGGTTTGTATACTGCCAGCCATGCTTGTACTTCAGGGATCTTCGGTCTCAGGCTGCAAATGTTCATGTCCACCAACCTCAGACCCTTTGCTCCATCCCATGCCTTATCAAGGGGGGCAGGAGATTGAAACATTAGGCGTCCCTGGGCCTGGGTTAGGTTGGATGTCCCCCGCCAGTAGTAGAAGGGCAGCTAGTGAGCTCAGGAGAGTGAAGGTTGGAGGTGGTAGAGCCAGTAAAGTCGGATGGGGGTTGGGCTCCTAGTGAAGAGAAGGGCTCTGTAGAGGATCCCTTTCCTAGAGAATTCATGTGCCACTAGTAGAAGGATGTTACACCTTGGAGAAGGACATCTAAAATGTCTGGCCATGTCCTCTCCCGACCCCCCACAGGTATCGGGGGGGGGGGCAATAGGCATTACTGACGAGCGTGTCAGTCCCTAGTTGAGCCAGAATGTAAATTATTGCCAAAATAATACACATACATTTGTTTTATCAATTACTATGTATTTCACAATGATGTCATGTGTTTTTGGAACCAGACTTGTTTATATAGTTATGAATAAAATTATTCAATTTTTCACTAGTGCCGGTTTCAATTGTTACACTCGTTGGAACCTATTTCAATATTTCACACTGTTTTTTATGCAGTGTATATGTTTCCAAATCATTCATTTTGAACTCTTACACATTTGCTGTGTATTGTGGGACACATTGCTCATTTGCATACAGTGGCATGGTGCTTATGCACAGAACATTTCTAAACCATTGCGTTTAGCGCCACTTGATCCATTTCATTATTGTTTTATGGAGACCTGCTAACTTTTCTATCCTTTCACTCTTTGTTTCATGTGCATTTTTGATACCGCTCGCTCTGCTATGCATTCCAGTAGCCCAACTGGAATGCTCAGATGATGTGCCGCACATTGGTTACGTCACGCTTCCGATCCTCCTCGCATTTGTGTTTCCAGGAATCCACCCACTTGCAATATCTATGCAGAGCTACGGGAAGAGGACACATCGACAAGGTGCTAGGTAACTACTACTTTTTTTTCCATCACTGAAACTATGACTATTGCATGATCTCATGTGTGCACTGCTTGACTGGGTCAGAACTACTGTGGGACATTTCTCGGAAATATTTCCCTTTCATGGGCAATAGCAGCATTACCCAACTTTACATATCTAGGGAATTAATGCACGGGTATAATACTTGCATGTGATGTGTTGTGACCAATCATCTACCATTCTGACTCTCATTGCATTAATGCCATGTTACAATTAACTTTATCCCACAGACTGAGCCAGATGAAGTCTGAGTTCAGGTCAAGTCTTTAGAAAGACTGTGGCTGCCAATTGTTTCCTAAGAAAAAAGAAGTTGATCCAGCCATGGCTTCTTTTTTTTTTTCCAACTTTCTTTCTGTACCCTACCCCATTGGACTCTCTCTCCAGCTAGGTCACTCAGCTTATCAGCTTATCCCATCCTCCTGAAGCCTTCAGTCACTCCCAGTGTATATCTCCTCCTTGCCATGTCTCCCAAAACCCCCCTGGATCTGAGTCCCCTGGGAGCAAGGACCGCCACACCAACTGACACTCTATCTATCTGGTGGGTATGGATGAGCGGAGACTGGGAGGACATCTAGGCCTGAAATCAGACGTGGTGCTGGAGCCCCTAGACTCACCTTCACCTACAAATGGGAAGGGGGTATTTTCCTGTTGTTGCCCCCCCATTGGCCCAGTGGTGCAATGCGCTCCAGTGCAGCATGTGAACACTCCCGTTCACACCAGCAGAAGCACTACCATGGACACTCCCCTGCTCACACTAGGTCCCTGACTGCTGTATGGCCCTTAGAGTCCACTATGGGTTGCCGGACAGTGAGGACTGATCCTCCCCTCCCTCCCTGGAAAGGAGAGCTGTCCTCTGGTCGTTCAATCCTTTCCTCCCCTGCCTGCCCTGATGACCCAAGCCCAAGTCTGCTCCCAAACCTGGGTCACCGGCGTGGTATGAGATGTGGCATCCAGTGTCTCAACCCTCAGCACCACTGGGCTGCTGAGCAATGGGCTTTTTGCTGTAAGACTGGAAGGTGGGGGTGGTCTGGAAAATACTGCTACCACTGTAGGCTCACTTGACAGTGATGCAGTAGAATTGCTAACAGGTCTCAAGGATCCCCCCCCCCCCAAACCTATGATGATTTCAGTGTAAATAAAAATCAACCACTTAAAAATGATTTGTCAGAACAAGACATGGCTAACTTAGATGCCATAGAGTTACTTCTATCAGGGGTCCTCTTGAAGGCCAGTATTCCACCAGTTGATGTTCATATGGTATGTAATGCTTCTGGACAAAATTATGAAATCATTAGAATGACTATATTTAAACCACAGTACTTGTTTTGTCCTGTGACTAGTAATCCACCAATTAAAATTTTCAAAAATGTTGTTTTAAGGGAAACAAATGACCTGTTGAACAATTCACCACCCTTTGTCTACCAGAATATAACACAGGCTGAAACTGTGGCACTTAAGGATCTAACCCAGATGAAAAACATAATTATAAAACTGGTAGACAAGGCTGGTAGTGCTGTGATCTTAAATGAAAAAGATTACTCAAAGTATGTCTGTGATCTTCTGGACAACCAGCAAAACTACAGAAAACTCACCAGTAACCCTAATGATGTATTACAAAACGAAATGTTTGGATCTCTGGGAATGGGTCAGGGCCTATAACTTCATCTCAGATGATGAATTTTAAATTCCTATGGATGGATTTACCCATCATTCCAACATTGTACACTCTGTCCAAAATACACAAGGGTCTGGATATGCAACCAGGATGTCCTATCATGTCAGAGGTGGGATCCTTGTCAGACAACCTATGCACATTTTTGGATTTCATTCTTAAGTACTGTGTCTCGTCTTAGACCACACCTTAGGGATATGATGGATATCCTGGATACATTTCAAGATCTTGAACGGAACACACAGTGTCTGTGGCTTGGCATAGATGTTGAGGTGCTGTATTCCAGTATTAATCATGAACAGGGTATTCAGGCCTGTTTCCATTTCTTTAGAAACTGCCTCCAAGGGGACTCTGTCTCCACTGATTTTATCATTGAAGCCCTTAGGTTTGTCCTAGTACATAATTATTTTAAATTTAACAACACCTTCTTCTTGAAGCTTAGCGGTACAGACATGGGGGCAGCAATATTTTGCCAATCTCTTCCCCAGATTCTGGGAAGAATCTCTGATCTACTCTGATGTTGAAAATGTGTATCTGTGCCATATTAAAAAAATGATACAAATATATAGATGTTGTAGTCTGTATATGGGAGGGGTCTGAGAAAGAGGCTGGCAACTTCCTCCAGAGGCTTAACAAACAATACTGTACATTCAATCTGAGATTACTGGTACGATAGAGAGAAACATTCTACATTTCCTAAATGTTATGCTGTATGTTGATGGTAATTTGACTGTTTAAACTAAGGGCTACAGAAAACCTATGGCCACCAATAGTTTGTTGCAGGCTAAAAGCACACACTCTTGCCCACTGACTAACTCTGTACCCTATGGTTAGTTCCTGTGTGTTCTCAGAAACTGTTCCAAGGATAAAGAATTTGTATCACAAATGCAATAGCTTTTCCAAAGATTCCTGTCCAGAGGCTATAAGCACTTTTCTGGAAGAAGTCCTTACTAAAGTTAAGAGCCAGAACAGAAGCTCCATTCTCTGTCCTAAACCCAAAAAAAAAAAAAAAAAAACTGAAGAAAGAGCCCTTGTGTTTTTTCACAAATACACCAAAACATCAGAACAAATAGGAGGGATCATCAAGAAGTACTGCCCTATTTTAATAAATGATCCCACCTTTGCACACTGAACTTAGCGACTATCCCAGAATCTCATTTTCTAAGACTGAGAATTTAAGGGAGAAGTTTTCCACAGCTACTATGGCACTGTTACAGTCAACCCTTCTCCAAGGCACTGGCTACCCCTTCCCCTCAAGGGCATGCATACGTTGGCTGATGTAATTTTTGCAGTGCTTATTTCCAAGGAAATACTAGATACATAGATACATAGATACATAGACAGTGTCGGCAGATAAGGGCCTATGGCCCACCCAGTCTGCCCATTTGAGCTTGTAAGTTCAGTTTGTTTTCCTAGAAGTCTGTTTCCCCTTACCCCTGACCTCTAGAATTCCTTTATGTCTATCCAAAGCATTCTTAAATCCCGTGATTGTTTCAGCCCCCACCACTTCCTCTGGCAGGGTGTTCTACTTGTCCACCACCTGTTCTGTGAAGAAATTCTTTCTCATGTTTCCTCTGAATCGTTCTCCCTCCAACTTCATCCCATGCCCTCTAGTTCTGGAACATCTTTTTCGCTTAAAAATAGTGTTTTCCTGCACCCTGTTTCTCCCTGTAAGATACTTGTATGTCTCTATCATATCCCCTCTCTCCCTCCTCTCCTCCAGGGAGTACATGTTCAGTTCCTTCAACCTGTCTTCATAGGACTAGTGATGCAATCCATGCACCATCTTTGTTGCCCTCCTCTGAACCTTCTCTACCCTGTCTATGTCCTTACGTAGGTATGGTCTCCAGAACTGTACACCGTACTCCAGGTGGGGCCTCACTAGTGTCTTGTATAGCGGAATTATGACCTCCTTTTTCCTGCTGGTGATGCCCCTGCCTATACATCCCAGCATCCTATTTGCTTTACCTGATGCCTTATCACACTGTTTCCCTACCTTGAGGTCATCAGAGATGACAACCCCAAGATCCCTTTCCTGCTTGGTGCATGCTATATCCTCACCCCCCAACTGATATATTGTTCCAGGGTTTTTGTGCCCCATATGCATTATCTTGCACTTCTTTGCATTGAATTTCAACTGTCAAACCCTTGACCATTCTTCAAGTTTCTGCAGGTCCCTTCTCATTCTGTCTACACCCTCTGGTGTGTCTACTCTGTTACAGAGCTTTGTGTCATCAGCGAACAGTGAAATTCTGCCTTCTAGATCCTGCGTAATGTCACTGATGAAGATGTTGAATAGGACCGGTCCCAGCACTGATCCCTGTGGTACCCCACTGGTCACTCTTCCCTCTGTGGAGGACAGCCATTTACCACCACCTTCTGTGTCCTGCCACCCAGCCAGTTACCTACCCACCACACTACTGTCCTGCCCACACCCATATTCCCCAGTTTGTGTAATAGTCTTCTATGTGGCACAGTGTCAAAGGCCTTGCTGAAGTCCAGATAGGCCATGTCCACTGCCCTCCCTGATCCACCTCCCTAGTCACCCAGTCAAAAAATTCAACGAGGTTGGTCTGACATGACCTCCCCCTGGTGAAACCATGCTGCCTTGGGTCCTGTAGTCCATTGACAACCAGATGTTCCACCAATCTCTCCTTCAGTAGTGCTTCCATGATCTTTCCCACTACCGAGGTGAGGCTGACTGGTCTGTAGTTCCCTGCTTCCTCTTTGTTCCCACTTTTGTATAAGGGGACTACATCTGCTGTCCTCCAGTCTTTGGGTACCTCCTCTATTTCCAGTACTGTACTGTATCTTCCATTTAGAAGGTTATAACAGGGATGTAGAAATAAAGAGTTTTCTCAACTATAGCAGTGAATTAGTTGTGTATGCCAGTTGGTGTAACTGTCCCCTGCTTTATACTGGCCACACAAGTAGGCCACTGTGACAAAATGTGCAACAGTACATCCACAGCATTAAATCTGGACAGACAGGCACCCCAATTAGAAGGCATTGTATGGAACAACACAACAGTAACTCATGAGGTACACTGTTTATGGCCCTGGAATCAGTAGGTAGGAATCCCAGGGGTGGTGACAGACTGATCAAGTTATTGTAAAAAGGAAAGCTTTTGTATTTTTCTTCACTCAGTTCACTACACCCCAAGGTCTCATCATTGTTTGAGACCTGTAACCCTTCATCTAGACAACCCTGTCACTCAAATAGTGCCAGTATCTCATCAGCTGTCTTAGTTACAGAAACTTTCTTTCAGTTCTGCTATGGTGGTCTGTGATTTAGGGCAAACAGGTCCCCATCCAAACAAAATGGATCCAATTGTGTGATGTAATTGGGGAGATTACAGCTCCACAGTGATGCTGGTCTCTGTTTCTCTGATTTTTATCAGTTGTCTCTATTAGCTAGTGTACTATATTTGTTTGTGTAGTCATGAAATGATTGATATTGCCTTTTCTTAACAGCAAACATTTTGATAATGTTTGTATTATCTTTCATTTTGAAATTGAACTTTGATCTCCAGCTCAAGGTAGCTCAGTTTATATTAGTACTTGTATGCTTAGGTGCACTTGTATTTGTTTAAACTGCCACAAAGTGTTTCCCTTTGTGTGCACCTTGTTCCCCTTGTCTGCTTCCACCCAGAACCACTGGTCACAGAGCCTTTACATTTTAAATGTAAACACTGCACCCACCAGGTGCCACTGAAAACCTGGCACTTAAGGGGACCCCCAGCCAGTGAGACCCTGCCTCCTGTTAAAAACTATGATCGAAGTACCAGGGCATCTTGTGGCTATATTAGCTCACTTTACCCACTGTCAGAGAAGTCTGTACTTGCCACAGAAATAAACTTTTTGAATTGCATTTCTGTCTCCTGTGGGTTCTTATTCAGAACTGACCTCCCACTTCCTCTTGAGCACCCGGCTTTTTTTGACTGTGTTTCATTATTCTAGGAGTTAGTAGCTGCTGCTCAGTACCAGACTTCATCACCGCCTGAGCGCATTACCTCTTAGACTGTAGTAATTTTGATAACTGTGTAATAATTCTGTTTTTTATGATTTTCATGTACATTTTATAATCTAGTATCACTACTGGTCTGTAATGTTCCACCTGTTTTGGATCTTTATCTGGATTAGTAAGTAAAGAATACTGTGTATAATATATTGAATGACTCTGGTATGTAGTTGTTCTCCTGTATTGCTTGAAAAAGTAACTCCATAATAGGTATTTACACTTCTGAACAGCTATGTAATATTCCTGGGTATAACCCATATGATCCTGCACATATCTTTTACACTCTCTTATGCTTTTTTTTATTTATCAGACTACCAAAGTATTGTAGATTTGTATCTTCTGGTTTGCATTCTTTTTTTTTCCGGTTTGTTTAAGTTTATTATGTAGAAAAAGTCACAATGAATGTAAAATTCAATAAAAATAAATGTAACATTTGCCAATGATCTTTAACTGAGAGTGCAATGCATGAACAAAATTATTTATCGTTTAGCTGTTATTCAGCGTCTTCTCAAACACGGTGTTCAAAGGTTTTGTCATGGTATAATCTACTGCCCTTTGTTCCTACTGCTTGATAATTTGTTCATCTCACTTATGATAAGCACTGATCACAAAAACCATATATGTGCTTCTTGTTATGAGCTTACAATTGTCCCACATCAAATCAACTGTTCTTTACCTGTTTTGATGACAAAAAAGCACCTATATTTGCTTTGGCACAAACTGCAGTCTGGACTTGCTTTCTGCGATGGCCACCCTGTATTAAAAATCATTAACTTTTTGCTTATAAACTCAGGTGATAACAGAGAGCAACCGCAGCCTGATTAATGCAACTGATCCATTCTAAGCAAGTAACAAAGTCTGAATTGTCCCAGAAAGTCTCAGATAATGCATTGTAGTGTCTGCGGTCTGGTTTCTAAATTTGCCTATGTTGAGACCATGGTCAGTGCACACATCCTGCACTTCTTGGCCATTACTGAGAGCTGGTTAAAATCATACATCAGTAACTGCAAAATTGAGATACAAAATTATACAGTCCATTGTAAAGACAGACTCAATAAGAAAGGTTGGGGCATCCTGCTTTGTATTAGATCAGATCTGATTGCTGAGATCTGCACCCCCAAATGTGCAACAACTACTGATTACAAATGGCTACTAGTACAACTGAAGTTGGGCATCAAAAAAACTAAATTTCTGCTGTGTGTACAATCCACTTAAGGTTGGAATGGAGGGTTTCAAGGAAGTGGTGCGACTGGTAGCTACCCTCGGCCATTATGAAGTAACAATAATGGGAGATTTCCACCTAAATTCATTAAGTAACATTGCAGCATACTGGGACATATTGGATTACTATAACCTCCTTAGTGCACCTTCCTGTTCGCTCCCTCCATTCCTCCTCCTCTAGGGGCCTCCTTGCTATTCCCAGGATGAGGTTAAAAACTGTTGGTGACTGGGCTTTTACTGTCGTCAGCCCCATCCTGTGAAATGTGCTTACACCAGCTGTTAGGGAGGCCACTTCAATTGAAGTTTTTATTTTTTTTTTTTAAACTTCTTTATTAGAATTTTTTGCTTTCAGCAATAAGACATACAAACATACATCCCAGGATGGGTACCTGGGCCCACATCCCTAAACTGGACATGGAAACTATATACACCCCCAAACTTATTTACAATCACAGTTATATGAACACACTGGAAAAAATCTGAGTCCACCTATATCGTAATGACAAGTATTTCTATTCCTTCAAAGTTGACTTTAGTCTAACCCGGCTCTTAGCCAACATCATATTAACATAGCTCTGTCAACTTTGAGGTAAAGATAACTATACGAGGATAACCTTTAATAACTGTGTCCCTAGGAGAGAGAGAGCCCTTCCTAACCATCAAATATAAAAAAACTTCCTTCCATATTAGAGTCAATCCCATGAGAGTGTTATACCCCATTAACTAAAGGCTTACCCTAAAGAGAATGGTACTTCTCCTTACAATCCTAGTTACATATTGTGTTCTATTACAAAAGTATTGCCAGCTGCTCCCCTTCAGACAGACAGATCTGGGTCTGAAGGCCCTTCTGCTGCATCGAATAGATTGTTTCTAGGACCCCCCCACCTTCTATCATATAATCTCTTTTTCCCCTCTACAGCCATTTGTCTTTTAAGTCTGCCCAGGACCTGCATCAAATCGCTGACCCATTGGTCATAAGTATATATATTTCCATTCTTCCAGTGTCTTAAAACGAATGCTTTAACCAAGGCAGACATCAAAGACACATGATATTTGGCTGAGTCCCTCAACACTGTTTTCATGTCCCCGGGAAGATAGATCTCTGGCTTAATATATTCAGTGTAGTTTAGCAGGGGATCCATTTCTTGACCAATTTGGATCCATAACAAATGTATTTTAGAACAACTCCACATTACATGCAGTAGGTCTCCTGGCTTTATTCCGCATCTAAAACACAGATCTGTCTGTCTGAGATTTCTAGAACATAGTTTAACAGGGGTATAGTAAATGTTCGAATAAATGAAAATTTGCATAGTCCTGTACTTCGGAACCAGCAGAATTTTAACATTTTTCCAAATCTCCTTCCAGTCAGACCTCAGGGGAGATATAATTTTATCCCAATAGACTGTCTGGGCCTTGAACTCTGAGCTCAAATAGTCCAACAGCACCCTATACACCTTTGAAAGGGGTGTTGTAGGAGATCGAACTCTTCAAATAGGCCAAATAAATGGGGTCAGTCCCCTACTTTGTTGTCTCATGAACTTTTGCACCATATTTTTAATTTGAACCTTTTAAAAATCCCATTCCTAGTGTAAACTGGTAGGTTCACCTTGTCACCAAGTATAAAATCTACCAAATTTAACTTGGCCATGTGCGGTGCCCATTGGGGGTTAATTACCGAACCCCCTAGACGAAAATTGGGGTTACCCACTATGGGTTGGTCTCTGGCTCCCCTCTGAGCTTTTCTCTGAGCCGGGCTTAATAGCTCCCACCAGGCCTTCATCGATTTTTCAATTGGTGTATGCTCCTCCCTAATAGGTAGAGCCACCAGATCTGCATACACCAGTGCAGATGGAGAGAGTTTTAATTCCTTTAAAGTGCGCTGCTCAATTCGCAGCCAGTTTGGTGTATATCCTCCTTCTTCCCCAATTCTTGCCCAGTGCCCCATCAGCCCAAGCTGTCCTGCAACATAGTATAAAACAGATCGGGAGTTTTATACCTCCTTTATGGTATGAAAGGCGTGGATAGCGTGTTTCCTCCTTGGGGTTTAGAATCCCCAGGAAATTTGAAATCACCCTTTGAATACTAGTGAACCAACCCTTTGGGATATTGTATGGTAGAAGGTGTATAGGGTACAATAATCTGGGTAACAGATTCATTTTAATCATTCCTAGCCTGGCAGTAAAGTTTAAAGGAAGTTTATTCCATCTTAAAATGTCGCTTTTAATTGTGGCCAATATATTGCCCAGATTATCCTCCACCCCATCTTCCGACCTGGCTCCAATCCAAATTCCCAAATATTTAATTTTATCCGAGGCCCAGTTGGTCTGGAGGTGATCAAAATCTGATCTGTGGGTGTATACCGTAAGCGGGAGAACTTGGGTTTTGCTTAAGTTTAGTTTATAATTTGATACCTCCGAGAATTCCCGGATAATCTCCAAGGCATGCTTCAGGCTATCAGCTGGATTGTTTAAGTGCAACAATATATCATCAGCAAATACCGAAAATTTATGCTCCAGTCCTTGAACCTCGATCCCTCGAACCCTGGGCTCCATAGAAAGCGCTCTTAACAAGGGTTCCAGGTAAATATTAAATAAAATTGGTGACAGGGGGACACCCTTGTCTAGTCCCATTATGAAGGAGAAACTCTTTGGAATGATAGCCATTACACAGAATCCTAGCTGTAGGGGCTTTATATAGATTTTTAACACCCTGGAGAAATCCCTTTGGGAAACCCATTCTTTCCATTGTATGAAATAAAAAGTCATGGGAAACCCGATCGAATGCCTTCTGCATCGAGTGCTATCAGGGCCATAGCGGACTTTGAGATAGAGGCCTTGTGTAAGATAGTGGTGGAGTTTCCTTACGCGCCATGCACCCCTCTACCCGTATAAAACCAACTTGATCCTGGCTAATTAGTAAAGGAGCAACTTTAAGGACCCTGTTAGCCAAGATCTTAGTAAGTACTTTAATATCCTGATTTATTAAAGCTATGGGTCTATAATTACCCGTAAGTCTCTAGGTTTGTCCGGCTTTGGTATCAAGGTGATGTAGGCCTGGTATAAGGGAAGATGGAGACCCTTCTTCCATAATATTCAAAAGAGTTCTTGTAGTATAGGCATTATTGTCTCTATATGAACCTTGAGAATTTGGCCGACAGGCATTATCTGACATTCTTGGAGCCTTCCCATTTGGAAGGCTGTTGGATTGTCTCCCTGATCTCCATTTTCGAAATTGGACAGATAGTGCTTGAGCTTGCTCCATGCTCATTCTGGGCAACGGTATTCTATCGAAACCTCTTAATTTCATCCCTGAGCTAGTGGCCCTCTTGATATATATTAGCATAGTAATCCGCAAGCATCAGCCAATTTTTGAGGTTCCGTAATAATGCCCCTCAAAGTTCACTGCTAGAATCGCTCTTTCAGACTCCCTCCCTAATTCTGTGCCAGTACCTCCGGCACATCCTTGTAATAAATATTTAGCGTTCAATCTCCCCAGCAGTCTACCCTAAGATTCCATATCCCCTTATACTCTTCTTTAAGCCCTTTAGTTTGTTATCTATTTCTGTGGAGGACCCTCCAGCGTAATAGTGACCTAATAGCCCCCATTAAAAATTCCTCCCACGCTTTCACCATTTTGCTCTCCCTGCATGAGTATTCCCGCGCCATTCCTGCATATAGGACCTTACAGACTGGCCAGGCAAGCTTCTTGTCTATCAGGGTTAGAACCTGAGTTTGAACGATCTCCTTAAGGGACTCCTCAGCTTAATTACCATATTATCCTCCGCTAAGATCCCCTCATCTAGTAAGCCACCGATATGGTTTGGAGGCACTTTATCTAATTCCCATAGCAGTTGGATCGGAGAGTGTCCGACAATACCCTGTTAAGGGTATTCAGGTCTTTAATCCTACTAAGCACCTCCTATTGACCAAGAAAAAAGTCAATCCTCGAGGCGACTTATGAACCCCAGAGTAAAAGTCATCTCAGTGTCCCTTTCCTTATACTCTATATGGATCTACTAGGGTTGACATCTCCATAAACCCTATTTAATGCAATCTGAGGGGCATTAAGAGGTCTATTACTAGCAGGGTTCCTATTCACCTTATTGTCCAGGCAAAGATTCCAGTTGCCTGCCATAATCAATGGGTTGTGGGGAAGTGTAGCAATGTCAGCTTCCAAGGAGGCGAAGAATTCTGGCTTGGGGGGGGTAGGGCCATATATTGAGGCATAAGAAAATGAGTTTCCTGAGACTGAGCCCGACACATATATCCCCCTACCATCCTCTCTTAGCAAGGTTTGTTCGATTACGAATGGGCAAGATTTCCTAATTAGTATTGCCACGTCCCCGGACGCTTTTGCTCTCCCATCACCTATAACCTTACCCACCCATCCTTTCTCAAGGAGGTGCAACTCCTCGTTCAATAAATGTGTTTCTTGGAGTGCCACTATGTCAACTCCTAACTGGTTTATGTACTTCAGCATAACCATTCTCTTCTTCCTCCCCCTGAGGCCTTTCACATTCCATGACAAAAATTTAATTAGAACCATCTATTATATCCGTACCCCTGATGATCACTCTCAAATGTCCTACTTTTTTTTATTTTATATTTCTTGAATTTGCTCTCTCTCCTTTCCCCAGTAGCTCCCTGTCCCCCATCCCTGATCCTCTGATCGCCCTCCTTAATTCTCATGAGACGGTATGAGCCAGCCCCAACATGCCTCCCGACCTCCCCCACGCCTCGCACATGATCCACTAAGTGAACCCCAACCTGTTCCCCCACCTCCATGATGATTTTAGGTCTACCTCTCGGCCCCTGTAAAGTTAATGAAGTAAAGGAAAGAGAGAGAGAGAGGGAGAAATAAAAAAAAAAAAATTTGGGGGGGTACCCTAACTGCATGGTGCTGCCATCTCCCCATTACATAAATGCCCCACTAGGCAGAGGGTTGTAGGAGCTGAGTGATGATCTACCTAGGTTTATCAATGATCTCCTAAAGCTCCTCATGAGGCAGGTGAATTCTAAACATCTAGTGAAAAGAAAAAATCACCATAAGCAAAGTCTGTGCTTACAATTCAGTTCTGCTCTGGGAAAGTATAATGTTCAAGTGAACAGCCAAGTCAGTGACAGGGCATTCATTTTCGCAGTCTCTTGAGATATCTCTCTATCCAACAAAGAAGAGGAAAGAAAGAAAAATAAAATAAATAATATTATTCAGTTCTGCTCTGGGAAAGCATAATGTTCAAATGAACAACAGAGTCAATAACGGATCTGCTTTTCACAGTTTCTTGAGATCTCGTAATATCCAACAAAGAAGGTGGGGGGGGAGAGGGGGAAAAAAAAAAGCTAAACAACTGGTGGTTTTCTGTCTTCCATCTAGGCGCTTCCCTGTTGCCAGTAGTCTCACTCAGTACAGTTTCATCTGTATCCATCATGGACCCGTCATTCCTTTAGGTCACCGGTTTGAATAGGTCAGGCAGCTCCACCCTTAGGCCTTCCAGGGCATCGGGCGCTGTGGAGTACCTTTTGTCTCCCTTTGGCAATTTCACAGTCAGAGTGGCAGGGTACTGCAATCTAAATTTCAACCCAGCCAGATACAGCTTCTTTAATCTCTGCATATTCTTTTGTTTTCTCTCACCGAGGGTATTAGGTCCTGAAATAGCCAAATAGAGCTCCATTCCATTGCAGGGTTTCTTAGCCCTGGCTTTGTTCAGAACATGAATCTTCTCTTTATAGTTTAAGAATCTCATAATGAGAACTCAGGGCAGCTCAGGTGGGGATTTCTCTCCAGTGATCGTTGGGCACGCTCGAGCATTGTATGATTCCCAAAATGGTGTAGGACCAAATAGCTTCAGTAGGAGATCCTGCATGAATGCCACACAGTCTGGTCCTTCTGACTTCTCTGGGAGACCTGCCATGATTAAATTATTTCTCCTACTGCGTGATTCCTGATCCTCCAGTCAATCTTCCAGTTTTTTAACTTGTCTTTTGAGGCCAATCACCTCACAGTCCATGGCTTCCATCTTCCTCTCCTGCAAGGCCACTCTCACTTCAGCGTCCCCCACCCTTTGTGATAGAACATTTAAGGCAGGTTTAAGTAAGGAAAAATCGGCAACCAGCCCCTGCAATAGCTGTTTGATCTCACTAATATCCTCCAGTTGAATGCCCCCTTGAGCTTCTGCCCTGGATTCATCGAGCTCCTCAGGAGTTGGGGAATGCGGCTTGGAGCGCTTCACTGCTGGGATTCTTGCAGCCAGAGGCTCGAGACTGCCATTTTCCATCTCGGCCATTCCACTCCTTGCCCCCGCTGTAAGTATTACTATTTTTCCCCTTTCTTGCAATGCGGCTTCTGTCATCTGCTACAGCGCAGTGCCCCTCAGCAACACTATGCCCCTTGCACAATTAAACTACGGGGTCTCAATCAAGTAAAAAAAATATATTTAATTCGCCGGAGCATGGGAGCGGTCTCGGAGACGTCCGATCGTCACTAGCTCATCACGTGATCCCCCCCTGGTTTGCATTCTGAGTTGTATAGTTTTTCATAAAATTCCAGAAAGCAGTCTGTCATTTTCCTCTGCATGTTTATAATATTCAATTTTTATCCTACAGAGACACTATCTCTTTATTTTGTTCTTCTGCTTTGTACCTTCTGGCCAGTGTCTTTCCTGCTTGCTCACTTAATAACTGCCAGTTCCTCTTTACTGTTATCCAAATATTTTTTTTATTTATTTCCATTACTGCTATTCATTTTTTAAAATTATTACAGTCTTCTTCTTTTGAAACATTTCCTAACCTTACTTCCTTTTCTAACTCTAACGTTTTCTTTCTTTCTTTCTTTCTTTCTTTCTTTCTTTCTTTCTTTCTTTCTTTCTTTCTTTCTTCCAAGTGGCTTCAGAAATTATGTATCACCTTATCATTGTCTTGCATGCATTCTCTGTGTTTTTTTTATTTTGAGATTTTATTATCTTCTATAAAATTCTGAATGCAAGTACTATAATAATTTTCTCTATAAATGTTTTATCTTTGAGTATGTTAATATTAAACCTCCTCATTATAGATTTATCATATTATTGTCTTATATTGACATAGATTCAATCTTAGCCTGGAAAAAGTCACACAATATTAATAGGTCTTTTAAAATCATAAGATAGTCCAACCTCGATGACATATTATGTCTAAGTGAGTGATAAGTACATTCCTTCTCATGCTTGTGCCTTTCTCTACATAGCTCAAGCTTCCTATAATAGGGCCACATCCACATATAATTTATTTAGTTGGTTTAGAATACAGTTCAGTATGTTTTAATAAGGGAATTCACCCCATTAACATTCTGTGATGCTCATTTAAACAAATTATTTAATACTTGTTATTCTCAATCCAGCTAACATGTTTTTCCAGTTTTTTCCATCCCTCTGTGTTATGTATTTCTCTAGTGTCCCATTCACAACATCCCATTTTAGTTTAAATGCAGTGGTCCCAATTCTCAAAGGAAGACTCAGGCTTGCGGCAAGCCTTGCATCCAACCCAGCACAGTGCCAAACACTTTGATGCAGCTTGCAGCCCATTTTCAAAGGTCGCATGCATTTGCAACCCTTTACCCCTTTTACGGTGGCTTGCACCACATAGTCGGTGCAAACCCCATAAAAAGGTCCCTTGAATGGCACACAGTTAGACAAGCAAAAGCTGGTCCAATTCATGGCATATTGGTGCACAGGAATGAGAATCACAATTGCTGCCCAGAGAAAGCCACAAGCTGCATGCACCATGTGTTTAGCACACCTGGGGTTTGCGGCAAGCTGACACATTTGAGATTTGTGCACAGTACAGGTATATCTTCTGTTCCAAGTTTATCATACCCTTCCGGTGTCATAGAAAAAGAGTTTTTCTGGCAGCTTCTGTTTTATCACTTGGTACACTTGCAGTAGTTCAAATTTATTTTGTTCTCCCCCAAACAAATTGTTATTTATTTAAATTAAAGTGATGACAGTAATGCAATTACTTTATTATACTATATTCATATCCACTGGTTATTTATCAGAACTGTTTAATTCTTGATAGAAGCATTCTCATCATCGCTGAACCATGTACCGCTCCCAATTCTTCTGACTTCCATCTTTCCCCTCTCCTCCTCATGTGTAATAATTGCTATTTTTGCCACCACCTAGGAGAAGAAAAGTAACCTAACAATAAACTTTAGAAATTGTCATATTAATGTAGCATTTAGTCCTTTAGCCCTTTTCAAAATGATCAAAACACATTCGGTAAGCATATTTTTAGGTACTGAAAAACTTAATTACAATTGTTATAAAAAATGTTGGTGGTTCCAAAGGACATTTAATCTTGCTGGAAATACTATATACACTTTTATCTGCTCCTTCCAGAAAGTTTATTGTCCACAGAGCCCTGCCTAATAAAACACAGACTGCCGTTTGTGTGGATGCTCAGTCGGCAATTAATTTATTATAATCTCTTCCAAATGTCCAGTTTTACAACAATTTGTCCTTATATCTTGCAGCCTCATGTCATCATATCTCTAATATACACAAGTTACATAAACCACCTTTTTCCTTGATTCCCTTCTTGCCCCCCACTGACGTAAGTCCGGAGGGGAGGCGCTAACACAATATTTGTACACAACCATTTAAGTCTTGTCTTCTCTTCTTGTCCCCCCCAGACATACGTCTGGGGGATGCTCGCTTCCTTTTCTTCTCTTCTTGTTGGGTATGCATGTACACGCATACCATTCATCTGACTGTTGTACTGCAGTCCTTTGAATCAGATTATCCCACCCCACTCCCATCCCCCCTCCCCTTTTTCTGTGCCCCTTCTTCTTTCCTGCCGTCCACCTTCAGCTGTCCTGTCAGACCTGCTGTCCACCTTCGGCAGTCTGTCCCTTTCCTACACACCTACCCCTTACTTTTCCCCTTCCTCTTAGAGTGGGAGGGTGAGGATTCTCAAGAAGCAAATTGTGAGCTCTCTCTCCTTTGCTCACCACTTTTAAACACCCCCCCACTCACCTCTCTCTCTTCCCCTTACCCAATCACTAACCTTCACCTTAGGCATGATGTCATGAGGCTCCGACCCTTCCCTGACATCCCCCTCTTATCCTTCTCCTTGATTGGGCTACCCTCAACTTCCCTCACTCCCTTCCCCAGGCTCTGCCCTTCCCTTCCCCCCTTTCCTGCCACTTGTCCCCTGCCTTGCATCCACTCTATTGTTCAGGGTCTGAGACAAATGGGTCTGCCTTTTTAGGAGGCAAACCTACTTGTACAGTACTTGGTTGTACTGTTTTCTAAGTAACTAAAGATCCTTTGAAAGGTTTTGTTTCCTATTTATTACTTAGCCCCTGAGTGTAATTTATTTTTTGTTTTTATGAACGGCATTCAAAACAGAAATCTTGTCATTTGTTGTTTTAACAGCTTGATTATGAAAGGTTGGGAAGAGTTAGCTTGGTCTTCCTTCCTCACATTCCCAAGTCAATGAGTTCTGTCTCTTACTGGCAACTCTTTGTCACTAGTTAGTAGATCCCTAAATAATTCCATTAGTATGTTCTGTAGAGAAGACTCATTTTCCCATCCTGAAATTAATTGGAACATTCTAATGTTCTTCCTTCATGACCTATTTTCACAGTCATCTATTTCGTTTTGGAATAGCTCTTGTTGTTTCTTAATTTGTTTCAGCTGCAGAGTCATGGAATTTGTTGCACTGCCATTTTTTCAACTCATATAGTCTCTTTGTTTTTGTCTGCAGTTTGTTTTCTAGTTTCCCCAGGGTAGATTTAACTTTGTCTAACCTTTCTGACATAGTTTTTACTTCTGTATGTTCTCCTGAATGCCAGAGATATTTTCCCTATTTACAAAATCCATTTCCTCATCCCCTTTGTATGTTTCAGATTTTGTCTCTTCATTTTTGAGCTGGGGTTTTGTTCTGGGAGTTCTAACTGTTTAAAAAATATTTTTATTTCCCTTCAGTTTTTTTCTGAGGATTAAACATTAGTCTTTTTTTTTAAGTCTTCCATTTCCTCTTGTTCATTTTGCTTGAACATTGATGTTTTAGAAACTGAAGCCTGTTCATCTTTACTTGGCTCTTTAGCCAATGTTTCAGAAGTATCTACAGTATACCCTCTTCCATTTGTATAGCATTTTGTTTGTTTTTTTCTTCTTTTTTTCCTTCTATCTGCCTCATTTTGTAGTTTTAGAGTCATTGCTGGCTAGGTGTCCAAGTCAACTTTTTTTTTAAGCTTAATTGTGTTTGTGCATGAGATAGTCCTCCTGCAGTTTAGATGTCCTTTTCCTACTTTTTGAGTTTGTTGCTGTCTCACAGTTCTCACCCACTCTCTTTCCTGAGGATCTCAATAACTTATTCACTCTTTTGCTCTCGGTGTCTGGTGGAAATTTTTTTTTTATTATTTTTAGGCCTATTTTTCAAGCATGCCCCTTTATCTTCTGTCATTAGACCTTAAAGTATATTAAGTGCCTAAATATCCATCCTTTGTAGGTGTTATTGTGGTCTTATAAAGTCCCCCTTTTTCAGAGTCCTTATATACAGTATCTTTTTCATTTCAAGATTAAGTTTAAAAAAGTTCTGGAGGGAGTAAATGCAGCAAGAGGTCCCTCTGTTTTCAATCAGCCACGGTATTTTCCTGCCTCATCTTTTTATTTACTCATTTACCTTACCTACCATATCCACAAAGTAGAATTATAAATCTTTTAGATAATTGCTCACCTTCATTTGATTTATAGCAGTGTAGCTGCATATTTCAGGTCTAGGGTATAGCTTTGCTTGTATTTTTATTCAAATTGTAACCTCAATTCTTTCTTCTGGATTCAGCATTTTTTTTTTCTTGATGTTGGGAATCTACCTCCATTGTTCATGGTGGTTAATTTCTCTGGGATATACCTTTTCAGGGAAATCAGCTACTTGCTACAGTGCTTTGCTCCTAGTGTCATAATATTGTTTTACTTGTTGCTCAAAGCTCGATATTCACTGCTTGCCTAAGTGAGCCCATCAATCTGTAGAATGCTCAATGACCATTTACTTTTAGACTTTTGGAGGTCTGCTGCAAGTTGCTTTATACCTTTTAGACTACTAGTCTGTTATTTTCTCTGGTGTGCCACTTTATTTTGTGTCTTGGTACTTTTAGACTTCCCGCTGGTCACAGTGCTTCTCGGTTCCATGTCAAAAGGGTGACAACATATCAGCAACTACAATAAGAGTGAAGTAATTTTGGCTACTGTGAAAAGGGTGACGGTAAATAACAGCTACTGCACTAACAGCAACAATTGTGTTTATGCGGGGGCTTTGCCTCTGCACTCCCCTTTGTGGGGGGCTTTGCCCCCACACCCCCTTTACTAATATAAACAACTCTGAGATTGTAGCACCTCAGGGAGGGGGGAAATTACATTATCACTGTTAGTGCAGTAGCTGTAATTTACCATCACCCTTTTCACAGTAGCTGAAATGAATTCGCCCTTATTGTAGTCGCTGGTATGTTTTCACCCTTTTGACATGCTACTGTGCTGCTCAGTGTGTTATTCTTTTTGATAAAATGGTTCACACTTGTCCAGCCAAAAAATGTCAATACTAGCAATACTGTATATGATATACTGAAAGCCCTGAACTCCAGTTACTGTAAGCTTCTTCTTCTCACTGCTATAGTCACAAGATGGTTTACCACATTACAAAGGGGGGGGGAGAGAAAACCTCTTGGTTCCATTTTCTAGAATGCCACATAGCCACAAGGAAAGGGAATGGGGGGGTAGAATAATCATCATTTGCTCTAACTGATTAACATGCATGTATGCACAGTGCTTCCATGCCCAGCCATGGCCATAAAGAATAATTCTAATTCTAAAAATGATAATTACATTAACACTATTTTAGTCCCTCTGTCTCACAATTGTCTAGGAACATACAGTCAGAGGAAAATTACTTGGCAGTCAAATCAGACTCTGATTTTTTAGACCACCTCATTCAAGTTGAAAAATAAGCTGACCTAATTATCATAGTGCTCTGTGCTTTAAAGGTTAAAGATACCAAGAATACATCCTCCCCAAGCAGTGTTGGCACTGTGTAGTCACCATGTTGTCATTTGTCTGTTTTTTTTTTTTTTTTTATAAATTAATAGGCTAAAAATGAATTTGCCACATTTGGTGACTGTTTTTAAGCCTTGCCTGGTTTTGGAGGATGAGCTGAGCATCTCAGGTTACTATACTGTCTTAACCCCCATCCCCTACAGAATTATTTTCTGGGGTGCACCATAATTATTCTACTTGAAGAGGGGGGTGGAGAAGGGTAATGAACTACCAAGAGAAGTGACCAGTGCCAAATCAGATTTAAGCACAACTGGGACTGGCAGTTAAGGTTAGTAAAGTTAGCAGAAGATCGTAATGTGGGAGGGGGGGAGTGACCACTAAGGTGCTTATAACATCCCATAGGTACTACATGACTGAGTAGACTGGATTAAATATATTCACTGAGCATATATATTTTTTTCATCATCATCATCAAAGTTTATTGTTCATCCAGTAAAAATAGTGGACATTACAACAGTTGTACATAAATAGGAAAAAAAGGGGAGAGAATAAGGTAATGGGAACAAGAGAATTACATGCATATTTACATAAAGTGCACTGTAACAAGGAGTATCCAATCTTGTATCATAAAAATGGTTCAGATATAACTACATAATAAGACCTCATAGTCATATAAGAGTCATAATATCATTCTAGCCCAAAGCCACCTGATTAGCATACATATTCTATAATCAAAGCAAATGTTTCTGTTTGATCTTCATTACTGAATCAAGGAATTTCACAATTAAGAGAGCTTCAGAAGTGGTTCTGGGGTGCAGTAAAATAAACAGGGCATCATAATCCAAATTTGCATACTTCGTTAAAAACTATTTTAATAATTGGTCTTGTACAGTATTATATAGAGGGCACTGTATTATTATATGGTAAAGAGTTTCTTGAAAACCTCTATTACACCTACACAAATCTTGTGACAAACCTGTCATGGGTGATCTATTAAGAAAAGTGTATTTGGAGACAAGTGTGCCCACTCTTGCCCAAGTAATCAGTTTCCTGAACTTGAGTTAAGGGGTAATAAAATATATTCTTGTATAAAAGATCAATTTTGTTCATCCCAAACCAAAGAGCTTGTTTCTGAGACCTGACTAATGACATCTGATGTTTTCATGCTGCAAGGTAAAGCCTTTGTTTTAAAGTGGTTTTAAAAAGAGGGAATACATATATCCCTTTCAAGAAGTCCTCCCGTAAGTGGGTTAAAGAAGCTTTCAGCAATACTGCTTTAAGTTGTTTCACTCAGGGGGACAAAAAGCGCTTTTCAGCCCAGCTTATCTTCTCTTTGAGACATAGATCTGGTAAAGTGTTAAACTGATTACTAATTATTTTTAGCCAATAAGAGACTACTCTTATATCTACTATGGTTGCTATAGGGAACCTACTTAAGTCTGCTCTTATGACTGAATTGGCAGTGGAAACTGGAACTTGTAAGAGGGCTTTATACTAAAATGATAAGAGAAGCTTAATATTTTCAGGAGGGTTTGCGCCCCATACCTAAGAGCCATAAAGTATGATTGGGTTTAACTTAGCTTCATCAGCAACCAATGCTGGGGCACCTGTGTGTTTCCCATATTTATAGTTGAATCTTATCAAAGCCTTAGTGGTAAGTTTAGCTTTAGAGGTCTGTTTTTGTAAATGTAAGGTCCATTGCAAATTTGATATAAATTTAATACTGAGATAAGTATAGGATGGGGCCACCACAATTAATATATTTTTGAAGTGTATTTTGGGTGAAGGAGACTATAAATTCAGAGGCCCAAGTACTACAATTTTGATTTTATGTAAATTAATCTTCAGGGCCAGTGAGTCACTTTTAGCTTTTAGAATATTCAATTTACTCTGGAGTCTGGCTACCGATAGGGAAAGGAGAAGAAGGTCATCTGCGTAGGCTAATATGTGAATATTCTGATTCCCAATTTTAGGAGAAACAAGCACTAAGGACGAGTCAAAATAAAGTAACAAGTCAATATATAAACTAAATAATAAAGAAGCAAGAAGGCATCCTTGTTTCACACCTTGGGAAGTGCTGAACAATTCTGATAAGTTCCTGGAATATCATATCTAATGGGTGTAACTGTATTTGAATGAAATAAATAAATGGGGATTAATAGGTTAATAGGGAGTCCTCTTGTAAGAAGAATTTCCCATAAGCTCCCTCTAGGCACAGAATCAAAGGCTGCTGAGAAATCTATAAAAAGGATATATTATTTCACCTGATGGTGTAGCCTGTTTTTTTTTAAGTAAACGGACTAAAATGAATATGTTATCTATGGCTGAAAAGCCCTGATGTAATCATGCTTGAAAAATTGCTAATGGTGAAAAAACATTAACCCAGTTTTGAAGCTTGACCAGTAAGATTTTAGCAAAGAGTTTTCCACTGATGTCCAAAAGGCTAATTGGCCCTAATTAGAGGGAAGTTGAAATGAACCTTTCTTATGAATGGGAATTATACTATTTTTAAGCCTGGGTGGAGGGATATATGATTCTTTCAAACATGCATTAACAAAGTTAACAAAAAAAGGAACCCGGTAGTTCATATGGGCCTTGTAAATCTCACTCAGAATAGTATCTGGTCCAGGGGCCTTATTATTAATTAATTGGGATATGGTGTGTTCTACTTCACCCAATAAGATGGTCAATGGGGTAAAATCTCCAGTCCTCAGTGCTGAAAGAACGTTACCATTAGTAGGGACAGAAACATCACTGTTAAGAAGGGATCTAAAGTATAGCACCCAGGTCTCCTTGGGTATATAGGAAGGGAAAGAGGACATATAAGTGTTCAAGCCTTTCGCTACCAACTGCCAAAATAATTTGGAGTCCTTCATCTCAATGGCCTGATATATTAATTTCCACCGCTTCTATGTAAATGCTTTTTTTTCCCCAACAGAAACTTTTTATAAGTTTTCTGAGCTTTATTAAGAATAAGAAAATTATCGCTAGAAGGAAATTTCCTGAAATATCTAATACATTTTCCCAGCTTAGATTTTTCTACATTACAATGATTATCAAACCAGGAATTTAAAGAGGGTCTTCTATTAATAGCTGAATTTATTATTTGGTTAATTTGCTGATAGCACAGGTCCAGCTGTTCACTTATATATTTGACCTCAACCTTAGCCTCTGTTAAAGAAAATAACAAAGAGAAGGAAAGTGAGTATGTTAGCTCAATCACTTTATCCCATGTTTGAACATTGAGAGCTATTTTGGCTTTACCTGACAATGTAATTGCAGTGAGTTGAATAGGGTTAGGGGTGTTAGAGACCTTATCAGGAAATGTTAGTAAAAAAGTGATAGCCGTATGATCACTCTCCAGTCTCATATTTACTGTAAAATTATGATACTGGTTATAACAATACGGGGAGCATCAAACAAAATCTATTACACTCTGCCCCTAGGATGCAAAAAATATACAAGCCCCAAGTGGATCCTCCCCCCGGCCATTTAAATTAAAAAAAATTGTTATTCATAATAAAGTCCTGGAAGCATTTTCCTGATTCGTTCGCAACACAGTCCATGGAATTCCTAAGCCCCAAATTCCCAATATAAAATAGATCCTGTAATAAAGGTAGATTATCAAATTTAGGAATTCTGGAATTAAAGTCCCCTGCCAATATCACAATATCAATATGGGAGCATAAGTAGAAAGCCTCTATATCTATTGAAAGCTTCCTCCAAATATCATAACTTGGAGTGGAGTGAAAAAGAGGTGCAACTTACACATTCACAAACAATACATCCGAGCCATTCCACTTTATAAAAGTAAACAGAAGCTCTGTAGATCCAGCCACACTTTCAATAACTTTCAGGCTTTTCCTAATTTTCACCAGTGTTAGGAGGCCGCCTTTGGGCCTACCATAATAATGTTCCTTAGTGGCTGTAAAAAAAAAGGATTCATACCCATTTATAAAGATTTGGACCATGCCCATGTTTCTTGAAATAAAACAGCCTTAAACTTATTAATAAAGTCAGACCATTGTGGGTCTGCTAACTTTGAAGCAAGACCCAAAATGTTCCAACTATGAATATTTGAGGAGTTCTTTGAAGAGTCAAAAGCAGAGGGCTCTAACGTGGTATCAATTGATAAATTATGATCCCTGTGTAGTCATATGGATTCTTCTGTATTCTGTACTGGGCTTGACATTTGTTCAGGGTCCAAAACTGGAACAGCATGGATATCAACTGCATCGAGGATGTCAGAATTTTTAACTAATAGAGAAAACAACTCTTCAGCATGAATATAACATTCAAGCAGAGACTCTTCACAATTGGAAAAAAAATCCTCTTGGCCAAACTTAGGTCAGAAGGAGATATATCTTTTTTAATAATGGAAGCCAGACTTGCACGAACCACTAGTGTCAAATGTTCACTGTTTTCACCATGTAAGGGGTTAATTCCAAAAATATATATCACCTTCTAATATGCCAATGGTTCAAAATTCTAACTGAGAATTTCTAGAGTGGAGTCAACAACTTTATGTGCAAGTGTTTTACAATCAGGATGTCCTCTGTGGGCATATTTCCAGATTGTTGCCCAGATGACCAAGAAGGAGATGGCTAGGCCTAGATTATTTAATAAAAGTTGTTTGGCCCATACAGTTTTTGCTATATCTAAATTCTCCACCATAACATATACAGATTTAAGGGGGTTCTGCCTGTCTCTGTGAGTAAAAGAAACTGAGTCTGCTGCTGTGGGAAGACCTAATTCTGCTCTAAAGAGATGCACTATCAGTTCCTTTAAGGTGTCATGGGTTCCATATGATTTAATAACAATGTTCTCTAGCTTAAAAATAACCTCACTACCTGTTAAAGGGAGAGGAATCCAAGGGTAACTATCATTTTTTTTCCAAAGGGCTCTTCAATATCTCAGAAGAGGTGGGAGGAAAAAAAATGGGGTGGGGGAAGAGAAATAATAGGTCCAATGTTATTTATACCAGCAGTGTGAAGCTCCACTGTAACACAATGTCCAACCTATATGAACCATAGGGAGAAGTTCAAGGACCTGTAAAAGTGATGTACTCTGACTAACCTGTATTTGATCATGGACAGATGCTATTCTACCTTCTATGTAGGCTAAGTTCTCTGACTGCTTAAACTTAGCTCTCAGTACAGATTCCCCCGAGGGGTCTCAACAGGTTTAAACAATCTTCACCTTTTCCTCCTAGTTTTGGAATTTTCTTTTTTTTTTCTTCCCCAAATGTAGCGTATTTTTATTTTGCTTTTTGAGGGGAGGCAAGTCCAGTATCACAATGGTGGAAAATTATAATTTTTTCTTAATGGATTGGGAATAAAGGCCCTCAAGTTTGATCTGTCTAGTTACTGATTTTCTGCTCAAGGGTTGAACATTTTTCAACACATAAAGTGGCAAAGTTCTCGAGGCTCTATTTGATACCAGAGTATGCCTCTAGGAGGACTATACTGGACATAACAGGATGGGTTAGTGCTTTGATAGTATATTTAGAAACAGTATTGGGACACTGAGCTAAAAACTCTGGGTCAAGCACTAGCTTGTCAAGTTCTTGGTTCAACTTAGAAAATACTTTATTAGGGAAATCTGCCAGAATATCAGAGTAATTCAAAGTTATAGACATTTTAGCTTGATTTACTAACAGATCCACTGGACTAAAAAGATGAAAACTTGAGGGCTGAAAAGAAATTTCTGTCCCTCCTGAGGCAGGTTGGGCTGATTCCCATGGATCTTGATGTATCTTTGAAAAAGGTTTTTGTAGGGAACATGTAATGGATATCCTATCTTCTTTGTAAACAGGTACGACAGAAGAGTATGCTATCTTAACCTCAAAAGTCTTTTTTTGAGAGGACAAAAAAAAAAAAGTAATCTTGGTTTGAGTGATCATAACATGATCTCTCTGATTGTAGTTATCAGACAAATGGGCTTGATGTGTGAACTGCTGATCTATCTCAGAACTGATTTTGGGAGTCTTAATGGATGCCGCTGAACTTCCATTTGTATTTTGTGAGGCATTTACAGGTTGAGGCACGTCTTTCTCTGCAGCGGGGACCTGAGGTTCATCCTCCAAAATAAGGACACCAGGGATGGCTGAGAGTGGAGTCACTGCCCTGCCTCCAATAGCTCTTTTATCAATAGATACATCCTAATGAATATAATGAGCTAGTTTAATCAGAGAAGTGGAAGATTGGAGAGACTTTGGAGTAGAAGCAGAGATAGTAGAGATCAGTAGATCCTGTGAGAAAATGGATCCATTTCTCTGTTTCTTTATTTTTTGCAAAGTAAATTCCCTCCCTTCTTCACTCCCTTTGTCTTTTAGCTGTTTCTTTCTACTGTTTCCAGTTGAACAAACCTCTTTGCCACTTCTAGTATATATTTCTTAATACAGGATAAATAATTCTAGACCACAGTTAAAACACAGTTAGGCACGATCAAAGCTCCCCCCCCCCCAAAAAAAAAGAGATTATGCTGTCAAGACAAAATATTAGCTACAGCAAATGAATAATGTTCATTAAATACAATAAATATTCTAATAAAAGAACAGATCTGAAGGTGCTCTAGAGGTGCTCAAAGGTGCTAACATGCTTAGAATTAGCTACTTCCAAATCCCCCGATTACAAATTGTAATCTAGTAAAACAGTTCAGACCACACAGGTAGCTATATAATACTTGATAAATTCAATTCCAATTAACTCCTTTTTGTGGTATATCTCCATTTTATCCACACACTATCCACACTTTAGGGCTTTTTATTATCCACTTTATAATGGGGTTTTCAGATTCAAGTTTAGTTTCCTTATAGAGTTTATCAGTCACAGTCACAGTCCTGCTCATTTGCCCGGTGGTTTCTGGGTTCAGTTCTTTAAAATATTTTATACTATGCCCTTTTAGACTCCTTTTCTACTTCCACTTCTCTTTATTGGTAAATTAAACAAAATTCCTTGTGTGTTTGGTTCAGGAGCAGTATTCCAATACACCTTGTTTCCGAAAAGAAACACAAGGGTATACCGTAATAAAATGGTTTTTAAATGAGGCTTAAAATTAAATTAAGATCAATTGGAGACTTCAATATGAGCCACTGTAAAGTCACTAGCATAATATTAACACTAGAAACTAGGCCCCCGGATACCTAAAAACAGAAGATTGATGTGGTATACAAAATAATTATCAAATTAAAAAGCAATGCACCAACTATTCTACCATTGTTCAATGCAGAATGTAAGTCTGATAAATCAGCTTATAAGATTACAATACTCGCATCCTTATTTGTAAAATCTTAGATCTCTGTAGATGATGATCAATAAATGGTAGTATAAGTTAATCACTAGCTGCAGCTAAGCGTACATTTTTAACTCAGCACTACCGGAATGTTTTTTCAACCACAACTACTACCACTGCATCTCTCAAAGGTCCAAATAATCTTTCAGCTGGACAACTGCACAACTGAACGATGTTGTTGAAAAATGGGACACAGGAGCAGAAATTAACAGAAAATAGCCTCTTTGGCTCAGATTCCTTTGGTCCTCTTACTTGCAGCAGTTACAAGTGAGTAAAACAGACTCTATGCAGGCTAAATGCAAGCTGAGTGTCTGAAAATGGCTAAAAGAATGTCAATGCCTAAGCAGTTTAAAGGAGAGCTTGCACTACAGTGTCCCAAGTCATTCGTCAGTCATGCCAAGTTCACCTTCGATTTGCTAATTAAAATTTTTTTTTAAAAAAGGTACAAGCTCTACAAAGGGTAGATTAAGGGGCAAAGCAGACTACTCAATAAAAAAAACTTAACATTTTAACTTAACATCTATAAACTCAGAGCTTGGAGGGAAAAAAGCCCTGAAATTCACCCACTTGAACACGAGGAGAAAAACTCTAAGCAATGACAAGACACAGGTATAAGTGGATAGTTCTGTCAGTGTTAAATATGCTTTGTACAACGTATCACAACAATGTCAAACACCCCTTTCTATCTTTGCCAAAACAATAAGCAATAAGCATTTAGTACACTAGTCAGGTCACCAAACGCCCAGCATAAAACATAAACTCAATAAAAATATATATAAAAAATGTCAAGAGAAAAGAGAGGAAAACTCCCCTCTTCATACAGCTTCATATAGCTTGGCTTGTAGGGTAGTACTCTACAGGACAAAAAGCCACAAGGACCATCAATACAGTTTTGCTAGGTCTTTCATTTCTGATGACCTCCCACAGGGTTTTCTGCTGCACCCACTCATGAGGCTGGCTCCTATTGCCACCTCAGGACTCCAGCACCTAAGAATAAGAGAGCAGACAGCAAGAAAAAGGCAAAGCACAAGCGTAGCCCAAACAAGATAAACTGGAAAGGCTGCTAGACCTCTAGTTAGATTTTGTAGGCAGTGGTGGCATACCATGCATAAGTTAGAGTAACACATTCTGTCAGCCCTGCTGCAACACTTCTCCTCAGAAATCACAGCGTGCAAGCCTTCCTGGGAGTCTACCTCCACCACACCTACTGAGCATATAATTATTTTATTTTCTTGTGTGCTAAAAAACAATTTTGCTAAATTTATTTAGGATATATTCTCTTTCTATTGCAGGCGTATTATTCCCTAGTGTATAGGAGGCTTCATATTTTAATAACTGGATGGGCCAAGAGGCCTTCTTCTGCCATTAGTTTCTGTGTTTCTATGATCAGACATACAGCAAGAATACATAGTGGAGGTGCAGATTACATAGGCCAATGAAATCAGAATTACAGATCAAGAATAGGCATTCTGTATCCAGAGTAGAATTCACTGACCCATGCAGCCAGTAGAGTGTTATGCTTGTTCAACTGTGTTAGTCTGGTTTTGGCTGTTTGCACTCTCTATTCCAGAGGAATTACCATCCTGTTGGGGTACGATGGCAAGGAACTCTCGGAGAGGGTTCCACCCCTAGAGGTGCCATGGGACATTTCCCATGGCTAAAGATACCTTAGGAATCTCCCTAAGGAGAGAGTGCTGCCGCTGCAGGAGGAGTGGAGGATGGTGGGGCAAAGAAAAAATGCTTCATAGAGAGGCTTAGAGGAACTGCTGCTTACATAGCTCAGCAAGTGGGAGTGGCTGGCTGCTTGGCCACTGAACTTTAGGCATAGCCTTACATTTCACTGACCTATGCAGCCATTATAGTGTTTTTGCTTGTTCAACTATGTTAGTTTGGTTTTGGTCATTCACACTCTCTATTACAGAGGAATTACCACCTGTAGGGGTATGATGGCAAGGAACTCTCAGAGAGGGTTCTACCCCTAGAGGTACCATGGGACATTTCCCATGGCCAAAGGTACCTTAGTAATCCCCCAAAAAATGTAGTATCATCCCCAAAAAGAAGGCAACACAAAGCATAATGCAAACTGTAACAATGACGTAGAAGCAGTAAACTGTAATGTAGTAGTAGAGAAGCATAGGCAGTTTGATAGTTCAATGACATGCTCAGTTGATGTAGGAACAGCCCAGGTTTGTGTAGCATGATACTGATGGCTTGCATTGAGAGAAGGGGATCCCCTAAGGAGAAAGGGAATGGCAGAACATCCTCCACCTCCATCCAACAACAGAACCCGCCTAAAGAGACTAGGGAAAACAACTATGCTAACTAAGAGTTATGAACTGAGGCAACAGAGGAGAGAAAAAAAAACCCTATGAGGAGGAAATCGCTGGGGATCCAAGGCCTAGGTCGCCTTCCCTCCAGGCTTGGGAAAATTTACTTAGTGACAGCTCTGCAGCTGCAATTTGGAAAACCCAATTAAAGGGAGGTGGAAAATATTGCAATTTGGAAGGAGGCTCTCACTCAAACCCTCTAGCGGGAACATCGTGGAAGGTTGCGAGAAAACTCTGCAACAATACGTGCATCCAAGGCACAGGAGGAGACCAACAATTGCTGAGGCACTTACCTGGCCTACCCACCCAAAATCAAACCAGGTGAACCAGAGGCAGCTGTGGGGAGAATACAGTGAAGGTGCCTTGCTAGGGAAACCACTAAAGTCAATGGCCAACCATTATAGTGGAACACTAGAGCCAAAGGAGATCATTGTAACCACCCTTCACCACTGGTCTTAAATTCTACAGCAGGAGCTGCGGTCACGAAGTGGGCAGCTAAAGCCAAGCCCAGGGTGAGGAAATTCCCAGCTATGGGCCAGGTGAGAAGGTTCCCGCCCCAAGCTGGACATGCTCGATGATGTGGACTAAATGCAGAGTGAGACTGTCGGCTGCAGGAACCCTGTGTCAGAATAGAATGGCTGGCATGCCCTAGAATTGATTGAGAGCTGAAAGCAGGTGAGCTGAATAAGTATGGTGTGCTGAGATTATAATGAGCATTAATTGCTGAGACCTTGCAACGTCAAATGCATATTGAGAACAGTAGAATCCCAGGCTGAAGCCGATGGGATGGCAGTAGGCGTGAAGCAAGGCTTTGCGTAAGCAAGCAGCAAAGGTTGCGTAAGCAAGTGTGGACCTGATAGGTCAGCAAGCAGTAATAGTAATAGGTGGACCTGTATAACAACTGTATAGCAAGTAAACTGCACTGAATTAGGGGCAAGCCAGCCAGACGTGAATAGTCAAATCAAGGTGACAAACTATGATGATTTTCAGCAGCGAAGACAGGATTTAGAACAGAATTAATTAACCACATATGCCACGACCCACCAAAACACCTCCCAGTCCCCACCATAGGACAAACAAGAAAGTGAGGAAAAGCAGAGAAGAACATGCAGTTATAAAAGCTAATTTAATTGCCTCAGCAGGAGCTTCAGCTAACCTCAGAGTAAACAAGGTACAATAGGAACCGGTGTAAACAATGCAGTAGGAAGCAAGTAGGCCTGCACAGCAGTAGTAAACAGATGAGTACACTGAGTTGTAAGTGCAAATAAAGGAGCAGCTATGGTTGAGCTAAAATACACAGGTAATGAATGCAGTTGCATTGCAGTAGTTTGAGCGTGGTGAGCACAGTGTTAAAACACAGGCACTGGGTACAATAGTAATTAAAGTAAACAGTAGTGGTAGGTAACTGAAAGCAGTAGCATGAGCTCTGAGTAGGTTTGCAGCAGCAGTGCAAGTAATTTGAGAGTTGCAACTGAAGGCCAGCAGTATGAGCTCTGTAGTAGCAGTATGCTAGGAGTTTAGAAAATAAAAGCCCCCAAAAAGACTAAATGAAAACACAGCAAAACAGAACAGGTAAATGCCCCAAAAAAGAAACAAAACACACAGGGAAGCACACAGTCAGAGGAATACAAACCAGAAGCAAGAAAACAAACATCGAAGTCCAGCAGAGACACACGTAAACAGCAGACTGGGATGGGGTAGGCCCCAGTCAGCTCAGAGGACAAACCAACATAGCCTCCAGCTGCAAAGAAAAAATGCTTCACAGAGAGACTTAAAGGAACTGCTGCTTATATAGCTCAGGAACTGGGAGTGGTTGGCTGCTTGGCCACTGAACTTTAGGCATAGCCTTACATTTAAAAACACAAACAAGAGTATATGTCCTTCAGAAACAATTGTTGGAAACTATGTTTGTTTTCATGTTCTATCCTTTGTAATCCCTTTCCCTAGGTGTGGTTGAAAAAGGGTCCTCGGACTCAATCCACTTTCCTGGTTAAACTAATAAATAAAATGAAATGAATGTTTCTGAACAATGAATGAATGGGAGTTTCACATAAGGAGCTGGGGGTGTTATGGCAGGGTACCCCTGTCTTTTAGCATCATTGTGCTCGTGTGTCTCTCTTTGTATTTTTATCTCTTTTAATAAAGTTAAAAGCCAAAAAAACTATTCCCTGAACCATTTCTCTTTTTCCTTTTGTCTAATTTCTGTGGTGTCAGCTAAAGTACTCTGGGTAGGTGGAGGACCTGCTTAGAGTCCATTTAAATAAAGCAACTGAAGCAGAAAGTGACATATATTTGGGGGTTATATACCCTAGAACAAATTCTCTAAAGAGCAGAGCAGTGTTTTTGAAGTGTTTTCAGAACTTTCAGTGAGGTTTTGGGAACAGCACAAACCTGGAAGTCTCAACCTGTGGCACTTCTGGTCTACTTGTATAAATGGGGCATATGCCCAGCAAGCATCCTTTAACAGGAGCTGGGGGTTTGCAGCAAGGTACTCCTAACTTTTAATCACTATGTGTGTGTCTCTTTCTCTCTATTTTTATCTCTTTATATAAAAAAAGCCAAAAGTCAAAAAGTATACCCCCTAAACCACCTCTCTTTCTATCTTGCTCTCTCTTTCTAATCTCTGTGGGGCCAGTTGAAGCACTCTGTGTAGGTGGAGGACCTGCCTGTAGTTCATTTAGATAAAAGAACAGAAAGTGGCACCTAATTGGATGTTATGTACCCTAGGACAACTTCTCTTAACAGCAGAGCAGCATTTCTGAAGGGTTTTTGTAACTTTAAGTGAGGCTTTGTATACAGCACAAAACCAGAAGTCCTGACTCTCAGCAGTTTTGGTCCACCTGCATAAACAGCAGACACACAGTGAGTGTCAGTGAGTATGGGAAGAGGGGACACGCAACATAGGCAAGCGAGTGTTTGAGCACGTCAACCATGTCAGCTGGAGAATCAGCGGAGCAGGTCAGTGCACTGTCTTTAACTTAACAGGATATGTAAAACAAGTTGATATCTTTTTGCTTGTTGCTAATGTCTGAATAATTAAGATGGCTAACTCTGAACCGGGAATGAAAATAGTACATGGTGAGGAATATGAAGCCTCAACCACAGAGGAAAAAAAGCTTAGATTTGAGTCATGCTTAATGTCCACGCACACTAAGTGGCCACACTATCCACTTATCCAAATTTATTCTAAATGTCAAAAATACAGGGAACTGGAATATTTATATATTGCAATGAAAGATGAGTTGGAAAAATTAAAGAGTATTTCAGAATTGGAGAATTTTATATATAAGACTATAATGGGGCAACACCACCAGAAAATGATAGTCAAAAGGGGTGTGATTCAAGGAAATTCCTCTTCACAGAAAGGGTGGTAGACACCTGGAACAGCCTGTCGGAAGAGGTGGGGGGGCGGAGACAGTGGGGAGCTTCAAGCAGGTGTGGGATAGGCACATGGGCATAATCAGTAGAGGAAAGGGAGGTGGGAGGGACACTGGTGACACAATAGGGTTCAGAGTGTCAGAATAGGCAGGTAAAAATAGGCAGACTACATGGGCCTACCAGCCCTTCTCTGATGACAAATTATATGTTTCAATGACAAGGGAAAAGGACACAAGTGTCATATGAATAGATAGGGATGATCCGGAATGGATAACTGTTCATTCCTCAAGAGGAATTAAAATGGGGAGATGGGATGAAGTTTTTTCATCACCAAATGAGAGCAATCATACAGTGATACAAACACACAACAGATTTGCAGCCTTAGAGCAAAGTGAAGGAGAGGAAATGGTAGATGAAGCTCCCATAGAACATGAAAATATTAAGCCTACAGTAGAGAAAAGGCAAGTGGTTTAGTTGGCAATTTGATTATAAAATATTGTGACATTAAAATATGTAAGCGGGATAAAGAGAATTATATGGTGTTATGTTTTAGGGTTTCTAAAGTAAATGATATAACCCCAAGAATACTAGAGAAAACAAAAACTGCATGTGTCAATCCTCTGGTCATAGTGCATACAGGCACAAATAACATAGGGTGCAAACTAATTAACCAAATCAAAACAGATTTTACAAAACTTTTTGGAAAAATAAAAGCATGTACAGGCCAAATAAGTGTTTCTGAAATATTACCAGTTCCACGGTCTTTAGAACATTGCCAGCAAAAACTTTAAAGCATTAATGGGTGACAGAGATTCACATGTGAATAAGAAAAAATGGGGTTCATTAGAAACTGGGAAATTTGGGGGGCAATGGGGAGTACATTGAAAAGGATGGTTTACATTTGTATTTCAAACGAGCTAGATATCTGAGAAATAAAATAAAAAAATCATGCAACAAACCACTTAAACTGGTATATCGGGGAGAAATGATCACCTATTAGGTGAAGAGTGTAGTAAAAACACCAAAGATGATGTCCATAATACTAGAAAAACAGTCTACAAAACATCAAGGTACAGTATTCCTGGTATCCTGAGTAATGCAAGAAACATTAGGAACAAATAGAAGAGTCTGGCAGCATTAACACATATGAAGTATCCCATGTTGATAGTGGTTACCGAAACATGGTGAAGGGAAGACGATGTTTGGAATACACACTTACCGTAGATGGCTATGACTGTTTTAGAAGGGAAAAAAGAGAAAAAGAATGGTGGTGGTGCAGCAATTTTTGTCAAGAGGGTCATAATATGTCATGATACATCAGATAAAATAAAATGTCAAAAAGCAAATAGTAAATCCCTATGAATTAAAAACTGAACCATCAGGTAAAAAATAATTCACTGTAGGGGTAATATACAGACAACCAGGTACTACAATATTCATAAACTCTAATATCATAAATGAAATCCACAAAACAATCAATTCAGGGGAAGTTATCATTATGGGGCCCTAATTTCCTAGATAGTGACTGAAAAAATATAGAAAATATGGGGGGGGCCGGGGGAAGAAACATACTTCTGTGAAATATTAATCAAAAACATAGAAACAGAATTTGACAACAGATGAGGACCGCTTGGTCCACCCAGTCTGCCCATTTGCCATAGCTACTGTAACTCTTCAGATCCTACTTGATCTCTGGCATTACTGCTCTGTTGGTGGCTGCCCTGAGGGTGCATAATCTAGGTGTGATCCTGGACTGCAGGCTGACCTTTGAAGATCCGGTATCGTCTGTAGTGAAGAGTGGTTTTTACCACCTCCGGAACATCACCAGGCTCAAGACCCTCATTCTGCCTGAGGATCTTCCAACCATGGTACATGCCTTTATATTCTCTAGGCTCGACTACTGTGACTTTCTATACTTTGGGGTCATTGGAAGAACCCTCTGCAGGCTGCAGCTGGTGCAGAAAGCGGCAGCCCAGTTGCTGACAGGCCAATTCAGGTCCTGCTATGTGACCCCAGTCCTGCGTGCTCTGTACTGGCTGCCGGTCAGGTGGAAGGTCCTTTGCAAGGTGGGCTTGCTCACCTTTAAGGTCCTATATGGACTGGGTCCTGGCTACCTGTCGGAGCTCCTGCTATCTGTGACCTCTGCTCACTCCCTCCTGTCATCTTCAAGGTGCCTCCTTGATGTTACCAGGGTTTGGCTCAAGACATCAGGTGACAGGATGTTTAGCATCTCTGGGCTGACCCTGTGGAACTCACTTCCATCTGCAGTCCAGCAGGCCGCCTTTCAAGCTGAAGCTGAAGGCCCACCTCTTTAGCCTAGCTTTCATGGAGTGATCATCCAGACCAACTGTTTTAGTTAGCAGTTACAGTTCTTAATAGCTGTCTTTCTGATTTTACTCTCTTGATATTTTATAGTATTTATATCTGTATGTAATGGCTGCATTTGTTAGGCTCCCAGAGCCTGAGGGATTGGGTGCCCTAAAAATAAAATTTGTCTTTTCTTGCCTTGCCATTACCCCCCCCCTTCCCTGCCACAGGGTTACCTTATGCTTATCCCTTGCCTTCTTGAATCCCATTACAGTTTTTGACCCTACCACCTCCTCTGGGAGGCTGTTCTAGGTGTTCAACACTCTTTCTGTGAAGGTGTACTTTCTTACATCTGCCCTGGTTCTGCTCCCCCACCCCAGCTTCATAGCATGGCCCCTAGTTCTTAAACATCTTTTGCTCTGAAAAGGCTTTCTTCTTGAACCTTATTTGTACCCGTGAGGTATTTGAAAGTCTCTGTCATATCCGTTCTCTCACCTTTCCTCCAGGGTGTACATATTGAGGTCCTTGAGTCTCTCCTGATAGGGCTTTTGATGCAGACTCTCCACTATTACAGTTGCTCTCCTCTGGATACTTCTATGTCATAATAGTGAACATGTTATGGTGATTGCTATTGTGACAAGTGTATAACGCCGAAAAGCAATTCAGGGATATACACTTGCAGGCGACCACAAAACCAGCTATGGGAGTTCTGGTTATGCTGGGGGCTGTGCCTCCCGCACCTCCCCTACTTAAGGATTCTCAACTCAAGGGAGGTGCATGTTGGGTGTGTGTGTAAAACTTACAAAAAAAAAAATCACCTACCAGATGCAAAAAAGAAGCCTGTCCTAGAACCGAACCCGTCACCCTCCCAACCTCAGCCTGCCACCATACCCACCACACCACACAGCCAGCTCGGCAGCTGACCCCTGCACTACACCCCACATACCCTCCCTCCCCTTCCGCCCATTGCGCGGCATGGTCCCTCCCCACTGCACACATGTATATATAGCGACATCCTGTCACTGTAGTCACCTACCCTATATCCTGTCACTACCCCACCAGGTAGCCCAGAACCAGACACCATGATTGAGTCACCCTTTTTGCAGGTGCTCAGTTATGGTCACCATGTTCACTGGATACACCTCTGGACCACCTCAATTCTATCTCTGTCCTTCCTGTGATGTGGTCTCCTGAACTGGACACAGTACTTTAGGTAAGGTCTCGCCACTGATTTATACAGTGGTATCGCCACCTCCCTCTTTCTGCTTGTGATACCCATGCATCTGCACCCCAACATCCCGCTGGCTCTCCCCACTGCCTTGTCACACTGTTTAGCCACCTTTAGGTCATCAGATATGATTACCCCAGGTCTCCTTCCTGTTTGGTGGTCACCAGAACCACTCTACTCATTTTATACTCCACCCTAGGTTTCTGCACTTCCATTACATAATTTTCATTTTTTCGCATTGAAATTCAGTTGTCACACATCTGACTACTCCACAAGTTTTCCTAGATTCCTGTTCATCCCTCCCCGAAGTGTCTACCCTATTACATATCTTATTGTTATCTGCAAAAAGACATACCTTCCCTTCTAGTCCCTCTGCAATATCACTAATAAAGAAATTTAAGAAGACCGGTCCTAGTACTGCTCCTTGTTACACCCCACTGGTCACCCGCACTTCCTCAGAGTGAACTCTGTTTACCACTACCCTCTGTCTCCTATCCCCCAGCCAATGTTTTACCCAGTTTACCAACTTATTTATGAGCCTCCTATGAGGGATGGTGTTGAAGGCCTTATTGAAATCTAGGTAGGGTACATCCACTGCTCCACCCTGATCTACTTCCCTGGTTATCTAGTCTAAAAAAATTATTAAATTTGTTTGACATAACCTCCCCCTTGTGAATCCATGCTGCTTCGGATCTTGTAAGCTGCTAGATTCAAGATATTCCACAATCCTTTCCTTCAGAAGTGCTTCCATTAATTTCCCCTCCACCAACAACAAAAACAGCTTAACATAGCATGTAAAAAAACTGCTAGAGGCAATGATATTTTACACATCATCTTGTCTTCACCAGGGATATTTACAAAAAAATGCCAGGTATAGGAACCACTCTGTAATAGTGACCATAACATCAGCTTGTGAGGGGGAAGAAACACCCCAACAGAGGCCCGCCTAAATTGAAACTGATGAAAATGGATGGCATGGAGACAAAAAAACAGTTTTTCTTCTCTAGAAGTCTGAACTGAGGATGAGTAGGGGGATTCTGAGACATTGTCTTTGGTGTCCTCACTTAAGGACTGTTCAGATATGGATGGGGAGACACCTGAGCTCCCCTAGAAAAAAAAAAGTACCACAATGATTTGTAGGGAAAAAAATGAATTATCATTATTATTGTTTGTGTTTATGCAGCTTATTATAACTGTAGAACTTTAGCTCATGCATTTATTACTGTTACCATTATTGGCTATTGCATAACTATTAGTGTTAACTGCTTTTAAGACATATTCTGCCTTTTAGTAAGCCAAAGGCCTTCCCTGGGTAGACAAGGTGTAAGGGGATATAGCAGCCATGCTGCCACACTAATACTATGCTGTCTCTGCAGCTTATGTTTCATCTGAAATGACAAACTCTTTCTTTTCTGTGAGTCTGTTCAGCATTTTGGCCCACAGCCTCCTAGGAGGGATTGTAAGGACATGTTTGTCATTATTCTCATTACTGTCTATGTAGTTACTAGTTTATTGCAACTGTAAGTGTATTACAATGCAATATTATTAGCTATGCATTTATAACCAGTGTATTACTGCTTATTAGCAAATATTCCAATTGCAAACAGGAGCCCTTTTGGGAGGTAGAGGTCACAGTGGAAAACTGCAGTTTGCTGAACCCACAGAATAGAGTTAGCCTTGCCACACTGATGCAGGGTGCTATGCATGAACCTAGCACACTGCGTATAAGCCTACACAGGGCAGGATATGACACCCAGTCGTGCAAGCAGATGCAGTGTGGCATACATGACGAGTCGCGAAGCATGATCACGTGTGCAGCATGCATGGGGCAAACTGGAGCTAAAATTGTGGGGCGTGTCTGCGGCAAACGTGTGCAGAATGGGACCCATCCACATGCACCAAGACAAGCATGACACACAGGTGTGCAGGCCCAGGGGTGCACAAGTACACAAGGGTAGAGGCTGCCATAAGGACATGTGCACAGGAAGGCACAGACCACTACAGAGCTGCACACCCCCAGACAACACCCCCCGTGCCCCACCACACCACGGCATGCTGGACATGATGTGGCCAGCACCCCAAGTCTGGTGGCCACAGCGGTCCCACCACCACCATAGTGCAGCGAAACCTGGCAAGGCAACACCCATGGGCATGGCATAGCATGCAAACATGCTGTATGGCAAGTCCCCATCCACAGGGCATGTCACCGTACACAGGGCAGGCCGTACAGCATGTCACCATACATAGAGAATGCTGTATGGGCATGGCCCACCCACATGGGTGACTGTCACCCACGTGGCCCACGCGCATGTCACATGTGGCCACAGGGCAGGGCACACAGTGCATGTGGCACAAACTGGGACAGGTACAGGCATCATAGCTGCCTCATGGTTGCCACATATGTGCACACCACATGGTACGCATTTGCATAGACACCCTGCAGTGTTGCTCCGTACAAGCAGGCCCCCCTGGTGCATCGGCCGGTAACAGCAAATGGCAGCACTCACCTGACTGCCCCCCCAAGTCAATGATCACACAAGTGGAATGTTAAGCATTTATTGACAGACACAGCTGGCAGCACTACACAGAGCGCATGCCCCCCCCAGCAGTACAACAAGGACAGCACACCCCAAGATCTATCAGTGTATGCACCCCCCTCCCAGATATCAGCAGGTGCTGGCTGCACACACAACACCCTGGCAACAAGGCCAAACAGCACCCCACACCAGACAGTGTCCTGACATACACTGGGGTATTAAACACAGCCCATCCTCGGAGATGGCATGGTTCCTCAGACCCACACAGACTGGCCATCCTGCAGGTTCACGTCACTGCATGATGAGCTGGTGTCCACCTCCAGTTCCTGCACTAGGTGCATGATATTCTGAAGCATGATGCATCTCACTGGGGATCTGTAGCACTGCAAGACAAAGGGAACAGGTCAATGGCAGCATAGCGACTCATGCACAGGCACGCTGCACCACAGCAACAGTACTTACCGGTAACGGAACATAGACCTCCCACTGCCTGTCAGCTGCTTCCTTATAATAGATCTTGCTGCCCTCCCCTTCAGCATCATGTAGTTGGGATACCTGCATTGGTATCTCTGTAGCTGCTGTCTAGGGGTGCAGACAAAGCACAGGGCAACATCTGGCTGTACCTGCAGGCTCAGCTCCATCTGCTCCGGCATCCAAGTGGGTCCTGCATAGGAAACGTGTGGGGAGGCAGTGAATCACAAGGCCCACACAGACAGTGTTGCAAAGCAGCACACACGGGAAATGCCTTACTCACCTGGCCAAATCCACGGGCCTGCCACAGGTCCCATGCACCCCAGTTGGGCATGTACGTCTCCTCTGACACCTTGAATATTCCCTGGAAAACATGGACATCCTGTCGATCTCTGTGTACACCATTACCAACACCAGATCACACACATCACAGGTTCATACATGTGACTGGGCATGTGGCACAAATTATGGGGTGTGGCTAGGGCATGCCGATGGTGGGGAGTACCACGCCCATGTTGGCATGGGTCTATAAGAGGGAGCATACTGTGGGCAGCACCATGTGAGGGGAAGCTGTAACAGTGATTCAGAATGTGCCCAGGTGTGGGATTGCATCTGTTACTGCTGGAGGCGAATGACAGGAGATGAAGCAACAGGCTGCCATGTCCCAGGGTGTTCTGTGACAGGGTCGATGTTACAGGATGGTGGGACATGCACTGCTTGGAATGGTTCAAATTCCCATGGACGATCATTGCACGGCTGTGTGGCATGGTCTGCAAGCCGCAGCATCCAGGATCTGGCGCTCCATGGTGATGACGGTGGAGATTAAGATCATGTGTGCACTGTCCTACTATGTGACCGGGTTGTTCCAGCATGTGACCGGGCATGCACTTGTTGTGAGCCAGTCCTCAGTATCCCATGCATTGGCACAGGTCACCAATGCAGTGCTGGCACACCTGGGGGACCACGTCAGCCTGCCTCAGAATGCACAGGAGCTGTGTGACACAATACAGGCATTCTATGCCATGCATGGGATGCCCAACGTGTGCGGGGCTATCAACAGCACACATGTTGCTATCCTGACTCCCACAGCGAACGAGGAGGCATACCATAAAAGGAAAGGATTCCACATTGTGAACTGTCAGGCGGTGTGCAATGCCACCAGCCTGTTCACGGATATGTGCGCCAGGTTCCTGGGGTAGACACAAGATTTAAAATATGCTGGATGTCTCCAGCCTCGGTGCCCTGCTGAATGATAGGCCCATCGATGGCTGGCTACTTGGTAAGTCCACACGCATGTCCCACACCCTGCCCAACATGTGGACATGTGCCTCCTCATTCACACTGTCATGTTCCTCTATGCAGGTGATAGTGGATACCCTCTGTGGACTTACCTCTGGAGATCAATCCTGGCTCTGGGGACTCAGGCAGAGGAGGCCTACAACACTGCACATCAGAGAATATGTGGCATCATTGAGAGGACCATTGGACTGCTGAAGATGTGCTTCCGGTGCCTTGACCACTCGGAGGGCACAGTCATGCTATCACCCACTAGGTCTTGCAGGGTGTTCACTGTCTTCTGCATGTTGCACAACCTGGCCAAGCATGAGGCTGTGCCGCTGCTGATGGTGCTACCTCTAGACCCCATGAATGATGATGATGTCGATGATGGAAATGGTGGTGGTGCTGTGCAACCCAGGGAGCATGGCATGTCCAGTGGCCATGCAGCACGGCATGCACTAGTGGCGGGGACATTCTCACGTTGATGATACTACACATCATGTGCCAAGCTGCTCATGCCTGTCAGGCACGGCATGGGTGTGATGCAGCCACTGTCCATGTGTAGCATGCAGTGTGTGTTGACTGGTGACATTGTTGGGACTGCAGCCATGAAGATGACAAATTATGCTGATGGCTGTTGTGTGGGGGGTGAGTTAGTAGGGTGGGGAGGGGTGTGTTGGGTGGGGCAGTGCCAAATGTCAGTGTTCGACTGTGTGCTGTGCTGCTGTATTCATAGCCCTGTAATGTCAGGTTGGGACTGTAGCCACAACAATGCCCGTGTGCCCAGGCACCTGGGTGACGCATGTGTATGTGATGCCCCGTGACCCCTGCACCCCTCAAAACCCTGGGTGTCAGCACTGCACCATGGTGTGGCAGTGTCCGGTGTGTCCTGGTTGACTGCTATGGTGGTGTGGGCATCACCACCCTCCTCATTGCAACTTTCTGTGCATGGCAGCGTGGCCTGTACAATGGCGCTTGTGCCTCGCAAGGGTGGCACGTCACTGCACACACCCTGCTCTAGTCCGCAGTCTGTGTATGTGGCCTGGGTGGATACTGTAGGGCTGCATGGTTGTCGCTCTGGGGGTGTTCCTGCAGGGGGTGCAGCAGGCATGGACCGTAGCTGGTGCAGGATCTGCTCCTGCACCATGGCGGACCGTGTGATGCCATCACAGATGACCCGTGTGACCTTGGTCAGGGTGGCAATGGGGGACGTGGTGTTCCACTGTTCAGTGAGAAGGTCCCTCTCCAACTGCTGGAGCACACAGTACTGTTTCATCTAGTATGGGTTGTGTCAGGGGTTACATCCATGTCTGTGTGTGCCTGTGGACGGTCCCTCGTCGCCACTGTCAGCAGGGTCCATGGCTCTGTTGGATACCATTGGTGCTGTGTGTGGCATGGTGTCAGGGGCTGCACCGGTGCCCATGCTCATGGGTGGCAGCAGTGCCCTGCGAGGCAGGTGCAGGCCGCTGCCACGACTGTCCAGTGGTCAATTATACTACCCGATGGTGCCTCACATTGTGTGGTGCAGCACAGTGCTGGCTCTGGCACAGTGGCATGTGTTGCCAGCATCCTGCTGGTTGCTGTGTTCTGTGGTGCACAGCCCCTGTCTGGGGGGAGAGGGTGACGCTGTAGTGATGGCACTGAGTAACCATGCTTCCCACCATCCTACCACCACCACACAGTCTGCACCTACCTGCCAGTGTGTCCACCCCTCCATCCATGCCATGGACTGCCACCTCTGAGAGGGTGTCTGCCACCAGTCTCTCTCCATGGGTATCAGCTGTGTGTCCTGTGCAGGGGACCCACCACCCGTGCCTTGCCACTCCTGTGCACCGGCTGCCATCTTCTTTTTAACTGCCACACAGAGGTCACACCACTTATGTTTTATCACAGTCAGTGTACGTGCCTCAGCACTAGATGCATTGACGCTGGCCTGAATGTCAAGCCACATACGTGCCTTCACCTCCTGGGTGGTGGTGAATGCCAAGGCCCTGTACAGTCTGTCGTAGTTGTGCCTGATGTCCACGACCATTGCCATGACTTGCTTGCTGCTGAAATTCATGGAGCGTTGTCCTCGTTCCACCCTCATGTCATCTACTTCTTCCTCCACTGCCACCTTTTCCATCCACCTCCACAGGCACTTCCACGTCCTCCCATTATCCTGCCATGTCTCATCTGCACTACTGTTGTGCTGCATTCACAGCCATGCTGCTGCATAGTGTGACAGTCACTTATATGGTGGGGTCAAGGGGCAGTTCTGTGTATTCTCACCCACTTTCTGTTGGTGCATCGCTCCATGTGGCCCTGGCTCACACCCTCTCTTTTTGTGTGCCATGCACATGCAGTCATGCATGCCATGTGTCTGCCTTGCCCTGTGCATCGCATAGGGGTGCACAGGGTTTACTACCACTCAGTGTGTTTTGTGGGGCTCTTCATCCATAGCACCCATTATGAGAACAGTTTATGGGAAAAGATGCAGTGTCTCGGGACAACACCGATAAGGGCAAGTGCTGATGCAAGTACAACTCACCTCACATGTAAGCAAGACCGAATAAAAGTTCTCAGAAGTAAGATGCTTTAGTCATGCATCATGTAACTATACACAAAGTTAGGTATAATAATGCCTTCCAGACAAGCCGAGGGTGAGCCAGGAATCCAAGCCCTTAACTGTGCCAGTATCTGCACCAAAGAGATAAATATGAAAAGATTGCTAATCTTTTGTAGTCATTCGCTAGGCAGATTATATTTCACATAGCAATGCTCTGCTGAGACTACGTAATATTATCTCTGTGTGTAACTGCATAATATAAGAAAGTAAATACCAGCTATATGTGTCTTGTGTCTTCATTATAATTGGTACCTTCACAGATACCCCAAAATCTTTCTTTACAATGGCGACTCTGGTGAGTTCTCCCTTGATTCTTTCACAAAGAACATAAAAAAAAAGGGGATTCAAACCAAAATGCAGTTACTCCAGTAACATTCAGAAGGGATGCTAGTCTTTTAAAGAGCAGGTACTTACTGTGGTGCTACCCACCACTGGTCAGCATAGTCCCCTGCAGGTATCAGTGCCCCGTACCACATGAAATGCAAAACGTACAACCAGCATGGAAAAATTAATGAAAAATAAATCGTGCACTGGCAAAAGCTGAAGAAAGATGACTGTATGAGAGCAGGATCATCTGGCTGCTGCATGATGTCATAAAATGAACTGCAAGTACAGCAGACATCTTTGGTACCTACTGAAGGGGAGAATCATGGACAGGGCCCCTGGTGTTCTGCGGCAGCATTTTCTGATTTCTGCGGCATGATTTATTCATCTCTCTGGCAGAATGCAGTCCTGTCATTGGCTAAATATGATGTGATGTCATCGATGACATCATATGCTGAGCATAGAGGAGGAGCTTCAGGATAAACGAGGTGGAAAGAACGCCTGACACTATGGAAAAACAGTATATTTATATGAAAATTCACCCAAAACAATGAATTCTGTGGCACTATATATATTCTGCGGCATGATGCAAATTCTGCAGCTAATTCCGCAACCACAGAACCGCAGAATTCCTGGGGCCTTGATCATGGATTACAAGCCATCCCAACAGTAAGTCAAACAGAGGACCACGTAGGAGTAGCAGCACAAAGACACTTGGCTCTTTAAATGCTGCCCGTGCACTGCAGTCCCCTAGCAAACCATGCTGTCAACTGGTCCAAGGAAGTGCACAGAACTGTGTTCCCAATTGTGGGAGTGATGTGCACCCTGGAAGTGCTGTCTGTGGCTCTACCACTAGATGCCACTACAGGGAACCTGTGGAGCAATGTGCACCTTGGCAATGTGGTATGCGGCACCGGCATTAGATGCCGCAACACTGATGTGCACCTCGGCAAAGTTGTGTGTGGCTCTGCGACTAAATGTCACAAAATGCAAGATGTGGAGCCTGGTGCACTTCGGCAACATTGCTCGCCACAAGATGCTGCAACAGAAAAGTGTTGTGCACAGGATGAGCTGTGCAGTGAGGTACATTTCACCTTCAGTGCCTGCAAATACATGCTGTCACAGAAAAGTTTCAAGTATATTGCAAATGTCAGTCAATCCACATGCATGTTATAACATACACATAGGGACAAGCAAGTTTATGGCAGAACTGAAACCTAGACATGTGTGATACTCAGTACACAGCATGGCACCGTCACACAGTCATACATAGTAGTATGACCCAATGAAAGTGACATAGAGAAATGTGCTGCACACAATGAGCTGAGTAGCAAGATGAACATGGCAAAGATTGCCAGCCAATAGATGGTGCCACAGAGAAATGTTGTGCACAGAATGAGCTGTGGAGCATGGCCAAGTGACTGGCAAACAGGCACAAAGTAACCTATGATGTGCAATTGGCTCAGTCCTGAGACTCATGTGACAGGAATGAAATGCATGGCAGTGGTGCGTAGTTGACAGGGACACAGCTGAGTGAGAACCGACAGTGTATGCAACTGTAGAACTGCAGAGCTGCAGCTCTGGCTGCATGCTGCTGTCTGTATGATGCAGAATCATAACACAGGCTATGCAACACTGGTCATCCCATGATGCCTGATTTGGGGATGTCATTGCTGTCTGGACCCATGAAGGTCTTTGCTGTGTTGTGCCCTACAAAGATGTGCAGTGCCTCAGTTGGTCAAGGTTTACCTGTGGTGTACATATGACAGACAACCCGGGATTGTGAGTGGAGGATGACTATGCAAAGTACTGGTGACACAACAACCCATAGAGCCCTGGCTGTGAGTGCAGAGTTGCAGAATTCAGTGGTGGCAGATGGATGTGGCACTTGTTCTGTAACCCTATTGTGATATACCTGTGTATTATTGTACATCACATTATTCCCTATGGAATCCAAAGTGTCATGTCGTACTGTAGAACCAATGCAAATCTATAGACAGAATTTGCCCATACATGACACCTGATCCCTGTAAAACACTGTAACCCCTGTGGATGTGGAAGCCCTGAGTAATGACACTGCCACTGTTTGGCCTAACGTTATGTTGTACAAAATGTGGCTGCGAGCACTGTGTGGATTTGCCATATGTCCAGGACATGTGACATATATTGTGCTGCACATTGTATGAGCACATGCAAACAAGACTGGAAGGTATCTCACCTAACCAGAACATGTGTGCCATTGTTGCGGTGCATAGTGTTCTATTAGCACTCCTATGCAAAGGTCACCCAGTTGTCTGTGCATGACTGTGCAAATATGACACACGTGGACATATTGTAATGTGATTACACTACACTGCCCGTTGCCTGGCAAATGAACAGGTCCCACACCTGCCACATCATGAAGTGTAGCACACCAAGTACACAAGATGTCAGGTGTTCCCCTGCTCGGCGAAATGCAGTCCAAATGTACAGCATTATCCATGCCAAGAGTCTCATGTCTTGGCTGTTGTAATGCAGCATGAGAAGGTGATGGTCATGTCCATGAACACATGCCCCTGTTGCTGATTGTGGGGGAAAGGTCACCTGTCCCTGGCCATTGGTGCACATGTGTACTGATGATAATGACCCAGGTGTGTTCCGTGATGCATTGAAGTGGTGCATTGTGTCCTGCATAGGTTTGCATGTTACCTGTGGAGTGTCTATGTGAGAATCTGGGTATGTGTATGTTGTGTGTTGCTGCTGGCTGTGTGTGACTGTGTGTGTGACCACATGTGTCTGTGTGAGTCTATGGTGGTGGGTGTGTCTACCTGTGTTGCTGTGTAACTGTCACATACATACACACATACATAGTTACCAGCAGATGTGACAAATGGTCAAGGTTGTCTACCATACTCAGCTCACTGGTATTGCACTGCATCTGCGGAAACACCCCCCATTCCATACCTTCCCCCATCCCCACCCCCCATCCAGTACTACCCTAGTCAATAACCCACCTCGACTCCATACTGTGACCCTGTGCCTGCCCTATCCCACACTTGAAACTCCACACAGTACCAAGTCATAACAGATCCCCTGGCAGTGCATTCCAGGGCACCACCACACTCTCTGTGAAATAGTGCCCCCTAAACTTAACCCTGTACTTCATGACTGCTAACCCTAGACCATGTCTTCTTCCACACACCACCCCCCTCAGGTGGAGCAAGTACTCACTGTTCACTCTGTGGAATCATATCAGGTATTTGAAATCCACCATCAGATCCCACCTATCCCCCCTGTTCTCCAGAAAGTACATAGATTCATTGATTAGTAGACATGTGACAACAGCAAAGGACAGCAATAGTCCTTCAAGTCTGCACATTCCCACCCTCTACCTGCCCCACCCCCCATTCCAAGGTCCACCCCGTCCACCCCATGACAACCACTTGTGTTTGTCCCAGGCCTTCATGAAACCCTCCACTGCAGTGGCCATCACCACACCCACAGGCACACTGTCCAATGGCTGAAACACATCCTCTGTGAAGTAATATTACCTAATGTTCCCCCTAAACTGTCACACATACACCATTCTTACATGCACCCTAGGTCATGTATCAACCATCCCTGACATTATGCACACCCCCAGTGTATGGATCCCCTCCACGTACTTGAATGTATCACTCATGTTCCATGCCTCCCTACTTGTCACCACTGGATACAAGTCAAGCCCCGGCAATGTCACCTCAGAGAACATCCCACTTAGCTCATGCAACATTTTAGGGAACCCACTCTGCACCATCCGCATGCCACATATGTCCCTGCATAGATGGAGCCTACAGAACTGTACTCCATACACTAGGTATGGCCCCACCATGGCACTGTACAGTGGCATCAGAACTGCCTTCCTCCACTGCTACATTCTCTGTCTATGCATGGCAGCAGCCTAAGTGCCCTGCCCATGGCTGTGCTTCACTGTATACCTATCATAAGGTCATCAGTGATCATAACATCATGATCCTTCACCTGCTTGGTTGCAGACATTATCTCCCCCCTCTTGTATGTGGTATGCTGAACCCTACACCAGGACTGCATCACTGTCATGCCATTGAATGTCCTCTGCCATGTATGCGACCACTGTTCCAGTCACTGTATAGAATCATTCATCGGATCCCCCCCACCTGGTGTGCCCACCCTGGTGTTGACCTGTGAGACATCTGTAAAAAGGTAGACCTGACCCTGAAGACACCATGCAATGTTGCTGATGTATGGTCCCCAGCACTGGACCACACATTTCACTCTTGTCAACCAAGAGTGTACCCCACTGAACACATCCCTGTGGCCTCTACTGGACAGCCAGCCCTCCACCTATACTGTCATTTTTGTCCCCACCACTAGACCCAACAGTCTTCTGTAAGGCATCATGTGTATATGTCCAGCACTCTGGGTCCCTCCTCATATGACACTCCTCCAGACCACTGATCATTCTTGTTACCCATTGCTGGACTGTCCCTAGCAGTGTGCTGCCTATTGTAGGTATGGTTGCCACAATTGCATACAGTAATCCAGATGTGCCCTCGCTAGTGAGGTGTATAGGGTAGGTAAAACCCCCTGTCCCCTGGATGTCATCCCCCTATTACCACACCTAAGAAGTGCATTTGGCCTCGCTGAGGCTCCCATGCACTTCTTTGAGTAGTTCAGTGTGGCAACAGTTACAACCACAATCCAAGCTACAATCATTGCCACAATCGACTGAATCCCTTCAAGTGGTATATAACACGTTTCCCAATAATGAGATGCAGAACACTGCATTTATGTGCAGTGGACACCAACTGCTATATGTGTACCCGATTTTCCATTTCCTGCATGCCAGCCTATAGTGCCCTCCAGCCATCCATGCTATCCCCCACCGTCCACAATTTGGTATCATCAGCAAATAAAGTTATGGTACAGCAAATTCCCTTCCTGATTTCTGATGTGAAGGATAGGGCCCAATAAATGAGCCATGTGGGACTACACTGATCACCACCTGTGTGTTGTGACCCACACTTTATCACCAACCTGTGCTGTCTACCCCTAAGCCAACATGCTACACACCTCGGCAGCCTGTCTCTCACCCCAAGTCCCTTCAAGTTCAGAATCACTCACCTGTGTTGGACAGACTCAAAAGCCTTGTTTATGTACGGATATAGGACATCTACATGCTCTCTACCAGTCAGGTACCTAGTCAACCAGACAAAGGATTTGATCACATGAGTGTGACACGATGTCCCATGGACAACACCATGTGTGCTGACATCCTGAACGCAATTTACTCCCAGGAACCTCAACATCTGTCCTGTCAAAATGGCCTCAAACATGTCATATATTATGGATGTTAGTTTGACCGTTCTGTCATTCCCCGCATCTTCCCATGGTGAATGCTTGTAGAGGGGCAAGACATGGGCCATCACCCAAACTAGAGAGACCCATCCTGAGTGGAAGTAATTGAATAGATCAGTCATCAGAGCCACTTTGACATCCAGCAGATCCTTTAGAACACCTGAACTGATGCTGTCCAGCCCTGGAACATCTTCTGTCCTCAAGGACTTGAAATACTCCCTCACTCTCCATAACTGGATCTTACCATCTGTGAGAGCCTCCCTCATGGCACCCTTGCCTGTCCCCTCCCTGAGACAATAGACCATCCCATTCATTAATGAAGGTGGAGCGGTATAAATAGTAAAACAATTCTAACTGAACCATCCCTCCACTACCCATCCCCCCTCACTCAGCAATATCAGCTGCACCCACACTTCCTCCTGTAACCAATATGTCTAAACAATACCCCCCTTTTTCCATGCTCCCTCTCTGACATCAGGGATCGTGACCTGCCTTGTCCATCATAACCAATGTGCACAGCTCCATAGAACTCTATGATATACCTCAAGGTCAGCCTTACTATGGGAGCATTTGTATCTCTGAAAGTCCAGACACAAATGGTGTACTGTCACCAGTATCCCCACGACCACCAGGATGTCACCTTGCCATGGACCTCTGATATTGCAATCTGGTGCATGGTATCATGGCCTGCAGGATACCATGCTGAAGGAAGTCCCATTGCCCCTCACTGTCCATCCCTATCGCCAATTGACTTATTTGACCCCTGACTACATGTGCCACCCCCCTGAGGCTTGTCCTGCTGAGGTCTAACACTATGGTTATCATAAGATTGCTCTCCTACACCAAGTCTAAGGTAACACACATGCCATGTTATCACTCACTGTCTATATCGGAAACATTAGCAACACCATTGTTTATTCTGTGAGCCACTGTGTGTGTTGCTAATGTTGTCAATATAGACAGTGAGTGATAACATTGGCCTGTAACATTATGTTCCAGGAAGACTACCAACATGTCATCAGTGGACAATGAATCCTTCCTAGAAGATGACAATGTCTCCACAGTGGATGATGAATCCTTCTCAGAAGATGAAAATCTCTCCACATATGGCAGTGTCCATCTGACATCAGACCAGGATGACAGTGGCCATGATACTGATGAGTTCAACAATTCATCACATGGTGAGGAACAATCAAATCCCCATGATAGCAGGCCGTACTGCTTCGAACCTCCAGCCAGAAGGCAGAGTGAAGTACCTGAAAGCCAAGAGGAGGAGAAGGAAGAGGAAGATGACCATGCAGGGCGAGGTGGCAACACAGGCTGGTAAGTATATACCCTTGCATAGTTTCCATACATGTACAGCATCATCCTCTAGTGCATATCCAACAGGTACACTTGTTGTCCATAAATGTACACATAGCACAACAGACAATTACAGGCCGATAATGTGTTGACTAGTCATGTGCACACTGATTGTGGAAGCAGACCCACCTGTGTTGACAATGAACTGTGCCTGTTACAATGCACATAAGGAACATGTCAACATGTGTGCCAAAAAAAGGTTGATTGTCATGTCAACTATTGTGATGTGGTGTCACATGCACAGTGCAGTACATGCATTTGGCATGCTATGTGCAGTACCATGGAGTGAAAGCAGGTGCATTGTCCACCTAGTGAGATGTTATCATGCAAGGGGAATGTTGTACACGCAGTGAGCTATGATATTATAATGTGAAGATAGCTGCAAATATCACAATATGATATTGTTATACTGGCGGGGGTTGGAGGAGGCTGTACTGTCAGGCATCCAATGCTGTGATCCGCAAAGACTGCCCAATGATGGGTTGTGGGTGGAGATGAGACATTGCTGTGGTGCAGATGTGATGGAATGAATATCTGTGTAGCCTTGTGAGTCATGGCTTGCATTGGAAATGGAGATGTGTGGGAATGATAAGCAGTCTCGATGGAGTGTGCATTCCTCAGTGAAAGTGCATCCCACTGCTGTACACATGTCCATGGTTGAAATATGTGTGCCACATCCCAGTGACCACTGTTCACAGTCAAGACATGTCAATGGTACATCCTACACAGTTGGTGAAGACAACTTCATTGCTGTGTGTGGTGACTACAAAACATACACATACAGGTATGTGTCATGGGTGCTAGGTAGTACAGCAATAACATGATGGGAACCAACACACATGATGCTTGCACGCTCACTGCCACATTTGACAGGTGTGGAGGAGTGCCATTTTGATTCTATAGTCCAATGTCACACAATGGAGATGCAATTAGTGACATATGCACCAGCCATCTGCCTGTCCTGTTTGCAACATACATGGTGTGCGCTATCAGTACTAGGCAGTGTTGATTGCGAGACATGTCTTCCAAAGTATGCTACATGTACATGACCTGAGTGAGATAAATGTACAGAGAACTGCTGGCCAACTGTCAGAAAAGTTGTGTTCCACTGCAGGTGAATGACATTGGACACTGTGGTTTTGTGTGACAGCAAGAGTGTCACATGTACAAAATGTCTGACAGCACCCACTGTTGTCCCTTCCAGCTGATCCAATGTGTCACTGATATGGCCACGTGTGGCTGGACGACATGTGATCCCTGATCCAGACACCATCATATAAATAGTACAGTATGTGAGCATGTACTGATGGATCCAAGTATAAGTGGTCTGTGCAACATATTCCCCTCAGCATCAGCATGGCCATGACTAGCTGTCCACAGCAACACATGTGTATCTGGATAGGCACATCACAAGTTGACACTGGAAGGCAGATCATGTTCAGCCTAATGTACAGATCCCTGAATTGCCCTGGGCCACACAGCAGCATACAGTACAAGTAGTGTACTCCTCTGGCATTGAGTGTCCTACATGTGAAATGCCCTGATTTGAGGATGTATGTCAATATGTGCATCCCTGACACCCAGTCTCTTATTTACATCCTTTGTAAGCTGCACATGTGGTAACTGTGTTCCAATGGATAATGGCATTTCAAGTACATGCTGCCAAGGGTCTGAACAATTCCAACAAGAGATGGATCACCACAATGGGGAACAGAAAATGGAGAACATGTGACCTGCATTACCAGCCATCCAGGTTTTCAGAGAGTCTGCCTAGATCGCTGGGTGTTAGAAATGCAGTGCTCCCAGATCTATGACAAATCTCATATTTTATGGGGTCTGTGTGCTCAAAACAGGCTTCAAAATGGGCTACGGAAGGAATTTCTGATTTTTTAAAGTATACGAGATAAATTGGCACCATTGGGGAAAAGTTGTTGCCGAGAGTCTGGGGGTTCATTCATGAATGAGATTTAACACTAGCCTGCCTCCAATTGGTTCAGAGACCACAGTCATGCTCTGATGACGCACTGACTGTGGTCTCTGATTGGCTATACTGTTATTCTTTGATGCAGAGTGAGCCCCGGGAATATTTAAACTGGCTACCGTCCTGTGTTTGCACCTTGCTACTAGGATTGCTGCTTGTTGCCTGGAGTGAGAGTGAGAGTGAGAAAGAGAGAGTCCACATTGAAGTCCAGCTCACTGACATGTAAGCTCGGCGTTTGCACCCCACGGGACCCCGGCATCTGACTGAGAGACACCCTGCGCTTCTGTGACACACCCCACCACCAGTGTCCTTGGTTCATTCCATCCATCATCATTGCAGGCTAAGGCTTAATTTATTGCAATCCACCATGCAGAAAATCACAGGACCAGCCTGATCCCTAAAAAAAACAAACCCTGACCCACCACCCCGCACCATTATGTTCCGTCACCCTTCTCAGTCACAGCCTAGCCAGACTGCCAGAAGAGATTATCCTGATCCAGATCCCTGAGCTGCCTTCTGTCTTGACTTCACCGGATCTGCAAAGGTAAAAAAAAATAATTCATAACCTGTCTGTGGACTCATAATTCAAGCACCATTTAGTAATCTGTGCTGTTCTGCCTGGGATAGAGTTGAGGGGTTGTCTTGAGGAGATCTGATCTCTAGTTTTTTTTTTTTTAAATAAACATAAAATTATTAAACTCCTCAGTCACTGGAGGATGGGGAAAAATATTCAGTCTGTTCTCTAAGTGTGGATGGGACAGAGTGTACTTGGGGGCGTTCAGTTCAAGGAGGTCAACTATTTTTTTTAAATATATTATATTAATACAAAACCCAATCAGGGCAGTGCCCAGGACTTTAAGGGCCCCCTGCAACATATGCTGTAGGGCCCTACCTGATGAGAAAAATGTCAGTGTAGATAACCAGTTACACAATGCTTAATATTGTAATAACCGTTATTGATATTAGCAATACCTTACACTACCCACTATATATATATATATATATATATACACACACACACACACACACACACACACACATGTGTGTGTGTGTGTGTGTGTGTGGACAGTATTCAAGAAACTTGGGTGTGCACTTAAAATAAGGTCTGTATTTAACTCATAATTTATTAAAAAATACTGAATTTGTGCTCTGTACTGTTGCCAATATGGTCAAGAGATAGTGTGCATAAAAAAGGGTGCATGTATTTTTATTTTATTGTGGCAACATTTTAATAATGAAAATAGCCTTAAAAAAGGACAGCCATTTTGTAACGTAACATGGCTGTGCTACACGTCTTGGTGGCCATTACATTTACTGTCTTTAAAGCACAATACTGAAGTTTTCCTTTTTAGTGGACAGAGTGGATGTGTAACTGTCCCCCAGTGATTATTGATTTTCTTTTCAGATGTAATTACATTTACATGACACCACATGTAATTTATTACTATTGTGCATTACTGTGGTGTCTTATATAGCTGCATAATTTCTTTTGTGTATTCTGCCTTTATGTGTTGAGTTTTTTTTTCAGTGTCAGTTCACATTGCTTTATGTGTTTCCCCCACACAAATCTGCAATCTTAATGCAGTGATACATAGAGCCTGCTAGGAGCAGCAGCATCAAAAGCTGTGGCTCTTGCTGTCATGTCCATGTTATCCACGTGGATGATGATGATGCTGGTATTGGTACAGATAGCTGGGACCCTAAGGTGACATCAGACATTCAGTTTTGGTACTCTGGCTCTAAGCAAAACTGTTCTCTTCCCGCTGCTTCTCCCATTTACCATTTTTAAAAAGAGGTAGAATAAAGTGTTGTCCATTTTTTTTTTTTTGTATATTTTCTTATCTCCTCTGTGGCTGGGGGGGTGTTACCGATGGTTCCTCCCCAATCCGGCCTGACCAACATCCCCAGTCACTTCATCCCAGCTCAACACTTACCTTAACCAACACAGCGATCTGTTTGCCGTGGTGGGCACGCGACCACCGCCACGGGATCCGAGGGGGTTTTCCCAGTGCAGGGGTAGCATCCAGGCAGAAACTGGCGGGGGGCTGCTCGTCCAGCCATCATGTAGCCCACCAAGGATTTTCTCTGTTTTTCCCTCCCATATGTCTGTGGTGTGCAATGGCGTAGGGACGAACCGCGCGCACTACCGCCTGGCCTGCCTCCCAGCGCCTGCCACAGCACATCCTCGTTCTGCCCCTGACCTGCCACATATAGCCCCCAGCCACCGCTAGGAGCTGGCAAGACAGCGAGACTTTCCACTCCCACCCCAGAGAAGGAGAGCAGTCTAACGGATGCTTGATCCTTCTCACCCGCCGACCCCAGCCGGCCCAGGCTTGTTCCCAGAGCCGGGTGGCGGGCGTGGCGGGGTGTGGCATCAGCGCCTCAACCCTCAGCGCCACCGGGCCGGCATTGTCCATTTTAAATCTGGTGTGCCGCACAGGAGTTTGGACGGACCTCAGAGGTCTCCAGTCACTAGAAAACATGATCTTCAGCATTCTGCTACAAAACAGCAAGTTAAAATTCTGGGAGACATATTAAACAGTGACTGGCTAAAGTGCAGCAGTTATTCTGTGTCATTTTGGGGACAGAAAAAGTAAAGTATTTGCCTGAAGATTTCATGGTCCTACTGTTTGTGAAGGGCCCCTCTTCAAAATAGAGGATGATTGGATTAGTGGGCTGTGCAGCACAATGAATATATTTTAAAGTTTTGTTTGGGAAGTATATCAGCAGAACATTCCTCTGGTTCTAGTACTGTGTAAATGGGGCATATTAAATAGTATAGTTTAAAGTTGCGTATGAGAAATATATCAGCAGAAATTTTTTCTGGTGCGGTTAGTGTTTAAATGGGGCATATTAAATAGTATATTTTAGAGTTTTGTTTGGGAAGTATATCAGCTGAACTTTCCTCTGATGCTGGCACTGTTTAAATAGGGCATATTAAATACTATCTGGCTATAGTGCAGCAGTTGTTTTCTATCATCTTTGGGGGCAGAAAAGTTAAATTTGTGTGTTCTCTCATGGCCCAGCTGTTTTCGAATGGCTCCTCTTCAAAATGGGGCTGTGCATATATGTGACCAGTCTAATCAAACAGAGTTTTATTTGAGATTGATCATTTTTTTTGCTTACAATCCATCCAGCAGGTTTCATTGTATAATTTAATTTTTTCAGGATATTGCTAATATTGATGAACTTTCCCCTGGTAATGACTTTAATCATGTTTAAATGGGGAAAAAACAACACCTGTGGGGTTCCTACTGGTAAATTCTAAGAATGTATATTTGTCAAATGGATGCTGCACCTGTTCATGTGATGATGGCTCTATTTTAGGAGTGTGTATGCGGAATGAATATAAAAGCTGCACTCTTAATATGTTTTAAACAAATATAAATGCAATTTGTGAGAGATGCTTGTAATTTTTGGTAAGAAGGGGTGATGCTCGCTTCGGTTATGGTAGGTGTATATGTGTGTGCGTGTAGGTGTGGGTGTGCGTGCGTTCGTGTGCATGTGTGTGGTGTTATTTTAAAATGATAAAGTTGCCTTTCTTGATGTAAGATTATAAAGGAGCATCATTGTATTGTCATACTGAACTAGGGGATCAGGTGTGGGTGGTGGCATAATATTTTGGAACTGTTTGAAATAAAAAAAAAAAACTACAGCAATAGGGCCTACCTCATAAATGCTCTTTATGGCTTTGGTCAGTTCATTCGATGTTATGTGGGTTACCACGTGTAGGAATGAAATTGCTTCTAAACTAGACATCAAGTGGTGGCATAATATGTTGGAACTGATTAAAAATAAAATAATACAGCACTTGGGCCTATCTCAAAATGGCTGCTCATGGCATGGGATAGGTACCATGTGTAATAACTGTGTCATTGCCTGGGTGTGCTAGTGCCTATAGGGCAACATCACTGTTTTGGATTCATCTGGCAAAAACATTTTCCTGATTTATTTATAGTAAGACTGTTTCTAAATTAGATGTCAAGTGATGGCACAATATGTAGGAACTGTTTAAAAATAAAAAATACAGCACTTGGGCTTACCTCAGAAAGGCTGCTCGTGGCATTGCTTAGTACATTCAGGGGTATCGGAGGGATACCATGTGTAGTACTGGAATCTGGTCATTACCTGGGTGTACTACTGCCTGTTGGGCAACATCAGTAGTTTGGATTCATCTGGCAAAAACATTTACTGTAGCAGATTTATTTATACTGGGAATGCCTATAAATTAAATGTCAAGTGTTGTCATAATATCTTGGAACTGTTTGAAAATAAAAAAAAAATACATCATCTGGGCCTGACTCAAGCAGATTGGATGTGGCATTCCATGTGTAGTTAAAGAACTCTGCAGCAGCGGTGTCCCTGTGATGCACATGGTGGTGAGCACAGGGTAGGCCTCTGTGATATTTTGGCATCATTTTCCCCATAATGGCTGGCACTGGGTTGCCAGGGGATGCCATGCAGTGCCTGCATCTACAGTTATCAACATCACACAGCTTACCTGGGTGCTTTATGGTTGGTAATTGTAGTTGGGCCTGCCCTCAGTTTGACTCTGTGGAGGTACAGTGATGTCTAAATAACCCCTGATGTGGCTCAGGCCCGCCGTGTAACATCCAACTGTCTCTTACCTTGCCTTTGCTTGTTCATGGGGAACCTTGGTGTATTGTTTTGACTTGTAGAGCAGTTTGGATGTGGCATTCTACGTGCAGAACAAGAACCCTTCTACAGCGGCATCCCTGTGATGCACATGGTGGTGAGCTTAGGGTGGGCCTGTGTGATATTTTGGCATCCTTTTCCCCTCAAAGGCCAGCTTAAGGTCTCCAGGGAGCATCATGTGGCACCCTCATCTATAGTTATCAGTACCAAACAGCTTGTCTGGGTGCTTTCTGGTTATTAACTGTGGTTGGGCCTCTCCTCAGTCTGGCTCTCTGGAGCTACAGTGATGTCAAAATGGCCACTGATGTATTGTGTTACTTATCAATGTGCTCTTTGGTTGATAATAAGCCATGAATAAAAGTTGTACCGTGTATTTCACATGTTGCATTGCTACTGTGATGTCCGCATTACCCACAGTAGTAGTATGCAACAGAGATGGTCACATAATAAATCAAGTACAACCAAGTGATTTGTTCATGTTTATCTTTCTACTTAATGCCCAGCTTAAGTGTGAAAGGCATGTGGACTGGGTATAAACAGAATAAGCATGAGGTAATGAAACTTTGGTAACCTCTTGTTTGTATTATTAGTGCTGTCTACATTGGAGGAAAGATAGCAACACATAGGTATGGAAGACCATCAAATCATTGATGTTGCAAACAAATACACTTAAATAGAAGATAGAGATACTGCATTTGAAATTTTATTTATTACTAGAAATGGGAAATAATGCATAAGTTACCCACGAAAGTGGTTTGCATATCATAAATAACTGTGCCATTTTTCCAAATTTAAAAACACAGAACTATCTTTGTGTTTTGTATTGTGCAACTACCACATATACACATTAAAATTAAGGTTGAGTCATGCCTAATTATAAAACTTTTTTTGAGTGTATGAATGTCACACTTTGTCTCTAGAATACTATCCACACAGATATATATATATATATATATATATATATATATATATATATATATTTATACAAATAAACAGTTGCATTAAACTTCTCAATGACAATTTAGTCACTACTGCAGCAGAACAACTTTTGGCTTTCCATACACAACCACATTCCACCATATACTATATAGTCAGTGATAGGGGCATGACGGCTGTCCCAGACCCCCAGTGCCACCAGCTCTGGCACCTGACCTGTCCCGGTGCTTACACAGTCCTTGACATGCAACCCTTGGCATTGGCTGCAGGGTACTAGGTGCAGTCAGTGGCTGGGGACACCCACCATGCACCACAACTTTTCCCTGCTGAACAGTCACCCATGGGGAGCCATACTGATGCCTGACTACACTTTCAGGGACTGTGTAAGGTGCAGAGATAGGTGTCCAGGCTGGTGGCACTTGGCCATCCAGAACAGGGTCCATGCTTGCCTACCATGGAATACTGTGTCCTAGCAGCTCTGTCTGACTGTCCAGGGCACATCTGTCTGGTGCCACCCCGTACCCTGCCACAGCTGCCATGCCCCTAGCACACAATACCGTAGCCCCACAGGTCTCTCTGCCCTGTCCCAAACACCACTTTGTCTTGTTACTAACACGGGTCTGGAAATCACTACCACTGTTTTTCAGACTGTATATGCAGCATATATTATAATTTGGAATTGTCTGGTGTCCCCTTACCCTTCAGCAAGGTATAGTTAGCCACTATTCAGAGGCCAGAACCAATGGGCAGGACAGCACCATTGAACCTACCAGCTACTAATAGCTACTATGAGGTAGGTAGGTAAGGCTACAGCAGCCCTTCTACCCATCTACCCTTGAGAACTTGAAGAAAGAGATGACTCCCTGGTGGCACAAGTGAGTAGTGGAGGGCCAGACCCACCCCTCAGAGGACATAGGGAGATTACTAGTGGGGGAGAGTGTCTGAGAGAGTCGAAGATCTTTTTTTTTTTGTACTGTACTAAAAAATCTCATTGCATTAAAGCTTTAATCTACTCTTTGGGTGTAAAAAGCAAAAGCCTGTCTAGGTCAGTGAATTAGCATTTAGCACTTAAATACTGTATGGTCATTTTGCTTAACCTCTCCCATCCCACAGAATATGTAAAGTCACATCTACCACATCTCTAAACTAGGAACTGAAAACACTAATTTCTAAACCAGACAGTACTTGTGACTTGAGTCTCAGTCAGTTGCATGCCTTTATACCTTCTAATAAATTTGATTATTACAACTGCTTCTTTAGTGGTCTACCCAGTACTAAGAGGCAGGAGCATAAAAAATAAACTTCATATTAATCAAGATAAGAACTCAAATCACTTTTGGCATGGCATGGACCTGTTGGTCTAAATCCAGTCATGTTTCTCCTCTTCAGTTTCAGTCACATTGCTTGACTGCCTATTGCTGACAGAGGAATCAACCATTCAACCTTAAGATACCGAAAGCTCAAAGTAAACTGCAAACACACATTTCTTAATGACTTGGCTTAGCTTCTCTTCTTAGTCTTTTAAATTTTATCCTCATCTTAGACAGTTCTGCTATCTGCTTTATTTTTTTTTGTCTGTCACTGACAGTGGAAATGTGGAAAGTGGAATCCTTTTCTCAGGCTGATTTATTAAATGCACTTTGCACCCCAGCTGGCAAGGTACAGAGAACTGACTGCTCAGACACTTCTGAATCCCAGTATATCTGTGAATGTATGTTAGAGAGAAGAAGTCACTCACTTACCATTGTCCTCCTCTGGCTCCATCTTGACTCCTCACAGCTCACCTGCTCCCGCTCACACAGCAGCTAGCTCACTCACGTCAACCGATGCCATGGCTCAACAGCCAATGATGGTGACAACACAGTGTGACAGTAAAGTAATGAAATAAAAAAAAAATCACAAGACAAGTGCCTGCCTGTTATTTAATGAGCATTAGTGGTGACAGGTCGGTGGCAGTGTGGGTGGCACAAGCCAGTCAGGCCATGGTCACCAGTCTCTCTCAGCAGCAGAGCCAATGACAAGCCAAAATTTGAACTTCTGCTGCTCAACAGTGGACCTCCTGTGTGACCTGGCTGACCTGACATGACCTTACCACTGTATCCATCTGCAGTTCTGTCCTCATGGAGTCAACACTTCCCCTGACACACACAGGTCCATGTTGATAGTTCCGCTGGGTCCAGGATGGGATGCAGGCTTGAGGCTTGCAGCGGCGGGGTGCGGAGGCTCATGCTGTCTTTAGATTCTAGTGGGATGGAGGAGAAGACTGTAACCAAAGCTGTTGCAGACATTGACAACAGTGCGTGGGGGGGGGGGTCACGGCAGGCAGAATAGGATGTGCAGTGCAACCATGCAGAAATGCATAGATATTTTGCGAAAAAAATGGAAAATTAGTGCCATTGCCAGCCGACTCAGGCCCCTGCTAATTGGGGTCCTACTGCAATTGTGGCCATTGCACCCCCCTGGTCATGGCCCTGAACCCAATAATCTTGCATCAATAATCTGTGTGCTGCTTTGGCTGGGACATGTAAAGGAGATCTAAAATGTAATATTAATTAAAAAAAAACTCCTTTCATTCACTGGAGGATGAAAACATTATTCTGGTACCAAACCTGTCTCAAGGTGGGTAATCAAATAATCTTGCAGCAATGATCTGTGTGCTGCTGGGACATGTTGTGCTGGTTGGAGGTCGAGATCTCTGAGTTTTTTTTAATATAAATATTAATAACAAAAAAAAAACTTTCATTAACTGGAGGATGAAAAAATAAAATTCAGGTACTAACTGCCTTGGAGTATCAATCACGCATCATTCATTATTGGATGCTATATGGCTATGACTGTCGATGGGGCAGAATGTATTCAGGGGAGGTTGTCGAGGAGATGAGATTTTTTTTTTAATAATATTAACACAACTACTGTTTCAGGACTGTGTCATACTGTTGGCTACTTTGGCTATGTTGCTTGGACAGAGTGTCTAAAAACTCAGAGGTTGAGTAGATGAGTTTTTGTATTTAATATATATATATTAATTAAAAAAAACTCTGTGTCATGCATCACTGTTGGCTGCTTTGGCTAGGAGTATGTCGATCGGACAGAGTGTTTCAAAAACTTGGTGGAGTCCGAGGAGATTCTTTCTTTTAAATATAATAATATTAATATTCTTGCAATAGTATTTATTATTTTTACCTCCTATAATTGTGAATCATGCTTTGGCCCTGTGGGCAAGAGAGAGTCTGTTGTGCTACATGATCAGGGAACCAGTTGCCTGACTTGGAAAACTGTAGTGTACAGCTTGTAAACTTTAATTTTTGTGCTTTTGGTGTGGGCTCTGGTTTTCCTGTTGTTGCTCAAGGACATTTTGGTAGAATATTAGGTAGCTCTGTGAAGCATATTATTTTCATGTGAACATTGATGTGTGATACTTACCTGGGAGGATGCCTGAGAAGCTAGCTGCCAAAATGTTTTACTAATTATTTTCTGCATTTTGGAATATATGATATCTATCCACAAAAATGCATCATCAGCTGATAGCATCTTTCTTAATATCTCAATTAAAACCAAGGCGATAAAGAATCACATAAGCTGAGCTCACATACATGCAGGAATAAAAGCAAAGAATGTCCGGTGCGCATTGGAAGCAGCAGTGCCCAAGCTGAGCAGCTAGCTCAGAGTCCACAAAGTCGTAAAGAAAACTCAACAAGTGCGAGTTTATTTGCCAATTAGTACTGTATGGGTGCAGGAAGCCTTGTAAATCAGCCAGTAGCCCTAGTGCCTCAGCAACCCTTCAGCATGGGCCTTCAAATGGGGGCTAGATACGTCCCTGTTTGAAGGCCTGCCAAAGGGTTGAGGTGCTAGGGGCCGCTGGCTGATATCCAAAGCTTCTTGACAAATAAACTTGCACTTGCTTTTGAGATTAAATAAAACCACACCACAATTGCTGAGCTTTCTTTACAACTTCGTGAACTAACTCTGAGTTGGCTGCTCGGCTAGGGTACTGCCGCTTACAGTTACTTCACTTTTATGTATCCATGCCACTGCGAGCTTGCTTGAGTCCTCATGTTTGATCTCCTTGGTGTTAATTGCATATATATTCTATATTTTAAGGTATGTTCAGTAATTCTACTCTGTGTATTGTGCTTCCTTTCCCCTTTCCCCCAGCTGGCACCAGGAAATGAACCTCTACCCAGCATGCCTTTTCTAGTTATGATCCATTTTGAAATGAGTACATAAATAAACAGTTAAAGGTATAAGTTCCATAGTCTAAGACTGGAGTCTGAGTACACTTGTTCAGCCAAAATTCTCAACAGACAAGTGGGGATAAAGTTAGTCATGGAGTACTTAAGATCATGTTCTTTTGTAACCCAGAAAGGATGGCAGAGACTGACCTGGGCTAACTAATCTTTGAATGGGTGCATTGGTCCCACTAGAATGGTAACATAGGACATTGCAAGGAGGAGCAGAGAGTGTGTGATAAACATATAATAGACACTCAGTTCATAATTAGACAAGGAAATTACATGATACCCTTAGGAAAGAGGGGTTGACAGTGCAAAGGGAAATAATGATATTCCTTTAACTAAAGGGTGTATATGAGAGAAAGCAAATGTGCTAGAGGAAAAGTACACATGTTCTTGAAATGTTGGAAAAAGTTCTGCAAGCCCATGGTGTACATTGATAAACCTGGGGCCCACCCTGTTCGTTGTTCCATTGTGAGTAAAGCCATTCTACAAAATCCTAATTTCCCTGTCTGGACATTTGAGTCAGGTGTGATGTTCATTTTATTAATTATTTTATTTATACTGAGAAATCCTTGTAGCTAAAAAGGGACTTACCTTCCCTAGGCAGCCAAAGGGATGACGTACATGTTCCTGTAAAATAAAAGATAGAAAAAGGGGTCACAAAGGATCCGCAGCTCTTAAAGGGGTCCAAAAGGAAGGAAGGGATAGGACAGAAGTAAAATTATACTTATCTGATAAGGTAGGTGCCCTTGTCCTGTTAGACCTGTACAAAGAAAAGAAATGAGAAAATAGGTTAGAAGAGAAAAAAAATATAGGAAAGCAAAAGCAGAATAAAGGGAGTGTGGGTTGGGGGAGAGGGACTCTGAAAAAATTCCTTTTTCTCTGAGTGGTGGCTGAGTAGCCAGTAAATTATTTAGATGGGCGGTGTCAGGAGGTCTAAACCTCACTCACAGGTTCTTGGTAATAATGGTCATGCAAGGAATCACAGACACATTGCATAAGAGCAATAAAGCTTGTTTATTACTACCAAAAGGAAAATCACAGTTGCCCTAAGCAGTTGTTACCATTAGGAACTGGGAGCCAATGCTAAGCATTCCCTATTCCTCGAGGAATCTCTGTGTCTCCTGGGGTCTCCGAGGTAGAAGATGTAATGTCTTACAATATATTCCTAAGATAATTACCATGGTTACTGTAAGATAAAAACATTTGTAGTTACAGAGGTGAGCCCTATTGACTAAATTAGAGGTGACTCCACAGTCCTATATAACATTATTCAATTTTGTAGTAGTCATCACTTTGTGGAAACAAAGAGGTATAGTTTGTACATAGTCGTGTAGTAATACAAATCATCAGAAGATGGCAATGCTGACTCATATATCATAATCATTACAAGGACACAGGTCTCCTAACATCTTATAAGCAAGAAATACATGTGTATATTGGAGAGTAAAGTGCACAGCAATAATGTGCGTACATATCCTGACATCTACTCTTATCACAGTGGCTACTTGCCCTATATCGTTAGTATAACATATACCTAAATGCTAGTTGTCTGCGTAAAAATTGGGGGGTACCAATTAGGTGTAGGGACCCTATGTAACATTTCCCCTTGTTGCCCCTGCTAAGGGCAACACAAGCAATAGTAAGGAAGTAGAGAGAGAGCAGGTGTCATTTATAGACCCGACACATGAGCCTTGTAAAGGAACTCCAGCTGCTCACAGTGTTAGCGTAGTGTGCGCCGTAGGCAGCAAAGCATAATAACAAGAAAAAAATATTAAAAATGCTTGTATAATAACAAAACCTTTAAAGGTAATCTCTAACCAAGTGTTAGTAAGTGCACTATTCAAATCACCATCATTAATAAGGTCATATACTGCTTCATTAGCTTTAGAGATATTATTGCTGATGTGGATGAGATGGGTGTCCTTCCTGTCTAAAAGGGATTTCAATGTCAAAGTTAAAGGATCAATGCGTACATTAAAATACAGTAAGTACTCGGGAAAGAGTAAGCAGATAATTGGGGTTACCATCAATGATATCAGGGTCCATAATGGGAACAGGGTAATAACTGTGTGCCCAATAATAGTAGTCTGGTGAGGTATGAAACAAAAGTTAGAATCATTAATAGAACATGTCAGTTCTCCGTATGTAAATGGTATAAAATTAGTTACTACACAAAATTCACTATCCAAATTATATTGCATTTTTACAGTAGGCAGTCTCCATTTTTGTAGTTGTACTGGGCAATTATAAGTCTGTTTGAAAATCTGTGTTGACAGGCAGTGAACCTTCTTCCGATAAGACTGGTACAATTGAGAATCACCAGGAGCAGATGTTGAGTCCTGTATTCTGTGCCATTGGTTGTGATGTCATAGTCCATGGAAAAGGACCAATCGATACTGTCTGGGGAATATCCACATACAGGTTTAATAACATCAAATATATCACAATGACGCAAATAAATATACCCTTTCTTTGCACAGCAATTTGTGTGCGAAGCGACCCACACATCCAGAAGAGGATGGAAAACCAGTAGAAGAGGCAAGTAAAGGCGTTCTCTGTAGATGTCATCATCAAGGTGCAAGTGTACAGTTGCTAGTTTATCAAATATAGCTGTAGTAGAATCAAAATGTGGCAAAGAAACAGTAAAAGACACAAACATAGTATCCTTAGTTGAGCATTTCTTAGAAGTAAAGCAAGGACCAGTATTAGGGTGCCTGGTCACAAATCCTAAATTTTCTAGCAGTAGAAATAGGAATAGTAAGAGACTAAAACATAAGCATGGCAACACAGGGGATGTGCACCGAGGACAGTACCATTTGGAAATGCGTCTGTCATGTATGATATCAGGGATTTTTCTGGATTCTAGATCACAGACGAGATTGTTGATGGTAGTGATAATATATGATCCATAGATGGAGAATAATATTTCACAGACAATGTATTGCTTATCTGCTTCCTTATTGTTCTGTGCAATAAGGGCGTTAATCTTATCTTTAGAATCTGTAAATGCCTTAGCAATGTTGTGCATATTGTATGCAGTATATCTTTCTTCCTGACCAAGGCCATCCACACCATGCAATAATGGGGGTATGATGTTATTGATCATACCAGTTTCAAACTTCTGTTAATGTGCTTTGATAGTAGCAATGTCCACTTTATTCCAGATAGACATGGCAGTACACAGACGTTAGTGAGGGTACCTGTGGCACTAGTGACATCAGAAGTGTCACGTGTATTTCTTTTATGACTTTGATCATTTGTTTTAGGTTTTCTCCTAAAATTGCCTCTATGCTCGGTGGTGTGTACCTCTGCAATGGGATCTTTGTTATGAATCTGAAAAGCTGCTAAACTATCAAGTAACAAAGTACTATAAAACAATGATGTATTAGTAGTATGATCCATATTAAATTCTTTCATATTCCAGTAAGTCAGGTTAAACAAAACAGGTATATGCATATATTGTAAGTTGTTAATCAGTGAGCCAGGTAAAGCAGTGGCTGTGAGACCACTATGAGGACCAGGGGATTGTTTTGGACATTACAAAAGCTCTATCTCAGTAGGGGGTGGCACAGACAAGTACATGGCAGCTGAGACCATGTTGTGTACAGCACAAAATTTCCTGGCAGAGTCTCTAGACAATGAATCACAATATGAGGAGTCAATTAAGCTAGTGATATTGCATACACCAGAATGTCAAAGAAAGGTCTGGTGCAAGGGCAAAGTACCATTTGGAGATAAATTTGTGTTAGGCCATCCATGGAAAGTTCCCTTGGAGAGTTTGGCCATGGGGCATATTTGACTTGATTTGCCACTCAATTTGTAGGGTAGATTTATCAGGAACAACAACCAAGGCAGTAAGGCAGGCATCTGAACCTTCCTCAATGGTAATCAAATTGTTGGGAATATTGATGGAGCCTCCCTTTGGGGTAGTTGCAGGTGGATCAGGGTGAGGAAGGAGGTGCTTTACCGTGCCTTGGATGCAAGGGATAACTCCTGAGATGAGGAGAAAATGGAACAAGATAGCCATCTTGTTATTGTATCTGAAAAGGAAAATCAAACATTAGCAAATTAGTACTATTCTGGAGGAAAAGCAATTATACTCCTTTATACAGTTTCAACTGGTTTGCATGTAACCATTTGTCAGTCAGTTTATTGTTTTGCATGAGTCAAACCTGATAGACTGTGGGACTGAGCTTATTTACAATTGGGTAGGGTCCTTCCCACTTAGAGAAGGAATGTGTTGGATGTGCAAATCTGAGAACCATTACCTGATACCCAACTTGCCAATGCACTTCTTGTGCGTGTTTATCGAACTGAATTTGACACTTATGGGTCTTGCCCATGCAGTGGGCAGCATACAAATGAGTATGTATGAGGTATTTTCTGAGTTTTTCTACATATTGGTCCACAGAGACATGGTCTGTGGTAGGGGTGTGCAGGTCAAACAACAGGTGTTCAGGTAATCTCATATTTCTAGCAGTCATCACCTATAAGTGTGTCAACTGGGTGGTGGCTGAATACATGCCTAATTGCCATAGGAGTAACAGCAGTAGGGAATCCCAATCCTTGGTATTGTCCTCAATGAATTTGGAAAGCATCTGCTTAATCCATCTGTTGGCCCTCTCTCTTTGACCTGATGATTGTGGGTGGTACGGTAGGTGGAACTTCTGGTGAACTCAAGGAGTTCAAGGGCTTCTTTTATTAACTTGCCTGTAAAACTGGTTCCTTTGTCAGAGTCTACCTTGAGAGATAAGCCCCACCTGGAGAAAATCTGTTCCACCAGGATTTTGGCAGTGGTTTTAGCAGTGCATGTCTTAGTGGAGAAAGCTTCAACCCACTTAGAGAAAAGATCAGTTACCACGAGGGTATACTTGTTGTTTCTGCTGGTATTGGTTAGGGGATCAATAAAATCAATATGAAGGGCATGCTAATGGCCAGAATGCCTTTGTGGTAGTAGCTTGGCATGTCTTTTGGTAGGGATGGGGTTGTTTTGTGCACAAACAAGGCAGTTGTCTATGTACTATCTAACATCTTTGGTGACACCAGGCCACCAGGCAGTGGTCTTAAGCCTTTGGAGTGTGTTTTCCACTCCCTAGTGTCCACCAGTGGGGGTATTATGCACTTGGTGCAGAAATATGGATCTGAGATGATGGGGGACCACCCACAATTTGGTGGGGGGGGTCATCTGGTTGAAACCAAATGAGCTTGTCATCTGGGGACAGGTGTAACTTACCAGCATGCCTTCGGTAGGGGTTATGGGTGGGTAAATTCTTCTCAGTACCTTTTGTCCAGGAATTTGAACACATCTTTGAGTCCAGAGTCAGTATGTTGGGCTTCTGAGAAATCCAAGGGGGAGAAGGGTTCAGGTTTCTTCCTGACTGCTGCAATGAGTACAGCTGCTCTGGCCTCTGGATGGTCCATCATCTAGATGTTCTCTCCCTGGGCCCCTTCCTTTGCAAAGGTGTCAGCAGTGTCATTGAAGGTGTGATAGGGATCACGGATAGAGTGGACCTTAACCTTGTGTACATAGAGTTTGTGTGCAAATTTCTGTGCCAGTGAATGAATGTATACTACCAGTTCCTTGTGTTTCACCAGGGTGCCATCAGAAGAGATAAAGGAGTTCTTCTGCCAGAAAGGAAGGAATTCTGTAAGAGAGCAACAAACTCATTTAGAGTCTGTTAAAATGATGGTATCCTCAGTTCCAAGCTGGATGAATTCGAGGGCACAGGCCACCGCTGCCATCTCTGCATACTATGATGATGCCACACTGCAACATTTAGAAATCTTGACAGTGTTACCAAAAGGGTAAATTACCAAAATGCCCATTCCTGCTATCTGTTCTCCCTGGTAATAGGAAGCTGATCCATCTGTAAAGATATGACATAGTGAGGTGTTCTTAAGTAGTTGTGGCATAGCAGGAAGAAAGGATCTGGATCTGGTAGATCAGGTGGCTACAATGTACAGTCATGGGGCTCTCCTCGAAAAAGGAGGTCATGCGCCAGCATGGATGGCATTTTGGTTGGGTGTACCTTGATGTCTCTATCCTGGAGAAGGAGGGACCAGTGTGTCAGCCTGGTATTTGAGACTGACCCATTCTTTACTCTGTCTGATAGCATAAAGTTTGTTGGGTTATGGTTTATCTTGATAATCAGGGGGGAGTACCCAATGATATACAGAAAGTGCTTGACAGCCCAAAAAAGTTCCTTTCACAAAGGCTGTACTTCTGTTCCACTTGGGCCAAGAGCTGTGATGCATATGCAGTGGGTCTCAGGGTGCCATGGACCTTCTAGGCCACCACTGCAGACATAGCAATGTCAGAGGTGGTGGATTCCAGATGGAATGGTAAGACTGGATTGGGGTTAACCAAAGCTGGAGCTGAGACCAGGGCTTGCTTCAGTGACATCACAGCTTGGATGTGAATGGGGCCCCAAGTCCAGGGGACATCCTTTTTCAGTAGTTCATATAGAGGGGCAGCCTTCTGAGCAAAATCACAAATTAAATCTCTAGAATAATTTACCATACCTAGAAACCTTCTAAGGGTGGCCACGCTGGTGAGCAGTGGCAGATCTTGCAATCCCTGTATCTTCTTCTAGGTAGGGCTTTGGCCTTGATCTGTTATCCTTAGGCCCAGAAAGAGTACCTCTTTCTTACATACTTGTGCTTTTGCCAGTTTACATTTGAGGCCTGTCCTCTGGATGAGGGTCAGTAGTTCATCTGAGAGATCCAGATGTTGTTCCTGTGTGTCTGTGGCCAATAACAGGTCATCCATATACTGCAAGAGACACTGGGGTATAGAAAAACCCTCAAGGGCATCCATCATGTGCAGATGGAACAGGGAAGGGCTGTTATGGAACCCCTGTGGTAAGCAGAACCACATGTACTGCCTGCCCTCAAAGGTGAAGGCAGACTTATATTGACTTTTGAGGGCCAATAACAATGACCAAAAACCATTGGAGATATCCAGGGCACTAAACCATTTCTGGTCAGGGGTCAGTAGTCATAGCATGTCTGGTTCTTATGCCACAGTTGGGGCACAATTGAGGGTGACCTGGTTTAGTCTCCTGTAGTCAATAGTAAGTCTCCAGGCACCCATATTTTTTATTCACAGGCCACACTGGGGAATTCACAGTGGAAACACATGTCCTGATTACACCTTGCTTGAGGAGTGATTTAATTGTTTCCCTAAGAGAAGGCAAGGCCTCAAGTGGGAAGGGGTATTGATGTTGCCTCTCATGTGCTGGGCCTGTCACCTCAATGACAGTGTGCATCATGCCACGATCATGCTTACTGGTGGCAAATGCCTCCAGATGCCTTTGTAGGATGGGAAAGAGCTTTGGGATGATCTCATGGTTCTTAAACAAATCTATGTCATCATACTCTTTGTTGTTTGCGGAAATAATTGCAACCACATGTGAGTCAGGGATCATGATGGTATGGTATTGTCCCTGAATTTGTATCAGTAACATGTTGGCTAGGTCTACCACACAGCTGTGTGGTGCTAAAAAGTCAATTCAGATTATACGAGGGTGATCATGCAGTACCATTAGCTGAAAGGTGTGATTTGCCTTCGGGTGTCCCAGTGTCACAGGAAGTGACAGGGAGCGGTATGCAGGTAGCCTAGTTCCATCTACCCCAGACATATTGGTCCTCTGTCTGGTTGACCAATGTGATGTGTCTGGGCTGTCATCCTGTAATACAGACACAGCCGTGCCTCTATCCAGCAGTACTGTCAGTAGGTAGTCCCCAACCTCGGCCTTTGTGCAGGGACTTTCATTTGTATCCAAGACCAGCTTGTTTACAATACAGTCTGGGGCCTATAATTGTCAATCTGTACCAGTTGAAGCATGGGGAAGCTCATGAAAGAGAATCTGGTCCTGGTTCCTTTGAACCATTTCACCATGTTGTGCTGATGCTATATAGGGAGCCACTTCTGGGTTCAGGCCTGTAGAGATCTGAGAGCCTGGACTTCCCATAACCCTGTGTCCTGTGGAGGCCTGCTCTCCTGGTTGTATTGCAGCAAGGGCCCATACTGGAAAAACATCTGCATGGAGTACACTTTCCAAGGAGATCTCGTGACTCTGGTTCTCATTGACTATTTCCCAAAGGAAGGGCCTGGTCTCTATTGTTTACACTTATTGTTTTGTGGTGTCTTATTTTTATGGTAGCTCTGGTTCCCACTCCAGGATTGCTGTTGTTGAGCCTGCTGGGGGTGTTGGTTATCTGCGGGGAGGACCTGTTACTCTTGGGCCTGCCCCTCCACCATGTAATGCATTGTGGCCTCCGGAATGGCTTCCATGGCAGCTACCTTCTTGGAAACGGAGCCTGAAACACAGATGTAGACTTGATAAACTCTCTCTGTTTTCCAAAGAATATCGGCAAACCTCTCCATGTTGGGATAAGTTGTTGACTCTACCTTCTCTCTTGCTGCAGGGATCATGTTCCTAAGGAACAGGATTTTGTATTCAGTGAAGTCCGCATTTGTGGCTTCTCTTGCAAGGAGCTTCCCTGCTTGGTAGGCTATCCAGAGTCTCTGGTGGAAGGTCGCTGGACTTTCCTTTGCATTCTGTTTCACAGGGTATGAAAGCATCACTCCTACCACACCTGGGTTGTGTGCAGTGATGAGTTCAGATGCTGCTTCATTAAAGGTGGCGTGGCCGTCCTGGGTGACAGCATCGGGGAATTTTGCCCACAGGCTGGGATCAATGGTCTGGAGTAGGATCCGGACCTGGTAGTCTGCACCGAGACTAAGCATTTAACATTTTGCACACACCTTTTCCAAGTGGCAACTGAGGTTGTCAGATGGGCTCATCCAACTAATGGTGTCAGCCATTTGCTGGACGGAGTGAGCCATTTGTAGGGGATTACTGGGATGATCGATCAGAGGTAGATTACCTCGGACACCCTGCAGGGCTGCCTGAGCTGCAGCTTCAGCCACAGTATGGAACATTTCCTCCTTGGTACCAGCCTCCTGCAACAGCTGTTTAATCTGGATCCAGAGAACCAGCTTGTTTCTCTCGGGGATGGTCACATTGCCTAAGACAGTTTCAATCATTTTCTCTATCTCCTGCTTATCATTCATATTAACAATGGTGATTGGTAGTTCCGTTAGGACTAGGCCTGGGCCTGCTCCCCTCATCATGGGGGTCTTGATGTTGGCATCGCCCATGATGATCATCATGCTGTTGATGATGTAGGGACGTGGTGTCATGTGACGGGAGTCCGCCATGTTGTGGATGGTTGAGTGGGGTCATGGGGCCATGGTAGGGGTGTGACTGGGCATTGTACTGGGAGATGTCATCATATGACTCCTCCTCCTCAGATGACATCGACAAGGCAGGGGCTACACTTCCCATCACCTTGACATGACCAGCTAGCATCTCTCGCTAATGGCGCAGTTTTGCCATTTTATATTAACAGTCCTCATGACTCACTTTTGCAACATTCTGATCCACATCATCCTGCATCTGCTTCTGTAACACTCTCTATGGGGTGCTCAATTCGTGATTGTCCCTAGAAGCTATTTCTAAGTCATTACGTACCTGGTTTATCTCGCCCTGTAACTCTCCCAACTCCTCATACATCTGATCATTCGTTTTACTTAATAAGTAATTTATTTGCAAAGCCTGTCCCTTATCATGTCTCAGACTTTCACACTCCTGCTTCAACATACAAAGTTCCTGCTCACTTGCGTGAGCAGAATGATGCAAAAGGGAATCCTTTTCATTCCGCAGAGTTTGGAGCTCAGACACCAAATCCTGCTCTCGTCTTACACATTCAATTTCCTGCAATCCCATCTCTTGCTTAAGAGATGAGATTTGCAGTTCAAGGGTTTAAAACCTCACTCGGAGGCTTCCAGCAGCATAGAGGTCACATCCATCAGCCTCCTTAAGCTTGCTTTCTGGCTGTTTGTCTCGTCTCTGAGTACTGGGTTGAAATCTCCAGCACAGGGTTTTCAGATTGACTTACGTCCCGCCCGATGTCAGCCCATCCTCCATGGGAGGCAAGGAAGTTAGAGACATTTGACAGAAGACACCAGGAGAAAGGACTGCTGTGTGACTGGACTTCTCTGCTGGGACTAAAGAAGAAGAATTTTTGTACTTGGACCTTTAATTTAGGGTAAAAAAACTAACAAACAAAACAAAAAAAAAGTGTGTGTTTGGGTTAACTGAACTGAATGGGTATCTGAACAGTTATCTAGGTGTAAATCTCAGGTGATTAAAAGGACTTAATATCTGTGAGGTTTAAATTACTTGTAGAAATATCTAGTAAGTAGGGGGGGTGGCTTAGCTAGAAGGAAGCTACATTTAAAGACAGCCTTAGAAAGATTCTGCTAATAGCTTGGCAGAAGACACCAGGAGAAAGGACTGCTGTTGACTGAACTCTACTGGGACTATATTGCCCTCCTTCCTCCTCCACCCCCCACCCAAAGCTAATTCTATTTTTATAGGCAGGGATTTGACTGACCAGGAACTTCTTGTTTGGGGAGCAGGAGAGGGTCACAGACCACCAAAGACCCACCATCCTAGAAGGGCAAGAGGAAGCCCGGCCCCTCTAGCTGCTGGAGGTCTGCCTCTGAGCAAGTAACTGGTCTACTAAGAAATATAGGACATTCCTGTCTCAGAACAGAAGGATTGCAAACAGTTAAGGGGCCAGAAATAAGACATGATTGGAGTGGTGCAGTGCAGTGGCTGTGGAGCAGCAGTCTTCCGGGAGACATTCTGGAGGATGCGGTGTTGTCCCATCTGCAGGCACCTCTCTGGGCTGAGGGAGGAGGTTGCTCATCTCCAGGCTGAGTTGGCCAGGATTTTGGGACCTCCTCTTCCATCCAGAGACCACCACAGTGCTACTGCCGCTTGCCAAGAAAGAGGAGCGGTTGGACCTCAGTGGCTCAGGGAGGGCGGGGTGGTGGAACAGAGGTGCAACCTCCAGTTGTACCTCTCACAATTCCGTCTGCTATTCTGGCAAAGTGTGGTTCCTCTATGAGGCACCCACGTGGAGACCAAGGAGGATGTTGGGAACCTCCACAAAGAGACCCACAGGAGGGTGGCAGGGGACCCCTGCAGGGAAGGAACAACCCTGGTGGGGACTCCATTGTTAGGAAGGTGAGAACTGGGGGAGGAAGGGAGAGGGAGTAAGGTGCCTGCCTGGTGCCATGGCTTGGAGGGACAGGAGAGAATCCTCAGGATTGCCAGAGCAGCTGCACAGAGGAGGATCTGGATGTCATTGTCCACCTAGGGACAAATGACCTGGCCAAGAAAGGATTAGAGAAGTGCAGGAAGAGTTTGTGGAATTGGGGAGGGGCCTTAGTCAAGTAGCACGCACGGTAACCTTCTCGGAGGTGCTGCCCATCTATGACATAGAAGAGGCTAGGGTGTTCCACACCATGGGATTCAATCAGTGGTTGAAAAACTGTTGTGGATCTCTGGGATTTGGCTTCATTGGGGACTTGGGGTCCACCTGGAGTGATGCAAGCCTATACTGGCATGATGGGCTGCATCTGTCCGGGAGAGGAACCAGAATCCTTGGTGATAGGTTTAAATGCTTCATTGGCAAGCTTTTAAACTAGCCAAGGGGGGAGGCACTGGAAAGGAGCAGGGAAATCCTAGCCCCCCCAAATAATCACAGTAGTAAGTGCAGCAAACACCAACATAGAGGTGTAGATAGGAAGAAGGGCAGGGGTAAATGGAGAAAGTGACAAAGGCAATAAGGACAGAGATGGGGAAAAAAGGAGTAAGGCCATCAGTAAATGGAGGGTAATGAGTACCAATGCCCGTAGTCTGGGCAACAAGCTCCCTGAGCTGGTGGCCTTGATGATAGAGGGATGCCTGGATATCATAGCAATCACAGAAACATGGTACACAGAGAACCATGACTGGGATGTTAACATACCAGGGTACATAACCTACAGGAGAGACAGGCAGGGGAAAAAGGAGAGGAGAACTCTCATGTAAAGGAAGGGATAAAGCAACTGAACAAAAGAGTAAACAGGAGGAGAGGAGGCACTGTGGGTCACCTTGGAGACTGGAAAGAGCACCACAATCTGCACAGGGGTAGTGTACAGACCCCATGTCAGGAGAGAGGAAAGGACAAGGATATGATAGAAGGCATTCTTAGAATGGTAGAAAGGGGAGATACTGTTGATGGGAGACCTGAATATGCCTGATGTTAATTGGAGCACATTTGCTGCAGCCATATCCAAGAGCAGGGCCATCTTTGATGCCCCACAGGTGGCAGACCTTAGATAGAAGCAAGTTTCCGGAACCCCACCATGAGGGAGCAATCTTAGACCTCCTCTCAAATGGCGGCAGTGAGAGATCTCAGATCTAGAAGTGGGTTGCCATCTGGGACAAGTGACCATCAAACAGTGTGGTTCACATTAAACTCAGCTACAGAGTCATGCCATACAAAAGTGAGGGTACTGGACTTTAGGAGGGCTGACTTTGGCAAGATGGGAGAGTGCCTCAGAAAATCACTAGTAAACAGGCTAGAAAGAGGTGTGGAGCAACAATGGGGAATCATCAAAACTGCCATCACAGAGGCAACAAGCCTTTGTGTGAAGCAAATAAACAAATCAAAACAAAAGAAAAAGCCACTATGGTTCTCAAAAGAGGTGGCTGTGAAAGTCAGGAAGAAAAAGATAGCATTCCAGAAGTATAAGGAAATACAGAAGGAGCAGGACAGAGAGCTGTACCAGTTAAGGCAGAAGGAAGCAGGGAAGGAAGTCAGAATAGCAAAGGCCCAAACTAAGGAAAAGATAGCCAACTCAGTTAAGAAGGGGGATGAAACCTTTTATAGGTACATCAGCGAGCGTAGAATTACAAAGGGAAGGATAGTGAGGCTGAATAGAATGAATGATGGGTGGGCAGAGGGGGACAGTGAAAAAGCAGGATACTGAATGAATATTTCTCCTCAGTATTCATAAAAGAGGAGGGGGAAGTGCCTAATCCAATTAACAGAAGCACTCTTGATTGATGGGTCGATCCCAGTCCTTTCACAGAAGAAAGGGTTCTGCAAGAACTCTCAAAATTGAAGGTGGACAAAGCAATGGCTCCTGATAAATTCACCCCAAATTCTAAAATAATTAAGGAGGAACTAGTGAAACCACTGGCTACTCTTTTTAATAAATCATGGGAGGATGGTGTGGTACCGAGGACTGGAGGAAGGTGGATGTGATTCCCCTTCACAAAAGTGGGACCAAGACAGAGGCAGGAAACTACAGACCTGTCAGTCTGACCTCTGTGGTAGGGAAAGTGATGGAGTCACTTCTGGGGAAACAATAGTTGAGTGACTGAGAGGCCAGTGGAGCACAGGACCCAAGGCAGCATGGGTTCACAGCGGAAGGTCATGTCAGCCAGATCTAATAGATTTCTTTGACTGGGTGACCAAAGTAGTGACTAGGAGGGCTCAGGACATGGCCTAGCTAGACTTTAGCAAGGCATTTGACACAGTCCCACACAAAAGATTAATAGTCAATTAACCAGCCTGGGAGTGGGTCCCAGGTGGTAGTCTGGGTAAAACATTGGCTGCACAACAGGACACAGAAGGTAATTGTAAATGGAGTCCACTCTGAAGAAAGAGGGGTTACTAGTGGGGTACCCATGAGGATTCAGTATTGGGTCCAGTCCTTTTAATGTCTTCATCAGTGACATTGCAGAGGACTGGAAGGAAAAGTATGCCTTTTGCAGATGACACAAGATCTGCAACAGGGTTGATACATAAGGAGGTGTGGAAAGGATGAAAAGGGACTTGTAAGGTTGGAGGAATCGTCAGAAGTATGGCAGCTAGGATTCAATGCAAAGAAGTGCAAATATAATGCACCTGGGAAACAAGAACCCAGGGAAGAATACACAATGGGTGGGGAGGTAGTAACAACAACAAAAAAGGAAAGGGACCTGGGGTAATCAATCAGGGACCCTGGTTTTCCATTTTTACCGGTAACACCGGTAACAATCATGGAATCCTGCTTGGTTTGCGGATTTTGAATTCTTGTACCGGTGCCTCACGGAAAATGAATGTCACTGTACAGAATCTCTAAGATTTCAGCACTTTTTTAATTTAATTTTCTCTTACTATGTCCCCTTCTCACAACATTAGTCTCGACTTTTCAGAGATTTCTAGACTGGGTATCCCTTAGCTTCACCCCCAGGTAACACACATGAGCTCCTGTGGTCCTGCCCTATCCTGCCTGGATTGTGTCCCCGCTGCTGGTGGGAAGGGAGGGACCCCAGGTCACCCTCCACACCCCTTAGTGTGTGTCAGGCAGCTCAGTGGGTCCCTCATGGAGCCTGGTTATTTAGTCTGGTGCACCTGGGTCCCTTCTGCCAGTGGCCAATGTGGGGTGATTGTTCCTGGTTTTCTGGTCTTGTCCCGAGGGCACCAGCACTAGAGGAGATCCACAGAGGTAGGTCACATAGAGACATGCCACTGCTCCAGATCCTGGCTAGCGCCTCCCCTCCTGGTCATTCTGCCATCATTGCATCACCACCCGTGGTCACACAGGTGGTGGTAAAGCAACAGGACCTGCAGCCCACCCTCCCTGGGGAAGAGGAAAGCAATCCCCAGGTGCTTGATCCTACTGGCCAGACCTCCAGAAACCCGAGTTCACTTCTGACCCTGGGTAGCTGGCATTGCAAGCAATAGTGCTACCATAGCGCCAGAGGGCTGACCCAGATTTCCGCATCTTAAAATGAATGCTGCTGTGCTTTGCATTCTTTCTGCTTTGCAGCATATAGAGTCAGTAAGGAAATCACCCGCACTGCTTTGTTGTAATCAGCCATTCAGTTTAACCACCCATGCCCAGTGGTTAGAGTAACAAACAGTGAATGAACTGGGTACATCCAGCAGACTTTGGTTTGATTCCCCAACCTCCACTTGCATACTGTGAGACTCCAAGCAAGTCACTTAACCTCCCCAGTGCTTCTAGGTTACTCCTGAAAACAGACAGTTCTGCCTAGTGGGTCTTACCTGCTTTACAAAGAATATATAAAAAAATACCAATATATGTTTACTACATCATAGAATAGTAGTCAGGGTACCATGTAATTTACCTGGGTTTTACTTGGGCTGAAATGATTTTGTATAGGTAAAGATAAATGTTGAGATACATTTTATGTGTTTTATAAGCTTGTTTTTAGATTTTAGTCAGGTTTTTATTGTATTCTTTGCAAATAAGCATCTAGGTTGTAGATTGCTAAATGCAGGATCAGTTTACAAACTAGCTTATTCAAGTTTATAATCAGTAGGGCCATCCAAAATCCTCAGTTGTTTGAATGAAAACTAATCTGAATGAAAGTATGTTCACAAAGAAGAAACTGCCTTACTACTTATGAAAAGACTTCACAGTTAGCACCCCATTTAGGCTGAATTGGCTAATTTGCACCTTTTCTCCACCCATTGTTTCAGTCTCTGTGACAACAGAAAGTTTTCTGATAAACTGTTTCAACAAAAATCAAATATGAAGTATTTAAGTGTACTTATGTTTGGCCAGTGGATTTTGAAAGCACAGTCAATGATGCACAGAAGGTAAGACCCCAGGGGTTGTATGATGCTGGTGGGCAGAGTGGTGCTCAATTCACATCTGAACAAAGACATGAAAAGCGGGGAGACACCTTTTTCATCGACACCAAGTAAAAAAAAAAAACATCACATGTCTGGGAGATGCATAAATCACTTGAACATCCTCCACTAATCACTTGTGAGTTTTTAGGTGAAGACACTTTATTTCAAAGCAAATTCAAGCAGTTTTTATTTTTGCTCCTCCTACCCCTGACAATTCACTCCTTCAGGCCTGCCAAGGCCCACCACCGCTGCTGAGTCCAGACCACCATCCACTGCCCCACCTGCTGTGCTACCAAGTAACCTAAAAGTAACCCTTCATTGAGTGGTCCCTACCCCTGTGAGAGCTACGAGGGAGGAGGTGTCCTAAAGAGATTCCTGTGTATCCTGGACATGGCAGGGGGTCAGAACGGACACATGTCTGGGGCTTCCTGCTTAAGGAGGGACCAACAGCTGTCCTTCGGTTGGGTCAGTGGGTGTTTTCCCATTTTCTTGGGAGCATGACAGGCCACACGATGTCAAGGCACAAGCCAACGTCCATCACGCTCCCTCCTGCAGTGAGGGCTGACATGTTGTCGTGCCTCTGGCCTCCACCAGGGGCCAGCATATGCTGAGCAGTGAACCCACCCTCCCTCATAGGAGAAGGTGAGTGGTTGTTGGACACTCAAGCCTTTACCCACCAGCTGGCCCTCCAGCACCCAAGTCTGTTCCCTAACCCTGGTCAGCAGTGTCACAGGCAAAAATCTAATTCAGGCAGTTAAATTATAGATAGGAAAAACAAAGGTAGTCCACCTTAGCGGTGATGGTTCAGATTAATTCACATCTGAATTCTAACAAGCAAAGAGACCAAGCCATTTGTAACTTGTGCATGTGGGATGTGGGTGTTGAAGAAAGGGGATCATAGTGCTGTCATTACTGCCATCACCCCAGAGGGATGTGGACTGCATTGTTGCTACTGCCATTACACCGAAGGGGTGGGGTCTGTAGTGCTTCTGCCATCACCACTGGTGGATGGGGAATGTAGTACTGCTGCCATCCCACCTGAGGGATGGGGGTCATAGTGCTGATACTGCCATCACACCTGAGGAATGGTGAACGTAGTACTGCTGCCATCACACCTAAGGGATGGGGGCCACAGTGCTGCTGCTTCTGTCACACCTGAGGGAGGGAGGTCGTAGTGCTTTTGCTGCTGCCATCACACCAGAGGGATGGGGGCCGTAGTGCTGTGCTGGTGCTGCCATCGCACCTTAGGGATGGGGCTGTAGTGTTGCTCTACCATCACATCTTGTACCTAAAATAACTTTAAATTGGTACAAGAATGGAAGGATGTACAATAGTGGAAGTCAAAATTGCTAAAATGCATGTTAGCAGTGTTAAAATTTGTTAAATAAAGTACACAAAACCAAACACAGTAAAACCGGATTTTGGCTTAGCAACACAGTGACAATACCATTTTTACAATGTGCAAAATGGAATATGCCCCTTTTCAATCCGGTAAACCAGTGTCCCTGGTAATCATATCAGATGACCTTAAAGGTTAGCAAGCAATGTGAGAAGGCAGTAGGGAGGGCTGGGGATATACTGGGATGTATAGGAGAGCATCAGCAGCAGAAAACAGGAAGATGTTATCCTCTGTACAAACAGTTGGTGAGACCCCATCTGAGTACTGTGCCCAGTTCTGGAGACCCCATCTCTGCAAGGACATAGACAGGATAGAGGTAGTCCAGAGGAGGGCAACTAAAATGGTGCAGGGTCTGCAAGAGAAGCCGTATGAGGAGAGACTAAAGGAGCTTAATATGTATACCCCTGAGGAAAGTTGGGAGAGGGGGGACATGATAGAAACTTTTAAGTACCTCAGTGGAATCAACAAAGTCCAAGAGGGTAGCATCTTTCAGAAAAAGAGACTTGCAAGAATAAGGGGACACAATTTAAAGACAGAAGGAGGGCAGTTCAGGGGCAATGTGAGGAAGTATTATTTCACAGAGAGGTAGTGGATGCATGGAACAGCCTTCCTGAGGAGGTTGTGGGGTCTAAAACTGTGGGAGAATTCAAGAATGCATGGGACAGACATAAGGCAATTCTTGTGGGGGAGTAGGAAGAAATAGGCTGTTGGTTAACTAGGATCTAGCGGCCTATCCTGTAGGTAGAAATGGGCAGACTAGATGGGCCAAGCGGTCCTTATCTGCCATCAAAGTCTATGTTTCTATTGAGTCTCTGTTCTGCACAGATATTTGATATGGTGGCCATTGTGTGGGAGGAATGAAAAATCAAACTGTGAAAAAGCACCATGCTGTGTATCAATAGTTCATAGGTGGGCTACTGTGTACTTGCAAGCTTGTAATTCAAAACTGCTGTGGGGTGACATGAGTCAGCATTGACCACACACAGTAAGCAACTCAACTTTGCAAGTGATTACAAAGTGTGTGAAAAATTGGAAAGGTGGTGCAGGTATGCACACCTACTGTCCCAGTTGGGAAGGGAAAGTTGTAGCAACAAGTGAAACTTTGCAAACTCCAAATATTGCCTCTATGCGATCGTCAATTGTCAGGAGGTCTAAACCTCACTCTCAGGTTCTTGGTGATAATGGGCATGCAAGGAATCACAGACACATTACATAAGATTAATAAAGCTTGTTTATTACAATCAAAAGGAAAATCACAATTGCCCTAAGCAGTTCTTACCATTAGGAACTGGGAGCCAATGCTAGGTATTCCCTATACCTCGAGTAATCTCCTTGTCTCCTGTGGTCTCCGAGGTAGAAGATGTAATGTCTTACATTATATACCTAAAATAACTACCATGGTTACTGTAAGATAGAAAAATTTCTAGTTACAGAGATGAGCCCTGTTGGCTAAATTAGAGGTGGCTCCACAGTCCTAGATAACATTATTCAATTTTGTTAGAGTCATCACTTTGTGGAAACAAAGGGTATATAACATAGAAACATAGAATTTGATGGCAGATAAGGACCACTTGGCCCACCTAGTCTGCTCAGCTGCCTACCTGATGGATAAGCTGCAGATTCTAGTTAATCAATAGCCTACTTCCACCTACCCCCCCACTAGAATTGCCTTATGTCTGTCCCATGCATTCTTGAATTCTCCCACTGTTCCCGACTCCACAACCTCCTCAGAAAGGCTGTTCCATGCATCCTCAAGCCTTTCTGTGAGAAAATACTTTCTAACATTACCTCTGAGCCATCCCCCCTCTATCTTCAAATTGTGCCCCCTTGTTCTTTCACATCTCTTTTTCTGAAAGACGGTACCCTCTTGTACTTTGTTAATTCCCTTGAGATACTTGAAAGTTTTTATCATGTCCCCCCTCTCCCTCCTTTCCTCAATGGTATACATATTAAGCTGCTTTAGTCTCTCCTTGTATGTCTTCAGGTGAAGACTATGCACCATTTTGGTTGCCCTCCTCTGAACAGCCTCTGCTCTGTCTATGTCTTTGCGGAGATGGGGTCTCCAGAATTGCATGCAGTAATCCAGATGGGGTCTCACCAACTGTACGTACAGAGGCATAACAACTTCCTGTTTTCTACTGTTGATACCTCTCCCTATGCATCCCAGTATCTCCCCAGCCCTCCTTACTGCCTTCTCACATTGCTTGCCCATCTTTAGGTCATCTGATATAATTACTCCTAGGTCTCTTTCAATTTTTCTTGTTGTTATTACAGTTTGTACATAGCCGTGTAGCAATACAAATCATCAGAAGATGGCAATGCCAACTCATACATCATAATCATTACAAGGACACAGGTGTCCTAACATCTTATAAGCAAGAAATACATGTGTATTGGAAAGTAAAGTGTACAGCAATAATGTGCATATATATCCTGAAATCTACTCTTATACGGTAGCTGCCCTTAGCCCTATATGTTAGTATGACATATACCTAAATGCTAGCTGTCTGCGGTGTACCTCTGGGGGTACCAGTTAGGGTGCGGGGACCTTGTGTAGCAGTGGGCTTCCTCAATGTGCTAGCTAGGTGACTACACAGCAGAGCCCCGAGGTGAATACCAAGAGACCCCCCTTACTCCTTTAGAAACCAAATCAGTAAGTTGCCAATTCAGGCTGAGAAATTATGTTTAATGTTGCAATTATGGTTTACCCTTTTTTGGTGGGGGGCAGCAGGGTGTGCACTGTCTTGTTTTTGTTGATGTATGCCATTCAGTGGCATCCCTCATTTAGAATCCCATTTATAGTCTGTGAATGAGCAAGGGTAAGTAACTAATATTGGATATAGTTTGTAAATGGAGAAGTACTGTATGGCTTTCTCATTTAGAAAGCTCACCACCATTTGCCTGCACATTGACTAGAGATCACACCTTAAGTAAACCTATTTTGGGCTAATGCACCCTATAAGATAAGTCATTTGAGGCAGATGCAGTTTAGAGTATGGACACAGCTGATGGGTGGTCTACCTCAACGTGATAGCTGGGTGACTTCACAGCAGGGCCCTGAGGTAAATACCAAGAGACCACCACTCTTTTGAAATCAAATCAGTAAGTTGCCAATTCAGGCTGGAAAATATGCCAGGTGTGACTGAAGCCAGCATTTGTTTACAAATAAGTTACTACCCCTCCCATAATAGAAATTAGAACTTGAGGTGGGCATGGTGTTGGCACCCAGGTTTCCAGCAGTTGCCTTGGTGGTGCAGCAGGTAACAGAATGGAATATGTGTAGTACTACATGTCTAGCAATAAATGTCATCATACCTTTTTATCAGTAATGTGGTCCTGATAGTCTGAGATTATTGTGGTATTTTAAATTATCAGCTGTTTCTAAGACTGCATGTGATTGAGCTGTGTCAATGGATGTCACTAAAAAATATTTTCTGTTGTGTCTGTCTAGTTCATTTCATCCATCCTGGTTTCATCCATGTTGTTCTTCAACTAATACTTGTTGCTGGATACCATCCAGTGGCATATTATATTTGTCTGCCTCCTGGGAATCCAGAGAATGATCTGTATCCTGGTGAGCATACAATTATGCTTTATACATGCTTAACAAAAAACACTCATTCTGAGATTATGAAACACACACATCTGACACCTTTTTTATGTATTTAACAGAACCAGCAGCAGTGACAGAATCTACTGGTTGACATGTCTTCCTCAAGAGTCAGATCTGGATCTCCGTCTTTGCCTTCCACCCCTGCAAAGAAGATGAGGTATCGGCATAGCTACAGAACAGACTGGGAACATGAAGCAGAATTCAAAGGATGGCTCCAGAAGAGTGACAAAGGGAAGAACATGCATTCTGCGTGTGAGTATTTATACACAATTCAGGAGATAAATTGGTTTGGGGTGCAAACAGTGTGAGGTGGTGGACAGTTATTGAGAGCATGTACTGTCATTAAAATAGACAGCTAGTGTAAGTTGGGAGTGCTAAATAGCATAGTAATCAGTCAGAGAGGATTTTGGGTGGGTGGAGGGATCGTGTTACTGTTGTAATTACAAAACTAATCCTGTCTTTCTCTCTCTCTCTCTCTCTCTCTCACTAGTCCTTACAATAAACACATCAGGTGGCCACTGGAGGGAGAACAATCTTTGTGACCATGGTCGAGGAGAAAACACAAGAAGCTGCTAACATCACTCTAATCAAATGCAATGGTCACAAAGTTTTTTGCACGGTCACTGGATGCTGATGTGGCATCGGCAGAATTGTTGTGGGCAAGGGCTGTGGCAGAGCATCACTTGCCATTTGCACTGGCAAATCACATGAGTGAGATGTTTCCAGTGATGTTCAAGGACTTAAAGATTGTGGAGAAGTTTGCCTGTAAGGAGAGCAAAATGAAATCCCTGTTGGTGAACGGCACTGGAGAAGAGCTCAAGCTATCCGTCATTGAACAAATGAGAAAAAAAATTTCAGTCTCCTCATCGATGAAAGCAATGATCAGACTGTTGCAAAGCAGTTGCCTCTACTTGCTCGCATCCTTGATGCCCAGGGATGGGTGAGATCACGCTTTTACCGGCTGATTGAAGTCCAGGGTACACCTTCTGCATCTGGTGTCACATTTGATTCAGGGGCCTTATACAATGCTATTACTGATGAATTCAGAAAGCATGAAATACCCCTAGAACACATTGTAGGGTTTGGATCTGATGGAGCCAATGTGATGACAGGGGTAAGAAATAGTGTTCTCTCCAGGCTGAAAAAGGAGCTGCCGTACATCTTCAACATTCATTGCATCTGCCATGTTGCCCACCTTGTAGCAAATGATGCTTGCAAAGTGTTCCCCGATGAGGTACAGAGCTAAATGAATGCAAACCTTTCAGACCTTTCAGGACTTCACCAACACAAAACCACACAAACTTCTGAAACCATGTCAGACCAGAAGACTCAGTCTGCACCAAATGGCTAAGAGAATTGTGAAACAGTTTCAGGTGCTGAAGTTTTATTTTGAAAGTTCAAGCGAAACAAGTGCCATAGTTTTCAGAATCCGGACTACTTTATGTTCCATTCTAGTAAAGCTGTGCTTCATGTTCTTGGACTATACATTACCATTCATCCTCAAGTTCAGTCTTCTTTTCCAGCAGTAAAAAACAAATAGTCACATTGTTCTCCATGAGCTAGAGGTTCTGTACAAAAAACTGCTATCAAAATTCATAACCACTGCCACTATTCGAGAAGCTGCACATGTTCAGGATATTGATGTCACAAACAGACTACAACCTTTGACTGGACCAAGTCACTTTTGGAAGAACTGATTGAAAATCACTTGTACAGCAACTGTAAGAGGAAGGAGAAAAAGAAACAGTTCTGCAGTTTCTTTCACTTACAAAGGATTTCTGGAGTCAGCAAGTGAAAAGGAGAATGCCATTTGTGGACTATGATGGTTGCATCTATAAATATTTGAGGCACTGAACCCACAGAAACAATATGTCTCGAAAAGCTAATTCAAAGCTTTGCCAGACTGCTTCCCCAACATTGACGGAACCAGTGATGAAGTCAGGGAACAACTTGATGATGAAGCACTAGAATATGAAATGATGACCTTCCCAGAGGAAAAGACTATCTTGAATTAATGAGTACTGACAGTACATCAGGAACTTGAAAAATCCCAGGAATCAAATGACTTAAGTTTCCCCTACTTGGCAGGCTTACATCTGCACTGCTAATCCTGCCCCATGGAACTGCTGACGTGGAGCGCTTATTTAGCAATGTCAACCATACCAAAACAAAGGACAGAAGCTGCACGAAAGCAAATACACTGAATGCACTGCTGCATGTATCCTTCAATAAAACAGAGTATGACTATTTTAAATTCAAGCCAACTAAGACAATGCTGGAATGCTATAAAAGCAATGACAAATATTAAGGGTGCATGCATTTGCATAGTGGATGGATCATAAGTAACTTTGCACATGACTCCTCAGGTGTTACTTTTACCTTGAGTAACTTTGCACATGACTCCTCAGGTGTCTATTTTAAGACGTTATACTTATTTGTACGTATGCCTGTTTATCTCTTTATACCACCATTCAGTATAACTGTTTCCCTTCTACATCAGATCTCCCCCCACCATTGTTTGCTCTTGTGGTGCTACTAGTAAATGTCTTTCAGTTGTAGTGTAATTATGTAATATGTTTTTAGGTCAGTTTTAATTCTTAAAGTAAACAAGAACACTTAAAACAGCCAGAACATGTATTGTAGTGATTTTATTGACAACTATAATCGCGCTAATAGCAAAAATAAATTGGCTTGAGCATACAGGAAAATCTAAAGTATTTTCACCCAAGTTTTACAAGGAAAGTACAGGAAAAATTAGGGTCTGCAACAGGAAAATGCTTTAGCCAATCTGGGAGCACTGGAGATGGCCTACTATCAATTCAGACAGCAGTATCCACAAGATGAGGACAGCTTACCATTTCAGCATGAGTAAGTACAGCTTTATTATTACACGCTTAGAACACTTGCAAAATCATTATCCATGTGCACGTTACATGGGAGGTAGCCACCTACCTACCTTGCAGATCTGTCATACTGCATTGCCATATTGACAAACTGCAACAAAATACCATGGTGCCACTCATGTGTTGCACATCACACACTCTCCAACAGAAAAGGAACTATAACAAACACCTCAAAAATGTGGTCAACCTATAGGTAATACACACTGGTGGGGACATGGACTAGGTGTCCCTTGTCACACACATTGATGATTGAGGGTTTCTAATGTCCAAAACCCACAGCAGCATATTTCACTGCAGTGTATGGGTTACCTGTACCTAACAACAGTCTGGAGATAACCATTATCATATGTGACCCCTGTTGACACTATGGTGAAACCATGTCTGCAACCATGTGACATCAGGGGAGAGCTAGCTATAGTGACACACATGAGAGTCAGTGACATGACAATGGTATGCAAAGCAAAAGCACTGTTGGGCTAACATGAGCCACTCTCATCCATCAGTATCCCTGTAATGCTGCCAGCTACAGAGAACTGCAATATTTTATTTAATATATCAGACACTTGCCAAGTATGAAGTGCATGTTGCCAAACTGTTGCCCTGTGACGTATACCACACCTGTGTTGAACACAGGTCCAGAGCTGCTGTTCATAATGTCACATGGTAATCCTGATGCTCCATTTCCCCCACACCCTTCCACACTGGCATCAGTATGATAGCAAGTGCAGGTATATCATCACCATCTATGTCACAACAATGCAAATAGGAAAACAAAACAATACTGTGTTTGTAAGGTCAGCATTGCAACTGGACTATAACTGTGTCATTGTTATGCTCCCACTGTCCAAATACAAAATGCACACATATCTATGTACACTCAACATGGAGTCTGTGTTCATTGCCATCTCAGGTATGTATCCCAGTCATGGGTATGGTGAGTTCATGTACTCCCAGGAATGCATAGACCAAACATTGGCTCTGAGAAACCACAGCGCTGAAAGTCCTGTGCAGCATAGCATAGACAATCTGTACATGTTGTGAACTCACTGGAGTTCTGAACCTCTGGAGATCCTCACCGCTGGTCACCTTTGGATGCTGAGACAGACAATGTTCCTGTTGCAGTAAATAAGGAGGGCATACTGCACATGAACATGTTGCATTACTATTGTAAGCATATCACACCCAAAACATTAACCCAAACATTGTTTGCTAATGCACTCACTGTTGGCATCCATGAAATAACATGTTACGTGTGCAGGTAGTGATGATCAGTATTTGAACATGACTGTACAACTATAACATATGGAGGCATTGTGTGTCCAAAGCTTAGCATGTACACCTACTAACAACATTTTGGGGTACAGTCAGTTTATGCCCACCCTTAGTACGAGGTGTATATGCTATGCAAGGCATAACACTACATGGCTGTTAACAATCTCACTGTTCACATGTACATGAGCAGAAGATGTGCATGCCACTGTATCAAGAAGGCATTGTTCTGACCACCTGCTGACTGTAATGGTAACATCACTCCTGATAGTAACAATTACATGGCCCTCTTACAGATTGATCTGAGCAAGGTGTGTCATGACATCATTGGTTCAGTGATCATCTGATGTGTACATCAATGCCTGTACCATGATGCACTGATGTTGTGTACTGCCTGAACTGTCACCATTGCTGCTGTGAATCCCCATGTGCCAGCCATACAAAAGATGTACATGTAATCCATACCCACGGTATTTACCATGTCAGTGACAACTGGGCATCTGGTGGATATGTACTGACTGTATGTTGTGGCCCACTAACATGGCAACCCTGACTGTAAAGCCCATTACTGAACATTGTAACATCACATGTGTATGTGATGTGTCATGCAACACATGTGATAAGTACCATGGTCTGTACATCTTCTGTACTGGCATTGTACATTGGATGCATGAGCCAGTGGATAGCAGTACATCTGCCTGTTGTGTTGGCCACACATCTGTCAAGTGGTGGCACACTTATCAGTGTAGTGGCATAAGCCACATGTCACAGCAGTGCACACTTTGACCATGTCATGCTGGTGAATCCTGCGCACAACATGCTGCCAACGCTGACAGAGTGCAGTAAACATAGGTGCAGTGATGCATTGTGCAGCAACACATACAAAACTAACAATGTGAATCTGCATGTACGTAATCAGAGCTTCCACTGTGTAAGTCACACTGTCAGACTGATGTATTGGCTTGCACTGCACAGTATGTGACAACAATTCCAGTGCTCTTCAAAATTATACGACACGGTAGTGACTGTGCCACTTCCTACATAACAGAGACATTGCCTGTTACTGTCTCATGTGTCAACCCACCCTGTTGTTTATTATGTGCAACACCCATGTGAGATGTGCATGTTGTACAACTCCATGAAGTGTGACATGCTAACACAGCTGTGTAATAAGCTAACCACACTGTATAGCCACACGAGCACCACTGCGAAGATGAGCACCCTATAACAGTAACTTGCATGTAAACCTCCCATAAACAAACAATCATGATGAGATTCACTGTACACTGTCCAGACATCTGAAAACACTTATCTACTAATCTGGTGTGTTCTGTAAAATAAACTGTTCACATGTGTAGTATCGTACACAAATTATACTTAGTTTTCAACATGCTACAATGTATGTACATCGATAATTGTTGTAGGTGTCCACCAAAGCCATTGTCACTGGGTGCAGTCACTTGCAGAGCATAACACACAATGCATGTCAGCTCAACATTCAACTGTATGCTTGCAGATCTCATATTTATACTGTTCTCTCTGTCTCTCCTTACAGTCTATATAGATACATCACCTATCGCCAATTTGTCTGATGGTGTTTTTGATGGTTGGGTCACAACAATCGGGTTCCCCTTCCTTCATATGCAGTCAATAAAATCAGAACAACATTTCCAGAGGATAATGCATATTACAAAGGCTTCCAGTTTGCATGACCTGTGCAATAATGTGTACACATATATGCTGTTGTGAAACCAACTGGCAAACTCAGCAACAGCTTGATATTTATCTGGGTGTTCCATTGTGGCACACAACGGTGCTGGAAGGGTTCTGTTCACATCATCAATTGCTGTTTCCAGGTCATGCTGTGCATCCTTGTAAGATTCAAGGAGTCCCCTTTTCAGTATGTTTACATAATCTGTGAGAAAGGAGACAAAGAGGATGTTAGTCATGGTGGTGGGTGGTGGCATGTCATACCACACTTTATTTCAAAACTGACAAGGTGTTTATGTTACCTTGTCAAAAACACCCTTGCTAATGTTTGTCAGTCTATGACTCTGTGACATGTATTGTATGTTTTATTTTAGTTTATGTTGTATATTGACTGTCATTACACACAAACATTGATGGTACAGACAGGTGATAAATGTTACAGTTATGACTGTGTCTGTAGTACAGCAACAGTAATGCACTTGAGAGCTCAAAGAACTGTGTTTTGAACAACTGAAAGCAGAACATGACACATTCCCTAAATGTCACATGAAGCATGTCAATGTGTAGGAAAAACACCATTGTAATAGAGAAAAGAGTGTGTAGGTGCAGACACATGTTGTGTAATGTGATGCGGCACCCTGACAGTAAGCACACTCATAAAACATGTAGTTGTTCACATATCGTGGATGGTGAACCTCGATCATGTTGTCTGATATGGTGCAGAGACCGTGCTGGCAATGACTGCAGTAGTCAATACACAATTATATTCACAGCCCCTTTAACCTGTACAGTACAGAGGAAGTATGCACATGACAGACACACCCTCACAGTGTAATGTCCTCCTTGAGACACCCTTGTAACACTTCCAATAATGACCTGTGCAAGCCTGCTTTTGTTGACAAAACACTGTACCTGAACATCTCATTACATTGCGTATCCCTTATATGTAAAATGTGTAGACACTTGTATGTTACTACTGGTAATTATGTCATGCACTGTGGTGATTTTAGCACTCATGGGTGAGAATCAGTCTTGTACGGGGTCTCTATGACAACCCTGAAATGCAAAATAAGGGTACAGTGCAAGTGGTCAACCACTGTGTATCGGCATTATCAAACTACTGTATGTGCTAGCAATGGTGGTGCTCAAATGTGCATGTTGCTGTGGAATGGCACACATCAACATATGTTATCAAGGCAGCCACAGCCATGCCAACATAGTCACTGATAGCAGATATACCATGAATGTCTACAGTGCAGAACTGCACTATGGTCAAGATATGTCTCAAGTGCTGATATGTGTGTGTGTGTGCACATGTGGACTGCAGTGTCCACCCATTGTTATCTGAAAGGTGCATGTGCTGATGCAGGTGACAACAGCAGTCCCTCACCTTGACATTTGGCTGTTACCTTATACGAGAACTTGTAGTGCATTCTGCAAGCATGTGCTACACACTGCATGTCATCAGCCATGTCTGACAAATGATGTGCAAGTGATGCACACTGACACAATGACTATGACACCAACAGAGGCTCATGCCAGAGAGCAACATCAGGGTACACACATCAATGCATACCTGGCTGGTCACTGCAAAGGTGGATCACTGCTGTCACCTATGTTACGTTGTGTGAACCAACTGTGCAAAGCATAATTCTGTTCAACAAATGTTACATGTGTACACAGGTGTGCACAATGTTGAACACGTGTCAGATGGTACCAGTCTTTTCTCATATACTTGTGTTATATGCACCATGTGTTGTACTGAGTGACTGCGTGTTCATTAGGACACCACAGGGGCAGTGTACTACACTATGCTTGCGATGTGTTGTCGCAAGAATCCGCATGCAATGCTGAAACCCAGCATGTCATGTACAGCAGTTAGTGCACTGCTTACCATAACTAGGTGAGACCAAGTTCTTCTGGACTGTGTATCCACCATGATGAGAGACAATGAACAGTTAGGCATCTGAGTAGCACTAGTCATTGTGGCAAAGTCAACATTTTTGCATTACAATGACTGCTGCAACCTTGATCAATTACTGTGTCTTTGGCTCACACAGTCAGGTCTGTTAGACATATGTTCCAATAATTTGTCACTCCAGAAGCAGTGTGTGGCCTGCAATCGCAGTGTAAGCACCACAGTGGTCCACAGTGGGTATGTACGTGAGGGTCCCTGACCTAGTTTGGACTCATTATAGTTTCACAAATGTATGCACACAGGTTGACTGATTGCAGTTGGGTAGCACTTGGGGGACATGCCGGTGGATGCAGTGTGGTGAAACTATACATCATGGTCTTGTCCATGGATCATGTACTTGTTATGACATATGCTACCATGTAGTTCATGAAGACCTACATATGGGGTCAGCCGCATGCACACATGGAGGCAACGTGAATGTGTAAATGATTGTTGTACTGTTTTGTCACTGTCCAACCTGCATAACACCATCAATAACAGTGCCATCCACCAGGGTGCACACAATGGAGCATTGTGACTCCCAGTAGGGACACACTTCTGCAATCTGTGGAGTGTGAGCATCAGTATCTGTGTCATAATCCCCAAATGCACAGACTTGATGCCTTGTGAAACATCCAATACAACGGGTGGGAATGTTTCCTAACAGAGGTAATGTTCATGTGTACATGCAGTTGTCCATGCATCCCTGCTTACTGCGTATGCATCCCCATGTTGGAAAAGGATGTGTGCTTTGTCACGTAGTGTAACATGAGGCTATGGAGAGCCTCAAGAGATGAGGTCTGGTGCAGCCTAGACAGTTTTTTCACATCCTTCCACAACATCCGTGAATTTATGATTCCCTTTAGTTTTACTGCTGCTTTACAATCTGTAATGGAAAACCAGTCATGAAACATGTATGGTACATTGTGCCATAGAAAACAGCATGACATACATTGCTTGAATGCATACATGTACCTGAGTTAGACACAGTATGCTGTCACTACACTGTGACTTCAGGTGATCTACATGGTATCAGCAGCAAACACAACATGTAAGTTCATGCCTGCAATCCCACAAAACAGTAAACATAGCTCCATATCTGCACCCTTCAATCTTAGTCCCTGTAGCACCACCACCACAGCTGTGCCTGGAGGCAGTCATGCAGTCGTCCCCATGAACCATCCTCCCCATTAAGGTGAGCAGTATCCAGAACACGTAATCCACTGTGAAACTGTCACACGCATGGAGCCTTGCTTGCATTGTGGTCATGTGTCACCTACAGACTAAGATATATATCAGACATGCCCCATTACTCCAGGCCACTGTGCTGGCATTGTAAGCAGTATAGTGACATCCTTGTCTTCTCTAATGTTACTATGCAACCATAGCTCTTTTCTGTGATGCTGTCATAACTAATCCTGCTCTACTGAGGTGCTACAGATGTCTATGAAATCATATGTGACAATATGGTGTGACAAGAGACTGTCCGTTAAATACCTCTGTGCCAAAACCAGCATGTCTCAGAAGAGCACATCAGATACTGTATATGTTGATCATGATCTGTGAAATCATGTCACCAGATAAATGCAGGTGAAGTGCTTCATATGATCCCACACTGATGGGATTTGTATGGATTTCTGCAATTCTAGCATAACCGCTCCTATTGCAGTGACAATGACACCTGAGGTGGCCTGACAGGCCTAGTGCCTCTGCACTACCTCAGATCCATGTGTAACAGCACTTGATAGGAACTGGCTGGCCACCGCAGTTTGAGTTGTCATGCTAATGAGGCTTGTAATGCTGTGATTACATGTTACCAATGCATCAAATCAACAGTGAGGATCCTGTTGTGTGTTGGTGCTGACATTTGTCACTTACGTTTTGAATGTGACAAATACCATATGATGGGACTTTCTCATGTCATACAATGTATAGTACATGTGTACATAAATATGCGCACACTTGACATCAGCTCAGTGGTGTTCTGTCAGCACTTCAATTGAATACCTGTTACATCTTCAAACTTCACAGCAGTTGACAAGGATTCCCAAATGCTCATCAATGCAACACTGATTGGTACTACATACTGGACTACACATGAGCAACATCCCTATTGGCATACTAGAATGTGCAATATGGACATAAACATTGCTCTTAGTTTGTCTCAACCACTCCTTTTCCTGATCCTCTCCCATTAGTGGCCCATGTGTACATGTGGTGTACAGTGGATTGGGCAGGTTATCATGGACGTTGACTATATGGTGCATTACTGACTGCCACTTGGCAACTATCAGGTCTCCATCCCGTTGTGTGGTTGACCCAGCAGACCAGTATAAGTGGTTCACGATTGCTTCCAGAGAGCCACATCATTAATGCAGTCTTTTGTGAGGACACTGTATCCATTTGCTTTGCCACACCTGTTATGTAATGGGAAAGTAGTACATAGTTAGACAGCAGTTCAGAATGCACACAGCTGTGCAGTATTGTGCCTGTGTGAAATGCATCTAGACATATACGGTTATACACTGTACCTTTGGCTATGTGCCAAATGCCAAAGTAACTTGATGTTGTTATCAGGTTCTCCCTGATCCATTTCACATTTGACAATGCCGATCAGTGATCATGACATCGATGGGAAGGCCATTGCAATCTCTCAGAAAGGACACCATTCTCTGAGCCCTCCTGTTCACACCATGCATCTTCACTTCATTACTCTACAGGAGAAAGGCACATGTCAACTGGTGATGTCAATGTACAATCTATGATAGGTCATCTGACTTGTCTACCTAAACTGTACCTGTTCTGCATCTGGCAACAGATACAATTTCTGTGATTGCATCTTACAAGTTCTGCCCCATGTTGCCCTATCCTGCACTGCTGTTATGCCAATGCCCCTTGTTACAATGTACCACCACCATGGTCCCTCAACTATGTCATGCTGCCTGTTGACAGCTGGAGAATATGGTGTATCACACTTTATTTTGGACACAGCCTAACAGCAGTCACAGTGTTTCCCATCATTACTGTGACAAACTGCTGTTGTGTCCCACCAAGAAATGCAGAGCCCACATGTTGCCTCACAGTAACAGCACTGGTACAGTGCAGCATAAATAGCAGTGACTGTTGTGGTCACATTTCTGCATGTAGTTTGTGGATGTATGACAAATATCTGCACCTAAGGGATGACACCAACTAGTCCATATGTGGGATGACACAGTGTGCAGATGTGGCATCTATGTGCAGAACCACCATTCTGTGCAGAGTATTTAGGTTATCAACTCCTGAATAACATCACAGAGGCAAACAGCGTACATCTTGAGCATTTAGAGTTCAAAAATACTGACACCATTTGGTCTTGTGTGCTACATTCTGTGGTATTACTACAACACCTGTAATGCTGATCACCAATATTGGGACAAGGTATTACTATCAGGTTCTATGCCTGCACAACTCGCACATCCAGTACTTTCTGTATGCACTGCTCTATCACTGTGAAAGCGCCATATTTTGCACAATGGCTGGAGCTGTCTGAATGGCCATTACCTGGCAACACCAAGCCCCTGTCCATCTCTTTTAGTCCTGCAATCATCTGCGCCTGTTGACATTTCCATGTTGTCAGCACAGTGGGCTCCAGATACAACCTCTGATGTTTGAAGTATGTAGTTTTGGCTATGGTTGCCACATTCAGGAACCTGAACAACTTGATGATCTTGGTGAGTGCCCAGAGAAAAGGATAGCTGCAGACATAAGTAGGTTTCTTGCTGGCATCTGCCTTACGTTTGGCGCTGGCTGCACCACTGGGCTTCATGTCCACAGTCTGGACACACCTGAGGCGACCTGATGGCTTGCCAAATGTATCTGAAATGTGCCCTCTGGTAGGGGACAAGCACATTGGGCACATTACAAACAATTTCAACAGGTGTGATTGGTATACTATGTACTTTGGCTCATCAAACATCTGGGGAGGATCACCTGGAGTGGAGTCAATAACACTGCAGAAGAAAACACAAATGTCATGATTCAGTTTCCAGTCTCAAACCTTGAAATGTGCCATGGCCTGTGCAGTGCACAGTGTCAATGCCACATCATTATTCATCAATCAGTAATCAATACACTAATCAATACACTGTACAAATCATCTGGGGGATGCACACATAGACAATGTGTTGCCATTGCACATCAGATATGATGTTTTCAATCACAGGACAACACAGACAGGGAATGTTACAACATACAGTTTGTACAGTACTAGCTGCACAACAATGATCATTGTATCCCCTCCTCCAGAGACATGACCATTGAGGAGCCTCCTTCACCCCCCATTTGTGGCATTTTTGAATCCTGCAGCTGCAACTGCAAGGCACAGGGGACCGGAACTGGCAGTGGCATCAACCGTGATCTTTTTTTTTATTGAAGATACTTTATTGGTTTTTACATATATTGGGTACAGACATTGATTAAGACAAACGATAGCCACAATAATAAGGAGGTACAGTAAATATGACATCAAGTGGCAGTCAAAAGAATACTGTGAGAAATAATACATCGGCCAGTGTCTCTAACCCCCCTATCCTACCCCCTCTCCTACTGACACAGGGTGTCACGTAATGAGGCACTAATAATCAAATATTATGGTCCAATTCCAAGTTGAAAAAGTAAGGTTTTTATGTCAGTGAACTTCTTGTGTTGTGTTGTATCTGCAGAAGAGTGTAAAGGGAATCCCAAATATTTTTGTATTTCTGAAGGGTGTTCGTGACTCCAACAATGATACGTTCAGCTTGTAGGGCAAACATAATTTTGTGATACCATTCTAGATAACTGGGTGTTGTGGGGTCCAACCAGTGTCTAAGAATTACTTTTTTAGCACAGGCTGAGATTAATGCCATGTGTGCCCTTTGGGAACCCCTGTAATTTCAGAGAAGTCCCTATTATTCAAATCTCTGGTTTAAATTTATCTGAAAGATTTAGTAAGGGATCTAAGCATAATTGAATCTGAGTCCAAAATGGAGAAACTTTGGCACAGGACCATAAGATATGAATTAAATCTCCTGGAGTCTGATTGCATCTTGTACATTGATTAGACACCAGCAGCCCATATAATATAATTTGGCAGGAGTATAATACAGGTTATGATTGATTTGAAATTGCATGTATCTATATCTGACCCATTTAATATAGCAGTAAATATGTTTCAAATTTTGAACCTGGGCCTGTGGTATGCCTTTGGTGAAATTTCTGGTCCCACCAATAAAAGTTTGTATGTCGGGAGCTGATTTTTATATTTTGTAAGAACTTATAGGAATACATAATTAAATGATGAAAGAAAAGCATGATAGGGGGTCAAAATAGTTGAAAGAGATATGGGCCATGGTCCTGTGCCAAAATGTTTCAACGTGTGTAATCTGGAGGTATTTGAAAACACAAGTAGGAGACTATTTAAAATGGTGATTGGCATTCAGGAAGAAAATCAGTTTTTGATCTGTGACCAGATCAGCTATTTTTACAAAACCCATATTGGCCAAAACAGAGTTGGTTTGAGAACTTTCCCAGCGATAAGAAAGTTAGGACTGTAAAATAGAGGCTGGTGTATATCCCTGTATCCATCAGTTTTGAGAAAGGAATTCAGTTGGTGATGTGTTTGAATTGTGGAGCCTATCGGGGAGGTTTTTAAAATCTTAGGGAGGTTCTTCTTCCGTGTATATGTGAGAGTTTCTGGGATGATATTGTTAGAGGTACAAAAGAGTTGTTCAATATCAACCCATAGTGGACAATAAGAAGGTGTGGAAGTATTGTCTGCAAGATGTAGCTAATATTTGATCCTAGTCAAATGTATTGCTAGGTAGTATAAATAAAAGTTAGGGGCCTGCAAACCTCCATCTGTTTGAGGTAGGTGAGTTTAGTATAACTACATCTGGGTTTTTTCCCCAGCTACAGAAAGGATGTAATGATGTGATGTAAGTTAGAAAACCATGATAAAAGAAGGGCATCGTTAAACATTTGTAAGAGGTATAGTACTTGTGGTAGAATGTTCATTTTTATTATGCTCATTTGACCCCATAGAGATAGGAGGAGACAAGACTAGCATTCAGTGTTTTCTTTTAAGGTAAGTAGTAAACTATCCAGATTAAGTTTTCTCATAACTTCGGGGGAGGGATGAAGATAAATTCTGAGATATTTCAACCTGTCAGGACAAAATTGAATACCTAATTGTGCCACTTCAGATTTCAAGGTGAATTTGTTAAAAGGGAGAATTTCTGTCTTATCTAAGTTTAATTTATAATTAGAAATAGAGTCAAAAGAGGTAATTATTTGGAAAACAGCAGGGAGAGATTGGGCAGGGGAAGTTACATGGAGCAGGATGTCACCTGCATACACAGAGATCCTATAATCTTCATCACCTAGGGTAATGCCCTTAATCATTGGAGACAGTTTCAGCTTCCTAATAAGGGACTCTAAAAAGAGATTAAATGAATATGGGAAAAGGGGACAATCTTGTTGTGTGCCTTGATGTAGTTGAAAAGAGGTGGAAAACACTCCATTGCACTGGACATGGGCTGAAGGAGATGAGTAAAGAATTTTAATCCAATGAACAAATTCCAGAGGAATATGGAATTTGGGAAGAAGCATAAAAAGGTAGTCACAGGAGACCCTATCAAAGGCCTTTTTAGCATCCAGTGATATTAGTGCTACTGACGTGGAGAGAGATTTGGAAACCAAAAAGAGATAGGCAAGTTTCCTGAGGTGGTATGAGGAAAGACGGCCTTTAAGAAAGCCCAACTGTTCTTTATTTATTAAGCCATCCCAAACTTTCCCTAGTCATAAAGCAAGGAATTTGGCCAGAATTTTTAAATCAACATTAATCAGGGAAATGGGTCTGTAGCTGGAAGTAAGAAGCGTGTCTTTACCCGGTTTAGGGAGTACTACTATTGTCGCTTGGGTCAGAGAAGGATCCAAGATGCCTGCTTGGAAAAAATAGTTGAAGGTATCTAGGAGAATAGGAGCTATTGTGTCTTTAAGGGATTTGTAAAAGTTGGTGGAAAAGCCGTCTGGGCCTGGAGCCTTATGTAGGGGGACACTATCAGTGGCTGTAGTTATTTCTGTAATGGTAAGGGGGGCCTTTAGTAAATCAATTTGAGAATCAGACTAAGCCAGGAGCTGAACATCACTAAGAAAGGTATCTAGTGATTGTGATGTTGAGGAGGGGGTCACAGGAGTATGTAATTGAGAGTAATGGTCTTTAAAGGTCTCTGCAATGTCTCTGGGTAAAGTAAAAGAATTACATGAAGATGAAAGTGTAACCCCCCTACAAATGTGGTTTCTCGAAAAGTCTTCCTTGAGCTTGCCTAAATGCTTACTGCCAGGCTGGTGTCCTGCATTTTTGCAGTTTAAATGTGATTGCCAGAGAGTGCCTATAGAGCCTCTGTGTACTGTCTCTTTAAGAGTTGCCTGGACTGCAGTCATAATTAATCTAAAAGGGAGCTCTGTTAGAAGATGTGCTTGTTTGCTGATTATTTGTTAAAGTAGAAATAATATTGCAGTTTGTTCTAACCTGCCTTCTTTGTAGCATGCACAGTACTGTTTGTTTCCATCATCTTGGTCCTGGACTGCTGAAATGGGCCAATCAGTACATTTTGTACTCTAAATGGAGCCTGCCTACAGGAGCTTGGTGGGGTTAACACTTGTAGGAATTGTAGTTTTTGCATTTTGGTGCCTAAAATAATCTAGAGGGGGAGCCCTTGTTGTGCCTGACAGATGAATCTGCCAACCGAACCTTTTGGATCTTGGGGAAATTCCAAGGCTTGCTGGCAGTTGAGTCAGATCTAATTTGGGAGCTGAAGAAGCAACAGCTCTAGACAGTCTCTGTGGAAAGGCCTGAGTTTTGGCCTGCATGCCTGCCTTCTGCCCCTGAGAGGGAGAAGAGAATCAGTTTGGACTGAATCTGAGTTTGTGAGAACAAAGTAAGCCACTTAGTTGTGACCAGGATCAACCTGAAGAAGACCGAAGATTTGCTGAATGCTTCAGCCTGTCAGGATTTCCAGCTACATCTAAGCTCTCGGTGTGTGCAGAGACTTTGCGATTGTGACCGGAGAGCGGTTTACCTGGTATAGTAGAATCCCTTGCATGTAAATGCGCTGTGTATTTATAGTGGGTCGTGATTTGGTTCCCCACTGTGTGAACTGTGTTCTGCTGGCTGGCAGCTGTATCCAGCTTGACCGGACTGAATCCGTGTTCATCTCCTTATGCCTGGGCCTTGCCACACTGGCCTTGCCAGGCTACCCCACTGCACAGAGAAAGCCATCGACAAAAGACCTGCCTGGGGATCAGCCCCCTGCTCCACACTTGAACAGGAATGATGCCTCGATGACTCGTGTGGGCCCTGCTTCTCCTGGCACTCCAGACCAGCCACCTGCAGTCTCAATTTTCATCCAGCCTGTGTCCAGTCTTGGGTATCGTGAGTAACCATCAGGGTAGCTCCCTGCAACAACAGCTTAATCTAAGTGTGTCATCTGATTGCCTTGTTGTTTATTTTCTTTCACGAACTGAGCCCTCCAGCTCCAGATTAAAATTAGTGTGTGTGGTGTATGTTGTTTTCTTCCATCACAGGGCTCCAACTAGCTGCGACGCCGGCCTACCCTGGGCAATGATCCTGGCTAGCCCACCTCCTCTTCGCCTAGGCACCCTGAGTGTGTGACTGTTCATGGACCCTGAAGTGCATGCATGACTGTTTGATTGATACAGCCTTTAAGCAAATTAACCTAATTACACTCCTCCCTTGTTCAAGTCCCTTATATAAATCAGATCTAACTCTTTTTGCATTTACCCTGACTGTGGTTCCAGTTTGTGCAAGAGTACTATACTGCTGTTATTTGCTGTGTATAACCTTGTTTTATAGGGGGTCCCCAGGGTCAAGCCAGAGGAAAGCCCTGGTGATAAGTGCAAACAGTGTGGGTACTTGTGTGGTGTATCTGGGGTATTGTGAAAGTGATAACTGTGTATTGTTCTGGCCACTATTAAGGAAAGGGGGGGTTACAGTGTCCCGGAGGGCTGTGCCCTGGTTAGCTTGACCACTACCAACCCTGACCTCCGGGTGGAGGCACCCGTTTCAGAACTCAGGCCCCTTAACCTGCTCCTAGCCAAGAAGGCAGGGGCAGTAGCCCTTGGGATAGCACCACCTAGGGGTTACAAAAGGATAGAAGTTATAATTTTATCAGTGGTCTGGATACAAAGTCAAAGAGCTAAAAGCTTCCCTGCTTTCTTGCCTTGATCAAAATAAAAAGTTTTGGTAAGCAACATAAAAAATTCAGCTTTTGAGGCAAGGAGCTGATTGTATTGGGCACGTAGAGATTCCACTCTTTCCCAATCAGATATTGGGGAAAATGGAGATAAGGTAGCTTCAGCTGCGGTGATGTGGTTAAATAGGGAGGAAAGAGTCTGTTCTCTGTTTTTTTCTCTTGGACAATAGACGAATCAATTCTCCCCTTAAGGCACATTTCAGTTTACTCCATAGGGTATCTAATCTGGGCATAGAGGGAGTATTATATTGCTTGAAATAAGTGATGAATTTTCTTAAGTGTTGAATGTGATCATCAGTTTTCTGTAACTGATTATTGATTTTCCAAGTTTTATCCTTATGGAAGTTGGGGGACAAGTTTAGGTGTGATTGAGCCATATTGTGATCAGAAAATAACCTGGGGGAGTAAGAGGCTAGTGTGACACCTGATAGATGATCCACACTCATAAGAAAGTAATCAATGCGAGAGTAAGACTGGTGGGGATAAGAGTGGAAGGAATATTCTTTTATATTGGGGTGTAAGATTCACCATGGATCTGCAAGGCCAAGGGAGTGCATGTGTTCCTTGGAAGGAGGATAGGGTGAAGAACTCAACCTGTTTAGGTGGTTGGAGACAACCAGATTCCAGTCTTCCCCAAGGATAATTGGTAAAGCAGAATGGACTCCATTTACAGTTACCTTCTGTATCCTGTTGTCCAGCCAATGTTTTACCCAGGCTACAATCCTGGGACCCACTCCCAGGCTGGTTAATTTGACTATTAATCTTTTGTGTGGGACTGTGTCAAATGCCTTGCTAAAGTCTAGGTAGGCCATGTCCACAGCCCCTCCCTGGTCTACTACTTTGGTCACCCAGTCAAAGAAATCAATTAAATTTGTCTGACATGACCTTCCTGCTGTGAACCCATGCTGCCTTGGGTCCTGTGCCCCACTGGCCTCTAAGTACTCAACAATTCTTTCCCTTAGAAGTCATTCCATCACTTTCCCTAACACAAAGATCAAACTGACAGGTCTGTAGTTTCCTGCCTCTGTCTTGGTCCCACTTTTGTGAAGAGGAATCACATCCACCTGCCTCCAGTCCTCAGGTACTACACCATCCTTCCATGATTTGTTAAAAAGGGTAGTCCGTGGTGCCACTAGTTCTTCTCTTAATTTTTTAGAATTCTGGGATGACTTCCATCAGGCCCCATTGCTTTGTCCACCTTCAGTTTCAGGAGTTCTTTCAGAACCCTTTCTTCTGTGAAAGGACTGGGATCAACCCCCCTATCCAGAGTGCTTCTGTTAATTAGATTAGGCACCTCCCTCTCCTCCTCTTTTGTGAATACTGAGCAGAAATATTTTTTCAGTATCCCTGCTTTTTCACTGATCCTTTCTGCCCACCCACCGTCCATTCTATTCAGCCTCACTATCCCTTCCTTTGTCTTTCTACTCCCTGATGTACCTATAAAGGTTTTTCCCCTTCTTAACTAAGTTGGCTATCTTTTCCTCAGTTTGGGCCTTTGCTATTCTGACTTCCCTCCCTGCTTCCTTCTGCTTTAACTGGTACAGCTCTCTGTCCTGCTCCTTCTGTGTTTCCTTATACTTCCTGAATGCTATCTTTTTCTCCCTGACTTTCCCCACCACCTCTTTTGAGAACCATAGTGGTGTTTTCTTTCATTTTGATTTGTTTATTTGCTTCACACAAAGACTTGTTGCCTCTGTGATGGCAGTTCTGATGTTTCCCCATTGTTGCTCCACCACTTCTTCTAACCTGTTTACTAGTTCTTTTCTAAGGCACTCTCCCATCTTGCCAAAGTCAGCCCTCCTGAAGTCCAGTACCCTCAATTTTGTATGGCTTGACTCTGTAGCTGAGTTTATCATGAACCCCACTGTTTGATGGTCACTTGTTCCCAGATGGCAACCCACTTCTAGATCTGAGATCCTCTCAATGTCCCCATTTGAGAGTACAAGGTCTAAGATTGCTCCTCATGAGTCGGTTTCAGAACTAGCTGTCTGAGGCATGCCACCTATAGAGCATTGATAATGGCCCTGCTCTTGGATGTGGCTGCAGCAAATGTGCTCCAGTTAACATCTGGCATATTCAGGTCTCCCATCAACAGTATCTCCCCTTTCTCTGCCATCCTAAGAATGCCTTCTATCATATCCTTGTAAATTCCTTCCCCCTGACATGAGGGTCTGTATACAACCCCTGTGTGGATTGTGGTACCATTTCCAGTCTGTAAGGTGACCCATAGTGCCTCCTCTCCTCCCTGTTTACTCTTTTGTTCAGTTGCTTTTACCCTTTCCTTTACATAGAGAGCTACTCCTCCCCCTCTTCTCCCCTCCCTGTCTCTCCTGTAGGTTATGCACCCTGGTATGTTAACATCCCAGTCATGGTTCTCTGTGTTCCATGTTTCTGTGACTGCTACTATATCCAGGCATCCCTCTTCCATCAAGGCCACCAATTCAGGGAGCTTGTTGCCCAGACTACAGGCATTGGTACTCATTACCCTCCATTTCCTGATGGCCTTACTCCTTTTTGCCCCATCCCTGTCCTTATTGCCTTTGTCACTTTCTCCATTTACCCCTGCCCTTCTCCCTATCAATGTCTCTATCTTGGTGTTTACCTCACTTACTACACTGACTTTTTTGGGGGCTAGGATTTCCCTGCTCCTTTCCAGTGCCTCCCCTGGCTAGTTTAATGCCTGCCAATGCAGCTACTTAAACTCATCGCCAGGATCCTGGTTCCCTCCTGACAGATGCAGCTCATCATGCCAGTATAGGCCTGTATCACTCCAGGTGGACCCTCAGTCCCCAGTGAAGCCAAATCCCCGAGCTCTGCACCAGTTTTTCAACCACTGATTGAATTCCATGGTGTGGAGCACCCTAGCCTCACCTATGCCATAGACAGGCAACACCTCCAAGAAGGCTACCGTGTATGCTACTTGTCTGTAGCCCCTCCCCAACTCCACAAACTCTTCCTGCACTGCTCTGATCCCTTAGTTAGCCAGGCCATTTGTCCCTAGGTGGACAATGACATCCAGCTCCCTCCCCTGTGCAGCTGCTCTGGCGATCCTGAAGATTCGCTCCTTGTCCCTCTAAGCCATGGTGCCTGTCAGGCACCTTACCTCCCTCTCCCCTTCCTTCCCCAGTTCTACCTTTTCTAACAATGGAGTCCTCCACCAGGAGTTGTTTCCTTTCCCTGTGGGGTCCCATGCCACCCTCCTGTGGGTTTCCCTTGTGGAGGTTCCCAGCATCCTCCTTGGTCTCCACTGCGTGTGCCTCCATAGAGGAACCACACTTTGCCAGAATGGCATAGGAATTGTGGAGAGGTACAACTGGAGGGATTTGCTTCTGTTTCACCACCCTCACCCTCCCTGAGCCCACTGTGGTCCAACTGCTCCTCTTTCTTGGCAACCTCTGAGGCAATGGCGGTGGCACTGGTGGTCCCTGGATAGAAGAGGAGGTCCCACTAATCCTGACCACCTCAGCCTGGAGATGAGCAACCTCCTCCCTCATCCCAGAGAGGAGCCTGCAGATGGGGCAACACCGCATCCTCCAGAACGTCCCCCGGAAGACTGCTGCTCCACAGCCACTGCTCTGCTCCACTACCATCATGTCTTATTTCTGACCCCTTCACTGTTGTTTGGAATCCTTACTCTTTCCTCTGTTTTTGTTCTTTCCTTCTCTCCCTACTTACTTATTGCCTCTGTGCCCTTTAAGCTCCTGATCATCCTGTTCTGAGAGAAGAAGATCATATATTTCTCAGTAGACCCCTTACTTGCTCAGAGGCAGACCTCCAGCAGCTGGGGGCAGAGAGCTACTCTTGTCCTTCTAAGATGATGAGTCTTTGGTGGCTCTGTGATCACTCACTTCCTGCTCCCAAACAGGAAGTTCCTGTTGTCAGTCAAATTCTATGCCTATAAAAGTAGAACTAGCTTTGGGTGGGAGGGGAGGAGGGCAATTTAGTCCCAGTCCAAGAGCAAATAGAACAGTTAGCCAGGATGTATTGAGGAGAAAAATGAATCTAGGACCCAATCTCTGCAGGTATTTTTCATTATCTGCCTATGTAAGATCAATAAACAGTCCCACTTACCTGTGGCAGTACCCTTCTGCCCTCCCTCACCCTAGTTAACAAAATCCCACTTGGGAACATAAGCAGGAGGCTAGTAAGGACAGAGGTCTGGGGTTATATTCTGTTTTAACTGAAATATTTGAATAGTTTTGTGCATGAAATTAGTTCTATGTTTTAAAAATTACTACTTTGAGTTAGAACTGTTACTTGGGCTGTGATTTTGTAACTTTAGAGGCTTGGGAACATTTGTTTGGCAGTGATAATTAGAGTGTAATTTAAATGTGATGTTTTCCTGGTGTTGGTAAGAGGCCTCCCTCCCACCCTGTTTTGTAGGTTTTCTTAAATACTGAAAAGCCACTGGGGGTTGGGATTGAAGGGCTGTGTATTTCTGTTTGGGACTGAAATTCAAAGCAAAAGGAACTGGTGGGCCTGTGACATCATACGGTACCTAATGCCTGCATACTTAATAATGGCCCTGCTCTTGGATGTGGTAGAGCAGACATTGAGAAGGGAGGAGCTGTTGTGGGGAAGCCTAAAACAGCAGACTGTGGGAACAGAGCTCCTAAGGAGAATAGATAGATCACTGACAGAGCAAAGGCCGATGGCACATTTATAAGGTAGAAAAAGAAATGGGCAGACTGGATGGGCCTTGAGGTCCTTATCTGCCGTCAACTTCTATGTTTCTATGTTTCTATGTTTCATACACACACTGTTAGTGGGACTGGACACACACTGGACTGTGTGTGTTTGTGAGACTTGGGAACTTTATTGGTGGGGTTGAAATTGGGTTTGTAAATAACTGCAGTCAGTATAGAGAGAAACTGTATTCCGGGGGAAGGGACTGAGAAAAGGGAGTGTGCCATTATAAACAGAGGGAGACAAACAGGGTGGCCATTTTCCACCATGGCAGGCATCTTCGGAAGGGTTGTAGGCTGCACAGGCTGTGGGATGGCAAAAATTCTCAATTGGGCCTGGAGATAGGGAGGCTGCCCACTCTGTAGACAGCTGTCTTGTATCAGGAGTGAGGTATATTGGTTAAGGAGTAAGCTGGGGGAGCTGGGGGGGTGTCCAAGGATAAGGGGTGTGGATATGGGCAGCAGAAGGGTGGGTCTGAGGGGAGGCTGGGGCAACACTCTGAAATCACTTGACATTATGTTACAGCAGGCGGGGGGGTATTAGGGACAGAGAACCATTAGATAGGGATGTTGATGCTAATGGGAAAGCGTACAGGGTGAACATTCCAAATACAAAGAGAGTGGAGGGGAAAGAGTCAGGAGGGGCTGTTGTGGGGAAGCCTAGTAGAGCAGACATTGAGAAGGGAGGAGCTGTTGTGGGGAAGCCTAAAACAGCAGACTGTGGGAACAGAGCTCCTAAGGAGAACAGAGCAAGAGGGGAAGAAGAGGGGCAGTTTAGAGGTGCAGTCAGGGGAAACTCTGGTTACTTGATGGAGGCTGACATAGAGTGTCACAATAAATTTGAGCTACTAAGCAACCTAGAGGGGGAGGAAGTGGTTGGTGGAAATGAGGAAACTGATACAGAGGCCGGGGTGGGGAGTTGGATACCCATAGGGCATCACAGACTGGCAATGGAAAGGATAGAAATAGTCCCAGAAGGAGAAGGGGAAACATAAATGTTAAGCAGATGGGGGAGATGCAACATATTGCAGACATGAGGGAGGGGAGCATGACTGGAGAGAAACTTGGAGACAAGGAGGTGGGACAGGAGCCCCTCCTTCAGCGGGGGGTCAGTACCAAGGATGGGGCCCTAGCTAAAGGGGGTCCACAGAGAGCCTCTGGAGGCAGGGGTACTATTACAAGGGAGGAGGATGGCAGTGTGGGGGAAGGGGAAACCATCAGGGGCAGGATAAATGGTTTGGATAAGAGAGGGTTAAAGGGGACACCTACACAGAGGCAGTGTTAAGGTTCTTTTATTGGGAGACTTGATGATTAGGGGTATCCAGTGGGAGGGACAGAGGGGTGGATGCCATAGCCAGGTGAATGTAGTGAGTATCTCTGGGCTGACAGTGCACAGAGCAAAGTTCATGGTGTATGAACTGGTTAGGGATTGTGGAGGGAAACCGGATTTCCTGGTACATTTGGGAACTAACGATCTAGAGGGAAATAGCGTTTTGGAAATCCAAGCAAGGTTCCAAGAACTTGCCAGAGTCTGTCGGGATAATGGATGCAACATTTTCTTTTCGGAGATATTGCCAGTACCGAAGGCCTCAGTGGAGAAAAAAATTAAGATCACAGAGGTTAATGTCTGGCTCAGGAAATGGGGTGAAGAGAGTGGGTTGGGGGTGTTAGGGAACTGGAAAGGAGTCTGGGAGGATAAGGGACTGTATGCCAAGGACAGGCTTCATCTTGCCCCATTAGGGAAGGAAGTCCTTAAACAGGGGATGGCTGATTACATTCAAGAAAGGTGGGGTTTAAACTTGTGGGGGGGAGGGATAAGGAGGGCTGACCAGAAGCCCTCTCCTCCAGATGAGGGGAGTAGCCTTCAAACCCAAGGGGAGGGGGAAACAGACTGGGGGTGGAGGTTTCAGGAGGAGCAGAGGGAGGATGGAAGTATAGAACCTGGGTGGGTTCGACAAAGAGGATCAGGGATGGGGGTTAGTGTTAGTAAATGCCAGGAGCTTGGGAAACAAGTTGCCAGAGTTCCAGGCCATGCTGTTCGGGGGTTGGATGTGCGTCGGTCACGGAGACGGGGCCAACAAAACCATGACTGGGACCTAAACGCAAGGGGGTACACTATGCTTAGGAAGGATAGAAAGGAGGGCAGAGGGGGTGGAGTGGCTATGTTCATTAGAGATGACATAGAAATTGCTAGGGTAGAAGAGGCAGAGGGAAACATGGAGGCCTTATGGTTCACCTAACGATCCCCAGCAGGAGATAAGGTCAAGCTGGGTGTAGTATATAGGCGCCCCGGGATGAGTGATGTTCGAGAGAATGGTTTGCTGGACAACATCATTGCCCAGTGTGGAACGAAAGGGAAGGAGGGTGTTGATGGGGACCCAATATGCCAGGTACTAACTGGGGAACCATGTCCTCTACAGTGGCCAAGGAGCAGAGGCTGCTGGATGGCTTCCAGGATGTGTTCTAACACAGCATGTGATGGAGCCCACAAGGGAGGGGCATGTCCTGGACGTGGTTCTGGCAGATGGGGATCTGGTAAGGGACCTGGTTGTAGAGAACCTGACTGGGAGTGACACAATACTGTCTGGTTTCAAATAAGCATTGGGGGGTGAGATCTAGGACACTGGCAGTGGACTTGTGGGGCAGACTTATGGCATGGGAAATATTCTCAAGGATCACTTGAAGGGGATTACATCAATGACAAGTGTGGAAGGGAGATGGGAGGTCATAAAATGGGACTTCATGAGGCGGTCAGGATCTGCACTAAGTTGAAACGTAAGGAGCAAGGTCACATAAACCATGCTGGTGGTCCAGTGAGGTACAGGTAGCGGTCAGAGAAAAGAAGGCGTGCCTACAAAAATATAAAACAACAAGAGGGGATAGGATAAGGAAATGTACCATCTTGCATCTAGAAAAGTCGTCGGATGGTGAGGGGAGCAAAGTCCAGAAAGAGCAGCGGCTGGCACAGGGATACATGGAGGGGAAAAAGGGTTCTTCCGGTACATTGGGGAGAGGAGAAAATCTAAGGGCCATCTCAGCAGATTGAGATCAGAAGGAAGGAGGGTGGGTGGAAGAGGCGAGGGACCAGGCAGAGGTATTTAACGAGCACTTTGCCTCTGTGTTCACTAGGGAGGGGGATAGGATATCTACAAAGCAAGGCACGATGGGGATAGAAGCGGCAGTGAGTGGGATCAGGGGAGCAACAGAAATGGAGCAAGAGGGAGGGAGAGGTACCCCAGGGGTGTCACATCTGGACAAGGATAAAAAGGCCAGTAAGGTGGAGGGGAGGGATGATGCTATCTCCACAAAAGGGTGTGGTTAGCCCTCAAGGCCCTAAAGAAAGACAAATCTCCTGGGCCGGATGGCATTCAACTGAGAGTACTATGGGAATTGGCGGACATACTGGCTGCACCCCTGGTGAAGCTCTTCAACAGGTCACTTGAGACAGGGAGGGTACCTAGGGATTGGCGAGAGGCACATGTGGTGCCAATCCATTAAGGGGGGTCGAGGGAAGTACCAGGTAACTATAGTCCCATCAGTTTGACCTCGGTGGTGGGAAAATTAATGGAGAGTATACTAAAGGAATGATTGGGGGTGTACTTGGAGGAGGTGGGAGGGCTGGATAGTCGGAAAATGGGTTTGTGCCAGGTAGATCATGTCAAACCAATCTTGTGGAGTTCTACGAATGGGTAACATCAGAACTGGACAGGGCAAAGCCTGTGGATGTATTATTCTTGGACTTCAGCAAGGCGTTTGACTCTGTCCCCACAATGGTCTGGTTGAGAAACTGATGGGGTTAGGAGTAGGCCCTTCAATGGTCAGATGGATTGAAAATGGCTAGCTGGATGCACCCAGAGAGTAGTGGTCTGTGGGGAGCTCTAACCCCAGAGAGGTTGATATTGGGGTACCGCGAGGGCTCGTCCTGGTCCGATCCTGTTTAATGGCATACATATCTGACATCAGGGAGGGCATAGGGTGTGAAATGAGTCTCTTGCTGATGACTCCAAGATGGGAGCAGTAGTTGAGGGAGAAGAGGGAAGTTGGCCCTGCAGGGGGACCTGGACACCCTGGAAAGTTGGGCTCACACTTGGAAATTAAATTTCAATATCACCAAGTGCAAGGTGTTGCATCTTGGGCGGGGAAACCCTAAACACAAGTACACCCTGGGAGGGGAGGTGCTGGAGGCCTTAATAGGGGAAAAAGACCTAGGGGTCATGGTGAATGCATGTATGAATAACTCTGAGCAGTGCAGGAGAGCGGCTAGCAAGGCAAACAGGATGTTGGGGTGCATCGTAAGGGGGTTCACCTCTAGGTGCAAGGAAGTGATTTTGCCGCTGTACAATGGACTGGTCAGACCACACCTCGAGTACTGTGTGCAGTACTGGAGACCACACTTGAAGAGGGACATACAGCTCCTGGAGAGGGTACAGAGGAGGGCAACTAAGATGATACGAGGGCAAGGGGATTTGACATATGAGGACAGACTTCAGGAGCTCTGTCTGTTTTCATTGGAGGAGAGGAGAGACAGGGGGGACATGATTGAGGTCTTCAAGTACCTCAAGGGAATAAATAGGGTAAACATGGAGGGGATCTTTAGACTAAAGCAGGGATGTATTACCAGAGGGCATGGTTTGAAGTTGGAAGGAAGAAGGGTGAGGGGGGAAAGAGGAGGAGGTTTTTCACTGAGAGGGTGGTGGACCCTTGGAATGCACTGCCTGGCGACCGGTTCAGAGATCCAGTGGAGGGCTTCAAGAGAGGGTGGGACAGACACAGAAAGTGGATGTATGGAGATGATGGCCTGTCCCAGGGGGTGGGAATGGATGATAGGGGTTCTGGAACACAAGGGAGGGGAGGGCCTCGGCACCCAGCTAGGGATCTGAGGTTCGAGCAGACTCGGTAGACCGTAAGGCCTAATCTTTTGGCAAATAGTATGTTAGTATGTAATATGGAACAATCAACCCCTGGTCCCTGTCCCCAAAGAACATTAAATCAATCCCAAAAACCAACATAGTATTTGCCCCACAGTTAGAAATAGAACAAACAGACTGAACTACGATAATGGTAAGAAACCCACCCTACAAACAAATGTGTGAGTACTTCCTGTGTCTTGACACTACTACTTGCGCCCATCCAACCCCTGAACTATTGTAGTAATATACTATAAGGTTCCCTTGCACAACTGTAATAATAGCTGGAATATTCATTGAATAATAAGTATTTAACATATTATTGCCCCACGTTGAATTGCAAGAACAAGGTAACATGTTAGGGGCTGAAACAAGTCAACTAGGCAGTATATTAAATGACAACCAGCAACAGTCTCTGTAGACAAAAGACTACCCATTCAATGGCCAACAGTGATGAGATAGTCCAATCTTGAAACCTGTATGAAGGAAGATAAAAAAGAACAAAAAAAAAAACTCAGAGATAGGAGGGGAAGATATCAAGTGTAGAAATTATGGAAATCACAGTTTGTATATTAGTAGGGATGAGGAGTATAAAAGGTTACTCTGAGTCAGGGCATTGCATGCCCTAAGTATAGTAAGAAGAAGAAATAAGAAGAAGGGGAAAATTAATCCAAAAGAGGCTGACAGACTAAAAGGAGGGAATTATGTGGATAAAAATAAGAAATAAGGCAAGGAAGACAGACTGAGAGCTATTAAAAAGACCCTGGTTTCCAGAGTGTGGTGCAGAGTCCAAAGAAGAAATCTTCAGCTCAGTAAGCACCTAGAGGCAATCTTCACGATGATTTGCATATACACAGGGAAGCAGTGCAAAGTGCACACATTTCAGAAGGATTATGTGGTGGTAGGTGGTTCATTTGTGTAGAGCTGGCTTGAAGGAGAGTGAGTCAACATGCAATGTCCATTTAACCTGAAATATGAGCAGTCACTATACAGTTCCATCTGGAAAGAGCTGGAAACCCAAGAACAGGACAGCGAGGCAATATCAGAATTGGTCATCGCTGGTAAGTCCATCCACAGTGTATGACTGAAAGGCAAGGCAGAAGAAACAAACAGCATAGCATTATGGCATATTAATGAACCCTTTCACTTTCAAGCAAAATGGAGATAGGTCTCTCAACAACGGAGAATAGGTCTGGATACAGAGAGGGTAGCTCTTTGCTCGCTGCTTCTGCAGTGTCGAAAGCTTTCCAGGAGCCTTGATGAAGCACTAGAAGATGAGCTGGATATAGCATTTTAAACAATGTTAGCAGCAATTAATTTAGTGATGGACCCATGGTAGGCAGCTCTCATTTGCTGAACAGACGAGAGAAGATCTTGAGAAATGTGAAAGGTATGCTCTTCCTATCGCAGTTCTTTTACTGCTTTAATTTTGATCAAAATGTGTTGCTGATCTAGGTAGCTGAGGAGGCGCAGGATGAAAGGATGAGGTCTGTCTCCTGGAGAGGGTTTAGGCTGCAGGGATCTATGAGCCCATTCCATGACATAAGTTGTTAAATGTGGAAGGATCCAGCTATTTTATTCAACAACTTTTGTGTGAATTGGTCGGTGATGTCCCTCAGACTCTTCGAGGAGCCAAAATAACCAGGTGTTTCTGCGGTTCCTCCTCAAGATCCTCCAGCTTTGAATCCATGCGGGCAAGCTTTTGTCGGAGAGAAACCAGCTCAGTGTCTGTTGTGGTGTGCCAGGCTTCCAAGGAGTAGGTATGGGCAGAAATATCTGAGATTTTGTTGTTGGTATTTTTAAGTTCTTCTCGTAAAGATTTCAGCTCTGATGTGAAGTCAGTTAGTGTGAATTTTAGTGGTGGCAGCTCCAGTAGAAATTTCTCTTTGGTGAGCAGCATAGCAGTGGGTACTGAAAGAGTGCTTTTCCTTGTGGTGGTAGGCCTGTTCTTGAGCTGCTTGGAATTTTTGTCTGGGGTCTTTGGAGGTGTATGCGCCAGAGGCGCCTGCCACATGCTTCCATTTGGGCGTTGCTGATAGGAATAAAAATATCTGTAGCCTACTGCAAATTGCTGGTGCCTTACGATGATCTTCTATGTGGTTTTTGTTGAGAACTATGCTGTAAAACCAGCTAGTAAATGTAATTTCATAAAGGCCAGAGAGTGAAGCGGGGGTGCCATGCGTCTCTCACAGGCAAGGCATCACGTGCTCTCCCCTTTGGGCTGGAATTCTGACAAAACTCATCAACCATGCTCTTGTTGCAACATCCAGTGACATGGTTTGGATGATGTGTCATGTACACAATGTGACATTGGCACATCAATATCCAACACACACCCTCGACATGTGAGACAGTAAATTGCTGCAGCTATTCCATTGCCCATTGCCACCTGGGAGCACTGTACAGGATATATGCCAACCCATCACCTCACTCTTGTTTGTGTACAGTGTTCAAGTGCTGCTGCATTCACCAGTGGCACTGGATGGCCCTCTAGCATACAGAGACAGTACCAGAACCATGACCATAGTCATTGTACTGAAGATTCTTTGTGCCATTCCGGCAGGCTGGGCAACCCCATTCACCTTTGAATGCTACTGATGTCATTTGTGATTTTGCCCGTTGTGTGATCTTCCATTGGTGGCATACTGTGCATCTGCAAACCCTCACCATGATTCTTGGTCTCTCAGTCAGTCCAATTCGTGAACTCAGTTTTATACTTTGATGTCTGTTGAGAGGGCTCTGGCTACCTTACGCAAGCATGGTTCTGGCATGTTTTGAGTTTGGCAACCATTTGCTAGCTGTGGGGCAGTGCTGACATGTGCTTTTGCTTGTACCATCTGTGATACTCATGATATTGCTCAGTCAAAACTAGTTAGTCAATATAACATTTCCTGCATAGTACACAGATGTACAATCACGTTATGTACATACATCACTACTGCATCACAAACTTTATGTCTTACATCATGTACAGTATAACAGCCTGATGATACACGAGTGGGACACAGTATGTGTCAACATGAGGTTAGAACAGATACTGTGAACTGTACCCTATGAAGTATAATTGTGGCTGAGTGGGCATGGACAAAGGCATTCGTTGGCTGACGGGCTATTCCTCCATAATTTGTCACAATACACAGTGTATGGTCATGTGGTGCAGTGTGTGTTGGACAGTGCATTACCACAATAATGTGATTTGAAGCAACAGATGTGCTTGCATTACTGTGATGCTTCATGTCCTGTGAGAGATACTGACCAGACAATACCATTGTGCCTATGTTTGTAGGGTATGACATGCTGTAGCTTTCAGACAATTTTGCATGGCTTGTCTTTACTCATGTTCATTGTGGGGTCATAGTTATACAGGGTGTCAAGTGTTGTCAGTTATGAAGCTATTCAGTGATATGTTCATAGCTTTTGTTACACACCTATCCATAATGGCAGCATCATCAGACTCTGCATCACTGTCATCATCGCTGCTGTCACTGGGCTGGTAGTCAGGATCTGCCTTATCGTTGTCAATGTAAGTGTTGTTGTCATTGTTGTCAGACACCATACTGTCCACCTGTTGACGTCTGGCTTTCAGAATGTCTGCTAGGTTTCCACCAATTAGATTGCAGTTGACTGCCTTATCCTCCATGTAAGCATTCACATGCACACCTTTGAAATGTAAGTTTGTAATTGATAGTCACTACATGGGCAAGATTAGCAGAGGCTAACAGCATGACCAAGCACTTGTGTGTCAATCTTTGTGTCAGTGACATGAATTGTTACATTGTCAGGCATATTCAACAACTTTGGTGCTTGTTGCATCACCACATGGTCACACAAGGTTTGTCCATATACGGTACTATGGGACATACAGTGTCATGAAGGACCACACCCTGACATTTGTACATCTGTGGGACATGCCAGGGTGTAACACTGCCTACCTTTGAGTTGCTTATTATGACACAGCAAAGCATGCTGTGAAATGCCAGGCATGGGTCTTCTGAGGTGTTACTCTGAGGCATGAACAGTCTCAGTTGCAGGAAGTCATAGTGGATGTGTGTGACATATGTACAGTGCACATATACAAGCAGAGCCATGAGGGAGACAGTCACTTGTGTTGTCAGGGACACAGACAGGTGTATGTGACTGTCTACGGTGTGACCATGTGGTGGTGGGCAGTCAGTAATACGTGGGTCAGTAAGCAGGTGACAAGGTAAACATGGGCACAAGTTTACACAGTAAGCATGCAAAGGTTGATAACACGTCATTCATGATTTTTACTACTTCTGTGTTGCATACCCAGCTGACAGGTGTTTAATGTCAATGATGCGGCCATGTCACAGGTACCTCCAGCTGATATCAATTTTGCACAGCTGCAACAGTTGTTATGTGTTGTGTGAGCCTTATACAAAGGGTGACAGATACCTCATTCTGACTCTTCAGAGGCAACCAACATTAACAAGGGGGATGTATTCTGGTCAACAGTAACAATGTCCATGATAACTTCACAATTGAATGAGTCTTCCAGACAACACCCTCATACATGTCTTGACTGTCACAGTGAAATGTAGGCTGGGTATGCCTACTTTGTATCATACACTGGTGTTGCCATCTTTGTCAGACATGTTAGACATATTGTGCTCTGTGGCAGTATAGCAAGTGATGTGAGGCAATGACGGAACGCATAAGTGCTCCATGTAGGACAGGTGGGAACAGAGCAGTGCCAGTTATGTTAAGTAACTGCCATCAATTGCATTTCCTCCTACAGTATCAAATGTAGTCCCCATCTCCAAGGTGCAGTGCACACACTGTGTTATACCATATAACAGTGGTGACCAATGACATCAGCATTACAGGCAGGACTAATGTCATTGTGTGCTGCAACATCATCAGAATGTGCCATCAGCGTCTTGCCATCTGTTGTGCCACTTACAGTAGTATGTTGTTACACGCAACTGCATGCGCCATATTAATGATATGGAACACCATGGAATCCTCAGATTGTTGTAGTTTGATGATCTTGCCCCCACCCCACACCAGGAGTTGCAATGTACTAATGGGCAAGTGGTGACAGCGGTTCGCCGTCCCCTAGGTGCACGTTTGCCTTGTCAGGCCACATTGGTTAACATTGGCTGTATAGGAATATGGTGTAACACAGCACTGATAGATCATGGATATGGGCCATGTGATTTGTATGTTTTCACCTAATGAGTGCTGTTGCATGCTGTCCATAGTACAGCCACAGTATTGCTGTCTCCTCCACACAATTGTAACATGAAAGCTGTAATTAGTCATATGGGCTGCAGTATTACAAGTGTGAGTGATACACAGTGTATCAACTATATGAACCCTGCAATCAGGTTATTAGACTGAACGTTGTGTACACATGCTGTACAGACAATTGTTTTGGGGTACCTACCACATGTGACAATTGCATGCATGTGTAATGTCCACAGTTGTACAATTTGAACATACACCTTTACACCGTTGTGAACACTTCTGTTGGCACCGTGTACTACGTGTCATGGTGTAAATCCTGGAATGCTGTGGTTCATCATTCACTATGGTGACATATTGAAGCACTTGGGACCCATTGTTACTCGTTGATGGTGCCATGCATTCATCCATCATATTGGAGGTATCAAGGCTGACTGATGCATCACATTCCATGTTAGAACTGGCCAGTGGCTCTTGACTGTCAGAAGACACCACCTCATTTGCTTCCATCACAGAAGTGGTCAGCAGCGATGTTTGCCTCATCTGAGTGAGCTCCTAATGACAGTCATTGAAATGGACTTTACAGTTGCTTGTATGGTCAGAGTAACATTGCAGTTTGTGTCAGAGGGTAAACATTCAGACATTTCAACGCTGCCACATGGAGTGTGTCACACTGATGAAAACAGACATGACTGTGCTGGTGTCTTGTATGTAGGGTCATGTATATTTGTATACTGTGCACAGTATGGGGGCCATGATAGGACCTCGAATAGTGCTCTGCAGTGTCAGTACAGTGCTGGATGTCAGTCATTGACACAGGGACATGTCCATTGCATTACAGGGGATATAATGCAACAGTAACAGAAGTGCAAATTCGGGATGCATTGGTAAGAACAACATTCCTGACAGAGTGACCATATGAGTACAGCAGGCCGGTGTGTGAGTGCCCCAGACACATGCACAGCTGCAATGTACAGACATCATGACCACCAAGTACTATTGGCTCCAATGCAGACCATTTGAGACGTGTGGTATTCCCAGATGTTATTGTTCTAATAATGACAGAGAAACACATGATGACTACACATGTGTGTACTAACATGGTGATCACTCATTTGTGTTGCAGGACTTACACAGGACACTACTGTGTCAATGACATTCACACCAGAACAACCGTGCAACAGACTGTGGTGGCAACACAGACCGTGTTGACAGTCATATGATGTGTACATACCACTGTGCATGTACACCATGCCTGTATGTCGACACAACAGCAGTCAATGTACTATGTTGTATATTTCTGCCCCAACCCACCAAAACCATGAATGCATCTATCATTGATGTGCCACCTTTGAATTTAATATACACAGTGATGTATTCAATGGCATGATTGAAAAAGGAAAGAGGATATTGTTTAACCAGGAAAGGCACACTAAGTTGAAGCTTGTTTCCAGGTGCTACCTGGGAGCACAAGGAAGTTAAGTGACTTGCTCAGGATCACACAGTATACAAGTGGAGGATGTGGGATTCATACCTAGGTCTCTAGGTTTGTAGCTCAGAGCCTTAAACCACAGCACTGTACTGCCTCAACATGATTAAGTCATCATGACCAGCACATATTTGTGTTGACAGTTCTTCAGGACATAGTCTGGTCTGGCTGCATGCCAAGTTCATTTACCTGTCTGACACAGGTAGTGTATCACTTGGGGCTCTGCAGGACTGGTCAGTAATTACCCGCCCAGGTCACGATCCCACCCATGCAGCTCTGCAGCCACAGACCTGTGCAGGGTGCTCAGTATGCAGTACTGCATGTTAACTGTGGGGCAGCTGTCCATGGCCTCATCCCCACCCTACGCAGATATCACCACAGTTCAGCAAGGGGGTGGAGTGGAGGACACAGGCAGCCATCCAATGGGATGCCTGTCCATGGTCCCACAGTGTATGACATACACAGGAGGGCACAGCTGCAGATACATGATGGACCACCATCAGCACTCAGTTCCACATAGGCCAGTTTTCATCTGCAAACCCATGCTGCACCCCTAGTGGCAACACACCCCCTGGCACATATCATGATCACTAATTGCATGGCCCTATGACCCAGGATTATAGGTCAGTCACCCAGACCCAGTCGTCCCACTCCTATGGTGTACACCATTATCACTAAACAGATCCCTGCCTAGCAGTGACACTCATACCTGCCCCACCACGCAAGGCTGCTCCTTGCCAGGTATGACATCCATCCCCAGAGACACACATGCCCTCCTCACCAGACACCAGTTAACACTCAGTAGGCATAGCACTCCCAGCATCATGTGGACAGCCAGCGGCTGTGGGTGTGTGAAGGGTGTGCCACAGTCCATCAATGCCCATGGCACAGGCCCGAATGTATATTTTCTATGCGGTGGGGGCCTGCCATGTGTGTGTGTGTTCTGAGGACATAAGCCCATGGCCTCCAATTAATCCACAACAGTGCTAGGGGCATGGATTTGGGTGTGTGCTGCAGGGCAACAGTGTGTGTGAAGGAGGTGTGGTTGTCAATATTATGTCCGCGTTTGAGCGGGAATGTGTGGTTGTGGCATGTATGGGTTGCAGTGCTGGTCAGTGATGTGTTGGTGGTTATTGGTGTACAGTATGGGATTGCACTGGACATATGGATGGTGCAGGTATGTTGCCAGTGTAGGGAGACATTGCAAGGGGGGACATAGCTCTGTGGAGGTGCTGTGATATGTGTGTCAGAGGGTGTGTGTATCTACAGGATGGCGCACATATGTGGGCAGCTGGCAGTGCCAGTATTGTGAGGTCTGTGGACATGACAGCCCATGTTATGCAACATGGCACTATATCCCTATGTTGGTTTACATCAATGATAGCAATAGACACATCATTTGGCGCATCATGTGCCAAGGGGTACAATGGGTGTCAGTGGTCACACAGCCAGATGTACAACAGTAGTGGGATGTGGTCATGCTACATCTAGGCACATCCATGTACTAAACAGCCAGACACCTGATATCAGTGGTTGTGGACTGGGTGCATTTGCAAATTAGCCACACAGGGCAACAACAGGCTAAACGTGACATCAGTATTTTATTTTCATTTGACTGCGTGCAAGGCAGTGTGCACCATGACACAATATACTTTGCAACTGTTGCTGCACATGCTGTGGTGGCAGTTACCATGCACACAGGGCCGGCATGCAACAGATACTGCACTCACAGCAGATTCCTCCATAACACTGACACTGTGCGAGCAGTCAGCATTCCCTCCATTGGAGGCATTGTATGACTCTGATGTAACACCGGTGTGTGTGTTGGTTGTGTGCAAGTGACTACCTGGGGGCAATGTTACATCTCTGTTGTGGGTACACAGGCCATGCCTGACTTTTTCATAACATGGGATGCAATTATGCCATGCCAGTAAGCTCCTGGTGGACAAGACACACATCACTCCTTGTAATCTGAGAGGTACACATGTTGCAGTGTACAAAGGCTTTTGGGGTAGCCACACATCTCCTGGTTGTGCTGCATAGGCCATCCTATGCTGTCTGCAACCTGTGACACAGTGTATGTTACTAACATTGCAGCATTAGCACAACAATGCAATGTGTGTTACATTTTTACACACAAGTAGCCCAACAATGTGCCAGGTCTGTGGGGAGAGCCAGTGGGATGATGGGCTGCATTGAGTGTGGTATCACAAGCAGATGGAAGGTTGCATTTCAGCAACTGTACAGATCATTGGTGAGGCCTCATTTGGAATGCAGTGTCACCTTCTGGTGGTCACATCTCCATTAGGACATAGGGTTGAGGCAGTTCAATGAAGGGAAAAGAAGATGGTGCAGGGCCTGCACCATGAGACATACTAGGAGAGACTGAGAGACCTCAATATGTGTACCCTGGAGGACAGAAAAAGGAGATGTGATAGACAGCTTCAAATGTCTGACAGGCATAATTATGGTACAGCGGTTACCATCTTTCAGAGAAGGTGATGTCCAGGAATGTGAGCATGATATGGGTTTGGAATGGGTTAGACTTCGGAGTAGTGTGAGGAGGTATTTTTTCACAGAAATGGTGATTAATGCATGGAATGGACTCTCAGCAAAGTGGTGGGAAAATACACAGTAGGGGTATTCAAGAATGCATGGGACTGGCAGAGGGGAACCCTAGCAATAGGAACAAGGAGGTACACCCACACATCAAGTACAGTCTGCGCCTTTTATGGTAGACAGGGAGAATGGGCAGGCTAGATGAGCCTAGCGGTCCATATCTGCTGTTGGTTTTTATGTTCCTGTTTTTGCTTTGGTGTGGTGTACTAACACTGTAAGTACAACACCTCTCCATGCCCAATATCCTACATACCCATGACCATTACATTCCCCCTCTACCTCTCCCAGCCTGTCTTACAGGGTCATACTGTCTCCACCGTAGGCACCTCTCCTGGATATACATACTGTACCATCCAGTGCGTGGATGGTGTATTTCAGACACAACACCTCCACACATCATCCTCTATGAGGTTGGACTGTGCTACACTGTGTGACAATATGTATACCCTTGAGGAAAGAAGGGAGAGGGGGGACATGATAGAAACTTTTAAGTACCTCAGTGGAATCAACAAAGACCAAGAGGGTAGCATCTTTCAGAAAAAGAGACATGCAAGAACAAAGGGACACAATTTAAAGATGGGGGCGGTTCAGGGGCAATGTGAGGAAGTATTTTTTCACAGATAGGGTAGAGGATGCATGGAATAGCCTTCCTGAGGAGGTTGTGGGGTCTAAAACTGTGGGAGAATTCAAGAATGCATGGGACAGACATAAGGCAAATCTTGTTGGGGGGGGTAGGAAGAAATAGGCTGTTGGTTAACTAGGATCTGCGGCCTATCCTGTAGGTAGGGAAATGGGCAGACTAGATGGGCCAAGCGGTCCTTATCTGCCATCAAAGTCTATGTTTCTATGTTTCTATGGTGCTCCGTTACCTGGGTGATAACATCCTGATCTCACCATATGTTGACATTTGTAGTGATTGTGGGCCTACATCATATCCCCTCTATGTACAATATCTGCTAGTGGGCACATTTTCTGTTTTCCTCAGCCAATTTCAAGATGCCTTTCCCCACTGACACACTGTCATGGTTGTGTAGTTAGTGTGCACCTTGTCCTGAAGGTTGTTTTCAGTTTGTGACATTTGCACACCAGGACCACTGTGCCTTGTCCAGGTGTGAACTCAGTTGTGACCTATGTGATGGCACTGTACTGTACTCCATTCCACTGCTCCTCCTACATTCATTGCATCACATCTTGTCCTGGCTGCTGTGTCACACTCTTTGCAGTGCTCTTGGACCTAAGGTGTATACAGTCACTATACAGTCTCCCCCTGACATGCAGATGAGTGCTATGCAGCCATGTACCAGCATGTGGGTGCATTTTGGGGACACAGTGGCCATTACTTACCATACAAATGCACCTCTGTGAACAGGCATATGGACTTTGCTACATGTGACTGCAATGCATCCTGCTCTTATTGACCCACGTGGATGTGCACATACAGCTGGAGAGTCAGATATGTGGACAATCTCAGCGTTGTGCAGATAACAATGTAGATGTTTAGACCATGTTTCTGGCAGCACTATGCATTATGCACCATGTCATGCACACCCTTCCAGCACACTCTGTGTGTGAAGCACCCACCACTGCCCATACAAATGGCTGACTCAGTAACTGTGCATGTCACCCCCCCACCCAACATCAACACCACATTGCTTGCACAACCCTCGTAGGTGCACTGCATAGTGCCAACCAGTCCTCTATGTGGCTCCACACCCTGCAGAACATGACTGCCCTGACACCAGTGGTGATCTGCGTAACCCACACAGCCACTGTATGGACACTGTGACCTCTGTATTTCTCTGCATGTTCCCCCATCAACCCACATGAGTAGTCCTGCACAAGTGGTCCTCTGCTGAGGCCCAGCAAGACCATATGTCTTCCATGACCATGGGGACACATTGATTGTGACCACTCCCCCCCCCCACATGGGACAGCCATGTCAGCATCTACATGTGACATCCACACACACCCCACATGAAGCAACCGGTAACATGTACTACACAACCCAACCCCATACACGCTGATGTGTCAGGCAGAGCAGTTCCCTGACAGACAACACCTGGTGTGTCATGAGTGGACAGTGCTGGTTGCCCAATCCCTGCTGTACTGCATACACCTCATCTGCACTCATCATCCACGTACTTGCACTTGGTGCGTTGTCTCATGACAGCCAGTGGAACAGACCTCAACACACCTACACAGCCAACAGCATTCAAGGTTACTCCATTAGCATGACATCTTTTTCTGTATCTGTGCTCACAACATCTGTAGACCCACCTCTGTGTCTTGGGGTGTGTGGTGATCTGCACCACAGCCCATCCGGAGCCACAGCACATAGTACAGGTGCAGGGACCAACAGCACATAGTGCAGGTGCAGGGACCATGGTGTAGGTGGTGTGTTCTTGGTGCAGCGGGGGGGGGGGTTGCACCACTTCACTGTGCCCACTGTGCCCCCCCCAGGGTGGTGGTCAGCAGTGGTCACATCTCACTGTTGTTATGGTTCCTTTGTTCCACAACAGATTAATTGTGTATGCTCAGCATGTATGTTCATCACAACCAATGTAGAGAGTAGGGCATTATGCAGTGCCTTTACCCGTTGGATCATTAGTTTCATGGTGGTATTACTACGACGCTGCTGCATGCCATTGGAAGAGGTTGAGTTACTGTGACTGTCACCAGCACTGAGTTTTGGTTTCCTCATGGGGACTGCATTTGTGACTAAGTCTAATTTGTGTTTGTATCCAGCTGTCCACATACTGTAGTTCACAAAATCATCTGGAACATTGAACTGGGCCCCGCATAACACAGTTGCTTTTATACCAGTAACCCACATTTTATGTGTGGATATCAGAAATCTGTCCCACTGTTTTTGCAGCCAATGATCTTTTGGCCAGTACTGTAGGCTGACTTTGTCAGCATTTGTCAGCATTTGTGTTGCTGCACCCACCTACAACACAACATTTGGGCATCTTGCATAGATATTGACAACACACAGACACACAGTACAAATCAGGGTGTTATTTCTGGTACACACACAGGCAATAGCTGGGTAGTGTGACAGTGGTTGAGTAATCAGTTTTATTGTTGTACTACACATGACCACTACAGAAAAATAGTGTGTGCTGAGACAAAGATTACTGACTTTAAATTGGTGACAGTGTTATTGGTGCAGCCATATGATGGTGGTTAGCGGCACACAGTACTGGGTACATTTTCATGTGGGCCACAACAGTGCAGACTATGGACCTACATGACACCAGTGATTGCTGTCACATACCTTATTGGATGTACAACACAGACTGTGGAACTGTGGTGTTACACCATCTAGTGATCTGTTATGTACTGCACAATGTGTAGTATTGAGGTTATGTTGTGGGGGTGTCTTTAGAAGTGGAAGTGGGACAACCACAACCATGTCGGGGCCCTGTTTGTTTTCTCAGTGTGCTACAGTGGCTGTGCCAGTGGTTAGACTACCTCACTTGCCATCACTGATTAGAACTGTCAGTCAAATACAGCGGAGCATCACAGGAGCAGCAGTACATAAAAGTCACCTGGCAAGGGTCACACTGTGGCAGTGTTACTAGTCAGATGTGTGCACAAGACAGTTGTTTGTGACATTAGATCTGTATGGGTGCGTGGCATGAGAGATTCAGCATTTATTCATTGGCCACAATGACAGATTACAGCTTTAGTGAGGGACACACAGAGGATTTTGAGTGATGTGAACTCCAAATGTTAGTACATTTGCCCATTGAACTGCCCAGTTTCTCTGATTCACCCCTTGGGTACATGCGCTGCTGCCCTTGGACTTCTTCTTTGTCACAATTCCCCATTTTTTTTGTCTCTCCAGCAGCTTTGCCAGATGTCAGGCAAGCTTTGTTTCTGTACTGGCCTGTTTGTGTGCTCAGCCCCTACTGTACATGAGCTGCAGCCCCTACACATCTGTACACTGCCACCACCTGCTATTGTTGTCTCCCCTCCCACTTTCCCCACACTCAAATAGTCAGGGAACACTTTGTTTCTGTACTGCCCAGTGCCCTGTTCAGGTGCCCAGCCCCTGCTGTTCATGAGCTGCTGCCACTGCACATCTGCATACTGTCACCTCCCGCTATTGCTGTCTCCCCTCCTGCTTTTCCCATGCTAGAGATGTCAGGGCATGCTTTGCAGTCTGGGCTGCCCTATTTGCATGCTTTGCCCCTGAGATATTCTTGCAGCTTCACATTAGCAAGTGCCTCATTTTCTGTACTTCGGTCCACTTTCCCACTGCTGGCTTTGGACGTGATTCATTTTATGACACATTTGGTCACGTCTTGTGGGACTTCCGATCGTCAACATGGTTTTTGGGTTTTTGTTCCAGAAAGTCATCAATGCAGTTTTACAGAGCTTTTATCTTCTGTTGGCTGCCACATTTTATCAACACAGGGGCACAGCTTGGCACATGGGTTCATGAGGTATCCACACATGCAAGGGCTGGACTTAGGTGTGTAGGTATGTACCTGCTCTTTAAAAGGCTCATAACCATCCCCCAGTGTCTATGTTAAGAGCTTGGTGTAACTTCAGAACTGAGGTGTCTTAAGCTCATGGTTCCCTGAACCCAAACATCTTTAACAGTATGGAGGCTGTCACTGAGACATAGGTCAGGAAGCACAGGAAAACCAGGAGCAGTTTCAAAATTCACAAACAGCGTTTTGTTTTTCTCAATAACAGCAAAATAAAAATAAAACAATTATTCAGTATAACTATTTACAAAGGTAGTACAAACAGAGAAAACTAAGTCCATCTTCTGAGGGTATCTCCTAATTCCAAGTTTCAGTCTCTCTCATTGTCCTTGTCTCTTTAACAGAAGCATTGCTGCTCTTTTTATAAGTCTTTGTCTGGAGACTCGTTAAGAGAGCCTGCTTCTCACAGAATGTTCTTGTAAGTTTCATTCCTTGCAGGTGCAACAAAACAGTACATGGTGTCCCAGAACTGACCTCTTATTCACAACTCTGCAAAGGACTTAAAAAGTGCATCTCAGGTTAACCCCCTTGAATTCCCAAAAATTTTTTGCAATCATTTCAACAGTAAAACTATATACAGTTTTAAACAAAAATATCCCAGTTTCACATACAGTTTTACACAAAGATTCACATATAGTTTTATAACTGCAGATATGCAAGGGGAAGAAAAGACAGAAATAGGAAGGAAAGACAGAGAACTAGCGAGAGGCAGAGAACTGCAAAACCATTGTAGTAATCAGTTCCTATGTCTCACAAGAACATTTGGTGGGGCAACCCGACAGACAAGAGACAGAAAAGGAGAGGTAGAACAGACCCTTGCATTTAAACTCTTTCTGCATAACAAATGGGACAGGGCCTTATTCAACCTTGTCGCAGAGGCATTCAGTGAAAAACATTTAGCTAAACACAATCTAGATGGGTTCTGTAAAGATGTCCCAAAGGCACTGGACCCCTGTGATTATTGTACTGATCAATTTGCATTGTGGAATTGTAATAGAAAGGCAAATCAGAAAGTGCAGACATCAATTTGTATTAAGGCACTGGGACATAATTTGGATTCTGTTAGAGTAAACCATGTTGAACTTAAAGTAGCAAGTAACTCTTTTTGGGTACGGGATGAATTGTTGGTGACTGGGAATGTGAGGCATTGCCCCATTCAAGCAGTGATGTTTGTTGTTGACAAAAGTTAAATGAACTTACCACATACGTAATACTCTTTTCCTGTCTAATTTACTATATATTCTGTGGTTGGCCAGCCTCCATCTCCTTTTGTTCATACTAAAATAACTACACGTCTCATCACTAGTCTGAATTACTAAGAAAAAAAATCTTTTACTGCTGTCTTTGTATTTCTTTTAACATACACACACAAACAGATCTGCTTTAGAAATGTGAAAAGCTGCTTTTTGCTTTCAGTGCTGTTAAACACATTTTACAAGTGCTCAGATATTATATCTATGTGTTTATGAATCTGAAGTGAGACAGGAAAGCTTCAAGGTTAATGTGTTTTGTGGTGTTTTGGGAAAATATTATCTAAATCAGTACTGACAAGGTTTTTCTGAGATCCTATAGTGCATGCTGTAATAATGGTTAAGTTTTAACTTTGCAGTTTAAAAATATTTCTTATATGTCATGACATTACATTTAAATGTTTTTGCCCCCATATGTGCTTTATTGTGTAGGCATATTTCTTCTTTAAAGGACAGAGATCTGTTTGACTGCAAGAGGTTTGGTGTGGTATAAACTAATATGACCACACCCACATACTCTGTCCTACCGAAACATCCCTTCAGTGGCAGAGTTCAGGGCTGGCAGCCTGCCACAGATATCACTAATCTAACCCTCTATGGGGTGAGCAATGTTTCATTGTTAAATAAATTAATAAGATTCACATTCCCATGTTCTGTTTGTTAATGTTTATGCATTTAGTAGTAGTAATAGTAAAACTATTAATTTCATTTCAGTGAATTGGATAACTTAACTGAGCCGAGGCTCATTTTCAGTGAGGTCCATTTCCAAGATTCCAGTTGCATTTACATTAAAATCTTAGGGCATACATGAATATGTAAGTATCATCATTATTAAGATCATACAGATGAGCACATGAAAAAGACTTCCATTATCGTAAGCAAGAACATAACATAAAACTATACAGGGATCAATTTGTAAAACTCTTTTCATTGTCAGAAATAGCAGCATTATCCACAACAATGTATAAGTCCTGTTTGTAAGACATTCTAAAAACAAATATTAACACTCTACTCTTATTGCATATTTTGAGACAATAGAAAAGATTTTATTTTCCCAACCTAAATTGTTCTATTAATAGATCTCAGGCTAATTGGGAGTTTATTCCAACTTGCAGTCCCACTGTGAATAAAATGGTTCTTTGTCTTTTCTGTTTTAAATTTTGGTAATAAGCACTCTTGGCCATCAGCAGATCTAAGGCCTTGCTTAGGGTTTCTGAACTGTATATGCTCCATAGTGTACTCTGGAACCTTTCCCATAATGCATTTGGTCATAAATAACAAAGTGTGGTAATTTCTCCTGTCACCCAAAGGTAACCAGTTTAAGTTCTTATACATGTCCAGCCTGTGTGTTCTTCTAGAAACCTTTAAAATTAATCTGGCTAATTTATTATACATTACTTCTAGCTTATTCAAATGCATAAGGGATGCTCCCTTGAACACTAAGTCTCCGTATTCCAACACTGGCAGCACTGCCAGAGTGGGGGGTCTTCTAGACCACCAAGGACAGGTTTCCATTCAATTTACAGAGGATTGGGGATAGGAAGGGGGAATCCACTAGACCACCAGGGAAATGTTGTACTTGACTATATAGGGGGTCGGGTTGGGGGGTTTATACTGGAAACATGGGTCCATTCTGTGTTATATTGGGCAGGTGATTGGGTAGAGAAAGGAACCGCTAGACAACCAGGGAATCCTTTTTATTAAATGCGACATGTACACATTATCAATGTACCATATACTGTAGTACAATCAAAAACATTGGTTCTCTTCTCCCCTCTAGGTACATGTAACTAATCCTGGGTCGCCCCTGAAAAAGGGACTGTCAAAGTCTCAGTGGGCCTACCCAGTTACCAAAATTAAAAAAACAAATAAATGAAAAGGATAACAGGTGAGGGATCTGGTTGGGGGAGTGACTGCTAGACCACCAAGGAATCTTTTTTTTTTTTATAACAGGTGATGGATCAGGTGGTGGAGGAACCACTAGACCACCAGTGAATCTTTTTTGTATTATAACAGGTTATGGATCTGGTGGGGGGAGGCACCACTAGCTCATAAGGGAATCTTGTTTTCTTATGAGGGGTGAGGGACTGGGTGGGGGGAGGAACCTCTAAACCACCAGGGATTTATCTTTGTTTTTGTAAACATGTTGGTGTTTGGTGAACACAGGGGTGGGGCAGGGGGACACTGGTCACCAGGGTATATTCTTGTGCTTTTTTGGGCTGGCAATTGGCAAATAGTGGGGAGGGACCACTGGTCCACCAGTAACACTTGTCTTACTCTAACGGTCTGGCAATCAGTGATCGGTGAATGGCGAATGGTGGGGAAGGAAGAGGGACCACTAGACCACCAGGAACACTTGTCCTACAGTGATGGGACAGTGATTGATGATCAGGGAAGAGAGATCCACTACACCACCAGGGACTGCATCTGCATGTCAGTCAGGGCTGGGGGCCATGCTTAGCTCCACGCAGCCCATGTAAATGAGCCCATAATGGGCGTGCAAATGGCCACATAGTGCTTTGCATGCCAAATGGTCTCATTACATAAGGTACTTTTGGAATTTCACTTAGCGCACTGGCTAGAGCTGTGTGAAAAAAATGTCACTGGTGGAATGTACACAACGTTGTACTTTCGCTTCTGCAATGTTCGAAATCATTTTGCCAACTTTACAGAAATTCTGCCTTAGAATGGCAGAATAAATGTACAGACTGTGGGTTAATGTATTAAACTGCAGGAAAAAATTCTGTAGGAACTGAGCACTGTCAGAGGTGAATCCATTACAGTGACTCCTTTATGTCAACTGCATTTGCGGTCAGCATAAAGGGAGTCACTTCAGGTCTTAGCTGCCATTGCAAACCTGCTCACCTCCTTGGATTTCTTGTTGTACTCTTCCTTTTCCACATCCCTGCAGGTCCTCTTGCAGGTTTTTAAAGGTTGTCCTTTTTTTCTCTCGCCTTCTCTTGCACCTCCTTGGTCCACCAACTTGGTTTTCTGGACCTTGCCTTCTTACTACTGCTCCTCATTTGTGGCCTCTATCAGGTCCAACTTCAAGGTGTCCCATTTCTGGTTGGTATCCATATCCATTCTGATGGTGGCTATATTTATTTATTGTTTTATTTATTTATTGAAAATGTTTAATCAGGAGAGGCACACTGAGCAAAAAGATGCTCGTATCACGGTGCGACTGGGGGGGAGAGAGTACAAGGGAGGAGGGTATACATACAACAATCAATAGGTTGAACTTGGAATTGAGCAAAACAAACAATTGCTATATGGTTAAGTGTGGTTAATTTACAACTTGTTACAAGGGGAGACAGTACATACATGTGCCACAAGGAGGGTGGCATAGCATATTTGATTTCACATTTAGAACTATACGTGATTACACAAGTGCCTAAATTAGAGATTGAAATTGAAGTATGATGCAACAAGTTGGCAGAGAGAAATGGAGGTCTGAGCCTGGGACCAGGGAGAGGTGACAGGTCTGGATAGTAAACACTGGGAAAGATGAGGGGGTAGACTTAGGGAAGACGTTGGTGGGAATAAGAAGGGAGATAGCAGAAGTGTCATGAGAGGGTAAGTGCATGGGTTGTTTAGGGCAATGTATAAGCCAGTCATTTGGGTGAAAGCCGAGCTGCTGGTCAGGTGTGCAAAGGAGGAGGGGGTCGGGGGGGAGAATCAGTCAGAGTGGAGGTTAGGGGGCAGGTACAATTAGGTGTGAGGAAGTTAGTGAGGGCAGAGGATAGAGAGTGTTTGGAGGAAGAGTGGCAGATTTGGGCCGGTAGGCCATTCCAGAGCTTAGGAAGGAGGTAAGAGAAAACCAATTGGCCTGCGGAGGTCCTTCGGTGAGGGATTACTAATAGCCTGGAGTCAGTAGACCTGAGGGTGTGGACGGGGATAGATGGGGAAGATAGGGAGGAGACGAGGTAGGGTGGAAGGGAACCAAGCCAGAAGTTTGAAACAAATTTAGCACTGTGAAGTAGGTGCTGGTTGTTCAGGGATGGAAGGGCCAGTGAATGGAAGAGCTCGCAGTGATGGGTGTGGGGGGGGGCATCAAGGGCGAAGCGGCAGAAGGCATTGAAGAGGGGGTCCAGTCTGGCTAAGGTGGACTTAGAGGCAGAGCTGTAGACAACATTGCAGTAGTCATAGGAGGGTAGAATCATTTTCTGGACTATTTCGCATCTCACAGGAAGCGGGAGACTAGTGTGGTTTCTATAGAGGGTGCCTAGCTTAGGGTGCAGTTTTGATAGGGTGGCGTCCACGTGTGTGGAAAAGGAGAGGTGGCAATCAAGCCAAACCCGAAGGTACCTAAAGGAGGGCACGTCTTCAAGGATGGCGTTATTTAGGGTATGGAATATCAGAGGGGGTGTAAGTCTGGATAGTCTCTGTCTAGTGCCGAAAGACATAGAGACTGTTTTCTTGGCATTTAGGGAGAGTTGGTTGGAGTTGAATCAGTGTTGTACTTTACTGAAGTCAAACTGAAGATTAGAGGTGACTTCTTCATAGGTAAGGCTGGAGGTAACGAGGATTGTGTCATCAGCATACATGTGTATTGAGGTAGCGGAGCAAGCCTTTGGCAGATCATTTAGTAGGATGGAGAAGAGAATGGGGCCAAGGACTGAGCCCTGGGGAACGCCGGTGGTAATAGGGAGTGGGGGAGGTGCAGTCAGCTATTTTTGTAGATTGGGTTCTATTTTGTAGGTAGGCACTGAACCAATTTGTGGCAGATGCTGATAGCCCAGCCCCTGATAGGCAGGATAGTAAGAGGGAGTGGGATACCATATTGAATGCTTTGGCTAGGTCTATGAAAATAGCTGCAGTAATTTGTCCTTTGTCCATCCAGAGAGGATGGAGTCTGTGAGTCTTAGTAGATAGGTGGTGGTGGAGTGGTGTTTTCTAAAACAGGACTGGAACGGAGTGAAGAAGTTAGTTTCAGAGAGAAAGTGGGAGAGTTGAGATAGTACTAGGTGTTCCTGGAGTTTGGCGAGAGTGGGGAGGAAGGAGATGGGACGGTAGTTAGAAGCAGAGGTAGGATCACCTCCTTTTGGTAGAGGTAGGACGGTGGCATGCTTCCACTCTGTGGGGAGTGACTCAGTGGTGAATGAAAGATTTAACAGGGCAGCGAGGGGAGTAGCGATGGCAGGGGCATGCCACCCAAGTATGGCTGCCATCTTGCTGAAGTCTGCCCTTTTGAAATCCATGATCCTGGTTTTGGTAAGTGTCCCCTTCCTTCCCAAATCAAGGGAGAACCATACTGTATGATGATTGCTCCCTGCCAGGGGGTCCTCAACCCTAACATCTCGTACCTGGTCACCATCTGATAATATAAGGTCTAAAATCTTCCCATCTTTGGTCAGCTCATTCCCCTGTTGAGACAAGAATGCATCCTGGAAGGCATCAAGTATGACTTGTTCCCTGGTAATAGCTGAAGTCATGGTGCTCCAATCCACCCCCGGTAGATTGAAGTCACTGTCCACCACCGTCCTTCCTTTGCTACAGTGCTTCCATAATGTAGCAACCAGCTCTCTGTCAATTTTCTCAGACTGGGAAAGTGGGCCGTACACTACCCCGCTTAACCTTCCTGTTCTTCACGTTCTGTATGTTCTGTATGTTAACACACAAGGTCTCTGCCTTCCTCTCCTCCCTTTTCATCCCTACTCCACACTATCCCATCCCTTACAAATGAAGCCAACCCCTACCATTTCCTTTTAATCTGTATCATAGCATCATAAAGTGTCTGTCCTGGTACTGGTTTGCCCATGTCTCAGTGATTGTAGTTATGTTCCCCCCACCCCCCACATCAGTACCAGGAGCTTTGGTAGCTTCATTCCTGGGCTCCTTGCATTTATGGAGACCACCATCAAGCCAGACACCTGGCTCCCTTCTCCTGCTCCCCACTTCTTCCCTCTTTTGAATTTTGTTCTATTCAATTATCTTCAGCTGGGGAAGGCAAAAGGCATCTCATGCCTTGCATCTCAGACTGTTTTACAAGTCTTAGCTCCCCCCTTTCCTAGTTTAAATTGAATGTGTTTGCTACAAATTCTCCTAATTTCTGCTTTAGGAATCCTGATCCCTCTCTGTTCAGATGAAGTCTATCCGGGATGTACAAGTCCTTGTTTTCCCATGTTGACCCTCAGTCCCCCACCAGTCCAAACCCCATAGTTCTACACCAATCTGCCAACCATTCATTAAACTCCTTTATTCTTTGTTTTCTGGGTGTACTTGCCTTCGGTACAGGCAGAACTTCAGAGAAGGCAATTGTTTGCCCTTCATTGCTGCATACCCTGGCCAGCTCTCTGAATCTTGCCTGAACTTCCTGTACAGTCATTCCCTCCAAATCCTTTGTACCAAGGTGCACCACTATGTGAGGCTTCCCCCGTTGTCGCTTTACACATGTGGGTATAATGTGCCTCACTTTGTGTGCTGTCATACCTGGCATGCAATCCACTCAGACAGAACTTCTCTTGTCCCCCTTACCTCCCCATCTGATACCTTTTAGTATGGAGTTCAAAGTATGATGACTCTTCTGCCCCCTCCTTGCTGGCTTCAATTAACTCCTCCCTCTTCCTGACCCTTGTTCAACTCTTCCAGCGCTCTTACCTTGTCATTTTCCCCCACTGCACATGGTTCATCCTGCCCTGTGATCTCCTCTAGGATTCCATGATCTTTCTCCCTAGCAATGGTTTTCTGCATTTCCCCATGCCTACTAGTTTCTACCTTTCCCAATTTTGTCTGTTTCCCCCTTTCCAGTACCAGTTTCTGGAATGTGTGTGTATTTCTCTCCATCCTCCCCCTCGGTTTCCCTGCGACCCTTGTGACTCTTGTCAAGTGGTGTGTGTCTACCTGGCCTATTGTCTCTGCCAGTATTGCTGTTTTTCCCACTCCTCCCAATCTTAGCTATCTCCCTAGCCTCCTTCCCCTTGCACCCATCCAGTAGGCTAGTCAGTGGTGAGTATCTGTTCCCATACAACATTCCCGTGTGTTGCTTGTTTCCTGCTGTACCACCCTGTGAGTCCGAACAGTGCTTAGCCTATGCTTCTCTTCTCCCTTTTGCTCTAACCACTTCCCACTTTCCTGATATCACTAGATCCTGATCACCTCCTGCCTGTGGGATGCTTAGCTTCTCTCCCTGATTCATAACTGTTCCCCTCCCAACCTGTTCCTGTCCTCCGCTAGGCCCTGGTGCTCTCTCTAGGCACACCCTGCCACCCTGTGTAATTCCCATTTCAGCCATCTGATCTCTTCCTTGAGGTGACTAAGCTGCTTGCACAAGATGCATCCCCCTTGTCTCGATGCAATCCCCAGGGTGATGGCAGCCCCACATCCATTGCATCCTACCACCCTACCATTATTTCCCCTTATGCTGCTGGTCTCATACCAACCCCTTTCACTTGCCCCTCCTTCCCTCAGCCCTCCGCCAGCTTCTTGGGTGCCACATCCTCCCTTGCATCTATGCTGCCCTGGGTATCCTAGATTTCCACCTGATAATCACTCCCCCTTACTATACTGCCTCAATGTGCCCTGTGACCTCAAGTCCTCCCAGCGGATGCCCTGTAGATGCTACCTAGTCAGATGCCACACTCCTAATTCATGGCACTCATGCTTCATGGTCGCTTATGCGAGGAGTTGCTTGGCCCTCTGGGTAATATATAGAGGCTGCACCACCATATTGGCCTAGCTGTGCCATATGTCCCCGGTGTCCTCCTTTAGCCAGTCCCTCCCTCAGCCTCACTCATTCCTTGTCCTCCCTCTTCCCTCCTCCCAGTCCACTCTTCACACATTCCCCAAAGTAACCATTAGCAATCAGCAGAAAAATATAGAAATACAGCCTCTATTTCCCTATGCCTCTAGTCCGCTCCCACTCTGCTTGGTGGTGGCTCCCTTGGTTCTGGACTACAACTATGGCTGATGCGGCCTTTTAAATCTCAGGCTGCAGCCACCCTATTGGTCTAGCTGCACCATGTGTCCCTGGCATCTTCCTTTAGCTAGTCCCTCCCTCAACATCCCTCATTCAAAAACCTCCCTCGTTTTTCATCCTCCCTCCCTCCTCCAAGTCCCCTCTTCACACCATCCCCACAGTAATCATGAGCAATCAGCAGTAAAACACAGAAATACAGTCCCATCATTCCTGCACCTGTTGCCCACTCCCACTCCGCTTGGCAGTGGCTCCCTTGGTTCTGAACCACAACTATGGCTGGTGCAGCTTTTTAAATCTTACGCTTCAGCCGCCCTATTGGCCTAGATGTGCCACATGTTCCCGACATCCTCCTTTAGCCAGTCCCTCCCTCAATCTCCGTCATTTTTCATCCTCCCTCCTCCCAGTCCCCTCTTCACACAATCCCCACAGTAACCATGAGCAATCACTTGTAGTCCACTCTCGCCAAGCTCATCGGTGGCTCTCTTAGTTCTAATATACAGCATTGCTGTCCAAATACACTGTGGATAACTCTCCCACCCTGTTTGCCTCTGTACCTTCTGGGTATACACCCTGTTATGCAGTCATGGATGGATCACAACTTCAGTGGCTCCTAATGGTGAGCATGGAGGCCTAATAATTGATTCTAAAAAGAGAAGGTACCCTCAGTCACACAGTGGCTCACTGCAGCTGGCACACTGGCTATTTAGCTAGAATGTGGAGTATCCCAGGGTTCGATCTTGTCACTGATGTTATTCACAGTGTATATGTTGCCCCTGGGCAAGATCATTCGGCAGTTCAGTGTGGAGTTTCACTGCTTTGCAGATGACACCCAGCAGTATTTGTCATTTGCTCCTGGACCATCTGATGCTGTAGATGTGCTTAACACCTGCCTGGCAAAAATCAGTGACTATATGTCCTCCAGCTGCTTGTGACTGAATCCAGATAAGATGGAAGTGCTGGTGATTGATTCGTGTTGTGGGCATGATGGGGGACACCTGGAGCTGACACAGGACTTTTTATGGGGTTTGTTCCATTGGTGGACTCCCCACGGGTGTGGGATCTTGGTGTGATCCTGGACAGCAGATTGACACTTAAGGATCAGGTGTCTTCTTTGTCGTGTTGTCAAAAGTGTTTTTTACCACTTCAGGGACATTACCCGGATCAAGCCCCTCATTCTGCCTGAAGACCTGCCGACACTAGTGTATGCCTTTGTTACCTCTAGGCTCGACTGCTGTAACTCTCTGTACATCGGGGTCGCAGGAGGGAGGCTAGGCTAGGACTAGATTTTTATTAGTATTCTCAGCTGTTTTCCAAACACCTATTGTCCCATAAGGCCAGAGAGCACTGCCTGCTGCACAATAGTTCATTTTTGTCACAAGAGAAGTGATTTTAAACAACTGACTCACCTTAATGGATAACAGGTGTACAACAACAGCTGAGAATACTGATGAAAACCTGGTTTGAGGCATACTAAAAGAAGCACTCCTTTTATTATTTCAAATGTGAAAAAAAGTACTAAAGCAGACTCAAAATGAGGAAAGAAGGGTATCATACAAGTCAGAAGATAAGGGACAATTCAAAATAGAATAAAAAAGTATAGGTCAAAATTTTCACCGCTATCATGCACTGTTGAGTAAGAGAGAAAGCTATGACAAGTACAGTAAGTGCAGCATAAAAACAAAGGGGATACTGTAGTTCTATATGGTCATTTAAACCTGCCTAGGAGAATGCCCATCATTGGTACATCCAATAGACCTCATGTCTCGCCAATAACTTTTCCATGTCTCCCCCTTTCAGTCCCAGGGTCACCCTTTCTAGTCCCACAAACATTGGTTTCTGTTATTTGTAACCCCCATTTTCTTTACATGTGCAGTTGGTGCATTCTTACTATTAGCTTAATGTATTGCCCTTATATGTTCACCCACTTGCTCTTTTAAGTTTTGTGTACTGCAGCTCATATAAAATGCCACATGGTGTACTTTCCCAGATATGTGATGTTGGTTGTGTTGCAATTAATGAACATCCTGAAATCCAGTGTCTGCCCATTTTTGGGATTCAAAAATATATCAGTAGATTAAATTGTACTGCAATACTTACATCTCCTTCATGTTTTCCTACAAGTAGGGTGACAATCAAGTGTTCTTTTTTCAGCTGGCTTTACAGTATGCACCAGTTTATCCTGCAGGTCAGTAGCTTTCCTATATACTACTTTTGGTGGTTTCCTAGTGTATTCCCTTCATTTAGGTTCCACCCTGAGAATATCACAATTTTTTCTCAGAATTACCTGGACCACCCTGGCATCACATGAGTATGTAGAGACACAATTCAGTTTGCCATCAAGACCCCTCTTTTCTGCTTTGGCTCAAAGGCTCCTCTTTTCAACCCATCCACAGCATTCCTTGCTTTTATAATCACTTGCTACCCATAGCTTCGGTCACTTAATATGTCTCCCAGGATATTTGCCTGTTCCACACATTCCCTGTGTTTATTACAGTTCATTTTGACCTCAGGATTACTAGCTATTCAGATATTACTACTAGACTAGAGGTCACTCACCATTTATTCCATATATACTGTAAAATGTGGAAGAGTGAAAATGTTCACTTGCTCACTCCGCAGGGGGATGGTTTTCTTTTTTACAAGAATTTGTATGACTATTGAAACAGGGGTTTGGGGGCTTTAGTGGAGGAGGAGGGGATTTATTGACAAGAGATGGTGAAGGGTGGGGGTTTACATCATGTTGTTTAGTGATGGGGTAGGGGACAGGACAGGAACTTACTTTTGTGGGTGAGGAAGAGATTTACTTTATTTTCACAACTTTGTAGGGTTTGTGGGGAGAGGGAGATGTGGACCTTGTGGGGGGAATGGTGGGGGATATTATTTAAAATCATGTTGCATTGTGGGAGGGTGGTGAAGAAGTATGGGCCAGAGGGTAGGGTGGGGGCTTTCTTCAGAGTATTAAGGCCCCCAAATACATCAATAACTAAATAAACCTCCAACAAAGTTGGTGCAAGGCTGGGAAGTTGGAAATGCTTCACAAAGTGAAAAGCCCTGACATGGCACCAACTTCACAAGCAAATTACAACTTTACTACATCTCTAATTTAAACATGTACTTTGCAGGCCTCTGCATGTAGGTTGACTAACATTTTGTGCCAGTAGTGTGACCCCCTCCATCAAGCTGTAAGAAATGGCAGCTTAGCCTGAACTCCCAACCCACTTATTGAGGGATTTCTGGGGAAGCAAGGGTGGGTGTTTTATGCACCCATCCTTTGCTAATAATAACTGGCATACTCATTAGTATGCAGTCTGTATTGTACTGTACTGTGTACACAGACAGCATTAGGCATTAAAGGATTGATACTGTATGCTGTAGTTCTAAAACACATACCACTTGTATCACTGCAGGACACCAGTGGGCTAACAATTGTCCTCACAAAGATCCCACCGGGGAGGGCCAGCCAATGTATTGCATCCCCAAAGGCAGAAGAGTAAGATACTCTGTGAACCCCTATGACCATGAATGGCATTACTTTTTCCCTGGTATTACTTTGTGCGGGTGATTGGGCACTAGGTGAGTGTGATTTCAGAGTGTCATGACAAGAACTGCATAACCCAGTGCAGTACATGCTGCTGTTCTCTTTTCCCAATACTACAGTAAGTGGCATCTTTTGCCTTTGTGTCTTTCAGATGGATAATAACGGAAAGATGGTCTGGATGTTGCACCATCAGATGACTTGAGTCAGTATTTAATATACAGACTGTTGCATACACTTCAGCTGGAGCACCACAGATAACATTAAACAAACCACACAGAACTTGCACACAAAGCCTCCTAGTATATGCTTCTCCTCTGTCTTCTTATCATGCCAGTGCCAGGTATGAGTGTATGTATGTATGAGACAGAACAAGAGTTTGACATTGATACTGATAACCCTCCTGTGCCTCAGGACATTTGGGAGTTCTTGGTTGATGAACACAGTTGATACTTTGACATTCCAAATGGTTAATGAGCTGTCACCTAAATACTACATGACTGAGGCTTATCTACTGTAGAAGAGCCAGTTACTACTAGACATATGGACTTAGTCTAATTCTGGCAAGACCAACATCATTTTTGGCCTACACTGGCTAACCTGGCTTTATATTTTCTGTGATGTCTGCTGACATTTGTCCTTTTACAATGAATTTCAGTACAACTGGTCATATTGCCTCACCACATCAATGCATCAAGGCTAGATCCAGAGAATCTTGAATTTTTTTTTTTATCCAGCCTCCTCCTACCCCTGATCAGCCACTCCTTCGGGTCCTCCAATGTCTCCCATCTGCTCGCTCTCCCTCTTCACCAGCTAATCACCTCACATTATGACCCCCCCCAGGTAACCTGGTGTATCCCTTCACCGGACGGGTCCCTCTCCTCCGAGGGGGAAGGTGCAGGTGGGGGCGTCCAGTGCACCTTATTTTGGCCCATGGGTGCCACTGAGTTAGTGCCGGTTATTGAGGCCTGGTGGCAGTGGGGGACCGGAAGGACTGTCATCCGGTCAACCAGGGCAGTTTCCTGGTTTTCTCCCCAGGGAGTGGCGTGCCACTGACATCATGGCATACGTCAATGTCCGCCACTCCCTCATCAATTTCATCTCAGGTATCCATGCTGCCCTCCCGGCCTCCACCAGGGGCTAGCAGGCACCGAGATACATCCCTGTCCTCCACCCAGAGAAGGCAAGCTGTCCAGGGATGCTCCTTTCCTTCTCCCCCGGCCGGCCCTCCAGCGACCTGAGTCAGTTCTCAAACCCTGGTCGCCGGTGTCACAAGCGGAAATCCAACTGCTGCGCCGACAGACCAGTATACTCTTGAATTTCTTAACCTTTTTCAAACTCAGCCCACCATGGATAAACTGTGACTATGTATGAGGTAATTTTTAAGTATTGACATCAACTACTACTTCCATTACCAACACACCTCCTGGTCACAAGTCTTCCTACTGTCATACTCCCACTGTGCACTGGTACCACAGTCCTCCAGCTCACTCTCAGCTGCACCAGTAGTAGCAGCAACACAAGGACTCCTCTGAGACACACCAGCACAAGTCGTCATGATAATATTGTATTCTCCTCACCAACCAGCTAGTCATGCATCCATGCTGAGTCAGCATTAACACAGCAAGGCCACTGCTCTCTACATCATCATCTACACTATTAGCAGCAGCAGCAGTACATCATGGTACCAAAAGATCAGCACTGTAAGTTCATCATTAGCATCACTGTGAGTGACATCACAGCCCCTTGTGAGTGCACTACTGTACCTCTTCCTCCTCCATCATCATCTGTAGTTTAAAAAAAATATATATACAATGTATAAATCATACAAAGAATATTTAAAAAACAAATAGAGTAATATAACATATTGCACAGGATGATACAGTCTTGTTAATAAATGAATAGCAGTACAGGGCAAAACGGTAAATTACATTCCCTGAATGTGATTTAAGTTATTATTTTTCTAAACTGGTTTTGGAATTTTGATGCTGTTTTTAACGGTGCATGCAAGGAATGATGTATTATTTGAAAAATGACTGGGCTTGTCCCTGGGAGATTGTAATAATTAGCATGGAGGTAAAGCAGCAGACTGCAGGAGGTATGAACCTTGGGGCTAGCAATTAATATATATTACTGTAGCCCAGCAGCAGGCCATGGTGGCCTAGTGAGCTGCATACTTTATTACACCACCATAAATATAGCATTCCACAGCAGTGGAATGCCAACAATACCTGTCACTTGAAAGCTTAGAGTAAGAATCATTTAATGCTTACTTCAAGGATTTTATTATCCACTATTTGTATCCTGCTTTACTCTGTTCCAATTAAAAAATTGGGAGCTGCCGTTCTGAGAAAACCAAAGAAAAGACAGCAAACAAACCCACACAGCCTACCTGGCTACTCACTTTTCAGACAGGACAGACTATCTAGAAGAGGAGGTGGCTGTGCCATACATCTAAAGGAGTCATTGTTGGCCATTCCACTTTCCCTCCCTAGAAACATAGAAACATAGACTTTGACGGCAGATAAGGACAGCTTGACCCACCTAGTCTGCCCATTTCCCTACCTAAAGGATATGCCACAGATCCTAGTTAACCAACAGTCTATTTCTTCCTACCCCCCACAAGAATTGCCTTATGTCTGTCCCATGCATTCTTGAATTCTCCCACAGTTTTAGACCCCACAACCTTCTCAGGAAGGCCATTCCATGCGTCCACCACCCTCTCTATGAAAAAATACTTCCTCACATTGCCCCTGAGCTCCCCTCTATCTTCAAATTGTGTCCCCTTGTTCTTGCACATCTCTTTTCTGAAAGATGCTACCTCTTGGACTTTGTTGATTCCACTGAGGTACTTAAAAGTTTCTATCATGTCCCCCCTCTCCCTCCTTTCCTCAAGGGTATACATATAAAGCTCCTTTAGTCTCTCCTTGTATGGCTTCTCTTGCAGACCATGCACCATTTTAGTTTCCCTCCTCTGGACTTCCACCATCCTGTCTATGTCCTTTTGGAGATGGGGTCTCCAGAACCGCACACAGTATTCCAGATGTGGTCTCACCAACTGTCTGAACAGAGGGATTGCAACTTCCTGTTTTCTGCTGGTGATGCCTCTCCCTATGCATCCTAGTAACCTCCCAGCCCTCCCTACTGCCTTCTCACATTGCTTGCTAACCGTAAGGTCATCTGAGATGATTACCCCAGGTCCCCTTCCATTTTTGTTATTGTTACTACCTCCCTCCGGGTCTATGTGATAATGGCGAATGCCTAAAGGCGATCTCCATTATCGCACAATCAGAATGCCAAAAAGTTTTTCGGCACTCTGACAACCCCAGCACACAGGACAATAGCACCAGGAGATTTTTTTAATGCTTTCTGTAGGGGGGCTGCCCCCCCAACCCTCCTCATGTACCACACCCTATAGCCTCTCCACCTCCTCCCTGCCCACACTCGCTGTGCTCGCTCCCATCCCCCCACACGCATACGCATAGTGACATCCTGTTGCTCAGTTCGCCCACCCCTCATCCAGCCATTCTGCCCTCCCATCGCCATGAGGGATTGCACTGGGAAGGAGTCACCGCTACGGACAGTGCCCTTCCTCATGCACCCACTCACAGGTTACCCCTCACCCACATTGTGTAATCTTCCGCTGGGTTTTTGTTTCCCAGGTGAATTATTTTGCACTCTTTGCATTGAATCCAAGCTGCCATACTTCTGACCATTCCTCCAACCTTGCCAAGTCCCTTCTCATCCTTTCCATGCCTCCTTTTGTATTAACCCTGTTGCAGATCTTTGTGTTATCTGCAAAGAGCATACTTTTCCTTCCAGTCTGTCTGCAATGTCACTTATAAAGATTTTAAAAGGACTGGACCTAGTACTGAACCCTCGAGCACCCCACTTGTAACCCTCTTTCTTCAGAGTGAACTCCATTTATAATTACCTTCTGTGTCCTGTTGTCCAGCCAATGTTTTAACCAGGCTACCACCCTGGGACACACTCCCAGGCTGGTTAATTTGATTATTAATCCTTGGTGTGGGACTGTGTCAAATGCCTTGCTAAAGTCTAGGTAGGCCATGTCCACAGCCCCTCCCTGGTCTACTACTTTGGTCACCCAGTCAAAGAAATCAATTAGATTCTTCTGACATGACATTCCTGTTGTGAACCCAATTTTTTCCTCCAGAAGTGATTCCATTACTTTCATTACTTCAGAGGTCAAACTGACAAGTCTGTAGTTTCCTGCCTCTGTCTTGCTCCCACTTTTGTAAAGGGGAACCACATCTGCCTTCCTTCAATCCTCAGGTACCACACCATTCTCCCATGATTTGTTAAAAAAGGTAGTCAGTGGTGTCACGAGTTCTCCTCTTAATTCTTTTAGAATTCTGGGGTGAATTCCATCAGCCCCATTGCTTTGCCCACCTTCAGTTTTAGGAGTTCTTTCAGAACCCTTTCTTCTGTTAAAGGACTGGGATCGACCCCCTATCCAGAGTGCTTCTGTTAATTGGATTAGGCACCTCCCCCTCCTCCTTCTCCTCTTTTTTGAATACTGAGCAGAAGTATTGATTCAGTATCCCTGCTTTTTCACTGTCCCTCTCTGCCCACTCACCGTCCATTCTATTCAGCCTCACTATTCCTCCCTTAGTCTCTCTACGCTCTCTGATGTACCTATAAAAGGTTTTATCCCCTTTTTAACCGAGTTGGCTATCTTTTCCTCAGTTTGGGCCTTTGCTATTCTGACTTCCTTCCCTGCTTCCTTCTGCCTTAACTGGTACAGTTCTCTGTCCTGCTCCATCTGTGTTTTCTTATACTTCTTAAATGCTATCTTTTTCTCCCTAACATTCCCCACCACCTCTTTTGAGAACCATAGTGGCTTTTTCTTTCATTTTGATTTGTTTATTTGCTTCATGCAAAGGCTTGTTGCCTCTGTGGTGGCAGTTCTGATGTTTCCCCATTGTTGCTCCACCCCTCCTTCTAGCCTGTTTGCTAGTGCTTGTCAAAGGCACTCTCCCATCTTGCCAAAGTCAGTCCTCCTGAAGTCCAGTGCCCTCACGTTTGCATGGCTTGACTCTGTAGCTGAGTTTATCATAAACCTCACTGTTTGGTGGTCCCTTGTTCCCAGATGGCTACCCACTTCTAGATCTGAGATCCTCTCACTGTCCACATTTGAGAGAACAAGGTCTAAGACTGCTCCCTCATGAGTGGGTTCCAAAACTAGCTGTCTGAGGCATGCCACCTGCAGGGCATCGAGAATGGCCCTGCTCTTGGATGTGGCTGCAGCAAAGGTGCTCCAGTTAACATCTGGCATATTCAGCTCCCCATCAATAGTATCTCCTCTTTCTCTGCCATCCTAAGGATGCCTTCTATCATATCCTTTCCCATTCCACCCCCCAGACATGGGGTCTGTATACAACCCCTGTGCGGATTGTGGTGCCATTTCCAGTCTCTTAGGTGACCCACAGTGCCTCCTCTCCTCCCTGTTTACTCTTTTGTTCCATTGCTTTTATCCCTTTCCTTACATAGAGTGCTACTCATCCCCCTCTTCTCCCCTCCCTGTCTCTCCTGTAGGTTGTGTACCCTGGTATGTTAACATCCCAGTCATGGTTTTCTGTGTACCATGTTTCTGTGACTGCTATGATATCCAGGCATCCCTCTTCCATCAAGGCCACCAGTTCAGAGAGCTTGTTGCCCAGACTACAGGCATTAGTACTCATTACCTTCCATTTCTTGATGGCATTACCCCTTTTTGCCCCATACCTGTCCTTATTGCCTTTGTTATTTCTCCATTTACCCCTGCCCTTCTCCCTATCGACATCTCTATCTTGGTGTTTACCTCACTTACTACCCTGATTTTTTTTGGGGGGGAGGGCTAGGATTTCCAAGCTTTTTTCCAGTGCCTCCCCCTTGGCTAGTTTAAATGCTTGCCAATGAAGCATTTAAACCTATCACCTAGGATCCTGATTCCCCTCCTGGACAGATGCAGACTATCATGCCAGTATAGGCCTGCATCACTCCAGGTGGACCCCCAGTCCCCAATGAAGCCAAATGCCTGAGCTCTGCACCAGCTTTTCAACCACTGATTGAATCCCATGGTGAGGAGCACCCTAGCCTCACCCATGCCATAGACAGGCAGTACCTCTGAGAAGGTTACTGTGCATGCTACTTGTCTAAGGCCCCTCCCCAACTCCATAAACTCTTCCTGCACTGCTCTGATCTCTTTCTTAGCCAGGTCATTTGTCCCTAGGTGGACAATTACCTACAGCTCCCTCCTCTGAACCAGCTATGGATATTCAGATACTTGCTGTTAAGGTTATGCTTGGTGCACACAACAAGGTCCTCAGCATTGGCTCCATCTATATTCCCCCAGACCTTGCCGAACAGGGCACAAAACCCCTAATGACCTGTGCCATGAGTCTAAAACAAGACACAGAAACCATCCTGTTAGGTAACTTCAATGTCAACTGGCTCTCGTCAGGTGCCAGAAGGCATAGGGATGAGTTAACAGGCCTGAACTTCACCCAGTTAATAACAACTCCAACCAGGATAAACTATAAGACAGGACTAGCACACTCATGGACTGGGTCCTAACGAATCATCCAAAACACATCTCCCTTTCTGAAGTATTGCACGACACTATCAATGATCACTCTCCTATCAAGTGTTAATGGTCTAACAAATTTACCAAGCCCCCTGCCAGAACAATCACAAGTAGAGTGCTCTTCTGTGGCCACCTGCAGCCACTAAAGTCTCTCCTCCGATAACAAGTCTGGTCTTACACTGAAACCGCACCAGATATAGACTCAGCTGTACAGTATTTCATTGAATGTTTCAATGAAGCCTGTGACATTCACGCCCCTTTTAGGACATGTAGGATCAGGGGACTTGATAATCCTTGGATCTCTTTTTACCTTCTGGCTCAAATGAAAGATCATGATGACCACTGGCATAGGGCCAGGACCTCTGGCAGTCAACTTAATATACAGGCCTATAAGATGGCCAGGAATGCATATACAAAGGCTGTCCATTAGCACAAAGTGCGTTACTATAAGGACATCATTGCCAAGACCTGGGCGGATGGGAAAAAATTCTGGGAAAACCTCTCGGAAATCACTGGGAAAGCATCCAAGCAGGCTCCAGCTATGTTGAATGTTGATGGGTCTATCACCCATGACCCCATGTTATTTGCCAACACATTTAATTCATCCTTCACAGACCTTAGCCAAACTCTGCCCCCAAATTTCTTTGAACCACCCAGCACAGTTCCTATGTCCATCAGATCAGAAGAGACCTTGACCCACCGATGTTTCTACTTCAAAGCTATCTTGGAAAGTGAGACCAAGACATACCTATGTAAAGTTCTAGGAGGAACTAGGACAAGCAGTGATTCCCCCTACCTAAAACTTCTTACCCTAACTCTAGATGAAGTTCTATCCCCCTTCACCAAGCTTCTCAATTGCTCCCTCATACTTTCACAATTCCCCTAGATCTGGAAATCTGCTCTGGTTACACCAGTTTTTAAGAGTAGGGACAGATTACTACCTGGGAATTATAGGCCAATATCTATTATTCCCCCCCCCCCATTGTCCAAAGCACTTGAAAGGATTGTTGCTGACCAGTTTGTGGAGTACCTGGAAAAATACAACCTACAATGTGTCCAACAACATGTTTTTGGCAAGGGCACAGCACATCTATGGCCCTACTGGAATTCACAGGTTTCATTCTCCATACTCTTGATCAGGGTCAACTTGTTGGTGCAACTTTTATTGACCTGTCTAAAGCATTTGACATGGTCAATCACCATTTGCTGACACATCAACTTGCTGGGCTTGGTATATCTTCAGAAGTCCTAAAGTGGTTCACTAGCTATCTAGCAAACTGCACACAACAGGTAAGAATAGGGTCTGCCCTTTCTGCTAAACTGTCTGTCTGCTCTAGGGTCCTCAAGGATCAATACTGGGACCCCTTCTATTTAGCACCTTCCTCAATAATCTTCTGGCATCCTGTTCTGAACCAGTACTCCACTACATGGATGATGCAGTTATTTTCTCAAAGACTGCTGACCCTACCCTACTTCAGGCACAACTTCAGAAAAGTTTTACTGAAGCTAAGTCCTGGTTCATCTCTCATAAGTTGGCGCTTAATTGCAAAAAAACAAAGGTCATGCTCTTCCATGGTACCCATAGCAAGCACAAAGCCAAATAATTGGTGATTAAAAACAGTGCGGGTGTTGTCCTTGATCAGACTCAATCTTTTAAATACCTAGGAGTTACTCTGGATAGTACGGACTCCTACTCCAACCATGTTGAGAATGTTGCCAATGCAGTTAACATGCGCCTAGGATTTCTACACATGCATAAACACTGCCTTACTACCAAAGCCCTCTGATTGGCTATCCAAAGTTCAATTTTGTGTATAATTGACTATGGTTTTATTATTTATGGTTCCACCACAGATAAAACCCTACGTCGGCTCACTACATCCCTGAATAAGGCATGCCGTCTACTAACTGGTGCAGTGTATCACACTCACACTTGTGACCTTTATGAACAAGCAAACTGGCTTCAACTCCAGGCTCGCATTGAATATCAAGCCTGCCTTCTGGCTAAGAAGGCAGATCTTGGTCTCCTACCACCAGGTTCCCTTCAGCTTTTCAGTCACTTGCAGGGCACTCATAGCACATGAAGTTCTGTGATCCAAACTTTTACTGTCCCTCGCTGTCAAACCTCACTCCGACAGTGATCCATTGCAGTTAGAGCTGCTAATTTATTTAATTCACTTCCTCCTGAGACTGTGATGACTGAACCCTTGGGACCATTTAAGTGGAAGCTGCGTCAGTTCCTAGTTTCCAGAGCAGCTTGTGACTGCTATACCTAATCTCTGCTGACAGCTAAATGCACTGGGACCTCCCTCTTTTACCATTTGCCCTGGTATAGCCCTATCCTGTTGCTGCGCTATTCCACTCACAGCACTTCCTCCCTTATCCCTTTCCCATTCCTGCCCTCTTTTATCCTACCTCATCCCCCCTTCCTTTACCCCTCCACTCCCACTTCCCCTCTCCCTCATCTGTTTCCTCACCTTGTTCTCTCCCTCTACCCCCCCTGCCCCCTGTGGGTCTTTCCTGCATAAGCTTCATTGTGGAATCTCCCTCCTTGCTCTTATTTTACTCCTTCCACCCCCAATTTACCCTCTGTACTTCTCTCCTTGTAATCTCTTTCACCCCTCTTCAGACAAGGCCACTGGCTGCACTTGACACAATTTTTATCTTGCCATATTGTTCTTTTGTTTATGTAATTACTTTCCTCATGTCATACTACTTACTGAAACCACTGTAATTTGTTATTCTTGTGACTTGACATAGAACCTCTGTAAAAGAGCCCTTGGCTCGAAGGTCTTTCCAATTTGTTAAGTAAATAAATAAATAAATAAATAAAATAAACAGCTGCACTTCAGCAAATGTCCCGGGGAGGTGCTGCCCTCAAATCTCTCAAACACTGCAAAACAGAAAATACTGTACCTCAGCTGGGCTCCAAAGACAAAAGAACAGGTTGTGTATGAGATCCAAATGCTGGAATTTAATTTATTAGCCAAAACTTTGGGATGAGCAGACAGTGGGCACAGACTAAAATGCACCTCACATAGTGAAGCTAATCCCAGTGCTTCGCCTCTACAGATCTCTGCTGGAAACCAAAGAAAGGGGCCCAGGACTGAAGTCAGTTTTAATTTGCTGCTGGTCACCTTTGCTCACCAGTCCTTAATAATCCCATATTTACTTTACTTTTGCAGGCTAGCTATCAAAGATAATAAATACAGAAGCTTGTGACTATATAATTTATTTGCAGCACCCCACTGAATATGAGATATGGCATCTCAGCTGGGCAGTCCTGTGTAGATTATACATCTTTCTTCTTATGCTTCCACTGGCAATACAGAAGATTATCTGATTCTCTGGTATGTGTTTGGTTATGATCTGGGGCTGGCTTTGCAGAATATTCTTCTCCAGCTTTCCTATAGCTCTGCTTGGCAGCCTTTCTAGTTATCTTACAGACTGGTCCTTCTTATTCAAGGACACCTCTCCAAATTCTGGTCACTGGTTTCTTCCAATCTGGCTCCTAGAAACATAGAACCTGAGTGCAGATAAGAACTGCTAGGCCCACCCAGTCTGCCCATATTCCCTACTAGAAATGGGCGAAGTGGCCCCAATTCGCTCCACGGCGGAAACGCAGAGTGAAAGCGACCAGAGATTGCCCGCAACACGAAGCGGAGTACTGCTATAAAGGGTAATGCTAAGTCCATTGAAAACAACGACTTTACAAGCATTCGCCTCCCAAAACCACTACTCCACTGGTTTTAAGGCTGGCACACATTGAAAATAATGTACTTCTCGCCAACTTCACCTCTTTTAAGCTCCAAAGGTGAAATTTGCAGTGATTCATGGGATTTCAGGTCACATGGGCTCTAGATTGTTCTTCATAGCCTCAGTTTGGGGTAGTGTGTGCAGGAAGCTGTAGGAGACAATCTGCTCTGAGAGCTCTCTGCGATTCAAACCTTCTAAAAGCTGTTAAAAAAGCCTTTTTGAGTCATTTTTTTTTTGCTGAAACTTTAGTGCGATTATAGGAAACCCTCCTGTGCTCATGTCATTGAACATTTATTGTTTGTGTGTGTATTTTGAATGTTAATGTACAACATTCAGTCTGTGTACTGAGAGACAGTGGAAGTGTGCTTTGGGGGAGGGGCGTATCTGTGGTGTAGGTAGATTAACTTGGAGAAAAAGACAGTTCTTTCTGTGTTGGTGATATTTTTCTTGTATAACTGTGTTAATGTACATACAGTAATATTTTCAATAATCGTTGCCATTTTTTTGCTGGTTGTTGCGGTGCAGCAGTGCATAATTTTAGAATATATGGTTATATTACTGAAGTTTTCAATTTGCTATGCATTACTTAGTGTGTGTGTGTATGTGAGTATGTATGTGATGCGTGTCATCAAATCAGACACCTTTTATTGTGCCACATAATTTCAGCAATGTGAACCTGCTATCCACTGCAGCTGTGTAATTTTTGTGCTTCTTTGTGGTATCTTTACTGGTACTAATACTAGTGACTGTTACTGCAGCAGTGCAGTACACTGCCCACCCCAACCGGCAAAGGTATTCTTTTCCAGATTTGAATTTCTGATGGCGAGCACTGGTTTGGTGTTGTGCCTTTGCATCTGCATCTCTTCAGTGTGCAGCACAATCTTAATCTGTCTGTGCATTTGCATCTCTTAAGGGCCCAATCTCCATCTCAAACTTAAGTTACAGTTGTTTCTTTGGCTTCCCTTCAGAGTACTGGATAGGTGTGGTACATAATTCTGCATGAACATTGTACTCATTAATATGCGTTTTTAAGTCAGGACCATCATCACGAGTCACTCGTGATACAAATCACATTCTTCATTGTCATGGTCACAAATGCAGTCACAAATCATGATTTACGATCGTGTCACGAATCACAACATTAATTTATTTTTCTAATTACTTGGATGTATTGTAAGCCTGTTTTGTAGTATCTCTCCATGCTTCACCACCTCACCATTGTACTCATTAATGAGTGTTTTTAAGTCGGAGAGTTTTGTGCCACACTTCATCGGGGCCTGGGGAAGTAAAGCCGTAGGCATTCGCGTTTCTTCATCATCACGGTCACAAATGCAGTCACAAATCATGATTTACGATTACATCATGAATCACAACATTAATTTTTTTAATAGTTACTTGGATGTATTGTAAGCCTGTTTTGTAGTATCTCTCCAGGCTTCACCATCCCACCATTGTACTCATTAGTAAGTGTTTTTAAGTCAGGGAGTTGGACAGTGTCTGCAGTACATACGAAGACTGGAAAGAAGACAGTACCCATGCAGTTTAGCAGAGTATACTTGCACTGCTCTGAATACATATGGAAGGCAACATAAAAAGGGCATACTTACATACAAGGGTCGGGGATGGTGGAGGAATACATTTTACAACACAGCAAGGAAGGTGTGGGCAGCACATGGTGTGAGGAAAAAAAATAATGTGGGATCCCATGGTGATCCAGCAGCAGTTCCAGCATGGACATAATTTGCCATTGATATCCCTCTATGCGATCCAACCACTGCTCGACAGTACTCACCCTCTTGTTGTTCTCCTTGACAGCACTCCGGAGAACTGCCAAGTCAGCCTGTGTTACACGCAGTTCTCAGGGGTCCACACATTCTACTGGCTGACCTGCTGGTGGTGTTGGGGGTGCTGGTGGAGCAGCAGGTGCTGCTGTGGCCCTCCACTTCTTAAGGATGCTGCCATGCACAGCTGCACCCTCTGCCACAGAATGGTCAGCAGGTGCAGGCATGGTCCATTCTGTGGCAGCCTGCCACTGTAACTGGTGGTGATTGAGCATATGGGTGTGCTGGCCTCCAGTCCCCAGGTGAGTCCCCAGGTTAGTTCCCTGGGGCTATGGCACACCTCCACCTCCACCTCACACAGGTGACAGCTGACCACACTGCTGTCCCCCCCAAAACAGTCAAACAACTGCCAAACAACAGAGGTGTGGGGAGGACCAGGCACAGGCAGGGGAGGGCCAGATGAACTGGCAGTTGGCTGGTCACGGTGCTGATCAGGGAAGGGATCCACACCTGGGCCCGGGGGAACAGGCACATCCTGCTGCAGAGGACCTTGTGCTGGACTTGGTGGTGGTGGTGGTTCAACTGCCTGAGTCAGGACAGGAGGCGGTGCTGGTCCTGCTTCCGGGGGGGGGGCACTCACAAGTTTTGAGCGGTTCAGCAGGAATGGCTACACATGCCCTCCATGCATGCGTATGGTACGACGCTTACCACTACCAGGCTCTCACAGAGCTGCTCCAGCTCCAGACATTCCCTCACCCTGATCCATCTCTCCTACTGAGCTCCCTCAGTCTGAACAGTCACTACTCACACTGTCACACAACACACAGAGTCACACAGACAAACAGCTAACTACTTATAAAGGTAAGAAAAATAAAACTTATAGAAAGAACAAATCAAGTAAAAAAGAGTACAGACAGAAAAGGCAAAATAATTTAGCTATTAAAAAAGCTGTTGGGTCTAAATCAAAGTTTAAATCTCCTCCTCGCTCTGATCTCAAAGTATCAGCAGTCACAAAACACACTCCTCTCTCTCCGTCTGCACAGGAGAAAGTAAAAGTGTCTGCTTGTATGACTCACTTCCTTCCTGCCTAGCTAAAGAGCATGTGACTTACAGTACTGTAAGCCATGTGATGTGTGGGGGCTGCCATATCTGAAACACCAAGTGGATCACTTAGAATCATAATGAAGAACGCGAAGTCCATTAAAAACAATGACTTCTCCTTATTTCGCATTGCCATTCCACCTTAACGCAAAGTGGTAATGACAAGGTGGAGTGAGCACTTTGCATTGCCCACTCTGTGTAGTGGAGTGCAATACAAAGTGCGCACTTTGTATTCACTTCATCAGCGGAATTTAAATTTGCTGCATCTCTCTTCTCTACCAGCATCAGTGACTGCTGACCCTACTTGGTTATTGGCTTTAATCTCTCTTTCCCACTTTTAGGATTCCCATATGCCCATCCCATGCATGCTTGAAATCCCCACTGTGCTAGCTCCTGCCACCTTCTGGGGTAGGCTATTCCATGTGTCCACCACACTCTACATGAAGAAAAACTTCCTCAAATTCCCTTTATCCCGCCCCTACAAAGTCATATCATGCCCCTTGTCCTTATACATCTCCTATAGCATAAGATTTCACCCACTTGCAATTTGTTTACACCTTTAAGATACTTGAAGGTTTCTATCATATCTCCCTGCTCCCATCTCTCTTCCAGTGTATACATATTTAGATCTTTTAATCTCTCTTTGTATGCTTACTGGTGCAAGCCCTGCACCATCTTAGTAGCTCTTCTCTGAACTGCCTCCACCCTGTCTATGTCCTTACAAAGAAGTGTCCTCCAGAACTGCACACCATACTCCAGATGAGGTCTCACCAGTGTTTTGTACAGTGGCATCACCATCTCCCTGCTTCTGCTAGTGATACCCTTTTATGTGCACCCCAACATGTCACTGGTCCTCCCCACAGCCTTTGTACACTGCTTAGCCACCTTTAGGTCATCTGAGATGATTATCCCTAAATCTCTTTTTTCCCTGGTGACCGTCAGCAACTCTCCACCCACCCATTCTGCAACTCTCTGCAGGGTTCCTGCGCCCCAGGTGCATGACTTTGCACTTCTTTGCGTTAAATTTTAGTTGCCACACTTCAGACCATTTTTCCCTGCAGAAAGAAAACTTCATAGTCCTTAACAGGACAGAACATTATTTCTGATATGCAGCTGTTTGTAATGTTCCTCTTATCAAAAGTGATAGTCACAACCCAAAATGACCCATATGTAACTATACCAGGACAAGCATTATTGTGAAAGACATGAAAGACTCTGCTTTGATTTGTTTTCATTAAATAGGCAACATTTGTTACAGCTCCCTTCATGGAAACCAGAATCTGGAGTTCTGCCTTTATCACTGCATGGAGTCAAAAAGAGCAGTTGCACACCATTAACAGCAAATCTTCGAGAGAATACCCTCAATTTGCCACACCTTTGGAACTGTAAGCCATCAATGTCTGGGCCTTCCAGAATATTTTGCCTAGCTGGGGGCCACCCACAATGATGTACAACTTAGGCATCTATAAAATGTGGGTGGCTTCCTCACTTCTCAGTTCCCCGCCTGAGATAAGCTCAGAGGGCCACTTACCGAGAGGAAGCAGGACACCACACCAGGGCCAGGCATATGAAGAGAGACTGGGACTGGAGACAGAACACATATAAAGTACAAGTAACCATACCCTTCTCAAAGGCAGCAGGACAGCCAGCAAGTTGATACCTCATAAAAAAGAGAAGGAGGGCAGGTGTACTGTGGCCCTGTGGAGGAGAGTCTCTCGAAGAGCTACTGTTACTGGTAAAGAACTGCTCTATCTTCATTTAGGATATCATCTCTATAGGACCACGCCTTTGGAACAATTTTCAAGCAGTACCAAGTCCACAGAGAGGCTGGCAATGACTGATATGCCATCAGGACAAAAGGCCTTTCAGGACAGCAAGACCAAAGCCAGCACATCTGTATGAGATAATGTCCATTTTGTAATGTTTAGTAAAAGTGTAGACAGTGTTCCATGTGGCAGTATCACAAATGCCAGCAACAGACACACCCTGGAAATAGGCAAAAAAGATAGCCATAACTTGTGTAGCGTGACCACGCACAACCCCAGAAAGTGTCTTACTGTACTTTGCATAACAGAATGTAATACAGGTAGCCAGCCACTTGGACAGGCACTCCTTAGTCACTAGCACACCTTCTCTTCCAGCGTTGAATGAGACAAACAGCTGAGAGGACCTCCTGCAGTCCTTTGTGCATTCCAGATAGAAACACAAGGCTCTGTGTACATCAAGGGTAAAGAGCAACTCCTCACCTTTGTTAGTATGCTCAGGATAATATATTGGTAGGTTAATGATCATGTTTAATGCGAAGTCAGAAACCACCTTAGGTAATAACAAGGATTTGTGTGTACTGCCACCCTACCTGTGTTGAAAATTAGGTAGGGGTGTACACACATTAGAACCTGAAGCTTGGCGTCCTTCTGGTGGAAGTAATAGTGACTAGATAGAGTGCCTTCCAAGAAAGGAAGCATAATTCATAAGTTGTAGTGAGCACAAAAGGAACCAAATTCAACTTCTCAAGTTTAAAATGAAGGTCCCATGGCAGAAGTGGTTTATGAATCGGGGGATGAATGTACAAAATACCATTCAAAAAGGTATGGGACACTTCCAGTTGTGCCACTGTGCACCCAGCACTAAGAGCAAGGAAAATCAATATGGCAGCCACCTACTGTAAATAGAAGAATACTGCTGACCAGATTCTGACCGAGATAGGAGGTAGACAAGTATAGTATTACTAGAACATGTAAAGGGATCCTCAGAGCAGGAAGCACACCATATAGTGAAACGTTTCCATTTCAGTGAATGTTGTTGTTTAACCAGGACTAGCACACTGAGCTGAAAGCTTTTTTACATGTGCAACCTGGGAGCACAGGGAAGTTAAGTGACTTGCTCAGGGTCACACAGTCTGCATGTGGAAGCTGTGGGATTCAAACCCAGGTCTGGTCTACTGGATGTCACCAGATTTGCAGCTCAGAGCCTTAAACCACTGCATTATACTGCCTCCCTAATATGTACAGTATGTCTAGTGCAATGGCTTCCTAGCTGCAAGCAAGATATTAGCCTCTTGGGCAGAAACCCCAAACCACACAATGGCTACATCCTCAGGAGCCAAGCATGCAGGTGGAGGGGCCTGTGGTCCAGGTTGATCAGACCCCCTTTCCTGAAACAGTAGGCCCTGACACAGGGGTGCTTGAATTGGTGGTTACACTGCCAGATACTGCAGAAGTGGAAACCATATTTGGCAAGGCCATGGGGTGCGATTAGTATCAGGGTGGTCCCCTCCTCCCGAAACCTTAGAAGGACTTTCTGAATGAGAGGGATTGGAGAGAATGCATAAAGGAACCTACCCCTTCAGTAGAGGGACAACATGTCTCACCACAAAACTCAAGGCCCTGAGGTAAGCAAGCATAATTGTTTCAATTTTGCATTATTTGGGGACGTAAAAAGGTCCAAATTTGGATGATCCTATCTTGCAAAGATGCAATTTACCTGGAGGTCAGCAGTTCCCACTCATGTATCTGAGACTTGAACTGACTTAGCCAGTCTGTTAAGATGTTTAGGACATCTGGGGAAAAATAGCTGACAATTGTAGGCCATGAGGGAGTGCCCATTGCCATACTCTCATCACTTCCTTGCACAGAGGGTACTAGTGAGTGCCCGCTGCTTGCTTATATAGTGCATCACACTGATGGTGTCTGTTCTTAACAAAAGGGGACCTGGAGCTAGAAACATAGAAACATGGAAGTTGATGGCAGATAAAGACCGCAAGGCCCATACAGTCTGTCCATTTTTTCTACCTTGTGAATGTGCCATAGGTCAGTACTCTGTCAATGGCCTATCTAGTCATACTCATCTGTATTGCTCCTTTATGCCTATCCCATGCCTGCTTAAAGCCCTGCACTGTATTCATATCCACCACTTCCTGAGTTAGGCCATTCCATGCATCCACCACTCTTTCTGTGAAAAAGAACTTCCTCACGTTATACCTTAATCGGCCTCCCTCTAATCTCATGCTGTGTCCTCTTGTCCTGCTGTTTTTCTTATATTGAAACATGCTGGACTCTTTCACTTTGTTAATGCCTTTAAGATGTTTGAATGTTTCGATCATATCACCTCTCTCCCTCCTTGCTCTTGGGTATACATATTGAGCTCCATTAATCTGTCCTTATATGTTTTCTGATGCAGACCCTGCCAGGGCCGGCCTTAGGGTATATGGTGCCCCTAGGCGAACTTGCCAGTGGCACCCCCTTGTGCACCAGTAAGTCAAATAACACAGATTATCTGAATTTAACAAATACAGCTGCACACCAAACAGAAAAGACACACAAGTGTACCATAACTTTTGTTGTAAATCTGAATTTAAACTGATCCAAGAAGATTATGCATAGTAATGCATCTAGCAACCTGCAGACAAATCTTTTGGCACAATGCAGATTTTACAGGTATAAGACCTTGCATGAGTCATGTCATATTTTTAGGAGCACTGTCTCTGAGGCCAGAATGAGAGAGTGACAGACCCCACCCCCCAACCCCTTGGCCCTTACCTTACCCTCTCCTGAGTCCCTGTGTCTGACTGTGGCTGAGGGTGGTTGGCCTGGGATGCAGCAGCATGTGTGGAAGTGGCATGATGGGATGGGAGTCGGACCCAGACCAGTGTTGAGAGCCTGAGAGTGACTCAGACCACCACAATGAATTTTAATTATATTCTCTCCCCCTGCCCTGGAATGTGGCCATGACATGAGCCCGAGCCCACAGTCCAGTGAGACTGAGACCACCACCTGACCCCCCGTCTACAACAACACAGGAGTCTCTGACTGCAGCCAGGATGACAGTGTGTACAGGCTTTGTGAATTGTGTAAGGGACAAAAAATGAGTCTGAAGGTAGTGCATGCATTACTCACCGTGGTGACCATCATTTCCAGATGGCACCCTCCTGTAGTCAATGGTTTGCTACTCATCAACCCCAACACTATCAAATCTGCCTGGGGGAGTAGGGCAGAGCCCCCGTGGAGGCATCCATCCGGTCAGTGCCAGTCCGGACAGGCTGTACGAGACCGGCAGCAAGAATCAAGCTATTGACAATTACCAGGTGAGCTCCCCCAATTTGGTAGGAGGCAAAGTCATGTTTTGTTTAAGTCAAAGAGCCTATGGTTGTCCTTATTCATGAATTATGAGTGAGACAAAGTTGTCTAAGGGCGAGTCTCACTCTTAGTGAGGTTTGACAGCACTACCTGTGTCGTGATATAGTCATATAGAACCTGAAGATTGTAAAAGACAAGTGTGATGATAATTAGTTGCTACTTTTTTCACAGTATTAGCCACACTTCTTAGCCAGTAAATCACAAACTGTGAGAAAGAATAATTGTTCAAAGAGAGCTTATATATGCTCTATAGCAGGCTAATAATTCATATTCAAAATATAGAATGAGTTTGACACTGTATTTCTTTAATTTAATTGTAGCCCTTGTTTGGGGAAAATGACCTTAGACCATATCATCATCAGCACAACAATTATGATAAGTCAAATAGCAGCCCTATCGTGGTACCTACCTTTCCACTGTGTAATCATGCCAGCAGTGGGCAGCCCCACAGCAGGGTCTATCTGCACTCTGTGCCCCCTCTTCCATCACTACTCAAGCTGTCAAGTAACCCTAAGCATCTCTCATGTCTTTCAGCTCTACACCTGCCTGGATGATGAGGACTGTGCCCCGGATGAGTTTTGTTATGGATCTCGAGCTACTGCCCAGGCCTGTCTTGCCTGCAGGAAGCGAAGAAAATGTCATCTCTGCAGCACAGCACAAGCACTGCACAACAGGTGGGTTTCTGGTGGCATCATGGCATGAGTGGCTGGCCTGGCATGATCTACCATGGAGGGGTGATGTGACGGCAATGCTGGGGTCATCAACAGATGGGACTGTCTGGCGTGCGGTGGGTGGGGCGCTTGCACGCACACTACTGCCCGCCCGATCCATGGTCTCACTTAATTGGCTGCTGTGGTTGGTCCTTAATGCCATGCTGGGCTTGCTGGTGGCTGGATTGGATCATGCTGCACAGCGGGAGGGGAAAGGAACACAATTTGATATTTGACACATGCATCTGACACCCCCCAATGAAAACACATCAGATTTTGCAATTTTTTAAATTAACGTTGTCTGTGCTCAGAAAAAAAAGGAAAATAAAAAAATATATATTTAAATGTTCGGTCTCATTGACGCCCCCTGCTATCTGGCGCCCTAGGCGACCACCTAGTTTGCCTATCCTTAAGGCCGGCCCTGGTCTCTGCACCATTTTAGTTGCCCTTGTCTGGACTGCCTCCATTTTGTTAATGTTTTTGTACAGGTGCAGCCTCCAGTACTGCATGCAGTACTCCAGATGGGGCCTAACCAGTGTCTTGTAAAGAGGGATTATTACTTTCCATTTATGACTTGTGATACCCCTACTAATACACCCCAACATCCCTCTAGCCTTACCTACTGCTTTAGTAGTCTGCTTGGATGATTTCAGGTCATCTGGGATGATGATGCCCAAGTCTCTTTCTTCCCTTGTGATTGCTAGCAACTCACTTCCCAACCTGTAGGTGGCTTCAGGTTTTCTCTACCCTATGTGCATGATCTTGCACATCTTTGCGTTAAACCCCAGTTGCCACACTTCAGACCATTTTGCCTCAGATAGATGCTGTTTGAAAGCCTGGAGCCCAAGAAAAAAATCCCATTTCCAGAACATTGAGGTGGAGATCTGAGTCTTGGATGGTTCACAGCCGCTAGATCTGGTCAAGACCCAGGTGGTCACCCTAACCTTTCCTGGAGGTATCCAGTGTGAGAATGTGGTCCAGAGTTGGGGAAAAGAAGGGGATACCCTGCAGAAGGAGCAGGGGTTCCATCCACCACAGTAGAGACTTTCTGAGAGGGTAAGTGACAAGACCAAGTGTTCCAACTCACCCATAAGTTAGTCCCACTGCACCTGAAGAATCTATTCTGATATGTTCAAAGCAGGTGTGCTAATGGTGTGGTTACAGTGGCAGCTGCCATAAGGCCCAGAAGGTGAAACGTAGTCCTGGCAGACACATAATGACTGCTGTGCACAAGACAGGCCCGAGCAACTAGGGCTTCTGCTCTGTCCTGGGGCATGAATGAACGGCCCACTGCTGTGCCCAGTACCACCCCAATATATTGGAGGCATTGGTACTGGGTGAGAATAAACTTTGGTACAGTGACCATGATACTCAGGTCCTTGGACAACTGCTGTGTTTGAGCTCTTGTTTCCCTACCACCCAGTACACCCTCTCCACTCCACTGATGTTCACCTGCTTGTCGTCCCTCAATCTAGACTGAAGTTATTGGGTGATAGAACATTCAGAGTGGCTGCTACAACTCTATGAAACTCGCTCCCTTTTTACATTTGTACGGCCAGCACAGAGGAGGCCTTTAAAGCCTCTTTGAAGATCTTTTTAGTTAATTAGGCATTTCCTGATTAACTGTTATTTATGCGTTTGGATAATCCTATTTCAATTAATATTTTCATTTTAATTAATTTTATGTCTTGATCTATGTTTAACTCTGTACAGTGCTCAGGGTCTGTTTGGATTGGGTGCTTTATAAATAAATTTTGCCTTGTCTTGCTTTAAGATACTGGGTACTGGACCATTTTCCTGGACATGCCCTGCAGGAGTAAGTCATCCAAATTGCGGAAGACATAAAGGCCTTCCCTCTGAAGGGCTACTGCCATAGCCATGAAGCATTTGGTAAATACCTGTGGTGTTCGGGATATTCCAAAGGGCAGGACTCAGAATCTGTAATGGCAGTCCTCCAGAGTAAATCTAAGGTATTGCCTTCGACATGTTCTGATTTTGATAAGAAAGTAAGCATCATTCATATCCAGAGCACAAAGCCAGTCTCCTTTCTGTAGAATGTGAATGACAGCCTGAAGAAGCATAATTCAAAAACTGTTGTATTCAATGATTTTTGTTTCAGGGCTCTGAGGTCCAACACAGAATACAAGTCTCTTGTGGGTTTTGGGACCAGAAAGTACTTTGAGTAAACCCCCCTTTTCCTTGCTCTGTGAGGAACGGGCTCTATGTTTTTTTCCTGAAGCAGAAACTAAACTTCTTCTTCGATAAGGACGGGTGTCCTAGAGGGTAATGAGACTGGGGTGGAGGATGCACTGGAAGTTCTGAGATCAGTTCCAGGGTGTGCCCTTTTCCCATTATTTCCATTACCCATTCATCTGTGGTGCTCTACTTCCATTTTTGCACGTGACTGGAGATCCTACCCCCCTTCCCACACTTTTACCTTTGGTGGCAACCATTTAGGGGAGGAACTCAGGAGGCAAAAGGTGCCTGGGGCAGCAGGCAATGTGGACAGGAATCTTTGGATGCCTTGGAGTGGCCATCCTTGCAGCACCTCTGCCATGGTTGGGCTGATGTTAGCAATGACTTTTTCAGCTGGCAGGCTTCTAAAAAGCACAGCGGCCACAACCCCTGTATGCATTTTGGGGGCCAAGGACTTCACAGAGCTTAAAGTAATTTTTGGTGACTGTATGTCTTTCAATGCATTATGCGCATCTTGGCTGAACAGCTCAGAGCCCCTAAGCAGGGTATTGAGCATGGCCTGTTGCACATCTGAAACACACCCAGCCACTCTGAGTTTGAAGCATCATATGCATCATACAGGAGGCAGTATAGCGCAGTGGTCTAAGGCTCTGAGCTGCAAATTTGGTGACATCCAGCAGACCAGACCTGGGTTTGAATCCCACTGCTTCCACTTGCATACTGTGTGACCCTGAGCAAGTCACTTAACCTCCTTGTGCTCCCAGGTCGCTCCTGTAAAAAAGCTTTCAGCTTAGTGTGCTATACCTGGTTAAACAACTAAATAAAAAAAAAAAAATATGCTGACTGTAGTAAATGTTTACCAGTATCCAAGCCAGTACAGGCAGCTATCAACAGTTCTGCTTTTGTAGGGTATTTTGTGCCAAAACGTAAATAAGAAAACCATTCCTCAATGTCTTTTTTTACCTGAAAAAAGAAAACAATCCTGCGTCATCCTCGCCAACCCCCTCCCTCATCCCCACTCTCCAACAGAGCACCCAACATCCTACCCCGTCCTTATCTCCGTAGGTCATTCGCTGTCATCTTCTATGGACTGGGACATATCTGCAGTCTTCAAAGCTGAACTGCGAACTGAGGAATCAAGATAAATGTTGAATAATGGCTGTCAATTTTTTTTAACTTATGTTAATATCTTAGCCATTTTTATGAATTTTTGCACCAAATTGTCAACATGGGCTTCTTGGGACCCCACCTCATGAACACTGTCACTGTTGTTCCATTAATCGGGGCCTGGAGGTGATTTCATGGTCACTGCACAAAATAAACTTTTAGGACCAATTAATGAAATGACCGTGCCAGTATTCATGAGGTGGGGTCTCAAAAAGCCCATGTTAAAAATTTGGTGAATAAATTCTTAGAAATGGGTGAGTTATGCATGCTCATTGAAATTTCTCGAGGCACGTGTGTAACCTTGGTAATTTTTAATATTTTCACTCCAAATTTTTAACACTGCCATTTTTTCACACCACATCGTGAACAGTACAGCTGTTATTCATCACGTCCTGCCCCCAAAGTGTATTTGCACCTGTTGCACACAATGGCATGGTTGCTGTGTAAAATCACCTTTTGGGACCAATGAATGAAAAGACAGTGGCAGTATTCATGAGGTGGGGTCCCAAAAAGCCATGTTGAAAATTTGGTGAAAAAACTCCTAAAAATGGCCCAGTTATACGAGGTTGTTGAAAAAGTCCCACCCATGTGTATAACTTTGGTCATTTTCAATATTTTCACTCCCCATTTTCAGTATAGCCATTTTATCACACCACCTCTGGAATAGTACTGCTGTCATTTTTCACATCCTGCCCAAAATATGTTTTCGCACCTGTGGTGCGGAATTGCATTTTCCCACCGATTTGAATATTTTCACCTACTGGGTTCATGAGGTGGAATGATAAGAACACTATGTTCAAAATTTGGGGTCAGAATAAAAACAATGACAGAGTTATGCCCATTCATTGCAATTTTGGTATGCAGACTCATAATCTTTTATTTTTGCCATCCAGAGGGAAGAGAGACAGAAAGAGATGGTAGGGGTCCCATGAGAAATTTAACAGTCCCAGAAATCCCAAATAAAAGATTCTGTTTTTCTGGCCTCAGTGTGGCTGTGTGCATGGGGCAAGGGCAGGTTGGCAAAATACATTTTTGGCTTGTGCCATCCAGAGGACAGAGAGCGAGAGAGAGAGAGAGAGAGATGGTAGGGTGAGGGTGGGGCATGAGGAATTTAATGGTCCTGGAAATCCCAAGTAAAAGCTTCTTTTTTTTTCCCTGGTTTCAGTGTTGCTGTGTGTAGAGGCCAAGGGCAGGCTGGCAAAATAAATATTTGACTTGTGTCATCCAGAGGGCAGAGAGAGAGAGAGAGAGATAGTAAGATTGCAGGAAAGGGGTGTGGGGGGCCCACAGGAAATTTAACAGTTCCAGAAATCCCAAATAACTGTTTCTTTTTTTTCCTGGCTTCAGTGTGGCTGTGGGTACAGGGCATGGGAAGGCTGGCAAAATAAATCTTTGACTTGTGCCATCCAGAGGAGAGAGACAGAGAGAGATTTCAGAGGTGCCCATGAGAGATTTAATAGTTCCAGAAATCTCAAATAAAAGTTTCTTTTTTTTCCTGGTTTCAGGGTTGTGGGTACAGGGCAAGGGCAGGCTGGCAAAATACATCTTTGACTTGTGCCATCTGGGGAGAGAGAGAGAGAGACAATGGGGGCATGAGAAATTTAACAGTCCCAGAAATCCCAAATAAAAGTTTATTTTTTTATCCTGGCTTCAGTGTGTCAGTGTGGCTACGGGTAGAGGGCAAGGGCAGGCTGGCAAAATAAGTCTTTAACTTGTGCCAACTAGAGGAGAGGGAGAGGGACAGAGATTGTGGTGAGGGGGGGGCATGAGAATTTCCACAGTCCCAGAAATACCAAATACAAGTTTCTTTTTTTCCAGGCTTCAGTGTAGTTGTGTATGCAGGGCAAGGCCAGGCTAGCAAAATAAATGTTTGACTTGTGCCATTAAGAGGAGAGCGAGAGAGCGAGAGAGACAGAGAGACTATTGGGGGGCAATGAGAAATTTAACAGTCCCAGGCATCCCAAATAAAAGTTTATCTTTTCATGGCTTCAATGTGACTCTGGGCACAGGGCAAGGGCAGGCTAGTAAAATAAATCTTTGAATTTTGCCATCCACAGGACAGAAAGAGACACAGATTGTGTGTGTGTGGGGGGGGGGAGGGGGGTGGTGACATGAGAAATTTAACAGTACCAGAAATCCCAAATAAAAGTTTCTTTGCTTTGCTTGCTTCGATGTGGCTGTGAATACAGGGCAAAGGCAGGCAGGCAAAATAAATCTTTGACATGTGTCATCCAATCATGATCACTTGTTAACCCACAAGGTATGCAACAATTGCATACCATGCTACTTTCTCTGTCTCTCCCAGCACAGTCATGTCACGGATCCGAGGAGGATATGCCACTATTACAAGCCAGCAATGAGGAGGCTAGTAGTCAGTAATTGCTTTCTTATTTAGTAGTTTTACACTAATGTTTATACAAATAATCCATTGAATTATTTCCTTCAGCCCTCTGTCTCAAATGTGACTGACTTTGGCCACAGTTATGCATTTTGTTCACAGTTTTTCATGTATTTGTCAATAAATCAGAACTAATCAGCACTAATCAGAACAAATCAGAACTTCATCAAGTTCTGGTTCTTATTTAATGAGGGTCAGAACTTCACTGAGTTCTCCCAGCCCTAATAAGGATACAAATAAATTATCTGAAAAAGTAAGGAAATTCATTGCAAAAAACTTGGTTAATGCACCATTAGGGTTGAAATGTTAAAAATAGGGAAATACCACCTTAGGGTTCCCAAGCCTCAGACCCCACTCCCACTGTGGATGCAGGAACAGGCATGAGGGGAACTTAACATTCCCAACTCCTTCACTCCCTCCTTGGTTTCCAACCTAAATACTCCACTCCCACTCTGCATGCAGGAACAGGTGTGATGGGTGTGCCTTGGCATTTGGAACCCTAATTATTCTGTACCCATCTTAGCTTACTTACTCTTGGAATTGGGTGAGCAGGCAAGATCATTTGTCTAAAAGAAGTGGGGTTGTGCACTCTACCTAAGGACAGCCTTCAGGGCATAGTCCTAAATCTACCTAGCCTAGGGTCCTCCTCTCAGGCCCTCACCATTAAGGTCCTTCTTGGGGCCCATAATACAACATTAATGCTGCTATCTATCTACATTCCCCCTAAGAACTCAGCCCAAGGTCTCCAAGCCATCATTGACTACTTAAGTAGCCTAGCTCTGAGCTGTGAAGTCATTCTTCTCAGTGACTTCAATATAAACTGGCAGGCCCCTGAAGCTAACCACTTCAAAGATGCATTGCAGGCTGTTCACTTTTCACAGCTCATAGAAGCCCCAACTAGGACTAATTACAGAACAGGCATTAGCACCCTACTTGACTGGGCACACACTAACTGCCCTGAGCACACTTCGAATGCCTTGGTCCTTCCGGATGACATTAGTGACCACTCCCCCACTATATTCACCTGGACAAATAAATACACCACCCCCCCACTAGAACCATCACCAACAGGGTCCTCATGTCTGGTCACTCTGACCACCTGAGAACTGGTCTCCACAATACTAACTGGTCAGCAGTGTTTGGTGCTCCAGACACTGACAGTGCACTTGACCAATTCATCTTATTCAATATGATCTGTGACACCCATACTCCCCTCAAAAAGCATAAAAAAAAGGACATTTCAACCCCTGGATGAGCCCTGTCATCCCTGAACTTCTGAAAAATAGACAACCTCTGGCATGTAGCCAGAGCCACAGGGAAGCAGTCCAACATCCTGAATTATAAACAAGCCAGGAACAACTGTACCAATGCCATCCATATAGCCAAAAAATGATACTATAAGGAGGGCCTGTCCAAGAACTGGAATAAATGGTCACATATTTTGGGCAAACCTTAAAGAGGTCACCGGCAGTGAGCCCAAAACTGCTCCCGACATGATCTGCATTGATGGATCTCCTATCCTTGACCCAAAAACTATTGTCAGCACCTTCAACCTTGCTTTCACTGACCTCCATCACATCCTCCCTTAGGATTTCTTCCTCCCAAACAGCCCTATTGCAGGCCCTCAGACCCAAGGACATCCTCTTTTTCATTTCAAGTCTATTTCTTTAGATGATGCCAGGAAATACCTTCAGAAGGTGCTTGGTAAGGGGAGGTACAGTGGTGATACCCTAGACCTGAAACTTATCTCACTCTCACTGGAAGAGATCCTATCCCCTCTCACCCACATCCTCAACCTATCACTCTGGCTTGCTGTATTCCCACAAAAATGGAACGCTGCTGTAGTTACTCCTGTCCACAAGAGTGGGGACCATGACCTGGCAGAGAACTATAGACCCATCTCTATACTGCCGCCACTCTTGAAAGCCCTTGAGCATATTGTTACAGACCAACTTGGTGAATACCTGGACATGTACAATCTTCTTTGTCCTGAGCAGCATGGATTTATGGCTGGGCACAGCACCACCAGAGCCCTTCTGGAGTTCACAGACTTCATCCACAAATCCCTTGATCATGGACAGCTTGTTGGTGCAATCTTTATCAACCTAACAAAGGCATTTGATACAGTTAATCATGCCTTCCTAGCAGAACAACTTGCCAATACTGGCCTAGCACCTGAGGCAGTTTCATGGTTCTGCAGTTACCTGCACTGTCACACCCAGCAAGTCAAGATAGGAACTACCCTCTTAGACAGCAAACCTGTCTGCTCAGGCATTCCACAGGGGTCTATCCTGGGTACCCTCCTATTCAGTTTATTCCTGAATAGCCTCCCTCAAGCCAGTCAGTGCCACATCCTCCTCTACGCAGATGATGTGGTTGTTTTCATACATGGCTCGGATCCCAGGGCTCTGGAACAGAAACTCCGAAGTGATTTCACCTGTGTTGAGAAATGGTTCAAAGATTATAAGCTGATTTTGAACCACAAAAAAACAAAATCTGTGCTGTTCTCCAGCCCTTTAAACAAGCATGGTAATTACCCACTTTCCATATGTAATGTTGTGGGGGCCTCCCTTGAACTTGTTACTCATTTTAAGTACCTGGGTATCACCATTGACAATTTGCTCTCCTATACTCTCCATATTGACAACATGGCCAAAGCTATCAACAAGTGCCTAGGTGTGCTATATTAGCACAAGCATAGCCTGATGCCTGAAGCCCTCGATATAGCAGTTCACAGCTCTGTGGGTTCCCTTGTGGACTACGGCCTGCCTATATATGGCTGCACCACTGATACTGCCCTCCGGCTCATTAAAACTGCACTAAACAAAGCCTGCAAGCTAACCTTAGGTGTGGACGGACCAACTCACACCTGTGATCTGTATGCCAGAGCACATTGGCTCACACTCAATGGATGGTTAGAAAACCAAACTTGCCTACTGGCCAAAAAGATCTGCCTTGGCACACTTCCTCTAGGGGTGCGTCGACTCCTTATGCCATGCATTAACCCTTGGCAAACCCAAAACTCTGAGCACCAGTTCTTTGTAAGTCTGAGATGTCAAATCTCTCAAGGACAAAGGTCCTTTGCTCACTGTGCCCCACTATGGTTCAACTCATAAAAGGAAAATATTGTGCACCTGCCAACACTAGGTACCTTCAAAGTACACCTCAAGCGCCACATGATATCTGAATCCCAATGTGACTGTCACCACTAGCGCCGTCCTCCACCACCCTAATTACTAAGACCACTCTACCTTCCCACAATTTCTAACCCTCTCCATCCTGCATCTGCCTTCCCACTCCCCCTGCCTTTTTCTCATTCCTGACACTTTCCTCTCTTCCTACACTCCAGTTCACTCCCCCTCCCTACTGCCAGCCTAATATATCTCTACCTCTATGCTCCTGGCACTTGGGCCCCCCCCCGCACCTTGCACTTAGCTTCTTTCTGAACTCTTTCACTGCTGACAACTGGTATCACCATTGGGCATTGTAACCTCTATGCATACAGAAACCTCCTCATCATTTAAGACTTGTACTGTGTTTATTAATTGTACTTTGTTTTTTTTATATAATTCCCTTGTTCTCCCTGTAATCATACGATCCTCTGTACAATTTCCCCTACTTGTTTGTGTTGAAAATACTGACATGAACCTATATAAAGAGCTTTGAGCTCAAATGGTTTAATCTGAGATCTTCAAATAAATAAATACATTATATGTATATATTATATATATATATTTATACAATGGGGTGAGCAAATAACTAATTGAATAAAAAACATGTGTTCTTACTGCAGTGGAATAACCACTGTGATGACATCACCACCATGAAAATAAATGGATTTATTTTTACTGTGGTGATGTCACCTGCATGTATTTTCACTGTGGTGATGTTATCAAACCAAAAAAAGCAGAAAATACACTCCTATTGTATAAATTGGATACATGATGTGCACTTGTTTGATATGGAAAATATTTTCACTCCTGCACTGTGACTACTGGATAGTCATGAGTGGCTTTGCCACCTATGAATATTCAGAGGTCACTCTAAAGGAGTGGAAATATTTTCCATATCATACTTGTACCCATCATGTATCATATATACCGTGTGTGTATACATATATATATATATATATATATATATACACACACACACACACACACATGTGTATATATATATATATATATATATACATATACATGCACACACTGATACTGTATCTCCTTCTTTGGTTCTTTTTATTTGGTCAGAGTCATGTAGAATCTTAACATATTTGATCTGAGATGCCTCAGATTGTTTTTCTTTTTTATTGTCCCACAACTTACACTCAGAAGTAGCTTTTTCTGCTTTTTAGTTCTTCATTTTGTTTGTTTCAGCAAATTCCTTTCCTGCAATTTTACTTGTAATTACTTTAATTGAATTTAGTCTGTCATTTTTTTCCATAGGTAAGTTTCAGTGGGGCTGTTTTTTTTACATTAAGTTGGTTAACCCCCTTTTTTAAAATGTAATTGTCATTATCATTCTGTGTATGATTGAGTAATAGGGTGAGGTTTTGAAAATCATTATACCATATGTCTGTACTTCTGTTTTTGTTTGCTGTAGTTCAGTTAATATAGGTTCTAATTTAGATTATGTTTGGTAATTGCATCAGCATATTGGAACACATGTGAAATATCAGGTGGACACTGAGTCAGCAAATCTAAATAAATCTTCTGTATGTAAGGAGAAGTACAATTATTGAAGTCAGTCAGAAAAGATCTGGTAATGAGAGTACTAGGTTGTACATCAATCCTGTTCCTAGGAGTATTCTGTATAGATAGCTTAGTGTTGTACATTTAATCCTCCAGACAATTAAATTTCTTAGTAGCCTCACAGTTGGTGCCATGGGGGGCAGCTGCCCCATTTTATCCCATATTGACAAGTTTTCCCCATTGTTTGCTGCTTTCTCACTGCGTATACTTGCCTTTATACCATTCATAGATGTTTCTAGAGCATATATTGTTGTATGTAACCGGATGCTTGTGTAAAAGGGCAGCAATGCTCATAAGCCTTTCCAGTATAACCAATAAAATGAAATTAAATATTTCTGTAACATGAGCGGATGCTCCAAATTAGTTGGTAATGACCTATTTTCTATAATTGGGGAAGATAAGCCTTCTGGAAATAGGAACACTTTCATTCTTACTATACTACGATCTCCTATAACATCCATCTTAGTACCCTGTGTATTAAAACAGCTAGTAATCTTTTTCATATTAGACTTAGACTAACTGGTCTTAACGTTCTTGCTGTGTAAATACTTAGCAGACTTTTTCGCTGGTAGAAGATTCTTTAACCGAGCCATTATCTAATACTGCCAAAACACACCCAGGTACAACAGAGCAATAATCAACAGCAAGGACCAAGATTGCTAAATTAATAGCTAAATAAGATGAAACACAAACAGCCTCTGATTAGTTTGAGGAGAAGTTTAGTTTACCTTGCTGGTTCAGTCTTAGTTCACTTTATTAGTTTCTGCTTTCAGATAATAGTACTATTCCCCAAATTCAAAGTTCTGATGACTTATCCCATGGGTTTGATTCTAGAAAGACTTTGCTCTTTGAGTTCCAATATGTAGGAGTCTCTTCACTGTGTAGTTCACTAGGGCTAGCTGATGTACTAGTTCCCTTAAGGTCCTTCAAATTAAATACTTGTGATCCTGCAATTTGTATTGTGTTAATGTTGAAAATAATAAAAATGTATTATCTAAAAAAAAATAAAAGATACTCTAATATGTATAGATATAATACAACAAAATCCATAATAGGAACAAACCTTTTTAAAAAATGTGTGAACAATCCCTTTACAAAGTAAAATAACTATTAGAGAATGCGATTACTTAAGATACAATGTAAGTAACCAAAGACAGAACATAAATACCATAATCTATCAAATTAAAATCTCAAATGGGCTCAAGGTGCACTATTTTGCAAAAAGTAAAGCAGGCCGTAGTTTTGGAATGTCTGTCTTCCATCACAGATATCTGTTGAACCAAATGTAATTGAAAATCAATGTAGAATCTGTTGTTAAAAAGTCGCTTAAGCACAAAAAACTATAGCCAGAAAAAATGAGAAGTTCAAAATAAGCCAGAACATAGGGAGCTGTTAGTTGCATGAGAGGTCCTCCAAAAATGGTGTTTCTTCTACCAGACACTAGCACATGCATTATTGGGCTTATGAGTATGTGATCATATGATCCTGGGGGCATGACATTTAAAAATATAGAGTTAGAAAGAAAAATTAAGATGGGCTATTGCAATATTTAAGAAAGCAATTGATGATGTAGCCTTATTTGAGCCTGCACAAAAGTTGTCATTAAAATAAAGCATAAACCAATATTCATACAGACAATCCAGCTAAAGTAGCAGACTGGCAATTGTACAAATGCAGTAGATTAAAATGATAAATTAAAATGAAACAGCTAGAACTATGATCAATAAAACTGTACAGGTAATTGACTCAGGAAAGAGAGAGAGAATATATAGGTTTTAAACAGCTAGTAGCTGATCTACTGACCAAGTTAGCCAGTCTCAACCTCAATCCTGGGAGTAGTAAATGAAGTCAAATAGCAGTAACAGCCACAAACTGTTGCCTGTCTACTGTCAGCTGTTGGCTGCAAATTATGGCTGTCTGCACTTAAAATTTGCTTATGTCTGCACTGTTGTCAATTACTCATCAAAAGAATAACTTCTTCAGTTTCTTTGTGCAGAGAATCTATCACTGGTATTGTAGGGTCTTCCTCCTTTGTTAAGCACTGCAGAGGGCTCACTGCTGACCTGACTTCTGTGTGAGCACTGGGCTCCCCCACCACAGGACTCCTAGCAACTTCAGTAGGCAGCAGAATGAGGGAAAACAGCACCAACTACAAGCAGCACAAGTTAGACTGGAAAGGATTTTAGTAAAATATATATAGTAAGCTAAGACAGCGCTGACATACTGTACCTGCTTTAAAATGCTCAAAAACCTTCCAAAACCCCTGCTACTACAGCTCAAGCAGCATAGCGTGCAGCTACAATCTGTCCTAGCAGTCACATTGGCATGAGAAGCAGGAAATGACCTCACTCAAGAGTCATCAGTTTGGAAAGAAGAGCTAGAAGATGAGGGAGACAGAGGAAACAACAAAGGAACAGAGGCAACAATGGATTCAGACAGCAACAGGGGAGAGGATGGGGTCACTTGAATTCCTACAACAGGAAGCAGCAAAACTGGTCACAGAACAGACAATATTACAAAAGAGGGAAGAGATTTTAGTGCTGGTAAACTTATGCAATCATGCTTTAACACCAGCTGAAAATTTAGTGCTTGCAAAAGGTCTGTCTTTTATTTGTATTACAGATATTAACCCCTTTGATTGTATGGTGGATTTATATATTGTAAATGCACAGGAAACTGAATTTGAAAAGCTTTTTTGCTAGGCAAGCAGGGGGTAATTGTAATACTTTACAGTGGCATAATGTTCAATTTAAGGTAAAATACATTTTTTGTCCATTAGTAGCCCCAGCACTTAAAGCCTTTGAGTAGGTATGTGAAAGGAATTACATAATTTGTTTCAATCAGAATGTCCTAATTACTATGTGAGTACCACTAGGGAAGAATGGCTTGTACTTAATGTTTTATGTGAGAATTCCCAAATTCAAATACAAAGGCTGATAAGGGGGTGGGCTGGCATTATGGTTACCATTAAATATGAACAGGAGATATGGCACCAGGTAAATGATGTGACTGTGTATAAATTACTTGTGAAAGATCTATCACCAGATTTTCAAAATGATATTGATCACTTTATTGCTGTATCTTGTGAAAGGGGTCTCATTAGTGTTGAATTCAAAAAATATCTTACAGTGACTCACCCAGTGCTTGCAAAGATATATACAGTATGTTACCTAAAATTCATAAAAGTCTTTTGGATCCACCTGGCCATCCTATCATGGCAAATATTGGGAGTTTGACTAAACCCTTGTCTAAATTCGTAGGCTCCTTTTTGAAACCACTGGTGGTGCAATTTCCTTCATATGTGAGGTATTCTACAGATACACTACAGACTCTACATGGGAAAACTTTTTTCTCCAGATTCCTATCTAGTAACCCTCGATGTGGAATCACTTTACATGAATATTCCACATGAGGGTGGCTTGGAAACGATACAGTATTATCTGAAGTAAGTGGATGAATATGATAGTGAGTTTGTAAGATTTCTAGTTAGGGAAAGGGAAAGGGAACATTGTTTAACCAGAAGTAGCACACTAAGCCGAAGCTTGCTTCCAGAAGTGACCTGGAAGCACAAGGAAGTTAAGTGACTTGCTCAAGATCACATAGTATGTATCTAGGCAGCTGTGGGATTCAAACCCAGGACCCAGTTAAGTGCTGTGAATATGTGCTAAAATTTAATCATTTTATTTTTATGTGGAAACATTTCCTGCAGCTCAGGGGGACTGCTCTGGGGACATTATTAGCCCCCAGCTATGCTAATTTGTTTATGGGGCTATGGGAATTGATTACTATACATGACCATGATTTAAATCCCTTCTAAAAATATATAATAAATCACAGATACATTGACAATTCATTAATAGTGTGGAAAGGGACAGAAACACAGCTCACAAAATTTGTGGATTATCTGCGTAACTCTAATCCCCACTTAGTTTTTCCATCTCACACACAGTAAGGTGAAGATTGACTATCTGGATTTAGAGATCAAAAAGGGGTCAGGTGGGGAAATTGAGACAGACCTACATAGGAAAAGCACTGATGTGAATTCTATTCTAAAGGCATCCAGCTGTCACCCTCTTCACATAGTGAAAAACATTCCACTGGGCCAAATTTTTGTGAATTTGAAGAAATTGTAGCTCTGATACTAAATTTGAAAAGAAAACTGATAAAATGGCCAGTAGATCTTCTGAGAAGGGTTAAAGTGAGGAATACATAGTATCAGCAAGGTTATGGGCACAATCACAGGATTAAATGATATTGTTGGCACCAAGAGAATGAGATCAGTCTGGTAGGGAAGCTGACAGACTTAAATTTATCACATACAATAAGAGGTCAAAAAAGAAGTTAGTGGTATCATTAATTGGAATAGTTTTTCACAGGCTCCACCAATGTTTGTATTTAAAAAAGCAAAAAATCAAGGGGACCTTCTTGTCAGTTCTTTACAGCCCCTACCTGGATCTAATACCTGGATGGGAGCCCCTGAAGTGGTGAGTGAGTCATGTGGAAAATGTAAATTCAGTTGCTCTATTAAAACATTTTAAATTTTTTTTAACTATAGATCAGGGCAAAAATTTGAAATTAAGCTTTTAATAACTTGTGATATGCCAGGTATTGTCTATAAGGCAGAGTGCATATGTGGGGCTCACTACATAGGCAAAATGTCCTGTGCCTTCAAATTACAAGTAGGGGAACATGTATGTGATACTGAAATTGAGAAAATAGACATTTTTGCAGCCCATATTAAATATACAAGGGGCGTGGCTCGACACGCATGGTCCTTTTATGGTATAGAAAAGTTATCTTTAGGGCTACGAGGTCATGATTTGGATGCAGTTTTGCTCAGGAAAGAAGCTTATTGGATGTTCACTCTGGATAGTTTGAAGGAACCAGGCTTAAATTAACGTTTTGAAATCTCTCTCTTTTTTAGGATATTAATGTCAAGGGATATAAGGATTATACATACTATTATTGTTATCTCCATTCTGTATTGTACTAGGGATTCAGCCTTATGGATGTATAGTTATTAATATTAACATTTGTTTTATTTTTTATCTTAACTTTATTGGATCCCAGCACTATGTGAAAACTATTTCTTTGACTATGGTTACCAGAGGAGTCTTATTTGTCCACTGAAAATAAAAGGAGGATGAACTAAGAGTGGAGAGATGTGATACTGACACAAAGAATGAACATTCATGAACTTTAAAACAAAGACATGTTCAAGTCCCACCACTGTTATGATGTCTTTAATATGTTAAGACTATTCTGTATATGAAAATCTCCTCAGATAGTTAACCTAGGCTTTTAAAATTGTGTGTGCTGTCTTTTTAAGTTTTGCTTTGTTATATACTATGTATGTGATTTGAGTGTCTTTAATTGTTGTAAAGTGTAACACCTGTGATAACATCACGTTGTATGAGCATATTTAAACAGCATGACTTGGTGATCTAGTTACCCTTGATAAAGAGCCAGTGAAGGACACAACACACTGTTGGATATTTATTAGAAGACTGTGGTACACTTGGCCATATGGCCAGCTTTATTTTATCTGGGATTTGTAAGTCAATAAACATTTTTTGTACTTGACATTTTTGCATGTGAGATATACAGTATATATATATATATATGGGATATGTGTGAGGCGCTTGTGGGATAACCAAGTTATCTGTACAGTAGCCTGTGACCTCAAGTAACCTCATGAGTGGCGAAGCCATGAATGAGGTTTACAAGAGGTCACAGGCTACCGTACAAATAACTTGGTTATCCCACAGGCGCCCCACGCATATTTAATTTATGCAACAGGATTTTTTGGGTTCAGTTTTCTTATATATTATTTTTTTCTTAAGTTTCTGTCCATCCTTTTTTTCTCTGTGCCTAGTTTCTGTGTTTGGTTTGCAGGGTTGCTGTGCTGTGAAAGAGGAAAACATGACTTTTTTTGTTAAGAGTGCTTTTATTTTAAATGTGGTTTTGATTTTTGGGGGGGTTAGTTAGGGTGTGCATTTTGTGAGTCTTTGGGACTGTGATAGCTTTGCTTGTAAAGAGCACTGTGAGAAGGTGAAAGTGAAACTGGGAGGCAGTACTGCTGAGCAGGCAGCACAGGTGGTGGTGGTTAGTGATGTAGTCACTGTGTGGCTTAATGGGGGATAATGTAATCACTATGTGGATAACCTGAAGTTATCCACATAGTGATTACATCACCACCCATTTATCCACACAGTGATTCAGATAAGTGAAGTTATGTGTCAGTTTTTATCCTGACACCTGTTGCATAAAATTATGTATTCACTGGTTTGGCTCAGTGAGTGCGAGCCCTTCCTTGATGCTCTTTGTGATTTGTTTTGGGCTTTACGCACTGCAGCATTCTGAGGAGACCCTTCTATTTTATTGAGCCTATATAAATACCACTGTTCCTTCCTCACATCTGTGTTACATACTCTGTTCTAGAATGAATACCACTACCCCTTCTCCCGTCTATAGATGCCCATTCTGTCTTATACACCCAGTGATGCCCACCATCACCACTGCCACCACCACTGCTGCTGCTACCCAATGCACTGATTGAAAAAAAACCTCTGGGTGGGACTTGCATGCTGCTACCATTGCTGCTGTCTCCTGTTAGGCTGCCTCTTCCAGTGTTTTCTCACTCTCTCATGCAACGCTAGTACTACTAGCATACATACTTATACCTTTGTGTGAGAGAGCTTGTGAGTAGCAGACTGAAAGAGAAATAAATTGAAAAACAATCCTTTTTTGTTTCCTTGTGGGATACGGGGGAGTGAGGAGGTGGTTGGCAGATGGGGAAGGGGTTTGGATGTTTACTTTAAACTGAAGCAAAAGTACTGTGAGGTGGACCCATTACACTGCTTCTAAAGTCTAAAACTACCCAGGACGTTGGATATTGTGGGATCCAGAGGTGTTCAAATTCTCATTGGATTACTCCATCCATCCCTATAAATTAGTTTATATACATTTGTGATGACTGCTTTACAAAGCAGAAGTTTAAACAGACCATCTGAAATGACATGTTTTAATAGACTCTAAAATGCTGAAGATACTGGAAAACATAAACAATGATCAGATTATTCTGCTGTGAAAATATGAATGTAAAGATTAGCCAATTAACATAAATGTAAGCAATAAGACATGATGGGGTGTGCATAGACAGTTCTAATGCATGGCTGGGGGGTACGTAGTGAGGCACGAAAACAGGTCGAAAAGCACCCAGTTTCTAGCTGTGCATTAGAACTGCTTAATGCACATTCCCCGGAGTTGCTTATTGTGCTTATAAAATGGGCCTGTGTATTCTAAATGGGGTTCTAGTTTTAGCTGTGTATTAGGCACATCTAAAGCACAGCTAACAACCAATCAGATTGCTTGAAATCCTTTGCCCATTTTATAAAAATAAATATCAAATGTTCCAAAAGCAGTGTCAGTGGTTCAGTAGGTTGCAGCATTATTTTGGGGGACAGAAGATCAGAAGGTCAAGGTTTCTAGTTCCACACGAGGAACTTGGGCTAATACCCAGCACTGACACTTTAGTGCAGCACTAGGTGGTTGCTGCACTGTTGAGTTGCAGTTTTATGGTTGAGTCATAAAACCAAGGTCCCCTCTGCCTATGTCTGGTGACTTTCCAGGTTGAAGTTAAAGAGATTATGACACAGTATAAGTAAGGGCATTTTTTTAAAACTAAAATTTCCAAACAAACATAAAGCAAATATATCTATTACATGCAAATCAAAAAATTGTATACTGTAAAAGACAACACACACACACAAAAAAAACACTTGATCCAAAGGCAAAAAAGGAAGAAAAAAGTTAGGGACATAGAACAAGACAGAAACATAAACAAAGGAAAAAAATGCCAAAAGAAAATAACCAAGACCAATCATAAAAAATATTTCACCTCAGAAAAGCACAATGATACATATTCCATTTACCATGTTTGCTCCATATCAGTTGCTTGGTTAGTTAGTTTTATTTATTTTATTTTATTTATTCAAGTCTCGGATTACAACCTTTGAGCTAGAAGCTCATTTGAAAAGGTTCCACAACAGTAAGAAAATTATACAAGTAGGATACATTCAGTGAATCAGGTTTACAGTAGTGTCAAACAATTAGAACAGTGAATGCTACAACAGTCAAAAACAGTTACAGAAAAGAGTTGAGGCATACACAGGAGAGCTGGGGAAGTCATGTAACTAGGTGTAGTGAGAAGTGGGGAATAGAGAATAGGGAGTGGAAGGAATTCAAGACTGGGAAGTCTGAAGAGACCATGATTCCCAGTGTCAATAGAGAGGGTGGGGGAGAGGAGATAATTGGGGGATAAGGTGGAGGGAGGTGGCAAGTTGGGGGATAAGGAGGAGGGAGAGGTGACAAGGGGGGTCTAGTAAGGTGGTGTGGTGGGGAGCAGGTGAGGCAGTTAAGAAAGCAGGGGGTCGGGAGTAGGACATAGGGGCAGAGTGCTTGGCGGTAATCCATAGGGTTAAGTGCTGTGGTAGTAGTCTCAGCAGTCAAGGCCATGGACCTTTCTTATTGGGAGCATAAACAAGTCATTATATTCTTCGCCCACTAGAGGGGTTTTCCCCCAACTGTGCCAAAGATGCACTACATCTCCTTACTCTCTACTACCCCTGGACACTCTTCCTTTACTGCTATGGGTACCTACACTCCATTACTAAGTCTGCTCTTCTTTACCCTCTTGGTACAGACCTCACACCAACTGGAGCGCCTTTCCTCCACACTAGGCACCTCATCCCCAGACTAACCCACAGTGACTCGGCCCTCCCCCACCCTCAACACACCCATGACCCCCCCAACACCCCCACCCTGCCAACAACCCCACTCCATCTGCCCTCCAAGGCCCAATCTGGACCAAGCTCTCCCCTGCCATTTCCACCCTTCGCACTTTATCTATCCCATGCACCCTGATTGTAAAGTCCTCAGCTGGGTGTTGACCCAGGGGTCTCCATTGCCACCGGCCACTAACCAGAATAATTACACTGCTATTATTATTATTATTATCTGGTAATGTACACCCAAACCCAGGACCTATGGCTTCCAGGCCTTCTAAACCCTGTACTGCAGCTGGCCTCCACTTTACATCCTTAAACATTTGCAGTCTCCTAAGGAAATCTGCTGCCCTCCAGTGCTGGATCGTTCAACATCAACTTGACATAATTGCACTGGTAGAGACTTGGCTCTCCAAATCCATCCCTGACTCTGCTGTCAACCTCCCTGGATATACCATCTACAGGGAAGACCGAGTAGGCAAACGCGGTGGTGGTTGCACACTACTCGTATGGGACTCCCTTATAGGTCAGGCACTACCATTTCCTAAACTTGATTATGGAACCCAAGCCCTCACCTTAAAAATCACACCTGACCCTGCCCGAGGCCCTCTCTTCCTCACGGTCTCCTACGTACCCCTGAGGAATCAAAACCAGGTGGTCCAGTCCCTCATTGACTACCTCACATCTCTCCCTCACAAAGTGGAGCAAGTCATCCTAGGTGATCTCAATGTTAACTGGCTTGCCTCCACTGCCTCCCATATAAGGGACTCCTTTGCTGCCCTGGATATGTCCCAGTTAGTCACCCAGCCCACCAGATGCAACCACTCTACTGGCACCAGCACTCTCCTAGATGTTGTTATATCTAACCGCCCCTACAAAATTCGGGATGTCCCTGTCCTCCCTGACTCTTTTAGCGATCACTCTCTAGTCCTCTGTCTCTGGTCATCTTCCACTCTGAAGCCAGTGTCCCAGGCCATTCTATGCCACTGTTTACGCCCCAGTGGCCTCAGAAAATTAAAACAATACCTAGCCCAGCTAGACTGGTCCCCTATCCAGCATGCCCCTGACATTGACTCAGCTCTTGATCACTTCACAAATGCCTTCTGTAAGGCTTGTGACCTCCCCCACCAGGATTCACTCCAAAAAATGCAGTGCCTCATGGATCACCCCACCCCTCGTCCAGAGACTCAAAACAGAGATAATCTCTGGCACATTACTGTAGAATCTGGAAAGGCATCTGATAGACAGGCTTACAATGCAGAACGCAATAAGTGCACTTGCGCCATTAGGCAGGCTAAGGCAGAGCACTACCAGACCACCCTCGCTTCCACTTGGGGTTCAGTCTGGACATTCTGGGATAATATGAAAGAGCTAAATGGGAAGTCCCGCTCCCCTCCACCATCTCAGCTCTCCATCAATGGCACCCCCACCACAGATCCACTCCTTATAGCCAATTGCCTTAACACTGCCTTCTCTGACCTAAGCTCGGTCCTCCCCAGCAGCTTCTTTGACCCAATCCCCACCTCTCTCCCTCTGGTCCTGCATCACCCACCATTCTACCTGGACACCCTATCCCCCCAAGAAGCCAGGCCGCACCTGATAAAAGCCTTAGGCAGCAATAACCCCAACAGTGACCCCCTCGACTCCAGGATCCTCCGTATGGTCTTGGACAAAGTCCTAATCCTCCTGACTTGCCTTCTAAACCAGTCTCTATGCCTGGATCAGTTCCCAAGTGCTTGGAAAACTGCTGAAATCACATTCATACATAAGAGTGGGGTCCAGTCCACCCCAACAATTACCAGCTGATCTCCATCCCCTTCCCCACTCTCTAAAGCCCTTGAAAAAGTGGTTTTGATCCAGCTCTCTGCGTACCTAACCATGTACAACATTATGTGCCCAGAGCAGCACGGTTTCCACCCAGGACACAGTACAACCATGGCTCTCCTGGAAATCTCCCAACACCTGCATGCTGCTCTCAACTCTGGCAGCCTTGCAGGAGCAGTGTTCATTGACATCTCCAAGGCCTTTGACACTGTCTGTCATCCCCTTCTACTCGACTCTCTCCACCAACTTGGCTTCTGTGGTGGTCCCATTTCCTGGTTCTCCAAGTACCTCTCTGCTAGATCCCAGAGTGTCAAGATCAGCGGCTCCCTCTCCAGCACTCTTCCTGTTCACTCCGGGGTCCCTCAGGGCTCAATCCTGGGTCCAATACTTTTTAGTCTCTACCTGAACACCCTCCCCAGCTCATGTACCAGTAAAATGCTCCTCTATGCCGATGATGCACTCCTCATTGCCTCATATCCCAATCCCACCTCCCTTTAATTATCCCTCCAACAAGCTTACAACCAAGCCAAAAGGTGGTTCGGTGACCGCAGACTGGTCATTAACCTAAAGAAAACCAAATCAATGCTCTTCTCCCACCATGAAAATAAAGCTAAAAATTCCCCCCTCTTGATTATCCCCAGCACTCTGCGCCCACTAGAACAAGTGACCACATACAAGTACCTAGACATCACGTTCGATACTGCCCTCTCCTTCCACACCCACATTAATGCCCTGTTAGCCACTATTAACTCTCGGATTGGCCTGCTATACCAGCACAAGGACTGCCTGCCTCAGGTTGCCCTCAGGCTGGCCATCACCTCCTCCGTCTTGTCCCTCGTGGACTATGGCTTGGCCATCTATGCCGCAGCTGACAACACTGCCCTCTCCAAAATCCAACTCTCCATCTCACAATTTTGTAACATTATGTAACCTAAGTAACATACAAACTACTACATTATGTACCTTAGTGTATCTATGTTAAATGTTCCTTTTACTGCACCTGTAATGTTATCCTCTGTTTTAATCTGCACTGTAATAACTGTCGTGATGTCTGCCCCCCCTGCAATGAGGTGCCCTTGTAAATGATTCTTTGACTCAAAGGTTGTAAACCTGATTTGTAATAAATAAATAAATAAATAAATTTGGTCGGTCAGGTGACGGCGGAGATTTATTTTGAAAGGTCCTAATTTGGGTTTGGCATGGAGGTCATCTGGGAGGGAATTTAGCAGCTTTGGGGCACGATAGCCAAAGGACCATTGACCATGAGTAGTGTGGCAGAAGAGGACCTTGTATTGAGTATTATGTGATCCTCTGGTCAGCCTATTAGGGGCTGATAGGCATAGCATTGACTGTACTCCAGGAGGGGACAGGCCTAGAGTGACTTTCTTGGCCAGAAGACTGAGTTGATAGTGTATTCGGTGTTCCAGGTTCAGCCAGCCAGTGTGTGTGTATAGATCACATGTGTGGGTTTGGAGTAGAGTACCCAGGAATAGCCTGCTGGACTTGTTTAGGGCAAGAGCTACTCTTTTTAGTGTAGACTCAGTTGCTGCGCAATATACAATGAGGCTGTAGTCAATGACAGAAAGCACCGAGCTGGGTATTGTGAGTTTGAGAGCATTGGTAGTGAGGCAATGTCTGTATCTATATAGTAGACCATTTTCCTATTGACATTCCTAGAGATATTGTGGACATGTAGTGAATAGAATAATGTGCTCTCCAGAGTAATACCTAGGTACTTGAAGTTGTGCACCATTTCGAGAATTTCGTTTTGTTTGTTTTGGATAGACAGGTGGTCAGATTTATTTCTACTGTGCAAGGAGGTGAACAGCATAGTTTTTGTTTTCCTATAATTTAGTAGTAACTGTGCATTGGTAAACTACTCTTCAATAAGATTGAAATTACTCTGAAGGTTTTGCTTGAGAGAGTTGAGGTTAGGATGGCCAGAGTAGAGGACAGCATCGTTCGCGTATAACAGGATTTTGTCTTGGCATACTTTAGGGAGATTGTTCAGGAAGAGACTGAATAGTAGAGGTCCTAAAATGGACCCCTGGGGATGCCTGTGCTAGCAATTTGTCTATCAGAGAGGGTGTTACCTATTTTTACCTGCTGAACTCGATCAATGGGATAGCTGCAGAACTAGCTTAGAGAACTAGTGGACACAGTGGATTCATACAGTTGGGCTAGTAGGAGGCCGTCCATTGCTGCTATGCTTGGATTTGAGCAGTACTTGTAGCAGATATGTTTTAGCTTTTGGGGTTTTGTTTGCCCTAAGGTAGAATGGTGGAGCAGGGGTACCCTGACAAGGGGTAGAATCAGTTACTGTAGGACTTTGGAGGTTATTGATAGGGCTAAGATAGTTAGGGGAGAACACTTCACTAAGGTCAGTAAAGGCCCTGTTGAAAGTGATAGCAATGGTTTTTGGGTCCTGGGTTATGCTTCCATTTAGGTTAAGAAGGGCAGGAGGGGATTTCTTAGGTGTACCTGTTAGCAATTTGATGTTTGCCCAGAATTAGCATCTGTTTCCCTAAGAGTTGTTCAGTTCAATCCTAAAGAAGCTTATTTGGCCTGTCAAATGGCCTGGGTACAGGTATTGTGAGCAACATGGTATTTCTGGAAGTCATATAGTGTACCCACACTTTTAGCTTTAAGCCAGAGGTTATCCCTTGCATGCATAAGGTCGATAAGTGAGGGAGTTATCCACAGCTTGCGGGAGCCTCTGATTTTCTTTGTGGTGAATGGTGCAAAGATGTTGCAGGTTGCATTGAATGTCTGGATGAAGTAGTCTAGTGCCTTGTCAATGTTAGCTATTGAGTAGAGGGGTGCCCAATTAAGTTGACGGAGGTACTGTTTTAGGGGACCCAGCGACCCTCTATGCAAGATGTGGGTGGTTGCCTCTTTGGCTGGGAGTTTTGGGGACTTATTTGACCATGTGCAGAGGACGGTGGAGTGGTCACTTATGGAATCAGATAGAATGACCATGAGGGTGATTCCTTCTGGTAGATTAGTCAATAGCCAGTCCAATAGGGTACTGGACCCAGTGCGGTAGTTGATACGCATTGGCGTTTCAACAAGTTGGGAAATATTTAAGGTGGTAATGGCATCTCTGTAAGTTGCAACATCAGGGGCCAGCCAGTTTATAGTGAGGCCTCCTACCACGATAACCTCAGAGTTTTGGTTTTGGTTAGAGAGCTATTCAAGGAGCACATTGAAGCCCGCAGCCTGTTCCTTGGGTGGTATGTAGGTGAAGATTAGTGTAATGCTCTTCCCATGGGTTCCCAGAATTATTTTGACTGGTAGGATTTGGACATAACTGCATGATTTTACTGGTGGGAGGGCCTGGCCCTGCAGGTGATCTTTTATACACATGACATAGCCACTTCCTCACTTGCCTGCAGTATTCTGTCAAATCTAAGGAAGTTATAGCCATTTAGCTGGATGCTGGTATCGGGTGTTCTGGGGGTTAGCTAGGTTTCTAGCACAGATATGATGTCGGGGTTGTGCTGGGACACCCACACTTGCAGTGAGTCAAATATGGTTGACAAACTGCAGATGTTGATAGAGGCAATCGTAAGATGGCTCTGCTTCCCCGTTGTCCTAGTACGCACAGTCTTAGGATCAGGGTTGGGGTGTATGTTCCCGGGTAGGATTAGGAGCAGCATGATTAAATGAGTTGTCTGCAGTTTGAGTTGTTTTAGAGCATGAGAGTGGTGTTTGTGGACACTGGAACTTTCGGGGGTTTTGCCAGTTAGTATGAGTAGATTAGAGCATGGAGATGGGGAGGGGAGGAGTAAGGGGTTAAACACTTCTGTGGTGGCTCAGAGCATGGGTTGCAGGGGTATTGTTTAAGTGGAGTGTCAGATGTGGTTGGCTTCCATTTTAAGCTGTTTATAGTAAAATTTATTGATAGACTATCAAGGGCCTTGTGGGTAAAGCGGCGTACCAAGAAGGGGAGCATCAAGAAAGAGAAGAGGGTTAAGAGAATATGGAAATGCAGTAGCAGTCCCATATCATCAGTTGATGGGTTGTGCAATGGTGTCACTCAAGCTAACTTGGGGTTGTAATATCTTTGGTGGTTTAAAAAGGATAGGAGGTAGTCCGTGGTCATGTGTGTGAGGAGTTTGCCATAGGCGAGGGGCTGCCAAGAGTATAATAGCTTATGGATGGTGGGACTGTATCTTTAAGAGGAGGGTGCAATCGAACATAGCAATCTATAGGCAGTGCCTGGTTAGTGGAGGGGAAGGAGGGAGGCGGAGTGCAGTGGGGAGGGAGGGTATTTCATAGAGGCTGGGGTCAGGGTACGTGGGCGGGAGAAAATATTGCCCCTCTAATACAGCCACAGATTACAGCCATGCTTTAAAATATGAAAAAGGTGCCACTGTATTTTGACTGCTGGAAGGAGCCGAGTTGTGAATCCTTGTCCAATAGGGAGTATGCTGAGGTTGGGAGTAGCCAATGGTCAGCAGACTTGAGACTCTGGATAGCCAATCATATGTGTGGCTTTCAATACACAGCTCCAGTGGCTGTCATACCTGGTGGTTGTTGCTGGGCAGGTGGGCTGGAGATGGGGATCCATCGGCTGGGGTCCGCAACAGTGCCCTCGGCCCATTCAGGCAGTATCTGGAAAGAAGGGAGGGAGAGATTAGGGAAAGCAGTTTCAGATAAACACTAAGTGCAACCTGGGCTAAGTCGGTGGGAGGTCCTAGGTGCAGGGGACAATAGATTAGAGCAGGGTAGAGAATAAATGGCATTAGAGCAAAGGCAATAGCTCGTGGGGGGCAGGGACAGATGCCAGCAGTTGTTACTCTGGCAATGGAAAATGGAAGGAGGAAGGGAGTTAGCTCAGAGGAGCTGTATACTGAGGGTCCAAGGATTAAAAGGCACTAAGAGGAGTCTTAGGAGAAATGGGGGAGAAGGAAGGCACCAGTAGCATCTACAGGAATGATTGAGGGGAGGGGAGAAATGAAGAGAGTGATTGGAGCTGAGAGAACTTGAGAACCAATGGTTGAGTGGTTGAGATGGCGCTGAAAATGTGACGTGGGAGAGCACCTTAGGGGCTAGGGTTGGGAGTGGGGGGCCTGGATTCAACACATCGAGGATCAGGCTGAAGTGTGGAAGAGGCTGCTTGGAGGTGGAAGGAGTGACCAAGTTAAATGAGGGGCAGAGTAGAGGTAGGCAAGTCAGCTAAGATCTGTCTTTTTAGGGTAAGAGAAAAAAAATTAAAAAAATACAGTTGAGCAGAACATTTTAAACAATCTCTCTACGGCTGAAATTAATCAAAAAACAAGCTTCACTTGTGGAATGTAATCACACTAATCAATAAATTAAGTAGCAGGTTAATCGGTACAACAATTAAGCAAGGTTCCCAGGGCCACGATAATTCTGAACAGTGGAATTAAATAATATTAAAGAGATATTAACAAAATATTGCCCCTCTAATACAGCCACGCTTTAAAATATGAAAAAGGTGCCACTGTATTTCGACTGCTGGAAAAAGCAGAGTTGCAAGTCCCAGTCCAATAGGGAGTCTGCTGAGGTTGGGAGTAGCCAATGGTTAGCAGGCTCGAGACTCCGGATAGCCAATCATAAGTGGTGGGTGCCTTCAAAACATTGCTCCGTTGGCTATCATACCTGGTGGTTGTTGCTGGGTTGGCAGGCTGGAGATGGGGATCTCCAGCTGGGGTCCGCACCGGTTCTCTTGGCCCATTCAGGCAGTATCTTGTGGTTGTTGCTGGGCAGGTGGGCTGGAAATGGGGATCCACTGGTTGGGGTCCATGCAGGTTCCCTCTTCCCATTTGGGCAGTATCTAGTGGTTGTTGCTGAGCAGGCAGGCTGGAGATGGGGATCTGTTGGTAGGGGTCTGTGCCAGTTCCCTCAGCTCATTCGGGCAGTATCTGGTGGTTGTTGCTGGATGGGCAGGCTGGAGATGGGGATCCACTGGCTGGGGTCCGCACCAGTTCCCTCAACCCATTCGGGCAGCGTCTGGAAGGAAAGGAGGGAGAGATTAGGGAAAGCAGTTTCACATAAACACTAGTCAGTTAGTTACTTAGTTACTGAGTTAGTGATTGAGTTATAATATGGTGACAATTATCCCAGAGGGCTTTCATTTTTACCTGAGGTTTGGATACCTCAACTGCTCTTTGTGATGCACATTACACAGAAGTAATTATATCAGACTTACCATTATTTCTTTTTCTGTTAGCTCCAATATTGTCTATGGGCAATCTTTGCACATGGGTATAAATGCACACCAACCAAGGTCTCTGGTACAGCTACAGCTTTAAAAAGCTATGTCTAGCAGCATGGAATGTTGGGTGTCCTCAGTGTTCTGAGGCTCCACTTTCCTCAGTCATGATATGGTGTGATGCAGTAGAGACTAGCTACACAGAACACTTCTAACTACTCATTACACCCAACAGTTCTGGGATACATAAAGAAATCATCTGCCTTACTTTTATGCATTTACATCAGTTAAAGGGAGAAAATGTCTGTCTTAGCTTGCCATAGGTCAAGTCACCCCCATAGTCTTTGACGAGAGATATAGTCTGAGCAAAGTAGCATACTGTCCTGTCTTGCATCTGTTTCTATAGATGGATGTGGAGGCCACCTCACTGCTTCCTCCAACAAATGTTCTTAACTAAAAATAGAACTGATTAGTTCTGCAGGTCAAGGGAGAAAATGCTGGTCACTTGCCTGTTAATAGTCAATAATAACAAACTAGGATTATAATTCTTAAAATGTCACAATTTTGAAATTCTCCAAACTCCTAGCATCTGACAATATTCTCATGGGAAGTGCAATGACTCTCAGGTGTGACCCCATTGACAATAATGGAGCTAAAAGAAGTCTGATAGAACTTTTTCTTTCTGTGTCACCCCAAGTTGCCAATGGGTAATTTTTACAAATGAGTCCTAAAAAGCAGTGCCCATACAGAAACCTGAGAGGGGAGAATATTATCCCATATATGACCTCATAGAGATAATTTTTTTTGTAGTTACCTTTAGAGAACTGCAAGCATCAGCTTGCATACAAACTCTGCATTAGTTGAACTTTGAATGGCAAGCCAGCAGTGCTTCATGAAGGTATGCAAGTGTGCAGGCAGGACCAAGTGGCTGCTCTACAAGTTTTGACAAAGTAGCTTCTGCCTTTTCAGCTCATGATGTTGTCATAGTCCTGATAGAATATGCTGTTACAGTACCAAAGTCAATGGACTCAACTAGTCACCACAAATGCCTTTGCTACACATGATCTGATCCATCCTGAAAAGGTGGCCTTGTAAGGTTGTTTGACCTTTCTTTGTTGATCCCAAAAAAACAAAGATAGTGTGCAAACAGAATTCTGCCAAATTCCTGAAAAAGATTTTGTTGATGTTCCGTGAAGAATTTCTTCACAGAACGGGTGGTGGACTAGTGGAACTCCCTGTCAGAGGAAGTGTGGAGGCTGAAACAATCATGGGATTTAAGAATGCATGGGATAGACATAAAGGAATTCTGGAGGTCAGGGTCAAGGGGCAACAGACTTCTAGGAAAACATAAAGTAAACTTACAAGCTCAAATGGATAGACTGGGTGGGCCGTAGGACGTTATCTGCCAACACTGTCTATGTATCTATGTTGAAGCGGTAGATGACGTTGTCTGTGCTACTCCACAACTCGAATCTCCTGGGGAGATCATGTGGCAGGTGCCACCTCGGGATAACCACTCATGCTGGGCTGGGCCCACCCACGTTCTGGTGCTCCAGCACTGCCTTCCTATGGTTCTGTGGCTCTGTTTCATTCCACATACACAGTCCCCTACAAAAGAACACAGGGAAACAGTTGAACTGACATGCCCATGACACAGGCCCATACCCCCTGACACACACACACACACACCAGCAAATGTACTGGCTGCAGAACCTACTTGCCTCCTCTCTGAACCTCCCACAGGGCACCCGCAGGCACAGGTAGGCCACCCTGATACATGGACTCTGCTACTCAGTACAGCCACTGTTGCAGGGTGATCTTACCACATACCTCATCTGCCGGCATCGATGGTGTTACTTTCGCCATTGTTGCCACAGCTACACCCTAAAGGGCACATGTTCCATGTCACACAGCATGCATAGCACACACATGTAGATGGGCAATGCCACTGTGCAATCGCTCAGAGTGGTACATGTACTGGCAGTGCAATGTACCATGGGGCACTACTACATATGGTCCTCCCAGAGGATGACATTGCTAAGTGCCGTGGCAGAACGAGGCACTGCCTTCAGGCCATGACTTGTGGCACAGACACTGCATCCCACTGACATCCTACAGCAGTATTGGGTTGCCCACAGCATGCTACAGTACATCTGTGGCCTAGTGGAGGATGCAAGCCAACCAAGTACCGAGCGCTCCATGGCCATGTCCATGAAGACAAAGGTGCTGTGTGCCCTGCAGTACTATGCTACAGGCATCTTCCAGAGGGTGATGGGCAACTCGACAGGAGTGAGCCAGTCATCCATGTCATGGGCACTGCACCAGGTGACCGATGCCCTGGTGTGGCACCAGGAGAAGCACATCTCATTCCTCACAGATGAGGCAGGGCTCAGGGCCATCAAGGGTGCATTCATGGAGAGATATGGCATGCCAAACATGGTGGGTGCAATAGACTGCATGCATGTGAGCATTCTCACACCATCAACCAACAAGGAAGCCTACAAGAACCATAAGGGGCTTCACAGAATTGTCAGGGGGTCTAAGCCTCACTCTCAGGTTCTTGGCAATAATGGGCATACAAGGAATCACAGACAAGTTGCATAAGAGTAATAAACTTGTTTATTACCACCAAAAGGATAATCACAGTTGTCCTAAGCAGTTCTTACCAAAAGGAACTGGGAGCCAATGCTAAGCGTTCCCTATACCTTTAGGAATCTCCATGTCTCCTGGGGTCTCTGAGGTAGAAGATGTAATGTCTTGCATTATATACCTATGATAATTACCATGGTTATTGTAAGATAGAAACATTTCTAGTTACAGAGATGAGACCTATTGGCTAAATTAGAGGTGGCTCCTCAGTCCAAGATAACATTATACAATTTTGTAGTAGTCATCACTTTGTAAAGACAAAGAAGTACAGTTATACATAGCCATGTAGTAATACAAATCATCAGAAGATGGCAATGCTGATTCACACATCATAATCATTACAAGGACACAGATGTCCTAACATCTTGTAAGCAGGAAATACATATGTGTGTGTGTGTGTGTGTATATATATATATATATATATATATATATATATATATATATATATATTAGAAAATAGAGTGTATAACAATAATATGCTTACATAGCCTGACATCTACTCTTATACGATAGATGCCTTTAGCCCTATATGTTAGTATAGCATATACCTAATTACTGGCTGTCTAAGGTGTACCTCTGGGGGTACCAATAAGGGTACATGGACCTCGTGTAACATTATCAACTGTCAGGTCATCTGCAATGCCACAGGCATTCTGACCCAAGTCCTGGCACAGTACCTGGGGTCATGACACGGCTCATACATCTTCTAGAACAGTGGGCTGAGATGCCATTTGGACCAGCAACCGGAGGGCTAAAATATCTGTTGCATGAGCTCCCATCATGGCATGTGTATACATTAGCTGCACGTGTGCCCCAGCACTACTAATGGCTTTGTTTCACCCCACATACACAGGTGACAGTGGGTACCCACTGAGTATGACACTACTGACACCATATCTGGCTCCATGGCACCCTGGTGAAGAGGCATACAATGCAGCACATATATGGGCATGTGGCATTGTGGAACACACCATAGGGTTGTTGAAGATGTGTTTCTGATGCCTGGATCACAAGTGTAGCATGATGATGCTTGTGTCGGGGATGGCATGCAGTGTTCATCGCCTGTACATTGCTGCACAAAATCTGAATGCGCCGCTTGGTGCCAGAGCCCCCTGATGTACACCTCGAGGAGGATGGCAAGGGAGCACCACAGACACTCCATGTACCAGCACCACCTGGGGAGGGTGCAAGGGTGACACCAAGGGGCAACCAAGCAGCGGGATGCATGGCAGAGCAGGCAGTGCACCATTGAATGGCCCATAGCACATTTGAGAGTTAAGGTGGTGCGCATGCTGGCAATGATGATTGTGACAGACAGAGCTGGCATGTGTGTGGTGTGCACGCTATGGTGATGATGCATACATATCATGCCACCAGTGTGTACCTAGCACACGCAGGCTGCCATGCATGGCACATCTGAGTGGTGTGCCGTGGGCCCCACTATGGGCACACCGCTGTGTGCAGTGCATACCACCATGTGTGTGCTGCATGGTGGATGTGTGGGCATGTGTGCGTAGGTGTGGCACAGTGCATGCCTGTGGTGTGAGCACCCAGCTCCCTTCCCGGGAAGTGCAGGTTCATAGGGTCATGTTGCAGACTGGCATGTGTGCTGTGGTGGTTGTGGGGTGATGGTGGTGGTGGTGGTGTGTGTGTGTGGTGGTCACGTATGTTGGTGTCATCTGCTGTGCCTCACTGGGTATCTGGCCTCAGTGGGTGTCCACCATGTCTGCACCCCCTTACAGCCACTGTCATGTGCCGTGCTGTGTCTGCCAGCTGTGTGGTTCCCTGGGACACCTACACATGGCACAAACTGCATGCCTCTGTGCTAGTGCTGGATTCAGTCACACTGCCACCTGCTGCAGGGTGGGGGCACTGATGGGCACTGTCACACCTTCCCTCTGGTGCCACCAATGGGTTCTGTTGCACCGGCTGGTGCCATGGGAAGATCTGTGGCAGGCATGGCGGGCAGTGCCTGTTGGGTAGACAGGTGGGTGGCTATGGCCAGGAGGGCATCTGCAGTATGCTCTTGGGCACGGCCCCCTGTAGCCACCTCCTTTGCCAGGTGATCCTGCACTCTCATGTCCATGGCGACGCTTTCCATGAGCTTCTCCTGCACCCACATGGACCCCACCATGACCTCCGGGAGGTGATGCACTGCCTCCATGCACTCCCTTGTCACCTGCAGGTGGTCCTGCTTCAGTCCAAGGAGGTCGGGGTAGTAGTTGGCGAGGAGTGAGCTGCTGGTGCCCTGTTGGCAGTGCCTTGTAGGAAGGGGGCCCCTGGAGGCTCCTGTGTTGGGCTCCTTTGACACAGGTGATATGGCGGGGGTTGATGTGCCCATGGTCAAGGCGCAGCTGTCCCTGGGTTGCCCAGAGACTTCTTCACTGCTGCGATCAGGTCCGGGCGATGACTGGTCATCCTTGGCAATACACTCTGGTGTCTCCCTGTCATCGGTCACCTGGGTGTGCTGTTCCATGCCCAGGCTGCTTCCCTTATCCTGGTGCTGTTGCTCCAGTGTCCATCCCCTTTCATGTCTGTGGTGGTCTTCAGGCATGGCGGACTGCTGGGTGTTGTCTTCCTGCATGTCCTCAGTTCCGTGCTGCTGCAGCCCTGCATGGGAGATGGGGGGACAGCATTTAGTACACCTGAGTGTCCATCATGTGCAGTGTCATGCCCTGTGTCTCTGTCATTACCCATCTTTGCTGCCTGCCCTTGGTGGCCCTCCTCCTCCGATGCCAGATGGTCCTTCTCTGGCATTGTCTTCATCCTGCACTGTGGGTGGAAATCATGACAGGTGGTCAGTGACTGTTGCCTTACTATAGTATTGTCGTGGTGCTCTGTGCACTCCCACATCTTGCTTACCTGACATGCTGTCAAGCCCATCCAGCTCGCCATCCCTAAGGACACCACTGATGGTGTTTGCAACTTGCTGCTCGATGGGCATCAGTGGTGGGTCAGGGGGTGGCATGTCACCTCCTGTGGTGCCCTGCAACTGCCATGCCCTGCTCAGCCTTTTCTTCACCTGGGACCAGAGGTCACACCACTTGTGCTTGATGGCCGCCAATGTGTGTGCCTCCAGTCCAGCAGCATTGATTGCCACCTGCAGGTCCAGCCAGATGCGAGCCTTCATTTCAGCCGGAGTTTCCAGTGACTTCCGCCTGAACAACACATCATAGTGCTGGCGGATTTCAGTCACAACGATGGCCACCTGTGCCCCTGTGAAGTTTGGCAATCGCTGCTGCCTACCACCACCTCTGCCCATTCCACATCCACCAGCATTGCCGGTTTGGTGAGTGGTGGCTGTTTGCTCTCACTCCCCAGTGCTGCAGTTTTCGCTGGCATTCTCCACAGACATCTTGCTTCTGCACTGTGCATATCACTGGCTAGTGGTGGTTCTGCATCACCATATATGGCGGGGTCAAGGAGTGTTCCTTTCAACTCATGCTGTCTCTGTCCCCCCTTCCCCACCGTATGTTGCTGCGGATCTCCTCTGTCACTGCCCTGGTCTCCTGGGGGCATGTCAGGCTGTGTGTGCATGCCACATAGTTTGCATTGACTCTGCAGTGCACAGCTGTGCACCGGCATCTACGACAGTTTTGTGCATAGTGGCTGGACTTTGTGAATAGGGCCCAATGAGCAGATACAATATTTCTAGCCTTTCAGAGCCCAGCACTGTTCTTCAGCTGTTCTTGTTGCTGCATGAGATGACCAATCAGTGCTCCATGAGATGGCCAATCAGTGCTGTAAACCACTAAAGCTGCACCTCCTGGTCCTCTGAGCTGCCAATCCTGGGGCATCATTTTTATTCCCATGGCTGGCTTTGTTGGGAAGGGATTTAAATGGACTGTCAGTGAACTCTTCAGAGCTGTAATCACACACTGCTGAAGCTCCCAGTGTTGAGATGGTCCTGACAGCACCTGGAATACCCTTCCCCTTCACCACACTGTCACTGAATAAAGTTTTCTTTGGAGCTCAGCAGTGTTCTTTAGCCACTCTTCTAGCTCCATGAGATGGCCAGTCAGCACTGTGAACCACTATAACTATGCCTCCCATCCCTCTGAGTTGCCAGTATTCAGATGTCACTATCATCCCCACAGCTGCTGGCTTTGTTGGGAAGGAATATAAATGAACTGCATGAATGCTTTTTGGAGCTGTAATCACATGCCACTGAGACTCCAGGCATTGAGAGGGTCTTGCTAGCACCTCGAATACCTTCTCTCTTGCACCACATCACTGTTGAACAAAGTTTTCTTCAGAGTTCAGCAGTGTTTCTCAGCCACTCTTCCAGCTCCATGAGATGGCCAATCAGTGCTGTGAACCACTGAAGGTATGCCTCCCAGTGCTCTTTGCCACCAATCCTGGGATGTCTCTTTCATTCTAATGGCTGCTGGCTTTGTTGGGAAGGGATTTAAATGGCCTGCCAGTGACTTCTTTCCAGTGTTGTAATCACACGCCACCAAGACTCTTGGCATCAAGAGGGTCCTGCCAGCATCTCAAATACCCTCCTCTCTCAACACGCTATTGCTGAACAAAGTTTTCTTTGAAGCCCAGCAGTGTTCTTCAGTAGCTCTTTCAGCTCCATGAGACAGTCAATCAACACTGTGAAACACTAAAGATGCACCTAGTCCTCTGAGCTACCAGTTCCCAGACATCCCTTTCATTCACGTGGCTGCATATCACCCCTTAAAGGACAGCTCTCCATGTAAAGTGCTGCAGTGCAAAGGGCATTGACACAGAGAGGAGTCTGCCTGGAGTCAACCATGAGGCAGACCTCAGTTGGTCACACTGCCCTTCCTACATGGCACTTGGTCCTCACTCCAGAAGCCTCTCTTTGAAATATTTCTGCACCAGTAAGTCTTGAACTATTCTACCTCCACCTGCACAGCTGATTTTGTTCTCCTAAGGGTGGACTTTGCCAATGTGATTGCTGCTTCTCCCTGGACTGCTCCTACTTTATTTGGCATTTCTGACCTTGCTTCTAGTCCAAGTTTATTAATTTATAATAAGTTTCCATGTCCTAGCTACAGTACACCCTATCTGAGTATACTCTGATTTCTAGTTTGAATTGCTTAGTTTTAGTGAATGACAATACTGGTTAATGTTCTTCTGCTTAGGCCTGTCAGCTAGCTATATCTATTTAGGCTAAACCAATCATGTTTGATTGATATAACCTACTTGGGTGTACTCTATTTCTAGTGTTTGTACTGCTAAATTTAAATAAGCCTTAGCCCTGTTCAATTTGCTAATTCTGCCTAGCTAGCTTTCATTATTTAGCCGGACACTGTTACTCACTACTGTGTTGTTTGGCCTCAGATATTAGCTGTGTTGGTTAAATTTATTTCTAATGTCTGACAATCATGCAGTAAGCCCTCTTTTTCTGCCTTCTCCTTTTTCCTCTTCTACCTCTGTTCCCACTGTCTCCCTCCCTCATCACCCACTCCCCTGTCATCCACCTCTTCTCTTGTCTTCCTCCTCTATCGAGATTGGTCTCCTCTCCTCCCTTCCCCCCTTAACCTCGAGTTCCTCCACCAATCCATCCTTTCCCCTTCCCTTCTTCCCCTTCCACCTGACCTACAGTAGGGGACACAAGGCCCACTCCATCCTTTTGCTCCTTATCCTGCTCCTCTTCCTAGCTGTTGACATTGAAACTAGCTCTGGCTACTCTCCCCGCACTCTCTCCCCTTCCTCTAGTCCCAAAGGTTTTTGCATTTTCCATCTGAATGCTAAGAACCTTCTCCCTAAAATTGATATTCTCAGCGTCTGGGTCTTCCAGCACTCTTCTGACCTTCTCTGCATTTTAGAGTCTTGGCTTTGCTCCAGAACACCTGACTCTAGTTTGGCACTCCCTAGCTACCACCTCTTCAGAAGCAACTAAGACAAATGGGATGGTTGTGTTGTCATCTACACCCGTCAGGACCTCTCCTGCTCTTTTGCTCTCAGGGAGTAAGTACCCTCCTCCCATGAGTTTATTCTTGCTACACTCTCCTTTCCTTCCTCCTTACCTAGCTTCATTAGGGTCTTCCATGCTTCCTTTAAAATTGTCTGCTTCTCTAATTCTCTCTCTCTCTGTTCTTGCCTCCCACTCCTCCTCTGGTGAACCATCCTCCGTGGGGACTTGAATATCATCTCGCTCTCCCTGGCCTCCAGGCTGACTTCCCACAGGACTGTCTCTAAAGCTCACCCAACTTTCTACTGAACCCACCCAACTTAATCCTCACTCCCCCAATCACACCTTCCTGGACTGGGTTCTTTTCTCACCCCCCCAACACCAAATTGTTTCTGATAGTATTCTGCTGGACATCTTCAGTGACCAGTGTATGACTTTCTGCATCAGGATAGTCTGAATCCCACATTTGGGACACATCTGGGACAAACACAATCCTCCCTCAAGAAATCTAGGGTCAAAGGATCCTACCCCCTTAGATTTCTGGAGGGGAGGTGTGCTTTTCCCAGATGTATGTAAATTTGGTATGTAACAAAGATCGGTCCATGTGAATGTCCAGGGTAGAGAGAACGGATATTACTTGGTCACAGCAAAATCATTTCAGAGGAAGCTAATGTTGAGCAACTTGTGGGCCATACACCAAATGTATTTGGGGGAGGATTGAGGGATCCAACCCCCCCCCGCAGATTTCCCTGTAGGAGACTGATGGTTACATCAGATGGCGGATGTGGTGCTGAGTTGCTGAGACCTAAGAATTAGAGCCCTGCACCTGACTGTGTTTATGCTGTTTTTTAATTAAAAAAAGGTATGACATCATTGCCTTATTTTTAAAACCACCAGTATATTATTGAATTTGGCCACCCTCTTTGGAAGTGCTTTTTCAGCTCTTTTTCTTCCTGTCAGAGAGAACCAAAAACCAATGAAAGAGTTTTGGGATCCCAGGCCTTTGTATTCAGAGACCTTTCAGCTATCAAGATGACTCTTACGGCACATTAAACCCACTAGTTTTGCTACACCTGGCTACCTTGTTGAAAGCAGCAAGGCTGCAAGGCTTTGAAGGTTTGCACTGTTTGCAAAAAGTCTGTTAAAAGGCTTCAATGGGACTGTGTTAAAACCTGTCTTAAAAAGTCTCAAAATCAGTTAAATTCCTTTCAGGATATAACATTAGAGTCGATCAAGTCACTTGACTCTGGATTTTATTATTATAAAAAGCATGTTAAAATTTGCCGGCTTGAAGACAATGGAACAAAAACTGCTAAAAAGCTAAATTTAACTTTTTTACTGAGTGAGCCATTTTGGGACTGGTTTTTGCTCATTTTCCTAAGTATTCTTGTGTTGTTCTTTATTTTTTATTCATTTTTAGTATTTTTATGACTTTAAAAATGTGCATATTTCAAAGTGTTTTTAAATATATTTGAATATATTAATACATAAGCATTTAAACAGCTAATAGTATTCTAAATCTCCAGATACCACTTCCACATTCTTCAAAAAATATGCATTCACAGTTTGAAACATGGAGTTTCTCTGCCATTGCAGAGCTGGCTGAGCCTTGAATGAATGAGCAGAGATGAAAACTACATTGTTGGCTAATATTCCTCACTGTTTTGCATTTTAGCAAGCAGATTGTGACCCACTCTAGCTTTTTTAAAGCATTAGCTTAATTTTGCACAAACTAGCTCTGCTGGCCATTGTCAGCCTTGCAACATGTCAAGACTCACCCACAATGAGCGGAGCCCGTGGATGAAACATTTTTTAGTATCTTTAACTTTTATAATGTTATGCAAGTCTTTTGTTTTTTAAGGAATTACATTTTCTTGTCTTTTTGGTTGACTGAAGGAGTATTTGGGGGGTTTACTTTTTATGAACCTTATTGAGTTTCTCTTTTTAGTTTTTGTACTGGCTTTTCACTTTGTGCTTCTGTGCTCCTTGAGTTCTTTCTTGACTCAAGGTTATCTTATGATTGTGGAAATATTGATGTCTTATGTACTATTATGTACTATTTTTATTTATTTTAATTTCCAGTGGCACTTCAAAACTCTGACTTCACTGTGATAGCACTGTGGCACTTTACCTACATTTTTCGCCTACTGAAACCCAGATTATTGCCAGTGACAAAACAATATTAAGAGAGAAATTGGGAAAGAAACAAGAATTCAAAATGTCACTTTGCATCTTACACTATTACTTGTCAATGTAAGGTTTCTTTATGAACTTTTTACAGCTTGCCACCATCAGAAAATAGAAGTGAAGTCATGTCCTACTTCATAAAGGACCTTAATGGTCTATTAAGTTGAACATTCTTGCATCTTTCCACATTTCTGACACTTTGCATTTTTTTGCGCATTGTGGCACTTTTCAGTACATTAGCAGTAATGATCTACAGTAAGTTTGAAGATTGCATTTTATTGATTATATTGCCTATTTATTATATTTACCACATGCTATTGTTATTCATTATTGATATTATTATTTATTTACATAGATCTGCTTTATTATTTATAGGCACAATAACTTATTAGGTAAAAGGGGATTGAGAGAGATGGTTGTGGTCACTAGGGAAAAAAGCCAATGGAATAGATTTAGACTTCGATTTGCCCATCTTTACCTCAGGAGATGTTTCTAAAAACCCTCTAAGTAAGGCTTGCAGATGAGGTAAAAAATCTAAATCCCAAGATGTATCTCCTAAAAAGGAACTTCCTCTTTCAGTTAATATTAGCAGAAAGCAAATGATGTACAAAAGAGGAATGAAACAAGGCTAAACAAACTTTAATAAATAAACTTTTGTGTACATCTACCCCCGGCTATATAAATGGACATTAGATATTACACAGTCTGCCCCAAATAATAATAAAAATGGCAGAAATCATCCAGTGGTAACTTGTGGAAATGGGAAGACCATTCTTAGAAATAGTTCATTACCCACTAATTTATATAAGAGGAATGGAGTCTTGGGGGACAAAATAGACATGCAAGTTCATTTTATGTCTCATAATAAGATAAATAATGTAGCTAATTCTCACCTCTCCACACATACAGAGTTTGAGTGGGAACCATTTCCTGAATGTATCACAAAAATAGATCAATCTATTTCTTCTTTGGAAAAATCACCAATTCTAAATGTAGATAACTTCATATTGAATAATAATAGAGAAATGGGGTCTCATTCCATACATCTTGAAGATAATGGTTGCTCTGACTTAGTTAAAGATAATTCAACACCTTTCACTCCCAGATTAATTTGTGCATTAAAAGGCCATCATATGGCAAATATTTTACTTCTGGAGCAATTGTATATTCTAAAGGACGAGGATACTACAATTAAAGCAACATTAGTTCATCATGATGGTCTGATTAAAAAGCTCTTTAGAGAATTAGTGAAAACAGAACTAGGATCAGATGCAGATCCTTTGAAAATTGACTCATTAAACACTTCTGGAAATTATATTTCTAGTTTACCTGCAAACTCCCTGAATTAAGTGTTGTCACTGCCAAACTGCGGGAACTTAAGCAAGGGAAAAAAGGAAGGAGAAAAAGAAAAAGAGAAAAACCAAAAAAATACTTCAATACTGTGATGGGTACTATAAAAAAAATCCTCCTATTGCTCAGGTGGCAATGGGAAAAGATAAAGAGGAAATACAACTCAAGGGAACTCCTCCAATACACAAATCAAAGAAACGCTCCATCAAAAAAATTATTAACTGAGCCTATATTGAAAACAAAACAGATTTAGTTACACAGCTAAAAAACAAGGAAGAAGATCAGGGAGGAAACTGTGTAAACTTTAACAAAGCCATGGATTTTACTTCTAAGGAGGAGACTATGTCCGTTATTCAGATACATACATTAAAACTAATCAGGAAAATGTTAATGAGACCCCAAATGTTTTTTGGCTCTCAGGAAATGAAGCTGTTGTAACAATTCATGGTATCCATCAAAATATCAGTGAAACTCTAGATTAATTAATTAATCTGGTGATTCAATTATTAGAATAGGAGTTAGCTATCCAAAATGGTAGAATCAACGTGATTCATGTAACAAGGGATATTTCAATGAATGGGGCACAAGTTTGTTTGTTCCTGTCAGATATGAAAATCACTAAATGAATCTGGAAACAATCATTTTCACTCCAATATCTAGGTCTCTCTGCAGATTCACCCATTACTATAGCAAATTACTTACATGAATCAAAAGAGAAATTTTTACAAGGCAAATTTATCTTAAAAGTTGGTTTAGAAGAATTGCTAGGGGCAAATATAGTTAAAACCCCTAAGATTATTCAAATGAGAGAGATCAGTACCTTTTAACACGACACAGTAATGAACAAAACACAAAATGAGATGTAGTATTCTCTGATGAAAATAGTTTGCTAAATTCTAACAAACAGTTTGGGATTGAGACTGGATTATAAAGGAGTGAAATGGGGTTAGAGAGTAAATGGATGCACTAATCAGAGGAAATTACTTTTGCTGTCTGAGACATTATTTTGTATAGCTTAATTCTGACTGAAGCCTACAAATTGGATAAATTGACTGTTCTTTTATGCAGCTGGCCTGCTTGTCAATATCAGGGCACTCAAGGTAGCAAATCTTTTCATAATTTGGTAAGGTGCTCTTCTGATATTGTCACATCTCAGAGTCATAAACATACAAAAATATCCCCTTCTATACCTTTGGAACTGCATCCTCAATTAAAAATTAACATTCTAGTTCAAAACTATTATCAATGTTTAGCTGATTTGGGACAGGATTTACTCCAGGAGAACTTGTTATCAAATTTTGAACAAGAAAGTTCTCCAGAAAATTATGAGGAAAATTTAGCAAATTAAATTTTATCTTGGAATGTAGCGGGTTATTCAAAAAGTATTGTTGACTCACAATTCAAACAGCTTCCATCAAAACATACTGTAATTAGCTTGCAGGAAACTCAGACCATGAATAACTTATACCTACTGTAGAAGGCTTTATATGTGTCTCAGCTAAAGCAAAAATGTCAGCTAAATGTGGAAGACCAATAGTGGATTTAGTAACCTTTGTTAGAACTCAGAAAAATATAGACATAAAGGACAGGATTTTCAAAGATCCCCTAGATTACCACAACTTTGCAGTGATCTAGGGCTGTGGCACACCCCAACTGTGTCAGGAACCCTGTGCCATATTCAAGAAGAACAGGGTCCCTGCACCACAAAACTGGGAGTTGCCACATCCACAGGCATATACCAAAGCAATTGGCACAACTGTGGGAAATGCTGCAATGATCTGGCTGCCCCTCACCCGGCAAAACAGCAGAGGTGCCAGGATGGTTGGTGTATGTGGCACACACTTGGCAGGCATGCAGGGTATGAGGGTGGCATGAGCACAGGGTGCCCTAGTGGTGGTTGGGGAGTGGGTTGGCAAGCATATCAGTGACATTGCACCCAGCAGGAGTGCCGCTTATTGAGCATTAGTGTCACATACATGGAATGGAAAAGGGGGGTGTGGAGACACACAGTGCCATGACCCCACTTGGGCACAGCCCTGACAACAGCCCACAGGGCTGTGCCCATGTGGGTCTTGGCACTGTGAGTCTCCATACCCCACTTCGCCATTCCTTGTGACACTCATGCTCAATAAATGGCACCCCTGTGGAGTGCAATCTCATTAATATGCTTGCCAACCCCCTCCCCACCTGCCACTAGGGCACCCTGTGCCCATGCCATCCCCATACATACCTGTCAGTTCCACCTGACAACAAGTGGTCACAGCATCTGGTACTGGCACAAGGGGCTTAGACCAGCATATTCATGGTTTATCTCGAGCCCCTTGCTGTGGCCACTGTGGAGCTTCCTGAAACCCAAAAAAGGGGATGTTGCAGCCCCCCATAGTGCAAGCCCCCTTTCAATGTGGTGCACCCTCATTTATGTCATGGGGGGAATGTGCCAGTTTGCCACAGCATGTCTAGATTCCGATGCAGACCTTGTTTCTGAATCGGGACTGCTGCATTCTTTAAAGCAAGGTGCAAGTTCCATCAGAACTCTGACTCAAGCACCATATGTCATTCATAGGGCTTTGAAAATCCAGCCCTAAATCCTATTTAATTGTAACATCAAATCTAATAATCACATTAATACTCTGGAACAAAGAATTGCTCTATGTATGTAATTGTTATGTTCCCCCTTAAAACACAGGCTACTATGACATACAAATCTGGGAAGATCTAGAGTTTCAGCTTCAGAAAGCTATAGCAGCATTTCCAGAAGCTGGAAAGTTGTTTATGGATGATTTTAATGCTAGACTTGGCACCATGTTTCCAGACTCATGTATAGAAGAGGGGATAGTAATTCCAAAAAGAACGTCAATGGACAAAATTGTGAATAGAAGTGGCAGAAGGATCTTGTATCTCCTGAAAAAAAATAGGTTTAATCATGTTAAATGGATCTGTCAAAGGTGAAATTTCAGCATATTACACCTGCTCAAATTCAAATGCAGCAAGTGTGGTGGATTATATGTTTGCATTCCCATGGCAAATTTCACAGTTTTTCTACAATTTGATGTCATTTGCTGTCCACAGAGCAATCATTATTCTTTGCTCCTTAAATTAAATTCCCTTGCTGATACTACACAACAGGAAATAAATCCTTTGTACCACAAATAGAAAAAGGAAATTATAGAAGGGTTCTAGTCTCACCAAGAATAGAAAATAAAATATCTGATGTGCTAGCTAGCCTGGAAAATCAAGAGAAATTAAATACTTTAATGTCTAGTTTATCGGCAAATGAGATATATGGAATCATCAAGAACATTAGTAGGACCACTCTGCCACTTTTTTATTGCCCAGGAAAAACAAAAGCACATGACAATTGGTTTAATAATGACTGCAAAAAATTTAATGAATCTCTATCATGTTTCATATGATTCATAAGATCGAATCCATCCAAGGAATATAATTCACTCCTGAATAAATTCAGGAGGGATTATAAGACATTTTTACTTTTCCACTGTCACGTATTTAAGGTTAAACAATGGTCCTATATACTAGAAGTCATACAATCAGATGACTCAAAGAACTGTTGGTTGTTGGTAGCTAAGGGAACAGGTAATTATGCCTCAAAAATCTCAGCACATATAACACCAATAGCCTGGGTCAATTATTATCAAATATTGTTTTTCAATAACTCAGTTGTTAATTCTCAAAACAATGTCCTTATGAAATAATATTATACTTCAAAGACTTTAAATATTATCCCATGCAAAATATCAGTGGCTATCAGGCAAACTAAAGCTGATAAATCTTCCAAACCAGTAAGATTTCTCCATTTCACTACAAAATTCAGTTAGAATGGTGGAGTAACCTTTTGGTTATTCTGTTTAACAAAATAATGGGAGATTATTACAGTATATCCCTTATGCATGGAAAGGTAACAGAAGTTTCAATTTTCAAAAGGGGTGATCCAAATCTCCCTGAAAATTATAGACCAGTTAGCCTTATTGATTGCTTAGGGAACATTTTCTCCAGAGTTATCTTGGCTAGACTGAACCCTTGGACTGATCAACAAAACATTTTAAGTATATATCAAGCAGGCTTCAGGAAGGGATATTTGACTATAGACCAATGCTTTATAATACACCATATTTTGGAGAAATATTACACCAAGAAATATATACTCATTTATCTAGCATTTGTAGACTTTAAAGGTGCATTTGATGGAGTCAATAGGGCAATTCTTTAGGAAATATTATATAATTTAGAAATAAACCATGGAATATTAAAATAATTATTGGTCTTTATTCTGAGAATTGGACTACAGTAAGATATAATTTGGCAGGTAATGCTTCACATTTCCTTCGAAACAAATCAAGGTGTGAAACGAAGTTGTATTCTTGCTCCATTATTCTTTAATTTATTCATTAATGATCTTCCAACTTCCTTTTTAACAGAAACTTCTTATTCTCCCTCAGTAAGGGGCATTCCAGTACCAGTGCTCATGTTCACTGATGATTTAGTTCTGATTTCTTTCTCACCTGTGGGACTGAAAAAGCAACTTACATTATTACAACAATACTGCAGCCAAAACAAATGGTATAGTAACCCAAAAAAGACACAAATTTTAACAATAGGGAAATGACGTTCAAAATGTGCCTGGTATTTCAATAATGTTCCCCTTAATGTAGTCTGTAGTTTTTACTGTTTGGGTTTTTATTTTTCCAATAACTGAAAGTCAGTAAAGCATATTACATATACTTTAAACAAGTTGTCCCAGACAAAGAATGTTCTATTGAGGTTTGATGCTAGGTATGGGGGATATTCTATAGTTTCCATCTTACAGTACGTGCAGCAGGAATGAAAATGAACCCTGTAGCCTTGTATGCTGCTTTGATATGGTATGACAAAAATATTGAGCAACTGGAAAAGCCTTTTACTGACTTGTACAGGTGTATTTTACAAATTCCTAGGGTAACAGCTTCAAAAATTGCCAGGGCACAGTTAAGCTGGGTTAAAATGAAATATTTAGCTCTTTCTGCAAAAACAACCTAGTGGATCAGATGTATAAGCACTGATCCAAACAGGCTAATAAAAATGCATGAATGGAAAGGTAATCTGGATAATTAGACATTCTTCTTCACATTGGTTGAAGGATAGATTAGTTACACTAACAATCTTGAAGCTGGAACACTTATGGGTATACTCACTTAAAAACATAACTATATCTCATGACTATGCCAGCTTAATAAAAAGTAAACTCAAATAAATATAATTTATCACCGACGTGAGGAAAATTAGGACATTAAAATTACTTGGATGGTATGGCTAAAATAAAATTAGTTATGTACAGTATTCAAGCTGTATTTACTCTTTCTTCCTGATAAAATGGATATGGCCATATTTATTAAATTTTGACTTGAACTATATCCATCTAAATTTATTCAGTATATTTGTTCTAAAAACCGATTCACTGATCAAGATCTACATTGTGATTATGATCAAAATGTGCTGGAAACTCTCACTCACATTCTTCTTTACTGTCCAAGATATGAGTACATAAGAAACATTTCCATTGGTCATTATCTTTCAAACAACATATTTTCCAAAGAGGAGACTCTTAGGATTCTTATGAACCCACCTACAGGCCTAATAACTAAAGATATGATAAGATACTTAAAATGGATTCAGTAAGTACTGTTACATGGTAGTCAAAATGTCCAGTCATAAGAACACTTGTGATTAAAATTTGGTATAATATCTTTCAGTGGAGTGACAGCTTTTCATGGCTTTCCTGATTGGAAACCATCTTTAATAGTCAATATTATTGGGTATTTTTAGTGATTACAAGCTATATTACATCTAAGCTATTCTGGGGTAGAAGACATCTTATTTACATGCTACAGTACCTTCATTTAGGGCAGAGCATCTTCTAAAGCCTCACCCAATGGAATATATAAACCTACTGAAATGGTTTTACATACACTTTCATTGCATTAGGAAATCGAATTTTCCTCTAGTGAACTGGTGCCCCATAGAAAATATATACAATCCTTGTTTATAAATCAGCCTAACTTTGGACCAAAGAAATAGCATACGTATATGGATTTATTTGCAAAAAAGATTCTGATCTTTCTGTATAATTCGTAACTTAAGCTGTAATATTGATATATTATTAAATGATATTTAAAGCTTTTATGTGAAATTTGCAGTCTACTCTATATCTATATATATATATATATATATATTTGTACACTTTGAATTTTATAAATCTGCTGTATGTATTTTATTAAATGACGTATGTACTGTATGTCTGTGTTTGTAATGACTCATGCAGAGTCAAACAATAAAGCATTTTTAACTTTGATCCCACCCCCTATATCACACCTGACCTCACTGACTAGTGCAAGACCCATGACCATAATTGGGTCCACTTCAAATTACCCCACTCCCTGTCTGTCCTCCTGTCCTACAGGGTAACCTGTGAACAAGGTGACTGCAATTGAGCACTTAAAAAAACAATGACTCAGTTATGGCACCTGTGTTCATGGCTTCTTGGCAGGGTAGTGACTGAATACCTGGGTGGGTGAGGTAGGGTGACAGGAAGTACGTGCATATATGTGTGTGCGCATACTCATGGAGGGAGAAAGGAAGGGGAGGGAAGGTATGTGGGAGGGGGTGTGGTGTGCAGCTGCTGAGCTGGTCCACTAGCATGGTGGGAAGGGTGGTTGGTTGGGAGGTGCAGGGTGTAGGGTTCAGGTCCGGCATGGCACGGTTCTTTTTTTGCCAGCAGGTGGCTTGTTTATTTTTTAAGTGTTTCACCCCCCCCAACATGCACCCCCCTGGAGTAGACAATCCTTTAGTAGGGGGATGCAGGGGGTGGTGCAGCCCCCCTGCATAAAAAGGAAATCCATAGATCTCGGGTGCCCTTTTCCCTTTCACCACAAGGGTACACTCACCCTAACGACAATCACTATTCCGCGATCGTCGTTATGACATAGAACCATTCTACAGGATGTTTAGGAACTACTGCATGAAAGCAGTCCACGCTGCTAAATCACTCTATTCTAAAACCAACCTCCATAATAACCTTCACTCACCAGCATGATTCTGGAAGGTTAGACATTCTCTCTTTTTTTCCTCCTACCCAGTTCACTCCCCTATCTTCATAGTGAATGACTCACCTGTTTCTTACCCTCCTTCTGCTGCTGCTCACATTAATGAATTTTTTTACCACTTGTGCCCTTCCATCTCACCCTTGTCCTGTTATCGCTCCTCTGCCCTCTCTTCCATCTTCCTTTCCACCCCACCTTTGTCAGTGTTTTTACTTCTCCACTGTAACTCCTCAGGAAACCCTGTTTGACCATTGCTCACTCAACTTGTCTAAATAAAGTCCTGATTAGTTGGACACTAGATGTCCCCATCTCTCAGCCCCTGCTATCGTCTCTGCCCTTCTCAAACTCTTCTCCCTCTGTGCTGTCTCTGTCTTGGAAGATTGCAAGGTTCTTTCTTTCACAAAGGGGGTGACCCCTCCTACTATCTAAACTTCTGCCCTAGCTCCCTTCTCACTACTCTTGCCAAGCTGCAAGAGAAATTAGTTTACTCCAGGCTTGTCAACTTCCTCTACTCATACAACTACTTCTCTCCTTTCCAGTCTGGTTTTCAGAAGCACCACTCCACCGTCTCCTCCCTACTGTGGGTCACTGACTCCATCCTCACTGGTATGGATCAGGGCACACCATGGTGGCAACTTTCATCGACTCTGCCAAGGCTTTTGACACAGTAGCCTACCCAGTCCTCCTAGACAAGCTGAGCTCTGCTGACCTCCTTGCTTCTGCTGTAGGCTGATTCTATTCCTACCTCTCAAGCTGTCTGAAGTCGATACAGGTTGGAGGTGCCTAGTCCACTCCCTTCTTATTAAGGCTGAGGTCCTAAAGGCTCCATCCTCGGTCCCATCCTTTTTTCCATCTTCCTAAATGACCTTCCCCCTAACTGTGCCAACTTGCATATCCATATGTATGCAAATGACACAGTCATCTACACCTCTGGCCCCTTGCCCTTTGGTGGTAGAAGTCTCACTCCAGCAAGGGTTCCATAATGTTCGCAGCTGGTTCCACTCCAACCTACTCTGGGTCAACACTAAAAAAAATGTGTCCATGACCTTTGGTACATGCAATAAATTGGCATGGCTCCCCCTCCCCTGTTTTCATTACCCTGGGTGGCACTCCCTTTGAAGTGTTTTTCAAATATCTCAGTGTGTGACTGTAAAGCAGGCTTGACTTCTTTGCCCACATTGACACCATCCACTCCAAGCTCTGCCCCAAACTTGATGGACTGTACCCCAACAAGGACTGCATTTCTCCCCAGGTCTGCCAGGAGCTGGTCACCAAAATGGTTCTCGTGATGTTTGACAATGCAGATGTGGTCTATCACCATGCTCCTTCCTCTTCCCTATAGCAGACTAGAACCCTCTGTAATGCTTTTTGTCACTATACTACTAACACCCCTTCTGGAACTCACCACTGGTCTCTTTACTCCTCCCTATGTATTCCCCCCTACCCTCACTTCGGCAGTCCCACTGTGCATCCTTTATCTCCAAATACTGGTTTGGGTCCTTCTTTCTTACCTCTCCTCAATTGTCTCTCCCACACCATCTGCTTTCTACTCCTTTAACTCCAGGAACTCTTGCACCTTTTCTTTTCCCCATATGCATTCCTCTGCTGGGTAGTCTGCTATCTCCAGGCAGCAGAGGGGTGAATATTGATAAAGGGATGTAGATTTGGCCAGTGACCCTCTGCTCACAGGGACAGCTCTTGGGAGAGGGTAGGAGGCAGCACCTGTGGCCGCCTAAGATCCCCAGGGGATTTCTGCCTCTCTGTGCCCTTCTAAATTGGGTAGAAATGCACATAGATCACAAGCAGCAGGCATGGAGCCTAGAAGTATGAATAATTTAGCCTTTGACCCTCTACCTATAGGGATCAGTTCTTGGTAGAGGGTAGGAGATACAGTAGCACCTATGGCAACCTTGGATCCCCAGTGAATGCCTACCTCCCCTTGCTATGTAAACAGTGGGGTCTCCCCTACTGGTCTCAGCCTGTTTAAACAACTTTTGTAGGTAGGACTAAGGGCCAGAAACATGCCGCCTTGGTGCATGTTGCCCTACTTTCCCATAGGGCAGACAGTATGGTGACTGATACCAGGTCAAGAGGATGGATAGGCAGTGGAATTTCCTGGGCAGCTCTACATAGGCAAATGCCCCCTTGCTGTGTCTTGCGGAGTGGAAATCTCTGAGGCAATAAATATTTATATAATGTATAGTTGCCCCATGTGTAAGACTGTTTGGGCTCAGGATATATAACCCAGCAGCTAAAAGAGGGGCACAGTAATAATTACAGTATTAATCATACTGTTCTTATTCGAACTTGGGATGTTTGGTTTGGAAATAGCAAACAGTATTCCTGCATTGTATCAAATTAAAGTGATCACAGGAGTTCTACTCCACTGGGTTGTTTGTAGCCCTGCATTTATTTTGGATTGCAATATCAAGGGAACTGGATGTTAAATGGACTACAAAGTGTACCTCTCTCCCTAATGGGACAAGTAAATCCTAAAAGGAATTTGGACTGGGGAAAGCTGTACATTACCAAAGAAAAGCATGCTTACTAAAACTGATATGCTCATGCACTGGAGAATGAAAGGGATCCTGGTTATACTTTGATATCATTCTGGACCTTATGTTATTGTTTTGGGATCTGTTGTGTTGCTGACACCTTGTTTTTTTCTATAATAGGTTTCCTTATCATATTCACTGCATGCTCACCATGCAAGAAATCCCATGAGTCACACTCAAGGTTGTATGAAAAAAGGCTCATCAAGCAAAGCAACTAATGTCAGTGTAGCTTTATTTTCCAGAAATTACTGTGGTGACCTTACACGGCACAGATTCAAATCCACAATGCCCAGGTGCGTCGTCAGGGGGCATGACAACAGAGACATTCAACTGCTTAAATACCTTAACTTCATTAATTAATTAATTTATTATTATTTTTTTATTCATTGAGTTCTCAGATTACAATACCTGTGAGTCAGGAACTCTTTTACATAGGTTCCATGTCAAATTAACAATACAACACATACAGAGAAATGCCTGTGAGTCAGAGACTCTTTTACACAGGTACAACATCAAATTGTGACAATACATAATATACAGGGCAACGAGAGATTCATTCAGTAGTCAACGTGACATCCAGCAAGAAGGAATAGGAAAGTAGATAGTTAGAAAAATTAGGATGATACAGGTTAAGTAAGATTGAGGTTGGAGTCACTAGTATTGTCAGGAGCAAGACTAGCAGTATTGCTGGAAGAGGGGTAGCCAGGGGTTGGCAGTAGCCTGTGACATGGGCTCCTGAATCAAGGCACTGTCCAAAATGGTAATGTGATGTGGGCAAAAGCCCGAAAGGTGAGGGAACAGGGAGGGTGACTGGATGTGGTGGGGTGGGTGACCCTAGCAACAGGATGTCACTGTATGTACACACGGGCGGGGGGGTGAGCATGGTGAGCGTGGCCTGGGAAGGGGCGGAGGAAATGTAGGGGTTGGCACTGCAGTTGGCTCCTGAGCTATGCCATGGCATCAGCGGTGGGCATCCGCTTGTGTTGCATCTGGTTCCGGGTTCTGGTCTTGGTCCAGGTGCTACTGCACTTTTGTTGCGCCCGGACCAAAACTTATGTTTTTTTTTGCTTTTGGCCCCATGACATGCACCCCCTTGGAGTTGAGAATCCTTAAGTGGGAGTGTGTGGGGGGTGGGGGTGGCACAGCCCCCACAGAAAGCAAATGTATTGAATCTCTGACACCGTTCCTCCATGCGCCAAGGTTGTCAGGGTGGCAAAATTGTTTTCACCACCCTGATTTTGTGATAATGTGGGTCACGGTTCAGTGCTTGCCATTATCACATAGAGCCGGGGTTGGCTCTTTCTGGAGTTAGATGCTGCCAGAGGTTGGCTTTGTTGAAAAGAGTGAGTCAAATGGAAACTCAGGTTGGCAGGCCTGAGACAAAGGGAGAGGGTGTTATGAGTGGGTGAGGGAGAAAAGGGGGAAGCTGGAAGGGGGGAAATGTAGGGTCACCCTGATAGCGATTGCTAAGTGGAGTAATCACAGCTGCTAAAGGACCAAGCTTGGATACCCCTACTGTGTCAACAGGGAGGTCATTAAGCTAGCTAGGAACCAGTAGCTGAAGGAACATTGGGCTTGGGTGGTGCGACAGAAAGGTATTTGGAAAGCCTGACAGGAGGTACTCCTAGTGCTGTGTGAATGTGGAGCATGTGTGAGAAGGTGCTAGTAGTTTGGGGGAGTTAGGCCCAAGATAATTTTCTTTGCATATTGGCAGGTGGTATTGGATTCTGTCCCTAAGGTTCAACCAACTCGTCCTCGAGTACAGGTCACACGTGTGTGTCCGGTGGTGAGTGCCCGAAACCAGGCAACAGCACTTGTTGAGGGCTGTGCTAATTCTTTTGAGGGACAATTCTGTGGCTGTGCCATAAATGACTAGGCCATGGTCCACAACTGACAGTATGGTGCTAGTTACTGCTGTCATGAGTGCTTCTTGGACAGGGCCCCTACTTTTCTGCAGCACAGTGGGACCAAGTTCTGTGGCAAGACTACCATTTGCCACAGAACTTCTGCGGCAGTGGTTTGTAATTTCTGCAGAAGTTCTGTGGCACTAACAAACTACCACATCACAGTGTCAGCTTGTCATCCTGACTTCACTTTCATGGCAGTGGTTATAGCAATCAGGATGGTGGAAAGCACAGTAACACTAGTTCAAAAATAACAGACTTATAAAAATAATTTTATGCCTAAAAAGGCAAAACAAATGTCTCTCCCTTAAGGTCCTAGCCTGTTGCATAAATGACATATGCAGAGGAGCTCTTATGTGATAAATAAGGTATTTCTTTTTTCTAATTAAAAATTTTTATTGTTTTCTCAACAACCACAATTATCAACACTTAGTTATATTGGCATTACAGAGAAAGCATTGAAATCTTGCTGCTAGCTTAAAAAAATTGGCATTACACACTTTCCCTTGAAATAACAACAGTCTACCATAAATGGCCCAAGACCTGTAACCCTCCCACCCCTCACCCTCTACTATGACATATAAGAGGTCAGATATAGGACATTAATAGTTGAAAGGTACTAGCATAACAATCCAAAGCTTCTTAGCTTAGCGGACTCCAGGTCAAGAGAAAATGCTCCAACGAACCCCATAACGTTACAAAGAACTCTCTTTTAACCCGTATACCTGCTATGTGTTTTTCAAGTTGTATAGCTAAAGCACATTCCCTGTGCCACTCCACCAATGTTGGAACCTTGTCTGATGCCCAATATCTGAGGATTAGCAACTTCATTACCGCAGAGACCAAAGAGATACGTGCTCTCCAGGCTTTAGGATTGGTCACAGGGAAAGCACCCAATAAACAAATCTCGGGGGTGTCCATTCTGAGAGAGCCAAGGATAGGGCTGAGTAGGGTACCCACAGATTTCCAAAAGCTTTGAATCTGAGGGCACAACCATAATAGGTGGTATAAGGTTCCATCTTCTTTTTTACATTTCCCACAGTGAGGTGAACTAAGCACACCCCTTCTGAAAAGATGGGTAGGAGTCAGGTACAAGTGATGCATTATTTTGAACTGTATCAATCTTAGCCTGTCTTCCTTAATAAATCTATACACAGTATTCCAAAGTGTAGCCCAGACTTTCGGGGAGGCACTTATATCCAATGCCTCGACCCAATAATAGCAGATTCCGGAAGGGAGTCTGTGATCCCATTCTTGGAGAAGTCTGCGAACCTTGGCCACTGCGTGTGGCTGCTGCGCAGTCCTTAAAAGAGTGTGTACATCTTTACCTCCCTTGTCAGCTTTGCAAGCCGAAGAGAAGACCTGAGTCAAGGCTTTACTAAGCTGCAGCCATTTGTAAAAATCCAGGTCCGTGAGGCTCAAATTTTTCTTCAGGACCTCAAATGCATACGGCCTATCCTGATCCCAAAAATCGGCAACCGTTGATTTGCTTACCTGAGGCCAGAAGGCAACCGGAATGGAGGAGCCATCAATTTTAATTTGCGGATTGTCAACAATAAATAAGGTATTTCTATATGCATGCTATCTATCCCACTAATGAGGTTTCCACTGTCTATCACTTATATATTTGTATGTGCTTTCTACACCAATCATGAGGTTCCCACTGTGTATCACTTATATATTTATATGCAATCTGTAACATACATATAAATGTGTGTGTGTGTGTGTGTGTGGTGAGAGAGACAGAGATACTGTGTGTGTGTGTGTGTGTGTGTGTGTGTGTGTGTGTGTGTGCATTATATATATATATATATATATACTGTATATATTTTAATTTCCATGAACTTACATCCTCATTCATACAGGTCCCATTGGAAATGGAATAGAGGAGTTATTGCAAAACTCATTTTTCATGTCAACCTGCTTTCCCTGACACACTGCGTAACATCATCAGGCCATGACATGCATGTGACTCGATTGTGAGATAGAGCTCTCCAGCCCATCACAATATGTCCACCACGTGACAGAACACTGCGCCATACCTTCCCAGGCTCCGAGCAGTGATGCGTTCCACCAACCCTTGTGCTGCCCAGCCTGCTCCCAGAGCTAATCTCTGAACCTGAGTTGCCGGCATGGAAACACAGCATGCTACGATCTGGCAAAAATAGCTGACCCTGCACACAACATTTCTCCATAACTTTTAGGTGATTTTATCAACCAATGACAATATGTAATCAATAACCCTGGCAAAAATGCGTACAGTGCAATTATTTATTTAACAGGTCTATTCTTTCAACAGGTCTACCCATTATTATATTCCACTTTTCTGGGCATAATTACTTTATTTTTCTTTAAAATGACAGTTAAATTAATTTTACAAGTTATTCATTTCGGATGGCATCTCTATACCTTAAAGGCACAAATAGGTTTGTACAAAGTGAGGTATGGACTTAACAGGTCTATGCTATTGACAAGATTTTGTTTAAGCTGGCCTTAGTGCAATAACGTAAGACTGAAAATTGTATTAGGCTGTAGTGCAGGTTGAGCAAATATCACCATGCATGATGTGCTGTGCCACTGTCTCTGGCAGTGGGAGCTGTGGTAGATAAGTGACTGTTCATTTCTGTTGCAGAATGCAGCCATTTCATTAGCTAATGTATGATGTTATAGCAATGATAACATCACATTCTGAGCATATGGGGGGTTTTGGATATAAAAAGAGGGGAAGGGAACCAGATTCTATGGATAAACAGAAATATTAATAAAAATTCACCAAGAAGAGTGAATTCTGCGGCACCGCAGAAGTTCTGCAGTAGATTGCAAGTTCTCCACAAAATTATGCGGCCGCAGAATTCTAGGGGCCTTGTTCTTGGATCATACTGTGTCTGTGCCTGTAGAGGATCTCTAACCTACAGCTGAACTCTTTTGAGACAACATCAATGTGCTCAATGAAAGATAAGGCACTATTGGGTGTAATTCCAAGGCACTTAAAGGACTGAACTTGATTGATTGGGACATTGAGATTGCTTGGAATGGTGAGTGGGGCGTTTTTTTGTCTGTTGTGGGGCTAGCGAACAGCTTGGACTTGGTCTTTTTACAGTTCATGATAAGTTTGTAGGTTGCGAACCAATCTTCAACTGCTGAGAATTTGTCTTGGAGGACCATGGCTAGGGTGGGTGGGTCTGGGGTGGCTAGTGAAGAGTACCGCACATCCACATAAAGGAGCAGGTCACCAGGGCAAGCTTGAGGGAGGGAATTCAAAAAGAAGCTGAACAACAGAGGGCCTAAAATAGAGCCTTGGGGAACTCCAGAGCAGACAGGTAGACTGGAGGATAGTACATTAACAATTTTTACCTGCTGTGGCCCATCCTCCAGGTAGTTTTTGAACCAGACCATCATCTTGGAGGAGACCCCAATGGCACTAAGGAAGTCAATGAGAAGGGAGTGATTTACTGTGTCAAGAGCCTTAGTGAGGTCAATGTACACTGACCCCACTAAGTGCCTGAGGTCAAGGGCTTTGTGTAAGAAGTTGAAGTTTTCAAGCAGAGCAGAGGTGGTGCTTGACTTTTCCTGAAGCCGTGTTGTTCAGGGCATTGGATGTTATGCTTGGTTAGATATTTGCTTGAGCTGGTCCGCAACTATCCATTCCAGGACTTTAGAATGGGAAGGTAGGATGAGATGGGACAGTAGTTGGAGTGAAGGGCTTTATCATCACTCTTATGGATAAAGGTCACTACAGCAGCTTTCCACTATGAAGGAAATTGCCCGAGACACAGGGACATATTCAGAATTTTTGTGAGGGACACTAGGACTGCATCCAAAGCCATGTGTAGCAGCTTCAAGTCTAAAGAATCACTGCTAAAGCAAGATTTGCCAAGAACCTTGAGTAGGTATTCTTTGGCAGTACTAGTGGAGGCTGTTTTAAAGTAGAAGGGTGGGTTAGTTGATGAGTGACCATTGTTCTTTAGGTCAGATGGGAGGTAGGAGGATCAAAGAAGTTAGGGGGAAATACACCACTAAGGTCTGTGAAAGCAGTATTAAAGGTTTTGGCTATCCACTGTGGGTCTTGGATGGTGGAACCATCATGGTTGAGCATGGTAGGTTGGGTTTTAATGGGCTTACATGTAAGTTGTTTTATATTATCCCAAAGCTTCCTGCTGTCACCCCAGGAGTTTGAGTGCACATCCTTGTAATGGTCTTTTTCTGCTTGCCTGATGACTTGGGTGCAGGCATTTCTGGCCATTCTGTAATGTTGCCAGTGGGATTGATTGCCTGTAGCCCAGGCTTTGTGCCACAGGTGATCCCTGTCTGCCATATGGGATAGGAGGGAGAGAGAGATCCAAGGGTTGTTTATAGCTTTGGGTCTTCACTTTTTTAAGGGGCATAGATGTTGCATGCTGCATTGAAACTAGTTATGAAGTAGTCCAGGGCTAGATCGACACTGGGAGTGTAGTCCAGTGTTGATCAGTCCAGGTTGTGGAGGTGGGCCTGAAACCTATTGAGTTTTCCTTTCTTGAGGACTCGCTGGTGTGTAGTTTTATTAGGTAGTTTGGGGACTTATTGGACCATAAGCAGATGATGGGAGAGTGGTCACTAAGGGAGTCCGGGAGAACCTCTGTATTAGTAATTTCATCAGGTCTATTGGTGAAAATGAGGTCCAGTAAGGTGCAATTGCTGGTTCTGTGGTTACATCTGGTTGGGGAGGTCATTGCTTGGGCCAGATTAATGGCAGTGGTAGCATCTTTGTAGACGTCAGCCTCGGGTGCCATTCAATTTATGTTGAAGTCCCCAAGGAGCACTATTTCAGAGCTAGGGGAAGATTGGTTAGGTAATCAATTATTGCTGTGAAACCTCTGAATTGGTCAAGCAGTGGTATATAGCAGGCGATGATAGTTAATGATTTTCCATGAGGTCCCAGAAGCAGTTTAAGCGCAAGAGCTTGGGAGCTACTACCGGTAACTATCTTGGGGAGATCGTGTCCTTGGAGGGAGGCTTTAAGATAGATTGCATAGCCCCCTCCCATTTTTCCAGTCCTGTCATCTCTGAATGGTATGTAGCCATCCAGGTGCATGTTACTGTCAGGCGCCTTAGGGGAGAGACACGTTTCTACAACAGTTAGAACATCAAGTCAGTGTTGTGACACCCACACCTGGAGGAGATCAATTTTTTGGTGGAGACTTCTGTTGTTTACTGACGCCAGCTTAATGGTGCCAAAAATAGAGCTATGCATTTGTGGGAGCTGCAGCGGTCTGGGGTTAGGGTGGACATTTCCTGACATAAGTAGGTGTAGCAGGAGGTTTTGCATAATGAGGAGCTTGAATGCCCTGAAAACAGATAAAGGTTTGTGGTTTCTGGGTTTACAGACTAATGAGGTCATGGGCAGATGAGAGAGGTGGGGAAGCACTAGCAGGAAGAGGGGGATGGAGACTTTAGTGGTATTTATCAAAGGACTATTTAGTGGAACGTGGGTGGGTTGCAGGACACTGTTGGTAGTGGAAGCCACAGGGATACCCCACACTGGGTGTAGGTTGTGTGTCCCAGTCAGCTGGTTGGTAACTTGGCATTGAAGGGGTAAACATACTAGCAGAAGAGCTATGGGTACTGTATAAGTCAGAGAATCCATCCTCTGGAGAATTTGGTTAACTAGTGCCTGGAGGAGAACAACTGGTGAAACAGCAGCTTTCTATCACCACTTTTGAAAAAAAAGTAGGGAGAAGGCTGATATTGAGAACGAGTGCCTCCTTCCCAGGAGTCTGGATTCACAGGCTTAATGTCTGGGGTTGGAAAGAATTCCAGTGGTATGTGCCCCTTTAAGAGTTGGAGAGGGAGTGGGTCAAGGTAGTGTATTTAATAAAGGCAGGGAGAGGGAGAAAATTAAAGTTGTGAGCAGTCCAGCACAGAAACAGGAGCAGTAATCAAATTGTGTTTAACCCCAGTGTTTAGTCCAGCACAGAGTGAGGAGCAAAACTCAAAGGATGTTATTTTTTTGCCAGTAGCTCTCTGCTGAAAATTAAGAATGCAGTCAGAGATCTTGGCTCCACAGGGGGAAAAAAATCTGTCTGAGCTTGGCAGAAATTAAGGCTTTAACTGTTCACATGTAAAAAAAGCTGAAAATATGGCAACAGAGTGCAGGACTCAGATTAGATTAGCTGCAGTTGGCTTAATGCACCAATTGTGTGGAAGGTACCAAGATTCAAAATTGCAGTCCAGGTCAAACGGCTCCATACCTGAGAGAAGAGAGGAGCAGGCAGGCGGCAGAGCCAGCAGGGATTTGAACCACAAACATAGTTCAAATTTAGAGGAAACTCGGCCAATTCAGGGCACAGATGATCCCCTGATAGAAGAGGGGAGCATGCAGGCGGCAGAGCCAACAGGGATTCAACCCACAAACGTGGTTTGAATTTAGAGGAGCAAAACTCAAAGGATGTTATTTTTTTGCCAATACATATTTACAAAAAAGAAAAAGTTAGCCAAAAATTTAGAAATAAACAATCTAGATAATACAAACATCAAATCCATACTACCATTAAGCTCAATCTCTCTTTAAACATTGCAACTCGTGTGGGATTTCTTTCATTGTAAATTACAGGTGTCTACCTATTGCAGCATGCACTGGCCATGCACTGCAACTAACAGTTGATACTCTGTGTCTTTTCTGTTCACAACGCACTCTGATCATTATAAGATTATCCTGTATGGATCTATTTGGTAAGGAGCAGGGCTGTTGCTCAACGACAAGATGTTCCACTGCCACAGACAACTTTTTACTAAGGATTTTAGACAATAACTTTTGAATTGTATTTAAGAGACTAATTGGTATCCAGCTATCAAGATTGTCCTTTTCCCCACTGTTGTATAACAAAATCAGTTAGGCATCATGCTAGTTGGGTCAGACTCCTGTTACCTACTAAATAATTTAAAAGTTTTAGTAGAGAATGGTCTAAAAAGGAACATTTAAGTTTATCAAATTTGTGAGGCAGGGCATCACTGCTGGGGGCTATATTTTGGTTTACAGCTTTTTACCACACTTCCTACTTTGTCTAATTTGACTGGAGAGGCCAATTAATGTTTTCAAGTGCCTGGTAGGGTAGGGACATTGAGGCTGTCAAAGGAATGAGAATTTATAGTAAAATGAATTGTGTTGGAAAATGATTTTATGTGGTTATTAACTGTCTCTAGCATATCTGCAGTAGTTGTTTTAAATCACCAGGCTTGGATTTTAAATATGCAAAAAAACCTATGTTCCACTCTATCAGGACAACCTCAAAGCTTCAAAGGGGGTCAAAGGATTGTTTTGAGCCCTGGGTGCCAAACTGTAGTTCCTTCTGTAGAAAAATGGATCACTCATATTGAATGGGACTTTTCTATTTCTGTTTACAAGTTTTTGATTTGGTCAGTGTCATTTTCCTGTTTCCATTGTGATTCATCAATTAACTTTTGAAGCTATAAGCAGAGTTCAATGCATCTCTCACAATTTACATGAATCTTTTCCTTAGAACATGGAAATAGGACCACAACCAGGGAAAGCAGTGCCCAGGTCAAAAACATGTAGTGAAGACAAGCTGGGGACAGGCACTTGCTAAAAGGTCAAATATCACTTATTTAGCTCCACTGTGCGAAGAAGCTGAGGACTCCAAGGTATTCAGTGCAATTCAATCCTTAATTGTAAAGTGCTGTAAATGCTGATAAAAATACCCACTGTTGCTTCACAAGTAGCACTCAATGCAATCAGAATCACTGAACAGATTCAAGTCCATACAATCTTGTATGACACCAGGCACATAGGCTTCAGGCTCCAACCCTGCTACCAGTCAGATGTCACCTGACACATTTCACTCAATTAGAGCTTTTTCAAAGGCTAATGTCATAGACCCTTGGAATCCCTTTCTATGTGCAAAAATATAGAGACAGTGCAATTACATGCTTTGAGTTGTCAGTTCTCAACATTGTCACAAAATGTAAAAGGACAATAAAATAATAAAACATATAGGCATACATGACTAAAAAAAGTACATACAAAATTGTGCCACCAAGATAGAAAATCTAGAGGCATCGAAGACACTTAATGAGAATGCACACAGTTAAAACAAAGCCAGCTATAGAAAAACTATTCTAAATGTTCAAACACACATAGACTCACAGAAACTGTGGAAGCTGAGAGGTGCATATCTGAAAAAGAAGATGCAAAAAATAATTGGAAACATTTAATAGCATTATTTACAAGGATAATACATAAACAAACAAAACACCAGCCCACATATCCACCAGAATAATATATTTCTTTAAAAAGAGACATATTTCATTTCTATTGAGTCCTTTATTTTAAATGGCTCTGAGGGAGAAAATCCAATATTGCTGTATATGTAAAAATGTGTTATCATAATTTCCTCCTCTTCTAGACATAATCATTTTTTCTATACCGGAAAAAGTGAAGTTCTGTTCCTTTTTATTTCTGGTCCTCCAAATGTGTGTCACCAAAGAGTTAGTAGAATCCCCTCTTTCAATAGTCTGCACATGTTCATCAATTCTGATCTTGAACGTCCTTTTGGTTTTGCCTACATAATAGCTTCTGCATTTACACAGTACCAGATAGATGATAACACATGTATTACAAGTAATAAATCCCCTAACCCTTGCTTCCTTTTCTGTAACAGAGTTTATAAATGATTTGATTGTGTTGATCAGGGAGCAGTACTTGCAATTGCCACACTTGTGGTACTCATTACCCTTTTGTGGCAGCCAGGTGCATGTTTTTTTTTTCCCAGTAGGGGCTGCACGACATTCACAACAAGGTCCCTAATATTCTTTCCCTATGAAAACCATTCTGGAACTCTCAATGTTTAGATCCCATAATCCCTGATCTTTGTTAATGAGATGCCAATGTTTATTTAAAATAGGCACTACTTGTTGAGGTTGGGAACTATAAGTAGTTACAATTTGAATGGAAAGGTCAATTTACACTCCTTATTTTTCATCTTCTCTTTAAGGAGATCCTGTATTGGCATTTTATCCACTATTTTCCTTGCCCCATCAATCACTACTCCACTGTAGATCCTGTCTTGTAGTCTATAAGTTAGTTCATTCACTCCAATCTGGTATTCACCAATATCCCCACAGTTCCTCTTGGTCCTAATAAACTGACCCTTTGGGATCACTGAAATAACATGTCTGGGGTGGCTACTGCTAGCAAGAAGAAATGTATTACGATCAGTAGGCTTCCAGTACAGGTCAGCGGTGACATCTCCCTTCCCGTCTCTTTTGATGATCAAGTCCAGGAAAGAAATTTGTGTCTTACAAAAACACCCACTAAATTTTAGGCATGGGTTACTGTTCTCTAAATACTGGATAAATTCAAACAATTCATTTCCATGGTTTTCCATACCAAAAGCACATCATCAATGAAGTGTCTCCAAAGATCAAATTTGTGCAAAAAATGATTTCTCATTTCATCTCGTATTGTTTCAAGTTCCCACTTCGCCATATACTTCCCCAAATTGAATCACATGGTATGGTTCAATTTGGCCACTAGAACAAAATCATCCCATTCCAAGGCAAACATATGGGACTTCAGAGGAGCTGACTTTTTTTATAAGATAGCCAACAGAGTTAAGCTAGCCCTGGCAAAAAGAAATACAGGTGAAGGGTACAGGCAAAGTGGGCAAGCATTAAAGATGTAATACTTGAAGCAACATCCCATTGTGTTAGTGAGAAAAAGAAGAGCAAAAGTAGAAGGAAACCACTTTGGTTCTCAAACACAGTAGCAGAAAAGGTCAGAGCCAAAAGGCTGGCCTTCAGGAAATATAAGGGATCGCAGGAGGATGAAGATAGGGAAGCATACCAAACTTCCCTAAGGGAAGAAAAGAAGGTAATAAAGCAGGCAAAGGCCCAAACCGAGGAAACACTGGCACGAACAGTAAAATAAGGTGACAAAGCTTTCTATAGATACATTAGTGAAAGGAGAAAGTCCAGAGGGGGTATTGCTAAGATCCAAGGGGATAAGGGGCGTGTGAGGAGGACCATGTAAAAGCATCTATCCTAAACAGATACTTCTGCTCAGTATTTACTGAAGAGAAGGTAGGGCAGGGCCCACAGCTCAGCACCATGGACATAGGGGGGAAGGAGGTGTGCACTAGTCCCTTCACAAAATAAAGGGTCCTATAAGAGCTCGATAAGCTCAGGGTGGACAAGGCAATGGGACCTGATGGCATACATCCCAGGGTGTATTATTTGTATTGTAATGTATTGTTTGTGCCCATTGGCTTGGAACCTTTAATGGCTCTGCAAAATGTGTAATATTATGTATTACTTGTATTGTACTGACTTATATGCATCCATTGACTTGGAACCTTTGTAAAAGATGTAACAAATGTTCCATGGGAAATGGGTATCTTTAGCTGCTTTATGGTGGGGTCCTTGAGGTGCGATATATAAATCCAAAGAGGTCAATGTTTCAGATCCCTCCAGAACTTCTTGAAATAGAAGAAAAGATGGGGTATTTTTGTAAAAAGGTCCACAAAACTTGTTTATTCTTTTTTTTTCTTTTTATGTTGCCCTGACATTTCGATTCATAAAGTGAATCTTTTTCAAAGGGCTTCTTACTCCTAGAAAAATATACTAATATCAGTGTTACTGCATATAATCACAAGTTTTCATTTGTATCAATCCATTATTTGCATAGCAGGTGCCTAGCTGTATTACCAAAAACCTCACTGTTAGTATGTTCAAAAAACAAATGCTTTTTCGCATTTTCTGTGCTCTTACATCAGCTGTACTTTTATGACTCTTATGCTCTAAATATATTACAGATAATGCTAACATTCTGTCCACAGCATTATGTAGTATATACTGCCCTAGTCCTGTATCCCTTTAATTGAGAAAGGCCTCTCGACTTCATTTGCTGCTGTATGTACCTTTAAACCCTTAATGTTACAAATGCTTAACCTAAATTTGTCATTAGCTAAGTCTATATTATTTCATTTTAAAAGAAAATATATTCACCTTGTATGTCGCTATGTATTTTTAAAGCTTTGTTGTTGCATTAACCTCACTTCGCTGTAGTGTTAATATTATCTAAAATAGATGTATTATACTGTTAAAGCCTTAGGTATATTGTTTATTTCCTCACTCTTTTTATCCTAGTTATCTTTTTTTTACCTGGGCATTTGGTGTATTGCTCCCTTTATTCAAATGACTTGTTTTCTATAGTTCCAGAAACAATTGATTTAATACCTTTTAATGGACCAACATAGATGTAACAACAAGAACAAAGTGCTTTAGCTTTCGGACCAACCAGTCCTTCTTCAGAAGCTCATGGCAGTTGTTTAGAAAATACAATACTTATAAAAGCTAGATAATGCAGAGAAAAACATAAAAAAATCCCCATTGGTTTAAAATACTCATTTAAAAAAAAAACAAAAAAAAAACAAGATGATGTCGGAGAAGTTTAACAGTACAATACCGCCTTCAGCCAGAAAAAAAACCTTGGGTTCAGATGTGCTTGGTGGAACCCACATACAAAGAATCCTACTGCATTGTTTTCTATAGTGAAATTCCCATGTGCCTGCAAAGTAAAACAAGGATTTAGACATCTTTTTTAGGTTTTTCTTCTATATACTGTTATTTTTAATCTCATTAGTACTTCCGACTGTTGTTTGTTTGATTTCAGTTCTATATTTTACAAGCTATAATTTGTTCATCAAATGCCTATTAAATACATGTTTTACCATTAGTTTCTTGTATGCTTTAAAAATAGCACTTCAGTTTTCATTTAATATTTGTTTACAACACTATAAACATTGTTTTTTGCCTTACTCTTGAGGCATAAACCTTTGTAAAAGAGCCATCTATGCTCAAAGGTATTAATCAGAACCTGAAATAAATAAATTCATTAAAATACAACCAAGACCTACAGAAATGGAGTCTTTTGCCCCTCTTTTTTTTTGCCCATATTGAAGTTATTAAAATGAATATGCTTCCTAGATTATTATATAGAATAATGTATGGGGTGGTGTGTACAAGATTTTACACACACCTGAATTGTGGGATGATTTGCCCTCAGGGTTTATGAAATGTATCCTACAATGAGGGTGTGTGTAAAGTCGAGTTTTACACACCACCCCATGTTTTATTTTATATAATTGCTGGGGAGCATTTTCTCACCACAGCAATTACATAAAATAAAGATAAATTGGTGTTCAACCGTGGTCTGGTTGGCATTAAACGCCTTCCACTGTCTGTAGCTGCTTAAAACTTACCCCATTTTTTTTCTTTCTTTTTTAAAAAAGTGTATAAGGAGCACCTGGAGAAAGACTGAGGAGAAGTGACAGTCCAGTTCTTTTTTTATTTATTTGCTTACCACTGAGTGCTGCCAGTGGTGGAATAGAGAGTGGTGATTCCTGGAAAAGTAGAGGCGTGCGCATGTGTGGAGCAAGGGAAACCCGGTGCGTGTTCTCCGTTATAAAATTATAACCAGGTTTCCCCTATCGGAGAAAACGCTCCCCAGTTGTTATATCTATAGTTCTATAACATCTTTAGGAGAGACAGAGTAGGTAAAATAGGGGAAGGCTGTCTGGTTTACCTTAAAGACACCTTGCATGGTCACACACTTGAACCATTACACTTAGGCAAAGATGCACAGACCCTAGCCATTAGAATCCTACTTTGCACAAAAAAATTGTTAACTATCCTCACAGTATATTTACCACCCAGAGACCACTCTGCCAACATTAATAGACTCATTAGTTACTTTGATACCCTTGATCATGACAAGGAGATTGTTGTCATGGGTGATTTCAACATAAATTGGGTTGCCAATGAGGCAGCACTCTTTAAAAATGTCCTGGCCAGTCTCTGCCTCACCCAAATGGTAAGTGAACCAACCAGACTCAACAACTGCAGTGGCGCCCACACCCTGTGCAACTGGGTCTTAACAAATCAGCAGGAGAGAATAAATGAAGTCTTAGTACATCCATACTCTCTCAGTGACCATTCATCCATCACCTGCATTTGGTCCAATAAAACTCAGAAATCTGCCCCTTGTTTTACTGCTAGCAGAGTACTAAAAATGGGGAGCTAAAAGCCTTCAAAACCTACCTCCAGCAGCATGACTGGACCTATCTTGACATTCTCACTGATGTTCACCAGGCATTGGAGTACTTCTTTAGCACCTCCAATGCAGTCCTTTACCTTTTTGCCCCAGCCAGAAAACCTAAAATAAAAAAAACAACAATGATTGGGTCACCCAGTCCTTCCTTGAATTAATGAGAGACAGGGATCACCTATGGCATACAGCCAAGGTGACTGAGAAAACTGCAGACTGGCAAAAATATGGGGCATCCAGAAATAGCTGGATCTACAAAATTAGATTCACAAAAGCACAGTACTTCAAAGACTATCTAAACAAGACTTGGGGTGATGGAAAAAATGTTTAGGATAATCTCTAGGAGGTCTCCTGCAAAGACTGTAAGTGCTGCCTGTAAGTCCTCAAAATGGGCAGACTGGATGGGCCTTGCAGTCCTTATCTGCTGTCAACTTCTATGTTTCTATGTTTCTATGTTTCAACTTCTCCCCTCAATGCTCCTGGTCAATGGTAACATTACACAAGATTCCAAAATTATTGCAGATACCTTTAACTTAGCATTCACTGACCTTAGTGCAGTACCTCCTCCAGATTTTCTAATTTTAATATGGGCAGCCTGGATAACAAACCAGCCACTCATGTGCTACCTGCCTCCACAACCCCTCCTTTCTACTTTAAGGAAATATCTACTTCTGATGCAAAAAAATACCTCAGAAGAATCCTCAGTAAATATCGGGATAGCAATGACAGCCTTGATCTCAAAATGATAGAGCTCACACTAGAAGGAGTAGGCTATCCAATTGCTAAAATCATCAACCTCTTCCTCAAACTGGTGCAATTCCCCACAAAGTGGAAATCAACCATAGTAATCCCAGTTTATAAAAGTGGGGACCATGCACTCCACTCAAACTGCCACCCAATCTCCATCTTACCCCTATATCTAAAGCCTTTGAGTGGATAGTCTCAGACCAGTTGATAGACTATCTGGAAAAATACAACATCCAGTGCCCTCAATAGCATGGGTTTCCTAAATCCTACAGCACCACTACTGCCCTCTTAGAATCTATAGGCTACATTCATGAGGCACTGGACAAGGGGAGCTTAGTGGGATCAACATATATTGATCTCAAAAAGGCTTTTGATGCAGTCAGTCACAGTGTCCTCCTAGAAACACTTCTTACCCTATGTTTATCCATCAAGACAGCTGCATGATTCCACAGCTACCTAATACAAAGAACCCAGCATGTAAAAGTACAAAATGTACTCTCAGAGGAGAGGAAAGATTTGTTAGGGGTACCCCAAGTATCCATCTTTGGACCCCTACTGCTTAGCCCCTTTCTCAACTCCCTTCCTGAGATCTGCTCCACCAAGCTTTTCCTCTACACAGATGATGCTGTCATTTTTCAAAGTGGACCCCGCATTACGGCCCTAACAAATGAATTGAAAGAAAGTTTCTCCAGGGCTGAGGAGTGGTTTACCCAGAATAAACTTTTCGTTAACTATAAAAAAACTAAAATTGTGTTGTTTTATAACCACCAGAGCAAGAAACTAACCAGCTATCTTACTATCAACAACAGCAGATGTGAGCCATTGGAAAAAGTGAACATATTCAAATACATGGGTATCACTCTAGACAGCTCCCTCTCCTACACTCTGCACATTGACCAAGTTGTAAAAATAGTCAAAACTAGAATAGGACTGCTCTATAGGCACCACCCATACTTGACCAGTGAGGCTCTCACACTAGCAGTAAATAGCATCCTTTTTTCCATCGTAGCCTACAGCCTTGTTGTGTAAAGCACAGCTACAAACACCATACTGAAACTCGTAAGAACCATATCAAATAAGGCATACATGTGACCTCTATGCCCCAACAAAGTGGCCCACCTTACAGTTTTAGCACCGAATTAGTCAAAGGGTTTTTAAGGATTTTTTAAAATCCCTATTGAGAATTGTGAAACCTTTAGTTAGGGATTTTGTTTTGCTTGTTAGTGTGTTCACTGCTACCCAGAGAGGGTTGTCTCATCTGATAGTGTAGTTGAAAATCTACTAGATGGCACTTAAGTACTGTAATAGGAACTGACCTCTTTCTGTAGGTATAACAAAAATAATTTTAGAGGATTTTTTCCTTAAATTTTGTGAAGGATAAATAGGGAATCTCAAAAAACTGCTTGACACATTTGGCACTACTACTGTACATGGGAGAATACAGTACCATGTCTGCCTTCTTGAGAAAAAAAAACATTACTAGACTTGACCCCGAAAACTGTCCAGAATATACTCAAAGCTGCATACAATTCCTATTGGACCAGAGGCAATGCTAGGAACCCTTTGTACATCCCATTTAGCTGCACCACTCTGGCCCAAAGTTCTTTCTCATATAAGGCCCCACACTGGCTTAATGAACTCCTGGCCAAGATCATAAACAACTCCAAACTCATGACATTCAAAAGAGATCTTTGACAGTACCTTTATGACTGAGGGAGATGTGATTGCTCAGAGTAATCCCTCCTCACTGGTTTTTACTCCTCTGTGCTTCCACCTCCCAGTAGTATGGGTCTAGATAGCAAGGATCAAGGTTACTACTAATCTTGAGCTTCCTCCTCCCCCCGATTCTGCCTCCATCTACCCCCTCCTCCCCTTCAACTGCTGGTTGAACCATGTTTGTATAGGAATTCCTCACCCTTTCCCCTCCCTCACCTCTTTCCTGTCTCCCTATCTACTTCCCTACAAGCTCTCTCTCTCTACTGCCCACCCCCTGCCTTTCTTGCACATTTATCTCCCTCTCACTTTTCTGCCAGAATTGCCTGTATTGTAAAACCTTTTAGTTAGAATAATTGCAGTCCCTCTACTTTTGTTTTCCTGTTTGCTGCCACCTGATCCTGTCATGTTTAATATTCTGCTTCATTGTTGTCTCTATGTAAAAATGTCCTATGTAAGAAACCTCCTATGTAAAACTGCTTTATTGTTGTTCCTTTGTAAAAAAACTAATATATGTTACTGTACCTCACACTGTTATTGTGCAACCTGTCGTTTGTTCTCATTCTGATATAGACTTTAGTGAAAGAGCTTTTAGCTCAAAGGTTGTTATCCGAGACAATAATCAATCAATAAATAAACTATCTTTTCCAGATGCTCCCCTTGATTCCCAAATCATTGTAATTTCGCTCCTGGAAAAAATGTTTTTCTAGATTTTTTGGGGTGGGGCAATGCCCTAGAATCCACTTGTCAATTATTCTGCTCTCCTAGAATAATTATTAGGAGGCCCAATGAATTTGACCCCAGAGCTGGCCCTTTTATCCATCCCTCTGAGTGGAATGTTTATTTATTTATTAGTGATTCGGAAATACCTCTGAGCCACAGGCTCTTTTACAGAGGTTCCACATCATAATATTAGTAAAAAATGGAAAATGGAATAGAACACATAGCATCAAAGACATCGCAAGATTAATTGAAAGTTGCTAACACAAATGTGAAAGATATACAATGATTGTGGTTACAGGGTCATGTATATGTACACTAAGACATTGAATAAAAATGTTGTAGGTTACATTCACAAAATTAGAGGCATAACATCTAATTCCCAGTTATTTGTCAATAAGTGTGAGTTAGAAAAGGAGATCATTAGGCATGTTAAGCTTAGAATAAGTACACATCTTAGCAGTAGTAAGGATGCTAGAGGTGGTTGATGCAGCTGCAGTCTGTGTAGGGTGGGTAAAATGTGGGACAGTAGGGAAGAGTGTGTAGAAAATGAGAGAATAGTTGCAAATTGGGGGGAGGAGCAGGAGAGAGATTAGGAAATAATATAACTGTAGAAGCCAAAGGTAAACCAGGGTCAAACAATATAAGCCAACAAGCAGGGGTAAGGAGACTGGAAGGGGCTAATGGAGGAGACAAGTTATGGAGGGGGCAGGAGATGGGGACTAGAGGGAAAGTAAGAGTGCAGAGAAGGGGAAATACAGCAGGCATATGTCCAGATTAGCTGTTTTAGCAGAAAGGTGTTTGGGGACAGCAATACAGGAAAAGGGGCAAAAAATGGGGATAGGATAAGAAGGGAGGGTAGGAGGTGAAAGGGGGCATATAAAGCATATAAAGTGGGTTTAAGGTTGAGATAGCATGCTTGGCTAGAAATGAGAATTATGAGGAGGAGGAGCTAAAAGAGATAAAGAAGGTGGGAAATAGAAAGTAGAAAATTGGTTAAGGATGGAATGTTAATCTAGGAATGTAATAAAGAGGGGTTAAAACTGGGGAGCTGAGCAAGTAAGGGAGGAGATTAAACTTAAAGGATGCAGTAGTGAAAGTAGAGAAGAGATTGGCACAGGAGGTGGGAATACCAGGGCTACCAGATGGGAGATGAAAAATAGTGCTAGCAATAGCAACTACTGGAAGAGGCTAGTTAGGCATGTAATTTTGTTTTAAAAGGGCCTAGTCTGAGTTATTTTTGTAAATCTTCATTAAGAGAGTTTAGCCAGAGTGGTGCACAGTACTCATAAGAGCGGTGTGAAATTCTATGGAATGGAACTTTTAGGGAGTATATGTTTGTTCCCTAGTGCTCCACATTTGTTGGGACTGACAGAGGAGACTTTTTTGCGAGAAAGCATACTTGGTACCAAATACAAGAGTCCAAGCCATTCAGTTTGTGAGTATAGTTCACAGGAGTGGGTAAGCCGGTGAGCTCTGAGCATGAGTTGACAGGCCTTAGTCAGGGTGGTTTTGAGTCTTTTAAGGTCACTTGGGTTTGCAACCCCCAAACTACTTGGCAGTAGTCAATTGTCGAGATCATGGAGCTGGACACTGCAATTTTAAGAGCCTCCTTGGGAAGGCACTGTTTATTTCTGTACAATAGACCCAGTTTCATGTTAGATGATTTAGCAATATGTTGTGAGATGGATAAATTACTGTCTAGTGTGATTCCTAAGTATTTAAAACTATGCACCATTTTGAAGGGTGATTTGAGGTGATTGAGAATTTTTAAATTGTAATTTCTATGTCTGCTTTGGGAATGCAAAAATCATCATTTTGGTCTTTTTGTAGTGGAGCAATATAACTTGGAGTTTTGGAACCATTTTTAAATTTCAGTAAAATTTGCCTGCATTAACAATTCTAGTGAGGTAGGGTCTTGGTGGCTGGTGTATAACACTGTGTCATCAGTGTACAGTAGTACATTGTCTGATATTGCTTGAGGTAGGTTCTTTAGGAATAAACTAATAGTAGCAGGCCTAAGATGGAGCCTTGGGGCACCCTGTAATGATGTCCCAGTGAACAGAGCGATCATCTGATATTTTTACTTTTTGGACACTACCTGGGAGATAGCTCCTGAACCAGGCTACAGATTCAGCAGACAAACCCATAGTGGTTAACTGGCTAAACAGAAGCTCATAATTGATAGTGTCAAAGGCTTTGGTGAGGTCAATGTAAGTAGCCCCCGCCAAAAGTCCTTTGTCCATAGCATTATGAATGTAACCCATAAATTCCAGTAAGGCAGTAGTGGTGCTATGTTGTTTGCAGAAACCATGTTGCTCTGGGTATTGCAGTTTATGCTTCTCTAGATAGTTATTTGGTCTGCCATGACCTGCTCTAGTGTTTTCAACGGAGGTGATAGAATATAAAATGGGGCCGAAGTTTGAAACATTTGTACAGTCCCCATTTTTATAAACTGGAGTTACCACAGCAGCTTTCCAGCACTTAGGGAAGGTTCCTGTGGTGAGGGATACATTTAATATTTAAGTGAGTGTAGCAAGGATGGTGACCAGGGTGAAAGAGACTAATTTTAGATCAAGCAGATCACTGCTGGCTCTGGACTTGCCTAAGGCCTGGGAGGGTACTATTTAGCCTCAGTTGGGTGAGTATTTTAAAGTAGAAAGGGGGTGGGGGTCTCCCCATGATCTGCTGAGAGACAAGTAAGATTGCTGACCCCAGAGGGTAGGTTGAATTCAGGAGGGAGTACACTACTAAAGTCAGAGAATTCCTTGTAAAAATAATTGGTAATAAGGTGAGGGTCCTGTGAACGGGTTCCATCTATATTAATCAGGGTAGGGAGGACTTGCTAGGTTTTCCTGAAAGGGACTTGATGTTATTTCAAAACCTTTGGCTATCACGCCATGAGTTAGCCAGTTTGCACTGAAAGTATTGTTTTTTGGCATTCCGTGTTTCCCAGGTTCACTTGTTGTGGGCTGCTTTTTATTTCTGGAGATTCACTGGAGAGCCAGGGCTTTTAGATGAGGGCCACAGGTTATCCTTATGCTACACTGGATTTAGGAGTTGAGGGTGATCCAAGAGTTACATGTGTCCCGTAACTTGCGTTTGGTGTGGGGGGCAAATATATTGCATGATTCATTAAAGCATGATATAAAGTCTTCAAAAGCAGCATTGATGTCTTTAGTTGCATCTAAAGCTCCAGTCCCACAGATTTAGATGGGCTTTGGCGCTCCTAGTTTCCCTTTTTGATAATCTGGTATATACTACCTTGGTCTGTGCCTTAAGGGACTTGTTTGACCATGTGAGATGGATGAGGAATGGTCACTGATGGAATCGGAAGAACAATAGGGTGGGTTATTCTATAAGGACAATTAGTGATCACCCAGATGATTAGGACGCTTGTCCCAGTATGGTAGTTAATACACATGGGGGAGTCCACTATTTGTGAGAGGTTGAGGGAAGCTAATGCATCTTTGTAAGTACTCACTTCAGCTGACAACCAATTAATATTAAAGTCCCCCATCATGATGAGTTCAGCTTTCGGCCGATGGTCTGCAAGATAGTCAAGGATTACTTTGAACACATTGGGAAGTTCATTAGGAGGGCAATAGACAGATACCAGCATCCTTGTTTTACCATTTGAGCCAAGTAGCAGTTTCACAGACAACATTTGGATATTATTCCCTGTGATTATCAGAGGTAACATTTTCACTTTAATGTGCCCCTTAATGTAGAGCACACATCCTCCAGCTCTTTTACAAAGTCTATCCAGTCTATACAAGGTGTAACCAGGTGACTGAAATCCTGAGTCATGTACCCTAAGGATAAGCAAGGTTTCAACTAGTGAGAGAATGTCTGGCTGGTGTGCTGTCCAGGCTTGTAGTTGATCTAATTTTGCCATAAGGCTTCACATATTGAGGGTGGCCACTGTGAGTCCATTTTGTTTTGAGACTGGGGTCATTCCAAAATTAAGTGGACCTGGGTTCAGGTGTACATTTTCAGGAAGAAGTAGAAGTAGCCAGGTCAGTCTTGTTGCCTGCTATTTTAGGTGCACAAGTGCCTATGACTGTCTGATCATTTTGAGATTGTTCTTTTTTTAACATAGGTTGGGATAAAGGAGAGAAAGGCTGGAGGGAGAAGGTATCTGAGCAAGTGCGCTCCACTTGTTATATTGGGGTGTAGTGGTAAGCTAGAATTGATTGGTATCACCATGGAAAAGGTGGTTTTGTAGGCTTGCCCAAATTGAGCTTTACTGCTGGAATTGCTAGGAGCATCCAGATTATTGTTCCTTCGAAGAGCAATAGCTAGAGTAAGCCATATCCCTAGGAGGATATATTTGTGCTGAGGGGTCATTTTTTGTAGTAGTGTTGAGTAGAAGGTATAAGTACAGATGAAAAAGTGCAGAGAGTTAAGCAATTAGAGCTGAGGAGTAGCAGAGGTAGAAGCTGCGTACATGAAAGGGAAAACAAGACCTGTGTTATTTGTGGAAGTCCCAAATTAAATGTAAGTAATTCTTTTTAAGAGGGAGTGGAAGATCACAGGTTGGGACTACTTTATAGGAGAGGGCAGGACCTGACGAGTGAGAATTTTAGAACAGCCAGCAGTTGAGGGCGGTAAAGGAAAGGGCAGAGTTGGAAGTGTATTTAATAGAGGTCGAGGATGGGGACGGTGGGAGGGACAAAATACATACAGCAAAACTGAGCTGAAAGGAGTAACAAAGAGCCAAGAAGCGAGTGGTTTCCAAGACTCTGAGATAGCTTGCTCAAGTTACCCAGAGTAGCTGAAGGAGCCAATTACAGTGAAGGCCTCTTGAGAGCTGACCAATGGTGGTGCAGAATTCCTGAGAGGCAGCAATGGCAGAAAGAACCATTGCTGGGGTTCAGACCAGGCTGAGGGACTCTGAGAATTGGTGTACCTGTTGTGACCGGTCGGTAGTCCAGGGAGAGTAGTGGAGAAAGCTGGGTCCCAAGAGGAAGAAGTCACAGGCATGAGAGCATCAGGGAATTCCCTCTCAGGGCTGCCTTCTGTCTGGGAAGAGAAAGAGATGAAGGGAGGGTTAAAAGATTAAGTAAAATACTTGAGTCAGAGTGGACAGGGGAGACAGAGCTGGGAGGACAAAGGAAAGTCTTATTTATTTATTTATTTAAACATCAGTTTAACAACCTTTGAGCCAGAGGCTCATTTACAAAGGTACCTTGTCACATAGAGGACAACAGACAGCAGAACAATAAACAACAGTTAATACAGATTCAAGCAAGTTACAATTCAGGGTTACAGTAGGCAAAATACATATGTTTGTGAGGTGAGGATAGGAGGGGACGGTAAGAGGGAGAAGGGATGGGGAGGAGAGAGGAGAGGGAAGGAGGATATTAAGGGGAGGAGGAAAGCAGGAGGGGGGGTGGGAGTGCTGCTCAGCGAGCATTGTCAGAACCCTTTTTTTTGTGCTATTTTACTGTGCATATCATAGTCTAGAATCAGTAGTTACAGCTCTTTTTTGTATGGTTTTGAATGTTTTACTCGCTCTCTGTTTTCCTCTTAGCTCCCTCTCTTAGCTATTCTCTAATTCTTAGTCTTAGGGGGTCAGAGACAGAAGGATTAAGATAAATTGGGGGGAAGGATACAGATAGTGGGCAGAGGAGATGTGAGAAAGAATTAGGTGAGGATGGGGGAGGGGGGTTAGCTAGCGTGCCTAGGAATAAACAAGGAAAAAATCAGCAACAGAAATGAAGGAAGTGAAAAAGTAGTCTAAGGAGGAGGAGAGTTAGTCAGGGGAATTAGATAATAGCTAAGAGAGGGGAGCTAAGAGGAAAACAGAGAGCGAGTAAAACATTCAAAACCATACAAAAAAGAGCTGTAACTACTGATTCTAGACTATGATATGCACAGTAAAATAGCACAATAATTTTCATTTGACAGGGCTAACAGTAATCACTTCAAAACATCACAGGCAAAACATTGTGGAAAATACATACAGCAAAACTGAACTGAAAGGAGTAAAAAGAGCTGAGAAGCCGGTTTCTGAGACTCTGAGCTAGCTAGCTCGAGTTACCCAGAGTAGCTGAAGGAGCCAATCACAGTGAAGGCCTCATGGGAACTGACCAATCATGGTGCAGTATTCCTGACAGGCAGCCAATGGCAGAAAGAGCCATCACCAGTGTTCAGGCCAGGCTGAGGGACTCAGAGAACCCGTACCTGTTGTGCCTGGTAGGTAGTCTGGGGACAATGACAGAGAAATCCTGGTCAAAAGGAGGAAGCTGCAGGTGTGGGAGGCGGCTGAGGCTGCCCACTCAGTGAACCTCCTGTCTGTTGTGCCTGGTCAGTGGTCTGGAATACGGTGGCAGAAAGCTGGGTCCCAAGAGGGAGAAGCTGCAGGTGTGGGAGCTGCTGGGGATGGCCGCTCAGGCCCTCCTTCTGCCTGTTGTGCCTGGTTGGTGGTCCAGGGATGGTGGTGGAGAAATCCAGGTCCCAAGAGGAGGAAGTCACAGGCATGAGAGTGGCTGGGGATGTCTGCTCAGGGCTGCCTTCTCTGTTGTGCCTGGTTGGTGGTCTGGGGATGGTGGCAGAAAGATGGGCCCAAGAGGAGGAAGCCACAGGCATGGGAGTGACTGGGGATGCCTGCTCAGAAGCCACTTTCTATCTGTTGCGCCTGGTCAGTGGTCCAGAATGTGGCTATCATCTTACTCTCCTATTTTATTACATCTTTTAGCTGTGAAAAAGACTATTACAAGATGTTGGATGAAACCAGACCCCCAATGGTAGATCTCTAGCATAGTGTCATGAATGAAAAATAATATATGGGAATGATAACTGCTGTAGTCCATGATATCTTGGAACAGTTTAATACAAAGTGGCAGAAATGGATATCTCATTATTCTATGGTTGATTCAAAGTTTGTTCCTTGGTGAGATTGTCACAATAACATATATTTGGGGTAGGTTGGGGTGGTGAGGTGGAAAACAAAACAAACAAAAAAAAAACTCTTTTTTTTCTTCTTGGTTTCTGTGGACTGTGTGGGACCATTTACACTAATAATATTATTTCAGTATCCATGGTACTGTAGACTATGGGGAAGGGCTGCTGTGGGCACTCAGAAACTATTATGTTTCTATAAATTCATCATATCTTGACCTGTGATGTCCAGACACTTTCTTCACTCACACATGTTGATGCATTGATTGTATTGGTGTTATTTGTAGTGGAGAACTGCTGTTCTCCCTGCCATTTCAGTTTGAATTCAACTTTTAATAGTTCTGTACTGTTGGGCCCGGATATTCAAAAGGGTTGTGCATGGCGCAACTGTGTTGCACCATGTGCAACCCACTGATGTGCCCTGGCACAATATTCAAAAGGGGATTGTGCCTGGCACAAATCTTGATGCGCAGACACATCAGCAATGTATCGAGCGCAGGTAAGGGGCATGCACACGCCTCCGACATCCCAATATTCAGCCCGGGATGTGCTGAGTCCATGCATTTGCAACACCTACTTGCGCTGCACACAGGTGAGCCAAAAAAAAAGGAACAATGGCTGGCCACCCAGAGGTGAGCTGTCATATTGCAGGGTGCAACACAGTAGCTGCCACCTGTGTGTGGCCACCCGAGCTTTGGTTGCACCTCTGTGGTGGCGCTCCCCTATGCTCAATAGCAGGCATCTGTTTAAATAAATAACGTCCTATATCCCTGGTGGTCCAGTGGACCACTGTCAGACTGATCGCGGGCTTAGGTATAAAAAAATTCAGGTCCTATATCCCTGGTGGTCCAGTGGACCACTCGCAGCCCAATCGCGGGCATTTGTATTAACAAAATTCATGTCCTATATCCCTGGTGGTCAGTGGACCACTCGCAGCCAATCACGGGCATTTGTATTACATAATTTAAGTCCAATAACCCTGGTGGTCAGTGGTATCCCCCTCCCCACCCGCCCACTGAGCCCCTCCGCCCGCTCCCCTCGGTCAGTGGCGGGTCAGCCTACCCTGCCTACTGCCCGCCACCCGCTGACTGACACCGTAGTTAGGGCTGTACGCCCATTGGTCCACAGAGTGAGCCAATGGGGGTGCAGCCAGTTCCGTACTACACATTCCAGATATGTGAATGGATCCATTCACATATCTGGAATGTATAATAACACAGATTACTCGTCCATTGGCTCACGCTGTGGACCAATGGGTATACAGCCTACCTACGGTGTCAGTTAACTGGCAGCGAGGGTGACAGGCAGGTGGAGTTGCTGCCATCCGCCCGCTGACCGGGGCCCAGTGGTGGGGCACGGTGGCGAGAGAGAAGAGGGCTGCTGGACCACCAGCTGGACTTAAATTGCTCTAAACCTTGCGATCCAGGCGCGGTGGTCACTGAACCACCAAGAGATGGAACTTTGTACAATACAGGAATACACGCGATGGACTCGCGGTACTGGACCACCAAGATAATGAACAGTATTGTGCAAATGCCAATGATCAGGCTGCTACGATCACTGGACCACCAGGGATATAGGACATGATTTTAATACCCAAGCCTGTGATTGGGTGTATTGGCAGTCCACTGGACCACCAGGGATATAGGGCGTGGTATTTTTTTATACCTAAGCCCGCGATTCAATGACAACAGTCACTGGACCACCAGGGATATAGAATATGAAATCTTTTATACCTAAGCCCACAATCGGGCTGACAGCAGCTCCACTGGACCACCAGGGATATAGGATGTGCTTTATTATATACCTAAGCCAATGATCGGGCATGTAGTGGTCCACTGGACCACCAGGAATATGGATCCATTCACATATCTGGAATGTGTAGTATGATACGAGCTGCACGCCCATTGGCTCACACTGTGGACCAATGGTTGTACAGCCCTACCTACGGTGTCAGTCGGCTGGTGGCGGGGCAGCAAGCGGGTGGGGTGCTGCCACCTGCCTGACGGGAGGGAGCAGGGCAGTGAGGGCTCAGTGGGCGGGTGGGGAGGGGCACAGCTGAATGACAAGGATAGTGGACTTAATTTTTAATACAAATGCCCACGATCAGGCTGCGAGTGGTCCACTGAACCACTAGGGAAATTGGACTTAATTCTTTTAATACAAATGCCTGCGATTGGGATGTGAGCAGTCCACTGGACCACCAGGGATATAGGATGTGAATTTTTGTATACCTAAGCCCGCGATCGGGCATGTAGCAGTCCACTGGACCACCAGGGATATGGGACATTTATTAATGCTACATATGCCTGTGATCAGGCAGAGGGGCACATTACCACGCTGTGCAGGGGGCGATGGTCCTCGGCGGCTGCTGCCTGGCAGGGTGCCAGGTGCAAGTCGCGGGATGGGCGCACCTGCATAAAAATGGGCCATTATGACATGCAAATGGCCCCATTTGCACCTTACATATTATGGCTCCATTTGTATGTGCACCTTTGAATATCGCGGTGTTGTCATAGTGCAAGGAACTTGCGCAAGAGCTCCCCCTGCTCCACTCTGGCCACTTCACGCTGGTGCAGTGCCACTGCGCCTACGCGCACTGAGTGGCCAGAGTGTAATATTCAATGATGCTGTGCCATGGTGTAGCTGCATTGAATATTGCCCAGTCAACGCCCCTACACAGCCTAGTTGCACTGTGCCCAGGCTTGTGCCACAGCCTGGCGCAGTCTGAATATCTGGGCCTTGGGATATAGCAATTATACCTATCATTTTCACTCTGTTTTGTGGCTGTATGTTTATTCCGAGCCTCAAGAAAATATAATAAAAAAAGAAACAAAGAATTAATCACATATATGCAGAAGCGTGTCTACACTTATTAGAATGCAAATACAGGAGCACCTTGTTTATTACACAAACCTGTGCTGGTCACTATGATAAGTAAAGTTTGGTCGTTCATGAGAATAGGACCACATCTGGGAAAGCTGTGCCCAGGTTAAAAAAATGTAATGAAGGCAAGCTGGTAACCAGCACTCGCTTAAAGGTCAGGTATCACTTATATAGTTCCACTATGCAAAGAAGCCGAAGACTCCAGGAATTCAGTGCAATTCAGTCCTTTATTGTGAAGTGCTGTAAATGCTGGTAAAAACACACAGTTACTTCACACTTAGAAAATGGGCATGAAATAAAGCATCACGATTGACTGAAAGCCATGGTCAGGAATGCATTTATTTTTCAATAGATGCCCCATGAGAAACAAGTCCCACTTCAGGGTGCCCCATTACTTAGGGTATCCAGGGGCACCCTGAAGTTTCAAAGTAACCAGCCGCCATTTTTTTCTCTCTCTCTCTTAGTGAGTGAGTTGGTGGCCAGCCATCCCCCCCTTATTATCCCCATCTCTTCTTACTTTCAGCAGCACATGTAAAAAAAAATAAACAAGAAAAGCAAAGAAAAAGGAAGCTATTGATCCAATTGACTACATGTTGGGATGCGTGAGTTTCAAAAAGGCAGCACATGATTCCCTCACAGTAGCTACCGTTCAGGCAGAAACTACAGTTTTTTTTTTGTACTTCACTGTACTGTGCTCCTATAAATGGTTTTCCAATGTAAGACAGATTGGTTGCTATGGTCCCACTACTGTGCGAGAGGGCGACATTTTGATCTATCTCCATACCCATGAAGGACATCCATTTGCGGCATGGAAAGCTAACAAAATGCCAATCTTCTTTCCTCTGTCTTCTGACTCTCTCTCCTTAACAGCACAGAATACTTAACAGCAGTTTCTAAATTTTCAAACCAGGAAAGGTAAAACTCACTTTCATCCTGAAATGAAGACCTGCCCGACCACGCTCACTCCAAAACCATGGCTTTTTCCCAAGTGCAACAGCTCTTGGCCCAAGTACTTTAAAAATAAAACAACAAAGGCAGTGTTGAAAACAAAATGAAACAGAATTAAAATGCAATGGGAACAAAACTTGCCATGATGATTGGAGGCTGGCAGAGGGTACAAAACACAAACTCTGCTGTGGGGCACCAATATCATTCATTCAGCTTTTTTTTAACTACAGTGTCTCCATAACAACAAAAGTCCTCTATTTCAATATAGGTGGAGAAACTATTTTAATTACAAATCTTAATATAAATTAATGTTTTATTAGCAGTTTTTCTCAATTTCCTTTTTTTACTCTGCCCATTTTCTAAGTGCAATAATACACTCCAGGGTGGGCGGTAACAGAAATACCAGACCTTGCAGGGCTATATTTCCTCCACCTGCAGCGTCGAGCCTCATTACTCCCTGGGTGTTCCAGAAAGCACATGAAGAAGGGCGACATAGTAAGGAGTTGATGGTGGCTTAAGAAAAGAGCAGCCACAGAGTGAGGCCTATAGATGACAGGCATTACAACACTAACATTACTTTGAGGTGGAAAGGAACTGTAAGAATAAATATAAGGAACAAAAAGGTTCTTTGGCTTTTTGAGTAAAGCACAAGAACAGTTTGGTCTGCCATGTGCAGAGTTTTTAAAGGCATCTCTTGATGAAGCCAACTTTGTTGGTGAAATATTGAGGTTATGGGCCAAATTAAATAAAAGAAAAAATATTTTTACATCAAGAGAGGATCTTTCTACATTTTTTGTGAGTTTGCGCTCTCCTACCCTTTTGTGAATGTTCCAGTATTTCCCAATACCACCCACCATGTCAGGTATTATTGCTTATGTAGCACCCAGTGCAATCAGAATCCCTGAACAGATTTGAGTCCATATCAATCTTGTATGCCAACAGGCACACAAGTTTAAGGCTCCAACCTCACTCCCAGTTACATGTCACCTGATGTGTTTCACCCAATTAGAACTTTTTCAAAAGCTAACATTATAGACCCTTGGTATCTGTTTTCTGTGTAAACATTTAAAGAGACTTTGCAATTACATGCATTGAGTTGTCAGTTCTCAACATTATCACAAAATGCAAAAAAGACAAATAAAACATATAGATATAGATATACATGACTACAACAGCACATAAAAATGAGTGCCACTAACACAGAAAATCTAGATGCACTGAGGTCATTTAATGGGACTGCACACAGTTAAAACACAGCCAGCTATAGAAAAACTGTTCTTAATGTTTAAACCTGCATTGACTCACAGAAACTGTGGCAGTTGAGAGGTGCATATCTGAAAAAGAAGATACAACAAATAAATAGAAACATTTAAAAGCATTATTTATTACCATAATAAATAAACAAGCAAAACACCAGCCCACACACTCACCAAAATGAGGCTTGCCAATAAATGGCAGGCCAATTTGTCCTGGGACCCAGCCAGGGATATGGAGAAGGGGGCAGCAGGGAGGGCCAGTAACATCATTACATGGGCAGATGACAGGCAGATGGAGCTCACTGGCTATTGGCTGGGGGGGCCTTAGGAGGGGTCTAAGACAAAGGCCACTAGGGGTACTTAAGGGCTGGCAACTGTAGGTTTGCCCTTTTTTCTTGCTGTAAAATTTCCACCCACCATCCCTGCAAGGAAGAGATTTCATTGGCAGGAACATAGGCACAGAGATTATGGGGCAGGGGCAAAAGGTGTCTCCAGTAGAGGCCCAGCATGGGCTCAGGGGGCCGCAGAGGGCGGTCGGTGGGCCAGGGAACTAGGTGGAGTCCCACTGATGTTGAGGGTATTACAAGAGGGGAAGGGGTTTGGAATGGTTGTGGGGAGCAAGGAAAATAGGGGCAGATAGAGGGAGAGGGAGAAGATACCATGGACTGGTGACAAAGGAACCCAGATGTGGGAGTAAAGGGGGGAGGAAGGTCATAGAACTAGGTGGTGGATCACAGTGTCCACACCTGGCATGGGGGAGTGGTCCGGGTAACATGGTACCCATGGTGGTGGAGTGAAAATGGGGGAGACAGATCACAGTGTCCAGGCTCTGAGAAGCATGACAAACAGGAAGAGAGCAGGATGAAGATCCACAAAGAAGACAGGACTGTTACATCCAGAAAAGGGTAGGGGACTGCTATGTCCAAAATGTAAATATGAATTGTTAGAATTAGGATGATTTGAGATGTAAAAATTAACTGTGCCTATGATATAATAAACACTGCAGTGAGCATCCAAAAGTGAAAAAGCTGTGGCCTGAGTTTATTTCTGGTTGGCGACCTGGGACAATAATCTGTTTCTTTAAAAGGGACCAATTTTGATTCTGTCATTATGTTCCTTATTTTCTATGGCCTGGAAGGGGAAAATCTAATGTTGCTCTCTTTGTAAAAGTATGTTACCATTATTTATCCCTCTTCTAGACATAATCTTTTCTTCTATACTGGTAAAAGTAAAGCTATGTTCCCCTTTTTTCTGGACCTCCAAATGTGTACCATCAAAGAATTAGCAGAATCCACTCTTTCAGTAGCCTGTGTGGTTCGTCAATTCTGAACTTGAACACATTTTTGGTTTTGCCTACATAATACCTTTTGCATTTACACAATGCTAGATAGATGATGCCACATGCTCTGCAAGTAATAAATCCCTTAACCCTCACTTTCCTTTCTGTAATGGGGGTTCATAAATGATTTGGTTGTGTTGACCATGGGGCAGTGCTTGCAGCTGCCACATTTGTGGCACCCATTGCCCTTTTGTGGTAGCCAGGTGCTTGTTTTTTTCTGGTAGGGGCTGCACAGAGTGCACAACAAGGTTGCTAATATTCTTCCCCTATGAAAAAACTTTGGGGCTCTCAGTGTTTAGTTTGGTAATCCCTGATCTTTGTTAATAAGATGCCAATGTTTCTTTAAAATAGACACTGCTTGCTGAAATTGGAGTCTATAAGCAGTCACAAAGGTAACCTGAGATTCACATTCCTTATTTTTCACCTTCTCTCCCATTGCATCAGGGAATCCATTGCTAAATATGTGGATAATCATATTTTGGCCTTGCTCAGGGAATTGCCATCCTATATTAAGGGCATGGGTGATATCTTCTGTGTGTTGGAAGACCTCTGCATAGAGAAAGATGGTTTATTTGTCACAATGGATGCAGCATCCCTTTACTCAAGCACTCCACATGAGAAAGGCTTAGAAGCCATGGCTTACTATCTAGACACTTGTACTGAGAAAACACCCCCTACAGAAGTTTTGATACAACTTTCTAAATTTGTTTTATAATTTAATACATTCTTCTATAAGGGGACATTTTTCTCCAGAATAAGGGTACAGCAATGTGTGCATGTTTAGCACTCAGTTATGTTAACCTGTATAGGGTGGTGGAACTTGAACCAATACGAGAGGAAATGAGAAACCTTTTTGCATAAATTGGATCTTTTGGAGATACTGCATTGATGACATGCTTTTGGTATGAAAAGGCAGGGAAAATGACTTGTTTGAATTCATCCAGTATTTAGAGAATAGTAACCCGAACCTAAAATTTAGTATTTGTTAATACATTCTTCTATAAGGGGACTTTTTTCCTCCAGAAAAAGGGTACAGCAATGGGTGCATGTTTAGCACTCAGTTATGTTAACCTGTATAGGGTGGTGGGAACTTGAACCAATACGAGAGGAAATGAGAATCCTTTTTGCATAAATTGGATCTTTGGAGATACTGCATTGATGACATGCTTTTGGTATGAAAAGGCAGGAAAATGACTTGTTTGAATTCATTCAGTATTTAGAGAATAAGTAACCCAAACCTAAAATTTAGTATTTGTTTAGTAAGACACACATTTCTTTTCTGGAACTGATCATCAAAAAGGAAGGGAAGGGCGGCATCACCACTGACCTGTACTGGAAGCCTACTGATCATAATATATTACTTCTAGCTGGCAGTAGTCACCCCATACACATTATTTCAGAGATCCTGAAGGGTCCATTTATTAGTACCAAGAGGAACTGCAGGGAAAGTGGTGAATACCAAGTTAGAGCAAATGAATTACAGTAACTTGTAGAAAGGGGCTACAGTGTAGCAATGATTGATGGGGAAGGAAAATAGTGGATAAAATGCCCAGACAGGATCTCCTTCAAGAGAAGGTGAAAAATAAGGAGTGTGACCTCAGCTTACCTTTTTAACTACTCATAGTTCCCAATTTCAGAAAGTAGTGTCTATTTAGAAGAAACATTGGCATCACATTAACAAAGATCAGGGATTATGGGATCTAAACACTGAGAGTCCCAGAGTTTTTTTCATAGGGAGAAGAATATTAGGGACCTGGGTGTGCACTCTGTGCAGCCCCTACTGGCTACCACAAAAGGGTGATGAGTGCCAAAAGTGTGGCAATTGCAAGTGCTGCCTCACTGGTCAATACAACCAAATAATTTATAAACCCTGTTGCAGAAAGGGAAGCGAGGGTTAAGGGATTTATTAATTGCAATACATGTGGCATCATCTATCTGGCACTGTGTAAATGTGGAAGCTATTATATAGGCAACACCAAAAGAGTGCTCAAGATCAGAACTGATGAAGATGCACAAGTTATTGAAAGAGGGGATTCTACTAACTCATTGGCGGCACACATTTGGAAGGCCAGAAATAAAGGGAAACACAGCTTCAGTTTTACCTGTATTGAAAAACTGATTATGTCTAGAAAATGGGGGAATTGTGATAACTTACTTATATGTAGAGAACAATATTAGATTTTCTCCCTCAGGGCCATGGAAAGTACAGGATACAATGACAATTGAAATAGGTCCCCTTTTAAAGAAACCGATTATTTTGGTGGGTGTGTGGGCTGGTGTTTTGCTTGTTTATTTATTATGGTAATAAATAATGCTTTTAAATGTTTCTAATTATTTGTTTTATCTTCTTTTTCAGATATGCACCTCTCAACTGCTACAGTTTCTGTGAGTCAATGTAAGTTTGAACATTGAGAAGAGTTTTTCTATAACTGGCTTTGTCTTAACTGGGTGCATTCTTATTAAGTGTCCTCAGTGCCCCTAGATTTTCTATCTTGGTGACACAAGTTTTATGTGCTTTTTCAGTCATGTATATCTATATGTTTTGTTATTTTATTGTCTTTTTGCACTTTGTGATAATGTTGAGAACTGACTACTCAATGCACATAATTGCATCTCTTTAAATTGTTTGCTCATAAAAGGGATACCAATGGTCTATGATGTTAGTCTTTGAAAAAGCTCTAATTGAGTGAAATGTATCAGGGGATGTCTGACTGGGAGCATGGTTGGAGCCTGAAGCCTGTGAGTGTGCCTGTTGGCATACCAGATTGTGTGTGGAATCAAATGTGTTCAAGGATTCTGATTGCACTGGGTGCTACTTGTGAAGCAACAGTGTGTGTTTTAATCAGCATTTACAGCACTTTACAATAAAGGATTGAAATGCACTGAACACCCTGGAGTCCTTGGCCTCTTTGCACAGTCGAGCTAAATAAGTGCTGCTTGATCCTTTAGCAGGTGCTGGCCCCCAGCTTGTCATTAATTCTTTTCCTTAGAGTATTTTTGGAAAATATTCCAGAAATTGTTGTTTGCATCCTCCCACCATTGTACTTTGTTGTCATGTACACAATGCAGATGCTCAGGCTCTACTTTAACCAATCCATTTTGATTTTATTTTTTCTTGAGTCAGTAAAACAATATTTAAATGCCATTTACCCTTACCTATACTCAATAAATTGTGTATGATGCCAGTGCATCTAAACAAGAAGTGGTCTGACGTTTCTACTACCTGTGGTTTGGATCTAGTGATCTGCAAGCTTTTGAATACATTTACAAAGCTTATATTTGTTACTAAATTTCCCCAGATGTATGTCTTGGCACCTTGTTTATTAACTGTACAGTATGCATCTTGTAACCTAGTTACTGAGATCATCAGTTTTAGAAAATTTGCCTCACAAAACATTTTGTGCAGTTTAAGACCACTATGCTCCTTGGAAAATGCACAATTAAAGTCACCCCATAAAAATATGCGTTTTGACGTAGTTAGGTATGGCTGTTATCTCTTCAAACAGATCATCTCTGGGTGCTTTTGGTTGCAGTGTATAGAGAAAGATGAAACAACATCTGTAGTTTTCCTTTGATACAGCTAACATCAATGTCCCTCTGGAGGAGGGAATGTCTACCAGCCTCAATACCTGAAAAGACTAAACTTTTAATAAAATTCTCACCCCTTCACAAGTATCTTCATCTACAGACCAAAATATGAGCAGGGGGATTCTTTATTAACAGAAAACTCACATTCAGTAGAACAGGACAATTAACAATTTATGAAATTATAAACCTAAACAAGGACAGATAGTCAGCAAAGATCTTTTTTTGATAAGTCAATATCTATTACCCCTTTGCTCTGTTCTTTATCTTAATCTATCAAATCTTCTTTCAGATATTCCCACTCTGTTTTTTGAAACTACACAAATAACTATTTGCACAAGTTCAATTACCTCTACCCCATTACCCAGGAAATGTGTCTCCACTACTGAGTACACAAATGAGGAGGCAAAGTCCCTTTCTTAGAGGGATAGCTCCTTTTTAATGTCTGTTTGACAATTTCTTTTACTCCATGTGTTGAAATGTCTACTTGCTGAAAAACAAAATGACATCTTACTTGCCACATATAAAAATATATTGTAAACAAAATTAATCTAACCATACCCTGTTGCCAATCTGTGGTATTTCTTGTTTCCCATGATAGGACATCCATGTGGCATCCCACACATGTGCAGGAGCCCTTGTATCCATCAACTGCTGTAAGACAAGAAACATTTAACAACTGAGGTGCCAGGAATATTTATGTCACATGTAATGTGCACTTGCACGATTACCTCATATAACTCCTTCTGGAATATGAATAGGAGCATACCAATATCCAATTTCTATTGTTTTAATTTTAATAAGACACGGTATCCATACTCTGGAAGTGTGCTTTCTTTCCCCATAAAGCACATCATTGCTAATGATGTATAGCATTAGAGGCCCACATCTGTACCTACCATTTCCGTATGATGTCGCCATCTCTCATGCATAAGCCTAAATTATACATTAGAAAAGTGCCATAATAGAAAACAACAGGGTTAATCTTTCATAAACCCCCTTTTCTGAATGACTGATGTATCATGCTGTACTTCACTGGATTTCACTGACTTCCCCACAGCATCTTGAAAAAAAAGCTGAAAAGTCTACCTCTAGAGCTGGGGAGGGGAGACAAAACATGGGCTGACATATAAGAATAATGACAGCAAAAACATTTTAATCATTGTTATCCTCTTTTGGTTTCTCTGTTTCCCTGTTTCCAAAGTTCCACCTTTTTACTCTTCAGTTCCAGTGTAACCTCTCAATTTCTGGTGGCCATTGTCACAAACCCACTCAGCAGGTTAGGCCCTCTACTCCCAAAGTGCCAACCTCTGAGTGCAGTCTTTGAACAGTGTAACAGACAAGGTAACCCTCTTGTCTATTTTGTGAGTTCGGATCAACCTTTGGTCTCAAGTTCTGGAGGGATTCAAACTGTTAACCTCTTGATAGCATACCCAATGCACAGGCTCAGATATATCTGTCTTTGGGGGCCAGATATCTTTGCCTATGGGCACCTAACCAGGTGTACAGAGATGAACCCTTTAAAACTTTAATAAAGACCTCAGATTTAAAATGCTTCTCTTTCCAGTTTGGTATCACCATTCAAGCTTATGACTATTGTCTGCTATAACCATGTACTTTTCTTGGAAATAAAAAAAAGAAGTCAAAGACAGACCAAGTAATTCTAAAAGAATTTTACTATAATAGATAAGAATATGTAAAACACAAAATACAGAACCGTTATATCACAAGACATACAAATCTTTTAAAAGAACAAGGTTTAAAACAATGCAATTCCTGCTACAGTACTTAGTCTCTAAATACTTGCTTAAAGTGCTCCAAAGATGTGTCTTTGCCAGAGTCTAAGTAAAATGTGTCTCTGTGAGGTAAAACAGACTAAATTAAATGCTGGCTTTTACCCCACCTCTTTTTCAGGATGTCACCTAGCTCCTTCCTGTGAGGATATATGAAAATATATATCTTAAGCTAACGTATTACATTCTGCAACTTCAGCATAATTCATGTCCTTCAAATGACACTTCTTTTGATCTCATGCTGTATCCTCCCTCACAGGCTTCACAGGGACATTTACAACCTTGCATCCCTGTGTAATAACCTAGGTTCCTCTCCAATGTCATAAACCTACTTTATGATTTCTCTCTAAACAAAATTAACTTAAACAAGTCTGTAATTAACTCAGAGAAACAGGATCCTTGATTAAAGTCTTCCATGTAACACTGTCTCTAAAAACTGAGTGTGTGTGTGAATTCACATGCTGTCAGCATTTCCTCATGGCTTCCATCTCCCAGCTGAAGTCTTGGGGGGATGAGTGAGGCCAATCCTAGAGCATCTGATTTTCAGTAGGAGACATTCAGTAATACATTTTATATTAACAAGAAATGATACAGCACTCAGAACTGGCTGCTATGTCACACTCCTCCCCACCTAGACTGAATTTTGGGAACGTGTCCCCTATATGGAATGTGCTTCCCAAATCAGTTCACTCCTCATAGACCCTAAACAATCCATCTGAGTTCTGATTCTTCGCTCCAGCCCTATGAATGATTTTTAGATCATACCCTTGTAAAGCAAGACTCCATCTTAGTAGTCTGCCATTGTTTTTCCCCATGTGAGTCAGCCAAACCAGGGGGTTGTGGTCAGTCCGCACCACAAAATGCTGCCCATACAAGTAAGGCTCTAATTTCTTTAGGGCCCAAACTATGGCAAGACTCTCCTTTTCCACCATGGCATACACTTGTTCCCTGGGAAGTAGCTTCCTGCTCAGGTACACTACTGGGTGAACTGTCCCTTGGCTGGGACGTCTGGCTCAGTACTGCCCCCAATACCCATGTCTGAGGCATCCGTCTGAACTATAAAGGTTTTGCTATAGTCAGGACTTGTCAAAACAGGAGCACTGCACAGTTCCTCCTTCAATCTGGTAAAGGCTTCTTTACAGGCTGGGCCTCAGGTAATTTTCTTTGGCATCTTTTTCTTTGTCAGATCAGATAGGAAAGCAGCCAGGGCACTGTAATTGGGTACAAATTTCCTGTAGTATCCTGTTGTTCCTAGAAAGATCCTGACCTGCTTCTGGGTTTCTGGTCTGGGCCACACCTGGATCACCTCTATCTTTATTTGGTTAGGATGGAGCTGTCCCTGGCCTACCACATGCCTGAGGTATGCTACTTCTCCCATGGCCACCTGGCACTTCTCAGCTTTAACAGTAAGCCTGGCCCTCTGTATCCTGCCCAGCACTTCCCTAATGTGGGATCGGCATTCCTCCCAGCTGGTACTAAGGATGTCAATGTCATCCAGGTATGCCACAGCGTACTCCTCAGCACCATTTAACACCTGGTTCACCAACCTTTGGAAAGTGGACGGGGTGTTCTTCATTCTGAAAGGCATTACTTTAAACTCAAATAAGCCTATCACAGTGATGAAGGCCAACCTCCCCCTAGCTCTGTCTGTCTGTCAACTCTACCTACCAATATCCCTTGGTCAGACTAATAGTTGTAAGGTAGGTCACCCCTCCCAACTTGTACAGGAGTTCATCTGTCTGGGGCATCGGGTGGGTGTCAGACTTTGTGACTGTATTCAGTCCACGATAGTCCACACAGAAATGAGTTGAGCCATCTGGCTTGGGCACAAGGACTATGGGTGAGACCCAGGGGCTGTGGGATCTCTGGATTACCCCTAAATCCAGCATCTCCTCCACTTCCCTCGTAATGTCCTTTTGGACAGCCTCTGACACTCGATGTGCTGTTTGCCGTATGAGCGTCTGTGTCCCTATCTCCACATTGTGTGTCGCTAAGGGGGTGAGTCCAGGCTTGGGGCTAAGCAATGGGGCAAAGTCTACTAAAACCTCATTTACTTTCTGGACCTGGTCCGGATTCAGCTGGGGAGACAATTTTACTGCCTCCACAGAAGACTCCCATTTACTTTCTTACAGCAAATACAGAAGGGGGTCTCCTTCATCTGTACCCTCCTCATGACTACACACTGCAAACACCATGTCAGCCCTATTTGCATATGGCTTCATCGTGTTGACATGGTGCATCTTTTCAGTCTGTCTTCTGTCGGGTAACTCCACAATGTAGTTCACGTCATTTACCTTCCTAATCACTTTGTACGGTCCTGCCCACTCAGCTTGCAGCTTGTCTTTCAGGACTGGAATAAGGACCATGACTTCCTGACCCACCATGTATGAGTGAGCTCTGGCTCTGTGGTCATACCACACTTTTTTTTTTTGTTGGGCAGCTGCCAGGTTGCTCTGGGCTGTCCCCATAAGCTCCTTCAGTCTTTCCCTAAACCTAAGGATGTAATCCACAATGGGAGTTCCCTGGGTGGTGTGCTTGCCTTCCCAGTCCTCCCAGATCAAGTATAGGGCCCACGTGACATCGCGTCCATATAAGAGGCCTGAAAGGGGAAATCCCACGAATCTTAGGCACCTCCTGTATGCAAACAACAGGTGGGGAAGATATTTCTCCCAGTCCCTCCCATGCTGTTCAGCAAATGCCGAGCAATGACTTTAGGGTACCATTGAATCATTCCACAAGTCCATTGGCTGTGGGTGATACAGTGTCATGCATCTCTGCACCACTCCACACTTCTCCCATAAACATTTCATCAGGTCCAACATGAAGGAACCCTGAATCAATCAATCATGTGTATTGTTCTTCCAAAAAAGTTTAACATTTTGGACACTACAATATTAATAAATACAATAAGACAATAAATACAATTAGAGACATCTAATTAGTCTTAAATATCAACTTTATGTACATCCCTTTTTATTTCTTTTAAAGTCTTCTTCTATGTGCCTGTTTCTTAAAACTAATTACTGTTGAAAAAAAATTAGCACACAATAGTGCATCTATCATTGTCCCTGGATGGAGCAAAATAAATACTGTATCATAATCCAAATTCAAATATTTCATTAAGAAGTTATTTAAAGTTATAGTTCTGCTTTTTTTATACAAGGGGCATTGTACTATAATATGATAAAAAAATTCTTTAAAACCCTTGCTACAACAACATTCATTAATATTGTTATTAAATGTAGAGCAGAACGATTAAAATATATAAATTTGGAAATGATTGGTAATTCAAATCTTGCCATGTAATTATTTTCCAAATATTAGGGGCTAATGTAAGTAATAAATAATTTTCTATCCTTGAAACAATCTTGTTTTCCCAACCATATAACTTGTTTCTGTTATCTAATCAATCTTAGTTGTTTTTCAAAGGCATTATCAAAGATTTTTCTTTAATTTTCCATCTATAAGAATCCGATATTAAGATACCCTCTGATAGTTTCTCCATAAATTAAATGAATTAATCTGTTGTAAGTTTAAAATTACACTTTTTAACCATGGTGAAAAAAAAAAAAACATTGGCATACCATGTTTGTTTTTCATAAAGGCAGAGTTTAGTTAAGTTGTTATAGTTATTATTAAGAATTTTTAGCCAATATGAGAGAAGTCTTAGATTAATTAGATACGCCAGTGGAATTCTACCTAATTCGGCTCTTACAATTGTGTTAGCCATTGACTGAGGTACTTTAAGAATCGTTTAATAAAAGTAAGATAAGGGGAGCTCAAGGTTGGGGTTTTTCTTGGTTCCCCAAATTTCAGCACCATATAACAAAATTGGAGTAATCTTGGCTTCCACTGCTTTAATAGCTGGTTCCACCAAAAGTCCTCCATATTTAATATTAAAATGAAGGAGGGCCTTTGATGCACATTTTGCTTTAATAATTTGGTATTTACAATGTGAGGTCCAAGAACCATTGGAGGTGAATATTATCTCAAGGTAACAATATGAAGTCACTTCCTCTAAAAGTTATTTATTTAACTTAATTTTTGGTTTAGAAGATTTAGTACCAAAAACCATTAACTTGGTTTTATCAGGATTAATGTTAAGTTTTAAGTAATCACATTTTTGCTTCAATTGGTCAATTTTTTCTCTGAAGGCCCTTTTGGGTTAAGAAAAAGAGAACTATAACATCAGCGTAAGCTAAACTATGAATATATTGTTTATTTATTTTGGGGGAGTCCAAAGATAGTGATGTATCAAAATAAAACAAAGAGTCAACGTAGAGGTTAAACAGGAGAGGAGCCAATAAACATCCATGTCTAACCCCCCCACATTTGTACTAAAATATTCTGAAATATTCCCCATTTTATCATATCTAATTGCCGTACACATTTCAGAATATAGCAAAAAAATTGAAGTTAGCAAATTAATAGGTATGCCCCATTCTAGAACATTCCAAAGTATATTTCTTACTACATAATCAAATGCCATTGTTAAATCAACAAAAATAACATACAGTTTCATTTTTCTATAGAATTTGTATTTTTCAATGAAATGAGCTAGAACATAAATATTATCGAGTAATGAATAACCTGGGCAAAATCGTATTTTAAAACTTGAAAGAGGGCTAGATTTATTAACCCAATTTTGAAGCCTAATTAATAATATTCTAGTAAATATTTTACTACTGATATCAAGGAGACGAATAGGCCGATAGTTTTTAGGATTTTGAAATGAAACTTTTCTATGAATAGGAATGATAATATTTTTGCGTCATGTTGGAGGAATATATCTTTCTCTAAGGCAAATGTTAAAGAACTTTACAAAGAAGGAACCCCAATAGATCATATTTTCCTTGTATATTTCTCCTGGAATACAATCAGGTCCAGGGGCCTTGTTATTAGCCAATTTAGTAATTGCCTGTTCAACTTCTAACCAAGAAATTTGCAATGGTAAAAACGTATTACCTAACAACCATTCCAGCCATTTAGAATGGTCATTGAAATCAGACTTATTAGTAAAAAGTTTTGAATAATGGTCTATCCAGATTTCTTTAGGAACATAGACAGACAGTGAAGGTTCAAATGATTTAACTCCCCTTGCAACCAATCACCAAAAAGCCTTTAAATCTTTTTTATGTATAGTTTCTAACATATGAGTACATTGTTTTAAAGTGAACTCATATTTTTAGTATTTTAAAAATTGTTTATATTGTTTTGTTGCTCTGTTAAGGCTAACTATATTCCCTCTAGATGAGTGTTTAGTAGTTTTTTTTAATCAAAAGACCCAATTTATGCTTTTCATCCTTGCATTGTTGATCAAACCAAGTTAAAGAGGAATAGATTAGGTTATTATAAGAGTATATCACATTTCTAATCTCCTGATATCCCTCGTCCAAATGCTTATTTATACATTGCGGAGAGCTAGAATCCTGGAACAATGTAAATATTGAGCTCATTTGCGGGGAAAATATAACTTCTAATGCTTTTTCTTTATTTTTGTTGTTCAATTTGAGTTTGAATTTACCTGTAATGAAGAACGAGGGCGGTGGTAAAATATCAATGTTACTCCCAGAATTAGCTTTTATCGTGTCAATCCTCACCTGCAATGCCGCATGGTCACTTTCAGGTCTCATTACAATTTTAAAATCATGAAAGTGAGCATAGGCCTCCAGAGAGATTATCAGATAATCTATAATACTCTTCCCATTTGAAGAAAAAAAAAGTAAAGGCTCCAACCTGGTCCCCTATTCCTCTGTCATTTAAAATACAATACTTACCATTACTAATAAACTCCATCATTTTTTAAACCACTCCATTAACAGTGATATATTCTGAATTCCTAGGTTCAAGATCCCCCATATAAATCTGGGACTGAAGTATTTTTAGGTTATCAAATTTAGCAATACAAGCATTCAAATCACCCCCTAATATAGTAATATCAATATAATGTTTTAAATGCAAAGAATCTATTTCTGCTGCTAGCTATACCCATGGATCATAATCAGCCATAGAATGAAAATTAGGTGGAAAGCATTAAGGAATCCCAACATAGCACACAAAGCAGGATTTTGTTGCCAAATGTGGTGTGTTCTATTATATGAATAGCCTTTCTTATTTTAACATAAGTAGATAGACCCCCTTTCAGTCTACCATTTTTTTTGTCTTTTATAGCAAAGATATGATATGGGGTATAACCATTGATGTTAATGTCTGAGATGATCCATGTCTCTTGAAATAGTATAATATCAGCTTCTGAGACATAATCCTTCCAACAAGAATCCACCATTTTTGATTGTAAGCCTGCTATATTCCATGACATAAAGTTGTGAGTATCCATATTAACAGTGTTATCTACTTCAATTTGTTCCTTCTTAACCTCAACAACCTCAAAATCAAATGAAGTTAATTGTGTAATTGGATATCATTTTTATCCCAGTTCTCCTAAACAATCAGGATTCAATAAGTCAACCAAGTGAATACCACGTTTATCCAATTTACCACTATTTAAGAAAAGATAATCATAGAATTTTTTTATTTAATTTCTATTTCCACTTGAGAATCCAATTTTGATAGATGTATTCTTTTGACAGACCCAGAATCTAAAGGCTGAATTTCACAACCAAAGCAAAGAGCAAAAAGTGACTGGATATAAGCAGACAGCCTAACAATATTTTCACCCTCAAATTTATGTATACCAAAAATGGACACTGTTTGTATATTGATATCTCTTTCAAAATTCCAGTTTAATTTGATCAAAGTAGAGATCAAAATGTCCTTCGTGCACATTTTAGGGGCAATAGTTGCATATGCAAATTTCCAAATTGTAGTCCAATTAACTGGAGATGAAATCATTATATCCAGTTTATTAATTAAACACTGTTTTGCCCATATGGCTTTGGCAGTGTCCATATTAGAAAGTAATATATAAACAGGTGTCGTAACAGTTGATAAGTCTCTATAGACTAATTTAATATCTTTTGCTGCTGCTTCCAAATCAAGGTCAGCTTTAAATAATTGATAAATCATATTAAATAATGAAGTATCTGTTTCATAAGATTTTAGAAAAATATTATTACATTTGAAAACCACCTCAGTCCCAGACATAATAAAATGATCTATCTGAGGAGGCAAGATTAATTCCGACTCCATAGAGATTTCCAAAATATGATTTTTGCCTTCTTTGTGCATATAAATGACTTATCTATTTTTAGCTGATCAACCAGAATGGGGCCTGAATTAATTTTCTACTTGAACTATCTAATTGGGTATCTAAAAGTATAGTCTCTTCCTTCTTGTTTGAGAACAAAAAATCTTCTTTAATAGGAATTGTTAAGGCTATTTGTGAATCTTCCCCATTCACAGAGTATCTTCTAGGGGATTTCTGAATTATGTTGGTCAAAAAAGAATTATTAATTCTTTCCTCAGAACTTACTTTGGTTGTCCCTTCCTTCTTCTTCTTTTTTTTATTTTCTCATGTCTTAGCCTTTTTTTTAAGTTCTTCTTCGTGCTTTTCTTCTTCTCAACTTTCTTCTCAACCTTATTAGAGAATGATTGTATTGTAATTTCTGGAAAGGAGGGTCTTCATTTTGTCCCCCCCCCTTTCACAAACTTCTCTAATTTTCCAGAAAATTCAGAAAATCTGTCACTAAATAAGCAGGTAAGTTTTTCTACATGTGATTTAAGATCTTTAAGAGTTTCAAGGAGAATGATGTTAGCCATTATAGGTTGAGCTAATGCCTTAATTGTATATTTTGAAATAGTGTCAGGGCAGGCTAATAAAATTTCTGGTTCAATGTCTATTTTCTCAACCTCTTTATCCATTCTATTAAAGGCTTCATTAGGTAAACCCTCTAGAATCCTGGAGATGTCCTGATAATAAGGAGGGGAGTCTAGAGGGACACAGAACTCAGGGGGGCTAAAAAAAATCTAACCCTGTAGGATGAATGGATATCTCTGATTGAAGACAAGATGTAGACTTTCTAATTTCTGAAGAGCCCTGGGCAATTAGAACATTTACCCCACCTTTTTTATTTTTATTTATATTCGATGATAACGAATCCCCAGTATTAACCTTTGAGGAACTAGGATTCAAATGATAAAAATCAGTTATATTTTTGCTGAAATTTAAATTTTAGATTAGGTGCAGGATAGCTATCTCTGTTATAATTGTCCTTCATACTGTATTTCTCGGATTCTACATAAGATAAAATTGATTTAATACTGTTACTAGTGTCATCACCGTTAATAATACCATCATCAACAGGATGGTTCAAATTTAAATTAGGTGAACTAGATAAACTAGATTAACTAGACTGACCTTGATCACCTGAAAGTATTCTTTTACCTAAAGAGAGGTCATATCCAAGCTCATCCATAGGTTCATAGGTTATTTCAGAGCACAGAAGACATATGTCCATATAGCTCGCTGATTATTAACAATACCCCCGAATACCTTTACTAATCAAGTAAGTGTCCAACCTATTCTTAAAGATATTCATGGTAGGGCTGGATACTACTTCGCTTGGTAGTATATTCCAAATACCTGTTATTCTTATACTAAACCAGTTTCCCCTTTTTTTGGTATTATATTTATCTTTCATCAGTTGAAAAGAATGTGTTCTGGTATTGTAAATTTGTTGCTTGATATTGATATCCAGTTGTTCCCGTAGCTTTCCATCGCTGAGTGCCCTATATATTTGACACATGTCCCCACGTAGTCTACGGTACTCCAATGAAAACAAACCAAGTTTTTCTAATCTTTGATCATATTCCAAACCCCAAGCCTCCTTCATACCTTTTGTTGCCCTTCTCTGTACCCTCTCAAGTGCAGCCACATCCTTCCTATAACCTGGTGCCCAAAACTGGGCACAGTACTCCAGATGAGGGCGGACCAATGACATGTACAGGGGCAACAGCACCGCACTTTCACGACTTGTAATATGTCTACGTATGCATCGCTGAATACCACTTGCCTTCCTTATCATATGGATGTATTGCTGTCCAAATTTTAATTCATTATCTACCACCACTCCCAAGTCCCTTTCCTCCTGTACAATTCTTAATTCCTTGTTGGCAAGTTTATATTTAAAACACTTATTATTTCTACCAAAATGCATAACCACACATTTATCTATATTGAATGTTGAACCCTTATCATTCGCCCATTCCTCTAATTCAAAAAGTGCTGTCTGTAATTTAGTGGCTTCATATATGTTGTTGACTGGGAACCCCAGCCGTGTATCGTCCGCAAATTTGGATAGCCATACTTCATTGCTTACTCTCATATTAGATATGTATATATTAAATAGGCACGGTCCCAACACCGACCGCTGTGGCACTCCACTCAACACCTCAGCCCAACTAGAGCATGCCCCCCTCACACAAACCCTCTGCCTTCTATTAACCAACCATGACTCCACCCAAGTAGAAAGTTTTTCATGTACTTCTAATTCTCTAAGAGCTCTGATCAGTTCTACATGTGGCACCTTATCAAATGCCATTGCAAAGTCAAGGTAAACAACATCCACCGAACTGCCCAAATCCATAGCCCTGTTGACTCTACCATAAAACTCCAAAAGGTTTGTCTGGCATGATCTGCCCCTGGTAAACCCATGCTGTGACTTGTCTGAACTACCAATATTACTTAAATAATCAAGGATATGTTCCTTGATGAGGGATTCCAAAATTTTCCCCAAGACTGAAGTCAGGCTAATTGGGCGATAATTTTCAACTTGTTGTTGAGATCCCTTCTTAAAAATAGGTATGACAAGGGCCTGTCTCCAATCATCGGGCACAATGGATGTATCCAGGGATTTTTGGAAGATATGGGTTACAGGCGATGCTAGTTCATGTGCCAGTTCCCTGATAACTCTTGGGTGTATCCCATCTGGACCCTGTGCTTTGTTTGGGTTTATCTCTTTAAGTCTTTTTAATACATCAGATGTATTTAGTGTGAAGGTGGAAGCCTGAGTCAAATGTTGTTGTTTTGTTTGTACAGGCAAACCTTTATTAAAGACCGATGAAAAATAAAGATTACATTTTTCAGCCATTTCTTGATTGTCTGATATTACACGTCCATTTGGGTCCTTCAATGATGAAATACCACTGTTAGTACCTTTTTTAGATCTAATGTATGAGTAAAAGGATTTATAATTGTTTTGAACCTTATCTGCTAATTTGTGTTCATATGTTTTTTTTGCAAGGTTTATTGCTGATTTAGTACTTTTTAAGTACTTTTTGTATATCTCCCAACATGTCTTATTTTTACTTGTCTTAGCCCTTAGATATGCTTTATTTTTCTGTTTTATTAATTTCCTAATTGAGGGGGGTCATCCATAAGGGAAGAGCTTTTTTAAAACCGTTATATTTCCTTTTTGATGGTATATACTTATGGACCAATGCATTGATCATAGTGCTCAGCTTATTCCACATTTCTGATGCTGATATGTAAGTAAATTCTTGTTGCCAATTCCAGGCTGCCATCTCTTTTCTCATTAACCCAAAATGTGCTTTATTATACATTTGGATTATTGTACTACCTGTGCATTTACCCAAATCTCCCAAATACTCAAAACTAACCATAGCATGATCACTAGAGAGCAATGGAGGCAATGTTTTGCAGTTATGAATATTATTGGTTACATTACTTAACACCAAGTCCAGTATGTTATGCCCCCTGGTGCTATCAGTTACATATTGCTCTAGTCCAGCTAGTGTAAAAATCTCAAGGTAACTGGTTTCCACAAGTGATGAGGCTTCTAATGTATCCCATTTAATTCCTGGTAAGTTAAAGTCTCCCATTAATATAACATTTTTTGTTTCCGGTCAACTGTTTAATGAAATCTAACAAAATAACATCATCTGGGTTAACAGTGGATGGTGGTCTATACACTACTCCCAAATTAATAGCAGTATCATTGGGTGGTGTTAGTTTGATCCATAGTAATTCTAAATTACCCCAGCTGTCTGTTTCTATATTAGCAGATGTAATACTGTCTAAAACATATACAGCTACTCCACCACCTCTGGATGATTTCCTATCCTTTTCCCTACCCCAGGTGTCATTTGGATTCCACCAGGTCTCTGTAATGGCACGTATGTATATTAAAGAGGTTTGTAATATTAATTTTAGTTCATCCATTTTATTAGTTAGACTTCTAGCATTGACCAACAAAATTTTCCACCATGTTTGTGTATCCCTTTCTGGGCTATTGGGCTTTAGATTTGAGGGACCCTCCAGCGAATCATTCTTAGAACCAGATATCACAGTAGGAGAGGGTATTTTTTATAGTACTTCATTGAATCTAAAATCAGTAAAGAGTTCTTCCTTAATTTGAAGAGATGTTATATAAATTTGAGGATGCTCAAGGGAAGAAAAAACTCTTGAAGGTCCCTTTTGAACCTTCAGAGTAGATGGTGCAGTTGAGACAAGGGACAAATCTTGTGTATAAAGACAGTCATTTTTCCCCCCATCCCCTTTATGAAAGTTCAGATCTACAACTTTTATACCTTTAATCTTCTTATCCCTGGTTCTTTTCAATTCTCTGCCACTCCTAGTGAACATAATAAAGTGTTCTGTTGCAAGATATTGTTGATCGAATAAACCCCCCCCCAAAAAAAAGTTACAACAACAAAAACAACAAAACACTAAGTTAAACGATAATTCAAATCATCCAAAGTCCAAGTAGCACTGTGGTATTCCAATATGGTGTTCCACTTGTTTATTACTTGAATTCTCACCCGAGCAGTCACACAATCTTTGTTTTCACTGGCGTCATAAGTACCAAACGTTCAACAAATAATCTTCTTTACAGATCTTTTCAGTTCGCAATTCACAGTTCACAGTTCCATGATACTTCTCCTTGGTCACAATTTCCCCTTTTTTTCTAAAACTTTCGTAGCACCATTCAATGACTACAATCCATCAGTAACTTAGTGAATGTGGTCCTCTGTTACTCCCAATAATCCTGCTTTATTTAAAATGATGTAGCTTTTTTCATAACTTTTTCCTTAAGTGACTCTCTAAAAGAAAAAAGAAAAAATGCATAAAAAAGTCGGCAGTGTTTAGTTGACATAACAAAACTTCTATATTTATTTTGGCAATAGGAATAAAAACATAAAATAAACTATTTATGATTGAGAACATAAAATCTGTATATTTCAATCAATTTCTACTTCCTCTGCCCCTGAATGAAAGACACCTGAGGCACCGAAGGCACTAATACCTCGACTAAATCGTAACCACTTGAGTCATCACCAAGAAATAATTCAGGATTAATAATAAAAAAAGAGGGTAAATAAAAACTTATAAAAAAGATGCTTACTTGATTTGTGCTTAACCTCACTTTACATACATGGAGAGTACTAAAGCTCTGAGGAAAAACTCCATTTACATCTTTCTACCACATATCAAAATTTGCAATAGTGGGAACAACTTGAGCAACTCAGAGTAGCTTTCCTTCTGTAGTAAGTTACATTCGTGTAAAATGCATCCTTTGTGCTTGTTAAATACCTCGCGCTTCTCACTGCTCACAACTCAGCACCTGCTCAGTGCCCAAGTGGTCCAGCTAAATGGCGATTCTAACTCTCAGAATGCTACACCTGTGCATTAAATAGTAAATCAGCTGACTGAAGTGCGTAAAAAAAGGAAAAAAGAATAAGCAAATGTAAAATCTTATGTTTCAAATTAACTATACTAAAAAAGTTAACAGCAATACACTATACCCTGTTAAATCATTAAATATTATGAGTGTTATATACAAAAACCATTAACCTTTTTTAAAAAAAAGCACTCAAAACTCCAAGAATAAAACCAAAAAGAAAGCAAAATATAAGCACACAGCACACAGCACTTCTATTCAATCCATTAGTGCTTCAGCTTCACTCTCCTCTTCTGATGGTTCTCCAGTTTCTCACTTTTCCCATGTTTTCTGGGCTTTTTTTATCTTCTCCAACTGTTTGCTATCCATGCCATCCAGCACCTCGTGGTGCTTCTTCTATACTAAGCAGGCTCTTCACCCTACCTTGGCGCACTCTAAGCCTGCAAAAGAAGGAAAGATGGAGCAGACAGAACACTAGGGACTGCCGCACAAGACGGCCTGGATAAAGTTGTTCCTCAAGCAGGTACAAAACAACGCTTAGGTGGCATACCTTTTCTGGAAAAAAACTCGCTTAAGAACAACTTCTGCTCTGTAGACTACTCCACAGCCTACTAATGTGCAGTGGACTGTCTCCTGGCAAGAATCCCACTTTATCAGTTAAAGCAGAAGGAGGCAGGGAAGGCAGTCAGAATAGCAAAGGCACACAATGAAGGAATGCCCTCGATTGGTGATTACCTCCTGCAGAAACCCAACATGGGAGAAAATCCCAAGTAAGGCATCTGCCACATTGTCCATCCTCAGAGAGGATAAGATGACTGCCTCTGGTTACGGGTGGCATAATCCACCACAGTCAGGCTGAATCTCTTTCCTGAGGAGCTGGGGGTATTTAAAGGCCCCACAATATCCATTCCACCCTCTGGAATGGCTCCTCCACTATGGGCAAGGGGATCAGAGCTGCTTGGGTTTTCTTGCCCACCTTCCTATTTCCTGGCACAGTGACAAGAACTGCAATACTCCTTCACCTGCTAGGTGAAGTTAGGCCAGTGAAATTCTGGGCCAAGCAGCTACATTGTCACTGATTTCCAGATGACCAGACAAGGGAATATCATGTGCAATTTGGAGCAACTGCTCACGATACCCTGGGAATGACAAGCTGCCTGCCTTGCATCCTCCCTCTGTCTGTATTGCCTGAGTATGCATAAGTCCATTTTTCCAATAAACCTTATGTCTGCCATCACCTCCCTGTGTGCCATCTGAGTCTGCCCAAGCCCTCAGCTTCTCTAAACTAGGGTCACCCCCTCTGAGCAGCTGCAAACCCCTCACACAGTCCAAAGGCATGGGACAAGTCCTCTTCAGTTACTAAACTAGGGTCCCTAGCACTAGCGTCAGGGCCTTCAGGATCACTGTCAATCCCAACCCTCTGATAACAGGTCACCCCTCCCTCTTCAGAGTAACCTTCTGTAGCTGTGTGGTCACTTGCTACCGGGGAAATTTCTACCCCCTCTCTATCAGTCTCCATATCAGAAGACACAGGCTGGGGAACCAGACTCTCAGTGATTTCCACACTGGTTTCTGTGGGGTTCAGGGAACTACTATTTTCCCTTGCTGCTTGGCTATGGGTAACTGCACACACCACCCCCTGCTGGAGATTGTTACCCAGGATCACATCCACTGCTAATATGTTGGCTACAGCCACCTGTTGCACATTTACCTCAGTTTCACCCCAGTCCAGGAGAACACTAGTGAGTGGCAATGTTTTCTCTTCACCAGTAAATCCTTGTACAGTTACGTATTTATGGGGTATAAGCTGACCAGGCTGTACCAGATCCCCTTTTACCAATGTCAGAGATGCCCCTGTGTCCCTTAACCCCTGCGTCTGTACACCATTTGCTATGACTAGGTGCATGTGTTCCTTCATGTTCACTGGCATGCTCTCAGGGACACACAAACAACCCACTTCTTTTCCAGCACCCTGTTGTGTGTATTGGCTCACCTTTTTGGGGCACTGTTTGGCAATATGCCCAGTTTCCTTTCACAGCCAACATGCATTTCTTACTTGAGATAAATCTTTTCATTGAAACCTGGGGCTAACTGGTTTTGGTGGAGGCAGTAAAGGTTTTAGCTGCCCTGAAGGTGTGCTTTTCCCTTTCTGCACTGCCATGCTCACCCCAATCACTCTTAGAGCAGGTCTGCTCTTGGCATAGCAGTCCAAGAGTTCAGCAGCCTCTTGCACTGTTTTTGGATCTCGGTCCTCTATCACATAGAACCATTGGCCACCAGGTCCTCTTAACTGAGATGATTCTCCCTATTGTGGAAGGCCCAGGGGAACACTATGAACAAATGCCCCTGTTCCTCAAACAAATTACACCTCAGCACATTGACACAATCCATACTTATGTGGCTGTGTTCCAAGCAAAGATTACATTTAATGTATGCTGATCTTAGGCATTGCTAAGATGAGTTTGAGGTCCACATTTATAACATGCCTTTGGCTGCCCCAGGTAAAAGCAGTCTGCCCTGTTTCTGTCAATTCTGAAGCTATATACAAAGTGCTGTATACAATTGTACTTGGAACCTCCAACCTCCTGTTCAGATATCCTGGAAATAAAAAAAAGGTTTCAGTGTGCTCTGGACCGCATACCTCTGGGACAACCAATACCAGATGTCAAACACATTAACTCCTTCATTTCTCAGAAATACTGGGACCATTTTGGTGGTGGGTTTTGATAAAGGTATTGCATGTAATGGGAGCCAGAGACTGTTTTACTGTAACTTCTTATACTTTTTCCAGAAGCTCTCCAAGGCAGAAACTGTTTTGAAACTTACATCAAAAATCACATCTCCTGGAGTGTAAATTAATGTGTAAACCTCAGGTGCATAAAAGCTCATGGAATTCTTTAGAAGTGTCTTGGCTATGTAGGTCCTGTCAGGATGCATATCCAGAATGCTCCTATATCTCAATCTTATGGTGTTATGCTACTTTACTGGCCCTGGCTGGGTAGAGAAGAGGTCAGACAGGCAGAAACCTCCCCTTGAAGTATTGTCCAGGCCATTTGTTCCTGCACCCAATCCTTTTTGGTTGGTGCTCATGATTGGGTCCCTATCTGGTTGTGTTTTTCATCTGGACCCCATGATTTCCTCTGAAAACTTCTATGCCTGAGTCCCTTTAGTTGGAGCCGGCCCCTTCCCACTTTCATTACTAGCAGTCCCATGACCTTTGCCATGCACAATGGTTCCCAAATCTGTCACATAAGCATTTTATGTTTCATTTATCCTGCCTGTTGTTGCTGTACTTGTCTTGAAGAAAACATTGTGCTGTCAGTTAAATGAATTGGCTTACCTGAAACAAAGGCTGCAGCTTGTGTAGAACCCAGCAACTGTTTTTCTGTGCCCAAATGAGTGTTTCCCTTCATGTGGTGTGCTGAATCAGCTGATTGTCTGTTTTTGGGCTTGCTGTTTTGGGCCACACTGGAATCACATTCAGTTGCTCTGGTTCTGTAAATACAAAGTTGATCTTTCTTCAGGCCTTCAGTTTCTTTCTGTTCCTTGGCCATTCTTACTAGCTGTTGTACGATGTGTTCTGGCACATCAGCAACCGCCACTCCATTGCTTTCAGGCCGCTTGTCTGAAGTTACCCCTGGCACTTTAGCAGCTGCTACTCTATTGCATTCAATAGCTCATCCCCTGTCACCCCCCCGGTGGCCTTTAATGTTTGACACACAGCTGAATTCCCACAGTCAGTATCTGGATCAGGATGCCAATTCAAGCCATCTGCAGACTTCATCCAGTCTATAGAATGGAGAGTGTTAGAAAACAGAACTCTGCACTGGTAGGATCTTAAAAAATTTTCAAAAAAATAGCAAACAGCATGAAGTGCTTAAATGCTTATTTACATCCCAGTGAAAAACATTGACTGTACCCATAACCCCAGTGCTTCAGTCCAACACAGGGTTTTCATCAAGGGGTGAGTCCACAGGGTACAGGGAACATATGCTTTCATATCATAAAAAAATGCATTCAGTTATGAATCCAATATATCCATAATTACAATACAATGTAGATGAAAAACAAAAAAGCTAACCTCTAAACACAGTTGATAATTTATTATCAACTGTGTTTAGAGATTAGCTTGATAATTTATTACTGCAACATCCTACATGACTAGAAAATAAATATAAATAGCAGATAAAAAAGAAACATCTCAATAATCAGAAATAAATACTATAAATAGCACAAAAGTATATATCAGATATATAAAGAAAGACCGAAACTCTGAAGACCGACAGTTGAAAGCCCGATGCCAGAAGCCCAACACTGAAAATCCTGGCATTGTGATTTTTTTTGCATGTTTTGGGGATTTGTCCCCAGCACTCTCCACAACCCTTAATTTTTATAACAAACTCTGCAGGGGGCAAAATCCCACTGTCGGGATTTTTGGTGTCGGGCTTCTAGCATCGGGCTTTCAACTGTCAGTATTCAGAGTTTCAGTCTTATAAAATGATACATATATATCTAACTACCCATACCTTATTTCTAGTGAGGGATAAGGCAATGGATGGGCTACAATAGCACAATATTAATTGCTGATATAAATTTTCAAAATTAGAATATAAAAAGATAAAGCAAGGTAACAGTACCGAAGTGAGAAACAAGAGGCATGTCAAATTTGAGAAAAACAGATGGAAATAGTCTGTGTTCAGACGGGGCAAAAAGAGACAGAAACCAAGAAAGTAGAGGGTTAGTAATAAAAATGATGACAACTGATACAGAACGTCAATGTGTCCTGGTAGAATGAACACCAAGGTGATTATGTTCACAAAACTAATACAAAAATAAAGATTGTATGTCAATAAAATCTAAATTCTTTTAATACTTCTTTCCTACATACAAACATATGAAGAAGACAGCAGGAGGCCATTTGGTCTATCAAGTCTGCTCATATTGCAGGGTCCTCATCTTGAGCTAATGTCCCTGCCCTCCCTCCCCACTCCTCCCATCCTCCCTACCCATGATCCTTACCCTCCCCCTATGCCTAACCAAGCCTCTCTTAAAGCTCTCCATTGTCTTCAATGTAATGACCTCTTCCAGCAGTACATTCCAAGTGTCCACCACCCTCTCTGTGAAGAAGTGCTTCCTGAGCTCCCTCTTAAACCTCCCACCCTCTAGCTTAAGAGTGTGCCCCCTCAAGTTATGGTTGCTACTCAGCTTAAAGAGAGTCTCCTTATCAACCTTATTTATCCCTCTCAAGTATTTGAAAGTCCCAATCATGCCCCCCTCTCTCTCTCCTGTCTTCCAGGGAGTACATGTTCAGTGCGCTTAACCTCTCCTCATATGCCTTACCTTGCTGACCCACTATTATATTTGTTGCTCTCCTCTGAAACTTCTCCAGCAGGCTAATATCTTTTTGAGGTGTGGGCACCAGTACTGAACTCCATACTCTACAGTAGATGCAGCCTTACCAGTGACCTATATAGATAAAAACATATATTTATATATATATATATATATATATACACACACACATATTATGGCCCAGATATTCAGAAACGCGCCAAAGGCCAGCGCAAGTCTGGCACAGTGCAAATCCGATGTGCCATGGTACGACAGGAGCCATATTCAGAGGTTGCACTGGCCACACTGTTCCAGCACAACCCGGCTGAATATGGCAAAGTTGCACCATGGCACAACCAGGTTTGTGCCATGGTGCAAACACAGTTGCACCATGGCGCAAACACAGTTACACCATGGCGCAGAAAGAGATGCTCCAGTGCAACTGTGGGAGCAGAGCAGCAGAGCAACAGAGGGGGGCACAGCACAGAGAAGAGCCCCAGGGACAGAGCCAGAGAAGCACAGTGACAGGCCACAGGAGGCCACTACCAGCAGGGCACAGCAGGGTGGTGCACACAGGTACCCAGGCACCCCCCCAGAACACAACAGTGCACAGATAGTAGGCAACAGGAGGTTCCAATGGCCAAGGGAGGGCCACCAAGTGAGCCCCCCCACAGGCTACAGGCCATGCCCCCCACCCACCCAGACCAGAGCAGACCACACCCAGGACCACACAGCCAAGTGCACACACACACACACACACATACACACTCGCCACACAGGCACACAGGCAGCCCACACAGTAGGCACAGAACATGCTGGGAGACACGTAGCATGGCAGAACACATGGGACAGGCCGCACAATGCCAAGCAGGAGCCCCAATACAGGGTGCGGCCAGTACCTGACCAATGACCATGGCCATGTGCCACCACCACGCACACACCCACCACACACCCCTGACAGCTGCCCCATGGGCACCCCAAGACACAGCCACCGACCGAGGGGAGGGACACCACCACAGTGGAACACACCACAGCACACAGCAGTGAACCACAGAAGCACAACACACACCCCCAGCACATGCACACCATATGGACAGACACTGGGCCACTGCAGCATGGCTCCTCACACCACCTGCAAAGCAGACACTGACACAGGCAGGTAAGTCAAAAAATTATAGTATTCCAAACCAAACTATTTACAACAACAAGGGGGTTGGAAAGGGCAGGAAAGTGAGGGAAGGGGACAGGGAACAGGGATGGTGCAGTGGGATGGGGGACTGTAGGGGGAGGTACAGCAGGGGAAACAGGGGAATGCTGGGGCCAAGCTACCAGTGGCCACAGACTGCCACCCCTTGGCATCCACGCCACCTCCTTTCCTCCAGTAGCAGGTGGCAAACCTACAGGACAGCCTCCATCATGGTGGATGTTATTAGGATTAGCTGCAGGAGCAGCCTGCAGTAAATGGGCCTCCGACGTCTTCGCTGGACACCTAAACAAGGGACAGGACAGGTGATCAGTACAATGTCCCAAGGAACCATGCCCACCCACAGCATACAATGGGCAGTGGGAACACCCTCCCAGAGGGCCCATATGGCCACCCATGGGGGTGGGTGGGTCAATGCCTGCCAGCAATGCGGCACACCATGACAGTGCACAGAGGTGGTCCCCACCGCACAATGACCAACCAACTGCACAATGACAGTCACATAGCGCAGTGCACTGGCAGCACCACAGCAACATCAGTGGCAGTGGAGTGCACACTCACCCCTCCAACAGCTGGTACACATGTCCAATGGATGTGCCACAGTGGCAAGCACCACGCACAGTGTGACACACACAGTTGCCACGGCACATGGCACAGGCAGCCATGCCTGCACCCCCACCCCGCCACCCTAATATAATGTGCGAAGGACCATGACAGTGCCTACCTGCCCTCTGTGGCCCCACTGGTGCTGGTGCTGCTTCTGCTCTGCCTCTGTGGCCCACTGCAGCCTGCTGCCCTGCCGCTGCTGCTGCCACCTGCACATGCCAGTGATTCTCATGCCCTGGGAATGGAACATAGACAGGTACACATCAGAAACAAGCCGCAGCAGCTGCCCACCACTCCCACCCCAGTGCAAAGGGTGAGCCTCTGCCTGACACATCCCGCACGGCTGCATCGCAATGCAAGAGCTGGCTGGCAATGCCACTCTGTGATGCACACGATGACAGTGCACCTCTGCAGGGCATGCCAGGCAGCCTAGCCAACACCACAGTACAGCACCAGGGCACACATACTATATGGGCTGATTTACCTGGCTGTGGCACAGCCCCATGCCTGATGCATGCCTCAAGCCTCCTCAGGTGCTGTGGGTCCTTCCTCACTAGGTCACCATACCAGTGGTGGCATTGCTCCCCTGTCCCAGCCAGCCTGGTCCTTTGCTGCAGTGTGGCAGCAATCCCCTGCCATACCATGACTATTGGCTGCTGCAGAGGCATCTGGCCAAATAGTTGAGGGGCATGGGGCTGGACACAGGCCACCAGGTTGACTAGCTCAACCTGTGTCCTGTTCTGGGCTCTTGGGGCTCATCTCTGCACCATGCTGTACACTGAACATGGTGCCCAAAATAGCAGCACTAAGTGCACATGTCCACGACATGCACCAGATTCGCGATGTGAGAGAACATGCGCTGTGTCCACCCACCACACAGTCCCAGAGATACACAGCATGGGAGTGGCTATGTGAGGTCACCGGGTGTGGGGAGTGACCCAGTGGACACAGCAGGGAACAAGGGTCACCTGCCTCTGCGCAGTGCACATGTACACAATAGCAGGCCTGGAACATCATGCGCCAAGCCCCTGCATCAGTCTGTCGGTGTACAGTGCACAATTAACACCATGATACAGTTTGGGACATGTGCACTGTGGGCCTGCACACTGCACACACGTGCACATTGTGCCACAACTTGCTCTGGAGCAATCTCATTGCGCATGGAGCAAAATCATGATATTCAGACACCACATGCAAATTAGCTCATCAGCCAATGCATGGTGCACTAGGCACATTAACATGTCATTACCGTTGCACCATACCTCATTTGGACGCATTACACCATATATGCACCACGGAACAGCACAGGCCATGGACAGGTATTGCATCTTTTCAAGGTAAGTTGCACATGGTGCTGCAGATCACTGGGAGCAGACAGCACAGCAGGGTGGGACAGAACAGGGTGATGCTGCCACTGACACACTGTGCTGTTCATGTCCACAGGAAATGAAATGTCAGAACGTGAGGAGGGTAAGGAGTGTGGGCCTGCTCACAAGCACAGGCCCAATTTCACTAAAGTGAAGACAGAGGCCCTGTTCAATGCATACCTCAACTGGGAGTCCCTGTTGAGTGGTGGCACAGGCACACCACAGGCCAGGGCTGTGGCCTGGGAGGAGGTGGTGGCATACATCAACCAGCATGGCAGCCACCAGTGGTCAGCGCAGAAGTGCCGGAAGAAGATGGGCATGGAGAAGAGGTGCATCAAAGAGAAGGTGGTGGCCATCCGTGCATCCTGGAATGCCACTGGAGGGGATCCTGCAGATGCACCACCACTCATGGTGCAGTTGGAGTTGGTGGCAGCCACCATGCAATGTAGCACAGTGGAGGGTGTGCCTGCTGGTGATTTCCAGATGGGTGGAAACCCATCACTGCATGGTAAGTATGTCAGCTACACACAGCTGGTGGCATGGATGGTGCAGATATGGGAATGCTGGCGTGCATGCAGCCGGCATGCATGTCATGGACAGGGCCCCTACTTTTCTGCGGCACAGTGGGACCAAGTTCAGCTGCAAGACTACCATTTGCTGCAGAACTTCTGTGGCGGTGGTTTGTAATTTCTACGGAAGTTCTGCGGCACTAACAAACTACCACATCACAGTGTCAGCTTATCATCCTGACTTCACTTTCATGGCAGTAGTTATAGCAATCAGGATGGTGGAAAGCACAGTAACACTAGTTCAAAAAATAACAGACTTATAAAAATAATGTTATGTCTAAAAAAGCAAAACAAATGTCTCTCCCTTAAGGTCCTAGCCTGTTGCATAAATGACATATGCAGACGGGATCTAATGTGATAAATAAGGTATTTCTATCTTTCCCACTAATGAGGTTTCCACTGTCTATCAATTCTATATTTGTATAGAAACATAGAAACATAGAATTTGACAGCAGAGAAGGACTGCTTGGCCCGCCCAGTCTGCCCATTTCTCTACCTACTGGATAAGCTGCAGATCCTAGTTAACCAGCAGCCTACTTCTTCCTACCCCCACCGCCTAGAATGGCCTTATGACTGTCCCATGCATGCTTGAATTCAACCACTGTTTTTGTCTCCACAGCCTCCTCCGGATGGCCATTCCATGCATCCACAACCCTCTCTGTGAAAAAATACTTCCTTAAATTACCTCTGAGCCGCCCCCCCTCTATCTTCAAATTGTGCCCCCTTGTTCTTGCACACCTCTTTTTTTGAAAGATGCTACCCTCTTGGACTTTGTTGATTCCCTTGAGGTACTTGAAAGTTTCTATCATGTCCCCCCTCTCCCTCCTTTCCTCGAGGCTATACATATTAAGCTCCTTAAGTCTCTCTTCATATGTCTTCCAGTACAGACCCTGCACCATTTTAGTTGCCCTCCTCTGGGAAACTTCCATCCTGTCTATGTCTTTGCGGAGATTGGGTCTCCAGAACTACACACAGTACTCCAGATGGGGTCTCACCAGCTGTCTGTACAGAGGGATAATAACTTCCTGTTTTCTACTGGTGGTGCCTCTCCCTGTGCATCCCAATATCCCTCCAGCCCTGCTTGCTGCCCTCTCACATTGCTTGCCCACCTTTAGGTCATCTGATATGACTACTCCCAGGTCCCTTTCCATTTTTGTTGTTGTTAGTATCTCACCCCCCATCGTGTACTCTTCCCCTGGGTTTTTGTTTCCCAGGTGCATTACCTTGCACTTCTTAGCATTGAATCTAAGCTGCCGTGCATTTGACCATTCCTCTAACCTTGCCAAGACCCTTCTCATCCTTTCCACCCCACCTTGTGCATCAACTCTGTTGCAGATCTTTGTGTCATCTGCAAAGAGACATACTTTTCCTTCCAGTCCCTCTGCAATGTCGCTTATAAAGACACTGAAGAGGACCAGTCCTAACACTGAACCCCTGTGGCCCCACTAGTAACCCCCTTTCTTCAGAGTGGACTCCATTTACTGTTACTCTCTGAGTCCTATTCTCCAGCCAATTTTTTATCCAGGCTGTCATCTTGGGACCCACTCCCAGGCTAGCTAACTTGTATATTAATCTTTTGTGTGGGACTGTGTCAAATGCCTTGCTAAAGTCTAGGTAGGCCATATCCACAGCCCCTCCCTGATCTACTACTTTGGTCACCCAGTCAAAGAAATCTATCATATTCGTCTGGCATGACCTTCCCACTGTGAATCCATGCTGCCTTGGGTCCTGTGCCCCTCTGGCCTCTAGATACTCGACAATTCTTTCTTTCAGAAGTGATTCCATCATTTTCCCTATCACTGAGGTTAAACTAACAGGTCTGTAGTTTCCTGCTTCTGCCTTACTCCCACTTTTTTGAAGAGGAATCACATCTGCCCTCCTCCAGTCCTCGGGTACCACCCCATCCTCCCGTGATTTGTTAAAGAGGGTAGTCAGTGGTGTCACTAGTTCTACCCTTAGTTCTTTTAGAATTATGGGATGAATCCCATCAGGCCCTATTGCTTTGTCCACCTTCAGTTTTAAGAGTTCTTTCAGAACCCTTTCTTCTGTAAATGGGCTGGTATCAACTTCTGTATCCAGAGTGTTTCTACTGTTTGTTTTAGGTACCTCCCCTCTTCATTTGTAAATACTGAGCAAAATATTTGTTTAGTATCTCTGCCTTTTCACAGTCTCTCTCTGCCCACCCTCCCTCCCTTTATTAAGCCTCACTATCCTCCCTTGGTCTTCCTTCACTCCCTAATGTACCTATAAAAGGTTTTATGCCCTTCTTAACTGAGTTGGCTATCTTTTCCTCGGTTTGGGCCTTTGCTGTTCTGACTGCCTTCCTAGCTTCCTTTTGCTTTAACTGATACAGTTCTCTGTCCTGCTTCTTCTGTAATTCCTTGTACTTCCTGAATGCTCTCTTTTCCTCTTGAACCTTCACTGCCACTTCCTTTGAGAACCATAGTGGTTTCTTACATCGTTTTGTTTTGTTTATTTGCTTCACACAAAGGCTCGTTACCTCCGTGATGGCAGTTTTTATTATTCCCCATTGTTCTTCCACCCCTCCTTCCTGCCCATTTGCTAGTGCATTCCTTAGGCACTCACCCCTTTTGGCAAAGTCGGCCCTCCTAAAGTCCAGTACTTTTGCCTTTGCATGGCTTGAATCTATTGCTGTGTTTATTGTGAACCATACTGTTTGATGGTCGCTAGTTCTCAGATGGCTACCCACTTCTACATCTGTGATCCTCTTTCCATCTCGATTTGAAAGAACCAGGTCTAAGATTGTTCCCAATCGAGTGGGCTCCAATACTAGTTGTCTAATGCATGCCCCCCGTAGGACATCTAGAAAAGCCCCACTCTTCGAAGTGGCTGCTGCAACTGCACTCTAGTTAACATCTGGCATATTCAGATCACCCATCAGCAATATCTCCCCTTTTTCTGCCATTCTAAGTATACTTTCTATCATTTGCTTGTCCAATTCCTTCCCCTGAGAAGGGGGTCTATATACAACCCCTGTGTGGATTGTGGTGCCATTGTCTGTCTTCAAATTTACCCACAGTGCTTCTTCTCCTCCCTGTTTACCCTTTTGTTCTGTTGCTTTGATTCCTTCCCTTATGTAAAGAACTACTCCTCCTCCTCTTTTGCCCTCCCTGTCCCTCCTGTGGATAGTGTATCCTGATATGTTTACATCCCAGTCATGGTTTTGTGTGTACTATGTTTCTGTGACTGCCACGATATCCAGATGTTCCTCGTCCATCAAGGCCACTAATTCAGGAAGCTTGTTACCCAGACTACAGGCATTGGTACTCATTGTGCTCCATTTTTTGATGGCTTTACCTTCTGTTGCAGCATCCCCCACTGACCTTTCTACCTCGGTCTTTTTCTCATTTAGTACCCTGTTTTGTAGAGAGAGGCTGGGATTTTCCTGCTGCTTATCAGTGCCTCCCCCTTTGACTAGTTTAAAAGCTTGTCAATGAAACATTTAAACTGATTGCTCAAAAGACTTGTTCCCTTCCAGGACAGATGCAGACCATCCTGCCAGTATAGGCTGGTGTCCCTCCAGGTGGAACCCCAGTCCCCAATGAAGCCAAACCCTGTGCTCCACACCATTTTTTCAACCATTCATTAAACTGCATGGTGCAAAGTACCCTCGCCTCCCCCATGCCATTGACAAGCAGCACCTCTGAGAAGGATACTGTGTGTGCTACTTGTCTTAGGCCCCTCCCCAACTCTACAAACTCCTTCTGCACTGCTCTAATCTCATGATGAGCCAAGTCATTTGTCCCTAGGTGGATAATGACATCCATCTCAGACTCCCTACACCACTCATGAGGTTCCCACTGTGTATCACTTATATATTTATATGCAATCTGTAACATATATACAAATATGTATATGTGTGTGTGTGTGTGTGTGTGGTGAGAGAGACAGAGATACTGTTTGTGTGTGTGTGTATATATTTATATATATATATATATATATATATATATTTTTTAATTTCCATGAACTTGCGTCCTCATTCATACAGATCTCATTGGAAATGGAATAGAGGAGTTATTGCAAAACTAATTTTTCATGTCAACCTGCTTTCCCTGACACACTGCGTAACACCATCAGGCCATGACATGCATGTGAACCAATTGTGAGATAGAGCTCTCCGGCCCATCACAATGTGTTTCCCAGGTGACAGAACACTGCACCATACCTTCCCATGCTCCGAGCAGTGATGTGTTCCACCAATCCTAGTGCTGCTCAACCAGCTCCCAGAGCTAATCTCTGAACCTGAGTTGCTGGCATGGAAACATAGCATGTTACCCTCTGGCCCAACAGCTGACCCTGCACACAACATTTCTCAATAACTTTTATGTGATTCTATCAACCAATGACAATATGTAATCAATAACCCTGGCAAAAATGCGTACAATGCAATTATTTATTTAACAGGTCTATTCTTTCAACAGGTCTACACATTATTATATTTCACTTTTCTGGGCATAATTGCTTTATTTTTCTTAAAAATTTAGACAGTTAAATTCATTTTAGTAGTTATTCATTTCAGATAGCATCTCTATACCTTAAAGGCACAAATAGGTTTGTACAAAGTGAGGTATGGACTTAACAGGTCTGTGCTATTGACAAGGTTTTGTTTAAGTTGGCACTAGTGCTACAATGTAAGACTGAAAATTGTATTAGGCTGTAGTGCAGGTTGAACAAATATCACCATGCATGATGTGCTCTGCCACCGTCTCTGGCAGTGGGAGCTGTGGTAGATAAGCGACTGTTCATTTCTGATGCAGAATGTAGCCATTTCATTAGCTAATGTATGATGTTATAGCAATGGTAACATCACATTCTGAACATATAGGGGGGTTTTGGATATAAAAAAAGGTGAGGGGAACCAGATTCTATGTATAAACAGAAATATTAATAAAAAAATCACCAAGAAGAGTGAATTCTGCAGCACCACATAAGTTCTGCGGTAGATTGCAAGTTCTGCACAAAATTCTGCAGCCGCAGAATTCTAGGGGCCTTGGTCATGGGCATGTGTGCCCACCCACATGCATGCCATACTGCAGGGCACATGCAGTGGCAGTGTGTGGGGGAAAATGTGGGCAATGCATCACTGACATGCCTCTCTTTCTCTTGCATCACTAGCACACCTCCATGCGAATGATGGGGTGGAGGACCAGCCATCCACCTCCACAGGCATCTGGGGGCCTGACACTGTGCAGGCGGATGTCCTGGACCTGGGGTCAAATGAGGCCCTGGATGTGTTCCTGCCGGATGCCAGCCTTGTTGGCCTCTGCACAGAGACACAGATCGGGGTGGGGTCCGACACCAATGATGACACCATGCTTATCCTGGATAGCATGGCCACCATTGTGGGTGAGATGCCCCTGCTGGCTACCAATACAGGCAGCATGCCCAGCACTCTGCCAATGGTGGAACAGCTGCCTGTCACCACTATGCATGCAGTGGTGTGCACTGCCCTGACTGTGCCCTGCGGTAAAGGTGGTGTGGCTGCGCAGGTCCTGGGTGGCATGTAGTGGCCAGAGAGGTGACAGCAGCAGGCTGAGGGTGCCACAGGGCAGTCAGACACAGGGTCCACCTCCAGTGTGCCTGCCATGCCCAATCTCCCTGCAGACCCCACTGTGTAGCATCCACTAGAGAGGGGGGCTGTGCAGCATAGCCAGTCACCACATGGGGATTGGTGTCTGGCCCAGGAGCCCCAAGACTCCGACCCGCTGGCTGAGCACACCCGTTTGCTGCTGGTGTCTGTTCAGCAACAGGTGTTGCTTGCCACTGGAGTGTGTGCACACTGTGTGCGGAGGTGCACCAGTTAGCTGAGCAGCAGGAGAGGGGCACTGTGCAGATCCTGGCTGGGATGCAGCACATGCAGGAGGCCACAACTGCATCCCTGGATCGCATTGCCACTGTGATCTCAGATGGCTTTGCACTGCTGGCTGCCACAGTGCATGACCAGGCACAGATGACCTCCCACCATGCGCTGTCCACTCTGTGGACCCGGCATCGGGCAACCCCAGTGCAGTCAATGCCGGGTCTAATGTCAGTATCCCAGGCATGCCCAGGGCTGGCCTATTTGGGTGCCTTGACACCCCCACACAGACACGGTCATTGTCCCATGGTTCAACCCCTGGGCAGCTGTTGCACACCCCCCCATGGCTGATGTGCAGCCTGTTGCTGCCGATCGTCCCAGGCACGGCTGCCCCCATGGCCATGGTGGCCACTGTTCCATGCAGTGGACCTGATGTGAGGGCCACCCCACTTGCAGTCTGCAGCTGCTGCCCAGTGTGCACATGGGCAGTGTGTGTGCCTACCACTGGTGTGGCACCTGTGTGTTGCACCATACGCTGCCTGTGTGCATGCTTACCCAACTGCTGGACCATGTGGTGTGGGCGTGATGACAGCAGTCTTGCACTGGTTGTGCCTGTGCACTGGTGCGATGCATCTGATCCACACAACAGACCTACGCCTGTGTGTGTGGGTGCGTGTGTATGTGGGGGGGGTTTGTGAAAGGTGCTGTGTGTGGCTGTGTGTGGTTGTGTGCCCCTGTCTCCCCTACCCCTGCCTCACGCCTCAGTGTGTGCATGCCCATTGCCATGCACACCCCTGCTTGTGTGCTGTATCTGTTTTTGTGGCCTATGCTTCTGTATCGCACCACCTACCTGTGTGCACCATAGTGCTCCCATGCAATGGTGCCCCGGTGTGGTGTGTCACCTGCTGCTGCAGCTGGGGATCCCTCCACCCAGGGGGTGGCTGTCCACCTCCCTCCAGCCCATTGCCTCCATTGTCCCCACTACTGTTGCCCTCATCAGCCTCAACAGCTATCCCACGGTCAATGGCCATGATGTGCAGTATGCAGCAGGCCAGGAATAGGCCACAGGCTTTCGTGGGGCTGTACTGTAGGGCACCGCCTGACCTGTCTAGGCAATGGAAATGTGCTTTCAGCATGTCAAAGACATGCTCAATGATGTTGTGCATGCTGATGTGTGCTTCGTTGTAGTGTTCCTCTGCTGTGGACGACAGGTGCTGGTAGGGGGTGAGCAGCCAGGGCCGCAGTGGATAGGCACTGTCCCCTGTGTGGAGAATAACATGGCTAGCCCTCTACTGTTCTATGCTACACCCCTTGCCTGTCCCTGGCATCCATGCCACCATGCACACCCTGCCCCCCATCCCACAGTCTGCTCTGCCCATAGCCCCTTGCCCATGCCATACTCACCCACTAGCTGGCCCATGGGGATGTCCCTACATTCAAACCTGTGGCACAGTGCAGAGCAGTGCCAGATTAATGCATCATGTGCACTCCCAGGGTGTGGGGTGCTGACATTGGTAATGTGCCCTGTGGCATCGCGCACCTCCTGGCAGTTGACACTCAGGCTCCCCTTCCTGTTGATTTATGCCACACCGTTTGGGTCAGGTGGTTTGCAGATGCCCACATGGGTGCAGTCAATGGCCCCAATCTTGCCAGGCATACATGCTACCCTGTGGAAGTCCTGCATGGTTGCTGTATGCTCCACCTGTGTGCTGGGGAAATGGATGAATTACAATGCACATGGCAGCAGAGCACTGGAGAACTGTGTGAGGATATGGGACATGTCCGACTGGGTTATGTCTGTGGTGTCCCCTGTTGGTCTCTGGAAGGTGCCCCTGGTGAGCAGGCACATGACTGCTGTCACCTTTGTCTCCACGGACATGGCGTGGCTCCGTCTATTGGGTACCTGCATCTCCTCACTACACAGCTCACAGAGCTGCTTCAGAATGGCCCTGTTCAGGTGGTACCAGCTCACAATCTCCGTGTCACTGTACTACTCAAAGCTGATGCAGGCGTGGTACCACCTGTGTTGGGCATACCACCAACTTGCCCTTCCACACCGAAGTCACTGTTCCACCTGCCCCTTCACACCCCTCATTACAGCCTCCATCATGAAGGGTGCACTATCCATGGTCCTTGCTGTCCAATATCCCCTTGGGCGGTTGGCTGCTGCTGCCTGTGTGCCACACTGGTGCACTGCCTGGCAGTTTGCCTGTCTGTCTCTTTCACTCTCTCTGCCCCTCTCTTTCTTCAATGCCACCACTGTCCCTCTCCCTCTGTGTCTACCTTGGTCGGTCTGTTTGTCTGTCTGTCTCGCTGTCTGTCTTTCTTTCTTTCTCTCTCTCTCTCACTCCCTTTCACCTGGTGCAAGTACTGTCTGTGTGCTTCTGCCCTGTATTTCTAGGAACAAGTCTGCTCGGTGCATCTTTGATTTGCTCTGCACTTGCACCGTGGTTTCACGGTTGATTATCTCACCACATAGGATATTCATGGGCATGCCCCCCGCACTTGTGCCTGCATTCATTATAGTTGTGCATTGGCTCAATGATATTTGCGCTGTGCACTGTCTCCCACTGAATATGGCTCCTTGGCACAAAGTCCACACTTGCGCCGGTGCAATTCAGTTGCACCATGTGCAACTGCTTTGAATAATTGGCCTATGTATATTATATATATTACATATATATAAAACATTTCAGATGGAAAAATACAGCAAGCAGATATGTGGGAAAAGTTAAGAATGAAAACAATAACCAAAGGTGAAGACTGGAAAGTATGATAAAGTACTACAGGAACATTTAAATACTTAAATATATAGATGGATAAACTGAAGGGAGGAGTCAGCTGTACAGTACATATATAAACTGTAAAGTCAATTGCGAAAGTTCAGTTTAGAAATAAGAGGATCAATGAAAAACTGATAAACTTAGAAATATCATAATGATATGAAAATACAGAATAGCTAAAAATAGACAGAATCTGAGCCTAATAAATGTCAAAATATACTGTATAAGCTAGGAAAAACCAAAATGTATAGTCCCACTGGGATTCTTGGATGGATGCTTGTACCAATTAAGAGTAACCTTATGTTACTTGTATTTTTTGTGAGCTCTTGCAGTTGAAATGCAGATTTTTTTGAGAACTGTATCTGGATGTGACGACTGATGGAGGTGCAGTATGTTTGCACAACTGGCTACTCTGACTAGTAGCCTAGAACTGTGATTTTGTTTTGCACTTGCAAGATTTGTTATTGCTCTGACCATTTTCACTTTATGAATAGAGCAAAACTGCAACTACGGTGTATTTTAATTGCCTATGAGTCTATGATTGCTGCATTGGAGGAAACATTATAAACCTTTTTTTACCGGGTTACTCTTTTACCACTGGAGTGCACAAAATATCCTTGCTTTTTCAGATAAGTACCAATTGTTAAAGTGGAATAACCATACCTTATTTCTGCGCACTGCTCCCATATCAATTTCTAACAGCTCATGCTCAAGTACTGGGAGCAGATCTTTACCAGAGATGCAGCTTTCTCAGACTGGGCCTTACATACACTGGAGTGCATAAATATTTCAGTAGTTTTGGTGCCTCCTGCCCCATTAGAGCAAAAGGGCCCCAAACCACATTTCTGCCATGTATACCTTGAAAGGGTACTTGTTAGAAAACCCTGCTTTATCGTGGAGTGAACAAAAACAAATGGATTCATTGTGTTTAAGTTCCCACTTTAATGGGCAGATAAATAATATCTCTTTTGACAGAATTTGCATGACTGCCGCACAATATCTGAAAAAAACATGCTTTAAACAGTTTTAAATTCAAGGGGTTGCGGATAAACAAAACTTAAATATGTGAAAAAGGCAATACAAAATGTCTTATAATCTGTATTCTTTTTTGCTTGGAGAATCTACAGGTCTTCCAAATAGTCAGCTTCTGTGCACATTTGTCCACTTTTTCTGTCAAATGTAGGAAAGGCAAGTCTCCTGGACCAAACTGAATTCCTAAAACCTTTATAGGGACACAAGAACTGCAAACACCAACAACTGATTCAGTTACTTGAAATGGATTTCCAACCCACATGCCAACACTTTCTTTTCTTTTCTTTTTTGCAAATCAGTATACTTTATTGAAATTTTTCCAAAATACAGTAACAAAGACAAACCATCATAGACAAAACAGCACTGCAATACAACATTAAAATAAATAAGAAACACTCTACACATAAAATCCCTCCCCCAACCCCAACAACCCATCCCTCTGCGCTATTCCAGATCTCAGAAAAAGCAATGCTTCATGACAGAAAAGCTGGGCTGCCTAGCAGCGAGCTAATCTCGCCTATAGGTGGAGAAGTAGGGATGGGGTTAAGTGCTGGTACAATATACAAATAGGGATCGAGAAAAAAACAGACAAAAAAAAAAACTGAGGAAAGGAGGTCCAAAAATTCTTATGAACTTAAAAGGGCTATGAGATCAGACACACAAGCCTGCAACTTGGAGGGTGTACCCTGGAACTTGGCAACAGCTCTTTCTGTACCCAACACTGTGAGACATTCCTGCACCCTTTCTGAGTAAGAAGGGGTCCACCCCCCCAACCAGTGACAAGCAATAATTTGTTTGGTCAGCAAACATATAATAGCCATATAATACTTAAGTCTGGATGAGGGAATTACAGAATAGTCTCCCAGCAAACATACTTTGGGCAGAAAGTAATTGCAGTAACTAAAAGGGGAGACTTTGATTTGAACTAATGACCAAAGAGCCTTGGCAGAAGGGCATGCCCATAATTTGTGGTGTAATGTGCCTCTCTCACCTGGGCAATGATCAGAGTCTGGGGAGGGGATTTTTTCATTCAATATAACCTATATGAGGCAAGGTACAGATCATGTAGGATATCAAATTGCAGCAATCTGAAATGAACTTGTTTGACATATTTGTAGATATTTATCTACAGGGCAGTAAAATCATAATTTGTTCAATTTTTTCCAAGAGTACTCTGCCAATAAAAGGCATTTGGTTGTATTGAATCACAGGCCTGTTTAGTAAGTTCCTTGTAAATATGGGAGATAGCTCTTCTTTTGAGGGCTCCCTCCAACAACAGTTGAAAAAAAATAGAGATTTTGTTGGACCAAGGAGGGGGACCTAAAAAGGACAGGCACAATCAGCCACCTGCAAGCACTTGAAAAAGAAAAACTGTAGGCCCCTTTGCCTCTCTAAGAGTTGTCGAAAAGAGAGGTCATGTAAGCTCATACCATCCAGTGCTGGCCAATGGGGGGGCTCTAAGCAGGCTGCCAGCAATACAAAAGTTGGGGTTATGGAGTAGGGTTTGCCCTAAGTCTCTATGGTTGGGAATCTTAGTATCTTTCAGGGCTCCAGACAAGAAGGAATAGGGCAAATACAGAAGGGAGTGCAGGGAGATTTGATGTTGGCAAACCAGGGAACTCTATATTAAGCCAATCTGGGGGAAACCCTCAACATCTGCCGAGACCCCCCATTTCAAATATCTGGCTCCATGAAGGGCTAGGTAAAACAAGCAGAAGTCTGGTACCTGCAAACCTCCCAGACTATGCGGCCTACATAGCTTGGCATATGAACGACGTGGCAGTTTATTGAGCCATAAAAAGGAGGAGCAGAGAGAATGTACTTTATCAAACCAGCCCTTCAGGAGGAAGATATTTAGGGCACCCGAGATTAAAGAAACTTTGGCAAAATGGACATTTTAATTACATTGGTACATCCCCACAAGGAAAGTTGGAGATGACTCCAACTGGTCAGGTCCTCCCCAACCTGTTTGACTATAGGATCTAAATTAAGAGCTTTTAGTTTTGAGAAGTCCCTGGTCAGCTTAATACCAAGATAGGGCTAAGTGGAGGTTTCCACTGCAAACCCAGTTGGAAACGTAACTCTTTAGAACATGAAGGAGTTGATGGATAAAGAATTGATTTATTAGTGTTTAGCTTATAGCCGGAGAAAATACTAAAATGTGCAATAATGGACAATACTTTAGGCAACGAGTGTGGGCCAATCTGCAAGATGTAACAAAATGTCATCTGCAAATGATGACATCTTGTAGGAATAGGAGCCCAGTGTAATACCTTTGATAGAGGGAGTGGAGTTAATTTTCATTGTAAGGGGCTCCAAATACAGTCTGAATAAATATGGGGACAGTGGAAAACCCTGTTGTGTCCCACTGGTTAACCTTAATGTGTCTCAGAATACATTGCTACATAGGATTCTCACAGAGGGGAAGGTGTATAAGACTTTAATACTAGCTATGAACTCTCCAGGAAAGCCACACTTCTCAAGGGCCATAAACAGGTAGGACCAGGCAACCCTGTCAAAAGCCTTCTCTGCATCCACAGAGACCAACACAGACTCGAGATTGGCCTCCCCCAGATGCAGAGAAAAGATGGAAGATTTTCTGAAAGTGGTCTCCAGAACACCACCCTGCAACAAATTCTGCCTGCTCTGGCCCTATAAGGGAGAGCCATACAGAGGCCAGGCGAAGCCAAAATCTTGGCATATGGATAAGGGAGATCGGTCATGAACTTTTAGGTTTAGAAGGGTCCTTCCCTGGCTTGGGCAAAAGAACAAAGAGGGCCTCAAATAAAGTAAGATCTTTGGGTGGGTAACAGAGCCAGACATTATAGAGTTTGGTCAACAATGGACTAACGTCTTCGGCATATTTTTAATAAAATGCAGAGGTAAACCTATCAGGGCCGGGGGCTTTATTCAGGGGTAATAAAGCAATGGCAGCTCTCACCTCTGCCTTGGAGATGGGTCAGATGAGAGACTGACATTGGGACTGAGTAAGGTGGGGGATAGTTAAGGTCTGGAAAAACTTTTGCTGAGAGGACTGGGTCTCTGCAGTCTCCTCTGGGGCTGAATAAAGGGTATGATAATACCCTACAAAAACTGATGCCATAACTTGGGGATCCGTTGTCAGTTCACGAGTGTCCAGGTTCAACAGTGAAGGAATCCATCTCTCTGCTTGTTGTTGTTTAACCAGGAGGGCTAATAACCATCTGGCCTTATTCCCCTGACTGATATAAGTGGCCTCGAGGCAGGCAGCTGTCCAATCCACTAGGCCAAAAAGATACTCAGAATATTTGGCCCTTAGCTGACTCAGTTCCTCATGAAGAGTCTCCTGGGAGGAGGCTGACAGGGATTTTTCTAGAGTTCTACTTCAGGAAAGCCATCCCTCTGTCTGAACCCATTGGGTTTACTTGTGGATGATGACTAAATGTATCAGCTCTCCCCTCCAAGTAGCCTTGAGCTCCCCCAGATAGATTCAAAGGACACCGGAGGGTCTTGATTAAGCAGGATGGACTGGGTCAAATATGTCAGAAAACTTTTGGCCAATGCAGGGTTGGAAAGAAGTTGATCATAGAGGGACCAGGTATGGGAGCCAGTTGGAAGGTGGGGAATCTCAAGAGAGACCAGCACCAAGGAGTGGTCAGAGAGAACCCGACCATGAATTTGGGACAGTTTTAACCAAGGGAGAACTTGCTTGCTAACACAGAAAAAAATCTATCCATTAGAGGACTCTATGGGGGGATGAATAAAAAGCGAAATCATGTGTAGTGAGGTGTAAAATGCACCATGGGTCCACAAGCCCCAGGTGGTCAGTAAGCTCTATGAGTGCCCTCTGAGCTGGGGAAAGACCCACATTAGTGCGGTATGTTCTGTCATCTGCATTAGCCTGTACTAGATTCCAGTTACCCCCCAACAGGATTGGAAGGTGGCTGAAAGGAAGCAACACCAGCAGTACATTAGCAAAAAAGTGGGGGTATCCTGATTAAGGCCGTAAATCAAACCCATAACCAGTTCAATGCCTCCCAGCTGATCATGTAATAAGACGCATCTACCCTCCTCATCCCAGACAGTAGAAATCAGTGTGAAAGGAGTGTCTTTGACTAACAAAATAGCCACACCATGTTGCCATGAACTATTACTGGCACCATACACCTGGGCCACCCAAGATTTCTGCAGGAAACCCACCTGACTATGGTACAAGTGGGTCTCCTGGAGAAAGACCACATGAGGCCGGAATTTCCATAGGTGACACAATATGGCATACTTCTTCCAGTTGTCCCTACCCTCTTTAATGTTTCATATAATGAAGGTCAGCTCCGTATGTGTAATAGCAAGAGAAATTGTAGAAACAAGGCAATTGTCCAGCTGTTCCAGAATAGTGCAGTTATCCCACTCCTTCCCCACACCACCATCTCTCCCACAAATACTCCCCACTGAGAAAAATAACACTACATACACTAAGGAATTCTATACTAAAAAAGCAAAACAATATACAAAATAGAACGCCAGCTTCCCAGGCTTAATAGCCTACACCAAATAAGTTTAGGCCTCTGAGTAGCATCAGGCGCGCCCCATTTGGGTAAGTGCAAAAAAAATAAATGAGGTCAGCATAACCGGATAACCCTAGTAATAAAACCTTCCCCACTCCTACCCTTTCTAGAGAAAAAAACCTTATTCAAAATTCAATAACAAGTAGCATTGTAATAACAAATATAAACTTGTGATATGCCTGAAGGCTCAAGTTAAACAATATATCAATAAACAGTAACATTAGGATAATGGCAGAGGTAGCCAAACTCGGAGCCGGCGTGCCCCCCCCCCACTTAATGAGTATTTCAATTAAACAAATAATGACTGGGAGCAATGGACAAGCATTTCACTTAATAAATAAATAAAAAAATCCACAGCATATTAGACAAAGAAAGGTTTGTGCCTCCAAACTGCAGGTGCTCCTTCATTTCAACCAGGACGTGCAAATACAGCTAAATAATAAAAATAAACAGTTGGAAATCCCCCTTAAAAAACAAATATAAAATATGATCATCTCAGCTAAACAAAAGGATGTGAAAATAAAGTGTACCAAAGAACAGAAGCAGAGCCCAATCTTATTGGGGAAAATCATCTTTCATGGGTAACAAGGTCCAGTTCAGAAAGTTCAATAGAAGGAGATCTAAAGAAAGACAAGCACAACACTGATTCCTGCTGAAATGTCTCTGTAGGGCTCTGAAGCCAAACATGTGGTGCATGAAAGGGTAGGGATGGAGAAACAGTGAATCGCATCATTCCAGTCCAGTCTTAGCAGAGATTGGTGTACCACGACTGGTGACCGCCAGAGGGAAGCATAATTAAAGAGGGAGTCTGGCCAAAACTTCTAGCATCAGAAAATTCAGAATTTGAATCAGTATATCCCCAATCAGCTGCTAAATTACTTTGTTTAAAAGTGACAAGCCATTTTGTAACCATAAATTTACTGCATGTTCAAGAAAAGCCAGTTTCAGTAAAGAGCTACTGATGATGTCACATCCAGAACTCACAGCCTAGTCCTTCTTGCAAACTACCTTACAAGGCTTGTTTCTCCCACATTACATAAAACTGCAGTGGTATTAAACATCTGGAAAAAGAAAGCTGATAATGGGCAAGCCAGAGTATGCATTTCCATAATGTGCAGATGCAAGGTACAGGCTTAAGAATATGACGGGGGTGGGGTGGGGTGGAATATGGTGGCAAACATGGCTTTAGAATAACAAAAATATGTGCAATTTTTATAATAGTGCAGGGATGAGATTTCAAAATGTCATCAGACTGCAATTGTGGAATGCAACAATGACACAATTTCAGAAAGCAGGTGAGAAACAGAGTTTTGGAATGTGGCAGGGATGCTAAAATTCTTAATGTGGGGGTGTCATATAGTTTTAGAAAGTGGCAGCGATACACAATTTTGATATGCAAGAGACACATAGTTGTGGAAGGTGGTAGGGGTATGTAATTTCGTAATGTGTCTTGGATGGATTAATTTGGCATGTGGCTGGTATGCTTGATTTCAGATTGTGGTGGCAACATTAATTTCAGAATGCGGCTTGGACATGAAATCTCAGAAAGTGGCAGAGACACAGTTTCAGAATCTGGTAGACTCATGGAATTTCAGAATGAGGCAGGGATGCATACTTTTAGAATGTAACTTGAGCATGCCATTTTTGAATGTGGCAGTGACACTCATCTTCAGAATGTGGTGGGGATGTGCAGTTTTGGAATATGGTGGGAATGCACATTTTCAACATTTGACTATAACAGTCTATACTGGCACATGGAAGTTTATACACAATTTCAGAATGTGGCAGGCAGGTACAATTTTGGAATGTGGCGCTGATGCTCAATTTTGGAATGTGGCACTGATGCTCAGTTTCAGAATGTGGCGGTGATGCACACTTGCTCAACTTCAGAATATGGCAGTGACAAACACATGCATGACTTTAGAATGTGGCGGTGATGCACAACTTTGGAATGTGGCGGTGACGCAAGACTTTGGAATGTGGCAGTGATGCATGACTTTGGAATGTGGTGGTGACACATGACTTTGGAATGTGGCAGTGATGCACAACTTGGGAATATGGTGGTGATGCACAACTTTGGACTGTGATGATGACGCACAATTTCAGAATGTGGCAGTGGCGCACAGTTTTGGAACGCAGCGGTGATGCTCAGTTTCAGAATCTGATGGTGACACTGAGTTTCGGAATGTGGTGGTAATGTACAGTTTTGGAATATGGCAGTGATGCGCAGTTTCAGAATGTGGTGATGATGCACATTTTCAGAATGTGGCAATGGCACAGTTTTGGAATGTGACAGTGACAGTTTCAGATTGTGGCACTGAAACACAGGTTTGGAAAGTGGTGTGGATGTGCAATTTTTTAATGAGGCAAGGATGCGCTATTTTGGAATATGGCTGGGATTCACAGTGTTGGATTGTGGTTAGGATGTGATGCACAATTTTAAAATTTGGTGGAAGCATACAATTCTGGAAATTGGCAAGGACAAGCAGTTTCAAAATAAAATGATGTGCCCTGCCACATTCCAACGGTGTACATCCTTACTTATATTCCAGAATTGCCAGTCCCCAATAAATTATTTAATGTGTGTCCCTGTTGCATTCTGAGATTGAGAGTCCCACTACACTGTGAGATAGACATCCCAGCCACATGCCAAGATTACATGACCCCCACATTCTAAAATTGGACACCACTTTGACAGTCTATGTCTTTGTTCAGCGTTGCATTCCAAAACCACCTCCTGATGCATTCTAAAGTACAGTACCATGCATCTGAACATTCCGGAAATGCAAGCACAGCAGGCAACCATGTGGCAGTTTTTGTTTTTTAAATAAATACCACAGCTACAGTTTTGATAACTTTGAAGAAATAGGTCCTATAGGGTTGCTGATAGGGAGGACTAGTCTGTGAGTTCTGGTTGTGACATCATCAGTGGTTTTTCACGGAAACTGACTTTTTTGAACAGGGAGTGAAATCAGTGTTACAAAATAGCTCATAATTTTAAAACGAAAAAAAAGTAGATAACTAATTTTTGGTATGAGATTTATTAGGGGTAGGCTAATTCTAATTCTGCAATGTAGTACTTTTGACCAGACTCCCTCTTTAAGGAATAATCACCGATTGGGTGTTGGTTGAGCCAGGATTTACCCACGGCTAGTGTGGTCCAGTCACAAGGGCGCAGCCCAAATGACCAACCCAGCTAGCCATGGGTAAACACCGGCCCAACCCAAACCTGATCAGTGATTATTCTGATTATACAATGGCTAAAAAGAAAGTCAGAAAAGAAAGGTAAACAGTTAAATCTTTTATTAATGTTTTGAAGCTTTGAGTACAGAAATGTCAATGTGCTTCATTAAATACTTCACACTGAAATGACATCGGGATAGAAACTGTAAAGAGACAAGAAACCAAAATGAGGGAACAGGTACCTGTAAATATATGATGGAACAGATTTTGTATAATAGATGGAAGATAGTAGTTCCTGGCTGTCAGCCAGGCCAAAACTGCAGCTCATTTCAGATATGTTTTTAGACAGTTACACTCTCACCGACTGAATTTTTACCCACACATCAGGTTTGACAGCTCTGGTTTTATTTTTGCGGCAGCTCAGTGGATGATTTTGGTATGTTCTGTGTTGTGCGTTAGCCTGGCACTTTATGCAGTGGTTATTCAAAAAGTACCAAAACGGCATAAAGTGTCATCTGGCCAATCAGAAATCTTATATTTTAGATTCCATTATATATTGCTCTACATCATTCAAAAATGTGCCCAAGATTGCAGGTTGCATGTCCGAATATCGCAAAAATGAGGAGACCATCAGAACAGCCTTGGCAATCACAGAAGAGATGGTGGATACTATAAATAAGTTCAGGAGAATGACAGTCTGATGCTTAGGTCAAGAACACAGCAGGAAAACAGTCACAGGGCCATAGAAACATCAAGTAGCCAATAAATGTCCAGAGAAAGAGTTCCCAATCCAATACCAAACCATGTCTTAGCTCCAAACAGTAACAGAGAACAAAGAAACAGGCGGCTCCACGAGTCATAGAACAGGAAAGCACATCAGCCAGTAGAGGAGTTAAACAAATTAAGAAAAAATTAGGTAGTTCCTTACCCACCTGAGCAGTGGTCTTGAACCTTTTCCAACCTGCTTCTACAGTTACTTCAAGCTGGGCTGGGTAGAGGAGCCTATGTGGGTGACCCAAAGCTTTTTCAGAAAAGGTCGATACTCTGACTGAGTTTGTCTAGTTTTGGAGGTCACATCGGTTACAATCCTGAGTTTGGTGCCCAACCACTGAATCGATTCCATCTTCCAAGTACAGGTGCTGTGAAATTTATTTTTGCCGGAGAAATTCCAGCTAAATCACCAATTTCACCTTGTGGAACATTTTGCGAAATTATGACCGTGGGGTGAAACTTTGCCTGTATAGTGAGGCAAAATTTCACCTGTAAATTTCACTTCTGCCTGTAAGTTTCACCTTAGCGTTTAACTAAGGTGAAATTAGGAAAAAGACTTGTTACATGACTTGCTCTCTGCAGCAGACTGCAGGTCACATGTGTGCCTGTACTCAGACAGGAAGCCACTGAATCTACATCCTTTTCCTGCAGTTTGTAGGCTAGAGAGTAGCACAGACTGTGTGAGAGAGAAAGACAGAGAGACAGAGAGTAAAAACATATTTTGTGAGTGAGAGAGTGAGAGTTTGTGTTTTGTGTGTGTGTGTTGAACTTCTGTTCATCCCCTATTTCTTTATATAACAAAAGTTTATCTTTCTCTTGTGTTCTCTTTTTCTCTCTTTATCTTTATAGTGTGTTTGTGTATGTGTGTGTGTTTCACTCCCCCTTTTTTCCGTTTTTCTTTACTAGTTTCTTAATAACTTAATAAACCTTTTTTTAACATAATGATGGAAGGGAGTGGGTCGGACTCTAGAGCCGGACATAGTGGAAGGAGAGGATAACGAGTTTGCCTTAATAGGCAAGTGACACCCCCCCCCAGCAGCAGGAGCATGCAGCTCTGGCCTCTGCCCCCCAGCAGCAGCAGGCGCTAGTTGTTGGCCCTGAACCAGCAGGTTCCCCCACCCCTGGTCTGCAGCACTGTCAACAGGGGCAGCTTTCCTCTCCCAGAAGCAGGATGTGGCCCCCACCACTGCCACCCAGCACTCAAACTTGGAGCCCATTGCCCCCCTTCACAGGAGGAGCATGTGGCTCCCACCAGCCCCCAGCATGGGCAGAATGATGTAGAGAGACAGAGAGAGAGACTTCTGCCAGGACATCAGCTGACATCCCCCCAACCAAAGATCATCAGTCTGGCTATTTATTACCATGAAGGCAGATTATAGAAGTGTGGTTGTTTGCAGCCTTTGTGGTAAAACTGTGAAAAGGGGAGACCAGAGTCCCACTTTGGGACTTCTGGTCAAAGGAGCCACCTGCAGCACCACCATGCTGTAGAGTGGCTCTCCAAACAGTGAGAGACAGCAGCAGCAGGAGGCAGCACTGAGGCTCAGTGGCACCAGTCTAGGGGGTGCCACACCCGGAGGAGGTCTAGCAGCAGGATGCACCTGGCACAGGAGGAGACAGCAACAGCATCCCCCACCCCAGCAGTGATGCACGATGGCAGACCTGGAAGTGCTTTCCCCGCTCTGAGCATCCTGCAGCCCCCCAAGTCAGGTAGTGGTCACCAGTGCAGACCTGGAGGCTGCGAGTGCCAATGTCCAAAGTGTCCATCAGAACATTGACCAGCTCTTCCAGGAGGTCAGGGGGGCCCATCCAAAAAATAATGGAGGACCAGAAGAAGGTCTTGGACCTCCTGGCAGAGATTTGTGGTGGTGGTGGTGGTGGTGACATAGATGGTAGTGCCTAGTGTAATGGCCTGTGGTGGACCAGTGTTGTTTTCTTTTTCTTCTCCTTTCTTTGTTATTGTTACTTTTCTTATTCTGCACCCCCTCCCCTATAAAAGAAAAAATCAAACATTTTTTTTTTAAAACAACAAAAAAATTGTTTCTGTCCTCTTTGTCTTCCATTTTATATCCTCTTGTTTATTTTTTCTTGTCCAGTTGTTTATGCTCCCTACCTTTCCTATTCACTGTCATATATGAATACCTTTTTCCTCCTGACCATGCTTGTCCCTGGTCCCCGCCTCCCTGTCCCCCTGTTGTAGTACCATGCCCATAAACTGTGTACCTTTCTTTTTTTATCTTACTCCATTTTTCTTTATATGTTTCCTCCTTTTACCCTATTGTTACTATGAACAAACATATTTTCCAAAGATATGTGAGAGTGAATCTTGGCTCTGCTCATACCAAACAGGGCCCTCAAGTAAAGAAATGCTTCCAAAAAATGTTACATTAAATTCAGACAGAAATCTGATCTCAGCCAAGATGCTTTATGGTCCCCCAGCACCTAGACATTAAAATACTGTTTTGGCCACTATTTACAATTGGTTTTAGGCCACATCTTGTTTCTGCAAGTGCAGCACAGGCAGTACATGTCCAGAGATGTTTCCTAAAAAATGGTACATCAAATTGAGACTGAAATCTGCTGTCAGTCCCGATGTTACATGCTGTCCCACAACCTCAGGGACCTGAAAATGCAGCTTCTGCCGCTGTTTACCAATGATTTCAGTCTGAAACTCAGTGTTGCTGGTGCCAAACAGGGCCTATAAGTCCAGAAATGTTTCCAAAAAAGGTTACAGTAAATTCAGACCGAAATAAGATCTCAGCCATGTTGCTATATAGCACCCAAGCCACCACCCAAACCAAAACCTGGTCTTTGGTCCACTGTTTACATTGATGTCATGCTGAATCTTGTTTCAGCAAGTGCAGAACAGGCTGTACATGTCCAGAAATATTACAGGAAAAATGGTACATAAAGTGGAGACCGAAATCTGGTCTGAGTCATGATGTGAAAGGTGCCCCCCACCACCACCCGGACATTATATTGCTGTTTTGTGTCCTGTTTACCGATTATTTCAGCCTGAAACTCAGTGCTACAGGTGACAAACAGGGCCTACAAGTCCAGAAATCTTTCCCAAAAAATTTGACATCAAATTGGGACTGAAATATGCTGTCAGTCCTGAAGTTACATGCTGTGCCACCACCTCAGGCACCTGAAAAGGGGTGCCAACCCATGCAGAGAAAATGAATTCCCCCTGCAAAATGCTGCTGCTACTTGGAATTGTGTCCTTCTGCTGCTGCTTTTTCAATTGATTGAGATAGAAATGTACAACTATAATTTCACTATGCTGCTGTCCTGATTGGCTGGCTGTATTGACTGACTGACTTTGTGGTTGTAGTGTGCCTGGCGGTGAGGAGTGAATGACATTTTGGGGCACTGTAGCTTGCTGCCTGCTACTGTCTTTGATTACTACTTGCCATGTTGCCACAAGAAGTACTGTTCTGGATGGTTGGTGGTAGATTAACTCACACAGTCCATACTGTTGCTGCTGAACATGTATCTGTCTTTATTTTTTTTTCCCGTGCAAGATAAGGGCGTTGGTGGGTTGGTATTATGGTGTCTTGAGTTCTAATATGTTTGTACTGCTTTTATATTATTTTTCAGTGTGCTGTGGATGACATCATCATGCCAGGCCGGGATTAGGATCTAGGGATGTTTGAATGCACCACATTTCCCAAGTTCCCAACGCAGACGGTAACTATTGAAATTTTCATTACTAGTGTGGTATGTCTGTTACTGCCATCTGGATGTCTGAGTTTGATAGTAATTGCATTATTTTTTGCTTTTGTCAACATCAGGAATTCCGGTGAAGTTAACCCTTGTTCCTGCTGCCATTGCTACTCAGTCAGATCTGGGGGATTTATTTAATTGTGCAATGGTTTCACTTTCACAGTCCCTAAGGTAAGTATTTCTTCATTTTTAATGGTCTTCTGTGGTGGGGGGGTGGGCTGGAACTTTTTACAATCCTCAAAATTTGTTCTTATTTTTATCTTATTTCAAGGTACGCAGTACTGCTAGGGGAAGGGGAATGTCTGCTACTGTGCTTTGTCATGGACCTTGGTCTGGAATCATGTGAACCACACAGCATATTCCTGGGGGCAATTTCCACAGTTTAATGGCATCACGGGGTATGCTAAGTATACATTTTTTTCTCTGCTTTTTCCAGCTTGCTTGCTAAAAACAGGTATGCAGATTGAAGAATAGTCATCATTTTTTCTTGTCTTTTGTCTTGCTTATGTCATTTTCCTCTGTTGAGTTTTCATCATATCTCTGTGTGATGACTACATCCATCCAGGCCCTACAGGAGCTGTGTTGTGTGGAAGACAGGAGGTGTTGCATGAACTGCGATGTTGGCCACCGGACTGGTGTCCATACCATTAACGAGTAAACACCACCCACATACAGGGAGGAACTATATGCGGAAATAGATGGTTGAGATGGTGTTTAGTAAATAATTAGGTGGAGTAGGCTAATGTCTTGTCTAATCATTTGTGGTGGCATAGCTTCAGTAATCATGAACATTTTGAATCCAAACTGAGGACAGCAAGCAGCTCCCCCTACCCTGCCCCCTATAGGAAATATCACAGTTTTGGTAAAAGAAATTTAACTTGGTAGTGTTAGTTGTTTAACCAGGACTAGCACACTAAGCTGAAAGCTTTTTTACAGGTGCGACCTGGGAGCACAGGAAAGTTAAGTGACTTGCTCAGAGTCACACAGTATGCAAGTGGAAGCTGTGAGATTCAAGCATAAGTAACCTTTTTGGGGATTTGATGTTGTAAGTTGTTAAGCTTTTTCATGACAACTTTTGTAATTAATGATTTGCATCATTAAAGATGGCCACCATTTACCATTTTTTATCATTTGTTCAACTTGTGGTGTTAATGGTTGAATTAGCATGTTCCATTCATATGCTACTTGTTCTAGGACCAGGGTTCTTGTACATGTCACCGATAGTAAGCGTCAGAAAATATTTTTTGGGTTGCATGGAGTGCATGGATCTGTCAGGTGACAAGTCAGGTGACGAGAGGGGGCAGGGGTGGTGTGGCATTTGCCAGCATGGGCACTTTTAAGGACACCAAGACAATATATCTTACTGTAAGATGGGGTTGGTAGTCAACATAAAAAGTAAGATATTTCTGGCAGCAAAACATTATAACTAATCATGCAATTGCAAAATCTTTACGGTTATGGTAATTACATTGCTGCTGCTTTATATAGGCTGAGGACTGGTGGTGACCAAACAACGGGTTACGGCAAAGGATGATCAAATGAAACTTATACACACTGCAGCAGATACATTACCACAACCAATCCAATGGCACATAGGTAAAAATAAGTTATAACACACCATACTGAGCTGAAAGTGGTTGGGGGGGGGGGTAGCCTTCGAGTAAACTCAGCCTTTTTCCACTTCCACATCATCCAAGAAGCACCCCTCACAGTCTTCAAGATTGGAGTCTTCACCAAGTGGGAATTCTCTCATCATTGCTGCTTTATCCACCTCGCTGCTGGTAGATATCTTAGTCGAGGGATTGTCATCATCCTCATCACCGAGACACAATTACTGTGGCAACACCACTGACATCACTGTGTTGTGTGGAATGTGCCTTTTATTCATTTTGATGAATGTTAGCATGGACACATGCTTGGGTGACAAATTGGTCCTATGGTCACTCATAATGTCCCCAGCCACACTAAACACTTGTTCCACAGTGACACTGAATGGTGGGCAGCTCAGGTATTTCACAGCAACCAATGTTAGTGCTGGCCAGTCACTTATTTTGCTGCTCCAGTACAGCAGTGGCTCATCAGTAATGGCAAGGTGCTTTGGGTCCCTAATGTAGGCCTCCACCATTCATTCTGCTGCCTGGAGTCCAGCTGCCTCATCTGTCTCCCCCTTCTTTTCCTCCATATCTTCCACTCCCACCTGAAAAATAACATCTCGTGAGGTAGGCCTCGATATCATTGTTCTCCATCAACTTGGTTAATTTAATGTCTCTAGGGACAGTCCTATCTGGTTGGCCCTGTGTCATATCATGGATGGCCTGCAAAGTGGCAGTCCATTTCTCATCCTGGCATTGTCTTTCCTCTGCTTGAAGTCTCCGATCCTCGTCCCTCTGCCTCTGGACTTCCTCTCATTGTCGTTCCATCTCCAGTTGGCATAGGCAAAGCCATTTTAACAACTCACTAAGGTCATCTGGTGCTGGGATGGTCTGGCCTTCTTCCTTCTTCTCCTTTTTAGGATTGCCAGCAGCTGCTGTGGCACCATCCACTTTATCCTCATCCGCGGTCCGCATTATCTTCGGTCTAGTTACTGGAGTCAAACCTGGTAATGGTTGTATACCAGTTCTTTGACTTATGGACCATGTCAGATGAAATGCACTAATGTCTGTTTGCTCACTTTTACTCATCTGTTAGGGTGTTTTTGTAGCAACACCCCCCCGGCAATGCCTCCTGGGCAGCCTCGACGTACCAGGGTAAGAGAATCCCACTTCTGAAACCAGTTATTTTTCAGGAGCTGCTTTTAAATGGGAACACATGCATTTTAACAAATAGGGGATAGAAAAGAATAGAAAATAGATATCAGGTTGGCCATTCTGATAGGGAAAAGCAAGGATAGTCAGAAAAAAAGTAGAAAGGACAGAGTGAAATAGAACACCTAAGGGGACTGTTTTAAATCCTCATTCTGGCACACACCTTTCTCCTCCACCACCGACCCAATCTGCCCTCCCTCCTTCTGCTCTTGCTCTACTACATTTAAGTTGCCACCAACAGTTTTGGCATCCTTCTGGTGTTGCTGCCATCTCAGCGGGTGCTTGTTTTTCAGGTGGGCGTGTTGGCCTCCGGTGCCTATGTGGCTTCCCTTTTTCCCCCTGATTAACACATGCTTGACAAAGTTGGCATATTGCTATGGTATCATCAGCAGGATCAAGCACATAAAAGTCCCAAACTTGGGACTTTTGACCTCTGGACTTCAGATGCTTCTGGGACTGGGATAATTCAGAAACAGGTGTAGAAGTGTGTGTTTTTTGGGCTGCTCTCATCATTTCCATAAGACTACTTTTGGGAGGGAGGGTTACTTGACTGCTTGGAGGTTTGCTTATAGGCTTGGTGACAGACTGACACGTGGGCTGTGCATGTAAATGGCCTACATCACCCTTGACCTTTTTTAACTCAGGCTCCCATGTGGGATCATCCCAGTCATCATCATCACCATCAATAGCGATGATGTCCTTGTCTTCCACCTCCTCCTCCTTCCTATCACTGTCTTCTTGAAGCACGGCACCTTTTTCTTTCTCTACAACCATCTCAGGGGGCTAACTATCCCTGTCTCCAGGATTATCAGACTCTGGTTGAACACTATCATCACCATCTCCTGCAGGAACACAGACAGTCACACTGACAGACTTATCACCCTCCTCCTGGACCACTGTTCCTGTGCCTCCATTCTTTTCACTGTCATCATCTCCCACTAGCATGGATGCAACAGTCTGAGCCTTAGCAAGGTAAGACACAGGTATGCCAGACCTAGTTCTGCCAACAACTCCTTTGCTGGTTCCAGCCACACGACCAGAGCCCACATCAGAAGACACTGATGCAGACATACGTGTACTTTCATTTCTATGGGGAACTGGAACTGAAGTTGTACTTTTTTCAGCAGACTTCTTTGCTCCGTCAACCGCCCCCGCCATATTTCCCCCCTGTACTGGGCCATCTCTTAGCAGGCATTTTTGCTGGCTGCTGCTTCAAAGCTTTGCCTTTTTCTCGGAGTTTTTAAAGAAAGGTTGTATTACTAACTCTGTGAATAACACCTCACATGTGACGTCACACCTGCAGTACTGGCTTCCTTACAAGTCCAAACACAATCTGGACAGCTAGCAGTACTTAGAGTACAACTAATACCATATATGGTAGGTAGCCTATTCTAGTAAAAAGAAAAGGTAACTTTTTTCTTTCCCCAAACAGGAATTAAAGAAACACACACAAGGAAAAAGGGCACAAGTCACCGACTTTAAATACAGATCACCTGTGTCTGGGCAAATAAAGTACTGTAATGTGTTATTACTTAGTTAATACCACAATTTCTTTTATTATATAAGGGCAGAGACAACCATAAAACCTCAACAAAGGCATGTACCACACAATATGATAGTGGTATGGATGAGAGGGATCACCAAGCAATCTCTTGAAAATGACTATAATAATATATATATTTTTATAATGTGCATGCCAGGTGTTAAACAATTCTGTAACAGAGAATGGGTAAGGTAAGTCAACTAAAACAGGAACACTGCACAATGTGCAGAGGAAAGTTCCAGCAATAAAATACAGGGGAGCAATTCAACAAAGCAGTGCAACTGTAAATAGACAAGATCAAGTGGTCAAGTAAAAGTACTTAAAGTAAACCTACAAAACATAGAACCATTGATTTTCACAGTTTAAGTGACACAAGTTAACACTCCAGCAAACAGAACTAACAACAAACAAATAAAATAATGGATCAGCTCTGTGTGTTTAAAACTTTAGAATTCAAACTCACAACTAAAAGCGGAAGAATGGTGTATATATATCACAGGCTAACAGCGGCAGGAACTCTCCCAAAAAGGACAGAGCAACTTTTTAGAGAAAACAATGGCAAGATAGAGCAAAATTAATAAGAAATAATAAATAAATTGTTCACAATTTCTGAGTAATCTGTTTGTAAAAGACTAGAAATAGCTTGCACTGTGTTACACTCCTATCCTACCCCACTCAACTCCTTCAAAGACACAGACAGAAGTAATACCTAATTAAACTAAGTATTATGCAAAAATCCACAAAATTAGAAAATGTTCCCTAACAGCACTAGGAATAAACTTTATATTTTGGAGCAATTATGCTTAAAAACATGTTTTAATGAGGTTTTAAGAGACTGTATTCTCTCTGATGCACCACAGCAGACTGCTCTCTGACTCAACACCAGCAGAATAAGCTGTAAACAAGCAGCATGTGATATTTGACATATTTACCTACAATGCATTGCTAATTTTGCTTTTGGAGCAAAATTTTACCAGCAAAATCAAAAGTTATGCTGGTGAAATTGTACCACAAGGTGACATTTTAAGCATCATTGGGCAAAATTGGCAGACCAAGGCATTTACCGGTACATGAAATTTCGCCATTACATGAAATCGTGACCAGGTGAAATTTTGCTTTGCCTAGGTGAAATATTTTGCCAAGGCATTTTATGTGAAATTTCACCATTATGTGAAATCATGAAAACAGGCAAAATTTTGTTTCGCCTAGGTGAAAAATTTGGCGTAATTATGCAAAATATTTCACAAGGCAAAATATTTCAATTTTGCACAACACTACTTCTGAGCTTCTTTGAGGATGTGCTCACAGTCTAGAAAATTCAGGAGCTTGAAAATTATGGGCCTGGGAGGTCAACAGGTGGGAGCTTGGCTCAGAGCTCCCAGTGAGCTCTCTTGATCACATAGCTAGGCCCATTGGGTGAGGGCCCCACAGTTTTCTAGCAGAAGCATTGCATGAAGGTGAAAGTATTAGACCTCTCTTCGCCATCTGGGATCCCAAGCAAGACCAAATTATTTTGGTGATTCCAACATTCCTGGTCATCTAGTTTAGTTTCCAGGGATATAACCATTCTCCTCAATTTAACCGGTTGTGAGTCGAGCCTGTCTCTGTGGTCCTCCAAAGAAGAAATCTGTATTTCGGCATCAGAGATTCTAGTGGCAAAGGTTGCCAAAGTAGACTTGATCTCCCCCATTTCTGCCACCAATTTAATGACAGCCTCTTTTACCACAGACAGGTTTATGTAGATTTGTGAGGGAGAGAGCTTGAGTGGTGCAGAGGATTGCTGGTCGGTCGGCATGGAGCTCTGGCATGGGCATGTAGCTTCTAGGCCGCACGCTTGCTCATCTTCACCATCAGTTTGCTCCTCCAAATTCACAGCCAGCAGCGCCGTCACTTCCATTTCTTTGGTAGCCATTTGGTGCTCTGAATGTTCCAATGCTTGACAGAGAAAAAAGAAGATGGTTATGTAGCGGCAAAACCGGAGTGAAATGGTAATTTTGAGCTGATCCAAATGGAGCTCACTAGGAAGCAGCCTACCGAGATGCTGCCATCACGTGACTCCAGCACTTTTGGTTTAATTGAGGGAAGAGCCAGAAAACTGAGAATAGATATCCAACACCTTAATTTCTCTAGCACCAGAATCTGTAACAGAAAAAAATGGGCTGATATCATATGCATAAGGAGAAATTTTCAGTTGTAGTGCAGAGCTAGGGGGAACTAAACCTCTTACCTGCTGTTCTTTAGCTACTATCTTAAGCATCAGATCAATTGAAAATGTATATAACAGGGGACTAAGGGGACACCCTTGATGAACCACAACTGTTATTGGGCAAGGGGTGCCAAGCAACCATTTACAACTGGAACCATCATTACCCCCTTATAAAGCTGCTTAACCCATAAAATACATTCTGGAGGAATGCCATAGTACTGTACTTCAGAACCTCAAACAAATATGAGTGTGATATCTTGTCAAAGGTCTTTTCTTGATCCAATGACAAGGCATTTCTGTTAATCACCTTCTAAATACTCTATTCAAATACTTCCCTAGCAGAAATAAGTTTTATTGAATTACTTTGTCTGGGACTAATCAAGTGTGAACTGGTTCTGTTAGAATTTCAAATGTAAGGCAATCCTGGAGTTCAGTGGCCAAGCAGTCAGCCACTCCCACTTCCTGAGCTATATAAACAGTTCCTGTAAGCCTCACTGGGAAGCTTTTTTTTTTTGCAGCCGAAGGCTCTGCCGGTTTGTCCTCTGAGCTGGTTAGGCCTCTCTGGCTGGCTGGGGCCTGCCCCCGCTGTGTCTGTTTGTCTCTGTTGGGCTTCTGTGCTTATTTTTCTACTTCTGGTTTGTATTTTGGCTTCAGCTGCATGTGTTTCCTTCCCTCTTTGGGGGGGGGTTGTTTCTCAGCTCCTAGCATATTGCTATTCCAGGGCTCATGCTCCTGGTTTTACTTACTCACAACTCAAATTACTTGCACAGCAACTCCTAGCATTCTGCTACGCAGAGCTATTGCTACTGCTTTCAGTTACCTACAACTACAGCCACTGCTGCTTACTGTTTACTTTAATTACTATTGTACCCAGTGCTTGTGTTTTATCACTGTGATCACCACGCTCAAACTACTGCAATGCAACTGCATTCATTACCTGTGTGTTTCAGCTCAGCCATAGCTGCTTCATGTTGCATACTCAATTCTTTTCACCTGACACAATTTACTCTACCCTACTTGTGCTTCTCATTTTACTTGCAGCTTCCCTGCACTGCCTGGCTACACCAGCTTTCAAGCATTGTCTCCCTGTTTTATTGCACTCTGAGGTCAGCCAACTAACTCCTGCTGAGGCTGTTAATATAGCTTGATATTTAAAAATCTGTCTTCGCAGCTGAATATCCTCAGAGTCTGTCACCTTGATTTGGCTTTGTACTGTCTGTATAGCTTGCTCCCAATTCAGTTGTTTAATTGTTATACAAGTTTGATATGCTGGTTTACCTATCATGACTATTGCTTACTGACCTACGTGCAGGTCTACACTTGCTTACGCAGCTGTTACTCATTGCTTAAGCAATCCATTACTTCATGCATACTGCCATCCCTTTGGCTTCAGCCTGGGATTCTGCTGCACTCAATCTGCATTCGACCTTGCAAGGTCTCAGCACTCCATGCTCATTGCAATCTCAGCACGCTGTGCTCATTCAGCTCACCAACTTCAGCTCTCAATCAATTTCTGGGGCAGGGTTTCTGCAGCCTACAGTCTCGCTCTGCATTTAGTCTGCATCATCGAGCGTGTCCGACTTGGGGAGAGAACCTTCTCACCTGGCTCATAGCTGGGAATGTCCTTGCCTTGGGCTTGGCTTTAGCTGCCTGCTACGCAACAGCAACTCCAGGTGTAGAATTTAAGACTAGCAGTGAGGGGTGGTTACGATGAATCTCGTTTGGCTCTAGTGTTCCACTATAACAGTTGGCCATTGACTTTAGTGGTTTCCTTAGCAAGGCACCTTCACCGCATTCTCCATACGACTGCCTTCTGGTTCAGCTGGTTTGATTTAGGGTGGGTAGGCCAAGTGAGTGCCTCAACAGTTGTTGCTCTCCTCCTGCGCCTTGGATGCATGTATTGTTGCAGAGTTTTCTCACAACCTTCCATGACGTTCTCACTAGAGGGTTTGCGTGAGAGCCTTCTTCCAAATTGGAATATTTTCCACCTTCCTTTAATTGGGTTTTCCAAATTGCAGCTGCAGACCCGTCACTAATATACATTTTCCCAAGCCTGGAGGGAAGGCGACCTAGGCCTTGGATCCCCAGAGATTTCCTCCTCATAGGGTTTTTTTTCTCTCCTCCATTGCCTCAGGTCATAAAACTTAGTTAGCATAGTTGTTTTCCCTAGTTTATTTGGGCAGGATCCATTGTTGGATGGAGGTGGAGGTTGTCCTGCCATTCCCTCTCTCCTTAGAGGATCTCCTTCTCTCAAGCAAGTCATCAGCATCATGCTACACAAACCTGGGCTGTTGCTATGACAATTGAGCATATCATTGCATTATCAACTGCCTATGCTTCTCTACTACTACACTACAGTAACTGCTTCTATGTCATGGTTACTGCTTGTTTTATGCTTCGTGTTTGCCTCCTTTTTGGGTATGATACTACATTTTTTGGGGGGGGAATTCCTAAGGTACTGAAACCATCCCATGGCACCTCTGGGGTGGAACCCTCTCCAAGGGTTCCTTGCCATTGTACCCCTACAGGGTGGTAATTCCTCTGGAATAGAGAGTGCCAATGGCCAAAACCAAACTAATACAGTTGCACAAACATAACACTATACTGATTGCGTAAGTCAGTGAAATGTAAGGCTATGTCTGGAGTTCACTGGCCAAGCAGCCAGCCACTTCCACTTCCTGAGTTATATAAACAGTTCCTCTAAGCCTCACTGTGAAGCATTTTTTCTTTGCCCCACCATCCTCCCCTCCTCCTCCAGCGGCAGCACTCTCTCCTTAGGGGGATTCCTAAGGCACCTTTAGCCACAGGAACTGTCCAGATGTGGTGTAGCACCCCCATCAACCTCACCATCAAGCCCTCTGATATCAGCTTTCTGCTACCTTGCTTCTTACTCACGCCCCATATCCAGTCCTGCATCTTTCTGTGGACTAGGTTGCTTTTTTTAGGGTCCTCCCATTCTCTCAGCATGCATATTTGCCTTATAGCCACCAGATGAATCTCCATGGTTGCCTGTGCCTTGTTCTGGTTCCACCCTGTTACAATGAATCTGGCCCTCTGCTCCTTTGTCACTGTCCCACTTACCTGTCTGCTGTGCTGTTCCTGAAATTTTTGAAATGCCCTACAAGAAGTTTCATAAGCTCTAAGGGTCCTGGGGGGCCCAGGAGTTGCAGAACAGTAATTCAGCTCCTCCAATCCAGTCGTCCATATGTACATCAGGATGGTGGTCGGCCAAACCTTTGCTCCGGGTGCGACGGTCTGGAATTTGTCCATCTGCAATCGGGAAAGGCAATCAGCTACCACATTGTTTACACCATCAGTGTGCTTGGCCCTAAATGACATGTTCAAGGTCAGGCCTAAACACTCCATCCTTATCGGCACCCTCTTGACTCTGTCTGACTTCATCCTTTTCTTGTTCAGCACTTCTACAACTGCCCAGTTATCACTCCAAAATGTGACTTCCCTATTCTTGAGGTCTCCTCCTCAGATTAGCATTGCAACCCATATGGGAAACAGCTCTAAGAAGGAGATGTCTCAAATCACCTTTTCTTGCACCCATTCCTCCAGCCATGGTTCGGTGAACCATTTTCCTTGAAAATAACCCCCCCATGTCAATCCCTCCTGCTGCATCTGTGTACAGCTGCAAGTCAGTATTGAATAGCCAATCATCCTGCAAGAAAATCTGCCTACTGTATGCCTTGAGAAAATGCTTCTATACCACCATGTCCTCCCTGGTCCCCTTATTAATATCTACCCAATGGTGGGGCTGTGATGCACCCTGAGTTGCCCAGGCTAAACACCGTGTAAATATGCACCCTGGGGCAATGGCTCTATGTGAAAATTCAAATGTCTTATGTTAGCCCTTGTCTCCTTCCTAAAGCATTGAAACTGTAGACTAAAATCTGACCAAAAACCTGTCTGCAACTTCTTAGCAGCCTCCTGGGCTGGGTATTCCCCCAGCCACCCCTCTAGTGCCTCCACTCTGGTGGGTGTGAGGGCCAGCCGGAAACTTCTGCCTGTTGGGCTTTCAGCTATCTTGGTGCCAAGTTTGGTAGGTGTGTCCCCTCCTCCCTTTGCTCTCCCTCTGTTTCCCCTCCCACAGGGCTGGCCCTGAAAGGAGCCTTGGTTGGTCCAAAAGGGCTGTTAGTATGAGTTGTCCTGACTGCTGGATCCTTTCTCCCAGCTATACCTGCATTTGGAGGCTGGATGGTGTCACCCACACTTAGAGCATAGGCACCCATATACTATTATCCACAAAATAGTTGAAATCCCCCTTCCCCAATAACATAATAACATTCCTAGTAGTATGAAGGCACGGCCATATCTTTTCAAACAGTGCTTTCCTAGCCAATTTTGACTGTAGGGCATACACATTAATTACTGTAAACAGGGCTGATCCATACTTCAACTCTAGTAGTAATGTCCTGCCAGGGCAAATATCTAATAACCTGGCTATATTGAAATTAGCATTTTTAAACAAGATTCCCAGACTATCAGCTTTATCATTCCCTGTTGACCAGAAGGAAGGACCCCACATCTATTTCTTCGTAACCTGTGCACTATGCAAGAGAGATGTCAATCTTGTCTTTCAGATTTGGAGTTATACAAAAAGCAAAATGCAGCTGGTCTTGTTTCTAAGGCTGCAGTTGGGTGGAGCCTGCAACTGTTTTGTGATAGATCTAACAAGTATTTGCCAATGTCGAATGTTGTCTTGCTGGCATTTGCATTGGTAGTGCAGGAGTTAGAGAGATACATAATAGGAATAGCAGTGAAGTATGGAATTGATGCCAACTCCACCCCACAAATTGGTGAAGTCATGAGCATGCATAGAAACTGCGCAATGCATGCCCGTAATGCAATTATTTTGGGAATTTGTTTAACCAGATATTTGACATAGGCATTTTTGGACCTCCACTCATGAACAGTGTCACTGTGATTTTGTTAATATGTCCTGAACATTGATTTTCCACAGCGACCATGTCATTGTATGCCACATGTGTGAAAACACATGTTGGGCAGGATGTGAAAAATGACATCTGTACTGTTCATGCGGAGGTATAAAAAATGGCAATGCTGAAAATCTGGAGTGAAAATATGAAAAACTGGTGAAGTTCAAGTTAAAGTTTATTGTAGGAAAAAATTCGTTGAGCAAGCTCATTCACAAGGAGGTCCTTTGACACAGACATGTAGTTACAGATTGCATAATCGAAAAAAACAGTACAAATTCAAGTACAGAATTATGGGCAAGCATTAACATGTTGCATAAAAATTACAACGACATAGAAAAATGCAAGTACAGGAAAAAGGTACAAAGTGCTTGTTTTGAAGTATCAAGGCAGCTAATTTCTAGGTAAGTAAGAGGAAGCAGTGGGTTAGGGTTAGAGCAGTGAGCTAGGATTTAGAAGCAGCTGCACATATCTTTTATTTTTGCTGCAGCCAACCTTTTAAATAGGTTGACAGGGACAGTATCAGGAAGCTTCAGTATGCCTTGGAGCTAGATCCAGATAGTTGGGAGTATGCTTGATATGGCCTGCTTGCCGAGTGAGGTGCGAGTTCTCGGTACATCGAGGAGAGGAGGTAATTTTTCCTAAGACAGTAGGTTTGTATGGGAAATATGGTAAAAGGTTGTGAGATAGTTTGGACGCTTGTTCAGGAGTAGCTTAAGAGTCCAGATACCAGCATAAAGCATGCCTCTAGTTGAGAGTGATGTCCAGCCAGCGGCTAGGTACAAATCGCAATGATGGGTTTGGTAGGGTAAGTTTGTCATGAACCGTATGGCATGGTGATAGAAGACATCCAGTTTGTTGAGTCCTGAGGCCACTGCAGTGGAATAGATTAGATCTCCATAGTCAAGTAGTGGCAAGAAAGTGGCCTGGACCAGCCTAGTTCTGGTATCCAATGGAAAGAGGGACTTGTTACGAAAGAAGAAACCTAGCCTAATTTTTAGCCTCTTTGCCAGATCGTCGAGGTGGTCATGAAAGGAAAGCTTGTTGTCTAGCCACATACCAAGATATTTTAATTTGGAAGTGATTTCAAGGGGTTCACCTAGGGAGGTAGTGATGAATTCTTTGTGCATATTTGCAAGGGAAGTGCAGGTGGTGTTTGGGGCAAAGATCATGGCCTTAGTTTTATTGGCATTGAAGAGTAGTTTGGAATTGATTATGTTGATTTCTAGTTGTGCAGTCAGCTTGGAGTACATCCTTCACTTCAGCCAGTGTAGGGCCTGATGATACAGTACAGTGTCATCAGCAAAGAAATGCAGATGGGACTGGAATATATGTGTGTCAAGATTATTGATGTACAGGGAGAAGAGGTTGGGACCTAATATGGAGCCTTGTGGGACTCCTCTGACAACTGGGAGGGATGCAGAAAAGAGGCCACCAGCTTTTACTTTCTGGGTTCTTCCAGATAGGTAGTTGGTAAACCACTGGGCAGCAAGTGGGGTGGCACCTACTTTTATTAGGCTTGAGACTAACAGATTGTGGTCGACAATGTTGAACATTTTGCTGAGATCTAAAAATACTGCACCAGTAACTTTCTTGGAGTCCATGGCTGTGATCCATTCATTGGTAACTTTGGCTAGAGCACTGACTATACTATGGTTGGGCCGGAAGCCAGATTGTGCAGGGTTAAGGATTGAAGATGATTCAATATAGAGTTTAATTTGTGAGTAAACTAGCTTTTCAAGGACTTTGGAGAGGACAGGCAAGATTGAGATGGGCCTATAGTTGTTTAGGTCACATGGGTCCCCTGACTTGAATAATGGCAGGACATGGGCAGATTTCCAGCAGGAGGTAACAGTGGCAGTGGAAATGGAAATATTGAATATGTGGAGGATGGGGTGGTGAGAATGAGATAACCTAGTTTAAGAAAAAAAGGTTCTAGACCACCATTCCCTGCACTTTTTCAAATGTCTATGTAAAGAAGTGAATCTTCAAATTCTTTATAGTGCATGCGTAGAAATTGAGCAACGCATGCCTGTAACACAATTAATTTGTAATTTTTATAACCAAATTTTCAACATAGGCATTTTGGGACCTCCGCTCATGAACAGTGTCACTGTGATTTTGTTAGTCTGTCCCGGAAGTTGATTTCAGTGAATCCATCATTGTGTGCCACATGTGTGAAAACACATTTTGGGAGATGAAAAATGACAGCTGCACTGTTCATAAGGAGATATGAAAAAATGGCAATGCTGAAAATCTGGAATGAAAATGTTAAAAACTGGCAAAGTTACGAGCTTGCATGGATATTGCTCAATGCATGCTCGCAACAAAGTAATTTTTTGGAATTTGTTCACCAAATTTGCAACATAGGCTTTTTGGGAATGCACCTCATGAACAGTGGCACTGTTGTTTCATTAATCAGTCCTGAAAGGTGATTCCACGCAGTGACTGCAAAATTAACTTTCTGGACCGAATAATGTAATTACAGTGACTGTGTTCATGAGGCGGGGTCCCAATAACTATATGTTGAAAATTTGAGACCAGAACTCCCAAAAATGTCTGAGATATCCACCGAAATTGAAACCACCCCTTCAGTGTCATTATAGGACTAACCATCATTTCTTCAGTTTGCGGTCGGCATTTGAAGAAGGCAGACGTGTTCCCAGTCCACTGAAGATCACTGCTCCTGAATTCTGCAGGTAAGTATGTGTGAGGGGTGCAGGGAGGGGGAGGGTGTGGGTTGGGGAGGGGGGCCGATGGCAATGATGAGGGACCATTTTCTTGTTTTTCAGGTTAAAAAACTAAAAAGACATCATGGGTCCTTTTTTTTACAGGGAAACCTGGATGTTGGCACACTGGGGTGAGCTCCCAGTATGCCACACTACTGGAGGGATCAATGCCAACCCGGGGATTGGGCACCCCAAAGTCATAAGATATGTGGGGGGGTGCATCCAACACCAGCAGTCAGCTTTCTGATGTCAGAAACAACACAGCAGGGTTTGGCACACTGGGGTGGGCTCCCAGTGTGCTACATTAAAGGCTGTTTGGGGAGGATTAAGCACCCCAATGTTGCCAGGAAGGAGATCCACCAGCATGATTGGGCTTGTGCTTACAGTTCAAGTGCCTTCAGGCACTCAGTACTCCAAGCCCATGCAGAGCTTAGGTTGTGGCCTGTTCTGCACAGCTGGGAGAAACTTTCCAGCTGGAGACAGTGGGACGTGGAGAAGGCAGGTGAGAAAAGACTCTCCTTCTACCATTCAGGCAGGGACTGGTGTGGTGGCAACGTGGAGAGGTTACATCATTTGCTCTCCTGCCACCACCACCACTGTCATGTTGATTGAAATGTTTCACCAAGAAAAGTACATAGCAGAGGCATGTCATCTGTGCCACTGCATGATGAGCTTGTCTCTAATTGCAGTGGCAAATTCATTTTAAGTTGGTGGCACTTTGCATAAAACGTATGTCACCACTTGCATGCCCTCTAATTGGGGAATGAGGGACACACCTTTATTTGTAGAGGTCTAATAATTCTGATATCATTCTTTCTATCCATTGAGCAAGATCATCTGCAAAGGCTTGGAAAAATTTGTTCGATAGCCTACTAGACCAGGTGATTTCTTTTTGGGCAAAGTTTTGATAGTTTCGACAATTTCTTTTAGGTAATAAGGGACTATCTGAATATTTTTATAGGGAGATTTGACTTGGCAAAGAATTCAGATAATAGGTTTGGATCCGGGGTAATGTTGTTGTGATATATTGTTTTATAATAATTACATTTAATTTCAGCAATGTTTTCATCTGAATATTTTAAAGTGCCCATATCATCCTTCGTGGCTGTTATAATATTTTTTTTTCCTTTTCATTTCTTAATAAATTTGCCAACATTTTACCAGCTGTATCTGTATTGTAATATTTGATTGTTTTTGTTGTAAAGAATAATTTTTTATTTTCCTGTTGTATTATTTCAAGTTTTATTTTATTTGTAGTATTACCAATCTTCTTTGTATTTATTAAAGTCAGTTATAATGAGTTTGTCAAGTTGTTTTAATTTTTCTTCTACCTCTCTATAGGATTTCTGCCTAATTCTGTTTATTTTAATTTGATAATCTATAATTACAGCTCTAAGAGTAGCTTTGAATGCATCCTATAGTTATAGTTTAACTATAGATCATTGGCCCAAATAGTTATAAAACTAATATTTTTGTATGGTGCTTTTTATTAATTCCCTAAAGTCCTTACCTTTTAAATAGTCCTTGTTGAATGACCACTTGGGTGATATTTTCTGATCTGTATTTTCTATTAAAATTTATATGGATATAAGTGAGTGGTCCAAAATGAAGACGGAATCCATTTCAGCATTTATTATATTTTGAATCAGATTTTTTGAAACTAAAAAGAAATCAATCCTCTTGAAGGTTTCAGGTTTTTTTTTGTCAAAATGTGTAACTTTCCTGTTTTGGAGGTGAAATTGTCTCTAAATATTCACCAAATGCTCAGATTAGTAACACTCATTCCATTTTTTTGAAATTATTGTATTGCCTTTTGTAGGTTTGGAAGTTTTGTCCTGGGTGGGATTATTTAAGGCATTAAAATTGCCTGCTACAACAATATTGCTAGGTTGTAATTTCTGAAAAGCTTCAGATATCTTAACTAGAAAGTTGGCATAATTTTCAAAGCATGCATAGACTGAGCCAATTATTATAGATTGGTTATTGATTAATAACTTAATCATTACTGTTCTACCCTCATTGTCTTGATATTGCTCTAAAAAACATACTTGAAGTCATTTCTTTATAATTATAGCAATCCCCTGCTTTTTTTTGTTCCTGTACTATAATAGATATGGATTACAATTTTTTCTTAAGTTTGATTATTTCTTGATCCAATAAATGCAATTCCTAAATAAAAATAACTTGTGCTGCTTTTTTTAAATAGATCAAAAATCTTGTTCTTTTGACCACTGAATTTATTCCGTTGATGTTCAGGGAAACCACTTTTACCAAATTGTTGTGCTACATGTTATGTCACCTGATAATTAAATAGTAACAATCAGGATAAATATTTCTGCTACAATACCAAGAGAAAATTAAATATGATTTTTTGAAGCTTGGACCATTCCTGTAATTGATAGAACAGTCAACAGTTATTTTCTTTATATTTGTTATTTTATCCCCTGTAATGCTGCACATGAATCCCCCTTGCTTCTCTGTGAACTCCAAAACTGGAACCTGAGAAAAGCTTGTTTATAAAACAGTAAGCATCTTGCTAAATTAATAAATCCTAGGTCCCAGAAAAAAAACATTGTTTCCCTTCTATTACAATGAAAGAAAAATAAACAATCAGAACATCACAATGCATCTTGTGTCTTGATGCTCTCCCCCACCTCACACACCAGATAAGTATCATATTCCTCAAGGAAAAAGGTGTTAACTGAATATATAGCTTAATCAAATATGTCTGTTAACTTTGTTTTCAATTCTTTAACAGCAACATCAACTGATTCATAAGCAAACTGCATTTAATTTTTGTAACAGCCCTTAATTTGGCAGGAAAAACTGTGGCACTGACACCATGTGCCTATAATTTATTTCTAACCCAATCAAACTTTTTCCTTTCTTGGACAATTTCTTACATAGAAACATAGAAACATAGAATTTGACGGCAGATAAGGACCGCTTGGCCCACCCAGTCTGCTCATTTCCCTGCCTACTGGATAAGCTGCAGATCCTAGTTAACCAGCAGCCTACTTCTTCCTACCCCCACCCCCTAGAATTGCTTTATGACAGTCCCATGCATGCTTGAATTCCACCACTGTTTTTGACTCACAACCTCCTCCAGAAGGCGTTCCATGCATCAACAACCCTCTCTGTGAAAAATACTTCCTAAATTACCTCTGAGCCACCCCTTCTATCTTCAAATTGTGCCCCTTGTTCTTGCACACCTCTTTTTTGAAAAATGCTACCTCTTGGACTTTGTTGGTTCCCTTGAGGTACTTGAAAGTTTCTACCATGTCCCCCTCTTCCTCCTTTCCTCGAGGCTATACATATTAAGCTCCTTAAGTCTCTCTTCATATGTCTTCCGGTGCAGACCCTGCACCATTTTAGTTGCCCTCCTCTGGACAGCTTCCATCCTGTCTATGTCTTTGCGAAGACTGGGTCTCCAGAACTGAATGCAGTACTCCAGATGGGGTCTGACCAGCTGTCTGTACAGAGGGATAATAACTTCCTGTTTTCTACTGGTGATGCCTCTCCCTATGCATCCCAGTATCCCCCCAGCCCTCCTTGCTGCCCTCTCACATTTCTTGCCCACCTTTAGGTCATCTGATATGACTACCCCCAGGTCCCTTTCCATTTTTGTTGTGGTTAGTATCTCACCCCCCATTGTGTATTCTTCCCCTGGGTTTTTGTTTCCCAGGTGCATTACCTTGCACTTCTTAGCATTGAATCTAAGCTGCCATACATTTGACCATTCCTCTAACCTTGCAAGTCCCTTTTCATCCTTTCCACCCCACCTTGTGCATCAACTCTGTTGCAGATCTTTGTGTCATCTGCAAAGAGACATACTTTTCCTTTCAGTCCCTCTGCAATGTAAACATAAAGACATTGAAGGACCGATCTAATACTGAACCCCTCACGGTACCCCACTAGTAACCCCCTTTCTTCAGAGTGGACTCATTTACTATTACTCTCTGTTTCCTATTCTCCAGCCAATTTTTTACCCAGGCTGTCATCTTGGGACCCACTCCCAGGCTAGCTAACTTGTATATTAATCTTTTGTGTGGGACTGTGTCAAATGCCTTGCTAAAGTCTAGGTAGGCCATGTCCACAGCCCCTCCCTGATCTACTACTTTGGTCACCCAGTCAAAGAAATCTATCATATTCATCTGGCATGACCTACCCACAGTGAATCCATGCTGCCTTGGGTCCTGTGCCCCTCTGGCCTCTAGATACTCAACAATTCTTTCCTTCAGAAGTGATTCCATCATTTTCCCTATCACTGAGGTTAAACTAACAGGTCTGTAGTTTCCTGCGTCTGCCTTGCTCCCACTTTTTTGAAGAGGAATCACATCTGTCCTCCTCCAGTCCTCGGGTACCACCCCATCCTCCCGTGATTTGTTAAAGAGGGTAGTCAGTGGTGTCACTAGTTCTACCCTTAGTTCTTTTAGAATTATGGGATGAATCCCATCAGGCCCCATTGCTTTGTCCACCTTCAGTTTTAAGAGTTCTTTCACAACCCTTTCTTCTGTAAATGGGCTGGTATCAACTTCTGTATCCAGAGTGTTTCTACTGTTTGTTTTAGGTACCTCCCCCTCTTCATTTGTAAATACTAAGCAAAAATATTTGTTTAGTATCTCTTCCTTTTCACAGTCTCCCTCTTTCCACCCTCCCTCCCCTTTATTAAGCCTCACTATCCCTCCCTTGGTCTTCCTTCACTCCCTAATGTACCTATAAAAGGTTTTATCCCCCTTCTTAACTGAGTTGGCTATCTTTCCCTTGGTTTGGACCTTTGCTGTTCTGACTGCCTTCCTTTTGCTTTAACTGATACAGTTCTCTGTCCTGCTCCTTCTGTGATTCCTTGTACTTCCTGAAAGCTTTCTTTTTCTCTTGAACCTTCACTGCCACTTCCTTTGAGAACCATAGTGGTTTCTTACATTGTTTAGTTTTGTTTATTTGCTTCACACAGAGGTTTGTTACCTCTGTGATGGCAGTTTTTATTATTCCCCATTGTTCTTCCACCCTCCTTCCTGCCCATTTGCTAGTGCATTCCTTAGGCACTCACCCATTTTGGCAAAGTCAGCCCTCCTAAAGTCCAGTACCTTTGCCTTTGTATGGCTTGATTCTGATTCTATTGTGTTTATTGTGAACCATACTGTTCGATGGTCACTAGTTCCCCAGATGGCTACCACTTACATCTGTGATCCTCTCTTCATCTCCATTTGAGAGAACCAGGTCTAAGATTGCTCCCTCTCAAGAGGGCTCCAATACTAGTTGTCTAAGGCATGCCCCCTGTAGGGCATCTAGAATAACCCCACTCTTTGAAGTGGCTGCTGCAACTGCACTCCAGTTAACATCTGGCATATTCAGATTGCCCATCAGCAATATCTCCCCTTTTTCTGCCATACTAAGTATACTTTCTATCATTTCCTTATCTATTTCCTCCCCCTGAGAAGGGGGTCTGTATACAACCCCTGTGCGGATTGTGGTGCCATTGCCTGTCTCCAAATTTACCCACAGTGCTTCTTCTCCTTCCTGTTTTCCCTTTTGTTCTGTTGCTTTGATTCCTTCCCTTATGTAAAGAGCTCCTCCTCCTCCTCCTCTTTTACCCTCTCTGTCCCTCCTGTAGATAGTGTATCCTGGTATTTTTATGTCCCAGTCATGGTTTTGTGTGAACCATGTTTCTGTGACTGCCACAATATCCAGATGTTCCTCCTCCATCAAGGCCACTAATTCAGGAAGCTTGTTACTCAGACTACAGGCATTGGTACTCATTGCTTTCCATTTCTTGATGGCTTTACCTTCTGTTGCAGCATCCCCCACTGACCTTTCTACCTCAGTCTTTTTATCATTTAGTACCCTGTTTTGTAGGGAGAGGCTGGGATTTTCCTGCTGCTTATCAGTGCCTCCCCCCTTGACTAGTTTAAAAGCTTGCCAATGAAGCATTTAAACCGATTGCTCAAAAGACTTGTTCCCTTCCTGGACAGATGCAGACCATCCTGCCAGTATAGGCTGGTGTCCCTCAGGGAACCCCAGTCCCCAATGAACCCAAACCCTGTGCTCCACACCATGTTTTCAACCATTCATTAAACTGCATGGTGTAAAGTACCCTTGCCTCACTCATGCCATTGACAGGCAGCACCTCCGAGAAGGATACTATGTGTGCTACTTGTCTTAGTCCCCTTCCCAGTTCTACAAAGTCCTTCTGCACTGCTCTAATCTCATGTTGAGCCAAGTCATTTGTCCCTAGGTGGACAATGATGTCCAGCTCAGACTCCCGTGCAGCTGTTCTCGTGATCCTGAGGATGCGGTTCCTGTCCCTCTAAGCCATGGCACCAGGCAGGCACCTTACTTCAGTTTTCCCTGCTCCCCCCAGTTCTATCCCCCTAATAATTGAGTCCCCCTCCAGGAGCTGCTTCGTTTCCTTGTGGTGTCCTCTGCCTCCTTCCTGTGGGCCTCCCTTGTGACAGGTGTCCTCAGCCTTCTTAATCTCCTCTGTGGGTGCATCCATAGGGGAGCTGTGCTCCCCCAGAATGGTGTATAGATTGTGGAGTGGAACAACTGACTGGCTGTGCCTCTGTTCCACCATCCTCACTCTCCCTGAGCCCACTGTGGTCCAACTGCTGTGCTTTCTTTGTAACCTCTGAGGTAGTGGTGGTGGCTCTGGTGCTCCCTGGATGGGGGAGGTTCCCTTCCTACCATCCAGTCTGGCCTGGGGGAAGGTTCCATTACTGCTGTCCAGTGTGGCCTGAAGATGGGCAAATTCCTCCCTCAGGGCAGAGAGTTGTCTGCAAATAGGGCAGCATCTCAGCCTCCAGAAAGACTCCCGGAAGACTGCTGCCCCACAGCCATTACATTGCACTACTCCCCACATGATTATGTACTTTTTTTTGTGTGTGTGTGTGTGTGTGTTTGTGTGTGTGATTGGATTGTTATATAGAAATATATATATTATACAATGTGTATGCTTATATTTTCAGTGCTGTGTGCTAGAGAGGATATGACATTGATATGCACCTTGCACTCCTGAGGAAATGATGACAGAACCCCAGGTATAAAGGAAGTATTTCCAGGGGTGGGTGGGGTGAGGTGGGAAGGGGTTGGGCCTAAACTGTGCCCTCACAAAACAATCAGCTAAGAGCTCTGACCCACCACTGCAATGAGTGCCTTCCTGTCAGCAAGATAGCATACACAACAATTTGACAGAGAAAATCCCCTGCTAATCAAACAGAGAAAAATCCAGACATCCAAGTCAGACACAGGTAAACCTCCCCAGCCCCAAAACAGCCTGGTGGTTTGTGCTCTGAAAGCAGTCAGCCCAAATAAGTCAGTTGTGCTTTAAACTCTTCCTGCACTGAAAATCTTAAATTGTAACAAGACTGTCTTTTCCTGATAATTCTAAGTTCCTTATTTCACCTTTCAGTTAGAAGTAGCCTCCACCTGCAGAATATCTGCTACAAACCAAAGACAATTGAAAGGTTCACTTCCCTCTGTTGTGAGCACAACTCGCTTTCTTGCAAATCCTATGTTCAGTATTGCAGCTCCCAGCAAGATGTAGTTTGACTTGAAAAATATTAGCTGGGAGGTAAATCACTGAAAATTGAGATTGATGCCCCCATCAAATGTATTCTTTTTTTTTTAAATGCAGCCATCAATGTTTCTTTGTCTTTAGATTTCATAAATTGATAATGATAGGCTTTGGAGGAGCTGCGTCATCAGGTCTTTATCACAGGCCTCTGTAAATCTGGTCAAGTTCAAAGTTTATACTACCTGGGTCAGTATCTAAGTAGGTTGTGGCAATTTGGTTAAAAGATTCTGTTAGACATTTGTTGTTGTCCCAAGTTTCTGGTACCCCGACCAGCCATATGTTTTTCCTTCGAGAACAAAGTTCAAAGTCTAGTATTTTGGATTTCAGGTTGGTGTTAGCGATCTCCAGTTCTTTAATTCGTTCAACAACTGGTGCTGTTTCTTCTTGCATATTAGTTACTGTATTTTTAATTTGAGCTGATCCTGTTTTTAAGTACTTGTTTTCTTTTAACAGAGTTTGGGTTGTAGAAAAGTAATTTTCCAGTTTATCTTGTTGGCTAAGGAGTTTGTCCGTTTGTTGAGCTATTTGGTTAATTTGTATAAACATTTTTGCCCAAGAAGGAGGTTTTTCATCTTCACTTGTTTCATCGGTGCTATCATCTGAACATTGCCTGCTATCCCTTCTGTATCTGACTGTATAGGAGATTGGGCTTTTAAAAGTTTAGGTAGGATGACTGTCATTTTAATTAATTAATTTGTAGAGCTGTTCTCTAATTCTTCCCCTTGTATTTTGTCATCTATTTCTATTGCTGTTTGCTTGGCCATGTTATTTTTTATAGTGGGGGACTGTATATCTCCTTTCTGTAGTAGCACTGGGATTTTAGCAACATTTAAAACATTTGTAGAAAGATAGTCGTTGCTTACCCCAGCCTCCAGATCAGTGTCCCATGCTGAATCCAGTTCTCTGGTTGCTGTTCTGGCTGAAGACTCAATAACACTGTGTTCTCAGGAATAAATGGGTTCAACGGCAATTTCATCATCGGTGCATTTTTATGTCCCTTTCCCTCCGGTGTACAATTTGGCAGTAAAACTGGCTGTAACCCAGAGGCTTCCCACTGGGGCATCCCAGGACACATGCCACATGTTTCCAGTTGGCTCCCAGCATCCACACTCAGGCCTGGGTTAAGTGAGTCTTGTATGTTACTTGACTTAGAGCAGATGGTCTCTGAATGAAAAGATGGGCCAGGCAAAGTTTCCAAAGACATTGAATTTCCAAGTTCTGTTTCATCTGGTACAGAATCCATTGGCAATGCTTGCTGATTTACTGAATCTTCCCTCTGGAGCATCTCAACACAGGCTTCTTGTTTTACAAGCAGGTCCCCAGTATTTGCTATCAGGCTTGACTGAAGTAGGCTATGGTCTTTACTGCACTTAATATTTTTGCAATTTTGCTGAAATAGTGGAAAAAGCACCACACCTGATTTCTCTTTTGCCATGGGTGATCTGGATTCTAGTGTTGATTTACTCTCTTTTATTTTAGCTGCAGAAACAGCAGATTTTCTAGTGACTGTAGACATTAGTGTTGTTGCTTTAGGCCTTGCCCCACCAGTGTTGTACTTCCATTCTTTTCTTGGTGTCATGAGACTGAAATTTTGAAATAGCTTGTGTTTTTTTCTTTTCCAGCTCATCCTCCAAGGTTAGCAGTTCACAGCTACTGTGCATTCCTCTTAATAGCAGAAGTTTTAACCTGGCAGGTGAGGTATACTGTGGAGGTTAGAAGCAGCTTCTTGCACCCATGACTTTCAACCAGGTTGCCATGATGCTCCTCCCTCTTCGTGGGTGGTTCCCCTCTAGACCAAAACACTGCTGGCCTTCTAATCAGCCTCCTGTGTGGTGCAGTATCAAAGGCTTTGCTGAAGTCTAGATAGTAGGCATGCAGAATGCAAAATTATGTCGCCAGAAGTGCTACAATATGGAAATTCCACTTACGGAATGCTTTGCAGAATTTCTTTTTAAATTCTGTGGAATTTCGAAAAGCATTTCTGGGCAAGTTGTGGAACAGTTTTCTGCAGATCCTATAAACTGTGGAATACTTTTCCATAGACTGTAGAAAAAGAATTTGCGGTTTATGTGACCTGTGGATTATTAATCCACAAAACACATTTTGTATGCAGAATGTTGAAATTCTACAACTGATAGAAATTAGTGACTTTTCTAAAATTCTGCAGAACTCCATTCTAATGGAAATGTAACATTCCACACAGCCCTACGAGATAGGCTATGTCCACTGCTCTTCCTTGGTCTATTTCCCTCATTACCTTGTCAATGAAACTGATAAAATTCATTTGGAAGGACCTTCCCCTTATGAACCTGTGCTGTCTCTGGTCCTGCAGTGCACTGGCTTCTAGATAATCAACCAGTTTATTTTTTGTCAGGATTCCATTGGTTGCCCCACCACTGAAGTTAGGCTGATTGGCCTGTAATTACTTATAGATTCTTCCATACTGCTGCACTTATGCAGATGGACCACATCAACTCTTCTCCACTCCTCTGGAACAACTCCTATTTCCAATGAGCTGTTGAACAAGGCTGTCAGGTGAGTGGCTAGCATTTCCTTGAGCCCCCTCAGCATCCTGGGATGTATTCAATCCAGTCCCATAGCCTTATTCACTTTCAGGGCTGCAAGTCCTTTAAGTACTGTACTCTTTCTTCTAAAAATGGTGTTCCCCACATCTGTTCCTACTACTGTCTGGTACCCCCCCCCCCCGTAAAGATCAAGCAAACATTCCTATTCAAAATCTTAGTTTTTTTATGGTCTCCTTCCACAGTCTCCCCCTTCCACCCTTGTCCTCAGTATCCCACCCCTAGCTTTCCTCTTACCATAAACGTATCTGAAAAAGTCTTGTCCCCCTTCCTCAATTAACTTTCAGTCCTGTCTTTTGGCTGTGCCTTAGCTCTCCTAACTGCTTTTCCTGCTTCATTCTGCCTGGTCTGATATGCTTCCCTTTCCTATTCCCATTTAGTTTCCTTGTACCTTTTGAAAGTTGCCTTTTTTTGTTTCACTGTCTTACACACCTTTCTGAAGAACCATAGTGGTCTACTTTTCCTCCTGCAATCTTTACCTCTTTTACACATAACCATTATGCTCTGTTGATGCACTCCCTTATTCCAATCCACTGCACTTTCAACACTCCCTAGCTGTTCCTGACCTTTTTCTGAAGCAGTCTCCCATTTCTCTGAAATCCACAATCCTGAAATCCAGGACCCTCATTTTCATGTGGCTCACCTCAGATCCTTTCCTTTTGCTGAAGCACACTGCACAGTGATCACAGGCACCCAGGGGACTTCTCTCTGTAACATTTGGAATGCTGTCCTAGTTTGAGAGTACCAAGCCCAACACTGCCTTGCACCTAGGAGATACTTTATAAATTGAGTGATAAAAGTTGCATGTAGGAAGTTTAGGATGGCCCTGCTCTTTACAGAAAATGCAACTAGTAGAAACATAAAAACATAGAATTTGATCCCAGATAAGGCCCAATTGGCCCACTCAGTCTGCCCATTTCTTCCCCTGCCCATACTGCCATCACAGACCCTACTTGAGCTCCAGCACCCTCTCAACCTCACTTCCCACTAAGATTTCCTTGTATCTATTCCATGCACGCTTGAAGCCCAACACTGTTTTTGCCCCCACAAGCTCTGCTGGAAGACTGTTCCAGGCATCCACCACTATTTCAGTGAAGCTATATGTCCTCAAATCTCTCTTGAATTTACCCCCCTCCCACTTCATTGCATGTACTCTTGTTCTGGTGCATTTTTTCCTCTGAAAAACACTCACCTCCCGTACCTTATTTACCCCCATGATGTATTTATGGGTCACTATCATGTCCCCCCTCTCCCTTCCAGGGTGTACAAATTGAGGTCCTTTACTTTCTCCTTGCAGGGCTTCTGATGTACACACTGCACCATTTTAATCACCCTCCTCTGGACTGCCTCCATTCTGTCTATGTCCTTCCTGAGATGTGGTCTCCAAACCTAGACAGAGCACACCAGGTAGGGTCTCACTAGTGATCTGTACAGTGGCATGATCACATCCCTCCTTCTACTGGTGATACACCTCCCTATACACCCCAATATCCCACTGTTCCTACCCACTGCCTTGTTGCACTGCCTCACCACCTTAAGGTCATCAGATATTATTACTGCCAGGCCTCTTTCCCCTTTGGTGACCATCAATACCTCTTCTCCCATTATATTCTGCCCCTCTGTTTCTGTGTTCTAAATACATGATTTTACACTTACTTGCATTGAAACCCAGCTACCATGTCCTTGGCTACTCCTTGATATTTCTCAGGTCTCTGAGCATTCTTTCCTCCCCTTCTGGAATGTCACCCTATTGTAGATTTTGGTGTAATCTGCAAAAACCAGACCTTCCCTTCCAGCTCATCTGCAATGTCATGTATAAAGGAATTAAAGAGGACCAGTCCCACTACTGAGCCCAGTGGCACCATGCTGGTCACCTTCCCTTCCCTGGAGTGACCTCAGTCTTCTACCACTCTGTTGTCTGTCCCTTAACAATTTGTTACCCAGTTTACCACCTTTAGACCCACCTCTAAGATGCCCAATTTTCTTATTAGTCTGCTATGTGGAATGGTATTGAAAACAAAAACAAGGCACTGTGTCAGCATGTGGTCTAAAAGCAGAACAAAATGGTTATATTAAATACACGCTTCAGGAAATATCTAAAAGAGAAAAAACAAAGTTAGTGTAGAGGGGAGGTAAAATGAGGGATATATATATATATGTATATGTGTGGGGAAAGAAAAAAGGGGAGGCTCAGGGAGAAGAAGTGATAAAAGGCAAGATTAAGACAGAATCTGTGAAACAAAAAGGTGATGATGTGAAAGATAAAGCATAATAGGAGTGAAAGAGCTAGAGAAGTCCCCAGGTGGGGACTAATTAACAGAGCCTATTAAGAAGGCTGAAAGGTGACAAATGTGTGGGAAGAAAACAGAGATGGAGTCGTATGGTGAAAATGAAAAAGAAATTAAATGTGTACAGATACAAACAAACTTTAGGGAAAATAAGGGGTGACTGAAAGATGTTAGTGGAAAATAAGTCTATCATTTAAACCAGAGGGCTGCTGGGAGCCAAGGTAGGTGATCAGCTTGGCGTCCATGTTTTTTCTATGGTCGAATCCCAGAAGCCTTGCTGAAGGACACAAACAGAAAGGTCATTGACACTGTGGTCCCTGGAGATAAAGTGGGATACAATGGGTTTAGCAGTGTCACCATTCCTGACTGTTCTGTAATGTTCTCTGAAATGGTCAGCAAGGTGCCTACCAGTCTCTACAATGTAAATAGCTGTACACTTCCTGCAAAGAATACAATACACCACATTAGTGGAGGTGCATGAGTACTCCTTGGTGATGTGAAAAACACCTGTAGGCCCCAGAATTTCAGTCACACTGGAAATAAATTTGCAGGTGTAGCAGCGAGTCCTGTTGCAAGGTTTGGTACCTGGTAGGTAGAAACTGTTAGGAGTAGGTAGGCTGCTTTTAACCAGGAGATTCCACAGGTTAGGTGGCCAGCAGTATGAGGCAATAGGTGGTTCTGTAAAGGAAGCACCAATGTTAGGGTCAGTTTGCAAAGTGGGAAGGTTACTGGTGATGATCCTGTGAAGACAAGGTGCGCTCTGATGGAAAGAAAGCACTAGTGGAATTCTCTGTTGTTCTTGTGTGACAGTATCCTTCCTGTGGGGGTCAAGGCTATGGGACAAGTTACTGACCCAGGACAGTGCTCTGTCCACTGTGCTTTTATGGTATCCCCTGTTGATAGAAAAACTATGCATTGTTTGGGTCTGCTCAGCAAAATTATCCTCATCACATCCTGTCGCTATACTCTCCCACCTCCCCATCAGGCTGCGCTACCACCCTGTGGCCATCCCTGCAATGAACTGGGGAAGGGGTTGCCATTATTGTAGGTGCCCTTCACCCAGAGTCAATATCATGGGATACCATTAATTCTATCCATATGAAATGGGCCAAAAAGAATGCCCAAAATAGTAATTTCAGGGACTACAGGTATCCCACATAATTAAAAATAATAATAATTCTTTATTTTTATGGCAGCTTTCAACAACCAAGGTGCCTAACAAAGAATTAAAACAAAAGAAAATAAATCATACATTCACATATTATAAATATTATAAAATGCAGATAAAACCAATAGACAGTATTTGAGTTATTCACCGTATGCTTCATTGCATAAATAAGTTTTAAGAGCCTGTTTAAATCCTTCCATGGTCTCACATTCCCATAGCTGATGGGATAGAGAATTCCAGAGGGTAGGGGCCACATGCACAAATGCCAAGGCCCCAGAAGATTTTAAACAAACCCTTGGAATCTTTAGCAACCCCTCATCAGCTGAGCAGAGCAATCGCCCAGGGCAGTAAGGAACCAGAAGCTCTTTCAGGTAGTCTGGGCCCTGTCCTTGTAGGGCATTATAAGTCAAAGGTCCGACTTTAAAGGTGATCTGCCACTGTAATGGCAGCCAGTACAGTTCACGCAGCACCAGGGAAATATGACAGGACTGAGGGGTTCCTGTCAATAACTGTGCTGCAGCATTCTGCACCAGTTGCAAGCAGTGGATATCCACCCCAGGTAGCCCTAGGTAGAGGGAATTGCAATAATAGAGGTGCAAGGACACAAGGACGTGGACAAGCGTGGGAAGATCGCTGGATGGAACAAGATGCTTAACTCTGGAGATATTCCTCAGATGGTAGAAAGAGGATTTGACAACAGCTGACACCTGCAAGCATAGTGTCAGCCCTTCATCAAAAATTACCCCCAGGTTTCACACCCATTCAGTGGTTGGGAGTGAAAAGCCCCAGAGAAAAAGTCCCGAGGGTAAACCCACCCCAACACCCCCTATCCGGTGCCCCGGGTCCACAACCAGCACCTCAGTCTTTTCCAAGTTCAACCTCAATCAGCTCAAATTCATCCAATCCTGGATTTCTGTGAGGCAGTTATTAAAATCTGACAGAGTTCTATCCTGGTCAGGTTCAAAAGAGTAGTAGAGCTGGGTATGATCAGCATAGCGGTGAAATCTCAGCCCATACCTTCTTACAATGTCTCCGAGGGGAAACATGTACACTGCGAACAACATGGGGACAACACCGATCCCTGAGGGACCCCACATGACAGAGGAACTGGGTCAGAGGAGTAAATCCCTAACACCACCCTCTGAGTTCTTCTGGTGAGGAAAGATGTAAACCACCTGAGGACCGCACCTGACAGGTCACAGATGAACCTCAGGTGACCAAGCAGAACCCCATGGTCCACAGTGTCAAACACTGATGAGCGATCTAGAAGAACCAAGATGGAGCAGTTTTTATGATCACTTGCCATCAGGAGATCATTGAGCACCTAAACCAGCACCATCACAGTACTGTGTCGCTTTCAAAAACCGGACTGGAGAGGTTCATAGATGTCATGGATGGTCAAATGGTTCTCCAGCTTTATGGCCACTACTTTCTTGATCACCTTCCCTATAAAAAGAAGGTCTGAGATTGGTCTGTAGTTTGCATGGCAGTCTGGGTCCAAAGAAGCCATCTTCAGGAGGGGTGTCACCATCGCCTCCTTCAGGGAGCTAGGAAATTCACCTGTTTTCAAGGAGCACCAGACTATCCATGTTAGGACCGGGCCAATAATGTCACTACAACCCATAATCAGGGTAGTTGGTCCTGGGTCCAAACTACAGCACATAGGATGCATACCCTGGACAATCCACATGACATCCACAAACTCTGGCCAGTTAAAGGTATTCCAGGAAAGTTGAAGGGCAGTGACTGAGCACTGATCCATAGAGTGTGCCGGCCAGAGTTTAGCTCTGATGTCAGCCACCTTAATCACAAAGAATCGAGCATGTTCATTGCACTCTACTTGCAAAAATGCTTTTCGAACCTGTAGACAGGCTACTCAGACTTTGAGTAGGTTGTTGTGTCTGTTGTTGATGTTGTCTAGCCTGTTTTTCCTGGGCAGCATGAACCATGTAACCTTGCCATGTACACTCTATGTAGGAGGACTATAAACCCCCTGTATACTTTATTCAGATCACATTTCTCCTAGTAGTAGGTTTCCCCAGGTTAGTGAATAAGTCCAACAGTTTAAACCTGATTCTGCAAATATTTCATCCAGAGGTTTTTAATGCATTTATTGGGGGAAGGGGCTGATTCTGTTTATTAAAAGCAACTGGATCCAATGGGATAGTATTGGTAGTCTGTATACCAGCAGAGTCTATCATGTCAGCCTAAGAGGTAGAAGTGGCTGTGATTGTTGCATAGAACTCATAAGAGCTGAAATTTGGGTTGTTTCCCCTTGAGCTTCATGCACTGTTTGTCTGGGTGTTTGCTCACTGCTTTAGACAGATTGCCTAGGATTTTGAGCCGCATCTTGTATTATTTTCTCTAATATAGCCCCATTCAGTACAGTCTCTTAGATCACCAGCATTTCCTACAGGATTTTGTGATGGCATTTTAATCATATCAGTGTGCTGAATGGAATTACCTGTATTGAGATTGTCCTCCTGTAAGTGTTGTTTGACTTCAGCACCCAACTGAGTAGTTGTCATAACAACCCCTTTTGTTGACCTGGCAGTAGTTGTCAAGTCTGGATTCTGTTAAACTTCATGCATGCTAATGCAGCTGTCTGTGCATTTAAATCCTGTTTCCATGCAGAGATTATGTCCTCAGTAGTGAGTGTGACACCAGGGAGCCAAGTCTTCCCATTATTAGAAAGCCACCAACTGGTAGCCAGCAGTGCCTTTTTGGGAGACCATGCGCTTTCCCTGATAGTCTGAAAATTCTCTGGGGAATACAGAGAATGGTGTTGCTCCTGTTTTTCTTGCATAGAGCCAGAAACCTGCTGTTCCATAAGAGGTATCATGCCTGGAGCATCCTAAGTTGAAATTTGAACTCTGACTGTTTCCAGTAGCCAAATCAGCCATGCTCGCCAGGCAGAATGGTCCACCGGCATTCTCACTTATAGAGTAACAGGAGCAGCTGGGGCAGCTGCATTATCCATAGAAGAAGTAGTAGCTGTCAAAGGTAAAACTGGCAATTCTGTAGCCTCCTGACATGTATATTATTTTAAGAATATATCCACTAGATAAGGAATCTCCACATAACTCACAAATGTGATCTTTGTCCTCCAGGGGCACAGGGCTCCTGACCTCCTCCACCTCCATCATCTCTGTTGGTGTGGCTGGCCATCTTCCTCATTGGAAAGGGCAACAGCTCCCCCTACAGAGAGTAGGGGAGTTTCCCTGGTGTCTCAGTCATCATTCCCAGTCAATAAAACTGGTCATTTGTCACCCACCCTCCAGTGCACACTTAAAAACAAGCTATCACTGCTTAGTATACCATTTCATGCCAAACAATTACACATAAATAAATGACTACTTAAAAGACCCTTTGAGACAAAATAAACTACCTAACCATTAATATCGCTTTCCATGAAGCAAAAAGATAAAATGTTCGTTATGTGTCTTTCTGCATGTACAGTTAATCTGTCCAACAAAGATAGTCTACATTTCAATATATTAATTTAGGAAGCCTACAATAATTTTTATATTTGTCAATTTTTGGCCTACAGCACTTAGTAGTGAACTTGCAATGTGCTAGTAAAAAAAATCAAACATGAAAAGTCTTTTATTCTGTATCTATGGCATTTTGATGAAAATAGCATGTAGAAGAAACCCTTTTGTCAGTAATTACATGCAACTGAACAGTATGCACATTGATTTTAATCAGCCTTTAGTGGGGAAAGGCTGATTTTGTGTAGTCAAGAGTTTCTTCCCTGCCTTTATTAGTAGTGACCTCAGTGTGATGCCAGTCATGGTAATGTACCTTTGAAAGGTTCTTTAACCAGCATGCTTTTTCTATGAAATTTTTAGTAGCACAAAGTCTACTATATTGAGAAGAGATTTTGATAACAGGCATGAGGAGAATGTTCTAATAATATATTAGAAGTGCAGTTTGACGCTGCAGCAGAAACATGCGCAGGTCCTTAATATTATTTTTCAGAAGGTTATGAATAGGAATAGCAACCTATTTTTGCAAATCTGAGTTTAGGTTCAAATTCAACTGAAATCATTATGACAAAACAAATTAACCCAGTGACATTAAGGACACTGTGGGAACATGGCTTGCTGTCTCCAACCTAATATCTACAAAGCAAAAGCACTGCTTGCATCATGAAGCAAATGGCAAAAAAAATTAGCAAGACTTCAAGTCATTTTTTTCTCACGGGCAGTGTGGGCTTGCTCTGACTAGTATAACTCAACTTTTGATGCTTGCTGTATAGTGCTTGTCATCTGCTCATTGACCCTTGTTCTGAAGCTTGTCTTTTAATTTCACCTATGAATTTATATTGCATTTTAATGATGAGTTATCCTTAACAATAAGGAACATTGCAGGATCCATTCTCTGTTACCATCTAAGTACCTGGGCACCCTAGTGCATGATTTTATTATGTCTAGACTGGACTACTGTAATGCTCGCTACCTAGGGCTATTGGAGGGCAACCTCCACTGTCTGCAGCTAGTGCAGAATGCAGCATCCAGGCTACTGACCAATGCAAATAGGTCCGACCATATTACGCCTGTCCTCTGTGAGCTGCACTGGCTGCCGATTAGGTGGAGGGTTGCCTTCAAGGTTGGGTTATTGACATATAAAATCCTACATGGCTGGGGACTGGAGTACCTACAAGACCTTCTGGTTCCTCATTACCTGACTCACTCTCTCTGGTCTACAGAGGGTAGCCTCCTATTGATTCCAAGGTCTATGCTGTGGCAGTCAGGAGAGATGGCTTTTTCAGTTGCTGCACCAGCCCTGTGGAATTTGTTACCTGGCTATTTAAGGGAAGCTCCCATGGGGCCTGAAAACCTATTTGGTTAACAAGTCCTTTAATAGCAGTTAATTTATGGTTGCTGACTATAAAGTGATAAATAGATGGGCTTTGTATTATTTTAATAGCCAAGACTGCTAATCTGGAATGTAACTGCTGTTGTGTTTTTTTATTCTGTATTTTAATGTTTTTTATTGTTCAGCACCCTCAGCCTCTGAGACAGCGCACTATAGAAATAAAAATCAATCTATCTATCTATCTATCTGTCTGTCTGTCTGTCTGTCTGTCTGTCTGTCTGTCTGTCTGTCTATCTATCTATATATCTATCTATCTCTCTATCTATCATCTATCTATCCTCACATACAATGCCATGCAGATATTATCTTGTGTCTAGGTTATCTTTGTTAACTTCTGCTGTTGTGTTTCTGTAATGTGGGCAGGTCTTCCCTGCAAAAAATATTTTAATCTCAGTGGGAACTCCTGGTAAGTGGCTACATAAAATTTTAATAAAATATCCACCAGTGATGTTAAATTTTATTCTATTAAGGTTTTCCTCTCCTGGTAGACACCATTTCCCCTTCTTTTTTTTCTTTTTTCCTTTTCTGTTATGTGTTTATGGTGCTTTTTCCCTGTTGTTCCCATTCCTCTGCCCTCATGTCCCTGGCATGAACGAACCCACGTGGAGGCATGAGCATGCCACACACTGCAGGATGCCCCACCCTACTGGTCATCTGATCCCCCTGTGCCACCACTGAGCCTCCACCCAGTGATGGTGGGACTGTGGGAAGGTAACCCCCTCCCTGGGAGAGGAGAGCCACCACTCGATCCTGCTCCCACCCCCCCGTGCTGGCACCCTGATGACACGAAGTTGTTCCCAAACATGACATGAGGTGTTGTGTGCAGCACCTCAACCCTCAGCACCACCGGGCTGGCTGACCATTTCCCCTTCTGAAGTCAGAGATCACTGGCTATCTGAACATTTCCCCTTCTGAAGTCAGAGATCACTGGACTTCTCTACTGGGACTAAAGAAGTAGAACTCTGCTACTGGGACCTTTAATTTACTGGGACTAAAGAAGTAGAACTCTACTACTGGGACCTTCAATTTAGGGTAAAAAAAGTTAGTGTGTTTGTCTGAGTTGGCTGAAGTGAGCTGTTATCTGAGCAGTTATCTAGGTGTTAATCTCAGGTGGCTGATGGGGATTGTTATCTGTGCAATTTAACTAAGTGTAGAAAGGTTTGCTAAGTAGGGGGAGTGGCTTAGCTAGAAGGAATCCATATTTAAATACAGTTTAAACACTGTCCTAGATAGCTTTTGCCACATAATTGGCAGAGAACACCTGGTCAAAGAGCTGCAGTGGTGACTGGACTTCTCTACTGGGACTAAATTGCCCTCCTTCCCTCCCTCCCCAGCCAAAGCCAGCTCTACTTATATAGGCACATGATTTGACTGACAACAGAAACTTCCTGTTTGGGAGCAGGAAGTGAGTGATCACAGAGCCACCAAAGAATCACCATCCTAGAAGGACAAGAGTAGCTCTCCATCCCCCCCCCCAGCTGCTGGAGGTCTGCCTCTGAGCAAGTAAGGGGACTACGGAGAAATATAGGATCTTCTGGTCTCATAACAGGAAGATCAGGAGCTTAAAGGGCACAGAGAAAATAGTAAGGATTCCAAACAACAGTGAAGGGGCCAGAAATAAGACATGATGGGAGTGGTGCAGTGTAGTGGCTGTGGAGCAGCAGTCTTCTGGGAGGCGTTCTGGAGGATGCAGTGTTGTCCCATCTGCAGGCACCTCTCTGGACTGAGGGAGGAGATTGCTCATCTCCAGGCTGAATTGGCCAGGATTTGCCTTAGAGGTTGCCAAGAAAGAGGAGAGGTTGGACCACAGTGGGCTCAGGGAGGGTGAGGGTGGGGAAACAGAGGCACATTCCTCCAGTTGTATGTCTTCACAATTCATATGCCATTCTGGCAAAGTATGGTTCCTGTATGGAGGCACCCACAGTGGAGACCAAGGAGGATTCTGGGAACCTCCACAAAGGAGACCACAGGAGGGTCGCATGGGACCCACCAGGAGAAGTGAACAACTCCTGGTGGGGGACTCCATTGTTAGGAAGGTAAAACTGGAGGAGTAAGGGGAGAGGGAGGTAAGGTGCCTGCCTGGTACCATGGCTTGGAGGGACAGGGAGTAAATCCTCAGGATCACCAGAGCAGCTGCACAGGGGAGGGAGCTGGATGTCTTTGTCCACCTAGGGACAAATGACCTGACTAAGAAAGGGAACAGAGCAGTGCAGGAAGAGTTTGTGGAGTTGGGAAGGGGCCTTAGAAAAGTAGCACACATGGTAACCTTCTCAGAGGTGCTGCCTGTCTATGGTGTAGGTGAGGCTAGGGTGCTCCACACCATAGGGTTCAATCAGTGGTTGAAAAACTGGTGCAGAGCTCAGAAATTTGGCTTCATTGGGGACTGGAGGTCCACCTGGAGTGATGTAGGCCTATACTGGTGCGATAGTCTGCATCTGTCCAGGAGGGGAACCAGGATCCTAGGTAATAGGTTTAAATGCTTCACTGGCAAGCATTTAAACTAGCTAAAGTGGGAGGCACTGGAAAGGAGCAGGGAAATCCTAGCCCCCCCAAAAAGTCAGGGTAGTAACTGAGGTAAACACCACGTTAGAGATGTAGACAGGGAGAAGGGCAGGGGTATAAGGAGAAAGTGACAAAGGCAATAAAGACAGAGATGGGGAAAAAAGGGGTAAGGCCATCAAGAAATGGAGGGTAATGAGTACCAATTCCCATAGTCTGGGCAACAAGCTCCCTGAATTGGTGGCCTTGATGGAAGAGGGATGTCTGGATATCATAGCAGTCACAGAAACATGGTACACAGAGAACCATGACTGGGATGTTAACATACCAGGGTACACAACCTACAGGAGAGACAGGGAGGGGAGAAGAGGGGGAGGAGTAGCTTTCTATATAAGGGAAGGGATAAAAGCAACTGAACAAAAGAGTAAACAGGGAGGAGAGGAGGCACTGTGGGTCACCTTAGAGACTGGAAATGGCACCACAATCCGCACAGGGGTTGTATACAGACCCCCATGTCAGGGGGAGGGAACGGACAAGGATATTATACAAGGCATTCTTAGGATGGCAGAGAAAGGGGATATACTGTTGATGGGAGGCCTGATTATGTCAGCTGTTAACTGGAGCACATTTGCTGCAGCCACATTCAAGATCAGGGCCATTCTCGATGTCCTACAGGTGGCATGCCTCAGACAGTTAGCTTTGGAACCCACTCATGAGGCAGCAATCTTAGACCTCATACTCACAAATGGGTAAAGTGAGAGGATCTCAGATCTAGAAGTGGGTAGCCATCTGGGAACAACTGACCACCAAACATTATGGTTCACGATAAACTCAGCTACAGAGTCAAGCCATACAAAAGTGAGGGTACTGGACTTCTGGAGGGCTGACTTTGGTAAAATGGGAGAGTGCCTTAGAAAAGCACTAGCAAGCAGGCTAGAAGGCGGGATGGAGCAACAATGGGGAAACATCAAAACTGCCATCACAGAGGCAACAAGCCATTGTGTGAAGCAAATAAACAAATCAAAATGAAATAAAAAGCCACTATGGTTCTCAAAAGAGGTGGCAGGGAAGGTCAGAGAGAAAAAGATAGCATTCAGGAAGTATAGAGAAACACAGAAGGAGCAGGACAGAGAGCTGCACCAGTTAAGGCAGAAGGAAGCAGGGAGGGAAGTCAGAATAGCAAAGGCCCAAACTGAGGAAAAGACAGTCAACTCAGTTAAGCAGGGGGATAAAACCTTTTATAGGTACATCAGGGAGTGTAGAAAGACAAAGGGAGGGATAGTGAGGCTGAATAGAATGGACGGTGAGTGGACAGAGAGGGACAGTGAAAAAGCAGGGGTACTGAATGAATATTTCTGCTCAGTATTCACAAAAGAAGAGGAGGGGGAGGTGCCTAATCCAATTAACAGAAGCATTCTGGATAGGTGGGTTGATCCCAATCCTTTCACAGAAGAAAGGGTTCTGAAATAACTCCAAAATCTGAAGGTTGACAGAGCAATGATGGCCATGATGGAATTCACCACAGAATTCTAAAAGAATTAAGGGGAGAACTGGTGAAACCACTGACTACCCTTTTTAACAAAACATGGGAGGATAGTGTGGTACCTGAGGACTGGGGGAAGGCAGATGTGATTCCCCTTCACAAAAGTGGGACCAAGACAGAGGCAGGAAACTATAGACCTGACAGTTTAACTTCTGCGGTAGGGAAAGTGATGGAATCACTTCTGAAGGAAAGAATTGTTGAGAATCTAGAGGCCAGTGGGGCACAGGACCCAAGGCAGCATGGGTTCACAGTGGGAAGGTCATGTCAGATGAATCTAATTGATTCCTTTGACTGGGTGACCAAAGCAGTAGACCAGGGATGGGCTGTGGACATGGCCTACCTAGACTTTAGCAAGGCATTTGACACAGTCCCACACAAAAGATTAATAGTTACATTAACCAGCCTGGGAGTGGGTCCCAGGGTGGTAGTCTGGGTAAAACACTGGCTGGACAACAGGACACAGAAGGCAATTGTAAATGGAGTCCACTTTGAAGAGAGAGGGGTTACTAGTGGGGTATCGCAGGGTTCAGTACTGGATCCAGTCCTTTTTAATGTCTTTATAAGTGACATTGCAGAGGGACTGGAAGGAAAAGTGCCTCTTTGCAGATGACACAAAGATCTGCAACAGGGTTGGTACACAAGGAGGTGTGGAATGGATGAGAAGGGACTTGGCAAGGTTGGAGGAATGGTCAGAAGTATGGCAGCTTGGATTCAATGCAAAGAAGTGCAGAATAATGCACCTGGGAAACAAAAACCCAGGGGAAGATTACACAATGTGGGGAGGTAGTAGCAACAACAAAAATGGAAAGGGACCTCGGGGTAATCATATCAGATTACCTTAAGGTTAACAAGCAACGTGAGAAGTCGGTAGGGAGGGCTGGGGGATATTGGGATGTATAGGGAGTGGCATCACCAGCAGAAAACAGAAAGTTGTTACCCCTCTGTACAGACAGGTGGTGAGACCCCATCTGGAGTACTGCATCCAGTTCAGGAGATCCCATCTCCACAAGTACATAGACAGGATAGAGGCAGTCCAGAGGAGGGCAACTAAAATGGTGCAGGGTCTGCAAGAGAAGCCATATGAGAAGAGACTAAAGGAGCTTAATATGTATACCTTTGAGGAAAGAAGGGAGATGGTGGACATGATAGAAACTTTTAAGTACCTCAGTGGAATCAACAAAGTCCAAGAGGGTGCATCTTTCACAAAAAGAGATGTCAAGAACAAGGGACACAATTTGAAGATGGGGGTCACAGGCAATGTGAGGAAGTATTTTTCACAGAGAGGGTGGTGGATGCATGGAACAGTCTTCCTGAGGAGGCTGTGGGGTCTAAAACTGTGGAGAATTCAAGAATGCATGGGACAGACATAAGGCAATTTTTGTGGGAGGTAAGAAGAAATAGGCTGTTGGTTAACTAGGATCTGCAGCTTATCCTGTAGGTGGGGAAATGGGCAGACTAGGTGGGCCAAGAGGTCCTTATCTGCCGTCAAAGTCTATGTTTCTATGTTTCATCCCCATCTGTCACTAACCTCACCATATCAGTCATCTCCAAGGTTTCCTTCCTTCATGGTGGTGGTCTTTAATTATTAAGTGGGGCTTGAGTGTACTAGCTGGCTCAGCGTTAGATGCTTTCACAAACCACTCGAGCTTCGCTCTCAGGGTTTAGCATCTAACACCTCAGGTGTGTGTAAACTTCTCATTACACATACCACCCCATACTTTATTCTATATGTAATATATAAAGTAAAAAAAAAATCCTGTTAAATAAACAACAAATAGCATGCATAATAAAATACAAAGCAAAAGAATGCAATACAAGCATACCACTGAAATAATAAAGGTGCTGCAGTGACATTAAAGAAACAGCTTTTGAAAACCATTTGGAAATACCTAGGAGTATGACCAAACATGGGGAAACAGCTTTCTCTGTCTCTGCCCCAAAACAGTGGAACACTGTACCTGATAACATCAAATGGCATTTGGTGTCCCATGCCTTTCAGAATCAGTTCTGCACCCATCTGCAACAGCTGGCTATTTGCTCCTGTTTCTAGCCCCTAATTATTGTAAACCCTTGCCTATGAACAAGAATTGTTCCATGCACTTTTCACTTTGAAATACTGATATGTTGATCTTACTTTAGCTTATGACTTCTAAATTTCCCTACTAATGAATGTACTATTATGTCTCCTACTTTAATTGTCACACTCTGTACTTTCTCAGTCATTGTCCTGTATTATATTGTCCTACATCGATCATCATGCTCTGTATTGCTAAAGTGATTGCTTATGACCTGTATTGTCTATTGGCACTGTGTTGTCCATTGGTTTGTACTCTCTCAGATCATGTCTGAAAATAAGCAAATGCTTGTCTAGTTCACCTTATCTGGTAAATAAATAAATTAAGGAGGAAAATTAGGGGAAAAAAATGGTGGTAAAGAAAAGGTCAGTTGGGGGGGTAGGGCAGAAGATACAAAGAGGGGGCAGGAACTGGAAGGGGTGAAGTAGGGCCTAAGGAGGGATTTGAGAGAAAAGTGAATGGAAGATTGGTGAACGGGGAAGGTGAGATTTTCTAGAGGTTGAAGATGTGGACATAGGAGTGAGACTTGCCAGTGGAGAATTCATAATGAGGGGATAAAGGAGAAGAGTGTTGAGAGGGAGGTCAGAGTACAGTGGAAGGCACATGAGTGTATGCCATATTTGCTGGCCAAAAATGTACACTTAAGTGGAATATGCATTAAACCATTTTTCACTATTTGCTATGAAAAGACAATGCTAGTGCTATATATACTTAGTCTATTTCACTGGTACATACAGTACACAATCAGTTAAAATCAATGGCAATACTGTAAAGTTTAATAATGAAATTAAATCAGTAACTTACTGCTTAAATATGATGTAATTCTTACTTTGTTTTGTGCTATCAGGGAAGTAAGAAGGAAGCAGTAAAAGAAACAAGTTACACAGAAGGTAAAAAGGGAATGGGTGGGTTAAGTGGAACATCCCTGGAACAGCACAGGCAAGAGGGTATGTGTCAATGCAAAGAGTCTGGGAAATAAAATTCTGGACTTGGAGGCCATCATGGCAGAGGCTAACTTGAATTTGGTTGCCATAATAGAGCCACTGACAGCCATGATTGGGACATGGCTATACTAGGTTACTCTGTTCAGTACAGACAGGGAAGAGAGGAGGGGAGAAGGGGTTGTAGTATATGTAAGGAAGGAAATCAAGCCCACAGACATACAGAGGCACCCAGAGGAAAAGGAAGCTCTTCAAGGGCTGTGGATCATTCTAATGATAGGCTTCAGAGCCACTATCCATACAGGGATGGTATATTGACCTCAGCTCAGGGAGAGGAGTTGGATAAGGCACTTGGAGAAGCAATCATCAGGATTGCAAGTAAACGGAAAGTGTACTAGCTAATGACATCAGTTTGCTAGATGTAGATTAGAGCCTTCCAACTATAGCTTTAGCAAGGAACAGGGTCATTCTTGACTCCCCTACAAAAGGCTTTTCTCAGGCAGTTAGTCAATGAACCTAACAGAGATGAGCAGTGCTGGACCTGGTACTTATGAACAGGGATGGCACTGCTGATGTCACAGTGGGCAGTCTCCTTGGTACTGGTGATCAACATACAATGTGGTTTAACACTAAGACAGGAAAAGAGGCAAACCACATGATAAAGAAGTGCCTTAACTTTAGGAGGGCAGATTTTAAAGAAATGGGAGACTGCCCCAGAATATCTCATACAGTGGGATTACAAGGGAGTATTAGAGGTACAGCAGTGAAAATAAAGGAGCGTACAATTAAGGCAACCAGAAGGAAGTGAGTAAAAGCAGAAGGAAAAAGAGACCATTGTCGTTCTCTATGGAAGTGACCAAAGTGGTAAAGTTAAAAAGGATGCCATTCAGGGGGTAGAAGGAAACATAGAGGGAGGAAGATAGGGTGGTATGCCAAGTAAAACAGAAGGAAGAAGGAAAGGCAATGAGTGGAGCAAAGACACAGACAGAGGAAAGGATTGCCAAGGAGGTGGGTAGCTAAAGGGGATAAGACTTTCTTGAGATACGTAAGTGAGAAGAATAAAGCAAGGGGAGGGATAGTAAGGATAAGGAGGGTGGTGAGGGGATTGCATGGAACAGAGACAAGAAAAAGCAGACATACTAAACAGGCACTTCTGCCTTCTGTCTTCACAGTGAGGGGCGAGGGGGAGAAGACCATCAGGGAGCAGGATGAACAAAGGGGGAAGGTGGGCACAAATCCATTTTGAGAGAAAATAATCATGTAAGGACTTGCAGCTCTGAAAGTGGGCAAAACTATTGGACTGGACTGGGCTGGATGCATCCCAGGTTATTAAGCGAGCTTAGGGAGGTACTTAGGGAGGTGCTAGCTGCTTTACTGATGGCCTTATTCAATGGCTCTCTGGATACAGGTGTGGTTCTAGAGGACTGGTACGGGAGCAGAAATGGTCCTTCTACATAAGAGCAGCAGCAGCAGCATGGAGGAGGCTAGCAACTATAGGCCTGTCACTCTCATCTTAGTGGTGGGTAAATTAATAGAAACCCTGTTTAAAAAAAAAAGGTTGGTAGAGTACCTTGGAGAGTCATGCCAGGCAAATCTGATTGATTTCTTCAAGTGGGTGACCAGGGAAATAGATCAAGGGAGGGCAGTGGACAAGGTCTATCATGACTTTAGCAAGGCCTTTGACACTGTACCACACAGGAGGCTGATAAAGAAATTGAGCAGCCTAGAGGTGGGATTCAAAGTGGTGAATTTGGTTAGAAACTGGTTAATGAATAGGAAACAGAGGGGGCGGTTAACAGCATTCACTCTACTGATGGAAGAGTGGCCAGCAGGGTATAGTGGGGCTCAGTACTGGGACTGATCATCTTCAATGCCTTTTTTTTTAAACCACTCTTTTTCCTTCTGGTTGCAGCCTGCAGAGCCTCTCTCAGGCATCCTGCCTGATTCTGCCTGCCTGAAGTCCCCCAGCCCGAACCTCCACTCTCACCCCCCTCCTCCTGTAGCTAGTACCCCTGGCTTGACCCCTCCAGGGTGGGGCCACCCCTCTTCTTTGGGTGCTTTTAGAAATTTGCCAGGCTGCAGGTGAGGGCCTGGGTGGAGGAACTGGAAGGCTGGGTGGGTGGGATCCAGCGGTGGGCATGGGGGTTAGGTGCCATTGCATGTCCCGCAGAGCCAGGTATTCCCTTGTTCTGGTGTGCTTGTTCCCTCCCTCCAAGCATGCTGTGCAATGATGCCATGGTGCATGACGACCCTGTTAGAATAAGCCACACTGCCCACATCATTGGTCCACGTGCTGCAGCACCTCCTATCTCCATCGGAGTAACTGGGATGTTGGAGGAGAGCAGTCCTACGGACACTCAATCCTCACCCTCCCCTGCCACACCTCAGCACCCAAGCTCGCTCCTGAACTCGGGTTGCCGGCGTAGTGTGGGGTGTGGCATCCAGTGCCTCAACCCTCAGTGCCACCAGGTTAGCTTACCTTCAATGTCTTGATAAGCAACAATACAGAACTGAAAGGGAAGGTATGCCTTTTCTCAGATGAGAAAATCTGTAACAGGCAGACACTCAGGAGAAGGGAAGAAAATTTGTAGGGAGCTTGGCAAACTCGAGGAGTGATCAAGAATATGGCAGCTGGGTTCAATATCAAAGGTCATGCACCTAGGGCACAGGAACCCAGGAGCTGAATGTAGGGGGAGGTATTTACAGACAATTTCCAGTGAACAAAGTGACTGCGATGGAGCACTTACAAAAATGGCAACTCAACTACGGCACCTGTGTACGGGGCTACCTGGCAGGGTAGCGACCAGATACCTGGGTGGGCAAGGTAGGACGACAGGAAGTACGCATGTATATGCACACACGTGCTGGTGTGGGGGAGAGAAAGGGGAAGGAAGGTATATGGGGGGGTGTGGAGGGCAGCTGCCGAGCTGGTCCACTAGTGTGGTGGGGAAGGTGGTCGGTTGGGAGGTGTAGGGTTCGGGTCTGGTGCAGCGCAATATTTTTTTTGCCAACAGACAGCTTGTATTTTTTTTAAGTATTTCACCCTGCTGACATGCACCCCCTGGAGTTCAGCATCCTTACTAGGAGAGTGCAGATTAAAAAGCAACCCATAGTTCTTGAGTGTCCTCTTGCCATTCGCAGCAAGTGTGCATCGCTGAAATTCATTTTCGGCGATGTACACATACCCAAACAGTGATCGCTTTTCTGCTATCATTGTTATGACATAGAACCTTTACAGACACTAAGCAGGAAAGGGACCTTGAGGTTATCATGTTTGATGACCTCAAAGTGGCAGGGCAGTGTGTCAAAGCAGTGGGTAGGGACAGTGAGATTCTGGGATGCATAAGAAAAGGTATAAGAGGTATCTCCAGCAGGAGGAAGGTGGTGTTGCCACAGTATTGCTCACTGGTAATACATCACCAGGAATATTGTGTTCAGTTCTGAAGGCCACACCACAGAAAGGAAACAGCGTGGTGGCAGTCCAGACTAGCTAAACTAAAATGGTGCAGGGATTGCACCAAAAGCTCTACAAGGAGAGACTGATTGATCTGAACATGTTCACCTTAGAAGAGAGAAATGTGAGAGGTGACCTGCTAGTGATCTACAAGTACCTCACAGGGGTGAACAGGGTGAAGGAGGGGGTTCTTTTTCAAATCATAAAGAGCACTAGAACTGGAGGCATGCCGTGACACTAAAGAGGGGAGTTTAAGAGGGATGTGAAGAAGCACAACTTCACTGAATGAGTTGTAGATATCTGGAATGGACTGCCAGCAGAAGTGGTTGAGGCAAAAACAGTAGGTAGGTTCAAGCAGTCATAGTACAGACATGAGGGAATATTGGTAAATAGGCAGAGAGGCAGGAGGGTCACTACAGACCAGTTAGTGTCTGCAAAGACAGACTAGGCAGAGATCATCTGTGCAGACTGAGTGGGTTAAGTGCTCCCTTTCTGCCAAATTCTATGTATGTTGCACTGTATAGCTAGTTTATGAAGATAATGTTCAAACTTAAACAAGGTTAAGTTTTTTTTCTCTCTAGCACAGAACTGCTCAGTTTGTCCATAGCTTGTGGTACTTCTGACATAGTGGCAGGTGCAGATGGGTACATATGTGTGGTGTGTTCATTGTCCTTATCCACCATTTTTATCCCTGTCACCTCACTGCAGATCTGGGTATCATTGCCAGGACCCTCAGTAGGCAGAGGGCTGTCAATGTCCCTTTAATTGACAAAATATGTCATGGACATGTTTGGATGTAGCCTTGGGTAAGAGACAGGGAGTTCATCAATTTTGTCAGTATCAGTGGCTTTAATTTCAGGAGCACTTGTAGAAATGAACCACCCTTTGGTAGCTGTTCTGGATAGTTTCTAGTTTAATCAAGTTTCCACACATATTTAAGCATCTTTGTGGCATCCAACATGATGATCTTCTTCAAAGGTCATTTATTGAGTTTAATGATCATGAGTTTAGCGAGGGAGCCACTCGGGCCACTGTATCAAGAAGGGTGCCAATTTCAACCCGGGGCTCAGGGATAAAAGTGGAGCCCTGGTCTGCTGCTGGAATGATTTTTGCAACTGGAAGTGTGGGACTGATCAGTGGCCGCAGCCATGCCAGGAGTTTTCAGTGGCCATAGCCATGGGAGTTGCAGATCAGTGGCCATAGCCACAAGTAATTACAGATTGGCGGCCACAGCCACAGGTTTAGGGAGCTGTGGGTGGTGTCCTTGTGGGGAATTGAGTTCGTTGGCTGCAGCGGCAAGTGGAGAGAGAGGAGGCCACAACCAACAGTGGGCTAGCGAAGGAGCCAAATCAGGCCACTGTATCAAGAAGGGCCGTCAATTTCAAACTGGGGCTCAGGGATAACAGCGGAGCCCCAGTCTGCTGCTGGAGTGATTTGCTTCCCAACCCACCTGTCCCCACCACCTCCATTAATTAAATAGTTGTTTGGTAGATCCTACCAGTGGAAGCTACCACAAGCAGGAGAGGTGGAGGGAAGTTATGCTGAGGAGTGGGAGAAACCACAAGAAGGACTCACCTCAGGGAGCAAGACACAAGCCCAGAGAGCAGTCTAAAAGGTCTGAAGAATATGTCATTGTATAGAATGAACTGAACTATGTTTGAACTGTGTCAAGCCCGCAATTATCAAAATCAAGCTTGGGTTGAGCTGGGTAAAGTAATTGACTGCGACTGAAAAATACTATTGGGGAAATTCTTTCGGGGAAAGCCTGTCTGTAATTGTCTGTGCTGAACTGGGGTTGGACTGAGTAAAGCAGTGACAGAGTGCTGAACTGGGGAAAGCAGTGACAGAGTCGGAAACATTACTTTTTGGGGACTGCAGAATGCTATTGGGGAAATACTTTTGGGTTAAGCCTGTCTGTAATTGTCTGTGCCAAACTAGGGTTGGAACTGGGTAAAGCAGAGACAGGCTGAAAAAAATTACCTTTTAGGTAATTAGAAAAATACAATGGGGGAAATACTCTTGAGTAAATCCTGTCTGTAATTGTCTGTATTGAACTAAGGTTGAACTGGTTAAAGCAAAGACAAAGTCTGGAAAATTACTTGTTGTGGTAATCAGAAATGCTGAACTGAGCCCAGAAGAATAAGTTGTGGAATCTAAAATAATAATAATAAGTCGGGGAGTCTGGAAGGGGCTACACTGAGCCAGGTCTAGTCCATTCTGATTAACACAATTTATTCAAGGTTTTTTTTTATGAAACAGAATATTGCATGGACTGCATGGAACACAGGGAAGGACTAACATGGCTGAAGGAATATTGTAATATAAAATTATAAGTATATGTGTAGCAGGAGATAGCAGTTAAGTGGGGGTAAGGGAGAACTTCTCATAAGTACAGAAAGTCATATAAAGGTGCTAAGAGCCCACTGATAAAGTGGCAAACGGATATTAAGTTGGGCAAGTGTGCACTAGAGTATTACTATATAGCAACATAAAAGTGTGGACAAGGGCAACATCTCAAAAGGACTAGGTTTTTTCAAGTAAGAGAGGGGGCAGTCTTTCTTTAAAACAGCTAATAGCTGAAAGTAATTGGGAGAGGGGGCAGATTGCTCAAAGGGAATAAAGGCTTTCATAAGCAGGGTACAGGATATCCTTTCCTTTATGACTAAGAGTATCAATGGATGGACAGCATGGTTGGAGGGGTAGAGAGAAAGGAGTGCAGGCAGGTCAGGAGTATGGACCACTGGGTGCTAGGGCATGGGCAACTATGGAAGGATGGTAGGGTGCAACGGTCGTGGGACAGCCATGGTGTTGGGCATCACATGGAGACTGGGGGGTTGCATGGTGTGTAGACAGCTTATGCATCTAAGGGAGGAGGTGAGATGGTTGAGGTGGGCACTAGGCAATGTGAGGGTGAGGGGTATAGGAGAGGACTGGAGAAGACCTGAAGAGGGAGCTAGTTGGGTGAGGAGAGGAAGTTAGAACACAGGGGGGATTGCAGGAGGTGGGTAACAAGTGAAGTAACAGACTGGAGAGGAAGGAGAGGGGAATGGAGGAGGGTGAATGGAAGTGAGAACAAGGGGGGGTTGGGGAGGTTAGTAACAGGTGCAGCAACAGGTGGGAGAAGAAGGAGAGGGAAATGGAGAAGGGCAAATGGATGCACCAGATGGGAAAGAAGAGAAAGGGTAAACATAAGGAGGGATGCAAATGACTTGGGAGCAGGCAAAGTAGAAGACGTGACAGGTCAGGTGGACTGGCAGGTGGTAAAATCAAAAGAAGCAAAACGAGCACAGAAAGAAGATGGTGGGGGCACAGAAGACAGTAGGCTATAAGCCAAGGGCATAGAGCAAGAGAACAGGTTTGCACCTCTGGAAACACATGATGAGGATGAGGGAAAGGAGGGAAGGAGGCAGAAAGAAGGCCACAGGGGAAGAGGGTGAGGCAACAGCAAAGAATGTTCAGAAGGAAAGTGACTGAGGGATGCACCTTTGGGAGGGACCTGGGAGGGGGTCAACATAGAGAGGAGGGGGTGAAAGCACTCATAAGGAAGGCACCACCCACAGCAGAGACTGCAGTGAGTGCAGGAAGTGAACCAGACAGAGAAGAGGCAGTAAAAGTGCATAGGGTGGGGACAGTGTTCATGGAACAGGAGGAAGGGTTGGGATGGATTGGAGGAGACTCCAGTGGGGGGGAGAGGAGACTGTAGCACAGGGGGAGAGCAGAGCTCGGGGAGTGGAGATAGACAAGAGGGAAAAGGATAAGGGGGATGTCAACAGGATGCCAGGAACCAAGAAAAAGATAGAAAACCCAGAACACAAGCAGAAAGTAAAGAGGAGCAAAGTCTTACTCATTGGGAACTCAATAATAAAAGGAATCATATGGGAGAGCAAGGGGGACAGGAACAGTGCAGTTTAGGTCGAGTGCATGCTGGGTATGATGGCACTGGAGGTAAGACATAATGTACCATCATGGGGCAAAAGGGAAGATGGGAGGACTTACTTGGTGTTCCATCTGGGCACCAATGATCTGGAGGGGAATAGCATACAGGAGGTGCAGGTGAGGTTCATGGAGCTTGCTAGGTTTTTGTAGCACTCTGGGGTTCCTTTCTGTGTCTTTCTTGAAGGTGCTGCCTATGCCAAGAGCAAGTGCACAAAGGAAGCAGAAGATTGAAGAATTAAATCAATGGCTGGTGGGCTGGTGTAGGCAGATGGGGTTAGTGGGTGACTGGGGGCAATGTGGGAGGATGAGAGTCTATTTCCCCCGGATAGGCTGCATCTGAACAAGGAGGGAACAGAAGTACTGAAAAGAGGGTTAGGAGACTTGATGGAGAAAACATAATTTAAACTGAATTTGGGGGGGGGGTAAGAAAAAGGCTGCTCAAGAAGATAGGAGAGTTGGGGTGCTACCCGCCTCTTCCCCAGGATGGAGTCAGTAATCTGGACAAAAGCATGAACAAGGTAAGGTTAGAAGTAGGGCAAGGTACATGGTTGAATAGGTTATCAGCTAACGCAAGGAGTTCGGCTACCAAAATGGTGAACTTGGAGGCCATCATGGTGGATGAGAGGCTGGACATAGTAGTGATACGAGAGACCCAGTTGACAGAGCATCATGACTGGGAAGCCATTATCCAAGACTATAGACTGTTTAGGAGGGACAGGACAGGAAAGAAGGGAGGAGGGGTCGCTCTATAGATCAGGGATGACATTAGGGCAACAGAAGTGCAGGAGGAGGAGGAGGATAGGGAAACAGAGCTCCTATGGGTCACACTGGACAGAAGAACAGGAGAATCTTTAAGACTGGAGGTGGTGTATAGACCTCCTATGCATGGGGAGGATGGGGATATGAAATTGATACAGGCAGTTACAAGGATGGCTCTCAGGGGGGAGATTTTGCGGAGGGGGGACCTAAACCTCCCAGATGTGGACTGGAAGATCCCGACTGCAGCATCTGCTAGGAGCAGGGGGATCCTAGAGATGCTACAGGGTGTCTTCATACAACAGCTGGTTGGGGAACCCCCAAGGGGGAACAACCTGCTGGACATGATCCTTACTAATGGAGAGAGTGTGGATGAGGTGGTGGTGGGAGAGGGCCTAAGTACTAGTGATCACAAGACTGTAAGGTTCAGGGTAAGGTTGGGGAGGGAGTCAAATCAGACCAGCATGAGGGTTATGGACTTCAGAAGGACAGATGTCAGCAAAATGCAGAGGGTAGTTAGGGAAGAATTGGCAGGAATGGGGAGTATAGCAGATGTTTAGGAGTTATGGGAAGCTATCAAATGAGGGGGCTAAAGGCCATACAAATGTGTATAAAGAAGGTGAGGAAGAGCAAGAAAAAAGAGAAGATCTCTCTGGTTTACAAGGGAAGTAGCAGAAGTGATCAAGGAAAGAAAGAAGGCTTTCAGGAAATATAAGATGACATAAAGGGAGGAGGAGGACAGTGAGATTTACAGGGAGAAGAGGAGGAGGATAGCGAGGCAGAAGACTAGGAGGGCTAAAGCAAATACAGAGGAGAAAATAGCTAAGCAGGCCAAAAGGGGTGGCAAAACTTTTTTCAGATACATGGGGGAAAGAAGGAAGGCAAGGCAGGGGATAGTAAAGCTGAGAAGGAAGGAGGAATACAGCTGTAGGGGGACTTTGAGAAAGCAGACATGCTGAATAGCTATTTTTGTTCGGTCTTCATGGGGGGGCTGGGGACCCAAGCTGGAGGAAGGGGCAGGGAGGACAAAAGAGTTGATCCTAGACCGTTCAGCACAGAAAGGTCAAAGGAGGAATTAGGCAAGATAAAGGTAGACAAGGCAATAGGGCCGGATGGCTTGCATCCGAGGGTACTCGGGGAACTGAAGGAAGAGCTGTCTGCCCCACTGATAAGACTATTCAACTTGTCCCTGGATATGAGGTGAGTGTCAGCGGACTGGAAGAGGGCAGATGTGGTGCCACTGCACAAGGGGAGCAGCAAGGAGGTGGTGGAGAACTATCGCCTGGTCAGCCTCACATCGGTGATGGGGAAGGTGATGGAGGCACTAATAAAGGAGCAGGTGGTGAACTACCTGGTGGATAGCAGCCTGCAGGACGATAGCAAGCATTGCTTTACGAATGGGAAGTCATGCCAGATGAACCTAATTGAGTTCTTCAATTGGGTGACACAGGTGGTTGATCAGGGATGAGTGGTGGACGTAGCCTACCTGGACTTCAGTAAGGCCTCAACACCGTCCCTCATTGAAGGCTAGTAAATAAACTGGGAAGCTTAGGGGTGGGTAGGAAAATAACTAGGTGGGTGGAAAACTGGCTGGCGGGAAGAAATCAGAGAGTGCTGGTTAATGGGGTGCACTGCAGGGTAGGGAGGGTGATGAGTAGGTTGTCCCAGGGATCAGTGCTGGGACCTCTCCTTTTTAACATCTACATCAGCAACATATCTGAAGGACTGGGGGAAGGGTGTGCCTATTCACCAATTATATGTACATCATCATAGACTGATGATGTACATGTGATAGGCTTTTGAGCCAGTCCCTTAGTCCTTTAGCTTTCCTAGATACCTTCAGTTCAATGTGCCTCCGCAGCTGGTTTTGTGCCTGTGTAACATAGGTTGGACACCCCAGGGAGAGTGGAGACCATGAGACAGGACCTGAAGTTTCTAGAGGAGTGGTTGGAAACTTGGCAACTGAAATTCAATGCCAAGAAGTGTGCAGTGATGTACTTGGGGCACAAAAACCCATGAGCAGCATACACTCTTGGATGGGAGGAAATCAAAAAAATGGAGCAGGAGAGGGATCTAGGGATTATAATATCAAGCAACCTTAAGGGAGGTAACCAATGCAGCAGCAGGTCAGTGGGGAAGACAAATGGGATGTTAGCATACACTGGGAGGGGAATTAAAAGTAGAAGGAGGGAGATACTGATGCCTCTTTACAAAGCCTTGGTGAGGCCACAGCTGGAGTATGAGGTCCAGTTCTGGAGACCGCACCTGCACAGAGACATTGATGTGATAGAGAAGATTCAGAGAAGGGCAGCCAAAGTGGTGCATGGCTTGCAGGGGAAACCATATGTGTATGAGCAGAGGTGCAAGGAGTTGGATCTGCACATATTGGATACTAGAAAGGAGAGGGGGGACATGATAGAAACTTTTAAGTATGTGAAGGGGATCAATAATGTGAAGGAAGGGAGCTTACTCAAAAGAAGGGAGGAGGCTATAACTAGAGGGTATAGCCTAAGACTAGAGGGGAGAAGGTACAGGGGCAATGTGAGGGGGCGATTCTTCACAGAGAGGGTGGTATAAGCCCTGGAAGAGGCTGCCAGAGGAGGTGGTGGGGGCTGAAATGGTGGAGGGATTCAAGAGGGCATGGGACAGACATATGGGGTTGAGAAGTGAGGGGAAAGGGGTAAACAGTAGAGGTGGAGATGGGTAAGGGAAGGAGAAGGGGCAGACTCGATGGGCCATTGGTGTCCTTTTCTGCCGTCAAGATTCCATGATTCTATGATTCATTCATCAAGGCAGAGCAATATCTTTTAAGATATCTGGTGAGATATAGAAAAGGAGTTATGAGTGGATTTGCAGCTTAATTCTAGTTTACAAGTTGTAAAATACTGTATGCTACAAAATGTATTTTTGGAAAGCTCATACCTTTCCACAAAAATGCTGCTTGACTGTTTTTTAAGTTTTGTGTTTATCCACCTGCTCCTCCTGACCTTCCCCCTTCCACTGGCTACTCTACCCCCATCACCCGCCTCATGGGACTTACACCATACTTTTGTTGACTAACATAAGTGTATAGGTACCAAGGGCAGGGGTACAGACCCTGTGGGATCACTGTCCATACTGAATTTGTGCTCGGTCAAGGTGTTTTCCTCCCTATTTTTGTTTCCCCAGTCCCTGAGATCAGCAGTCATGTTCTGACCCGGAACTGTGATGTGAAGACATTGCATGCACTCAGTGTCTGGACCCGCCCCTCTGAGAGGTGGTCATTGCTGTGCTGCTTGTACTGTGTCAGGTGGTGGACAACCAGTGGCTCACACTGTCCCCCCATCCCAAAGGAAGAGAGCCATCAATGGATGCTCAATCTTCCTTCCCACAGAAGGCCTCTGAGTGGCTTAGAGCTGTTCCTGAATCTAGGTCACCAGTGTGGAATGGGATGCCTCACCTGGTAACACTTTAAGTGTTACAAACTGCACTGTAACTACTGTATACCTACACAGAAAGTGCAGCATAACATATGCAGTTTCATGTAACTACTATGTGGTTGTTATGTACTTTTCACATTTATGAAATGTGTAGTCACACAGTTTTCTTGAAGAAATAGTTACACGTGCAATTACTGTTGCCTTCCTTCTGGCCCTAAGCAATTCATTCTGATAATTGTAATGACACATGTAGTAGAAGTTTACTCACCTGGTAAAGGTGATTGTAGAAGTATTCTCTATGGCACTCCCACAGTCATGTGTTTACCAAGTTCACATCATAGACTGATGATGTACATGTGATGGGCTTTTGAGCCAGCCCCTTAGTTCTTTAACTTTCCTAGATACCTTCAGTTCAATGTGCCTGCACAGCTGGTTTTGTGCCTGTGTAACATAGATAATCTTTGGTTGTTCACCTGAGGCTGTATCCGTGGGATATACCACTCTGTAGGGGTACGAAGGCCAGGAACCCTAGGGCAGTGTTCCACCCCTTGATATACTGCCAGAGTGAGTCCCTTGGCTTAATGTAACTTAGGAAGAAGCCCACAGGAGAGACAGAGACGTGCCACTGGAGGAGTAGGGGTGAATGGAGAGGCAAGGAAAAAATGCTTTTCTGTGGAGTGAGGAGAGCAGCCCTTAAATAGGCCAAAGGGGGTGCGGCCAGTTGCACCGACCCCTTGAACTACAGGCTGTAGCTATCTAATTCAATGTGCCTGTGCAGCTGGTTTCGTGATTGTGTAAGGTAGATAATCCTTGGCTGTTCGCCTCTCTATCCATGGGAAATACCACCCTATAGGGGTACGAAGGCAATGAACACTAGGGGAGGATTTCACCCCTTGTGGTGCCACAGGAGTGATTCCCTTGGCTAAAGGTATCTTAGGAAGAAGCCCCAAAAGAGTGTCAAGCAAAGCATTCAAGGTAGTGAACACTTATCGGGGTCGAGGACCTGTACGTAGGTCAGTTGGTAGTATGGGTTTGGTTAGTAGCATGGGTGAGTTGGCAGTATGTTGAGTAGAGTAGGCAGGAAACAACAGGTGAATAGTGACTCACTCAGAGGTCTGACTGTATGGCACGGAGGCCTGACTTCCTAAGGAGAGAGAGAACAGCAAAAGGGAGAGACAGGATACTTACAGAATGGCCACCTGCTCCATTCAACAGCAGAAACCTACTTAAGTAACCTAGGGATTATTGCCTAAAGCTAACTAAATATTATGATCTGTGGCATGGAGGAAAGACAAAAAACCCTTTGAGGAGGAAATCTCTGGGGATCCAAGGCCTAGGTCGCCTTCCCTCCAGGCTTGGGATGTTTTTGATTAGTGATGGCTCTGCTGCTGTAATTTGAAATCTCAATTAAAGGGGGTGGAAAATATTCAAATTTGGAGGAAAGCTCTCCTCTATCTCTCTAACAGGAATGCCATGAAGGGTTGCAAGGCTAACTCTGCAACACTGCTCCTCCAAGATGGGAGGAGGAGGAGGAGAGTGTTGACTGCTGAGGCACTTTGCTGGCCTACCGATCTAAAAACAAACCAGGTGAACCAGAGACAGTCATAGAGAGAATACCTTTGAAGGGTGTCTCTGAACCCTCTCGGGCAGCTAAAGGGGCCATTCATGAGAGCCCCACCCCTTTGCTGCTGAAGTCTTCATGCTACATTGAGAGATGCCATCGGTACGGTTGATGACTGAAGGTGCACCCAGAGTGAGGACATTCCCAGCTATAAGTCAGGTGAGAAGGACCTCATTCCAAGCTTCACATGCTCAAGATGCAGACTCTGGGGTGCAGAACGAGACTGTTGGCTGCAGAGCGAGCTCTGCACCATGGTAACTAATGGTCAAGGTTGGCATGCCTCTGCAGAGTGCTTAAAGGAGTGCTGAGCATTGTAGACCCTCACACAGATTAGACATGTTTTACAGCAAGCATATAGCAGAAAACTTCCATGTAAGCAATGACTGGACCTGCACATATGTCTGTGAGCCATAGTAAGCAATGCACGTAGGTCAGAGAGGAAGCAATTCACATAACTTGCAGGGAGGCAAGCCAACCAGTCCCATTAAGGAAGCCAAATAAATGTGACATAAATACTCAGAGGATTTTTGCAGCAGAGTTAGGATTTGAACATGAGGAATTTGGACCATATGGGGCCACAACTTCACCACAGTCCCTCCCATAGGGAAAAACAAGGAAGCAACACTACAGCTCCATGATCCACATGCAAATTTTAAAACTAGTTTACAGTGACAGCTGTAGCTGTGCTGACCTCCAGAGTATAATGAAGCAGTATATAAAAGTAATGAGCAGCATCCAGCAGCAAATAGTTATAGCTTCTAGGAGCAGCCAAGCTAAACAAACAGTAAAATTGCAGGGAGAGGCAATGTACTGAAACAATAGCAAGGATTACTTGGTGCAATTGCATGAAAGCAGGTTTGAATGCCATGGGCTAGCTTTGTAGTGTGAGCCTGCACAGGTGCAAACAACTAAGGTGAATAAGCACTGATGCAGCAAGCAGGGAAGCAGGAACTGAGCTAACACATACAGACAATAATTCCAGTTGCACTGAAGGTTTGCTGAAAGCTAGTGAGCAAATGTTAGCCAAATAGAGCCAGTACAGGATTAGCAAGATACAAACAAGTGAACAGGAAGCTAGAAAACCTGAAAGCCCCCAAAATGGAAAATGCAAACAAAACTCAAACACAGGAAAACAGGAACATGCAACACAAAGAAATACGCAGCCAGAGGCAAGCAATACTAACCAAAAAGCAGGAGAACACAAAACAAAAGTTCAGCAGAAACTGAGCAGCCCACACTACACAGCAATGGGGGGCAAGACTCCAGCAGGCTCCAGGGGAAAAGACAGACCGACAGAGCCTCCTGCTGCAAGGAGGGCAGCCCTTAAATAGACCAAAGCGGTGTGGCCAGTTGCATCGTCCCATTGAAATACAGGCTGTAGCCTTCCAATTCAGTGTCTTCCATAGCTGTAAATAAACTGTGTTATTAGCAAGCCAACTTATTAGTGATCTTCCTGTCCCCTTTACTCAGTCTTAGTGCATGATTATGAAAGATCAGGCCTGGATATGTGTCTGTCTGTTACTCTGATGATTCCCTGAATATACATTCTAAGTAACGTTCTTAGAGAATGTGAACACCTGCTTACTCTGGTTTAAATCCTTTTTCCTTGGCTTTGCCAGCTCCTCCGTCAGCCCCTTCCTCTATCCTCTCTCCTTTCCTCCCTCCCTCCCTCCTTCCTTCCTTCCCGGCTATCTTGACTCCTCTCCTGTCAACCAAGCCATTCTGCCTCTCTTGCTCACCTTCTCCCCAGCACTTAGCTTTGCATTGATTATTGGTGCAACTCAAATGCATATCAAACCTTCTGTAACACGATGTTGATTACTCAAGAAGTATACTCTCAATTAGTATATGCACTTATGTATGTAATTTGTTTTGTATTTGTAACTGGCTTGCTCTGTTTCAGACTTGTAATTGTATATGGCTTGTATTGTATGTGGCTTATTATTGCACTCTTCATCTTCCTCCTCCCCTAGGTCGCATCAGGAGATGAGCAACTTGTTGTTCAGTGTGCCTTCCTGGCGAAACATTTCAATAGATAAATAATGTCAGTATTTTGCACGATTTATCAGCATGCTGTATACTGTACTTGTTCATATTGGTGCCACAATATTTCAGTCTCCTGTAGGGTGGGATTTGAAATGCCACAGAGAATGCTTCCACAGTCACCTTTACCATGTGAGTAAACTTCCATTGTGGATCATACTCTCTAAGGCACTCCCACAGCTGTTACTTTGTAGGTGTTCACAAGCAGTGCCCTCACGCTTTTACTGGGAGAGATAAAAATATCTGGGCTGGTTTTATGGTAGTAGTAATAGCAAGTGCTTAATAATTTAAGATAAGGGCAGAACTGTGGCTGTCTTATGAATCAATCAGTAATTATAATAATATGCAATTTCAGTTTAATTTCCTTGGTAAAAATGCACTGCCATCTATTGCAGTCCCACAGCCATAGTCTGTCAGTGTTTTTTCATGTTTTGTTTGGTGCAAATTAGTAGGTGAATGATTTAATTATTCGAGTGCATTTCTATGTTTATTTAGCACTGTTTTGTATGCATAAAAGTTTGTACTGTGGGGGGGAGGGGGGTTCTTTAGCTTGACAAAGCACCCAGGAAGTGGGTACGAAACATTGCTTTGTGGATTACCTCCTTGGGCTACAACAGGATTGCTGGATTGCCATTTGAGATGTTTGTTGAATAAATGTCACTTCATAGATACATAGTTACTGTCAGCAGATAAGGGCCACCAGGCCCACCCAGTCTGCCAGTTTATGCTACCTGACAAATGTGGACATTGGCTTTAGCTTTTTCTTCCTATCTCTAATATTCCTTTATTCCTATCCCATGCATCTTTGAAGCCTGTCACTGTATGCATGGCCACCACTTCCTGGTGCAGGTGATTTTATGCATCCACCACCTTCTCTGTAAAAAAGAACTTCCTGACATTTCCCCTTATACGGCCACCCATCAGTCTCTTGTCATGACCTCTTGTTCTGGCACTACTTTTAAACTGGAATACGTTGTCCCCTTTCACCTTGTTGATGCCCTTGAGGTGTTTGAATGTTTCTACCATGTCACCTGTCTTCCTCCTTTGCTCCTGTGTGTGCAAATTGAGGTCTCTGACTCTTTTCTCACAAGGCTTCTGATGTAGACCCTTCACAATTTTGGTTGCCCTCCTCTGCACCATCTCTATTTTGCCAATGTCCTTACAAAGGTGTGTTCTCCAGATCTGGGCATAGTACTCAAGGTGAGGCCTCACCAGGGTCTTGTACAGTGGAACTATTACCTTCCGCCTTCGGTTTGTGATTCCCCTTCCAGTACACCCCCAACATTCCAGTGGCCTTCCCCACCACCTTGGCCATCTGCCTTGCTGCCTTCAGGTCATCTGTGATTATGACCCCCATGTCCCTGTCCTCCTTAGTAACTGCCATCTGCTCCCCCCCAACCTGTAGCTTGCTCCAGAGTTCCCACTCCCCATGTGCATGATTTTGTACTTCTTTGTGTTAAACCATAGTTGCCACGCCTCTGACCATCTCTCCAACCATTCCAGGTCCTTTCTCATCATTTCCACCCCCTCCAGGGTATCCACCCTGTTGCAGATCTTGATGTCATCTGCAAACAGGCAAACCTGTCCCTCTAGCCCATCTGCAATGTCACTTATGAAGACATTGAAGAGGACCGGCCCCAGAACTAACCCTTGAGGTATCCAACTGGCTACCTCTCTTTCCTCTGATTGGGTTCTGTTTACCATGACCCTCTGTTTTCTGTCCCTTAACCAGTTTCCAGTCAAGTTTACAACCTTGTGCCCCATCCCCAAGTTACCTAGCTTGTTGACCAGTCTCTTATGTGGGACAGTATCAAAGGCTTTGCTGAAATCTAGGTAGGCAATATCTACCACCCCCCCGGACTACCCTCTTTGTCACTCCAGTCAAAGAAATCTGTTACATTAGTTTAATGGGACTGTCCTGTGGTGAACCCATGTTGCCTGGGATCCAACATCCCCGTGGCTTCTAGGTGCTTCGCTATTCTTTCCTTGAGGAGTATCTCCATTATCTTTCCGACTACAGAGGTTAGACGAGCTGGCAACTTCTTTACTACCCCTGCTGTGAAGAAGGACAACATTTGCCCTTCTCTAGTCCTCTGGGACCACTCCAGTGTCTAGGGACTGAATGAACAGGGCTGCCAGAGGGGCTTCCAGGTCAATTCTCAGTTCCCTTAGGACCCTGAGATGTATGCCACTGGACTCATGGCTTTGTCCACCATCAGCTTTGCAAGCTCTTCTAGGATGCTTTCCACTGTGAACGGAGTGATGTTTACCTCCTTATCCTTTGTTCCTTTAAAGTCTAGCTGTGGGCCCTGCTCATGCCCTTCCACAGTGCAGACTGAACAGAAATATTCATTCAGGATCGTTTCTTTCTCCCCGTCTCCCTCCACTAGCTCCCCCTTGGCTCCTCAGTGCTTAGCTATTCCCCCCTTTGCTTTCCTTCTCTTGCTAATGTACCTGAAGACTGTCTTGTCTCCTTTTTTAACCAATTAAGCTATTCTTTTCTCTGTTTGTGCTTTAATGCTTCTCGCTTTTTCTGCCTCTCTCAGACACTTGTGGTACATTTCCTTGTCCTCATCTCTTTGTGTCTCCTTTTACTTCCTGAAGGCTAGCTTCTTGGCCCTTATCTTTTCAGCCACCCCCCTTGAGAACCAAAGCAGTTTTCTTCTCCTTTTACCCGTGTCTATCTACCTAACATAATGTTTTGTGGTCTCTGCTATGGCCTCCTTAATGTGTGCCCATTTCTCCTCAACATTCCCCCATCCCCCTTTTTTCCCAGGGTTTCCTTAAGTTGAAGTCCCATCCTGGTAAAGTCCACCCTTATGAAGTCTAAGACTCTTGCTTTCATAAGGGTTGACTGAATCCCTGTGCTCACCTTGACCCACACATATGGTGGTCGCTGGACCCTAGCTGGCCTTCCACCTAGAGCCCTGTTATCCTGACCCCATTGGTCACTGCCAGATCCAGGACTGACCTGTCTCTGGTAGGTTCCTACATCAGTTGCCTAAGGCCAGCCCCTCAAGGGAGTCAATGAAGTCCTGTACCCTGACCGAGGCCCCTGCTGGGATGGGTCAGTCTATTTCCAGCAATGCCTCTCCCTTTTCTGCCATGTCATGCATGTTTTCCAGCTGCAGTTTGTCAATTTCTTCTGCCTGAGCTGGGGTCTGTAAATGACTCCTGTGCAAATGGCTGTTCCATTGCCTGGCTGAAGGGTGACCCAAACTTCCTCCATTTGCTCATGCCTGTTTGAATTTCAGTTGCCTTGATGCTTTCTTTGATGTAGAGGGGAACTCATCCCCCTTTTTACCTTCCCTGTCTTTTCTGAACAGGGCATAACCCGGTGCACTTATGTTCCAGCTGTGGTTCTTGGTGTACCATGTTTCGGTTATGGCCACTGTGTCCAGATCAGCCTCTTTCATTACAGCCATCAGGTCTGGGACCTTGTTCCCCAGACTAGGGACATTCATGTGCATGACTTTCCGTGGAAAGTGGCATCCTTTCATCCCCTCCTTGTGTTTTCCACTTGTATCATCCTACTATTCCTGGCATATTCTATGTGGTGCTTCCCTTTTACTACCTTTCTGGTTACTTGTTGTTTAGGTCTTTTGTTAATGATGATATCATCTGGCCCTGAGCGCAGCCTTTTCTGCCCTGTGGTACTGGTGTATCTGCCCCTGGCATAACATCCTGGTCCTGCTTGACACGTGCCCTAACCTGTGGGGGAGGGCTGTCTGAATCACCCCGCTCCTGAGAGCTCCCCCAGTGGCTAGTTAGGACAGACATTCCCTCCCCGGAAGGATGCAGACCCATCTTTCTTGTACTGGCATGCATCATCCCAAGTTGTACCCTAGTCCCCAATGTAGCCAAAGCTGTTTTTCCTACACCAGTCCTTCAACCACTTGTTAACATTTCTGATGCGTTGGTTTCTCTCCCTCCTCTTTCCCCAGACTGGTAGCACCTCTGAGAATGTAACAGAGTTAGCTACCTCCCCCAGATGCCTACCCAAATCCCTAAAATCTTCCTGAACCTTCTCAAAGCTAGCCTTGTCTTTGACTAGGATGTTTGTCCGCAGATGGACAATGACGTCCAGCCCCCTCCTCCCCAACTACAGCCTTAGCGATCCTGTGGATCTGGTCCCCCTCCCTCAGAGCTGTGCCTCCTGGGAGACACTTTTCCTCCCTCTCCATTTTGCTGTCTTTTCCCAGCTTCATACACCAAACTATTGAGTCCCCCACCAGAAGAAGCTTCCTCCTCCCTGGGTTTCTCTGGTCCAGTCCCCTGAGCCCCCCTCCTGGTGGGCCTGCTCATTCTCCCTGATCTCAACCTTGGGTTCCCTTTCAGGGCTCTCCCTCTCCTTGAGAACATCATTTTTTTCCCTTAGTTGGACCAGACAGGGGATGTACTTGAGCTTCACCTTCCACAACCTCCCTGAGCCCACCGTAGTCCATCCAGATCTCTGTCTTGGCAACCTCCATGGCAGTGGCTGTTTGTATGGTGGTCCCTGGGTGGGGGAAAAGATTTCCAGTACTTCTTCCAGCTGTGCACAGAGCCTGACCACCTCCTTCCTCATCCCAGAATGGTGCCTACAAATGGAGCAGCACTGCAGTTCCAAGAATGTTCTTCTTAATACCGCTGCTCCACACCCAGCAGGGGAAGAAAACAACTCCTGGTGGGGGACTCCATTGTTAGGAAGGTAGAACTGGGCAAGGAAGGGGAGAGGGAGGTAAGGTGCCTGCCTGGCACCATGGCTTGGAGGGACAGGGAGTGAATCCTCTGGATTGCCGGAGCAGCTGCACAGGGGAGGGAGATGGATGTCATTGTCCACTTAGGGACAAATGACCTGGCTAAGAAAGGGATTAGAGAAGTGCAGGAAGAGTTTGTGGAATTGGGGAAGGGCCTTAGTCAAGTAGCACACACGGTAACCTTCTCGGAGGTGCTACCCATCTATGGCATAGGAGAGGCTAGGGTGTTCCGTACCATGGGATTCAATCAGTGGTTGAAAAACTGGTGTGGAGCTCAGGGATTTGGCTTCATTGGGGACTGGGGGTCCACCTGGAGTGATGCAAGCCTATACTGGCATGATAGGCTGCATCTGTCCGGGAGGGTAACCAGGATCCTAGGTGATAGGTTTAAATGCTTCATTGGCAAGCTTTTAAACTAGCCAAGGGGGGAGGCACTGGAAAGGAGCAGGAAAATCCTAGCCCCCAAACAATCACGGTAGTAAGTGTGGCAAACACCAACATGGAGGTGTCGATAGGGAGAAGGGCAGGGGTAAATGGAGAAAGTGACAAAGGCAAGAAGGACAGGGATGGGGAAAAAGGGTAAGGCCATCAGGAAATGGAGGTAATGAGTACCAATGCCGGAGTCTGAGCAACAAGCTCCCTGATCTGGTGGCCTTAATGGAAGAGGGATGCCTGGATATTGTAGCAGTCACAGAAACACGGTACACAGAGAACCATGACTGGGATGTTAACATACCAGGGTACATAACCTACAGGAGAGACAGGGGGGAAGAGGGGAGGAGTAGCTCTCATGTAAAGGAAGGGATAAAAGCAACTGAACAAAAGAGTAAACAGGGAGAGAGGAGGTACTGTGGGTCACCTTGGAGACTGGAAAGGGCACCACAATCCGCACAGGGGTTGTGTACAGACCCCCATGTCAGGGGGAAGGAATGGACAAGGATATGATGGAAGGCATTCTTAGAATGGCAGAGAAAGGGGAGATACTGTTGATGGGAGACCTGAATATGCCAGATGTTAACTGGAGCACATTTGCTGCAGCCACATCCAAGAGCAGGGCCATTCTTGATGCCCTACAGGTGGCAGGCATTAGACAGCTAGTTTCGGAACCCACTCATTAGGGAGCAATCTTAGACCTCATACTCTCAAACGGGGGCAGTGAGAGAATCTCAGATCTAGAAGTAGGTGCCATCTGGGACAAGTGACCATCAAACAGTGTGGTTCACGTTAAACTCAGCTACAGAGTCAAGCCATACAAAAGTGAGGGTACTGGATTTTAGGAGGGCTGACTTTGGCAAGATAGGAGAGTGCCTCAGAAAAGCACTAGCAAACAGGCTAGAAGGAGGTGTGGAGCAACAATGGGGAATTATCAAAACTGTCATCACAGAGGTAACAAGCCTTTGTGTGAAGCAAATAAACAAATCAAAACAAAAGAAAAAGCCACTATGGTTCTCAAGAGAGGTGGCTGTGAAAGTCGTGAAGAAAAAGATAGCATTCCAGAAGTATAAGGAAACACAGAAGGAGCAGGACAGAGAGCTGTACCAGTTAAGGCAGAAAGAAGCAGGGAGGGAAGTCAGAATAGCAAAGGCCCAAACTGAGGAAAAGATAGCCAACCAGTTAAGAAGGGGGTAAAACCTTTCTAGGTACATCAGAGAGTGTAGAAAGACAAAGGGAGGGATAGTGAGGCTGAATAGAATGAACGGTGGTGGGCAGAGGGGGACAGTGAAAAAGCAGGAATACTGAATGAATATTTCTGCTCAGTATTCACAAAAGAGGAGGGGGAAGTGCCTAATCCAATTAACAGAAGCACTCTTGATAGGGGGTCGATCCCAGTCCTTTCACAGAAGAAAGTGTTCTGCAAGAACTCCTAAAACTAAAGGTGGACAAAGCAATGGGTCCTGATGGAATTCACCCCAGAATTCTAAAAGAATTAAGGAAGAAACTAGTGGAACCACTGGCTACTCTTTTTAATAAATCATGGGAGGATGATGTGGTACCTGAGGACTGGAGGAAGGCGGATGTGATTCCCCTTCACAAAAGTGGGACCAAGACAGAGGCAGGAAACTACAGACCTGTCAGTCTGACCTCTGTGGTAGGAAAAGTGATGGAGTCACTTGAAGGAAAGAATAGTTGAGTACCTAGAGGTCAGTGGAGCACAGGATCCAAGGCAGCATGGGTTCACAGCGGAAGGTCATGTCAGACGAATCTAATAGATTTCTTTGACTGGGTGACCAAAGTAGTAGACCAGGGAAGGGCTGTGGACATGGCCTACCTAGACTTTAGCAAGGCATTTGACACAGTCCCACACAAAAGATTATTAGTCAAATTAACCAGCCTGGGAGTGGGTCCCAGGGTGGTAGCCTGGGTAAAACATTGGCTGGACAACAGGACACAGAAGGTAATTGTAAATGGAGTCCACTCTGAAGAAAGGGCAGTTACTAGTGGGGTACCACAGGGTTCAGTATTGGGTCCAGTCCTTTTTAATGTCTTCATCAGTGGCATTGCAGAGGGACTGGAAGGAAAAGTATGCCTTTTTGCAGATGACACAAAGATCTGCAACAGGGTTGATACACAAGAAGGTGTGAAAAGGATGAAAAGGGACTTGGCAAGGTTGGAGGAATGGTCAGATGTATGGCAGCTAGGATTCAATGCAAAAAAGTGCAAAATAATGCACCTGGGAAACAAGAACCCAGGGGAAGAATACAATGGGTGGGGAGGTAGTAACAACAACAAAACAGGAAAGGGACCTGGGGGAATCATATCAGATGACCTTAAGGTTAGCAAGCAATGTGAGAAGGCAGGGAGGCTGGGGTATACTGGGATGTATAGGAGAGGCATCAGCAGCAGAAAACAGGAAGTTGTTATCCTCTGTACAGACAGTTGGTGAGACCCCATCTGGAATACTGTGTCCAGTTCTGGAGACCCCATCTTTGCAAGGACATAGACAGGATAGAAGCAGTCCAGAGGAGGGCAACTAAAATGGTGCAGGGTCTGCAAGAGAAGCCGTATGAGGAGAGACTAAAGGAGCTTAATATGTATACCCTTGAGGAAAGAAGGGAGAGGGGAATGATAGAAACTTTCAAGTACCTCAAGGGAATCAACAAAGTCCAAGAGGGTAGCATCTTTCAGAAAAAGAGACTTGCAAGAACAAGGGGACACAATTTAAAGATAGAAGGAGGGCGGTTCAGGGGCAATGTGAGGAAGTATTATTTCACAGAGAGGGTAGTGGATGCATGGAACAGCCTTCCTGAGGAAGTTGTGGGGTCAAAAACTGTGGGAGAATTCAAGAATGCATGGGACAGACATAAGGCAATTCTTGTGGGGGGCAGGAAGATATAGGCTGTTGGTTAACTAGGATCTGCGACCTATCCTGTAGGTAGGGAAATGGGCAGACTAGATGGGTCTAGTGGTCATTATCTGCCGTCAAAGTCTATGTTTCTATGTTTCTACTGCCCTGCACCACTCCTTGTGCCATCCTACATACTCCTGATGTATGCTCTTCTACCTCTCTACTTATTTTGTGTGTGTGTTTTTTGTGTTTATTTGTTTATGCATCCTATGTGGGAAGCATGACCCACCTACCTCTAGTGCTGACACCTATAGAGGAAGGGCTAACCTAGGGTGGGTGGGTTGTGGGGTGGGTGGAACTAATGCAGCTGTCTAGTCAGAATGAATCAGCCCCTCTGGCCTCCAATTCTGCTGCACTGGCCCAGACTCTTGGGCCAAAAAATTCAGCCAAATGAAGCAAGCTTAACAAACACAAAAAATTTTAATTCATGCATCTGTAACCTAATGCCTGAAGACTGTGATCCAGTTTCATAAATTAATTTGTGTGCGCAGAGTGCTGCATGCACTGTACATACATGCACTGATGGGATAGCATTGGAGACAAAGACAGAGGACTACTATGAAGATGCCTGGCCAGGATCCAATATGGCTTGTGCATGTGGGGACACCATTGCCACTATGTTGAACTTGTGAAATGTGTTGTGAGGTTGGTGGGAGACATAATCTCAGTGTTTTGTGAGTTGCTGGAGATTTATTTATTTTATTTATTTGTGAAATCAGTTTACAACCTTTGAGCCAGAGGCTCGTTTCCAAAGGTACCTCGTCACATTAAAGACATACATAGAGTTTTAGGCTACATAGCATAGGTTTGCAAAACAATAGGCGTTCAACAGAGGCGCAACGTCACACTGAGGTCAGACAAAATACATTTAGGTTACAGGGTACATGTAATTGAGAACAGGTGTTACACAAGTTGGTATCAAACATTGAGCAATCTAATAGGTATACAATGAAACAGCAGGCACTGGCCAGGCTAGACATAGGTACGGTGTACCGGAAAGCGGTGATGGGGATGGCTAGGTGGAGAGCCGCCCGGTGGGTGTTGTCATGAGAAGTCGAGGTGGATGCTACTTTCAGAGACAGGAGCAGCTACGAGTGTTGAAGAGTTGGTTTAGAAGGGTGCTTTTGAACTTGGAGATGGTGGTGGCATTGGTGATGGGGGCAGGGAGAGAGTTAAACCAGGATGGGGCTCTGTAACAGAAGGACCTCTGGCCATGGCTGGTTCTTGATCTGGGGATCATTAGAGTGGTCTTGTTGGATGACCGTGTTGCAATAGTGGGTGGGATCTGGTGGATGGATGCCGTTACCCCAGGGGGGGAGAGCCTGAGTAGGGTTTTTTTTGTGAGGAGGCAGGTTTGATATCGGAGCCGTTCATCCAGGGTAAGGAGTTTAGCCTCGTCATACAGCTGACAGGTGTGTGTTAGCCTGGGGGCACCAGTAATCAATCTGCAGGCTTTATTCAGGGTTACGTGAATTTTTTTGAGTGCAGTTGTGTCGGCAGCACCATAGACTGGTAGGCCATAGTCTACAAGTGACAAAACAGAGAATGTAACAGCGAGCCGGAGCGCATTTGGGGGAAGGCAGGTTCTATGGCGGAAGAGGATGCTAAGCCGTGTGTTAGTGGCTGATGTTAGGGCATCAATGTGGTTGTGAAATGTGAGAACTGAGTCTAAGGTAACCCCAAGGTATTTGTAGGAGCAGACTTGTTCCAGTGGCTGTTTGGTACTAGGAAGGATATAGAGTGGGTGGTTGCTAGCTTTGTTTTGGGGGTGGGAAAAGAGCATAGCTTTGTTTTTTTAAGATTGATGACAAGTCTGCGCTCCTTAAACCAAGCTTCGGCATTATTGAAAGACTGCTGTAGGGTGTCCTGAAGGGAGACGGGATTGCGGTGGGTGGCAAAAAGGACAGCGTCATCTGCATACAGGAGAATTTTGCCAGGGCATGCACTGGGCAGGGTGTTCAGATAGAGTGAGAAGAGAAGGGGGCCCAGGATGGAGCCTTGGGAGACCCCAGAGTGAATGGGATATGTATCAGAGAGTATCCCATTGATTTTAACACACTGTGATCGAGCAGCTAGATAGCTTGTGCACCATGCTAGGGGGCCAGCCGAGAGACCAGTGTGGCAGACAGCATTCAGCAGAAGAGGATGGGGGATGGTGTTGAAAGTCTTTGAGAGGTCGATGAACACTGCACCAGCTAGGGAGTTGGTATCCAAGGAAGAGTGTAGGAAGTTGGAGAAGTCAATTAGGGCAGTGCTGGTACTGTGACCAGCACGGAAGCTATGTTGCTCTGGGCATAAGATGTTATGCTTAGCCAGATAATCAATGATTTGAGTGGCCACCACTTTCTCCAGGGCTTTGGTGGGGGGGATGGAGATTGGCCGGTAGTTGTTGGCCGACGACCTGTCACCCCTTTATGAATTGGTGTGATTATGGCTGTTTTCCAAGCCGTGGGAAATTGTCCCAGGCAGAGCGATCGGTTAATTAGGCTGGTGAGTGGGGCAAGGACTTCATCTAGCACCAGCCTGAGGATACTGGGGTCCAGTGAGTCACTGCTGGGACTGTTGCTATTCAAAGCTTTGATTAGGATGGGTCTGGCTTCCCGGGTGGAAATCTTGTGCAGATGGAAGCTGGGGTACTGGAGGACAGGGGGAGGTTGGTTGGGGGGAGGGTCAAAGAAATTACTAGGGAGTACTGAGCTAAGGTCAGTGAAAGCGGTGTTGAGCCAGTTAGCTATGGTGGCAGGCTCGGTGGTGGTAGTGCCATTGCTAGTGAGCTGGGATGGGGCAGGGGAGTGATATTTTCCTTTTAGTTGTTTAATATTATCCCAGAAAGTCCGGGCCAGGCCCCAGGAGGAGGTAAGGGTGGCCTGGTAATGGTCAGCCTTGGCTTTCCGGATGGCCCAAGAGCACTTATTCCGAGCTGCATTGTAAGCCTGCCTATCAGACAGCTGACCCGTTTCAGTGGCAAGGTGCCAGAGGTTATCCCGATTTCTTAGTAATTGTAGAAGGGCAGGGCTAACCCAGGGTGCATTCTGCTTTTTGGACCAGATTTTGGTGAAGGGTGCAAAGAGATCACAGGCCATGCTGAAGGTGTGTGTGAAGAAGGCGAGGGCAGTGTCAATGTCGGTTGCATGATGAATGGGGGACCAGTATATCTGGGTGAGGAATAGTTTACGTTTTTGCAGCCCACCAGGGCGGAGGCGCCTGCGGAGGGTGGTCTGGGTTTTGGGTTTGGGATTGGGGACTGCCCAATGAAATAGAATAGGGGGGTGGTCACTTAGGGAGTCTGGTAGGACCTGAATGTTTAGGATTTTTTGGGGTCGGTTTGTTATAATCACATCCAGAAGGGTGCTGGTACCTCTCTTAGGGTTTATTCTCATGGGCTGGGTGACGAGTTGCGTCAGGTCTTGGGCGGCAAATGAGTCTCTGATCGCAGAAGAGGCGGTGCTGAGCCAATTTACGTTAAGGTCCCCAACTAGGATTTGTTCCGCCTTATGGTGGAGGGAGGCCAGATAGTCAGTTAAAGATACCAGGGCCGGGTGCTGGTTCTTTGGGGAACGAGGCGTGGTGAGATAGAGAGGGGCTCCTAGAGGGGTCTGGGGTGAGTTTGAGGGTAAGAGCCTGGGCCCCATTTACAAGGGCAGGGGTGGGGAGTGCGGTCCAAGTATTGTGTCCCTGGTGTAGAATGCACAGCCTCCCTCGTTTGCTCTACCTCGGTCCTCCCGCATAAGGCATAGCCTGGAGGGAGACAAATGAGTCAGGGGTGGATTTGGACAGCCAGGTTTCAACCAGGGCTATGATGTCTGGTTGATGAGCCATGGCCCAGCACTGTAAGGCGCCAAATTTTTCAGCAGGATGCATATGTTCATGGAGGCTATTTGGAGACCAGTGGCCGAGGTGGGTGGAGGGGGGTCCTGGGTTGGGATGTATGTTCCCTGTCAGAGTAGAAGGAGGAGAACCGCTCTGGTCAGAGGGTGGCAGATGGAGAGTTTACGCCGGGAGCGATAGGATGAGAAAGGGGTTTTGTAGCACAGGGGTGGGTAGGGCGCACAGGCAGAGAAGGCTTGTATGATCAGATGCCCAAGGGAGCCCGGGTGGGGAGGAAAGGTAATGTCTGGGTGGGGGGTGAGGTGGAGAGGAGCATATGGGGTGTGTGGAGGAGGAGGGAGGGGGAGGAGCAGTGGTATAGGAGGAGGGGAGGACAGGAGGGTAGGTAGAAACACTGGAGTAGTGAGGCCGAGGGTTAACAGGGACAGTAGGGTTGGTGGAAGGCAAAAGGAGGAGGAGGAGGAGGAGAAGAGAGAGGCAGGTGGGCAGGAGGTGCACATGCATAGTTGGTAAGGGTGGGAGAGCTGAAGTGAAGAAAGAACGAGGGAACTAGGATGATAGAGGGGGAGATAGTAATGAAAGGTCACCGCTAAGTGTAGTTGCTGCTTTGGTACAGTGGCAGAGCACTAGGTTCAAGTCTTGCCCAGGGTTGCAGGAAGGACCCCAGACAGTGGCTATAGCAGCAGGGAGCTGGGCTCAAGATCTGCAGAAACAACCAGATAACAATTTAGCAGTGTCTGAGGGTTAGAGTGTTTTTTAGAGTTTGAAATCCTTCAGAAAGAATAGACGGGTGTGCTAGCTGAGTGGTGGAACTGCTGACTTAAACAGTGATGGTGCAGGGTTCAAAGGCAGCAAGAGAGAAGTGGTAAAACTTTATATTTTGGCAGGTGGGGGTAAGAGACTAAAAGGCCTAGAAAGTAGGAATAAACTAGGTAGACAAAGTGGTTAAAAGGTAGAGCTGCTGACTCTGACTGCAAGAGTACTGGGTTTGAACACAACTTAGGGACAGAGTGTAGAAAGTTTTTTTAATTCAGAAAAGGAGGGAGGAAGGGTTAAGAATTTGAAAGTAGAGGAAGATGTTGGTCTGGTTCATTGGCTTAGTGGTTAGTCAGTAGACTTTGGAAAAAAGGGTACTAGGTTTGAGGCTGCCGGGTGCTTAGTGGTAGGCTGATGGGAGGAGTGAGGAAAGTAGATAGCAGAGAAGATTCAAAGGGAACTGTGGGGACCTCTAGTGGGTAGGTTTGCAAACAGTTGCTAGGAAGGGATGGAGAGTTGAAAGAGGAGCTAGAGTGGAAAGTGCAGCAACCCCTTGTGGTTGGTGTCTATAAGCTACAAATGGGAAAGTGAACACTTAGTAAAAAGAAGGGTGTGACACGTGACCTGCCAGCAGCAATAAATGAAGTGCCGACCCTGGGTGGGGGGGGGAAGTGCTACACAACAGTCAGGCTGTAGTGCAGGACACTTTACTCCTTACAGGCTCTGGCAATCCCCGTGTTCAGGCTCCGCTGCTGGGCAGAGTAGTATCTTGTAGTTGCTGTGTTAGTGATTGTAATGTATACCCTTTAGTTTCAATAGATCAGGCATTTACTGTCTCCTTGGTGTCTTACACTGTAGACTTTGATATTTGTAATATTTTGCAATATATTTTTGTAGTGTAGCATCTTGTCCTGCAGCCACTGCATTAGGGGTTGCTGGGGATACTGTGAAGAGACTGAGATCTATGGTCACCCTGTCAGGATGGGCAACTGCTTGACCCATTGCACATTACTGAATTTTTGTTGGTTTACATTCTTCTCAGTCTCTGCACTTACCCATCACTGCTAAGGTAGGGGCAATGGGAGTGCTCACACCACACACTTGCTCTGATGGGTGGGAGCTGATGTTTGATAAGTAGGGCATGCTAGTAAGACATGGGTTTTAAATTCTGCCATAACTGTGATCAGTAAGGCTACCCTTATAAAGTATATATATATATATATATATATATATATATATATATATATATATATTTATTTATTTATATTTATATTCTTTATTGAGGTTTTCAAATATAAACAGGAGCAAAAACAATCACAACACAATACAATAAAATTAATACCTATATGGCTAAAACACAAAGATAAAATATATCCTAGTACATTAACTACCCCATGACCCTGTTCCCACCTACAACCCTCCTCCTTTCCCTTCCCCAAGAAGCAATACATCAAGAGGGGAATTAATGAGTCTATAAGGATATATTATAATTCACAAAAATATGCCTCTTTACCAAAAGTAAGCAAAGGAAAAAGCTGCCACCACGTTAATATATTTAAAAGAAAAATAAACATACATATTAGGATACTTAAAAGTATATGGGACTTGGTTGAAAAGTACCAGGAAATAAGTCTTAAAGATTGTTAGGGTCTGCAATCAAAAACAGGCATATAACTTAAAAAGCATCATAAGGTATCAGTTAGAGCTGAAAGTTTCTTACAACATTTTGAGAAGGAAGATTGTTTGTCATGGAAATAAGAGATAATACGAATCAGTAATAGATTATGTCTTAGCTGAGCAAATCATTCCTTAAAGACAGGAGTACATTGATCTGCCCAGTGTTTAAGCTGCATAGTTGTGACCCCTATTATGGCCAATATAGATTTATCTGTAAGTGACAAATCCATTGGAAAGTTGCCTAAGATACAAGCACGAAGGTTGAAGTTATAAAGATGAACTGCTTTATCCATAATATTGAGTTTTATCTTTTGCCGGAGCTTCTGAATATAATAGCAGGGCCAAAGAATATGGTCCAGGGAACCAATATCTTTATTACATTTATGGCATAAATTAGATTGTTTAAGGCCCATTTTATGTAATCTCAACGGAGTTAAATATACGTTATGTAGAATTTTGTAACGGATTAATCTTAAGTTATCTACAGGAACAAACTTAAAAATTTTACTGTATTCCATAGGTTTGTCCATGCAAAAGACTTGTCCCAAAACTGATTTTGAAAAAGTTTATCAGAAAATTTTAATCTCAGAAGGTATCCATATAAATCTGAAATCAGATGTAGTTTGATAACTGCAGCGACCAGTTCTTGTATGATGTTAAACTCATTTTTAAGGGACAGAGAATTGCCAAAATGTGAATTTAAGATACGTTTTAGCATGTGGAAATTTAATATATATGTCTTGGACCACTGAAAGCTATTAGCAATTTCAGAAAAGGAGCAAAATTCTTCATTATCTTACATGGCCTTCACACACAGGTTAATAGAACTGGGTAAGAACTTAGAAGTAAGAGTTTTACCATGCAGGTGAAGGTTCAGGTTGTGTAAAATAGGTTGATAGATGCTCTGAGATATATTACTCTTAAAAAGCTGACAAAACTGGTTATGAATTCTTAAGGATGTACCTATAATGGGTGTTTACTCACCTGGTAAAGGTGATTGTGTTGGTTGACATCCATAGCACTCCAGACATTACCTGAGGTAATGTATTTGAGTGACATGGATGGCAACCCAACACAATAGTATTTTTAAGTTGTTTGGGAATGTTTGTAGGAGTAGTATAAAGAATGACCTCTAGGAAAATGTTGTGTTTTTTGAATACAGTATCTCTTTTTCCAACAAAACATGGGTAGAAACATAAGGAGAAGAGTGATCATTATTCGGTAGCCATTTTAAATACTTGTTAATATGTGAAGCCATATAATAAAGTAAAAACATTTGAAACTGTCTGTCCCCCAAGGTTTTTAGGAAGCACACATTTTTGTAAAGTTATTCGGGATGTGCCATTTAACCATAAGACGTTGTTGATAATTGAGTGAAGTTTAGAAAACCAACAAAGTGGTAGGAAAACATTAAGCATGTTAATAGGGAAGAACATTCTGTGGAAAATATTCATTTTGATAATACTAACTGTACCTTGAAAGGAGATAGGAAGATGGGCCCATCTTTTTAAATCTTAGGTAATTACTTCTAAGTTCTTCTTTATTAATTGGGACTCTTCTTTTGGAATAATTATGCCTAAATATTTAATCCCTGAAGAGTTCCATGATAGTTCTAAATTACTAATTTCTTCCCTAAGAAAACAGTTTGATAGGAGCATTACCTCTGTTTTTTCCTCTATTAAGTTTATAGTTGGAGACGACTGTAGTCATCAATAACTTTCAAAGCGGCTTTGATTGAATTCAGTGAGTCGCACACATGTAATAATATGTCATGTGCAAAAGCAGAAAGCTTTATTTGAAGCTTTGAGATAGGAATTCCCTTAATAGCTGTATTCAAATTTAAAAAGTAAATAAGGGGTTCTAAACAGAAATGAAAAAAGGATATGAGAAAGGGACATCCCCGTCTAGTGCCTTGAAAGAGTTTAAAAGCAGGAGATATTAGATTGTTACAACTAATCTTTGCTGTTGGGTTCAAATATAGGATTTTTAACCATCTAATAAATGTCAGGGGAAATCCAGATTTCAGCAATGTAGTGTATAAGATGTTATGGTGGACTCTATCAAAAGCTTTTTCTGCTAAAGAATGATTGGAGTCCCTGGATGTGGAAAGAATATGCAAAATCTTTATGAATTGGTCAGGTGCTTGTCTGGTTGATATAAAACCAGTTTGATCTGGACTGATCAGCTTTTACCAAATCCGTTTTATTCTTTGAGCTAGAATATGAGTTAAGATTTTTATGTCATAGTTAATTAATGAAATAGAGCAGTAGTTGGTAACATGTTGCTTTGGTTTATTAGGTTTTGAAGGAGAATTATTTGTGCTTCTAGTAATGAGTCCTCGGAAATACCTTCTGTTAGGATATAATCAAGCAGTTGTTTTAAAACAAAATCATTTTTAAATTATTTGTAGAAATTTGCAGTAAGGCCGTCTGGCCCTGGAGCCTTACTGATAGTAAAGTTGTTAATAGCCTCCTCAATCTCTTTTAAAGTAATCAAAGAGATTAGTCTAGAGGTTTCAGACTGATTGATACAAGGACAAGAGAAGTTTAATAGGTATTTATCAATCATTTCTGTGGTAGGAGGATTAGGAGTAGGACATAGAAACATAAAAACATAGACTTTGATGGCAGATAAGGACCGCTTGGCCCACCTCGTCTGCCCATTTCCCTACCTAGAGGATAAGCTGCAGATCCTATTTAACCAACAGTCTATTTCTTCCTACCCCCACAAAAACTGCCTTATGTCTGTCCCATGCATTCTTGAATTCTCCCACAGTTTTAGACCCCACAACCTCCTCAGAAAGGCTGTTCCATGTGTCCACCACCCTCTCTGTGAAAAAATACTTCCTCACATTGCCCTTGAACTCCACCTCTATCTTCAAATTGTGTCCCCTTGTTCTTGCACATCTCTTTTTCTGAAAGATGCTACCCTCTTCGACTTTGTTGATTCCATTGAGGTTCTTAAACATTTCTATCACGTCCCCCCTCCCTCCTTTCCTCAAGGGTATACATATTAAGTTCCTTTAGTCTCTCCTTGTATGGCTTCTCTTACAGACCCTGCACCATTTTAGTTGTCCTCCTCTGAACTGCCTCCATCCTGTCTATGTCCTTGTGGAGATGGGGTCTCCAGAACTGGATGCAGTACTCCAGATGGGGTCTCACCAACTGTCTGTACAGGGGGATAACAACTTCCTGTTTTCTGCTGGTGACACCTCTCCCTATACATCCCAGTATCCCCCCAGCCCTCCCTACCACCTTCTCACATTGCTTGCCAACCTTAAGGTCATCTGATATGATTATCCCGAGGTCCCTTTCCATTTTTGTTGTTGTTACTACCTCCCCCCCATTGTGTAATCTTCCCCTGGGTTTTTTGGTTCCCAGGTGTATTACTTTGCACTTTTTTGCATTGAATCCAAGCTGCCATACTTCTGACCATTCCTCCAACCTTGCCAAGGCCCTTCTTATCCTTTCCATGCCTCCTTGTGTATCAACGCTGTTGCAGATCTTTGCGTCATCTGCAAAGAGGCATACTTTTCCTTCCAGTCCCTCTGCAATGTCACTTATAAAGACATTAAAAAGAACTGGACCCAGTACTGAACCCTGCAGAACCCCTCTAGTAACCCCTCTTTCTTCAGAGTGGACTCCATTTACAATTATCTTCTGTGTCTTGTTGTTCAGCCAAATGTTTTACCCAGGCTACCACCCTGGGGCCCACTCCCAAGCTTGTTAACTTGACTACTAATCTTTTGTGTGGGACTGTGTCAAATGCCTTGCTAAAGTCTAGGTAGGCCATGTCCACAGCCCCTCCCTGGTCTACTACTTTGGCCACCTAGTCAAAGAAATCAACTAGATTCATCTGACATGACCTTCCTGCTGTGAACACATGCTGCCTTGGGCCCTGTGCCCCACTGGCCTCTAGGTACTCAACAATTCTTTCCTTCAGAAGTGATTTCATCACTTTCCCTACCACAGAGGTCAAACTGACAGGTCTGTAGTTTCCTGCCTCTGTCTTGGTCCCACTTTTGTGAAAGGGAATCACATCCACCTTCTTCCAGTCCTCGGTACCACACCATCCTTCCATGATTTGTTAAAAAGGGTAGTCAGTGGTGTCACTAGTTCTCTGCTTAATTCTTTTAGAATTCTGGGGTGAATTCCATCTGGCCCCATTGCTTTGTCCACCTTCAGTTATAGGAGTTCTTTCAGAACCCTTTCTTCTGTGAAAGAACTAGGTTCGACCCCCCCTCTCCAGAGTGTTTCTGTTAATTGGATTAGGTACCTCCCCCACTTCCTCTTTTGTGAATACTGAACAGAAGGATTCATTCAGTATCCCTGCTTTTTCACTGTCACTCTCTGCCCACCCACCATCCATTCTATTCAGCCTCATTATCCCTCCGTTTGTCTTTCTATGCTCCCTGATATATATATAAAAGGTTTTATCCCCCTTCTTAACTGAATTAGCTATCTTTTCTTCAGTTTGTGCCTTTGCTATTCTGAGTACCCTCCCTGCTTCCTTCTGCCTTAACTGGTACAGTTCTTTGTCCTGCTCCTTCTGTGTTTCCTTATACTTCCTAAATGCTATCTTTTTCTCCCTAGCCTACACCACCACCTCTTTTAAGAACCATTGTGGCTTTTTCTTTCATTTTGATTTGTTTATTTGCTTCACACAAAGGCTTGTTGCCTCTGTGATGGCAGTTTTGACATTTCCACATTGTTGCTGCACCCCTCCTTCTAACCTGTTTGCTAGTCTTTTCTAAGGCACTCCTCCATCTTGCCAAAGTCAGCCCTCCTGAAGTCCAGAACCCTCACTTTTGTATGGCTTGACTCTGTAGCTGAGTTTATCATGAACTACACTAGTTGGTGGTCACTTGTTCCCAAATGGCTACCCACTTCTAGATCTGAGATCCTCTCACTGTCCCCATTTGAGAGTATGAGGTCTAAGATTGCTCGCTCATGAGTAGGTTCCAAAACTAGCTGTCTGAGGCATGCCACCTGAAGGGCATCAAAAATGGCCCTGCTTTTGGATGTAACTGCTGCAGAGGTTCTCCCATTAACATCTGGCATGTTAAGGTCCCCCCATCAACAGTATCTCCACTTTCTCTGCCACCTTCAGTATGCTTTCTATCATATCCTTGTCCATTCCCCCCCAACATAGGGGTCTATATACAACCCCTGTGCAGATTGTGGTGCAATTTCTAGTCTCTAAGGTGACCCACAGTGCCTCCTCTCATCCCTGTTTACTCTTTTGTTCAGTTGCTTTTATCCCTTCCCTTACATAGAGAGCTACTCCCCCACTCTTCTGCCCTCCCTGTCTCTCCTGTAGGTTGTGTACCCTAATAAGTTAACATCCCAGTCATGGTTCTCTGTGTACCATGTTTCTGTGACTGCTACGATATCCAGGCATCCCTCTTCCATCAAGGTCCCCAGTTCAGAGAGCTTGTTGCCCAGACTATGGGCGTTGGTATTCATTACCCTCCATTTCTTGATGGCCTTACTCCTTTTTGCCCCATCCCTGTCCTTATTGCATTTGTCACTTTCTCCACTTTCCCCTGCGCTTCTCCCTATCATCATCTCTATGTTGGTGTTTACCTCACTTAGTACCCTGATATTTTTGGGGGGGATAGGATTTCCCTGCTCCTTTCAAGTGCCTCCCCCTTGGCTATTTTAAATGCTTGTCAATGAAGTAGTTAAACCTAACACCTAGGATCCTGGTTCCCCTCCTGGACAGATGCAGACCATCATGCCAGTATAGGCCTGCAACCCTCCAGGTGGACCCCCAGTCCCCAATGAAGCCAAATCCCTGAGCTCTGCACCAGCTTTTCAACCACTGATTGAATCCCATGGTGTGGAGTACCCTTGCCTCACCCATGCCATAGACAGGCAGCACCTCTGAGAAGGTTACCGTGTGTGTTATTTGTCTAAGGCCCCTTCCCATCTCCACAAATGCTTCTTGCACTGCTCTGATCCCTTTCTTAGCCAGGTCATTTGTCCCTAGGTGGACAATGACATCCAGCTCCCTCCTCTGTGCAGCTGCTCCTGTGATCCTAAGGATTCGCTCCCTGTCCCTCCAAGCCATGGTGCCAGGCAGGCACCTTACCTCCCTCTCCCCTCCCCCCCAGTTCTACCTTCCTAACAATGAAGTCCCCTACCAGGAGTTGTTTCCTTCCCCCCATGGGATCCCATGCCACCCTCCTGTGGGTCTCCTTTGTGGAGGTTCCAAGCATCCTCCTTGGTCTCCACTGTGGGTGCCTCCATAGAGGAACCACACTTTTCTAGAATGGCATAGAAATTGTGGAGAGGTACAACTGGAGGGATGCGCCTATGTTCCACCACCCTCACCCTCCCTGAGCCCACTGTGGTCCAATCACTCCTTTTTCTTGACCTCAGTGACCCTGGTGGTCCCTGGGTGGAAGAGGAGGTCACACAAATCCTGGTCAACTCAGCCTGGAGATGAGCAACCTCCTCCCACAGCCCAGAGAGATGCCTGCAGATGGGACAACACTGCATCCTCCCAAACATCTCCCAGAAGACTGCTGCTCCACAGCCACTGCACTGCACCACTCACATCATGTCTTTTTTCTGGCTCCATAACTGTTATTTGGAATACTTACTCTTTCCTCTGTTTGTTTATTTCTTTTTTCTTCTCTCCCTACTTATTTACTGCCTCTGCACCCTTTTAGCTCCTGATCTTCCTGTTCTGAGACAAGAAGTTCCTATATTTCTCAGTAGTCTCCTTACTTGCTCAGAGTCAGACCTCCAGCAGCTGGTGGGGGCGGAATGCTACTCTTGCCCTTCTAGGATGGTGAGTCTTTGGTGGCTCTGTGATCACTCACTTCCTGCTCCCAAACAGGAAGGTCCTGTTGTCAGTTAAATCCTGTGCCTATAAAAGTAAAACTGGTTTAGGGTGGGGGGGTGGAGGGGAAGGAGGGATGGCAATTTAGTCCCAGTAGAGAAGTTTTAGTTATACCAGTAGCTCCTTCCTCATGGTTTTCTGTCTGTTCTCTGGCAGAAGCTGTCTAGGGTAGTGTTTATATCTGGTCTTAACCCAGCTTCTTCTAGCTAAGCCACTCCCCATACTTTACAAATCTTTCTATACTTAGTTAATTTCACAGATAACAATTCCCTTCTGACACCTGTGACAAGCACCCAGATAAGTACTCAGATAACAAATGACAATTTACTTCATCTACCTCTGACAATCACACTAACTCCTTTTTACCCTAAATTGAAGGTCCCAGTACAAGAGTTCTAGTTCTTAGTCCCAATAGATAAGTTTTAGTTATACCAGTAGCTCCTTCCACCTGGTGTTCTGTCTGTTCTCTGGCAGAAGCTATCTAGGGCAGTGTTTATATCTGGTTTTAACCTGGCTCCTTCTAGCTAAGCCACTACCCCTACTTTGCAAATCTTTCTATAATTAGTTAATTTCACAGATAACAATTCCCTTCTGACACCTGTGACAAGCACCTAGATAAGTACACAGATAACAGATAACAATTTACTTCAACTGCCTCTGACAGACACACTAACTCCTTTTTTTTTTACCCTAAATTGAAGGTCCCAGTACAAGAGTTCTAGTTCTTAGTTCCAGTAGAGAAGTTTTAGTTATACCAGTAGCTCCTTCCTCCTGGTGTTCTGTCTGTTCCAGAACCATATAGTTTCAAATAATAGATACAGAATTTGTTAAGAATATCATTGTAATCTGTTAAAATCTTGTTTTGATTTTCAGAGATTATAGAATCTATGTGTCTCGATTGTTCCATCTTTTTAAATCTCTGGGCAAGAAGTTTACTGGGTTTTTCCCCTAAATTAGCATAAGAAACTTTCAACCTGATGATAAGGAACTCAACTTGTTCTTCAGAGATAAATTGTAATTCTTCTTTAAGAACGTGAATATCCTGGGTTTCAATAGATGTGAGCAGAAATGGCTTCTAGATCCCTCAGCTTATTAGTGATATCCTTTCATTTTTCAGTTTTTTGGTTTTTGGTCTTAACTCCAAATCTAATGAATTTGCCACTTGAGTAACATTTGCATGATGCCCAGATTATATCCATGTTTTAATAGAGTTTGAGGTTTGTTCCCAAAAAGCCTCAATAGCTTCATTAATATATTTAATTATGTATTCTTGTATCAGAAGGTTGGGGCTAAGCCTAAAAAAACACATCTAGAATAAGAGATACCTAGTTTTTAAGTAATATTAACCAATGCGTGATCAGACAGTACACAAGGCAGTATCTGAGGACCATGAGTTAAGGGAAGTAAGTTTTTAGAAATAAGAAAGTAGTCCATAAGAGTTATGGGCCTGTGAAAAAAAGAAAATTATTTTTTGTCTGGGAAGTATATTCTCCATGGATCAGAACATTCGTATATCTTAATTAAATCATGTAGGGCTTTATTAGCCACAAAAAAGGTATAGTGTGGGACATTCAATTTATCCGGATAGGAATCTAGACGTAAGTTCCAGTCCCACCTAGAATAATGTGGTAATTATGAAAAGGTGCTAGGGTTGAAATTAATTTCATATAAAAGGGTGATGCACAGTTATTCGGTCCATAAATGAAACCTAAAACATATTTGGTTTGCCATATTTCACCTACTGCCAAAACAAAACCGTCCTCTTGGTATGAAATAAGTTTTAAGAGATGGAAATCTATGGATGAGTCTATTAAAATGGCCACCCCTGATTTAGCTGTACATTTCCCTGCTCCAAATACTGATCTGAAGTTGACTCTTTTCAGGCATTCCCCCTCAGATGTTAACAAGTGTGTCTCCTGTAAGAAAGCAATATTAAATCCCAAAGACATTATGCAATTCAAGATTGACATCCTTTTAGTTTTTGATCACATCCCCTTTACATTCCATGTTGCCAATTTAAGGTTTGTAGTACTCATACTGAAAATGTAAATAGTGACTGATTATGTTTGAAAGGTTTATTTTCTAAATGTCTAGGTATGTGTAGAGCCCACCTGATCACCTTTCCCACCCTTAACCTACCTAGCTATCTATAATCTAACACTCAAAATAAACTACAGTATCTGAAGGTAAATTTGAATTTGGTGCAATAGCCTCTACTCCCCCACTCCCTCGAGTCCCAAAGACTGATCTCTAAAAAACATTCAATACAGTGATGTAATCTTCCCAAACTCAATGTTCCCCAACCCTGGGTAAATAAAACAAAAATATCACTAATGCTGTAGTGATTAAACCCTAAACTAAAAATATTGGAGGCGGAGGAGAACAGCCTAAGACAATCCCATGCAACAAATACCATCTTATTATAGAGACCTGAAAAAAAGTATAGAACCCAATTCTATGGAAATATTAAAGATAACAGTGTGGAGGAAAAAAAAAACTCCTACAACTACTTCTAACTATACTATAGTGTCCAGAAAGAACATAAAGGTTGCTTATTATGTCTATCTTAATGAGCATAACCAACGGCCCTCAGCTAATAGTTTGACCATTCAAAATAGTATAAAAAAAAGGGAGCATACCCCTAGAGAGCTGAAGAAATCTTCCCAGCAGCTAGTATCTGCTTTTCACTACCGTTGCCTTCTAAAGATATTAGGAGATAGTTTGTAAAAAATAAAATAAAATAAGTAGAGAGTGAGTCTCAAAGAACCATCATGACCCAATTATCAATAGATTTAACATTGGTAGAGGGGATCCACCTCAAACAGTCGATGACTTAGAAAACCTTTAAAAAAACAATTAAGTTAAATATTTACATTAAATATTTAAAGTAAATATTTAAAGGGTGGATTCAATGAGCAACATTACCAGGTTATTTAAGATGTGTGTTCTTGGACCTGAGAGACGTCTGTCTAGATGCACATATTCATTAAAACACAGCTATCCAGTACAGGGTCAACAGAGTAGATGACCTCTATTCATGCTAATTATCCTATTTAATGGGAAATATTAGCCATTATGGATAACAGAGAATAAGAGGCATCCCTGTCTAATGAGTAGGCCTCTTAACAGTGCATTAAATGACTGCTTCCACTGGTAGGTGACCAGTAATTGTAACAACTTGTAAGGAAACCATAGGTCCTTTGCTGTCAATCCTGTTTAACGGATCTTATTCCAGCCAGGCTAAATTTGAGACAGACCATAATCTCTCATTTGAAACCAAACTCACCTATTAGATTGAATTTTTATATGTATATCACACCTTAATGTCCCATGTTTAATGGGTAAGTAGTGAAGATAGATGAAGTTTGTAGGGTTAATTTTAAATCAGAAAGAAAACACTGTCCCATTGAAAATATGATCAGAGATTCCACCGAAGTTTTAGCTTATAATAGGCTACCTGAATATATCTATCTATCCTTTTTAATGGACACATTCAGGCATTATATAATAAACAAAAGGGATACCCTCTTCATCTTCTCACTGTCCAGAATAGACTTCTTCCCCGACCCTCAAAATAGCTTGCATCTAGATTGTGCAATATACAAATTCCAAATCTTGCACTGCGCTAAATTGAATACAACATAAAAGGGTAAAGATAGATCCCAAGACAAGCCTCAGAAGGCCAGAACATATTTAAATAGTCGAGCTGTTAAATAAATTAATAACAAACATATCCTCAACTGATTAAGATTACATTCAAAAATATTTGATAATTTCTCTCACACAGATAGGAATGTCATATAGCAGGCTTGAATGGCTCGGGGTCATAATGTTGCAAGACATTATGCCGCATGGCAAAATCGTGCTGCTAATACAGAGCAATTTTTGCCATACGGCATAACTGTCTTTTTTGTGGGGGGCAGTGCACAACACAGTAAACAAGTCTGGGAACAAATGCAGTAGTTGTGAATGAGCTTGATCCAGCAAATCAAAGGAATGGCTACTGTTATCTTTATAAACGAAAGCTTAGTTGGGTATAGAATTCTAAACTTGATACCCATGGAGATTAATTTGCTAACGATTGGTGAAAAGTCTCTTCTCCTTTGCTTGACTTCTTGAGGCAAATCTTGCGATAGTCAAATTCTTTTACCATCCCAGGATAATTCCCTGCTTTCACTCACTTTATTCAAAATGTGAACTCTATCCAAAAAGTTCAAAAAATTTGATGATGTAACGTCTTGGTGCTTCTCCTTGACTTGGCAAAGGCCTTAATACCCTATGGGTGTGTCAATTATATAAATATATATATAACATATATATATATATATACATATATATATGTATATATATATAGAGAGAGAGAGAGAGAGCGAGAGAGAGAGGGATGGATAGATAGATAGATAGATAGAGAGAGAGACATTTGGGAATTAACCAGCTATATTTTTGCACAGTACTTGAGTGAAATGCAGTGGATCAGAGCCCTCCGAGGATTCTGAAAGTCTGTAGATCATTGTATTGTTTTGTCATGATCTACCTTCCATATCCACTAGTTTGGATTCTAATTTTTTGAACTTCAGCCTTAGTGATGGAAGCTCCGGATCTATCTTGGCCCTCCAATCTTCCAAAGATGATATTCTCACCTCAGCATCTGTAAGTCTTGTAGTAATTTTTTCAGTCGCTCCTCTCACGGCTTTAGAATCTTCAACCAGGTGTGAAATGGCTTCCTTTATATCCAATGTTTTGGACATGAATTTATCTTCTGTTAGAAGGCTTTTATTAAATGTATCGGGTGAGTTTTTCCCTGTCCCCTGCTTTTACCTTTTGGAACTCCCCACCCTGTGTGGTGTCGGCAGGGAGGTATGTTTGATTGTATTTTTTATTTCTATATCCATGTCCTCTTCCAAAAACTGGACCTGATACCAAAGGTAGAGCTTGCAGCACAACCAAAAATCTTTATAAAGTGTAAAAGAAGTGCTTTAGTGGGAAAAAGATTAGTTTTTGTAGGGTTGAGAATTGGAGCCCCATGTGTAGTGTCCTACTCAAGTGGAAACATCACCAGAAGTCCCTACCTCATGAATATAAGTGGGGCTAGCACAACAATTCAATGTGACTCTGGGATTGTGTGGTGGCTAAACAACCCCAGCATTATTTTAAAGGTGCATGTATGTTTAATTAATTAGAGAGAAAAGACATGCTGCAATGTAGACTGATAGATCATTATCAGCACATATATTAGTTAATATGTGGCTTACCTTAAAGAGCTGGTGACATGTTTAGGAAAACTTTAACAAAACATAATATTTAGGTACTGTCCAGCTTGTATTTCCGATTAGTTCTGTATTCCTCCTCCCCATTATTTAGCAGTAAGGTCATTAGCATGAAAACAGGATATTTGGTCCTGAAGAGTTCATCTGTCTCTGCTGCTTTCTCCTTATCTGAAGTCATAGAGCACTGCTTGTGACCTTACAGTTACTCCCATGCAACAGATTGTGATGTCACAACAGAGGTTTATGGCTTGAAGTAGGGAACAAGCTGTACAAGCAAATGAACTCAAAATGAACTATAAGGGACAACAATCATATATTCATTCACCTTTCTTTAGTAATAAATTATGGGGATGAGAACTATATAAAATATAAAAGGAATGCAAGCAGAATTGCACTTAATTATTATGTGTTTTTAAATTTTCTTTGAGGTGTCAGTAGCTTTTTAATGCTATGTGATATATTGGTGTTTTTCACATGTTGGTGAGCAGGAGTTATGGTGAGTGCTGCCAGCCTAGATGATGCACAGGAAAAAATGAAGGTATCTGGGAAGGCTAAGGATCTAAGGGGAGTCTAAAAAGTCCATAACATGAGTATCATCAGCCTATGCGGTGAACATGGTTAACCCATGATGTAATTGCTGTGAGAGAGAATGTGATCCACAATAGCTGTTGCAAAGCGTAACAACAACTATGTTGTGCAACTACCAATTTATCTCTTCTGGCATTATGTAATTTCTTCTTACAAGGGCAACTACACGTCATAAATATTGCTAATTGTAACAATAAATCTAGTGTGCAACTAGTACATTATCTATTTTAGCATTATTTGATTTGTTGTGACAAGTGAAACTACATATGTATGCAGGTCTTGTGCATTGGTTCAACATTTCATGGCAATCTGATGTGTATTTAAATGGTAATCATGTAGAAAAACTTGCCCTGGTCATAGACTGCTAGGTGACCATCCTCACTGTTGCAATTCATTTTGAATTTATAGTAAATATCATGCAATCTTTCTAGGATCCTTAGATCATTTTTGAATAGTGTAAATCACCATTCAAATGCTGGTTCTTTATGTGGTTTGTATTTGCAAGTAAGTAGGCAGAAGCTGATGCTTAAAGTATAAGAAGATGGGTAACCAAGTTATGACTATGCTGCAACTGCTAATAATTGCTATGCACTTACATTTATCAAATGTCAATGCTAGAGTTGTGATGTATGCTGTCCTTTAAAAATCAGTCCCTCACGATCCTACTGCTTAAATAACATACAATTGTTAATTGATATGCAACAACATTGTTTACTTATAAGTAAAAATATTTAATGTTCATATTTACTTATTGACTTTATAACAATGCTGTAATTATTGATAACGGTGCAGCTGTTCAGAGCAATTGTGCAGCATTGACCCTCCTGATTTTGGGACTGCTTCATAGGGACCATACCATGTAATGCCTGTCCATGTGAGCAGACACACAAGGAGGGATAAAAACGTTCTTACAAGCAATCCAGGTTGAAGGCTGTGTCCATGATCAGGCAGGTTCCTCCAGTTTTCATTGCTGTATACTTTTCAATAAACTTAGTGTCTTTGAAACAATCATCTAGTCAATAAGATATTATGTAAACAAAATATTTGCATAAGTAAACCATGTAGTTGTAAATCAATTAACACTATTAGATTGCATGCTGTACAGTAGTTACCAGCAGTTACAATATAGTCATGATGAGTCTGCAGAAGCCCAGGGAATGTTGATACCAGATACACAGGACATTCTGAGAGAGATGTGTTTGTCACAGGTTGCAAAGAATTTGGATTGGAATAGAGAGAAAGCATCACCTATATCAGTTGATATATAAAGTAGGGACCAGTCAGTGATGTGAAGATCATCTGAGAGGGAAGCTAAGTTGAGAAACTTGAATGTTCTTGCCCAGGTGTACTTGGGAGTGGTTTAGAGTTGTGTATTCTGCAGACACCATGGACCATCCAGGTGTTGCTTAAAGCAGAAAAAAATAGTGTAGTGGGAGGAGAGGGCTCAATCAATAAGGCAGGATTTTAAGCTTTGGTTATTGAGGTGGATAGACTCTATAACGAGTTGAATAAGGTTTAGGGATTCTATTCTCTGGATGAAAGATTTACCTGAATTTAGAATCTAATGTATATCTGCAGTAAACCCCCAAGAATCAGGAGTTTACTGGAAGAGGAAAAGAGGGAAGGAAGCCAGGTCATCAGACAGACAGACAGGAGACAAAGAAATAGAGATAGTCAGGTTTGGCCGTATGGGAGTATATACGGTATGTTACCAACAAAAATGGAGTGAAAAAAGAGAAAGAGAATCTGCACAGGAGAGGTGTATGGGAAGATAGAACAGAAGATTATAGAAAATATATAGATCTGTTAGAAAGAGTTCACATGGCAGGATTAAAAATAAAAAAATAGTACGGAGCATGAGAAGCAACTATCTGGCTTGAGGTTGTTCTCTGTTTTTATTTACAATACTCATAGATTTAAAATGTGTAGACTAGGAAAATTGGAAAGGCGCCTGCCCTTGAGTGAGGGGAGGAAGAGACTGGACAAGGAGTGAAAAGGGGATTTAAACAGACCAGAGCAGATTTGGGGGCAGCACTATATATCAGTATAATCCTGAGGATAATCTCATGGTGGAATGGGAATGTAAGACAGGACTGGTTGTAGTACAACATGCTGAAGAACAACCAATGATTTGATCAAGCCATACACCAACCCTTACAGAAATAAATATATGAAATGTTTTCATGCTGCACACATAAAACTACCCAATGTGTTATGCATGCTGCAAGCATGATTTAGATGTTAAATTGGAACCGAGTGCATGCATGTGGCATGCATACAGCAAACAAGTGTGGAAAGCATTCTTTTTATGCTAAACTGGAACAGACTTTATGCATGTTGCATGTGTGCAAAACAAGTGGCCACTGACACCTCATACCTAAAAGTTAAGTGACTTGCTCAGGATCACATCATATATAAGTGGGAGCTGATAAGATTCAAACCCTGGTCTTCAGGTCTCTAAGTCTTCTGGTTTGCAGTTCAGTGCCTTTAACCACTAAGTTATATTGTCTGCACATATACAGTATGTCTCACTTGTACGGTACTTCAGTACAAATTTGCATATAGTACATCTGCACGTATGCAGCATGCTTATTGCCACTGTTACACTTTTTTAGTTTTCTTGTCCCTTTTCATCTCAGCTGCACAGCTGAACTGTGTCACACATACAGTACCAATGGAAACACATTTGAGTCTTCCCACCTCAATAAACACAGTTACCCACAAAACTACTTAACTACTTGTGTCTGGCCTGTACTCCTACTATTTTCTCTTCACAGTTTTGAATGCTTCCATGTAAACAGACTTTAAGGGCCAAACACAAAAGTAGCAATAACTCGACACCCATCCACATATCCAGTCCCTCCCCTCATGCACACATGTTGCAGCAGGTGTGGCCATGCTGCTACATACCTTAACTACCAACTATAGGTATAAGTCGAGGGTCTCTTACCTGAGTACTAGGCAGTCAGAGACAGGAGTCTTTAAGAGATGATGTCTATGGGTGACAGTGCTGGGGAGAACCCCCTTGAAATGAATGGTGTTATTTTTTGTTATATTTTATATATCATGATGGTGAGTTGAAGAATAATGAAGGCCACTGTTCTATTAACAAGGCCCTTATTAGTTGAGCATTGGCCTACATTAATCTCCAACTCTCCATCAATAATGTATAAAATAGTAATAAAAAATACCCCTATTCATTTCAATGGTGCACACCCCTGCAGTCTCCTTTGCCCTATGTCATATTGCACCTAAGTTGGGGCTGTGGAGGTCATCACCACTGGAAGGGTGCATAAGCCTGACTATTGTGGGGCTCCAATAGTTTGTGCATACCATACCATGCAACTGTCCCTGAATGCAAGGGACAGCCCTCATTTTACCCATGAAAACTGCTCTGTTCCTCATTCATGCCTCATGGGAAACATGCTGCTCACACAGAAGTTGTCCTGTAAATTTAGACTTTATGACAGGGACACCATTTCAGATTTCAGCAGGAGGTGGAGCCAACAACCAATGGAGGCCAGGTGCTAGTTAGCCCCTAGATGTCAAGCTGTAGAATGTCTGGAATGTCTCTAAAAGGTCACACTTATTTGTTGTGATGGAAAAGTGATACATAAATCAGGAAACATTCTAATGTATAAGATTCATCTGCCTATACCATGGAGCAGTGAATCAGATTTGAGCTTAAACCCACCTAGTTACTAATTATTTTTTTTCCTGGCTGAAGTTCTGAGTCCCCCTCAAAAAAAGTTGTCCCGATTTCTCTCCCTGATTCCATTCCATTCAATACCCATCCCATATGGGAAATACTTTTGCTTACCTGGCCTTCTGGCCAGAACCTGCAGCCTAGTCCAGCATGCCAACAGCCCAGTTTTCAGTTTGCTCCTCCTTCATCCTTCTGCCAGAAGCTGGATGCTAGAACTGATCATCCCAGGTCCCCAGTGTTGTCCGGGACCAAGTCACCTCACCAACCAACCTACCCAACCTGTGTTGCATGCTTCATGCTTGGCTGCTGCCACACTGCACTGATCAAGGCCTATGAAGGCCACCCACACCATTGTCACTGCTGTTGTTTGGCCTTGCTTGCTGCCATGGGGGATCTGTGCTGTTTTTTTATGTGGCGAGCCTCATAGAGTAAGTGGGTAGCCTAGTCTTGAGTCAGCCTCTTAGCTCACCCTCTGACCCTTCAGCCACCATGGAAGATGAAGACTTACTAACAGTAGACCAATAAAAATATGCTGTTACAACACTGCTATTAAGAGTTCATTGCTCACCGACTTCTTCAAGCTGTAGTGTGCAGCTGTCTACTCTATGGCAGGAAAGACAGTGTCCTACTCACGTGACTCATGTGCTCTTGCTTGTCACATGTAATTGCAACACTGTTAATAGGTGGAGAGAGTGGACACAATACAGACAAAGTCAAGTCAGGAGTTCACCTGCAGCATAATTGCACACAGGTCATGGGGGCATTTATTGTGCAAAAGATTAAATCCAAATTTAATGGCATAATTTTCACATCATAAGAACAACCTTGGCACAAATGTGTGTGGGGGGGGGCAACTTAATTTAATGGCTTTAATTGATAGTATAAGAATTAGAAACTGATGTATTTTTTTAGATGAGATGTGCACCAGCTTAGTTGCTGAACACATGGCAAGTATGCAGCATGTGCACCTAATGTGATTTTTAAATGATGTTCACACCAGCTTAACTACTGCACTTATGTCAAGCATGCAACATGTGTACCTGTTGAGATTTTTATAAGATGCTCACACCAGCTTACCTGCTGCACACATGTCAAGCTTGCAGCATGCATAACCTAATTTGTTTTTTAGAACTGGTTCGCTTAGGTTCACTTTGTGCATGCAAACCACATGCAAACATTGCACAATTAAGCATGTAGCATGCATTCTGCATTTACACAGCACACTTTCTGTAAGGGACGGTACTTGAAACAGTGAATATCTTCAAGGGGGAGCCATCCTGAGTCATAAAGGCATTAAGTATTTTGGAGCCTAGTAAGTCTCTGATTGCTGGCAAAGATAATGGAGACCATTGATGGGATTAAGAAGTATCTGATTAGAGCATAACCATCACTAGGAATTGTAGAAGTCACTCTGTAGCTACTTAGGCCTCTAACAAAAAGCACAGAATTGGACATGTATATATTGACATGAAAAGAGACACAGACTGATAGCAGGTCTTAAGATAAATGGCAAACAGGTGGAACCTTGGGGGACCACTGAGTTGATTGGAAGGGTGGATAGGACATTATCTACTTGAGTTGACTGGTTTCTGTCTGACAGATAGGAGCAGAACCAACTGATCAAAATATCAGAGTAACATGCCCCAACAAGTTTGTTGAGCAGCATTGATGGGACCACAATGCTGAACATTTTGGCCAGATCACCAAAGATAGCAGAAGCAAGTAGGCCCTGATCCATCCCCTTCAAGATACAATAGAATCAATAAGCTATAGTAGTGATGAGACAGTGGAGTTGAATTTTTAACAGATTTCCATGCCTCAGGGACCTTGTGAAGATGGAAGTAGAGGTAACAATAGCAGGAATGGAGGAGTGCAGGAATTTAGGATCAGGATCATTAAAGGGAATCTGTACCCTATCCCTTAACTTTAGATAATTAGCACACTTACCACCCAGTCTAGCCCTCCTTCAGTAAAGGCTAGAGCAACCAGTATAGCAAAATACATGTTTTTAATCTTTGATATGCCCCAAGTGCCCCAAATCACCATGTTATCTTTATAAATGATTGCCACATCAACACCAAGCTCTGTCTTTGTTGATGACATCCATATCTCACCACCTGGTGAGAGAATGAATGTCTAGAAGCCAGAAGCCACCACTACCCACATACCTGGTACTAGATTCTAGGTCCAGTAAAAGTCCAGAGTTAGGAATAACTCCTGTACCATCTACCGATACTGGTTGATGGTATAAGAACTGCATCCCCATGTCTCTCCATGCTGCACACAGACATGCATGCTCATTCACACACAGGCAGCCTGTGACACCTATTATAGCATAGTTATAGCAAAAAAATCAACATTGTGTAAACTCTGCATATTACTGTGGAAGACACGTACACTAGCTGGAAGAATGGTGCCTTCTGCTAAAACAAGTATGGGTAAGTTAATATTTCAGTTTAAAACAGAGGACCATGACTGTGCACTGACTGATGCATGGTCATGGTCCTATGTTTAGAACTGAAATATCTCTTTATCCCATGCTCACTTTACTTGACACCTTTCTGCTAGCTAGTGCAGGCATTTTTACAGGAAAATGCAGAGTTTACACCATGTTTATTTTTTTTTTGCCACAACTGTTCTATAATAGATATCCCAGGCTGCGCATGTGTAAATGGGTGTGCTTGCACATGCTTGCTGTGTACTATCTGGAGAGACACGGGGGTGTTATTATTATACCACTGACTAGTATCAGGAATCAGGACAGAAGTTATTCCTAATGGTGGTCTTTTACTGGATGCAGAATCTGGTGTCAGGTATGTGGGTTGGTGGGTGGGTATTAGTGGAGGGGGCAACAGTAAATGCCTACAGTGTACACTATAGCTGTGACTTGGAGCCATAGGCTTTGTCTGACTGCTAGATGTTCATGCTGTCACCAGGTGGTGATGCATGGACATCATCAACACAGACAGTTTGGTGTCTATGCGACAATAATTCATCAAGATTGCATGGTGGTTTGGGGTACTGGGGGTATACAAAAGATTACAAAAATGTATTTTGCTGTACTGGTTTCTCCAGCCTTTACTGATGGAGGGCTAGATTAGGTGATAAGGGTACTAATTAGCTAAAGTTAGGGTATAGAGTACAGATTCCCTTTAAGGCTATAACCCATAGTGGGATTAAGTGATAGCAGTGTAGATAGTGTAGCAGAACATTATAGAGAGGCAGATAGGGATGGCAGGAAGGCAGAAGGGGCCATGGTGGGTGAAATGGGAAGAAGTGCTATAGAGTATGAGGGAGTGGGTGATGTAGCAGTAAGAAGGCACAGAATTTACAGTGATAGTGTCTGTTATAGCTGAAAATATCCTGATACTATTATCACAATGTCCTTAGTCATAATTAGTTGTATCATTAGGAATTACTATGTGTTAAAAACACATCAAGTAGATAAGATTAACCACTATAAACTGCAGTTGTTGAAAATTACCGACTGGCATGTCGCGACATGACAGAACTTGCAACTAAACACAACTGTAAAGTATTCATTAAAAGAGGAGGCCACCTCAGCATGGTCAGAAACTGGAGTACTTATTTGCTTCAGAACTACAGAGGTTGACTTGGGGGGGCTCCATACATTGAGGTAATCAGTGCTAAGGTTATTATAGAGGTTGGGGAAAAGTAATTTGATTTGGTTTCCCTTAAGACTTTAATGTCGGCACTGTGGATCTGTTTTTACCTCTCTAAGTCCTCAGGGGAGCCAGGGGCTTTATGGTGGTACCATGCAGCTTCACAATCTTTTAGGCAAATGATCAGGTCTACAGAAATCCAAGGAAGGCTGAGCCTGTGCACATGGGCCCAGATATTCAAAAGGGTTGTACCATGCACAATAGGGTTGCGCCAGCGCAAGTCCAAAAATGCGCCATTCTGCGATATTCAGCGGGAGGCAGTTGCGCCCCCAAATCACGCTGTGAGATAGCGCAATGATAATGAATGTATGTGCAACCGAAGGAGGAGGAACCATGCATAAATGGCGCAGTGCAATATTCAACAACATGCGCCATGCGCAGTAGGGGAGCAAGAGGAAGTTGCGCGAAAGTGGAAATGAGCCAAAATAAAAAGGAACAAGGGAGAGGTGCAAGAACGCTACAGGGAAAGCACATGTTGTTGAACTATAGCCAGCCACACAGGCAACACACACACACACACACACACAAGGCAGGACAGAGAAAGGGTACCTGGAACCCACAGGCTCAGGGAAGGTGTGGGGAGCCACAGCCACAGTGCAGAAGGGGGAAGTGACACACAGCACTGAGGCCAGCACAGTTAGGTATTCCCGGTGCAGTGGAAGTAGCAGCCAGGACAGCAGGGGAACACAGAAACAGCTGTCGGGGGTGAAACAAGCTGGGGACATGGCCAGTGCCACCATCCAGATGGAGGCAGTAATAAGGGGGTGAAGGCAGGCAGCAGGGGCATGGCCGTGGAAGGGCCTGTCTGGCAGTATGTTCTCAACAGGCAGTACCGCTCACACCAGCTTCGAGCTGTACAGTGATACTGAGATCGTGAGCCGGTACCCCCTGAATTGGGCAATTCTGAGGTGGCTCGGTGAGCTGTGCAGTGATGTGATGCAGGCACCCACACGACGGAGCCATGCTCTGTCAGTGGAGACTAAAGTGACAGCTTGCATGTGCTTGCTCACCACAGGTACCTTCCAGAGACCAACAGGGGACACCACAGGCATAACCCGGTCAGCTACATCACGCCATCTCACCCAATTCCTCAACGCACTGCTGCCACATGCTGCAGAGTACATCCATTTCCCCAGCACACCAGCGGAGCACACAGCAAACATACAGGAGTTCCACAGGGTTGCACGTATGCCTGGCATGCTAGGGACAATAGACTGCCCCCATGTGACTTTCCACACACCATCTGGCCCTGAGGGGGCCACATACATTAATCGCAAGGGCTATGCTAGCATCAACTGCCAGGTGGTGTGTGATGCCAGGGAGCGCATAATCAATGTCTGTGCCACGTACCCTGCGGAAGCACATGATGCCTTCATCTGGCACCAGTCAGCACTGTGCCACAGATTCGAGAGTGGGGACATCCCCACTGGCCATTTAGTGGGTGAATATGCAAACCACACAGACAAACTTAGGGCTTGGGAGGGGCATGGTCAGAGGTGACATGGGTAGTGGCCTACATGGCCCTGGGCAGGGAGATGCTGATCACCAAACTAACCTCCACCCTCTACACACAGGTGACAGTGGATACCCACTCCGTCCATGGCTGCTCACACCATACCAGTGGCCCGTGACCCCATTGCAGCAATGCTACAATGAGGCACATGCCACCACATGTAATGTCATCGAGCGAGTGTTCGGTATGCTGAAGGCATGTTTCCGTTGCCTGGACACCTCCGGTGGTGCCCTACAGTACAGTCCCTCAAAGACCTGTGGGCTATTCCTGGACTGTTGCATCCTGCACAACATGGCCAATGATTGTGGGATAGCTGTACAGGTTGAAAAGGGGTACAGCGATGGGGACGATGAGGACGCCGGTGACAATGGTGATGGATAGCCCCCCTTGGGTGATGGGACCCCTGACTGCTCCGGCTAGCACAACTGCACTGGGACACCATCACGGAGGAGCACTTCAGCCAACCCAGGTAAGTCATGGGGCCATGTGCAACCGCCAGTGGCAAAGGCACAACCCAGAAACATGCATGGACACACACTAGGGGTGCATGCCATCAAGGGAAGTGGCCAGGCATGGAATCACACACACCGCCAGGGAAGGGTGAGGTCTAACATGGCATGTGGACACACACACACACACACACACACACACACACACACACACACAAAACTCACCAGACATGCACAAAGGGTAGGAGGCACACCGACCCAGAACGCCACCCCTAGCCACACACATGTTCACAGACCACCATGCCCACTGCCTGTCATTGTGCATGTGTCAGACGCTGGGCACCATTGCACATTGGCGTACAGTGCAATACAGGCATCATCATGCATACGCAACTGCGGACAATAGCTGGGAGGGTGTGCAGATGGACTGTGTGTGTGCGTGCAGGGCCGGGTACCCACCCTTGCATTGCCTGCTGAAATGACACAATGCACACAGGGCAGCATCAGACAGTAGCCACGCTGGGAGACAGGTCAGTCACGCGCCACAGTGCCCCGGTCACCACAGATGCGTGGGCAGCCCCGCCAAGACCCGCCAGCAGTGACAGGCTGACCACTGGCCTCATGGGGTTGCACCGATGGTCCTCCAAGGGTTCCACTGCGTGAACGCGACTGTGCTCACGCAGTGGTCTGCAGCACACTGAACATGCCTGAGGCGGGTGTGCTCGGGATGCCCACAGCTGAACCCAATGTCCACAAGGATGGTGTTGCACGACACAGGGAATGGGGGGTGGACATTGCACTGCGTGGTGTCTGTGATGCATGGGCAAATAACTGTGTGCTCCCTGTGGCAATGGCAGCTGTGATTGTATGTGTCAGCCTGTCAATGGCAGTGGTTACATCCTCCCGCATCCGGTCCATCCCTGCCAGGAGCAGAGCGGTTTCTCTGCTGTGACGCTCCTCTGCCTGCTGCAGAGCTGCACTCAGTGCATCCACCACCGTCACAAGCTGCATCTGCTGATTGACTGATGCTTGCAGTATGCGGGTGTGCTCTTCCAAGAGGTCATCTGCCTGATCAGCATGCTGTCCCTCAGGGTGTTCATGGCCCTGATGCTCATCATCCCTTGAGGGTGGGCACTGCACACCAGGGCCAAGCCTGGGCATGTCCACAGGTGGTGCACTGATGTTGGCCCCTGACACTGTACCCCCAAGCCCACTGGCCAACTGCTGATGCTGCCCCTCTGGCTGCCACTCCCCAGGGCTCAATGGTGCCACTGCAGTGGCTGCAACAGTCCCACTGTCCTGTACACACACCAGTGCTGCCCCACAGGTGCTGACAGGCACAGGCTGGGACTGTGATGACATGCAAGCCTCCACAGTGGCACCACCCACAGCCATGGCTGTGATGTTACCTGCTGTGTGGCCATCCTGTGGCACACACGGGTCACTGCCCATAACGTTTGCGACATCATCATCAGTGACGGACCCAGCACCAGCCTGAGTCCCAGCATTCTGGCATCCGTGGATGCTGGCACTCTGGGACACGGGCAGGGCCTCCTCTGCACCTGCTCCAACAACATCAGTCTGAACATCCAGGTGGGCACACTGTCGCCCTGAGCCGCGTATTCCTGTGGAGGTGGATGGGCCCTCCTCCATCTCCATCTGACCGGCCTCAGTGGAGAAGCCCACCACCACTGACTCATGCAGATGGTCAGGAGCTGTAAGGGAAAACAAAGTCGCGTTACTGCATGTGACCTACCCTGTCCCCTCCCCCAATAGACAGACCATGACCTACCATGCAATGACGGGCTACCACCCATCTGGAATTCACCACCCAGAACACTCTCAATGGCACAATGCTGCATGCTGCCAGCAGCCCTCTCCTCCTGTGGGGTTAGGTGTAGCACCTCCGGCTGTCCCCCACCTGTCACAGACCATGCTGCCCTGATGGCAGCCACCGTCTCCTTAATCCTCCTCCTGTCTGTGCCCATCTTCTTCTTGCACTCCTGCACGGAGAGCTGGTGGCTGCCATGCAGGTTTGCAGCATGCGCCACCTCCTCCCATTCAGCAGCACAGGCCTGTGGTGTTCCCTGGCATCTGCTGAGAAGCAGCTCCTGGTCTAGGTAGGCCTCGAACAGGGCATCCATCTCAGCCATCGTGAAATTTGGCCTCCTCCTCCTCCTTCTCCTCTCACAAATCTGTTCCTCTTCCTCCACAACTCACTTGGTCATGATTCAGCCTGTGAGAATGACAGGTGTTATCTGTGACTGTGCAGTCCCATGCATGTCCCAAAATCCAAAGTCCACACTCCCAAACAGCATGCAACTCACCAATAGACTGCAGTAACTGACTATGGCCAGTGCAGCCCAATGTCACACTTTTTTAGCGCAACCCATGCAAATGAGGTGAGGCGCATCTTTAAGTGGATGAAAATGCAGTGACTGCGCCATTGAATGGCTGATTAGCTGATTTGCATATGACGGCTGAATATCGTGCTGTTGCGCTTTGCGCAATTGTGTTGAACGTGCTGAGCCAAGGGCGCAGTTCTGTGACATGCGCAGTACACACCTAACTGCGCATGCCTGGGTTGATGACACAGGCGCCTGCCATGCTGCTGATGTGCTGTGCACAGGAGGCAATGCAGGGCATGGTCACCATTGTGCCAGTGGTGCTATAGCACTGTTCACCTATATGGCACTGTGGCACTGGGGTGTCATAGGTGCACTGGGGCAACAGCGCGGTAGGCCACTACAGAAGGTGGCACACAGGCACTCAATCACGCTAGATGCATTGGGTTCCAATCGCGCTGTGGCTGTCTGTGCACCAGAGACCCTTGACCCTGTGCCTGACCTTTGCCCCCTAGGCAGTAGGCGTCAGGCATGGGTGCACCACTATCGTGCTGTTCGGTGACAGCGCAATAGGGAATGACAGCGCTGTACCACGCAGCATCTGCACATGGTGGAACCATGCTGCAGAGCGCCATTTTGACTTCACTGAGCAGTAGAGATGGCACACAGGAGAGCTGTACAGTGGAGCCAGGTGGAGCTGTCAAACCTGGTTGCCATTGTGGAGCCACACGTTGGCCCACTATTTGGTGAGGCACCCCTGAACAGGGCCAGGAGTCAGGTGTGGCAGGAGGTGGCCGACGCCCTGGAGGAGGCCACCGGTATGGGACAGATGGCAGAGCAGTGACACCACAAATATGAGGACCTTAGGCGGAGGGACCTGGACCTGCTTGCCCGCCTGCAGGCACGTGCCAGGAGGGGCACGGTGCCGCAGCCAGGTAGGTGCAACATCCATACACTTTTATCTTCCATACGGGTATCATGGTTGCATGTGTCCAGCATATGGGAGGGGCCATCCGGTGTTGGCCGTGGTGATGTTATCATGGTGTGGGGGTGGATGGGTCTGGCTGTGTGGGATTGCACACATATGGGGTGGGGGGACTTTGCTACAGGATTGTACTGATGTTCCTCTCTCCATGTTTGCACCTTAGACCCAGACGAGTGCAGGCTGGTGAGGGAGAGGAGGCGACAGCAGGAGGACCATCAGTCCGGGAGGGGCGAAAGTCCCCAGAGGTGCAGGGACCAACCTCGATGATGGTGAGTGCCTTACATCCATGATTGCTATTGCATGCTGTGTAACAGGGTGGGCAGCGGGGCATGGTCACCATCCATTGACACCACTGCAATGCACGCAACTTGTTACAGTCAGCACTGTCCAGTGGCATTGCATGTCTGGGAGTGCGTCAGTGGTGGTCCATGCTTGCACCGGGCACATGGCTGTGCCTCTGCCTTCACACCGCATAGCCAAGTCACTGTACAGCCACAGTGGTGCTGTGCAGGACATGGGTGGTGGGTGTGTGCAGTGGTCCACATGGCTGTGGCTGCCTGGGTAGGCAGGTCTTGTGGACACGGTCGCTGTGGGTGGTCACACATCATCACAGGGGCATGGCACATGGCTGTATGCCATGCACAATGGGTTTGCTGCAGGGGACTGGACAGTCACACATATTGACTCTGCTCCCTTGTCCTAGGTGGACAACTCTGGATGGCACTGGAACAGGCAATACAGGAAATCCTGCAGCTGGCATGGGCATTCCTGGCAGCCTTGGAGAGGTTGGAGAGACATGGGGTCCGAAGGAGGAGAACCCGGAGGCACCACAGGAGTGCAGAGCAGGGCAGGGAATAGGCCCTCCATTATCCCTGACAAGCATACCCCCTGGACCCACCCTCACACCCCTTCTTCCCTCTTTCATTTCTACACCCCACCCCATGCCCGCCCCCACCTGGTCTGTGGCCCTTCCCCCTTGTATATCTTTTGTAAATATGTTTGATAGTTCTTATATTTTAATACATAATTTTGTTATAACAACTGTGGTGGTCTCCACCTGTGGGCTACAGGTGCTCAGCTGCAGTGGTGTGCATGGCATCAGGGGTGGCATGCATGGGCATATGTGTGTGTGTGCAGAGGTGAACTGCCTATGGTGTAGGCAGGGGAATCAGTCACTGTCTGTGGTTTGTGTGTTGTACTCTGTGCACTGGATGCCTGTGTGCAGTGGTCCATGGGGCCTGCACTGTGTGCATGGCACCCCTGTCAGACCATTCATGGCCTGTGCAGCTGACACCCTTGCATGGCTGTGATATGCAAGGTCTGCTGGCCTGTCAGTGGTGGCTGCTGTGGCCAGTGCTGGGACTGGATGTGTCCTTGGGAGGGTGTGCAGGGTGCTGTACCACTGGAGGTGGGATCCGGGGTTTGTCCTGTCGCATGTGGGGTATCTCATGTGCTGACACATAGTCGGTCTCTCAGCTGTACCTTGGGGGGGGAGTGCAGGGTGGCATTGAGTATGCATCTGTTCCATCACTGTCTGCTGCTACCCACTGCAGGGTGTCCATGGTGGGGCTGCTTTGCATGGCTCCATGGTGCACAGGGTTGCATTGTCATAGTGGGATGGTGGCATGCATGGGGTGTCCTGCACTGTCAGGTGCTACTCCTAGGCAGGATGTATGGGGATCATGGTGCAGAGTGTACTCTGCATTTGTGGGATGGTGTGGTATGGGGTGGTCAGCCATCTTTGTGTGCCGGTCACAGCTTGCCAGGGGGTGTGATGGGGCACCATGGCCTGGCTGTGGGTTGGTTGCTGGTCTCCACGGGCCAGTGGTTATTCCAGCCCTCCCCCAGTTGTTTAGTGCATGGGGTGTGGGGGGACGATATCTGTTCTGTGGTGTGTTCCTCTGCCCATCTGTGGCATGGGTGGTGGGCCCCTGCATCCCTGGTTGTGCTGTTGCATTGCTGCCCTGCTACTGGTGGGCATCCCTGGTTGCACTATGGCACATCTGGACTGCTCAGCTGAACATCCCTTGTTGCGCTATGGTGCATCAGATATGCTCAGCTTCACCTCCCTAGTTGAGCTATGGCACAGGTGGTGCGATATTCAGTCATCGGCCATAGGCGCATCTTGGCCTGCAGTTTTTGAATATCGCACTTTTTGTGCATGGGCACAATGGACTTGCACTTGCTCCTGCTGTTGCGCACTTTTTGGGTGCAGTTTGAATATCTGGGCCATGATCTACAGTGGAGGGGGCGCATTCATCCCATACAGATATGACTTTATAGTGGAAGGAAGAAAGGTTGACATCTGTGCCAGATGATATATAAATGTGGATCAGACAGTGTGGGTAACATCACCAAGTGAGAAGGCCGGGTCAAGAAATGTAAATGACCTGTACCAGGTGTGCATAGGGAGAGGGTCTTTGTGGCTCCAAATCCTACAAACAGAGTACACCATAATGTGGTCAGTGCTTGCATCCAGGAGATTGCTAGTGTCCAGAATATGATGAGGATGGGACAAATAAACCCAATAAATGAAGAAGTGGTGAGAGGAGTTGGGGTTGAGATCAATCAATCAATCAATCAATCAAAATCTTTATTTAATCAGGCGAACATCATTGAGCATAGCTCATTTACAAGATGGACCTGAGTGGTCAAGAAGTGCAAGTGTTATTACATTGACAAGGGTAGCATAAACAGTAATACAATGACAGGGGTAACATAAACAGTAATACAATGACATAAGTGCTAATATATAACAATATACATATGTACACGGCACATTAAAACTTTTAATCTGTGAGACAGAAGGCAATGGGCACATCAGGAGTAATATGTAGATTATAGGACCTAGCAGGCATTTTGAGGGTGAATCTTGGGACTGAAACGGAGTTTTATTAGCATATAGAAACACGTAAAAGGGGGGTGGTAGGGCCGGGGTTTAGGCCTAGGAAGCAGTTGCAGAGTTCTGGGAATAGGGTGGTGAATAATCTTTGAAGGATATTAAGGTAGGAGGTTATTTAGCTTCATGGTTTTTGGAGGAATTCCAAACAATTGCAGTGAGTAGCTGATAGCAGCCCTCCCAAACTGGGCAGGCATTGGGACCTTAAGAATGATAATTTTGCTGATCCTTAGGTTGTATGGCCTAGAAGTAATTTGAGTAAAACAGTCTGAGATAAAGGTAGGTAGCTTGCCTGATAAGGCTTTGAATATCCAAATTGCAGCATTCCTATTTCTTCTGTGTTGTAATGATGTCCAGTTAACTGCCTTATAAAGGGAGCAATGATGGGTGCTGAAGGGAAGGTCAGTAATGAATCTGATGGACCTGTGGTATAGGGTGTCCAGTTTATTTAAGAGGGGAGGAACAATGTCCATACAGAAAGTCAGCATAGTCAATGAGGATAGGAATAAAGCCTGGATTAATCTTTTTTGAGTCTCTGTTGAGGTAGTGCTTTATTCTAAAAATAAACCAAGTCTTTGTCTCAGTTTCTTTAGTAGCTCCTCAATATGGACAGAATAGTCAAGCTTGTTATCAGTCCAGACCCAAGGTATTTGAGTTATCAACGAATTCCAGCTTTCCAAGTAAGGTGGTTAGTTGTAGGGTGGTGGATGGTGGGGTAGTGGCAGAGCAACTCTTTGAGGTAAAGAACATAGCTTTGTTTTTTTGCATTTAGAAGTAGTTTTTATCCAGTAGGTTGTGTTGTAGGATGGAAAATTCAGATTGTAGCAGTTCACAGGCTTTTAGATAATGAAGGATTGCTAACATATAATACAGTATCATCGCAAACAGATGGATGTTGGATTGAGTGAGGTTAGCATCAATATTATTAATATAGATGGCAAAGAGGATGGGGCCAAGAATAGAGCCTTCATGTACACCTCTTAACAGTGGTTTTAAGGTGGATAGGTAGTTTCCATCTTTTACCAGTTGTGACCTATCTGATAGATAGCACTTGAACCAATTGAGTGAAGGGGAATCCAACCCTAGTGAGCCAAGGAGGTGATTAATGATTCATGATCTACTGTGTCAAATGCTTTGCTCAAATCCAGGAACACAGCACAGGTACTGGTTCTTCTTATCCATAGCAATCTGCCAGTCGTTGGTTACTTTGGCTAGGGCCGAAATGGTGCTATGCCTTGATCTAAATCCTGATTGTGCTGTATTTAGGGGGTTATTGTTATCCAGGTAGTCCCTTAATTGTGAGTTTACTAACTTTTCGAGCATCTTGATAGAACTGATAGGATGGAAATGGGCCTGTAATTATTGAGGTCCATGGGATCACCAGATTTGAGTAAAGGAACTACTTGAGCTGTTTTCCAAGTGGAGGGAATGGATCCAGTGGTGAGGGAAAGATTGAAGAGATGAGTGAGGGGGCAGATAAGACTTGAGATGCAATTTGAGGAAGTAGGGGTCCAGGGAGTCTGTACCTGCACTTTTGAAGTATCTAAATTGAGAGGAGATCTTCCACTTTTCAAGGATATTGGGTTGAAGGAGAAGGTTGATGTAGCCTTTTGACCCACGTGGATTGAAGGTTCAAGGAAGATCTCAGGAGATTTGCAGGTGAAGAGTCAAATGCTAGTCCAGCTGTGGTGAAGTGGTCATTGAAGGTATTTAGGATTTCTTGTTTGTCCGTAATTTCTGTGTTGTTTAGTAGCAGTTTGCAGGTTAAGGCAGGAGTAGAGTTTTGGCCCAAGATACCCTTTATAGTTCCCCAGAGCCTGGTTGGGTTATTGTAGGAGGCATCAAATTCAGCTCTATAATAGGCAGCTTTGGCAGATCTTATTTGTGTTGTACATTAATTTCTTGCTTTTCTGAAATTTAGCCAGTCTCTGGAATCCTTAGTTTTTCTTGCCTTTTTCCACAGTTTGTCTCTGGCTAGCAAGGCTGTTTTAAGATCAGTGGTGAACCAGTGGCAGGACCTTGCTTAGTTCTGATATTGGTGAATGGTGCATGAATATTGAGAGCATTAGTGATAATGTCCTTTAAGATCTAGAGAGCTGTTTCCACTGAGGTTGTAAGTAGAAATCTAGCAATATATTGTGTTACTCAGGTCATGTAGGTATCCTGGTATGTTGAACTTCTTTTGACCTTTTGAGGACAAATTCAGCAGGGTTGGTGGTTTGAGTGAAGATCTTATGCCAGCTATGGGACAATGGTCACTTACATCATTCGGTAGTACTCTGCATGCGATATAAGTGAGGCTTGTTTACCAACATAATATCCAGGAGTGAGCTGTTGCTAGAATTTTTTAGGTTAACCCTGGTTGGTCTTTAATTAGCTGTGTAAAGCCATAGGTGTCTACAAAAGGTTACCAATGGTGCAGATGCATTAGATAGCCAGTTTAAATTCAAATCACCAAGGATGATGGTATCTTCAGGGCCTAGATTGGTTATTGACCCCAGGTGAGATAGTAATTTGAGGCCTGCTGAGGGGGCCTATAGCAGCCAATCAATTTAAATGAAGACAAGTTAGGAAGGGATATTTTGATTGACAAACATTCAAATTCCTTTGGTTTGGATGTGTTGATGAGGCAGGTAGCAGAGATGGTGTCCTTAATGTATATGGCCACCCCACCACCCCTGGAAGGGGTGATCTGCTCTGAAGAGCTGATAGTTGGTGGTTTACAACACTGTCTTTGGTCGAAGGTCTGAGCCAAGATTCAGAGATGATCAGAAAGTCAGGCAGGGTATGTGCCACCCAGGCCTGAATTACGGAGAATTTTTTTAAGAGACTGCAGGCATTGAAGTGTAGGAAGCTTAGTCCATTTATAGAGGATAGATCAGCAGGGGAAAATAAACTTTCAATGGGGCCAGGATTTATTTCAATGGTACCAAAACAGATCAGAGGGTAGAAGATTAATTTGAGGAGGCACCAAGGGACAGGGATAGTGAGTGGTCAGAGCGTTTCCTCCTAATCCTGGGTGCCTGCTGTGAGATGAGTGATGGTCCTGGTATATAGGTGCGAATTTTATCATAGCATAATAATTTAATGGACAGGCATAGTGGGTTAATAAAAAGCCATGATACAAGTAAGGTGCCAGGGCTGTGCTGAATTGTTAGGGTGGCCTCATGTGGGATATCCCAGAGGTTGCATTGTAAACGTGGTTCGGGGTGAATAAGGAATCCGTGGTTGGCCATTGTGGATGGCAGAAGTGGGCAGGTTGTATTAACTGAGTTATTTATCTTGACACTGGGCATAACATTAATATCATAAGGGATTGGGTGAGATGCGAGGCTCAGGAGCAATAGGAAGCAAAGTAGCATTGTGGAGGTTAGGTATGGGTTAAGGGAGGAAGGGAAAGGGATGTGGGCGTGGATTAAGAAATGGCGGGAGAAAGTGTATAAAAGGAATCAACCAGGAGGGGGGGCAAAAATTTTGCGGCTTTGCCCGTACCTTTCTGCCTGCTTCTCCCGGCCTCCTGGAACCCTTGGTCGGCTGCACAGGTGCCGGCGACCCGCTGGCGGCTCGGAGCCCTCCACTCCCTGGACCTCGAGGGCTGCGCCTTCTACAAGGTGGGGGACAGAGGAGAAGGCAGTCAGCAGGGTACCTTTATTGCAGTAATCTGCAATAAGGTGCTAAAACTTAAGATTTGCACAACAATAGACTGGGAGGGTATGGGGGGGTTAGGCGCCTAAGCGTCTAGCCCACACATCATTTCAAAAGACTGTAACACTTATTTTAAAATACAGAAAAACAGCCCATAAATGAGGCACAAAGTAAGAGAAAACAGCACTTTTTATGAGGAATTCAAAATAATTTAAAGAAAAGCAGAAATCCGCCAGAATAGTGCAGCAAACCCCAGTTTAAGTCTATGGGGAAGGCGCACCAATCGGAAGCAAGGCACAGACTGCGGTCGCTTTCCGATTGGTTTGCGGCTTTGCCCGTACCTTCTGCCTGCTTCTCCCGGCCTCCTGGAACCCTTGGTCGGCTGCACAGGTGACGCCGACCCGCTGGCGTCTCGGGCCCCTCCGCCTCCCTGACCTCGAGGGCTGCGCCTTCTTTCTGCCTGCTTCTCCCGCCTCCTGAACTCTTGGTCGGCTGCACAGGTGCCGGCTGATCCGCTGGCGGCTCAGAGCCCCTCCGCCTCCCTGGACCTCGAGGGCTGCACCTTCTTTCTGCCTGCTTCTCCCGGCCTCCTGGAACCCTTGGTCGGCTGCACAGGTGCCGCCGACCCCCTGGCGGCTTGGAGCCCCTCCGCTCCCTGGACCTCGAGGGCTGCGCCGAGATGACTGGGCTCACAAATCAACTGTATGATATTGAAGAATTGAAGAGAAAGGTGGGAACAGAAAATTGGGGCTTGTGATGAATTTCAGGAGGGCTGAATGTGAACATGACAACATGATCCACTGCACCCACATCCAAACAAATATGTGCACATTTACCCAGTCTATTTGTGGCTATATTTTTGTATAAAAAGTTGCAATTTGCAGTAGCTTACATCCAACAAATGATGCCTCCATCAGTTCTTTCATGCAAGTGCCAATTTTTCAGATACAGCTGGGTCTGAGTTTCAGATACTGGTAGACCATGTATTAGACAGATAGCCTTGCAGTCATAAGACTGTTTTGGAAATACAGAATGATGGATCTATAACAGATACATCTTGAAATCCTAGCCTTCCCCCCAGATCTCCAATAATGAGCATCTCACCAGAAGTTAAAAGGGTAGAAAGAGATGATAAGAGGTCAAGAAAGGAACTAGGCCTGGTACCACAGATGCAGTTTCACAATGGAGAAATAAAGATTAAAAGGAGACAAGATCATTGCCTTCAAACTGATTAAATGATTACATCCATATCATTAGATAAAACAACAAACAAATGCTGACAGCACTAGATGAAATAAAGACAATCAAGGGAGTAAGATTAAGAAAGAATGTTTAGAGATTTTGTTTAACAGAAAATGTTGTGGATATATTTGAAAGAACTCCACCTGAAATAACATCAGATGAAACCATCCTTGTCTTTAAATGTTAGATATGTGCAGTACCTAACAAGAGGAAAAATGAAATGGTTATGCCCACTGAGTACGTAGGGGAGGAGCTTGATGGAGCAAAGGTCTTCGGAGGTTTTATTATCATTTTTGTTTTGAGCAATTTCAGTTTTTGAAAGTTACTAAGATTTTTTTTTCCATTGAAGAATTTTACACAAATACAGAACATACATCAGGCACCCATCAAACAATATAGAAAGACACAAGCTAATATGAAACAGCACTCAACAGAAAGAATCTGCCAGTACAAATGACCACAGTATTAGCACAAGAGATAAAGAAAACCCACAATCCACTGGTAACCCATATAATGCAATACAATACACAAAAATGCAGCACGCAACATGTAGTGCCCCTTGGGAACTAAACCATCTAAAGAGAGAACCCATACATATTTTAATTAGTATAAACAGTAGATGAAAAGAAAGAAAAGAAACACAGGGCTAAAACAATGATGTCCACCCCTAGGAAAAAAATAGAGAATGTGATTAAATCCATCTAAACAACAATCCAGAAAATATGACTAATACCAGTATCAATATTTCAAGCAGAACTGATGTACCCTCCCGGACTGTCACCATGGTACCACACTGCCAACTGATCCAGTACTGATGTACCTTCCACTTCTTCAATATTAGATGTAAAGAGATTTCATCTGCAGCAAAATTCCCCAGTTTGGAAGTATTAGCAAGCTGTAAGAGCATCCATAGATCTGATGTGCCTACAATTCAGCAACCAAGAAGTAATAGTTGGAGGGAATGGCTGCAGCCAGGATTGTGTAACTGATTTTAAAGCAGCCACAGTGAGAATATGAAAGAATTCTCTTTTATCCCCTCCCCTAGCTTTACCTGGGGGAAGCCCAAGCCCAACTTTGATGAACTCTAATTGGGTATCACGTTGAAGAGCTTTAGTAATCAAGTGACATATTTCCTGCCAAAAATAGGATAACTGGAGGCAGTCCCAAAAGTCATGAAAGGGAGTACCTTTCTGACCATAGTTCTGCCAACAAGGATTAGTGTGGGTGGAGCCCATACAAAAGGTTCTATTGAGGTAAAAAAGTACCATACTGTCACTTTCCATTTAAATTCTCACCAGACAGCAGACTCCCTAATTGTATGTGTCAGTTGCCAAATGGTCCCCCACCTCTCTCCTAATGGATGAATATTAGCCTCCGATTCCCAAAGGTCCTGAACTCGTTCCAGTTGAGCAGAGCCTTAAGCTCCATTTTAAATCACGTAAAATTTGGAAATAAGATTAGAACTGTCAGGGTGCTCAGCTGTCTTCTTCACCACAAGTAAAAGGGGGAGGAGTTTGGGACAGAACCTCCAGCAAACACTGTGTAGTTATTAAATGTCTTATGTGTAAATATCGGAAAAAACAGAGAAAGATAAGTGAAATTTTGTTTGCAGCTGTTGAAAGGAAAGAATGTTCCCATCCTCAACAAGCTGACAAAAAAGGAAAAGCCTCTTTCTTGCCCAAAGCTGGAAACCCACATCAGAATTCACCAGAAGAAAACATTGGTACCACTGAATGGGGATCCAGAATACCTGCTGAGAGAGAGTAGAATGGGTTCTCTTTAACAAAAGGCATTGTCTGAATGTATGGTTGTTCCATCTTTTGGAAAACTACTAGTGCAGAAGACTTGCTAAGAAGCCAAAGTTGTATGTGTAGTGGTCCTGCTCTGGTCAGGGCAGCTTCCATTTGTAACCAAGAATGGTCTGGTGAATGTCACAGGATATCTACAATATAGGTAAGCTGAGCCACCTGAAAACAATGTTTAAGGTTGGGGAGTCCCATGCCTCCTTCCTGTTCATACAACTGCAGAACCCCACCACCCAACAAAACCCTTGGTCAGTTACCTTGCCAAATGAATTTTTTAATGGCCTGATCGAGAAGATGCCAATCTTGCCTAGGAATCAAAAGAGGTAAAGTTTGATACATAAAAAGTAAACCAGGCAAAACATTCATTTTAACTGCTTGAATTCTATTTGTCAATGAGAGAGGAAGTAGGGAACACCGTCAGAGGTCTGGGTAAATCGCCTGGTGTAGCCTGCCACAGATGACATGATAAAGAGAGGCCAGACACTTAGGAAGAAAAACTCCCAAGTATTGAACTGCAGCTGTATCCCAGCAGTAGCCAGATTGCAATTTTAAGTCCTGGAGGAAGATACCACTAATCAGTAAAAACTCAGCTTTGGAGGTATTCATTTTAAAACCAGACAGAGAACCATACCAAAGTAACAAAGCTTCAGGTGTAGGCATGTTAGTCATAGGGAGTCCTGGTGAAATATCACCATGTTATCTGCATATAACATCACTCTGTTGTCTACATCACCCACTAGTACCCCCCAGTCTACTGGAAAGGACCACACCGCCTTCACTAATGATTCCATACTAACAGAAGAAGACGCACTGAGAGGGGAGCAACCCTGTCTAGTACCCCCTCGTGATGGCAAAAGTAGAAGAAAGGGTGCCATTTACTTAAACTGCAGCTCTAGGGGACTCATATAACATGTTCACCCATTTTAGGAAATTACCTCCAAAACACATTTTGCGAAGAGTAGAGAAACATCAAATTAAGCCTATCAAAGGCTTTTTCAGCATCAATCAAAAGAGCTATCTGAGCTGTAGCCCCTTTAGATAAAACATTCAACATATGCAGGATGTTATCACGTAAATGCCTCCTCGGAATAAGACTGCTTTGGTCTGGGTGAATCTAGTTTATGCTGGACTTCCAATGCTTTAAGTGTCCTTTCTAAGGTATCCTACACAGCTTTCCTCTGCTTGTTTTTGGCCACCACCGAACTTATAATCCTGCCCCGAAGCACAGTCTTCATCATGTCCCACCGAATCTGTACAGAAGGGGAACCTCCAGCATACAATTCCAGGTAGGAATTTATCTCCACACAAAGCATAGAATTAAACTTTGGGTCATTCAAATGACTTGAGTTAACCTTCAGTAGGGCTGCCTATTTAACAAGAGATAAACCAACAATAAGAGAAATGGAGACATGTTCTGATTGAGTAAAGTATGAATCTGTGTAGAGCAAATCCAATAAGAGTCCCAGGAGTGGACTAAGAAAAAATCTGTTCTAGAATACTCTTGATGAGGATGGAAAAAAGGTATAGTCCCACTCACTCAGATGTTGACTATGCCATATATCAACTAGGCCAAACTCCTCCATGAGTCCTCTTAAGGTTCTGCATGAGGTTTTATTTGTGTCCAACCATCTGGAGGTTCCGTCTGAAGAAGACAAGACACAGTTAAAATCCCGCCAATCACCAGCATCCCTTCACCCAGTATAGCTAATTTATTAAAAACTGAAGTATAAAATGTAATGCATTAGTGTTTGGAAACATAGAAACATAGAATTTGATGGCAGATAAGAACTGCTTGGCCCACCTAGTCAGCCAAGTTCCCTACCTACATAAGTTATAGATCCTAAATGATTCCGTAGTTTACCTTCTCTTTCCTTCCACTATGGTTGCCTTCTGTCTATCCCATGCATTTGTGAATTCACCTATTGTTTTTGCCTATATGACCTCTGCAGGAAGGCTGTTCCATGCATCCACCACCCTTTCTGTGAAAAAAATACTTCCTCATGTTACCCCTGCATCTCCCCCCTTTAGCCTCAAACTGTGATCCCTTATTCTTGCACTTCTCTTTTTCTGAAAGATGCTGCCCTCTTGAACCCTGTTTATCCTCTTGAGGTATTTGAATGTCCCTATCATATCCCCCTTTCCCCCTTTCCTCAAGGGTGTACATATTTAGGTCTTTCAGGGAGATCATGTGATGTGCTCAACTTGCTAGCAGCTCTGCCTGGAAGCTCCTACTCACCTTCCTTGTAATAAGCCTTGATCCATGTCATTTCAGAAGTTTACAACTTGACCACAGTGCTATATACTCTGTACGAGACATACTAGAGAGGATTCCAAACTTTTTGTGTTGCAATCGGCCCTTTTGGTTCCGCGATGGAAGCAGAAATGTGCATGGCCTTGCCTAGGCATACACCGCCGGTGTCACCTGAAAAAACAACCCAAAAAGTCGAAACAGCATCAACAAGCCTCTACCAAGCAACTAAATCTCCCTCCAACGTCATTACCATTAACAGAGGAACGATTCCTTTTAGAGTTACTGCCATTTAAAGAAACTCTGCAAGATATTGCGTCCGATCTGAAATCTGTTAAAAGCGAGCTGGGGGATTTAAAAACCAGAATCTCGGACAAGGAAGCCCGTACTAACTCCCTCAAAGCCTGGAGGGACAGATCTGATAATTAAACTCAAGCAACAAATCGCTAAGCTGCGACTGAAAACTGAAGACTTGGAAGGGAGAAGCCGGAGGAATAATATTTTAATTTTCAGCCTACCTAAAGGCAAGGGTTTCTCCCCAATAATTTTTATCCAGAAGCTGCTCACCAAGGTTGCTGGTCCATCTCCACACAACCCCACCTATCCAATTGAGAGAGCGCACCGGTCTTTGCAAGCCAAACCTCCAGATGCATCCCCCCAGACCAGTAATTGTGCACCTACAGATTACCTTGAGCGGCAGCATGGTCTGTTTAAATCCAGAGAGCTGCAAACCATTTTATGGGACAATAACAAGCTACGTATAACCCAAGATTTGCCTCTAGAGACCATGCAGATGAGGGTTACTTTCCATCCAACTGTATGCAAACAAATCGCCGTGGGTATCAGATTCTGCATGGCCTACCCAGCTCATCTACAAGTGCTGTTAGATGGGACCTGGTCATCTTTCGACTCACCCTGTCAAGCTCAAAAGGAGCTTAGCATGAAAATGCCATCCCAGCTAAACCCACCACCAATCTGCCTTGCCGGTCTTTGTTCCTCCTGCAGACCCTCGATCTCCCTTCTAAGTTTCTCTATGTGGTTGCACACTAAACATCCTCCCACACTCCAGGAAATTTTTTAGAAAGACTGGTGCACTGCAGTTTTTGCAGTCTACCACCCTACCCATTGTTGTCATTGCCCACCAGCAACCCCCCCACCCTTCCAGATGCAGGATACCAAACACTCCTCCAAGTCTCCCCTCCCCCATCAGTGCAAAACTTTCTTTTCTTAATTTCCCTTACCCCCTTTGTTGTACATGTTTAGATAGATTGAGCAACTGCTTTTTATATTCCTATCCTTTCTATCCACACTCAAAAAGAGACTTTAAGTAGCTATTGCACAACCTTCTTCAAACTCCTACTCCTCCTTTTCACAATGCAATAGCAATGCAAACAAGTAACAATGAAAGCTCCTAGATTTGCAGTTACTTCCCTTCCACTGAGACAGAAGTCACCTCTTCACTCGCTGCTATTCCTTTCCTGGATGTCTGCTTCTGCTATGACAGGTGCATATCCTTTGCCCATTTGAGGAAGTGATGTCAGAACCCCTGGCATAAAGAAAATCATGGACCAGGGGTGGGTGGGGTCAGAGGTTGGGGGTGGGACCAGCCCAAGTCTTCCAGAAACAATCAGGTAGCTGAGGCCCCTGGTCAGACCATTGGCACCCTTCCCCCACTATGCACTAAATTTTGCAGCTAGTGAAGCCAGCAAAAATGAATCACAATTCTACTCAAAGCCTCTAAAATAGATTTGCTACCAAAAGAAACAAGTCTCTAATTCAAATAGCTTCACCAACAACACATCAAAATAGATTTGAAATAAGAAGATATAGGTCTACAGTTCAAAGAAACAGCCCCAGTTAAATCACACCAAATAGGTTTTAAATCAGAAGAAATATGCCTCTACAAAAGCAGCCTGCTACACAGTGAAACATTAAACAAATGAGCCCACTTATAGCCACCAAAACAGGTTTCAAAATTCCAACAGTCCGAAAACAATACCCTGCTAGCCCCTTAGAAGTAGTAATAAAGAAAAGATATAACCTTTTACCAAGAAAAATCCACAAGAAACAATGTAAAATCAACAAGAAAAAGCTACGGTAACAGATCTGATCCTTTCCCCTTCCAGTTCTTTCTGAGAAGCCAAAGCAAGTGACACCACACCTGATTCAGCTCCACCTCCCTAGTTGAGTGAGACCTGGCCAGACCATTAGCACCCTTCCCCCACTATTGCGCTAAATTTTGCAGCTAGTGAGGCCAGCAAAAACGAATCACAATTCGACTCAAAGCCCCCAAAATAGGTTTACTATCAAAAGAAACAGGTCTCTAATTCAAACAGCTTCACCAACAACACATCAAAATAGGCTTGAAATTAGAAGGTATAGGTCTCCAATTCAAAGAAACAGCCCCAGTTAAATCATACCAAAAGGGCTTTAAATCAGAAGAAATAGTCTTCCACAAATGCAGCCTGCTACACAGTGAAACATCAAACAATGGGATGAGAAGTAGGGTATATTCTGTAGAGTTGGATCACTGTTTTTTTTCTCTTACATACATACAGTATACTGTGTTATATGTAAGGGGCAGGGTGGAGGGTGGGCTGTGAGGTATATATGGTCAGATCAGATTCACAGTTTTCTTTCATAAATATGGCAAGTGTTCTGAGTAAATTTCTTACATGGAACATTAGGGGTACCTGGGAATGTCTGAAAAGACACCAAATTCTTAAGCATATTGCACTTCAACATGTTAATATTTCATTCCTACAGGAGACTCATCTCCTCTCCTCAGAAGCCACTAGCCTCCAAAGGCAGGATATTGGCCAAGTATTTGCTTCCAGAATATCAACTGCCAGTAGGAGGGCAGCTATCCTGGTTAATCGCTCAGTACCTCTGTTGGGGGAGCAGTCTATAGCAGATCCACAGGGGAGATTCATCCTGGTAAAGGGAAGAATAGGCCATATGGAACTAATACTGGGTTTTAAATACAGCCCAGTGGGGGGGAGGATTCTGCTTTCTTTACGGAACTAATTAACAAATTATCCCCCTATATGACACTTCCAATGATCTTGGTCGGGGACTGGAATCTTCCCCCCCACAAGATTTGAATTGATCCAACAGTCCTCTCTGACCCCCATCAGCTACCCAAAGAGCCCTACAAGAATTCTCAGACTCATTAGGGTTATGTGACCCCTGGACGATATTGAATCCTTTATTCCGTACCTTTTCCTTTTATTCTACAGTCCACAACTCTTCATCCTGTCTAGACTATATCCTGATCAGCCGTACATTGCTCCACGGTCTTTGTGCTGAGGGAATAGAACCCACAGTCATATCTGACCACTCAACAGCTTGGGTGTCACTGGCTCTAGACACTAATTTTCAAGAGACTTGTCCTGGAGGCTGAACACCCAGCTCCTCAAAGACAAATATGTATTGTCCAGAATCCCTGTTCTCATCCAAACTTTTGTAGACAACGATCACAACTCTGTCCAGAGAATAGATCATGAATGGCGCACTCTGAAGTGCTTTCTTAGAGGAGAATTTATACGGCTTTCCTCTACATGTAAGTGTCAAAGGGAAGCAGAGGCTCTCTCCTTGTTAGCCCAGATCTGAACTCTAGAACAGTCCCTCTCCTCATCATCTTCTCCTGATTCTCTACAATCCCTCCTCTCATTATGGAACAAATATTTTTCCCTTTTACAGGAAAAGGCGGAACTGGCCATTTTAAGAACTAAGGAGCAGTATGTAGAACATGGAGAAAAGGCAGGTCATCTATTGGCACTACGCCTTAGGAAGCTGGAAACCTCCAGGAATATACCTGTGATCAACACTCCTGATGGTATAGTTAAAACCCACCCCAGAGAGATAGTCACTATCTTTGAGCAATTTTATTCTTCCCTTTATGGCCATCGTATATCCCCTCCGAGGAATGAAGACCTGATAACATATATAAACTCTGCAATGCTACCTACCTTGCCAGTTTCTCACCAAGCTTTCTTATCTACCCCTATATCCCAACAAGAAGTAGAAGATACCATCAACTCGCTAGTGCTGGACAAAGTCCCAGGTTCTGATGGGTTCTCATCCAATTTTTATAGATGCTTTATCAAAGATCTGGTCCTCATTCTTCTTCAGCTATTTCGCTACATCCTATCTGGAGAAGTCCTAGATCCTACTCTCCTTGAAGCCACCATTATTCTTCTCCACAAGCCAAACAAACCTCCCTCCTGTCCAGCCAGCTATCGGCCAATCTCACTATTAAACTGTGACATCAAAATTCTAGCAAAAATCTTGCCCACCAGAATTGAGAAGGTCTGGTCCTGTCTTCTTAGTCTGGAGCAGGTAGGCTTTATTGCTGGCAGATCCTCACTTGATAACATCCGTAAAATCTCGCATAGTTTTCAAGCAGCAGAATCTTCTCCCTCGTCAATGGCACTAATCTCTTTTGATGCAGAGAAAGCCTTTGATAGAGTGGACTGTGTTTTTCTATGGGCAACTCTGCATAAAATGGGCTTTCCCTCAGAATTTGTTCACTTTATACAGACACTGTATACCCTCCCATCAGCTAGAATTCGCTGTAACGGTGTTCTCTCCTCTCTCTCTGTCCTATGTCTCCTTTCCTTTTCAATCTCTATCTAGAACCATTAATAAGGTGCATAAAAGCCTCTCCTAATTTCACCGGAGTCCCTATTGGCAACATCACTCCACAGATTTCAATTTATGCCGATGATATTCTCCTACACCTGTTAAATCCCGTCTCATCTTTGATGGAAATTTTGAGAATAATTGATACCTTTGGCAAGTATTCTAACTATAAGTTGAAATTAAACAAGACCAAAATATATCCCCTCAATTCTCTAATTACAGTCACTCCTTCACTCACTTCGGCATGAAATAGTCCTCCAGAAGCATCAAATACTTGGGTATCTCCCTTACCTCAGACCCCTCTCTTATGCACAAGCTCAACTTTGTTGATTTATGGAGTTCCATTCAACATGATCTATCTCGTTGGAGAACCCTCATGCTTTCACTATGGGGTAGGATTAACGTAATCAAAATGAAAGTCCTGCCCAGAATCTTCTATCCTATTAATATGCTTAATGTCTGGCTACCCTTATCCTTTTTTAAACAAATCCATGCTGATATTACTTCCTTCACTTGGCTGGATAAAGTGGTTAGGAGATCCTATCAAAAACTGAGTATGCCTAAAGACTGTGGGGGGCTCCGCCTACCTAACATCTTGTTTTACTCTGGGCAAGTCACCTTTGTAAATGTGGGAAATGGTTGCCTGTACCCCGGCTTCAACCTCGGATGGACTATGTCCCTATCTGGTTGCAGATTGAGGCTGACCTATGTTCCACCCACAAGCCAAATCCCACTGCAATTCTATTCTCACCTGTGAAACTCTTGGCAAAATCCCTGACCCAGTCCCCAATCGGCATCTCGCTAAAAGTTTTGGCGCAACTATGTAGATATTATAAAATGTCCTCTACCGCAGATTTCTCTCAGCCCATTTTTGCTAACCTAAACATAAAAATAGGGGTAACCCCATCCCCATGGCATGGCTCCCAATTTCTCAGGAGCTTAGAGTTTCTGATTTCTACTCTCAATCCTCTATTTTACCTACTTAGGAAACACAAAGTAAATTCAGGCTGACGTCAGCATCTGTTTTTAAGATATACCAACTTTGGCACTTGCTGATCAGTATGTTTGGGCTCCAACCACAACTCTCCACCTTCGGTGATTTCCTACAGCAGATCAGTGACCTGTCTAGCAGTCCTCACATAGTTTCTGCATTATATAAATATTTACTCACTAGCCCACAGTCCCCCTCACCAGAAGGTTCCAAGGTATGGAATATTCTCTTACCTGATCTGGAATTTAACTGGCCCCAAACCTGGAAAGATTTGTATATTTATATATCGCAGGACAGATACAGGCTAACTCAATATCAGATTCTAAACAACATGTATTATACCCCAATTAAACTAGCAAAAAAGGGTCGCCTCCCTTCAGTTTTATGCTCTAGGTCTGGTATGGAGGAGGGCTCCCTCTTACATATATTCTGGTCCTGAGAGAAAGTATCTCCCCTGTGGACACAAATAGAACAAAAAATGAACCCACTCCTAGGCCTTCAAGGTTTGTTATTTCTGGCTACTTGTATCACTGGGGATTTTTCCCAAATTCAGGTAAAAGAAAGAAGGTACCACATGGCCCTCATCTCATTGGCAGTTAAAAAACTAGTGCTTAGACACTGGATGGACCAAGCAACCATTACCTATTCGGAATGACTCCATGAAATATCTTTTGGCCTTAGAGCTGAACAGCTAAGTGCCAGTGTTCATAATCATAAAGCCTCATTCACCAAAATATGGGGAAAATTATACGTCCTTTTTCTATCCTGATCTGTCATTACTAGCAAACCTGGGCAACCTTACGATCAGTTTCCTAGACAGTATTTAGATTGTACCTGGTTTATCTTTCGTGGTTATGTACATTTTATTGAAGTTATGCCTCGCTTGGGGTGGGTGGGGATGGGGGGGGTAGTAGGTATAGGGGGATGGGGCCTATTTTATCCAGTTAAAATGTTTGATATACATGATTAATGTTTTGCTGTTTATTGTATGTATGATTGTTAAACCAATAAAACTTCTCTGATTCAAAAAAAAATATTTAGGTCTTTCAGTCTTTCCTCATATGTTTGCTAGTGCATTCCTTTCACCATTTTCATTGCCCTTCTCTGCACTGCTTCCGTTCTGTCTATGTCCTTCTGGAGATGTGGTCTCCAGAACTGGACACAGTATTCCACATTTGGCCTTACCAATTGTCTGTACAGTGGCATCACCACTCTTGTCTTCTACTGGTGATGCCTCTCCATATGCACCCCAGCATCCCTCTGGCCCTCCCACTGCCTTCTCACACTGCTTGGCTACTTACAGGTCTTCCGTTATGATTACCTCCAGGTCTCTTTCCAGTTTTGTTGTTGCTAGTATCTCCCCCCATCCTGTATTCCTCTTCAGGGTTCCTGTGCCCCAAGTGCATGACTTTGCACTTTTTTTGCATTGCATTCAAGCTGCCACACTCTTGACCACTCTTCCATTTTGTCTAGGTCTCTTCCCATTTCTTCCACCCTGTCTGGATTATCCACGCTATTGCAAATCTTGATGTCATCTGCAGAGAGGCTTCCCTTCCCTTCCCACCCCTCTGTAATATCGCTAATGAAGATGTTGAAGAGGACCGGCCCCAGTACTGAGCATTGCAGCACCCCACTGATCACCCACCTGTTCCAGGATTGAACTCCATTAACAATCACCCTCTGTGTCCTGATGCTCTGCCAAATTCTGACCCAATTCACTACCTTGGGACCAACTCCCAGAATGCTCAACTTGTTCACTAGCCTCCTGTGTGGGACAGTGCCAAATGCCTTGCTAAAATCTAGGTAGGCCATGTCTACGCTCCCCGATTGACCACCCTGGTTACATAGTCAAAGACATCTATCAGATTTGTCTGACAAGATCTACCAGCTATGAATCTGTGTTGCTTTGGGTCTTGTGCCTCCAGATATGCTACAATCCTTTCTTTTGGCATTGACTCCATTATTTTCCCTACCACTGAGGTCAAACTGACCAGTCTGTAATTCCCAGCTTCCACCTTGCTCCCGCTTTTGTGTAGTGGTATCACGTTTGCCATCCTCCAGTCCTTTGGCACCACTCCCTCCTCCATTGATTTGTTGAATAGGGCTGTTAATGATGCCACTAGTGCCTCTCTGAGTTCTTTTATTATTCTGAGATGCATCCAATTTGGACCCATTGCCTTGTCCACTTTTAGTTTCAAGAGTTCCTTTAGGACTCTACTCTGTGAATGAGAGGTATCAACATCTCCTCCATGTATATTTCTGCTGTCTAATTTTGGTCCCTACCTTCCCCTTCTTTTGTAAATAGTGAGCAGAAGCATTCATTGAGAAGTTCTGCTTTTTCTAGGTCCCCCTCTGCCCATCCCCTCCCTTTATCTGATCTCAAAATCCCTCTGTTGGTCTTTTTCTTATTCCTAATATACCTGAAGATGTTTTTGTCTCCCTTTACTAATTGTGATATTCTTTCTTCAGTTTGTGCCTTGTGCTTCTAACTGCTTTCCCCACTTACTACTGTTTGACATTTCCATCTGTTTTGCCTGATTCAGTTCTCTGTCTTCCTCTCTCTGCATTTCTTTGTACTTTCTGAATGCCTATTTCTTTTCCTTAACCTTCCTTGCCACTTCTTTAGAAAACCATGTTTTTTTCCCCTTCCTTTTGCTTTGTTGACTTGCTTTACACAGAGGCTTGTTGCCTCTGATATGGCTCCTTTAAGTGTCACCCACTGTTCCTCTACCCTCCCATTTTTGCAAAATCGGCCCTTTTAAAATCCAGGACCCTTACATTTGTGTGGCTTGACTTTACTACTGTTTTCCTTTAAACCACACTGTAGGGTGATTGCTGGCTACCCATTGATGGATCTGTTATTCTGTCACCATTGGTGAGAACCAGGTCTAATATTGCTCCCTCCCATGTGGGTTCCTCCACTAGCAGTCTGAGGCATGCCTCCAGCAGGGCATCCAAGATGTCTCTGCTCCTGGTAGTGACTTCTGCATAGGTGTTCCAGTTAATGCCTAGCATGTTTAGGTCCCCCACCAGCAACACTTCCCCTTTCTGTGCCATTTTGTGAATGGTATCTACCAATACCCTGTTTACTGTATTTCCTCCCCCTGTGCTGAAGGTTTGTAGACAACCCCAGTGCAGATGGTGGTGCTATTTCCCATCTCCAAAGTGACCCATAGTGCCTCCTCCCCTTCCTGTCTTCCCCCTAACTCAGTTGCTTTGATCCCGTCCCTGATGTACATAGCCACCCCTCCCCCCTTTTTGTCCTCCCTGTCTCTCCTGAAGATTGTGTACCCTGGTATGGTAACATTCCAGTCATGGTTCCCGAACTCCCTGAACTTGACACTTGGTCTCCTGCTGTGGAATCCCTATGCATCTCCCTGACTCTTGGCAATGTCAAAAAGCCAATCATTGCATGTGCCCTACCTGCCCCCCAAAAACACCTCCATCTGTCTCCCCCCTTCATTACCTCCCTTTCCAATCTCCCTTGTCATGACCTCATACTTTGCAGTGACTTTAATATTGATTGGCTAAACCCCTCTGCTGATACGGTGTGTGCATCTCTTGCAGATTCTAACCTGGTTCAGCTCATTCATGACCCCAAGCGTATTAATACAAAGTCTGGAAAACACATTGTGCTTGACTGAGTGGTCACTAATTGCCCTCTTAAGGTTAAATCCATGAGAGTTCTCTTGGATAGCATCAGTGACCATTCTCCTACTCTCTGCATCTGGAGAAATAACTCCCCCAACCCCCCCCCCAAGATCACCCTGGTCAGGGATATGTCCAGATCTGACACTAGTAGCTTTCTTGCCTCTATCAATGATGCTGACTAGGGCCCAATTAACACTCTCCCTGACATCAGCTCAGCCCTGGATTTCTTTATATGCACCTTCACCCAAATAGTTGATAGTCATGCTCCCCTAAAAAGGTACAGGTCTAAGGGTATCAATGCACCTTGTCTCACTAAGGACCTTAGGAAGCTCATGTCCTCTCATGACCATGCCTGGCAGACTTACAAAGGTAGTGAGCTGCCCTCTGACTGGCAAGTCTACAGGTAACTTAGAAATAACTGTAAAAACTCCCTCCAAAAAGCCAAACACCTGCACTACAGATGCTCCAAACTGAGCACCTATGTAATCTGAAGGAGTTCTGAAAGAAGGTTATCTCTCTTATCAAGGGGAAGGCTGCTGAACTATCTAGCTCCCTCACTGCTCAGGGCTCTGTCCTAAAAGATCCTCAGTCTATCACTGCTGGATTCAATTAATTTTTTACCAATCTCCACAAACACTCATCGCTCTTTCCCAAATCATCTGTACCCCTTTCAGCCCCACAGCCTCCTGGTGACACTGGGCCTTGACCAGCATTCCATCTGAAGTTGGCTTCACTCACTGAGATCTGTCGGCTCCTTGCTAAGCTGAATCCTGATAGCTCACCAGGTCATGACACCCTTCAGCCTAAGTTTCTGAAGTTGGGAGTTCCTGCCCTCACCCGCCCTGTTTGTGATCTGTTCAACAGGTCTTTCCTAACAAGCACTGTCCCAGACAAATGGAAGGTTGTCGTGGTGGTGCCCATTCATAAGGGTGGGTCTAACACTGTTGCCAAAAATTTTAGACCCATCTGAATCCTCTGCTATTGGCAAAAATCCAAGAGCATGTTATTTATGATCACCTTCAGAACTACCTGAAACACCAAAACCTGCTATCCCCCTACCAGCATGGGTTCAGAAAGAAACATAGTGCCCTTACTGCCTTAATCAATGTCACTTCTGATCTGCTTCAGGCTATGGACCAGGGCTTTGACTCTGGTGCCACCTTCGTTGACCTCACAAAGGCATTTGACCTGGTCAACCACGCTGTCCTGCTTCAGCAGCTACAAGTTCCTGGCCTTTACACTAGTGCCTTAGCAGGGGATCAAAGTTATCTCACCTGCCACTCACAGAGGGTAAAGTGGGCTGGTTCTCTTTTGGGCCTTAGAACAATAACTCACAGTGTTCCACAGGGTTCTATACTGGGCCCACTGCTGTTTTCCCTATTTATTAATGATCTGCCAAATAACTGTGGAGGGGCTTCTGTGCACCTCTATACGGACAATGTAATCATCTATTGTTTCTTTTCTAATGTTGAGTGGATCAACAGTACACTAGCATCAGACTTTGCTGCTCTTGAAGGATGGTTTATAATAAATAATCTTATTCTTAACACCAAGAAAACAAAAAGTATGTTATTCTTCCATCCACCCTCTTCCTCCTCTAATCTCCCCCCTCTCAGGATTACTTCCTTCAATGGTGATGCCCTTGAATTTGTCCTTATCTTTAAATATTTGGGCATCACCTTGGATACCTCGCTATCCCTTAATGCTCATGTCTCCATCCTAATCAAATCTCTGAACCAAAAGCTGGGCCTTCTCTATCATATACGCCCCTTCCTCACCTCAGCCTCTTGTCATAAGATTGCATCTTCTCTTCTCCTACTTCTATCTTATGGTGCTCTGCTTCTGCTCACAGTTAACACTACTACCTTATCGCTCCTCAAACAAGCTTACCATAGGGTGGGTAGGATTACCCTGGGAGTCAATGCCCATCACCACCACTGTGATGTCCTCTCTTCCCTGGGTTGGTTATCGTATGAATCTAAACTAGGGTATGCCACTCTGAGTTTTCTGCACAAGCTGGTCCACAAACATACTTCTCCTTGTCTCAGTGAGTCTATTCATCTAAGGCAACCTCAACAAACCCTGAGATCTGCCTCCCTTCCCCTTCTCATAATGTCCAAACCAAGGTTAATTGTGTCCCATAAATCATTCACCTATGCAGCTGTGTCTGACTGGAACTCCCTTCCCCCATTCTGTCATACTCCACCCTCCCTGAGTTCCAATCCAACTTGCTTTCTTTTCTCTCTGCTTCTACATCTTGCTCCTGCTACTGGTGATATTAATCACAGCCCCAACAGCTCTGTCTATTTCTTGTTCCAGCTCTTCCCTTAACCCTGGCTTTTTACCTTGCCTCCTGTGCATAATCTTTAAACATAACTGCTACTGGTTAGCCCTTTTGTATCTGATATAATTAGCTAACAATTACAAATTGTGGTGCACTCTCTTGAATGTGTCATGTACTTGTAGCACTACTGCGTAACCCACCTGCTTGTTATTTCATAAACCTGTGGTTGTATCTGTCTGTATCATAATCCTGTGGATCACCGAATGCTGTATATTAATTTTTCCATTGTAACTGTCATTGCTGTGTTAAAGCACTGTACTGTATACATACTGCACTTTCGGGTTACCCCTGAAAAAGGGACTGCAATTGTCTCAGTGGACTTACCCAGTTATCAAAACTCCAATAAATAAATGGTTACCTGTGTACCATGTTTCAGTGACCGTGATAATATCTAGATCTTCCTCTGCCATCAAGGTCATTAGGTCTGGGACCTTGTTTCCCAGGCTATGGGGATTTGTACACATGGCTTTCCATGCTCTGATGCCTCCACATGTACCAGCTCCCCTCTTATCCCCGTGCCTTCCCATTATGCCTCTCCTGCCTTTACCTCCATTTGTGGTTCCATTGGTTGATTCCTCAGCCCTAGTATCCTTCTGTTTATCTACCTTAATCTGTGTGGGGAGGGGGAGTAGTTTTTTCCCTGTCTACTTCCATCACCCCTCTTAGCTAGTTTAAATGCTTGCCAATGAAACATTTAAACCTCTCACTAAGGATCTTTGTCCCCCCCTCAGATGGATGCAGGCCATCCCTCCTGTACAAGCCCACATCTCTCCATGTGGTCTCCCAGTCCCAAATGAAACCAAGTCCCTCAGTGCTGCACCAGCTCTTCAGCCATTCATTGAATCTCCTAGTGCAGAGTACCCTGGCTTCTCCCATTCCACAGACAGGTAACACTTCCGAGAAAGTTACCGTGTGTGCCACCTGTCTAGAACCCCTCCCCAACTCCATCAACTCCCTCTGCACTGCCCTCAGCTCATTACCTGCCATGTCATGTGTTCCCTGGTGGACAATGACATCTGGCTCACCCTCCCATTCTGCTGTCCTAGTGAACCTGTGGATATACATCCCATCCCTCCTAGTCATGGCACTGGGTAGGTACCTGACCTCCATCTCTCCTGGCCAAAGTTCTACCCCCTAATAAAAGAGTACCCAAGTAGGAGTTGCTTCCTTCTCCTCTGGGGTCCCTAGCCACCCTTCAGGGGTCTCAATCATGGAGGATCACCACATCCACCTTGTCCACCACTGTGGGTGCCTTCACTAGACAGTTCCACCCTGCCAGAATGGCAAAGGAGTTGTGGAGTGGAACCTAAGGTTGGATGCACTTCTGCCCCACCTCCCTCACCCTCCCTGAGCCCATCTTTGTCCAACCACCCCTCCTTTCTGGCTTTGTTTGAGGAAGCGGGTGTGGACTTGGTGGTCCCTGGGTGGGGGAGGAGGTCTCCCGAATACTAGCCAACTCAGTTCAGAGATAAACAACCTCCTCACTCAACCCAGAGAGGTGCCTGCAGATGGGGCAGCACCACAGCCTCCAGACCATCTCCCTGAAGACTGCCACCCCACAGCCACTGCATTGCACCACTCCCATCATGTCTGTTGTGACCGTCCCCTTAAAAGGCTTCAGTTACACCCTGTAAGTTTTTTCTTTGTTTGGTACTTCCTGTCTGGAGGCAGGACATTCAATCTACTATGGATCCACTACCTATACATGAAGGATGAGCCTGGGGTGGGTGGGTGTGTCTGGTGCTCCCTTTGTCAGTGAAAAACAATCAGCCCAGCCACACCTCTCATAGACCAGTTCCTCTGGACCCCTTTCTCACCCTCTGAGTGTTTTAAAGGATCATCACAGCTGATCCTTTTCATGAACAATAGGAATTAATCACAGCAGAAACAAAAACACCAAAACACCAAGCCACAAAAAGCCCAAACACAAACAAGCCAAACAATCAACTCTGCCCTCAGCCCATGGTGTTCTGACACCCCAAGATAGAGATTTCACACAATATCAACACTGTAGAGCCCTTCTATGCCTTCTAGTCTCTCCCTGCTGAAAAAGGAACTGAAAGTAACTGAAAACTCACAAAGTCACTCTGCACCATCCAGTGGTCCCTGTTACAGAGGGAGAGAAGGAAGGAAAAAGCACTCAGTGAAGCCGCTCTGGTCCTGCTTCTCTCTCTCACTGCAATCTCCAGTCCCTGTGCCCCTCAGCTGGTATGAGCAACTCTGAAAACTTGATAAACTGGAAAAAAAGGCTAGTTAGTCAGAGAGCCATGTCACTTTCCAGACCCTGACAATACCAAGTGAATGGCTTTGATGCATAGATATCAATAAAGTGAATTTTAAAAGGCCTATAGAGCTAGATAGTATTAAAAGATGTCCGTTCTGATCTGTGTCGGAAAAGGAAATCTCAAAAGGAACCCTTCTGTGGATTAAAATGGCTACCCCATTGCACTTAACCATAAGGATGTGAAGCAGCATACACACTGCTCACCCACGTTATATGATGTTTTAAATGCTCTACAGCAAATAAAGGAGATTCCTGCAGAAATGCTATATTTTCATGTAGCTTGCAAAACTCTGCGAGAATCTTCTCTCACTTCACAATCATGTTAATGCCCTTCGTATTATTAAAAATCACATTAAGTTTATCCATTAACAAAGGCTTAGGAAAAAATCTAAAATTTGAAGGTGACGGCCCAGATAGGAACAAATACCACGACAATATGGGCTGACTCCAAACTAACAATATTATTTGTAAGAAAATAATGCCAAAGTTCATCCGCAAGCACAGGTAATATCAACATTCTACCCCCTCCAATAAGATCTCTAGAAGATCATATGATTTTTAAAAATGAAATTCTAAAATTTTATAGAATAGAATGTTGTTGTACATGAGTATGTTTAGGATATATGTTTATGTTTCTGTAATTTCTTTTAGTAGTATTTGTGTTTTAAGGCAATGTTGGATAATTGAAAAGTTGTTTATTATTTATGTTTTGTTTTTATGTGAGTATTGTTATATATTTTATGTTAAGTTGTAACTAAGTGAAATACAAACAGGACTATCTTGAGAACAGGATTGTATAATCCTGATGATTAGAATTTCCTGTATAAAAATAAAGTTTTATCATCATCATCATTTTATCATCATCATATAAATATGCTTCTTCCGCCAACGGAAGGAAAGTTACTAACACAAATGATCTGTATTCATTTTTTCTTTCTATGGTTATTAGGCATACGTTAGTATACCATAGCAGGTTAAAACACCAAGCTGTGAATCTGGAGACTCAGCAGATCTGAGTTTTAAAACCACAAATGTCACGTGCTTGCAATGTGACCCTGAGCTATTCCTTCAATCTCCCTGTATTCATGGGCAGCACCTGGAAATGAACTTCAGCTCTGTTTGTCTTTCCCTGCCAAAATATTTAAGAAAACGAGTCAGTGCATCAAACCAATATTATACTATCATCCACAATGAATCAAAATCTATACTCAAAGAGAAGCTTGTTTATTTTGATTCATTGTTTTATCATTATGCTGTTCCAGTCAGGTCACTTTCCACAAACAAGAACATTAAATTATATTTGACTTGTTCAGATTAGCAGATGTTAAACTGGCCCTTTAAAGCATTAAAAAAACTTGTGAAAATATCTCTATACATACAGTAATTGTTTGCTGTAGCTAGGCAACACTACATACCAGGCACTAACCCACTCTCAATGACAGCCTTTCAAATCATTAAGAATAATACCACTGTTAGTATTGCACCCCACTGACTTGTATTCTGGACAGTGGATGATAATTTTCTTTGTCAATAATGCTCCCAATTTACCAGTTGCATAAAATCCAGTAAATTATTTCATGTTTGTGAAAATATATGAAGTTGAGGGTCTACTTCATGTGCAACCCATGCCATCATGTATCTGTTGAAATGTCCCTGTGAGACAACTTATGACAGAAAAAAAGACCACTTAAATCAAAATGTGCATATTCAAACACTTGAGTATGATCTAGGGGAAAGGCTAAAACAACTTGCTTTTGCAATGTCTGTTATGCTTTGAAAGGAGAAATTAGAGTGGCTTGTATTAAACTGTCAACAGCCAATGTAACTAAAATGATTTTTATTTATTTTATTTATTTAAAAGTTTGTGTAAACCCCCATCCTGATGTCTAGGGGTGTCTAGGTGGTAAAATGAGGGAGAGAGGCCACAACAGTAGAAACAAGCACAGTACAGAAGTGAAGAAAAACAAAATTCTTACTAATCAGCTGGGTTCAGAGATTCAGCCAGGTCTTGCTTACTGGAGGGTACCAACACAGGGCGCAGTACTGTGGGACTAAAGGGAGGTTAGTAGCAACATTTTCAACCAACTGAATGTCTACACCAGAAAATCACTGGAACAGGGGGAGCGTGGCCCATTTAATATAACTTGACTGGCCAGTTCACAACATATTTACAAAATTAATCCCTGGGCCCAGAAGCCAACAATAGGTTCAAAACAGTAATTTGGTGGTTCTACCATGGTTGTGAAGACCCCCACCCTTCTTTCTGCTAATCCCTGGGCCAGGTGGCCATGCTATGGGTAATGGCAGCAGCAATTCATGGCTGAGACCTCAGTGTAACAGCAGCATTTATTCTCACCATCCTCCACACCTTACAGGCTTCTCCTCCCTGATGAAGTTCCCAAAGATCAACATTGAGGGTCCATACTTGCTGGGCTCCGCATGACCCTTCCTCTGGGCCAGTGTTCCTGTGGGCAACTCCCTTCAGAACCCTCAGAGCAGATTTCCCCACCGGCTCCCACACTTGATCCTGGCAGTCCTCCATATCCCTAATAGGTGTGACAGCCTTGCAGAGCAATATCTCAACATCAGATTGGAGAGAAATTGACTGTCCCCCCCCAATGCCATAGCTCTGATGAATTCTTCCTCCTAATGATGACTAGCAAACTGGGGCAAATTGGGTGTTCTTCCCAAACTACAGACACAGGGACAAGGGTCCAAATCCTGGCCACCACCAAACTCACTCATTCTGGGAACCGGGGGGGGGGTAGCACGCATGAGCCCTCCTCCCAAAACCACCACCCGCCAATCATGGCATGGGAAAAGGGTCCTGTAAAGGTGCCAAAGATCTCTATTTATAACCCACCCCCCGAAGCAGCGGCCTCCAACCTACAGAGACCCCAACTCAGGGAAGGGGCCATAAATATTGAAATCTCACTGCCAACAAAAGTTCCAAGGGAAGGAAAATGGCAGTTCCACCCATGGGTGGGTTACACTACCCCCGCTTCAAATACTCACTGCCCCGGTGAGCACCTACCACAGCTACCAGGCCATTCAGCTCCATGGAGTATGATCACTTCTCCACAAGGTCTCCAGACATTGAGCCACTGGGACACCACTGAAATGGTAATATCTACACTTCACTGGCCAAAAACAATAACCTAACAAGGGGCGTCCCCCGACTCCCCCTCCATACCCATACAGGACCAAATACCCATGGCATCCCAGCCCTCTCTACCTGGCAACCCATCAGCTGAGGAGTACAGGACAGACTGCCTGTCCCCAGGGTGATGATGTCCCAGACCTACTTCTCCAAAAACATAGTTCAACCCAAAACCCCTGCTTCCACCTGCTGCTGAACTGCTGCCAAAATACAGTCCCCTCCTAATGCATCTCCTTTCAAACCCACTCATTTAAGAACATGCAGAAAACATTTTCATAACAGTCAATGCTACTACAGTATCTACCTGTTGCTTAAGGCAGCCCACACTAATTATGCTAAACATCAACAGTGCATGACTTTAAATGCAGGAGACTGTGGGAACATAAACAGTGCACAATTCTTTGATGGTGTAGTACCAAAGAAAAGTTTGAGCAGTCTGAATTTAAGTTCCAGTCTGTAGGATGCATATTAAGTCCTCAAGAACAGGATAGCACCTGAATATCAAGTCCAGACTGTACAGCTAAAATTAACTATGCAATACATATTTGCTACTAATAACAGTGTACCTAAAACAAACAGCAAGATGAAAGGGTTGATCTCGTCCATATCAGTTACAGTCTCAACAGTTTCTCATTCAACATCTTCGAAGGGGAAGATGGCTTAAAATGCATTGCAGCCGTCTTCAGCTTTGGGCAAAATAGTAAGCAAGTGGAGGTTTGTTTGTAGCTTGATTGAAAGAGTTCACGCTGGATACATAGGTCTTGATCCTTCTCCCAATCAGATCTTAAACCAGGGCATAGGTCTTGAACAAGGTTAAGCCCTCCCAGACATAACTGACGTGCTTGGACTTCACCATGTTCTGGATACATTGTAGGGCAAAGCTGGTGCTGGCAGGACCTAAACAATGCTTTTTGTATGGTTTATTTAGGGTGCCCCAGTAAACACAATCTTGCCAGTTCTCTTTAATGATATCCCAGAGTTTCTTAGGGAAATAAGGGTACTGGTACTAAGGATAATCACAGCAGATTTTCTTCCAAATGATCCACTCTACCTGACAGCACTCTGGCAGCTGTCTCACTTTGTGCCATGGGGCTTATCCATCTTTCAACCATATGTCTTTTCGGTACCTCAGTATGTTGGGGTCACCATCAGTCACATTCTTTTACTTCTCTCACTAACATCTGCACTTATCAGAAAAGCTAGGCCTATCCTTCCACGGCATAACTTATAAGTTCTAATGCACTATGGAAATATCTCTCTCCAAGTCTCTGTCACTCACATAGGTGCACCCTTCAAACAGCACCAACCCCCTTGCCGGTCCCTTGGACCTCTCTGGGGTGGATGGAGGAGAAGATGGCTCATCAGGATTTTACTCCCAGCTCTCTGCAGGTGCTGATACAGTGCTGGCAGGCCTGCTGGGTTCTGGCTGGGCTGGCTGTTTAAAGTCTTTAGGAGCCATTAGAAGGTCCCATGCCCACGGCCTCATCCACAACTGGGGCGGTAGATAAATTTTCAATGTAGCAACAGTTTTTTCCATGGCCTCCACTTCCCTCACTGGCTTTACTGCGCAGGCTGGGCAACTGATCCCAGTCACTCAGCTTCCATGGTAGACTTAACTACCTCTGGCTTCACTTCAGTAGCTGGTTTTTGAACATCAGGAGCAGGTTTCGCTTCTGATGATGCAGGGACTTCAGCAGAAGACACAGAGGCAGAAGCAGACATTAACTCATCACACTTATGCAAGGCAGAGTCCGTGAAAGTAATGGACCCACTGAGACCACTCAGCCCTGGGAACTAACGGGGAATATAGACTCCAGAATGTTTCTGCTGGCAGGAGGTAAACACAGGCCGAAGAGTTCTCCTCGGGCCCTCTGTTTGGCAATAAATGCACTTCCTCACCATGGAGTGCTCCACCAGGACTCATAACCATCTCAGCTTAGCCACTGGGATGGTGACCTCAGGTTGTTCTGGTGCCGTTGTCATTGCTTCAGTTCCGGTGATACTGGGAACTCCAAACTGGGTAACACTCTGCAGCAAATCTATTTCTAAAGCCAGCCACTCAGTCACTGATCTCACTCTTCTGTCCTGCACACACAGTCCATGGAACCCAGAATACCAGCCCGCCATCTATTGTCCAATGGGATTTCACCACTCTGTCAATTTGCATACCATCCATATATCCTGGCATGTCACTAGCACAAATCCTAGACAGTGAGGCACCTCAAAATCCAAAAGGCACAAAATTCGTCACCTCACCATGTTTCTTAGAGAGGCAGAAACTCTCTAGGCTTCCCTCCCTACCCACTTTCCACACCCTTGATGGGACGTTACTTGAGGACACATCCTCTTTCAGGTACTTAGGTGTTTGGTTGGACCAACACCTAAATTTCTCTGGACACACTGCTGCCATCTAGAAAAAACTATGCCCCAAGCTTGGTGCCCTGTTCAGGAACTATAGTGGTATCCCTTCTACGGCTAGACATGAACTTGTTCAGAAGATGATACTGCTCATTTTTGACTACTATGACATAGACTATGGTGCTGCCCTTAAGTCCTCCCTGGTCAGACTGGACACCCTCTTCAATTCCTTCTGCAACTTTGCCCTGGATGTCCCCCCCCTTCGCACCCACCACTGCAATCTTTATTGTGCCCTATCCTTCCCCTTTCTTACAAAAAGGCTACTGTCCCACTGTTCTAAATTCACCTCCAAGCACTGGTTGGGTGAGTCCCCTTCCTACCTCACCTCCTCTTTTATAACAACCCCCCATCCTCCCATTAGATCAACTAACTCCCGCACCCTAGTGTTCCCACTCAGATCAACCCTAATTGGCCAATTGGGTTACTCTCACCACCTCCCAAAAATCTGTAATTCTCTCTCCCCCCTCAAATCTGGCACTCATCCTCTATCTACTCCATCAGCTCTGCCCTCCATAATTACTTTGCACCTAGATGATCCTGCTATGTCCCTCCCTAATTCCCTCCTCTAAGCCCTGGATAAACCCTACCCCTCTACTGTTACCTTCATTTTACCCTGTGCACTCACATCCCCCAAATTTCAAGCTCTCCTCCCTTTCTCCAAATTGTTCCCCCTTACTGGCCATCCTTGATCAATCACAGAATGTAAGGGAGGGGTCCATGCATTCTGATGGATTATTGATTAGGCCCCATCCCCTCCAAAGAAGCAAATTCTCTCCCCCTCAAGGGTTCAATTCTCACTGTCTCCCCTTCCTATCACTCTCTTAATGCCTATCTACTGACCTTCCCAACTCCCCTGACAGGGTACCCTGCATCCTGAAGAGTCCTCTCTTGGGTTAGGTCCTATTTCCCCTCCTAGCATTTAAGTCACACCTCCTCCTTCTCTTTCTCCTCCCTCTTTAAATCCCTACAGCCTTATCCCTCTTTCTGTCTGGCCCCACAGCCCCTTGCAGGGTTCCCCACATCCTGAATGGGTCTCTCTGGGACACTGACTGTCCCCTTCTCTCTGGCCCCCCCAGTCCCCTTGCAGGGTTCGTCACATCCTGTAGGGCTCTCCAGGGACACAACTCTTCCCCCCCCCGCCTCACCCTTTCGTCTCATTTTCCCCATTTTCTTTCACATAAGCACTTGTTTACTTACTAATCCAGCACTTATTATTGTTCACTCTTTCTACATATTATGCACAGCACCATTTAAACACTGGAACACCTGCCTTACAACTGCTTGTTAATGTTGATCTTGTAACTTGAATATAACCTGAACATGACTCTTCCCCCTTCCCCACCTCACCCTGCCCTCTCCTTCCCCCTTTTCTTTCATGTAAGCACTTGTTTACTTATTAACCCAGCACTTATTATTGTCCACTCTTTCTACCTATTATGCAAAACACTGTTGTCACACTGCTTGTAACACCTGCCTTACAACTGTTTGTTAATGTTGCTCTTGTAACTTGAATGTTCAATGTCTCACTCCTATTGTACCCCTACCCCCAGATCACACTGAGAGACCAGCAACTTGTTGCTCAGTGTGCCTTCCTGGTGAAACATTTCAATAAATACATTTTGTGTTTTGAATCCCACAACCATCCAAACTGTCAAACGTGGCACAACCTCACATCCGGAACTCTCCAGCAGGTGTTGGTTCTTCAGATGTGGCATCCACTATATTTTGATCCCGGATGAGCCCCCACATTTGCAAACCCCCATTCCAATGTCTAGGGGTGTCCCGGTGGTAAAATGAGGGAAGGGGGACACAAAAGTAGAAACAAGCAGAGTCCAGAAGTTAAGAAAAGCAAAATTCTTATGAATCAGTTGACTTCAGAGATTCATCCAGGTCTTGCTTACAGGAGGATGCCAACACAGGGTGCTGCACTGAGGGACTAAAGGGAGACTAGTAGCAACATTTTCAATCAACTGAATATCCAAACTGGAAAATAACTGGATCTGGGGGCCCTATTTAATAAATCTTGACTGGTCAGTTAACATTTTTACAAAATTAATCCCTAGGCCCAGAAGCCCACAATAGGGTCAAAACAGTTCATTTGGTGGTTATACCATGGTCATGAAGGCCCCCACCCTTCTCTCTGCTAATTCCTGGGCTGGGTGGCCATGCTACGGGTAATGGCAGCATCAATTCAAGTTTGAGACCTCAGTATAGATGCAGCATTTATTCTCATCATCCTCCACACCTTTCAGGCTTCTCCTCCCCCCTGCTGAAGTTCCCAAAGATTGGCAATGAAGGCTCCATACTTCCTGAGTTCTGCATGACACCTCATATGGGCCACAGTTCTTGTGGGAAACTTCCCTCCAGAACCCTCGGAGTTGACATCCCCACTAACTCCCAGACTCAGTTCTGGTAATTCTCTATATCTCTAACAGGCATAACAGCCTCACAGAGCAACACCACAACTTCGGATTGGGGAGAAATTGGCTGAACCCCCCCATGCCATAGATCTGATGAATTCTTCCTCCTAATGTGGCTAGCAAACTTGAGCAGACCAGATGTTCTTCCCAAACTGCACACACAGGGACATGGGTCTAAATCCTGGTCACCACACCATACCACCACCAAGCTCACTCATCCTGGGAACCAAGGTGGGAGCAGGCATGGGCTCAGCTCCCAAAACCACTGCCCACCAATCATGGTGTGGGAAAATGGTCCCCCAAAGGTGCCAAAGGTCCCTATTTATAACCTGTCCCCTGAATCAGTAGCCTCAAACCCACAGAGACCCCACCCCAGTGCAGGGGCCATAAATATTAAAATCACACTACCAACAGAAGTTCCAAGACAGAAAAATGGCAGACCCACCCATGGTAGGTCACATTTGGTAATCAGGAAAGGTGCACTGAGCTGTAGCTCATTTCCAGGTGTGACCCAGGGGAAGGATAAAATGGAACAAAACATCAGTACAATGCAATTAAACAACATCAGCAGTTATAAAGTGCAAAGTACATTGTAGACATTAAAATAAATAAATAAATAATACCTAGTGGTGTAAAGAGCATTACTATAAATAGTGTCACTGGGGGTGAGATCAGGAGGGTTAATGTAGTGAGGCAAGGCCCTTGGATGAGGGAGAGGTGAAGAGGGGAGTAAAAGGGAGCAAGTAGGTAAAAGGGAGGGACAGCAGAGGGGAGAGATGAGAGTGAGGGCAGCCGGTGAGAGAGAAGGGGAGATAAGATGTAGGGCTGTAGGGAGAAGGGAGGAAGGGGAGAGGGGACTGGGAAGGGTTGGGGAAAGACAGGAGCAAGTGAGAGGAGGGTGGCTTTAGTAAATGTTTTAGGGATAGTAGGGAAGGTGCATGTCTAAGGATAGGAGCGAGCCAGTTCCAAACAGAGGGGAGACAGTAAAAGGAGACTGCTAGACCAGTTATAGAGTGTGGGCAGGGAATTGAGAAGAAACAGAAGTCTCTGGAGCAAAGAGGATAGGAGAAGACAGCAGAGGGGGAGAGTATAGATGACAGGTATGGAGGAGAGAGGTGAATCAGTATTTTCCAATGAGGGAGGAGCAGTGAGTGAGACAACACAAGGGTAAGGGGTGAGAATGAGACTGGAATAAAGGGAGCAGTAGTGTGTGCATGGAGGAGAGTTAGTAGCAAAATGACAGAAGGTATTGAGGAGAGTGTCAATCCAAGTGAGGGAGGAGGGAGGGGCTGTGCTGTAGATTACATCAGCATTGTCAAAAATGGGGAGGATCATTATGAGAAGCAGATCCTCACGTGCGTCGGGGGGGCGGTCCTTGTTTCCATAGAGGATGCCTAGTTTGGGGCAGAGTGTTGAGTGTATAGCATAGTTGTGTGTTGAGAACTCTAGATTGTTGTATAGCCACAAGCCAAGGTATTTATATGTGTGGACAACCTCCAACTGGGTGCCATCAAAGGTAGAGAAGACAGGGAGAGGAGAGAGCCTTTGTAGCCTTTGAGTGGTACCAAAGGTCATTGATACCGTCTTTTTGGTATTTACCTTGAGCTGGTTGGCCTGCAACTAGCGTAATATATTATGGAAGTCACATTGTATATAGGATGATACAGCAGATGTGGAGGGGCCAGATGTGCAAATGACAATATATAGTTGGCATATATATGAATATGGGAGGAGACACAGATGTGTCAGAACAAAGGCTTATAATATCACCTTTTATAATAATGCACTTGGATTCACCTTGGGCCTTACCCAACAATTATTTCACAAATTACCAAAAAATAATAACAATTCACATATGATATTATTCTATGTTCTCTAGATTCAAGTATAATGGCAAATGATACTGCTTACCACACTTATAATTACATGAACAATAATATTTTATTTACCCCTATACAATAATTCTAAATATTCCTCATCAGCATAAATATCAAGCATGATACTGAAAACATCAACATTGTTTCAGATAATCCAGAAAACTAATAAAACAAATTCTAGCAAATAAGCATTGCAAAGAAATAAGCAATATGTATTATGATACATGGTAATAGTAATACTAAACTTTTATCATGCTAAGTATTTAACATAACCCTTAGGCATAAGAACATGCAACTCATAAGATCAATATCTCAGATGATTTCTGTATAAAAATTTTTTAAAACTTTATAGCATGTAAATATATTTTTGTGTGAGAACTGGCAACAACTCATTACATCAGTGTTTTGTACTACACATTCATAAACTCGGTTTTAACTTTTCAGATTATGCAACATTTCTTAGTTCAAAGCTTAAACTAGACATACTAAAATTCTATAGTTAAAAGCAAGTTCCCTTCTTACTTTCCCAGACACACCAATTTAAATTACCAAGACTATTACTTGAAATTAATTAGTGAAAGTAATTTAAAAGGAATACTTATATTTCTGGTTGTAGAAGTGGGTTCTTATTGTCTCAACTTAGAACTCCTGGTTGAGTCTGGCAGTTGATGAAAAGGTCTCTTTGTCAGTTAACCTTGACCCTGGAAATTATTTTAGAATGGATACACTCTGCGGCCCAGATATTCAAACTGCGCCCAAAATGTGTGCAATAGCAGGAGAAAGCACAAATCCATTGTGCACATGCGCAATAGACACAATATTCAAACATAGAGCAAGGCAAATTGCGCAACCAGCCAATGTCTGAATATCGCACAACCTGCGCCATAGCGCAACCAGGAAGGGGAAGCTGAGCAGATACAATGAGCTATAGCGCAACAAGGGCAGCCCAGCTGAGCAGCCCAGAGGTGCCATAGCGCAAGCAGGGAGCCCCCCAGTAGCAGAGCACTGGAACTGCACAACCAGGGAGGTAGGCAGGGGCCCACCACCCATGCCACAGATGGGCACAGGAACACACTGTAGAACTAACAATGCACCCCCACACCCCAAGCACAGCATAACTGGGAGGGAGACAGAACTCCACCGACCCATGGGGACAAGCAAACAAGCACAGCTGGGCCATGTTGCCCAGCACACCCACTGGCAAGCTGAGACTCTCACACAAAGGCGGACCACCCCAGTGTACATCAGCCCCCCCTTGTGCACAGCACACCCTGCACTGTGACCCCAAGACACCCCCCATGAGCAGTGACCATCACTGCAGGAATCCCCATGCATCCCCCAGTCACACTGCAACCTCGTGTACCACAGAACCATACAAGCCAGACCCACCATGAGCACCCAGCAGTGGGTGGCAGCACACAGCAATACCGACTGAAAGCCACTCCCACACCAGAGACACCTCCCCATGCACACACACACACATACCTATGACTATACCACCCCAGATGCCATGCATACCACTGCAACTCAACACCTATAGCCAGCTGCGAATCAGAGACCATCACAGTATTCATATCAAAATATATATTTCAAATATAACAAGAATAAGAACAACAACTATAACTATGTACAAATATATAAAACAGGGGTGGGGTACAGGTACAAGGTAGGGGTGGGTAAGGGGCAGGGGTGAACAACTGGGAGAGGGAAGGCAGGGTGTGAGGGATAGGTAAAGAGGGGAGGTGATGGGCAGCTACTGCCTGCCAGCCTGCTCTCCTGCCACCTGGTGCTGGTTCCGGGGCCTCCTCCTGTGCCTCAGACCATGTTGCTGTAGGTCCTGCAGGATGGTGAGTGAATCCATCACCACCTGTATCAGCTGCTGCATCGAACGTTCAATGCGGTGCAGGATCCGGACACCTAGGACAAGGGATCAGAGTCAATGGCTGTGACTGTCCATATCCCTGAAGCCCACCCATCATGCATGGCATACAGTCAAGTGCCCCACTCCTGTGATGGACTGCACCCACCCATAGTGACCGTGCACAAGACATGCCCAATCAGGCAGCAACAGCCATGTGTACCACTGCACACACACACACCGCCCATGTCCAGCACAGCACAACCAAGGCTGTACAGTAACGTGGCTATGCGGTGGGCAGGCAGTGCCACAGCCATGTGCCCAGTCCACACATGGACCACCATTGACGCACTCCCAGACATGCAGTGCCACTGGACAGTGCTGACTGTCACATGTCATGTGCATGGCAGTGGTGTCCATGGATGGTGGCCATGCCCTGCCCCCCCATCACACAGCATGCTTTAGCATTCATGATGTCATGGCACTCACCCTCATCATGCTGCTGCTGCTGTCGTGGCTCACCACCACCACCACGCTCAGCCACCACTGCCACCACTCCCTGCACCTCAGCCCTGGCCCTCTTCTGCTCCGCCACACCTATGGGAAACAAAAGGTGAGAGACACATCAGTGAAATCCCAAAGCAGATATCCCCCTGCCCCAATGAGTGTGCCTGCCCACCCAGCCAGACCCATACATCACATATCCTGTAAACACCGCCACAGCCAACCCTAGACCAACCCTCCCCCATGTGCTGGACACAATAGACAGTGTTACCCATATGGACCATACAGGTGCATAGACAGAACACCCACCTGGCCGAGGCACCACGCCCCTCCTGGCATGTGACTGAAGACGTGCCAGTAGTGCCGGCTCCCTCCTCCGCAGGTCCCCGTTCCGGTGTCTGCACTGCTCTGCAGACCTCCGCCGGCCAGTGGCCTCCTCAAGCTCAGTGGCCACCTGCTGCCACACATGGGTCCTGGCCATGTTAAGGGGTTCATCCCCAAATAGTGGGCCATAGTGAGGCTCCACTATGGCCACCAAGTTGGCTAGCTCAAGTGAATTCCACTGGGGGGCTCTTCTGCGTGCCATCCCTGTATGTATAGTAGGCAATATGGTGCTCCACAGCGCAGCAACCCCACATGGAATTGTTGTGCAATACAACGCCGCTATTCCCTATCGTACTGTTGGTATAGCACCGCCAGTCCCTATTGCGCTGTTACCAAACAGCGCAATAGAGCTGCAGACATGCCATATGTACAGCACCAAGGGGGCAAAGGTCGGGCACAGGATCATGGGTCTCTGGCGCAAGGCCACACACAGTGCCATCAGACGTCTATGCGTCCAGTGCGATTGGTCGCCTGTGTGCCATTGCCACAGTGGACTATTGTGCAGTTGTGCCACAGTGCCATGTAGTGACTGTCGCTGTAGTGCCACTGGCACAATGGTGGCCATGCCCTGAATTGCCTACCGTGCACAGCACGTCATCAGTGCAGCAGATGCCTACGTAAGCTACCTGGGCATGCACAGTGCAGTGTACTACGCAGTCACAGAACTGCGCCATTGGCTCAGCCGGTTCAACCGTATTGCACAAAGCGCAACAGCGCAATATTCAGCCGTCATATGCAAATCATCCGATCAGCCATTCAATGGCGCAGCAGCACGATTTGCATCTCATTAAAGTTGCTCCAGTCCTAATTTGCATGGATTGCGCTATAATTATGCGACACTGTTCTGCAGTGGCCATATTCGGTTACTGCAGTTGATAGGTGAGTTGCATGCATTGTGATGTTCTGGACCATGGCCTCAGAGAATTGCTGTGTACTGCACAGTCACAGGTGACCACTCTCACCCATACAGGCTGTGAAATGACCGAGCAAGGACTGGGTGAGGAGGATGATGGTGGGCGGAAGAGGAGGCCTAACTTTATGAAGGCTGAGACGGAGGCACTGTTTGAGGCCTACCTGGATGAGGAGCCACTTCTCAGTGGATGGCGGGGCACCCCTCAGGCCCATGCTGCTGCATGGGAGGGGGTGGCACGTGCCATCAACCTGCACGGCAGCCACCAGTGCTCTGTGCAGGAGTGTAAAAAGAAGATGGGGACCGACAGGAGGAGGGTGAAGGAGAAGGTTGCAGCCATCAGGGTGGCATGTGCTGCAACAGGCGGGGGACAGCCGGAGGTGGTGCAGCTGACTTCAGCAGAGGACATGCTCACTGCAAGCATGCAGCGCAGTGCCATTGAGGGTGTTCCTGGAGATGGCTTCCAGACAGGTGGTAGCCCATCACTGCATGGTATGTCATGGTCCGGGGGAAGGTAGATCACATGCACTAATGTGTCCTTCCTTTCTGTTACAGATCCTGTGCATCTGCAGGAGTCAGCGGTGGAGGGCCAGTCCACTGCAGACAGCCATCCGGAGTTGGAGGAGGGACCATCCACCTCTGCAGGTTGCCGGCGTGCACTGCGCCAGTGTGCACGCCTGGCTACCATCGCTGATGTCATTGAGACAGGTGTGGGGGGTGCCCTTCCTGTGTCTCAGCGGTCTGGCATGTAAGCATACCAGCACGCTGCGGCTGTGGCTGTGACACAGACCTGCACCATTGATGATGCACCAACCACTATGGGCATTGACATGTGTGTGTCACAGAATGGACACACAGCAGGACAGCTCACGCCCATGGACCTAGCTGGTTCTGACATGTGTGCCAGCATGTCAGCACAGTCCCAGACTGTGCCTGTTAGCACCAGTGGGGCAGCACCGGTGGCTGTGCAGGTCACTGGCACTGTTACAGCCACAGCAGTGGAACAACTGATCCCTTGGGCGCAGCAGGCAGAGGGGCAGCAGCAGCAGTCACCCACCAGGATTGGGGGTACAGGGCTCAGCGGTGATGTAGGTGCACCACCTGTGGACATGCCCATATCTGGTCCTGGTGAGCGGCGCCCACCCTCAAGGGGTGCTGTACATCAAGCCCTTCTATACCCTGAGGGACAGGTTGCCGATGTGGCAGGCAACCTCTTTGACAAGCACACCCACCTGCTGCAGGCATCAGTACAGCAGCAGATGCGGGTTGCAACATCCATGGAGGCACTGTGTGTGGCTCTGCAGTGGCACAGCAGGGATAACGAGAGGATCCTGTCCCGGATTGACCATTTGCGGGTGGATGTGACCGTCACCATCGACAGGCAGACACAGGCATTGGTCACTGTCGTGGCCACATTGGGCACACAGTCAGGTGCCACTCACACCGCGCAGTATGCTATCCACTCCCCATTCCCCGTGTCATGTGACACCCACCCTGTCGATGCTGGATTCAGCTGTGGGCATCCCGAGCATCCCTGGTGCAGGTATGTTAGGTATGCTGCAGACCCCTGTGTGGGCAAGGTTGTGTTCGCACAGTGGGACCCCTGGTGGTCCATCGGTGCCACCCCATGAGGCCTGTGCTCAGCCAGCCAGTGCTGCTGGGTCTTGGCGGGGCTGCCCACGCATCCGAGGTGGCTGTGGCACTGTGCCGCATGACTGAGCTGTCTCCCAGTGCAGGCTCTGTCTGGTGCAGCCCTGTGTGCAATGTGTGTTTTGGTGGGCAGTGCACCAGTGGGTACCCTGCCCTACATGCAGACACATGGACCACCTGCACACTCTCCCGACTGCTGTCCACAGGCGCGTGTGCATGATGATGCCTGCATTGCGCTGTACACCAAAGTGCGAAGGTGCCCAGCATCTGACACACGTACATGGACAGTAAAAGTGGAGGTGGTGGCCTGTGGACGTGTGTGTTTTTCATGTCTGTGTTTCTGCTCTGTTGTGCACCTGACCCCTGTGCACTTTGTGCCTGTTGTGTGTGTGTGTGTCTGTCCATGTGGCATGTTACTGTTCACCCCTTCCTGGTTGTATGTGTGTGCTTCTGTGCCCTGCCACTTCCCTTGCCATCATGCACCCCTGGTGTGTTTCCCTGTGTGTATGTGGGTTGTGCCCTAGCCACTGTTGGTTGCACATGGCCCCATGACTTATCTGTGTTGGGTGAAGTGCTCCTCTGTGATGGTGTCCTGGTGCAGCTGGGCCAGCCGGATCAGTCGGGGGTCACATAGTCCAAGGGGGGGATGCTCATCCCCATCGCCAGCATCACCGTCATCCCCATCGCTGTCCCCCTCTTTGACCTGTATGGCTATCCCAGAGTCTTTGGCCATGTTGTGCAGGATACAACAGGCCAGGAATATCCCACAGGCCTTTGAGGGGCTATACTGTAGGGCACCACCGGAGGTGTCTAGGCATCGGAAGCATGCTTTCAGCATCCCAAACACCTGCTCAATGATGTTGCATGTGGCGGCGTGTGCCTCATTGAAGTGATGCTGTGATGGGGTCGTGGGCCACCGGTAGGGTGTGAGCAGCCAGGGACCGAGTGGGTATCCACTGTCACCTGTGTGGAGATAGTGGAGGTTAGTGTCTTGTTCAGGCTCATATTGCCCCTAACTCTGTGTGCCACACCCATAGCACTTGTGACTTACCCACCCTTGCCCCCAGTTTGCCAATCCTACATGCATACTCACCCACTAGATGTCCTGTGGGGATGTCTCCACTCTCAAATCAATGGCACAGTGCTGACTGGTACCATATGAATGAATCATGTGCTCCGCCAGGGTGCGTGGCACAGACGTTGATGATGCGCCCACTGGCATCACACACCACCTGGCAGTTGACACTAGCAAATCCCTTCCGATTCCAATAGGCAGCCTCATCGGGGCCAGGTGGCGTGTGAATGGCCACATGGGTGCAGTCTATCACCCCTAGCATGCCAGGCATACGTGCTACCCTGTGGAACTCCTGCATGTTTGCTGTACGCTCCACCACGATGCTGGGGAAATGGATGTACTCTGCAGCATGTGGCAGCAGTGTGCTGAGGAATTGGGTAAGGATGCATGATGTGGCCGACTGTGTTATCCCTGTGGTGTCCCCTGTTGGTCTCTGGAAGGTACCCATGGCGAGCAAGCACATGCAGGCTGTTACCTTTGTCTCCACTGACAGAGCCTGACTCCGTCATGAGGGTGCCTGCATCACATCACTGCACAGCTCACAGAGCCGCCTCAGTATTGCCCTGTTCAGGTGGTACCAGCCCACAATCTCGACATCTGAGTAGAGCTCAAAGCTGATGCGGGTTCGGTACTGCCTGTTGGGGGCGTACCGCCGATGGGCCCTTCCACGGCCACATCCCCCTGCAGCATGCCTTCTCACCCCCTTCATTACAGCTTCCATGTGGAAGCTGGCACTGTCCATGTCCCTGGCTTGTGTCCGCCCTGGCTGTTGTTGCTCTGTTACCCCTGCTGTCCTGACTGCTACCTCCACTGCACCGGGTACACCTACTGGCCTCTGCACTCTGTGGCCCCACACACCTTCTCTTGCCCCTCTTCTGTCCTGTGCTCTCCCTGGCTTGCACTGTTTCTCCCTCTGGCCTTGTCTGTCTCCCTGCCTCATGTGGCTTCCCTGTAGCATTCTTGCACCTCTTCCTTGAGCCTTTTTATTTTGGCTCATTTCCTCTATGGCGCAACTTCCGCCTGATCCACTGTTGCGCATTGCGCAAGCCTTTGAATATCGCATTGCACACTTTATGCATGGTTCCACCCCCTTCGGTTGCACATGCCTTAATTAGCATTGCGCTGTTGCTCAGCATGTTTTCAGTGGCGCAACTGCCTCCTGCTGAATATCGCAGAATGGTGCAATTTCGGACTTGCGCTGGCACAACCCTATTGCGCATGGCGCAACCCTTTTGAATATCCACCCTGCAAGTTAAACTTTTGCTGAAAGTCATTTTACCAAAAGTCAGTTCTTGGATTTGTAGAACACAGCTTCAATCTGCACAGTCCATGGCAGCACTGGATTCAAAGAACTTTCTTGTGGATAGCAAAGTTGTTTCAACAACTGGAACGTGATGACTGTTCATGTTTCATCTGCTTTTAAAACCTTAGGACACAAGACCTCTTTCTGCTCAGAACACTGTATAGTTTGTGCGAATTTCAAATTAAGTCTGTGTCTTGGCAACAGCAGGCAACACTACTTCAGTCAAAGTCCAGCAAATAAAGCACAGTCCTTGCTTCATACAAAATGAGAATGTCCTTGCATCTGTTTTTTGCAACTGGATATCTGGCAGCACTGCATAACCTTTTGACTATCCTTAGGCTGGCCCCTGCATTCCAAACAGGCATGGCCCAAAAGTTATATTGCCTAGCTACAGGATAAAGCCTGTAGAATTCTTAGTTAACCTAATGTAGATCTTTTTGCATCAATGTTTTCCTCTCGACTGAGGTGTGTCTATACAAATTCACTAATATAAAACTGCCCTGGTGTTAACATTACCAGATTTTGATTGGCCTGAGTCACTAGAAAGGTAGGACATCTCAGAAGATAAATGATGACATACAGACATGCCTCTTAAGGCACTCCCCTTCTCCTCAAACTTGTTTTTGGTTCAAAATTATTTTCTTTAATAACATTTTAATTTAACCTGATTTAACATTAAACTTACATATTTAGGTGTTTTACATTAAGCCAATCATTCTGGTAAAACTCTGACATTTGTAACATGTATACTTTTTAAAATACACTGTTAAGGCTATAACTTCATAATTTCAATAAAACTTATTAAAATAAAATGATAGGCTTGCTCTAAGTATTCTAAGCTACAGCATGATATAAGATTTGTAAGAAAAATCCATTCCTAAAGTCTTTAAAACATTACTTTTTGTAGAAACACATGAGTGTCTTTGTTCTTTTAAGGAAAGCAATAAATCACTGTCAAAAAAGTTAATTCACTATAACCTTTTAGACAGCATTTCTCTCTATAGGAACAAACTACAGATGTATGAGCCATATTGTTAGACTGCTTAAGGTGTGAGCTATCACGAGATACTAGATTTATTTTCCAAATAATAACATTATATTAAATTAATTTTAATTATAACTTCAGAACCCTTCTTTCTGCAATATGAAATTGGGTAAGCTTATTTATCATACTAGTGTCCAATAACTGTCCAATTTTCATAGCGGAAGTTCATTGGGTTTTTAAGTTATAAACAAAATACTTTCCTAATATACAAAGTTTAAACAGAGAAACGTTTTTTCTTCTTCTTGGTGCTACCAGTCCCACAATCTGTTATCTGATCGCAATCATGGATACCTAGCTCAGGCTAAGACTTTCTCAGTACAAACACCCATACAAATCTTAATAAAAGTGTCTTTCCTGGAATGTGGCTAGGCCCCCAAGAACAACATTACTCTACAGGCTTAGCTTACAGAGTGTCCACTCATATCATAGCTTAAAAAACAAAATGGAGTCTCATCTTGAATTCCTCAGACCCCATTTACCACATGGCAAAGTGATGCTTAGAGAACAGAGATATTTTTCTTTTTAAGCATTAAAGTCAGATACCTTGTCTTAAGGTTTAATTAACTAACACTTTTTTGGTTTCTCTTAGGAACTTATGCAAACAATAATCTTAACCAGAAATTAGTCCCATATAAAAATCACATAAAATAATAATAATAGTTAAAAAAATAAATTCTTGATAATAAAAACAAAATAATTTTTCCATCAAGAGTTCTGTCCCTACAGATGGAGGGGAAGTCACTGAGAAAACTCAAGAATAGTATAGGGCCCAGGATAGAGCCCTGGGGAACACCTGTGAGAATGAGGAGGGGGAGATAAGACAGTACCCACCTGCACAGATTGTTAGCAGTTAGTCAGATAGGAGTGGAACCACTGAACTGCTGAAGAGGAGAGATCAGCTGAGGTTAGCTTGTTTAAGAAGAGGGGGTGGGAAACTGAACTGAAAGCTTTGTGAGGTTGATAAAAATAGCCACTGTGATGAGATCCCTGTCCATCACTGTGAAGTTGGAGTCAGTTATGTGGAGAAGGGAGATGATTGTGGTGTTTTTTTTCTGAAACCTGATTGGAAGGGTCAATAGGAAGGAGGAGGAGTCAAGGAAGTTCACTAGTCTGGAATGGACTAGTGACTCCTGCAGTTTGGCTAGGAAGAGTGGGAGAGAGATAGGCCTGTTATTTCTGGGTGATGATGGGTCACCCCCTTTATGGAGGGGAAGTACTTTAGCCATTCTTCAGTCAAGGGGGATGGTGCAAAGGGTGAAAGAGAGATTTAGAAGATGAGTGAGTGGGAGGAGAATGGTGGGGTGGAAATGTGGAGGAGTTTGGGATCTAAGTCATCAGGGCTATATTTGGAGGGGTTGAGAGATTTGAGGGTGAGGAAGACTTCATGATGGAAAACAGGAGGCAAGTGAAAACTAGGAAGAAGGTTGGGGTGAGGGCAGTTGAGGACTGAGAGGGAGCTGTGCAAGTTGTGAATTATTTGTTGAAGAGGGAGGCAACAGCAAGATGGCTGGACACCAGAGAACTGTCAGCTTTGGGGGGTGCTGGTCAGGGTGGTGGGTCAAAAATGGAGTGAACTATTTTCCAGAAGCTGGAAGGAGAGCTTAGGTTGCATCAAAGGTTGGAGTTGAAGCAATGAGCCATGGCTGCACAAAGAGCCTCAGTGCAGAAGTTTCTAAGGTCCTTGTAGTGCTGGTAGTCAGAGTCATAGTTGGAGGCCTTAAAGTGGGATCATGCCTGTTCCCTGGTTTTGCAGAGCAGTAAGAGGTCAGGTATAATCCAGAGGTGGTGGTGGTGGGAGCATTTAACTCTGTTCTTTTGAGGGGGCATGAGTATTTCAGTAGTGAGTGAGGGTGGTGAAATGTGATAGAGATCAGTTGATGTTCTAGGCAGAGTAGACCAAGGACCTGTCTGTGGAGGTTAGATCACACAAGACAACATCAGAGTTGAGATACTATGGGGACCAGTGCCAAATGTACTTTGGGGAGGATTTTAAGGGAAAGTTTTCCTGACACAATAGACACAACAAGTGGTCACTGAAGACATTTGGGAGAATGCCGGCAGATGACACATAATGGGGATGGGAACACAGTATCCAATCCAGGAGTGAGTGGTTAGAGGAGTGGGGGGTTTACCCTAGTGGACTCAAAGACTAGTTGCAAAAGTTTAAGGATTCGATGGAGTGCTGGACAGGCTTTGAGTCTGAGGAGAGCCAATTCAGGTCAAAGTCACCAAGAAGAAAGAGTTCACCTGAGGCAAAATGTGAGACAAGAGTGGAGTGGGAGTGGATGATAGAGGAGGGAGAAATCTTTGGGGAGGCATATAGGGTTCCAATGAAGATAGGGAGGGTGGAGAGGAGGGAGTTTGAGTAGCAAGAGCTTGTGGGAGGAGGGGATGGCCACTTTGAAGGGGATTGAGTAGGAAATGTTATAGCAGGTGTAAATGGCATCACCTCTGCCATGTTTTTCTCTGTCCTGGTGGAAAAGGTGAAATTCGGGGAGGGTGAAGTGCGAGTCCAGGATTCTAGAGGAGAGCCAGGTCTCTGATATGCAGAGAACATCTGGGGAGTGTTGCAGAACCCATATCTTAAGGGGGGTCTAGCTTCGGGAGGAGGGTTTGTGCATTGAAATGGTAGAAACTTAGACCTTTGGGTGCAGAGGAGGGTGAGCAGTGGTACAGGCCAGGATTTGGTTCAACATCTCCTGCCAGGAGCAGTAGGAAAAGGAGGACAGCTAGAAAGGATGGGATATTATGCTTTTTGTGGCCTGGCGGGAAAGGGCAAGGGGGCTGTGGTTAAAAGAGTGGAGTGAGCAGTGGATAACTTCAAGGTGAGGGGAGGTGGTAGGAAGGAAGCTGGAGGGACTAGAAAGAGTGGGAGAGTAGGGAGATAGGGCAGCAGGAGAGGGATGGGAGGGGTAGGGATAGGAGGGGAAAGAGGGGAGGGAAGTAGGAGAATGGGAGAGGACAATTGTTTCCATTTTTTTTATTTTAAACATTTGTTTACCGGGGTAAGTACAATGAGCCAAAGGCCCGTTTTCATGTATGACCTGTGGACTGAATATATATACAGTCTAGATGTTTACAATTAACAAAACTCACAACACAATACAATACAAAACTAAACATACATTACCAAATAACATATATACATATAACAAATATAAAATAATCATCGAAAACAGCTACAATGCAATTTAGTGAAAAAATAATTTCTTAACCTAATTTTAAAAGTTTGATGACAAACATTTTCATATAAAACAATAGGAAGCTCATTCCAATTTTTGGCAGCAGAGTAAGTAAACGAACCATCCCCCATTTTAGTCTTAGTTTTTGGGACATTTAACTTAATTTGTTGATCAGAGCAAAGTTCCCGTGAATTTATTTTAATATGTAAAAGTGAATATAATGGAGAATCTATACCTTGACGAAGAACTTTATCTGTTAATAAACATAGGCTATACAGACAACTCATCCTGGGAGGAAGCCATGCAGATAATCTATACAACTCACAATGATGAGTAGAAAAGGACAACTTAAAAGTAAATCTACAAATACCATGAAACACATTAGTAAGGAGATATAACTCTCTATTAGACAAGTTAGTAAAAAGAATGCATTATAATTCAACTTTAATAATAAGACACCCTCTGCTATTGCACGTCTTGCTGGTAAAGTCAACAGGGATTGAGACTTGAATAATACACCAAGTCTCTGATTTATCTGATGAGAAATACATCTTACATGATCAGAAAATTTTAAATATTGATCTAACAGAACTCCAAGATATTTAAATCGTTTTACCTGCTCCATCCTATTACCCATCAAGTCAAAGATGGACACATTCTGAGATCTATTTAATATAATTCTAGATCCAAAAAGCATACATTTTGTTTTAGAATTATTTAATGCCAAACAATTCCCTTTTAACCACCCACTTAAATAGCAAAGTCCTTATTTAAGGACATATTTATAAATTCAACAGAAATTGAACTTTTATATAGAATAATATCATCTGCATAAATCAGACAATGTGTATCACTCAATAAAGATGGAACAACATCCACAAATACCGTAAACAACAAAGGGCCCAAAACAGACCCCTGAGGCACCCCCTGTAACAAAATTTTACTAGTTGAGAAAGCTCCATTTAGTCCTACTTTAAGTGGACGATCAGACAAATAACTATGAAACCAATCAACAGCAATCTCTGTCATACCATAACTTTGGAGTGTCCTAATCAGCAAAGGATGACTTACTAAATTAAAGGCCTTGGACAGGTCCACGAACACAGCACCAGTGTGTAGACCCTCATCCATAGCCACACTGGTGTGGTTTGTGAACCTGGCCAAGGCCGTCCCCATCCCATGATATTTACGAAACCCGTGCTGATCAGGAGTCCTAAGACCATTTTCTTGTAAATAGGCAGTAAGCTGCTCATTCACAAGTCTTTCAAAAATTTTACCCAAAGGTGGCAAAAGAGAAATAGGATGATAATTGTCCATATTCATTCTATCACCAGATTTATAAATGGGTTTGATTACTGTATGTTTCCATACATCAGGGAAACATCCAGTAAGCAAAGACAAAGTATAAATAAAGGTAAGTGGATAAGTAATATATTCAGAAATCAATTTTAAAAACCGAGCTTCAAGTTCACATGCACTTGAACAAATTGGCATGTGTTTCAGAAGATAATAAACCTGATTTGGTTCAATAAATGAAAAAGGAAAAGAACCAAATTCGGAAACAACATGAGATTGTCTATCTGTACACAGGTCCTGAGTAAAGTCCTGCGTATACCTAGACAAGTCAAGGAATTTGTCCAAAAAAGAATCACAGATAACCTGCACATCAGAAATAACCTGACCATCCTTACTAAAAGCCCCAATAGATTCTTTTTTTGATGGATTAATTAAAGAATTAATAGAAGACCAAAACCTTTTCAGATTATTTAAACTAGAAGTTTGTAGTTTTTGAAAATAACTAGATTTATTTTGCCTAATTTTTATTTTTCATTTATTTCTAAGCTTCCTATAGCTATTAAAATCTGTCATTGACTTAGTTACCTTATACAATTTCCAAGCAGCATCTCTCAATTTAATTAAATGTAACAAAGGGGCAGTAATCCATTTATTAACTGAGCCTCTAATGCTCCTAACCACTCTAGGAAAATATTTATTTTGTAACCCCAAAAGGGTGGAAGTAAAATAATCAACAGCAATATTTACATCCGGGATTGCTTCCAAATAAGTCCAATCAATATTCTGCAAATCAATAAGAAGATCACCACTAACCTCATTAACAAACTTACGATATGATATGAACCTAGGAGGCAATTTAGGTCTTTTAGATCTCCATATGCAATAAGTGGCCAAGTGGTCACTTATTACATCAGGTAATACACCAACGCCAGAAATGTTTACCTGTTTATTAACAAGAAACCAATCCAAAATTGTATGATTCTGACTATTCATATTCATACGAGTAAATGAACTAATGAGCTGAGACAATCCAACATTATGCAATAATGTCTCAATAGAAGGATCATTTATAGGATCCCAATGAATGTTAAAATCTCCAGTAATCAAAAGATCACTACCTGATTGAATAGTTGCCACAAACTCTAAAATATCATCCAACCCTTTCTTGGCAGCTTTTGGGGGATTATAAACTGTACAAAGTCACAACTTTTGGCAACCACCCAACTTCAATTCCAATAACAGCCATTCAAAATCAGATTTACATTTATAATCAGGAAACATTTCTACTAATTGTAATTTAGATTTATAATATACCATTATACCCCCTCCTTTCTTTTTTCCAGTCCTATCTTTCCATATTACATTATAACCTTCAAAAGCAACAAGATTATCTGATACTGAAGGTTTCAACCAGGTTTCAGTTACACTAAATATATCTGGGTCAGAAGTAGTGAGCCAGGCCTCAATTTCAGCTTGTTTAGACATAAAGCTTCTAACATATAAATGAGTTATTCTCAAACCTTTAGTTTGCCAATAGGTGTCATAATTTCCTTTATTTGAAGTTAAAGGCCCAGGGTTTGTTTCCACGTGACCAGATAAAAGTAGAATACACCACACAGTACCAAGCAACAAGGAAACAACAACATTTTCACACTAGATGTTGAACAAAAAACCCATATCATACATATTTCTCCTACTAAGACTACCCAAATTCCTTACAATTAAAGAATAACTGGAGGTAGAAACACTTAATAAGTTTGAAAATGTATAGTCAGTAGATGAATAATCATAAACATTTACCAATATAGGGTCAGTACAATATATGAGTCCATGATCTAACAAAAATAACCCCGTACCACAACACATCAAAAATATCTGAAAACCCCACATATTGACGGGCTACTAAATCAGTAAGTAACCTAATATAATACTTGCAAAGTTGGCCAACTAAAAACAGTACAAAATATTTTTAGATGCAGTCTCCCCACAGTCTCCCTCCGTTGACTCCCGAAAGTGACTCCACCACTCCTGCGTACTTCCACTCACAAGTACAGCCGCTCCACGGACAGCCGCTAATGTTAGTGCAGTTTTATTGGAAAATCAATTAACAGTCTCCGCCCCTAATTAGGTGTCTAGCCCTACTCTCCTGCCCGGTAGTCCCCTCACTTACCGAGAAACCGGGAACAGATGTCACAAGCAGCACACAGCTTTCCAAGCTATCAGGGCACAAGAAAGTTTCTCAGCAGATGTAATAAAGCCTCCCCAACTGGCTGCAGGCAGGAGAACAGGGCAGAAGATGCAGCGTAGAGTTGTTTAATAAGCAGCAGCAGTCTCAGGTAGTGCAAGAACGTGGGGCTTTTAAAGTGCAGTCTCCGCCCCTAATTAGGTGTCTAGCCACACTCTCTCTACCCGGTAGCCCCCTCGCTTACCGAGAAACTGGGAACAGATGTCACAAGCGGCACACAGCTTTCCAAGCTATCAGGGCACAAGAGAGTTTCTCAGCAGATGTAATAAAGCCTCCCCAACTGGCTGCAGGCAGGAGAACAGGGCAGAAGATGCAGCGTAGAGTTGTTTAATAAGCAGCAGCAGTCTGGGGGATATGGAGGATATATGGGAGGTGAGTAAGGGAGGTGGGGTGGGGGAGAGCAGAGGGAGGTAGATGAGGAAGGGGGTGGCAAGAGGAGCATAGTTGGGGAGGAGACAGGGGGGAGAGGGAGGAAAGTGAGAGAGCAGGGGGAGAAATGGTCAGAGAAAAAGCCTGAGGAGCAGGCTAAGCAGAGGGGGATAGAGTGAGGGTGAGGGAGAAGGAAACTGGTTACTTTGGGGGAGGGAAAATGTGCTGTTAAGGGTGGATTAGAATAGAAGAAAAGGAGGAAAGCAGGGGTTGGGGAGCAGCCACAACAGGTGGGCGAAAGAGAAAATGCAACAAGTGACAGGATTCAACACCCAGTGTAAGCGGGAGCAAAGTTGAACAGTCACAGGTAGGTGAGGGAAGCAGACAGTAATTGGCAATCAGAAAATAAAAAAGCATAGCCTATGTAACATGAGAGTATGGTTAGGCAGCAGTCATGGATGGATAATCTTAACAATTGCTAGTTGACTAGAGAAACAAGTAGGCAGGCCTGTTCTAAATTGAAAAACACAGCTAAAACAGAGTTGTAACAAGCTGGTAGGCTGAGTGTAAACAATAATAACTGGTCAGCTGAGAAAGTGCAAAAAAATGGTCATAGATGAGGTAAACAAACACAAAACTGTAGGCTGGAGGAAGCAAGCACTTTGAGTAAACCAAGCTAAAAATCAGTTTGTGGGATCATGCTGTGGCAGAAGCCTCATGCAATAAAAAGGCATAATTGAGATTTGGAAAGTAAACAGTCATTGGCCCTCATATTCAATTGGTTACAGTGGCACCATGTTGTGTTTGCTTTTAGCTCTGGACTCATCCCTGGCTCTTGTAAAAGCTTATAGAGTGACCCCTTGGTATTAAGCAGCACTTGAGATCACCCCAAATATGTTCCTGCATGTGACCAGTGGCCCTCTGGAGAAGGGGAGACTTTTGTAGCATGCCAAAAAAGAGAAATTATTTCTGATACTTGAGTCCCAGACTTTTTCTAGAGCTCAGTTTTCTGACAAGGCAAAGGTGCAAAGCATTTAACTCAATTATGAGTGAACTTCAAGAACTACTGAGGACTCTCAGTAAGCACCTTCCTGTGAAGCTGCAGCTTGCAAATGGAGGAAAGAGCTATCTTTTTTGGAAATCAAGTACTCACTCATGTGTAAAAAGGATGACAGATACACCCATATGAAGGTGAAAATTGCTTAAGTTGTTTATTCAAATGCCAAAAAGGGCCCAGGTAAAACACGCCTGCCAGACCCAGCGGATTTCTGTGAGTGCTCCGCTTCTTTTTGTTCTTCTAGAGTTGCCTTTTTGCTGTAAACACCCATCCACGCAGCTTTTCTTTTTTTTTTTTCTTTTGGAAACCTCAGCAGTGCAGGTACCCTGTGCAGAGGATGAAATCTGGTGATTGAAGAGGGGAGCACTCATCTGACTGACACTTAAGGAGAAGAGAAACACCACATTTATCTTTTTATTGTACTCTGTCTCGCTCATCTTTAAAACCAACACTTTATTTAGCCCCTGTATTCATCTATGATAAATGTTTTTTCAAGTGACACTGTCAGTTAGAATCAGTCAGTAGTTTCCCTGCAGGTTTTGTTACTTGTATGGGCTACTACTTTTTTGCAAACTGAACATATTTGAGGGGCTGCTCCTCTTTCACTAATATAGCAGTTCATGAGAGCAGAGCTAGCCTATCAGTGCCAGAAACCACTGACTAATTCTAACTACTGACATCACCGGTTGGAGAATGTATAATGCAGCAATACATATGTTTAATTGATTTCTTTATTTGTTAACCAGGTAGGTACACTGGTCCCAGGGACCATTTTCAGGCACAATCTGGGCCATTAAGAGGGCACACATCACCATGGATGCAACACAATAACAAGGAGTACAGGCATAATATACAGAAAGCATGGCAAGTTAAGCCAGGCGATGTATGGCTACACAGAAATACAGAGCACCCAAGCTTAGCTATTCAAAGGAGAAATAAGCAAAACAAGAACAGAAGCCCTCTGAAGAGAGGCTTAAGGAATTAAAAATGTATGACCTAGGAGAAAGGAGGGAAAGGGCGGGTATGATAGAAATCTTCAAATACCTCACAGGTATAAACAAGGTACAGGAAGGGAGCATTTTCCAGAGAAGAAAGATGTTTGAGGACAAGGGGTCACACTATGAAGCTGGAGGGGGGAGGCTGAGAAGAAATGTGAGGAAGTACTTCTTCACAGAGAGGCTGGCTTGTAACAGCCTCCCAGTGGAGGTGGTGGGAGCTGAAGTGGTTACAGGATTCAAGAAAGCTTGGGACAGACACAAGGGGATCTTAGAAGTAAGGCAAGGGAGGATGCAAACCAGAGAATGAGTAGGGTCTGCGGTGGTACTGTAGGTAGGAAAGTAGGACAGACTAGGTAGGCCAAGAAGTCCTTATCTGCCAACAACTTCTATGTTTCCATGTTTCTATGTCTCTACAGGTCATAGATAAACATTGCATTGCAGTTATAACAAGACAGGGCTAAACCTGCCTCAATGAAATAGGTACTGGTAAAAACTGTTTGGCAGGGGGATCCACTTATTATACTAGCCACTCAGTAAGAAACATCCATGAACAGAGGAAATCTTGGGGCACTTTCATTTGTGACAGTCAAACAGAGTTGACTTGGAGGGTGCCTAGCAATTGTGCCTTGAAAAGAGAGGTCATGTCAGGGTGGTGAAGGTGGAATGGCAAACCATTCCAAAAGCTGTGAACAGCTATGAAGAAGACCCTTTCTACCATGTAGGTGGCCACCTGGGGGTATTTGAAGAGAAGTTGGGAGGAGGACTGAAGGTTGCAAGTACCAGCCTTGGGATAAAGGAATGCAGACAGGGAGGATTTAGCCCTGTCCCTAAGAAACTTATCAACAAAGCAGCCCAAAAAGAAGTCACAGCAGGCCTGGGTTGATAGCCAGCCCAACCTCTGATATAAAGAGGAGAGGTGAGTGTTGAAAGGGCCAAAAGGGCAAATCTGTGGATGTTACTCTAGGTGGAGTTGAGCCTGGAGAGGTTGCAACTAGAGACTTGGGAGAAAATACAGTATGTATAAAACATGTTTCTATGTACAGTATGTGAGCAATAATCCAGGAGTGGAAGGTGTTCTTTTGGCGATGGCTAGCTGTACCTCCAAAGTCATGAAGTTCCTTAACCTGTAGCAGACTCCTAATTTCTTTTTTGTGCACTTCATTGTTGTTCTGATATGGTCAGACAAGGTTAGGAAGGGGTCCAGTGTAACTCCCAAGTATTTAAATGCTGTTATCTGCTCTTGGGGGGACCCTTCCTGTGTTAGAATGTTCAGGGGGATTCAGAGTAGTGGGGCCTGCAGCCAAGTCTGCTAGCTTGGGTTTGGACCCATAAAGCATTGCTTTCATTTTTTTCATTCACAAGCAACTTGTTAGAAGTGAAGTACTTCTGGGTGGAATTTTACTCCCTGGAAAGGGAGGTGGATAGCTCAGTCCGGTTACTGGCACTGTGGTAGATGATCAGATCATCTGCATACATAAGTATGCGGCAGTCTTTGTTTTCCCTTGGTAGGGGATACAAAAACAAGGAGAACAGAAGCAGTCCACGAATGGACCCCTTGGGGACCCCATTATCTACCCCAGAGATTTGGAGATACACCCCCCCATGCAAAACACCTGGGAGCTCCCCAAGAGGTGATTTCTAACCTAGGTTGTGGTTGCATCTGAAAAACCATAGTGTTTAGGTTATCCAGTAGGATATTATGGTCCACAAAATTGAAGGCCTTTGATAAACCTATGAAGATGTCCCCTGTTAGTTTCCCATCATCCATGCCCTTAAGAACATAGCTGGTGAAACAGGCCAAGGCAGCTGAGGTGCTATGTCCTTTTCTAAAACCATGTTGATAGGGTAAAACAAGTTGTGGTTGGACGCATGTTCATTAATTTTCCTGAATCATGATTTTCTTCAGTATTTTGCTAAGGTGGGAGAGGATGGACACAGAGAGGTAGTTTTCCATTGAGTTTGGGCCCTCTGATTTGAATATTGGTGTACCTCTAGCCTATTTCCAGAGTGATGGGATGGTTGAGGTGGAAAAATGACAAATTAAAAAGGATGGCAAGGGGTCTAGCAAGAACATCAGCCATTAGCATGAGCAATGGAGGGCCAGAGATCATCACTACTGGTGCTCCCGATGAGGAGATGATGGATCTCTTTAGGGGAAGTAACCCTGAAGTAAAAATGATAGGGTCCTGGACCATCTGAAACTTGGTTGTTTCATGACAGAGCAGGTCCATTAGGTGGGAGTTTACCAAGGTGCTCAGCCAGCTTAGTAAATTTGTCATTTATGGCTTTCACCACCTGGTGGGGATCAGTTAGGGCCACTGTTGCAGTACAGAAATCGGTTGGACATTGCTTAGTCCATAGTTTATTTAAGGCATTTATCGAGGCCCAAAACTCTTCTGGATCACCTAGGTTACTGGCCTGTATTTTTTTTAAGTAGGGTGCCTTGAGGGATTTAATGTCTTGTTCGCATTGGTTGTAGAATCTCCTGTAGTTAGCCCAAGCAGTAGGGGATAAGGAGGATTTGTGAACCTCCCAAAGGGAATCTCCCTGCTTCTTTTTGCTATGAAGATCCTTGTTAAGTCACATTGAATTCCTAAACTCTGACTTTTGGGCTAATGACAGGGAAATGCTTGTCCTGGAAAGAGGAAAGCGCACCCACAAAAACTCCCAGAGCAGAGTTCACATCAGGTGAGGCGTGGGGTATTGACGAGTCCACAACCCTAACATCTTAGTGTAGTTGAGTTATTTTGAGAAATCTCTGAACGAGAGAATTTGGTGGTGGGGGAAGGGGCAGTGGTGCTTACATGACCAGATACAGAATGTTGGGGAATGATCACTAATGGAGTCAGCTAGGACATCAGCCTGTAGTTTCCCATCCTCACAGTTTGTGAAAATCCAATCCAGAAGGGAGTTCTTTGAGGCAGGTAGGGGTAGAAATTAGTTGAGTGAGGTGTGTCTGCTTCAGCATATCCACACACTCTGACTGGGGGACATCCAACCAGTTGATGTTGATATCCCTAATATGATGAGATCCCTAATGGGGGAATAGCAGTCAATGCTATTGAATAGTTGAGTAAGATCATTTAGACCTCCTTTGGGGTGCTGTAGCCACAACCTATGTAGAGTTTTTTGGCAGACCCTAGAATCAGTTCTGCAATAAGACAAGGCAAGGTAAGGCACATTTTATTTGTATAGCACTCATTTTAGCAAGGGCTCTGAGTGCTTTACATACACAACCAAAATAAAGCTATAAAATATACCTAGAAATTAAAACTAAAGTAAATCAGGTTCCATTAAAAGTCTGTTCATATAAAAATGTTTTAAAAGAGGCTTTGAAGGCCTTTACTAAGTTGGCTGCATGAATATGATGAGGAATAGAGTTCCAAATAACAGGTGTCACTACTCTAAAGGCTCTATCGCTAAGACACCCTGAGTCTAGAGGTGGGGACTACAAGCAGTCCAGCTTCAGCGGAGTTGAGAGGGTGGACTGGCTGATAAAGAATCAGTAGCTCTTTTAAGTAGTCTGGTCCCAAACCACGTAGGGCCTTGTATGTTAACAAGCCAATCTTGAAGGTGATGCATGAACACATAGGCAGCCAGTGCAAAGTGCATAGAACTGGAGTAATGTGATCCCTAGTCAAGGAGCCCACCAGCATCCAGGCTGCAGCATTCTACACAAGCTACAGTCAACACATCAGACCTCCAGATAACCTTAGGTATAGAGCGTTACAGTAATCTAACCTCATGATGACAAAGGCATGGATAATCGTTGCTAGGTCATCCTGAGCTAAAAACAACCAGATCCTGGTGATGTTCCAGAGATGGAAAAAGACATACTGGAAAACAGACAAAACAGACAAAACCTGCTGTTTGAAGGTAAGTCTGTCATCTAGTATGACCCCTAGATCACTAACTGCACTCACTGACCACTCAATACATGGAGGGCAACATCTCCACTAGCAGGTAAGCTCCATAGCCCAGGTTTGATAGCCATGAGTTCCATCTTGACCGAGTTGAGACATAACCAGTTGGCAGCCAACCAATCATTTATCTCAGCCAAACAATGGCTCAGCACCAGTGACACAAAGGTATCATCAGGGGCAGAGAACAGGTACAACTGGGTATCATGTGCATAGCAGTAAAACCCTTTATTGTACTGCCTTATGATCTCCCCTAGTGGCAGCATTAACATGGAGAATAGAATGGGGGCAAGGATCGATCTCTGAGGAGCACCTCAAGGCAGTACAGATGGCCCTGAGGTAAAGTTCCCCAGAAACACACACTGATTTCTTCCAGTCAGATATGAGCTGAACCAGTGCAAAACTGAACCAGCAGCACCCACATAGTTCCTAAGTCAATCAATCAGCACCCCATAAACCACTGTGTCAAATGCTGAAGAAAAAGTCAAGACCACCAAGATAGTACATTGCCTGTGGTCCATTGCCATGAGGAGATCATGTGTTACCCGGACTACCACCATCTCAATAACCTTCCATAGAAAGGGAAGGTTAGAGACCTGCCTGTAGGTTGCAAGAATGTCAGGGTCCAAGGAGGGCTTCTTTAGAAGGGGTCTCACCACTGCCTCTTTCAGGGCTGAAGGAAAGGCACCCTCCCTCATGGACCCATTAATGATCTCAGCGAAAACCAGACCCAGGAACTCAGTGCAGCCAACAGTTAGCCACCTTGGACCTGTATCCAGTTCACAGTTGGTAGAATGAAAACTGGAGACCACTTGGAGGACCTTGGCTTCTGAAACCAGTAAAACTCATCCCAGGTTGACAAATCAGTGCCACCACAAGGTTGGTTACACCCAATCCCAGCTAGACCATGAGAAGAAATACCTAATCTGATGGCAGACACTGTCAGTCAAAAAGTGCCCAAACTCCTCACACCTCTGTTTGGAAAAGGATCTCACAGACTGCAGAATTTAAGCATCTTTCTACAATGCAAAAGAGCATGCATCAATCAACCAAGACAAAAATGCTGTCTTTTTCTGGTTGATTGCCTGCTGATACTCAGCATAATGGAGTCTCAGCACCAACTTGTCCCCCACTGAGCCAGCTCTCCTCCAAGTATGTTCCAATTTATACCCCTTCGCCTTCAACCACACAGCTCAGCACAATTCCAGGGTGATCCACATCGGGAGATCAAGGAGTGAATGTGGAAAGGTGCAACAGAGTCCAGGGTAATCATCAGCACCATATTATAGTGATCAACAGCCTCTTCTGGACCTTACACACAAGGTAGCAGCATGCCTGAGACATCCAGTGCATCCTGGAATTTACGAGGCTCCAACTTATGTTTTGGATGACACCTGATGGTCTCCGTGGGGAGGGGGGTAATTTGACAGGGGACCCCATACTGGAACTCAATTGCATGATGATCTGACCAAAAGACTGGATCAACATTGACCTCAGTTATGTCATGTGCGAGTGAGAAGATTAGGTCCCATGTTTGATCATGTTCATGTGTCTCAGAGATAAGTACATGTTTCAATCCCAGTGAAATCATTAACTGGAAGAGCTCTTGTCAAAACTGTGAGGATTTGTTGTCAACCCAGCCATTGAAGTTCCCCAACACTAGCAGTCTATTGAACTCCAACATCTGTTCGGTGATGAAATTTGCCAACTCCTACAGGAATACATTTTCACCATGTGGAGGCCAGTAGAAAAGAGTGATCCTGCCATTGACACCTGAGATGCATCTAGTGATCACACATTCAAATGAATCAAATGTTCTCACTGGGAGTGCAGTAAGTCTCAGGGTGGATCTAAAACAGATGGCCACCCTGCCCCCACTAAGGCCCCTCCTTAGGCAATGCACCGTGGAGTTCCCCAGAAGGGACTGATGCTGCTAGCACAGGGCCAGCATCATCGTACAGCCAGGTCTCCATAATACAAACAAGGTCAGCTGAGGAACTAGCAATGAAAGTCTCCATTACAGCAGTTTTATTCCTCATAGACCTCATGTTACATAGAATGGCCCAAAGGGGAAGAACAGTGCAGGCTGAACAGTATACTTGCTGCCCAAATAAATTTGGCAGAGCCCTGGGGAGGGGAACTAGGTGTGACCATTCTTGATCCTGATTCTATCTCCTCGGTGTGACCATCCTTGATCCTGATTCTATCTCCTCCCTGGGTGTTTCCTGGTCTGAATTATACCAATCCTACCCTCTTGACCACCATATCCATGACCTCAACTTTGGCGAGTGCTCTTCCTTCATAGGACTTCAAGTTCCTGGCAGCGGCTGAGCATCTCTGCCAGGAGAACCAAGGGAATCCCAATGAAAGGACAAAGCAACCATACGTAGTCAGCAGAGTAGTAGATCCTTAGATGTTGGAAGCTTCTACTCATAGTTCTACTAGCACAATACCATGAGCCATTCTTCTCATACAGCGGCATCCGTGGAGCAACCCGAGAGGAGGGAAGGACTTGGAGAGTCTTTGTAATAAAGGGCTCCACCTCTCTTTTTGTAGCCCTTTGTAGCCCATAATTGTGATTGGTTGGCATCCATGGCACTCCCAGACATTACCTCATGGGTTATAGCCCACCTGATAGGCTAGAGATGCACATGACCCAGATCAGATTTCTAGGATATCCAGGTCCCAGGAACCCCTGCTCTCCAGTTTTTGAATCGTGCATCTGTTAGGTTAGAAGCATACCAGGAATCCCTGTATTCTCTTCTACAAGGTAGGAACAATGATTTTTTCTTTTAGTGTTTCTTTAATATGCATAGCTGTATTTTTAATTCGTTGGTTACTCGCCTTTTAGTGGCTAAATCAATGCTTTTCTCTCGATTTGGGGCTGTATGGCAGCCCCAAGCATCTCCTTGTGCCTTATATGCTGTTTTTTGGTGTTAATCCTGTATTTTGTGAAGTTTTCAGTGCTATGGTAATTGGGGGCAGCGTGGCTACCTGCCTCCCCCTAACCTCAAGCATTCCTCTGTTTATTTCTCACCCTCGTGGCTGCCGAGGGCGGCCCGGCTGTTTTTCCCTTCCTTCCAGCCTCTCGCAGCACCCCCCCACCCCCCTGCAGTGTTTGGCGTCTAGCGTTAGCGTTGAGTACTCGGGGGTGAGACTAGGCCACTCGCCTGGTGGCCTCTAGGCAGCAACCCCCCCCTCGCGTCCTTCCAGGAAGCACTCTCCGCCAGACTCCTACGCAGGCCGTAGGCCTGCTCCCTCGTCTCCCGGCGTTGCTCGCTGCTGCCGCCTAGGCCTCTGCGCCTCGCGTCTGCTGCTCTGCTCCTCCCCTCGCCCTGCGACTCCTTCTCCCATCGCATCGGGGGAGAGGGTGAATGCGGTAGACCACTTGGCCGGTCAGAGGACTCGCCGAGAGTGCGTCGGTGGAGAGGGGGGAGTCCATCCTTCCAGCGTGTGGCTCCCAGGCCTCCCTCTTCAATCCCCCAGCCTAGCGACACCTCCAACTGCCCCTGGCAACTTCCTAGAGCCTTCCATCGGGTGGAGCGTCCTGATCCTATTGCGGGCCACATGGTCGTGGCGTTTTTTCTCCTTTCGGGCCTCCTAGGCCGGGAAGCAGCGTGGCAATGGCCCCTTGCTTGCCTTTTGTTTCAGGCCCTAGGCCGGGGGGGATCCACGGTGCAGCAGCAGCACATTAGCAGGCCATTAGGTTTAGAATCTGCTTGCCCGAAGGAGGAAGATGTTTATATTCTCACCTACAGTGGTTGATCCCCCTCAGGGCTGGCACCCTTTTTAACAGCGCCCTTTTTTCTTCCGTGCTGCGTCCGAGCCTGGTTCCGGGGGGAGAGAGTGAGAGAGAATCTGGGCAGTCCCCGTGGATGCAGTTAGGGGGCTATTATATTTAAAAAAAAAAAAAAGATTGGAGGAGTACCTGCCCTATGGGGTTCCGCCGGGTCCCTCCCACAGCGACCCCAGTGGATGTATTCAGAGTCTCTCCTCCCTCCGCACGGTGTCTACGGCCCCCTCCCATAGCGGGCCACGGAACCTTTTTCTCCTCACCACTTACCCTGTGGTAGGGGTCCTCCCATAGCACCCCTACCTTCAGGACTTTATTTCACTATGGCCTCACAGCTTTTCCCTTTGTTTTTCCCTTAAGTGTATAACAGAAATAATCATAATGAAAAAAAGGGAAAGAAGAGAGAGGAGATAGAGGGGTGATCGCTTTTTCTTCTTCTACCCTTCCTAAAGAGTGTCCTTTCTCTCCGTTTCCAGATGGTTAAGGCCAAGAAGTGTTCCGCCTGCAACGCCAACCTCCTCCCCCAAACCCCGGGTCCCCTGTGTGCGGCCTGCCTTCTTGAAGATGACCTGTCCTCAATGGAGAGGACACCTCCTCAGGCCCCTGCCATCCCCAGATCCAGCAACTCCTCATGGGTAAACCCAGGCTCTTTACTGATCCAGAACCAACAGGCAGCAGTGGCCATGATGGAAAGTCAACAAAACTTCATGCTCAAGATCATGGAGAAGCTGGAAGCCCTCACCCAAAATAGGGCGAGACCACCCAGCCCGGAACCAGTCAAACCTAGGGGTCCACCAGACGAATCACCCACGCCCGAGGATCCTCACCCGGTTGCGCCACAGGACGGCCCCCCGGAGGAAGGGGAGAGAGACGATGCGGATGAAGAAGAAGAGGAGGAAGAAACGGAGGTGCACTCAGACGCAGAGGACATGGACCTGCAGGCTGCTCCATCCTTAACCTCGAAGTTGTGCTCGTTTGACACAGTTCCCGGACTCATGAAGATGATTAAGGCCACCATGGGGTTGGGCATGGAGGACCCCGAGGAGTGCAAGCCCGAGTCGAAGCTCGATCCAATGATCCAGCTTAGACCCACGGTCACGGAGTCGTTTCCAGTCTGCCCGGCCATCGAAGACATTTTTTACAGGGAATGGCAGGCACCCGACCCGGGCAGAGTGCCAAACCACAGAAACTTGGACAGGATGTACCCCATCCAGGGGGAAAAGTCAGATAACTGGTGCAAGGCCCCCACCATTGACCCACAGGTGGCGGCGCTGAGCAAGAAGATGGTGCTCCCCTGCAGCACCATAGCCCTCAAGGACCCCACAGACAAAAAAATCGAGGACATGCACAAGAGGACTTTCGAAATTGAGGGTACCACTGCCAGGGCATTGACTACAGCCATCTACACATCAGGAGCGCAGATTCGATGGCTCTAGGAACTCCAGGAACAGGCCATCCCTAAGTCCAGAGAAGCGGAACTGCTGGAGTGTACCCTGGATGCAGCCAAGTATCTGGCTGATATGGCGGTGGACTCTCTCTGGCTCCAGGTGAAGGCCACCACCATTACCAACCGGGCCCGCAGGGCTCTGTGGTTAAAGCTATGGGACACTGACATGGAGTCCAAGAATTTGTTGCAAAATTTACCTCTCAAGGGAAATCACGTTTTTGGGGAGGGACTGCAGAGTTACTTGAAGCAGAAGGAGGAAGGTAGGGACCTTCTCAAAATTAGGTCCAGACCCTCTTACACGCCCTCCGCAAGGCGGAGGTTTCGGGGCGGAATCAAATTCGGTCAGACCCGAAGGGAGTCTTTTCAGCAGAGCCATTCCTTTTGAAGTAGAGGCTCCCCCTCCAGCTCTCGCGGCCCCTCGTTCCAGAGCCATCAGCCCGCCCTCTTCCAAGCTCGGGGTCAGAGATCCAGTACCCGAAGTAGAGGATTCAGGGGAAAGCAGTGACTGCCAGCGGTCCTGGACTCACGGGCAGAACCCATATCCACCCATGGGGCAAAGGTTAGCCCTGTTTGCCCACCACTGGATGGACACTACATCGGACAGATGGGTTCGAGATGTAGTGTCAAAGGGATACGCCATCGAGCTATCCCATACTCCGGTCCTGCACAGGTTCGTGTCCTCCCCTGTGTCCAGAAGGAGAGCGTCCCCTCACCAGGTACAACAGATACTAGCAGAGCTAGTACAAAACAGGGCCATCCAGCCCGTACCGGCTCAGGAACAAGAAAGGGGCATGTACTCCATATTCTTCCTTGTACCAAAAAAATCGGGGGAACTCAGGCCTATCCTGGACTTAAAACAGCTGAACCGGCACGTGGTCCACCATCATTTCAAGATGGAGACCATTCGGTCAACGCTCCAGGGCATAAGGGTAGGCGACTTCATGACGTCCATCGACCTGAAGGACGCCTACCTCCACATTCCCATCACAAAAAGCACAGGCAGTTTCTCATGATTTCACATTCTAGGTCATCACTTCCAGTACAAGGCGCCTGCTTGGCCTCGTCAGCCCCCAGAGTCTTCAACAAGGTCTCCATAACCTTGGTAGCCAGGCTCAGGAACAGGGCCCAGACATTATCCCCTACCTGGACGATTGGCTCATTCAGCAGGCTCCAGGGGCCAGGCGCGGGCACATACTGAGCTGGCCTTACGGGCTCTCAAGGATCACGGCTGGGTGGTAAACCGGGAAAAGAGCCACCTCTTACCATCCCAGAAATCGAACACCTCGAGCTATCATAGACTCGGGCCAAGGTTGGGCAAACCTCCCCGAGCCGAATTCTCAACCGTGCAGCTGGCTCCAACCAAAGGCACGCAGCCATACCACGATGGGGAAGATAGCCCAACTGCTGGGCTGCATGGCTTCTTGCATCGACCTCATGCCCTGGGCAAGGTGGCGCATGCGCCCACTCCAAAACTATGCCCTGTCCTCCGGGGCACCAAACGAACACAATCTCCAGTGCATGGTGCCCCTGCCAAGGTCAGTAAGAGCTTCCCTGGTCTGGTGGACAACCACAAGCAACCTGGACAAGGGAGTGCCACTAGAACCTCCATGACCAGTCCCCATAGAGACAGACGCCAGCCTCTCGGGCTGGGGAGCCTGTCTGGGGGAGGCATCAGCACAAGGAACTTGGTCCCCAACGGAGACCCAGGTCTCCATCAATGTCCTGGAGATAAGAGCTGTCTTCCACGCCCTGAAGGTTTTCAGGAAGCTGATCCTAGGCCGCTCGGTCATGATCCGGTCCGACAACCGGGTGACGGTGGCCTACATCACCAAACAAGGGGGGACCAGGAGCAGGGCCATGTCAAGGGAGGCAGCAAGGGTGCTAAATTGGGCACAGTCACATCTCTCACACCTGGGAGCAGTGCACCTTGCGGGCAAATTGAATATCAGAGCAGATTGGCTAAGCCGACAGCAGATCCACCCGGGAGAATGGAGGTTGCACCCCTCTCTCTTCCGGAAAATCCAGAAAACATGGGGCCCTGTGTCCATAGACCTCATGGCAACACGGGACAATGCCCAGGTGGACACGTACTACTCTCGGTACAGGGATGCCCAGGCCTAGGGCACGGATGCCCTGTCACACGACTGGATGCAAGAGTACGCGTACGTATTTCCACCGCTCCCCCTAATCCCGCAGGTACTGGCCAAGATCCGGGAATCTCACGTCACCATCATCATGATGGCACCTTACTGGCCACGCAGATCATGGTTCGCGACGATCAGAGGGATGTCGCTGGCCAGCTTCCAGATACCGACCGTCGGATATGCTGTCCCAGGGACCGTTCTCCACCCATCCCCGGACCCTAAAACTCACGGCCTGGCTCCTGAAAGGAGGAGATTGACGGCAACCGGTATCACTAATCAGTCGTGGCACGCTACTCGGTCTAGAAGGGCCTCCACCACGACTACGTACGAGAGACAATGGGCCATCTTCGCACGGTGGTGCCAGAAGAGGGGGTCAGTACCAGAGCAATCCGACCTGGCCACCATCCTCCTGTTCCTCCAGGAAGGAGTGAACAAGGGGCTGGCACCATCCTCCATAAGGGTTCAACTGGCCGCAATCGGCACAGCAGTGGGCCTCGTGGAGGGACATTCACCGGGAGCTCACCCGGACGCCGTGCGCTTCATGAGAGCGATAGAACTCCAGCAATCCAGGACCAGGCCAACTGTCGCCCCGTGGGACCTTCCCCTGGTACTGGGATCCCTAAAGTCGGCCCCGTACGAACCGATCCTAGAGGCAGACCTATTCTGGGTCGGCCTGAAGACCGCCTTCCTAGTGGCCATCTGTTCGGCCAGAAGGATAGGGGAATTGGGTGCTTTATCTTGCTCGGAGCCATACACCGTCTTCACGCCCCAGGGGGTCAGACCGAGAACAGTCCCGGCCTTCCAGCCAAAAATCTCGACCAAGTTCCACAGGGAACAACCTATCGATCTGCCCACTCTGCCACGGGATAGCACGCAGGGCCATAGCGGGACCCTGCATCATCTAGACGTCGGGTCAGTCCTTTCGGCCTACCTAACCAGGACCCACCACATCCGAAAAACGGAGAGACTATTCATTGTGTCAAAGGGGCAGAGACAGGGGCTGGCGGCCTCCAAGACCACAATAGCAGGGTGGCTCAGATGGGTCATCCAGCACGCCTATACGGCAAATCAGATGACCCCACCATAGGGGATCAGAGCCCACTCCACCAGGGCGGTTGCCACCTCTTGGGCGGAGAGGGTCTCGGTCTCATCCGAGGACATCTGCAGAGCTGCCACCTGGAGCTCTCTGCATACCTTCGCTAGGCACTACAGGCTAGAGAGGCTCCAGGATTTCAGACCCTGTTTTGCAAACCAAGTCCTGTCGATAGCTTCTTCTTCCGGCCACCCCGACTCACTCTCCTCCCACCCGGAGTGTTAACTGCTTCTTATCTCCCATGAGGTAATGTCTGGGAGTGCCATGGATGCCAACCAATCACAATGGGTGTTTACTCACCTGGTAAAGGTGATTGTGTTGGTTGGCATCCATGGCACTCCAAGGCCCTCCCTCGGGAGTGATCAGGGTGCCCGCAACAGGCAGGCAGGGGGTCCCTACCAACTCCCCACTAGATTCCAGGGGAGTTATTATTATTATTATTAATTGTTATGGTTGCTATTCTAAGTTCAAGCCGAATCCCTGATTCGGCGTGTTCTTTTCTTAGTCTGTACATAATAGGAAATAAATCTCAGGCCTCCGGCCTATTTTAAGCATGTCGTGTAGGTCTTCCTTGATTGCTCGCTTAGACACACTATGTAGGAATGTGTTTCTGTCTCTATCCTGTCTGGTTTTTCCAACTAACCTTAATTTTCAGCTGTGGAAGATTCAAACTGGAGAGCAGGGGTTCCTGGGACCTGGATATCCTAGAAATATGATCTGGGTCATGTGCATCTCTAGCCTATCAGGTGGGCTATAACCCATGAGGTAATGTCTGGGAGTGCCATGGATGCCAACCAACACAATCACCTTTACCAGGTGAGTAAACACCCATTACATTCTGTACTAGTTTTCTCTATGCCAACCTTATTACCAGCACTACATTAAAGAATCAATACACCTGACAGTAAACTATGCTGGGAGCAGCATACCCTGGCCACGATGAGGAAACAAAGTCCCTCCCTCCTACACATTTGACATTACTGCTAATTGAATTTGTAATGAAATGATGAATGAAACTGAGAATGTTGTGGAAAAAAGATTTTTGATTGCCATTTAAACACATTCTCATCAAATACTATTTTATGTTCCAACTGTTAAAAAGAAAAGAAGCATAAAAACATGTTCTGGCCAACTTTTCAGCATAGCATTTTTTTCAACACATTATAAATGTGTTGAGATACTTCAAGGATGTGTGATTATGGGGAATAATCACACTTTGTTTCTGAGTGTTTAAAGGCACTCGGCACATGCACTTCTTGCTAACACACTCAAGCAGTGCAATTATTCCTCTTTAATCACATACCCTGGTATGTCCTGTTGCTTACTGACTTCACTCTGCAATAGAAACATAGAAATTGATGGCAGAAAAAGACTCTGGGCCAGATTTTTAAAGGGCCCTTAGACAGATATAAGGTACGTCAAACAACACATTGCATCAAATACAGGTACACCAAATAATGTGCACTATATTTTGCAAGAAAAGCATTCTCTGTGGCATTGTCCCCAAAATACAAGAGGTCCAATGCCTCAAATGTATGACACATGAGGAGAGAATTACACAAGCTGTGTCAAAAATGCATGGGGCATGAATGACTGAAGTTGAGCCAAAAAGATTATGCAGGGGGTGAGAATGATTCAAACTGAGTCAAAAAGACGATGCATGGGGTTGGAATGACTCAAGGTGAGTCAAAAAGAGGACTGATGCTGACAAAAAGATAATGCATGGGGTGAGAAATGACTCAAGCTGCATCAAAAATACAATGCATGGGTCGAGAATGACTCAAGCTGAGTCAAAAAATACAGTGGATGAAATGGCCAAGACAATGGCATTTTAATTCCCTTGAATGCTATAGTCTAGTCTTGCAGGGGAATATAGGTGCATATTATCTTCACCACAGTGTCAACAGCTTCCACCTTTGAAAATCCCCAAAAAAGGGATGGTGCATAATGTTTTTGATGTAAGCCCTTTTGCAACATGGCGCACCCAGGTTTTTGACATAAGCTTTATGCAAGCCACTTTGATGCAAGCAGTCCTGCTTTTGTCGCAAGCAGCTTTAGAAAATGTGACCTGATGCAAGTTTTTACCCATCTTGTTCCTTTCACCATTTGTTTCTGCTACACGCACCTTGTGTCATTCACTCACCATTGAAAATCAAGCCCTCTGGGCCCATCCAGCGTGCCCTAATTTGCAACCTATTGCTTCATTTGAGATATGGCAGCGATTGGGTCATTCTGTATTTAGTTTGATATGTTGTCATATTGTTGTTTCAGCCTCTTGTGTTTTTTATACCAGTTCAAAGGCTGTGTAAGATAAAAGACGGTCCTCCTGTATCCTTAATGCAGGATCTGCAGTGTAGCACCGCTTTTGCTGCAATGTAATACAGCAGTATCTGGGTAGGCATAGAGTGTGCTGCTTAGAGGCATCTCATTTCAGGTTACTGTATGTTATAGTTTTAAAACTAGTTGGTACTGCACATAGCTCTAACATTCTCTCTTTTTAATGTTCATCAGTAATAATGGTTTGCTTGTCACAATCCCACAAATGATGTAACAACTTTGGACAAATTAATGTACTCCTAATGCAATTCCATTCTAAAGCATTATATAATTAAATGCACTGTGCCATGTATCCCAATTGTGAAGTATTTCATGAAATTAATAACCTTTGACAATTTTAAAGAATAAGTTTATCCACCCAGCAAAATAGTCCCAGCATGTGCCAGCCTAACTTCAAACACTCTTCTCAGTGAAATGCATTTTTTTTAATTCTCCCCTCTACCCAATGTACTTGTGTTTCCCTGCCTTTCCTCCTCTTTCTTTGTATTATTTCCCTCCTTTTCCCCCCACTCTGTTTCTTTCACTCCTATATTTCCCCATCATTTAATAGATGGGATATTTACCAAGGACCACCAACATTCAAAACTCTACTAAGCAGAAGATCCCCCCCACACACACACACACAGCGGAAGGTCACATATGCAGCCAGGGCCTCAGTTTTATCTGTTGCTGGTGAACCATGCAAGATTTCCCTGGCGAGAAAGTAAGGATAGAAGGTGGATTTTTCATGATAAAAAATTGAGAAGCTAAAACTGCAAGTAGTACTTTATTTTTAAAATTAGTATATGTGTGTGTAAGGAGGGGATTGTGAGGTGAAAATCATTTATTTTTAAATAAGGTTCTATTTTGAGGGCATAGTTGAATGGTTTCAGTAAGTAAAGGTGGTGACTGCTTTTGTGATGGCAATCAGGGAGGAAGCTGGGAGGTAATATACGGTAGTGTTATAGTGGTTAAGAGCACCGAGCTGCAATCCAGGAGAACTGGGATTGAATCCTACAGCCTCCACTTGCATACTTTGTAACCATAAGCTAGTAACCTGACTTCCCTGTGCTGCCAGGACACACCTGGAAACAAACTTTGGCTTAGTGAGTCTTTTCTGACCAAAAACTGCAACAACAAAAAAAAAATTACCCAAGAGTATTGGTTGTCTTGAGTTACTTGATCTTGATTAATGCTGCTGTGTTGAAATACAATGTGAGTACAGGTAAAAATGATCCCCATCCAGTTAGCTTTCCATACTTCTCAGACCAACTGTATATATTTTTAAACTACTTGTTTGAAAAATGCAGTCAACATTACATTTGTATTGTCTGAGAATTTCATAAAAAACCCTTAGGCTGAGTACTATGCTGTTGGTGTCAGTTTAAAAGATTAAAAATAAGGCATTAGCAAAGTAACAAAGAATGAGCTTGATTTTCAAGAGCCATTAGACTGCTGCAAGTTGCAGTGACCTAGGGCTACAGCAATCTCGGGGTGCATCAGGGACCCTATGCCATATTTAAAAAAATAAGGATCCGTGCACCCAGGACCCTAGATTTGCTGCATCTGCAGGGTTGCGCTGAAGTAGTGGGGTATCTGCAGGCTTTAGCAGAAGAATATGTCAACCCCCATGCTTGGAACTACAATCGAGGGGCCTGTGAAAGTGAGGGGGGAATACCTGCTAGAAGGGAAATGTGAGCAGAAGAAACATGGGGTTGCACTAGGGGGCGATAGGGCATGGCAGCAATGTGCAGGGGATGAGGTGGTACCCTGTGGTGGTACCCTGTGCTATTACAGACTGTCAATCATCTCATATACAGGGGGCTGGCAGAAAGGGACCGGGACCCTGCCTCATCAGCTGTCAATCACTGAACATGTACTATGTACAGTACGCGCTCATTCATACTGTAGTTCAGTCGGTGGCTGGCCACAGCGGTGAGTGGTGGGCTGTGCCAGTCGCTGGCTGGATTATGGGTTGGGGGAGCAGGGTGATAGGGCACTGGGGGGGAGGGGGTCCGCTAGACCACCAGGATGTTGGGAATATCTTTTAGCAGGGGATCAGGGCCAGGGCAATCTGCTAGCCCACCAGTGAAATTTCAAGAAATATAATGGAAGGTCGGGCTTGGTGGCCCACCAGGGAATTTTACTTATTTATACTGGGAGATTGGGGGTTGGGGGAGCTACTAGATGACCAGGTATATTTGGGGACAACTGACAGGTGATCGGGGTTGGGGGGTGGTACATTGGCTCTCTCTCCCAGTCAGGGCTCGGGGGCCAGCTCATTGGCACACCCTCCCAGAGGATTGCTAAGTACTGTTAGATCAGCCCTTGGCTAAGTAAGCATTAATCACCGGCAGAGGAGGCCTCTACCAGGGATTAATGCCCACTGGGGGGGCGTTGTTGCAAGAGGGTCGAAGCCCGAGGGTTCAACCCCCCAGCAGGCATTAATCACTGGTAGAGGCCGACGCTGCCGGTGATTAATGCTCTTGTAACATGGACAAGCGCGATGTATACTAGGACAAGCAGAGTCATTAAGAAAAAAGGCGCCGGAGACTGAGGCGATCTTCATAGACTTTATTGTTACTTTATAACACGGCATTATTGAGGGCTCTATGAGGGTGCCGGATAGGAAACATCGTCAATCCGCGTGGTGCAGGAGCTGCCGTGTTGCTGTGCTGGGAAGCGTGTTCATAGCTCAACACGGCATTATTTCTCATAATGTCGCAGTTGTTTTGTTGCTTTGCGCTCAACACTGCATTATGAGAAATAATGTGTTGAGTTGTGAACGCCCAGCACAGCAACACGGCATTATCGGCTCACAATGCCGTGTTGCTCCTGCACCATGTGACGGCGATGCGCCTATCCCGGGGCACCCTCCTAGAGCCTTCAATAATGCCGTGTTACAATGGTGCTTAGACCATTGCCCTCTGTGTGTGTTTTGAGAACTTGAAATGTGGGGATATGGCAGCCTGCATCTGTCGCAAGCCCCCTAGTGCCATGCTGCAGCCCATTTTGTGAGGCAAGGCTGGTGTTCACTTTATCGCAGGTGATCATGAGACCAACGTTTAACACAGTCTACTTTTTAGGATAGCAAGGGACGTATTTTGATGCAAGGTGCTACTTGCATCAGAAATGTTTGATGCAGGCACCTTGCATCCCTCTAAGAGCCCTCTATCTGGAAATCAGTTTGTGCTCTGTATAGTTTGAGTATACACAATGTCAGAGTTTCATCACAGCAAACTACGGTAATTTGTTAACCTGCTGAAGTGCTGGTTGGTCAAATTACTTGGTGGCATAACCCATTTGAAACAAAGTTTCTGTTCCCCAAATGGCACAGAATTAGAGTTCAAAGTTGTGCATAAGAACAATAAATAGTACTGTACATGCTGGATACTTTTCCTGAAAGCTTGCAAACACAGTTTTACTGTAGGTGATTGTTCTATATGAATATTATAAAGTCATATTGTATAGACTATATGTAAACACACATTTTTAAAACTTAGAATCTCATTCATCTATGAAATTATTCTCAAATATTATAAATTATTTCTATCCACAATTCATTCCATACCTTAAATAAATGTATTTTGTTTACTGTTATAAAACACGCCACCCTTTTGCATAAAAAAGCAATAAAATAAGCATGAAACTAGAGTATGTACAATGCACAGTCTAAACATTCATGCCTCAGTCTATCCTAAAAGGACACTTCTCATTTAGACAAAACATCCTGTTAAAATTGCTTATTATCTGCATTTCCTAGTGACATTCATATATGTACTCAGTGTTCCTTATTTACAGCAACACACCTTATCAAAAATCACTAGTGTCTTACCAGAGTAAAAGGGGCACATTATTGCAGTAATAGCAACAAGTTATAATCTCATTTCTGAAGCACTTGGGAAATGTGTGGGGGGGGTAAACTCTTTCAAATAACAGTTTGGGAATGGGCACAACAAATTACATTGTGGTGATGGTGGTGGAGGAGGTGTTATGAAAACCATAACTGAAGCAAGCTGTCAGTCCAGTAAATGTGACTCAGTTTGACTATATAATAGTATCATGCAAGATGAAAAATCATGCTAACACAAATGCATTTCATGTATAATTAAAAAATAAAGTATGGCCGGCTCGTCGGCGCAGCAGTTGGATTTCCACTTGCGGCCTTGTGACCCAGTTCAAGGCGGACTCGGAGTCGCTGGAGAGCGCACGGGGAGGAGTAGGCTCCTGAGCATCCCACTACTGCTTGCCTACTCCAGGGGGAGGGAGGGGACATGGCTCATTGTCTGGTACCCCCTAGCGGAGGCCGGGGAGACCAGCAGCAGAGCCTCAATGTACATAGGGACGTGGTGAACGTCGGCTACGCTTAGACATTCGTGGCATGCCACGCCCCAGGGAGAAAAGTGGAAATTCCTTCCCACTGGTCTGCTGGATGATGGCTGCCCGCTCCAGTTGGCCCGAGATGCCCTGTTGCCTCCAAACCCACCTCAGCAGCACTCAAGGACTGATGCCTAGTGTGCTGGTTGCCCCCGGTGCCTTCCCCCTCGGAGGAGGGGGACCCACCCGGTGAAGGGATATACCAGGCCACCCTTGGGTCAGCTGTGATCTGAGGTTTGGGGAGGAGGGACAGGGCGAGGGGGTCGCAGGAAGCATGAGCAACCAGAAGGAGTGGCGGACTAGGAGGCGAGAAGGAGGATAAACATATAATGCAAAAAAAAAAAAAAAGAAAGTATACATAGGCTCAGATATTCAGACTGTGCCGAGCAGTGGTGCAAGCCAGGGCGTGGTGCAACTGGGTTGTGCCGGGGACAGGGCCAGGCGATATTCAACAGTGATGTGCCATGGTGCAGCACTATTCAATATGGCAAGGTCAACGCACATACTGTGCATGGCGCAGTGACACTGTGCCAGCGCAAGCTACAGAGAGGGAGCACAGGGATGCGCTAATGCAAGTTCAGTTATGCTAGGTGCATCACCCATGATATTCAGCCAGGGCCATGCAAATGAGGCCATGATACATGCAAGGTGCAAATTGGGCCATTTACATGTCATTATGGCTCCATTTGCATGCATTGTGCTGGGCGTCCCGATGAACTGTGCCTGGCACCCTGTCTAGCTGCTGTTGTCAGAGGATGGGTCCCTGGTGGGCTACTGTAACCCTCTCTTCTGTATGCCTGATCGTCGGGCTTCTGTAATATTAAAAAGTAACTTGGGTTAGTGGTCTCTCTGTATGCCTATCGCAGGCTGTTGATCATTAAAGTTTAATCTGTGGTTCAGTGATACCCCTCCCCCCACCCACAGAGGACACCAGCACCCCCTCATGTGGTGGCAGCACCCACCTGCATATCAGCGTAACCGCCTGCCAAATAACAGTGTACAGTATGATCTGTATGCCAGTTGGTCCACAGTGTGGACCAATGGGCTTGCAGACCATACTGTACTACAGGATCAGATACTGTGTGTGAATGCGCGATTCATTCACATATCTGGTCCTGTGTAGTACAGTGTGGTCTTGAACCCATCGGTCCACACTGTGGACCAACTGGTGTACAGATCATGCTATTAATTCATTGGCAGGCAGCTAGGCTGTATGCAGGTGAGTGCTGCCCATACCGATGATGGTATGGGGTGCTGGGTGGCCCTGGGTCCCATGGTGGTGGGTGAGGGGTACCACTGATCACCAAGTTAAAATTTATTTTTACAACAGCTCACTATTGGGCATCTGGGGAGGGAACCACTAGACCACCAGGTTAGGTTTCAATTACAACAGCCCACAATCAGGCATACGGGAAGGGGGGGTCCACTAGACTACCAGGGAGGGTCCAGGTGCTTGTGGATGGTGTTTCTGCAGGGCCGGTGGCCACCCACGGCTGGCGGCTGTTGGGTTGAGCCTTGCAATACAGCCACTCGCCTGTGGGTGGCCAGCATTTGAACCTTTATTTTTGGTTCAACTTTGAGCACCAGTGTTCGGCGCATGTAGGGGTTGTGCCAGCATATGCGCCGCACTTCCCGGGCTGAATATTGGGATGTGCCACATATGCATGGGCACGCCCCTTGCATCTGCGCCACATACATTACCAATGCACCCTGGCACATCGGGAGTTGCACCGCGCAACCTGACCCTTTGAATATCGTGCTGGGGGCATTGGGGGGGTTTACGCCATGTGCAACCCCTTTGAATATATGGGCCTTAGTATACTGTAGTTTCAGCAATACTTAAATTTGCATGAAACAGGTTCCAAAACAAACCACAGAAGACACATATGGTACAGAAGTTAGTGCACATAAACTATCTTGAGACAGAAGACTTTCTGTCATATATAGCAACATGAATGAATTCTGTAAGCAGTGTAACTTGCCAGACATAAAACATTGATCTATTCAGTGGAATGATCCTCAAACATATTAGGTGCTTTAAGGAAAAGGATTTGTGATTTCTTCATTCTTATAGATAATATTTCTTTATTAGTACTGGTACATTCCTTCCAGCCTACCTACTATTCTCAATAGTTAATCAGTGTTAGCTGACAGTAGGCAGATGGTTAGAGATGAAGCATTGCCCGTACAAAGCTCCTCTTGGGGCTACTAATGTAATGCACACATATTGGATAGCATAAATGTTACAACCTTCTCCCACAGAACATTAAGAAAAAACTGTTGCAGTGTCTGGTTATAGACATACAGTGATAGCTATAAATATATCTCAGTGTATCTAGAAATATCTGGCTATGTTTTAGGAAATCAACATTCAGTTTAAGTCAATGGGATTTCCTGTGTTGTATCCATATATAGCTAAAGATTTATCACATTACATATATATATATATGTCTTCTATATCTGGCAGCACTGTAGGAAAATACTAGAAATGATCTAGAAACTATTTAAATATGCATGTTGTATCTAACTGGGAGGACAAAAAGGAAAAAAGAAAATGGACTCCATTATGGTTCTGTGTCATAATAGCAAACATGTTATGGTGATCAAAATTATGGCGAGTGTATATCGACGAAAAGCAGTTTGGTGAAATACACTTGCAGGCAACTACAAAACCATTGAAGTGATTTTACTCCCCGCAACCACCTACTTCAGGATTATCAACTCCAGGGGGGGTGCATGTCGGGGAGGAGTGTAAAATGTAAAAAAGACACAAATAACTAGCCTGATCCCCAAAAAAAGTCTGCCACAGAATCGAACCTGGCACCCTTCCAACCTCAGCCTGCTACCCTACCCACCATACCACATGGTCAGCTCGGCAGCCAACTGCTGCACTACACTCCACATACCCTTCCTCTCTCCCCTTCTGCCCATTGCGTGGCATGGTCCCTCCGACCCCCTCTGCACATGTGTATACATAGCAACATTGTGTTGCTGTAGTTGTCTACCCCTGTATCCCATTGCTACCCTGCCAGTTAGCCCAGAACACAGGCTTCGTGACTGAGTCGCCCTTTTTGCTGTGGCTCAATCATGGTCGCCGTGTTCACTGGATACCATCCATTATGACAGGAAGCATGGGTTTGTGCCATGGTGGTCCTCCCAGACCAACCTAATTAATTACTTTGATTAGGTAACAAGGGCAATGGACAAAGGCCAAGCAATGGACATACTGGGCTCGATTTTCAAAGACCCCATAGATTGGTGTGAGTTGTGTCAAACTAGTGACAATCTCGGGGTGCACCAGGGACCCTGCACCTGACTCTGGAAAAATCAGGGTCCCAGTAGCAAACACTCAGGGTATCTGCAAGGTTCCAGCTGCACCAAATAAGTGGTGTATCACAGAGCAATGCTTCAAGCCACAGACAGGCTTGCAGAGGAATAGTGATCCACCGGCAGGGCACCTGGTTGGCTGGACGGTCAGTTACTGTCATGACTTATAAGAATGTCACTATCCTTGCATGGGGAAGATAACATGGGGGATGGAACAATGCAGTAAGAGGCAATATAATGCAGAATATCATGTGGACAATGTTTGCACCAACAAACAACATAAAATGTAAGATATCACTGCTTCTGTCAATGTGCAACAAAAGCTGCATTTGCTCCATCTCACTCATGCCCCCTAGGGCACCCCACCCATGATCTGTCTGCCCCAGCTGCCTCCTGGCAGATTTCCCTTACTGGCAGTATGGTCCCACATTGATTCAGGACACTTAGATCACCTCCTGGCTGGTCTAATGGAGCCCCTTACTGTGTCCATGGCGGGGCCTACAAAATCCCCAAAAAGGGAAAGTTGCAGCACTGCCATGGTGCAAACCCCCTTGTGACCTGGCGCATGAGTGCTTTTGTCACAAGGGTGGTGCAGTGGGGCTTTGCTAAATGGCATCCCAAGTTTGCCACAGCCGAAAGGTGCCACTTGCATCATCTCCTTTTGGTACAGGCACCTTGCATCATAGTTTTCTCTTCAAAATTGAGATCACTGTATCTAGATGTCAGAAAGGCTTTTGACTCTGTTCCTCACAGGAGATTAATAAGGGAGCTGGACAACTTGGGGGGTAGGGGTGAAACTGGCTAGGTTGATAATACACTGGCTACAAGACAGAGACCAGAAGGTGGGGGTTGGGGAGAATTCTTGGATGCTATACTGGTCACTAGCAGGGTCCCACAGGGCTCAGTGCTGTCTAGCGTTATTAAATATCTTCATCAGTGACATTGCAGATGGGGAAAAAAAAGTCAAAATATGCCTTTTTTACAGATGACACAAAACTCTGTGGGAGAGTGGACATAGAAGAAGGTAGACAGGATAGTAAGAATAACCTAGTTAAACTAAAGAGATGGTCAGGTATTTGGCAGTAAGAATTCAGTGCCAGCACATGTAAGGTAATGCATTTAGAGGTGAAGAACCCAGAGACTGCATACTGGCTTGGGGTGTGCAGGTCACCATGTCAGAGGAGGAAAAGGACTTGGGTGTTATCATTACAAGTGATCTGAAGCACTTAGCACAATGCAAGAGAGCAGCGGCCAAAGCAAATTGGATGCTTAAATGTATAGCCAGGGGTAAAACCAGTAAGTTTAATGTTTTGTGAATAAAGTGCTTGTATATACTTTGATTTGTCTTTGGCCTTTCTCTTCTTTTTGTTGTAAATAATGGGCAGGATTTTCAGAAATGCTACAAAGGCCAGCACAACCCCAGCGCAGTGCAACTAAACTGTGCCATGGCACAGTGACTGCCATATTCAATGGTTGCGCACTGTAACATGTGACAGCGCAACATGGCTAAATATCACAGAGATGTGCTATGGTGCAGTCAGAGGTGCACCAGGGAACAACCCAACATGTGCCATAGCACAACGAGGGATGTGCAAGGGGCTGAGGAAGATGCACCAAGGCACAGGAGGACCAGCCACAGGCACAGCAGGGAGCAAGGCACCAGGGAAGGATGGGGGAACAGCGCGGAGAGGTGGTGGATCCAGGCCAGAAACACTGGCAAGGATGCACAGCTGGTCAACAGGAGACCACTGTCCATGGAGCACAGACATTCAGCCAGCCACCCACCTCCCCAGAACCAGAGCAGTGGATGCATGGAACAGGTAGCACCAACGTCCAAGGGTGAGCTGCCACTGACCACCCCCTACTGGACAGCATACCCCTACCCACCAAGACCACAGCAAACCACACAATGGCACATGACACCCAACACGCCACATAGCCTGTACAGCCAACCCATGGCCACCCGAAGGCACAGCCACCAACTGAGGGGCTGGCACCACTGTGCATGGCCTGCACAAACACAGGCACACCACACAGCCACCCATCACACCACTGCAGCATGGCTCCACTCGCCAGCTGCAAAGCAGACATGGACACAGATGGGTAAGCAAGGAAAATATGTATTGAACAACTATATACAGTACAAAACAAGGGATAGGGTAGGTGAGTGAGGGATGGGGATGGGAGACAGGGTCTGTACAGTGGGATGGGGAAGGTAGGGGAAGTGAGGTCAGGGGCAAGAAGGGGGTTCGGTGTCCACTACGGGTGGCCACGGCCTGCCGCCACCTGGTGCATCCCCCTGCGTGGTCCCTCAGAAGGATCCTCAACATCAGGTCCACAATCTCCATGGTGGCAGAAGTGATTAAGATAATCTGTTGCAGGAGGTGACAGTAGAGAAGCAGTCGCGATCCCCTCCAGACACCTATGGCAAAGGAAGGGACACTTGATCAGTGTGCATCCATAGCACCCAAGTCCTCCCACTGTGCGCAGTGGACAGTGGTAACACATGCCTCTGGAGTGGCACCCTGGCCACCCGCAGTGGGTGGGACAATGCCTGCCACCAACCCGGCATGCCACGGCAGTGCACAGTGCTGTACACTGCTGCCTAAGGGCCACCCAACTGCACAGTGGCAGGCAGGTGGTGCAGTGCTACAGCGGAACCACAGCAGCACTGGTGGCAGCTGGATGCACAACCAGCCCACCAACAGCTGCCACACATGTGCAATGGCCACCCCACGGTGCCATGCACACCGCACCGTGTGTTGCACACAGCTGACATGGCACAAGGCACAGGAGGCCATGGTTATACCCCCCCACTGACCACCCTGTACAGTGTAGAGGGAATGAACAGTGCCTACCTGCCTGCCATGGCGCTGCACGCACTGGTTCTGCAGCCACTCCTCCACCACCACTGGGTCCAGCACCCCCTGCCAAATGGCCCACAGGCTGAGGCCCACCAGGCGCCCCTGCTGCCCTGGCACAGTATCTATCTTCAGGCCCTAGGACAGGAACACAGAGAGGCACACATCAGAACACAGCCACAGCATGAGCCCACCACCACCACCACCCTGAAGCACATATGCCCCATCATTTATATTTTATTTTCTGCCTCCCTGGTGTCTAGTGGTCCCCCCTCTGGGATGGTCACTGGCTAAATTCAAGAACCCCCCAAGTCACTCCAAGTTATCCCCGGCCCTCCAATCTTTAAAAAAATCCCTTCCATCCCTGGTGTCTAGTGGCCCCCCAGCTGATGGCGGCAGCCCTGGGCCCGGCCCCAATCTTTGAAAAAGACAATCCGTCCCCTGTCACTGGTGTCTAGTGGACCCCCTCACTGATCACTGGCTGAATTAAAGACCTCAGTCAATCAGGTTATTTTCCTCCTCCTCCCCCCAGCCATGACCCGGTTCCAGTCATTAAAATAAATAAAGTCTTCTCCCTGTTCCTGGTGTCTGGGACTCCACCACTAACCCTGTCTTGTCAGAGCTCACTCTCAGCTTGTCTACTATCAGGCCACCAGCCAGCTTCTCCACTACCTACAGGAGCTAGCAGCCTGCCTGAGCACTCAGTGAATTGTGCATTCATGAGCACTCATGTGGCTGCCGCTGTGGGAGGAGTGAGGGCTGTACTGGTGGCTAGATCGGGGTACTGGGGGACTGGGATTGGCTCTGACTTAAGACAGGGTTGTTGGGTGGGGTCCACTAGACACCAAGGACAGGGAGGAGATTGTTTATTTATTTTAATGATTGGAACCGGTCATGGCTGGGGAGGAGGAGGGAAAATAACTGTGATTGACCGGGGGTGGGAGGGTTCTTTACTTTAATTCGCCCGTGATCAGCTTGGGAGGGGGGTCCACAAGACACCAGGGACAGGGAGGGATTGCTTTTTTTCAAAGGTTGTGGGCCGGGGGCCTGGGGTGACTGAGGGGGTTATTGAATTCGGCTGGTGATCGGATGTGGGTGGCACTAGACACCAGGGATGGGGTAGAGATTTTTTTTTTAAGATTGTGGTTGTTGGTGAAATTGAGAAATTTTGCCTGCGGCTGACAAAATTTTGTCTGTGAGCAGCAAGTTTCATCAGTTCGAGTGTGAAATTTCATACGCCCCCCCCGGGTGAAATTTTGCATTTCGCCAGGCAAAATATTTCACAAAATGCACAAATTCCATGAAATATTTAACTTGGTGAAATTTTCCAGTTTTGCATAACACTACCTGTGGGGGAGCCGTGCTGAGGGCAGGAAACAGCAGGAGGCTGGGCGGTGCAAGCAGCACTCATGCAGGGCACATTCCTTTGGTAGTTGTGTCTACGGCCAGGCATGTGTGCCCGCCAGCAATTGTTAGCTGCTGGGTGAGCGAACTGTGTGCTGTGTGTCCGCATTTGCAGCTGAGTATGCATCCACTATGTGCATCCTTGCAACATGGTCTGTGTGAGGGGTCCACTCCATTGGTGGCAGGTGCCCGATGATGGTTACATGATCTGGGGGTACTCGTGGGTGGCCCTTGGCAAGGCCATGCCTGTCAGCACTGTCAGTCTGTGTGGGCCCTGCCATCCCCTACAGTGGTGCTGTTCAGTCTGTCCAAGCCATGCTGCATGTGGTGGGTGTCCTGTGCATGGCACCACTGTCCTGGCATATGTACCACTTGGCTACCTGCACTGTGATGTGCGTATGTGTCCAGTGTGTGTGTTCCATGTAAGAGGTACGTGTGTGTCCTATGCAGTGTTGTTCAGTGTGCCCCAGTGCCATCCCTACCATGTGTGTGTGTGTGTGCATGTATGGTGTGCATCATGACCCCTGTGGGTCATATGGCATGACCTGTAGCCAAGCTGATGAGCATGTGCCCTGTCACCATCCCGGTGCATGTGTCTTGGTACCATGCTGCTGCCACCTGCTGCCCTGGGATCCTGCAGAGTCAGTGTCACACTGTGTATCCGTGGCTGTGGCATTGCATCCATTGGCATTACCATGCAGTCCCCACTGGTTAACGCCAGTGACGGTGTTGGGCGTGGCTGCAACATGTGCACCAGATAACATCATGTCTTCTCTCTTTTGCCCTGTTTCCCAATAATCCCTGTCCCACTGCTCAGTGTCCCCCTCCTGCTCCTCAATGTTGGTTTCCCAACAGCTCCTGTCCCATCCATGTCCCACAGCTTAGTGTCCCTCTCCTGCTCCTCAGTGTCAGTAACAGGTGACACTGGGTTGTGTGTGTGTGTGCCATGTGAGGCAGTGTGATGGTGGCCTGGCATTGTGGTACAATATGTCCAGATAGGAGCTCCACCATGCATTCCTGTGCAGTGGTGATGCAGTCCATGCCATGTTCCATCTCCCACACCATGCCTGTTAGTGTTACCAGTCCATCATTATTGCAGTGCTGGGCATCCAGCCTGTTGATCTCCAGCTGCTGAAGATCCCAGTATTGTGCCTCAGTGCTGGCATGGCTTCATGCTGCCCATGTGTGCCCAGTCAGACATGTGGATGTGCCCACTTCACCGTTGTCTATGGATACAGGCCTTATGTGGGCACCCTCCCCCGGCATTGTGTGATATGTCCCTGGTGTGCATTGCTGCCACCCTGGACATCAGCATGTGACTGTGGTACAGGTTCCATGTGCCTCTCAGAGTTGCCACTTTCTTCCTCCATCCTGCCGGTGGGCTCCTGTGTTCCCTCCTGTGTTTCGACCACTGTTGTGTCCATGTCCATTTTGGATCCCAGCTGATCCTCCTTGTCCTGCTCTATTCCTGTTGAGGTAGAGGTGGCATTAGTTCAGTTGTACAGTACAATGCCAGTGACATCCGCCCGTTGGGGTGTCCCATGGACACCGACCTGTGCATTCCTCATTCCACCTATTCTCCTGCCATGCTGCCAGTGCTTTCAGTGCATCCTGGCTGTTGGCTGTGGTACTGGCTGGTGGACATCCATCTCTGGATGTGTCCGTGGGTGCAAGTCACATCTGTTAGGCCATCTCTGTGCACGGCTCCCTGGGGTACCGATGCCCAGTGTGTGCATGCATACCTGCCATGGTGTCCGCTCCATCCATCTCAACATAGACACTGACATCTGTCAGCATGTCTGCCTCCATCCACTCAATTGGTGTCAGCTGGCTGTCATGCCCATGCTCTGGTTGTGAACTTCCATTTCACAGAGATGTACAGGTCCCTCCAATTGTGTTTAATTGCAGAGAATGTCCTGGTCTCTGGCCTAGCAGCATTGATGCCTACCTATACTGTATGTCAAGCCACAGCCATGCCTTGACTTCAGCTGTGGTTGTCAGTGCTTCTGCAATGTACAGTTTGTCATAATGGGTGTGGATGTCACTCACCATGGCTGCCACCTGTGCACTGGTGAAGTTGGGGGTGCTTGGTCATGCACTGCCCCATGTGCAGAGTCTGCCACAGACATTTCTGGCTTGTGGCCTGACCCCTTGGCCTGCACCAGGGGTGGGGGTGCACTTCATGCTTCTGTTTCTTTCTGACATTGGGTTTGCATTTGTTTACTAGGTTGCTCTCACTTCCCCACTGTTGCACGGGGCAGAGTCCATGTCCTTACACGGCAGGGTCAAGGAGCAGACCCACATATCCATGGCATGCCTGTCCATGCTGCACATTCCATTATATGGCCCCTATGGTCCCACCTCCTGGTCCACACATCCAGCATGTGCATTTGTGCATGCTGCATATTGTGGGTGCCCTGTGTACCACGTACCTGCTTGCCATGGATATATCTGTTTTGCGTGTTCCTGACACACGTTTGTGCATACGGCCCTTAGTTTGCATATTTTGACTCTTTACATAATGGCTACACAACACATGATCTGCGATATTATGACCCCTTTTGTAAACCACCTTTGGCATGTCTGCCAACCATTCTCTGAGTTTAGGCTCTGCCTGTAAGACATGCTAATGCTGTTTAATAATATCTACTGTTCAGAAGGACTGTTGGGTGCAAACATGGTAATGAAATTAACTTGCTTCCTGTTGTAGATAATGTTACAATTCCCATCGTCCCCCCATGGATTTAGCAATTATTCTCTTGGCATTGTTTCAACCTTTTGAAGTACTGTACTTTATCTATACAAGCTTGATTATACCCACAGTGTGTAAACCTATTCTTCATGACTTGTGCACCCCGTTTAAAATCCTGGCTTAGTGAGCAATTTCTTTTTAGCCTGATGAATTGATTCATGGAGATGTTTTCAATGACATGCCTAGGGTGAGAGCCAATGAATTGTAAAACTGCCTTTCTATCAGTATTCTTAAAGAACAAATTGGTAATTACCCACATTTCCTTTGTTCCATCTTTGATGATCCGCAAATCTAAAAAAATTGGTAGTATGTTGACTCGCTGTTACAGTAAATTTTAAATTAACATTGGTTGATTAAGCATTAAACCATGACAGGGTGTGGATTATGCTGGATTTACCCACGCCTGGCATGGTTTGGTTACAAGGTCATAGGCCGAGTGATCAAACCTCACCAGGCATGGGTAAATCCAAACATAACCCACTCCCTGGAGTGGTTCATGGAGACTATACAATGCCCTAAGTATGTTTTTATTTTACAAGAAATAAAGAAAAACTTAAATGCACATATCATTAATTGATTTTGGTTTAAGTATCCTTCCTCACTAGGTTAAATAGTCCACTCAGGAGCCAGGTCAAGAACAGGAAGGATTCATTTGCACTGTTTTATTAGCATTGTTTTCATCACTTGTCTGCATGTTATTGTAGGGAGAGCTGGCTAGAGACAGAGACAAGGAAGAGCACCATTTAGCTGGTGTCAGCAAAGAGTAGGTTAGGAAATAAGGAGAGTGAGCTGGATTTTTTTTAATAAAACTAGGAGCGAGAGATAGACAGGAAAAGATAGTGTGACAGCAGTGTTTTTCTTTCAGTGGTGAAAGGTCGCCTTTGGCACACACACACACACACACACACACACACACACACACACACCCAAGCTTCTTGTCGATAACATGGGGACGATCAGCGATTTCAGCTCCCATTTGTCTTGCAAGGTTTATTTCTATTTTATTTAAGTAAAGGTAACAGATTGGCATTTCAATAATAAATGAAGCTGGGAGCCGGACAAGCTGCTTGCTGCTGCGAGTGAGAGTGAGATAATGTGGGGAGTGATCTGCGATTTCGGCTCCCATTTAGCACACAAGGTTTATTTCTGTATTTTTTTAAGTAAAGGTAATGGGTTGGCATTTCGATAGTGAATGAAGCTGGGAGCTGGATGAGCTGTTCGCACCTCTGAGCCAGAGTGAGATAACATGGCGAGTAATCAGTGAATTTGGCTCCCATTGGCAAGCAAGATTTGTTTCTGCATTTTTAAAAGGAAAGGTAACAAGTTGGTATTTAAAAAGTAAATGGAGCTGGGAGCTGGAAAGGTCACTTGCTGCTGCAAGTGACGGTGAGAGATCACTGGTAGTATTTCTTGAAGTGCATAGTTTCAGCTGCAAACACTTCGGACACCGTTTTGACATTTTGCAGGAGTGTATTTTTTTCACTGAGGGAATCGGTCTTAGTAGCAAGTGTCAAGGTCCACAGGTCTGTACTGCAGATGAGGTGGTTACTGATACATGGAGTGCAGTTGGTAAAGAGCTGTGGAGTCACCTTGGACTGTGCTCTGGAGCCACTAGCAGAAAAACATGTTCTGAACAGTTAGAATTTCTTTTGCGTTTTTTTTCTGACTAGAATTGTCTGGTTACTGGTTGTGAGTGATGGAGTTAAATGGTATGCGCGTATACATTTGAGCACAATTAGTCTCTATTTTTTTTCATTGGATGTTTCGCGATGACTGTTAGCCATGATTACAAATGGTAGCTATTATAGTGGATTGTGAGGGTCAGAGTGATAGAGCAGTTTTGGCTTATGCCCAGTGCAGCTGGCTGGCACCTCTTCCATTGATAATGTCAAAATTTACCAAGGCTGTGAGCTGCCAGTTAGCCAATCAGAAGCCAAGCTATTGACAGCCCATTGTATAATTCTAGATACTGTACAACGCTGTCTAATTCTTCCCTTGTACTTTTCCACGCTATTAAAAGGTCATCGATGTAATGTCCATACAAATCAATATTATCTAGGAAAGCACTGTTCTCTGAACAGTAAACATGTTTTTTCTCCCAGTTTGCTGAATGAATACTGGAATATATGGGTGCAACAGTTGCGCCCGTTGTGGTGCATTTAACCTGTAAAAAGAATTGGTTAGCAAACATGAATGCATTACAGGTAAGTACTTTTTTGGTCAATGCTAAGATAATCTCAACATGTGCTTGATAGTACTTTGTATGTTCATACACAGTCTCTCTCTTGGTTTTATGTGATAATAGCAAACGCAAAACAGCAATCGCTATTATCACAAGTACATGTCACCGAAAAGCAAATTGGCGATATACACTAACTGGCAAACTGACACCTGCCATATTAAAGTGTTTCTGCGGTGAGCTGTGCCCCCATGCCCCCCATTGTGGAGGGGTTTGCCCACTGCACCCCCTGAAAAATAATTCTCAACTTCAGGTGGGGTGCATGTTGGGGAAGGGGCACAACCATACCTTAAAAAATAAATTTAGTGTTGCTGCCTATGGCAGTGAGAAACATTTCTCCTCGCAGTTCCCAGCCCTGAACCCTGAACCTGTGGCAGCAAATCCAGCCTCCATCCCTTACCACCACACCACATGGCTGGCTCGGTGGCACCATGGGCAGTAGTACCCAATAACACTATCCCTCCCCTTCCTCTCACCATCCTCCCTTTCTTGTCACCCCAACACCCCCTCACGGTAGTGGTAACTTGCTACCCTCGTAAATTGCCCATGAGGACAGTGCCCGAAAAGGGGTAGCCATTTTGATGGTTGCCTATATTTGGGCCCTATCATCACAGGATACCATCTCTCTCAGAGCTTTGAAACATTCTTGGTGGGATATGTTGGTGTAAAGTGTGATCATGTCCAGTGTGACTGACCAGCATTCTGGCTCCACATCAACATACCAACATAGTGGAAATATGTACGAGGTGAATACATTCATCAACTGCAATACAAAGAATGTAGTATATGAAGCAACTTCCATCTATAATTGATTTTATGTGGGGAAAACAACCAGGAAGTTTAAAGCAAGAATTGGGGGACACCTTAGGGCCATAGATAAAAGGGACTAAAATAATGCACTTGCAGACCACATGTTGGACAAATGTCCTCAATAAGCTTTCATGTTTCAGGGTATCAAAAAGATTTCCCATCCTGTGTGAGGTGATGATATAGACAGGATCCTGTTTAGATGCGAAAGCTTTCGGCAATACACATTAAGGGCAACAAATGACTATGGCCTTAATGGGTAGTTTCAACTGACCTCTTTTTTAGACAAATCTTGATACGACTTAACTTACATACCAAATTTTAAATTGAAATGAAATATATCAATATTTAATCTAGTTTAAGCTTCTAATAATGTTGTGATTTCTAAATGAAGTTTATATAGTGACCACGTTTTTAAAATCTAAAATACCTTTGTCTTGCTGCCATGTTTTACCTTGTTACTCTATTTCTGACCCTAATGCCTGCCCTGCCCCCCCTCCACAGTTCCTACCCCATGTCTACCTATGCCCTTCCTTATCCCTTTGGTCTAATTGGCATTTTTATCTATTTATACTGGCATGTATGTGGAGATTTGCTTTTATGCTTGCATATTATTAGCTGTAAATATTTTATTGTGTATAATATGATATCTGTGTGGATAGCAACTTGTGTGTATGTCACTTTAAGGGTTCACTTTTATAGGTGCAGTTAGCAATTCTCCAATTCACACTTTGAGGGAGAGCATGAGCCTGCTTTAAAATGTTGGATGTTCAGTTGTGGATGTGCTGCACTATGTAGCTTTGCATCAATAAACATATATATTTTTTAATCAGACAGCCAAACATTTGGTTTCGATTTTCTTCCCGGAGTGTAGCCTTAGCACAATCTCCTACTTTGTTTGCTGACTTTAAACTTTCAAGCTTGGCTGCTTCATCCTGTTGCTGCCTAACTCTTTGGCAATTACTTTGTTTTATGGTTCAAGTCATGGATGGACACCAGGGAAACCCCCACTAGCATACTGGGGTAGGCGTCTACACCAGAGATGGCTAACAGCACACCACATGTAAGTTTACCACCAATGGGCACCAAGAACTTTGTGGACTCACTGTTTTATAAAGAGGGTGATTTTAATCCCGTTAGTTTAATCTGCACCAGCAAGTATGTTTACTAGCATTGATGGGAATGGCACTTCAGAATCTGCAGTAAAATACATTAAGACAATGTTTCCACAGCTGGAAAGAGTGGCCTTAAAAGGCCTCAGAATGTATAAGCAAAAAGTGACTCTGTCTGCTTATTTAGCAGTTCATCATGTGCCTAGAGGGTTACATTTTACAAAGCAGCCAACATTTGGGGCAGTGTGGGAAGGCTATTTGAAGGGGTGGCAACACTATTTATTAGAGTCCACTGCAGGACTGATAAGATATATACTTAAAGATGCAGAAGATGTGGAGGAGGATGTAAAAACTCAATTAATAAAAAAAAGAAAAAACGGAATCTCAATTTTCAGCACATGTTGATTATAACAGGTATAGGCAACAACTTGAAGAAACTATTAAGCAGACTAATTTATGTATCCAAAAAATTAAAGAATGAAAAGGGACAAAAATTACTATTTAGAAGGCCACATTTTTGATTGGGCTAGGAGAAATAAAAAGCTAACATCAATACTGAAAAGAACCTCAACACCTGACAGAGATGTACACAAGTGGGTCAGAAAATGAGGGAACATTAATAAACAGCACAGAGGAAAGATATTTTTAGAGGGGGCCAAGGGGAGGAAATCCCTCTGAACCAGCAGACAGGAGCCCACATCACATGAATCAATCAGCAGGAGGAACCTCAGCTTCTGCAGCCTATACTGAGAAGAAGCCCTTATGTAACAAGATTCACAGAGGCAAGGTACTGAGGGGTACCAGAAGCAAGAACTGAAAACCTGCTCGATGAGAAAGGACAACAGAAGAACCAACAAGGACCCAGAGCCAACAGAGTAATGAATTTTGATAGGAGACCCCAGAGAGGAAGGATATAACAACAACTGGTTATTCATATCTTGGCTCATAACTTGACAGAAACTGAATTAAGTTTTCTAGAAAAATTACTTTTCTTTGTCCCCGCTAACAAGATACGTCAATTTGACCTAATCATAGACCTGCATAAATTGGCCCACAATCTGAATCTGAAAGCATTGTACACTAAGAATGATGCTGATATAACAGCATAGTCCACTTTTCATTCAGAGGTAGAAAATGCATCTTTGGTTAGTGCACAATAGATAGGTGAAACCACAGTGTTAAAGAAAGCGTTGTTGTTTATGCCCCGTACAGTCCTTCTGTTTTAGTATTCAAAGAGCTTTGTATGAAAATGATTCAAGCATTCATGAAAAATCCACTAATCTTCATTTCAATAATTGTATACTAGAGGAAAGAGAAGCCTTACAACAGTTGGCTAATAACAAAGCCATAGTCATAAAAGAAGCTGATAAGGGAGAGGCAAAAGTTATTATAGACTCCATCAAATATGAAAATGAAATGACAGGACAGCTGTCCAACAGAAAATTATATTTGCCCTTGATCCATGACCCAACAATGAGATTTAAGTCCTCAATATATATATATATATAGCTTTATGAGATATATGTTGCTGCACAGATAAAAAAAAAAGTAAATTCTTGACATGCCAACATCCAATCAGGGCTCTCTTCTATGGGCTCCTGAAGTTACATAAAAACCTGTATAATCCTCCAGCATGCCTGACTGTTCCATGTATAGGGTCTCTGACTGAGCTAGTAGCTTAATATGTGGAGAAACAAATCAAGCAATTGGTTACCACTGCACCAAGTTACATTCTGGACATTTCTCATATCCTATAGGTTTTGGAGGACTTTTATGTGGAGCCAGAATGGTGGCTAGTCACACTGGACATGATCATACTTTACACCAAAATACCCCAACAAGAAGGCCTTGAAGCTCTGAGAGACACTCTGTATAAACATACTAAGTACATTTAAACACATGCTGAGTTTATCTTAACATTGGCTGAAAAAGTACTTACTTTTAACACATTTATGTTTGTTAACCAATTCTTTTTACAGGTTAAAGACGCTGCGATGGGCATAACGTTTGCACCCACATATGCCAATATTTATTTAGCAAACTGGGAGAAAAAAACATGTTTACTGTCCAGAGAACAATGCTTTCCTAGACAATATTGATTTGTATAGGCATTATATTAACAACCTTTTAATGGTGTGCAAAAGTACAAGGGAAGAATTAGACAGCTTTGTACAGTATCTAGAATCAACCAATGTTAGTTTAAAATTTACTGTAATACCATTCATAAAAAGGGTCTGAGAAATGGAGCTTTCTGATTGGCTGCAAACATTCCAACAGCCTTATGTTAATCTTTTATTAACATACATATAGAGCTTAGTCATATGCTGAACAAGATTTAACACTGTTTAAAAACATTGTTTTATTATAATAGCAATAAGGCACTCCCAGCAATTATGTTAATGGTCAGTTAATCACCCTCTAGGGGCATGTGGCACTCGGCTACACCTCGTGCCACAGTACACCCCTAGAAGGTGATTAACAGACCATTAACATAACCCTTGGTCATGCCTTATTGCTTAAGTAACAGCAAGTCAACATGCATTGACTTTTTAGATTTACAGATTTCCAAAGATGGAGCAGAGGAAATGTGAGCAAATACCAATTTGTTTCAAAAGAGTATTGCTAGAAATGCAGTTTTATAATTCACTAGCTGTCACCATGGTCATGTCATTGAAAACATCCCCATTAGTCAGTTCATCAGGCTAAAAAGAAATTGTTCACTGAGCCAGGATTCTAAAGGGGTGCACAAGTCATGAAGAATAGGTTTACACACTGTGGGCATTATCAAGCTTGTATAGATAAAGCACTTCAGATGGTGAAAGAGAAGATTTGCTACAACCCGGGGGGTGGGGTGGCACTGGGGATTGTAACATTATCTACAACACGGAGCAAGTAAGAATGGATGGCAGAAATGCAGAAATGCCAAAGGTTGTTAACAAAAGGGGTCATAATACCGTAGATCATCTAGTACATAGCTATTATGTACAGAGCCAAAATATGCAAATAAAATCTTTCCCATCTGCCAATTTTAGATGTGACTCATGCTCTTTCTGCAGATACAGTACAACATGCAAGGTGAATGCATTCATCTATTGCAATACAGAAAATACAGTATATAAAACAACTTTAGTCTGTAATTGCTTTCATGTGGTGAAACAACCAGAAAGTTTAAAACAAGAATTGGGGAACATCTACTGGCCATAGATTATAGAGACTGCAATAATACACTCACAGCCCACATTTTGAACAAAGGTCCTCAGTATGCTTTCATGCTTCAGGGTATCTAAAAGATTTCCCCTTCTGTACAAGGTGATGATATAGACAGGATCCTGTTAAGATTGGAAAGTTTTTGGCAGTAACCATTAAAGGACAAGTAAACAAGCCATTTTTTGTTCCACATTATTTTTTGTAGTAAACATTATATTTGGATGTGTTATTGTGTAGTATCAGTGTTCTGACTGTTTTTTTTCTCATTAAAATGTGTTATTATTTTCAAAAAAAGTACTTTTTGTGACGCGATGTTCACTTCCGTATTTCAGCACTTACCTCATTGAATTGCATGAGTAGTGTGCCATCACAGGTCAGTGTGATGTATTTGGAGTGACTAGCTGTGTACGTGCCAACCAGTGTGGTCAAGAGATCTTTGTTTGTTGTCATCGCTGTAACCTGTCAGAGTTAAAATAATGGCTGAGTTTAATGAATGTAGTCGACTTCAGGTCAGGGATGATTTTTTCCAGCTTGCTGAACTGTACATGTTTGAGCCAGTTCATGTACAGCCTGTTGCTGCAGCAAACCCGGTGTCTGATAGTTCAGATAGTGATGGTGAAGGAGATTCTTAAAGTGACGTCACTGAACGTCGCGGAGCTGATATGCCAAACTGGTAGATGACCTTTCTCCCAGTGTCATAACGCATGCCCTGTAAGTTTACTTTTTTGGTGCATCATAGATTGACCAATCCAAGCGCCCCCCCCCCCTCAAAAAAATAACAGAGGTCCCTTCATAAATGGTACACTACTCATTTTACTGGTGGACACTGAAGTCCTCTGATATGTGTCACTTACTGTAAGTGCACATTTTAAATAAATTGTCAATGTCTGTAACAGTACAGAGAAACTTGATAATGTTGTGTATCCTAGGGGTTTAATTTTTAAAGTTGTTCACCATGGCTCCTTGCCCAGATGCCCTCATCAGGCAAACAACTTCCTACTCCCAAAAAACTAACTTTTTCTTCATCCTGGGTCCTGGGAATCAGCTATGGCTGTGGGTCTTGACATTATCAGTACCATCATAGTAGAAGATGCAATTGCTTTCTTGTTATGTGTTTTTTTCAGCTTTCATTCTGTTCTTCCCAGAATCTTCTTACCCAATGCAGGTGTCCTATGGCACTGACTGCAGATAGCCCCAAACTCCCTGATCCACCAAAGTGCAGAGGCAGAACAAAGTGTCACCCCACCCTCTTGTTTTATGAGAAGTACTAATGCTGAGGTGTTTTTTTAAGCTATGGCTGAGGCAGGGAGGTGAGAGGAGCATGTGAGCGAGTGAGGGAGCAAGTGGGTGGGTAGTTGATACATCGTGGCTGGCATATTTTATTTATTTATTTTTTTGTAATGTGATGCCTTCAGGTTATTTACTCAAACAGACAGAACATTTGTGAGGGTAAGGAGGAGAAACAGCAAAGAGCGGAGAGGCTGGTGAGGACAGGGAGCGAGTGGGCAGACTAGAGAGCCTGGCAAATGCAATCCGGTGAGCAAGTGGGCAGGCAGGCAGGCTGCAGGTGCAATGATTTAAGCAATGGCACCGCATCCTGTTTGCCAGGACTAGTTGTATCTGTGCATTAGACAGTTCTAACGTATGGCTATCAACCAATTACATGGCTCAAAATCTTGAATCCATTTCATAAGTTAAAATAAAATGCTCAGCTAGTTTAGCTAAGTAAGACAAATCACATCCCCTCATATGGTTTAGTCATACGAAGTCTATTGAGACAACAAGGTTGTCTTCATAACACTTGGCATAAGTAATCCATGGCCAAATCCTCAGAAATGAACAAAATGGTTATAGTTTGTTTAAAGCAAACATAAACCTTGATTGTTTTACAATTTTAATATAATTAAAAACATGGGTATGTGTGAAATATTTTTAATACCTACAGTGTATTGTTTTATGTGTTTGATTTGAACTAGTCCTATTTTTCCTTATTTAGGGTCCCTTGTTAACTGTACCTTTTCCTGCCTAATATGCATTTTTTAATTACTTAATTCAGGATTTGGGCAACATCACTGCACTGGAGTCCTTTTCAACATTTTCACTGGGGACATTGCAGTAGGTCTAGAGGGGAAGGTATGTTTGCTCACCGATGATACCAAGATATGTAATAGAGTGGACACCCCAGGGGGGCTGAAAGAATGAAAGAGGATCTTGATAGTGTAAGAGGTCTAAACCTCACTTTCAGATTCTTGACGATATTGGGAATGCAAATAATCACAAACAAGTTGCATTCGAGTAATAAACAAGTTTATTACTACAAAAGGGATAAATCACAGTTGCTCTAAGCAGTTCTTACCAATACGAACCGGGAGCCAGTGCTAAGCATTCCCTACACCTCGAGGTTTCTCTGTAGTCTCTTGGGATCTCTCGGGTCTCCGAGGTGTAAAGCCTGTGCATAACATTATATACCTATGATAATTACTATGGTTACTAAAAGATAGAAACATTTCTAGTTACAGAGATGAGCCCTATTGGCTAAATTAGAGGTGGCTCCATGGTCCAAGATAACATTATATAATTCTGTAAAGTCATCAGTTTTAGAACAAAGAAGTTCTTATACAGAGTCTTACATAACAAGGTGTAGTGGTGCACATCACCAAAGGATGGCAATGTTGCCTTACATATTATAATTACTTCAAGGACAGGTGTCTTGGCATCTGACAAGTAAGAAATTAACAGAAAATACATGGTATAATGTGTGTGCATTAGCAAGCAAAGTGGATTACAACAATATGCATTTATATCCTGACATCTACTCTTATACGGTAGACGCCCTTAGCCCTATGTATTAGTATAGCCTATGCCGAAACATTAGCTGTCTACGGTGTACCCCTGAGGGTATCAATTAGGGTGCAGGGACCTCGTGTAACAATAGGTTAGAGAGGTGGTTCCAAGTCCAGGAGCTAGTTTTCAATACAGGGAAATGCAAAACTGTGCATGTGGGGCACAGAAATCTGAGAGTAAAGTATGTGATAAATGGGGAGAAAATAGCAATGGTGGAACAAGAGAGGGTTTTATCATCTCCTCTGACCTGAAGGATGCAAATCAGTGCCAGGCTGTGGTGGGGAGGGCAAACAGAATGCTGGGATGTATAAGTTGAGACATTGCTAGTAGAAGTAGGGAGGTCATCGTGCACCTGTATATAGCCATGGTCAGACCTCATTTAGAGTTCTGTGTTCAGTTCTGGAGACCGCACCTGAAGAGGCATATTGAGAGGGGAGAGGCAGTCCAGAGGAGGGCTACTCAGATGGTTCAAGTGATGCAGGGTAAGGCATATATGGAAAGATTGTGCGAATTGGACATATACTGCTTGGAGGAGAGGAGAGGAGAGACGGGAGATATGATAGAGACGTTCAAATATCTGAAAGGTATTAACAGGACACAAAAGGGGAGCCTGTTTCAAATGAAAGGATGCTCAGCAACTAGTGGTCACAGTATGAAGCTGGAGGGTGGACTTTTTAAAGGTAACATGGGGATGTACTTTTTCACACAGAGGGTGGTGGATGCTTGGACTGACCTGCCGGAAGAGGTGCTAGAGACTGAAATGGTACTGGCTTTCAAGCATGCATGGGATAGGCACATGAAAATCCTGGGGAGAAGGAGAAAAGGGTGAGATCTAGGGAAGGAAGGGGGGAGCTCTGTAGCATGGGCAATACTGGGCAGACTAGATGGGCCATGTAGGTCCTTATCTGCCGACACTAAGCATGTATGTATGTATTATCTGAGCAGGTCCTGCATGGAAAGCTTCACTCTAGGTGTCTGCCCATCTGACGTTATTGGGTTCTGGAACTCATAAGTAAACAAAATGTAATATTGTGAAGGAAAAAAGCAGCACAAACAGGCACCTTAAGTAAAGAACAAAATAAGAATGTCTAAATAAACGTACTGTATAAAACAATACACAGAGATATTAAACAGCCTTCATACTTGATCAAATAACTATTTATATTAAAACATAGAAAAATAAGGTTTACATTCCATTGAAAAAAAATATAGCAGCAAATGAATAATTGAACATCTTTTTACTATCTTGTTTGTATGGCTAACACATCTATGAGCTTTTACCTACCTAGCACAAACATTGTCTTCTACAAAATTTAACTTCTGTGCCTATTAATACTTGTCTTTTGCATAAAAGGCATCGCAGCTTGTATACAATTCTTCTGCATATTCCCTTTAAACACAACAGGCACACTCATTCATCCACTACAAATGTAATTTCTTCATAATCCAACTAATTCTTAATAATACAGTGGGGAGGACTGCTTCTTAAAAAAACATTAGGAGTTGTATGAGTTTAGGAGAGCACTTTTACCTCTGGCATGTTTAAAGTCAGATCACTTTATTATAGTATTACTTCATAAAATACTATCTGCAATCTACATTATCCCCTGCAGTTATTTGCTATTGGTTGGCTAGAAATGATTACTCTAGGTCTGATGGCTCTGCTGAGCAAGTTTATTATAGGTTTGGATAGTTTTAGTACTGTGGAAGTTGAGTGGCAGAATCCCTAATGAGTATGGACTAAACTAGCAAGACCTCTACAGAGAAAAAGATCCCTCAGGAAGAAAGAAAAATCAGAGTATTTGCAAGAGGGTAAAATGCCACACTTAATTTTCAGCCACTCTGAAGATCAGTCTTGTTTAGATAGCAGTGCTGCTGTGGTTTAAAGGGAACTGATGGAAGTAAAGTAAATTTGAAGACATTATGTTCATAAAAAATATATTGCATAAGTAACAAAGTATTTTGCAAATGTTTGCTAATATAGATATGCTGTAAAACATACATACCTATGGGTGACTTCAGGCATCCCATTACATCTTAATTTTGTGGAAACCTTTTTTTATTTTATAAATATTTACCCTCCCCCCCGTTGTTCACATCTTTCCCTACCCCAACAGTTAGTGGCACCATGCCTACCTCCTTGAGCTCCTGGCCACCCACCAAACAAGTCAAGCACTTCAATGCAGGGACAAAAGCCTGTTTGTGGTATCCAGTTTGAGACTGAAATCAGCAAGAGATGGAATGTTTTTGATAGCAGACTCAGTCCTTTTTTTTTTATTTAGTGTACTTTTTGCAGCAGATCACCTTGTAACTCATCCCCCACCAACCCGTCCTTGACCCCTGGACTTACCTTCCTCATAGACAATACCGCATGGATTATCCTCCAGGGCAGGGCCACCTCTCCAACATGAGCCCATGAAGACAGAAGAAGGATGCCAGCAGGGGGCCAACTGGCATTACCTCCCTGGCTTGCCCCCCAGGGTGGGGCGTGGAGTCAGCTGGATGCAACAGACGACAGAATAGGTCATCTACTCGGGAGTGCCAGGGCAGACAAGCTGGGTGAGAGGGAAGCGGGCTGTCATTGATGGTGGCTGCTATTTCTTTTTTTTTTTTGCAGGTTTTTCCCTGAAGGAGGCATGACATGCAATAATGCCAGTGTCCGCATGTCTAATATGTAATGTAGGCACTGGTCACTGCGAGACCCCCAGCCTCCGCAAGGGGTCTGACATGCACCAGACACATAGCCCCTCCTCCCCCCAGAGAAGGAGAGCCATCCACTAGGTTGCTCAGTCCTTCTCCCCCCAGCTGACCCTCCGACTTCCCAGTTACATTCCTGAACCCGGCACATCTGTGGTGCAGATAGACACCATGGCGATGCACCGGCGGCCAGCCCTGCAGACCCAGTCTTATGGAATTTCATCATGCCATTGTTCTGTATATTAGAGTCTGGACTACTTTAATGCAAACATCTGTATGTGATTCTTAAGCTCTGCCTCCCCTGGCCACATCACCTAGAACTCATGAGTTATTTAATTTGTATGGTGCTCTGTCATTAGATGGGTACTTTAAAAATAAACATCCTATCCTATTAAAAATACTTCCTATGGCTTGTGGGATGGGTGAGTTCCAGCCTTCATGAATGACGACAGTGGAAGTATTTGTAATAGGATAGGATGTATATTTTTAAAGTTCCCGTCTAACAACAGAGCACCATTTTTGGCAGCAGGGCATACACAAATACCAAGAGGTGTATACTCTTCCACCACAACAAGAACCAAATACAGTACCTCCCATCTGCAATGTGTTTAGCTTCTACAAAGGTCCAGTGGGTGGGGGTATATTGCTTGCACATGAATCCTAGTCTCTCATGTGGCAGCACGATGTACTGTAGCTGCACCAGTAGGCCAGACCAGATAAAATGTTTCTTCTTAAAACCTTTATACTTTAACAATTGTTTGAGGCCAAGGACACAACAACTATTAAATTCTTTGCAGTTGTTTGGATTCTGAAAGACCACAGAGGTGCAACAGTTTGATTATACCTCATTTCCATTCTTTTTCTGCAAATAATCAAGATTTAAATATAAGGTATACAGGCAGCAACCACCCTTTCAAACACCATGAAGTCTTGCTTATATTAGGACCTTTGCAGTATGCCCCTGGCTTTTGACTGCCCCGGAGATGAAATAGTTAACTCCAGAGAACTCTGGAGTTCCACAGCGCGAGGGCGCTTATTGAAAGCTCTATCTGGGTTGTTTGAACCCAAACTGTCAGATTCTTTACTCCGCTTTCACTGAACAGACGCTCCGGAGACCAGCTCCTTCATTTCAGTTCGTTTTGCTGTTTAAAGTGTTTAAAATTACCGCGGTTTTCGGTTTAAAGCTCTATCTGGTAACCGTAAGTAAAATAATTTTAGTCTGTGTGGAAACTCATTATCAGTTCGCTCTGAACCGATCAGTTTGCTTTAAAAATTGTTTTCTTTGCATTTAGAGTGAGGTACCCGGTTCTTATCGGTCCTAAAAAAACCTGCAATTAAAAGTGTTTTTCAAATACCATGTACGTTAGGGACCGATAAGGTGTCTTGTCCTGGCAAGGCCTGAAACAAAGGAAAAGTTTGGTTAGGCTGGCACTATGTCTGAGAAACCCAAAAGAAAAACCGGGCCCACTGGGTTTCAACACTGTGATGTCTTTGGGGAAGCCTTTGCCAAGGCTGACCCACACACCACTTGTGTCTATTGTCTGGGGGCTGACCACCTCCTGTCAGACTGCCAGATATGTAAGAATTTCCCTGCAGCCACCCTGGAAAAGAGATTGGGCAGGCTTAGGGAACGAGAGGCCAAAAAGTCCGCTGACCCGGATGGACAGCCCGGCTCAGCTACGGCTGGACTAGAGGGAGTGCCTCTGACCAGGTTATATTCCTGGCAAAGAAAGGCTGGTCCTGAGGAACCAGTCAAAGCAAAAGGACAAAGAAATCAGCTAGTGTGGAGTCCAGTTTTGTCTCTCCTTCTGCTGTAGAAATAGCTAAAGCCATACAGATTGTCCAGTCTTTGTCTCAGGGACTTGTTGAACCCTCTCTGGTTGGAAAAAGGGTCCTTGCTCAGGTCCAGTGGTTCAGGATTTGATGTTGGGGATTTTTATGAACCACAGGAGGGGGAGGAAGATTTTGATGATTGTAATTGTGATTGGGAAGGTCTGGAAGTGCCAATAGAACTGGACATTTCTCCAGACAGACCCTTTGAGTCTCCCCTTTATTGTCTGAGTCCCCATCTCATTTCAGATTTTATAAGAAAGTAGCAGAAACTCTCCAGCTCCCCTTAGAAGAGTCTGTGGATGAGCAAGAGGAGCCTGACTATGTGGAAATGATGGATATTCCAGAGGCTAGAAGGTTGTCTATTCCTTTACATAAGTCATTTAGGAGACAAACCACTAAGATTTTAAAAATCCTTTTCTGTCCTCCTGTAGATAAAAATGGACAGAAGGTATACGTTGTCAGGCCCTAATACAGACTTCCTTACTGAACAGTGTAGTCATGTAGGTGTGGTGCAAGCTGCAGCCTGTGACAAGGCTAATATTCCCCTGGCTTCACATCCTCCTGATAAGGATTCCAGGAAGATTGATGCCATGGCGAAAAAACAGTATGTGGCAGCTTCTTTGGGACTCAGACAGGCTAATTATATGGCTTATGTGGCTAGATATCAGAAATCTAGATGGGACACTATATTGTAGTTGGCCAAGCAGGCCCATGGCCAGCTGGCTAGTGAGTTGGAACAGGTGGCTGCTGATGGCATTGAAGCCTCTAAAGTTCAATTTCATGCTGCTGTTGATGTTAATGATGTTTCTCTAGGGTCATGGCCACTTCTGTAGCTCTCCTGAGGTTGGCATGGCTCAGATGCACTAATCTGTCCCAAGATACCCAGTCAAAGGCTATAGATTTTCCTGTTATAGAAATTCTCTGTTTGGAGAACAAACAGAAAATTACATGAAAAGATGGATGAATACAGAACTACTTACAAAAGTGCCTGCTAAGGAGAGGCATGCCACTCAACATAGGCATGCCCCAGGGTAGGGGCAGGCCTTACAATAGGCTCTTTACCAATTCCAGGCTTCTTCTGCTTTGCACAGAGAGGATTTTTCAGAGGCAGAGGCAGACGGGCACAGGCAGGCCCTCTCCCCAACCTAAAGCTGCTCCTGCTACAGAACTGACGGGGTGTCTGGGGCCGACTCTCCTGTACCGTGGGGGCAGACTGGCTTATTTCTGCCAGAACTGGTTGTCCCTAACCTCGGACAAATGAGTTCTGGAGGTGGTAAGCCAAGGTTTGGTTCTCAGTTTCAAACAGTTTCCCAAGATGAGAGCCAGGCACTTTCCCCCCTCAAGTCTTTTAGAAACCCTCGCACTAGAAGCGGAGGTTTCCTCTCTTTTGGACTGCAAAGCAATGGAAAGGGTCCCCCCTTGCCACCAGAGCAAGGGTCTTTACTCAAGGTACTTCCTGACCCCAAAAAGACAGGAGACTGGCCCCATCTTGATTTAAGATTTCTGAACAAGCATCTGTAAAACCAAAGTTCAAAATGCTGACTTTAGCAATGATTTTGCCATCCTTGAGGCCAGGGGACTGGCTAGCTTCCCTGGACCTCAAGGACGCTCACTTCCATATTCTAATCAGGGCCTCTCACCGAAAGTACCTCAGGTTCGAACTGCCCTCGGGCCACTACCAGTTCAGGGCAATGCCCTTCGGACTCACTTCTGCTCCAAGAGTTTTCACAAAATGTCTAGCTGTAGTAGTGGCCCACTTAAGAAGATTAGGAGTTGTGTTTCCTACTTGGATGACTGGCTTATTGTGGGGTCAGTCATCAGAGCAGGTAAATCCACTTGTAAATCACCCAGGAACTCCTCACCTTCTGGGGTTCCTGTTGAATGTTCCAAAGTCAGTTCTAAACCAGTTCAGGTACTAACTTTTAGGTGCAGAGCTGAACATAGTTAGCTAGGCATTCCTCCCTCCGAAAGAGTGGACAAACTCATTGCCCTGGCATCTTCTTTTTCCATGCAGGTCTCTCGACCAGCAAGGCACTTTCTGCAACTCCTGGGGCACATGGCTGCCTCTACAGCTGTTGTGCCAGGGCAAGATTTCAGATGAGGGACATTCAGTTCCACTTGAGGTCCTATTGGTCTCCAAAGGAGGGACCCTTACCAAATTGGTCCCAGTGACCAAGACTTTGATCCTAGCTCTCCAGTGGTGGCTGGATCGGATCAACCTGTCCTCAGGGGTCCCATTCCTTCCTGTCCTCACTCCCTCATCCTCACCACGGATGCGTCCCTGTTGGGTTGGGGCTCACCTGGACCTGCTCAACTCAGGGAGTTTGGTCCCTCAGGAATCTCTGCTTCACATCAATCTGCTGGAGCTCAGAGCTGTCTTCCTAGCTTTCCAGGTTTTTTTCAGAAACTGTCCAGAACAAAGTTGTTCAAGTCAGACAGACAATACCACAACAATGTGGTACATCAACAGCAAGGGGCACCTCTTCAGCCCTATGCACCGAAGCAATGAAGTTGTGGTCTCTGGCCTATTCCCTGAACACCTCTCTGATAGCGTTCACTCCCAGGAAGGACAATGTCCTAACGGATGCCCTCAGCAGGATTTCAGGCCATCACGTAATGGGCTCTGAACCCTCAGTGTCGATCAATGCCAGCTGGGGCACCTCAGATAGATCTTTTGCAGCCCCAGACAACCACAAACTTCCTGTTTTGCTGCAGGCCCCCAGTTCTGGGGTCAGTCCCCTGGATGCCTTTCAGCTGGATTGGGAGGAAAGTCTCCATGCTTTCCCTCCGTTCCCTCTCCTCTTCAGGGTTTTAGTAAAATCAGAACTCAGCCTTGCAGGGTGATTCTGATTGCTCCAGACTGGGCCAGGCAGCCTTGGTACCCTCTTCTTCTGTCCCTATCATTCCACCCTCCCCTGACCTTGCCCAGGGCTCACGACCTGCTGACCTGTGCACAGGGGAGTGTGGTATCCGGATCTCAACTCCTCCACCTCAAGGCTTGGTTCTTGAGGAGTTAGAGTTGCTCATTTACACCTTTCTCAAGGTGTCTTGGATATTTTGAAGGCCTCCAGAAAGCCTTCCACTAGAGCCACTTATAATTCTAAATGGAAGAGATTCTCATTTTGGTGTTCTGAGAGGCAAATCACCCCAGAATCAGCTGACCTGCCTATTTTGTTGGACTACCTGGTCCACTTAAATTCCTTAGGCCTCAAACCAGCTACCTTAAAGGTTCATTTGGCAGCTGTTTCAGTTTTATTTCTGCAGGAAAACCAGTTTCTCTTTCTTCTCACCCTGTGTTTGCCAAATTTTTCAAGGGTTACTTCATACTAATCCTCCCTTCGGGAACCAACCCCTGCATGGGACTTGAATATTTGCATGCCCACAGCTAATGCAACTCTCCCTTTGAGCCTCTGGATTCGGCAGATCTCAAGTTCTTAACTTGGAAAATGTTTTCTAGTGGCTATCACTTGCTAGGCATATAAGTGAATTGCAAGCCTTGTCAGTGGAAGAGGATTTCATTTCTTTCCACAGAGATAAAGTGATCCTCAGGACTAACAGGAAGTTTTTACCTAAGGTGGTTTCAGATTTTCATCTTAACCAATCCATCTCTCTTCCAGTATTTTTACTGAGCACTCCTCTTCTGGTGAGAGAAGCTTGCACAGTTTGGACGTAAAAGAGCCCTTAGCTATTATTTGGATGCACTCAAGGGTCACAGGTTCGAATCCCTCCAGCTCTTCCTTACCTATGGAGATGTGGGTAAGGGGAGGCCTGCTACTAGGAGGTCGATTGCTAGGTGGATTGTCTCTTGTATCCAGTTCTGTTATCAAAAACTGGGCAAGGAGCCACCCTCAGGCCTGAGGGCTCATTCCACCAGGGGTACAGCCGCATCTCTAGCGGCTGCTAAAGATATTACCATTTTGGAAATCTGTCAAGCTGCTACCTGGAAGACAGTCCACACTTTCACTAAGCATTATTCCCTGGACGTCCAGTCCAGGAGAGATGCTCGCTTTGGCACAGCTGTCCTGCAGAGCCTATTTCCTAAGTAGGTTCTGACCCTCCTCCATGGGGGTACTGCTGTGTACTCTGCAAAGGTTATAATATAAGCAAGACTTCATGGTGTTTGAAGAAAAATTACTCACCTTAGTAATTGCTTTTCTTCTCATGGAGTCTTGCTATATTAGGACAACCCTCCCTCCTACCCTCTCAGAATCCTTACTTGGGTATGGGGTTACAAATTGGTGCAATCACTGTGTCATGCCTGTTTAGCTTCTAGCCCCCTTTCTTTCTTTCTTGGGTTAGGAACTAGATAGTTTCTGTTTTTGTTAATTGATAGCTGGGCCCCTCTCTGGACTTGAGTCTTTGGCAAGAGGGGCCTTAGTAGTGATTGTCAAGGGTTATCCTAACAATAATACGTGATACTGTTTTTCTTTATTGTTGTTGTTGTGTTTTTGTGGTTCTACTGTTAGTAGGTAGCCAATGGCTAGTGTAAGGCTTTTCCACACAGACTTGCTATGTTAGTTTAGCCTCGTAAAGAACCTGACAGTTTGGGTTCAAACAACCCAGATAGAGCTTTCAATAAGCGCCCTCGCGCTGTGGAACTCCAGATTTCTCTGGAGTTAACTATTTCATCTCCGGGGCAGTCAAAAGCCAGGGGCATACTGCAAAGGTCCTAATATAGCAAGACTCCATGAGAAGAAAAGCAATTACTAAGGTGAGTAATTTTTTCTTACTGCCTGAGAACAACAGAATGGTACAGATTAGACATAGTACTTATTGAAGAAATGTTACTCTGGTCATTACAGGTCTTCTAGAAATATGGCAAAATCACAGAAATTAAGTAAACATTTTTTTATTTTTTTTTTCACTTTTTCACTTTTTATCAGGCAATGATCGATTGTCAACATCAGCTCTGTTGAATAGTATGCAGATACTGTAACTTCATACAGTGATGTAAATGGCTAGTAAGTAATCAGTAAAACACTTAGGGTTATGCTTTGTGTTGAGATGACCACACATCCAGGGAATAGTAAGACACAAGACTGCAGGCTGAATGAATTCAGCCGTTGGAAGTGCAGTCATCTCAGCACAATGGATAACCAAAGTGTCAAATTTTACTTAAAAAATGAGTTTGTGCAGATATTTTGTGAAAAACAAAATAGGTTACAATGTACAAAATTAAAAAAAAAGACGAATGAAAATTGCTTTAAATACATAAAATAACAGACTAGTGCAACTAGGGGATGCTCACTGTCAGACTGTGCCGTAATTCTAATGACTACTGTTATCTGTTCTGATATACAGTTTACTAGTTAATGGATTGCTGTATAAAATATAGGAGTATAAAACTGCTGTCTATCTTGAGTTGTGTCTTCCATTTCTTTTTTATGTTCATTTACTTTCACTGTATGACCAGTGGGTGTCAGAACGAAGCAATTGTACACAGTGCACACCATTATTGCTGCAATGGTTGGGTCAGGGAGCTGAATAAAAGAAACATTGGACAGCAGGAACAGTGGAATTGGGGAGTGAGCAGTCTGCTGACTAGAAAATTACTGTAACATTTTGCTTGATCCCAGAGATGGCAGGGAACTGATGAAGAGCAGAGGAGTGGCAGCGCAGTATGTGATTCTTGTAGTGAGGAGATTTCTGACTGCACAGAGCAATGGAGGGAGTAATGATGGAGTGGACACATGAGAAGGATGGAAATGTATATGGAAAGAAGGCATCTGGGACTTTTAGGGAAGCTTTCAACCAAATGGGTCGAGTGGGATTTTTCACTAAAACTACAGAGATGTTCTTGATGAAAAAAATGGTGACTGTTCAATTATATTTTTTTAATCCCAAACCTGACACAGTTATTTGATTGTCTCCTGGTTAGTAGAACTGTTTTTTCCATGCATTGTGCTCTCATAGAGCACATGTTGGTTTCAATCTGTACACAGGATTTTATCTACTCATTTTATAAGCTGCCAATGTCAATCATCATTACACAAAATACCAATCCACTCTAGTCCATTATATTACAACATTTATTTTTGCAGCACCAATTTTACTTATCTTTTAATGTTCACGTAGACATGCTACTGATTTCTTGTATTTCATAGTATCAAAAAAAATAAATGCTATGTATAAAGACATTTTAATTGTTTCCCATTTCTAAGTAAGGAATGAATGTACAGTATATACAGTATATTGAGCTTCCATTCACATCAGGGCTGCTACAAATGCTAGGACTAAAGGTTTGACAGATAATCAGATCCAGGAATTTGGCCATTGGAGGTCACAGGCTTTTGAAGGGTGTGTGTGCATTTGCTTTCTTGTTTTTGTTACCCAGCATGTGATGTTTCACAAATAAGGTAAGTTTTGGTTGTGCAGACACTCCTTCATCCACTGGTGGCTTTTCAGGTGAGGTAGAACTGTGGGGGTGAGGACCTCTTCCTGGACCCTCAGTGACTACAAATACACTGGATGGGACACTGAGGGATGAGATGTGGTGACCTGCTCCCATGAGTATGGACAAAGCTCAGCAGCAAGGTCTTCCCAGTGTTTTAGTAATGCAGCTGGGAGGTAATGATTTGGATTGGTGAAGTCCTTGGAACTGTTGCACCAGATGAAGGAGGACTTGCTTTTGTTTTGGAAAACTTGACCTGGGGTGCACATAGTATGGTCATACATCATCCAGCGGAGGTACTGTTAACATGCGAGAGACCCACTGCAATTGAGAGAGCCTGCTGGCTGACCACCATGACAAATGCAGAATTTTATGAACTCATTTGGTGGGACTGTCCTCAGGCACAGTGATATTGTTGCTAATATACCATAGCTTTATGCTCGGGATGGTATGCACTTATCAGTCATAGATTGTGACAAGTTTTTAGCAGAGGTGCAAAGTGCTGTGGAGAAATTTCTAGTGTGAGATGCTTGGGGGGATGAGCATTGGTATCAGTGCTTACTCTGTGGTAGCATAGTAGTTTTGCAAGGATTGTACAGAGAGAAAAATGGGGAATCTCACATCTTCTACTGGTGGTTCTCCCAAGGTGGCAAGAGGTGAGAGACTGGACAGCTGGTGTACCCCTTGCAGGGGATAGTCTGGAGATATCCTTTTCAAGCATGGTCTACATGTGTAGCACCATCTGACCGGGAAGAAGTGCACATCATGCAGTTCTGGTTAGCCACCCCTTATGCCCTGGAGGTTCAATCATTCCAGAGGCCATACCCTTTGTTGGATCTCCAGTGTATAAAGGGATTACTGAGGTCAAATGTTGGATTATTCAAAACCTTGTCACAACTTTCTTGCTGCACACATCATGCTACTTTTGTAACTTCCCTTACAGAAATATAGGTGTGCTGTGTACGTGCAGAATGCAAGCCACATGCTTAACTGTGCGATGTTTGCATGCGGTTCGCATACACAAAGTGAACCTAAGCAAATAGGTCTAAAAAGCAAATCAGGTTCACATGCCGCAAGCTTGACATGCGCACAGCAGTTAAACTGTTGTGAACATCTTCTAAAAATTACATCAGGTTCACGTGTTACATGCTTCACATGAGCGCAGTAGTTAAGCTGCTGTGAACATCATTTAAACATCTCATCAAGCTCACATGCTGCATGTTTGCCAGGTGTGCAGCAGCTAAGGTGGTGCAAATTTCATCTAAAAAACACAACAGTTTCTGTTTCATTTACTGCAGCTAGCAATTAGAGCCATTAAAATATATATTTATTTGAATTCCCATAAAAATTAGGTCAACTCATTAATTCTGATCCTTTTGCAAGTTGTTTAATGGCTTTTGATTTTGCCATTAATTTGTAAAATAGTATTTGTTTACTGCATTAAATGCCTAGGATATAGCCAGTCATTATCCCCATTCCAGATGTACAAAGAGGGGCCTCTGTGTTGTGAAGCCTATCCTTTTTGTTTTGGACCATGAAAATCCCTTATGCATATTTAGTGCTACAAATATGTTTCTTCATGACTGTTTAAGCTCATTTACTTTCCCTTTGTCATTTTGTATTGAGCATATACACTATGGCCATGCTCAGCACTTTTTGTGCTGAGTAGGGTCTTGGAAGCATGCACCATATCTCACATTTTGTCACTGAAATGAGGGACATGGACACTCAGAATGAGGGACAATGAGGGACACTAACCCAGATGATGATCAGGACACATCATGAAACATGGAACAACAGTACCTCAGAACACAGTGGAAACCATTGCATTAGCACCTGAGAATGGATTTCTACCATAAATCAGGGTGCCATTTAGGTAGGGCAGAGTGGGGCATTTGCCCCCCATGTTGTGCCTAGGTTGTTCTTATGGTGTGGCAATAATGACATTAAATTTGGATTTAATCTTTTGCACAATAAGTACCCACCTAGCCTGTGTGTGCTCACTCTACAGGTACTCTCCAGACTTGACTGTGTCTGTATTGTGTTGTCCACTCTCTCTGCCTATTAGTGGCAGCACCATTACGTGATGTGAATGAGCTCCAGCCAAGAAAGAGCACACAAGTCTTGCAAGTGTGACACTGTCTTTCCTGCCACAGAGTAGACAGACTATACACTACAGCTTGGAGGAGTTGGTGAGCAGTGAACTCTCAATAGCAGTGTTGTGGCAGCATATTTGTGTTGGTCTACTGTTAGTGAGTCTCTGTCTCCCTTGGTGGCTGAGGGGGCAGATGGTGAGCTAGAAGCTAACTCAAGACTAGGCTGCCTACTTACTCTACTAGGCTCATCTTGCAAAAAAGAAAAACAGCACAGACCCCCAGGGCAGCAAGCTAGGCTTAGCAGCAGTGGTGACAGTGGTATGGGTGGCCTTCATATGCCTTGATCAGTGCAGTGCAGCAGCAGCCACAGCAGCAACCAAGCAAGAAGCAAGCAATCCAGGTTGGGTGGGTTCGGTTGGTGAGGTGACTTGGTTGCAGATCGTGGATCACTTTGCAGACTTGTGATGGTTGGTTCTGGCATCCAGTTTCTGGTGGAAGAAGGGAGGGGGAGTGGACTGAAAACTGGGCAGGTGGCACACTGTGTCAGGCTGCAGGTTCTGGTCATATGGTTGAGTAAGTAAAAATAAATAATTTTTACAGGGGGATTGAGGAAGAAGGAAGGACTGAAATATTAATGTGTTTTTCATGTTTCTTCACCTTCGGGTGGCTTCATGACCCATAGGGGAAGTGGTTATTGAATGGAATGGAATGGAGCCAAGAAGAAAAATCAGGACAAGGTACTTGGGGGGGGGGGACTTCAGCCAGGAAAACAATTGGTTAGTAACTGGGTGGGTTTGAGCCCAAATCTGATGCACTGCTCTGGGGTATACACAGACGAATCTTATACATTTGAATTTTTCCTGATTTGCGTATCATTTTCAGTAAAAACAAATACGTTTTACCTTTTAGAGACGTTACAGACATTTTTTGAGCTGTCCCTTGCATTCACAGACAGTTGAGTGGTATGATATGCACAGAATATTGGAGCCCCACTATAGTCAGGCTTCTGCGCCCCCAGTGAAATGGACCTCCACATCCCCACACTAAGGCACATTATAACAAAGGGCAAAGGAAACTGCAGGGGTTTGCACCATTGAAATGAACAAGGATATTTTCTATTACTATTTTAAACATTATTGATGGAGAGTTGGAGATTAATGAAGGCCACCACTCGACTTACAAGGGCCTTGTTAGTAGTTCAGTGGCCTTCATTATTCTCCAACTCACTATCATAACATATAAAACAGTAATAAAAAATAACTCCATTCATTTCAAGGGGGTACACCCCAACACTCTCACCCATGGGCATCATCTTTTAAAAAGTCCTACCACTAGCTCTGTAGGACTCAAGTAAGAGACTTTTTACTTATATCTATACTTGGTGGATTGTCTGTAGCATTATGGTTGTACCCGCTACTGTGTGTGCATGGCGGAAGGACTGGCCATGTGGGTGGGTGTTGAGTTATTTCTACTTTTTTGTTTGCACCTTAAAGTCTGTTTGTGTGGAAGCATTTGAAGCTATGGAGAGGAAATAGTAGGAGTACAGGCCAGACAGAAGTAATTAAGTGGTTTTGTGGGTAAGTGTGTGTATTGGGGGTGTGAAGAACCACATGTGTTTCCATTGGTATGTGTGCTACAGTTTGACTGTGAAACTGAGATGAGGGAGGGAAGAAAATTGAAAAGAATAACAGTAGCTACAAGCATGCCACATGTGTGCAGATGTATTCAGACATGTATTGAAGTACCAGTGAGCTATATGTTTGCAGACAGTATGACTTAGTGATTAAAGGCACTGAACTGCAAGCCATGAGATTTGGGGCCATGAAGACCTGGGTTTGACTCTCATCAACCTCCACTTGTGTATGGGGTGTTCCTGGGCAAGTCACTTAACTTTTTACATATGCAGTTATCAGTGACCACTTGCTTTTTGCACACATGCCACATGCATGTAGTGTTTTCCAGGTTAACATAAAAATCATGCTTTCCACTCTTGCTTGCTGCACGCATGCCATATGTATACAATCGGTTTCAATTTAACATTTAAATCATATTTGCAGCATGTATATCACTTGGGTAGTTTTATGTGTGCAGCATGAAAATATTTCATATAATTATTTCTGTAAGGGTTTCTGTAAAAGGTAAAACTTATCTGTTGTGGCTGAAACATGATATGCAAATCAGGAAAAATTCCAATGTATAAGGTTCATCTGTCTATACCACTGAGCAATGCATCAGATTTGGACTTAAACCCACCTAGTTACTAACCATTTTTTTTTCCTGGCTGAAGTTCTGAACCCCACTCCCCCCAAAAAACTTTGTCCCAATTTCTCTCCCCAACTCCATTCCATTCAATACACCTCCCACAATGGACTTGGCCATGAAGCTGCCCAAAGGTACAGAAATGTGAAAAACACATCAATAGTTCAGTCCTGCCTCCTTCTCCAATCTCCCTGTAAAAAAATTATTTACTTTTACTTTTCCGGCCATCTGACCAGAGCGTGTGGCCTAGCCCAGTGTGCCACCAGCCCAGTTTTCAGTCTGCTCCTCCTTCCTTCTGCTAGAAGCTGGATGCTAGAACTGACCATCCCAGATCCCCAGCTTGGTCTGTGACCAAGTTACCTCACCAACTGAACCTACCCAACCTGTATTATTTACTTCTTGCTTGGCTACTGCTGTGGCTGCTGCTGTACTACAGTGATCAAAGCCTATGAAGGCATCCACACAACTGTCACTGCTACTGTGAGGCCTAGGCTGCCACGTGGCACATGATGATTTTTTTATGAGGCAAGCCTAGTAGAGTAAGTAGGTAGCCTAGTCTCAAGTTAGCTTCTAGCTCACCCCTGCCCCTTCAGCCACCAAGAGAGACAGAGACTCACTAACAGTAGACATACAAAAATATGCTGCCACAGCACTGCTATTGAGAGTTCAATGCTCACCAACTCCCTCCAAGCTGTATTGTGCAGCCTGTCTACTCTGTGGCAGAAAAGACAGTGTCCCACTCATGTGACTAATTTGATCTTGCTTGACTGGAGCTCCTCCACATCACATGTGATGGTGCCGTCACTAATAGGTGGAGAGAGTGGACAACACAATACAGACACAGTCGAGTCAGGAGTGCAGCTACAGCATGCAGGCAAGGGGAGCACTTATTGCATGAAAGATTAAATTCAAATGTAATGCCATTATTGCCACACCATAAGAACAACCTGGGCACAAATACGGGGGGGGGGCAAATGCCCCCCTCTGCCCTACCTAAATGGCATCCCTGCTTTATGGTAGAAATTAATTTTTAGGGGCTAACATCAGTACAAGTAAATACAATGGTTTCCACTGTGTTCTGAGTATCTGTGTATCTCCATGTTTCAGGATGTGTCCTGATCATTGTGAGGGTTAGTGTCCATCATTGTCCCTCATTTTGAGTGTCCATGTCCCTAATTTCAGTGACAAAATATGAGGTAAGGTGCATGTTTCCAAGACCCTGCTTAGCACAAAGAGTGCTGAGTATGGCCATAGTGTATATGCTCCATACAGAATGATAAAGGGAAAGTAAGTGAACCATAACAGTCATGGAGAAACACATTTGTAGCACAAAATAATCATAAGGGGACTTGTGTGGCCCAAAACAAAAAGATCAATCTTCACAACACAGAGGTCCCTCTTCCCACATCTGGAATGGGGGATGTTGGCTGACTATATCCTAGGCATTTAATGCAGTAAGCAAACAATACTTTACAAATCAATGGCATTTCTATAAAATGACTATGAACTAGTCTATCCTTTAAAGTTGGAGCTTTCATAGAGCATGCATAGTCATTTTATAGAATAAAGGAGCAAACTTGGCTGAATAATCAAAATGGGTGTTTCAGATGTAAGAATTGCCTATATTGTGACATTGTTAAGAGCTGCAGCACTTTTTCAAGCATTAACACAGATGAAGAGTTTTGTATTAGATAGTTTGCCACTTGTAACACAAGTGGCATAATTTATCTGGCGCAATGTATGTGTTCAGCTTTCTATATTGGTAAAATGAAAAGATTATTTAAACAGCAGCTGAGGGAACACATGAGAGCCATCAAGCGAAATGATCCACTCTATGCTACAGCAGTTCATTTGAATTCAGTGACTGATCAATGTAGCCACAGGATGGTGTTTACCATCATTGACAAAGTATGTAAAAACCCAAAAGGCAGTAATTTTGACAATTTGTTGTTAAAAAGATAAACGTTTTGGATTATTAAATTACATACTACCAAAACACCAGGTTTAAACACAGGATTCAATTTGAAGCCTTATTTGGAAAAGAAGTAACTGTTTTTTTATTAGAGTGGATTTCTTGCTGGCACTTCAATTTGAACTTAATTAATACAGGAGATCTGTGAAAAATGTTTTACTATATTATAAGGATTTCTCTATAAATATGTAATGTGCATGTTTATTTGAGTAGCACTTTATATTCATCTCATTCCCTGTTCACTTCTCCCCATTCTTCCTTGTTTTTAAGTGATCAAACTGGTGTTTGTATTTTTTTAGAATTACTATTGGTGTGGAATGCTTCAGCATCTGTTTAAGAGTTGATATTTAAAACAATCAAGCTAAATTAAACTTGCACTACATGTGATGGGTTTGCACCAATGTTGATACCTGTGATGTCATTCATGTTGATTGAAGTTCTTAAGTATTCAAGTGTTGGTGTTATGTGGTACAAGAGCTTTCGAGAAAGGAACCAAGGGATTCTGAAATGCATAAAGTGAGTACCACATGGTGGTTTTCAATGTTGTGAAACAAAAGTTTCTTTTTTAATCTGGCCAAGTCCATTTGTATTTTGCTGTTGAGTGCCCGATTGTTTTGTGAATGGATTTCGATGTTTGTCGTGAGCACCACCTTCCCAGTGCACACTTTTGGAGACTGGTAGTACCTTTAGAATTTGTAGCAAAACCAGCATGAACATCACATAACATGAACTTAACATTCATTCAAACAAGTGTAACAATAGTAAAAGAGTATAATAATGTTTTGTACCCCCTCTTTCCCCCTACCCACAGTTCTAAAAGGAGTATATGTCACAGTGAACACAGGCCATCCTTTGGCCAACATACTGTATCTGTGGCTACCTCTATAGGTAAGGTAGTTAGTTCCAAATGACCAGGTTCTCTGCTTCCTTACCTGTGTAACTCAGCATTCCAAATAATTTTAATTATTTATTATAGATGCTGACAGCCACAAAACTGCGGCATGAGTGGCCAGCCACCAGTTGTCCCTGGAATCATGGGGTGTATCGTTTGTCTTCCAGCATACAATATCCCCCATTTAGAATTAATGTACTGTAAATATCACCTAAGCTGTGTGCCCCCTCTCCAATTATGGCATATCATTACACTGTAGAGCACTTCTGGTCTCAGCTCCACCATGTGGTGAAATGTTCACAAGGCCCATAAACTGATCAGCTGCCCCCTCTCGAACTACCTCTATCCATTTATGTGCAGCAGGTATCTGCATGTAGGCATCCAAAGTGAGAAGGTAGGTCCAGTGGAAATATGAGCTGACACTGCACAGTTGGTCATGTGGCCCCACTTGCCACTGTGGGTGCACCATTGTCTGGGCCATTGGGAGACTCAGTTGGGAGGAGACACACTTACCTGGGCTGGAAGTGTAAGACTCCGTCAGGCTAGTAGGACAGTTAAATAGTCCATGCTCTTCAAGTGATCTGACCTGGGTGGTAGTTGACAGCAATGGCAATGTGAAGAGTACTGCATTAAGTTAAGCAAGGATAGTTATGAAGAGAGGAGAGACTAAAAAACCTCGAAACAATCATCCTTGCTTTCCTATAGTGTGTTGGCACAGAGAATCGTGTAGGCCTGTCATGTAGCTCCACGTCTACTTCCCCAGTAAGGGGTTGACCTATTTAAGGGTATAAAGCCCTTAATTACATGGCAGTCTGAACAGGGCTTTCCTGGGTGGTAACAGCCCCCTGATAAATTAAGAATGCAAACATCAGTAGAGCTATAGTATATACATCTAATATCAGAATCCTGTGGTGCGGTAGCAAATTTTGTTTAGCAGCATCAGCCCATCTGTGTTGCAGTGCCTGGTGGAGTGTGCACAGCCTGGTGAGTCTGCAACTGGATTAGGTGCTCTTCAGTACTGGTGAACCAGTTTGAAGGGAGCACAGACCGGGAGGCTTCTTTGGTCCAGGATCATGGAGCAGGCTTTGTGGATATGGAGGTCGACGTGGTAGGGGCCAGAATAATTTTCAGTGGAGGCAAGTCCTCAGGCAAGTCCTTTAGGGGTGCAAACCAATTCCGTCCCATATCAGCCACAGCTGAACCAGGTGAGTCTTTTGAATCTGCACTTCAGCTTCGACTCCTTGAACGGATCCTCAGTGGGCAATCTCTCCTCCTTCCCATCAGCTTTCTTCTTCTTGTTTTTGCACCATGTTCTGGGAGAAGGGAGCCTGGGGACATACCTCATTCAGAGGAAATGGGAGCGATGGCCCAAGACATCAGATGGAGGTAGTTCTTTTCTGAGGGATGGGGTAGTATTGATGTCCTGGGACTATACCAGGTCTTGAGCTCTGGGGTCTGTACTTGGAGAGATGCCACTGGGGGAGGACTTTGTGAATAAACCCTCTGTCACTTCTGGGAAATCAAAGGATCGTGGAATCCCACAGATAGTAATGTGTAGACTAGTGGAGTATTGTAGGGAGTCCTGGAGCCCCAGGTCTGAACAGGCCCTTCTTCACCATGGCAAGGAGGGCCTGTTTATACCTGGAGCCCCAGCTCTGAACAGGCCCGGCATGTCATAGTGAAGCCCATCTGTGCTTGGACAGTTCAGCCAAGAAGATGGCAACAATTTGAATCTTGTGTCCTTGCCAGGATACCTGCTGTTTTTCTGTTGCTTTCTGCATGATGCCCTCTCTATCTGTGAATTGAAGAAAATAGGCTAAGACCAGGCGAGGGTACGTTCCTTGTGGTGGGGATGGAGCTAAGGAATGGTGGACCCTGTCAGTCTTGAGGGAAGCAGTTCATCTGTAGTTGAGTATTTCTGGGAGCACTTCTGAAGATATTGGATTGTGCTGGAACTCTCACAATCTTCAGAAAACCCTACAAATCGAAGGTTGTTCCTCCAGCTCTGGTTTTCCAGATCTTCAACTCATTCCCAGAGGAGCCTGGTAGTGCCGTCTTGCTCCCTCATGTAGTTCATGATTCTTTTTGTTCTATCTTCGGAGTCCACTATTCTTTATTCAGTGATATTCACCCTATGCAAGAGTTTGAACATTTCAGTGGAAGTACTGCATGTTGAGTGGTTATTTCAAGCTGATTCATTTGGGCCATCATTTGCTCTAACTTCATTTTGATTGCTCTCAGGTTGGTGTCTGGTGTTTTCTCAGAGAAGGTCACCATGGCTGTTGCTATTTCCTACACAGCCTGACCAAGCTCATAAGCAGAATAGAAGTGGCAGCTGTAACTCAGCAGTGGTGGGACACAGGGAGACCAGATGATCACCAATTTAAACACCAGGTAAGTGGCTATCACCCTGTAGTTCAGAAATGGTTGGGATGCTGGACATGTAAGGATGGATGTGGATAAAGATAAGGTATTTCAGAGCTAACAATTTAAACTGTCACCATGTGGTCAGCTGAGCCACACCCCCTGTGCTCAACGTTACACCCCTAAATGTACACCTTAATAACTTTGGTGACATTTGAATGAATACCCCAAACATTTGCATGTGTGGTCAGGCTGGCATACTCTCAAGATGTGACAAGTTTCACTATAGAAACATAGAAACATAGAATTTGACAGCAGATAAGGACCGCTTGGCCCACCCAGTCTGCCCATTTCCCTACCTAATGGATAAGCTGCAGATCCTAGTAAACCAGCAGCCTACTTCTTCCTGCCCCCACCCCCTAGAATTGCCTTATGACTGTCCCATGCATGCTTGAATTCCACCACTGTTTTTGACTCCACAACTTGCTCCGGAAGGCCGTTCCATGCATCCACAACCCTCTCTGTGAAAAAATACTTCCTTAAATTACCTCTGAGCCGCCCCCATCTTCAAATTGTGCCCCCTTGTTCTTGCACACCTCTTTTTTTGAAAGATGCTACCCTCTTGAACTTTGTTGATTCCCTTGAGGTACTTGAAAGTTTCTATCATGTCCCCTCTTCCTCCTTTCCTCGAGGCTATACATATTAAGCTCCTTAAGTCTCTCTTCATATGTCTTCTGGTGCAGACCCTGCACCATTTTAGTTGCCCTCCTCTGGACAGCTTCCATCCTGTCTATGTCTTCTGGAGATTGGGTCTCCAGAACTGCACACAGTACTCCAGATGTGGTCTCACCAGCTGTCTGTACAGAGGGATAATAACTTCCTGTTTTCTACTGGTGATGCCTCTCCCTATGCATCCCAGTATCCCCAGCCCTCCTTGCTGCCCTCTCACATTGCTTGCCCACCTTTAGGTCATCTGATATGACTACCCTAGGTCCCTTTCCATTTTGTTGTTGTTAGTATTTCACCCCCATTGTGTACTCTTCCCTGGGTTTTGTTTCCCAGGTGCATTACCTTGCACTTCTTAGCATTGAATCTAAGCTGCCATACATTTGACCATTCCTCTAACCTTACCAAGTCCCTTCTCATCCTTTTCCACCTCACCTTGTGCATCAACTCTGTTGCAGATCTTTGTGTCATCTGCAAAGAGACATACTTTTCTTTCCAGTCCTCTGCAATGTTGCTTATAAAGACATTGAAGAGGACTGGTCCTAATACTGAACCCTGCGGTACCCCACTAGTAACACCCCTTTCTTCAGAGTGGACTCCATTTACTATTACTCTCTGTGTCCTATTCTCCAGCCAATTCTTTACCCAGGCTGTCATCTTGGGACCCACTCCCAGGCTGGCTAACTTGTATATTAATCTTTGTGGGACTGTGTCAAATGCCTTGCTAAAGTCTAGGTAGGCCATGTCCACAGCCCCTCCCTGATCTACTACTTTGGTCACCCAGTAAAAGAAATCCATCAGATTTGTCTGGCATGACCTTCCCGCTGTGAATCCATGCTGCCTTGGGTCCTGTGCCCCTCTGGCCTCTAGATACTCGACAATTCTTTCCTTCAGAAGTAATTCCATCATTTTCCCTACCACTGAGGTTAAACTAACAGGTCTGTAGTTTCCTGCTTCTGCCTTGCTCCCACTTTTGTGAAGGGGAATCACATCTACCCTCCTCCAGTCCTCGGGTACCACCCCATCCTCCCATGATTTGTTAAAGAGGGTAGTCAGTGGTGTCACTAGTTCTACCCTTAGTTCTTTTAGAATTCTGGGATGAATCCCATCAGGCCCCATTGCTTTGTCCACTTTCAGTTTTAAGAGTTCTTTCAGAACCCTTTCTTCTGTAAATGGGCTGGTATCAACTTCTGTATCCAGAGTGTTTCTACTGTTTGTTTTAGGTACCTCCCCCTCTTCCTTTGTAAATACTGAGCAAAAATATTTGTTTAGTATCTCTGCCTTTTCACAGTCACCCTCTGCCCACCCTCCCTCCCCTTTATTAAGTCTCACTATCCCTCCTTGGTCTTCCTTGCTCCCTGATGTACCTATAAAGGTTTTATCCCCCTTCTTAACCGAGTTGGCTATCTTTTCCTCAGTTTGGGCCTTTGCTGTTCTGACTGCCTTCCCAGCTTCCTTTTGCTTTAACTGATACAGTTCTTTGTCCTGCTCCTTCTGTTATTCCTTGTACTTCCTGAATGCTTTCATTTTCTCTTGAACCTTCACTGCCACTTCCTTTGAGAACCATAGTGGTTTCTTACATCATTTCATTTTGTTTATTTGCTTCACACAAAGGCTTGTTACCTCTGTGATGACAGTTTTTATTATTCCCCATTGTTCTTCCACCCCTCCTTCCTGCCTATTTGCTAGTGCATTCCTTAGGCACTCACCCATTTTGGCAAAGTCAGCCCTCCTAAAGTCCAGTACTTTTGCCTTTGTATGACTTGACTCTATTGCTGTGTTTATTGTGAACCATACTGTTTGATGGTCGCTAGTTCCCAGATGGCTACCCACTTCTACATCTGTGATCCTCACTTCATCTCCATTTGAGAGAACCAGGTCTAAGATTGCTCCTTCTCAAGTGGGCTCCAATACTAGTTGTCTAAGGCATTCCCCCTGTAGGGAATCTAGAATAACCCCACTCTTCAAAGTGACTGCTGCAACTGCACTCCAGTTAACATCTGGCATATTCAGATCACCCATCAGCAATATCTCCCCTTTTTCTGCCATTCTAAGTATACTTTCTATCATTTCCTTGTCCATTTCCTCCTCCTGAGAAGGGGGTCTGCATACAACCCCTGTGTGGATTGTGGTTCCATTGCCAGTCTCCAAATTTACCCACAGTGCTTCTTCTCCTTCCTGTTTTCCCTTTTGTTCTGTTGCTTTGATTCCTTCTTTTATGTAAAGAGCTACTCCTCCTCCTCCTCTTTTTCCCTCCCTGTCCCTCCTGTAGATAGTGTATCCTGGTATGTTTATGTCCCAGTCATGGTATGGCACCTTGTGCAGTTTCTGAGAGCTGGATATCACTTGTTTTGTAAAAGTGACACTGTTTTCCTGTACTTAATGCACCTTCTTTGCTCTCATGTACAGCCTAGATGGTACAGAATTTTTTTCACAAAACTTTCAGGAAAGGAGCAGCCTGTGCCGAGGTAGTGCCTTTTGAAGGATTCATGGAAAATATTAAATGGTTCCAAATTTATAAGCATTTAAATGTCTTCTTTAAGCAAGCTTAGTAGGGTTTAGGATAACCCTCTGATACAAATGGTAAAACACACTGACCATGAGCATTTACCGATTGTAATATTAGTAAATTACTTGGTGTGAGGAAAAATATATTGGTCATCATTGCTCCCATCTTGTTTTTCTTGTTTTCAACTAAAAACACTGAAAATACAAACAAATTGTGTATTTTCAAAAAACAAACACCTGAACCTAGGTAAATAGGATGTGATTACCTAAATTCTGGTGTTAGCTTGTTTTGTTTTCTTTATGACAGAAAAATTGTTTCTGAGTATCCAAAAATACCGGGTGCCCAGCTTAGCGAGAGGAGCCATTCACCTGCATTCTCAGAATAATTCTCAGATTTCATGAATTGTAAAGCCAGAGCTAGAATCATGCTGCCAGCTTCAGTTGGAGCAGTGAACTAGCAATCCCCTGATCTCACTCTCTTTCTTATCTTTTTCTGTTTATCTGTCAGTCTGTCTGTCTATCTATCTATCTATCTATCTATCTATCTATCTATCTATCTCTTTATCTGTCATGCCGATGACATGAAGTACCACCAATAACTCCTTACCTACTAAAGGGTAACTCAAAGGACCATAAGGACTTCAAAGATTTAAAAGGACTGCATCTTAAGAGTCTTTTTTTCTATAAATTTTACACAGTATTTCTTGTATCACATTATAGTTAGTCATTTATTTACTATTTATTAACAATGGGGAGAGGTTATATTCTGTTACAGGAATTGAATACAAGAAGTGGAAAAGTGATGAATAAGAGGTTAGAGAAAGAAATGGGGAAGGAGAAGGAAAAGGATACTAATGAATGCAATTAATGTATTTTTGTGGGAAATCTATCTTTGGCCACTTCTACACCTGCAGAGGAGGTCAAGAAAAAGTTTCTTATGCCCAATTGGTTAAAAAACATAGAAAATTAAATAGTAAGGGTGAAGTAAGGTTTAAGAACGCTCCCCTCAAACAAAGGAAAAACAAAACAGAACAAAAATGAAAGAAATAACACACAAATTAAGGTGGATCAGGAGGTAGAATAAAACTCAACAGAAAGCAAGCAACATGGCATCATACAAGAGAATCAGCAAGATGTTAAGCAAAAAAAAAAATAAGAACTAAAAAACTAAGGGAAAGAACAATAAAAGTAAGAAAAAGTGGAACTAAAAGATTTTCAAAAAGAAATGATCACAGACTATTTTCCCCTACCCACTATAATTTACAAGAGGAGGGGGAGATCTCTGGAGAAATACCAGGTGAAGATAGGGAATATGAAGGGAAAAATTAAGGAAATGATCAAGAATGCATGTCAAATGAAAAATTAAGAGCAAAAGTAAATATACAAATAACAGACACCCCCATAGAGAAGCTAGAGGAAAGGCATGACACCATTTTAAAACTATTCAGTCCTCTGGATTTAACCTTGAATTCCTACAAACCAATAACTGATTCTCACTTCAGGGATCCTGTTGTTCCCCTACCCTCCTCAAATTTACACAGTTCAAGAAACACCATTTTTGCTTAGTTAGATTGAGAAGTAGAGCAAATACAACTTGACTCTAAAATTATTGAACAATGTTCAAGAAACATAACAGAATATACCCTGAAAGTACTTGTGCATCCCTTTATGGCAAATGTTGTTTTCTTGGAATCTTTAAATGATAAAAATAGTAGAATTGATAATTTTAGAGAAGATGTGCAAGAACAAAAAGGAGAAATAGATCTTAAGATAGATAGAATAGAAACACAGCTAAATAACCAAAAATTATCATTTTCCATGATAATCATCCTTGACTCACATAAAAAAGAAGGGGAACACAAAAAAGACCCCCAACCAGAAGGAAACAAAAGTGAAGGAAAAAAACCAAAAAGGACAATTCACAGGAAATAGTCACAAAAGTGCACAATAAGCAAACTCAAAAATCATGCCCAACTGAAAATAGAGTGCAGGAGCAAAGCTCAGATAATCAACCATTCCAAGGAAAGACAGTGGTGACAGATATAGTTGCACCCCAGAGGAGGGGAAATTAAAAAACAAGAAAGAACTGATACAAAAACTGCAAGTGCTGCAAACCAAAACATTTGAATTGCTGGAATACAGAAGCCCGCAAAAGAAAGAAAGAAACAATAACAGTGATAAAGTAGTAGAAAGAAAGGAAGGAACTGAAAAGGGAGAATAATTAAACTCTGATAGTAATCCCCTTGGAGGGTGATGAACAGTTATTGGAATGCTTGGAAAATATCAAAAAGAAGGGGAGACTACTGAAACATTAAATGACCTGATGATACACCTGATGCAATCTGAACTGGGGGTAACTAAAGCGAAAGAAAATATAAAAGTAGTAAGCAGAGACAGCATGGGCCCCCCAGCTCCCAATGTACATATTAATAACCAGCATGGGTTATGCCAAGCAAATTTGGTTTAAACTAAAAAGATTAGGAAATGTAGGAGTAGCAATATTAGCTCTAGTAACATGGAGAATAATTGATAAGATGGTAAATGGAATAAAATTGCCTAGAACAACAATATCAAGGGAAAACTTTCAAAAAAAAAAACTTGTAATACTTAAATGGGAGTTTAACCGCTTTTCAATTCCCTCACAAGATCTTCAAAAAATCTCATCAAAGATTATCTCAATTTTTGGAGTTGATAGATTGGATAATGAAAATGATCTCATGCTATCTACACTAATGATCCCACTTCTGGCAGGGATATTGGACATCAAGATTAATAAAATGGATATTCCTAATATCCAAAGAGTACATCATGAAATCAAGAACACCCAGATAGATTTACATCTCAACTCTTCAGAGTTAACATAATTAGTAATTGATAGAGCAAACAATCTTGTACACAAGAGTGTCCTAATTGGAGATATGAACAATATGCAGGCGAACTTAGAGACACAACAATTACAAGCATGACTCCCGAAACAGATAGAAAAAGAAACAATGGTTATTGACATCTCACTGCAGCAAAAACACATTTCAAACTTCATGTCATGGAATGTGGCAGGCTTGTTAGAAAAGAAAATGGATAAAGAATGGCATGCATGTGTGACTAGGTTTGAGATCATGATGTTTCAAGAAACTTGGGCAGTCGATCCAATGGACCTAAATGGATATCAAGTAATAAACTCTCCTGCAACCAAGGAACAAATATGGCAGAGGGATGGGGGGGGGTCTTGTATTTACATTAAAATCAAAAAAGAACTAAAAATTATTGAAACTTTTAGCAATACATAAAAACTATATTATAGTGGTGGTGAAATGAGGTAATCTTTTATTGATTATTGTAAATGTTTACATACCCCCCAAATAAAACTAATGAATTGAATGAGATTTGGGCAAATTTCAATACTAATCTAGAGACCACCACATATAAGTACCCAGAAGCATCAGAATTGGTTGCTGGAGACTTTAATGCATGAATAGCAGACTATGATAACATTGAATAATTGGAATCCTATATAGAAACAGGAGTTGATAGCCCAAGAAAAAGTAAGGACATGAAAATAAATGACAATGGTAAGAGATTACAGTTTTTTTTTTTAAAAAGAGAATGCACTAATAATTTTAAATGGCAGAATAAAGGGAGATGAGAAAGGGGAAAATACTTACTTTGGTCCAAATGGACAAAGTACCATTGATTTTCTACTCTGTGACCCAGGCACTTTTAATATTTTAGAAAACTTAGTAATTGAAAGTGACCATGCTCCATTGATTTTAAATATAAATACACAAGAAATATGGGTAGGAAGTAGTAGCTATATGAATCCCATAGCTACAGCCATAGTAACAGAGACACAGAAATTATCTCTGGATAGAAGGAATATGGAAGTGGTGAATAGCATATTACACAACTTGGAAACAAAACTACATATAGCACGACTTTGTGAAGAAATGGCAATGGAAGAATTAGATTGGCAAAGGCAAACACTTCTCAACTCCATACACAATAGTATTTATAATAAAAAAATATATAAGGGAACTTGCCCTCCACATGGAAGTGCAAGTTGTATTGTCCCCGGCAGCTCCCTCCGCCATAGTACCTGGTACTGCATAAGGTAAAGAGGGGGTGGGGTCAGACAGGTGAGGGGAAGAGCAGCCAAGAGTGGTGGCAGGCAGGGATTGGGTGGCAGTCAAAGGGGGAGAGGGATGAGGTAAGAACAAAAAGGGGAGACCCAGCAGCAGCAAGCCCTTTCTGCTTGCTGATCAGATGCTGCTGGGTACTCTTGTCGGCTTACGTGAGGGAGTACCTTGGCCCAGGATCAACACACTGCAGTCAGCATTTTCTTTCTTTTCCACAGTTGGCCATCTTCTTTGATCATTCACTGCACCACCATGCCACATAGGGGTCCATTGAGGGAGTGTGGACCATGAGTCTGGGGGATTTCGGCATTTCACCACATTTCACTGACTACAGAGCCCACGGACAAGAGAGGAGCATCTGGGAAGTGGCATGCTGGGGCAAAAAGCAGGAGCAGAGAACACAGGTCAGAGAGGAAAGGCAAGAGGGAATAGGTTGGCGTCAGAGTGTGGGGTTCAGGTTTGCTGTACTGAGTATATTCAGGAGTGTGAGGCCTCTGGAGGCAGCTTGGAAGGTGCGGGCATCAGCATCCATTTTCTTGGGCCCTGAGCTGCATAAGAGCTGGGGGAATACAAAACTAGCCAAGGGGCCTCGCTGTTACTCGATCCCTAGGTGGGGGGAAATTGATGTTGGACATTCGGGGGTCATAATTAGCAGATGGGGGAGCTATTTCCCTAGTGCAGCATGTGGAAAGGTGTCCTTCTCTGGCTGGCTAGGCTTGGTTTCTCGGCTGAAGGGCCAGTGCTGGGGCACTGAATAAGGTGGGAAGAGAGGCCTTCAGGCACCAGGAGTCTTTGCAATAGAAGTGTCTTGGGCTAATTTGACCTAAGGTTCATTCAAAAAAAAAATGAAAAAAATTAAAACACTAGGGTGCATCAGTGGGGGCTGGCATGCAAGGGGTGCTTTTTTCATTTCGCCATTCAGGCATTCAGCAGGTTGCCAGCAAGGCCACAAGGCAGTGGTCATCTTGCAGCAGCAAGGTATGGCGTGGGGGGGGCAAGCACATATATACCTGCCAAGAGATGTTGGAAAAGGAGTTTCTTCAGGGGATTAATATTCAGCACAACTGCTTTAATTATCAGACTCACTGGAATATTGCCATTTTTTGGATCCTTTAATGACTGGCAATGGGGCAAACTCCCAAAAAAATACATATAAAGTATAATAATAAAAAAAAAATAAACTCTTGTTGCTGTTCAGGTGTTTAGCAGGTCACCAGCAAAGGGGTGGAGGAACAAGGCCAAGGTTGGGAACAGTGCATTTCTGTTTCATTTAACAAGTTATTAACAATTCTTGGATGAGTTAACAGATTCTTTAGACCTACCAATAGGCATATATAGACCAAAGCATCAAGGCACATTAAATACAATATGATTTGTTCCCCGCTTTCGGGAGTGCAGTTGAGGGTCACTGGGTCAGACTAAATAACAAAAAGTGAGGGGGGGTTCATCAGGGGGACAAGAAAAAAAGTGAAAATAATACATATACAGCAATAAATAGTGCGTGGGGCAACTTTCCGGGCTAGTAATAGTGAGAGGTTTCAAAAAAAAAATAAATCAATAAATAATAATAAGCCAACTCCAACATCTAGTGCTAGCTACAGCAGTGGGAAGGGAGCCCTGAAACTGTGGGCCAGAGTCTATAAAGGTGCATGGGGAGGGGCATAGCCAGCCAGGGCATTTCAGGACATGCACTGCTAAGCCATGTAGTTACCCTGGATAAGGGTTCAACTAGTAGCCTACATCAATGGAGCACCAAGTTTCCTAGCCGGAGCAGTTTCTGGGGCAGGTGGTATGAGAGGCATGACACGGTGGCAGGGGGGAGGTTTAGAAGGGGGCAATAATGTGGTATAGAGGGAAGAGGCTGCATGATTATGTATTCTAATGGTTTTCTATGTTATCACAGCAATATATCTTACAGATTAATGCAGGATGGCCCCCAAGAAAAGGACGACCAGGGAGGAAGCCATGCAACAGTGGACCCAGATGATGGATCAAGCCAAGAAACTCTTGGATGATGTGGGGGATGGCCAAGGGGGTTCGGCACCAGGTAAGAGGGGAAGGAAGAGAAAGGAGGGGGGCACAGTGGGGAAAGGGATGAGGTCCCAAGCAGGGAAGCAGCCAGCCTGGGGGAACTCAGCTCTGGACAACCAGGATGAACCAAGGTCTGCTCCCTCCCCGGCCCCAGGTCCCCCACTGTCGGAGCCCCTGCTGGTCGCTCCCCAACCCAGACTGGTGCCGGAGCCCCCAGCCCCGGACCAACCTACGGTACCAGGAGGAGGAATGGGAGCCCTATCTCAGCCCAGACCTCCTTCCAATCCAGTTCTGCTGGCAGACCTGATGACCACCAGAGCAACAGCCACCCTGCAAGTGGGTACATCAGAGAAAACGGTGGAAGAAACAATCAAGAAATACATGGAGCAGATGTTGGGGGCCATGGGGACTGGCGGGATGGCAAAGGAAAAGACGGAAAGGATAAAGGGGATGCTGGGGTGTGGCAACCACCAGCACAAGTTCCTATGGACTGGGGCATACCGGGGTGCAGCTAGGCAACCATGTACCCTTAGCCACCAAAGAAAAGATATGGAAGGGGGAGTACATAGATAAGTTTTTGCTAGCCACCAAAAAGAGTGCAAAGAGACAGGAGGAGAGGGAGAAGGGCATGGAGCAGTGGTTATGCTATTAGGTAAGAAGGAAGGGGACAAGGCAGAAAAGGGGAAGACGTGGGATACATGGACAGTGGGTTTCACTCACTTCAGCGCAATCATACAGGAAAATAGGCCCGACCTAGCGAAGCCCCTGTTGGCTTATTTCCTGATCGTGCATAGTGCCTACAAGATGTGGGGGGGGGGAATAACTGGATCCAATATGATGAGATGTTCTGGATGTGGATGGCCATGGATTTTGATGTCCGCTGGGACAGTCGACATTCTGACATATGGTTTGAGACCATGACAGTTGCAGGAAGGGCAGAAGGGGAGTGGGGAAAAGCAACAAGGGGGGGCCAAAATGCTGTTCAGGGGTTTAATAGGGCATACTGCTTCTGGCCCAACTGCTGTTTTTCGCATGCATGCTCAAAATGTGGGGGGAGCCACCCTGCATCAAAGTGCAGAACCCACCCGGCCTATTCTGGGAACTCAACCCACAACCAGCAGCCCTTTCGGGGGGCAATCCAGCTTTCGAGGAGGATGGGGCACTGATGTTTGAGGATGAGGTTTCCTCGGGAACTGGGGGGGCACCTACTCTGGTAAGCAAGCAGAAATAGAGGGGATGCAGGTGAGGGAAAGGGGAGGGGGGTTCTTTAGCAGCTACGCCAGTAAGTGTTGATGTCCTGGAGGCATGGCTGGGCAGCTATCCGGATGAGCATACCACAAGGATCTTAGGAGAGGGCTTCCACAAGGGCTTTAGCCTTTGTTACAGAGGGCGGAGGGTGGCAATGTAGGCAAAAAATCTACACTCAGTAAAAGGGCATGAGGACCTGTTGTGCAGAAAAATTGACAAAAAAGTGAGGGCAGGGAGAGTGGAGAGACTGTTCACTCAGCCCCCATTTCCCCACTTTAGAGTCTCCTTGCTGGGCCAGGTGCCCAAGAAGCAGCTAGGAGACTTTAGGGTGATTCATCACCTGTCATACCCAGTGGGGGAGTCGGTGAACGATTACATCAGCTAGGAGGATAGCAAGGCATCATATGCAATGCTGGATGAAGTGGTCAGGTTGATCAGAGCCATGAATACCCCATGGCCAGCAAATACCAATATTGAGTCGGCCCTCCACTTGCTGCCAGTCAGACCCAATGATTAGGATTTGCTGGGTTTCAGGATACATAACTAATACTGTTTTGACAAGGCCATGCTGATGGGTTGTTCAATTGCGTGTGCCACTTTTGAGACCTTCAGTATGTGACTGCAATGGTCATTTCAGAGAGAAGGGGTCCTGGGGGTGTGTTACACTAGCTTAGATGATTTCCTACTGGTGGGGGAAGGGGCAGTTCAGAGGCAAAGGAATGCTGGACCAACTGGAGTATATGGCACTCACCATATAAAATGGAGGCCCCAGCTGGTCAATCAAATTTTTGTGGATAGAGATAGATGCAGCAGCAGAAGTGTTTAGACTGCCGGTGGGGAAAATCCAGCATCTAAGGGAACTGTTGAAGGTAGTTAGAGGATGTAGAAGGGTGCCCCTTTGCACGGTTCAGCAGCTGATTGGACATCTGAACTTTGCATGCGGGGCAATTGCACCAGGGCTGGCGTTTACATGCCGTCTGGCACAGGCAACAAAGAGGGTTAGTAAGCCACACTATTGAGAGGATATCAAGAAGGGCATGAGGGATGATCTGGGGGTGTGGGAGCAGTTTTTTGGAACACCATAATGGTGTTACATTTTGGCAGGAAGAATGGATGTTCAACACTGACTTTGAACTGTATACAAATGCATCGGGGAGCCTCAGGATCGGAGTATATTTTAGGGGAAAGTGGATCTCAGAGCCGTGGGCAGATGTCTGGGTCACACAGGTCCTGGGGAAGGACATCACTTTCCTGGAGATTTTCCTGATCTGGGTTACCACGCTGGTATGGGGGGAGGGTCTGGGGAACCAGAAAATCACATTCTGGTGTGACAATAAGATGTTAGTGGAGGTCTTGAACAGGCAGATGGCCAGATCTGAATGGGTGATGAGGGTTATATGACAGTATTGTAAGGGCTGAGATTAAACCTATCTTTCAGGGAAAGGCATATTGAGGGGGTGAGGAACATCATAGCTGATAGCCTTTCCTGCTTCCAGGTGGAATGGTTCTGGGCCGTCGCCCCAGGAGCAGAACAACACAGGACCCTGGTTCCATGACAGGCCTGGGAAATTGGGTGGAAACAGCTGAGCTGCTCTTTCAAAACTCATGGGTTCCAAGAACACTGAAGGCCTATGAGTCATCCTGGCAGAACTTTCAGACCTACCGGGAGAGGCTGGGAGTCCAGGTAAGTAAGCCAGTGATAGAGGACCAGTTAGCTAGATTCATAGTAGACAGTTGAAAAGGGGGGATGGTCCTTTCAACCATGGGTCTACATTTGGCAGCCGTGGGCACCATGTGCACCCCAAAAGGCTGGGGGGGCCCAGGGAAAAGCAACCTGGTGAGGAGGATGATGCAAGGCTGGCAGAGGATCCAGGGGAGGACACCAGATCGGAGGCAGCCCATATCAGATCCCTTATTGGGATGACTGGTAGCAGCCTTGCCAATGGTGTGCAGCTCCTTCAGTGAGGCATTCACGACCATGTATCACAGAGCCTTTAGAGTAAGTGAAGTGATAGGCACAGGTCGAGCCAGGGAAGGGGGGGGACTCCAAGTGGAGGATAAGAATTGGACAGGAAACATGGTTCAGCTGAGGTTATGATGGTCCAAGACAGACCAGGTAGGAAGGGGAGAGATGGTGCATCTTGGGGGTAATGAGGATGCCCAGATACGTTCTGTCACATTGTTAAGGCATTATAAAGCAGTTTGATCACCTGGGCAGGGGCCTTTGTTCCAGCACGGGGATGGGTTCCTGGTTACCAGTGCTCAGACTGCTGCAGTATTATGGAATGGCATGTTCTTTTTAGGTGAAGACCTGGCCAAGTACTCCTCCCATTCATTTAGAATTGGGAGGGCCTCCCAGGCTGCAGCAAAAGGTATGGTGGGAGAAGACATCAAGAAATTGGGGAGATGGAGGTTGGTTTGCTATAAGTCTTGCATCAGACAACTGTATGAGCCATGCTAATTGCTGTTTTCCTTTTACTTCCTGCAGGACAAGGGAGCAAGAATGGTTCTCCTCCAAAAAAAAAAATGTAAGGTGGGGGAGCGGGGAGGAGGGGGAGTGGGAGGGAGATGTCTTCCTTGTAACTTACACTGTGCTTTATATTTACCCAGGGGAGAGCAAGACGCTGCAGGTATGGATCTGTGGCCATTCATACATCTACTGGGTGGAAAGGAAAGTGGTGGTTAGAGCAGGGGAGCGGCAACTATATCACGACTGGAACAATGTCTGGCTCCACTGGCACAGCATTAGAGAAATGCATTGGTGACAGTTGTTATCGTGTTTACAGGAGTTACAGAAAAACAAGTCCATGCCAGATCTCTGGGTCATCCACCTTGGGAGGCAATGACCTAGGCACACCACCCATGGCTGGACATTTACTTAGAGATAAAAAAGGACATGGACACTATCAGGGGTTGGTGGTCAGAGGCCACATTGATATGGTGGAAATGGTTCCTAGGAGGGTATGGCATCATGCCCAAGATCATAAGACCTTGGAAAAGGCCAGAAGGAGGATGAACCACAGGGCAGCTAGTATCTTCCAAAGAATGGGGGGGGGGATCATTAGGCACGAGAGCATAAAAGAAATGGACATGGAGTATTATAGGTCTGATAGGGTACACCTCTCAGATATGGGCCTGGATCTATTCAACGCAGAAACTGGTTTGGCAATAGATGGCTGGAGGGTACAGAGAGGCATCGGGGGAGCCAGGAGTTGCCTATGGGACTGAATGGAGGAGAAAAAGGGGAGTAAAAAGGGGGAAGACCACAATCCAATGCAAGCTGGAGGCAGTCTAGTGTGGATATAAGGGGAGGGAAAAGCCAGCCTGGGGGTTACACCAGGGCCAGGTGGGAGTGCTGGGAGGCCTCAGGGACACACTGAGGCTCCTGAAGAGGACACAATGTGTACACATGGGCCCAGAATTATGGAAGGACAAAAGGGCAAGCACTGAGATTTACATCCAGCACATACAGAATGGGGCTTACTGAGGTATACACCTGATCCAAAGAATGGGCAAGAACTGTTTGCATGAACAAAAGAAATGAAATTGTAACTGATGGTGATATTGATATTTGTGGATATGGGAAGAATATACTGGATTAAGAGGCAAATTCGAATGATTGAATGTTTAATAAAATGAAGCTGACTCAGCACCAGCAAGTAACGTATAAGACTCTCATTTTTGGGATGGGGTGGGGGAAGGGAGCTGATCAGGGATGGAAGGGCAGGTCAGATTATTCCCGGCAACTCCCCTCCTCCATAGTACCTGGTGCTGCATAAGGTAAAGGGGGGGCGGGGTCAGACAGGTGAGGGGAGGGGCAGCCAAGAGTGGTGGCAGGCAGGGATTGGGTGGCAGGTGAAGGGGGAGAGGGGAGGGGTAACAACAAAAAGGGGAGACCCAGCAGTAGCAAGTTCTTTATGCTTGCTAATCAGACACTGCTGGGTGCTCTTGTCCTGCCTGCCCGTTCAACAAAAGCGAAGAGGGGATGAAATGTTCTAATGTGGGAAGAAGTGGTGTAACAAGGACGGTTGGAAGGGACCACAAAGACTGCTGAAGGTGGACAGCAGAAGGGGGGATATAAGGGGAGGGAAAAGCCAGCCTGGGGGTTTACACCATGACTAGGAAGGAGTGTAGGGGGGCCTCGGGGATACACAGAGGCTCCTGAAGATGGCACGATTTGTACATATGGGCCCAGAAGTATGGTAGGACAAAAGGGAAGTGCTGGGATTTACATCTAGCACATGCAGAATGGGGTGGACTGAGGTTTACACCTGGTCCAAAGAAAGGGCAAGAACTGTTTGCATGAATAAAAGAGATGAAATTGTAACTGATGGTGATATTGATATTTGTGAATATGGGAAGAATGTACTGGATTTAGAGGCAAATTGGAATGACTGAATGTTTAATAAAATGAAGCCGACTTGAGCCCCAGCAAGTAACGTGTAAGACTCTTATTTTTGGGAGGGGGATGGGGGAAGGGGCTGATCAGGGGAAAATAGTAACATAAGCAAATCTTGGTTTGATGAGGCCTGTAAGACAACACAGGGATTAATGACTACAATAGGATGGGTAAAAAAAAACTTTAAGTTAAACTTTAATCATCTAAACAAAATCAGAAAACAATATAAGGCATTTTAAAAAATAAAAAGATTAGAGTATCAGAATAATCAATGGAGAGAAATATATCAAATAATACAAGATAACAATCAGAAAGCTTTTTGTATTATGGTGACTAAGGGCATATCAACAATACAACCCACACTTACAGCTTATATTCCCAAAGAGACCTGAGTATTGCACTATACCATTTTTTTTAAAAGAAGATGATAATACAGAATATACAAATAAACCAAATTAAATCACTAGAACATTTATCAGCACTTGAAATAATTAGTGAACAAGAAGTGGAACAGGCCATTCAAAAGTTAACAAACAAGAAGTCCCCCAAGCCAGATGCCAGTCAGGGAAAAATCTTCAAAGAGCACATTGATATTTGAATCCCAATACTTACCCATTACTACAAATTTATGTTCAAAATAATACCATATCTCTAAATCATGGAAAACTGATATTATTATCCCAATACGCAAAAAAGAGATCTGTTTATGATCTGGCCAATTAATGCTCGATCAGTCTCTTAGATATCATATCTAAAATACTTACCAGAATCCTGCTAAATAGATATATGATCTGGGTAGACAAGAACAATCTGTTATCCCCCTTTTCAGGCAGGTTTCAGACCTGGATTCTCCACCATAGATAATATATATTGTTTATCACACTTAATGGAAAAATATATCCACTTTAGAAAATGAAATTATATGTAATGTTTATTGACTTTAGCACAGCATTTGATTCGATCAACAGAGATCTACTGTTGAAAAGTTTAATGCTAATGGGAATGGAGCAGTCACTTCAGGTCTGGTACATCAACTATACACAAACACAACTACAGCAGCGAGATATGATAATAAAAGCACCTTAACAGATCCATTCATTATAGACTGTGGGGTCAAGCAGGGATGCATGCTTGCTCCAATATTATTTAATTGCTATATAAATGAGCTGCTACAATTTGAAGACAAAGGACAATATGATGTCCCTAATATCAATCAAAGTCATGCCATGCACTCACCTACATAGATGATGTTGTCCTTTATTCATTATTCATTCATTCAACACCTTTAATAATGCATTCTCCAACTTGGTTAGTGTCCTCCCCTTCTAATTTCTTTGATGCCCCCTCTGGTAGTAACCCTCCTGCAACTACTCCGCTGCTACACCCTGCCCCACAATTCTACTTCAAGGAGATCCCAGTACATGAAGCCAGAACCTATATTCAGAAGGCCATTCACAATGCAGGCTACAGCGGTGACTCCCTTGACCTGAAGTTGTTAGCACTTGTCCTTGAAGAAGTCCTTGAACCCTTGACAAAGGTCCTCAATCTATCACTAAGGATGTCCCAGTTCCCATCTCGCTGGAAACAGGCGACCATCACACCGGTACACAAAAGTGGAGACAAATCACTGCACTCCAACTACAGACCTATCTCCATCCTCCCTCCATTGTCTAAGGCCCTGGAGCGCATCGCCTCAGACCAATTAGTCAAGTACCTGGAAAAATACGACATCCAGTGTCCTGAGCAACATGGTTTCCGAAAAGGGCACAGTACCACCACTGCACTATTAGAATTCACAGGCTTCATCCATATCACACTTGATCAAGGAAACTGTGTAGGGGCAGTATTCATCGACCTTACAAAAGCCTTTGATACTGTGAACCACCCACTCCTACTCAAGCAATTATCAAACATTGGGCTCTCCAATGAAGCACTGCTCTGGTTTTCAAGCTACCTTGGGGAGAGGGTCCAGCGGGTTAGGATTGCTGGTGTTACCTCGGAAGAAAAGCCAGTCCTTTCAGGGGTCCCACAGGGGTCCATCCTGGGGCCACTACTCTTCAGCCTCTTCCTCAATGACCTTCCCAGTGTCTGTCACCAGAAATTACTGCTCTACGCCAATGACGCAGTCATGTTCACCAACCACCAAAATGCAGAGCTCCTCGAGAAACAATTACAGCTCGAATTCATGCACATCGAAGAATGGTTCAAGTCACACAAACTGGTCATGAACTACAGCAAAACAAAGGTTATGACCTTCTACAATGCCAGGCGCAAGTACAAATCCCGTGACCTCACCATCCTAAACCAAACAGGGACATTACTTGAACACGTTCCTGATTTTAAATACTTAGGTGTCACATTGGACAGCTCACTGTCCTACCATCGGCACATAGATTCTGTCGCCAAAGCCACCAACATCCGTGATAGGCCTGCTCTACAGGCACAAACACTGCATGACTCCTGGACACTCTCTGGTTGGCTATCAACAGCTCTGTCACTCCATCATCGATTACGGGCTAGCAATTTATGGCTCTGCCTCCGCCTCTGCCCTCCACAGAATTACAGTTGCACTCAACAAAGCATGCAGGCTGCTAACTGGGGCTGATCGACTTACACACACTTGTGACCTGTACACTCGGGCAGGATGGCTACCTCTCATCAGCTGGATACAGTATCAAACCTGCCTCTTAGCCAAAAAAGTCCTCCTCGGAGTCATGCCCCCGGGCATTGAAAAGCTACTTATTGACCACCACAACACCCAGAGAACTAGAAGTTCACAACAACTAAACTTCCTTGTCCCCAGATGCCGGACTATCATGGGCCAGAGGACCTTTGCCCATAGAGCACCACAGTGGTGCAATACTCTCAACAAAGAAACTCTTACTGCTGCTTCTCTTGGCCCTTTTAAGAGACAACTCCGACTTCATCTAATTTCAACTAGTCGTTGTGACTGCCTCGCCTAATCGGGGGCCCACCGTTCACTGCCCTCCACTTCAGTCTTGAAAGCTATCTCTCCCCACCTTGCCTCCTTCTACCTGCCTACCCCTTGCCCCTCTCCTTTTCCTCCCCCAAGGCATTGTCTGACTTTTATCCCTCCTCTCTCTCTCCCCCCTTTAGAGCTCTTACCCTCCGACAATGGCCTTCCTGCCTGCATACCCCATTCCCTCTCACCTGCAGTGCTTATTTCCAAGATTGCCCTTGGCTGGTTATGTCATGCTACCTAACATTTGGCACATTTTAAATTACTGGAATTTCCTAAGCCTCATTCTCTTACTTCTTGTTATTGTGTAACTATGTACTATTATGTTGACCTTTGTATGTATGTATGTATACCCCCCATTCCTTCGACGTGGAACCTTTGTAAACGAGCAGTTCCTGCTCAAAGGTATTTGTAATCCTAGATTTCAATAAAATAAAAAAAAATAAAAAAAAAATTATCACAAAAAGGGTTACAAAATAAGATAAATACATTTAAAGAAAAGTGTGATAACTTGGAGTTTAAAATAAATCTGAACAAAACCAAAGTTATGGTTCTGGGTACCAATCAACCCAAGAGCAATTTTTTTCTTTTCAAAGATGCAATAGACACCCTGGGCTGGATATTCAAAATGGTTGCACAATGCGCAATAGGGTTGCGCCAGCGCAAGTCAGAAAATGCGCCATTCTGCGATATTCAGCAGGAGGCAGTGGCACCACTGAAAACATGCTGAGCAACAGCACAATGATAATGAAGGCATGCACAACCGAAGGGGGTGGAACCATGCATAAAGGGCACAGTGCGATGTTCAAAGACTTGCACAATGTGCAACAGTGGAGCAGGCGGAAGTTGCACCATAGCAGAAATGAGCCAAAATAAAAAGGAGCAAGGAAAAGGCACAAGAACGCTACAGGGAAGCTACATGAGACAGAGGCAGAGACAGGCACAGGGAAACAGGGAGAAAGAGGGCAGGCCAGAGAAACCAAACCACAGAAGAGAGGCAAGGGAAGGTGTGTGGGGCCACAGAGTGCAGAGGCCAGTAGGTGTACCCGGTGCAGGGGAGGTAGCTGTCAGGACAGCGGGGGGAACAAAGCAACATCAACTGGGGGGGAGGGGAACACAAGCCAGAGACATGGACAGTGCCACCTTCTACATGGATGCCGTAATGAGGGGGGTGAGAAGGCATGCTGCAGGGGGAGGTGACCGAGGAAGGGCCTGTCGGTGGTATGCCCCAAACAGGCAGTACCGAGCCCGCACCAGCTTTGAGCTGTACACAGATGTTGAGATTGTGGGCCAGTACCACCTGAACAGGGCAATACTGAGGCAGCTCTGTGAGTTGTGCAGTGATGTGATGCAGGCACCCACACAACGGAGTCATGCTCTGTTAGTGGAGACAAAGGTAACAGCCTGCATGTGCTTGCTCACCACAGGTACCTTCCAGAGACCAACAGGGGATACCACAGGCATAACACAGTCGGCCACGTCACGCATCCTCACCCAATTCCTCAGCGCACTGCTGCCACATGCTGAGGAGTACATCCATTTCCCCAGCACTGCGGTGGAGCGCACAGCAAACATACAGGAGTTCCACAGGGTAGCACGTATGGCTGGCGTGCTAGGGGCAATGGACTGCACCCATGTGGCCATACACACACCACCTGGCCCCGATGGGACCACCTACATGAATCAGAAGGGATATGCCAGTGTCAACTGCCAGGTGGTGTGTGATGCCAGTGGGCATCATCAATGTCTGTGCCAGCATCAGGCAGTAAGCCAAGTGCTATGGGTGTGGCCCACAGGGTTGGGGCAATCTGAGCCTGAACAAGACACTAACCTCCACTATCTCCACACAGGTGACAGTGGATACCCACTCCATCCCTGGCTGCTCACACCCTACCAGCAGCCCATGACCCCATCGCAGCAACGCTTCAATGAGGCACACGCCACCACATGCAACATCATTGAGCAGGTGTTTGGGATGCTGAAGGCGCGTTTCCATTGCCTGGACACCTCTGGCGGTGCCCTACAGTATAGCCCCTCAAAGGTCTGTGGGATATTCCTGGCCTGTTGCATCTTGCACAACATGGCCAAAGACTGTGGGATAGCTGTACAGGTCAAAAAGGGGGACAGCAATGGGGATGCCGGTGACGCCGGTGATGATGGGGATGGGCAGCCGCCCCCTTGGCCAATGGGAGCCCCGACTGATCCGGCTGGCACAGCTGCACTGGGACAGCAACACAGAGGAGCACTTCAGACAATGCAGGTAAGTCATGGTGCCATGTGCAACCACCAGTGGCTAGGACACAACCCACATACATGCATGGAAACACAGCAGGGGTGTATGCTGGCAAGGGATGTGGCACAGAAGCATACACATACAACCAGGGAGGGGTGAACAGTAACACGCCACATGGACAGACACACACAGACACACACACAATAGGCACAAAGTGCACAGGGGTCAGGAGCAAAACAGAGCCGGAACACAAACACTAGCAACACACATGTGCACAGGCCACCATGTCCACTGACTGTCTATGTGCGTGTGTCAGATGCTGGGCATCGCACTTTGGTGTACAGCGCAATGCAGGCGTCATCATGCACACGTACCTGTGGACAGCAGTTGGGAGGGTGTGCAGGTGGACAGTATGTCTGCGTGCAGGGCCGGGTACCCACCAGTGCACTGCCCAGTGAAACACACAATGCACACAGGGCAGCACCAGACAGTGCCCACACTGGGAGACAGGTCAGTCTTGCGGCACAGTGCCATGTCTGCCTCAGATGCGTGGGCGGCCCTGCCGAGACCCAGCAGCACTGGCAGGCTGACCACAGGCCTCATGGGGTGGCACCAATGGTCCACGAGGGGTTCCACTGCGCAAACGCGACCGTGCTTGCACAGGGGTCTGCAGCACACTGAACATACCTGAACCAGGAGTGCTCGGGATGCCCACAGCTGAACCCGGTGTCGACAGGGTGGATGTCGCACGATGCCAGGAATGTGGAGTGGATAGTGAACTGCGCGGTGTGAGCGACACATGGGCACCTGACTGTGTGCCCATTGTGGCCATGACAGCGATCAATGCCTGTGTTGGCCTGTCAACGGCAGCAGTCACATCCTCCCGCAAATGGTCAACCTGTGACAGGATCCTATTGGTGTCCCTGCTGTGCCACTCCACATCCACACACAGTGCTCCATGGATCTTGCAAGCCACATCTGCTGCTGTACTGATGCCTGCAGTAGGTGGGTGTGCTCGTCAAAGAGGTCGTCTGCCACCTCGGCATCCCGTCCATCAGGGTATGGAAGGGCCTGATGTTCAGCACCCCTTGAGGGTGGGTGCTACTCACCAGGACCAGGTATGGGCAAGTCCACAGGTGGTGCACAGATGCCACCACTGAACCCTGAACCCCTAGTCCCGGTGGGCGACTGCTGCTGCTGCCCCTCTGCCTGCTGTGCCCAAGGGATCAGTTGTTCCACCGCTGTGACTGCAACAGTGCCACTGTCCAGACCAGTCACCGGTGCTACCCCACTAGTGCTGACAAGCGCAGCCTGGGACTGTGCTGACACACTGGCACATACATCGGAACCAGCCAGGTCCATGGGCATGAGGTGGCCTGCTGTGTGTCCATTCCGTGGCACACACATGTCACTGCCCATAACGGTCATGTCATCATCATTGGTGCAGGTCTGTGCCACAGCCACAGCCACAGCATGCTGGCATTCTTGGATGCCAGAACGCTGAGACACAGGAAGGGCCTCCCCCACACCTGTCTCAATGACATCAGTGTTGACAGCCAGGTGGACCCACTGTTGCAATACTCGCTGGATACCTGTGGAGGTGGATGGTCCATCCTCCAACTCCAGATGACTGTCCACAGTGGACAGGCCCTCCACCGCTGCCCCTGCAGACACACAGGATCTTTAACAGAAAGTAAGGTCACGTTAGTGCATGTGATCTACCCTCCCCACCAACAGACCATGACGTACCATGCAGTGATGGGCTACCACCTGTCTGGAAGCCACCTCCTGGAACTCCCTCAATGGCACTGCACTGTATGCTTGCAGTGAGCCTGTCCTGTACTGTGCTGGCTGCACCACCTCTGGCTGGCCCCTGCCTGTTGCAGCATGTGCCGCCCTGATGGCAGCCACCTTATCCTTCACCCTCCTCCTGTCAGTACCCATCTTCTTCTTACACTCCTGCACAGAGCGCTGGTGGCTGCCGTGCAGGTTGACGGCACATGCCACCCCCTCCCATGCATCAGCACGGGCCTGAGGGGTGCCCCACTGTCCACTGAGCAGTGGCTCCTGATCGAGGTAGGCCTCGAAGAGTGCCTCCATCTCGGCCTTCGTGAAATTGGGCCTCCTCTTCTGCACACCATCATAGTCCTCCTCACCCAGACCTTGCTCGGTCATTATTCAGCCTGTATGGATGACAGTGGTTACCTGTGACTGTGCAGTACAAAGCAAGTCCCTGATACCACAGTCCAGAACCCAACACAGCATGCAACTCACCAATAAACTGCAGTGACCAAATATGGCCACTGCAGAACAGTGTCGCAGTTTTATAGCGCAATCCATGCAAATTGGATGAGGAGCAACTTTAATGAGATGCAAATTGTGCTGCTGCACCATTGCATGGCTGATCGGATGATTAGCATATGACGGCTGAATAGCGCGCTTTGCGCAATTGTGTTGAACGTGCTGAGCCAATGGCGCAGTTCTGTGACATGCATAGTACACCTCACTGTGCATGCCCAGGTAGCTTACGCAGGCATCTGCCATGCTGATGACGTGCTGCGCATGGTAGGCAATTCAGGGCATGGCCACCATTGTGCTAGTGACGCTATGGCAAGGGTCACTACATGGCACTGTGGGACAACTGTGTGATAGTTCACTGTGGCGCTGGCACACAGGCAACCAATTGCGCTAGATGCATAGATGTCCGATGGCACTGTGTGTGGCCTTGCGCCAGAGACCCATGACCCTGTGCCTAACTTTTGTCCCCTTGGCGCTATACGTCCGGCATGGCTGCACCTCTATCACGCTGTTTGGTAACAGCGCAATAGGGAATGGCAGCGCTGTACTGCAGCAGTTCCACGTGGGGTGCCGCACTGCAGAGTGCCATATTGCCCACTATAGAGGTGGAGATGGCACACAGGAGAGCTCCTCAATGGAGTGCCCTTGAGCTGGCCAACCTTGTGGCCATTGTGGAGCCACACTATGGCCCACTCTTTAGCGAAGAGGCACTGGACAGAGCCAGGACCCAGGTTTGGCAGGAGGTGGCCACTGATCTGGAGGCAGCCACTGGCTGCAGGAGGACAGCAGAGCAGTGCGGGCACCGGTATGGGGAGCTTAGGAGGAGGGAGCCGGAGCTACTTGCCCATCTGTGGTTGCATGCCAGGAGGGGCATGGTGCCTCCTCCAGGTAGGTGATACGTCTACACACTTGTATCGTCCATATGGGTAACACTGCCTTATGTGTCCAGCACATACAGGAGGGATAGTCTAGGGTTGGCTGTGGAGGTGTTTACAGAGTATGGGGTGGGTGGGTCTGGCTGGGTGGGTGGGCACACACATTGGGGCAGTGGGACTTTGCTTTGGGTTTGTACTGATGTATTTCTCTCCTTTTTCCTCCCACAGGTGTGGCTGAGCAGAGGCAGATGGTGGAGCGGCAGCAGAGGAAGGAGGACACTGCACACAGGCGTGTCGGGGACCAACACCAACGACAACAATGTCCCGATGAGGGTGAGTGCCATGACACCATGATTACTATTGCATGCTGTGTAACAGGGTGGGAAGCAGGGCATGGCCACCATCCATGGACACCACTGCCATGCACGCGACATGTGACAGTCAGCACTGTCTAGTGGCACTGCATGTCTGGGAGTGCATCGATGGTGGTCCATGCATGCACGGGGCACATGGCTGTGGCACTGCCTGCACACCGCATAGCCACATTACTGTATGGCCTTGGTTGTGCTGTGCTGGACATGGGCGGTGGGTGTGTGCAGTGGTACACATGGCTGTTGCTGCCTGGTTGGGCATGTCTTGTGGACACGGTCACTGTGGGTGGGTGCACACCATCACAGGAGCGTGGCACATGGCTGTATGCCATGCATAATGGGTGGGCTGCAGGGGGATGGACAGTCACACCTCTTGACTCTGATCCCTCATCCTAGGTGTACGGATACTCCTGCAGATCCAGCAGGCTGTTCAGGAGCTGCTGCAGGTGGCACAAGAGTCCCTGACCATATTGAGGGGCATACGGTGGCATGGGATCAGGAGGAGGAGGAGGAAGCGGCCCAGGTGACAGCCCCAGGCAAAGGAGGACCAGGCTTGATGATGACGTCTGCAAGACCTGCCTGCAACTACCCCCTTTGACCAACCCTCACACCCCACCTACCCTCTCCCATATGTTCACATCTGCCCCTTACTCACCCCCACCTTGTTTCTGTCCCTCCCCCCCATTTGTACATAGTTCACTGTATATAGTTGTGTTTTATATTTTACAATACACATGTTTTGATATAAATACTGTGGTGGTCTTTGATTTGCAGCTGGCTATAGGTGCTCAGCTGCAGTGGTGTGCATGGCATCTGGGGTGGTTCAGTCATGGGTATGTGTGTGTGCGTGGGGAAGTGTCTCTGGTGTGGAAGTGGCTATCAGTTGGTGTCTGTGTGTGTGTTGTTCCCTGTGCATTGCATTATTGTGTGCAGTGGTCCATGGTGCATGCTCTGTGTCCATTGTGCCCCTGTCAGCCATCTTGGCCTGTGCAGCTGACACCCTTGCATGTCTGTGGCCTGCAAGGTCTGCTGCCTTGTCAGTGGTGGCTGTCCCTGCAGGTCATCCACTGTGACCGTCACAATGCTGGGTTGCCTCCTGTCACTGGTGTGGTGCATGTTTGCCTTGGGTGACACTGTGGCCTCCGCAGTTGCTGTCCCACCTCCATGCTGTGGCTTGTGTGTGTTGCAGGGTCTGTGCACCACTGTCTGTGACTTGTGCTCCAGGCATATGATAGTGGCGTACAGGACCACAGTGCATGCACAGGGTGGGTGTCACCCCTGTGCCATGGAGGACTGCAGGCTGTGTGTGCTCAGTTTTCATGGGTCCACACTGGGGGCTTGGTTGCCACACTACTGCATCCCTGTGCTATTGTCCCCGTGGGTATGGGTGTGTGTTTGCCCCTGCACTGTGTTGCATCTGGTGTGATGCATGCTTCCACGCACCACTGTGGGTGTCTGTGCTGGCTGCTGTGGCTCGTGGTGGGTCAGGATGTGACACTTGTCTACTGTGCAGGGTGCTGTCTCAATGGTGGTGGTGTCAGGGGCACGCCCTTTCCCATGTGGGGTACCTCTTGTGCCAACACATGGTCGGTCTCTCAGCTGTGCCTCAGGGGGATTGTGCGTGTTGGCACTGTGTCTTCCATTGTTGCATTGCCATGTGCTGCCACCTACTGCTGGGTGTTCATGGTGGGTCTGGCTTGTATGGTTCTGTGGTACACGAGGTTGCAGTGTGACAGTGGGGGTGGTGGTATACATGGGGTTTATGGCAGTGGTGGTCACTGCTCATGGGGGTGTCTGGGGGTCATGGTGCAGGGTGTGCTGTGCACTGGGGGGGCTGGTGTGGCATGGGGTGGTCCGCCCTCTTTGTGTGGCAGTCTCAGCTTGGCTGAGGCACCATGGCCCAGCTGTGCTTTGTTTGCTTGTCCCCATGGGCCAGTGGATATTCCAGCCCTCCCCCAGTTGTGCTGTGCTTAGGGTGTGGGGGCGCATTGTCAGTTCTGCTGTGTGTTCCTGTACCCATCTGTGGCATGGGTGGTGTGCCCCTACCTACCTCCCTGGTTGTGCAGTTACACTGCTCTGCTGCTGGGGGCTCCTGCTTGTGCTGTAATTGCCTCTGGGCTGCTCAGCTGGGCAGCCCTTGCTGCGCCTATCAGCACATCTTATCTGCTCAGCTTCCTCTTCCTAGTTGCGCTATGGCGCAGGTTTTGTGATATTCAGACGTAAGCTGTTGGGTGCAATTTGGCTTGCTCCTGTTTTGAATATCGCATCTGTTGTGCATGGACGCAATGGACTTGTGCTTGTTCCTGCTATTGCACACTTTTTGGGCGCAGTTTGAATATCCAGCCCCCTATGTCTACTTGGGGACAAAAATAACCGCTAACACCAAATGGACACACCATTTTATGAAACAAATAGTAAAAGCAAAACAAATGAGAAAAGCTTTACTCAAATTTAATTTTAACTGTGGTGGAAATACAATACCACTTGATGTTATTATCAGTTCAAGTAAAAATATATACTTTCAGGATAGACTGATGATTCTACGTGTATATGTAATTCAGGAGTCCGATGGTCATACCGCCTCTTGCACCTTATTTGTTCTTAGTATGACTCTTAGTATGACAATATATGCAGCAGTAATAGCAGGAGAAATGCAGATTAATCCTGTATTATTATATACTGCAGATGTTTGGGCACCAGACTACTCAAATGCACTGGAAGTGCAATTGAACCACTTCTTTAAAACCCTGTTGAAAGTTTCACTTTCAACATCTACAGCTATGTTTAGGACAGAGACTAGAAGAATTTCTATTAAAACCCTTACTGAGTTAAGACTTATTAATTATTGGATAAAAATACTTAATAACCAAAATCAAATCCCCATGCTTAGCTGAAAATAATAGTCGAAGGGTAAATTAAATTAAAAATGGCTTAACAAATTAAAAGTAATCTTGAATAATATAAATTTACTACATCTATGGAATGATTCATTAAGGAAAATTAACATCTTGAGTCAATATAAGGTAACGATAAAAAATAAACTATTTGAAATTACACAGAAAAAGGAGATGGATATGGTCAGAAACCAAAAATGTGCATTACGGTTTAGGGCAAACAGAATTTTGCATGCCATGTAAGATTACTTAATACTCCCCATTAAACCAGAACAGAGAAAAGTAATTACAAGGGCAAGATTTGGATTAATAAATTCAAAATACTTTTTTCTAAACAAAAATAATACAACAGGACTAACATTAGGAGAAAATCAGTGCACACATAATCACAGATTTAAAGAAACTATAGCTCATATCATCATACAATGCCCACTATACAACAAACCAAGAAATACACACATAAAAATATTAATCTGATATGCTAATTTGAATTATGATGTGCTAGTCATCCTCCTTCATCCTACTATAGGGGATACTGAAATTATAGCTAATTTTGTGAATTCAGTATTAAAAATAAAGAAACAACTAAGAAATATTGGAGATACTCAAAATAAGTAAATGGAGTATGGTGACTTGTGCTCCCTGAATGGTTAGATCAGAAATATGTATGCAATATGGTTGAAAGTTAAAGAAAAAAAATGCTTTTTATAGCATATAAAGCAAATATGCTTAATTTTAAAGTATTTATCAAATACTCTTATGATGCAGAATTATTACTTACTGTATTAAGATATCAATGTTGTCTCTTTTTATTTATGATTTTAATACTTTGTAAGGATTATGCTATCAGATGTGATAGTTAATCAAATAAACTTGATTGAGTCATTGATTATCTATCTATCTATCTATCTATCTATCTATCTATCTATCTATCCATCTATCTATCTATCTATCTATCATTTTTTATTCCCTCCCCTCCCAGCTCAGCCATCCCTCCCTTATTCTTCCCTGAGTTTGCAAAGTGGACCAGGGTGCCCATCCCAGTACTGCTTGTTCACCCTCCTTCCCTCCAGCTCACCTGCCCCCCCCCAGTATTTGATTATTTAAAGCTATATATTAAGTGGACCAGGGTGCTCACTCCAGCATCACTTTACTGTAACCCCTTCCCTTTCAGGTTGCTGCCTTCCAAAAATATATGTGGTGACACTGGTGTGCCCATCCCCAGTACTGCTGAATGGGATCACAACACTGGGTTTCCAAATTCTGTGTCTGCTAGCTGTTACGTTAAATAAGAAAAATGTTACTTGATTTTCTTTTTTTAACAAAGTGTAGTAAACCAGTAACATAAAATGTCCTTTGGTGAGCTGACCCCCTAGATTCTCACCCACGCCACCCGACCCACCACTCATCACCCTCCACCAATGCCCCCACACAAAATCTTGTTCACCTGAACATGTCCCACAGTGTAGATCCGCTCTCTGATCAAAGACATATCTTGCTGCTGGAACCAGTGACTGCCATATGAGAAAATAAGGTAAGTGTGGTTTAATGTATTTTAATAGGGTTTTTACTTTTCCTCGTACTATAACTTTGTCATTTTTTAATATTTTTACACCAAATGTTCAACATAGCCTTTTTAGGAGCCTACCTCATGACTGAGGGAGGTGAAATCATTTAAATTCATCCCAAAAGGTGACTTCATGATCACTGTACAAAATCATCTTTTGGGCAGGATTTGGAAACTCACCTACTGCGTTCATGAGGCGGAGTCATAAGAAGGTTATGTTTAAAATGTGGTGTAAAAGTATGGTATAATTAAGCTATGAGTGAACACTGAAATATTTCAAGGTTCACTCAAAACTTCAATAATTTTCAATATTTTTACACCAAATGTTCAGCATAGCCTATTTGTGACACCTCCTCATGAACAAAGCAGTTAATTTTTTTTTTAAAATGTTCTGAAAGGTGATTTTGCATTTGGTGGATTAAATCATGCTTTGGGCAGAATTTGAACATTTTCTTCTACCAGATTCTTGAGGTGGGGGTCATAAGAAGGCTATCCTGAACATTTGGTGTAAAAATACAGGGGCCTGGATATTCAAAAGGGTTACACATGGCACAACAGGGTTGCACCATGCACAACCCACCAATGCACCCTGGTGCGATATTCAAAGAGGCAAGTTGCGCTGTGCAACTCCTGATGTGCCTGGGTGCATCGATAATGTATGCAGCGCAAGTGCAGGGGTCATGCCCATGCATATGCGGCATATTCCGATATTCAGTCCGGGATGTGCAGTGCATATCCTGGCACAAGCCCACCTTGTGCCACTCGGGGGGGTGCAAAGATGTGCCTGGTAAATCCAGAAGCAAGTCTTGGCCACTCACAGGTGAGTTGCCATATTGCAGGGTGCAATACGGCAGCTGCTAGCTGTGGGTGTCCACCCACCCACCCAGAACACTATCCACAAGCTCCCTGCCCTGGGAGTGCTGTACCCCCATGCCCTGTAGCCCGATTGCAGGCATCTGTAAAATGAGTCCCTGGTGGTCCAGTGGAAACTCCCCCAGTGCCCAATCATGGGCATCAGTAAAGAAATGTCCCTGTTGGTCCAGTGGAAACCCCTCTCCTCCACCCACCACTGTGGTCCCCCACCACCCAGCACCCTGTCAGTCAGCAGCGGGCAGCAGCACCCACACTGCATGTTGCTCAGCCGCCCACCAACTGACTGCGCATAGTATGGTTCATGCCTCTTGGTCCAGTGTGTGGACCAAGGGGTGTGCAGAACATCATATATACTAGGCCTGATATGTGAATGAATGCGTTCATTCACATAATGCCTGTTAGTAATGGTCTGTATGCCCATTGGTCCATGCAGTGGACCAATAGGCGACAGACCGCACTGTAAGCAGTCAGTTGGCGGGGCAGCAGGGTGGCATGGGTAGGTGCTGCCACCCACCACTGACTGGGGAGTGCTAGGTGGTGGGGACCTCAGTGGGTGGGTTGGGAGGGGAGTTTCCACTAGACCACCAGGGACATTTCTGTACTGATGCCCATGATTGAGCACTGGGGCGGGTTCCACTGAACCACCAGGGATTCATTTCACAGATGCCCATAATTGGGCACTGAGGAGCAGTCCACTGGACTACCAGGGATTTATTATGCAGATGCCCATGAACAGGAGCGGGGACCACCATGGGACTGCAGGGCGTCAGTCCCCGATGGCTGCAGCCTTTCTGGGCGCCAGGTGCAAGTCGCCGGGGATCAATGCACCACATACAAATGGGGCAATAACAACATGCAAATGGCCCCATTTGTGCCTTGTATGCATAATGGCCTCATTTTCATGCCCAGTGCTGAATATCATGGGTGATGCACCTAGTGCAACTGCACTTGTGCTGGCTCATCCCCTGCTCCTGTTCTGCCACTTGTGCTGGTGCAGTGCCACTGCTCCATGTGCAATGCATGTGCCCACAGTGCCATATTCAACTGTACTGAGCCATGGCACAGTAACATTGAATATCACCAGGTCCATGCCCTGGCACAGCCCAGTTGCACTGCTCCTGGGCTTGTGCCCCTGCCTGGTACAGTTTGAATATCCAGGCCAGGGTATTTCAGATTTCAGTTAATATTTGTTTGTCCACTGGCCATTAAATAATTACAAATATAAAAATATACAAACATAAAAAGAATAAATATATTTAATTATCCACATGGTTATAGACATTTTACAGAAACATATTGCACATCAACAGGTAGATTGGCTCACACATTCATTGCAACTATTTTCTTTCAGTGTCTTAGCACCACAGAGGTAAAATTTATTACAATTAATATCTCATTAATCATTAATGGATTTAACAAGATCTCTAAGCAGTCATGCAGTGAATGCCTAGATCTTTCAATAATATCTCTTAAGCATATAGTTCACCAGTTTGAATACAGTGGACATTGAAATATGACGTGGAACAATGATTCAACATGATCTAGATTTACAGTAGCATTCTGGCTATTACATCAAGCCTCAACTGGTTTGACAGCAATACAGTCAAACCAATATCTAGTAATTATGCATTTTTTATTTGGAGTCAGAGGTAACTAAATATGGTTCATAGCTGTACCTCCTTTTTTGGCCCACATACTGAATAGAGATTTTAGAATCTGAAACGTCTAATATTCTTAGCTTGATATAACATTATAATACATGATTTAATAATTGTTTTGCAGGATTGTGCATTGATTATTCAATTTAAAAAGTCTTCCCATAGGTTCCACAAGTTATTTATTATCAAAACATTTTGAAGATTATCGAGCAAAGGTGACCTGCTTGACTGTTCTGCCCATTTTAACTTTTTTTTCTAACAGTGAAATGTTCAACTATTTGACATTTGGTTCGTTATGACCATCCTCAAGTCAATTAAAGGCTTCACCTTTGCTCTACCCAATTCACATCTTACATAGCAAGCAGGCCAAGTTCTACCAACTTTTAATAGAGAATGGTAAAATAATGAAAAAGGTATCTCCATTTCTTATGTAATGAAATAGCCTCATACCTCGGTCCCATATAGTATTATTGCATTAAGATTTAGTTCCTGGTCCCCTGGAGTAGACCAAACTACCTTCTTGAGACCCCAGCCTGCTCTGGCTCCCAGTGGAACCTGAAAAGGGGCCCTGCCAGAAATGAGTACCAACAAATGTTAATTAATGAACCCTAACAGAGAACTCTATAGTAGCACTTGAATGATCTACTTAAACTAACTGATGGGGAATACTGGAAATAAAGACAAGTTACACTATATCTATCTAGCTATCTGTGTGTACATACATATATATATATATATATATATATATATATATATATATATATATATATATATATGATCCCCAGATTTATTATGAAGGAGGGGGTGTGGGCTGGGGGAGGATAGCTGGGCAGGTTTTATGGAATAGCTTTAGAAAGATTTATACCCCTCTAAGCTTGTAGAAATGAGATGGGGACCTGAAGCCTGCACAGCTGCCTCCCACTATGTTGAAGCCCCCATCCCCATGAAAATGCATACTGTCTGATGATCCCCTTGTAGCCCAACCAACTAAGTGTCCCAGCTGGTTCAATGAGATACAGGACACGTATTCTGGAAATACAACCATGCTGAGTGAAAAGCTAATCTCAGTAATGATGTCGGTGGGGAGGGAAGGGTTACAGATTCAGATCTACAAGAGGTGACACTATCTTACCCTATTGCCTACCTGACATGGGACAATTCAGAAGGTTGCAAAACTACTCGCACAACCTTCTGATATCTCCCTTATTAAGATAAGGGAAATTGCACCTGAAAGAAGGCACAGCCTGGACAGATAACATCTTCTGTCTCACCTTGGAAGACCAAGACGGGACTACTCTGCAGTGGTTCTGCACAGTTGTTTAACAGTTGGAAGTTAAATGTTTGCATTGTCTTGCTTTTGAAAGGATACAAACACATAGATAGTTTGAGTTTGGAATAATGGTTACATAAATGCTGGGACAACAAGGCTATACAACAAAATTGGCCACCACTAAAACAAAAGTATTATCATACAATATAAATGGAATTAACAACTCAATTAAGGGAAAGCAAATTTTGAAATATATTAGGGAGCAAGGACATCAGCTACTTGCAGGAGACCCATCTCACTCCAGCAGAAACACAGAAACTTAAAACTAAGGCATACCCCAAATTATTTATAAGAAAAGAGGTTTGGCTATCTTACTAGAGGTAAACTTCCCATTTGTAGAGGAGGAAGTGGTGGTGGACCAGGGGGCAAGGTACATCATTGTTGTTGGGAAGGTACAGGACTCCTCGATTACTCTTGTCAATGTATACACCCCCTCAGGCATCCCCATAACTTTTTATGCAGACCTAACAAAACTTATAGTGGAAAGGACCAAGGGTGTGGTGCTGGCAGGTGGAGATTGGAACCTGATTATAAATAGAGCATTGGACTCCACCTCACATATACCATCCCCATGGAATAACACCGCAAAAACCTTTGTTAGGCTATTGATGGATGGTGGGCTAGTAGATGTGTGGCAGGCCAAGTACCCCCTAGCAAAGGAATATACATGCTACTCGCCGAGGTTTCAGACATATTCCAGGATCGACATGCTCTTCACATACACGATGGACCTCTCCTGGTGGGTTCAACCTTGATAGGGACTGCAAAGCATTCAGATAACAAGTTGTTCTTTCTTGAGGTGGACTCGAGGCCCCCAGGAAGACACAGTGAAGACTGAATGTCACCCTCCTAAGAGACAAAGAAACAATTACTAATATTCAGAAAGTAATTAAACAAACAATAGAATTAAAAAGAGGCCCTAACATAACCCCCCAAATCCTTTGGGACACAGTCAAAACGGTAGTGTAAGGAAAATTGATCTCTATAGCATCTCAGAAACAAAAACAATGGAAAGCACAACTAGAGATGCTTGCCTCACAACTCAGAGCTTTGGAAACCCAACAAAAACAAAAATGAGATAGACAGGTAACAGAAGAACTTAAAAATACCAGATCCAAGATACAGGACATACGAAAGACAGAAACAGAGAAAGCCCTCTGGTATCTTAAACAAAACTATTACGAGGGAAGAACAAGAGTGATGAAATTCCTTGCACTTCGCTTAAGACAACAAGCGGCAGAATCCACCATAATAAAAATCTAACACCTGAGATCAGGGCATATAACAAACAAAAAAGATATCAAATAGCAGATACCTTCGTTAACTACTATAAAAATTTATACTAACTCCAAAAGGAATCCTTACAGGAGGAAAAGGCCCACTACCTCTGTACACTTCGATTCCCAAAGTTAACAGAAGAACAAGGCCAGGCCTTGATAAGACCAATCTCACAAGGAGAGGTAATTGAAGTCATAAATAACCTCAAACTAGGTAAATGCCCAGGCCCAGATGAGTTTGGAGGGGAGTTCTACAAGAAGTTGGTCACTACACTCCTTATGCCCACATACAATTCGGTTTGGTCAGGTGAGGGAGGGATCCCCCTCCTGGAACTAAGCCACTATTACAGTAATACATAAATAGGGCAAAGACCCCACAAAATGCTGGCCCTATTGTCCAATATCAATCCTTAACATGGACCACAAAATATTCACCTCCATTATTGCATCCTGGCTTAATAAAATAATCATGCATCTAATCCACTTAGACCAGACAGGTTTTGTCCCAGATGGACAGCACCCAGATAATGTTAGGTGGACAATTGACCTTATAGACATAATAAACAGAGGAGGGATTCCAGCTTGCATCCTTAGTCTTGACGCTGAAAAAGGGTTTGACAAGGTGTCCTGGAGTTTCCTGTTCCAAACTCTAGGGCACTTTGGATTCCCACAGATCTTTATTGAGAGCCTTAGGACACTATATTTGAACTCCCAAGCATATGTAAGGGTGAATGGAGGTATATCAGACAGATTTTCAGTGGGCAGGGGCACATGCCAGGGCTGCCCCTTGTTATTCGCCCTATATATTGAACCCCTAGCTAAGGTCATCAGAGATGACACCCATATAAAAAGTATAAAAGATGAAGAGGTAGATCATAGAATATCACTTTATGCATACAATGTTCTTCTCGGCTTATCAAACCCAAATGACTCAATCCACTGGGCCTGGGAGCTGCTGGAAGAATTTAGCTCACATGCGCGGGTACACCTTAAATGAAAGTAAAACTGATGTTCTTAGCTTTCATTATAAACCTACAGCAGAAATTCTGGAAATACTTCCCCTAAATTGGAACAAAACTAAACTTAAATACCTAGGAATCCAGATACCTAAGAACCTCAAGAAATTATTTAAGGTCAAATTTATGCCCTTTTCTACCCAGGCCCGATTAGACATAAACAAATGGTCCCTGTTGAACTTATCACTTACCACTGTATTACTGTATTCAGTCTATCACCATGCACATCCTGCCTAGATACCTATACTTATTTCAATGCCTGGCCCTGAATATACCTGAGGCACAATTCCAGATATGGCAAGGAATGATCACAGAGTACCTCTGAGCCCCAGGTAGGCCTGGAATAAAAGTATACATTATACAGGCGGATAGACAGAAGGGAGGAAGGGCTTTACCAAATTTAGAAGAGTATTACATGGTTGTACAGCTCTGCTTAGCCCTCCTCTGGCCCACAAAGGGATACCATTCCCACTGGAAGGACAGTAAACTAGCAAATACAGAGGGTGCCCCTTTAGAAGCCGGGATAATGGACCCTAATATATATATATATATATGAAGAGAGAGAGAGGACATTCAGCTCTTAACAGTCCAAAATACCTTGGAAATAACTCATAGGGCATGGAGAAGATGTGGAGTACAAGAGGTCGTTTGGCCCTGAAATGGTTTGGCTGGTATGCCTCCTTCTCACAGTCCCATATGGACCATGGGTTCCTGGGATGGTCAAGGAGGGGCCTGAACCAGCTAAGACACCTGATGAGAGAAGATATAATCCATGAGTTTAGCACTATCAGAAACACCTACCATCTTAAAAACTCAGATCACTACTGATTTGTCCAACTGAGGACATATATAAACACTTTAAAATGGAGGGTCCACCACTCTCAACACTCTGGTAATCTACTGACAATCATTCAAGCCATCTTAGATGGCTCAGTCAAGAAGGGTCTGATTTCAGCCTTACATAAGGCTATTAAGCATCTGCATAGTTATAGTACCCGCCACATAAAAACTAAATGTGAAAAAGAGGCCCAACTCCAAATTATCAGAGAAGACTGGGATAACATCCTAATCTTATCCACCAAGACTGCACAGTCCCCCTTCTGGCAAGACTTTGAATGGGAAATCAAGACTAGATTCTTCTATATGCCCATAATTCAAAACAAATGGGGACCAGAGAACTCCCCCAGACGTTGGAGGGCTACACAGAGGAAATGGCATATCGTATCCATGTCTTCTGGCTATGCCCACTAATAAAAACATACTGACGGCAGGCAAGGGAAGTCCTCTCAAACATATTTGCCATCATGCCTCTGATAGAAATGGTTCACCTGTTGCTGGGCCTGCCACCTCCCAGATTAAGAGGAGTCACTGTTATGTACCTCTGGAATGCCTTGATAGCAGCGTCACACACAAAGCTATCACCAGGAACTGGAAGATGCCAAACCCACCCATGTAGACACAATAGATAGCCATTGTAAAAAAATTCAAGACATGGAGGAGTAGACTTTCTGGGTTAATTACAGGATGCATACCTACACCAATAGATGGGCGAGGTGGGAGGTGTGGCTGGATGCCGTACCTGATGAGGATGAAGGATGAGAGGTGAATGACTGGTGTTGGGCTATGCCCTGTCTGACACACCCTGGGCTCATGAAAGATATGCAGCAGGGGAGGTTGTAGATCAAATGGAAAGTACTAGCTGACTATGGGGTAGATTTGGGTTTGGTGGGAATGTAGAAAGTAACCAACAACAGCAATGTAATCTTTGAATAAGTATAGATGAAATGATGTATATGAATCTTGACTTGTATAAACTATCGAGCACTGGTTAATATGGCAATATTGTGTCTATGATGAATTGTACCCAATGTTTTAATAACTTGAATTAAAAAAAAAAAGATTTAGTTCCAGAGCTTTGAGTGCTGGGACCACTGATGCACTATCATACTGGTAATTAAAATGCAATACAGCAGTAGTATTTTGTTAAACTTTTTTTTATCTGTCTTTTTACATGCCTGGACCATTTTCTGTCTGATATAAATCAAACATATACAGTATATATATATATATATATATATTCAAGTAATATTTCTATTTTAGTTTCATTCATTTTAAATGGGTATATTTCTTCTCAAAAATGGCAACTTTAGTCTTGTCATAATTAATAGTAAGTTTATGCTCCTGACATAACAATTGAAAGATATTTAATTTACATAGCAGACCAATATGTGGAAGCAAAAGCAGGATCATGTCCTCTGCATATGCTAACCCTGATCAGGAATGGGTCATGAAATTCTTTAGCATTTATTTTCAACAGTATTTCATTATTGTATAGGTTGAACAGTAAAGGGGCAAATATGCAACCTTAACTAACCCCACAGTTAAAATTAGATGACTTAGCAAGGTTAGCAGCTATGCTGTATCTTACATATGTACTGAAATACAACTGAACATCAGAGATTCAAAAATACTTTATTGATCTACATATTTAAGCCTTCACAATAAAATACACAGCAAAATTGATCTATAAATAAAGACATTACGATATAAAAACATCAGCAAGCAAATATACTGTATGTGTTGCAAGGTTATAAGTAATTTCATTACAAAAGTGCATCTATAAATATGTTACATAATATTTGCAATCAAAGTCAATAATGGGTTAGTTAAATATTTGTCCCATATCTGTAAGATTAGCAAGAATTTTTTTTAAAAGCATATGCAAATCCTTAGCAAATTCTATAGTCTGTGAGAGCATTAATAATCTCAATAATTCTTCCTTGGATATATCTTCACAAGGCGTGTATTGTGACATTAAGTGTCCTCTAACATGTTTATATTTAGGGCAATATAGCATAACATGAGTAAGTGAGTCTAATGCCCCCAGGCCACAGTCATAAAAACAAGTCCTTGTCTTGTGTAACAGTTTTTGAGTAACTATATTCCAAATATTTAGAAGGGTACAATTCCAAATGAAATTTTGTAAATAAAAATTGTCCTTTTTATCATGTAAGACCAGTAGATATGGCTCTAAAAATATGGTTTATTTTATTTTAGGAAAACCATATATGAAGGAGAGAGGTCCTTACTTTATTCATGTCCTCATTAACTGAGATAAGCTTAACTTTATTTTTTACAAATTTAGAGAATTTCAGTAAATGTTTTACCCTTAAGAGAGTCATTCCACAAATGGTCAGAGTTAGATCTTCTCAGTGTCTCTAAGAGATCAATTAGCCAGGATGATACATAGCCCCATTATACCATTCTATTTTCTCTTTTAACACAATGCTAGTTAATTTTGACTCTCTCTCAGCTAATAACTTGATCCAATAAGTGAACTTAGCTGCTTCTGCTAGATAATTCAGCTGTATTCTCCCTAATTCGGTCCTCACAACTTCAGCTGCCATACTTTTTGTGACCTACAGAGTAATTCTGTGGAGAAAAGAGAAATGCTTTTCCAGGAGTTCAAACTTCTTGGTATACCAAACCTCAACACAGTACAAGGCAATAGGTGACATCTTTGATTCAATAGATCTTAACATTGGTAGAACTGAGGACCTACCATAGCGTAAGTTAAACCATAGCAAAGAATTATTAGTTTGTATTAGTTTGTTGGCAATACAAGCTGTATGGGTATTAATTTTCATATTATGAGAACAGTTATGGCCTAGATAAGAGTAAGATTTTATTACCTCAAGATTATTATTTTCAATCCTCTAAGTTGTTTTATCTGAACATTTGCCTATTATACCATGGTGCACTGCCCTGGAGAGGAATGTAGGGGACGTGGGGTAGCCATCTGTTTTAGATCGGACTTGAGCTTCACCGTGCATCCAGTAAGAACCCAGGGTTCTTTTGAATATGTGACTGTCCTTGGGAGTCCGGGCACAGGTTAAGGGATTTTCCTTATTTACCACCCCCCTTGGGAATTTCCTGCAGGAGGTTGCCGAATTCATCACTGGTGAAACATTGGAGCACCCAGATGCATTATCATGGGGGATTTCAATATTTGGGCCAATGACAAATCTTCTTGGCTTGGTCATAACCTTCTCCAGATTATGTCATCGCTGGGCCTGTCACAAGCTGTTTCTACCACAACACACCAGGGTGGGCACACATTGGGCCAGGTGTTCTTACTGGGGCTTGAGATAAATGATCTCAAGATTGATCAGGTGGCATGGTCCGATCACTGCACGGTGTGGATCATGTTTGGGGCACCAACCAGATGCCCTCCCCCCTACAGTGATGATGAGCTTCTGCCCTTTGCGGGGATTGAACCTAGATGGTGTTTTGGCAGCAGCTGATCTATCTAGTGTGGGCAATGCATGTGTTGGAGGCATTGGTGCCATGGTGGGCTCCTATAATAGGGTGCTATCCGACGACATTGACTCCCTTGCACCTGTCCGTGTATCACCCAAATCTTCCTACCTGAGGTCTCCATGGTTTGATGGGGACCTCGGGGAGATGAAGAGAAAGGGTCAGAGGTTAGAGTGCTGCCAGAGGAAGTCCAGCCTGGAGATGGACAAACTGGCCCTGCGCATGCATTATAATGCATACCAGGGGGCAATCAACCATGAGAAGGCAGAGTTCCTGTCCAGGGAGATTGCCACCAGGAAGAACCGACCAGCTGTACTTTTTCAGACTGTAGACAGGCTACTTCACCCGGCCTGTTTACAGCTGAAGACTTTTTTTTCTAATGCTGAATACGAAGAGTTTGCTTGGTTCTTCTCAGACAGGGTGTCCGGTATCCGGCAGGGTGTTCCTCCAGTCAGCCAGGTTAGAGCTGGCAGTGGTCGCCCGAAGTGAGTGCACTCTGCCTGGTTGGGGGGAGTTTAGACCAATGGAGGTAAGTGAGGTAATTAAGGTGGCGACCAATCTGAAGCACACTTTTTGTGAACTGGACCTGGTGCCAATGCATTTCTTGATGAGATGCATCGACACTGTTGGCCTGGTGTTTGCCCTGATTGTCCAGTGTTTCTTGTCTGAGGGGGTCTTTCCTGATGATTGAAGGAGGCATTGGTGAGACCAATCTTAAAGAAACCATCTTTGGACCCAGAGGTCAGGGCAAATAAATGTCCTATCTCCAATCTTCCTTATTTGGCAAAGATTGTGGAGAAGGTAGTGGTGCATCAGTTGGAGGAGCACCTTGTGACCCATGAGTTATGTGAACCTTTCTAGTTGGGGTTTTGGGTGAGGCATAGCACAGAAACAGCACTTGTTTGGGTGCAGAATGATATCCTCAGGGCTAGTGATCGAGGGGAGAGGGAAATTCTTGTTCTCCTCGATCTCTCTTCAGCATTTGACACTGTGGACCATTGTGTGTTGCATGACCACCTTAGGGAACTCTGTGGAATCACTGGCACTGTCATCCTCTGGTTTGAGTCATTTTAAACCAACAGGAGGCAACAGGTTGTGAAGGGGAATTTCTCCTCCATCCCTACCCCCCTATCTTGCTGAGTACCTCAGGGTTCGGTCTTGACCCCAATGTTGTTCACAGTGTATATGCTGCCCCAGGAGTGATCATTAGGAAGTATGGTCTGGGTTTTCATTGCTATGCTGATGATACCCAGCTATACTTATCCTTTGCCCCAGGAACATCCAACATGGTAGATGTGCTAAACAGCTGCCTTGCTGAGATCAATGACTGGATGGCCTCCAGCTGGTTGCAACTGAACCCCGATAGGAAGGAGGTACAGTAGTAGCCACAGACATTGCCAGTTATTTCCTGAAATTTCTGTGATATTTCTAGAGAAATCTCTTGCTTTCTGAATTTCCACAGTAGGGGCAGCAGAGAGAAACTCTTTAGAAATGCTGTGAAATATTTGGAAATAGCTGGCAATGTCTGTGGCTACTACTGTATTGGTGGTAGAGTCAGACAGAGTGTGGGATAGGATGGCCTCTGAATCAGAGACTGGACTTGTTCTGGGATCTGTTCCATTGAAGGCCTCCTCAAGAGTGTGAAATCTTGGTGTCATTCTGGACAGGGGTCTGATGATGGAGGCACAGGTATCTTCTACTGTCCACTCCTGTTTTTTCCATCTCAGAAATGTTGCCAGGATTAAGCCTCTTGTGCCACCTCTGGACCTCCCCGCTTTGATGCATGTCTTAGTGACATCAACGCTTGACTACTATAATGCGCTCTACCTTGGGGTCATGGGAGGATCTCTCTGCAGCTGCAGCTGGTGCAGAACACAGCTTAAAACACTTACTGGGCAGCCAAAATGTTGCCACATTACACTGGTACTGCGTGATCTGCACTGGCTACTGGTCAGGTGGAGGATCCTCTTTAAGGTGGGTCTTCTCACCTATAAGGCCCTACATGGCCAGGGCCCTGGTTACCTGCTCGACCTCCTTGCACCAGCTCTCTTGGTCTGCCCCTCCACTCCTTCTGTAGGGACCCCTGGCAATTCCCGGGATGAGGTTAAAATCAGCTGGTGACAGGGCTTTTAGTGTCGCTGCCCCCATCTTGTGGAATTTGCTACCCTTCGGGGTTGGGGGGGTCCCCAACTTTGGAGGTTTTCAATGCCCACCTCAAGGTCCTCCTATTTGCCCAGGCTTTCCCCTGATTCAGCTGTTTAGTTCATTGGCATAGATATAGTCTCTCAGCACTCCTATTTTTAAGTTTCAGTTTTAGCTTACTTTATTTAGCTTTTATATAAACTCTGATTTTGTGTGTCTGAATTGTTTATATATTTTAGTTTCTTTTTATTAATGATGGTCTTATTTATGTACTTTATGTAGAAGTGTCAGTGGCTCAGTAGGTAGCACACTCGCCTCTGAGGCCGGGAGATCAGAGGGGCTGTGGGTTCAGTTCCCACATCTGGCACTTGGGTTAATATCCCAATACTGACACTGTAGTGCAGCATGAGAGGGGTGCTGCATTTCTGAGGTGCCGTCTTTCGGATGAGACGTTAAACTGAGGTCCCATCTGCCTGGATTGGTGGTAGTTCAGGTGGATGTTAAAGATCCCATGGCACTTATCGAAAAGAGCAGTGGAAATTTTATTGAGAAATAAACATAACATCACTTAAAATAAATTTCCATTATCAGGCAAAGAAAAAATCTTCAAATATATAACAAAAAGATAGTGTCAAAAGGAATTCATACAAAACCTGTAGCTTTAACAAGCTGGAAAATGGTTCCACAAATGATTAACATGAGATTTAGAATACTTTTTTTCATCTTTTATCCGAAATACATTCAATTCAGAAACTACATAAGATACAATAGTCGAAAATTCTGTATGAACTTGCTGTAATACAAAGTGACAATGTGCTTGCCATAAAAAATATTGTAAGAGAGCAAAAAAAACATTTAGGGTACTCCTGTGATATTGCTCCCATCTACCCGAATAATCCCCCCAAAACCAAAGTGTTGTAAGTAAGAGACCGTAAATGAGGCATACACCAATGTGCAGCTGCAAATTCCCAAAATTTCTTACTGTCATTGCATTCTATAAAAAAGTGGGATTGGCTTTCTTCTATAATAATACAGTCAGGCCTTAAACAATACCTATCAGTCACCGGCTTGTATTTCAAGTTTCCTTTAACTCCCAGACGTCCATGAGCAGAAATCCAAATAACATCCCAAATTTTGAACGGAATCCTAATATCTGTTAACTTATTTAATGCATATTTCATATTTGTAGGGGAACAGTTGGGAAAAATCAAACTTACTTTCTGTAAATCATATACAATAAAATCATAAAAGGCTTTCCTATTTAAAGAAAATATTTTTTGTAAGGGAATCTTCCATTGGAATAGCTTTTTAAAGGTAGAAAGACCATATTTTGGAAGCTCATCTGACATCAAAATTTTAGGCGGTAATATTGACCATTTAAAAAAATATTTATGCAATAAGGCTTTAACCCAAAAATGCCAAGGTAAAGAAGCTTCTTGCCAAATAAACGGAAAGGAAGAAAATAAAAATATGGAGTGAAAAAAAATATTTGGGTTAATCATCTGTAAACCTCCTTCTCTTCTCCTAAGGTATGTAAATTCCCGTTTCACCGGGTTCAACCTATTTCCCCAGAGCATCTGAAAAAATACTATATAATCTGGTTTCAAAAACTAGGGGTGGTGGAAAAAGATGACTAATATAAATGAAGACCGGCAATAAAAATTTTCTATAACCATCACCTTTTATGCTTTCCAAATTTCAATGTTTCCAGTGGTTAACTTTCATTTCCCAATAATAAGCTGCTTTTCCCAGTTAAAGAATTCCATATCTTCTACCCCAAACCAAATTCTAGGATCTTTTGAGGCGTGGTTGCTAAAGAAATATCAAAACATTCAGATAGATCAGGAACTATTTGCCCCAACTGTAAAACAAAGCTTTTTGTATATTAAAGAGGCCCCAGAAACTGACCAAAAATAAAAATCTCTAATGCTTTTTAAAGAAACTGTATCAGCTAAGAGAAGCGTTACATCATCTGCAAAAGCAGTTACCTTGACACTCTCTAAATGGGAGAAGGGGCAATACCTTTTATGATTTCTTCAGATACAATATGCCTAATAACTGGATCTAAAATAAAAGTATATAATAAAGGACTTAAAGGACATCCTGTCTAACTCCCTATTAATCCTAATCTTTTCTCCCATAAGTCCATTTACTATTGGGACAGTAACCGCTTTTTTGTATAATTGTGAAATCCAGCATACAAAGGTTTCTGGGATCCCATAAAATGATAAAATAAAATAAAGATAGGAATGGCTTACAGCATCAAAAGCTTTTGACTGATCTAAAGCTGCTACCAATTCTGATTTACAAAATCGAGACTTGCTAGCAAAAAGATCTCTGATTAAGAAAAGGTTATGTTGAATCTTTCTGTTTTTTATGGCACATGTTTGGGCTGGATGGATTAGTACTTCTGCCAGTTTTTCTAATCTATTATGCAAAATCTTTGATAAAATTTTATAATCACTGTTTAACAGACAAATTGGTCGCCAATTTGACAGAATCGCTTTATCCCCCTTTTTTTTATAAATAAATGTCATTATGGACATAGAAAATTCTTCACAAGATATTCCAGAAGATAAATATGAATTGAATACAAGGGGGAGAAAGAAACCCATATAAACTATACATTTTTTATAAAATTCATTTGGAATACCATCTACCCCAGGAGAAGACCCAATTTTTAATTGTTTGATTACATCAATTACCTCTTGTGATGAAATGGGTTTTGTCAGGGACTGTATTAGCTTTTCAGAAACCCTAGGAAGATTATGAAAGATCTGTTTCGGAAAGGTATCAGTAGATGATACTTGTGGAAATGAGAAGCAATTTCAAATATATGTCTGGACTAAATGTAACATGTCTAAATCAGAGGTAATTATTTCGTTATTTGAATTTAGCAAACCCGTCATTAAAGTGTCAGCTAGATGTGTTTTGCAAGCTTGATAAGGGTCAGACATTGGAGAATTTTTTATGTTAAATCTAAATTCTAAATCTAAAGATTTAGCTCTATTATATTGAAACATTCTCATCAGCTTCTTTATCTCTTTGATTTGAGAGGTAAATGAGCAATGATCATTAGGAGGAAATGACATCAACCTATATAATTGATCTCTATGTACCAGATATTTGATATAATCATCATCAACTTTACTCTTACCCCAATTTTGAAATAATTTTTTAATTTCCAGTTTCGTATGTAACCACCACTCATAATGAGATGGAAATAAATCCAAAGTAGAGAACTTTGCAGCCAAAAAAAATTCTAATTGAGAAAAGTAAACTGAATTTGCTAAAAAAGAGGTATTCAATCTCCACCTTTGTATCAAAGTGTACAACCTTGGCAGCAGATTTTTTAATGATAGAACACAAAATAAAATTTGATGGTCAGAAAACTCTGATGGGATTACTGAACAAAATACTGTTTGTAAATAATGTGAAATAAAAAACATATCAATTCTGGTGGCAAAAGTATGCCTGTGATAAGTTTCACCATCCTGTGAGTGTAAACTTATATAAACGTCTGTAAGTTTTGTATCTTTCACAATGTCAAGAAGAGCATTAGTGTCACAGTATATTTTTCTCCCCAACATTCTCCGAATTTGTATATCCAGAGAACAATTAAAGTCTCCTCCCCATACTATATGTTTTTTTGAAAACAGAAAAGGCTTTACTTCTCCAAAAAGATCAATACGGCCTGTTTTAGTTTGAGGACCATATATATTAATAAAACGAAAAAAATAATCTCCCCATGAACAATCTAAAATAAGATCCCTACCAGGAAATAAATCTATAACCATGGAGATTTTAAAAGACAAATTTCCAAATAGTATAGCAATACCATCAGCTACTTCTGAGCCAAAAGACCAAAAAGAAGGCCCACATGTCCATTTTCTCTTTAACTGATTTATTTCAAAAAGGGAAGATAGCCTAGTTTCTTGTAGGAAAATGACATCTAACTTTAGAGATCTGAGGTGTGAAAAAATAGATATCTGCCTCTGAAAGGTTTTTAAACTACACACATTAAAAGAGGCAAATTTTAAGGATGCCATAAAGTTGTTCAAATACTATTTTTTGACTCACTTTCCTTTTTTTTCCTTTCTTTCCTTTCTTGTCTTTTGCAAGTTCTGTAGATTTACTCTCCTCCTCATCTGTTACTATTTCCGAAAGATGAGAAGTTTCTGATTCTAAATCTGAATCTCTAACGTCTTCTTGAAGGGGCAAAAAAAAATTCTCCATGGGCAAAGGACTTGTTTGATTTTGTTTCAATGAGGCTCTTGTAACTCTTCTATTCTTCACTATTTCAAAAGGGGGTGGCATAGAAGAACTAGAAATCTGTTTAACCCCTAGTTGAGCAGTAGATTTTTCCACTGCTACCTGAGGGTCATTAACCACAGGTGGGACCTCCCTAATCTTATCTAATTCCAAGGGGATAGATGGAGACACCTGTTGTGAAGGGTGGATGAGAATAGGCTCATTTAAGTGTTTATTTTTAGATTGAGCTTTGCGCAATAACCCATCATGGTCTAAACCATCAGGACAATTATGCCTGGCCCAAGGGCATTGATGAAATGCATGCCCTTTTTCCTCACACAAATTACACTGAAAAATGTTTGTGCACATATCTACTGAATGTCCAAAACCCCCACACAATGAACATTTTAACATGTCACAAACACTACTAATGTGTGTTCGATCCCCACACTTATAACAAGCTTTTGGCTGTCCCCATAAAACACACCCCTCTATCTTTGCCTAAGAAAAACTGTTTGGCAGATGAACAATTTCAGAATTAACTTGAAAAGTTTTACTTTAAATTTCCATCCCCTGTCCAAATTCCTTCAATATCTAAAATCGCCTCAGGGGACCTAATACTTCACATTTTGACTGTAACTAATGATATATGTCACTAACGTTCACTCCTTCATTTCTAAACATTATAGTAACAAATCTAATCAGAGGTCTAGTTAGTGAATTGCAAAAAAGTAACCAGAAAGGGGTATTCTTTTGTACAGCATATTTGTCCCAGAACTTATCCATAAGAACATTTGTTTGGAAGCTAATATCAAATGAGTCCTCTCCAGAAATATGAATCAAAGCATAAATGTCCTTTGCACAAAATCCCATTGTAGTTTTCAATAGCTGTTTAAAAATATAATATCTATCTGGATGCTCCTTCAGGCCTCCTTTATACTTTAACCGCACAGCATTGCGGCGTGGTGCTTGCTCCAATTTATTTTTAAATAAGTCAGACATCGTGGGTTTTGTATTATGCTCCATCAATTCAGTATTAAAATTTTTTTCAACCGCAGACTCAGAGGAAACACCTGTCTTAGAGGTACTTGGCTTTTCACAAGCCAAGATACTCTCTCCACCCTCCCCTGTATTTTTAAAGAAATGCTTTTTCGCTGTAGTAGTGGTACCTGAAATTGATATTTGAGTATCCACGATAGGTATGCTGGTAGGCGCAGACCAAGTGAAGTCAGGAACCCAGTCCCCAGAGTCCGAGCGTTTCCAGCCCGCTTCTGTGAGAGCAACCTCCTCTGACCAGTCTTTCCTGTCGCTCTCTTTGCTGCCTTCACCCATCCCGAATTGCCGTCGCTCTAAATGTGACGTATTCAGTCCATCACTGCAGATAGTCCTCCCGGAAACCTCTCCTTGCAGACCCGGTTCCTGCTGTGGGTCTAAATGAGTGTAACACTCCTTTTTCTCTGCCATCTTCGGCACCGTTTTGAAATCTGCCAGTGTAAGTGTTGTAGTTTCTTTTGAAATTCTCGGAATATCAGCCGAAATATTACCAGCCACCAGTAAAGCATTCTCTATATCTTCCGGTGCTGTTTTCAGTTGATCTTTGCCATTCTCGCTCCCAAATTCACCCGATAAACTGCAACTCATTTCTTCATCTATCCGTAGACTTTTTTCCGACCTCCTTCTCAGGTCCGACATCAAACTCATCTGCCATTCCTTGTCGTGACGTCAGAAAGACTCCCCACCAGCCACTGACCAGCAGCCAGTAGGGGAATTTCCCCGGTGTCCTGGCCAAATTTCCCTCATATTCACTAAAAAATACTACCAAAAGTTTAATCTGGTTCAAGGGTCAGTTGGCATTCATCGTATCCCTCCGGGTCAGCTCTGAAAATAGGCAGGAATTGTCTAGTGCACTTACCCGGTCAACAAAAACTAAATAAAATAAATAAATAAAAATGTATATTTGTAATCTGATTTGTACGGCGCCCAGAGCCTCCGGGAATGGGAATTTTTTAAATAAATATTGCCTAGCTTTGCCTTACCTTATTAACATTTTTGTTTTTTTGTGCATTAGTCACTGGCTAATTTAACAACATAGAATAATTATGTAATCTTTTCAAATATTTTTTTAAACCTATTGGTGAGATAGAGATTAAAGCTAAATCATCCGCATACATTAAAGCAGGGATGGCAATGCCTTTTACTGCTGATGAATGTGATTTTTCAAGTAAGAATTGGGCTGGTAAATCATTCACAAATAAATTAAACAATGGTGCCAGTATACATCTCTGTTTCACACCTTGGCTCATTCTGATGGATTTTGTAAACCACCCAGTAGGTTATATCTGCTCTTCATCCAATTTTCAGAATATGGATTTATTATTATCCTTAGTATTGTGGAGACATTTTTGAAATCAACAAATGCAATGTATACTGGCATTTTCCTCCTTATATAGTACTTTTCTAAAATATAGTATAGAATAATAATTTGATCTACAGTTGAGAATCCTTTCCTAAATCTGGCTTGAAACTTGTTCAGACAATCTGTTTCATCAAACCATACATTTAGTCTTAGAAGAATTACTTTTGTAAAAATGTTGCTTTGGCAGTGAGTTAAACTAATAGGCCTATAATTTTCTGGTGATGATAAATTACCTTTTTTATGTAATGGAATGATAGTATTTCATTTCCAGCTTTCTGGAATAACATTTTCAGCTATCATTTTATTGAATAAGATAGCCAGTATACTACTCCACCATGTAATTTCAATGTTGTAGATGCCAGCAGGGACCATATCAGGTCTGGGCGCTTTATTTGATTTCACACTTTTTTATGGCTGTTTCAATTTCCATGGGGGTTATATTAATTGGGTGAAAGAACTTCTTTTCAGTGAAAACACTTACAACTTATTCCCTTTCTTCACTGTAAAATATGTTTTCAAAAAAAGAGCTCCAGTTCATAGAGGTGACATAAACTTCAATATTGGGACGACAACCTCCTACTCCCTTAGCTACCAGTTGCCAGAATGTTTTTCTCATCCTTGGATTTAGTAATGTTCAGCATCATCTCCCAGTTTTTTTTTGAAATGCATGGTGTTTGTTCCTTAAACATTTTTTATATTCCTTTCTAGATTTCTTAATTTTTCTTTTAACCTTCTGTTGTTGGATTATTTTTCACTGCCCTAAAAAGTTTAGATAAATATGATTTGTATTTCCTGTAGTCATTATGAAACCAAGTTTGAGTTGAATTCACCCTTCTACAGGGTACATAAATTAACAGAAGTGTTTTTTGACAAATTTCATATACTTTATCATATATTTCTTTTACTTGTGATTGTTGAATTGCCACACTACTATTAAGTTGTGCATCTGAGTTAATTACATTTTTCCTTATCTGATACTCTAACTTGCTAGAAGTCATAATTGTCTTCTGATATCTAAGTTCAATATTTGGTAAATGAATCAATTCTTACTCACTTATTTCTGTTACCTTATTATTCATGTTTAAATTAAGCCTAATAGGATGATGATCACTTTCTGCTCTTAAATTGACATCAAAGAACTCACAAAACAATAACTGCCAACTGAGAATATATATATAATCAACAATATTAGCACCAGATTTTGCAGTACAGGTATAATAATTGCAATTTAACCCTTCTAAAGTTCCATTCATAATTTCTCTAGCATACTTAACAAATGTCTTCCATACGTATTTGTAACCATATCCAATGAGTTCTTAACAATTATAAAGTCTGGATCACTATAAGGTTTATGGCAATCAATTTGCACATTGAACAGTAGGTACTAATAAGTTCTTGTTGGTGCCCAGGTGAATTAATTTTTCCATAACAGAGTTCTATTAATGGAATCAAAACCAATCTTGAAATCAATAAAGATTACATACATTTTCTGTTTTTTAATATAAAGATACTTTTCTATTAGATGATCAACTGTAAACATATGATCCGTAGTGGACGTATTATGTCTGAAACCTGCTTGCAAATCAGAAAGTAACTTGTTATTATCTACCTAGTGTTGCAGTTTGTGCTGAAGAATTTTAGAGTAGATTTAAGAGTTAGCATCTAATAAACTAATAAGTCTATAATTCTTGGGATCTTTCATGTCGGCTTTCTTGAATAGAGAAGCTATCACATTCACTTTCCAATTAACCTGTGCAAATTTATTTTTAAGGCATTTATTAAACAGGTTTCTTAGCAGGGTTATCCAGACATGGGCTTTATAAACATCTGTAGTGATATCATCCAAACCTGGAGCTTTATTTAATTTCAAAGACAGAAAGGTGTCTTCTGCTTCTTGGAAAGTGAAAATAAGTGGTTCCAAATCATAGTTCACTTTCTTTTTCTTAAATTGACTTTTTTCATGAACGGCTAAAGGATTATAGAAAATATTTTTATTTTTAAAAAAGTATACCAGCTGTCCATGGGCATCAGAATGGAAGGGATACTTTTGTAATTGGCTGTGCCTTTAACCACCATATACCAAAATGAACATAGAAATGAGAATGGAAGGATTATTTTTATAATTAGCCATGCCTTTAGCCACCATGGACCAAAATGAATGTGAATCTTTGCTCTCTGTGATTCCAACCATTTGCACCCAAGCAGTCTCCTGGAATTTTCTCTTATCTTCTGCCAACACAGATTTATATTGTTTTCTAGATTTATTAAGTTGTATGATGTTTTTCCTAGATGGATTCAGTTTTGTCATGCACACAATTTTTGTTAATGCTTTTTTTGCTGCAACACATATAGTACCTGAATAAACCAGGATTTAATCCAATAACCAGGGTTTTTGTGTATATTATTGACATTAGATGTGAAAAAAATGCAATAAGATTATTATCAGCCTCTTCAGGGGAGGCAGCTCTTTTAATATGATCAATTAGATCTATATTCACATTAGAGAACAGGATTTCTTCTATTTGTATACAGATGAACATATCCACTCTGACATGCATTGTAGTAAATATTTCAAGTGTAGCTCTTCTGCATAAGCTTTAGCATAAAGATTATCATGGCAGGTAGAACTGAATATAACTACTGTATTTGCACATAATCACCACTCTCTGGACATAGGTTTATGGCAAAGCTTTTATAAATATCCACATCCAAAATTGGAATAATTAAATAATCAATTATACTTCTACCATTACTTGAATAATTCATGGAATCTCCCTTACAATCTGCTTCCAAGTGGCCATTCAGTACTATTAGATTATGATTTTCAAGAATTGTTTTAAACTGTTTTGCATTTTCATTAAGAGCTTTATCTGCTGTGTGTTTTAGTGTATTAATATTTGAAATGTGCCAAATATATAAGAGTCAAAAACTCTTTTTACGGTGCCAGGCCTTTAATGGCACTGAGTAAATGAACCCTGTCAGATTATTGTTTTGTTCTATAATGTATTTATTGTTCTTATTATTCTTATTTTAATATTTTGTAAAGTGCCTTGATATTTGAAAGATGCTTTTGAGAAATGAAGTTATTTTTATTTATTATCATATAAATTATCATGATCTGCTATCTGTGAATGTAGATCTCCCACTATTACAAAGTTTACTTCATAATTTCTTTCACAAGCCTTGGTTATTATCATTATATTGCTTGGATGGTCGGGGGGGTGGGGTATAAGCATTTCATACTAGTAATTGTAAGCCTTGAAAGATGATATTTGCAAGTTGGTAATATTCACCTTGAGAGAGTATGTTCATAGATTTGAGCATATAACTGTTTTTAACAAACATTGCTAGACCACCCATCTGTCTGCCTTGTTTGGTTACTTGTTTCACAGGGGAGTGAAAACCTTGAAACCCATTAATTTTCACATCATAAGATATCCATGTCCCCTGTGGGCATAACAGGTGGTATTTAGTTATAAATTCTATCCATTCTGGATCAGAAAACCTTAGTGACCAATCCTGCAATATTCCATGATAAAAGTTTTATAGCACTACTTTTATTGAAACTATCTATAATCAGTCCTGATACCCTCAGTGCAGATAGTCACTGTAAACAAATTACTTCTGGGGTGCACACAAGTCTCCTAATTATTACCCATGCATAATGGAGTAAAATTGCATTCTCCATCTCTGTTCAGTTGTTCGTCTACCTCAAGCAGCTGTGACTGGGCTTTCTGTATAGAATAACAATTTCCTAACATACTCTACTTGTTACTACCTGTTATTTATATATATATATATATATATATATATATAATGTATATATATATTTATACAATGTATGTTTTCAGATAAATAACAGTATAAAAAATGATACCTGAAGTGGCCAGTGAAGATAACATTGTTATCTTTATGTTCCTATACGTCATTTGTTATCTTCATGTTCCTATACGTCATATCAAAACTTATCTGGTTGATCCTGCCACTCTGAGCACTTTCCTTTCCCTGTAATTGTGGCGTGACTGAGCGCTATCCACACTGACTATTACTACATTGCCAAATGTTTTCTAGGAGGTGCCCTGGGTTCAGTAAGTGAGAAACGCTGTGCTTTATGCTTACCTTGCTGTCAATTGTTGATAAAAGCTGCCAACTGCACATAGACTGCAGCAGTGACCGAGCAGGCAGCTTTTGAACAGTAAAAGGAAGCGCGACCATCTGTTGCCTGGCAACAGATGCTTGCGCTTTCCTTTACTGTTCAAAAGCTGCCAGCTCAGTCACTGTTGCAGTCTATGTGCAGTCAGCAGCTTTTTTTCAACAATAGACAGCAAGCTGAGTATAAAGCACAGCATTTTCTCACTTACTGAACCTGGGGCACCTACTAGAAAACATTTGAAAATGTAGCAATCATCAGTGTGGATAGCGCCCGTCATGCTACAATTACAGTGAAAGTGAAAGTGCTCAGAGTGGCAGGATCAACCAACACGATTTAAAATATCACTTTTCCCAACATAATAGCAGGATCAACCAGATATTTTTAGTAATTTAAATTGACAGGATCAGCCAAATATTTGAAAACCCTATGTGTAATCTGTTATGTTGGGGGGAGGGCATGTGGAGCTCTGTTGGGGGCATGGCAGCATAAACCAGATAACACTTTTAAAACTAACCTATAAATAGCAGGATCCACCAGATATTTTTAAACAATAAATGACATCTGCTGTTTTGGCAGCGTTTCTGTAAGTGGGGTTGTACTGCTAGGGCCTATCACCTTTATGTCACCATTGCATTGAGAGGGCATGTGGTGAGTTGTGATGGGGGGCATAAAGCATACATTGTATAAACAGAACATGACATGGCCTGACTGAAGATATCATATTTATCTTCACTCGAGGCCAGTGATATCATGTTATCTCACTCGTGGCTTCACCACTCGTGAGATATCATGATATCACTGGCCTCTCGTGAATATAAATATGATATCTTCAGATCCTATATATGTATATATATATATATATATATATATATATATATATATATGTGTGTGTATATATATATATTTTTTTCAGATTATTCAAGTTTGTTGCCTTCTGCAAAATTTATGTAGCCAATATGCTATCTCAGATCCAAGTGTCAGTTTGACTATTTGTATCACTGTTATTGGGTCTTTGAGCCCAAATGATTCCTTACAACCTAATTTTATAGCTAGTACCTTTGACAATAAAAAGCATACATTGTGTAATAAATTGGTCTCACTTTCATATATTTGATAATGTAACTGAAAAATGAAAAGTATTACTTGTCCCTTCACAATATCCACTTGTGATTGTCTGGCATGGGAAGCAAAATCCCAGTTGAAACTACAAGTTAATGAATGTGTTTGTTGAATTAATCATCTTGGGTGATTTTGGTCTTATGATACAGTGCCAAGATACTGGCAGCATTATTGCTAGGCCAAGTTCCTATCTTTGGATGGACTTCCATATTTGTTTTGTTGTTTCCATATATGATTACATACACCGAGAATATATTCTCAAAATGATTCTGAATGCCAAAATTACAGCATCTCTGCCCTGCAGAACATTAAGTTTGGCTACTATAGGATGCTAGATTAGTACTCTCAGTTTCTCCATATCATCATAGGATTTCTTTAAAGATCCCCTAATCTTAATTACCATCTCATCCCCTTTAATGAATATATTACCAGCATTACTGAATGTATCCCTTCTATTATCTGTTTTAATGCCCGATTCCGTATTTAAATTTCTGGATGAGTGTGGTGTTCAGGTCAAAAAACTCTATTTGATTATTCATTTGTTCAGAATTAACAACCGGTTGATTTGTACCCAAAGAAATGTCATCCCCTACTTCATTCTCTGACATTCTTATTCCAGCCATTTGTTCTTTTTCAGTCTGAATCTCTGCAGCTATTAAATGTGTTTGAACCACGACATTTTTCTTTTCTTTTTTTTATTTTAGTTTTCTTACTCCTGTTATTATCCTTTTTGCCTTTTGTAGCATTGGTTGGTATAACAGTCTCCTGAAAACTGATATTCTTTTTTTCTACCATTCAGTTTTGTAATTATCTGCTTTAACAACCTAGACTGTGCTGCCAACTCATCTTTAATTGATGCTAGTTCTATTTTCAAATATTTGATGTCATTCACAGGTATCTCAGCAAATTGAGGCTGAACAGATTGTTCTAGGCTATTTGTACCTACTATTCCCAGTCCCATAATAGGTGGATTATTTTGCATCAGATTTGACAGTACCATCAGCTATTTGTACTTACTATTCCATGTCCTATAATAGGTGGATTATTTTGCATCCAATTTGACAGTACCATAGGCTATTTGTACCTTCTATCCCATGTCTCATAATAGGTTGATTATTTTGCATCTGATTAGGCAGTACCATTTGGATATCACCTAGACTGCTCTTTTCCTCTGTATCTATCAGGTATAAAAATATAGTATAATGACTAGAGATGCAGCAAAGTTTAACTTTGCTAGCATAGCAGAGGTGAGGTGTCCCACTCTGCCTCGACATACAGCTACACGAAGTGTCCACTGAAATGCAGTACTTCGTCACTTTGTGTCATAATGACTTTGTGTTATGATGACTCCACATTACTTCACTTTAATTTCTTTTAAAGCTGGAGTGAGTCAGCATTGTAACAGCCCACAGATCACAGGGCTCACAGTCTGCAGGTCACATGCTTCAGGCAGGAAGTTAATTATGCAAGTGAGTGAAAGACTTTCACTTTCACCTTATGTAGTGTGGGAGAAAGAGCTGTGTTTGAGAGGAGACAGAGAGATAGCAAAACATATAAACCCCCACATCTGAACCGGAGCAACTTTTGGGCTAGTGGTCCCCTCCCTGAGGCAGAAGGTAGTGGTGCCATGGAAGCACCACCTCCAGTGGCACCTGCCAGTGCCCTACCACCAGTGCCACCACCTGCCATGGCCCCTGCACCAGCGGCTCAGCAGGAAGTGAGGGAGGAGCCACAGCAGTTGCAGCCACAGCAGCAGCAGGTTTTCCCACCTCCAGCCCCAGTTGAGCACCAGTAGCAGCCGACAACAACATCTGGGGCCCTCTTTGCCTATGTCCGGTCCTCCCCACGGCTCATTAGTGTGGGAGTTCTTCACTACACTGCCTGCAGACACCAGTGTAGTGAAGTGCAATCTGTGTGGTGAGGTGGCATGTCATAGCTCCAAAGAAGTCATCTGGGCACAGGTGGTCAGCGGACCCACCTATACAACCACAGCTGTGCAGATTGGCAGGCCAAGCTTGCCAAACAGGGTAGGACTGCACCTGCTGGGTAACAGGTGGCAGCATGGCCTCCACCTGCACATGATGTTAAGTGGGGGTGGGCCATGGAACAAGCAGTTGCTACACAACCTGCAAGTAATGATGGCAACCCTTCATGAATACCTGCCACACATGCCAATTTGGGCCTGATGTGGAGTGAGTTGGACCATGTTAACCACTGGATGACAATGTGGAGCAGTGGTTGGAGCACATGGAGGTGCACCAACTTCAAATAATGGGTATGCTTCAACTGTTGCTCTCACACCATAACATTGATCATTATTTTTTGTTTGTCCTTGCGCCCACCACCCTCTCTGTGAAAAAATAGTTCCTGACATTGCCCCTGATCCGCCCCCCCTCTATCTTCAAATTTTGGCCCCTTGTTCATGCACATCCCTTTTTCTGAAAGATGCTATCCTCTTGAATATTATTGATTCCCTTTCGGTACTTGATAGTTTCTATCATGCCCTCCCCCTTTTTCTTGCAGTTATACATATTAAGCTTTAGACTCCACAATATTTGGGAAACCGGTTAACTTGTCACGGGTTGAAATTGGGGCAACACTCATACCATCAGCAATTTCACTACCACCAGCAGGGACAACAGCATCTTCAAAAATGATTGAAGCTACTGATTGCGCTGTGAAAAACATAGAGAAATACCTTTACTGGCATCAACTATGCACCTCTGCTGCATACTAAAATGCCCATGGCCACTCTTGCCACTGGCAGCAGTGCCATGGCCAGAACCATCTTTGCATGCACATCCCTTTGCAGGCATTTTTTTGGGATTACAAGGAAAATTCGCAACAAATTGAGATTTCTGAAATTTCAGGTGGATGGGAAGCCAAAAAACAGCTGTGGCTCACAGATGCAGATTGGGCACTAAACAGATGCAAACAAACAGACACAGAATGCACACTATAAAGAGATGCAGCCACACAGGCACAAAAACACCTTAACCAGTGGTCACACAAATCCAAAACTAGAAAAAAAAATTATACCTTTTGCGGGTTGGGGGATGTGCTGCAGTAGCAGTGCACTAGCTAGATAGAAGGAAGCAGTAAAAAATACTGCAAAAAGATAACCAATTCAGAGTGCGGCAATTTCTGTGTGGCACAATAAAATGTGTCTGACTTGATGACACACACACACATACACACATGACAGGTAATGTGCAGAAAATTTAACAGTGCAGTACACTATATAAACAAATCTTTTAAACAGAATAAAAATATGCACTGCCCAAAAACAAACAGAAAATAATTATCAAAAATTACTTCAAGTATTACTGTGTGTACTGTACATAAACACAAATACTAACACACTACTAGTACAAAACAGTTAGAAAGACTGCCTTTTTCATGTGAATCTCACGCCACCACAGATACGCCCTTCCCCCTGAAGCACACTTCAACAGTGTCTGTCAGTACACAGGCTGATGTTCTAAATTAACATTCAAAATGCACACAAAAACAATCAACACTCAATGATCTAAGCACAGAAGGGTTTCCTACAGTTGATGTGCTAAATTTGGAACAAAATAATTGGATCAAAAGTGATTTTCTAAAGCTTTTTCGATGGTTTGATTCTCAGAGCTCTGATAGCAAACTGTCTCCAGCTTTCCACTACACACACTACCCAGAACAGAAGCTGTGCAAGACAATATAGAGCCCATGTGATCTGTCATCCCATGAATCAATGCACAATTTGTCTCAAATAGTAATAAACAGGTGCAACAAAGCAAAGTCCATTCAAATCAATTTCACTTTGCATTAAAATTAAGGGGAAGGCTGTAATACAAGGCGAAGTAGCACAACGTCCATTGAAAACAATGCACTTCATGTTCAAATTTATAGATGGAGTAATTCACTTTGCATTGCGGAGCACTATGGGGATTTGGGGATAATATGCAAAGTGAAGCTACTGATTGCGCAAAGTGGGAGCACTTCGACCACCCCTTAAAATGACCATGTTATGAGTGAATGTTAAAATATTCCAACATTCAGTCCTAACTTCACAAATTTTCAAAATTTTATTCTAAACATTCAACATAGCCCTTTTTTCATATCAACTGATAAACACGACAAGTGTTGTTTAAAAATCCTGGACAAGACATGTTTGCATACTTGCGGTGCAAAATGACTTTTCAGCCAATGTACTATAAATGCTGCATGTCATGTTTATAAAGGGGGCTCATAAAATGACTATATTGAAAATTTGGGGTCAATATTTAAAAAAAAGATTTATTAAGGAATGTGTGTAGTGCCAGTCTTTACTCCAGCTGGTACTGCTTTGTGAACCTGTGCAGGTGAGTGGTGTTTGGCATTGAGCTCAGTGAGTCAGCTGGAAGAGATGAGGCTGGGAGAACAGTGCTGTTATGTGTGACCAACCCTAGCAAGGAAGGGAAGGTACAGGGTTGCCCTCATTTTATTTTGCATTTATTTATTGGGTACTAGGATTACAAATACCTTTGAACCAGAGGTTCTTTTACAAAGGTTCTGCATCAGCAGACAGTGTAAAACAAACAGTGGAGAATGCAATACAAAAGTGAATTAGCATAATAATACAATATCAGAGACAATTTATGTGATGCAGGCAATAAGGAACAGGTATACATGAAGCAAGTGCAACAAAAAATTACCCTAGGTGTGTGAAGAGAGACAAACTTAGGGTGAAGGATAAAGAGAGGGGGTGGTTAGGCAGTCATGGTTTTGACACTGTCATAAGTGCTGAGACCACTTAAGTGCTAGGTGGGTTGGAAAGGAGGAGAACAGGAGGGACCAGGGAATAAGATGGGGTTGGAAGCAGGAGTAGATTCAAGAAGAGAGGTGGTAGAGGAAGGAGGGAGATAGAGGGAGGAGACTAGAAGGATGGGGCAGGAGAGAAGATGACAGAGATAGTGGTAGGAGGGGGTGGGAGGGGGTACAGGAAGGGATGGAGGGAGGGAGAGACAAGGGGAGGAGGGCTAGTAGAAAGGAGGCAGGAGAAAGGACAAAGGAGAGGGAGGGGTGAGAATGGAATGGGAGAGAGTGGGAGGAGGGTGGAGAGAGAGATACGAATTTAGGAGCAGCAGGGGCTCGGGGGAGGAGTGGTGATGGTGAACTGCAGGCCTGAGTGGTGCAGTCACATTTGCTAAGATCGGCAAGGTGATGGCAAAGTTTACATTTGTATGGGCCAAACTTGTTCTCAGCTGTGATTTCAGGGCTTCAAGGGCTCAGGTATCATTTGGTAAGGAGAATTCTTCTTCTAGCATAGAGCCCTGCACATCTGCACCCCACTGGTGGAAAAGGGCCTTGTGTATTGGCTGAGAGATGGCCTTTCTGCTCTGTGCATCTGTATCTGCAAATACATGGAAGTGCAGGGCTCATAGGGACCAGTGCTTCTGCAGCCCACCAGAAAGCCCCATGAATTCTTGACATCCATCATTGCATGGTGGGCCCTGTACTACTGTAGGCAGACATAATCTTTCTTTGACTCAGGGCTCAGGGGGTCCTGCACATCTGCATCTGTGCATGTAGCCCCCAAAGTGACCTGCATGAATGAGGACAGGATTCCACTATCTCAAAAAGAAAGGAAATTCTTTGTAAAAAAAACAAACAAAAAACAAACTGTATTAATGCACAGTTAGGGTTCAACTTAATGCCACAAAATTATGGAAATGTTGCATTAGGGTTTCTGACCTTAACACCCATACAAAAACAAGGATACTGGACTTTAGAAGAGCTGACTTTGGAAAAATGGGTGAATACATGAAGAATGCACTAGCAAATGGCCAGAAAGGAGGAGTGGAAGAACATTGGAGAAAAATCAAAACTGCTATCATAGAGGCAACAAGTCTTTGTGTGAAACAAATAAAGAAAACAAAGCGGAGTAAAAAATCACTATGGTTTTCAAAAGAGGTGGCAGGGAAGGTTAAGGAGAAAAAGGCTGCATTCAAAAAGTATAAGCAATCACAGAAGGAGCTCAACGGGGAACTCTATCAATTAAAGCAGAAAGAAGTGAGGAAGGAAGTCAGAATAGCAAAGGCCCAAACCGAGGAAAAAATAGCTAACTCAGTTAAGAAGGGGGATAAAACCTTTTATAGGTACATTAGGGAGCATAAAAAGATTAAGGGAGGAATAATGAAGATTAATAAAGGAGAGGGGAGGTGGGCAGAGGGAGACAGTGAAAAGGCAGAGATACTGAATGAATACTTTTGCTCAGTATTCACAAAAGAAGATGAGGAGGAGTAACCTAAACCAGACAATAAAAGCACTCTGGGTACAGGGGTTGACACCAGTTCATTTACAGAAGAAAGAGTCCTGAAAGAACTCCTAAAACTCAAGGTGAACAAAGCAATGGGGCCTGATGTGATACACCCCAGAACCTTAAAAGAACTAAGGAAGGACCTAGTGACACCACTGACCACACTTTTTGACAAATCATGGGAGGATGGGGCGGTACCTGAGGACTGGAGGAGGGCAGATGTGATTCCCCTTCACAGAAGTGGGAGCAAGGCAGAAGCAGGAAACTACAGACCTGTAAGTTTGACCTCAGTGGTAGGAAAAATGATGGAATCACTTCTGAAAAAAATAATTATTGAGTACCTAGAGGCCAGTGGGGCACAGAACCCAAAGCAGCATGGATTTACAGCAGGAAGATCATGTCAGATGAATCTAATCAATTTCTTTGACTGGGTGACCAAAGTAATAGACCAGGGAAGAGCTGTGGATATGGCCTACCTAGACTTTAGCAAGGCATACAGAGTCCCGCACAAAAGACTAATAATCAAGTTAGCCAGGCTGGGAGTGGGTTCCAGGGTAGTAGCCTGGGTAGCAAACTGGCTGCACAACACGACACAGAATGTAATAGTGAATGGAACACATTCCGAAAAAAGGGGGGTTACTAGTGGAGTACCTCAGGGCTCAGTACTGGGTCCAGTCCTCTTTAACGTCTTTATAGGTGACATTGCAGAGGGTCTGGAGGGAAAGGTATGCTTCTTTGCAGATGACACAAAGATCTGTAACAGAGTTGATACACAAGGGAGGGTAGAAAGGATGAGAAGGGACTTGTCAAGGTTGGAGGAATGGTCAGACATATGGCAACTTAGATTCAATGCAAAGAACTGCGAAGTAATGCACCTGGGAAACAAAAACCCAGGAGAAGAGTACACAATAGCAGTAGAGGTACTAACAACAACAAAAATGGAAAAGAACTTGGGGGTAGTCATATAAAATGACTTAAAGGTGGGTAAGCAGTGTGTGAAGTCATTAAGGAGAGCCAGGGGGATACTGGTATGCATAGGAACAAACAATTGGTGAGACCCCATCTGGAATACTGTGTGCAGTTTTGGAGACCCCATCTACACAAAGACATAGACAGGATGGAAGCAGTCCAGAGAAGGGCAACTAAAATGGTGCAGGGTCTGCATCAGAAACCATATGAAGAGAGACTGAGAGAGCTTAATATGTATACCCTTGATGAAAGGAGGGATGGGGGGACGTGATAGAAACTTTCAAGTACATCAAGGGAATCAACTAAGTCCAGGAGGGTAGCATATTTCAGAAAACGAGATATGTAAGAACAAGAGGGCACAATTTAAAGATAGAGGGGGGATGGCTCAGGGGTAATGTGAGGAATTTATTTTTCATGGAGGGAGTGGTGGATGCATGGAATCGCCTTTCTGGGGAGGTTGTTGGGTCTAAAACAGCAGGGGAATTCAAACATGCATGGGACAGACAGGCACATACCTCTCAACTGTACCACATTACGAGGAACGTTCCTCATTTTACTTCATAAAAGCTCCCTGTTCCACATTGTGAGGACTTGTTCCACATTGAAAGTCAACATTTTAAAGCAAAAATCCATAGTAAATTAAGCAAAAAATATATTATTCAATTAATAACAGACTTTCTGAACATAAATGCAACATTTTAACAGTGTTTTGAGCTTCTTATGTAAAGATTTGATTAAGTGTTCCACATTTTGCCCATTTGTTCCACATTTTGAAAGGCAATGTTCCACATTTGGGGGACACAAGGTTGAGAGGTATGGACAGGCAATTGTAGTGGGGGTTGCAGGAAGTAGGCTGTTGGTTAACTACAATCTGCAGCTTATCCAATAGGAAGGGAAATGGGCAGAATGGGTGGGCCAACTGGTCCTTATCTACTGTCAAAGTCTATCTTTCTATGTTTCTATGTTACCCCGAACCCCAAAGCAGCAAAAGGAAAAAAAAATAGGGTTTTGGATGTCCAGAGTTTTGTCAAATCAGTGGTGGAGTCTTTCTTGTGGTAGGCAACCCTAATGCTCACCCTCACCCTTTAGCAAACAAGGTCAGATGTGGTTCTTGCATGAAGAAAGCTACAACAGAGTCTGTTGGCAACATGTGGTGAGACCTACTTCTCTACCTTTGAAGAGTGTATAACTATAAGGCACTGGCTTGGAGCTGTACCTTGTGCTTTGGACAGGAGGCTATGGGCTGTAGGGGTGGAGGAAGCATTAGGTTTGACAACCTTAAGAAAGATCCCACCACCAGTTTGCCAAGACTCTGGAGACCCCAAAACCCTATTTTATTTTTCCTTTTGCTGCTTGGAGGGTGGGGGTGGGGAGTTAAAGTGAGAAACCATAATGCCACACATTCCAACTTTTGTGGTGTAACCTGAACCCTAACTGGTGCATTAACACAGTTTTTGCAAAGAATATAATTATACTTGGGTATACTTTTCAATTATTTAGGGGATTATAGTGCAACACATTTGAAAAACAATTACAATAATACTATGTCAAATGATTTTGCTTCCCAGTAATGATACTTTTGTGTGAGTTTCATTTGCCTACATTCTTATTTAATTCAATTCAATTTTATTGTTCAGCTTAAAGCTTTTACAGTGTGTAAATATAATACATAATCAAGGAAAATACACAAATTGCATGTATTAAACAAAACTACATGTATAACACAAAATTACATGTATACCACAAAATGACATTCGTAGTCAGAAAAATAGATGAACTTCCTCATCTCTTCACATTTTGAGATGTGTCATACAATGAAGTGTATATCCTGTTGCTATCCAGCACTGTCATTTAAAGGTAGCCAGGGACTGTGATCGAGACTCCTATGATTTCTTTGCAGCCCATATAGTATCCACTGCAACCCCTAAAATAAGGTTTTCCTAGCATTTCTTATATAAAAGTTGTGTGGTGGAGGAGTTTCACAACCTCAATGATTTTACTGAAACAGAGTTTTTGCAACCCCTATGGTTCTGGAAAAATGACGTTAATACTGCATTCTATGGATGCTTCAAAGAAAAATGGTCTGGATGATGTTAATCCCAAACTACAGTATTAAAAACTACTGCTGCAGAGTCAGTAACTCATGTAACAACTATTCTTAATTTTTTGACGCATCCTGGTATGTTGCCTAACAGCTGGAAATGTGCTAAAGTAGGCTGTCTATATAAAGGTGGGAATTTATCAGTGTCAGTGGCTCAGCAGGTAGCACACTTGCCTCTGTGGCCGGAAGATCAGTAGGCTGTGGGTTCTAACCCCCACACCAGGTACTTGGGTTACCTACTGGGTCAATATGTCATTCATCTGTCTTTTGGATGAGACGTTAAACCGAGGTCCCATCTGCCTGTTCTGGTGGTAGTTCAGGTGGATGTTAAAGATCCCATGGTACTTCTCGAAAAGAGCAGGGGAATTTCCCCGGTGTAATGGCCAAATTTCTCCATTCACATAAAATACCACCAACAGCTTAATCTGGTTCAAGGTCAGTTGGCATTCATCTGTATCCCCTCCCCTGGGTCGTGCCTGAAAATAGGCAGGATTTGTCTAGTGCACTTACCGGGTCAACAAAAACTAAAATAAAAAAAAATATATATATATAACAGTGCATGGAATACCATGCAGAACATATCATGTAGTGCACTAGTGCAATAAGGTACAAAACCTCATAAGTCACATATGTTGCACATGTGGTTTTGTACCCTGTCGCACATGGGTAGGGAGGAGGAGTTACCTGGAGGTGAAAACTCCATTTGTGAGGTGGTCCACCAAGCTGCCACTGTGGCTCAGTGGGATAACTGCGAGTTAAGGGGGTCATTGTGCGTCTGTGGGCCGGGGCTTAAATCCCAGTCCCAGACTTTTGCTAAACTGCATTGTGCAGTTTCTTTTTTTTTCTCCTCTGATGTTTTTTCCTGTCCCCATGTTGAACTCCCCCAGAGTGATTATATTAATAAGGGAGGGTTCGGGGGTGGGAGGCTCTGCCCCCCACAGAAAACAAAGATAGCAGCTGTTTGTTTCATCGAAATGTGTTTTGGCAGTGTATCCGAGCAGCAGCAATGTATCAGCTGAATTGTCAGCACGGTACATTGCTGCGCTCTTATGTCTTAAAAAATAATCGCCCATGCCCTTTGGTTATTGTCAATCCCAGTACTGACGCTGTAGTGCAGCATGAGGTGGGTGCTGCACTCGTGAGGTGCTGTCTTTTGGATGAGACATTAAACCTAGGTCACATCTGCCTCTTCTGGTGGTAGTTCAGGTGGATGTTGAAAATCCCATGGTACTTCTAGAAAAAGAGCAGGGGAATTTTTTATTGAAACACTTCCAAAGCATATTTACCACCACAGTGTTACATCACACTGAAAAAGAAACACAACAAAAACACAGGGTCTAAAAAATTAACTCAGCTACCCCCTTGTGAAATCATAAAGAAAGTAAAACAACAGAAACACAAAAATAGAAAAAAATTAAACCAAATGCATACATAAAACCCAAAGCAAAATCATTGTTTTCCTGTACACTGATAACATAACTCCATAACCTCTTACATATTTCTTAAAAAAACACCCCACCACCAATCACAGGCACTCAAAATCAACCATATTTTTGAAAAAAAGGAAAACCTTTCCACCATGCTTGTAACTTTGATCTAGGGTAATTTCGTACACCCTCTACATATACCTCTCTCAAAGCAGCTTCACTGAGCCTACATATAAAAGCATAAGACATTTTCTTTTGTCGAAAGATGAACTGGCACCTAGCTTGCCATAAATAAAACAGTAAAATTACAAAAAACACATTCAGAGTCATTTCCATCCTATTTATCAACAGGATTGAGTAATTCCCCAAAGCCAGTTGCTCATATGTTAGTGCTTGAAGCCAAGTCAAACCCCATCAATTCGTTAAATATCTCCAAATCCCCCTTGGAAATGGACAATCTAAGAGAAAATGTTCCATTGATTCTGTTTGATTTTCACATTCAGGATATAAACAATTCCTTTTGTCTAGAGTCTTATGCTTATTATTTCCTTTGACCCCTAACCTCCCATGGGAAACCAACCAGACCACATCCCACATTCTATGTGGTATTATTTTATTCATTAAGCGATTCACTACTAGATTACTATCAGAAGGTGAACATCCTTTAAAGTCAGCCATGTCTGGTCCTGCCATGGCTAGAATTTGATAATATAATGCTTTCCTTGATTTACCCGCTAACTGTGATCTAAAGATTCCCACATGTGTATTTTCTGCAATGTAGGTCTAAAACACATAAAAATTTGCCATCTATGGTTGAATCGCACAGGCTGCTCCACCCACATGTTTAAAACAGGTTTTAAATTATTGGTCAACCATGTTTTGACCAATGAATCTTCCTCTTTCAGGACTACCTGAAAGAACCATGACCAAAAAATGGTGTGGAAAAAAAAAACACTGGATTTAACATGTTTAACCCACCTTTATTTTGGGGAAGATATGTGACTTCCCTTTTAACTGGGTTGAGACAAGATCCCCATAACATTTGAAAAAATATGTGCAACAATTTTGTCTCAAACTGTAAAGGTAAAGGAAATGCCACACTAATATATAATAAGCACAGTACCAGGAATTCCTTAATTATGAAAATTCTTTTAGTTTTAGAAAACTTCCAGCTTTCCATCTGGTTACCTTGTTTTCACAGATCAGCAGATTGGCTTCCCAGTTCCTACTGGGCATATCCCCCTCCTCAAACCATACCCTTAAAATCTTGATTGGGTCCTTTGAGATAGCAATGCCTCCTACTTGACTGTTCCCCACCTCTGTGGCACCCACCTGAAGTCCTCTACGTTTATGTACATTCAGACTGGCCCCTGATAGTTTGCTATATTGTTTGATCTCTTGTAATATTTCTAAAATACTCTGTTGAATTCTAATATATGCACATAAATCGTCAGCATAGGCCATCAATTTAATTTCTTGAGGGCTATTTTGCCCCATAATCCTCTGTACCTTCTTAATCATTAATATTCTCCTAATCATCAGGTCTAATACAAAAGTATCTAATAATGGGCTCGGGGGGGGGCACCCTTGTCTAACCCCTAACCTCACCTGTATCCATGTCCATTCTTTACCTGCTATTAATGGTGTAACCATAGCATGTTTGTAGACCAATTGTAAATAGCAAATAAAAAATTCAGGTATCCCATAAAACCTTAAAATTTCAAACAAAAAATCACGGCTGACTTTGTCAAAGGCTTTATGCTGATCAAATGAAACAACATATCCCGTCTGACCTTGCCGAATTCTATAATCCACCACATCCCTAATTATGGAAAGATTTTCCTTTATGTTCCTGCCTGGAATTGAGCAGGTCTGTCCTGGATGTATTAATGTTGGTGCCACCCTCATTTGATAAACGATAGGAACAGTTAAATCTTATGTCCTTGTCATTTAAACATCTTCGGAGGGATCTTTTGTATATGTTTGACATCATAAATGATCTACACCTATTCTCAGAAATGGGCTTTGTATTCAAGAAGAATTTTCACAATACCAGAGGTCATCCATTACAGATAAGTAGGACTCGATTTTATCATAAGAATAGGAAATATTTTTTTACTCAAAGGATAATTAATCCCTGGAACAACCTTCCTTTTGAAATCATTAGTAGTACTAATAAAACAATATTTAAAAATCATCTTGACAAATTTATTATTAATAAAAACAATTTTGGATACTATAATTAATTGCGGTGCTATTATGGGCATTACAGCCTCCTGGCACCTAACTACCTTAGTGTGAACCCTCCTAAGTCATTTTTGCAACAGACTTGTAAAAATGTTGAAATCAGAATTCAAAATACAAATTGGGCTCCAATTGTCAATTTCCTGTCTGTCCCCCTTTTTATGTAACATAACCACCAGTCCTTTCACGAAATCCTGGTGTATCACATTTCTTGTAATCCAGTACGTCAGTACTCTGGCAAAACAGAGGGCTACCAGGTCTCCGTATGTTTTATAAAAAGTGTTAGACATCCCATCCCTCCCAGGAGAGGTACCTTCTTTTAAAGTTTTAATAACTTCCAAGATTTCCTGTGGGGTTATGTCCTCCTTCAACCTATTTTGTTCTACCATATCTAACCCTGGCAACCTTATCCCAATCAACTATTTAGTAGCCTGTGACTTATCAGTTTCCCAGGGGCTAAATAAAATTGCCAAGAAATTCTCCACTTCTTGTCTTATTTCCCCAGTAGTAATTATTATCTTCCTTGGGAGGTTTTTAATTCCAATAAATGATCATTTGTTCTCCTTTCTTTGTATGCTTCACAGGGGTCCCCATAAGGAGTCTTTTGCATGCCATAAGAAAGTTCAGCTTGCAATGATTTAGACCTGTCATACTGTAATACCCCCATTTGTCATTTGTTAACTGAAACTTGAGCCGAATAATCCTGACAAGTAGTAAGTGACAGAAGTTTTAACAGCTGTGTCCCGAGTTGAAGATATTGAAAAAATCTCTCATTTGCTGACAATTTCCCATAGTGTTGAAAACATGCAGTCAAGTCCTGCTTGGTCTCAATCCACCAAATCCCCAAATTTTCATATAAACCCATCACCAAAACTCTGGCCAAAAAAATAGATGTAACATTATATCGAACTATTTGGTCTTTTAAAACTGAAGTATTTAATCGCCATCTAGTGGAGACCATTGGAATCCCCCATTGCTGGAAATAATGGTGAATACCATCAAATGATCAGAAAATTCTATAGGCAACACTTTAGTAGATCTCATGGATAATTGTTTGGAAATAAACACATAATCAGTTTTTGATGTTAGCTTATTTTTCACAAAAGTGTGTGTGACTAATGATGAAGCATTACTAGAAACATCTACCAAATCTGCCATATCAATGAGAGCTTGAAAAGCCATTGAATCACTATTAACTTTTTTCCCTTTCAATCTGATGTCTGCCATCTCCAGAGTGCAACTGAAGTTGCCCCCAAGAACTACTGCTCGTGCTGTTGTGAAATATGGTTTCAATAAATTAAACAATTCCACTCGTTACGCTTTAGTCTGGGGGGCATATACTGCTATAAATCTGTAAGATTCATTCAGCCAGATTCCATCTATTAACAAAGCCCTCCCAGGTATGATGTCTACCAGTTTCTTTAGTTTAAACTTATATCCAAAAAACAAAATGCCCACCCCATCAGCTTGATCCTGTCCAAATGACCAGTATGAAGGCCCACAAGCCCAATAATTTTTTTGCCCCTAACATGCCAGTATATGACCTAATCCAGGTTTCTTGTATTAAAACTATCTCATATTTTGCCTCATGCAGTAAGGAAAAAACTGCAGTTTGCTTCCTGAGATTCCTAATACTATGTATGTTGCAAGAAACAACTGTAAAGGAAGCCATATGTTAGTAATTACACATCCCCAGAATAACCAAGACCTATTCAAGAAGTTTTTTTCCTGCTTTTCTACTTTTTATCCTTCTTGTTCCCCATTTTTTTACCCTCAGAATGCACATTCAAAGTCCCAGACTGAGAGGACCCATCAGATAACCCCTCTTCCAGTTCTGTATCCCCCCAGATTTTGTGAGACAGAGGTAAAACAGGATTATCCATCTCTATTTCCTCCACAGTCTCAGCCTTTGCTAATCTCCTACTTTGTGTTCTTGGTTCATCCTGGGACCCATGTTCCTGTGTGGGAGGGGGCATACAGGCTATCTCGAGCTACTTCTGCACTGATGTCTCCATTCTGCCTTCAGTGGTAGCTTCTACTATCTCTTCATTTGTTGGTACTCTGTCAGGGGTCTTCAGTGGTACAGGGGTGGGAGTACAGACCCTCCCTCATGTGTATCCATCTGCAAAGTATTACCTGAATTCTTATTTGAATTCCTTCTTTCCTCAGGTGGCTGCAGAGCCTGAGGCACTGGCTCAGGGGCAGCAGTGAAGCATCCTGTTGCGCCCGAGAAATAAGATCATCAGGATCCACTGTTCTGTTTTTTTTTTTTCTGGCTACCCAAGGATGTTCTTGAAAGGTTTTTGCCTGCTCATTGCACAGGTTGCATTTTGAAACGTTTCTGTACTGGGAGCTAGTATGGTTTAACTCCCAGCATATATCACATCTCAGCTTGTCACATACATTGGACAAGTGTGTACGTGACCCACATTTGTAACAGGCATTTGGCTGGCCTGAGTAGAAGCAAATGCCTCTATCCTTGCTAAGAAAAAAACTGTTGGGTATATGCATGATCCCTTCTGCTGTTTGCCTCAGCTTGATTTTAAATCACCAACGCCCTGTCCAGAAATTCTCTGAGTCAAGGAATGCTTCTGGGGCACTAAGCACTTCACATTGTTGCTGCAACTAGTGATGTATATTATATATATGTATACTTTCATTGTGAAACATGATTGTTACCATTTTTATCAATGGTTTTGAGTGGGGGATGGCATAAAAGTGGGTCTACAGTTGAGCAAATCGACATTGATTATATAGTTTCCAAAAACGCGTCAACCCAGCAGGTGTTTTGAAACTAATATCAAAGTTGTCCTCTCCTGATACAAGTATCAGGGCATAGACATCCTGTGCTGTAAACCTCAAGGACTCTTTTAAAAATTTTTTGCCCACATACAGTCTGTTCGGATGAATTTCTAGCCCCCCCCCTTACACCGCAGACATACTGTGTTCCTGTGGGGAGTTGGTTCCATTTTATTAAATAAATCAGAGAACCTTTGTCTGGGGAGAGGGTAGCTGAACCTCCTGCTGATTGCTGCTCTTCTGCAGGGGTTTGCCTCTTATATCTGATGCCCCTTTATCTAACTGCAGATTCTGAGTTCTGGGATGCGGGACATGGGGCAAAGGCTCTTCCTGTTCTATAGATGCATCTTTCTCAGATTCTGTTCCATTATTTATCTGCCCCTGCATAGAAAAATCTGGTACCAAAGGATTAAAAATGTGTCTTACCCCCACATCATGCTGTACACCCTGCTTGGGCTGGCTTTCTGATGCATTATCACCAATTTCTCCCATCTGCAGTTCTGGCCCTTCTTTCTACATTTTCTCCAATCCATTATTCAGATTCTGGACCTCTGAGTCACTCTCTGTATCCTCTGAGTCCCAGATGCCGGTTCCCATCTTCTCCCGTACTTCAGGCCTTTTCTCCCTCGGTGAAGTATTTCTTTCCAATGTACTAAAAGTCCCTTCTACTGCACTCTCCCATCCTGTTGTTTCAGCTACATTTGGTACAGCATCACTAGATGCATTGGCACTCGGTTTAATTCTAGATCTCCATTCCTTAGGGCACCCTTTTCCAGCCTGTTCATGAACCACAGCTGTCGTTCTGTTTGGAGAGTTTCCTGAGTCATCCCTGAGTGCAGCTGTATTTAGGCTTTTATTTTTGGCAATTACCTCATACAGTGGGTCCAGAATCCATGACCCATTACTAGTTTGTGACCACCCGACCTCTCCAAGCACTCTTTTCAGGGACCAGGTATCCTGTGGCGAAAGTACAGTTCCCAATCCAAATTGTGCGGCTACTAATTTCCTGGTGCTATTTTCTTCCTCATTCACCTCAGTTATTGTCAATTAACACTCAACTTGTTTAGCATTAGTTGATAATTATACCTATTCCACATGTAAAATGCATAGTTATTAGTTGAGAATAAGTAATTCCTCACTGTTTCCCAAAATGTGTTCTGTGTCAAAATGACACAGAACTGCACTCCTCTCTCTACACTGATTATGTAATCAGTTGTAGTAGAGCAAGCCCCTATGCCTGTGAATGATCCTGGGAGCCCAGCCAGCCTGACCTCTGTAGTGGGGAAAATTATGGAGTCATTGCTAAAGGAAAGAATAGTAGATTACCTTAACAGTTGAAAACTCAGCCCCAAGCAGCATGGCTTTACAGTAGGGTGCTCATGCCAAACTAACATGATTGATTTCTTCAGTTGGGTTACCAGAACAGTAGATCATGGTGGGGAGGTGGACATGGTGTACCTGGACTGCAGCAAAGCCTTTGACACCGTTCCCCACAGGAGACTAGCTAATAAACTGAAACACACAGGCATCAATCAAAAGATATTTAGCTGGATTGAAAACTGGCTTTAGAATGGGACTTTATAACAGGGTCACAAAAAATGTCAACAATGTAGAGCAGTCAGATTTGTGATACTGTAATAAGCTGTAACACTAGAAGTATGAGTGGGAGGTAAGGGGATAGTGAGAATAGGGAGGAAGAAAGGCTGAAGTAGAGGAGTGCAGGGTCTGGGTTGCAGGTAAAAGCAAGTGGGGGCAAGAGAAGAAGGTGGTTAGTGGAGGATAGTCATTTAAAAACCTACCCAGATGGGTCTTGTCAAAGTAGGGAAGAAGGTTGGGAGGTGGTTGGGGGATGGGTGGCTGGGGGTGAGAGGTGAAGCATGAAGGGGAGGGGATAAGGAAGGCCTAAGGGAGGAGGGAAGATTTAGGGTGGGAGGGTATGGTAGGCAGTAGGGGCAAGATTGAACATAAAAGGTAGGTAAGGGGTGGGATAGTAAGGAGTGGGATAGTGTGAGGGTGGGTAAAGGGGGATGAAGTGAAAGGATGGAGAAGTAGAAAGTGCTGGTGCTGGAAGGTAGGGAGGTTGGAGACTAAGTGCTGGTGTTGGATATTACCAAAAGGGGGGTATATTGCCTTGGTAGGGGGTACGTGGCCTTAGAAGAGGGGGAAAATATGAGCTAGCTGTTACAGTCAGACATACTGGAGGCAATCAGATGATCCAGAAATTGAGATTTAAATTGACCAATTCTTTGCACAGCTTGCAGCTTTGCCTGTTCACATTTGATAACGAAGATCTGCAACAGGGTGGACACACAGGAGGGAGGCTCAGGTATGAAAGCTGATCTCAGAAAACTGGAAGAATGGTGCAGGACTTGGCAGTTAAAGTTTAATGCCAAGAAGTGAAAGGTAAATACACCTGGGAAAACAGAACCCAGAGAAAAAATACATACTGGAAGGGCATCAATCAGAGGAGACTAAGATGGAACGGGATCTAGGTGTAATCATTTCATATGACTTAAAGCAGGGATGTGCAAATCTTATTGTCCCCTGTCCAGGGCAAGTAAATTTCCTTGAAGGGCAAAAACAAAAAGAGAGCCAATTGCATTGCAATGAATAAGGGCATGTGAAAATTTAGCTACAGTCATGGCTGGGCAAGTCCTAAAAGTTTTGATTTGAACACCCCTGCTTAAAGGTAGGAAAATAATGTGAACAAGCTGCGTAGAAGGCCAGTGTCATCCTCAGATACATAGGCAGGGGTATTACAAACAGAAAACAGGAGGTAATCATGCCACTGTACAGATCCTTGGTGAAGCCACACCTGGAATACTGCATCCAGTTCTGGAGGCCTCACCCGAAAAAGGACATTGACCATTTAGAGACAGTACAGAGAAGGGCTACAAAGAGGGTGCAGGGACTGCACCACGAGTAAGGCAGTAAGTTTTTCACATACAGCGCAGATTTCACAAATCCCACGAAAACAGAAACAGATCGTGAAATTTGCAATAATGTAAAACAATATTTTTAAAGACGAGAGCACAGCTTGTGAGGAGGTGGTCTCAATGCCAGCATCTGAAAGTATTCATGCTGAAATTAAAGAAGTAGCCTCAAATGCACCCCCGATTGTCCAGATGTTGCAGAAATATGAAGGTGACGATATAAAAGAGCACCTAGTATATGACGAGTTAATGGACTTTGCTACTTTTCTCGAAGTTAAATCTGAAGCTGCTAAATACCCTTCTTACTAAACCTACTCTGTCCTCCTGTGCTAACATAATAAACGAATACATGACAGAGTGTGGCAGGTTCCATCAGTATGCTACAAAATTTTTGCTCCAGTACGCTAACTAAATCCGGCCCAGACTGGCAACGGTTGCTATGACCGAAACTGATATCTCAAATTGCATTCCTGGTTTGAAGACAATTTAACTGCAAAAGCAGAACTGAGAGCGTATATAAACGAAACACAGAAAACGCAAATGACAGAGACAGAGATGTTTTAAAGTACTGGCTAGATTGCAGGGATCGATTCCTGAACTTGTCTAATATTGCCCTGTCTTGCCTCAGTGTTCCGTACATAATGCCAGTGTGGAGAGATCATTATCTCGCTACAGTGCGATGCTCCAAGACAACAGATGCAGCATTAAACCGTCTAACTTGTGCATGTATTCTGTGTTCAACAAAATTGACATTTTAATCTACTTTGCTTATTTATTTATTCAAATATTTGGTAGTTAATGCAGTATTCAATAAACGTTTGCATTTAGTGGTTCACCTGATTTAAATGAAATAAAAAATGTGTTACTTTATATCTGTGGATGTGTTTTCATGAAATCGGCATTTTGAGCTGTGAAAAATATAAATTTCCATTGTGAAAAACTTACAGTCTTAACCACGAGCCATGTGAAACAAGACTCAAGTGCACCTGTCATTAGGGTGCTAGGATTTAAAATCACCAATCACATTACATGTGGGAAGTGTGCCTCCCGCACCCCCATGGGGGCTGTTTCAGCACCTCCTCCAAACTAAAGATTCTAACTCTGAGGGGCAGACCTTGAGAAGGGCAATTATCTTATAATTTGGCACCCTAATGATGGGCACTGGACGGAGCAGAGAGGGCGGACAGTGGAATTTATTCTCTCTAGAGAGAATTTATTCTCTCTAGAGCAGAGAAGATATAGGAGGGACATGATAGAAACATTTAAATACATCAGGAGGAATTAACATAACTCAGAAGGGGAAAACAGGGTGGTGCATACAAGAGGGCACAACTTATGTCTGGTGGGAGGTAGGTTTAAAAGCAACTCTAGGAAGTACTGTACTTTTTCACTGAGAGGGTGATAGACCCATGGAACAGTCTGCTACCAGACGTGGTAGCATCAAAGACAGTGAGGAATTCCATCTCACATGAGAGAAGCATTATGGGCAGCTTAGGAAGAAAACTAACTGGGGGTAGCTACCATGGGCAGACCAGATAGATCAAACGGTCCCCATCTGCTGACTCTTTCTTATGTTCTTATTCATCTGCATATGTGTGCAATAAATCATATGCCAGCAATGCTTAATCTCAAACCCATAACTCTGCCATGGTATACTCTTTGTCCCTAGACTTGCATGGTACCTTCCAAACCAGCTCCTAAAAGTCAATTGGTGGCATGTCTTCATTATGCAAACAACTAATTCAAATGTCAGTGCTAACATATTATCTATGCACCCACTAACATGGTGGATTATAGCTGCAACAGTGGTGGGAATACAGCATAGCACCAGGTGCATGGCTTGCATGACAAGATCCATGCTACAGGCACCTGTCACTATTGCCACAGTCATTTACACAAACCCCAAAGACTTGTACCTTTGTGCATGCTTCCTATGAATATGGAGTCTGAATTTTAATCTACCTCTAAGGTCTAACCTGGTGGTCCAGTGGCCCTATATCAATCAATGGCAACTGTTTAATTTCTTGTATGCAGAGGATACTCCCTCCATAGTTCCATTCCTGAGCATTTTAATGTTCAGTGGCCCATGTGCACCAACTAACTGTTTCTCTTGCATTAATGGATGTTCTGGCTCACAAAGTAGCAAACTACTGTAAAAGTACTTATAGTACTTCTTGTGGTCAAAGGACCTCTGCACCTTGTGTACTGGATGGTGAGGGTACTGTGGAGACATTATGTAGGGCATATCACGGACTTGCATACCAGCACTGTTATACATAGGCCTTACCCTGCCTCTTTGCATATGCTGTTACACTGACATGTGGAATAGTACAAGTAAAGACCAGATAGCCATTTGTGGTTTTTTTTTTTTTTACTATTTACTCTCGTTTCTTCCTTCTGTCGCCACGGCTGCCCCTTCCATCGGGTCCCCAATGACACGGACTGTGCCGGGTGACCAAGACACCCACCCCTATTGAAGTGCCCTGCTCCTGGAGTTCATGGAGCCTGGATGACCTCAGAGGTGGGGCAGGAGGGCTCCCCTTCTCCTCTGAAACTTCAGATGGAACAGACACTTGGGGTTGTTCCTCTAGCTCCCCCTGGTCACTGTTGCAGGGGACCACCTCCTGGCACAGCTGTGGGGTATTTCCATGATTTTCTGGTCCCCCAACCCTCACAGATGTCAGCAAATGAGGAGGGCCAATAGGTGGAAGGCATGCAGAGTCGTAACTTTGCTCAGACCCTTGGCGATGTCTGCCCCTCCTTGCAACTCTGCCTCCTCTGCTGTACCTTCACCCATGGTCACCCAGGTGGTGGTATTGCAGCAAGGACTGCAGCCCACCATCCCTGGAGGAGAGTGTCCCTACAGCGCTTAATCCTCTTCCCGACCAGCTCTCCTGCAACCCAGGCTTGCTACTGAACCTGGGTAGCTGGTTTCGTGAATGGTGTTACCGCTGCACCGTGGTCCAGCTGCCGCTTGTGTTTTAAAAAGGGTGGAACAGATGAGTCATGTAAAAACATGATGGCCTTCATCAGTGTGGACACCTACTGATTTGTGAGATGGTGGACATGCTACTCCACTTTGGGTGGGTATTTGAGTTCTGGGCCAGCCGTGTTCCTCGGTAGGCATGGTCTATGGTGCCCTGGAACCTCCACTCCACCCCGATGCCTCCTCCAGCTGCTTCACACCCCTGAAAGCCAGATTCAAAGTCCCGAGTGGGCCAGCCGTGTGCCTTGTAGGCACGGTCTATGGTGCCCTGGAATCTTACACGTCACCCCCGATGCCTCTTCCAGCCGCTTCACAACCCCTGAAAGACAGCTTCAGAGCCCTGAGTGGGCCAGCCGTGTGCCTCGTAGGCACAGTCTATGGTGCCCTGGAATCTTCACGCCACCCCCGACGCCTCCTCCAGCCACTTCATGACCCCTGAAAGCTGGGTAAGGACATCCTCTGGGTTGGGGAAGCTCTGATCGGCTGCTATTGGCCGACCGCACTTTGAGCAGAACACTGATTGGCCTCCGGTTTCAGACCCTGCCTCCTGATTGGTGTGTCTGATTTTTGGTGCTTTGCTGGGCTCGAGCCCATTGACTTGCACTGCTCAGTGCCAAATTTTATTCCTGGACATTGCAACCTGAATCTTTCTGTTTTAAACCTATGCTCTGATTGTTGTTTCTGCCTGAAACTTAGAAAATACCTCCAATGTTTCTACATTAATCTCAAGCAAGCTGCAAAATTGTTATAATTGCATTGGTATTCTCCAATCTTACAGTTGTCATAGGCTGTTATCATAAGTTCTCTGCATACAATTAACTTTGCCGCTGAATATGATATTTTTCTGTTCTAGTATTTACAAATAGCCTCTGCCATTGTATATTAATTGTCTCAGCTTTAGTTCTTAGCAAGCTGTGCACACTGATTTTTGCTGCTTAGCTCTGTTTAAGCATTGTTGGTACCCCCCCGATTGTTAACCCGACAACCTGCTCTGAATCCCTCCTCCTGTATTGTTTCTGATGCCTGCTACCACTGACTTCTCCTCCTGAACTGTTCCTGGCCATCCCTGCTCTACAATCTCTGGGCAGTTGACCCCTGCTGCAGTCTTGTTTTGCATTCTCATCCATGCTTTTTACCCTTGGTAAAATATACTCTTCTCAGTCTCCTGCTCCCTTTCCTTGCTCTGCTACCTGCTTGGCCTATCTCTCACCCCCTAAATCTACCTATGCTGACTTTAATTTTCTTCCTTCTTCATCAGCTCTCCTCATCACTTCCCCTGCTCATTTTCCTGATAAAATTCCTTTTTTGCTTTCTCTTCCCCCACCTTACTGTCCTTCTAACTGGCGCCAGTACAATTGTTGATGCCGATCACTTCTGGCTGCCACCTCCGCCCCCCTCATTCATAATCTTTCACCCTTTCAACCTTATTATCATCTCTGACTCCCCCCCCCTCGCTGCAGTCTCCGACTTTCTTCCCCTCACACCTTGAAAAACCGACTCCACGTCACTGCCTTTGTTTTTCCCCTTGTAAATCTTTGCCTACTCACCAGCCCTTTTATCTCTCTCCTTACTCCAGATTCAGAGCCCCGAGTGGGCCAGCCGTGTGCCTCATATGCACAGTCTATGGTGCCCTGGAATCTCCACGCCACCCCCGATGCCTCCTCCAGCCGCTTCACGACCCCTGAAAGCTGGGTAAGGACATCCTCTGGGCTGGGGAAGCTCTGATCAGCTGCTATTGGCTGACCGCGCTTTGAGCAGAACACTGATTGGCCTCTGGTTTCAGACCCTGCCTCCTGATTGGTGTGTCTGATTTTTGGTGCTTTGCTGGGCTCGGAGCCCATTGACTTGCACTGCTCAGTGCTGAAATTTTACATCTGCCCCCCCATCCCCCTCCTATCTTTATTAAATAGTCTCTACATCTCCACCCCCTGCTCCAAATACCCGCCCTTGTTCTTGCCTCCTATTCTGTCCCCTAGCTAAACCACTCTCTCTCCTCCTGCTTTTTTTTCTGCTAGCTTCTCTGGTTGTAATTGCTGGCTTCATAAATCTCTGTACACCAGTTTGCTCTGATACTCTTTTTTCTTTTTTTCTCCTCCTCTGCACCCCACCACCTCTACAGTCTCACATCCTTGTTCTTCTCTCTCTGTAATGCCTCCACAGCCACCTTCTTCTGTCTCTTTCAGCCTCTCCTTCTTTCCTACTCTATGCTATCTTCCTAACTCCTTCTATCCTCTCCGCCCTTACTACGACCATCCACGCCAGCTACCTCTTATCTGGTACGATAGCAATCTCCTCTACCTCACCAATGGTACCTCTCGGCAAAGGACTGGTTGCAAATGACAAGTCACGATGATGAAAAGTGAGCACATCGTCCTCTGTTTCTAACCACTACCTTGCTCTGGGACCCTAGATGCCTGTGCTGGACTAAGCCACACAAGCTGCAGAGGTGTAATTCCATATACTTTGAATTACGACAATTGTCTTTTAAACTCCTGCTCCTCCTCCTCTTGATATCAGGAAGTGTCCACCCTAATCCTGGCCCTGTTTCCTACAGTACAACAAAGCCTGCCAAAATGGAGGGTGGAGTCTCAAAATTGCCACCCTAAATATCTGCAGTCTCCTCCCAAAATTGGCCTCCCTTCAAATCTTTGCCAGCCAACACAACCCCGATATCCTTGCCATCGTTGAAACTTGGCTGACACCTAATCTCTTGACCATGCCATCTCTCTACAAGGCTACAAGATATTCAGACTGGATAGGACTTCTAAAAGACGTGGTGGGTGTGCAATTTACATAAAGGACTACCTCACCTGTCTCCCTGTTACGTACACCACCACAGAAACCTCAATTCAACTCATTCCTATCAAATTACTCCTTGGTGCTCAAAACAAAGTCCTTATGGTTGCTGTTGTCTATATCCCACCTAAAGATCCTGGATCTGGCCTCAAGACTGTCCTCAAATTCATAAGATCACAACCTTCTGACATCGAGCTCCTTCTCCTTGGTGACTTTAATATCAACTGGCTTGCACCTGATGCAGGGTCAATCAGGATGCTATCCTAGCAGCAAACTTAACGCAGGTGGTTAACTTCCTACTAGGAAAACTACAAATCAGGGACTAGCACCCTCATAGACTGGATCCTTTCCACACCCTGCCCGTATAAACAATGTAGCTGTTCTCCTGACTCTTTCAGCGATCACTCTCCTATAATATGTACCTGGACAAATAAGTTTCGAAAGCCATCTCCAAAAACCATTTCTAGCAGAGTTCTACCTTATGGCAACCTTACTCACCTCAAGGACTGTCTTAGGCAGAAAGACTGGTCCCTGATTTACAATACTCAAGATGTTAACTTAGCCCTGGATTACTTTATTACTACTTTCAATACTGCCTGTGACACCTATGCACCAGTAAAAAAGCGCAAAATCAAAGCACTCTCAAATCCCTGGCTCACGGTAAAGCTATTAGCACAACTCAAAGGTAGGGACCACCTCTGGGCTATTGCAAGAGCCACAGGCTCTCTGATGGACATTCAAAATTATAAACAGGCTCACAACCACTGTACTAAACAGATCCGTTTGATGAAGAGCTCCTACTTCAAGAATGCCCTCTCCAACTCCTGGGGTGATGGGAAATCCTTCTGGGACAATATAAGAAATATCATGGGTAAGCAGCCCAAGTCCTCTCCTACAATAATGAATGTGGCTGGAACCTCTAACCTAGACCCTATGTTCATGGCAAACACCCTAAATGAAACCTTCACAGACCTTAGTGGTGTCCACTCATCCGATTTCTTCACTGATGCTAACTCTCCAAATTCTACATCTGCTACTGCCTCTCCAACCAAACCATCCTTCCATTTCAAAATAGTCAAGGCACATGAAGTCTATAAATATGTAAAGAAGGCTATTTCTAAGTCCTGAGCAAGCAGCGACACTGTTGACCTTAAACTTCTGTCTCTCACTCTGGAGGAAGTGCTGCTCCCCCTCACCAAAATTTTCAATCTCTCCCTCTGCTACAGCCAATTCCCTAGTAAATGGAAGGCTGCAATTGTCACTCCTGTGCACAAAAGTGGTGACAAGTCACTGCCTGGTAACTATTGACCTATATCAATATTACCACCCCTCTCAAAGGCTCTTGAACGCATAGTGGCGGACCAACTTACAGACTATCTCCAAAAGTATAACATCCTCTGCGTTCAGCAACATGGATTCAGAAAACGGCACAGCACGTCAACTGCCCTACTTGAATTCTCAGGAGCAATCCAAAATGCCATGGACAAAGGATACCTAACTGGAGCTGTTTACATTGATCTAACAAAGACATTTGATACTGTATACCATGGCCTACTCTCAAACAACTACTGTCTCTTGGGCTCTCTAGGGTCCTGATGACTGGGCAAAAGTTACCTCACTCAGCGGTCTCAAGCTGTAAAATAGCTAGGATTCTCTCAGACTCTAAACCAGTTCTCTCAGGAGTTCCACAAGGATTCATCTTAGGCCTCTCCTTTTCAGCCTTTTCCTAAACTCCTCCCCAAATCCTGCCCTGAACAAATAATCCTCTATGCAGACGATGCCATAATTCTTTCCACTCATAAAGATCTGAACCCCTTACGCCCTAGCCTTCAGCAAGCTTTTTCCAAGGTCAAGATGTGGTTCCTTGAACATAAACTGGTTCTAAACCACAAAAAACTAAATCCATGCTCTTCTCTAGTCCAAAAACAAGAAACGCAAGTACCACTCACCATTAACATGCACTTGGAAATACCCTTGAACAAGTGCCAATATTCAAATATCTTGGAATCACCTTTGATCAAGGCCTAACCTTTGCAACACATATTGATAGCACAGCGAAAACTATTAATCAGCGGATTGGGATCCTGTACCGGAACCGACAGCTTCCTACCCAATCTGCACTGAGGATTGCCATTCAATCCTCTATCATCTCAATCATTAACTATGGCTTAATTATCTATAGGTCTGCCTCTACTACCACACTTAGTCGCATTACAACATCCCTAAACAAGGCCTGTTGACTGCTCACTGGTGCACATCGATGTACTCACTCATGTGAGCTCTATGCTGATACAGGTTGGTTGCAACTCTCAAACCGCCTAAAGTACCTTACCTGCCTGATGGTGAAAAAGTCCACCATGGGCCTCACTCCACCTTGTATCCAAGACCTGTTATGCATGAACACTAGTATCCATTTCACCAGAAGATCAGAACATCAGCCTCTCCAGGTCCCCTGTTGCCGGACTACTCAGGGTCAAAGATCATTTGCCTATCGTGCCCCCAGCTGGCTAAATGCCCTCAGTACTCCTATTACCGCCTCCACCTCTAGGTGCTTTCAAATCTAGGCTATACTCATCCTCGCCGCCCAGCTCCTGTGACTGCCTTGATTAAATCTCTTATCTATCATTTACCCACTCTGGTCCAATTACTGGACAAAGGCATGTTAGAGAATCTTTTCTCTTGCTATTGTCAGCTCCCCTCTCCTTTCTCTTACCCTCTCTGTCTGTACATTTCCCCTATTTGATTTTCCGTAAACTGGCTTGTTTTTTTCTATACAAAGTGTCTATTGGTATTACCTGTCCTTTGCACAATTGATTGATATTTATTGTCTATGTTTTATTTACTATTGACACAACACAAATTGTTGTGCCATCTATGTAACCTTTTTTGTCTGTACTTAATTGATGTGGAACCTTTGTAAAAGAGCCATTGGCTCAAAGGTAGTAATTCCTAGAACAATGAACGAAACTAAACTAAACTAAACTAAACACTGTGGCCATTCTGGCACCCAGGGTGGATATAATGCCCCTCTGAGAGGGGACTGCTGCTCTATGGTAAGCATTCTACTACCCAGGTTGGTCAGTCCTCCACTCTGAGTGGGCATTCTGACCACCAGGGTGGTTACTGAGACATAGTGGGTGGGCATTACAGCCATCAGGGCAGGCATTCTGGCCCCAGGGTGGCCTGTCCATCCCTAGGGTGGGGACAGAGATACAGAGGATTGTCATTTAAGTACCCAGGTTGGACACTCTGGGGAAGGGAAACTGGTACTATGGTTGGGTGAGTGGTCTGCCGGGGGAGTGGAGGGTGGTCCTGGAAGGATTGTTCAGCTGCAGGAAGGGTAGTCAGCTGGGGATCAGAGACTGGAATGTTGATTTAGCTTCTGGGAGTATGACTGGCTGGAGGTCGGAGGCTGGAGGCTGGTTTGGGGGCTACAAGTGTCTGGAAAGTGAAGTGTGGGCAGTTTAATGGTGGAATGCTGGTCTTGGGGTCAGGTACCATTTGAGCACTTTGGAGGGTCTCCGTGGTCTTCATTTACCTAGTGCTGAAATCCAGAACAGCCAGAAATGCAAGATCCTGCATGGTGTGCCACTCTGGCTAGTCTGTCCAAACCAGGAAATTCAGTTTATACCATTGTGGCCTGGTCCTGGTTTCACCAATACACCAGACACAGAAACAAATAAACTAAAGCATTACTTCCATCACCACTGGTGATACAAAATGAAACCGCTTTATAAAATACACACACACACACACACACACACACACAGACACTTACTGTCAGTTTATTTTATTGATGTTTAATCTGGAGCCCTCACCCCCACACACACACACCTTTTCATATGCACTGGTAGCAGCATAAACAAAATTATGTATTCAACTTCGGTGATCCAATACACTACTCCCCCTCTCCCACAACTAAGTCATGCTTTCAGGGTATCATTGTGGCTCAGCTGGTGGTACATCCACATGTAGACCAAAAGGTCATATGTTCTAGTCCTGCACAGGGTTGGATTCATACTATAAATGCCACCAGCACCCAAGTGCAGTATTGGGAGATGATGTATTGTTGGGATGTGGCATCCTTCGATTGAGGCATTAAACTCCGGTCCCATCCTCCCTCCTCTAGGGCTATGGTGGGTGTCTAGGTGGAAGTAAAAGAACCAAGGGCACTTTCACAAGAGATTGGGATTTTCCACAGTGTCCTGGCCTACATTCCTGTTCCCCTGAAACTGGCTCATGCAACCGTTCGAGGCTGTGTACAGGTGTTGATGTGTGAACTGGCTGCCACTACACATTTACAGTCACTACACTACCAGTCTCTCATCATTTGTAAAGTGCTTTGAGATAAGAATGTGTATCAAAAGCGATTTAAACAGTAAACAATTGTTTACACATGGTAGCTGCAACATAAACAAAATGATGCCCCCTCAGCACACTGGCAGCAACATTAAAAAAATTTGTGTTTGAATTCAGAGATCCAAAGCACCTCCCCCCTTTATATGTGCTAGATGCAATACAGTCGAAGCCACATAATCGGGATGCTCTTAATGGGGATGTTCGCTTAGAGGGGATGATCCCCCAGGCACTGATTAAGTAGTTATGTTATCCTATGGGGTCTGTAATTGCTTAAACGGGATGCCACTGCTGTCTAATGGGGATGATTTCATGCCAGACTGGTCCTTCCTGCTAAGCCACTAAGCTCTTTTCACACCTAATTATATGTGAAACAGGATTAGCGGCAATGTGCAAAATGAATTAGTGACTTTGGCATCTCACTTCCAAGGTGTCAGCTGTAAACAACTTCTAGCTTAGCAGATGGGGAAGAGAAAGAGTGAGAGACTTAGCTCAAACATGCTTATTTTTTCTCCTCTCTCTTTGCTGTCTCTTCACCAAGTTACTGTTCGCTTTCCATACTAGCACCAATGCAGCTCAGATGCAGGGAGATGATGGGGTGGACAAGGAGAGAGAAAGAAATGTGCCCGACAGTTCCAGGTGAGAGAGATTTAACTCAAACAGTTCCAGCAGGGAGGAGAGAGAGTGCGATAAACAGACCATGCCACAATGCTACAACAGTGATGTGATGTCGAGGTACGAGGCAAGAGAGACATAAAGTGTGCTCATTTTTTTCTCTCACTTTTGCTCTCTTACTCTCTCTCTCTCTCACTAACACAAGTGCCAAGTCACTGTTTTGGATGGGTGGGGGAGCAATAAACAGACTGCTTGTGTCTTTATGGCTCTCTGTACTAGCACCAGTGCAGCTCAGATGCAGAGAGATGATGGGGTGGATGAGGGGAGACAGAGATAGAAAGAAAATGTGCCTGACAGTTCCAGGTGAGAGAGACATAAAGTGTGCATGGGTGGGAGGGGGGAGAGACAGAGTGATGTCGATGTGGGTGGGGGAGTGATAGACTGTGCTTGTTTCTTTTGTTTTTGTGTTCAATCCGATGTCAGAGTTCGGTAAAAGGGGCAAAATGATCATAATACAAAGGAGTGTACGTACACATAGTATAGTTCAGACACCAATGCAGCTGTACTGTGTGTGACAAAACATTTTCAAAGGCTTCTGTTAAATGTCGCGGCTGCTTAATGGGGACAAAAGGGATGCCACTAGGGCATCCTCATTAAGCGGCTTCTACTGTATAAAAAAATTACATATTCAAATTTGACATACCAAACACTAATTACTTGTTTAGAAGCACTAGCCACCTTTTTAAAGATGACCTGTAAAATCAATGTAGCAGCCCGCTCCCATCCCACATACCTTTCTATAGTGCTGCAGGAGTCTGTGGATGCTACAATCAATATTTTCAAATAAAAAAATCATTTAAAAACAGCAACAAAACTTTTCGGTGAACATAGAACTGTCTGGCAGGTCCCGATCAAGTTATTATGGGTATTCCACCCAGTTTGTGACATGGCAAACACCACTGCTGGGAATGAACAGCAGTGACTATACAGATTAATGTTATTTATTCTATTGCTTCAACAGGGGTCTTAATGCCTAAAATCATACATACATACAGCAAGAACCTGTCCAGGTGTTGCTATATGTATGATTTTAGACATCAAGACCCCTGTAGAAGCAATAAAAAAAATAATATTAAGCTGCAGTCACTGCTGTTCATTCACAGCAGTGGTGTTTGCCATGTCACAAACTGGGTGGAATACCCATAACTTGTGCTCTCTCGATTGGGACCCCTGGACACTTCCATGTTTGCCAAAAAGTTTCAGCACTGTTCTGTTTTTAAAATGTTCATTTTATTTGATAAATAATGATCATAGCAGCCACAGACTCCAGCAGCACTATAGAAAGATATGTGGGATGGGAGTGTGCTGATAAAATGATTTTACAGTTACCTTTAAGCATGTTCCTATAAAGGCTGCAGAACAAAATGCTGATGATGCGGGTCCACAACTGAACTGTCAGCACCCTTTTTCCAGCACACCGGTATCTTGGCAGGGTGGTGTGTCAGACCACAACTGAACATTCGACCCCCACCCATTTTTGGATTCAGTGGACTTTGAGCAGAGCAGCATTCTGGTATGCTGGAATGAGGTGAAACCACTGTAGCATCTTCCGCAGTCTGAGTATGAAGCATGTGATGTCCTTCTCATAAACACGCTTCCACTAATGTCATGAAGAGAATGCTGCTGGTGTGCAAAGCAAGACAGGGATGCTGAACACCCCTCTCCTTTTTATGCACACTAGCAACGATCCAGAAACCCCCACAGCAGCAACAATCTACAGCACATGCACCCCCTTCACGCACCCTGGCTGGAAATGATACAAAAGTCAAATTCTGGGTATTTAATCAATATTGTGTGATCCAGAGACCACCTTCTAGCAAAAGCATTCAAATGCACACATACAACCCCCACAACCACCACCATGCACAGTGACTGTAAATGGCAAAAATAAAATACAAATTCAGTTGTTTTTTTAATCAATACTGTCCAAACAATCCAGAGGTTCCCCCATCAAAAGTGATCCAGGGTACGTACGATACATATATATATATATATATATATATATATGCACACACACATGCACTGACACAAGTCATATTCTGCCTTTTTCTTTTTAAGTAATGCTGTCCAAGAAATCCAGAGCTCCCCCCAAAAGAAAATAGTGATGCAGGGCAAGCATCTCCCCCACCACCACACACTAGCTTGAAATAAAAGTAATTTTGTTGTTTGTTAATCAATATAGTCCAGTTCTTCACATCCTGAGCTCTCCATTTCATACATACTGACTTGAAATAAAAGCAACAGTCAACATCTTGGAAACAGCAGAGACTTACAGTACATGAAATATATCAGGAGAGACACTTGTGAGGGTCGCATTCTCGGACAGATAATTTTACAGGGAGTAGAGTATAGCACAGAAACCCATGTTCACTGACAGCTACACAAATTATTTAGTAATCAAACCCATCTGACCACAATGTGATCTTTTCTAGACAGTGTTTTTATATATACTAATGCTACCTACTGTACATGTAAGCCTTGTATAATTACAACAATTACTGTTTCAAAATATTTGAATCAAAAAGGACACACATTTTGGTCAGTAATTTGAAAGAACCACATTTGAGATTTCTGCTTCTGAGGGAAAATAAAATACAGTAACAAAAGGTGATGCTGAATCTCCCCACCCCACCCATTTGAAAAAAAAAAACATGCAAATTTCTGAGTGTGCTTAAATTCAGTTCTTCCATGTGCTCTACTTCAGATGAAAACTGCAGAACTTGGCATTTTATTGAGAAAATAAGAGCTAAGTTAAACTTCTTACCTAAGAGCAGAGGGAAAAGTTCATCCATTCTGTCTGAAAGGGAAACTACTGCTAACTGTTTCCAGATGCAAACAGACCTGCTGTAGCAGCAACGCTGCATACAGGAAGCATTAGGTGCATTTTGAGAAAGTTGTACATTAGTTGAGAATATTTATAGAGACAGAACAGATCTGTATTCAGTGTGTAAAACCATTGCAGATAAACTGTTCTCTAGAAGCAGCCAAAAAGCTATGCAGACTTCCTTCCTTCCTATAAATTGGTGACTAAGAAAGGCATACTGGAACAAAAACAAATGTACTCCAAGAAAAAATGTACTCCAAAGACTGCAATATCCATAAAAGAATCTAAAAAAAGGCATCTAGGGGTTTGTGAATAATAAACAGTATTTCCCAAATGCCACAAATAATGCACTGGTCCTGTCTAACCTATTTGGGAAATACAATATTTAAAAAAAAATCAAAAGAAACAGCCCCTGCTCTATACCCTGTATGATATACAACCCCATGTCCTCCCACCATCTGTTAGAATCTATCCACCCTACTCCCCCCAGTACCCAAAATTTCCATTTAAGTGGTGATATTTAAAAAATCTTCCATGATGGGCAGTTGGCACAACCTACCGGCCTCCATGGCTGGCCGCCATCTTACAGCACTTGTGCGTGCTAAATCAAATATGACTCCCCAACCCCACTCCACAATGACAATACCCTCCTCCTACACTCAACCACCTCCCAGCACTTAAAAGCTGGTGATGGATGTCTATAAAGAGGAAAAAGATGACTCACACAACTCACCCTCCTCTATGGCTGCCTGCCTTCTTCAGATTGAAAGCGACCTTGTTCATAATTAAACCAGCTGATCATGTAACCCACTGTATGTATCTGCAGGGGAAAACCCCTGGGCTTTTTTTTAAGGGAGAACAACTAGGTTGTATTTGGTTAAAAGATGAGGCCCAGTGGGTTGAGCTCAGGTCCCAAAGGGGACCCATTGGACTGGGCCTAGGTACAAGGGGAGGCACATAAGGCAGGGCTTGGGTGCAGGGGAGGACCCACCTTGATGGGCTTGGGCACAGAACAGGAAGTAAGTAGGCTGGGCTTGTGTGCAGGAGAATGACCCAGAGGGGTGGACATGGGAGCAGGAGGGACCCAATGGACTCTGCTTGTTTTCAAGAGATGGGCCTAGGGAGCTGAGCTTGGGTGAATAAGGGGTTCCCAGAGGGCAGGACTTAGTTGCAGGAGTGGAACCAGAAGGCTGGGCATGTGTGAAGGAAGAGACACAGTGGGTTAGACTTGGGTGCAGGTGGGGACCCAGACAGCTAAAATTGTGAGCAGCAGGGGTCCCAACAGCCTTAGGTGTAGAAGGAGAGCCAGTGGGCTGGGCTTGGGTGCAGGAGGAAGATCCAGTGTCTGGGCTTGTGTGCAGGAGGAACTCCAGTGGGCTGAGCTTGGATGCAGAAGGGCATGCAATGGGCTGATCTTGTACATAGAAGCAGACTCAGTGAGCTGGGCTTTGGTGCAGGATGGGGACCTAGCAGGCTGACATGGGTGTAGGAGGGGAATCCAGTTGTCTCTGCTTGTATCCAGGAGGAAACTCAGTGGGCTGGGCTTGGGTGTAGGATGGGACACAGACAGGATGAGACTTAGTGTGTTGGGCTTGGGTGTGGGGGGGCATTGAGCTGGGCTTGAATAGAGGAGGGTACCCAGATGGCTGGGCTTGTGTCACAGTGTATGAGGAGACGCAGTAGGCTGAGCTTGTGTGCTAGATGGGACCTAGAGGGTTGGATTTGTGTACAGGAGGGGACCCAGTGGTCTGGGCCTCTGAGAAGGAAGAGACCCATTAAGCAAGGCTTGGGTGCAGAAGGGGACATAGTTAACTGGGCTTATGTACCAGAGGGGAATCAGTAAGCTGGACTCGTATGTAGGAGGGGATCCATTAAATGGTTCTTTATATACAGGATAGAGGCCCAGAGGACTGGGCTTAGGTGCAGGAGGAGACTCATCAGCAGGACTTGTGTATAAGGTGTAACCCACAGGGCTTGGCTTGAGTGCAGGAGGGGACCCAGAGGGCTGGGCATGGATGTAGGAGGGCAAACCAAGGGGCTGGGTTTGGGTGTTGGAGGGTGCCCAGTGGGCTGGGATTGTGTGCTGTTGTGGAACCCAGTGGGCTGGGCTTGTATACATTGGAGTTCTGACATCAAACATGGTTGAGAATACAACTACTGTACACTGACAAATCCCAAAGAGGGTGTACCACATGTCTGTACTTTGTCATTTTCAGTGTATACATGATCAGATGTATAATTCTGTATAAAAGACTATGGGTTCAATTCTCAAAGCTCCCAGCATGGTGCAAGGGGCCTGGGCCACAAATAATGGTGCAAAGAGTCCCTTGTACCAAAAGATATGCCTGGAGTGATTCTCAGTTGCAGCCTGCCCCAAATGGGGCTCGTGCCACCTGTGCGCTCCAAAGTGGGCTGTTACATGGTGCTTGGGGGCATGTGGTAGATGCAAGCTGCCACATCCCCAAAAGTGGGATTCTGAGATCTATCCTGGAGAAGGAAATTCTATGTACCGTTAGACCAGCCAGGGCTAAGGGTAGTGAGCACAGGACAAGCGTGCTACCAGTCAAGTCTGTGGAGTCAGCCACAACTAGGCAAACATAACTTAGAAAACAAAAACCTGCAGCGAAGGACACACAGAAACCGATTTTGGAAATAAAGGTTTTAAAGGTTTATTAGAGGGGCATCCAACAAAGTTTCCCATGTGCTTCAAGGGAGAAACCCCTCTTCATCGGGGGGAGGATGAAGAGTCCATTTCTGGGTGTGCTTCTCTGCTGGTCTAAAGGTACTTAGAAAATTCTCCTCTGGGAGAGTTGACCTGATTAATCAATGAGCACATACACTATACAGTAGGTGCTCAGTGACAGTTCAGTCAGTGGATGGCTGCGGAGGTGTGATGTGTGCTGCACCAGTCACTGGCTGTGTTTTGGGATGGGGAGCAGGGTGGTGGGCACTACCTGCTGGGGTGGGGTCCACTAGACCACCAGGGAAGGGGATTGTTATTAAATATGATTGCGGCAACATTATGGAGGGGGCACTAGACCACCAGGAAGGGTTATTTTTATAAATATGAATACAGGCAACATCAGGGATTGGGGGGGCACTAGACCACCAGGAAGGGTTTTTTTTATAAATATGAATACAGGCAACATCAGGGATTGGGGGGGTACTAGACCACCAGGAAGGGGTATTTTTATACATATGAATACAGGAGACATTGGGGATCGGAAAGGAGGCACAAGACCACCAGGAATGGTTATTTAAATAAATATGAATATGAGCAACATTGGGGATCAGGGGCCACTAGATCATCAGGAAGGGGTTACATTATGTTTACAAGGGGATCAGGGAGGGGGACTGTTAGCCTTTGCCACAGTGTGCCTGCAGCAAACACCTCCCATGAGCCATGTGTTTGCTGCATGGAAGAGCTTGCCACAAGTGTGAGGACATAGGCATCAAGACCCCTCTTGTACCAGAATCTGATGCATGGTCCCTGGTACACCAGACTTCAGCACAAGTTGCAGTTTGCCTCAGCTTGTACTAATCTATGCCCTCTTTGAGAATCAAGCCTGATGTCTGTTCTGGCAAAGCTTTGTCAGCATGACTTGCACAAGGAATTGCATACCCACAATGTCTTGTTTGGGAAATGAGGCATGAGAGTAAACATAGTGCATATTGTTTTGAGAGATGCACAAAAAAGCAAACTATCTGGATATTTCTGCTCTCCTAGCATACTACAGTACAACACTGCTTTCCCTGCAAACTACTTTTATTGTATGCTGGAAAGATAGCGCAAAAAAGAAATCTAAGTTAAAATCTCAATTAACTGATAAATGGAAAATGTTCTAAGTTTTGAATCTCAAGTAATTAACAACTAAGATATCTTCTAAGTCAAAGAAATCAGCCAACTCATAAGCTGCATTATGTTTAAGTTGAAAAATTAAATCAATCCATAACTCTAGTATTTCTCAAGTCTGCTTTCTCAACTAATGCAGAAGTAAAAAAAATAAGTTCTCTACAAATGGCTAGATAGCAAGGATTATTCATTAGTTGAAGAAAGTCTCTCAACCAATGGTCAAGCTCAATGCTTAACTTTTTAATTAGTCATTCCCTAATGAACAGGTAAGCATTAGGTATTCTCTAACTCATGTTTCCTGTATGGGTGCTGAAACACCAGGATTTAATCCCTTTGTGATTAACTCAGTAAATCCTGGAAAGTAATTTCTAATAATCATAGGCACAGTTAATTTTGGTACTACCCCCACTTTCATTTGGTGTGACACCCATTAACATTCAGAATAATTTGGGTGGTGGGATTGTATCGAGTGTCCCCATGGATGCAAATAACCCCAGTACCTAGTCCTTTGGCACAGTTCTTTTCAAGAACTTCAACAGGCACCAAGGTTTGTCTGCTTCCTGAATTTGTAAGTCCCTTCAAAGTCTTCTCTTCCACCTTGACATCTGTTAAGTACTTGCCCCAGTTTGCTAAGGACAATTTTCGCTCCAGTGTTACTCTCCTTACTATGGCAGTTTCCTGCAGTGTGGCCTGGCATATTACAGTTATGGCAAACAAAGTCTTTGGGTGCAGATTTGCTACCCTCACTAGATTTCTTATCAGACTTGGAGTTAAAATGGGAAAAAGAGGGTCTTACCAGTGCTGGACTGTTACCTCACTGCTGTGGCATCTGTCTGGCCATCTGATAGTCTTCAGCCAAAGACATTGCCTTTTCCCCGCTTTCTGGTCGGTGTTATTTTACCCAAAGCTGCACGTCTGTAGGCAAGATGATGATGAATTGCTCCTTTACAAGCATGTTGATGATCTATGGAACTGTTTTGCCTTCTGGTTGGAGCCATTTAATAAAGAGTTATCGGAGTCTGGCGAAGGCTTCTCGAGGATTGTTGACTGAGTGGTACTTCAGGGACCGGAATCTCTGCCTGTAAGTCTCTCCTGAGATGTCATATCTTTTCAGGATTTCTCTTTTCAAAAGGTCATAGTTTTCAGACTGTGCAGTGTCCATACTACAGTAGGTAATTTGGGCTTTACCTGTCAGGTAGGGTACCAGTCTGATTGCCCATTGCTGCTTTGGCTACTGGTAGGCTGCAGCAACCCTTTCAAAAGTTGTGAGGTATGCTTCGATATCATTCAAGGGACACAACTTTGAAAGTTTAATGTATTTTATGTGGTCTTTATTTTGTTGTTCTGCTGGACCTGTACCAGATCCTCTAGCTTTTGACAGCGTACAAGACATCCAGCCATCAAGCCTCCTTTCACTGCATTTCTTCCTTTCTCTGCTTCTCTGTTTCTCTTTGTTGTATAGCCCACCATTTGAAAGAGGCAGTCAGGCTTTCAGGTTCTGTCACTGCCTTTTATTCTGTTTTCATCACTTGTTCTGGCTGTATGGTCTCAGTTTGGACTTTTGTATCTGCTAGTTTCATTTCTAGAGTAATTTCTCTATACACTTAATAGTGTAGCCTACTCTACTATGACCCCCCCATGCATCCACTTCCCTGGAGTTTACCTCCGCTCTCTCTTATACCTCCTACCCTACCCTGCTCACCATCTACCATACCCTCACCCCTTCTACACACCTGCCCCACCCTATAATTTCCATCCTTCCATCCCCCCTCTCCTTTCCCTTGTACAAGGCCACCTTGGCTGTTTCTCTTCATCTTGTTGAATCTCCCTTATCTAATTATTTACTTATCCACAATGTTTTCTTAATTGCTTACAATGCTCAATGCACTGTTTTTTGGATTGCGTATCTGTACTGTTTGCTAAATGTCAGCATCAATTTGTAACATTACTGTTTTCTGCTTTAATGCTTCTTTGTACTACTTACTGTCATGGGACTTTTTGTAAAAGAGCTATTTTAGGTCAAAAGGTAATTGTAATCCAAGATTTTATAAAATCAAAAAAATTAAAAAATTCTTTGGCAGCCATTCTTCTGGTAATCACTACTGGGCTTGCTGTTGCAAGATCCATACCTTTTCTGTGCTTCCTTGGTACCAGTTCTAGTACCCCAACACAAACCTCTTGACTTAGAGTATGTATGGCGTAAATCCCACTCTGATACCATCTGTCATCGAGGCTTAGGTCAGAAAACATGTGCACCAAGAGAGGTTGTACAATTCGCAAGAAGTGTTTTATTACTATCAATAGCAATAGAAGAAAAATAAAAAAAAATGTACAGAATGGTTTCAAACATAGGCAGTCCAAACATAAGTCCACTTCCTGAGCTCATAACAAAATCCAAAGTAAAAAACTAAACTATTCAGCCCTCTATCTTCTTTTCTTTTATAACACAGAAATTCTTGTTGCTGTATTGGTCCTTGTAACACAAGATCCACACAAATATATGATTTGATACCTTTATTGGACTAGCAGATTTTCCTTTTTTAGCAACTCTGTTGGTCCAATAAAAGATATCAAGTCATCAATTCATGTGGATCCTCTTTTATAAGGTTTTTGTTTAAGCAGGATAATTGCTGCCTCCTGTTGGAGACAAGGTGTCTCTTGCTTGTACAGAACTTGTTAGTTTCCGTCCTGCAAAAATCACATTGTGTACCAAGCTGGGCCCCCTGCTGACAGTTTGCAAAAGCCTGAGGTCAAAAAGGACAAATTCTTTGCTACAGTTTGCTATGTACTATATACAGTTGAAACCAAGGAACCCATTTTCACATAAAGATTCGCACATATTTTATAACCATATATAAGCAAGGTAGAGACAGCAAGAAACAAAGGCAGGGAGATAGCGGGTGGGAACGCGAAACTGTCAGAGTGATCAAGTCCTAGATTTCACATGAAAATGTGATTGCACAATCAGACAGACAAAAGACAGAAAAGAAGAGGGCAGAAAAAATCCTTGCTTTCTGCATAACCATTAGGACAGGGCCTTATTCAGCCCTGTCACGCAAGGCAGTCGGAAAGGCAACCAAGATGTTGTGGTGCATTGGTAGGGATATCACCAGTAGAAAGAGGGAGGTGGTGTTGCCCCTGTTTAGATTGTTGGTGAAACCTCATTAGAATACTGTCTCCAGTTCTGGAGACCACATCTTCTGAAGGACATAGACAGAGTGGAAGCAGTTCTGAGAAGTTCAATGAAAATGATATGGGATCTGTATCAAAAGCCCTATGAGGAGAGGCTAAGGGACTTCAACATGTACACCCTGGAAGACAGAAGGGAGAAGGGAGATATAATAGAGACCTTTAAGTACCTCTCAGGGGTTAATAAGGTACAAGAGGGGAGTGTTTTTCAGAGAAAAAAAGGTGCTCTAGAATGAGGGGATATGCTATGAAGCTGGAAGGAGGCAGATTCAGGAGAGATGTAAGAAAGTACATCTTCACAGAAAGAGTGGTGGACACCTGGAACAGCCTTCCAAAAGAGGTGGTGAGAGCAAAAACAGTGGTAGAGTTAAAAAATGTCTAGGATAAGCACAAGGGAATCATAGAAGTGGGGGGGGGGGATAAAGTGTTGTAGATCAAACAGGGTCTGTGACCAGTATGAAAGTAGTAAACATGGGCACACTGGGTGGGCCAAGAGGCCCTTATCTGCCATCAGATTCTGTTTCTTTGTTTAAGTATTCCAGTCACTTTGCAGGCTAATGTATTTCTGGTCTCCTCAATAGAAAAATACATTGAGGCAGTTGAGAGGCTGCAGTGCAAGGCCACCAACATGATTAACAGTATGGCAGACAAAAGCTATGAGAAGAGGCCAAAGGCTGAAGGTAAATATGTTCACCTTCTGATGACCTAGGTTTGGGAATGGAGCCGGGAGTCAGAGGACTGGCTGGAAGAGAAGGATTGAGCATCCTAGGGACTGTTCTCCTTCTCCAGGGCTAGGGAGGGAAAGAGTGTCCGGTGCATCCAGGACCCCTAGTGGAAGCTGGGGATTCCACCGTGACTGGCACCAGTAATTTCAGGAGGGCGGGGTATACACTGGACATCATTGCATGTCCCTGCCCCCAGAGATCAAGTAGTTGGGAAAAAAAGCAGTCCCCTCATCATGACGACCCACTCCGCCATCCTCTGCCTCAGAGGGGGGGGGGTCCCGCTCCAGTGTCCTTGACCTGGGGTGATAAGCTGGGGCCTTGCCCACAGTGTTCATTGGGGTGAGCCCCCCTGGTGGCCTCACCTGGGGTGGGCAAGCCTGGGCATGGGGCAGCAGGAAGGGAGTGTCCAAGCTAAAGGGAGAGCCCAACCAGGAACAAAACATGTTCACCTTGAAGAATGAACAACTGAGACAGGACATGATCTCAGTCTTTCACATACTCTAAGGTATCAACAAGACTGAACAGTAGGATATGTTCGATCTGGTGTCCTGCAGCAGGATACGGTGATACTGTATATCCTGAAGCTCAGTGGTAGTACATTCAAGGGCAACAGTGGGAGACAATGTTTTTTCTAGAGGGTGGAGGACTATGGAAGACCCTAGCAGTGGAGATGATAGGTATGACAGTACATGATTTTAAGGTAAGCCTTGACAAATTTTTACTTACCAAGAGAACTACCGAGTACCCTGGGTAGTAGTACAATAAGTAGGGAATGCTTGGTATGTGTTTGCACAATATACTTATTTCATCCTTGCTGATGATGCCATGGCAGGACATGATGGACCTACACATTCTGGCCTTGAGATTGGTGACTAGGATACTATGAATTGGTTTTCTTTCTATCTGTTGGATAGACTATAACATGTTTTGTTACCTGGTATTTTATCAGATTCTACATGAGTGCAATGTGGTGTTCACCATGGGTCAGTTCTTGTTCCAGTTGTGTTTAGCTTTTTGGAAAATGATTTAGCCTCTGCCATAATTAGTCCACTACAGTTGTATACTGATGATACTGATACAAGTTGGGAGCGAGTTAAAGGCTTACTATTCACCCAGAGAGGTAGCAGCATGGCATGGAGCATGTGGGCAGGTAGCGTTGACATAAACCCCATACAGATGCCAGGTCTTGGTGGTAGGATAGGGTATTACAAGCACACTGGTTAGGCCAATGGCTGTTTTCTGCCATCAACTTCTACAGTATGTTCTTATGTTTCTATGTATCTTAGGACTAGGGATGGGCAGACATGAACATTTATTGACCCTTATTATCAGGACTATGATCCATGTCAGAGTTCTGATAAGTTCTGATTAGTCCTGATTCAAATCAGAACCTTAAATGGAAATTGCAATCACAAAATCATTAAAAAACAGAGAATATCTTTTTTCATACCTGAATTTGTTGGCTTGTTTCTTGACTCCATTATATGTGCTCATCTGCTGGCTACAGATTATCCTCTTGTGTTCCTTACCCTCTGTGTGGGCTAGGGTACAGTATCATTCCTCCATTCTGCCAAAATAATTATTCATATATTCCCAGCCTGTCCCGTCTAAAAACCTTTCCCCAATATACAGTAACTCCTTGAATTCCCATCCTATTTGTTAAAAATCACACTTCCCTAGTATGTATAACCCTGACCCACTCCATCTGCCACCAATCATCCCATTCCAGTATGCAAACTCTTGCTCCTTTATCTGCTGCTACCCACTCTGCCCCCATGAATACCCTACCCTTCCTCCTATCAGTTTATATCCACTATTGCAAAGAATGAATACTCTATCACCCTGTTCCAATATTATAATGCCCCCATTTGTGTTACCTACCCTGTTCCAAACTGAATATCCCTACCCCCACCTTTTATCTGCTGAAGCCCATCTTGTCCATGAACGAACACCCCATTCCCTGCAGCCATCTACTAATACTCACCCACCCTGCCCCAGAATAAAATGAATACCCCTTCCCATCTGCTGACACCTACCAACCCTGTCCCAGGAAAAAAAGAATAATCCCTCCCCTCCCCATCTGTGCCTGATATCCACCCATTCCCAGAAATACATAAATGACTATCCTCTCCCTCTACCATGCCATTTACTGATACCCTAGTCCATAAATAAATAAGACTAACCCCTCCTTCTCTCAGTCCCAGAAATACATAAATGAATGCTGTCACCCTCTATTCCTCCTATCTGCTGATAGTCCAGCTTATAAATAAATACAAAAATACCCCTTCCTTCTCATAGTCCCATAAATAAACAAATAAATATTCCATACCCCTACCCCTTTCATCTAATGAAATCCCTAGTCCCTAAATAAACAAGCATTTGTCAATGCCGAATGTTTGCTTGCTGGCATTGACATTTGTAGTGTAGGAGTTACAGAGCTGCGTAATAGGAATGGCAGTGAAGTATTGAACTGAAGCCAACCTCACCACCACCCTGCAGGTACTGACAGGCAATGGGGTGTGCCTTTGGGTCGTCAGGCATAACGGCCATGCCATGTCACTACACTCATACTCTGCAGACACCGACAAGTGTCATAGTGTGCCTTGGGGTCTTTGGCCCTTATGTTCACCCCATTCCATCAGGAAATATGGTGAGATGGGTGCTGTATAGGAGAATGGGTTGAACATTGGGGCAGACGAGTCCAAGGCACACCTCAATTCCTCTCACTGGCTGCAGGGTGTGGGTGGGGGTGGAATGGTATGATCATTACAGGTGACAATCCCAAGTCACACCCCTGATGCTTGTCATTCTCTACAGGGTGAGACGTTATGGTTGGAAACCTTAATGCCTCAGGCATTCGTTGGTATTTTCACTCCAAATTTTCAACATTTTTTGTGACCCCCACCTCATGAACAGTGGCAATATCAGTTTGTTAGCTGAAAGCTGCTTTTGCACAGCAACTACACCGTTTGGCACCACAGGCTCGAAAACACATTTCAAACAGGATGTGAAAAATGACAGCTGTACAGTTCACGTGGAGGTGTAAAAAATGTCAACACTGAAAATCTGCAGTGAAAATATTAAAAAAACTGGTGAAGTCACGAGAGTGTGTAGAAACTGTGTAACGCACATCCGTAATGTAATTAGTTTGGGGATTTTTTACAGCAGATTGTCAACACAGGCACAGGCATCCGCTCATGAACAGTGCCACTGTGATTTTATTATTCTGTCCCGAACAGTGCTTTCCCACAGTGACCACACATTTCTGCGCTGGAAGTGCGAAAACACATTTCAGCCATGGTGTGAAAAATGAAAGCTGTACTGTTCATAAGGAAGTGTGGAAAAATGCCAGTGGTGAAAATCTGGACTGAAAATATTACAAATTCATGAACTTAAGAGGGTGCATGGAAACTGCACAATGCTCACTTGTAACACAGTCATTTTATGGACTTTTGTCACCAAATTTTTAACATAGCCATTTTAAGACCTCTGCTCATGAACAGTATCACTGTGATTTTCTTAATCTGTCCCAAACAGTGATTTTGCCCACCGACTGCGCCATTGTGTGCTACATGTGTGGAAACACATTTTGGGTGAGATGTGAAAAATGACAGCTATACTGCTCATAAGGAGGTGTAGTAAAATGGCAATGTTGGAAATCTGGAGAGAAAATATTAAAAATTTGCGAACTTACGAGCGTGCGTAGGAACTGTGCAACACACGCTCATAAATTAGTCATTTTTGGGAATTTTTCCACCAAATTTTCAACCTAGGGATTTTGGGGGCCTACCTCTTGAACTGTGACACTGTCATTTTGTATTTTAGTCCCAAAAGGTGGTTCCGCACAGTGACCGTGACATCACCTTTCTGGGCTGATTAACACCATGACAGTGCCAGAATTCATGAGGAATGGTCCCAAAAATGCCATGTTGAAAATTTGGTGCCAAAATTCCAAAAAATGCCTGAGATATGCATCAAAGTTTAAAAAACCCTATTTATTCCATTATACAGCTTACCAGCATTTCTTCAGTTCGTGGTCGGCTTTGAAGAGTGCAGACGTGTTCCCGGTCCACCGAAGATTGTCGTGCTGGCCTCCAGAGGTAAGTATGGGGTGAGGTGGGGGTGTGAGGAGGTGGATGCACAGAGGGTGGGTGCGGGTTGGGAGGCAAGACAGTCAACGAGGGACAGTTTTTTTATTTTCTGGTGTTTCTTTTCTTTTAAGGAGGATGACATGGGACTTGTGCCATGCTGGGGTGAGGCTCCAGTATGGCAGCAGGACAATTTTTTGGGGGGTAGTGGTTTCTAAGATAATGATTATTGGACTGTGCCATGCTGGTGGGATCCCAGCATGGCAGCTGGAAGATTTTTTTTGGGGGCGTGGAGCCGACTGGGGATTGGGTACCCCTTTCAGCCATACAGACATGTGCCACACTGGGGTGGGCTCCCAGCATGGCAACTGGAAATCTGTTTCTTTTGGGGGGTTTCATTGAGCCAATGGGGGATTGGGTGCCAATGCGGAAAAAGAAAGAAAAGAAAGGAAGAGAAAGCAGAGACGTGTACAAGCAGGATTGCCAGCAATATACTAATTAGCATTATCTTATCACTGCTCACTGAAGCAGAGCTCTCCCTTTCAACTGTACGGCACTGCATTTTCAACTGCTGTCATAGACAGCTGCAGCATTCATTGGTGAACTGTGGCAGTGCCTGCAAACACACTGACTGAATTGGAAGACAGGGTGCCACACCTACAAAAACTCAGATGATGGCACCATGTTTCTTGCACATGTGTGCAAGCAAACATAATAGTAAATGAATACTGTACCTCTCCTCCTCCCCCTCTGCTGACACCTACCCTACCACACACATGATGACACACACACAATTGCAGTTATCGCTGCTGCTGCTACTACTACTCACAATACCAGCCAGCACAATACTCAACATGAGATGTATTTCTTTAGTTCTGTGCTTGGCATACTATGTCTATGCTGTTCCACATAGCTCAATGAGGTTGACTTCTCCCAAGCTTGCTCACTGATGCTTCAAGCATACGGACCCAAATATCTGAGTGAAAGAGCATGCAGCCGTGAGTGCCAGACCAGATGGGAAGAAAAAATGCATAATAAAAATATTGCTTTATGTGTGTCATTGTGGAATCCAAATAGGGGGCAAGGTTGGCAGATAGGATAGGGTATTGAATTTTTTTCAAGTAAATCATACAGTAAAGCACTGTAGGAGGATCGGTTATACCGCCAGCCAGAGTTCATATCTATCTGCGTTAGACAAACATTGCAAGATCGGGGGGGGGGGGAGCTGATTCTTGTCAGACCAGTCTTCCAATTGTTACTCAGAATCATAGTTGGATAACATGAAGGAATGGATGAGTGGGAATTTCTTACATGTCAGTACCGGAAAAACTCAAATATTTCTCTTTGGTCTTCCTGAAAATAGCCAGAATTTCAGTTTGTGTTTAAAAATGCTTATATTACAGTGGCGTGAAAAAGTATTTGCCCCCTTCCTGATTTTCTCTATTATTGCATATTTGTCACACTGGATGTTTTCAGGTCTTTAGACAAAATATAATATTAGATATAGGGAACCTGAGTGGACAAATAACACTTTTTTTTTTTACTTATTTCATTTATTTAATAAAAAAAGTTAACCAACACCAACTGGCACTGTGTGAAAAAGTAATTTCCCCCTAGTTAAATCAACCCAATTAAAGGGATAATTAGAATCAGCTGATTGAACACAGCCAGGCTTGATTACAGCCAGGCCCTGCTCAATATAAACCTCACTTATTTTGGCCCTTACCATCAGGTCACATTGCCAGCACAAAGATTCAACAAGCACATTATGCCATGATCAAAGGAAGTTCCTGAAAAGATCAGAAAAACATTTTGTTGCCCTCTATCAGTCTGGAAAGGGTTACAAAGCTATTTCTAAGGCTCTGGGACTCCATCGAACCACAGTGAGAGCCATAATCTCCAAATGGAGAACACTTGGAACAGTAGTGACCCTTCCCAGGAGTGGGCGGCCACAAATTACTCCAAGGGCGAGTGTAAAATCATCCAAGAAGTCTCAAAGGATCCTAAAACAACATCCAAAGAACTGCAGGCTTCTTGCCTCAGCTAAGGTCAGTGTTCATGACTCCACAATCAGAAAGAGACTGGGCAAAATGGGCTTCATGTGAGAGTAGCAAGGCGAAACCACTGCTAACCAAGAAGAACATAAATGCTCGTCTCTCATTTGCAAGAAGCACCTGGATGATCCACAAGCCTTTTGGGAAAATGTTCTATGGACAGATGAGTCCAAGTGGAACTTTTGGACAACATGGATCCCATAATGTCTCGCGTAAAGCAAACACAGCATTCCACAGTAAGAACACCATACCAACAGTCAAACATGGTGGTGGTAGTGTGATGGTGTGGGGATGCTTGCTGCCTAAGGACCTGGATGACTTGCCATAATTAAAGGAACCATGAATTCTGCTCTGTACCAGAAAATTCTTAAGGAGAATGTCCAGTCATCCTTCCGTCAGCTGAAGCTGAAGCGTAGTTGGGTCATGCAGCAAGACAATGATCCAAAACACAAAAGCAAGTCCACATCAGAATGGCTAAAAAGAAGTAAAATTAAAGTTTTAGAGTGGCCTAGTCAAAGTCCAGACTTAAACCCAAAAGAGATGCTGTGGCAGGACCTGAAACGAGCAGTTCATGCTCGAAAGCCTACCAGATGTTACTGAATTAAAGCAGTTCTGCGAGGAAGAGTGGTTAAAATTCCTCCACAGCGATGTGAAAGACTGATATTGAATTATAGGAAGTGTTTGGTTGCAGTCATTGCAGCTAAATGTGGCGTAACCAGTTATTAAGTGTAAGGGGGCAATTACTTTTTCACACAGTGCCAATTGGTGTTGGTTAACTTTTTTTCATTAAATAAGTGAAATAAAAAAAAAAAAAGTGTTATTTGTTCACTCAGGTTCCCTTTATCTAATATTACATTTTGTCTAAAGACCTGAAAACATCCAGTGTGACAAATATGCAATAATAGAGAAAATCAGGAAGGGGGCAAATACTTTTTCACGCCACTGTATGTCTAAACCCTCTGTTAAAAATCTGGGAGCCTTTTTTTGATTCTGGTTTGCCATTCGTATTTCATGTCCAAAACCCTGTAAAGTGTTTTTTTTTTTTTTATCAAATATGGAATATTTGCAAATTGTGTGATATCCTAATTCTACCCAATTTTCTATCATGATGCACACATTCATTGTAAATCAAACTGATTATTGCAGCTTATTGTTGGCTGGTCTTGTAAATTACACTCTGGATATGTTTTGGAGATTGCAGAATTCAGCAGCTTATGTCCTCACTGGTACATATCTCCAGTGTAGATTTCTCTTCACTGGTTACCTACTAAGCAGATGGTGAAATTTAAGACCTGCTCCCATTTTCAGAAGATTAGTGTATTGCTAAACATGCTAGTGATACGTTAATTGGGTTTTGCATGGGTGAAGTTAGAAAACTTTGCTTCATGGAGAAATTCATGAATTTTACTGAATTCTTGAAATTTTCCTTAATGGCAAAGTTCTACTTCACCTTAAAGGACAACTTTCTGAATGGCGAAAATTGTAAACTTCACTTGCAAATTTTGGCTCTAAGGTGAAGTTTGCAAGAATCGATGGGACTGGAGGTCACATGGTGCTGCAATGTGCTGTATTGCCATGCGTAGGCTGAATTCAGTGCAATGGGTCTTTGCTGAGGTTTCGAAGGGGAAGGAGGACTGGTGTCCAGGCTTCCCCCAGCAGAATTCCTACCCAATGAGATGGTGGATAGGGGCAGGAATCACCTGAGTCCGTGGTCCCTCCCCTTCTGCCTCGTCACTTGGATCCCAGGTGGATAGGGGTCAGAGACCCCATTGGTGGGGGAAGGGTGAAAGGGGTGGTGGTCCTGACTACCAGGAATAAGGATTGGGTGGCCAGCAGCTGGGGGCAAAGTGGTGCTACCCAGGTGTTCAGGGTCAGGAAGTTACTGGAGGGATGGGGCAGGTCACAGCCTAGAGTCCCAGACAAAAGGAGGCTGTTGAAGCCACAGACTTTGGAGCGCATGGTTGGGGTCTTACTAATGCTATGTACAGATCATCAGGAGGCACGGCTGTTCAGGGCAGTGTTCCTTTTGACTTTCTGCAGGGCCTTTCGAGTCTCTGAGGTCACAGTGGCCCGCAGACAGGACAGTTCCAGGAGGGGCTTGCAGATGGGAGACATGGTGTTGTCAGGGAACGAGGCACTGGTTCAGATCTGGAGGTCAAAAACAGACCAATGGGTATGGGGAATATGGGCAATGCTTCAGGACTGGAAGGGGATGGGGATGGAGGATCAGGAGTGTGCCAGCTCGGTATGAGGCAGGGACACGAAAGGAGGGGTGGGCTTACTTCTGACACAGGGATGGGACAGTCACACCACTGACTCAGTTTCAGTTTACGAGGATGTTTAAGAAGGCTTTACAGGCAGTGGGGAAGGAGCTAGGGGATTATGGGACTCATTCGCTGTGAATAGGGGCAGCTACCTGGGTGGCAAGCAAGGGAATGACGCAGTCAGAAATTAAAGGATTAGGCAGATGGAAATCACAGGCAGTCAGAAGGTATTTACACCCACACATGCTCTAACATTCTCTGTTCTATTAAACAGATTAGAGGAGAACTAGGACATGGGTAAGGATATGTGAGCACTCTTTCATTCATTGGGCGGTGTCTTGGGAGTGGTCCTGGACTGGGGGACCAGTCCTGAGCTTCAGTGATATACCTGTTGATGTGCGCTGGTTGGGGCACAGGGGTATATGCTGGGATAAGCTGGTCCCCAGATTGCAGGAAGAGTGTCGGAGAGAACCATACCCAGACATCCTTGTCATACATTTGGGAGGAAATGACTTGGGTGCAGTGAAGTCCATAGCACTACTGCACAAAATGAAGGAAGACATAGCCACCATCCAGTGCAGCTTGCCAGCAGGCCAAGCAAATGTGGTCACATATTATACAGCGACAACACTGGAGAGGAGTTACCAAGGGCAAGGCAATGGACAGAAGAAGGAGGAAGATCAATGGAGAAATGGGGACATTCATGGGCGACTGCCTGGAGGTGTCATTAAACATGATCACATTACATTGGAGTCACTGAAATTGTTCTGAACAGATGGCATACACTTGTCTGATGCTGGATGTGATCTATTTTGCACGGACATTCAAAAGGTTTTAGGCTGAGCACTAACAGAGATGGGGCCAGGGGCCCGGGTAACTGGTAACTGGTAAATGACCTGCTGAAGGGATCCAGGGCCTGCCAGTTAAGAGGGACTGTAGATGATGTGCTGTGGGGGACCTGATCGGGGATCAAGTTTGTGGCAGAAAGGGAGCATCTCCAAGCTTTGCCTAAGGGTAAGTGGGGTTAGCCTAGCTTGAAAGTTGGGGAAAGGTGTGGTCACCAGTGCCCAGCATGGACTGGGGGCCTCTTTTATGGGTGATCTCAGAGGATTGTGGCTTGTTTCCAGTAGGATTGGTTGAGGTCACCGGGAAGTGCCCTTGGGACGTGCCGTGCTCTCAGGAGGGGGTCCACCTTGTCAGCCTCTGAGGGCAGGTTTCCCTTGGTGGAGGTCCATGATATCCTGGGTCAGATGGGGGGGTGACAATGCAGAGGACTGCTCCCTGCATGGACAGCACTAGGCATCCTACTCTGTTATTTTGGCACTATGAATAGGCCAGTAGCCCGCAGCCTTGCTGGCCAGGGGTCAGAGACCCCATTGGTGGGTAGGGCGATTGGAGGTGGTCCTGGCTACCAGGAATAAGGATTGGGTGGCCAGCAGCTGGGGTCAGAGTGGTACAGGGTGGGTTAAAAGGAGCCACAAGGGAAGCTGCACTCTCCTTTTCCCTGCACCATCCAAAGAAGTAGCCCACCCACCCACCCATAAAATATTGTGCAGGATCATTGCCCCTACTGGGGTAACTGCCAGAAGGGTTGCAGAGGAATTTTCCTGTTATTCCTAATAAAGAAGTTTTTCCTAGGGTTTTCACCTCTGGCAGTATGTCTTCTCACATTCGGCCAATTAGTTATGGTGGTAGCATTAATGTCACAGCCTCTGTTGTGACCCAATAGGGAGTGTCTCCAAGGTTTGCCTAAGGGTGAATTTGGTTAGCCCAGCTCAAAGGTTGGAGAAAGTGGGGGTCACCAGCACCCAGCATGGACTCGGGGCCTCTCTTATGGGCAATCTCAGAGGGACCACGGCCTGTGCCAAGCATGGATGGGTCGAGGTCACCATGGAAGTGCCCCAGGATGCACTGTTCCTGCAGGTGGCGTCTACTGCATTGGGCCTCCAAGGGTAGGTTTCCCCCCGGTGGAGGTCCGGGATCTCCTTGGTCAGATGGCGGACAGGAATGCAGAGGGCTGTGCCCAGCATGGATGGCACTGGGCATCCTACCCTGCTATTCTGGCACCATGAATAGGCCAGTAGCCAGCAGCCTGCTGAGGGGGCAAGCTGGGGGTCATATCCCCTCTCCCTCATGGAGGGGAATGATGGGGAGGATATAAACCTTGGAGAGGCTAATTTGCCACACATCTAGCCTGTATTAGGAAGTTCCTAAATAAACATATGGTTGTTGCCATTTAAATCCCAACCTGGTGTGTTCATTGTCTCGATGGGAAAGAAGGGGTTGAGAGAGTGTGACCTGGACGACCAATGTGAGAAACAGACGGTGTTAAGTGTGCTCTGTGTCTTTGTGCTTAAAACTTTTAGAAAGCATTTAAAACAGACAGCTTTCTCCAGCATATCACTACTGTGCCTTGTGCTTCTAGATCACCAATTATTTGTGGTATTTTTGTGATTTAGTTAGTTTGCAGTTATAATTTTGTTTTCTGCATTGTGTTTTCTTCACTGTTGGTGGAAGGGGAGCTTAGCTGCAGCAACTGCCAGAAAGAAAAAGACAGGTTAGGTAGCCTTTTCTGTGAATAATGTTTTTTTTTTGGGGGGGGGGTTATAATTTTAGTTCTGTAGAACAGTTAGATGTGTATTACTGAATTATTTTTGTCACTGTAGTTTGACTATATTGATTTCATTTTTGATTACTGAGTGAAGTTAATGGTTTTTCATGTACACAGTAATGTTGTTGTAAATACCTGAGTTGTTGCATCTTGTGTGTTCCCCCTGTCCCTGAGATCCCTGTTATGAATTTGTAAACCCTAGGTGGCACTATCCTAAGGGCTACTGCCCTTGCCTGCTTGGCTAGTAGCAGGTTAAGGGGACTGGGTAATGAAACAGGTGCCTCCACCCAGAGGTCATGGGTGTTAGTGGTCAAGCTAACCTGGACACAGCCCTCCGGGACACTGTAACCCCCATCTTTCCCTTCTAGTGGCCTGAACAATATACAATAATTACTTTCACAATGATCCTTATTCACCAGGTAATTACCCACACTGTTTGCACTTACCACCAGGGCTGGTTCCTCTAGCTTGACCCTGGGGATCACCTGTAAAACAAGGTTAAGTACAGCAAATAGCAACAGTACAATACTTTTGGCACAAACTGGAATCACAGTCAAGTTAAATGCAAACAAAGTTAAATCTGATTTATTCAGGGGACTTGAACAAGGGAGGGGCGTAATCAGGTTGATTTGCTTAAAAACTGTATTAATCAGACAGTTATGCATGCAGTTCAGAGTCCCTACACAGTCACACACACTGGGTACCCACGTTGAAAAACTGTGGGCTAGCCAGGACCATTGCAGCTGGTTGTTGCCCTGTCATGGAAGAAAGCAACATGCAAAACGTACACTGTTTGTAATCTGGAGCCGGAGGACTCAATTCACGAAAGAAAAGGCAACAAGACAATCAGATGACACCATTTTTAGATTTAGCTGTTGTTGCAGGGAGCTGCTCTGATGTTTACTCATGATACCCAATGCTGGACACAGGTAGGATGAAATTGAGACTGCAGGCTGTTGAGCTGGAGTGCCCGGAGAAGCAGGGCTCACATGAATCACGGAGGCGTCATTCCTGTTTAAGGCGTTAAGCAGGGGGCTGATCCCCAGGCTGGTCTCTCGTCGATGACTTCCTCTGTGTAGCAGGTATTCTGGATGGGCCAGTGTAACAGGGTCCAGACAAATGGAAATGGATACAGATTCAGTCCAAGGAGCTGGATACAGCCTCCAGCAAGCAAAACACACTTCAGAGACACAGTGGGGAACCAAATCACGACCCACTATAAGCACACAGCACATTCACATGTAAGGAAATTCCACTGTACCTGGCAAATGGCTCTCCAGTCACAAGTACAGAGTCTCTGCACAGTCTGGGAGTTCAGAGGTAGCTGGAAGTCCTGACAGGCTGATCACATTCAACAAATCCTCAGTCTTCTTCAGCTTAAAGCCTGGTCACAATTCAGTGGCTTAATTCGCTCTCCAAATTCGGATTCAGTCCAATAAAAGCACAAGTTCCCTCTCAGGGACAGCAGTCAAGCATGCAGGGCAAACTCAGGCCTTTCCACAGTTCTCCCATGTGAATCCACTATGGATTGCTGTTCGAACAATCTCGAGCTGTTACTTCTTCACTTCCCAACTCAGATCTAACTGAAACTGCAAGCAGTATGGGACTTTCCCCAAAATCCAAAAGGTTTGCTTGGCTAATCTGTCTGTCAGTCACAACAAGGACCCCCCCAGGTTATTTTAGGCACCAAAAGCCCAAAACTACAATTTCTACAAGTTTCAGCCCCACCAAGCCCTGTAGGCAGGCTCCATTTTAGAGTCCCAAATGTACTGATTAGCCCATTCTGACAGTCCAGGACCAAGATGATGGAAACAAACAGAACTGTCCATGCTGCAAAGAAGGCAGGTTAGAACAAACTGCAATATTATTAATACTCTAACAAATGATCAGCAAACAAGTACAATCTCTAACAGAGCTCCCTCTCAGATTAATTATGACTGCAATCCAGGCAGCACTTAAAGAGACAGTACACAGAGGCTATATAGGCACTCTCTGGCAATACATTTAAACTGCTAAAACGCAGGACACCAGCCTGGCAGTGAGCATTTAAGCAAGCTCAGGGAAGACTTTTCATGAACCCCCATTTGTAGGGGGGTTACACATTGTTTGTGTAAAACAAAAAAAAAAGAAAAAACTGGTGGCAGTGTGGGTGCTGTTGGTGATTTATTTGTTTAAAAAGTTAGTAACCAGGAAAGGTACACTTAGCCAGGGCTCATTTCCAGGTGCAACCCGGGGAAGGGGTAAAGACAGAAACACGTTACAAGTACAATACAATATACAGAAATACACATCAAAAGTCAGCAAATTAAATACAAGGGAGTTGGTACACTCTGGAGAAATAGTAAAAGTAATGGACAATCACGGTAAATCACTGTAGCAGCCATGGGTAAAGTAAGTATTATAAAAAGAATGAAGCAGTGACATATTAAGCGGTGGTGGAAACGAATATATAAGGAGCAGCAGTAGGAGTGAAATTTGAGCCAATAAACCACAGTAAGTACAAGAACATTTCTGCAGCAGGTGAAAGTACATAGTGATACTATTTTATGAGGAGCTTGAACTTCAACAGAGGGTGTTGCTGCTTCCACAGGGTGTGCCCACTGCCCTACTATGACACTTCCCTTATGCCTTCAATGCACCACTGCTAGCATAGATGGAGCACCACCTCCACCACCTCCATTCACCCCTTCCCTCTGCTTTTCCTCCTACTCGGCCCGATGATTTGCCATGAGATGGGTCCTCTTGCCAACAATACCCTGTGTGTCCTCTGCTTGTTTTGGGGGACAAGTTTATTGCATAGGTTGCAAGTGACCACACTAACCCTAACCCTAATGTCCCATAGGATACCACTGCAGGACCAGCCCTGTAGTGTTGATGGTTGAGGCGCTGGACTCCACACCTCGTGCCACGCTGGTGACTCAGGTTCAGGAACAGACTCAGGCCACTGGCGGACAGCGGGGGGGGGGAGAGGATTGAGCATCCAGAGGACAGCTCTCCTCTCCTGGAGTGGGTTATGGGTTTTGCTTGGCTCTTTAGCAGCCCCCGATGGAGACTGGGGGTCCTACAGGAACCAGCATTGTAAGGAGTGGAGTGGTAGCGGATGTCAGCAGCGTGCCTGCACAGACATCACTGCATGTCCATGCTCTAGGGGAAAAACCATGCTGAAAAAATCCCAAACTCCAGGAGGAAGATGGCGGTCTCCAGGGAGTGGTGCACATGCCCACTGCTGGTCCTCACATGGACGACTCTCCCAGGTCCTCCCCTCACTCCGGGGGTAGGTCTCTGTCCCTGATTCCTCACTGGGCAGGGGATTCAGGCAGGGTGGTAGCGGTGGCTCGGGTGGGTCTCGCCCAATGGGGCCCTGGTTAGTCTGATCATAAAAAGAATTAACAAAAATAAAAGGATGCCACTGCAACTGTAACAAGCCATAACTCCAACAGTTTTTGGCTGGAGTTAAAGGACACTCTATACATCCAAACAAGGGTCTCAAAATGTACTACATTAGTAATACATAGTGTCCCTGGAAAAATTGATGGGATGTGCACAACACCCCAAAATCACTCCCTAACTTGACCATGGTGCCAAATACACAATTTAAGTCTGATAATCATCAACAAAATACACTAAATCTGCACCTCCTCTTGGACAATAATCATACCAAGTTTTAGACAAATTTGACAAAGTTTGACTGAGTTATGCCTAAAAAACCCAAAAGGAGTAGTTGGTAGAAGTCATTTTGATCCAACTTTGCCTTAACATACCACAAGTGACAGGAAAAGTTGCAAAGTGAAGTTTCTGGCAAATTTCCTGTTAAATAGAAAAATGTCATGATCTTCAGAAGCGAATTTGGCAACTTCACCTTAACTTCACCTGCAAAAATAAAACTTTGCAAAATCTCTACTGATCAGACAGGGTGGGGGTCATATTCAGCACCCCACAGTGCACAATGCTAAGGGAAAATGGAAGAGATACCAGCACTCACAGTCTTGCAGAGGGTGCCTTCTAGGAGATGACGGTACCAAGTCAGGCAGGAAAGAAGCACTCCATTGGAAAACATAACTCAGCGGCCCCATGAGGAAGGGTCATGTTAGACAAAAAGCAGCGGTGTTCCTCTCAACACTTTAAATACACTGGGGTTGCTATACTGCACAGATTTGTTTTGTTATTTTTTCAACTGAGTGATTCTTTCCTAGTCCTCCCTAAATTAGACAGAAAACCCTCCCCCTGCACTGAAGTAAGCTCCATAGTATCAGAACTTTGATTTCCTGAAGGCTCCTACCATGAGTCAATCAGAACCCAGACTGTGCCTCCCAGCCCCTGGCAGATGAATCCAGAGTTCTGCTTTACTTGCCAGTCAGCTTCCTGATGTTTCGTAGGGAGAAGACCACCAAGCAACCACCTACAATGCAGCCCTCTGCATAAGGAACCCATGTGAAAAGGATGTCAAAGTCTGCTCACTGGAGTCAATGTAATGAGGCAGCCAGCAGCCAGCCACTGTGCTCCTTTACTGATCTAAAAAGATAAACTGGATCTGCTCTTTGGATCCCAGGTACACTTGTATTGTTTGGAGGTTGCAGGGTGATGTGTAGCAAATTTCATTTGTAGATTAAGGGTTGCATTGTGGTGGTCAGTTAATCCTTCCAGTTGCTGGAGGGTCATGTAGTAGTGGAAAGTGTGTCCTTGAGTAGTTCGGGAGGTTGCACTGTAATGGTGGGATATTACAGTTATTCAGTTGTTGTTCAGTGGTTTATTACAGTTGTTCTGTTGTTATGTGGTTGCACTGTGGAGGGGGGTCAAATCTTAGAGTTCTTCAGTGGTTTGCATTGTAGTGAAGAATTATTTCCTTCAGCTCCTTGGGAGGTTGCTTCATGGTGAGGAGGGATTCCTGCAGTAGTTTGGGGGCTTGCATTGTGGAGAACTGTTAATTCTGCCAGTTGTTATCCTCACAGTTCTCAAAGTTGATTTATATCATATCTGTAGTTGTGGTATATCCTGAGTACCTGATAACTCCTAGACATATATGGATACTTGAATTATATACTGTCACCACATCTTACATGATAACTCACATGTCTGTAACAGCCAGTTGGTATTAGATGTACCTCTTCTTGGTGCGGAGTACAATGTTGATACTTCTCAAGTTTCTCTCTCGCCAATACAATTCCTTGTAGGATGTGGTTCAGGGATGAGGCATTCAGTTGTGGGGACTAAGGGGCACTCTTCTTCAGGGATGTGCTTTGAAGGAAGGGGCACTGCCGCTTCAGCAGGACCATAGCAGAGCTCCATGCTCAGCTGGTAGCAGCAAGGGTAGAAATCTCAGCTGTGCACTCAACTCAGCAGGAGCTCACCTCCAACACCCGCTGTCCCTCAGATAGAGATGTGCAAAGTTTTAATATGCTGGCGAAGTTGCTGTGAAGTGGCAAAAATATGCATTTGTAGAGTGTTGCGAAGTTTTCTCTGCACTCAGCAACTGCGACTATGTCTGAATCGCAAAGTTTTCACTGTGAAGTGTGGAATTTCACCCACAAATGGCAGGGTGAAAACTTCACACTTTGTGGATTGATCCACACTCCACAAATTGCTCTAAATTCATGGATTCATTTGCAGAGCGAATTTTACTAACTAGACCCATCTCTACCCCCAGAGGCCTACTAGTTCGGGGTTGGAGGGTGCAGGGGCACAGGAGGAAGAGGAGGTGTAGCTATAAGGAAGTTTTCCAGCCCAGTTACATCCAGACGGTGAATCACTTCACACCTCTGGGAGGAGGTTCAAGCTACATTGTTCAGGAGGGATAGAATAACTGGTAGAGGGGGAGGAGTCACCCTGTTTGTCAAGGCGGGCATTGAAGTGACAGATGTTGAAGACATTAGGGATAGCAATGATGAGCCTGAGTCTATATTGGTGCAACTCACAGCAGCCTCAGGCAGGAAAGTAAGCTTTGGGGTAATCTAAAGGCCTCCAGGTCAAGGGGGAGGAAAGGGACAGAGAACTCAGGGAGGAACTTAAAAGAGGGGTAGCAAAGGAGGAAGTAGTGGTGGTGGTGGGAGACTTGAACCTGCCAGACATTGATTGGGAGGTCCCAGTGGCCAATAGTGCCAAGAGTCAGACATTGCTGGATGCCTTCTAGGACTGTCTATTAGCACAGCTAGTTAAGGAACCCACCAGTAGAGATGCAGCAAAGTTTTAATTCCTTAGCAAAGTAAAGGCGGTTGCCCACTTCGCATCCATTTTGGGCTACGTGAAGTCTCCATTATAATGGGCCACTTCGCATTGCTGACTTTGAGTTCACTTCACCATATTTTCAAGAAGGCAAAGTGTGTGAGAATTGAAAACAGCCCACAGATCACATGAGTCACCATTGTTGAATACATTTAACAATGTTGGATCCACTGTGACTAGCTATAAAGCCAGCTTTGAAGGGCAGGGGGTTCAGCCACTGATCAATTTCTGTCGGTAGGAAGTCTAGGATGTTTTCATCTGTGTGGGACCCTGCAACACTGCACATTGCATGCATTGCATACTGTCTAATTCCCTGATGGTTGCTATCATGGCAGTCTACCTTATTACACTGCTTTCCAATCCCGCCAGCACAGACAAACCCCAGTACCTGTGTCTAATGTGGAGTAATAAACAAATAGGAACTACCCAGCATTTTGCCACTTGTCCACATATCCATACTTAAATGAATCCCTTTAGTGCCATCAACTATGCCCTAATGCTGCATACTACCATGTCCATGGCCACTCTTGCCACTGGCAGCAGTGCCATGGCCAGAAAAATCTTTGCATGCACGTGTCTTTGCATGCATTTTTTTGGATTACACAGAAAATTAACAACAAATTTAGATTTCTGAACTTTGTAATGGAGGGGAAGCCAAAAAACAACAACTGTGGCTTACAGATGGAGATTACACACTCAAGAGATATAGCCACACAGGCACAACAACAACACCTTAACCAGTGGTCACGCAAATCCAAAACTGGAAAAATAACACCTTCAAGGGGGACAGCTGTAGTACCTGGCTCAATTAACTACAGTAGATAGAATGAAGCAGTAAAAATACCACAGACGGATAAGAGATTCAGAGTGCTGTGATTATGGTGTGGCACAATAAAATGTGTTCGACTTGACGGCATGCTGACACGCACATACCTACACTACAGATAATGCACAGAAAATTGAACAGTTCAATACACTAAAACCAAATCTTTTAAATTGACTGTAAAAATGCACTGCACCACAGCAAACAGAAATAATTATCAAAACTTACAAATATTACTGTGTGTACATGAACACACAAATACTAACACACTAACTACCCAACAACAGTTAGAAAGACTGCCTTCTCACTGTGAGTCTACCTTCACCACAGAAATGCCCCTCCCCTGAAGCACACTTCTACAGTGTCTGTCAGTACAGAGACTGAATGTACTAAATTAACATTCAATATGCACACCTCCCTGCATAGAATTAGGATCTCACTAAACAAAGCGTGTTGCCTAATCACCGGGTGTGACAGACTCACTCACACCTGCACTCTCTGTGACATATACAACTTACTTGACTTTGATGAAAGCCTAATGTATCACACCTGCCTGGTTGCCAAGAAAACTCTCAGTGGCCTTGCCCCTCTGAGTGTCTCCTCCCTCCTTCACCCCTCCCCTATAATGGTAGCTACCCGCAGCTCCACCAAACCCTCCCTCCAAGTACCACATCTCAAAACTGCACTTGGGTAGCGCTATTTCTACTATCATGTCCCTACCTGGATAAACTCGCTCCCTACCCATATCGCTGCTGCTCCCAAACTTGGAAATTTCCAAACCCTTCTTAGGGAGAACAACCTTGCCTCTCGTGTCTGCACCTGTCTATACTAGGATTTCATACTAGGAAGAGGTAGACATACAGAAGGCCAGTGCCAATTATAAAAGAGTTTAGCTCCTTTTCTAATTATAAGTTAAATGTGGAGAAGATTTCGGTATTCCCCCTCAACCAGAGAGTGTTAAAGCAGGAGATCAGAGACCTAGGTTTGGCCTGGGAGAAAGAGTCGCTGAGATATTTAGGTATTGTCCTCACAAGAAGCATGACATTTTCTCAAAAGAAAAACTTGGATTACTTATTACACATTATTACACTGGATCTCAATAGGTGGTCCCGCCTCCCCTTGTCGCTATGGGGTAAAATTAACTTAAACAAGATGAACATCTTCCCCCGGCTTTATTAGCCACTTAGCCACATGAATTTATGGATCCCTCTGTCATGGTTTAAGAAAGTACATAATATTTTCATTAACTTTATCTGGACTGGAAAACAACCTTGCCTGGCTTTCCATAAATTAGCGGCCCCTAAAGCTAGGGGAGGTCTTTGCCTGCCCTATGTTGGTCTTTATTTTTGGGCCAGCCACATGATAAATATCTAAGATGGGTGAAACACAGCGATCTGGGAAATTCTTTTAGCTATGAACCTCTCTGGCTTAAAATAGAACTGGCACAAATCCAATATCATAAGCTCTCCCCGGACTCTTTGTTATATACGAAGATCAAATATCTCCCTGCACAGCTTCGTTCGTCTCCAATTGCAATTTCTGTAAAAGTCCACTCCCAGTTTTGTAATTTCCTTAAATACAACCACTGCTTAGATTTGGAGCAACTGTTGTTAGGCAACCCTAATCTTAAAATAGATGGAAGAGTTCTTTCCGCCTTGTGGCTCCCGTTGGCCAGGGAGGTTAACCTCTCATATCTTTGGAATGACAAAAAGGGGACATGGATGTCATCCCCAGAGATGTTAGCTAAGTTGGGAATCCCAGCCTCTAATATATTTAAAGTCTTTCAGCTACGCCATTTGCTTGTGAAGACCATAGGGGTGACCCCCGGCCATCCAGGTGCCCGTCCTTCCGGGCGGAACTGGCCCAAATGGTAGGCCTTCCACATGCGGTATTGAGAATCCATAATGTTCTCTATGATTGGATTTATCCTGAACCTTTTGGACCTTCTGGGTACTGGACCCAGCTTTTTCTAGAGTTAGTTATTAATTGGGCAGAACTTTGGCAAGGGTGCCATCAGTTTATTACACAAGAAAGGCTCCGGCTCATGTAATTTCAGATATTACATAATTTATACTATACCCCTCAAAAAATGACCAAATTTGGCCTTGTTCCCTCCTCTACCTGTATAAGGTGTGCTCAGGGGAAGGCAATTTATAGCATATCTTCTGGTTCAGCCCTAAGGTGGCTCCCCTATGGACACAAATTAGACAGAGAGTAGATCCCCTATTGGGTCTTAATGACCTGTTCATGGTTAAAATCTGCCTTTTGGGTGATTACTCTGATATCCCAATAGCTACTCGTAAATATCACATGGCTCTAATATCCATGTCAGTTAAAAAACTAACGCTCAGACACTGGAAGGATTCTGAGAAGATAACATATGTGGAGTGGCTGCAGGAATTTTTGACTAATCTCAGGGTAGAGAAAATGGTGGCTAGTGTTAGGAATAGAATGAAGAGATTTAATCAGATCTGGGCTCCATTAGTAACCCTTTATTAACTTCAAGCTGCGTAGAGGAATGGGCTGTTGACTGTTGTTTGGTTGCAGATTGAATAAGGTCTAGTCATGCAAACCCAGGTGGGAGGGGTGGGGGAGGGGGAAAGTGGAGGAAGGTTTTTTCTTCCTCCCTTTTTTTTGTACGTTGTTTTGTTGGAGGGGGAGGAGGAGGACAGGCAGGGGGTTGGGGGGAGGTGATATTTGGTTCTCCCTGTTATTCCTGGATACATCCTGTATTTATTGTGTTATGTTGTGTTATTTGTTGTATGCTGAAAACTTCAATAAACTTTAAATGGAAAAAAAAAAGAAGGCCAGTGCCCATAAGTGTATGTCTCCAGCACAGCTGGCATAGGATCCCTCAGTTTACAACAGAAAACTATCAAGATTTTGTTTAAATGTAGCCTGAGTATTGCACTCAAGTAGAGAATTGGGGATAGAATTCCATAGTGGAATGATTCTTTGAGTGTAGTAGGCTCTTCTTTTATTGGTTCTGTGGAATGTGAGTGCAAAGTTGATGGGAATGGCTACATAGGATGTAGTCTTGGTTATTGTTGATCATATTTAGCTGATACAGTAATTCAGTAGCAGTGGGTGTTTTGTGCATTAGTAAGAGATCACCTCTCTTTCTTCTTAATTCCAACAGGTACATGTTCAGTTCCTGTAGCCTTGTCTCATAATTCTTATCCTGCATGTTAGTGACCATCTTTGTTAATCTCCTCTGGACTCACTCCACTCTACCAATGTCTCTACTTAGGTACAGGCTCCAAAGGGGAGAGCAGTAGTCAAGGTGAGGCCTCACATATGCCCTGTATAATGGCAGAGTGCAACCCCTATCATGGGAGGTGAAACTCCTTTTAATGCAGCCAATTAGTCTATTTGTTCTTTTTCTGATAAAGTTACAATGACTACCAGAAGTAAGTTCAGAATTAATAATTACCCCTAAGTCATTATGTTGGACCACAGAAGTTAATGTGTGTCCATTTAGTGTGTATTTATTTAATGTGTTAGCCATACCAAAGTGCATGATTACACATTTATCTATGTTGAAGAACATACAGTTATTATCTGCCCTTATCTCAATTTTCCTGAGATCATTACTGAGTGTTGCTACATCGTCCATAGTTTTAACCGATGCTGCTATTTTTGTATCATCAGCAAATTTAATGGAAAAACTGTTTATATCAGTAGTTAAATCAGATATGAAAATATCGAATAGTAATGGGACTAAAACTGATCCCTTCGGTACTCCTCTAGTAACTGGACATGGGTCAGATAGGTGGCCTCTAATACACATGTGTTGGGTTCATTCTTTTAACCACTCCTCTACCCATTTGATGATTTTCTTATTTAAACATAGTTGTTTCATTTTGTTTAAGAAAAGGTCATGAGGCACTTTATCAAAGGCCTTTAGAAAATCAAGATAGACAACACTCATTGGTGTATTATTATTAAGGTTCATACTTATGTATTCATAAAATACCAGATTTCCAGTTAAGCATGATCTATTTTTTTAAAACCATGCTGTGATTTATCTCTCAGCCCTTTTATTTTTAAATCTTATTCAAGTTTATTTTTTAATAGGGTCTCAAAGATTTTTCCAGTTATACAAGTTAAGCTTATTGGTCTGTAGTTAGACACATCAGTTTGATCTCCTTTTTTGAAAATTGGTGTTACGACCGCTTTTTTCCAATCATTAGGAATTTTGTTACTTGTAAGTGACATATTAAATAGTGTGTATAGGGGGTGTGATAGCCAATCTTTAATTTCTTTGAGTACTCTTGGGTGTAACTTATCTGGCCCTGGTGATTTGTTAGTATTAATTCTGTTAAGTTGAGTCTTTATCTCATCTTTTGTAAAAGAGAGGTCGATATCATCAGAAATGGTTGAAATTACAACTGGAACTTTGTTTTTGGTATTGAATACAGATGAGAAGTATTCATTAAATACCTCCGCCAATTGTTGGTGGGCTGTTATCTCTTGGGTATTCAATGTAATTGAACCTATTGTCTGAGATGTTTGTTTCTTTTTATTTATATATGTATAAAAACTTTTCCCTCCATCACTCCTATATGCCAGTCCATTTTCAAATTTCTCTTTTTCTAGGGTTATTTTGCTTTTACATTTTTTTAGGGCAGATCTGTACTTCCATTTCTTAAAGTCACTTCCATCCTGTTTCATTAGTTTGTATGCCTGTTTTTTTAGTTTGATTAATTTTGTTATAGTAGGAGTTATCCATGGCAGAATATTTCCTTTGTTGTTATAAACTGTTTTGTTAGGGACATATTTAGCCTCTAAATCTAGTATTTTGTATTTAATTGAGATCCAAAGCTCATCCAGGGAAGTTATCTTAGTTTCCCCCTCCCAATTACAAAGTTCGGATTTTAACTGTGCCAAATTAGCATTATAATAATCCTTAAAAATGGTTTTCCCTATATTGCATTTTATCTGTATACCACAGTTAAAACTTATAGTATTATGGTCACTGTTATGTATTGGAGGTTTGACCTTAATGTTAATTATGTTATCAGTTAACAGTAGGTCAAGAATATTATTTTTCATTGTTGCCACATTGATTAATTGATGTAATCCATTAGATGAACAGCAATCCAAGAAGTGATTTTCCCGGATGCTGGTTCCTGTGTAATGATTCCAATTTATGCCAGGGAAATTAAAATCGTCCATTAGTATTATTTCTTTATAGTTGGATTTGTCATTTATGTTATTCATTATAGCTTGATTACTTATTGGGTCTGTGTCTGGTGGTCTATAACAAATACCAATAAGGTATTTTGGTTGCCTATCACCTAGTTGCTCTACCCAAATAATTTCAATCTGGTTGTTTTCGGGGTGTTTCAGGGAGTGGTTTGAATTGGATTTCGTCTTTAATGAAAAGTACGATACCCCCCCATTTTTCCCATTCTGTTTCTGTAATTTATTTATTTATTTTTATTTAGTTTTTGTTGACCGGGTGAGTGCACTAGACAAATCCTGCCTATTTTCAGGCACGACCCAGGGGAGGGGGATACAGATGAATACCAACTGACCTTGAACCAGATTAAGCTGTTGGTGGTATTTTTAGTGAATGAGGGAAATTTGGCCAGGACATCGGGGAAATTCCCCTACTCTTTTCAGTAAGTGCCATGGGATCTTTAACATCCACCTGAACTACCACCAATCCAGGCAGATGGGACCTCGGTTTAACGTCTCATCCGAAAGACGTTTGTATGAATTGCATAACCATGTATGTTAATGTTCCATTCAGTTGTTTCATTCCACCATGTTTCCATTATTGCAGCTATGTCAATATTAGCTTTCATTAATAGAATTTGAAGTTCATCCATCTTTGCTTTGTTTAGACTCCTGGCATTGCTAAAAAGAAAAGTTAACCCGGTTTTATTTTTTTGTTTTTTTAAATTGCCTATGAATATGATAGATGTTGCTTGTGGACTGAAATGCAATGGCGGTGAGTCCCTTTGCCCTGGTTTGTTTAGTTTTTTGTTTTGTGTAGTACACTATGCATAAGACAACCAAGTAGCCTTGATCCCTGTCTGCTTAGGTGCAATCCGTCATACCGATATAATGCCTGATTGTTTGCAAATCTTTCCCAGGTTCTTAGACACTGAATGTTATTTGATAAACACCATCTACATAACCAGTTATTGTAACTTTTGATTTGGCATATTCTTTTATAGCTTGCCCTTGGTACTGGAAGAACTTCTGATACTATTGGGGTTGCATTAAGATCATGAAGTGTTTTTACTGCTGTTTCCATTTCCTGAACTATTTCTCCCACATCTTGCCTTCCAAAGTTTTTCGTACCAACGTGTAGCAGAATAGTTTTTGGTTCAGTAATATTTTGTTAAATTTCCCGGAAGTAGTTGTGTAATGTCTTTAATTGTCACCCCACTGTAACTACAGCTGGTTACATTCTTTTTGTTTCCCCTTGTTGAGTATATATCCATAAATCTTGTGATAGAATCCCCCAGTAGGAAAAATTGCTCTAAACGATCTTGATTTTGTACTGAAGGAGTTATGGAGTTTGAAAACTGCATATCACTTATTGGGCTTTTGTTAATATGCACTGATTGAACTGTAGTATTAGTTTGACATAGGTTTACATATTCAGGTTCAGTCGTCAATGTAATAGGGGGTTTAAATTTAATGTAGTGTCATTAGTGATTCTATCATTATGCTGTGTTTCAGCAACTCTGTTTAGTGGAATTGTAACAATGGGACCAGAGGACATAGTACTCTCATCTTCAGTTAATAAATTTAGGGGATCGAAACTATAACCTAGCTTGTCTCTCTCCACCCTGACTAAGGACCCTGTCCTGCCTGTGTTTGCACCACTTCCTAACTAAGCTCTTCTCCACCCTGACAATAGACCCTGTCTGGCTCTACCCTCCCTACCACTCACTGACCAGGGACCCTTGTCCTGGCAGATGTACTACTTCAGTTATTTTGCCGTAGTGTACTAGTTACCTGACATGACTGTTTGACCCTAACTGTGCCATGAATTTTGTAAACTGTACCATTATCTGCATATCTGAGTTTTATAAACTTGTTGTACTAGTAACCTGACATGACTGTTTGACCCTAACTGTGCATTGTGTTTGTGAACTGTACCATTAACTGTATAGTTGAGTTTTATAAACTGTAACCTGCCTTACAACTGTTTATAAACTATTTGCATCCATGTTTATTTGTTTTTAACCTTGTCTCTCCTGGACGTGGAGCCTTTGTAAATGAATCCCTGACTCAAAGGTTTGAAATTCCGATACTGTACAATAAATAAAAAAAAAGATAAATAACATCAATAAACTCTTGATGTAAACACATGAGGATTTCCTGCAATCAATGTACTAAATTTTGACACAACATTTTGACGCAAAAATGATTTTTTAAAGCTTTTTCAATGGTTTGATTCTCAGATCTCTAAGAGTAAACTGTCTCCAGCTTTCCATTACACACAGTATGCCGAACTGAGGCTGTGTAAGATAATACAGAGCCCATGTGACTTGCCATCCCATGAATCACTGCAAAATTCACCTTAAAGAGCAATAAAAAAGGCAAAGTTAAAGTAAAGTCCATTGAAATCAATGGAACTTCACATTAAAATTAAAGATCAAGCAGTGAAAAAAGTGGAGTTTAACGTGAAGTCCATTGTAACCAATGGAACTTCGCGTTAAAGTTAAAGGCAAAGTTATACGCTTCAAGTTGTGGAGTAATACATGAATTTCACATTATACATGAAGTACTCCACTTAGCGAAATTTATGGACTTCACCCACTACTACCCATCAGGCAGTCAGCAATCCATGATGTGATGCCCACTAACTCAGAGATGGTGGTTGTTGTGGGAGCAGGGGAGCCACTAGGGAGTAGTGACCACAGCTCTGTGTGGTTTGAATTGGCTCTTGAGGCTGATAAGCTGCAATCGAGAACTGAAGTCCTTGATTTTGGAAGGACAGACTTCGACTGGTTGAGGGAACTGGACAAAGACAAGTTAGTAGGGGTTGAGGACATAGACAGGGTGGATGAGAGATGGGGGGAAATTAAGGGAGCCATCCTCGAGACATCAAAAGGCATGCATAGGAACAGTAACAAAGAAAAATAGGTTTAAGAGACCACTATGGTTCTCAGCTAGGGTCAGGGAAGTGGTTAGGGCCAAAAAGAAGGCCTTCTATAAATACAAGCACAAGCACAGAGAAACAGAATGGGAGGAATATCTACATAAAAATAGGGAGGCAAAGATGGCCATCAGGAGGCAAAAGTAGATAATCAGCTGCATATCGTGGAGGGGGTCAAGAATGGAGAAAACCAGTTTTTTAGATATATTAGTGAAAAAAGAGGAGAATCGCATGGCTAGTTGAGGGGAGTAGGGTGATAGAGGAGGATGGGCAAAAGGACGCTGTCCTGAATGACTACTTTTGCTCAGTATTCACTAAGGAGGACTGTGGGTCCATGCCAAAGAGCGGCATCAAAGCGGCCACAAAGGAGCACCGAAAATGAGCCTGCCATTGATTAATAGGGAAAGGGTCCTGAAAGGGTTGGCAGCCCTTAAGATAGATAAAGCCCCTGGATTATATGGGTTGCATCCGAGGATACTTAGGGAATTAGCAGTGGAGATGACTGAACCACTGACTGGGCTGTTCAACAGTTCACTCAGGTCTGGGGAAGTTCCAGAGGACTGGAGGATGGCAGACGTACTACTGCATAAGAAGGGGATAAGGAGCAACAAGGGAACAACAGGCCTGTCAATCTGACCTCTGGCGTTGGAAAGATGATGAATCTTTGACCAGAGAGAACCCAATGGACTACCCAGACAGCAATGGACTCCAGGATAGTAAACAGCACAGTTTTGTGGCACAAAGTTCTTCTCAGACTAACCTGATAGTTTTCTTTGACTGTGTGACAAAGGAAATAGACAAGGGCCACATGGTTGATCTGCAGTACTTTGACTTCAGCAATGTTTTTTATTCTGTACCACAGAAGAGAACACTTAAGAAGATGAAAGACCTGGATGCAACTAATACTTTAGTGAACTGGGTGGGTAATTGGCTAATAGGGGGCCAACAAAGGGTGGTGGTCAATGGGATTAAATCAGTGGACAGGGAGGTAATGAGTGGGGTTCCACAGATATCTGTCCTGGGTCTAGTCCTCTTCAAAATGTTCATTAGTGACACTGGTGAAAGAATCTGTGGCAGGTTGTGTCTCTTCACAGATGACACGAAACTATGTGAGAGGGTGGATAGCGAAGAGAAAATAAGGGATATACAAAGGGACCTACAAAAGCTCAAGCGATGGTCAAAGGTCTGGCAGTTAAAATTCAGTGCTAAAAAGTGCAAAGTAATGCACCTAGGGAAAAAGAACCCCAAGACGGAGTACTGGATGGCAGGGAAGAGACTTAGCACTACAGAGGAGGACCAGGATCTAGGAGTTATCATCAGTAACCCCCTTAAACAAACGAGCCAGTGCAACAAGGCCTATAACAAGGCTAACAGGATTCTGGGAGGTATCAGGTTAAGTATTGATAGCAGAAGAAAAGAGCTAATACTTCCCCCTTTACAGATCCCTGGTGAGGCCTCACCTGGAGTACTGCACCCAGTGTGGGAGTCCTTACCTCAGAAAAGACAAGCATAGATTGGAGACAGTGCAGCACAGAGTGACAAAAATGATTCAGGGACAGCAGGGAAGATCCTACAAGGAGCACCTCAAGGCACTATGTATGTTCTCACTGGAAGCCAAAAGGGAGAGGGGAGACATGAATGAGTCCTTCAGATTCCTGAAAGGAATTAATAAAGTAAACTGTAGGGAATTATGTAGCCTGACTATCAATGTACATTAATGTGGACACAAATGGAGATTAGTAGGTGGGAGATTCAGGAGTGACATGAGTAAGTAGTTCTTTATGGAGGGGTGGTGGAAACTTGGAACAGTCTGTCAGCCGATGTAGTAGGTGCGAACACAGTAAGTAGATTCAAGCTGGCCTGGGATGGAATGAAGGGAATAGGCGTTGTTAGGGGAGACAGGTCCAGGGAAGAGAATGGGGAGAGGACTGGGAGGGTTAACCCTAGAGGAACAATAGGTTCCAGGGAATGTACAGGGATATAGGGGACTTCGACAGACTAGATGGACCGCTGGTCTTTTTCTGCCATCATTACCTATGTTTCTATGTTTCCATGTTTTCTGTCTGGCTTTGTACAGTGCTAAGTGGACAAAACATACACACAGACTATACTACTGCCCATGCAAATGCATACAGGGTGCAGTGGTACATGTAGAGATTTGGAAGCAATAAAAAGCCACTGTTACTACACTTTTAACACTGATAAAACCATACTTATCAAAGCGCACAGTAGTATGTAATCCCCTGACACTCCCTTCCAGTCAGGGCATGCTGTCTGCCTGAGTATGACCACCAGGCCTTACATCCACTATCTCATGTGTGCCTCTGTTGGGTGAGTGGTGCAACAGACAGCTTTGAAAATGGTGCACAAGTTCACTTGTTTATAGGGCATGGTTTAGTATGGTTTAGCACTGAACTGTATCACTTAACTTTTGTCCCCAAAACTTCAGTCTCAGATTCTCCATTCCATTCCTCCATTCAAATTCTCAAATGCTTCTTACTGTGCCATGAGCTCAGTTAGAATGATGATCAGGCTTTCTCCATCTGTGGCCCTTGTTTGTTGAATGCTCTGCCACAGCACCATCAGAATTCTATATCATTAACTATAGGAACATAGAAACATTGAAGTTCCCTTGCCTATTCTACCTCCACAAACCATATCCAGTGTCTGGCAACCCTTCCCTCTCCCTACCTCTTTTTAATTTACCCCTATGTTTATGTATGCATGCTTGAAACCCCTTACCACCACTGTTCTAGCCTCTACCACATCTGCTCACAGACTCTTCCAGGTGTTTTCTAAGCTTTCAGTGAAGAAGTATTTCCTCACATTACTCCTGAATGACTGCCCTCCAGCTTAAATGCATGCCCCCTGGTCCTGGTGCTTGTCCGTCTTTAAAAGAGACTCCCTACCTGTACCCTGGTGACCCCTGTGAGGTACTTGTAGGTGTCAAGCATGTCACCTCTCTCTCTCTCTTTCTATCTCTCTTTCCTAGTCTCCTCCTTGCCATGCTGAGATCCCTCAGTCTCTCCTCATAGGGCTTCCTGTGCAAACCCTGCACCATTTTAGTTGACCTCCTCTGGACAGCAGCCACCTTGCCAATGCCGTTTTTTAGGTGAGGTCTCCAAAATTGGAGACAGTACTTCAGGTGGGTCTACCAGAGAGCAATACAGCGGCAGCACCTCCACCCTCCTACTGTTTGAGATACCCCTCCCTATGTACCCTAGCATGTCACTAGCCCTACCCAAGGCCTTGTCATATTGTACTGCCAACTTGAGGTCCTCTAATATAATAAACCAAGGTCCCATCCTGCCTACTGACTGTGAGTACCCCACATCATTTACTGAGCACCAGGGTTCTTATGCCCTAGGTGCATGATTTTGCATGACTATATTTTAGTTCTTACTAAAAACATATATTAAGACAAGCTTCTTATTGTTAGTTGAAAATATTCTGGTCATATTAATGCATTTTACAAATGTCGATTTTTGTGTGTTTTTAACTATTTTTTTCACTTGATGATTGTACAGTATTTAGACAAAGAATGGCGCTGCGTCAGCATGTGGTCTAAAAGCAAACAAAATGGTTATATTAATGCACTCTGATAAATGAGTTAAAATCTACGTTTGACTTTGGTCTTCTTCAGGATGTCTAAAAGAGAAAAAACTAACTAACTTTTTTTCTCTTTAGATATTTCTGGAAGAAGACATAAGGTCGAAACGTAGATTTTTAACTCTATTTTCTATTTTCAGCGAGCATTTAATATAACCATTTTATTTTACAGTATTTAGAGATGCCTGATTTATTTGCACTTTGTAAATAAAATTGAATGTCTGACAGATTGGTGGAATATCTGCTGTTCTGTTTATCTGTGCATGCTACAAATTATGTTTTACAGAGCAGTGAGAGTAGTTCTTGCAGTACAGTTGGCACCATCTATAATGAAACAAAACACAATGGTTATATTAAATGCATGTAGAAAGTAGAAAAAAGAAAACAGAGTTAGAATCGATGATTTCACCATAGGACTTCTTCTGGAATTACCTCAAAGACAAGAAAGCAAAGCTGAGTAGTTTTTTCTCTTTCAGATAATTCTTGAAGAAGACCTATGATATAAATGCTGATTTTTTTTTGAACTAGTAGATTTTATTAGAATAAGCAGACAAGTATACAATCCAGAGACATCCTCAAGAAATTATACATATAGCACCATATATTCACTGCCACTTCCTACTGTAAGTGTTAAAAATAGAATATATATCCAGTGACACTATAAAGCATCTGATTTACAGGAACCACACTCCTTGTCACAGTGCACATCTCAAGGTAAAGTATATAGATTTATGTATAGATATCTTGGAGTCCAATACATTATAGTGAGTCCAACAGCTGATGGAGAAGATGTCCAAGTCCAATACAATCACAGTCAGTCTTCTTTGGAACTGTGCATTAGTAAGAGATCACCTCTCTTTCTTCTTAATTCCAATGGGTACATGTTCAGTTCCTGTAGCCTTGCCTCATGATTCTTATCCTGCAAGTAAGTGACCATCTTTATTAATCTCCTTTGGAGTCACTCCACTCTACCAATGTCTCTCCTTAGGTACAGACTCCAAAAGGGAGAGCAGTAGTCAAGGTGAATTATCTGTATGGAATTAATGAACCAATAACAAACAGTAAACTCAAATAACAGTAAGTAAAAATATAATAGAACACACCCACTTACAGGCTTTTATGAAGTACAGATATACATGTAAAATAAAATGAAGGGAAAGATAGTATAACATTATAGCCAAAAAAGATGACACCTTATCCCTGAGAATTGCACCAGGAGCATCATCCACTACCATCCAGCCCACAGAAAAATCTTTTGAGGGTTCACTTAGTTCACCTAGTTTGTAGGAGCACAAAAAAGGCCGAATAGCCCATGCCATGGCTCCTTTCAGACCAGGAGATGATCTAGAACCAAAACCCCCTCTGCTTCCTCCCTGAAATGGAAAAAGGGCAGCTGCCGTGGATTAAATTTATCTGTCTGCAGACATAATCCAGCGGTAGTAGCCTCCATGTTTTTAACGTGCGTGGGATTCTGGATTCTGAACCAATGTTGGAGCCTTAAAGTAGATTTGGAAATCCAATGTTGGGTAATAACTTTGTTGGCCACAGCTACTAAGATATAAAATAAGTATTTTGCTTGAAAAGAAGCCACCTATTGTGGGGGAAGACCCAATACTAGGTTTTCAAAAGTAGGAATCAATGCCAGATGCAGCATCTCCACTACTTACTCTGACACTTCTCGCCAGTCGGGACAAACTTTTTGGGCACTCCAAAAAAAAGTGATAATGGTTCCCAAGGCCCCCACACCCCCTCCAACACCTATCTGAAGAATATGCACCCAAATGGTTAGAGATAGTCAGAGTGGTAAAACAACTGGCACAAATCTTCCAATGAAACTCTCTCCAGGGGGTTGAGCCAGTCGTCTTATGGATCCCTTTCCAAATCCCCTGCCAAGACTGCTTTGAAAAATTGCCCCAGACTCCAACTCCCACCTTCTCTGAATATTTTCTCTAACTGGTAGACCCTCACTCTCACTTAGTATAGTGTATATGTGCAAGATAAATTTCCTCATATCCAGACTATGCCCCTTTCTCCAAATCAGATCCACACCCCAGTGGGGTTTTGCACAATTTCAGCTATCCCGGATCACAATATAATTCTGGCATTATAGGAATCTATAAAGATCTGTGGCTTCTAAATTAAACTCTTGTTTAAGTGAGTTAAAACTTTCAAGTGTTGTATCCCCAGTAATCAGTTGTCTTAAGTTAGTCAAGACTTTCTTTGCCCTTGCTCGAAAACCCAGATCCCATCTTACCCCTATAAAGTCTGGTAAAAATTGTATAGGCAGATATTTCCAAATTGGTGTGAGGAACCCTCATTGATGTTTTACCAGTAACTAACTACTTAAGGTATGTTTAGTCCAAATATTGCTCACATTTTTGTTTATCACTTCAACAACGCCCAGGAAACAACATGTAATGGGATACAAAAATGAGCGCCTTGCTTCGACTCAATCCATATCACTAAATTCTCTTCCCCAATCATTTGTACAATAGGCAATAACTGTGCTGCTGAATAATATTTATAGAAATTAGAGACACACCACCCTCCTCAGTCTTTGACTTCCATCAGAGCCTACAAGTGAATTCAGGGCCTTTTCCCCACACAGATGAAATGTGCAAGTGCCCATCTGAGATCCTTCCCATCCTTTGCCAGTATGGGAATTGGCAACACAGAATAAAGAAAACAAAATTTAGGCAAGATATTCATTTTTATTGCCTCTATTCTGTTATAAAATGTCAACTGTAGATGTGTCCATCTATTCAAATCTTCCCCCACTTGATGTTTCAGGGCCCCATAATTATTCCAGGATAAATTCCTGGGAATTTGGATACCAAAGTAACAACTTTTATCTTTCACCCATTTGTAGGGCACAGCTGTATGAATATTTTGGGTGATTGTCCCATTGACTCAAAGGACCTCGGACTTATCTACATTTATCTTAAACCCAGAGATTTTCCCAAAGGTCTACAATAGTTCTAAGGGGGGGGCATAGACTGGGTTGAGTCACTTATGTAAACCAGGGTCTCATCCGCGTAAAGAGATATTTTATTATGTCAGTCTTACACTCTTATCCCCAATATTTCTTTTTGCTGCCTCACTGCCTGAGTTAGGGGTTCAATACTTAAAGCAAATAAAAGAGGGGAGAGTGGACACCCCTGCCTAGTACCCTGTTCTATCGAAAAAAATTCAAAAAAGATGCCATTCATCAGCAACCTGGCCCAAGGGTGGGAATAAAGCATGTCTAACCTGGACAAAAAAACCTGATCAAAATCCATACGATTTCAAACTGACTTAAGATATTCTCAATTAAGATGATCAAATACCTTTTAAGCATCAAGCAATATAGTTATTTGGGGGGTTGGGTCTGAGGACTTTTGTGATAGAATGTTGATTAACCTATGAATATTATCTGACATATGTCTGTTAGAAATAAAACCTGTCTGATCCAGGTGTATAAGATGACCGATAAACTGTTGTAAACTTTTAGCTAAACTTTTTGTGAAGAACTTCATGTTCTGGTTCAATAAGGAGATAGGTCTGTAATCGCCACAATAATTTTCTTTCTTTCTTTCCTGGCTTGGGCAAACCAGTAACTATGGCCTTGTGCCAGGACTTAGGTGCTCCCCCTCCTGCAAGAATGCATTATACACATTTACCAAAATGGGGACCAAAGTCTCACAAAATGTTTTATACTGTAGAATTCTGTACTGAAGATATCTGGGCTATGGGATTTGCCTACCTTCGATTCATGGGTAGCCTTATGTACCTCGCTCTACTAAACAGGAGCCTCTAAAACTTCACTAATCTGGGGAGGCAATGTAGGAAAATCCAGAAGTTGGAGGAAATGAGAGGTGTCCTTCTTCACCTCTGCACTCCATCTTGCCTTTGCATATAGGTGTTGATAAAAAGTCCTGAAGCTATTAACAATATTGCTGGGCTCTATCCATATTTTATTGGGACTGTGAAGGTTTATGATCTGTAACATTACTCTGTCCATCTTGATTTTCTTCAATTGAAATGCCAACAAGCATGCAGCTCTCCCCCCATAATACATATAGTTGACAAAACAAAACTGACCCCTCATTTTTTGTCTTCATATCCCCTCAATTCCTGCCTGATCTTAGCCCAGGCTTTTGAAATGTTCACATTATGGGGGGTTAGCTTATGCTTATGTTCTAGGTCTTTAAGCTTAGAGAGGAGATGGGAACTACAGGTATGCTCACATCACTTTTTAGCTGTGGGGTAGCTGATGATCTCACTCCTCAGAATGACTTTCAGTGTATCCCATACTAGTGTCTCAAGACTGGCCTCCATAAGATTAGTCTGATAAATATCTTTAATAATCTGGCCTATACAAGATCTAAAATCTTTACCATTCAGGAGCGAAACATTTAAATGCCATAAGGACTTTTTGTACGTGTGGGATCCAGCTATGGTAATAAAAATGGGGGCATGGCTCAATAAAGAAATATTATGGATTGAGGAACAGGGGATCATGTGTGGAAAAGCTTTTTGAGTTAGCAGAAAATCTATACAAGAATAAGATTTTTGTGTGCAACAAAAAAACGAAAAATTCCATTCTGTGGGATGCTGAGCCCGCCAAATATCTGAAAAACTCAGCTCCTCCACGAGAACTCTGAGAGTTCTGGTTGCCTGTCCATTAGTTATAGCATGTCCCAAAGTCCTGTCCAATTGGGGGGTAAGGACACAATTAAAATCCCTTCCTAATATAATTTGTCCAGGTGGAAGCATAGCCACCCTTCCAAATACATATTTGAAAAAGTCTGCAACACGTACATTGAGTGCATAGATATTCACAAAATGTATATCAGCCACAAACAAATTACTTGAAATCCAGACAAACCAAGCCCCCCATGCCCACCTCGGATGATAGTACAGTATCTTCATGGGGCTACCCCTTCATAACAAAATGGCTAATCCCTCTTTCTTACCACTAGAATATGATGCTCCCCAGATCTCCCCCAACCTGGACCTATGCAATTTGAGGAGCTCAGACTCAGACAAATGAGTCTCATGTAGATATGCAATGGAACAACTGTATTTCTTCAATTCATTAAGGATCCTAGTGCACCTCACTGGAGAACGGACTTCCTTGACATTATAGGATACTACATTTAAAACTGTCATATTCAGCAGAGTGAATTTTCATAAACTACTTGCCAAAATAATACTAGTATGTCACGCTAGTACTCTAACTTCCACTTTGTAAACCAATGTGGGTAATGAAGATATGTAAGCAACAAACTACATGAACAGAACAAACATGAAACTCCAAGTCAGTAAAAATATCTTGCCTAGTTCCATTTTTAGCTGGACAGTCCAGATATCTAAAGCCAGTAACATACTTCCTAGGTCAATATCCCTGCCTTCCCGACAAAACAATTAAAAGAGGAAGGCAGATAGGGCAAAATATGCCAATTATGAGGGACCAGTATGATTAAGAAAGAAATAGTCCTCCAAAGAAACTTCAGCTATGATGCTGAAGTGAGAGCCACCGCACCTGCAAGGGCAGTGAAAAATAGATTAAACATAACCCCAACAGTCCCAGTCCCAGGGCAATCTGAGAAAATATACAAAGTAAAACCAACTTCCCCATCCCCCCCTCCTATAGCCCAGCCTTAAATCAATGATCCTGGAATGCACTTAGAACAAGTTACTTTAACCCACAAAGTAAATGGTGTATACCCTGGGGGTGAGAACGCATCTGCGCATGTCAGAGCTTTCATTCTAGCTCATGCTGTGTGGAGGAGGATGTCAGTTTCCCTCACCCAGTCCTGAAAGAATGCTCACTAAACTGCATTCACATTTGATAATTTTAACCCTTCTTGACCTGCTATATTTCCTCACCTGCTTTTTGGCAACTGTTTGTACTTTGAGTCTATTGGCAATGCTTCTACATCTTCAGTATCTCATGGCCCCTCGCACTGACTGGGAAAGCAATTCTGGGGCATGTCAAGGTGTTTTCCTTGGGTAGGTGAAATTGTCCAAGCAGCAGCAGAACTGGAAGTCGAGTTGGCCCAGAGGAAAGCAGCAATGGAGGAAAGAGAACTAGAATCTCTTCAAAAAGCCACAGAAACAATTAAGTTTTCATCTGAATCAGAGGGAGGTAACATTTTCTTGTGGGAGAAACAGGTGGAGGGTATTTTTGTTTTTAGCGATAAGAGCTGCAGCCCAGCAACTAGGGTTAAAAATAGTAACCTACAAGGGCAACACGCCACTGTTGGTACATCTCTGCTAAAACTTAAAAAAGGCAAGACTGCTTCTTATACCTCCACAGATCAGAAGGGTCTAAATAGAAGGAAAAAAGTTAGTATCCCCCAAATTTCCTGCAGTATAGTAGCAACTTAATTTTCTTCCTCCCAAATTAAAGAAGTCTGATAAAAAAGGAACCGTCTCTACACCCCCAGCAAGTGCTGAAAATGTTTCTTTCTTACAAAAAATGGCTTCAGTGGGAAAAACCAGAGGTAATAAAAACCAGGATTAAACAAAGGAAAACAGCAGTAATGAAGCAAAGGATAAACAGGAGATAAATGAAGAAGCAAAACAAGGCTGTACAGAAAATATGAGAATGTAATAGCCTCTCAGCAAAACATCTTGAAAGAGATGAAACAAGGGTTTGAAACCTTAAACATAGCAGTTACTTCACTAACCCTTAAGTTCACTGAAGCTATGAGAAAATTTGAATCTCATTAAGAACATTGGAATGCAAAACACGGGTTAGTAGTTTAGAAGATAAAATCCCTAACCTTTCAAAACAACTTGAATCTAGCAATAAGGAATTAGAATTGTTAAAGCTGAAGATGGAGGACCTTGAATCAAGATCCAGAAGGGTTAATTTAAAAATTGCCAATCTTCTGGAGGGAATAGAAGGCCTAGACCCCATTAAATACTGTGAAGAGATTTTAACAAAGATAATGGGGTTTTCATACCCAGAACAAAAAATAGAGCTTGACAGAGCACACTGAGCTTTCAGAGTGAAGGATATCCTTGGCAGGCCAAGAGTCATGTACATCAAGTCTACTAAATTCCAAGACAAATAAAGGATATTGGCTAAATCCCGAATTGAGAAAGGGATCACATACAGGGGCATGAGATTGCAAATCTATCCAGATATTCCCCCAACAGTGTTAGCCAGAAGGAAACGCTTTGATTCAATAAGAGATAAACTCCAAAAAGAGGGGATTCCCTTCTCCCTACTATACCCAGCAAAATTAGAGGTCAATTTGGATGGTTAAATATTGTTTTTTTTTTACTCTCCAAGGAGGTCAAAGAAGACCTAAAGAAAAGAGACAAATATTCCCCTCCCTCTCCTAGTGATAACAGCCCATCCACTTCAAAAGACTGATACATCATGAATACTGCTATCTATTGACCAGTTATTTATTATTTCTTTCTTCTGGGGGGTAGTGACAGGTGGCAGGTTGAAGGGAAAGAGGGGTAACAAGGAGTATCACAAGGAGGAAGGGGAACAAATGGGTGTACATAGAGAGAGAGAGAGAGAGAGAGAGAGAGTAAGAATTGGGAAGTAAGGATTGGATGAAAAGAGGGAAGAAAATGAGAAGAAGAGGAAGGGTAGGAGGCTGGGGGGAGGTAGAGGGAGAGAAGGAGGGAGAAAGGGGGAACACAATGTTAAATAGAATTTCATTTTCTTTTGTTTTTTTTTGTTTGATCTTTTGTTTTTCCCTTCCTTCTATCCTCTCTGGGGCATGGTACCAGTGATTTCAAAAATGGGGAGGGGCAGTTCTTATCTTTCACTAAGCCTATCCACACAGTAGAAGCATAGTCACCATTAAGGGGAAGGACTGGTGTCCATTTGTTTTAAGGACGGCTAGGGTAAAATCCTTAGCAAATCAAGCTTCATCTAAACAAGATAGGAAGGGGGTCGGTTACTTAGTTGGGTGGGGGAGGGAATGAGAGCATTTATTAATATTTCTAACTAAACTACTTTTGATGAGAACTAAGCATGGGTGCTATATTAATATTAAGGAAATGTGTAAAATTCCTCTAAGAATGAAGAGTCTGGATAAGGAGGTCTTTAAGGAGAACTAAAAAAACAAAAGCAAAAAAAAAACAAAGCAAAGCCATAATAGATGGGGGTGCTTCTCTGGCACAACAAAATGGTGCAGAAGGGAAGAGGGTTATTGTTTGGATTTATTCCAACTTAAATGTCTCAGCTAATAAAATAAAATAAAATAAAATAATGTCCTGGAATCTCAATGGCTACAAAGATAGAATCAAGATAACAAAAGTTGTTAGGATAATTAATAATAGAAAAATAGACTGCCTTCCTCTTCAAGAAACACACTTCAACAAAAAATATGCTACATATTTTGGTAATTTGTTCAAGGCAAATAGCTATTACACATCTTTTTTGAACTTACCGAGAGGAACAGCTGTTTACATTAAGAAGCATTTGGCTTACTCCTTAAGCAAAATAGTAATTGATCCAAATTGGCTTTTTGACGGAAATTTCATATCAGAATTATAACATGATTCTTGGTTCTCTTTATGGACCAAACAAGGAATATTTGTCTTTCTTTACAAGTTTCTTTCTGGAATTGTCACAGCTTAGTCAGACAATCATTCTTGGATGAGATTTTAATTTTACATTTAAACTAATAGACAGAGCACCCCTTTCTCAAGAAAGAAAACAAAATGAAGTAAAGTTGCTAAAAGACCTAGCCCTGGATTTTGATCTGGTGGATCCTTTTAGACAAAAGTTCCCAAATCTCAAAAAATATTCTTATTATTCTAAAATTTATGATACTTATTCCAGAATAGATTTTTTTCTAATCTCTCAGAAACTCTGCAGAGACTTAACACAAATATCATACGAGCCTATAAGAATTTCAGACCATGCTCCTTTAGTTATGGAAGTAATTCTCAAGCATCAGGCCATACCTCCTCAGTATTCCTGGAAAACAGATAACTCATTATGGTCAAACAGTAATTTCAAGTCTAAAATTACAGATGAAATAAATTGTTTTTTGAAACTAAATAGCTTAGATGACTTTGATATTCAAACTATATGGGAAGTCTTGAAGGCTTATTTAAGAGGGTGGATTATGGCTCAAGTAAGGATCAGGAAAAAAACATCTGCTGAGGCTCTTATAGAGTTGGAGAGGGAACTGTCCTCTGCAGAGGATGATCATGCAAGCTTAGGTAATGAACAGACAAAAATAAAGGTCTTTGCAATTAGGAATAAAATAAAAAAGATCATTCAAAACCAAGCCAAGAGAGCAACGTACAACACCAGGGCAAAATATTACTACCAGGACGACACACCAGGCAAACTTTTAGCATTTCAGCTTCATTGTGAGTATAATCAGAATAAAATACCATGTGTCAGAGGGGAAGGTGGACAATTGCTCTTTGAAGAGATACAGATTAATACAGCCTTTCAATCTTTTTATGAAAAATTATACACACCTGAGCATAATGCCTTGGTAGATTCCATCAGAGACTATTTATCCTCTCTGAATCTGCCGAGGATTTCTGCTAATCATATAGAACTCCTGAACTCAGAAATAACTTTGAAATAAATTATGAAAATAATTGGAGACCTTCTCACTTCAAAAAGCCCTGGGCCCAATGGTCTCTATTTTGAACTTTGTAATAATCTGGGTTCAATCCTTACACCCTTGTTAAAGACCCTTTTTCAGAGCTTTCTGAACCAGGGTAAGCTACCCAGCTCCTTCAATGAAGCAGATATATTTCTAATTCTAAAAAAAAGATAGACCTTCAGATTTATGTGGTTCATATAGACCAAAATCTCTACTAAACTGTGATTATAAAATGTTCACCAAAATCTTGGCAGAAAAGCTGTCCAGAACACTCCCAAGGCTGGTACACTCAGATCAAGTAGGTTTTATCGAAGGTATGAGACTACAGCTGAACTCTAGAAAAGCCTTTAACATCATCCAGGCCATCACTGGGTTGGATACAGCTCTCTAGTCTCTAGATGCTGAGAAAGCCTTTGATAGGTTTGAGATATCTTTTTTGCTAGAAGTTCTGAAAAGTTTTGGCATACAGTGGAATATTTTTATTTGGATACAATTAATATATCCAGCACCATGGGTTAGAGTAAAAACTAATCATTTATTTTCTGACCCCCTTTTCACTTCGGTGAGGTACTAGACAGGGTTTCCCACTTTCCCCTCTTCTATTTGGTCTTTTTCTGGAGCCTTTAGCAATTAAAATTAGGTCACTCAGTGAGACACTAGGTATCAAGGTGGGGAATGAATATTTAACAATTATGTTATATGCTGACAATATACTAATATCACTTGCCAATCCAGAACAAACATATCTAATATTAAATAACCTTTTAGGGGAATACAGTCTGATTTCAGGGTAAAGAGTCAACTGGGAGAAAAGTGAATTGCTTTATTTAGGTAGTCTAGAGAACCTCTTAAACCCTGACTTCAAAACAATTTGCAAGAGTCAGTTGAAATATTTAAAAATTGTGTTAGCGCTTGACTCCAGTAGAGCAATACAACTCAATTATGACCCTTCTCTTTCCAAAATGAAGAAAGATTTAGAAAAGTGGCAACATCTCTCTTTAACCCTAATGGGGAGAATTCATATTCTCAAGATGAATATTCTTCCAAAATCTTTGTTTTTATTTGAATCAATTCCCTTAGTTTTGAACAAATGTTTTTTTTCAGAGTTAGACAAACTTGTGAGAAAATTCCTTTGGATGGGTAAATGTCCCAGCAATGCCTTAGGTAAACTACAACAAAACAAAGAGAGAGGCAGTCTGGGCTGCTCAAATGTTCGGCTTTACCATTTAGCCACCCAACTAGAAATTGTCTTTTTCTGGTTTCACCATAAACAGGATAATTACGCTGCAGGCTTTTTCTTGGAAAAAAATCAAGTTAGGGGACCTTGCTCTTATTAATACTTTATCATTAGACCTTTTATAATTAAATAAGGGCTCAGCACTAAATGCAACAAAATCTACTATCACAGCGTGAGCACAGGCTCTTAAAATAATGGGCTGGAACAATAAGGTTTTGAAACATTCCACTATTTATTACAACCCCCTATTTCTCCCCTCAGTGATTGACCCCACTTTTAAAAAATGGTTCTTTGATAAGGCTATTCATTCTGTGGGTGACCTGTATCCAAATGCTTAGCTAATGACTTCTATACAAATTCAGCAGGCATTTGGAAGTCCAGAGGTGGCAGTTTATCCAATTAAAGAACTTTATTTTTAAAAGGAACAAAAATGATTTTGAAATACTAGATTCCCCTCTGGAAACAGTATTCTATAACTTAGACTCCAATAAAACAAGCATTTGTCAATGCCGAATGTTTGTTTGTCGGTATTAGCATTGGAAATGCAGGAGTTAGAGAGATGCAGAATAGGAATGGCAGTGAAGTATTGAAGTTCATGCCAACCCCACCTCCATCCTGTAGAGATGAACAGGCATTGGGGTAAGTGTTTGGGTCGTCACCCGTGAGAGTCATGCAATGTCACCTCACTCTATTCTTCTGACACCGACACAGGTTGAGGTGTACCTTAGGGTATTCAGCTTTACAGTCACCCCATTCCAAAAGGACATATGCTGAAATGGGTGCAGCATAGCAGAATGGGGTAAAGTCTGGGGCCGAAGAGTCCGAGGCACACCTTGATGCCTGTCAGTGGCTGGGGGGTGGGGGGTGGATGGCATGAGCAGTACAGTAGGCAATCCAAAGGCATATCCTGATAGCTGTCCATCTGTATAGGGTAGGACATTGTGGTTAGAAACGCTAACACCTCGGGCATTTGTTGGTATTTACAGAACAAATTGTCAACATGGCCTTTTGTGACCCCACCTCATGAAAGCATTTGGGACCTCTTCTCATGAAGAGTGGCAGTGTGTTGTTGTCAATGTATCCTGAACAGTGAGTTCCAAGAGTGACAGTGCCATTCTGCATCACATGTACAAAAACACAGATCGGGCAGGCTGTGAAAAATGACAGCTCTACCATACATAGGGAGGTGTGAAGAGATGGCAATGCTGAAAATGTGTAGTGGGAATATTACACAAGCTTGCATTTCTGAGTATACGTGGAAACTGCACAATGCACACTCCCTGTGCTCATGAACAGTGACACTGTGATTTTCTTAATGTGTCCTGAACACTGATTTCCCACAGCAACCACGGCATTGTGTGCTGGAAGTGCAAAAACACATTTCGGCCAGCATATAAAAAATGACAGCTGTACTGTTCATTAGGAGGTGTAGAAAAATGGCAATGTTGAAAATGTGGAGTGAAAATATTACAAATGTGTGAAGTTATGAGCGGGCATGGAAACTGCATAATGCACGCTTGTAACACAGTCATTTTATGTACTTTCATCACCAAATTTTCAACATAGGCATTTTAGGACCTCTGCTAATGAACAGTGTCACTGTGATTTTTTTAATGTGTCCCAAACACGGATTTCCCACAGCGACTACGCTATTGTGCACCAAAAGTGCGAAAACACATTTTGGCCATGATGTGAAAAATGACAGCTGTACTGTTCATAAGGAGGTGTGGAAAAATGGCAATATTGAAAATCTGGAGTGAAAATATTGTAAATGTGCGAAGTTACGAGCGTGCATGGACACTGTGCAACACATTCTTATAACACAGTCATTTTATAGACTTTTCTCACCAAATTTTCAACATAGGCATTTTAGGACCTCTGCTAATGAACAGTGTCACTGTCATTTTCATAATGTGTCCCTAACATGGATTTCCCACAGTGACCGTGCTATTCTGCACAGGAAGTGCAAAAACACATTCCGTCCAGTATGTGAAAAAGACAGCTGTACTGTTCATAAGGAGGTGTGCAAAAATGGCAATGTTGAAAATCTGGAGTGAAAATATTGCAAATTCGCAAAGTTATGAGCGTGCGTAGCAACTGCACAACGCATACTCATAAAACAGTAATTGTTTGGATTTTTTCCACCAAATTTGCAACATACACTTTTTGAGAGCCCACCTCATGAACACTGGCACTGTCGTTTCATTAATCAGAACCAAAAGGTGATTCCACGCAGTGACTGCAAAATCACCTTTTGGGACCGATTAACATCATGACAGTGACTGAATTCATGAGGAGGGGTCCCAAAACCCCATGTTGAAAATTTGGTGCCAAATTCCAAAAATACCTGAGATATGCAGAATTGTTGAAAACACCCTATAGTTATGCTATTATACAGCTTACCAGCATTTCCTCAGTTAGAGTCAGCTTTGAAAGAGTGCAGAGCGTGTTCCCGGTCCACCGAAGATCATCGTGCTGAGCTCTGGAGGTAAGTATGGGGTGAGGGGTGTGGGAGGCAGGGTGTGCAGTGGGTGGGTGGGTGTTGGTTGTGGGGGCAGGGAGGCTACGAGGACAGTTTTTACAGGTTTAAAAAATTTTTTTTTAAACCATTGCTGAGATAGTTTTCCCATTATAGGGGCATTGGGCATGCTGGGGTGTGCTCCCAGTGTGCCACCTGAATGTTTCTGGGGGGGTGTAGCTAATGAGGGATTGGGCACCCCTCTTGGCACAAAAGCGGGTGGGCGAAAGAGCCGAGGGGGATTGGGCACCCCGTCAGCAACTTAAATTGGAGGGGGACTGAAGCCGATGGGGATTAGGGCCCCTGTCGGCAAAAAAGCACTGTTGTGGTGAGGGGGCACATGCTGAAGAGGGAATTGGCCACCTCCTCTGCTCAGGGAACTTTAATACTGTTTGAAATAGGTGGCAAGCCACCCGCCATGCTCACAAACAATATTACAGTCGGCAGTTCCTCCAGCAATGACGGGTCACTCCCTCATTGTAGTGGAATCACTGGACGCTGCAGTGATGAGGTGACCCCTGATTGCTGTGGCAAAACGTTGCAACTTGGTGCAACTTTTGAAGCTAGTGCCATCAGCACACTGTGCCTCCATTGGCCCTACATGGCCAAGCCCTCAAATGCTGTGCCTTCCTTGGCTGCAACAGTGCCACGCTTCACAACCTGCTTCTCTCCTAAGTTGTCACATAATGTTTCTTGCGCATGCATGCAAGCAAACATAAAATGATTTCTAGCCTTTAAAATCACTCATGGAATATACCCCTCAAATTAAAAACACAAAAGAAGCTTGGGAAAAAGACATGGGAAAACTATTTCTGAATCAGAATGAGACAATCGTATTAATCTAACTGTCTTTCCAGTAAAAATAATAAACTCTTTCAAATTCATTTTAATACAATACATAGAACTTATCTTATGCCAGCTAGATTGCACAAATTTGATAATGCTGTGCCTATGTTGTGCCAGAGAAGCATGAACTGTAAAGGTTCCTTATTTCATAAGATGGCTACCTGTGTCAAATGATGCAATTTCTGGGGTCAACTCTGGTCCACCCTCTCTAGAACAATCGGACAGGATTTTCCGTTCGACCCTGAGATAATTGCATTTGGATTACAGGTAGAACCACAAGGGGAATATAGTAGTCAGAAAAGACTTTTTAATCTGGGTCTTTTGGTGGCAAAAAAGATAATTCTTCAACATTGGAAGGACCCAGACTCTCCAGTCTATTTAGAGTGGATAAGTAAAATGCTAGAGTGCAGCAAGATTGATAAGGCTTTATATTTAATGGAGGATAAATATGGAAAATATTTGGAAATTTGGATGTCCTTCCTAGATAAATTAGTTTAAACAGAGAGGGAAACAAATGTTAAAAAACTTAAGGATGAACAAATAAAAGTTAACCATCAATTCAGCCTGGCTATGATGAGAATCAATAAGACTTCACGAATTATGATGATGATTGAAGCACCCACGTTCTGAGCCAGAACTAAAAACAAATAAAAAAAAATAAAGAAGAAATGTTTTTAAATCAATGATCCCATAACCCTGGCAATCAGGGGCCCCTGACATAGCCTATACAGCCAAATTCCACTGACCTTCTCACCCATGTTCCACTCCTGGGACCCATTCAAACACCCTAATAGAAAACTAGTAAGATAAAAAATTGGCCCCGACACAATGACAAACTTGTCTCAAAACAGAAAGCCAACAGGCCATTACCCCAGACATTATCACTAATGCTCCACAAACAAAATGCACATGTTTGGGGCCCTCCAGGGTGGTGTGACCTATTCAACATACTATCAGACCAGGTGAGAGTGGGGAGACAAAAGCGGTCATAAGCCCCCAAAAAAATAACCCTTAAAGCCTGATCAAAAGACTGGCAGAAAAAAACCATGGATAATATCCCCCTCCTCCCCCCTCCACCAGACCAGACTCCCAAACTCAGGTTCAGAATCCAGATGCACTATGTAGGAGTCCCAAAAACAGGGGAATCCAGATTAAAAAGAAAAGCCTCAATGCCTCCACCTTCTAAATAAAGCAGTGGTCCATACTGCCTCATAATAAAATGGGCATCCCTGGTCCCCCGGCTAGGGAACACAATGTGCATCCCATCCCCCACTGCAAAAAGAAAAAGTATAATCCAGCCCAACAATCTAGTAGTAGAATCACAGTTAAGGGGCCATAGATAATCAACAGTACTGTTCACAGATAGGCAAGCATATGAGAGAAAACAACAACAACAACAACAAAAAACAAGAATATTGGAGGTTTAGTTGATAGCATCCTGAAGGGTTAATGCTGCAGCCTTCTATATTCCAGGTCCAGAATCCAGTTTCTTCATTAATTTCACCAGATTGGGAGCTGAATGAGTGGAAAGAACCATGAGGGTTGCTTCCTTCTTACCCTGAGTTACCAGACCCCAAGCACCTACTCTAAGTTTTGCCTCTAATGTTTCCATTTCAAGATCAGGCATCTTTATGTTCCAGTCTTCAAGGAGCAGTGTCCGCTAGAGTGTCAAAAATCATCATGCCAGAGTCCAAGTGAAGGTTCAGTTTGGTGGAATAATTAAGTTGGGCTTTAAAGCATTTCTTCTCTCTAATTTCTCATATGATAGATCCTACTCTCTGTCATTTAGCTTGGAGCACTGAGGAGAAATCATGCTCAGAAAAGGTAGGTACTGTAAGTGCTCATATTTTAGTTCTCTATGCCTCCATGTCTCCATTAAGATAGATTCTTTAGACTGGTAATGCAGCATCCGGACTATACAGGAGCTGGGGCAAGCAAATGGATCAGTAGGCTTCGATCCTATCACCCAATGAGCATGCTCCACGTCTATAGGAATGTTGTAGGGTAAGGAGAGAGTAGTTTACAGCAGGTGTTTCATGAAATCAGTGGGGAAGGAATCCATCCTCAGCTCTCTCCTTTACTCCATGGATCTGAAAATTGTTGCGGCGTGCCTGGTTTTCAGCATCCTCGATTCTGGCTTGTGTCTCTCACTCTATTGAGCAAGTACAGCAGAACCCGATCATTTGCTTCTTGGACCTCTGCCACTTGGGTTACTTTTTTCATTAGCCAGGACTTTTTGTCAATTCCCTTCAGGTCCATTCGTGAGGTCCGCTATAGATGAGTCTAGCTTATGAACTGTAGTAAGGATTTTTACAGGAATGTCTCAAGCTGTTTACCAATGAATGTATGTATGTATGTATGTATGACCGTCTCTGCTTTCAGCACTGTCAAATTATTGTTTCTTGTAATTAATTCTGGGTCGCCCCTGAAAAAGGGATCTTAGGTTCTCAGTGGGCTTACCCAGTTAACAAAATTGAAATAAATAAATAAATAATATTCTGATCATGTGGGAAAAGATTCGCCTTCCAGGTCTGGCTCTTGTGAAGGTTCTGACTGAGAATAGCCACATGCGCAGGCTGTGGACCCTCCATGTCTGCGCCATTGGCCAGCTGTCTCATCTTAGAAGAATGCAAAGAATTTTGTTTGCTCTTTTGCCTCAGGGCGGTTTGCCTGCCATCTCTGTTGCCTTAAACACCTGGAAATTCAGGCTGAAAGAAAACCGATGACCAAGGATGCCAATTGATTTTATGAGCTGGGCCACTGAGCTTGCAGATTCACCTACAACCATTACAGTGACATCACTGGAAGTCCCCTGAAATGTCAATTCTAACTTTACTTTCTAATTTCAGTGCATTATTTTCAATATGCATTTATATTAGCTTTTTTGTTTTGTTTTCAGCTTACACACTAAAGCAGCACCTTTTTTTTTGTTCTGACATTTATAATGTACTACTTCATGTAAAGGGCATTTATCTTTTATAGGTGCTGTCTAAATTATTCTGTTTCCCTCATTGTTGCCTGTGCAATCTACTGCTGCTACCACCTCACACCCCAAGGCTCAGATCACCACCTCCTCCGCTCAGTTCAGTATTGGCTACTTTGCAAGATGGTGACCACACTGGGTCTGCCGTCTGTTAGTTTGATAGTATGAGCTGAGTTTCAACTAGATTTAGTTTACATTTTAGTTGTTTTTATGTGTTTTATTATCAGAGTTTAAGTGCTTTATTTTGTTTTCTTTTTTGTTACTTTCTGGTTGTATTTTGTTTGTCCAGGCAACACGCTTGAAGCCCCTTTGGATTACTTACAGAACTAAGGGCACTGGCTCGCTGGTTTGCCGGTTCTTTATTCCTGGACTGGTTTTTTGAGGAGGATCTGTGGGTACTGCGTAAGTGGGTCGCCTCCTATTTTCTAGACTTTGGCTTAATATTGATGCTGTGATATTTTCTATAGAAGCCCGATTGAGTGATCTGCACATTACGCATTATGACTGTGGCGCCGTGTGAATCTTTGACTTGTTTATCTCTGGAGTACAGAACGGATGGTTTGCTTTGCTGTCAGTTCTTTGAAATCATCGCCCAGTGATTGTTTGACTTTACTCGGAAGGATTTTATTTATCCTATGAATGTTGGACTTGTTTGATTTCTTGGATTACTGGAGATCCTTTAACTGGACTGAACAGGTAGTGTTCCCCGGATGGCATGAACGACTGGGGCTTTTTTTTATGAGAGAACTTTTTGTGGAGCTTGATTGAATCTGAAGTGGTCTATGGTCATTTTGGATTTAAGCTGAAGACCTGAGGACTGGATTCCGACTGGAGTGTGAGTGCTGGACCGATGTGGTTGGGACTATCAGAGTGTCTGGGAGGAAGAGCCGGTTCTCGTTGATCCCTTGGTGTGGGGAGATCTTCTGAAGTCGAAAGAGGAGCCTGTGTTTATTTACTCTCTGAAGTGTTTCTGACTGTTCGTTGTTTTGGAATCTGGATTTGGGAGTGTGTGTTGGAGTGAGAATTTTGGGGTGAGTTGCCGGGGGTGGTCGCTGCCGCTGGCTGGATTCAAGGCAGGTGGTGCCAGTTTTGGGCCTGTTGAAGGGTGGGATCGAGTAACTGGTGTCTCCTAGGCTTACTGGGGGGACCCACTGGTGAGTGGATTCTGTGCTGGGGCTGTTGCTGCAGACCCAACTGGAGCAGTGACCTCCTGAAAGGTGGTCATTTTCCCTATGCTGTTAATTTGAACTTTCAGTGCTTCTGATTTTGGAATTGCACCTATGACTTGCTCCTAAAACTCTCAGTTCTTGAGAATGCTGTTTTTCCTGAATTGGTTTACAACTTCCTGTACTCTCTTGTGGATTCCTGGTGTTATGGCCATCAGTATCCATCTATTGGCGTGAGCTCTCCAGTATGCATTTTGAATTGGACTGAAGAAACCGGTTTATTGATTTTCATTATTTGGATGTCTCGGAGGTGAGTGGAACCTGTGTCCATTTATTTTATTTATTTTGTATATTAGATTTGTAGTTTATGTTATTATTATTGTTTGGCATTGAGAGTGCTGCCCTCTCTCTCCAGTGGTGAGAGGACTGCATGGGGAAGGAATTAATTATTTTAGTATATATTATTTTTACCTCTCTTCCCCAGTGGTGAGAGGACTGGGTGGGGAAGGGGAATTAATTAGTTATTTGTTGTATTTTGTTGTATTTTGTGTTTGGGTTTGGGGGGGAGAGCCCTTAAATCAACATTTTGAGATTTATTTTGTGTTTTAATTTGGACTTTTATTTTGTTGTTAAATCATTATATAGGGTCTTGTATTTATTTAGTTCTGTGGATGGGTTAATTTTGTATTTTTGGGACTGTTTATTTGTTTTATTTATTTAGGGTGCTAAATATGTGCTGGGATGGCACAAGGACAGTCGGGTATTATTCCCCTCCAGGCTCAGAGACCTTCATCCTTTTCTGTCCTCCCTATCACCAGAAGTTTATAGATGGTGTAGGGCTTTGGGGATTGTTGGAAGAAGGAGGAGGACGAGGGCTGGGTCTGGAGAGGGAATGGAAAGGAGTGGGCGCATAGGGATAGTGGGGACAAGGAGACGCCCTGGGGCGAAATGGGTCCAGGAAAGGGGTCCTCCCTGTCTGGTTCCCATACCCAAGGGTTCTGCTTGTAGCCAGCAGGTAGCACGGTCATCCTTGGATGCTCATCCTACTCGGGCAGTGTTGTGCAATACCAAGTCTATTAAAAGCAAGATGGCTACTATAGCTGATTTTGTTGGGACATCTGACCTGGCATGCATCACTGAGACCTGGCTGATTGAGAATGCTGGACCAATTTTGGTGGCAGCAATTCCGGCAGATTACTCAGTGATACACCGCCTGAGGATGGATCATAGGGATGGGGGTGTTGCTATCTATTTTATATCAGAACTGGGCCTAGTGGAGGTACCAGTGGGAACTACCAAATCCTTTGACTGTATCATGGGCGAGGTGTGTGGGTGCAGGATGCTATCTGTACTGTCCACCAGGTGATGGGAATGTTTTCCTGTGGAAATCACAGACTTCACTGTCGGCCTGACATTGGGGTCCCCCAGATGGTTGGTTCTGGGGGACTTCAATGCCTGGGTCGATGATGAACTCTCGCAATTTGGTCAAGACTTCCTCCAGTTAATTATTTCACTGGGCTTCACACAGGTTATTTCCTCCTCTACCCATATTGGTGGTCATTCATTGGATTTGGTGTTCCTTCTGGGGATGGAGATATCCGATTTGGTGGTGGAACCAGTTGGTTGGTCTGATCATCACTCCATTGGGTTCAGGTTTGAGGCCACCCTTAGTAGGCTGGCCACTATGGAGATGTTCTGGTATCGCCCTCAAAGGGTGTTTCCCGGATGGCCTGATGGTGGTGCTGGACCTGCTCGGGCTTACCAAGAGATTGCATGGATCCAGGAGACCTGGTACTTGCCTATAATAAGGCGGTGGCAGGGCCCTGGATTCCATTGCTCCTGTTCGTGTTCATCCTCTCACTCTTCACCACAGGTTTCCTTGGTTCGATGAGACTCTGACGGAGTTGAGGAGAGTTGGACAAAGGTTAGAGAGGTGCTGGCAGAGGTCGGGCATGGATTGTGACAAACTTAGTTTGATGGACCACTATGTGGTCTCATCAATCCGCAACCTCTAGAAGAAGGCAGAATTCCTGTCCAGAGAGATTGCTGCTGCACAGAATAGACCAGCTCAGCTCTTCTGGACTGTGGACAGATTGTGCAATCCAGTCTGTCTTCAGCACAGAGGAGCTTTTTCTCAAGACTGGTGTGAGGAGTTTGCTCTATTCCTTCCCGATAAGGTTGCCACAATCAGGCCTGATATCCATTTGACCCCCTCTAACGGGAGTTGCGATGGTTGGCAGGAGATGTCAGACACCCAGTTTGTGTGGTCTGTCTTCAGCCTTCCCACAATCAGTGACATTGTGATGATCATCCAATCACTGCGTCTGACCAACTGTGGTTTGGATCCGGGCCCCACACGTCTCTTAGTGGGCTATGTGGATAAAATTGGTCCTGTCCTCACTGAGATAGTCTGAAGGTCCTTGGAGAGGGGGATCTTTCCAAATCCTCTAAAGGAGGCTGTGGTTCAGCCCCATCTTAAGAAGTCCTCCTTGGACCCGGACTGTCTGGCAAATTACAGGCCTGTCTCTAACTTATCCTTTGTGGGTAAAGTTATTGAGAAGGTGGTCGTGTTGCAGCTGGATGATCATTTGACCAGCCACAATGTCTATGATTCTCTCCAGTCCAGATTTAGGAAAAGGCATAGTACTGAGACAGCTCTTGTCTGGGTACTAAATGACCTCCTAATTGCGAGAGATCGAAGGACTCATTCCATCTTGATCCTTCTTGATCTCTCTGCAGCATTTGACACTGTGGACCATGGTGTGCTATTGGAATGCTTGCGGTCTATATGTGGGCTGTCTGGTACAGTCCTCAGTTGGTTTCGATCTTTCCTCAAGGGTAGGACTCAGAGGGTGGTGTCTGGGATTTTTCCTCTGCACCATTCTCCCTATCATGGGCACCGCGAGGAGCTCCATTTTGGCACCCATGTTGTTTGAGGTGTACATGCTGCCATTAGGAGCGATTATTAGGCAGTACAGTCTGGGTTTCACTGCTATGCAGATGATATTCAGCTGTACATGTCATTTGTGCCCGGCCAAGATGCTGCCTTTTCGGTCTTTAACAACTGTCTTGCCGAAATCCAGGACTGGATGAATGTGAGTTGGCTGCGGTTGAACCCAGATAAAACTGAGGTGTTGGTTGTGGACCAGGGTCGCCGGGAGGTGGGTTTGTTGGTTGGATCACCCTCGGGTCTATGGCTTGGGGGTGTCCAGCTAACTGCCTCAGACCGGGTACAGAACCTGGGCATTGTGTTTGATGACTGTTTGACATTTAAATCTCAGGTGTCGGCAGTTGTCAAAACCTCTTTCTACCATCTGAGGAACATCACCCAGGTGAAGCACCTGGTTCCTCCAGACGATCTTCCCACTTTGGGCCATGCTTTCGTTACCTCCCACCTTGACTACTGCAATGCCCTTTACCTTGGGCTACCGGGGGTTGAGATTCGCCGCCTGCAGCTAGTGCAGAATGCGGCAGCCAGGCTATTGACTGGTTCTTCTAGGTCCAGTCATATAACACCTGTGCTCTGCGGACTTCACTGGCTGCCAATTTGCTGGTGAATCACCTTCAAGGTCGGTTTTCTGACCTATAAGGCCCTACATGATCAGGAACCTGCTTACCTGAAAGATCTCCTTTGTCCCTACTGCCCCCCCTGCTCTCTCCGATCCACTGATGAGGGATTGCTAGAGATTCCCAGGGTTTGTTTAAAAACTTCAGGGGCCAGATCTTTTAGTTTTATGGCCCCAACCCTGTGGAATTCTCTACCTCGTCAGGTGCGAGACTGCCTGACTGTCCAAAGCTTTAAGGAAGCCTTAAAAAACTATCTTTTTAGCAAAGCATACAATGAATTTTGAATATTGCTGTTTAGCTTAATTTTAATATTGTTTTAATTATTTATTGTTTTATCATGTATTGTACAGGCACCTTGGTTTCAAAAAGGTGCCTTATATAAATAAAGATTAAATTGAATTGAATTCCTTCTCCTCTTAATTCCCACTGGCTAGCAGGCCAGAGCTGCTCCATATGCTATGTTCTGATCACAGCAGGGCTTCTAACAGAGGGGACAGATCAGCAGGCAGGGGAAAGAAGTGACCAAACAGATTCTGTGTCTATCTCTGCTAGCACTCACTTTACTCCTGCCAGTCTTGCCAGGCCTCCATACCCCCAGCCATGCTCAGGATGCTATGATCATCTGCCTGGTCTGATCACTCCCCCTTACCTGCTCCATCAATCTGCTGCCCATTCTTGTCACACCCCACTTGCTGCCTGCTCCAGGTTCCACAGTCACACTTAGGATGCAGTCAGCAATTAACATATGCTGCCGTTATCTTTAAATGCTGAATGACTGCACAATATATCCATACAATCCCCAGGTGGTGACCTCTAGTGAGCAAAGGCTGTCCATATAAGGCAGACTATATAGTTTGCCATATCTAGTAGCTTTAGCATATACTGTAAGTCATAGAAAACATTTTGTGTAAATACAAAATGGCCACAATTAATGATTGTCCATAATAAGCATAAATGTTTTAAGTGGAGTTGACTCTTTCATTTGTACAACATCAGTCAAGGCTCTCACTCCTTTCTATGCCTTGCACTATCATACTGGGACCAATTACCAACAGATATGACAAACAGATTTAGTTTAGTTGCTGTATTGGTCCTTGTAAGAAGAGATCCAGAAGCAAAATATTTGATATCTTTTATTGGACCAACTTAGATGTTGCAAAAAGAACAAAGTGCCTAGGCTTTTGGACCAACTATGTCCTTCCTCTGAAGCTTATGACAGTTATTTAGAAAATCCCATACTACTAACACCCAGATCATACCTAAAAAAACAGAAAGAATTCTCATTGGTTTAAAATACTCATTTAAACCATAACAGCAGTTTAAATCAGAGGAATCACATTTCACCAATTTGTTTTAAACTAAGGAGTTTTTCAAGGTCAAATGTCACCAAAATGAGATAACGACTCTTGAAGCAGAAAGCTCCACTAAGATAAATTATGTGCTCTGTGAATACAGTTGAATGAAAAGCCAGAACTTTAGATTCAATACTAACTTAAGCACATGTTAAAATGTGATATTAATGTATGTTAAAACAAGCAAAAAATATATATAACAGAAATTTGCTATATATGGCATAAAGAGGGTTTAAAGTAGAGATTCTCTAGTGTTAGCAACTGTTTCACATATTTATATAGTATACAACCTATCTGGAGATATTTTCCCAATTATACACCCAACTAGTTACTATATTCTGTAAACCTTAAAATCTTCAGTGCTGTTACATGATATTATACAAGATAATATCAATTGTCAATATAAGAGCCAAATTTAAAAACAAACCTGTCAAGGACCCTAATAAAATGAGACCATGCATCCTAATATGTTAAGGATTCAATATGTACCAATCACTATAATATAACCCAATTGAATTCAACCTGTCAGAGACCCCCAAGTAAATGGAATCATGCATCCCAATATGTACAGAGTTAAAAAATATGACAGCATATAATCAAACTACTATATGTACAGTAACAGTCTAAGGAATCAGAATAAAAACACAGTGGAAATAAACCATCCCCCCCGGGGGGGGGATAATTGGTTAGAAGGAAGTAAATATTCACTATGAATGTGAGCCAAAAGTCCTAACAAACCATCATTCACACCAATCACTACAATATTTACCCAATAGAATTAAACCTATCAAGGACCCCCAAGTGAGTTAGATCATGCATCCTAATATGTTCAGAGTTAAAAAAAATGACAGTAAATAATAAACTGCAATATGTAAAGCAACAGTCTAGGGAATCTGAATAAAAACCCCATGGAATTACTGCCCCCCGGGGAAAAAACTAATTAGAAGAAAGTAAATATTCACTATGTGTGTGAACTATGAGTCCTAACACTCTGCAACACCATTGTGTCATGTACCTAAATATAAGCCTACCTCAATATAACCACAACCCCCCATAAATAAAAAACAAACAAAACACATACCCACCCCCCACACATGCATAGTTATTTGATGAGAAACCAACATTTATCTATTTTTTTTTACTTTCTTTATTCTTCCTACACTGGAGACCTGAACTCTCTCCAGCGGGACACTCGGTTCGGTCTTTTTCCCATCTGCCTGAAGCCCCCAGACTCCATCTACCCTACTGCACCACCTGGCCGCCAAATCCCCCGGTTCTGAGTCCCCACAGGGCAGGACTGCCGACTCCTCTAGTGCTCTATCTGCAATTTAGTGGGGTGACCAGGGAGCGAAGAGAGTGGCCCTGTGGAGCTGGGAGGCCCAGCATTGGACGTGGTGACTGACCACTGGACCTGTCTTCGCCTATCAGGTGCTCTGAGGATTTTCACTTGTTCTGTCCCACCCCTGCAGAGCTCGGTCGCGTAATGATGAATCAGCGTCCACTGAGCTCAGCTCCCATTGCCATTCCAGCTGCGTCGTGAAATTCCTGGCTATCCCCGGCCATCGCCAGGGGTCACTCAGAAGCAACGCCATCCTTACATCCCCCCCGGGCAGGGAGAGCTGTCTCACTGATGCTTCATCCCTATCCACACCTGCCGACCCCCTACTTCCCGCGCTCATACCTGAACCCAGTCATCGGCTTGGTGTGAGGTGAGGCATCTAGTGCCTTAACCCTCAGCACCACTGGGCCAGTAAAAGAAATCAACATGTTGATAACCAATTAAAATGGACTCTAAACATATTAAAACAAAAAAATAAAACAATAAAGCAGTGGGAGGGCAGCTGTGAGATGAGGGGCTAGCTGCACACTCGAGCAGACCCAATAGACCATGAGGCCTGTTTCTGCTGGCAATTTCATATGTTCAGATGCTCATAATAAAGACACGCTTAAGTCCTATTATATGTCCATCCTTTGAAGTAAAGGTCTGTGGAAGTTTAAGTAGAAAATGTGACATAAACCCCAAATTTATGTTCATGCCATCTTCCACCATATTGAGAAATAAAATGAGTCTAATCTCAGAAGCTTGTCTCTGTTGTGTACTTTTGAAATGTCCTTTTAAGACCATTACTGACATGTCTGAGACTGAGTGGTCATTCTGAGAGAAGTGTCACCCCACTGGTTTTTCAGTCATCTTCAAATTAATAGTATGCCTGTGTGCATTCATTCTAGTGTGGAGTGCTTGCTTTGTCTCTCCTACTTACCCGGTGTGAGGACATCTCTTGCATTGAATGAAATAAACAGCATTCTTTGATGCACATATATAATTTCCCTGTCATATGATATGAAAAAGTCATCTTTATTTAAATTTTTAAGCTCAGTTGCACAAGTATCGTAATGACTGTAGGACCAGTAACTGTTTTTAACAAAAGGTATGCATAGTTTGCATATCTAATGAAGATGTCAGGTCGATAGTGGAGAACATCGGACCACCGCTGCTTGTGCAAGAAAATGCCTAAGCTTAACACATGATGTGCACGAGACATCGGCACCTGAATCAAACTCGGCGCTAGTTGTCATGATTGCATTCAGTAACCCTTGTATTATTTGTATTGCATTATCGTATAATTTTGTACTAGTTTATTTGAGTTGGGGGGCTTTGCCCTCCACACCCCCTTTCTTTTTTTTAAAGGGGGGTGAAGTCAAACATACTAATACAAAAAAATAACTGAAATGTAGTTCTGAGACAGTAGCCTAACGCTAGCTCTAAATATGCTCTTACGCTTTATGGTATGCAACTATGTTGCAGGATTTGCATTCTCAAAAAAAATACGACGGTGGTCTGATGTTCTCCATTATTGCTGATGTCAGTGCTGTCATTTGTGATTCTATTATTTTGTTATAGAACCCATGGCTGAAAACTGGCTTGATATACTTCATCAGTGCTACCACTAGTCTGTTACAAATTCACCCCTGTGCAATTCCTTTGAGCCCCACTTATTGCTCATACCCATTTAGTACCAGGCCTCTGGACATAGGAACTCATTTTCACTTGCAGCATTCCTGAACAGGCTATTGTAGAAGAAACAGTCTCACTGTAATTCAGTTGGTGATCTCATTGATGGAACATAATGTTGCTACTAAAATATATTACCTGTTCTTTTTTATGTTTATGTATTTCTCTTCTTATTTGTGCAAGTTTATCTCCTGACCTGAGCCCCCATTCCTTCACCCAGCATCCCAGGAACTTATCTGTGATCACAGTATTTCACCCATGGTTTCACACCTTGTGGCAGGATCACAGCATCACCACTTACCATCAGTAGATCTGGTTCCACGAGAGTGCTCTCTAGCCAGTACAGAACCTATGAGGAGTCTGACCTGCCATCCTGTTCTGTCTGGCCATTTTATTCTCCAATTTTCATGCCAGGAGATGCAGATGTGCAATGCTGTCCAAATGGCCCCACACATGCTCCCATTTATAGGACACTGTCAGCCTTCACTGCTCCACTCCAGCATTGTGGTGCACTTGCTGCCTTGGCCCTAGCAACCACAGGATCCAGTCTAACACCTAGTGCTACATCCCTCCCTCCCCAGAGGATGAGGAGAGGAGTCCCTTGGATGATCAATCCTCCTCTCCTTGGCCGACCCTCCAATGCCCTGACTCATTCCCATACCCAGTTCATCAGCCCTGCAAGTGGTAGCTCTACTGCTGCACATGCAGGCTGGCTAATAACCTGTATATTTAAAAAATGTTGTGCAGTCACAGATGAATTAAAAAATAAAACATTCAGTATCTAGTAGAGAAGACTGAAGTAGCTCAAATACGCTTTGCACAACAATTTGTGAATTTCAGCAACTTTACTTCACTGATGATTACAATTCATGCAGTTATTCACCTGGCAAATTGGCCAAAATCGCGTGGTAAATCAAGCTGAATTGCCAATTTGCGTATGATTTAGGTAATTTGTGTAGTTTGCTGCATGAATTTGGCTAATTTGCTGGCAAGAAAAACACATGAACTGTATCTCTCATGCTAACCCCTACATGACTACACCCTGATCTTAGCATACAAACACATTTTATTCATCATATACTCACTGCCATCCCCCACTGGCACCCTCTCCCTCCTTTCCCCACCTGCTCTGGCTAACTATAAAGTATAAGCTAGGTAGAATGACTCTGAAACATACTGCAAATCTGGAAGTTCAAAATCAGTACCGTGGGTTCTATGTCATAACAGCGACCACCGGAAGGTAATTGCCATTAGGGTGACATCACATTGCCCAAAAGCAAGTTCAGTGATGTGCCCCTCCAGCACACAGACAAAGGGTGCTGGGGACTTACAATTTTAACTGTTATGCAAGGGGCTGCACCCCCCACACGCCCCTTCTATAGGGTTCTCAATTCCAGGGGAGTGTATGTCGGGAGGTGTAAATCCCTGAAAAAAAAATTCGGGCCAGGTGCAACAAAATGTACCTGCCCCCAGACCTGATCCCAGCACCCTGTAAATCCCAGCCCTGAACCCACCCACCATGCCACGGGCCAGCTCAGCAGCTCACCATGGCACCACCCCTCAAAACCCTCCCTCCCCTCCACCCCTCGCTGGCGTGCTCACTCCAGCTCGCGTGCGTGTACATGTACATTCTGTTGCTATATGCGTGAACACCCCATCTGGTCACCCTCCCTTGTCTGTAGCCCCCATGACATGCATCACAATTGAGTCACCATTTTTGTATGCGTTTAATCTCGGTCACCCATGTCATGGGCTACCGCATACCCTTCCTCCCACCTGAGTCCCACCAATTAAGTCACACACTCCCCACCCAACCCCTTAGGTCCCCACCTCCTCTGGTCCCCACCACCATCCTCCCCACCATCACCTGGAAAAACTGTAAAAAAATGGTTCCCTGAAGCAGAGCATGTCCTCTGTTTTGTGTCCATCTTTGTAATGGTGTGAATGAATGAATGAATGAATGAATGAATGAATGAATGGTGATATATTTGCTCCTAATGAAACCTGACTGGTTGAATTTTCTTAATGGGTTAAATGTGGACAGCAACACATACTGCACTGGTATCTGCCCAATGGTGCAGGCCTACTGCTATTTTCAAACATATCTGTTTGCAACAAAATGTCACAATTTTGGGAAAAAGATTACTGCAAATTAAATTTGCCTACGTTTTGGTGCAATTGTGTATTTTTAAGTAAAAGGGAGATGCAGTTAGACAGTGTAATAGATGGTCTAACACTATTTATATATTCCCCTTTTGAAAATGGTGGAAGCAGATATCAGATGGATCCTTTTGGGAATGTTGCCATAGATGTTTAAGATTAATCCAAATTCCCAGGACCAGTCCACCAGCACAGGAGTAGTGCTATGGCTTGCTGCACCAATGACCCTCGTTTAGAAGTGGACTCAGGACATTGGTTGGTCAGCCACGGGGAGGAAGATTGAGCATCTATGGGGCTGCTATCCTCCCTGGAGGTGGGGGGGAAGGGACATGGAGCCCATCATGTGCCTCACCCCCAGCAGAGGATAGAGAGAAGACAGTCTGGGGCTATGAGAAGTGCATGGAGCCATGGTAACAACTAACACATGTCATGCAGAAGCATGCAACATGCATCATGATAGCATTTCATGTCCATGCCTCCTGGAGAGAAAGCAAGAAATCTCCCAGCTGTCAAGATGACACCAGTCTCCTGAAGGTGCTGCACAAGGCTATTCAGGCTCCCTCCAGTGCATTTTATTCTGTTTGACTGTAGGGGTTGAGGAACTCCACTGACCCCATGTGGGGTAATCCCTGAGGGAAGACACAACAGGTAAGTCCTGGAGGACACTCGGGTGATGGAGCTGGGGTGACTGGCAGAAGAGGGCCAGTTGGACTGGGGCAGAAAAAGATTAACAAAAAATCCAAATTACCCACCATGGTTTTGATATCCTTAATGGCCTTCCCTCAGATTATCTCAGTGATCTTATCTTCCTATGCCTCATTAACTCTGTTCTAAATCTGTACTTAAGCAAACACAGGAAAATTGGACTTGTGTGCAGATTTGAAAAAGGGTTCACTAAACAACCCTTCTCCTGCCTCTTATTTGTAGAAAGATAACTGCCTTTGTACTGTATTATATACTCACTTCTGTTTATCATGATTTATATTTTCAAATATATTGCTATATACTACTGTATCTAGTTATCAATCTTCTGAAAGTTCAGTCATTATATAGAATTAAGTATTCATGAATTAGTTTGGGAGTAAAGCCTGTGTAAACTGCAATAACTATCTACTGCATGAAAATGGTATCCGGTGATCTTAGCACGGATAAAATAGCACTGTAAAAAAGAGCGCTACCTTAATAGCGTGGTACATAAAAGCGTGTAGCATAAATTGTCATGCAGCTTAAATAGCGCATTTCATTGCAGTGAGCCTTTTCATTACGTGTTCTGACAACAAAGACTGCAGACCACTAGGTGTGCATAGTCGTCTCTCCCATTGCAGATTCACTCCGTGTTCTGACCACAGAGACCACCGACCACTAAGTGTAAACAAGTGGGCTTTGCATCCATACACCTATACCATACATACATAGTCGTGCAGTTTTCTGACTAATCATTAGTCAGTACGAGATTCAGGTGCATCGTAGCTGCAACACCTATACCAGTCATGCAGTTTTCATCCTAGTTCTGTGTATTCTGTGTAAATTTTAATTTGTGATGATTAGCCAGTAACAAGATTCAGGTGCATCTTAGTAGTACTGTTAGTGCTTTCTGGTATAGAAGAATTAGTGAGTAACGAGATTCAGATGTGTTATGAGGTTTGCCGCTTATCTTAATTACCTCCATCGTAGCAGCACTGTTAGTGTAGCAGTTGTGTTTGGCAGCATGGAAGTCCATTATATCAAAAGTCAGAAAGGAGGTGAACTTGCACTGTGGCAGGGTTTTATATATCGCAGAGAATGCATTTGTAGTGACAAGTCGTATTGGAAATGCTTGCAGTATGCAACTGGACACTGTACTGCTAGGGTACATACCACTGGCGATATAATTGTTAAAAATATGGGTGAACACAACCATGTTCCAGACCCTGTTTTAAAATATTTTGTTCATCCCCTTCTCACCAGAGCTGCCCACCTCAGCTCAGTCTCCTCTCAGCTTTATACTTCTCTTCTTCTGTACTTACTCATCTTCCAGGGGATCCTTTGGTCACTTACACTTCTGTGGGAGATTTTTTGGGGTAGACAGGATAATCCCCACAGTTCTATTATTTGTAAGAAGACAGTGGTGGTCACACAGTTGGGAGAACCTGAGAGTGCCAGCTTCATGTTGCATGCAGTTGGGGTTTTCTGTCTTTTGCCCATTCCATGGGAGTCTGCTGATAATTTACACACACACATGGAAAGTGTGCTGTGACTGATGGAACTAAATTGTGTCCCCCTGAATCCAAACAACTCCAACTGCACAACTACTTGTGGTCACCCAGGTAGCTGAATAGCAGCAAAGCACCTGGCCTTCCATCCATAGAGGAGGTGCGCATTCTCTGGGATGCTTGATCCTGCTCATCAAACTGTTCCTGGCACCACAGACTGCTTTCCAAACCTAGACCTTTAGCATTGTTGGTGGCAATGCCACCACTGTGCTGACAGGCCAGATGAAAAGACAAATCTTACTTAAAAATAATCACTAATGAATCAAAGTCCCATCCCTAAGTATAGAGATGGCCCCATTCTTTGCAAAATAAAAGTTTTGTTCTCACTGTACTGGTACCTAACTGCAGGAGGTGAGTGAGACCATCAACAGGCTAACTGAAGCTAAAAAATCTCTAAGTCTCATCCCAGACACCTAAATCTCCCACAGCTGCAGCCTGCCCCTAACGTCAGCCTTTGATTCTGGGATGTAACTGCAGGATCAACCAGATTCCAGGGCTCCCATATCTACAGGGATTCCTGTATTTTACAAGGATTTGGAGGCATCTACAGGAAAACTCTTCCCATAGACTTGCATTGGTTATACAGAAAAACAAGGCAATTCAGCTTCCATAGGAAATAATGTAATCTACAGGAAAACACAGGAATATCACCCTTGAGTTACAGGGAAAATGCCAAATCAATATGGGAGCACTGAGATTCAATCTTGGTAAATCCAAAGGCAGTGAATATAATATTTTTATTTTCCAAGCAAAGTAAAAATTAGGGTTGGAGTCATGATATAGAGGATTCTGTGATGCAACAAGAATGGCTGGGGATATGAAATATTGTGGGGGGGTGGACAGCAGGATCCACCAGATTCAATCTTAGTAAACACAAATGCAGTGAATATAATGTTTTCATTTTGCATGCACAATAAAAATTAAGGGCTGGAGTCATGAGTGTCCCTTTTTAAACAATAAGATCTGGCTTAGAGGGCATTATGTAAGAAATAATGCATGACAGAGAGGAAATTATGCTATGTTAATGTACCAAGTGTTGGGTTGGAGTCCCAGGCCCAAAGGGTGAGGGACTTCAAGCTACATGAGCTACATTAACATAGCATAATCCCACTTCATCCCCCAATGGAATTGCCTTATTTCACTTATAAAATGTTTAGTAATGTTAGATTTTTCAGCAGTGCATTAGTGCTGTAATTTGGCACTGTATTCTTAAATGGTTCCCTTGCTCCCTAAGGGGCATTAACATAATTAGATATGCAGCAGGGGTTAGGTTGCACCTGATACACTACACTAGTTGGGTGTGGTGTACTGAAAAGTAGTGGGTTATTTTGTTGCTTTAAAAGGGTATTCCTGACTTTTAACGTCCTATACTTCCTATGTGATCTGTGAGGCTAAGCTATATAAACTTGTCTTGTACAGTACTTCCTGTTCTTTCCATGGGATATGAGCCATACCTGGTAGCCAAGAATATTGCTTAGATGTCATGTGACTTCATTCCACTGCATTGCTGGGCATCTGAAATTCAAGCAGGTGGAGAGTTTGAGCTGCCTATGTTTGTTTCTAGGTATGTAGACATTTCATTAGCTTTTAGAGCATTGTTTGCAGAAGGTATTTTGATGGTTTAGTGATGTATGCATGCATATTTCTGTTGTTGCATGGAATTATAATTTTTGAAATATATTTTATGTTTTTATTAGGTGTTTAAATGTTTTTTCTTGTCTGAAACTTTTTTGGTATGGACTTGTGAGTAGGAAGCACTTATTTTTTTTCAAAGTTGTTGGATAGATTTCTTTTAGTTTGTGACTTTTTTTTAATTTGTATGATTTGTTTTTGATATTGCTGTGTTGTTTGATTTGCATGACAACCCTTTGACCCTGAAGATATGTAATTAGCATATTGAGCTTTTTACCCTCACTGTTTGTGCATGAGCTTTTTGACCCTGACTGGTTGTTCTCTCAGTTAATGTACCCTCATCACGTCTTCCGAGCAGGAATATATGCCATGTTAAAACAATACCATGTGACAAGGTCCTGACCAGTGAGGAGTCAGAATTAGGTTCCACACCAACGCCACTAAAAATAATGCAGCGTGTTAAAAAACAGCATAGATAAAACTCTACAAAGCAAAACTGCTTCTGTCCATTTCAGCTAATGGAAAAACAATGTAAAGGGAAAAATGTTGCACACTAGCCAAGCATACAACAGCACATACTATTCCACAAATAGAACAAACAATCTTTCCCTAAAGAGTAGATTTACTATTACCATACCACACCACACCACCATGGATAACCACCCCAGTGAAATGCCTGCCTTACAGTATGTGTAGATTTACTATTACCACACCACACCGCCATGGATCACCACTCCAGTGAAATATCGGAGGACTCAGAATTGACTGCGTGGCTAAGGCACCTCCTCACTATGGTGTCACACAAGTGCTATTTTGTATACCATACTCTTCCATATTTCAACATTTTGACCACGGGGTTATTGACAGTCTATGTGGACTTAACGTGATAGCTCAGAATTGACCAGATGCCATTTTACAACAAGGAATATAGATCAGATTAATTCATTGCAGAGATCTACAGAATGATAAATTCCACTGGCAGAATTGTCATTCTGCTTCTGAAATATGTTGTGGAATTTTCAAAACACTAGAAACATAGAAACATAGAATTTTGTTTGCGAAAAGTACCACTTGGCCCAGCTAGTCAGCTCTTTTCCTCCCCATGGCTCTTTTGCCATCCTGACCTTATTCCTTCCTTCTTTCAGACCCTGAGAAATCCACCAACAAAGAAACTGCTTAGTTTTATATCAACTCTGAATTTTTTACTAAAGTCAATATAAATTGTGGATGTGTTTCCTGCAGTTTGTTCTTACATATGTAATAGAATAGAACAGCACAGAACAGGACAAGACAGAATAGAATAGAATAGAATAGAATAGAATAGAATAGACATCATTGTTAACTGAGGAATTTCTTTTACTGAAATCAATATAAACTGTGGATTTTTTCCAATTGTTTTTTCTCATGCATAGAATAGAAATGTACTGTATTTAATTCTGCAGAAAAATATAAAATACTACAAAATTCTGGTGGGAGCAGAATTTTGTGATTCCTCACAGCACTTGTTCATTATTCCTGACTTGTCTACTGTATATTCAGTTACAATGCAAGACATGGATGGTCCTTTAGCTATTGCAAACCAGTGACAGCACAGAATGTTTTCTTTATGCCTTTGCTTTGTGCTATGGATGAATCAGGACAACAATGAAATATGTGTACACTATTTGTAATCTAGTAAGACTGAATGTTTAAAGATTCGAGGCTTGTTATATACATATTTCTACTAATCTAAACAACTACAATGCTTTATGGTAAGTATTTTTGGTGCATACTATATCATGATTTTTATACAAACCACACCACTATTTTTAGTTTCTATTTCTTTTTTATGATAAATATTAAGCCGCTTTACACAATGTTTTCAAAAAATGAGAACATAATGAATTTTATGTTTTTGCTTTGAAATATCTGTGACCTAATCCTGTGTTGAGATTTCTTAAAGAAATGAGATTTGATAAAACACTAAAATATTTTCCACAAGAAGCTGTGGTGCTTTGCACCGTGCTTCAAAGATAGTAATAGTACTGAAAAGATAGAAAGTATGTCAGCATTACATGCCACGACAACCTGGATTTCTTCATTTAACTTTATTCTGTGCCATAATTGGGTCAGTGCTGAAAAGATCAGCAGTGTAATAACTGCATGTCAGAGAAGGAAGTTCAATATGTCAGCTCCATCTATCTTCACTGTGTGACATAGGATTGGTGAACATGGTCAGTGCCAAGATTTGATTATCCTCTATATAAGGAATACATTCTTCTGTGCAGATATAGGGTTTTGACACAATGCCAAAGAAATACATCATGATAATCTTTTTGAAATATATGACAATTATATATACATGTGACATCTTCTAGTCCTCACAAACAGGCTCTCTGTTTCACACTGCTACTGCACAATGATGTTTTCAGACTAGCTCTAAATTAATAGGCTTCATGGCTATATAAATAGTGATAGGAATTTGGTGCTAAGTTAGAAAGGGTTGTTTTTCTGTATGTAAATTAACTTCAGTTGATCTATTTTTGTAGCTAGGCAGATCTAAATTTTTACAGATAATAAATCTGTTTTTCTGCCTAGTCACTATTTTTTGATGTGGAAGATATTTAGATATCAGTGAATTTTATACATTGTGACAGTTGTTTAACATGTTACTTATAGTATAAACAATTAGACCAAAATATATTTGCAATTACATCAAATATAATGAAGCCAACAGTGTAGGCATGAAGGACTACAACCAGCTGAACTTGAATTAAACTGCAGAGTAAAACTCTTACCTGCCATTTGAGTAAATTTAGTGTATGGCTTAAACAATTAATGCTATAAAGTAGTTATTATCTATTAAAAATGGAAAAGTATGATTTATTGCTACTGTTCATTGGCTTGTTACATCAGATAAAATATTTGCAAGCATACAAAGGCCCAGATATTCAAAAGGCTAGTGCCCCACTAACAGGATTAGTGCTATGCCAACTATTAATAGCATTGCCGACAGCATGTTAGTGTGGCCACTGCGATATTGAAGTTCAATGCTAAGCACCTATATCATGTGCTTAAACATATAAATGCATACACTGCACAGTGGTATACTCAGTGATGCCTGTAAGTGCTGACAGGCTACCAGTGCAGCCCTATATTAATGCTTTCAGGAGTCATATTTTAACTAGGCACTAATGATAGGTTGTTGCTTAAGTGAGGACACTGCAACCCTCCCCCTTCACCTGTGCATGAGTGCAGCATCGATGATGGGCATGCACATCCACAGACTGTGGGCAGTGGTGCCCAGTTTCAGACTCCTTCTTTTCTGCCCATTATCAAACAGGATCTTTAATGAAGAATTTGCAAGAATACACAAAGCAATATCTTGCTAATTGCTTAGTTGTTCAGAATTGTCAGTGTTTCCAAACATTATGATGGGTCTTTACAGGGGACAGTGTGACAGTAGTCTCTCAAGGTTTTATAACATTTAGAAACCTAACACTCGGCAGCAATGTACTTGCATGAATTAAATGACCAGCAGCAGAGATGACTAGATGATGAGTACTGCTTGCTATCTCAGACCTGGGGTGGCAATGAAAAATGGATGCAGGAGGGAACTGGCCACTAGACTACCAGGGATGTTTTAATCTGAAATGGGTATCAAATTGGGGAGTGCCCACTGCCACCAGATAATGACTGCATTAGTTTCTTGCATTTTCTTGATGGGTTGGTGAGGAAGAGAGTACCACTGGTACCTGGTATGTACTTTGGGCCAATCCCCACTATAGCCACATGTTCACTGTGTGACCTTAAACAAGCACTTGACCTTTTAATGCACCTGTCCACTAAACTGGGCTGAAGTTGGACTCTACTGGAAAATTGTGTTACAACTTAGCTGGGCTATACTGACCTGAGTAACTAAACAAATTCCATGAACTAGCTAGGGCTGTTTCACACCAGAGTGCCAGCCTCCACACAACTCAAAGAGCAAAGGATTGTGCTTGACAGGGTGTGTGCCATGCTGGGATAATGTCATGCCTCAGGTGGTTGGGCATGAGGCCACAGGCTGAATGTATCCAACACCCAAGAAGTGACATTATCCCAGCATGACACATGCCATGGAGAGTATTATTTCCATTATACAATGGCTCTTTAATTTTTTTTTAAAGAAAGAAAATGGGAAACATTTGTTTAAATACTTTTTTTTGTAGTTTTTGTAAGGGGAGATATACCTATTGAAAAATGAGTCTATAGTTTCTCTGTTGTCCAGTAGGTGGTGGTGCAGCTGCATAGTTGTTCTATAGCCCACAAGTGCTGTTACTGTGCTTCCTTCCTCCTGATACCTGTCTTTGCCTGTCACACTGTGCTTCTGGTCCCCCCTCCCAACACTGGTTTGTGAGTTCATGTTTCTCCCAGTAGAATGTGAGAAATGGTTGCTGTCTACTGGGAGAACATGTATTAGAATTCTAAATGCTTGGATTGCTGATTTTGTATGTGGGTGTACAGCCTCCAGGATGGCCACAAGCAAAGGTGGGTTTGTTATGCCCTTAGGTGATTGATTTTAATATATGCTAGTCTGGCTTTAGTTATATGTATAGGGAGGATTTTCTTTACTTGCTTAGCATCCAAATGTGGCCATTGTTTCCAGGAGCTGGGCAGAGTGAGGAGGAGTGTGCCACTTTTGAACTCTGCCATGCTCGCACAATCATGCTGCCAACGGGAGAATGGAGAAGTAGTGACCAAGGGCTTGGCTTTACTTCATTTAACTTTTTTTTTTTAACTGGGCTCATCTGAGAACTTGGGGCTGCATCCCAGGATACTAAAGGAACTATGGATGGAGCTAACAGAACCCCTGGCAGCCATGTTCAGTGAGTTGCTCAATACAGGAGTAGTTCTGAAGGACTGGAGGAGGGAACATGTAGTCCCGCTTCACAAAAATGGATGCAGAGAGGAGGCAGGAAACCATAGGCTGGTCAACTTAACCTCAGTAGTCAGTAAGATTATGGAGGCACTGCTTAAGGAAAGGATTGTGGAACACCTGGAATTCAATGGTGCACAGGAGCCAAGGTGACATAGGTTCACAGCAGGAAGGTCATGTCAAACAAATATAATATATTTTTTTGACTGGGTGACAAAGGAGGTAGATCAGGAGGAATGGTAGATGTTGCCCACCTTGATTTCAGCAAGGCCTTCGACGCTGTTCCACATAAAAGACTGATAGATAAGTTGGGAAGCTCTGGGCATGGGCCACAAGGTGGTGAATTGGGTTACAAACTGGTTGGGGGACAGGAAGCAGAGGACAGTGGTAAATGGGATCCAATCCAAGGAAAGAGAGATGACCAGTGGAGTATCTCAAGGATCAGTCCCGTGGACAGGCCTTTTTAATGTCTTTATTAGAGACATTGCAGAAGGGCTGGAAGGGAAGGTTTGCCTGTTTGCAGATGACACCAAGATCTGCAACAGAATAGACACTCCAGATGGGGTGGAAAAAATTAGGTGGGACCTAGGAAAACTGAAAAAGCGGTCTGAAGTGTGGCAACTGAAGTTCAACACCAGGAAGTGCAAAATCATGCACCTTGGGTGCAGAAACCATGCAGACAGCTACAGGATGGGGAGGGAGGATTTCCTGACAGTCACCAGGGAGGAAAGGGATTTGGGGATTATCATCTCTGATGACCTAAAGGTGGCCAAGCAGAGTAAAAAGGCTGTAGGGAGGTCCAAAGGAATGTTGGGGTGCATAGGAAGGGTTATCACCATTAAAACATGGGAGGTGGTGATACACTATACAAAACACTGGTGAAGCCTCATCTGGAGTACTGTGTACGGTTCTGGAGATCACTTCTTTGTGAGGACATAGACAGGGTGGAAAAGGGTGACTAAGATGGTGCAGGGCTTGCAAAAGAAGATTTATTAGGAGAGATTAAAATACCTCATTTTGTATACACTGGAAGAGAGGAGTTAATGGGAAGATATGATAGAAACCTTCAAGTATCTTAAGGGCATAAACAAGGTGCAAGTGGAAGGTATCTTTAAGTACATGAGAGGTACAAGAACAAGGGGGCATGATATGAGATTGGAGGGGGACAGGATAAGGGGTAATGTGAGGAAGTTATTTTTCACAGAAAAGGTGGTGGATGCATGGAATAGCCTGCCCAAGGAAGTGGTAGGAGCAAGCACAGTGGTGGGATTCAAACATGCATGGGATAGGTATAAGGGAACCCTTGAGGTGGGAAGGAGAATCTAAACTAGATGACCAAGTAGGGTCAGCAGCCACTGATACAGGTAGGATATATGGGCAGACTGGGTGGGCCTAGCGGTCCTCATCTGCCATCAACTTCTATGTTTCCATATTTCTATGTGTGGACACTGTATATTGAGGGAACAAGTGAATGTCTGCCCAAGGGATGACTGCTGGCACTGTGAGTAGACAGGGCAGTGCCACTACTGGGCAGTGGGCAGTGATTAATTTTATATGCTGCCATGTGTGGTGCCATTATGTGTGTGTTGGGATTACATCCGTGATGTTATGCTGGATAACATCACGGGTCCAGCCCAGACTGACCAATCACAGGCCAGCATTCTTTCTTTCCATTGTATAATAGGATGTAAACAACCTTTTTGTGGCACTGGCTGTGAGAGCAGGTAATTTGCATGGGTACTTTTGAATATTGTGAGAGCAGCTAATTTGCATGGGGACTTTTGAATATTACAAAAGTTTTGAGCATTGCTTTGGAGCTGCACTGAGGAAGCACAGTGCAATGTCAGATCAATGGAATACACAAGTTGGGGGGATGGCAGGCACCTGCCAAACTAGAAGGTGAGCCATTAGTATACTCAGTTGTGGCTTTGCTGTGAGGGGTTATATTCTAATATATTTAGGGCATGCATACTTTGCTTCAAACTTGTTTAAATATAGTTAATTTAGGGCATTGCTCTAGTTTGCACTTGGGACAGAGACTTTTCAAGGAGCAAAGTTAGACCTTTGAATATGGAGCCCAATGTATTATATCTTAGTTATGTTTTGCTACGCATAAACAGTATAGCAGTTTGGGAAACAAAACTGTTTGCCTTGCCCAGATCATTAGGTTTAATTTGAACACTGTCTATATGTAGCCATAGGAGATTCCCTCCCTCCCCCCTCCCAATTAGATCAGTTGTACCTCCAAGACGCTATCCTTGGTCCCATCTTATTCCCAGATTTCTAATTGATCTCACTAAGACATATGTCTTCTAGTACATTTATGTATATGCACATGGTATATGTTTTTACTTATGTCCCTCTGCCTCTGAAGTCACCGCTAAGCTCCAGCATGATTTCAACAATATCAGATGCTGCTTCTTTCCAACCAGCCCATCCTGAATGACAAGAAAATGATCTGCATTGCATTTAGATCTAGGCAGCAATGGTCTAAAATACTGTCTCCACCAGTCTTCATGACCATGAATGACTTCCAATTGGGCAAAGTTGCTTTTCTTATTTGACCATCATCTTGATTTCTCCTGCTACACTGATGCCATCCATAGGAAACTGTTCTCTATACTCAAAGTATTTAATAGGAACAAGGTCTATATCCCCCTTCCTGACCATCTGGAGAGTGCTGTGAAAATGGTCTTCATAACATTTTGACTATTGGGGTATGGTATATGACACTGGCCCCAAATCTGCTGTTGCCAGCCTAGAACACCTCTTTCACTCCATTGTTGCTTTGCCCTTGACTGCCCTCTCCATATTTATCACTGTTCCCTTGACTCCTTCCTCCCGCTCCCTCCCCTCACGTTAGGGAAGACACCTCCCTCATAGCCTCTCCCTCATCTCCAAAGTCTGATTTGTGTCCATCTCATGCTATTTCTGGACTGATGAATATTGTGAATGGATCTTATGGTTAACTAGATCCACACCTACAAAACCTTTAAAATGATAATCTGGGGTATGTGTCCTTTGTCAGATTGTCATTTACAGTTGGTGCATTGCCATCAACCTAGAGGACTGCAGCAATTGGTCCTACTCTTGATAGTTCACACCCCAGGACTTCTTATCATCTTCTTTACTTTTCAAAGATAATTGAAGAGACTGTGGCCTTAAAGTTAGTTACTAGACCATCTTGAGCAGCATGTTTTTCTGGATAATTATTAATCTGTCTTCTACAGCATCAGAATAGCATTAAACCCAAACATGGCTTGCAGTGAATAACAGTTATTTATCCATGCTGTTGTTGCTAGACATTAGCACTGCATTTGACACCGTGACTTATATTCACAAACATTACCTCCATGTTAATGCCACTTTACTTTGTCTTTACTAAACTGATTCAGCAAGTGCTATTGAACAACATGGGAGACTGTGTGATGGATAGGAGGTAAAGGGGACAAGAGAATGGGTTGGGCAATGTAGGAAGGACAAGTGATCTGAAGTGCTATTTGCACAAATGGCAGGAGCTTTAGAAATGCAATTAGTGATCTGGAGTCAGTGGTGGTTGTGCCAAGCCTAGATCTGGTAGCACTGCAATCAAGGAAACATGAGTGACTCAGTACCATGAATAGGATGTGACTATGCCAGGGTATACTATGGTCAGGAAGGACTGAAAGGGAATGAGAGGGGGAAGGTGGCAGTATATGTAACAGAAAGTATAACAGAATTAGAGATGGAAGATAAGGGGCAAAGAAAACACATTGGAACAATATGGGTGCAGGTAGATACAGAAGGGGGATATATGGGTGTTTACAGACCACTGACTCAAAAATGGGAAGCAGATGAAAAATTAAAGGAGGAGATCAAAAAGGGAACAGGGCTTGGGGAAATGTTGCTAGTGACAGTCTTTAACATTAGGACAGAAGAATCCCAGTAGCAGCAAGTGCAATATGCTAACAGAATTCATTCTAGTACATACAGTAGATTGGAGGCGTCTACTAGGGAGTCAGCCATCCTAGATGTAGTACTTACGAATAGGAACAGTGAAGGGGAGGTGAGGGTACTTCAAAAAACCAGTGACCATCAGACAACTGGTTCCACATCAAACTGGCGACAGAGAATATCAGCCTTAGACTAAAGTGTGGGACTTTAGGGGGCTGAGTTTTGAAAGAATGAGAGAGTTGCTGCAGGAGAAACTAGAGGGTTTAAAAGACAGAGGGTATTGATAAAAGATGGACAACAGAGATGAGATTGCAGATCTCTGTGTGAGGGTTATCAGCAAGAAGTGGGTAAAATATATGGTTTATGAGGGAAGTGGGGACACCATGAGAGCTAGGAAAGGTCATTTAAAATACAGAACAAGCCAAGCAGAGGGACAGGTTGGGATTTCACAGCAGGGCAGGAGGCCTGTAGGATAGAAAGAAGGTGAAGACTGATGCAGAACTGAGAATTGCAAAGGGTACAGAATGAAGATTAGAATTTCTTTATTACATAATGGAGAAGATGAAAATAAGGGAAGGAATAATCAGTCTGAAGCAAGGAGAGGAGAAGAAAGAGAAAGATTAAAGGAAAGGTGAACATGTTAAACAGATATGTCTGCTCAGTGTTTACAGTAGAGGACAAAACATATGCCTGATTGACATGTCATCAAGGCAAGTAGGGAGGGAAATGGCTCAATGTTGACCTATTTCAATGAAAATGGTACTAGAGGGATTAAGTACACTTAAAGTGTAAAGTCCCTGGGCCCAGATGGGATGCATTCATGTGTGCTTAAGGAGACAGGTCAGTCTTCACTGAACCACTAGCTGAGCTATTTAATAGCTCACTGGAGACAGGGGTAGCACCCGGTTACTGGAGGACTGTGAATAGAAACATAGAAACATAGAAGTTGACGGCAGATAAGGACCGCAAGGCCCATCCAGTCTGCCCATTTCTTTTTCTACCTTATAAATGTGCCATCGGCCTTTGCTCTGTCAGTGACCTATCTATTCATAGTCATTTGTATTGCTCCCTTATGCCTATCCCATGCCTGTTTGAAGCCCTGCACTGTATTCATAGCCACCACTTCTTGTGGTAAGCTATTCCATGCATCTACCACCCTTTCTGTGAAAAAGAATTTCCTCACATTCCCCCTTAATCGGCCTCCCTCTAATCTCATGCTGTGTCCTCTTGTCCTGCAATTTTTCTTATATGTGATTATATCTTTATCTTATATTATATATTTCTTATATCTGAATGTCATTCCCCTGCACAAAAGCAGGACCAGAGATGATACAGAGAAGTAGAAACTTGTCAACCTAAAATGAATCATAGGCAAGATGCTAGATAACATAATACAGGAAAGAATAATAACTTTCCTGGTGGTGATGGGCTTCAGGACAAGAGACAACACAGGTTCATGGGGAGGTCCTGTCAAACAAACCTGATAGTTTTTTCTGTTAGATGACAATGGCATTGGACAAGGGACAGGTAATAGTCATAGTGTACTTTAACTTCATTAAAGTTTTATTTATTTATTTGAAATTTGGTGACCAGGTAAGTCCACTGAGACATAAATTCTTTTCAGGGGCAAACCCTGGTGTTAAGTTATATACATTAAATAACAGAAAACAAAGGAATTAACATGGATTTTTCATACATATACATACAGTTTTTATGCCAGACAAAGATTTAGTTATAGACAGTAGTAGTAAGAAAAAACATACAGTAATTAATAAGTCAGTGAATATAATCATTATTCATGCTTACAGCAGTCCTTGATAAGGTTTAAGCAGCAATCATGATAGAAAGGGCTTTCAGTGAAAACAGTTGCAGGGGAGTTGTCCAAAAGTGAAATTTAAGAGTTTGCTTAAACTGTCCAAAGGTAGGGCAGGCTCAGGCTGCTGGGGGGATGGGAGTTCCACCAATGCAGGGCTGACAATGAATAGGATTGTCTACCAGTTTGTTTCATAATGTACTTTTGGAACTTCCAGTGTAGGGAAGACTGAGGCTCTGAGGAAGTGAGCAAAATGCTTGCATTGAATTATGCCAGAGAGGCTAGATGAGGGCGATGGGTTGCAGTAACTTGAAGGTGAGTCAGTATAGAGGATGGCCTAATCTGGCTTCAAAGGAGGGCCATGCCAAGGTAGTTAGCACTGTGCAATGGTGGGTTTTGGGATGTGAACCAGTTGCAAATCACCCTATCCTATGGTAGAGTAGTCTAAGTTTGTTAAGGGTGGATTCTCATTGAGGGTGCCATACAGTAAGAGAAGGAGAAGAGAGTTGAAGGTGATGATATGACGTGCTTCTTGAGACAGGTAAGGGGAAAAGCTATATAGTGGTCCTAGCTTTAGGTTGAGCATTTCAGTCAGTGCATCTACGTGGGGTTCAAAGGTCATAGATTGATCTAGGTTCATCCCCAGGTATTTGAAGCTCTGGACCATCTCTTAACTGGATCCATTGCAGGTGGAAATTTTGAGGAGATCCTGTCTGTCTAAGCCAAGGTGTTTGTGACCAACTAGCATTGTCTTTGTTTTTTTTGGTGTTGAGTACGAGATTGTTGGCCATAAATCGACATTCTAGTGAGTGGAAGTCTTTTTGCAGCTGTGTGTTGATCCAGGTTGGATCTAGGGAGGACCTATATAGTATGGCATCATCAGCGTATAGCTGTATAGAGGCACCACCACAGTTTTGAGATAGGTCATTGATGAATAGTGTGAATAAAAGGGGACCAAGGATGAATCCTTGAGGTACCCCATTGGAGACTGACCTGGAGGGTGAGGTTGTACCTTCCCATTTCACACACTGCATCTGCCCAGACAAGAAGTTCTGCAACCAGTGGCAGGATAGAGCATCCAGGCCACTTTCCAATAGTTTCGTGAGAAATAGATTGTGGTTCACCAAACCGAATGCTTTTATTAAATCTACAAAAATGGCACCTGATGCCATGGAATTTATAATATCACTAGTGATGCATACTAAGGATGTATCAGTACCATGGTTATTGCAGAAACCATGCTGCAAATGAGTGAGAGTATGGTTCCATTCAAAGAAGTCTAACAGGTGTTCGTATACTAGTCTGCCCTGGACCTTGGCAACTGCGCTGAGGAGGGATATAGGTCTGTAGTTTTCTAACTTGTCAGGGTAACATAGTGTCTTTTAAAACTGTAAATTGTACCCTGATCTAGGGGCTGCATCAGACAAGTTGTGCTGGGTGAGAGAAAAACTAATTTTATGTTGCAGAATCCAGTGACATGGGGGTGGGAGCTACAATTATCTAGCAGTAGGGCTATTTTTCTGGAGAGCAACTTCCTATCCCAGTCTCTCAGCCAGGCATAAAAAATGTCACCTGTCATCCACACAGTTTTGTTATTCCTGTAAAGCACAGGAAGGTTACGGGCATCGTGGAAGCATCTAGGCTGTGAGGACTTGCCCACTACAATTTGTGTCAGCTTCTCAGTGCTTGACATATTGCATATCAGGAGCATTTTATGAACTCTTTTACCTTCTTCAGACCTAATAGGGATTTGGAACAAAAAGCTAAAATCCCATAGCCAACACAATGAAAGAAGAGCCCAGTTTTGTCTGTGTTAAATATGTTGTCTGGGGTGTATCCCATTAAGAGTTGTGGCAGAACATCAATTAGCCTAGAATTGGCAGCTGTAGTGTCTGCATTTAATTTCTCCCCATGTATTTTTCAGAAGCAGATGTGTCTCTGCTTCCATCTGCTCAATCACCCATTAGTAGCCTTGAAGTCTGTCTTTCCTCGAGTGGCTACTAACTGGTCATCCTTTGATAAGCAGAGTCCCACTTATCAGAGCCTCCTTCCTCTAGCATTCATGAACCAGCAAATGAGGCATCTTCAAAAGCTCTATCCTTGCCCTCATGCTTCCATTTTCAATCAGGGTTATGATTGAACATCAGTTGCCAAGCAGTGTCTCCTATTTTCTGAAGATCAGAAATTGTGGATTTAGTATGCCAAATGAGCACTCAAATCATGGATGCTCATTTTGGCAGCTTATCCATCTCATTAATAATCTCAACTTTTCTGGATATGGTAAGACAAGTATGCTTACCTGAAGACATTGTTGTGGCAGGTAAAGTACAGCACAGCACTGAAACAGCAGTACTTCAGCACAGGACAAAGTAAAAGAATTGTAAGAGATGCAAGGGTGGGGTAGAAGGGACCTTAAATACATTACAGTGTTGAAACCAGGAGAGAATGGTTTACTGTTTGACTAATGAGGATTAGCAGCAGCTGTAAAAACACTAATCGTCCATAATCATCATCTCAGGGACATGTGAAAATCAGGCTAGATGTGTGAACTAATGATTCCAGTGGCCACTAAATGCAGAATTACAGGTCCACCTAATCAGGGGTTTAATATAGCAGCATATAGTAGCTTGGCAGAAGACACCAGGAGAAAGGACTGCTGTGTGACTGGACTTCTACTGGGACTAAAGAAGTAGAACTCTTGTACTTGGACCTTTAATTTAGGTAAAAAACTAACAAACAAAACAAAAAAAAATGTGTGTTTGTCTGAGTTAACTAAACTAAATGGTTATCTGAACAGTTATCTAGGTGTAAATCTCAGGTGATTGAAAGGACTTGATAGCTGTGAGATTTAAATCACTTGTAGAAAGATCTAGTAAGTAGGGGGAATGGCTTAGCTAGAAGGAAGCTACATTTAAAGACTGCCTTAGAAAGATTCTCCTAGTAGCTTGGCAGAAGACACCAGGAGAAAAGACTGCTGTGCCACTGGATTTCTCTACTGGGACTATATTGCCCTCAATTCCTCCCCTCCACCCTCCCACCCAAAGCTAGTTCTACTTTTATAGGCACAGGATTTGACTGACAACAGGAACTTCCTGTTTGGGAGCAGGAAGTGATTGATCACAGAGTCACCAAAGACTCACCATCCTAGAAGGGCAAGAGTAGCTCTCCGGCCCCCTATAGCTGCTAGAGGTCTGCCTCTGAGCAAGTAAGGGGTCTACTGAGAAATATAGGATATTCTTGTCTCAGAACAGGACAATCAGGAGCTTAAAGGGCACACAGACAGAAAGTAAGGAGAGAGAGAGAGAGAAAAAAAAACAGAGGAAAGAGTAAGGATTGCAACAGTTAAGGGGCCAGAAATAAGTCAAGATGGGAGTGGTGCTCTGCAGGGCTGTGGAGCAGCAGTCTTCTGGGAGACATTCTGGAGGATGAGGTGTTGTCCCATCTGCAGGCACCTCTCTGGGCTGAGGAGGAGGTTGCTCATCTCCAGGCTGAGTTGGCCAGGATTTGTGGGACCTCCTCTTCCATCCAGGGACCACCAGTGCCACTGCCATTACCTCAGAGGTTGCCAAGAAAGAGGAGCGGTTGGACCACAGTGGCTCAGGGAGGGTGAGAGTGTTGAACAGGGCGCATCCTCCAGCTGTACCTCCACACCCTATGCCATTCTGGCAAAGTGTGGTTCCTCTATGGAGGCACCCGCAGTGGAGACCAAGGAGCATGTTGGGAACTCTCCAAAGGAGACCCACAGGAGGGTGGCAGGGGACCCCGCAGGGGAAGGAAACAACTCCTGGTGGGGACTCCATTGTTAGGAAGGTAGAACTGGGGAGGAAGGGAGAAGGAGGTAAGGTGCCTGCCTGGCGCCTATGGCTTGAGGGACAGGAGCAAATCCTCAGGATTGCGTGAGCAGCTGCACATAGAAGGAGAGTTGGATGTCATTGTCCACCCATGGACAAATGACCTGGCTAAGAAAGGGATTAGAGAAGTGCAGAAAGAGTTTGTGGAATTGGGAGGGGTCTTAGACAAGAAGCACACATGGTAACCTTCTCGGAGGTGCTGCCCATCTATGGCGAGGACAGGTTAGGGTGTTCCACACCATGGGATTCAATCAGTGGTTGAAAACTGGTGTGGAGCTCAGGATTTGGCTTCATTCAGGAATTGGGGTCCACTTGGAGTGATGCAAGCCTATACTGGCATGATGGGTTGCATCTGTCCAGGAGGGGAACCAGGATCCTAGGTGCTAGGTTTAAATGCTTCATTGGCAAGCATTTAAACTAGCCAAGGGGGGAGGCACTGGAAAGGAGCAGGGAAATCCTAGCCCCCCCAAAAAATAATGGTAGTAAGTGCAGTAAACACCAACAAAGAGGTGTCAATAGGGAGAAGGGCAGGGGTAAATGGAGAAAGGGACAAAGGCAAGAAGGACAGGGATGGGGCAAAAAGGGGTAAGGCCATCAGGAAATGGAGGGTAATGAGTACCGATGCCCATAGTCTGGGCAACAAGCTCCCTGAGCTGGTGGCCTTGATGGAAGAGGGATGCTTGGATATTGTAGCAGTCACAGAAACATGGTACACAGAGAACCATGACTGGGATGTTAACATACCAGGGTACATAACCTACAGGAGAGACAGGCAGGGGAGAAGAGGGGGAGGAGTAGCTCTCTATGTAAAGGAAGGGATAAAAGCAACTGAACAAAAGAGTAAACAGGGAGGAGAGAAGGCACTGTGGGTCACCTTGGAGACTGGAAAGGGCACCACAATCCACACAGGGGTTGTGTACAGACCCCCATGTCAGGGGTAGGGAATGGACAAGGATATGATAGAAGGCATTCTTAGAATGGCAGAGAAAGGGGAGATACTGTTGATGGGAGATCTGAATATGCCAGATGTTAACTGAAGCACATTTGTTGCAGCCACATCCAAGAGCAGGGCTATTCATGATGCCCTACAGGTGGCAGGCCTCAGACAGCTAGTTTTGGAACCCACTCGTGAGGGATCAGTCTTAGACCTTGTACTCTCAAATGGGGACAGTGAGAGGATCTCAGATCTAGAAGTAGGTTGCCATCTGGAACAAGTAACCATCAAACAGTGTGGTTCACGTTAAACTCAGCTACAAAGTCAAGCCATACAAAAGTGAGGGTACTGGACTTCAGGAGGGCTGACTTTGGCAAGATGGGAGAGTGCCTCAGAAAAGCACTAGCAAACAGGCTAGAAGGAGGTGTGAAGCAACAATGGGGAATCATCAAAACTGCCATCACAGAGGCAACAAGCCTTTGTGTGAAGCAAATAAACAAATCAAAACAAAAGAAAAAGCCACTATGGTTCTCAAAAGAGGTGGCTGTGAAACTCAGGAAGAAAAAGATAGCATTCCTGAAGTATAAGGAAACACAGAAGAAGCAGGACAGACAGCTGTACCAGTTAAGGCAGAAGGAAGCAGTGAAGGAAGTCAGAATAGCAAAGGCCCAAACTGAGGAAAAGATAGCCAACTCGGTTAAGAAGGGGGATAAAACCTTTTATAGGTACATCAGCGAGCGTAGAAAGACAAAGGGAGGGATAGTGAGGCTGAATAGAATGAACGGTGGGTGGGCAGAGGGGGAGAGTGAAAAAGCAGGGATACTGAATGAATATTTCTGCTCAGTATTCACAAAAGAGGAGGGGGAAGTGCCAAATCCAATTACCAGAAGCACTCTTGATAGGGGGGTCAATCCCAGTCCTTTCACAGAAGAAAGGGTTCTGCAAGAACTCCTAAAACTGAAGGTGGACAAAGCAATGGGGCCTGATGGAATTCACCCCAGAATTCTAAAAGAATTAAAGGGTGAACTAGTGAAACCCTGGCTACTCTTTTTAATAAATCATGGGAGGATGGGGTGGTACCCGAGGACTGGAGGAAGGCGGATGTGATTCCCCTTTACATAAGTGGGACCAAGACAGAGGCAGGAAACTACAGACCTGTCAGTTTGACCTCTGTGGTAGGGAAAGTGATGGAGTCACTTCTGAGGGAAAGAATAGTTGAGTACCTAGAGGCCAGTGGGGCACAGGACCCAAGGCAGCATGGGTTCACAGCAGGAAGGTCATGTCAGATGAATCTAATAGATTTCTTTGACTGGGTGACCAAAGTAGTAGACCAGGGAGGGGCTGTGGACATGGCCTACCTAGACTTTAGCAAGGCATTTGACACAGTCCCACACAAAAGATTAATAGTCAAATTAACCAGCTTGGGAGTGGGTCCCAGGGTGGTAGCCTGGGTAAAACATTGGCTGGACAACAGGACACAGAAGGTAGTTGTAAATGGAGTCCACTCTGAAGAAAGAGGGGTTACTAGTGGGGTACTGCAGAGTTCAGTATTGGGTCCAGTCCTTTTTAATGTCTTCATAAGTGACATTGCAGAGGGACTGGAAGGAAAAGTATGCCTCTTTGCAGATGACACAAAGACCTGCAACAGGGTTGATACACAAGGAGGCGTGGAAAGGATGAAGAAGGACTTGACAAGGTTGGAGGAATGGTCAGAAGTATGGCAGCTAGGATTCAATGCAAAGAAGTGCAAAATAATGCACCTGGGAAACAAGAACCAGGGAAGAATACACAATGGGGGAGGTAGTAACAACAAAAAGGAAAGGGACCTGGGGTAATCATTTCAGATGACCTTAAGGTTAGCAAGCAATGTGAGAAGGCAATAGGGAGGGCTGGGGTGTACTGGGATGCATAGGGAGAGGCATCAGCAGCAGAAAACAGGAAGTTGTTATCCCTCTGTACAGACAGTTGGTGAGACCCCATCTGGAGTACTGCGTCCAGTTCTGGAGACCCCATCTCTGCAAGGACATAGACAGGATAGAGGCAGTCCAGAGGAGGGCAACTAAAATGGTGCAGGGTCTGCAAGAGAAGCTGTATGAGGAGAGACTAAAGGAGCTTAATATGTATACCCTTGAGGAAAGAAGGGAGAAGGGGGACATGATAGAAACTTTAAGTACCTCAGTGGAATCAACAAAGTCCAAGAGGGTAGCATCTTTCAGAAAAAGAGACGTGCAAGAACAAGGGGACACAATTTAAAGATAGAGGGGTGGTTCCAGGGCAATGTGAGGAAGTATTATTTCACAGAGAGGGTAGTGGATGCATGGAACAGCCTTCCTGAGGAGGTTGTGGGCTCTAAACTGTGGGAGAATTGAAGAATGCAAGGACAGACAAAGGCAATTCTTGTGGGGGGTAGGAAGAAATAGGCTGTTGGTTAACTAGGATATGCGGCCTATCCTGTAGGTAGAGAAATGGGCAGACTAGATTGGCCAAGTGGTCCTTTTCTGCCATCAAAGTCTATGTTTCTATATAGAAGCTTGCTTTTGACTTAACAGTTTTGTCCATTACTACGGAACATCTGCTACAACTGTGTCTGTTAAATTTGGTGCATACTGTAGTGGAAAACAACTGTGTGGAAGTTCATGGAGACCATACTGAAGGAAAGGTTGGTAGAATATCTAGAGGTGCATGGTCTTCAGGATGTGAGGCAGCATGGGTTTATTGGGGGGATATCATGTCAAATGAATCTGATTGACTTCTTTGACTGGGTCACTAAGACAGTAGAGAGAGACCAAGCAGTAGGCATCCTCTAGCTGGATTTCAGCAAGGCCTTTGGCTCTGTACCCCACAAGAGGTTGATGAGGCAATTGGAAGATCTCAGGGTAGGGAAGATGATGACCAGATTGGAGGGAAACTGGCTGAGGGATAGAACCCAGAGGGTGGAGGTGGGGGATTTATCTAGCACCAGACAGGTCACCAGTAGGACCCTCAGTGCTTGGCTCTGGGACTGATGTTGTTCAATGTCTTCATCAGTGACATTTTGAATGGCATTAATGGCAAAATATTTCACAGATGACACCAAGCTCTGTGGGAGGGTGGACACTGCCAAAGGGATACAGGACCTCTAGGACAATCAGGACAATTTGAGAAAGCTTGAGAGGTGGTCCACGATCTGACAGTTTGGATTCAATGCTAAGAAATGCAAAGTTATGCACATTGGAACCAAGAATCCCAGGATAGAATACTACCTGGGAGGGGTCCAGGTATCTCCAATGGAGGAGGAGAAGAACCTGGGAGTGATAATCACTAGCAACCTGAAGCACTCCACACAGTGCAAGAAAACCACAGCAGGGGCAAACAAGATGTTGGGATTTATAGCTAGCGGGATCAGCAGTAAGAGAGAGGAGGTTATACTGCCCTTGTACAGGTCACTGGTGAGGTCACATCTAGAGTATGGAGTTCGGTACTGGTGGCTGCTCCTCAAAAAGGACATTAAACTGCTAGAGACGGTCCAGAGAAAGGCTACAAAGATAATCATGGGCCAGCAGGGTAAAGCATACAAGATGAGGTTGAGGGTGGTCTTGTTGACAGTGGTGGTCAGCTTCAAGAGAGGCTGGGATAGACATAGGAGAAATGTAAGGGTCAAAGGTCAGGAGGATGGAAAGAATGGAAGGATTGGGGGGGCAGGGCCAGTAGCTCAGGCTATGGACCCTGCAATCCGAGCAGACTAAATAAATCATTTTTTTATTTATTTATTTGATATACCAGGAAATTGGATTGGGCCAAAACCCATTTTTATCCAAGCCTGGGAAAGGAGTAATAACAATAGTGTTACATACAAAATGTTCTAATACAATACAACACATTAAAATCACAATAAGTTATACAAGCATACAAATCTGATCTCTCATATGTAAACACATTATTTACAATATGTAAGTATATTAATTTGTTCAAACTTCCAAGTATTATCATTACATCAGCAAACTGAGCTTTAATGGCCTACTTCTGCTGGCTTCTTCAGATGTTTGCATGTAGTAGCATGACAAAGAAAAGGACTGATGATTTACAATATCACAAATGACAAAATAAACTGTGAATACTCATCCAGAATTAATAACTTATTTGCCGAACACAGATATTTACAGGTCCCAAGCACCACCAATGTTTAAGAAGAATAATCCATTCTCAGGTTGGACAAGGATACCCTAATAAAATACATAAAACCTGGATCTTTGGCACTCTCGGACCGAGTTCGAGCTTAAAACAATATTGTGAGCCTGTGTAGTGTGAGCCTGGGAGCCCACAGAAAATTCCAATGTGCAGAGGTGCAGGGTGATGTTTTGCACCTCATCATGTTGGTGGTTAGCAAGTGCTTTTCTAATAGTGTTAGCAAGAGGACTGCAGGGCTCTGCCCAAGCAGCCCTAAAATAGTGCAAGGGAGTGCAACGTTCCAGAAATGCGACCATGGAAGTGACTTTTGTCACTTCATTATGTTGTGAGTTTACAAGAAATGTTGGAGTGGCTGAGGTGATTTTCAGTAGCAATAGGTCTTCAGGGCTACACCCACTGCAGCCCTAACAACACTTTGTACAATGCAGTGTGTAGATTTGCCCTGGGCTGGCTCCCAACTCCCACTGATGCAGTATGTACAGTGAACTAGAGTGGTACCCTCCCCTTGAGAGACAGACAATGCATACCGACCTCCTTTGTGCCAAGTATTAGTCTGGCAAACTAACTGGATATCTGTCTTAACCTCTTCTCACCAGCAGTGAACCCTTTCTATCTGCTCAGATTTGAGGCGTGATGCCACCTCCACACCCTCAGTACAAATGCAGCCTAAGTCAGCCTCCATCAGCTACAGGTTTCCTACCACCAGGAACAATCTCCCAGTCAATGTCACTGCCCACCCCACATTACATAAGACCATGATCAAGCCCCACTACAAATCCTTGATGTCATGTCCCCAATGCCAAGCTTCTCTCTGAGCCTATCTAACTTATCTAGTTAATGCATATCATATTAACACAGTGATGTACATTGTGCTAACTGCTGTGATCCTCTGTGGGACATAATTCTATCTTTTATTTTATTTTATTTCCCTGGGGCTACCCTGTCATGTTGCTATAATTTACTGTACCAAGACATGCTGCTTACCATGTAATTTCATTTGTTTTGGGATGTTGTGTCTTGTGTAATCATTACACCTGCTGCTACTGACATTCATTCTGACGGTCCCTTGAAGACAAAAGGTTGAAAAACCCTGGTGTAATGTATGCAATGTATGAACACTGTAAGATTCAGCACTGTCCCATTCCTTGACCCCCCACCATCACAACAGGAAACAAACCTTGGGCTCTGTGTGATTACTTGGTAAAACATGTTTAGCATCAAATAAAATAAATAAAATAGTTATCTTGATTGCTCCTAGTTGCATGACATGCAATTCCAGAGAAGGGAAGTGTGTTTGGGAACTCCTGGTCCAACCATGTGAGCCTGTACCTCAGTGGTTAGACCTCTGGGACAGTATTCCAGGGGCCAGGGTTCAGTTCCCAGTAGGTCACATTATTTCTTTCTCACTACAATTTATTATCTATAAATAAGTTAGAAATTAATTCTGGGTGAATGGTCACAGTTTCCTATGTCATTTGAGGTTTTATGATATGTATGGGATCAGATTAATCCCTGATATGAGTTTGATTTCTTCTAGTACTCTGGGGTTGTGGAATCTGTGCCACAGTAATAATAACAGACAGCCAGAAGGCATCAGTACAATGCAGAAGGTAGTGGGCAGTCAAATAGGATGTCTACGAGTACAGTATAGGGAGAGGAATCACCAGCAGGAGAAAGGAGGTTTTGCTGCAACTATATAGGTAACTGGTGGACCTCACCTGAAGTACTATGTGCAGTTTGAGGTTCCACATCTAAAGAATGACAGTGAGAGTAGGGAGGAAGTGTAGAGGAGGGTAACCAAGGTGATTCAGGCACAGCAGTAAAATACATACGAGGAGACGTTAGTAGTTCTGAACATGTACACATTTAAGGTGAGAAGGAAATGGGATATGACTGAAACACAGAGATACCTTCATGTATTAAATAAAGTGGATTATTGTAATTTGCTCAGACTGAGTGAACACGCAAGCCCCAGGGGCATCTCCTTAAAGCTGGTGGGGTTGAGGGGAAGTTTAAGAGCTATACCAGGAATTACTTTTTTACAGAATGGGTGGTGGAAGGGTGGAATAGGCTGCCAGAGGAAGTGGCTTCTGTGAAATCAGTGAGGGATTTGAAAGAGGGTGGGACAGATACAAGGGCTTGGTAGAAGTGCAAGATGAAGAGGACAAGAGCGCCACTGTGGTTTACATCAGATGTGAAGGAGGCAATGAGAATGAGGGAAGGCATTTAAGAAATATAAACATTACCAGAGGGAGTAAGATAGAAAAGCATACCTAAGGGCAGCCTGAGAGACAGATAGGAAGGTCAAAAGTGCTAAGGCTGAGACAGAGCTTAAAATAGCAAAGGGACAAAGTTGGGGGACAAGGAATTCTTCTGATATATCTGGGAGAAACACAAGATGAAGGAGGGCATTTGCAAGTGATAAGGGGTATAGATGAGAGAGGGGACTGAGGCAAGGCTGAAACACTGAATCAATATTTTGTTTAGTATTTACCAAAGAATGGGGGCACCACCAAATTACAGGGTGAGGGTAAAAAGGAGAGGACATGAGCTCTATTAGTTATAGACATATCAAGGAAGAAAAGTGCTGGAGGGACTTATGGAGTTGTGTGAAAAGAAATCAATGGGGCCAAATGTGCTGCACACTAAAATATTTCAAGGAAGCAGCAGAGGTACAGTACTAGCTGCACCACTGGCAGATCTTTTCAACTGCTCACTGGACACAGGAGTAGTCCACAGGATTGGAGGACTGCTGATATGATATGAAGTGGTGGGGGGATAAGCCAGATTACTACAGACCAGTCAGCCTTTACATCTATAATGGGGAAGGTACTTAAGGTTGATCTATGACTGGTCGTTGACAAAATTTGTGTTGAACGACCAGACAGTGAAACCGTCAAGTCAACCGCTTTTCACGATCGGCTGACAGTTTCCTACAGAACAACCCCCCATGCAGTAGGCTGTGCCCCCTCCCACTAAATATAATCAACTCTGAGTTGGAGCTGATTGGGGGGTGGTGCAAGACCCCCAAAAGACATTGTCGGGTTCCAGTTCTGACACTACATTGGCCTAGGGCTGTGAGGTCACATTGATGGAACAACTGGTAGACCTTCTCGAGGTTCATACTCATACTAAGAAGAACTAGGAGTGATAAGGCTTTGTGCCAATGATGCTCCAGTTATCTGTAATAGTTTAGTATATCATCATTCATCAAGAAATCATCTAATTTATTTTTGAATTCTGTTTGCTGTTACAGTCAATTCCACTTGCATGCCATTCAGATGTATGCCATTTCCATTTACATTTTCTTCTGGCCCCGATTCCTTTTGTATGCTAGAAGGTTAACAGTTATGGTTGTATGCAAGCTTATTTTTGGTAGCATGCCACTTTTTGCAATGCCTATGTTAGATTATCTACCTTTTCCTTATTCTGAAAGCACTTGCAGGCAATGTTTAATTAGATGCAAACTGATCTGTGAGTCTGAAAGGAGATGACAATTAGCTGGTGATCAGCTGATAAAATCCAGTGTGTGAATGCACAGTCAATGTGGTATAGTGTGATGACAGTGATTATAAATGAGTGACTGTTAAACAGCGACTCATTTATTGTGCTATCGTCATCAGCTACCCTGCAAGGGTAGCGATGGTGTAACAAGGAAAGCGACTAGAAGGGGAGGGATATGGAGGTATAGGGGAGGGATAGGAGGGAGGATTTGTATGGGTAGGGGATCCTGCTACAGCTGCACCTGCCCTGTGGTATTGTGGTGAGGATGGCTGGCTACGGTGCAGCAGGCACTGAGTTTGGGACCTGCTGGGTGCGATTGTTTTGCTGACACTTACAGCTCTCTGTTTATTTTTGTTTTCCACCCGTGTTTTGCCCCCTCCTCAACATGCACCCCCCCCTGGAGTTAACTATCCTAATTCAGGGGCATGTGGGGGGTGCCCAAAAACACTTACTAGGGCTGGAAGTCGGGTCGTTTAGGTTTGTTCGGTGATATACATTCTCTATGATAGCGATCACTGTATTTCGCTTACTATCATGACATGGAACTAGTCAATGTAATTAGGGGGTTTGATTGACAGTAGCAGTTTATAGCAGCAAAACATGGGTAAGACTAAATTGACTGTTCTTTTGCAAACAGGGGCAGACAGAACTAGATGACCAGTCACGGAGGCACTCAGTTGAGAGGACTTAATGGACTGTGCTTTTGATTGTGTTTTTGCATGCTACCAGCACATTTTATTGTCTGTGTGTCTGTGGACAAAGAAATCTGTACTGCTAGTCTTGGAAGTGCTGCTTCACACCAGATGTGGAGAGAGGTGCCACTCACTGCTGTACACCTCACCTCTCCCAGTCTCCCAGTCAGATCAAGGCAGGACACCCTGGGAAGTGACAACAATGGAAACAATCCACAGGCGTGAATACTTCACAGAGTGGGGCAGAACATGGGACAGGCAGAACCAGACGACTGGTCTTGCATGCAGTAGAATAGAAGAATCTATCTTCACAGAATGGGTGGTGGACAAGTGGAACACCCTGCCAGAGGAAGTGGTGGGGGCTGAAACAATCACGGGATTTAAGAATGCATGGGATAGACATAAAGGAATTCTAGAGGTCAGGGGTAAGGGGAAATAGACTTCTATGAAAACAAACTGAACTTACAAGCTCAAATGGACAGACTAGGTGGGCCATAGTCCCTTATCTGCCGACACTGTCTACGTATCTATGTAAGAAACAGGTTCAGACTAATACCACATATACAACAATAGTATTTTAAAAATTACACACTACAGTACCACAAAAGGCAAGTGAGGATCATATTTTAGTGATTCAGTGTGCCCGCTGATTACGCGTTAAAAGAAATGGCAGGCGGCCGGTGGCGCCAAGGGCTGAGGCACTGGACGCCACCGTGGCTGACGCCGGCGACCGGCTGGAACGGACTCGGGTCAGCCAGGGCTTCGCAGAGGGAAGGAGGATCAGGCCCAACGGACGCCTCCTCCTTCGGGAAGGATACCGGGTGTTTGGTACACCTGATGCCCGGGAGAGCCGTGGAAGCACCGTTCTTGGGGCAGCGGTGGCTCCTCATCGGGGAGTCGGGAGGGGATGCCATTCGCACTTGGCAGGCGTATGAAGCATGTTCCCGCCTGAGCCGCAAGGCCCTCAGTGGGAGGGAGGGAGGGATGGAGAAAACTGGAAACAACCGCAGCACTTGATGACGGCCGCTCCAGCCACCCAGTCTGCAACCACGGGCAGACCCCACTGTGCAAGGTGAAGGAGGCAGGTTAAAAGCACTCTAGGGGCAGACCCAGTGGGGACTGGAGGGCATTGAGCTAAGCCCGAAGGAGTAGAGTGACGAGGGCGACCAGGAGGATAAAAAAAGAAATTAAAAAAAAAAAAAAAAAAGAAATGGCAACACTGCAATCTTGTTTGTATGACATTCTGCTTGTATGCACAAAGTTCAGCGGTCAAAAGCATGTGCATACAAGTGGAATTGACCATACTAATTATTATGACTATTGGTAATGAGTTCCATGGCTTGATAACATGTTGCATGAAAAATATTTCCTTTTTATTATTTTAAAGTTTGTCCAATTAGTTGAAGAGGATGTCTTCTTATGTTTTTATTTATTTTTTAAAACTTAGGCTTTGTTCAGTTATAAGATATAGATCTTGCATTACATGTTATAGTGTTAATAGGTCACGCCTCAAGCATCTTTATTCTAATGTCATTACATTTAAATGAGTAAGTCTGGTTTAATATGAGTAATCTTTCATAATACTTATTACTCTGGTTGCTTTTCTTTGTACTTTTTCTACCCTGTCTATATCCTTATGTTTGTATGGGTACCATACTGGAGTAGCAAAGTCAAGATGTGGGCAGACATTTGCCCTATAGAGGTAAGAATATTGTCTTATCTCTTGATCTTATGTTTCTTTTTATTGCCCACAATACCCTGTTAGCACAGGTGATGCGCCTGATGTTTGGGTTGCTTGGTCAAATTTTCATTTATTGTAATACCAAGGTCCTTTTCATTAATAGCATATGATAGTATTGTGTTACATAAGATATATAGACACATTCTATTCTTATTCCCCAGCTGCATTACCTTGCACTTACTGATGTTGAATCTCATCTGCCATGTAATGGCCCACATTGTAATTTTATTCAGGTATTCTTGCATTTGTTTATGATCATTTGTGGAACACCATTTATCATCCAGCTTGGTATTGTTGACATGTTTGATTAACCATGATGTTAGATCCTTTGTCAAATTGAAAATAAAGATGTTAAAAAGCAGAAGCCCCAACACAGGTCCATGCGGCACTCAACTGGATATGCTACCGTCAGTTGATTTATGGTCTCTTATTGTCACACACTATGATCTGTTTTTTAGCCAATTATATGTACAATTTATAAGTCTGCTATTTATATTCTAATTTCCTATTTTTTTTTTATTTTACCATGTTTTGTATTATGATCCAATGTGGCACAAGATCAGTGTGCAGTGGCTCAGTAGGTAGCACACTCACCTCTGAGGCTGGAGAGTAGAGGCCGTGGGTTCAGTTCCCACATCTGGCACTTGGTTAATATCCCAGTATTGACACTGTAATGCAGCATGAGAGGTGCTGCATTTCTGAGGTGCCGCCTTTCGGATGAGATGTTAAACCGAGGTCCCATCTGCCTGGATTGGTGGTAGTTCAGGTGGATGTTAAAGATCCCATGGCACTTATCGAAAGAGTAGGGAATTTCCCCAGTGTCCTGGCCAAATTTCCCTCATTCACTAAAAATACCACCGACAGCTTAATCTGGTTCAAGGTCAGTTGGCATTCATCTGTATCCCCCCTCCCCTGGGTCGTGCCTGAAAATAGGCAGGATTTGTCTAGTGCACTTACCCAGTCAACAAAAGATAAATAAATAAATAAATAAAAAAGCTTTTGAGAAACTGAGGTATACATTGTGACATGACATTCCTTCATCTAATGTATCACTTATTCTTTCATAGGAACATAGCATTATGGTTACACAAGATTTCCTTGGCATGAATCCATGTTGTTCCAGGTCAGTACAGGGTCAATACAGCACTACTAAAACAACGTGGCAATAACCACACTGTATAAAGCTCAGAATTGTTTAGAGCGACAGGTGTGTAATAGCAGTAAGGAATTACCACTACCCCTGTCACTGTGTGGTTGAATTGCATATGGATCTAGTTGCCGTGTGGCATTTGGACCAAGCCACTCCTGTGGTTGGAGTGGCTAAGGCACCAGCACAAAGCAGGGCTGGAGGCCTGGGACCATGGTTCAGTTCCCCCCAGGTCTCCTGGTGTTGCTACTTTTTTTGTTTTTCAAGAAATTGATTTTCCCCTCTCCCACATTTGTCCCCATCCCTGAAGTCCATACCCCTTGGAGATGATTATTTGTAGTCCGGGGTATGAGAATCAAAGCCTCCCCTTGCAAAAATAAAGAGGTCCCATTATTTTCAATAGGTGTGCTCTGTTATGTAGGGTTGGTGTTTTGTCCAGTGTTATGTTGGAGCATGGCATTTTGCTTGTGGTATTTATTACTGCATTGTCTTTGTTGGTGACATTATGACTCCATGCCTTCTAGGTCAGTGCTGATATTAGTACTGGTCATATTTTTAATAATGCCTTCATGCATTTTCCCTGGCATGGAAATTAGGTTTATTGGCCTATAATTATTTGTATCAGATTTATTTTCTTTTTTGAGTATAGGTGTTACATTTGCTTTTTTCCAGCCTGCAGAGATTTCTCCACAGTTTATTGATGCCTAAAATATGATTTTTAGTGGGGTAATAATATTTTTGGACATGATCTTGAGAATGTTCCTGTAATGTTGTCCGGACCTGGTGCTCAATCTGATTTTAATTTTGTAAGCATTGATAGCTTCTTCTGGGATCAGTATTTATGGAGTGTCTGACATGTTAACCAGAGGTATTGTTTTGTTTGTGATGCATGTGTTTTCAAAAGCGCTAATTAAAAATATTAACCATTTTCATTGGGTCAGTAATTGAAGTTTCCATCTGAGATGTGACCAATTGTATGTTAGTGTCAAAGTCGCTCAGTAGGTAGCACACTCACCTCTGAGGCCGGGAGATCAGAGGGCTGTGGGTTCAGTTCCCACATCTGACACTTGGGTTAATATCCCAGTACTGACACTGTAGTGCAGCATGAGAGGGGTGCAGCACTTCTGAGGTGCCGTCTTTTGGATGAGATGTTAAACCGAGGTCCCATCTGCCTGGATTGGTGGTTGTTCAGGTGGATGCTAAAGATCCCATGGCACTTATCAAAAAGAGTAGGGGAATTTTTATTCATATCAACAGAAAAACATATAAAACAGTCAGTAATACAACATAATGAGTAAATAAAAAACAGAATAAACATAAAAGGGAGTAATACAACAAATCAGGTGGAAAAATAATAAAGTCAAAAATAAAAATTCTAAATATAATAAAAGGAAACTTTGAAAATAAAAAACATGCTAAAAAACATGCTTTGAATGAGTCTACTGTATGGAAAAAAAGGCCATATCAGTTCAACACTGAAAATGATTCAAGAACAGAACTAAACATCCAAGAAATATAAAGAGAATACTTACTCCTTCCAATGTGTAACATTCAGTAAAGTTCTGAATCACAAATTTTATAGAACAGAACTAAAAAGAAAAAAAACAGATACAACATTCTGACAGGCCAGACTAATGTAGACAAATAGAATTATATCCAATATATGGAGTCCTATCTAGATTTACAAATAGATAGAGAAAGGTTGTCATAGTCTTGTATTTTCAATCTAGAAATGGAATTAGCAATCATACAAAACAGTTCATCCTGTGTAAAGTATTGCTGTTGAATGGTAAATCGACACCTCGCATGCCAAATATAAAACTTAAAACAAAGCAAAATCAACCACAGTGTCACCTTATCATATTTGATTGAAATTGCTGGCAAAATACCTGTACACAATATTTCTACAGTTAAGGGATAAAGGAAAGGTAGGCCATTTATGCTTAACAAGACTCCAAAAATCTAATATAAAGGACATTCCAAAACAAATGTTACATGGTTTCAACTATGTCAGAACAAGTATCCCTAGGACAATAACGATCAGTAATCTGTTTATGCTTTAAATTAGCATGAACATTTAATTTACCATATAGGGATAACCACAAAACATCCCACATGTGGGGTGGAATCCAGGGAGAGGTTAACATATTGCCAATTGAAAGTTTTATTTGTGATGAGTGGCAATCAAATGGTGCAGAATCTTGAAAATATTTTTGTAAAATATGGGCATACAATTCCTTTCTACTAAAATGTAGAAAAGTGTGCCTTGAAATACCCCATAGTTTAATTTTCTCAAAACATGATCTTAGTGATTGTGGGAGATGATTTATAGACCGTTGCCTTGGAAATATTTCATGTTCAGGCCAAAACAAACATAAGTCACCCATAGTATCCAGAAGCCATGGCTTCCATTGTGTGTCTCTATCTGCAAATAATGGTTTCAGATTTGTGTAAAGAAACATAGTAAAAAAGAAGACTACAGGATGTAACATTTTAAATCACCATGCTTTTTTTCCCGAAATAACAGACATCTCTTTATGGGTTCAATCTACTGCTCTAAATACAAGAAAAAAAACAGCTATATATTTGTGTTTCCAAAGATGAAGGGAGACTAAACACTGCACTCAAACATAAAAATATGGGCAATAAAAAGGTTTTAACCATTTGAATCCATTTCAGTTTAGATAGCCTCCATGTATTCCATAAATCTACTTTATTCTGAGTTTCTTGCAGTTTAAATTTCAAATTTAAGTATGCTAAATCTCCTGCCCCGAATAAAATGCCCAAGATTTTGCATGTATCCTTAATTACTGGTATGCCTATAACCTGCGTGAATTGAAAGTGCTCTACCCCAAGTGTTATGCAGTTACATTTGTCATAGTTAATTTTTGCTCCAGTGAATAACAAAAAACCTTTCAAAACTTTTTTTTTTAAAAGTGCAGAGGGCAGATCTCCAATCAAAAAACACAAATCATCTGCATAAGCTATACATTTAACCTCAGGATCAGTACTTGAAAAAGAGAGTCCCCGTATGTCAGTATGACCATAAACTCGCCTAATTAATGGATCAATAGTGAATAAATACAAAAGTGCACTGAGGGGACATCCCTGTCGCACTCCCCGTAATATGGGACATATGGTACCTAACCAACCATTACACTATGCTTGTGCAGTAGCTTTGGCATAACAGGTCTGAATCCACTCTATAAAGGTATGAGGTATTCCATACCCAGCCAAACAATCCCACAAATACCCATGTCTCACATTATCAAAAGCTTTCGTCTGGTCCAAACTTAAACTCAAGCCTGTAAGTTCTCCCGTAGATCCTTTGTGAAATATTTCACATAAAAGTATTAAGCTATCAGTTATATTCCTATTAGGAATAGAACAGGTATGTGCAGAATGTAAAAGGGAATGTGCTTGACTTAATAGTCTATTATTTAATATTTTGGTAAGCCACTTAAAATCTGTATTTAGTAGAGTTATAGGTCTCCAGTTTACGAAATCCCCTCTGTCCCCTTTCTTGTATATGAAAACTACTAGACCCTTATTCATACTTTCAGGCAATATTCCCATCTTTAGTATTTCATTCAGGACTTCAGTAAATTCTTTCAATAAATGCTGAAAAATTATTTTATATATTTCATAAGGGATGCCATCATTTCCCGGGGCCGTGCCTGTTCTTATTTGTGAAAGAGCAGCAGAGACCTCTAGTGGTGTAATGTGTGCTACTAATATGGATGTCCCAGAATCCAATAGTTGGGGCAAATTACACCATCCCAACCAAGTTTCATGTGTGTGATGTAAAGGTTCAGTGATACCAAAAGGTTTTGAACATGCAAATCAACAATATGCATAACATCTCTGGGATCTGTACACCAATTCCCTGTCTGGTCAGTAAGTTCCATCATATATTTCTAGTGTTTTGAGCAGCACTAAATTGAAATGAATTAAAAAGGCCTTGGTACCCTGAGTCCCAAACCGCTTCATTATCCAAAGATTTGGAATGATCATATTGTAATTTATTCATTTGGTCCCTAATTTTGTGTAACTTGGGAAGAACTGAAACATCACCATTAGCTGCATGAAAATGGAAGTCCAAAAATGTCTTTCTATAATCTAAATATGTATCAGTTTTATATTTACCATGTAGTCTCCCTATAGTTTGAAAAAAACGCTTTATGTCAGTTTTTATATCTAACCACCATTCCCGATAGGTATCATAGAGACACACAACAGATTTCCTGGCCTGTAATAGAGCTAGAATGCCTGCTTCTATTGTAGGGAGAAGTAATAAAGCCAAATTCATTCTCCAATACCCTGGACCTCGATGCAGAGGCATATGGCTTGCAACTGTAGCTTCTATGATTACATTGTCAGATGAGACAACTGGCAGAGTTTTAGTGTCTATAACCCGTAAAGAGTTAGAAAGAAACCAACAATCTATACGTGTAGCTTTATTACCTTGAAAATATGTTTTTGCAGGATTCCCATTAAGGGCCATAACATCGCTAAGGCCTGTTTGAACTAATAAATCATTAAGGCAAATAGCATCACAATACATTTTAGTAGTACGAAGTCCTCTATCCGTCTTATATCTACTACAATTGAAATTGCCTCCCAAAATACATACTTAGAGGTAAATAAATATGGTTGAAGTAAATGAAATATCTCAATTCATGCAAATTTAGTCTAAGGTGCATAAACATTTATAAAATGACACTGTAGGCCACTAATCACTGCATCCAACAGCAAAACTCGACCAGGAAAAAGATCCACAAATTGTATTACCCGTGCAGTGGGATTATTAAGGACAATGCCTACTCCACTACAGAGGTCTTCACCCACTGACCAGTGCGTAACACCCCATCTCTCCAGCCCGTAGTTGCTAATTCAATATCAATTTTAGAATGTAGTCTGGTATCCTGCAAGAATACAACAACATAGTCCATTTTTCAAAAAGGGAAAGGATCAACACTCATTTCCTATCAGAAAGAATACTATTTACATTCAAAGAGGCCACTGAAATTTTATAGACTACAAACATCTGGAATAAATAGAAAACATACCAAATCCTAAGTCGCATTCTAAACTATCAGCAAACCCATAATACTATTTTTCCTAGTCCCTTTCCTCATTCCCAGTCTATTCCTTTTCTTTTTAACCTGAATCAGCCTGTGGTAAATTTTGATCCGTATCAGATGTACCATCATGTTGTGAGGAAAGTACAGAGGCTGAGTCAGACTCAGTACCTGCATCTTCCTGTGGTACATGGAAGGGATTATGAGTAGATGTCATAGGAGGGTCAAGAACCACTGTTCTTATGGTTCCAGATCTAAGGCTACATCTTCTAGAAGTTACCAGAGTAAAGTCCTCTTCAGGCGGAAGAGGTGGAGGCATTGAGACCGAGCGGCACCAGAAGCCACTGCCTGGGAAACAGGGTCTACTGACACTGAATAGATGCAGAAACATCAGAGACCATCTGGGTCAGAGGGTCCTTTTGGATTAAAGCAGATTCATGCTCAACTAGAATGGGTATTTGAACATTTCTGGGGTTGTCTGCCTTAATGCAGCTTTAACTGCTGTATTAATATAAAAATCTTGGATATTATAGTCTCCAGATTTATTTTGAGTAGCCCAAGGGCAATCAACAAAGGAATGTGCTTCTTCACAAAGAGAACATTTACTAGGGTGATGACAATCAGAAAGAACATGCCCCAATTCTCCACACTGAGCACATTTGAGTTTAACAATTTTTTATTATTTGATATGACACGCACACACCATATAGTGATACACAAATGCCAGGCCAAACCGCAACAGTTGGAGAGGCCAGGAGAGTATGGATAAAAATTCAATACAATACAATGCAAACAAATATCTATTGGTATTGACTAAAAATGTACATACCAGGACAAAACAGACATCTGGTTAGGCATAGTTAACAAGGATCCGGCTGAGTCCCATGCACCTCTAGGGCTTACGGTACTTGATTACATTAAGTAAAAAGCAAAACAAAATTAAAATAGATAATCCTGCTGGATCAATTCCAATACCAGATTGCAATCATGTGTGTGCCTGTCTAAAATCCATGTGGCCATATCAACTATATAAAAAAAGGCAATCTTTCACTAGGTAAGGAGCAATATAAAGGACAGGCTGGGGACACACTGAGCACATTTAACTACCTCACACATTCTACTAAGACGCCTAGGAAACCGCACTTATAACAATACCTGCTGCCCCGGTAAAAATAAACCCTTATTATGTTCCAAATAGAAGCAACTGGGTAAGTGTTGTAATCCTTCATTCGTCCTGTAGTAAGTTAACCTTATATCTCCACCCTCCATTCCAAAATCCCTCTTCATCCAATATAGGTTCAGGATTCCCCTGAATAGTACATTTCCTTTCCAGCCAATACATAATATCTTCTACGTTCACTCCCTCATTTTGAAAAAGTACAGTTATTACTTTAAATGACTGTTTGGTGAGAGGGATAGCTTGAAAGTGGGACCAAGCCGGATTATTTTTCACAACTGCGTATTTCATCCAGAATTTTTTAAGCAGATCTGGAGTGCGAAAACTGATGTCGCATGTATTATTCTCTGGGGTATGTATGAGAGCGTACACCTCGCTAGGCGAAAAACCCAGCAGTTGTTTAATCAAAACTTTTCCTACATAAAAACGATCCGGCATAACATCCATGGGACCTAGAAATCTTAAACGTACTGCATTCCTGCGTTTTTCCAGAGTGACAGGTTTTTTAAAAAGGCTAGCAAACATAGCAGGAGGTTCAGTAAGGACAGGTTGGTCCTGTACTGCATTTAAATCAGAGTCTAAATCACTCGGATTACAAAGTACCTCAGGAACTTCAGACTGTAATATTATAAGCTCAGGAGAGGAGGAAATATCAGCCTGTAGGTTTTGTGTAGAATTAATACCATGTTGAGGGGCCAAATCTAAAGGAGAAAATAAAGTAACAGCAGGGGAAGTCTCAAAATAATCAGGCCCATAACTAGATACACCATCCACAAAACCTTTTCAGCCTTACCCCCCACCTTCCTCATTTACTCCAGGCAGAGGAATTACCGGGTCAGCTATCCAGTCTCTTTTCTCTGTTTATATAGAAACATAGAATTTGATGGCAGATAAGGACTGCTTGGCCCACCTAGTCTGCCCATTTCTGTACCTAACGGATAAGCAGCAGATCCTAGTTAACCAACAGCCTACTTCCTCCTACCCCCACTAGAATTGCCTTATGTCTGTCCCATGCATTCTTGAATTCCCCCACTGTTTTTGACTCTATGACCTCCTCAGGAAGGCTGTTCCATGTATCCACAACCCTCTCTGTGAATAAATACTTCCTCACATTGCCTCTGAGCCATCCCCCCTCTATCTTCAAATTGTGCCCCCTTGTTTTTGCACATCTCTTTTTCTGAAAGATGCTACCCTCTTGGACTTTGTTGATTCCCTTGAGGTATTTTAAAGTTTCTATCATGTCCCCCTCTCCCTCCTTTCCTCGAGGCTATACATCTTTAGTTCCTTTAGTCTTTCTTCATATGTTTTCTGATGCAGACCCTGCATCATTTTGGTTGCCCTCCTCTGGACAGCCTCCACCCTGTCTATGTCTTTGTGGAGATGGGGTCTCCAGAACTGTACACAGTACTCCAGATGTGGTCTTACCAACTGTCTGTACAGAGGGCCAACAACGTCCTGTTTTCTACTGGTGATGCCTCTCCCTATGCATCCCAGTATCCCCCCAGCCCTCCTTACTGCCTTCTCACATTGCTGGCCCACCTTTAGGTCATCTGATATGACTACCCCCAGGTCCCTTTCCATTTTTGTTGTTGTCAGTATCTCACCCCCCATTGTGTACTCTTCCCCTGGGTTTTTGTTTCCCAGGTGCATTACTTTGCACTTTTTGCATTGAATCTAAGCTGTTTGTATCCAGCCCACTTCCGAAGGGCTTTATGGGGACCAGGACTCAACAACCGTAGGTTAGAATCCTGGGGTGGGGTTCCTTCATGTGCTAAATCAGGATTAACCTAACCTCTCATCACCTTAGGAACAGTACCTGGTAGGCCCGAAGGAGAATCCAAATGGGCCATTTCCTTTCTGGTCTTCCTCAGCCTGTAGTTGAATTTTTTAAACTCTTCCATTGCTTCCTCCAAAATCAGCCATTTTTGTTTCAGTAGTGCTTGCATCGCATCAGACCCCTGCGATGAGGCCTGGGCTTCACATACCTCCACAGCACTTCCACACGCTATCTCACTAGAGATTCCAGGCTCCACCCAAAATGCTGGGCTTCTCCCCGACGCTACACTCCCGATGACTTCCGCATCATGCAACGGGATTGCTGCCCGCGAGGATTCTGGTATGCTATGCTGGCGACCACATGGGTGCATCCCAGCCATACCACTGTCCCCACACAGAAGATTGAGGTGCGGACAAGCAGCTGTCTGACCTCCGCTGCTCTCTGCAGCCATCTGAAACTCCAAACTCACTGACTCTCCAACAGCGCCCCCACACAGAGTTGGGGAATTTCCCCGGTGCCCTTGCCAAATTTCCCTCATTCACTAAAAATACCACCAACAGCTTAATCTGGTTCAAGATCAGTTGGCATTAGTCTGTACCCCTCCCGGTCGTGTCTGAAAATAGACAGGATTTGTCTAGTGCACTTACCCGGTCAACAAAAACTAAATACATAAAGTATGTCTTTGGGTTTTGAGTGAATTTATGTAGCTGAAAAAAACTTTGCTATTTGATTTGTCTGTATTTTTGCCAAGTTCAGCTCCATAGTTAGTTTTGCCTTTTTAATTGCACATTTACTTTATTTTATTTTTTTGTTAATAAGGATAACACATTTATGTATTTTCATGTATTTTTATAGGATCTGTTCTTTTTATTAATTAGGTTTTTGGGTTTGTTAGTAAGTCATTTCAATCTTCTCCCTCTGTTACTGTACTTTTTAAATTTTGGAAATATGTTTGTTACAAATTTCTGCTAAATACAGTATCAGATGCAGTTCTAAAATGTGGTAAAGGCTTAATAGGTAGAAAACATGCTGTCTCACTGAAATGGTTCTTTCCATATTTTATTATCTAATTTTTATCTGTCTGACAATCAGACACATAAAATTGTCAGTGGATCAATTTTGATGTAGGCTATCCCACCCTCCATCCCACCCACTCCACTACCAAAAATACGCTTGAGAAACATTGGCTGTTACTGTAATCCATATTTGTTCTGCAGTGTCTGTTTCAATGTCAGTTTGAAGCCATCAATATTACTGAGGACACCATTAGATAGAACTGTTTGTTTTCTTGCTCTCTTTTTTTGTCCCTAATTCCTATTCATAAAAGTATGAAGGGTGATGCATCAAGATTGCATGCAACCAGCACCTTTCAATAGTGCACTTAGAGAAAAACATATTTATGTATTTTTTATGTATCATTATAGGATCCATTCTTTTTATTGATTAGTTTTTTGAGTTTGTTAATAAGCCATTTCAGTCTTCTCCCTCTGTTACTGTATTTTTTTTATTTTGGGAATATGTTTGTTACAAATTTCTGTTGTATATCAGATGCAGTTCTAAAGTGTGGTAAAAGGCTTAACAGGTAGAAAAACATGCTGTCTCACTGAAATGGATCTTTCCATATTTTATTATCTAATTTGTATCTGTCTTTTAACTGTTTATTTCCTTTCTCCCTTTTTTGTCTCTCATTCCTATTAGTAAACTATGAAGGGTGACGCATCAAGATTGCATGCAACCAGCACCATTCAATAGTGCACTTAGAGAAAAAGTATTACCATAAATGCTCAACTGGTGTACTTTTATGACTCAGAATTAGTAACATAAGCCCCCCCCCCCGATGTCTAAGGGCCTGATAGAATAAATCCAGAGAGGGGGCTTAACTTTGCAGACAACTAGTCCCAAGAGAAAAATTTAGGTGGAATTTTCCTGGCATGATGTCTTGTTGGTTGAAGGTCTGACAACAGCAGGGAGTGCTGTTTTCCAACTGGCGGGCTAGAGGAGGCAATCAAGGTTAAGTGGCAAACAATTTATTTAATGGCGCTACTGTCTACATGATCTAATAAATTCAAATGGCAAAATGTAATATCCACTCACAACAATAAAAACATTGCTCCCAGGAACAGTGGGCACAGCAATGAGGTGAGCAAGCTAACAATTTAGTGTGGCACAAAACCATGGTACATCCAAAATTACAGGGTCCCTTGGGGCTGATAGAACTCCCAGGTAACGGCAGCAACACTTTTCCATAGCTCACAGAAGCCCTTTCTTTCCTGTCCAAGCCACATATCTCAAGCACAGGGCTCTAACTTTTCTCCCTTGACCTCTGGTGCTGTCCCAGACTGCGGCTCCAACCTTTATGATGCTAACCATTCCTGCTATGTATGGGGCCCATCACAGCTGCAGCTTCTAGCATCCCTGAGCATCCCTGGCCCTGTCAATCCAGGAGATGCATTGACCATATTATTGTGCTCCCCACAGGCCAACAACCAAAAGAGCAGAGTGCCATGTGGAAAGATGGTGCTGGCTGCCACCACTGCCCACTCCTACAATGCAGGCTGCCACCACAGTGTCAGCCCACCACCAGTTACTCACACACTGGACCCCACAGCTCCCAATCCCCGGTGCTGTGGTGCATGAAAGTGGGGCCCATCTAATCTTCCAAGGCTGAGACTCCCAAATCATTGAGGGGTCTATTTACTGGCTGCACAACTCCTCCATGACAGGACCGACTCCCAAATGTTTTCCTGGGTGACCACCCACAATGCCCACTGAGACTCTGAGGGGCTGGGCCAGAACCACCACCCCAACCCTGCACTTGCTCCCAATCTTCCTTCAAGCTGGCCTCCTCCTAATGGCACCAAATTCCCAATTAATTCCCTTCTGTGGCTCAGGCTCCCGACCAACAGGCAAGCCAGAGGCCCTTGTCCAAAAAGGGCAAAAGATGGAGAGGGGTTATTTAGTAAGCACCCCAAATTGGAGGTGGGGGCTTACAGTAACAAAAAATAGAAAATAAATAGCTCTGCCTAACAGTGTCACCAGTATATCTGCAGCTTCAAAATGACAGTTAAACACTTACTGCAAAATCAATACAGTCGTAATCTGCTTACAAGCTATTGTTGTGAAGCACAGAGTAAACACCCCTCACACTACTCAGTGCAGCCTTTGGGAATAGCAACAACCACAGGTGCTACTGGACTGTGAGCAAAACTGGCTTTATTAAGTATAGATAACAAACTGCCCGAGCTCGAACATTAATAGAGCTGCAGTTAAAGTGACAGTACAGATAAAATCCACAGCACATTAAAAACACCTAATACATGAACAGTTCATAACATTTCACAGCACAATTTTAAACTAACTCTCTAATAACCACATTACAATGTAAAAATACATAATAGGAAAGTACTAAAATGTATAAATATACAAAATTCAATGATTCAAACTGATAATCTACCAGGCAGAAAACCGTATCATTACTTAGTGGACTGAACTATGAGTCTCCAATGCATAAGGGATGAAATACAAGGCTTCCATGCCCTATGGAGAAACTACAAAGAAAAAAAAAACCTCATAATTCCATAGTTTATAGATTACATTTCAATGCTGATTTGTACCCTAAATGTAACTATTCCTGGAAATTGTTTTTTCTTTATGAGAGGCAAATCATCTGTCTTGTCATTCAGTCCTGCTGCATTGAGAGCCACCAAGGTGAAGATTCAAAAAGCTTCCGTCTGCATCAGTTTATCATTCAAGTCACCACCCCAGGCCCTAACCTAACATGCTCAATTCCACAGAATTTAAAGATATGATTAATACCCCTTTCCCTATTTCTCAAACAATACATGGCTAATGCATTAGTAGTGCGCCCCAATATACTTCTCAGGTGTTCACCCATTCATAGTTTAAATGGCCATAGTTTTACCAATATACTGTAAAAGACCCACATTCACAGGTTTCCAGGTAAAATAAGTTATCAGTAACACAACTAAACAAGCATTTTCCAATGCCGAACATTTGCTGCTGGTATGCACCTTTTTTATTTTTTTAATTGTGACCTGAACTTGTTATGAGTTGATGTAAGTGGAGAACATTGATGTCTGAGTTTGCAGCACCTTCTCTGCATGGGCATCATTTTCCCATGGGGGGGGGTGCAAACGTGGTAAACAACAGCAATTCAAGAGTTGTAAAAATGAGGGCTGCCCCTTCCTAATGTGACAGGCATGTACCTCGAGAGCAGGGTTGCCAGGTTTTGAATAATTTTGTGAGTGCTCAGGCTAGTTATAAAAGGCGGCCCCCAGAAATTATAAGGCTTTTCATGTTGTGTTGTGCATTTTTGGGGTTACTGTGATACATTTTGGAATGAGTATGCCACCATCACAAGTACTCCACTGCAATATAAGCTATCTGGAAACAAATGGCCTACAAGACCATCGTCAGCATGGGTTCACAGAAGGGAGGTCATGTCAAATGAACTTGATTGAGTTCTTTAATTAGGTGACCAGGGTAATTGATCGGAGGGGGCTGTGGTGTGGCACCATGCCATACAGAAGACTTCTGCACAAGATGAGATGCCTAGGGCTGTGGCTGGTGGTTTTGGATTGGGTGAAGAATTGGTTGGAGGGGAAAAGGCAAAGGGTAGTTGTAAATGGAATATCATCAAGGGAGGGAAGGGTGACTAGTTGGGTGCCCCAGGGGTTGGTATTGGGACCAGTCTTGTTCAACACCTTTATAGGGGACATTGCAGAGGGGCTGGAGGGCAAGATATGGCTATTTGCAGATGATACCAAGATCTGCCATAGAGTGGACACCTTGGAAGGGGTGGATAAAATGTGTAGTGATCTGCACAAACTGGAGGAGTAGTCAAAAGAGTGGCAGTTGTGCTTTAATACAAAGAAGTGCAAAGTCATGCACTTGGGGTACAAAAATCAGAGGGTGTAGTACAGCATTGGAGACAGGTACTAGAGGCTATAGAGTAGGAGAGGGACTTAAGCATAATCATATTCCAGGATCTCAAGATAGTGAAACATTGCCTAAGGGCAGTGATCAGAGCCAGCAGAATGCTGGGATTCATTGGTAGGGGGATCACGAGCAGGAAAAGGAAAATGGTCATACCCTTGTACAAGCAGTTGGTGAGACCACACTTGTAGTATGGGCTCCAGTTATGGAGGCCATACCTCAGGAAGTACATGCATATGGTGGAGAGGGTCCAGAGGAGGGCACTGAAAATGGTGTGAGGTCTTAGGCATCTGTCATATGAAGATAGGCTGAAGGACCTAAACATGTACTCCCTAGAACTGAGATGGGAAAGAGGGGACATGACTCAGACCTTCAAGTACCATAGGGGCATAAACAGAGTACCAGGCACCTCTATTAATGCTTTACCAAGTAGCTTTTTAACACACACAGATTAACAGTGCCAAAACATTTTGACAGAAGAAGACAATCAATTATATTGTTTGCAAGGTAGGTACCATATCTGTTCAATTTAAAAAGTGTGTGTTAACCAAATGTGTTTAATTTCTAAAAAAATACCTTCTGAGAGTGCTTTGCTTATTACATATTGAATTCCAAGTTTCTTACTCTGTCTCTGTCTAAGGCATGTACTGCTCCTTTATCTAATATCAGTCACATTGGAATACTGCCCAGTAGTGCCTCAGCATGTTTTTTTTCAAAGTTTGGCCTCTGCAGACTAGTTCTTGCTCCCTGGCTGTGATATCATGCCATAATCCCTGTGCTGGAGACATTTCAGATGTAATGAAAGGCATACGTACTCGTAGTGTTTTTTTTTTTTCTCCTACTTGACAGAGAAGAGAATTCTGTGTCTCTCTGTTCAATTTACACTTGGGGAGGAGTTGTTAACCCAGCCTCCAATAACTGATCTCCGTCCCTCCCGACTCCGAGTCCTGCTGCCACCATGACCCACTTCTGTCAAGCCAATTTTCACCTTAGCTCAGGCTCTCATCACTTGCCAGACAGGACTTTGAGTGCCACCAGGTTGTGTCCTCTGCTGTGTTGCAACTTGCAAAACTTTCAGCATCAACCGCTGGGGGAGCCAAGACAAGTTGAGCTGTGAGATGGATAATGCGCATTGGAGGTGACAGCTGAGATGACTAACTGTGAGCTGTCAGAAGTGAACCAGCAGCAACAACAGTGAATGAGCCACAGAGTAGAGCACAGCGGGTGGGGAGGGGGCTGAATGGGCTTTAGGTGGTTGACGGGCCGGGCAATCAATTTTTGACTTACTCAGTTCTGCGGCTGCAGTGGCAACTCTTTCTCCTCTGTGCTGGGTGTGAAAGTGCCTCTGGAGTCCACTGACCCTCTTTTCCAGTCGCCGTGACCAGTGAAACCGTGACAGCAGGTTGCCTTTGAGCTCCTGCGCTATGCTGGCGGTGTGGCGGCACACATTGGCCAGTTGCTGGAGTACCGAGTGCTGGGTGAAGGTGTTCACATCTCCCAGGTCTGAGAAGGTGAAGCCTGGTCGGGGGAAGCTGCTGCAACCCAGCACAGGCACCGGGGAAACACAGCCCGCTTGGCAAAGGTCATGGCAGGGTGTGTGCATGACCACAATTGGTGACAGAGCTGGCAGCCTGCATTCATCCGAGGAGCCACTGACAGGCTACCGAGACACAGAGGAGCTAGCTGCCCTCCCTCTCTCCTCCTTCCATCAAGTCTTAGCTGCTGAGTTTGGAGAAGTGTGGGTGCATTGAGATGCATGACCACAGTGTGGAGCTTACTTGGACTTTGCTCCCTCATAATCCCTTGGGTGAGGAGGGCAAGAGGGACAGACAGATGGGGTCTCTTTCCTCCCTTTTCATTGTACCTCTTTTAAAAATCATGGGTTGGCCGCTTGATCATATTTATCAAAGTCATAGCATTATTTCATCTGGCAAAATAAAACACCACTCCATCTTTCACCACCTACCAGGATCGTAGCTAGGAAAATAAAGTTGCAACACCATCAGACAGCAGCCCACAAGGACAGTGTGCCTTGTTCAGCAACTGCACGTGGGACCATCGCTCCAGCTAACAGTGAGTAAAAGCAATTCCAACAATGATATTTTGGGCAGAGAATCCAGAGAGGAATGATTGTCAGAACATAGTGCTGCACACTGAGAGCTACAGTATATGTGGGACTGCCCACTGCAACTCCCAGAAGCTTGCTGCACTGGCCCCTCCCGCATACAGCAGTACGATCAGCTGCTTGCTGGACAGTGAAGCCTCTCTGATTGGAGCAGCTAATTTCTTTGAAGTACAGCACAGAAAGCTGAGAGTTGTGTCATGGCCACAGTGTGTGGCGATTGCTGTAGACTGTTGAATTCATCTTGAGTGCCATGCCATACCATAAAAATGTTGTCTATAACACAATGTCACTGGTCAATCCTATAGTAAAAAGGATTGACCTTGTTGTCATAAACAGCTGTTTTCTCCTAATGGCCTAAATAGAGATTGGACTAGTTGGGTGCAAAAGTGGCACCTATTGCTGTCCCTTTAATTTGGAGGTAATACCCACCTTGAAACAAAAAGGAATTTTTCTTAAAAACAATCTCTGAGCAATTCAAAAGGAATTGCTTCATCTGCAGATCCAGTGTCCTGTCCTGGTCTACCCAGTATAATAGTGTAAACAATCCATTCTCATGGGGTATGTTGGTGTATAAGGATGTACTATCCATTGACACCAACAACCAATCTGGCTTGAGTTGTAGATCTCCAAGGATGCCCAATTTGTTTGTTATATCCCTGATGTAAGATTGCAAGTTTGTACATATACCTTAATACAGGCATCAGTGAACCGTGAAAGTGGCTCAGTCAAAGACCCAATACCAGTGACAAATGGGCATTCAGGGGGATTCTCCAAGTGTTTGTGTATTTTTGGTAGCATGTAAATACTGGCCTAAACAGGATGGGACACTGTTAAGTAGGCCAGTTCATTTGATGAGATAATACCATCAGTAAAGGCCTTGTGAAGGAACCTATTAATCTGATCTTTAAATGTATCAGTGGGATTACCTTGTAAAATGTAGTGATTTGAAGTTAATTTTCCACTTCCAGAATAAATTTAGTCATGGACATAACCATGACTGCTCCACCCTTGTTTGCAGGCTTAATAATGATCACTGGATTCACTCTTTCCGCAACATTTTGGAGGCTCCTCCACTTATAATTGCTAACTGTATTAAAAAAATGTTTATTTTTGGCAGCATAATTTACTAGCATAGACTTTTATAGCAGAGATTGCAATTATTATTGTAGGAGACTCTAAAATGATTCATACTAAAAAAGGGAAAAGGAATAAATATGTATTTGCCACAATTGAAAATAGTCCTGGTTGAGGCTCAAGAGCCAGTGGAAGCAATTTCATTCATTCTGACAAAGGGAAAGGTATCAGGTAATGTGCCACTGTAATCTGCACTTCCTTTGGAGTCATTTTTCTATAGAGTAGCACTAGTGACAACAGGTGTACCATCGATGGCGACAACCCATTTTTAACACGACTGGTATTTTCACAACTTTGCACGCGAAGACGGAGATGTGGTGCTGGGACAAGTTTAGAGCCAGCCCCGGTCACTCTTGCTTGTACTGATGAGCTACTTTTCATAATTTTTTTTTCAATATCTGAATGCCTCAGAGACACAACAGACTCCCAAAAATTGCATAAAGTCTCTGTACCCCCCTCCACCTGCAGGCACAAGGAACCTAAGCTACCCTACCCACTTCCACAGCAACCAGCTAAATGCCAAAATACAGGGCCGACATGCATACCCCTGAAATGAAATACATCACTATCCATCAGGTAAGGGATATGAGAAGATGGTTAAAAGCTTATATCACTTTGCTGCAGCTGACGGCGACAAAGTAACTTCAGAACAAAAACCTAGCCAATAGCCAAATATCCCATCCTCTGTATCACTTTGCCTTTAACTTCTAAAGAAACACTGTCAGCTTGAGGTGATCATTTTATCTTTTATCATTTAATAAAAAGGTGTTTTGCTTAAACAGTGTCCCTGGTGTCATTTTTACTAGAAGTCTCAGTTATTTGATTTTTCACAAGGAGCAGATTGTCATTAATCCCATCCTCAGCTATACTCAGTGTGAATCCAGTTTACTGACAGACACTGGTGAATTTGCGGTATTTCTCAGTGACCCCTTTCAAGCAAGTTGCCGATATGTCACACAGTGCAGTCAGTTTTGGGGGGAGGCAGGGTTCTAATCATGTTAGCTATATAACTATGTGCATATATTATTGATAGAATGTCAGTACCTGTGTGACAAATGGGTAGTTTCTTGCTTGCCCATTCAATCAAGTGGCATTTTCTGACAAGCTGAACAGTAACTTTGAACACAGGAACCAAGACAATGCATATTATAGGGTCATTGATGTAAATTGTAAGGCCAGACCCTGCATCACTTACTGAGCAGAGTCAGTAGACTGGGTGGTCTTCTTCTGCTGGCTCTTTTCATATGTTTGTATATTAAGGGCACTCGTGTCCTACTGTTCAAGGATACAACATTGTTACTGGTTATGGCATCTCATGTAGGTTGTCTTACATTTCATCTCTGGTGTGCATGCATGCAGTTATAATTGGTTCCAATGTTCAAAGATGCTGTACAGCATGTCACAACAATGCCATTAGATTGAAAGGTTATCCCATGAATGCAGCAAGTGCTTTTGAGAGAGTCAATTTGGGTGATGTCAAATGAGTGAAGATATTTTTTTGTTTGTTTTATTTTTCATTTATTTATTTTTTTACCAGGAGAGACACAGTAAGCTGGAAGCTTGTTTACAGGTACAACCTGGGAGAACAAGGAAGTTAAGTGACTTGCTCAAGGTCACGCAGTATGCAAGTGGGGGCTGTGGGATTCAAACGTAGATCTACAGGTTTGCAGGTCAGAGCCTTAAACCACTGCGCTATTCTGCCTCCTTCAAAAGATGGCTATGTGCTCTTAATAGCTATGTGCTACTAACAGCACAGTGTAATTGAGCACTTTGTTCTTGTACGTATTTTAAAGCATATGTAAGGGTTTGTTTGTTGGGCCAGTTCCAAGCTGGCTATCTGGTGTATTGGTTATAGTCACCGCCTTTGTGTCAGGCGACCCTAGTTCAGGATGGGCTCTGGGGATACTATTTTTCCTTTTTTAATTTCTGTTGTTCTGTGTCCCAACCTCTGCTCCTGAAGTAGCCCCACTCCTGAATTTTCCCTCTTCCCCAGTATCATTACCCCCGGAGTTGATTATAAAAATTTGGGAGTGTGGAGGAGACAAGTAAGTTAAATATCATTCCCAAATGTCAAAATCAGCACTAGTAGCTATTATTTGGGGGATGCTGTAGTGCACATCAACATTTCAATTTTCGCAGTGTGCACTTGTTGTTTTGATTGGCGCCATTATGAAAGCACTATTATGATGTGGAACTGATTGAAAAAGCAGGCAATACAAATTTTTTGTTTATTTATTAGTATTTCAGATACACCTATGAGCTAAGGAGCTCTTTCAATGGGTTCCACATCAGAGGAATACAATATAGGAGAACAGATAAGTAATGGATTAGACTAGATACAAAACATAAAAACATAATGATGGGTTACATAATATCATTTACATTTGGTCCAGGTAAGTAAACAACTCGTGGCATTGTACAATGTATGCCACGGTGCAAAAATGGAAGACAGGGAGGTGCAACCCATAAGGCCAAGTCTCACAAGGGTGAAATACAGAGCACAAAGGAGATATAGGACCAAGGGAGGATAGAGTGGCCAAGTGAACATGTTGGATAGGTGGCCAGGAGCAGGGAATAGCAGGAAGAGGAAGAAAGAGTGAATTACAGAGGCCAAAGGAGGAATAGGACCAAGGAGAAAGGTAGCCAAAGATCAAGTAGGATAGGAGGCCAGAGAGGCTGGGAAATCTGAAGGGAGGAAGGAAGGAAGGAAGAAAGAAAATCAGCCCAGAGGGCCTAGTTAAGGTGAGGAGGGGACAAGAAGGCAGGGTGTGAAGGCAGAGAGGACATAATGGGAGGGGAGAGAAGAAGGAAGTGGTGGGAGGAGAGAGAGAGAGAGACAAAGAGCAGTCGGGAGGGTAGGTGAAGTGTGCATAGGATGGGAGGGGAAGGGAGGATGCTGGGTGCCAGGTGCACAAGTGGAGGGCATGAGGGAGAGGGGGAGAGAGAGAAGACTGAGGCGAGGAGGAATGAGAAGAGTAAGGAGGAAGGTTGAGGAACCTGGGGGAAGTACAGGACTACTAGTTAGGACTATTTAGTGAAGTAATTGCAGTTGAATATAGCATTAAGATGCTGTCGGAGCATTCGTTTAAAGGAGCCTACCCACTTGTCAAACAGATACCCACATGTTGTCAATAATACATAAACATAGTTATGTGACTAACATGATCAAAACCCTTACCCACCAAACCGATCACATTGTAAAACACATTGGCAGCTTGCTTGAAATGGGTCGCTGAGAAATATTACAAATTCACCAGTGTAAACTGGATGCACACTAAGCACAGCTGAGGATGGGATTAGTGACTACCCACTCCTTTTGAAAAATCAAATAACAGACTTCTAGTAAAAAGATAAAAGAAAAATTAAGATAGACTATTGTAATGCATCTGACACTTATGTTAAACTTCAGGACTGGATATGTACACTGAGGCATTGACACTAGCACTTGTATTTTTCTTGGTAACTTACAGAGCAATGTGTTTTCCTCTCTGCTAAAACAAATTGCAAAAAAACAAAAATGCACTATTCATGTCAGTTACACAAGGGGCCCATTACCCTGCACACAGCAACTATCAGTAGCAACTCAGTATTCAAAATACCTTTATTTATCCATGCCATCATTAGCTTTTCACTATCATGCAGATAGAAAAAATTAAAATACTTGGGTAGGAAATTGAAAAGCCACTGACACTACCTGTCAAATTACATGCTAGTGCATATACACTGAAATACTGACACTGACACTTAAATTATAATTTTTTATTAGTTTTCAGTAAAGGGTTATGAATGTTATGGAACTATAATATGTTCAAAAATGGTAATAAGTCAGGATCAAACTGAACAGAATAGTGCTTATTTTCTGATTACTGGTAAGTTGTGTACTTTGATCATAAAATCTGGTTTCATCGTGACTAACTTTATGAGCTTGATTTCTCTGGTTATGCAGATGGTGACAGTTCATTTATATTAAGAATCCTTTGCCACAGTACACTAATATTATGAAATTTGAAATCACGTACAATGGACAAAACTGCTTAGTATATAATGCAAGTAAAGCAGACATGACAAAATAATTGGCAACTGCATGTTGTATATAATTAAAAGAGTGAACCTACTTCTTGCACATAATAGATATTTAGTCGCTCCTTGGGGTCAGCCTTTTTTCAATAAACAATAAATGGCTAAATTTATGTTGAAACTACTATGCTATTAACAAGTCATCATTACACTAATGCAGGTATTAAAAAGGAGATACCCACTGATAGAGAATTTCTCTTTTGGCACACATTCAGGAGAGGCTCCCAATCAGGTCTTACTGATAAAATCAAATGAAATATAATGGAGTTTAAGTACAGACACTAGATAACAACATCATGTTTACAGGTTATAAATACCCTTTGGGCTGTGACAAACAATATATCAGATTGTTTATTATTGTTCAAAATGAATATTTAATTCATCATTTAACCTTTAATATACTAAAAGTGGTTGGGAGTGTTCACCTCCCTTCTGCTTGCCCTCCCCCCAGGTCATTGTTTCCCTTAACCCACCTCCCCATCACCACTTTTCTTTTATGGGTGATTTATTCCCAGGAATTATTGATTTTTAAGTGGCCAGTATTTCCACAGCTATGCAGCTGCAGCTCTATTACTCGTGTTTTGTTCTCTGCTACTAATCATACCTCACCTATGAGCTGATTGCCCCCTTTTCTGTTGGGTTATTTCAGGGCAGAGTTTGCAATTGATTTCTGAATTAGTTTCAACTCATTAGACACATTCATTTTTCCTCCCTTAAACTTGGGCCAGATTAACAATAGAGCAGACTGAGCAGTTGAGTTTGAGGGGCCCCCAGAGCCAAAAGGATTTTTCCTCAGAATTACATTTTTTTCTATGTGTTCTCTGCCTGTCAGTGTTGGTCACTTGCAAGGAGAGGAATTTCCCTTTGAGGCTACTGACACATTGGTTTGGTATCCCATTAAAGCTCCTGACACATTTAATGTGTAATGTTGAAGCCATCCAATCATCCCTACACAATAGAAATTGCCTCCCTGCCAGCAAAAAAAAAAAAAAAGATTCCACACCTCCCATCCACTTCACACGCACCTCTTTTTCAACACTCACCATAGTTTAATTCTGCAGGAGACTTGAACTTTGAACTAAGGTTCATGTGCATTCCCATGGCTCACAACTAAGCACCATCTGAGAGCTTGTTAAATACCTCACTGCCATTGTTTTAAGTTACGGAAAACAAAATAGCAGTGATACAATAAAAATACAGTTTCAATTTGCTGCCTATGGTTCTTATAATCCTGGCTATCCTGCTGGTACCTGTACTAGACATGACCTACTTTAGCTACTGGCTCTTCTCTTTCTCACTCACTTGTCTGACTTGCTCCCAATTTTGTTTCTAGGCTAGCTTCCTAGCTAGTTTGATCGGTCCCCAACTGGTGCATGGTGGTTCATGTAATAAGCATTGTGCTTAGCTGCATGGACCTGATTCACACTGTGCTACCACCCACTGCCTGGACTGTCCCAGCTGGGAAGAAAATAGAAAAAACCGGATCAGGAGACTTGGGACTCAGCTGAGGGTAAACTTAGACTTGCTCCTGGTTTTTCTATTTGCATGCCTGTTCAGTAAAATGTTAGGAGGGCATCACTTACCTTCCCAGCTCACCGAGATCATACCCGAGACTCAAGCCTGGAGAACTTAGGGAGCTCAGCAGCTCAGGGCTTTGGAAGGTGGTCTTGCTTGACATCCATGGGGGAAGAAAAGTACTGTCTGCATCACTGCCATTTTTCCCACAGTTGCCTAGCCAGAGTTCCTGATCTTTCAACCACCCACCTCCACACAGCTAGACAGAGGGCAGTCCCATGACCAAGCATCTAAATGCTCTTCAGACTCAAACTGAGGACTGGTCAGACCCTAAAATTTGGACACGTGTTGGAGGAAAACCCAGGAGATGACCCTGCCACCAATGAAAAGACTATCTGTCCCCTTGACTTGAACTTCTACTACTACCTGTGACAACTCCAGCTACCAGCAAGTACAATTTATTTTACAATATCATCATTTCCAAATAAATCATGGGTGACCAATTCAATAAGATCAAGCAGCAGTGAGGAAGGTTCATAAAGAAAAAAGAAACACATTTTACCACATTGTACAGTCACCCATTAAAACAAATGTCTCTCTTTTTTTCATCCTAAAGTCTTCCTTGCCTGTTCTCATTGAATAAGTATCTCAGGGCTTATTAAAAATTTTCAAAATTTGTCAGTTCCTTCCCTTTTTAATTACTGCCATATGACGCTGTATCCATGCAAAATGAGTCTGCATACTTGCTGCCTGTAACCATTGTGGCATTGAGGGTCAGACTAAAGTGCTAGGGATTTGCAATGAAAATCAATATGGGAAGGCCCAGGGGGGACACATGGATGTAGTATTCCACTTAAATTTGATAAACTAGCTCTGTGTTTGCCTCTTACATTTGCTTGCAGTGCAAAAATACTCTATTTAATTAGAAAATAGATGATAAAGCAAATATTTCAAGAATTTAGAGGGTGGCCAGGAACACAATGGGGGGGCACCTGGAAATTTCCAGGTATCCAGGTGTGACAGTCCAACTCTGGTGGCATCAATTAAGGCAAGCAACAATGCCCTACTTACATGTAGTAACTCAGTGTTAACTGTGTGGAAAGTTATCACTTGGGAGCGATGTTTGGAGTTGGACTGGCCAATCAGGATACATGGAAATTTTCAGGTGGGCCCCCTTCTCTTGAGTGGGATACCTAGGCACCTTCTAAACTTTGAAAAATGTTGCAATTATCTTCTTTCTAATTAAATGGTGTATTTAGGGCACTCTAGATAAATGTAAGATGCAAATACAAAAAAGGTGTATCATATTTAAGTGTAATAATGATAAGAGGGTGTCACACTGAGCCCCTCCCTATTGATTTTCCAGGTGGGCCCCTCTATCCACTTTCCATGTGGGCCCCCTGTACCCCAGTCTAACACTGATGGTGTTACTGAGAACACATAGCTGACTCTTTTGTTGAAAATAATTAGAAAAGCATCACTTTATATAGAAATAGCAGTAGTAGTAGTAGTAGTAGTAGTGGTAGTAATAGTTTATTTGTTCAACACATGATTATTACAATCTGTATCATTAAAAAATTTAAAATGTTACGTAACAGTTAAAACATACAATGTTTAAATACATTACTACATTAGTACAGGAGACAAAACCATTTAAACTATATAACAATTTCTTTATCTTTTCCCTTTGTACCTTCCAATAATTCATTTATATTGCACATACTTATCCTACTAAGAACAACCTCTAGATAAATTTCAGACAGTTTTTATCTCCTTAAAACTAATGTCACCTATTACAATATTATTATACATGGTTCTGTTTAATTTAGTAATACTCCACAGATAATTCCCAACTTTTAATTGTGAATTCATCTTGCGTAAAAAGAAATATTTGTGTCAATGTTTCCTTTTTGTTCCAAGATCCTCATATTTTGAATGTCGAAAAACAGTTTTCAGGAAATTAGTTCGTTGAAAATTATACCACTTACACTCCCAAAGGACATGGAGTAGGTCTTCTTGTTCGTTGGCACCACACCCACAATTGGGGAAGTCTGTCCAGTTTTATCATACTGGGCTAACAGGAGATTACCTTTTATATTTTGAATTTATACTTTATGAAGTCTGCCCTAACCTTATGCTCAACTAGTATGTCCATATAAGTTTGGTAGCTCATATTCTGTATATTGCTAGCATACCATTTTTAATATATTCACTATCTCTTATACTTTGTTCATCCATTATCTCCCAATATTCCCTTATTTTCCTATTTATATAGGGAGAATATTGTTTACTAAGAGATATTCTTTGTTTATGATTTTTTCAGCAAATGTTCCAAACTATATTTTTCTAACAATGTTCTGATTTCTTTATACCATTTAGAGTGGTAAATCCTTTTTTCATGCCACCATTCTTTTTCCTGTAAACATAAGCTGGAAAATCGTTCTGGGGCTAATCTAGTTAGCCTCAACCAGAAGTTCACTTTCCTTCCATCCAAAAGTGTGTTAATGTTATCAAGCCCTAACTCAGCTCTTAACTAGAAAGCTGGGAAGGAGAATCCCACTCCTAGCATTTTCCTTATAGTCTTACATATTGGATTCATTATTTTTTGTCTGTTGGAACTGTCCCATATTTCTGCTCCAAAAGCTAATTGGGCATGATATTTCATTTTGGTTGCTTCTATCATAGGTTTGATTGACAATTCCCCATAAGCATAGTTGAACCTTCCCAGAGCATTGGCTGTCTTTTTTAATTTTTTCATACTTCTCTCTATATGTTCTGTCCATCTACCATTTGCAGTACAATTTAGGACCAAATATTGGCATGCTCTAACTGTTTCCAATTTTTCACCTTTGTAGGTAAATGTCCCTTTTGTTTCCTTTCCCAAATATGGTAACTTGTGTTTTTGTTAAGTTAAACTCCAATTCAAGTGATACAGCTAAGTTCTGTAATATATTGATTTTTTTTGTAACCCTGCTTTAGTCAATGATAATAGAATAATATCACCCGCAAAGCTAATATTCCACAATACTCATTCATTATTTTGGGAATCTGTTTCTGATTTCTGAATTTCCTCTAACAAGCCATTTATATATATAGTGTAAATAATAAAGGCCATCACATATTCTTGTTGCACCCTTTGTTGATTATTATTGCTTTTGATAATTTGCCACTGTATCCTAGTCATACTTTAGCCCATGTGTCTGCATATAAAGTTCTGATGATTGCTATTAATTCACTATCTATTCCTCTTTTCTTCATAATGGTCCATAAAACCACCCTACTCACTGTATCAAATGCGGCTCTAAAGTCAACATACAATACAAACAATTTTTGTTTCCTTAGTACAGTATATTTCTCAACCAAATGGTTGAGAATAAAACAATTGTCCAAGGTACTACAGTCTTCCCTGAAGCCCACCTGCGATTTACTAATATTACCAGTTTGCTCGATTCCAACTTCAGTTCTTCTAGCAAAATTTTACAAAATATTTTTAGACGAATGTCCAATAAGCTAATCGGCCTATACATCTGTGGATCCATAATATTACCTTTCTTGAGTATAGGTACAATTATTGCACCTTTCCAGGTTTCAGGGAAGACTAGATCTCTTAGACAATAATTAAAAAGACAAAAAAATCAGACCACCATGAGACATTTGATCTGTAGACTTCTGCAGTTATCATATCCAATCCAGGGGCCTTGTTGCTTTTCAATCCCTGTATGGCTAAATAAATATCTTCTCTCAGGATCTGGATACTTCCTCCTCTACTCATGGGGACTTGATTATAGGACTGGACAGTATCACAGCTAAACAATTTAGAGTAATATTCAATCCAATTCGCTTCTTGAATAAATGTATCACTTATTGCTTTACAGTTTTGTGTACCTTTATCTACTAGGGTCCAGAATTCTTTAGTCACCTTTTTTCACTGTCTCTAAAATTTTTAACCAATTTCCCTTAACATATTACATTTTTTTAGATGCCAATAGTTTCTTATATCTTATCCTTTCCTGTCTTAACTGTTGTTATTTTTGCATTTCTCCATATCTCCTAGTTTCCCTAATTTTAGCTTTCAATTTTTTCTTTTGTATCTGGCATTCTCTGTTAAACCAAGTACATTATTCCCTTGTCTTTGACCCACATGCAATTTCCTTATACAAACAACTTCTAATTTCATCACAGAGTCTCTTCAGATAGTCCGTAATTTGTAATTTGGACATATTAAAAAGCTCTCTGTGAAAATTATAAACAATTTATGAGTGTAATATCTGATGAACTTTTTTCTTCCACCTTACCTTCCCATTGTAATCTTTTGTTATTTCTTATTTCCACTATACATTCTTCATTAAACACTTCCTGTCTAATATCATTCCCTTCAGTAGAAAGCCCAGTCAATATTACTGGTAAGTGGTCACTTTCTGACCTAGTTGGAATATGCATAGTATACCAAAGGGACGGATCTCCATTCCAAAAAATCAAATCAGGTAACGAGGCTCCATAAGACCTTATGAATGTTCCTCTCCCTTCTTGATCTCCCTCAAGTCTCCCATTTAAAGGATACAAATTGGCTAAAGTCAGTATTTGTTGAGGTCTAAGACCAGCCTTGTTACTTTTCAAGTCTTGTGTATTTGTCATAAAACTCCTTCATATCCTAAGTGCCCAAAAAAGGAGTTATCCATTAGCCCATTGAATTGTCCAGTTCTAGCATTCATATCACCAATCATCATCAGATCTGTTTTGGGACAGCTTAACAGTAATTCTGTTATTATTTCTTCAAGGCAATTCCACACTTTCTTATAGCAAAATTTAGAACTGGAAAGTGGTATATACACATTAATAATTATGAATGTCTTTTAGGATATTTTATAAGACAGACCAAGAAATTGCTTTCCAAATATAGGTTTTGTTACAACTCACATATATCAATTTTAGTATAGGTCGCTAGCCCACCCGATGGTCTTCCAAACTTACTGTTTCTAGTTGCCAGTACATGGGATACTTCATAACCATTACAATTTATTTGGTCTTCAGATTCATGCCATGTTTCATGGCAACAAACTATATCTCCTTGCTGCAAAAAATCTTCAAAATCTTTTCTCCTACTTTTTAATAAATCTTGCTAAATTCCATGATATTATCTTAATTCCTAGATTATCCTCAACCTTTATACTGATGTTAGAATACTCATCCTCTGTTATTGGAACATGGAGTCAATCTTGTGGATTTTTTGGTTCTTCTCCTCTATCAATTCATTTTCTGACCTTTACTGTAGACTTCTTCCATAATCTCATTTAGATCTATTAATAACAAACCCAGGGCATCCAAGGCCATACTTTTTGGCAATAGTTGGTCTGCTAATTCCTTATTTCTCATACTAATACTTATTTGTGAAGTCTGACTATTTCTATAGACAGGTTGAATCCCCTGTTTGCCCAATCGTACCCCCATATAATTGGCAAACAGATTACAAATAGATCCTTTTAACTTATAATCATTTTTTTTCCTAGTTCGTAACATTCCAAACAAGAACAGTACCACTGGAGCTTCAGTAATCTCTGGTTCATCTTTACAAGCATTAAAGAAATCACGGTTTGGGAAAGTTACTTTTAGCCCCTTAAAATTAAGCAAATACTCATTCCTCCAAATATAGTTTGCTATTATGGGTGAGGCAAAATATATTTCAATGGTATTTATATGGCCAGCTTGGCTCTTTCCTGTTTCTAATATGTCCTCTTCAATTACCTCCAATTCAGCAGGGACAAAGTTTCTTGTATAACATATTGTATTAGTGTTTTACCAGGAAAAGATGGCCAATCTACTTTTGTGGTAAAATGTAAAAATGGGTTGCTTGCATCCTTGTTTCTAGCTTGCATAGATGGCCAGTCATTCCTCTCTGCTCCAGGGTTTACAGATTGTATTTTATTCATATTTTCCGTATACGTTCCAAGCATATCTTTGAACTGACTTTTCTTAGATATATTTATTTCAACTCCCTGTTTGTATAACTGGTCATTAAGACAGTGCATTCCTTGTTCTAAAGTTTAAAGTTTGCTTCCAAGATCACTTTTCCAAAACCCTTCATACCATTCCCCACCTTCCTCTTCTAGATTGATATTAATTACATCAGGTGTTTTGTCCAGTTTGATCAGAGATTTAATTAATTTGTCCTCTGTACTTTGTTCCCTCTTACTCTCACTTTGCTGTCTATTTTGGACCACCTTTTCAACTTATTTCCCTTTCTTCTTATTATTGTTACCTTCCTTCATAACTTTCTTGTTATTATCCTTATTCTTTTTCTTGTTATTATTACCTTTTCTCTTTTTCTTTTTATTCTTCTTTTTTCCCTTTATTAGTAGTTTTGATATGATCTGGAGTAAGTGGTATTATTAGTTCAGAAAAATCTGGTCGGCAATTAAGTTTCTGTGATTCATGTGATTCATATTTAATCACCGTATTAGATGGTTTTACAGGTGAGATTTCATCCAATCTACTCATAATTGTGACCAATTTTGCATCAACCACCGCAATATCATATCTTGCATTCTCTAATTCATTTTTTAATGAAACTAATTGCTTTATCAAGAGCAAATTAGCTGAATATTGATGACCAAGTAATGTAATCATTTCCCCATTAAACAATCAGGGACATATTTTGTTTTACTTTTATTTCATTTATTTTCCCAGATCCTGAATTTTCCTATTCTGGTTCTTTATCTCTTATTACCACTTTTGTTCCTTTTGAATTATATGCATTACTAACCTCTATATCTTCAAGTGCTGGTCTGATATCTAATATGATTTGTTGAAGCTACGTAGTTACTTCTCTAGTTCTTTCCCAGGTACCAATAGAAAGTCCCTTTATTTATTTTGTTTCCTTTGTTCCCTTTGCTTTTTATAAGCATTTTCAGTCCCTTCTAATTCTTTGTAGCTTGCTACAGATGTACTTAAATCACCATCTAGTGTTATATGCCCTATTAACCCAGTATCTTCATCATCAAAATCATCATTTTCAAGGGTACTCACACTGTCTTCCTCATAGAACAGTCTTGGAGATTGTTCCACACTTTTATTGGAAACTTCTATGATCCCTTGTAATTTTAGACATATCCTCCATACTCACTAATTGGTTAGGAGGGAGGTTATGTCTGTCCTAATTTTAATTTTAGTAGGTCAGTAATTTTGGTTTGTTTAGTAGCCTTTTGTCTTTGTCTATTTATTTTTCCACAATAAATAATTGATTGTCAATAATAAGGGGGATGGATTCCTAATCCTGCCTTTGTGTCCTAGTGTTAACCATTTTCTAATATGAACTTAAATTTTAAATACAAGCAAACTGTTTATTTGGGAGTAATAAGAGCTTAATGTTTCAATAGTATTTCGATAATAACCAATATCTAATAACAATCACTAGCAATTGGTATTTCAATATTATTTACTATCTAATAACAGCTAGCAATTAGTAGCAGTCAATAGCAGTTTCACTACTTGGTTACCGAGCGTTAATTATGACACACACATCATTAGTACAGCTTAATTCAACAATTTTCAAAAATTCAAACATGAAACCATGAAAAAAACCAAAACAAAAAACCAAAACAAATCGAGTATATGTCCTTATAAGTTCTATTGAGACAAAAGCTAAAAACCAGAGCTATACCTTTCCAAAATCAATCTCCAAAGTGTTCAAGAAATGTCCAAGGAGTTTTCAAAAAATTCAGAATAATCAAAGGAGCTTCAGGAGTAAATGGAGTCTTCCTCACACATAAGAGGCATTCTTCCCTTTCCAGAAAACAAAGATCCCATTACTATAAAGATACAAGTCCTTAGTGTGTCCTCAGTAAGTCCCGACCCATTCGCAACTCATATTTATGAATATTCGTATAAAACAGCAGGAGCTCACTCTGCGCAAAAGTAGCATAATAACTTTAGGGGATTTAGTCAACCTTGGCGCCCCCCCCCAAATGTTGAGGAGGTAGGATCTGACACTAAATGGAAGAGAAAAACAATCTTATTCCTCTTGTTCCCTCTTAATTGTCTATTAGATTAACTACTGACAATTGTCATGAACAATCTTATCTCTTTTGCTCCCTCTTAATTGTCTATTAGATTAACTACTGACAATTAACATGAACACATCTAGACCCTAATTACTAAACTAATTACTAAACAATGCTAAAAGGAATCCACTTAGCTAGATTGTTAATTCTGTTAAAAATAAAACTTTTTCTTATTAGCAAATGCTAAAAATGCTAATAGTGCTAAATAAATGCTGATGGCACTATACAAGGATTGGTAGTAAGCAATATAAAGGGAGATAATATAACCTCCACCAAAAAAAAGCAGTGGAGCTTCAGCTACGTGCTGCGCCCACACCACCTGGACTCAATCCCTCCCACTGCCTCTGAGCTTCAGGAGGAACGGTGGGAGGGAGTTCCTCCACCTTCTGGGCTGGGAGGGATAACATTGACCATGGGAGCTCTAGCTAACCCAGAAGGACTAATAGAGTTTCAAAACCACCTCGCCACTTCCCCAAAAGTAGTGTATCTAGACTATCTTCAACCGGAAGAAATTTCAGCACTTGCTGAAAGGGCAATAGAACCTGTCCCCTTCACTTACAAGGCAGGTTACTATTAGCACTTCTACCAGATCTCGAAGAAGGCAGGAGATATAAGATCCATTCTACATCTCAGTTCCCTAAACCTTTTCATGGAGTACAAGAGGTTCAGGATGCTGTCACTGCAGAGCCTTCTGCCCTCCTCTGCTGGACCCAAGCTGATGTGCTCTGGATATGCAGGACACTTACCTGCAAATATCTATCACCCATCACACAAAAATATCTTGGCTTTGCTTTCAGGACCACTACCAGTTCAAGACACTTCCATTTGGCCTCTCCTTGGCCTCGGTATTACTAAATGCCTTGCGGTGGTGGCGGCCTACCCGCGTTCAGGGGAACAGGTTTCCCATACCTGGGCGATTGGCTCTAGTTGGCATCATCCAGGAGGCACTGCTACCCTCTCCTCACCTAGCAGGTCTTTGCTTGTCTGGGTATTACCATCAACCATTCCAAGTCTTACTTGATCCCATCCCAGAGGCTTCAGTTTATTGGGGCAATGACACGACCCTAGGCAGGGCTTTCTGCCTCTGGACAGGACGGCAACACTGCAGACTCAGATAAGCCTGTTGTCTGGCCATGGGCGGGTCAATGCAAGGTCAGTTCTTCGCCTCCTCAGGCTTATGGCAGCTGCTGTCCCAACATTACCTTTTCAGGCTCCACATTGGGATCTCTCACAGTGGACTTCACTCAATGGAATCAGTTGGTAGACGACTTGGACCAGTTGGTCCTAGTCTCCTCTCCATGATCAGGACTACAATGGTGGATGGTTCGAAAAACTTAGCCGAGGAGTTCCATTCTCCTTCCTCCCTCCTCCCAGACTCCTGACCACAGGCACGTGAGACGGCCGCAAAGGTTGAGAGCCCATCTCGGTCCACATCGGACCCCAGGGCTCTTGGTCAAGCTCAAGCAATCGCTGCACAGCAGTGTGTGACTTCAGGCTGAACTCTACGCTCTCCAGGCCCTCCACCTGCATCTTCTTCCAGGCCACCTACCCGTCCAGATGGATAATATGTGTGGTATGGTACATCAACAAACAGGGCGGGACTGAGGTCCCACCTTCTTTGCAGGGAAGCAGTGAGAGTCTATTGAGCAGCACAACACGAAAGCCTTCACCTCACGGCAGTTCACATTCTGGGGCGAGAACTCCTTATCAGACAAACTAAATAAACTTGTCTGCTCAAGCTCATAGTGGAAGCTGGATCAGGGGTCCCTGAGCGATATCTTTCCTATGTTGGGGAACACCTCAGGTGGACCTGTTCGCCTCACCTCTAAGCACACAAAGCTTCCCGACTTCTGCTACGCTCATTCAAGAGCAAGACATTTTCTGGAGGAGACGCTCTGTCTCCTAGATTGGAAGGACAGATTTGTCTATGCCTTCCCCCGATTCCTCTGATCCCACGTGTCTTGTAGAAACTTGGCTCAGAAGGAGCCACCAAATGATTCTGGAGCAAGTTTGGTTCTCTCTTCTGCAACAATACTCAGAGGAACCTCTTCTTTCTCTTCCATGTCATGAATTTTACTGACCCAGGATCAGGGACCCTAGTTCATCAGGTCTCAGTCCCCAACTGCATGAAATGCCTCCCAGACATGGCTCAAGCCTGCTTTGGGTTTCTCCCCAGGTGGCTGAGATCTTGGTGGAGGCCACGAAACCTCCACCAGGGTCTACTTATGCCATGAAGTGGTTACGGTTCTCAATCTGGGCCACTTCAAAAGGCTTTGAGCCTTTCTCCTGCTCAGTTGGGCGATTGCTGGAGTACCTACGCCATCTCTTTGACCTGGGTCTTAGTCACTTGTCTCTGAAGGTACACATGTCGGCCATTTCGGCCTACCATATTCCCTTTGCTGATGGGACGTTTGCCCAACTGGAAGTTTCTAAGACTTTCCTCAGTGGGGTTCTTCACTTGAGACCCCCATACGAGGTTCCCGCAGCCTCCTTGGGATTTGAACATCATTCTTGAAAAACTCACTTTGCCTCCCTTTGAAACAGCGGCCTCAGCAGACATCAAGTTCCTTTCTGAAAGGCCTTCTCAGACTCCAGGCCTGATGTGTAAAATCTCATTGATTTTCACAAGGGCGATGGCTCTGCGCACCAATCTAGTTTCTCCCCAAGATGGTAAGCGGAATCTACTTTGAACCAGTTCATGTGGGAATTACCTCGTTCTTTCGCAGTACTCCAATCAGGGAGTATCTACTTACACTATGGGACGTTCACGGTTCTGAGATACTACACTAACAGAACAAAGGATCTCAGAAAGATTGATCAACTTTTGTCTCCTTTGCCCCAAAGAGGGGCACTGCTGTTTCAAGCAATGCCTGTCTAAATGGTTGGCTCATTGCATCACTTTCTGTTACGAAGTACAACCAGACCCTTCCGGGTCAAGTAAGAGGTCACCCACCAGAGGGTTGCTGCCTCAGTGGCATGTTTCAAGAATGTGTCAGCGGCAGACATTTGTGCTGCCACCACTTGGACTTCTGTCCATACATTTACAAAACATTACAGTTTGGATATTGCCTCTCACCGTAGAGCAGGCTTCGGGCTTGCTGTTCTGCAAGGCCTCCTTTCTTAAGGCCTTCACAGCTAGAGGATCTGCTCTGGTTAGTTTTCTTCCTCCCGTATGCTTCTTCTTGTTCCAGACTGCTTGGGACTCAGTCCTATATGTAATTACCTACTGCAAGAGCTCTCTCGAAGTAAGATAGTACAGTTATGTAAGAACTTACTGTAACAGTAGATCTTACTTCCAGGGCTCTTGCGATAAACAATCACTGTAAACTATACCTGACAGCGGCAGGACCCGCGGAAAAATTTCTAGCTAGCAGTCCTGGCGAGGACCGCTCCCCGTCAGGTGACCCGGCGTCATGCGGCGTCAGTATGAGGCGATCCGGTCCCCGCCTTCCAGTTCTTTCCGCCGTTAGCTCGTGCAGCTCTTCACGGTAAAGTTCGTGCTTCGTCAGCGCGCGCTGCGTCGTTTTACAGAAAATCAGTTATTCTTTTACAATCGTCAGTTACATCGTACCGGTGTATTTCGACTCCCTACACCCTCCGGCGCCAAAAACAAGTCTGCGACTTATCCGGCCCAACTGCCACACAAGGACGGCCAGTCCTGTGTCTTTTCTGCCTAGGCCCCGATCACCCGGTCGATAAGTGCCAGCATTGCCTCAACTGCGCGGCCACCCGTAGCGGGCGCCAACAGTCCCTGGAAGCCCATCTCCTCAAAGAAAAGATGTCTTTTATGGAAAGAGTTGAAAAGTTGAGGCAGGTGTCCACTTCCCGGAACGAACGGGAAAAGAAGGACAAGGAGGCACGGGAGAAGTCCTCCTGTTCCGCGTCTCCTGCTGGAGTCGCGGCTCAAATGCTTATCCCCTCTGGGGGACCGTTGACAACAGCCTCAAGGGTTTGGAGGAGGTGTCTGCTCCGCCTGTCTGTGGCTTGTGCTTGGGCCTTGTGTGGGCGCCTCCGGGCGAATGGAGGCCTCCACCCCCGGTTAGGCCGCAGATTCGCTGCCCTACTGTGGGCGACTCCTCTAAGTCGGACGTCAGCTTCTCTGACATCCGCATAGAGAGGTTGATAAGGCGCCCGACCGCCGGGCGGTGCGCCACATCCCCATCGGACGGGCCACCTCTCCCTCGGCCCGCTTCGGTGAGGTTCCCGTAAGCTGGGCGTCGGCCCTCCGGCGCCACGAGAACTCACCCCTAAGCCGCGCGTCGGCTCCACGTCACCCAGCAGGCGATGGAACCGCAGACGGACCTCCACGTCTGTCGTGCCCAGTTCCCCGCAGCCTTCGCTGCCGTCTGGGCCTGAGTCACCCCAGCCTGACCCGGAGTTTTCTCCTCCTTCCCTGGGCAGCAGGTTTTCCACCTCCGTCAGACCCTTCTCCAATGGATCCGGCCCCGGACGGCGGCCCCAGACGCCCGGCACCTCTGATGCCCGCACCCTCCAACACGGTACCTCCGGCGCGGTCCTGCCCGGCGCCCGCAGAGATATTCCCTCAGCGGGCCATAGCGTGGATCCGCCATTGGGGCCGCCAATGGGGCCATCTGCTATAGCAGCTCCCCGGCTCCTGGGTACCTGCCGTCTTATCAGCGCTGTCATACCGGGACGCGGTATCCAGTGCCACAGTACCCGGCGGTTCCTCCGGCGCCACATTACCCGGCCGGGTTTCCCACAGCCGGGTTATGGATACTCACCTTATAGGTACAACCTGTACTCTTCACCCTCCTCCTCCACCTCCACGCCCCGGCGCGGTGGATCTGCAGGAGACTCTAGCCTCCTGGCGGACTGAGGCCAGGCTCAGCTCACCATGGAGGTGGAGACGCCATATATGACGGCAGTGCGCCCCTGGCTCCCATACGTGCAAGGCAACACACTCCTCCACCGCCTCCAGACTCAGGGCTCTTCCATCTGGATCCAGAGAGGGGGCAGGATCGTGTTCACAGGTACTACCCAAGGAACCTGTTCCTCCCTAGTCGTGTGAGGGAGTCTTACTCTTCTTCTGCTTCTTCTTCCCTCTCGGTTCTCGGATTCTTCCGACGGATGTTCTGAGAAAGGCAACGACCCGCTCTCTGTCTAAGCCCGGCCGAGGACCCCTCCAAGTCTCCTCCGGAGGACCCATCATTCACGGAGTTGCTTAGAAAATCCAGGAAATTCACCAGTGGCACTCCTTAGGACCAGATCCCCAATGCCTAAAACTCGCCGAGCATTTGGACCTGCCCATGACAGCTCCAACTTTAGTGCCACCCTGGATCAAGCCTCACGCCCACCTTGTTACCACGATTTGGAAACAACCGTCGGCACTAGCCCCACTTCCCAGGAAGTCTGACAGGCTATACCTAGCTCTCGAGGGTGTAGACTATCTTGACTCTCACCCTCGTGCCGACTCAGTTGTGATTAGCGCCGTTCACGGCCATTCGGCACATCCAAAACATTTGAGCTCGTCTCCTCTGGATAAGGAATGCGCCTCCTGGACCAGTATGGAAGAAGGTTACGCCTCTTCCACACTGGGAATTGGGCCCTGAATTCGTCGCCCACATGGGATTACCAGAGCCATCCCTTACCCAGGCGGAATCTAAACTGGACTCATTACCTGACTCTCAAGTCAAACACAAGCTAGCAGATCTTGTCCGTTCTGCTTGTTGACCGTCGCCATATGTTATGGGCGCACATGCAGTGGACACTGCTGGGCGGGCCACTTTCACCGTAAGTGTGCGGGCGTCATGCCTGGCTCCAGCGTGTCTGGTTTGGTCCGGAGGTGCAATCTGCCATTCAAGGGCACCTTACATAGATACATAGATTCATAGACGGTGTCGGCAGATAGGGCCTATGGCCACCCAGTCTGCTTGCCCATTTCAGGGGTCGGTGCTTTTCGGGGTGATGTTAAAGACATCATCACCAACTCAAGAGAAGGGGACAGCCCTGAAATCTGTGGATTCCATATACCGTCCCCATACTCAGCAGCGCCCGCCCTTTCGCAGATGGACTCGGCCTCAGCGGAAACCCCAAGGAAGGCAGGCCACTAAGCGTCAAGCCCCGCAGCTGCCAGGCCCCTCCGCCCAAAAACAGCAGATGCCTCAGCTGTGGCGCTGCCCACACCACCTTACTCCTTCCTCTTCCACCGCCTCAGATCTACTGGAGGAACTGGTAGGAGGAGATTTTCCTCCACCTTCCGGGTTGGAGAGGATAACCTAGGATTCTTGGGTGCTCCAGCTTATAGCGGATGGGCACTCCATAGAGTTTCTTCAGAAACCACCCCGCCACCCTCCTCTGAAATCGACGTACTCCAGAGACCATCTTCCCTTGGTCCAGGAAGAAATTTCGTCCCTTCTCGCGAAGCAGGCCATAGAACCCGTTCCCCTTCATCTTCGAGGGACGGGTTACTATTCCCATTTCTTCCTGGTCCCAAAGAAGATGGGAGATCTCAGACCCATTCTAGATCTCAGCTCCCTGAACCTGTATGTGGAATACAAAAGGTTCAGGATGCTCTCTCTGCGAGTCTTTTTGCCCTTTCGGCGGGTCAATGGCTTTGTGCTCTGGATATGCAGGATGCCTATCTGCACATTCCCATTCGCCTTTCTCATCGCAAGTACCTTCGTTTTGCGTTTCAGGGGGACCACTACCAATTCAGAGCGCTCCCATTTGGTCTTTCCTCGGCGCCCCGAGTATTTAGCAAATGCCTAGCTGTAGTAGCGGCCCACCTGCGTTCAAGGGGAGTTCAGGTGTTCCCTTACCTGGACTACTGGTTCCTGGCGGCCTCATCCAGGTAGGAACTCCTACGTTTCCTCGCCCTTACCTAGCAGGTTTTTACCTGCCTGGGTATTACCATCAACCATTCCAAGTCCCATCTGGAGCCCTCCCAGAGACTTCAGTTCATCGGGGCTGTCCTCGATACGACGGTGAGCAAGGCCTTCCTGCCTCTAGACAGGGCGGCCTCTCTTCAATCCCAGATTTCCCTGCTATCAGAAAGCAGGAGAGTTCCAGCGAAGTCGGTCCTCCGAGTTCTGGGGCTCATGGCGGCCGCTATTCCAACTGTCCCCTGGGCTCGACTCCACATGAGGATCTCTAAGTGGACTCTTCGCTCCCAATGGGATCAACTTGTAGACGACCTGGATCACCTAGTCCTGATCTCCTCGACGATGGCACGGGACTTGCAATGGTGGATAGTTCGAGAGAACCTTTTGTGGGGGGGGGTTCCTTCTTTCATCCTCCCCCTCCCAGACTCTGACCATGGACGCATCAGGCGAAGGTTGAGGAGCCCATCTGGGCCTTCATTGAACCCAGGGTTTATGATCCAGACTGGAACTAGCTCTCCACATCAACGTGCTCGAGCTTCGAGCTGTGCTTTACGCCCTCCAAGCCCTTCACCAATACGTTCTTCCCAGCCACCTAGCCGTCCAGACAGACAATATGTACGTAGTGTGGTACATCAACAAGCAGGGAGGAACTTGTTCCTAACCTCTATGCAGGGAAGCTATGAGGGTTTGGGATTGGGCAACTCTTCACAACCTTCACCTTACAGCTATTCATGTTCCAGGAGTCAACAACACCCTGGCAGACAAACTAAGCCGCTCCTCTGCCAGGGCACCGTGGAATGGATCAAAAGGTGCTCGATCGATATCTTTTCAGCTTTGGGGGACTCCATGAGTAGACCTCTTCGCCTCCCCAAAATGCAAACTTCCAGCTTTTGCTCGCTCGCTCCAGAGCGAGGCGCTTTCTGGAGCGACACTCTGTCTCTAGACTGGAAGGACAGATTCGTCTATGCCTTTCCCCCAATTACTCTGATCCCAAGAGTTTTGCAGAAGCTATCCATGGAAGGAGCAAGAATGATTCTTATCGCTCCTTTCTGGCCCAGGCAAATCTGGTTCTCTCTTCTACAACAATACTCAGAGGTTCTCCTCCTTCTTCCTATATCTCGAGGTTTGCTGACCCAGGATCAGGGGACCCTGGTCCATCCAGGCCTCAAGTCCTTCAACTTCATGCATGGCTCCTGCCAGACCTAGCTCAATCTCGTTTGGCGTCTCTCCAAAAGTGGTGGAGATTCTGGTGGAGGCTAGAAAACCCTCCACTAGGTCCACTTATGCCATGAAATGGAAGAGATTTTCTATTTGGGCCGCCTCTAGGAACGTGGAGCCTTTCTCCTGTTCAGTGGCTGTTCTGCTGGAATATTTACGTCATCTCTTCGACCTGGGTCTCAGTCATTCCTCCTTGAAAGTGCACATGGCTGCTATCTTAGCCTACCATGCTCCTTTCACAGATAAAGTTTTTGCCCAATTGGAGGTCTCTAAGACCTTTCTTAGAGGGGTCCTTCATCTGAGGCCCCCTATCCGAACTCCTGCTCCTCCTTGGGACTTGAACTTCGTTCTCAAGAAACTTACCCTTTCTCCCTTCGAACCTGCAGCAACCACAGATTTGAAGTTTCTTTCGTGGAAGACGCTCTTCTTGGTGGCCATTACTTCCGCTCAAAGAATTTCCGAGCTCCAGGCCCTTATGTGTAAAATCCCCTATTTGATTTTTCACAAAGAACGAGTGGCTCTTCGCATGAATCCTAAGTTTCTACTTAAAGTGGTAGCAGAGTCTACCTTAAATCAGTCCATAGAGTTACCTGCCTTTTTCCCGCAGTACTCCAACCAAGCGGAATATTTACTCCATACCATGGATGTTCACCGGATTCTGAGATACTGCACCAACAGGACAAAGGATCTCAGAAAAACTGATCAGTTGTTCATCTCTTTTGCTCACAAAAGGGAAGGCAATGCTGTTTCCAAGCAATGCCTATCAAAGTGGTTGGCTCATTGCATCACTTTCTGTTATGACAAGTGCAACAAGACCTTTCCGGGTCAAGTCAGAGGCCACTCTACTCGTGGAGTAGCGGCCTCTGCGGCTTGTTTCAAGAATGTGTCTGCGGCAGGCATCTGTGCTACTGCCACCTGGACTTCCGTCCATATCATACTTTATGAAACAGTACAGTTTGGACATTGCCTCGCCGTTGAGCAGGCTTGAGCTAGCTGTTTTGCAAGGCCTCCTGTCTTGAGGCCTTGAGGACTCTGCTTCTTTTGGAGTATTTCCTCCTCTTGGTGCCTCTTATTTGTTCCAGACTGCTTGGGATTCAGTCCTATATGTAATTACCTACTGCAGAGCCCTCTTGAAGTAAGATAGTACAGTTATGAGAACTTACGTAACAGCAGATCTTCGAGAGAGGCTCTTGCAGTGTCAATCTTCCTGCCCTCCTTCCCTAGGCTTTTCAGCTCCTTTTCCAGGAATGGGAACATCTGCTTCTCTCTTGTCGGGCCTTCCGGGCCGTGGCGCGGAAAAGAATTGGGCGGGCGGCCAGGACTGCCCTATGCCGGCGTCGCTGGCGCGGTCACCCCAGTAAGGGCAGTCCCTGGCCGAGACTGCTAGCTAGAAATTTTTCCGTGGGGTCCTGCTGCGGGCGGTGACAGTCCTATATGTAATTACCTGCAAGAGCCTCTCTCGAAGATCTACTGTTATGGTAAGTTCTTACGTAACTGTACTATCTTGAGGAGAGGCTCTGCAACAGAATACTTTCCTGCCCTCCATCCCTTTAAGCTTTTTCAGCTCCTTTTCCTGTGAAGGGAATATCCACTTCTCTGTCATCCAGTCTCTTTTGGCCTGTGCCGGGAAAGAACTGGAAGGCGGGCGTGAGGGACCGCCCCTTTATACCGACATCTCCTGATGCCGGTCACCTGACATGGGGGCGGTCCCTCACCAGAGACTGCTAGCTAGAAATTTTTTCTGTGGGGTCCTGCCACCTGCCGACATCAGTCCTATATGTAATTACCTACTGCAAGAGCCTCTCTCGAAGATCTACCGTTAAGGTAAGTTCTTACGTAACTGTACTTTTTACTCAGCAGTGAAGATGATAGTCCAAGTGACTGAAACTGTTAAGGTTGTTTCGAATTTGCCCTGTGCTAGTGCAGATAGCAACAGTGTCTGCCTTACAGAAGTATATGAAATTCAAGTCTGAGAATTGTGTAGCACCTGTTAATAAGGATGGTACCCAGCTCGACAGGGCATCCAGTAAGGAGATATTGTGCACAATGCAGGCAATGAATCAGCAAATGAATTTCCTAAGGGGAGATCTGGAAAATTTGAAGAAGGAGTGGCATACTGGGCTCCCTGAAGAGCATCACATTACAGAGAGTTTAGTTGAAGAAGGGTGCAGAATGGCCTCTCTTAGCACATATCCAACAGCTGAAAAAGAGCTGGTTGACTTTATCAGACTGTGCGTTTCTAAGTCTGTAGGGTTATCACTGGAATAATTCAATTTTATTTGAACAAAATAAAAAACAGCTTGTGCACCTATTAAGAGCAGCCGTGCTGATATTGTTGATATAGTCCAATTGTGGGATGACAAACACTATGATGGCTTTAGGTGCATGTTTCTGTTCTGTTCCAGTGCTAGGGTTGCTAACCATATATGGCTTAGTAATAGGAGCTTGCAGTCTCAGGGTTTTTCAGTGGACTTCATTAATAGGAATTTGTTGAATCAGTCTCAAACTAGGACTGTTACAGACAGTATTAGCATTTTTGGTTTAAAGGCTATTCCAAACAAAAATCTAGGCAGACTGAAAAATGCTTTTTATAATTTATTTATATAGGCTTTGAAAATTCCAGCTTTAGATGTTAAAATAACTAAAATATATAGGCACAAGTCACAGAATGGTTTAGGGCAGGTTGATGCTGTAGTATCAGGCAAGGGGGCTCTGGACATGATCTTGCACAGGGCTCCACTACTGGACCCAGCTGGGGTGTACACTGTTGACAGCAACGTTTTAAGCCCATCGCGTCAGAAAAATAAGTGTGAACAAGAGGAATACAGTGAGTCGTTCCTTCCTAGGAAGCTGTTCCTTTATGGCTTATGTTGGATGAAAAGTGAAACTGACAGGAAACTCAAATTAATTGCAATTGATATACTTGAACAACTACTGAATATTGCCATTACTGATTATAATGCTTTAATAGTCCAGAGACTGGGTGATGACCCAGAAACTGATCAAATTTTAATACAGGTGAAATATACTAGCTTGTATGACAAAATCCTACAAAATCTTTCCATACTTGATGCAGTGGGGTTGTACATTGTTACTACTGACTATGTTGTAGACAGCAGTGAGCCCACTTTCCCTGTAACAAACCAGAATTCTTAACACACTGTAACTAACAAGCAGAACAGACTTTTCCAAGAGCAAGTGGTAACAGAAACTGATTATAACATTTCAATTTCTATTCGGTTCAACCTGCTTAAGGAGCAAATTGATTGACTACAGGCTCTCCCCCCTAAAACAGGGACTGATGATTCAGGATCAAAAAATAATTTATTGCTTATATCTTGGAATGTAGCTGTCTTGTTAACTCAATTTGCAGATTGTGAGTGCATAAACTTTATTAATCAAGCTCAGATTTTATGTTTACAGGAAACTTGGCATCAGGCATCTAATGATGTTGCATTAAATGGCTATTCTACTTGGTTTAAAGTTATGGAAGATCTATCAGCTGATCTAATATTTTCCAATTCCTTTTCACAGTCTTTTCTTATTAAACTGGGCTCATTGGTATTCTGTTTAATTAATGTTTACGTACCCCCTTATAATTCAAAATGTTTTGATAAAAGTACGTGGGAGGATCTAGATGACCTTATACATAGGTCATCATGGACAATAACAGCATGTGAGAAGATCCTGATATGTGGTGATTTCAACGCTAGACTAGGTAATTATGATGGATTTGCTGATAATGAAGTACAAAATTGGCGCTTTAGAAATGCCTTTAAATTTCTTAGATCTTCATTAGACCCAAGAGTCAATGCTAGAGGTTGTAAGCTTTTAGAAATTTAGTAACACTTAATGGAAGGCTTAAAGGAGATGCTGTAGGTAATTTTACATATTACAACACGCTTGGGCCCTCAATTATTGACTGTGTATTCTGGAATGATGGTATGAATTTTGGGATACATGTGTGATCTCCCTTAGGGCAGACAGTGATCATTTTCCTCTGGTGTTGCAATTTAAACTTCCAGTTAATGAATCTCTGCTGCATGCTATGACAATCTGGAAATAAGGAACATGTGAGAGATCATGTGGAGCAGCAGACCTTGCTTGTATCTTTGAAACATGGCTGGATGAGAACTCCGTCCCTATATTGGAGGCTGCAACTCCAGCTGGGTACTCGGTGAAACACCGCTCGAGATTGGATCGTGGGGGGTTTGCGGTCTGTTTCAAGACCGGGTGGGCCTCACAGTGTACCAGTTGAGGAGACTGAGTCATTTGAGTCTTCTGTGGTAGCAAGTGTAGGTTATAGGATTGCCCTCATCTACCGTCCACTCGGGGATGAGAAGTGTTTCCTTCAGGAAGTGGTGGACTTCGTGATCGACATGGCGTTTGAGTCGCCCAGAATGATGGTCCTGGGTGACTAACGCCTGGGTCGATGACGAACTCTCGCAATTTGGACAGCACATCCTCCAGTTGATGACATCTCTGGGCCTCACACAGATTGTTTCCACTGCTATCCATAAACGTGGTCACTCTCTTGACTTAGTCTTCCTCCTTGGGATCGAAGCCTCGGATTTGGGGGTGGAACCAGTCAGATGGTCCAATCATTACATCGTGAAGTTCAATTTCCATACCCCTTTCAAAGGCCTACCCCTGTGGAGGTGGTCAGTTACCGCCCTTTAAGAGACATAAGCTCCGAAGGCTTGGTGGCGGTGCTTGACCTGTCGGTCCTTCCATTGGCAAACAATGACACAGAAGCCCTAGTGATAGCCTATAATAAGGCCATTTCTGCAGCCATGGATATCATTGCTCCTGTCCGAGTTCATCCTCTCTCCCTTTGCCTCGATCCCCGGCAGATGGGACTCTGAGGAGATGCAGCGATCAGGATGAAGGCGTTGCTGGTGGAGATCTGCCCTGGATACTGACCACCTTAGATTGATGGACCATTATCAAGCCTATCAATCCACAGTCACCCGTAAGAAGGCAGAGATTTTACTTCGAGAAACACCTCTTGCAGCAGGTTACGCCATTAGGACTGAAGCTGGCAGGTGCCAGGACCCCACGGAAATTTTCTAGCTAGCAGTATTCAGCGGGGACCGACCCCGACATCGGTCCCAACCCCGACGTCAGGCACAGTACATAAGGGGCGGTCCTCCAGAATGCCCAGTTCTTTTCTCGCCATCGACTCGCCAGCATCCGCCTCTCAGTCTCTACCTAGCACACGACGACTTAACTTCAAGAGTTTCTACTTAACTAATGTCCTCTCCAACTCCTTCATTTGAGGGTCACCTTTCAAAGTGTGCCTGTGGAAAATAGATCCCTTTCAAGGATCTTCATACTTCCTGCGTGCAGTGCTTAGGCCCGGACCACAACACCAAGGCCTGCACTTTTGCCAAGGATTCAACAGCCGCACCAGGTTCCGCTGTCAGAAGGCACTTCAGGCTTACCTGCTAGAGGAAAAACTTAGTAGGATGGACAAAGAACCTTTCTCTAGGGGCGATTCTTCCTCCAAGGTCCACAAACACCGGGACAAGCACCGGGAGAAGGCAAGATCCAGATGCCCGAACCGGGCCTCAGATTCGCGGAGCTCAGGCTTCACTTGATCAGACCGCTGTCCCTCCAGGGCTAGGTCTCAGCCCCCTTCGGTTAAGGTCCGGGCTTCCAGCGGTTCTTCGACTCTTCAGCCCATCAAGACTTCCAGGCTCTCGGCTTCCTCTACTCCCTCTTGGGCCTCTTCAAAGTCTTCTGAATGCCACAAGTCTTCCTCTTCCACCCGGCGTTGGGACTCCAACTCCAGGTCGATATCCCAGCCCCTATGGGCACGGATCCTCCACCCAGGAATATGAAGGACCTGACGTCCCTCAAGTGGACGACGGACCCGACGTCGGCCAAGCACCTGAAGTTGGCCAGGCATTCGCCGGAGCCGAGAACATCGGCCAAGCACCAGACGCCAGCCAGGCATTCATCGGACCTGAAGTCATCGGCCAAGCGACTGACGTCGGCTTCATCGGAGCCGAAGACTGCTCCCCCAGTCACCGGTGAACACCAGTCACAGGGACTCCACGGAGGAGGACACCGCGTTGCCTGAAGACCAGGCAGGTGACATAGAGGACGCCAGGCTTCCGAGGGAACCTTCGCCCACCCCGGTGACACCCGAGGACCCGACGCCAACCCCGGCAACAGACCACCAGCACCAGGCCTGTCATTGGGCATGAATATTCAAGCAGTAAAGGAACTTTTTACTTTCTGGTGGGACACCATCCGTAAAGACGTGGTCCCAATAAAGCCTTCTACTCCCCGTCCTCCTACTCCTTCACCTCCTACACCCCCTCCTCCACCACAGGGGCCAGCAGGACGACCACCAACCCCCAATGAGCAGACTCCACCTCCTAGGGGTAGATCCCAGGATCGGAGAAGGCCTCCCTCAAGATCTCCATCAGGGTCTCCCTGCCCCAAGCGACCAGGCGTTGTACGGTGTACTCTGTTGAGGAGGACTCCAGATCAGATACCTCGGATTACTCAGATCTCCTTCTCCACTCAGCATTTTATCACCTGACCCAAATGACCTTCCCAGGTCTTCTCCGGATGATCCCTCTTTCTCTGAGATCATGAGGCACAACCAGGACAACATGGGCTGGGATACTGAGGACCTCGACCCCGAAAGGCAGCGCCTTGCCCGTTATCTTCGGCAGAAAGACCCGAAGCCTGTGGTAGTGCCACCCTTGGTGGACATCTTTGCGGACATCACCAAGGCTGCGTGGAAGCATCCGCACTCCACTCCTGCAGTGCCGAAGAAAGCTGACTGCCTGTACAAGGCCCCGAGAGAGGACCAGTGCACTGGCTCAACAACCTCGGCAGACTCCCTGGTCATTACGGCCTCACATGACCGGTCCCAAAGACCACAACACATGAGACACAGCCTCCGGACCAGGAATCCAAACAATTGCACGCCCTGGGAGATGCATGTATGTGGCGCTTCATGCTCCATCAGGTCCCTGAACTACCTAACCCACATGGTACAGTTTCAGAATGCCCTAAGGGACAGGGACAGGGCCAGGACCTGGTCGATAAGCTTCGGATGGCAATCAGAGGCGGAGCTCCTAAACCTTCAACGCACAGGGTCTGATGTGGGTACCCAAGTATTCTGAGCTGCATACGATTCTGCGGACTCGTCCGCCCAGGTTGCAGCTTCAGGCGTCTGTCTCTGGCAACAGTCTTGGCGTCTATGTCTCGGCTTCACCCGGACGTATAGAAGAACATTCTTCGCCCCCTACAACAGATGAAGTACTTTGGTGAACCCTTGGAAAAGGTGATCACCAAACTTCAGGATGCTGGGAAGGCAGTCATGTCTGTACAGGCCATGTACTGACCCAGGCCCGGTTCCTTTCGTAGGAACCAGAGCTGTTTTCACAGCCGGCAACAAAGGCAGCAGCCACGTTCCGGCCAGCAACAAAGGGGCACCTTCCAGTGGAAAGCCCAGGCTAAATCGTCCCCAGGTAGAGCCCAATGCTACACTAAACCGGCCCAGCCTGCAGGGACCAGTGCTGCCACAGCATGACTCCTTCCCGGCCCTGCCCCTCTTCTGGATCAACGGGCACAAAAGGTCGGGGTCGCATCGCTCGCCACTTTTCAGGGTGGCAGTCGATTACCACTGACTGGTGGGTTCTCCAGTTGGTCAAGAAAGGTCACTTCATAGACTTTCTCGACCGCCCACCGGCAAGATCTCCCCTGCTTTCCCCGTTACTTGGGTCAGCATGCCGTGCTCATTCAGCAGGAGGTGCTCGCGCTCCTGGAAAAAGAAACAATAGAGCATGTTCCACGGAACCAGAGGGGTGCAGGATGATATTCTCACTTCTTTCTGGTTTCCAAGAAAACAGGGGACCTCCGTCCAATACTGGACCTCAGCGACCTCAACGAGTCGGTCCTGTACAAGTGCTTCCGCATGGTGACCCTCCCAGGTCTGATTCCCATGCTCAAGCAGGGCGCATTTCTAGCGTCCTTGGACATTCAGGACGCTTACCTGCATATACCCATCACTCAAGTGCACAGGAAGTTTCTGCACTTCGAGTTCCAGGGCCACCATTATCAGTTCTAAGCCCTCCCTTTCGGACTGTCATTGGCACCTCGGGTATTCACAAAGTGTATGGCGGTCGTAGCGGTGACTCTGAGGAGGCAAGGCCAGTTCCCCTACCTGGATGATTGGCTTCTCATGGTGCCCTCTCGGGAGGCCTTGATGTCTGCCATTCATTATACTCAGCCTCTGTTCGAGAGGCTGGGCATCATGATCAATCAAGAGAAGTCATGCCTGGTTCCATCTCAGACTCTGCAGTTCATAGGTGCAGTTCTGGACACCGTCCAAGGAAAAGCTTTTCTTCCTCAGGACACATCAGATCCCTCATCAGGGACATTTTGGCAAAGAAGGCCGTTCCTGCCAGATTGGTCCTTTGCCTGCTCGGACACATGGCCGCGGCCATTGCAACAGTCCCACTTGCTCTTCTCCACATGCGGGTCACCCAGTGGATGTTACAGGTCCAATGGGATCAAAAGCAAGACCATCTGCAGCTTCCAATCCGGATCACGAAGACCATAATCCGGGATTGGCAATGGTGGCTAGATCCGAAGAATCTATCGGCAGGGGTCCCCTTCATTGCGCCGTCTCCCTTTGTGACACTCTCCACAGACGCCTCAGGGCTCGGATGGGGAGCACTCCTCAACGGTGTTCAGTCTCAGGGCCTGTGGACAGCCCAAGAGACTCATCTGCACATAAACATCCTGGAAATGAGAGCAGTTCTTTACGCCCTGCAGGCCTTCCTGTCGGAGATTCCATCGGGTACTCTTCTGTTACAAACAGATAATTCTGCAGTGATGTATTACCTCAACAAACAAGGAGGCACCCATTTCTACCCGCTTTGCAGGGAGGCCATGAGGGTATGGGATTGAGCTTTGCAACACGGCGCAAACTTCATTGCTGTTCATGTCCCAGGAGTTGACAACATCATCGCAGATGGCCTGAGCCGATCTCAGGCTAGAGTCCTGAGTGGCAACTACTCCAGGAGGTAGTAGAGGATCTGTTTCACAGATGGGGTACACCAGAATTCGACCTTTTCGCGTCCCCATCCAATGCAAAACTGCCCAAGTTTTGCTCGCTAGATCCAGAGCCTGGTATTTTCTGGTGAGACCTCTCCTGGATGGGCAGATTCCTCTATGCCTTTCCCCCCTTTCAGTTGATCCAGAGGGTTCTTCTGAAACGTTGCAGAGAGCAAGCGACGCTGATACTCATCGCGCCATTCTGGCCCAGGCAGATCTGGTTCCCTCTACTACACCAGCTATCCTGGGAACCTCCGGTGCCTCTGCCAATCAGCTCTCACTTGTTGTCTCAGGAGGAGGGCTCCTTGGTCCATCCGGACCTTTGTTCGTTGAGTCTGCACGCTTGGCTCCTAGAGACATAGCCATTTTGCAACACGGGGTCTCGCAGGAAGTAGCTGATGTCCTGGTGGCTGCGAGAAAACCGTCCACTCATGTCACTTACGCCATGAAATGGCACTGTTTTTGCCTGTGGGCTCAAGTGCAGGGTTTTTCGCCTCTAGACTGTCCAGAAAAGTCAGTCTTGGACTACCTCCTGTCTCTTTTTCAGACAGGCTTGGCCAACTCCTTGATCAAAGTACACCTCTGTGCCATATCAGCCTATCATTGTCCGATAGGCCAATGCACCATATCCCAGTTGGACATGGCACGAGCCTTCCTGAGAGGTATTCTCCACCTTAGACCTCCGATTAGGGATCCAATTCTGCCATGGGATCTTCCCTTTGTCCTGGAGCAGCTCATGCTGCCACCATTTGAGCCAGCCGTAGATTGCGAGCTACGTCTTCTCACTTGGAAGACGTTGTTTTTAGTTGCCATTACTTCGGCCAGAAGAATTTCTGAACTCTATGCACTTATGTGCAAAGAGCCTTATTTTTTTTTTCACCTAGACAGGGTATCACTATGGACTAATCCCAAATTTCTGCCTAAGGTGGTCTCAGCTCTCACCCTTAATCAGGACATCGATCTACCAGTGTACTTTCCCAACTATTCGAATCGAGGAGAGGCCCTGTTGCACACCCTAGATGTGCATAGGTGTCCCCGATACTACTGGCCCAGAACCAAACATCACCGAAAATCGGACCAGCTTTTTGTCTCCTTTGCCCACAGAATGATGGGAGCTCCTGTTTCCAAACAGTCGCTGTCCAGGTGGCTCATTCAGTGTATTACGTTCTGTTACCAGAAATGCAACAAGCCTTTAGCGGGTGCGGTTAAGGGTCATTCCACAAGGGGGATGGCTACCTCCTTTGTGGACCTTAAGAATGTGTCCACCTCGGCCATCTGTGCTGCAGCTACTTGGAGCTCCATGCACACTTTCATCAGGCATTATAGCCTGGATATGGCATCGAGGGGAAGAGCAGGTTTTGGTCTAGCAGTCCTTCAAGGACTTCTGTCCTAGAGCTTTGGTTTCATTAGGATTTCTACCTTCCTCCTCCCAATGGTGTGGGATTTCCATTATTACTTGGGAATCAGTCCTAATGGTGTAACCTGCTGCAAGAGCTGTTTCTTGAGTAAGATAGTACAGTTACATAAGAACTTACTGTAACAGTAGATCTTCAGAACAACTCTTGCAGCAGGTACTTTCCCTCCCACCATCCCCGCGGGAGGTAGATTCTAGTTCTAACATCCTTCTTCTAGGATCAGGTGTCTCAGCATCTCTCTGACTGCCATTTGATGGCGGATCCTCAGTCTCCTCTTCTGATGTCATCCAGCGGCCAGGAGTCTCTGGCGGGAGAACTGGGGATTCTGGGGAACCGCCCCCTTATATACTGTGCCTGACTTTGGGGGCGGGACCAATGTCGGGGGCGGTCCCTGCTGAAAATTGATACCTAGAAAATTTCTGTGGGGTCCTGGCGCCTGCTGGCTTCAGTCCTAATGGTGTAACCTGCTGCAACAGCTGTCCTCGAAGATCTACTGTTACGGTAAGTTCTTATGTAACTGTACTTTCCTATCTGGGGAGATTGCAGCCGCTCAGAATCGACCGGCTCAACTTTTTCAAACCATAGACAGAGTGAGCAACTCAACCTGTCTACAGGTTCAGAAAGTGTTTTTGCAAGTAGAGTGCGATGAACTTGCTCAATTCTTTGCGACTAAGGTGGCTGACATCAGGGTGGAACACCGAGCGGCACACATTGTGGGTGTTTCTTTGGATCGGTGCTCGGTCACTGCCCCTCAACTTTCCTGGAGTACCTTCAACCGGCCGGAGTTCATGGATGTCATGCGGATTATCTAGGGTATGCACCCTACGTGCTGTAGTTTGGACCCAGGACCAACTACCTTGATTATGGGTTGTAGTGACGTCATTGGCCCGGTCCTAGCATGGATAGTCTGGTGCTCCTTGGGAACAGGTGAGTTTCCTAGCTCCCTGAAGAAGGTGGTGGACGTCGGAGTCTGACCCTGACACCCCCTCCTGAAGAAAACTTCTTTGGACCAAGACTGCCATGCGAACTACAGACCAATCTCAAGCCTTCCCTTTATAGGGAAGGATATTGAGAAAGTAGTGACCGTACAGCTGGAGAACCATTTGACCATCCGTGACATCTATGAACCTCTCCAGTCCGGTTTTCGAAAGAGGCACAGTAGTGAGACAGCGCAGGTTTGGGTGCTCAATGATCTCCTGATGGCAAGAGATCAGAAAAGCCATTCCATCTTGGTTCTTCTAGATCTAGCATCAGCATTTGACACTGTGGACCATGGGGTCCTGCTCGGGCACCTGAGGTTCATCTGTGGCCTGTCAGGTATGGTCTTCAGGTGGTTTACGTCTTTCCTTACCAGAAGAACTCAGAGGGTGATGTCGGGGATTTACTCCTCTGATCCAGTTCCTGTGTCATGTGGGGTCCCTCAGGGATTGATGTTGTCCCCCATGTTGTTCGCAGTGTACTTGCTCCCCCTCGGAGACATTGTAAGAGTCTATGGGCTGAGGTTTCACTGCTACACTGATGATACCCAGCTATACCTCTCTTTTGCACCTGACCAGGATAGAGCTCTCTCAGTTTTTAATAAATGCCTTGCAGAAATCCAAATTGGATGGATCGAGCTGGTTGAGGTTGAACTTGGAAAGACTGAGGTGCTGGTTGTGGACCAGGCGCGGATGGGAGTCAGTGATGGGTTTACCCTCGGGACTTTTCTCGAGGATTATCCTCCGACCTCTGAAAGGTCGTGAAACCTGGGGGTAATTTTTGACGAGGGGGCTGACACTCGCTGCAGGTGTCTGTCATCAAATCCTCCTTCTACCATCTGAGGAATATCTCCAGAGTTAAGCATTTTGTTCCGTCTGGCGAGCTCCCCATGCTTGTCCACAGCTTTGTGATCTTCCTTGTCAATCTTCACCATTTATTACTGCTTGGGTTAGCCGGAGATGCTTCCCTTCGGAGTTTTTAGTCGGCTCAACGCGCCACCCTCGGGAAACGACCTGCGTCATGCGAGGCGGCCGTTAGGTGCCAGACTCCTCCTCTATCTCAGTTCTGTTTCTCCTGCGTCGAGGCTGAACCTGCTGCGTGGTAGCGTATAATGTTTCGGTTTCTTCAAGACTACTCGTTTTCTCAGAAGGTTTTCACGATTCACTCGGCCGTACTCGGTAAGACCGTTCCTTTGTTGTTTTTCTATCGTGGCAGTGCTTTATTGCTTTCCTTGTTTAGTTCACATCATGTCTGGTTCGGGAGCAAGGCGTACTGCAAGTCAAAGCCGAGCCGCGCCCCTATGCGTCGGTGCTCCTGTGGCCGGCATTTTTTCATCTCGGACCGGCATGATGTCTGTCTCCGTTGCCTGGGACCCAACCACAACATGGATGCGTGCGGCGCTTGTTTCTCCATGGACCGTCATGTCCTCGAAGTCCTCGCGTTCAAGCTCGGCAAGGCCCTGCCGACCTTCGGGGGACGGCGTCGCTCCAGGGACTCCCAGGTAAGATCTCTGGGCCCTTCCCCCGGGTCCCCTCCCGGGCCTATACGGTCCGCGGAGGAGGAGGCTTCCTCCTCTTCTCTTGCCGAAGAGGAGCTTCTCTCGCGGTGTCGGAGAGCGTTGTAGTCCCATCGGGGCCGCTGACGGAGACACCGCCTCGGCAGTCACCTCCCTCCCGGAGGTGCAGAGCTCCCCAGTGTTGAGGCCCACATCTGCTGGGCCTGGCACCGGTGACCCTCGACACCACCATCCATGCAGTTTGCGCGGTGATGAGATGGCGCCATAGCGCTGCTCGTGGCGCGCAGGCCGGTTTGCGCTCGGCGGCACGGGTTGGGCTCCACACTAGGGCGGTGCCGTGGGCCTAACTGGCGCGGGGGGGGGCCAGGACCCGGACCTGGCTGTCGCGGGTGGGCTGGGGTCATCCAGCACCGTCCCCAGCACCGGCGCCATTCGCGGTGCCGTTCCTCCAGGGACCCCTGGGGTTGCCAGCATCGAAGTTCTGCTGGTCTCGTCCTCTTCAGAGGCCGATGATTCGGATGAGGACCCATCTTGGCTCCCTGACTCTTCGGAGTCGGGGTCCCCGGTGCAGGGGTGCTAGGGCGGCACAGCAGGCCCTCCGCTGTCCCTCTCCTGTCCTCCCCTGAGGGCCCTCGGGCTAGGGGTGGCCCTGGGTCCGGGGGTGATGTGAGTGGGGACTGAGGGTCCCCCCTCCTCTGAGGTCTGTGACAGCTACCCTCCCGGGTGCTGTTGCCACCCGCTGGAGTCGAGGAGGAGGGCTCTCTCGGAGTCCAAGGGGTCGAGGGGCGGGGACGGCCATCGCGGTCTCCGCTGGCCACCCTCCTTGGGGTGGCTAGGAGTCGTAGTGCCGAACCCCGCCTTTCCCTCTTGGGCCCTGGGGTTTCCTCCGGTGGCATTGCTGTGGACTGCCCTTCTGGATCCATGCAGTCCCGGGTTCGTCACAGGGGAAGATCCCCTGGGCTCTTCCAGGCATCGCATCCCCAGGGTCTCGTCTTGCGGCCTGGTTTGTTGTCCCGGATCCCGCCAGCTCAGGCTCCATTCCCCGGATTTCAGAGTCCTAGCAGAGGTCAGTTGCCTCTTCGCAGGTGCCCTTCTCCAGTACCTCTGCTTCCACCCCCCGCTCTTCCAGGCCATGTCGGTCCTACGGGTCCGTTATCCTGGGAGCAGTTCAGAGGTTCTGCGGCGGCCTTCCCTCAAATGACGTTAGACATATGCATGGAGGGTCTTTCAACTCTCCCCACACGCAGGGAATCTTCTGGACATTCAAGCTCTCCATCATCCTCGTCTTCCTCCTCCGAGGAGAGGAACCCCTGCTCACCTTTCTTCCGGCGCTGATTTCACTGAATATCAGCGATTCCTTTCGAGGATGGTGAGGGATCTTGAATCTCTTACATTAGGAGACAATACTGAATGGGAGGCAGCGTAGATTCCTTGGGAATTCAGTGCCCAACACCTGGTGGTGCCTTCCTGGCCCATCCCCTTCCAGGAGGCGTCTATCTGTTCCTGGCAGTCGACAGACGCCCTTTCTCCAGCCCCGGCAGACTGTTGTCGAAGGTATTGTGTCCCCTCAGAATCCCTTGGTACCCTTCACAACCCGTCCTTGGATTTGGTCTACCTAGAGACTCCTTCTGGGCGTCGCCGCCTGGCGCATGACCGTCCACCGGATTCAGAATCCCTACAATTCGACCGGTGGAGGCGAACAGTGTTCTCTTCTTCTCGTGCGGTGGCTTGCATTGCATCACATCAGGCTCACCACGCTGCCTACAATCGGCATCTGTGATCGATGCTCTCCCAGCTCTTAGCATCAATGCCTGATACGGAGCACACCAGACAGGCTATTGCCCTCTTTGCTATAGACACCAAGCAAGGGCATCTTATGATGCCAGTGAGGTGGCTTCGAGGCTTGTGGGGACAGCGATCTGCATTAGGCAGACGGCAAGGCTTCATCTATCAAGGTTGTCACCCCTGGCATGGCGTAGGGTGATTTGCTCCGCTTTCCGGGGGACCCGTCTTTTTTCCTCCAGAGCTAGGAGACTTCTGCAGGGGCTTCCTCCGTCTCCCCGTCCTCGAGGCACCTCCTAACTCTTCTCCCACTAAACTTCTCTCTGTATTAGCCAGGGTCTTCCCTTCTGTTTTCTCACCAACAGGAGGCTGGGGGTCTTGTTCCCTCAGGGTTCTACCCCCCTTTTAAGGGGGGAGGGGCTTTGGTACTCACCCAAGCAGTAATGAATGGTGAAGATTGACAAGGGAAGATATGAAAATTATGTACCTACCGTAATTCTTGATCTTCTCTTGTATCTTCACCATTCAGTACTGATACCCACCCACCTTCCCCTCAGTGGCCTCCTTCTGTGGCGTCTCCCCCTCCCGTCTCGTTCCTCTTACTCCCCTTGGCCTTTATGCCAAAAAAAAAAAAAAAAAAAACTATACTGTTTTTTCTATTCTTAGTGAATGGACCCCTTTTTCCTCAAGGTAAAGAGGAACGAGCACGGTTGTATTTCTCTAATTCTGAGGGAACTCTTTCTGACCACCCTTAGGGTGCGATTCCTAAATACCTTCTTCAGGTTATGCAGTTTCACAGCCCAAATGGCCATGCTTTGACTGGGCCTCGGCAAAGTCTAGAATCCTCCTGGCAGGTATTATTCGAGCTCTTCTAGATACTGACTAAGCTTGTCAGCTCTGAGCATCTGTTTGCCTTGCCTTAGGGAGTCTGATTGAGTTCCACTCTATCTTTCATACAAAACTGCCTTCAAGAAGGCATAGTTTTTCCCATACACTACTGTGTTAGCACTTAACAAGGTGCTAAGGGACTTAGTCCCCTTTCTGGATGGGCGCTCTACCCGGAACAGGTTCTGCCCAGGCAGTCTAGGAGCCCTCAACTAGGATGAAGGGACTTGGCATGTTGAGAGTTCAGAGAGTCCACCCTCATTCGGATCTGTTCAGGTGGTTCGGTTGAACCTCCCCTCAGTCCTAGCAACTGGGATTCTTGCTCCCTTGTTAGTTTCGAGCCTATAAGCCTCTCAACCAATGCTTGATGGGCACTGTTCTCCCTCTCAACATGCCTCTTTCTCTCTTCTTCTTCTTCTTCTACTTCCCTTTCCTTCTTTCTGTTCCTCCCCTAGAGCCGTCCCGGAAAGGAGGCCCTGCGGTCCCTTAGGGTAGGAATTCTCTTTCCTCTGTCTATTCTCCATTGGCTTATTCCTTTTTCACTTTATTTCCTTTCCTTTTTCTATCCCTCCGCTCTCTTGCCTCGCTTTCTTCTTTCTTACCCTTTATTTTCACCTCTCCGGCTACCAGAACTGAGATAGAGGAGGTCACGGCACCTAGCAGCCACCCCTCGTGCATGGCCGCAGTAAGTAGGTCTCGGTAATCGTGGGCCGACTCCAAAAAAAAAAAAACCTCCCATAGCGGGTGCGCGCCTCCGGCTTAACCCAAGCAGTAATGAATGGTGAAGATACAAGAGAAGATCAAGAATTACGGTAGGTATGTAATTTTCATTTCTCGCGCCTGTATTATTGCAATTCCCTCTACCAAGGGCTACCTGGGATGGATATCTGCCGCTTGCAGCTGATTCAGAACACTGTGGCCCGGTTAGTGATGGGAACCCCTCGGTCCTGTCATATTTCCCCGGTGCTTCGTGAACTGCACTGGCTGCTAGTACAGTGGCGGATCACCTTTAAAGTCGGACTTCTGACTTATAAAGGCCTACATGGACAGGGCCCGGACTACCTGAAAGAGCTTCTGATTCCTTACTGCCCTGGGTGATCACTCTGCTCAGCTGATGAGGGATTGCTAGAGATTCCAAGGGTTTGTTTAAAATCTTCTGGGGCCCGGGCATTTGTACATGTGGCCCCTACCCTCTGGAATTCTCCACCCCGTCAGCTACGGGAGTGCGTGACCATGGAGTGATTTAAACAGGCTCTTAAAACTTATTTATGGAATCAAGCATATGGTGAATGACTCAAATACTGTTTATTGGTTTTATCTGCATTTTATTATATTTATAATATGTGAATGTATGTTTGATTTTCTTTTGTTTTAATTGTTTGTTCTAGGGACGTGGAAATGTTGTTCATCCACAGTCTGGCATGTCCCTTGCCGCTTTAAATCTTGCCGGAAGGTCTTCAAGCTGGCTCCTCCCACCCACTCGGGTGGTAAAACTCTGGCTCCGCCCCGTGACTCCAGATCTTCCTAACCGCTTGGAAGCTCAGGTTCCCTCCTTAGCGCTCTGCGTTTAAGACTATATCCAAACTCTTCGGTTCACCTGAAAATAATTTAAACGTTTTCTAGACTTCGGTCTACTTCTTCCTTCATGGCTGCGATGGACAAATCGACTCACGGTTTTCGGCGGTGCCCATGCGGGCAGAAGATGTCTAGGACCAATCCGCACTCCACGTGGATCTACTGCCTCGGGCTTGACCATGACCTGCAGGCCTGCGAGTTGTGCAGGTCTTTTTCGGCAAACGTCCTCGAAGACCATGCTGCCCGGCTCCAACTTGGGCGCCGCGAGAAAAGTTATCCGCCGGTGAAGTCCAAGGAGGCCCTTTGGGCAGTATCCATGGCGGCTGGCTCGGCTGAGCAACTCGAGCAGGAGGCGGCCCAGGCCGCATCTTCATCATCCTCGGTCGCGGCATTTACCCCTCTCTCCTTGGGATCCTCCTACACAGCTTCTTTTAAGGAGCTTTGCCAGTCCCTCTCCACGAAAGGTGAGGGGCCATCGGGACACTCCTCTTGGTCAAAGAAGAAGGACTCAAGGTAAGTCCCACTGTCGGCGTTCGTGGGAGTGGGAGAGGTCCCCTCCCGGACAGTCGACACTCGACTTCAGTCGCGGTTGTGGCTAAGGCCGCTGGCTTCACGGTGTCCCCGTCAGGTCAGCTGGCTGAGACTCCCGTCGATCGGTCGAGATTTTTCTCGACCCGTCGGACGGGCTGTCGACTGGAGAAGCGTCCGGTGGAAACCAAGGACTTGCCTGTGCCTCCTGTGTGGGAGTTCCCGGTTAAGGCTCCCGAGCCGAGGGAGGAACAGGTTTCCCCCACTCCCTCCCAGACCCACCCTCGGAAACACTGACGGTCTCAGTCTCTGACCTCTTCTCGGTGCAGCCGATCCCGTCAGCACCAGTGGTCTCGGTCTCGGCACTGAGGAAAGTGGCGAAGCCGCTTGTCCTCTTCTTCCTCGGAGGAGGAGGAGAGGCTTAGGCGCAAATTGCATTGACGCTATGAGGACTTAATGTGGCAGCAGCTCCTTCTGACTGGGAACAAGCCGACGCCATCGCCTTCCCTGGCCATTAAGTGGCTGTCACCCGAAAGGCCGAAACAACCCCTCGCGGTGGTCGAGGTGCCCAAACCTAGGCCGGTTGTTCGGCCAGAACCAGCTACCCCACCGATTGTGGTGGAACCCCGGCCTCCACAACCGAAATTGGGGGCTCTGACCAAGGATTCTCAGTTGGGTCAGGGACTGCCCCACCGGTTGTTGGTCACCCTCACTCCCGACCGTCCTCGGTAGGTGGAGGATGGCTCAGGCCCTAGGCAGCTGTTCACAGACTCCTCGGAGTCTGACGACGACTCCTCCCTGTTCTTCAGGCCCCTTGACCTGGAGTTCTCCAGGGAACAGTCGATGAACGAGAGCCAATCATCGTTCATGGGTCTGCTTCGGCTCATCTCGGAGTCTACTGGGATGCAGCTCGAGCCCGTATCCAAGCGGGCCAAGTATCCCCTCACGAAGATAGTGGACCGAAGGGGTTCTCACACGGAGGCCTTTCCGGTGGCTGAAGCCATTGTTGGCACAGCCTTGGAGTTATGGCAGCGGCCGGCTTCTTGTCCTGCTCCTTCCACCAGGATGGCCAGGAAGTTTGTGGTCCCTTCTGGGTGTCTGTCCGGTTTCTCGGAACACCCCTCTGTGGAGAGGTTGGTTACCAACAGCGTTTTCCAGCGTTCCAGGAATGCTAGGGACGTGGACAAGCCCCCCGACAAACAGTCCAAAAAGCTGGACTATGCCAGGCGTAAAGTATATGCTGCGTCCTTCTCGGCTTCCGTCAGGCCAGTTCGGCCATACTGATGGCGCACTTCTACCACGCCCTATGGGCTCCCTGGATGAGGTGATCCCTCATCTCCCAGCTGATCTGCAGACTACGGTCAAGCAGGTGCGGGATCAGGGAAGGGCAGTGGCGAAACAGCAGCTCCAAACTGCTCTTGATATTGGAGACTCCTGTGCCCGGTCAGTAGCAGCCGCAGTGGCCATGCGCCGCAGAGCTTGGCTGTGGATCTCCACCTTTACGGCGGATACCCAGCACAAGTTGTCAGACGTCCCCTTCCTAGGTACCGACTTGTTCAGGCCTGAGGTGGAAGGCCACCTCCAGAGAATTGAAAAGTCCAATGCCACCTTGGACTTGGTCACGTCTGCCCAGAAGGACAAAGGCCGCCGACAGCAGCATAAGTCCTTTTGCCCTTCTGCCCCTGCGGCATGTCTAGCCCAGCAACACCAGCATCAGGGCCAGTAGGCTCGCACTTGGCACCCCAAAGCCAAGCATGCAGCTTCCTCCAACAGGAAGCTGGGAGTAAAAGGCCCAGGAGGTCCCTCGGCCAGTCCTTCTTCCAAGCCTGCACAGTGACGGGTTGAGGGGTGTCGCCCCCAGCTGCGTCGCTTCCCCCGGGTTCCTCTCGTGGGGGGATGGCTCTGCCACTTTCTTTCCACCTGGTCCGCTATCACCACGGACCGTTGGGTGTTGGAGGTGGTAGGAAAGGGTCTGCCTCTGGAGTTCGAGCAGGCCCCGCCCTTCCGAGCCATTGCCCCACGGGGGGTTACGGGGTCCACAGTCTCTTTGTTGGCCTGTCGAGCTGACATTGCCCTGCTCCTCCAAAAGGAGGTGATCAGGAAGGTGGCGGATCCTCCACCAGACCCAGGGTTTGTATCCAGGTACTTCCTGGTCCCAAAACGGACGGGGGGCTGGTGCCCCATTCTAGACTTGCACGACCTGAACAGCTTCCTAAGGTCTTGAACCTTCAGGATGGTCATTCTGGCTCAGATCATTCCATCCTTGGAACGAGGCATGTGGTTCTGTTCTCTGGTCCTCCAGGACATGTTCTTTCGCATCCCAATCCATTCGTCCCACCAACGATTCCTCCACTTCAGAGCAGAAGGGTCCCTCTACGAGTTCTGGGCCATGCCCTTCGGCCTTTCTCTAGCTCCCAGGGTCTTCACCAAATGCATGGTAGTGGTGACAGCATTCTTGCAGCGCTGAAGGTTCCGGGTGTACCCCTACCTGGACGACTGGCTGATTGTGGCCTCCTGCAGACCGGAGGTGGAGCGGTCCAGGGATCTGGCCCTCCAGGTTTGCTTTCAAGTTGGCCTCCTCATCAACGAGGCCAAGTCAGAACTCATGCCAAAGCAGGTGATCCAATTCATCAGGGCAGAGCTCGACTCTCTTCAAGCCAGAGCATGGCTCTCGGCGGACAGAGCCAAGGTTCTTTCCTCCTTTGCCCAGTCATTTCAGGTTGGCAGTTGCGCCCTGCCTGGGACTTCCTGCGCCTCCTGGGACTCATGGCGGCCTGCACCAGCGTGGTCCGTTGGGCCCGTTGGCACATGCGTCCCCTACAATGGGGACTGGCCAGCCAGTGGTCACAGCGCTCCGGTCCTTTGGATCAGCCAGTGACAGTGACCCAGGAGATGTGGAATGCTCTCCAGCGGTGGATCGTTCCAGCTCATCTGCAGGAGGGCATCCCGTTTGTCCACCCCGAGCCTACGGTCTCTCTTTTGACCGATGCCTCTCTGATGGGTTGGGGTGCCCATCTGGGGGAGCACAGACCGCACAGCCTCTGGTCCCCTCGGGAGTCCCAATGCCACATCAACCTGCTGGAGCTTCAAGCGGTTCATCTAGCCCTCACTGTCTTCGCTCCATTTGTACAGGGTCAAGTGGCCCAGGTCCAGACGGACAGTACCACGACCATGTACTACCTAAACTGCCAGGGCAGGACACGCTCCATGCCTCTGTCCAGGGAAGCTCTCCGCACTTGGTCCCTCATGCGCAGCCTGGAGGCGGATCTCCTTGCCATCCATGTGGCAGAAGCCTCCAACATTCTGGCCGATGCCCTAAGCCGGATAGGAGCTGCGTCCCACGAGTGGTCTCTCCTGCCGGAGGTAGTACAAGATCTGTTCTCCCACTGGGGCATGCCTCAGGTGGACCTGTTTGCCTCCAGGGAGAATGCGAAGCTGAGGCTGTTTCATGCCCGCCCCCCTCAGCAGGGCTCACTGCAAGGGGATGCCTTCTCGAGGCCGTGGACCCCGGGCCTCTTCTACGTGTTTCCCCTATTTGTCTTGATCCACACAGTGCTTTTCAAGGTGAGGAGAGACAAGGCGCAGGTGATTCTGGTAGCCCCAGACTGGCCCCGCCAGTTCTGGTATCCAGATCTCCTCAGCCTCAGCTCCAGGCTTCCGAGGTGGCTTCCAGCCCGCCCGGACCTGATCTCAGTCAATCAGGGGAAGGTATTCCATCCGGACCTTCAATCTCTGCACCTGATGGCGTAGTTCCTGAGGGGCTAGAGTTCCAGGCTTTGGGTCTTTCTGACGAGGTCCTCAATGTTGTTGAGGCTTCCGTAAGGAGTCGACCAGGAAATGCTATGCCTTCAAATGGAAGAGATTTTCCATTTGGTGTCAAGGCAAGGGGTTGGACCCTTCCTCCTGTTCCTTGGCAAGCATTCTGGACTACCTGTGGTCCCTTTCTCAGCTAGGGCTTCGGTCGACGACCCTTAAGGTGCACCTGGCAGCCATCTCTGCTTAATCGGTCACAGGCCAGGAAGCAGTCGGCACAGGAGAAGGTGGTCAGGCACTTTTTCCAAGGCCTTGATCACATATCCCCTCCGGTGCGAGAACCTCCACCTCTGTGGGATCTACTGCTGGTATTGGCTAAGCTCATGGGCAAGCCATTCGAACCGATGCACAGGTGTGACATCTCTCACCTGTCGTGGAAGACCACCTTCTTGGTAGCTATCACATCAGCCACAAGGATGGGAGAGCTCCAGGCACTTTCCATCGAGTCTCCTTATCTGGTCTTCCACAGGGACAAGGCTGTCCTGCGCCCCCACCCGAAATTCCTTCCGAAGGTGGTGTCAGGGTTTCACCTTAACCAGTTGTTGACTTTGCCGGTATTGTACCCCAATCACACCTCGGAGGCCGAATATAGGCTCCATACTTTGGACCCTAGAAGAGCGCTCTCATACTATAAGGCGCGGACGGCTGAAGTTCGGGGAGAGGTTCGCCAGCTGTTTGTCACCTGTGCTGAAACCGCACCTGGCAGACCTGCAGCCAAGCGGATGATAGGCAGGTGTGTCACCTAATGCATAGATCTCTGTTATAGGTTGGCGGGCATGGAGCCTCCCAGAGGGATAAGAGCTCATTCTACCCACCATACCGCTGCTTCGGTGGCTGCTTCCAGGGACGTCCCTATCCAGAAAATCTGCAGGGCTGCTACCTGGAAGTCAGCACACACCTTCATTACCCACTACCACATCGACCTTGAGTCACGCCGGGATGCTGGTTTTGGGGCCTCGGTTCTCCAGTCTCTATTCCCTAAGTAGGGGGTGTGCGCCTTGCCTCCCTCCTCCCGGAGAACTGCTAGGAGTCTGCCAATAAGTGTGGATGAACGACATATCCATGTCCCTAGAAATACAGGTCACTCACCTGTAAGAGGAGTTCTAGGAATGGTATATGTTGTTCATCCACACGACCCACCCGGCCTTCCCGGCTTCGACGCACAACCTGGCTTCCAGCAGGCTAGATCTGGTGTCATGGGGCGGAGCCAAGAGTTTTACCACCCGGGTGGGTGGGAGGAGTCAGCTTGAAGACCTTCCGGCAAGATTTAAAGTGGCAAGGGACCTGCCAGACAGTGTGGATGAACAACTTATACCATTCCTAGAACTCCTGTTACAGGTGAGTAACCTGTATTTAGACGCCTTGGTTGTTGAAAGGTGCCATATACTATAAATAAAGAATTATTATTATTACTCTTAAGTGGAATTACTTTCGGAGTTATGAGATTGCCCATCTTATGTGTAGTTTTTTCCCTGAAATGGATCACCTTTCATGGGATGCCTCCAGACTGGTTAACCAACTGGAGTTGTGTTTTGAAACATTAAGGGAATTGTTTCTTGTAACTATAAACAGTCGTGGGGACTGGGGGCACAATTGGTATGACAAGGAGTGCTGCCTTGCTAAGAAACAGCTAAATCAGCTAATTAGGAAAGTTAGAGCTAGTAAATAGGACAATTCAAACTATTAAATCAAGTCGGAGCTTTGTACAAAAAGCTAATTAAAGAAAAACAGCTAGTGTTTCAGCATTCACAGTAGGATAAGATGTTGAGGGCAATCAACTGCAACGACCACCGTGCCTATTGGCAGATGGTCGTTCATGGTACAAATAATTACAAATCTGGAATAGATTCGTATATTTCTATGGACACTTGGCAAAAGTACTAATTAGAAATTTTCTATGACTCAAGTCAGGATGATGACCTGTTTGAGTTAAGAAGTGATATGTCTCATGTTGTGTTCTGTAGGCAATCTGATGAATATGCTGCCATCACACCTATGAAAAAACATTAAGCTCCCAGCCCAGATCAGATCCCTGCAGAGGTTTTTCTGGATTTCCCTACATGTTGGGCCTCTATCCTAAAGTTACTTTTCAATTACTTTGTTACTTAATTAAACTTTCCTAATTCATGGAAAGGGGCCATTATAATTTCAGTACATGAAAAAGGGGACAGGTCTGACACCAAAATGTATTGCCCTATCTCTTTGCTAGAAAACTGCTGTAAAATCTTTTCCAAAATAGTACTAGGCAAATTACAAGAAGAAATTAAATCTCTGGGGGATTTGTCGGAGTTTCAAGCAGGTTTCCAGGCCAGACATGGTACCGTGGATAATTGTTTTATTTTGTTGCATCTTTATGAAAAATATGTCTGATTACACAAACAGAAAGTGTATCTGGCATTTATAGATTTTAGCTCTGCCTTCGACTCTGTTTCGCATTGTACTTTATGGACAGTAATGAAGGATTGGGGTATTGCTGTGGAACTTGTTGCTATAATAAGAGAATTTTATCATGACACTTGGGCGCAGGTTAAACTAGGGACAACTAGACAATTTTCTACTACCTTTACATTGAACCGTGGTATTACTGCCCTGAGAGGGTCAGACCAGCCTGCTGATCCGGTCCCTATCCCTCAGGATGTGGTGGACCCCGAGGATCCTTGGTTTTTGTCTGTTCCCTCTGAGACACGCCATTAGCGGCCTCGATGGCCAAAGTTGCGATCCCAAAGTCCTGGGTCAAGCAGCCCACATCGGTATCGACCTTACCACTCTCAACATTTGAGCAAGTGGCGCAGCTGCTATTCCTCCTCTTCTTTCTCCTTGGATGAAGAGAGACTCTGCTGCAAGATGCGTCAGTGCTACAAGGAGCTTATGTGGCACCAGCTAATGTTCACCAGGGTGAAGCTGATCCCAGCCTCTACCCCAGCCATCATTTGCCTCTCGTCACAGAGGCCCCAGCCTATCCCCGGCTCAGCAGGAGCTGACTTTGCCTCCCTGGGCTCCTCCACCGATCACGATGGAGCCACAACCAAAGCAGCTGAAGTTTGGCCCCTCCTCCTAAGGAAGCCCATATGGTATCGGGGCTCCCTCATCAACTGTCGATCACCATCACTCACGACAGACCCTGTAGGATCAGTAGGGTCTCTGGCAGTCGACCTTTATTCGACAAATCCTTGGAGTCTGAGGGCTCCTCTCTGCATTCCCATCCGGTGGATGTGGATTTGTCAGAGGGTTTGTCGGAGGAGCACAGCTTCACCTCTTTCAAGGGCCTTCTCTGCCTTATCTCAGAATCCACCGGTCTGCCTATGGAACCCATACAAAAACAGGCTAGGTTCACACTCACCGAGAATGTCAACCGGGGTGACTCCCCTAGGGAAGCCTTCCCGGTTGCAGAGGCCATTCTTGGCCCTGCTCAGGAGCTTTGGCAGCATCCAGCCTTTTGTCCTGTGCCGTCGGCCCAGATGGCCCCCAGTTACACGGTCCCTACCGGTTCCCTTTTGGGTTTCACAGAGCATCCCTCGGCTGAGAATCTGGTGGCTCACTCTGTGTTCTGGCATATTCGGAATGTTGGGGATGTGGATAAACCTTCAGACAAGGAATCCAAGAAGTTGAATCACATGGCCAAGAAGGTATATGCTGCCTCCCCTCTTGGCCTTTGGCAGGTGAGTTTGGTCCTTTTGATGGCCCACTTCACCCATGCCCTTCTTGGCATGCTTGATGAGGTTCTTCCCCATGTCACAGCTGACTTGCAGACTACGGTCAAGCAGGTCCGTGATCAGGGGTGAGCTGTGGCTAAGCAGCAGCTCCAGACAGCCATGAACATCAGCGACTCTTGCACTTGATCCGTGGCAGCCACGGTTGCCATGTGCCACAGGGCTTGGCTTCGGATCTCGACCTTTATGGCAAATACCCAGCACCAGTTGGTGGATGTCCCCTTCTTGGCACCGACCTGTTCGGGCCAGGGATTGAAGGGTACCTTACTTGGAATAAGAAGTCCAATGCCACCTTGGACTTGATGAACTCCACCCAGAGGGATCCCAAGGGCTCTAAATCGCAAAAGAAGAAGCCCTTTTCGCCCCTCTCTGCCCCTACGGCCAAACTGTCCCAGCCCATGGCCGGTCAGCAGGCTCAGGCTTGGCATCCTCAGCCAAAGTTCTTTGCAACAGTCATCTGGAAGCCAGGAAGTTGGGGTCCTGGTGGCTCCTCAGCTGGCCCTTCCTCCGCCTCCAGGCCTGCCCAGTGATGGGATGGGGGTGCCTCCCTCATGCCTGTCCTGTCTCTTGTGGGGGGCCGGCGCTGCCACTTTCCATGTAGTCTGCTGTCACTATGGACAGGTGGGTTCTTGAAGTGTTCGGTCAGGGTCTGACTCTGGAGTTTGAGATTTACCTGCCTTGCTGAGCGTGTGCCCCATGGCAGGACGTAGTGTCTGCCAACATTCTGTCAGCCCTTCAGGGCGACTTCGCCCAGCTCCTCCACAAGGAGGTAGCGGCCCCTGTCTCGGACCCTCCAGTACAGCCAGGGTTTGCCTCCAGGTACTTCCTGGTACCAAAACGGAAGGGGTGCTGGCGCACCATCTTAGATCTGCATGACCTGAACAAGTTTCTTTGGCCGCGCACCTTCAGGATGGTCACTCTGTCCCAGATCATACCATCTCTAAGCAGAACATGTGGTTCTGCTCTCTGTATCTTCCTTATGCATTCTTCCACATCCCAATCCGTCCGTCCCACCGCCGGTTCCTCTGGTTCCGTGTGGAGGGGATCCTTTATGAGTTCCTGGCCATGCCTTTCGGCCTGTCCTCGGCTCCCAGGTTCTTCACCAAATGTATTGCAATGGTGGCAGCTCACCTCAGGTGCTGGGGGTCTGGGTTTACCCCTACTTGGAAGACTGGCTGATTGCGGGTCCCTCCAGAGAGGAGGTGGAGCGGTCCTGGGACCTGGCCATCCAGACCTGCATGTCCTTTGGCCTCCTGGTCAATGAGGCCAAGTTGGAACTCATGCCCTCGCGGGAGATACATTTCATCGGGGTGGAGTTCAGCTCTTGCAGATCCAGGGCTCAGCTTCTGACAGACTGGGTGGAAGCTCTCTTCTCCTTTGCCCGATCTTTTCATGTTGGGCAGTTGCGCCCTGCTCGGGACTTCTGTGCCTCTTGCACTCTCTGTAGTGAAAGCTTGCCCACCAGTGATCTCAGCATAAGGGTCACTTCGACCAGCTGGTCACTGTTACCCAGCTGATGTGAGACACCCTCCAGTAGTGGTTAGTTCGGGAACATCTGCAGGAATGGATCCCATTTGTTCACCCAGAGCCGACATTTTAGACACCCCTTTCAGAGGCTCAGTTCTGTTCTGGGGTGATGCTCAGGACATCAGCTCCCGGCACCAGGAATCCAGTAAGGCTCTCTGATCAGTTCACTCTCTTTACCAATCTCAGCCTTGGATCACCCAACGTCATTCCTTTTGTCGGCCCTCTCGACAGCCTGCCAAAGGCCAGCAGCCGAAGGCACCTTTCACATGCAAGGCTCAGACCCCCTCTGCCACAGTGGCTGCCTCTGGGGCCCCATGAGCACCCACAGCCACCCTGCCCACTCCTGGGTCCACTGCCTGACTCCTTGCCTGATCCCCCCCTTCAGCTGAAGCCTTGAGGGAGGTGGTTGGAGGTTGGTTATCACTTTACCTCAATGGGTGGCGAGTAGTGACCACAGATCAATGGGTGCTTCAGCTTTTCGTGCACGGGCACAACCTAGAATTTCTCAAACCTCCTCTGCAGTGTCCTCCCTTGCTCTCCCATTACCCTATGGCCCACCTCTCCCTCCTCCAGCAAGAGATTCAGGCCCTCCTGCACAAGAGGGCCATAGAGCTTGTCCCTCTGGCTCAAAGAGGAAGGAGTTCTACTCCCACCTCTTTCCCATCACTAAGAAAATGGGATCGGGGCCAATCCTGGACCTCAGCCACCTGAACTTGTACTTCGAGTACAAGCGATTCAGGATGGTGACCCTCCAGGGGTTGCTGCCCCTCCTTCACCAGGTGGACTGGTTCTGTTACCTGGACATGCAGGACACCTACCTCCATATCCAAATCTTCCAAGCCCACCATCATTTCCTCCATTTTTGCTTTCAAGAGAACCATTTACAGTTCAGGGCATTCCCTTTTGGTCTTTTCTCGGCACCTTGGGTTTTCACCAAGTACCTAGTAGTGGTGACCGCAGCTTTGAGGAGACAGGGGTTGTATGTTTCCCCTACCTGGATGACTGGCTGTTAGCAGCTCCCTACATGGATCTCTTACTCGGACCCTGGAACGAACCTTTCAACTTTTCCGGACTTTGGGATCATGGTCCATCTACCAAAGTCTTGTGTCTCCCTGTGCCAGTGCCTCCTGTATATTGGAGCAGTCCTGGACTCTTCCCAGGGCAGAGTCTTCCTGCCAGAGGACAGGGCAGAGCACTTGATAGAGCAGGCTCCCCTTTTCTTCTCCAGTCAGCTGATCATTGACAGAGCAGAGCATTCCTCTGCCTGCTGGGGAACATGGCAGCAGCCATAACTATGGTCCCTCTGGCTCACCTGCATATGGGGGTTCCACAGTGGACCCTGTGGGTCCACTGGGACCAACGCACCAGTGACCTGGAGCAGCTGGTCATGGTCCCCGACCCGGTGAGAAAGAACTTGGAGTGGTTGCAGAACCCTGCCAATCTACTGCAAGGGGTTCCCTTTCAGACAGTGTCTGCTTAACAGATCCTCATGACAGATGCCTCAGGTCTGGGCTGGGGGGCTCACCTGGCCAACCACCAGTATCAGGGGAACAGGTCCGAGGCAGAGCAGCATCTCCACATCAGTGTGCTGGAGATGAGGGCGGTTCTCTATGCTTTACAGGCCTTCCAGACACACATTCTTCCCAGCCCACTGCTAATTCAGATGAACAACATGTTGGTCATGTACTACATCAACAAGCAGGGGGGCACTGACTCCTATTCCCTTTGCCAGGAAGCAGTGGGAGTCTGGTACGGGGTCATAAAGCGCAGCCTGGAACTCTTAGCCGGCCATGTTCCAGGTGTCCAAAACATTCTGGTTTACAGTCTCAGCTGGTCCAGGTCAAGGGTTCCACGAGTGGAAATTTCTTTCCTCAGTAGTTGAAGACCTCTTCAACAGATGGGGGGGGGGTTGACGTAGACAGCAAGTTCTGAGTGCTGTAATATATTTTCTTAATATTAAATGTAATTTGTCTGCTGAAAATTCAAATGCTCTAGGAATGACCTTACTCATTCCACCTTCCCAGATTTTAGCTGTCAGATGCAAGCCAACAGAACTGCTGACAGCATTGTATCACACACTTAGTCTTTTTAGAGACAGTGTGTTACTGGAAGTCTTTTATTAAAGATCCTGTTTCTCTGAGCTAATTACAGAGTTGTTAAGTTAATTTTGTTAAGAGAGAAATCATAAACTAGGTTTATGACGTTACAATAAGGGAAGCTAGGATGTCACATAGAGGTGTAAGATTGTAAATGACCCTATGAAGCCTGTGTGAAGAGGGTACAGCATGAGATCAAAAGAGGTGTCATTGAAACTTGAGTTATGCTAAGGTTGCAGAATTAATACATCCTGTATAGCTGTATGGTATGGATTAATAAAATTACATCCTGTGGTTGTATAAAAATATATTTTTGTTAGATATTTGACCAGAGGAGGGGCTGGATGACTTCATCCAAAAGGGGTTGGCCAATGCTGCTTGAAAATATTATTCTCTTTCACTATAGAGATGCATTTGTATCTGACACTGACTAAAGAAACATCTGAGCACTGAAAACAGGTATTTAGAAAGCTAGACAAAATCTAAATATAGTTGTAGGAATTGCACTGTTTTAAACCTTGTTTTGTTTAAAGATATGCATGTCTTGTGTTATAAGAGTTCTGTATTGTATGTTTGACATATTATTATATATTTTAATAAAAACTCTAATTTTAGAGCAGACCTGGTCTGTCTTTGAATTGCTTTCTTTTGCTCCGAAATATTTATGGTTCAGCAGACATATAGCTTGTATGGTGGTACCAAACTGGAAACAGAAGCATTTTAAATCTGAGGTCTTTATTAAGTTTTTAGGGTTCATCTCTGAATACCTGGTTAGGTGCCCGTAGGTAAAGATATCTGGCCCCCCGAAGACAGATATATCTGAGCCTGTGCATTGGATATGCTAGCAAGAGGTTTAACAGTTTGAATCCTGCCAGAACTGAGACCAAAAGGTTGATCCGAACTCACAAAAACAGACAAGAGGGTTACCTTGTCTGTTAAACTGTTCACAAGACTGCGCTCAGAGGTTGGCACTTTGGGAGTAGAGGACCTGACCTGCTGAGTGAATTTGTGACGGGGGCATCCCGAGCTGGACCTTTTTGCATCCCCACTCAACACAAAACTGCCGCTTTTCTACTCACTTGATTCAGGGTTTAGAGTTTTGTGGCATGATGCATTGTTCATCTCCTGGAATGGGGTCTGCCTTCCCTCCCTTTCCCCTTCTGCAGAGGGTTCTGTTCCAGCTTCAGGCAGAGGGGGCACAGATGATCCTCATTGCTCCCTTTTGGCCATGTCTGATTTGGTTCCCCTTGCTACAGCAGCTGGCGGTGGAACCTCCAGTTCCCTTACCCCTGTGCACCGACTTGCTCTTTCAGGACAGGGGCACCCTAGTCCTCAAGTCCCTGTACCTGCATGTGTGGCTCCTGCAGACTTAGCTATCGCCCGCTATGGGGTTTCATCTAGGGTCACTGACGTCTTGGTGGCTGCTAGAAAACCTTCCACTAGGACCACCTACACCTTAAAGTGGATGCAGTTCTCTCTGTGGGCTGCTGTTCACCACCTGGATCCCTTCACCTGTCCAGTGAACCTGATTTTGGAGTACCTGCTCTTCCTTTCGGACTCAGGCTTAGAGTACTCCTTCCTTAAGGTGCATCTTTCCGCCATCTCTGCGTACCTTGCGCTTGTCAAGGGCAAATCTGTTGCCCAGCTGGAGGTGTCCCGCACCTACTTGTGGGGTATTCTTCATTTGAAACCTCCAATTCAGGACCCTGTCCCTCCATAGGACCTGCTTTTTATTTTGGAGAAACTCACTTTGCTTCCCTTTGAACTGGCCACGAGTTGCAATCTGCGCTTTCTGTCATGGAAAGCTCTCTTTTTAGTTACTGTTACTTCTGCTTGGAGGATTTCCAAGCTTTAGGCTCTGATGTAAAAAGAAACTTATTTGGTTTTCCACAAGGAGAGGGTGTCCTTGCATACAAATCCTAGGTTTTTCCCTAAGGTGGTGTCAGAGTTTACACTGAACCAATCCATCCACCTTCCAATTTATTACCCTGAATATTCTAATCAGGGGAGGCTTTGCTTCATACCTTGGATGTTCACAGAGTGTTAAGATATTACACCCACCGAACAAAGTCCATTCGGAAAACTGACTAGCTGTTTGTTTCATTTTGCTCCCAAGAAACAGGGAGCACCTGTATCGAAACAGTGTTTGTCAAAATGGTTGGCTGATTGCATTGTTTACTGTTACCGGAAGTACAACAAGCCCTTCTCCAGTGCGGTTAAAGGTCATTCCACCAGGGGCATGGCTGTCTTCCCAGCCTGCTTCAAAAATGTGTCTGCTGCAGATATCTGTGCAACTGTCACTTTAGAGCTCTTTTCACACTTTTATCAGGCAGTACACTGTGGACATCGCTTCTAGGCACAGACTCAGAGTCAACTTTGGCCTCACTGTCCTTCAGTTCCTGCTTTTTTGAGCTCTGCACTGATGCCTAATACCTCCTCCCGGCTGCCTTTCTGGTCAGTTACGGTACTGCTTGGGACTCAGTCCTACCGGTGTTGCCTGCTGCAAGAGCCCCCTTGAAGTAAGATAGTACAGATATGTAAGTACTTAACGTAACAGTAGATCTTTAAGAGGAGCTCTTGCAGCAGGTGCTGCTTTCCCTTCCTCCTTCTCCTTGTTAGCTTTTTGTCCTTCGTGCCTCTTCTGTTTGTATATTTGTTCCTCAGCCCTGAGGATCTGCCACGGTTCTCCTTTTAGCTACCTGTCTGGGGTCTCCAGCAGGAGAACTGAGGTAGGTGGGGTAGGGCGGTCCCCCATGATAGACTGCCAGCTAGACATTTTCAGTGTGGTCCTGGTGCCTGGCAGCTTTAGTCCTACTGTTGATGCCTGCTGCAAGAGCTCCTCTCGAAGATCTACTGTTGCGGTTAAGTTCTACTTTAATCCATGTACAGCAATTTCCTGTTACTGTATGTCAGAGGTTTTTTTTTTTTTTTTGTGCGTTTAGCTCTCAGTGTCTAAAAGCACAGTATTGGACTTCCGGTGATGTCACCAGATGAGAGGCAGCTGAACGCTACTAATCCCCCACTGAAGTCAGAATTTAGCAAATTTTAAAACTTCCTTTTCAGCACAAGTCTATTTGTCCTTGCTCATCAAATGGTTGGGAAGCCGCCTAGATCGAAACCACCAAAAGCCGGCAATAAATTGGGCAGTAAAATGAAGCAATTACTTCTCGGCGGGGACAAGGAAGGTTTTGCGGCCCTGACACCTCGTGGCCATTACCTCTCGGAGTCTTCGGCGAAGGGAGAGCCTGATGATTCTGACACGTTGGGAGCTACAGCTAGCACCCTACAATGCATCTTAACCACGGTCAACAAAATTGACTCGGCTCTAGCAGATTTGCGGCAAGAGGTGCGCTCCACAGATTAAAAAGTATCGGCAAACGCAAGCAAGGTCACCGAACTTACCAAAGCTCAAGATACTCACGAATGACTGATCTTAATGCTCTCGCAGTGGGATTGACTGGTTCAGGCAAAACTGGAGGATCTTGAAAATTGGGCACGCCACAACTTCTGAATCCACGGCATGCCCGAAGGAGCAGAGGAAGGCTTTGCAGTGCCTATAGATTTTATCCAACACCTGTTCAGAGCTCTGCTATCTGTACCCCAAGACCTTCGGATAGATATAGATCGGGCACACAGATCTTTGGGACCTCGACCAACCGATCCAAAGATAAGGCTCAGATCTTGGATAATCCATATGGTGTATTTTTAGACGAAAGATTGGATCCTTAAAGAAGCCTGGCATTTGAGGGATCTGAAGTTTCAAGAGGCGAATGTCTTTTTTGACAAAGATTTTTCAACGGCCTTACAAGCAGAGCGACAGCAAGTCTGTTTGGTGATCAAGGAACTGAAAGGAAAGAATATTAAGGCACAATTGCAATACCCAGCTAGGATTTGCATTTTCTCCGAAGTGGGCCCACAAACCTACAACACAGTATTGGAAGCAGCTCCTGCCTTACAAGGGCTCTGTATCACCACTCCCAATATGGATCTACAAAAGGTGGAACAAAGACTAGCCTCTACGAGCTGGTCAGTAGTTCAAAGGGGCCAGGGTAGAAAGCGGGGCCTGCCTGGGAGCTTTTCAGGTGGTGCGTTAGCTGACGTAGCGACTCTGCTCAGTCGAGCAGACAAACGCAGCCTTGAAAGGCAGGAATCTAACCAGGCATCCAAATCACCGAAGCGCTGAGGTACTTTTAAAGTCTACTTCTTTGTGAAATCATGGCTCTGCTCCCACCAGAGTGATAATCTCCAAAAGCCTTGGGAACATTTTTTTCCATGAAGGATATTGAATAATTTGTTTGGTATCAGCAGCAGGTTCCTGAACTTTAAACAATTTAGTTATAAAGGGGAAGGACTGCAGAGGTACTAATAATACAAGCCTATGTTATAATTTCACTGGATATTATATTTTCAAACAACATGAAGTCTTGCTGTATTCTGACAATTTGCAGTGAGGTCCAACCTTCGAACTGCCCCGGAGATGAAAGAGTTAACTTTCCATGCCAGGCATGGAACGCTGAGCTCGAGCTCGGTTGAGACTCTGTCTGTTGCTGTTTGAACTCAAACCGTCAGATTCTTTACTCCGCCTCACTGAACAGTCGCTCCGGAGATTTCTCCTTTGCTTGGTTCAATTTGTCGGTTAAAGTACCGTTGTTCTCGGTTTTCGACCGAATTTAAACCGCAACCTATCGGTTCAGTCTCTGTCTGTGGTATTTGTGAGTACTAGATAGGTTTATATTGTTTTTCTATTCTGTGTGGAACTTGTAAACGTGTCATCGGTTCGGTTTGAACCGATCAGGTTGTTTAAAAATTTTTACTTCTACTTTTAGAGTGTGGTTACCGGTTCTTATCGGTTCTAAAAAAAAAAACGGATTTTATTACGTTTTTCCACGACCAATAACACGGTCAGGAACTGATAAAAGTGTCTTGCCTGGGCGGATTGCCGAAAAAGGTAAGTTTGGTTTAGGACTGGCCATGTCTGAGAAACCAAAGAAACCCGGGCCCACTGGGTTTCAACACTGTAGGTGTGTGTGTGGGAAGTCTTAGCTAAGGCTGACCCCACACCACCTGTGTTTATTGTCTGGGGTTTGACCACCTCGATTCAGACTGCCAGATTTGTAAAAATTTTCCTGCAGCTTCCCTAGAAAAAAGAGTTGGTAGGCTCAGGGAAAGGGAGGCCAAAAAGTCCGCTGACCCGGATGGCCAGCTCGGTTCAGTTCCAACTGAACCGGAAGGAGTGCCCTCTGACCAGGGCGAAACTTCTTCGGGCAAAAGGAGAACCGATTCAGAGGAGTCGGTTCTGGTTAAGAGAACAAGAAGGGAAAAATCAGCTGGTGTGGATCCAAAAGTTTCTTCTCCAACCGTTGATGAAATAGCCAAAGGGATAAAAATTGTTCAGTCGCTATCCCCGGTTCCGACCAAACCGGCACCATCGGGAAGGTGCTCGGTTCGGCCGGTTCCACCGGTTCCGGATTATGATTTAGAGGAATTTTATGAACCAGAGGAGGAGGAAGGAAAGTATGAGGAAAGTGAATGTGATTATGAAAGTCTGGATGTGCCCACTGACCCGGACATCTCCCCAGACAGACCTTCAGGAGTGTCTCCTCTTAGGCTTTCTGAGTCCCCCTCCCATTTCATGTTTTACAAGAAAGTGGCTGAAACCCTTCAGCTTCCTATGGAAGAAGCTGTGGATGACCAGGAGGAGCCTGACTATGTTGAAATGATGGATATCCCAGAGTCCAGGAGGCTGTCTATTCCCCTTCACAAATCTTTTGGGACACAAACAATGAAAATTTTAAAGACTCCTAATTCTATACCTCCTGTGGATAAGAGAATGGACAAGAGGTATACTCTTTCAGGCTCAGATACCGAGTTCCTTACCCAGCAATGCAGCCATGTTGGGGTAGTGCAGGCTGCTACCTGTGATAAGGCAAATATAGCCTTGGCTTCACACCCCCCAGATAAGGACTCTAGGAGGATTGATGCCATGGCAAAGAAACAGTACATGGCAGCATCCTTGGGACTCAGGCAGGCCAGTTATATGGCCTATACAGCTAGATATCAGAAATCTAGATGGGACACTGTAATGGCTTTAGCTAAACAGGTCTTTCGCCAGCTTGCCAAGGAGCTGGAGCAGGTAGCTGCGGATGGTATTGAGGAATCCAAGATGCAATTCCATGCTGCAGTGGACTCCAATGATGTTTCATCTAGAGTCATGGCTACATCTGTGGCCCTTTGTAGGATGGCTTGGCTCAGATGTACTAGCCTGTCTCAGGATACCCAGACTAAGGCCATGGATTTTCCTGTTGTGGGTAATTCTCTATTTGCAGACAACGGAGAACTACATGAAGAAAATGGATGAATACAGGACCACCTATAGGAGTGCTCAGGCCAAGGAAAGGCAAGCCACTCCTCAGAGGCAGCATCCCAAGGGCAGGGGCAGGCCTTTTCATAGGCCTTTCTCCCAAGCCCAGGCCTCCTCTTCTGCTTATGCTCAGAGGGGGTTCTTTAGAGGGAGAGGCAGACGGGGTACAGGCAGGCCTGCTTCCACCCCTCAGCCTAAAGCTCCTGCCAAACAGGCACCCTGATGGGTTTGCCAGGGCTGATTCTCCACCACCTGTAGGGGGCAGGCTGGCTTACATTGTCCAGGACTGGATGTCTTTAACATCAGACAAATGGGTCCTGGAAGTAGTAAGCCAGGGACTGGTTCTCAGCTTCAAATAATTTCCAAAGATGAGAACCAGATCCTTTCCACCTGCAAATCCTTCAGAGGCACTTGCCCTAGAGGCAGAGGTCTCTTCCCTCTTGGCTCTCAGAGCTGTAGAAAGGGTTCCACCCCTACACAAAGGGAAAGGATTGTACTCCAGGTACTTCCTCACCCCCAAAAAGACAGGAGAATTGTGGCCCATCCTGGATCTCAGATATTTAAACAAGCACCTTTTAAAGCCAAAGTCCAAAATGGTGAATCTGGGAATAATTCTACCCTATCTAAGGCCAGGGGACTGGCTAGTCTCCCTGGACCTCAAGGATGCCTATTTCCATATTCTCATCAGAAGCTCCCATCGAAAAATACCTCAGGTTCGAGCTGCCCTCAGGCCATTACCAATTCAGAGCAATGTCCTTCGGCCTAACCTCTGTTCCAAGGGTGTTCACAAAGTGCCTGGCAGTGGTAGTTGCCTTCCTAAGAAAGAAAAGAATTTCCATCTTCCCATACCTGAACGGCTGGCTCTTAGTAGGCCAGTCCCCAGACCAAGTCAAGTTACACCTACAGATAACTCAGCAACTGCTCACTACTCTAGGTTTCTTTCTGAATCTTTCAAAGTCCGTTCTAGAGCCTGTACAGCTCCTCACCTTCATAGGAGCAGAGCTAGATACAGTAAAGGCAAGAGACTTCCTTCCCCTGGACAGGGCAAGGACCCTTATTACTGGCCTCTTCATTCACCCTACAGGTGTCTTGACCAGCAAGGCATTTTCTGCAGCTCCTGGGGCACATGGCTGCTTCTACAGCAGTGGTGCAGGGAGCAAGATTTCAGATGAGGGATATTCAGTTCCACTTGAGGGCCTTTTGGTCTCAGAAAAAGGATCCTCTGACCAAACTGATCTCAGTGACTCGAACCCTGATCCAAGCATTGCAGTGGTGGCAGGATCAGGACAATCCAAGACAAGGAGTTCCTTTTGTCACTCAGTCTCACTCTCTAGTCCTTACTACTGATGCCTTCCTCTTGGGATGGGGAGCCCACTTGGGAGACCTGACCACCCAAGGGTTGTGGTCCCCTCAGGAATCTCTGCTTCACATCAATCTATTAGAACTCAGAGCAGTGTTTCTAGCACTTCAAGCTTTTTCCAAGTCTGTTCAGAACAAAGTAGTTCAGATCAGGACAGACAATACCACCACAGTGTGGTATGTCGACAAGCAAGGGGGCACTCGGTCTATGGCCTTGTGCGCAGAAGCAATGAAGTTATGGTCTCTGGCCTATTCCCTGAACACCTCTCTTACAGCAGTACATCTCCCAGGCAAGGACAATGTCCTGGCAGATGCTCTCAGCAGGATACCTCAGGGCCATCACGAGTAGTCACTGGATCCCCTGGTTTTGAAGATGATCGTCTCCAGATGGGGCACCCCACAGATAGATCTTTTTGCAGCCCCAGACAATCACCAACTTCCACTCTTTTGCTGCAGGCCCCCAGTGTTGGGCTCAGTCCCCCTGGATGCCCTGGTTCTCAATTGGGAAGGGAAGTTCCTGTATGCTTTCCCCTTCCCTCCTGTTCAGTGCTAGTCAAAATCAGGTCTCAACCCTGCAAGGTGATTCTGATTGCTCCAGACTGTGCCAGACAGCCCTGGTGTCCTCTCCTGTTGTCCTTGCAGTCCACCTTCCCTGTTTCTTCCCAGGAATTACAATCTGTTAACCTGTGCTCAGGGGAGGGTTTGGTATCCGAATCTCAAATCTCTCAATCTCAAGGCCTGGCTCTTGAAGAGTTAGAGTTTGCTGATTTACACCTTTCTCAAGGTGTTATGGATCTCCTAAAGGCTTCTCGGAAGCCTTCCACCAGAACCACTTATAATTCCAAATAGAAAAGATTCTCCATATGGTGCTCTGGGAAGCATATTTCTCCAGAGTCTGCTAGCCTGCTCACAGTCCTTGACTATATGGTTCATCTGAATAGCTTGGGACTCAGACCAGCTACACTAAGAGTGCATCTGGCAGCTGTGTCTGCTTTTCTTTCAGCAGGTAAGCCTTCTTCCCTTTCAGCTCATCCTGTATTCTCCAAGTTTTTCAAGGGATTGCTTCATACCAATCCGCCATTCAGGGACCCTGCCCTTGCTTAGGACCTTAATGTTTGCATTGCTCAGCTTATGCAACCTCCTTTTGAGCTCTTGTCCTCAGCAGAGCTTAAGTACTTGACTTGGAAAACTGTTTTCTTGGTGGCCATCACTTCTGCCGGACGCATAAGTGAGTTGCAAGCCTTGTCAGTGGAGCCTGATTTTATCTCTTTCCATAGAGATAAGGTGGTCCTCAGGACTAACAGGAAGTTTTTACCTAAGGTGGTTTCAGACTTCCACCTTAACCAGTCTATGTCTCTTCCTGTGTTCTTCACTGACCATTCCTCCTCTGGTGAGAAGAGGCTGCACAGTTTGGATGTGAAAAGAGCCCTTAGCTACTACATAGAGCGTACCAAGGGTCACAGGTTTGACTCCCTCCAACTGTTCCTCACTTATGGTGAGGTTGGTAAGGGAAAACCTGCCACTAAAAGATCCATTGCCAGGTGGATTGTCTCTTGCATTCAATTTTGCTATGAAAAACTGGGTAGGATTCCACTCTCAGGCCTGAGGGCTCACTCTACCAAAGGTACAGCTGCTTCCCTGGCTGCTGCCAGGGATATTCCTATCTTAGAGATATGTCAAGCAGGTACCTGAAAACAGTTCACACTTTTACAAGCATTACTCTCTGGATATCCAGGCTAGGAGTGATGCTCGGTTTGGAACAGAAGTGCTTCAGAGCCTATTTCCTAAGTAGGTTCTGTCCATCCTCCATGGAGGTACTGCTTGGTAGTCTGCAGATTGTCAGAATACAGCAAGACTTCATGTTGTTTGAAGAAAAAATTACTCACCTTAGTAATGTTGTTTCTTCTAATGGAGTCTTGCTGTATTCTGACCTCCCCCCTGCCTTCCCCTCTCAGAACCTTTGTTTTTGGGATGTGGGTGGGCAGTAGCAGTGTTGGCACTCAGTAGGTGCCCCACCTTTTTATTATCACCCCTTTTTCTTTAGGTGAGTGGGTGTTGTGTTTATTTCATTTTTTGGGTTTCCTGACTTGAGTCTTTGCTTTGGGACCAGAAAATCTGTTTATTATATTTAGTAGCCAGTTGGCTAGTGTAGGTTTACAGCTTTCACATAGGACACTCAATGAGTTTAGCTCGTAAAGATCTGACCGTTTGAGTTCAAACAGCAACAGACAGAGTCTCAACCGAGTTCGAGCTCAGTGTTCCATGCATGGCATGGAAAGTTAACTCTTTCATCTCCGGGGCAGTTCAAAGGTTGGACCTCACTGCAAATTGTCAGAATACAGCAAGACTCCATTAGAAGAAACAACATTACTAAGGTGAGCAATTTTTTCTTATGTTTCAAGGAACCGAATGGGAGAGAGGAGGGGAGGAGGTATGGTATGGTCGCATACAAAATGAACATGCTGTGCCCAAAGATTTATCTTCACAGTGGGGTGGGGGAGATAAATAAATGGTGTTCGGCTGCGCATTCGGTGACGGAATGCAAATTGACCTGAACCTCTACCTCTCAGGGTAGAGCGAGTGCCCCCAGCCCTAGTGGGAACTTCCACATAAGGCCTTTTGTAGATTGCTAATAGCAATAACACACCCTTTTATGACGGTAAAATCTTTCATTTTACTTTCCCTTGGAAGCTCATTGCAGTTGGTCTTATTGGCTGATCCCCTAGCTGGTTGCAGGGGCTATGTAGTTTTATGGTATTGGTGATTTATATCTGTTATTCTGGGTCAATGTTCTGTATATAGTTTGGTTAGTGATGATTAAGACAACTCACATACAAAAAGTGCAAAGATTAATGTTTACTGTGCAGCACCAACTTGGAGGAGAGATAGGGAGGCTACAGTGGGACCATAGGGGGTCTGGGAGGATGCGCAAATGTCAGAATGCCTTTGTGTCTCATTGGGTACTCCTCCCTTATTCATCATGGGAAATTTAAATATAGTGTCGTATAATGTCAAAGGGGTAAATTCTCCTGTTACGCGCATGAGGCTCTTAAACGAATTAAAGGGGCTCACATGTGATATAGCATTTCTTCAGGAAACGCATCTTACTGAAATAGAGCATTGCGTAGGGGTTGGGTAGGAGAAGTCTGGGCGGCCTCGCATCCAGTTGCTAAGAAAGTGGAGGTTGCAATTCTTATAAAAAGAAATAGCCCATTGAAGGTCACAAGCTCAGACCAGGCTATACAGGGGGGCTATATCAGAGTGTCTGGTGAACTGATGGGTAAGGTAGTACATTTAATTAACATTTGTGCTCCCAACACAGGTATTGACAGGTCCCTAACAGAACTTATTTTCAAAGCTAGCTACATTGCCCCCAGGGCAATTAATACTAGGAGGAGATTTTAACATAGCCCCCCAACCCCACACAGACCGCTCCAGTGTCTCGACTGGCTCCAGTAAAGCAGCCACTAGGAAACTTAGGGAATGGACAGTAGAAATGGGATTGGTGGACATATGGAGGGCATTCCATAAAACAGAAAAAGATGTTACCTTTTATTCCAATTCTCAAAAATCCTATTCTAGAATTGACTTGTTCTGTACTCGACAGATGGATCTGCATCAGGTTATAGATGTGAAAATCCATTCTATCACACTGTCTGACCATAGTCCAGTCTGCTTGAAATTACAATGGGGACGGGAAACTAGAACTCGAGTATTGAGGCTTAATATCTCCTTACTAAATGACAAAAGCTTTGTCGCTAAACTAATACAAGCAGCTACTAATTTGGAAACAGACTCTCCAATGCAAGACTGCTTACCTCTAATATGGTGGGATACACTCAAAGCGGTCCTGAGGGGCCACGCCATCAATTTTGCTGCGGGCCAAAAGAAGCTTGTGAACACTAGACATGTTCAGATTACTACTAACATTTTTGAGATAGAACAACTACTGAAACAACACCCAGGTAAAAAAAAAAACTAAGGAAAGAATTAAATTTAGTTAGAATGGAGTTATCAAAGCTAGAGTACAGAAGGGCAGAGGAAATGTTGCGATAAGCAAATTATAAATATTATGGGGGGGGGCAGCTAAGCTTCTAGCTTTTCGCCTCTGCAAAGCTCAAACAGATAGACACATCACCTGTATAATAGATGAGGGCAGGAAAAGTTGGGTTGAGCTTTTATCAGATCTTATACATGGAAGATAAGTCGGAAGCACAAGTGACCTCAGACACTAAGGCCTTTCTAGACTCGATGGCCCTGCCAGAGCTCACACAAGAGGAGCAAAAGGAGTTATCTGCTCCCATAACGTATTAGGAGATAGTACAAGTTATCTCAGGAGTAGCAGTTGGTAAATCCCCAGGTCCTGATGGATTGGGTGTGGAGTTACATAAAATAAGCTTTTGTCAATGCCGAATGTTGTCACGCTGGCATTGGCAGTGGCGGAGCTAGAGGTGCATAATAGGAATGACCGTGAAGTATTGAAGTGGCGCCAACTGCACCCCCACCCTGTAGAGAGCGACAGGCATTGGGGTGTGCCTTTGGGTCGTCAGTTATAATGCTCATGCCATTGTACCTCACCCTACCCTGTAGACACTGACAAGTGTCATGGTGTGCTTTGGGGTCTTTGGGCATTATACTTTTTTTTTATTTTAGTCTTTGGTAACCGGGTAGGCCCACTAGGCACAAGTACCTGTTTTCAGGGGCGACCTGGGAGCACTGGGTGGTTAAGTGACTTGCTCAGAGTCACACAGTATGCAAGTGGAGGTTGTGAGAATCAAACTCAGGTCTGGTCTGCTGGATGTATCAAGCTCGTTCACACCTCGTTCCTCTAACCTCTAGGCTATACTACTTACCCCATTCCAAAAATCGCTGACATGGGTGCAGTATAGGGCGTGGGGTGAAGTTTGTGGCCGAACAGCGCAAGACACACCACGATGCCTGTCAGTGGCTGCAGGGTGGGTGTGGGGGGTGAAATGGCATGAGCATTACATCTGATGATCCCAAGTCACAGCCCTAACACCTGTCAGTCCGTAGCGGGTGGGATGCTACAGTTGGAAACCCTAACACCGTAGGCGTGTAGTGGTAGTTTCACTCTACATGTTCAACATGGGCTGCTTGTCAGGCCACCTCATGAAAAGCGGCACAATCACTTTGTTAGCTGAAAGGTGGTTTTGCACAGTGCCTGTGGCATTTGGTGACAGAGGGGCGAAAACACAGTTTTGGGCAGGATGCGGAGAATGACAACTGTATTGTTCATGAGGAGGCATAAAAATTGCAACGTTGAAAATCTGGAGTGGCAATATGAAATATTGGTGAAGCAATGAACATGCATAAATCCTCGCATACAGCAGACGCCCGCAACTCCAGTTATTTGTGGAGTTTTTAGGCACATTTTCAACATAGGTATTTTGGGACCTTCCCTCATGAACAGTGGCACTGTGATTTTGTTAATGTGTCCCAAAAATTGATTTGCTGAGGCATGCCATTGTGTGCCGGTTGCGGGAACGCGTTTTGGGCAGGCTGTGAAAATGGCAGCTGTACTGTTGATAAGAAAGTGTGCACAAATGCCAGTGGTGAAAATCTGGCATGAAAATATTGCAAATGTATGAAGTTACAAGGCTGCGTGGAAACTGCACAACACACGCTTGCAGCACAGTCATTTTATAGACTTTCGGCACCAAATTTTCAACATAGGCATTTGAGGACCTCTGCTCATGAACAATGCCATCGTCATTTCCTCAAACTGCCCCAAAAACTGATTTCGCACAGCGACCGTGCGATTCTGCGCCGGATGTGTGAAAACACATTTCAGGCAGGATATGTAAAATGACAGCTATACTGCTCATAAGGAGGTGTGGAAAAATGGCAGTTTTGAACATCTGGAGTGAAAATATTGCAAATGCATGAAGTCACTAGCGTGTGTGCAAACTGCGAAATGCAAGCTCATAAAACACTAATTTTATGGACTTTTGGCCCCAAATTTTCAACATAAGCATTTTAGGACCTCTGCTAATGAACAGTGTCACTGTCATGTCATAATGTGTCTCGAACACAGACTTTCCACAGCGACCGCCAGAACTGCGAAAACACATTTTGGTCAGGATGTGAAAAATGACAGCTGTACTGTTCATAAGGAGGTGCAGAACAATGGCAGTGTTGAAAATCTGGAGTGAAAATATTATAAATTCGTGAACTTACGAGTGTGCGTGCAAACTGCGCAACGCACACTCGTAACACAGTCATGTTATGGAGTATAGTCACCTGATTTTCAGCATAGGCATTTTAGGACCTCTGCTCATGAACAGTGTAACTGTCATTTTTGTAGTTTGTCCCAGACACTGATTTACCACATCGACCACACTATTCTGTGCCAAAAGTGCAAAAGCACATTTTGGGCACAATGTGAAAAATGACAGCTGTACGGTTCACAAGAATGTGTGGAAAAGTGCCAGTGCTAAACATGTGGTGTGAAAATATTGCAAATTCGCTATTCGTGGGGTGGCAGGGTGCGCAGTGAGTGGGTGCAGGTGGTGGGTAGGGAGACTACGAGGGACCATTTTTGTGTTACAGGGTGAAAAAAAACATCGCGGGACAGTTTTTTTTTCCTCAGGGGACTTGGCACGCTGGGGTGGGCTCCCAGCATACCACCTGTTTGGGGGGAGTTGCTGCAGCTGATGGGGGATTGGGCAGCCTCGTCAGCACACAGAAAAAGGGGGTGTTAATTTATGCCGACGGGGATTGGGCATTCCCATTGGCACACAAGGAAAGCGGGGGTGGCAAGAGCTGAGGGAGATTGGGCACCCCCTCAGCATATAAGAAATGGGGGGACTGCTTTATGCTGACGAGGAGTGGGCTCCCCCATCAGCAAATACTTTGCGGCCACAGTAAGCCGGCAGGGGTATTGGGCACCCCCGCAGTTGGGCAGCCGCCCGCCATGAATACAATGTGGCCGAGCACATAGGAAGGGTCAGGTGCTTCTGACGAGCTTTGCTTGGATTGCAGCGGATGTTTCCTTAGATGTGCTCACCACATTAGTATGCATGGTATGCATACTATGTATAGTATGCAGAGGAGAGAGTAAGTATCCAGAGAAACAGTAGAGGGGACACAAAATAAGACATGATAGAAGTGGTGCAGTGCAATGGCTGTGGGGCGGCAGTGTTCCAGGAGACATTCTGGAGGCTGCAATGCTGCCCTATTTGAAGGCACCTCTGGTCTGAGAGGAGGTTGCCGTCTCCAGGTTGACCTGGCTGGGATTCGTGAAACCTCCTCCCCACCCAGGGACCACCTGGGCCAATGCCACTACCTCAGAGGTTGCCAGAAAGAGGAGAGGCTGGACCAGGGTGGGCTCAAGGAGGGAGGGTGGTAGAACAGAGTTGCATCCTCCAGCTGCCTCTCCACAATTCATTCACTCTTCTGGTGGATAGTGGTTTCTCTATGGAGGCACCTGCAGTGGAGACCAAGGAGGATGCTGGGAACGTTCACAGGAGACCCACAGGAGGGTGGCATGGGACCCCACAGGGGAAGAAACTACTCCTGGTGGGGACTCAATCATTAGGGGTAGAAATGGGGAGGAAGGGAGAGGAGGTAGGTGCATCCTGGCGCCCACGGCTTGGAGGGACAGGAGGCGAATCCTCAGGATCATGGGAGGAGCTGCACAAGGGAGGGAGCTGGATGTCATTGTCCACCTAGGGACAAATGACCTGGCTAGGAATGGGATCAGAGCAGTGCAAGAGGAGTTTGTAGAGTTGGGAAGGGGCCTTAGACAAGTAGCGCATACGGTAACCTTCTCGGAGGTGCTGCCTGTCTATGGCAAGGGAGATGCTAGGGCACTCCTCACCAGGGAATTCAATAGGTGGTTGAAAAACTGGTGTGGAGCTCAGGGTTTTGGCTTCATTGAGGACTGGGGAGCCACCTGAAGGGATGCAGACCTATACTGGTGCGATGGTCTGCATCTGTCCAGGGGTGGAACCAGGATCCTATGTGAGAGGTTTAAATGCTTCATTGGCAAGCATTTAAACTAGCCAAGGGGGGAGGCACTGAAAAGGAGCAGGGAAATCCCAGCCTCCCCCCACAAAATATGGTGATTAGTGAGGTAAACACCAAGGTACAGAAGTTATTAGGAGCAGAACAGATTTAAATGTAAAAATGGCAAAGGCAGTAAGGACAGAAATGGGGCTAAAAGGGGTAAGGCTATCAAAAGTGGAGGGTGATGAGTACCAATGCCCGTAGTCTGTGTAACAAGCTCCCTGAACTAGTGGCCTCGATGGAAGAGAGGTTGCCTGGATATTGTGGCAGTCACAGAAACATGGTACACAGAGAACCATGACTGGGATGTCAACATACCAGGATACACAATCTACAGGAGGGACAGGGAGGGTAAAAGAGGAGGAGGAGTAGCTCTCTATGTAAAGGAAGGGATCAAAGCAACAGAACTAAAGAGTAAACAGGGAGCAGATGAGGCACTTTGGGTCACCCTGGAGACAGGAAATGGCACCACAATCCGCATGGGGGTTGTATACAGACCCCCATCTCAGGGGGAGGGAATGGACAAGGAAATGATAGAAGGCTTTCTTAGAATGGCAGAAAAAGGGGAGATATTGTTGATGGGGGACCTGAATATGCCAGATGTTAACTGGAGCACCTTTGCTGCAGGCACATCCAAGAGCAGGGTCATTCTTGATGCCCTACAGGGGGCATGCCTCAGACAGCTAGTATTGGAACCCACTCGGGAGGGAGCAATCTTAGACCTGGTACTCTCAAATGGGGACGGAGAAAGAATCTCAGATTTAGAAGTGGGTAGCCATCTGGGAACAAGCGACCACCAAACAGTGTGGTTCACGATAAACACAGCCATACAGTCAAGCCATACAAAAGCAAGAGTACTGGACTTTAGGAGGGCTGACTTTGGGAAAATGAGAGAGTGCCTCAGAAAAGCACTAGCAAACAGGCAAGAAGGAGGGGTGGAGGAACAATGGGGAGTGATCAAAACAGCCATCACAGAGGCAACTAGCCTTTGTGTAAAGCTAATCAATAAAACACAATGAAGGAAAAACGCATGGTTCTCAAAAGGTGGCAGGGAGGTTAAGGAGAAAGGACAGCATTCAGGAAATATAAGAAACACAGAAGGAGCAGGACAGAGAACTTTATCAGTTAAAGCAGAGAGGCTGGAAGGCAGTCAGAATAACAAAGCCCAAACCGAGGAAAGGATAGCCAGTTCTCTAAGAAGGGGATAAGACCTTTATAGGTTCATTAGGGAGTGAAGAAAGTCCAAAGGAGGATATTGAAGCTAATAAAGGGAGGGAATGTGGGTAGAGGTGACAGTGAAAAAGCAGGGATACTGAACGAATATTTCTGCTCAGTATTCACAAAGGAAGAGGGTCAGTTACCTAAACCAAACAAGAGAAACACTCTGAAGAGCGGGGTCGATACAGTCCATTTACAGAAGAAAGGGTTTTGAAAGAACTAATAAAATTGAAGGTGGATAAAGCAATGGGGCCTGATGGGATTCACCCAAGAATTCTAAAAGAACTAAGGGTAGAGCTAGTGACACCGCTGACTACTCTCTTTAACAAATCATGGGAGGATGGGGTGGTACCCGAAGACTGGAGGAGGGCAGTTGTGATTCCTCTTCACAAAAGTGGGAGCAGGACAGAGGCAGGAAACTACAGACCAGTTAGTTTGACCTCAGTGGTAGGGAAAATGATGGAATAACTTCTGAAGGAAATAATTATTGAGTACATAGAGGACAGTGGGGCACAGGATCCAAGGCAGCATGGATTCACGATGGGAAGGTCGTGTCAGACAAATCTAATAGATCTTTCTGGACATAAGTCTCCACCACTCATTCACACTATTGGGATCTGCGCCGGAGGCACTAGGACCCATCGGGAGCAAACTTTTTTGCTGGAGGGTCGGCGCTGGAGATGGCGCCGCGAGGCACGGCACCGCGAGCCTCAGCTCACGCTGTAATGACTATCTCGGCGTCGACCCTCCAACCGCCTCAGTTCCTTTTTTCCCGCTGTCGAGTGCGCTTCAGTGACGACGTCGCTCGCCCTCCGGGAGTCAAAATTCAAACTAGCAGCATAGTTTTCAGTTTTGTTATTTTGTAGTATTATCTCGATAAAGTATCGCTTAGTCTTATTTTAAAAATAAAAGTGCAGCCTACTTTGGACGGAGCAACCATGAGCAGGTCAGGTGACGGTAGGGAGACTTGTAAAGCTGTTCAGTCAGTCGGGCTGGGTCGGTCCGCCGCCTTCTGCGGGGGTCTGACAACGGTCAGTCCAATGCCGGGAGGATGGGCGGTCCCTCTGAAGCATAGGAATAAATGGTCGCATTCTCGGCACCGCTCGCCTCGTTTTCTTCTTCGGCCCGCAGGTCTAAAAAGAGAAGGCATCACTCGAGGTCGCCCTCTGATATGTCTGTGCGTAGACATTCGGTTATCGGGGCCAGTTGCCGGTCTCTTCCTTCAGAGTTGCCAACCTCTGCTTCTGGTAGCCAACGGCCTCGACATCGAAGTCCTACCCTGCCTGCAGGTAGGTCTTCAGATGAGCAGTTTCATCAGTGGGCCGCTCTTATGGAGCAGTGGGCTCGGAGGTTAGTTCAGCTACCTGGCTCGGTCACTCTTGAGCTTTCAGGCTCATTGAGAGACCAGGTAGGGCGGTTGGACTTTCCTGGTCGTGCGGCACTTTCTTCGGTGCCGTCGACTCCACGCTTAGGTGTTTCCCCCCCCTCACATGGCTGCAGCACAGGGGGCCACACCAATGCCCTTATCTCCTGCTCTTCTTCCTTCAAAACCCGTTTTGCAGAGTCTGGGGTGTTTTCGAGCTGTGCAGCTTCTGGGCGCTGTTTCGGTGCCGCGTGGTCCCTCGGCATCGTTTCGGTGCCGTGTGGTTCTCGGCGTTGTTCTCGTGCCATGCACCTCCCTCGGCACTAGGGGCTCTGGGCCCTCTGCTTTTCAGGACTCCTCTTTCCACTCATTTTCTTCTTCCCTCTCTTCTGATTTTCATTCCTTTCCTGTCCATACAGTCCCTCCTGGACTGTCAGGAGATGACATTGAGCCTGACCCAGACCTTCGGTTGGGTGATGAAGTGGACGAAGCAGGATCTATCACTGCTACAGAGCCTGTGGTCGAGGACCTGTCATTTAAGTCTCTGCTGAAAAATCTGAGTTCCACTCTTTCTCTCCAGACTACAGACATCGATCCTGGGAAATTAAGACTCCAATACCTTCATGTTCTGGAGATCCCTACGGATTTGGCTCCTCCGGTTCAGCCTTCCTTCGAGACGCTGTCTCAAATGGTATGGAATAATCCTGCTCTCACCCCTTCGGTGGCTAAATCCATAGGTAGGAAATATTCAGCCCCCAAGGATCGTCCCATTTTGGCATCTCAAGCCTTTGCGGATCCTATTGTAGTCCTGGCAGAGAATGATAAGGTTGTTCTTCCTGAGACTACTACAGCTCGACCTATTAAAGAATCTCGTAAGATAGACACCTTAGGTAAGAGAGTCTTTGCTGCTTCTACCCTAAGTATGCGTATTGCCAGCTACCAGGTCTATTTCTCACAGTATGAGTATATCCTGTGGCACTCTATCAAGCGAATGGTTGAAGCTCTTCCGGAGTCGGATGCAAAGCCAGAGCTTCTTCAAACCATTACCAGAGGTATCGAATCTAACAACCAGCAGGTTAAAGCAGCCATGGATGCTTTCGACACTGCTTCCCGTTCAGCGGCTGCTGGTATTTGCACCCGCCGTCATTCCTGGCTGCGCACTTCGGGTTTCACGAATGACGCGCAGCAGCAGGTAATGGCATTGCCCTTTGATGGTGCGTATCTTTTTGGTCCTCAGGTAGAGCAAGCTCTAGAAGCTACTCAAAAGATTAGGTCAGCCATTAAGTTGTCTCTATCCTCCTGCCCCCTCTCGAGGGCATGTCAATAAATGTCAGTTTCGTAATCGGCAGTCCTTTCGAGGCAGAGGCAGGGGGGGTTTCCATAAAAACCAACCTGCCCAACCTCAAAAGAAGATGCAACAGAAAGCGCAAGGGTCCAAAGCACCCAGCGCTACCTTATGAATGGCTGCCCCAAATCCCATCTCAGCTGCCCGAGGTGGACTTTTCCTCTCTGGTGGGAGATCGTCTGGTGCACTTCTACAACCAGTGGAAGTCCATAACCTCAGACAAATGGGTCCTTCGGATAATTTGCGAGGGGGTATTCACTCAATCTTCTGGAGACCCCTCCGGATCGTCCTCCCAAACGGCAGCCCAGGCTGTCAAACCTTCAGTCAGACCTTCTCGCCGCCGAGATTCAGGGCCTTCTGAACAACAGGGCAGTAGAAGTGGTGCCTCTGCATCAACGGAACACGAGTTTCTACTCCCATTACTTTCTGGTTCCAAAGAAGTCCGGGGAATGCGCCCCATTCTGGATCTCAGAAAGCTAAACAAATTTCTCCCCCAAGGAGAAATTCAAAATGATTTCTCTGGGAACCCTGTTACCTTTGCTTCATCAACATGACTGGCTAGCCTTCCTAGACATGCAGGATGCTTACCAGCACATTCCTATTCACCCGAGGCATTACAAATTCCTGAGATTTGTGGCTCTGGGACAGCATTATCAGTTCAGAGTCCTGCCCTTTGGGCTATCCTCGGTGCCGCGGGTTTTTACAAAGTGTTGTGCAGTTCTCGCAGCGCACCTCAGAAAGGTCGGGATACAGGTGTTCCCTTATCTGGACGATTGGCTTCTAGCAAGCCCTTCCAGGCAAGGGACCCTGGACGCCATAGAGACAGCTTCTCGCCTCCTTACGTCCATGGGAGTTCTGCTGAACCTCAAGAAATCACAACTGCAGCCCTCCCAGAGGCTCCTCTTTATAGGGACTCTTCTGGACACCTCCTGTGTGAAGGCTTTTCTTCCAGAAGACAGACGGAACGATATCCTTCAAATGGCCCGTCACATCGGGGAGAACACCTCTGCCAGCCTTCTCGATGCAACGGATGCTAGGCCTCATGGCTTCCTTTAGTGTTCACTGTACCCTAGCACGTCCGCACATGAGAACCACTCAGTGGATGCTCAGTACTCAGTGGTCCCCAACCACTCACCCGCAGTCCTGTCTCATCAAGGTGACAGAACCTTTAAAGAGGTCACTCACCTGGTGGTCTCAAGAGAGCAATCTCCTGGAGGGATATCCCTTTGCTCCTCTGGACCATCAGATCTCCATTACCACGGACGCATCCCTAATGGGATGGGGAGCGCACTGTCAGGCTCTCCACACTCAAAGTGCATGGACTCAAGTCGAGTCCCAGCTCCACATAAACCTCCTAGAAATGAGAGCCGTCCTTTATGCGGTCCGAGCGTTGAAGGACATTCTGTGTCACAAGAACATTCTCCTTCAAATGGACAACAAAGCAGTGATGTATTACATCAACAAGCAGGGCGGTGCTCATTCTTACCCCTATGCAGGGAAGCAATGAGGGTATGGGAATGGTGCTTGGAGCACAAGGCTCTAATTCAAGCGGTCTACCTGCCAGGTATTCAGAACGAACTGGCAGACCATCTCAGCAGAACAGAGACAGACCCTCACGAGTGGTCTCTCGACTCAACCATAGTTCAGTCACTGTTCGAAGGGTGGGAAACTCCAGACCTGGACCTTTTTGCATCCCCACTCAACGCAAAACTGCCTCTCTTCTGCTCCAGAAATCCAGGGCCTGGCATTTTCTGTCAGGATGCGTTCAGGCTGCGGTGGACAAAACGCTTTCTTTACGCCTTTCCACCTCTTCCTCTAATTCGGAGGGTACTCCTCAAGTTCGAATCCCAAGGGGACAAGATGATTCTCATTGCCCCCTTTTGGCCTCGGCAGCTGTGGTTTCCACTACTCAACAATATGTTGGCAGTTCCTCCGAGACCACTTCCCCTACAGATGAACCTTTTGACTCGGGCCTGTGGTCCACCCCAACCTGAGATTGCTTCACCTTCACGCTTGGCTCCTGAAGAGGTAGAAGTAAACCGGTTCAATGTGTCTCGAAGAGTTTCAGATATTCTTCTGGCTGCATGGAAACCAGCCACTAGGAAAACTTACACAGCCAAATGGAAGCGTTTCTCGCTCTGGTGTGCAAAGTCCTCTTTGAATCCTTTTTCTGCCCACCAGATAAGGTTCTGGAGTACCTCTTAGTCCTCTCAAATTCAGGCCTACAGTACTCCACAGTCAAAGTTCACCTTAGTGCCATTTCAGCATATCATGAGCCGATTCTTTCCTTGTCTCTGGCTCAGTTACCTGTGGTTAAGAGGTTTCTTAAAGGAATTCTGCATACCAGACCTCCTACAAGACATCCAGTTGCAGCTTGGGACATCAATCTTGTGCTAGATATGCTCACTCGGAAACCTTTCGAACCTCTGGCTACCTGTGAGCTAAAATTTCTCACGTGGAAGACTGCCTTCCTAATGGCCATTACCTCAGCCCGTAGGGTCTCTGAGATACATGCCCTGGTCACAGACCCTCCGTATACTGTGTTCCATAAGGACAAAGTTGTCCTTCATACTCATCCTAAGTTTTTTCCTAAGGTTGTGTCACAATTTCATCTAAACCAACCTTTGGTCCTTCCTTCTTACTCTGCGAACTTCCAAAATGAAGGAGAGCGTTCTCTTCATTCTTTGGACGTTAAGAGGGCCTTGCGTTTCTATCTGGATAGAACCAAGGACTTTCGCAAAGCCCAGCAACTGTTCGTTTCCTTCAGCGAGACCCGGCTGGGTCAACCTGTCGCTATCAGATGCATCTCAGCATGGCTAGTGGCATGCCTTCGCCACTGCTATTCCATGGCACAGGTTAAGTTGGAGGGTAGGGTTTATGCTCACTCTACTAGAGCGGTCGCGGCATCCCTAGCGGAAATTCGCATCGTGCCCATTGCAGATATTTGCAATGCGGCCACCTGGAGCTCACTGCATACTTTTGTTAAACATTATGCACTAGATGTCCATGCCAGACGACATTCTTCCTTTGGCAGAGCCATCCTTAATGGACTCCTGTCTTAGAAATGTGAGCTCTTGGTCTCTTCTGCCGCCCTCTTGGGGGATTATTAGCTCGGTACTCTCCCAATAGTGTGAATGAGTGGTGGAGACTCATGTCCAGGAAAGATATAAAGTACAGTACCTACCGTAATTCTTGATCTTCTTAGACAAGTCTCTACCACTCATTCCTACTCTCCACCTCATCCCCAAGCTCAGCTCTGTTGTTGGTCTTCCTCCCTCAAATCTTTGGGCTGTGAAGACTTCTTTGTTGACCCTTCTTATGCGGGTCGCCCGGACTGTCTTATGTCCGGTTTTTAGGTTAGGCTACCCTTCTAGGTTAGTTACGCTGCACCTCCTTGGTAAAAAAGGTACTGAGGTGGTTGGAGGGTCGACGCTGAGATAGTCATTACAGCGAGCTGAGGCTCACGTGCAGCCTGCCTCGCGACTGACCCTTCAGCAAAAAGTTTGCTCCCGATGGGTCCTAGTGCCTCCGGCGCAGATCCCAATAGTGTGAATGAGTGGTGGAGACTCGTCCAAGAAGATCAAGAATTACGGTAGGTACGTAATTTTCATATTTCTTTGACTGGGTGACCAAAGTAGTAGACCAGGGAGGGGCTGTGGACATGGCCTACCTAGATTTTAGCAAGGCATTTGATACAGTCCCACACAAAAGATTAATACACAAGATAGCCAGCCTTGGAGTGGGTCCCAAGGTGGTAGCCTGGATAAAAAATTGGCTAGACAACAGGATGCAAAGGGTAGTGGTAAATGGAGTACACAGTGAAGAAAGGAGGGTTACTAGCGGGGTACCGCAGGGTTCAGTACTGGGACCGGGCTTTTTAATGTCTTTATAAGTGACATTGCAGAGGAACTGGAAGGAAAAGTATGTCTCTTTGCAGATGACACAAAGATCTGCAACAGGGTTGTTACACAAGATGGAGTCGAAAAGATGAGAAGGGACTTGGCAAGGTTGGAGGAATGGTCAAATGTATGGCAGCTCAGATTCAATGCAAAGAAGTGCAAGGTAATGCACATGGGAAACAAAAACACAGGGGAAGCGTACACAGTGGGGGGTGAGATACTGACAACAGTAAAAATATAAAGGGACCTGGTGGTAATTATATTAGATGACCTAAAGGTCGGCAAGCAATGTGAGAAGGCAGTAAGGAAGGCTGGGGGGATACTGGGATGCATAGGAAGAGGCATCAATAGTAGAAAACAGGAAGTTGTTATCCCTCTGTACAGACAGTTGGTGAGACCCCATCTGGAGTACTGTGTGCAGTTCTAGAGACCCCATCTCCGCAAAGACATAGACAGAGTGGAGGCTGTCCAGAGGAGGGCAACCAAAATGGTGCAGGGTCTGCACCAGAAGACATATGAAGAAAGACTAAAGGAGCTTAATATGTATACCCTTGAGGAAAGAAGGGAGAGAGGGGATATGATAGAAACTTTCAAGTACCTCAAGGGAATCAACAAAGTCCAAGAAGGTAGCATCTTCCAGAAAAAGAGATGTGCAAGAACAAGGGGGCACAATTTGAAGATAGAGGGGGGACGGCTCAGAGGTAATATGAGGACGTATTTTTTCACAGAGAGGGTTGTGGATGCATGGAACAGCCTCCCTGAGGAGGTCATGGAGTCAAGAACAGTGGGGGAATTCAAGAATGCATGGGACAGGCATAAGGCAGTCCTAGTGGGGGTAGGAGGAAGTAAGCTGTTGGTTATTTATTTATTTTTATTTTTTTTTAGTTGTTTAACCAGGTATAGCACACTAAGCTGAAAGCTTTTTTACAGGAGCTACCTGGGAGCACAAAGAGGTTAAGTGACTTGCTCAGGGTCACACAGTATGCACGTGGAAGCTGTGGGATTCAAACCCAGGTCTGGTCTGCTGGATGTCACCAGATTTGCAGCTCAGAGCCTTAGACCACTGTGCTATAACTAGAATCTGCAGCTTATCTGTTAGGTAGGAAAATGGGCGGACTAGGTGGGCCAAGCGGTCCTTATCTGCCGTCAAATTCTATGTTTCTGTGGTGTGGCGCCAGCATGCAGGCTGATTGGGGAATGAGGGACGCACCTACTGATGCTTGCCCTGCATTTGCCCAACAGCAACTGTGCCTCCAAATCTTCACTGCTGCAAGATGTTGGCTGCGCAAGCGCGCCAACATAAAAATAAAAAAAAATATAATACTTTGGCTACAAAAGATATTTAACTCCTGCTTAGAGGAGAAGAGATTACCCCCTTCCTGGGAAAAGGCGACAACTGCTGTTATTCCAAAACCGGGTAAGCCCAGAGAGACTTGTTCAAATTACAGACCCATCTCACTGTTAAACCAGGACTTAAAGATCTTCACCAAGGTGTTGGCAATAAGACTTCAAAATAAAATGTGTAGAAAAACTGGTTCATCCGAATCAAACAGGTTTTATTCCAAGGTGTCACATGGCTGATAATATCAGATTGCTCCTAAATATTATGGCTAGGAGTAAGAGAGATCCCCTTCCCCAGATGGTCCTATTTCTAGATGCTGAAAAGGCTTCTGATCCCCTTAATTGGACACATATGACCTTGGTTTTGCAGCGGATGAGTATTGGGGGGAATTTTTTTAAATGGCTATCTCTTTGTTAACGACACCCCACAGCAAGGGTGAATGTCAATGGAACAGTTTCTGGCGGACTGAAGATATGTAGGAGGCAAGACAGGAGTGCCCACTGTCACCTCTGCTCTTTGCCCTAAGCATGGAGTCATTGGCTCAAACCTTGGCGCTTCTGGAAAAGTTTGGTAATATGTCAGGCTTTAAAATTAATATACGGACTTCCGGTGACGTCACGAAACTGATGCGAGCCTAATCAGGGAAGCTCCGTACTTGGCAGATACAAAAAAACCCCTAAACATTGAAAATTCAGAACCAGAAATGTCGAAAGGAGTAGGGGGACATTCGAAGACCACGCATAGGGGCAAAAATTGGCAAGACTCCAAGTCTAACAACAAGGATGTGACTAGATTAAGGGAAGGCCTACCATCCGGTTCCACCTACCAGAGGCCGCCAGTCCCCTGAATATGATTCAGATGGGGAAAAATGAGCAATTATCGCGCACCAGATTTGAAAGGCTGCTACATGAAATAACAGAGTCCTGAGAGAAAACAGGCAAGAATTTGAGCCATGCAGACCCAACTAGCCACATTTGAGACTCAGAGGGCCAAATAGAGGACAGGCTGTCGGTCGCAGACGAAGCCACGGAACAAATGTTAAAACTGATTCAAACCCTAGCACAACAAACTGCAGACCTCCAGGCTAAATGTCTTGATCTAGAGGGCCGCTCTCGGAGAGATAATTTACGGCTGTATGGATTACCAGAAAACCTAGAAATACCTCCTATGGCAACCTTCTTAGAGAACTTAATTAAAGATATACTAGACCTGCCGCCAGCGCTGGCATTCCAAATCGAGCGGGCACATAGATCGCTCCAGGCGAAACCCACAGATCCAGCGGCCCGTCCACGGTCCATTGTGTTCAAACTGAACTCATATGCAGCCAAAGAGGAAATCCTTAAACGTGCCTGGGCTAAGAAGGATCTTAAATACCTTACTCACAAGCTTTATCTAGACCATGATTACCCTCAGGAGATTCAAGTCCAAAGAGCCAGGTATTTGCCCATTTTAAGAGCACTGAAGGAGAAATCGACACTTTCACACTCCCTACCCTGCTCGGCTGAGAGTCTTTGGGAAGATGGGACAAAAGTCTATTCCACGGCAGAGGAGGCTTTGGAGGCCCTGAGGGTACATGGTGTCACAATCAGAGAAAGGAGGAACCAAGAATCAGGGAATGGGGACCTACTAAGCAGCGCACATTCAACAGGAAGACAGGGGAGCAAGAAGTGTGGCACATGAAGAGGTGATCGACTATCCAAAACTCCTTTGAGAGTAAAATCAAGGGCATTGGCACTCCAACTTGAGAGAGAGGAGGAGAAAACTGAAGACTGAAAAGGGACAAATAAAAGTACAGAGGAGGCGGAACGACCTGCAAAACTCCTTCTTCTCGATCTGGCATATCAAGATGAGTATAACCTAGTGTTTTCATCGCGTAATGCAAAGGACCTCAAGGTTTTTTTTTGTTTTTTGTTTTTTTTTTAGTTGCCCTGACCAAAATTCTTTGTTCTCTAGACCTAACCTGGGGAAGACCCACATCTATAATTATCACCAGAGGATATGGTGAGAAAGGAAAGGACTCTGCTTATTGCAACTGAGACAATGTGAAACTGAACTGAATATACATAAAACAATAAAATCCTGTATTACACCTGCAATGCATAAATGAACAGACTTAAACAACTGTCAGCTAACTGGGCTGTCATATTTAGGAAACCTGCTTGAAAGTTATGCAAAAGCATGATTAAGAGGATGTGTGTGGCTGGGTGGGTTCCCCCTTTTTTATTCCCCCACCCTTCTGATTAAGTCAACAGCTGGACCTAGGTTATTAAACCACTAGTGAAGCCACTGTGGTCTAAACTACAGAGAAATTTTCTTTTTTAAGCTAAATCTGTCGAGTGGGAAATAAAAGTACCACTAAACACTCGCAGTAACCCACCAATCTATCAGAGGAGCCCTACGACAACGAGGCTTTGGAGGAGGTCCCCCAGGAACGGAGGGCAGTGGAAAACCTCCTTGTTCTCCTAGTTATTAGGAGCACAAAGGGGCTGGTAAATTACTTAGCCCCCAACCTTGGGAGTACAACAGTTCTCGTTAAAGTTAAGTTCTAAATGTTTGAAGTTCTATTAGATTTCTATGTTGGCATCACAAGACGAGTGAAAGTGATAACTTGTATTGTTCTAACTATGGGTAGTAAGGCTATGGGGCTGCCATCCAGGAGGAAAGCCTTCAGCTTAAGTTGGGAGATAAGCAGTATGGGAAAATATATCAGGGTAAATGTCCTGTAGTTACACTATTTGCACATATAATGTGCACGGAATTACTAATCCTGTGAAAAGATCTAAGATTCTTCAATTATTGAAAAGGCAGCGGGCAGACATTATACTGCTACAAGAGACCCACCTGTCACAAGCTGAACATAAGAAATTTGAGAAGCTGGGCTTTTCTCAAGTGGTAGCCTCATCATATAGGGGGCGTGAAAGGTACAGCCATACTAGTGAGGCAGGGTGTTCCTCTGGAAATCAAGGACAAAATAGTGGACAGAGAGGGTAGATACGTTTTCCTTAGAGGAGACATGGAAGGACAGCAGATCACATTGGCCTCAGTATATATCCCCATCGACGGAATGCTCAGTATACTCAATTTATTCACACAACTGGCAACCTGGACTGAGGGCAAGATGATATGTGGGGAGATTTCAATTTAGACATTAGTGGAGGAGGAACACAAGTCAAACCCGCTACGAGCAAACTGAGCCGTAAGGTTCAGAAGCTACTACAGACTTGGGGTATGAAGATGTGTGGAAATACATACATGGACAGGGACATAGACACATACTATTCCCAGGCACATGACACATACTCATGTCTAGACTTCCTAATAACTCAAAAGAATATCTACATATTATGTCTCAGGTATGGCAGGGGATTTTGTCCTATCGGCACCCCTATCTTCTGTAAGATACAGACACAACTGCCTTGCAAAGAACGTTCTGGAAATTAAATATCTCATTACTTAGAGATAAGGTAACACAGGAATCAATTACCAATACTATCACAGGCAATGACGGAAAATGATAAACAGGGAACTACTGAAGCTGTACTCTGGGACACGATTAAGGCTATAGTAAGGGGAAGTTTATTGCAATACCTGCACACAGAAAAAGCAGAGAGAGGAAAAAGGCTTGCATTGGAGGCTAGAGTAGAGACCCTAGAGGAAATGCAGAAAGTGCAACATTGTGAAGGCACGATCTCGAGAGCTAGCTACCCTCAAGAAACAGTTAAACGCAATTCTGGACTATGCCATAGAGCAGAAACTAATGTTTCTTGGCACAAATACTACGATGGAGGGCCGGGGTTTATGAAGCTAATTGCAGCCCAATTGAGAGCCTGCAAGGTAAAATCCACTATTACTAAAATAAGGCACCCAATCACTAGTGTTATAAAAATGAGATACATACTATTGGAGAGGCATTTCATTGTTATTACTCTAAGCTTTACCGGGAAGACAGAAATCCCTCACTAGAGAAAATCAGGGAATTCTTAATGCCCCTTAAGCTCCCCACTGTATCAGAGGAACATAGAAGACAGCTATTGGCTCCTATAACGAACCAAGAAGTGGCGTCGATAGTAGGAGCACTAAAAACGGGTAAATGCCCAGGATCGGATGGGCTACCTGGGGAATTTTACAAAACCTTTACTACAACATTAGTTCCCATTTTAACAAGGCTATTTTCCTCTGTAACTAAGCGCGAGGGAGAGACTCCTCCCTCTTGGAAAGAGGCAATAATATCCGTGATACCCAAGGAAGGGAAGGATTTAACACAATGCTCATCCTATAGACCAATATCCATTTTAAACACTGATTATAAAATATTGGCTACACTATTGGCCAGGCGTCTGGCTCTAATTGCACCAGCCACAATAAATATGGATCAATGTAGTTTTGTCCCAGGGCGACAAGTTCAGGACAATGTAAGATGTACAGCCTATATCATAGAGCAAGTCAGACTTCAGAAAACCCCAACAGTCCTACTGGGGTTAGACGCGGAAAAAGCCTTCGATAAGGTGACCTGGAGTTATCTAAAAGAAGTACTGATGAAATTTAACTTTCCAAGACAATTTATAGATATCATATTCAAATTCTATAGTAGTCCTGTTGGTTACATAAGGACAAATGGGCACATATCGGAGAGCTTCGCCTTATACAGGGGTACTAGACAGGGCTGCCCCCTATCACCGCTGCTCTTTGCCTACTACATAGAACCACTAGCCCAAAGTTTGAGACAAACTATGGACGTGGGGGAGTGTAGCAATGGGAGGAACTGAACAGAAACTAGCACTATTTGCAGATGACATTTTAGTATACCTAACTAAACCGGAGGTATCTTTGAAAGCCCTCTTCATGAGGATACAACAATTTACTGATATTTGAGTTCTCACTGAATATGAGTAAATCAGAAGCTTTAACATTTAATTACACACCAACTTTAACAATTAAGAAACAATACCCAGTTAGGTGGGATAATGACAGCATAAGATACTTAGGAGTCCAAATTTCAAACGACCCAGATAAACTGTCTACCCTGAATTATGACCCCCTGATTGTAAAAGTAAAGCAGGATTTGAGGAGATGGGCTTTACTCCCGTCGTCGTTCTACACTCGAATTATGGCCCTAAAAATTAATGTTCTACCAAGATTTTTGTATTTATTTCAATGTGTACCTAGTGGCTTGACAGCTAAAGAACTCCTATCTTGGCAAAACCACTAAATGCCTACCTCTGGAATCGTAAAGAGACCCGAGTTAGCTTCATGAAGCTGGTCCTCCCCAAGGACTTGGGGGTGTACTCCCTTAAACCCGTAACTACTGGTTGGCAGCATAGATGCGACTAGCACTATTAGAATAAACGTACCAGGCTAGATGGAAGCAGATTGATTTGGAGAGGCCTATAGGGCTCCCTCCCACATTGTTTATTTTCCTGCCCCAACTCAGGAGACCATACATTTAATCCCTGGGGATGCAGCTTCTATCCTTAGGGGCTAGCAAATGGGTATAAAACATAAGGTAATTCAGCAACACGGTTGGAAATATAAGTGTTTTATTTCAAATCCAGAATTTAACAACTCATGGTATAAAAAACAAATAGTAAAAGGGCTTGAAGCCCCATGGCAGATGATGCGGGATCAGGGGTATTGAGCTTTGAGGAAGCTCAGCTAAAATACAATTGGTCAAATAATGACAGATTATTTTACTATCAAATAAGAGATTATATAGGTACACAGATTAGATGTAGTGGAAAGAACATTACTCTACTGGATGATGACACCATTTAGACAAATATGGTCAACACAAAATGGGGAGGGTGCGATAACAATAATATATAAGTATTTAACTCAACGCGGAGCGCAAGCTATGATCTCGACACAACAAAATGGGAGAAGGAATTGGCCCATACAATATCAATTAAAGAATGGAATAAGGTATGGAGGGGCACCTGGGCTACTACCTCGTCCCCCCCTGTGGCGAGAATTTATTTGGAAGGTGAGGGTGAGGTTTTTCTTGGTCCCCTCGGTCGTGGCCACATGGAATCTGGGTAAATCAACTCAATGCTGGAAGAGTATAACGAACCAAAAGCACATATAGGCACATATTTGTAGACTGCCCCAAAATAACTAACTTCTGGCATCAGGTAATGTTATATATAAAGGGGATGTTAGATATTCAGGCAGAGATAGGGATTGCCAACTTGATGCTGGGGATCCCCCCAGTAGATATGAAGGATAAAGGAAAGAGTTACTTGTGGGCAATACTACTGGGAGCGGCCTACAAAGCTATAACCAAAAAATGGTTACAACCAATAACTCCGCAAATTTCAGAATGGAAAGCTTTAATATTGAAAATTCAACATAATGAACAGATGTCCTATGGGCTGCAAGACCGGAGAGAGATTTACACAAGGAGATGGGCAAGGTGGGAGTTATACCAGGAAAAGATTGAATAACCTCCCTAAATTAGATAGGTGTAAGAGAGAAGCATATATGGAACAGCCTGTATTAATTAAGCACGATTAAGCTTGAGAAGACTCAACTGTTGAAATAAACTGACCCATTGGACAATGAACAATACTAAGAATTAATATGCAGATGGACTTCGCCTTGTACTTGATGCCAAAGTTTTTTAAGAAATGTTAACTCTGGTTCTATTTATTTTTTATTCTCTGACCTAAGCACAATGTTGTTTTTTTCACCTATGATAAGAAATGTATGAAATGTGCTTGTTTAAAACAATGAAAGAAATAAAAGAAGTATAAAAAAAAAAAAATTAATATACACAAATCGGAAGCTTTGGCACTTAGTGCAGACCTAGCAGTCACCACCTTTGGATCGACCCCCTTTAAATGGGTCAGAGAAAGGATTAGATATTAAGGGTTGCAGATCCCCAAGGACTTAACCAAACTGCATCAGTATAATTTTGACAACCTGAAGCAAGAAATATTTAGAGATCTGAACACCTGGCAGAATATGCCTTTTACGTTTTCTAATAGAACAGATATAGTAAAAATGAATGTTTTCTCCCGCTACTTATTTTTTTCCTTGACGTTGCCAGTCCCTCTTACCAAAAAGTATTGGAGAGAACTTTGTAAGAAACTCGCATTTTTTGTCTGGTCAGGAAGACCCAGGAAAAAGTGGGATCTTTTGGAGGAAAGGCGGGAGAGAGGAGGACTGAGAGTTCCCAATTTCTATCATTATTATTTTGCAGCACAGGTCCTGCCCATTCTCAACATACTTTCCCCAGAGCTGAGAGGCAGTTGGTATAACATAGAAAACCAAGATCTGGGGTCGCTTCCTTTGAATATACTCCCTTGGTTAGCCTTGCCTAGAGATCTGAAAACAGTTAAAAACAGGTGGATTCGACAAACCATGAAGGCATGGCTTGAGGCGAGACAGTGGTGGGGAGATCCCAACGAAGGTTTGGAAATTCATACCATTGGCCAATCTGGCAGATTTTCCTGCCTCCAAGGGGCATCCAGTGATGCGCAGATGGGGACAACAGGGCCTTAGATTTCCCTCGCAGTTTCTCTAGGGGGCTGGCTTTCAATTTACAGTTGGAATTTGGATTAAATAATAGGGAATTTTTCAAATTTCTTCAGTGCAGACATTATTTCACTGAAGTGGTGGGGTTGGCATCTTTATCAGCCAAACCCCCCACTCCAATTATCTTTGTACACCAAAGCAGTAAGCTGGGTAACACCAGACAGTGTATATCAAATGTTTATAATAATAATAATAATTTTATTTGTACAGCGCCTTTCAAACAACATGAAGTCTTGTTATATTATGACATATGCAGTGAGTCCCAACCTTCGAACTGCTCTGGAGGTGAAAGAGTTAACTTTCCATGCCAGGCATGGAACGCTGAGCTCGAGCTCGGTTGAAAACTCTGTCTGTTGTTCTTCAAACTCAAACTGTCAGATTCTTTACTCCGCCTCACTGAACAGTCGCTCCGGAGATTTCTCCTTCTGCTCGGTTCATTTTGTCGGTTAAAGTATTATTTCCTCGTTTTTTTGACCGAATTTAAACCGCAACCAGTCGGTTCAAGCTCTGTCTGTGGTATTGTGAGTACTAGATAGGTTTTACATTTATTCTTCTGTGTGGAACTTGTAAACGGTTTCATCGGTTCGGTTTGAACCGATCAGGTTGTTTAAAATATATTAATCTGTCCTTTAGAGTATGGTTACCGGTTCTTATCGGTTCTAAAAAAAAACGGGTTTTATTACGGTTTTTTCCCCGACCCGTGACACGGTTGGGAACCGATAAGTGGGTCTTACCTGGCGGATTGCCATAAACAAGTAAGTTTGGTTAGGACTTGCACTATGTCTGAGAAACCCAAAAGAAAAACTGGGCCCACTGGGTTTCAACACTGCAGTGTGTGTGGGGAAGTCTTTGTCAAGGCTGACCCCCACGCCACCTGTGTTTATTGTCTGGGGTTTGACCACCTCAATGCAGACTGCCAGATTTGTAAAAATTTTCCTGCAGCTACCCTGGAAAAGAGAGTTGGTAGGCTCAGGGAAAAGGAGGCCAAAAAGTCCGCTGAACCGGATGGCCAGCCCGGTTCAGTTCCAACTGAACCGGAGGGAGTGCCCTCTGACCAGGGCGAGACTTCCTCGGGCAAAAGGAGAGCCGACTCGGAGGAGTCGGTTCCAGCAAAAAGGACTAGAAAATCAGCTGATGTGGAGCCAAAACTTTCCTCTCCAACTGCTGAAGAAATAGCCAAAGCGATTAAAATTGTCCAGTCGCTTTCCCGGTTCCAACGAACCGGCACCATCAAATAAGCGTCAGATTCGGCCGGTTCCACGGTTCAAGAGTATGATTTGAGGAATTTTATAACCAGAGGAGGGGAAGAGGAGTATGAGGAGAGTGAATGTGGATTTGAAAGTCTGGATGTGCCCATTGAACGGACATCTCCCCAGACAGACCTTCAGTGGTCTCCTCCTAGGCTTTCTGAGTCCCCTTCTCATTTATGTTTTATAAAAATGGCTGAAACCCTCCAGCTCCTATGGAGGAAGCTGTGGATGATCAAGAGGAGCCTGACTATGTGGAAATGATGGATATCCCAGAGTCTAGGATGCTGTCTATTCCTTTGCATAAATCATTTGGGAAACAGACAGTAAAAATTCTAAAAACTCCTCACACTATACCTCCTGTGGATAAGAGAATGGACAAGAGATACACATTGTCAGGCTTTGATACAGAGTTCCTTACACAACAATGCAGCCATGTTGGGGTAGTGCAGGCTGCAGCCTGTGACAAGGCAAATATTCCCTTGGCTTCACACCCCCCTGACAAGGACTCCAGGAGGATTGATGCCATGGCAAAGAAACAGTACATGGCAGCATCCTTGGGACTCAGACAGGCAAATTATATGGCTTATGTTGCTAGATACCAGAAATCCAGATGGGATACTGTTATGGCTCTAGCAAAACAGGTCCCTGGCCAGCTTGCCAAGGAGCTGGAGCAGGTGGCTGCTGATGGTATTGAGGCATCTAAGGTGCAATTCCATGCTGCAGTGGACTCTAATGATGTGTCATCAAGAGTCATGGCTACACCTGTGGCACCATGGAATGGCTTGGCTCAGATGTACTAGCCTGTCTCAGGATACCCAGACTAAGGCCATGGATTTTCCAGTTGTGGGTAATTCTCTGTTTGGGGAGCAGACAGAGAATTACATGAAGAAAATGGATGAGTATAGGACCACCTGTAGGAGTGCACAGGCCAAGGAAAGGCAGGCCACTCCTCAAAGGCAGCCTTCCAGGGGCAAGGGAAGGCCTTTTCATAGGCCTTTTTACCAAGCCCAGGCCTCCTCTTCAGCTTATGCCCAGAGGGGGTTCTTTAGAGGGAGAGGCAGACGGGGTACTAGCAGGCCTGCTTCCACCCCTCAGCCTAAAGCCCCTGCCAAGCAGGCACCCTGATGGGGTGGCCAGGGCCGATTCTCAACTACCTGTAGGGGGCAGTTTTTAATCTTCTCTTAAATTCTTCCATGGAGGCGCACTCCCATAATTGACGGGGTAGAGAATTCCAAAGGGTGGGCGCAGCATAAGAAAAAGCTCTAGAGCCAGATGATTTAAGGTTCATCCTTGCAATCTCTAGCAAACCCTCATTGGCCGAGCAGAGCGATCGACCAGGGGAGTAGGGAACCAGAAGTTCTTTCAAATAGACCGGACCCTGACCGTGAAGGACTCTGAAAGTCAGTAAGCCGACTTTAAAGGTGATCCGCCACTGTATAGGCAGCCAGTGCAGTTCGCGCAACACCAGGGTAATATGACAGGATCTACTAGAGCCTGTCAAAATCCGGGCTGCTGCATTCTGCTCCAGCTGCAGGCGGCTAATTTCAACCCCAAAAAGCCCAAAGTAAAGGGAGTTGCAATAGTCCAAGCGCGAGGACACAAAAGCGTGGACCAGCATTGGAATGTTATCAGACGGAACCAGATGCCTAACTCTGACGATGTTCCTAAGATAATAAAAGGAGGTCTTGACAACAGCTGACACCTGCGACTGCAGTGTCAGTCTATCATCAAAGACCACCCCCAGGTTACGTACCCATTCAGAGGTTGGGAGAGAAACACTGCCAAGAAAAATTCCTGAAGGGGCACCAACACCCAACCCCTCTATCTACCCGGGTCCACAACCAATACCTCTGTCTTTTCTGAGTTCAACTTCAGCCAGCTAGAATCCATCCACTCCTGGATTTCTTTCAGACAGTTGTTAAAGACCGAGAGCGCTCCATCCTGTTCGGGTGCAAAAGACAGGTATAGCTGGGTATCATCTGCATAACAGTGAAACCTCAGCCCATACCCTGCAAATAACATGGGTGACAGCTCTGATCCCTGAGGCACCCCACACAACAAAGCCGTTGGGCCCGATGAAAAGACCCCGGACACAACTCTTTGTGATCTCCCCATGAGAAATGAAGTGAACCATCGAAGGACGGTTCCCGATATTCTACATATATGCCTCAGGCATGCTATCAACACCATGTGATCCACTGTGTCAAAAGCCGAGGAGAGATCTAGGAGAACCAAGATGTAATGTCTCTTCTGATCTCTCGCCCTCAGGAGATCATTGAGCACCTGAACGAGCGCTGTCTCTGTGCTATGTCTTTTATGAAAACCGGACTGCAGGGGTTCATAGATGTCATGGATGGTTAAATGGTCCTCCAGTTGAGCTGCCACTGCTTTCTCAATCACCTTCCCAACAAAGCGAAGGTTAGAGATAGGTCTGTAGTTAGTGAAACAGTCTGGGTTCAGAGTAGCTTTCTTCAAGAGTGGTGTCACCACCACCTCTTTCAGGGAGCTGGGAAACTCACCCAACTCCAAGGAGCACCAGACTATTCGCACAAGTACTGGTCCAATGATATCACTACAACCCAAAATTAGGGAAGTCAGTCCAGGATCTAAACTACAGCATGTAGGGCGCACACCCTGAATAATCCTCATGACATCCACGAAGTCTGGTCGACTGAAGGAACTCCAAGAAAACTGAAGTATAGTGAGCTCGCACTGTCCACCCGCAACCCCCCCCAGAGGGTGCTGGTTGCAAATCTGCCCTGATGTCGGCCACCTTAGTTGCAAAAAATCGAGCAAGCTCTTTGCACTCTAATTGGGAAAAAGCTTTTCAAACGTGCAGACAGGCTGTGTTGTACAGTCTGTCTACAGTTCGAAATAGCAGAACTGGTTGGTTCCGAGCAACTTCAATCTCCCTGGACAGGAATTCTGCCTTCTTACAGGTGATTGCAGATTGATAGACTGAATAATGGTCCATCAATCTAAGGTGGTCGGCATCAAGAGCGGACTTACTGTACACCAGCAATGCACTAACCTTCGTCCCTGTCTCCGCATCTCTCTCAATGTCCCATCAAACCAGGGGGACTTGGGGTGAAGGGAGAGGGGTCGCACAGAGACTGGAGCAATAGAATCCAGAGCCACTGTAACAGCTGAATTATAAGCTGACATGAGGGTCTCTGGATCACTGCTTGCCAACACGGGGGATGATAGGTCAAGCACCGCCGCAAGGCCTTGGGAGTTTATATCCCGTAAAGGGCGGTACCTAACTATCTCCACAGGGGTAGGCCTTCTAAAGGGGGTGCAAAAACTAAACCTCACAGTGTAGTAATCTGACCAAGCGACTGGTTCCACCCCCACGTTGGAGGTTTCGATCCCTAGCAAGAAGATTAAGTCCAAGGAGTGTCCAAGTTTATGTGCAGCAGTGGAAACCACTTGTGTAAGGCCCAGAGATATCATTAACTGGAGGAAGTGCTGACCAAATTGCTAGAGATTGTCATCGACCCAGGTGTTGAAATCGCCCAGAACCATCAATCTGGGCGATTCAAATGCCATGTCGACGAGGAAGTCTGTCACTTCCTGAAGGAATCGTTTCTCATCCCTGGGTGGACGGTAGAAGAGAACGATTCGAACACCTACACCTGCTACCGCTGTACACTGAAAGGACTCAACTGCTACACTTGTGAGGCCTAGTTCTGTCTTAAAATAGACTGCAACCCTACCCCCCCCCCGTGATCCAATCTCGGGTGGTGTATCATCGAGTACCCAGCCGGAGTGATAGCCTCCAATGTGGGGCCTGGATTTTCATCTAGCCAGGTCTCGGTGATGCAAGCCAGGTCCACTGAACCAACAAGATCAGCAATAATAGCAGTCTTGTTCCCGATGGACCTGGCATTGCACAACACCGCCCGAGCTGGACGAACCTCGGAGGCTGTCTGGACCATCTGCCTACCATATTCGGTAGTGCCCTTGGGTATGGGCACCAGACGTGGTGAACCATGATCTGGGTTCCATTTCACCCCAGGGCGCCTTCTGGATCCAACTATCCTAATATGGTGACTCCCCTCGTCCATCCTCCCCTCTTCGCAACCCCTCCCCCTCCTATGCATAATTCCCAGCACTCTGCAGCACTGGTAGGTCTCAAATTGGAGAGGGGGAGAATAAAAAGGGCCAAGGGCACAAAGAGAGGAGGATGAGTAGTGCACCACTGTGGGGATTAAAGGCTAACACATGCTGCTACTACATAGCCAAAAAAACAATAAAATAAACCTACTTATACTAACACTAACCACACCCAAAATAAATTTTCACAAAACTTAACAAAACAATGTAAAATACCACCCTGCTCACTATTAGATAAATCAAGTATTAACTTAAGCCAGGAGACAGATGCTACAAGAGGGAGTGGGTATCCTTTTAGTCCAATAGATCCAAAGCAAATGGCAGGAGGAGACAAGGGTGGATTTATTTTATTTATTTATTTTATTTAGTTTTTGTTGACCTGGTAAGTGCACTAGACAAATCCTGCCTATTTTCAGGCACGACCCGGGGGAGGGGGATACAGATGAATGCCAAATGACTGTGAACCAGATTAAGCTGTTGGTGGTATTTTTAGTGAACGAGGGAAATTTGGCCAGGACACCGGGGAAATTCCCCTACTCTGCTGGCGCTCTGCGTTGCTGCCAGTAGGGGGACAGGCCATTGCTAAGATGGCCACTCGAGTGGGACGCTGAAGGAGGAAGATGTTTGTGTAGTGGAGCTCTGGCCTCTACTCCACAGTGCACAACACGGAGGCGGTTCTTTTAACACTTTAGATGTTGACTCGGATTTGGAATTTCACGATGCAGTGGTCCTTTGGGAAGATACTGTTAAAACTTTGGACAATCAAATGGATAAATTATCTATACCGATTACAAACGCTGAGAGGCAAGAGCCCGGTTCTCTGAAAGCAAGGATCGAGCCCGGCTTGGGACCTGAAACTTTGGCGGTGCATTTTGACTGCGATATTGCCCTCCCCAACAATGTTGTGATTGCTGCTCCTAAAACCTCCTTTGATCTAAACCTTAAGAATGGTTCTGTGGAGCACGGTGAGTCTTTACAGTTTATTTCTGACGTTTTTCAACCCATAGCTGTAGCGGAGACTATTAACCATAACTCTAAGAACCTGATAAAAGAATGTGCACAGCTACCTGGTTCTCCTATAATCTTGGATAATCCGTGTACTTTGGGAGCTAGGGAGAGGCAAGCAGTAGAGTTTTTGATGACCCTTCTAATCGGCGCTCTGCCGCAAAGCCCACATCATTGCCTTTACAGCAGGATGTATCCTGCATTGACAGCGGTAGCATTGGCCCTATCAAACTTGCGGTTACAACAAACAATTTTGAAGGCTTTGAAGGGCGAGACCACAAACCGCACAGCCTCACTTCCACTTACAGCATTCTAGCTGCAGTTCCCGCTTCTGTTCAGACTGGCAGTAATATCGCATATACTAGCGAGTGCCTACAGTCTAACACATCATTGAATAATTCACAGATTGAAAGCCCTGTAGTGGTATGTCACAAATCACCGCACCACACTGTGCCTACATTAATATTTGATCAGCCAGAATCAGCAGTATTGGATAAGGCTGCTGGGTTCGTTTTTAAAAACCCTAAGATTTCAGATTCTTCTGTACAGCCTAATGTGATTTATCAATCTTCTGCTGTTTCACAGACTGGGGTTACTGAATTTTCTTTTCAAAAATAAACTTCCTCAGGCAACACCTGCTCTCCTTACACCTGTTATATCGAACCTTGCGCCTTTACCTGAAGAAAGGTACAGGGTCCTTGGTCCCCTGGTAAAGCTCTGAGAGGGGCTGGCTGGAAGCAGGCTTTGACAGGCATCTGGAAACCTGATCCTACCTGGGATGCTGACTTTGCCCTATCGCAACATTCCCCAGAGTGGAAACCTGATTTACAGCGGAGAGACTTGGCGGACAGCTTACAGGGAGAGAGCAGCCTTCCAGAGACATTGATATCTCCATCTACTGTTATGCCTCTAGAGGTGACAGTGCCCCTACCCCTCTATCCAAGTTCAGACAAGATAACACCCCCAGGAACAACTGTCCTCCTCACAAATGCCCTCCCAAAGAAACCTGTCCTTCAGAAACCACTCATGTCTGAATTATTCGCCAATTCTAAAAAGAAGCAGCTCCATGAATGCTGTTCGGATCCGCTACAAAGGGCTTGGAGGATAGACCAGATATAGACACTATGTAGGAAAATACTATTGAAAGACTCTCTGCACTTTACTCCTAACGGCGTGTATGCCTTCATCAACATTTCTGGGGAGGACAATTTCGACATCAGTTTTCGGACACCACATGCTTTGGACTTATTTTGGGACAGGTATAGCCAGGTAAGTTTTCTCCCATGGACCCTTTTTGGTTATACCTTTGACTAAACCTTTGATAAAGTACGTCACAGTTATGTTTAGGAATGAGGTCCATGTGGAAGACATATCTTTTGGCTATCACAGAAATGTGAAGTTCTGGGGGCCTGAACCCATCCTGGATTCCGAACAATTTTGGACAGGGGATGGAGTATAAAATCAAACTGAGGCAATCTAAGGCAGGGGTGGTACATATTCCTAATTCTTTTATGTTAGGGAAAGATAGGGGTGTATGTTTTTATAGCGGACAACCCCGGGCTTGCTACAGATGTGGGGCTAAAACGCATCTTTCCAGCGTCTGCGATCAACCGCGTTGTGATCATTGCGGGGAGGTGGGGCATGTCACTATGTATTGTAATCAACCAAAATGTGAGCTCTGTGAGGAAATTGGGCATACATTTCGTATTTGTCCTTGGGCTGCTAAAAACAAAACGTCTTGTATAAATTCGGATCTCCTGATTCAGAAGGCTCAGGATGTGGTAAACTCTTCCTCCCTTGGTTTACAAACCCCTTTATTAGTTCCCCTTCCCAAAAGATGGAAAAAACCCCGAGCATAGAGCTCCCTACTGACAAGCCCGTAGAAGAACCGGGATAAGGTTGCGCACCCTGTTCCGATTTGGCTGCAGTTGGAAAGCGTGCATGGGCCCACCTGATCCTTTGGAATTCCTCCAGTGTGCTACTCTGAACCTTCTGCAGAAGTAATTGGAAGTATCTAAGACCTCAGGCCTTAGGCCGTCCTCACCCAATGTACATCTTCTAGAAATCTACATTCTAGAACTCCCTATAGCTCCTATCATAGAAACAAGTAACTCCTATGCTGCCCTGTTTACCCCATGGAGGATACAGAGATGGAACTAGGTGATTCTGACTCCCAAAATTTCTTTATCCACAAGGTCACAACCTGTGGATACCTACAAGGAAAAAAGAAAAAAGGAAAAATAGAAGGTTGGCTTTATTTTCATAAACAACAATGCAGTGGTCCTGGGGCTCTTTAAACACGCATAGTTTGTTAAATGTAGTTAAAAGGCAAGCCATTTTCCATTATATACATGATCAGCATTTATCTGTGTGTTTTTACAGGAAACCTGGATGCACTCTGTGGAACAACTTTTTCCTTTAAACAGGATTGGGTTTGGGGACCTTCCTATTGGTCCTTCAGACAGATCTGAGCAGATGGCATAGGGATTTTGTTTAATTCTTATTCCTTTAAGTTGCATAATTTAATGATCTTATCCAGGAGAGCAATGATATTAGATGGAAATGGCATGATACGTGCTATCGCTTTATCAATATTTACAACCCTCAAATGAAGGCTGGCAGAGTTTCTTGCCTAAAAGCTATTCAACCTTTTTTGGTAACATCAGTTAAGGTACTTTGGGGAGGCGATTTCAACTGTACAATCTTAGATTCACCTATTCAGAAACAAAGGAAAATTTATTGTGATTCACGCACATTAGCTAATGTTGTTAAAGTAGCGGGTTTACTCAATTGTCTTTCCTTTTCAGCACAAGGACCCCGTTATTCCTTTAATAAAGGAAAATTGTTCTCCCTAATAGATTATATGTTCGTCTCCCCTTCCGTGCAAATTAATTTTTCAAAATGGTCCCTGCGAATTTTCAGATCATTCTTTTCTTTTTTGTAGTTTTCAATTTTTAGGCCCCCCCTGAGCATAGACAGGTAAGGTGGAAGTTGAATAGCACTATGCTAGAGGTACCCCATATACAGTCTGGGGTAAAACACATTCTAACAGCTAGACTATCAGTGGCTTTTCTTTATGAGGATTTAGGGGATTGGTGGATAACAACTAAGACCGAGTTACGTAATTGGTTTAAAAGACAAGGGGTGAGAACAAAAAATTAGAGGTTTCTGAAGTACTTATCTCTCAGGCAACAGCTCCAGAAACTAACTACAATTGCATATGCCTCTCGGTTCGATTATTCTGACCAAATCACCAAACTAAAAGAGGAGATGAGGATATTTCAATATGATAGGGCAAAAACCCTACAGGCTGTTCTATCTAATGGCATAAAAAAATTCCCCATTGGAGATCCTTTTGAGGCTTGCAAAAACCTAAAGGCTTCCTCTAACATAGACTCTCTAAGAAACTCAGACAGATCTATAGCTACTACAGTTGTACAACTCAGAGAATTGATTATTGATCATTTTCAGACTTTGAATCCCCCTTCTCTTATTGCTGAAGCAGACATGCTTTCCTATTTAAGAGCATCCAGGGTCTCCCCCAAGTGGGTAGAAACTACTACATTATTGGAACCAATCACATGTGAGGAAATTTTAAACGTAATTGGGAAACTGAAATTGAACATTTTATCGGGTATGGATGGTCTTTCTAATGACCTGTATAAAGCCTTTTCGTTTGAGTTGAGTCAATGTCTGTTTATCTTATTCCAACATTTCCTGAAAAATACGTTTTTTTCCCCCTCCTTTTCTGAAGGATTATTAATTTATTTGTTTAAATCTGGTGATAGGCAAAATATTAAAAATTGGTGCCCTATAACCCTCCTCAATTCGGATTACAAAATCTTTACCAGCATTTTAAACAATCGGTTAAAAAATTTCGCTAGATGGGTAATTTCCCCCTATCAATTTAGTGGGATACCAGATAGATGGATTCAGACAGCATTAATGATCATACGTGAGGTCATTGAACACCTCACTGATATAGGTGTTACAAATTGTATGGTAGTTGCTGATTTAGAAAAAGCTTTCGATAGGGTACATCTGCCATATATGTTCTTAACTTTAGGGCACTATGGAGTCCCGTTGCAAATTGTTAATTTAATCAAGAAGTTATATGATTATAACACTGTGTCCCCATTTTTGAAAGGTTATATGGCTGACAGCTTTGGCTTACACACTGGAGTGCGTCAAGGTTGCCGTCTCAGCCCCCTCCTCTACATTTTTTCGTTAGACCCTTTCTTACGGAACTTAACTACTGTTCCCAGATGGCTGGGAATTTCCGATAATATATCTAATGATCATCAACTCCTAGTACAGGCTTATGTAGATGACTTAATCTTATACTTTTCAGACCATTCTTCTGTGTGTATTTTCTTAAAAGCATTTGAGGCCTTTTCCAGAGTCTCAAATGCTAAAATAAATCTACTCAAAACAAAAGGACTGTTTATTGGAGCAACAGGTCCTACTGAGGTAGTGCATGGGGGCATCCACTTCTCCAGAACTCCACTTAAGATTTTAGGCATCCAGTTTGGTCCTCAGAATAGGCCAGTGGAGAATTGGGATTTAGTCCTCCAAACAGTGGAGAATAAGGTCAACAGATGGAAATAGTGGAAATTGTCCAAATTAAAACGCAGACATGTAATTAAACAGTTTCTTCTGCCATGTGTACAATATGTAGCTATGATTTTTCCACTTCCGGTGCATTTAGAAACTAGACTGTATAGTTTGTTTTTTCAAATGGTCTGGGGCAACAGATTAAATCCGGTAAAAAGGGGTTATACTTATTTAAGTACAAAAATGGGAGGGCTCAGGATGGTGGATCCTGTGGTCTTTGTACATTCCTTATTTATTATGTGTTCAGTTAAAAACAGTTTAAGTTTAGGAACAGGGATTGGGGATACATGGGTTGCAAGGTCCCTGGGCAAATACTTTAGGAATTGGCATTCTTTGGCTCCAAAATTAAATCCCCATCTTTCCCTCCCACAATACTTTAGGCCAGCCGCACAAAAATTATATAGATGGAAAGTGGAGAAAGAGACCATTTTGAGCAATAATATGAAGGGATTTTATCAGGTCATAATGGCAGATTTACTCCCTTCAGAGCCAAGCTTCAAGAATTGCCCTTCTGCTCTTAATTCTAAAGTATTGGCCCAGTTAAATAGTCTCAGATTGCCTTAATCACAATGGGAGACTGTGGCTAATATTTTATGGTCGTCTGAATGTTAGGGTAACGCAAATATAAGGCCATTGAGGAAAGAAATGTCCATACTTGGATTGTATAAATGTTGAGAGTCTATGGAACATTTCTTTCTGCACTGTTCTTATGCTAAGGGGTTGTGGGCTTATTGGCGAGTTATGGGGCTTTAATTGGCTTAATTCATTATCTTATAATATCCTGGTTTTAGGATGTTATCCAGTGACTTTCTGCTTTTCACGAGGGACATTGACACTATTCTTTGGTTGCTTAAGATATTATTTATGGCAGGCAAGATGTCAGTGGGTTATTTACCAAAGAAAAATGCCTTATATTTGCTTTAGTATTTTGGTTTCAAAGGAACTCTCAAAGATTTATTCCCAGGACGCCCGGAGGACAGCTCCTGTTAAACTTTTAAAGATGTGGAAAGGGTTTTTTCACTTTATTAAGTTTAAATGATGGAGGAGTTTGTTTTTTTTTTGCTCATAGTATATGTTTATTCAAACGGTTTGGTTTCCTACTTTGCATAACTAATTCATTGTGTCGCTTTTCTCATGTTTGTTATTTCAAATAAAAACTCCCCTACTCTTTTCGATAAGTGCCATGGGATCTTTAACATCCGCCTGAACTACCACCAATCCAGGCAGATGGAACCTCGGTTTAACGTCTCATCCGAAAGACGGCACCTCAGAAGTGCAGCACCCCTCTCATGCTGCACTACAGTGTCAGTACTGGGACATTAACCCAAGTGCCAGATGTGGGAACTGAACCCACAGCCCTCTGATCTCCTGGCCTTAGAGGTGAGTGTGCTACCTGCTGAGCCACTGACACTTACGCAGGATTACACAGATGAGGTTTGGGAAGCAATATGGGCAGGAATTTTTAAGACCACAGTTTCCCCACCTGGAGATTTTTCAGGTGGCAAGCGAATGTCAAATTTTTTGTCACTCCCACAATCTCCTGTCACTACTCAACCTTATACACAGATCGCTGCTGGAGGGAATGTGAAGAGAGAGAGGTACCCATAGTCTTATATTTTGGGATTGTGTGGCTCTCCACCCTTTCTGGGAGGCAGTTAAACGTAGTATTAGGAAAATCTTTGACCTACCAGATGAACTCAACTTTGTGCACTTAGTATTAGGTTCACCACCGAATGGTGTAAACACCCCAAATTCAAAATATCTTTACTATATTCTAGTGGCCACTGCACTTAAAGCAATAACACAGACATGGTTATCACCCGCACCACCCAATCTCAGGTCCTGGAGGGCAAATATCGAGCATGTCAGGGACATGGAGGCCATTACAGCTTGGCTGTGACTACAAGTTGAAAACTTTAATTCCGGAGTTGTCTAGCTTCCCTTTTTTTTTTTCATTTGATTTGCTAAGTTTACTGTTTATGAAATTAGAAGGTTATGTACAATTGTTTGATGTCAGTGCTTGGCAGGATGTCTCCTTAGGAGGGCTCTCCCCTTGCTGTGTGTAGGGACTGCCCTCCCATTTTCGTGGGTCCTTTGGGGTGACCTGGAGACAAAAGAAAAGAAAGATTGGGTAAATGAAATGTATTGACTACATAATGTTTACACGGATATGTTAAAGGATAAGGTGATCTGAATGTAAAAAGCTGAAGACATGAATTTGTATTAACTACCTTCTTAATAAAATTATAAGTTCAAAAAAAATAAAAGCACAATAGTAAATTAACAGTTTTAAAAATGCTTTAATAATCTTCAAGGTATAAAGTCCAATTAAAGTTTCTTTGCACCAGTTAATGAAAAGCTATCTCCTTTTTGCTTTTCAGATCACTCAGATGATTACAGCTGTGAAAACTTTTTCTGTTTTAAACAAATCCACTATTGAAGGAATCGAGGTCCTTGCAACAAAGTTTCTAACTATTTATCTTAAAGTGAAAAAGAAGCAATACGACATCTTGGACCCCCGGAAGGCAGAATTTGATACAGATTATAATGATTTTATGACTCAGAGCCACAGTTTAGAAGTAAGTATTTAATTTACAGTGACCTCTTCTAGTCATAAAATTGTAATAACTTGAAACCATAAGAGATAACATTTTAATGAATTATTTGTTATACAGTACTTGACTTTGTTGATTTGGCTAAGAGGCTCAGTATTAAATTCTATGTCAGTAACCCTGAAATTTGAATGGCCATCCCTTACCCACTAGGCATGTGACTCCATCCACTGGTAGTTGCTGGGAAGTGATCTTTATGGACTTGGGTTTGGCTGCTTGGTTTATGACTGATTACAAAATGTGAGTGCCTTCACCCAGACAGCCCCACTGACTCACATGTCAAGCATACAAGATGACAACCCTGGGAAATACTGCACTGGTCCCTAATAGACCCTACCCACAGTACTTGCAATTGGCAAGAAATCAATAGCAATAAATAATGTGCAGCAAATGGCAAACACAGTAAAAATGGTCAAATAAGGGAATTATCTTACTAGAGGGAAAAGCTGGAACAGGCCTCTGAGGAAAGGCACAGAAAAATAAACATAGGAATGTATTTTTTTATTTTTATTTCAAATTTTGATTACCAGGAAAGGTGCTGTGAGCCAAGACTCATTTCCAGGTGTGACCCGGGGGACAGGGAAACAAATACAAACAAAGGATATTACATACAATTAGAGTCGGCTATACAATTTCTGAGCAGTAGTGGTTACAGGCATACAAGAATTTACAATTGAATATACATCCAAGTTAATACAACAAGTTAATCTAGCCATACAAAATTGGAACATATTTGAGTAATACTTTCAAGTAAGGCAATGAGTCAATATAAAGGACCATTTATAGTAGTAAGTACAGTGAGGCTGCAACTTAAATCCTGTTTTAGTGCGCGGAGGAGTCTGATGGTGAGGAGGACGTAGTGAGGCTGGGGCAAGGGGGAAGAGAAAGGAGGCGTAAGTGCTGTGTGGGGGGTAGGATAGAGAGTTATGGAATGGGGAGGAGATGGTTCCAAAGGGAGGAGTCTGTGGAGAAAGTGGATTTGTTGTCTGATGTGTGGGGGCGGGGGAGAAAAGTGTGCGTCTCTAGTGCATAGATCATAGGAGGAGGGGGCCATGGGGGACAGCAAAAAGGAGAGATAGGGAGGAAGTAGACCGAACCAAAATGTAGATATGAAGGTAAACGAGTGGATTGTGTATCTGTGTGATAGAGGCGGGATGCTGAGGGAGGAATAGAGGTTGCAGTGATGAGCTCGATGAGGGGAGTTTAAAGCAAAGCGGCAGAAAGAATTCAGCAGGATATCTAACCTGGCTAGCAAGGTAGCAGGGGCTGTACTGTAAACAACATCGGCATAGTCGAATATAGGTATTATCATTTTTGTCACAAGTTTACATCAGATAGGGAGTGGGAGGGGGTCCTTGTTACAGTAGAGTATACTGAGCTTGGGGCAGAGCTTGGAGGTGACAGCATCGATGTGCACTGAGAAGTCAAGATGGGAGTCCAACCAAATCCCCAGATATTTACATGCTGGGACATAGTCAAGTGGGTTACTGTTTAGTGTGGTGAAAACTGGGAGGGTTCTAAACAATTTTTGGGCAGAGCCAAAGACCATTATGATGATCTTTGAGGTGTTTACTTTCAATTGGTTTGCGAAGAACCAGCACTGCACCTTATTTAGGTCCTGTTGGAGAGGGGGGTGTGAATGTCTGAGAAGGTGAGCCTGGAGGCAGAAAGGATAGTGTCGCCCACATACGTATGTATGAGGGAGCTGGAACACACGGAGGAGAGGTCATTTTTGAACACTGAAACAGAATGCGGCCCAGGATGGAGCCTTGTGGCACACCAGCTAGTATGGGAAGGGGGGTGAAGAGTTTCCCACTCTAACAGATTGCAGCCTATTACTGAGATGTGATTTGAACCAGCAAACAGTGAGGGGGCAGTCAAGCAAATAATAGAACAAAGCAGTAATCAACAAATAATATGCACTCTGGTAGCCCTTGCAGACCTCACTAACCCCCACCCCAGACTAGGCCCACAGTGTGTCATAGCGCTAATCTGGTGCACCAGTGTCAGTACATATCCCCTTTAACTCCATAGCTCCTTTTAAACAGTTAGTTGGTGGTACCAGTTAGTTTCACTTGACACTCATTGCTGGCCTGACGTAGGATGGTAGGAATAGGCAGTTACAGGTAACAGAGATTGTTAGCAAATACATCTAAATGTGCAAGCCTTCTACCTGAGCTACACCCTTATGCCACAGTCCTTGCACATTTAAGGCCCTGTTAGGGTGGCTGTCCCTCCCAACTGCCTTAGGGGGTGAGGGTGCCACTACCTCACACCACCAATGGATCACCATAGATGTTGGCGGTGACTCCCGAGTTATTTTTGCTTTCACACTGGGGAGAGGGGGTGCTTTTTCAATACGGACATGGTGCATCCACCCAGAAAAAAAGTTTATGTGGGCCAGATGCTGCGTCAGTACAACCTTCTGGGATCTGTACCTGGCCACCTCTGCGTCAGTCACTACTCCAGCAGGGCACACAGATGTACAACACCCCCACCCCCCACCCCTGTAGCATACATACACAATAATATGGCAGTCAATGATGATACCTAGTGTAAACTCCAAAATCAACATTATTTCAGAGACTCTGGCCTTGGGAAAAGAAAAAGTTAATGTAATGTAACTACTTTTGTGGATTAGCGGTTCTGTTTTAAACGACCTTTTAGCCCATGGACTACATACGGTTACCATGCACCCGCCCAGCTCAACTTCTTTGGTGTTTTAGGATGCATTAGAGTGTGTTGAACATGGAAAAAAGATGTTAACTTTGCATATCTTGGATTGCAATACCCTAGCTGGCTCAATAGGTGGCCCAATGGCATCCCGGTAGCATTTTTGGCATTCTGAGATTTAAAGATAGGGGTAATTTATTCTTCCCAAGGTGCATTCAGCAACATTGTTTCAAATCCCAGGAATCCCTCAGTATATGCCTAACTACTTCAGATCAGCCTGCTGATTTGAGTTGCCCTGAAGAGTAGAAGTTTATGCAAATTAGAGTGTCTTGGAATGAAACTCGAATCTCAGCTGAGTGGTCACACTCCATGCTGCCTTCTAATGTTAGATTTATTTCTCTGTCTGATGAAGAAGCTGCCCCGAAGAGCTCTCGTCAGTCTACATTGGATCACAGTTATCTTGTACTATTTTATTTACTGTTTTGTTTAGTTTTTAAATCTTTATGTTAGTTATCCTTAGTTTTTTTCATTTTCTAAACTTTTAGCGCTATTCTCTGGTTCCCAAGCAGTTCCTGGAACCGGAGATAGCTTCTTGACTCTCAGTTTTCCTGCTTTGAAAACCGTTAAAAGCAAAAAAAAACACCTCTTAAAGATTTCTTGACACTTTGCAGTTGTTTTTTCTCCCAGTTCCTTTTTACTGGAAACTGAAACGTAAGTGGTGTTTTTTTTTTTTTCTGAATTTCTCTGTTAAACCAATAGTTAGTGGTTGTTTTTTTTATTTAGGAACCAAACTGCAAACTACAGTTTGTTTGCTTTTTGGAACTGAACCGAATTTGTGTTTGCCCATATTGGCATGACAACAGCCCCAAAAAGGAAACGACCTACAGGCTTCAAAAATTGTAAAAAAAAACTGTTTTACTCTCATGGCTAAGGTAGACTGCCACAAATTGCGTTTCAAACCCCAGGAATCTCTCAGTATGCTTAAAGTATTTCAGTTAGCCTCCTGTGTTGAACTGCCACGGAGAAAATGAAACGTATGTAAATGATGGAACCATCATCGGCTCGTGCCACAGTTCAGACTGCTGCCCCTAGAGACTGCTGCGTTCTAAAATGCTCAGATTCATTTCTCCACCTGCCTACTGTAGTTAACACGCCGCAGAGAGCTCTCCTTAGTATCTACAGACTTTTTTATTTTGCCATTGTAGTAAACATTTATATTAGCGGTTTTCAGTTGATACCCCTATTTTACAGTATATACTTTTCAGGTTAGTTTAGCTTAGTTTAGTTGGTAATTTGTCTTTCAGACAACATGAAGTCTTGCTGTATTCTGACATATGCAGTGATCACCAACCTTTGAACTGCCCCGGAGAACAAAAAGTTAACTTTCCATGCAGGGCATGGCGCTGAGCTCGAGCTCGGTTGAAGCCTCTGTCTGCTGTTGTTTAAACTCCAACCGTCAGATTCTTTACTCCGCCTCACTGAACAGTCGCTCCGGAGATTTCTCCTTCGCTCGGATCAAACAAGTCGGTTAAAGTGTCATTTTTTCACTCTGTTTCGACCGAATTTCTGCTACTGAACCTGTCGGTTTAAGTCTCTGTCTGTGGTACCTTGAGTACTAGATAGGTTTTTGTATTAGTTTCTGTGTGGAACTTGTAAACGTTGGATCGGTTCGGTTTGAACCGATCAGGTTTGTGTTAAAAAAACTTCTGTCTTTATTAAGAGTGTGGTAAGCGGTCCATATCGGTTCTAAAAAAAACGGATTTGATTACGTTTTTTTCCAAGACCTGTAACACGGTCAGGAACCAATAGGGGTGTCTTGCCTGGCGGATTGCCGAAAAAAGGGTAAGTTGTGATTAGGATTGGCCATGTCTGAGAAACCCAAGAAAAAAACCGAGCCCACTGGGTTTCAACACTGTAGTGTGTATGGGGAAGCCTTTGCTAAGGCTGATCCCCACACCTCCTGTGTTTATTGTCTGGGGTTTAACCACCTCAGTTCAGACTGCCAAATTTGTAAAAGTTTTCCCAAAGCTACCCTGGATAAGAGAGTAGGTAGACTGAGGGAAAGGGAGGCCGAGAAGTCCGCTGACCCGGATGGCCAGCCTGGTTCGGTTCCAACTAAACCAGAAGGAGTGCCCTCTGACCAGGGCGAAACTTCTTTGGGCAAAAGGAGAACCGATTCTGAGGAGTCGGTTCCGGTTAAAAGGAACAAAAGGGAAAAATCATCCGGTTCGGATCCACAAGTTCTTTCTCCGACCGCTGATGAAATAGCCAAAGCGATAAGGATAGTTCAGTCGCTAACTTTGGATCTTACTTCGAGATACAGCTCTTGCAGCAGGTTACACCATTAGGACTGAAGCCGTCAGGCGTCAAGACCCCATGGAAATTTTCTAGCTAGCAGTCTTCAGCGGGGACCGCCTCCGACGTCGGTCCCGCCCCCGACGTCAGGCGTAGTACATAAGGAGGTGGTCCCGCCACAATCCCCAGTTCTTTTCCCGCCGTCGACTTCACAGCATCGGCCTCTCGGTCAGTTCTAGCGTGCGACGGCTAGGAGAATTTCAACAGTTCTTTTCAGCGGAATTCGTCTGATGTCCTCTCCAACTTCCGTGGAGGGCCATTCATCGAAGTGTGCCTGCAGCAAACAGATTCCTTTTAAGGATCCTCACTCGGCCTGTGTCCACTGCCTGGGCCTGGACCATGACACCCAGGCCTGCTCCTTCTGCCAGGGCTTTAACAGCCATACAAGGATCCACCGCCAGAAGGCCCTCCAAGCTTTCCTTCTTGAGGAGAAACTTAAGGTGATGGACCGAGACTCTTTCTCCAGAGGGGAATCTTCAGGGAAGTCCCACCGGCACCGCGAAAAGCACCAGAAGAATTAGAGACCCAGATCCCCTTCCAGGGCCTCGGACTTCCGCAGCTCCGGCTCCAGGTCGGACCGCTCTCCGTCGAGGGCCCGCTCTCAGCCTCCCCCAGTTCTTGTGAAATCGGTTAGTGGTTCCTCCTCTCTGCAGCTTGTCAAGACCTCCAGGCCTGCTTCTTCCACTCCGGCTAAGGCCTCGTCCAGGTCTGGGGAGTGCCATAAGTCATTCTTCCAGCATCCGGCCTCCGACGTCAGGTCTGTCTCCCAACCGCCACCACCCCAGCGCAAGACCAAGGAGCTGACCTCCATTAAGCGGACGTTGGACCCGACGGCCCACCCGACGTTGGCCAAGGCACATAGGCACTCCAAGGAACCGGCAGCCGTCCGTCACCCGTCGCCAGTCAGGCATTCGCCCCCGAGGACACTGGCGGGGGAACTGGCGTCCGCTATCGCAGAAAAGAGGACCACACCACTGCCTACTGACGTTGGTCAGGAGGCGTTGTCGGAGGAGTCTACACAGCCCGAAGACCAGGTGGGCGACCCCGGACCCATCGAGCTCCCACGGGAACCCTCTCCAGAACCAGAGACCCCCGGGGATCCGACGCCCGGGCCCGACGACAGGCCACCGGCGCCCGGTCCGTCGTCAGGCCTAAATCTGGCAGAAGTGAAGGAGCTCTTCACCTTCTGGTGGGAGACTGTCAAGAAGGATGTGGTCACCACGCAGCCTCCTCCTGCGCCTGCTGCCCGTCTGACCCCTGCACCCCCTCCTCCACCTAGGGGGTCAGCAGGATGGGCATCGTCCCCCAAGGAGCCAGCATCATCTCCTAGGGGCAGATCTTTGGGGAAGAGAAGGCCTCCGTCAAGATCCACTTCAGGGTCACCCAGCCCCAAGAGACCCAGAAGACGTCGGTATACCCCGTCCATGGAGGATTCCAGATCTGACATCTCTGAGTGCTCCAGATCTCCTTCTCTAATCAGAGTCCCCTCTCTGGACACATGCGACCTTCCCAGGTCCCCTCCGGATGACCCCTCATTCTCTGAGATATTGAGGCATATTCAGAAGAACATGGGGTGGGACGCTGAAGAGCTTGACCCCGAAAGACTACGCCTTGCCTGCTACCTTCGGCAAAAAGACCCCAAGCCTGTGGTAATGCCACCCATGGTGGACACCTTTGTGGATGTCACCAAGGCTGCGTGGAAGCATCCACATTTGACCCCGGCAATGCCGAAGAAGGCCGACCGCCTGTACAAGGCCCCAAGGGAGGACCAGTACCTGGCAAACCATCCTCTGGCCAACTCCCTGGCCATTACAGCCTCACATGACCAGTCTCAGAAACCGCAGCACTTGAGCATGCAGCCACTGGACCCGGAGTAAAAGCAGTTGAACGTCCTGGGCAGGCGCACGTCACCAAATTGCAGGAAGCCGGGAAGGCAATTAGATCTGTACATGCTATGTACAGGTCTCGGCTTAGTTCCTTTCACAGAAACCAGAGTCGCTTTCGCAGCCGGACCCAAAGGCAACAACCTCATTCCGGCCAGCAACAGAGGAGCTCCTTCACCCGAAAAGCCCAGGCCAAGACATCCTCAGGCAGAGGCCAACGAGCCACAAAGTCGGCCCAACCTGCAGGATCCAGTGCTGCCACAGCATGACTCCTTCCCGGCCCCCGCCCCTCCTCAGGATGAATAGGAAAATGAAGGTCGAAGTCCATCATGAACCACCTGCCGGGGTGGCGGTCGATCACCACCCGACAGGTAGGCGCTACAGTGAGTCGACAAGCGCCATTATATGAGGTTTGTGAGACAACCCGCCCAAAAGCCTCCTCTGCTTTCCGCTATTCGGGTCAGCACGCTCTGCTTATACAGCAGGAGGTGCTCACGCTTTTAGAGAAGGAAGCTTTCGAGCACGTTCCAGGGAACCAGAGAGGAGCAGGATACTATTCATACTTCTTACTGGTTCCAAAGAAAACGGGGGACCTCTGTCCAATCTTGGATCTCAGCGACCTCAATCTGTCAGTCGTCTACAAGCGCTTCCGCATGGTAATCCTTCCGAGGCTAATCCCCATGTTGAGGAAGGACGCTTTCTTGGCGTCCCTGGACATGCAGAACGCGTACCTGCACATTCCTATTGCTCAGGCGCTCAGGAGGTTCCTGCGCTTCGAGTTTCTCGGCTGCCATTATCAGTTCCGGGCGCTTCCCTTTGGGCTGTCATCAGCACCTCGGGTTTTTACCAAGTGCATGGCAGTTGTGGCAGCGTCTCTGAGGAGACAGGGCCACTACGTGTTCCCATACCTGGACGATTGGCTTCTCATGGCCCCTTCCAAGGAGGCACTACTGATAGCCATCCAATCTACCAGACCCTTTTTCAGTCTTTGGGCATCCTCATCAACTACGAGAAGTTTCTCCTGGTACAGTCCCAGAAACTGCAGTTCGTAGGGGCAGTTCTGGGCACCATCAAGGGAAAAGCCTTTCTTCCCGAAGACAAAGCGGAATGCATTTGATCCCTCATAAGGGTCCTGTTAGCGAAGAAGACCGTCCCAGCCAGACTGGTCCTTCGCCTGCTCGGACACATGGCTGCGGCCATTCCTACAATCCCCATGGCAAGAACCAGATGCGGGTAACCCAGTGGATGTTAAGGGTGCAATGGGACCAATGGCAAGACCATCTGCAGCATCCAGTCAGAATCACGAAGGCCATGGTTTGGGACTGGCAATGGTGGCTAGATCCGAGAACCTTCCCTGTGGGGGTTCCTTTCACAGCGCCGTCCGCGGTTATAACTCTCTCCACAGACACCTCAGGGCTGGGGTGGGGAGCACAATTGAACGGGTTGAGGTCTCAGGGAACATGGACTCCCAGGAATCTCATCTCCATATCAACATATTGGAGATGAGGGATCCTTATGCCCTGCAAGCCTTCCAGTCGGAGATTCACGAGTACTCTCTTGTTGCAAACAGACAATACCTCGTGATGTATTACCTCAACAAACAGGAGGCACACACTCTTACCCTTTGTGGAGGCCATGAGAGTGTGGGAATGGGTAATTTGACATGGCACAAACCTTGTTACTGTTCACGTTCCCGGGGTGGACAACACCGACGCAGACAGCCTGAGTCGTTCCCAGGCCAGAGTCCAAGAGTGGGAACTTCTACAGGAGGTGGCAGAGGATCTGTTCCACTGATGGGGCACTCCAGAATTAGATCTATTTGCGTCCCCATCCAACGCAAAACTGCCCAATTTTTGCTCGCTAGATCCAGGGCCTGGTGTTTTCTGGCGAGACGCATTGTCCCTCTCCTGGGCGGGCAGATTCCTCTGTGCCTTCCCTCCTTTCCCATTGATCCAGAGAGTTCTTCTCAAACTTTGCAGGGAGCACACGACACTTATCCCGATAGCGCCTTTCTGGCCCAGACAAATCTGGTTCCCGTTACTGCATCAGCTATCTCGGGAACCTCCGCTTCCTTTGCTAATCAGCTCCCATCTGTAGTCTCAGGAGGAGGGTTCACTAGTCCACCCGGATTAACATTCATTGAACCTACATGCCTGGCTCCTAGAGACATAGCCATGATGCGGCATGGGGTCTCGCAAGAGGTGGCATACATGCTTTCTGCCGCTAGATAACCGGCAACACACACAACATATGCCATGAAGTGGCGCAGGTTTTGCCTGTGGGCTCAAACGCGCAGTTTCTCCCCTTAGACTGTCCTGAGAAGCTGGTTCTGGGGTATCTGCTTTCCCTTTTTCAATCTGGGCTAGCTTACTCCTCGATCAAAGTGCATCTTTGCGCAATTTCGGCTTATCATGCCCCCATAGGCCATTGTATGGTGGCTCAATTGGATACTACTCGTGCCTTTTTAAGGGGGGTCCTCCACCTTAGGCCACCTATCAAGGATCCAGTTCCTCCCTGGGACTTGCCCTTTGTCCTGGAGCAGCTTACGCTGCCACCCTTCGAACCAGCCGTGGATTGCGAGCTAACTTTTCTGTCGTGGAAAAGCGTTGTTTTAATTGCAGAAGAATCTCGAATTGCATGCACTCATGTGCAATGAGCCTTACTTAATTTTCCACCAGGATAGGGTATCCCTGAGGACAAATCCTAAGTTCCTGCCTAAGGTGGTTTCAGCCCTTACCCTTAATCAGGATATTGACTTACCAGTGTACTTTCCTAAGTACACCAATTGAGGAGAAGCGCTGCTTCACACCCTGGATGTTCACAGGTGTCTTAGATATTACCTGACCAGAACCAAACAGCACCGAAAAGTGGATCAGCTGTTCGTATCCTTTGCTGAGAGGATGAAAGGGGCCCCTGTTTCAAAGCAGACCCTGTCATGTTGGCTCATTCAATGTATCTCTTTCTGTTATGACAAGCGCAGCAAACCCTCGCCAGGCGCAGTCAAGGGCCATTCTACCAAAGGAGTGGCCACCTCCTTTGCAGCACTGAAGAATGTGTCCACTTCAGCTATTTGTGCTGCAGCCACCTGGAGCTCGGTGCATACCTTTATTAGGCATTATAGCCTGGACATCGCCTCAAGGCTAAGGGCTGGTTTCGGCCTAGCCGTCCTTCAGGGACTCCTGTCCTAGGCTCGAGCAGGGTGGTACTCTCTGTTCTTCCTCCTCCCGATGGTTTTAGAATGTCGCCATTGCTTGGGAATCAGTCCTAATGGTGTAACCTGCTGCAAGAGCTGTATCTCAAAGTAAGATAGTAGAGTTACGTAAGAACTTACCGTAACAGTAGATCTTCGAGAACAGCTCTTGCAGCAGGTATCTTCCCGACCACCATTCCCCCTTTTGGAGGAGGTAGGTTATAGCCTAACATCCATCTTTCAGGATGGAACGATTTGTTTTTAGTCTTGGCCATCTGATGGCGGATCCTCGGTCACCTCTTCTGATGTCATCCAGCGGCCGGGAGTCTCCGGCGGGAGAACTGGGGATTATGGCGGGACTGCCTCCTTATGTACTACGCCTGACGTCGGGGGGCGGACCGACGTCGGAGGCGGTCCCCGCTGAAGACTGCTAGCTAGAAAATTTCTGTGGCGTCCTGATGCCTGCCGGCTTCAGTTCTAATGGTGTAACCTGCTGCAAGAGCTGTTCTCGAAGATCTACTGTTACGGTAAGTTCTTACGTAACTGTACTTTCTGGCCGAACCGGCACCATCTGTCAGGGGCTCAGTTCGGTCGGTTTCCCCGGTTCCGGATTATACTTTAGAAGAAGTTTATGAACCGGAGGAGGAGGGAGAGTATGAAGATAATGATGATGATGATGATGGAGATTATGAAAGTCTGGATGTGCCTATTGACCCGGACATCTCCCCAGACAGACCTTCAGGTGTTTCTCCTCCTAGGCTTTCTGAGTCCCCTTCCCACTTTATGTTTTACAAGAAAGTGGCTGAAACCCTCCAGCTTCCTATGGAAGAAGCAGTAAGGATCAGGAGGAGCCTGATTTTGTTGAGATGATGGACATCCCAGAGTCAGGAGATTGTCTATTCCCTCCATAAATCTTTTGGGAAACAGACATTTAAAATTCTAAAAACTCCTAATTCCATACCTCCTGTGGACAGAAGAATGGACAAGAGGTATACCCTTTCAGGCTCAGACACGGAGTTCCTTTTCTAGCAATGCAGCCATGTTGGGGTAGTGCAGGCTGCTGCCTGTGATAAGGTAAATATTCCCTTGGCTTCACACCCCCCAAATAAGGACTCCAGGAGGATTAATGCCATGGCAAAGAAACAGTACATGGCAGCATCTTTGGGACTCAGGCAGGCTAACTATATGGCCTACCCAGCTAGATACCAGAAGTCCAGGTGGGACACTGTGCTGACTCTAGCTAAACAGGCCCCTGACCAGCTTGCCAAGGAGCTGGAACGGGTGGCTGTGGATGGGATTGAGGCATCCAAGGTGCAATTTCATGCTGCTGTGGACTCCAGTGATGTTTCATCTAGAGTCATGGCTACATCTGTGGCCCTTCGGAGGATGGCTTGGCTCAGATGTACTAGCCTGTCACAGGATACCCAGGCTAAGGCCATGGATTTTCCTGTCATTGGTAATTCTCTGTTTGGGGAGCAGAGAACTACATGAAGAAGATGGACGAGTACAGGACCACCTACAGGAGTGCTCAGGCCAAAGAAAGGCAAGCCACTCCTCAGAGGCAGCATTCCAGGGGCAGGGGGGCAGGCCCTTTCAAAGGCCTTTTTAACAAGCCCAGGCCTCCTCTTCTGCTTATGCTCCGAGGGGGTTCTTTAGAGGGAGAGGCAGACGGGGTATGAGCAGACCTGCTTCCACCCCTCAGCCTAAAGCCCCTGCCTAGCAGACACCCTGATGGGTCAGCCCGGGCCGATTCTCCAATACCTGTAGGGGGCAGGCTGGCTTACTTTGTCCATGACTGGAAGTCTTTAACATCAGACAAGTTGGTCCTAGAAGTAGTAAGCCAGGGACTGGTTCTCAGCTTCAAAAAATGTCCCAAGATGAGAACCAGATCTTTTCCACCTGCAAATCCATCAGAGACCCTTGCCCTAGAGGCAGAGGTTTCTTCCCTCTTGGATCTCAGAGCCATAGAAAGGGTTCTTACCCTACACAGGGGCAAAGGATTGTACTCCAGGTACTTCCTAAACCCCAAAAAGACAGGAGAATGGCGGCCCATCCTGGATCTGAGATATCTAAACAAGCACCTTTTAAAGCCAAAATTCAAAATGGTGGCTCTGGGAATAATTCTGCCTTCTCTAAGGCCAGGGGACTGGCTAGCCTCCCTGGACCTCAAAGATGCCTATTTTCACATTCTCATCAGGTGCTCCCACAGAAAGTACCTCAGGTTTGAGTTGCCCTTAGGCCACTATCAATTCAGAGCAATGACCTTTGGCCTAACATCAGCCCCAAGGGTGTGCACAAAGTGCCTGGCAGTAGTGGTTGCTTTCCTAAGGAGAAAAAAAGATCTCCATCTTTCCATACTTGGACAACTGGCTCATAGCGGGTCAGTCTCCAGACCAAGTCAAGTCACATCTTCAGATAACTCAGCAGCTGCTCACTGCCTTAGGATTCCTCCAAAACCTTCCAAAGTCAGTTCTCGAGCCAGTACAGCTCCTCACCTTTATAGGGGCAGAGCTGGATACAATAAGAGCAAAGGCCTTCCTTCCCCTGGACAGGGCAAGGACCTTTATAGAACTGACCTCTTCTTTCACCCTTCAGGTGTCTTGACCAGCAAGGCAGTTTTTGCAGCTCCTGGGCCACATGGTAGCCTCTACAGCAGTGGTCCAGGGGGCAAGATTCCAGATGAGGGAAATTCAGTTCCACTTAAGGCCTTCTGGTCCCAAAGAAAGGATTCCCTTACCAAACTAGTCCCAGTGACTGGAACCCTGATCCAGGCTTTGCAATGGTGGCGGGATCAGGACAATTTAAGACAGGGAGTTCCTTTTGTCACTCAGTCTCATTCACTAATCCTCACCACAGATGCCTCCCTCTTGGGCTGGGGAGCCCACTTGGGGGATCTTACCACCCAAGGGCTGTGGTCACCTCAAGAATCTCTGCTTCACATCAATCTCTTGGAACTCAGAGCAGAGCTTCTGGCACTGCAAACTTTTTCCAAATCCGTACAGAACAAGGTGGTCCAGATCAGAACAGATAATACCACCACAATGTGGTACATCAGCAAGCAAGGAGGCACTTGGTCTACGGCCTTGTGCACAGAAGCAATGAAGTTGTGGTCTCTAGCCTATTCCCTGCAAACCCTCTGATAGCAGTTCACCTCTCAGGGAAGGACAATGTCCTAGCAGATGCTCTCAGCAGGATATCTCAGGACCACCACGAATGGCCCCTAGATCCCCTAATTTTGAAAGTGAGTTTCTCCAGATGGTGCACTCCACAAATAGATCTTTTTGCAGCCCCAGACAATCACCAACTTCCTCTCTTTTGTTGCAGACCCCCAGTCTTGGGCTCAGTCCCCCTGGATGCTCTGGTTCTGCATTGGGAAGGGAAGTTCCTATATGCTTTTCCCCCCTTCCCTCTCCTGTTCAAGGTGCTAGTCAAGATCAGGTCTCAACCATGCAAAGTGATTCTGATCGCTCCAGACTGGGCCAGACAGCCCTGGTATCCACTGTTGCTGTCCTTAGCAGTCCACCTTCCCCTGTCTCTTCCCAGGAATTCCAACCTGTTGACATCCTCTCAGGGAAGGATTTGGTATCCGAATCTCAAATCTCTCAATCTCAAGGCCTGGCTCTTGAAGAGTTAGAGTTTGCTGCTCTGCACCTCTCTCAAGGTGTTCTGTATATTCTTAAGGCTTCTCGAAAGCCTTCTACCAGAAAGACTTACAACTCCAAATGGAAAAGGTTCACTATTTGGTGCTCTGATAAGCATATTTCTCCAGACTCTGTTGGGTTGCCTACAGTCCTGGAGTATATGGTTCATCTCAATGGCTTGGGACTTAGACCTGCTACACTTAAAGTACATCTGCCAGCTGTTTCTGCCTTTTTGTCAGTAGGCAAGTCCTCTCCTCTATCAGCCCATCCTGTATTTTGTAAATTCTTCAAGGGATTGCTGCACACCAGTCCTCCCTTTAGGGACCCTGCTTCTGCTTGGGACCTTAATGTTTGCATTGCTCAGCTTATGCAACCCCCCTTTGAGCCTTTGTCCTCTGCAGAACTTAAGTACTTGACTTGGAAAACTGTGTTTTTGGTAGCCATTACCTCTGCCAGGCACATCAGTGAATTGCAAGCCCTGTTAGTGGAGCCTGATTTTATCTCTTTCCATAGACATAAAGTGGTCCTAAGAACTAGCAGGAAGTTTTTGCCTAAGGTGGTTTCAGATTTCCACCTTAATCAGTCTGTGTCTCTTCCTGTTTTCTTCACTGACCATTCCTCCTCTGGAGAGAGGAGGTTGCACAACTTGGACGTAAAAAGGGCCCTTAGCTACTACATAGAGCACACCAAGGGTCACAGGTTTGAGTCCTCAGTTGTTCCTTACTTATGGAGAGGTCGGTAAGGCAAACCTGCCACTGAAAGATCTATTGCCAGGTGGATTGTCTCTTGTATACAGTTCTGCTGAGAAATTGAGTAGAACCCACCCTCAGGCCTGAGGCTCACTCTACTAGAGGTACAGCTGCTTCCCTGGCTGCTGCCAGGATATTCCTATCTTAGAAATATGTCAAGCAGCCACCTGGAAAACAGTCCATACATTCACCAGGCATTACTCTCTGGATATCCAGGCTAGGAGTGATGCTCTCGGTTTAACACAGCAGTACTTCGAGCCTTTTCCCAAAGTAGGTTCTGTCCTTCCTCCTTGAGGTACTGTTGGTAGTCTGCATATGTCAGAATACAGCAAGACTTCATGTTGTTTGAAGAAAAAATTACTCACCTTAGTAATGTTGTTTCTTCTAATGGAGTCTTGCTGTATTCTATTCGCCTCTCCTCTCAGAACCTGGTTTTTGGGATGTGGGTGGGCAGGAGCAGTGTTGGCACCTAGAGGTGCCCCTTTCTCACCCTCCTTTATTTTGGGTATGTGTTGTGTTTTGTTTTTTGGGTTTCCTGACTTGAGTCTTTGCTTTGAAACCAAAAAAAACCCTTTTTTAGCAAATTTAGTTGCCAGTTGGCTAGTGTTAGTTTACAGTTTCCACACAGAACACCTAGTGAGTATAGCTCATAAAGATCTGACAGTTGGAGATTAAACAACAGCAGACAGAGGCTTCAACCGAGCTCGAGCTCAGCGTTCCATGCCCTGCATGGAAAGTTAACTCTTTGTTCTCCGGGGCAGTTCAAAGGTTGGTGATCACTGCATATGTCAGAATACAGCAAGACTCCATTAGAAGAAACAACATTACTAAGGTGAGCAATTTTTTCCTTTTGCAGTTCCTGAGTGATTCCAGGGAACCATTTCCTCAGTGGTTTTTTGTTACCACAGTTTTTACTTTAACACACTAGCGTTCTGGTTCCTGTTCTCAGGAACTGTAACTTTATATTTTTCACCCCAGGATTCTTTCGGTATGCTCAACTAGTGCAGTATGCCAGCTGGGTTCAGCTGCCCCAGAGGTGGAGTTATGCTGATGATGCCAAGAGAATTAGTCAGTCAGAAAAGAGTAGACGAGAGTACTGTGCTGCTGAAAGCCAGTTGATTCATTTCTCCGCTGACTGGACAAGTCTGCTCTCTTCAAACTTTCTCTGAAGTAAAGTTTTTTTCTATTTTTACCTCAATTCTTCTTATTTGTGCTGCTTTTTACATTTTGCGCTGTATTTTAGCACGTTTCCACGGTTCTTTTGTCCCGAGGAACCACATTTTCTACCTTGTCTTTCTGTGGGTTCCTTCCTTTTCTTCTGACTAATACTGCATGTGAGGGGAAAAAATGCAGATTTAATTTTTTAAACATTATTTGTCCTGCGGATCTGTTTTTTTTAGTAGAAGCCATGATTTTTATCACATTTTACTGCATCTCTCATTCAGAAACCCTCTTTTCAAAATGGTTGCACAGTATTGAGGGCTCTGTTTTACTTTCATTTTCCCTTTCGGAAACAGTTTATTTCGGTCTTGTGCCATTTTTTTCTGCCACTCAGACCTTTTTTGACTGATATTTTTCTTTCTGATAGTTATTTACTTTTATGGTTGTGCTCTTGGCAGACTGCCACGACCTTGTTTTTTGTTTACACTTGCTTTACTGTGAGCATCATCTTATTTTTGCTCAGCAGGTAAGAAATACATAGATACATAGACAATGTTGGCAGATAAAGGCCTATGGCCCACCCAGTCTGCCCATTTGAGCTTGTAAGTTCAGTTTATGTTTTCCTAGAAGTCTGTTGCCCCTTACCCCTGACTTCCAGAATTCCTTTATGTCTATCCCATGCATTCTTAAATCCCGCGATTGTTTCAGCCCCCACCACTTCCTCTGGCAGGGTGTTCCACTTGTCCACCACCCGTTCTGTGAAGAAATTCTTCCTCATGTTTCCTCTGAATCGTCCTCCTCCAACTTCATCCCATGCCCTCTGGTCCTGGAACATCTTTTGCTTAAAAATGATGTTTTCCTGCACCCTTTTCCTCCTGTAAAGATACTTGTATGTCGCCATCATATCCCTCTCCCTCCTCTCCTCCAGGGAGTACATCTTCAGTTCCTTCAACCTGTCCTCATAGGACTTGTGATGCAATCCATGCACCGTCTTTGTTGCCCTCCTCTGAACCTTCTCTACCCTATCTATGTCCTTACATAGGTAAGGTCTCCAGAACTGTACACTGTACTCCAGGTGGGGCCTCACTAGTGTCTTGTATAGTGGAATTATGACCTCTCTTTTCATGCTGGTGATGCCCCTGCCTATGCATCCCAGCATCCTATTTGCTTTACCTGCTGCCTTGTCACACTGTTTCCCTACCTTGAGGTCATCAGAGATGATAACCCCAAGATCCCTTTCCTGCTTGGTGCATGCTATATCCTCACCCCCAACTGATATATTGTGCCAGGGTTTTTGTGCCCCGTGTGCATTATCTTGCACTTCTTTGCATTGAATTTCAACTGCCAAACCCCTGACCATTCTTCAAGTTTCTGCAGGTCCCTTCTCATTCTGTCTACACCCTCTGGTGTGTCTACTCTGTTACAGAGCTTTGTGTCATTAGCGAACAATGAAATTCTGCCTTCTAGGTCCTGCGCAATGTCACTGATGAAGATGTTGAATAGGACCGGTCCCAGCACTGATCCCTGTGGTACCCCACTGGTCACTCTTCCCTCTGTGGAGTGATAGCCATTTACCACCACCCTCTGTGTCCTGCCGCCCAGCCAGTTACCTACCCACCATACTACTGTCCTGTCCACACCCATATTCCCCAGTCTGTGTAATAGTCTTCTGTGTGGCACAGTGTCAGAGGCCTTGCTGAAGTCCAGATAGGCCAAGTCCACTGCCCTCCCCTCATCCACTTCCCTAGTCACCCAGTCAAAAAATTCAACAAGGGTGGTCTGACATGACCTCCCCTGATGAAACCATGCTGCCTTGGGTCCTGTAGTCCACTGACAACCAGATGTTCCACCAATCTCTCCTTCAGTAGTGCTTCCATGATCTTCCCCACTACAGAGGTGAGGCTGACTGGTCTGCAGTTCCCCGCTTCCTCTTTGTTCCCACTTTTGTATAAGGGGACTACATCTGCTATCCTCCAGTCTTTGGGTACCTCCCCTGTTTCCAGTGATCGGCTAAACAGGATAGCCAGAGGCTCAGCCACCACCTCTCTTAGTTCTTTAAGGACCCTGGAGTGCACCCCATCTGGCCCCATTGCTTTATCAACTCATCACTTCCAGTTCCTTCAGGACCCTTTCTCGTGTAAAGGGACTTGCGTCCATTTCTGCACCATTCTTACACCTTGTACTCCCTTCAGACCCATTACCCTCCTCTTCCTCAGTAAAGACTGAGCAGAAATAAGTCTTTTGGTTTCAAATTGTGGCTTCCCAGTTTACCTTTGAGGAGGGGTCTGTCCCGCAACAAGAGAAAAAAAAGAGAGAAATGTTCTTCAAGGACCCCTTGGAAAATAGGTCTGATAAAAGTAATAATAATGATAATAATAATTATGACCAAGCCCAAAAAATTTAAGATATTCTCAGCAGGTTTCTGATTCAGGACCTGCTAAAAAAAAAATTAAAGAGAAGCATATCACTGCCGTCCCCACAGAAAGGCAAAGGGAGATGCCAGCGTTACATCAAGATATACCCTCTGTGGAAGAAATGGCTAAGGCTTGGCAATTATATCAGACATTTCAAACTGTGGGTATTCTTCTGGTTGCTCCACCTACTCCAACTCCTTCCGACCCTGGCCTCGGCCAGAGCTTTTTCTTGAGGGAGATGTTGATAATAGGAGGCTGAACTCCTTTTTTCTGACTTACAGGAGTTTGGCTCTTCCTTTAATGAAAAGGAGGATTTTTCCTCCCATTTTACTTTGTTCATCACAGGTGCACGTCCCTGGCCTTTCCATTCAAGAGTCTACTGTAGAGGTAGAGGATGCATACTTCTTAGACATGATGGGTCTCCCTCCTACCAAAAAACTTCTCCTTCCAAGTCACAAATCCCTGATAAGGGTACTTTTAAAATGCTTGAAAATCCTTCCTCTAATCCAAGGTGGATAAAAAAATAGAGAAAAAGTACCAGGTCGAAAAATCTAATCCTGAGTACCTTTACATGCATCCTGACCATGAAGGAGTAGTGCAGGCTGCAGCCTGTGATGAAGTCAAAGTACCCTTTCTTCCCATCCCCAGAAAAAGTATAACAAAAACCTGGATGCTATGGGCAAGAAATCTTACATCACGGTGTCCCTAATGCGACGCCTCTCTACTTAGATGGCCTACACAGCTCAGTATCAGAAAGTTCTCTGGAACTCTGTTCTGGCAATTAGCGAGCAAGTCCCAGTGACAGCGGCACAGGATCTGGCAGGAACTGTTAAATCTGCCTTGGAGGCCACAAAATATCAGTTATACATGGCTGTCGATGCCATTGATACCAGGGCTATGGCTCAGACTATCTCTCTCTCTCTCTCAAGAGAGGTTTGCCTGGCTGAGAACTACCAATCTCTTCCAGGATACTCAGACTTAATACATGGATTTCCCCTGTAAGAATAACTCTTTGTAGACAGAACAAAAGCTTACATGAAAAAGGTGGAAGAGCACAAATCCACATATCAGAGCAATGCAGCCAAAGAGAAACCCTCTACGTCCTACAACCCCAAAGTAGGGGTGGCAGGGGTAGAGGTTACTTTCCCAGGGCCTTCTATCCTATACCTATGCCCTTGGATTTATCTCAGATGAGAGGATTCTTTAGGAGAAGAGATAGAAAGGCTCAGAAGCATGCTGAACCAGCAGATTTCAGAGCTGCAAGTTCTATGCACTGAAACAAATTACATTATTTCCCAGGGATAAAGTAGCTCTCAGGACCAACAGGAAATGTCTTCTCAAAGTGATGTCTGTATTTCACCTGAATCAATCTGTAATACTTCCTGTCTTTTTCACAGACAAATCCAGTCTTGGTGAGCACAGGCTACATAGCCTGGATGTAAAAAGTGCACCTGGAGCATACTAAGCAGCTCATGGTCTCTCATACCCAGCAGTTCCTCACCTATGCGAGTTTAGCAAGTGCTGGCCAGCCTCTAAGGGAACTATCTCTTGCTGGATAGTCTCTTGCATCCAGTTCTGTAAGGCAGTAAGGCTGGCAGATAGCCACCTCAAGGCCTCAGGGCCCACTACACTAGGGGTACCGCAGCCTTAGTGGCAGCAGCAAAGGACATAACCGTTTCTCGACATCTGCAAAGCAGCTACTTGGAAGACTGTACATACCTTCAGAAAGCACTACTGCTTGGATGTACAGTCCAGATCCGATGCCAGATTTGGCACTGCAGTCCTGTAGAACCTGTTTCCAAAGTAGGTTCAGTTCTCTTCTCCCTACTAGACTGCTTTGTATTCTGCATTAGTCAGGCATACTGAGGGATTCTTGGGGTGAAAAGAAAAAATTACTTACCATAGTAATATTGTTTTTTCCAGGGGATCCCTCAGTATGCTTGACCTCCCACTCATCCTCCCCTCACATAACCTTCCTGAGAATAGTTCTGCAGTCCATACCTTAAGCCAGATGTCTTTCTGCAGAGCTATAATGTGTAATGTTCCACAGTGAAGCATAGTGTACATAGTTCGCCTATAGGAGAGTTCTTTTTCCCTTGTTCTTTTTCACTTTTTCTGCAGTACTAGGATAGATTTGGGATCTGGGGCCTTTTGCCCCTCAGGCTACGAAATTAATCTGACTGACTTACAGCAGCACCCACAGATAGCTTTCTCTTACTGCAATCTGATAGGCTAACTTTTGGGCATCATTAGCATAAACTCCACCTGCAGGGCAAGTGAATCCAGCTGGCATAATTGAATAGTCAAACATACTGAGGGATTCCCTGGAAGAAACAATATTACTATGATAATTTTTACTTCTTATCCCATTTTCAAAAAATATTTCAAAGGCCTGCTGCATCTTCAACCACCCATTTGGGGAATATGTTCCCCACTTGGACTTGAACCTGTGTACAGCCAAGTTGATGGAGGCTCCACTTGAACCTATAGCTATGGCAGACCTAAAGTATGTCACCTGGAAAACAGTATTCCTAGTGGCCATCACTTCAGCCAGGAGGATATCTGAGCTGCAAGCTCACTGCACTGAGCTTAACTACATCATTTCCCACAAGGATTAAGTAGATCTTCCCTTGTCAATTTTCACAATTCATTACTGCTGGGTGTCAGCTGGAGGTGCGCACCTGCATGGGAGCTTTTTTTTTGGTGGGAGGAGTCGGCACCAATGGCACTGCCCATGAGGCTGAAGCATTGCGTGGCGCACAAGGGTTGGCCGTTAGGTGCCGCAGACTCCTTCAAACAACATGAAGTCTTGCTATATTATGACAATTGCAGTTTGTCCCACCATTAGAACTGCCCCGGAGGTGAAATAGTTAAATTCCATGCCAGGCATGGAACTTGGAGAGCGAGCTCAGTTAGAGAAGCTCTGTCTGTGTAATTTCAAACTGAAACTGTCAGATTCTTTACTCCGCCTCACTGAACAGTCGCTCCGGAGATTTCTCCTGCTGCTCGGTTCATTTCTCGGTTTAAACAGTGTTTTCTCGGTTAAATTCAACCGCGAGTATTATTTTAACGCAAAACCGATCAGTTCAAGCTCTGTCTGTGGTATTGTAAGTAATAGACAGGTTTTTTCTGTGTGGAACTTGTAAATGTTTATCGGTTCGGTTTGAACCGATCAGGTTGTTTTAAAACTTTAAAAATCAAGTATTTAAAAGCTTTTAGAGTGCGGTTCCCGGTTCTTATCGGTTCTAAAAAAAACGGATTTCATTACGTTTTTTTCCACGACCCGTGACACGGTTGGGAACCGATAAGGGTGTCTTGCCTGGCACTGCCGTTAAAAGGGCAAGTTTTTTGGTTAGGCTGGCATTATGTCTGAGAAACCCAAAAGAAAACCGGGTCCACTGGGTTTCCAACACTGTGGTGTCTGTGGGGAAGCCTTTGCCAGGGCTGCCACACACCACATGTATATTGTCTGAGTTTGACCACCTCAATTCAGACTGCCAGAATTGTAAAAATTTCCTGCAGCCACCCTGGATAAGAGAGTTGGCAGGTTCAGGGAGCGAGAGGCCAAAAAGTCCGCTGACCGGATGGCCAGCTCGGTTGGTGCCAACCGAACGGAGAGAGTCCCTCTGACGAGGCGTAGACTTCCTCGGCAACGAAGCTGACTCGGAGGAGCCAGTTCCAGCAAAGAAAAAAGAAAATCAGCAGGTGTGGAGTCCAAAATTTCTTCTCCAACTGCTGCAGAGATAGCAAAGCTATACAAATTGTCCAGTCACTTTCTCCGTTCCGTCAAACTGCCACTGTCTGGCAAAAGGTCGGTTAGGCGAGTTCCACCGGTTCAAGAATATGATTTAGAAGAGTTTTATGAACCAGAGGAGGGGGAGGATGATTATGAACAGTATGAATGTGACTTTGAGAGTCTGGGTGTGCCCATTGAACCGGACATCTCCCCAGACAGACCCTTAGAATCTCCCCCTACGCTTTCTGAGTCCCTTTTTCACTTTATGTTTTATAAAAAGGTTGCTGAAACCCTCCAGCTCCCATTGGAGGAAGCTGTGGATGAGCAAGAGGAACCTGATTTTGTAGAAATGATGGATATCCCAGAGTTTAGGAGATTGTCTATCCCCTTACATAAGTCATTTAGGAAACAAACAATAAAAATTTTAAAAGCTCCTAATTCTGTGCCTCCTGTGGACAAGAAGATGGACAGGAGGTATACTTTGTCAGGTCCTGATACAGAATTCCTTTCACAGCAATGCAGTCATGTTGGAGTAGTTCAGGCTGCAGCCTGTGATAAAGCTAATATTCCCTTGGCTTCACATCCTCCTGACAAGGACTCCAGGAAGATTGATGCCATGGCTAAAAAACAATACATGGCAGCGTCCTTGGGACTCAGGCAAGCAAATTACATGGCTTATGTGGCAAGATACCAAAAATCTAGATGGGACACTGTCATGGCTTTGGCCAAACAGGCCTCTGGCCAGCTTGCTGAGGAGCTGGAACAGGTGGCTGCTGATGGTATTGAGGCATCCAAGGTGCAGTTCCATGCTGCTGTGGATTTTAATGATGTATCCTCTAGAGTCATGGCTACATCTGTGGCTTTTCGTAGGTTGGCCTGGCTCAGGTGTACTAGCTTGTCACAGGATACCAGACTAAGGCTATGGATTTTCCTGTGGTAGGAAATTCTCTGTTTGGGGAGCAGACAGAGAATTATATGAAAGAAATGGATGAATATAGGACAACCTATAAGAGTGCTCAGGCCAAGGAGCGGCAAGCCACTCCTCAGAGGCAGACCCCCAGGGGTAGAGGTAGGCCTTTTCACAGGCCTTTTTACCAAACCCAGGCCTCCTCTGCTTATGCTCAGAGGGGGTTCTTCAGAGGGAGAGGCAGACGGGGTGCAAGCAGGCCTGCTCCCACCCCTCAGCCTAAAGCACCTGCCAAACAGGGCCGATTCTCCTTTACTGTAGGGGGCAGGTTGGCTTACTTCGTTCAGAACTGGGAGTCTCTAACATCAGACAAGTGGGTCCTGGAAGTAGTAAGCCGGGGTCTGGTTCTCAGCTTCAAAAAATTTCCAAAGATGAGAATCAGATCTTTTCCACCTGCAATCCTCTAGAGACCTTTGCCTTAGAAACAGAAGTCTCAACCCTTCTGGCTCTCAGAGCTGTAGAAAGGGTTTCTCCCCTACACCAGGGCAAGGGTCTGTACTCCAGGTACTTCCTTACCCCAAAAAAGACAGGAGAATGGCGGCCCATCTTGGACCTAAGATATCTAAACAAGCACCTTTTGAAACCAAAATTCAAAATGGTGACTCTGGCAATGATTTACCTTCTCTAGGCCAGGGGACTGGCTGCTTCCCTGGACCTCAAGGATGCCTATTTCCATGTTCTCATCAAAGCTCCCACCGAGTACCTCAGATTCGAACTGCCTCAGGCCATTACCAGTTCAGGGCAATGCCCTTGGCCTTACCTCTGCGCCAAGGGTATTCACAAAATGTCTAGCAGTAGCAGTTGCTCATTTAAGAAGGCAAAAGATTGCCATCTTTCCCTACCTAGATGACTGGCTCATTGTAGGTCAGTCTCCAGACCAGGTCAAATCACACCTGCAAGTTACCCAGCAGCTGCTCACCTCTCTGGGTTTTCTTCTCAACCTTCCAAAGTCAGTTCTGGAACCTGTCCAGGTTCTCACCTTCATAGGTGCAGAATTGGACACAAAGCAGGCCAGAGCCTTCCTGCCCCTAGAAAGGGTAAGGAACCTGAGTGGCCCTGGCCTCCTCCTTCACTCTGCAGGTCTCTCGACAGCAAGGCACTTCTTACAGCTGCTAGGACACATGGCTGCTTCCACAACTGTAGTGCAAGGGCAAGGTTCCAGATGAGGACATTCAGTTTCATTTGAACCTTCTGGTCCCAAAGGAAAGATTCCCTTCCAAGTTGATCCCAGTGACTCGAACCCTGGTCCAGGCCTTCAGTGGTGGCAGGATCAGAGCAATTTGAGACTAGGGTCCCCTTCATCCCCTATCTCACTCCTGACCCTTACTAAGATCGTCCCTTCTGGGTTGGGGAGCTCACATGGGCGACCTCTCCACCCAGGGAGTGTGGTCCCCTCAGGAATCTCTGCTCCACATCAATTTGCTGGAACTCAGAGCTGTTTTCTAGCACTTCAGGTGTTTTCTGCATCTGATCAGAACAAAGTGGTACAGGTCAGAACAGACAACACCACTACAATGTGGTACATCAACAAACAAGGGGGCACTCGGTCTTCAGCCTTGTGCACCGAGGCAATGAAGTTGTGGTCTCTGGCTTATTCCCTGAACACTTCCCTCATAGCAGTTCACCTCCCAGGGAAGGACAATGTCCTGGCAGATGCTCTCAGCAGGATTTCCCAGGGCCATCACGAGATGGTCTCTGGATCCCCAAATACTGGGATAGTTTTTGCCAGATGGGGCACCCCTCAGATAGATCTTTGCAGCCCCAGACAATCACCAACTTCCACTGTTTTGTTGCAGGCCCCAGTGTTGGGCTCAGTCCCCATGGATGCCTTTCTCCTAGATTGGAAGGAAGTTTCTTTACGCCTTTCCCCCCTTCCCTCTCCTATTCAAGGTGCTAATCAAAATCAGATCCCAGCCTTGCAGGATGATTCTGATTGCTCCAGATTGGGCCAGGCAGCCCTGGTACCCACTCCTTCTGTCCTTAGCAGTCCATCTTCCCCTGTGTCTCCCCAGGAATCACAACCTGTTAACCTGTGCCATGGGGAGAGTTTGGTATCCGAATCTCAAATCTCTCAACCTCAAGGCCTGGCTCTTGAGGAGTTAGAATTTGCTGACCTACACCTTTCTCAAGGTGTTCTTGAAATCCTGAAGGCTAGGAAACCTTCCACTAGGGCTACTTATAACTCTAAGTGGAAAGGTTTTCTATCTGGTGTTCTGGAAACATATTTCCCCGGAATCTGCTGATTTGCCCACTGTTTTGGACTATATGGTCCATCTTAATTCTTTGGGCCTGAGACCAGCTACCCTGAAAGTACATTTGGCAGCTGTCTCTGCTTTTATTTCAGCAGGAAAGCCCTCCTCTCTTTCTGCTCACCCTGTATTTTCCAAGTTTTTTAAAGGATTACTTCATACTAATCCACCTTTTAGGGACCCGGCCCCTGCCTGGGATCTTAATGTTTGCATTGCTCAGTTGATGCAACCCCCTTTTGAACCTCTGTCTTCTGCAGAGCTTAAGTACTTAACTTGGAAAACTGTTTTCCTAGTAGCTATCACTTCTGCCAGGCGCATAAGTGAGTTACAAGCCTTGTCAGTAGAGACTGACTTTATTTCTTTCCACAGGGATAAAGTAGTCCTCAGGACTAACAGGAAGTTTTTGCCTAAGGTGGTTTCAGATTTCCATCTTAATCAATCTGTCTCCCTTCCAGTGTTTTTCACTGACCGTTCCTCCTCTGGTGAGAGGAGATTGCACAGTTTAGATGTTAAGAGGGCCCTAAGTTACTATATAGAGCGTACCAAGGGTCACAGGTTGAATCCTCAACTTTTTCTCACTTATGGTGAGGTCGGAAAGAAACCTGCCACTAAGAGATCCATTGCCTGGTGGATTGTCTCTTGTATCCAATTTTGTTATCAAAACTGGGGAAAGTTCCCCTTCAGGCCTGAGGGCTCATTCTACCAGAGGTACAGCTGCGTCTCTAGCTGCTGCCAGAGACATCCCTATCTTAGAGATATGTCAAGCAGCTACCTGGAAAGCGGTACATACTTTCACCAAGCATTACTTCCTGGATGTCCAGGCCAGGAAGGGATGCTCGGTTTAATACAGCCGTGCTTCAGAGCCTATTCCCTAGTAGGTTCTGTCCCTCCTCCATGGAGGTACTGCTGTGTAGTCTGGTAATTGTCATAATATAGTAAGACTTCATGTTGTTTGAAGAAAAAATTACTCACCTTAGTAATGTTTCTTCTAATGGAGTCTTGCTATATTATGACCTCCCCCCCAGCCTGCCCCTCTCAGAACTTCTACTTGGGTATGGGGTGGGCACTACAGTGTGGGCACTTGTTTATGCCCATTTTATGTTTTTTCCACCCCCTTTTTTCTTGGGGGTTTTGGGGTGTTGTGTTTTGTTTTATCTTTTTCTTATCTTATTTTTTGGCCCTGACTTGAGTCTTTGTGTTGGGACCAGGAATATGTGTTAATATGTGTTAATATTTAGGTAGCCAGTTGGCTAGTGTAGGTTACAGCTTCCACACAGAACCTTAGTGAGTTTTGCTCGTAAAGATCTGACAGTTTCAGTTTGAAATTACACAGACAGAGCTTCTCTAACCGAGCTCGCGCTCCAAGTTCCATGCCTGGCATGGAATTTAACTATTTCACCTCCGGGGCAGTTCTAATGGTGGGACAAACTGCAATTGTCATAATATAGCAAGACTCCATTAGAAGAAACAACATTACTAAGGTGAGTAATTTTTTCTTCTCCTCCCCCCAGTTCTGTTTCTCCCACCATCGAGGTCACACCTGCTGTGCGAGTTCCAGAGTTTTCTGCTTCACTAGGCCTTGGCCGAAATTCACCGCTGTGTTCTTGCACCGTCTTCCTCAGTCCCATTTCTGAGTACCACCCAACACCATTGACCCTGGTAAGCTCGTTCCTCTTATTTGCCTTACCGACAGCGCCAGGTCTTTTCTGTAGTTTTGTTAAATTGTTTTTGCATCATGTATGCATCGGTGATCAAGTGGCCGGTATTTTTCCGTTACAGACCGTCACGATGTCTGCCTTCATTGCCTGGGTCCCAACCATGGTATGGACAACTGCGACACCTGTTTCTCCATGGACTGCCATGTTCTCAAGATCTGCGCATTTAAAGTTGTCAGAGCCCCACTGACTTTTGGAGGACAGCATCGTTATAGGGATGCCATGGCAAGAACTCTTGACCCTGCCTCCTTGTTCCCTGCCTGGTAAGGAGGAAATCTCCTCTTCTAATTCCAGCCTTGCCGTCGAGGAGGTTTCTTCCACGGTGCCAGAGGAACGGCTTGGTTCCCTGTGGAGCCCGGTTGAGAGCACCACTATGGCAGTCACCTCCTCAGAGGTGCAGGCTCCCCTGGTGTTGTGGCCCATGGCTGCTGGGCACAGCACCAGCAGACCCTCGGCGCAACCTGCCAGTGCTATTTTGGATCCCAGTGCCATTTGCAGTGCTGGTGATCGTAGCAGCACCACAGACAGTGTCGTTCCTGCTTCAGCGCCATTCACTGCACCGTTGGCAGGGGAGTTCCTGGGGTCGCTAGTCTGTGGGTATGTGTGCTCCACTTCTCTTCAGAGGAGGATGATTTTCTGGCCGATCCAGACTGGCATCCCGACTCCCTGGGGTCAGGGAGCCCTCTTGGTCAAGACACCAGGCAGCCCAGTGTTCGTCTCCCGGACTCCCTGGAGTCCACAGTCTCTGCGAGCCCCCACGTCGACCCCAGTGTCAGGGGCCCCGCAGCAGATAGCGGTGCTGAGGTGCCTGGGATAATGGTCTCAACTTTGGGGGCCAGGGCAGCTGCCACCCCTGGTGCTGCCCTGGCTAATATGGTTGGGATGGGGACTCCCTCTTCTGTGGCCTCCCTTGAGGGGGCCTGCGGGATCGGGGGACCCCTTCACACTGGGTTCGAGGAAGAGGGCATCCTCGGAGTCCGAGGGGTTGAGGGGCCATGGTGAAGTGCGGGGGCCCTCTTCTACTACTCTGCAGGGGGTATGGAGGAGTCACAGTGCCAAGCCCCCGCTTCTCCTCCTCTGAGTCTTCAGGGGCATCCTTAATGGGCGGCACTGGGAGTTGTCCTTCTGGATCCATGTAACCCCGGTTGCACCACAGAGGAGATCCTCCCACAGTGCTCAGCCAAGGTTTGTTTATACATTTACAGCATCCGCTGACTGGATTGACCTCTGGGTCCCAACGTGTGGGAGGATCCACTGCAGGGTCTCAGATCCCTGGCAGAGGTCAGGCACTTTCGGTTAGGTGCTTTTCCCCAATCCCTCTGCAGTCACCTCCCCCTCTCCCAGGTCATGTGGGCCCTACGGGACCCTTAACCTGGGAGACGTTCACGGCCACTGTGGTGGCCTTCCCTAGGTATGTTAGAGCCATGGACGAGCAGGTCTTTCGCCTGTCTCCACTGCCGCAGGAGGAATCTGATCATCCAAGCTCCTCTACTTCCTTAGTTTCCTCATCTGAGGAAGAGGAATGTTCTGTCCACCTTTCCTCCAATGCTGATTTCACCAAATATCAGCAATTCAAACAAAGTCCTGGAGTATCTACAAGACCTGTCAAATAACAGGACTACAATATTCATCCGTGAAAATTCATCTCTGTGCGATCTCAGCTGATCTCGAGCCTATACACACCATGTCTATGGCTCAGTTGCCCTTGGTTAAGAGGTTCCTCAAAGGTATACTCCAGATTAGGCCACCAGTCAGGAGACCAGTAGCCCCTTGGGATATTAACCTTGTGCTAGACATGCTCACTCGTAAACCATTCAAGCCTCTAGCAACTTGTGAGTTGAAGTTCCTGTCCTGGAAGGCCGCCTTCTTTGTAGCCATTACCTCCTCTCGTAGAGTGTCTGAAATACATGCCCTGGTCACAGACCCTCCTTATACAGTATTTCACAAGGAGAAGGGGTTTCTCAGAACTCACCCTAAATTTCTCCCCAAAGTAGTCTCGGAATTCCATCTGAACCAGCCCTTGGTCCTTCCAACCTACTTTGCGAACTTCCAGAATGAAGGAGAGCGTACTCTGCATTCTCTGGATGTTAAAAGAGTTTTGCAGTTCTACATCAACAGAACTAGAGAGATCCACAAATCAAAACAACTCTGTCTTGTTCAGCATGGCTCGGCTGTATCAGCCTGTTGCCATCAGGTGTATTTCGGCATGGCTGGTAGCATGTCTCTGCGATTGCTACTCCATGGTATAGGTTAAGCTGGAAGGCAGGATTTACACCCTTTCTACCAGAGCAGTTGCGGCATCTCTGGCAGAAATACGGAACGTGCCCATTGCAGACATCTGCAATGCAGCTACTTGGAGCTCTGTGCACACCTTTGTGAAGCACTACGCTTTGGATGTCCATGCCAGACAGCATCCATCCTTTGGCAAGACGGTCCTTAATGGACTACTGTCCTGAGTGAGCTCCTCTCTCCTGCCACCCTTCTCAGGGGATTATTCTAGCTCGGTACTGTCCCATTAGTGTGAATGAGTGGTGGAGATTTTATGTCCAAGAAGATATGAAAATGACGTACCTACCATAATTCTTGATCTTCTTGGATGAAGTCTCCACCACTCATTCACATACCCACTCTCCATCCCCTGAGCTCACGTGTCTTGTTTTTGGTCTTCACTCCCTTGATGGCTGGGCTCTGAAGACTCTGTTGTGTTGACCCTTCTCATATGGGTCATTCAGACTATCTTATGTCTGTGATAGGTTAGTGTCACTAGGTTAGTTTACGCTGCACCTCCTTGGTAAAAAAAGGTACTGAGGTGGTTGAAGGGTTGACGCTGAGGTAGCCTGTATGGAGTCTTGTGGTGCCACTCCCACATGGCCCTACCTCGGCACCAGCCCTCCTGAAGATTTTTGGCTCTCTCTCTGTCCTAGCACCTCCAGCATAGTCCCATTAGTATGAATGAGTGGTGGACACATTGTCCAAGAAGATCAAGAATTTCGGTAGGTACGTAATTTTCATTATTTGGTGGGGTCGGTCTTTTTACCAGCATTGTTTCTGTGGACACTGTTGTCCTTGCGGCATTGAGTGCCGCGCTGTTAGTGTCATTGACATTATGACCCCTTGCTGATCAAAGGAAGAAGGCAACCTCAGAGTGGGGGTTCCCTTCCTCCAACAACCATCCATAGTCATGCTCACTATAGATACTTCCCTCCTAGGCTGGGGTACCTAGCTGGAGGATTTAACCATGAGCAGGTCGGCTTTGTGGCGCCGAGTGAACCCCAAGCCCGGGTGTCAGGAACGGAGACCAGCAGGGAGGGGGTTCAGAGCATCCTTTGGACACTTCTCTCCTGGGGGGTGGGTGGGCCTTTAGCACCTGGAGGTGGTTTGGGCGACATTTTAGGTGGCGTGATGCCTCGACATGCTGGAGAACGTTCCCACCCCAGGTTACCATCACAACCAGCCCATTGAGGTAGGAGGGGAGTGGGCAGGGCAGAAAAGCGGAAACCTGCCCCCCAGTCAACTGGATGATGGCTGCCGGTCCCTGTCGCCACGAAGCCCAGAAGTGTCTGAGCTGCCCCCGCCTCCCCCCATGATACGTGTCTGCACCTATGGGCGCTTCTCCCTGGAAGGGGGGATCCTCCCAACGAAGGATTACATTGGGTTACTGGGGGGGGCTGCGGCATTGGGGTGCGGCGGATGGCGATGGGGCAGAGTGGTGGCGGTAGACCTAGGTGGGCTGAAAGAGTGGCCGGCTGGGGGAGCTAGGAAGGTGCAAAAAAAAGAAAACATGAGCAGGGTGTGGAGCCCACTGGATTCTCAGGAGCAGGTAACCCTCCTGGAGCTCAGAGCAGTTTATCTGGCAATGGAGGCCTTTTTCTCTCACATCAGAGGTCAGTCCATTCAGGTCAGGACAGGCAACACCACTACCGTGTACTGTACTATAACAACAGACAGGAAGGAACAAGAGATTCAAAGTGATTCACAGAAGCAATAAATGTTTGCAGTCTTGCCTATTGCCTAGGGGTGCAGCTGCCAGCAGTTCACCTGCCGGGGAAGGACACTGTTCTAGTGGATAGAGGTGGATAAAGTTTGCAAACTTTGCTCCACAGATTCGTGAATTCCATGGAATTTTGCAAATTCCGCATGGCAAAGTTCCGCCACGAAGTGTGGAATTCTGTGTGTGAACAGTGGAATTTCGCCTGTGAATTGCAGAATTTTGCCCTCGAATGGTGAAAATTCACTAAAATCCACACTTTGTGGGCAAAATTCCACCATTCATGAGTGACATTCTGCACTTCATGGTGGAACTTAGCCATTTCGAAGTGTCTGAATGTGGGGAAGGCTTTGTGGAGCTCTGCGGATGTGAATTTCAGCCACTTCGTAGCAAATTTGCCTGTGAATTTAAACTTCTGCCCACCTGTACTGGCAGATTCCCTGAGTAGAATCAGCCAGGGTTATCACAGATGGACCCTGAACAAGCAGGTGTTGGTTGCAGTGTTCAGGAGGTGGGGTACACCAAAGATAGACCTGTTTGCATCATGGGCAACTACCAGCTTCCCATGTTCTGTTGCAGACCCCCTTGGTGGGGTCAGTCTGAGTGGATGCCCTAATCCTCAAAATTGCGCAAGGAAGTTTCCTTATGCCTTCCCTCTGTATTCACTGATACTAAGGGTGCTGCTGAAACTATATGGATAATCCGAAACCATGATCCTGGTAGCTCCAGATTGGGCCAGGCAGACTTGGTACTCACTGCTCCTGTCCCTTTCTATCAAGCAACCAATTTCCTTGAGGGACAACCTGCTGACCTTGTCCCAGGGCAAGATAGCATTCCCAGACCACAGATCCCTTCATCTCAGGGTGAGGTACTTGAAGAGTTAGATTTCTTAAGACTAAACTTTTCTGAAAAGGTTTTGGAAGTGTTTAAGGGTTCCAGAAAACCAGCAACAAGAAAAACCTATACCTCAAAGTGGAAAAGATTTTCGCTGTGGTGCTCCTCCAGGCAGCTGAGCCCACTTCAGGCAGACCTCCCTACAATCCTGAACTATCTGCTACACCTTCAGTCCCTGGGTCTCAGGCCTTCAACTCTGAGGGTGCATCTGACAGCAGTGTCAGCTTGTGCCTCAGCTGGCAAGTACAGGTCAGTGGCCTCACAGTGCATTTTCAAAAAAATTCTATAAAGGCCTTAACCACCTGTATCCTCCTGTCAGGGACCCAGTCCTGCCATGGGACCCGAATCTTTGCATTGTGCAGCTGATGAAGCCTCCTTTCAAGCCCCTGGCAACTGCTGATTTGAAATATGTCACCTTGAACATCTGCCAGAAGGATAAGCAAGTTGCAAGCCCTCTGCTCAGATCCTAACTATATTATATTCCACATGGACAAGGTAGTTTTAAGAACTAGCAGAAGATTCCTCTCTAAAGTGTTGTCTGAATTGCATCTGAACCAGCCAAGTTCACTTCCAGTGTTCTTTACAGCAAAATCCAATACAGGAGAGCAAAAGCCCCATGGTTTGGATGTTAGGAGAGCACTGAGCTACTATTTAGACCATACAAAAGAGGTAAGGTTCACCATTACTCAGTTTGTCTCCTGTGGTAAAGTGGGTAAAGATAAACAAACATCCAAGAGAGCAATTTCTTGTTGGATCATCTCCTGTGTACAGTTCTGTTATAGCAAAGCCGGCAAGCTGCCACCTCAGGGCCTCAGAGCATACTGTTCACATGGCATTCATGAAGCACTGTTGTCTGCACATGCAGTCCAGAAGGGATGCCTGCTTTGGCACTGCTGTTTTGCAGAACCTTTTCCCTAAATAGGCTTTGTAGCCAACCTTCCAAGGTACTGCACTGTAGTCTGCAGTTGTTAAACATAGTGAGGGGGCCGGCCCGGTGGTGCTGAGCCGCTGGACGCTGTACCTTGCGCTACACCGGCGACCCAGGTTCAGGAATTACCTTGGGTTGCTGGGGTTCCAGCACGGAAGGGTGGGGAGAGCAGGATTAAGCATTGACTCTTCTCTCCCGGGAGGGGGGGGGGTCGCCTGTCCGTAGTCCCGGCGTCACCAGATGGAGGTCTGGTGGCAGACGTAGGCGGTAATGGAGCGACTGGTAGGGTGGGGCATCCCATGGGGCTTGAGGTATGCGTGCCTCCACATGCGTGCGCCAGGTCGAGGACACATGGGATGGGGCTAGGGAGAAAAAACGTAAATACCACAAAAAGTACCTATGGGGAAAAAAACATAGGGATTCCTGGGGCTTGAAGAAACAAACTCTGATCAGAGCCAATATGACTGCAAAATTATGGTGTTGCCGTAGCCTTAAAAAGTGAGAGGCTACTTCAGACCCAAGAAAAGCTGAAGATTTCGTTGATGCGTGAATAGAAGCCCTTTGGACTGTGCATTATGGGAAGACTTTGTTCGCCTACAGAAGTGCAGGGCCTGGCTCATTCACTCTTTACCCATTCACCCCTCACACATTTAGTACACATTAAATCATTCTTCACACATTTAGTCTTCATACATTCACTCTTTTTTTAAATTTTGACCTCACATCTTCAAGCTAGTCATTTTATGACTGCTCTTATAAATATATATTGGCTGAATTGTCATTTTGCACCATGAAATACTCTTTAATGTTGACTCTGGTCTCCCCTGTCTGTACTCTCCTGGGTCGTGCCTGAATATAGGCAACATTGTTGTCTAGTGTACTTACCCGTTAAACAAAAAACAAATAAATAAAGTGTGAAAAGATGTCTCCTCCAGGACATTAAAAATGATACTGTCACGTTTATGAGGTGGTGTGGAAAAATGGGTATGTTGAAAGTTTGGAGTCAAAATATTGAAAATTAGCGAAGTTATAAGTGAACATTGAAATACTGCAATGTTCAGTCATAACCTGGACATTTTATCTTATTTTTGCAGCAAATTTTCAGCATAGCCCTCTTATTACCCCACTTCATGAACCTCATAGGTGAACATTTTCAAACCCCACCGAAATGTGATTTTGTGCCACCAAAATGTCATTCCACGCCATAGGTACGAAAACACTTTTTGGCAGGATTTAAAAAATGACAGCTGTCACGTTCATGAAGTGGTGTGAAAAAAGGGCTGTGTTGAAAATTTGGGGTCAAAATATATAAAATTACTGAAGTCATGCACGAGTGTAGAATAATTTTAACTTACGCTTGTGACTTTGTCATTTTTACATATTTTTATCCTAAATTTTCAACATAGCCTTTTTATGACTTCATGAGCAATGGTGGTGAAAATTGTCAAATCCTTCCCAAAAGGTGATTTTACCAAGTGACTGCAAAATCGCCTTTCTAGGATCATGGATATGTTCTTCATCCACACTTCTTGGCAGAATCCCTTTCCCTTTAAATCAGCCAGAAAGTCTTCAAGCTGGCTCCTCCCACCCACCCAGGTGGTATGACCCTTGGCTCTGCCCCATGACGCCAGATCTTTCTTTCCACTGGAGGATTCAGGATACCTCCTTCGTGCTGTCGCATTTTGTAGTCCCTGGCTTCAAAACTTTCGGTTACTACAAAAATTTGTCTTGTTCGCGTTAGCGATAGTGATTGCTTTTTCTCGATCGTGGAAGATAAGTCTTCCCCCGGATTTCGCTGGTGCTTGTGCGGCCAAAAGATGTGCACCAACCCACATGCCGCGTGCATTTACTGTTTGGGTGTCGGCAATGACACCACGAGGTGCGAGTTTTGCCTCGCATTCCAGCCTAACGTCCACGACAACCGTCTTGCATGCCTTAAGCTGGGGTGGCCCGAAAAACAGAACTCGCCAATGAAATCCAAGGAGGCCTGGTGGGTGGTTTCCATGGCCGCGGGATCTGTCGAGCAATTGGAGTGCATATAGGCCTTCGAGGAGGAAGTGGCTCGTGCTGCTGAATCTTCCTCTTGGAGCTTCTTCGTTCCACTCAGCCTGGGCTCCACCTTCTCGGGTTCCTTCTGAGAGTTGTGCCAGTCTATCCCGACTAAGGGTGAGAGTCCTGCGGGTATGCATTTCTCTCGGTCCCGTAAGCGGGAGAAGGACTCAGGACCATCTTCGTGTCAATGGAGATGCTCTTGGGATTGGGAGAGATCTCAGTCCCAGGAACTGGCCATTTCGACCTTGGTTGAAATCGCCTCTTCAGCCGCTGGCTTCTCGGCCTTGCTGTCTGGTCAGTCGACCGACGATGTTGAGATATTCACAATTTGATCGACCCTTTGTCACCGACTCCGGTCGACGACTCCCTCACTCGGACTCCAGTCCTTGCTTTTCCCCAACGAGGAGACCCAGCCCGATAGGAATCCCACTGAGGAAGTGGTTCCTGACCTCGGGAAGTCACCGGTTCCACCGGTGTCTCCCGAGCGCCTGAGTTTGCCCACCTGATCTCGATCGAGGTCTCAGACCCCCTCATCCAATAGGCTGAGGAAGGGCCATAAGCGTTCTAAAAAGAGGACGCCGTCGGTCATCCTCGTCCTTCTCAAATGAGGAGAAGCTTCAGCGGAAGCTCCGTCAGCGCTACGAAGACCTCATGTGGCAACAGCTGCTTTTGTTCAGGCACAAGCCTACCCTGGCTTCTACCCAGGCCATTACTTGGCTTTCGCCTCCCAGGCCGAAGCTGACTCCTCTGGAGCCAATTAAGTCGATTCCTCCGCCTGCGGAGCTGGCGAAACCTCTGGTTTGGCCTAAACCAGTCTCTCCATCGATTTTGGTGGAACCGCCGCTGAAGCAGCATATGGGAGGGGCCCCTTCTCAGGAAGCTAGACCAGACACTGGGCTTCCCCACTGTCTTTCTGTCACTGTCACCTCTGACTGCCCCCGGCGTGTCAAGGGTGATGTGGGCGGTCAACAGCTGTATCTGGATACCTCAGATTCGGATGAAACTGGCCTTCATTCTCATCCAGGAGATGATGAATCGGCTGGTGGGATAGAGATGGAGTAAGGTCCTTCATCCTTTCAGGGCATTCTTTGCCTCATCTCTGAGTCCACAGGGATGCCCCTGGAACCTATCCAGAAAAAGGCGGAATACCCTCTCACTGACATCCTCAAGAGAGGGGATACCCCAACGGAAGCCTTTCCTGTGGCTGAGGCCATTGTTGGCCTGGCCTTAGAACTTTGGCAGCACCCTGCCTCCTGTCCAGCGCCATCCATCCGTATAGCCTGCAAGTACGCGGTGCCCATGTGGTCCCTTGCGGGGTTCACAGAGCACCCTTCGGCTGAGAGTCTTGTGACCACCTCTGTGTTCAGGCATACTGGTAGTTCTACTGATACCGACAGGCCTCTTAAGAAGGAATCCAAATATTTGAATTACTCTGCCCGGAAGGTCTATGCAGCCTCGTCGTTAGGCCTCCATCAGGCAAGCTTGGCCGTCATCATGGCACTCTTCTCCCATGCCCTTTTGGGGTCCTTGGACGAAGTCCTCCCACATCTCCCTGTGGACTTGCAGACCATGGTCAAGCAGGTCCGGGACCAAGGCCATGCTCTTGCTAAACAACGGCTCCAGACGGCTCTGGACATCGGGGACTCGTGCCCATTCATTGGCAGCCACTGTTGCCTCTCGCCGTAGGGCTTGGTTGAGGCTCTCCTCCTTTCCGGTGGATGCTCAGCACAAACTAGCTGTTGTGCCTTTCCTGGGCACAGATTTCTTCAGCCCAGGTGTGGCTGATCACCTTCAGTGCATTGAGCAGTCCATTGACATCTTGGATGCCACTTCTGCTAAGGGTTCTTCTGGTCCCAAGAAACAGCAGAAGAAGAAGAAGAAGCCTTTTCGGCACTCTGCCCCTGCAGTCCTCCTTTCAAGGGGATCATCATCAGCAGCAGGCTCAAGCTTGGCACCCCGGCTCAAATCTGGACCCTCCCAGGCCTGTAATGGAGGCCGGAGTTCAGCCCCTGGATCCTCTGCCTCCAAGCCTGCCCAGTAATGGGTGGGGGCTGCCACCCCTACTCCAGTTATGTCAGCTCTGGGACCTCCCATGGGGTGCTGGCTCTGTCATTTTCTTTCCGCCTGGTCCGCTGTTACCATGGACAGGTGGGTCTTAGAAGTGGTCAACCAGGGACTGTCTCTGGAATTCGAGCAGTACCCTCCAAGCCGAGCCTAGGTCCCACAGAAGGAGAACGTATTCGCACAGCTCCTCCTCAAGGAGACATAGCTCCAGTGGTGGACTCTCCAGCAGACCCAGACTTTATTTCCAGGTACTTCTTGGTTCCCAAGCAGACGCGGGAGCTGGCGTCCCATTCTAAATCTGCACGACCTGAATCAGTATCTCAGGTCACGCACCTTCCAGATGGTCATTCTGTCTCAGATCATACCATCCCTTGAGCAAAACACATGGTTCTGCTCACTGGACCTCCAGGATGCGTTCTTTCATGTCACAATCCGTCCATCCCACTAGCGGTTCCTCCACTTCAGAGCCGAGGGAAACCTATACAAGTTCCGAGCCATGCCATTCGGCCTGTCATTAGCCCCACAGGTCTTCACTAAATGCATTGCAGTGGTGGAAGCCCACCTCAGGCATTGGGGAAAGTCAAAATTTACCCCTACCTCGACAATTGGCTCTTAGCAGGTTCCACCCAGCAGGAGGTGGAGAGGTCCAGGGACCTGGCCCTCCAGACCTGCTCCCAACTCAGCCTCTTGATCATGTCTTCTCAGGTGATGTGCTTCATCGGGGCAGAGCTTGGCTCCCGGTGGACAGGACGGAGATGCTCTTCTCCTTTGCCCAATCATTTCTGGTTGGGCAATTGTGCCCTGCCCGAGACTTTCTGCACCTTCTGAGTTACATGGCGGCATGCACCTTTGTGGTCCATTGGGCCCTGTGGCACATAGAAACATAGACTTTGATGGCAGATAAGGACCACTTGGCCCACCCAGTCTGCCCATTTCCCTACCTACTGGATAAGCTGCAGATTCTAGTTAACCAACAGCCTACTTCCTGCCACCCCCCACTACAATTGCCTTGTTTCTGGCCCATGCATGTTTGAATTCCCCCACTGTTTTAGCCCCAACAACCTCCCCAGGAAGGCAGTTCCATGCATCCACCACTCTCTCTCCATGAAAAAAGATTTCCTAACATTACCCCTGAGCCGTCCCCCCTCTATCTTTAAATTGTGTCCCCTTGTTCTTACACATCTCTTTTTCTGAAAGATGCTACCCTCCTGGACTTTGTTGATTCCCTTGAGGTACTTGAACGTTTCTATTATGTCCCCCCATCCCTCCTTTCATCAAGGGTATACATATTAAGCTCTCTCAGTCTCTCTCTTCATGTGATTTCTGATGCAGACCCTGCACCATTTTAGTTGCCTTCCTCTGGACTGCTTTCATCCTGTCTATGTCCTTGCGTAGATGAGTTCTCCAAAACTGCACACAGTACTCCAGATGGGGTCTCACCAACTGTCTGTACAGAGGGATAACCACTTCCCTTTTTCTACTTGTGATGCCCCTTCCTATGCATCCCAGTATCCCCCTGGCTCTCCTAACTGACTTCTCACATTGCTTACCAATCTTTAGATCATCTGATATGACTACCCCCAAGTCCCATTCCATTTTTGTTGTTGTTAGTACCTCCCCTGCTATTGTGTACTCTTCTCCTGGGTTTTTGTTTCCCAGGTGCATTACTTTGCACTTCTTTGCATTGAATCTAAGTTGCCATATGTCTGACCATTCCTCCAACCTTGCCAGGTCCTTCTCATCCTTTCTACCCCCCTCTTGTGTATCAACTCTGTTGCAGATCTTTGTATCATCTAAAGGGCATACCTTTCCTCAGACCCTCTGCAATGTCACCTATAAAGATGGTAAGAGGACTGGACCCAGTACTGAGCCCTGAGGTACTCCACTAGTGACCCCCCTTTCTTCGGAATGTGTTCCACTTACTATTACCTTCTGTGTCCTGTTGTGCAGCCAGTTTGCAACCCAGGCTACCACCCTGGGACCCACTCCCAGGCTGGCTAACTTGATTATTAATCTTTTGTGTGGGACTGTGTCAGATGGCTTGCTAAAGTCTAGGTAGGCCATATCCACAGCCCCTCCCTGTCTATTACTTTGGTCACCCAGTCAAAGAAATCTATTAGATTCGTCTGACATGACCTTCTTGCTGTAAATCCATGCTCCTTTGGGTCCTGTGCCCCACATGAGCCCCCTTCAATGGGAGCTGGCCGCCCAGTGGACTCAGTGCCATGGTCATTTCAACCAGATGATCACTGTGACCCAGAAGATGTGAGACACTCTCCAATGGTGGACCATCCCAGACCGGTTGCAGGACGAGATCCCATTTGTCCACCCCGGGCCGACAATCATCCTTACGACTGATGTCTCTCTCATGGGCTGGGGAGCCCACATGGGGGACAACAGGGCCCACAGGTTCTGGACCCCGAAGGAGTCCTCTTATCACATCAACCTGTTGGAGCTCAGAGCAGTCAGACTGGCACTTTTGGCTTTTGCTTCTCAGCTCTGTGGTCAAGTGGTTCAAGTCCAGACGGACAATACCGCGACCATGTACTACCTCAAAAAACAGGGCAGCACGCATTCCCGTCTGCTATGCAGGGAAGCGCTCTGCATCTGGACACTCGTGAGACGTCTGGAGGCAGATCTCCTAGCCATCCATATGGCAGGAGCCTCAACCCAACTGGCGGATGCTCTCAGCTGCATAGGCAAGACATCCTACCAGTGGTCTCTCCATCCAGAGGTACGTAGCTCACAGTCTATTCTCCCACTGGGGCAAACCATTGGTGGACCTGTTTGCCTCCTGGGAAAATACCAAGCTGAGGCTGTTTCATGCCCACCCCCCTCAGCAGGACTCGCTGCAGGGGGATGCCTTCTTGAGGCCGTGGACCCCAGGCCTCTTCTACGCCTTCCCTCCATTTCCCTTGTTCCACAGGGTACTCTTCAAGGTGAGAAGGGACAAGGCACAGGTGATTCTGGTAGCCCGGGACTAGCTACGCCAGTTCTGGTACCCAGATCTCCTCAGTCTCAGCAACAGGTCCCCAGAGTGGCTTCCAGCATGCCCGGACCTGATCTCACTCAATCAGGGGAATGTATTCCATCTGGATCTTCAATCCCTGCACCTGACAGCCTGGTTCCTGGGCGGCTAGAGTTTCAGGCTTTGAGTCTGTCTGAGGATGTCCTCACAGTAGTGGAAGCATCCAGGAAGGAGTCGACCAGGAAGTGTTATGCCTTCAAATGGAAAAAGGTTTTCCATTTGGTGTCGGGGCAAGGGCCTGGACCCTCTGTCCCTGTCCAGTGGCTAACATTCTCGACTACCTAAGGTCTCTGTCCAAATGGGGTCTTCGGTCATTGACCCTTAGGATGCACCTGGCAGCCATCTCTGCTTACTGGGTGCGGACCGGTCAGCCGACATTGGCACAGGAGACAGTGGTCGGGTGCTTTTTCAAAGGCCTGGATCACATATCCGCACTGATGCATGAACCTCCACCTCCATGGAATCTACTGCTAGTACTGGCAAAGCTCATGGGCAAGTCATTCAAACCAGTGCACAAGTGTGAGTTGTCACACTTGTCGTGGAAGATGGCCTTCCCCATCACATCTGCCAGCAGGACAGTGGAGCTCCAGGTGCTGTCGGTGAACTCCCCTTATCTGATCTTCCACAGGGACAAGGTTGCCTTGCGCCCCCACCTGAAATTCCCTCCATAGGTGGTGTCAGAGTTTCACCTTAACCAGGTGTTGACTTTGCCAGTGTACTACCCCAATTACACCTCGGAGGCCGAATACAGGCTCCATACTTTGGACCTGAGACAAGCTCTCTCCTATTATAAGGAGAGGACAGCGGAGATTCGTGGAGAGGTTCGCCAGCTGTTTGTCACCTAGGCTGAAGCTGCTTCTGGCAGACCTGCAGCAAGACGGATGATTGCTCAATGGATTACATCTTGCATTAGTCTGTGCTACGAGTTGGTGGCAAGGAGCCTCCCAAAGGGATAAGAGCTCATTCTACCCGCCATACCACTGCATCAGTGGCTGCTTCCAGGGACATCCCTATCCAGGAAATCTGTGGGGCTGCTACCTAGAAGACAGCAAACACCTTCATTGCCCATTACCACATTGACCTTGAGTCACGTCAGGATGCTGGTTTTGGGGTCTCAGTTCTCCAATCTCTGTTTCCCAAGTAAGGGGTGTGCGCCATGCCTCCCTCCTCCCGGAAAACTGCTAGGAGTCTGCCAAGAAGTGTGGATGAACAACATATCCATGATCCTAGAAAAACAGGTTACTCACCTGTAACAGTAGTTCTAGGAGTGATATATGGTATTCATCCACATGGACCCACCCGACCTCCCCTGCTGCAGACGCACAAACTTGGCTTCCAGCGGCCTGAGATCTGGCATCATGGGGCGGAGCTGAGGGTCATACCACCTAGGTGGGTAGGAGGAGCCAGCTTGAAGACTTTCCAGCTGATTTAAAGGGAAAGGGACTCTGCCAAGAAGTGTGGATGAACAACATTTATCACTCCTAGAACTACTGTTACAGGTGAGTAACCTGTTTTTCTAACTTGATTTCTGGCTTGATTTGCATAATATACATAGTTACTGCGATGGATAAGAATGAGTGTAGCAGTGCTGACAGTGCGGTCTTCACTGACCTAACAAAAGCATTTGATCTTGAAAATCACTGTTCACTTCATTCCTAACTCTGAAATATTGTCATATCTGACCTCGCTCCCTGGGTTTGCTCACTGTGTGAGCAGTAGGCAACAGAAAGTTACATTTGGGCTTTCATTCTCTGTCCCCATGAATACCTCAGTCAGTGTACCACAATTATCAGTTCTTTGACATTAAAGATATTCATAGTTGTTTAAATTATAGTACTGACATTCTCTACGCCGACAGTCATGTCCTCTTGCTCAGTTCATATACTGTTGATAGCATTAATAGTCAGCTTTCTGCTGATCTTCATGCAGTTCAGAATTGACTGTCTCTAAATAAGTTTCTTCTGAACAAATCTGAAACTCAAGCCATACTATTCGGTACTGCACCTAAATTAAGAAACTGTCTGTCCCCCCTTCTGGTATCATGTAATGGTGAGGGCCATATTACCATGGTACCTTCCTGTAACTACCTTGGGGTAACTTTGGACCCATCTCTTGACTTCTTGCATGTTGGTGGTGTATGCAAACCTGTCAGTGTTGCAATCAGTGTGTCTTACAAGGCCATCCACAGTGTTACCTGAAAGGCTCAATTAGCTATCACCCATGGTATCATTCTCTCTAAATTCCTGTATGAAGTTTCAGTGTATTCAGTTGTCTATAATAGTATACAGGGTTTTATTGAACTCTAAAAATTGATTAGCGTTTTGCTCATAAAAGTTCTAAAACATTGTGCAAATGCATAACACTTGCCTCACTGTGTTTGACAAACATAACACCTCTAGAAAACCTATATAAATGCTTTCTGTACAGTTAGTATTGTCCCAAGAAAAAAACTGCTAATCAGTTATTTAAAACCCTGGTACATGTCGCTTTGCTCTTACCAATAACCACCTTATGCATCACTGCTCTCTGTATTCTATGCGCAGTTGCTTTTCCTTAGTATACTCGAGATCTCGCAGTGGGTGGTGTAGTGTATATTATGAGGGGACAAGACCATAACCCATGAGTGACAAAGCTATGAGTGAGTTATGAAAGACTTGTCCCCTCACAAGTGGAGATAACGTGTGTATTTTGAGTCAACTCATTGTGTATTCTATTTAGCACCAGTTTAACAGTTGTAACTTTTTAAATCACCTTTTTTGTGTGAAGAGTTTACATTTTTTCTATGATTTGAACTGTAGGCTTCAGTGCTGCATATTAGTGTCAGTGGCCCAGTAGGTAGCACACTCGCCTCTGAGGCCGGGAGATTGGAGGGCTGTGGGTTCAGTTCCCACATCTGGCACTTGGGGTAATATCCCAGTACTGACACTGTAGTGCAGCATGAGAGGGATGCTGCACTTTTGAGGTGCCGTCTTTCAGATGAGATGTTAAACCGAGGTCCCATCTGCTTGGATTGGTGATAGTTCAGGTGGATGTTAAAGATCCCATGGCACTTATCGAAAAGAGTAGGGGGAATTTCCCTGGTGTCCTGGCCAAGTTTCCCTCATTCACTAAAAATACCACCAACAGCTTAATCTGGTTCAAGGTCAGTTGGCATTCATCTGTATCTCCCTCCCCCGGGTCGTACCTGAAAATAGGCAGGATCTGTCTAGTGCACTTACCCGGTCAACAAAAACTAAAAAAAAAATATGCCTATTATGATGCCATCAGCACTGTGATAGCTGCTCTCTGATTGGTTCTGTTCTGAGCACAGGTCAAGGAAAGTGATTGTGACATATCTAACATCTGGAGGTAGAGTAGGGGAGGGGCCTTAGACAAGTAGCACGTACAGTAACCTTCTCGGAGGCTCTGCCTGTCTATGGCAAGGATGATGCTAGGGTACTCCACACCATGGGATTCAATGAATGGTTGAGAAACTGGTGTGGAGTTCAGGGTTTTGGCTTGATTGAGGACTGGGGAGCCACCTGGAGGGATGCAGGCCTATACTGGCACGATGGCCTGCTTTTGTCCAGGAGGGGAACCAGGATCCTAGGTGATAGGTATAAATGCTTCATTGGCAAGCATTTAAACTAGCCAAGAGGGGAGGCACTGAAAAGGAACAGGGAAATTCCAGCCTCCCCCCAACACAACACAGTAATTAGCAAGGTAAACACCAAGGTAGAGAAGTCATTTGGGAGCAGGACTGGGGTAAATACAAAAAAAAGGCAACGGTAGTAAGGACAGGGATGGGGCTAAAAGGGGTAAGGCCATCAAAAAATGGAGGGTGATGAGTACCAATGCCTGTAGTCTGTAACAAGCTCCCTGAACTAGTGACCTTGATGGAATAGGGATGCCTGGATATTATGGCAGTCACTGAAACATGGTATACAGAGAACCATGACTGGGATGTCAACATATCAGGATACACAATATACAGGAGGGACTGGGAGGGTAAAAGAGGAGGAGGAGGAGGAGGAGCTCTCTGTAAGGGAAGGGATTAAGGCAACAGAACTAAAGAGTAAACATGAAGTAGATGAGTCACTATGGGTCACCCTGGAGACAGGAAATGGCACCGCAGTCCGCATGGGAGTTTTGTACAGACCCCATCTCAGGGGGAGAGAATTGACAACAAAGTGATAGAAGGTATCCTTAAAATGGCAGAAAAAGGGGAGATATTGTTAATTGATTGCCTGAATATGCCAGATGTTAACTGGAGCACCTTTGCTGCAGGCACATCCAGGAGCATGGTCATTCTTGATGCCCGACAAGAGGCATACCTCAGACAGCTAGTGTTGGAACCCACTCGGAAGGGAGCAGTCTTAGACCTGGTACTCGCAAATGGGGACGGAGAAAGAATCTTGGATTTAGAAGTGGGTAGCCATCTGGGAACAAGCGACCACCAAACAGTGTGGTTCACAGTAAACACAGCCATAGAGTCAAGCCATACAAAAGCAAGAGTATTGGACTTTAAGAGGACTGACTTTGGGAAAATGAGAGAGTGCCTCAGAAAAGCACTAGCAAACAGGCAAGAAGGAGGGGTGCAGGAACAATGGGGAATAATCAGAACAGCCATCACAAAAGCAACAAGCCTCTGTGTGAAGCGAATCAATAAAACAAAACGAAGGGAAAAAAACACTATGGTTCTCAAAAGAGGTGGCAGGGAAGCTTAAGGAGAAAAGGACAGCATTCAAGAAATATAAGGAAACACAGAAGGAGCAGGACAGAGAACTTTATCAGTTAAAGCAGAAGGAGGCAGGGAAGGCAGTCAGAATAGCAATGGCCCAAACCGAGGAAAAGATACCCAATTCTGTTACGAAGGGGGATACATTCTTTCATAGGTACATTAGGGAACAAAGAAAGACCAAAGGAGGGATACAGAGACTTAATAAAGGGGCAGGAATGTGGACAGAGGGTGACAGTGAAAAAGTGGGGATACTGAATGAATATTTCTGCTCAGTATTCACAACAGAAGAGGAGGGATAGGTACCTAAACCAAACAAGAGAAACACTCTGGACAAGGGGGTCAATACCAGTCCCTTCACAGAATAAAGGGTTTTGAAAGAACTCTTAAAACTGAGGGTGGACAAAGCAATGGGGCCTGATGGGATTCATCCCAGAATTCTAAAAGAACTAAGGGTAGAACTAGTGACACCACTGACTGCTCTCTTTAACAAATCATGGGAGGATGGGATTGTACCCGAGGACTGGAGGAGGGCAGATGTGATTCCTCTGCACAAAACTGGGGGCAGGGCAGAGGCAGGAAACCACAGACCAGTTAGTTTGACCTCAGTGGTAGGGAAAATGATGCAATTACTTCTGAAGGAAAGAATTGTTGAGTACCTAGAGGCCAGAGGGGCACAGGACCCAAGGTAGCATGGATTCACAGAACAGACAAATCTAATAGATTTCTTTGACCGGGTGACCTAAGTAGTAGATCAGGAAGGGGCTGTGGATATGGCCTACTTAGATTTTGGCAAGGCATTTGACACAGTCCCACACAAAAGATTAATATACAAGTTAGTCAGCCTTGGAGTGGGTCCCAAGGTGGTAGCCTGGATAAAAAATTGGCTGGACAACAGGACGCAAAGGACAATAGTAAAGAGAGTTCACAGTGAAGAAAGGAGGGTAACTAGCAGGATACCACAGGGTTCAGTACTGGGACCAGTTCTCTTTAATGTCTTTATAAGTGACATTGGAGAGCACCTGGAAGGAAAAGTATGTCTCTTTGCAGACGATACAAAGATCTGCAACAGGGTTGATACACAAGGTGGGGTGGAATGGATGAAAAGGGACTTGGCAAGGTTGGAGGAATGGTCAAATGTATGGCAGCTCAGATTCAATGCAAAGAAGTGCAAGGTAATGCACCTGGGAAACAAAAACCCAGGGGAAGAGTACACAATGGGGGGTGAGATACTAATAACAACAAAAGTCGAAAGAAACCTGGGAGTAATTATATCAGATGACCCTAAGGTGGGCAAGCAATGTGAGAAGGCAGTAAAGAGGGCTGGGGGGATACTGGGATGCATAGGGAGAGGCATCAACAGTAGAAAACAGGAAGATCTTACTTCGAGAGGGCTGTTGCAGTAGGTAATTACAAACAGGACTGAAGCCAGCAGGCGTCACGACCCCACAGAAAAATTTCTAGCCAGCAGTCTATGGCGGGGGACCACCCCCACGTCAGGTGACCAATGTCATGCGACATCAGTATAAAGGGTCAGTCCTCCATGCCTGCCTTCCAGTTCTTTCCCGCCGTTAGCTCGTGTTACCGCCTTGCGGTTAAGTTCACTGCTTCGTCAGTATATTGTCAGTATTTTTACCAGTAAATTCCTCGAATTTTATTCGAATTTTTGTCAGTTCCTTCAGCTGCCATGTATGTCGTCCCCTACTCCATCCGAGCACAAGAACAGGTGCAATTCCTGCGGCGCTCAGCTCCCGCACAATGACAGACACTCCCAGTGCCTGTTTTGCCTAGGCCCAGACAACCTCATGGAGAAGTAGCCGCACTGCCAACAGTTTAACGCCGCCACCCGCAAGTGGAGGCAGCAGTCCCTGGAGGCCCACATTTTAAAACAGAAGATGTCCTCCATGGAAAAGGAGTTGAAGAAGCTCCGGCAGACCTATACTTCCCCTGAGGGTAACCGAAGAAGCACTGGGACCGTGACTCATCTTCCCGGTCGCGTGACTCGAGCTGGGGTCGCGGTGCTGAAGGTAACGCAGTTCCTCCGGGGACTGCTCGCGACAGCCGCCTTGGAGGCTTCCAAGGCGTGTGTCGACACCTTGTCAGGCTTGTGCTCAGGCCCCTCAGGAGCCTCCGGTCAAAGGAGGCCGCAGCTCCCGGTAAGCCCACCACCATGCAGCCTTCGGTTTGGCGGCCCCAAGTAAGCTTCGGACATCGGCTCCTCTGATGCCCGCAGGGATAAGGCGATAAGATGCCCGACCCTTCGGGCCGCGCACGGCCCCATATCGCTCACTGCGCCCTCCGCCACGGCTTTACGAGCGCTGGGTCTGAAAAGTCGGATGCCAGCCTCCCGACGTCCACCCAGATCCCACCAGTGTTGTGACCGCCCCTCCACGGTCAAGACGGCGTTGAAAGCCGACGCCGGACCTTCGGGTCTGTCCGCCGCCCACGCCTCGCTGTAATGCTCGCTGTTGCACCCGAGGCTCCAGCGTCTCCATTGTCGGCACCCAGAGACATTAGTCCTCCTTCCCGGGTGATGCAGAGGATGCAACTATGCTGCCATCAGGTCTCCCTCCTACTGGGCTGGGCGACCTGACCGGACCCTCGGATGCAGGCTCCAAAGCCGGCCTACTGCCTGGGCAACATCCCTTGCTGGATGCACATCAAATAGCGGACCCATACCCACTGGGCCTCCTGTTCCGGACCTGCCTGCTGGGCTGCTCCCAGGGCCTTCTGCTCCGTCAGAGCCCCTGGTGCCCAGGTACCCGACCCTGTCGTATCAGACACCGTCCTACCTGGGACTGCAGTATCCGGCTCCACAGTACCTGATGCCGGCCTACCCAATGCCGCAGTACCCGGTGCCCCAATACCTGATGCCAGGTTTCCCGCCATCGGGTTATGGATACTTGCCGTATGGACATCCCCAATATCCATACCCCCCCTCCTCCTCCACCGCCCCCTCAGCTGCCAGTGGATGTGAAGGAGACTCTGGCTTCCTAGTGGGCTGAGGCCAAGGCTTAGCTCACCAGGGAGATGGAGAGCCGTCTTCTGACGTCTGGACCTAGTTCCGGACTCCCGTTGTCGGAGGCGAGAGACTCCATCCCCCCCCGACACAAGAGGCGAGCCCTCCGGTCCCAGGGCAGGGGAGGATAAGCCTCCCTGAGGGCTGCCCAGGGGCTCCGTTCCTCCTCCGCGTAGGGAGGAGTCTTCTTCTTCTTCTCCTTCCTCTTCGGAGACCTCGGACGACTCCGACGGACGCTCTGATCTGGACGACGAGCCACGCACTTGGACTCCTCCGAAGTCTCCTCCGGAAGATCCTTCCTTCCTGGAGTTGCTGCATAAGATCCAGTCTGTTCACCAGTGGCAATCTTTGGAGCCGGATCCACAGCGGAAAAAACTCACTGCACATCTGGGTCTGCCCGAGACTGCTTCAACCCTGATTCCACCCTGGACCGAGCCTCATGCAGGCCTTGTTTCTGTGACGCTTGTACGTCTGGTTCTGATAAATCTATGCTTTTTGTAATATAAAAGTGTGTTATTGAATGCCTCTCATGAGACATGCTGTTTCAGCTAAGAGATAAAAGCCAGGAGATAATTACAGGCTAGAAGAGACTTAAAGTAAGGATCTCCTGTTTATCTAGCTTAATTGTAGCTGCGAGCTGCTAGGCTGGAAAATCGTAAACATTTATGGCATTTAGAGGAAGGATACAGGTTATGTTACGGGGGTGCGAAGTCATAAAAGGTCCTTTGATGTCCTTGAGAGAGGAAGCTGTTCATGGGTGAAAGAAGGGACTTGGAAAATTACAGACTTAATTGGGAAGTCATATGGGGAAATAAGTTTTTTCTGCTGATGTCACCTATTAATTTACCTCCTGACACAAGACATCCTGATTGTATAATTTTTAATAAACAGAGGAGGAGCTGGGTGACAGCATGGAGAAGGAAGGGTCAAGACAGTGTTTTAATTATGCTGTAACAGGCCTTTACTGACACACATGTTTGGACTCTGAAAAAAGAAACATCTACAGCAGTATAAGAAGATAAGAATACATTAGGTAGTCAGGTCTAAGTGTATTATTGGTAGGAATTTGTACTTTTTAAACCTTATTGTTTTAAAAGATTGTGGGCTGGATATTCAAAGGGTTAGCATGCATAAGCAATAGGGTTCTTGCCTCTTGTAAGGCCGAAATGCGCCATTCTGCCATATTCAGCAGAAAGCAGTTGCGCCCCCCAAGGCAAGCTGAGCAACAGCACAATGCAAATGAATGCATGCTGAACTGGAGGGGGAGGAACCATGCATAAACTGCACAGCCCGATATTCAGCGGGCTCTGCAGGGTTGTGCAGGCGCAACCCCCAACCTGCGCCTGCACAACTTTGAGCCCCCCAAAACAGGAGTAAGTCGAGGGCCACCCACAGGTGAGCTGCCGCATTGCGGGCGCAACACAGCAGCTGCCACCTGTGGCTGGCCTCAACCTACCTCCTGTGCCCCCCGCCAGCCGATCGCGGGCAAAAGTATAAAAATCCCCCACCCCCAACTGGCCCGATCGCGGGCAAAAGCATAATCCCCCCTCCCTGACTGGCCCAATCGCGGGCAAAACTTAAATAACCCCCACCACCACCAGCCCAATTGAATCGGACAGCAAAGTGCCCCCGAACATATCCCTGGTGGTCCAGTGGACCGCTAAGCCCGATCGCGGGCTGCAACAGTTTAAACCCCACCCCAAAAACATATCCCTGGTGGGCCAGTGGACCGCTAAGCCTGATCACGGGCTGCAACAGTTTAAACCCCACCCCAAAAACATATCCCTGGTGGTCCAGTGGACCGCTAAGCCCGATCGCGGGCTGCATATAAGCGACACCCCCTCCCAAGACCATATCCCTGGTGATCTAGTGTCCCCCACCCCACCCATCCACGAGGCCCGACCATCCTGCTCCACCCTCCCGGCGGCGGCGGGCGGCAGCATCCACCGCCCGCGGCTGACTGCCCAGTAGGGCTGCCGCCCATTGGTGCAGAGCAAGAGCCAATGGGCGTGCAGCCCATACCATACAAGGCGGTCAGATATGAATGTATTAATTCACATATCTGGACCGCCTGTATGAACTGCATGCCATTAGCTCTTGCTCTGCACCAATGGGCGTCGCAGCTACTGGCAGTCAGTCGGCAGGCAGGTGGGATGCTGCCGGCTGCGAGGAGGGGTGGTGGGCTTCGTGGATGGGTGGGTGTGGGAGACCTAGATCACCAGGGATATGGTCTTGGGGCGCCACTCATTATGCAGCCCGCGATCGGGCTTAGCGATCCACTGGACCACCAGGGATATGTTTTTGGGGTGGGGTTTAACTGCTGCAGCCCGCGACGGGGCTTAGTTCTGGGGACTTTGCTGCCCGCGATCGGGCTGGTGGTGGGGGTTTATTTAAGCTTTGCCCGCGATCAGGCCAGTCGGGATGGGGATTTTATGCTTTTGCCCACGATCGGGCCAGTCGGGGTGGGGAGATTTCTTACACTTTTTCCTGCGATCGGGCTGCAGGGGGCGTCGGTCCCCGACAGCTGCTGACTAGCAGGACGCCAGGCACAAGTCCTCGGGGATCGGCGCACCTGCATGCTAATGGCATGCAAATGGGGCCATAAATAGATGCAAATGGCCCCCCCGGCGCCTTGCATGAATTATGGTCCCATTTGCATGTCAGCTTTTGAATAACGGAAATTTGCGCATGGCACAATGGTATTTCGCCACCGCAACTTGAATGCTCCACTCTGGCCACTTGCGGTGGCGCAAGTTCCACTGCGCCATGCACAGTGGCGCTGTGGAGTGAGGGTGATAATCAAGGAGTTGCTCAATAAGCGCAACTCCTTTGAATATCGCCTGCCACACCCCAGCGCAACTATTTTGTGCAGCGCGAAGGCTTGCTCCACAAAATAGTGCAATTTGAATATCCAGCCCTGTATGTTTTATGATATATGGTTCTGTGTTTTACATTTTACATTTTTATCTATTTTAAGTAAGCCTCTATTTTTAGAGACTACCTGGTGTGCCTTTGAAATTCTTTCTTTGACAAGGGAAGCATATATGGTTAACGCTGACACTGTACAAAGCTTACTGGTTTTACCAAACTGGGAAAAGGTAAGAGTTTATTCTGAGGTCTTTCATAGAGTTTTTAAGGGTTCATTGTGTACGCCTGGTTAGATGCCCGTAGGCAAAAGATATCCGGCCCCCCCCGAAGAGCAGAATTATCTGAGCTTGTACATTGGTTGCACTAGCAAGAGGTTCACAGTTTAATTCACTCAAGAACTTGAGACCAAAGGTTGATTCGAACCCACAAAACAGACAGGAGGGTTACCCTGTTCTGTTAACTGTTCACAATACTGCACTCGGAGGTTGGCACTGTGGGAGCAGAGGGGCTCACCTGCTGAGTGGGGTTGTGACAGTTTCCACCATTTGGAAGCAACCATTGACATTAGCCCCCCTTCTGAGGAAGGCGGATAGGCTATACCAGGCTCCAGAGGGTGTTGATTCCCTGAATTCACACCCAAAAGCCGATTCTGTCATGCTTAGTGCCGCTCACGGCCGTATGGCTAACCCTAAGCATTTGAGCTCATCCCCACCCGACAAGGAATCCCGCCTTCTGGACCAGTATGGGAGGAAGGTCTATGCTTCTTCCACTCTGGGTATCAGGGCCCTGAACTACATTGCTCATATGGAGGATTACCAGAAGGCGATCCTTAGTGAGGTGGAAGCTAAATTGGACTCCCTTCCTGAGTCTCAGACTAAGCAGGAAGTGGCAGATCTGGTCCAGTCTGCTTGTTCGGCCAGTCGGCACATGCTTCGTGCCATGTACGATGAAGTGGACGCTGCTGGACGGAGCTCGGCTTTCGCCGTGGGTTTGCAGCGTCATGCCTGGCTCCGAGTGTCAGGTTTGGTCCCGGAGGTGCAGTCTGCTATCCAGGACGTGCCCTTCAGGGGTTCGGTGGCGATGTCAAGGACATCATCACCGATCTGCAAGAGAAGGGTACTGCTCTAAAGTCTGTCGACTCTATGTACAAACCTCCTCAGGGTCAGCGTCGCCCCTTTCGCAGACATTCTCGGCCCAAAGCGAAACCTCAGGGTTAGTGGACCAATAAACATCGGGCCCTTCCAGCTGCCAAGCTCCTCCCACCCAAAAAAGTGGCAGGAGCTTCAGCCGTGGTGCTGCCCCACACCTTCTGACTCCTCTCTTCTCCCACAGCCTCTGGACCTTCCAAAGGAACAGGTAGGAAGGAGGTTCTCCTTCCATCTGTGGGGCTGGGAGAGGATCACTTCTGACTCTTGGGTACTCCAGCTGATTGCAGAAGGACACTCCATTGAGTTTATTCAGAAACCACCAAGAAACCCCCGCCCCCCGGTCGTCTTACTCCCTGGAACACCTTCTTCTGGTTAGGGAAGAAATATCCTCCCTTCTTGTGAAGGTGGCAATAGAACCTGTCGCACTCCACCTTACGAGTGAGTATGCAGTGTCAGTGGCTCAGTATGTAGCACACTCGCCTCTGAGACCGGGAGATCAGAGGGCTGTGTTTTCAGTTCCCACATCTGGCACTTGGGTTAATATCCCAGTACTGACACTGCAGTGCAGCATGAGAGGGGTGCTGCACTTCTGAGGTGCCGTCTTTCAGATGAGATGTTAAACCGAGGTCCCATCTGCCTGTATTGATGGTAGTTCAGGTGGATGTTAAAGATCCCATGGCACTTATCGAAAAGAGTAGGGGAACTTTTTATTGGAAATTTGGACTTCATAACAAAACAATACAAATAAAGCAAACAGTATTGATCGTAAACAAACAGCATAAATCATTACCCAGTCAATATAGGGGAAAAAACCCGAAAAGAAACAAAGGCTAACAAAACAGAGTTAATACTAGGTATCACAATTAGACCAAAAATGTGCAACCTTTTCCCTACTATAACGCAATAGATCTGTTTGTACTGTATCCTGTAAGGACTTCTTTATGCTTGCTAACAAGTCAATATGTGTGACCCATTTTTGTTGAAGAACCCCCAAACATCTAACTTGCCATAAATGATAACGAATCACAACCAAAATTACATACATGTTCTCAAGTTTATATTTCTGGCACAACATCTGATTCCCACCATACATAATTTCTGGATATGTTAACAGTGAAAATTCAGGTTCACCCCAGGTTGCACTCAAATAGTCCCAGAAGTTCACCACATATACACATTCTTTAAACAAATGAATGTGTGACTCTAAAATTTGAGTACAGGAATCCCATGGGCAATATCCGTCTTCTAACTGCTTATGCTTATGATTTCCTCTTACACTGAGTCTACCAAAATTCCCTAACCACAAACTGTCCCACCTTTTAGAAGGTATTCGTGGATTATGCAAATGCCTTATCACTTGGATCTGTTGTACAGAAGTACACATAGGGAATTCTACAATGGCCTGACAATCATTAGCCAAAATTTTACGATATATAGCCTTCCTATTCAGTATCAGAAGATCCTGAGGACAAAGCCTCCATTTTATAGCCAACTTAAAACATTCAGTACCATAATCTGGTAAAGGGGTTCCCTTTCCAAGCAAGCTGGTGCTACCATTTTCCCAAAACTGCCTGTTTGGAGTAATCCAATCCAGAACCAAGGGACGGCACAGGTTAGATCTGGGTTTAAGGGCTAAACCAAAATTATAACTAAAGAACACACTAAAATAAAAGGCTTTCGGATTGACCATTCCAATACCACCATCTACTGTGGGCCTATAAGTGATACCCCTCTTGATCGGGTTCAACCATGATCCCCAAAAAGCATGAAAAAAGATACACAACAATTTATTGAATAACCTCTGAGGTGGTAGAAAGACATAACTAAGATACAATAAAATAGGTAAAAGCAAAGTTTTGATCAAAACCACTCTTTTTCTTTTACCAATTAATTTATTCTGCCAACCCTGAACCAGATGCTCAGCTTTCCCAGCTTGTAGCATCCAATTAGAATATGCGATATCCTTACCCACAAACTTCACCCCAAGAATTGTCAGAGCTTCACCTGTAATCCTGAAATCCCCTATAAAACCTGATGGTGGAATAGAGGTGTTTCCCAAGGGAATACCGAGACTTTTATCCCCATTAATCCTCGAACCTGACACTGCTGCATATTGCTTCAAGACAGTACAAAGGGCCTCCTCCTTAGTCTGAATCCCTAACATAAGTACCATATCATCCGCAAATGACATAGCCTTAACTAAAAAACCAGTACAGGGAACTAATATACCCTGTATGTCATGATTTTTATGTATAAGCCGAAGAAGGATGTCTATACAAAAAACATACAAAAGCAGACTAAGAGGACAGCCCTGTCGCACCCCTCTCCTTACCATAACCTTCTTACCATACCACCCATTTATATTAGGGCATAAAAATTCTCGTGACATAGAGCTTTAACCCAGGAAACAAAAATTACAGGTAGACCAAATGAAGTCAAAACTGCAAATAAAAACTAATGCGAAGCCATATCGAAAGCTTTTTCTTAATCCACACCCACCACCCACCCAGAAACCTGTCTAGAATCAGCCTGCTGAAACAACTCCCTAAGCACTAAGTTATCTTTTATCTATCTTCCCAGAACTGCACGTGTCTGTTCAGGACTAATTAAATAATCAGAAATGTTATTCAATCTATTCAACAAGATTCTGGCCACAATCTTCCTATCAATGTTAAGGAGACTCAGCGGTCTCCAATTTCCTATTTCATTCTGAGCTCCCTTTTTGTGAATCAATACTAAAACCGCTTCCTGCATGGAAGCAGTAAAACTGGAGGAGTGCAACATGTGATTATAAAGAATAACTGAAGCTGGAGCCAAGTCCTCAAGAAAATGTTTATAAAATCCCACCCCAACCCATCCAAACCAGGGGCAGCATCAGAATTCAGTTGTTTGATAGCTTACCTGACTTCTTCTTCAGTGACATTTGCTGTCAGCGTTGGTATGTCCACTAGTTGAACTTGAGGTAGCTGCAAAGCTTGCAAGAGCTCTGTCAGGTCCCCACTAATTGCCTGATTCTCAAACAGGGTTCTGAACCTATCCTCGACTATAGACAGAATTCCTGCAGGGGAAGAAACATACTGTCCAGAAGGGGAAAGCAATTCAGAAATAAGTCTATGCTTAACCCGATCCTGACAACTCTTATAGGGATCTATTGAAAGTTTCCTAACCTGTGTACCAAATCTGGCCTCCTGTTCTAAAGATTTAGCATGATTATACTGAGGAGACATCATCATCTTCTTGACAGCTTGAATCTGTGAGCCATAGTCCTGGCCAGTAGTTTCTGTTAATGAGATCAAATGCGGTAAATGATGACACAGCCCCATATACTGTAAATAATCCAACCTACTCCGAGATGCAGCTAACGACTGAAATAGAACTTTACATTCCTTTTTAGAATCCTCCCACCAGTCTGAAATATCACCATAACAGTCACTAACTGACAATCTAGCTATCCAATGGCTGTGCCAAGCTTTCTGTATTTTAGGATTTTGTAATAAAACATTATTCAGCCTCCAACCACTTTTTCTACATCTTGTAGTTTTTCCAAGAGATTTTGGAGTGCAACAGAACATGGTCTGAAAACTCCACTACCCTAGTAGAAGAATCCAAAACCCATAATACGTTTGACACAAAAATAAAATCAATCTGGGTTTTAAGCCTACCCTTGAAAAAGGTGTATCCTCCTATAGGATGAATTCTGTGATAGGTGTCCTGTAAACCTGCAGTTTGCAGAATTTGATTAAGAGCACTGGTATCACAAAAAAGTTTAGATGTTTGTAACCCCCTATCTGATTGTTGTAAGCCACAATTAAAATCTCCCACCCAAATCACTAGTCTAGAGATATGCAAGTATTGTTGTATATCACTAAACAAGGCAGCTCTAGAAGCCTTAGTCTGAGGGGCATAAATTGCTACCAAATGAAAGTGTTTACCTTCACAAGTAATATCTAGTAACAAAGCCCTTCCAGGGTGTACCTCTAGTAACCTAGTAACCTTGATATCAGAATTAGTAAAAAGAATCCCAATCCCATCACAGGTATCGGTTCCAGTTAACCAAAAGGAAGATCCCAGTGGCAAGGCTCTCGATGCAGCCTGCAATTCCGCATGAGATTTAAGTCTAGTGTCCATTAAGCAAATAACATCACAGGCAGCTGTTTGGAGCAAAAATAATGTGCTAGTCCAGGGGTTCTCAAATGGTGAGGCCAGCCTCCCTGGGGAGGCCCCAACCTGTTCCAAGGGAGGCTCAAGCAAGTCTGAAAAAGTACTGTATTTAAATTTTGAGTTTTATATATTTTGTGTGAAGAGATGAAGCAAACGGAAAGAGGATAGTAGTAGTAGAATCTTATGTATTTATTTACTAATAGGTGACAAGGGAAGGTGAATGAGCTAAGGCTCATTTCAGGTGTACCAGGGGAAGGGTAGGGAGTGAATGCATTTCATAAAGTAACTGCAAAACAATCAAGAAATACACAGTGAATAGCAGTGCAAACAAATTTGAACAATAAACTAATAATAAGTGGTGGTAATTGATCAATTTGTAGACTGATGACAGAACAGCCCAAATACAAGGGTTACATAGAAACATAGAATTTGACGGCAGATAAGGACCGCTTGGCCCACCCAGTCTGCCCATTTCCCTACCTACTGGATAAGCTGCAGATCCTAGTTAACCAACAGCCTACTTCTTCCTACCCCCACCCCCAGAATTGCCTTATGGCCTTAAGGGTTGAGCATAGAAGTGCTAAGAACAATAGCAGGAAGGAGCAAAGTAATCCCCAAGATGTTGCTTAGGAGGAGGGAAGGAGGAGGAAGAGGCAAAGTATGTAGGAAGGCAATTTCATATACAGAGGAAACAAAGAAAGTAATCTGACCCATGAAGGTGCTGCAACAAGGGTTAACAATGGTTCAAGAATGAAAATAATGGAGTAAGTAGGCTGGCCAGGGGGGGTTACAATAAGCTGCATAATAATATTTGTTAATTTTATTTGTTATTCAGATAACACCTTTGAGCACAGGCGCTCTTTTTCAAAAGTTCCACGTCAGTATAAGACAAATAACAATGTGAGCCAAGTACTCAAAGGAGTTTCAATTTATTTAAGGTGTACTGCGTAAAGTACAGTGTGTTATTTTTTTGGGGGGAGGCCCAAGATTATTTCAGTTTTTGGGGGAGGCTCAAAAATGTTTCCATGGATTTGGGGAGGCTCACTGTGACAAAGTCTGAGAACTATTGTGCTAGTCAACTTTTTCCTCCCTTTAATACTATTAACATTAATAGTAACAACAGAGAGGGCATCCATGAGGAAAGAGAAAAGCAGAAAAATAACATTTAATAACCAAAACCTACGTAATCCTAGCTTTCCTACACTGCCTGGTTCATTTAGCAATGGGATCTGTACCCCCTTTGTCCTCAGTATCAGTGTTGGATAACAGGGAGGTGGTATCAGTACCTTCATCATCCGACTCCCTATCCGTTGGGTCAGAGTTTAGCAAGGCAAACTTATTTCCTTGTGCCCAGTCAACAGAAAGACCCTCTTTGTCCTGACCCTCCAAAACCGACAGTCTTTACTTTCCTCCCTAACCGAGGCCTTTTTTTTGATACAGTTTTAAAGTCTGAGTTTTCCTGCGGGGGGGCATATCAGGCACTACAGTAGGGTCTTTAATAGAGGAAATGGAAGCACTAACCAGAACTGCAGGCTCAACCTACAGTTCTATATCATCATCCATAGAAAGGGGAGGGGAAGGGGTATATCCACCCTACTTTCATGGGGTGTGCCCTCAGGCAACTCCAAAACCTCCCTAGCAATAGTAGTCTTTCCATCCTTAAGACTCAAGTCAGCAACCTTTTTAGCCTGTTGGTGCTGTGCCCTATTAATGATACCTTCATGGGAAGGACAGTCATCCCTATTATGGGAAGCCCAGGGACAGGAACCATAGGCATGTCCAGTATTTTCGCAAAGATTACAGCAAAAAAGATTGACACTTCGCAGATCCATGCCCAAACTCAAAACAATGACTACATTTAATTGTATCGCATGCCGAACTGAGGTGGGCACAAGATCCACATTTAAAACAGGACCTAGACTGACCTACACGAAATATAACACCCCTATCCCTACCTAAATAAAAGGAACTGGGTAAATGTATAGTGCCAGAATTTGTTACAAACAGTTTAACTCGTATCCTCCAATCACCATCCCAGATCTGCTCACTATCTAAAGTAGGGGAAGGGGTACCTAAAACCTCACATCGCTTACAAAGCCAAAATAAAATATCCTCAACATTAACCCCTTAGTTTTTAAACATAACAGTAATAACCCTAATAGTAGGCTTCATAAATGGAATCACCTGGAAGGGTGTCCAAAGGGGAGTATTATTACATACATTATACCGTGCCCAAAATCTATCCAAACTAGATATATTTTTAAAACTAACATCAAAGTTAGAATTACCAATATGGATAAGGGCAAAAAGTTCAGAAGAGAAGAACTTCATGGGGCCCTTTAACAATGTACGAGCAAAATAAACCCTATCAGGGGCCTCCTGTAACCCCCCTTTATACAAAATACGTACAACATTACGACGTAGAGCAGGTTCCTTCCTATTCTGGAATAGATCTGAAAGCTTAAACGGGGCTTCTTGGTCGCCTCCAGGCAACTGATGAACAACCTCAGGAGGAGGGCCTATTCTAATGGTATTCTCCACCACCCCAGTACCCAAGATCTCAGCCTTATGTAATACATCTCCTAAATCAGAAACCTGAGAATCCATAGCTACACTATCAGCAACCTTGGTCACTTCAGTAACCTCAGAGGGCACCACAGTAGCAAGAGTACCAGAGTTAATTACAGCTGTAATAGTAGAATTAGCAGGCAAGTCCTCACCCCGGGGTAAAACGGTGGAGCTCAAAGATGCAGTGTTGGTGGCCACTTTCCTCGTTGCTTTCTCCAACATGCGTAGATAAGAGTGATCCTGTGAATCCAGAGACCAAGTTCCTCTATCTGCCAAATCCCAACCAGCTTCACGGAGCGCCCGTTGAGGAGACCAAGACGGGCATCCTGGCAAGTCAGCTAGATGCCGAGCTGAGTCCTCAGTGGAGTATTCCCATCCGAAACCTTACTCCATCCCGGTCGAGTTTTTTGAGCTGGAAAAACAAACTACGTGGGAGGAGGCTTAGAGCAGACAGGCACCGAAGAGTCAACAACTTCTAAAGGTGGAGGTGCAAAGCGCTGCGAGGAAAGATCTGGAATCACTAAGTCTACAGGCTTTGGGCACATGGATGAAACACCGTTCGAACTGCCAGCCTGAACGACATTAACCAAGTCTGAAGCATTAGAAGGTAAGGGTGCAGGCGAAATCACCACTTTGTCAGCATTAGCAGGGACAAGGGAACTCAGCACCGTTACGTTTGTACATAAAGGAGCCGGCTCAGGCTCGAAAGGGAGATCTGCCAGTTCGTGTTCCGACTTCCATATTTCCAAAAGTAACTTAGATTTTTTTCTTGACAAAGCCGTAGTGGTTTTACTCACTATCCCTTTTGTAGTTTTAACACGCTGTGTAAAAGACGCTGTGCTGGAATCGTGTAGCATAGCCGGGACCGGGTTCAACAACTCAGCTCCAGAAGCAGCTGATTCATACTCCACTGTAACAATATTCAAGTCAGTAGCCTCTTGTAAGATAGGAACAGGAGAGGAGGCCGTCTCCTCTGCCCCATCATCATCCATCCCGTCCGGAGGTTCAGCAACACTGGCCATCCTGTCTCAGATGACCAAGGGTTCCCCCTACTGGAAAGAGTAGGGGAAGTTTTTATTGAATATCAACTGAACAGAAAATAGAACAAAAACAATACAGAAAAAAAATAATACACAACAAAATTATGTAACAGGAAAATCAGAATCAGTAATCCAAGGTAATAGTGTCCATAATTCCAACAAAGAATCAGATGGAAAATGTTCCGCCTCAGAAAAATGTATGTTCTTTAAATCAGGTTCAGTTCTCTGAATAATGGTGAGAAGAGACACATCCTGATTCTGTAAATTAAATAGACAACTAGCATTCCACACATGCCATTTGATGATTACAAAAATCAGATTGAACGTGTTAACATTCCAACGAGACCAAGGGGGGAGGACCGTACATCAACATTTCATAATTAATGAGAGCAAACAAGGGGTTCACGCCATCTGGCAGCTAATAAAGTCCAAAAAGTAGTAATAAATGTACAGGAAAAAAAAAAGTGTGAAATAGTTTCTTCCTGTTCCTGACATTCAGGTCTGGAACAAAATCTGTCCTGCAGCGTTTTATGTTTATGGTTGTATTTGACGTTGATATGTTCATGGCAACTAACGCAATGTAAATCCCACACATACTGGGGAACCCTAGAATTACAGAGTAAAGTGAGCAAAGCAGGAGGAGATGTTGGGTAGGACGTTTAGGAAAAACAACAATATCCAAACATATTCGGTCCACTAAATATTTATATAATGCTTTTCTAGAGACAGTCACCAGCATGCAGCTGGTAACCTGCCACTGTATCAAACGAAAAAACTGTTCCTAACATAAGCTGAAATCTGGGGCCAATGCGTCAAAACTGTCAATTTGTCAAGTTCCCATTTGTGAAACCAAGGACCACTGGATTCGAGAAACCAAGGTTCCCACCCTCGATCCTGGTTAACCAGCAGAGGCCTAATATTATGGAACAAGAAAAAACTAGTAAAAAAACAACAGGTTGGACCATGGCTAGGCCTCTGTCCCGAATAGGTAGATATGTAATCTGGCGTTTAATGGGGTTCAGGCGGCTACCCCATAGGGCTTGAAAAAAAGACTAAGCAATCTGGTTTCAAATTGTCTGGGGGGGGAACATAAGCTAAAAAGAGAGAGAGGGGAAGCAAATAGGTATTAATCATATAAATCCTTTTTTTTTTTTTACTCATCTGCCAGGAATTCCAACGTGCAACCATATTTTGAGCATAATCTAATTTGGGTGTCCAGTTAAGGACATCAGAAGGACCATTACCGTACAAAATGCCCAAAATTCTAATAGGCTCTTCACAAAGTTTCAGGTCAACAGTAGATTCAACCCAGAATAGGGGGACCCAGCCTGCGGCATACGCATTTATCTAGATTAAGGGCCACACCAGAAACAGCCCCAAACTTGGAACAATGCCATAATGCAGAACTTACAGAGGCAACATCAGCCACCATGAGACTCGTATCATCTGCTTAAGCCAAAATGGAAAATGGGGAAGTGGCATAACTGTTGGGGCTGTGTTAATGTAACGAAGTAAGGGATCTAAAAAGAAAACATATAAAAGCGGACTAAGGGGGCAGCCTTGTCTAACCCCTCTGTGTAGAGGAAGCATAGGGCCTTTCCACCCCTTAATTAGTAGGACAGTAGTAGCAGAGAGGTATAGCAGCTGGAGTCTGGCAAGGGTATAATTGGAGACTTCATAATGTCTAAGAGTAGACTGTAAAAAGTCATGATGTACAGAATCAAAAGTTGGTCCAGTGAGAATATGAAACCATGTAAAATATTAGAATTACCACGTTCAATCATTTCCCTGAGTAAAATAAGATGGTCCTGTATGCATCTCACAGGGACACTGCAAGATTGTGCGGGAGAAATCATATATGTGGCCAATTTTGAAAGTCTGAGAGCCAAAATTTTGGTCAGTATTTTAAAATCAGTGTTCAAGAGGCTTAAAGGTCTCCAATTTTAGAGCAATCTTCTATCACCTTTCTTATGTAAATAAGACGAACAACCCATGTTAAAGTCCAAAGGAAGATTTTCGTATTGTAGTACGGAATTATAAACTGCAGCCAATTCAGAACTTAGGTCAGTAGAAAACAATTTATACAGCTCACTGCAGAGACCATCCAGGCCCGGCATCACTCTTGGACGTAAAGACCTGATTACTGCTTCAATTTTGTGTGCTTGTATCTCAGCATTCAACATGTCCACAATAGAGGAGGCTACATCAGGGATCTGGGAAAAAGAAAGGTAGTCCATTATGGATTCGGGGGCATGGGACCAAATAGCTTTTGTGTATAACAAGTAACACGGTGTCTGATATCCGAAATATCAGTGAGTTCGGTGAAAGTGTCATCAAACAGCGTATCAAAAGTTTTGCTCTCTACAGTTTTCCGAATAGAAGCATATGGACATACAGTGTCGAGGGTACCAGAGGTACCAAAACGCTGTTGATGTTGGACAGAAGCAGCCTTCAGGAGGTGATAGTCCATCAAGCACTTCCTAAGATTACTCATTTGGGTGGAAAAATCATGGCCAGTGTTATGAGACAAAGTAAGTAATTTCTGAAGTTGTCTGTTTGTGTGATAAAGGAAGTATAGGGAATCATGGTGATGTTTACTATAATTTAAAAAAAAAAAAAAGTATGGACTCCAGACTTTGTATCCTGCCACCAAACCCGGGGGGTATCATATAAAAAAAATACAGATTTTCGATTGTGGACATAATCAGTCAGGTGACATAACAAACGTGAATCAGATAACAGGGAAGTATTCAGTTTCCAAATGCCAGACCCAAAATGGGATTTTAGGGAAGGGCCTAAAGAAATAGACAATAAATTATGGTCCAAAAATTCAACAACCTGAATAACAGCATCAGAAAGTTGGAGATGGGAAGAAATAAACAATCAATCAGCACGGGTTGCAAGGTGGCCCTTGTGAAAAGTAGTAGTATGCTGACCCATAAGAGACAAATATGCACCCTGTAAACCTGTGGAATGAAGCAATTGTTTAAGAAAATTCGTGTCACAAAACAACTCAGTAGTCTTAGAAGTAGAAGACCTATCTTTGGTGGACACCCCACAATTGAAATCATCCCCAAAAATCACATGCATTGACGTATGTAAATAAGGCTGAATTAGTTTCAGTAGTTCAATCCTATGAGATTTTATTTGGGGAGCACAGATATTGATTATTTGGAAAGGGACAGAAAAAAACCAAAACATCTAAAAAAAAAGAGAAGCCGACCCGGGTGAATATCCAACAGTTTGATGACAGTGACATCAGGTATACTAAATAAACACCCAAACCAGAACAAGAGTCCTGTCCAAAGGACCGAGAAGAAAGCCCAGAGGTCCAGGCACGTATGGCCCTGGGAATTTCCGAAAGAGCATGGAAATGTACATCCTGTAAGAGGATGAAGCCGGCTGTCAAGCCGGACAAAAAAGAAAAAACTGCATCCCTCTTAACGTGCTTTTTTATAGTGTTAACGTTAACAGTATGCACTGAGAAAGCAGAAGACGTGGCATAGGAAATGGTAAAGTGAAAACAAAAAGAAACAGAATTCACCTTGGCCTACCTTTCCTAGGGGTACCTTCCCTATGTTTCAGTTTTGCCTTAGCTTTCCTTTTTTGAGAACCAATATTATCAATGGTCACCTCTGTATCAGTAGTTACATCAGGGTGTGAAGAGAGAACAGAGGACATGTCAGAGTCCGTGTTGTTCTGAGGGTGGCGTAGAACCTCAAATTTATTCACATGAGTCACAGTAGAGGATTTAAGGGCTTTAGAGGAAGAAGACGTCCCTCTCTTAGATCCTCATGTAACTCTAATAAAAGGTTCGGGGGGGGGGGTCCATGGAAGCCCCAGAAGTACTAGGTAGTACAGGAACAGGTACCTCCTCCAAGGTAGAAATAGCAAGATCATTGGCAGGGGGAGGGAGAACAACAGCAAGGGCCTTTGTTTCAGAGAAGAAACAGGAGCAGATTGTCCATGCAAAATAGAAGAGGGGTCAATAGCAGGCACAAGAGGGTTGAGGGGTATGCGTTGAGGTCTAGAAAGAGTGTCAGACAAACGAGAACATTGTGCAACAGTAATAATCAAATGTTGCTCTTCCCCATCAGCAAGAATTGAAGAATTGGGGAGTTATGAGCTGCCCAAGTAAAAGTCTGGAAAGTGTGCCCCAATTTGTTACAAAGGACACAGAAAGGTTCATCTGCGCATTGAGAACCTGTGTGGCCAATGTTACCACAAACAGAGCATTTAATCCTGTCGCAGACGCTACTATTAATGTGGTTCTGAGAGCCACATTTGTAGCATGCTTTTGGCTGACTGGGGTAAAAAAGAACTTTCCTGTCTTTCCCTAGCATAAAGCTGTTTGGTAGATGCTGAATCCCAATATCTGAAGTGCGAAGCATAACCCTCGCTCTCTACCCCCCATCCAGATATTCTCAGAATCAAATATAGCCTCTGGGTCAGAAAGTACAGTGCATCTTTGCTTTAACCAAACAGTAATATCTTTGAGACTCACACCCTCATTACGAAATAGAATAGTAACAGTTACCACAAACAGAGCATTTAATCCTGTCGCAGACGCTACTAATGTGGTTCTGAGAACCACATTTGTAACATGCTTTTGGCTAACTGGGGTAAAAAAGAACTCCCCTGTCTTTCCCTAGCATAAAGCTGTTTGGTAGATGCTGAATCCCAATATCTGAAGTGCGAAGCATAACCCTTGCTCTCTACCCCCCATCCAGATATTCTCAGAATCAAATATAGCCTCTAGGTCAGAAAGTACAGTGCATCTTTTCTTTAACCAAACAGTAATATCATTGAGACTCACACCCTCATTACGAAATAGAATAGTAACAGTTTTCTGAGTAGGTTTAGTTAAGGGAATGGCAGTAAAGGGCGACCATAAGGGAGAAGCTTTAAGCTCCTGATATTTTCTCCAAAATTTTTCTAAACCAGTAGCAGTTTTAAAACTGACATCAAAATGAGACTCAGATGAAACATGAATGTAGTGATAGTATAATATGTTGATTATTGTCACTCCATTTTGTATGCTATTTCATGTAATGTATGTCATTTTATACTCCATTTTGTATTGTGTGACTCCATTTTACATGCTGCTTCATTTAATTGGTGTTTTGCTCTTTAGATAGCCTCATTATTATGTTTTGCTTCAGACAGTGTATTTTGCTGACTTGAAGGTCGCATATTATCAGGCAACCTGTTTTTGTAGTTTTGTTTAAACTTCTGCTTAGCTCATAGTGTTCTAGGCACCCGGCCAGTGTTTGGAGCACAGTGACCTAGCAGGTGTAGGGAATTCTGAGCAGTCCTTATGGTGTGAATTTGCAGCATCCTGGGAGCCGGCCAGCTTCTAGAATGTGGAAAACACTATGAAGGCTGCTGCAGTTATTTTTAGCAGAATAAGATATAAATGTAGCTTTCTCAATGCCTGGTTAGAAGCCTCACCTGCAGGGTGGGCGATCGCTGTGGGGCCAATTCCTGGTTCGTGAGACTCCTAGCCAGGCTGACAAGGGGGCTTCCCAGACATTGGAACAGGCTTGGATGTAGCTTTTGGAATCGGTGATGTATAACCTTTTGTATTATATTTTGCTGTAATGAAGCTTTGGCTTGCTATACTTATTGTACTGTTATTGTGTGTATGTGCGTGTGAATGGCAAATAGCTGCTTGGTTTGAGTTGGCAGAACATTTTTGGTGTAGTCGGCAGGATTCGAGAATAAAATGTCTATTTTTAGGAAAAAGGATGAGTTCTTTTTTTTTTTAAAGGTGTATTAAGGCTCAAACAAGCAACTGCACTGCCCTTTGTACTTGTAATTTGTGCTTGCTGCAAGTATATACTGTTAGAGCCAATGATGGCTTTCACAGTTCAGGCTGCTTTTAGGAGAAAAGCAGCGGCTGATTAAGTGAAGTTAGATAAGCAACATCTAGAGAAAGAAAAATAAACTACTGTGGATGTACGCACAGTAGGTGACTACAGACGGGATGATTTGAAAATCCCCCATGTTGCCTACCAGATGGATCTCAACCTAGTACTGTTAGAGATTTTTGTTTGTTTTGTTTTTAAACTACAAACCAGAGCTCTGGAAAAAGTCTTGGTTTGGCAGGTTACTAAAATGGCCAAAAGGAAACCTTTGAAAGGGTTAAAACCTTTGAAAGAGTTAATAGCTGCAGCATTTGGAAATTATCACGAAGGTCCTGCAGTCAGTTTTCTTACTTAGACTAGTATATCGGAAAAGAAGAAGAAATACCTTGGCACGGGTAAGTCTGAATTTTTTTATTTATTCAAAGTTGTTTTATGTCTGTCTGTTTTATTTCTGTAATATGATACTAAACAAGGTAATGCTCCGTCTTTCTCATGCATATTTTCTAGCTTATATCTGTGTTCTGTAATTATGTTCTATTGTCAAGGTTGCGAGATAGGATTGACTGCCTTCAGTGCACAACATGTTACAGAAAAAAAAAAAAGAAAGAAGAAGCTTCTTTGCCTCATAGCTGACTGTTTTAATTGGCTTTATTTGTAATGGAACATTTGTGCTGCCTAGATAGGGTCAGTGAAAAACTTTTGTTTGTAGTTGTTGCTTGGAGCAGGTAGTGTTGATGGTGAAGAATTATGACGTCATATAGATTGCAATGTGCAGAAAGAGTTGTAGTTTGCAAGCAACGTGCCAAGCCACTGCTAGGTGAAAATGTAATGTGTTAACAGCTATAAATGCTTTATCATACTTCTAGTTAAAACCAGAAACTTTTTGCAAAATGGCAGAGTGCCATATTTTAGTTATGTGCCAAAAGGTGTAATCATGTTATACGAGATGTGTTCACTTACAGATGATGTGTTTAAACAGTGTTTTGTTCTGGAAAGATTTGGCATGGCAATATGTATCGTGTGTTGGTTTAAAATTGTCAGTGTTACAAGACAGGCAGGAGGCACATATATCTAAACCACGTACAGTTTTCTAATGGAACTATGGGCATTACCTCAGCAAATTGGTTGAAACAATGTCAGTCTTATTTTGTGTTAAGTATTTCTTTTGTGTATGTGTATGTGTGTGTACTGTCTTGGCCAGCAGTCTCATTGTGTGCTCTATTGTTATTTAAAGATATTTTAATATTGGTGGTGTTCAAGGACACTACAGGAATGGCTGGGTTTGAATGACCCTTGCATGCACACTGTGACCTTTTGCACGTTACTTGACCTTCTTGTGTTTCAACATTTTATGTTACTACCAGTTCAAACTTGATGTATTCCATGCCTAAAGCACAACTTTTCACACAAAATGTATGTTTTCATGAAAGCACACCAAGAGTGAACCATGTAATTTGACTTTTTATTGCAAAACTAGTATTCTAAGTGAAGAGGAACAAACTTTTACAATTTTGAAAAAAGGACTATTACAGCTGTTTTTGAGAGTTTACCATCTACAGAGATACGTATGTATGGTATTACCATCAATCTGGACATTTTGTCATGCTTAGGATAAGGGAACCCAGGGACGCTTGGCTTCTTTTATCCTATGGAAATAATCTTGTTTTATTTTTAAACTGATGTGTGTTTGTTTTTGTTGTTTGTCTGTGTTTCACAGCTAACCTTTTTATTGCTACAGTATTCGAGCTGTCTCTTGCACCTCGAGCTGTGTCTTCCACCAGTAAGAGCTTGGAGGGGGGGTAAGCTACCCTTCCTCCTTCCAGTGTAATACCCACAAAGGTTGCAAGGTACATGTCATATTTTATACTGATTCATGGTCTGTAGCCAATGGTTTAACAACCTGGCTGCCCACTTGGGCTAAGGATGAGTGGAAAATTTATTGAAAGAAATATGGGGAAAAGAACTGTGGCAGGAAATATGGACTATGGTGCAAAATACTCAGACCACTGTATTTCATGTTGATGCTCATTGTGCTTCAGATACACTAGAACGATGGTATAATTCTATTGCAGATGAAAAAGCTAAGATTCTTCCAGTGGATATTGAAGAAACTCAAAGTCAGCAGTTATCAGGGCTGGCAAATGGGCACATCAAAAATGTGGACATTTGGGAGAAAAGCCACTTACAGGTGGGCATATAGTAGGGTGTACCCCTAACATTGGATTTGGTTAAAACTGTCATTGCTCAGTGTCCTATATGCCAACATGGGCAACAAAGACCAATCCCTCATATTGTGAAAGGACAATTGGGGGAGCCTACGAAATGGAAAGAGAATTTGCATGAAGCATTACAGATTTTAAATAATAGACCAATTGGAGAATCTGAGACCCCTTAATGCGAATGATAACTCCTAATTTGCAAGTGCAGGCTTACTCAACTACAGAAACAGTGTTATATTGGGAAATTCACCAGGAGCTCTGTCTCCTTGCAGGGCAACCCCAGAAGCTGCTGGACTTGACTTACATGCCTTCAAGAATACAGAATAAAACAGAAAACATTCAAGTGATAGAAACTGGTATTGGAATACAAATTCCACGAGACATTTTGGTTGGATAGCACCTAAATCAGAACTAGCCCTCTAGAGAATGCAAATTTTGGGAGGGATGATTGATTGTGATTACCAAGGAGAAGTGAAAGTAATTTTGTTGAATAGTAGAGAACAAAATCTGTTAATTCAACAGTATGACAGAGTGGCTCAATTGTTAATTATTCCAGTTAACAAAGTGACCCCTATAAAGGGACAAGCCCCCACACTCTTAACAGCAAGGGGGGATAAAGGTTTTAGATCTACAGGAGGTTTTAACAACGGTGCCAAAATATGGGTTACAAACCCAAATGGCCCTCCTGAACCAGCTGAGGTGATAGCCACCGGACGAGACAACACAGTGTTAATTATCAGGTCAGGAAAGAGAGATGGGAATATGTACCAGCAACACATGTTATCTTCAGAATAATCAGTCTGTGTATTTTCTAGGTTCTTCAATGGATTCTAAAGGAATAACACTCTCTCTCACGGTCCATTCGTGAAACCCTATTACCCCAGGTGGAAGAATATTGAAGCTTGACCGACCCACTTGTACAATGGGTTGAAATCTTCCACCAGCCTACGGGTGCAAGACAACTTTACTTGCCCTGAAACCAAGGATGTCCTATAGTGAATATTACTTTTTCACCAGATGTGAACATTTGGAAACCAGTTGAGACAATGGCAGGACGATTATATGTCCAACCTATGCAGGACACAAATTGGATTAAATTACAGAACCAGACTGCTATTAGATGCTGCAACTTACCGAATAGTTGCATGGTGACTGTACAACATAGACTTGATTGCTGCATGAATCAAACAGACATTTTCAATGCAAGTATTACTTTGACATAGACACGTTATTCTGCATGAATGCTACTGCAATAACTAATAGAACTACTTGGGCAGATCACATTACAGTGTTGAAAAATCATCCTGTAATTAGCAATGATAGTATAGTTAAGGTTCCATCCACATGTACATCAGTAGCGCAGCGGTATCAGAAAAATGTAATCCATTTTAACATAACGTTTATGTTTAGTAGAAAATGCAAATATAAAAGAGCTTGGTATGATACGCTATTAGGTGGAGCAGGGGCAGGCATGGGAATTTTAAATAGTGTTGATATAGAAACACTGACTAACAGGCTTCAGGCAGTAGGAATTGATGTATTTAGCTTAATTAACTTACAAGCTCAATGGATGCCAACTGTTTTCTTACCCCAAAGATTAACTTTGAATTATGATTTTGAGTTCTTGCAGTTATTGAATGCTTCACAGGTATGGAGAATGGGAGTAGCAGAAAATATTTCGCGATTTATTGATTGGACAGAATGCACAATGTGACATATGTATTCTATAATGCAAAGAAATAAGGCCCAGAGTGATTTAATGAGTAATAATGAGTATGTGTGGAGGACCGTGTTCAAATCATGGATTCCTAGTAATCATTGGATTGTGATGTCATCCACCACAGTAAAATGCACAGGTCCCTGATAATGAGCAGAAGCTTATTTTGTATTGACAGCCCAATATTTTAGATCAATCAAGATTGAGTATCTCATTAAATAAAATTAAACAGATAATTCAGGAAACAGATGTAATGCAGGCTCATTTGGCAATAAGAAATAAATCATTAGTGCAAAGTCAGGTGCAAACTACGATAGTTAAAAATAAAATGATTGATTTAAGTTCCAAGATTCAACAAGAGACTACTCATTATTGGTGGGATATTTTTACAGGATGGTCTCCATCAGCTACAAAGTGTTAAATATTCTGATACATCCTATCATAATCATTGCTGTAGTGACAATTATCTTGCTTATTTGGACTTGTTACTTATCATGTTATATTAGTAGTAATTTTGCTATGGTACCAATATCATACAAATCGTATTCACAATAATCAAAGGACCGAATGTAGTGATAGTATAATATGTTGATTATTGTCACTCCATTTTGTATGCTATTTCATGTAATGTATGTCATTTTATACTCCATTTTGTATTGTGTGACTCTATTTTACATGCTGCTTCATTTAATTGGTGTTTTGCTCTTTAGATAGCCTCATTATTATGTTTTGCTTCAGACAGTGTATTTTGCTGACTTGAAGGTCGTGCATATTATCAGGCAACCTGTTTTTGTAGTTTTGTTTAAACTTCTGCTTAGCTCATAGTGTTCTAGGCACCCGGCCAGTGTTTGGAGCACAGTGACCTAGCAGGTGTAGGGAATTCTGAGCAGTCCTTATGGTGTGAATTTGCAGCATCCTGGGAGCCCGGCCAGCTTCTAGAATGTGGGAAAACAACACTATGAAGGCTGCACGGTTATTTTTAGCATAGAATAAGATATAAATGTAGCTTTCTCAATGCCTGGTTAGAAGCCTCACCTGCAGGGTGGACGCATCGCTGTGGGGCCAATTCCCGGTTTGTGAGACTCCTAGCCAGGCTGACAAGGGGGCTTCCCAGCGATTGGAACAGGCTTGGATGTAGCTTTTGGAATCGGTGATGTATAACCTTTTGTATTATATTTTGCTGTAATGAAGCTTTGGCTTGCTGTACTTATTGTAACCTTTTATATTATATTTTGCTATAATAAAGCTTTGGCTTGCTATACTTATTGTACTGTTATTGTGTGTATGTGAGTGTGAATGGCAAATAGCTGCTTGGTTTGAGTTGGCAGAACACATGAATTTCAAAAGCAGCAAATTGCATGGAATCTTTTAAAAGGGTGCGACCTACAAAAAAATGGTCAGGAAAGTCAGATAAGCCCCCTAAATATTGCAGCCGAACAGCATTGTGTCTCTTTGCTTGATGCACAGGGGATTGAAAACATGCAGCATATGATTTAGGGGTGGAAACAGCAGGAGCAGGGCGAGCCTCAGGGTCCCGAGAAGTCAGGTGATCAGGAGGTGTCGAGGTAGCAGGACCAAAATGCAAAGTTGAGTTTTAAGTCAGAAGGAGTTCTGTGGGCAAGGAAAGGTCAACAGAATCAGCAGTGCCTCGGAGCAGGAGGGGCCAGTAGTTTGACAGTCTCAGGTGGCCTAGTACAGATCGGGGAAGAACCAGAACGCCAAGTCCCTACGGTTGGGTCCTTCTCCCACCCCGCTGCTTCAAGAGCCGACTCAACAGACCAGTCTGCCATTTATGAGGTATCAGGGAGAGCAGAAGTAGGCAATGAAGCAATAAACTCCTGCACAGAAGAAATTCCTGAAGGAAGCGAAGCGAGAGGTGCAGTCTGTGCAGGCAGTCGGGAGTGGGGAGAGGCTGCAGCAACAGGCAAAGAATGCGGAAGTGTCTGAATCGGCAAAGAGACATCAGAATGAGCATTCCCAGATGGTGAGTCATTAGTAGCAGGCACAAAACCAGGCTGAGGCTTAAGGGCTAACAAACGCTGTCTAGCCGCAAAATAGCGCTGTTCCTCAACTTTAAGCAAGACATCCACATCCAAAGAAACGGCAGGAGAAGACTCACATATATTCGTCGTAGCAGGGCTAGAAGACGTCGTAGGCATAGTCTGTAAAGTAGATGAAGGAGCCATGGTCAAACACTGCACACAGTTATCCACAGTAGTAGCAGGAGAAGTAGCCAAAGGTTCAGAAGGAATATTTTCTGCAGGTTGCAGCACAATATCCAAAGAAGACGGGGTCTCTTTAAGAACAGAGATGGGGAGGAGACCAACTCCACTGCCTCCAACACTTCCATGTCCTCCACAGCTCCTCCTTCGCTGGCCATCTTGGCAGAATGCCAGGATGTAAGGGAACTTCCTACAGAGTAGGGGAATTTCCGCGGTGCACTGGCCAAATTTCCCTCATTCACTAAAAATACCACCAACAGCTTAATCTGGTTAAATTTCAGTTGGTTACCATCTGTATCCCATCTCCCCCCCCCCCAGTCGCCCCTAAAAAAGGGACTTCTAGGCCCAGTGGGCTTACTGGGACAACAAAATTCAACAAACAAACAAACAAACCTTTGGGGGATGGGTTACTACTCCCATTTATTCCTGGTTCTGAAGAAATTAGGAGATGTGAGGCCTATTATAGACCTCAGCTCCCTGAACCTGTTTGTGGAGTACAAATGGTTCAGAATGCTCTCTTTGCAGAGCCTTCTGCCCCTCCTTCGGCCGGGACAGTCGCTGTGCGCTCTGGACATGCAGGATGCCTGCCTGTATATCCCTATCCGCCCTTCCCACCACAAATACCTTCATTTTTCATTTCAGGGGGACCACTACCAGTTCAAGGCCCTCCCATTTTGTCGTTCCTTGGCGCACCGAGTGTTCACCAAATACCTTTCCATGGTGGCGGCCTACCTGCATACCTAGGGAGTTCAGGTTTTCCCGTACCTGGATAACTGGCTCCTGGCGGCCCCGTCCAGGGAGAAGCTCCTGCACTTCCTTTCCCTTACCCTGCAGGTTTTCAACAGCCTAGGTATCACCATCAACCAGGCCAAGTCCCATTTGATCCCGTCCCAGAGGCTATAGTTCATCGAGGCGATCTTGGACATGACCTCCGGCATTGCATTCCTGCCGCTGGACAGGGTGGCCACCCTTCACGCTTAAGTAAGCCTATTGTCCAGTCGCAGGCGGGTCAGCACCAAGTCAGTCCTTCGCCTCCTCGGACTCATGGCGGCTGCTATTCCGACAGTCCCTCGTGCTCAGCTCCACATGAGGATGTCTAAGTGCACACTTCGGTCTCAGTGGGATCAGTTGGTGGACGACCTGAATCTAGAGGTCCTGGTCTCCAACCCTATGTTTTGGGACTTGCAATGGTGGATGGTTCAGGAGAATCTTTGCAGGAGAGTTCCCTTCTGCCTCTCTCCCCCTCCCAAACATTGACAACAGACGCCTCGGGGGAGGGTTGGGGAGCTCACCTGGGGTCTCACAGGACCCAGGGCTCCTGGTCCAAGCTCAGACAGACTCTTCACATAAATGTGCTCGAGCTCAGGGCCGTGCTATATCCTCTACAAGCTCTGCATCTGTATCTGCTTCCCAGTCATCTGGCTGTCCAGACAGACAGTATGTGCGTAGTCTGGTACATCAACAAACAGGGAGGAACTCGTTCATACCCTCTGTGCAGGGAGGCGATGCAAGTTTGGGATTGGGCAGTGCAACACAACCTTCACCACATGGCAGTTCATGTCTCGGGGGTCGAAAACACGTTGGCAGACCACCTCAGCTGGTCATCTGCCCAGGCTTATGAATGGGAACTGGATCAAGGGGTAGCAGACGATATCTTCTACGCTGGGGAACACCTCAGGTAGACCTGTTGGCATCTCCTCACAAAATTTCCCGCCTTCTTCTCACTCGCTCCAGGGTGCGGCATTTTTTGGGGAGATACTCTGTCTCTTGACTGGAAGGGCAGATTCGTCTATGCCTTCCCCCCGATTCCATTGATTCCGAGGGTCTTACACAAACTCAGCTCAGAAGGAGCTTGCAAGATCCTAATCGCTCCTTTCTGGCCCAGGCAAGTCTGGTTCTCTTTTCTGCAGCATTATTCAGAGGAACTTCCTCTTCCTCTGTCACAACTTTTGCTGACCCAGGATCAGGGGACCTTGGTCCATCCAGGCCTCAGATCCCTTCAGTTGTATGCGTGACTCCTGCAGACGTAGCTGAAGCCCGATTCGGGGTTTCCCCGCGGGTGGCTGAGATTCTGGTGGAGGCCAGAAAGCCCTCCACTAGATCTACCTATGCCATGAACTGGAAACGGTTCTCTATTTGGGCCTCTTTCAAAGATTTCGAGCCATTCTTTTGCCCTGTCAAAAAGCTTCTGGACTACATGCGCCATCTCTTTGATCTGGGTCTCAGTCATTCCTCTCTAAAGGTTCACATGGTGGCCCTCTCCGCTTATCATGTTCCTTTTGGGGACAGAACTTTTGCGAAGTTGCAAGTCTCCAAGACTTTTCTTAGAGGGGTTCTCCACTTGAGACCCCCTATTCTCATTCCTGCCACTCCTTGGGATCTAAATTTCATTCTTTTTTTTTTAGTAATCTTTTTATCGCCCCCTACATGCACCGAGCTGCCTCTCCTTCAGGCTTCCTAGGTCCACAGGCATTCTCCCTACTATCCCCCCTTCAGCCACCTACCTCATATTTGCAGCCGTCCACAGAATAACCCTGGTGTAACCCTTCAGCAGGTGGGTCCCCACTCCTCCGAGTGGGAAGGCACCAGCGGGGAGGAGGCACCAGCACACTATTTCCTTTTTCTTGCGGTCCCGGGAGCTGCTGAGGCATTCTGTGGCTTCACAAGGAGACTTCAAGGGATGCTTAGGGCCAGCCGTCATCAGCTAGACTTCCGGCACTGTTTTCCGATTTTCTAATTCCCCTAAGTGCACTGCTTCCCGTGAGTGCCCTGGTCTCTACTGGGGGCCATCGTGAGGAGAGGCAATCCCTAACCCTCCCAGGACAGGAGAGCAGTCCGTCGGACGCCCAGTCCTATCCTCCTCCTGCCGACTCCCAATGACCCAAGTCCGTTCCCGAACCTGGGTCGCCAGCATGGAAAGAGGTGAGGCACCAGCGCCTCAATGAATTTCATTCTTGAGAAGCTTACCCTGCCTCCTTTTGAGCTGGCAGCCTCAGCAGGCCTGAAGTTCTTTTCCTGGAAGACTCTCTTCCTTGTGGCCATTACTTCTGCTCGATGGATTTCCGAGCTTCAGGCCTTGATGTGCAAAATCCCGTGTTTGATTTTTCACAATAAACGTCTGGCTCTGCGTACCAACCCTAAGTTTCTCCTTAAGGTGATAGCGGAATCTATGCTGAATCAATCCATGGAGCTGCCTGCTTTCTTTATGCAACACTCCAATCAAGGGGAGTACCTCTTGCATACTGTGGATGTTTACTGAATTCTGAGATACTACACCACCAGGACGAAGGATCTCAGAAAGACTGATCAACTGTTTGCCTCTTTTGCTCGCGAAGGAGAAGGCAATGCTGTCTCCAAGCAATGCCTGTCTAAATGGTTGGCTCATTGTATCACTTTCTGTTATGACAAATATCACAAGACCCTGCCGGGTCAAGTCAGAGGCCACTCCACTAGGGGTGTAGCTGTCTCTGCAGCTTATTTTAAGAATGTGTCTGCGGTTGACATTTGTGCAGCCGCAGCTTGGACTTCTGTCCATACCTTTACGAAACATTACAGTTTGGACATTGCCTCTCGCCGTTGAGCTAGCTTTGGGTCGGCTGTTCTGCAAGGTCTCCTTTCTTAAGACCTCCACAGCCAGAGGGTCTACATTTGGGTAGTTTTCGTCCTCCCGTGTGCTTCTCCTTGTTCCAGACTGCTTGGGACTCAGTCCTGTTTGTAATTACCTACTGCAAGAGCCCTCTTGAAGTAAGATAGTACGGTTATGTAAGAACTTACTGTAACAGTAGATCTTTGAGAGAGGCTCTTGCAGAAGGTAATACCTTCCCGCCCTCCATCCCCCTTAGCTTTTTCTGCTCATTTTCCAGGAAGGGAAATATCCGATTCTCTCTCATCTTGCCTTTTTTGGGCCTTTGGGGGGAAAGAACTGGAAGGCGGGCATGAGGGACCGCCCCTTTATACTGACATCATATGACGTCAGTCACCTGATGTGGGGGCAGTCCCCCGCCAGAGACTGCTGGCTAGAAATTTTTCCGTGGGGTCCTGACGCCTGCCAGCTTCAATCCTATTTGTAATTACCTACTGCAAGAACCTCTCTCGAAGATCTACTGTTACAGTAAGTTCTTACGTAACTGTACTTTGTTATTCCTCTGTACAGACAGTTGGTGAGACCCCATCTGGAGTACTGCCTGCAGTTCTGGAGACCCCATCTCCGCAAAGACAGACAGAGTGGAGGCTGTTCAGAGGAGGGCAACCAAAATTGTACAGGGTCTGCACCAGAAGACATATGAAGAGAGATTAAAACAGCATAATATGTATACCCTCGAGGAAAGGAGGGAGAGGGGGGACATGATAGAAACTTTCAAGTACCTCAAGATAATTAACAAAGTCCAAGAAGGTAGCATCTTTCAGAAAAAGAGATGTGCAAGAACAAGGGGGCACAATTTGAAGATGGGGGGGACGGCTCAGAGGTAATGTTAGAAAGTATTTTTTCATGGAGAGGGTTGTGGATGCATGGAACAGCCTTCCTGAGGAGGTTGTGGGGTCAAGAACAGTGGGAGAATTCAAGAATGCATGGGACAGACATAAAGCAATTCTAGTGGGGAGTCGGAGAAAGTAAGCTGTTGGTTAATTAGAATCTTCAGCTTATCCATCACGGAAATGGGCAGACTAGGTGGGCCAAACGGTTCTTATATGCCGTCAGCTTCTATGTTTCTATTGTTAGCTAGCATGATAAATTCATCAGGGAAGATGTATCACCGCTGATGTAGTATAAAATGGCATCCATAATCAAGTCACTAGGGACCAGATATTCAAAACTTAGCTCCGGGGCAAAGTTAGCACTGCATGGCGTGCTGTATTAACCCTGAACCTTTATCATGCTATATTCAAAGGAATAGCCCCGGGGCTAAACCTGCTGAATATAGCATGCAAAGGAAGCCGTGCAAATTGGTCTGGGAGTGCAGTGCAGAAATAGCCTGGAAAATAAGACAGCTCTGAGTATAGCAACAGGGAAGGCCAAAATGCAACAGCAGCATAGTGGACACAGAGGTGGAGGGAGGCAGAGCTGTAGTAGCAGGCCAATGTGAGTGATAGTAATGGAGTGGTGCACAACAACAGCAACAGTCACTGCAGGCCACACACAGCAGAACTGCTGCACAAGTGACAGGTTAGCCCAGAGCAAACACATTATTTTTTTATTTATTTTAGTTTTTGTTGACCGGGTAAGTGCACTAGACAAATCCTGCCTCTTTTCAGGAACGACCCGGGGGAAGGGAATATAGATGAATGCCCACTTACCTTGAACCAGATAAAGCTGTTGGTGGTATTTTTAGTGAATGAGGGAAATTTGGTCAGGACACTAGGGAAGTTCCCCTACTCTTGCAATAGGGGAACACCTGGGAGGACTGGACTGCTCTCAGTATGTCTCTGACTGCTGAGTGTGTGGATGTGTTGGTGGAGAGCTCCTTAGACCCTGCAAATGTGCCTTCTGATGACCATGTTGAAATGTCTTCTGAGGGTGATTTAGCTGGTTCCTTACCTGCTGGAGCTTTGGATTTACAACATGATGCTGTTGAGCTTATTCCGATGGATGTATCGGTTGACCCGGTGGCGGTCCCGACCTTGGAAGATGAGAAAAAACATAAACGCCCGGATTGCAGTCAACCGGCACCCCTGGGACGGCGAAAAATAGTAATTTGGATACCGTGGAGGACTTAGCGGTCGACCCGGCAACAGTGTCGGCCGCTCTATCAGATGATGACTCTTTTCCGTTTACAGCGAGGCTCTCTTCGTGGTCCCCTGAGTTGGCTCTCGAGAAGGCAGGGTGGGTCAAGACTCCCACCTCCTGGATACCTGACCCTAGCATTCCTTTGCCCGCAGCAGGGTTGCCTCTGGACCTGGAACCCTCTGATCTTCCCTTGTCAGTCTTCACCATTCATTACTGCTTGGGTTAAGCCGGAGGCGCGTAACTGCTCGGGAGTTTTTTTTCTTTAGAGTCGGCTCCAATGGCGCCCTCGAGAGGGCACGCATGCACGCGTCATGCGTGAGGGCAGCCGTTAGGTGCCGAGACTTCTCCTCCATCTCAGTTCTGTTTCTTCCGACGTCGAGGCTGCACCTGCTGCATGGTAGCGTATAGTTTCTCGGGTTTTTCCCACAGCTGAAGACTCCTCGTGTTTTCTCAGTCATCCACTCGACGCCGTATACCGGTAAGACCGTTCCTTTTTATTTCTATACTGCGGCGCCAAGTGCTTTATTACTTTTTTTCCTTGTTTAGTTCGCATCATGTCCGGTTCGGGAGCAAGGCGTAAGTCGAAGGCGGGCCACGCCCCTATGCGTCGGTGCTCCTGTGGCCGGCATTTCTCCGTCTCGGACCAGCATGATGTCTGTCTCCGTTGCCTGGGACCGAACCATGACATGGACGCACGCAACGCTTGTTTCTCCATGGACGCCCGTGTGTCCGAAAGTCCCGGCGTTCAAGCTCGGCAGAGACCCACGCCGACCTTCGAGGACGGGCGTAGCTCCATGGATTTCCAGGTGGGTCTCTGGGCTCTTCCCGGGTCCCCTCCCAGGCCTATCTGATCCTTGAGGAGGAGGAAGCTTCCTCTCTTCTCTTGCGAGAGAAGCTTCTCCGCGGTGTCAAGGCAACTAAGTGGTCCCCGGGCGCGGCAGGACACCGCCCTCGGCAGTCACCTCTCGGAATCTGGCTCCCAGTCAGCAGGCCAGGATTTCTGGGCCTGGCACCGGTGGACCCTCGGCGCCCGCCCTCCGGCGCCATTTTGGATCGGTGCCGCTTGCAGTGCGGTGATCGAGGCAGCGCCACAAGCGGCGCTAGCCTGACGCCGCGTGAGCCGGCGGTCTGTGCTCCGCGGCGCCAGGTTGGGTTCCGGCCGCGGGAGCGGTGCCGTGGGCCTAACTGGTGCGGCAGGGAGCCAGGACCGGGTCTGGCTGTCGTGAGGTGGGCGGGGGTGCCCAGCCGTCCCTGGCACGGCGCGGTCAGGCTGCACCATTGCACGGGGATCCCTGGGGTTGCCAGCATTGAGGATTCTGCTGGTCTCGTCCTCTTTGGAGGCCGATGACACAGATGTGGACCCATCCTGGCACCCTGACTCTTGAGGTCAGGGTCCCCGGTGAGCACAGAGGTGCTAGGCGTGAGCGGGCCCTTCCACTGTCCCCCTCCCGTCCTCCGCTGGGGGTCCTCGGGCTAGGGTGGCCTGGAGTCCCAGGGGCGTGTGGTGGAGACTGAGGAGGAGGCTCCTCCTCCTAGGGGGCCTGTGACAGCTGCCCTCCCGGGTGCTGTTGCCTCCTCTCGGGATGGGGGAACGCTGCAGTTGAGGAGGGCTCTCTCGGAGTCCGAGGGGTCGAGGGGCAGGGGACGGGTGCCCCGGTCTCCCCCGGCCACCCCTTGGGTGGCTAGGAGCCGTAGCGCCGAACCCTGCCCTTCCCTCTTGGGCCCTGGGGTTCCCTCCGGTGGCGTTGCTGTGGACTGCTCTTCTGGACCCATGCAGTCCCGGGTTCGTCACAGGGGAAGTTCCCCCCCTGGGCTCTTCCAGGCATCGCATCCTCAGGGTCTCGTCTTGCGGCCTGGTTTGTTGTCCGGGATCCCACCTGCTCGGGCTCCGTTCCCCGGGTTTCAGAGCCCTGGCAGAGGTCACTTGCCTCTTCGTAGGTGCCCTTCTCCAGTACCTCTGCATCCAACCCCCGCTCTTCCAGGCCATGTCGGTCCTACAGGGCCGTTATCCTGGGAGCAGTTCAGAGGTTCTGTGGCGGCCTTCCCCTCATACGTTAGATACATGCATGAGCGGGTCTTTTGACTCTCCCCACTACCGCAGGAATCTTCTGGACATTCGAGCTCTCCATCATCCTCGTCTTCCTCCTCTGAGGAAGAGGAACCCCTTGCTCATCTTTCTTCCGACGCTGATTTCACTGAATATCAGCAATTCCTCTCGAGGATGGTGGGAGATCTTCAAATCTCTTACGTTCGACGAGACAATACCGAATGGGAGATGCGTGAATTCCTTGGAGAATTCAGTGCCCTGCACCTGGTGGTACCTTCCTGGCCTATCCCCTTCCAGGAGGCGTCTATCCGTTCCTGGCAGTCGCCAGCCGCCCTTTCTCCAGCCCCGGCAGACTGTCGTCGAAGGTATTGTGCCCCCTCGGAATCCCTGGGTACCCTTCCCAACCCGTCCTTGGGTTTGGTATACCTAGAGACTCCTTCTGGGCGCCGCCGCCCATGCGACCACCCACCAGATTGGATTCACTACAGTTCGGCGGTGGGGGCGAAGAGTGTTCTCTTCTTCTCGTGCGGTGGCTTGCACTGCATCACATCAGGCTCACCACGCTGCCTACAATCGGCATCTGTGGTCGATGCTCTCCAGCTCTAACATCAATGCCTGATACAGAGCAAACCAGACAAGCTATTGCCCTCTCCGCTATAGGCCTGGAGCTGGCAAGACACCAAGCAAGGGCATCTTATGACGCCAGTGAGGTGGCTTCCAGGCTTGCGGGGACAGCGATCTGCATTAGGTGGATGGCATGGCTCCGTCTATCAAGGTTGTCACCCCTGGCCCGGCGTAGGGTGATGCGCTCCGCTTTCCGGGGGACCCGTCTTTTTTCCTCCAGAGCTAGGAGACTTTTGCAGGGGCTTTCTCCGTCTCCCCGTCCTCGGGGGACACCTCCTAGCTCTTCTCCCACTTAGGCTTCCCTTGTGTTAGCCAGGGTCTTCCCCTTCTGTTCCTCACCAACAGGAGGCTGGGGGTCTTGTTCCCTCAGGGTTCTACCCCCCTTTTTTTGTCAAGGGGGGAAGGGGCTTGGTACTCACCCAAGCAGTAATGAATGGTGAAGATTGACAAGGGAAGATATGAAAATTACGTACCTACCGTAATTCTTGATCTTCTCTTGTATCTTCACCATTCATTACTGATACCCACCCACCTTCCCCTCAGTGGCCTCCTTCTGTGGCGTCTCCCCCTCCCGTCTCATTCCTCTCTCTCCCCCCTTGGCCTTTATGCCAAAAAAAAAAATCTATTTTTTTCCCCCATTCTTGTGAATGGATTCTCTTTTTTCCTCAAGGTAGAGAGGAATGGGTACGGTTGCAAAATTCTTTAATTCTGAGGGAACTCTTTCTGACTGCCCTATGGTGCAATTCCTTACCTTCTTCAGGTCATGTAGTTTCACAGCCTGGTGGCCATGCCCTGTCTTGGCCTCCTCAAAGTTCGGAATCCCCCTGGCAGGCATTATTTTTCAAAAACTTTTCCAGCTGCTGACTGAACTTGTCAGCTTCAAGCCTCTGTCTGCCTTGTCTTAGAAGTCGGATTGAGTTCCCTCTCTATTTTCTTACCAGCTGCCTCCGAGAAGGCATGTTTTTCCCATATTCTTCTGTGGTAGCGCTTAACAAGGTGCTAAGACTTAGTCCTCTTCCTGGATGAGACTCTTCGAAGAACAGGTTCTGCTCGGACAGTCTAGGAGCCCTCAACTAGGATGAAGGGACTTGGCATGTTGAGAGTTCAGAGAGTCTGCCCTCTCTTGGGTCTGTTCAGAAGGTTCGGTGGAACCTCTCCTCAGTCCTAACAACTGGGATTCTTGCTCCCTTATTAGTTTCGAGCCTATGAGCCTCTCAACCAACAATGCTCGATGGGCACTGTTCTCCTTCTCAGCATGCCTCTTTCTTCTTCTTCTTCTTCTTCTTCTTCCTCTTCCTCTTCCTCTCTCTGTTCCTCCCCTAGAGCCGCCCCAGAAAGGAGGCCCTGCGATCCCTTAGGGTAGGAATTCTCTCTCCTCTGTCTATTCTCCATCGGCTTATTCCTTTTTCAGTTTATTTCCTTTCCTTTTTTCTATCCCTCGGCTCTCTTGCCTCACTTTCTTTTCGTCTCTCCGACTAACAGAACTGAGATGGAGGAGGAGTCACGGCACCTTGGCCGCCCCTCGCGCATGGTGATCGTCGTCCTCAAGGGCGGGCGCCGTTGGAACCGACTCTAAAGAAAAAAAACTCCCGTAAGCGGTGCGGCGCCTCGGCACAAGCAGTAATGAATGGTGAAGATACAAGAGAAGATCAAGAATTACGGTAGGTACTTAATTTTCATTTTCATTGTGTCAGCCGGGGTTTCCCATTTCAGAGACGGACCGGGACGTTGCATTACTTCCAGTGGTTCGTGGGGATACTGAGCTTTCGGCTCCTGTAGTTCCTGCTGTGTGTGTGGATTCTCGTCAGCTGCAACCTTGTTTGCCAGTATCTTCTGTTCCAGTGGCCTCTCAGGATGGTCAACAGCCCTTCGAACTGCATCCTCGCTCTCCTTCTACAGGTCAGTCCTTTCCTGTCTCGAGTCAAGTCCCGGTTTTGGATCCTGTTGTGGATGCGGTGCCTAAAACTCACCGGGATGTCTCCTCTTCTAAACCTGCAAGTTATGCTTCCTTGTTGAAGCCATCTGATATACCTGCAAGGAAGCATTTTGTGGCTTGCATTTACTATAGGGGTGGTTTGGACCTTCCTCCGGACCGCAACTATGTGGGCAAGCATTTAATTATTAACTCTTTGGGTATCATGCCAACTGAGGTGTATGCTTTTATCCACACCTCAGGGGACCATAACTTTGATGTTTCTTTTCATTCGGCTACTTTATTGGATAAGTTCTGGGCTGCATAGTATGCTGCCCGCTCGGACCCTATTTGGAAGCCTTTTGTAGTCATTCCCATTACTAGGCCTACTGCTAAAGTTATTACTGTTCTTTTTCGAAACGATGGGGTGAATGTTGTGGATATTCTATATTGGTTGGAAAAACGCTGTACTGTAAATGGGGTGCCCCATGCCCTAATTGATGACAATGGATTTTGGACTGGAGGGTGGAAGTTTAATGTCCAACTTAAAATGACTGAGGAAGGGATTCAGCATCTTCCTAATTGTTTCTATTTGGGGAGGGACCGTGGTATTTTGTTTTATCCTGGCCAGCCTCGCTCTTGCTATAGATGTGGATCTTTGTCCCATCTCAGCTCTGATTGTGATCAGTTGAAGAGTGCGGCCTGTGGGGTGCTTGGTCACTCGGTATTGTCGTGTACTGTTCCTCCTACTTGCAATTTATGTGGTGAGGATTCTCATGTTTTTGCAGCCTGCCCGTGGGCTGCCCATAATACTACTGATTACATGGAACATGACTTTTATATTTCTAAATCAGCTTCGTCCACTAAAACCCCTCCCTCTAGCTCGAACCCGGTTCCTAGTTTTGTGCCCCCAGTTTGACCCTTGGCAGTTTCAGCTGGTGACCTTGCCGCCCCTCGGAGGCCGGAGGCCCCAGTGGTGGTATCCCCTCCCCTCCCTTTGAACCCCATCCTTCACCTGTTACTTCTGTTCCCCTTGCACCAACCCCGCCCCCCCCTTCCTGAGGCAGTGGATACGAGGTTGGAGGTAGTTATGGAGCCCTTTCATCCTGTGGGTAGGAGACTTCTCTCCACCAGACTGGTTGAGGAAGCACAACAGGTTTCCATTTCGGTGGCTAACCCCTATGAACCTTTACAGAGCTGGGGAGGCATTATGGATGTGGATGATCCTTCTGAATCTCTCCCTCCTTCTTCTCAACCTGAGGCTCCTTTAGTTCCTGCCCCTTTGGCTGAAGTCCCAGGGACTAACCTGAAGAAAAGGTCTACCAGAACTAGGAAAAAGAAATGATTTGGTTTCCTTTTTTGGGATTTTTCCTTTCTTTTGTTGCTATTATTGTTATGTCTCTGATGTCACCTACTATTCATTTAGCTAGTCTGAATGTCAATAGCATTAGATCACTATATAAGCGGACTGCTCGTTTTAGCTTTGCATTCCTTATCTTATGAGGTTTACTCTTTACAGGATGTCCGACTTTACACTAATATGGAGGTTGATAGGGCTACTAGAGATTGGGGGTTTGGGCCTTCTTATTGATCTCTTGGTCAGGAGATTTGTTCTGGTGTTGGGTTTTGTTTTTCTGCTTCTGGATTTCTTTTTCAAAAACTGGTGGATTTGGTCCCTGGGAGAGTATTGATTTTAGATGTTTTGTGGCATGCTTTGCCTTATCAGTTTATTAATATCTATGCTCCGCAACAAAAGGCTGCTAGGGTGCAACTTTTTCGGTTGATTAGTCCTTATTTGTGTACAAATCGGATAGTCTTGTGGGGAGGGGATTTTAATACCAGTTTAGGCGTTACCTCTATGAAGAAGGTGTATTGTGATACACATGCTTTAAAAGCTATTATTGCAGACTTGGATCTGGTGGATGTGTTTGCCCATGATCCATTATATACCTTTTCTAAAGGTAACCTGACCTCTAGCATTGATTTCTGGCTTTGCTCACAGAATATTAGGGGATTTTAAGGGTACAGTTTTGCCGGTTGCTACTTCGGATCATAATTTGTTAGGGCTGCAAATCCATTTGGGGGGGGGGGGTGTTTGCTCATGGGCCTGGGGTATGGAGAGCGAATACATCTTTATTATTGGATCAGGAGTTTCATAAAGGTTTTTTTGGATCCCCTCTCGGATCGGACTTCTGTGGTTTTTCTTTGTGATTCTATGACTGAGTGGTGGGTGGATACAAAGTTATGTTTAAGGGCCTATTTTACATTCCGCTCTAGATTTCTAGCGGATAGTAGGCACCGCCAATCTCGGCTCCTTCGGACTGAGCTGTATGACTTGTTTTCAGCGGTTTATTTGTCGCAATTGGATTGTGGGGATCGTATTAGGGAGGTTAAATCAGCTCTGACTCAAGTCCAGTATGATAGACAGAGGTCTTTAAATTTTTTTTTTTGTTTTCAATTGTTTAACCAGGAGTAGCACACTAAGCTGAAAGCTTGTTTACAGGTGCAACCTGGGAGCACAGGGAAGTTAAGTGACTTGCTCAGGGTGACACAGTATGCAAGTGGGGGCTGTGGGATTCAAACCCAGGTCTCCAGATTTGCAGCTCAGAGCCTTAGACCACTGCGCTACACTGCCTCCCTGTTTTGAACAACGATTTCGGACTTCAGGGAAACAGAGCCAGTTTAACCCCTATGATACTGGCAAGGACAGGAGTTTTGATAAGCAGATGTTTCAGCTCATTGACCATCAGGGTAACCTTGTTAGAGGGAAGTCTCAGCTTTTGCAGTGTGTTGAGGATTTTGTAAAGCTTACCTTTGAATCTCCGGTATCTGAATCGGAAGACATGCACTTATTGTTACAAGCCTCGGATGTACCTACTTTGACACTGGCTCAGTAACAGGCTGTTTTGGTCCTCTTTTCACAGGAAGAAGTGACGACGGTCATCTCCACTTTAAAGGATATGGTGGCACCTGGCTCAGATGGGTTGTCTTCCGAAATTTATAAATCTTTGTGGAATATTATGCCTACTCAGTTGTTGGCTGTTTTTAATGCTTTTTTGTCTGAAGACCGCCTTTCGGACCAAATGTATGAGGGGTTGATGCTTTTTATTTTTAAAAAAGGTGATAGATCCGATTTATGTAATTGGCGTCCGATTACGCTGTTGAATACGTATTATAAAATATTTGCGAAATTGTTGAGTAATAGGATTTCGAAATTGTTGCCCTTTTTGATTTCTCCTCTCAATTTTGTTCGGTCCCGGGTAGGTCCATCAAGATGCTTTGATCTTGGTAAGAGGTGTTTTTCTCAAGGGCACAGGGGTGCACTTACTGGTTACTTGTTTAATTTTGATTTATCTAAAGCTTTTGATGGTGTGTCTCAAGAATTTATTTGGTTAACTCTCTGGGCTTATGGTTTCCCCCTGATTTTTGTCAATTGGCTTAGCTTGTGTTACTCCTTGGCTTATGTCAGGCCCTATGTGAATGGGTGGATTGGATCTCCTTGTTACATCTGTCGAGGTATAAGACAAGGTTGTCCTTTAAGCCCGCTTTTGTTTGTATTGGCTTTAGACCCTATTGTTCGTTTACTTCACAGATCTCCTGGACTTCTGGGTATTTCGGGTTTGGGTTTGTATAATCATAAAGTCATATGTTATGCTGATTTATGTGTTTTGGTTCCGTCCATATTGGTAGGCCGTTTATTATGTCATTTTCTTCCTGTTTTTCTATGTTGTATTGGTTCTCGTTTGAATTTTCAAAAGAGTGTCTGTTTCAATTTAGCGGGACCCTCTATTGGAAGCTCCCATCTAGGTGGTATTCGTTTGGTGGACTCTCCCCACAAGAGTTTGGGTCTTTTTTTTGGTGTGTCTGACATGGCACAGTATAATTGAGAATCATGCTTGAATGTAGGTAAGGAAAAAGTTTTGTAGATGGAATAAATGGTTTATGGGGAAAAAAGAAAAGGTTTTTTGATGAGGACTTGTTTATTGCCTTTGTTTATATATATTTGCTCACATTTTTCCAGTGCCTAAACGTTTTTTGTGCTTCTTATGGGTCTTTTTTTTTCTTGTTTTTGGGGTAGTCGGTTAAACCCTGTTAAAAGAAATATCTTATATGCTGATTACCGTCATGGGGGGGGGGTAAATATGATTCACCCGATTGTTTTCTTTTTTCCATTTATTTTTCCACCAATCTGAGACCTCTGGTCCTTCGGCTGCCTCACTCGTGGGTTCCATTGGTCCATACTTCCCTTTCGGGGATTTTGCAGGAATGGTTTACGGCAAGTTTTTTGCATAAAAATAAATAGAGTTATGTCTTGTCTTCTGATTGGGTAGTGGTGTTTGATATGCTTAAGACATGGCATATTTGGTACAAATGGTATCTGAGCTTTCTCGGAAACGTTTATACCTGGTCATAGTAGACTCTTGGTTTTCGGAGGATGTCTTTCCTGATTTTAGGGTTTCAGAAAAAACTATTGTAACCCCTCTGCAAATGGGGGTTCCCAAAAAGACTTCCAGGAGCTTGCTTGAATGCTCCAAGCCTGAATGGTGTTTGGCATTTAAGCCATTTATCAGTGAGTGTTTTTAGAGCCTCTGTTACTGTCTCTTTAAGAGCTGTCTGCTTGCAGACATAATTAGTTTATATGGGGGGACTGTGTGCTTCTCTGAGTACCACTCGAGCTGCTGCCAATTCACTTCATTTTGCAGTCACTAGGAGTGCAAAGGGAACCTATCTGAAAGATGCAACTGTTTACCAGAAATTATTTAGAGTAATAATATGTAACCCCTAGATGGCGCTATCCCAGGGGCTACTACCCTGCCTGATTTGCCACTAACAGGTTGAGGGGCCTGGATCCAATGGCGGGTGCCTCCACCCAGAGGTCAGGGTTTGCAATAGTTAAACTAACTTGGTCACAGCCCTCTGGGACACTGCAACCCCTTTCTTCCCACTAGTGGCCCACACAATATATCAGAATTACCTTCACAGTATACACTTACCCCAGGTCTGGTTCCGGCACTGGGACCTCCTGTGAAATGAGATACAGTGCAACAATCACAGTACAGTACTTTAACATAGACAAATACCTCAGGCAGTATAACTTTGCTGAAACAAGCAGCTCTGATTTATTTAGGGGGATATAACAAGGACAGGGGAAATCAGGTTAATTAGCTTATCACTCTAATAATCTACCTATGGCTCTGTGACAGGCCTATCCCTATCAGTTACTGTCCCTGGGTACCCAAGCCCTAGTGAGCTGAGTCAAACCGTGGCAGCTGGTAGGGGCCCTTTCACACTGAGAGAAAGGAGAATTAAACAGTCAGCAGTACAGTAATTCCATTTGGATTTAATGTGGCAATTCAACAGGGAGCGACCTGAATTAGTACTCACGACCTCCAAATAAGATAGGGTCCTTCAATGTCAGCAGGGCTCACTTGAGGTACACAAACCTCTTCACACATCCATATAAAGAAAGCACTATACCAGGCAGGCTGCATCTGTATCCCGATCGCAATTACTGCACAATACCGGGAGAACACACAGCAGATTCAGTTCCTGACAGACCGAGTGTAATTCAACAATTTCTCCAGTCTTCTACAGGGTGAGCCTGGTTTCTACTCTTCAGAGATCCTTTGATTCTTTTCAGGACTAGATTCAGTCCTAACAAGCTGTTACACAAGCTGCAGACCGAACTCTGGCTCACATTACACGCTTTTTGACTAAAACTGCACACTGAAAAGCACAGGGCTCCTTCCTTCTTCACTGCCAAAGCTCAACTGAAACTCCAACCGACAAAACCGGCACTCCCTTTGAGTTCCTCCCAGTTCTTGACTGGATTGGCTGTCACTCACAATAGACTGCTGCTGTTGGTCCAAAAGGCACTGAAGTCTAAACTACATCTCCCAGAGTCACTGCCCATACAATCCTCTTGTGGCTGGCTCAGATTATGAGTCCAAGTTCTGATTCGGTCCAAGGCACCATTTTAGAGCTAGCTTACCCACACTGATTGGTCCAGTTCAGCAGTTCAAAACTAGAATGGGGAACTAGCAGACACAGTTCTGACTGCAAAGAAAGCAGGTTAGACAAACTGTAATTTCATTATTACTCTAAATAATTTCTGGCAAACAGTTACATCTTTCAGATAGGTTCCCTTTGCACTCCTAGTGACTGCAAAATGAAGTGAATTGGCAGCAGCTCGAGTGGTACTCAATCAAAAAACACACAGTCCCCATACAAACTAATTATGTCTGCAAGCAGACAGCTCTTAAAGAGACAGTACCAGAGGTTCTAAAAACACTCACTGATAAATGGCTTAAATGCCAAACACCATTCAGGCTTGGAGCATTCAAGCAAGCTCCTGGAAGTCTTTTGGGAACCCCCATTTGCAGGGGGGTTACACCAGAAATTATTTAGAGTAATAATGAAATTACAGTTTGTCTAACCTGCTTTCTTTGCAGTCAGAACTGTGTCTGCTAGTTCCCCATTCTAGTTTTGAACTGCTGAACTGGACCAATCAGTGTGGGGTAAGCTAGCTCTAAAATGGTGCCTTGGACGAATCAGAACTTGGACTCATAATCTGAGCCAGCCACAAGAGGATTGTATGGGCAGTGACTCTGGGAGATGTAGTTTAGACTTCAGTGCCTTTTGGACCAACAGCAGCAGTCTATTGTGGTGACAGCCAATCCAGTCAAGAACTGGGAGGAACTCAAAGGAAGTGCCCGGTTTTGTCGGTTGGAGTTTCAGTTGAGCTTTGGCAGTGAAGAAGGAAGGAGCCCTGTGCTTTTTCAGTGTGCAGTTTTAGTCAAAAACGTGTAAGGCCCAGAGTTCCGGTCTGCAGCTTGTGTAACAGCTTGTTAGGACTGAATCGTCCTGTGAAAAGAATCAAAGGATATCTGAAGAGTAGAAACCAGGCTCACCCTGTAGAAGACTGGAGAATTGCTGAAAATTTCACCGGTCTGTCAGGAACTGAATCTCTGTGTGTTCTCCGGTATTGTGCAGTAATTGCGATCGGGATACAGATGCAGCCTGCCTGGTATAGTGCTTTCTTTTATATGGATGTGTGAAGAGGTTTGTGTACCTCAAGTGAGCCCTGCTGACATTGAAGGACCCTATCTTATTTGGAGGTCGTGAGTACTAATTCAGGGTCGCTCCTGTTGAATTGCCACATTAAATCCAAATGGAATTACTGTACTGCTGACTGTTTAATTCTCCTTTCTCTGTGTGAAAGGGCCCTACCAGCTGCCACGGTTTGGACTAGCCACTAGGGCTTGGGTACCCAGGGACAGTAACTGATAGGGATAGGCCTGTGCACAGAGCCATAGGTAGATTATTAGAGTGATAAGCTAATTAACCTGATTTCCCTGTCCTTGTTATATCCCCTAAATAAATCAGAGCTGCTTGTTTCAGCAAAGTTATACTGCCTGAGGTATTTGTCTATGTTAAAGTACTGTACTGTGATTGTTGCACTGTATCTCATTTCACGGAGAGGTCCCAGTGCCGGAACCAGACCTGGGGTAAGTGTATACTGTGAAGGTAATTCTGATATATTGTGTGGGCCACTAGTGGGAAGAAAGGGGGTTGCAGTGTCCCAGAGGCTGTGACCAAGTTAGTTTAACTATTGCAAACCCTGACCTCTGGGTGGAGGCACCCGCCATTGGATCCAGGCCCCTCAACCTGTTAGTGGCAAATCAGGCAGGGGTAGTAGCCCCTGGGATAGCGCCATCTAGGGGTTACACTATGATTGGTAATTGCCTTACTGATACTAGAATTCCTTTAGTCATGTGGGATATTTTATGGCTAGGTGTGCATGGCAAAATAAATGTTCGAGGGGAACCATAAACATAAACAGTTGTCAGATCGTTACTGTTTTAGAGATTCTTGTACTGAGATAATTGAGACTATGGTACATTTGTATTTTTCTTGCCCCTTTATTGAACAATTTTGGTTTTTGTGGCGCCGTAAATACTGGCACTGTGAGTGGCAAGTGTGGGACCCAAGATCTTTGTTTTTTGGTTTATTTCCAGCTTCATGGGATGGGTATGACCCTAGTACCCTAAATTTAGTTGCTGTTCTTATATTATATTGGGTTTGGCAAGTTAGGTGTAGATTTTTGTTTCAACAGCATTATGTATCCCCTCCGGATCTGTTTCACAAAATTGTGCAAAATATTGATCATATTAAAGAAGGGGAAAGGAAACTTCTCAAACGAAACATTTGGGAAAGATATTGGGGTTTTTTGTTGATCTTGTTACTTACTGTACAGACCATCTTTTTTTTCTTTACGGATGGACCTCTTTGCAGCCTTGAATGTGTTCATTGCTATTTCTATATTATGTATTATGTTTTATTGGGGGTTTCTTGGTTTTTTTTTTCCCCTTTTGTGTGGTTTTGTTTTTTGCCTTCCATATTTGTTTCAAACTTGCCTGATTTCTGAATAGTTGCTTTCTGTTATGATTTATTATGGTTTTAATAAAAATGCCCCTACTCTTTTCAATAAGTGCCATTGGATCTTTAACATCCACCTGAACTACCACCAATCCAGGCAGATGGGACCTCGGTTTAACATCTCATCCGAAAGACAGCACCTCAGAAGTGCAGCGCCCCTCCCACGCTGCACTACAGTGTCAGTACTGGGATATTAACCCAAATGCCAGATGTGGGAACTGAACCCACAGCCCTCTGATCTCCCGGCCTCAGAGGCGAGAGTGCTACCTACTGAGCCACTGACACTAACACTTTGCCCTTGGCTAGCACATTAGCCTGGGGCTAAAGTTTGCAATATTCAAAGCCCATATGCAAATAAGCCTACGCAGGCAATCCATAGGCAAACAGCTACATTAGCATCTGATCGTGGACTGCTTTGCATGCACTCCCAGGTAGTTTGCCCAGCACTATTGCATGGAGCACACAGCTCCATCTGTAGGTCAGACTGGAACTACAGGTTTGGAGCTGCAGGCTAGGAAATGCACACAGGACCATCTGTATGTCAGACCAAGCAACAGTTCAGTAGCTGCAGGCCTTGGGTGTCGGCAGGCTTACTCAGTGCAGCCTCTGAACCTTGCATCACTTAACCGAGTGACACAGGCACACTAAATGAGGGACACTGATCCTGTAATGGGGGCCAGAGAAAACACCATGGGGATACCATGCCAGACCACAGTGGAAAGCATTGTGTCCACCTGCATATTGTGTAGATGCGAGTTAGAACCATAGAGTGCTATACAGGTATGCAGTACATTTCGACTGTACGGCACACTCACTATGTGATCAGTACCTCGTCCTCGGGGTACGAATGAGGCACAGGGCTATTGTGAGGGGTAGGGTAGGCACGTCCCTCATGATCAGGGATGGTCGAGAGGGATGACCGAGTACACCCTGGTGAGTACATTAACAGCCGGGAAATCCACGACAACATGTGCCTAAGGCCAGGGAAACAAACACAGACAGAGCCTGCTGTACTTGCAGAACTATATTCCCCACCATGGATGCTATAGTGTGAGGTCATGGATGGTCCCTGGAAGATGTGTGGGTGCTACACTGAGGGGCCGTGGCTGAATGAGTGACCCGGTCCAGGCTGCATGCACTACTGCCTGTGTGAATGGACCTCTGTACAGTAGTCCATGCCCGCCCCCCCCCACACACACACCGATGCACCAACATATTGTGAGATGCGTATATATATATATATATATATACATACATTTATAAATATATATGTATAAATATGCTCTTTATGTTTGACAGATAGTGTAGAAGTGGTAATTTATGTTGCAAAAAATGCTCGCTATGTTTGCGGTCTTCCTAGTACCGCAAACTCATGTTGACAGTATTTATGTACCACATTCTAAAAATAGCGCTGCCAAAATGTAACGTAAAAAACCTTACTGCAGTATAAGTTCTTCCCCAGTATGCATAAGCACCTTTTCAAACCCCTGGAAATCTTACTGTATTCAAACAACATGAAGTCTTGCTATATTATGACATATGCAGTGAGTCCCAACCTTCGAACTGCTCCGGAGGTGAAAGAGTTAACTTTCCATGCCAGGCATGGAACGCTGAGCTCGAGCTCGGTTGAAACTCTGTCTGTTGTTCTTCAAACTCAAACCGTCAGATTCTTTACTCCACCTCACTGAACAGTCGCTCCGGAGATTTCTCCTTCTGCTCGGTTCATTTTGTCGGTTAAAGTATTGTTTTTCTCGGTTTCCGACAGAATTTAAACCGCAACCGGTCGGTTCAGACTCTGTCTGTGGTACTGTGAGTACTAGACAGGTTTTATATTAATTTCTATTCTGTGTGGAACTTGTAAACCGTTTATCGGTTCGGTTTGAACCGATCAGGTTGTTTAAAATATATTAATCTGTCATTTAGAGTATGGTTACCGGTTCTTATCGGTTTCTAAAAAAAAATGGATTTTATTACGTTTTTTTCCACGACCCGTGACACGGTTGGGAACCGATAAGAGGGTTTTACCTGGCGGATTGCCATAAACGGGTAAGTTTGGTTAGGCTGGCACTATGTCTGAGAAACCCAAAAGAAAAACCGGGCCTACTGGGTTTCAACACTGCAGTGTCTGTGGGGAAGTCTTTGCCAAGGCTGACCCCCACACCCCTGTGTTTATTGTCTGGGGTTTGACCACCTCAATGCAGACTGCCAGATTTGTAAAAATTTTCCTGCAGCTACCCTGGAAAAGAGAGTTGATAGGCTCAGGGAAAGGGAGGCCAAAAAGTCTGCTGAACCGGATGGCCAGCCCGGTTCGGTTCCAACCGAACCGGAAGGAGTGCCCTCTGACCAGGGCGAGACTTCCTCAGGCAAAAGGAGATCCGACTCTGAGAAGTCGGTTCCAGCAAAAAGGACTAGGAAATCAGCTGGTGTGGAGCCAAAACTTTCCTCTCCAACCGCTGAAGAAATAGCTAAAGCAATAAAAATTGTTCAGTCACTCTCTCCTGTTCCGACCGAACCGGCATCATCAGGTAAGCGGTTCGGTCGGTTCCTCCGGTTCAAGAGTATTATTTAGAGGAATTTTATGAACCAGAGAAGGGGAAGAGGAGTATGAGGAGAGTGAATGTGGTTTTGAAAGTTTGGATGTGCCCATTGAACCGGACATCTCTCCAGACAGACCTTCAGGAGTGTCTCCCCTGAGCTTTCTGAGTCCCTTCTCATTTCATATTTTATAAAAAGTGGCTGAAACTCTCCAGCTCCCTATGGAGGAAGCTGTGGATGATCAGGAAGAGCCTGATTTTGTAGAAATGATGGATATCCCAGAGTCTAGGAGACTGTCTATTCCTCTGCATAAATCTTTTTGGAAACAGACAGTAAAGATTTTAAAAGCTCCTCACACCGTACCTCCTGTTGATAAAAGAATGGACAAAAGGTACGCATTATCAGGCTCTGATACGGAGTTCCTTACACAACAATGCAACCACATGGGGGTGGTGCAGACTGCAGCCTGTGACAAGGCAAATGTTCCCTTAGCCTCTCACCCCCCTGACAAGGACTCCAGAAAGATAGATGCCATGGCAAAGAAACAGTACATGGCAGCTTCCTTAGGACTCAGACAGGCTAATTATATGGCTTATGTTGCTAGATATCAAAAATCCAGATGGGATACGGTTTTAGCTCTAGCAAAGCAGGTTCCTGGCCAGCTGGCAAAAGAGCTGGAGCAGGTGGCCGCTGATGGTATTGAGGCATCCAAGGTGCAATTCCATGCTGCAGTGGACTCTAATGATGTATCATCCAGAGTCATGGCTACATCTGTGGCTCTCCGTAGAATGGCTTGGCTCAGATGTACTAGCCTGTCACAGGATACCCAGACTAAGGCCATGGATTTCCCTGTTGTGGGCAACTTTCTGTTTGGGGAGCAAACAGAGAATTACATGAAGAAAATGGATGAATATAGGACCACCTATAGGAGTGCACAGGCCAAGGAAAGGCAAGTCACTCCCCAAAGGCAGCCTCCCAGGGGCAGGGGTAGGCCTTTTCATAAGCCTTTTTACCAAGCCCAGGCTTCCTCTTCAGCTTTTGCACAGAAGGGGTTCTTTAGAGGAGAGGCAGACGGGTGCAGGCAGGCCTGCTTCCACCCCTCAGCCTAAAGCCCCTGCCAAACAGGCACCCTGATGGGGCGTCCAGGGCCGATTCTCCACTACCTGTAAGTGGCAGGCTGGCTTACTTTGTCCAGGACTGTGAGTCTCTAACATCAGACAAGTGGATCCTTTAAGTAGTAAGCCAGGGACTGGTTCTCAGCTTCAAAAAATTTCCAAAGATGAGAATCAGATCCTTTCCACCTGCAAATCCTTCAGAGGCTCTTGCCCTGGAGGCAGAAGTCTCTACCCTCCTGGCTCTCAGAGCTGTAGAAAGGGTTCCACCCCTACACCAAGGCAAAGGGTTGTACTCCAGGTACTTCCTTACCCCAAAAAAGACAGGAGAATGGCGGCCCATCCTGGATCTCGGGTATCTAAACAAGCACCTTTTCAAACCAAAATTCAAAATGGTGGCTCTGGGAATTATTTTACCTTCTTTAAGGCCAGGGACTGGCTAGTGTCCCTGGACCTCAAGGATGCCTATTTTCATGTTCTCATCAGAAGCTCCATCGAAAGTACCTCAGATTCGAACTGCCCTCAGGTCATTACCAGTTCAGAGCAATGCCCTTCGGCCTTACATCTGCCCCAAGGGTATTCACAAAATGCCTGGCAGTAGCAGTTGCCCACTTAAGAAGGCAAAAAATTACCATCTTTCCTTACTTGGATGACTGGCTCATAGTAGGCCAGTCCCCAGACCAAGTCAGGTTACACCTTCAAGTAACTCAGCAACTGCTAACTTCTCTAGGTTTCCTTCTCAATCTTCCAAAGTCAGTCCTAGAGCCTGTCCAGCTTCTCACCTTCATAGGTGCAGAACTGAACACAAAAGAAGCCAGAGCCTTCCTTCCTCTGGAAAGGGCAAATACCCTGATTTCTCTGGCTTCCTCCTTCACCTGCAGGTCTCTCACCAGCAAGGCACTTTCTACAGCTCCTGGGACACATGGCTGCTTGACAGCAGTAGTGCAGGGAGCCAGATTTCAGATGAGGGACATCCAGTTCCATTTGAGAGCCTTTTGGTCTCAAAGAAAGGACCCTCTAACCAAATTAATTCCAGTGACTCGAACCCTGATCCAGGCCCTTCAGTGGTGGCAGGACCAGGGCAATTTGAGACAGGGGTCCCCTTTACCCCTCAGTCTCACTCCTTAATCCTTACTACAGATGCATCCCTATTGGGGTGGGGAGCTCACATGGGCGACCTCACCACCCCGGATTGTGGTCCCCTCAGGAATCTCTGCTCCACATCAATCTGTTGGAACTCAGAGCAGTTTTTCTAGCACTTCAAGCTTTTTCCAAATCTGTTCAGAACAAGGTTATTCAAGTCAGAACAGACAATACCACCACAATGTGGTACATCCACAAGCAAGGGGGCACTCGGTCTACGGCCTTGTGCACCGACGCATTGAAGTTGTGGTCTCTAGCTTACTCCCTGAACACCTCCCTTGTAGCAGTTCACCTCCCAGGCAAGGACATTGTCCTGGTAGATGCTCTCAGCAGGATTTCCCAAGGCCATCACGAATGGGCTCTGGATCCCTAGTTCTGGAGGTGGTATTTGCCTGATGGGGCACACCCCAGATAGATCTTTTGCAGCCCCAGACAATCACCAACTTCCCTTTTTGTTGCAGGCCCCAGTGTTGGGCCCAGTCCCTGGATGCCTTCCTTCTCAGTTGGGAAGGGAAGTTTCTCTATGCATTTCCACCCTTCCCTCTCCTGTTCAAAGTGCTAGTAAAAATCAGGTCTCAGTCCTGCAAGATGATTCTGATAGCTCCAGACTGGCCCAGACAGCCCTGGTACCCACTCCTTATGTCCTTAGCAGTCCACCTTCCCCTGTGTCTTCCCAGGAATCACAATCTGTTATCCTGTGCTCAGGTGAGGGTTTGGTACCCGAACCTCAAATCTCTCAATCTCAAGGCCTGGCTCTTGACGAGTTAGAGTTTGCTGACCTACACCTTTCCCAAGGTGTATTGGATATTCTGAAGGCTTCCAGGAAGCCTTCCACCAGGGCTACTTATAATTCCAAATGGAAGAGATTTTCCATATGGTGCTCTGGGAAGCATATTTCCCCAGAATCTGCTGATTTACCCACAGTCCTGGATTATATGGTTCATTTAAATACTTTAGGGCTGAGACCAGCTACCCTAAAAGTGCACTTGGCAGACGTGTCTGCTTTCTTGTCAGCAGGTAAGCACTCTTCTCTTTCAGCTCATCCTGTATTCTCCAAGTTTTTCAAAGGGTTGCTTCACACCAACCCCCCATTCAGGGATCCTTCCCCTGCCTGGGATCTTAATATTTGCATTGCCCAGCTTATGCAACCCCCTTTTGAGCCCTTGTCTTCAGCAGAGCTCAAGTACTTGACTTGGAAAACTGTGTTTTTGGTAGCCATCACTTCTGCCAGGCGCATGAGTGAACTACAAGCATTGTCAGTGGAGCCTGATTTTATCTCCTTTCACAGAGATAAGGTAATCCTCAGGACTAACCGAAAGTTCTTGCCTAAAGTGGTTTCAGATTTCCACCTTAATCAATCTATATCTCTCCCTGTGTACTTCACTGACCATTCCTCTTCTGGTGAGAGGAGGTTGTGATTTAGATGTCAAAAGATCACTTAGCTACTACATAGATCGTACCAAGGTCACGAGGTTTAACTCCTCCGACTGTTCCTCACTTATGGTGAGGTTGGGAAAGGGAAACCTGCCACTAAAAGATCCATTGCCAGGTGGATCGTCTCTTGTATCCAATTCTGCTATGAAAAACTGGGTAAAGTTCCTCCCTCAGGCCTGAGGGCTCACTCCACCAGAGGTACAGCTGCTCCTCTGGCTGCTGCCAGGGACATCCCTATCCTAGAGATATGTCAAGCAGCTACCTGGAAAATGGGTCACACTTTTACTAAGCATTACTTCCTCGACATCCAGGCTAGGAGTGATGTTCGTTTTGGCACAGCTGTGCTTCAGAGCCTATTTCCTAAGTAGGTTCTGTCCCTCCTCCATGGAGGTACTGCTGTGTAGTCTGCATATGTCATAATATAGCAAGACTTCATGTTTTTTGAAGAAAAAATTACTCACCTTAGTAATGTTGTTTCTTCGAATGGAGTCTTGCTATATTATGACCTCCCCCCCCTGCCTGCCCCTCTCAGAACCTTACTCTTGGGGATGTGGATGGGCAGGGCAGCGTTGCACTTTTAGATGCCCACCTTGTTTTCACCCCTTTTGGGGTGATCTTTGTTGTGTTTGTCATTTTTTGGGTCTCCTGTCTTGAGTCTTCATTGTGGCACCAAAAAATGTGTTTATTTAATTAAGTAGTCAGTTGGCTAGTGTAGGTTTACAGCTTCCACACAGAGTATTAGTGAGTTTTTGCTCGTAAAGATCTGACAGTTTAAGTTTGAAGAACAACAGATAGAATTTTCAACCGAGCTCGAGCTCTAAGTTCCATGCCTGGCATGGACTTTAACTCTTTCACCTCTGGAGCAGTTCTAAGGTTGGGACAAACTGCATGTCATAATATAGCACGACTCCATTAGAAGAAAGAACATTACTAAGGTGAGTAATTTTTTCTTCCATATTCTCATCAGAAGCTCCCATCGAAAGTACCTCAGGTTCGAGCTGCCCTCAGGCCATTACCAGTTCAGAGCAATGCCCTTTGGCCTCACCTCTGCTCCAAGGGTATTCACAAAATGCCTGGCAGTAGCAGTTGCTGCCCTAAGAAGGCAAAAAATTGCCATCTTTCCTTACCTGGACGACTGGCTCATAGTAGGCCAGTCCCCAGACCAAGTCAATTTACATCTGCAGATAACTCAGCAACTGCTCACCTCCTTAGGTTTCCTTCTGAACCTTTCAAAGTCGGTTCTAGAGCCTGTCCAACTCCTCACCTTCATAGGCGCAGAGCTGAACACAGAGAAAGCCAGAGCCTTTGTTCCTTTGGACAGGGCAAGGACCCTGGTCTCTCTGGCCTCCTCATTCACCCTGCAGGTCTCTCGACCAGCAAGGCATTTTCTACAGCTCCTGGGGCACATGGCTGCTTCCACAGCAGTAGTGCAGGGAGCAAGATTTCAGATGAGGGACATCCAGTTCCATTTGAGAGCCTTCTGGTCTCAAAGGAAGGACCCTCTAACCAAATTGATCCCAGTAACTCGAACCCTGATCCAAGCCCTACAGTGGTGGCAGGATCAGAGCAATCTGAGACAAGGGGTTCCCTTTGTCACTCAGTCTCACTCCTTAATCCTTACTACAGATGCATCCCTCTTGGGGTGGGGAGCTCACATGGGCGACCTCACTACCCAGGGATTGTGGTCCCCTCAGGAATCTCTTCTCCACATCAATCTGTTGGAACTCAGAGCAGTTTTTCTAGCACTTCAAGTTGTTTTCAAATCTGTTCAGAACAAGGTTGTACAGGTCAGAACAGACAACACCACCACAATGTGGTACATCAACAAGCAAGGGGCACTCGGTCTACGGCCTTGTGCACCGAAGCAATGAAGTTGTGGTCTCTGGCTTACTCCCTGAACACCTCTCTTACGGCAGTTCACCTCCCAGGCAAGGACAATGTCCTGGCAGATGCTCTCAGCAGGATTTCCAGGGCCATCACGAATGGTCACTGGACCCCTGGTTCTGGAGGTAATTTTTGTCAGATGGGGCACCCCGCAGATAGACCTTTTTGCAGCCCCAGACAATCACCAACTTCCCCTTTTTTGCTGCAGACCCCCAGTGTTGGACTCAGTCCCTCTGGATGCCCTAGTTCTCAATTGAGAAGGGAAGTTTCTCTATGCTTCCCCCCCTTCCCTCTCCTGTTCAATGTTAGTCAAAATCAGATCTTAATCCTGCAAGATGATCCTGATTGCTCCCGATTAGGCCAGACAGCCTTAGTATCCACTCCTACTGTCCTTAGCAGTCCATCTTCCCCTGTGTCTTCCCAGGAAACACAACCTGTTAACCTGTGCTCAGGGGAGGGCTTGGTACCCGAACCTCAAATCTCTCAATCTCAAGGCCTGGCTCTTGAAGAGTTAGAGTTTGCTGACCTACACCTCTCCCAAGGTGTAATGGATATATTGAAGGCTTCTAGGAAACCTTCCACCAGGGCTACCTATAATTCCAAATGGAAGAGGTTTTCCATATGGTGCTCTGGGAAGTATATTTCCCAGAATCTGCTGATATACCCACAGTCCTGGATTATATGGTCCATTTAAATACCTTGGGGCTGAGACCAGCTACCCTAAAAGTACATTTGGCAGCTGTGTCTGCTTTTATTTCAGCAGGTAAACCCTCTTCTCTTTCAGCTCATCCTGTATTCTCCAAGTTTTTAAGGATTGCTTCACACCAACCTCAATTCAGGGACCCTGCCCTGCCTGGGATCTTAATGTTTGCATTGCTCAGCTTATGCAACCCCCTTGAGCCCTTGTCTTCAGCAGCGCTTAAGTACCTGACTTGGAAGACTGTGTTTCTGGTAGCCATCACTTCGGCCAGACGCATGAGTGAATTACAAGCTTTGTCAGTGGAGCCTGATTTTATCTCCTTTCATAGAGATAAGGTGGTCCTTAGGACTAACAGGAAGTTCTTGCCTAAGGTGGTTTCAGATTTCCACCTTAATCAATCTATATCTCTTCCAGTGTACTTCACTGACCATTCCTCCTCTGGCGAAAGGAGGCTGCACAGCTTAAATGTGAAGAGAGCCCTTAGTTACTACATAGAGCGTACCAAGGGTCACAGGTTTGACTCCCTCCAATTGTTCCTCACTTATGGTGAGGTTGGTAAAGGGAAACCTGCCACTAAAAGATCCATTGCCAGGTGGATTGTCTCTTGTATCCAATTCTGTTATGAAAAGCTGGGTAAGGTTCCTCCCTCAGGCCTGAGGGCTCACTCTACCAGAGGTACAGCTGCTTCTCTGGCTGCTGCCAGGGACATCCCTATTCTAGAGATATGTCAAACAGCTACCTGGAAAACAGGTCACACTTTTACCAAGCATTACTCCCTGGACATCCAGGCTAGGAGTGATGCTTGGTTTGGCACAGCTGTGCTTCAGAGCCTATTTCTTAAGTAGGTTCTGACCCTCTTCCATTGAGGTACTGCTGTGTAGTCTGGAATAGTCATAATATAGCAAGACTTCATGTTGTTTGAAGAAAAAATTACTCACCTTAGTAATGTTGTTTCTTCTAATGGAGTCTTGCTATATTATGACCTCCCTCCCTGCCTGCCCCTCTCAGAACCTCTGTTTTGGGATGTTGGTGGCAGTGCAGTGTTGGCACTTAGTAGATGCCCACCTTGTTGTTTTCACCCTCCTTTTTAGGGTGACTTAGTGTTGTGTTTTTCATTTTGGGTCTCCTGACTTGAGTCTTGTTTTGGGACCAAAAATGTGTTCTTATGTTTAGTAGCCAGTTGGCTAGTGTAGGTTTACAGCTTCCACACAGGACCTCAGTGAGTTTAGCTCATAAAGATCTGACGGTTTGAGTTTGAAGAACAACAGACAGAGTTTCAACCGAGCTCGAGCTCAGCATTCCATGCCTGGCACGGAAAGTTAACTCTTTCACCTCCGGAGCAGTTCAAGGTTGGGACTCACTGCATATGTCATAATATAGCAAGACTCCATTAGAAGAAACAACATTACTAAGGTGAATAATTTTTCTTCTGACATATGCATTGTGGTCTCGCCATGGACTGCCCTGGAGCCGAAATGGTTGATGGAATCTATGCTATTGATAGAATGGTAGGCTCGCGCAGTTTTCAAACCACTGTCCCTGGGATACATCCTGCAACCATCAGATTCATTACTCCACTTGTCTAGGTAAGATGCCTAGGAGAGCTTGCCTTCATCTTTCTTGAAGATTTTTATTTTCTTGTTTTTTTAAAGGACCGATTATATATTTTTTTCGATATGTAGTTTTATGATATTTTTCTGTTTTCTCCCCATAATCCAGCCCCCTACCTCAGACGTGTGCACGCATGTGGAGGCTTGCGCATGCCTCATCTTGAGGTACCTACCTGCTATGTGTCACCCCACCCCCCACCTCCTATGCTGACTACCGGGCCTCCACCCAGTGGCAGCAGGACTTCCCCCACTGGAGAGAAGAGCTGGCTTCCAGCTGCTCAGTCCTGCTCTGACCCTCTTCCCCCCCCGTGCCGGCTCCCGGGCTACCTGAGTCCATTCCTGAACCCGGTCGCCAAGGGCATGGCAGTAAGCGGCATCCAGCCTTTAGCCCTCAGCCACTAGGCTGGCCTCTTTTCATTTTTAAAGCACTGTCCTTGGTATTACAGGTAGATTAGTCTAGATTTAGTGTTGTGTCAGTAAGTTTTTCAGTTTCTTGATGGTTCTTCACAACCAGGAAGAAAACAAACATTTATATTTTTTGGTAAATATCTTAAAACTCAACTTTTCTGGGACAGTTTCTTATTTACGTTTAATTTGTGCTGGGACCAGGGTAACTCTCAGATCTTACTTCGAGGGGCTCTTGTAGTAGGTAATTACATATAGGACTGAGCGATCGTGCAGGACTATGGAAAAATTTGTAGCTAGTAGTCTCATGGAACCGCCTCTATCATTAGTGACCAGCGCCATACTGACGTCGGTATAAAGGGGCGGTCCTATTTCTTCAGTTCTTTTCCCGCCAGCTTCTGCAGTGCCTTGCGGTTAAGTTCCTATTGTTCAGTCCTGTTATTTTGTCGGTTTTCCAAAAGTTTTCAGTATTGTATTTTATATTTCTATTGTCAGGCCGGGTCAAGTCAGCGGTCACTCCACTCGTGGAGTAGTTGCGTCTGTGGCTTGTTTCAAGAATGTGTCTGCGGCAGACATCTGTGCTGCCGCCATTTGGACTTCCGTCCATACTTTTACTAAACATTACAGTTTGGACATTGCCTTTCGCCGTAGAGCAGGCTTCGGGTTAGCTGTCTTGCAAGGCCTCCTTTCTTGAGGTTTGCAAGGTTTTCCTTGCTACTTCTTGGAGTAGTACCTCCTCCTGGTGCCTTTTCTTTCGTTCTAGACTGCTTGGGATTCTGTCCTATATGTAATTACCTACTGCAAGAGCCCTCTCAAAGTAAGATAGTACAGTTACGTAAGAACTTACCGTAACAGTAGATCTTCGAGAGAGGCTCTTGCAGTAGGTACTACCTTTCCGCCCTCCATCCCCCTAGGCTTTTTCAGCTCCTTTTCCATCGAGGGAAATATCTGCTTCTCTCTCGTCCGGGCCTTCCGGACCTGTGGCAGGAAAGAACTGGAAGGCGGGCGTCCGGGACCGCCCCTTTATACCGACGTCGTATGACGCCGGTCACCTGACGTGGGGGTGGTCCCCGCCAGGGATTGCTAGCTAGAAATTTTTCCGTGGGGAGTGCCACCGTCAAGCGCCAGTCCTGTAATGTAATTACCTACTGCAAGAGCCTCTCTCGAAGATCTACTGTTACGGTAACTGTACTTTCTCTCCTCAGTCGCTGAACTGACTGCAAAAAAAAAGAAGTCTTTGTTTACAAGTTGTGTATTTGACTCAGAAACCCAGTTCGGGTTTTATATTACTGTATGTACAACCCAAGAAAAGAACCAGCCTTATGGGTTTTCAGCATTGCAAAGAGTGTGGTGAACCATTTGCTAAAGCTGATTTGCACTTAATTTGTGTTTCCTGCCTAGGGTTTGACACCTGAACGTAGATTGAGAAATTTGTAAAACTTTCCCAATCAACGCTTGATAGATGACTGAACCGATGGAGGAATAGATGTCCAATGAGGCCGCTGACCAGGTCTCTGATAAATGGACTCTTTACTCTAAAGAAAACCCAAGGAACTGGACGAACAGCCTTCTGACAAAGGTGAAGGTTCCTGAGAAGAAAGCGAACTGCAGAGACTGTCATTGAACTGGCAACATCTGCTAAAAAGAAGGAGGAGGAGAAGCACTCGGAGAGGAACACAACTGACAAATCCGCTGGTACCTACCGCTAATGCCATCAGGATTATCCAGTCACTGCATACTGGTACCTCGGTTCTGGTTCCGCACCGGTTCACATCATCCATCAGTTCAAACTTCGGTCCCTCAATTCCTGGTTCGTTTGAACATTACCCTTATATTTATGCCAATGATGATGATGGAAGGATGATGAAGAGTTTATGGAGCCCCTGAACCGGATAGCTTCTGATCCTCAGTGCCCTTACTCCCTGATAAGGGACCTGAGGATTTTACCTCACATTTTGCTTTCATGAAGCAGGTGGCAGAGACTCTGGACCTCTCCACTCAGGGAATCCACGGAGGAGGAGCCAGATTACATGGAAATGATGGCTGTACCAGCAACTCAGAGGTTGCTACTACCCATCCATAAGTCCCTAAAGAGACAAGCCACTAGAGTTTTGCAAACTTCCACTTCCATTCCCCCAGTGGACAAAAAGATGGATAGGAAATAGTGGGGGGGAGGGGTGCCAAGGCTGGAGCTGAGTTTCTTTTGGGGCATCTCAGTCATGAAGGGGTGTTGTAGGCTGCTGCATGTGATAAGGCAGGCATCCCTCTGGCATCACACCCACCTGATAAAGATTTTAGGAAAATGGATTCTATGGCTGAGAAGTATTACCTGGGTTCTTGTTTGGCCATTAGGCAGGCCACATACATGGCTTATGTTTCCATATAGCAGAAAAGTCTCTGGAATACTGTTTTGGAGAGTGCTAAGACCTGCCCTGCTCCCATGGCATTTGACCTAGTTGAGGCTGTGAAAAGGGACATAGAGGCTTCCAAGTACCAATTTGGATGGCAGTGGATGCCAGTGACATTGCAGCCAGAGTGATGGCAACATCAGTGTCCCTACAGAGATTTGCTTGGCTAAGAGCAACTAATCTATCCCAAGACACCCAGTCAGAGGCCTTGGATTTTCCTTGCAAACCTACATCCCTCTTTGGTGAGCAAACAAAGGCCTACATGAAAAAAGATGGATGAGTGCAGGGTGGCTTACAAAGTGCTGCTGCTAAGGAACAAGTGGCAACACCTCGAAGTACTAGAGCAAAGGGGTAGGGGTGGAACCCACTACAGACCTTTCTTCCAGACTCAGGCTCTCCCAGCCTATCAGCCACAGTGGGTACTTCAGAGGCTGGGGCAGGGGCAGAAGGAGTAGCAATCAAGCTGGCCCTAGTTCCCAGCCAAGTGCACAAGCAAAGCAGACCCCGAGGGTGTGTCTGCCATGGTCACCTCCCATTCTCAGTAGGAGGCAGGCTGGCTCACTACCTCAGGCTTGGAAATCCATCACCACAGACAAGTGGGTCCTGGAGGTAGTGAGCCAGGGTCTTGCTTCAGCTTCAAGTTTCACCCAGGCTGAGGGCAAGAGTTTTCAAACCTGCCAACCCATCAGAAGCTGTTCTGTTGGAGGCGGAAGTAGCAAACCCTTCAAGAGAAGGCAGTGGAGCCTGTTCCCTTGACTCAAAAGGAAAAGGACTCTACTCAAGATACGTCTTCACTCTGAAGAAAACAGGAAGTGGCGACCCGTACGATCTCAGACATTTAAACAGGCATTTGACAAAGCCGAAGTTCATAATGGTCACTTGGCTACTATTCTCCCTACACTCAGGCAGGGAGATTGGCTAGCATCCTGGACTTAAAGGATGCTTACTCCACATTCCTACTGGGCAATCCCACAGAAAGTATATCAGGTTCAGATTGCCATCAGACCATTACCAGTCAGAGCCATACCTTTCGTCCCTGACTTCTGCTCCAAGAGAGTTTACAAAGTGCCTAACAGTAGTGATAGCACACTTAAGGAGGCAGGGAGTTGCAGTCTTGCCATACCTGGACAACTGGCGGTGGTAGACCAGTCCCCAGCAGGTCAAAGATGCACTGACCACCACTCAGGATACCCTGCAGTCTTTAGGCTTCCTGGTGATCCAAAAGAAGTCAGTGCTGAGGCCAGTTCGGCTCCTTCAATTTATAGGAGCAGATTTGGACACACTAAGAGGAAAGGCATTCCTCCCTCAGGGGAGGGCAGACAGCCCCATACAGTTGGCCAGCTCTTTCCAGCTGCATATTCCCAGATCAGCAAGGCACTTTCTCCAGCTGTTGGGACACATGTCTGTATCAATAGCAACAGTGCCAGGTTCCAGATGAGGGATATCCAGTTCAATCTCCAATCTCACTGGTCGCAGAGAACAGATTCCCTGTCAAAGATGGTGCCAGGCACAGGAACACTTCTTCAAGCACTACAGTGGTGGCAGGAAAAATACAACCTCAGAGAAGGTGTGCCTTTCTTCAGCAGCCACCATCAGCATTGCTAACAACAGATGCCTCCCTCCTAGGATGGGGAGCCCACCTGGGGGAGCACACCGCACACAGTACTTGGCTTCAGCAGCAGTCTGTTTCATATAAACCTGCTGGAACGCAGGGCAGTTTACCTAGGCATTCAGTCCTTTGCCTCAATGCTGCAGGGCAAGATGGTTCAAGTCAGAACAGACAATATAACCACAATGTACTGCATCAACAAGCAAGGGGGTACAAGGTCATCCCCCCTGTGTACAGAGGCCATGAAAGTATGGAATTTGGCCTACTCCCTGGGGATCTCCCTGTCAGCAGTTCATCTCCCAGGGAAGGGAGAGTTCATCTCCCAGGGAATGTTCTCACAGATGCCCTCAGCAGGATCAACCAGAATCACCACAAGTGGTCACTAAAACAGGCAAATCCTGCAAATTGTGTTCAGAAGGTGGGGTACCCCAGAGGTGGAGCTCTTCGCAGCCCCAGACAATCACCAAATGCCACAGTTCTGTTGCAGGCCTTCTGCAGTGGGCACAGTGCCTCTGGATGCATGACTGTTGGGTTGGACAGGGAAGTTTCGGTATGCCTTCCCTCCATTTCCCCTGTTGCTCAGATTACTGAACAAGCTCAGGGTTCAGCCAGTGACAGTGATCTTCATAGCTCCAGACTGGGCCATGCAGCCCTGGTATTCACTGCTCCTGACCCTGTTAGTATCCAGACCAATCTCCCTCCCCAGGAGGCACAACCTACTGACCTCCTCACAGGGCAGGATCCTTTACGTCAACCTCCAGTCCCTCAGGCTCAAGGCTTGGCTCTTGAGGACTTAGAATATGTTGACCTACACCTCTCTGAAGGGGTTCTGGAGGTCCTCAGAGTTTCTAGAAAACCCTCTACAGTACTAGGAAGACTTACACCTCTAAGTGGAAGAGGCTCTCTGTTTGGTGCCAGCAAAAACACATAGACTGTAACCAGGCTGGCTTGCTAGCCATTTAGGATTATCTGGCACACCTTCATTCCCTCAGCCCCAGGCCATCTACCTTGAAGGTACACCTGGCAGCTGTCTCTGCTTACCTCTCAGCGGGTAAGAGTTCATCTCTGGCTGCTAACCAGGTATTCAGAATGTTTTTCAAAGGTCTCTTACACTTGCATCCTCCACACAGGGAGCCACCTCCTTCATGGGACCTCAATATATGCATTGCCCAGCTAATGCAGCCACCCATCAAGCCCATGTCTTCATCAGAGCTTAAATATGTGACATGGAAGATGGTGTTCCTGATAGCCATCACCTCAGCCAGGAGAATTAGTGAGCTCCAGGCCTTGTCCACAGAGTCAAATTATATCTCAGTCCATAGGGACAAGGTAGTCCTTAGGACTAACAGGAAGTTTCTCCCCAAGGTAGTGTTGGACTTTCACCTGAATCAGTCCATCACTTTGCCAGTCTTTTTCATTGACCATTCCCGTTCAGGGGAACTAAGGCTGCATAGCCTAGATGTCAACAGGCCTATCAGCTACTACTTGGATCATACTAAGAATCACAGGCAGGATAGTACTCAGCTCTTCCCGACTTATGGAGAGTGGCAAGACAAACCTGCCTTTAAAGAGTACCATTGCACAATGGATTGTTGAGTCAATGGATTCAGTTCTGCACAGCAAATTTGTTACTGGCCCTGAATCTGTTCCTTACTCATTGCATTTTTAAACTGTATTTTATTTATATGAAAATTTTATAGACTTAATGCACAGTGGCATCAGAAATACATAGGTACATGCCATTGTCACGTTTACATTTGAAATTAATTTATTACACCCAATTTGTACCTAAAATGGGAGTAAAAGTAAAATTTGGTAACTCTCCTCCTAGACATAAACTTAATTTTTGCACATACCAACAAATTGCCATACAGGTTGATGGACTTGTTATTACCATAAAGCCAGACTCTACTAACACATCAGTGTGATCACAAAAAAACTAGATGCCTTGCACATTTAGGTTATTCATGGAATACCAAGCCCCCAACCCACCAGAATCAATAAATGTAGGAAACATTTCCTGTAATCCAAATATTATTTAGATTTTAAAATATGGTAGGTTCAACATCAGACCCCGTCAATCAGGTAACTTGGGGTGAACACATTTAACAGAACTTTCTATACTGGAAAAACATTAAACAGCAACAGTGAAGCATTATGAAATTCAACCCTCATGTTCTACAGGTTCCATAGTAACTATTCATAAAAAAATCATTTTGAAAGAGTCTTAAAGGTTCATCATAGTAAAACTTGTGAAGAAGGAGAAAAGAAGCTGTGGTAGCAGCGAATGAAGTTAGTAGCCGCTAGACAGTGAAGTGGGTCAGCTTGAATGAAACGCCAGGGAGCAGGCGCCATTTTACCCACTGCGTAGCAAGTGATAGAAAGGGCTCAATATTTGTATATGACATGTGATGAGGGATACATGTCAAGTTACTGAGGTACAAGATTGAAAATACATTGAAATCAGTCCACAGCTCCTCACCACGCAGTCTCAAACACATGCACAGAGGGTAATGAGTTGAGCATACTGATCAGTCCCCACAGTCACCTGCTGAAATGTCCAGTACTTACAGGGTCCATGATACAGTATTTCAATCTGAGTCCTCTTCCTGTGATTCCAGATTTTGTGCTTGAAGTCCAGCTTAATTTTATGTACTAGAACTCCCATCCTTGGTGTCACTGAAAAGATGTTCAAACAACATGAAGTCTTGCTATATTATAGACATTAGCAGTTTGTTCCAGCTCTAGAACTGCCCCGGAGGAAATGGTTAAAACCATTCCAAATAGAATTTTGGCACGAGAGCAGCTCTGTCTGTGTCATTTCAAACTTGAACTGTCAGATTCTTTACTCCCCTCAGTGAACAGTCGCTCCGAGATTTCTCCTTCTGCTCGGTTCATTTCTCGGTTTAAAAGTGTTTTCTCGGTTGATTTAACCAGAATAGTTTTATTTTAACCGCAAAACCGTTGATTCAAGCTCTATCTGTGGTAACCGTAAGTAAATGAAGATTTTGTCTGTGTGGAACTTGTGTTATCGGTTCGGTTTTGAACCGATCAGTGGGTTTAAAACTCATTTAAAACTAAAAGTTACTATTTTAGAGTGCGGTTCCAGTTCTTATCGGTTCTAAAAAACGGATTTATTACGTTTTCCCAATACCAGTGACACGTGTTAGGAACCGATAAGGTGTCTTGCTCTGGCACCGCTGTTAAAAAGGGCAAGTTTTGGTTAGGCTGGCATTATGTCTGAGAAACCCAAAAGAAAACTGGCCCACTGGTTTCAACACTGTGATGTTTGTGGGGAAGTCTTTGCCAAGGCTGACCCACACACCACATGTGTTTATTGTCTGGGTTTGACCACCCCAGTCAGACTGCCAGGTATAAGAATTTCCTGCAGCCACCCTGGAAAAAGATTGGGCAGGCCTAGGGAACGAGAGGCCAAAAGTCTGCTGACCCGATGGTCAGTCCGGTTCGGTGCCAACCGAACCAGAGAGGAGTGCCTCTGACCAGGGCCAGACTTCCTCAGGCAAAGAAAAGCTGGTTCTGAGGAACCAATTCCAGTAAAGAAAACAAGAAAATCAGCAGGTCTGGAGTCCAAAATCTTTCTCCAACTGCTGCAGAAATAGCAAAAAGCTTACAAATTGTCCAGTCACTGTCTCAGGGTCCGTCCAACCACCACTATCTGGTAAAAGGTCGGTTCGCCAGGTCCCAGTGGTTCAGGATTATGATATTGAGGAATTTTATGAACCAGAGGAGGGAGGAGGATTATGAACAGTATGAATGTGGCTGGAAGGTCTGGGTGCCCATTGAACCGGACATCTCCCCAGACAGACCTTTAGAATCTCCCCTATGCTGTCTGAGTCCCCATCTCATTTTATGTTTTATAAAAAGTTGCTGAAACCCTCCAGCTTCCTTTAGAAGAGGCTGTGGATGAGCAAGAGGAGCCTGATTTTGTAGAAATGATGGATATTCCAGAGTCTAGAGATTGTATATCTTTACATAAGTCTTTTAGGAAACAAACAATTAAAATTTTAAAAGTCCTAATTCTGTGCCTCCTGTAGATAAATAGATGGACATGAAGGTATACATTGTCAGGCCCTGATACAGAATTTCTTTCTCAGCAATGCAGTCATGTTAGTAGTCTAGCTGCTGCCTGTGATAAGTTAATATTCCTTGGCTTCACATCCTCCTGACAAGGATTCCAGGAAGATTGATGCCATGGCAAAAAAAGTATATGGCAGCCTTCTGGGACTCAGGCAAGCAAATTATATGGCTTATGTAGCTAGGTATCAGAAATCTAGATGGGATACTGTTATGCACTGGCTACAGGCCATGGCCAGCTGGCTAGTGAACTAGAACAGGTGGCTGCTGATGGCATTGAAGCCTCTAAGGTTCAGTTTCATGCTGCTGTGATGTTAATGATGTTTCTCTAGGGTCTGGCACATCTGTAGCTCAGTAGGTTGGCCTGGCTCAGGTGTATTAGTTTGTCACAGGATACCCAGACTAAGGCTATGGATTTTCCTGGTGGGAAATTCTCTGTTTGGGCAGAGCAAGAGAATTACATGGAGAAGATGGATGAATATGGACTACTTCAAGGGTGCCCAGGCTAAGGAGCGGCAAGCCACCTCAAAGGCATGCCCCCAGGGGTAGGGGTAGGCCTTTTCACAGGCCTTTCTACCAGACTCAGGCCTCCTCTGCCTTTGCTCAGAGGGGCTTCTTCAGAGGCAGGCAGACGAGGGTGGGCAGACCTGCTCCCACCCCCAGCCTAAAGCTCCTGTAAACAGGCACCCTGATGGGGTGCCCAGGGCCGATTCTCCTGTACCAGTGGGGGGGCAGGCTGGCTTACTTCAGTCAGAATTGGGCTTCTTTAACCTCAGACAAGTGGGTTCTGGAAGTAGTAAGCCAGGGTCTGGTTCTCAGCTTCAAAAAGTTTCCCAAGTTGAGAAGCAGACTTTTTCTACCTGCAAGTGCTTCAGAGACCCTCACTCTGGAAACAGAGGTCTCATCCCTGTTAGCTCTCATATTTCACAGTCACACATTCCACTACTTCTCAGTGCAGTTTAACCCCTGCAAGGTGTAACGCTGTAACCAGTGGGCCTGTAGCTTAATGGTTAGAGCGCTGGAACGGCATACCAGAGGTCCGGAGTTCAAATCCCGGTGCGCCCACATTTTCCTTTCTCATTTCCATCCCTGAATTTAAAAAAGTATGTGCATACTTCTTAGCATATGAATATTTATACAAATTGCATATCAAAAGTAGGTATTCATTTTGGTGTGGGACAACTGATTTTCAGAGCCACTGGCCCTGGTCTGTTGGTCTTTCGAATTAACTTAAAACTGCATGTTTTGTTTTAGACACAGATACAGGCCTTTATGAACTCTGCCTTTGAAAGGACTTATCATCGGAACAAGCGCTACAACTGCTTAAAGGTAGTGTAAATTAATTTTAAGAATTACAACTTGTAAGTGGACTGAAAATGTAATATGCATTGCTTGAACTAACCTAGTCAGATTACAGTTTACGGAGGTTCTCATTCACCAAACCTTTTGCTCCCATTTCCTATTTTTAAGGAAAGGTGGAATCGTATTCATTGTGTTAATCTAGAGATTAAGTTCCAGTGAAAAAAATTGCTTACAAAATTGGCTGCTTATTCATAAGTTTAAGATGTTTTAGGGCCTCGCCTGATGGCACAGTTGTGATATATTCAGGTGATGTCCCTAGAAAATCTGGGCGTGTGTTTTTTTTTTTTTTTTTTATTTCGCAAACTAAAACTTTTAAGGCGTGAACAAATGCAAAGAACAGGAATCAGTGTATGATCTTCCAGGAATCAGTCTTCACTATTGATTTACACTGAAAGGTCTTAGATGGAGTCGCTAGGTCCCAGTGAAAGCACTGATTTTTGAAGCTTAGGGAGAGGACTGACATCAGTGCTGACACCACCCATGAGGCTGACGTAGTGATGTCTTGCATGTGAGCCAGTCAGTAACCAGCATGGGCACCTTCCCTTCCTCAGTTCTGTTTTTCCTGTCAGCGAGTGTGCTCCATGGGAGCAACTGAGATGATTTTACAGTACCATCAGCATTTATCTCCTCAGTTTGATGCCACTTACTGTTTTTTCAACACCAAACGCCTTCTGGCTCTGTTTCACAGCACCATCTTTTGTGTGGTATCGCTTTTTCTCTCAGTTTGTCATTGAATTCTTTTTCTTCTGGTTTTATTGTTTGGTTTTCAGAATGCCAGATTTGAAGAGGAGAATAATAAGAACAAATGCTGCACCCCCATGTGTCAGTGCCCCTGAAGGGGTCATCTCGCAGCATTGGACAGACATCCGAAGTGCCAAGACAGCCTTGGACCAGACCATGGCGTGAATAGGGCGATGCCTGCTTCTTGATGGACAAGCAAATCCTGGATGTCCGTGTTAAAGCGGGTCTCTGCCTCCCCACCTTTGTAGCAGGTGTTGCACCAGAGATACCAAGAGGAGGTCTCTGGGTCTTTCCCCTAGGCCCGTTCTCAGTATTTCCAGTACTGAGGAAGACCAGGATCGTCTCCCTACTCACTTCGCTGAGACATCAGAAGTCCAGTGGAGGGGGGTTGGTGGACAGTCGACTTCCTCTGGGCAGCTGGCTCTGCACTCCCCAGTCGGTCGGCCCTTTGGGGCAGAAAATGCCCCCAATGGCTAGGTCCAGGCTATATGTGTCGCAGCCTGGTGCTGACTTGGTTCCTAGTACCATCCCCAATACTGATGAGCAGGGCGCCACTAGCTGTGAGACGGGGTCCCCTTTGCCATCCATTGTACCACAAGAGGAGTGAGGTCCGGAGCTGACCCTGACCAGAGTCTGAAATAGTAGACATCTCCTCCCCATGTGTTCTGGTGGCCTGAGGGAGGGAGGAAGACTCTGGCCTTGGGCTCTGGGACGGGGACAACAATGATGGACTTAACCCTGGACCCGGTTCCGAGCCAGACACTGATGTTAGTGCCTCCGCCAGTGTCGTCCATAGGCCTGGTGCTGGGAGCGGTACTGGGGCTGGTAATGGTGCTGACTGTGGTGCTAGATCTTTCTGGACTAAAGTCTTTACCACTCATTCACACTAGTGAGACTACGCCAGGGCGCTAGGACCCAGCAGGAGCAAGATATCTTAAGGAGAGCCGGCGCGAGGTAGGACCGCACATGCGAGGCACTGCAAGGCTGGCTTACGCCAGTATAGGCTATCTCAGCGTCGACCCTCCAACTGCCTCAGTTCCTTTTTTCCCGACGTCGAGTGTGCATTAGTAAACGATGTCACTCACCTGCCGGGAGTCAAATCTTCACATCTATACGACAGTAACTTTAGTCATTCAGTATTTGTTTAGTTTTAGTTATCCTTAATAGTATTCTTTATTTAAACAAAAAAAAGAGAAGTAAAGAAGAATTCTTTAGCCTGCCATCGACGGAGTTGGCCATGAACGGTGACGGTGATGGTAGGAAGACTTCACTTAAAAGCTGTTCTGGCAGCGGGGCTAGGTCCAGTCTGCCGCCCTTTTCAGAGGAGGGGTCTGACCACGGGCAGTCCAGTGCTCGGAGGAGAGGCGGTCCTTCAAAAGCACAAAGAAGCGGGCCGTTCCACGATTGGTTGGGGACACGGCGACACTCGTCTTCTCCACCAGTCGAAGAAAAGTGGAACGCTTGAGGTCGCACTCTGGTATCTGCACAGAGATCATCAGTAGTGGGAGTGGTAGGTTGACTATGACTCCTTCAGGGTCTCCTGTGGCCTCTTTCCCTTGTGGCCACAATCCTCTACTTCGGAGCCCCTCCCCACCCCCCAGTGGGGCCTCCAGTGAGCAGTTTCATCATTTGGCCACTCTTATGGAGCAGTGGGTTCAGCAGCTGTCCCAAGGGCCCTTACCTGCAGACTCGGTCACGGGGCCTTCGGGCCTAGGGACTGTTGGTCCACAGTTGGGTCGGGTTGAATGCACGGTGCCTTCTCCGGTGCTGTTGATGCCGACCCCTCATGCCTTTCCCCCTCACACGGCTTTGGCACAGAGGCTGACACAGGCACTGCATTTTCCTCCTCTTTTCAACACTTACAAGGAGTCTCTGGTGGTGTGACATTCGGGCATCCCGATACTGGCACCAAATCGGTTGCCAGAGTTCTCGATGCCAATTCTGGAGGTGGCGCCTCTGGCACTCCCTTCCTCTTTTCTATCTTTGCTGACCCTTCTGCGGTAGAGGGACTTTGATGAGTCTGACCGTAATCTACGCTTGTCAGAAGACGTGGCCAAAGACTTGTTTTACAGGCTAGAAAGTAAGCCGTCTCATCATCAGCGGAGCCTGTGTTAGGAGATCTTTCTTTAAGTCTCTGCTAAAAACATAGGATTCACCTTCACCCTTCAGATCTCTGCTGTGGACCCTCGGAAGTTTTTGTGCCTGCAATATCTATATGTCCCTGAGATTCCTGTAGACCTGACACCGCCAGTGCAACCCTCTTTTGAGACCCTTTCGCAAATGGTATGGGACAGACCGGAGCTTATTCCTTCCATGGCTAATTCTATAGCTAGAAAGTATGTCCCTCCTAAAGACAGGCCAATCCTTGCCTCAAAACCCTTCGTGGATGCCCTGGTGGTACTGGCGGAGAATGACAAAGCCGTGCTCCCCCAGGAATCCACGGCACATCCTGTGAATAAAGAGTCCCATAAAATCGACACTCTTGGGAAACGTATGTTTGCAGCAGTAACCCTGGGCATATGCATTGCTAGCTACCAGGGCCATTTCTCTAAGTATGAGTATACCCTCTGGCACTCACTCAGATCAATGATCAGGAACCTCCTGGAGAGTGACACCAACACGGAGCTTCTGCAGACCATTACTAAGGGCATAGAGTCCAACAGTCAGCAGCTTAAAGATGTCATGGATGCCTTTGACACTGCCTCTAGGGCAGCAGCGGCTGGGATTTGTACCCGACGGCATTCCTGGTTCAGGACTTCAGACTTCACAAATGGTGCTCAGCAGAGAGTTATGAATTTTCTCTTTGATGCTGTTTATCTGTTTGGCCCGCAGGTGGAGCAGGCACTGGAGGCCTCTCAGAAAACCAGGACTGCCATTAAAACCACCAGGCTGGCTCATGCCACCCCTCAGAGGGGCGGGAACTTCCAACAGTTTCTTAACAGGCAGTCCTTTCATGGTAAGGGCCAAGGAGCCTTTAACAGGAACCAAACCCCTCAGCCGCAAAAGAAAACACAGCAAAAGTCACAGGCCCCAAAAGCACCCAGTGCCATCCTCTGAAGACCCGTCCCAAGTCCCACCTCAGCTGCCCGAGGTGGATACCATTAGGGCAGTAGGAGGTCATCTGACTCAGTTTTACAGCCAGTGGAAATCCATTACAGTAGACAAATGGGTCCTCAGGATTATTCGAGAGGGTTACTCTCTCAATTTCGAAGAGATCCCTCCAGATCTTCCACCCAAGCGGCAGCCCAACCTGTCTACCACTCAGTCAGACCTTGTTACTTCGGAGATTCAGGGCCTTCTGAAAAACAGGGCAGTAGAAGTGGTTCCACAGGCAGAATGGAACATGGGGTTCTACTCCCATTATTTCCTAGTTCAAAAGAAAACAAGCGGGATGCGCCTAATTCTTGATCTAAGGAAGTTGAACAAATATCTGTTCAAAGAAAAGCTCATGATGATCTCTTTGGGAACATTACTGCCATTAATTCACCAGTACGACTGGTTGCCATCCCTGGACATACAGGACGCCTACCAGCACGTTCCGGTGCACCCAAGCCACCACAAGTACCTCCGCTTTGTGACTCGGGGTCAACACTACCAGTTCAGAGTTTTGCCCTTTGGGCTCTCGGCACCGCAAGTCTTTACAAAGTGCTTCGCAGTACTTGTGGTGCATTTCAGAAAACTCAGCATTCAAGTGTACCCATACCTGGACAATTGGCTCCTAGCAAGCCCATCCAGACAAGAGACACAGGAAGCAGTCTCCATAGCTTCCAAGTTCCTCACCTCTATGGGGTGCTTCTGAACCTGGAAAAATCACAGCTTCAGCCCTCCCAACAGCTTCTCTTCATAGGAGCCCTTCTGGACATCTCCAGGGCAAGGGCCTTCCTTCCAGAGGACAGGAGAAACGACATTCTCCAGATGGCTCGCTTCATCAGGGAGAAAACTTAGTTCAAGCTCTCTCGATGCAGTGGATGCTAGGTCTCATGGCATCATCTGTCTTCACGGTGCCTCGAGCCTGCCGACACATGAGAACCACACAGTGGATGCTCAGTGGTCACCGACCATGCACCCGCAGTCCTTCCACATCAGCAGTGTCAGTGGCTCAGTAGGTAGCACACTCGCCTGTGAAGCCGGGAGATCAGAGGGCTGTGGGTTCAGTTCCCACATCTGGCACTTGGGTTAATATCCCAGTGCTGACACTATAGTGCAGTCGCGAGAGGGGTGCTGCACTTCTGAGGTGCCATCTTTCGGATGAGACGTTAAACCGAGGTCCCACCTGGCTGGATTGGTGGTAGTTTAGGTGGATGTTAAAGATCCCATGGCACTTATCGATAAGAGTAGGGGAATATTTTATTGAATAAACACACAAAATATGTAACATGCCGTTTCTTTACATAACATTCTCTGCTTACATACAATTCTGAATCTTTTCTCTTATTGTTCGGTTCTCTTCTGTAATTTCATATTTTACAAAAATTCTTGCCACCCATCTCTTTTTCCATTCAGTATACTGTAGTATTTTTTTTTTTTTTTCAAAATTACACTGTTTGTTCAATTCATATTTTACTGCTAACATTGTTCTCTCTGGGTCCTTATCTATTTGTTGCAGAACATATTTACACCTAGTCTGCCATAATACATATTTGATACAAGTGAAAATGAAACGGGTTATATCTGCATTAAATCCTCGAATCTTCCTGGTAAACCCACCTACTACTTCTTCATATGTCACCTGTTTCCATCTATCCTCTTCCCGTTGTATAGGTAATCTGTCTCAAAATTATTTTACAAATGGATATTGAATCAAAAAGTGTTCCATTGTCTCTTCTGTTGCAATACGTGTCTGTCTTGGGCTAAACCTCTCATTTTGAGCTTTATGTTTCGCATTTCCTTTCACATTTAAACGCCCATGTCCACACAACCATACAGTATCCCACATTTTTGGAGGTGTAACTTTATCCTGCAAGGTTTTTAACATTTCATCTTTGTTTCTTTCTGTAATCTCACTAAAGGAAATGTTTATCATAAATCCTTGTTCTTGTATGTATTAATAGATGTATTTTCTAGGTTTATTTACTATCTGGCCTGCTTCTAGTTTCCATCTCCTTATTTTGGATATAATGGGTCTAAAATATACTGGTCTATTATGAGTGTAAGAGATCAGACTTTTCCCTTCTTTCCAGGCTTTCACACATGGCGCTAGCCATTTGTTTGCAAACAGGGTCCATATTTTTTGGGTTTGGTTTTTCAGGGTCTGTTATATTCTTCTAAAAATACATACTGAAAAAAAGGCTATAGGTTTATTAGATTCACTCCACCATTACTAATAGGTTGATAAAGTACCTCCCTTTTTATTGGGTTCAGCCTACTCCCCCATATGGTTTGAAACACTAAGCTAAGGAGAGATGGTTCCAAAACTGCCGGAATCAGGTACACCACACTTAAATATGTAAATATAGGTAATAATAGTGTCTTTACTATTTGCACTTTCTTTTTTTAAATTGTTGCCACCCTTTCCAAAACTGCACCTTCTTTCTAGCTTCTCCTAGCTTCCCTTCTCAATTTAATTTACCATTATCTCCCCTTCCAAAAGTTATTCCTAGGACTGTAAATGGGTCCTCTGATACTTTTATCCCTCCTGTCTCCTGAATTAGATCTGTTTTCATACTTAATGGGTACACTGTACTTTTACTTAGATTCACTTTTGTTCCAGTAATTTGTGGGAAACTCTGTGGCCCAGATATTCAAAAGGGTTGCGCCATGCGCAAGTCCGAAATTGCACCATTCTGCGATATTCAGCAGGAGGCAGTTGCGCCACTGAAAACATGCTGAGCAACAGCGCAGTGCAAATGAATGCATGCTGAACTGGAGGGGGAGGAACCATGCATAAATTGCACAGCCCGATATTCGGCCAGGCTGTGCAGAGTTGTGCAGGCGCAACCCCCAACCTGCACTTGCACAACTTTGAGCCAAAAAAAAAAAGGAGTAAGTCGAGGGCCACCGACAGGTGAGCTGCCGCGTGCAGGGCGCAACTTTGCTTAGCTGCAACCTGTGGCTGGCCCTCACCCTACTCCCTGTGCCCCCGCAGCTCGATGGCGGGCAAAGTTAAAAAATGCCCCCACCCCCGACTGGCGCCGATGGTGGGCAGCGAAAATTCCCCCCTCCCGGTTGGCGATCAGGGCATAAGCTTAAATCACCCCCACCAGCCCGATCACGGGCAGCAAAGCGTTCCCCGAACATATCCCTGGTGGTCCAGTGGACGCTAAGCCCGTCGCAGGCTGAAGAGTTTAAACCCCCGGAATGTATCCCTGGTGGTCAGTGGACTGCTAAGCCCAATCGCGGGCTGAAGAGTTTTAATCCCCGAGCGTATCCCTGGTGGTCCAGTGGATGATAAGCCCGATCGTGGGTTGAAGAGTTTTAAACCTCCCCGAGCGACCGATAAGCGCGTCCGCGGGCTGAAGAATCGCAACATAATGCAGCCCGCGATCGGGCTTATCGGTCCACTGACCAAAAGGGATAGCTCGTGGGGTTTAAAACCTTCAGCTCACGATCGAGCTTATCGGTCCACTGACCACTTAGGATACGTCGAGGTTTAAACTCTTCAGCCCGCGATCGGGCTTATCGGTCCACTGGACCACCAGGACATGTTTTGGGGACACTTTGCTGCCCGTGATCAGGCTGGTGGGGGTGATGTGTTTATGCCTGCGATTGGGCCAGTCGGGTGGGGGATTTTCACACATTTGCTCACGGTGGGCTGCAGGGGCGTCGGTCCCCGACAGCTGCTGCCTGGCAGGCGTACCAGGCCGAGAATCCTCGGTATCGGCGCACCTGCATGCTAATGGCATGCAAATGGAGCCATAAACAGATGCAAATGGCCCCCCAGCCTTGCATGAATTATATTCCCATTTGCATGTCACCTTTGAATATCGGAAATTTCGCGTAGCGCGAATGGTACTTGGCGCCACCGCAGTTAGAATGCTTCACTCTGACCACTTCGCGGTGGGTGCAAGTTCCACTGCGCCATGCACAGTGGCTGTGGCCGGGGGGGTGATATTCAAAGGAGTTGCTCAATAGCGCAACTCCTTTGAATATCGCTCCGGCCACACCCCTGCGCAACTATTTTGTGCAGCGCAAGGGCTTGCGCCACAAAATAGCGCAGTTTGAATATCCGGCCCTCTATGTTTTCCATTGCTTTTTTGGCCTGATTGTATATCTAATACACATATGCATAAATCATCTGCATAGGTTGAAGTCTTCACTTGCGCTCCCTATTTTTCTGTTTGTACTCCTTTCATTCGGTCATCTTGCTGAATTATTTTTAGCAACGGGTCTATACAGAAAACATACAGTATAGTAAGGGGCTTAGTGGACAGCCCTGCCTTACCCCCCCTTTCTGTTTTTATATAAGAGCCCAGATGTCCATTTACTAGAAGTAATGAGTGTTGTTGCTGCATAAATAATCATGATCCATGTATAGAATATTTTGGGATCCCATATTTTTCCAGGACTGCCTCTATAAACTTATGTGACACCTTGTCAAATGCCTTCTCCTGATCCAGTTACCTAATATATCCTGTGATTTCCTCTTCTTTTCCTTGTTCCACCATTTCCTTATTAAAACAGATTATCAGTAATGGATCTACCTGTAATTGAACATGTTTGAGATGTTGATATTGTAACTGGGCTACTGCTAATCAATCTTTGCCTAAAATTTTCATCAGAATTTTAAGTCTGAATTGTAGTGTCTAATGGCCTCCAGTTCCTACAAGGTCCTCTCTCATTATTTTTATGTATAAAAACCTTGTACTGCTATCCCCATATGAAAATCCATTTTGTTATACAACAATATCCAATTAAATACTTCTACTAATATGTCAATTAGAATATTATCAAACTTTTCATAAAATTGTGACTTATAACCCATCTATCCTGGTGCAGTGTCATTTTTTAAGTTTTAATAGTCTGTTTCACCTCGGTCTTAGTAATGGGCCTCTATTAACCCTCTTCTCATTATCTTGGTATTTTTGGTATGATCAAACTCTAATCAACGTCTTCAATTTTATTCTCATCTCTGTGACTAGAGGCATACATTTTGTTTTAAAAAAGTGTGCACTTCTTGTCTTATTTCTGGCATAGTATTTACTGTCTTCCCAGTAGCTATTTTTAATGTATTCATTGTTCTATTTTCTACTCTTTTACTACTACTATCAAAAACATCTCCTAAACCCTCCTTACCAGTTGAGCTGATTTTATGCTCTATTAACATTGATGTAGCTCTAGAATACTGTAATACTTCCATTTCATTCTTCACCTTGTTAATTTTTCCAGTCAAATTGACCCACTCTGTATTTATTCTACTATATAATTTAGCTAACTGGGTTCTAAGGGTAAGCTACTTTTTATACTGTGTCATCTTTCTTTCTGAAGCTAATTTTATACATTCTTCTTTTATTATATTTTTTGTTTCCACCCACCAATAACTTAAGTCTTCTACTAAATCTACCACTGACATACGTGCTAAAAATATTTATTTTATTTGTATATATTGCTGTTGATCTTCCAGTAAAGAGACATTTAATTTCCAGTAATTCTTCCCTTGTGTTTTATTTGGTCGGACTCCTATTGTGCTTTCTACCATCACGTGATCTGTTGTTTCTACTGGTATGGTCAAAGAGTTCTGCACATGTAACAATTTTGATACAAAAATGAAGTATATTCCTGTTGACAGCTTTCCTTTAAAGTATGTATGCCCTCCTTTTGAATGAATGCTTCTATAAGTATCCCTCAAATTACTTTGTAACACTATTTTGTTTAAACAGTTTGAATCACAAAAATTCTTATCTGTATAGGCCTCTCTGTCCTGATTTGATAGTATGCAGTTAAAATCACCACCCCATATAATGTATTTTGTTGTGAAAAGGTACAGTTTGATTAGGTTAAATAATTCCACCCTTTCTTTTTTTCTAGACGGGGCATAAATGTTAATTGCCCTCCATGCACAATTTCCATACATAAAGTCTATTAATAAAGCCCTTCCTGCACATATATCTTTCAACTTGATCACTTTATACTTATCTTCTGAGAACAAGATTCCTACCCCCATCTCATTGTTCAGTTCCAAAAGAAAAAAAGGAGGGTCTTCCACACCACTGTTTTTTTATTATTTGCTCCAGGTACACTGTGCTTAATCTTGTGTCCTGAAGGAAACAAATATCCACTTTACTATCTTTTAATATAGACAACGTGACTAGTCTTCTCCTTGCATTTCTAATGCTGTTGACATTCAAGGTTGTAATTTAGAGTGGTATGTTGAGGACATTATTTAAAAGAGAAGAAGAAAGAAATCTCCTACTTTTACAGTTTCTTTCTTTCTTTCACTTTTGTCCTGACCCCTAGTCCTTTGGCCTTACCACCTCCTTTTGTTTTTATTTCTCCTCTGATTCTGAGGTTACAATAGGTTGTGATAATAACTCTGATTCTCCTCAGGTTCGATTCTGAAATATCCTCCTTCAAACATTCATATTTATTGGATAAGGTAATGACCTGTACTGTGAGGAGGGCTTTGCTAGTTTGATTTGGGCCTAGCTTGTCTTTCTCCTCTTTTCTTTTATACTTTTTAATTTCAGGTTGGGGCATTACATTCCCTCCATTTCACCCATGTTCCTCCTGCTCTGCCCTTGTTCCTGTGTTCTGCAATTAGCTTCTCCTGTTTCTGCACTGTCTCCTTTCAGGTACGTGTATGGGCCTCTGATGACTCTCTAGCTTGCATGTCATTTTCTTCATTGTTATTATTTCGTCTCTTCTCTCTTCTTTCATGTTCCTCTTCTCTTGTTTGTCTACTTGATTCTTTATTCCTCTCTATGTCTTTTTCTGGCTTCCTGTGACCAAAGTGTCCTGACAAGGTTGGTCCAACCTGTTATGAGATCCCAGGGCATGTGCGTAAATGATGTCCGCCTCCCTCACATAGGGTTACATTTAAACCCTGACAGTCTGAACTTGAATGCCCAAATTCAAACACAAATTGCATTTCAGTCTGTCACATCCTACACTTAAATGTCTACATGAACCACATTTGAAGCACATCCTTGGCTGACCAGGGTAAAAATGCCCTCGCTCCTTCCAATAAACAAACTGCTAGGAAGGTTGCACCGGGCCCTGATTATTATGTTCTCAGCCTCACCTGTATTTCCATCCTCAAGTCAGAAGTGTTCAGAGTCAAAATGGGTTGTATAGAATTAATATTTCACATTTCTGCTGTAGCCAATAAGTGATACCATGTACTGTTACAGTTTCATTTCTTTTTAAACAATATTGTCACATGTTTTACCTCTGGTTTAGTTATGGAATAACCAAATGGGATCCACAACTCAGAATACCTTAATTTTTCATACTTTGTCCAAATCAGCCTGATCCCCGAGGTGTTTTAAAAGTTATATCATACCTACTTTCCCTCCCCCACATGTATCAAGGCATATACCTCTATTTGAAAAACCAGAGACTCTTTAATCAATTTTTCCAATATACACCCTATCTGGTGTCTCTTCAAGTCCTTCTATATATTGTATTCTGACTGCATTTCGTCTTTGGGTGGTGGGTTGAGGTGCTGTCTTTCTTTCTGAATCTCTCCCAGTTATTTTTGCTGTTTCTTGAGGTGTGGCCCACTTTCTTCCTGTCGCTCCTCTGTGTCATTTGCTTCCCTCAAAGTGGGGTTCTATTACTAGTTCCTTCATTTCAGGTATCAGGAGGTGAGATTCTTTGTGCCTGTGGAAATGCTCCAGTATCCCCTCTAGAAATTGTACATCTTCAGCATTCAGTTCTACATCTGATTGCATTATAAAGCTTGTCTAGGTACAGAATGTGCTATTGTTCCTATTTTTTCCAGTCCTGAAAGGAGCTATGTTTAGGTCAGGAATCCAATGGCCCATCCTCCCAGATCTTTTCCACCCTGCATCTCTTTAGTGTGAGGATTCAAGTACTGCTGGTGTTTTTATACTTGGTACATTTTGCACACTTAAATCTTCCCTCCTTTCCTTAGCCCCAACTTTGTCCACATTTATACTGTCTTTTGTTCCTGACCCAGGTTCTTTTGAGAAACTTACTGTTTTTTGTGAAAATTTAGCTACAGTCATGGCTGGGCAAGTCCTAAAGTTTTGATTTGAACACCCCTGCTTAAAGGTAGGAAAATAATGTGAACAAGCTGCGTAGAAGGCCAGTGTCATCCTCAGATACATAGGCAGGGGTATTACAAACAGAAAACAGGAGGTAATCATGCCACTGTACAGATCCTTGGTGAAGCCACACCTGGAATACTGCATCCAGTTCTGGAGGCCTCACCCGAAAAAGGACATTGACCATTTAGAGACAGTACAGAGAAGGGCTACAAAGAGGGTGCAGGGACTGCACCACGAGTAAGGCAGTAAGTTTTTCACATACAGCGCAGATTTCACAAATCCCACGAAAACAGAAACAGATCGTGAAATTTGCAATAATGTAAAACAATATTTTTAAAGACGAGAGCACAGCTTGTGAGGAGGTGGTCTCAATGCCAGCATCTGAAAGTATTCATGCTGAAATTAAAGAAGTAGCCTCAAATGCACCCCCCGATTGTCCAGATGTTGCAGAAATATGAAGGTGACGATATAAAAGAGCACCTAGTATATGACGAGTTAATGGACTTTGCTACTTTTCTCGAAGTTAAATCTGAAGCTGCTAAATACCCTTCTACTAAACCTACTCTGTCCTCCTGTGCTAACATAATAAACGAATACATGACAGAGTGTGGCAGGTTCCATCAGTATGCTACAAAATTCTTTGCTCCAGTACGCTAACTAAATCCGTCCAGACTGGCAACGGTTGCTATGACCGAAACTGATATCTCAAATTGCATTCCCTGGTTTGAAGACAATTTAACTGCAAAAGCAGAACTGAGAGCGTACATAAACGAAACACAGAAAAAACGCAAATGACAGAGACAGAGATGTTTTAAAGTACTGGCTAGATTGCAGGGATCGATTCCTGAACTTGTCTAATATTGCCCTGTCTTGCCTCAGTGTTCCGGTACATAATGCCAGTGTGGAGAGATCATTATCTCGCTACAGTGCGATGCTCCAAGACAACAGATGCAGCATTAAACCGTCTAACTTGTGCATGTATTCTGTGCTTCAACAAAATTGACATTTTAATCTACTTTGCTTATTTATTTATTCAAATATTTGGTAGTTAATGCAGTATTCAATAAACGTTTGCATTTAGTGGTTCACCTGATTTTAAATGAAATAAAAAATGTGTTACTTCTATATCTGTGGATGTGTTTTTCATGAAATCGGCATTTTGAGCTGTGAAAAATATAAATTTCCATTGTGAAAAACTTACAGCCTTAACCACGAGCCATGTGAAACAAGACTCAAGTGCACCTGTCATTAGGGTGCTAGGATTTAAAATCACCAATCACATTACATGTGGGAAGTGTGCCTCCCGCACCCCCATGTAGGGGGGGCTGTGCCCCCCATACCCCTCCAAACTAAAGATTCTAACTCTGGAGGGGCAGACCTTGAGAAGGGGCAATTAATTTGGCAATTTGGCACCCTAATGATGGGTCACTGGACGGAGCAGAGAGGGCGGACAGTGGATTTATTCTCTCTAGAGAGAATTTATTCTCTCTAGAGCAGAGAAGATATAGGAGGGACATGATAGAAACATTTAAATACATCAGGAGGAATTAACATAACTCAGAAGGGGAAAACAGGGTGGTGCATACAAGAGGGCACAACTTATGTCTGGTGGGAGGTAGGTTTAAAAGCAACTCTAGGAAGTACTGTACTTTTTCACTGAGAGGGTGATAGACCCATGGAACAGTCTGCTACCAGACGTGGTAGCATCAAAGACAGTGAGGGAATTCCATCTCACATGAGAGAAGCATTATGGGCAGCTTAGGAAGAAAACTAACTGGGGGGGTAGCTACCATGGGCAGACCAGATAGATCAAACGGTCCCCATCTGCTGACTCCTTTCTTATGTTCTTATTCATCTGCATATGTGTGTGCAATAAATCATATGCCAGCAATGCTTAATCTCAAACCCATAACTCTGCCATGGTATACTCTTTTGTCCCTAGACTTGCATGGTACCTTCCAAACCAGCTCCTAAAAGTCACATTGGTGGCATGTCTTCATTATGCAAACAACTAATTCAAATGTCAGTGCTAACATATTATCTATGCACCCACTAACATGGTGGATTATAGCTGCAACAGTGGTGGGAATACAGCATAGCACCAGGTGCATGGCTTGCATGACAAGATCCATGCTACAGGCACCTGTCACTATTGCCACAGTCATTTACACAAACCCCAAAGACTTGTACCTTTTGTGCATGCTTCCTATGAATATGGAGTCTGAATTTTAATCACCTCTAAGGTCTAACCTGGTGGTCCAGTGGCCTCATATCAATCAATGGCAACTGTTTAATTTCTTGTATGCAGAGGATACTCCTCCATAGTTCCATTCCTGAGCATTTTAATGTTCAGTGGCCCATGTGCACCAACTAACTGTTTCTCTTGCATTAATGGATGTTCTGGCTCACAAAGTAGCAACTACTGTAAAAGTACTTATAGTACTTCTTGTGGTCAAAGGACCTCTGCACCTTGTGTACTGGATGGTGAGGGTACTGTGGAGACATTATGTAGGGCATATCACGGACTTGCATACCAGCACTGTTATACATAGGCCTTACCCTGCCTCTTTGCATATGCTGTTACACTGACATGTGGAATAGTACAAGTAAAGACCAGATAGCCATTTGTGGTTTTTTTTTTTTTACTATTTACTCTCGTTTCTTCCTTCTGTCGCCACGGCTGCCCCTTCCATCGGGGTCCCCAATGTGACACGGACTGTGCCGGGTGACCCGAAGACACCCACCCCTATTGAAGTGCCCTGCTCCTGGAGTTCATGGAGCCTGGATGACCTCAGAGGTGGGGCAGGAGGGCTCCCCTTCTCCCTCTGAAACTTCAGATGGAACAGACACTTGGGGTTGTTCCTCTAGCTCCCCCTGGTCACTGTTGCAGGGGACCACCTCCTGGCACAGCTGTGGGGTATTTCCATGATTTTCTGGTCCCCCAACCCTCACAGATGTCAGCAAATGAGGAGGGCCAATAGGTGGAAGGCATGCAGAGTCGTAACTTTGCTCAGACCCTTGGCCGATGTCTGCCCCTCCTTGCAACTCTGCCTCCTCTGCTGTACCTTCACCCATGGTCACCCAGGTGGTGGTATTGCAGCAAGGACTGCAGCCCACCATCCCTGGAGGAGAGTGTCCCTACAGGCGCTTAATCCCTCTTCCCCGACCAGCCCTCCTGCAACCCAGGCTTGCTACTGAACCTGGGTAGCTGGCTTTGTGAATGGTAGTGGTACCGCTGCACCAGTGGTCCAGCTGCCGTTTGTGTTTTTAAAAAAGGGGTGGAACAGATGAGTCATGTAAAAAACATGATGGCCTTCATCAGTGTGGACACCTACTGATTTGTGAGATGGTGGACATGCTACTCCACTTTGGGTGGGTATTTGAGTTCTGGGCCAGCCGTGTTCCTCGTAGGCATGGTCTATGGTGCCCTGGAACCTCCACTCCACCCCCGATGCCTCCTCCAGCTGCTTCATGACCCCCTGAAAGCCAGATTCAAAGTCCCGAGTGGGCCAGCCGTGTGCCTTGTAGGCACGGTCTATGGTGCCCTGGAATCTTCACGTCACCCGATGCCTCTTCCAGCCGCCACAACCCCTGAAAGACAGCTTCAGAGCTCCTGAGTACAATGGTGCCCTCGGTGCACAGTCTATGGTGCCCTGATCTTCACGCCACCCCCGACGCCTCCTCCAGCCACTTCATGACCCCTGAAAGCTGGGTAAGGACATCCTCTGGGTTGGGGAAGCTCTGATCGGCTGCTATTGGCCGACCGCACTTTGAGCAGAACACTGATTGGCCTCCGGTTTCAGACCCTGCCTCCTGATTGGTGTGTCTGATTTTTGGTGCTTTGCTGGGCTCGGAGCCCATTGACTTGCACTGCTCAGTGCCGAAATTTTATTCCTGGACATTGCAACCTGAATCTTTTCTGTTTTAAACCTATGCTCTGATTGTTGTTTCTGCCTGAAACTTAGAAAATACCTCCAATGTTTCTACATTAATCTCAAGCAAGCTGCAAAATTGTTATAATTGCATTGGTATTCTCCAATCTTACAGTTGTCATAGGCTGTTATCATAAGTTCTCTGCATACAATTAACTTTGCCGCTGAATATGATATTTTTCTGTTCTAGTATTTACAAATAGCCTCTGCCATTGTATATTAATTGTCTCAGCTTTAGTTCTTAGCAAGCTGTGCACACTGATTTTTGCTGCTTAGCTCTGTTTAAGCATTGTTGGTACCCCCCCGATTGTTAACCGACAACCTGCTCTGAATCCCTCCTCCTGTATTGTTTCTGCTTAAGCCTGCTACCACTGACTTCTCCTCCTGGAACTGTTCCTGGCCATCCCTGCTCTACAATCTCTGGGCAGTTGACCCCTGCTGCAGTCTTGTTTTGCATTCTCATCCATGCTTTTTACCCTTGGTAAAATATACTCTTCTCAGTCTCCTGCTCCCTTTCCTTGCTCTGCTACCTGCTTGGCCTATCTCTCACCCCTAAATCTACCTATGCTGACTTTAATTTTCTTCCTTCTTCATCAGCTCTCCTCACTTCCCCTGCTCATTTTCCTGATAAAATTCCTTTTTGCTTTCTCTTCCCCCACCTTACTGTCCTTCTAACTGGCGCCAGTACAATTGTTGATGCCGATCACTTCTGGCTGCCACCTCCGCCCCCCTCATTCATAATCTTTCACCCTTTCAACCTTATTATCATCTCTGACTCCCCCCCCCCTCGCTGCAGTCTCCGACTTTCTTCCCCTCACACCTTGAAAAACCGACTCCACGTCACTGCCTTTGTTTTTCCCCTTGTAAATCTTTGCCACTCACCAGCCCTTTTATCTCTCTCCTTACTCCAGATTCAGAGCCCAGTGGGCCAGCCGTAGCCTCATATGCACAGTCTATGGTGCCCTGGAATTTCACGCCACCCGATGCCTCCTCCAGCCGCTTCACGACCCTGAAAGCTGGGTAAGGACATCCTCTGGCTGGGAAGCTCTGATCAGCTGCTATTGGCTGACCGCGCTTGAGCAGAACACTGATTGGCCTCTGGTTTCAGACCCTGCCTCCTGATTGGTGTGTCTGATTTTTGGTGCTTTGCTGGGCTCGGAGCCCATTGACTTGCACTGCTCAGTGCTGAAATTTTACATCTGCCCCCCCATCCCCCTCCTATCTTTATTAAATAGTCTCTACATCTCCACCCCCTGCTCCAAATACCCGCCCTTGTTCTTGCCTCCTATTCTGTCCCCTAGCTAAACCACTCTCTCTCCTCCTGCTTTTTTTTCTGCTAGCTTCTCTGGTTGTAATTGCTGGCTTCATAAATCTCTGTACACCAGTTTGCTCTGATACTCTTTTTTTCCTTTTTTTTCTCCTCCTTCTGCACCCCACCACCTCTACAGTCTCACATCCTTGTTCTTCTCCTCTCTGTAATGCCTCTCCACAGCCACCTTCTTCTGTCTCTTCTAGCCCTCTCCTTCTTTCCTACTCTATGCTATCTTCCTAACTCCTTCTATCCCTCTCCGTCCTTTACTACGACCATCCACGCCAGCTACCTCTTATCTGGTACGATAGCAATCTCCCTCTACCCTCACCAATGGTACCTCTCGGCAAAGGACTGGTTGCAAATGACAAGTCACGATGATGAAAAGTGAGCACATCGTCCTCTGTTTCTAACCACTACCTTGCTCTGGGACCCTAGATGCCTGTGCTGGACTAAGCCACACAAGCTGCAGAGGTGTAATTCCATATACTTTGAATTACGACAATTGTCTTTTAAACTCCTGCTCCTCCTCCTCTTGATATCAGGAAGTGTCCACCTAATCCTGGCCCTGTCTCCACAGTACAACAAAGCTCACAAAATGGAGGGTGAGTCTCAAATTGCCACCCTAAATATCTGCAGTCTCCTCCCAAAATTGGCCTCCTTCAAATCTTTGCCAGCCAACACAACCCGATATCCTTGCCATCGTTGAAACTTGGCTGACACCTAATCTCTTGACCATGCCATCTCTACAAGGCTACAAGATATTCAGACTGGATAGGACTTCTAAAAGACGTGGTGGGGTGCAATTTACATAAAGGACTACCTCACCTGTCTCCTGTTACGTACACCACCACAGAAACCTCAATTCAACTCATTCCTATCAAATTACTCCTTGGTGCTCAAAACAAAGTCCTTATGGTTGCTGTTGTCTATATCCCACCTAAAGATCCTGGATCTGGCCTCAAGACTGTCCTCAAATTCATAAGATCACAACCTTCTGACATCGAGCTCCTTCTCCTTGGTGACTTTAATATCAACTGGCTTGCACCTGATGCAGGGTCAATCAAGGATGCTATCCTAGCAGCAAACTTAACGCAGGTGGTTAACTTCCCTACTAGGAAAAACTACAAATCAGGGACTAGCACCCTCATAGACTGGATCCTTTCCAGCCACCCTGCCCGTATAAACAATGTAGCTGTTCTCCCTGACTCTTTCAGCGATCACTCTCCTATAATATGTACCTGGACAAATAAGTTTCGAAAGCCATCTCCAAAAACCATTTCTAGCAGAGTTCTACCTTATGGCAACCTTACTCACCTCAAGGACTGTCTTAGGCAGAAAGACTGGTCCCTGATTTACAATACTCAAGATGTTAACTTAGCCCTGGATTACTTTATTACTACTTTCAATACTGCCTGTGACACCTATGCACCAGTAAAAAAGCGAAAATCAAAGCACTCTCAAATCCCTGGCTCACGGTAAAGCTATTAGCACAACTCAAAGGTAGGGACCACCTCTGGGCTATTGCAAGAGCCACAGGCTCTCTGATGGACATTCAAAATTATAAACAGGCTCACAACCACTGTACTAAACAGATCCGTTTGATGAAGAGCTCCTACTTCAAGAATGCCCTCTCCAACTCCTGGGGTGATGGGAAATCCTTCTGGGACAATATAAGAAATATCATGGGTAAGCAGCCCAAGTCCTCTCCTACAATAATGAATGTGGCTGGAACCTCTAACCTAGACCCTATGTTCATGGCAAACACCTAAATGAAACCTTCACAGACCTTAGTGGTGTCCACTCATCCGATTTCTTCACTGATGCTAACTCTCCAAATTCTACATCTGCTACTGCCTCTCCAACCAAACCATCCTTCCATTTCAAAATAGTCAAGGCACATGAAGTCTATAAATATGTAAGAAGGCTATTTCTAAGTCCTGAGCAAGCAGCGACACTGTTGACCTTAAACTTCTGTCTCTCACTCTGGAGGAAGTGCTGCTCCCCTCACCAAAATTTTCAATCTTCCCTCTACAAGCAGCCAATTCCCTAGTAAATGGAAGGCTGCAATTGTCACTCCTGTGCACAAAAGTGGTGACAAGTCACTGCCTGGTAACTATTGACCTATATCAATATTACCACCCTCTCAAAGGCTCTTGAACGCATAGTGGCGGACCAACTTACAGACTATCTCCAAAAGTATAACATCCTCTGCGTTCAGCAACATGGATTCAGAAAACCGCACAGCACGTCAACTGCCCTACTTGAATTCTCAGGAGCAATCCAAAATGCCATGGACAAAGGATACCTAACTGGAGCTGTTTACATTGATCTAACAAAGACATTTGATACTGTATACCATGGCCTACTCGTCAAACAACTACTGTCTCTTGGGCTCTCTCAGGGTCCTGATGACTGGGTAAAAAGTTACCTCACTCAGCGGTCTCAAGCTGTAAAAATAGCTAGGATTCTCTCAGACTCTAAACCAGTTCTCTCAGGAGTTCCACAAGGATTCATCTTAGGCCCTCTCCTTTTCAGCCTTTTCCTAAACTCCCTCCCCAAATCCTGCCCTGAACAAATAATCCTCTATGCAGACGATGCCATAATTCTTTCCACTCATAAAGATCTGAACCCCTTACGCCCTAGCCTTCAGCAAGCTTTTTCCAAGGTCAAGATGTGGTTCCTTGAACATAAACTGGTTCTAAACCACAAAAAAACTAAATCCATGCTCTTCTCTAGTCCGCAAAACAAGAAACGGCAAGTACCACTCACCATTAACACGTACCTGGGAAATACCCTTGAACAAGTGCCAATATTCAAATATCTTGGAATCACCTTTGATCAAGGCCTAACCTTTGCAACACATATTGATAGCACAGCGAAAACTATTAATCAGCGGATTGGGATCCTGTACCGGAACCGACAGCTTCCTACCATCTGCACTGAGGATTGCCATTCAACTCTATCATCTCAATCATTAACTATGGCTTAATTATCTATAGGTCTGCCTCTACTACCACACTTAGTCGCATTACAACATCCCTAAACAAGGCCTGTTGACTGCTCACTGGTGCACATCGATGTACTCACCATGTGAGCTCTATGCTGATACAGGTTGGTTGCAACTCAAACCGCCTAAAGTACCTTACCTGCCTGATGGTGAAAAAGTCCACCATGGGCCTCACTCCACCTTGTATCCAAGACCTGTTATGCATGAACACTAGTATCCATTTCACCAGAAGATCAGAACATCAGCCTCTCCAGGTCCCCTGTTGCCGGACTACTCAGGGTCAAAGATCATTTGCCTATCGTGCCCCCAGCTGGCTAAATGCCCTCAGTACTCCTATTACCGCCTCCACCTCTCTAGGTGCTTTCAAATCTAGGCTATACTCTCACCTCGCCGCCTCCAGCTCCTGTGACTGCCTTGATTAAATCTCTTATCTATCATTTACCCACTCTGGTCCAATTACTGGACAAAGGCATGTTAGAGAATCTTTTCTCTTGCTATTGTCAGCTCCCCTCTCCTTTCTCTTACCCTCTCTGTCTGTACATTTCCCCTATTTGATTTTCCGTAAACTGGCTTGTTTTTTCTATACAAAGTGTCTATTGGTATTACCTGTCCTTTGCACAATTGATTGATATTTATTGTCTATGTTTTATTTACTATTGACAAACACAAATTGTTGTGCCATCTATGTAACCTTTTTGTCTGTACTTAATTGATGTGGAACCTTTGTAAAAGAGCCATTGGCTCAAAGGTAGTAATTCCTAGAACAATGAACGAAACTAAACTAAACTAAACTAAACACTGTGGCCATTCTGGCACCCAGGGTGGATATAATGCCCCTCTGAGAGGGGACTGCTGCTCTATGGTAAGCATTCTAATACCCAGGTTGGTCAGTCCTCCACTCTGAGTGGGCATTCTGACCACCAGGGTGGTTACTGAGACATAGTGGGTGGGCATTACAGCCATCAGGGCAGGCATTCTGGCCCCAGGGTGGCCTGTCCATCCCTAGGGTGGGGACAGAGATACAGAGGATTGTCATTTAAGTACCCAGGTTGGACACTCTGGGGAAGGGAAACTGGTACTATGGTTGGGTGAGTGGTCTGCCGGGGGAGTGGAGGGTGGTCCTGGAAGGATTGTTCAGCTGCAGGAAGGGTAGTCAGCTGGGGATCAGAGACTGGAATGTTGATTTAGCTTCTGGGAGTATGACTGGCTGGAGGTCGGAGGCTGGAGGCTGGTTTGGGGGCTATCAAGTGTCTGGAAAGTGAAGTGTGGGCAGTTTAATGGTGGAATGCTGGTCTTGGGGTCAGGTACCATTTGAGCACTTTGGAGGGTCTCCGTGGTCTTCATTTACCTAGTGCTGAAATCCAGAACAGCCAGAAATGCAAGATCCTGCATGGTGTGCCACTCGGCTAGTCTGTCCAAACCAGGAAATTCAGTTTATACCATTGTGGCCTGGTCCTGGTTTCACCAATACACCAGACACAGAAACAAATAAACTAAAGATTACTTCCATCACCACTGGTGATACAAATGAAACCGCTTATAAAATACACACACACACACACACACACACACACACACACACACACAGACACTTACTGTCAGTTTATTTTATTGATGTTTAATCTGGAGCCCTCACCCCCCCACACACACACACCTTTTCATATGCACTGGTAGCAGCATAAACAAAATTATGTATTCAACTTCGGTGATCCAATACACTACTCCCCCTCTCCCACAACTAAGTCATGCTTTCAGGGTATCATTGTGGCTCAGCTGGTGGTACATCCACATGTAGACCAAAAGGTCATATGTTCTAGTCCTGCACAGGGTTGGATTCATACTATAAATGCCACCAGCACCCAAGTGCAGTATTGGGAGATGATGTATTGTTGGGATGTGGCATCCTTCGATTGAGGCATTAAACTCCGGTCCCATCCTCCCTCCTCTAGGGCTATGGTGGGTGTCTAGGTGGAAGTAAAAGAACCAAGGGCACTTTCACAAGAGATTGGGATTTTCCACAGTGTCCTGGCCTACATTCCTGTTCCCCTGAAACTGGCTCATGCAACCGTTCGAGGCTGTGTACAGGTGTTGATGTGTGAACTGGCTGCCACTACACATTTACAGTCACTACACTACCAGTCTCTCATCATTTGTAAAGTGCTTTGAGATAAGAATGTGTATCAAAAGCGATTTAAACAGTAAACAATTGTTTACACATGGTAGCTGCAACATAAACAAAATGATGCCCCCTCAGCACACTGGCAGCAACATTAAAAAATTTGTGTTTGAATTCAGAGATCCAAAGCACCTCCCTTTATATGTGCTAGATGCATACAGTCAAGCCACATAATCGGATGCTCTTAATGGGGATGTTCGCTTAGAGGGGATGATCCCCCAGGCACTGATTAAGTAGTTATGTTATCCTATGGGGTCTGTAATTGCTTAAACGGGATGCCACTGCTGTCTAATGGGGATGATTTCATGCCAGACTGGTCCTCCTGCTAAGCCACTAAGCTCTTTTCACACCTAATTATATGTGAAACAGGATTAGCGGCAATGTGCAAAAATGAATTAGTGACTTTGGCATCTCACTTCCAAGGTGTCAGCTGTAAACAACTTCTAGCTTAGCAGATGGGGAAGAGAAAGAGTGAGAGACTTAGCTCAAACATGCTTATTTTTTTTCTCCTCTCTCGCTTTCGCTGTCTCTTCACCAAGTTACTGTTCGGCTTTCCATACTAGCACCAATGCAGCTCAGATGCAGGGAGATGATGGGGTGGACAAGGAGAGAGAAAGAAAATGTGCCCGACAGTTCCAGGTGAGAGAGATTTAACTCAAACAGTTCCAGCAGGGAGGGAGAGAGAGAGTGCGATAAATAGACCATGCCACAATGCTACAACAGTGATGTGATGTCGAGGTACGAGGCAAGAGAGACATAAAGTGTGCTCATTTTTTTCTCTCACTTTTGCTCTCTTACTCTCTCTCTCTCTCACTAACACAAGTGCCAAGTCACTGTTTTGGATGGGTGGGGGAGCAATAAACAGACTGCTTGTGTCTTTATGGCTCTCTGTACTAGCACCAGTGCAGCTCAGATGCAGAGAGATGATGGGGTGGATGAGGGGAGACAGAGATAGAAAGAAAATGTGCCTGACAGTTCCAGGTGAGAGAGACATAAAGTGTGCATGGGTGGGAGGGGGGAGAGACAGAGTGATGTCGATGTGGGTGGGGGAGTGATAGACTGTGCTTGTTTCTTTTGTTTTTGTGTTCAATCCGATGTCAGAGTTCGGTAAAAGGGGCAAAATGATCATAATACAAAGGAGTGTACGTACACATAGTATAGTTCAGACACCAATGCAGCTGTACTGTGTGTGACAAAACATTTTCAAAGGCTTCTGTTAAATGTCGCGGCTGCTTAATGGGGACAAAAGGGATGCCACTAGGGCATCCTCATTAAGCGGCTTCTACTGTATAAAAAAATTACATATTCAAATTTGACATACCAAACACTAATTACTTGTTTAGAAGCACTAGCCACCTTTTTAAAGATGACCTGTAAAATCAATGTAGCAGCCCGCTCCCATCCCACATACCTTTCTATAGTGCTGCAGGAGTCTGTGGATGCTACAATCAATATTTTCAAATAAAAAAATCATTTAAAAACAGCAACAAAACTTTTCGGTGAACATAGAACTGTCTGGCAGGTCCCGATCAAGTTATTATGGGTATTCCACCCAGTTTGTGACATGGCAAACACCACTGCTGGGAATGAACAGCAGTGACTATACAGATTAATGTTATTTATTCTATTGCTTCAACAGGGGTCTTAATGCCTAAAATCATACATACATACAGCAAGAACCTGTCCAGGTGTTGCTATATGTATGATTTTAGACATCAAGACCCCTGTAGAAGCAATAAAAAAAATAATATTAAGCTGCAGTCACTGCTGTTCATTCACAGCAGTGGTGTTTGCCATGTCACAAACTGGGTGGAATACCCATAACTTGTGCTCTCTCGATTGGGACCCCTGGACACTTCCATGTTTGCCAAAAAGTTTCAGCACTGTTCTGTTTTTAAAATGTTCATTTTATTTGATAAATAATGATCATAGCAGCCACAGACTCCAGCAGCACTATAGAAAGATATGTGGGATGGGAGTGTGCTGATAAAATGATTTTACAGTTACCTTTAAGCATGTTCCTATAAAGGCTGCAGAACAAAATGCTGATGATGCGGGTCCACAACTGAACTGTCAGCACCCTTTTTCCAGCACACCGGTATCTTGGCAGGGTGGTGTGTCAGACCACAACTGAACATTCGACCCCCACCCATTTTTGGATTCAGTGGACTTTGAGCAGAGCAGCATTCTGGTATGCTGGAATGAGGTGAAACCACTGTAGCATCTTCCGCAGTCTGAGTATGAAGCATGTGATGTCCTTCTCATAAACACGCTTCCACTAATGTCATGAAGAGAATGCTGCTGGTGTGCAAAGCAAGACAGGGATGCTGAACACCCCTCTCCTTTTTATGCACACTAGCAACGATCCAGAAACCCCCACAGCAGCAACAATCTACAGCACATGCACCCCCTTCACGCACCCTGGCTGGAAATGATACAAAAGTCAAATTCTGGGTATTTAATCAATATTGTGTGATCCAGAGACCACCTTCTAGCAAAAGCATTCAAATGCACACATACAACCCCCACAACCACCACCATGCACAGTGACTGTAAATGGCAAAAATAAAATACAAATTCAGTTGTTTTTTTAATCAATACTGTCCAAACAATCCAGAGGTCTCCCCATCAAAAGTGATCCAGGGTACGTACGTATACATATATATATATATATATATATATGCACACACACATGCACTGACACAAGTCATATTCTGCCTTTTTCTTTTTAAGTAATGCTGTCCAAGAAATCCAGAGCTCCCCCCAAAAGAAAATAGTGATGCAGGGCAAGCATCTCCCCCACCACCACACACTAGCTTGAAATAAAAGTAATTTTGTTGTTTGTTAATCAATATAGTCCAGTTCTTCACATCCTGAGCTCTCCATTTCATGCATACTGACTTGAAATAAAAGCAACAGTCAACATCTTGGAAACAGCAGAGACTTACAGTACATGAAATATATCAGGAGAGACACTTGTGAGGGTCGCATTCTCGGACAGATAATTTTACAGGGAGTAGAGTATAGCACAGAAACCCATGTTCACTGACAGCTACACAAATTATTTAGTAATCAAACCCATCTGACCACAATGTGATCTTTTCTAGACAGTGTTTTTATATATACTAATGCTACCTACTGTACATGTAAGCCTTGTATAATTACAACAATTACTGTTTCAAAATATTTGAATCAAAAAGGACACACATTTTGGTCAGTAATTTGAAAGAACCACATTTGAGATTTCTGCTTCTGAGGGAAAATAAAATACAGTAACAAAAGGTGATGCTGAATCTCCCCACCCCACCCATTTGAAAAAAAAAAACATGCAAATTTCTGAGTGTGCTTAAATTCAGTTCTTCCATGTGCTCTACTTCAGATGAAAACTGCAGAACTTGGCATTTTATTGAGAAAATAAGAGCTAAGTTAAACTTCTTACCTAAGAGCAGAGGGAAAAGTTCATCCATTCTGTCTGAAAGGGAAACTACTGCTAACTGTTTCCAGATGCAAACAGACCTGCTGTAGCAGCAACGCTGCATACAGGAAGCATTAGGTGCATTTTGAGAAAGTTGTACATTAGTTGAGAATATTTATAGAGACAGAACAGATCTGTATTCAGTGTGTAAAACCATTGCAGATAAACTGTTCTCTAGAAGCAGCCAAAAAGCTATGCAGACTTCCTTCCTTCCTATAAATTGGTGACTAAGAAAGGCATACTGGAACAAAAACAAATGTACTCCAAGAAAAAATGTACTCCAAAGACTGCAATATCCATAAAAGAATCTAAAAAAAGGCATCTAGGGGTTTGTGAATAATAAACAGTATTTCCCAAATGCCACAAATAATGCACTGGTCCTGTCTAACCTATTTGGGAAATACAATATTTAAAAAAAAATCAAAAGAAACAGCCCCTGCTCTATACCCTGTATGATATACAACCCCATGTCCTCCCACCATCTGTTAGAATCTATCCACCCTACTCCCCCCAGTACCCAAAATTTCCATTTAAGTGGTGATATTTAAAAAATCTTCCATGATGGGCAGTTGGCACAACCTACCGGCCTCCATGGCTGGCCGCCATCTTACAGCACTTGTGCGTGCTAAATCAAATATGACTCCCCAACCCCACTCCACAATGACAATACCCTCCTCCTACACTCAACCACCTCCCAGCACTTAAAAGCTGGTGATGGATGTCTATAAAGAGGAAAAAGATGACTCACACAACTCACCCTCCTCTATGGCTGCCTGCCTTCTTCAGATTGAAAGCGACCTTGTTCATAATTAAACCAGCTGATCATGTAACCCACTGTATGTATCTGCAGGGGAAAACCCCTGGGCTTTTTTTTAAGGGAGAACAACTAGGTTGTATTTGGTTAAAAGATGAGGCCCAGTGGGTTGAGCTCAGGTCCCAAAGGGGACCCATTGGACTGGGCCTAGGTACAAGGGGAGGCACATAAGGCAGGGCTTGGGTGCAGGGGAGGACCCACCTTGATGGGCTTGGGCACAGAACAGGAAGTAAGTAGGCTGGGCTTGTGTGCAGGAGAATGACCCAGAGGGGTGGACATGGGAGCAGGAGGGACCCAATGGACTCTGCTTGTTTTCAAGAGATGGGCCTAGGGAGCTGAGCTTGGGTGAATAAGGGGTTCCCAGAGGGCAGGACTTAGTTGCAGGAGTGGAACCAGAAGGCTGGGCATGTGTGAAGGAAGAGACACAGTGGGTTAGACTTGGGTGCAGGTGGGGACCCAGACAGCTAAAATTGTGAGCAGCAGGGGTCCCAACAGCCTTAGGTGTAGAAGGAGAGCCAGTGGGCTGGGCTTGGGTGCAGGAGGAAGATCCAGTGTCTGGGCTTGTGTGCAGGAGGAACTCCAGTGGGCTGAGCTTGGATGCAGAAGGGCATGCAATGGGCTGATCTTGTACATAGAAGCAGACTCAGTGAGCTGGGCTTTGGTGCAGGATGGGGACCTAGCAGGCTGACATGGGTGTAGGAGGGGAATCCAGTTGTCTCTGCTTGTATCCAGGAGGAAACTCAGTGGGCTGGGCTTGGGTGTAGGATGGGACACAGACAGGATGAGACTTAGTGTGTTGGGCTTGGGTGTGGGGGGGCATTGAGCTGGGCTTGAATAGAGGAGGGTACCCAGATGGCTGGGCTTGTGTCACAGTGTATGAGGAGACGCAGTAGGCTGAGCTTGTGTGCTAGATGGGACCTAGAGGGTTGGATTTGTGTACAGGAGGGGACCCAGTGGTCTGGGCCTCTGAGAAGGAAGAGACCCATTAAGCAAGGCTTGGGTGCAGAAGGGGACATAGTTAACTGGGCTTATGTACCAGAGGGGAATCAGTAAGCTGGACTCGTATGTAGGAGGGGATCCATTAAATGGTTCTTTATATACAGGATAGAGGCCCAGAGGACTGGGCTTAGGTGCAGGAGGAGACTCATCAGCAGGACTTGTGTATAAGGTGTAACCCACAGGGCTTGGCTTGAGTGCAGGAGGGGACCCAGAGGGCTGGGCATGGATGTAGGAGGGCAAACCAAGGGGCTGGGTTTGGGTGTTGGAGGGTGCCCAGTGGGCTGGGATTGTGTGCTGTTGTGGAACCCAGTGGGCTGGGCTTGTATACATTGGAGTTCTGACATCAAACATGGTTGAGAATACAACTACTGTACACTGACAAATCCCAAAGAGGGTGTACCACATGTCTGTACTTTGTCATTTTCAGTGTATACATGATCAGATGTATAATTCTGTATAAAAGACTATGGGTTCAATTCTCAAAGCTCCCAGCATGGTGCAAGGGGCCTGGGCCACAAATAATGGTGCAAAGAGTCCCTTGTACCAAAAGATATGCCTGGAGTGATTCTCAGTTGCAGCCTGCCCCAAATGGGGCTCGTGCCACCTGTGCGCTCCAAAGTGGGCTGTTACATGGTGCTTGGGGGCATGTGGTAGATGCAAGCTGCCACATCCCCAAAAGTGGGATTCTGAGATCTATCCTGGAGAAGGAAATTCTATGTACCGTTAGACCAGCCAGGGCTAAGGGTAGTGAGCACAGGACAAGCGTGCTACCAGTCAAGTCTGTGGAGTCAGCCACAACTAGGCAAACATAACTTAGAAAACAAAAACCTGCAGCGAAGGACACACAGAAACCGATTTTGGAAATAAAGGTTTTAAAGGTTTATTAGAGGGGCATCCAACAAAGTTTCCCATGTGCTTCAAGGGAGAAACCCCTCTTCATCGGGGGGAGGATGAAGAGTCCATTTCTGGGTGTGCTTCTCTGCTGGTCTAAAGGTACTTAGAAAATTCTCCTCTGGGAGAGTTGACCTGATTAATCAATGAGCACATACACTATACAGTAGGTGCTCAGTGACAGTTCAGTCAGTGGATGGCTGCGGAGGTGTGATGTGTGCTGCACCAGTCACTGGCTGTGTTTTGGGATGGGGAGCAGGGTGGTGGGCACTACCTGCTGGGGTGGGGTCCACTAGACCACCAGGGAAGGGGATTGTTATTAAATATGATTAGTGCAACATTATGGAGGGGCACTAGACCACCAGGAAGGGTTATTTTTATAAATATGAATACAGGCAACATCAGGGATTGGGGGGGCACTAGACCACCAGGAAGGGTTTTTTTTATAAATATGAATACAGGCAACATCAGGGATTGGGGGGGTACTAGACCACCAGGAAGGGGTATTTTTATACATATGAATACAGGAGACATTGGGGATCGGAAAGGAGGCACAAGACCACCAGGAATGGTTATTTAAATAAATATGAATATGAGCAACATTGGGGATCAGGGGCCACTAGATCATCAGGAAGGGGTTACATTATGTTTACAAGGGGATCAGGGAGGGGGACTGTTAGCCTTTGCCACAGTGTGCCTGCAGCAAACACCTCCCATGAGCCATGTGTTTGCTGCATGGAAGAGCTTGCCACAAGTGTGAGGACATAGGCATCAAGACCCCTCTTGTACCAGAATCTGATGCATGGTCCCTGGTACACCAGACTTCAGCACAAGTTGCAGTTTGCCTCAGCTTGTACTAATCTATGCCCTCTTTGAGAATCAAGCCTGATGTCTGTTCTGGCAAAGCTTTGTCAGCATGACTTGCACAAGGAATTGCATACCCACAATGTCTTGTTTGGGAAATGAGGCATGAGAGTAAACATAGTGCATATTGTTTTGAGAGATGCACAAAAAGCAAACTATCTGGATATTTCTGCTCTCCTAGCATACTACAGTACAACACTGCTTTCCCTGCAAACTACTTTTATTGTATGCTGGAAAGATAGCGCAAAAAAGAAATCTAAGTTAAAATCTCAATTAACTGATAAATGGAAAATGTTCTAAGTTTTGAATCTCAAGTAATTAACAACTAAGATATCTTCTAAGTCAAAGAAATCAGCCAACTCATAAGCTGCATTATGTTTAAGTTGAAAAATTAAATCAATCCATAACTCTAGTATTTCTCAAGTCTGCTTTCTCAACTAATGCAGAAGTAAAAAAATAAGTTCTCTACAAATGGCTAGATAGCAAGGATTATTCATTAGTTGAAGAAAGTCTCTCAACCAATGGTCAAGCTCAATGCTTAACTTTTTAATTAGTCATTCCCTAATGAACAGGTAAGCATTAGGTATTCTCTAACTCATGTTTCCTGTATGGGTGCTGAAACACCAGGATTTAATCCCTTTGTGATTAACTCAGTAAATCCTGGAAAGTAATTTCTAATAATCATAGGCACAGTTAATTTTGGTACTACCCCCACTTTCATTTGGTGTGACACCCATTAACATTCAGAATAATTTGGGTGGTGGGATTGTATCGAGTGTCCCCATGGATGCAAATAACCCCAGTACCTAGTCCTTTGGCACAGTTCTTTTCAAGAACTTCAACAGGCACCAAGGTTTGTCTGCTTCCTGAATTTGTAAGTCCCTTCAAAGTCTTCTCTTCCACCTTGACATCTGTTAAGTACTTGCCCCAGTTTGCTAAGGACAATTTTCGCTCCAGTGTTACTCTCCTTACTATGGCAGTTTCCTGCAGTGTGGCCTGGCATATTACAGTTATGGCAAACAAAGTCTTTGGGTGCAGATTTGCTACCCTCACTAGATTTCTTATCAGACTTGGAGTTAAAATGGGAAAAAGAGGGTCTTACCAGTGCTGGACTGTTACCTCACTGCTGTGGCATCTGTCTGGCCATCTGATAGTCTTCAGCCAAAGACATTGCCTTTTCCCCGCTTTCTGGTCGGTGTTATTTTACCCAAAGCTGCACGTCTGTAGGCAAGATGATGATGAATTGCTCCTTTACAAGCATGTTGATGATCTATGGAACTGTTTTGCCTTCTGGTTGGAGCCATTTAATAAAGAGTTATCGGAGTCTGGCGAAGGCTTCTCGAGGATTGTTGACTGAGTGGTACTTCAGGGACCGGAATCTCTGCCTGTAAGTCTCTCCTGAGATGTCATATCTTTTCAGGATTTCTCTTTTCAAAAGGTCATAGTTTTCAGACTGTGCAGTGTCCATACTACAGTAGGTAATTTGGGCTTTACCTGTCAGGTAGGGTACCAGTCTGATTGCCCATTGCTGCTTTGGCTACTGGTAGGCTGCAGCAACCCTTTCAAAAGTTGTGAGGTATGCTTCGATATCATTCAAGGGACACAACTTTGAAAGTTTAATGTATTTTATGTGGTCTTTATTTTGTTGTTCTGCTGGACCTGTACCAGATCCTCTAGCTTTTGACAGCGTACAAGACATCCAGCCATCAAGCCTCCTTTCACTGCATTTCTTCCTTTCTCTGCTTCTCTGTTTCTCTTTGTTGTATAGCCCACCATTTGAAAGAGGCAGTCAGGCTTTCAGGTTCTGTCACTGCCTTTTATTCTGTTTTCATCACTTGTTCTGGCTGTATGGTCTCAGTTTGGACTTTTGTATCTGCTAGTTTCATTTCTAGAGTAATTTCTCTATGCACTTAATAGTGTAGCCTACTCTACTATGACCCCCCCATGCATCCACTTCCCTGGAGTTTACCTCCGCTCTCTCTTATACCTCCTACCCTACCCTGCTCACCATCTACCATACCCTCACCCCTTCTACACACCTGCCCCACCCTATAATTTCCATCCTTCCATCCCCCCTCTCCTTTCCCTTGTACAAGGCCACCTTGGCTGTTTCTCTTCATCTTGTTGAATCTCCCTTATCTAATTATTTACTTATCCACAATGTTTTCTTAATTGCTTACAATGCTCAATGCACTGTTTTTTGGATTGCGTATCTGTACTGTTTGCTAAATGTCAGCATCAATTTGTAACATTACTGTTTTCTGCTTTAATGCTTCTTTGTACTACTTACTGTCATGGGACTTTTTGTAAAAGAGCTATTTTAGGTCAAAAGGTAATTGTAATCCAAGATTTTATAAAATCAAAAAAATTAAAAAATTCTTTGGCAGCCATTCTTCTGGTAATCACTACTGGGCTTGCTGTTGCAAGATCCATACCTTTTCTGTGCTTCCTTGGTACCAGTTCTAGTACCCCAACACAAACCTCTTGACTTAGAGTATGTATGGCGTAAATCCCACTCTGATACCATCTGTCATCGAGGCTTAGGTCAGAAAACATGTGCACCAAGAGAGGTTGTACAATTCGCAAGAAGTGTTTTATTACTATCAATAGCAATAGAAGAAAAATAAAAAAAAATGTACAGAATGGTTTCAAACATAGGCAGTCCAAACATAAGTCCACTTCCTGAGCTCATAACAAAATCCAAAGTAAAAAACTAAACTATTCAGCCCTCTATCTTCTTTTCTTTTATAACACAGAAATTCTTGTTGCTGTATTGGTCCTTGTAACACAAGATCCACACAAATATATGATTTGATACCTTTATTGGACTAGCAGATTTTCCTTTTTTAGCAACTCTGTTGGTCCAATAAAAGATATCAAGTCATCAATTCATGTGGATCCTCTTTTATAAGGTTTTTGTTTAAGCAGGATAATTGCTGCCTCCTGTTGGAGACAAGGTGTCTCTTGCTTGTACAGAACTTGTTAGTTTCCGTCCTGCAAAAATCACATTGTGTACCAAGCTGGGCCCCCTGCTGACAGTTTGCAAAAGCCTGAGGTCAAAAAGGACAAATTCTTTGCTACAGTTTGCTATGTACTATATACAGTTGAAACCAAGGAACCCATTTTCACATAAAGATTCGCACATATTTTATAACCATATATAAGCAAGGTAGAGACAGCAAGAAACAAAGGCAGGGAGATAGCGGGTGGGAACGCGAAACTGTCAGAGTGATCAAGTCCTAGATTTCACATGAAAATGTGATTGCACAATCAGACAGACAAAAGACAGAAAAGAAGAGGGCAGAAAAAATCCTTGCTTTCTGCATAACCATTAGGACAGGGCCTTATTCAGCCCTGTCACGCAAGGCAGTCGGAAAGGCAACCAAGATGTTGTGGTGCATTGGTAGGGATATCACCAGTAGAAAGAGGGAGGTGGTGTTGCCCCTGTTTAGATTGTTGGTGAAACCTCATTAGAATACTGTCTCCAGTTCTGGAGACCACATCTTCTGAAGGACATAGACAGAGTGGAAGCAGTTCTGAGAAGTTCAATGAAAATGATATGGGATCTGTATCAAAAGCCCTATGAGGAGAGGCTAAGGGACTTCAACATGTACACCCTGGAAGACAGAAGGGAGAAGGGAGATATAATAGAGACCTTTAAGTACCTCTCAGGGGTTAATAAGGTACAAGAGGGGAGTGTTTTTCAGAGAAAAAAAGGTGCTCTAGAATGAGGGGATATGCTATGAAGCTGGAAGGAGGCAGATTCAGGAGAGATGTAAGAAAGTACATCTTCACAGAAAGAGTGGTGGACACCTGGAACAGCCTTCCAAAAGAGGTGGTGAGAGCAAAAACAGTGGTAGAGTTAAAAAATGTCTAGGATAAGCACAAGGGAATCATAGAAGTGGGGGGATAAAGTGTTGTAGATCAAACAGGGTCTGTGACCAGTATGAAAGTAGTAAACATGGGCACACTGGGTGGGCCAAGAGGCCCTTATCTGCCATCAGATTCTGTTTCTTTGTTTAAGTATTCCAGTCACTTTGCAGGCTAATGTATTTCTGGTCTCCTCAATAGAAAAATACATTGAGGCAGTTGAGAGGCTGCAGTGCAAGGCCACCAACATGATTAACAGTATGGCAGACAAAAGCTATGAGAAGAGGCCAAAGGCTGAAGGTAAATATGTTCACCTTCTGATGACCTAGGTTTGGGAATGGAGCCGGGAGTCAGAGGACTGGCTGGAAGAGAAGGATTGAGCATCCTAGGGACTGTTCTCCTTCTCCAGGGCTAGGGAGGGAAAGAGTGTCCGGTGCATCCAGGACCCCTAGTGGAAGCTGGGGATTCCACCGTGACTGGCACCAGTAATTTCAGGAGGGGTATACACTGGACATCATTGCATGTCCCTGCCCCCAGAGATCAAGTAGTTGGGAAAAAAGCAGTCCCCTCATCATGACGACCCACTCCGCCATCCTCTGCCTCAGAGGGGGTCCCGCTCCAGTGTCCTTGACCTGGGTGATAAGCTGGGCTTGCCCACAGTGTTCATTGGGGTGAGCCCCCCTGGTGGCCTCACCTGGGGTGGGCAAGCCTGGGCATGGGGCAGCAGGAAGGGAGTGTCCAAGCTAAAGGGAGAGCCCAACCAGGAACAAAACATGTTCACCTTGAAGAATGAACAACTGAGACAGGACATGATCTCAGTCTTTCACATACTCTAAGGTATCAACAAGACTGAACAGTAGGATATGTTCGATCTGGTGTCCTGCAGCAGGATACGGTGATACTGTATATCCTGAAGCTCAGTGGTAGTACATTCAAGGGCAACAGTGGGAGACAATGTTTTTTCTAGAGGGTGGAGGACTATGGAAGACCCTAGCAGTGGAGATGATAGGTATGACAGTACATGATTTTAAGGTAAGCCTTGACAAATTTTTACTTACCAAGAGAACTACCGAGTACCCTGGGTAGTAGTACAATAAGTAGGGAATGCTTGGTATGTGTTTGCACAATATACTTATTTCATCCTTGCTGATGATGCCATGGCAGGACATGATGGACCTACACATTCTGGCCTTGAGATTGGTGACTAGGATACTATGAATTGGTTTTCTTTCTATCTGTTGGATAGACTATAACATGTTTTGTTACCTGGTATTTTATCAGATTCTACATGAGTGCAATGTGGTGTTCACCATGGGTCAGTTCTTGTTCCAGTTGTGTTTAGCTTTTTGGAAAATGATTTAGCCTCTGCCATAATTAGTCCACTACAGTTGTATACTGATGATACTGATACAAGTTGGGAGCGAGTTAAAGGCTTACTATTCACCCAGAGAGGTAGCAGCATGGCATGGAGCATGTGGGCAGGTAGCGTTGACATAAACCCCATACAGATGCCAGGTCTTGGTGGTAGGATAGGGTATTACAAGCACACTGGTTAGGCCAATGGCTGTTTTCTGCCATCAACTTCTACAGTATGTTCTTATGTTTCTATGTATCTTAGGACTAGGGATGGGCAGACATGAACATTTATTGACCCTTATTATCAGGACTATGATCCATGTCAGAGTTCTGATAAGTTCTGATTAGTCCTGATTCAAATCAGAACCTTAAATGGAAATTGCAATCACAAAATCATTAAAAAACAGAGAATATCTTTTTTCATACCTGAATTTGTTGGCTTGTTTCTTGACTCCATTATATGTGCTCATCTGCTGGCTACAGATTATCCTCTTGTGTTCCTTACCCTCTGTGTGGGCTAGGGTACAGTATCATTCCTCCATTCTGCCAAAATAATTATTCATATATTCCCAGCCTGTCCCGTCTAAAAACCTTTCCCCAATATACAGTAACTCCTTGAATTCCCATCCTATTTGTTAAAAATCACACTTCCCTAGTATGTATAACCCTGACCCACTCCATCTGCCACCAATCATCCCATTCCAGTATGCAAACTCTTGCTCCTTTATCTGCTGCTACCCACTCTGCCCCCATGAATACCCTACCCTTCCTCCTATCAGTTTATATCCACTATTGCAAAGAATGAATACTCTATCACCCTGTTCCAATATTATAATGCCCCCATTTGTGTTACCTACCCTGTTCCAAACTGAATATCCCTACCCCCACCTTTTATCTGCTGAAGCCCATCTTGTCCATGAACGAACACCCCATTCCCTGCAGCCATCTACTAATACTCACCCACCCTGCCCCAGAATAAAATGAATACCCCTTCCCATCTGCTGACACCTACCAACCCTGTCCCAGGAAAAAAAGAATAATCCCTCCCCTCCCCATCTGTGCCTGATATCCACCCATTCCCAGAAATACATAAATGACTATCCTCTCCCTCTACCATGCCATTTACTGATACCCTAGTCCATAAATAAATAAGACTAACCCCTCCTTCTCTCAGTCCCAGAAATACATAAATGAATGCTGTCACCCTCTATTCCTCCTATCTGCTGATAGTCCAGCTTATAAATAAATACAAAAATACCCCTTCCTTCTCATAGTCCCATAAATAAACAAATAAATATTCCATACCCCTACCCCTTTCATCTAATGAAATCCCTAGTCCCTAAATAAACAAGCATTTGTCAATGCCGAATGTTTGCTTGCTGGCATTGACATTTGTAGTGTAGGAGTTACAGAGCTGCGTAATAGGAATGGCAGTGAAGTATTGAACTGAAGCCAACCTCACCACCACCCTGCAGGTACTGACAGGCAATGGGGTGTGCCTTTGGGTCGTCAGGCATAACGGCCATGCCATGTCACTACACTCATACTCTGCAGACACCGACAAGTGTCATAGTGTGCCTTGGGGTCTTTGGCCCTTATGTTCACCCCATTCCATCAGGAAATATGGTGAGATGGGTGCTGTATAGGAGAATGGGTTGAACATTGGGGCAGACGAGTCCAAGGCACACCTCAATTCCTCTCACTGGCTGCAGGGTGTGGGTGGGGGTGGAATGGTATGATCATTACAGGTGACAATCCCAAGTCACACCCCTGATGCTTGTCATTCTCTACAGGGTGAGACGTTATGGTTGGAAACCTTAATGCCTCAGGCATTCGTTGGTATTTTCACTCCAAATTTTCAACATTTTTTGTGACCCCCACCTCATGAACAGTGGCAATATCAGTTTGTTAGCTGAAAGCTGCTTTTGCACAGCAACTACACCGTTTGGCACCACAGGCTCGAAAACACATTTCAAACAGGATGTGAAAAATGACAGCTGTACAGTTCACGTGGAGGTGTAAAAAATGTCAACACTGAAAATCTGCAGTGAAAATATTAAAAAAACTGGTGAAGTCACGAGAGTGTGTAGAAACTGTGTAACGCACATCCGTAATGTAATTAGTTTGGGGATTTTTTACAGCAGATTGTCAACACAGGCACAGGCATCCGCTCATGAACAGTGCCACTGTGATTTTATTATTCTGTCCCGAACAGTGCTTTCCCACAGTGACCACACATTTCTGCGCTGGAAGTGCGAAAACACATTTCAGCCATGGTGTGAAAAATGAAAGCTGTACTGTTCATAAGGAAGTGTGGAAAAATGCCAGTGGTGAAAATCTGGACTGAAAATATTACAAATTCATGAACTTAAGAGGGTGCATGGAAACTGCACAATGCTCGCTTGTAACACAGTCATTTTATGGACTTTTGTCACCAAATTTTTAACATAGCCATTTTAAGACCTCTGCTCATGAACAGTATCACTGTGATTTTCTTAATCTGTCCCAAACAGTGATTTTGCCCACCGACTGCGCCATTGTGTGCTACATGTGTGGAAACACATTTTGGGTGAGATGTGAAAAATGACAGCTATACTGCTCATAAGGAGGTGTAGTAAAATGGCAATGTTGGAAATCTGGAGAGAAAATATTAAAAATTTGCGAACTTACGAGCGTGCGTAGGAACTGTGCAACACACGCTCATAAATTAGTCATTTTTGGGAATTTTTCCACCAAATTTTCAACCTAGGGATTTTGGGGGCCTACCTCTTGAACTGTGACACTGTCATTTTGTATTTTAGTCCCAAAAGGTGGTTCCGCACAGTGACCGTGACATCACCTTTCTGGGCTGATTAACACCATGACAGTGCCAGAATTCATGAGGAATGGTCCCAAAAATGCCATGTTGAAAATTTGGTGCCAAAATTCCAAAAAATGCCTGAGATATGCATCAAAGTTTAAAAAACCCTATTTATTCCATTATACAGCTTACCAGCATTTCTTCAGTTCGTGGTGGCTTTGAAGAGTGCAGGCGTGTTCCGGTCCACGCAAGATTGTCGCTGGCCTCAGAGGTAAGTATGGGGTGAGGTGGGGGGTGTGAGGAGGTGGATGCACAGAGGGTGGGTGCGGGTTGGAGGCAAGACAGTCAACGAGGATTTTTTATTTTCTGGTGTTTCTTTTCTTTTAAGGAGGATGACATGGGACTTGTGCCATGCTGGGGTGGGCTCCCAGTATGGCAGCAGGACAATTTTTTGGGGGGTAGTGGAGCCGAAGATAATGACACAGGACTTGTGCCATGCTGGGGTGGGATCCCAGCATGGCAGCTGGAAGATTTTTTTTGGGGGCGTGGAGCCGACTGGGGATTGGGTACCCCTTTCAGCCATACAGACATGTGCCACACTGGGGTGGGCTCCCAGCATGGCAACTGGAAATCTGTTTCTTTTGGGGGGTTTCATTGAGCCAATGGGGGATTGGGTGCCAATGCGGAAAAAGAAAGAAAAGAAAGGAAGAGAAAGCAGAGACGTGTACAAGCAGGATTGCCAGCAATATACTAATTAGCATTATCTTATCACTGCTCACTGAAGCAGAGCTCTCCCTTTCAACTGTACGGCACTGCATTTTCAACTGCTGTCATAGACAGCTGCAGCATTCATTGGTGAACTGTGGCAGTGCCTGCAAACACACTGACTGAATTGGAAGACAGGGTGCCACACCTACAAAAACTCAGATGATGGCACCATGTTTCTTGCACATGTGTGCAAGCAAACATAATAGTAAATGAATACTGTACCTCTCCTCCTCCCCCTCTGCTGACACCTACCCTACCACACACATGATGACACACACACAATTGCAGTTATCGCTGCTGCTGCTACTACTACTCACAATACCAGCCAGCACAATACTCAACATGAGATGTATTTCTTTAGTTCTGTGCTTGGCATACTATGTCTATGCTGTTCCACATAGCTCAATGAGGTTGACTTCTCCCAAGCTTGCTCACTGATGCTTCAAGCATACGGACCCAAATATCTGAGTGAAAGAGCATGCAGCCGTGAGTGCCAGACCAGATGGGAAGAAAAAATGCATAATAAAAATATTGCTTTATGTGTGTCATTGTGGAATCCAAATAGGGGGCAAGGTTGGCAGATAGGATAGGGTATTGAATTTTTTCAAGTAAATCATACAGTAAAGCACTGTAGGAGGATCGGTTATACCGCCAGCCAGAGTTCATATCTATCTGCGTTAGACAAACATTGCAAGATCGGGGATGATTCTTGTCAGACCAGTCTTCCAATTGTTACTCAGAATCATAGTTGGATAACATGAAGGAATGGATGAGTGGGAATTTCTTACATGTCAGTACCGGAAAAACTCAAATATTTCTCTTTGGTCTTCCTGAAAATAGCCAGAATTTCAGTTTGTGTTTAAAAATGCTTATATTACAGTGGCGTGAAAAAGTATTTGCCCCCTTCCTGATTTTCTCTATTATTGCATATTTGTCACACTGGATGTTTTCAGGTCTTTAGACAAAATATAATATTAGATATAGGGAACCTGAGTGGACAAATAACACTTTTTTTTTTTACTTATTTCATTTATTTAATAAAAAAAGTTAACCAACACCAACTGGCACTGTGTGAAAAAGTAATTTCCCCTAGTTAAATCAACCCAATTAAAGGGATAATTAGAATCAGCTGATTGAACACAGCCAGGCTTGATTACAGCCAGGCCCTGCTCAATATAAACCTCACTTATTTTGGCCCTTACCATCAGGTCACATTGCCAGCACAAAGATTCAACAAGCACATTATGCCATGATCAAAGGAAGTTCCTGAAAAGATCAGAAAAACATTTTGTTGCCCTCTATCAGTCTGGAAAGGGTTACAAAGCTATTTCTAAGGCTCTGGGACTCCATCGAACCACAGTGAGAGCCATAATCTCCAAATGGAGAACACTTGGAACAGTAGTGACCCTTCCCAGGAGTGGGCGGCCACAAATTACTCCAAGGGCGAGTGTAAAATCATCCAAGAAGTCTCAAAGGATCCTAAAACAACATCCAAAGAACTGCAGGCTTCTTGCCTCAGCTAAGGTCAGTGTTCATGACTCCACAATCAGAAAGAGACTGGGCAAAATGGGCTTCATGTGAGAGTAGCAAGGCGAAACCACTGCTAACCAAGAAGAACATAAATGCTCGTCTCTCATTTGCAAGAAGCACCTGGATGATCCACAAGCCTTTTGGGAAAATGTTCTATGGACAGATGAGTCCAAGTGGAACTTTTGGACAACATGGATCCCATAATGTCTCGCGTAAAGCAAACACAGCATTCCACAGTAAGAACACCATACCAACAGTCAAACATGGTGGTGGTAGTGTGATGGTGTGGGGATGCTTGCTGCCTAAGGACCTGGATGACTTGCCATAATTAAAGGAACCATGAATTCTGCTCTGTACCAGAAAATTCTTAAGGAGAATGTCCAGTCATCCTTCCGTCAGCTGAAGCTGAAGCGTAGTTGGGTCATGCAGCAAGACAATGATCCAAAACACAAAAGCAAGTCCACATCAGAATGGCTAAAAAGAAGTAAAATTAAAGTTTTAGAGTGGCCTAGTCAAAGTCCAGACTTAAACCCAAAAGAGATGCTGTGGCAGGACCTGAAACGAGCAGTTCATGCTCGAAAGCCTACCAGATGTTACTGAATTAAAGCAGTTCTGCGAGGAAGAGTGGGTTAAAATTCCTCCACAGCGATGTGAAAGACTGATATTGAATTATAGGAAGTGTTTGGTTGCAGTCATTGCAGCTAAATGTGGCGTAACCAGTTATTAAGTGTAAGGGGGCAATTACTTTTTCACACAGTGCCAATTGGTGTTGGTTAACTTTTTTTCATTAAATAAGTGAAATAAAAAAAAAAAAAGTGTTATTTGTTCACTCAGGTTCCCTTTATCTAATATTACATTTTGTCTAAAGACCTGAAAACATCCAGTGTGACAAATATGCAATAATAGAGAAAATCAGGAAGGGGGCAAATACTTTTTCACGCCACTGTATGTCTAAACCCTCTGTTAAAAATCTGGGAGCCTTTTTTTGATTCTGGTTTGCCATTCGTATTTCATGTCCAAAACCCTGTAAAGTGTTTTTTTTTTTTTTATCAAATATGGAATATTTGCAAATTGTGTGATATCCTAATTCTACCCAATTTTCTATCATGATGCACACATTCATTGTAAATCAAACTGATTATTGCAGCTTATTGTTGGCTGGTCTTGTAAATTACACTCTGGATATGTTTTGGAGATTGCAGAATTCAGCAGCTTATGTCCTCACTGGTACATATCTCCAGTGTAGATTTCTCTTCACTGGTTACCTACTAAGCAGATGGTGAAATTTAAGACCTGCTCCCATTTTCAGAAGATTAGTGTATTGCTAAACATGCTAGTGATACGTTAATTGGGTTTTGCATGGGTGAAGTTAGAAAACTTTGCTTCATGGAGAAATTCATGAATTTTACTGAATTCTTGAAATTTTCCTTAATGGCAAAGTTCTACTTCACCTTAAAGGACAACTTTCTGAATGGCGAAAATTGTAAACTTCACTTGCAAATTTTGGCTCTAAGGTGAAGTTTGCAAGAATCGATGGGACTGGAGGTCACATGGTGCTGCAATGTGCTGTATTGCCATGCGTAGGCTGAATTCAGTGCAATGGGTCTTTGCTGAGGTTTCGAAGGGGAAGGAGGACTGGTGTCCAGGCTTCCCCCAGCAGAATTCCTACCCAATGAGATGGTGGATAGGGGCAGGAATCACCTGAGTCCGTGGTCCCTCCCCTTCTGCCTCGTCACTTGGATCCCAGGTGGATAGGGGTCAGAGACCCCATTGGTGGGGGAAGGGTGAAAGGGGTGGTGGTCCTGACTACCAGGAATAAGGATTGGGTGGCCAGCAGCTGGGGGCAAAGTGGTGCTACCCAGGTGTTCAGGGTCAGGAAGTTACTGGAGGGATGGGGCAGGTCACAGCCTAGAGTCCCAGACAAAAGGAGGCTGTTGAAGCCACAGACTTTGGAGCGCATGGTTGGGGTCTTACTAATGCTATGTACAGATCATCAGGAGGCACGGCTGTTCAGGGCAGTGTTCCTTTTGACTTTCTGCAGGGCCTTTCGAGTCTCTGAGGTCACAGTGGCCCGCAGACAGGACAGTTCCAGGAGGGGCTTGCAGATGGGAGACATGGTGTTGTCAGGGAACGAGGCACTGGTTCAGATCTGGAGGTCAAAAACAGACCAATGGGTATGGGGAATATGGGCAATGCTTCAGGACTGGAAGGGGATGGGGATGGAGGATCAGGAGTGTGCCAGCTCGGTATGAGGCAGGGACACGAAAGGAGGGGTGGGCTTACTTCTGACACAGGGATGGGACAGTCACACCACTGACTCAGTTTCAGTTTACGAGGATGTTTAAGAAGGCTTTACAGGCAGTGGGGAAGGAGCTAGGGGATTATGGGACTCATTCGCTGTGAATAGGGGCAGCTACCTGGGTGGCAAGCAAGGGAATGACGCAGTCAGAAATTAAAGGATTAGGCAGATGGAAATCACAGGCAGTCAGAAGGTATTTACACCCACACATGCTCTAACATTCTCTGTTCTATTAAACAGATTAGAGGAGAACTAGGACATGGGTAAGGATATGTGAGCACTCTTTCATTCATTGGGCGGTGTCTTGGGAGTGGTCCTGGACTGGGGGACCAGTCCTGAGCTTCAGTGATATACCTGTTGATGTGCGCTGGTTGGGGCACAGGGGTATATGCTGGGATAAGCTGGTCCCCAGATTGCAGGAAGAGTGTCGGAGAGAACCATACCCAGACATCCTTGTCATACATTTGGGAGGAAATGACTTGGGTGCAGTGAAGTCCATAGCACTACTGCACAAAATGAAGGAAGACATAGCCACCATCCAGTGCAGCTTGCCAGCAGGCCAAGCAAATGTGGTCACATATTATACAGCGACAACACTGGAGAGGAGTTACCAAGGGCAAGGCAATGGACAGAAGAAGGAGGAAGATCAATGGAGAAATGGGGACATTCATGGGCGACTGCCTGGAGGTGTCATTAAACATGATCACATTACATTGGAGTCACTGAAATTGTTCTGAACAGATGGCATACACTTGTCTGATGCTGGATGTGATCTATTTTGCACGGACATTCAAAAGGTTTTAGGCTGAGCACTAACAGAGATGGGGCCAGGGGCCCGGGTAACTGGTAACTGGTAAATGACCTGCTGAAGGGATCCAGGGCCTGCCAGTTAAGAGGGACTGTAGATGATGTGCTGTGGGGGACCTGATCGGGGATCAAGTTTGTGGCAGAAAGGGAGCATCTCCAAGCTTTGCCTAAGGGTAAGTGGGGTTAGCCTAGCTTGAAAGTTGGGGAAAGGTGTGGTCACCAGTGCCCAGCATGGACTGGGGGCCTCTTTTATGGGTGATCTCAGAGGATTGTGGCTTGTTTCCAGTAAGGATTGGTTGAGGTCACCGGGGAAGTGCCCTTGGGACGTGCCGTGCTCTCAGGAGGGGGTCCACCTTGTCAGCCTCTGAGGGCAGGTTTCCCTTGGTGGAGGTCCATGATATCCTGGGTCAGATGGGGGGGTGACAATGCAGAGGACTGCTCCCTGCATGGACAGCACTAGGCATCCTACTCTGTTATTTTGGCACTATGAATAGGCCAGTAGCCCGCAGCCTTGCTGGCCAGGGGTCAGAGACCCCATTGGTGGGTAGGGCGATTGGAGGTGGTCCTGGCTACCAGGAATAAGGATTGGGTGGCCAGCAGCTGGGGTCAGAGTGGTACAGGGTGGGTTAAAGGAGCCACAAGGGAAGCTGCACTCTCCTTTTCCCTGCACCATCCAAAGAAGTAGCCCACCCACCCACCCATAAAATATTGTGCAGGATCATTGCCCCTACTGGGGTAACTGCCAGAAGGGTTGCAGAGGAATTTTCCTGTTATTCCTAATAAAGAAGTTTTTCCTAGGGTTTTTCACCTCTGGCAGTATGTCTTCTCACATTCGGCCAATTAGTTATGGTGGTAGCATTAATGTCACAGCCTCTGTTGTGACCCAATAGGGAGTGTCTCCAAGGTTTGCCTAAGGGTGAATTTGGTTAGCCCAGCTCAAAGGTTGGAGAAAGTGGGGGTCACCAGCACCCAGCATGGACTCGGGGCCTCTCTTATGGGCAATCTCAGAGGGACCACGGCCTGTGCCAAGCATGGATGGGTCGAGGTCACCATGGAAGTGCCCCAGGATGCACTGTTCCTGCAGGTGGCGTCTACTGCATTGGGCCTCCAAGGGTAGGTTTCCCCCCGGTGGAGGTCCGGGATCTCCTTGGTCAGATGGCGGACAGGAATGCAGAGGGCTGTGCCCAGCATGGATGGCACTGGGCATCCTACCCTGCTATTCTGGCACCATGAATAGGCCAGTAGCCAGCAGCCTGCTGAGGGGGCAAGCTGGGGGTCATATCCCCTCTCCCTCATGGAGGGGAATGATGGGGAGGATATAAACCTTGGAGAGGCTAATTTGCCACACATCTAGCCTGTATTAGGAAGTTCCTAAATAAACATATGGTTGTTGCCATTTAAATCCCAACCTGGTGTGTTCATTGTCTCGATGGGAAAGAAGGGGTTGAGAGAGTGTGACCTGGACGACCAATGTGAGAAACAGACGGTGTTAAGTGTGCTCTGTGTCTTTGTGCTTAAAAACTTTTAGAAAGCATTTAAAACAGACAGCTTTCTCCAGCATATCACTACTGTGCCTTGTGCTTCTAGATCACCAATTATTTGTGGTATTTTTTGTGATTTAGTTAGTTTGCAGTTATAATTTTGTTTTCTGCATTGTGTTTTCTTCACTGTTGGTGGAAGGGGAGCTTAGCTGCAGCAACTGCCAGAAAGAAAAAGACAGGTTAGGTAGCCTTTTCTGTGAATAATGTTTTTTTGGGGGTTATAATTTTAGTTCTGTAGAACAGTTAGATGTGTATTACTGAATTATTTTTGTCACTGTAGTTTGACTATATTGATTTCATTTTTGATTACTGAGTGAAGTTAATGGTTTTTCATGTACACAGTAATGTTGTTGTAAATACCTGAGTTGTTGCATCTTGTGTGTTCCCCCTGTCCCTGAGATCCCTGTTATGAATTTGTAAACCCTAGGTGGCACTATCCTAAGGGCTACTGCCCTTGCCTGCTTGGCTAGTAGCAGGTTAAGGGGACTGGGTAATGAAACAGGTGCCTCCACCCAGAGGTCATGGGTGTTAGTGGTCAAGCTAACCTGGACACAGCCCTCCGGGACACTGTAACCCCCATCTTTCCCTTCTAGTGGCCTGAACAATATACAATAATTACTTTCACAATGATCCTTATTCACCAGGTAATTACCCACACTGTTTGCACTTACCACCAGGGCTGGTTCCTCTAGCTTGACCCTGGGGATCACCTGTAAAACAAGGTTAAGTACAGCAAATAGCAACAGTACAATACTTTTGGCACAAACTGGAATCACAGTCAAGTTAAATGCAAACAAAGTTAAATCTGATTTATTCAGGGGACTTGAACAAGGGAGGGGCGTAATCAGGTTGATTTGCTTAAAAACTGTATTAATCAGACAGTTATGCATGCAGTTCAGAGTCCCTACACAGTCACACACACTGGGTACCCACGTTGAAAAACTGTGGGCTAGCCAGGACCATTGCAGCTGGTTGTTGCCCTGTCATGGAAGAAAGCAACATGCAAAACGTACACTGTTTGTAATCTGGAGCCGGAGGACTCAATTCACGAAAGAAAAGGCAACAAGACAATCAGATGACACCATTTTTAGATTTAGCTGTTGTTGCAGGGAGCTGCTCTGATGTTTACTCATGATACCCAATGCTGGACACAGGTAGGATGAAATTGAGACTGCAGGCTGTTGAGCTGGAGTGCCCGGAGAAGCAGGGCTCACATGAATCACGGAGGCGTCATTCCTGTTTAAGGCGTTAAGCAGGGGGCTGATCCCCAGGCTGGTCTCTCGTCGATGACTTCCTCTGTGTAGCAGGTATTCTGGATGGGCCAGTGTAACAGGGTCCAGACAAATGGAAATGGATACAGATTCAGTCCAAGGAGCTGGATACAGCCTCCAGCAAGCAAAACACACTTCAGAGACACAGTGGGGAACCAAATCACGACCCACTATAAGCACACAGCACATTCACATGTAAGGAAATTCCACTGTACCTGGCAAATGGCTCTCCAGTCACAAGTACAGAGTCTCTGCACAGTCTGGGAGTTCAGAGGTAGCTGGAAGTCCTGACAGGCTGATCACATTCAACAAATCCTCAGTCTTCTTCAGCTTAAAGCCTGGTCACAATTCAGTGGCTTAATTCGCTCTCCAAATTCGGATTCAGTCCAATAAAAGCACAAGTTCCCTCTCAGGGACAGCAGTCAAGCATGCAGGGCAAACTCAGGCCTTTCCACAGTTCTCCCATGTGAATCCACTATGGATTGCTGTTCGAACAATCTCGAGCTGTTACTTCTTCACTTCCCAACTCAGATCTAACTGAAACTGCAAGCAGTATGGGACTTTCCCCAAAATCCAAAAGGTTTGCTTGGCTAATCTGTCTGTCAGTCACAACAAGGACCCCCCCAGGTTATTTTAGGCACCAAAAGCCCAAAACTACAATTTCTACAAGTTTCAGCCCCACCAAGCCCTGTAGGCAGGCTCCATTTTAGAGTCCCAAATGTACTGATTAGCCCATTCTGACAGTCCAGGACCAAGATGATGGAAACAAACAGAACTGTCCATGCTGCAAAGAAGGCAGGTTAGAACAAACTGCAATATTATTAATACTCTAACAAATGATCAGCAAACAAGTACAATCTCTAACAGAGCTCCCTCTCAGATTAATTATGACTGCAATCCAGGCAGCACTTAAAGAGACAGTACACAGAGGCTATATAGGCACTCTCTGGCAATACATTTAAACTGCTAAAACGCAGGACACCAGCCTGGCAGTGAGCATTTAAGCAAGCTCAGGGAAGACTTTTCATGAACCCCCATTTGTAGGGGGGTTACACATTGTTTGTGTAAAACAAAAAAAAAAAACTGGTGGCAGTGTGGGTGCTGTTGGTGATTTATTTGTTTAAAAAGTTAGTAACCAGGAAAGGTACACTTAGCCAGGGCTCATTTCCAGGTGCAACCCGGGGAAGGGGTAAAGACAGAAACACGTTACAAGTACAATACAATATACAGAAATACACATCAAAAGTCAGCAAATTAAATACAAGGGAGTTGGTACACTCTGGAGAAATAGTAAAAGTAATGGACAATCACGGTAAATCACTGTAGCAGCCATGGGTAAAGTAAGTATTATAAAAAGAATGAAGCAGTGACATATTAAGCGGTGGTGGAAACGAATATATAAGGAGCAGCAGTAGGAGTGAAATTTGAGCCAATAAACCACAGTAAGTACAAGAACATTTCTGCAGCAGGTGAAAGTACATAGTGATACTATTTTATGAGGAGCTTGAACTTCAACAGAGGGTGTTGCTGCTTCCACAGGGTGTGCCCACTGCCCTACTATGACACTTCCCTTATGCCTTCAATGCACCACTGCTAGCATAGATGGAGCACCACCTCCACCACCTCCATTCACCCCTTCCCTCTGCTTTTCCTCCTACTCGGCCCGATGATTTGCCATGAGATGGGTCCTCTTGCCAACAATACCCTGTGTGTCCTCTGCTTGTTTTGGGGGACAAGTTTATTGCATAGGTTGCAAGTGACCACACTAACCCTAACCCTAATGTCCCATAGGATACCACTGCAGGACCAGCCCTGTAGTGTTGATGGTTGAGGCGCTGGACTCCACACCTCGTGCCACGCTGGTGACTCAGGTTCAGGAACAGACTCAGGCCACTGGCGGACAGCGGGGGGGGGAGAGGATTGAGCATCCAGAGGACAGCTCTCCTCTCCTGGAGTGGGTTATGGGTTTTGCTTGGCTCTTTAGCAGCCCCCGATGGAGACTGGGGGTCCTACAGGAACCAGCATTGTAAGGAGTGGAGTGGTAGCGGATGTCAGCAGCGTGCCTGCACAGACATCACTGCATGTCCATGCTCTAGGGGAAAAACCATGCTGAAAAAATCCCAAACTCCAGGAGGAAGATGGCGGTCTCCAGGGAGTGGTGCACATGCCCACTGCTGGTCCTCACATGGACGACTCTCCCAGGTCCTCCCCTCACTCCGGGGGTAGGTCTCTGTCCCTGATTCCTCACTGGGCAGGGGATTCAGGCAGGGTGGTAGCGGTGGCTCGGGTGGGTCTCGCCCAATGGGGCCCTGGTTAGTCTGATCATAAAAAGAATTAACAAAAATAAAAGGATGCCACTGCAACTGTAACAAGCCATAACTCCAACAGTTTTTGGCTGGAGTTAAAGGACACTCTATACATCCAAACAAGGGTCTCAAAATGTACTACATTAGTAATACATAGTGTCCCTGGAAAAATTGATGGGATGTGCACAACACCCCAAAATCACTCCCTAACTTGACCATGGTGCCAAATACACAATTTAAGTCTGATAATCATCAACAAAATACACTAAATCTGCACCTCCTCTTGGACAATAATCATACCAAGTTTTAGACAAATTTGACAAAGTTTGACTGAGTTATGCCTAAAAAACCCAAAAGGAGTAGTTGGTAGAAGTCATTTTGATCCAACTTTGCCTTAACATACCACAAGTGACAGGAAAAGTTGCAAAGTGAAGTTTCTGGCAAATTTCCTGTTAAATAGAAAAATGTCATGATCTTCAGAAGCGAATTTGGCAACTTCACCTTAACTTCACCTGCAAAAATAAAACTTTGCAAAATCTCTACTGATCAGACAGGGTGGGGGTCATATTCAGCACCCCACAGTGCACAATGCTAAGGGAAAATGGAAGAGATACCAGCACTCACAGTCTTGCAGAGGGTGCCTTCTAGGAGATGACGGTACCAAGTCAGGCAGGAAAGAAGCACTCCATTGGAAAACATAACTCAGCGGCCCCATGAGGAAGGGTCATGTTAGACAAAAAGCAGCGGTGTTCCTCTCAACACTTTAAATACACTGGGGTTGCTATACTGCACAGATTTGTTTTGTTATTTTTTCAACTGAGTGATTCTTTCCTAGTCCTCCCTAAATTAGACAGAAAACCCTCCCCCTGCACTGAAGTAAGCTCCATAGTATCAGAACTTTGATTTCCTGAAGGCTCCTACCATGAGTCAATCAGAACCCAGACTGTGCCTCCCAGCCCCTGGCAGATGAATCCAGAGTTCTGCTTTACTTGCCAGTCAGCTTCCTGATGTTTCGTAGGGAGAAGACCACCAAGCAACCACCTACAATGCAGCCCTCTGCATAAGGAACCCATGTGAAAAGGATGTCAAAGTCTGCTCACTGGAGTCAATGTAATGAGGCAGCCAGCAGCCAGCCACTGTGCTCCTTTACTGATCTAAAAAGATAAACTGGATCTGCTCTTTGGATCCCAGGTACACTTGTATTGTTTGGAGGTTGCAGGGTGATGTGTAGCAAATTTCATTTGTAGATTAAGGGTTGCATTGTGGTGGTCAGTTAATCCTTCCAGTTGCTGGAGGGTCATGTAGTAGTGGAAAGTGTGTCCTTGAGTAGTTCGGGAGGTTGCACTGTAATGGTGGGATATTACAGTTATTCAGTTGTTGTTCAGTGGTTTATTACAGTTGTTCTGTTGTTATGTGGTTGCACTGTGGAGGGGGGTCAAATCTTAGAGTTCTTCAGTGGTTTGCATTGTAGTGAAGAATTATTTCCTTCAGCTCCTTGGGAGGTTGCTTCATGGTGAGGAGGGATTCCTGCAGTAGTTTGGGGGCTTGCATTGTGGAGAACTGTTAATTCTGCCAGTTGTTATCCTCACAGTTCTCAAAGTTGATTTATATCATATCTGTAGTTGTGGTATATCCTGAGTACCTGATAACTCCTAGACATATATGGATACTTGAATTATATACTGTCACCACATCTTACATGATAACTCACATGTCTGTAACAGCCAGTTGGTATTAGATGTACCTCTTCTTGGTGCGGAGTACAATGTTGATACTTCTCAAGTTTCTCTCTCGCCAATACAATTCCTTGTAGGATGTGGTTCAGGGATGAGGCATTCAGTTGTGGGGACTAAGGGGCACTCTTCTTCAGGGATGTGCTTTGAAGGAAGGGGCACTGCCGCTTCAGCAGGACCATAGCAGAGCTCCATGCTCAGCTGGTAGCAGCAAGGGTAGAAATCTCAGCTGTGCACTCAACTCAGCAGGAGCTCACCTCCAACACCCGCTGTCCCTCAGATAGAGATGTGCAAAGTTTTAATATGCTGGCGAAGTTGCTGTGAAGTGGCAAAAATATGCATTTGTAGAGTGTTGCGAAGTTTTCTCTGCACTCAGCAACTGCGACTATGTCTGAATCGCAAAGTTTTCACTGTGAAGTGTGGAATTTCACCCACAAATGGCAGGGTGAAAACTTCACACTTTGTGGATTGATCCACACTCCACAAATTGCTCTAAATTCATGGATTCATTTGCAGAGCGAATTTTACTAACTAGACCCATCTCTACCCCCAGAGGCCTACTAGTTCGGGGTTGGAGGGTGCAGGGGCACAGGAGGAAGAGGAGGTGTAGCTATAAGGAAGTTTTCCAGCCCAGTTACATCCAGACGGTGAATCACTTCACACCTCTGGGAGGAGGTTCAAGCTACATTGTTCAGGAGGGATAGAATAACTGGTAGAGGGGGAGGAGTCACCCTGTTTGTCAAGGCGGGCATTGAAGTGACAGATGTTGAAGACATTAGGGATAGCAATGATGAGCCTGAGTCTATATTGGTGCAACTCACAGCAGCCTCAGGCAGGAAAGTAAGCTTTGGGGTAATCTAAAGGCCTCCAGGTCAAGGGGGAGGAAAGGGACAGAGAACTCAGGGAGGAACTTAAAAGAGGGGTAGCAAAGGAGGAAGTAGTGGTGGTGGTGGGAGACTTGAACCTGCCAGACATTGATTGGGAGGTCCCAGTGGCCAATAGTGCCAAGAGTCAGACATTGCTGGATGCCTTCTAGGACTGTCTATTAGCACAGCTAGTTAAGGAACCCACCAGTAGAGATGCAGCAAAGTTTTAATTCCTTAGCAAAGTAAAGGCGGTTGCCCACTTCGCATCCATTTTGGGCTACGTGAAGTCTCCATTATAATGGGCCACTTCGCATTGCTGACTTTGAGTTCACTTCACCATATTTTCAAGAAGGCAAAGTGTGTGAGAATTGAAAACAGCCCACAGATCACATGAGTCACCATTGTTGAATACATTTAACAATGTTGGATCCACTGTGACTAGCTATAAAGCCAGCTTTGAAGGGCAGGGGGTTCAGCCACTGATCAATTTCTGTCGGTAGGAAGTCTAGGATGTTTTCATCTGTGTGGGACCCTGCAACACTGCACATTGCATGCATTGCATACTGTCTAATTCCCTGATGGTTGCTATCATGGCAGTCTACCTTATTACACTGCTTTCCAATCCCGCCAGCACAGACAAACCCCAGTACCTGTGTCTAATGTGGAGTAATAAACAAATAGGAACTACCCAGCATTTTGCCACTTGTCCACATATCCATACTTAAATGAATCCCTTTAGTGCCATCAACTATGCCCTAATGCTGCATACTACCATGTCCATGGCCACTCTTGCCACTGGCAGCAGTGCCATGGCCAGAAAAATCTTTGCATGCACGTGTCTTTGCATGCATTTTTTTGGATTACACAGAAAATTAACAACAAATTTAGATTTCTGAACTTTGTAATGGAGGGGAAGCCAAAAACAACAACTGTGGCTTACAGATGGAGATTACACACTCAAGAGATATAGCCACACAGGCACAACAACAACACCTTAACCAGTGGTCACGCAAATCCAAAACTGGAAAAATAACACCTTCGCGGGGGGAGGGGGGACAGCTGTAGTACCCGTCCACTAACTACAGTAGATAGAATGAAGCAGTAAAAAATACCACAGACGGATAAGAGATTCAGAGTGCTGTGATTATGGTGTGGCACAATAAAATGTGTCTGACTTGACGGCATGCTGACACGCACACCTACACTACAGATAATGCACAGAAAATTGAACAGTTCAATACACTAAAACCAAATCTTTTAAATTGACTGTAAAAATGCACTGCACCACAGCAAACAGAAATAATTATCAAAACTTACAAATATTACTGTGTGTACATGAACACACAAATACTAACACACTAACTACCCAACAACAGTTAGAAAGACTGCCTTCTCACTGTGAGTCTACCTTCACCACAGAAATGCCCCTCCCCTGAAGCACACTTCTACAGTGTCTGTCAGTACAGAGACTGAATGTACTAAATTAACATTCAATATGCACACCTCCCTGCATAGAATTAGGATCTCACTAAACAAAGCGTGTTGCCTAATCACCGGGTGTGACAGACTCACTCACACCTGCACTCTCTGTGACATATACAACTTACTTGACTTTGATGAAAGCCTAATGTATCACACCTGCCTGGTTGCCAAGAAAACTCTCAGTGGCCTTGCCCCTCTGAGTGTCTCCTCCCTCCTTCACCCCTCCCCTATAATGGTAGCTACCCGCAGCTCCACCAAACCCTCCCTCCAAGTACCACATCTCAAAACTGCACTTGGGTAGCGCTATTTCTACTATCATGTCCCTACCTGGATAAACTCGCTCCCTACCCATATCGCTGCTGCTCCCAAACTTGGAAATTTCCAAACCCTTCTTAGGGAGAACAACCTTGCCTCTCGTGTCTGCACCTGTCTATACTAGGATTTCATACTAGGAAGAGGTAGACATACAGAAGGCCAGTGCCAATTATAAAAGAGTTTAGCTCCTTTTCTAATTATAAGTTAAATGTGGAGAAGATTTCGGTATTCCCCCTCAACCAGAGAGTGTTAAAGCAGGAGATCAGAGACCTAGGTTTGGCCTGGGAGAAAGAGTCGCTGAGATATTTAGGTATTGTCCTCACAAGAAGCATGACATTTTCTCAAAAGAAAAACTTGGATTACTTATTACACATTATTACACTGGATCTCAATAGGTGGTCCCGCCTCCCCTTGTCGCTATGGGGTAAAATTAACTTAAACAAGATGAACATCTTCCCCCGGCTTTATTAGCCACTTAGCCACATGAATTTATGGATCCCTCTGTCATGGTTTAAGAAAGTACATAATATTTTCATTAACTTTATCTGGACTGGAAAACAACCTTGCCTGGCTTTCCATAAATTAGCGGCCCCTAAAGCTAGGGGAGGTCTTTGCCTGCCCTATGTTGGTCTTTATTTTTGGGCCAGCCACATGATAAATATCTAAGATGGGTGAAACACAGCGATCTGGGAAATTCTTTTAGCTATGAACCTCTCTGGCTTAAAATAGAACTGGCACAAATCCAATATCATAAGCTCTCCCCGGACTCTTTGTTATATACGAAGATCAAATATCTCCCTGCACAGCTTCGTTCGTCTCCAATTGCAATTTCTGTAAAAGTCCACTCCCAGTTTTGTAATTTCCTTAAATACAACCACTGCTTAGATTTGGAGCAACTGTTGTTAGGCAACCCTAATCTTAAAATAGATGGAAGAGTTCTTTCCGCCTTGTGGCTCCCGTTGGCCAGGGAGGTTAACCTCTCATATCTTTGGAATGACAAAAAGGGGACATGGATGTCATCCCCAGAGATGTTAGCTAAGTTGGGAATCCCAGCCTCTAATATATTTAAAGTCTTTCAGCTACGCCATTTGCTTGTGAAGACCATAGGGGTGACCCCCGGCCATCCAGGTGCCCGTCCTTCCGGGCGGAACTGGCCCAAATGGTAGGCCTTCCACATGCGGTATTGAGAATCCATAATGTTCTCTATGATTGGATTTATCCTGAACCTTTTGGACCTTCTGGGTACTGGACCCAGCTTTTTCTAGAGTTAGTTATTAATTGGGCAGAACTTTGGCAAGGGTGCCATCAGTTTATTACACAAGAAAGGCTCCGGCTCATGTAATTTCAGATATTACATAATTTATACTATACCCCTCAAAAAATGACCAAATTTGGCCTTGTTCCCTCCTCTACCTGTATAAGGTGTGCTCAGGGGAAGGCAATTTATAGCATATCTTCTGGTTCAGCCCTAAGGTGGCTCCCCTATGGACACAAATTAGACAGAGAGTAGATCCCCTATTGGGTCTTAATGACCTGTTCATGGTTAAAATCTGCCTTTTGGGTGATTACTCTGATATCCCAATAGCTACTCGTAAATATCACATGGCTCTAATATCCATGTCAGTTAAAAAACTAACGCTCAGACACTGGAAGGATTCTGAGAAGATAACATATGTGGAGTGGCTGCAGGAATTTTTGACTAATCTCAGGGTAGAGAAAATGGTGGCTAGTGTTAGGAATAGAATGAAGAGATTTAATCAGATCTGGGCTCCATTAGTAACCCTTTATTAACTTCAAGCTGCGTAGAGGAATGGGCTGTTGACTGTTGTTTGGTTGCAGATTGAATAAGGTCTAGTCATGCAAACCCAGGTGGGAGGGGTGGGGGAGGGGGAAAGTGGAGGAAGGTTTTTTCTTCCTCCCTTTTTTTTACGTTGTTTTGTTGGAGGGGAGGAGGAGGACAGGCAGGGGGTTGGGGGGAGGTGATATTTGGTTCTCCCTGTTATTCCTGGATACATCCTGTATTTATTGTGTTATGTTGTGTTATTTGTTGTATGCTGAAAACTTCAATAAACTTTAAATGGAAAAAAAAAAGAAGGCCAGTGCCCATAAGTGTATGTCTCCAGCACAGCTGGCATAGGATCCCTCAGTTTACAACAGAAAACTATCAAGATTTTGTTTAAATGTAGCCTGAGTATTGCACTCAAGTAGAGAATTGGGGATAGAATTCCATAGTGGAATGATTCTTTGAGTGTAGTAGGCTCTTCTTTTATTGGTTCTGTGGAATGTGAGTGCAAAGTTGATGGGAATGGCTACATAGGATGTAGTCTTGGTTATTGTTGATCATATTTAGCTGATACAGTAATTCAGTAGCAGTGGGTGTTTTGTGCATTAGTAAGAGATCACCTCTCTTTCTTCTTAATTCCAACAGGTACATGTTCAGTTCCTGTAGCCTTGTCTCATAATTCTTATCCTGCATGTTAGTGACCATCTTTGTTAATCTCCTCTGGACTCACTCCACTCTACCAATGTCTCTACTTAGGTACAGGCTCCAAAGGGGAGAGCAGTAGTCAAGGTGAGGCCTCACATATGCCCTGTATAATGGCAGAGTGCAACCCCTATCATGGGAGGTGAAACTCCTTTTAATGCAGCCAATTAGTCTATTTGTTCTTTTTCTGATAAAGTTACAATGACTACCAGAAGTAAGTTCAGAATTAATAATTACCCCTAAGTCATTATGTTGGACCACAGAAGTTAATGTGTGTCCATTTAGTGTGTATTTATTTAATGTGTTAGCCATACCAAAGTGCATGATTACACATTTATCTATGTTGAAGAACATACAGTTATTATCTGCCCTTATCTCAATTTTCCTGAGATCATTACTGAGTGTTGCTACATCGTCCATAGTTTTAACCGATGCTGCTATTTTTGTATCATCAGCAAATTTAATGGAAAAACTGTTTATATCAGTAGTTAAATCAGATATGAAAATATCGAATAGTAATGGGACTAAAACTGATCCCTTCGGTACTCCTCTAGTAACTGGACATGGGTCAGATAGGTGGCCTCTAATACACATGTGTTGGGTTCATTCTTTTAACCACTCCTCTACCCATTTGATGATTTTCTTATTTAAACATAGTTGTTTCATTTTGTTTAAGAAAAGGTCATGAGGCACTTTATCAAAGGCCTTTAGAAAATCAAGATAGACAACACTCATTGGTGTATTATTATTAAGGTTCATACTTATGTATTCATAAAATACCAGATTTCCAGTTAAGCATGATCTATTTTTTTAAAACCATGCTGTGATTTATCTCTCAGCCCTTTTATTTTTAAATCTTATTCAAGTTTATTTTTTAATAGGGTCTCAAAGATTTTTCCAGTTATACAAGTTAAGCTTATTGGTCTGTAGTTAGACACATCAGTTTGATCTCCTTTTTTGAAAATTGGTGTTACGACCGCTTTTTTCCAATCATTAGGAATTTTGTTACTTGTAAGTGACATATTAAATAGTGTGTATAGGGGGTGTGATAGCCAATCTTTAATTTCTTTGAGTACTCTTGGGTGTAACTTATCTGGCCCTGGTGATTTGTTAGTATTAATTCTGTTAAGTTGAGTCTTTATCTCATCTTTTGTAAAAGAGAGGTCGATATCATCAGAAATGGTTGAAATTACAACTGGAACTTTGTTTTTGGTATTGAATACAGATGAGAAGTATTCATTAAATACCTCCGCCAATTGTTGGTGGGCTGTTATCTCTTGGGTATTCAATGTAATTGAACCTATTGTCTGAGATGTTTGTTTCTTTTTATTTATATATGTATAAAAACTTTTCCCTCCATCACTCCTATATGCCAGTCCATTTTCAAATTTCTCTTTTTCTAGGGTTATTTTGCTTTTACATTTTTTTAGGGCAGATCTGTACTTCCATTTCTTAAAGTCACTTCCATCCTGTTTCATTAGTTTGTATGCCTGTTTTTTTAGTTTGATTAATTTTGTTATAGTAGGAGTTATCCATGGCAGAATATTTCCTTTGTTGTTATAAACTGTTTTGTTAGGGACATATTTAGCCTCTAAATCTAGTATTTTGTATTTAATTGAGATCCAAAGCTCATCCAGGGAAGTTATCTTAGTTTCCCCCTCCCAATTACAAAGTTCGGATTTTAACTGTGCCAAATTAGCATTATAATAATCCTTAAAAATGGTTTTCCCTATATTGCATTTTATCTGTATACCACAGTTAAAACTTATAGTATTATGGTCACTGTTATGTATTGGAGGTTTGACCTTAATGTTAATTATGTTATCAGTTAACAGTAGGTCAAGAATATTATTTTTCATTGTTGCCACATTGATTAATTGATGTAATCCATTAGATGAACAGCAATCCAAGAAGTGATTTTCCCGGATGCTGGTTCCTGTGTAATGATTCCAATTTATGCCAGGGAAATTAAAATCGTCCATTAGTATTATTTCTTTATAGTTGGATTTGTCATTTATGTTATTCATTATAGCTTGATTACTTATTGGGTCTGTGTCTGGTGGTCTATAACAAATACCAATAAGGTATTTTGGTTGCCTATCACCTAGTTGCTCTACCCAAATAATTTCAATCTGGTTGTTTTCGGGGTGTTTCAGGGAGTGGTTTGAATTGGATTTCGTCTTTAATGAAAAGTACGATACCCCCCCATTTTTCCCATTCTGTTTCTGTAATTTATTTATTTATTTTTATTTAGTTTTTGTTGACCGGGTGAGTGCACTAGACAAATCCTGCCTATTTTCAGGCACGACCCAGGGGAGGGGGATACAGATGAATACCAACTGACCTTGAACCAGATTAAGCTGTTGGTGGTATTTTTAGTGAATGAGGAAATTGGCAGGACATCGGGGAAATTCCCCTACTCTTTTCAGTAAGTGCCATGGGATCTTTAACATCCACCTGAACTACCACCAATCCAGGCAGATGGGACCTCGGTTTAACGTCTCATCCGAAAGACGTTTGTATGAATTGCATAACCATGTATGTTAATGTTCCATTCAGTTGTTTCATTCCACCATGTTTCCATTATTGCAGCTATGTCAATATTAGCTTTCATTAATAGAATTTGAAGTTCATCCATCTTTGCTTTGTTTAGACTCCTGGCATTGCTAAAAAGAAAAGTTAACCCGGTTTTATTTTTTTGTTTTTTTAAATTGCCTATGAATATGATAGATGTTGCTTGTGGACTGAAATGCAATGGCGGTGAGTCCCTTTGCCCTGGTTTGTTTAGTTTTTTGTTTTGTGTAGTACACTATGCATAAGACAACCAAGTAGCCTTGATCCCTGTCTGCTTAGGTGCAATCCGTCATACCGATATAATGCCTGATTGTTTGCAAATCTTTCCCAGGTTCTTAGACACTGAATGTTATTTGATAAACACCATCTACATAACCAGTTATTGTAACTTTTGATTTGGCATATTCTTTTATAGCTTGCCCTTGGTACTGGAAGAACTTCTGATACTATTGGGGTTGCATTAAGATCATGAAGTGTTTTTACTGCTGTTTCCATTTCCTGAACTATTTCTCCCACATCTTGCCTTCCAAAGTTTTTCGTACCAACGTGTAGCAGAATAGTTTTTGGTTCAGTAATATTTTGTTAAATTTCCCGGAAGTAGTTGTGTAATGTCTTTAATTGTCACCCCACTGTAACTACAGCTGGTTACATTCTTTTTGTTTCCCCTTGTTGAGTATATATCCATAAATCTTGTGATAGAATCCCCCAGTAGGAAAAATTGCTCTAAACGATCTTGATTTTGTACTGAAGGAGTTATGGAGTTTGAAAACTGCATATCACTTATTGGGCTTTTGTTAATATGCACTGATTGAACTGTAGTATTAGTTTGACATAGGTTTACATATTCAGGTTCAGTCGTCAATGTAATAGGGGGTTTAAATTTAATGTAGTGTCATTAGTGATTCTATCATTATGCTGTGTTTCAGCAACTCTGTTTAGTGGAATTGTAACAATGGGACCAGAGGACATAGTACTCTCATCTTCAGTTAATAAATTTAGGGGATCGAAACTATAACCTAGCTTGTCTCTCTCCACCCTGACTAAGGACCCTGTCCTGCCTGTGTTTGCACCACTTCCTAACTAAGCTCTTCTCCACCCTGACAATAGACCCTGTCTGGCTCTACCCTCCCTACCACTCACTGACCAGGGACCCTTGTCCTGGCAGATGTACTACTTCAGTTATTTTGCCGTAGTGTACTAGTTACCTGACATGACTGTTTGACCCTAACTGTGCCATGAATTTTGTAAACTGTACCATTATCTGCATATCTGAGTTTTATAAACTTGTTGTACTAGTAACCTGACATGACTGTTTGACCCTAACTGTGCATTGTGTTTGTGAACTGTACCATTAACTGTATAGTTGAGTTTTATAAACTGTAACCTGCCTTACAACTGTTTATAAACTATTTGCATCCATGTTTATTTGTTTTTAACCTTGTCTCTCCTGGACGTGGAGCCTTTGTAAATGAATCCCTGACTCAAAGGTTTGAAATTCCGATACTGTACAATAAATAAAAAAAAAGATAAATAACATCAATAAACTCTTGATGTAAACACATGAGGATTTCCTGCAATCAATGTACTAAATTTTGACACAACATTTTGACGCAAAAATGATTTTTTAAAGCTTTTTCAATGGTTTGATTCTCAGATCTCTAAGAGTAAACTGTCTCCAGCTTTCCATTACACACAGTATGCCGAACTGAGGCTGTGTAAGATAATACAGAGCCCATGTGACTTGCCATCCCATGAATCACTGCAAAATTCACCTTAAAGAGCAATAAAAAAGGCAAAGTTAAAGTAAAGTCCATTGAAATCAATGGAACTTCACATTAAAATTAAAGATCAAGCAGTGAAAAAAGTGGAGTTTAACGTGAAGTCCATTGTAACCAATGGAACTTCGCGTTAAAGTTAAAGGCAAAGTTATACGCTTCAAGTTGTGGAGTAATACATGAATTTCACATTATACATGAAGTACTCCACTTAGCGAAATTTATGGACTTCACCCACTACTACCCATCAGGCAGTCAGCAATCCATGATGTGATGCCCACTAACTCAGAGATGGTGGTTGTTGTGGGAGCAGGGGAGCCACTAGGGAGTAGTGACCACAGCTCTGTGTGGTTTGAATTGGCTCTTGAGGCTGATAAGCTGCAATCGAGAACTGAAGTCCTTGATTTTGGAAGGACAGACTTCGACTGGTTGAGGGAACTGGACAAAGACAAGTTAGTAGGGGTTGAGGACATAGACAGGGTGGATGAGAGATGGGGGGAAATTAAGGGAGCCATCCTCGAGACATCAAAAGGCATGCATAGGAACAGTAACAAAGAAAAATAGGTTTAAGAGACCACTATGGTTCTCAGCTAGGGTCAGGGAAGTGGTTAGGGCCAAAAAGAAGGCCTTCTATAAATACAAGCACAAGCACAGAGAAACAGAATGGGAGGAATATCTACATAAAAATAGGGAGGCAAAGATGGCCATCAGGAGGCAAAAGTAGATAATCAGCTGCATATCGTGGAGGGGGTCAAGAATGGAGAAAACCAGTTTTTTAGATATATTAGTGAAAAAAGAGGAGAATCGCATGGCTAGTTGAGGGGAGTAGGGTGATAGAGGAGGATGGGCAAAAGGACGCTGTCCTGAATGACTACTTTTGCTCAGTATTCACTAAGGAGGACTGTGGGTCCATGCCAAAGAGCGGCATCAAAGCGGCCACAAAGGAGCACCGAAAATGAGCCTGCCATTGATTAATAGGGAAAGGGTCCTGAAAGGGTTGGCAGCCCTTAAGATAGATAAAGCCCCTGGATTATATGGGTTGCATCCGAGGATACTTAGGGAATTAGCAGTGGAGATGACTGAACCACTGACTGGGCTGTTCAACAGTTCACTCAGGTCTGGGGAAGTTCCAGAGGACTGGAGGATGGCAGACGTACTACTGCATAAGAAGGGGATAAGGAGCAACAAGGGAACAACAGGCCTGTCAATCTGACCTCTGGCGTTGGAAAGATGATGAATCTTTGACCAGAGAGAACCCAATGGACTACCCAGACAGCAATGGACTCCAGGATAGTAAACAGCACAGTTTTGTGGCACAAAGTTCTTCTCAGACTAACCTGATAGTTTTCTTTGACTGTGTGACAAAGGAAATAGACAAGGGCCACATGGTTGATCTGCAGTACTTTGACTTCAGCAATGTTTTTTATTCTGTACCACAGAAGAGAACACTTAAGAAGATGAAAGACCTGGATGCAACTAATACTTTAGTGAACTGGGTGGGTAATTGGCTAATAGGGGGCCAACAAAGGGTGGTGGTCAATGGGATTAAATCAGTGGACAGGGAGGTAATGAGTGGGGTTCCACAGATATCTGTCCTGGGTCTAGTCCTCTTCAAAATGTTCATTAGTGACACTGGTGAAAGAATCTGTGGCAGGTTGTGTCTCTTCACAGATGACACGAAACTATGTGAGAGGGTGGATAGCGAAGAGAAAATAAGGGATATACAAAGGGACCTACAAAAGCTCAAGCGATGGTCAAAGGTCTGGCAGTTAAAATTCAGTGCTAAAAAGTGCAAAGTAATGCACCTAGGGAAAAAGAACCCCAAGACGGAGTACTGGATGGCAGGGAAGAGACTTAGCACTACAGAGGAGGACCAGGATCTAGGAGTTATCATCAGTAACCCCCTTAAACAAACGAGCCAGTGCAACAAGGCCTATAACAAGGCTAACAGGATTCTGGGAGGTATCAGGTTAAGTATTGATAGCAGAAGAAAAGAGCTAATACTTCCCCCTTTACAGATCCCTGGTGAGGCCTCACCTGGAGTACTGCACCCAGTGTGGGAGTCCTTACCTCAGAAAAGACAAGCATAGATTGGAGACAGTGCAGCACAGAGTGACAAAAATGATTCAGGGACAGCAGGGAAGATCCTACAAGGAGCACCTCAAGGCACTATGTATGTTCTCACTGGAAGCCAAAAGGGAGAGGGGAGACATGAATGAGTCCTTCAGATTCCTGAAAGGAATTAATAAAGTAAACTGTAGGGAATTATGTAGCCTGACTATCAATGTACATTAATGTGGACACAAATGGAGATTAGTAGGTGGGAGATTCAGGAGTGACATGAGTAAGTAGTTCTTTATGGAGGGGTGGTGGAAACTTGGAACAGTCTGTCAGCCGATGTAGTAGGTGCGAACACAGTAAGTAGATTCAAGCTGGCCTGGGATGGAATGAAGGGAATAGGCGTTGTTAGGGGAGACAGGTCCAGGGAAGAGAATGGGGAGAGGACTGGGAGGGTTAACCCTAGAGGAACAATAGGTTCCAGGGAATGTACAGGGATATAGGGGACTTCGACAGACTAGATGGACCGCTGGTCTTTTTCTGCCATCATTACCTATGTTTCTATGTTTCCATGTTTTCTGTCTGGCTTTGTACAGTGCTAAGTGGACAAAACATACACACAGACTATACTACTGCCCATGCAAATGCATACAGGGTGCAGTGGTACATGTAGAGATTTGGAAGCAATAAAAAGCCACTGTTACTACACTTTTAACACTGATAAAACCATACTTATCAAAGCGCACAGTAGTATGTAATCCCCTGACACTCCCTTCCAGTCAGGGCATGCTGTCTGCCTGAGTATGACCACCAGGCCTTACATCCACTATCTCATGTGTGCCTCTGTTGGGTGAGTGGTGCAACAGACAGCTTTGAAAATGGTGCACAAGTTCACTTGTTTATAGGGCATGGTTTAGTATGGTTTAGCACTGAACTGTATCACTTAACTTTTGTCCCCAAAACTTCAGTCTCAGATTCTCCATTCCATTCCTCCATTCAAATTCTCAAATGCTTCTTACTGTGCCATGAGCTCAGTTAGAATGATGATCAGGCTTTCTCCATCTGTGGCCCTTGTTTGTTGAATGCTCTGCCACAGCACCATCAGAATTCTATATCATTAACTATAGGAACATAGAAACATTGAAGTTCCCTTGCCTATTCTACCTCCACAAACCATATCCAGTGTCTGGCAACCCTTCCCTCTCCCTACCTCTTTTTAATTTACCCCTATGTTTATGTATGCATGCTTGAAACCCCTTACCACCACTGTTCTAGCCTCTACCACATCTGCTCACAGACTCTTCCAGGTGTTTTCTAAGCTTTCAGTGAAGAAGTATTTCCTCACATTACTCCTGAATGACTGCCCTCCAGCTTAAATGCATGCCCCCTGGTCCTGGTGCTTGTCCGTCTTTAAAAGAGACTCCCTACCTGTACCCTGGTGACCCCTGTGAGGTACTTGTAGGTGTCAAGCATGTCACCTCTCTCTCTCTCTTTCTATCTCTCTTTCCTAGTCTCCTCCTTGCCATGCTGAGATCCCTCAGTCTCTCCTCATAGGGCTTCCTGTGCAAACCCTGCACCATTTTAGTTGACCTCCTCTGGACAGCAGCCACCTTGCCAATGCCGTTTTTTAGGTGAGGTCTCCAAAATTGGAGACAGTACTTCAGGTGGGGTCTACCAGAGAGCAATACAGCGGCAGCACCTCCACCCTCCTACTGTTTGAGATACCCCTCCCTATGTACCCTAGCATGTCACTAGCCCTACCCAAGGCCTTGTCATATTGTACTGCCAACTTGAGGTCCTCTAATATAATAAACCAAGGTCCCATCCTGCCTACTGACTGTGAGTACCCCACATCATTTACTGAGCACCAGGGTTCTTATGCCCTAGGTGCATGATTTTGCATGACTATATTTTAGTTCTTACTAAAAACATATATTAAGACAAGCTTCTTATTGTTAGTTGAAAATATTCTGGTCATATTAATGCATTTTACAAATGTCGATTTTTGTGTGTTTTTAACTATTTTTTTCACTTGATGATTGTACAGTATTTAGACAAAGAATGGCGCTGCGTCAGCATGTGGTCTAAAAGCAAACAAAATGGTTATATTAATGCACTCTGATAAATGAGTTAAAATCTACGTTTGACTTTGGTCTTCTTCAGGATGTCTAAAAGAGAAAAAACTAACTAACTTTTTTTCTCTTTAGATATTTCTGAAAGAAGACATAAGGCTCTAAACGTAGATTTTAACTCTATTTTCTATTTTCAGCGAGCATTTAATATAACCATTTTATTTTACAGTATTTAGAGATGCCTGATTTATTTGCACTTTGTAAATAAAATTGAATGTCTGACAGATTGGTGGAATATCTGCTGTTCTGTTTATCTGTGCATGCTACAAATTATGTTTTACAGAGCAGTGAGAGTAGTTCTTGCAGTACAGTTGGCACCATCTATAATGAAACAAAACACAATGGTTATATTAAATGCATGTAGAAAGTAGAAAAAAGAAAACAGAGTTAGAATCGATGATTTCACCATAGGACTTCTTCTGGAATTACCTCAAAGACAAGAAAGCAAAGCTGAGTAGTTTTTTCTCTTTCAGATAATTCTTGAAGAAGACCTATGATATAAATGCTGATTTTTTTTTGAACTAGTAGATTTTATTAGAATAAGCAGACAAGTATACAATCCAGAGACATCCTCAAGAAATTATACATATAGCACCATATATTCACTGCCACTTCCTACTGTAAGTGTTAAAAATAGAATATATATCCAGTGACACTATAAAGCATCTGATTTACAGGAACCACACTCCTTGTCACAGTGCACATCTCAAGGTAAAGTATATAGATTTATGTATAGATATCTTGGAGTCCAATACATTATAGTGAGTCCAACAGCTGATGGAGAAGATGTCCAAGTCCAATACAATCACAGTCAGTCTTCTTTGGAACTGTGCATTAGTAAGAGATCACCTCTCTTTCTTCTTAATTCCAATGGGTACATGTTCAGTTCCTGTAGCCTTGCCTCATGATTCTTATCCTGCAAGTAAGTGACCATCTTTATTAATCTCCTTTGGAGTCACTCCACTCTACCAATGTCTCTCCTTAGGTACAGACTCCAAAAGGGAGAGCAGTAGTCAAGGTGAATTATCTGTATGGAATTAATGAACCAATAACAAACAGTAAACTCAAATAACAGTAAGTAAAAATATAATAGAACACACCCACTTACAGGCTTTTATGAAGTACAGATATACATGTAAAATAAAATGAAGGGAAAGATAGTATAACATTATAGCCAAAAAAGATGACACCTTATCCCTGAGAATTGCACCAGGAGCATCATCCACTACCATCCAGCCCACAGAAAAATCTTTTGAGGGTTCACTTAGTTCACCTAGTTTGTAGGAGCACAAAAAAGGCCGAATAGCCCATGCCATGGCTCCTTTCAGACCAGGAGATGATCTAGAACCAAAACCCCCTCTGCTTCCTCCCTGAAATGGAAAAAGGGCAGCTGCCGTGGATTAAATTTATCTGTCTGCAGACATAATCCAGCGGTAGTAGCCTCCATGTTTTTAACGTGCGTGGGATTCTGGATTCTGAACCAATGTTGGAGCCTTAAAGTAGATTTGGAAATCCAATGTTGGGTAATAACTTTGTTGGCCACAGCTACTAAGATATAAAATAAGTATTTTGCTTGAAAAGAAGCCACCTATTGTGGGGGAAGACCCAATACTAGGTTTTCAAAAGTAGGAATCAATGCCAGATGCAGCATCTCCACTACTTACTCTGACACTTCTCGCCAGTCGGGACAAACTTTTTGGGCACTCCAAAAAAAAGTGATAATGGTTCCCAAGGCCCCCACACCCCCTCCAACACCTATCTGAAGAATATGCACCCAAATGGTTAGAGATAGTCAGAGTGGTAAAACAACTGGCACAAATCTTCCAATGAAACTCTCTCCAGGGGGTTGAGCCAGTCGTCTTATGGATCCCTTTCCAAATCCCCTGCCAAGACTGCTTTGAAAAATTGCCCCAGACTCCAACTCCCACCTTCTCTGAATATTTTCTCTAACTGGTAGACCCTCACTCTCACTTAGTATAGTGTATATGTGCAAGATAAATTTCCTCATATCCAGACTATGCCCCTTTCTCCAAATCAGATCCACACCCCAGTGGGGTTTTGCACAATTTCAGCTATCCCGGATCACAATATAATTCTGGCATTATAGGAATCTATAAAGATCTGTGGCTTCTAAATTAAACTCTTGTTTAAGTGAGTTAAAACTTTCAAGTGTTGTATCCCCAGTAATCAGTTGTCTTAAGTTAGTCAAGACTTTCTTTGCCCTTGCTCGAAAACCCAGATCCCATCTTACCCCTATAAAGTCTGGTAAAAATTGTATAGGCAGATATTTCCAAATTGGTGTGAGGAACCCTCATTGATGTTTTACCAGTAACTAACTACTTAAGGTATGTTTAGTCCAAATATTGCTCACATTTTTGTTTATCACTTCAACAACGCCCAGGAAACAACATGTAATGGGATACAAAAATGAGCGCCTTGCTTCGACTCAATCCATATCACTAAATTCTCTTCCCCAATCATTTGTACAATAGGCAATAACTGTGCTGCTGAATAATATTTATAGAAATTAGAGACACACCACCCTCCTCAGTCTTTGACTTCCATCAGAGCCTACAAGTGAATTCAGGGCCTTTTCCCCACACAGATGAAATGTGCAAGTGCCCATCTGAGATCCTTCCCATCCTTTGCCAGTATGGGAATTGGCAACACAGAATAAAGAAAACAAAATTTAGGCAAGATATTCATTTTTATTGCCTCTATTCTGTTATAAAATGTCAACTGTAGATGTGTCCATCTATTCAAATCTTCCCCCACTTGATGTTTCAGGGCCCCATAATTATTCCAGGATAAATTCCTGGGAATTTGGATACCAAAGTAACAACTTTTATCTTTCACCCATTTGTAGGGCACAGCTGTATGAATATTTTGGGTGATTGTCCCATTGACTCAAAGGACCTCGGACTTATCTACATTTATCTTAAACCCAGAGATTTTCCCAAAGGTCTACAATAGTTCTAAGGGGGGGGCATAGACTGGGTTGAGTCACTTATGTAAACCAGGGTCTCATCCGCGTAAAGAGATATTTTATTATGTCAGTCTTACACTCTTATCCCCAATATTTCTTTTTGCTGCCTCACTGCCTGAGTTAGGGGTTCAATACTTAAAGCAAATAAAAGAGGGGAGAGTGGACACCCCTGCCTAGTACCCTGTTCTATCGAAAAAAATTCAAAAAAGATGCCATTCATCAGCAACCTGGCCCAAGGGTGGGAATAAAGCATGTCTAACCTGGACAAAAAAACCTGATCAAAATCCATACGATTTCAAACTGACTTAAGATATTCTCAATTAAGATGATCAAATACCTTTTAAGCATCAAGCAATATAGTTATTTGGGGGGTTGGGTCTGAGGACTTTTGTGATAGAATGTTGATTAACCTATGAATATTATCTGACATATGTCTGTTAGAAATAAAACCTGTCTGATCCAGGTGTATAAGATGACCGATAAACTGTTGTAAACTTTTAGCTAAACTTTTTGTGAAGAACTTCATGTTCTGGTTCAATAAGGAGATAGGTCTGTAATCGCCACAATAATTTTCTTTCTTTCTTTCCTGGCTTGGGCAAACCAGTAACTATGGCCTTGTGCCAGGACTTAGGTGCTCCCCCTCCTGCAAGAATGCATTATACACATTTACCAAAATGGGGACCAAAGTCTCACAAAATGTTTTATACTGTAGAATTCTGTACTGAAGATATCTGGGCTATGGGATTTGCCTACCTTCGATTCATGGGTAGCCTTATGTACCTCGCTCTACTAAACAGGAGCCTCTAAAACTTCACTAATCTGGGGAGGCAATGTAGGAAAATCCAGAAGTTGGAGGAAATGAGAGGTGTCCTTCTTCACCTCTGCACTCCATCTTGCCTTTGCATATAGGTGTTGATAAAAAGTCCTGAAGCTATTAACAATATTGCTGGGCTCTATCCATATTTTATTGGGACTGTGAAGGTTTATGATCTGTAACATTACTCTGTCCATCTTGATTTTCTTCAATTGAAATGCCAACAAGCATGCAGCTCTCCCCCCATAATACATATAGTTGACAAAACAAAACTGACCCCTCATTTTTTGTCTTCATATCCCCTCAATTCCTGCCTGATCTTAGCCCAGGCTTTTGAAATGTTCACATTATGGGGGGTTAGCTTATGCTTATGTTCTAGGTCTTTAAGCTTAGAGAGGAGATGGGAACTACAGGTATGCTCACATCACTTTTTAGCTGTGGGGTAGCTGATGATCTCACTCCTCAGAATGACTTTCAGTGTATCCCATACTAGTGTCTCAAGACTGGCCTCCATAAGATTAGTCTGATAAATATCTTTAATAATCTGGCCTATACAAGATCTAAAATCTTTACCATTCAGGAGCGAAACATTTAAATGCCATAAGGACTTTTTGTACGTGTGGGATCCAGCTATGGTAATAAAAATGGGGGCATGGCTCAATAAAGAAATATTATGGATTGAGGAACAGGGGATCATGTGTGGAAAAGCTTTTTGAGTTAGCAGAAAATCTATACAAGAATAAGATTTTTGTGTGCAACAAAAAAACGAAAAATTCCATTCTGTGGGATGCTGAGCCCGCCAAATATCTGAAAAACTCAGCTCCTCCACGAGAACTCTGAGAGTTCTGGTTGCCTGTCCATTAGTTATAGCATGTCCCAAAGTCCTGTCCAATTGGGGGGTAAGGACACAATTAAAATCCCTTCCTAATATAATTTGTCCAGGTGGAAGCATAGCCACCCTTCCAAATACATATTTGAAAAAGTCTGCAACACGTACATTGAGTGCATAGATATTCACAAAATGTATATCAGCCACAAACAAATTACTTGAAATCCAGACAAACCAAGCCCCCCATGCCCACCTCGGATGATAGTACAGTATCTTCATGGGGCTACCCCTTCATAACAAAATGGCTAATCCCTCTTTCTTACCACTAGAATATGATGCTCCCCAGATCTCCCCCAACCTGGACCTATGCAATTTGAGGAGCTCAGACTCAGACAAATGAGTCTCATGTAGATATGCAATGGAACAACTGTATTTCTTCAATTCATTAAGGATCCTAGTGCACCTCACTGGAGAACGGACTTCCTTGACATTATAGGATACTACATTTAAAACTGTCATATTCAGCAGAGTGAATTTTCATAAACTACTTGCCAAAATAATACTAGTATGTCACGCTAGTACTCTAACTTCCACTTTGTAAACCAATGTGGGTAATGAAGATATGTAAGCAACAAACTACATGAACAGAACAAACATGAAACTCCAAGTCAGTAAAAATATCTTGCCTAGTTCCATTTTTAGCTGGACAGTCCAGATATCTAAAGCCAGTAACATACTTCCTAGGTCAATATCCCTGCCTTCCCGACAAAACAATTAAAAGAGGAAGGCAGATAGGGCAAAATATGCCAATTATGAGGGACCAGTATGATTAAGAAAGAAATAGTCCTCCAAAGAAACTTCAGCTATGATGCTGAAGTGAGAGCCACCGCACCTGCAAGGGCAGTGAAAAATAGATTAAACATAACCCCAACAGTCCCAGTCCCAGGGCAATCTGAGAAAATATACAAAGTAAAACCAACTTCCCCATCCCCCCCTCCTATAGCCCAGCCTTAAATCAATGATCCTGGAATGCACTTAGAACAAGTTACTTTAACCCACAAAGTAAATGGTGTATACCCTGGGGGTGAGAACGCATCTGCGCATGTCAGAGCTTTCATTCTAGCTCATGCTGTGTGGAGGAGGATGTCAGTTTCCCTCACCCAGTCCTGAAAGAATGCTCACTAAACTGCATTCACATTTGATAATTTTAACCCTTCTTGACCTGCTATATTTCCTCACCTGCTTTTTGGCAACTGTTTGTACTTTGAGTCTATTGGCAATGCTTCTACATCTTCAGTATCTCATGGCCCCTCGCACTGACTGGGAAAGCAATTCTGGGGCATGTCAAGGTGTTTTCCTTGGGTAGGTGAAATTGTCCAAGCAGCAGCAGAACTGGAAGTCGAGTTGGCCCAGAGGAAAGCAGCAATGGAGGAAAGAGAACTAGAATCTCTTCAAAAAGCCACAGAAACAATTAAGTTTTCATCTGAATCAGAGGGAGGTAACATTTTCTTGTGGGAGAAACAGGTGGAGGGTATTTTTGTTTTTAGCGATAAGAGCTGCAGCCCAGCAACTAGGGTTAAAAATAGTAACCTACAAGGGCAACACGCCACTGTTGGTACATCTCTGCTAAAACTTAAAAAAGGCAAGACTGCTTCTTATACCTCCACAGATCAGAAGGGTCTAAATAGAAGGAAAAAAGTTAGTATCCCCCAAATTTCCTGCAGTATAGTAGCAACTTAATTTTCTTCCTCCCAAATTAAAGAAGTCTGATAAAAAAGGAACCGTCTCTACACCCCCAGCAAGTGCTGAAAATGTTTCTTTCTTACAAAAAATGGCTTCAGTGGGAAAAACCAGAGGTAATAAAAACCAGGATTAAACAAAGGAAAACAGCAGTAATGAAGCAAAGGATAAACAGGAGATAAATGAAGAAGCAAAACAAGGCTGTACAGAAAATATGAGAATGTAATAGCCTCTCAGCAAAACATCTTGAAAGAGATGAAACAAGGGTTTGAAACCTTAAACATAGCAGTTACTTCACTAACCCTTAAGTTCACTGAAGCTATGAGAAAATTTGAATCTCATTAAGAACATTGGAATGCAAAACACGGGTTAGTAGTTTAGAAGATAAAATCCCTAACCTTTCAAAACAACTTGAATCTAGCAATAAGGAATTAGAATTGTTAAAGCTGAAGATGGAGGACCTTGAATCAAGATCCAGAAGGGTTAATTTAAAAATTGCCAATCTTCTGGAGGGAATAGAAGGCCTAGACCCCATTAAATACTGTGAAGAGATTTTAACAAAGATAATGGGGTTTTCATACCCAGAACAAAAAATAGAGCTTGACAGAGCACACTGAGCTTTCAGAGTGAAGGATATCCTTGGCAGGCCAAGAGTCATGTACATCAAGTCTACTAAATTCCAAGACAAATAAAGGATATTGGCTAAATCCTGAATTGAGAAAGGGATCACATACAGGGGCATGAGATTGCAAATCTATCCAGATATTCCCCCAACAGTGTTAGCCAGAAGGAAACGCTTTGATTCAATAAGAGATAAACTCCAAAAAGAGGGGATTCCCTTCTCCCTACTATACCCAGCAAAATTAGAGGTCAATTTGGATGGTTAAATATTGTTTTTTTTTTACTCTCCAAGGAGGTCAAAGAAGACCTAAAGAAAAGAGACAAATATTCCCCTCCCTCTCCTAGTGATAACAGCCCATCCACTTCAAAAGACTGATACATCATGAATACTGCTATCTATTGACCAGTTATTTATTATTTCTTTCTTCTGGGGGGTAGTGACAGGTGGCAGGTTGAAGGGAAAGAGGGGTAACAAGGAGTATCACAAGGAGGAAGGGGAACAAATGGGTGTACATAGAGAGAGAGAGAGAGAGAGAGAGAGAGTAAGAATTGGGAAGTAAGGATTGGATGAAAAGAGGGGGAAGAAAATGAGAAGAAGAGGAAGGGTAGGAGGCTGGGGGGAGGTAGAGGGAGAGAAGGAGGGAGAAAGGGGGAACACAATGTTAAATAGAATTTCATTTTCTTTTGTTTTTTTTTGTTTGATCTTTTGTTTTTCCCTTCCTTCTATCCTCTCTGGGGCATGGTACCAGTGATTTCAAAAATGGGGAGGGGCAGTTCTTATCTTTCACTAAGCCTATCACACAGTAGAAGCATAGTCACCATTAAGGGGAAGGACTGGTGTCCATTTGTTTTAAGGACGGCTAGGGTAAAATCTTAGCAAATCAAGCTTCATCTAAACAAGATAGGAAGGGGGGTCGGTTACTTAAGTTGGGTGGGGGGAGGGAATGAGAGCATTTATTAATATTTCTAACTAAACTACTTTTGATGAGAACTAAGCATGGGTGCTATATTAATATTAAGGAAATGTGTAAAATTCCTCTAAGAATGAAGAGTCTGGATAAGGAGGTCTTTAAGGAGAACTAAAAAAACAAAAGCAAAAAAAAAACAAAGCAAAGCCATAATAGATGGGGGTGCTTCTCTGGCACAACAAAATGGTGCAGAAGGGAAGAGGGTTATTGTTTGGATTTATTCCAACTTAAATGTCTCAGCTAATAAAATAAAATAAAATAAAATAATGTCCTGGAATCTCAATGGCTACAAAGATAGAATCAAGATAACAAAAGTTGTTAGGATAATTAATAATAGAAAAATAGACTGCCTTCCTCTTCAAGAAACACACTTCAACAAAAAATATGCTACATATTTTGGTAATTTGTTCAAGGCAAATAGCTATTACACATCTTTTTTGAACTTACCGAGAGGAACAGCTGTTTACATTAAGAAGCATTTGGCTTACTCCTTAAGCAAAATAGTAATTGATCCAAATTGGCTTTTTGACGGAAATTTCATATCAGAATTATAACATGATTCTTGGTTCTCTTTATGGACCAAACAAGGAATATTTGTCTTTCTTTACAAGTTTCTTTCTGGAATTGTCACAGCTTAGTCAGACAATCATTCTTGGATGAGATTTTAATTTTACATTTAAACTAATAGACAGAGCACCCCTTTCTCAAGAAAGAAAACAAAATGAAGTAAAGTTGCTAAAAGACCTAGCCCTGGATTTTGATCTGGTGGATCCTTTTAGACAAAAGTTCCCAAATCTCAAAAATATTCTTATTATTCTAAAATTTATGATACTTATTCCAGAATAGATTTTTTTCTAATCTCTCAGAAACTCTGCAGAGACTTAACACAAATATCATACGAGCCTATAAGAATTTCAGACCATGCTCCTTTAGTTATGGAAGTAATTCTCAAGCATCAGGCCATACCTCCTCAGTATTCCTGGAAAACAGATAACTCATTATGGTCAAACAGTAATTTCAAGTCTAAAATTACAGATGAAATAAATTGTTTTTTGAAACTAAATAGCTTAGATGACTTTGATATTCAAACTATATGGGAAGTCTTGAAGGCTTATTTAAGAGGGTGGATTATGGCTCAAGTAAGGATCAGGAAAAAAACATCTGCTGAGGCTCTTATAGAGTTGGAGAGGGAACTGTCCTCTGCAGAGGATGATCATGCAAGCTTAGGTAATGAACAGACAAAAATAAAGGTCTTTGCAATTAGGAATAAAATAAAAAAGATCATTCAAAACCAAGCCAAGAGAGCAACGTACAACACCAGGGCAAAATATTACTACCAGGACGACACACCAGGCAAACTTTTAGCATTTCAGCTTCATTGTGAGTATAATCAGAATAAAATACCATGTGTCAGAGGGGAAGGTGGACAATTGCTCTTTGAAGAGATACAGATTAATACAGCCTTTCAATCTTTTTATGAAAAATTATACACACCTGAGCATAATGCCTTGGTAGATTCCATCAGAGACTATTTATCCTCTCTGAATCTGCCGAGGATTTCTGCTAATCATATAGAACTCCTGAACTCAGAAATAACTTTGAAATAAATTATGAAAATAATTGGAGACCTTCTCACTTCAAAAAGCCCTGGGCCCAATGGTCTCTATTTTGAACTTTGTAATAATCTGGGTTCAATCCTTACACCCTTGTTAAAGACCCTTTTTCAGAGCTTTCTGAACCAGGGTAAGCTACCCAGCTCCTTCAATGAAGCAGATATATTTCTAATTCTAAAAAAAAGATAGACCTTCAGATTTATGTGGTTCATATAGACCAAAATCTCTACTAAACTGTGATTATAAAATGTTCACCAAAATCTTGGCAGAAAAGCTGTCCAGAACACTCCCAAGGCTGGTACACTCAGATCAAGTAGGTTTTATCGAAGGTATGAGACTACAGCTGAACTCTAGAAAAGCCTTTAACATCATCCAGGCCATCACTGGGTTGGATACAGCTCTCTAGTCTCTAGATGCTGAGAAAGCCTTTGATAGGTTTGAGATATCTTTTTTGCTAGAAGTTCTGAAAAGTTTTGGCATACAGTGGAATATTTTTATTTGGATACAATTAATATATCCAGCACCATGGGTTAGAGTAAAAACTAATCATTTATTTTCTGACCCCCTTTTCACTTCGGTGAGGTACTAGACAGGGTTTCCCACTTTCCCCTCTTCTATTTGGTCTTTTTCTGGAGCCTTTAGCAATTAAAATTAGGTCACTCAGTGAGACACTAGGTATCAAGGTGGGGAATGAATATTTAACAATTATGTTATATGCTGACAATATACTAATATCACTTGCCAATCCAGAACAAACATATCTAATATTAAATAACCTTTTAGGGGAATACAGTCTGATTTCAGGGTAAAGAGTCAACTGGGAGAAAAGTGAATTGCTTTATTTAGGTAGTCTAGAGAACCTCTTAAACCCTGACTTCAAAACAATTTGCAAGAGTCAGTTGAAATATTTAAAAATTGTGTTAGCGCTTGACTCCAGTAGAGCAATACAACTCAATTATGACCCTTCTCTTTCCAAAATGAAGAAAGATTTAGAAAAGTGGCAACATCTCTCTTTAACCCTAATGGGGAGAATTCATATTCTCAAGATGAATATTCTTCCAAAATCTTTGTTTTTATTTGAATCAATTCCCTTAGTTTTGAACAAATGTTTTTTTTCAGAGTTAGACAAACTTGTGAGAAAATTCCTTTGGATGGGTAAATGTCCCAGCAATGCCTTAGGTAAACTACAACAAAACAAAGAGAGAGGCAGTCTGGGCTGCTCAAATGTTCGGCTTTACCATTTAGCCACCCAACTAGAAATTGTCTTTTTCTGGTTTCACCATAAACAGGATAATTACGCTGCAGGCTTTTTCTTGGAAAAAAATCAAGTTAGGGGACCTTGCTCTTATTAATACTTTATCATTAGACCTTTTATAATTAAATAAGGGCTCAGCACTAAATGCAACAAAATCTACTATCACAGCGTGAGCACAGGCTCTTAAAATAATGGGCTGGAACAATAAGGTTTTGAAACATTCCACTATTTATTACAACCCCCTATTTCTCCCCTCAGTGATTGACCCCACTTTTAAAAAATGGTTCTTTGATAAGGCTATTCATTCTGTGGGTGACCTGTATCCAAATGCTTAGCTAATGACTTCTATACAAATTCAGCAGGCATTTGGAAGTCCAGAGGTGGCAGTTTATCCAATTAAAGAACTTTATTTTTAAAAGGAACAAAAATGATTTTGAAATACTAGATTCCCCTCTGGAAACAGTATTCTATAACTTAGACTCCAATAAAACAAGCATTTGTCAATGCCGAATGTTTGTTTGTCGGTATTAGCATTGGAAATGCAGGAGTTAGAGAGATGCAGAATAGGAATGGCAGTGAAGTATTGAAGTTCATGCCAACCCCACCTCCATCCTGTAGAGATGAACAGGCATTGGGGTAAGTGTTTGGGTCGTCACCCGTGAGAGTCATGCAATGTCACCTCACTCTATTCTTCTGACACCGACACAGGTTGAGGTGTACCTTAGGGTATTCAGCTTTACAGTCACCCCATTCCAAAAGGACATATGCTGAAATGGGTGCAGCATAGCAGAATGGGGTAAAGTCTGGGGCCGAAGAGTCCGAGGCACACCTTGATGCCTGTCAGTGGCTGGGGGTGGGGGGTGGATGGCATGAGCAGTACAGTAGGCAATCCAAAGGCATATCCTGATAGCTGTCCATCTGTATAGGGTAGGACATTATGGTTAGAAACGCTAACACCTCGGGCATTTGTTGGTATTTACAGAACAAATTGTCAACATGGCCTTTTGTGACCCCACCTCATGAAAGCATTTGGGACCTCTTCTCATGAAGAGTGGCAGTGTGTTGTTGTCAATGTATCCTGAACAGTGAGTTCCAAGAGTGACAGTGCCATTCTGCATCACATGTACAAAAACACAGATCGGGCAGGCTGTGAAAAATGACAGCTCTACCATACATAGGGAGGTGTGAAGAGATGGCAATGCTGAAAATGTGTAGTGGGAATATTACACAAGCTTGCATTTCTGAGTATACGTGGAAACTGCACAATGCACACTCCCTGTGCTCATGAACAGTGACACTGTGATTTTCTTAATGTGTCCTGAACACTGATTTCCCACAGCAACCACGGCATTGTGTGCTGGAAGTGCAAAAACACATTTCGGCCAGCATATAAAAAATGACAGCTGTACTGTTCATTAGGAGGTGTAGAAAAATGGCAATGTTGAAAATGTGGAGTGAAAATATTACAAATGTGTGAAGTTATGAGCGGGCATGGAAACTGCATAATGCACGCTTGTAACACAGTCATTTTATGTACTTTCATCACCAAATTTTCAACATAGGCATTTTAGGACCTCTGCTAATGAACAGTGTCACTGTGATTTTTAATGTGTCCCAAACACGGATTTCCCACAGCGACTACGCTATTGTGCACCAAAAGTGCGAAAACACATTTTGGCCATGATGTGAAAAATGACAGCTGTACTGTTCATAAGGAGGTGTGGAAAAATGGCAATATTGAAAATCTGGAGTGAAAATATTGTAAATGTGCGAAGTTACGAGCGTGCATGGACACTGTGCAACACATTCTTATAACACAGTCATTTTATAGACTTTTCTCACCAAATTTTCAACATAGGCATTTTAGGACCTCTGCTAATGAACAGTGTCACTGTCATTTTCATAATGTGTCCCTAACATGGATTTCCCACAGTGACCGTGCTATTCTGCACAGGAAGTGCAAAAACACATTCCGTCCAGTATGTGAAAAAAGACAGCTGTACTGTTCATAAGGAGGTGTGCAAAAATGGCAATGTTGAAAATCTGGAGTGAAAATATTGCAAATTCGCAAAGTTATGAGCGTGCGTAGCAACTGCACAACGCATACTCATAAAACAGTAATTGTTTGGATTTTTTCCACCAAATTTGCAACATACACTTTTTGAGAGCCCACCTCATGAACACTGGCACTGTCGTTTCATTAATCAGAACCAAAAGGTGATTCACGCAGTGACTGCAAAATCACCTTTTGGGACCGATTAACATCATGACAGTGACTGAATTCATGAGGAGGGGTCCCAAAACCCCATGTTGAAAATTTGGTGCCAAATTCCAAAAATACCTGAGATATGCAGAATTGTTGAAAACACCCTATAGTTATGCTATTATACAGCTTACCAGCATTTCCTCAGTTAGAGTCAGCTTTGAAAGAGTGCAGAGCGTGTTCCCGGTCCACCGAAGATCATCGTGCTGAGCTCTGGAGGTAAGTATGGGGTGAGGGGTGTGGGAGGCAGGGTGTGCAGTGGGTGGGTGGGTGTTGGTTGTGGGGGCAGGGAGGCTACGAGGGACAGTTTTTACAGGTTTAAAATTTTTTTAAACCATTGCGGGATGGTTTTCCCATTATAGGGGCATTGGGCATGCTGGGGTGTGCTCCCAGTGTGCCACCTGAATGTTTCTGGGGGGGTGTAGCTAATGAGGGATTGGGCACCCCTCTTGGCACAAAAGCGGGTGGGCGAAAGAGCCGAGGGGGATTGGGCACCCCCGTCAGCAACTTTAAATTGGAGGGGGACTGAAGCCGATGGGGATTAGGGCCCCTGTCGGCAAAAACACTGTTGTGGTGAGGGGGGGGCACATGCTGAAGAGGGGGATTGGCCACCTCCTCTGCTCAGGGGAACTTTAATACTGTTTGAAATAGGTGGCAAGCCACCCGCCATGCTCACAAACAATATTACAGTCGGCAAGTTCCTCCCAGCAATGACGGGTCACTCCCTCATTGCAGTGGAATCACTGACGCTGCAGTGATGAGGTGACCCCTGATTGCTGTGGCAAAAACGTTGCAACTTGGTGCAACTTTTGGAAGCTAGTGCCATCAGCACACTGTGCCTCCATTGGCCCACCATGGCCAAGCCCTCAAATGCTGTGCCTTCCTTGGCTGCAACAGTGCCACGCTTCCACAACCTGCTTCTCTCCTAAGTTGTCACATAATGTTTCTTGCGCATGCATGCAAGCAAACATAAAAATGATTTCTAGCCTTTAAAAATCACTCATGGAATATACCCCCTCCAAATTAAAAAAACACAAAAGAAGCTTGGGAAAAAGACATGGGGAAAACTATTTCTGAATCAGAATGAGACAATCGTATTAATCTAACTGTCTTTCCAGTAAAAAATAATAAACTCTTTCAAATTCATTTTAATACAATACATAGAACTTATCTTATGCCAGCTAGATTGCACAAATTTGATAATGCTGTGCCTATGTTGTGCCAGAGAAGCATGAACTGTAAAGGTTCCTTATTTCATAAGATGGCTACCTGTGTCAAATGATGCAATTTCTGGGGTCAACTCTGGTCCACCCTCTCTAGAACAATCGGACAGGATTTTCCGTTCGACCCTGAGATAATTGCATTTGGATTACAGGTAGAACCACAAAGGGAATATAGTAGTCAGAAAGACTTTTTAATCTGGGTCTTTTGGTGGCAAAAAGATAATTCTTCAACATTGGAAGGACCCAGACTCTCCAGTCTATTTAGAGTGGATAAGTAAAATGCTAGAGTGCAGCAAGATTGATAAGGCTTTATATTTAATGGAGGATAAATATGGAAAATATTTGGAAATTTGGATGTCCTTCCTAGATAAATTAGTTTAAACAGAGGGAAACAAATGTTAAAAAACTTAAGGATGAACAAATAAAAGTTAACCATCAATTCAGCCTGGCTATGATGAGAATCAATAAGACTTCACGAATTATGATGATGATTGAAGCACCCACGTTCTGAGCCAGAACTAAAAACAAATAAAAAAAAATAAAGAAGAAATGTTTTTAAATCAATGATCCCATAACCCTGGCAATCAGGGGCCCCTGACATAGCCTATACAGCCAAATTCCACTGACCTTCTCACCCATGTTCCACTCCTGGGACCCATTCAAACACCCTAATAGAAAACTAGTAAGATAAAAAAATTGGCCCCGGACACAATGACAAACTTGTCTCAAAACAGAAAGCCAACAGGCCATTACCCCAGACATTATCACTAATGCTCCACAAACAAAATGCACATGTTTGGGGCCCTCCAGGGTGGTGTGACCTATTCAACATACTATCAGACCAGGTGAGAGTGGGGAGACAAAAGCGGTCATAAGCCCCCAAAAAATAACCCTTAAAGCCTGATCAAAGACTGGCAGAAAACCATGGATAATATCCCCCTCCCCTCCACCAGACCAGACTCCCCAAACTCAGGTTCAGAATCCAGATGCACTATGTAGGAGTCCCAAAAACAGGGGAATCCAGATTAAAAAAGGAAAAGCCCTCAATGCCTCCACCTTCTAAATAAAGCAGTGGTCCATACTGCCCTCATAATAAAATGGGCATCCCTGGGTCCCCTCCCCCGGCTAGGGAACACAATGTGCATCCCATCCCCCACTGCAAAAGAAAAAGTATAATCCAGCCCAACAATCTAGTAGTAGAATCACAGTTAAGGGGCCATAGATAATCAACAGTACTGTTCACAGATAGGCAAGCATATGAGAGAAAACAACAACAACAACAACAAAAAAAACAAGAATATTGGAGGTTTAGTTGATAGCATCCTGAAGGGTTAATGCTGCAGCCTTCTATATTCCAGGTCCAGAATCCAGTTTCTTCATTAATTTCACCAGATTGGGAGCTGAATGACGTGGAAAGAACCATGAGGGGTTGCTTCCCTTCTTACCCTGAGTTACCAGACCCCAAGCACCTACTCTAAGTTTTGCCTCTAATGTTTCCATTTCAAGATCAGGCATCTTTATGTTCCAGTCTTCAAGGAGCAGTGTCCGCTAGAGTGTCAAAAATCATCATGCCAGAGTCCAAGTGAAGGTTCAGTTTGGTGGAATAATTAAGTTGGGCTTTAAAGCATTTCTTCTCTCTAATTTCTCATATGATAGATCCTACTCTCTGTCATTTAGCTTGGAGCACTGAGGAGAAATCATGCTCAGAAAAGGTAGGTACTGTAAGTGCTCATATTTTAGTTCTCTATGCCTCCATGTCTCCATTAAGATAGATTCTTTAGACTGGTAATGCAGCATCCGGACTATACAGGAGCTGGGGCAAGCAAATGGATCAGTAGGCTTCGATCCTATCACCCAATGAGCATGCTCCACGTCTATAGGAATGTTGTAGGGTAAGGAGAGAGTAGTTTACAGCAGGTGTTTCATGAAATCAGTGGGGGAAGGAAATCCATCCTCAGCTCTCTCCTTTACTCCATGGATCTGAAAATTGTTGCGGCGTGCCTGGTTTTCAGCATCCTCGATTCTGGCTTGTGTCTCTCTACCTCTATTGAGCAAGTACAGCAGAACCCGATCATTTGCTTCTTGGACCTCTGCCACTTGGGTTACTTTTTTTTCATTAGCCAGGACTTTTTTGTCAATTCCCTTCAGGTCCATTCGTAGGTCCGCTATAGATGAGTCTAGCTTATGAACTGTAGTAAGGATTTTTTACAGGGAATGTCTCAAGCTGTTTACCAATGAATGTATGTATGTATGTATGTATGACCGTCTCTGCTTTCAGCACTGTCAAATTATTGTTTCTGTAACTAATTCTGGGTCGCCCCTGAAAAAGGGATCTTAGGTTCTCAGTGGGCTTACCCAGTTAACAAAATTGAAATAAATAAATAAATAATATTCTGATCATGTGGGAAAAGATTCGTCTTCCAGGTCTGGCTCTTGTGAAGGTTCTGACTGAGAATAGCCACATGCGCAGGCTGTGGACCCCTCCATGTCTGCGCCATTGGCCAGCTGTCTCATCTTAGAAGAATGCAAAGAATTTTTGTTTGCCTTTTTGCCTCAGCGGCTTGCCTGCCATCTCTGTTGCCTTAAACACCTGAAATTCAGGCTGAAAGAAAACCGATGACCAAGGATGCCAATTGATTTTATGAGCTGGGCCACTGAGCTTGCAGATTCACCTACAACCATTACAGTGACATCACTGGAAGTCCCCTGAAATGTCAATTCTAACTTTACTTTCTAATTTCAGTGCATTATTTTCAATATGCATTTATATTAGCTTTTTTGTTTTGTTTTCAGCTTACACACTAAAGCAGCACCTTTTTTTTTGTTCTGACATTTATAATGTACTACTTCATGTAAAGGGCATTTATCTTTTATAGGTGCTGTCTAAATTATTCTGTTTCCTCATTGTTGCCTGTGCAATCTACTGCTGCTACCACCTCACACCCAAGGCTCAGATCACCACCCTCCGCCAGTTCAGTATTGGCTACTTTGCAAGATGGTGACCACACTGGGTCTGCCTGCCTGTTAGTTTGATAGTATGAGCTGAGTTTCAACTAGATTTAGTTTACATTTTAGTTGTTTTATGTGTTTTATTATCAGAGTTTAAGTGCTTTATTTTGTTTTCTTTTTTGTTACTTTCTGGTTGTATTTTGTTTGTCCAGGCAACACGCTTGAAGCCCCTTTGGATTACTTACAGAACTAAGGGCACTGGCTCGCTGGTTTGCCGGTTCTTTATTCCTGGACTGGTTTTTTTTGAGGAGGATCTGTGGGTACTGCGAAGTGGGTCGCCTCCTATTTTTCTAGACTTTGGCTTAATATTGATGCTGTGATATTTTCTATAGAAGCCCGATTGAGTGATCTGCACATTACGCATTATGACTGTGGCGCTCGGTGTGAATCTTTGACTTGTTTATCTCTGGAGTACAGAACGGATGGTTTGCTTTGCTGTCAGTTCTTTGGAAATCATCGGGCCCAGTGATTGTTTGACTTTACTCGGGAAGGATTTTATTTATCCTATGAATGTTGGACTTGTTTGATTTCTTGGATTACTGGAGATCCCTTTAACTGGACTGAACAGCGTGTAGTGTTCCCCGGATGGCATGAACGACTGGGGCTTTGTTTTTATGAGAGAACTCTTTTTGTGGAGCTTGATTGAATCTGAAGTGGTCTATGGTCATTTTGGATTTAAGCTGAAGACCTGAGGACTGGATTCCGACTGGAGTGTGAGTGCTGGACCGATGTGGTTGGGACTATCAGAGTGTCTGGGAGGAAGAGCCGGTTCTCGTTGATCCCTTGGTGTGGGGAGATCTTCTGAAGTCGAAAGAGGAGCCTGTGTTTATTTACTCTCTGAAGTGTTTCTGACTGTTCGTTGTTTTGGAATCTGGATTTGGGAGTGTGTGTTGGAGTGAGAATTTTGGGGTGAGTTGCCGGGGGTGGTCGCTGCCGCTGGCTGGATTCAAGGCAGGTGGTGCCAGTTTTGGGCCTGTTGAAGGGTGGGATCGAGTAACTGGTGTCTCCTAGGCTTACTGGGGGGACCCACTGGTGAGTGGATTCTGTGCTGGGGGCTGTTGCTGCAGACCCAACTGGGGGGGCAGTGACCTCCTGGAAAGGTGGTCATTTTCCCTATGCTGTTAATTTGAACTTTCAGTGCTTCTGATTTTGGAATTGCACCTATGACTTGCTCCTAAAATCTCTCAGTTCTTGAGAATGCTGTTTTTCCTGAATTGGTTTACAACTTCCCTGTACTCTCTTGTGGATTCCTGGTGTTATGGCCATCAGTATCCATCTATTGGCGTGAGCTCTCCAGTATGCATTTTGAATTGGACTGAAGAAACCGGTTTATTGATTTTCATTATTTGGATGTCTCGGAGGTGAGTGGAACCTGTGTCCATTTATTTTATTTATTTTGTATATTAGATTTGTAGTTTATGTTATTATTATTGTTTGGCATTGAGAGTGCTGCCTCTCTCCAGTGGTGAGAGGACTGCATGGGGAAGGAATTAATTATTTTAGTATATATTATTTTTACCTCTCTTCCCCAGTGGTGAGAGGACTGGGTGGGGAGGGGGAATTAATTAGTTATTTGTTGTATTTTGTTGTATTTTGTGTTTGGGTTTGGGGGGGAGAGCCCTTAAATCAACATTTTGAGATTTATTTTGTGTTTTAATTTGGACTTTTATTTTGTTGTTAAATCATTATATAGGGTCTTGTATTTATTTAGTTCTGTGGAGTGGGTTAATTTTGTATTTTTGGGACTGTTTATTTGTTTTTATTTATTTAGGGTGCTAAATATGTGCTGGGATGGCACAAGGACAGTCGGGTATTATTCCCCCCTCCAGGCTCAGAGACCTTCATCCTTTTTCCTGTCCTCCCCTATCACCAGAAGTTTATAGATGGTGTAGGGCTTTGGGGATTGTTGGAAGAAGGAGGAGGACGAGGGCTGGGTCTGGAGGGGGAATGGAAAGGAGTGGGCGCATAGGGATAGTGGGGACAAGGAGACGCCCTGGGGCGAAATGGGTCCAGGAAAGGGGTCCTCCCTGTCTGGTTCCCATACCCAAGGGTTCTGCTTGTAGCCAGCAGGTAGCACGGTCATCCTTGGATGCTCATCCTACTCGGGCAGTGTTGTGCAATACCAAGTCTATTAAAAGCAAGATGGCTACTATAGCTGATTTTGTTGGGACATCTGACCTGGCATGCATCACTGAGACCTGGCTGATTGAGAATGCTGGACCAATTTTGGTGGCAGCAATTCCGGCAGATTACTCAGTGATACACCGCCTGAGGATGGATCATAGGGATGGGGGTGTTGCTATCTATTTTATATCAGAACTGGGCCTAGTGGAGGTACCAGTGGGAACTACCAAATCCTTTGACTGTATCATGGGCGAGGGTGTGGGGTGCAGGATACTTCTCATGTACTGTCCACCAGGTGATGGGAATGTTTTCCTGTGGGAAATCACAGACTTCACTGTCGGCCTGACATTGGGGTCCCCCAGATGGTTGGTTCTGGGGGACTTCAATGCCTGGGTCGATGATGAACTCTCGCAATTTGGTCAAGACTTCCTCCAGTTAATTATTTCACTGGGCTTCACACAGGTTATTTCCTCCTCTACCCATATTGGTGGTCATTCATTGGATTTGGTGTTCCTTCTGGGGATGGAGATATCCGATTTGGTGGTGGAACCAGTTGGTTGGTCTGATCATCACTCCATTGGGTTCAGGTTTGAGGCCACCCTTAGTAGGCTGGCCACTATGGAGATGTTCTGGTATCGCCCTCAAAGGGGTGTTTCCCCGGATGGCCTGATGGTGGTGCTGGACCTATCGGGCTTACCAAGAGATTGCATGGATCCAGGAGACCTGGTACTTGCCTATAATAAGGCGGTGGCAGGGGCCCTGGATTCCATTGCTCCTGTTCGTGTTCATCCTCTCACTCTTCACCACAGGTTTCCTTGGTTCGATGAGACTCTGACGGAGTTGAGGAGAGTTGGACAAAGGTTAGAGAGGTGCTGGCAGAGGTCGGGCATGGATTGTGACAAACTTAGTTTGATGGACCACTATGTGGTCTATCAATCCGCAATCTCTCGTAAGAAGGCAGAATTCCTGTCCAGAGAGATTGCTGCTGCACAGAATAGACCAGCTCAGCTCTTCTGGACTGTGGACAGATTGTGCAATCCAGTCTGTCTTCAGCACAGAGGAGCTTTTTCTCAAGACTGGTGTGAGGAGTTTGCTCTATTCCTTCCCGATAAGGTTGCCACAATCAGGCCTGATATCCATTTGACCCCCTCTAACGGGAGTTGCGATGGTTGGCAGGAGATGTCAGACACCCAGTTTGTGTGGTCTGTCTTCAGCCTTCCCACAATCAGTGACATTGTGATGATCATCCAATCACTGCGTCTGACCAACTGTGGTTTGGATCCGGGCCCCACACGTCTCTTAGTGGGCTATGTGGATAAAATTGGTCCTGTCCTCACTGAGATAGTCTGAAGGTCCTTGGAGAGGGGGATCTTTCCAAATCCTCTAAAGGAGGCTGTGGTTCAGCCCCATCTTAAGAAGTCCTCCTTGGACCCGGACTGTCTGGCAAATTACAGGCCTGTCTCTAACTTATCCTTTGTGGGTAAAGTTATTGAGAAGGTGGTCGTGTTGCAGCTGGATGATCATTTGACCAGCCACAATGTCTATGATTCTCTCCAGTCCAGATTTAGGAAAAGGCATAGTACTGAGACAGCTCTTGTCTGGGTACTAAATGACCTCCTAATTGCGAGAGATCGAAGGACTCATTCCATCTTGATCCTTCTTGATCTCTCTGCAGCATTTGACACTGTGGACCATGGTGTGCTATTGGAATGCTTGCGGTCTATATGTGGGCTGTCTGGTACAGTCCTCAGTTGGTTTCGATCTTTCCTCAAGGGTAGGACTCAGAGGGTGGTGTCTGGGATTTTTTCCTCTGCACCATTCTCCCTATCATGTGGGGCACCGCAGGGCTCCATTTTGGCACCCATGTTGTTTGCGGTGTACATGCTGCCATTAGGAGCGATTATTAGGCAGTACAGTCTGGGTTTTCACTGCTATGCAGATGATATTCAGCTGTACATGTCATTTGTGCCCGGCCAAGATGCTGCCTTTTCGGTCTTTAACAACTGTCTTGCCGAAATCCAGGACTGGATGAATGTGAGTTGGCTGCGGTTGAACCCAGATAAAACTGAGGTGTTGGTTGTGGACCAGGGTCGCCGGGAGGTGGGTTTGTTGGTTGGATCACCCTCGGGTCTATGGCTTGGGGGTGTCCAGCTAACTGCCTCAGACCGGGTACAGAACCTGGGCATTGTGTTTGATGACTGTTTGACATTTAAATCTCAGGTGTCGGCAGTTGTCAAAACCTCTTTCTACCATCTGAGGAACATCACCCAGGTGAAGCACCTGGTTCCTCCAGACGATCTTCCCACTTTGGGCCATGCTTTCGTTACCTCCCACCTTGACTACTGCAATGCCCTTTACCTTGGGCTACCGGGGGTTGAGATTCGCCGCCTGCAGCTAGTGCAGAATGCGGCAGCCAGGCTATTGACTGGTTCTTCTAGGTCCAGTCATATAACACCTGTGCTCTGCGGACTTCACTGGCTGCCAATTTGCTGGTGAATCACCTTCAAGGTCGGTTTTCTGACCTATAAGGCCCTACATGATCAGGAACCTGCTTACCTGAAAGATCTCCTTTGTCCCTACTGCCCCCCCTGCTCTCTCCGATCCACTGATGAGGGATTGCTAGAGATTCCCAGGGTTTGTTTAAAAACTTCAGGGGCCAGATCTTTTAGTTTATGTGCCCCAACCCTGTGGAATTTTCTACCTCGTCAGGTGCGAGACTGCCTGACTGTCCAAAGCTTTAAGGAAGCCTTAAAAAACTATCTTTTTAGCAAAGCATACAATGAATTTTGAATATTGCTGTTTAGCTTAATTTTAATATTGTTTTAATTATTTATTGTTTTATCATGTATTGTACAGGCACCTTGGTTTCAAAAAGGTGCCTTATATAAATAAAGATTAAATTGAATTGAATTCCTTCTCCTCTTAATTCCCACTGGCTAGCAGGCCAGAGCTGCTCCATATGCTATGTTCTGATCACAGCAGGGCTTCTAACAGAGGGGACAGATCAGCAGGCAGGGGAAAGAAGTGACCAAACAGATTCTGTGTCTATCTCTGCTAGCACTCACTTTACTCCTGCCAGTCTTGCCAGGCCTCCATACCCCCAGCCATGCTCAGGATGCTATGATCATCTGCCTGGTCTGATCACTCCCCCTTACCTGCTCCATCAATCTGCTGCCCATTCTTGTCACACCCCACTTGCTGCCTGCTCCAGGTTCCACAGTCACACTTAGGATGCAGTCAGCAATTAACATAATGCTGCCGTTATCTTTAAATGCTGAATGACTGCACAATATATCCATACAATCCCCAGGTGGTGACCTCTAGTGAGCAAAGGCTGTCCATATAAGGCAGACTATATAGTTTGCCATATCTAGTAGCTTTAGCATATACTGTAAGTCATAGAAAACATTTTGTGTAAATACAAAATGGCCACAATTAATGATTGTCCATAATAAGCATAAATGTTTTAAGTGGAGTTGACTCTTTCATTGTACAACATCAGTCAAGGCTCTCACTCCTTTCTATGCCTTGCACTATCATACTGGGACCAATTACCAACAGATATGACAAACAGATTTAGTTTAGTTGCTGTATTGGTCCTTGTAAGAAGAGATCCAGAAGCAAAATATTTGATATCTTTTATTGGACCAACTTAGATGTTGCAAAAAGAACAAAGTGCCTAGGCTTTTGGACCAACTATGTCCTTCCTCTGAAGCTTATGACAGTTATTTAGAAAATCCCATACTACTAACACCCAGATCATACCTAAAAAACAGAAAGAATTCTCATTGGTTTAAAAATACTCATTTAAACCATAACAGCAGTTAAATCAGAGGAATCACATTTCACCAATTTGTTTTAAACTAAGGAGTTTTCAGGTCAAATGTCACCAAAATGAGATAACGACTCTTGAAGCAGAAAGCTCCACTAAGATAAATTATGTGCTCTGTGAATACAGTTGAATGAAAAGCCAGAACTTTAGATTCAATACTAACTTAAGCACATGTTAAAATGTGATATTAATGTATGTTAAAACAAGCAAAAAATATATATAACAGAAATTTGCTATATATGGCATAAAGAGGGTTTAAAGTAGAGATTCTCTAGTGTTAGCAACTGTTTCACATATTTATATAGTATACAACCTATCTGGAGATATTTTCCCAATTATACACCCAACTAGTTACTATATTCTGTAAACCTTAAAATCTTCAGTGCTGTTACATGATATTATACAAGATAATATCAATTGTCAATATAAGAGCCAAATTTAAAAAACAAACCTGTCAAGGACCCCTAATAAAATGAGACCATGCATCCTAATATGTTAAGGATTCAATATGTACCAATCACTATAATATAACCCAATTGAATTCAACCTGTCAGAGACCCCCAAGTAAATGGAATCATGCATCCCAATATGTACAGAGTTAAAAAATATGACAGCATATAATCAAACTACTATATGTACAGTAACAGTCTAAGGAATCAGAATAAAAACACAGTGGAATAAACCATCGCCGGGATAATTGGTTAGAAGGAAGTAAATATTCACTATGAATGTGAGCCAAAAGTCCTAACAAACCATCATTCACACCAATCACTACAATATTTACCCAATAGAATTAAACCTATCAAGGACCCCCAAGTGAGTTAGATCATGCATCCTAATATGTTCAGAGTTAAAAAAAATGACAGTAAATAATAAACTGCAATATGTAAAGCAACAGTCTAGGGAATCTGAATAAAAACCCCATGGAATTACTGCCCCCCGGGGAAAAAACTAATTAGAAGAAAGTAAATATTCACTATGTGTGTGAACTATGAGTCCTAACACTCTGCAACACCATTGTGTCATGTACCTAAATATAAGCCTACCTCAATATAACCACAACCCCATAAATAAAAACAAACAAAACACATACCCACCCCCACACATGCATAGTTATTTGATGAGAAACCAACATTTATCTATTTTTTTTACTTTCTTTATTCTTCCTACACTGGAGACCTGAACTCTCCAGCGGGACACACTCGGTTCGGTCTTTTTCCCATCTGCCTGAAGCCCCCAGACTCCATCTACCCTACTGCACCACCTGGCCGCCAAATCCCCCGGTTCTGAGTCCCCACAGGGCAGGACTGCCGACTCCTCTAGTGCTCTATCTGCAATTTAGTGGGGTGACCAGGGAGCGAAGAGAGTGGCCCTGTGGAGCTGGGAGGCCCAGCATTGGACGTGGTGACTGACCACTGGACCTGTCTTCGCCTATCAGGTGCTCTGAGGATTTTCACTTGTTCTGTCCCACCCCTGCAGAGCTCGGTCGCGTAATGATGAATCAGCGTCCACTGAGCTCAGCTCCCATTGCCATTCCAGCTGCGTCGTGAAATTCCTGGCTATCCCCGGCCATCGCCAGGGGTCACTCAGAAGCAACGCCATCCTTACATCCCCCCCGGGCAGGGAGAGCTGTCTCACTGATGCTTCATCCCTATCCACACCTGCCGACCCCCTACTTCCTCATACCTGAACCTTAGTCATCGGGTCTTGGTGTGAGGTGAGCATCTAGTGCCTTAACCCTCAGCACCACTGGGCCAGTAAAAGAAATCAACATGTTGATAACCAATTAAAATGGACTCTAAACATATTAAAACAAAAAAATAAAACAATAAAGCAGTGGGAGGGCAGCTGTGAGATGAGGGGCTAGCTGCACACTCGAGCAGACCCAATAGACCATGAGGCCTGTTTCTGCTGGCAATTTCATATGTTCGTATGCTCATAATAAAGACACGCTTAAGTCCTATTATATGTCCATCCTTTGAAGTAAAGGTCTGTGGAAGTTTAAGTAGAAAAATGTGACATAAACCCCAAATTTATGTTCATGCCATCTTCCACCATATTGAGAAATAAAATGAGTCTAATCTCAGAAGCTTGTCTCTGTTGTGTACTTTTGAAATGTCCTTTTAAGACCATTACTGACATGTCTGAGACTGAGTGGTCATTCTGAGAGAAGTGTCACCCCACTGGTTTTTCAGTCATCTTCAAATTAATAGTATGCCTGTGTGCATTCATTCTAGTGTGGAGTGCTTGCTTTGTCTCTCCTACTTACCCGGTGTGAGGACATCTCTTGCATTGAATGAAATAAACAGCATTCTTTGATGCACATATATAATTTCCCTGTCATATGATATGAAAAAGTCATCTTTATTTAAATTTTTAAGCTCAGTTGCACAAGTATCGTAATGACTGTAGGACCAGTAACTGTTTTTAACAAAAGGTATGCATAGTTTTCATATCTAATGAAGATGTCAGGTCGATAGTGGAGAACATCGGACCACCGCTGCTTGTGCAAGAAAATGCCTAAGCTTAACACATGATGTGCACGAGACATCGGCACCTGAATCAAACTCGGCGCTAGTTGTCATGATTGCATTCAGTAACCCTTGTATTATTTGTATTGCATTATCGTATAATTTTGTACTAGTTTATTTGAGTTGGGGGGCTTTGACCCCCACACCCCCTTTCTTTTTTTTAAAGGGGGGTGAAGTCAAACATACTAATACAAAAAAATAACTGAAATGTAGTTCTGAGACAGTAGCCTAACGCTAGCTCTAAATATGCTCTTACGCTACTATGGTATGCAACTATGTTGCAGGATTTGCATTCTCAAAAAAAAAATACGTACGGTGGTCTGATGTTCTCCATTATTGCTGATGTCAGTGCTGTCATTTGTGATTCTATTATTTTGTTATAGAACCCATGGCTGAAAACTGGCTTGATATACTTCATCAGTGCTACCACTAGTCTGTTACAAATTCACCCCTGTGCAATTCCCTTTGAGCCCCACTTATTGCTCATACCCATTTAGTACCAGGCCTCTGGACATAGGAACTCATTTTCACTTGCAGCATTCCTGAACAGGCTATTGTAGAAGAAACAGTCTCACTGTAATTCAGTTGGTGATCTCATTGATGGAACATAATGTTGCTACTAAAATATATTACCTGTTCTTTTTTTATGTTTATGTATTTCTCTTCTTATTTGTGCAAGTTTATCTCCTGACCTGAGCCCCCAATTCCTTCACCCAGCATCCCAGGAACTTATCTGTGATCACAGTATTTCACCCATGGTTTCACACCTTGTGGCAGGATCAGCAGCATCACCACTTACCATCAGTAGATCTGGTTCCACGAGAGTGCTCTCTAGCCAGTACAGAACCTATGAGGAGTCTGACCTGCCATCCTGTTCTGTCTGGCCATTTTATTCTCCAATTTTCATGCCAGGAGATGCAGATGTGCAATGCTGTCCAAATGGCCCCACACATGCTCCCATTTATAGGACACTGTCAGCCTTCACTGCTCCACTCCAGCATTGTGGTGCACTTGCTGCCTTGCCCCTAGCAACCACAGGATCCAGTCCAACACCTAGTGCTACATCCCTCCCTCCCCAGAGGATGAGGAGAGAGTCCCTTGGATGATCAATCCTCCTCTCCTTGGCCGACCCTCCAATGCCCTGACTCATTCCCATACCCAGTTCATCAGCCCTGCAAGTGGTAGCTCTACTGCTGCACATGCAGGCTGGCTAATAACCTGTATATTTAAAAATGTTGTGCAGTCACAGATGAATTAAAAATAAAACATTCAGTATCTAGTAGAAGACTGAAGTAGCTCAAATACGCTTTGCACAACAATTTGTGAATTTCAGCAACTTTACTTCACTGATGATTACAATTCATGCAGTTATTCACCTGGCAAATTGGCCAAAATCGGCGTGTAAATCAAGCTGAATTGCCAATTTGCGTATGATTTAGGTAATTTGTGTAGTTTGCTGCATGAATTTGGCTAATTTGCTGGCAAGAAAAACACATGAACTGTATCTCTCATGCTAACCCCTACATGACTACACCCTGATCTTAGCATACAAACACATTTTATTCATCATATACTCACTGCCATCCCCCACTGGCACCCTCTCCCTCCTTTCCCCACCTGCTCTGGCTAACTATAAAGTATAAGCTAGGTAGAATGACTCTGAAACATACTGCAAATCTGGAAGTTCAAAATCAGTACCGTAGGTTCTATGTCATAACAGCGACCACCGGAAGGTAATTGCCATTAGGGTGACATCACATTGCCCAAAAGCAAGTTCAGTGATGTGCCCCTCCAGCACACAGCAAAAGGGTGCTGGGGACTTACAATTTTAACTGTTATGCAAGGGGCTGCACCCCCCACACGCCCCTTCTATAGGGTTCTCAATTCCAGGAGTGTATAGTCGGAGGTGTAAATCCCTTGAAAAAATTCGGCCAGGTGCAACAAATGTACCTGCCCCCAGACCTGATCCCAGCACCCTGTAAATCCCAGCCCTGAACCCACCCACCATGCCACGGGCCAGCTCAGCAGCTCACCATGGCACCACCCCTCAAAACCCTCCCTCCCCTCCACCCCTCGCTGGCGTGTTCACTCCAGCTCGCGTGCGTGTACATGTACATTCTGTTGCTATATGCGTGAACACCCCATCTGGTCACCCTCCCTTGTCTGTAGCCCCCATGACATGCATCACAATTGAGTCACCATTTTTGTATGCGTTTAATCTCGGTCACCCATGTCATGGGCTACCGTACAGTACCCTTCCTCCCACCTGAGTCCCACCAATTAAGTCACACATCTCCCCCACCCAACCCCCTTAGGTCCCCACCTCCCTCTGGTCCCCACCACCATCCTCCCCCACCATCACCTGGAAAAAACTGTAATAAAAAAATGGTTCCCTGAAGCAGAGCATGTCCTCTGTTTTGTGTCCATCTTTGTAATGGTGTGAATGAATGAATGAATGAATGAATGAATGAATGAATGAATGAATGAATGAATGGTGATATCTTTGCTCCTAATGAAACCTGACTGGTTGAATTTTCTTAATGGGTTAAATGTGGACAGCAACACATACTGCACTGGTATCTGCCCAATGGTGCAGGCCTACTGCTATTTTCAAACATATCTGTTTGCAACAAAATGTCACAATTTTGGGAAAAAGATTACTGCAAATTAAATTTGCCTACGTTTTGGTGCAATTGTGTATTTTTAAGTAAAAGGGAGATGCAGTTAGACAGTGTAATAGATGGTCTAACACTATTTATATATTCCCCTTTTGAAAATGGTGGAAGCAGATATCAGATGGATCCTTTTGGGAATGTTGCCATAGATGTTTAAGATTAATCCAAATTCCCAGGACCAGTCCACCAGCACAGGAGTAGTGCTATGGCTTGCTGCACCAATGACCCTCGTTTAGAAGTGGACTCAGGACATTGGTTGGTCAGCCACGGGAGGAAGATTGAGCATCTATGGGGCTGCTATCCTCCCTGGAGGTGGGGAAGGGACATGGAGCCCATCATGTGCCTCACCCCAGCAGAGGAGATAGAGAGAAGACAGTCTGGGGCTATGAGAAGTGCATGGAGCCATGGTAACAACTAACACATGTCATGCAGAAGCATGCAACATGCATCATGATAGCATTTCATGTCCATGCCTCCTGGAGAGAAAGCAAGAAATCTCCCAGCTGTCAAGATGACACCAGTCTCCTGAAGGTGCTGCACAAGGCTATTCAGGCTCCCTCCAGTGCATTTTATTCTGTTTGACTGTAGGGGTTGAGGAACTCCACTGACCCCATGTGGGGTAATCCCTGAGGGAAGACACAACAGGTAAGTCCTGGAGGACACTCGGGTGATGGAGCTGGGGTGACTGGCAGAAGAGGGCCAGTTGGACTGGGGCAGAAAAAGATTAACAAAAAATCCAAATTACCCACCATGGTTTTGATATCCTTAATGGCCTTCCCTCAGATTATCTCAGTGATCTTATCTTCCTATGCCTCATTAACTCTGTTCTAAATCTGTACTTAAGCAAACACAGGAAAATTGGACTTGTGTGCAGATTTGAAAAAGGGTTCACTAAACAACCCTTCTCCTGCCTCTTATTTGTAGAAAGATAACTGCCTTTGTACTGTATTATATACTCACTTCTGTTTATCATGATTTATATTTTCAAATATATTGCTATATACTACTGTATCTAGTTATCAATCTTCTGAAAGTTCAGTCATTATATAGAATTAAGTATTCATGAATTAGTTTGGGAGTAAAGCCTGTGTAAACTGCAATAACTATCTACTGCATGAAAATGGTATCCGGTGATCTCTTACGGATAAAATAGCACTGTAAAAAGCTACCTTAATAGCGTGGTACATAAAAGCGTGTAGCATAAATTGTCATGCAGCTTAAATAGCGCATTTCATTGCAGTGAGCCTTTTCATTACGTGTTCTGACAACAAAGACTGCAGACCACTAGGTGTGCATAGTCGTCTCTCCCATTGCAGATTCACTCCGTGTTCTGACCACAAGACCACCGACCACTAAGTGTAAACAAGTGGGCTTTGCATCCATCACCTATACCATACATACATAGTCGTGCAGTTTTGACTAATCATTGTCAGTCACGAGATTCAGGTGCATCGTAGCTGCAACACCTATACCAGTCATGCAGTTTTCATCCTAGTTCTGTGTATTCTGTGTAAATTTTAATTTGTGATGATTAGCCAGTAACAAGATTCAGGTGCATCTTAGTAGTACTGTTAGTGCTTTCTGGTATAGAAGAATTAGTGAGTAACGAGATTCAGATGTGTTATGAGGTTTGCCGCTTATCTTAATTACCTCCATCGTAGCAGCACTGTTAGTGTAGCAGTTGTGTTTGGCAGCATGGAAGTCCATTATATCAAAAGTCAGAAAGGAGGTGAACTTGCACTGTGGCAGGGTTTTATATATCGCAGAGAATGCATTTGTAGTGACAAGTCGTATTGGAAATGCTTGCAGTATGCAACTGGACACTGTACTGCTAGGTACATACCACTGGCGATATAATTGTTAAAAATATGGGTGAACACAACCATGTTCCAGACCCTGTTTAAAATATTTTGTTCATCCCCTTCTCACCAGAGCTGCCCACCTCAGCTCAGTCTCCTCTCAGCTTTATACTTCTCTTCTTCTGTACTTACTCATCTTCCAGGGGATCCTTTGGTCACTTACACTTCTGTGGGAGATTTTTTTGGGGGTAGACAGGATAATCCCCCACAGTTCTATTATTTGTAAGAAGACAGTGGGTGGTCACACAAGTTGGGAGAACCTGAGAGTGCCAGCTTCATGTTGCATGCAGTTGGGGTTTTCTGTCTTTTGCCCATTCCATGGGAGTCTGCTGATAATTTACACACACACATGGAAAGTGTGCTGTGACTGATGGAACTAAATTGTGTCCCCCTGAATCCAAACAACTCCAACTGCACAACTACTTGTGGTCACCCAGGTAGCTGAATAGCAGCAAAGCACCTGGCCTTCCATCCATAGAGGAGTGCGCATTCTCTGGGATGTTGATCCTGCTCATCAAACTGTTCCTGGCACCACAGACTGCTTTCCAAACCTAGACCTTTAGCATTGTTGGTGGCAATGCCACCACTGTGCTGACAGGCCAGATGAAAAGACAAATCTTACTTAAAAATAATCACTAATGAATCAAAGTCCCATCCCTAAGTATAGAGATGGCCCCATTCTTTGCAAAATAAAAGTTTTGTTCTCACTGTACTGGTACCTAACTGCAGGAGGTGAGTGAGACCATCAACAGGCTAACTGAAGCTAAAAAATCTCTAAGTCTCATCCCAGACACCTAAATCTCCCACAGCTGCAGCCTGCCCCTAACGTCAGCCTTTGAGATTCTGGGATGTAACTGCAGGATCAACCAGATTCCAGGGCTCCCATATCTACAGGGATTCCTGTATTTTACAAGGATTTGGAGGCATCTACAGGAAAACTCTTCCCATAGACTTGCATTGGTTATACAGAAAAACAAGGCAATTCAGCTTCCATAGGAAATAATGTAATCTACAGGAAAACACAGGAATATCACCCTTGAGTTACAGGGAAAATGCCAAATCAATATGGGAGCACTGAGATTCAATCTTGGTAAATCCAAAGGCAGTGAATATAATATTTTTATTTTCCAAGCAAAGTAAAAATTAGGGTTGGAGTCATGATATAGAGGATTCTGTGATGCAACAAGAATGGCTGGGGATATGAAATATTGTGGGGGGGTGGACAGCAGGATCCACCAGATTCAATCTTAGTAAACACAAATGCAGTGAATATAATGTTTTCATTTTGCATGCACAATAAAAATTAAGGGCTGGAGTCATGAGTGTCCCTTTTTAAACAATAAGATCTGGCTTAGAGGGCATTATGTAAGAAATAATGCATGACAGAGAGGAAATTATGCTATGTTAATGTACCAAGTGTTGGGTTGGAGTCCCAGGCCCAAAGGGTGAGGGACTTCAAGCTACATGAGCTACATTAACATAGCATAATCTACTCATCCCCAATGGAATTGCCTTATTTCACTTATAAAATGTTTAGTAATGTTAGATTTTCAGCAGTGCATTAGTGCTGTAATTTGGCACTGTATTCTTAAATGGTTCCCTTGCTCCTAAGGGGCATTAACATAATTAGATATGCAGCAGGGGTTAGGTTGCACCTGATACACTACACTAGTTGGGTGTGGTGTACTGAAAAGTAGTGGTTATTTGTTGCTTTAAAGGGTATTCCTGACTTTTAACGTCCTATACTTCCTATGTGATCTGTGAGGCTAAGCTATATAAACTTGTCTTGTACAGTACTTCCTGTTCTTTCCATGGGATATGAGCCATACCTGGTAGCCAAGAATATTGCTTAGATGTCATGTGACTTCATTCCACTGCATTGCTGGGCATCTGAAATTCAAGCAGGTGGAGAGTTTGAGCTGCCTATGTTTGTTTCTAGGTATGTAGACATTTCATTAGCTTTTAGAGCATTGTTTGCAGAAGGTATTTTGATGGTTTAGTGATGTATGCATGCATATTTCTGTTGTTGCATGGAATTATAATTTTGAAATATATTTTATGTTTTATTAGGTGTTTAAATGTTTTTCTTGTCTGAAACTTTTTTGGTATGGACTTGTGAGTAGGAAGCACTTATTTTTTTTCAAAGTTGTTGGATAGATTTCTTTTAGTTTGTGACTTTTTTTTAATTTGTATGATTTGTTTTTGATATTGCTGTGTTGTTTGATTTGCATGACAACCCTTTTGACCCTGAAGATATGTAATTAGCATATTGAGCTTTTTTACCCTCACTGTTTGTGCATGAGCTTTTTGACCCTGACTGGTTGTTCTCTCAGTTAATGTACCCTCATCACGTCTTCCGAGCAGGAATATATGCCATGTTAAAACAATACCATGTGACAAGGTCCTGACCAGTGAGGAGTCAGAATTAGGTTCCACCAACGCCACTAAAAATAATGCAGCGTGTTAAAAAACAGCATAGATAAAACTCTACAAAGCAAAACTGCTTCTGTCCATTTCAGCTAATGGAAAAACAATGTAAAGGGAAAATGTTGCACACTAGCCAAGCATACAACAGCACATACTATTCCACAAATAGAACAAACAATCTTTCCCTAAAGAGTAGATTTACTATTACCATACCACACCACACCACCATGGATAACCACCCCAGTGAAATGCCTGCCTTACAGTATGTGTAGATTTACTATTACCACACCACACCGCCATGGATCACCACTCCAGTGAAATATCGGAGGACTCAGAATTGACTGCGTGGCTAAGGCACCTCCTCACTATGTGGTGTCACACAAGTGCTATTTTGTATACCATACTCTTCCATATTTCAACATTTTGACCACGTGCTATTGACAGTCTATGTGGACTTAACGTGATAGCTCAGAATTGACCAGATGCCATTTTACAACAAGGAATATAGATCAGATTAATTCATTGCAGAGATCTACAGAATGATAAATTCCACTGGCAGAATTGTCATTCTGCTTCTGAAATATGTTGTGGAATTTTCAAAACACTAGAAACATAGAAACATAGAATTTTGTTGCCAGAAAAGTACCACTTGGCCCAGCTAGTCAGCTCTTTTTCCTCCCCATGGCTCTTTTGCCATCCTGACCTTATTCCCTTCCTTCTTTCAGACCCTGAGAAATCCCACCAACAAAGAAACTGCTTAGTTTTTATATCAACTCTGAATTTTTTTACTAAAGTCAATATAAATTGTGGATGTGTTTCCTGCAGTTTGTTCTTACATATGTAATAGAATAGAACAGCACAGAACAGGACAAGACAGAATAGAATAGAATAGAATAGAATAGAATAGAATAGACATCATTGTTAACTGAGGAATTTCTTTTACTGAAATCAATATAAACTGTGGATTTTTTCCAATTGTTTTTTCTCATGCATAGAATAGAAATGTACTGTATTTAATTCTGCAGAAAAATATAAAATACTACAAAATTCTGGTGGAGCAGAATTTTGTGATTCCTCACAACACTTGTTCATTATTCCTGACTTGTCTACTGTATATTCAGTTACAATGCAAGACATGGATGGTCCTTTAGCTATTGCAAACCAGTGACAGCACAGAATGTTTTCTTTATGCCTTTGCTTTGTGCTATGGATGAATCAGGACAACAATGAAATATGTGTACACTATTTGTAATCTAGTAAGACTGAATGTTTAAAGATTAGAGGCTTGTTATATACATATTTCTACTAATCTAAACAACTACAATGCTTTATGGTAAGTATTTTTGGTGCATACTATATCATGATTTTATACAAACCACACCACTATTTTAGTTTCTATTTCTTTTTATGATAAATATTAAGCCGCTTTACACAATGTTTTCAAAAAATGAGAACATAATGAATTTTATGTTTTTGCTTTGAAATATCTGTGACCTAATCCTGTGTTGAGATTTCTTAAAGAAATGAGATTTGATAAAACACTAAAATATTTTCCACAAGAAGCTGTGGTGCTTTGCACCCGTGCTTCAAAGATAGTAATAGTACTGAAAAAGATAGAAAGTATGTCAGCATTACATGCCACGACAACCTGGATTTCTTCATTTAACTTTATTCTGTGCCATAATTGGGTCAGTGCTGAAAAGATCAGCAGTGTAATAACTGCATGTCAGAGAAGTGAAGTTCCAATATGTCAGCTCCATCTATCTTCACTGTGTGACATAGGATTGGTGAACATGGTCAGTGCCAGAGATTTGATTATCCTCTATATAAGGAATACATTCTTCTGTGCAGATATAGGGTTTTGACACAATGCCAAAGAAATACATCATGATAATCTTTTTGAAATATATGACAATTATATATACATGTGACATCTTCTAGTCCTCACAAACAGGCTCTCTGTTTCACACTGCTACTGCACAATGATGTTTTCAGACTAGCTCTAAATTAATAGGCTTCATGGCTATATAAATAGTGATAGGAATTTGGTGCTAAGTTAGAAAGGGTTGTTTTTCTGTATGTAAATTAACTTCAGTTGATCTATTTTTGGTAGCGAGGCAGATCTAAATTTTTTACAGATAATAAATCTGTTTTTCTGCCTAGTCACTATTTTTTTGGATGTGGAAGATATTTAGATATCAGTGAATTTTATACATTGTGACAGTTGTTTAACATGTTACTTATAGTATAAACAATTAGACCAAAATATATTTGCAATTACATCAAACATAATGAAGCCAACAGTGTAGGCATGAAGGACTACAACCAGCTGAACTTGAATTAAACTGCAGAGTAAAACTCTTACCTGCCATTTGAGTAAATTTAGTGTATGGCTTAAACAATTAATGCTATAAAGTAGTTATTATCTATTAAAAATGGAAAAGTATGATTTATTGCTACTGTTCATTGGCTTGTTACATCAGATAAAATATTTGCAAGCATACAAAGGCCCAGATATTCAAAAGGCTAGTGCCCCACTAACAGGATTAGTGCTATGCCAACTATTAATAGCATTGCCGACAGCATGTTAGTGTGGCCACTGCGATATTGAAGTTCAATGCTAAGCACCTATATCATGTGCTTAAACATATAAATGCATACACTGCACAGTGGTATACTCAGTGATGCCTGTAAGTGCTGACAGGCTACCAGTGCAGCCCTATATTAATGCTTTCAGGAGTCATATTTTAACTAGGCACTAATGATAGGTTGTTGCTTAAGTGAGGACACTGCAACCCTTCCCCTTCACCTGTGCATGAGTGCAGCATCGATGATGGGCATGCACATCCACAGACTGTGGGCAGTGGTGCCCAGTTTCAGACTCCTTCTTTTCTGCCCATTATCAAACAGGATCTTTAATGAAGAATTTGCAAGAATACACAAAGCAATATCTTGCTAATTGCTTAGTTGTTCAGAATTGTCAGTGTTTCCAAACATTATGATGGGTCTTTACAGGGGACAGTGTGACAGTAGTCTCTCAAGGTTTTATAACATTTAGAAACCTAACACTCGGCAGCAATGTACTTGCATGAATTAAATGACCAGCAGCAGAGATGACTAGATGATGAGTACTGCTTGCTATCTCAGACCTGGGGTGTGTAATGAAAATGGATGCAGGAGGGGAACTGGCCACTAGACTACCAGGGGATGTTTTAATCTGAAATGGGTATCAAATTGGGGGAGTGCCCACTGCCACCAGATAATGACTGCATTAGTTTCTTGCATTTTCTTGATGGGTTGGGTGAGGAAGAGAGTACCACTGGTACCTGGTATGTACTTTGGGCCAATCCCCACTATAGCCACATGTTCACTGTGTGACCTTAAACAAGCACTTGACCTTTTAATGCACCTGTCCACTAAACTGGGCTGAAGTTGGACTCTACTGGAAAATTGTGTTACAACTTAGCTGGGCTATACTGACCTGAGTAACTAAACAAATTCCATGAACTAGCTAGGGCTGTTTCACACCAGAGTGCCAGCCTCCACACAACTCAAAGAGCAAAGGATTGTGCTTGACAGGGTGTGTGCCATGCGGGATAATGTCATGCCTCAGGTGGTTGGGCATGAGGCCACAGGCTGAATGTATCCAACACCCAAGAAGTGACATTATCCCAGCATGACACTATCTCATGGAGAGTATTATTTCCATTATACAATGGCTCTTTAATTTTTTAAAGAAAGAAAATGGAAACATTTGTTTAAATACTTTTTTGTAGTTTTTGTAAGGGGAGATATACCTATTGAAAAATGAGTCTATAGTTTCTCTGTTGTCCAGTAGGTGGTGGTGCAGCTGCATAGTTGTTCTATAGCCCACAAGTGCTGTTACTGTGCTTCCTTCCTCCTGATACCTGTCTTTGCCTGTCACACTGTGCTTCTGGTCCCCCCTCCCAACACTGGTTTGTGAGTGTTCATGTTTCTCCCAGTAGAATGTGAGAAATGGTTGCTGTCTACTGGGAGAACATGTATTGGAATTCCTTAAATGCTTGGATTGCTGATTTTGTATGTGGGGTGTACAGCCTCCAGGATGGCCACAAGCAAAGGTGGGGTTTGTTATGCCCTTAGGTGATTGATTTTAATATATGCTAGTCTGGCTTTAGTTATATGTATAGGGGAGGGATTTTCTTTACTTGCTTAGCCATCCAAATGTGGCCATTGTTTCCAGGAGCTGGGCAGAGTGAGGAGTGAGTGTGCCACTTTTGAACTCTGCACATGCTCGCACAATCATGCTGCCAACGGGGAGAATGGAGAAGTAGTGGACCAAGGGCTTGGCTTCATTTTCATTTAACTCTTTTTTTTTAACTGGGCTCATCTGAGAACTTGGGGCTGCATCCCAGGATACTAAAGGAACTATGGATGGAGCTAACAGAACCCCTGGCAGCCATGTTCAGTGAGTTGCTCAATACAGGAGTAGTTCTGAAGGACTGGAGGAGGGAACATGTAGTCCCGCTTCACAAAAATGGATGCAGAGAGGCAGGAAACCATAGGCTGGTCAACTTAACCTCAGTAGTCAGTAAGATTATGGAGGCACTGCTTAAGGAAAGGATTGTGGAACACCTGGAATTCAATGGTGCACAGGAGCCAAGGTGACATAGGTTCACAGCAGGAAGGTCATGTCAAACAAATATAATATATTTTTTTGACTGGGTGACAAAGGAGGTAGATCAGGAGGGAATGGTAGATGTTGCCCACCTTGATTTCAGCAAGGCCTTCGACGCTGTTCCACATAAAAGACTGATAGATAAGTTGGGAAGCCTGGGCATGGGCCACAAGGTGGTGAATTGGGTTACAAACTGGTTGGGGGACAGGAAGCAGAGGACAGTGGTAAATGGGATCCAATCCAAGGAAAGAGAGATGACCAGTGGAGTATCTCAAGGATCAGTCCCGTGGACAGGCCTTTTTAATGTCTTTATTAGAGACATTGCAGAAGGGCTGGAAGGGAAGGTTTGCCTGTTTGCAGATGACACCAAGATCTGCAACAGAATAGACACTCCAGATGGGGTGGAAAAAATTAGGTGGGACCTAGGAAAACTGAAAAAGCGGTCTGAAGTGTGGCAACTGAAGTTCAACACCAGGAAGTGCAAAATCATGCACCTTGGGTGCAGAAACCATGCAGACAGCTACAGGATGGGGAGGGAGGATTTCCTGACAGTCACCAGGGAGGAAAGGGATTTGGGGATTATCATCTCTGATGACCTAAAAGGTGGCCAAGCAGAGTAAAAGGCTGTAGGAGGTCCAAAGGAATGTTGGGGGTGCATAGGAAGGGTTATCACCATTAAAACATGAGGTGGTGATACACTATACAAAACACTGGTGAAGCCTCATCTGGAGTACTGTGTACGGTTCTGGAGATCACTTCTTTGTGAGGACATAGACAGGGTGGAAAAGGGTGACTAAGATGGTGCAGGGCTTGCAAAGAAGATTTATTAGGAGAGATTAAAATACCTCATTTTGTATACACTGGAAGAGAGGAGTTAATGGGAAGATATGATAGAAACCTTCAAGTATCTTAAGGGCATAAACAAGGTGCAAGTGGAAGGTATCTTTAAGTACATGAGAGGTACAAGAACAAGGGGGCATGATATGAGATTGGAGGGGGACAGGATAAGGGGTAATGTGAGGAAGTTATTTTTCACAGAAAAGGTGGTGGATGCATGGAATAGCCTGCCCAAGGAAGTGGTAGGAGCAAGCACAGTGGTGGGATTCAAACATGCATGGGATAGGTATAAGGGAACCCTTGAGGTGGGAAGGAGAATCTAAACTAGATGACCAAGTAGGGTCAGCAGCCACTGATACAGGTAGGATATATGGGCAGACTGGGTGGGCCTAGCGGTCCTCATCTGCCATCAACTTCTATGTTTCCATATTTCTATGTGTGGACACTGTATATTGAGGGAACAAGTGAATGTCTGCCCAAGGGATGACTGCTGGCACTGTGAGTAGACAGGGCAGTGCCACTACTGGGCAGTGGGCAGTGATTAATTTTATATGCTGCCATGTGTGGTGCCATTATGTGTGTGCTGGGACTACATCCGTGATGTTATGCTGGGATAACATCACGGGTCCAGCCCCAGACTGACCAATCACAGGCCAGCATTCTTTCTTTCCATTGTATAATAGGATGTAAACAACCTTTTTGTGGCACTGGCTGTGAGAGCAGGTAATTTGCATGGGTACTTTTGAATATTGTGAGAGCAGCTAATTTGCATGGGGACTTTTGAATATTACAAAAGTTTTGAGCATTGCTTTGGAGCTGCACTGAGGAAGCACAGTGCAATGTCAGATCAATGGAATACACAAGTTGGGGGGATGGCAGGCACCTGCCAAACTAGAAGGTGAGCCATTAGTATACTCAGTTGTGGCTTTGCTGTGAGGGGTTATATTCTAATATATTTAGGGCATGCATACTTTGCTTCAAACTTGTTTAAATATAGTTAATTTAGGGCATTGCTCTAGTTTGCACTTGGGACAGAGACTTTTCAAGGAGCAAAGTTAGACCTTTGAATATGGAGCCCAATGTATTATATCTTAGTTATGTTTTGCTCGCATAAACAGTATAGCAGTTTGGGAAACAAAACTGTTTGCCTTGCCCAGATCATTAGGTTTAATTTGAACACTGTCTATATGTAGCCATAGAATTCCCTCCCTCCCCCTCCCAATTAGATCAGTTGTACCTCCAAGACGCTATCCTTGGTCCCATCTTATTCCCAGATTTCCTAATTGATCTCACTAAGACATATGTCTTCTAGTACATTTATGTATATGCACATGGTATATGTTTTTTACTTATGTCCCCTCTGCCTCTGAAGTCACCGCTAAGCTCCAGCATGATTTCAACAATATCAGATGCTGCTTCCTTTCCAACCAGCCCATCCTGAATGACAAGAAAATGATCTGCATTGCATTTAGATCTAGGCAGCAATGGTCTAAAATACTGTCTCCACCAGTCTTCATGACCATGAATGACTTCCAATTGGGCAAAGTTGCTTTCTTTCTTATTTGACCATCATCTTGATTTCTCCTGCTACACTGATGCCATCCATAGGAAACTGTTCTCTATACTCAAAGTATTTAATAGGAACAAGGTCTATATCCCCCTTCCTGACCATCTGGAGAGTGCTGTGAAAATGGTCTTCATAACATTTGACTATTGGGGTATGGTATATGACACTGGCCCCAAATCTGCTGTTGCCAGCCTAGAACACCTCTTTCACTCCATTGTTGCTTTGCCCTTGACTGCCTCTCCATATTTATCACTGTTCCCTTGACTCCTTCCTCCGCTCCCCTCCCCTCACGTTAGGGAAGACACCTCCCTCATAGCCTCTCCCTCATCTCCAAAGTCTGATTTGTGTCCATCTCATGCTATTTCTGGAACTGATGAATATTGTGAATGGATCTTATGGTTAACTAGATCCACACCTACAAAACCTTTAAAATGATAATCTGGGGTATGTGTTCCTTTTGTCAGATTGTCATTTACAGTTGGTGCATTGCCATCAACCTAGAGGACTGCAGCAATTGGTCCTACTCTTGATAGTTCACACCCCAGGACTTCTTATCATCTTCTTTACTTTTCAAAGATAATTGAAGAGACTGTGGCCTTAAAGTTAGTTACTAGACCATCTTGAGCAGCATGTTTTTCTGGATAATTATTAATCTGTCTTCTACAGCATCAGAATAGCATTAAACCCAAACATGGCTTGCAGTGAATAACAGTTATTTATCCATGCTGTTGTTGCTAGACATTAGCACTGCATTTGACACCGTGACTTATATTCACAAACATTACCTCCATGTTAATGCCACTTTACTTTGTCTTTACTAAACTGATTCAGCGAAGTGCTATTGAACAACATGGGAGACTGGTGTGGATGGATAGGAGGTAAAGGGGACAAGAGAATGGGTTGGGCAATGTAGGAAGGACAAGTGATCTGAAGTGCTATTTGCACAAATGGCAGGAGCTTTAGAAATGCAATTAGTGATCTGGAGTCAGTGGTGGTTGTGCCAAGCCTAGATCTGGTAGCACTGCAATCAAGGAAACATGAGTGACTCAGTACCATGAATAGGATGTGACTATGCCAGGGTATACTATGGTCAGGAAGGACTGAAAGGGAATGAGAGGGGGAGGGTGGCAGTATATGTAACAGAAAGTATAACAGAATTAGAGATGGAAGATAAGGGGCAAAGAAAACACATTGGAACAATATGGGTGCAGGTAGATACAGAAGGGGATATATGGGTGTTTACAGACCACTGACTCAAAATGGGAACAGATGAAAAATTAAAGGAGGAGATCAAAAGGGAACAGGGCTTGGGGAAATGTTGCTAGTGACAGTCTTTAACATTAGGACAGAAGAATCCCAGTAGCAGCAAGTGCAATATGCTAACAGAATTCATTCTAGTACATACAGTAGATTGGAGGCGTCTACTAGGGAGTCAGCCATCCTAGATGTAGTACTTACGAATAGGAACAGTGAAGGGGAGGTGAGGGTACTTCAAAAAACCAGTGACCATCAGACAACTGGTTCCACATCAAACTGGCGACAGAGAAATATCAGCCTTAGACTAAAGTGTGGGACTTTAGGGGGGCTGAGTTTTGAAAGAATGAGAGAGTTGCTGCAGGAGAAACTAGAGGGGTTTAAAAAGACAGAGGGGTATTGATAAAAGATGGGACAACAGAGATGAGATTGCAGATCTCTGTGTGAGGGTTATCAGCAAGAAGTGGGGTTAAAAATATATGGTTTATGAGGGAAGTGGGGGACACCATGAGAGCTAGGGAAAGGTCATTTAAAAATACAGAACAAGCCAAGCAGAGGGGACAGGTTGGGATTTCACAGCAGGGTGCAGGAGGCCAGTAGGATAGAAAGAAGGGTGAAGACTGATGCAGAACTGAGAATTGCAAAGGGTACAGAATGAAGATTAGAATTTCTTTTATTACATAATGGAGAAGATGAAAATAAGGGAAGGAATAATCAGTCTGAAGCAAGGAGAGGAGAAGAAAGAGAAAGATTAAAGGAAAGGTGAACATGTTAAACAGATATGTCTGCTCAGTGTTTACAGTAGAGGACAAGGTACATATGCCTGATTGACATGTCATCAAGGCAAGTAGGGAGGGAAATGGCTCAATGTTGACCTATTTCAATGAAAATGGTACTAGAGGGATTAAGTACACTTAAAGTGTAAAGTCCCTGGGCCCAGATGGGATGCATTCATGTGTGCTTAAGGAGACAGGTCAGTCTTCACTGAACCACTAGCTGAGCTATTTAATAGCTCACTGGAGACAGGGGTAGCACCCGGTTACTGGAGGACTGTGAATGTCATTCCCCTGCACAAAAGCAGGACCAGAGATGATACAGAGAAGTAGAAACTTGTCAACCTAAAATGAATCATAGGCAAGATGCTAGATAACATAATACAGGAAAGGATAATAACTTTCCTGGTGGTGAGTGGGCTTCAGGACAAGAGACAACACAGGTTCATGGGGGGAGGTCCTGTCAAACAAACCTGATAGTTTTTCTTCTGTTAGATGACAATGGCATTGGACAAGGGACAGGTAATAGTCATAGTGTACTTTAACTTCATTAAAGTTTTATTTATTTATTTGAAATTTGGTGACCAGGTAAGTCCACTGAGACATAAATTCCCTTTTTCAGGGGCAACCCCAGGTTAGTTACATACATTAAATAACAGGAAAAACAAAGGAATTAACATGGATTTTTCATACATATACATACAGTTTTTATGCCAGACAAAGATTTAGTTATAGACAGTAGTAGTAAGAAAAAAACATACAGTAATTAATAAGTCAGTGAATACAATCATTATTCATGCTTACAGCAGTCCTTGATAAGGTTTAAGCAGCAATCATGATAGAAAGGGCTTTCAGTGAAAACAGTTGCAGGGGGGAGTTGTCCAAAAGTGAAATTTAAGAGTTTGCTTAAACTGTCCAAAGGTAGGGCAGGCTCAGGCTGCTGGGGGGATGGGAGTTCCACCAATGCAGGGCTGACAATGAATAGGATTGTCTACCAGTTTGTTTCATAATGTACTTTTGGAACTTCCAGTGTAGGGAAGACTGAGGCTCTGAGGAAGTGAGCAAAATGCTTGCATTGAATTATGCCAGAGAGGCTAGATGAGGGCGATGGGTTGCAGTAACTTGAAGGTGAGTCAGTATAGAGGATGGCCTAATCTGGCTTCAAGGAGGGCCATGCCAAGGTAGTTAGTCACTGTGCAATGGTGGGTTTTGGGATGTGAACTGGTTGCAAATCACCCTATCCTATGGTAGAGTAGTCTAAGTTTGTTAAGGGTGGATTCTCATTGAGGGTGCCATACAGTAAGAGAAGGAGAAGAGAGTTGAAGGTGATGATATGACGTGCTTCTTGAGACAGGTAAGGGGAAAAGCTATATAGTGGTCCTAGCTTTAGGTTGAGCATTTCAGTCAGTGCATCTACGTGGGGTTCAAAGGTCATAGATTGATCTAGGTTCATCCCCAGGTATTTGAAGCTCTGGACCATCTCTTAACTGGATCCATTGCAGGTGGAAATTTTGAGGAGATCCTGTCTGTCTAAGCCAAGGTGTTTGTGACCAACTAGCATTGTCTTTGTTTTTTTTGGTGTTGAGTACGAGATTGTTGGCCATAAATCGACATTCTAGTGAGTGGAAGTCTTTTTGCAGCTGTGTGTTGATCCAGGTTGGATCTAGGGAGGACCTATATGTATGGCATCATCAGCGTATAGCTGTATAGAGGCACCACCACAGTTTTGAGATAGTCATTGATGAATAGTGTGAATAAAGGGGACCAAGGATGAATCCTTGAGGTACCCCATTGGAGACTGACCTGGAGGGTGAGGTTGTACCTTCCCATTTCACACACTGCATCTGCCCAGACAAGAAGTTCTGCAACCAGTGGCAGGATAGAGCATCCAGGCCACTTTCCAATAGTTTCGTGAGAAATAGATTGTGGTTCACCAAACCGAATGCTTTTATTAAATCTACAAAATGGCACCTGATGCCATGGAATTTATAATATCACTAGTGATGCATACTAAGGATGTATCAGTACCATGGTTATTGCAGAAACCATGCTGCAAATGAGTGAGAGTATGGTTCCATTCAAAGAAGTCTAACAGGTGTTCGTATACTAGTCTGCCCTGGACCTTGGCAACTGCGCTGAGGAGGATATAGGTCTGTAGTTTTCTAACTTGTCAGGGTAACATAGTGTCTTTTAAAACTGTAAATTGTACCCTGATCTAGGGGCTGCATCAGACAAGTTGTGCTGGGTGAGAGAAAACTAATTTTATGTTGCAGAATCCAGTGACATGGGGTGGGAGCTACAATTATCTAGCAGTAGGGCTATTTTTCTGGAACAACTTCCTATCCCAGTCTCTCAGCCAGGCATAAAAATGTCACCTGTCATCCACACAGTTTTGTTATTCCTGTAAAGCACAGGAAGGTTACGGGCATCGTGGAAGCATCTAGGCTGTGAGGACTTGCCCACTACAATTTGTGTCAGCTTCTCAGTGCTTGACATATTGCATATCAGGAGCATTTATGAACTCTTTACCTTCTTCAGACCTAATAGGATTTGGAACAAAAAGCTAAAATCCCATAGCCAACACAATGAAAGAAGACCCAGTTTTGTCTGTGTTAAATATGTTGTCTGGGGTGTATCCCATTAAGAGTTGTGGCAGAACATCAATTAGCCTAAATTGGCAGCTGTAGTGTCTGCATTTAATTTCTCCCCATGTATTTTTCAGAAGCAGATGTGTCTCTGCTTCCATCTGCTCAATCACCCATTAGTAGCCTTGAAGTCTGTCTTTCCTCGAGTGGCTACTAACTGGTCATCCTTTTGGATAAGCAGAGTCCCACTTATCAGAGCCTCCCTTCCTCTAGCATTCATGAACCAGCAAATGAGGGCATCTTCAAAAGCTCTATCCTTGCCCTCATGCTTCCATTTTCAATCAGGGTTATGATTGGAACATCAGTTGCCAAGCAGTGTCTCCCTATTTTTCTGAAGATCAGAAATTGTGGACTTGGGTATGCCAAAATGAGCACTCAAATCATGGATGCTCATTTTGGCAGCTTATCCATCTCATTAATAATCTCAACTTTTCTGGATATGGTAAGACAAGTATGCTTACCTGAAGACATTGTTGCGGCAGGTAAAGTACAGCACAGCACTGAAACAGCAGTACTTCAGCACAGGACAAAGTAAAAGAATTGTAAGAGATGCAAGGGGTGGGGGTAGAAGGGACCTTAAATACATTACAGTGTTGAAACCAGGAGAGAATGGTTTACTGTTTGACTTAATGAGGGGATTAGCAGCAGCTGTAAAAAACACTAATCGTCCATAATCATCATCTCAGGGACATGTGAAAAATCAGGCTAGATGTGTGAACTAAGTGATTCCAGTGGCCACTAAATGCAGAATTACAGGTCCACCTAATCAGGGGGTTTAATATAGCAGCATATAGTAGCTTGGCAGAAGACACCAGGAGAAAGGACTGCTGTGTGACTGGACTTCTCTACTGGGACTAAAGAAGTAGAACTCTTGTACTTGGACCTTTAATTTAGGGTAAAAAAAAACTAACAAACAAAACAAAAAAAAATGTGTGTTTGTCTGAGTTAACTAAACTAAATGGTTATCTGAACAGTTATCTAGGTGTAAATCTCAGGTGATTGAAAGGACTTGATAGCTGTGAGATTTAAATCACTTGTAGAAAGATCTAGTAAGTAGGGGAATAAGGCTAGCTAGAAGGAAGCTATTTAAAGACTGCTTAGAAAGATTCTCCTAGTAGCTTGGCAGAAGACACCAGGAGAAAAGACTGCTGTGCCACTGGATTTCTCTACTGGGACTATATTGCCCTCATTTCCTCCCCTCCACCCTCCCACCCAAAGCTAGTTCTACTTTTATAGGCACAGGATTTGACTGACAACAGGAACTTCCTGTTTGGGAGCAGGAAGTGATTGATCACAGAGTCACCAAAGACTCACCATCCTAGAAGGGCAAGAGTAGCTCTCCGGCCCCCTATAGCTGCTAGAGGTCTGCCTCTGAGCAAGTAAGGGGTCTACTGAGAAATATAGGATATTCTTGTCTCAGAACAGGACAATCAGGAGCTTAAAGGGCACACAGACAGAAAGTAAGGAGAGAGAGAGAGAGAAAAAAAAACAGAGGAAAGAGTAAGGATTGCAACAGTTAAGGGGCCAGAAATAAGTCAAGATGGGAGTGGTGCTCTGCAGCGGCTGTGGAGCAGCAGTCTTCTGGGAGACATTCTGGAGGATGAGGTGTTGTCCCATCTGCAGGCACCTCTCTGGGCTGAGGGAGGAGGTTGCTCATCTCCAGGCTGAGTTGGCCAGGATTTGTGGGACCTCCTCTTCCATCCAGGGACCACCAGTGCCACTGCCATTACCTCAGAGGTTGCCAAGAAAGAGGAGCGGTTGGACCACAGTGGGCTCAGGGAGGGTGAGAGTGTTGGAACAGAGGCGCATCCCTCCAGCTGTACCTCTCCACAATTCCTATGCCATTCTGGCAAAGTGTGGTTCCTCTATGGAGGCACCCGCAGTGGAGACCAAGGAGGATGCTGGGAACCTCCACAAAGGAGACCCACAGGAGGGTGGCAGGGGACCCCGCAGGGGAAGGAAACAACTCCTGGTGGGGGACTCCATTGTTAGGAAGGTAGAACTGGGGGAGGAAGGGGAGAGGGAGGTAAGGTGCCTGCCTGGCGCTATGGCTTGGAGGGACAGGGAGCAAATCCTCAGGATTGCCGGAGCAGCTGCACATAGAAGGAAGCTGGATGTCATTGTCCACCTATGGACAAATGACCTGGCTAAGAAAGGGATTAGAGAAGTGCAGAAAGAGTTTGTGGAATTGGGGAAGGGTCTTAGACAAGTAGCACACATGGTAACCTTCTCGGAGGTGCTGCCCATCTATGGCGTAGGACAGGCTAGGGTGTTCCACACCATGGGATTCAATCAGTGGTTGAAAAACTGGTGTGGAGCTCAGGGATTTGGCTTCATTCAGGAATTGGGGGTCCACTTGGAGTGATGCAAGCCTATACTGGCATGATGGGTTGCATCTGTCCAGGAGGGAACCAGGATCCTAGGTGCTAGGTTTAAATGCTTCATTGGCAAGCATTTAAACTAGCCAAGGGGGGAGGCACTGGAAAGGAGCAGGGAAATCCTAGCCCCCCCAAAAAATAATGGTAGTAAGTGCAGTAAACACCAACAAAGAGAGGTGTCAATAGGGAGAAGGGCAGGGGTAAATGGAGAAAGGGACAAAGGCAAGAAGGACAGGGATGGGGCAAAAGGGTAAGGCCATCAGGAAATGGAGGGTAATGAGTACCGATGCCCATAGTCTGGGCAACAAGCTCCCTGAGCTGGTGGCCTTGATGGAAGAGGGATGCTTGGATATCGTAGCAGTCACAGAAACATGGTACACAGAGAACCATGACTGGGATGTTAACATACCAGGGTACATAACCTACAGGAGAGACAGGCAGGGAGAAGAGAGGGAGGAGTAGCTCTCTATGTAAAGGAAGGGATAAAAGCAACTGAACAAAAGAGTAAACAGGGAGGAGAGAAGGCACTGTGGGTCACCTTGGAGACTGGAAAGGGCACCACAATCCACACAGGGGTTGTGTACAGACCCCATGTCAGGGTAGGAATGGACAAGGATATGATAGAAGGCATTCTTAGAATGGCAGAGAAAGGGAGATACTGTTGATGGGAGATCTGAATATGCCAGATGTTAACTGAAGCACATTTGTTGCAGCCACATCCAAGAGCAGGGCTATTCATGATGCCCTACAGGTAGCGAGCCTCAGACAGCTAGTTTTGGAACCCACTCGTGGGGATCAGTCTTAGACCTTGTACTCTCAAATGGGGACAGTGAGAGGATCTCAGATCTAGAAGTAGGTTGCCATCTGGAACAAGTAACCATCAAACAGTGTGGTTCACGTTAAACTCAGCTACAAAGTCAAGCCATACAAAAGTGAGGGTACTGGACTTCAGGAGGGCTGACTTTGGCAAGATGGGAGAGTGCCTCAGAAAAGCACTAGCAAACAGGCTAGAAGGAGGTGTGAAGCAACAATGGGGAATCATCAAAACTGCCATCACAGAGGCAACAAGCCTTTGTGTGAAGCAAATAAACAAATCAAAACAAAAGAAAAAGCCACTATGGTTCTCAAAAGAGGTGGCTGTGAAACTCAGGAAGAAAAAGATAGCATTCCTGAAGTATAAGGAAACACAGAAGAAGCAGGACAGACAGCTGTACCAGTTAAGGCAGAAGGAAGCAGTGAAGGAAGTCAGAATAGCAAAGGCCCAAACTGAGGAAAAGATAGCCAACTCGGTTAAGAAGGGGGATAAAACCTTTTATAGGTACATCAGCGAGCGTAGAAAGACAAAGGGAGGGATAGTGAGGCTGAATAGAATGAACGGTGGGTGGGCAGAGGGGGAGAGTGAAAAAGCAGGGATACTGAATGAATATTTCTGCTCAGTATTCACAAAAGAGGAGGGGGAAGTGCCAAATCCAATTACCAGAAGCACTCTTGATAGGGGGGTCAATCCCAGTCCTTTCACAGAAGAAAGGGTTCTGCAAGAACTCCTAAAACTGAAGGTGGACAAAGCAATGGGGCCTGATGGAATTCACCCCAGAATTCTAAAAGAATTAAAGGGTGAACTAGTGAAACCGCTGGCTACTCTTTTTAATAAATCATGGGAGGATGGGGTGGTACCCGAGGACTGGAGGAAGGCGGATGTGATTCCCCCTTTACATAAGTGGGACCAAGACAGAGGCAGGAAACTACAGACCTGTCAGTTTGACCTCTGTGGTAGGGAAAGTGATGGAGTCACTTCTGAGGGAAAGAATAGTTGAGTACCTAGAGGCCAGTGGGGCACAGGACCCAAGGCAGCATGGGTTCACAGCAGGAAGGTCATGTCAGATGAATCTAATAGATTTCTTTGACTGGGTGACCAAAGTAGTAGACCAGGGAGGGGCTGTGGACATGGCCTACCTAGACTTTAGCAAGGCATTTGACACGGTCCCACACAAAAGATTAATAGTCAAATTAACCAGCTTGGGAGTGGGTCCCAGGGTGGTAGCCTGGGTAAAACATTGGCTGGACAACAGGACACAGAAGGTAGTTGTAAATGGAGTCCACTCTGAAGAAAGAGGGGTTACTAGTGGGGTACTGCAGAGTTCAGTATTGGGTCCAGTCCTTTTTAATGTCTTCATAAGTGACATTGCAGAGGGACTGGAAGGAAAAGTATGCCTCTTTGCAGATGACACAAAGACCTGCAACAGGGTTGATCACAAGGAGGCGTGGAAAGGATGAGAAGGGACTTGACAAGGTTGGAGGAATGGTCAGAAGTATGGCAGCTAAGTTCAATGCAAAGAAGTGCAAAATAATGCACCTGGGAAACAAGAACCCAGGGAAGAATACACAATGGGGGAGGTAGTAACAACAAAAGGAAAGGGACCTGGGGTAATCATTTCAGATGACCTTAAGGTTAGCAAGCAATGTGAGAAGGCAATAGGGAGGGCTGGGGTGTACTGGGATGCATAGGGAGAGGCATCAGCAGCAGAAAACAGGAAGTTGTTATCCCTCTGTACAGACAGTTGGTGAGACCCCATCTGGAGTACTGCGTCCAGTTCTGGAGACCCCATCTCTGCAAGGACATAGACAGGATAGAGGCAGTCCAGAGGAGGGCAACTAAAATGGTGCAGGGTCTGCAAGAGAAGCCGTATGAGGAGAGACTAAAGGAGCTTAATATGTATACCCTTGAGGAAAGAAGGGAGAAGGGGACATGATAGAAACTTTAATTACCTCAGTGGAATCAACAAAGTCCAAGAGGGTAGCATCTTTCAGAAAAAGAGACGTGCAAGAACAAGGGGACACAATTTAAAGATAGAGGGGGGGTGGTTCAGGGGCAATGTGAGGAAGTATTATTTCACAGAGAGGGTAGTGGATGCATGGAACAGCCTTCCTGAGGAGGTTGTGGGCTCTAAAACTGTGGGAGAATTGAAGAATGCAAGGGACAGACAAAAGGCAATTCTTGTGGGGGGTAGGAAGAAATAGGCTGTTGGTTAACTAGGATATGCGGCCTATCCTGTAGGTAGAGAAATGGGCAGACTAGATTGGCCAAGTGGTCCTTTTCTGCCATCAAAGTCTATGTTTCTATATAGAAGCTTGCTTTTGACTTAACAGTTTTGTCCATTACTACGGAACATCTGCTACAACTGTGTCTGTTAAATTTGGTGCATACTGTAGTGGAAAACAACTGTGTGGAAGTTCATGGAGACCATACTGAAGGAAAGGTTGGTAGAATATCTAGAGGTGCATGGTCTTCAGGATGTGAGGCAGCATGGGTTTATTGGGGGGATATCATGTCAAATGAATCTGATTGACTTCTTTGACTGGGTCACTAAGACAGTAGAGAGAGACCAAGCAGTAGGCATCCTCTAGCTGGATTTCAGCAAGGCCTTTGGCTCTGTACCCCACAAGAGGTTGATGAGGCAATTGGAAGATCTCAGGGTAGGGAAGATGATGACCAGATTGGAGGGAAACTGGCTGAGGGATAGAACCCAGAGGGTGGAGGTGGGGGATTTATCTAGCACCAGACAGGTCACCAGTAGGACCCTCAGTGCTTGGCTCTGGGACTGATGTTGTTCAATGTCTTCATCAGTGACATTTTGAATGGCATTAATGGCAAAATATTTCACAGATGACACCAAGCTCTGTGGGAGGGTGGACACTGCCAAAGGGATACAGGACCTCTAGGACAATCAGGACAATTTGAGAAAGCTTGAGAGGTGGTCCACGATCTGACAGTTTGGATTCAATGCTAAGAAATGCAAAGTTATGCACATTGAACCAAGAATCCCAGGATAGAATACTACCTGGGAGGGTCCAGGTATCTCCAATGGAGGAGGAGAAGAACCTGGGAGTGATAATCACTAGCAACCTGAAGCACTCCACACAGTGCAAGAAAACCACAGCAGGGGCAAACAAGATGTTGGGATTTATAGCTAGCGGGATCAGCAGTAAGAGAGAGGAGGTTATACTGCCCTTGTACAGGTCACTGGTGAGGTCACATCTAGAGTATGGAGTTCGGTACTGGTGGCTGCTCCTCAAAAAGGACATTAAACTGCTAGAGACGGTCCAGAGAAAGGCTACAAAGATAATCATGGGCCAGCAGGGTAAAGCATACAAGATGAGGTTGAGGGTGGTCTTGTTGACAGTGGTGGTCAGCTTCAAGAGAGGCTGGGATAGACATAGGAGAAATGTAAGGGTCAAAGGTCAGGAGGATGGAAAGAATGGAAGGATTGGGGGGGCAGGGCCAGTAGCTCAGGCTATGGACCCTGCAATCCGAGCAGACTAAATAAATCATTTTTTTATTTATTTATTTGATATACCAGGAAATTGGATTGGGCCAAAACCCATTTTTATCCAAGCCTGGGAAAGGAGTAATAACAATAGTGTTACATACAAAATGTTCTAATACAATACAACACATTAAAATCACAATAAGTTATACAAGCATACAAATCTGATCTCTCATATGTAAACACATTATTTACAATATGTAAGTATATTAATTTGTTCAAACTTCCAAGTATTATCATTACATCAGCAAACTGAGCTTCTAATGGCCTACTTCTGCTGGCTTCTTCGTATGTTTGCATGTTCGTAAAGCATGACAAAGAAAAAGGACTGATGATTTACAATATCACAAATGACAAAATAAACTGTGAATACTCATCCAGAATTAATAACTTATTTGCCGATACACAGATATTTACAGGTCCCAAGCACCACCAATGTTTAAGAAGAATAATCCATTCTCAGGTTGGACAAGGATACCCTAATAAAATACATAAAACCTGGATCTTTGGCACTCTCGGACCGAGTTCGAGCTTAAAACAATATTGTGAGCCTGTGTAGTGTGAGCCTGGGAGCCCACAGAAAATTCCAATGTGCAGAGGTGCAGGGTGATGTTTTGCACCTCATCATGTTGGTGGTTAGCAAGTGCTTTTCTAATAGTGTTAGCAAGAGGACTGCAGGGCTCTGCCCAAGCAGCCCTAAAATAGTGCAAGGGAGTGCAACGTTCCAGAAATGCGACCATGGAAGTGACTTTTGTCACTTCATTATGTTGTGAGTTTACAAGAAATGTTGGAGTGGCTGAGGTGATTTTCAGTAGCAATAGGTCTTCAGGGCTACACCCACTGCAGCCCTAACAACACTTTGTACAATGCAGTGTGTAGATTTGCCCTGGGCTGGCTCCCAACTCCCACTGATGCAGTATGTACAGTGAACTAGAGTGGTACCCTCCCCTTGAGAGACAGACAATGCATACCGACCTCCTTTGTGCCAAGTATTAGTCTGGCAAACTAACTGGATATCTGTCTTAACCTCTTCTCACCAGCAGTGAACCCTTTCTATCTGCTCAGATTTGAGGCGTGATGCCACCTCCACACCCCTCAGTACAAATGCAGCCTAAGTCAAGCCTCCATCAGCTACAGGTTTCCTACCACCAGGAACAATCTCCCAGTCAATGTCACTGCCCACCCCCACATTACATAAGACCATGATCAAGCCCCACTACAAATCCTTGATGTCATGTCCCCAATGCCAAGCTTCTCTCTGAGCCTATCTAACTTATCTAGTTAATGCATATCATATTAACACAGTGATGTACATTGTGCTAACTGCTGTGATCCTCTGTGGGACATAATTCTATCTTTTATTTTATTTTATTTCCCTGGGGCTACCCTGTCATGTTGCTATAATTTACTGTACCAAGACATGCTGCTTACCATGTAATTTCATTTGTTTTGGGATGTTGTGTCTTGTGTAATCATTACACCTGCTGCTACTGACATTCATTCTGACGGTCCATGAAGACAAAAAGGTTGAAAAACCCTGGTGTAATGTATGCAATGTATGAACACTGTAAGATTCAGCACTGTCCCATTCCTGACCCCCCCCCCCCACCATCACAACAGGAAACAAACCTTGGGCTCTGTGTGATTACTTGGTAAAACATGTTTAGCATCAAATAAAATAAATAAAATAGTTATCTTGATTGCTCTAGTTGCATGACATACAATTCAGAGAAGGGAAGTGTTTGGGAACTCCTGGTCCAACCATGTGAGCCTGTACCTCAGTGGTTAGACCTCTGGGACAGTATTCCAGGGGCCAGGGTTCAGTTCCCAGTAGGTCACATTATTTCTTTCTCACTACAATTTATTATCTATAAATAAGTTAGAAATTAATTCTGGGTGAATGGTCTGATTCCTATGTCATTTGAGGTTTTATGATATGTATGGGATCAGATTAATCCCTGATATGAGTTTGATTTCTTCTAGTACTCTGGGGTTGTGGAATCTGTGCCACAGTAATAATAACAGACAGCCAGAAGGCATCAGTACAATGCAGAAGGTAGTGGGCAGTCAAATAGGATGTCTACGAGTACAGTATAGGGAGAGGAATCACCAGCAGGAGAAAGGAGGTTTTGCTGCAACTATATAGGTAACTGGTGGACCTCACCTGAAGTACTATGTGCAGTTTGAGGTTCCACATCTAAAGAATGACAGTGAGAGTAGGGAGGAAGTGTGGGGAGGGTAACCAAGGTGATTCAGGCACAGCAGTAAAATACATCTGAGGAGGCGTTAGTAGTTCTGAACATGTACACATTTAAGGTGAGAAGGAAATGGATATGACTGAAACACAGAGATACCTTCATGTATTAAATAAAGTGGATTATTGTAATTTGCTCAGACTGAGTGAACACGCAAGCCCCAGGGGCATCTCCTTAAAGCTGGTGGGGTTGAGGGGAAGTTTAAGAGCTATACCAGGAATTACTTTTTTACAGAATGGGTGGTGGAAGGGTGGAATAGGCTGCCAGAGGAAGTGGCTTCTGTGAAATCAGTGAGGGATTTGAAAGAGGGTGGGACAGATACAAGGGCTTGGTAGAAGTGCAAGATGAAGAGGACAAGAGCGCCACTGTGGTTTACATCAGATGTGAAGGAGGCAATGAGAATGAGGGAAGGCATTTAAGAAATATAAACATTACCAGAGGGAGTAAGATAGAAAAGCATACCTAAGGGCAGCCTGAGAGACAGATAGGAAGGTCAAAAGTGCTAAGGCTGAGACAGAGCTTAAAATAGCAAAGGGACAAAGTTGGGGGACAAGGAATTCTTCTGATATATCTGGGAGAAACACAAGATGAAGGAGGGCATTTGCAAGTGATAAGGGGGTATAGATGAGAGAGGGGGACTGAGGCAAGGCTGAAACACTGAATCAATATTTTTGTTTAGTATTTACCAAAGAATGGGGGGCACCACCAAATTACAGGGTGAGGGTAAAAAAGGGAGAGGACATGAGCTCTATTAGTTATAGACATATCAAGGAAGAAAAAGTGCTGGAGGGACTTATGGAGTTGTGTGAAAAGAAATCAATGGGGCCAAATGTGCTGCACACTAAAATACTCAAGGAAGCAGCAGAGGTACAGTACTAGCTGCACCACTGGCAGATCTTTTCAACTGCTCACTGGACACAGGAGTAGTCCACAGGGATTGGAGGACTGCTGATATGATATGAAGTGGGGTGGGGGGGGATAAGCCAGATTACTACAGACCAGTCAGCCTTACATCTATAATGGGGAAGGTACTTAAGGTTGGATCTATGACTGGTCGTTGACAAAATTTGTGTTGAACGACCAGACAGTGAAACCGTCAAGTCAACCGCTTTTCACGATCGGCTGACAGTTTCCTACAGAACAACCCCCCATGCAGTAGGCTGTGCCCCCTCCCACTAAATATAATCAACTCTGAGTTGGAGCTGATTGGGGGGTGGTGCAAGACCCCCAAAAGACATTGTCGGGTTCCAGTTCTGACACTACATTGGCCTAGGGCTGTGAGGTCACATTGATGGAACAACTGGTAGACCTTCTCGAGGTTCATACTCATACTAAGAAGAACTAGGAGTGATAAGGCTTTGTGCCAATGATGCTCCAGTTATCTGTAATAGTTTAGTATATCATCATTCATCAAGAAATCATCTAATTTATTTTTGAATTCTGTTTTGCTGTTACAGTCAATTCCACTTGCATGCCATTCAGATGTATGCCATTTCCATTTACACATTTTCTTCTGGCCCCGATTCCTTTTGTATGCTAGCAAGGTTAACAGTTATGGTTGTATGCAAGCTTATTTTTGGTAGCATGCCACTTTTTGCAATGCCTATGTTAGGATTATCTACCTTTTCCTTATTCTGAAAGCACTTGCAGGCAATGTTTAATTAGATGCAAACTGATCTGTGAGTCTGAAAGGAGATGACAATTAGCTGGTGATCAGCTGATAAAATCCAGTGTGTGAATGCACAGTCAATGTGGTATAGTGTGATGACAGTGATTATAAATGAGTGACTGTTAAACAGCGACTCATTTATTGTGCTATCGTCATCAGCTACCCTGCAAGGGTAGCGATGGTGTAACAAGGAAAGCGACTAGAAGGGGAGGGATATGGAGGTATAGGGGAGGGATAGGAGGGAGGATTTGTATGGGTAGGGGATCCTGCTACAGCTGCACCTGCCCTGTGGTATTGTGGTGAGGATGGCTGGCTACGGTGCAGCAGGCACTGAGTTTGGGACCTGCTGGGTGCGATTGTTTTGCTGACACTTACAGCTCTCTGTTTATTTTGTTTTCCACCCGTGTTTTGGCCCCTCCTCAACATGCACCCCTGGAGTTAACTATCCTAATTCAGGGGCATGTGGGGGGTGCCCAAAAACACTTACTAGGGCTGGAAGTCGGGTCGCTTAGGTTTGTTCGGTGATATACATTCTCTATGATAGCGATCACTGTATTTCGCTTACTATCATGACATGGAACTAGTCAATGTAATTAGGGGGTTTGATTGACAGTAGCAGTTTATAGCAGCAAAACATGGGTAAGACTAAATTGACTGTTCTTTTTGCAAACAGGGGCAGACAGAACTAGATGACCAGTCACGGAGGCACTCAGTTGAGAGGACTTAATGGACTGTGCTTTTGATTGTGTTTTTGCATGCTACCAGCACATTTTATTGTCTGTGTGTCTGTGGACAAAGAAATCTGTACTGCTAGTCTTGGAAGTGCTGCTTCACACCAGATGTGGAGAGAGGTGCCACTCACTGCTGTACACCTCACCTCTCCCAGTCTCCCAGTCAGATCAAGGCAGGACACCCTGGGAAGTGTGACAACAATGGAAACAATCCACAGGCGTGAATACTTCACAGAGTGGGGCAGAACATGGGACAGGCAGAACCAGACGACTGGTCTTGCATGCAGTAGAATAGAAGAATCTATCTTCACAGAATGGGTGGTGGACAAGTGGAACACCCTGCCAGAGGAAGTGGTGGGGGCTGAAACAATCACGGGATTTAAGAATGCATGGGATAGACATAAAGGAATTCTAGAGGTCAGGGGTAAGGGGAAATAGACTTCTATGAAAACAAACTGAACTTACAAGCTCAAATGGACAGACTAGGTGGGCCATAGTCCCTTATCTGCCGACACTGTCTACGTATCTATGTAAGAAACAGGTTCAGACTAATACCACACATATACAACAATAGTATTTTAAAAAATTACACACTACAGTACCACAAAAAGGCAAGTGAGGATCATATTTTAGTGATTCAGTGTGCCAGCAGTTACCGCATTTAAAAAGAAATGGCAGGCCGGCCCGGTGGCGCCAAGGGCTGAGAGCACTGGGCGCCACACCTCGTGCCACGCCGGCGACCGGCTGGAACGGACTCGGGTCAGCCAGGGCTTCGCAGAGGGAAGGAGGATCAGGCCCAACGGACGCCTCCTCCTCGGGAAGGATACCGGGTGTTTGGTACACCTGATGCCCGGGAGAGCCGGTGGAAGCACCGTTCTTGGGGCAGCGGTGGCTCCTATCGGGGGGAGTCGGGGAGGGGGGATGCCATTCGGCACTTGGCAGGCGTGCGTAAGCATGTTCCGCCCGAGCCGGCGTCCTCAGTGGGAGGGAGGGGAGGGATGGAGAAAACTGGAAAACAACCCGCAGCACTCTGGATGACGGCCGCTCCAGCCACCCAGTCTGCAACCACGGGCAGACCCCACTGTGCAAGGTGAAGGAGGCAGGTTAAAAGCACTCTAGGGGCAGACCCAGTGGGGACTGGAGGGCATTGAGCTAAGCCCGAAGGAGTAGAGTGACGAGGGCGACCAGGAGGATAAAAAGAAATTAAAAAAAAAAAAAAAAAAGAAATGGCAACACTGCAATCTTGTTTGTATGACATTCTGCTTGTATGCACAAAGTTCAGCGGTCAAAAGCATGTGCATACAAGGGGAATTGACCATACTAATTATTATGACTATTGGTAATGAGTTCCATGGCTTGATAACATGTTGCATGAAAATATTTCCTTTTATTATTTTAAAGTTTGTCCAATTAGTTGAAGAGGATGTCTTCTTATGTTTTATTTATTTTTAAAACTTAGGCTTTGTTCAGTTATAAGATATAGATCTTGCATTACATGTTATAGTGTTAATAGGTCACGCCTCAAGCATCTTTATTCTAATGTCATTACATTTAAATGAGTAAGTCTGGTTTAATATGAGTAATCTTTCATAATACTTATTACTCTGGTTGCTTTTCTTTGTACTTTTTCTACCCTGTCTATATCCTTATGTTTGTATGGGTACCATACTGGAGTGGCAAAGTCAAGATGTGGGCAGACATTTGCCCTATAGAGGGGTAAGAATATTGTCTTATCTCTTGATCTTATGTTTCTTTTTATTGCCCACAATACCCTGTTAGCACAGGTGATGGCGTCTGATGTTTGGGTTGCTTGGTCAAATTTTTCATTTATTGTAATACCAAGGTCCTTTTCATTAATAGCATATGATAGTATTGTGTTACATAAGATATATAGACACATTCTATTCTTATTCCCCAGCTGCATTACCTTGCACTTACTGATGTTGAATCTCATCTGCCATGTAATGGCCCACATTGTAATTTTATTCAGGTATTCTTGCATTTGTTTATGATCATTTGTGGAACACCATTTATCATCCAGCTTGGTATTGTTGACATGTTTGATTAACCATGATGTTAGATCCTTTGTCAAATTGAAAATAAAGATGTTAAAAAGCAGAAGCCCCAACACAGGTCCATGCGGCACTCAACTGGATATGCTACCGTCAGTTGATTTATGGTCTCTTATTGTCACACACTATGATCTGTTTTTTAGCCAATTATATGTACAATTTATAAGTCTGCTATTTATATTCTAATTTCCTATTTTTTTTTTATTTTACCATGTTTTGTATTATGATCCAATGTGGCACAAGATCAGTGTCAGTGGCTCAGTAGGTAGCACACTCACCTCTGAGGCTGGGAGAGTAGAGGGCTGTGGGTTCAGTTCCCACATCTGGCACTTGGGTTAATATCCCAGTACTGACACTGTAATGCAGCATGAGAGGGTGCTGCATTTCTGAGGTGCCGTCTTCGGATGAGATGTTAAACCGAGGTCCCATCTGCCTGGATTGGTGGTAGTTCAGGTGGATGTTAAAGATCCCATGGCACTTATCGAAAGAGTAGGGAATTTCCCAGTGTCCTGGCCAAATTTCCCTCATTCACTAAAAATACCACCGACAGCTTAATCTGGTTCAAGGTCAGTTGGCATTCATCTGTATCCCCCCTCCCCTGGGTCGTGCCTGAAAATAGGCAGGATTTGTCTAGTGCACTTACCCAGTCAACAAAAGATAAATAAATAAATAAATAAAAAAGCTTTTGAGAAACTGAGGTATACATTGTGACATGACATTCCTTCATCTAATGTATCACTTATTCTTTCATAGGAACATAGCATTATGGTTACACAAGATTTCCTTGGCATGAATCCATGTTGTTCCAGGTCAGTACAGGGTCAATACAGCACTACTAAAACAACGTGGCAATAACCACACTGTATAAAGCTCAGAATTGTTTAGAGCGACAGGTGTGTAATAGCAGTAAGGAATTACCACTACCCCTGTCACTGTGTGGTTGAATTGCATATGGATCAAGTTGCCGTGTGGCACCTGACCAAGCCACTCCTGTGGTTGAGTGGCTAAGGCACCAGCACAAAGCAGGGCTGGAGGCCTGGGACCATGGTTCAGTTCCCCCCAGGTCTCCTGGTGTTGCTACTTTTTTTGTTTTTCAAGAAATTGATTTTCCCCTCTCCCACATTTGTCCCCATCCCTGAAGTCCATACCCCTTGGAGATGATTATTTGTAGTCCGGGGTATGAGAATCAAAGCCTCCCCTTGCAAAAATAAAGAGGTCCCATTATTTTCAATAGGTGTGCTCTGTTATGTAGGGTTGGTGTTTTGTCCAGTGTTATGTTGGAGCATGGCATTTTGCTTGTGGTATTTATTACTGCATTGTCTTTGTTGGTGACATTATGACTCCATGCCTTCTAGGTCAGTGCTGATATTAGTACTGGTCATATTTTTAATAATGCCTTCATGCATTTTCCCTGGCATGGAAATTAGGTTTATTGGCCTATAATTATTTGTATCAGATTTATTTTCTTTTTTGAGTATAGGTGTTACATTTGCTTTTTTCCAGCCTGCAGAGATTTCTCCACAGTTTATTGATGCCTAAAATATGATTTTTAGTGGGGTAATAATATTTTTGGACATGATCTTGAGAATGTTCCCTGTAATGTTGTCCGGACCTGGTGCTCAATCTGATTTTAATTTTTGTAAGCATTCGATAGCTTCTTCTGGGATCAGTATTTGCGGAGTGTCTGACATGTTAACCAGAGGTATTGTTTTTGTTTGTGATGCATGTGTTTTTCAAAAGCGCTAATTAAAAATATTAACCATTTTCATTGGGTCAGTAATTGAAGTTTCCATCTGAGATGTGACCAATTGTATGTTAGTGTCAGTCGCTCAGTAGGTAGCACACTCACCTCTGAGGCCGGGAGATCAGAGGGCTGTGGGTTCAGTTCCCACATCTGACACTTGGGTTAATATCCCAGTACTGACACTGTAGTGCAGCATGAGAGGGGTGCAGCACTTCTGAGGTGCCGTCTTTTGGATGAGATGTTAAACCGAGGTCCCATCTGCCTGGATTGGTGGTTGTTCAGGTGGATGCTAAAGATCCCATGGCACTTATCAAAAAGAGTAGGGATTTTTATTCATATCAACAGAAAAACATATAAAACAGTCAGTAATACAACATAATGAGTAAATAAAAACAGAATAAACATAAAGGGAGTAATACAACAAATCAGGTGGAAAAATAATAAAGTCAAAAATAAAAATTCTAAATATAATAAAAGGAAACTTTGAAAATAAAAACATGCTAAAAACATGCTTTGAATGAGTCTACTGTATGGAAAAAGGCCATATCAGTTCAACACTGAAAATGATTCAAGAACAGAACTAAACATCCAAGAAATATAAAGAGAATACTTACTCCTTCCAATGTGTAACATTCAGTAAAGTTCTGAATCACAAATTTTATAGAACAGAGCTAAAAAGAAAAAAAACAGATACAACATTCTGACAGGCCAGACTAATGTAGACAAATAGAATTATATCCAATATATGGAGTCCTATCTAGATTTACAAATAGATAGAGAAAGGTTGTCATAGTCTTGTATTTTCAATCTAGAAATGGAATTAGCAATCATACAAAACAGTTCATCCTGTGTAAAGTATTGCTGTTGAATGGTAAATCGACACCTCGCATGCCAAATATAAAACTTAAAACAAAGCAAAATCAACCACAGTGTCACCTTATCATATTTGATTGAAATTGCTGGCAAAATACCTGTACACAATATTTCTACAGTTAAGGGATATAAAGGAAAGGTAGGCCATTTGCGTTTAACAAGACTCCAAAAATCTAATATAAAGGGACATTCCAAAAACAAATGTTACATGGTTTCAACTATGTCAGAACAAGTATCCCTAGGACAATAACGATCAGTAATCTGTTTATGCTTTAAATTAGCATGAACATTTAATTTACCATATAGGGATAACCACAAAACATCCCACATGTGGGGTGGAATCCAGGGAGAGGTTAACATATTGCCAATTGAAAGTTTTATTTGTGATGAGTGGCAATCAAATGGTGCAGAATCTTGAAAATATTTTTGTAAAATATGGGCATACAATTCCTTTCTACTAAAATGTAGAAAAGTGTGCCTTGAAATACCCCATAGTTTAATTTTCTCAAAACATGATCTTAGTGATTGTGGGAGATGATTTATAGACCGTTGCCTTGAAATATTTCATGTTCAGGCCAAAACAAACATAAGTCACCCATAGTATCCAGAAGCCATGGCTTCCATTGTGTGTCTCTATCTGCAAATAATGGTTTCAGATTTGTGTAAAGAAACATAGTAAAAAAGAAGACTACAGGATGTAACATTTTAAATCACCATGCTTTTTTTCCCGAAATAACAGACATCTCTTTATGGGGTTCAATCTACTGCTCTAAATACAAGAAAAAAAAAACAGCTATATATTTGTGTTTCCAAAGATGAAGGGAGACTAAACACTGCACTCAAACATAAAAATATGGGCAATAAAAAGGTTTTAACCATTTGAATCCATTTCAGTTTAGATAGCCTCCATGTATTCCATAAATCTACTTTATTCTGAGTTTCTTGCAGTTTAAATTTCAAATTTAAGTATGCTAAATCTCCTGCCTGAATAAAATGCCAAGATTTTGCATGTATCCTTAATTACTGGTATGCCTATAACCTCGTGAATTGAAAGTGCTCTACCCCAAGTGTTATGCAGTTACATTTGTCATAGTTAATTTTGCTCCAGTGAATAACAAAAACCTTTCAAAACTTTTTTTTAAAAAGTGCAGAGGCAGATCTCCAATCAAAAACACAAATCATCTGCATAAGCTATACATTTAACCTCAGGATCAGTACTTGAAAAAGAGAGTCCCGTATGTCAGTATGACCATAAACTCGCCTAATTAATGGATCAATAGTGAATAAATACAAAAGTGCACTGAGGGACATCCTGTCGCACTCCGTAATATGGGACATATGGTACCTAACCAACCATTACACTATGCTTGTGCAGTAGCTTTGGCATAACAGGTCTGAATCCACTCTATAAAGGTATGAGGTATTCCATACCCAGCCAAACAATCCCACAAATACCCATGTCTCACATTATCAAAGCTTTCGTCTGGTCCAAACTTAAACTCAAGCCTGTAAGTTCTCCATAGATCCTTTGTGAAATATTTCACATAAAGTATTAAGCTATCAGTTATATTCCTATTAGGAATAGAACAGGTATGTGCAGAATGTAAAGGGAATGTGCTTGACTTAATAGTCTATTATTTAATATTTTGGTAAGCTACTTAAAATCTGTATTTAGTAGAGTTATAGGTCTCCAGTTTACGAAATCCCTCTGTCCCCTTTCTTGTATATGAAAACTACTAGACCCTTATTCATACTTTCAGGCAATATTCCCATCTTTAGTATTTCATTCAGGACTTCAGTAAATTCTTTCAATAAATGCTGAAAAATTATTTTATATATTTCATAAGGGATGCCATCATTTCCCGGGGCCGTGCCTGTTCTTATTTGTGAAAGAGCAGCAGAGACCTCTAGTGGTGTAATGTGTGCTACTAATATGGATGTCCCAGAATCCAATAGTTGGGGCAAATTACACCATCCCAACCAAGTTTCATGTGTGTGATGTAAAGGTTCAGTGATACCAAAAAGGTTTTGAACATGCAAATCAACAATATGCATAACATCTCTGGGATCTGTACACCAATTCCCTGTCTGGTCAGTAAGTTCCATCATATATTTCTAGTGTTTTTGAGCAGCACTAAATTGAAATGAATTAAAAAAGGCCTTGGTACCCTGAGTCCCAAACCGGCGTTCATTATCCAAAGATTTGGAATGATCATATTGTAATTTATTCATTTGGTCCCTAATTTTGTGTAACTTGGGAAGAACTGAAACATCACCATTAGCTGCATGAAAATGGAAGTCCAAAAATGTCTTTCTATAATCTAAATATGTATCAGTTTTATATTTACCATGTAGTCTCCCTATAGTTTGAAAAAAACGCTTTATGTCAGTTTTTATATCTAACCACCATTCCCGATAGGTATCATAGAGACACACAACAGATTTCCTGGCCTGTAATAGAGCTAGAATGCCTGCTTCTATTGTAGGGAGAAGTAATAAAGCCAAATTCATTCTCCAATACCCTGGACCTCGATGCAGAGGCATATGGCTTGCAACTGTAGCTTCTATGATTACATTGTCAGATGAGACAACTGGCAGAGTTTTAGTGTCTATAACCCGAAAAGAGTTAGAAAGAAACCAACAATCTATCATGTAGCTTTATTACCTTGAAAATATGTTTTGCAGGATTCCCATTAAGGGCCATAACATCGCTAAGGCCTGTTTGAACTAATAAATCATTAAGGCAAATAGCATCACAATACATTTTAGTAGTACGAAGTCCTCTATCCGTCTTATATCTACTACAATTGAAATTGCCTCCCAAAATACATACTTAGAGGTAAATAAATATGGTTGAAGTAAATGAAATATCTCAATTCATGCAAATTTAGTCTAAGGTGCATAAACATTTATAAAATGACACTGTAGGCCACTAATCACTGCATCCAACAGCAAAACTCGACCAGGAAAAGATCCACAAATTGTATTACCCGTGCAGTGGGATTATTAGGACAATGCCTACTCCACTACAGAGGTCTTCACCCACTGACCAGTCGTAACACCCCATCTCCAGCCCGTAGTTGCTAATTCAATATCAATTTTAGAATGTAGTCTGGTATCCTGCAAGAATACAACAACATAGTCCATTTTTCAAAAAGGGAAAGGATCAACACTCATTTCCTATCAGAAAGAATACTATTTACATTCAAAGAGGCCACTGAAATTTTATAGACTACAAACATCTGGAATAAATAGAAAACATACCAAATCCTAAGTCGCATTCTAAACTATCAGCAAACCCATAATACTATTTTTTCCTAGTCCCTTTCCTCATTCCCAGTCTATTCCTTTTCTTTTTAACCGAATCAGCCTGTGGTAAATTTTGATCCGTATCAGATGTACCATCATGTTGTGAGGAAAGTACAGAGGCTGAGTCAGACTCAGTACCTGCATCTTCCTGTGGTACATGGAAGGGATTATGAGTAGATGTCATAGGAGGGTCAAGAACCACTGTTCTTATGGTTCCAGATCTAAGGCTACATCTTCTAGAAGTTACCAGAGTAAAGTCCTCTTCAGGCGGAAGAGGTGGAGGCATTGAGACCGAAGCGGCACCAGAAGCCACTGCCTGGGAAACAGGGTCTACTGACACTGGAATAGATGCAGAAACATCAGAGACCATCTGGGTCAGAGGGTCCTTTTGGATTAAAGCAGATTCATGCTCAACTAGAATGGGTATTTGAACATTTCTGGGGGGGGGGGTTGTCTGCCTCAATGCAGCTTTAACTGCTGTATTAATATAAAAATCTTGGATATTATAGTCTCCAGATTTATTTTGAGTAGCCAAGGCAATCAACAAGGAATGTGCTTCTTCACAAAGAGAACATTTACTAGGGTGATGACAATCAGAAAGAACATGCCCCAATTCTCCACACTGAGCACATTTGAGTTTAACAATTTTTTATTATTTGATATGACACGCACACACCATATAGTGATACACAAATGCCAGGCCAAACCGCAACAGTTGGAGAGGCCAGGAGAGTATGGATAAAAATACAATACAATACAATGCAAACAAATATCTATTGGTATTGACTAAAAATGTACATACCAGGACAAAACAGACATCTGGTTAGGCATAGTTAACAAGGATCCGGCTGAGTCCCATGCACCTCTAGGGCTTACGGTACTTGATTACATTAAGTAAAAAGCAAAACAAAATTAAAATAGATAATCCTGCTGGATCAATTCCAATACCAGATTGCAATCATGTGTGTGCCTGTCTAAAATCCATGTGGCCATATCAACTATATAAAAAAAGGCAATCTTTCACTAGGTAAGGAGCAATATAAAGGGACAGGCTGGGGACACACTGAGCACATTTAACTACCTCACACATTCTACTAAGACGTCTAGGAAACCCGCACTTATAACAATACCTGGGTTGCCCCGGGTAAAAAATAAACCCCTTATTATGTTCCAAATAGAAGCAACTGGGTAAGTGTTGTAATCCTTCATTCGTCTGTAGTAAGTTAACCTTATATCTCCACCCTCCATTCCAAAATCCCTCTTCATCCAATATAGGTTCAGGATTCCCCTGAATAGTACATTTCCTTTCCAGCCAATACATAATATCTTCTACGTTCACTCCCTCATTTTGAAAAAGTACAGTTATTACTTTAAATGACTGTTTGGTGAGAGGGATAGCTTGAAAGTGGGACCAAGCGGATTATTTTTCACAACTCGCGTATTTCATCCAGAATTTTTTAAGCAGATCTGGAGTGCGAAAACTAGCATGTATTATTCTCTGGGTATGTATGAGGCGTACACCTCGCTAGAAGCGAAAAACCCAGCAGTTGTTTAATCAAAACTTTTCCTACATAAAAGCGATCCGGCATAACATCCATGGGACCTAGAAATCTTAAACGTACTGCATTCCTGCGTTTTCCAGAGTGACAGGTTTTTAAAAGGCTAGCAAACATAGCAGGAGGTTCAGTAAGGACAGGTTGGTCCTGTACTGCATTTAAATCAGAGTCTAAATCACTCGTATTACAAAGTACCTCAGGAACTTCAGACTGTAATATTATAAGCTCAGGAGAGGAGGAAATATCAGCCTGTAGGTTTTGTGTAGAATTAATACCATGTTGAGGGGCCAAATCTAAAGGAGAAAATAAAGTAACAGCAGGGGAAGTCTCAAAATAATCAGGCCCATAACTAGATACACCATCCACAAAACCTTTTTCAGCCTTACCCCCACCTTCCTCATTTACTCCAGGCAGAGGAATTACCGGGTCAGCTATCCAGTCTCTTTTCTCTGTTTATATAGAAACATAGAATTTGATGGCAGATAAGGACTGCTTGGCCCACCTAGTCTGCCCATTTCTGTACCTAACGGATAAGCAGCAGATCCTAGTTAACCAACAGCCTACTTCCTCCTACCCCCACTAGAATTGCCTTATGTCTGTCCCATGCATTCTTGAATTCCCCACTGTTTTGACTCTATGACCTCCTCAGGAAGGCTGTTCCATGTATCCACAACCCTCTCTGTGAATAAATACTTCCTCACATTACCTCTGAGCCATCCCCTCTATCTTCAAATTGTGCCCCCTTGTTTTTGCACATCTCTTTTTCTGAAAGATGCTACCCTCTTGGACTTTGTTGATTCCCTTGAGGTATTTTAAAGTTTCTATCATGTCCCCCTCTCCCTCCTTTCCTCGAGGCTATACATCTTTAGTTCCTTTAGTCTTTCTTCATATGTTTTCTGATGCAGACCCTGCATCATTTTGGTTGCCCTCCTCTGGACAGCCTCCACCCTGTCTATGTCTTTGTGGAGATGGGGTCTCCAGAACTGTACACAGTACTCCAGATGTGGTCTTACCAACTGTCTGTACAGAGGGCCAACAACGTCCTGTTTTCTACTGGTGATGCCTCTCCCTATGCATCCCAGTATCCCCCCAGCCCTCCTTACTGCCTTCTCACATTGCTGGCCCACCTTTAGGTCATCTGATATGACTACCCCCAGGTCCCTTTCCATTTTTGTTGTTGTCAGTATCTCACCCCCCATTGTGTACTCTTCCCCTGGATTTTTGTTTCCCAGGTGCATTACTTTGCACTTTTTTTGCATTGAATCTAAGCTGTTTGTATCCAGCCCACCCCCCGAAGGGCTTGTTGGGGGGACCAGGACTCAACAACCGTAGGGTTAGAATCCTGGGGTGGGGTTCCTTCATGTGCTAAATCAGGATTAACCTAACCTCTCATCACCTTAGGAACAGTACCTGGTAGGCCCGAAGGAGAATCCAAAATGGGCCATTTCCTTTTCTGGTCTTCCTCAGCCTGTAGTTGAATTTTTTTAAACTCTTCCATTGCTTCCTCCAAAATCAGCCATTTTTGTTTCAGTAGTGCTTGCATCGCATCAGACCCCTGCGATGAGGCCTGGGCTTCACATACCTCCACAGCACTTCCACACGCTATCTCACTAGAGATTCCAGGCTCCACCCAAAATGCTGGGCTTCTCCCCGACGCTACACTCCCGATGACTTCCGCATCATCCAGCGGGATTGCTGCCCTTGAGGATTCTGGTATGCTATGCTGGCGACCACATGGGTGCATCCAGCCATACCACTGTCCCCACACAGAAGATTGAGGTGCGGACAAGCAGCTGTCTGACCTCCGCTGCTCTCTGCAGCCATCTGAAACTCAAACTCACTGACTCTCCAACAGCGCCCCCACACAGAGTTGGGGAATTTCCCCGGTGCCCTTGCCAAATTTCCCTCATTCACTAAAAATACCACCAACAGCTTAATCTGGTTCAAGATCAGTTGGCATTCGTCTGTATCCCCCTTCCCCGGGTCGTGTCTGAAAATAGACAGGATTTGTCTAGTGCACTTACCCGGTCAACAAAAACTAAATACATAAAGTATGTCTTTGGGTTTTGAGTGAATTTATGTAGCTGAAAAAAACTTTGCTATTTGATTTGTCTGTATTTTTGCCAAGTTCAGCTCCATAGTTAGTTTTGCCTTTTTAATTGCACATTTACTTTATTTTATTTTTTTGTTAATAAGGATAACACATTTATGTATTTTCATGTATTTTTATAGGATCTGTTCTTTTTATTAATTAGGTTTTTGGGTTTGTTAGTAAGCCATTTCAATCTTCTCCCTCTGTTACTGTACTTTTTTAAATTTTGGAAATATGTTTGTTACAAATTTCTGCTAAATACAGTATCAGATGCAGTTCTAAAATGTGGTAAAAGGCTTAATAGGTAGAAAAACATGCTGTCTCACTGAAATGGTTCTTTCCATATTTTATTATCTAATTTTTATCTGTCTGACAATCAGACACATAAAATGTGTCAGTGGATCAATTTTGATGTAGGCTATCCCAACCCCTCCATCCCACCCACTCCACTACCAAAAATACGCTTGAGAAACATTGGCTGTTACTGTAATCCATATTTGTTCTGCAGTGTCTGTTTCAATGTCAGTTTGAAGCCATCAATATTACTGAGGACACCATTAGATAGAACTGTTTGTTTTCTTGCTCTCTTTTTTTGTCCCTAATTCCTATTCATAAAAGTATGAAGGGTGATGCATCAAGATTGCATGCACCAGCACCTTTCAATAGTGCATAGAAAAACATATTTATGTATTTTTATGTATCATTATAGGATCCATTCTTTTTATTGATTAGTTTTTTGAGTTTGTTAATAAGCCATTTCAGTCTTCTCCCTCTGTTACTGTATTTTTTTTATTTTGGGAATATGTTTGTTACAAATTTCTGTTGTATATCAGATGCAGTTCTAAAGTGTGGTAAAAGGCTTAACAGGTAGAAAAACATGCTGTCTCACTGAAATGGATCTTTCCATATTTTATTATCTAATTTGTATCTGTCTTTTAACTGTTTATTTCCTTTCTCCCTTTTTTGTCTCTCATTCCTATTAGTAAAACTATGAAGGGTGACGCATCAAGATTGCATGCAACCAGCACCATTCAATAGTGCACTTAGAGAAAAAGTATTACCATAAATGCTCAACTGGTGTACTTTTATGACTCAGAATTAGTAACATAAGCCCCCCCCCCCGATGTCTAAGGGCCTGATAGAATAAATCCAGAGAGGGGGCTTAACTTTGCAGACAACTAGTCCCAAGAGAAAAATTTAGGTGGAATTTTCCTGGCATGATGTCTTGTTGGTTGAAGGTCTGACAACAGCAGGGAGTGCTGTTTTCCAACTGGCGGGCTAGAGGAGGCAATCAAGGTTAAGTGGCAAACAATTTATTTAATGACGCTACTGTCTACATGATCTAATAAATTCAAATGGCAAAATGTAATATCCACTCACAACAATAAAAACATTGCTCCCAGGAACAGTGGGCACAGCAATGAGGTGAGCAAGCTAACAATTTAGTGTGGCACAAAACCATGGTACATCCAAAATTACAGGGTCCCTTGGGGCTGATAGAACTCCCAGGTAACGGCAGCAACACTTTTCCATAGCTCACAGAAGCCCTTTCTTCTCCTGTCCAAGCCACATATCTCAAGCACAGGGCTCTAACTTTTCTCCCTTGACCCTCTGGTGCTGTCCCAGACTGCGGCTCCAACCTTTATGATGCTAACCATTCCTGCTATGTATGGGGCCCATCACAGCTGCAGCTTCTAGCATCCCTGAGCATCCCTGGCCCTGTCAATCCAGGAGATGCATTGACCATATTATTGTGCTCCCCACAGGCCAACAACCAAAAGAGCAGAGTGCCATGTGGAAAGATGGTGCTGGCTGCCACCACTGCCCACTCCTACAATGCAGGCTGCCACCACAGTGTCAGCCCACCACCAGTTACTCACACACTGGACCCCACAGCTCCCAATCCCCGGTGCTGTGGTGCATGAAAGTGGGGCCCATCTAATCTTCCAAGGCTGAGACTCCCAAATCATTGAGGGGTCTATTTACTGGCTGCACAACTCCTCCATGACAGGACCGACTCCCAAATGTTTTCCTGGGTGACCACCCACAATGCCCACTGAGACTCTGAGGGGCTGGGCCAGAACCACCACCCCAACCCTGCACTTGCTCCCAATCTTCCTTCAAGCTGGCCTCCTCCTAATGGCACCAAATTCCCAATTAATTCCCTTCTGTGGCTCAGGCTCCACCCGGCCAGCAGGCAAGCCAGGGCCCTTGTCCAAAAAAGGGCAAAAAGATGGAGAGGGCTTATTTAGTAAGCACCCCAAATTGGAGGTGGGGGCTTACAGTAACAAAAAAAATAGAAAATAAATAGCTCTGCCTAACAGTGTCACCAGTAATATCTGCAGCTTCAAAATGACAGTTAAACACTTACTGCAAAATCAATACAGTCGTAATCTGCTTACAAGCTATTGTTGTGAAGCACAGAGTAAACACCCCCTCACACACTACTCAGTGCAGCCTTTGGGAATAGCAACAACCACAGGTGCTACTGGACTGTGAGCAAAACTGGCTTTATTAAGTATAGATAACAAACTGCCCGCAGCTCGGGAACATTAATAGAGCTGCAGTTAAAGTGACAGTACAGATAAAATCCACAGCACATTAAAAAACACCTAATACATGAACAGTTCATAACATTTCACAGCACAATTTTAAACTAACTCTCTAATAACCACATTACAATGTAAAAATACATAATAGGAAAGTACTAAAATGTATAAATATACAAAAATTCAATGATTCAAACTGATAATCTACCAGGCAGAAAACCGTATCATTACTTAGTGGACGAACTATGAGTCTCCAATGCATAAGGGATGAAATACAAGGCTTCTCCATGCCCTATGGAGAAACTACAAAGAAATAAAAAAAAAAACCTCATAATTCCATAGTTTATAGATTACATTTCAATGCTGATTTGTACCCTAAATGTAACTATTCCTGGAAATTGTTTTTTCTTTATGAGAGGCAAATCATCTGTCTTGTCATTCAGTCCTGCTGCATTGAGAGCCACCAAGGTGAAGATTCAAAAAGCTTCCGTCTGCATCAGTTTATCATTCAAGTCACCACCCAGGCCCTAACCTAACATGCTCAATTCCACAGAATTTAAAGATATGATTAATACCCCTTTCCTATTTCTCAAACAATACATGGCTAATGCATTAGTAGTGCCCTAATATACTTCTCAGGTGTTCACCCATTCATAGTTTAAATGGCCATAGTTTTACCAATATACTGTAAAGACCCACATTCACAGGTTTCCAGGTAAAATAAGTTATCAGTAACACAACTAAACAAGCATTTTCCAATGCCGAACATTTGCTGCTGGTATGCACCTTTTTATTTTTTAATTGTGACCTGAACTTGTTATGAGTTGATGTAAGTGGAGAACATTGATGTCTGAGTTTGCAGCACCTTCTCTGCATGGGCATCATTTTCCCATGGGGTGCAAACGTGGTAAACAACAGCAATTCAAGAGTTGTAAAATGAGGGCTGCCCCTTCCCTAATGTGACAGGCATGTACCTCGAGCAGGGTTGCCAGGTTTGAATAATTTTGTGAGTGCTCAGGCTAGTTATAAAGCGGCCCCAGAAATTATAAGGCTTTTCATGTTGTGTTGTGCATTTTGGGGTTACTGTGATACATTTTGGAATGAGTATGCCACCATCACAAGTACTCCACTGCAATATAAGCTATCTGAAACAAATGGCCTACAAGACCATCGTCAGCATGGGTTCACAGAAGGAGGTCATGTCAAATGAACTTGATTGAGGTTCTTTAATTAGGTGACCAGGGTAATTGATCGGAGGGGCTGTGGTGTGGCACCATGCCATACAGAAGACTTCTGCACAAGATGAGATGCCTAGGGCTGTGGCTGGTGGTTTTGGATTGGGTGAAGAATTGGTTGGAGGGGAAAAGGCAAAGGGTAGTTGTAAATGGAATATCATCAAGGGAGGGAAGGGTGACTAGTTGGGTGCCCCAGGGGTTGGTATTGGGACCAGTCTTGTTCAACACCTTTATAGGGGACATTGCAGAGGGCTGGAGGGCAAGATATGGCTATTTGCAGATGATACCAAGATCTGCCATAGAGTGGACACCTTGGAAGAGGTGGATAAAATGTGTAGTGATCTGCACAAACTGGAGGAGTAGTCAAAGAGTGGCAGTTGTGCTTTAATACAAAAAGTGCAAAGTCATGCACTTGGGGTACAAAAATCAGAGGGTGTAGTACAGCATTGGAGACAGGTACTAGAGGCTATAGAGTAGGAGAGGACTTAAGCATAATCATATTCCAGGATCTCAAGATAGTGAAACATTGCCTAAGGGCAGTGATCAGAGCCAGCAGAATGCTGGGATTCATTAGTAGGGGATCACGAGCAGGAAAAGGAAAATGGTCATACCCTTGTACAAGCAGTTGGTGAGACCACACTTGTAGTATGGGCTCCAGTTATGGAGGCCATACCTCAGGAAATACATGCATATGGTGGAGAGGGTCCAGGAGGGCACTGAAAATGGTGTGAGGTCTTAGGCATCTGTCATATGAAGATAGGCTGAAGGACCTAAACATGTACTCCCTAGAACTGAGATGGGAAAGAGGGGACATGACTCAGACCTTCAAGTACCATAGGGGCATAAACAGAGTACCAGGCACCTCTATTAATGCTTTACCAAGTAGCTTTTAACACACACAGATTAACAGTGCCAAAACATTTTGACAGAAGAAGACAATCAATTATATTGTTTGCAAGGTAGGTACCATATCTGTTCAATTTAAAAAGTGTGTATTAACAAATGTGTTTAATTTCTAAAAAATACCTTCTGAGAGTGCTTTGCTTATTACATATTGAATTCCAAGTTTCTTACTCTGTCTCTGTCTAAGGCATGTACTGCTCCTTTATCTAATATCAGTCACATTGGAATACTGCCCAGTAGTGCCTCAGCATGTTTTTTTTCAAAGTTTGGCCTCTGCAGACTAGTTCTTGCTCCCTGGCTGTGATATCATGCCATAATCCCTGTGCTGGAGACATTTCAGATGTAATGAAAGGCATACGTACTCGTAGTGTTTTTTTTTTTTCTCCTACTTGACAGAGAAGAGAATTCTGTGTCTCTCTGTTCAATTTACACTTGGGAGGGTTGTTAACCCAGCCTCCAATAACTGATCTCCGTCCCTCCGACTCCGAGTCCTGCTGCCACCATGACCCACTTCTGTCAAGCCAATTTTCACCTTAGCTCAGGCTCTCATCACTTGCCAGACAGGACTTTGAGTGCCACCAGGTTGTGTCCTCTGCTGTGTTGCAACTTGCAAAACTTTCAGCATCAACCGCTGGGGGAGCCAAGACAAGTTGAGCTGTGAGATGGATAATGCGCATTGGAGGTGACAGCTGAGATGACTAACTGTGAGCTGTCAGAAGTGAACCAGCAGCAACAACAGTGAATGAGCCACAGAGTAGAGCACAGCGGGGGTGGGGAGGGGGGCTGGAATGGGCTTTAGGTGGTTGACGGGCCGGGCAATCAATTTTTGACTTACTCAGTTCTGCGGCTGCAGTGGCAACTCTTTCTCCTCTGTGCTGGGTGTGAAAGTGCCTCTGGAGTCCACTGACCCTCTTTTCCAGTCGCCGTGACCAGTGAAACCGTGACAGCAGGTTGCCTTTGAGCTCCTACGCTATGCTGGCGGTGTGGCGGCACACTTGAGCCAGTTGCTGGAGTACGAGTGCTGGGTGAAGGTGTTCACATCTCCCAGGTCTGAGAAGGTGAAGCCTGGTCGGGGGAAGCTGCTGCAACCCAGCACAGGCACCGGGGAAACACAGCCCGCTTGGCAAAGGTCATGGCAGGGTGTGTGCATGACCACAATTGGTGACAGAGCTGGCAGCCTGCATTCATCCGAGGAGCCACTGACAGGCTACCGAGACACAGAGGAGCTAGCTGCTCCCCTCCCTCTCTCCTCCTTCCATCAAGTCTTAGCTGCTGAGTTTGGAGAAGTGTGGGTGCATTGGAGATGCATGACCACAGTGTGGAGCTTACTTGGACTTTGCTCCCCCTCATAATCCCTTGGGTGAGGAGGGCAAGAGGGACAGACAGATGGGGTCTCTTTCCTCCCTTTTCATTGTACCTCTTTTAAAAATCATGGGTTGGCCGCTTGATCATATTTATCAAAGTCATAGCATTATTTCATCTGGCAAATAAACACACTCCATCTTTCACCACCTACCAGGATCGTAGCTAGGAAAATAAAGTTGCAACACCATCAGACAGCAGCCCACAAGGACAGTGTGCCTTGTTCAGCAACTGCACGTGGGACCATCGCTCCAGCTAACAGTGAGTAAAAGCAATTCCAACAATGATATTTTGGGCAGAGAATCCAGAGAGGGGAATGATTGTCAGAACATAGTGCTGCACACTTGAGAGCTACAGTATATGTGGGACTGCCCACTGCAACTCCCAGAAGCTTGCTGCACTGGCCCCCTCCCGGCATACAGCAAGTACGATCAGCTGCTTGCTGGACAGTGAAGCCCTCTCTGATTGGAGCAGCTAATTTCTTTGAAGTACAGCACAGAAAGCTGAGAGTTGTGTCATGGCCACAGTGTGTGGCGATTGCTGTAGACTGTTGAATTCATCTTGAGTGCCATGCCATACCATAAAAATGTTGTCTATAACACAATGTCACTGGTCAATCCTATAGTAAAAAGGATTGACCTTGTTGTCATAAACAGCTGTTTTCTCCTAATGGCCTAAATAGAGATTGGACTAGTTGGTGCAAAAGTGGCACCTATTGCTGTCCTTTAATTTGGAGGTAATACCACCTTGAAACAAAAAATTTTTCTTAAAACAATCTCTGAGCAATTCAAAAGGAATTGCTTCATCTGCAGATCCAGTGTCCTGTCCTGGTCTACCCAGTATAATAGTGTAAACAATCCATTCTCATGGGGTATGTTGGTGTATAAGGATGTACTATCCATTGACACCAACAACCAATCTAACGAGTTGTAGATCTCCAAGGATGCCCAATTTGTTTGTTATATCCCTGATGTAAGATTGCAAGTTTGTACATATACCTTAATACAGGCATCAGTGAACCGTGAAAGTGGCTCAGTCAAAGACCCAATACCAGTGACAAATGGGCATTCAGGGGGATTCTCCAAGTGTTTGTGTATTTTTGGTAGCATGTAAATACTGGCCTAAACAGGATGGGACACTGTTAAGTAGGCCAGTTCATTTGATGAGATAATACCATCAGTAAAGGCCTTGTGAAGGAACCTATTAATCTGATCTTTAAATGTATCAGTGGGATTACCTTGTAAAATGTAGTGATTTGAAGTTAATTTTCCACTTCCAGAATAAATTTAGTCATGGACATAACCATGACTGCTCCACCTGTTTGCAGGCTTAATAATGATCACTGGATTCACTCTTTCCGCAACATTTTGGGCTCCTCCACTTATAATTGCTAACTGTATTAAAAAAATGTTTATTTTGGCAGCATAATTTACTAGCATAGACTTTTATAGCAGAGATTGCAATTATTATTGTAGGAGACTCTAAAATGATTCATACTAAAAAGGAAAAGGAATAAATATGTATTTGCCACAATTGAAAATAGTCCTGGTTGAGGCTCAAGAGCCAGTGGAAGCAATTTCATTCATTCTGACAAAGGGAAAGGTATCAGGTAATGTGCCACTGTAATCTGCACTTCCTTTGGAGTCATTTTTCTATAGAGTAGCACTAGTGACAACAGGTGTACCATCGATGGCAACACCATTTTTAACATCGACTGGTATTTTCACACAACTTTGCACGCAAGACGGAGATGTGGTGCTGGGACAAGTTTAGAGCCAGCCCCGTCACTCTTGCTTGTACTGATGAGCTACTTTTCATAATTTTTTTCAATATCTGAATGCCTCAGAGACACAACAGACTCCCAAAAATTGCATAAAGTCTCTGTACCCCCCTCCACCTGCAGGCACAAACCTAAGCTCCTACCCACTTCCACAGCAACCAGCTAAATGCCAAAATACAGGGCCGACATGCATACCCTGAAATGAAATACATCACTATCCATCAGGTAAGGGATATGAGAAGATGGTTAAAGCTAATATCACTTTGCTGCAGCTGATGACAAAAGTAACTTCAGAACAAAAACCCTAGCCAATAGCCAAATATCCCATCCTCTGTATCACTTTGCCTTTAACTTCTAAAGAAACACTGTCAGCTTGAGGTGATCATTTTATCTTTATCATTTAATAAAAGGTGTTTGCTTAAACAGTGTCCTAGTGTCATTTTACTAGAAGTCTCAGTTATTTGATTTTTCACAAGGAGCAGATTGTCATTAATCCCATCCTCAGCTATACTCAGTGTGAATCCAGTTTACTGACAGACACTGGTGAATTTGCGGTATTTCTCAGTGACCCTTTCAAGCAAGTTGCCGATATGTCACACAGTGCAGTCAGTTTTGGGGGGAGGCAGGGTTCTAATCATGTTAGCTATATAACTATGTGCATATATTATTGATAGAATGTCAGTACCTGTGTGACAAATGGGTAGTTTCTTGCTTGCCCATTCAATCAAGTGGCATTTTCTGACAAGCTGAACAGTAACTTTGAACACAGGAACCAAGACAATGCATATTATAGGGTCATTGATGTAAATTGTAAGGCCAGACCCTGCATCACTTACTGAGCAGAGTCAGTAGACTGGGTGGTCTTCTTCTGCTGGCTCTTTTCATATGTTTGTATATTAAGGGCACTTCGTGTCCTACTGTTCAAGAGATACAACATTGTTACTGGTTATGGCATCTCATGTAGGTTGTCTTACATTTCATCTCTGGTGTGCATGCATGCAGTTATAATTGGTTCCAATGTTCAAAGATGCTGTACAGCATGTCACAACAATGCCATTAGATTGAAAGGTTATCCCATGAATGCAGCAAGTGCTTTTGAGAGAGTCAATTTGGGTGATGTCAAATGAGTGAAGATATTTTTTTGTTTGTTTTATTTTTCATTTATTTATTTTTTTACCAGGAGAGACACAGTAAGCTGGAAGCTTGTTTACAGGTACAACCTGGGAGAACAAGGAAGTTAAGTGACTTGCTCAAGGTCACGCAGTATGCAAGTGGGGCTGTGGGATTCAAGCGTAGATCTACAGGTTTGCAGGTCAGGCCTTAAACCACTGCTATTCTGCCTCCTTCAAAAGATGGCTATGTGCTCTTAATAGCTATGTGCTACTAACAGCACAGTGTAATTGAGCACTTTGTTCTTGTACGTATTTTAAAGCATATGTAAGGGTTTGTTTGTTGGGCCAGTTCCAAGCTGGCTATCTGGTGTATTGGTTATAGTCACCGCCTTTGTGTCAGGCGACCCTAGTTCAGGATGGGCTCTGGGGATACTATTTTTCCTTTTTTAATTTCTGTTGTTCTGTGTCCCAACCTCTGCTCCCTGAAGTAGCCCCACTCCTGAATTTTCCCTCTTCCCCCAGTATCATTACCCCCCCCCGGAGTTGATTATAATAAATTTGGGAGGTGTGGAGGAGACAAGTAAGTTAAATATCATTCCCAAATGTCAAAATCAGCACTAGTAGCTATTATTTGGGGGGGGGATGCTGTAGTGCACATCAACATTTCAATTTTCGGCAGTGTGCACTTGTTGTTTTGATTGGCGCCATTATGAAAGCACTATTATGATGTGGAACTGATTGAAAAAGCAGGCAATACAAATTTTTTTGTTTATTTATTAGTATTTCAGATACACCTATGAGCTAGGAGCTCTTTCAATGGGTTCCACATCAGAGGAATACAATATAGGAGAACAGATAAGTAATGGATTAGACTAGATACAAAACATAAAAACATAATGATGGGTTACATAATATCATTTACATTTGGTCCAGGTAAGTAAAACAACTCGTGGCATTGTACAATGTATGCCACGGGTGCAAAAATTGGAAGACAGGGGAGGTGCAACCCATAAGGCCAAGTCTCACAAGGGTGAAATACAGAGCACAAAGGGAGATATAGGACCAAAGGGAGGATAGAGTGGCCAAGTGAACATGTTGGATAGGTGGCCAAGGAGCAGGGAATAGCAGGAAAGAGGAAGAAAGAGTGAATTACAGAGGCCAAAGGGAGGAATAGGACCAAGGGAGAAAAGGGGTAGCCAAAGATCAAGTAGGATAGGAGGCCAGAGAGGCTGGGAAATCTGAAGGGAGGAAGGAAGGAAGGAAGAAAGAAAATCAGCCCAGAGGGCCTAGTTAAGGTGAGGAGGGGACAAGAAGGCAGGGTGTGAAGGCAGAGAGGACATAATGGGAGGGGAGAGAAGAAGGAAGTGGTGGGAGGAGAGAGAGAGAGAGACAAAGAGCAGTCGGGAGGGTAGGTGAAGTGTGCATAGGATGGGAGGGGAAGGGAGGATGCTGGGTGCCAGGTGCACAAGTGGAGGGCATGAGGGAGAGGGGGAGAGAGAGAAGACTGAGGCGAGGAGGAATGAGAAGAGTAAGGAGGAAGGTTGAGGAACCTGGGGGAAGTACAGGACTACTAGTTAGGACTATTTAGTGGAAGTAATTGCAGTTGAATATAGCATTAAGATGCTGTCGGAGCATTCGTTTAAAGGAGCCTACCCACTTGTCAAACAGATACCCACATGTTGTCAATAATACATAAACATAGTTATGTGACTAACATGATCAAAACCCTTACCCACCAAACCGATCACATTGTAAAAACACATTGGCAGCTTGTTGAAATGGGTCGCTGAGAAATATTACAAATTCACCAGTGTAAACTGGATGCACACTAAGCACAGCTGAGGATGGGATTAGTGACTACCCTCCTTTTGAAAATCAAATAACAGACTTCTAGTAAAAAGATAAAAGAAAAATTAAGATAGACTATTGTAATGCATCTGACACTTATGTTAAACTTCAGGACTGGATATGTACACTGAGGCATTGACACTAGCACTTGTATTTTTCTTGGTAACTACAGAGCAATGTGTTTTCCTCTCTGCTAAAACAAATTGCAAAAAAACCAAAATGCACTATTCATGTCAGTTACACAAGGGGCCCATTACCCTGCACACAGCAACTATCAGTAGCAACTCAGTATTCAAAATACCTTTATTTATCCATGCCATCATTAGCTTTTCACTATCATGCAGATAGAAAAAATTAAAATACTTGGGTAGGAAATTGAAAAGCCACTGACACTACCTGTCAAATTACATGCTAGTGCATATACACTGAAATACTGACACTGACACTTAAATTATAATTTTTTATTAGTTTTCAGTAAAGGGTTATGAATGTTATGGAACTATAATATGTTCAAAAAATGGTAATAAGTCAGGATCAAACTGAACAGAATAGTGCTTATTTTCTGATTACTGGTAAGTTGTGTACTTTGATCATAAAATCTGGTTTCATCGTGACTAACTTTATGAGCTTGATTTCTCTGGTTATGCAGATGGTGACAGTTCATTTATATTAAGAATCCTTTGCCACAGTACACTAATATTATGAAATTTGAAATCACGTACAATGGACAAAACTGCTTAGTATATAATGCAAGTAAAGCAGACATGACAAAATAATTGGCAACTGCATGTTGTATATAATTAAAAAGTGAACCTACTTCTTGCACATAATAGATATTTAGTAGCTCCTTGGGGTCAGCCTTTTTCAATAAACAATAAATGGCTAAATTTATGTTGAAACTACTATAGCTATTAACAAGTCATCATTACACTAATGCAGGTATTAAAAGGAGATACCCACTGATAGAGAATTTCTCTTTGGCACACATTCAGGAGAGGCTCCCAATCAGGTCTTACTGATAAAATCAAATGAAATATAATGGAGTTTAAGTACAGACACTAGATAACAACATCATGTTTACAGGTTATAAATACCCTTTGGCTGTGACAAACAATATATCAGATTGTTTATTATTATTCAAAATGAATATTTAATTCATCATTTAACCTTTAATATACTAAAAGTGGTTGGGAGTGTTCACCTCCTTCTGCACCCTCCCCCAGGTCATTGTTTCCTTAACCCACCTCCCCATCACCACTTTTCTTTTATGGGTGATTTATTCCCAGGAATTATTGATTTTTAAGTGGCCAGTATTTCACAGCTATGCAGCTGCAGCTCTAATACTCGTGTTTTGTTCTCTGCTACTAATCATACCTCACCTATGAGCTGATTGCCCCTTTTCTGTTGGGTTATTTCAGGGCAGAGTTTGCAATTGATTTCTGAATTAGTTTCAACTCATTAGACACATTCATTTTCCTCCCTTAAACTTGGGCCAGATTAACAATAGAGCAGACTGAGCAGTTGAGTTTGAGGGGCCCCAGAAAAAAGGATTTTCCTCAAATTACATTTTTTCTATGTGTTCTCTGCCTGTCAGTGTTGGTCACTTGCAAGGAGAGGAATTTCCCTTGAGGCTACTGACACATTGGTTTGGTATCCCATTAAAGCTCCTGACACATTTAATGTGTAATGTTGAAACCATCCAATCATCCCTACACAATAGAAATTGCCTCCTGCCAGCAAAAAAAAAAAAGATTCCACACCTCCCATCCACTTCACGCACCTCTTTTTCAACACTCACCATAGTTTAATTCTGCAGGAGACTTGAACTTTGAACTAAGGTTCATGTGCATTCCCATGGCTCACAACTAAGCACCATCTGAGAGCTTGTTAAATACCTCCTGCCATTGTTTTAAGTTCTGGAAAACAAATAGCAGTGATACAATAAAAATACAGTTTCAATTTGCTGCCTATGGTTCTTATAATCCTGGCTATCCTGCTGGTACCTGTACTAGACATGACCTACTTTAGCTACTGGCTCTTCTCTTTCTCACTCACTTGTCTGACTTGCTCCCAATTTTGTTTCTAGGCTAGCTTCCTAGCTAGTTTGATCGGTCCCCAACTGGTGCATGGTGGTTCATGTAATAAGCATTGTGCTTAGCTGCATGGACCTGATTCACACTGTGCTACCACCCACTGCCTGGACTGTCCCAGCTGGGAAGAAAATAGAAAAAACCGGATCAGGAGACTTGGGACTCAGCTGAGGGTAAACTTAGACTTGCTCCTGGTTTTCTATTTGCATGCCTGTTCAGTAAAATGTTGGAGGGCATCACTTACCTTCCCAGCTCACCGAGATCATCCGAGACTCAAGCCTGGAGAACTTAGGGAGCTCAGCAGCTCAGGGCTTTGGAAGGTGGTCTTGCTTGACATCCATGGGAAGAAAAGTACTGTCTGCATCACTGCCATTTTCCCACAGTTGCCTAGCCAGAGTTCCTGATCTTTCAACCACCCACTCCACACAGCTAGACAGAGGGCAGTCCCATGACCAAGCATCTAAATGCTCTTCAGACTCAAACTGAGGACTGGTCAGACCCTAAAATTTGGACACGTGTTGGAGGAAAACCCAGGAGATGACCCTGCCACCAATGAAAAGACTATCTGTCCCTCTGCTTGAACTTCTACTACTACCTGTGACAACTCCAGCTACCAGCAAGTACAATTTATTTTACAATATCATCATTTCCAAATAAATCATGGGTGACCAATTCAATAAGATCAAGCAGCAGTGAGGAAGGTTCATAAAGAAAAAAACACATTTACCACATTGTACAGTCACCCATTAAAACAAATGTCTCTCTTTTTTTCATCCTAAAGTCTTCCTTGCCTGTTCTCATTGAATAAGTATCTCAGGGCTTATTAAAAATTTTCAAAATTTGTCAGTTCCTTCCCTTTTTAATTACTGCCATATGACGCTGTATCCATGCAAAATGAGTCTGCATACTTGCTGCCTGTAACCATTGTGGCATTGAGGGTCAGACTAAAGTGCTAGGGATTTGCAATGAAAATCAATATGGGAAGGCCCAGGGGGGACACATGGATGTAGTATTCCACTTAAATTTGATAAACTAGCTCTGTGTTTGCCTCTTACATTTGCTTGCAGTGCAAAAATACTCTATTTAATTAGAAAATAGATGATAAAGCAAATATTTCAAGAATTTAGAGGGTGGCCAGGAACACAATGGGGGGGCACCTGGAAATTTCCAGGTATCCAGGTGTGACAGTCCAACTCTGGTGGCATCAATTAAGGCAAGCAACAATGCCCTACTTACATGTAGTAACTCTCAGTGTTAACTGTGTGGAAAGTTATCACTTGGGAGCGATGTTTGGAGTTGGACTGGCCAATCAGGATACATGGAAATTTTCAGGTGGGCCCCCTTCTCTTGAGTGGGATACCTAGGCACCTTCTAAACTTTGAAAAATGTTGCAATTATCTTCTTTCTAATTAAATGGTGTATTTAGGGCACTCTAGATAAATGTAAGATGCAAATACAAAAAAGGTGTATCATATTTAAGTGTAATAATGATAAGAGGGTGTCACACTGAGCCCCTCCCTATTGATTTTCCAGGTGGGCCCCTCTATCCACTTTCCATGTGGGCCCCCTGTACCCCAGTCTAACACTGATGGTGTTACTGAGAACACATAGCTGACTCTTTTGTTGAAAATAATTAGAAAAGCATCACTTTATATAGAAATAGCAGTAGTAGTAGTAGTAGTAGTAGTGGTAGTAATAGTTTATTTGTTCAACACATGATTATTACAATCTGTATCATTAAAAAATTTAAAATGTTACGTAACAGTTAAAACATACAATGTTTAAATACATTACTACATTAGTACAGGAGACAAAACCATTTAAACTATATAACAATTTCTTTATCTTTTCCCTTTGTACCTTCCAATAATTCATTTATATTGCACATACTTATCCTACTAAGAACAACCTCTAGATAAATTTCAGACAGTTTTTTATCTCCTTAAAACTAATGTCACCTATTACAATATTATTATACATGGTTCTGTTTAATTTTAGCAATACTCCACAGATAATTCCCCAACTTTTAATTGTGAATTCATCTTGCGTAAAAAGAAATATTTGTGTCAATGTTTCCCTTTTTGTTCCAAGATCCTCATATTTTGAATGTCGAAAAACAGTTTTCAGGAAATTAGTTCGTTGAAAATTATACCACTTACACTCCCAAAGGACATGGAGTAGGTCTTCTTGTTCGTTGGCACCACACCCACAATTGGGGGAAGTCTGTCCAGTTTTATCATACCGGGCTAACAGGAGATTACCTTTTTATATTTTGAATTTATACTTTATGAAGTCTGCCCTAACCTTATGCTCAACTAGTATGTCCATATAAGTTTGGTAGCTCATATTCTGTATATTGCTAGCATACCATTTTTAATATATTCACTATCTCTTATACTTTGTTCATCCATTATCTCCCAATATTCCCTTATTTTCCTATTTATATAGGGAGAATATTGTTTACTAAGAGATATTCTTTGTTTATGATTTTTTCAGCAAATGTTCCAAACTATATTTTTCTAACAATGTTCTGATTTCTTTATACCATTTAGAGTGGTAAATCCTTTTTTCATGCCACCATTCTTTTTCCTGTAAACATAAGCTGGAAAATCGTTCTGGGGCTAATCTAGTTAGCCTCAACCAGAAGTTCACTTTCCTTCCATCCAAAAGTGTGTTAATGTTATCAAGCCCTAACTCAGCTCTTAACTAGAAAGCTGGGAAGGAGAATCCCTCTAGCATTTTCCTTATAGTCTTACATATTGGATTCATTATTTTTGTCTGTTGGAACTGTCCCATATTTCTGCTCCAAAAGCTAATTGGGCATGATATTTCATTTTGGTTGCTTCTATCATAGGTTTGATTGACAATTCCCCATAAGCATAGTTGAACCTTCCCAGAGCATTGGCTGTCTTTTTTAATTTTTTCATACTTCTCTCTATATGTTCTGTCCATCTACCATTTGCAGTACAATTTAGGACCAAATATTGGCATGCTCTAACTGTTTCCAATTTTTCACCTTTGTAGGTAAATGTCCCCTTTTTGTTTCCTTTCCCAAATATGGTAACTTGTGTTTTTGTTAAGTTAAACTCCAATTCAAGTGATACAGCTAAGTTCTGTAATATATTGATTTTTTTTTGTAACCCTGCTTTAGTCAATGATAATAGAATAATATCACCCGCAAAAGCTAATATTCCACAATACTCATTCATTATTTTGGGGAATCTGTTTCTGATTTCTGAATTTCCTCTAACAAGCCATTTATATATATAGTGTAAATAATAAAGGGGCCATCACATATTCTTGTTGCACCCCTTTGTTGATTATTATTGCTTTTGATAATTTGCCACTGTATCCTAGTCATACTTTAGCCCATGTGTCTGCATATAAAGTTCTGATGATTGCTATTAATTCACTATCTATTCCTCTTTTCTTCATAATGGTCCATAAAACCACCCTACTCACTGTATCAAATGCGGCTCTAAAGTCAACATACAATACAAACAATTTTTGTTTCCTTAGTACAGTATATTTCTCAACCAAATGGTTGAGAATAAAACAATTGTCCAAGGTACTACAGTCTTCCCTGAAGCCCACCTGCGATTTACTAATATTACCAGTTTGCTCGATTCCAACTTCAGTTCTTCTAGCAAAATTTTACAAAATATTTTTAGACGAATGTCCAATAAGCTAATCGGCCTATACATCTGTGGATCCATAATATTACCTTTCTTGAGTATAGGTACAATTATTGCACCTTTCCAGGTTTCAGGGAAGACTAGATCTCTTAGACAATAATTAAAAAAGACAAAAAAAAAATCAGACCACCATGAGACATTTGATCTGTAGACTTCTGCAGTTATCATATCCAATCCAGGGGCCTTGTTGCTTTTCAATCCCTGTATGGCTAAATAAATATCTTCTCTCAGGATCTGGATACTTCCTCCTCTACTCATGGGGACTTGATTATAGGACTGGACAGTATCACAGCTAAACAATTTAGAGTAATATTCAATCCAATTCGCTTCTTGAATAAATGTATCACTATTGCTTTACAGTTTTGTGTACCTTTATCTACTAGGGTCCAGAATTCTTTAGTCACCTTTTTTCACTGTCTCTAAAATTTTTAACCAATTTCCCTTAACATATTACATTTTTTTAGATGCCAATAGTTTCTTATATCTTATCCTTTCCTGTCTTAACTGTTGTTATTTTTGCATTTCTCCATATCTCCTAGTTTCCCTAATTTTAGCTTTCAATTTTTTCTTTTGTATCTGGCATTCTCTGTTAAACCAAGTACATTATTCCCTTGTCTTTGACCCACATGCAATTTCCTTATACAAACAACTTCTAATTTCATCACAGAGTCTCTTCAGATAGTCCGTAATTTGTAATTTGGACATATTAAAAGCTCTCTGTGAAAATTATAAACAATTTATGAGTGTAATATCTGATGAACTTTTCTTCCACCTTACCTTCCATTGTAATCTTTTGTTATTTCTTATTTCCACTATACATTCTTCATTAAACACTTCCTGTCTAATATCATTCCCTTCAGTGAAAAGCCCAGTCAATATTACTGGTAAGTGGTCACTTTCTGACCTAGTTGGAATATGCATAGTATACAAAGGACGGATCTCCATTCCAAAAATCAAATCAGTGGAGGCTCCATAAGACCTTATGAATGTTCCTCTCCTTCTTGATCTCCCTCAAGTCTCCCATTTAAAGGATACAAATTGGCTAAAGTCAGTATTTGTTGAGGTCTAAGACCAGCCTTGTTACTTTTCAAGTCTTGTGTATTTGTCATAAAACTCCTTCATATCCTAAGTGCCCAAAAAAGGAGTTATCCATTAGCCCATTGAATTGTCCAGTTCTAGCATTCATATCACCAATCATCATCAGATCTGTTTTGGGACAGCTTAACAGTAATTCTGTTATTATTTCTTCAAGGCAATTCCACACTTTCTTATAGCAAAATTTAGAACTGGAAAGTGGTATATACACATTAATAATTATGAATGTCTTTTTAGGATATTTTATAAGACAGACCAAGAAATTGCTTTCCAAATATAGGTTTTGTTACAACTCACATATATCAATTTTAGTATAGGTCGCTAGCCCACCCGATGGTCTTCCAAACTTACTGTTTCTAGTTGCCAGTACATGGGATACTTCATAACCATTACAATTTATTTGGTCTTCAGATTCATGCCATGTTTCATGGCAACAAACTATATCTCCTTGCTGCAAAAAAATCTTCAAAATCTTTTTCTCCTACTTTTTTAATAAATCTTGCTAAATTCCATGATATTATCTTAATTCCTAGATTATCCTCAACCTTTATACTGATGTTAGAATACTCATCCTCTGTTATTGGAACATGGAGTCAATCTTGTGGATTTTTTTGGTTCTTCTCCTCTATCAATTCATTTTTCTGACCTTTACTGTAGACTTCTTCCATAATCTCATTTAGATCTATTAATAACAAACCCAGGGCATCCAAGGCCATACTTTTTGGCAATAGTTGGTCTGCTAATTCCTTATTTCTCATACTAATACTTATTTGTGAAGTCTGACTATTTCTATAGACAGGTTGAATCCCCTGTTTGCCCAATCTGCCCCCATATAATTGGCAAACAGATTACAAATAGATCCTTTTAACTTATAATCATTTTTTTTTCCTAGTTCGTAACATTCCAAACAAGAACAGTACCACTGGAGCTTCAGTAATCTCTGGTTCATCTTTACAAGCATTAAAGAAATCACGGTTTGGGAAAGTTACTTTTAGCCCCTTAAAATTAAGCAAATACTCATTCCTCCAAATATAGTTTGCTATTATGGGTGAGGCAAAATATATTTCAATGGTATTTATATGGCCAGCTTGGCTCTTTCCTGTTTCTAATATGTCCTCTTCAATTACCTCCAATTCAGCAGGGACAAGGATTTCTTGTATAACATATTGTATTAGTGTTTACCAGGGAAAAGATGGCCAATCTACTTTTGTGGTAAAATGTAAAAATGGGTTGCTTGCATCCTTGTTTCTAGCTTGCATAGATGGCCAGTCATTCCTCTCTGCTCCAGGGTTTACAGATTGTATTTTATTCATATTTTCCGTATACGTTCCAAGCATATCTTTGAACTGACTTTTCTTAGATATATTTATTTCAACTCCTCTGTTTGTATAACTGGTCATTAAGACAGTGCATTCCTTGTTCTAAAGTTTAAAGTTTGCTTCCAAGATCACTTTTCAAAACCCTTCATACCATTCCCCACCTTCCTCTTCTAGATTGATATTAATTACATCAGGTGTTTTGTCCAGTTTGATCAGAGATTTAATTAATTTGTCCTCTGTACTTTGTTCCTCTTACTCTCACTTTGCTGTCTATTTTGGACCACCTTTTCAACTTATTTCCCTTTCTTCTTATTATTGTTACCTTCCTTCCAACTTTCTTGTTATTATCCTTATTCTTTTCTTGTTATTATACCTTTTCTCTTTTCTTTTTCTTCTTTTTCCTTTATTAGTAGTTTTGATATGATCTGGAGTAAGTGGTATTATTAGTTCAGAAAAATCTGGTCGGCAATTAAGTTTCTGTGATTCATGTGATTCATATTTAATCACCGTATTAGATGGTTTTACAGGTGAGATTTCATCCAATCTACTCATAATTGTGACCAATTTTGCATCAACCACCGCAATATCATATCTTGCATTCTCTAATTCATTTTTTAATGAAACTAATTGCTTTATCAAGAGCAAATTAGCTGAATATTGATGACCAAGTAATGTAATCATTTCCCCACTTAAACAATCAGGGACATATTTTGTTTTTACTTTTATTTCATTTATTTTCCCAGATCCTGAATTTTCCTATTCTGGTTCTTTATCTCTTGTTACCACTTTTGTTCCTTTTGAATTATATGCATTACTAACCTCTATATCTTCAAGTGCTGGTCTGATATCTAATATGATTTGTTGAAGCTACGTAGTTACTTCTCTCAGTTCTTTCCCAGGTACCAATAGAAAGTCCCTTTATTTATTTTGTTTCCTTTGTTCCCTTTGCTTTTTATAAGCATTTTCAGTCCCTTCTAATTCTTTGTAGCTTGCTACAGATGTACTTAAATCACCATCTAGTGTTATATGCCCTATTAACCCAGTATCTTCATCATCAAAATCATCATTTTCAAGGGTACTCACACTGTCTTCCTCATAGAACAGTCTTGGAGATTGTTCCACACTTTTATTGGAAACTTCTATGATCCCTTGTAAATTTTTAGACATATCCTCCATACTCACTAATTGGTTAGGAGTGGAGGTTATGTCCTGTCCTAATTTTAATTTTAGTCGGTCAGTAATTTTGGTTTGTTTAGTAGCCTTTTGTCTTTGTCTATTTATTTTTCCACAATAAATAATTGATTGTCATAATAAGGGGGGATGGATTCCTAATCCTGCCTTTGTGTCCTAGTGTTAACCATTTTCTAATATGAACTTAAATTTTAAATACAAGCAAACTGTTTATTTGGGAGCTTAATAAGAGCTTAATGTTTCAATAGTATTTCGATAATAACCAATATCTAATAACAATCACTAGCAATTGGTATTTCAATATTATTTACTATCTAATAACAGCAACTAGCAATTAGTAGCAGTCAATAGCAGTTTCACTACTTGGTTATACCGGGCGTTAATTATGACACACACATCATTAGTACAGCTTAATTCAACAATTTTCAAAAATTCAAACATGAAACCATGAAAAAAAAAAACAAAAAACCAAAACAAATCGAGTATATGTCCTTATAAGTTCTATTGAGACAAAAGCTAAAAACCAGAGCTATACCTTTCCAAAATCAATCTCCAAAGTGTTCAAGAAATGTCCAAGGAGTTTTCAAAAAATTCAGAATAATCAAAGGAGCTTCAGGAGTAAATGGAGTCTTCCTCACACATAAGAGGATTCTTCCCTTTCCAGAAAACAAAGATCCCATTACTATAAAGATACAAGTCCTTAGTGTGTCCTCAGTAAGTCCCGACCATTAAATATCATATTTATGAATATTCGTATAAAACAGCAGGAGCTCACTCTGCTAAAAGTAGCATAATAACTTTAGGATTTAGTCAACCTTGGCGCCCCAAATGTTGAGGAGGTAGGATCTGACACTAAATGGAAGAGAAAAACAATCTTATTCCTCTTGTTCCTCTTAATTGTCTATTAGATTAACTACTGACAATTGTCATGAACAATCTTATCTCTTTGCTCCCTCTTAATTGTCTATTAGATTAACTACTGACAATTAACATGAACACATCTAGACCCTAATTACTAAACTAATTACTAAACAATGCTAAAAGGAATCCACTTAGCTAGATTGTTAATTCTGTTAAAAATAAAACTTTTTCTTATTAGCAAATGCTAAAAATGCTAATAGTGCTAAATAAATGCTGATGGCACTATACAAGGATTGGTAGTAAGCAATATAAAGGGGAGATAATATAATACAACAAAAATAGAATAATAGATAGGTTCTGGTATATTACAAGGTAGTAATTCCATTGAGAGGTTCTGGGGACACAGAGAACCTCAAGAGCGAAACAAGAGGTTTCATGTGTCCAGAACCTCGAAGATGAATTACTACTCTTAGACCACCTATTTGTTATTTTTAATATATATGGATACGAGGTGAATTGACTCACCTCCATTTAAACAGTGGAGTCAGCGGGTCCATTTGAGTGCTGGCAGGGTTCCCCAGTGCTGAGTGGATGACCGGTGCTGTGAGCTTCATTTACCGCTGCTTTTTTTAACTGTTTGTCGGCAGCGGTATCGGGCGAGCAGAGGAGCTCAAAATTAAAAAAAAAAACCTGAAAAAAACAGTTGTAGCAGCTGTTGACCATTCACTCACTAAGCGAGCAATCAAGCCACCATGTTTTCCTACTCATTGTGCCTGCCCACAGAGCAAAAGCGGCCAATCAGAGGGCATGCTTTGTAAAACATCGGGGATACAGTTGCACATGCGTTCTTCAGCTTTCTTGATAATACTATCGATCGGGTGCTGAACGATACTATTACGGCACCCAAACGATAGTATTATCACTTACCAACAGTAGTAGTATTATCGCTCCAGGAGCGATGGTATTACAAGGATTTTTTTGTATGCTTTTCAACCATGTTATTTTCACAATCCATATATTAAAAAACAGTTAATAGATTGATTCAAGGATATAATTACATATTGATTAAAATATTAGTTCTAGGCAATTTTTAGAAGGCTCCAATAGAAATATCAAGATAAAATAACTTACTCTTCACAGTCCAAAAAAAGCTTTTCAGTAAAAATGTCCACAGTTGAAAGTTAAAAGGATAGCAGTATGCAACAGTGTGCAGCAAATTGTCTCTTAGCCAAGCAGCTATTTGGCTGTTACAGCTATTAGCGAGCACTGGGGAAAGAGCACTTTTACTTGCTATCTTGCTCATTCATTACACTAAACACACTCGCTCACTCAACCGACCCTTACAGACAAACTATAAACCAGTATTCATCTTAGTCTACAAGTGAAGTAGTTTAAACACCAAATAAAATGCCAATATCACAACTTCACTTGGCTTCTAGTGCTGCAGGCTACATTGCTCTTTTTGCCACTGCTTCACTGAAGATCTATCTTTGAATGCCACACCTGCACCTTAAGTAAGGCCCAGGACTTTAGCAGCCAACAGCGTGCTGTTGTGTTGGATGGATCTGGTCAGATGACCAAAACTACAGTGGGAGATTCAAAAAAACAAAAAAAAATATATAAATATAAAACATAAAATGATAAAAGAACAATAATTTCATTAAAACCTTAGTACCAACACAATAATACATCTCTCGTAATTTTATAATATACAGTACAAGCTGCTAGTCCTCCAAGAGCACACCAAAACAGTCATACTTTGTACTACTTTCTATAAGTAAAAAAGTGTAAATCCATCAAATGAACACCTCCTTTTTGTCTTGTTATAGCCCCCTTTTCTCTTCCACTGGATAGCTTGCTGTAGAGTGGGAAGCTTGCTAAAAGCACTTTTTTTCAGCTCTCCAGCTCCCCCAAAAGTTGTTGTAGAGGCTTCAGGTTCAGCTTCGGTGAAACTTCATGGCAGAAAACCCTGTGTCTCACAATGGCTCATGAGCTCTCTTATCGGCCCGAACAATGTTTGTTTCAGTTGCTCACTCTTGCCATCATATCCTTTTAGAAAATCCTGCAAGTGAAACAAAAAGCAGGACAGTGGCCGCACAGACTGAGGGTGCAAAAAGATGGCCTGGAAAGACTGCAAGCATTTATAGCATAGATGGCAAACCTTCAGTAAAAATAAAACAAGTGTTACAGTCCTACTACCATTGCCAACTCCACATACAACGGCGTGAGTAGCTACCTCTCAGTCCAAGTTCCCAGTACGCAGAGTCTCAACTGAGATAGCAGTACCTCTGACAGCCATGTTCACTGAGTCATCGCACTGTCTGAAGTGTCCACCCTGACCACTGGTTACCCCTCCCTTACTCATATAAAGCGATTGCTTTTTCTGATTCTTTTCAATGACAGTCAACAATGTTTATCTAAGTGACACCATTTTTAAATGATGCACTTTCTACAAAGTACACACAGACACCGACTACATGTAGAATATGACACAATTAGATACTACCAGTTTTCTTTACCTCTTCCAATCTGTAATAACTACACCCCCACCCCACACCGATACAAATGATTTTGCCATAACAAATTACAAATGCGAAAATAAGGATGGGAACTTAATAGAAAGATACATTTTTTGTCTATTCCAAATGGAATGTTCTAAGAAGCCACCCACACTCAAAAGTTGTCCAACTGAGTAAATAATTACTTTCCCAATTTGATCAGGGATTGTGACAGTCATTCTCCTCAAAGGGGATCTCTAAACATGAAGTGGGCTTATTGGGGGAGGTGGTGGGAGGGAGAATACTCATCTTGTGATTGCCTAGCAACAAGCTCACACTATTTAAGCAATAATGACTGAGAAGCTGGTCATTTCCAAAGGATTAATGACTGGATGGGGCATGGATTACAGCTGAGGGCCTCCTCCCTCTATCCAGTCATTAATCCAAGGAAATGACTAGCTTTATTTATCTGAGCAAAGCACATAATTTTATTGTGTCTGCCCTTTGAATTTATCTCATTTGTATTTTCTGATCTAGCCAATTGCATTATGTTCCTTCTTGTAAGCATTATGTATAAAGCATTATCTTCTAAATTTCTGCTATGCTGTTGATGCCTGCCCTTCTAAGTCATGTAATTTGTTTTGTATGTTCTCAGTGTGCCATCTGCATGGCCTTGGTTATGCCTGAAAATGGTCCATTGGATCAGTGCACTTACCCGGTAATCAAAGATATAAATAAATAATTAAATTCAAGGTCGTTATTGTGATTATAATTATATACAGTAAACGATTCTTATCTAAAGATAAGTATTTCATTTTTGGTTAAATGATTTCTTACTATGGTGAAATCTACTTCAGGGTTAAACTTCTTAGATTTTGCTATCAAATGCAATACAGTGTGGTAAAACCATATTTAATAAGCTAATCAGCATTGATGGAGATATTGGGAATCATCATTGTGTGTATTTAGGTCTTTTCATTTTCTGTGCTTTTACTTTGTTTTGGTGCCTTATATTATAATGTTTTAAAAAACATTTTGAAGGGGGAAGAAAAAAATTATTCTATCAGTTCTGTACTGTCTGAGAGGTTGTCTAAAGCACCACAGAGTGAGGTCAAATTTTACTTTACGTTATTTAACTTTTTATCAAAACTGCACTGACCTGCACAGAGGCTCTGAAAGTTGATGATGACTTAAAACTTACACATGTTGAAAGGGAAAAAAAACTAGTTATTTGCTCATCCAGATTTCAAACATGCACTATGCACTATGCTTGCAGACAGTGTCTGGTCAAGTTTCTTACATCCTGATGCTGCCTGCCTGAATAGAGTAGGGAGGTGTGAAAGCCCATGTGCGAGGTGACAAGGGATAAGGACCAGTAAACTTAAACAGCTGCAGTTGCATCCGTTTGGGTCTCACAGTGCAAAATTAAAATTACACCAACATGTCTGGTGATCTGAACCAGCAAAATATATGACATGCATTAGTTTTCTATTCTACAATATATTTATTGACAAAGAGCCTGAGAGTAGCCATGTATATCTATATCTATATCTGTATCTGTATCTGTAGCTGTAGCTATATCTATATCTCTATCTACTGTGTAAGCAATAATACCCTACAGGGTGGGCAGTATTGGGAAATGCCAGACTGCCCAGGGGCATAATGAGGTCCGATGCTGCAGGTGAAGAACCTTATTGCACCTGGAAGATCTGGTATTTCCCAGTACCATCCACCCTGGAAGGTATTATTGTGTTTAGAAAATGGGCACTGACAAAAAAAATGTTTGATAAAAAATTGTTAATAAAAAAATTAAATTAGATTAAATTTTGTAATTAAATAGGTCCTCCACCTAAATGGTGCCTGCATTGGAATGAAGAACTTTTGTCCTAATGCAGATGCTGTAGCTAAAATAAAAGCTGGTTGAATAAGGTTTCTGCCATTGAAGTAGACTGTTTGTTTCTTCAGTGGGACCCCCCCCAACTCTGTCACGGTACGGGGTCAAAATGTCACACGGCTGAATGCTGTGCGACTTAAATGCCTTGCGTGATTTATTTCTATCTTTTGATCTGTGGGGGGCTCCTCTCCCACACCCCCCATTATGGGGGAAGCACCCCCCAGACCCCCACACTTAGGATTTAAACCCCGGGGGGGTCCAACACGGAAAGTGCACAGGTCTAGGGTTAGCGCATAATGCCATACGCTATTAAGCGTACAACATTATGACCTGGTAGACTCCATCACAATGGTACAGTTTTGTCTCCCCATTTTATTTTTGTTGCCTTTTTATTTGGGAGAACACCTTTGTTTCCTTTTGTAAATACTGAGGGCAGGAGCTGTTGCTATTTCAGAAGAAATCACAGTTTGGGACTCAGGAGAGTGAGTGTGGTCAGGGAGGCAGGTCTTCAGTTTAGGCTGCAGGTGAGACAAAGAGTTACAATTAAAAGTATTTTCAGATGTCTAGGAGAGACACAGAGCGGTTGCTCCAGTTCTGCTATTGTGCATGAGAGGAGCAGCATTTTGTTGGTTTTCCATGCTGTAGATGGATGTTCATCTCCTGTACAGAAAAATAACAAAATGCTGCTCATCTCGTGCACAGTAGCGGCACTGCTGTCTGACAGTCTCACAGTATTTCCTATTTTAAGCCTCTTTATTTTCTAAAGTAATGATTTCATTTTTTTTTGTTGGACTGATTTTGCCATGGGAAAGACATCCGAGAGGAACATCAGGTGATGCTTTACATCCCAATTAGTGAGTGGGAAAATGGCAGCTTGTCTCTTTTGAAAATTTGGGGTGCCCATGGATTCCTAGAGTAATAAGGCACCCTGAATTGGCTTTTGTCTTTTAGCGGGTTCTATTGAAAAATACCCACCCGTTAATGTTACCGTCCTAGCCAATCAGAATGCTAGGATTTTACAAGCCCATTTTCTAAATATCTATATTGCTATACTACTTCAGGGAACTATTAGTAATCTCTGTTGTAGTTGGGTGGGGGAACAAAATACTCCACTCGGGCTGTCACTCTTCAAAGCTTTATTAAAATTCCTTTTAATTGCCCTGACATTTCGTACGTTATGTGCTTTTTCAAAGGGCTTCTTCTTTTTTATTTCTTTACAAAGAAATACATATTTTTTTTAATTATTTCTCTCATTATTTAACATTCAGTTTTGATTCTCAGTTTTTACAATCGTATCAATTATATACACTTACCACCATAATTTCTTAACACTACTGATGCTTTCTATGCATATTCTATCTTTATTCTATAAAAATCATACTTTGTAAAAAACATTTATCATCAAAAGTGCTACATTCTGCCGTCCCTGCCTCAAATTACTACTGCTATAAGCCTATTCCACTTTTCACTCAGCATTCCGGAACCCCTCACCTCATTACCCTATTGATGCAATTTCTCATTCACCATGTTAATATTCCTTCTAGTATGCTTGCTCTGTCTCCCCTGTTCCTTTCTTTTGCTTCAATACACCACTTGGTAGTTTATTAAAGTAATTAATCTGAATGCTCATTCCTTAATTTAAAAGTTGGTCAACTTGTTTGCCTTCTAAATTAACTGGTTCTTTGGTACCTTCTGTTGTTTCTCACCTATATGCACAATACAGAGTTTAAATGCTTGTGTGTTATTCAAATCTTATAACCCCCTTGTGCTTCCTGTTATTGTTTTCTTTTGTGTTTCATTAAAACATCGTAAACTTTATATTGCCTTTCTTTGAATTATTTGAGGCACCTTGGCTACATCTTGCTGTTCCCTTGATTTTTGTTAAAATGCTATTGTGTTTTTATTTTTACCTCTGTAGTTCCTTTAAATTGTGAAATACTTCAGGTTTTCACAAACCCAGCTTCTACTTTGGATTTTCCTGTGTTCCTGTATGTGAAAAAAGGGGGCTTTATTAAATCTTTTGTTATTTAAGTAATATGACTTCTCTTCCTGCTGTTGTTTTGTTGCTGCACCTTGTCTACTTATTACTTTTCCCTTAATTTTTGTTAAAAAACTATTGTGTTTAGTTTTACCTCTGTAGTTCCTTTAAAATGTACCAGACTTCCAGTTTTCACTAACCAAGCTTCTGCTTTAGATTTCCTGCATGCCTGTGTATAAGAAAAGGATTTGTTAATGCTTATTTTATTGAAGAATGTATTGTAGCTTATCTTTTAGCCAGTTTTTGGTGTACCATGACTGTGTTTTACCTTGTTTGGCTACTCGCTTCCACTTCCTACTTGCTTGTTTTGTTTCTGGAGAAACTTGCAATTTGTGTCTTTGTCTGTGCATTAAATGGAGTTTGCCCTTTAAGAGGCAGACCAGGTTGTCCTGGTGCACTCCTTTCCTTTCCATCAGGATGGTTGTGCTCAGAAGGGGAGGGGGGGAGGAAGGGGACGGGACAGGGGATAGAACAATGGCAAGGCAACAGGAAGGGGAGGGGCAAAGGGAGGTACATAATGGACAGCACAGAGGGGTTTCAGACACTTTTTGCTGGAGTTTTGATTTTACACTTAACTGCAGCACGTCGGATTGGCATATTGATTTGAGGTTTGTTCACCAGGATAGAAAAGGTAAGGAAACAAGCCACTAAATTGGTGGAGGATATTTGAAGTCAGTTTAAAAAAATATATATATATATATATATATATATATATATATATATATATTTATAAATATAGGTTTGGGCAGAATGATATATAAGATATATGATAAAAGAAAATGCATTTGCTTGCAGAGTTGAAGCACTAAGAAAAGAGCTGATGCAGAAGTATACACCTGTTAGTTTAAGGAATTGCATTGGTAATGATGTTATTGACTGAATGCGGTGATGGTATTGCTTAGGGCTTAAGAAAGGTGCAAGTAGCAAGGTTGTTTGCTGTAAGCAGAAGCAAAATGCTAGAGATAAGAGCCAAGTGGGGAGTATGCACCTTTAGCTCAGGAAATTGTATTAGTAATGAAGTTATCAACTGGACACAACGATGGCATGCATCAGCTACAATGATAGCTAGGCTGTTGTGTGTGGGCAGAAGCACTAAGGAGCAAAGCGGAGGTGTCTCGTGCAGCGCCAGTAAAAGTTGGGTGAGGTAGGCTACAGGATTGGTCCGGTGTGCGGGAGTTAAGAAAGGAGAAGATGTTGGAAGAAGGGGACAGTACACGAGTGTGGTCTTTATTTGCAGATGGAGTTGCAGGGGCTGGCAGCAGGGACTAGCAAGTCAAGGCCAAGGAATGGGCTGGAGGAATGGAACGAGACCTGAGGAAGTGAGCAAGGAGTGGCAGGGTTGGGTGTTTTGTATAAAAAAAAAAATAATAATAAAAACCAGGGGTTGTTCGTTGGCTGTTGGATTAGGAGGGGGAACACCCAGAAGGGCTGTAGTGAAGCCCAAGAATGTGAGGGTAGCATGGGCTCATGCAGGCGGCCACGTTGGCGTGATGTCACATGCCGCACTGCAGCCATGAGGTGAACGAAGATTGGAAACAGAAAAAGGGGTTCAAGGAAAAGCTATGGGGGCAGGCATACACTATGGGAAGCAAGAGAATTGGAGGGCAAATGAAGCATGGAGAGGAGAAAAGCAAGTAGAGGCCTGGGCATGCAGGAAGCACCGAAAAACACTGGGCATGATGTCACATGCCCAGGGGAATCATGTGGCTGGACAGAAAGGTCTGCAAACTGGGGGAAGTGCCTAGCACTGGTGGAAAAGGCCTAGTGTGCTACAGGTGTAGCAGCATATGCCGGGGGGAGTAGCTATGGAGGGGCAGGCCAAAAAACCAGGCCATGAAAGGCAGTGGGGGCCACTGGCAAGTTGCCACTGGCTAGGAGGGCATATAAGGGAAAAGTGGGCCCAACAGGCCTTGAGCTGATGGGAAAGCAGGGAGAGGAGTGGACAGAAAAATGGAGCCCTCTCAAGGAGAATGGAGAGGGATTTTTTTAAGCAAGAAGAGCCTCGGGCCAGGAACAGAATCAGGGATTGGATAGTCATTGGGGGATCAGCTGCCATGGAAAACGAGAGCATATAAAAAACAAAACAAAAGCAGGAAGCCTGAAGACTGCAGGAGGCGGTGAGTGAAAAACTTGGGATGGCCATGAGTGGGCTGGGGCTCTGGGGGGGTGCAAAAAAAAGAAAAGAAAGGGGGGCTTGGAAGGTCAAAAGACAAGGGCATGCAAAAGGGGAGAGCTCATGAAAAGGGGTAGGACAGGCCCGAAGGATAATAACCGGAGGCATGGTAGACATCCAAAGGGGGAGAGGCCTAGGCATGGGAGGCCACAGGAAAGGTCACCTGAGATGTGGGAATGCCGTGATCATCCCAAGGGCTGCAGGGAAAGGATGAGCAGCTGAACGAGGTCGGCCAACTGGAAGGGGCCTGGGGTACGATCACAATGGGGGATGGCCCAGGCAGAAGTTTTCAAAAAAAAAATATATATATATAAATAAATAAATATATATATATATGAATGAAGGGGGGGCCTTTCCACATGAAGGCATGCTGTAAACCTAAGTTAACAATGGAATCTTGCTTTCTTCCCATCAGTTGCTTCACAGTTGGAAGGATCGAAGGACATGGCACCAAAGAAGAGCAGGCCCTCAAAGGAAGATGCTTACAGGGCTATAATTGAGTTGGTGGAAAAAGCCAACAGAATGTGGGAACTGGTGGAAGGGGAGGAACCAGGTAGACCCAGGGAGAAAAGGAAAGCGGGAACGGGAAAAGGGGGCAGAGGGAAACAACCAGCAGAAAGGCCACGCAGTCCCACTGGGGTACAACCACTGGCAGTGGGACCCACCAAGGTGGCTGATCCAGTACCTCTGCAGCCCATAGATACAGCATCGCCAGTACCTCCCCAAGACCAAGTCAGGATCTCCCCTTGGGATCCCAGACCGGATTCCAGAATGTAGTGTTTTATCTGCAACCCCTAGTAGTTCACCCACCCCTTCAACCGCAGAGTGCCATAATGGGACACCAGGAAGCTGACAGGCGACAAGGTTTGGACATGGATACAGGTAACACACCCAGTGCAGTGGGTGACAGTATAAAAGAATATGTAAGTCAAATTGTGTTGGCACTTGGGACAGAAGGTTTAGAGCAAATGGAATCGGCTCTGGCAGAGATTAGGATGGAGAAAGAGGTGTTGAAAGGGAATGAAGGGGGTACAGAGAAAGAAGGAAAAGGAACAAGGGAGATAGGTGCCCCCGGGATGAGGGTAGGTGAGCATGTTCCACTGGCCACAAAGGAAAAAATATGGAAAAGAGAGTATGTGGATATATTCGCTTTGGTGAGCCAGGAAGTGGCAGCGAAGTATGAGGAAGTGGAGAACATAGGAAAGAGTGAAATGGCAGCAGCGGTAGTGTTGTTAGGGAAGAAGAAGGAAGACAAATTCATGAAAGGGAAGACTTGGGATGGGTGGTTCATAGGTTTTTCCCTCTTCTCAGCCATTGTGCTGGAGAAGAAGTCAGAGCTGGGCATCCCGCTCATCACATACTCCCTGATAATAAGGTGGGAAAAGGCAAAAGGGGAGGTGGGGTGGATATACTATGACGAATTCTTTCGGCAAAGAATGGCAACATACAGGGATGTAAGATGGGATACAAAGCAATTAGACTTATGGACAGATTATGTAATGGATCAGTCCACACCCAAAGGGGAGTGGGGGAGGAAAAGAGTTATGCCCTAGAGGTGCTGCTGGGCTTACAATAGGGCCTTTTGTTCATGGCCTCAATGTCGTTTTCGGCATGCATGTTCGAAATGCGGGGGCATGCATCCAGCAAGCAGATGCAGAATGACATGGGCCCAAGGAGCACAAGGATCCGGGGGTCATAGTTCAGGTTAACAGTTTTTTCAGGAGGGACAGGGGTTTAAAGTGCAGGCATGGAACAGGGGAAGGAGGGGTAGGGGGAACACAAGTAGAGGAGGTCAGAATCACTGACCGGAAAAAACAAGCACTGAGCGAGAGGGAGGGACTGGGGAGGGTAAAAGGGGGGAAGACAGAGAGCAGTTTGGGGTGACCAGAACCCCCATCAGGTTAGAGGCATGGACAGTTTGGTTGGACAGATATCCGAACAAAAGAGTGGCGGAGCTGATCATAAAAGGTTTTTGCACAGGTTTTTCACTGCAGTGTGAGGGTCCCAGACAAGCGAGAGAGGCGAGCAACCTGGGATCAGTCAAAGGGAGGGAGGGAAGAGATGTTAAGGCAGAAGATAGAGAAAGAAAAGGCAGCAGGGAGAATAGAAGGCCCATTTGATAACCCCCCCCACCATTGCAGAACATGCAGATTTCGCCATTGGGCTTGGTACCCAAGAAATAGGAAGAGGAGTACAGGGTGATTCACCACCTATCCTATCCAGAAGGGGATTCGGCGAATGATTTTATCAGAGTGGAATATAGTAAAGTGACATATGTGACATTAGAGGATCCAGTCCAGATAATATGGGCTACTCAGGATGCATGGATGGCAAAAACGGATATCGAATCCGCATTCAGGCTGCTGCCAGTTAGGAGAGAAGACTGGGACCAATTGGGTTTTAAAATTAGGGGTCAGTACTATTTTGACAAAGCCATGCCCATGGGATGTTCTACAGCATGTGCAACATTTGAAGCATTCAGCACTTGTTTGTAGTGGCTATTTCAAGAGAAAACTGGTTATAGAATGGCCATCCACTATTTGGATGATTTTCTTTTCATCGGTAAGGGGAAAAGGGAGACACAACAAATGCTGGACAAGTTTCAAGAGCTGTGCGAAGAGTTAGGGGTTCCGCTGGCACCAGAAAAAACAGAAGGGCCCAGCAGGGTGCTTGAATTCCTGGGTATTGAGATAGATGCCTTGAGGGAAATATTCCTGCTGCCAGACAAAAAGGTGGAAAAACTGAAAGAACTGATCCAGGTACACACCAGCAGGAGAAGGGTACAACTAAAACAAGTACAGCAGGTACTGCGGCACCTGAACTTCACCTGCAGGGCTATTGGACCAGGAAGGGCATTCACAAAATGGTTAGACCACACCATTGGGTAGACCTGACAAAAGGTGTCAGGGAGGATTTTAGAGTATGGGAGGAATTCCTCAGGGAGTATAATGGCTGCTCTTTCTGGCAAGAGGAGTGGGTGTATAACACAGACCTTGATCTGTACCCAGACGCAGCCGGGGGTCTAGGCATGGGGGGCTACCTAGGGGGCAGGTGGTTTGCAGGTGGCCTTCTGACTGGGTAAGGGAAGGCAAGGTAAGAGATATATCATTGTTAGAGATCATGGGCATGCACCCTGGTTTGGGGGGAGGAATTACGGGATCAGAGAGTGACATTCTGGTGTGACAATAGAGCAGTGGTGGAGGTCCTAAACAACAGGGGAGCCAGGTCAGAAACGGTCATGCAAGTCTTGCGATGTTTAGTGTCACATACATAGATACATAGACAGAGTCATCAGATAAGGGAGTATGGCCCACCCAGTCTGCCCATTTGAGCTTGTAAGTTCAGTTTATGTTTTCCTAGAAGTCTGTTGCCCCTTACCCCTGACCTCCAGAATTCCTTTATGTCTATCCCATGCATTCTTAAATCCTGTGATTGTTTCAGCCCCCACCACTTCCTCTGGTAGGTTGTTCCTCTTGTCCACCACCCGTTCTGTGAAGAAATTCTTCCTCACATTTCCTCTGAATCATCCTCCCTCCAACTTCATCCCATGTCCTCTAGTCCTGGAACATCTTTTTTGCTTAAAAATAGTGTATTCCTGCACCCTGTTCCTCCCTGTAAGATACTTGTATGTCTCTATCATATCCCTCTCCCTCCTCTCCTCCAGGGAGTACATGTTCAGTTCCTTCAACCTGTTCTCATAGGACTTGTGATGCAATCCATGCACCATCTTTGTTGCCCTCCTCTGAACCTTCTCTACCCTGTCTATGTCCTACGTAGGTAAGGTCTCCAGAACTGTACACTGTACTCCAGGTGGGACCTCACTAGTGTCTTGTATAGTGGAATTATGACCTCCCTTTTCCTGCTGGTGATGCCCCTGCCTATGCATCCCAGCATCCTATTTGCTTTACCTATTGCTTTGTCACACTGTTTTCCTACCTTGAGGTCATCAGGAGATGATAACCCCAAGATCCCTTTCCTGCTTGGTGCATGCTATATCCTCACCCCAACTGATATATTGTGCCATGGTTTTTGTGCCCCATATGCATTATCTTGCACTTCTTTGCATTGAATTTCAACTGCCAAACCCCTGACCATTCTTCAAGTTTCTGCAGGTCCCTTCTCATTCTGTCTACACCCTCTGGTGTGTCCACTCTGTTACAGAGCTTTGTGTCATCAGCGAACAGTGAAATTCTGCCTTCTAGGCCCCTGTTAAGAGCCTTGCAGCTGAACATGTCATTCAGAGCAAAACACATAGAAGGGGTACACAATACCCTGGCTGACAGCCTTTTCCTGTCTGCAGCTGAACCATTTCCGGAGGCTGGCACCAACAGCGGAGGAGCAAAAAAAACCTATACCAACAAACATCTTGGATGTTGGCAAGAAGGAGCAGAACTGTTGTTTCACAGCTCATGGGCACCTCAGACTTTGAGGGCCTATGATGCAGCCTGGTGAGTGTTTCAAGCATTCAGGGCAACAAACCATATGGAGGTAAGTAGACCACTCACAGAGGAGCAATTAGGGAAGTTCAGCATAGAGCAATGGTAGAAAGGAACAGCCTGCACTACAATGGGGGTCTATTTGGCAGGGATTAGTGTTGTCTGCAGTCTAAAGGGATGGAAGGACCCGACAAAATCAATGTTCATTAGATGAATGATGCAGGGATGGGGTAGGTTGAAACAAGGGCCAGTAGACAATAGAAGACCAATAGGGGATCAGTTGCTAGCAAAACTGAAGGATGTGCTACCGGCAATATGCAGATTAAAGAATGAGGCCCAGCTATTTCACATGATTTATGTGGTGATGTTTGCAGGGGCCATGAGAGCGAGTGAGGTGGTAGGCCATGGCAAAAAAGACAAGGAAGGGTGATTGGAATGGGAAGATATAAGCTGAGGGACAAAAGAGATACAGATCAAGATTAAGAGGTCAAAGACAGATCAAAGGGGACAGGGTTGCATGGTGACGCTAAAGAGACAGGTGGAGGGCGCAGTATGCCCAGTGCAGTCTTTGTGGGCTTTTGCTACAGAGCATGGGATGAGGACAGGGAGATTATTTGTTCATGGTGATGGAAGAAGGGTCACCGGTTATCAAGTCACAGCATTGCTCAAAAAAGGCATTCAATTCCTGGGGGAGGACCCAGTTAATTATTTGTTCCACTCCTTGCGGATTGGGGCTGCCTCACAGTGGGCAGCGGTGGGCAAAACTGTGAATAGTTTTTTGGAAAAAGGACGCTGGCAGTCTACCAGTTATAAGAGATACATTCGAGCACTGAAGTGAGGAAATTAACGTATCACCTATGTTTTGTTACAGATCTGGAGACAAATGGGGAAGGGGGGAGGACAGGGAGAGGGGTACTATGGTGAGAAAATAAGACCATATATCAGGTAATTATTTTTGCTTAAACCCCATAGGATGAGTGAGGATCACAGAAGTCTGGATCTGCAGCCACTCCTATATATACTGGGCAGAAAGGAGAGCACAGAAAAAGGCTGGGGGAAAGCAGCTGTACCAAGATGTGAAACAATGTAGGTTGGTTTGGTGTGGCATCTGGGGGATGAGATGGGTACAACTGCTTCCCACCTTGAAGGAACTTAAGGAATGGTGACCCAGTCCGGACTTATTATACATTTGGGGGGCAATGACCTTGTGGGCAAGCCATGGGTGGACACATACTTACAGATAAAAAGGGACCTAGAAACAATACAGCAGTGGTGGCCTTGGGTAAGCCTTGCCTGGTTGAATATAATACCAAGGAGGGTTTGGAGACAGAAGCACAGCCATAGAGCCATGGATAGGGCCAGGAGAAAGACGAACAGAAGGGTAGTGACATTGGTAAGGAATATGGGAGGACAGGTGATACTGAGGGGTGTGGAAGAATGGATAGAAGATTTGTACAGATCAGATGGGGTGCACCTGTCAGATCTAGCCATCGACATGTTTAACACAGAAACGATGAGTTTTATAGAGGCATGGAGGAGGCATGCAAGACATGGATTATAAAAAAAAAAGTAAGAGTATAAAGAAAAAAGGGAAGAATAGAAGAATTAGGAAGGAGTTTTCCCTGAGGTAAGGGAGAAATAATTCCCTAAGTGAGGGGAAAGCCAGTCATCCAACACAAGCTGGAGACTGGCTAATGGGGAAAAGGGGGGGAGGAGGGGAGGAAGGGAAAGAAAAAGGAATAAGACCAAAAGAGGAAGAAGAAGATGAAGGAGAAAGCGGTCTCGGTTTTCACCGTTACCTAACAGAAAAGGAGAAGAAGAAGGCACCCAGGTTTTCACCTGGGGGGAGAAAAAGAAGAAGAAAGAGGGATGTGCAGAGATTGATATATGGATGAAAATAAATGAAACTGTGAAGGAAAAGGGGGGAATCTGGGACAATGGAGTTTGCCCTTTAAGGGGCAGACCAGGTTGTCCTGGTGCACCCCTTTCCTTTCCTTTCCATCAGGATGGTTGTGCTCAGAAGGGGAGGGGAAGGGACAGGGGATAGAACAATGGCCAGGCAACAGGAAGGGGAGGGGCAAAGGGAGGTACATAATGGACAGCACAGAGGGGTTTCAGCCAGTTTTTGCTGGAGTTTTGATCCTTCCCACCCACCCTACAAGACAGAGCAAGAGGAGAAGACACTCAAGAAGGGACTGTATGGTTGGTCTGTCAAAGGTGGATGACAGACGCGTCCAGTCAGATGGTTTTGGACTGCTAAAGGTGGATGGCAGATAATGATACAGTTATGGACTGCCAAAGGTGGATGGCAGGAGAAAGGGGGAGGGAGGGGAGGAGAGGGAGAAAAAGAATAAGACCAAAAGAGGAAGAAGATGAAGGAGAAAGCGGTCTCGGTTTTCAAGTTACCTAACAGAAAAGGAGAAGAAGAAGAAGGCACCCAGGTTTTCACCTGGGAGGAGAAAAAGAGGAAGAAAGAGGGATGTGCAGAGATTGATATCTGGATGAAAATAAATGAAAATGTGACAGATACAATAATAAAAGATGATGAAATGGAACATGGAATTATGATATATAAATAAATAAATTAATTGCCAGTCTGAGCACAACAAAAAATGGTCTGAGTCTCTTTGCGAGGGAAAAGGGGGGAATCCGGGACAATGAGACTTTTTAAGTTTCTTGTGATTTAAAACCCTTGTACCAACATTCTAAACCATCTTTTTAAATGACTCAAACCACTTTTTAAAATGCTGCTTTCCTACCATTTAACCTGTGTCTCTCTTTGACCTCCTGGTACCTCCTGTTTCTGACCCAGGTGTGCCTGCTTGTATGAGTATGGGTGCCTCTTATGCTGCTAAACCTCTTGGCCCAATTGCATTGCTTGTTCTTAAAAGCAAGACTTCAGTCCTGTAGGACTGTGTTCCTGGTTGCCAAGCAACCTTTGTTGCGATTGGGCCTTACTGGGACTGCAGAATTTAAAGTTACGCTGCTCCTTATAATATGTTCCTTTATCATGTTTTCTTTGCCATGAGTTTTTTGGGTATAATTTTATATTTTTGGTATATCTACATCCTCCTAGATTTTTCTTCACTTCTTTTTTTACTGTTTGCTCTACAAGTTATTTTTTGTGTTGAATAAAGAAGAAAGAAATGGAGCAGGGGGAAGGTGGGGGAGGGTTGTTGGTGTGTCCAGGCACCATAGGAATCATTATCCTGGTTGTCTTTTGGTTCCTTTAAATGGTTGTTTATCCTGAACATTTATTTATTTCATATTAAAATTCTGTCTTTTAGTTGTTTTTCTCTTTACTTGCATAGTTATTTTCTAAATTTTTGTGCATTTTGTTAGCCATGCTATTCCTGAATCCTTTTTGGGAAATTGCTAGCTCATAACTTACTTCTTGCTCTTGTATTTGTCTATTATACATAATATGGTATGTGCTCCTCTTTCTTGCTTAGATCTGTTTTACTTTGTTAATTTTTATGTACTGTGTCTGTATATTAAAGTGAATAACCATACTCATGTCGGACACTTACTATGAATGTTGTATAACTTTATTTTTATGCTATGGCTCTCATTATTTATATTATTACTCGGAAAGTTTTTTGTATATTTTTAAGTTTTTATTGATGTTTTAAGACTCTTGTTTACCAACATGAATTCCATTTGGTGTCCCTGTTCATTCCTATGTGCCTTTCTAAGGTCTGTAATTGAAAAATCCATTTCATCTCTCTCTCTCTCTCTCTCTCTCTCTCTTTCTATCTAATAATTTTTGGCAATCCCCACCCCTAAAGGGTTGTGCTATATGTTCAAGTCCCCAGAACCTGAGTGAGGCCACTGTGCGTCACTGTTCCGTAAAATGATTAGCTACCTGTGACTTTTCTTCCAGCCTTCTAATGTCCCCTTTATGTTATTGTATCCTTGTTTTAATTGCCCGTGTTGTTTGCCACACATATAAGTGGTCACATGGGCAGTGTAATACATATATTACACCCTCAGTTGTACAGTCTATATACTGCTTGATTGAATATTGTTGGCCTACATAGGGGTGTCTAAATATCTCTTTTTTGCTGGTATGGTTACAGACAGAGCATCACACATAGGGCCTCATCCCTGGTTTGAGCGGTCCTAATAAAAGCTACGACTCTTTCTTTATTGGAATTTTAAACTGTGATTTAACCAGTTTTTCTTTTATTGTTTTCACTTTCTTGGCTGCTATAATGGAACTTTCTTTAAATTCTGCTGGAACCTGCTCTCCCACCGACATTATGTGCCAATGCTTGTTTATAATCCACTTCATTTCAGGAAAATGGTCATTATTCTTAGTAGTAAACACCAAGCTTTGTGTTTGTTGTGTCTGTTGTTTTTTGTAATGTTTCATTCCTGGTTATTATTTGTATCATTTCATCTGCCTTTGTAATATTGACCTTTTATACCTCTTTGCTCAAATCTGTTTGTCATTGCCTTTTTCTCTTTCTGAAAATCTTGTTCCTTGCTACAGTTTCTGCATACCCTCACAAACTGTGAGTATGGAATACACTGTATTAATTTTGGTTCATGGAAATTAGTTCCATGAAGAAGTGTATTCCTATCTGTTTCCTTTTTATACAAACTTGTGAGCAACTTATTGCCTTCTTTGTATATTTTTAAATCCAAGTATGTTATTTCCTTCTGGTCATATGTCATTACAAATTGGATGTTAGGGTTTATGTTGTTTAGTTGTAAACTGTAAACATAGTTGTAGTCTGTCTATAGTGCCTTTCCAAATAAAGAATCCATAATCTATGTATCTGTTCCATGTTTTGATGTCTGAAAGAAAGGGGTTCACATTAACATTTAAAATATGTTGTTTTTCCATATAATACATGAAAGCATTTGCATAAGCTGGTGCCATGGTACTGCCCATGGCAGTGCCCTGCACCTGCCTATAGTAATTTGTGTCAAATTCAAATTAGTTATTAGTTAGAATAATATGTGCTAACTCCTGCAAGACCTCTGTCTTTGGATGTGCTTGATTTCCTCTTGCATTCAATAATTTGCCCATTGTCCGTATACCCTCCTCATGGGGTATAGATGTATACAAATCTACAACATCTACTGTTACCAAAATGTCCGTTATGCCTATGCCCTGCTGTGTCATTTGTACTAATTTGTGTAACATGTCCATTTTATCCTTTACATATGTACTGGTTTGTTCTATTAGCGGTTGTAAATGGAAGTTTATATACTGTGATATTGGTTCAAATAATGAGTCATTTGCTGACACTATTGGTCTGCCAGGGGGATTACTCTGATTCTTGTGCACCTTTGGGATGGCATAAAATGTTGGTATCCTGGGGAGTTTATTCATTATTATATTTGTTTCCCAGTTGTACATCCATCCATTAGTCTCATATTCAGTAAGTGTTTGTGTTACAAGCTGTTGCAACCTCCCCGTTGGATCCTGTTGTAGTTTTTCATAATTTTGTATGTTCTCTAACAGTCTCATACACATAATTTTGTATTGTTCCCTATCCATAAGTACTATGCCTCCCCTTTTGTCCGCTGGTTTGATTATGAGTTTATCGTCTTTTTAGTAATCATTTGTGCTAGTTTTCCGTGTATTGTATTTTAGCAAAAGTCTACATTTAGGTTCATAGGTTCATAGGTGTAATACATGATCGAAGGACAAGCCCAATTTGATCACGCCACCTAAGCCAGGTGGATTACGTATTTTAGGTCATTCATGTAAGAATCAAGTTTCAATTTAAATAGAGCCAAACTATCACAATTTACCACATCATTTGGAGGTGAGTTCCATATTGGAACTATTTTTTGAGTAAATAATTTATTTCTCTTTGTAGTTTTATTTGTAATTGCTGTTAATTTCAAATTATGTGTTCGAGTATGCATCGATGTTGGATTCCAAGTCAAATATAATGTATTAAACAAATATTCATCCTTTGTTGCCTTATAGAGCAAGCAAAGGTCACCTCTCAACGATCTGTATTCCATACTATAAAGTTGTAATTTTTTTAATCCTTCTTCATAAATCAATAGACTCATGACTGTAATATATTTGGTGAATCTCCTTTGAGTTTTCTCTCTAGATAATCTATCTCTAATCAATGTTGGAGCACTGAATGAGGAACAATAATCAAAATTAGATCTTATAATACTAGTAAATAATGGGAGTAATACAGCTGGTTCACTACTTTTTATATTCCTAAAAATACAATTAGATAATCGAGTACATTTTTTTAACCGTAGTATTCAAATGTTCTGTAAATTTTAAGTTATTGGTAATAGTGACACCCAGATCCTTTTCAGAAGTAATTACACTTAACACATTGCTGTTGATATAATAATCAGCACATATGTTATTAAGGTCAAAATGCATAACTTTACACTTATTAATATTAAAGTTTAAATTATGATTGGTAACCCAGTCTGAAATTAGATTCAAGTTATCCTGTAAATTTGATATGGATTTTCAATTGTTAACAGTCCCACCTAGTTTAGCATCGTCTGCGTACTTTGTTAACCATATACTGTTATTGGTGTTCATACTAGCTATAAGAATGCTAAACAGTATATGGCCCAAAACAGAACCTTGAGGGACCCTGCTAGTAACTTCAGTCCAAGTAGAAGTATAACCTCTTAGTGACACCCTTTGTCTTCTATCAGTTAACCATTGTATAATCCAAGCGGTTATAAATTTATTAAGCTCTATTTCTAATAAACATTCATATAATATACTATATGAGACAGAGTCGAAAGCCTTTTCAAAATCCAAGTAAATAACATCCACTGGAAGACCCATGTCCAAGGCATTACTCACTGGCTCAAAAAAGTTTATTAAATTAGTATGACATGATCTTCCAGGTTGAAAACCGTGTTAAAATACATCAGTTAGACCTTTATCTAAGATATGTTTATTAATCTTATTTGGTATAAGTTTTTCCATAATTTTACATACAGAAGACGTCAAGCTTATAGGTCTATAATTTTTTAACTCCTGCTTTGAACCATTCTTATGACTAGGGATGACTAAAGCATCTCTCCATTCTTTAACAACAATTATACAATGCCAAGAGAAAATCATTGGCTGTGATTGGTCAGTGTAGGGCTAGATCCATGATGTTATCCCAGTACAACATCACGGATGTAGTCCCAGCACAGACTTGACCCAATCACAGGTGAAAAAATCAGTACCCGTCCTATCTATAACCCCAACTGAAAGCAACATTTGAGATCAGCTTCTCACTGCTCATTCAAGTCACAGACCCCGCCAGCCAAGACCGTATCTGTTATAAACAAAATCCCTATCCCCACCCCAAAATATTTCACTATGGTTCACTCAGTACACATTGCAACTCCATGTAATTTTCCCTGTTACTTACCGAAACCGACCACGGAAGACCATTGCCTTTACAATCCAGTGCATCTCCTTTTCCTCAACACACGGATGAACTGAGGGTGACAGCATCCTCCCCCCTTTTTACTGTTTAAAAAGAAAACAACACAAGGCTACAAGAAGAGGAAAAGTGCTGCCCTGCCATATCGTATTTTTTTTAAACAGAGCCACGAGCAGCTTCATCCTATAGATCATGTGCAGTCGCTCTGCTCCGAGTTCACAACTCCACTCAAGAAGCTATTTCTTTCTTTTCATAAGCCCCCAACTCAGAACAGTACCTGCAACAGAAGAAATATAACTCTAATTGGCGCTTTCTGTTGCCTGCTGTATACAGCGCATGCACATGTAACTGCCATGGTGTAAACTTGCCGCTCGCAAACCTCAGAGTGAAAGCAAGCCCCGCGCCTGTTTCTGCAGTCCAGGCAACCTGTTTTCTGTCAGGCAAGTACAGCCATGGAGTGTAAGTCCATCTGTTCTGACTACTGTAACACCTCCTAGGCTACCCATTTCAGCACTACGCTACCTGCAGTCCGAAAACACCTCGCTGGCCACAGTAATCAAAGGGCTCATACGTTGAAATTGAAACTGCAGGACACAACATAAAGAAAAAAAAAACGCAAACTTAGCAGCCAGATGGGGGGGGGGTTCTTCACATAGGAAGACACAGGAAACAGCAACAGTTATGCACCTCAGACGACATTGTTCACACAGCTCCATCGAGTGCAAAGATGCAAAGAGAAAAACTGGACTTTTTTTTCAATATGTGCACATCCACATGCAAAATCAAATAAAAATAAAAAAAATTATATTTTCTAATTTTTTATTTTATTTACTAAGCGAGCCATTGTATAATAGCAATAATGCACTCCAGAGATTATGTTGTGCTGGGATAGCGTCACTTCTGGGGTGATTAGTCGCACTCGGCCTGCGGCCTAGTGCCTAATCACCCCAGGCGTGACGTTATCCCAGCACAACACGCACCCTGTTGTGCATTATTGCTTAATTCCCTTTGCTAATGATTCATTAAATAGAAAAGTTAACACACCTGCTAGCTCATAAGAAACATTTTTTAAAAATATTGATGGAATATTATCAGGTCCAACAGATGTGGAAGATTTAACAGAATTAATAACGGTATAAGTTTCAGCAACAGAAAATTCAACTACAGGATCCAAAGCAGAAGGACTCTCATCCAATAAAATATCCTTTTTTTTGAATATGCTAGCAAAATATTAATTAAATTTATTAGCCATTATTTGTTCATTATTTATAATCTCATCATTGATTTTTATGGGTCCAACTAGGTTAGGTGTAGATTTAATGAGCCAACATAGTTAAAGAATTTTTTTTTATTATCTCCTTGATTACTAACTAGATTAAGTTCTAAATCTTTTTTAGCTTTTTAAATTGAGTATTTTAATTTTTTTGCTTTAAGAACAAATTTAGACCAATTAGAATCAGATTTATTTTTCTTATATTTATTGAAAGCCTCTTTTTAGCTAAAACTAATCTTTTTATTTTAGTTAAGAACCAAGGTGGAAGCCTTTTCTTTCTAATGTATTTAATTCTAATAGGTACCCACTCTGAAATACAAAAATCAATTTTACCTTTAACTCTTTGCCATATTTCTTCCACAGGTAACCAAAATAATTCATTTTTCCAATTCCACTTCATTAAGTACTCTTTAATAGCTGTGTAATTTGCCTTATTGTAATTCCTGAATTTGGTTATACCATTGGAATTTTTCTTACAATAAATAATTGACCATTTAAGCATTAAATGGTCACTATTACCTATTGGAGCCATAGTACCCGGAGAGTCAATGCCATCTTTTATATTAGTAAATATTAAGTCTAGAATATTATTATCTGTTGTTGGGATGTTAACAATTTGGTCTAAACCTAAATGGGCAATTGTACCTATAAATTTATTTTCCTGTTTATTTGAACCTATTCCATTTAACCAATTAATACCAGGGTAATTGAAATCACCCATCAAAAAACTATCAGTATTTAAATAGACTTTTTCCAAGTAATTACAAAAGTTTTCATTATTAACAGAATCCATAGACGGTGGCCTATAACATATCCCTAGTATAACTGGAAATGATTTATTATAGAGTTTAATCCACAATATTTCAAGGCCTTGTGGAGAATTGCTGTTCATAACCACTTCTGTACATTTAATATCTTCTTTAACATAAAAAGTAAAGCCTCCTCCCCTTGTATATTCACGATCATTCTTAAAAAGGGTGTATCTACAGATATTTTGTCCCCATTGTTCGTCATTAAACCATGTTTCAGTGACACCACAAATATCAATATTTTCATTATGTAAAACAACTTGGAGTTCATGAATTTTATTGCACAGACTCCTAGCATTTAAAAGAAGTAGATTTAATTTAGATGTTTGATAGTTATTAAGAATGCAAGGTGTAGATTTAACAAAATTCAGAGCTAAGATCTGTTCATCCACAATTATATCAGAAACTAATCCCACCCCAGAACTTTGCATAAAAAAACATCGATTGCTGAGTTAAACTCATTTCCCAGGACTTCTTTACCCATTCTACTTAAATGTAACCCATCCTTCGCATAATAATTACCATTTGACTGAAACTGCTCCCAATGAGTTAAGCACTTGATATTTGTTTAAGACACCATGCCCTGAGCCAACCATTTATATGTTTTATTTTATTTGTTAGAGAATGGTCAGCTCTGGGTACTGGAAGAATCTCTGAAAATACTGTATAGATTCCTATTTCAGCAAGAATGTTTGACATGCCAACATAAGCTTCCTTAATCTGTTGGATATTCTGATGCCATATATTATTAACCCCAACATGTATTAATGCAAGATCATTTTCGCTACAATCTCCTAGAATCTGTCTACTCATTCTAGCTATGTCATGAATCTGAGCACCACGAAAACTAGATAACGTGCGCATAGCTTTATTGGGGTTACATATTTTCCTATCTAGATTGGATAGCAAGGAGTCCCCTAGTACAAAGATTTGTGGCTGTACTTTATGATCTGAAGTCAAAGGCCCAATATCTGTATTTTCACCTTGTCTGAGGTTATTCTCCGAAAGATTAATAAGATTAGTTTGTATATGACTGATGTCACTTTTTTCTGGTATAACTAAATTTTCATTTCTGTTGTTAGATAAGGATAATGCAGTTTCCACAATCAATCCATCCCCAGCCTCTTCTATATCCAAATTTATTAATAATGGATCAAATTTATTCTGTAGGGGTATGTGAAAATCAGTAGCTTTTCTCCCTCTTTTTGAAGTTTTTTTATATTGTACAGTATACCAATCATCTTCTGAATCTGATCCAATTCCTTCTTGTGTTGGTCTCTTTCTTGTCATAATATCAGCATGGATAGGTGTGTGATTTAAATTATCACTGGATTTTTCCAATGGCTTTTGTTTCTCAGTTATTTGTAGCCTTTTAGCAGTTTCAATTTGACTACATTCAAGTATTCTTAGTCCATCATCAAATCATTTTATTTCATCCTCAAATTCTTGAATCTTAATACATTTACTACAAATAAAGGATTCAATATTATGTTTATCTAATTCAAGGTCGAACATATTACATAATAAGCACATAGTACCTATTCTCCCATCAGTTGTTAATATAGCACTAGCCATTTTCTTAATTTATCACAACTATGAAAACTTTACTTACCAAGTTTAAAATCTTGTTCCTTAAACAAGTTAAGTGTGCCCTTACAATAGTTTACTTCAAATTCACAACATGCATAACACGCTGATGCGTTTCATGACAAGATCATGATGTCACAAGACTTTGTTCTGTCGCCTGTGCTTGTTCTGCTCGCTGCAGGGCAGCTTAAAATAGCCCTTAGAGACCCGGAAGTGTAATCTCAGGTTGTGCTACACCTCTGACAATTTTTTAACCAAAAAAGCTTTGTAAATGTTTAAAAGCCCTCTACTGTGCCTTCTAGATGTTTTTGATAGGCGCAGTATCCCCCAAATTAAAATAAAATTAATAAGTCACTGAGGTGTAGTCCAGGAAATAGCCTGGTAAACTACAGCTCCTCCTCCTAGACCAGCGTGGGCTAGGGCTGTAAAATTAGACGTGACAACGTCTTAAACAGACAGTACAATAGGTATTACAGCAAGTACACACTGAAATTTAATAAGAACACTGAACGTTTCATTCAAATTGATCAGAGCAAGAAGCGCTCGCTGCAGGGCAGCTTAAAATAGCCCCTAGAAACCCGGAAGTGTAATCTTGGGTTGCGCTACACCTCCGGCAATTAACCAAAAAAGCTTTGTAAATGTTTAAAAGCCCTCTACTGTGCCTTCTAGATGTTTTTGATAGGCGCAGTATCCCCCAAATTAAAATAAAATTAATAAGTCACATGAAAATATTGGTTTATCCTCAGAAATACTTTCAACCAGCTTTCTCACAATGTAATTTGTTTCCACATGTGTAGCTCATTAAAATAGACATAATTTCACCTCTACAATACACATGTGTATTATGTGTGTTTAACTTACATTTCTGTCAGACAGCTTCATGATTTGTTGACATCCATTGCTGCACAGAAGCACAGGGCCTACAGGGATGGATGGAGGCTCCCTTTGGAAAGTGCCCAGAGGGCCCTACACATCAGCAAGGACCTGTGTGAATGAGGAAATGATTACACTATCTCAAAAAGAAAGGAAATACTTTGAAAAAAACTGCATTAATGCATCAGTTAGAGTTCAACGTACTGCCACAAAAGTAGGGAAATGTGGTGTTAGGGTTTCCAACCCCAACTTTTCCACTGCCACAGCCCAAGTAGCAATAGGACAAAATCACACAAGCAACCACAGACAGCCATCATCAAGTAAGGCAAACAACATACAACTGTTTCCAGATGACACAAATGCAGTAGGACCTCTGTGTGTAATGTGTGTATGCTGTACAGCATGCATGAGTATGTGTAGCTGCAGAAGCGTAGGCCCCATGAGGACCTTCACCTCTGCAGACAGAAAGCCTCATGGGGCCTACACCTCTGCAGTTATATATGCTCATGCATGCTGTACAAATTACCTCAGTAGGTAGCATAATCCACTACTGCCTGGTTTCTACATGCAGCTGCATAACTGACAAATTGCTATGCATTTGAAAATTTCTACATCTACTGCTGAAACCCACTTAGACCTGTGACTAAAACGGGGCAGGCCTCTCAGGGGCCCACTCTTCTGCACACAGAAGTACTGTTGCAATTTTGGTATCATGGATTTTGTGGTGCCTCTACTTCTGCAGCCAGAGGATGGTGTTTATATCTTACACTTGCAGCTGCAAAAGTACAGGCCCTTCAACTGTGTGTATGTCTTACTGTATCGATGAATAGTTGGTTCTACAGAATCACAGGCCATATGTGGGCCTGCACTTCTACAGACAAAAGGACTCTTGTAATTTGGATATCATGGACTTGTATCTGGCTGCAGGGGCCTGTAGAAGCAGCGTTGTGATTTAAATTTTGTGGATTTCTATTTGCAGTGACAAGTGAATGTGCATGTCTTGTGATATGCATTCCACAGATACAAATCCATGAAGGTAGCACATCAGTACTACTGTATTTGTGTCATCTGGAAACAGTAGTATGTTGTTTGTCTTACCTGATGGTGTCTGTCAGTGGTTGCTTGTGTGGTCTTGTCCTTTTGCTGCTTGGGGGTTAGGGTGGGGAGTTAGGGTTGGAAAACCTAATGCCACATTTCCCTATTTTTTTGACAGTAAGTTGAACCCCAACTGGTGCATTAATGCAGTTTTTTTCAAAGAATGTGTAAGGGTAGCACTTCAATTGAATATGGGTGAAGGAATTTGGATTAATCAATTACAGCAAATGCAAAATGAGAGACTGGCACATTTCAGCTAATACAATTATGGTGACCATGACAGTAGTCTATCCCCAGTGTCCAGGTGTGATGTGGAGATGGAATATTAGAGATGGGGAGGTACGGGGGCACAGCCCCCACTGCGTGCCATGGGTGGACCTGTGGGATAAAGGTGGGTGGGTTTCCTGGGTCACATGGCTTATGATTGAGGTGAAGTTTACCAGGAGCCAGAGAGGGATGCCACTGCTGGTGTATGGTGGGTATGTGTACAGGAGAGACAAATAATGCCATGGGAAGGTGTACTGGAGGTGCAGGGGGTACCATCACTACCAATGTCCTGCACGAGTGCTCAGGATTGTTGACCATGTTGTAGCAGAGCCCTGGGGACATAATCATGTAGCTGACACTGCAGATATTGGTGCAAGAAGAGTGCTCTCTGACTTGAGGGAGAGGGCGAGGAGCAGCTCTGGTAGCAGGTTGTTGTGGAGAGTATGTCTGGAGCCTCAGAAGCCATTGCTGGAGTGTTGCCTGAAGTTCACAGCATTGCCTGTAACCTACAAGTGCATATCTAATTGTATCACTTAAATTATCATTACTGCAGTTTGTGGTTGCTCTAAATGCATTCACTAATATGTAGTCACTCAAATTGTATTCACCCTATAAACTTCTCTCAGTTGACATGGGACCATATGTGAGCAATAATACCCAAGAGTGTGGATGGTACTGAGCAATAGTGGACCACCCAGGGGTGTAATGAGGACCTACGCTGCAGGTGGAGGGCCTTATAGCCCCTGGAAAGTCTGGTATTGCCCAATACCGCCCACACTGAGGGGTATTATTCCACTTAGAAAATGGCCTTTGTATCAAATTTCAAATACAAAATTTGAAAAATTAAAAAAAAGACATAAAATAAATACAATATAATGTAAAAGTGTGTTTACTGTAAAGTAGTCCCTCAACTGGCACATTTGCCAACAATTGCCAATAGAGGTTGCTGGTGTTGTATTTGAGTGTTGTTACTGTGGTCATCATCTCCACACATCCCCTCCCCATCATTAGTGCTACTGGCAGATTGCTTTTACATGTTAAATTTCCATCCCCAGTAGCATTTACTTTACTGTGGCTAGTGGGTAGCTCATGATAGGTAGCAAACGGGCCATCACAGTATGGATTAGGAGGGAAAGAAGGTCAGGAGCAGAATGCTGACTGAGGTGGAGTAAGCTGGTGGAAAGAAGGAAAAGTAACTGTGGAGAAACAGGTATATTCCTGGGTTATTTAATTCTTTCACTGTGCAGTTTTTCAATGTAAGTAATCAGTAGGGCTATAATTTGAAGAGTGAAGGGATTGTGATAATTGGGATGAAAAGCAATGAAGTGACAGTTTCCTGAGTTGCAGTCCCTGGATATAGAGATGCACCACCAACTTGCATGATATACGAGTTGGACGGAGTATGGGAGGGCAAGGGGATGTGAGTAGCAAGTTCACATTGCAGCACCTTGATATGAGTGAAAATGATGCATTTTTATACATGCATTTTTTGCTGATTTATTTAATTGCAGTTTGTGATTTTAAAAGATATTAGGGGATTCGTGCTAGATGGGTTTCTCTCTCTCAGGGCAGGCTGCCTCATCACTCATTGGCATAGCGAGTGGAAAATAAATTGTGGCTACTTGATTTTCAGTTTTTAATTGGCACAAGGGTACCAGTTTGCTTTTGGGGCATGCAGCTGGTACTTGTTTTTTACAGGGCTCTGTAGTAAAACAGATGCATGACAATGGAATCCTGCTAGCCAGTCAGGAACCAGGGACTTCCATTGCCATTTTCTTAAAAAAAAAAAAAAATATCTATCTATCTATCTATCTATCTATCTATCTATCTATCTATCTATCTATCTATCTATCTATCTATCACCAGAATCTGGTTCCTTCTTGAATACTGTTGACAATCATCATCTTAAATGGGCATTACAAGAGACTCTTTGATAGAGTCCACACAGAAGAGTTTTCTTATTTACTATATTTTTGGTTAGTTTAAAATGGATTCTGTTGCTATTGCATCTTTGTTTAGTTGTCATTTGTTGGTAAGAGGTCCACAGACCCAAAGGACTATGTGCCCCAACCTTATGGGCTTACATTAATGAAATCTATTGAATCAGTTACATTGAAAGAGCAGGTATCTACTTCAGTATACAGTAGCATGGTTCATTTCTTTTGTCATGAGCAGAAATGTGACACACTGTTCTTGCATGATCAAATGAAGAATTTTGGTATTTTTTGGTCATTGGTTAAAATGTGCAGAAATTGAGTGAACTCACCTCTACAACAAAAAGCACCATTTATGTGCAAACGTCACTGGTTTCCAAGTACAAACAGTAATTTCTTCACGAAATACAGTATGTAAATTTCCCTTTACAATGTTATTTTTTGTATTGAAAGGCTATGCCTGTAGTTCAATGGGTGAGCAACCAGCCACACCCCCTTTCTGAGCTATCTAAGCAGTTCCTCCCAGCTTCCATCTGAAGTACTTTTTCTTTGCCAGCTGGAGGCTCTGTCAGTCTGTCTACTCACTTGGGGACTGCTGCCCCCCCACCTCCCCGTGTTGCTTAGCTTTGTGCTCTGCTTGGTTTTTGCTGGACTTCTGTTTTTTATGTTCTCCTGCTTTGGGAAAGGGAACATTGTTTAACCAGGAGTAGCACACTAAGCTGAAGCTTGTTTCCAGGTGTGACCTGGGAGCACAAGGAAGTTAAGTGACTTACTCTGGATCACAGAATATGCACTTAGGCAGCTGTGGGATTCAAACCCAGGATTCCAGATCTGCAGCTCAGATCCTTAACCCACTGCACTATACTGCCTTTGGTTTGTATTGCTTGGCCTCCAGCTGCTAGGTGCGTCCTTGTGTGCTTTTCCTTCCTGCTTCTGTACTTGTATTTGTTTTGTTTATTTCTTTTGGGCTTTCTAGTTTTCTAGCACCCTGTGTATGCATTGTTCATTTGTATTTCAGGTTACATATTGTTGTTTCCTTACCTTAATTTTGTACTTTCCAGGCTTCCATATTGCTGTTCCTTACAGTTAATATTCCCCATTTACTTTTATCTTACTTTAGTAATCCCTCAATTTACCTGAATTTGTTATCTGTGTGCCTTTTAATTCCACTGCTGTTACCCTGCCTGTTGCAATCTCTCTGTGTCCACATATCCTTAATTGTTTACACCTGCATACACTTAGTACCTGGTTTCATACAGCAGTTCAGCTCTCAGTTTTACTTCCCTGTTTGCTTTTCTAGCAGTGTAGTGTGGCTCTGCTGCTTTTACCTTTCTTTCATAAACAGTTCATTGTTATACTACTGCCTCAGCTGTCCCTGTTATCCTTCACATTTCATTCAGTGTTCCTCCCTGCATTCTGCCTACTGTGCAGTCACTCATGATACTGCTGCTACATGCTTACATATTCTGCCTCTATTTTTTTGGGGGGGGGCTCCTACCCTATCACCATTATGATTACTGTTTGGTCTCATGGTGATTAGCTTGTGGCTTCCCTGTTATTCCATTGGCAGGGGACTGTGTTGTCACAGTGGGGCATCATGGTTTCAAGCAACATGAGCCTGTTTTTATGTAAACTATGATTTAGCCTGCTCCTTTGCCTACATGGCTTTTCAGCCATCCAGGCATAAATACTTTACCCTCACAGCCTACATGGATTCATGATACCCATTGCATTCCATTTCAGTGTTGCAAATGTTCCTTACTGGAATGACCTAACTCTGCCTTAATGGCATCTAAGGTATTCATGCTGCTCATATCGTTTCACTATTCCTGCTGATATCATACCGATCAGCTGCTTTTGTGTAAACTATATGATTCTACTCCTTTATCCTATCAAGTGTTTTTGTGTACACTTGATGACTTGAAAAGCAATGAAACCTTTATTTCAATCACATGTGCACACTGACTACTAATGGACTACCTAATTTACTATGCTGGCATTTTCCTGTGTTTCTGTGATTAATTTTGTCCTTTCTTTTTTGGGGTATTTTGTTGCCCTTCATGTGTACTGTATTAACCTGTGCCTGTGCTCAGGCCCCTTTCCTCCTCAGCTGCCTACCAGCCTCAGTTTTCCTGCAATAGTCATATGTTTTAACTCCATTCCAACTTCTCTTCTGCTGCTGCTGCTTCCATTTAATTCACTACACCTGGTCTAGGCTCCTACTATCAGCTAGCAGCCACTCCCTATTGCAGCTCTGCTCACAGTTTATTAGTACTAACTCCACTTAGATAATGCTGCAATGCTAAATTAAACCATTAGTTCTTCTATTTTTTTTGCAATTTACTATGCTTTATTAAGATTCCATAGCAATTAACAACAAAAACAAGTCACAAACAAACAATTACTCTGAAAAGGAAAAAAATGAAACCATAATAGAACAGTAATACTATTAAACCCAATTCATAACTTAAACCAAGCACCCTCCCCCTCCCCAAACCCATGCCTCTCCCATCCCTTCATGCAACCACCTGCACTTGAAGTAAATTCACCAGTAAGGAAGGAAGGGTAAGACCTCTCTTTTGCCATCGCTAACAAGCCCAGTTGATTAACTGTCATGAGGAGTAAGGGGAACCCAAAACCAGAAATTTAGGAGCTGCGATGGACATAAGAGTAAAAAGTAAACCAGCAGTCCTGAAGCTTGCATCATGTACAATTGGACAAGCCGACTGCTTGCACTGCATTTAAACCAATTAATAACTCCTGGAACCACTCTAAATATGAAGGCAACCAGCCATCCCTCCAATGTTGCAGAATGATAAGCTTGGTAACCACTACTATCATAGGCATGTGAGACCTCAGTTTATTAGTGAGGATGGCCGCATAATCACCCAGAAGACAAATTTCCACCATAAAAAAATTCGTAAAATCAAAAAATGGAGATATCTCTTTCATTATTTTTTTGATCATCGAACTCTTTTTGTGTCCCCTGGACAGCCCCCATCTGACCTAACCCCCCCCAGCTCCATCGCCCAGAATTACTGGGGCTTACCTTATGCCTGGCCCGGAAGCGGAGCCTGCAGGGAATCAGTCACCATCCTGCTGCTGGTGATTTTCTTTACTCCATTTTTATGCCCTGGGGCCCCAGGAGTGGGTACGCATGCATGCAGAGGCACACATTAGACCCACAGCCCCAGTAATAGCCTGTTTCCTCCCATCCCAGGCCTAGCGTCTGGCTCCTCCTGGCCCGTGCTGTCCCAGCCTCCACCAGGTGGTAGCCATCAGACAGAGGAAGCCCTTACACCTCCCTGGAGAGGAGAGTTTCTTGTCAGCAGCTCCATCCAGCTCCACCCTCCCCCATTACCGATCTCCAATGGATCACTTTCATTTTTAACTGACAAAAGGTTTGGATCTCAGGACATATCCATAACTTATGATATAGCATGCCTTCCTCAGACCCACAAGCCTCATATATTGAAGACTGTATCTTACCAATTTTAAATAATTTTGAGGGTGAATAATATAAGTCATGTAATATGTTAAATTGTAAAAGTCTGAGATGGTCTTGTTTGACAAAACGGTATATATCCAACCAAATTCTTTGCCAGTATGAGTCTGGTTGATCTATTACCAGCAAATTCTTCCAGTAGTAAACCACCAGTGAAAACCTGCCCCAGGACTGCTGGCAGAGCTCCCAATATATGTTGGAAATTGGTTTGTCTTTAATTGATGAAGTATGCAGCTTACGAAAAAGTGTTGCCCACTGAATTTCCCCATGGTGGAGGATTAGAAAATGGGACACAGTGTCTAAATTGGGCCACTTTAAAAAATTATTTGGGATTAATGTAAAGTCTATCCATTAGCTCAGCTGCTGACAGGATTTTCTCCCCTTGCATAAATTCACAAAGAGAATCTACAGTTAGGCCAGTCCACCGTTTGGGTGGTAACAGAGTGCCAGAAATGCATAAATTAAGGTTATTGAAGAGGGGTTGGCTAGTGTCTTTATGGCAAAATAAATTTAGGGTTTTGCATAGCTGGGAATGACCCATAACATCCCAACCCAGGGGAGTATCCCTGAGGTCTCTGGGAATGCTGTCTCTAGGGATATATAACAAGGAAACCAACAATAAGTTATAGATGCCTGCCAAGGCTGTTTCAATTGAGAACCAGCTTGGGAAAGACTTGCTCGTGTCACTTACATTAACCCATTGGAAATATCTTGCACAATGAATGGCCAATTAGCAAAAATACAGGTCAGGAAGTTGTAGACCACCCAAACAGCAAGGCCTACACAATTTAACATATGCCCTCCATGGCGTATTCCCCAGCCAGAGAAAGGCCAAGCACAAGGAGTCAACCTTAGTGAATCAGGCTTTAGGGAGAAAAATGCTGAGCATATTTAGCGGGTGAAAAAGCTGTGGCAATACCATCATTTGTATCACATTGGCTCTATCCCACAAAGATAAAGGTAGTTGATGCCACAGGGCTAAGCCCCTTTCCAACAGTTTGATAAGAGGGTCTAAATTCAAGAATTTTAAATGATTTAAATCCCTGGTGATTCTGATGCCTAAGTAGGATAAAAAATGTGCTTCCTATTGCCCTCCCATGTCCAAAACTTCAGCTTTTGTGCATAAAGAGGAATGTGGGTAGACCACCGTCTTGTGTCTATTCAATTTATATCCAGAGAATAAACTAAATTGGGATGTAATTTGTAGTACTAATAGTAAGCAAGACTTCCAATTAGACAGATGAAGCAGTATGTCATCAGCAAATGAAGATAATTTGAATTATATTCTCTCCAATCTAATTCCACTAACTTCACTTGCCTGGTTTATCCTGCATGTTAAGGGCTCAAAATACAAATTAAATAAATAGGGACAGAGGGAAACCTTGCTGTGTGCCGTAGGACAACCAAAATAAATCTTAAAGCTCATTGTTACATAATATGTGAGCTGAAGGAAAATGGTATAAAACCCAGCTCCTTTGTATGAACTTGGGGGAGAGGCCTTAGCAACCAAGGGCCTCAAATAAATAAGGCCAAGCCACCCAGTCGAAGGCTTGACAGAACAGACAGAACACCAGGAGGAAGAAGCTACTGGTATAACTAAAACTTCTCTACTGGGACTAAGAACTAGAACTCTTGTACTGGGACCTTTATTTCAGGGTAAAAAAAAAGAGTTAGCGTGTTTGTCAGAGGTAGTTGAAGTAAATTGTTATCTGTTATCTGTGTTATCTGTGTACTTATCTAGGTGCTTGTCACAGGTGTCAGAAGGGAATTGTTATCTGTGAAATTAACTAAGTGTAGAAAGATTTGTAAAGTAGGGGGAGTGGCTTAACTAGAAGGAGCCAGGTTAAAACCAGATTTAAGCACTTCCCTAGATAGCTTGTGCCAGAGAACAGACAGAACACCAGGAGGAAGGAGCTACTGGTATAACTAAACTTCTCTACTGGGACTATATTGCCCTCCTACCCCCCCAACCTAAACCAGTTCTACTTTTATAGGCACAGGATTTAACTGACAACAGGAACTTCCTGTTTGGGAGCAGGAAGTGAGTGATCACAGAGCCACCAAAGACTCACCATCCTAGAAGAGCAAGAGTAGCTCTCCCTTCCCCCCCAGCTGTTGGAGGTCTGAATCTAAGCAAGTAAGGATACTACTGAGAAATATAGGAACTTCTTGTCTCAGAACAGGAAGATCAGGAGCTAAAAGGGCACAGATGCAGTAAGTAAGTAGGGGAAGAAAAAAAATAAACAAACAGAGGAAAGAGTAAGTATTCCAAACAACAGTTAGGGGGCCAATAAAAAGACATGATGGGAGTGATGCAGTGCAGTGGCTGTGGAGCTGCAGTCTTCCAGGAGTTGTTCTGGAGGATGCAGTGTTGTCCCATCTGTAGGCACCTCTCTGGGCTGAGGGAGGAGGTTGCTCATCTCCAGACTTGGCCAGGATTTGTGGGACCTCCTGTCCCACCCAGGGACCATCAGGGTCACTGCTGTTGCCTCAGAGGTTGCCAAGAAAGAGGAGTGATTGGACCACAGTGGGCTCAGGGAGGGTGAGGGTGGTGGAACAGAGGTGTATCCCTCCAGTTGTACCTCTCCACAATTTCTATGCCATTCTGGAAAAGTGTGGTTCCTCTATGGAGGCACCCACAGTGGAGACCAAGGAGGATGCTGGGAACCTCCACAAAGGAGACCCACAGGAGGGTGGCATGGGACCCCACAGGGGAAGGAAACAACTCCTGGTGGGGGACTTCATTGTTAGGAAGGTAGAACTGGGGGAGGAAGGGGAGAGGAAGGGAGGTAAGGTGTCTGCCTGGCTCCATGGCTTGGAGGGACAGGGAGCGAATCCTCAGGATCACAGGAGCAGCTGCACAGGGGAAGGATCTGGATGTCATTGTCCACCTAGGGACAAATGACCTGGCTAAGAAAGGGATCAGAGCAGTGCAAGAAGCATTTGTGGAGATGGAGAGGGGCCTTAGACAAATAGCACACACAGTAGCCTTCTCGGAGGTGCTGCCTGTCTATAGCATGGATGAGGCTAGGGTGCTCCACACCATGGGATTCAATCAGTGGTTGAAAAACTCATGCAGAGCTCAGGGATTTGGCTTCATTGGAGACTGGGGGTCCACCTGGATGGATGCAGGCATATACTGGTGTGTTATATAATGTCATATAATGGTCTGCATCTGTCCAGGAGGGGAGCCAGTATCCTAGGTGATAGGTTTAAATACTTAATTGACAAGCATTTAAACTAGCCAAGGGGGAGGCACTGGAAAGGAGCAGGGAAATCCTAGCCCTCCCAAAAAATCAGGGTACTAAGTGAGGTAGACACCAACATAGAGATGTGAATAGGGAGAAGTGCAGGGGTAAATGGAGAAAGTGATAAACACAATAAGGACAGGGATGGGGCAAAAAGGGGTAAGGCCATCAAGAAATGGAGGGTAATGAGCACCAACACCAATAGTCTGGGCAACAAGCTCCCTGAACTGGTGGCCTTGACGGAAGAGGGATGCCTGGATATCGTATCAGTCACAGAAACATGGTACACAGAGAACTATGACTGGGCTGTTAACATATTAGGGTACACAAACTACAGGACAGACAGGGAGGGCAGAAGGGGGTAGTAGCTCTCTATGTAAGGGAAGGGATAAAAGCAACTGAACAAAAGAGTAAACAGGGAGGAGAGGAGGCACTGTGGGTCACCTTAGAGACTGGAAATGGCACCACAATCCGCACAGGGGTTGTATACAGACCCCCATGTCAGGAGGGGGGAATGGACAAGGATATGATAGAAGGCATACTTAGGATGGCAGAGAAAGGGGAGATACTGTTGATGGGGGATGTTAATATGCCAGATGTTAACTGGAGCACCTTTGCTGCAGCCACATCCAAAAGCAGGGCTATTCTTGATGCCCTTCAGGGGCCATGCATCAGACAGCTAGTTTTGGAATCTACTCTTATTTATTTATTTAGATTTTGGTAACCGGGTAAACTCACTGAGACCAGAGGTCCCTTTTTCAGGGGCGACCCGAGATTAGTTACAATGCATACATACATAGGTATAAAATACAGTAATTTGTAATGAATACATTTTTAGTTACAGTGAGTACATACATAAACATTAGGGTACAGTAGATAAGCTGGTACATTTTGGGGAGTAGGTATCACACATTGGACATGGAGAACAGTAGGCATAGCAGGCTAGACAGGTATAGAGTCAGATACATAGTAGGTTTAGCATTATTCCATATAATATTCATGAGGTGGGAAGGTGAGGTTTAGCAGATGGTAGCAAGAGAGGGGGCCCAGGTGGGGCCCTTAGACCTCATACTCTCAAATGGGGACAGTGAGAGGATCTCAAATCTAGGAGTGGGTAGCCATTTGGGAACAAGTTACCACCAAACAGTGTGGCTCATGATAAACTCAGCTACAGAGTCAAGCCATACAAAAGTGAGGGTTCTGGACTTCAGGAGGGCTGACTTTGGCAAGATGGGAGAGTGCCTTAGAAAAGCACTAGCAAACAGGCTAGAAGGAGGGATGGAGCAACAATGGGGAAATATCAAAACTACCATCACAGGGGCAGCAAGCCTTTGTATGAAGCAAATAAACAAATCAAAACAAAAGAAAAAGCCACTATGGTTCTCAAAAGAAGTGGTGGTGAAGGTTAGGGAGAAAAAGATAGCATTCAGGATGTAAAAGGAAGCACAGAAGGAGCAGGACAGAGAACTGTACCAGTTAAGGCAGAAGGAAGTAGGGAGGGTAGTCAGAATAGCAAAGGCATAAACTGAGGAAAAGATAGCTAACTTGGTTAAGAAGGGGGATAAAACCTTTTATAGGTATATCAGGGAGCATAGAAAGACAAAGGGAGGGATAGTGAGGCTGAATAGAATGGCTGGGGGGTGGGCAGAGAGTGACAGTGAAAAAGCAGGGATACTGAATGAATACTTCTGTTCAGTATTCACAAAAGAGGAAGTGGGGGAGGTGCCTAATCCAATTAACAGAAGCATTCTGGAGAGGGGGGTCATCCCAGTCCTTTCACAGAAGAAAGGGTTCTGAAAGAACTCCTAAAATTGAAGGTGGACAAAGCAATGGGGCCAGATGGAATTCACCCCAGAATTCTAAAAGAATTAAGCAGAGAACTAGTAACACCACTGACCATGACCACCCTTTATAACAAATCATGGGAGGATGGTGTGGTACCTGAGGACTGGAAGAAGGCTGATGTGATTCCCCTTCAGAAAAGTGGGAGCAAGACAGAGGCAGAAAACTACAGACCTGTCAGTTTGACCTCAGTGGTAGAGAAAATGATAGAATCACTTCTGAAGGAAAGAATTGTTGAGTACCTAGAGGCCTGTGGGGCACAGGACCCAAGGCAGCATGGGTTCACAGCGGAAGGTCAGGAAGGTCATGTCAGACAAATCTAATTGATTTCTTTGACTGGGTGACCAAAGTAGTAGACCAGGGAGGGGCTGTGGACATGGCCTACCTAGACTTTAGCAAGGCATTTGACACAGTCCCACACAAAAGATTAGTAGTCAAATTAACCAGCCTTGGAGTGGGACCCAGGGTAGTAGCCTGAGTAAAACATTGGCTGGACAACAGGACACAGAAGGTAATTGTAAATGGAGTCCACTCTGAAGAAAGGGGGGTTACTTAGTGGGGTACTGCAGAGTTCAGTACTGGGTCCAGTCCTTTTTAATGTCTTTATAAGTGACATTGCAGAGGGACTGGAAGGAAAAGTATGCCTTTTTGCAGATGACACAAAGATCTGCAACAGGGTTGATACACAAGGAGGCGTGCACAGGATGAGAAGGGACTTGGCAAGGTTGGAGGAATGGTCAGAAGCATGGCAGCTTGGATTCAATGCAAAGAAGTGCAAAGTAATGCACCTGGGAAACAAAAACCCTGGGGAAGATTACACAATGGGGGGGAGAGGTAGTAACAACAACAAAAATGGAAAGGGACCGGGGGTAATCATATCAGATGACCTAAAGTTTGGCAAGCAATGTGAGAAGGTGGGAGGGAGGGCTGGGGGGATACTGGGATGTATAGGGAGAGGCATCACATGCAGAAAACAGGAGGTTGTTATCCCCCTGTACAGACAGTTGGTGAGACCCCATCTGGAGTACTGCATCCAGTTGTGGAGACCCCATCTCCGCAAGGACATAGACAGGATGGAGGCAGTTCAGAGGAGGGCAACTAAAATGGTGCAGAGTCTGCAAGAGAAGCCATATGAGGAGAGGCTAAAGGAGCTTAATATGTATACCCTTGAGGAAAGGAGGGAGAGGGGAGACATGATAGAAATGTTTAAGTACCTCAGTGGAATCAACAAAGTCCAAGAGCATTTTTCAGAAAAAGAGATGTGCCAAAACAAGGGGACACAATTTGAAGATAGAGGAGGGATGGCTCAGGGGCAATGTGAGGAAGTATTTTTTCACAGAGAGGGTGATGGACGCATGGAACAGCCTTCCTGAGGAGGTTGTGGGGTCTAAAACTGTGGGAGAATTCAAGAATGCATGGGACAGACATAAGGCAATTTTTTTGGGGGTAGGAAGAAATATGCTGTTGGTTAAATAGAATCTGCAGCTTATCCTCTAGGTAGGGAAATGGGCAGACTTGGTGGGCCAAGCGGCCCTTATCTGCCATCAAAGTCTATGTTTCTATGTTTCTTTCTCTGTGTTCAGGGACACCAACATCACATTGATATCAGCGTCCCTGGACACAGAGAGAAGGTAAAATAATTTATGAAAATGGTCGCTGGCATTATAGTTGGACACCTAGCCAGCCTGTTCTGGGCCCAGAAGACAAATCCACACCTTTGATAACTATGAAGCCAATATCTTGGCATACAGTTTGATGTCTGTGTTTAATAATGAGATAGGCCGGTAGTTCTCCAATCAGTTGGGTCCTTCCCTGGTTTGGGGAGAAGGACAATCATGGCCTCAAATAGTGATTTCTCCACTGGGGGAGATGCCCCAAAAATTGAAAAGAGTCACAAGCAACAGAAGTAATTCATCCATTGTAGGTTTTGTAAAACAAAGAGGAAAAAAACAACTGGCCCTGGTGCCTTGTCTAATGGAAGGGAGTTAATGACTTGGATCACTTCAGTTTCCATTATAGGACCCAATAATAGTGCTTGCTGATGCTCAGATAAACTTAGAAGATTAGGTTGGTTAAGAAAATCCTCCATTAATTCACATGGGAAGGTGTCAAGGTAGGAGGAGAATACAGCGCTTGGTAAAAATCTAGAAGATATGTCCTTAGCATTACTAGACAAATAATTAGTATGGGGGATCCCTTAGTGTGGAGATCCATTTTGGGACTTTTGTTGTTTCAAACTTAGCATAATAATCCAGCCTTGAGTATATTCCATGGGGAGTGGGGAAAAAGGTAAAATCCTTGGAAGAGGGGTTATATAATTGCCAGGGATCAACAAGACCTAGGTGGCCCATGAATGCTCAGAGGGCCCTCTGAGCTGGAGACAACCCCACTCTAGATCTATAGGACCTATCCAGGTAGTTTGTAAACACAAAATTCCAATCCTTTCCAAGCAGGATAGGGAAATAATAATAGGGTGTCAGGGTGGAAGCCAACTATGGAAAAAATGAGGAAGAATCTATATTGGGTCTGTAGATCACCCCAGTACCATCTCGAAATGTCCCAACATACCTTGAACAATAAAAAATCTTTCCTCAGGATCCTTGGTTTCTTTTGAAGCAGTAAAAGGAAATGTTTTCTCAATCAAGATTGCCACACCAGGGCTATCTCCTGCACCAAAAACCTAGCCCACCCACAATTTATGGAGCTGATCAGCCTGCAAGTCTAGAAGGTGTTTCTTTCAGAAAAACTATTTGTGGGGAAAGTTTAACCAAATGTTTCCAAATCATGTATTTTTTAGTATTGTCCCTTCCCCTTTAATATTCCATGTTACTATATTAAAACTATTAGCCATGAGTATAAAAACAAACAATTTAAACCCTTCCAACTACTGAGTTGTGATGCATGAGAGAACCTCCCCCGAGCCCCTCTCCACACACCACCCGACCAAATATCATACATACTGTCCTCAAAAAGCAAACATAAAATACCCTCCATAAGACTTTAAGCTAATTACTCCCCAGGCCATCTGCCTGCTTCTAACACTAATGTCCATGATTAGGGCTGAGGGAGCTACTATCAAACTCCTTAAAGATAATTGTCTACTAGAAAAAGAATGACCTCTTTCATTAAATCTCCCCCCTGCCACCCTCCCCATCCCTCCAAGACATATGCCCTTAAGTAAATAAAATTAAACACCAGTGAACTTTTAACCATTGGAACCTCTGACTCTTATTCCCGAATATAATTACGTGCTATACTATGATACACTTAATTAAAAATTTACCTCTTGGATACCATAGCAATTAAACTTGTGGTGCCCTATAAAACATCAAAAACACAATGAACTTGTAATTAAAGATCACCAAGAAAAAACTGAGAACCAGACCACTTTCTTTGGATTTATTCAAGACTAGTAAGGCAGTTTCCAAAAGTCTGCGAAGGATAAATAGCCAGCCAACGATATACCTTAAAAAACACGGCCATCTTATAAGAGAAATAAAAGAAACTGCAGGATCCTTACAGGTAAACCGTAAAGTATATTTGCCAACCTAAAATGACCATCAGAACTTGAATGTCCTGCTAACATCCTAAGAATGGAGCCGAGATGGAAAAGATAAAGGAATCTCATGCAAATACACTTGAAGTCGGAGGTCCCACCCTTATGTAATTTTAACCTGTTTTAAGCATCACAACAATATAGTATTATCACAACATAGCAGTTAAGTAGAGAAGCAACGGTTAACTATTTTATAATATAACCTCTATACCAGCTGCACACAAATAAGTATTGCAAATAGCTGTTGTTACAAGCAACGGATAATAAAGTCCAGCAGATGGTACTTCCATACCATTCGGAACGATCATTGAGTAAGGTCTATAGCCCACAGCACCAAAAACACTGGAACATTCTAGTTTTAGGAAACTTCAAAAACTAATGTCATCAAAAATATAAAACAAATTAACAAAGCCTTGTACATAGTTTCCTCAACATTGATAAAGTGATGGCATCCCCCATTAGACAGTTCATCTTGACTCAAACAAAACTTAGTTCACAACAGGGACATCCAATAACTTAACTATACATATGGTGTCAGCATGGCTCAGTTGGTAGCACGTCTGCTTCTGGACCAGAATGTCATGGGTTTTCATCCCACACTGAGATTGGACTCATACCTAAACACTGGCACGCAAGTGCAGTACTGGGGGGGTGCTGTACTGTAGGGGTGTGCCATCCTCCAGATGAGATGTTAAACTGAGATCCCTTCTACTCATCCTGGTGCTGTCCTGATGGGTGTCCAAGTGGAAGTAAAAGAACCCAAGGCATTCTTCACAAAGAGTAGGGGACATTCCCAGTATCTTGGTCAATATTCCCTTTCACGTAAAACTGGTTCATGTAATTGTCCAGGCTGTGTGTGGGTGTTGATGTACGATATGGTTGCCACTACACATTCAGTCACTTTACTAACAGTCTAGCAGTGCTTGTAAAGTGCTTTGGGATACATTGTGTATGTAAAGCACTATATAAATGCTTCTTCTTCTTCTTCATATTAGCAATTCATATTAATAATCCTCACACCAGGCACTTGGGCTAAATCCCAGTACTGACACTGTAGTGCAGCATGAGGGAGATGCTGCACTCTTGAAGTGCCATCTTTCAGAAGAGATGTTAAACTGAGGTCCTGTCTGCCTGTTTTGGTGGTTGTTCAGGTGGATGTTACAGATCAGATGGCACTTCTTGAAAAGAGTAGGGGAATTTTTATTATAACTTCAACAAACAAATGATTGAAGACAGTTTTAATTCACACATAAACAACATACAAATCATAAAGCAATAAAAAGAAAAGAGAAATCAAATAAGTATTACAGTCACACATTTTCTAGTTTGCTATCCAATTATGTAATGCCAAAAAAGAAAATCATAAAGTTAAAATGAACTTCGCCCCCCATCTAAAGAGCAGGGAAACATTTTTTTTCAAACAAAAAATAGCATAACAATGTTGATTTACATCAAATAATACATGACAGAAAGAATAAACTGAAATAGCAATAGTACAAACCTATTTCCAAAAACAAATGTTTCAGGACATATGTGTCCCCTGACTTGACCCAAATATACAAAATTATGAGTGAAAGGTACATTTCTCAAACTATAGTAGGATATTTAGAAAATTATATTTGATCGATACAGCTCATATCAGGACCTAAATGGCAGGTATAGTAGACTAATTAGAAAAAGAGAGGCAGAACCTCACCCCTCAGTAATGGTTATAAAATCATAACATAGCACCCTAAAACACAATTCAGCATTCAAGGGAGCTAGTATTTCACACTGTAGACTCAGCACAAAACAGTGGTAAAAGGGAACATACCTCTCTCTGAACGTATTGGAAGGAGTCAAGGCAACCAGTCAACACTATTCCACCATCCTTGAAATACCTTAGGAGAAACCAAAGTAGACTCATAAGATTTCTATTTTCTAACAGTAGTCTCAATCATAAAGAACAATTCGACAGTAGTAAAAGAAAGTTGTTGAACTGTTAATCAGCAGTGAACATACCAAATAGGAAACTTAAAGCAAACTAAAAATAACCAGAGTGTTGTCCTATCATGTTTGGTCCAAAGAAAGGGCAAAATTCCAAGACGCAATATTTTCAAAGATAGGCTATAAAAGGGTGATGTAGGCCATTTGCGTCAGTGTCTGCCAAAACTCCTAAATAAAGGGACAGTCTAAAAACAAGTGTTCCATGGTTTTCATCATTTCTGGACTCGTGTCTCTCAGACAATATCTTTCCACAAGCTTCTTATGCTTCAAGTTCCCCCGTCATTTAATTTCCCATGAAAGGAAAGTCACATAACATCCCACATGTACAGTGATACACTGGGAGATTCCAACATTTTACCCATTAATGTTCTATCTAGGGGTGGATGGACAACAAAGTGTGCTGGATCTTGGAAAAATTTCTGTAAAATAAAACCATGAAGGTCCTTCCTACTAAGTCTAAGTATGTGATTTTTAGCTAAGCCCCATAACTTAATTTTTCTGAAGCAAACTTTAATGGTTTCCGGAAGATGCTGCAAGGACCTTTGTCTTGGTATGTTAGTATGTATGGGTCACACAGGTAAAATTTCAGCTGTGAAGTCCACTACACAAGGAATCCAAGCAGTAGTATGCTAGGACAGTACTGGTTTCAAGCTGGTGAACATAGAAAAGAAAAACACAATAGCTTGCACCATATTTAGTCATCCATGTTTCCTGTCCCTGAATAATAGGTACCTTTTAATAGGGGTTAATCTACTAATCCAGATACAAGAGAAAAATCAGCTATAAATGTTTGCTTCCAATTGAAAGGGTGGGCAAAAAATAGTACATAAATACAAAAACATAGGCAATGAAAAGGTTTTCACCATATAAACACTTTTTAGTTTTGATAGTCTCCATTTATTCTATAAGACCACTCTGTCTTGTGCCAGCTGGATTTTACAGGACAAGTTCTGGAGAGCTAAATCTCCTGTACCAAATAATAAACCTAAAATGGTGCAAGGCTCCCGGGCTACTGGAATGCCAATGAGATTGGGTTCTAATATGTCTTTCTTGCCTTTAGGTAGACACTTACTCTTTTTGAAATTTTCCTGAGCCCCTGTTTGGTGCATGAAATCTTGCAAGACTCAACTTAGTTCCCGTGCAGAAAGTAAATTGCCCACGATGAAACAGATATTGTCCACATAAGCTATACTCTTTATGTCTACATCCGAGCTAGAAAAAGAAACTCCCTGTATAGTGATTGAACTGGTTACACATCAAATCAAGGGATCCAATGTAAATATGTATAGAAGCAGACTCAATGGACAGCCTTGTTTGACCCCCATTTTAACATTACAATAGTAGCCGCAGACATTGCCAGCTGTTTCCCAAAATTTCTGTGCTATTTCTAGAGAAATCTCCTGCTTTCTGCATTACCACAGTAGAGGCAGCAGAGAGAAACTTATTAGAAATTTTGAAAAATATCTGGAAATAGCTGGCAATGTATGTGGCTACTACAGTACATTTTCTTCCAAGCCAACATTACAAAACATTTGGGCAGTAGCAGTAGCATAACAAGTTTGTATCCAGTAGATAAAGGTGAATGGAATCCCATACTGCTTCAAACTTTCCCAGAGGTATTTGTGGTTAATTTTGTTGAACGCTTTTGCCTAGTCAGGGCTGAAAATGAGGCCGGTGAGTTCTCCTGTGTGTCCCCTATGTAATATTTCTCGTAATAAAATAAGTCCTTTGGTTATTTTTCATTCGAGAAGTGTACAAGTTGTGATGGGTGAATCAAAGAAGTGGCACAAGTCATTAATCTATTATTAAGAAGTTTAGTGAGGAGTTTAAAATCAGTATTGAGTAAAGTAATTGGACACCAGTTCTTCAAATAAGCTCTATCTCCAGTTTTGAACATAAAGATCAACAAACCCTCAGACATACTTTCAGGTAGGGTCCCTGATTCCAATATTTCTTGAAGTAATTCTATAAATTCATGTGACAACACCAAAAAGATAAATTTATAGAGCTCGTAGGGAATCCTATCCTTCCCAGGGACTAAACTGGCTTTAGATATAGATTATTGTTTAGTTTTAAAGTATTCTGCTATATGTTTAAAAAAATAACAGTGTTGATGGTATTTGATTTTAAATGTTTGTAAAATGCTATGATCTATTTTGGAATAGTGTTGGAAAAATAAAGTTTGGTTTGGTTTGGGTTTGGTTAGCTTGGGCTAAAGTAGCTGATAACTCCAAGGGTGTAATGGGAGAAATAAGAGCCTTTGAGTCTGATAGTGAGGCCAGTGGTAATGTACAGCCATCAAGCCATGCAATATGTGCCCTGTGTGAGGGTGCCTCGGGACAAACAAGTGTCTTAATGTGTTTTTCAATGGAATGTATAATATCTGATTTAGTGGTGAGTACCACCCCCTGTGGGTCTTTCAGATTTGTCATATGTTTTTGGTGTTTTTCTGGGTACAAAATTGGTAGGGGGTTCATGAAATCTTTATTTCCTTGAGACCCAAATCTTCATTCTTGATGCAAGGATTTTAGTCTATTGTACTGTGTATCATTTAGTTGTTGTCTAACCATGGATAATTCTGGGAGAACCTGATCATTGCCTTGAGCTGCCTGGGACAAAATATCCTGAAAGTGAGACCTATAGTCTTGATAAATGTCAGATTTATATTTCCCGTTTAATCTGCCTATTTTCTGGAAGTAACTCTTGCTGTCTCTTTTTTTATCTTCCCACCACTCCTGGGATGTGTCATACATAAATTTGATAGTTTTCGTAGCTTCAGGTAAGGACAAGAAACCTTCCTTTACAGTCAGAAGGGATAACAGCTCTAAATTCAATCTCCACTACCATGGACCATAATGTATACTATCATAGTTAGACACTGTAACTTCTATGATAGCATGATCAGATGGTGCTACTGGTTGAGTGTTGGTGTGGATGATCCCCAGAGAAAAGGAAATAAACCAAAAATCAATTCTAGTGGCTTGTGTACCGTGGAAAAAGGTCTTCTTGGGTGTTCCAGACTGTGCAAGAGCATCTATCAGACCAGTTTGGGAAATAAGATCATTAGGCAATTTGCATCACAAAACATTTTTCTTATGTTTAAACCCCTATCAGTAAGGCAACAGCTGCAATTAAAATCCCCACCTAAAAAAACATATTTAGCAGTAAACAAAAAGGGCTGTATGGCATGAAACAGTTCTATTCTGGAAGCTTTAGTCTGAGGTGCATAAACATTTATAAAACAACACTGTAACTCATGGAGAACAAGATCGAGCATGAGTACCCAACCTGGGATTATATCCAGGATCTGTACTAGTTGAGCAGAAGGGTTGTTAACGCATATACCCGCCCCATTACATGTCTCCTCCCCAATGGACCGATATGACACTCCCCATTTCCAGCCCATAGTGGCCTGTTCCATCTCTAACACAGTGTGTAACTGAGTGTCCCATAAAAAAAACACCTCTTGTAGTCCATTTTCAAACAAAGCATAGATCAAAAGCCTGTTTCTCTCTGACTGGATGCTGTTAGCATTATGAGAAGCAACAGTAATATTATACAAACCATTCGTCAGAACAGAAAGGACTTCAAAGTACCTGTAGGGGGGAAAAAATAACACTGGAGATGGTAGTAGATGGAGAAACTATTTTTTCTCGACCCATTTTTGGGAGCCCATTCTGGATTTTTTGGGGACTTTATTCAGATCCTCAATCATCTGTTCTGTATCTGAACCCCCCTCAGCCTGAGAAGATTGGACAGATGTGGAGTCAGATTCTATCCCTGTATCAGGCACTTCCTCTTGTAATGTGGTATATGTGTTATGCAGGGGGAGTTTTGGGGGATCAGAGGTCGTAGTGGTCATATTTCTTTTTCATAAACTCCATCGTCTGTTAGTGACCATGGTGAAAGTCTCCTCCGGTGGAAGGGGGAGGACATAGTTATCACATCAGCAGCAGGGGCCATGGTCAGAGTGTCATTTACCAAAGCAGGGGAGTTATTTAAAGGTTCACTTTCAGGCTGATTCGTAGTTGTGGTTCTGTAGTAGGCATCACTGTGTGAGCTAATGGAACAACAGAATGTTCCCTCCCAACCGGGGGGGGGGCATTGTTGTTGTGCGGCTTTCACTGCTGTATTGATATAGAAATCGTGTATACAAAAATACCCATTAGTACTTTTATGGGCAGCCCAGGGACAGTCCACAAAGGAGTTGCTATCTTCAGAGAGATTACATTTAGCCGGGTGGAGGCAGTCAGACATAAGCTGTCCCAGTTCTTCACACTGAGCACATTTCAGTGTGTCACATGTTCTACTCAAATGTCTACTGGAGCCACATTTGTAGCGGTGGTGTGGTTGTCCCCGGTAAAAAATAAAACCTATAATAAAGCCTAGGTAGAAACAGATGGGGAGGTGTTGTAGGCCATCCTCAGTTTGGGTTAGGTTTATCTTATTGTGCCACACCCCATTTCAGAAACCCTCTGAATCCAACATGGGTTCTGGATTACCCTGAATAGTGCATTTTTTCATAAACCAGTAGGTAATGTTCACCACATTCACACCTTCATTCCAGAAAAAAACAGCAATTACCGTGAAGGACTGTTTTGTTAGTAGTATGGCCTGAAAATGAGACCACGCTGGGTTTGTTTTCAAGTGCGCATATTTCATCCAAAACCTATTTAGTATGTCAGGGGTTTTAAACCTGACATTGTAGATGTTATCTCCTGGGATGTGTATCAGGGCATATACCTCACTCGGAGAAAAACACAGCATTTGTTTAATGTGAACTTTCCCCACATAGAAATGATCTGGCATATTTTCAGTGGGTTCCAAATAACATAAACGGACAGCGTTTCTTCACTTAGCTAGTGAGACAGGTTTATGGGAGAGACTGGCATAAGTAGGTGCAGGTCCTGTTAAAGTTGGAGGTGCGACCTCTTTAGGAAGGGCTATGGCCTGGTCATGCTCAACATGAGGGGGCTGGGGGTAGTCTGTATCATTGGGTGCATCAAAGAATTATTCTTGGGACAGAACATATAGAGGGTAAAAGGACACAGAGCCAGACAATACAGGCTCTGGATGTTCATTTGGGATCACAGGAAAATCTGCAGAAGGCTGCCACTGGGAAGGTGCAGTAATGGAAGTCTCAGTCAGTGGCAAAGTAGCACTGTGTAGTAGGGTGTACCCCTCCTGGTGCTGAGTGGGTTGTGCAGCATGTGCCCCAGTATCTTGTTGCTTCTCATCCTCCAATCCTGAAGACCCCAGAAGTGGGGTCCCAGGATTTGCAATCTGCGGATCTTTGTGGACCATTTTTGTGCTTTAGTCATTTGTTATTTATGTACCTGCAATGTGGTGGAGTGATCCATGCCGTCTTTCCCCACAGCAAAAATAAAAACCTTCAGGGCCACAACAGGAGTTGCCGCTGGTGGGTCAAACTCAGCCAGCTTCTTTTTTTTCACCTCTTTGTTGGCATCTAGCTAAGCCAATCTAAATTCTTCAGCCACTCGCTGCAAATTTCGTCATTTCTCTTCAAGCATATTTCCCACCTCTGCTGCCTGTACCGTATCCCAAGCTATCTCCAGTAGTCTATCAGGCTGGTAATCCATGTTGGTGGAGGCTTCAGATGTCTCTTTACTACCGGTGACTGCAGCACCATTGGACATCACCCCAGACAGCGAGGGATGGGGTACGATTTGCTGGTCACCACTCTGGTGCTCTCAGCCATACCAATCCCCTCACCTCGAACTTGATGCAGACATTCAGCAGTCTGACCTCCTCCATTGTCATCCTCCATCTTGCTAAGCCTCCTTTCAACTGAACAGTGCCACCTGTGGAAAAGAGTAGGGGAATTTTTATTAGGAGAAAAAATTGTATAGAACCTTTTATCAGTATAATCATTTCACATACAAGTATACATTTAAAAATGAAAAACTGTTACTTTACATTGATAATACAAAAGTTTATGCTAATCAATATACTTTAAATACAATAACTTTTTTGCATTCAAGGTGGGTGATACCACCAATTTTCGCAGTTTTTTTTCACAAAAATGCTAATCCTTTCCTGTGAGAAAAGTCTCTTCTTTTTTATATACATTTTGTATATTGGACTGTATTTTAAGAAAAACATCCATTTGTGTCCAATAAGATTGTTGCAAAATCCATTTACAACGTACCAGCCGTAAGTAATATTTACATAAACTTTTAATAATATGCTATGTGAAATTTTGCACAATAACCACTGTAAATTCCAAGCACTAACATTTGATAATTAATAGACTGGTACTCAGGATTATGTAATGTCCTACTTACTAAAGCCCAAAAGAACTTAGCGTAACAGCATTAAAAAAATAAATGATTTTGTGTCTCTAAAATGCCATTACATGTATCTCTTGTGCAAAACCTTTCTGTTATTTGCTTGTGTTTATGGTTATCCCTAACGCCCAACCTCCCATAACAAGCTAACCATGTGTTTTCCCAAAGGAATATTGGTATTCTAGAGTCATTCAGCATTTTATTAGTAATTTCAGTACTATGAAGTGACCCATTTGGGAATATTAGAGGATCATTAAATTTACCAACAATTATTATTTAGTAAAATTATTATTTTTCTTGATATAATATAACACCCTCCGGGGTGATGTTCCATTGTTTTATTTTTTTAAAGCAGGACTCAAAATAATTTGTAATATAATTGTTTTTCCAAATTGTGTGGAAGTACTTTTTACCATCTTTCCACATGCTTATTATTTTATTCAGATCATCATGTAGTGAGACATGCCAATCCTTACAATGAACTAGCAATAGGGGTCTTAAGTTATTAAAAATAAAGTTTGTATAAAAGAAAGCGATAGGATTTAACATACCCAAACCCCCGTCTTTTTTTGGCAGATAGGTAAAATTCCTTTTAATGGGATTAAGTCTGTTACCCCATAGGGCCTGAAAGAACAAACTGTACAGTCTGGTCTCTAATTCTTCTGATGGTGGAAAACAGCTGAAATATATATAAAAATAGGTAATAATAGTGTTTTGATCAACTGAACTCTTTTCAACTTGGAAATTTGCATATTTCTCCATTTGTTTACTAACCACAGTCCCTCAATAATTTTTTGTTCCCAAATTAGTTTCCTAGCTTGTGGTAATCCAAAAGTTATTCCAAGAATTTTTAAACTCCTGATATTATAGGGATATTAGCAATAGAAGTTATTTTTCCTTCACTTTGACCAAACTGCAAAGCTTTACTTTTTTGTATGTTAATCTTGGCATTTGATGCCTCTAAAAATTTATGAATTAACTCACTCACCACAGGACCTGATTTTGTGTTGTGTAAATAAAGACAAATATCATCCTCATAAGCCAGTATTTTTAAGGGAACTGCCCCTTCCCTAATGGGCATCCCTTTAACATCTAAAGATGAATGAATTTTGTGAATAAATATATCAATAGCAGATATATAGAAAATGGGACTGATTTGACATCCCTGCCTTACCCCTTGGCATTGTCTAATTATTTTACCCTGAAAGCCATTAATTAATTGTTAAAAGGTTGCTTTTTGATAAATCATCCTAATCCAGGAAACACAAATTTCAGGGATGCCTTAGTATATTAGAGCCTTGTAAAGAAAGTTATGAGATATTCTATTAAATGCCTTCTCTTGATCAATTGTTATTAGAAAACCTTGTAAATAATTTTGCATACCCTTTTTAACAATTTCCCTCATTTGAATAAGGTTATCTTATAGATTTCTTCCAGGAATAGCACATGTTTGTGAAATGGATATGAGTTTTGGAGTAAGTAAGGATATGTGTTGTGTGAGAATTTTAGTAAATATCTTTTGATCTGAATTTAATAGAGATATTGGCCTCCAATTTTTTTAAATCAGTTTTTTCACTTTTTTTATACATTAAAACCATAAATGCTTGTAGCCAATCTTCCTTAAGCTGTTAGGTTTCCAGTATTTCTGAAAATACTTCAAGTATAATTTTAATTATATTAATGACATTTTTATAAATTCTGAACTTATTCCATCTGTTCCTGGCACCTTATTTATCGCAAGTGAATTTATTGCATTTTCTAATTCCAGAATAAGTAATGGTTGTGTTAATTGTTTGTGTTCTTTACCCGTTAATTTTGTTTTACTCATATTCTGAAAATATGTATCAACATTTTTTGATTGTGGGGTCTGTGACAAAAACTTCTCGTATGTATTCTGAACATAGTTTAGAATATCTTTACTCTGTGCTAAGTGTATTCCTGTTTCTGTTTGCATACCTTGCATGATTTTATTTTTATTATGTTTCTTGTTATTTTTAAAAATGCCCACTAAGTCTTTTTTTAAATGTGTCTCATACCGTTGTTCTATAGATAATGGGCCAGATATTCAGACTGCACCTGGCAGTGGCACAAATCTGGGTACAGTGCAACTGGGATGTGCTGGGGCCAGGACCAGGTGGTATTCAACGGTGATGCACCATGGTGCAGCATAGTTGAATATGGAATCGACAGCGCACAATGCAGTGGCACTGCACCAGTGCAAACCACAGATAGGGAGCACAGGGATGTGCCAGTGCAAAAGCAGTTGCACTGGGTGCATCGCCTGCGATATTCAGCAGAGGGCATGTAAATGAGGCCAAAATATATGCAAGACTCAAATGAGGTCATCTGCATCACATTATGACCCCATCTGCATGCCTTGTGCAGGGCAGCCTGATGAATTGTGCCTGGTGCCCTGCATAGAATGATGTGTGCAGAGGGGGTCCTGAGGCATCCCCTGCCCTGTAGCCACAATCACTATTAATTGTTCTAAGGAATTTCTTGGTGGTCTAGTGGTACCCCCTTCCTCCCATTGCCACAATCACTGGTGGATATGCTTACAAATTTCCTGGAGTCTAGTGGTACCCCCCTCCCTCCCATTGCCCTGATCGAGATGAATCACTGTAAAATAATTCCCTGGCAGTCTAGTGGTACCCCTACCTCCTGTTGCTGTGATCGCTGGTCATTTCCATGAATAAAGGCCCTGGTGATCCAGTGGCACCCCACCACCCACCCACAGGGACCCCTTGCCCACCCTGTTCCCCCATCATCAGTGGGTGAATGCAACCCACCCACATACTGCCCAGTTGCATGCTGAATGACAGGTACAGTATGGGCTGTAAGCCCATTGGGACCTGGGGTGGACCAATGGGCTTACAGGGCATACTGTATTGAGACAGTTCAAATATGTGACTGACTCCATTCACATATTTGGGACTGTCTAGTACAGTATGCCCTGCAAGCCCATTGATCTACACTGTGGACCAATGGGCTTACAGCACCTACTGTACCTGTCATTCAGTGGGCAGCCGGGTGCTATGTGGGTGGGTTGTAGCCACCCGCCAGTGACAGGGGAGAGTGAGGGTGGGCAAGGGGTCCTATGTGGATGGGTGGCTGGGTGTGGAGGTACCACTGGATCACCAGGGCTTTTATTCATGGGACAGAATGGTGATCACAGCAATAGGAGGGAGGAGGGACCACTAGACTACCAGGGAATTATTTTACAGTGATTCACTGCAATTGGGGCAATGGGAGGGAGGGGGTACCACTAGACTACCAGGGAATTGTTTTACAGTGATTCACCATGATCAGGACAATGGGAGGGAGGGGGTACCACTAGACTACCAGGGGGTTATGGGTGATTGTGGACGGTGTTCTGGGTGGGTGTGTTGGTGGTCACCCACAGCTGGCAGCTGCTGTGCTGTGCCCTGCAATACAGCAGTCCATCTGAGGGTGGCCGGGAGTTGTTCCACCATTTCACAGGCTCAACTTTGAACCCCCATATGTGGTGCAATGCAGGGTTGTGTCGGCATATGCACTGCACATTCCCCAGGCTGAATATAGGGATGTCCTGCATATGCATGGGCACCTACATCACATACACTTACATTGCACCCCGGCACAATGGGATTTGCACTGCGCCAGGCAGCCTTTTCAATATCCCACCGGGGTGCAATGCGGGGTTGTGCCATGCACAACCACTTTGAGTATCCGGGCCAATGTCTTTGCCTATCATATAAGTATTTTTTCATTTCTATTTCTATTTGTTCAATTTGATCTATATATAAATATTTTCCCATTGCCTGTCTAGATATTAATTTATATAGTTGTGTCCTAAATCGAAGGTATTTTAAATAATCATCGGTTGCTTTTTTTTCCCATTCTTTTGAAAAAAAATGTTTAGCTGTCATTTAGTTTTTACCCACCATTCAAGGATTGTATCATAGTATACAGCTACTGATATTCTAGCCCATAGGAAATTAATAGTATTTGTAAATTTTCTCATCTTCTAAAAGTGAGGTATTTAACTTCCAATAACCCCTACCTATTTTTGTGGTACTAAATACATCTATTGTTATATACAATTCCATGTAATCAGAAAGTGTGTTAGCTTGAGTGATGGCTTTTGTAACACTTCCTCTTTGGGGAAACAAATATGAAATCAATTCTTGTGGAGACTGAACTCCTAAAATAGGTGTGTCCCCAGTTTTATGGAGACATCTATATGCATCTTTCATATCTGCTGTCTTTACAGTATTCAGCAGTGCATCTGTATCACAAAAAAGTTTAGCAGTATTACCAGTCTTACCCTATAAGTCAAGAAGGCAATTTAAATCCCCTCCCAAAATGATAAATCTTGCCATATGCAAATAAGGCTGTAACCCTTTAAATAATACAACCCTTTCAATTTTTGTTTGTGGTGCATACACAGCTCCTAATCTGATAGGTATATTCTGATATATAATATCTAAAAATAGGAGTTCATCTAAGGTTTAGAAGAAAGCTAGAGAGCCATGAGGCACATATATGCTTCCTTAAATTAGTAGTAACTAAAACAGACATTAGATAGTATTAGTTTATCTAGACGAGATTTAAATAATTGTTTAGTATTGCTACAAATAATTTCCAGAGGTAAAGCGTTCCAAGGCTTTATAATTCGTAATGTGTAAAAGTATTTCCTTGGCAATAGATTACATTTTTTAAGTTTTAATTGAAATGTATGACCTGTAAGGTTAAAGATATCATCTTTAAATGGCAATCTAAAATTTGTAAGTAAGTATGGATCTTTCATAATGTCAAACATTAAAAGGAGATCCCCTCTCAGCATTCTGATGTTTAAAGGCATCCGATTTAATGTAACAAGTCTTGATTCATATGAGACATGCTATAACCCCTTAATAGATTAGGTGTAATGTCTTTGAACTTTTTCAAGATGAAGGATGTCACTTCTTTATAGGGACACCACAGAGGGGAAGAAAAGTCCAAATGTGACCTGACATATGCTCTATAAGGTGGCATTAATACATTTCTATCTCTAGATCTAAAATTTCTAAGGATAGACCAAATGACTCTTATTTGCTTTTAGTATTTCAGCGTGTATCTGAAAGTCAGGTCTGAAGTCATCAGTGACCGATACCCCCAAATCTTTTTCTGTACAGGTGTCTTTTACTACCTTATTTTATAGTATGTATTGATGTAAAGTGTTTGTGGACCCAAAATGAATAACCGTACACTTATTGCGATTTAATTTCATGCCCCAATGATTAATCCAATTCAAAATGAAATCTAGATCTGTTTGGATAATAGCAATCTGCTGAGGTGTGGAACATAGCCCTCCAATTTTAATGTCATCTGCATATTTGATAGTATTTAATGAACAACTAACTGTAATGTCAGATATGAATATTTGAAAGAGAATAGGCCCCAGAACAGAGCCCTGAGGTACACCACTGGTGACATCTCCCAAACTTGATAGCTTTCCATTAATCATTACTCTTTGGGTTCTGCCAGTCAACCAGTTTGATATCCATTGAACTATGGTAGGGTCTATATTTGTGGAGGCTAGTTTTTGTGATAATGCCCAATGAGGGAGAAGATCAAATGCTTTGCTGAAGTCGATGTAAATTACATCATATGGTATTCGGTTATCTAGTTGTAGGCTAACGTCCTCATAAAAGTAAAGTAAATTCATTAAACAACTGCACCCCTTTTTAAAGCCATGTTGTTCTGCATCATGAGATGTTAAAGTGGAAGAAATTATATATATTCTTAAACTTTCCAAAACTTTACACAGGGGGCAGTCAGACTTATAGGTCTATAATTTTCCCAACCATTGTTTGGTTCTTGTTTATGGATAGGGATGACATACATGTAAGCTGTTCTCCAAGAGTGGGGCATAAAATTATGATTTATACAATACTCGAAAAGCAGTTTAAGGAGAAATGCTAAACTATCTACCAACAAATACAATAAATGACCTGGTATACCATCAGGCAATATACCCAACTTCCCTTTCAGGGTAATTAATTTAGCATGCAGCTTGACTAAGGGAATGGTAATATTACCTCTCATGGAAGAAATGTTTCCATTAGTTTTCTTGTTATTGGAATATATTTTACAAAGATTTGCATTAAATATATTTGCCATTTCCAAAGGGTCTTGAACTATATTATTATTATGCATAATGGGACCAGCTTGGTAAGTACGTTTTTTTAATGAGTTTATACAGTATATGAATAAAAACATTTACTTTTATCTTTTTTAGCATTGATCGCAATTTTCAATTCCCATTTTTTTGGCATTTTTAATGCTATTCTTACATTTTTTCTGATTATCAATGTATTTACTCCAATTTGGAGGATTCCGTGATTTCAAGTACTGAGCATAACATTTATTTTTCTTTTTTAATAGTCCTCTAATGGTTTTATTCATCCATTTTGGTTCATGTTGTTTAAAACCCCTTTTTAATCTAGTAGGGATATAGGAATTACTAAGTGCAGATATTTTATTATGAAAAAAAGAAACATAATCATCAATGCTGACAGTATTTAGTAAGGAATGCCAGTCAGTATTGTCCAGATTAGTTTTTATACTGGGAATGTCAGCCTTATCATATAAATATAATATAGAGGTATTTTGTAACGGGATGATCATATGTTTGAATGTAAACCTAATAGAACAATGGTCGCTATTACCTATAGGTGTAGTCACATTTAGAATTGTAGGTATCAATGTTGTACTGTAGATTACTAAGTCCAAAATGTTGGTTCCTCTAGTGGGCTGATTTACCCCCTGGGTGAGACTGCATTGCTGACAGATATCAAGTAGTTTTCTGCCAGAATTTGAGGTGGCAGTTTGTTTAACCCAACCAATTTCTCCTAGGTTGAAATCCCCTGTCAGAATAACCTCACCCATAGAGGAGGCAAATTATATTTCAGAAATGAGCTTATCAAGATATTCAGGAGGTAAATCAGGGGGGTGATAACAGACTCCCAAAATAAGATGGTAATGTTTATGTAAAACTAATTTAATCTATAGTGATTCAGTAGGGTAATTAGAAGACTTGATTTTATCAGAAATATTTACTGACATAAAGGACTCTTTTATAAAGATAGCAACCCCTCCACCTTTTCTATTATGTCTGTTGCGGTTTATCACTGAGTACCCAGAGGGAAAAGGGCCCCAACTGCTATTATCATCCCCCCAGGTTTCAGTAATCATAATCACATCATACTTATCAATGGAAAGTAGGGCTTGTAGCTCATCTAATTTATTATTGAGGCTCCTTGCATTAAAATAAAAAAAGGTTAGGTTGTTTGAAAATATTGTAACATATCCCTTATTTGTGTGCCGCGGGGGATGTTTATTTGCCCCTAGCATTAGAAGTTTAAATGTTCATTTATGTATTTTAACATAAGTTCAGCCAATAGATGGTTTCCCTTTGGGCTCAGGTGAAGACCATCCCTACTGAATAGTTCTGGTCTGTCATAAAATTCCTCCCACTGAGTAATGCAAACTTGACTTTGTTTAAGGCACCATTGATGAAGCCAATCATTATATTTATGGATTCTGTCATTGTAAGCATCTGAAGTTTTAGGAACAGGTAACACTTCTGAGAAAGCAATCTCGCATCCCAAGTTGACTAAAATATTTGAAAGTGCCACCAAATATTTCTTAATATCCAGTAACTCAGAGTGTGCAAAATCATTTGTGCCAACATGAAGCACAACCAAAGGGTTCGGCCCACTATGTTTCAAAATATTATGGACCATGTTTGAAATATTTGAAATTTGGGTGCCTCTGAAACTAGAACACATGTGATTTGTTTTATCAGGATTACACAATGCCCTATCTAGGTTCTTAATGATGGAGTCTCCGAGTACATATACTTGCCTCGAGGTACTCAAAAGCGATATTGAGGTATCCAGGTAATTTAAGTTAGTGGACTCAGATTCCCCTCTGTTAAAATAAGGGGATACATTGTTTGGAATTAGTGGGGTGTGAGAAGGAGGGAGACAATCCTGGGAAACATTTGGTACAATACTGTGCAAATCAGAAGAAGCATGCAGATTGGTAGCAACAAGTAAAATAGAGAGAAATATTCCCATGGACCCTGTCACAATAGTACTATCATCAGGACACAGAGGCACAAAACTATTGTGTAATGGTAGACAAAATTGTGTACCTCTACATCCCCTTTTACATCCTCTATTGTATTGCACTTCATACCACTGTTCATCCATATATATATTTTGATCCTGTTCCCTATCTTAGAACTTCTACATGGACAAGTATGGGTGATGGCTTTATATGAGGTATTATCATTTATTACATCTGTAGTGGCAACAGATTTCTCTTTTATTACTGGTGCTACTAGGACATTTTGATCCAATGCTTGAAACCTGGCACACATTTGATTTTGGCTTTCTTCTAATTCAGATTATCTTGTATTAAACATAGTAAACATTTATCTGAGGGATTCATTTTCAATACATTTGTTACAAGTAAATTCTAATCCGGATGTTACAGTCATATTCATACAAAACATTAAGCAGACTTTACACTGGTTACCTAACATAGCTACCAAGCATATATCTACTCTAGCCATGATGCAAGGCTAGAAGTTGTATTTTATGGTGAGAGTGCCTGTAATGTAGCCAACTTCTAGACACTATGGCCTTGCTCACCTGCACACAGTGAATATGCAGAACATGCACAGATGTTACATCCATGACTCTTTTTATATGGACTTGTACTGTAAATAAAATTCCTACCCTGGAACATGCATCCTCTCCCAAAGACCATATCGATGCACCCCATGGCCATAGTTTTTGTGCAGTTATAATTTCACTACTAGTTTTAAGTCTTGTGTCCTGCAAGAAAATAAAATCCTCTTTCGATACCTCCAAGGAGGAAAAGCACATTTGCCTATGTTTATAATTCTTAATACTATTAACATTTAGAGATAATATTTGTATATTAAAAGACATCCTATTAAAAAGAAGAAATCACATTAGTTTCTATTTTTCTATCTGTTTTTTTCTCATTCTCTTGAAGGATTTTTCTTTTCTTTTCACAGGTTCACCTTCCATGTCAGAAGCCTTTTTTTGAGAAGATGCAACTGAAGAAAAGTCAGAATCATCGCCCTCATCTCCAGTATTATTTGAGAGGGCTGCGTAACTGTTTCCGGTTACCACAGAGTCACGTCTAGATATTTTAGACTTGGAAGGTTGTTGTCCTGATTTTCATTTCCCTTCTACCCTACTCTTCTCATGGAATAGGAGGGGGTGGCATCTCCAGTTGGTCTTGTAAGATAATATTTTCGGTTTGAGGATTCACTGGGGTTTGTGCATTGGAAGGTTGTTTAGGTGTCTCAGGGTTAGATTGTGTGGCTCCATCAGCGTTTTCCTGGGGGGTCCATGTGCAGCACTCTCTGAAGCAGGATGATATTTTTCCTCTGCTTTTTTTTTTTGAGCCTCTAACACAATGTCATCTTGATCATAGCAAGATCCCCTGTTATGGGTGGCCCAAGGACAATTTTTGTATGAGTGACCATTCTCGTCACATAAATTACATCTGATGGGATTAGGGCAAAAGTGACTGGAATGTCCCACACTTAATCACAGATTGCACAATGAAGTGTCACAAGCATTATTTAGATGGGAGAGTGATCCACATTTATGACAAGTCTTAGGTTGTCCTGCACAGAAGCAGAAGCCTCTGTCTCCCTATGTAGAAATTGCTCATGAGATGCTGGATACCATTCTCAGTATTTTTTAATTTTGTTTTAATGTGCCATCCTCCCATCCAGATGTTTTCTGAATCCATAATAGGTTGAGGCCTCTCAATGGCTTCCACTTGTTGTTTAACCCAATGTAATATGTCCGATAGATTTACAGCTTCATTTTTAAATAAAACTGTTATTGTTTTCCATGTGGGTTTTGTTAACAGAATGACTATAAAAGACATCCAAATTGGGTTATGCTTCTGACTTTGATACATCAACCAAAATTTATCAAGGAGTAGTGGTGTTTGAAAGCTTACATCAAATTGTGTAAAGCCTGAAATATGGATTAATGCAAACACTTCTGCAGCTGTAAAATTCATAGTTTCCTTCAACATTTTTCTAGCCACGTAGGCCCTGTTGGGCTGCTCTTCTAGTCCACCCCTATATTTTAGGTGGATCACATCCTTCCTTTTTGCAGGTTTACCTAAGTCAGCAAATAAATCTGATAACTTAAAAGTGCGCCGGGGGGGGGGTGCTTATTTTTACCATCTCCCAGAATTCAGTCAAAAGATTCAGACTTTTTGTCTTGTTTTTGTTTATTTTCTAGTGGCTCAGCTTTTAAAGTATTCAGGTTTTCAAGCAGTATTTATGTGTCCATCACATCTGTCCATGACTTGGTAGGAGTTTTTTCAGCATTTTTTAAAGGGCTTCCTTTTTAGTCTGTTTTTCTATTATGGTAATACCTGAGACTATTGGTTTACAATTCAGATTCTCTTTTTCCGTTTCATCTATCTCCATCTGGGACTGCTAATGCTTTTAGATACAGGAGGACATGACTGCAAACCCTTAGGTGCTATCCCCCTCAGAGCTGCCATTCTGTGTTACTATGCAAACAGAAATATTTACACTCTTTTCATCCTCATAACATACTGGTTTCAATAATCAGATATCATACATGAGTGTCTTTCTGTTGTGTGCGATGAGACCAGGATTTCTTTTGCCATAGGAATTTTATCAAAAACCCATCCACCACTTTGTGACTTTTTCCAGCCTACAAATAGGAGAGCCTGCTCTCGCGCCCATGTATTCTGTGCAGAAGCTGCCACGGCAGCACTACCTGAAGATGTACTAGGTCAGTACCTCTCTTTTGGGGCTTTCATCCATGATTGTGAAACATCGCCTTCACCAGTTTCCGGGTTTTTTAGCATTTTCTTTTCTTCTGCCAATAATTTTAATAATTTGTCTCTCTGTTGTTTTGCCTTACATATTTTTTCCACAGGTTGTACCTCCTGCTGTCTGTCTGTAGCTCTTAAGGTTTATCCTTTAGTTTGCAGTTTGGACAGTTCTACAGCTTTTTTCTTGTTGAAAAACTTTAATCTCAGGTATATTTGATCCACCAGGTTTCATACCTTCTGAATTTGTCTTCTCATCAGTTTCTTCCATACTCAGTATATCCACTTTTACTGGATTTATATCTAGCTCAAAATCCATCTTGTCCTCAGTTATTTCCATCTCATCGGGTTCCATAAACTCCATACCTTCTGCTTCCTCTCCAGCCTCCATTGCCATATCAGCACTTCCTCCTCTGTCTGGCTCCAAACTGGGATCCTCCATTCCTGCTCACAGGAAGAAAATCCCCCTTGGTGCAAGAGTAGGGGCATTTCCCTGGTGTCCTGGTGTTCCCAATTCACTAAAATACCACCAACAGCTACATCAGGTTCAATTTCAGTTAGTTACCATCTGTATCCACCCTGAGTCACCCCTGAAAAAGGGACTTCTAGTGTCAGTGGGCCTACATGGTCAACAAAATTCAGCAAGTAAAGAAAACATTTTTACAGGTGTTAGGAGTGATCTACAGGGACATTATATTGATACAGTATACACACACACACACACACACACACACATATATATAGACCCTTGAGCAGCTCAAAATTTTGTTTCAAACTGGCAGCCAATAACAGTATCCACCTGTGATTGCTTGCCCTGTTTAAGTTAACACATTCTTTGGTGTCCACGGGTACAACCCACCCTCTTACCATGGGCCCGTTAATAAAAAAAATCATTCCCTGCTGTGCAGTGGCACCATTGTTGTCCTATCCCCTGTCCCAGTGTTAATTCTTTTGCTGCCGTATAAGGCTGGTCTGGTCAAGTGGTATGGAGGGATAAGACACTATGTGCCTTATCTCCCACCACATCAGTGACCCGAGTTCAGGAACATGCCAGGTTGTCAGGGGTCAGAAATCAGACTGAACATTCATCACATAGCTGTCCTGTCCCTGGGTGGGGAGGCATGCTGACTTGACCATTGGCTTCCCCCGGGTGAAGGCAGGAACTCAAGAGGGAAAATGCAGAAATGGCTAGTGCAGGCTCCATAAAGACCTACCCAGCTACCTCTGTCCCACACAACCATCTGGATGACTGGCTCAGTTGTGGATCTAAGTGACTGGGTGGGGGGAGGATGGCTTTCCTTTTTCTGTCCACCCTATCATGGAGAAGGGAGGCAATCCATGGGAACTTTGGGCTCTGTGGTTTGGGACAGGGGAGTGATGGACAGGGGAAGTAGAGATAGGGCTGAGAACCTGCCCTAGTCAATTGGCAAGGCAAAAAGTTTTAAGGAGAGGGGAAAAATGCTGCAGGATGTATGACCTTAACACATACAGTATACACAACCCTCCCATACTGGGTGCAGCTGCAGAATAATGAAATGTGTGTTACCATTGGAAAAGCTGTTCCTGTGTTTTCACCTTGACTTGCATATTGTTTTTAGTGTGTGGTGTATATCACATTGACATTTCTGTATAAATGAGATGCACATTTGTATTCCTCAGACCTGCCCTCTGTGGATGGCCTATTGAAGGCTTGAAGTGCTGACCCAAGTGGTTGCATGCCAGGCATCTTGCTAGTGCCGGAAAATAAATCTTGCACTTTGAATTTAAAACTGAATCTAGAAGTGCTGAGCATTCTTTTCTTTTGTTATTACAAGCTGGTTACTTTGTTTATGCATCACCTTTCCCTTTGCTAGTGTACCACTCTACATTACTTACACAATAGCCACAGCACTGACCCCTTACCATCACAGAACTGACCCTCCCACCTCTGACAGTCAAAGGGCTGTAGCCCCTCAAACAGTCACAGGACTGGCACCCTCCATTGTCAGTCATAGCACTGGGCACCCATGCCTGATCCCCATTCCCAATGATCTCAGCACTACACCCCACCTCCATGACAGCACTGCCCCATATCTCTGACAGTCATATGAATGACACTCTCCACAGACAGTCACAGCAGTAATCCCCACCCCTACAATTTACAACACTGTACATCACAGCACTGTTGACCACCCCACACAGTCAGGACTGCAACCCCTTCCCTGAACTGTCACTTAGTTTGGCACCTTATACAACCTTCCTGTTGCATGTACAACTTCCTGCAAATGCTTCTCTCCCTCAAATTTGTAGAACTGCACCAAAGCAGACCTCCCAAAACTCTGAGGAATGACCCACACCATGATAATCACATATATGGCACCCTATCCTTGACAGTTACATAACTGACCCTCCTCCTGACAATCACAGAACTGTACCACCGCTCCAACAGTTACAGTACTGAAAACATTCACCATCTGTCACAGCAATGACCACCTCCACAACAGTCACAGGATTGGACCATCCTCCCACAGTTACAGGACTGTCCCCCTCAGTCACAGAACTGTTCTACCCCCTCCATAGTCACAGGACTATACCACAGCCCCCCACAATAACAGAAATGTATCAGCCCCTCCATCACAGGCATGGGATTGACCCCCCACAGTCACAGGACTGTATCACCCCACTGACAATCACAGGACTGACACCCTCTACTGACAATCTTGACAATGACTACCCATATCTGGCAGTCACAGCAATGATCCACATGCCTGAGAGTCACAACACTTTCTCAGTCTTCCCAACAGTCCCAAAATTGCTTTTCTACCACCCCAATCTGGCAGTCACAGCAATGACAATACACCCCTAAGAGTCACAGAACTGATCCCCATCCCCCATAGTAACAGCACTAGTCACAGCACTGCACCCCACCCCATCGTACAGCACTGATCAACAATCCCCAACAGTCACAGCACAGCCACCTCATCCCCAAAAGTCACATAAATGACACCCCCTACCATCAGTCACAGAACTAATTTCCATCCCCTGACAATGACAGCACTGACCCACTACTCCTAATGGTCACCACACTGACCCCCATCCACAATAGTCACAGCACTGCCTCCTCACCCACAATGGTCACAGGACTGCCACCCCACCCCGACTGTCACAGAACTGTGCCACCTCTTCAACAGTCATGGAACTAACACCTTCCACTGTCAGTCACAGTGGCCACCTACCTAACAGTCACAGTGCTGATCCTCATCCCCCAACAGTGACAGCACTGACCTCTACAGCCAACAGCCACAGCCCTACCCACCACTATAGTCAAAGCACTGTCCCCTACATCCATGACAGCCACAGGGATGATACCCTTTACAGACAGATACAGCAGTAATCCCCACCTGGCAATCACAACACTCCCCCCACTCCCAAAAGTTACAGCCCTACCACCCACCTGGCAGTCACAGCACTGTCCACCCATCCCCCAGCAATAACTACACTGGCTCCCCACCCTCAGTCTTTAAAGTACAGACACCTCCAACCACAACAATCACAGTACTGAACCCCACCATTAACACAACACTGCCTCTGAACCTCCCTTACCAGTCATAGGACTTACCCGCCTCCTTATAGCAATGCACCTGACAGTCACAGCATTGACAACCAGCCACTGGCAGTCCCAGAGCTGACCACATCCTGGTCATTAAATCTTAAAAATAAGTTGTTTAAGTACTGGCAACCCATCTCAGAGAGTGCTGGGGTCAAAACTGGTACAGACCAGTTAGCAAAATTCTGGTAGATTTTGTGTTAGGCTAGACAGATTTTCCTTTAGCTAGCCCTGTAGGTTTGTACTATAGAATGTAACCAAAAAGTACATCAGCTGGGCTAGTGGAAGAGTCTGTGGGGCTAGTGAATTTTTCCAGTCACTATACTTGCTGGCTAGAGGCTGCAAAACTTAATTTAGAGCCCTGGGGTGGGCCATCCCAGCCACAAGATGGCCCTCTAGACATTCCTGCCCACTGACCAGCCCTAAAGCTGAGCACCCTGCTAGGAGTAGGAAAACCCACATCCCAGTCCCCACCCCCAAAAAAAAGGTCCACTCTTCCAGTACCAGTGCAGCTGTGTATATTAAACTTTACATTGCTTGTTAAACAGGCTTCTGAAATGTATAATTTCACAGCCAATCAGAGTACTGACCCCCACCACTAACACAACACTGCTTCTGAACCTCCCTCAACAGTAATAGGACTTACCCGCCCACTTACAGCAATGCACCCAACAGTCACAGCACTGGCAACTAGCCACTAGCGGTCCCAGATCTGACCACACACCCAGTCATTAAATCTTGAAAAAAGTTGTTTAAGTGCCGGAAACTCATTGCAAAGAGTGCAGGGGTCCAGTAACAGTGCATCTCTGTGTATTAAACTTTATATTGCTTGTTAAACAGGCTTCTGGAATGTATAATTTCATAGCTGCTTAAGTAAGGAATTCAAAGAAGAAGTATTTACAGTCTGCCAGTCCTGGTGACACCTTCACTTCTAAACATGACTTTAATGACTTTAACCAACAGCTTTGTTAGGGGAATTGCCAAAAAGGGATCCAAATAGGGTTATTTTTCAAGAATTGATATTGTGACCAAAATCTGCCCAAACTTGTGATTGATTTAAAATTAATACCATAATTTGAATTTCCAATGTGGATTAAGGTGAATATTTCTGAAGAGAAAAACTTAATTGATCCTTTTAACAAGATTTTAGCCACATGCAACCTATCTGGAGCATTTTTCCTTGGAGCAGGCTCCCTCTTGTTTTGAAATAAATCTGCAAATCTAAACATAGGTTCTAACCATGCACTTTTGTTAGGATCAGTCAAAGTAGTTTACTGTGGTCCCAACCTAAGCGTATTAGTCTCCTGATTCTCCAAAGTTGATACAGTAGGAGGCTGTGATTCTTTTGGCCAGGGTCCACTTCTCCCCGCTTGTGGGACAACAGTAGTAGTTTGTGCACTAATGCTTACTGTCTCAGGATTTGCTTCAGGGTTCAATGATACAGCACTTTCAAGAATATTTACATGTTCTGTAAAGGGAGTGACCCCAGAGTCCTTAATTATTGTACATTCTGCACATTGCTGTATTTTAATATCTTTGGGGTCAGGAACCCATCTCCCTTGCTCATTAAGTAGCCACCCTGCATCTTCTAATGCATTTCTCAGGGACCAATTCCCTTCTCCTATCTCCTGATTCCTGGGTATAGCCTCATCAGAAAAATTTACATCAGTTTTCTTAGAGACTTGCTTAGAACTCTGAGCTTTATTGGATTTAGTTTGTACTTGCCTTGCTAGATGTACAGTGGCGTGAAAAAGTATTTGCCCCCTTCCTGATTTTCTCTATTACTGCATATTTGTCACACTGGATGTTTTCAGGTCTTTAGACAAAATATAATATTAGATAAAGGGAACCTGAGTGGACAAATAACACTTTTTTTTTTTTTTTACTTATTTCATTTATTTAATGAAAAAAGTTAACCAACACCAACTGGCACAGTGTGAAAAAGTAATTGCCCCCTAGTTAAATCAACGCAATTAAAGGGATAATTAGAGTCAGCTGATTGAACACAGCCAGGCTTGATTACAGCCAGCCCTGCTCAATATAAACCTCACTTATTTTGGCCCTTACCATCAGAGTCACATTGCCAGCACAAAGATTCAACAAGCACATTATGCCATGATCAAAGGAAGTTCCTGAAAAGATCAGAAAAACATTTTGCTGCCCTCTATCAGTCTGGAAAGGGTTACAAAGCTATTTCTAAGGCTCTGGGACTCCATCGAACCACAGTGAGAGCCATAATCTCCAAATGGAGAACACTTGGAACAGTAGTGAACCTTCCCAGGAGTGGGCGGCCTGCCAAAATTACTCTAAGGGCGCAGTGTAAAATCATCCAAGAAGTCTCAAAGGATCCTAAAACAACATCCAAGAACTGCAGGCTTCTCTTGCCTCAGCTAAGGTCAGTGTTCATGACTCCACAATCAGAAAGAGACTGAGCAAAAATGCTTCATGTGAGAGTAGCAAGGTGAAAACCACTGCTTACAAGAAGACGTAAATGCTCAGTATCTCATTTGCCAAGAAGCACCTGGATGATCCACAAGCCTTTTGGGAAAATGTTCTATGGACAGATGAGTCCAAAGTGGAACTTTTGGACAACATGGATCCCATAATGTCTCGTAAAGCAAACACAGCATTCCACAGTAAGAACACCATACCAACAGTCAAACATGGTGGTGGTAGTGTGATGGTGTGGGGATGCTTGCTGCCTAAGGACCTGGATGACTTGCCATAATTAAAGGAACCAAGAATTCTGCTCTGTACCAGAAAATTCTTAAGGAGAATGTCCAGTCATCCTTCCGTCAGCTGAAGCTAGCGTAGTTGGGTCATGCAGCAAGACAATGATCCAAAACACAAAAGCAAGTCCACATCAGAATGGCAAAAAAGTAAAATTAAAGTTTTGGAGTGGCCTAGTCAAAGTCCAGACTTAAACCCAATAGAGATGCTGTGGCAGGACCTGAAACGAGCAGTTCATGCTCAAAACCTACCAAATGTTACTGAATTAAAGCAGTTCTGTGAGGAAGAGTGGGTTAAAATTCCTCCACAGCGATGTGAAAGACTGATATTGAATTATAGGAAGTGTTTGGTTGCAGTCATTGCAGCTAAATGTGGCGTAACCAGTTATTAAGTGTAAGGGAGCAATTACTTTTCACACAGTGCCAATTGGTGTTGGTTAACTTTTTTTCATTAAATAAGTGAAATTAAAAAAAAAACAAGTGTTATTTGTTCACTCAGGTTCCCTTTATCTAATATTACATTTTGTCTAAAGACCTGAAAACATCCAGTGTGACAAATATGCAATAATAGAGAAGATCAGGAAGGGGGCAAATACTTTTTCACACCACTGTAGTTGCACAAAATAAAGGATATGGCATGCTGTTCCATAAAGAAAACCAAAACCTCTGAGCAGATAATAACCAAAATAATCAGGGCTCTGATCCAACACAGTTAAGCTTCTTTCAGCCTGGCATCTTTCTGAAAAGGTCAAGGAATATCTTTGCGGGCTCCCTCACAGCCTGATCTGCAGTTTCAAAACATTGATTGCCAGACTTAGTTGTTACCTCCAGTCTGGCTGGGTACAAGAGGCGATGCCAAATTTGTGGTGCCCAAAGCTTGGATAGTAGGGGTCTATACATGGCCCTTACTTGGAGAAACCTTCAGAGTTAGATCTGGTAGCAGGCAGAGCTTCTTCCCTGCCCACTGAAGGGCTGCTAGCTTCCTCACTTCCCTTAAGATATAATCCCAGTCCAAGAAATTTATTAGCTTGAAAACTGTCAGTCTCTGGGGTTTACTAGGAGATGGCTTAGCCTGGACAGCCCAGTGAGCCCTCTCAATAATATAGCTGAGACCATTGTGGCAGGAACCCACAATTTCAGTACAGAATTTTTGCATGAACTCCCTTGTATTGGTGTCTTCTTCTCCCTCCGGTAGGCCAATAATTATTAATTGTTCTCCGACTACATCCTTCGAGGTCCTCAATCCTGTCCTCAAGTTTGGTTACAGTCCATTATAGAGTTACTATCTCTGGGTCCGTCCAGTTCTGCCTGTCTTCCAGAGATGACATATGGACCTCAGTGTCCACTACCCTCTTAGTCAACTCAGATCTTTCAGGGCAGGTTTTAAATCCTTAATATCAGAAAGCAAAGAAAAGACTGCCTCTTTGATAGTATTCAACTCCAGGTATTGTCAGTGTCAGTGGCTCAGCAGGTAGCACACTCACCTCAGAGGCCAGGAGATCAGAAAGCTGTGGGTTCTATCCCCACACGAGACACTTGGGTTAAATCACAATACTGACACTGTAGTGCAGCATGAGGAGGAGGATGCACTCCTGAGGTGCTGTCTTTTGGATGAGACGTTAAACTCAGGTCCTATCTGCCTGTTCTGGTGGTAGTTCAAGTGGACGTTAAAGATCCCATGGCACTCCTTGAAAAGAAGTAGGGGAAGTTTCCCTGGCATCCTAGCTAGATTCCCCCATTCACTAAAAATACCACCAACAGCTTAATCTGGTTCAAGGTCAGTTGGCATTCATCTGTATCCCCTCCCCCTCCCCTGGGTCATGCCTGAAAATAGGAAGAATTTGTCTAGTGCACTTACCTGGTCAACAAAAACTAAATAAATAAGAATAAATAAATATCTGCACCATGGAAAGATCATCAGGAACCTGGAGATGCCAAGGAGGAGCTTTGGCACAGTCATTTCACTTCCAGCTCCAGTAAGAGTTCTTAATTGGCCTCAGACTGCGGAGGAGAATTGTGCTCTTCTGGAACAGCATTCTCCATTGCCAACTCCTCTGACCTCAGTTGCGACATTTTGATAGATTTATAAGGTAAGCGGGAGTGTTTTGTGTCCAAATAAGCAGTAATTGTATATAGAAAAGATGGAGTTTAAACAGAGCTCAGCTAACTTACTCCTACCACATTACCTGCATCATGTGACACCCTCCAGCTCTTCTATTTTGCCACCTGGTAGTGGTGCTCTGCTCCTGACACCCTATTATTCCTATGGCGCAGGACTGTGGTGTCTCAGTGGTCCATCATGGCCAGCATACCAGAAGCATGCGTATGTAAGTTTTGAATCCTGTTTATCTGCTGCTCCTTGCCTTCCTGGATTTTCAACTATCCATGACAAGCAATATATGTACCTTGCAGCTTTCATGACTTTTTTGAATTGTATATATTTTATTACTGCTTTACCTAATTGCTATGTTGGCTAATGCTGGCTGACATCATAATTCTGATGCTCACATGAATTTGGCTTCCCTAATGGAATTGGTTGGCTTGGCTTCACTGCAAGTCATGCAAATTGCTGCAGTACTCTGCTTCACAGATGAACCTGCAGGTCTGATCCTTGATTGCACTGCCCTTGGGGTTCAGTCTGCTTTGTGCTTGTTATGACACATGTATGACCTACTTGAGGATCTACAGTGCTCACACTTCCTTTAAGCTCCTTGTATATTTTCTCATCCATACTCGGAGGCATGCCAACCATGTCCATTAGTTACTATAATAAAAACAAATGTATTGCCTCTGTTTGCAATTCATATGGTTGTTGAAATCATTCAGCTTAGCTTCTGCTGGAAGCTATACCTACTTACTGCTGGAAGCTGTTAAACTACTTTAGTACAATGCTTCATTATATTCTGAAGGTCAGCTCAGCTACAGCTGTTGCTGTAAACTAGTTTTAAATTCCACATATGTGTCATGGTGCTTTAATGTGGCGTCTTTGTTTTTTCCTACAGTGGAGGATGGGGGTTTTAGTGGAGAGTCATGGCTCTGTGTGGTTCAAATACCTCATGTTCATATACTGCCCTCGCCACTTAAATCTTTTGAATATTTATGTCCCCTTTAATTGGCATTCACTGCCTTCTTTTGGGGGGGGGGTTCATTGCTCTTTATGTAGGCAGCTGGGCAGCTATAGTTAATTTAACCTTCAGGAACAGACCAGGCATAAGTAGCCATATTTAACCTCTCAGGAACAAGTCAAGTATGGACAGCTGTATTTAACCTCTCAGGAACAGCCCAAGCATGGGCAGCCATTTTTAGCCACTCAGGAACAGCCCAAGTGTGGGCAGCCACATTTAACCTCTGAGGAACAGCCCATGCATGGGTAGATGTACTTAACCTCTCAGGAACAGCCCAAGCATGGGCAGCCATATTTAACCTCTCAGGAACAGCCCAAGCATGGGCAGATGTATTTAACCTCTCAGGAACAGCCCCAGCATAGGCAGCAGTATTTAACCTCTCATGAACAGCCCAAACATGGGCAGCTGTATTTAGCCTCTCTGGAACAGCCCAAGTGTGGGCAGCCATATTTAATCTCTCAGTAACAGCCCAAGTATGGGCAGCCATATTTAACCTCTCAGGAACAGCCCAATCATGGGCAGCCATATTTAACCTCTCAGGAACAGCCCCAGCATGGGCAGCAGTATTTAACCTCTCAGGAACAGCCCAGGCATGAACAACTGTATTTAACCTCCCAGGAACAGCCCAGGCATGGGCAGTTGCAGTTAACCTCTCAGTAATGAGTCATCACTAAATACAAATACCCAAAGCCTGGAAAGAAGGTGACCTAGGCCTTGGATCCCCAGAGATTTCCTCCTAAAAGGATTTTTTTCTCTCTCCTCTGTGCTGAAGGTCATAATACTTATTTAGTTTTAGTAGTATTCCCTAGTTTATTTACGTAGGTTCTGCTGTTGGATGGAGGTGGAGGGTGACCCTACCCACTGTTTGCTCTCTCCTTAGGAAGTCCTCTGCTGTCATAATAGCAATCCATTTTATCCATGCCATTTTGCTAACCTGTGCATCTCATTTATGTTTCATCAAGCTGTCAGATGCTTCAGTCTGCTTCTTTATCTCATAGTCAACAATTACTGTTAACGTCCTTTTTGGTAGGTTCCTTCTAAGGTACCTTTAGCCAAGGGAACCTTCCTGAGTTACCTCTAGGGATGGAACCCTCTTTGAGGGTTCCTTTCCTTTGGTGCCCCTACAGGATGGTAATTCTTCATGGAATGGAGAGTGCAAACAGCCACAACAGAGTAACATAGTTGCACAAGCATAACACTATACTGGTTGTATAGGTCACTGAATTGAAAGGCTATGCTTGTAGTTCAATGGGTGAGTGACCAACCATGCCCCCCTTCCTGATCTGAAAGAGGCAGTGGTGACTCCTCTTTTGAAGAAAGCTTCCTTGGACCCAGACTGTTTTTCAAACTATCGGCCTATCTCTAACCTTCCCTTTATTGGGAAGGTTATTGAGAAGGTCGTAACTGTTCAATTGGACGACCATTTAACCATCCATAAAGTCTATGAATCCTTCCAGTCTGGCTTCCGGAAAAGACATAGCACTGAGACTGCGCTGGCTCGGGTGTTAAATGATCTTCTGATGGCAAGAGATCAGAAGAGACATTCTATCTTGGTTCTTCTTGATCTCTCTGCAGCCTTTGACACTGTGGACCACATGGTGTTATTAGCTCACCTGGGGCAAATGTGTGGTATGTCTGCAACTGTTTTGAAATGGTTCACGTCATTCCTCACCAGAAGATCACAAAGAGTTGTGTCAGGGACTTTTTCCTCTGACCCAATTTCTTTGTTGTGTGGAGTGCCTCAGGGTTCTGTGCTATCACCCATGTTGTTTGCAGTGTATATGCTGCCCCTCGGAGGTATCATAAGACGATATGGGCTGAGGTTTCACTGTTATGCAGATGATGCCCAGCTCTATCTGTCTTTTGCACCCGACCAGGATGGAGTTCTCTCTGTGTTTAATAATTGTCTGAGGGAGATCCAAGACTGGATGGATTCTAGTTGGCTAAAGTTGAACTCGGAGAAAACAGAGGTTCTGGTAGTTGACCCAGGTGGTCGGATTGAGAGGCCGTGTATTGGTGCACCATCTGGAATTTTCCTTGGTGGTGTATCTCTTCTGTCCTCTGAATGGGTGCGTAGCCTTGGGTTTATTCTTGATGACAAGCTGACTCTGAAATCTCAGGTGTCAGCTATTGTCCAGACTTCCTTTTATCATCTTAGGAACATTGCCAGGGTTAGACACCTTGTTCCATCCGACTCCCTGCCTACCTTGGTCCATGCTTTTGGTTTGGACTATTGCAACGCCCTGTACTTTGGGCTTTCTGGGGTTGAAATCTGTCTCCTACAGCTGGTGCAGAACGCTGCAGCCCGGGTATTGACTGGGACAAGTAGGTCCTGTCACATTACTCCCATGCTGCACGAACTGCACTGGCTTCCTATGCGCTGGCGGATCACCTTCAAAGTCATTTTATTGACTTTTAAAGCCCTTCACGACCAGGGTCCAGCCTATCTGAAAGACCTTCTGGTTCCTTACTGCCCTGACCGATCACTCCACTCAGCCGACATGGGGTTGTTAGAGATTCCAAGAGTGAGTTTAAAATTTTCTGGCAGCAGAGCATTTTTGCACGCTGCTCCCTCTCTTTGGAACTCTCTACCATGCTGGTTACGGCAGTGCACCTCCATGGAGTTATTTAAGAAAGACTTAAAAACATATTTATGGAGTATGACCTTTTTAGATAATTAAGTTATTGTATTAATCTTTCGCTTTTACTATTTATATGATATCTGGATGATACGCTGGTTTTTATGGATGTTTTATGATTTTTATTTAGAGTTTTGGATTGTTTGTAATTGTTCAGCACCTTCACATCCTGAAAGGTGCTTTATAAATAAAATTATTATTATTTATTATTATTATCAATATAAGCAGTTCCTAACAGCCTCCCTATGAAACATTTTTTCTTTGCCCCATTATCCTCCCCTCCTCTTCCAGCTGTTCACCTCTCCTCAGGGGGTTTCTTCCTAAAGTACCTATAGCCTAGGGAACCTTCCCATGGCACCTCTAGGGGTAGAACCCTCTACTCGGGTTCCTTGCCTTTGGTACCCTTACAGGGTGGTCATTCTTCATGGAACAGAGAGTGCAAACAGCCATAACAGAGTAACACAGTTGCACAAGCTTAACACTGTAATGGTTGTGTAGGCCATGGAACAATATTTTATTCTGCAAAAAGCAGATCTTTTTTCTCAACTGTGTTATTTCTGTAAAAAAAGTCTTCATAAAATTGTCCATTCAAATTTCACCTGGCATATTCTGTGCAGTTATTTAAATGTATTTAAGAAGACCTTTAAATGTTTTGGACAATGTTTCCATTAATGCTGTGTAAAAAGCTGTTATCAGTGTTATCTGACTTTATAGTGCACATGTAATGATATCCCATTACTTACCATCACAATAGACGGCAATGTCACAAGCACAGAAATTATAGGGTCACTTGATGACAGATGTGTTTGAAACAGAGAGAGGAACAAGTACTTGTTCATGTGAAATATTTGCTGGATGAACAATAGGATGAAGCTAAAACATTAATGCTATTTGGATTAAATTTAATATGAATAAACAATGAACTGAAACATTTTCTTTTAGTAGATACATGGAGCCCAATATTGAAGCGTTGCAAAGCGCAGTGCAAAAATGTTGCTCTACACCTTACACCTGCCAGGGAGCCCAAAGATGCTATATTCAGTGGAATAGTACACAGGCACTATTTGACTGAATATATGGCCATGTCAGTCCGCTGCTAAGTCACTTAGAGTTGGGCAGACATGGCTCTCGTAATAGGGTGCCACAATGGCTTGCACCTGTGCTAAATTTCTGATATTTAAATGGACTCATGCAAATGAGCTCAGTGGGCATGCAAGTGCTCATATCCCATTAGCACATTGACACCAGGACAGTGAAACCCTTCACAGTGACATTTTCGAACAGTTTTGAAGTTGTCACTGTAAGGGTCCCTCTGCACACCAGCGCTGATTTTGCCAATGCTTCACCCCCTTCACAATCAACTCTGACTCAGCATTGATTATATTAGTAATGGGGGTGTGAGGGGCACTGTCTCCTCAAAAAAACACGGGCAAATACCGACAGGCAGAATTTCACCTGTCAGTATCAGAGATTTTGCCGTGCCGCATGTTGACAACAAAGTTGTTGATGTGGCTTGGTGGAACTGCAAGGCACTACGGAGCCATTTGCAAGCCTATTATGGGCTCATTTGCATGAGGAGTGAGGCTGGATTGTGCAGTGCCACCCCCAATCACCCCATCACAGAGAACTATCCCTGGTACTAGTGGTTCCCCCTGCTGATTGCCAGCCCAAAGTTAAAAGTACATCTTTCCCTGGATCTAGTGGTCCCCTCCAATGATCACCAGACCAACATTAAAAATCAAATATTCCCAGTGGTAGTGGTCCCTCCACCATTGATAGTTATCCCTGTGTAAAAAATGACCCTTTCCCTGGTGTCCAGTGGTCCCTCCACTCACCGGCACACATGCCCAATGTTTCGTTCATCATTCGCTGGTGTTCAGTGGCCCATCCCTCTACCCACACACATGCTCAATGTTTCATTCATCATTCCCTGGTGTCCAGTGGTTTCTCCTCCAACCTTCACACATGCCCAATGTTTCATTCATCATTCCCTGGTATCTAGTGGTCCCTCCCCCAACCACACCCATGCTTAATGTGTAATTTCATATTCCCCAGTATCTAGTGGTCCCTCTCCTCACCCAATGCCATGCCCACTAAGACCACTCCAATTCCCAGGTGTTCAGTGGCCCCTTCTCCCCACCCTGATCCCCCTGTATAATACAGTACAAGCATGGACCCCCTGCCTGTCAGTGATCCCCTGTATACTGCAGCAAAACCATTCCATGGTGTCTAGTGGACCCCCCACCCTGGCTGGCAGTGCCCAACCACCCAGCACACCCCATTCTGACCTGAAGCTGGTGACCAGCACAGTCCTCTGCTCTCCACTATGGCCAGTCACTGACTGAATTTTAAATGAGTGCATACTGTACAATCAGTTGTTATAGTATGCACTCAGTGACAACTCAGTCAGTGGCCAGCCATGGTGGAGAGTGGAGGACTCTGCCGGTTGCTGGCTAAGGGTCAGGATGGGGGTAATGAGGTGAGCATACCACAGCAGGGATGAGAGGTCTTCTAGACACCAGGGAACAGTTTTACCAGTGCACAGGGGATTGGGATGGTGGGGTCAACAGTTTTACTGTAGTATACAGGGGATCAGGGATAGGGAGAGTGGTCAGTGATTTTACCGTTATATACAGGGGATCAGGATGGGGTGGAACCACTGGACACCAGGAAAATGGAGTGATCATAGCGGGCATGGCATCAGATGGGGGGAGGGACCACTAGGCACTGGGGAATATGAAGTTACACATTGGGCATGTGCATGGGTGGGAGGACCACTGGACACCAGGGAATGATGAATGAAACATTGGGCATGTGTGTGGATGAGGGGGGGACTACTGAACACCAGGCAATGATGAATGTGTCATGGTGGGTGGGCACCACTAGACACCAGGAACTGCTGTATTGGGGGTCGAGGGCTGACGCACTTTCTCTGCTAACTGCTAGGATTGCTTGGGAGTAAGTTGTGTTTTTGGTTGGTGGTATATGCACCACACAAGGGAACCATGAAAAACAGCCTTTAATGGCACACGTACTGTTCTCTGAATATTGGACTGCACCATTATTCAGGTCCCCACACCTTCATTTGAATTGTGCCCTCCTCTGAATATCTCCAATGCATAAACCCTGTTTGCACATGCTAACTGGGCTTTTCAATATAGGACATCTGTGCAAAACCTGGTTTGCGTGGGCAAACTAGACTTTGTGCCCAAGCAAACTTTTGAATACTGTCCCCTGCTCTTTAGTGTTGTGAATAACTCATTGACATTCCTGTTCCTTAAGCATAAAGTTCATTCTGTGATATATCAAATCCCTTCTTTTTGACTTTGTCACCCCATCCTGCAGTTGCTCTTGAATGTTCCATTGTATCCCCTCCTCCTGTGTTGTTGATGTCCCCCTTGCTCCCCAGCTGTGAGCAACTGCTACCCCCTCCCCCCAGGCTAAGTCCACCAACATCAGTTAATCATATCTTGTAATGTTCTGTTCCCGAGCCTACCTCCTGAATTGGCTTTTACAGCTTGCACTTTAGCAATCTGGGTGGTGGTAATCTGCTACTTACTGGCATTGCTCCTCATACCATGTAACACTTGTTGCTTAGTTTGCATTATATCCCATCCATAATTATTTTGTGTAGCCTGAAAATTCTGCCTGTGTATTTTGACTGTGCACTGTTATTTATTTTACTTTAATTTTATTGTATGTATTTACATTGCTACAATTTTACTACTGCTGCACGTTACATGAGGTATTTTCACTTCCACATCATGAATTGTATAATTCCCCTTCCCCATCCCCAGGACAATTCTGGAAATGAGCTGTCACAAGCTCAGTATGTCTTTCCTGGTGAAATGTTTGCAATGAATAAACAAAAAACAAACAAGCATACAACTAAATTAATACTGACTACATGAAGACTTAAAGGTGGATAGTGTAAATGAGCTGATTGGCTCAGTCACTGCTATTCCTTTTTATGTGTGCACTACAGTATGCAGTTGTTTATGAAACAGTAAAAATATGGTATTTTTAGGAAAATATATTTTGTCAATATTCACTAAGATTAGTAGTGTTTAACTTGCTTCAGTTTGCTATACGTAACATTTGTTTTATTATTTAATGTATTGAATGTACTGTAAGGTTTATGATTTACTGATTAAACCAACAATTCAATCTTTTATTTTTGTTTTAATGTTGCACATTCTAATAATATACTATCATCATTTTTCTTCAGCATCTTGTGAAGTAGTTATATATCAATTTGGCAAACTAAATACTTGAAAACTTTCTTTGATTATTGAGTTCTCAGGTTTAATCGATGAAAATGAGATGTATTTTCCACAAATCATTCATCATTCAGATTCTGCCACCTTGTTCCAAAGATGTTGTGTATACTCACTCAATGTGCTGCCTTAAGGGAGATGAGGTAAAAGCAATTTGGCATTGAGTTATAGTGCAAAGTTTTTATGTTGGCCAACTACTGACACAGAACTAAAGCAAGTGAGAAGCAATGGTACACAGCAAAACAGTGTGATCGCATACATTTTTTATTATCCACAAATAATTTATTAGATAATCTTCTGATCAAAGTTTACACATAATCAAAGGTGTGGGAAGGGGAATGCTTTTATATATTCATTCAGTTTCTGTAGCCTTGTTCCAAAGACCCTGAGTATATATTAGCCTATTGGGGTGGTGAAAAGGATCAAGCGTCAAGTTAAAGGAATAGTCATCACCAAGAGCCCCACACCAAAGTGTGGGACTGGTCCCCATTTGCACTTTGTGTACAAAAACAATTGTTTTACTTACAGTTTACTGTAGTATAGTAGATTATATCACACTAATTTTACTTCACGACAAGGGACTTCATTCCTGGGCTGTTTTTGGCCCTTTGAAAATCCAGTCGTAGGTCTCCAAACTGTATAAATCCAGTGCCTCAAGTCTCTGCCTATATGTATCTTCCTGTGACCCATGAATTTGCTTGATAGCCCTTCTTTTGATTTTTTTTTCTGATTTGTTTTATCCCTGGATAATAGTGGTCCATTAAATTGTGTGCAGTAATTTAATTTGGGACCAACTAAGGATTTGTATAAGGAAACATCAATCCCTAAACTCAGCTCGGGCATCACCAGAACATAAATAATTAACAGGCTAAACTTGTCCAGTAGCAAAAAATACATTATTTGTATATAAAAAATGTGATTTACTGTACAGAGAAGTAGATGTAGCAGCATGCTCCCCAACACAAAACTCTAAAGTTTCACACCCACTTATGTTTTTTCTAAGAGTGATTTACAGTAAATTTGCTCAAGTACCTCTTGATAAAGCACTTAGAACTAATCATAGGCTTACATTCATTAAAACATAGTCACTGAAGCACACCAATATGTGTGATTAAAGTGACAGTGCCAGATGACAAACAAAACAATAAAAACGTGAACAGTCAGCATTAATAAACATTTACATGTCCAAGCCATTAGAATTAGCTCTCATGTATTATTATATTTAAGCCAACTTCATATTGTATTAGTATTTGATTAGTAACTGCTATATTTTAATAATGTTCTTTTATTATGAACATATTAGCACATGAAATGCCAGCAGAAACAGGCCTCATGGTTTATCGAGTTTGCTTGATTGTGCAGCTAGCCCCTCAACTTACAGCTGCCCCTCCCTTCCCTCCTCTTAGCAACCCCACTTCACTCTGTCCCACCCCCTCTTAAATCCCCCACCATTTTACACAATACCACTTCCTTGGGCAGAATATTCCACTTGTCCACTACCCTTTACATGAAAAAGTGTCTCCTGATTTCCCTCCTGAATCTCCCCCCTTCAATCTTAGTCAATGCCCTCTAATGTCCCTCCCCCTTCTGATCTGAAGAATCCCTTCTGTACTAGCCTTGTTTATTCCCTTTAAGTATTTAAAGGTTTCAATCATATCCCCCCATCCCTCCTGTCCTCCAGGGAACACATGTTCAGCTCCCCAGCCTCTCCTCATAGGATTTTCCCTCCAGTCCCTAGATCATCTTCATTGCCCTATGCTGCACCCCCTCTAGCAATCTGATGTCCTTTTTCTGGAATGGACACCAGTACTGTATGCAGTATTCCAGGTCTGGCCTGACCAGTGACATGTACAGGGGAAGGATCACCTCTCTGTGCCTGAAGGAGATTCCCCTCGCTATGCAACCCAGCATCTTGTTTCCTTTGCAGCCACCTTCCTGCACTGAGCTGAATGGTTCATACTCCCTGTTATTAGTACCCCTAGATCCTTTTCCTCCCTGGTGCTTTCGAACTGTACCCCTCCCAACTGATATTTCCTCTCCTGGTTCCTTGCTCCAGAGTGCAGGACCTTGCACTTCTTGGCATTGAACCCCAACTACCATGTTTCTGACCACTCCTGGTCAGGTCCTTCTGCAGCCCACTCCACTCCTCTATGTCATCTACCACAGCTCCGATCTTAGCATCATCTGCAAACAGACTGATCTTATTCTGGATCCTGTTTGAGATATTGGCTATGAACATCCAAACAGCACTGGTCCCAGTACAAACCCTGGGATTTTTTTTTTTTATTTATTATTTATTTAGTTTTTGTTGACCGGGTAAGTGCACTAGACAAATCCTGCCTATTTTCAGGCACGACCTGGCGGAGGGGGATACAGATGAATGCCAACTGACCTCGAACCAGATTAAGCTGTTTGTGGTATTTTTTTTAGTGAATGAGGGAAATTTGGCCAGGACACTGGGGAAATTCCCTTACTCTGCTGCTGCTTTGCGGCCAGTAGAGGGCTACGTTGTATCTGCAGAATGGCAGACGAAGGACGACCTTGCATGGAGCAGGACATTTTACTAGAGGTTTCTTTTGTTCATACTGAAGTTTTACCATTGGTAGATTTGGTCATTGTCTCTAGGAGTGAGACGTCTGGTTCTGAGGTTTCTGGCTTGGTCGTGGAGGATACTGGCAGCACACCAGTTCGGGGAGATTGCAAGCGAAACTGCCGGTTCTATGGACTGCCCTGTTTTTCCAATGTCTACACCTTTAAACTCCAGAGCTTCTTCTGCCTTGGGTCTGGTTGTCTCTATGGACCCGTTTTTTCTGACGGAACTTCTGGGTGCAGAATCTGGTCGCTTTGAGAGGTCAGTTGAAGTTCCTACGACGAACAGTACTCGTTCTACTTCACAAGTCATCCGTAAACAGTTTGGTCTTTCTTCAGCTCGTACTGATTTTTTGATGGACTGGTCGGCTGATGCCTCACTTTCCAGATCGGGATGTATTCGCACGACTTCAGGGACTTGGATTCCGGACCCTGACTGGGTGGACAGCGGGCCTACAACGTCTACCTCGATGCATGCCACCAACCTGAGCTCAGGTATCTCTTCTGGACATATTTCTTCTTTTGTTACTGGTAAAAGTGGTGCGCACCTTATTCAGGAGGATTCTGAGGCCATTCCTGGCCCTAGTACATCCTCGGGGGGGAGGAGTTTTTAGTCAGAAATCTGCAAACTTAGGATCTTCAGACAGCACTAATGCATCTCTATGGCTGATCTTTTTAAAAATAAATTAGAGCAGGCTTCCAGGAGAAATGTGGTGCATTTACGTTACAAAGGTGGGCTTTCTTCTCATCCGGACAGATATTATATTGCTAACCATTTACTTAGAAGTTCTATGCATTTTTTTCCCTCAGACCTATATGCTTTGATTCATGTTTCTGGGGAAGACTCCTTTGATATCAGTTTTCGACTTAATAGCAGTTTGGAAAAATTTTGGGAAAAATATTCTACCCTTAAAAACACTCCCTTATGGACCCTCTTTTTTGCTATTCCCTTAACTAGACCACAAATTAGGTATGTGACTATTATGTTCCGTAATGAAGGGGTGAATGTCAATGGTATTTATCATTGGCTACAAAATCGATGTGACATTCTTGGCCCTCCAGAGGCTCTTTTGGATTTAGAAGGTATCTGGACTGGGGGTTGAAAATTTAAAGTGAAGTTGTTTCAGGTTAACTCTGACATTACTCATCTGCCCAATAGTTTTTTTTGGGGCAAAGACAGAGGTGTTTGTTTTACAGTGGGCAACCCAGGGCTTGCTATAAATGTGGCTCACGGACGCATATTAGCAGTTCCTGTGACATGTTAAAGTGTTCTCTATGTGGCGGCTACGGCCATTCTGTAGATTTATGCGAGAACATTTTTCAGTGTAACCTGTGCGATGAGAAGCGGCATGCCTTTCATCAGTGCCCTTGGGCCAAATGCAATAGAACTGAAGGTTGGGATCATGATGATCTAGTTTATAAGGCCCAGGAAAAACGTCAGGATTCTCCTCCTTCTGTTCCTTTTGACTCACGATCTGAGTCTACCCCTGCTAAAGACCCTCCTTTAATACCCCCTCTTGATGCTCTCTCCCCTTTAACTCGGCCTACTCCAACATCTGTGCAAGGCCCTGCTCCTACTCCTAGTCTAGGCCCTGATACTGCTGCTAATGTATCTGCTTTACCTATTGAGACTACCATGCCCCCCCTTTTGAAACTTTTAAGGGACATAGATTCACCAGGTCCTCTCTGAAAATCTCTCTCCTTGTCCTATTTCTACGGAAAATATTTTCTCCCCCCTTCAGGATGAACTAGGGGATTCTGACTTAGAGTCAGACACTTTGCACAGGTCTGAGCTGGTTACTGAGGATGAAGAAAGCAGATCTACCAAACTTTCTAAAGAAAAGAAAGGGAAAAAAGGAAAAAAAAGAAAGGCTAGTAGCAGTTTAAAGGGAGGGCCTTAAAAAATGTACTATGTAATAGATGGCTACTCTGAAGCTGGCGTCTTTTAATGCCTGTAGCTTGAAGACCTATAAAAAACAGATTTCCCTGTTTTCTTTTTTGACTCCCTTGATGTTGATTTTTTTTTGTTCAAGAAACACGCCTCTCCTCTCTTGTTGAGGTAGAACAAATTAAAAAACGATGGCATTGGGGTCCTTCCTTCTGGACTTTTGGTTTAGAAGCTGAATATGGGATTGGTATTCTTTTTAAATCTACTCACTTTCATGGTACCAGGCTAACTGATGTTAAACCAGGGAGTGCTTTGGTGCTTGATTGCTCCCTTGGGGACTTTTCATTTCGTTTCCTGAATCTTTATGCCTCCCAGCTTAAAAAGGCTAGAATCGAGCTGTTTGAAGAAATTAAACCGTTTTATATACCAGAAAAAGTATTATTTGGGGAAGGGACTTTAATTGTACCTTAGACACTAAACTTATAGGGAACACACATAAGAAGATATACTGTGATTCCAATGCCCTATTACATATTATTTCTGGTGCCAATCTATGGGATGCTTTCCGAAGCCTACATACCACAGGCACTGGAGCTACATATCAGGCACATATATGCTACCCATATTGATATGTTTTTTGTTTCTAAATACTTGACTCCTTTTCTTTGCATATCTCAACCCTCAGAATTTTCAGATCACAATATTTTATTTTGTTCTTTAAGTTTATCTACTGCTCCTTCAAAAAATTTTTCCCCGCATAATCGCTGGCATTTCAACATGTCCCTTTTAGGTTCCCCTTCCCTGTTCTCTCGTATTGAGGTTTTCTTTGCATGTCGGGACTCTATTATGTGCTCCTATGGTTCTATGTTGAATTGGTGGCTGGATACCAAAATGGAGCTTAAACAACTTATGCTTTCCTTTAGTAAACACAGGGCTAACTCTAAGTATTTACACTATCTTCTTTTGAGAAATCAATTATATAAGTTAATGTATTTTCCTCCTCGTGATAAGAGAATTTGCTTCACAAATTTCTGAAATCAAGAAACAAATGAAAAACTATCAGTATGATAGGGCTAAATCTTTGGAGATAGAATTTAGATTTAGTACACAGAAGACACCTGCATCAGATCCATATGCAGCCTGCAAACAATAGGTTAGATAGTACTCTGATGACTCATCTAGCCACAACACATGGTAACATAGTAACACAGATTTAGAAATGTTAGGGTCAGTGCAACAGTTTGTCAGTTCACGTTTCATCCTATTTCTGTCACCCCTTCTCCCTTACTGTCTGGATTTCTGCACCATTACCCCAGGTACCACACAACCATGGGTACAATCTCTAGTACAACCTATACTACCTCAAGAGAATTCGAGACACTATATCCCAATTAAATCGGGTACCTCCCCTGGAATAGATGGAATTCCCAATGATTTTTATAAACGTTTTTTGTCACATATGACCCATTTTCTGACCTTGGTTTTCAACTTTATGTTAACCTCCTCTTCTTATTATTTTGGTTTCAATACCTCTCTATTATATTTTTTGTATAAATCGGGGAATAAGGCCCTTTTGACTAATTGGAGGCCTTTAAGTCTGCTAAATAGTGATTACAAAATTCTAGCTAAAATTTTTAATAATAAATTACTGTTCATTGCTGATCTCCTTATTCATCCAGCTCAGACTTGTGCTATTCACAATAGACGTATACAACATAATTTATACCTCTTACGGGATTTATTTGAAGCTACTACAAGACATCATCTCTTTGGATTTGTGGTGACCTCAGACCAAGCTAAAGCTTTTGACAAGGTGCATCATGATTATCTTTTTCCCCTTTTACTGCAGTATGGTATTCCTAAACCCTTTGTGTATTGGATATCTTTGCTTTTTGCTGAGGCAACTATTATTCCTACGGTTAATGGACTTTTTGGCACCGATACTCCTCTCACTATCGAGGTTAGACAAGGTTGCACTTTAAGCCTTCTTTTATACTCCTTTGTTTTGGATCCTGTAATCCGACAGATACTTTGGGATACTAGCATTATAGGTCTGGCTCCCTCCCCTTTTTTACCACATGAAAAAATTACTGCCTATGCGGATGATGTTACTTTGTTAGTCCAGGATGTTTCCTCCTTACAGAAGGCTCTGCAGATTTTTTCCCAGTTTGGCTCTTTCTCTGGAGCTATGCTTAATATGGATAAAAGTTTCCTTTTTTCTTTGCACTCTCTATCTCCAGCTTCTTTAGATATTTTAGGGATTCCAGTAGTTTCCTCCCCTCATAGAATTTTAGGTATTTGGTATGGTCCAGGTGATATGGTCACTTACAATTGGGAAAAGCAGTTACACATAGGAGAAAATAAGGTTCATAGATGGAAAGGCTGGACATTTGGGAAAAAGAAAAGAGTTCTGATTATTAAACAGTTCTTGATCCCTGTTTTTTTATTTTTATGTTATGTTTTTCCCCCTCCATTGCATCTTGAAACTAGACTTTTTAGTCTTTTCTTTCAGATGCTTTGAGGCAATAGATTAAACCCCGTGAAAAGGGATATCACCTATTTTCCTATTAATAAAGGAGGATTAGCTATGATTAATCCTATTGTTTTTTATCATTCCCTGTTCTTTTTTGGTACATTTACTTATTTATGGACTCCTGCTACCCTTTCCTGGCAGTTGTGGTCGCAATTCCTTTGGTCACGGTATTTTGATAAATGGACGTTATTAACCCCTAAAATTCTATCCTCGGATTTTTTACCAGCTTATGGCTTGTCCACTCTTAAGAAAATGCACCAATGGAAGGTCTTTTTTCCTACTTTATTGACTCTACACATAAAATCATTCTATACCTTTATTGTTTATGATGTACAGAAAATTGTTTTGATATTTTCTGAATGTGTACCCACTAAAATGAGTTTTTCTATACACAAATTGATGGATTCTAGGATCCCTCCTCATATTTGGGATGTTGTGTGGATTTCAATTCAGGGAAGACTGGGTGTTCGGGGTAATTTGAAATATAAACCCCTGACTGAGGGATTCTGCCTCAGACCTACTTGTATTAATAGTGAAGAAACTATGCTTCATTTTTTTGTTAATTGCCCCCATAGTCAGTCTTTTTGGCAGGACGCTTCTACACACTGGCATTTACCTTTTTTAAATCACATATCCTATCACACCATTGTTTTAGGAGATTATACGGGGGTCTGGAAATATTATAATAAGAGTACGTTGAATGTTTTCTTTTCCTTAATCCAGCATTTTTTATGGCAAGCTCGTTGTCACTTTGTTTTACAGCAGCAACTAGTTTTAAACAGTACCATTTTTTCACAGATTGAAGATGGTTTGCTATCTGTTAAAGAAACTGATGTTCGCAGATTCTCAAAAGCTAAAGTTGATACATTATGGAAACATTTTTTCTTTTGAAAGATGTTATACTGTTATTTTCTGTTTCTTGTGGATTTTTCTTTTTGTACTCTTGAATATTTTTTGATGTATTATTAATTTTCTTGTGATGTTATGATTTCTTTTCAATAAACTTCCCCTACTCTTTTCGATAAGTGCCATGAGATCTTTAACATCCACCTGAACTACCACCAATCCAGGCAGATGGGACCTCGGTTTAACGTCTCATCTGAAAGACGGCACCTCTGAAGTGCAGCACCCCTCTCATGCTGCACTACAGTGTCAGTACTGGGACATTAACCCAAGTGCCAGATGTGGGAACTGAACCCACAGCCCTTTGATCTCCTGGCCTCAGAGGTGAGTGTGCTACCTACTGAGCCACTGACATGGCATACCCCCACTCATAACATCCCTTGGTGATGAGAGTTCCCCTACTACCACCACCACCCTTTGCTGCCTACCCCTCAGTCAGTTGTTCCCACCATTATGTATTCTAGTTTTCCCCCCAGCCTCCTATGTGGCACTGAATCAAAGGCCTTGCTGAAGTCCAAATACAGGATGTCCCCTGCATGGCTCCTGTCCAGTTCTCTGGTCACACAGTCATAGTACTCTTCTAGGTTTGTCTGGCAGGATCTGCCTAAGACAAAACCATTTTGATGTTCATCCTTGAGACCATTGTCTTCCAAAAAGGTCACTAGCCTCTTTTAGGATGTACTCCATGAGCTTCCCCATGATTGAAGTGAGACTCACTGGTCTGTAGTTCTCTGGATCATCCTTCGGGCCATTTTTATGAATGGGCACCACATGGGCCATCCTCTAGTCCTGTGGCATGCATCCTGTGCCCAGTGATGTACTGAACAGGTCTGGCAGTGGTCCTGCCAGGATCTCTGGTAGTTCCTGAAGTACTCTAGGGTGAATGCCATCTGTTCCTGGTGCCTTGTCCACCCTCAGTGCCCTTAGCCTTTCCAGCACCCTGTCCTCTGTAATCCTGATATCAGTCACCCCCGCCACCCCCTGCCCACTCCACCCTTCCCATGGGGTATCTGCCCCCCTTTTCCTTTGTGAATGTAGAGCAGAAGCACTCATTCAGAGCCTCTGTCTGGTCCCCTTCCTTCTCCACCCACCCCCCATCCTACTTACTTCTCATAATCTGGTCTTTGTTCCTTCTTCTCTCACCAAAGTAGCAGAAGAAGTCTTTTTCCCCATCCCTGATTACCTGTGCCAGTCTTAGCTCTCTGAAAGCCTTGGTCACTCTGACTAGTTTGGTAACCTCCCTGGACTTCTTTGTGTACTCATTTTTGTCCACTTGCTGGCTCAATTTCCTAAGCCTCTGGAATGCCTTTTTCTAGGCACTCACCTTCTCCCCATGTCCTCCTCCAATGCCCAATATTGATCAGCTCCTTTTTGATATTTTTGTTCTGCTTTCCTCCTCCTGTTCCCACTAGAGGGTGACAAACCCACTTAGGTCTGCAGGTTCACCCTGGTATTGGCTCCTCCTCCTTCAGGTATTTAATAAAGGTCGAGGTTGGGGCTGGGGTGGAAGGGTGAGCCAAAAAAACCCTCTCTCTTCTGAGACTGCTCTTGACAGCTCCCGATGACTCCTTCCATCGCTTCCACCTTTGCGGCTACAGTCACCCAGTCTCCTCGCACCCTGGACCTACTTAACTAAAGTGAGCAGTGACTGGCAGGCAAAATGCCCTCTCTCCTCTAAGAAATATAGGAAACAGTTTAATATAACTATGGCAATTTTAGGATATATAACAATCTTTAAAACAAATTGCTGTACAAAGTTTTTATCTACAGGGTAAAGCCCCACTAAAGAGTTCATCTGATGACCTGAAATGGATGGATTTCATCTGCATATTAAGTCCAAGTAGATAAAGTACTCTCTGTGATATCTCAAAGCTGGATCTTGCTGGCAGATTGCTGATTTCAGGTTTGAGTCCCACCAGGTTAACTGCCTCACTGACATTTTTGTTGCTTTTCTTGAGAGAATCAATTTTCATGCTTTCAAAAGGGAACTGACTTCAAACTATCCACAGTCCTGGTGTCCCAGCACATACCTTGTACTGCATGAATTAAAAGGGAAGCACAGGTGATCCCAAATTTTACTGAGATTCAAATGTTTTACATGATATGATATAGCGCTCTAAAATTCTAATAAATGTGATTTCGATCTAGTACCTAACAGTTTCAAATGGACCCCTGTGAAGGTTTGTATGCCCATCATGCTCCTTTTACCCATAAACTGCTTCACAACCCTGCAAAACAGACAACACAGTTTCTGACTGGGGCTATGGTGAGATTTGTACTGTTTTCAATTTGGCCATTTAAAACCTCACTGCACTGCTTGTTCTGGTTGTTGGATGAACCTGAGGGGGAGGGATGTTAACAAGCAAGACCTGGGCCCAATAAAGGGAGAGAAGCAGAGGATTCATTTCAAGCTAGGCACAAGTGGATATGGAGAGAGATAGAACTGAATTGTTTGCTAAGCTAAATAAAGCTTTTTTTTATTTTACTCTGTTACTGAAAGTAAAGCAGATTTCATTTAATTTAAACAGGTGTCCAGAATGTTCTCTTAGAGAGTATTCCCTAGAAGCTGCCTGGTTTACTACCCTGTCACAATCCTGAATAAAATTTCTTTATCAAAGCAAGGTTACATTTACAGACCTACTCTATTCTGCATCAGTCAAACCGCTATTTATTCTAACCAATCAGCAGCTATAGATAAACCTAAAGCTCAGAAAACACACTTAGAACATTAATTAGATATGAAACTACTACTGTTCCTGCTCTCAAAATATACATGAAGCACTTTCAATACTCTTGATTAGACAGTATATAGTGGGGCTGGGTTCAAATCCCACCAAGTCTTCCTACTGTCTTTCTTTATTTGTGTCAAGAGGATATTGTTGTTATACAGAGGGAACTGAACATTAATCACCTGGATTAGTTTACAGTGAGAAGCACATACTGTGCATCAAACTAGACATGAGGCTAAAGCAAATCTCTCTTTTATCCCTTTTTCCTTTTTATGTGCTCTTAAATTATAAATCCAGAAAGATTCTCTTTGAAGCAACTTCTTCTCTAGGTCACCTCCTACTAGGACCCAAATATGCTCTTTCTAATCCCATAATGACTAAGTTATGTGTGCCCCTTAGTTTAGTTATTGGCTTGCGTAGCATTTTCTTGATCCTTACTCAGTATGCTTCTCAGATGTTCTCACATTCAGGTCTTAAACTTTTGATTTGTTTTTCCCTCATATATATTAACATAGGTACATCATGACATGTAAATATATTACATTTTCTGTGTTACAATTTACAAATAGCCGGACATCAAATTCTCTCCCATTAACTGGGTTACAGAAATGCGAGTCCTTCTTAATAACCTTACAGAATTTACATCTTTCACAGGTGAAATTTCTATTCAGAAGAGGTGGACACAAGTTTCTCTCTATAATTCTTGTAGGCTACTTGTAATCATATCTGCCAAATTTCTCCTTTGTCTGTAAACCAACTGGTTTCTTTGTACCTCCTATCAATTTGGTTTCAGCTTGTTATATACCCTGATGTTTAGTAATGGTATATTTTAATTTACCAGAGTCAGTAGAGAATTTAGTCAGAAAGTTCAAAGCAGTGAATCAGAGCAGGAGGGGCAGGGGGAAGAGGGAGGAAAGCGCAAGGAGAAGGACCAGTTGGGAGGAAAGGGAAAGGAGAAGGACCAGAAGTACAAGGAGGATTCAGTGAAGGGAGCTGAGGGTTTAGGCCAGGGGAGCACGACTAGCAAGGAGGAACTAAATGGAGACAGGAAGGAAGGGAGGATGAGCCAGGTTAGTTTAGCAGATGGGGGAGAAGGACCAGTTGTGAGCAGTGAGGGGAAGTGGCAAGGAACAGAAGGATACTCAGGAGGAGGAGAGGCATAGGATTGGAGGGGAAGGGGTGGCCATGGTAAATAAGGAGGGGGTGGCATGTGGCACCCAGAAAGGGGGAGGAACACGGAGCCAGCTGGGTGGAGGGGCCTGTAGAAAGGGTGAGGGACATGGAAGAGGAGGGAATGGAGGAAAAGGAGTGGTCAGAGTGCTCCTGCTGGGGGATTCTATGATCAGGGGTATCAAATGGGATAGGGAGGGAGAAGCCTGGCCAGTTAGAACAAGATGCTTCCCTGGACTAACGGTGCACAGGGCTAAGCACAAGGTATATCAACTGGCAAAGGATTGTGGGGGTTCCCCAGACATACTGGTCCACCTGGGTACAAATGACATTGAGGGAAATAGTGAGCTAGAGATACAGGCAAGATTCAGGAGCTCACCAGGGTCTGTCATGACATAGGATGCACAGTTTCCTTCTCAGAATCCTGCCAGTGCCAAGGGCTGGTGGGGAACACAAAGGAAAATTGGGAGATAAACCAGTGGCTCAGGAGTGGTGTGAGGCCAGAGGGTATGGGTTGATGGGGGATTGGGGGAGACCTGGGAGGATAAGGAGCTGTATGCTAGAGATAGACTACATCTCAATTTGGAGGGAGGAATCCTTAAGTTGAAAATAGAGGGGTTCATTGGTGAAAAGTGGGGTTTAAACTTGTGAAGGGGGTGGGATGGGAGAAAAGGCTGTCAAGGGGGTGCCGATAAAGGAGGGACTCTGTCTCCACCCCCCTGGGGACCAGGAGGATTGCAGGAAAAGGCCAACTGGCAAAGTGCAGACCAGGGGAAAACAGAATCCCCATGGGAACACAAGCAGGGGAAATGGAACTATAGGGAAAGGGTGGAAGGTAGTCCTGCCAAATGCCAGGAGCTTGGGCAATAAAATGCCTGAGCTCCAGGCGATGCTAACTGAGGGAGCAGTGGATGTGACAGCGGTCACTGAGACTTGGGCCACTGCAAGACATGACTGGGACCTGAACCTGGAGGGATACACTATGTTCAGGAAGGACAGGGGAGAGGGAAGGGGAGATGGGGTAGCAATGATAGTCAAAAATTGCATTGGCATAGGGGGAGTAGAGGAGGCGGAGGGAACCGTGGAGGTGATTTGGGTCACCTTGATAACAAGGGGGCAAGAGGTAAAAATAGGAGTGGTGTATAGACCCCTGCCCTGGCGGAGGAGCTGGAGGACAGTCTGGTGGCAGATGTTGGGAGACACTGCAGACTGGGCAGAGGAATGGTGGTGGTGTTGGGGGACTTAAACATGCCAGGAACAGACTGGAGACTATGACATCCTCTGTGACCAGGAACAGAGGTTGTTGGATGTCTTTCAAGCGCATTCCTAACTCAGCAGGTGAGGAACCGACCAGGGAGGCACTGGTACTGGATGTGGTCCTGGCAGACAGTGACCAGATTGGGGGCCTGAAGGTAAGGGACCCATTGAGGGGAGTGACCATGCCATGGTCTGGTTCTGCCTGGACCTAGGAGGGGTAGAAGGCTGCACAAAGACGGAAGTAACCGACTTCAGGGGTGGATTTTAAGGAAATGGAAGGATCCTTAAAGAGCATTTGGATGGGATTGGGTCAGACATGGACGCTGATAGTAGGTGGGAAATCATCAGGAGAGGGGTGCAGGATGCTACCAGCACCTGTGCAAGAGTAAGGCAATGCGGTGGGGTCCAAAAACTCTGTTGGGGAGCAGGGAGGTCCAGGAGGTGGTGCAGGAAAGAAAGCAGCCTATAAGCAATTCAAGTGCTCAAGGAGTGAAAGGGATCGGGGAGTACAGGCTGATGGCTAGAAGGACCACTAGAGTGTGAGGCAGCTAAGGCAAGGAAGGAGCAGAACCTGGCCAGGAGATTAGGAGAGGGAACAAGGGTTCTTTAGATACATTGGAGAAAAACGAAGGGTGAAGGGGCAGATTAACAGGATTAAATCAGGGAGGATGGGCACAAGACCGGGGGAGCAGGCTGAGGTACTAAATGAGTACTTCACCTCAGTTTCACCAGGAAAATGGGGTGCTGCATATTACATGGGAGAGACAGAGATACTGAGGAGGGACCCTTACCGATCGGCAGGTCTGGGGAGAGGGGGAGGCATCACTGGCAGGTGGGGGGAAGGCTAAGCAGGGAGAAGGGGTAGCGGAAGTGGAAATCACAGCAGAGAGAGTGACAGCTCCTTAAGACGGAGAAAGCACTGGGACCGGATAAATTACATCCCAGAGTGCTGAAGGAACTTGCAGATGTCCTGGCAAAACCCCTGGCAGAGCTTTTCACCATCTCTCTGAGGACAGGGTGGGTGCCCCAAGACTGGAAGGTGGCACATATAGTGCCTATCCACAAGGGGGGATCAAGGGAGGTGGCAGGGAACTACAGGCCTGTCAGCCTGACATCGGTGGTGGGCAAGGTGATGGAAGGCATTGTCAAGGAGAGGCTAGGGGGGGACCTGGATAAGTCAGGGTGCCTGGACGATAGACAGAATGGATTCATCCCGGGGAAATCGTGTCAGACAGACCTGGTGGAGTTCTATGACTTGGTGACAAGTGCCTTGGACCTGGGTAGACCAGTGGATGTCCTCTTTCTAGACTTCAGCAAGGCATTTGACTCTGTTCCTCACGTGGGCCTGTTGGATAAGCTGGGAGAAATGGGGGTGGGGAACCAGATGATCAGATGGATAGGCAATTGGCTCCAGGACCGGACCCAGAGGGTCGTAGTTGGCTGGATAGTCTCATCCCCAAGGAGGGTCATTAGTGGGGTCCCACAGGGATCAGTCCCTGGGCCCCTTCTGTTCAACGCCTACATATCTGACATAAGGACAGGAATCAGGAGTGAGATGAGTCTCTTTGCAGATGACTCAAAACTGGGGGCAGTGGTGGATGGGGAGGAGGGAGGGTGGCCCTACAGGGGACCTGGGCTCTGGAAAATGGTCTAGAAAGTGGAAGCTGAGGTTCAATGCAGAGAAATGCAAGGTACTCCACCTGGGGCCAGAAACCCAGGCCAAGTGTACACCCTTGGGGAATGCTACAAGTCTCAATGGCTGAGAGGGACCTGGGGTGGTGGTGGATGTCAAGATGAACAACTCTGAGACTTGTAGGAGGCAGCCAAGGCCAACAGGATGCTGGGATGCATCGCTAGGGGATCACCTCAGAAGGAGGAAGTGATACTCCCTCTGTATAACTGCTTGTGAGGCTGCACCTTGAGTACTCGTGCAGTTTTGGAGGCCACACTTAAAGCGGGACATTAACCTCCTGGAGAGGGTCCAGAGGAGAGCAACCAAAATGATTTGGGGCTTGGGGACAGGACCTATGAGGAGGGCTCAAGAGCTAAATATGTACACATTAGAGAGAGAAGGGACCGGGGGACATGATAGAGGTCTTTAGGTACATGAAGAGGATAAATAGGGGAGGAACAGTTGGGGTGCTTTGAAGGAAGGAGGAAGGGGCCACTAGAGGGCATGGGTGGAGGCTGGAGAGGGGAAGATTCAGGGGAGAAAGGAGGAATTGCTACTTCACTGAGAGGGTGGTGGAGCCATGGAATGCACTGCCTAGGGGGCTAGTGGAGGCAGAGACAGTGGAGGGGTTCAAGAGGGGGTGGGACAGGTACAGGGGAAGGGTTCTGGAAGCAAAATCCAATGCAGCAAGAATATCCAGAACTGGGAAGGGAGAAGCCAGAGAAGGCGAGAGGGACAGCAAGGTCAGCACCCAGGCTGGGGACTGACCAAACTAGCAGACACGAAAGACCGTTAGGCCTTTTCTGCTGGCATTTTAGTATGTTAGTATGTCCTCGACTGTGCGTTTGTGTATCTATATTAGAGGGGAGATCAGGTATAGAAGATGCACTATTAGACACATGCAATGTCTCCATTTGATTCTGTTACCAATCATCTGTGCTGTATCCCTGAAAATAGCTTTATTTTTTCCTTAAAATATGGTAACCTCTGGATATCTTTCTCAAAATCTGTTTGTCAAATGTCAATGTTTTTCTCAAAATCAGAGACCTTCCTACAGTTATGCTTAACTCTCAAAAACTGACCATAAGGAATGTTAATCGTGTGTCTTGGATGGGAACTGATAAGATACAACCTGGAATTCCAATCAGTAGGCTTCCTGTACAGTGTGAAATAAAGGCCACCATTTTCATCTGTGTGAATTTATAAATCCAGGAAATTCACATTTTATAAGCTGCATGTTACTGAAACCCACAAGTGTTCATTAATATTCTCAAAGTATTCACCACACTGGTATTCTTGCTCCTTGCTACCCTTCTGTATCAATACAATGCCATCAATGTGTCACCTAAATAGGTCAATTCATTGAAAATATGTATTGACCTCTGCAGATCTGATGATCTCATCCTCCAGCTCCCACAGGTAAATATTCAAATAATTAGGGGCAAATGTACTTCCCATAACAGTGCCTTTCACCTGGAGGTAGTGGGAGTCCTTAAATATGAAAGTGTTACTGCTCAAAGTGATTTCTATATGTTCTAGCAAATGACTTAGTAAGTCTTGGTTAAGTGTGGAGTATTTGTACAATACCAGGCTCATTGTGCTTATCCCATCTTGTGCGGAATATTTGTGTACAATGACACTGTGTCCATCATTACAAACAGAGAGTCTTGTTCCAGATGCATTTCTTCTAATGTTCCCAAAATATCACCAATGTTCCTCACAAGTGAAGCATATCCACCAGCTATTCATTTTAGGTAGGATTACACAAATTTAGCTTGTGGTTCAGTAAGGGAGCCTATACTAGCCACAATGGGATGTCCTGTTTTTTTTTATCACAATTCTTATGGATTTTGGGGAGGGTATAAATAATAGCCCTCACTAGATGATCCACTATACGAAATTATGTCTTGTGGTCCTATATAATCATTTTTTTCACACTCTTTCTATAAGGTATAAGTGCAACTTCTTATAAAAGTTATTACTTGTGAGTATTTTTATTTAATTTCATTTTTATAATCTAGTGCATTCATAATAATCACTGACCCACCTTTGTCTGCTTTTTACAACTATGTTGTTATATATACATTCTAGGGCATCAAATTCTGCCCTAGTACTATTCCCATATTGCTTAACTTCTTGATGTGACATCAGTTCCTCAAGTTCTCTTTCACAAAGATTTTTATATGTGAGAACTGCAACATTCTTTGGAGAAAATGTGGATTTCTTCCATAGTTCTATTTCTTTTTGCAATCCCATCTGTATCTATGTATCTTCTAGGGGAAATAAACTCTTAAATTTGGAAGTCTTACATATTTATGGAAGTCCACCAGTACACTAAAACCATCCATACTGCTGGTAAGGATAACATTTAAACTGTTTTGAGCCCTTTAGTCTCCATCTAACTAAAGGAATATGAGGAGATACTGATCACATTTAAATCTGTGTCTTCTAGTACCTCCCATTCCTCTATCATCATTGGATTCCTTGAGGGAAAGATAAAGCTATAGAGAGGCTTCCCTTTTATTTCATGCCTTAAAAGTATATGCCAAGGCACCAGAATTTGAGATAGTTGGAAGTCAGATCCTCATTTGAAAGTATGAAAATTGATTGTCTCAAGAAGTGCAGCAAAGACTTCAGTGAGACAGTGGACCTGACCAGAATCATATCTGAGATCAACAATCTGTCAAAAAAGATGCTTCTTTGGGAGAGTACTTTACTTACTGGACCTAGTATGCAAATGAAAGCCACTTGTTTCAGATTGTCAGTAGGGGTGGGCGAAAGTGTGGATTTCCATCATCATGGAAGTTCTGTGAAAGTCTGAGAATTTTGTGGAATTTTCCACACTTTACCCTGTGGTGGAATTATGAACTTTTGCCAAATAACTGTGGATTTCTGCCTAGTACTGTGGCATTTGATTCCAAACTGTGGACTTTTTACATGACATATTGAAATTAAGTCTCTTGCTTAGTATTTCACCATATAACATGTAAGTACCCACGGTTTGCATTACTTCTGCGGGGGGGGGTCCGCAGTTTAATACATAAGCTGCAGAAATGAACACTGACAGTGATCAGCAGAGTTTTTTTCCCGCAGCTTAATACATTAACTCGCATTTCTTACATTTATTCCATAGTTTTCAGTGGAATTTCTGCAAAAAGTTGGCAAAATGATTTCTGAACTTTCACAGAAGTGAAAATCCAGCTTTCGCCAAAATTCCACTGGCGGATTTTTTTTCACACCCCTAATTGTCAGATGACCTCTTTTGACAGAAGTTCTAGTCAGAATTAAACCTGCAGATAAAAATTTTGTACAACAATTTGTTTTAAGATACAATGACAACCACAGACATGGTCAAATATTTCCTGAAATTTCTGTGATGTCTCTGGAGAAATTTGCTGCCTGCCTGCAGTACCACTATGGGCCACCAGGGAGAAACTCTTGTAGTTATACAGTATATACTGTACTAATGTTGTCAATACTATCTGCTATGCTTTTGGGTGTTCCTGCTACTTGTTAGTTGAGATAAATGAACTCTATGCCTGAATGCCTCTGTGGATCACTGTTACTGTCTTGAAGGTACAAGTATCCTAGTGACCCTAGTTTTGGTAATGGACTTGGTAAGAGGAACAAGGGATGGGGGCTTTTGGGTTTAAAATTATTGTAGTAACAAAGTTACTTGATCATTTAATAAAAGTCAGGCAAATGTATATATGTTTTGCTATTTGGGAAAATGTAGAAGGATGAAAACAATGTGGGGGAACTTAAAATTATGACATGTCATATAAACAGTTTCAATAATCCAATGAAAAGAAAAAAATATTAAATATATAAAAAATAACTTTATAGAAATGTTAATGTTACAGTAAACACCCTTATCACAACTAGAGGGTACAAAGTTAAGTAAAGTATGGGGGCAGTGGCCTATCACTAAGGTTTTGATAAAAAATCATGTGGGTCAAAAAGGCTTACACTTGAAGGCATTAACAACTTTTATTGATTGACAGGGTAGATTTGTAATGATAACCATCGAACATCATAATTCAATATACACAGTTTCATTATAGGCCCTTAATAATTCTGCTATATCTTACTTCAGTGATTTCTGTCTCAAGCTCACAGACTTCTAACAACCTTACATTATTAGAGAAGATTTCAATGTAATATTGGATCCCCTGTTAGATACAATAACTGTAAACAGAGTAGTTAAATCATTAGAATATGTTAAAAGTAGAATAATAAACGTGTCTTTACAAGGCATATGCCGAGCTTATAACCCAAGGGGCAAGATACTCTTCATACTCATGCACTGATCATTTTATTGGTTCAAAATGTATTTTGTGATGTGTTAAGGACATCAGATACAACCCTATTGTTATATCTGTCCACGCCCTCATGGGGTAAGGACATCATGTATCACCCTATAGTTATATCTGACCATGTTCCTTATGTCTCTTTCTTGCATCCAGTCTCACCACCCAAGCAATGGTCATGGAAAATTTACTCCTTAACTCTTAAAAATCAGATTTTTAAACAACCCGTTATAAAGGAAGTGGAAATGTTCTTTGTGAATAACACTCCAAGAGAGATTACTTACAGTATTATATGGGACACAGATAAAGCCTATATAAGGGATGTTATTATTTCATTTGCTGCCAATAAAAAAAGAAACTACCAACTTTACAGTAACTGGAACTAAAAATTGAAGAGCGGCAAAAATTACATACTGTATATTACATAATAAAAAGTATATTTGAAAACATTTGATAACCTAGACATACTGTAAGTACAACATTATATTAAATTAAAAAGTCAAAAGACATATGCTTCTCACACAAGCAAACTGTAACTCTCAGGCTGATAAAAGCAGAGACTATTGTCATACTTAATTCAAAAAGAAAAGTCTGAATGCTTAATTGAAGAAATTGTTGAAGGTGAATGCTCAAATTACAATGCATCAGTTTCCATAGAAATGGATAAAGATGTTATGAAGTTCTATAATAATCATCTGTATAGTTCTCAAGGAACACTTAAAGAACAAAATAAATTCCAAGAAATTTTAAAAATAAAAGAATTTCATTAAAAAGTTAGACAATCCTATATCAGTAGACGAAACAGGTAAAGCAATAAGAAACTTAAAATGTGGAAAAGCCCCATGCTAGATAGTTATACAACTGATTTTTATAAATTCCTCATTTGCAGCAAGTGTTAACTCCTATGAAAAGGAACTCCCTCCTTCCTTTAATGAAGCTCTGATTCTGGTGATATTGAAAAAATAAAATAAAGATAAAAGCAAATGCTCATCATATTGACCAATATCTCTGTTAAAATTCAGATTATAAAATCTTTTACTAAATTTTGTCTTCAAGATTGGAACAAATGCTATGTAATACAATACATTCAGATCTGATGGACTTCATCAGAGGAGGGAGAGGACATAAAAATATTAGAAATGCATTAAATATAATCCATCTAGCTGAAGAATCCAATGTTATGGTGGTATCCCTGGATGCAGAGAAGATATTTGATAGGGTGGAGAGGTCATTTTTATTTGTTGTTATTGGAGTAGCTAACAAGGGCTGAGATTCACCTCTTGGATTAAGACATTTATATCAGACCCAAAGCTGGAGTCCTGACCAATGGCAACATATCATCTTTATTTCAATTGCATAGAGGACAACACTAGGGATGTCCACTCTCACGCCTTTTGTTTACCATGGTAATTCACACTTTGGCTAACAGTATAAGGAAATTAAATAACATTGAATGTTTTCAATATAGTAATAGCACATTAAAAATATCTCTATTTGCAGATGCCATGTTATTATATTTAAGGACACCTGAGACAGAGATACAAATAGTTTTGCAACTTTTTTGAGAATTTCGTAATTTTTAAGGTTATCATGTAAATTTGACCAAATCAAAAACATTATTAACTCACCCAATAAGTAGCAATTTCACACAAAATTCATTCCCAGTCAAACTACCAAACCCTTCAATAAAATATTTAGGAATTCATTTAACAAACAATATCAATACATACATGGGAGCATATGAACATGCCAGCAGATAAAGGCCTTATGGTCTATCTGGCCTGCTTGAATGTGCAGTTCCTAATGTGATTACAAAGGGAACTGCCTCCTCCCCATATCCTCCTTGAATCCTGTCAAATATCACCTCCCCTTCCCCCTCTACCTACAACTTTCCCCGTCACCCTGTCCCAATCTCTTTTGAAATTGTCCACCATTTTTAAGGATGCCATTTCCTCCAGCAACTCATTCCACTTAGCCACCACCCTCTCAGTGAAAAAGTGCCTCCTCATCACCCTTATGAACATTCCTCCCAACAGCTTTAGGCTGCTACCCCTAGTTTTTTTTTGTTTCCACTATGGCTGAAGAGGCCCTCCATGCTTACCCTGTTTATACCTTTAAAATACTTGAAGGTCTCAATCATGTCTCCTCTCTTCCTTCTGTCCTCAAGAGAGTACATATTGAGCCCATTGTGCATGTTCATGTAGGTGTTGATTGTTGGCTCTGGATCATCTTGGTTGCCCTTCTCTGGACTGTTTTCAGCAAGTTGATATCCTTCTTGAGATAAGGGACACATACAAGTACAAGTACACTGTACTCTAGGTGTGATTTCACCAGAGACCTGTACAGTGGAAAAATGACCTCCATCTTCCTGCTGGTGATTTCCCTGGCTATGCAGCCTAGCATCCAATTTGCTTTGGTCACAGCCTTCCTGCATTGTGCTGAGTCTTTCAGGTCACTCTTGATTATTACATCAAGGTCCTTTTCCTCCTCTGACCTGGTTACCTTCACTCCACCCAATCAGTATTTGGTCCTTGGGTTTTTCACACCCGAGTGCATAAATGTATACTTTTTAGTGTTAAATCCCAGTTGCCAAATGCCGCTCCACTTTTCTAGCTTATCCAGTTCTTTCCTGAGTTCCTGTCTCCCCTCCTCCATGCCCACTCTCCCACAGAGCTCTGTGTCATCACAAACAGGCAAATCTTACCCCGATCCCATCTGCAATGTCACTTATGAACATGTGAACACCCAGCTGAGCACTAGTGGTGGGCAAATTTAGAAAACGTTGCTCCGCTAAGAAATTCAAATCTGCGAATTTAATCCACAAGGCAAAGTTTAGCTTGCCTAACAGCTAGAACTTCACAAATGGTGAATTTGGTAACTTTGCCTGCAGATTATGCACTCAAAGTGGATACCAGGTCAATATGTCGAGTCAATGACAGTGCAGAAGAAACAGTGCTGTGAAAACCGTGCATACATTGACAGCTACAGGGGTAGAATAGTGATAGTGAATTACCAGTACTCCTGTCACTCTTCGCTGAGCAGAGAAAGGGATCAAGAGTCATGATTTGTAGTGCTCTGGCAGAGCCGCTCCTGTGGTAGAGTGGCTAAGGCAGTAGGTCCTGGAGATGAGCAATGTTGGAGACCAGGGTTTGGTTCTGTTTTGGATGTTTGCCTTTTTTTTAATAAACAAATGTTTCTCTCATCCAAATTTCTCCTCATCCCTGTAGTCCACACCCCCTAGGAGTTGATTATGATACTTCTGTGGGGTGTGGGGGGCCGCAGCACCCCATGTCAAAGTGTGTGGAGAGGCCTCAGACCCCTACAAAAACCAAAATTGTATATGTTTGCCCATTTGTTTGGGCTCTGTCTGCAGCATTTTGTGATGGTCAGTGTTTTCACTGACCTTATTTTGTGTTGCAGCATTATCCTTGCAGTATTGTCTGCCACACTGTTTTTGTTTGCTGGGTTATGACCCCATGTCCCCAAGGTGAAGTTTTCAATGTTCCATGGGATTGGAGGTCACATGGTGCTCTAATGAGCTGCACTGTCATGCATTGGCTGAATTCAGTGCAGTCTTATGAAGAGAGAATTGGTGTTAAGTATGCTCTGAATTTCTGTGCCAAAAAAACTTTGAAAATCATTTAAAACATGCAGATCTTTCAACCACATCACTCCCTGACATGTCTAGTGTGCCTTGGGCCTTTAGATTACCAATTATTTGTGGGATTTTTTTCTGATTTAGTTACTTTAAAGTTGTAGTTTCATTTTCTGTATTGTGTGTAATGAGGCAGTGCTGTGGGGGAAGGGAGTTGTGTCAGCCAGCTAGCAGCAAGCAAAAGGCAACCTTTTCTGACTGAGCAGCACTAGTGCTGTTGTAAACAGTGCTTTGTGTGAATTATTTTCCTGTTTTCTGTGGTTTGTAATTTTAGTTCTGTAACAGTTAGATTTGTTTTACCTAATTATTTTTCTCAGTGGGGTTTGACTATATTAATTTCATTTTTGTTTTTTGATTGAAGTTAGAGTTTTCATGTAGACAGTACCATCTTTCTAATTACCTGAGCTGTTGCATCTTGTGTGTTTCTTCTTAGTCCCTGGAATCCATGTTGTGTATTGTATGTGTAAAAAAAAAAAAGAAAAAAGAAAAAAAATATATTTTTGTGGTGTTGTTGTTGTATACTGTTTGTGTACCACACTAAAGTCTTGTAAAGTGTCCCGTTGTGTTCATAAATCTATACATAAAACAAAATATTTTGTTTTATATTTTCTTATTTGGAGGGAAAGCAAAGGAGTAGGGCAATTAGAAGTAAAGAATAAAAAGAGGATGGGAAATAGTTAAGTGGCACTGTTAGAAGATTTAATAGGTGAAGGAAGAGCTCACTGTGTGCCAGGCCCACTACCACCCACAGCACAAAAACTGAGCTCTGCTATACCATCCAGCTGCTTCTCCTTCACTGGCAATAATAATTTTAGTTTTAATATCTTTCTCCACCTTGGTAAGCCACCGATGGATGTCCCCCACTTCCTCCCTTAGGGTGGTGAGCTCAACTGCAGCTGTTGCTGCTGCTGGTGATGATAATTCAGGAGGAGCTTGATGTTGAGGGAGGAGGTTGCCTGTGTCTGAGCAGAGCTGGCCAAGCTGCAGGCAGCATCCACCCCCCACACATAGACCACTGGATCCATAGCCTGAGCCTCAAAGGATGCAGGGAAAGAAGAGTGATTGGACCATGGGGGGCTTGGGGAGGGTGGAGGTTGAAAGCACACCCCCAACCAGTCCCATTTAATAACTCCTACACTATTTTGGAGGAACAGGAAAACCCCACTCAGGAACCTAAGGCTGGGACCAGAGAGGATGGGTGGGCCTTCCATGATGGAGCCCCAGGGAAGGGAGGCAGGGGACCCCAGAGGAGGGGGAAGCTCCTTCTAGTGGGGGACTGTATTGTCAAAGGAGTAGAGTTAGGGACACCTAGCAGGGGAGAGAGGGAGGTCAAGTGCATCCCAGGAAGTGCTATATAGAGGGATGTGGGAGTGGATCCATAGGATTGCTAGGGCAATAACTAGGAGGAAACAACTGGATGTCATTGTCCATCTGGGGCCAATGACCTGACAGGGAGAAGGGTGGAGTTAGCCAGAGTCCAGGAGGATTTCAGGAAGCTGGGGGGAAATCTGAAGCAGATAGCATGCTCCATCTCATTCTCAGAGGTGCTACCTGTCCAGAGCACAGGGGAGAATAGGGCACTCCACATCCGTATCTTCAACTCCTGGTTGAAGGACTGGGTGTGAAAAGGAGGGTTTTGTCTTCATAGGGGACTAGGGCCTGACCTGGACAGATGCAAGCTTATATAGAGCTTGTATAAGCAGGATAGCCTGCATCTGTCCAAGAAGGGTGCCCTTAGTGAGAAGTTGAAATGCTTCAGCTGTGACCATTTAAACTGGCCAAGGGGGGGGGAGAGCCAGAAGGGGCAGAAGGGAACATGCAGGAACATAAGTTGCCAACAGATACTGTACAACTGAAGCAGGCAGGGAGGGGCAGGTAGGCAAAGAGTATATAACAAGTGATAGATGTGAAGCACATAGAAAGGGAAACCAGGGTGAGGGGAAGACGCTGGAGAGGGAGGACAGGAGCAGAGGGAGGGCAGACCATAAAGCATGGAAGGTCATGTTAACAAATGCCCGTAGCCTAGGAAATAAGGTTCCAGACCAAGAAGAATTGCTGGTGGATGCAGACATTTTTTTTTTTAATTGTTCAACCAGGTGAGACACACTAAGCTGAAAGCTTTTTTACAGGTGCAACCTGGGAACACAGGGAAGTTAAGTGACTTGCTCAGGATCACACAGTATATGCAAATGGAGGCTGTGGGATTCAAACCCAGGTCTCCAGATTTACAGTTCAGAGCCTTTAACCACTGCACTATACTGCCTCCCAGTACTGCCACCTTGACATAGTAGTGATAACAGAGATGTGGTACTCTGCTAATCATGGCTGGGAAGTCAATGTACCAGGCTATACACTGTTCAGGAGGGACAGTGAGGGTAACAAAGGTGGAAGGGTGGCCCTGTACATCAGAGATGGTATAAAGGCGACAGAAGTTCAGGGAAGATAGAGGGAGGCTGACAGAATGTGGGTCACCCTGGAGCCATGGAATGGAACAGCAGTACACACAGGGGTGATCTACAGACCTCTGACACAAGGGGAGAAAGTTGACAGGGAACTAGTGGAGGACATACATAACATGGCAGCTAAAGGTGAAATCCTGCTACTGGGGGATTTCAATATGCTGGACGTGGATTGGACCACCCAGGTGGCTGCTTCAGCCAGAAGCACAGGCATCCTAGAATCCCTGCAGGGGGTTGGACTCAGGTAGCTGGTACAAGAACCAACCAGGGACGAGTTGATTCTAGACCTGGTATGGATCAATGGGAACAGAGAAAAAGAAAAACAGGTTAAAGGGCAGCTGGGGTCCAGTGACCACTGCATAGTGTGGTTCAGCATAGCAACATGGACTCAAGTATGCCACACAAGGGCAAAAGTATTAGATTTTAGGAGGGCGGATTTCACTGAAATGAGTAGATGTATACAAGCTGTCCTGGAGAAGGGAGTGGTAATAGAAAGGGTGGAGGAACAATGGGAGAAACTGAAAGGAGCCATAGCGAGGATAACAAACCAATGCGTTAGGATAGTGGTCAAAGTGAAAAGAAGAAGGAAACCACTATGGTTCTCCTAGGAGGATAGGGGACAAAGTCAGGGCTAAAAGACTAAGTTTCAGGAAATATAAGGGGACCCAAAGGGAGGAGGACAGGGAGGTGTACCTTGAATGTCTAAGAGAAGCAGGGAAGGCTATTAGGAGAGCTAAGGCACAGACAGAGGAGGGTTTAGCATGGTCTGTGAAAAGGGGATAAGGCATTTCATAGGTACATCAGCAAAAGAAGAAAAACCTGGGGACGGAGATTGTGAGGCTCAAATGGGAGGAGGGAGAGTGTAAGGATGGGAATCTGGACAAGGCAGAAATAATAAACAAATACTTCTGCTCAGTATTCACTAGTGAGGAGGAGGGTCAAGGACCACAGATGGGTAGCAGGAGTTATGGGGGGGTGGACACCAGTCCATTCACAGTGGAGAGAGTTCTGGAAGTGCTCACAAAGCTGAAGGTGGATAAGGCCAAGGTATCCAGATGGCATCCACCTGAGGATATTAAGGGAACTGTAAAGGGAACTGGCAGCACCTCTGGCAGCCCTGTTCATGGAGTCGCTCAACATGGGTGTGGTTCCAGAGGACTGGAGGAGGACATATGTGGTTCCACTGCACAAAAGTGGCAGTAGGGAGGAGATGGGGAGCTATAGATCAGTCAGCTTCACCTCAGTGGTGGGAAAGATCATGGAGACACTGCTAAAAGAAAGGATAGTGGCACACCTAGAATCCAGGGGTGCTCAGGATCTGAGGCAACACGGATTCACAGCAGGAAGGTCATGTCAAATGAATCTGATAGATTTTTTTTGATTGGGTTACTGGGGAAGTAAACCAGAGAGGGGCAGCAGATATCGCCTACCTAGATTTCAACAAAGCCTTCAACACCATCCTACATAGAAGGCTGGTTAACAAGATGGGTAGTCTGGGCATGGGAAACAAGGTGATGAACTGGGTTAGGAACTGGTTAACAGACAGGGACAGAGGATGGTGATAAATAGGGTACAATCTGGGGAGAGGGAGTGACCAGTATGGTACAACAGGGATTAGTACTGGGACCAGTCCTGTTCAATGTCTTCATTAGTGACATTGCAGAGGGGCTAGAAGGAAAGGTCTGCTTGTTTGCAGATGACACCAAGATCTGCAACAGGGTGGGTACTCCAGAAGAGGTGTAGAGAATGAAGAGGGACATGGAGAAGTTTGAAAGATGGTCAGAGATGTGGCAACTGAGGATCAATGCAAAAATGTGCAAAATAATGCACCTGGATAGAGGGAACCCTGGAGAAAGCTACAGGTTGGGGGAAGAGGAGCTGATTGTCACCAAGTAGGAAAGGGACCTAGGGGTTATCATGTCTGATGACCGTAAGGTATCAAAGCAGTGCACAAAGGTGGCACAGAGGGCACGTGGCATGCTGGGGTGCATAGGCAGGGCATCACTAGCAGGAGGCAGGAGGTGCTGATGCCATTGTATAAAACATTGGTAAGGCCTCATCTGGAGTACTGCATGCAGTTCTGGAGGTCACACCTGTGCAAGGACATCAACAAGGTGAAGACTATCCAGAGAAGGACAACAAAGATGGTGCAGGGCTTGCACCACAAAACATATGAGGAGAGACTAAGGGACCTCAATAGGTACTCACTGGAGGTGAGAAGAGAGAAGGAGGAAATGATTGAAACTTTCAAGTACCTCAAAAGCATAAACAAGGTGCAGGTGGGGGACCTTTTCCAATGTAGAAAAAGTACTAGAACAAGGGGGCACAATATGAATTTGGAGAGTGGTAGATTAAGAGGTAATAAGAGGAAATTTTTCTGCACAGAAAGGGTAGTTGATGCTTGGAACTGTCTGCCACAGGAGGTAGTGGGGGCAAGCACAGTGGAGGGGTTTAAGCATGCCTGGGACAGGCACAAAGGAACCTTGAGAGGGAAGGGAGTGATGAAAAGCTATTGATCACATAGGATCAGTGGCCACATACAATGTATAGGGCCTATGGGCAGACTGGATGGGCTTGGCGGTCTTTATCTACTGACAATTTCTATGTTTCTATGTTTCTATAAACAGAAGGCACTGCCACTTCTACAGGGTATGCCCGCTGCCCCACCATGATATGGGAACTTCCCTTATGAACTCCATGAATCACTGCCAGCATGTATGGGCCACCACTTCCACCACCTCCACTTACCCTGTCCCTCTGCTTTTCCTTCCACTTGGTCTGGTGATTTGCCATGAAATTGGTCCTCTAACCCCCAGTACCCATGTGGGTTTCCCACTTGCCCTGGCAGACACGTTTAGTGCATTGGTTGTAAGTGATCACACTGTGGTCACTGGGGGTCACAGGTAAAAAAAAAAGACCTCCCAAGAGAGGACTTGGAGTATGGGCGGTGTGGGCAGCATGAGTGGTTGGGTACTGCTGCGGGACAAATATAGGACTCTTCTGCAGGGGGGAGATGGTACCAGTGATGGAGGAACCACAATGAGGGGACACAGGGGTTCTTACTCTTCCATTTCATCCTCCTGCTGCTGCTCCTGATAGTATAGGATGGGGCAACACTAATGTCCTGATGCTGTGGGTGCAGCCCATTTGGAGGGTCAGGTGGTGGGGCTGCCACTTCTGCTGCTGCACTGGCAGGAGGAGGAGAAAGAGGGAAAAGTGGTATTGGGGAGAGTGCCCCAAACAACTGAGGCAGATGAAGACAGATGGCCCCTCCATGGGTGCAAACACCAGGATGACAAGGTACTATCACAGATCACTAAAAACAGAATAATAGATAGAGGACTGTGTATTACAAGAGTGTAATACCATTGAGAGGTTCAGGCAACATGGGAACCTTGACAGTGAAGCTCAAGATGTTCCCATGTCACCAGAACCTTGAGATGGTATTACTAACATACTATTTGCCAGCAGATTAGGCCTTACGGTCTATCGAGTCTGCTCGAACCTCAGATCCCTAGTTGGATGCCGATGCCCCCCCCCTTGTGTTCCAGAAACCCCTATCATCCATCCCCACCCTCCTGGGACAGGCCATCATCTGATACATCCACTTTCTGTGTCTGTCTCACCCTCTCTGGAAACCCTCCACTGTGGATCTCTGAACCAGCTCGCCAGGCAGTGCATTCAAGGGTCTGCCACCCTCTCAGTGAAAACCTCCTCCTCCTCTTTTCCCCCTCACCCTTCCACCTTCCAACTTCAAACCATGCCCTCTGGTGATACCTTCCTGCTTTAGTCTAAAGATCCCTCCATGCTTTACCCTATTTATTCCCTTGAGGTGACTTGAAGACCTCTATCATGTCCCCCTGTCTCTCCTCTCCTCCAATGAAAACAGGCAGAGCTCCTCTAGTCTGTCCTCATACGTCAAATCCCTAGTCCTCGTATCATCTTAGTTGCCCTCCTCTGTACCCTCTCCAGGAGCTGTATGTCCCTCTTCAAGTGTGGTCTCAGTACTACACAGTACTCAAGGTATGGTCTAACCAGTCCATTGTACAGTGGCAGTATCACTTCCTTGCTCCTAGAGGTGATCCTCCTTACGATGCATCCCAACATCCTGTTTGCCTTGCTAGCCACTCTCCTACACTGCTCAGAGTTATTCATACATGCATCTACCATGATCCCTAGGTCTTTTTCCCCTATTGAGGCCTCCAGTGCCTCTCCTCCCAGGATGTACCTGTGTTTAGGGTTTCCCCGCCCAAGATGTAACACCTTGCACTTGGTGGTATTGAAATGTAATTTCCATGTGTGAGCCCAGCTTTCCAGAGTGTCCAGGTCCCCTTGCAGGGCCAACCTCCCCTCTTCTCCCTCAACTACTGCTCCCATCTTGGAGTCATCAGCGAAGAGACTCATTTCATCCTATACCCTCCCTGATGTCCGATATGTATGCATTAAATAGGATCGGACCCAGGACCAAGACCTGCGGTACCCCACTACCAACCTCTCTAGGGTTCAAGAGCTCCCCACCGACCACTACTCTCTGGGTGTGTCCAGCTAAATTACACCCGAGTAAGAAATTGTCCCCTATCTGTTATTTTTTGTAATATATGGATCCAAAAAGATACAGGATCTTTTCTTACTCAAGTGTAATACTATGTCAAGCTTCAGCTGCCCGAGCACTACACTGAGCAGTCTCTCTAACCAATCTGTCTCACTGAGTTCACATCTCATCTGGTCGGTAGTGAGTCCCTCCTTTAGTTTGTTTGTAGAGGTAGAGCATGGAGGCAGGATCAACCAGAAAATCATTTAACTGTGGCAGAAAAAAGAAAATAAAAGAAATAAAACTGATTTCACTGAGAGTGTAATGAGTATGAAATTTACTCGCTAAGTGAGTCACAGCTGCCATGTTTTCCAGACTGTTCTGCCAGCCCACAGATGAGTACTGACCAATCACAGAGGACACTTTGTGATTTTTCATGTTGGGTCTGAGCGGCCCTATTAGGCACTTTTGTAACCAGCTCTACAGTGTGCTGACATATGGGATAGAGCTAGGAAAAAAAAACTGTTTTTCTCTGATAATATTATCATTCAGAGCTCCGAATGATAGTATTGTGGGCTCTGAAGAAAAGTATCAAAAGGTATAAAAATGGATTACATCAACCTCTGGAGTTAAGGGACAATCTATATATCAAGAAAAGGTCTCACTGAGTACTGCAAGGCTAAGTGCCTAAGAAATACCAACTGAAAATAAAACAGACATACAAAAACATTAAAATGTAAAAAAAATGTAAATTCCTATAGGATAACATTGCAGTTTTTACAGGATGTAACTCTATCAGTCTTTGGAGTTAACAGACAATATATATATATCCAGAAAAGGCCTCCATGAGTGCTACAAAACTAAGTCCCTAGGAACTACCAATGGAAAATAGACATAAAAAACAAAAATTATAAAATGAAAATGTATGGAGGATAGCATTACAACTTTAACAAGCTATAACTCTGTCAATCTCTGGAGTTAAGGGAAATCTATACAGTATATCAAAGAAAGGTTTCAGTGAATACTAGAAAACTAAGTCCTTAAGAAATACCAACTGAAAATAGACATATAAAAACCCTTCAAAATTAAAACATGTAAATTCCCATAGGATAACACTGCATCTTTAACGTCTGTAACTCCATCAGTCTTTGGAGTTAAGGGACAATTTATATATCAGAAAAAGTTCCCAAAGAATACTACAACACTAACACATAATACCCCTGGACACATTCATGGGGTATACACAGCACCCCAAAATTACCTCCCAACCGACTACGATGCCAAATCGATAATGTAAGTTTGATAATCATAAAATATGCACCTAATATATATATCCTCTTGGGCTACAGCTACACCAAGTTTCAGATAAAGTTGACAAAAATTGACTGATTCATGCCTAAAAAAATTTGCCTGTATAAAATCATCCCCGAGAGTTAAGATGAAACCTTAATTCATTTTTTCTGTGAAGCGACCCTGAAACAAGACAAGATCTAGCCAGAGCCGATAGGGCTGTGAAGAGCTACCAAGTGACCAATGTTACAGAAGTGCATAGAAATTATTCAACACCCAGGTGTAACTTGACCATTTTTTGGAGGTGTTCCACCAAATTTTCAACATGGCCTTTTTTGGACCCCTCCTCATGGACAGTGCTAGTGTAATTTTGTTCACTTGTCCCGAAAGGTAATTTCACAGACCAAACATGCTATTCTGTGCCACAGGTGGGAAAACATGTTTTAGGCAGGCTGTGGAAAATAACAGCTTGACTGTTTTGAAGGAGGTGTGCAAACATGGCAAATGTGAAAAATGTGGAGTGAAAATATAAAAAATTGGAAATGTTAGAAGCATGCAAAGAAACTGCACAATGCAAACTCACAGCACAGTCATTTTTTGAAATTTTTTCACCAAATGTGCAAGATGGGTATTTTGGGACCCCACCTCATGAACAGTGGCACTGTCATTTTGTGAATTGGTTCCCAAAGGTGATTCCGCACAGTGACTGCAAAATCACCTTTCAGGACCGAGTAACAAAATGACAGTGACAGTTTTCATGAGCTGGGGTCCCAAGAACCACATGTTGAAAATTTGGGGCAAAAATGCCAAAAAGTGGCTGAGATATCAGCATACATTGAAAATGCCATTGAATGGCAGTATTGCATGCTTATCTTTGATTCTTCAGTTCGCGGTGGGGCTTTTAGACATTTTCCAATCCAAAGAAGATGACAGTGCTGACCTCTGAAGGTAAGTATGGTGTAAGGGGGTGGTGTGAGGAGGTGGGTGCTCTGTGGGAGGGTGGGGGGGGACTGCAGCAATGACAAGGGACTGTTTTCTGTTTTACAGGGTAAAAGAAAAAAAAAACAGTTTGGCACACTGGGGTGGGCTCCCCTTGTGCCACATGAATGGGGAGGGTTGTACAGGATGCTGACATGGGGACTGAGCACCCCGATGTTGGGAACATCTTTGGACACACTGGGGTGGGCTCCCACTGTGCCAGTTGAATTGGTAGGGGGCACAGAATGCTGCAGAGCTGGTGGCCAATGTTGGGAATGGCATTTTGCCATTCACAACATGACAGCACCAGCAGAACTGCGCATGCACGAGTCACGTGCATGTATGTTTCATGCACCGGAATGCTGAAGTAACAGCCAAAATAGTGTGGCTGTTATTCTGCAGAGGTCAATCATGGCAGAGGGGTTTTAGCTCTGTTGGCTTTCAGAAGAATACTTCCAAAAGTCCAATGGAAGGTTCCATTATCGTCCATTTTTAGAGCTACAGAACAATCACAAAATGGCTGTAGGCTCCACCTACAGCCCTAAAAATTTGAATGAAGCAGATAAATTGCTTTTCAGATTGCCTGAGTTCCCTTAACACTGTTCTTGACCAACACAGTTGCCTTAAACTGTGTTACTAGCACTGTGGGTGCAAGCCATGCTGTAACACAGTTTAAAGCAACCACCACCACATCACAATCTCTGGTTTCTGTGCAGCTAAGAAGGGGAAAAAAAGGCTTGTAATCCCTCTGATTAGGTGTTGTCTGCTGCTACTGCTGCTGGTGTTTAGTTTTACTACAGTGTCTTTTTCCTTGCAGTATTAAAAAATCTAAATATATTAAATGACAGGAAAAGGGAGATAATCCAGCAAGGTGGCCAAAAAGCACATAGGTTCTGTGAGGTAAAATGTTGTTGCACCTAAAAAGAATACCTCTACAGCAGCTTCATCCACTGGCTCTGGGGCCAGTAGTAATAGTAGCAGCAAAGGAGCATTTGCTGGAAGTGGGGTGATGGCATTTGTGTTGCCTAATTAAATTCTCTGCCACATCTGAGTCACCCATGCTGATGAGTGCTGGGGAAGGTAGCAACAGGAGAATCAGTCTGAAAGGTAGCAAAATTTCTGGCTCAGGATTAGTAACTGTGGTCAAGGAGGAGGTTGCTTGTGCCCCTTGACTACTGGTGGCAGTGATGGCACTGAGCCAGATCTGGATAATAAGTCCCCAGTATGGATATGTAAAACAATGGCCAAACCACTGGTAGCTGCTTTTTGAGCATTACAGCACATTGCGCACTAGTACCGGAGGTAGTATTTGACCCTGGCTGGGGGAAAAATTGTATTAAGCTCAATTGCAGTGGTATCAACACTCTGGTTATTTGTGAGTATGTAATGTTGGCAATGAATCATGTAGCTGGACCACACACAGGCCTGAAAATATTACAGTTGCTCCTGACTGAGATTGATGAGTGGATGCATCCTGTGGTGGTGGTACCATGGGGGTGGGGATTGGCACAAGGCCTTCAGGCTGCTACAGAGTGGGGGGTACAGGAGACTGTTGACTTTGTGACTTTTGTGTATCAGTAGATTTATTTTGACCCAACTTTGCCTTGGTGTGCCCCAAGGAGAAGTTAAAGGCAAAGTTGTCAGGCAAAATTACCAATGGCAAATTTCCTATTAAATAGAAATACTTTGTGAAATTATTCACGGAGGTGGATTTGGCAACTTCATCTTAACTTCACCTGTGAATTGAAACTTCACAACATCTCTACTAAGCACAGAGCTCTATGGGACCCCAATGGTCACAGGCCTTGGTTCTAAGAATCCACCCCTCCCACTACCACCTTTTTGTTTCTGTCCTGTAGCAAACTTCTGACCCACCCAACAAGGTTAACCACATTGCCCCAGACATTCTAGCTTCCTGACCAGTCTTCTTTGAGGTGTAGAGTTAAAGGCCCTTCTAAAGTCCAGGAACAGGATAGCAACCTCTTGGCCTTGTCCACTGCCCTAGTGACCCAGTTGAAGAATTCAGTTAGGTTTGGTTGGCAGGACCTCCCCAATAGAAACCCATGCTGTCACTTTTGCCCACTATTGAGGTCAGGCTGACCAGCCTATAGTTCCCTGCTTCATCCTTCAGCCCACAGTAGTGGATAGGCACCACATGTGCAATTCTTCAATCCCAGGGCATGATCTGTGACTCCAGAGAGGTGTTAAAGAGGTCTGCCAGGGGATCCACCAGAGATTCCACCAGTTCCCTTAGGACCCTTGGGTGCACACCATCCAGCCCTGGGGATTTATCCATCTTCTGGGCCCTTAAGCCCTTAACTACCCTGTCAGCATAAATGACACTGACTGTAACTTCTCCCCTTCCTATCCTCACCCCCCTGTTCCCTTGTGGTACTGGGACATCCTCTCTAGTGAAGACTGAACAGAAGTATTTGTTAAGTACCTCCACTTTCTCTTCACTACCCTCTACCAAACCCACATTCTTTTTAGGGCTGCAGTGGGCATAGCCCTGCAGACATCTTACCATGACAGTAAGAAAAGGAGTTCTCCAGATACTCAATGGACTAGATAATACTGGAGGTTTTGTAGAATCACTGCACTAACTGAACTGAGCTGAACAGTCTTAAAAGCACTATTTAGCTCATAAACATGTCAACTTTAATCAGCCTTTCAGCTGTAATTGAGATTGATATATCACTCTCTTTCTAACTTTTTCCTCTTGCCTGTGTTGCACTGAGATGCACAAAGTAGGTGATTTCATAGCAGGCCCTCTCAAAAAAAGTTTCATTCTATACATGAATGCCGAGGTTTCAGAGAAATAATTTGTAGGGAAGCACTGCACTTGAGATAAGATGTGGCAGTCTGAAGGTCAAAAACCACAAAAAGGAATGCTATGCAGATAAACCAGGTCATAAAACATCCCAGTGTTGAAATCTGTAAGACTAGAGAAACTGAAAGACACACTTCAATTACATTTTCAATGCTGGCACTGTGTACACATCTTTTGTCTGTAACTGTGTTCATTTGTCAATATTATTTGTGAATATTCAGGTTTGCACTATTTAAACATTCTATTACTTGTGTTGCACTAAAAACTTAAAATCTGATCTATATGGGTTTCTGTCTCCCATTGATACCATATAACTGTAACTCTGCTATGTATTTCTTTCATATTACCATCAAGACACTTCAATAATTCAATGTAACCTGCTATGTAATATATCACTGCTATATTTTTATGTTAACATGTGCATGCCATGTGTTATATCTGTACTAACTGTGTATCATACTAGTCCTGTAACTCCTGGGTCACCCCTGAAAAAGGGACCTCCGGGGCCCAGTGGGCCTACCCAGTCATCAAAATTCAATAAATAAATAAGACACAATCTACACAAAACTTCAAGAACATTGGCATCACAAGCATATGTGTGTTGGAATATACACCCTCCTTTATTGCGATTAGAAAAAATTGAAAAAAAAATTTCTTAAGGGGTTAAAGATGTATTATGCGTATTCATGTGAATGTGTTTGATATTAATTTTGTTGCATTTGTTTAATTGTTTGTAATTTTGTGATTTAATGTTTATATAATTTGTATTGATTGTTTGTAATTGGTGTGATTATGTGAAACTTGGTAAACTTGCACAGGACTGTCTTGAAAAGTGGATTGTATTATCAAAATGACATGTATTATTCCTGTATAAAAATAAAATTTTTACTACTTTACTACTACTACTACTACTACAAAACTTATTTTATTATCACATTTGCACTTATCCTGCAGTTCTTTGCATTGAATCCCAGCTGTCATTCTTCAGACCATTTCTTCAGTTTTTAAGGTCTTCCTTCATTCTTTCAAACACCCTGGCATGTCCACCCTATTGCATGCCTTTGTATCATCTGTGAAGAGCCATACCTTTTTCTCCAGTCCCTCTGCAATGTCCCCAATAAAGTCCAGGTAGGCCACATCTACCACACCTCCCTGGTCCTCTATCTTAGTTACCCAATCATGTCATAGATTAATAAAATGAGTTTGTGCAAAACACAGTGCTTATCATAAGTATAGTACAAGTTAGGGTTAAATGTATGAGTAAATAAATGCCATATAAGGAAGTGTGTGTGTGTGTGTGTGTGTGTGTGTGTGTGTGTGTGTGGTCGTGCGTGTGTGTGTGGCAATGCTCTGTGTTTGTAGACAGTGCACTGCTATGCTATACTGGAATATATAGTGAATGCATATACGTGTATATGTATTAGTCAATGTGTGTGTGTGTGTGTGTATCTAAGCAATTAGTAAGTGCAGTTAGGTGACTCAGTGGTTTGTGCAAAAATTGCTAGTCTACATTCTGCCACTATCTAGATCAGTTTCAGCCTTATGCATGTACTTGCTAATTTAAATGAGGTATCTAATGGCAACCCCCCCCCACCCTCCGATGTCCCTCGGAGCCTAAAAAGAAGAAAACAGTCCCTTGATGTCTTTTTTTTTAATCTTTAAAAATGTGTGTAGACAGTGCACTGCTACAGTATGTTACACTGGAATATATCTGCATATATGTGTATATGTATTAGTCAGTGTGTGTGTGTGTGTGTGTGTCTGTATCACAACAATTAGAAAGTGTGGTTAGGTGACTCAGTGGTTGGTACAAAACTGCTAGTTTACACATTTCTCACTCCGAGCAATACCATTATTTTGCAGCCATAAAGCTCTCGTCAGTGTTTATTTAATCTGGCTATTTCATCCCTGGTTTTCCATTTTTCCCTTATATATTGGTAAAAGGCCTTCTCTCCAGTTTTTACCCCCTGTGCTAGTTGCACTTCTTTTTTAGCCTTTGCCATCCTAACATCTCTGCTTACCTCTCTTTACTTAGCAGAGTAATCCACCCTATCTCCTTCCTCCTGAGTGTGTTTGTACTTCTGGAAAGCTGTCCTCTTGTCGCTTATAGCTTTTGCCACCTCCTCTCTGAACCAGCTGGGCTTTTTGGCTTTTGGTTTCTTACTTTTGACTTTAGCACACTCACTAGTGGCTTCCACCAGTCCCTCTATTATTATTACCCATTTCTGTTCTACATCCATTTCCTTTCTGATCCCAGCCAGGTGACCGACTAGAATTTCTCACATCTTACCAGAGTCAGCCCTCTTAAAGTCTGCAGCATTCCATTGCGTACTCAGCAGTTCCCCTTGACTGAGACTACAGATTCCAAGAGTTCCCCCTGAAAGATTGAGACAGTGAAAGGGAGTGCAGGTCTTAGTACTGAGAGAACTTCTAAATATAAAGTTAATTTCTCCACAGCACCGGCCACAAGTGATAAATCTGGCAGTCATACTGACATATTTTCTTAATGAACCTGTTGAGCCACCTACTAACTTCAGACAGAGTGCCCAATGAGTTAGGTAATGGTGAGTAAATTATCATTATGCTTCAACACATTAAAATGGAGATCATGCAAATATAGACTTACAGTACATTACTCCCACATTGTGTTCTGTCATCAAGCAACTGCTGTATATACTTGGGTCACTCAGTGCGTCACCCACCATCACCCACCATCATCCCCTTTTGTTACTGCCATGGCTATTCTCACTTCAGATTATGCCTTTGTGCTCCTTACTGCTCTCCCTGCTTCCCACTGTTTCCCACAATACACCTCTTTATCCTCCTATCTGAATGGTATAAATAGTGTGGATTTTTTTTTATTTTATTTTTACCAGGAGAGACACACTAAGCTGAAAGCTTGTTTACGGATGTGACCTGGGAGCACAAGGAAGTTAAGTGACTTGCTCAGGGTCACACATGGATGACAAGTTGCATTTCTTCTTGAGCTCAAATACAGGGACAAGGGATAGCTCACTTTAACCTGCAGGAGGGAGATTCAAAAGGGACATCCATGAGCACTTTTTCACTGAAAGGGTAGCAGACAAGTGGAACAAGCTGCTGGAGGTACTCGTGCAGGCCAAATCAGTGAGCAGTTTCAAAGAGGGATGGGAAAGGTATAGAAACATAGAAACATAGACTTTGACTGCAGATAGGGATGGCTTGGCCCACCCAGTCTGCCCATTTCCCTACCTATTGGATAAGCTGCAGATCCTAGTTAACCAACTGCCTATTTCCTCCTACCCTCCACTAGAATTGCCTTATATCTGTCCCATACATTCTTGAATTCCCCCACTGTTTTTGACCCCACAACCTCTTCAGGAAGGCTGCTCCATGGATCCACCACCCTCCCTGTGAAAAAATACTTCCTCACATTGCCCCTGAGCCATCCCCCCTCTATCTTCAAATTTTCTGAAATATGCTACACTCTTGGACTTTGTTTGAGGTACTTGAAAGTTTCTATCATGTCCCCCCTCTCCCTCCTTTTCTCAAGGGTATACATATTAAGCTCCTTTAGTCTATTTTTTTTTATGGCTTCTGGTGTAGACGCTGCACCATTCTGATTACCTTCCTCTGGACTGCCTTCATCCTGTCTATGTCATTGCAGAGATGAAGTCTCCAGAACTGCATGCAGTACTCCAGATGGGGTCTCGCCAACTGTCTGTATAGAGAGATAACAACTTCCTGTTTTCTACTGGAGATGCCATTCCGTATGCATCCCAGTATCCCCCCAGCCCTCATTACTGGCATATGGGATTGGTTAGAAATGTGGTGGCAGCAACAAAAGGGGATTGTCCACTTAGACCAGTGCAGAGATGTCAGGGATGCTGGGCAGACTGGATGGGCTTATGGGCCTTTGTTTGCTATTAATATCTATGTATCTATGTATAAACTGGGTATTGTCTACCAGAACTGGTGGCACTCAGGTTGACCTTTAAGATCCCATGGTACTTCTAATTAAGAGTGAGGGTATTTTCCTCAGTGTCTTGGTAAATGTCCCTCATTCATTAAAGAGTTAGTATACTGCCTGAAACTAATATTAGTTTTTAAAAGCAGTCAACTATTACTTTTTATATCTGATGTATTTTTTCTTTTCCCTTTGGTTAATTAGAAATTTGTTTACCTGATGTTTAATAGATGTGATGTGTGGGGCAGCACTCTGCCTGGCAGCTGACATATCTAGCTCTCTTCCTCCCACTACATCATCAGCATTGTGACCTCACTGACTATGACATCACTGCTGCTTGGGAACAGCCACTCAAGAGCTGCCAGGTCAGTCACCTGTGATGTCACTGTCAGTGAGATCACAATGCTGAAGATGTAGCAAGGAGGAATAAATATTGATACGTCACCTGACAGGCTCAAAGCTGTTCCACACATCCAGCATGTCACATATAAGACTTTCTAATGAGCAAAAGGAAAAAGTAAAATACTTCAGCAATAAAAAGTTACAACTGACTACTTCTTAAAATTTGTATTATTTCCTTGTCTGCCTGTTTTGACTCCACTGGCTCTTTAATGTGGTCAAGAAAAATAAATCGAAATAAATAAATGACATGGACCTGGCATGCACAATGTATCACTTGCAGCACCATTCAAATGCATGTGGTTGTGGGCAGGCATGACCATGGCACTGCCTTGCATGGGGTATCCCGTGAACAAAGGAACCCCAATTGAGCGCTTACAAAAACGGCGACTCAGTTACAGTGTCTGTTTTCAGGGCTACCTGGAAGTGTAGTGACCGGATACCTGAGTGGGTGAGGTAGGGCGATGGGAAGTACATGAGAGAGTAGCATGAGGAGAGGCAAGGGAGGAAAGGTATGTGGGAGGGGGTGTGGCAGACAGCTGCTGAGTTGGTCTGCTAGCGTGGTGGGGAGGGTGGTCGGTTGGGAGATGTAGGATGTAGGGTTTTTTGTTTTTTTTTGCCACCAGGCAGCTTGTTGTTTTTTTAAGTATCCCCGACATACCCCCTGTAATTGAGAATTCTTTAGTAGAGAGGGTGTGTGGAGCACACCCATATTAAAAGACAATCATAGATCTCTGGCACCCTCTTGACGTTTACTGTGCGTGTGCATCGACGAAATTCATTTTCGGTGACGTACATTTGCTCAAATGGCGATTGCTATTTCGTGATCACTGTTATCACATAGAACCCTTGCATGGTATGGCATGAGTCATATCTGGCAGTGTATCAAGAATGTTGTTGCCAACAGTCAAACTGTCTGGGAAATGGTGCTAAATTATGGCTCCTTGAGAGGGCATTGGAATACAGCAGTTCACATACTACTCCCAAAAGCTGTAAATTCCCACCCATTGGTAATTCCAAATATGCACTATGGCATTCCAGATCAACTGGGCTTCTACAGCTATCTACAGTCCTGTCAGAGCAGACTTCGGAAGGATTAAGCAGTTCTGTTCAGGGTGGCCTGGTAGTGCTATCTTGTGTACCCTGTTTAGACATCAAGTTTGATGCTGTGTCTGGTGGTCTGGGGACACCTGATGTAATGCCCAGTCACTGGATACAGTCCTTTTCAAACTCCAGACAGACAGCCATTGATTAATACATGCCCCATTCCCTTGCTCTTACGCTTGCCTCCCCAAATAGGCAGTATATATATACTACGAGGGCCAATAGGAGTTCATGTCCTTATATGGTGATGGCAAGGGGCAGAATCTTTCAAGAGCACTTTACCATGTCTGAAATACTACTCACAGGCTTTCACCAAGCCATTCAGTTATGCATGCCAACATCATAGATTGATTTACTTATGCTATGGAAGCTGGCTTTTCTATACCAACTTCAACACTTCTAGTACATGGGATTTGCCCTGTCCTAAACCCTCCTTCGATACTGCCTGATCCTCACATTTTCTCCACTCAGTGTCACACTTCATCTATCCAATACTATCCCATTCTGTAATATAATCTATGCCTGCCTAGTGTTGTTGTTGAACTGTACTGTTTGTCTTGTCCCTGTTCCAACACACAATTGTATCCTGCAACTGCATAACTGAAACTTTCTCTGTAAACTGTTCAACTGAATCTGGCTACTGTATTGCTGTAATTGTGCTCAGCTATGTTCTGCTGTTTTTCCTCGCATATGTAACTCTTTATAACCTGCGAGTTATCTCCCACTGTACCCTCACCCCCCCAGGCCGCACCGGGAGACGAGCATCTTTTTGCTCAGTGTGCCATCCTGGTGAAACAATTTCAATAAATAAATAAATGTATGCCCTGCAGAACTCTGGGCTGCTCTTGTGTCTCCTTTTCACATAGTGGCAACTTATTAGTGAATGGTGTCCATTGCTGCAAAGTAAATTATAGGAATAAAGCAGAATAATTGCACAACAAAAGTAAAATGATGGGAACAGAAAAAAATCATTATGTAAAGAATTATCTGAAATCAAACAAGGAGCATGCTGATACAGTCAAGACAACAAATGCAATGCTGGAATGAATCAGAATGGGGGATAAGGAACAGGTCATAGGATGAGATTCTCCTCCCCTGAGCAAGGCAATGGCTAGACTGTACTTTGAGTACTGCACTCAAATCTGAAACAAAAAGGGCATTGGAGTGGTTAGAAACATCCACCACTGGACTGCCAAGAAAATTAATGATTTAATGGCCAATTACTTTAAAAAAAAGGAGTGGACATTCTCAGATTATTTAGCCTAGAGAACAGTAGGTTAGGGGGGACATGGTCTTGGTGTTCCAAATACTAAAATATATAGACAGGGTAGGACACACAGTTACAGTAGTAGCCAAAGACATGGTCACATAATTCCAGATATTTCACAAAATTTCTAAAGAGCTTCTCTCTGCTGCCCCTACTGTGGGACTTCAGAAAGCATGAGATTTCTCTAGTAATATCACAACAATTTTAGGAAATATCTAGTCTACATTCACTCAAACCAATGGGTGCAGGATAAGTAACAAGATTCTAAAGCAATACTGCACACAGAGTTTGGGTAACATATGAAATACAGTAGTTACTGTTGTGTGTAAAATTCAGATTGTGATTGAATTACAAGGAAATTGGAAAGAAAATCCACTGATTTATGCAGACTTCTCAATGTAGGAGAATTCTGACATTTCAAAAGTGGAATGGTTTTTATGGATTAGTGATCTGTTGTTTACATAAACTATGGATTCCTTTTAGGCAATCTGCCAAAAATCATTCTGTGGTTTACGTGATCTGTGGAAAGTTATTCTGCAATTTACATAGAAATGCTTTTCATAATCCCATGGGTTGGTCAATAAAGGCTTCTCACCAGGCCCAAAAATACTTTGCAGTAAACTGGCATCAGTCCTCTGACCAGCCAATTATTGATAACCCACACTTCAAGATTGGTGGCACTCCAATACCCTCTACCTTTTGGCCTTGGCTGAATCAATGTAAAGTCTCAGAAATGTGGATGAGTGGGAAACCGATTCCCTTTGCTCAATTACAAATTTCTATTGGTGCATCTGGCAATGAAGCCTTTAAATATCTTCAAGTTAGCAAGGCCCTCACCTCGTTCTCCCCGCTGGTCCCATTAAGGGACTCAGGTGAGAGAAATCTAGCTACACTTATGCAGGTTGCTTCCCAACCACACGCAGTGTCTAACCTATATAAAACTCTACAGGATTGGGACCATAGATTACCATCTGGAACTTGTCCCTACTGGATAAGAGAGCTAGGTATCCCTGAAGATACTAATTTATGGAAAAAACTTTGGTTATCAATGTATAAATTTATTAAGCAAGATAGACTTAGATTAGTCCATTATAATATTATGCATGATATTTATTTGACACCAGTTAAGCTCTTTAGATATGGGACATTAACTGCATCAACGTGTAATAAATGTAAGAATGACACCGGTTCCCTTTATCATATGTTATGGCATTCTGGCTGTCTATCAATAGTACTTTGGACCCTGTCCTTGGCTTAAGAGAATTATTCACGCCTGAAGTTTGTTTGATAAATTATTTTCCAGTCGACACCCCCAAATGCAGGAGAGCACACATGACACTTGTTACTGCAATTGCTAAACTTATAATAATGAGACACTGGACAGATGAGAAATCTCCTATGATGCTGGAATGGTACAGGGAGACTGTCTTGGCACTACAACTGGAAAGGCATATCGCACTTATGCGAGATAGAGTCGAAGCTTTTACCTCACTAAGGGGCAGCTTAGAGACTATCCTGACAATTTGGAAACCCAATTGATCAGGGATTCCACCGAGGTTACATCTAAATGGCCAATAATTGTGTGTAGTCGGGGGGTAGGGGGGAGGGATTGTTTTGTATTGATGGGTTTGCACCTGATATTTCATTTGCTGGATTAACCTATGCACCTAACTTGGTGCCTGAAATTAATAAAGCTTTGTTTAATAAAAAAAAAAAAAGAAATGCTTTTCAGAATTCCAGGCAATTCAAAAAGAAGTTCCTAAAAGCATTTCAGAAGCAGAATTGACATTCCGCACAAACTTTGCTTTCAGAATTCTGCATCCCACACAGCTCTAGAAATGGCCAACCTGGTGAGGTAGTTAAAGCCAGCTCTGTTCATAGTTTCTAAGCTAGAACAATTCTTGAGGAAGAATAGCTTTGAGAGTTGCACAGCATCAGTAGGGATAACATTCTAGCAGTTAGGGTTGGATGTTGACCAGTACTCAAATTATGGTGTAGTCATTGTCATGGCTGGGGAGGCAAGACACAATGGATCCTAAATTATTTTTATCTCTACAATATGACCTTAGGTCCTGAGTCACAAAACAACATGGATATAGGTAATATGGAGGTGTTTAAATTTTTTTATTGTTAAAAAAAAACAGTGCATACTGGGCTTTCCAGCCTGTAATGCAATATTGGAGGGGTTGGGATAGTAGGTGGGTGAGAGACATCAAGCCTCACAATAATCTGGAGGAGTTTTGTGAGGGAGGTGCATAGATTCTCCCGCCCTCCCAAAGTAGCATCTGCACTCTCTGCCAGCCCCTGCACTGCCCAAGATATACTGTTGGCCACTCAGATAGCAATGACACCCTCAGTCATCTACACTGAGATGCAGATTGGATTGGATCAGTCTCCGTGAGGGACATAACATTTATTGGGGATGCATGGAGGCTGTTGTGCTGTATGTGCAGAGGGGTACTTTTTTACTCCTGGAGTTTCCCTATGCACTCCCAGGGCTTCCCTATGATCCAATATTCCCACGATGTGTAAATGTGTCTCTGCCTTTACTGTAAATTGAGATTTCAATCATTTGCACATGTAGCCAGTGCAAGCTCCAAAATAAGGTTGTTACAATTATTTCAGTAGCTTGCATCAAGTTTGTGTGTGTTCCATTTAGAACCTCTGTTTCAGGTCCTATGTGTACAGTATGTGTATGCAGACAACTCAATAAAGAGGGTTGTCCTCTTTAAAGGGCAGACCCCATTGTCCACAGGCCCAGGCCAAGGTGGGGGTTGGGGAGCCAGAAGCTGAAGTTTGAAAAAGGAAGGGGGGAGGGTTAGTTAAGGTTATAAAAGGGGAGGAGCTATGATGTCAGGGCTGGAGTGAGGTGGGAAGCAAGGATTGGTGGAGAGAACAAGAGAGAGGGGTGAGCAACAAGGGTACTTGAGGGCAAACATGGGCCCAGAGAGCTCACAATTTTGTTCTGAGAGAATTTTCTCAAGGAAGCACATCAGTTTGGCAATAATATACTTTATTTTATTTGAGCCAGTTGGCTGTTTATAGCTAGGTATTCTGAGTTAATTGGAATGGCTGGTTTTAATTAAAAGTAAGTATTGTGATTAAGTTTAAGTCCCAACATTTGAGAGGCTTACAGCAGCCCAACATTGATCAGCTGCAAGTGAGTATTAAGGAGTTACAAAGCACAAGGTACATTCAAAAAAAAAAAAGAGCAAGGCAGCAGCAGCAAAGTGTAGTGGAAAATTAAGAAAAGGCAGGTTGGTGGGCATGAAAAATAGCTTTAGAGCATTGTTTTTTTTTTCCTTATGGCACCAAAACTATGCAGCTGAGAGTATTGGTACTAGTCCATATGCTACGGGGTCCAAATGTGCTAGGGAGAATGTGCGTGCTAGCCTAAAAGGTTTAACCGAGCTTGATTGAGACAGTGTGTGTGGCCTAACTTGTAGTAGGGAGAGCTCCTGTTTTTTGCTGTTCCTTCCAACACTCATGGGGTTTTAGGGCCGACATTTAGCCACAAGTGGAAGCTGTTTGTTTTGTAGACAAACTAGAGTTTTCACGGTGCTGGCTGCACCACAGGTTGGGGCAGGGGGAAAAAGAGGCTGCAAGAAAATGATCGGCGGTGGGTCTGGATGGCCCCGTGGTTCCTCCATGCAGTTGTTTCTGAGCAGGCAATAAAGAAGCTGGGGCCACCATGTGGCTGGGGAACATGAACGGAAACATTGGAGGAACATTTAGCGATGAAGGGGCTGGTGTGTCCAAACCTCTGAATTTCAGCTAATGCCCCTGTATTTGTTTATGACTCCTCTCTGTTTTTGGGTGCAAAACACTGAAGGGAGGCCTGCGGCGGTGGCGGCTGTTACAATCGACAAGTGGTCTAGCAGGGTTTTAATTGAGTTATGGTGGCCACGGACCAGGGTTGAAAAAAAACCCCAAAAATGGACACCAGGTGCATCACAGAACAAGGGGCTGGTTTCTTAGGAGGAATTCGATGGACAAAGGTGCACAGAGGCCTACAGCCAGGCCAAGAATGGATAGGCCATGTGGCAGTGGCATCTGATGTCATCGCCATGTGGCCTGGTGGGTTTGAATGATTTGTGGTGGCCACAGGCCAGATAGGGGGGCAAAAGCCTAAATAAAGGAAGGGAATGCAAGGATGGTAACAGATAAAGTGCGAAATGGTGTTTTTACACAAACTAAGAAATAATTATGCAAGAGGCATTAAGACACCAGGAAGAATGATGCAGGGACGGAGGCACCTCTGCAGCCTGAGGCCACAGGGGGCCCCCCAGCCAGTTGGGGAACACAGCCCAATAAGTGGGCCATAGGGATGGAAGGGCAAATTGGGGGAGCTCAGCTCCGTGGATGGGACCAGAGGGCTGAGAGTTCACTCACCCTTTCCCCTCACCCACCACCCACACAGGGTATATATTAAGAAAAAAAGGGGGAAGGGGTGGGGTGCACTTCAGGCCCTCAGAGAGTAGTGTTACCAGGAAGGGACAAAGGAATGGATAGGTGCAGACCTCATTCAAGTGAGTTGGAGGAATGTTTCTGACTCGATATAAGATCTTATGATGTGTAACAGTGTTTACTATGTAATCTAGGGTTTGTGAAGAAGGCAGCTATGGTCTCAGGAAGAGCAAGCCTACCAAGGAAGCATGCTACCAGGGACTAATGGAACTGGTGTCCAAAGCAAATCTATTGCTGGAGGCTGCAGTCCCACCCAGCCAGGGCAAGAGCAGGAAATGGAAAGGGGACAAGCAGCAGGGAAGGAAGGATGATAAGCAAACTCCAAAGGCCCCGGTTACACCAAGGGGCCCAGAACCTATTCCAGAGCTGGTCATCCCAGTACCTCCTCCTGCTCCAGTAGCTGCCCTAGTGCCACCCTCTGCTCCTGCTCCGATGTCCGGGCCCACTGGTCTGGTGAACCTGGTTCCTCCTGCACCAGTAACACCACAGAATACATTGCTAGTGCCTCTCAACACCCCACCAGCTGCATGGGCAGACCCCATCCCCCAGCCAGGTGCACAACCAGGTAAAAACGAGGTCACATTGGAAAGCAGTATGAAAGAATATGTGGAAGAAAGCTTAAAAGCATGGGGGATAATGGCTTAGACCTATTGGAAAAGGCATTGGGGGAACTGAGGAACAATAAAAATGGGGAAGGTGTAGGCGCAGAAGGGGTGGCAACAGGGCAAAGGGGCTTCAGTGCCGATACTGGAGCACCCAGTGTTAGGATCGAGGACCATGTACCCATAGCCACCAAAGAGAACATTTGGAAGGTTGAGTTTGTGGACATCTTCACCCTGGCTAATGTGGACAACATGGATAAGTACAAAGAAAATGAGAGCTTTGAGAAAAAGGGCATGGCTGCTGCCATTGTGCTTTTGGGAAAGGGGGAAGCTGAGAAGTCTATGAAATGTAAAATGTGGGATAATTGGTCCACAGGTTTTACATATTACATGGCCATAGTTATTGAAAAGAAGCCAGAGTTGGCTACTTCCCTGTTGACATATTTGCTAATTTTAAAAAATGCATATAAAAAAAGAAGGGTATAGTTGGCTGAAATACGACGAGAAGTTCAGAAAGAGGATGGCGCATTTTGGGGATATAAAGTGGGATGCCTAACAGATTGACTTGTATTTAGAAATATGTACAGGGTCCACTGGTACTGAAGGGGGAGGGGACAAAAAAGGTGGGTCAGTGGCAAAATGCTGTTGGGGTTACAACAGGTCATTCTGCTCCTGGCCAAACTGCTGGTTTTGGCATGCCTGTTACAGATGTGGGGGCAGCCACCCGGCCTCCAGTTGCAAGAATAGCTGGGAAAAAAGTGGGGCTAGCCAGGATAACTCTTACAACCAGTCCTTGTCGGGTAACCATGTGGGATTCCGAGGCCAGCAGTGGGTGAGGGGGACCCAGGGCAGGGGTCAGGGGGAGGTAAGGGCCAATACCACCACAACTGACAGCAGGATAACTAAGGACGGTTGTCAGGGGCCTTCTGTCTGATACACCCATTAAGGTAGAAGTGATGCAGGAATGGCTAAGGATGTACCTGGACAAAGAAGCAGCCGCCACACTATTGATAGTATTCCGGGACAGATTCAGCCTGCAGTTTAAAGGGGCCCAAAAAGAGACAAAAGCAAAGAACTTGAAGTCAGTTAAGGGGCGGGAAATGTTGCTGGAGCAGAAAATCCAGAATGTAATAGCAGCTGGCAAGGTGGTGGGCCCAATTTGACAACCACCCCTGCCACATCTAAGGATATCACCCCAGGGTTTGTTACCGAAAAAACAGACAGGGAAATTTTGGGTAATACATCAGCTGTGCTACCCGGATGGGAATTCGGTGAATGATCACATCAGTGAGAAGGACAGCAGGGTGACATACTCTACGTTAGAGGAGGCAGTCAGGCTGATTAAGGCATCACAAGGGGCATGGCTGGCAAAGATGAACACTGAAGCAGCATTTTGCCTGCTGCCAATCTGGCCAGAGGACTGGGACTTATTGGGTTTCCAGATAGGTGAGGAATACTATTTTGACAAAGCCATGCCCATGGGCTGCTCCATTGCTTGTGCGACATTCAAATTGTTTAGTACCTGGTTACAATGGACATTTTAAGAAAAATACAGGTACCAAGCTGTGATAGAAGGCTTTCTTAGAATGGCAGAAAAAGGGGAGATATTGTTGATGGGGGACCTGAATATGCCAGATGTTAACTGGAGCACCTTTGCTGCAGGCACATTCAAGAGCAGGGTCATTCTTGATGCCCTACAGGGGGCATGCCTCAGACAGCTAGTATTGGAACCCACTCGGGAGGGAGCAATCTTAGACCTGGTACTCTCAAATGGGGATGGAGAAAGAATCTCAGATTTAGAAGTGGGTAGCCATCTGGGAACAGCGACCACCAAACAGTGTGGTTCACAATAAACACAGCCATACAATCAAGCCATACAAAAGCAAGTACTGGACTTTAGGAGGGCTGACTTTGGGAAAATGAGAGAGTGCCTCAAAAAGCACTAGCAAACAGGCAAGAAGGAGGGTGGAGGAACAATGGGAGTGATCAAAACAGCCATCACAGAGGCAACAAGCCTTTGTGTAAAAGCAAATCAATAAAACACAATGAAGGAAAAACTACTATGGTTCTCAAAAGAGGTGGCAGGGAAGGTTAAGGAGAAAAGGACAGCATTCAGGAAATATAAGGAAACACAGAAGGAGCAGGACAGAGAACTTTATCAGTTAAAGCAGAAAGAGGCTGGGAAGGCAGTCAGAATAGCAAAGGCCCAAACCGAGAAAGGATAGCCAATTCTGTTAAGAAGGGGATAAGACCTTTATAGGTACATTAGGGAGGCGAAGAAAGACCAAAGGAGGATACTGAAGCATAATAAAGGGAGGAGTGTGGGTAGAGGGTGACAGTGAAAAAGCAGGGATACTGAACGAATATTTCTGCTCAGTATTCACAAAGGAAGAGGAGGAGTTACCTAAACCAAACAAGAGAAACACTCTGAAGTCGGGGTCGATACCAGTCCATTTACAGAAGAAAGAGTTCTGAAAGAACTAATAAAATTGAAGGTGGACAAAGCAATGGGGCCTGATGGGATTCACCCAAGAATTCTAAAAGAACTAAGGGTAGAATTAGTGACACCGCTGACTACTCTGTTTAACAAATCATGGGAGGATGGGGTGGTACCCAAGGACTGGAGGAGGGCAAATGTGATTCCTCTTCACAAAAGTGGGAGCAGGACAGAGGCAGGAAACTACAGACCAGTTAGTTTGACCTCAGTGGTAGGAAGAATGATGGAATCACTTCTGAAGGAATGAATTGTTGAGTACCTAGAGGCCAGTGGGGCACAGGACCCAAGGCAGCATGGATTCACAATGGGAAGGTCGTGTCAGATGAATCTAATAGATTTCTTTGACTGGGTGACCAAAGTAGTAGACCAGGGAGGGGCTGTGGACATGGCCTACCTAGATTTTAGCAAGGCATTTGATACAGTCCCACACAAAAGATTAATACATAAGATAGCCAGCCTTGGAGTGGGTCCCAAGGTGGTAGCCTGGATAAAAATTGGCTAGACAACAGGACACAAAGGGTAGTAATAAATGGAGTACACAGTGAAGAAGGAGGTTACTAGCGTGGGTACCCAGAGGTTCAATACTGGACCGGTCCTTTTAATGTCTTTATAAGTGACATTGCAGAGGAACTGGAAGAGAAAAGTATGTCTCTTTGCAGATGACACAAAGATCTGCAACAGGGTTGATACAAGATGGAGTGGAAAGAATGAGAAGGACTTAGCAAGGTTGGAGGAATGGTCAAATGTATGGCAGCTCAGATTCAATGCAAAAGTGCAAGATAATGCACATGGGAAACAAAACCAGGGAATGTACACAATGGGGGTGAGATACTGACAACAGTAAAATAGAAAGGGACCTGGGGTAATTATATCAGATGACCTAAAGGTGGGCAATCAATGTGAGAAGGCAGTAAGGAAGGCTGGGCGATACTGGGATGCATAGGAAGAGGCATCAATAGTAGAAAACAGGAAGTTGTTATCCCTCTGTACAGACAGTTGGTGAGACCCCATCTGGAGTACTGTGGGCAGTTCTGGAGACCCCATCTCCGCAAAGACATAGACAGAGTAGAGGCTGTCCAGAGGAGGGCAACCAAAATGGTGCTGGGTCTACACCAGAAGACATACGAAGAAAGACTAAAGGAGCTTGATATGTATACCCTTGAGGAAAGAAGGGAGAGAGGGGACATGATAGAAACTTTCAAGTACCTCAAGGGAATTAACAAAGTCCAAGAGGGTAGCATCTTCCAGAAAAAGAGATGTGCAAGAACAAGGGGGCACAATTTGAAGATTGAGGGGGGATGGCTCAGAGGTAATGTGAGGAAGTATTTTTTCACTGAGAGGGTGATGGATGCATGGAACAGCCTCCCTGAGGAGGTTGTGGAGTCAAGAACAGTGGGGGACATCAAGAATGCATGGGACAGGCATAAGGCAGTCCTAGTGGGGGGTAGGAGGAAGTAAACTGTTGGTTAACTAGGATCTGCAGCTTATCTGTTAGGTAGGAAAATGGGCAGACTAGGTGAGCCAAGCGCTCCTTATCTGCCGTCAAATTCTATGTTTCTATGTTTCTATGGTCCAATATTTGGATGCCTTTCTATTAATAGGGGAAAGGCAGCAACAGACAGAGAAGATGTTACAGGATTTCAAGGTCATGTGCCGTGAGCTAGGGGTGCCCTAGCCCCCAGAGAAAATGGAGGGGCCTAGCCAGAACACTGAGTTTTTAGGCATTGAAATTGACATGGTGGGGGAGTTATTTTACCTAACTGAGGCAAAAGTGGAAAACCTAAGGACATTACTGGGTGTGGCTAAGGTCCAATGGAGGTTACAGCTCCAGCAAGTGCAGCAGCTTATGGGACACTTGAACTTTGCCTGTAGGGTGGTAGCACTGGGCCATATGTTTACACAGCGCCTGGTGAGAGAAACACATGGGGTCTCAAAGCCACACCACTGGGTAGACATTACTAAAGGGACCAGGGAAGACCTGGAGGTCTGGAATAATGTTCTAACCCACTACAACGGCAGAAAATTTTGGAGGGACGAATGAGTCTTTAACACAGACCTGTAACTATACACTGATGTGGTGGGGGGCATAGGCATGGTAGCATACTTTGGAGGAAAATGGTTTGCAGTGGCATGGCCTAGCAGCTGGGTCCAGGCCAGACTGATGAGGGATATCACTTTCTTAGAGATATTCCCAATCTGGGTCACTATGGAAGTATGAGGAGAGAGGCTGAAAAACCAGAAGGTCACTTTCACTTTTTGGAGTGACACTAGGGCAGTGGTAGACATTTTAAACAGCCGCAAGGTGATGTCAGTGAGGGTCATGCAGGTCCTAAGACAGTTGGTTCTGTGGGGATTAATGCTGAATATGTCATTTAGGGCTAGGCATATAGATGGTGTGGACAACATGATAATTGACTGTCTCTCCAGCCTACAGATCGACAAGTTCTGGGCCATCGTCCCAGGGGCAGAACCCAGGAAGACGGCAGTTCTGGATTATATGTGAAGGATTGGGTTGGGGATGATGAACAGTTGTTTCAGAACTCCTGGTCCTCCAGGACCCTAACAGCATATGAAACATCATGGAGGGCCTTTCAGGCATTCTGGGCACAATCTGGCTGCCAGGTAAGTGGGGCGGTGACGGGGGACGAAGTCACACAATTCACAGTGACAGGTTGGAGAAATAAGTTGGCACACACAATGATGGGGTACACTTGGCAGCAATAAGCAATCTGTGCATACTGACGGGATGAGAGGACTCCACAAAGAGTAACCTCATTTGGGGCATGATGCAGGGCTGACTGCAGGAGGCCGGGAGGGCCCAGGACAATAGGAGACAACTGACAGAGGGCCTTCTGGAACAGTTAGTCGGAGTGCTGCACTAGGCATGCAGGTGTAGCAGCGAGGCAGTCCTGTTCAAGGTGGTCTTCACAGCCATGTACAGTGGGGCCTTCAGATTGAGTAAAGTGGTAGGGCATGACAAGGCAGATAAGTCTGCAGGGTTGCATTGGGAAGACATGGTGTGCATGGGGATGGGATTTCAGTTTTGGTAAAGTGGTACAAGACCAATCAGGCTGGCAGGGGGAACAGGGTCATGTTGCAGCACCACAGGAATGTCACCATCTGTCCGGATGGAGCTCTGCATGCATACTTGGTTGGGTGGCCATGGGATGGGAACCCATTTATATTCTTGCATGGGGATGGGTCCCCAGTGACAGGGTCTCAGATGGTGGCAGTGTTAAAGAAGGGGATGGCCTTTTTGGGGAAAACCCAACAGGATACTCTTCCCATTCATTTTGGATTGGGACAGCCTCCAAGATGGCAGCCATGGGAAACACACCAGGTGATATCAAAGAGAAAGGGAGGTGGTCTTCTAATTGCTGTAAAAGAATAAAAGATATGTACGCAACACTTTAACCATGTACTAATGATGTCTTTATTTCTTCCCAGTAGCAGGTTGGGTAAATTATCCAAGAAGAAGTAAACAAGATGGAATGGGGGGGCAGGAGGGGGGGTGGATATCACTAGGGATCTTTTAAGAAGAGCGGGCGGGAGGACAGACCACAAAGAAAAGACGGATAGTAACTTTGTCTCTATTTTTGATTTTTAGCAGGAAGGACACAGAGGTTGGAAGCTTGGACATGCAACACTCATTCATCCATTGGGTAGAAAAGTGGTCATCCAGGAGGGGAGGCAACTGTATCTGGATGTTAGCAACATCAAATTGACCTGGAGAGGCATGAGAGACATGAAATGGACACAGCTACTCCCCGCACTCAGGGAGTTAAGGAGGGAACACATCCACCTGGATTTAATTATGATCCACTTGGGAGGCAATGACCGGGGGGCCAGGCCTTGGTTGGACATATTTTATCAGATAAAAGGGGATGTTAAAAAATTAAGAAATGGTGGCCAGTGGTGACCCTAGTTTGGTCAGACATTGTTCCAGGAAAGGTATGGAGGCATGCAGACAACCACAAGGCTTTGGACAGGGCTAGGATGTGTATGAATGCCAGAGTAGGAAGGCTGTTTGGAAACATGGGTGGTATGGTGGTGTACAGGGGAGTCGTGGAAGAATGGGATGAGTACTACAGGGTTGATGGGATACACCTCTCCAGTCTAGGTCTGGCACAGTTTAATTAGGAGATTGCCAATGTACTAGGGCCCTGGGTGCAAAGGATGTTAGCCTGAGCAGGCCCCCACTCTCCCCTGGGATTTGGGGGGGGAGTCCACTGTCCATCTCAAGTGGGAGGTGGACTAATGGAAAAATAGGGGACAGGAGGAGAGAAGGGGGAAAAGGGGGCGGGGGGACAAAGAAAATAGTATATTAGAAAATAGGATATAAGAAAATCAGCAGGAAGTAGGGGGTCAGAGCATATGCTAGTACCCACTTTGATCGGTTGAGGATGAGAGAAGACGGCCCCCCATGATGTTGTAAAATATTAAACAGACATATGTATAACAATGAATGTAAGCATAATGTGAACTAAAAGAGAAAAGAATAAGTACATTGATTGCCAAATTGAGCACCCACACATACTTGTCTGTGTATTTCTTGGTGGGGATCTTGGGGACAAAGATGGTTGCCCTCTTTAAAGGGCAGACCCCCTTGTCCACAGGCCCAGACTAAGGTGTGGAGGGAGCCAGAGGCTGAAGTTTGGAAAAGGAAGGGGGGAGGGGTTTGGTGCGTTCATAAAAGGGGAGGAGCTATAATGTCAGGGCTGGAGTGAGGTGGAAAGCAAGACTGGTGGAGAGAAAGAGAGAAAGAGAGAAAGGGGTGAGCAACAGGGGTACTTAAGGGCAAACACAGCCCAGGGAGCTCAAAATTTTGCTCTGAGAGAATTTTCCCACCCACCTAGCATAAAATAATGCTGAAATTGGAGCTGGTTGGGTCACTGCAGTAGGTGGAGCACAGGTGACCATTGGAGGCCTGCTGAAAGTGGATGGCAGGCAAAAAAACAAAAGCTGTGAAAAAATAAGGGAGGGGGAGGAGAGAAGGGGGGAAGGGGCAGGGGGGACAAAGAAAATAATGTATAAGAAAATAGGATATGGGAAAATCAGCAGGAAGTAGGGGTCAGTGCATACACTAGTACCCCCTTTGAATAGAGGTGGATGAGAGAAGACAGCCCCCCCCCATGATGTACATCTGGGGGTGGGAGAAGAGGACAAGGAAATAGAATGAATAATATTAAGAAAGTGGACAATAGATGAACAAATGATTATGTGATGAAATGGAGATGGGATGAAGGATGTAAAATGTTAAACAGAAATATATGTATAACAATGAATGTAAGCATAATGTGAAGAAAAAGAGAAAAGAATAAGTAAATTGATTGCCAAATTGAGCACCTACACATACCTGTCTGTGTATTTCTTGGTGAGGATTTGGGGAACAAGTTTGCTTATTGTAAACTTAGTCCAAATGTTTCAAGACTTGCCTGCTTATTTAAGGAATTAACAGTAGCTGGGAGCATCACTGCTTTCCCTAGCTTTTTAAGCAAGAGCTTTACCAGCTGGGCTCAGTCAACAATCCTTATATTTTACTAACAACATATGCTGCTATTGCTATCTAGCCATTACAGTCACAGATGTTTCATGATCATGAAACTGTATGTTGCAGAAAGACTGAACTGATAATATCATAATGATAGCTACAAGTTTGACACAGCTGGTTTTCATTTAAGGTCCATAATCATTTTCACATTATAATACAGGATATAGCTTTGCAATGATGCAGCTTAAATATGATCACATGATTCTGCTTGCAATTTAATTGTCAGTCTGCTTTACTTGTGCTGCAATCTTTTCCACAAGTGTATGTTTCTTTAAGGGCATGAGAATACATGATTGTGATGGAGAAAGATTTCTGGCCTGTGTAGGTCCTGACCCTGGAGGTTTCCAGCAGAGTCTGCCCCGAGGTCCTCAGGGTTCGAGGGTTGTGCTTGGAGGCTATGGTAGCTGAGAGGCTGGGTGGAGCTGCAGGGCTGAGTAATTTAAATGCTAGGCAGAGGAGGGAGTATTGAAAGCATGCTTTGAAAGAAGGCTACTGTAATTTGGCTAGTGTAACACAGTGGTGGCTTCTGGAGTGATCCTGGGTAGCGAACTGCACTACCTTGTCGTATAGAATCTGCAGCTGGTGGACCTCCAGCTTGGCCATTCCCTGTATTACAGTGGCTGCGTAGGTCAGTATGGGGAGCAGGATGCTTGTGGCAATGGAGAACCTGACTTCCGGTATAAGCTGATCCTTAATCTGATACAGGATGCCAGGTTTCCCATGGATGGTCTTGATCACTTGTTCCACATGGTTCTTGAAGGTGAGACCTTGGTCAAGCGTAAGTCCTAGGTATTTTAAGGAGGGCACAACTTCAGTGCTGGTCCCTGCAAGTGATTTAAGCTGTAGGAAGCTGGTCCTGTCTTACCCAGGGATCTGGGCCCGAACAGCATGGCTTTTGTTTTGCCTACATTCAAGACCATTCTGTTTACTTTTAGCCAGTTCTCCAGTGACGTTAGGTCAGATTGGAGTAAGGGGCTAAGAGCCTCCAGGTTATCCAAGGAGCGGTATATGATGGTGTCATCCGCGCATTGTACTACTGCGCTACCCCTGCAATGGAGTTTTAAGTCATTGGTAAACAGCGAGAATAGTAGGGGAACAAGAATTAAGCCTTGTGGTAGTCCCTCTTTTAGGGGTAGCAGGTCAAACAGCGCACCATTCTAGCTAACTCTCTGGGTGCGGCCAGATAAATAGCTCTCAAACCACTTGAGAGCCAGAGGGTCTAGACCTATCTTTTTAAGTTATACTAGCAGGAGGTTGTGGTTGACAAAATCAAAGGCCTTGGACAGGTCAATGAATACCACGCCGGAGGGGGTTCCCTTGTCCATGGCACTCAGTATGTCTGTCGTGAGGTTTGTGAGGGCAGTGTCCATGCCGTGGTTTGTTCAAAAACCATGCTGAGAGGAGGCCAGTAGTTGATGAGTCTCCAGATAATTGTGGAGTTGGCTGTATATCAGTCTTTCCTGCAGTTTGGTGAGCAGACAGAGCAGGGAAATTGGCCTGTAGTTGCTCGTGTGTTCCCTGGAGTCACCCTTGTGGATGGGAACAATGTTTGCCTGATTTCACTGGTGAGGAATGGTGTCTTCCAGCAGGGATCTATTTATGAGCCAGGTCAAAGGTCTGGAGAGGGATTGGGCTCCATTCTTGAGTAGCATGGGATTAATTCCATCAGGTCCTCCTGGGCCTTTGATTTTCAGGGCCCTCAGGAGAGTTTGCACCTTTTTAGACCTGACCAGCCATAAGTGGAATAGTGGTCATTGTAGTATCAGGGTTCGGTCTCGTTGGGTGCCAGGGTGTGAGAGGGAAGTGCAGCCTTATCTGCATCAAGGTTGGTGAAATGAAGGTTGAGGACTGTGGCAATTTGTGGGCCATTATTCACTAGCTTATAGTTGACTTCCATGGGCCAGGTTCAGCCTTGATATTTCGTCTGATCAGTTCATTGATATAAGACTAAAATAGTTTAGGGCTATCCAAGCTATTTTTTTCAAGGTGGGTGACATAGTCTCTTTTAGCCAATTTTATGGTGCTCTTGCATTTGTTTTCCAGGGCTTTATATGCCATAAGGTTGGCCGGGAGAGTCAGGACTTCTTAAATCTCTTCCAGGCCTTGTCTCAGATGAGCATCAGGGCTTTTAGAGCTGGAGAGATCCACTTGTAGCAGCTGCCTTTTACTCTGAGCTTTTTCAGTGGGGCAAAGATGTTGGCTGCTTTAGTCAATGAGTTGTGGAAGTATTCTAGTGCCTCATCCAAGAAGAGGAGGAGCCTGATAGGACTCCAGTCCAGGCTGTTAAGGTAGTCATTGTATTGTGCCAGTGAGAAGTTTAAGTAATCTCAGGCAGTCAATATTCTAGGTTGGACTTTGGTCACATTGTTCCTCCAGATGTAGAATATTGGGGAGTGGTCACTCAGGGCATCGGCCTTGAGCCCAACTTTCTGGATATTGCTGGGGTTTGTCACCAGAGCCCAGTCCAGGATGGTGTGGTTCCCTGACTTATGGTTCAGCCTGGTGGGTTCTGAAATAGCCTGTACCAGATTTGCCTCTTGTGTCAGGGACATGAGGTCTTTGTTGGGGTCATGGGCCCAATTTAGGTTGAAGTCCCCCAGAATGAGAAGCTCCATGGAAATGTCTTTGGTCATGGTTCTGGTGATAGCCTCAAAGGATTGGAGAGCCGTCTTTGGGGGATTGTAGACACATCCTATAATGAGGTGCTTGGACTGGCTGAGGGTGACCCATATAAATATTGATTCACTGTCTGGGGTGGAGTCCAGCTTCAGGGTTAGGTTTGACACTGTTAGGTAGTCTTTAGTGTAGATTAACACACCACCCCCTCTTTTTCTCTCCCTATCCTTGCAGAAGAAGTTGTATCCTTGTGCCATGATCTCATAAATGAGGATGTTGGTCTTAAGCCAAGTCTCTGATATGTCCAGAATATCTGGCTTGTAAAAGTCAAGCCAGGCTTGCACCTCTTGCATTTTTGGTCTGAGGCTGCAGACATTCATGTGTGCAATCTTCCAACCCTTGGAGAATGCCCAATGAGGGTCCTGTGGGGTGGATATTAAGATATTGGCAATGGGAAGGCCCAGGTTGGGCTGGCTGTCACCTGCCAGGAGAAGTAGTGCCAGCAGCAGGCCAAGTATCTTGGGGCTGGCTGGTAAGATTAGGTTGCTTCTGAGTTTCCTACTTGTAAAGTGGAGTGACTCATAGCATATGCCCTATCTCACTAGCTCATGGGCTATCAGTAAGGACTGCAAGCTAGTGTAGGACTTGGTGTTATGTAGGTCCCTGTGAGGGGTGTCATTGGCATGCAGTCCCCTAATGTCTGGGTCTCCTTGGCCTACCATTAAGTCCACCCAATATGAGGGACAGAATGTAGAGTGTTGTCAGGAGTACTCCCTTGTTGGGGAGTAGAGTAGATTACATGGCTTTTTTTCACCACACAGCCCATGACAGGGTGGGTAGGGGGCCCAGGTCCTCCTCATGGTCGACATGTTCGGCAAGCAGTAGCGCCCTGTGTATTTACTCTAAGTGGCCACTGCTATATAATTGAAACTTTATATGACAATTTCTTGAAAGAGGCAAAGAAACTGCTAAATAGAGAGATAATTAGTTGCATATAATGTAAATTACAGGAGTTAAAAATTTCATAATTTAATTATTTGTTAAACTGAGTGAACATTTTCAAACTGTTTGGATGTTTATAGCGCCACTGTTATTGCAGGTATACACTCAAAATTTGGCATGCACACCAAAGTAAATTTGTTCTGTAATCTAATTAAGTTGGAGAAATGTGGTTTAGTAGGTTAAAATGCACTGTGGATATTTTAGAAATTACTAATTGGCAAAATGTGTTAAACAAATTATGGACACATAATTGGTAATGCAACTAGAATTCCAACTGTGGAATTTAACTTTTACAAAGTACTTATCACCACTGAATCACCATACCTGCACTAGCATCATGGCCCTGCACTACCCCGTCAACATTCCTGCAACAGTGATGCCCAGTATCATGGTCCACTATGACTAAAGATATCCAGATACTTCCATCACAATGACTCTGCAGCTGCTGTAGCTAACTGATGCTAACTGTGCTTGTACTGTCTGTAAGTAAACACTAGCAATTTGCTTTTATATTGTGTCTGAGTGTTCTTTGACATTCTGGTAGTCTGGAACCCTACTATTCCTGGTAGAAGGAAGTAGGAAGAGTGAGTTGTAGTCCCATGGACCATAGGAGACTACAACTCAACAGTTTTTATCTATTTTATAATGTATGGTATAATATTGTTACTATGGGAAATAGATCTTTTCACTCAGTTGTTATACCATCGATGTGACACAACTTTGTTGTTAACCCATCAATGGTATGTAACATCGATGATACTGTATAACAACATGGATTGTGCTGCGCATGATCGCTACTCAAACAGACCACCTTCTTGAAACGGCCGCGGCAATGAGAGCATGACCCAAAGCTGAGTGGCAGTGACTTAAGTAATGGAGTGGCTGACAAAAGTGAGGATCCTACTTCATTATTTAAATGTTTTTGATGACCGTATACTATAAAATATATTGTATGGTACATCGATGGTCAACCTGTTTGTTAAGCAGTCTCAAGGTTGCCATGGCAACGTAAACTTCTCGAGCTTCTCTCTCAAGGTTTACACGGTCACCTTGGCAACCTCTTGATGGTTTATAAACCAGTTAGCCATCAAAGACCATACATTATCCTCTATGTATTGATTTGGGGCTTGTTTTAATATTGAGAGGCCAGTACCATGCATGAGTGACTCTCACCCCGTTTAAAGCTGTTTTAAAACTTTTCTAAAATTTAGAGCAGAGTTTTACCTCCTAGGTATTTCTGGATCATTAGCTGCTATATCCAGAGGCCCTGCCATGAGTGGGCATGTTGTTGACTCTGCAGATGTTATAGCTGACTGGCATTAACTGTGCTTGTACTGTCTGCTAATGAACACTAGTGTTTTGCTTTTATATTGTGTCTGAGAGTTCTTTGACACTCTGGTAGTCTGGAACCCTGCTATTCCTGGTAGAAGGAAGTAAGAAGAGTGAGCTGTAGTCCCACGCACCATACGGGACTACAACTCAATAGTTTTTAACTATTTTTACTGATTTGGAGTTTGCTTTAATATTGAGGACCAGTACCATGCATGAGTGCCTCTCACCCCTTTTAAAGCTGTTTTAAAAAATTTCTAAAATTTGGAGCTGCGTTTGACCTCCCGGGTATTTCCAGGTCATTAGCTGCTATATCCAGAGGCCCTACTGTGAGCAGGGCAAGCACGGGTAGGGCATGTACGGTGCCATTCTCTGTGATGAACGTGAAGATGCACACAAAGACATGCATGTATAAGTTAATGTTTTGCATGTTTGCAGAGTTTGTGGAGTGTGTGGAGCTTATATAAGCTGCTGCAGACCTTGAAACCACCACAAGGTGAGACCTGCCTATTAGCTTATCAGTGCATTTTTGCTGAAGAATTTAATAGTATTCTACACCACACTAGTAATATAGTTGGGAATTTGTATCACTAACATATGGGCAGCACTAATAATATTCTGAACTAATTTCTGTAGCAAGACTGCAGTTTTAATTTCCAAGATAAAGCAAGATCAAACATGATAGACAATGTACTGATACTTAAGGGAGAAATAGGAATCAAATGCATCTCCTGAGAAATGTATCTCATTATTAATCTTGAAAAACACCTTTAACTGCCTGAAATGTATTAGAAATGAGGAACTCTCTAGAGAAGTAAGTCTATTCAATGCTAGACTTGAGTCCTTAGAGGCCAGCCAAAAGGAAATGGCTGCAAGGTTCAAAATCAATCATGGACACACAATAGGAATCACTTCTACAATAAAATCTAATACAAACCCAGGTTCTCCTAGTGTATCATCTAGTGTCCCCAGTGCTGTTATGTCTGATACACTATTGCTGTTGTCCACACAAACAATAACGCAACCAATAGTCACAAATAATAAAAGGCAAAGGGATGATGAGTGTATCACAGTGTATGAGGAGTGGTACATGGTGCAGAGCACCAAAGTACCAAAAAAGGTCAGGGAAGCTAATACCTTTAATATTCCTCTGCATAATTATCTTGATATCTTGGGCTCTCTAAATATAGACACTGATCCAAGTACAGCCCCACCAATGATACTACTTGACTCTACCCTGCAATAGTCGATGCACAATCTACCAGTGGTCATCTGGGCCATAGCATAACTAATAGTGTAACTGAAGAAGCATGTCCAAGCACTAGCAGAATGCCCACAACCAAAACTGAGGCAGACCCAAACAATGCCCTCTTACTTATACCAATGGATACCCTAGCAGTCTGCAACATGGATATAGATGTCGGCAGGCCTGCTGTGCAAAGGGATATAATAGTTTTAGGGGACTCAATTGTTTAATACCTTGATCAGGCCATCTGTAACCCGGACAAATCATGCAGAACACTACCTAGTTTTAGCGGTGCTAAGGTGCTGGATATAACTAGAATGTGTGGTAATATCTTAAAAGATACTGGGGAAAATCCATTTATTATCATCCATAGTGGTGCAAATAACATCTTCCATGACTATGTTAATAAAATAAAGCAAGACTATATTGCACTAACCAACAAATTAATCCATATCAGTTGTGAACCGGTACTGTCTGAAATTCTACTCATCACTAATGCCTCTGCTTTCTATAATAATAAAATAAAAGCAATAAATTAGTGGCTGTGGAAATGGATACTCAAGCAGGAGATTAGCTGTCTCACACATAGGGAGGAATTTGATAGCCATGAAGAATTATACTGCTGAGATGGTATTCACTTAAGTAGGGAGAGGAAGCTCACTCCTTGGGAAACAAATTTCATCCTTTATAAGTAAATCTTTCAACTAATACCACTAAGGGGGCAGGTAAGAACTGTCCCTCTTGAAGTAGGGCCAAAAACAGCACAACCAGGACAAGCCCTGTAGTTCACATGACATAAACTCTCTAGGGATTACAGCATCTAGCAGTAAAAATAAGAATGCTGAGAAGACCTTAAATTTCCTGTTGGTCAGTGCCCACAGTTTATTCAATAAAATGGAGGCATTAAAACATATTATGATAAGAGACAATATAACAGTCCGTGAGGTAACTGAGACCTGGTTCCAGGATTATGACTGAAACTCAGATATCCCAGGTTATACTAAAATCTCTAAAAACAGATCAGACAGGAGGGGTGGAGGCATATCACTATACATATCTGACAGGTACCCAACTCACATGCTAATGCCTGCAGAAAATACTGACAACAGCACTGAAATAATCTGGGTGCAAATAACACTACTCACAGAAACACTGGCAATGGGTTTGGGTTATAGATCCACAACCTTAAGCCCAGAGGAAAATGAAGCATTTTTATCAGCAATAGACAGCATGGAAACATTCCATAATTATTTCTCAATGGAAGATTTCAATTTCCCTAAAATAAATTAGTTCACACTAGAAGGTGTAGGAAATATTGAAAATAAATTTATTGAATTAATAGCCAACCAAAACTTGGAACAACTGGTAACTGAAGGAACCAGGGAGAAAACATACTGGACATCATCCAAACAAACAATGAAGAAAGAATATTCACCCCAGTAGTAATAGAACCCCTTGGAGATAGTGACCATAACATGGTAACACTAAGTGTTAATATAAACAACAACTGTGTTAAGGGAGTTACCACAGTTAAGGACAATACAAAGGCCAACTATAAACTAATTACTGAATATCTTGCTTTATGGGACTGGGAAACTGATCTGAATGGTCTTGATTTATAGCTGATATGGGACACCATATGGATCAAAATAAAGCACTGCATGTGTATCTGGGTGCCAACTAGAACAAAATACAATAGTGGACTCAGAATTCCACTGTGGTGGAACAAAAGCATAAAAAGAGCAGTAAATAAGAAAAAAAGAATTTACAAAAAATTCAGAAAAAAAAACAACTACAGACAATTGGACATCATATAACAAAAAAATCAGCTAACAAGGTTAAATCACACATCAAAAAAGCTAAGGAGAATTTAGAACTCAAACACATAACTGATGCAATTGATAATAAAAGAAAAATTATGATTACGTAGGTTTACTTAGAGGTAGCCACTCAACTGTAGGACCAATAGACACTAGTAAGGGAATACAGAGCAACAAATCTGTCATGGTAACTGAGTTCAATAATTATTTCCTTAGCATTTTCAGACCAAAAAAGAGTTCAATAGAACTAGTTCAAACTGCACAGGTAGCATCACCCTCGCCTTTCACCAATGAGGAAGTGCGGCGCATACTCCCTAATTTAAAAACTCATTTATCAGCAGGACCTGATGGAATCCACCCACGATTCCTTAAAGAAATAGCAAATGTCATAAATGGACCATTTACTGTACTTTTCAATGCTTCATTAAATGAAGGGAAAACAATTCCAGTCTGGAACGAGGCACTAGTTACTCCAATCCATAAAACAGGAAATAAGAGAGATGTGTCAAACTACAGACCCATTAGTCTAACATCAGTTGTGGGAAAACTTCTAGAAAGACTGCTACTAACACAGATCGAGGCTCACATTTCCCAAAATGATCTATTAGATGTAACATAACATGGTTTCTTCCCTAGAAGATCATGCCTAACTAATCTCTTGAATTTCTTTGAAAACTTTAGTGCATCCCTAGACACAGGCTTACCCATGGACATAATTTTTCTTGATTTCTCAAAGGCCTTTAACAAGGTATCACACAAAGGTTTGATAGATCAAATGGTCAAGTTAAAGTTTCATTCAGACATTATAAGCTGGGTTGTATCATGGTTACATAACAGATGCCAAAGGGTAGTAATTAGGGGATATAGTTCACAGTAGGGCCAAGTCACCAGTGGTGTCCCACAAAGCACGGTCTTGGGGCCTGTTCTTTTTAACATACTCATCTCATCTATGCAGACATCCTGCAATACCTGGATGTTAAAATATGCTGACAATTGCAAACTGGGATGTATAGTCAACAACAAACAAGCAGCACAGACCTTTCAAGAAGAATTGAACAGACTAGAGACATGGGCACTTAATAATAAGATGCTCTTCAATGAGCAAAAGTGCAAGGCTGTGCATTTGGGGCACAATAATAGAAGGCACATTTATAAACTTAATAATGTACAACTCAAATAAACTACAAATGAAAAAGACTTGGGAATTGCAGTCAGCAACAAAGTCTCCTTTGATACCCAATGCATTATTGGGTGGATCCTAAAACATATAAAGAGAATAGAACCTAAGGTCATTACATCTTTGTGCATTAGCTTGCTAAGACCTCATTTAGCTCACTGTTCTCCTTTTTGTGTACCTACAACAATAAGAGGGGAAAATTAATAAAAGGGGTTCAAAGAAAAGTCACTAAAAAATAAAAAATATGGAAAATGTGGAATACAGAGAAAGGCTTGTTCAACTAGACCTGTACTCCATGGAATACAGATGACTTTGCGGTGATCTGTGCTTAACATATAAGGCCATAAATGACCCCCCTCTTATGGAAACTTTGGGGCTAGTAAAGAGAGGTACTACTGTTCATACAAGAACTCATAACTATAAATTAAAGGGAGACATCTGCAGAACCAAAAAGAGAAGTCAATGGTTTACCCAATGAGTTGTAGCCCCATGGAATGCACTGCCAAAGATAGTAGTTGAAAGTGATAATATGGACATATTTAAAAAACAACTATACCAGTTTATGGGTAACAAGAAAAGAATCTTCCATTGATCTAGATTAATAATTCACCTATCTAGGTGGCGAGCTCCTAAAAGGCGATAGCCTCCTGAGCTCATAAAACTCTATGAAACTATGAAACCTAAGTTGCAACTAGTTGTAAAGCCTGAAATTTGGCATCAGTTGTTGTCACTGTTTTGAAATAGTAAAAATATTATTGTTATGTACCGGGTTATTAAAGAGTCAGCAGGTGACATGGAACAGAAACAATGCTGCAGGTGCATGTGCTTCCACAAGTCATTACGTCAGTGAGCTCTAGTGGTTATCTGGTATATTGCAAGAATTCAGGCTAGTGCACAGTGATGTCTATGACAATTCTTCATGGTTTGGCACTCAAGATAATAACCTGGCACTTGGCATCACTATACTTTAACTATGGAGCCTCCTATGAATGCTGCCTTATTGCCACTTTGCTCAGCCTTTATCAGCCTGTACAATGGCAACTCAAGTGTATGATAGGGCAAAATGTATGGACATGGCTTGGATAAAAGTATCACAACATTCCACAATTTGAGAAAAGCTCATGAAATTTAACTTTAATTACTTGGATTATTATTGCTGCCTGTGTTCACTAGGTTCGGGCCAGGAACATAGACATAGATATAGACATAGATAAACATCGCGGGATAACACATCACGAATGGAAATGAAGCGGACAGAACAGTGCTGCCTGCAATGCCGAAGGCACAACAGAATGTAGGCAGCAACAGTGCCAAGCCACAGACTGCAGGATGAATCAGTGACAGCAGCAGTAGAGGCAGAAAACACACTGCCACCCAACATGCTGCTGGCACACCACAAGGCAAGACACCACAGTGCTGGACAGAACAGAGGAGTAGAATACAACATACACCGCACACACAATGAGTGTGGCACAGTGGTGGGCACCTGTGCTGTGCTCACCTGTGGCTGTGCCCCCCCCCATCTTGGGGGCCATCCCTTGCCCTGTTCACATTGTGCAGGCTCCGTCTCTCACTGGGCAGCATGTGCCTCCCCCTCCTTCATTCCAGCGCTGTCCATTGTGTGGCCATCTAGTGCCATTCCATTCTGTGTTCAGTTCAGCGATGTTCCATCTGGGTCCGCACTGCTGGCTGTTTCCCTGTTTGAGCTATGCTTGCATCCCCTCCTCATATTGTGCCATGCGGGTGCATACAGTGCTGCTGCTGTGATGTTCTGCAGCGTTTGGGGCTCAGCGAGGATTCTGCCATGCTGCGTTTTGTCCACCACGATGTTTTTGTTTTCAGTGTTGCATCTGCATTGTTCTTCCCTCGATGATTCATCCGCGATGTTCCTGGCCCGAACCTCCCTCTGTATGGAATATGTTGATGTTTGATTTTGATATGTTTACCCCCCTCCACTTGTGTAATCGAAGATTGTTATTAATACTTTTGTCATGTACTGGTATGCCTTATTTTGCTATATATATTTCATTTTTTGATCAAGTATCTTGACTATGTAATATTTGGTTGTTATATGTCATTAATTCTGGGCTGTCCCTTAAAAGGGGACTCTTGTGTCTCAGCAGGCTTTCCCAGTTAACAAAATTAATATTTAAATTACTGATGTTATTTTGGAATCTTTGGCTGCTTATAACTTGACAAGCCTTTGAGCATGAGATTAACGAGCTGACCCATACAGCCTCGTTATTTCCCATATTGTTGTTTTTTTTTCTCCCAGCTGACTGCTCGTCTATCAGGGATGTACTGTACAGAACTCTGTTCACAGGGATATAACCTGATTAGGGTAAACTCTGCCATCATTCAGTTGGCTCCTGGACTTTTCTCTAACATTTTTCCCTCCTATCTCCTCTGGTGGGAGTGATGCCTCTGTCAGCCTTGCACAGGCCCAGCCATGGGGTTTGCTGTGGTAGTGGAACCCACTGCCAACCCTCTCCAACTGAGATGAACTGCTGAGCAGCAGCTGTCTTGGCCATGGCCTGCCTCCTACAATACGCTGCTGCTGAGCTATGGAGTAGCCTCAAAGCTCTAATATTTAGGGTCAATGAACCTAACAAATTGGTGATATTCTGTTCTCTAGGTTTAAAGTTATAGGGGCTTAAAATTCTGTGGTTTACTTAATTTTATAATGTAATCTTAAAATTTCCATATGTTTTGAGGCTTATAACTCAGTTATCTTTACAGACAGAGATCTGATCTGAAACTTGGTATACTTCTGTATGGACCATAGTAAAGTCATCATACCAAATTTGGAGAAATTTGGACAAATAAATTTAGTTTACATAATTATAAAATGTAAAATGTCATTTTAAAACTTCCATACATTTGGAGGTTTATCACTCATTCACCTTTAATGATAGAGTTGTGACGCGCAGTACATTTCTGTATGGACCTTGGTGAAGCCATCATACCAAATTTGGTGTAATGTGGACAAATACTTTTTAAATTAGATGGAAATTATTGACATAATTTTGGAAACATTTTGCAAAATGTTCATGGAAATTTCACAAAGTTTCATGGAAGTGAAATCAGAATTTTGCTGGTTGAAGATACATTTCACTTAGCCCTAGATGGGGCACATGCCCTAGGAAAAAATTTGCTTCCCTAGGCTTTGCCCAGCAATTATATATAGCTGGCAAAATATGTTAGATTTAAATCCACCAACCTGCCCAAACACAAGCCCTCTATACACTGCCTGTGCAGCATGGCATCCATAATTCCTGTAGCCTTCATTTATTTAGTTTCCTTTTTAAATCAAGAAAACACCAACTAAATCTATGCAGCAGGTTACAGTGATGCATGTTCCAGGTATCATTTATGATAAATGAAATGAATCTAGAGTAAATGATTGCCAATGGAGTAAGAGTGAACTCAGAGGCACGGCTTGGAATTAAGAGACAGATGGAAGGATTTTCAAAGCATGGCGCAGGGCTTGTGACAAACCCTGTGCCATGGCACTTTGGTTCCGGCAGTGTGCCAATCCCATTTACCACAACTGCACTAAATTTTACAATCTCAGGGACAGTTATGAAAGTTTCCACTGTTTATGCCAGCTTGCAACACATATCTGTCACAGGCTCTGTAAAAAAAGGTCCTCAGGATTTCTGAAAGCTAGACCACAAAAAGTTGGGGTAGCTTGCGGCAGTTGTCGCATGGGATAAAAAATCCCAATTGCTGGCGGGTGAATGCTGCATGCTCCATGTGCCTTACATATGGTGCACCCAGGGCTTGTGGCATTCACAATGTGTTTGAAAATCCTGCCCAGTGTAACCAATGTGGAGATGGAAAGGCAGTAAGAAAGGAAAAGACTAAGATATTTAAAATTTTAAAAAAAGTTTTCATACAATTGATTACAAGACATGTTCCAGGTATCATTTATGATAAGTTAAAGTAATCTGTACTAAATAATTGCTACTGGAGTAAGAGTGAACTCAAAGGCATGTTGATAAATGTCGCAGCCATATTCTTAAATAGGCTGAATGATCAAGAAAACAATTTGCTGTTTCTCAATCTGGAATAGGCAATGTCTAGCATACTAAAGGTATCCCAAGGAGGCTCAGACTTTAGAGACAGTGGGCTCAATTTTCAAAGAACCCTTAGATTTTCACAAGTTGTGGTGGTGATCTAGGGCTGTGATAATCTCAGGGTGCATCAGGGACCCTGCACCACAGTTTAAAAAAAAATGAGAGTCCCTGTGCCCAAGACGTGAAATTTGCTGCATTTGCAGGGTTGTGCCAAAGTGGTGGTGCACCTGTGGGCTTTGATGGAAGGATCCATCCACTCCCCACCTGGCTCAAGACTCAATGGGCCTCAAAGTTGGGGAGACACGCCTGCCAGAAAGGGACTGGGGGGTAGAAGAAGCAGTGGGGGGAGACTTTGGGGGGTGACGGGAGCATGGTGCTAATGTGCCGGATCAGGTGACCTCCTGTGGTGGTGCCCAGTGCTCCTGCATACAGCTAATCAGTCCAGGACAGGGGTCTGGCAGAAAAGGAGCAGGACCCACCCTCAGGAGGATACAGCACTGGCACCTACCCTATAGGTGCCACTGACCACAACACTGTTGGTGGGAAGCAGCCTGCCTACAAAGGTGGGGCCAGGCACCAGGGGAATGCCACAGTGCCCAGGGACCATTCCCAGCCAACACTTGCACTCTGCAACCTGCAGCCACTGCTGCCTGCTGTCGGTGTTGTGGTCAGTGGCAGCTATGGGGCAGGTACCAGGTTTGTATCTTCCTGAGGCCAGGTCCCACTCCTTTTCTGCCAGCCCCTTATCCTGATCTGATTGGCTGTATGTAGGAGCACAGGGCACCCCCACTGAGTGCCATTTCTGCCATCTCCTCCCCCGCACATTAGCACCATGCCCCTGTCTCCCCAAGAACTCCCCATGCTTCTTCTACCCCATCCCCTCCTTGCAGCCCCACCAATCATCACCCTGCCAGGCAGCAGTGTGTGGCCCTTAGACCACCATCTGGCTGGTCTAAAGGCAGCCCCCTGTTGGACCATGGTGGGGCTTGTAGAACAGCAAATGAGGGGATAGTGCAGCCCCACCATGGCATAACCACCCTTGTGACACTTTTGCCACAAGTGTTGTGCAGTGGTGCTTTGCTACATGGCATCCCAATTTTGCTGCAGCCGGCATTTGAAAATCAGGATTGTTGCAAAGTATGATGCAAAGTGCCACTTGCATCATCCCTGTTTGGTGTAGGCACCTTGCAGTTTGACAAAAGAGCCCAATGTGATTATTGGGGAGTTGAAAAGACAGAGACGAATAAGAAGAAAGACTGAGATATTTAAAATTAAAAAAAAAACAGATGCAAGTGGGTACTGTATCACTGAGAAAAACAGTAAAAGGAGCAATCAAATGTTTTAGGGAATTTAGGGAAGTAGGACTGACAAATAACATTGAATAAGTTTTCTTACCATTTATTACAAGACAATTCTCAGGGGACGAGGTCTAAAACCAGCTGTTGTAGACAATGTTTAAGGGAAGTGTTGCCAACTGATTCGATAAACCATAGCACTGAAGTGAGGAAAAATTGTCACTAGTTAAAAAAAAAACAAACTCTGGAACACAAGGCCAAGTGATCTTCCTGTTCCTTCAAGAAATGCTAATTTCTGATGGGGACAATGCTAGCAGCTACAACATTGTGAAGTTCTTAACTGAAACATTATAGTATGCCACCTGTTTTCAGTCAGTGTCAGTGGCTCAGTAGGTAGCACATTCACTTCTGAGGCTGGGAGATCAGAGGGCTGTGGGTTCAGTTCCTGCATCTGGCACTTGGGTTAATATCCTGGTACTGACACTGTAGTGCAGCATGAGAGGGGTGCTGAACTTCTGAGGTGCTGTCTTTTGGATGAGACATTAAACCGAGGTCCCATCTGCCTGGATTGGTGGTAGTTCAGGTGGATGTTAAAGATCCCATGGCATTTATCGAAAAGAGTAGGGGAATTTTTTATTTAAACTTAAAAGTAAAACAAATACATAATAGTGTTACGTCACACAAAATCTTAATGCAGAAATAAAGGTAAACATAAATAAATATTACATCATACATTCGATACAAATATTCATTTTCATTGTCCCAAAACGTATTAATAAATGCTGACTCCCCCCTCCCAAAAGAGAAGGGGGATTTTTATTATAGACTTCATAAAAAAACATAAAATACAAACAGTGTGAAAATACATATATAAATATACATCAGAATCAAAAAATAATATATTACAGTCATATATACCTAGGACAAAACAACCCATTTCCTAAAACATAGCCACTGATATACAATGATTATCCCCTCACTAAAGTGGAGGGGGAGGTACAAATTAGATATAGAATATCCAATAAACAACAATACATCCTACAAACCATAATATTAGTTCATACTTTCACATCCCAGAAGAAGGATCTCATAAATAATAGCAACACTGTATATACCCCCCTTCCCTGACCAGAGAATCCTTAATAAAGTCTTCAGCATACCTAATCCACTAATCATAAATTACAGACATATGCCCACTTTAATAACCCCTCTTACCAATACTTTAAGGCGCTCATACCCAAATGACATCTTTCTTGAAGTAATCTTTTACCTCAAGCTGTATCTAACCATGACATTTTTCTCCACCATACCCGATAAAGGTCCTGATGTACCCTTTCCCTTTCCAGCAGCCGCCACTTCAGAATATCTCTTTTAATACTTTGTACAATCTGATCCTCTGTCTTCATCTGCTTCTGAAGTGTTAAACAGCAACGTGCCAGCCAAAGCTGATACCCTATAAACCCCATTAAGAGCCTTATAGTGATATTATCGTAAATCACCCATGAACCAGGCAACACTCCTTCTGTCCAAATATCAACTGACTGTCCCTTTAAAGGATTCAATGGCCAAACCTTATGAAAGACAGACCAAAAGGACCTTACAAAGGGACAGTTATAGAAAAAAATGAGATAAAGATTCTACTATACGTGAACAGGTTTCTTCCCTAGGACAATATCTCTCAGCCAGTTCTTTACGTTTCAAGTTCCCCTTTACACCCAGTTTTTTACGCAGACAAAGCCACAGAAAATCCCATATATATTTAGGGACCCTTTTACTAGATAATAATTTTAATTTTGCGTGTTGAACAGCCATGCGTAGATCTAAAGACCAGGGATCAGCATAAAAAACATTTGAATTACTCCAAAATATAATTGTTACCTAGATTTCATGCATATGGCCTGTTTCGTAAGCCTCCAAGCTTTCAATTTCCCAAACAGCCCTTTAAAATATCTAGGAAGCTGGGACACCCTAGTCTGACAAGGCAAGACCACTGAAATAACCCACTTATCAATTAGAAAACCAATCACATCACCTACCCATGGGGACCATACCTTAGGCTCCCCTTTCAACAGAGGGGGTCACATTATAAGAAAGAAACGTGACATAAAAAAAAAAAACACTGGGTTTAACATTCCCACACCACCTTCCTCAATAGGCAAATAAGTAATACCCCTCTTCACTAGGTTCAGTCTACTCCCCCACAAGCACAAAAAACACAGAATACAAAGAGATTTCCAAAGTGAGTGGGGGAGGGTAGACCACTGCCAGAAACAAATATTAGGGCACCAAAAATGTTTTTATAAGATAAATCCGATTTGCTTTGGTCATCTGCCACTGATTCCACCGAGTCACCCTATCCTTAGCCACCCCCAACTGTGTTTCCCAATTATATTTATAAGCATCTTGCCCACCAAAATATATCCCTAAAATCCGTCTATAACCAGTTTCGATGGGAATCTGCCAAATTAAGGCAACATCAACCACATCATATCCCACCAGCAATATTCCACTCTTTAGCGAATTTATAGATGAACCAGAGATTCTAGAAAAGGTATCTAATACCAACAGGGCTGCAGTCGCTAAAGATCTGTCAGCCAAAGCCAATACCAAATCATCTGCATATGTTACCATTACAATAGGGACATCCTCACAGCCTACAGATAAGCCAGTAATCAGTGAGGCCCTATTAAGGGCATATAGTAAGGGGTCCAATGACAACACATACAACAATGGGCTAATAGGGCAACCCTGACATAGCACCCTATGCACCATTATCCTACTCCCTATCCAACCATTAATAATTGGAACTAAACTAATATTCTTATAACATGTTTGTAACCATGCTATAAACTGCGAAGGGAACCCATAGCCCTGCATCACTTCCCAAAGATATGCATATTCTATATGATCAAAAGCTTTGTGCTGATCTAAACAAACTAAATGACCAAACACCTCTTGTGAGGCACCCTTCTGCAGGATTTCTCTTAGAAGGATGAGAGCATCCTGAACCCACCTCTGTGGACCTCCACTATATTGGGAAGGATGAATCAAGGCATCCAAAACCCCATGTAATCTATTTCCCAAAACTTTCATTAATATTTTATAATCCATATTTAATATTGTTAGAGGTCTCCAATTATCCAAATCACCTCTCTCCCCTTTTTTATAAATTAATAACAATAGGCCTGTCAGCATGCTGTCAGGAAGTTTCCCAGACTTCAACCCTCCATTAAGTACCTCCCTTAATTCTACCCTCAAGACTTCCCAAATCACTTTATATACTTCATGGGGTAACCCATCTAAACCTGGTGCAGTCCCTGCCTTCAGGGCCCATATAACTGACTTAAGTTCCTCCAAGGATAATGGCACAGTCAGCAGACTTCCCAAACCTGGAGACAACTGAGGTAGTTTACAACCCTTTAACCAAGACTGTATTGAATTGAGTGGCAAGGGTATACTACTAAAAGCCTTAGAAGCATAAGTATGAATTTCTGACAAAATACCTGCACTTGAAATGACTCAACCCCCCTGAATAGTATTTAAATGTGTCATGCCATGATACTTTCTAATGGAACTAGCAGTTTCAAATGGCAAAGTATTCCCCTTTGTCCCAGAAATCCCATACTTATACTTCTTCTCTATTTCACTCAATATGATCAGTTGTAGACAGGCCAGCTTAGCCTTTAAACCCTTAATCATATCTTGATATCCCACACCCCCTTGTCGGAAAGTGGACAAGATAGATATACGTTTCCTCAAATACCTCATTTTATCATGCTTCAGTTTACCATTTATACAACCTATTTTTTGAAGATACACCCTAATATCACCTTTAGTATCCTCCCACCACTCATTCAAATTGTCATATAAGAAAAAAAACTGACTGATGGGCAAGCAAAAGAGCATGCAACCCCTCTTTTGTGCCGGGAATATTCAATAAGGTAATGTTTAATTTCCAGACCCCCGGTCCTCTTTGAGCCTCCGGCATATCCCCTACCATAAGTTTCAACAATAAGTGATCGGAAGTAGCCACATCCTGCAATTTCTTAGATTGAACCAATAATCCATGGGAAAGAAAAAAAATAATCAGTTCTGGATGCCCTAAGCCCACAGAAGTAAGTATTCTGATTACTATTTGGTGAAGACCCAAATACATCCACCAAACTAGCCTCCTGTATACCCTGCGCTAAACATGATGCATCACTATAAACTTTCTTCCCCTTATCAGCCAAAGGCTCAGAGGGTAAGGTACAATTAAAATCTCCCACTAAAATAAGGGGAAAGGAAGTATATAAAAAAGGAAAACTAGTCTTAAATAAAGCCACTCTATCGAATTTATTCTGGGGAGCATAAATGTTAAGTAACCGAATAAGGGTATCCCCCCACTTTATATCCAAAAGCAGGGCCCTACCTTCCGCTATCTCTATGTGATGCATCACTTTTACATGAGATATAAAAAAACAAATCCCAACCCCACTGTATAGATCCTGCCCCTGGGACCAAAATCAGTCCCCCCACACCCAACCTTTTGTAGCAGCATCTAATTCCTTCAGAGAGCGCAAACGTACATCTTGAAAGAACACATAATCCAAATTTTCCCGCATAAACTGAAAAAATGTGTTTCACCTCTTCTCTGAGGATTTAATGCTATTAGCATTTAAAGATGCCACCCGAAATTGAAAAGGCACCATCAGTTAAACCAGACAGCTCACTTCACCTTACTCGAGGCCCTTGTCACCCTACCACTTATACCACCCCGAGGCCTTGATTCAGTTTGTCCCTCCGACATAATCTGTGGGAGAGATTGTGGGAGAGATACTGGCTGTTCCCCCCTTGTTAAGTCCTCCACCAACACTTCAAATGGATTAGGGTCTGCCAGAGGAGGGATAGAGGTTGAAAAAGTGGTTTTCTTTACTCCCTTAGTTTTCCCTTTTACCTGTTTACCATTTTTCACAACCACAATAGTGAAATCCTCTACCCTGGACTGTAAGACCAGGGGAAGGGGGTTCCCTCACTAGCTGCTGCTGGATCATCTGTTTCAACAAGCTTAGAGAACTGAGATATGGGACCTGGGATCGTATCAGAGGCAAGGGCAATTACAGCCTCCAAGGCCCAATTTTCCACCACTTTGCCCCCTCCAGGGCCTCCATTTCCTAGTCCCCCCCCCGGAGCCTGTCCCTGTTTTACTGCTACTCTAATAAAATGATCCTGTACCCCAAAATCTGCTTCCTCCATGTTTTGGACCTCCACAGGGCATGATCTAAAATCATGGCCTATGTCCTCACAAAGATCACACTTTGCCTGCTGGAAACAGTGAGCACTTGGGTGCCCCATCTCCCCACAATGAACACATTTTAAAACATCACAGTTTGTACTGATGTGCCTCTTAGACCCACACTTAAAGCATACCCTGGGCTGACATGGATAAAACAGAAACCCCTTATCTTTACCCCACCCCAAAAAAAACAACTAGGCAGGTGGATAAGATCTGTATCCGTAGTGTGTAATTTAACTCTAAATTTCCAGCCCCCATTCCAAAACCCTTCATCATCTAGAATAGGGACCAGATTACCCTGAATATCACATTTTTTCCCCAGCCAGTGATTAATATCCACAACATTAACCCCCTTCATTCTGAAACAGAATAGTAATGACCCGGAAAGGTTGCTTCATAAGGGGAAATACAATAAAATCAGACCAGAAAGGATTAGTTTTTAAAATTCAAATATCAACACCAAAATGTCTCTAATAAAGCAGGTGTCCAAAAACTTATGTCAAAATAAAATTCCCCTTCAACATGTATCAGGGCATAAGCCTCTGCTGGAGTAAACCCCATGCTCTGCTTAAGCAGTATCTTTCCCACGTAGAAACGATCCAGGGGTTTTCCCTTGGTCCCACATATCGCAACCTGATGGCATTTTGCCTTTTAGCCTGTTCCACAGTCTGATGGAAATGGCTAGCATACGTGGGCCTAGCCTGGGCCTCCAAAGCCTGGGGCTGCTCTATCACACTCTACCCAACATGCGACCCATCCCTCGGGACGTCACGGTGGGGGACTCTAAGGGGGAGGATTCTGGGGGGGTTAAACCACCACCGACTTCTGCCATGTCCTGCACCAAAGTAGAAGACACAGTACTTATCTCCACCTCTGGGTTGTCCGACACACCAGCCATCCCTTCAGCCGGCTTCCATTGACTGCCAGACACAGGGATCCAACCTGCCTCATGCAGGGCTCTCTCCGGTGACCAGAAAGCATCCACTCTGTCCCCCCAGGACTCGCATACTGTCATTCCATCTGCCTTCACCTTCTCCATGGCCGCATGCAGTTTTATTGAACCTTTCAATAAGGCAGCACCCGAGGAAGAGGCATCCCGCTTCCGCTTCCGATCCTCCTCGCTCTTTTGCTTCCTTTCTTCTTTCACTAAGAGCTCACTCACATGTAATAATTCCTCTTTTAGGCAGTGCCATTTCTCCACCAAACTCAAAGGCTGCTCCAAATGCTCTACAGCGGGACCGCTGTCTCGGTCGATGTGCTGGCCACCCATTGGGTGCATCCCAGCCACCTTCAAAGTGGATCCCTCCTCCTGGGGAACTTCCATAGTTTCCAACTCCTGGGCCATCGTAGCCCTGTCCAACAAACCATGCACCTCCAAAGCATGTCTCAGAATGACCACCAGACTCAGTGTCAGGGGCCACCTACCGAAAGAGTAGGGGAATTTCCCCGGTGTCCTGGCCAAATTTCCCTCATTCACTAAAAAAAATACCACCAACAGCTTAATCTGATTCAAGGTCAGTTGTCATTCATCTGTATCCCCCCTCCCCAGGGTTGTGCCTGAAAATAGGCAGGATTTGTCTAGTGCACTTACCTGGTCAACAAAAACTAAATAAATAAAAATAAATTCATCAGAAATGTTTTTAATGTATAAAAGACAATGCATAGATGTAATTCATACTGAATATGTATAAAAACTGATAAATCATTAAATAGCTTCAGCCAATGATTTATTTATTTGTTAATATTTATTTATTTATTTGAAACCCGTTTTTTCTGGTAAACAAACAGTCTAAGAAGAGCTCACTTCTAGTTGTGGCACGGGGAAGGGGAAAATAGCACATAGAGGAAAATCAAGAGTAGTGGTGGGTGAAGTGCCTAAAATTCGCTACGCATAATATTTTGTATAGAACCCAAATTTCATTTTACTCTGCAAAGTGAAGTGAATAACTACACATTTCAAAGTAACGCAAAGTTCCCATTGTTCTCTATGGACTTCATGTTAGTTCGCCTTGTTTTCTATTGACTGTGTTACTTCGCCTTGTTTTTGTGCTCTTTAAGGTGAATTTTGCAGTGAATCATGGGATGTAAGGCCACATGGGCTCTATATTGTCTTGCACAGCCTCAGTTCTTCATAGTGTGTGTAGTGGAAAGCTGGAGACAGTTTGCTCTCAGAGCTCTGAGATTATTCAGACCCTCTCAAAACCTTTAAAAATGCCTTTTAGCCACAGAATATTATGACAAAATTTAATAGATCGATTATAGTAAACCCTGATGTGGTTATATCATCAAGCATTTATTGACGTTTTGTGAATATTGAATATTAATTTAGTTGATTCAGTCTGCGTACTGAGAGACACTATAGAAGTATACTTCAGATGAGGGACTGATCTGTGGTGTAGAAGGGAGAGTAGTGAGAAAGGCATTTTTCCAGCCGCTGTTGGCTATTGTTTTATTATTTTGTGTTCAGGTAGATACAGTATGACTTCACTGAATTGTTTATTAATATTTTCTGTTTGCTGGGCAGTTTTTCAGTCTTTCTACAGGACTGTCTGTGATGTATTGTACTGAACAGTTAAAGTGTACGTTCCTGGCCTTTAATATGTGTGCGTGCTGTCAATTGATGTGCATTTTATTGCAGCACTGCAATAGCAGTACTGTGAATTTCTAAGCCTGTCTGCAATTTATTTCCATGCTTCTGTGTAGCTAGGCACTGCATCTTTCTCCCCCTACCCATCAAAACAAGGTATTGTTTTTTGACTGTCAGCTTTTTGAAGATTGGCTAAGGCTTCAGTGACAGGTATTGTGGTGTGCCTGTGCAGCTGTATTTAATGTTTTGCTTCTTAGCCACCCAAAAGTGCCAAAACATTAAGTTGTTGTAAATTGCCTGTGTCACCTGAAAAAACGCACCTGAAGAGATGGTCAGGCAAAGTAGTTTCTGGTTGTGGTGCTGCTACCAAGAAGACTATTAGCAGTGGAACATGTTGTGAGGATGAGTCAGGTTCATCAGGGACTACCAGTGGTAGCAGTGTTAAGAGTGCTTGTGGTCATGGTAGTATGCAGCAGAAAGGAAAGGTAGTAGTTGGTGCAAGTAAAAGGATTTATCTGACTATGTTTTTCACAGTGAAATCAGTCACTTCAGTGCTGGTTGGAGATGGTGTTGTCCCTGCTATTAGTAAAGTTAGTGAGGGCAAGGTTGATAACAACAAGAGTACTGCTACAAGTTCAACCCTGTTAAACTTATCATGTAGGAAAAATGTTGTTGAATCCACAGACTTGAGTGCAGTTGATGTCCCACTACCTACAGTACTTGAACATGATTCTGATCATGATGATGACTCATAGTCTCATGTTTCCACTGATGTCAAGGACAGGCCATTCAAACATTCAGACATTGATGAAAAAAGTGTGACTGATAATGTTGAGGCTGCTGTTGAACTTGAAATATCTCCACAGGAAGACAGCCTCCAAAGTGAATCAGTGAATGATTATGATGATGATGATGATGATGATGATGCTAGTGACCTCATTTGGGAACCGTAAAAAAAAATTGAAGGTGGCTGTTTGCAAACAGTCTGTTTGTCAATCGCCCCCTCCTCAAAGTTCTGCTGTAGCTATGTCTGCTGCTGATGACCCTGAATTAATAGTCATAGTTTGTGATGTTCAGTCAAAGTCCAGTTGTGCACAACAGCAACAGAAATCATGCATTACACCCCCCATTTAATTACCACCAAAAGAGCAGTTACATATGCAGCAGCAGCACCAGAAGCAACATACAAAGAGCAGGGTGTCCAAATCCCTAGTTTGGAATTTTTTTTGAACAAGATGGCAACAATGAAACAGTGGCAATCTGCCTGCTTTGTCAAGTGCGTGTGAAGCGTGGTAAAAAGGGTAGCCATTTAGGCACTGGGGGACAGAATGCTCATCTGAAGAGCAGGCACAAGGTACTGTGGACACAGCACCAGATGGGAGCTAATGCTGTAGTTGGGCATTCACCCTCAAGCCCCTTAGTGAGCATGGTATCCCCTTCTGTCAGTGTAAGTAGCCATGTCGGTAAAGGTAGTGAAATAACACCCGAGGATTACCACAGGCATGGGAGGATGATGATTTGGAATGTTCTAGCAGTGGTCAGAGTAGCAGTGGTAATCCATGTAATAATTCTACTACATCAACCCCTGTGCTTAAAACAAGGAAAATAACTGCATGTATTGGCATGTTACCTGTGCATCCACCATCACACATCCAAGGTGCCCCATCCATGTCAATTAGTAGAGTACAGCCATTTAGCACGCCATGTGTAAAGCAATGAACAATGCAGCCCACATTGCACAGCCTTTTTGTGTGCAACACTAAATATCCACCCAATCTTGCAGATGTACGTGAACTCAATGCTGCCATAGCAGAAATGCTGGCAATTGACTTTTTGCCATTTTTCTTTGTGGAGAATATGGGCTTCTGGTGCTTTGCAGCATGTGTGTATCTTAAATGGAAGGTCCTGTCCCAGACATACTTTTCTGCCAGTGCTGTCCCTGAATTTTATCAGATGGTGACAGATTCTGTAAGACATGCCCTTCAACATTTGCAGGACCCTATTGCCATCTTGGTCTACACCACTTTGTAGTCACTGATCACCACTATTGGGTCCCTTACCTCCTCAGGTGAGTTCTACCTGTTAGGGGATCTAAACTTGAACTGGTTGTCATCCACCCTAGATAAGACTCATTCTGAAATAGATGTCCTTAACCTGTCCTAATTAATCACAGAACCTACTCACCTAAACCACAAATCCCATAACCACAATCTCATAGACTGGGCTATCACCTATCATGTTCACAGGGTAATCCAGTTAGGCCTACTGCCAGATGCTCTTAATGATCATCATATGATCTACATAGTTAGGAAGTACACAGACCTAAGACACCCCACAAACTACTAATGATCCACTCTTACAAAACATTATACCTTGCCCCTCTACATCACGACTTAACTCACATTGACTGGGCCCCTATTTCCTCAGCCAATACTATCAATCATGCCCTGGCTTATTTCAAAGATAATTTTGTCAACGTCTGGAATGAACATGCTCCCCTGAAGTAAGCTAGCGTGTGAGGTAGCCACCACCCCTGAGTAACCCCTGAACTCCTGGCCTGTCAACACGTGTGTGATAAAGCATGGAAAACCCACAAATCCTCCAAACTCCCTCTTGACTATGCTATCTACCGGACACTCAAAAATGCCTGTACCAAAGCTATTTACCTGGTCAAAGTGGAATATTTCTGGTCCACCTTTAATACTAACATAAATAACCCATCAAAGTTTTGGAAATTAGTTCACTTACTTTTCTCTCCCCAAAATAAACCCCCACCCCCACTGCTCAAAATAAACAATAAACTCATTGTCAATCATCCTATAGTAGCAGCAGAATTCAATTTCTACTTTACTTCCTGTGTCTCCAACCTGTTAGCCACCCTACTACCTCTTCCCTCCCTTCTGATTCCTCCCAACACCTCCAACTAGCAAACAGTTTTGCCTTTTCACCCATCTCTCTCAACCATACCTTAAAGGCACTGCTCTCTATCAACCCAACTAAGGGCAGCTCCCACGATGGCCTTGACCCTAACTTGCTATACCTCTCTGCGCCTGCTATTTTCCTCCCTCTCGCTGATCTCCTCAACCTGTTATTCCACACTTTGACTATCCCTCAAGCCTGGAAACATGCTATAGTTCTTCCACTACCAAAGGGAGGTGATCTCTCATCTCCTGGGAATTACCACCCCATCTCGCTTCTACCCACCCTGGGTAATTTTCAGGAACACCTTGTTCTCTTCCAACTCTCCTACTTTCTCAATGACTCCTCCTTCTTCACTCCCTTCCAATTTAGTTTTTGGAACAATCACTCCACAACCACTTCCCTACTTAGACTAACTGACTCAATCCATTCTGCTATGGATAGAGGTCACATTACTTCGGCTATCTTTATTGACCTTGCCAAGGCTTCCGACACAGTCTCCCATTCCCTCCTCCTTGAAACTCTCTCATCAGCTGGCTTGTCTCTGTTTGCCTGCAACTGGTCCAGAGCCTACCTGGCAGGTAGAGCTCAATCTGTTAAAATAGATGACTCTACATCCCTTCCACTACCCATCTCTACTGGTGTGCCTCAAGGCTCTGTACTTGGCCCATTCTTATTCTCAATTTTTCTAAAGAACCTACCTTCAAAATGCTCCTCATCCTATATCCATATGCATGTTGATGACACAGTCTTGTTCACCTCTGGCCAATTTCCCTCTGATTTGACCTCCAGACTACAGCTTGACTTTAATAATGTTCAACACTAGCTAAGCTGGTATCAACTCTTCATCAACACCAAGAAGACATTTTCCTTGACCTTTGGCACTAGGCAGAGACTCTTTAAGCTGCCCTCCCTTCCCTCCTTCCACACCCTTGATGGGACAACAAAAGAGGACACCACCTCTTTCAAATACCTGTGTGTCTGGCTTGACCAACACCTTAATTTTTCTGTACATATTGATGACATCCTGAAAAAACTGCACCCCAAGCTTGGCGCCCTTTACAGGAACCGTAGTTCCTTACCACTACTGGTTAGCGTGATCTTGTTCGGAAATGATACTCCCTATTTTTGACTATTGCGACATAGTCTACAGTGCTGCTCCTAAGTCTTCCCTTAACAGGTTGGATACTCTCTTAAATGCTTTCTGTTGCTCTACTCTTGATGTCGTGATTCCCCCTCCCACACACATCACTGTATCTTGTATCATTCTCTAGCTTTCCCCTCCCTTGCATGCTGGCATCTCTCTCACTGAGCCAAGTTCACTTCTAAATTCTGGTTTGGGACTCTCCCCTCTTACCTCTCCTACTTACTTTCTCCTCCACCTACCTCATCCTGCCCTCTCAGAGCCACTGACGTATGCACTCTAGCTATTTCTCATCACTCTACCTCCATAGGCCAGGAAGCTTTCTCCTACTGCTGCCCAAAGCTTTAAAACTCACTACCACCTCCTATCAGACTTTCCTCTTACCCATTTTCAATCTCCTTAGCCCTTCATAATTTCTATTCCCCTAACTGCACTTGTTCTTAGTCCCCCTTCAACCCTCCCAACCCAGGTGCATTATCCTTTAGCTCTACTTTACTTCTATTCTCCTAACTGTACTTATTACTAGCCCCCCTGCACAAACCTCCCTACCCTTGCACACTTTTCCCTAATCCTCTATCCCTGACATACCTCCTGTCTTCTAACAGAACCTTTCCTCTTATTACTTCCTCACATGCAACAATCTATTATACCCCCTCCTCCCACTTCCTACCACAACCATCTGTGCCATTTTGACTATCTACTACCATCAACAGCCTACTGTTTTAGCACTGTACTGCTGTCCTTCCCCCCACTACACCCCCCTCTCCCCCACACTGATGCTCTCCCTTTTTCCATTCCTAGTTTACCCCTATTTTCTTCAGCCTCCCTATTCCTTATCCTGCTCCTCCCCTCTGGTCATCTGCCACATTCCACTCCTCCTCCCTGCCCGCTTCACTCTCCTCCTTTTCTAACTGGTCCTGTTCCCCCTTGCAGGGTTCTCTGTCATCTTGAAGGGTATAAATCCTGGCTCCCTCTCTTCTACCTCTATTTCTTTCCCCCCACTTTCTAATCCTGGCCCTTTGCAGGGTTCTCTGCATCCTGAAGGGATATAGATGTCTCTATCTCTTTTCCCCCTCTCCCTTCCCCCACTTTCAAATCTATCACCAGCCCATCTCCCTACTTCCTTTCTCTCTCCTCTTCTCCACCTTTTCTTCTCTACCTCCCTGCACCCTTTTCCTCCCCTCCCCTCCCTTTCTGCCTGGTCCTGTCCCCTTGCAGGGTTCTGAGCCTCTAGAAGGGGTGAGATCTTGGCTGTCCCTCTCTCTTCCTCTTCCATCCCCCACCTTCTATTCCTCTCCTGTCCACTTCCCCACTTGTCTTAAAACTGCCCTCCTTTTGGTATACAATAGCACTTTGAATCATGTGCTCAGCTTACTGCTTCTAGCACTTCAAATGTGTTATCCATCATCTAACATTTACCCTACTGGATCACCTGCTCTTGGGTTGTTGCAATGTATGTTATATTGAGACATGGTTTTGTTTACCCAGGCCGGTTGGTCTGGGTTATTTCTGCTCTGTAATTGTACTACACTGTTTTGTTTTAGTAATTGTTCTTGTATTGCTCTGTTATTGCTATGTGCTTGCCTGTTCTCCCAATTCTTGTACCCCCCACCCAGGCTGTTTATGGAAACAAGTTGTTTACAGCTCATGTTGTTTTTCCTGGGGAAACATTTTCAAAATAAAAAATGAAAAGAAATAAAATTCCACATCACCTTACATTCACTTAAGCATGGATATGTGGACAAGTGACAAAATGGTGGGTAGTTCCTATCTGTGTAGTACTACACATTGGGTGCAGCTACCTGGGGTTGTCTGTGATGGTGGGATGGGATGGGAAAGCAATGTAATAAGTCAGACTGTGGTGGCGGTAGCAACCTTCATGGCATTAGACAGCATGCCATGCTTGCAATGCATAGTGTAGCAGGGTAGCGTACAGGTAAACACATGCTAGACTTTCTACTGACAGAAACTGATGAGTGGCTGCACCTCCTGTCCCTAAAAGCTGGCTTCATAACTAGTGATAATGGATCAAATGTTGTGAAATGTATCAGCAATGGTGTCTTTGTGCAGGTTCCCTGTATGGCTGACTGTTTAAATCTGGTAGAACAGGAGTTTATGCAGTATTCTGAAATAAAGCAAATGCTGATTGTTGCATGCTGCATCTGTATCCTCTTTGCACTTTGAACACTGACTTCCTGCCTATTTAACTGCCTTCCTGAATCATGTGACCTGCAGAGACAGTCAGACATGTGATTAGTGGCCTGTTTTTTAATGACTTCACCTTATCAAACTATAACTCAAAGTGAACTCAAGGTGGACAACATGAAGTAAGGTGAATTTTAAGTTTTTAATGGACAATTTGCATAGTGCTATGCAAATTCAAAGTGGACCATTGCAGAGTCACTTCACCAGTGAATTAAAACTTTGATGCATCTCTAATCAGGAGTAACAGTTTAAAAAATATACAGCCTCCCAGCAATAACACCAGCAACTATACATACAGTAGCTAAACAATGTGTATATACCGTACACCAATACAAAGTGGGAGCAAAGCCTGATAATAGCCAGAAAATCCATGCTTCATATGAGCTCCTCAGCAAAACTCCCTTATTTTGAGAAAATAATGACTCTTACTAGACATTTTGAGACTTTAATAACACCAACTGGTATATCAAAAGATTTGTGACCAAGAAACCAATATTACTTCTTTAGAAAACATAATGATATATTCTAAAAAAACAACATCTGTTGAGTCAGGGAAGACAAAGGGAGGCTGCAGAGTAGGTCTGAGTACTCCTGTTTTACCTGTGTTTTTCTAGCTCTTAAACAATTGGGACTTTGTAGTGAAATAATGAACACAGCAGAGCAAATATATACTGGTTTAGATAGCTCTCATCTGTGAGCTTAGAGCTATTCTCTACAAAGAGTGTAGAACTCAAAGGCAAACAGTATTCATTCAGTACAGAGTGCAGATAGAAAAATCAAAAATTGCTAGCTCAGCTTAGATATGAAAAGGAAACCCCTTCAAAAGATAATTCCATTTTATTAAATAAGACCAGGAAACTATAAAATACATTTCTGAAAGAACAAAAGAATTTGTATCAGGAGAAACAATGGGAAAAAATGTTAGAGGTCATTTATTTATTTTTTATATTATTTTAGATTTGTTAACTGGGAAAGGAGGGCTACGCAATTCTGACAGTTTTCAGCTTAGCTCTAGGGGAAGGGGAGATACAGATGGTAACCAACTGAAATTGAACCAGATTAAGGTCATTAGTCAAAATGATTCAAAAGCATGCTGGTCAATGGTAGCCTATGGTAGTAGTAATGTGGAAAGAGAATTTGATACATTTATACAAGTAGATATGTGGGTTACCTACTTCAAAATATTTTCTATGCTAATAAAAAGTAGGAGTGTTTGTTTTTCTTTAACTTAGAAAAAAATTTCAAGGCAATAGAGTTAGATGAAATAAGAGAGGCAATATGCACTCTAAAGCATAACCAATCCCCTGGGCCATACCATATTCTAGCACAGGTTTATATATGTCTTGAGGAGGAATGGAACTCTTTTTTTGTCAAGTTGTTCCATAGGATTGTTATAGAAGATTATATTCCTACCTCTTGGAGAGGGGCTGAGATTGTCTCAATCCATGAAAAAGGTGACAGATCTAATCTGACATAGAAACATAGAAACATAGAATTTGACGGCAGATAAGGACCGCTTGGCCCACCTAGTCTGCCCATTTTCCTACCTAACAGATAAGCTGCAGACCCTAATTAACCAACAGCTTACTTCCTCCTACCCCCCACTAGGACTGCCTTATGTCTGTCCCATGTTTTCTTGAATTCCCCCACTGTTATTGACTCCACAACCTCCTCAGGGAGGCTGTTCCATGCATCCACAACCCTCTCTGTGAAAAAATACTTCCTCACATTACCTCTGAGCTGTCCCCCTCTATCTTCAAATTGTGCCCCCTTGTTCTTGCACATCTCTTTTTCTGAAAGATGCCACCCTCTTGGACTTTGTTGATTCCCTTGAGGTACTTGAAAGTTTCTATCATGTACCCTCTCTCCCTCCTTTCCTCAAGGGTATACATATTAAGCTCCTTTAGTCTTTCTTCATATGTCTTCTGGTGCAGACCCTGCACCATTTTGGTTGCCCTCCTCTGGACAGCCTCCACTCTGTCTATGTCTTTGTGGAGATGGGGTCTTCAGAACTGCACACAGTACTCCAGATGAGGTCTCACCAACTGTCTGTACAGAGGGATAACAACTTCTTGTTTTCTACTATTGATGCATCTCCCTGTGCATCCCAGTATCCCCCCAGCCTTCCTTACTGCCTTCTCACATTGCTTGCCCACCTTTAGATCATCTGATATAATTACCCCCGGGTCCCTTTCCATTTTTACTGTTGTCAGTATCTCACCCCCAATTGTGTACTCTTGCCCTGGGTTTTTGTTTCCCAGGTGCATTACCTTGCACTTCTTTGCATTGAATCTGAGCTGCCATACATTTGACCATTCCTCCAACCTTGCCAAGTCCCTTCTCATCCTTTCCACTCCATCTGGTGTATCAACCCTGTTGCAGATCTTTGTGTCATCTGCAAAGAGACATACTTTTCCTTCCAGTTCCTCTGCAATGTCACTTATAAAGACATTAAAAGGACCGTCCCAGTATGAACCCTGTGGTACCCCACTAGTAACCCTCCTTTCTTCACTGTGGACTCCATTTACTACTACCCTTTGCGTTCTGTTGTCTAGACAATTTTTTATCCAGGCTACCACCTAAGGACCCACTCCAAGGCTGGCTAACTTGTGTATTAATCTTTTGTGTGGGACTGTATCAAATGCCTTGCTAAAATCTAGGTAGGCCATGTCCACAGCCCCTCCCTGGTCTACTACTTTGGTCACCCAGTCAAAGAAATCTATTAGATTCATCTGACATGACCTTCCCATCATGAATTCATGCTGCCTTGGGTCTTGTGCCCCACTGGCCTCTAGGTACTCAACAATTCTTTCCTTCAGAAGTGATTCCATTATTTTACCTACCACTGAGGTCAAACTAACTGGTCTGTAGTTTCCTGCCTCTGTCCTGCTCCCACTTTTGTGAAGAGGAATCACATCCGCCCTCCTCCAGTCCTCAGGTACCACCCCATCCTCCCATGATTTGTTAAAGAGAGTAGTCAGCGATGTCATTAGTTCTACCCTTAGTTCTTTTAGAATTCTTGGGTGAATCCCATCAGGCCCCATTGCTTTGTCCACCTTCATTTTTATTAGTTCATTCAGAACCCTTTCTTCTGTAAATGGACTGGTATCGACCCTCGTCTTCAGAGTGTTTCTCTTGTTTGGTTTAGGTACCTCCCCCCTCCTCTTCCTTTGTGAATACTGAGCAGAAATATTCATTCAGTATCCCTGCTTTTTCATTGTCACCCTCTATACACATTCCCTCCCCCTTTATTAAGCCTCAGTATCCCTCCTTTGGTCTTTCTTCGTTCCCTAATGTACCTTTAAAAGGTCTTATCCCCCTTCTTAACAGAGTTGGCTATCCTTTCCTCGGTTTGGGCCTTTGCTATTCTGACTGCCTTCCCAGCCTCTTTCTACTTTAACTGATAAAGTTCTCTGTCCTTCTCCTTCTGTGTTTCCTTATATTTCCTGAATGCTATCCTTTTCTCCTTAACCTTCCCTGCCACCTCTTTTGAGAACCATAGCGTTTTTTTCCTTCATTGTGTTTTGTTGATTTGCTTTACACAAAGGCTTGTCGACTCTGTGATGGCTGTTTTGATTACTCTCCATTGTTCCTCCACCCCCTCCTTCTTGCCTGTTTGCTAGTGCTTTTCTGAGGCACTGTCTCATTTTTCCAAAGTCAGCCCTCCTAAAGTCCAATACTCTTGCTTTCGTATGGCTTGACTGTATGGCTGTGTTTATCGTGAACCACACTGTTTGGTGGTCGTTTGTTCCCAGATGGCTACCCACTTCTAAATCTGAGATTCTTTCTCCGTCCCCATTTGAGAGTACCAGGTCTAAGATTGCTCCCTCCCTAGTGGGTTCCAATACTAGCTGTCTGAGGCATGCCCCCTGTAGGGCATCAAGAATGACCCTGCTCTTGGATGTGCCTGCAGCAACGGTGCTCCAGTTAACATCCGGCATATTCAGGTCCCCCATCAGCAATATATCCCTTTTTCTGCCATTCTAAGGAAGCCTTCTATCATTTCCTTGTCCATTCCCTCCCTGAGAAGGGGGTCTGTATACAACTCCCGTGCAGATTGTGGTGCCATTTTCTGTCTCCAGGGTGACCCAGAGTGTCTCATCTGCTCCCTGTTTACTCTTTAGTTCTGTTGCTTTGATCCCTTCCTTTACATAAAGAGCTACTCCTCCTCCTCTTTTACCCTCCCTGACCCTCCTGTAGATTGTGTATCCTGGTATGTTGACAACCAGTCATGGTTCTCTGTGTACCATGTTTCTGTGATTGCCACAATATCCAGGCAACCCTCTTCCATCAAGGCCACTAGTTCAGGGAGCTTGTAACACAGACTATGGACATTGGTGCTCATCACCCTCCACTTTTTGATGGCCTTACCCCTTTTAGCCACATTCCTGTCCTTGCTGCCTTTGCCTTTTTTTACATTTACTTCTGTCCTGCTCCCTAATGACTTCTCTACCTTGGTGTTTACCTTATTAATTCCTGTTGTTTGTGGGTGGAGGCTGGGATTTCCCTGCTCCTTTTCAGTACCTGCCCCCTTGGCTAGTTTAAATGCTTGCCAATGAAGCATTTAAACCTCTCACCTAGGATCCTGGTTCCCCTCCCAGACAGATGCAGACCATCGCACCAGTATAGGTCTGCATCCCTCCAGGTGGCTCCCCAGTCCCCAGTGAAGCTAAAACCCTAAGCTCCACACCAGTTGTTCAACCATTCATTGAATTACCTGGTGAGGAGTATCCTAGCATCACCCTTGCCATGGACAGGCAGCACTTCCGAGAAGGTTACTGTATGCGCTACTTGTCTAAGGCCCCTCCCCAACTCTACAAACTCCTCTTGCACTGCTCTGATCCCATTCCTAGCCAGGTCATTTGTCCCTAGGTGGACAATGACATTCAGCTCCCTTCCTCATGCAGCTGCTCCCGCGATCCTGAGGATTCCCTTCCTGTCCCTCCAAGCTGTTGTGCCAGGCAGGCACCTTACCCTCCCTCTCCCCTTCTTCCCCCATTTCTACCCCCTAATGATTGAGTCCCCCACCAGGAGTTGTTTTCTTCCCCTGTGGGGTCTCATGCCACCCTCCTGTGGGTCTTCTTTGTGAAGGTTCCCAGCATCCTCCTTGGTCTCCACTGCAGGTGCCTCCATAGAGGAACCACTATCCACCAGAAGAGCAAATGAATTGTGGAGAGGTACAGCTGGAGGGATGCAACTCTGTTCCACCACCCTCTCCCTCCATGAGCCCACCCTGGTCCAGCCTCTCCTCTTTCTTGGCAACCTCTGAGGTAGTGGCATTGGCCCTGGTGGTCTCTGGGTGGGGAAGGAGGTTTCATGAATCCTAGCCAGGTCAGCCTGGAGACGGGCAACCTCCTCCCTCAGACCAGAGAGGTGCCTGCAAATAGGGCAGCATCGCAGCCTCCAGAATGTCTCCCGGAACACTGCCGCCCCACAGCCATTGCACTGCACCACTCCTATCATGTCTTATTTTGTGTCCCCTCTCCTGTTTCTCTGTATGCTTACTCTCTCCTCTCCTTACAACTGTCACCCTTCCTATTCTGGGACAGCAACTTCCTATATTCTTCAGTAGCCTCCTTCTTCCTTGCTCAGTGTCAGACCACCAGCAGCTGGGGGGGGGGAGAGTGAGCTACTTTTTCCTTTAGGTTGACAAAACCAATATTTCTATGATCCTTCCTTCCTACTGCCAAACAGGAAGTTCTGGTTGACAGTCAAATCCAGTGGCTATAAAAGTAGAACTGGCTTAGGGTGGGTGGGTGGAGGGGTGGGATGGAGGGCAATTAGTAAGAAAAAAGGCTAGCAACAGGAAGTTGTAATTTGAGTCACCTGCTTTTATAGTGTCTAAGCCACACCCCCAGTTAAGCTCTCTCTCCTCCTACTGGTTTAGCAAAGTAAACTGATACAGAACCCTTCCCAGCACAGAACACACACTGACTTTCTTTCTTTTCTTTCTTTCTTTTTTTAAACCCTAAATAATACACCTTCTACTTCTAATAAACTATCTGTTTGCTTAATCTCAACAGACACTGACTCCTGCTGAGATATATGTGTTAAATTAATAAGAAAATGTAGCTTCTTTTAGTTAGCTGCTTTCTGCTCTACAAGCAAGGCTGACACTGTATAGACCAATAAACCTGCTGGTCATCTCTCTTAAAACATTCTTCAAAGTAATATTCAGAATTCAAAATCAGATAGATACTTGGTGGGGGGGGGCTTTCCTAGTTCCTTCTGGGCTTTGGGGCAGGGTATGATACTTCTGACAATTGCTTCACTTTACACTACTTGAAAAATATGTCTTTCTAAGGAAACAAAATTGTATACTGCTTTTATTGACTTCAGTTCAGTATTTGATTCAATCTCAAGAGGCCTTTTATAGCACATTAAGCTTGACTGGGGTATTGAGCATAGACTTCTTCATGTGATCTGTTACCTGAATTCATCAGCATGGGCAAAAATGAGAGCTGGTGTCAGGAGTAGCTCTGAAACACATTTCCTACAAACTGGGGCATGAGAAAGGGTGGCATCCTGGTGCCCTCAGTCTTTTGTTTTTTTATTCACCAATTTTTGAAAGATTTGGGTAACGAGACATCTCATTCTCCCAAAGTCACCAATTGTACATGCCCTTCCCTTGCATACATCAATGACCTGGTTTTGTTCTCCTTATGTCAGACCAGCCTACAGAGAAAACTAAATAGTCTGGTGAGGTAGTGCTAAATATTGAAGCTCTGTATCAACCCCAGCAAGAGCCAGATTTTGTTTTTTGGGATCAAATACCAACTCACTGAAGTGGAACATCAGAGAGTGGCTTTAAAAACAGCTTAAGAATACATCTATTTAAGCATGAAAATTTTGGCTAACTCCTCTTGGGCTAAACATGTTTTAGTGTGCTTACGCAACTGGCACCATGTCAAAATGCTGCAACAAAAAAATGGCACAGGCAAAAATGGCACCATGCAGTCCGTGCAATCTAGTGTGATCCAAAACCATGCTAGATTATATAAAAAAACTCAGAAACTGCACATGAATTTATGCCCATGTAGTTTTTGACTGTGCATATCTGTGGTCAGGGTTTTGACAAGATACCTATGCAACTTAATGTAGTGTAAGGTTTATGCAACTTGTTGAATGAACCTTTGTGGCCATTCACCTCTCTGTTCCAGGGGAATACCACACTGCAGGGATGCCGAAGGTGAGGAACCCTGGAGGAGGGTTCCACCCCTAGAGGTTCTATGGGAAGGATTCCTTTAGGCTAAAGGTACCTCAAGAAGGAGCTCTGAAGACAGAGGCAAGCCACAGGAGGAGCAGGAGAGGATGGTGGGGCAAGGAAAAAATGCTTCTTAGTGAAGCAGGAAGGATGGCATTAAATAGCTCAGGCAGGGGACATGGCTGGTTGCTTCAGCCCATTGAAACACAGGTGAAGCCTTTCAATTCAATGTGCTTACACAATGTAGTGTAGTGTAATGCTTATGCATCTTGTTGAATGTATGTTTGTGGTGATTTGCCTCTCTGCTCCAGGTGAATATCACCCTGTAGGGATGCTGAAGACAAGGAATGTTGGAGGAGGATTCCACCACTAGATGTGCCATGGGAAGGAATCCCTTAGACTAAAGGTACCTTAGGAAGGAGCCCCAAAAAGAGTGTAGAGCAGAATGCATGCTTGTGAAAGCTGAAGAGTATGATTTACCAGCAACCAGTGGATTGACTGCAATTTCTGATGATTGAAAACAGACACAGACTGAGAGCTGATAAGCATGAAAACTGAGGGCATGACTTCCTAAGGAGAGAGGGAATGACTAAGGAGAGCCACCAGCCAATGTAAAAGGAGAACCACCATCCAACTCCATCTATGAATGGAAACCTACCTAGGCAACCTAAGAGTGCACTACTATCTAAACTAACTAGGTATTATGATCTTTGGCAGGGAGGAGAGGAAAAAACCTTGTGAAGGGGGAAACCTCTCAGGATCCAAGGCCGAGGTTGCCTTCCCTCCCAGCTTGGGATATTTTCTTTAGTGATGGCTGTGTTGCTGCAGATTAGAAATCCAATTCAGGGGAGATTCAATTTAGAGAAAAGCTCTCACTCTATCCATCTAATGGGAATGCCATAAAGGGCTGTGAGTGCACTCTGCAGCAATGAGGTACTCCCATATGGGAGGACCATCCCCCAAGGTGGGAGGAGGAGAGCAACAACAACTGAATGCACTGAGCCAGCCTACACAAGCCTAAGAACCGGCCAGGTGAACCTGAGGTGGTTGTAGTGAGAATAGCTTGTGAAGGTGCCACCAAACCTGCTTGGCATAGCTAAAGGAGCCTCCTTGAGCTTAAGGATCCCACCCCTCACAGTTGAATTCTTAAATTCTTTATCAAGAGGTGTTGCTGATACATCTGCATGGCTAAAGCTCAGCCCGGTGCAGGGACATTCCCACTATGGACCAGATAAGAAGGACCCCACCCCAAGTTTTGCATGTTGAAGATGCAGACTTTGCGGGTGCAGAGCAAGACCATCAACTGCAGGGCAAGCCCTGAGCCATGATAATTTATGGTCGTGGTTGGCATGCATCTGATTTATGAAAGAGTTTTCTTTTTTTTAAGGCAAGAGGTAAAAGCCAGGTATAACATAAACTGGACCCACACGTAGGTCGCATAGGGTACTGGAAGACCTACACTTAAGTTGCACAGCTTATAGAGACCTACATTTATTTCACACTTATCTTTTGTTTTCATTCATGATTTATGTTTAGAGATATAGCAGGGATAGTTCATAAAATGGTATCACAAGCACGGTACATGAGGAAGGCATGCCAACTAGTTTCATAAAGGGAGCCAAATTATTTGTGAAATTCGGAAATCTCATTACTGAACATTATTAGCCAATTTAGTAAATTAGGTAGTCCATTATTAGACAGCTTAGTAAATTAGGTAGTCCAGTGCATATATCCACATTTTTAATATATCTTTCATGCACACTGCATATTAAAGTGGGAGACATACCTTGATATATGACATATAGTATAACTATCCTATTCCCCAGAGCATATCTGACTCCATAGCCCATCCCCTACCTGAAACCACAATGCCCCACTGCAACAATACAGCCCCCCACCATGGGAATAACCACAGTGCCACAAGCAGACCACCATGACACCATGCCAGGAAGAAGCAACAGGAGCCTACAAACTCCCCAAAAAATACCACCCACAGCAGGAGGTAGTGGATTTGTGAAATTCATAATTCTTATTAGTGTTCATTCAGAATTGTGATTACTGTTCAAGTCATAAGATTAGTGTAAGGTTAATGGTAGTTACTGGCTTTCATTCAGCACATTAAATGCATCAGACATATTATAGCATGAATAGATAGACTCATGATTTGGAATGATTGTGAGGCAGTAGAGACAGTGCTCCAGATTCACAATGTTTACACATAAATGCTTTAAATGCCATCCCAAAACTGAATACCTGCTATGTGGAGGCTAAGTGAAGCCAGGTGTAAACAATTAGGTGTGCACACTCCACATTTACAAAACTTGTTCTATTTGCTGAGAGAGCTATAACATTTCCCATTGAGTTCTATAATTGTTACTTTATAAGATTCAAAAGCAAGTTTCACTCTGAGCTGTGAGAAGCACATCTGTTTTAGTAAACTACCAGCTCCAACTCCACAAAAGGAGCTTTGCAAATAAGATTGAATTCAATGGGAATGCAGTCAAGTGGATGAGCTAGAGAAAAATGCAAGGCAAACAACAAAAGGCACAAGACAGCAAGCTACACCAGCAGTGCTAAGTGAGAAGAAACCCAAAAAGCAGTGTACAGATGGTAGATGGGGGCATGAGCTGCAAGGGTAGTGAGTCAATATAGTGCTGCTGAAACAGTGCAGGAATAACTGTGCAGTGTAATGCGCAGAAACATTTAGAGTGACAGGGGTATAATAGCTGTAGTAAAAAATACCATTACCCCGTCGCTGACTATGGACTGAAGGAAGGTCTGAAGAAGCCTCAGGTGCTGTGCCTGGTCTAGCTGCTCCTGTGGTGGAGTGGCTAAGGCATAGACTCCAGGGGCAGTGTGGACCTGGGGATTGGGGTTTGATTCTCTGTCTTTCTATAGTTTGTTTTTTTTATGCTGCCAGAGACTAAGTTCTCCCCCTCATCCCCTTGACGTACCCCCCCAAGTTAGTTATTTTATTTATTTAAACATTGGTAACTGGGAAAGGCATACTGAGCCCAAGCTCGTTTCTAGGTGCAACCTGGGGGAAGGGGACAGAGCAGTGGAGTACAGCAATACAATAAACAATACAATAAAAGACAAAAAATTGTACATACAAACTAAGAGGAATGAAACAGTAAGCAAAATATACAAGTTCAATAATGTACAACATGTTACAAGCAATGTAAATATGTATACCAGACAGTTACTTATTTAAAACTGATTGGTGGTATGGTGGTAGGGAGGGACTTTGTGAGGAAGAGAAAGCTAGGTAGGGAATTGTGTTGGTGTGGTCTGGGAAGGGGAGAGGGCCATGACCATGTAGTAGCTGGGTCAGCTTGGAGCTTGGAGTTAAGGGCAGAGAAAGTGGGGGACTGGCAAGTGTCCCGGGGAGGTGATTCCATAGATAAGGAAGACAATAAGACAAGGCAGCCTTGCCTGAACAGGTGGAAGGATGAGGGAGGGAGAACATGCGCTCATCCCTGGATCAGAGGGGTATGAGGAGGAGCTAATTGGTGAGAGGCAGGAGTTGAGGTAAAGGGGGAAGGATTCAAACCAGAATTTGGAGATAAAGGTGAGACTATGAATATGGCGTCTAGCAGGTAGAGGTGTTAGGAAGAGGGAGGAGTAGAGAGTGCAGTAATATATGGGGGGGAGACGAGGTGGTGAAACTACAAGAAGAGTTTAGTAGGATGTCAAATCTAGTGAGGGAAGTGGTGGGTGTGGAGCAATACACAGTGTCTGCATAGTCAGTTACTTGAAGGATGGATGTGGTGACTAATTCATGGTGAGTAGGCAAAGGGAAGCAATCTTTGTGTCTGTAGAGGGCTCCTAATTTAGGTTGAAGTTTTGAGCAGATGGAGTTGATATACATGGTAAAATCAAGGTTGCTGTCTAGCCAGACCACAAGGAATTTGAAAGCCTTGATAATTTCTAGTTGAGAGCTACCCAGGGTGGTGAAAGCAGTGGTGATCAGGGATTTTGACAGCCTCTGCATTGATTTTTTGGAATTTAATTTGAGTTGATTTTGCTTGAACCAAGACTGCACTTTGTTAAAATTGTGCTGTAGTGGGGTTGCTATGTCAGTGGCATTTGGACCAGAGAGGTATATCATGTTATTATCCACTTACATGTGGATATTGGAGGGAGAATAGATGGACAGGAGGTCATCTATAAATAAAAGTGAGAAGATGATAGGGCCAAGTAAGGAACCCTGAGGAATGTCAGTTTGAATAGGCAGAGGAGAGGAAAGAACATTGCCTATTTGAACAGACTGCAGTCTGTTTTGGAGACAGGCTTTGAACCAGTCAGCGGTGGATGGGGCAAGCCTACAGGAGAGAAGTTTTTGGGATAGGAGGTGGTGAGAGTCAGAATCAAAGGCCTTCACCAGGTCTACGAAAATGGCAGCAGTGACGTGGCCTTTGTCCATGGCTGACTGGATATGGTCGGTGAGGGGGAACAGGGAGAAAACTGTGGAATACTGTTTTCTGAAGCCAGACTGGAATGGACAAGACAGTTGGTAGTGGAGAGATGTTCCAGGAGCCTTAAGTAGATGACAGACTCCTGGATTTTGACAAGAGCAAGCAGGAGAGAAATAGGCCTATAGTTACCAGGTGAGGTGGGGTCCCCACCTTTATGGAGGGAGAGCACATTCCAGGCCTGGGGGACAGTACCGGTAATGAGAGAAAGGTTTAGGAGATGGGTAAAGGGAGTTGATGCTGCAGGAGCAGATATGTGAAGAATTTTAGGCTGCAGACCATCTGGACTAGTTTTAGTGGGGTTGAGGGACATTAGAGCCTTGAAAACTTCCTGGGGGAAATGGGGGAAAGGTGAAACCAAGGCCAGTAGAGGAGGGTGGGGATCCTGCAGAGGTGGAAGTGGGATGGTCAAAGATGGTGCAGGTAGCAAAGAAGATATTAAAGGTGTCTGCAATAGATACTGCATGCGTGATAGTTAAACCTTCATGGTTTAGGATGAGTGGGGACTGAGACGGTTGTGGGAGGCAAGGCCCCCAATGTTGGGAGGTGTGGGTGGGGGGAGCTCCCCTCAAAAACTAAGAAAATCTGAATTTCTGCAATTGATATGCCTGGTGCATGTGGCAAACACAGAAGGAACAGTGGTGCGGAGCGGGGAAAAAGAAGAACAAGCACCAACAGGTGGCCACGAGTGGCAGCAACAGAACAAAACACATTGAGCTGGGATAGCAATAGATGGAGACAAGTCAAACAGGGAGACAGAGAGAAGCATGGGCAGCAGAAGGAGGCACAGCAAAACAGGGACTGAAACAGCAGGAGAAATAGAGACCAGCAGAAATTCCAGCACGGACCAAGTGGAGACTGACAGAGCCTCTGGCTGCAAAGGAAAAATGCTTCTGAATGAAGCAGGAAGAATGGCGTTAAATAGCTCAGGCAGGGAGTATGGCTGGTTTCTTCAGCCCATTGAACCATAGGCAAAGCCTTTCAAAAAGGATATGAAGGTAAACTTAAATAAAACAATTTAATAGTGACAAATGTAAGATCATGCATTTTGACTCAAGAAATATAAAATCTACCTAACATCTCAGTGGACACCTGCTAAGCTCAACAGAACTGGAAAAATATCTGGGAGTATTTATATTGAACAAATTACATCTAAAGAGAATGTTTTGAGCAAAATTCCCATTGCAACGAATGGGAATTCACTGTGAATGTTATAAACAGGTACTGCATGCCTGCCCTAGTTACCCATTGTATAATGTATCATGAACTACTATGTACAGATCATCTATGTATGCTTCCTTTCACGTATGCCCCCTTTCCTGATTTCCCCAGGTCACATCTGGAAATGAGTGGTTCTCCGCTCAGTATGTCTGCCTGGTTAAACTCTTAAATAAATAAATAAATAAGTAGTAGGGTACTTGGGTGTATAGGGTGTTATATAGAAAGTAAACAGAGGGAGGTACTAGTTCCATTATATTAATCTCTGGTGAGGCCAATAATGGAGTTCTGCATACAGGTATGTGCTCCTTACAAAAAGTGGGAGGTTAAGGCATTAGAAAGAGTACAGAGGAGAGCCACCAAGCTGGTAACCAGTGTTAGGCATAAGCCATACGAGGAGAGGTTGAGAGAACTGGACCTGCATCCTCTGGAGTACAGAAGGATGAGAGGAGACTGTTGTTTAGTGTATATAAGGACTATAATAGTAAGGATTTATAGGAATGCATCGGTTTAGTAAAAAGAGAGCAAATTAAACCTACTAGGACATACAACTGGAGTTTAAAAGGTGAACAATATAAAGGTAATGCCAGGGGGGCATGGATAAATCAGCGGGTGTTTTCAATTTGGAATAAGCTTCCCATAGAAATAGTATCAAGCATAAGTATAAATAATTTTAAGACATCCTTGGATAATTTCTTATTAGGTCAGGGAGTGTTGAGATATGGTTAAAATATCAAGTCATGATGGCACAAGCTAACTAACTTGTTGCAATCTATGATCCTATGAATTGCTGGATTAAGAAAATGTAATTGTAATTTAAAGAGGAACAGAGTCAGTCCAATGTTATGTGCTTTTAAGGCAAAATACAATGTGCAGGTATTATATTTATACTACAGAAATTTGGTCAGGTAAGCAGGTGGCATGTCTAGAAAAAAGTGCAGACGAAGTTTATCAATCTACATTGGGTGTAACAAAGGCTATGCTTTTAATTTATTTAAAGGCTGAGTTAAACTTAACCAGCCTGAAAACCATGGTGGATACGCAAATGATTAATTATGACTGAGAATGACATGCATACAAGAGATAAGACTTTCATAGAGGTGTTTAAATGAAAACACTAAAATGGCTTTCTATTGGATGTAAACATTAGGCTGGTTGAGGCAGGTTAGAAAAGGCATGAGGCATTAAGAATTGGAGCCTATATGGCACTATATGGAGAATAATGTAGCCTTAAATTTAAAATATGAGTTACGTTACAGATAAGCTCAGAAATTAAAGTGCCAGACATGATTTGGAGTCAATCAGTGTCAAAATAGTTCCCCTGGCTTGTAGCAAATGACTGCAGACCCATTACGAGATATTACCTTGATGTCATTAAGGATCTTGTGAAAAAGAAGTTATTTTCCAACAAAGCAAGTTACTTCATGACTGCTATGATAAGAGTTCAGGCCTATCTGATATATTCTGAGTGTAACTTTTTTTTGCAGTTAATTCTTTTATTAAAATTTTGTTAGTCACAAAACAGAAAACAGTGATACATTCCAGAAAGAGATCACCGGCTTGTAAAACAAGTGCAGTGGAATCCAAATACTAAAGTATTATATGCCTTGTTGTGTCACAGTGAACAATGATATGGATACATGTACAAATAATTTACTGATAAATATGAACAGACCATTATGATGGTGCCAGGAGATGGGGTAGATTTAGTTCAAACCATCCTCTACTAAAGTGTCACTCAGGCCCATAGTCTTGGTCGCTATCTGAGGGGGTGATGGAGTGTGCATCTTGCTGAGACTTTACTGAGGACAAGAATGGGTCCCACAGGGCCAGATTGGTGGGCAAGGTTTCCTGGGAAAACAGGACAGCCTATCGAGTGTAGCTAACCTGACTGAAGTAAGCCATTGGGCAACACTGGGTTTGTCTGTAGTTCTCCACCTTTGGAGGATTAATCTTTTAGCCTCAATATTCACCATTAGAAGCCAGTGCAGTTTTATCTTCGGGGTATCAGAAAAGGGTGGGGGAAACCCTAGGATACACAATTGAGAGGACAAGGGGAATGTTTTCCCCATTATTCTGCTAAAACATTTGTGTACAGGGGCCCAAAAGGGAGTTAGTTTGGGGCAGCTCCAGATGTTATGGGGACACTCAGCTCCTTGATCCTTGCAGTGCCAGCAGTTGTCATGGTTCAGAAGACTCAGTGATTTGTGTTTAGCTGGGATGTGGTAGCACATATGCATGAGTTTGTTCTGTATTAAGAAGCATCAGGAGTCAGGGCAAGCCTTGTGAATAAAGGACCGAAGCTGAGATCACCAGCATGCCTCTGAGATGCCAAAACCAAGGGCTAGAGACCATTTACTTCTGACCCTCTTTGAGGGGACAGGGGCCTTCTGTATGATAATGTGACAGATCAGGTCTGCTGTGCCCCGGAGGCCATAAACCAAGACAATAGAATAGCAGGGATGGTACCGGGGATGTGGGAGGGAGGTCCTTAAGACGTCCATTAATGGCACTGTAAATCTGCAAGTATTTTCAGAAATCACTCTTGGACAGAGCAAAGTGCCTTATAGTGCTCTTGTATGAGCCCAAATGCATGGTGCTGGGTTGCCAAAGGTCAGAGACATGTCTTAAGGTCCTGTGCTTCCCATGTTTCTCAGCTTATAATCTCTCTACCTATCTTAAGCAGAGGGTTCCTCTGTATGAGGAGCAGATCATGCAATGTTAGTGAGTCTGAACCCAGGTTTTCAGTTTCCTTTACAGATGGTAAAACCATGAGACCTGTCCTTTTAAGTACAGATAGGGAGAAGAAGATACAAGCCCCAGGGTGGCCCCAGGCCACAGTGGTGTTCAGTAGTTACCAAAGTGGGAATTCATATGTGGTATTGGGGGGAAAACCAGGACATAGTCTGTGCACATCTGAATGCCACATAGTAGGCATAGAACCAAGGTAGGCTCCAGCCACCCCTGCACCAGTGGGCTTTAAGTTTGTCCCAACTGTATCGAGAAGGCTTACCTTCCCATAATAAGCCACCCACCAGGGCCTTCATTTTTGAAAACCATTGAGTAGGTACAGTTGTAAACAAAGACAGGGCAAGATGCTTCTTGTTATTTCTGAGATACCTGTAGAGAAATTCCTTTCCTGCCTGCAGTACCACTGTAGGCCAATAAAGAGAATCTCTTTAGATATATTGCAAAATGGCTGGAAATTTTAGAAAGTGTCTATGGCTGCAACTGTATATTCACTGCCAAATGGAAGAGGCAGTGCCTCAGCATGAGGGCCATAATCATTTTGACTGCTGCTGTTTTCCCTACAAGAGCTAAATTAAGTAATTTCAAGTGGTCACAATCTTTCTGCAACTTCCTGTGTGTGTGGGGGGGTAAGGATATTGGATACCACCCTTGCTGAATCTGGTTGGACCAAGATACCCAACTATTTAATGCCTTTGGGGACCACGGCAGCCCTATAGGGGTCACCATGTTTGGGTTGCAATTGCTATTAAGGGGCAAGATTTCAGTTTTAGTAGTGTTGGGCCGTAGGATGGAGATGTCTTGGAAGGCATGTAGGATGTTAAGGAGCATGGGAATGCCTGGCCAGGCATTTTCCAAGAGGACAAGACTGTTGTCTGTGTAAAGCAATGTACAGAATTCTGTATTACCTGCTCGGATACCTCACAGGTTTGGTTGAGATCTAACAGCAATGGCCAAGAGTTCTATAGCTATGACAAGCAACATGGGGGAAGGGGGCAGATCAGACATACTCACCTGCACAGGAGGAGTGGAGGAGAGAGGATCCAGTTAGTGAGGACCCAGGTTGTGGGCTGTGCATAAAGGGCATGAATCTATCCTCCAAATTGAGGTACAAAGCCCATCCTCTCTGGGATGACATGGAGGTACCCCCACTCCACTGAATGTAAAGCTTTTCAAAGCCTCTTGTCACTGCTGCAGCTGGAGTGAGGGAGAGCTTGCCAGGGACATTAGAGAGAAAAATTCCCTATGATGGTCAGAGCTCAAGCGTCCTTTGGCAAAACCCACCTGAATGGGTGGATAAGATAGAGGAATGTTATGTTACAATCTAGTGGAAAGAGAATTAGCTAAAATTTTAGCATCATTATTTATGAGTGGAATTGGCCTATAACTGGCTAGTGATATGTGGTCTCTTCCTTCCTTAGGGATGACAGTGAAGACAGCCTAACGCATTGATAGAGGAAGAGTGAGCATGGAGTGGAATTCTTGAAAGACTGCTTTCAAGGCCAGGGATCAGCTGGTACAGATCAATCAGGATACCATACGCTCCTGGAACCTTATGAGAAGAGAGGGCAGAGAGATAGCAGACTGGATTTCTTTAATGGTTAGTGGGGCTTCTGATGCAGCTTTTTGGTAGCCGATAGTTTGGGAATGGGAAAGCCTTCCAGGAAGTCATCCAGATTACTGCAGTACAGACCACATTGAGAGGAATATAGCTGCTCATAAAAGGAGTGCATGCTGTGGCTAACCTCCTGGGGCTGGATTTGTAGTACATCACTCAAGTCCCTCTGCCCATAAATGTGCCTGTTGAACTGTTATTTATGGAGCCTGCAGGACAGTAGTTTTCCTGCTTCCTCCTCATCCAAGTTCTATGCTGCAAGCATAACACTGCTAGTTCCACCTTCCTGGTAGCCAAAATGTTGAGCTGTATGTGTACAGTGCACAATTCCCTCAGTAGGTGTGATGCTCAGCTCTGAAGGTGGGCTGTTCCTAAGTGCTTTTTCTGTTCCAGTGAGCTGAGCTTCCAGGTCTTATTGCTCTTGTTCCCTTTTTCTGGCAGTGGGCCACTGCATAACCCATTATTCACCCTCTTAGGAAGGCTTTAAAGGCTTCCAACAGGGTAGATTTTGTGGGCTCCCCATTGTTGTCCAGTTCAAAGAAGTAAGCCACTTCCTTCTGTAATGGTGGGAGGCCTTATCCTTGAGCAGAAGAGAGTTGAGGCACCATGAGGTGGATTTGTGGGCCGTAGGCCCCCAGTCCATGACCAGTTCTACTGGGGAATGGTTGGGTAGGTAAAACTGGGTGATGTGCAAAGCCTATATAATGGAGGAGGTGCCAGAAGAGACAAGCCAGAATTTAAGTCAGCTAGAGACAGAGTGTGTGGCTGAGAAGTAGGACTAATCAAGTGTGGGAAAGTGTTGCAGGCAACAGATATCAGTCACAAAAATACAACCACCATCATATCCTGGATAGCAGCCAGAACTTATTTATTTATTTATTTATTTAATTTTGGTAACCGGGTAGGCCCAATGAGACCGAATGGTCCCTTTTACAGGGGCAACCCGGGAAATGAAGTGCATTAACACAGTGTGGTACCGCAGCTTATGAACTTATGTCTGGGGCTCAGCCCTGCTTGAGTTCATATCCATGTAGGTTTCCAGGACCAAATTAAAGTCCCAAAAAGGAAGTAGGGTATTAGGGGGTTAATAGATTCATCAAAGCATGATGTGGAGCATTAGATAATTCTGGGTCATCATGGTTCTGCCCATATACATTGATAAGGACCAGTAGGTCCTCAGGGGTGTAAAAGTGGGCTGCTATTCACCTACTGGCCATGTCCTGTGCAGAAGCTGACACAGATAACCAAAGGGATTTGTGCACTAAAAATGAGACCCCAGCTTAGAGGTGGGATCACAGCTCTTCATCTCTAGACCCACCCAGTCTCTGTGAAGCTCGATCGCTTCAAAGGGACACATTTTAGTCTGCAGAAGCGCCACTTGAATCCCCATACCCTTTAACCTGGTTAATATTCTTTTCCTTTTGATCAGGGAGTTCAACCCCCCCCCCCAATATGTTCCAAGATATTTAGGCCAGGGGCCATTGCTGAAGGTGTGATATCTGAGCATTGGTAAGGAACTGGATAGCTATGGGGGTGTCTCTGTCAGAGACAAATAGGGGTCTGTGGGTGACCTGTGATTTGAGCCCTTGAAACCCAGTAAAATACAGTGACAATAGCCTGTGATGCTGTTCTGCAGAGTGCACAAAAAGGGACATACAACAGAGGATTATCAATAACAAGATAAACTACACACAAAGGAATACAAGATTAGATGAACAACCAGATCTATATATCTGGCAAAGTCTGGTTCAATTAGAGCCTCAGGATAGGAGAGTCAAACATATCCAAGGCCCAGGCTCCAATAGTAGGGGTCTCTATGACAAGCAAAGTACACATACCTACTACAAATGCTACAGCCTATGAGGGAGAGAAGCCATCACAAATAGCATGTGGCATTCATAAAGGAGAGAGTACCCTGTAGAAGAGTTAGTGCCCAGACCTGTGAGTATTCTCAGGAAGGGAGTACCTCAAGGATGGAGAGGTGGGGGGTCACAATACAGCACATCTGAGATCTAGGGAGTTGGTTGAGGGAACAGTATGTCTCAAGGTAAATTGTAAAGTTACCAGGGAAGGGGGACGAGTACAGTGACATTGCCATGCAGGCTGCCTGTATGGCTATGCACCAAACATACTGCATATATATATATATGTGTGTTGGCCATGCCTTTCACACCTTACAAAGTGGGTTGGTAGCTCCTATAGCAAGGGGGAGTAGTAAAAGAGTTACCCATCACAGAGACCCACCTTAGGTAACAGTATTCCCACTCACTCCACCAGCTGGCCCCTCCATGAGGACTCCAGCAGGGAAGGAAGTGGGGATGAATATACTGTGAAAATTAAAGGCCTCTCTTGATGGGGTTATGTGAAAGCTAGTACTGCCCCTTGACATCTAGTGGCTGGCCATTACCCCAAAGACAAGTGGTGGGCTCCGCTGAAAATTACAATGGCAAAAATGCCATATAAAGCAGTAGGCAATCTTAAAGCACCAGCGGATGCACAGCCAAAGGAAGTATGCAGTAATGATGCAGGCCACTAGCATTGTAAGTGCTACTGTATATATGTGACTCGGAAGAGAGAGAAGGGCTGTCCCTTCCACCCCTCTGCACAAGCCAGCAAAACTGAGTCATTAGTAAATTGGAATAGAGGGGAGGATGGGGTCTATCCTACATAAATTAGGAGAATGATCCAGCACTGTAGCACCTATGTGTGAAGAGCAGGGCAATCCCACTACCCCACTAGTAAGTCCTAGTGGCAGTGCATTTTTGGAAACATAGCAGGGGAAGGAGAAGGCACATGCTGTTCACTTTCAGTTTCATCAGCATCTGGAAAGGGAGAACAGATACACTTTTAATCCATTTCCAGACACAGAACCTGAACTTTAACAAAACACAACTCAGTCAGCAGCCCAAAACAGAGGCTTAGACACCTGTGTGATATAGAGAAAAAAAAACTACAGATAAGACACATTTTGCAACAAAGGATATAAACATTGAACCTCGGGTAGAACATGTGTCCACTTGTAACAGTTCAGGTTGACACCAGTTCAAAGTAGAAAGAGACCATGTTCATTGTGTCTTAACTGGTAAATCAGCGCTAGTTAGCAGACATGCAGTCTGGTGGAGCCCACTTCCCAGAGCCCAGTGAGAGTGAGTGAAGAAGCTCAAGGTTACTGTTGGCCGCCTGCTGCCTGTTGAAATCATTTTACCATGGTGCACTAGTCTCAGGGACTTTGTAGGAGGACAGTAAGATCTTAGTCTGTTACAGGAAGGTTGGGATACAAGAGGCTAGGGATGGTGCAGTATCCTTACAGGTAGAATGGCAATTACAGCAGAGGGATCAGCAAATGAACAAGGCAGTACTTACTGCACTTGCTGGTCACCCAGCATGTTTCTGGGATGAACTTGCTGCTTGGGAGCAGAGAAGGGCTGTGGGTGTGATGGGTACACTGGAGGGGAATACAGGTGGGGACACAGATGGAGTGGACACTATATCGACCCATGATTTGGGCTCCATAATTGAACAGGAGCCAGCTCTGAAGGCAGAACCATAGGTGTCGGATGATCAGAAGTAGGTGGTGTCCAGTGTATGTTCTAAAGTTGGTATCTGCTGGAGTTAGTCAAATCGGTTTTGCGTGGGCAGGGGGGTCATAACCATAGAACTGTGGAACTTCTGGAGGAATCCCAAGAGGCTTAACTTCATCTCCTGGAGTGGTTAGCAGATCTCACAGTGCCCATATGTACCTCAGCTTTATAGCTCTTCTGGCCTTGACTTCAGTGTTGCTGGACCAACTGCGCACCATCATCCTGAGTTTGTGGAAAGTGCCCATTTGGGTTGACATCATCTGGTGGGGAGGTGACCATAGCAAGCAATATTCTTAGAATCTTGAGGGGATGATTCAAAAGGAGAGGCAGGAAACTTATCACTGGGTCACTGTCATGCAATAAGGTCTTCTACCACTTCCAGGGTGTCAAATTGATATACCGCACTGTTTATGTGAATGCAGAGATGAGCTAGGTAGTAGGTATCAAGATGTTATAATTTCCACATAACTAGGCCATATGTTCTTCGGCAGTAGGAAAGTTCCATTGAAAAGTCCTTTGAAATGAATATTTTTTTTTACATTTTTGCCATGAACAATACACAGAGAATAAAAACAACAGACAATGACAAAAAATAAAACATACACACCCTCCCTCCCTTGTTGAAAAGTCCTACTAGAAGGACAACTGATGACCCTCCCAGTTAAGCGGGCCCTTCTCCTGTGCCAACTGCAGAATGTTTTCTTTAACAGGGAATCGTAGGAGTTTTTGTAGACTGGGCCGTGGGCAGTCTCCTAGTTTAGGATGAGCGGCAAGTAAGTGGTGTAACTGAAAAATTTCCAGTGGGACACAGTTCAGGGCAGTAAGGATGCTGGGAATCTGTTACTGCAGAAAGAGTATGACCTCTTTACCTTCTGCCCTTTCATGGAAGCCAGCCAGTGAAAGGTTATTATAGAAACATAGAAACAGAGAATCTGTCTGCAGATAAGGTCCATACAGCCCACATAGTCTGCCCATTTCCCTACTGACTGCTGCAGCCCCAGTTCCAATTTGATCTGTGGCTCTCCTGCTCTGCACATCTCCAAGGTACCCTTATGTCTAGCCAATGCAATATTGAACCCCCATATTGTTTTCGCATCCATCACTTCTGCTGGAAGGCTGTTCCACATGGCTCCACCACCCTTTCAGTGAAAAAGTATTTCCTAACATTACTCCTGGTCTTCCCCTTCAGCCTCATATCATGCCCCCTTGTTCTTGTACAGAGTTTTCTCTGAAGTATGCTTTCTACCTTTACCCTGTTTATTCCCATAAGGTACTTGAAAGTCTCTATCATATCTCCTCTCTTCCTTCTTTCCTCCAGTGAATAGATATTAAGGTCCTTAAGTCTTTCCTCATTAGACTTCTGGTGCACTCCATGTATCATCTTCATTACCCTTCTCTGGACTGCCTCTATTTTGTCAATGTCTTTCCAGATATGTGGTCTCCAGAACTGGACACAGTACTTCAGCTGAGGCCTCACCAGTGATCTGTACAGGGGCATCACCACCACTTTCCTCCTGCTTGTTATGCCCCTCCCTATGCACCCCAACATTCTGTTTGCTCTCCCTTTTTCACACTGTTTGGTCACCTTCAGGTCATCATATATGATAACCCCCAGGTCTCTTCCCTCACTCGTGGTGGCAAGAATTTCCCCACCCATCCTGTTCTCCACCCTTTGGATTCCCATGACCCAGGTGCATGATCTTGCACTTTTTAGAATTGAAACTCAACTGCCAGACACCCGACCACTCCTCTAATAGGCTTAGGTCCTTTCTCATTCTTTCCATCCCCTCTGGTGTGTCCACTCTGTTGCAGATGTTGGTGTCATCTGCGAAGAGGCACACCTTTCCCTCCAGATGCTCTGCAATGTCACTAATGAAGACATTGAATAGGACAGGTCCCAGCACCGACCCCTGTGGCACCCCACTAGTCACCTCCCTCTCCTCAGATTTCATGCCATTTACCACCACCCTGTAAGTCCTGTCCCTTAGCCAGTTCCCAACCCACTTGACCATTGTAGGAACCACTCCCAGGCACTCCAGTTTATTTAGCAATCTTCTTTGCAGGACAGTGTCAAAGACCTTGCTGAAATTCAGGTAGGCTACATTCACCTCTCCTCCCTGATCTACCACCCTTGTTACACAGTCAAAGAAATCTATAAGATTCATCTGACAGGACCTTCCCACTGAGAATCCATGCTGTGTTGGATCCTGTGGCCTATTATCCTCCAGAAACTTCACAATCCTCTCTTTAAGTAAGGATTCCATTAGTTTCCCCACTACTGAGGTCAGGCTTACAGGTGTGTAATTGTCAGCCTCCTCTCTGCTTCTGCTCTTGTGGAGAGGGACCACATCTGCCATTCTCCAGTCCTCAGGTACCTCCCCGGTCTCTAGTGTTGCATTGAAAATGGCAGCCAGTGGTTCCGCCAGCACTTCCCTGAGTTCCTTTAGTACTCTGGGGTGGATCCTATCTGGCCCCATTGCCTTATCTGCTCTTATTTTCCCAGAGTTCTTCTAGGACTCTTTCCACCATGAATGGGTTGGTGTCTACCTTCCTCCCATGAATACTTCTCTTACTGAGTCTCAGTCCCTCACCCTCCCCTTCCCTGGTGAATACTGAGCGAAAGTACTTGTTCAGTATCTCAACCTTTTCTAGGTCATCTTCCACCCTTTTCCTCCTTCCTTCTTCTGCCTAATGATCCCATTTCTGGTCTTTTTCCTCTTGCTAATATATCTGAAGAAGGTTTTGTCACCTTTCTTAATAGCTTGTATTAACCTTTTTTAATTATGTCTTGCTCTGTTCTCCAGATTGTCTACCATGGAGAGCAGACATTCTATTCCCTATCTTGCTCCCAGAGTTGTCCACAGAGAACATCATCATGGTCTCCTAATTGCTGAATGTGCTGTTCTATACCCATCACCCTGTGGCTCAAATCAGTCAGTTCTTTAGTGAACTGTTCTGCCTACTGTTTAAAGTGATTTATGGAAGTTCCCCAAATGTCTTGTTCACATAGTATGCCATTACCAGCCATGCTTCAGATGTCGAAGTTGCAATTTGTTTCCTAAAAAAATTGTCAGTCTTTTTTTTTATCTTTTATCAGCACTTTGTTTCTACCCGCCTTCCAGTTTTCTGTACACAGCCACACCCCCAGAATACCATACACATCAGAGACTCTATAAAAAGTGAACAGGTGGATATAGAAATAAAAAACACAGAGACAATATGGGTAAAAATACTACCAAAAACTACAACCAAAATAAATTTGGGATTGCTATATAGGCCCCCTTCAGTTTCACCAACTAAGGAAATCCAGCTATTAACATACTTATCACAATTTAATCCAGCAGAAAAAATAGAAACATTGAAGTTGACAGCAGATAAGGACCGCAAGGCCCATCCAGTCTGCCCATTTCTTTTTCTACCTTATGAATGTGCCATAGGCCTTTGCTCTGTAAATGGCCTATCTATTCATACTCATCTGTATTGCTCCCTTATGCCTATCCCATGCCTGTTTGAAGCCCTGCACTGTATTCATAGCCACCACTTCCTGAGGTAGGCCATTCCCTGCATCCACCACCCTTTCTGTGAAAAAAAAAATCCTCACATTACCCCTTAATCGGCCTCCCTCTAATCTCATGCTGTGTCCTCTTGTCCTGCTATTTTTCTTATATTGAAACATGTTAGACTCTTTCACCTTGCTAATGCCCTTAAGATGTTTGAATGTTTCAATCATATCACCTCTCTCCCTCCTTTGCTCTAGGGCATACATATTGAGCTCAGTTAATCTGTCCTCATATGTTTTCTGATGCAGTCCCTGCACCATTTTGGTTGTCCTTTTCTGGACTACCTCAATTTGATTAATGTCCTTGTGAAGGTGTGGCCTCCAGTACTGCACACAGTACTCCAGATGGGGCCTAACCAGTGTCTGTAGAGAGGGATTATTACCTCCCTCTTCTGATTTGTGATACCCCTACTAATACACCTCAACATCCCTCTAGCCTACACTATTGCTTTAGAGGTCTGCTTGATGATTTCAGGTCATCGGTGATGAAGACACCCAAGTCTCTTTCTTCCCTTGTGACTGCCAGCAACTTCCCTCCCAGCCTATAGGTGGCTTCAAGGTTTCTCTTCCCTATGTGCATGATCTTGCACTTCTTTGCATTAAATCCCAGTTGCCACTCTTCTGACCATTTTACAAGTTTATCCAGATCTCTTCTCATTCTGCCCACCCTATCTGGATCATCTACTCTGTTGCAGATCTTGGTGTCATCTGCAAACAGACAAACCTTACTCTCCAGTCCATCTGCAATGTCACTGATGAAGATATTGAAGAGGACTGGCCCCAGGACTGATTCCTGAGGTACCCCACTTGTGCAAATCATCATAGCAGAAGATTTCAACCTGCCTGGGATCAAATGGAAGGAATAAGGAGGAACAAAAAATAATGATAAATGTTATCTAGAAATACTTGATCAAATAGGGGTGGAACAAAAAGTAAATAAGCCGACTAGAGGAGAAAACATTCTGGACCGCATACTGAAAAATATGGGAGATAAAATAAACAACATCGTAGCGGATAGTATTCTGAGCAATAATGATCACTGCAAGAAATTCTTCAAAATAAATGAGGAACGTAGTACAGATATTAGGACAGGTACAACATTCAAACTAAATCTTGGTAAAGCAGACTTTTTGTCACTTAAAAAAGATATGAATGACTGGAACTGGAGAACTGAATTTACAAATAAAACACTAGAAGAGACATGGGAAACACTAATTAAACAAATTGATACAGCAGTTAAAACTAACATTCCCAAAAAAAACAAATATGGACAAAAAGCACATACTCCACTATGGTTTAACTCCAAAATAAAAAATAATTAAACAAAAGAACCAAATATTTAAAATATTACATAAAAGGGAAGACCCACTAGGGAAATTACAATATAGAGAGACAGTCAGAAAACTAAAAAAGGCAATAAAATCAGCCAAAGCTGATTATGAGCTACAACTAGCCGGTAGGACAAAAGACAACTGCAAGACCTTCTATACATATATCAATAAAACTAAAAAAGTGTAGAGCAATATAGGACCATACCTAAACAACCAAGGGAAAACAGCTGATGCCAAGGAAATGGTGGACATACAGAACAATTACTTTTGCTCTGTATTAAATAAAAAAACATGTACCAGAGAAAATAAAATAAATTCTAATCCCATGGAAATACTGTAATAATTGACCATGAGGATGTAAAAATTAGACTTCAGAATATAAATACAAATAAGTAATCTAGGCCAGATGATATACATCCCAGAGTACTTAGGGAAATTGTGGATGTTTTGGCTCCCTCACTAACCCACATATTTCAAATATCACTAGATCTCGGGATAGTAGTTCAGGGCTGGAGGGAGGCCACAGTGGTCTCCATCCTAAAAAAGGGCCCAAAAAATAAACCAGAACATTTTAGGCCTGTCAGCCTGATGTCAATCATGGACAAAATTCTGGAAGGAATTTTGAATGAACACATTCTAGCCCACTTAAAAAAGAATAATCTTATAGACAAAACCCAACATGTGTTTACCAAATCCAAATCATGCCAAATGAACATACTACCATTTTATGAAAAAGTCAGTAAAGCCTTGGATGAAGGAAATGCAGTGGATGTGGCATTTTTAGACTTCACTGAAGCCTTTGACAAACTAACCCATAAGGAATTTAGCCACACTAAATAATATCCAAGTTGATGTCAACATAACTAATTGGGTGGAGGCCTGGTTGGGGGGAAGAAGACAGAGAGTAGTGATAAATGGAATACTGTCTGATTGGATTGAAGTGACAAGTGGGGTCCCCCAGGGCTCTGTTCTGGGTCCCTGCCTGTTCAATATATATGTATCCTCACTCAAAAGTGACCATCAAAATGTCAGGATGATGAAATGTGTGGACAAGTGCCGCATTGGTGCAATAGTAAATAAAAAAGAAGATAGCACAGATTTGCAGGACACCCTAAATAGCATACATCTATGGACAGACAAATACAAACTAGACCTAAGTATAGGAAAATGTATAGTTATGCACGTGTGGGGAAAAATCTAAACCATACATATAAAATTGGGAAAAATAACTTACCACAACCAAAAGAAGAAAGAGATCTGGGTGTCAGGATTACAGATGATCTACAATTTGGTCAACACTGCAATTTCATCACCAAAAAGGCTAATCAATCTTTAAATTGTGTATTATGACATATAAAAGGTAGGGACAGCAAGCATTAATACTTTTATACCAAGCTTTGTGCACCCTCATCTGGAATATTGTACACAAGTTTGGTCTCCTTATAGGAAGGGGGACATAAGAAAACTAGAGGGTATCCAGAAAAGGGCAACAAGAGTAATGACAGGTTACAAAGACAAAACATACTCAGAAAGGCTGGAAAACCTAAACCTATTTACACTACAGTACAGGAGACTCTGAGGGGACATGTGCATGGTATACAGAGCACTCCAAGATCAGGAATTATACGAGGAATTAGGCCTAAAGCACAAGAAAACTATGTATGAACCTAGGGGTCATCTATCTCAATTAACTATGGACAAATGGAATCTTCAGAAAAGAAGATTCTGGTTCAGCCAATGAGTAGTACCACTGTAGAATAGTCTCCCGGCAGAGATAGTCACTAGCAAAACAATGAATCAGTTTAAACATAGTCTGGACAAATACTATCAAAATAAACACAAGCTAGATTAGAAATACATGGCAAGCAATAATGGACCCAAGTCTGCAATGCTTGAAACACCTATGATACCTATAATATCATACAAGTGAGTTATCAAAGTTCTATATACAGTAACACAAAATTCTGGGTAAATTATAAAGTTGATTTAAATGTTCCTTACTCAGAGGTGCAGTCTTTTATTTTGGTAGTGGTGACTGCAGTATATTACCTAATGTGTAGATATACATAGCAAGGCATTGTGGGTACAATAAGAAGCTGTTTTCCAGTTTTCTTACTGTGAGGTGCAGCCTCATATTTCTGTAGTGACCTCAACAATATAAGCTCCCATATGTTTATTTTCAAAACAAGGCATTGTGCATACAGTATCTAACTGATGAGATTTCTTTACTGAGAGATGTAGTCACCTATTTCTATAGTGAGCACAGAAATATAATAGTCTGTATACTAATTTACATAGTGAGACATTGTGGATACAGTAAATAGCTGAGTTTTCTATCTTTCTAATCAAAAAGCAATCTTTTATTTTGGTAGTGTTTACAGCAGTACAATCCATAGAAAAGTTTCTGGAAAAATGTTTTTGTGATGCAGATAGGCCAAAAAGATAATTTGCCATTTTGTGTAGATACCATTTCTCTTTTACTGCCTTCTGGTGAAGTGACAGCTCCTGTCAGAATGTCGGAGTGTGATTATACTTTTCTAAGTTTATGTTATAGGGCTTGAGTGGCTGTAAGTAGTTCAGGAGTGTAATTATGGGTCAGTGGCTACATGGCTCTAAACTGCTTTCAGCCAATCAAATCACTAGAATTTTTCTACACATTATAATGCTAGATGCAGATACTTGCAAACAATGTAAAGAGTCAGCTAATAATGCTGCACTGATTTCTTGTTCACCTGACATCCCTGTATTTACTGTTATGTACCTGTCCTCTGTTGTAATCTCCTAAGTCGTACCTGAAAATAGGCAGCTATGCTGTCTAGAGTGCCTACTCAGTTAACAAAAAACTAAATAAATAAACTGACAGTGTCCCTTTAAAAACTTTGTTCTCCTTACATGATGTCATGGTTGGGGGTTGCAGCACTGAGAAAAAAAAGGTCAGAGTTATGAAAATGAAGCAGAACACAGAAATAAAAGGATTTTTTCATGGAAAACAGCACTTTTTGGCAGTTTGAAGGGTAGGAGACTGGTTCACAACTATTACAGGTTACTACTCCCATTGGCTGTGGCAAACTTCCATAAATCACTTTAATGTCAGCTGAGTCCTACAATATATGCTGCAGCAGCATGGTGATATTCTCCATATCCATTGATGTATTTTGTGAGGAGGCCATCACAACTGAAGATGAGGAGTCTGCCCAGACAGGATCACCAGGAGCAAACTGCTCTGTCTGCGCATTTTGCTGTCAGAGACAGCTGAGCAGTATTGGAAATTGCAGACAGTAACGGTTTACTTTTGCTAGAACGTCGTATAAAACAAATTAAAAACAAGCAGTCGTCAATGCCGAATGTTTGTTTGCTGGCATTGGCATTGGTAGTGTAGGAGTTACAGAGCTGCATAATAGAAATGGCAGTGAAGTATTGAACTGAAGCCAACTCATCACCACCTTGCAGATAGTGACAGGCATTGGGGTGTGCCTTTGGGTCGTCAGGCATAATGGCCATGCCATTTCACCACACCCTACCCTGCAGACACCGACAAGTGTCACGGTGTGTCTTGGGGTCTTTGGCCCTAATGCGCACCCCATTCCATCAGGAAATACGGCGAGATGGGTGCGGTACAGGAGAATGGGGTGAACTTTGGGGCCGAAGAGTCCAAGGCACACCTCGATGCCTCTCAGTGGCTACAGGGTGTGGGTGGGGGTGGAATGGTATGAGCATTGCAGGTGACGATCCCAAGTCACAGCCTTGATGCCTGTCATTCTCTACAGGGTGGGGCGTTATGGTTGGAAACCCTAACACTTCAGGCATTCGTTGGTATTTTCACTCCAAATTTTCAACCTAGTTTTTTTGTGACCCCCACCTCATGAACAGTGGCAATATCAGTTTGCTAGCCGACAGCTGCTTTTGCACAGCGACTGCGGCATTTGTCACCACAGGTGCAAAAACACATTCTGAACAGGATGTGAAAAATGACAGCTGTACTGTTCATGGGGAGGTTTAAAAAACAGTAATGTTGAAAATATGCAGTGAAAATATTTAAAAAACTGGTGAAGTCACGAGTGTGTGTAGAAACTGTGCAACGCACACCCATAATGTAATTAGTTTGGGGATTTTTTACAGCAGATTGTCAACACGGGCATTTTGGGACCTCCGATCATGAACAGTGTCACTGTGATTTTCTTTATCTGACCCGAACAATGATTTCCCACAGTGACCACGCATTTCTGTGCTGAAAGTGTGAAAACACATTTTGGCCATGTTGTGAAAAATGACAGCTGTACTGTTTATAAGTAAGTGTGGAAAAATGCCACTGGTGAAAATCTGGACTGAAAAATTACAAATTCATGAACTTACGAGGGTGCGTGAAAACTGCGCAATGCTCTTTCATAACACAGTCATTTTATGGACTTTTGTCACCAAATTTTTAACATAGCCATTTTAAGACCTCTGCTCATGACCAGTGTAACTGTGATTTTTGTGATCTGTCCCAAACATTGTTTTCGCACACCGACTGCACCATTGGGCACTACATCTGCGGAAACACATTTTGGTAGAGATGTGAAAAATGGCAGCTGTACTGCTCATAAGGAAGTGTGGTGAAATGGCAATGTTGAAAATCTGGTGTGCAAATATTAAAAATTCGCAAACTTGCGAACATGCGTAGGAACTGCGCAAAGTGCCCTCCTAAAACAGTTATTTTGGGAAATTTTTTCACCAACTTTTCAACATATCCATTTTGAGAATTCTGCTAATGAACAGTGTCATTGTGATTTTCTTAATCTGTCCCAAACATTGATTGCACACACCGACTGCGCCATTGAGTGCTACATGCACGGAAACACATTTTGGGCAACGTGAAAAATGACAGCTGTACTGCTCATAAGGAGGTGTGGTAAAATGGCAATGTTGAAAATCCAGAGTGCAAATATTATAAATTTGCAAACTTACGAAGCGTATGAGAACTGCGCAATGCACGCCAGAAACACGAAGTCATTTTTAGGTCTTTCACCAAATTTGCAACATAAACTTTTTGAGAGCCTACCTTATGAACACTGGCACTGTCATTTCCCTAATTGGTCCCTAAAGGTGATTTCACACAGTGACCATGAAATCACCCTTCGGGACCGATTAACACCATGACAGTTCAGGAATTCATGAGGAGGGGTCCCAAAAACCCCATATTGAAAATTTGCTGTCAAAATTCCAAAAAATGCCTGAGATATGCATCAAAGTTTACCAACATTTCCTCAGTTTGTGGTCGGCTTTGAAGAGTGCAGACATGTTGCTGGTCTACCGAAGATCGTCGCGCTGGACTTAGGAGGTAAGTATAGGGTGAGGTGGGGGTGTGGGGAGGCAGAGTGTGCAGATGGTGGGCATGGGTGGCCAGGGAGACCGCCGAGGGAACTTTATTTGTTTACTGTTTTTTTTTTTTTTTTAGGAAGACGACGAGGGACATTTGCCACATTGGGGTGAGCTCCCAGCATGGCAGCTGGAATGCTATTTGGGGGGGCTTGGAGCCAACAGGGGGATTGGGCACCCCCATTGGCCATAACAATTTTTGCCATGCTGGGGTGGGACTCCCAGCATGGCACCTGGAAAGCTTTTTGGGGGGCATCCCCCATCGGCCATACAGTGTGTGCATGGGGGGGGAGAAGCGCATGAGCATGCAATATGCATGCTTGCATGCATGTGTGTGTGTGGGGGGAGTGCTGCTCACTGAAGCAGAGCTCTCCCTTTCAACCGTATGGTACTGCATTTTGGATGATCACACTATGTTTCTTGCACATGTGTGCAAGTAAACATAAAAAGGATATAAGCTGGTACAGCTTGATGAGGGCCATTTAGGGGCACTGTTGTTTTGGATTCAATGCCTGTAGAACTGCTGAACAGATGTACAGCTATTCTTCTGAGGCTGAGCTCTGCTAAAATACTAAGCTGCCATCTTTCTGGTGACTAGCCACATCCCCTCTTCTGTGATTGTAACTTGAAGTGTACTGAGATTCTGAAACATATGATACTTTTGTGTCCATGGTATAAAGATATAATGAATGTCTGGTTAGGCCCATTCTGCACAAAAGCTCAACACTACCCACTTGCCAAATGATGTCACAGCACAACAATACAGTGTAAATTATAAAGTGGCATTTTTTTAAACTTACACATATAACCGTAAGACATAAAATTCAAGGCGGTAGCAGCAAAACCTCCAAGTTTAAAGTGTGTTGCTTGCTATCAAGAGGATTATGCAGTGCTTTCAAGACAACCACATTTATATAAGGCTTAAATGATTTCCACATGGAAATTCAGTGGAAAGTTGAAAAATGTACTAGTACAAAAATATCAGAGACTTAAAGTTATATATTCCCTTACATACATTAAATATCATAAATAAACATTTATAAATAAGTTCAGACAGCAAGTAATTACATACCATGGAAGTTATATAAAAGTTGATCTGTACTGAGAAGTTTGGCAGGACCCATAGGATAGGAGGTCACATGGTGCTGCAATGAGCTGTATTGCCATGTGTAGGCAGAACTTAATACAGTGTGAGGAAGAGAGTTGGAGTTAACTGTGCTCTGTAGCTTTGTGCCTAAAAACCTTCTGAAAATATTTAAAACACATAGATTTTTTTCAACAAAAAAAATTGCTCCTTTAAGTGTCTGCTGTGCCTCATGCCTCTAGATCACTAATTACTTTTGTATGTTTTGTCATTTAGGTAGTTTAAAGTTGTAGGTTCATTTTCTGTATTCTGCGTAGTGAGGCAGTGCTGTGGGGGGAGCTTAGCTGCAGAAACACCAGTAAGAACAAAGTCTGTTCAGAGCCAAAAGGGCTGCAAAATAATGTTGGATGTGATGAGAAAGATGAGAAAAACAACTGGAAAAAATAATAGGCAGAGAAATGCCCAGAGAACTCTGTATCCTCTTTCAGCTACATAATAAAATATCACCATGCTTAGTCCCAGCTCTGTTATGGACAAACCAGTTTGTGTATGTGATCTCTTGTTATGATGCCCCAGAGTGTGGTGTTTTGGTGCCACTGATCCCCACTGCCCTTGATCTGTGATGTAAAGTTGACTGGTGTTGGTGCAGTACTGGTCATCATGGTGTAAGGTGGGCACTCTCCTGGATTAGATGCCATCCAGTACCCCTAGATGCAGGAGGGTGGCCAGGCTCTTACATACAATTTCTGTTTAATGTATATTTTACACATTTAATGCACAGACAAACTCTGATTTTATTGATGCACATTCTAGTATAGCCCTGAGGCTAGAGCGACGAGCAGTGAATGAGCTTGGGACATTCATTAGACTGGGGCCTGAACCCTGCAACCTCTACCTGCATACTGAACAACCCTGAACAAGTCACTCAGCCACCACAGTGCACCAAAGTCACACCCAGAAAGAGGCATCTGTGCCTAGTGGGTCTTACCCAGTTCCCAAAGAATAAAGCAAAATAGAAATACAATAAATGAGCCGGTCTCCATCCTGCAAGGTCAGAAATATAAACTTCAGCATTGCTCATAACTAAAATTATTTAAGCTGCCCCTAGCCATTCATCATGAGGATGCATATGTGGACAGGATCCACCTTCTAAAATGTAATATGCAGATACAATAATCTTTATGGTTTAACAACATAAGTATGGTTGCATCTTTACCAAGTTTTTTCCAGATTCCGCCCCAGGTTGCAGCTCAAGGAGTCAAAGTTTGGCAGGTGTGCAAATAGCCGGTAGTACCTAAAGAGTTTAGGCAACAGCTCCTCAGCATTGCACACAACATTCCACTTGTGAGATATGGGGGGAAGGGATCAAGCAAAGGTTGATACGAAAGTTCTATTGGTCTGGTGTCTGTAAAGACGTGACTGAGTACTGTCACACTTGTGACACATGTCAGAAAGTGGGAAAAGCAAGGGGACAAAGGCTTTTTTCTGAAATTGAAAATGTTATTGATTTTTTAAACAAGAGAAAAAAGAAAACACATACAATAAAATGAAGTACATAATATATACACTAGCTAATTCATATTCAATAAAGCAGCAGTATTGATTTTATCACTAGCACTTACTTAAACAATTAGATAACTAATAATTATTTAGAATGGTTGAGCAATATTGTAACATAAATAAGTTATACCCATCAACATAAAAAAGACATTTAAGTAATCACCTACTAATTCATACCTACTAAAAGTTATCAATACTATGTTACTTTAACATAAAGCAGTACATTATTATACTTGTTCGACCTTTAACAATTCTCTCTCTACATTTGTTTACATAAGTAATTAGGTTTGGTTGAATACCCCAACTCCATCCCTTCTCGCTGGGAAAAATTAATCAAATATGCTAAATCTCTTTTACTCAAGTCTGATTTACACCAGATACTTGTTCCCCTCAGACAATAAGAGTCTGAGTGAATGTAAATGAATGAATTATTAGCAATCATATAGTCCAGTGGTGAAGGGGAGGGGAAGGGAGAGGCATAAAGGAACACCATTGTGTTAAATGGAAACAATTTCATGTGCTTCAGTTCTAACCGTGGAAGGAGCCAGCCTAGGTATCCAGTCATGTGTTTTCTAGCTGCTGTCTCCCTAAATAATCACAGAAGGACTGCGTTGAATTTCTATGCAGCCCTATAAAGGCAGGTTAGCCTAGGCAGTGTTTTCTGTTTCAGCAATACTAGATGTTATAGTCAGTGTTTTGTATGAATTTGTTTTCCTGATATCTGTGGTTTGTTATTTTAGTTCTGTAGAATAGTTAGATGTATTTTACTGAATTATTTTTGTCACTGTATTTTGTCTCTATTGATTTCATTTTTGTTGATTGATAGACATTAGCGTTTTTGTATCCATAGTAACATCATTCTAATTACTTGATTTGTTGCATGCTGTGTGGGTCTCCTAGTCTCTTAAATTCCTGTTGTGTATTATTATGTTTGCCCTGCACAGTGAACATCTTGCTACAAGAGAGTGCCTTTTGAGAGGTGTGTAACTGTTGAACCCATTGCAGTTGAAGCTGGAAGAGACTCATCAGTCTAGACAATGACCACACACTGTGGTCGTGACTAGGGCAGGGAGAACTCAAGAGAAGTTCTAACCCTTATTGAATAAGAACAAGAACACAGTGAAGTTCTGATTTATCCTGATTAGTTCGGATTAGTTCTGATTTATAGACCAATATCTGAAAAAATGCAAAACAATGAATAAAAGTGGCCAAAGTCGCTCACATTTGACACAGAGACCCAAAGGAAATAATTTAGTGGATTATTTGTATAAAAATGAAAGTAAAATTGCTAAATAAAAAAGCAATCTGTCACTACTAGCCCCTTCATGGCTGGCCTATAGTGGTAGCATATCCTGCTTGGGTCTTTGGCATGAATGTGCTGGGACAGAAGGAGAGAGAGAGAGAGAGAGAGAGAGACAGACAGACAGATGCAAATACATACATCATAGCACCACCAAGCACTGCTAAGATTTCTTTTTTTTATTAATGGTGCTGCGTGGGTATTATTTTGATGGATGTTCCAGTCAGAGCTGAACAAGCCAAAGAAATGGATATGAATGATCAAATGAGCAGCACTAAGAGAGCCTAATCACCCTACCCATGTGAATGATGCAACTGCTTTGCATGCCCCAGTGTACTGTGATAGATGGTACACTACCAGGTCCAAGAGGTGGTAATGTTTTCTAGTACTATGACTACTTCTAACGAATCTGATCAACATGCTGTGGATGCTGAATCCTCAAAGAAGAAAACAAAAGACATAGTGATCACCACCCAGGGAGGCAGCCAATCACACATCACATTGGTCAAGTGCAGTGCAGTAATAAAAAACATTTGCCACTGCCACCTGAAGACCCGATGACACACAACATAATACCATGACATCCTTCCTAGTTTCACAGTTGCTTGCTGCCAGCCACTGCCAAGTAATTTAAGTATCACAAATAAAATATAGTAAAATAATAATCTCAGCCCAGTTACTGTAAGTGAGATGTAATCAGGCTAGCATACCATGCACACACAAACAATAAAGAAATTATATGAATTTTCAGTTTAGTAGCTTTTTTTCTGTGAAGCATTTGCAGCCAAATATTGGGGATGTGAGAAATATACAAAGAGTATTCAGTTTCTCAACTTTCAGGCATCTGCTAAGCCATGGCTGTACGAAAATTAAAACAGTACAGTCAGGCCACAGGATCAGTTGCTGAGGGCAAAAAAAGTATCAAGTACTAGTAAGAAGTAGGACTAGAGTAAGGACAAAGGGCCTGATTCTAGAAGGGTTACTCCTGACATAACTGCAGTTGCACCAAGCAGAATGGCACATGTAGCAACTTACGCCAGCAGTTGCGACATGCACGATTCTACATAGTGGCCAGCGACAAGGCACAGGCCGCTTGCACCAAACAGCAGTTATGACACATAAACCCCCTGTGACATGGCACTAGGGGGTTTACGGCAACAGTTGTGCCCCATTCTAGAAGGGCAGCCATAAAGTGCCCACATCGGGATTCTACATGAACCCCCAGAGGAGATCCAGTAACGTAAGTTATACCAGCATTTAGCTGGTATATCTTACGGATGCCCCAGGGGGTCCTGTAGACCAGTTGGCTGTCCAGTGGACAGTGCACAGTTTCCCACCCCCCCATGTCCAGCACACCACAGCAGGGCCCAACAGGGCTACCTATACCCCCAGCCCCCTGACACAGCTGTTGGCAGAAGCCCCACAGGGCAGCGCTGCCATCCCCCACCCATGCCCTGAACCGCATATGTGGCACAGTTAGCTCTGGTAGTCTAGTGGTCCCCAATTGTTAAATAATAATAAAGAGAGCTGTGACCCTGGTAGTCTAGCGCCCCAGATCTGTATAATACAAGATAGATCTCTTATCCCTGGTAGTCTAGTGCCCCAACTGTAAATTTATAAAAAGAGCTCCCCTTCCCTTGTAGTCTAGTGCCCCCAACTGTAAATTAATAAAAAAGAGATTCCAGTTTTCCTGGTAGTCTAGTGCCTTTACTCCCCCACCCAGCCATGCCAGCCCACCCAGCACCCCCACCTGTCCCTTGCCAGTGACTGGCACAGCTCACCACACTCATAGCCAGCCACTTACTGAGTGCAGTAGACAGCACTACTACACAGATGCGCCAGAATTAATTTCTGAGGGCATCTGTGCAGTAGCACTAACACTGCACTCAGTCAGTGGCTGGCCATGGAGGTGAGAGGTAGGCTGTGCCACTTGCTGGCTGGGGACGGGTGGGGGGTGCTGGATGGGCTAGCACAGCTAGGTGGGGGGGTAGGGGCCACTAGACTACCAGGGAAATGGGGATCTCTTTTTCATTAATTTACAGTTTGCGGGGGGCACTAGACTACCAGGGAAATGGGAAACTATTCTTGTATTATACAGATGGAGAGGCTGCTACACTACCAGGGATACAGGGCTCTCTTTATTTATTATTCTACAGTTCAGGGAGCCACTAGACTACCAGGGACATGGGGCTGTCTTTATTTATTATGTTACAGTTTGGGGGGCCACTAGACTACCAGGGATACAGGGGAGATATTCTTTTATTTAACTCTGCTCTGGGGGGCCACTAGACTACCAGGGCAGGTAAAATGCCGCATTTGAGGTGGGTACCCCGGGGGTCAGGGCACGGGTGGGAGGTTGCACTTGAGAACTGCGGCAGCGGGTTGCGACATGCTGGCCAGGTACGCCTTCTGTGCAGCATACCTAGCCGCATGTCGCATGTTGCAGGTCTTTTTTGAGGAGACCCTGCCCCTTCTAGAATAGGGTGCAGGGTCATTGTCGCAGTTGCAGGTGGCACAAGTTGCATTAGGCGGTAACTTGCGCCTACCTTCTAGAATCAGGCCCAAAAAGTGATAAATAAGTAGTAGTCATTACTCGTGAGGGCAAAAACTGATAGTAGTAGTAGAAGAAGATAGCAGTGCTCTACCTTCCAGATCAGACAGTGGTACCAGGTACCACCAAGTACGTTTGTGCCATGAAATGCAGTTGCTTGCCATATTTGAACTCTGAACCCACTGATGTTATTTTTTTCTATTCTGTGTTGCTCATGTGATCATAGTGGCCTGGCCTAGTCCATCCTGACCTGACTTGTTGCAATTAATTGCTAGCTCATGTAGTAGACCTTATTCACAAAAGATTTTCACCACAGGCACAAATTCTTGAAAGTGTTTTGTGCATGGGGCCTGCTTGCAGCGGTCTGTGTATGTTTTATTCAGGTATCATATTTGAAATTAAAGTGAGGAATGTTGACTTTCGGAAATGTGAAGCACTCAGCATTTTCTGGTGTCAAACAGGTTCGTGTGTCAGTAATGATGTTACCAGCTGAACTGAACAATTGTTCTGAACAGACGCTAGTCAGAGGGCAATTCATGTACTTAATTGCAATGTTTACTAAAGTAGGTCACATATTTTGTTTGGATTTCCAGTATTTCAAAGGATCAGCATTCCAGCTGATATTGGTCTATGCCAAGTACGTTTTCACAATGGTCTATGCTGAGGCTGTGTTACAAGAGGCAGATGAAGAAGATGTTACAATAACATCTTGTAAGTAAATCCAGAGACTTGAAGCTGAACCAAATGACTGTGGAACAGTGCTATGCTTGGTTGATGGTGAAAAAGAGGATTCAGCTGCAGTGGCTGAGGAGGAAGATGGAGAAAATGCCACAACAGTAGAGGATGGGCTATCTGGTGCTGTGCTGCTGTGTCATGAAGAAGATTCTGAATGTGGCACTGCTGTTGTACTCAGTTCCATGACAGCATGCACCTCGTCAATTATTTCTTGTTTGTTTCTCTTGAAACAAATGTCATCATCAACACTCAATAGTTGCTTTCATTTGTATCTTGGGTCCAAGATTGTTGTTTTAATGTAGTATGCAGAATGAAGCATCTTACATAGTTTGTCATCTTCTGCAACTTTTTTGCTCATGCGTCTCATTAGATATTGTTGTATTCTGAAGGGAAACCTGCATGTGTCAGCACCACTGGCAGCCTGTGTGATTATGGACCTGTCTTGCTTCTCTAACTTTTCCCTAATCAGATTCAGTCTGAATTTAAAAATTGTTATTAGTGGTATCACCTGGCTCAGAGTTGCTGTGTTTGCAGTAACCTCCCTGGTGATTTCTTCAAATGGCTGGAGCAGGAAAATTAGAAACTTCAGCATGGCCCACTGTGGTGGAGTAATTTAGGTGTCTGCATCACCAATTTTATTTTCTAAGGTGTACTGCCTGAGAACTTTCTTTTGTTCCATAGCCATTGGAACATATAAAAGGTCAAATTCCATTGAGTAGAAATGTCTTGGATCAATCTGTGCAAAGGTAAACTGTGCTCCTGCTGTATTTTTTCAAACAAGTCATTGGCTTTGCTTGAGTGACTGAAATGAGTGCATATTCTTTTACCAGTGTTAACAAGAGCCTTAAACTCCCTGACATCATCAAGAAAACAGTGAACTATTAAATTTAAGCAATGCGCAAAACAGTGGATGTGAACAAAGTCCCCCCCTCCTCCAAGGCCTTACTTTTGTTGGTCCCATTATCTACAACTATAAAGCCAACTGAAAGTCCCTGTGAAGTGAACCATTGCAGTACTGGTTTTTGGAGCTCTTTATTGATGTTGTATGACCTATGTTCGGATATAAAATATAATATTCTTAGTACAGCAAACTGAGATGCTTCACTGTCCCCAGTCCCACATGAATTACTGAAACATGCCCAATGTGTCATGACAGACATGAAGGGTTCAGGCTGACAGCTCATCCAGATATCTGTTGTGAGATGCACCACCCTCCCAACAGCATTGCACAACACGTGTCTTAATTTGTTAAATATAACATCACAAACATCTGAAATCCTTGTTGTTGAGAAGTATTTCTGTGATGGTCTGCTATATCAAGGTTTGAGGTACTCAAGCAGCCACCTGAATCCTACATGTTCAACTATGTTATTTTATTTATTTAGTTGTTTAACCAGGAGTAGCACCCTAAGCTGAAAGCTTTTTTACAGAAGTGACCTGGGAGCACAGGGAAGTCAATTGACTTGCTCAGGGTCACACAGTATGCAAGTGGAAGCTGTGGGATTCAAACCCAGGTCTGGTCTGCTGGATGTCACCAGATTTGCAGCTCAGAGCCTTAAACCACTGAGCTATACTTCCTCTGTTATGTTATATGATAGCAAATCAACAGCAATGATTTCTGAAATGTTTTTGGTTACTGTAACAGCAACAGGGTGAGTTGAGGCATATTTGGCTTTACGCTCATATGTTTCTGAGATGGTAAGCTGTCTCCTTGAAGGAGGAGGGCTTTTTAACACATGGTCACTTTCAGTAACAGTTGGAGGAGTCCTTTGAATGGCAGAAAGTGGTGGTGGAGGTGTAGTTCTGCGGGGGCTGACACTGCTTTTTTCTATGGGCATTACCCCTGAGTATAGTGAGCTATCACTGCCACTTTCTCTTTGAGACTCACAACTGAACTTCTCAGTAGTGTTATGACATCTGAATTTTGTATTCAAACTGCTTGCCTGCTAATCTCACACAAACTGTACTTCATTCTTTGTATACTGACTTGGAACCTTTGTAAAAGAGCCATTGGCTCAAAGGTATTTATCCAAAGTTCTAATAAATAAATCTGTCTAGTTGCCGTTTGAGTGCAGATGATCCCAATGCTCCTTTCTTTTTACCCCTGCTAACTGGGCATTTACAAATAGCACATGTTGCTGTCTACTCATTGGAATCTCTAATAGAGAAGTATGACCAAAATAAAGATGATATATTTTTTAGTTTTTTTCCCCAGGAAGGCACAAGTCAAGTCAAGTCATGTTTATTTAAAAAGACGCCCAATCCCAAAGGCTCTGGGCGCCGAACAATAAAAAGGAGAAGTAGAGAAATTTATAGCATTTCATGCCATATAAATACATGAAAGAATAAAACACATATACATAGTCATAATCAAACCCCAAAAGCATGTGAGAATAGGTAAGTCTTAAGGCAAACCTTAAAGGTAGTAAGGTTCGGGGCCTCCCTAACTGCAGCTGGCAATGAGTTCCAAAAAGCGGGGGCGGCGACACTAAATGCTCGGTCACCCGCAGATTTTAACCTCGCTCTTGGAACAGTTAGGAGGTCAGCACCAGAAGAGCGGAGATTGCTGAAAGAAGAGGATGGTATCAGGAGATCTGACAGGTAACCAGATCCCTGTCCATGTAGGGCCTTATAGGTGAGAAACCCCACCTTAAAGAGCACTCTCCACCTGACAGGCAGCCAGTGCAGTTCATGTAGCACAGGTGTAATGTGACAGAATTTACTCTGCCCAGTTAAAAGCTGGGCAGCAGCGTTCTGCATGAGCTGCAGTCTGTGGAGAGAACCCCCAGAGATCCTGAGATAGAGGGCATTACAGTAGTCAAGCCTAGAAGTGACTAAGGCATGTATCAACGTAGGGAGGTCCAGAGGCGGAACAAGGGGCTTAATCCTGGCAATGTTTCAAAGATGGAAAAAACAGGAATGGACCATGGAAGAAATCTGAACCTCCATGGACAAATTCCTGTCAAACATCACGCCAAGATTTCGCACCCAAGGGGAGGCCATTAATGACGCAGTCCCTAGCACAAGGCCAGTTGCAGAATCAGAGGCCATCCCACCACGAACTCTGTTTGACTCCACTACCAATACCTCAGTCTTATCAGGGTTCAATCTAAGCCAGCTGGAGGCCATCCAGTCACTGATCTCAGCCAGACAGATGTGCAGCACATCTACTGTGTTGGGTGTTCCTGGGGCAAAAGATAAGTATAGCTGAGTGTCATCAGCATAGCAATGAAAACTCAGTCCATACTTTCTAATGACCCCCCCCCAGGGGCAGCATATACACTGCGAACAGCATTGTGTATTGAAAAAAACACCTCAGTCATCTTTTCAGGGCCCCCCCTCACAGATTTTTCTTGGGTCAGTTCCTCTTGTGGTTTATTCCCACTGCCCCCTCCACAACCAAAACATTTCTGCCTGTTTCTTCCTCATCTGCAGTTTCCATCCCCTCCAGTAAACCTTGTGCTGCCCGATCATTCTCTTCATCTTTATTATTATTATTACCCTCATCAGGTTCAACCTCAGAAGATTCAGATGTGGGACTGGCCGTAGCATAGTATGCAATTATTCCATAACGTTGGGTGCCTCTGCAGGTGGTATCTACCACACCTTTAGTTTTTTAACTACATACGTTTTTTTCTTACTTAGGACTGATGATGATCTGAGACATTCACCTTTTTTGGATTCAAGCATTCGCTTGGAAGATGAAACCTTAGATGTGAAAAAATCACTTTTTGGGGTTTGATTTTGTTTTCCATTTTCAGGCTGATTGTTGTCTTTTGCAGTGCCACTGCCTACCTAAGAAATAGAATGTGCCTCATTAACACTTTGATCCATTTTATAACACAAGATCCCTCTAACATGATGTCCTTCTGATTACCTCCACCCACAGGCCGGGGACAAATGTACTGTCATGACTCATGACTGTACAGTGTACACACTGACAGCACCCCAACAGCACAGCAGTCCACCACCACTTCCTTTCAAGATTACCAGACTGACTCCTACAGTACAGTTATTGTTAAGTGATCAAATTCAGCAACTGTTAAGTGTGCCTCAGAATTTGAATTGGAGATGCAGACACATCTGGTGCATTAACCACACATAGCACAGTCCCACACTGGGGGTTGGTTAAATCTTATATGTAATGTAAGTTTGAAACGCGGTATTCTATAAAACTAATGATAATAAGGAATAATTGGGAATGAGTGATGATGATGACACTTGAGTGTAGTGCTTGTGCTTTACTTGTGTTGTACTGTAAACACTCAGCCTGCTGTAAGTCACAGTCAGATTATCCCCTGGGCCACCCACAACTAGCAGCACAGGACAGGCGCATTAACTTATATGTTGTTTGAACAGCATTTTTTTTTTCAATACACGAAATCATGACTCATGAATGAACGTAGGTGATGATGATCATTATTCATGATTGGATGGCACAAGTCAAAGATTTATTTTGCCACCCTGTAGCACTTGCTCTGTACACACAGCTGCAGTGAAGTCAGGAAAAAAATTTTATTTGCGATTTCTGGCACTGTTACATTTTTTGTGGGCCACCATGCAGTCTCTCTCCCTCTCCCCTCTGAGTCTGGACTGGATGTCACAAAGATTTATTTTGCCACCCTGCTGCCCTTGCCCTAGTGTATGCACAATCACACTGAATCCAGTAAAAATAATTGGGAATGTTATGTAACTGTAAAACTTCTCTGGTACCCACAGTAGTCTCTCCCGCCCTCTCTCCTCTGGATCTGAAATGGCACAAATCAAAGATTTTGCCAGCCTGCCCTTTTTGTACACATAGCTACTGTCTGAGGCCAAGAAAAAAAAAACTTTCATTTGGGATTTTCTGAAACTGTAATCTCTGCCCCCCAACCCGTACTCTGGATCTGAAATGGCACAAGACAAATTTTTCTAGCCTGCCCTTTTTGTACACACACAGCTACTCTCTGAGGCCAAGAAAAAAAACTTTCATTTGGGATTTTCTGTAACTGTAATGAGCCCCCAGTACTCAAGTCTCTTCCTCTCTCCTCTGCGCTCACTCTCCACTCTCCTCTGGAATGGCACAAGTTAGATTTTGCCAGCATGCAGTGGCTCACACAGTTACCAGCCCAGCATTGCCATTTTGCATCCCCCCACCCCGCACCACTATTCCCCAGTCCCTCCCCAATCCAACTCCCAGTGCTCCTTCCAGAGTCCCGACCCTGCCCACAGTCACCCACCACCATGATCGGTTCTCTCCCCCTTCTTAACTTCTTTTTTGGCCCTTCCCTGCCCTCCCCTCTGGCTGGAGAAACTCTTTCTTTTCTTTTTGTTTCTGTTTAGGGTGCTTTTGGTTTTGGCGGCTTCACTTTCAGTTTTGCTGCTCAGTGCAGCTCCTCTGCTCTTCTCTCTTCCTGGTCCTCCTCACTCTGGTCTGCATGGTGCACTCAGCATGGTTATATACTATGAGTGTGTCACATGACCTTCTGTTGCCTGATTGTATGCCACCAGCCACCTGTACATGCCAACGGAATCCCCATGGCAACAGAAAACAAAATCAGGGAAACACCATTTCCACGGACCCAGAACTGGACTTATACCATGAAGTTCATATTTTTCTGGGTCCATGGATTGCACATTTGATATGGGGGTCTGGATCTCCCATGGAAAAGTCCACCCAGCCCTAGTCGTGACAACACTCTCTGCCTGCTGGGTGGAAACTTCATGTACTTCACAGGACTGAACTGCTCCAATCAGAGGAGGGCTTCAGTCCTTTGATGTACATGAAGCTGGTCAGCAAGCACCTGATTGGCTTTCAATGTCAGGAGCCTGTCATTGTCATTGGTCTAGACTGCCAAGCTCCTTCCAGTTTTAACTGCAATGACCTCGGCAGTGATACACCCCACAAAGCCACCCCTCTCCCCCTCCCATCCAGGTCGCTCACCCACTTGCCCTTCTCATCTTTATAAATATTCCCATCTTTATATTTTACAATTATTTTTTATAAATGTCTAAGTTTCATATATATATATATATATATATATATATATATTTTTTTTTTTATAAAATGTAAGTAGAGCGGGTTACCCACCCCCAGTACTGCTTCTTTTTCCTATCATCTTCTGGTCACTCACCCACCCACCCACCTTTCCCATCTTTATAAATGTGTGTTTTTTTTATGTAAGCAGAGCAGGGTACCCACCCCTGCTACCACAACTCTTGATCTCCCCTCCCCTCCTCTCCAGGTCACCTCCCCCATTCCCCAACAAACCTGATATTGGGGTGCCCAATCCCAGTGTAGGATGAATGTGAAATTAAGAAAATGTCCCCTTTCATTTTTTTAGCTCCTGTAAAAAAGGAAAACATCCATTGATGTCCGTTGTGCTGTTAGTCCCTCTGAGCCCTCCTACTCAGCACTCACCACCCCACACACACCCAAGCCCTTACTTATCCACAGGGGGTCCAACACCATTATTCTCTCTGGACCACAGACACATCTTCACTTTTCAAAGCTGGACCACAAAATAAGGAAATCAGATATGTAATTCAAAGTATTTCAATGGGGTTTTGAACTTAGTGGCATAACTTGGCCATTTTTTCTCTGCCCTTGTTCATAAGGTGTGGTCATAAGAAGGCTATGTTTAAAATTGCGGGCAAAATATTAAACAATAAAAGTATGAGCCTGCACTGAAATTTGTGATCATAACTTTAGTCATTTTAAATATTTTTACTCCAGATTTTCAACATAGCCATTTCTTCACAGCATCTCATGAATGTGACAGCTGTCATGTTTCAAATCCTGGCCAAAATTTGTTTTCGTGATTTTGAGGTCAATGCATGAAATCACCTTTTTTGCAGGAGTTGAAACATTTCTCTGCATTTGTTCATAAGGTGAGGTCACAAGAAGGTTATGTTGAACATTTGGGGCAAAAATATTAACAAACAACAAAGTTATGGGCCTACATTGAAATTTATGAAAGCAGGTTCATGACTTTGGTAACTTTCAATATTTTGACCCCAGATTATCAGCATAGCCATTTCTTCACAACACTCCATTAACCCGACTGCTGTCATTTTTTAAATCCTGGTCAAAAAGTGTTTTTGCACTTGTGGTGCAAAATCACCTTTTTGGGCAGGATTTGAAAATGTTCTCCACCCTAGTTCATGAGGTGGGATCATAAGATGGCTATGTTGAAAATATGGGGTAAAATATGAAAAAAAACACAAAGGTATGAGTATATGTTATAATTTTTCAACACACACTTGTAACTGTTATAATTTTCAACATTTTGACCCCAATTTTTCAACATAGCCATTTTTTGACACCACCATATAAATGACAGCTGTCATTTTTCAAATTCTACCCAAAATGTGTTATGACAATTGTGGTGAAAAATGCAATTTTTATAAATGACACCTGTCATGCTGAGACGGAGTGGTCAGTATAGCCTAGAGGTTAGAGTAATAAGCTGTGAATGAGCTTGGTACATCTAGTAGACCTGGGTTTGATTCTTACAACCTCCACTTGCATTCTGTGTGACTCTGAGCAAGTCACTTACCACTCAGTGCTCCTGGGTCACCCCTGAAAACAGGCACCTGTGACTAGTGGGCCATACCTGGTTACCAAAGAATAAACAAAATAAATAAAAGCATTTAAAATAAAATTAAAGGATTATGTTGAAAATTTGGGGTACAAATGTGAAAAAAAAAATGGTACAAAAGCAATGCCTCACCAGTGGCAAACATTCAGCAATGACAGCTGCTTGTTTTTCTAAAAATAGAAAAAAAAAACACTGTTGTGGTGTTACTGTTGTTTACTGTCTGTGTATATCAGTAAAGAGTTGTAAATTGTTGTGTTGTGTTCCAAAACCTACAGAAATAAGAAAAAACCTGTAAAGAAATGCTCCACTAAAGGAGTTTCTGGAAGTGTTAAAAGTCACAGTCATGTTAAAATAAAATTATAATGTCCTATAATCATCTAAAAAGAATTCATCAGCTTGTTTCAACTCCCAACACATCTATTGCATCTAAAACGAGGAGACACAGGCTGTCCACCTTCTTTCACAGTAATGGCCACATTAAAAGTTAAAAGTTAGAATCATGTTAAAACACATTTAATTTTATGGAATCATTTAAAGAAATATACATTTACTTGTGTCAACTCAGCCACTGATGCAGTGCATAAATCATCCCCCAAAACATCCACGGCCACCCCTCCATTGTCCCAGCAGGTAACTAAATCAGATAGTGGCACAGGAAGTTGTGTCTTTTGGAATACATTCTTTGTGGTTATGTCACAGCCATCCTCATGTCATACATATGGTCATGGCCAGGATCACATTAAAAGTCACGGTCACATTAAAATCCATAGTTCATCCCACAGCTACAGGTGCTGAGACAGATGCTGTTAAATATACATCAGGTAAAGGAGGCAGATGATGATAATAGGAAGCTGTACCTTAATGTATCACATGGTGTGTTCTCATGCTACATCCATTCTCATGTTATACACCTGGTCACAATCACGGTCACATTAAAAGTCACAGTCATGATAAAATAAACTATAATGTTCCATAATCATTTAAAAAAATACATTTACAGTGGTGTCCCCCAAGTGGAAACCCAATTTTGCAGCACTTTACAGCACTCTGCAGAATGCTGTAGCAGACCTAATGAATAAAGCAATGTAATTTCAATGATAATTAGTCCCTTTTGTCATGCAGGAAAATGTGACACTGCCAGGATGAAGAGAATGCCACAGTTTCCTGCTTGACAAAAGAGACTACTTACCATTGAAATTACATTGCTTTATTCAGAAGGTCTGCTGCAGCATACTGCAGAGTTCTTTAAAAGTGGGTTTCATCCTGGGGGACACCACTGTACTTGCTTTGACTCCAACCCATCTGTTGTATATAAAATAAGGTGGCACTTGCTCTCTGCCTTCTTTCACGGTCATGTTATTAAAAATAATTATAGTTTTTCTTAATAATTTAAACAAATATATACTTACTTGCATCAAGAGCACTCCAACCCATCAACTTCATACATGATGAGGTGACACAGTCTCCTTCCTTCACAGTCAAGGTCATGCTCATGTTTTCCATCATTAAAATAAATTTCATTTTATTAAAATAAATTATTGTTTTTAATTATAGCTTTTTTTAATAATTTAAACAAATAGAGGTTTACTCACATCAAAAGAACTCCAACCCATCTCTTTTGTCCAAGATGAGATCACACAGTCTCCTTCCGACAAGGTCACGGTCACGTTTTTTTTTAATTATTTAAAAAAATAAGTTTACTTGCATCAAATGAACTGCAATGCATTTGCTTCATACAAGATGAGGTGAGACAGTCTCCTTCTTTCATGGTCTTGTTTTCATGTCAAGATAAATTTCACATCATGAAAATAAATTATAGTTTTACATCATAGTTTTGTTTAATCATTTAAACAATTAAGTTTACTTGCATCAACACAACTCCAACCTATCTACTTCATCCAAGATGAGGTGAAACAATTTCCTCCTTCCTTTTGACACTGAGGGCAGCAATAGCCCATACTGTTCTCCTCCCAGTGGCTGTGGATGTACTGGTAGCAGAAGTTGTGTGCACATGGTAACATGACAGGCTCTCTGAAGAGGAACTTGTGCTGCTGTTAACTGTTGGGGGGAGGAGACAGATGGCCTTCTCTTCCTTTGGTGTTCAGGCAGTTGCAAGTGACCATGCTGTGGTCACCAGGGTCACAGGTAATAGAATGTAGCTTCATTTTGACCCAATTTCACCATGGTGTACCCCAAGGAGAAGTTACAGGTGAAGTAACCAAGCAAAGTCACTAATGGTAAATTCTTATTAAATAGAAATCTGTTTCAAAAGTATCTGCTGATGTAGATGTTGTGATTTCACCTTAACTTCACATGCAAATTAAAACACTGCAACATGTCTAACTACCAGTGAACTGCACACTGCAGTACCATATGTGTAGGGCACACACAGTGCTACGTGTGGCCCATACAATCTCTAGCAATGGATGCAGACAGTAGTGGACCATGGATGCAAGTGTAAGCTTCCCCTCACTGTGTCTAGGAGTTTGTGTGATGGTAACTGAGCTTCTTTCAGGGAAGGGACATTACACAGCAATATACCATGAAACATAGGACACTGTATCAGATCTTGGGTAAACACCATCTGTTGCCTCTACTGCTCTCATTACTTGTTGTCCTGTAAGGCATGCTAGATATTTGGAGAACAAAATTGAAATGATCTTCACAGAAACATAAGCAGCAGCCATGAATGCTGACAAAACCCTCACTGCCACATCATATCTTGTAAATGAACAAAAAGGGTTCTAAATGTGCCCAGAGTTCTTGGATAATTAGGAGAGGCAATGAATGATAGATTCATAGGCATACTAGTATGGGCAGAAAGGCATGATCCTGTAACTTATGTTACCAACTGCTAATGGACCTCCTGCAGACTCACCAGCAATGATTCAAAAATCATACTATATTAATCCACAGCTCAGAGAAGAATAAACAAACTTTTTGAGACTGCATTTGGTTATGATGTCTGGGCCATCAGAATGGGAAAGAGTTCTTCAGACAGTAAATCCATGTAGATCCCTTCATCTGAATATGGGTGAGCAGCTTCACTGTTACTCTGACCTCAGTTACTGTAGTGTACATGATACAGATGCACCACAAGGGCTTTGATGATGTTGTTCAGACTAACAGGCAACAGTGAACTAGGCATTGCACATGCAGTGAAGCCCACCAGAATGAAGTGCAGTGGCACAGGTTTACTGCATGACAAAAGAATTCTGCAGCACTGCGCTTCATCCTGGTGGGCTTCACTGTTCTTTGAAATTGCATGCAAAGCAGCAAGTAACTTATGCCAGCAAGAGTTTACTCTTTGGAGATCCTCTAGATGCAGGGAAATTGCTTATTACATTTCAGGCAGAATTCAACATGTGTCAGGATGGCAGCTCATCAGACTTGGAAAAGAATGAATTTGGACCTCTGTATACTAATGCAATCTGACTACCTTTGGTGGGTTCTGTGAGAAATTGCAGCAAATAAGGCTTGTTGATGGATGTTAACTGCTTTTACATTGTGTGTCTCAACTGCAGCAGCTCAGACAAGACAGTAACTGCCTCATGGAGTTCAACTTTGGGATTGCACAGTAAGTAGGAATGGAGATGACAATTAGATGTCTTTGGTGCAGTATTAGCCACTGCCAAGCAATTTAAATTATTTCTTTATCACTACACTTTGTGATTTAAGTAGGAATGGGCATTTTTTTCACTTGTAAGGTTATCCCTCTTCAGAGAATAATGGCTGTATAATTATTCTAAGAAAAGCTTAGCTGTAGCTCAAGTGTACTGCAAAATGTGTTTATTAAATGTCGGTAGTTATAATATAAACTAAAATACTTGCTATTAGTTTAACAGCTCAGTTTCTTATTTATGTCTACTCAGATTCACCTGGGACTAAGGATGAGTCAATGACAAATTAGTATTCTGTGAATGTGTTGGAAATTCAACACTTTTGCCTTTGATTTAGTCCAGTGAACATCTGGGCCACTTAGGGATCACTTTGACATTTGGCCAAATAATTAAAAAAAAACAGCTCTTCTTAGGCAGCCAACTCTAGTCCTATGGCCAACTCTTTACCCCCTTATCACTTTCTATTTTCCTCCTCCATCCCCATAAATTTTCTTCATAAAAATTATACAACTCCTTGATGTGTGCCATGTGTATTTTCAGTATCTGAAACCAGATTCAGTTATATTACTGCAGACAAACTATGGTTAGGCAACAATTAAGTTTACAGAACAAATCCACAAAAAAGGGAACTACTTCATCAGTAAGGCTAGTCAAACGTATATATGTTAGCATCTGCTCATTTCATGAAATGCAGTAAAGTAGTCCACAATGTTGACTTGATTTAGAGAAAACAAAACAGCTTGCAAAAGAATTCCAAAAGTTTCAAACTTCTTTGAAAAATAAAATGCAAAAATCTCCAAGAAAGAACAAAGTTCAAGTCCACAAAATTCTATAGGTCTGTACTTTGTCAAAACATTTCACCAAAAACCTACATTTCTTGAATGCAAAACAAGGAATTCCACAAATAATTTGTTACACTTACAATCATTAGGGTAAAAATTCTCCTGAATCTTGGTGATTGTTTAGTGTTGTATTCATTGAGTTTGACTGATTGCTCAAAACCATATTGGTATTACCTTAACTCTGGTATCACCTTTTATAAGATATGGACGTTTAATCATTCAGTATACTGTATAGTATACATAGCTTCTTAAGTGCTTTGCAAGATGGTGCTGAAGTTAAAATAACACCAACACTGCTTCAAACAGCCAATCAATTCCTAAGAGCACCACACTGCTTACACTACAAAATCCCCATCATTAATGAGAATATTTACATTTGTATTGCATTCTCATTCTTTTGTGACTTTTGCTGCAAGTCTGTAACCTAAACCATTTTTTTCTAAGTAATTTTTGTCCTGTCTTGAAAGAATATTTCATAACAACTGAAACACTGATTTATATCTATCATTTTGTGCTGCTCTCCATGGAATTCATTTAAATTCCATCCTCCCCTATCCCATATCAAGTTCTCCCTGTGGTCCAGTGGTAGTGGCACCCTTCCTCAGTACTTCCCATGCCATTCACTTCCTGGTGTGCAGTGCAACACCCTCCCCCTCTATGTCCATGACAAACACTCCCTTATGTTTAGTGGGACATTCTTTTCTTAACTCCTTTCATGCCAACAATTTCCTGATATCCAAAGGCAACCCTTTCTTCAGCCTATCCCATACCAAGCAAACTGTAGTATCCAGTGGCATCCCATGATCTCGTCCCATGCCAAGCAATTGCTAGTGTCCAGTTGCAACCACCTCCCTTTTACAATCCTGTGCAAAGTGATTACTGGTGTTCAGTGGCACATCGTCCAGTGGTACAGTCCAATTTAGGTGAAGATTCATGTAACATTTTATTAATAAATATGTTAAATATATACAGCATAGTTCCACATTACAACTATAACATATTTGTTTTTCAAGCCTATTAGTAATTTCAACATAAAAATCAAGATTTAGTCAGAGCCAAAATGGCAATACATTAACCTGATAAAAGATATAGAATTAAACTGCAGTTTGGATTTGAATTTACTTGTATGTGGAGGATCATTTTCATAACAATCTGCAGCTGGGCAAGAATGGGTGGGGCATTGGCTTTATTCCTGCATAGAGTCATACTGTGGGTTTAGCTGAATATCAGAGCCACAATGTTGCTTTGATACACTTTGTTAAAGGAGAAATGTAATTAAAATATACTAATCTCTTCATTTGGATTGTGTATTTTTTGTTGTAGATTACTTTGGAAAGTAGTTACATGGGGGTGTTCATGTCTGAGAAACTTAATTGATTTCTTTGAGTGGCTATGGACTAGGACAGTATGACAAAGCAGTAGATAGAGACAGTGACATGTTGGAATACAAATGGAGAGGTGTATCCAGCTGGATGAGGGAAGTGGTGTTGCAAGTTGATTGCTCACTTGTGATGCCATACATAAAATATTGTATCCAGTTCTGTAGGCAGCACATCATGAAGAAATATACATAGTGGATATAATCAAGAGTAGCCAACTAAAATGGTTTGGGAGTTGCACTAAAAGCACTTACTATGAGAGACAGCAGGATATCAACATGTACACATTTTGAGATGGATTAGCAAGAGTGGTCATAATAAAGAATTACAAATACATACAAGTATATCACAGGAGTGAACAGGGTGCAGAAGGGGAGTTTCTTTCAAATGTGAAACAAAGCACCATACCAGAGGGAATGCAAACAAGCAGGAAGATCATGGGTGGTGGGTGTAAGAGTGATGTGAGGGAGTCCTGCTTCACTGAAAGAGTGGTAGAACACTGGAACAGACTGCCAGTGGAAGTGGTGGAGGTGAAATCAGTGGGATGCTTCAAGCATGTATGGGATATACATGGGGAATATTAATAAATATGCATTAAGGAGGAAGTGTGGCCAAAGACCAGGCACACCATGGACTTGGATTAAATTCCAATATTGACACTTTGGTGCAGCATGAGGGGGGTGCTGCACTCCTGAGGTGCTATCTTTTGGATGAGATGTTAAAACCAAGGTCCCATCTGACTGTTCTGGTGGTAGTTCAGGGGGATGTTAAATATCCCATGGCACTTCTTAAGGAGGCTCATAAAGTTACAACTGGCAATAAAGGTAATGAAAAGAATAACATCAAACCTGGTATTAATATTAACTACCCACAAGGCATATTTTCAAAAGTTGATTAGTACATGCAATTATTAGAGAAAGCTTTAGATATAAACCACAATATCAGGAAATATAAATTCATATAGAAGTTCATTTTGCACATGTTGGGATGAAGCACTGAGAATATAAAATATTTAGATGTTCCCTCATATATATTCCTTCGCTTGAGAAACATTTTCTCTAGCATGGTGGATCCAATGACCTGTGCGATACAAAATACAAATGCCAGGCATGCATTCTAAGAAACAATAAAAAGCAGGACATTATTGTATCAGATGCTCATTTAGTCATAATACAATAAAGAAACACTTTTATTGCAAAGTATGCCATCTTCATATACTGGCAGTAAAGATAGTCTATAGAAATCTTACAGAAAGTGCACAAGTTCAAAGCAATTGTTCACAGCTGGGCTATAGTGAGCCCCTCTGGTATAGATCCATTATGCCTGAGCATCTGATATAATAAAGTCCTTCTTTTTATGTTTTTTAGAACACATTCCTAACATTTGGAATCATTGTACTGCAGTGTTCATTGATTCCACAGTCTTAAAGAAAATATATTTCAAGAGAAGGGATGAATAAATGGATATATCCTCAGTGCTTCACCCAAACATCCACAGTATTGACTTTTATATAGATTTATAGTTCCTGATAGTGTAGTTTATATGTAAAGCTTTTTTTCTAATTACATGTACTAACCAATTGTGAAAAAATGCTTAGTGGGTAGTTTATACCAGGTTTGATATTATACGTTTCATTACCTAATTTTCTGGCTGTAATTTTACAAATGCCTCCAATATCCTGAGGATGTGTCACATTCATTGTTTTCAATTTTAAATTTGTACACATCCCTGGTGGTGAACAATATAAGGACATTTCTGCATTAAGTTACTAACTCTGATGAAGCTCCGCTTCTGGAGTGAAATGTTAGTTGTTTTTTTCACAATCTGGCATAACACTGTTCCTTGCAATTCATTGCACTGCTGCAGTTTTGTTGTTTGAGTATTCATCCTATGAATTCGTATATGCTTTTTTTATGAATCTGGTTAAAGTTTTACTGCTGCCCATGGAATACAGCTGCCATAGTACAATGAATAGCAGGGAGCAATGCTATAATAGATTAGAGCAAAAAACAATTAACGTTTATTTCTAAAACATCACTGGAGTGGGGTTCCCAGTGTCTGCTTACCTTTTTTCATTGACTGTTGGATCTGGGGGCTGGGCACCTGGTGTCAAAATGGGGTGTTGGTAGCACCAGGGATTGGCTATCATTGTCCACCTACCTTTTTTATTTACTGTCTGACATCAGAGTTGGGCACTTTGTGTCAGAATGGAGGGAGTTTGGTGGCACCAGTGTTGGGTAAAAAGTGGCTACTTACTTTTCATTTTAATTTAGCAAGCAACCCCAGAATTGGGTTCACAAAGCTGGATGGGGAGGGAAAGTGGCACTGTGGTTTGGCTCCTGGTGACTGCCTAGCTATATTAATAGTGGCAGCTTCAGGTTTCCAAATAGAAGTAATATTCATATGCCTCAGACTGCTCTGTGTTTGTGTCACAAATCCCACATCCATGCCTTAACCAGCATGCCTCTCACACTTGACTGCCACAGATCCTTCTCTGAGTTTGCCCCTCACCCTTTCCCATGCACACACATGGCCCTCTCAGCAAAAGTGATATGCCCTGAACTCCTGGATAGTTGAAGCCCAGTCATCAGTCCTCTGCATCAAGCTGAGGCTGACTGCTCTAATCCCTGGTGTAATGTGGGTCTGGTTTCATAACATTTTAATCCATGTACTTTCTGTATCAGGAGGGATTAATTTTTCTTCAGTTAATTAAGATAAAGTAACATGTCCCTTTTGGAATGTAGATACTTCCAAAGACTTACTTTAACTCTTGTTAAACAGTGAGAGGTTGAACTTGATGGGCCTAGAAACCTTTACAATGTTAAATTACTGTTTTAATGTGAGGGACTGGACATGATGGACCTAGATTTCCTTACAACATTAAATTACTATGTTACAGACAGGGGTTGAATGTGATGGTCCTAGAATTGTCTTATGTCTGTATGGGATGACATAAGGCAATTCTAGTGGGGGGGTAGTAGGAAGTAGGCTGTTGGTTAACTAGGATCTGCAGCTTATCCATTAGGTAGGGAAATGAGCAGACTAGGTGGACCAAGCAGTCCTTATCTGCCATCAAATTCTATGTTTCTATGTTTAGAATCCCTTATAACATTAAATTATTATGTTCTAGTGAGGGGTTGGACATGATCGACCTTGCATCCCGGACAACATTAAATCACTATGTTACAGTGAGGGGTTGGACATGATGGACGTAGAGTCCCTTACAACATTAAAATACTATGTTACAGTGAGAAGCTGGACATGATTGACCTTGGGTCTCTTACAACTTTAAATTACTATGTTACAGTGAGGGGGTGGACATGATTGACCCAAAGTCCCTTACAACATTAAAGTACTATGTTAAAGTAAGGGGTTGAATATGATGGACCTCGAGTCCCTTACAACCTTGAATTACTATGTTACAGTGAGACGTTGGACATGATGGACCCAGAGTCCCAAACAACATTGAATTAATACGTTACAGTGAGGGATCGGACATGATGGAGCCAGAGTTCCTTACAACATTAAAGAGTAACTATCATGCACTCTTCTAAATCTCCCCCCAAGAAACACAAACAGCCTTTACCTGCCCCCAAATTAAATCCTTCAAAAAATTCCTTTCATGAATGTCCCCATTTTGGAAGGGAAGGGAAGGGATCATATTTTTGCTCCATGCGCTGATCCCTTTCACTTCCTGGTACCTCTGCCTAGACTGATCTGCCCCCGCACTACTACATTTTGTGACATCACTATTTGAGTAGTGTGGAGGTGAGTGTCCATTGACTTGAATAGGGCTGTTTTAAAAAGTTAAATTTGGGTAGTTTAGATGGCCAGTTAGAATAAACCATGGCCACCGCTTAACTAACAAGGGATCATATGCTCACTTAGACAGTTCTGTTTATACTTAGACAATTATGTTATCCATTTATCAGATACACCCAGGATAGTGAGGGGAGTAAACGATGCAAAAGGTTCAAGAGGAAAGTTCAAAACAATATTGTGAAATTAAATCATGGGCACAGAATAATGAGCCATAGTATTGTCAGGCAGAAGAAAACCCTCTCTCCATGTTGGAGGGGGCCAATTTTAAATTACCTGCAGTCCGTGCTTGGCTACCGTCTCTAACCTATGGCATCCTCTCCCTGGTTGATTGGATTGATCACATGGTCTAAGGGGTTTTCCTGTTGCTACATTTCTGCGCTCGCTCATAAATTTGGGAGTGCATTAAAGTTCCTTTGGAAAACTGTAGAGCAATGAAGAGGTAAAGCCCAAACTCTCTCAAGAAAACAACAGAAACATAGAAACATAAAAGCTGTCAGCAGACAAGGGCTTCTTGGCCTACCTAGTTTGTTCTATATTCCTTACCTACTGTGCCACCGCAGACCCTACTCAATCTACAGTCTTCTCCACCCCCTTGCATTTCTTTTAAGGCCTCTTGTGTCTATCCCATGCATTGTTGAATCCTGTTACAGTTTTAGCACCCACCATCTCTGCTGGGATGCAGTTCCAGGCATCCACCACCTTCCCCATGAAGAAGTATTTCCTCACATCCCTTTGAGCCTCCCCCCTCCAGCTTCATAGCATGGCCCCTTGTCCAAGAGCATCTTCTTCTATGGAAAATGCTACCTTCCTGTACCTTATTAATACCTGTGAGATATTTGAATGTTTCTCTTATATCCCTCCTTTCCTCTAGAGAGTACATATTCAGTTCCTTGAGTCTTTTCTCACAGGGTTTTTGATACAGAACCTGCACCAATTTGATAGCCCTCCTTTGTACCACCTCCACCCTATATCCTTCTGGAGATTGGGCATCCAGAACTGGACACAGTACTTGAGGTGGGGTCTTACCAGTGCACTATAAAAGGGTAATGCTACCTCCCTCTTTCTGCTGGTGATGCCCCTTTCTATGTACTCCTCCCTGATCCACTTCTCTGGTCATCCAGTCAAATAAATCAATCAGATTTGCTGGCAAGGCCTCCCCCTGTGAAACCATGTTGCCCTTGGATCCTGTAATCCACTGGTTACAAGGTATTCCACAATCCTTTCCTTCAGTAGTGATTCCATTACTTTAAGCACTAACAAAGTCAGGTTGACTGGTTCATAATTTCCTGCCTCCTCCCTATTTCCACTTTTGCTTAGTGGGACCATGTCTTTCATTCTCCAATCCCCAAATGCCTCCCATGTTTCTAGTGATGGGTTTAACAGAACTGTGAAATGTACAGCCAGCCCCTGCTTGAGCTCCCTCAGTATTCTTGGGTGCACCCTGTCAGGTCCCATTGCCTTGTCTACTTTTAATTGTGGTAGTTCCTTGGGGACTCTCCTCTGTAAAAGGACTAGTGTCCACCTCCCATCCTTTAATGCCCTTGTCCCTTATCTTTGGCCAGTCACCAACCCCTTCCTCTGTAAATACTGAACAAAAGAAATTGTTCAATATATATGTTTTTTTGGGGAGGAGGTCCTCTTCTTCACAAACCCCTCCTTCCCCTTTTAGCCTTACTATCCCTCCTTTGGTCTTTCTCTTCTCTATTATACATCTAAAGAATGTTTTATCCCCTTTTTTACTGACTGGGCAATATTCTCCTCCCTTGGTGCCGTTGTGCTCTTAAGTGCTCTCCCTGCCTCTCTTTGCTTCTCCTGGTAACTCTTCCTATCCTCCTCTTTCTGTGTCCTCTTGTACCTTCTAAATGCCTATTTTTTTTTTGCACTTACTATCTCTGCTACTTCTCTAGAGAACCATAGTAGCCTCTTTTTTCTCTTGCTCTTGTTAACCTGCCTGACACAGAGATTTGTTGCCTTTTCAATGACCCCCTTTATTTTTGCCCATTGTTGCTCGATCCCCCTGCCCCCCAGTTTCCCTATCCCTGCTAGGCATTCTCCCATTTTCTTAAAATCAGCCCTCCTGAAGTCCAGGACCCTCATCATAGTGTGGCTCTATTCTGGTCCAGTTCTTATATTGAGCCACACTGTAATGTGATTACTGGTCTCCAGATGACCACCCATTGTGATGTCAGCAACATTGTCCCCCCATGAGTGGGTTTCTTAAATAGCCGCCTGAGGAATGCCCCTTGCAAGGAGTCCAGGATGTCCCTGCTTCTGACTGTTACTGCATCTGGTAGGCTCCAATCCACATTTGGTAGATTGAAGTCCCCTACCAGCAACACCTCCACTTTGCATGCCATCCTTTGGATTGCTTCCAGCATATCTTTATCCACATCTCCCCTTGTGCTGGAGGTCCACAGATCACTCCTGTGCAAGTAGCGGTCCCCCTCAATGTCTCCAGGGTGACCCACAGTACCTCAGCTCCTCCCTGCTCTCCCTGTATTTCTGCAGCTTTTATGTTGTCCCTGACATAAAAACCTATTCCTCTCCCTTTTTTATCTACCCTGTCTTTTGTGAACAGAGTATACCCTGGTATGGCTACATCTCAGTCCTGGTTTTAATTGAACCAGGACTCGATAATCACTACTACTATGTGCAGGTCCGCATCTGCCGTTGGCTTCTAGGTCTGTAGTCTTATTGCCTAGTCTTCAAGCATTTGTACACATGGCTCTCCATATTGTACTGCAACCCCCTCCCTTTCCCATTTGCCCTGTCTTATTTCCTCTATTTTGTTTACTATTTCTCTTTCCTTTTACTCCTTGGATTCCTTTGGTGTTTGGTTCCTTTTGAAATTTCACTCCCTCAGGATCCCCATTGCTAATATCGTGAGCCTGTGGGGGACAGTTTATGTCTCCATGCCTTATTCTGCCTCCCCTTTTGGCTAGATTAAATGCTCATCGATGTAGCATTTAACTTTTTCACTGAAGACCATGATTCTCTTCCTGGATGGATGCAGGCTGTCACCCCTATACAGACCTTTATCCCTTCAGGTGGGGCCCCATTCCCCCATGAAGCCAAAACCCTCCTCTCTGCACCATTCCTTCAATCATGCTTTGAAGATCCTCATGTGGAGAATCCTGTCCCCCCCGTCATAGCCAGGTAGAACCTCTGAGAAGGTCACAGATCATGCCACTTGCCTAAGACCTTTCCCTAATTCCCTTAACTCTTCCTGAACTATTGCTGGCTCATCCCATGTCAGGTCATTTGTCTCCAGATGGACAATGACTTCCAGCTCTCCTTCCCTTCATCAGTGACATTGCAGATGGACTGGAGGGTAAGGTTTGTCTGTTTGCAGATGCCACCAAGATTTGCAACAGAGTAGATGATCCAGATGGGGTGGGCCGAATGAGAAGAGCTCTGGATAAATTAGCAAAATGGTCAGGAGAGTGGCAACTGGGGTTTAATGCAAAGAAGTGCAAGATCATGCACATAGGGAAGAGAAACTCTGAAGCCACCTATAGGCTGGGAGGGAAGTTGCTAGCAGCCAAAAGGAAGAAAGAGACTTGGGCGTCATCATCACCAATGACCTGAAATCATCCAAGCAGACCACTAAAGCAGTAGGTAAGGCTAGAGAGATGTTAGGGTTTATTAGTAGGGGTATCACAAGTCAGAAGAGGGAGATAATAATCCCTCTTTACAAGACACTGGTTATGCCCCATCTGGAGTACTGCGTGCAGTACTGGAGGCCACACCTTCACAAGGACATTAGCCAAATTGAGGCAATCCAGAGAAGGGCAACTAAAATGGTGAAGGGACTGCATCAGAAAATGTATGAGGACAGATTAATGGAGCTCAATATGTATACCCTAGAGCAAAGGAGGGAGAAAGGAGATATGATCGAAACATTCAGACATCTTAAGGGCATTAACTAGGTGAAAGAGTCTAACATGTTTCAATATAAGAAAAATAGCAGGACAAGAGAGCGCAGCATGAGATTAGAGGGAGGCTGATTAAGGGGGTAATGTGAGGAAGTTCTTTTACACAGAAAGGGTGGTGGATGAATGGAACAGCCTACCTCAGGAAGTGGTGGATATGAATATAGTGCAGGGCTTCAAAAAGGCATGGCATAGGCATAGGGAGCAATACAGAAGAGTATGAATGGATAGGCCATTGACAGAGCAATGGCCTATGGCACATTCATAAGGTAGAAAAAGAAATGGGCAGACTGGATGGGCCTTGAGGTCCTTATCTACCATCAATTTCTATGTTGCTATGTTTCCCTTCCTTCTGTCCCAGTGATCCTTTGGATCCTCTTTCCATCCCTGTGAGCCGTAGCACCAGGAAGGCACCTATTCTACCTCTCATCATCCTTACCTGCCCCCAGCTGTATCTTCCTCACTATGGAGGCCCCAGCAGGATTCCCTTCCTCCTCCTCCTCCTCCTTTGGGGTCCTCTGTCACCCCCAGAGCTCTCCACTAAGGAGGATGCCCACATCAATCCCAGTCACTACTTCGGGTGCCTCTGTGGGACATTCCGGCATGGCTAGTGTGGCATAGGTATTTTTTTAGTGGTACCAGATGGGGGATATGCCTATGCTCCATCACCTTAACCCTTCTCGAACCCACAGTTGTCCAGTTGCTTCTCCCTCTGGGCAACCTCTGAGGTAGCAGTGGTGGACTAGATGGTCCTTAGGTGGGGGACTAGGTCCTCAAAACCCAAACCAACTCGGACTTGAGTCTGGCAACCTCCTCCCTCAGCCCAGAGAGGTGCATGCAGATGGGGCAGCAATGCAGTCTCCAGAATGTCTTCCTGAAGACTGTCACCCTACAGCCACTGCACTGCACCACTCCCAGTTTAACTGTGTTCTCCCTTAACTGTTTTACTGTTTTGCCTCCTTTTGCCCCTTTATACCCCTTGTCCAACTATTTCTTGCCCCTAACCCATTTCTACCCTGCCCGTCTTTCTTTTGTTTACTTTAAACCCTTAATTGCTTCTACCCTAGATACAGTGTTTCACCTATACCCACACAGTTTCTAGATCCTAACATACCACTGCCTTCTTAGTTTTTACTTCTTACTTGTACCTGTACCTTTCCTACTGTGTGTCCCTACCTTCCTTGCTCCCTTGCAACAGGGCTGAGGTTACAGGAGTTTAAGCATGATGCTTACCTCAGGTGTAGGGCAAACTGTCCTGATGTCCTGCTTCCTCCTGTCTTACTCCTTTGTTGCTGCTACCCCATTGGCTTGTTGAGCTGCAGAGTGCCTGGCTGTCTCATTGGGCTGGCTCTGGTGGGCAGACTCCAACATCCTTGTGACATGGCTCCTTCATGTAGGTGGGCCACAGTGCTGGGGGCTGCTTGGTGAGGTGGGCTTAAATAGCATAAGAAGCAGGAAATGGTTGCTTTTGCAGCTTCCTGATTGGCTCTTTTGCTGCACTGGGAATGTGGTCTCACTCCTGATTGAAGGCCAAACTATCACTGTTCTGACCTGCCTAGCTCACCTCTCTGCTCAGCTCTGCTCCCATTCATGGAGTGATCCTCATTGTTCTGGTGTCCAGCTGCTCTGGGTGGGGGTCCTGCTGTGAGTCCTTCATGTCCCTAGCAAAGGCTGGCATCAGATGCTTCCAACCAGTAGTTATATCCCTGACAAAGGGCTGCTCTTACAGCTTCCCTATTGGCCCTTTTGCTGCTCTGGTGGTGCAGTCTCACTCCTGATTAGAGGCTTAACTAGCCCTGTTCTGAGCTGCTGAGCTTGGTTCTCTGCTCAACTCCTGTTTATGAAGTGATGCTTGGTGTTCTGGTGTCCAGCTGCTCTGGGGGGCTACTGGTGCGAGCCCTTCATGTCCCCAGCAAAGTCCAGCATCAGATGTTTCCCACTGGTAGTTATATCCCTGACAAATAAATGGCTTCTCTTACAGCATCCTGATTGGCCCTTTTACTGCTCTGGGGGTGCAGCCTCACTCCTGATTGGAGGCCACACCAGTCCTGTTCTGAGTTGCTTTGCTCAGCTCTGTTTTCCACTCTGCTCCCATTTATGGAGCGATCCTTGGTGTTCTAGTGTCCAACTGCTTTTGGGTGGGGGTGCTCCTGCTGTGAGCCATTCATGTCTTTAGCAAAGTCAAAGTTTAAGTGAGGAATAATCTTCTTCTTCCCAGACTTTGAAAGTTACAGGTGTGCATGGTACTGACAACTATGGCATTGATGGATCAGCAAAGTGACAGAGCCCATAGTCCAAGTCTTTATTTTTTACTACTGTCTATCTCAATTGGTACATGGCATACATGATTACTGCTGCCACAGCTGTCCTGAAAGAACACATTCAGGATGCAGGTATGGGTGGCAATTATGTGGTGTATCCAATTTTTTCAGGGCAAGTGACAATCCTACTTCTGAGTGATGACAGCAGCTAAGAGGAATCTGTCTGTAAGCCGGTGTGTGGGAGGAGTATGTGTTTTCTACTGTAGCACACTACAGTATGTCCCACAGCCTTTTTTTCAAATGTGTTACAGCCACTGCTGTTTTAATCCTGAGACTGAACTCTGAAAACTGTGCTATGGCTGCTACGACTTTTGAGACACAGCTTGTTTACCAGTGACAGTCATTAGAGGAGACTAAGTGGCTGAAGCCCCTTATTCCTAAAATTATCTATCAGAGACTGAGAGACAGAAACCAAGCTTGGAAGTGGTGTGGATATACCAGCATCAGAATTTCTGCTTAGTCTTCCTCTTGTGCAGTAGTGTCGGCAGGCTGCAAACCGGGAATTAAGCACAGATCTAGAAAATAGTGCACGGATGTGTGTGTGTGGGTGGGGGGGGGTGAATAGCACTCTGGTGAATGCCCAGGACCACATGTGCTTTGATTCCAATGTGGAAGGACACAGTCCAGGTATCTGGTCATGTGCTTCCACAGCCCCTTCTTCTGTTATGTAATAGCACTGCATCAGCATGGCTATCACCATGCAGCCACAACTAGGAAAATTGACATCCTAATTTACACCTGCCTAAGTAATGGACCCTGCTATATCATACAACTTTATATTAAACAGTGTTGAACAGACATTTTGCTTAGCAATTATGACATGGCATGAATAATGATTACATTAATCTAAATGTCTTTTGCTGGTCTATTTTTAAATAAAAGTTCAGAATCTTTAACTGTTTATTATTTGGGGAGTTCCTTGGTTTCAGAGTGAAGTCTCATCACATTTCATACGATTATATAACTTCATGGTTAGATCCTTTCTCATCTCTGCATCAACATGGTTAAGATGTATCAATGAGAGTTTTGTTAAATTCAGGATCATTTACTAATTCAAATTTAGAATAAACACATTTCTTTTTCATATTAGCATTTCAGGCAAAAAATTCTCATCCATAATTTTCTACTTGTTGGGACAGTTCTTATTCCACATGCACAGCAGCATCTCCAGTATAAACACATTAATCTGAGATTCCCCTTATATCACTGTGCACAGATACTTATATACTATAAGTAAAGACAGAAAAAGACGATGGCTCTATTGAGTCTGCCCTGATGTTCCTATGTTGTGTTGTTCTCCCATTTTGGAGGTCCTTCCTCTCTTTGCCTCACTATTGCTCTGAATCATGCCATTAAAATGTCCTATTGGGATTTGAACCCCAAATTGGAGCTATACAATAGGCAGTGGGTGAGGGGGCCAGTCAGAAATGTGAGCTGTACCAGGATCTGGGCCTTCACCCACATTGTGGATCCCCTTTTCTGCTTGTGCAATGGATTTGGGGATATAGCAGTCATCTGATAAAACTGTCATATACCCATATGGCAGACTGTAATTAAAAATATGGTAACTCTTCGCCAGATTCATGACCCCCAATCCTCCATAGGAAGAAAGATAGCTTGGCATGAGCCAAACCCCATCACTAGGATTTTCCAACCCTAGGAATAGATGCAGTGGGGTTGCATAGGTTCTTATGGCAGGGTCCTCTTGGTGTGACAGGGCTGCACTCCTGGCTGACACATGTACTGTACATAAACTACCATGCATAGACTTCCCCCTGACATTCCCCATACTTGTCTGTGGATATTTTTTTATCCCAGGACAATCACAACATAGATCTTTTGCTTCTTATAGGAGCTGCTTATGTACATTGTGATTCCAGGAGAACCTTCTACTTTACAGTGGTAGCCAAAGATATTTTCAAGGAAATATCTAGATAATGTACACCTAGATATATCACTGTAAGTCCCATTGAATTCAATGGGAATTTACTGTGATGGATGTGAAAATATCTGCATACCAAAATTAATTTATGGCTACCACTGTTCATAATAACAGGTCTGTGTGAATACTAAATTATCTGACTGGGGAGAAATTTTTGATTACTTGCTGATCTGGGAGAGAGGGTGGAGGTGCTGGTCCCATTGCAACATTGATCATCTGCATCTTATGTAGTAGTCTTGAAATTTGTGTAGTGTTCATGTAATTTCTACTATTTAATTCTGAAGCTTGGCTCAACATTTTGCCTAGAGTTCTATATAAATTGCAGTTAATTCATAGGTATTGATAAATGCATCATTGCATGCACTATCCTAAACAGTATGTTCACAAGAGTCAAAACTTTTATTGACTGATGAGTTTATTCCTTTATTCTACTGAAGACTTCACCTGGTCTCTTTGTGACTTACCTTCAAATTGTACCACTGGACATATGGCCTTAACCAAAATGCCCTTAACTTCAATCAATTCTAGCACAGACTTTTAGTTATTATTATTCTATTGTTATGTGTTTCATAGTAATGTTGAGCTGTTGATGTGTTGGTCAGAGCTTAATTAAATATTTTTGGATGTTTATGATTAATAGTGGTTATTGTATATTCTGTACCTTAAGTGGACTTCCCATGCTCTCCTTTAGAAAGACTGTATTAAGGCTAACCACTTCCCTTGAATATTGGTAGAGGCTTTATCCATCAGCAGAACCTATGATGCAGCATGGTCATCATCTTTCAACACTATCTGCTAGCCTGGTGACTTACTTTGCAATAGACAGTTTCAAAATATCTGCCACAAAAGTGCCAGGGCTGTTAAGGCTAGCTACTTTTCTTCTAATTTACAAACAAACATTAATAGCAATTCTAATATCTCAATGGTAGTTTATGAACATTTTGATCCACCTTCTCAGTCCACTACTTTCACCTTACAGAGTTGTAGTACCATCACCTCCAGCCTCTTGGAACTCATCAAAATATTACAAAGCTTTTTGGTCCGCAGTGCCATCTCCTTACTTACTGACTACCCTCCTTTTGTTGACCTTCACTCTGTTGACTCTCTCCCTCTCTCTCTCCCCCTTCTGTTCTCTTCCTATGCACACATTTGATATCTGTACAATCACACTTTAGCTACAATTAAGGTCTGATAGGCACATGGCCTATCAAAAAACACAAATTAAATTGTCCTTGCATTCTTTTATCTTGCTGCCACCATTCCTACCCTTTTAATCCTTTTCTTCTTTTCATACAAAGTCCCATGTGCCTGAAAATTAGCTAAGGTTACCCTACTACGTAAGGGTTGTCATATGTGTGGCAGCTTAGATTCAATGCAAAGAAGTGCAAAATAATGTATCTGGGAAACAAAAACCCAGGGCAAGAGTACACAGTGGGGAGGTGAGATACTGATAACAACAAAAATGGAAAGGGACCAGGGGGTAGTCATATCACATGACCTAAAGGTGGGCCATCAATGTGAGAAGGCAGTAAGGAGGACTGGGGGGATACTGGGATGCATAGGGAGAGGCATCACAAGTAGAAAACAGAAAGTTGTTGTCCCTCTGTACAGACAGTTGGTAAAACCACATCTGGAGTACTGTGAACAGTTCTGGAGACCCCATCTCTGCAAAGACATAGAAAGGCTGGAGGTTGTCCAGAGGAGGGAAACCAAAATGGTACAGGGTCTGCACCAGAAGACAAATGAAGAAAGACTAAAGGAGTTTAAGATGTATAGCCTCGAGGAAAGGAGGGAGAGGGGGGACATGATAGAAACTTTCAAATACTTCAAGGGAATCAACAAAGTCCAAGAGGGTAGCATCTTTCAAAAAAGAGATGTGCAAGAACAAAGGGGCACAATTTAAAGACAGAGGGGGGACGGCTCAGAGGTAATGTAAGGAACTATTTCTTCACAGAGAGGGTTGTACTGTAGATGCATGGAATAATGGAATAGCCTTCCTGAGGAGGTTGTAGAGTCAAAAACAATGGTGGAATTCAAGAATGCATGGGACAGACATAAGGCAATTCTAGTGGGGGAGTAGGAGGAAGTAGGCTGTTGGTTAACTAGGATCTGCAGCTTATCCATTAGGTAGGGAGATGGGCAGACTAGGTGGGCCAAGCGGTCCTTATCTGCCATCAAATTCTATGTTTCTATGTTGTGATGCTTCCTCACTGAGTAACTACGGCACAATCTCTTTCCATTCTGCGCTTAGCCATGATTTAAAAGTACATGGTCAACAGCTAACTCACCTTCTTCAATATTTCCACCTCCTTCCACAGCTTATAGTAGTCTAGCTTCTGCTTAAATCATTCCACAGTATCCGCTTTACTAAGACTCATAGCCTCTATCTTGACAGTAATGGACCTAGAGTCTCCACCGCTGTTATTTTTCTTTAGCTTACCATAGTATTTGCCATCCTTAAACCCCCCACACACACAATTTTCCTGAAAACAAAACTGACTTGTGTTGGGTTTTCTGAGTGAACAACTGAGTGGTTCAACTCCTCTCTATCCGATGAATGCAGATATCAACATAACATTATGAAAAAACTAAGATAATTCATTATAATTTTTATCTTTGTTCCAACTGTGTTGAAGATTTATTTTTCCAGAGCACACAAACTTGGACTGTGATCATGTTCACTTTAGGAATAGCAGTGAAAATGACTGTCATTAACAGTCATGGAACATGACAACAGCTCAGCTCGTAGATTGGCATTGCACATTTATAACTGTATCTTAGGCTCATCTCTGATCATGATGGTTTAGAAACCTAGTTCTTCATTGTTCTGGCCCTGCCTCAATCCAGCCTTAGAACCACAGAACAAATCTACAGGTGGTACTTGTAGTATTGTCTGTGGTACAGTAGCATTTCCAGGAAGACTACATGTAGGCCTGATTCAAGTTCCTCCTCTACTTTTTCATCCTCATTTTTGTGGTAGGTTTAGCAGTAAAAGCTTTCCTCTAGTTATGAATCATGTTTGACCTTGAGCTGTTGGAGACTGACACTGCGCAGCTCGGTAGCAACCAATTGTCTGGCCTCTGATTCATCTGCCTCTATTTTTCCTTTTTGCTATCTTTCTTTGTTGGCTGGCTGTAGCTAAAGAGAATCTCTGTCTGCATTATCTTCATATCCTTTACTTTACCATTCATCCTTTAAGTCATTCTGGTCCTCCTGGAAAAGAATAGTTCCACTGTACAATGGTTCCCAAACCTCACTCCCCTCCCCCCTCGGCATTATTCCTGCTTTTCTAACCTCTCCAAAGTTGAATGTAAAGAAAGATACTGCATAAGCTGAGCCTCATCTGCAATTTCTTGCTCTAGGTACACTTGACAAAGTTTGTCCCTCTCCCTCAAATTTACTAGCACAAAGCTCAGCTCTCTCTGTCTACTCTAACATAGAAACATAGAAACATAGAATTTGATGGCAGATAAGGACAGCTTGGCCCACCTAGTCTGCCCATTTTCCTACCTAACAGATAAGCTGCAGATCCTAGTTAACCAACAGCTTACTTCCTCCTACCCACCACTAGGACTGCCTTATGCCTGTCCCATGCATTCTTGAAGTCCCCTACTGTTCTTGACTCCATGACCTCCTCAGGGAGGCTGTTTCATGCATCCACAACCCTCTCAGTGAAAAAATACTTCGTCACATTACCTCTGAGCCATCCCACCTCTATCTTCAAATTGTGCCCCCTTGTTCTTGCACATCTCTTTTTCTCATATCAGCATATCAGGTAATTTCCTCTTCTTTTATTAGATTATGTCACTGTGTCATAAAAGTATAGTCAAGCCATCTGCATGATGTTATCCAAAGTGAGAATTCCACTGTCAGCCCATAACTGTAAAGAAAAAAACATTGGCATAAAAATAATAGTCTCTCTGTTTATTAAACTGTACTTAGCAGAGTAATTATATTTGAACAAAGTAATTCATCAACAGTCATTCTGTTTAATAAACTATAGTAAACAGAATAATTACATTTGAACAAGTAATTTCGATTGAAAGGAAATCATATATATATATATATATATATATATATATATATATATATAAAGACAAAGAACCTCTGTGTGCAAACACTGAGGCAAGGGTTACCCTAAGGGCATTTGGCTGGAAGCTTGTTTCAAGAAAATATAAACGAGAGAAAGAATGATATTGCACAGTAAAGGTGATTTGCATATGCAGCCCATGATGCTTAATTGTGTGGGCAAGTGTGATTTTATTTTCATATATATATATATATATATATATATATATATATAAAGTCCATCTCACCATGTTTTTATAGTAATGATTTATTGTTCAACTTAGTTTGCAAGTCACGACAACAGATAAAAATCATATAAGTGTACATATCAAACATATAAATACATATACACTTCAAACACAGACCATATACAATAAGTTATCCACAGATTATGCAATCACACATACACATTTATACACTGTAATTATTTTTGTTACGCCCTAATTCTTAATATTTATAATAGATCTCCCAGTTTTGTTCTTGAGGAATAAAATCCTTATCAACTGAGCTCTTTCTTTTTAATTATCCTTCTTGAGATGCAACTTTTTTTTCTTCAGTTAGTTTTAGGAAGGAGGCCAAAGGGATCAGTGTTTTCCTGGTTTGTGCTTTTAAAATGTGCATTACCAATTGCTGTGGTTCATATTCAAGGGACCCAAGTATTTCTCATGATAGAGATTTGCGCTACATATCATACAAGGGACAAACAATAACCAAATGTGTCAAAACATCCTGAACTAATTTGCATCTACACAGATTGTTATTTTCTTCCTTATCTTTATTATACTGATTTGTTCTCCATTGACTGGTAAAACACGCAAATCTAAAGTGTGTAATTAGCTTCCTGTAGCCAGGTCTGTTGAGCACATTAAAGTAATTTTCCAACCTATGATTTATTTTATTCTTTGTAAGCCATTTACACACCTTATACTGCTTACACCTTTCTAGATCCTTTTAGGTAAAGATATCTCTAACTGTATTTCTTACTTCTACTTTTATTTGACTTAATGGGTGTCTAAGACTATCTTAAATACTAGACAATGGGCCATAAGGTTTAATGACCATTTCCACTGTATGTGTACTGGGGAAGATCACATTTTGCTTCAAGCCATTTATTGCTTCCTCGTCACATAACCTTGGAAGCCGTGTTTCTCCCATTCCATAAGCTTTTAACCAGTAAATGATTAATCTCTGTTTGGTCTGACATTCTACTGGTAACTGGCCTAGTTTGGCCCTCACCAGTGCAGATGATTTTCCATTAGGTACCCCCAAACAGTTTTCTATACAATTTGTTCAGACAGGCTTCTATGTTAATATTTGCTTGTACTCCCCAGATTTCAGCCCCATAGAGCAATTGGCTCATTATTTTTTGCATTTATTACTTTAATGTTACCCTTTATTGATTTACCCCCAAATTTGAATGGAAAAACATTTTTAATGGGTATGAATCGATTAGCTTTACTTTCTAATTATTTAATATGTCATCTCCAGGTTCCCTCCTGTGTTACTATCAAACCTAAATAGCAAAATTATTTGACTACTTTCAAATTGTGGTTGTTCATTATATAGTTGAATGCTTTATTGTTCCCACCAAATACCATTATGTTTGTTTTGTTGTAGATGGTTTGTAAATCCACTCTGTCGCATTCTATCTGGAGTTTGTTCAGCATTCTTTTCATGCCAATGAAACTTGTAGAAAGGACAGCCATGTCATCAGCATATGCTAAGTATGGGCACATCCTTTCTTCTATTCTTGGCATATGAAACTCTGGATCATATAAAAATTGCAGCTCTGTACCGAAATATAGATTGAATAGGACAGGGGACAGAGTGCATCCCTGTTTAACTCCTATGTTGCGCTCAAACCTTTCACTAACTGCTCCCTTTAATTATACCTCACCCTTGTGTAATTGTCCTGGTATAATAGTTTGATTATATTTAGAACTGTTTTTTCCATACCCAATATTTTCAATCTTTCCCGAGCATGATTCTATTAACCTTATCAAAGGCTGCTTTTAGATCTACGAAGCATTTTTTTTCACCATCTTATATTTTTATATAAGATATGCCAATGTAAAACATTGGTTAATCTTGGCATAACCTGCCTCAAATTCAGCCTGTGCCTCACCTAAAATTCAATTTTTACCTACCTATTCAGTTATTATACTGTTTAATATCCTTGTAAATATTTTCTCAGTACTGTCAAGCAAGCTGATTGATCTGTAAATTTGAAGTATTTCCTTTCCCCTTTTTATGGCTGCAGTGGGCGGAGCCTGGAGATGTTTTGCATGTACAAAGGGGCTGATATCATGTTTTCTGTCTGTGGAACTGGCTGAAGGTGTACATAGTCTCCTCCACCTTTCCTTCCTCCAAGAAATGCTTTCCACCCACAAATAAATACACTTTCTTGTTAGTCAATGATTGCAGTACACTATTTTCTTTCTTAAATGGGAGGTGCAAGAACTGAAACCAGAGTAGTGGGAGGCAGCATTAGTTTTTTTGAGGGGGAAGACCAACACCCACCTCCACCTGAGAAGCTCCTTAAGATCCACTCTAACTTTTTTTTTGGTTCATGTGGGAGGGGCACGAGGTGGCTCTATCATGTTGGAACAATTGACTATCAGAGCTCCCTGAGGCATCAGAGCTTAAGATTCAGAAGAAAACAAAAGACCTGAAACTGCAACCTATACAGCACTTGTTTAAACAGCCATGGCTCAGCTTACATTACTCTCCTGGTCACACATTTTCACAAATACATTCCAAGAGATGGAAAGTCCCTCCTAGTGGGTATATGGTATTATTCATACCTGTTCTCCAACCCTGCCCCCACCACCTTGCTCTGTATTTTGCATCCACTAAAGCATGTCAGTACAGCAAGAGGCTGCAGTGTATATTTTTACTGGGCTTGCACTTTTAAAGGAGTAGTCCACTCAGAATTTGTAAAAACATATGTTATGCAGAGTGTTTTGATTTGTATGTTAAGTCCTAGTGTGTCCTTCCCTCTGTCTGCTATTAAGAGTTTGTCCTAAATTAGCCTATTAGTAGATACCTGAGAGCTAGCTAACTGGGGTTTCTGTAAGAAAACTGCTACTAAATTAAGCTCTAATTCACTATTGTTGTTTTCTATGTGTGGCAGGAGTGTTTTAATTTTAAAATTTTTAATTTTATCAAACTATACACAACCATAAAAGCACAGAAATTGCTCAGATCATTAGTGCTATAATTAGTTAAGACTAGTTGTTTTCTTACAGGAAACCCACTCGGTTAGATTTCAAGTATTTGCTAAAATGTAAATGTAGATACCAGCATTCTATTAGGTAGAGCTAGCATTTAGTGCTGATTTTGTTCTGTGACATGATTTTCATTTTTTTTACAAATGAAGTGTATGGTATGAACTGCAGCCTAGAAACTGCAAAATAGTTTAAAGCCACTTTTTTCTCCTGTGTGTGGTATAGCATGAAAACAACAGGATGACAATGACTATTTCAGCTACACATTTGATCACATTTTACAATGGTTCATTGCACTACACATTTAGTGTATCACAATTTTTCAAATAATAAAGCAAATATTTAACAAACTAAATAACTCACACATACATATTTATTTAGTTTATTAAAAGGTTACTTCACATTTGTAACCAAAAAAAATTGAAAATCATGTCACAGAGCAAAGTCAGCATTGCCAGTTCTACCTACTAGAATAAAGGAGGCAGCATAGCATGGTGGTCTAAGGCTCTGAGCTACAAACCTGGTGTCCTGGATTTAAATTCCACAGCCCCCATATGCATATTGTGTGACCCTGAACAAATCACTTAACTTCCTTGTGCTCCCAGATCACACCTGTAAACAAGCTTTATTGTGTTTCTCCTGGTAACAAAAAAAAGAATGCTGCTACCTTCATTTACAGTTTAGCAAATACTTTAGAGCTAACTGAGTTTTCTGTAAGAAAACTGCTGTAGGCTTTACTAATTATAGCAGTGATGATCTGGGGCAATTTCTGTGCTTTTTATTGTTGTGTGTAGTTTGACGAAATTAATTTTTAAAATGAAAACACATATCACTGCTAGCTAGACATGACACACCCATAAAACACAATGGAGGAGCCTGCAAGGTATCGCAGCAGGAGGGGCCTTGTCTGGGGGCATGGCCTGGGATACCTGGACAAACAATAGGGACCCAGGTAGGACCACCCAGAAGGGGCTGGGAGGGATAGGGTTTACAGGTGGGAGGTAGCATCTGGCCAGGGACAGGGAGGAGCTAAGCCCTTAAGAGGTGCTGCACAAGAGGAATTCCTCTTCATTCCTCCTTGTCCCAGGTCACAAGCTGTAGAAGGAAGCTAGGTCAGACTCACCAACACACCAGAGGTAAGGGCTGGGACTAGTAGGCCACATGGCTGGGGGTTGGGCAGGTTAGGAGGATGAGAATGCAGATTCCTGCAGCACGCCTGTGCTCCCTGGGAGCAACTGTGCTCTAGCTTGTTTGGATGTGCTCCCCCTGTGGTTTCAGAGGGATTCAATATAACCTTCTATTGTTGATGTTCTGGATTGGGGGGGCAGGTGGTGCATGGCCAAGGGTAAGGAAGGTCTGGAGGAGGCAGTATGGGGCAGCGAGTTAAGGTTTGGAGCTACAGTGCTGAGCAAAAGGGAGGGCCTGGGATTGCAGCTCACAACTGTGGGAGGCGCGTGGTGTGAAGTGGGGCTGGTCCATTACCTTTCTTGTGTCCCCAGGTCCCAGGAATCCTGTTAGTCAGCACCCTGGGAGTGGGTGAGCCTCAGCGCACAAACATGTACGGGCAGGCATGCCCAGGCTACTTCAGCATTTAAAAAAAAACAAAAAGGCACGAGCTTCCTTTCAGGTGCCCTGACAGTGTCTGCTTGGTCCCAACCCCCCTCCTCACAAACAGCAGTGGTTCATGGCCTTCAGGGAGTCCCAGCCCACCAGCAGGCAACTGCTCAGTTCCTGCTTCCCCCTTCCCCTTCCAAGCAGCAAAGGTTTGTGACATCCCAGAGGGGTGGAAAAGTAGGCTCACCTGATACAGCAGCAGCATGTGCAGGCCTGGAGTAAAGAAGCTCTCGGCAGGCCCTGTCCTTCAGCAGCCCAGTGTTCTCACTCCTTGGATGGGGTAGCCAGGGCCATTGGGATGGATGCTGGCATGCCCCCAGTGGTCCCGTTGTCAGAGATGGCTTCCTTAGTTGGGGCTATAGTTCAGACCCAAGGGGAAGGTGCTGGGGGGTAGCTAGCCCATGGTAGGATAGACTGCTCATCCACCGTGTTCTGCTGCTTCACTTGCGGGCATGAGTGGAGCTTCGAGGATTTGAGGGCATTCCAGCAGCAGAAGGAGAAACAAATGGCTCAGTGCTAGGCCATGGCTGGGATTCTATAGCACCAGCTTTTGGATAGCCACGCGCATGCGCTGGGGTGATAGGATCCCACACAGGTGCAGTGTGGGAATGTTCACCATCTAGGGGATGGCTTGAGTGAAGGCATGCCTGCAGGAAAGATTTAGTAATGGCCAGCATAGAGTGCTCATTCTGATTTGGCTGATAGCCTCACTCAGTCCATTTCGCTGTCGTCTGGACATAGATATGAGAGTTTTAATTTCAGTTGTATGGTTTCTTTGCATGGTACTTCATTAGTTGACAATTTCATCAAGGATTCCTCCTCTGTATTGCACTTCTGCTTAATTTTATTGAGAAAAGGTGGGGGGACACAAGGCTATTAAGTTAATTGTTCCATTAAAAGTTTCCCGGTAACCAAAACCGCATGCAGACATGGTGATTATCATCTGTGTTTTGGACCCCACTTGCCTTGTGACATGTACTGCATAGGTATTAGATACAAAAAAAGGAGACAATATAGTGTAGTGGCTAAGACTCTGGGCTGTGACCCTAGACACCAGCGTTTGAATCCCACAGCACCCACTGAATATGGTTGAGTTTATTTTATAAAATATTGAGATAATTACATTTGCAGCCCAATAAATGTGTATAAGCTGAAATAATTTCTTTCTTGGCTTTCGTCTAAAGACACACTGATGATGGCTTTGTATGAGGCTTTAATACAGTCCAGAACCATGGAGGAGTGCAGTATTGGGCCATTTCCTTCTAAACCAAGTGTAGGGAGGCAATTTTGGGAGCCAGTTTAGGACAGTGATTTAATGCTCTAAACTGTAAACTTTGGAGACCTGGGCTTGAATCCCACAGCCCCCTTTGCATACTGTGTGACCCTGAGTAAGTCACTTAAATGTCTTGTGCTCCTGGGTTTCCCCTATAAACAAGCATAGTGTGTCTCTCCAAAAAAAACCAATGTGCTAAAATTTTCCATGGTCAATGACCCGTGTTGTGTGTGGCAGCATAAGCTTAAGCAACAGCAAGGGGAGAGTGGCTGTGATTTTTTTTTGGTTGCAGATTACAAACATAATATTGCAAAGATGAGTGGAGACCTAGAGCAGCAGTGGACTGCCCTCATCCAAGGCAAGGGTAAGGCATGGTGGGAGGCACTAGTCCAGGATCAGGGTGGAGGGGAGAGTGCAGGATCTTCAGGGCTTCTGCTCCTGCCGGAACCCAAGAACCTGAAAGAGGCCGACCTGGGGAAGCAGCTGGTAATGCTGGCATTGCTGACCCTGCCACCTGAGCCCATGACTCTGACAGGGGTGCTGGACACTTCAGGGCAAAAGCCAGGGAAGCCGATGCCCATTCCAGATGAGACACTTGTGCCCCCCTCCTCCTTCTCTGAAAAAGCCACGAAAGAAGAGGGTTGATCAGGGAGCAGCGACAATACTTTAAAGTAATTTTTTCTCCTGTGTGTGGTATGGCATGAAAACAATTGGATGACAGTGACTATTTCAGCTACACATTTGATCCCATTTTACAGTGGTTCATTGCACTACACATTTAGTGTATCACACCTTTTCAAATAAAACAAATATTCACCAAACTAATTAACTCACACATACATATTTTTATGCTTTGTTAAAAAGATACTTCACATTTGTAACCAAAAGAAATTGAAAATCATGTCACAGAGCAAAATCACCATTGCCAGTTCTACCTACTAGAATAGAGGTGGCAGTATAGTGTGGTGGTCTAAGGCTCTGAGCTGCGAAGCTGGTGTCCTGGGTTTGAATCCCACAGCCCCATATGTGTACTGTGTGACCCAAAGCAAATCACTTAATTTCCTAGGGCTCCCAGGTCACACCTGTAAACAAGCTTTAGTGTGCCTCTCCTGGTTAATAAAAAAGAATGATGGTACTTTCATTTACAGTTTAGCAAATATTTTAGCGCTAACTGAGTGAGTTTTCTGTAAGAAAACTGAGATAGTCTTTACTAATTATAGCAGTGATGACCTGGGGCCAATTATGTGCTTTTTATTGTTCTGTGTAGTTTGATGAAATTAAATTTTACAATGAAAACACATATTACTGCTAGCTAGACATGACACACCCAGAAAACACAAACAGTGAATTTTAGCTATTTAGTAGCTGTTTTCTTACAGAACCCCCAGTTAGGTAGCTCTTAGGCATCTGCTAAATTGTAACTGCTGCCATTTATGCTCACTGGATAAGAACAGTTACAGTGCTCTGCTGTTGTGAACTGATTTTATAAAAAACTGCATATGCTCAATCTATGGGCCTGGCTACATCACTGTCACATGAGACGGTGCAATGTAGGAGGCAGAAGTCAATAAACTCATTTGTGTTGGAGATCCCCAGGGGTCATAAAACTACCCTAAAGCAAGCAGGCTAATTTATGAAAAACGTCTAATAGCATACAGAGGGAAGGACACACTAGGACTTTACATACAAATCAAAACACTCTGCATAATATATGTTTTTGAAAATTCTGGGTGGACTATTCCTTTAATTGAGCCATCCCCAATCTGTATCCTTCCAAGAACCACTTTATGTGGCGTGCATACCAGCATGGTTATTTCACTCTTATTTACAGCTTTACACCTTTATCAGTTTTTAATTGCAGTTTTTTTTTTTTTGCCCTTTGAATAACAAGGTTCAATACCTATAATGTCCCAGGTTTTTATGATGATCACATTGATTTCTGAAGATCCCTTTGCAAATGAGGTGCTAAACATAACTTGGTTTACTTTGTCTTTTTTTGGTGTGTAGTTTTTATAAGCTTGTAACCATAGAAACAAGGGTGCAAAGCACATATCCTACATGTAATGGCATCTAAAAAACACATCATATACACAGGAAAACCGATGAAAATATATACAGATTTCTCCCAATTCCTGGAAAATAAATGTTTTAACTAAATAAGTTACAGCTACTAAAAAATGCAAAAGCTGTTATGAACTATGTAGTCTGACATCTTCACTTAAATCTCTTGGCTGAAAACAATGACATTCATAAATCCAGTAAGGTTCTCGCTGAAGCTGTCTCCTTCACATATCTCCTCTCAAACTGTCAAAATCACTTCTTCAATGCGGACTGTCAGGCATTCAAGTTGTTCTCAGATTTAATTTTCAGCTTTCTTTATGCCCCCTTATCACCAGCTTACCTGCCCTCTCTCTGGCGAGGACACTCGGTACACTCTGTCCCCACCTGCCTGAAGCCCCCAGACTCCTCTCTCAGGCATGGGCCCATCTCCTACAGCACCACCTGGCTGCCTGAACCCCCCCAGCTCTGAGCTCACCTCTGGTGCTCTATCTATAATCTAATTGAGTTACCAGGGAGCAGAGGGAGTGCCCAAGATGGAGCTAGGAGGCCTGACATTGGGTGTGGGGACTGACCACTGGTCCCACCTTCATCTAGCAGGAGCTGGGAGGTTTCCACTTTTTCCGTCCCTTCCTCCTCCCACCTGCGGAACTAAGAAGTGCAATGATGGCCATCTTCTGCCAAGGTCTTCCCCCCAGTGCCATGCAGCTGTGTCACCAGTTTCTGGCCACCCCAACTGCCACCAGAGGTCACTCAGGAGTGATGTGATGCACTACACCCTCCACGGGAAGGGAGAGCCATCTGCTGGATGTTCAATCCCTCCCCGCCCCTGCCAGTCTGGGCTCATTCCTGAACCCCAGTCACTGATGTGGTGCGAGGTGAGGCTTCTAGTGCCTAAACCCTCAGCACCACCAGGCTGCTTGTTCTCAGATTAAATATTAAATATTACTTTTGTAAATATAGATTTAACAAGGCTGTCTTGTAAAGTACTGGTTTGTTTAAAGGTTAATTCTGGTCATGCTGATATCACATTACTCAGACTTGGTTCAGTATCTAGAAATTTCGATTTTTAGTTTTTTATGATCCAAGTATTTTTATGATTCATGTAGTTTATGAAAATCCTAGGACCTATCTTACTGTTGTGCACAGCTACAAAGCACTACAACTGTGATTAAAAAATGGCGAGTGTAAAAATAAATAAATTAAAATTCATGTAGTGTACTAAGTACAGTAGATTGGTACAGGACTTGTAAAACAACTTGTAATGTACTGACAGTAAATTCAAAAATAGTTTTAAGTCCTTTTCATATCCAATCATATAGTGGTAGTGACAGAAACACAAAGATGTGAACCCCTGGAACCCCACCATCTGAATCAGTAGGAAATGCACATTTCACTAAGCATAGTAAAAAGATGCAAAACAAAAATCATGGAAACATAGACTTTGATGGCAGATAAGGACCACTTGGCCCACCTAGTCTGCCCATTTCCCTATCTACTTGATAAGCTGCAGATCCTAGATAACGAACAGCCTTTTTCTTCCTACCCCCACAAGAATTGCCTTATGTCTATCTCATGCATTCTTGAATTCCCCCACTGTTTTTGACCACACAACCTCCTCTGGAAGGCAGTTCCATGTGTCCACCACCCTCTCTGTGGAAAAATACTTCCTCACATTACCCCTGAGCCATCCTCCCTCTATCTTCAAATAGTGTCCCATTGTTCTTGCACATCTCTTTTTCGGAAAGATGCTACCCTCTTGGACTTTGTTGATTCCCTTGAGGTACTTAAAAGTTTCTATCATGTCCTCCCTCTCACTCCTTTTCTCAAAGGTATACATATTAAGCTCCTTTAGTCTCTCTTCATAAGGCTTCTGTTGCAGACCCTGCACCATTTTAGTTGCATTCATCTGGACTGTCTCTATCCTGTCTATGTCCTTGTGGAGATGCAGTCTCCAAAACTGGATGCAGTACTCCAGATGGGGACTCACCAACTGTCTGTACAGAGGGAAAACAACTTCCTGTTTTCTACTGGTGATACCTCTCCCTATACATCCCAGTATCCCTACAGCCATCCCTACTGCCTTCTCACATTGCTTGCTAACCTTTAGGTCCTCTGATATGATTACCCCAGGTCTCTTTCCATTTTTGTTGTTGTTACTACCTCCCCCCATTGTGCACTTTTCCCCTGGATTTTTGTTTCTCAGATGCATTATTTTGCACTTCTTTGCATTGAATCCAAGCTACTATACTTCTGACCATTTCTCCAACCTTGCCATGTCCCTTCCCATCCTTTCCCCAGTGTATCAGCCTCTTTGCAGATCTTTGTGACATCAGTAACGTGGCATACTTTTCCTTCTAGTCCCTCAGCAACCATCATGACGATGAATTGAAGTATCCTTGCATGGTCAACCCCATGTCACAGATGCAATCCCTATTCACTACAATAAGATGGAATATCTTGGTGAAAGGAATATGGAACATTAATTTTGTGATTGATATAATGAGTGTCACTGTTTGTTCTATGCAACCCCCCCCCCCAAAAAAAAAGGATAATATAGAAATATTCCCAAGGTGACATATGCATTTTCATATACTAAATAGCAGCAGCCTAATATCTGAAATCTGACTTATCCAAACTCTGTAATTACTGGGTACAAGTCTGTGTATACAGAAATTAGAATAAGTGTTGCTATGTAAAATAGGACCACCCATGTGTTATCTGGGAAAAATGTATGTATTATCCTAAATATTTTTTTTTTTGTTCTAATTGTGCATAGAGGAAAGTGTCACAGTCCTGATGTCAATCACAAAAGTAGCAATCAGTAGTTCATAGTTAAAATGTTGCATATTAATGCAGAGAACATGGACAACATCTGCAGAACAGTGATTAGCCATGCCATGCAAATATAGGCCAACTGAGTCATAATGTTTGGTTTGATTGGCCTCAATATGAATAATGAAATATGCATCCCTCATTGATTCTGATGGTGGGGCTCCAGGGTTCTGAATCAGTATGTTTCTATCACTATGAGTATATGGTCGTTACACAAAACTTATATTGATTACCCTTCCTTCCATTGAAATCTACACCTCCATATCTTTTCCTAATAATGTGTCTGCCTTCCTTAGAATAGAAAATAAAACAAATCTTACTAGTTAAAAATCATTGTGTTGTTTTCCATGTCTCCTTTACAATTCTGCACAACCTTACTAACTTCATTATGCAGCTGTGTTGGATCTGACCAGAATGTGTTTAAATAGTGGTGCAATTATGTCTGTTTTCCAGCTTTCCAGAATGTTACCAGATTTCCAGATATAGTTAAATAGCTTATTTAAAAAAAGGTATCCAAACAGTCATAGCTTTCTAAATTATGTCCAATGGCACTCCATCTGGACCTGGGGCCTTGTGGGCAGAAAAAGAGTCCAATGCTTGATCTATCTTTTTTGTATTTTAGTTTTTGTGGTTGAATCCATGTTTCTATTTCCCAAGCTTTTTTCAAAGTTGGATCCAGTAAAACTCCCAGATATTTAAACTCTGTAACCCGCTCTAAAAGAATAACATTCAAATCAAAAATCTGTATGGGTCTGCATTTAAATACTTTAGGTTTTGATCCAAAAACCATGCATTTCAGTTTTTTTTGTATACTGTATAAGGAGAGTCAGGATTGCAGAAGCCAAGAATTCAATATTGCAAAGTCCTAATTCAAAGTTATATTGATCCCATCAGTAGACGACATGCTAAAATAGCTAATAATATCATCCATGTACAATACTGATTTGGTGAAAGCTAATATAGATGGAATAGCATCTATGTATAATGAAAACAATATAGGCCCCACAATTTAATCTTGGGGCACTCCTTGTTCAAGAACACAGACTGAAGACCGAAATCCATCATAGGAAACCTTAAGAGATTGATTGGTTAGATAAATTTGAAACCAGGAGTTAGGTGACTCCGTTAGGTCTACGCTCCTCAGTCCCCTGAGCAGCAAGGCATGATTGACAATGTCAAAGGCCTTGAACAGGTCCATGAAAACCACAACAGTGAACTTACCAAATGATGGCCCTACTAATGTGGTCAGTGAACTTGGACAAGGATGTACCTGTGCTATGTGATTTATGAAATCCATACTGCTCAGGAGAGCAGAAAACATGAGCCCACAGATAGTCAACCAATTGATCAATAACTAATTTGTCAACAACTTATTCAAAGGTGATAATATGGAAATTGGGTGGTAATTATCCAAGTCAGTTAGTGAACCTGATTTGGGATTTGGCTTGATCATAGTATCGTTCCATAACTGTGGAAATTACCATGCTGTCAGGGATAAGTTGAAAATATATAGCTGCAGAAGCATGTTTTAAAAATCTTGGTTCCAAAACATCCTGACCCACACTTTTGCTTGTGGACATTTGTTTCAGAGGACTTGAGAAGGATTTATTCTACAAAAATAGAAAGGAGGTATGTTGTCAGTCAATGGTGTAGAGGTAGACTAATTTTTAAGTACACAGTCTTCAGGTTTTATTCTAAATCTTGACAGGTCACTGACCGTATTCAAGAGCCCATTGCAAATTTCTAATGGCTGCTTTGGCTCCACACCATTGTAAAAACAAAAAAAAAAATCAGTTGATTTTTTTCCTTAGGGGGTCAGTTAAGGATTTTATTGAAGACCAACATTTTTTAAGGTTCCTCAAAGACCCATTTTGTTTTTTATGAAAATAATCAGACTTGAATTGCCTAATATTGGATTTACATTTGTTTCTCAACTGGTGATACTTGTTCCAATCAGTATTACTATTAGTATATTTAAATAATTTCCAGCACTTGTCCATTTGTTTCATTAGTGCATGCAGCTCAGGGGTAATCCAATCCATTAACTCTCCCTTTTACTCATCTATTCTTTATCGATACAAATTTGTTTTGGATCCTAGTCAAACTATTAGTGAAAAAAATCAACTGCCGCATTTACATCTGGAATGGTGTCAGAAATGTCCAATCAAACAAATACAGATCTTCCACAAGTTTACTCAAATCCAAATTTACAAAACTTCTGTAGTAAATGTTTTAGGTTTTTTATTATTCCATATACAATAGATGGGTAAATGATCACTTATTGGATCTGGAAAAGTGCCATGGCTACTTATTTTATTTGGGTTATTTGTAAGTATCCAGTCTAGTGTTGTATGTCTGTTACTGTGCTAGCTAGATTCATGCATGTATAACCAGTGACCATCTAAAGTAAAATGGAATTTAAAACTAATAATTCCAAGTTTGGGTCCAACCTTAGATTCCAATTTAAATTGCCAATTATTAGGGCAGCATTGCCCTTGTTAACTAACTGAGTAAATTCAAGGAAATCTTTCAATCCCTTTATCCCAGTCTTTGGTGGCCTGTAACAATGCAGCACTTAATCTTAGAAAGCACTCTCAATGTCAATTCTAAAAATTGCTATTCACATTCTGCACTAGGGGTATAATTAATTACAAGTTCAGGTAATTCAAAATAATCCATATAATATACCATTAATCCTTCCCTCCCTTTTTCTACCTCCTCTATCTTTCCTTAACAGTTTATTCCATTGATAAAACACGACTTTACAGTTGGTTTAAGCCAGGTCTCAGTTAAACTTAAAATAACAGGTTTATACAAAGAAACCCATGTCTCAATCTTAGCTTTTTTATGCAGAAAACTTTGCACATATAAGTGAACAGGTTTTACTCCCTTTTCTTCCCAATAGCTATGATGTAACACAGGAGAAGTTGAAATTGTGCCATGGTTAAGCTTAATGTCTCCTGACATTAACAAAAGCATCCTAACAAACAAGCAAAAATGGAAATAAATAGTAATAAATGTATATAAGTGGACAAAGATTAAACAACTGTCTCTGGGTGGCAAAACAGTTCCAGAGCCAAATGCAGTCTGCAGTTCTTCACTGGACAGCAGCTGACAGAAATGACTAGACTTCAGAAAGATGAATAAAGTGCTGGCTGACTTCCAGGTGGCATGAGCTTTTAAACTGGTGTAGCCCCACCCCCAGGTGCCATGCTCCCGGTCACTGGTTTGGAGTACTGGGCTCCTGTACACAAAAAGGACATTGAGGTAGTAATGAGGGTGCAACATAGGGACACCAGACTAATCGGGGTTGGTCCTTAACATGTTTAAAAAAACAAAATGCCTAGTTGCACTTTTGGAGGAAGAAACCATAACAAATCTGCTGCACAAGTAAAGATAGTTCTTTTTCCTTCTCCACTGTAGCAAGAGAAGCCCCACATAGTATGTAGACTCACATCTGTGTTTCCTCTCAACGTATAACAGCTTGCATTCTGGTATACTGAATCTGAGACTCCAGGAATCTGATCACTCAGTTAGCTTATTTAGGTCCACTTAAGATTTGTCCCCATCCTCTATGGAGTTCACCACCCTGAAGTAGAATAAGGAATATAAAGGTAATTAACAGCTAAAAAATAAAAAAAAAAATATTCATACAAACTGCTTTTCTCTCCCTCAATGCTAAAAGCATTCATGCCCTAGTTACAGGTACAAAGTGCATTTTATTTTTACTTTGATAGGATGCAGTAAAAAAATGCATGTCTTCAGAATGATGTAGGATTGCACGCTTTTATTTCCATGTAGACCTAAAAGAATTTTTTTAAAGTAAAACAATTTAAGTATTACAGAATAATGTAAGATTGCACAACTTCATTTTTGTTGTTATTTAGATACAAAAGATCTTTAAAACTGTATATATAAGTACCATCAGTACATTGAGCAATGGGTGCGATACAAGATTGGTATACCCCACCCCCAGAGATTTGCACCATAAAATACTCACCCTCATTTGAATATAATTATAAGGTTTTTGTTTGTACTGTTTATATATGGTTTATTCATACTGTCTCTCATTCTATTTCAGGTTCTGTTTTGCTGCTCTGCAGGCTGGAATCAGAATGCTGAGCGATCCCTATAGCCTAAGCTGGAATTCCTGGTTAAATACATTGGGTAATTGAGGAGGCTTATCAGACCACTTCCTATTTTTATTTCTTGTTTCCATTAAGGATACTTTATTAAATAATTAGAACAAACACATGTATAACCAATAAACAACATAACCAATAGAGATGGGCAAAAGTTGTGAATCTTGCTTTAGCTGAACTTCTGCCTGTGGAGGACTGAAAATCTTCTGAATGTTTTTGGTGAATTTTCACCATGTTCCCCTTAGATGTGTCCAATTCCCCTCCTGCCACCCAACCCCCCTGTTGAAATAGCAAGGAAATTCCTTGTTGACTAGTGGTCACTCCACCCACCCGATTACTCACCCCATTAAAAAAATACTTCCCTGGAAGCTAGCGATCCCTCTCCCTGCCAAATCACTCACCCCATAAAAAAATACTTCCCTGGTGGCTAGCTGTCCCCACCACCCAATCGCCCCTGACATGTCCAGTATAACCCCCATTCCGATCCCCCATATAGTAATTGTATAAACATTTTCCCCTGGTGGTCTAGTAAACCCCCCTCCCTATCCCTTATTCCTAGTATGTGAAGTTATTCCCTGATGATCTAGTGGACCACCCCCTAGCCTCTATCTGCCTGAAAACTAACATATTAGGAAAAAATCTGTCCCTGGTGATCTAGCAGACCCCCTCAATCCCAATCTGCCTGAAAATTATAATGTTATAAAATCATTTCCTGGTGATCTAGTGGACCCCCACCCAGCAGGTAGTGCCCACCACCCAGCTCCCCCATCCCAAACCCTGACCCAGAGGCTGGCACAGCCCTCCTCTCACCACTACTGCCATCTGCTAACTGAACTGTCATTGAGTAAGTGTGTAAGTAACAGTTAAGCCATGGTGATGAGGGGGGGGCTTGTGCCAGTTGCCAGCTCTGGGTTCGGGATGGTGGGAGTGGGCTCGTGAGCACTACCTACTGGGGTGGGGATCCACTAGATCAGCAAGGAACAATTGTTTAACATTAAAACTTTGGGGCAGATCAGGGCTGTTGGGGTTTGGGATGGGGGTTGGCACTACCTGCTGGGGGGGTGGTTGGGATCCAATAGATCACTAGGGACTGATTTTTCATAACATGTTAGTTTACGGGCAGGTCAGGCTGGAGGATGTCCACTAGATCACCAGGTAATAACTTCACATAATGGGGATCAGGGATAGGGAGAGGGTTCACTCGACCACCAGGGAAATAATTTTTATATAATTACTATACAGGTGATCCAGATGGGGGTTACACTGGACACATCAGGTGGGTGATCAGTTGGGGGGAAGGACCACTAGCCAATAGGGAAGTACTTTTTTATGGGGCGAGTGATCGGGTAGTGGGAGGGACCACTAGCCACCAGGGAATTTTATTGTCATTTAGGGCAGGACTTCAGAGGGGAGGGCACTGGACACCAGGGGACCAATTCCAGGACACCTTACATATGGCACAAGGTGATGTTCACCAAACCCTATGGCGCAAATCACACCTTACACCATGTGTTCTGCTAGGTGCTATTCCAAGTTGTGGCTTGTACCAAGCTGCATGCAGGTTACGCCAAAGGTGAGCTACACCACCCACTATGCCTGCAACCCAAGGCATCATGGCATGGTGGTGGGTTGTGGCAGCACCTGCCCCCTATTCTGAAAGGGCAGCTGCCATAACCCAGGTACACCATTCCAAGTCCCACTTTGGCGCTCCGGGTTAGACCAGCATGGAGGTGGTATAAGGGGCATCTCTCCTGGCAAAACAATGGATGCACTCCCCGCAGTGCTGCAAAATGAAATTGCCATGCCCCACAGCCCCCCAGCACACTGATGCCCCCACCACCGCATTTCAGGGTGCCACCCAGGTCACTGTTCTGCCATGCCACCCCTTGCACTTGTGCCACCCAGCCTTACCCCTCATGGCCCACAGGGGAGTGCAGGCATGTTTCAGGCTGGGTGGGCTTGGGGAAACTGTCCCCCATGGTCTCTCACTTGCGTCACCCAGGTCCATAGTGCCATTCCTGTGGCACAGCCCTGAGGCTGCCACAAGTCATAGGATGTATGTGCCGAGGACACTGCCTGGCGTAGCAGCACATGGTGCAACTTACATACACCCATGAGTTACACCATGCGTTCTGGAATCAGGCACCAGGGAATTAGTTTTATGTTTGATATGGGCAGCAATCAGTGACCAGCAGGTCAGGGGCACTAAACACAAGGGAATTTTTTTTTATTAAGTATACTTTATTAAGACAACTACAAAAACAACAACAAACCAATACAACAATCAGAAAGCACAACAAATTCTGAATATAAACATACCAAGAACAACAACAACCAACAAAAAACAGAAAAGGGAATCCCCACTCCACCCCAGAACCTCCCCTGCAGGACACCTAAAAATACTTGAAGTGACAGAAGAAATAAGGATGAATGTAGAAACTCATTACCAGTCCAAATTAATAAAGTAGTAAGGTGTGCAAAGTTTCCATTGAGAGGTATAAATGTAAAGAGAATGATAAAAAGTAGCTATGACCATCTTGGCAGTTAGAGTAATAAACATCGCTTGGATCCATTCAGCCCTGGAGGAAGTCAAATCGTCTAACCAATGACAAAGAACAACAAGTTTGGCAACAGCAGCAATAAGGGCCATATACCCCTTCTGTGGCTCCAGGAGGTGGTCACCATAATCACCCAAAATACTGCTTTCTGGTATAAAGGCCTCCTGGAGACCCAGAAGGGGATCCAAACTGTTCTTAATGGACTCTCAGAAGGGTTGAACTTTGGAACATTACCAACACATGTGGTATAGAGTTCTCTCAGTTTCCAGACATCAAGAACAACAGGGGATTGTCTTATGCCCATTTTATAATGTTTCATAGGTGATAGGTACAGTATATGTAGAATTTTAGATTGTTAAAGCCGAAAATGGTCTTGTTTAACAAATTTACACAAATCTGCCCAAATCTGTCACCATTTCACATCACGGTAGTCTCTACGAACAAACTTCAACCAATAAAAGGCATTTGGTGATGATGAAGAACAGTCAAATAGGTCCAAGAACTTGTAACGGTCTGAGATCGAATGCTACTGCCATGAACATTTAGCCAAAGTTTTAAAAAACAACCCTGCCTGGTCTGACCATGGCAGGCGCTCAGTGAATTAGAAATGCAATGCTATATCTGACAAAATTTAAAGCAGTCCTTGTTGTGAACCCTGAACTGCCACCAAAAGATCTGGAAGGACAAAAAAGATTGTTCTGAAATCAGTGATGCCAGGCAAAATATGGAAAGACCAGGCAAAAAGAGGGGTTGATTGGCTTTTTAGCAATTAGAAAGTTGAGGTTTTGAATTAGCGCTTGCCTAATATCTTTGCAGTGGGAGAAACTAAAACCTTACATAGCTGAGCATGTGCATGATCCTACCAAGCAACCGGGGTATCACGAAGTGAGAAAGGCAACCATTCTGGAGAAGTAAATAACAACGAAGAGAGAGAAAGCTGGAAGTTTTATACCAACTCACTATCAATTTGTAACCAAACTGAGACATAAGTATTCCTAACAGAGGTGCCATCCAGTTTATACCACTGAAAATATCTGGCCCCATGCAATGCAAAGCAGTAATGCAAAAAAGGAGGAAGTTGCAAACCACCTAAAACTTTGGATAGACTAGGTTTTTCATAGGCTTTCCAAGCTGACTTGTCTAACCAAAGGAATTGACTTAATAACATATGTAGATGCTTAAACCAAGTTAAGGGTAACACAATGTTTAACATTCTCATAATGTATATTAAATGGGATAAGACATTAATTTTGATGATGGTTACTCTGCCCCAAAGTGTCACGGGAAAACTCTTCCACCTTATCAAGTCCTGCTCACGTTTTTTCACTAATGGATCTGTATTCATAGATTTCAATACCATGGGGCTAGGGGTAATTTTGATGGTTAAATAATTGAGAGACTTGGCTTCCCACATCTAGCCAAAAGGCTCTACCAGAGATCTATTAACATGGGAGGAAAGAGGGAAAACAACAGATTTGAAAGATTATGTTTATAGGCAGGGAAGGAGCTAAATTCTTCTATCACCTTAAGAACGTCAGAAATAGAATTTTGGGGATCTGAAAGGTGCAGAATATCTTCTGCATATGTAGAAAGTTTAAATTCCTGGGAGGCAACACAGATACCCTGACTTCCAGTGGTAGTGTTAATTTTCCAGGTCAGGGGTTCTATATATAAATTAAAAAGCATATGAGATAGGGAACAGCCTTGTGTATTTCCTCCACTGGAGAAAAAGGGTCAGATAAAACACTATTACAAATAACTCTGGCTGAAGGGGATCAATAAAGAAGTTGGAGCCTGAGAATAAATGACTCGACAAAACTATATCTACCTAAAACAGAAAAAAAGTAGTTCCACGAAACTCTATCAGATGCTTTTTCTGCATCCAGGGAGACCAAGACTGTGTCATTGTTTGTCTCCCTGGATACAGAAATAAGGTGGTGAATCTTATGTAGGTGGTCGCTGGATAATCATCCAGCCAAGAACCCAACTTGTTAAAGGCCAATCAAATCTTTCCAAACTCTGCTCAACCTGGTAGCCAACATCTTGGCCAAAATTTTAATATTTGCATTGAGCAAGGAAACGGGTCTATAGCTGTCATGTCTCACAGGGTCCTTTCCTGGCTTGGGAAACAAAGAAATACAGGCTTCAAAAAGTTGGGTTTCCTTTAGCACATGCTTGCATAAATAATTATAAACCTGAGTTAAGGCTGGAGTTAGTTTGTCCAAGAAGGCCCTATAGAAATTTGTGGAAAAAACATCAGGCCCTGGAGCTTTATCAAGGGCCAGGCCTGAAATAGCTTCCCAAATCTCTTCCTCCCTAACTGGATCCCGTAATAACTCTTGCTGTACTCTGGAAAGGTGAAGAGAAGAGATGTTATTAAAAAATGTAAGCATCTTTTGTTTCGCGGATATGATATCTAAAGTCATTAGTATATAGTTGTGAAAAGTAGTCACTAAAAATTGTAACCATTTGCTTTGAAGCGGTTACCAAGTCTCCTGTGGAATGATCCCTTATGGCCTGTACACATTTGGACACCTCTTGTCGGAGGAGGTGAAGGGCCAGCAAATGACTGGCTCTTTCCTCTTGCCCTAGGTAGCTAGTTCTAATCCTAGCTAGGAAAAAGGAGGCAGTATAGTGCTGTGGTTTAGGGCTCTGAGCTGCAAACCTAGAGACTTGGGTTTGAATCCCACAGCTCCCACTTACATACTGTGTGACTCTGAGTGAGTCACTTAACTTCCTTGTGCTCCCAGATCGCACCTAGAAACAAGCTTCATTTAGTGTGTCTTTCCTGGTTAAACAATTTCCCCTTTCCTTTTCCTTTCCCTACTTAGATATTTACCAGTACATTCCAACGGGAGGCGGGCATATTTGGCCCTTAACTGAGACAACCTAGCTTGAATCTCTTCAGGGGTCAAAGGGCGGAGCACTTTCTCTAATTCTGTAATTGACTGTAGCAATTGGGTGGCTCCCTGCTCCAGCTTCTTTTTGCACACAGTGGCTAATCTGATTATTTCCCCATGCCAGGTTCATTTCAAGGAGGTCCAGAGCTAATCAAAGCAAAGAATGGAATCCCAGTTATGTTGGATAGAGGAAAAAATAAACTGCTTCAATTTGGAAACAAAAGAGGGATCTTGAAGCAATTGAGCATTAAAAGACCAAGAACAATCCCTGTCCATAGAAGAGGATAGGTCAAAAAGCAAATAAATAGGGGCATGGTCAGAAAGAAATTTAACCTCTATGGAACTGGAATATATAGTGGGAATAAGCTGTTTACATACTAAAAAGTAATCCAATCGAGAAAAAGATTTATATGGTATGGCATGAGATGTGAATTCTTTGACACCCGGTTGCAAGAGCTGCCACAGGTCTACGAGGCCCAACTGATCTAAAAACTCATGAAGGGTGTGCTGTCCAGGGGACAATCCAGAATGAGTTCTATTGGAAGGGTCTAAATCTTTTTGGAAAACTAGATTCCAGTCTCCACCCAATATGATTGCTAAGTAGAGAAATGGAGCCAATACAAAGGCTAGTTTAGGAAAAAAATGGGGACACTCAGTGTTGGGACCATATATGAGCTAAACACAACCTATGTCTACACCAGGGAAATATTAATGGTAGGGTGCCATCAAATTACCACGATAGTCAGAAATTTGATTTCTGAACTTTCGTGGAAGTGAAAGGCTGACTTTTGCAGAAATTCTGTCATCAGACCTTTTTTCACACACCTCTAATAACCAACAAACAACAACAAGCAATCCCCCCAGTCCAGGTAAACCCAATGAAACAGAAGGCCTGTCAATTCATACATAAATACAATTCAGGATAAACACAAACCAACCAAACTCCAGAGGAATCAGTCAAGAGGACAATATTATACATCAAGAAGCAGAGTATGCGGAACTTCCCATCTTTCATGGTAAGTCCGTAACCCATGATGCAAACCAGCAATCTGTTTCTCTGCATTTAATGCATAAAAAATCTCTTCATGCCATTCTGATCTAGTGGTGATCTGGTCATCCAGCCACTAATGAAAAATAACTAACTTATCAGTGGAGGTAATTAAAGCTATGTATCTCTGAGTAGGGCCTACTAGATCAACAGGTTATCTACCAATTAAACACATTTCAGACACAAAAACCTCCATTGATCCCAATAGAGGATTCAAATCCCTCTTGATGACATCCCCAAAAGAGTTAACCTTCTCACAGGTCCATAAAATTGAAATAAAGACACTTTTGCCTTCCCACATCTAGTACACTGGCTAGACACCAACGTCCCCATCCTGCACAGTTTCTTAGGCATCAGGTACAAATTTAGCAAAATCTTAAACTGCAATAGTCTATATTGGGTAACAAGAGGATTCTGGTCTGAAAAATAAAAATTGGACTACTTTTATGGCTTGTTTCGAGTGTGGCTGGTTTCTTCTGCTGTGCTATTTCTGCATGTACTTTTGCCTACCAGCCACAAATAACAAAAATTGTATAAACACCTATAACTGGATAAGGGACACGCCCAGCACCCATTATTGACAACAGTCTATATTTATCATGCTCAAGGTGTTTATATAAATCATGCCACACAGTTTGCCAATCTGCAAGTGACCACCCCAACTGACGTTCTCCCTCCCAATAATAGGATTCATCTAACCCCTTGGGTTTAAGGACTGTAACCTTTTATATTAGGGATGGTCAAAATGGCTGTGGTGCAGTTCCAAACCCCCACCCCCGGACTGGGCTGATTTGGCTCTGACTGGTAAAATCTAGCTTTTCATGGCTCAACTTGAATTGTCGAGTTGGCCTGGTTCAGAAGTGCGGTCCAGTCCAGAATAACACTTTCACCACCAGTACTGCACGGAAAAGGACTCTGTGCAGTCCACTTTTCACATCTTCCAGTCCCTCTGATGGACTATAGATTCCCATTTCCCTCCCCATCTCTCTTTCTTCTACCTCCTCCTCACTCCTCTACATGTTAGTTGAGACCTTTAACGCCTATGAGATATCCCATAATATCTGATATGCAATACACCTTATATGCATTATTAGTGAACACGTGAGCATATGGCCTGGACGTTCTGTTCAGGTTGTGCTCTTAAAACATATGAAGCCCCCCGTCATCCACCCCATAGGACTGCTCATGAATAAACACACTTCCCATGTTATTTCAAATGTTTCTATTTTTATTAGGAATACTCTATTATAGGATAAAATGTTTTTTATTATCAAGTTGAAGTTATTAGCTGACATTACTTGAAGTGTGCTGAATTCCGTTCCTGGAATTATACATTGGAATGCCATATTCAACTTAAATAAATATAGAAACACTGAAACATAGACTTTGATGGCAGACAAGGACTGCTTGTCCCACCCAGTCTGCCAATTTCTCTTCCTATCGGATAAGCTGTAGATCCAAGTTTTACCAACAGCCTAGTTCCTCCTACCTCCCACTAGATTTGCCTTATGTTTGTCCCTTGCAGTCTTAAATTGCCCCACTGTTTTTGACCCCATGACCTCCTCAGGAAGGCAGTTCCATGCATCCGCCACCCTCTCCATGAAAAAATACTTCCTCACATTGCCCATGAGTTGTCCCCTCTCTATCTTTAAATTGTGCCCCCTTGTCCTTCCACATTTCTTTTTTTGAAAGATGCTACCCTCTTGGACTTTGTTAATTTCCATGAGGTACTTGAAAGTTTCTGTCATGCTTCCCTTCTCCCTCCTTTCCTTGAGGGTATACATATTAAGCTCTTTTAGTCTCTCTCTTAGTATGGCTTCTGGTGCAGACCCTGCACCATTTTAGTTGCCCTCCTTTGGACTTCCTCCATCCTGTTTATGTCCTTGTGGAGTTGAGGTCTCCAGAACTCCACGCAGTACTACAGATGGGGTCTCACCAACTTTCTGTACAGAGGGATGACAACTTCCTGTTTTCTACTGGTGATGCCTCTCCCTATGCATCCCAGTATCCCCAAGCCCTCCTTACTGCCTTCTCACATTGCTTGCCCACCTTAAGGTCATCTGAGATGATTACCCCTAGGTCCCTTTCCATTTTTGTTGTTGTTAATACCTTCCCCTCCATTGTGTACTCTTCCCTTGGGTTTTTGTTTCCCAGGTGCATTACTTTGCACTTCTTTGCACTGAATCAAAACTGGCATACTTTTGACCATTCCTCCAACCTTGCCAAGTCCCTACTTATCTTTTCCACCCCTTTGTGTATCAACCCTGTTGCAAATATTTGTGTCATCTGCAAAGAGGCATACTTTTCCTTCCAGTTCCTCCACAATGTCACATATAAAGATATTAAAGAGGATCAGTCCCAGTACTGAACACTGTGGTACCTCACTAGTAATCCCCTTTTCTTTGGAGTACACTCCATCTACTATTACCTTTTTTGTCCTGTTGTCCAGACAGTTTTTTTACCCAGGTTACCACCCTGGGACCCACTCCCAGACTGCCTAACTTGTTTATTAATCTTTTGTGTGGGACTGTGTAAAATGCCTTGCTAAACTTTAGGTAGGCCACTTCCACAGCCCCTCCCTGGTATACTACTTTGGTCACCCAGTCAAAGAAATCTATTAGATTCATCTGACATGATCTTCCCACTGTGAATTCATGCTACCTTGGATCCTGTGCCCCGCTGGCCTCTAGGTACTCAACAATTCTTTCTTTCAGAAGTGTTTCCATCATTTTCCCTACCACTCAGATCAAACTAATAGGTCTGTAGTTTTATGACCCTGCCTTGCTCCTACTTTTGTGAAGGGGAATCACATTCACCCTCCTCCAGTCCTCAGGTACTACACCCTCCTCTCATGATTTGTTAAAAAGGGTAATCAGTGGTGCCACTAGTTCTTCCCTTTGTTCTTTTAGAATTATGGGGTGAATCCCATCAGGCCCCATTGCTTTGTCCACCTTAAGTTTTAGGAGTTCTTTCAGGACCCTTTCTTCTGTGAATGAACTGGTATCAATCCACCTATCCAGTGTGCTTCTATTATTTGGTTTAGGTACCTCCCCCTCCTGCTCCTCTTTTGAGAATACTGAGCAGAAGTATTCATTCACTATCCCTGCTTTTTCACTGTCCTTCTCTGCCCACCCACAGTCCATTCTATTCAGCCTCATTATCCCTCCCTTTGTCTTTCTGTGCTCCCTAATGTACCTATAAAAGGTTTTACCCCCCTTCTTAACTGAGTTGGCAATCATTTCCTCAGTTTGGGGCTTTGCTATTCTGACTGCCTTCCCTGCTTCCTTCTGCCTTAACTGGTACAGTTCTCTGTCCTGCTCCTTCTGTGTTTCTTTATACTTCCTAAATGATATCTTTTTCACCATAACCTTCCCCAACACCTCTTTTGAGAATCATAGTGGCTTTTTCTTTCATTTTGATTTGTTTATTTGCTTCACACAAAGGCTTGTTGCCTCTGTGATGGCAGTTTTAATGTTTCCCCATTTTTGCTCTACCCCTCCTTCTTGCCTGTTTGAAAGTGCTTTTCTAAGGCAATCTCCCATTTTGACAAAGTCAGCCCTCCTGAAGTCCAGTACCCTCACTTTTGTATGAGTTGACTTTGTAACTGAGTTTATTGTGAACCACACTGTTTGGTGGTCACTTGTTACCAGATGGCTACCCACTAGTAGATCTGAGATCCTCTCACTGTCCCCAGTTGACAGTATGAGGTCTAAGATTACTACCTCCTGAGTGGGTTCCAATACTAGCTGTCTGAGGCATGCCCCCTGTAGGGCATCAAAAATGGCCCTGCTCTTGGATGTGGATGCAACAAAGGTGATACAGTTAACATCTGAAATATTCAGGTCCCCCATCAACAATATCTTCCCTATCTCTGCCATCCTAAGGATGCCTTCTATCATATCCTTGTCCATTCCAGCTCCCTGAAATGTGGGTCAGTATACAACCCTTGTGCGGATTGTGGTGCCATTTCCAGTCTCTAAGGTGACCCACAGTGCCTCCTCTCCTCCCTGTTTACTCTTTTGTTCCATTGCTTTTATCCCTTCCCTTACATAGAGAGCTACTCCTCCCCCCTTCTACCCTCCCTGTCTCTCAAGTAGGTTGTGTACCCTGGTATGTTAACATCCCAGTCATAGTTCTCCATGTACCATGTTTCTGTGACTGCCACGATATCCAGGCATCCCTCTTACATCAAGGCCACTAGTTCAGGGAGCTTGTTGCCCAGACTGTGGGCAATGGCACTCATTTCCCTCCATTTCCTGATGGCCTTACCCATTTTTGCCCCATCCCTGTCCTTCCTGCCTTTGTTGTTTTCTCCATTTACCCCTGCCCTTCTCCATATTGATGTCTCTATATTGGTATTTACCTTACTTACTACCCTGATTTTTTGGAGGGGCTAGGATTTCCCTGCTCCTTTCCAGAGCCTCCCCTCTTGGCTAGTTTAAATGCTTGTCAATGAAGCATTTAAACCCATCACCTAGGATCCTAGTTCCCCTCCTGGACAGATGCAGACCATCATGCCAGTATAGGCCTCCATCACTCCAGGTGGACCCCCAGTCCCCAATGAAGCCAAACCCCTGAGCTCTGCACCAGTTTTTTAATCACTGATTGAATCCCATGGTATGGAGCACCCTAGTCTCACCTATGCCATAGACAGGCAGCACCTCTGAGAAGATTACCATGCATGCTACTTGTCTAAGGCCCCTCCCCAACTCTACAAACTCTTCCTGCACTGCTCAGATCCCTCTCCCAGCCAGGTAATTTGTCTCTAGATGGACAATGGCATCCAGCTCCCTCCCCCGTGTAGCTGATTCCACGATCCTGTGGATTCGCTCCTTGTCCCTCCAAGCCATAGCACCAGGCAGGCACCTTACCTCCCTCTCCCCTTCTTCCCCCAGTTCTACCCTCCTAACAATGGAGTCCCCACCAGGAGTTGTTTCCTTCCCCTATGGGGTCCCATGCCACCCTCCTGAGGGTCTCCTTTGTGGTGGTTCCCAGCATCCTCCTTGATCTCCACTGCAGGTGCCTCCATAGAGGAACCACACCCTGCCAGAATGGCATATGAATTGTGGAGAGGTACAACTGGAAGGATGTGCCTCTGTTCCACCACCCTCACCCTCCCTGAGCCCACTGTGGTCTAACTGCTCCTCTTTCTTGGCAACCTCTGAGGCAATGGTGGTGGCCCTAGTGGTCCCTGGGTGGGAGAGTAGGTCCCCCAAATCCTGGCCAACTCAGCTTGGAGATGAGTAACCTCTTCCCTCAGACCAGAGAGGTGCTTGCAGATGGGACAACACACATCCTCCAGAATGTATCCCGGAAGACTGCAGCTCCACAGCCACTGCACCACTCTCATCATGTCTTATTTCTGGCCCCTTAACTGTTGTTTTGAATACTTACTCTTTCCTCTATTGATTTATTAATTTTTAAATTTTTTTTAATATTTTTATTTTTCTCCCTACTTACCTACTGCATCTGTGCCCTTAACGCTCCTGATCTTCCTGTTCAGAGACAGGGCATTCCTATATTTCTCAGTAGTCTCCTTACTTGCTCAGAGTCAGACCTCCAGCAGCTGTGGGGTGGGGGGGCCGAGAGTTACTCTTTTCTTTCTAGGATGGTGAGTCTTTTGTGGCTCTGTGATCACTCCCTTCCTACTCCCAAACAGTAAGTTCCTGTTGTCAGTCAAATCCTGTGCCTATAAAAGTAGAACTGGCTAAGGGTGGGGAAGGAGGGCAGTTTAGTCCCAGTAGAGAAGTATAGTTCTAACAGCACCTCCTTCATTGATCTTTCTGTATCTACTCTCTCTCCCCAACAAAAAATTGTGTTTTTTTTTTACTGTGGAGTCTGCAATGTCTGCACTCTGCTATTGTCTACTCTGTACTCTGCTGTTGAATTCATTGGTCTCTCTACTCTCCCTCTCTTTCTAATTGAAAAAATCATTTCTTTAACAGAAGTACTCGCAATGTCTGCACTCTGCTGTTGAATTCGTTGGTCTCTCAGTCTCTGCTCTCCCTCTCTCCCTGTCCCTCTTCAACAAAATTATTTTCACTATTTCTTTTAATCTCCACACACACACACACACATGACTGTTTCTGTTGAATGCAAAGCCCTCAAATGCTCTTAATACCCAGTTTCCTAGGGATGTTCTGTGGAGTCTGATACAAAGGATTGCTTTTTTTTCAATTATTTTCTGCATTTTTCTGCGCCCTACCCTTCTGTTTTTTTAACTTCATTTTTATTGCAATTTGTCATTTGTAAATAGCATAACAACAAGTATATGCATCTTTGATTACTGACAAGCAAAATGATAATGCTATACAATGTCTTTCATCCAGCCATTAAATCTCATAAATTGTTACAGGGTGTGCTTGCTGGTTTGTTACTGTTTTGTGCTTACAGATTACCGCTTTTTCTTTCTCTGATTCATATTGTTTTTTTTTTTTTTGCAAGGTATATTTTCTGTTAAATTGTTACAGGTTGTGCTTACATGTTTTGTTGCTGCTTTTTTATTTTCAGGTTACTGCTTTCTCATGCTCTGATTCACAAATTTTTTTTGCAAAGTATATTTTCTGTTAAATTGTTACAGGTTGTGCTTAAAGGTTTTGTTACTGTTTTGTGCTTACCTGTTTTACATTTTGATCTATCTTTAGGCTAAGAAAAGCTACTGTTTTGTTACTATTTTGTTTTGTGCTTTCAGGTTTTTCCTTTGGGCATACAGGTATTACTGTCTCTGTCTCACATTGAAGGAGCTAATTGCTTTTCTTCCACAGCTCTTCCAGGTGATTAGTAGTGTAACTGGGGGGTGGAGCTGACAAAGACTTAGCACCTTCCAACAGAAGGAGGATTTAAAAGGTCAGGTTATTTGATGTGTTGTGGTAAAGACTAGGTTTGCTGGAATAAAGCACCTAGCTTCACCTGAGCTCTTTTCTTCTAGGGTTTTCCTGAAAGGACAGAGCAAGGAGCAACATTAAATGAGCAAGGAGAAACATTAAGGCTTCTTTTGGCAAAGCTGAGTTACTGTTGTGTTACTATTTTGTTTTGTGCTTACTGTTTGTGCTTACAGGTTTTATTACTGTTTTGTGCTTACAGGTTGTACAGTTTACTGCTTTATTTTTCTCTGATTAAAATTGTTTTTTGCAGGGTATATTTTCTGCTAAATTATTACAGGGTATGCTTACATGCTTGTTACTGTTTTGTGCTTACAGATTACTCTTTATCTTTCTCGGATTCACACCGTTTGTTGCAAGGTATATTTTCTGTTAAATTGTTGTAGGTTGTGCTTAATGGTTTTGTTGCTGTTTTGTGCTTTCAGGTTTTGCAGTTTATTGGTTTATTTTTCTATGATTGAAATCATTTTTTTGCAGGGTATATATTCTGCTAAATTGTTGTGCAGGTTGTCTTGCTGAAAGGAAGGAAAATACTCACTGGGGTGGTGGATCAGAGCTGTAGCTGATTGTTTCTGGAGGCACAGGCTTAGTCCCACCCACCCTGCCCCTCACTCCACCCACCCCAAGCACATCATTTCCTTTATAGCAGAGGTTCTGACATCACTTCCCCAAAAGGGCAAAGGACATACACCTGTTATAACTTTAACAGCCCAGCATGCTGTATAGTGGGTAGACACATGCACACACTCACACACACTAACAAAAAGAAAAAGAACTAGACAGGAAGGGAGACAGACATGTGGAGAGTGGTACAATGCACTGGCTGTGGGGTAGCAGTCTTTCAGGAGATGTTCTGGAGGCTGCAATGTTGCCCTATTTGTAGGCACCTCTCTGGTCTGAGGGAAGAGGTTACTCGTCTCCAGATCAACCTGATGAGGATTTAGAAAACCTCCTCTCCCACCCAGAGACCACCAGGGCCACTGCCACTGCCTCAGAGGTTGACAAGAAAAAGGAGTTGTTGGACCACAGTGGGCACAGGGAGGGTGAGGGGTGGATCAGAGGTGCATCCCTCCAGTTATACCTCTCTATAATTAATACGCCATTCTGTCAGAGTGTGGTTCCTCTATGGAGGCACCCACAGTAAAGACCAAGAAGGATGCTGGGAACCTCCACAGAGAAGACCCACAGGAGGGTGGCATTAGACCCCACAGGGGAAGGAAACAACTCCTGTTGGGGGACTCAATCATTAGGAGGGTTGAACTGGGGGGATGGGAGAGGGAGGTAAGGTGTCTGCCCTGCACCATGCCTGGGAGAGACAGGATGTAGATCATCAGGATCACATGAGCAACAGCATGGGAGAGGGAGCTGGACATCATTGTCCAGCTAGAGACAAATGTCCTAGCTGGGAATGGGATCAGAGCAGTGCAGGAGGAGTTTGTAGAGTTGGGGAGGGGCCTTAGACAAATAGTTCACATAGTAACCTTCTCGAAGGTGCTGCCTGTCTATGGCATGGGTGAGGCTATTGTGCTCCACACCATGGGATTCAATGAATGGTTGAAAGACTGGTGTGGATCTCAGTGTTTTCACTTCATTGCGGACTGGGGGTCCACCTGGAGGGATCCAGGCCTATACTGGTACGATGGTCTGCATCTGTCCAGAAGGGGAACCAGGATCCTAGGTAATAGGTTTAAATGCTTCTTTGGCAAGCATTTAAATTAGCCAAGGTGGAGGAACTGAAAAGAAGCATAGAAATCCCAGCACCCCCACACAAAACAAGGTAGTTAGTGAGGTAAACTCTAAGGTGAAGAAGTTGATAGGGAGTAGGACTGGGGTAAATGGAGAAAAAGGCAAATACAGTAAGGACAGGGATGGGGCTAAAAGGGGCAAGGCTATCAAAAAATGGAGGATGATGAGTAGCAATGTATGTAGTCTGGGTAACAAGCTCCCTGAACTAGTGGCCTTGATGGAAGAGGGACACCTGGGTATCATACTAGTCACAGAAACATGGTACACAGGGAATCATGAGTGGGATGTCAACATACCAGGGTACACATACCAGTGGTATATGTCATGTAACACTGGCACATATGTCATGTAACACAAAATAGTATGCTATGCCTTTAAGAGAGCACTATTTAAGTGTAATATTCAAGTGTGTCAATTATTCTCTTAACAAAGCATGTAAATGTGAAAAATTGAGGGTCAGTACCTGGGAGAGGGGCCTGCCTGGTCTGTGTATGCTGTTTTATGCTGAAAGCAATAAAAGTGGCAACTTCTGAAGAAACACTTGTAAGGCTGCTTTTCCTTCACATGATGAAATTGACGTGTACGTTATTGGCTTTCATGCAGTTTCTTCCAAAATATTGTCAGTGGTGTGCTGCTTACCAATCATGCTAAGACAAAGAGCTGCCATTCTTTTTCTACCTTCCTGTACACTGCTGCTTGTGGTGGTGTTTGAAGACAATCATGACACCCAATGTGCTGTAATGCACATTTAATCAGATGTTTGAGAACTCATCCACATGTCTGTGGTCAGGCACACAGAACCACATTCACTGTCTTGAAGAGCTAATTTTATTTTGCTTTGCATACATTCGTACATTTTGGGAACAGCCACAGTCACAAAATATTTACAACTTGGTATGTTGTAACATGGAGCAAAATATTTTAAAAGGACTCTAAAACCAACATTCTCTACCACAGAAAATGGTTGCAGATCCTTGGGAATAAATTTAACTATTAACTGATTCTTTTTTAACATGACTTGATGTGGTCTACTGTAGGCAGCTTGTTGTTCAAGCATCGCAGTAATGATCTGCTCTTTAGTTCATGAAGGGGACAAATACCATGTGATTATAGTGGTGAAGCTGAAGCTTGTCCAAATATTTTTGTCAGTGAAGTCGAACATGTGTTTTTTTCTGCCCTGTGTCTCAGTCTCTTCACCATCACTATTGTCTGTAGGAATATTTTCATCACAGATATTTGTGCCTTGCTCAGGACTGCTGTCCAGCCAGGGGTGTGACTTGGACCCAGAGGAGATGGCTGCCTAAACTTTTCTCTCTGCCCCAGCCTGACGGCAAAATCGATTAAAATGACCTAAATGCCTGACTGATTTTGCTTTGAGCTACTCTGCACATCTTTCCCTGCCTCTATTAACGCCATTGAAATGTAATTCGGGTGAGCCATGCTCTTAATCAGCATTTGATGGGCCGTTGTTACTCCGGAACTAATGCACAGTGGTAGGCTGTATAGGCCCAAACTCGGGTCACCAAGGTCTTAGTACTCTTTATCCCCCCTCCCTTCTAGTGGGCTGAAGTGACAGCTGCCCTGCCTTCCTCCCCTCTTCCTCTGAAGGGATCACCGAAGCAAGACCAGCAAGGAGTCCAGTGTTGGCAGGATTTAAGGGCTGCTTCCCATTAAAGAAAAGGCATGGACCTAACTAGCTGCAAGCTGAAGGGGGGACTGGCGGGTTGTGAGCCTGCAAGTGGTACCATGGTTGAAGCTCTTCACCAAGATATCCCAGCTCCTGCTAATCAAGTGCAAGTGGGTGAAGCCTTGGCAAATATTACCAAAATGTTGGAGGCTCTGTTAAGTAGAGTGGACACAATTGGCGCCTCTCTCGCCACCAATGTGGCAGACGTGTGTAGATTGGAGGATCAGCACAATGTACTAGAGCAGTGGATAGAGGAGCTGGAGAAACAGCATTTACATGTTTTACAGAGGCTGTGGGATCATGAGTCTAAGCTATCCAGGTTGTGGTATAGAGCGGAGGACCAAGAAAACTGAAGCAGACAAAACAATATCCGAATAATGGGGTACTTGAGCGAGTTGAAGGGCCTAACATGGAGAGATCTTTGAATGACTGTATCCCACAGCTACTAGGCAATCGATGGAAGGACCCTGTTGGGGTAGAGAGGGCCCACCATGTCTCTGGCAATCCTAATAATACTAAGGGTTCCCGCACCATTATCGCCTATCTTTTACGCTTCTTGGTCAAGGAGCATTTATTAAGAGCTGTTGAGAGCTGGGAGAGCTGGAATGGAAGGGGAACACCATATCCTTCTACAGAGACTTCACACAGGGGGTGGCTGAAAAGCGTAGAGCTTATATCCCCCTCAAAAAAATCCTAACAGCCAATGCAGTGCAATACCAATTTAAGGGCCTTACTGCTCTGTATCTGAATAAAAATGGTCAGTCCTTCCTTGTGGTGTCCCCAGGTGACACTGAAGCCTGGATTCAGGCCCACTAGCTGGACATGCTACCATGGACTGCATCTCCCAGACACCTCTGGGAGTCCAGGAACCATATGCCTCAGGGAACCACAAGAAAAGGAGGCACTGCATCAGGGGGCAGGAATTTGGGCCGGACGGGTTCACCAAGTAAGGCGTCCCCCAGTAGTAAACAGCTCTGGGCTCCACAATCCTCGAGGGATAAGTCACAAAAAGCTGGGACTGATACCTATACTGACCAAGGGGCGCCATCTAGCAAGTCGCACAACACTACTGTGGGAGACACCGTCATTTTGTTGCCAGCCAGACAGAGGCAACACTCCAGAAGCTCCCACTCCATGGGGTTAACAGGTGCAGCAGACTCACCCCCTGCCAAACAGTCTAGAGTCACTACTTCAGCCTGGAATAAAAGTGATCTGAAGGAACAGTCAGAGGAAGAAGCTTCTGTACTGTTAGAGGACCTGACTCCGTTGGGATGGGCATCTGAAATGGATGATTATGAGGCGGAGGCTGCGGCAGCTGATGGCTTACTAAAACCGGGCTCAAAGACTTTTGCAGAAGCTGTTGCCTTGGGTGCTAGCCCCACCGGATCTGGACAATTTTCTATGTCGGGGATGCCATGACACACTTGGATACCTAGACCATCCCAGCTTTGCTGGGGGTGGCTTTCAGATGGTCACAAGCCCTGTGCTGGCCTTTAATTTTATGAGGCACTGAAATGCTGTATCATATACAGTTCTTTTGCCTAGGCACTATTTGCGATTACGGCTACTTGCCTCTTACTTGGGCTACAAATCTTCTCCCCTCCATTCTCTATGGGGGCAATCAAGGGCAGCAGTGGGATATATGAAGGGCCCCCCCAGGCTTCCCCCTTCCTGGAGGGAATGATGTAGTATGGAAGCGTGGGAGCTCGCTGTCCAAGATAATCTTTTAACAAGCATAGAGCTATATTAGGGTATTTTTTTAAAAGGCAGTTTGGATAGGTATTAATAAGCTACTTCTAAGGAACAGACCCTAGGAGGGAGGGTGTTTAGCATGTGTCAACCCATTACTTAGAAATGTGTTACTTTAAATGGCTGATACAGGCTCCCCTCCCACTCCCTACCCGGGTGACTTAAGGTCACCCGCTATGCCTAGACTCTCCAGCTGGGATGTTATGGAGTCAGTCTGGGTCAGGTTGTCATCTACTGGGTGTAACCTTTCCCATTGCTTTCTTGTGGTGTTTGAAGCAGTGTGGCATAAAGGGGTCTTTTAACCCTGCTCACACATTCACCTCGACACCACCAACGTAGTTTAAGTTAATGAATTTAAAGATAAATACTACAGTTATAGTATATTGATTTTGATAACTGCCTGGTTTCTACTGTAGCTACTGTTTTGATAGTTATTTCTGCTTTTTGTCTTTGATCCTTATCCTATTCAGGTTCTATATCTGTTGGAGACAAGACCACACTCCGCTGCCCATAGTATTCTCTACTAGATTTCCTGACTGGGAGCTGCCTTTATACCCTGCGGTCACAGGTTACTGTTTACCCTTTTTCTACTCTCCTGCTGCTGTGTGTTTACCGAGGCCCATTTGTGGGGTGAGTACTCCTTACGTTCTCTGCTAGCAGCTAAGGGGGTCACCGTTGTGATGGCAGCAGCAGTGGGCCCACGGGGATGGAGGTGCATCTCCTGGAATGTCAGGAGGCTCAATCACCCGGCCAAGCACACTAAGGTGTTACAATTTTTAAACTCTATGGGGGCTGACATGGCCTTGCTCCAGGAGACGCACCTCACCAGCCAGACAGCTCACTGGCTAAAGACATTATGGGTAGGCACTCTTCTGTCGAGTTGCGCAACCACAAAATCAAGGAGAGTTGTCATTCTCCTTCGGAAATTGGGCCCATGGGTAGTCAAAGTCCAACATCAGGACACTCAAGGGAGGTGGCTGGTGGTTAAGCTGTCCTACCCAGGAGGCAAAATTATATTAGCCAATGTTTACAGTCCAAATACCGATGTGGGGGACTCATATTCTGAACTGAACCAAGCCCTAGCTGACCTGTTGGAATAAAGAGCAGAGATCCCTATACTACTGGGGGGGGGCGATCACAATTTAGTTCTTGACATCTTTCTAGACAAATCTATTCCCATGCCACAATCTCATCCTAAAGTCATAGCTACCCTGAATACATTGATGTCAGAATGAAGTTTGGGAGACCCATGAAGGGTCAATCATCCACAGTGGACTGACTACACCTTCTATTCCAATGTGTACGGTACCCACAGTAGATTAGACTTCTGGTCAGTTAATCATGTTGCAATGCCTGGTGTAAGCAATGTCACCATAGGGAACATTTTGATATCTGATCATGCCCCAGTTGCAATCACTTTTACCCCACCAAGTCAAAGCACCCCGGCCACTAGATGGAGATGCAATCCCCTCTTGTTGCAAGTTGCAGCATTCAGGGAGTACATAAAGGAGGAAACACACCAGTATTTTGCCCTGAATACCCCTGGAGAGACAAGAGCAACTATGGTATGAGAAGCCTTCAAGGCTGTCCTAAGAGGGAGAGTTATATCTTATGCAGCTGCCAAAAATAAAGAGTGCTCACAGCACCTTTGAGATCTACAGGACCAATTAGCAAAACTGGAATCACAATTTAAGGTCTCATCTCAAAATCCTCTAAATTCCCCACTTTTAGCCCCTATCACAGGTCTAAAATATCAGATTAACGTGCTACTTAACAGAAAAGTTGAATGGCAGATGACCCGGGTGAAACACAGGGTATGGGAAGGTGGGGACAAGGGTGGAAAATTACTTGCCTACTACCTGAGGAAGCAGCAGTTTTCCTCTAGTATCTTGGTGTTGAGAAACAAGAAGGGAGAATTACTCATGGCTCCTAAGGCCATCAACATGGAGATGCAAAATTTTTATTGGGAGCTTTACCAATCCCAGAATGTACTCTCGGGCGATGACTTCTCTCACCAGTTAAATAATCTATGCCAGGGTACTCAGCTTCCCTGACTCTCAGAGGCCCAGCAGTGTAAGTTAGATGCCCCCATCATGTCGGAAGAGCTTCGAGAATCATTATCCCAGATGGCGAAGGGTAAGGCGCTGGGACTGGATGTGGTTTCAGTAGAGCTTTACCAATTGATCCAAGATCATATCACCAAGCCACTTCTACAAGCATTGCAGGAAGCCCAAAAAGATACCCTTCTTCCTCCAACCATGCAGGAGGCATTAATAACTCTTATCCCTAAAAAGTCATCTGATGTCCTTCTTTGTGCAAATTTTTGGCCCATCTCGCGTCTCCCCGTGGATACCAAACTATTAGCTAAAATTTTGACGAACAGATTGGCACCGATCCTGCCCACCGTAATTCATCCTTCTCAAACAGGTTTTCTAAAGAGGAAATCAAGTGCAGATAATCTGTGTCTTGTTTTGAACCTTAAGTGGCTGGCAATGCAGTTTAAAACCCCTATGGCTGCCATGGCAATAGACTTTGCTAAAGCTTTCGACTCCCTAGAATGGGGGTTCCTTCATAAAGTTCTTACTCTGTATGGCTTTGGGGCAGACTTTTGTTCTTGGGTCTCCACCTTGTATCACTCCCCCTCAGCTAGAGTGGTCACTAACAAAGACACCTCTCCCCCCTTCCCACTACAAAGAGGCACCCATCAGGGCTACCCTCTTTCCCCTCTTCTTTTTCTGATTGCCTTGGATCCTTTCATTCACAAACTTGTAAACTTCCTGAACATAGCAGGTATCCCTATAAAATATTTGATGTATCTGGTCAATGCCTATGCGGACGACATGCTTCTTATGCTCTCTGGTCCCCAATCTTCCATTACTTCCCTCTTAGCAATCCTACAGGAGTTTGCATGTCTCTCGGGCCTCACAGTAAATCAGAAGAAAACCATTTTGTCCCCCTTGAATGACGCCTGCACCAAATCCTGTCTTATAGGTACTGATATTACTTGGGCCCTGCTAAGGTTCCCCTACCTTGGGTTTTTATTACTATGGCTTGGAAAGACTTGGAGACTGCAAACTTTTCCCCCTTGTTGACTTCTCTAATGGAGGATGTCCAGCGGTGGAAAAAGTTCTGACTCATTCTCAAAGGCAAAGTTGAAGCTATCAGAATGTTTTTGTTCTCCAGGGTGCCGTATCTGCTGAATAAGCTTCCTGTTCCTTTGACCTCAAAGTTATTCATGCCCCTAGATAACCTAGTCACTTCTTTTCTATGGGAAAGAAAAGCCCCAAGATGGGGACAGTCAAAACTCTGTGCACATTGGACTAGAGGTGGACTCGGTCTCCCCTGGTTTGAGGGATATCACCTGGCCTTCAGAATGGCCCAAGCCACAGCTTGGTTTACTCCCAATTTCATCCCCCTCCACAGTGGGTAGCATTAGAGGCCTCCTTGTCAGTAAATAATCCCCTTTTCTCTCTGCTCTATGGTGGGAAGAAAGTGGCTAGGGGACTTACCCCAATTATGGGGGAAACATGCAGAGTGTGGCGGAGGGTGATGCCAATCAGTGGGGCTCCGAAGTCAGATTACCACCCCCCCTGATTAGATACGCCCTGCTGTGGAACAACCGCTTTATCATGGTTGATCATAAACCGCTCTTTTGGCCCCATTGGGCATCAAATGGCATCCGAGTGCTAGGAGACCTTTTACTCCAAAACTCCTTGGTGCTCATGTCCTTTGAGCAGATCAAGGACAGATTTGGAGTAGGACCGTCAGACTTTTGGAGGTTCCTACAGTTGAGGAGTGCTCTCTCCTGTCTTCTCAAGGTCTCTCCAGTACAAAACTCCTGTGGCTGTCTGGAAGCTCTTCATTTAACCAGAAAGGGTCAGAGGCTAGAGAGTATTATATATAAAACAATTAGAGATGCCCAACTGGATGGTACTCTTGCTAGTAAGACTGCCTGGGAGAAGGACCTCCTCCACCCAATATCTCCACAACAATGGTCGCTTTGCATTAGAGCAGCTCTTACAGCCTATGAGGACTCTAAGAGTCAATTAATACAGTTGAAGATACTTCTAAGGTGGTACAAAACCCCAGCAGTACTGCATAGGCTAAAGATTTACCACATGACCAGTGTTGGCGGTGTCAGTCCTCCCCTGTTCACTTGCTACATGTCCTCTGGACCTGTCCGACCTTGCAAACCTTCTGGACTCTAGTCCTAGGGGACTGCTCCAGGATAATTGGTAAGTCAATTCAGGTTCAAAATCACTCCCTCTTACTAGGAGATACCTTGGCGCTAAACCCACTCTCCCCCTCCAGTGCAGCATGGGTCCTAGTAGCTTTGATGGAAGCTAAAAGGGCTGTTCTGATGTGTTGGAGGCAGCCTACACCCCCAACAGTTCTACAGTGGTGTTCTGCCATTTCCAGGCTGGCTAACTTTGAAAGTTTCTCAGCGGCGGCCAAGGGCTGACTGGACAAGTACTACAGTGGATTCCACTTAAGTGCACATTGGATTAATGCGCATTCCTGATAAGTGCACACTTTTCCAGTTTCCCAATTGTTTTACTGTTCATATAGTGAAAAAAAAATCTGTTAAGTGCACACTGGATAAGTGTACATCTTGGCTAAATCCACAGTTTCACAGTTCACCAACACATCTCTCCCTAGGTAGGTAGCACTTCTTAAGTGCACAGGTGTTTCTAAGGAGTTGTGAAGCAGCATTTAACACTTTATATCACTCAACTGCCACTGAAAAATTGCAAACAGACTGAGATCATTTCCTTTTTGGGTCCTCAAGCAATGCAGATAATGTGGACAGATGATTGGCTTTGATATTTTTTTATAACATTCTGCTTCATTAAGTTATTTTTCAATGCTGTGCAGTAGCATATTTTAGCATTTTTAACATTTTTTAGTATATTGCTATGATAAATAAATGTGGAATACCATTACAGTGTCAGGTCTCAGTTATTTTCTTTATGTTGTATTGTAAACATAGGAGTTTGGATAAATGCACGTTCCTCTTAAATGCACATTTTCTTACTGCAAAATGGGTGTGCATTTAAGCAGATTCCACTGTATAAGAAATGGGGAGCATATTTACATTCTCATATCTGCTCGGTTGCACCCCCGCCATTCCAAAATCCCCCCTGAATATAGCTGATGGCATAGACTGGCTCTAGTAAATTTGGGCGTCTATGGCTGTATGGTCTTGTCTCCATTCTTAATCTATATTGTTTTATTATTAGTTTCCTTACTGTGTGAGTTTCATCTCATGTAGTTGGAGAGGGTTTGTATTTTGTATCCTGTTTCAGGAGAACCTGTTAATAGAATATTATTGGCAGTGCATGTCTATGGATAGCCCGTTATGTTCTGAAGAATAGATACAGTATGTATGTATTGGGCATGTATGACTATGTTGTACACATGATGTATGAAGGCCATTCTGTACGGCTTTGGATAATTGATAAGTTCAATAAAATTTTCCATGATAAAAAAAAAGACTGCTGTCCAGCCAAATGGTTGGATGTGCTCTTTGTAAATGCATTTTTAATGATGTTGTCCAGAACTGGCCCCTCACTTTCCCCCTGCTAACTTCCTGATGACAAAAGGTACAAACAGCAACACATTTTTTGAGGGGACATATATGAAAATAGCTCCACACAACTGAGGTGGAAAGTTTTGTCATCATGCCAGGAACTGCAACAATTTTGCTGGCAGTTGTTTCTGACCCTGATTCATGCACACTGTGGCTGTTCCCAGAAGAGCAACCATGATTATTGATTTTTCCCCATTACTGTCTGTGGCTACTGGTGGTGCTTGCTGTATATGTTTTTTTCTTTTTGGGTGGGGAAACCCAGGTGGCATCCTCTACCTGATCAGTATCACATTCTGATTCATCATCTTTGTAAGAGCGTAATTGTGATACATTGTGATTGTGATCTTGTACATTTAAAACCTCTTCTTCATCAGATAGATACTTTTTCTTAATCATTGACTTTTTACTTTTTCAAGGTCAAAGTGTTTTGGCTACCTGTTTTAGTGTTATACTTTTGTCTGATTTTTCTGGCAATGCCTACAGTGCTACAGTACTTTGATCAGAGGATTCACCAATATTCTTTTCTTTTTCTGGTTCTGTTGCTTCATCTATTTCTAGTTGTATTGCTTCATTTTCATCAGTTGTATAAATGACATCAGCAGTAGTGAATTTCCCATTTTGTTCTGAATTTGTTTTTGGAAAATATTTGTTATTATGACATGTACTACTTTCACCCATACTGCTGGTGTTGGCCACATGTTCTGTTTCCATAACAGACTGTGATTCTGAATCCATTTGTTGGGGTCCAAATTAATTGCTTAATTAGCAATATTAGTATGGATGCAGAGATGGGCAACACAGAGTCTGAGACATGACACCTCTCTCTCAAAATACGTGAGGCACTATGTGACCTAGTAGTTCAAGCACAGAGATGGACAACACAGAGTCTGAGACATAACACCCCCCCTCTCAAAATACATGAGATACTATCTGACCTAGTAGTACTTCAGGATGGGCACACAGAGACTAAGACCCCCTCTTAAGATACATAAGGTACTATATGACCTAGCAGTTGAGGCACAGAGATGGGCAATACAGAGTCTATGCTATGGCAGTATGACCTAGCAGTAGTTTAGGCACAGAGATGGGCAACACAGAGTCTTAGATGTGACCCCACTTCACAATCTATATGGCACTATGATCTTTTAGTTATTATTTATTTAGCTTTTGTTGACTGTGTATGGAACACTAGGCATACATATGCCTATTTTCAGGCATGACCCAGGACAGTACAGTACAACATTTTGGACACATTTGGAGAGTACAGTGCAATATTTTGGACAGTTCCAGACTGCTGCAAGCTGTCACTGTACCCAAAATTAATATCCACAGCCTACATATCATTCTGTTCTATAGTTGACTGAGTATGGAACAGTAGACATACATATGCCTGTTTTCACGAACAACCCAGGAGAATACAGTACAACATTTTGGACAAATTTGGAGCAAACAGTGTAACATTTTGGACAGCTCCAGACTACTGCAAGCTGTTACTGCACCCAGCATTAAAAGCCAGAGCCTACATATTGTCCTGTTCTCTAGTGCATGCACAGACAGCATTTCTGCCCCTGCCTATCCAGTCTTTTCTTTTCTCAAAACTAACCCTGACCCCCTCTAATCTTCTTATCCCCAAGTAACTATGGAAATGTTTGACTGTCTGAACCTGAATTACATTAGTAGCTTGTCTGTATAGTGCCATGATATCATTGAATACCATCTGTTGTTGCTGTATGTAATCTCTCTCTATTTGTTTCAAGCACACCTGTACATTGTTTATTTTTTACCACTATGGTATTGTACACTGTCTGTCTTTTACCACTTATTGCATAGTCTCAAATGTTTTGTACAATCCAGTGCAGTATAAACTGCACATCTATTTCTTATTTTCCACACCACCCCACGTTGAGGTGTGCTTTGCCATACCATGTATGTAATTGTTGCTTCCGGTACTGTTGCCACTTTGTGGCCCGGGTCGTGCATAAAAATGATCCTTTGAATCAGTGCACTTACCTGGCTACCAAAGACATAAATAAATAAATAAATGTAAAATGGCAACAAGCAACATAACAAGAATAATACAGTATTCCATGTAATCTAAGGCAACCAAAGAACAATTAGCCATAGCTCTACATATATGTAATGTACGAGATGCACAAGATACTGAAAAACATATGTGGTCCTTTGTAGCAATAGAGAAAATAAGAGTAGGCCCTAGAGGTGGAAGTACTGATGATAAATTGGCTCAAAGAGAGCAATTTTGCATTTTTAAAACAAATGCAATGAATTTACCAGGTCTCAATGATAAAACTGAAATGTTGCCATGTATTTGATTATTTATTATGGTGTATGTTTAGCATAATTAGATGCATATATTTATAACACTGTGTTAAGTATATCTGTCAGCCTTCATTTTAGGGTAAAACATAAATTTGTTTGGCAGCAGTCTGTTCTGTAATTGTAGAAATTAATTATTTAGAATATTAGCTTTTTTCAACTTTATCATTCATTGTTTATTTATTTTTATTAAGAAGAATGAACAGGTTTGTGATTTTGTTTTAATCTTAGTTAAAATTTTAATTTTTACTACATTTGAGAACTGGTACACAAGTCATATAACACAAAAAGTATGCTATGCCATGAAGAGAGCACTATTTAAGTGTAATATTCAGGTGTGTCTTGACAAAGAATGTACATGTGAAACATTAAGGGTCTGTACCTGGGAGAGGGCCTGCCTGATCTGTGTATGCTGTTTTATGATGGAAACAATAAAAGGAGCAACTACGGAAGAAACACTTGTAAGGTTGCATTTCATTCATATGATGGGACTGGCTTGTGTGTGTTCTTGGCTTTCATGCAGTTTGTTCAAGTAATTTTGCCTAGGCACCACATACTGTAGAGTGACATTTTCTTGCACACTTTCAATATTTTGGAAGAGTTGTGGGAGGGAGGGATGGCTGAGGCCTCATCACATAGCCTGCTCATGCTTCCTGTCTCCCACCAAAAGGCATGCCAGGCTCAGTGAAGGTCTGTCTACACTCTGCTGCTGTCTTTCTGCTGTTGAATTAATTGGTCTCTGTCTCTCTGTCTCTCTCTTTGTGACCAATGTTTGACACAATGCCTCCTTTCACTGCAAAGCAGCAAATGATCTGCATTCATGGGCTGGATGCGAAAATATTTTTGGGACTAAGTCCCACACTGCAACTCCAGTTGTGGACTGAAATGTCCACAGCTAAGGAGACTGCTATTTACATCCACAGCAGCTAAGGAAGATGTTACAGCTGGTGCCACTGGCCATAACATATTTCTGCAGCTGCAGGGATTTCCAAGGCAACACCACCCACAAGCTGTCATTAATCATGGAGCCAGTTGTAAACCAGCTCCACATTTGAGAATACCATGGCTGCATGGGATATTGCAGTTCCGCCAGTGGCAAACCACTCGAGCTGAGTTTTCTCCAAAGCTGCTGGATTTTCAAGATTTTTGTGAGTCCAGCCCACTGTTTCCTGTGAATGTCATGTGGTGGCTGATACACGGGATTGGCAAAAACAGTCAATTTATTTTATTGTGGTTGGCAGCTTACTGATCTTGAAAAATGACAGGAAAATAGACTCAAGTTTCTTTAAAAAAAGTTAAACTGTTATGTATTTTTTAAGAGAGGGTTCTAAAAGAATAATACTGATGCATTTCTCATACTCAGATAGACTAAAATAGGTTTACAATTTAAAAGCAGGGTTTTATTTAACTCTGAAAATTGATTAGCATTTTGCTCATAAAAGCTCTAAAACTTTGTAAAAATGCATAGCACTTGCCTCACTGTATTTAACAAACATAACACTTCTAGTAAACCTATACAAATGCTTTCTGTACAGTTTGTATTGTCCCAAGGAAAAAAGTGCTAATCAATTATTTAAAACCCTGAAAAGAGAAAATCAGAACCTTTTGGGGAAAAATCAGAGTAGGAGTCAGAACCAGGTCACAGCCAACCTGCCCATTTCTATTTTATATAACTGGATATGCTATGGGGTTGCATAGTAATGTGAGTGAATTGCTCAACAATGTCCTGACCACCATCTTCCCATGGCTATGGGCTCAAGTCCAGTATACTGTAATGTACAGTCCAGTTCCAGTAAAGCTTGAAGGAGCTCAATTGCTAATGGGCAGAGTAGGTGGGGCGAAGGTTCTTATCTGCCGATAACTTCTATGTTTCTATAAAAGGAAAAATATTTTTTCACAGGAATTTGGTATTTGTCCTGAAAAGAAGGATAGAAACCAATCCTACCATTCTGGACCAGTTGGTCCATCATCAGGTTAGGAACCTCTTTCCATAGACATTACAGGAGGGAACGCTGATAAATGAGAATGTTTGCATTACCATAAACTGGCTGGGAGAGAGATTGAGTGAATTCAAGCCCCAAGAAAGTACTCAGTTGTTTATGTGCCCACATAGACCAGTAAATCAGGGTAGGCAGAAGGGCTTCAAGAATTTTTACAGGTATAACATAGAGTAGTCACAGTAACAATAGCCCCCGTTGATGACAAACCACCTGCTCTATATCTAGCCATTGCGGTAAATAGCACCCTTCATCTATCTGCCGATGTAAAGACCCCACCTGAAATATTTTGCACTTTGCAAAGCCAAATAATAGAGCCCAAAATTAAGGAGACTAGGTTCTCCTACCACTTTTGGGTTAGACAATTTAATGTACGTTCACCAGGCTATTTTCACTTGCTATAAGGACTCAGCTAGTACCCTATGTAACTGCGTGAACCATTGATAAGAAAGATACATGCTCAGTACATTCATGGGGTAAAGGATATGGGGCAACACATTCATCTTAGCAGTATTCATTCAGCCACCTAGAGTCAAGGGAAGAACCTTCCACCTTTTCAAGTCTTGCTGAAGTATGTGCATGAAGAGGTCTAAATTGTTCTTTATAAGATCTGACAAATTTAGAGGTGTGCAAAAAAAAAGTCTAAATTTCGCTTCAGTAAAAGTTTGGAGATCATTTTGGCAGCTTTCACTGAATTACAGCTGAGAACTGTGGGATTTTTGTATGTACTGCAAATCTGTATATTCAAAGTTCTGTAGAACAGCAGAGTGTGGCCAGAAGCCGAGCTGTGAGCAGCAATTTTTCAGAGCTCTGTACTTTTTCATCTGAAAATAGTAGTATTCTGCCTCAAAAGTCTGACAAATCTAATTCTTATTATTAACTGAGTGCCAATACAGATCTATTATCAGGACTATCCTAAATATGAAAGATTTGTGGACATGGGTCACCTGAAAACAACATCTGGCAGGGATAGTGCTAAGCAAAAAGAAACACTACTAGGCCTGAGTAAAGATGGAGAACAGCCCACAGTAGGCTCAAAACAACCCTCCAATGCTGTCTTGCTGAAGGCCATCCAAACCATTCAGAAAAAGATGGATGATTTCACCACATGGATGGTGGAGGTGGAAACAAAACATAAAGTAGTGGAGGATGAAGCAAAGGGAACGAATAGAGTAGCGGACACGGCCATGGCAGCAACAGTGGGCCAAATGAAGGAGAACCTTCTACTCTGATGCCAATTAGAGACTCTGAAGAATGGAGCAATAACATCCCATATTCGAATATAAGGATTACCAGAGTCGACAAAAGGGGAAGATTTGGACAGTTTTCTAGCGCAATGGCTACCGGATTTTCTACACCTGGCATCTCCAATCACTATCAAGTGGGTGTACTGAGTGAATCCAAGAGGGACCCAATTCCATGTGAACCCAGCACACCCTCTGGCCCAAGCAGTTTTAGTTGTCCTGGGCTCTATTAAGGAGAGAGATACAGTCCTTCAAGAAGCAAGGAAGAACAGCACATCGCAATGGCAGGACTCAGATATATACACATTTTCCCAGATCTTATCTTTGCCATGTGACAACAGCAGAAAGGCTTCAACGGGGTCCACTCGAAGTTGCACCAGCTGGGGGGTCATCATGTACTACTGATGCCGGTGAGCCTGAAAATTGTGTATGGCAATAAAACATACCATTTCTCGGACGCTATAAAAACAAGAAAACTGCTTGAATAAATTGAGCTGGACTGTACAACCCAAGAATCCGATTTGGGTTCGGCGGCAGAAGAAAATCCCTGAAGGATGGAGGTCAAGGGATAAGAAAGTCGTGGCAGGAGAAGGTGATTAAAAGGGACTTGGACATTCAGATGTTATTGTGTTAGACTACTCCTGGTTGTGGACACTTGACTATAGTGGGACACTAGATAAAAAGACTTTGAGGTGCATGCATTATTATGATAGCAAAATTCTGTTCTGTGCAACGTCTCAGCATAAGGGGGGGTTATGGAGCTAGCATCTCTGATGACGCAGTTCATTTCTATTTTTCTCATTCACCTTGGCTCCACTCTCCATTTAAATTTGAGCCATTTCCACAGTCATGGCAAGTGTTCTGATTGTTCTGTTCTGTTAAGGAACTTACTAGTTAAATGTTTTTAATGTTTACACATTGGGCCTTCATAAGATGGATTTGTATAGCCAATTAAAGAGAAAAGATGTCAGATGTTGCAGAGATAAAAGAGAGCTCTGACCATTTAAGATTAATTTCTCATTTCAGGATGTTGGTAATGATTCACGTATCAAAGGTGTGTTCTATGAGAACACATTTACTTACAGTATTTGGGTATTTCCCCACTCATGGCAGTAATAGGCTACAAAGTGCCTTATAGGAAATGAAAATATTGTATGGATGACCCTCTCATGATGTATCAGTGCGGGAGTGCTAATGATACTATAATAACTGGCTTGCATTTTTTTCTTATGGAAGGAGCATGTTATATTTCACTGCTATAACCCTCAGGTTATAACAGCGAGCATGTGCTATCTGCTCCTTCTCCTCCTACCTCGTGCTTCACCTGGCTGCTCCACAAACATAAAACCACAAAATCTCCTCAGAGACGGCTTAGCATTACTGACTGTAGCAGCAACAAAAGCCAGGCATTTTTAAAAAGACTCTCTCACAAAACACCATTTTTTCTCTCTCCTATTTCCTCACAAATCCTAAGGGCATCAGACATCATCACCCTCATTTAAATACCGCTTAAGCTACTGATCGTTAATTTGAATATCTCTGAGGCAGTATGACCACAAAAGGCCAAACAAAATAAAAGTGATGAGAAAAAATATCCTTAAATATCCTTAAAAACAGTCATTTTGATACATTTTATTACTCAGAGCAACTTTTTATCAAAGTCCGAGCATAGACTACCAACCTTGTTCTTGTTTCTGTGTAACATCCTCATATGAACCAGCCTACTGTACTTAAAGAAAAAAAGCAAAACATTTTCAAAAAGGAATTTTATGACATTTTTCTTATTTCACTCTCAGCATGTTTTCTGCAACTAATTACAGTTCAACATTTTTAAAAACAATTAAACATTTAGTTCAATAAACTTCTTAAAGAAAACACAGTCACAGATTTTTTCCATGTGAAGAAAAAATGCAAGCCAACAATTACACAAAACAATACATGGTGCAGAGTGCATACATTCTTGTTATGCACTCTCCCAGTGCATTATTGTATATGTATTGTCAAAATGTTGAATTTATTATTGCTATGCACTGTCCTGCAGTCTATGTTTGTATTGATTGAAATATAAACTCAATAAATAAGTTAAAAAAAACGTTTCACAGAACAGATTGCTAGGTTTATCTGGAAAGGCAGAAAAAATTGTGGATTAATGTGTATTTACCTGCCACAGCTACACTCACTATGATGGAATTCTGACTGCACACTTCGCAGATTGTTCTGCATGTCATGGTTAGTAGTGAAATGATTCCCAGAAACATGTGGTCATGGTTACATTTTCTGCACTTTACATGTTACACAACTCTGCAGTAAAATAATTATTCACTTTGCAAACTGTATCACAGTGTGAACCATAGAATTTTCTTTAACAAGCATTAGAAAAAATCTGCATATTGGCACAAGGAAATTGCATCTTTTCATGAGAGAGAGAGAGAGAGAGAGAGAGAGAGAGAGAGAGAGAGAGATAGACAAGACAAAAACAGTACTTTTGAAGGTTTTCTGAAACTAGAGAGACCACCACTTTCTGTCAGGGAGTCTATGGATTACTTGGGAGATCTACTTTTCAGTTTGTTTTCAGTTCATTGAATTTTTTGATTAAGAATGTCTGACTCTGCAGAAGCAGCATCAACAGCAGTGCATCCTGAAGGCAGGAGCCAGGAGGAGAAGGAGGTAGACCAGCAGCATGGTGTGGACCAGCGTGGGCAGCAGGAGCAGGGCCAACAGCAAGTAGTGGGTCAGTAGCCAGAGAGCCATGAGGTGGCACTGACACCACAGAACCCAGAGCAGCAGGCCACATCCAGCAGCACATGGAAAAAACTGGCACCCCTCCCTTTCTCCCATAAGTAGGTGATGGTTTTGGTGAACGAGGTCACCACCCATGCAAAGGAACTGTATAGGTCAGATAGACTCCCTCTACAGCAGAGGGAGCAACTGTGGGCCACAATAAAAGTCACCATCAACACTGATGGAGGGAAGATCATCTCCAGAACCATCCCTCAAATTAAACACAAGTGAGATGACCTGCAGAGAAGGGGCCCCCAAGTTCTGGAGGTGTTGGGTGGAGTGGTCACCATGCAGGATCAGGACCAAAGGAAGAGACAGCAGAAGGAGTCTGAAGGATATACTGGAGCTAAAGAGAAGCAGGTGGAGGACAGCATCACCAGTGAGTATACTAACTTGATCCATCAAAGTGATATTCATCATCAGTGTTGGAATTATACCTTCTGAGCTTTATTGCGACTGTGAGCTAGGGTGGCCGATAAAGGCACAACAGTTAAATACAGCCCCTCTTCCCATTATAAATCAAGACTGAATGGCAGCAATGCATGAGTTTAAGTTACCAGGGCTTACTGCAGAGCTAGGTGGGGCTAAGCCTTGGCAAGGCCCCCCCAATAATACCAGCACTGACTGTCATAAATAATAAAAAAAAAATAACATGTATCCTGAAGCACTGCATGTAATGTTGTCATCCCGGGTTTAGGAATTTCATTTACATACTGTAAACTAAATGTCAAGAACAATAACTAATTGTGTTTTCTAATCATGCCTTCCTGTGACAGCATGCACGATGGACAGCACCTGAACTTCAAACCCTCTGTAAAGGTAATGATGTGTGTGTCACATGTCAATCAATCAATCAATCAATCAAAATCTTTATTCATTCAATCAATCAATCAAAATCTTTATTTATTCAGGCGAACATCATTGAGCGTAGCTCATTTACAAGATGGACCTGAGTGGTCATACAAAGAAGGATACAAGTTTTTTACAAAGACATGAGAATAACATAACATTAGTACAATCAAATAAATAAGAGATATATACAAAATTTACAGATATACAAGGCACAGTAACAATAACTGAACCTGTAAAATGAAGAGGATAATCGATATAGAAGGGAAATAATCAAATAGTAGGGCTCTATAGGCTTTTATATGAAATGTGATAACTGACTGGGTAGAAGAGTGAAACCAAACATAGTGGATTACAGAAGGAGGGTGTGGGTTGGGTGGGAGACTAGGCCTTATGGAAGCAGTTGCACAGTTCTGGAAATAGGGTGGTATACAATTTTTTGAAGGATGATATGGGTAAGAGGGTATTCAGATTCATAGATTTTTGGAGTGAGTTCCAGACAAATGCTAGGGAATAGCTGATAGCAGCCCTCCCAAACCAGGTGCAGGTATTGGGAATCTTTAGCATAATGAGCTTATTGATCCTTAAGGTGTATGGCCTGGATGTGATTCGGGTGAAACAGTCTGAGATATAGGAGGGGAGTTTGCCTGATAAAGCTTTAAAGATCCAGATTGCAGCATTCTTTTTTCTTCTGTGCTGTAGGGATGTCCAATTGACTGCCATGTAAAGAGAGCAATGATGGGTGCTGGAGGAAGGTCTGTAATAAATCTGATGGCTCTATGATACAGGGTGTCCAGCTTATTTAAGAGGAAGTGAGCAATGGCCGTAGAGAAGTCAGCATAGTCAATAAGGGATAGGAATGATGCCTGGATTAATCTTTGTTTGGAGTCTCTGGTAAGGTAGTGTTTATTCTGTAAAATAGGCCAAGTCTTTGTCTCAACTTTTTAATAGCTCTTCAATGTGGACAGAGTAGTCAAGCTTATTGTCAATCCAGACTCCAAGATATTTGAATTTATCCACAAATTCCAGCTTTTCTCCAAATAAGGTGGATAGTTGTGGGGTGATGAATGATGGGGTACTGAAAGAGCAATTCTTTGTGGCAAAGAACATAGCTTTTGTTTTTTTGGCATTTAGAAGTATTTTTTTTTCCAATAGGTTGTGTTGTAGGATGGAGAATTCTGACTGTAACAGTTCACAGGCTTTTGATGGAGAGGATTGCTGACATATAATACAGTATCATCAGCAAACTGGTGAATGTTAGATTGAGAGAGGTTGGAGTCAATGTTATTAATATAAATGGCAAAGAGGACGGGGTCCAGGATAGAGCCTTGCGGTACACCTCTTAGCAGTGGTTTAGAGGTAGATAGGTAATTTTCATTTTTTACCAGTTGTAACCTTCTGGAGAGATAGCACCTAAACCAATTGAGAGAGTGGGAATCAAGGCCTACAGAGCTAAGAGAGGAGATTAATGATTCATGATCCACTCTATCAAATGCTTTACTCAAATCCAGGAATACAGCACAGGTACTATTCTTTTTATCCAAGGCAGTCTGCCAATCGTTAATGACTTTGGCTAGGGCAGAGATGGTGCTATGCATTGATCTAAACACAGATTGTGCTGGATTTAGGAGGTTGTTGGTGCTCAGATAGGCCCTTAACTGCAAATTTACTAATTTTTCAAGCATCTTGGATAGTGCCGGTAAGATGGAAATGGGCCTGTAATTGTTAAGGTCCATGGGATCACCTGATTTAAGTAGTGGAACTACTTGAGCTATCTTCCATATAGGGGGGATGGAACCAGTAGCTAGGGAAAGATTGAAGAGGTGAGTGAGGGGGGCAGCTAAGGCGTGCAGTGCTACTTTAAGAAAGTAGGGATCCAGGGAGTCTGCACCTGCACTCTTAGATGTATCTAAATTGGATAGGAGGTCTTCTACTTCTTTTAAGGATATTGGTTCGAAGGAGAATGTTGAGGCAGCCTTTTGGCCCACAGTGGATTGAAGGTTTAATGATGATCTCAAGAGATTTGCAGGTGAAGAGTAAAATGCTAGGCCAGCTGTAGTGAAATGGTCATTGAAGGCATTTAAGATTTCTTGCTTGTCAGTGATTTCTATGTCACTTAGGAGCAGTTTGGAGGGTAAGACAGGGGTAGAATTTTGGCCTAGAATTCCATTTATAGACCCAGAATCTGGATGGGTTAGTATAGGATGCATCCAATTCAGCTCTATAGAAGGCAGCTTTGGCATTTCTTATTTGTTTTGTGCATGAGTTTCTTGCTTTTCTGAATTGAAGCCAGTCTCTAGGATCCTTTGTTTTTCTTGCCTTTTTCCAGAGTTTGTCTCTGGCTAACAAAGCTGATCTAAGGTCAGCAGTGAACCAACGACAAGATTTTACTTTGGTTCTGACACTGGTGATTGGTGCATGTGTATTGAGGGCATTAGTGATAATATCCTTTAAGATCTGAAGAGCTGTCTCAACTGAGGTTGTGGTAGAAATCTTGCCAATACGTTGTATTGCACAAATCATGGAGATATCCTGAGATGTTGAAATTCTTTTGACCTTTTATGGAGAAATTTTGATGGATTGGATGGCTAGTGTAGATCTTATGCCAGCTATAGGACAATGATCACTTACGTCACTGGGTAGCACTCCAGCATGAGAATATAAGTGAGGCTTGTTTACCATCATGATATCCAGGAGTGAACTGTTGGTAGTATTTTTAGGTTAATCCTTGTTGGATCTTTGATTAATTGAGTGAATCCATAGCTGTCACAGAAGGGTACTAGGGGTGCAGATGCATTAGATAACCAATTTAAATTCAAATCACCAAGGATGATGGTGTCTTCAGGGCCTAGATTGAGTATTGTTCCTAGGTGGGATAGGAGTTTGAGGCCTGCAGAGGGGGGCCTATAGCAGCCAATCAATTTAAAGGAAGACATGTTAGGAAGGGATATTTTGATTGACAAGCATTCAAATTCCTTTGGTTCGGATGTATTAATAAGGCAGGATGCAGAGATGGTTTCCTTGACGTAGATGGCCACCCCACCGCCCCTGGAAGGGTGATCTGATCTGAAGAGCTGGTAATTGGGAAGGTTTATATCACTATCTTTTGTTGTAGATCTGAGCCAAGTTTCAGAGATAACCAGGAAGTCAGGTAAGGTATGTGCAACCCAGGCCTGTATTAAGGAGAACTTTTTTAGGAGGCTGCAGGCATTGAAGTGAAGGAAACTTAGGCCATTTATGGAGGCTAGATCAGATGGGGATAAAAAACTTTCAGTGGGCATACTGTGTCTGTAACTGTGTCATCCAATTGCATGAACATGTTGCAGCACCACCATATTCCATACATAGATCCACAGTGACAGGTGTATGAACTGAGAGGATGTGGCATCCATTTTGGATTACCTTCCAACTGGGTTGTCCAACCTCAACAATATTAACATTTGCGTCTGCAATCATGTGGGTGATGACTGTCTCAATTGTGACTAGTCATTCTGACTTGCCATGTGTGTCATGTCTACCATTTGTGTCCTCATCCAGAATGTCCAGTGGGAGCGGGCAGTGCGCAGGACTACCCACTGCTCCATATACCCCCTCTCATGGCATCCCCTGTGGGAGGGATACAGCAATTCTGTCATTCAATGCATATGTGTACTGCACTGTGTGTACCCTGATTCCCAATCCTCACCCTGAACAGTCAAGTCATTCCATGGCTGTTTCCAACAGTACTCCTTATCTAAATAGTAGATGCTCACTTTTTTTTTTACTGGACCCCTTAGTGTGTATCCTTCTGACCTCCCTTCATTGGATTATCTGTGGTAATCCACGGTAAAGTATTCTGGCACTTGGCCTTCCCTACAGGATGAAATATGTTTAACTGCTGTTGCTTTAATCTATGTGTTGCAACTTCCAACACTGATTTGAACTATTCCTGTCCCTTTGCAACAGGTGCTATAGGAACTGCAACTGCTCCAGCTGTCGGCGATTCTACCACCAACGCAGGACCAGGATTGAGCATGAGCAATGGGAGCCCATGTCTGGTAAGCTATTTATATTGTAAACAAATTGAATGTGCTGATGAAAAACTGAATTGAAAGACTACTGTTTTTGGTGTTGCACCACAGTAAACCACCGGAATCACATTGACTGCACTGTAGTTAAAAGGCACCACTGTATGGTAATGGAACAAAATCAGATAGCTGCTTTATCACCAGTGGTGTACCACAAGGATCTGTTTTAGGGCCTTCTCTCTTTAAAATATTTATTTCTATTTAACTAAGGAATGTTCATCCTTAAATATTAAGTATGCGGATAATATTAAGATTGGGGGTGCCTGCACATCAGTTTTTGATGTACAAATTATTCAGAAAGACTTAAATCATATCACTGAGTGGGTAAATAAATGGGGTATGAAACTGAATACATCAAAGTGTAAAGTTATGCACTTGGGGTACACTAATTTACATAATCAATATATTTTGGGTGGCACAACGTTGGTCCAAACATCAGATGAAAGGGATTTAGGAATCCTGATTTCTGGTGATTTATCATACAATAACCATATACATGATATCATAAATAGATCTAATAAGGTCATTTGGTCTATTTATCAAAACATTAGAGCTAGAGATCAGAAAGTCTTGCTCCCTTTATTTAGAGCTTATGTTAGGCCACACTTGGAATATGCCTCTCAGCTTTGGAATTCATATAAAAATATCAGAATGTCAACTGTTGGAGGGTGTTCAGAGAAAATTCACAAAAAAAATATCCAGTTTTGGAAAAGTACCATATTGTGAACATATTGATTCTTATGTCACTATCAACTCGTCGACTTAGAGGTGATCTTTTGATTTTGTTTGATATTATTAAAGATCCATACCTTATGTGTGAAATGGGTCTAGAATTTAAGGATCATTCCTATGAGTTTAGGGGACATCCATTACAGTTGATTCAGAAATCATTTAATCGCAATAACAGGAAATATTTTTATGCTATTAGGGTAAGTGGCTAGTTTTCCATTAGCAGGTTATACAGAGCTGCCACTAGGGGGATTCTTGTTCTTTTATTAAAAAAAAAAAGTCTACCCTCTGAAAGACACAGTTGCTTTACTTGCTATATACCTTCTGTCCTACCCTCGTGATCCTCTCGAACCGAGTAAGACTTCTCTGTACCACGGGACTGCTGACAGATATGCCATTGGCCCCAGGGTATCTGTACCGCACCCTGATTGGACGCTCTCTTGCCTCCTGCTTGGGGATTGGCTCTTGAGCCAGCTAAAACTTTGCTCTGCTCAGGGCTGCTGTGCCCATTCATTTCTATTGCAAATGGCTGAAATTTTATGCCCGCCCCCCCCAACCTTAACTTTATAGACCTTCCTCCACGTCCCCTGGTAGCTCCGCCCCCCCACTCGTGCTCCATTGGGTACCTGTTTTGGAACTCCCCCCCATCTTTTAGTCACCACCTCTCACTCCCTGGCTGCCTGGCATTCCTGGCTGTAGCCTTACTTCCCACTGATCCAGTTACTGCTCTTCTGCCCCCTTCTCCTAGCCCCGCCAGCCTGTCTTAACCTCCTCCCTCCACCTACCCCGAATCCTACCTCAATCATGCACCTCCACCATTCTCTTCCCCTATTCTATTTCTTCTTGCCTGTCTTCCTCCCCTACTGCATGCCCCAAAAGCCTGCTTTCCCTCCCTCCCCCACAGCTTCCACATTCCTACATCCTTCCTCCACATAGACACGCTGCACACTGGTCACTGCCCCTTGCCCAGGGTCCATCCTACCACCATGAAACTGTTCTACACCCACACTGGTCCTAGCCCTCCACTCTGGTCCCCCCTGTCTACACTTACCCTCACCCAGTATCGTCAATGCTCGGCAATTTCCTGAGATGCTAGCAAGTGAAAGCATTCCCGTAAAGAAATACACCACAGCTACTTGAGGCTAGTCCTCCTCTTCTTAATGCTGTCAGGCAACGTGCACCCAAACCCTGGCCCATTCTGCTCTAAAGCCATTAATCTGAGCATGCCTTCGGGTGCCTTCTCATTCATATCAATCAACATCTGCAGCCTCCTTCCTAAAATGGATGCCCTACAGGCCTTCACCAGCCAGCACTGCCCTGACATCCTGGCAGTTGTCGAAACCTGGCTCACACCATCAGTACCAGACCATGCAATCAGCCTTCCTGGTTACAACATCTTTAGGATGGATCACCTCTCCAAAAGAGGTGGGAGCTGCACTGTCTACCTGAAAGACTCCATACAGGGACACCACATCATTACTTCACTCCAACCCACAACTGCTCAGATACTGCCAGTGAGAACCCTCCTCGGAGCCCAAAACAAAACCCTCACTGTTGCCACCATCTACATCCCTCCCAAAGAACAGGGTGCTGATCTAACCGCTGTTCTTGACTTTGTAAAGTCACTCCCACCAGACACTGAATCCATCCTCCTAAGCGACTTCAACATCAACTGGCCTGCAGACAATTCTGGTGCACACAGGGATACCGATGCTGTGGTGAACCTCACACAAATGGTTGACTCACCAACCAGGAAAAATTACAGGACTGGCACCAGCACATTCTTGGACTGGATCCTTACCAGTCACCCATCGCGGACATCTAACACTAATGTCCTCCCTGACTCTCTCAGCAATCACTCCCCTGTTAGCTGCACCTGGTCAAATAAATTCATCAAACAACCACCAAAAACTATCACCAGCAGGGTTCTACTCAGTGGTCACCTTCCTCGACTCAAATCCCACCTCCTCTATCAAGACTGGTCCCTTATCTTTAATGCAACCAATGTAAACACTGCCCTTGACCTCTTTATAAATATCTTCACTGTGGCCTGTGACACATATACTCCTATTAAGAAATGCAAAGTCAAATCACTCAGTAACACTTTGCTCACAGGTGACCTCCTCAGGATTCTAAAACAAGAGACCACCTATGGGAGCTGGCCAGAAATGCTGGAAGGTAAAACGACATCCAAAACTACAAATGTGCCCACAATGACTGTACCAAAACCATCCGGCAAATGAAGTCCACCTACTATAAGCATGCCCTCACAAACTCCTGGGTCAATGGTCAGGAATTCTGGAAGAACATAAAGGAACTCACCGAGAATCCAACCAAAACCCCCCCATCAATACTCAACATCAACGGAACCACAACCCTCAACTCAAAAAACATTGCAGATACCTTTAACAAAGCCTTTACCAACCTCAGCGCTGTCCTACCCCAGGACTACTTCAAATATGGTGAAGCCCCTCTGTCCGCAATGAACACTACTCCCACCAGCTCCCCCCACTTTTACTTCAAAGCCGTCAAGGCTCACCAAGTACGCAAATATGTTACCAAAGCCCTTGGTAAATCAAGATTCAGTAATGACTCCCACAATCTCAAAATCTTGTCTCTCACACTTGATGAAGTGCTTAGTCCTCTGACCAGAATTTTCAACCTCTCCCTCAGCCTTAGCCAGTTCCCAGGCAGATGGAAATCTGCCACTGTCACCCCAATCCATAAATGTGGTGACAAAACTGCCCATGATAACTACAGACCTATCTCCCTACTACCCCCACTCTCCAAGACACTAGAACGCATCGTCTCGGACCAGCTCACAGAATACCTGGATATGTACAACATCCTGTGCAAGCACAACACGGTTACTTGAATTCACTGGTGCAATCCACAATGTACTTGACTCCGGTGTACTACTAAGCTCAATCTACATTGACTTAACTAAAGCCTTCAACACCGTCAATCACCACCTCCTGTTTGTCCAGCTTCAGAACACTGGGCTGTCAACTGACACCATTGGCTGGTTTAAGAGCTACTTTGAAGAACAGTCCCAAACAGTAAGAATCGCTGATACACTGTTGGACCCTAGACCGGTCCACTTGGGACCCCTCCTCTTCAGCCTATTCTTAAACTCGTTACCAGACAGCTGCCCAGAACAAATAATTCTCTAAGCTGACGATGCTGTGATCCTCACCTCGGACCCTGATCCAATCCAATTACAAAATAAATTTTAGTAGGCCTTCTCCTCCATTGAATCCTGGTTCCTAAATCATAAACTGCTTCTCAATCAGAAAAAAAAACTAGTCTATGGTCTTCTGCAGCTCCCACAACAAAAACAAACAACTTCACCTCTCCATTGCAACCGAACAAGGAGCCATCCTAGAACAAACACAATCGTTCAAGTACCTCGGCATCACCCTTGATCCCCACGTCTCATACGCTGTCCATATCAATAATGTTGCAAAGTCTGCCAATGCGAGGTTAGGCATATTATTCCAGCACAGGAAACACCTAACCCCAGAAGCACTGTCAGTGGCCGTCCAAAGCTCCATCGTCAGCATCATAGACTATGGTCTTATCAAATATGGGTCTGCAACTACCACTGCTCTCAAACGTATCACGACCTCCCTGAATAAGGCCTGTCGTCTCATCACTGGCTTACATTGCCGTACCCACACAAGTGACCTTTATTCCCGATCTGGATGGCTTCAACTGGACAAATGCATAAAATACCAAACCTGCATCACAGCCAAGAAAATTATAATGGGGCTTGCCCCACCTGGTGTCTGTGCCTTCCTTAAGCCTAGACATAGGAACGTCACTACAAGGAGATCCAATTCTCATCTACTACATATCCCATTATGTCGCACGACCCAAGGATAAAGATCATTCACCTATCGGGCATTCAACTGGCTCAACTCTCTTGGCAGTGACATAGAGACCGCTCCAACACTCGGACTCTTTAAGTCCAAGCTGCACCTCTCACTGCTTGTATCCTGTGATTGCCCATCTTAACATTTCTACCGTTCCAGCTGCTGATGCCCCAGCACCCAGCACTTACAATCAGTCTTTGCACCTCTAGCACCTTACCTGTCATATTCCCTCGACAAGACCCCCCTGGCTGCACTGTCTCCCGCCCTTGCCCACCTCCCTCCATATCTCCTCTGCCCCGCCCCAACCACCTCCCTCCCTCTCCCTCACCCCTGCACCTCCTTCCTCCCTCGATCTCCTACCCTCACTTCCCCACCACCCATCCCCTCTTCCTTGTCTTGCTCATAGATCAAGTCTTGTACTGGTTATCACATGTCTGTAAGTCAATGACTATATGTTTGTAACTAAAAATGATGACTGTTGCACACACTGATGTGGAGCCTTTGTAAAAGAGCCTCGGCTCAAAGGTATTGTAATCCTAGATTGAAATAAATAAAATAAATAAAAAATAAATAAAATTGGCCCATGGAACAAATTGCCACTTTATGTGGTTATTAGTGAAACAAAGAATGTATTTAAATACCGATTAGACGCATTGATTAATTCCGGTTACAAACTGATCTATTTTTCACTGGTTTAATATGGGTGCATTATGGGTTTCGGCATTCTAGCTCCCTGAATCGACCTTAGTATGAACCTTAGTATGAACCACTGTAAAATGTTTTGATGTGCTATGTTGTGAAGCTTGAAGTGCTCCTAAGGAATAGCTGGCTACTTGACCCCTTCCCCCATCCTGGTGCTAAATAACCATTGATATTCCTCAACAGCCATGTGTAAATCATTACACAAGACATTGTAAAACACACCTTTATTGCATATCCATGCAACAGGGTGGTTGTAGCATTGGGGTGGATTATGCCGGCCATGTTGGTGTGTGGCGGTCAACATCATCAGGAACAGGCAGGGGACAGAATCGGTCCATCAGCTCACCTATATGAGTCTTATAATTCATCATAAAATATCAGATGACAACTGTTAAAATCAGTGCCTTTTCAGTCTGGTGCAGGCTATCCACCTGTGGCTCCATGATTGCTGGAAAAGGGGACCACTAATTCCAGGGCTAAGGCTATACCACTTTAAGAAGTGGCATAGCCTTGCCTGCCCCAATCAGTTTTTGGGAAAGCTGGTGATTCATTACTTGTAATGACTTTGTCCGTGTCACTAAACTGCAGCACTGCAGTAGGCACTGGCAGTATTAATTGTCATTACTCCCTTAGTGGTGTGTGTGGTGTCATGTGCAGAATTTGGAACAGTGAATGGCTAGTGGGTTGATGGGGGGGTGTGGGCTTATCATAGACAGCAGAGTTATGGCACAGTGATTAAACTGTGACAATGAAATAGAAGGGCCATCCCAGGCTGTCAGGTGGATATTGGGAACTAGTCAGCAGAAGCTGCTGTCAGGGTGAAGGGGCTAGTGTTGCCATCTCTGGATGAGGTCAAACATGACTTTATAAGTGATAGGAAATCATGTTTGTACCATTATTTAATTATGTATTTCTATGTCAGGCAGCTGGGTAAGTAAGAGGGCCATTGTGCACTAAGCTAATTGATAAGTGTGACCTGGGAGCACAGGGAGGTTGAGTCTCTTGCTCAAGGGCACATAGTTTGCAAGTGGAGGCTGTGAGAATCAAACCCAGGTCTGCTGGAGGTACCATGTACATTCACAGCTAAATTGCTGTAACCACTTGTAAACCTCCTACCATTTTCTTGTCATTCAATGGCAGTCATGTATTCAGATAAGATGTTTGACCTGTCCCCTTGTTGATAAAGCCATCATCATCATCAATGTTTGTCATACTACATTAATAGTTCATTGTTTCCAACAAAGGTGCCCATGCCTAGTGCCTACAACTGTTCCTTTTCCAATGTCAGACACATGCCACAACCTCTAACAGACACCACCACATTCCATCTTGAGCACAACACTGTGTTCAATTTCCAGTTATGGGTTCCTTTAGAGGAGAGATATATACATGCTCTACATATTGAGGCATACATTGTTTAGTATCCTAAATGAGTAGCGGGTCCACTTAACCATGCACATCATGTGAGGCTTGGGTTGGTCCACTAAACATGTAGTCACCCCAGGCTGGAAAGGAGGGTTCATGCTCTGTGTAGGCAGCTTGCACTTGATAGACATATTCCCATTCCAGAATGGGATAAACATGGTGGTATAATGTTTGGAACTTCATAAGTGGAGGGGGTGACACAAAACAAGGTAAATGAATGTAAATGGGGATCCTTTCAATGGATGGTACACCTTACAGAGACAGTGGTTGAGGTGCTCAGTGGTGGAGCAAGGTTTGAGAGCATTTGGGAGTCAGGGGAGGCATTCAGTCAATCATGGGGTCCACAATGGGTACTAAACAGTGAATAAAGATGGAGATGGGGCACCACTATTCACACTGGGGTAGCCAGGAGGGACGACTGCCCCCCCAGCCCCCCCCCAGCTGATGAGGAGACAGCCTAGTGGAACATGTGGGTGTTGAAACATTGTTTAAACCTCAGCTTTCACATCCTCATGGACTTCATACTTCCCATCCTGTGTGGGATGTGGTTGGGGGTGGTACATGTACGGCAGGGACCAAAGAGACTAGGTGAGGGCCAAGGCTGTAAACCATCAGAAGAAGGTCAGGGTACAGTAGTGTTACACTGGACAGTGTACTGTATTACAATTACTGATGATTTCATTAATTTACACTTTCACAGTTCATTCTGTTCAAACTGCATATTTCTTGCTGTGCCACAGACAGCACTGACACACTGCCACCAGTGCCATACGACAAGAGGAAGACTAGCAAATGGGCAAAGAACCATTTTGAAAAGATTCGTCGGGAGTTGGAAAAGTTGACGGCGAGGCAGAAACAGAGTCAGGCTTGGGATCTCCAACTCCAAAGTACCAGGCCCACTCACAAAGACATGGTGCCAGAATCAGTGCCATATGCAACACCAGGTGCCCAGGATGACACACCACCACCAGCCACCCAGCAGGAGGACATCCGTGCCCTCTGCACGGTGATTGCCAAACTGAAAATAAGGTGGTGGCACTGCAGACTGGCCAGGCCAGAATTGTAGCCAAAAAGCACTGCATTTTGCAGCTTCTTAAAAAATGTTCAGGTGGGGGAAGCCACAGCAGAGGCTAGCTGCTAGCCACCAGTGAGTGCTGGTCTGGAACACTTACTGTGCCCTAAATAATTGTGTGTAGTTCTGTTGTTGTTTGTTATGCAAATCTTTTTTTTTTCTGTTTGTTTTGTTTATAGTTTCTTCTGCTGCTACAGCTTGTTTTCTTAACATAAACATTTCCTTGTTTGCTCAAGACTTTCTTCTCATGGGTCTCTTTACCAGGTGTGAAGGTTGACAAAAGTTCAGTGAACATATTTTCTGACTGTTGTTGTTTGATTCAGCTTCAGTTTCCTTTGACAACCACTCTGTCAGACTTTACATTACTGGTAGATCAGGTACAAAACATGACCTGCCAGAAGGGAAGTTACTTTTGACAGCAGGGGTAATGTGATAATTAGTACAACTGGAGTGGTTGAGTCAGAGGGAGACTTGGAGGCACCTTGGTGATGCAGTACAGGTGGACATGGTTGGCTGCTCGGGACCTATGAGGTTGGTTTTGGAAGGAAACTGAAAATGTGTTGCATGGAGAGTTGCACAACAACTTTCATGATATAGAAGTGAATAAGAGAGGCAGGGACCAGCAGCGGCACATGCAGCATTTTTATTGGTGTCCTAGGGGAATTATTTGTAATGGGCAGTAATGTTCTACTGGCACAACATTTTTTTTTACTTATTGGCATTTGGGACTGTGTAGATTATTGCTTTACTGTGATCTGTTGGAATCAGATCATATGCAAATGAGAATGTCACATTCTGCTACTTCTGATACATGAGTCATGACTGACAGGCACACAATATTATTAACAAATTCCAATAGGCTAAACTTCACATTGTTTGATCCATCACATACACATATACACATAACCAACACATTTTTGTGAGGGTTGCTATCCAACAGTGCAAAAATGGGACCCCACATATCTATCACGGCAAGTAGTGCAGAAAACAAAGGAGAAATGTTCTCCAAATAATTATGCAAACAATTTACTGTGGACACAGTTCTATGCAAAATTATTTTCTGCTTTGGTTTATTGGTTGCAGTAATACCATGTGGTCAGATGAATAGGAGCAGGGACATGGAACATCAGTGGCAGAAGCAAGAGTACGTCAAACTCCCATGGTTTGGTTCTTTGGATGTGCAGCAGTGACACCCCATGGATCTGGACTGAGAGGAACAGGACACTGGATGGCCTTCAGTGAAATCAGCACTCATTTCTAAAATGGTAGACCTGTCCTGCACAGAAAGGAAATAAATGTGAATTGTTTTAGTGACATTACATGTCAGCACAATGCACAGATACACACACTTCAATTGTCAATAATGCCGTGATGATACATACTACTTGTGATAGAGTGGTAGATAGATATAATTTATGTCAGCAGAAGAATGGATAAAGCTCTGTTCCTTTGCTAGAAATTCAGAAAGGGTTAAACACAGAAAGCTCTGGAAGGATCCCGGTAGGGAGTTAAACATAGCTGCAGTCAATGGGGCCCATGCACAAATGGGCAAAGTGGCTATGCGCCATGTATCTGCAGTGCATAGCCACTTTGTACCCACTGTGCCCCCTGTGCAGGATGCACTATCCAGGGCATGTAGACCCTATGCAGCCAATCCCCCAGCCATGCTGACAGCAATGCATTGGGGAGGGTGGGGGGTGTAACAGCACTATGCACCATGCACTAAGGCGTGTAGTACTGCACACTCGGGTGCATTAGAGGGCTCCCATTATACCAGAGGGAACCCTGCAGTAAGTGCCTGTGTGCCCGGCCCCACACAAACAGGTCATTGCCCAGCACCAGCAGCACTATGGACAACCCTCCACACACATACACAAGAGCACCCTCCCATCCTGGCTGCACTGTACCAGCCCCCACAGGAAAGGCACCCTGCCCCAGTCCCACATGGCAGCCCCCCAAACACACAGTGGTCACCCCCCCGGACACACATCAATGCCCTGTCCCTGTTAGTGTGCAGCCCCCCCCACCACCACACGGTACAGCCCCTGTCTGGTTGTAGACCCCCACACACACACACACGTTGATGCCCCATCACTAAGGCAGGGTCTACCCACCCCACCCCAGACAGGTGCCCCACCATGCATAGCCCTGATCTGAGCAGAGCATCCTGGCCTCTGATCCCAGCACAATCAACCCCAGTGGTGTGCAGTGACCTCCCCACCACCACAGCACTTTCAACTCCCCATCCCAGTACATTGCCACCAGTGCTGTGGACCAGGATGGCCAGCAGCACAGCCCTCCTCGGTCACCAGCTATCCAAGTGATGTTGAGAGCACAATGCCTATATGTAGGTATTGCACTTCCAACATCACTTGGATGGCTGGTGGCTGAGGTGATGTGAGGAGGTCTGTGCCACTGGCCATCCCAGGCCACAACACTGGCAGCAATGTATGCGGATGGAAGGGAGTGATACTGTGGGTGGGTAGGGGATCAATGGCCACCACGATGAGTGGCAGAGTGCTAGGTAAGGTGTCATGGGAGTGTGCTGCCTGGGCTCCCATGTGGGTGAAGGGGACATGCCTGTGACTACCAGAGATGGGGGCCATCATGTGTGTGTGGGGTGCCAGCTGCTGCCAGCCGGGGGTGGGTATGTGTGGGCAGGGGAAGACACTGTGATGGACTGGTGTTGGGGCAGCCCTGTGTTGGGGAGATGTGTTCCGGTGCAGTGAGTGGCCATGGTGCACCAGAAGCATGACCAGGGGGCAGTCCGGCCAATGGGGTACAGCCGTGTGGGTCCGGGTGCCTGCAGTGCCTATTCACTTACTCAGACCCATGCCTCAGTGCACATGTAATCCACTGTGGGGCCCAGCATGGGCATCTGATTGGATGCCTGGTCGGGTCAGCGACTCCACCCCTGGATGCCCTGCAGAGTCCTGCATGCCAGGGCATGGACCCATGGACAGGGGACAGCCATTGATGAATACATCCAGTGGGCACCTGTCTGCAGGTGCAGAGATATGAGGGTGGGATATGCACCTCTGGTGTGTAATTCCCTCCCAGTAGTGCATAGGCCACAATGTTGATTAGGAGCAGTGTATAAAAACTGCATATGCAACACAGGAGAGAGAGAAACCTGGCAAAAGCCAAAAGCTGTGCTGCAAATGGTGAGTTTGAGCTACAGAGACTTTTGGAAAGGACTGTGGAGTTTGTAAGGGGACATTATGATACTAACATGAGGCTGGGAACCAGAGTACCTGATAACCAGAGGTAGTAAGGGTTTATTTTGTTTAGTTAGAATTCTGGACAGGAGATGGATTCTGTTTATGTTTGTTAAAGGGGCTGCAACCCTAGTCAGTTGAAGACAAAGCTGTCTTAAACAGCATCTGTCACCTTTAGGAGAACTTAAACAAAACACAATATTTAGACACAGTTCAGCATGCATTTCACATTAGTTTTGTATTCCCCCGGCCCATTATTATTACAGAGGTAATCTGCATGAAAACAGGATCTTTGCTTTTGAAGAGTTTGTCAGTTTCTGTTGCCTTTTCCCCACCTGAGGTCATAATGCACTGCTTGTGACATTACAGTTACTCCTATGGCAACACATGGTGATGTCACAACACAGAATTATGACTTGAAGTAGGGAGTAAGCTATACAGGCAGATAAACTGTAAGATAACTCTAAGGGATAACAGTCATGTATTCATACAAATTTACTCAGTAATAACTAATGGGAAAGAGAAATATATAAAATATGTATGGAATGCAAGCTGAATTGTACTTAATTATTATGTTTTTCAAAGTTTTCTCTGAGATATCAGTAGCTGTTTAAAGAAACTACACAGTTATTTTACCTCAGACTGTGTATATTTTCCTTGACACACTTATACCACCTCACCCCAGAGTGGAGGACACTCTACCACATAATGTAGCAAAAGACACATAACTGCACTAATGAAACCAGTGCTTGAAGAAGGTTAATAATAAACTATGATTGAATATATTACATACCTTTGCACTTGTGATGGACGGATACATCATCAAGCCACAGGACTGAAGGACTACATCAGGATCTCAACAGAGGCAGCAGCATCCATCAAGCCTTACAGACAGACCTGAAAAGAAAATCTTACAGAGAGTTCCACAAATACAGAGGGAAACATGGCATTGGTTAGCAGAGGGGGACTGCCAGCAGGTTGGTCCACCAAGTTTGAACATCCTCTCACTGTCTAAGCTGTCACCAAAACTGGTCTGCACCTGTGGTAGTGCCCCCGCCTGCCTTGATGTCAGTCTGAATATAACACCTATCCCATTCCCTTCAAATGACCTGTCGGGGGTGGAATGGCAAAGTGAAGCTACAGGGCTGGAGGACTACATCAGGATCTCAGCAGCAACATCATCCATAGAACCTTACAGACAGACCTGAAAAGAAAATCATACAGAGAGTTCCACAAATACACAGGGAATCACAGAATCAGAAGAAATTCATGGTAACCTGAACATGCAGCCAAACATTACATGATTTGATAGTCATTTGTGAGCATCGTGATCCCTCCCTGAACATGAATTAAAAACCAGACTGCATGTAGGCGACACTAAACCTGATGAAGAGATATCCAAATAAGGACCCTAAGAACCGGAGTTATCCTGTCTAAAACTAGACAAGTGGGAACACTACCCACACTAGAGGACTGTTACTTAACAACATCCTTAGTGAAGAAATACTGCCTGACAGCTCACATACCTCTTAAACTGTTACCACGATAGCCCCCCAAAAAGGTGCACATAAAGTTAATACTGCCCCCACTTCCAGAGTATGGTAGCACAGCCAGCCAGTACCCCTGCCAGCAGCAAACTGTAATGAGCTTGAGCGTCTCAGTCACTCACCTGTCAAATAAATACAATCACTTGCTATGATATCTTTTACTTACCTCTCAAAGATGTCCATGCCGTAGTCCATGCGCAGAGGAAGGTAAAATCATTATGGCAGCAGCAGCAGAAGCAGATGAAATCCAAGGTACAGATCTAGTAAAAGGAGCATAACAATTTACAAGCAATTCTTTTAGAAACAGTAAACACTTATCAATTATGGCCCTGCCAGGCATGTCCTCAGGTATAAAAGCAAATGTGGCAAAACAGACTAGGTGGCTGTAAACAGCATTAAACTGTACCTTGAGCCACACACCCTCCAAACGGCCATTTGAAGAACCATAAAGGGATAATCATAATGCCATATGTACATGCAGATCTACAGTAGATCAACCAGTACTGACCAGTCATGCACAGCGGCACCAATGGGGTGCTGGGTACAGTGGGCAGAATAATGACAGGTCATCATCACATTGAACTGGGTGCCATGTGAAGCATGCATGTAAATTCATGTACTGACTGAAAAATTTGCAACAGGGAAAGGCATATTGAGCCATGGCTCATGTCCAGGTGGGTGACATCCCTTACAAAAAAGAAATCCATTTTTTAAATTGTTTTTAGCTTACTTCTGTCCTAATGTTTTCACATTTTTTTGTGGATTACTCATCTTCCTTTCTGAAAAGGATTTTTTACTTCAACCACTAAAGATCATACATGCTGGGCCATGGGAGATCTAAGGGCTCAGCTCCAGGCAGCATGGGCAGCAATTGCATGCCTCAAATTGCATATTCAAGAGGAAATATATTATAAGAACCACCTGCCATTTTCCCAACATTCAACAGAAGCACCTCGACCGCACAGGGTAAGTGGTCTGGGAGATTGGCAAGTGGTTAGGAAGGGCAAATCGGATGCCCCATCACTTGGTGCTCTTCAACATATCCCCTCCAAAAAAAATATAAAAACTACAAACAGGCATCTGTCTCTAGCTCTGAAATCAAACAAAGGGGCAGAGGACACTGCAAAGCAGGACACTACAGCACAGGAGCTAGCACAACAAAATGCACCCAAAACAGGAAACAAAACAAAAAAAGCAAAAAGGAAATCCAAAAAACTTCTGATCATAGGAGACTCCATGATTCGGGGAGTTGAGACATATCTCCAGCCAGGGGTAATGGTCAGATGTCTCCCAGGTACATCAGCGTGGAGAGACACTGACCGCATTGCTAAAATTGTTCAAGAAGCAAGAGTAAACATTGATGTCCTGGTAAACATATGGACTAACGATCTCGCCAGCCAGTCAGTTGTGGAGACCAAGGAACACCTAACCAGGCTGGGTGACAAACTATCATCAATTTCATCTGGCATCTCATTCTCTGAGACCCTGCCAGTCTGGCAGAGGGGGACAGATGGATGGAAGATCAGAGAAGGGTTGATAGGGGAGCTAAACATGTGGCTCAAGAGCTGGTGCCAGGAAAAAGGACAGAAATTTGTAGGAAACTGGCAACAGTTTTGGGAGCGAAAGTTCTTTAAATTTGATGGCCTGCATCTGACTAAGGAGAGAGTCAGTGCATTAGGGCAGAAGTTTGATGTCTTTGCATAATATTTAAACTAGCAAATGGGGAGAGGGATGCAGCACCCAAAACATTGAAAGGGAAGAACACCCTTCCCCCCTCAGCTAGTGGTCAAACAAGAGTTCAGTATGTTTGTAGTTCAATTGCATCACCAGGTAAAGAAAAAGGTCCAGCTCCCCATACGATGCACAGGGGAATGCCGGATCTCACCCAACAACTAACACACCAAAATCTGACCAATGGAAAATCATGTACACAAATGCTCGCAGTCTGGGAAACAAGATCCCAGACCTGCAGGGAATAATGACAGAGGCTGAACTGCACATAGTAGCTATTACCAAGACATGGTTTACCAGTAACCACACTTGGGAGACTTCAGTACCTGGCTATGTACTGTTCAGAAGAGACCGAGGTGCAAAAAGGTGGGGTGGAGTTGCCCTTTATGTAAATGAAAATATCAAAGCTACAGAAATTCAGAATACAGATAAAGAGCCAGAAGAACTGTGGGTCACCCAGGAAACAGGAAATGGGACAGCCATACGCACTGGGGTTGTGTACAGGCCTCCAGACCAGGGGGAGGATACAGACATGTTACTGTTAGAAGATATACAGAACATGACAGCTAAAGGGGAGGTTCTGATAATGGGAGACTTCAACATGCCAGATACAGATTGGTCAATACCAGCAGGGACATCTGCCAGAACTAGACACATGGTGGTTTCCCTGCAGGAGGAGGGCCTCAAACAACTGGTACAACAACCCACAAGAGACAGGGCTATTCTAGATCTAGTACTGACTAACAGGGAAAGGATCACAGATCTCCAGGTAGAAGGTCACCTGGGGGCCAGTGACCATCACATGGCATGGTTCAATTTGGCCACTAGAACAAAATCATCCCATTCCAAGGCAAAAATATGGGACTTCAGAGTAGCTGACTTTGATAAGATGACCAACAGAGTTAAGCTAGCCTTGGTAAAAAGAAATACAGGTGAGGGGGTACAGGCAAAGTGGGCAAACATTAAAGATGCAATACTTGAAGCAACATCCCATTGTGTTAGTGAGAAAAGGAAGTGCAAAAGAAGAAGGAAACCACTTTGGTTCTCAAACATAATAGCAGAATAGGTCAGAGCCAAAAGGCTGGCCTTCAGGAAATATAAGGGAATGCAGCAGGATGAAGATAGGGAGGCATACCAAACTTCCCTAAGGAAAGCAGGGAAGGTAGTAAGGCAGGCAAAGGCCCAAACAGAGGAAACACTACCATGAACAGTAAAAGAAGGTGACAAGACTTTCTATAGATACATTAGTGAAAGGAGAAAGTCCAGAGGGGGTATTGCTAAGATCAAAGGGGATGAGGGGCATGTGAGGAGGAGGACCATGTAAAAGCATCTATCCTAAATAGATACTTCTGCTCAGTATTTAGTGAAGAGAAGGTAGGGTAGGGCCCACAACCTGCATCATGGACACAGGGGGGAGGGAGGTAAGCACTAGTCCCTTCACAAAAGAAAGGGTCCTACAAAAGCTCAGTAAGCTCAGGGTGGACAAGGCAATGGGACTTGATGGCATACATCCCAGGGTACTAAAGGAGCTAAGGGTGGAACTAGCAGAGCCATTATCAGAACTGTTTAGTGAGTCTCTGAGCACAGGAGAGGTCCAAGAAGACTGGAGAAGGGCTCATGTGATCCCACTCCACAACAGTGGTAGCAGGGAGGAGGCAGGGAGCTACAAACTAGTCAGTCTTACCTCAGTAATGGGCAAGATTATGGATACACTCTTAAGAAAAGGATAGTGCAACACCTGGAATCCATAGGAGCACAGGACCCAAGACAGCATGGGTTTACAAAAGGAAGATCCTGTCAAACTAATCTCATAGATTTCTTTGACTGGGTAACCATAGTGGTGGACCAAGGGGGAGCAGCTGATGTTGCCTACCTTGACTTCAGCAAAGCTTTCGATACTGTTCCACATAGAAGATTGATTAATAAACTGGGTAGGCTTGGGGCAGGTCAGACGTTGGTCAACTAGGTGGCAAACTGGTTGACGGGCAGAAAACAGAGAGTGGTGATAAACGGTATACAGTCAGAAGAGATGCAAGTCACAAGTGGGGTACCTCAGGGATCCATCCTGGAGCCAGTCCTCTTCCACATCTTCATCAGTGACATTGTAGATGGATTGGAGGGTAAAGTTTGTCTGTTTGCAGATGACACCAAGATCTGCAACAGAGTAGATGATCCAGATGGGGTGGGCAGAATGAGAAGAGATCTGGATAAACTAGCAAAATGGTCAGAAGAGTGGCAACTGGGGGTTTCATGCAAAGAAGTGCAAGATCATGCACACAGGGAAGAGAAACCCTGAAGCCACCTATAGGCTGGGAGGGAGTTGCTGGCAGTCAAAAGGGAAGAAAGAGACTTGGGCATCATCATCACTGATGACCTGAAATCATCCAAGTAGATCTCTAAGCAGGCAGGTAAGGCTACAGAGGGATGTTGGGGTATTAGTAGGGGTACCACAAGTTGGAAGAGGGAAGTAATAATCCCTCTTTACAAGACACTGGTTAGGCCCCATCTGGAGTACTGCATGCAGTACTGGAGGCCACACCTTCACAAGGACATTAACCAAACTGAGACAGTCCAGAGAAGGGCAACCACAATGGTGAAGGGACTGCATCAGAAAACATATGAGGACAGATTAACTGAACTCAATATGTATACCCTAGAGCAAAGGAGGGAGAGAGGTGATATGATTGAAACATTCAAACACCTTAAGGGCATTAACAAGGTGAAAGAGTCTAACATGTTTCAATATAAGCAAAATAGCAGGACAAGAGGACACAGCATGAGATAAGAGGGAGGCCAATTAAGGGTAATGAGGAAGTTATTTTTTCACAGAAAGGGTATTGGATGCATGGAACGCCTACCTCAGGAAGTGGTGGATATGAATACAGTGCAGGGCTTCAAACAGGCATGGGATAGGCATAAGGGAGCAATACAGATGAGTATGAATAGCTAGGCCATTGACAGAGCAAAGGCCTATGGCACATTCATAAGGTAGAAAAAGAAATGGACAGACTGGGTGGGCCTTGCGGTCCTTATCTGCTGTCAACGTCTATGTTTCTAGATTTATTTAGGATTTAAAAATGCTTCTAAACTTGTTTCACTGACTTCCAGCGAAGTCACGGCTCTAGTAGGTCACTGAATCAGACAGCTCCCGGGCCCAACAACTTTTAAATAGCCCCTAGAAATACAAAAGCTATGAAAAAAGAGATAAAAATGTCTGGAAGGGGTAAAGGAGAGCACAAGGGATCTAAGATGGCGACAAGAGGAAGAAACAAAACCCTGGATTATAACAGATTGAGGCTGGACTCCTCGGACCATAGCAGAAGCCGCTTGCCTGCCAGCTCCCATGCTACAGAGTACGAGACAGATGGGGAGATAAAACAGGTAACACACTCATGATTCAAGGCACTATTTAGAGAAATACAAGCTTCACGCTCTGAAAATAAGACAGAGTTCAAAATAATCCAACAAAAACTGACAAAATTAGAAACTCGGTTGGATACTATGGAGGAAAGAGTGAAGGAAGTGGAAGACGGGGCCCAGAAACTTACTCAAATTGTAGACCTGCTCCTAATGCAAATGGCTGAATTAAAAGAAAAATGTACTGACCTGGAGTAGAGGTCCCGACGGGACTACTTACGGCTCTACAGCCTCCCGGAAAGACCGGAGACAGCCCCAACACACGCTTTTATGGAAAATATGCTGAGAGATATATTAGACCTGCCAGCCACTTATCAGCTTTCTGTGGGGAGAGAACATTGCTCTTTGTTTCCCAAGCCCAGCAACCCAAACTCCCGACCATGCTCTATCTTGTTTAAGTTAAGCTTCTATTAAGTTAAAGAGGATATACTTCGCAGAGCATGGACAAAGAAAGATTTAACACACCTGACTGCCAAGCTTTATGTGGATCATGACTTTCCTCCTGAAATTCAAAAACTGCATCAAGAATATGTGCCTCTCTTAAAGATCCTAAAAGAAAAAAATATTAGTTTCCATACCCCATACCCAGCCAAATTGAGGGTATTTTGGGAAGAGGGTGTTAAAATATATTTATCTACGGCAAGTGCCCATGAGGCATTCAAGCAGAAGGGTCTTTCAATACCTAATGTTGAAAAGACTGGGAACCAAAACTCTACACAAAAGGAACCAAGATGGCAACATGTGTTTTCCAGGAAGAGACAGGGAGGAAATATGTTGACACCAATAGACGCGCAGAAACAGATCCATGAGTTGCTGAATGGAAAGACAACATCATCACAGCAGAATGAACGCTGACTGTGAGTAATCTTTTTACAAGGGCATCACCTCTGCGAAGGGCTTGGGAAAGCTGAGAGATAACATGAAGCAGCTGCAAAATAAGTAATGATGTATTCATCTATTGTCCTAAATGACTGTGCATGTAGAATGCTGTGGGCTGTTTGTTTTCCTTATCTAACTCCTCTTCCCTGGATTTAAAAGCTCACCACATTGTACTTCTCTTGCTTTTCTTTCTGATATCTCCCTCGAAGCACATATTCTCTGAGTATTCAAAGGGGAGCCGAGCAGGACCTCCAGTAATTTGGAAAAGAGAGGAGAAACTAGACTAAAAGATGTTGAGCCTTTGGAGTACTGCTGCGAGTTGTAGAACAATAACTACTCGTTTTGTTTTTTTTGGTTTTTTTGTGTGGTTTTTTTTTTTTCCTTCTTTCTGTTATTAAATAAGCATTTGTCAATGCCGAATGTTTGCTTGAGCCATTGGCATTGGTAGTGTAGGAGTTACAGAGCTGCATACTAGGAATGGCTGTGAAGTATTGAACTGAAGCCAAGCCCGTCACTACCCGGCAGATAGTGACAGGCATTGGGGTGTGCCTTTGGGTCTTCAGGCACAACAGCCACGCCATTACACCACACCCTACCTGCAGACACCAACAAGTGTCATGGTGTGCCTTGGGATCTTTGGCCCTTATGCTCACCCCATTCCATCAGGAAATACCCTAAGATGGGTGCGGTATTGGAGAATACGGTGAACTTTGAGGCAGAAGAGTCCAAGGCACACCTTGATGCCTCTCACTGGCTACAGGGTGTGGGTGGGGGTGGAATGGTATGAGCATTGCAGGCAACAATCACAAGTCACAGCCCTGATGCCTGTCATTCTGTACAGGGTGGGGCATTATGGTCGGAAACCCTAACACCTCAGGCATTCATTGGTATTTTCACTCCAAATTTTCAACATGTTTTTTTTGTGACCCCTACCTCGTGAACAGTGACAATATCAGTCTGTTAGCCGAAAGCTGCTTTTGCACGGCGACTACGGCATTTGGCACCATAGGTGCAAAAATGCATTCTGAACAGGTTGTGAAAAATGACAGCGGTACTGTTCATGGGGACATGTAAAAAATGGCAATGTTGAAAATCTGCTGTGAAAATATTAAAAAAAACTGGTGAAGTCACAAGCATGTGTAGAAACTGTGCAATGCACACCCATAATGTAACTAGTTTGGGGATATTTTTTACAGCAGATTGTCAACACAGGCATTTTGGGACCTCTGATCATGAACAGTGACCGTGTGATTTTCTTTATCTGTCCCGAACAATGATTTCCCACAGCGACCATGCATTTCTGTGCTGAAAGTGTGAAAACACATTTTGGCCATGTTGTGAAAAATGACAGCTGTACTGTTCATAAGGAGGTGTGGAAAAATGCCATTGGCGAAAATCTGGACTGAAAATATTACAAATTCATGAAGTTACGAGGGTGCATGGAAACTGAGCAATGCTCACTCATAACACAGTCATTTTATGGAGTTTTGTCACCAAATTTCCAACATAGCCATTTTAAGATCTCTTAATCTGTCCCAAACATTGTTTTCGCACACCGACTGCACCATTATGTGCTACATGTGCAGAAACAAATTTTGGTCGAGATGTGAAAAATGGCAGCTGTACTGCTCATAAGGAAGTGTGGTAAAATGGCATTGTTGAAAATCTGGCGTGCAAATATTACAAATTCGCAAACTTGCCAGCATGCGTAGGAACTGTGCAAGGTGCACTCCTAAAACAGTAATTTTTAGGAATCTTTTCACCAAATGTTGAACATAGCCATTTTAACACCTCTGCTCATGACTAGTGTCACTGTGATTTTCTTAATCTGTCCCAAACATTGATTGCGCACACGGACTGCGCTATTGTGCGCTACATGCACGGAAACACATTTTGGGTGACATGTGAAAAATGACATCTGTACTGCTGATAAGGAGGTGTGGTAAAATGGCACTGTAGAAAATCTGGAGTGCAAATATTAAAAATTTGCCAACATACGAGCGTGTGTAGGAAGCGTGCAATGTACGTTCATAAAACAGTCATCTGTAGGAATTTTTTCACCAAATTTTCAACATAGCCATTTTAAGACCTCTGCTCATGAACACTATCACTGTGATTTTCTTAATGTGTCCCATTCACTGATTTCACACACCAACTGTGCCATTGTGCGCTACATGCACAGAAACATATTTTGGGTGAGATGTGACAAATAACAGCTGTACTGCTCATAAGGAGATGTATTAAAATGGTAATGTTGAAAATCCGGAGTGCAAATATTAAAAATTCATAAACTTACGAGCGTGCGTAGGAAGTGCATACGCATGCTCGTAAAACAGTCATTTTTAGGAATTTTTTCACCAAATTTTCAACGTTGGCTTTTTGAGAGCCTGCCTCATGAACACTGTCACTGTCATTCTGTTACTCAGTCCCAAAAGGTGATTCTGTGTAGTGATCGCGAAATCACCCTTCTGGCCTGATTAACACCATGACAGTGACAGAATTCATGAGGAGGGGTCCCAAAAACCCCATGTTGAAAATTTGGTGCAAAAATTCCAAAAAATGCCTGCAATATGCAGCAAAGTTGAAAAAACCCTATCTATTACATTATACAGCTTACCAGCATTTCCTCAGTTCGCAGTCGGCTTTGAAGAGTGCAGACGTGTTCCCGTCCACGCAAGATCATTGCACTGGAGTCCGGAGGCATGGGGTTGGGAGGTGGGGAGGCAGGGTGTGCAGTGGTGGGCGCTGGTGGGGAAGGGGCCAGCGAGACCGTGAGGGACTTTTTTTCTTTCAGTGACTTTTTTTAAAGGAGGACAACTGGTACAATTGCCACGCTGGGGAGGGCTCCCAGCGTGGCATCAGGAAGGCTGCTTGGGGGCCTGCAGCCGATGGGGATTGGGCACCCTCGTTGAGGTCATAACAGTTTCTGCCACGCTGGGGTGAAACATTTTTGAGGGAGTTGAGACGCAGCCAACGGGGATTGGCACCCCTGCCGCCATTACATTGTTTGCCACGCTGGGGTGGGCCTCAGCGCGGCACCGGGAAGCTTGTTTTTTTGGGGGGCCTGGAGCCAATGGGGATTGGGCACCCCATCAGTCATACAATGTGTGTCGGGAGGAGAGTGCACGAGCACGCAAAATGCAGTGCTTGCATGCCTGTGTGTGTGAAGGGGAGAACTCTGCTCACTGAAGCGGAGGTCTCCCTTTTAACTGTATACCACTGCATCCGGTATCTTGGATGATGGCACTATGTTTCTTGCACATGCGTGCAAGCAAATATAAAAAACTGCTCTTAAATCTGTGGAGTACTCTGCAGAGGCATTCCCTTTTCCTTTCCTGCATCAAAGCTTTGTCACTGCTGCCATTTACAGGACAAATTGAAGTATGAGGATTTTTTACAGTAATATTTTACTTTCAAAAAGGGAACAGATATTCTAGCTGATCCTGGCTGATTAGGGGACCTGTTCTTACTTTTATAAGGGATCCAACTGAGAGGAAATATTCTATTCCTATAGAGGCTGTTGGTTAGTGAATATGGTCCCCACTAATGTTTTTAAGTTATAAATGGGATATACTTAGCACCTCCCCCATTGCCTTTCCACATGAGATGTATACATTGTTTTTACTGTTGGGTCAGAGGAGATATGAAAGATGAGAGTGAGCTATGAAGTAAGCTGTGACGATGATGTGAAAGCACCAATCAATTTAATAGCCGATTACCATCCATGCTCTAGAAGAGGGTTCTCCGTAAAGGAGATTTTTTTATCCTCTTCTACCTTACCATGTTAGATGGAAAGGCACACAGGTCACGAGAATGTGACCTCCTACCTTGGAAGCAGAACTTAAATGTAAATAAGTTTAGTTGTTGGTTACTAGTTGTTAGAAAATGTTTGGGCCAAGAAACAAAGATTTGGAAACTGTTATTCAGCAATTATTTGAGGTATCAATGCTTATTATGTCAGGAAAAAGAAATGAACATACAGAGTATAAAAATTAGAGGGATGTATGTTTTGAAATATGGTAAATAACATACAGTATACAGTTTGCACTTATAATGTTCATGGTTTGACAAACCCTATAAAACGAAATAAAATTCTTGCGTCTATAAAGAGGTCTGGTACAGATATTATCCTACTCCAGGAAACTCATCTCTCACCTATTGAACATAAAAAATTAAATACATTTGGTTATTCACAGGAAGTTACCTCCTCCTATAAAAAAGGAAGGAGGAGAGGGGTTGCGATTCTAATACCAAAGAGGTTACAATTTGAATACATTGATCAGCTGACTGATGGGGAGGGGAGACATGCTTTTTTGAATGGAAGGTTAAACGGGGTTATAGTAACCATTGCCTCAATATACAGCCCTCCAGACTCTACATATGAGGTATACCGTTCGAGGTTCCTCAATTTGGTGCAGTGGGGAGAAGGACAGGTGATATGCGGGGGCTGAATACAATCTTTGAACCAGCATTAGATTCCTCCTCTTAAGCCCCCAAGTGGGCCCACAAAACTGCCAGACAGGTGAGCAAACTGCTTAAGGAATTGGGCTATATGGACACTTGGAGAGCATTGAATGGACCTCAGAAAAAGTTTACATATTATTCCCCGGTTCATGTTACTTACTCTGGGCTAGACTATTTATTGGTATTGCAAGAAACAGCAAGTAGTGTCCTAAAGACCTGGGTGGGGGACATGGTATTATTGGACCATGCACCTGTATTTTTAAAGGTAAATGTGTTTTTTTTTTTCCAAAAGAACACAATCTGGAGAATGAATCTCTCATTACTAAGGGACAAGGAGGTAGTGGAAGAGACAAAAATCTGTCTCAAACAGGCAATAGCAGACAATGATAATGAGGACACTAATCCCTCGATGTTGTGGGACACCTTGAAGGCTCAGCATCAGTGCAAATTCATAGAGCTTTCAGTTAGGAAAAATCAAGAAGCTAAAAGAATGGTATTGGAACAAAGGATACAACAATTAGAAGAATTACAGCAACAGAAAATAGAGAGACAAAGGACAAAAGAACTAAAAACACTGAAGCGGGAACTGTGCAATTTACTTGACTACTATGTAGAGCAAATATTTATGTACCTTCGCCAAACTAATTATGATGGTAGTCCCAAATCATTAAAAATATTAGCGGTGAGACTTTGGATACAAAGAACCAGGGCCATCATTACCACTATCAGGCATCACCTACAGCAAATACCCTTCAGTACTATTTCAGATATAACTAAAGCCTTTAGAACTGATTATAAAGATTTATATACTGCCTTGGACCAAGTGGACAGAGGAAAAATAGACGAATTCTTAGCAACTTTAAAACTTTCATGCCTAACACAACTACAGAAAGAATGCTTGTCTGCCCCAATAACAATGGAAGAGATAGTCATGGAGTTGGGGAGGGTGAAGACTGGAAAGTGTCCTGGGGTGGATGGGTTCCCGTGGGAAGTTTATAAATTAGACAGGAATTAAATCCACTGCTATATAGGGTATTTAATTTTGTGACCTCAGAGGGAAGTGTCATCCCCCCTCCTGAAATTATGCTATTATTTCAGTGATACCAAGCCGGACAAGGACCCCACAAATTGTGCCTCCTACTGTCCAATATCAATCTTGAACACAGACTATAAGTTATTTATGGCCATGCAGGCAAGGCGTCTACAACAGATGATCCCAGACTTGATAAATCTAGACCAAACAGTGTTCGTCCCTGGGAGACAAGCCCAAGATAACATTTGGCGAACTGCATATCTGATTAATCACATCAATAAGATGAAAATTCCCAGTTTACTACTCAGTCTGGATGCTGAAAAAGCCTTTGATAAGGTTTCAAGGCTCTACCTTCAGCAGGTCCTTGCCAGCTTTGGTTTTCCTACCCCTTTCTTAACCATGTTGTTTAAAATCTATAGTAAACCCCAAGGATTTGTAAGGGCAAATGGGCATATCTCAGAAAGTTTTGAATTACAGACAGGGACCCATCAAGGTTGCCCATTATCACCATTGCTCTTTGCTTTATACATAGCACCCCTTGTGCTGAGTATTAGACTGCATGGGGGAATAGGGGGAATTAAGCTTGCAGGAACAGAACACAAATTGGCCTTGTATGCAGATGCCGTGTTGATTTATATGACTGACCTGGATACTTCCCTAGACACCCTATTTAAACAATTGGCACTATTCACCACTTTATCAGGGTACACCTTGAATAGATCTAAAACGGAAGTATTGGTGTTTCATTATATAGTCCCCCCAGAGATAAGGAATACATTTTCCATGAAGTGGGACTTGCAGGCAATTAAATATCTGGGAATAAAGCTGGCTGCAGATCCTAAACAACTGTTTAATTTGAACTATCAACCATTGATTCAAAAATTAAAAATGGATCTAAGGCGTTGGCACCAACTACCTTTGTTTCTATACCAGAGAGTACTATGTGTAAAAATGAATGCATTACCTAGGTTTTTATATTTATTTCAGACAGTGCCATGTTTAGTTACAACAAAGGAATTAAAGAAGTGGAAAGCTATGTTAGTAAAATACACGTGGCATTACAAAAGGCCCAGAGTGTGACAGGATTTTTTAATACTATCAAAGAAAATTGTGGGTCTTGCCTTTCCATGTCTCCTTTACTACTGGTCAGCGACCCAGATGAAATTAGCAACATTATGGGAAAATGTCAAATATGTAGCCCGCTGGAAAACAATAGATATAGAGAGACCAACAACCAGGCCTTTATCAGCTGTGATATTTAATCCACAATATCTCCCAGGAATTAGAGCACAAGTCCCAGTGGAAACTGGAGTGATAATAGAAGGTTGGTGTAAGGGTACAGCATATAGAAATACTAAATTACAAATGTGGAAATACAGATGGTGGATATATGAACCAAATTTTACACCAGTGAAGATTGATAGGTGGTATTATAGACAAGCAGATAGGGGGTTTTATGCCCCATGGCAGCTTCTTAATGGTGAGAATGTGATCACTTTTGAACAGGCTAGGCAGCATTTTAAATGGGAAGTGTCTGATCAACTGCATTACTTTCAGGTGACAGATTATATTAGAGGGCAAATAAGACGTGTTAATACTCATTGTGTTATGGAAGATTTACCCCGGTCTCCATTTAGGCATCTGGAAGAGGTAAACAGGCTGTGACCGTACTATATTAATTTTTAATAACACAGAAAATCCATAAAATTGAAATTCTGCATTCACGATGGGAGAGAGAGATGGGTAGGTCATTTACTGACAAACAATGGCAGAAAGCTTGCAGAACAATGTGGTCAACCTCCTCCTCACCTGTTTGGCGGGAATATTCTTGGAAAATCAGAACTAGGTTTTTTTTTAGTCCAGAATCTTATGTCCAGATGGTCTCTGGGGAGTTCTCCAAGATACTGGAGGGAGTGTGGTGAGAAGAGGGTCCCACATGTGCATGCTTTTATATTCTGCACAAAATTAAATAAATTTTGGACAGAAATTCATGAGCACATTAACACAGAGTTAAACATTGCGGATGATAGGGATTTAGAAGCTTTGATGATAGGCCTCTCCCCTCATTCTATTAAGGGAGGAGACTCATTATATCTGTGGGCCATATTACAAATAGTGGCCTTTGAAGCCATTACTAGACAATGGCTAAAAATAGACCCCCCTATAAAAAAGGATTGGGTACAAATAGTACAGTACATAAAAGCCAGTGAGAAAGTCTCATATGATTTACAATAGAAAGCTGAGAAATACATCAGCCATTGGACTAGATGGAAATTGGCAGGATTTGATACTTAAAAAAGTAGGGAGAAAAGTTTAATCTGACAATCTCACTTTGGTATATGCATATAGGCCTCCCCCTTTTTACAGACTTCGGACCTAGTGGATCCAAATATAAGAACTATAACTGGCTTGATTCGATCTCTGATGAAGATATTGAGACAATTTACCATTCTTGTTGATGGCATAAATTTGGGAGTGTAATTGGATAGAGGGTAATTGAAGCGTACCTTTTAATTAAATTACAAGGAAATACCATTAACTTAGTCAAACCAGAAAACTGAAGGAAACTTAATGGCAAATGAACAACTGACATAAAGTAAGTTTCGGAGAACAGTATTGAAAAAGTGAAGATGGTAGAATGGAAAAAACAGGTTTCTTTTTATAATATCTTTGTGTTGTTTTTTTTTTTTCCTCTTTTTTAAGATGGGCCCAGTTGTTGTTCTGTTCTTTTTTAAAATACTTGATGTTAAAAGAATGTTATAATTCAAATGTAATTAACAGGTTACACTGTAATTGTGAAGTTAAGTATATTATGTGAATAACCAATAAAAGAAGTATAAAAAAAAACTTGTTTCACAAAAGTAAGACTAAACATGGCTTGAAAGTAGATTTCATTTTTTAGTTCAAATGCATTTTTTTGTTAGGAGTCTAGCTGATTTACATATTTAACACCATCCCTGCAGTAATCCCTGTGTTTCAATGCAAAATGCCACACCTTGTGAGGACTGTATAGGTATATGCATGTCTTCAACCAGTTGATAGGTATGCTTCTCCAAAATTGAAACCAAAATTTGCAAATGCATTATTGCTATAATTCTACTTATTACTATTACTGAAAAGAAAACATTATATTTAAAAATGTTTATTAAGTGTAGTGTACATTGTCCACAGTAATGTATTTTTATACATTATTAATTTTAAGAAATTTTGAAGTTATCCATACAGATAGTTCCATAAAACACAATACAGAAGTATTTTTCATATAAGGATAATTAAAAATAATACCATCAAAAATTATGTCAAAGAAATCCCTCAATATAACACTAGAGATCTCGTAACAGTATCATTCAAGTCCTGTAATAGTGTCATTCAGAGCTTGTAGGACTATAGTTCTGAACTCTGAACAGTAGTATTAAGAGAGCAACATAGCATCGCAAGTTGGAAAATTTGTTTTGCTGGGTGGGAGATGACTTTTACTGTAATTGTTGCGTATAGTAAAAGCCAAGTTGCCGCTGATGAGAAACTGCAGAACTCCCTCAATAACAGCTCTCTTAAAGTGACTTTCCAAGCTGTAGTTGTGGGCTTTTGAGCATTATAGCTCATTACCTTACAGCCAGAGGTGTGTGCAGAATCTGTTAACAAAAGGGGCCAAAATCCTCCCTAAGCTAGAGGAGTTTGGGAGCATGACCTCCCCCAAAAATGTTTTAAAACATCATTTTAAATTATGCATTTTCCTGGATTTTAGAGCTAAGTAAGAGACCACGCCTGTATTTAGTGCCATCTATAGTGGACAGAGTTAAATTGCCTTGCACCAGCACTGAGACTGACTGGGCAGAGAGCAGAAAAGAATACCTGACATCATTGTGCTCCGGTGGTTGGCTTTCTCAGTCTTCTGGCATCCACCTCTTGCTTGACGTCAGCTTCAACATCTTAGCCACAGAAAGTACATGCCATCCATTGAGGATGTGGAACCCAAGATCAGCCCGAAGATTTTGATCGGCACCATGACTGTTTTATTTATTTATTTAGTTAGTTTTTGTTTACCAGGTAGGTGTACTAGCCATAGCAATGACTATTTTCAGGCGCTACCCGGGGTTGTTGTGTTCCTTCTCCTCCTCCTTGGTTCTTGTTCCTAGTAGGCAGCAGTTGGTTCCATCATGTTGGAGCACAATGGGTGAGCACTGGCCACAGTGAGTGAGAGTGGTGTCTTCCTGACATCTTCCAATCCCCTCCTACAGCAGCAGAGGCAGTGGTAAACCCCGGTTGGGACAATGAGTGGGCGAGATCCTGAAGATTGTTTTTTGTATATACTGCTGAAATGGTGTGTGATTGTGTGTCACCCCCAAAGTAAAACTGCCCATGATTGGGCCACCCAAAGTGGTGCACATAGATTGGCTGCTGAGGTACTGATGCCAATTTGTGTATTGCCATGTGTTCGGTGGCTAAGCAATTGAGGCTGTCCAGCTGACTCCCGAATTAAAATAAAAAATAACTATTAAAATTTGGTTAGATGACTTTAAAAAAGAAATTCAAGTTTATTAAGTTTATCATAAATATGCCTTGACATGGTATCCATGCATATACAGAAGTACAAAGTAACAAACAGCCCATGCCAGGCCCCCCTGCCTCCCCCAGGTTTGGCATCATAAAACAAAGACTACCAATACCAACTGGGTAACATGAAAAAACATAGTACCTGAAAGTTGAAGAAAAGGTGTACATGAAAGGTGGGACTACCGAGATGAACCCCTGGTGGTAACCATAAGGTTCATCACAGGGGCCCACCAGTGTAAAGCAGATATAAGGTAAGGAAGCTTTCCCAAACTCTTTTGCATCATGGCATAGACCCCCAGAGGCTAGCTTTGAGTTGCTCAGCATGAAGATTGAATAGGACCTCCCTTAGCCACTCAATGTATGTGATGTTATGCCCATCCAGCCAGTGGCACAGAACCAATTTTTTCAAAGTTAATGTTATCATGACCATGTGATAGCTATGTGTTCCCACAGGTTTCTGGGAAAAGTCTCCAATTAGACAACAAGTCTTTGATTGAAGGACAGTCCCAAAAAAGATGTCTGAGGGTACCCTCATGTTGTTGACACCTATTGCATGAAGCATCAGGGGTTCTTCCCATCTTCTGAAGTTTAATTGGGGTCCAATACATATCATTTACGATATGGTATTGGGTAAGCCTCAGTCTGTCTTGGGAAATATATATGTGGGTGTCTTTCCAGATGGTTTCCCATCTGTCTAATGAATTGAGAAATTGATCAGACCAGAAATGAAGGTTCCCACACAGGGCATCTAATGATCTTTTCTGAAATAAGGAGTATACCAAAGAACTGGCATGGGGTTTGCCACATAAATTAACCAGGGAGCCAAACCAGTCGCACTCGCCCATTTCCCCATTCAGATCTATCAGAAAATGAATTTAAAGGTGACGTAACTAGAAGATTTTGAAAATCTGGATCTTATCCAACTTGAAATGGGCCATAGGAGAGCCTGAATCCATACAAGACCCCCCTGAAAAAAATTCCTTTATTCTAGAACCTTTGAGATGAGGTAACCACAGTGTGGAAACAAACCTGCCCCCTATTTTAAGATTAGGGTTTCCCTTTACTGGCTGCAAAGGGTCTTTAGTGTTCTTATACTGTAGAAAGGCACACAACTGTGCATGCATCCTGATAGAGGAGAAAATGGGGAGTTAGTTAGATTAGCAGGCAGAACCTTGGCAGGGATATGCAACATTGCCTCTGGGGAAATATTAGCTCTTCATATCAGCTCTCTTTCTAACATCAGTCACTTCAGAACATAGGGGTAGGAGGCAATCTCTTTCTGGGGAGTGAGCTACCTGAAATACTTGGCTGCCTGGCTAGCCCAAAAATATAGGCCAAAATGTGAGCGCTTCAAGCCGCCATGCGATGTGGAGGCTGCAAGCTTATTGTAGGAGCGCCTGGAATGTTTCCCATGCCAAGTAAAGGAGGAAATTATAGCATGCACATTCTTAAACCAGGCCATGAGAATCCAAGAGTTTAACAGACCTAGGAGACAGAAAGGCCTGGGTAAAATATTCATTTTAATTATATTAATACTCCCCCAGAGTGATATTGGAAGAGATTGCCACCTACTGAGATCCTGTTGAATAATAAGGAGTAGGGGGTCTAGGTTTAGCTTCCTCATCGCGGTCTCATTTCTAAATAAAAGTAAACCCAGATACTTTAGGCTCTTGGGGCTCCACTGTACATCTAGTGGTTCTATTTTCTGCCTGATAAGCCTGTGATTCAGAGGAAAAAATGTGGTCTTTCCCAAGTTAATTTTATAATTGGATACAGCTCTATACTCTGCACTGATAGAAAAAAAAACACTGGAAAAGACTGCACAGGTTTTACGAGATGGAGAAGAACATCATTGGCATATGCCGAGAGTTTGAATTCCTGCACTCTTACCTGAACATCCCAAATTTCCACATGCTCCCTCAATTGGGACAACAAGGGTTCAATATATATATTGAACAGGAGAGGGGATGGGGGCAGCCCTGTCTGGTGCCAGAATGCAGAGGGAAAAGGTCTGAGAATACCCCGTTACAGTAAATATGGGCTTGAGGGTTCTGGTAGAAAGAGGAGACCCACTGAACAAATTTAGAAGGGAATCCAAATTTAAGCATAGTTAGGAATAGAAATTGGTAGCTCACTCTGTTGAATGCCTTCTATGCATCCAGGGAAAGCAAACCAGCTGGAATGTCGGATTCCCTGGATGCAGAGATGATGTGTGCCAGTGTCACAGGCTGTGGGAAATGATGGACCAGGAGGCAGTTTTGAAGGAGTACATTCAATGTAAATTATTTATTTAAATAAAACGAACTGAACACGCAAATAAAAATAAAATATAAGATGCAGCATAACAATAACCAAATATGTACTAGCAAGCACTAGTACTTCAGAAGACTTATGACAGCACTTCCAGGTCCGACTCCTTTGAGTCAACTGAACTCCTTTACACTGACTCTTAGCATTTATATACTGTTCAGACATCATGTGACTAACCAGCTCCTTCCTAAAGTCATTTCTGGAACATACATTCTTTAATTATAAATTAAAACAATCATCTTTAACATTCTAGTACTTTTATTTTAACATAGTAATGGATTTTAAGGATAACAGTTGGTGTATATCCTTGTTTTAAAGATTGAAAAAAAAATTAACTGAAACAGGAACCGCCCCCTTAAGCTAGTGTATAAAAACAGCTGCTTAAGGGCTGGCCAGCTCCTAGAGAGTATAATGCAGGAGAGGAATCAGGCAGGGTTTCAGAATGCAAGAGCACAATAAAAACCTTGTTTTTTAGGAAGCCCTAAGAACAAGCCAAAACCACACTATCCCACTTCCAGAAGGTATGTAGGGTTCATTTTACTCACATTTGTGTCAAAACCTTTCGTTTGGAACCCACTATAAGGCTAAATGCCTTCGCAACAGTGCGCACATTCACGCGGTAATTTTACCAGCGTTTGCATTGTCCTGCATTAACTCCGCAGCGTACCAACACAAAACAGACGCATTTTCAGAGCGCTTGCCAAAAGGAGCCTAACGGGGATAAACTAGAGAACTAGGTAGCTCTTTCTTTAGTTTACAAGCCAAAATGCATAACAGCATTAAGGCACATTCAAAACACATTCAAAGCCTCATTTAAAGAGACAGAGTCCTGTCATAATTTAAACGGAGAACATGCCTTCACGAACGTGCGCACGGTAAAAAATTACCGGCGATCGTAAACGCCGAGAAGGCTTTCAACAGCGAAACCTAAAAGGAATCAGCACATTACCAAATGTTTCATATAGAGGGGTTTTAAGGACAAAGAAGGCTTAAAGGTACTAAACTTTTAACTCATTTTGATACAGCAAACGGCATAGCCTGATACAAGGAGTTCTTAAAGAGACAGTGATCTGTATCTATAAAACATGCTTTACTTTCGTATTACATAGGGTGTCCTATTAACGCTAGTCCTTACTCTTCATATTTCTAAGGAAGCCCATGCTATGTACCAAACCCAAAGTATTTTTACACTTAAAATCCTGACGTCAGTAACTACTTTTAGTATTTCTTTGGTATTCTTATAGTCCTTACCATGGGATTTAAATGCACTGGGAAGACACAAAAAAAAAAAAACAACACATAGACCAGGAGAAAACAGAATCCCCAAGGGAACACGAGCAGGGGAAATGGAACTATAGGGAAAGGGTGGAAGGTAGTCCTGCTAAATGCCAGGAGCTTGGGCAATAAAATGCCTGAGCTCCAGGCGATGTTAACTGAGGGAGCAGTGGATGTGGCAGCGGTCACTGAGACTTGGGCCACTGCAAGACATGACTGGGACCTGAACCTGGAGGGTTAGACTATGTTCAGGAAGGACAGGGGGGAGGGAAGGGGAGGAGGGTAGCAATGATAGTAAAAACTGCATTGGCATGGGGGAGTAGAGGAGGCGGAGGGAACCGTGGAGGTGATTTGGGTCACCTTGATAACAAGGGGGCAAGAGAGTAAAATAGGAGTGGTGTATAGACCCCTGCCCTGGCGGAGGAGCTGGAGGACAGTCTGGTGGCAGATGTTAGGAGACACTGCAGACTGGGCAGAGGAAAGGTGGTGGTGCTAGGGACTTAAACATGCCAGGAACAGACTGGGAGACTCATGACATCCTCTGTGACCAGGGAACAGAGGTTGTTGGATGTCTTTCAAGACGCGTTCCTAACTCAGCAGGTGAGGGAACCGACCAGGGAGGCACGGGTACTGGATGTGGTCCTGGCAGACAGTGACCAGATTGGGGGCCTGGAGGTAAGGGACCCTTTGGCGGGGAGTGACCATGCCATGGTCTGGTTCTGCTTGGACCTAGGAGGGGTAGAAGGCTGCACAAAGACAGAAGTAACCGACTTCAGGGGGTGGATTTTAAGGAAATGGGAAGGATCCTTAAAGAGCATTTGGATGGGATTGGGTCAGACATGGACGCTGATAGTAGGTGGGAAATCATCAGGAGAGGGGTGCAGGATGCTACCAGCACCTGTGCAAGAGTAAGACGAAAATGCGGTAGGGCCCAAACTCTGTTGGTGGACCAGGGAGGTCCAGGAGGTGGTGCGGGAAAGAAAGCAGCCTATAAGAAATTCAAGTGCCTCAAGGAGTGAAAGGGATCTGAGGAGGCATGAGCTGATGGCTAGAAGGGCCACTAGAGTGGTGAGAGGGCTAAGGCAAGGAAGGAGCAGAACCTGGCCAGGGAAATTAGGGAGAGGGAAAGGGTTCTTAGATACATTGGGGAAAGACGAAGGGTGAAGGGCAGATTAGCAGGATTAAATCAGGGAAGAGATGGCACAAGACCCAGAGGAGCAGGCTAAGGTACTAAATGAGTACTTCACCTCAGTTTTCACCAGGAAAAATGGGGATGCTGCATCACATGGGAGGAGACGGAGATAATGAGGAGGGGGCCCTTACCAATCGGCAGGTCTGGGAGGGGGGGCATCACTGGCAGGTGGGGAGGGCTAAGCAGGGAGAAGAGGTACTGGAAGTGGAAATCACAGCAGAGAGTGAGAGAAGCCTCAGCTCCCTTAAGACGGAGAAAGCACCGGGGCCGGATAAATTACATCCTAGAGTGCTGAAGGAACTTGCAGATGTCCTGGCGAAACCCCTGGCAGAGCTTTTCACCATCTGTCTGAGGACTGGGTGGGTGCCCCAAGACTGGAAGGTGGCGCATGTAGTGCCTATCCACAAGGGGGGATCAAGGGAGGTGGCAGAGAACTACAGGCCTGTCAGCCTGACATCAGTGGTGGGCAAGGTGATGGAGGGCATTGTCAAGGAGAGGCTAGGGGGGGACCTGGATAAGTCAGGTTGCCTGGACGATAGACAGCATGGATTCATCCCGGGGAAATCATGTCAGACAAACCTGGTGGAGTTCTATGACTGGGTGACAAGTGCCTTGGACCTGGGTAGACCAGTGGATGTCCTGTTTCTAGACTTCAGCAAGGCAATTGACTCTGTTCCTCACGTGGGCCTGTTGGATAAACTAGGAGAAATGGGGGTTGGAAACCAGATGATCCGATGGATAGGCAATTGGCTCCAGGACCGGACCCAGAGGGTCGTAGTTGGTGGGATAGTCTCTTCCCAAGGAGGGTCATTAGTGGGGTCCCACAGATCAGTCCTGGGCCCTTCTGTTCAACGCCCATGATCTGGCATAAGGACAGGAATCAGAGTGAGATGAGTCTCTTTGCAGATGACTCAAACTGGGGCCGTGGTGGATGGGGGAGGAGGGAGGGTGGCCTGCAGGGACCTGGAGGCTCTGTAAAGATGGTCTAGAAAGTGGAAGCTGAGGTTTAATGCAGGGAATGCAAGGTACCCCACCTGAGGCCAGAAACCCAGGCCAGTGTATACCCTGGGGGAATACTACAAGTCTCAATGGCTGAGAAGGGACCTGGGGTGGTGGTGGATGTCAAGATGAACAACTCTGAGACTTGTAGGAGGGCAGCAGCCAAGGCCAACAGGATGCTGGGATGCATCGCTAGGGGATCACCTCCAGAAGGAGGAAGTGATACTCCTCTGTATAACTGCTTGGTGAGGTCAGCACCTGAGTACTGCGCAGTTTTGGAGGCCGCACTTAAAGAGGGACATTAACCTCCTGGAGAGGGTCCAGAGGAGGGCAACCAAAATGATTTGGGGCTTGGGGACAGGACCTATGAGGAGAGGCTCAAGAGCTAAATATGTACACTTTGGAAGAGAGAAGGGACCGGGGACATGATAGAGGTCTTCAGGACATGAAGAGGGTAAATAGGGAGGAACAGTGAGGATGCTTTGAAGGAAGGAGGAGGGGCCACTAGAGGCATGGGTGGAAGCTGGAGGGGAAGATTCAGGGAGAAGAGGAGGTGCTACTTCACTGAGAGGGTGGTAGAGCCATGGAATGCACTACCTAGGGGCTGGTGGAGGCAGAGACAGTGGAGGGGTTCAAGAGGGGTGGGACAGGTACAGGGGAAGGGTTCAGAAAGCAAAATCCAATGCAGCAAGAATATCCGGAACTGGGAAGGGAGAAGCCAGAGAAGGCGAGGGGGACAGCAAGGTCAGCACCCAGGGTGGGGGCTGACCAAACGAGCAGACACGAAAGACCATTAGGCCTATTCTGCTGGCATTTTAGTATGTTAGTATGTTAGTAGATGAGAGACATACAGAGAAACAGATATTACAAAGTGGGTGGCCAGCCCAACAAACAAACATACAAACATACAGACAAAGACAAGTGTCCGAAGCGCATTTTGGCCCCTTAAAAAAAAAATTTAATTCCCCTTTCACATCCCTCCCCACCCAAAACAAAACCTACAGTTTTGGTTCTTAAGGGAGCATTAACAGTGTATTCATCATCAGATCTCTCAGACGAGAGATGGAGCCATAGCCCACCCTCACCTAAGGCTCCACCTCGGGGTCCCTAATTTCTAAAAATCCAGAAAGAAATAACTAGGAGACACTGTCTCCTTCATATTAATGCTTCAACTTTACCCCGAAGTCTGATGAAAAATACTTTTATTCTCCATTCCATATCTCGACATAAAATCAGCATTACCATGTGCTGTTCCTTTTCTATGTTTGATGGTAAATCTATAGGGTTGTAAAGCAAGATACCATCGCATTATGCGGGTATTTTTATCTTTCATTACTTGCAGCCAACATAACGGATTATGGTCAGTCCATAATTCAAATTCCACACCCCATAGATAAAAACGAAGGGCCTCTATGGCCCATTTGATGGCTAGACATTCCTTTTCAATTACAGAATAGTCTGTCTCTCTTTTATGGAGCTTTCCACTAATATAGATTATAGGGTGCTCCTCCTCATTCACAATCTGTGTTAATACAGCCCCAATTCCATACTGTGATGCATCAGTCTACAAAATAAATGTTGGCGAAAAATCAGGAGTGCGTAATACAGGGGAGGAACATAAGCTAGCTTTATTGGACTGGAATGCCTCTTAGCATTCTTCAGTCCATCTGACCTTTTCAGGGTTCCTTTTCTTTGTTAGCTCTGTCAGAGGGCCTGCTAATGTTGAAAAATTGGGGATAAATCTGCGATAGTAGCTAGCTAGTCCCAAGAAAGATCTTACATCTTTGTTTGTAATGGGAGTGGGGCTATGTGCTACTGCTGCAACCTTATTTATCTCTGGCTTTATACAACCTTTACCATTATGGAAACCCAAATATTTAGTTTCCTGCATGGCTATTGTACACTTCTGTGGGTTTATAGTAAGGCCAGCCTCGGAGATTGAAGTTAGTACTGCTGACAGATGTTTTAAATGTTCCTCCCAAGAGGGACTAAAAATGATAACATCATCCAGGTAGGCCACACTATAATTGGTGTGGGGGGTTAGCAGGGTATCCATCATTCTCTGAAAAGTGGCAGGGACACCATGTAGCCCAATTGGCATGACTGTAAAATGAAACAAACCAATAAGCGTACTGAATGCAGTCTTGTCCTTATCTGCAGTATCTAATGGAATTTGCCAATACCCTTTGGTCAAATCCAGGGTGCTAAAATACATGGCACTACCCAGATGATCCAGAATGTCATCTATTCGTGGCATTGGGTAGCTGTCAAACTGGGACACTGCATTTAATTTCCTGAAATCCAGGCAGATACGTATGCCCCCTTCCTTTTTACCTACTACCACCATAGGGAAACACCACTCACTATGAGAAGGTTCAATGATTCCCATTTTATGCATCCTTCTCACTTCCTGGATCACATATTGTCTTATCCTTTCGGGCAATCTATAAGGCTTTTGTCTAAGTGGTTGGTTGTTTGTAACTTTTATATGATGACTAACGTTTCTAATCTTCCCAGGAATACTGTGAATGTGTCTTTAAATTTACATAATTCTTTTTCTAAATCAGTCTTTTGGATTGCCGTCAATTCAGGGTTGATTAGTAAATCTGTCATTGTCCCTGTACCCTCTAAACGTTGATATGCTATATCTAATTCATTTTTGGACTCAGGGAGCACATAGCTGGTAAGGGAATTCAGCCGTTCTACCCAGTTTTTCAATAAATTGGCATGATATATACGTTTCTTACCCTTACTACCTGGTATGTCTATTTCATAGGTCACAGGACCAGTTCTCTGAGTAACAACATAAGGGCCTTGCCATTTCATCAATAGCTTATGTTCTGAAGATGGTAACAGTAGTAAAACCTTATCTCCCTCATTAAATTCTTTATGTCTTGTGACTTTGTCATAATATGCCTTTTGTTTTATTTGTTGTTGTAAGCTACTGCTATGAGCCTTTTGAACATAGGACATTAGGCATTCCTGTAACTTTTGCCAGAACTCCAGGGGAAGTGTTTCTTTTGAATCTTTGGATTCCTCCTCCCACTCTTTTTTAACTATGTCTAAAGGTCCCCTTGGATTATGCCCAAATAATAATTCAAAAGGGGAAAATCCTGTAGATGCCTGGGGGACCTCCCTATATGCAAACATAAGATAAGGAAGATAAGTGTCCCATTGCTTGCCCTCATCTGTTACGAATTTTTTTAACATCTGCTTTAAGGTCTGGTTAAATCGCTCCACCAGCCCATCGGTTTGTGGATGGTGGGGCATTGTAAACAGCGCTTCTATTCCTAAAGCCTGGTACAGCCGTTTGAGCATTACTGATCGAAAATTAGTACCCCGTTCTGTTAAAATCTCTTTGGGTATACCTACCCGACTAAAGATTTTTACTAACTCATCGGCTATCCTTTGGGCCGTAATAGTTCTTAAAGGTATAGCCTCAGGATATTTTGTAGCGTAGTCTACAACCACTAGTATGAACCTATTACCTTTCGAACTTTTAGGTAATGGACCTACTATGTCCATTGCTACTCTTTCAAAGGGAGTAGACACTAATGGCATGGGTAGTAATGGTGCCTTATCTTGCCACCAGATTTTGGATACTTTCTGGCAGGCCTCACAGCTTTTACAGTATTCAGCGACGTGCTCATGTATACCTGGCCAATAAAATCTATATAAGAGGTGACTTAATGTCCAGTCTCTTCCTAGATATCCGGCCATAGGTATATCATGAGCTAGTCCTAGCAGCTGTGCTCTAAAATGTTGAGGCACCATTATCTGCTCTACTACTTCCCCAGTTTGTGGATTCGTGCAAACTCGATGTAACAATCCATTTATAATTTTGAAAACAGGACCCTTAGACTTATCCACCTGTCCCACCTGTAAAAAAAATGGGGTTAGTGACATGTCATTCTTTTGTGCTTCTTTAAATACTGATTCATGTTTCTTAACAATTATGTCTAGGTTGGTTTTAGAGTCAGTATTTAACTTATTTTTAGTCCACAATTGTTTTTCTCTTCTTTTTTGGCTTTTTTATTTCCTGTCTTTACCAACAACTTCAAAAAACTTTTCCTCAAAAGGAAATGTGTGTCCCAATATTTCTTCATTCTTGGACTGTGCTCTAGTTGTTATAGCAGTAAGATTGGTTGCTAATAAAGCTTCAAAATCTTCGAAATCATGTCCAATAATAACTGGGACAGGGAGCTGAGGAACTACCCCCACTTTCATCCTCTGACTGTGTCCATCCACTTGTACAACTGTCTCTTCTAAAGGGTAATGATGTACATCCCCATGTATGCATACCACGCCAGTTGTAGATCCTTCTGATTTTACACTGGTATCCAGGACTGAAGCATGAACTAAAGTTTGTTTGCTGCCAGAGTCTATAAGTCCCGTTACCACCTTTTTCCCAATCTTTACTGGTCTGACATAGTGTCCCCAATTAGCTAGAGCCAAATGCACATCTTCTAATGTATTCTTAGGGCAAAATCTTGCTATGTGCCCTTTGGTGTTACATTTGTGGCACACAATATCTGGTTTATATATTTTTGCAGGTTTAGTACTTAATTTACTCCCGGGGGTATTACTGTCTGTAGTATTGGGTAAAGAAGTATGAGAAGGTGGTCTTACCATAGGTTGAGGTATCCAAGAACTTCAGATTGGATGGGTTCTGTGAGGTCTTGCAGCTATATAATCCTATGCCAATCTTATAGCTACTTCCGCTGTTTCTGGGCGGTGTTCCTTCACCCATAACTGTACATCTTGTGGAAGTATATTTATAAATTGTTCCAAAACAATAACTTCCAAAATCTGTGCTATTGTCCGTGTATCTGGCTGTAACCATTTTATACTTAAATCTTTCAGTTGGGTATACACGTCCTGGGGATTGTCGGCAGCATGGAACTTCAGGGTTCTTAATCGCTGTCTATATGTTTCGGTACTAATGTCATACCTCTTCAGGATGGCCTGTTTTACATGTCCATAGTCATTAATATAGGCAGTTTCAACATGGCTATATGCCAACTGGGCTTTTCGTTAAATAGGGAGCCAACCGGATGACCCATTGGTCTCTGGGCCAGGCACAAGCAGTTGCTACCCTCTCGAATGTCATTAGAAATGCTTCGATATCATCAGAACTAGAAATTTTGACTAGTTTAATGTCCTTCTGTATGATCCCTGGTGTAGCAGGGGCTCTAGCCGTACCTATAGTTTGAATCACCCTCAGAGTGTCTGCCCATCTGGCCTGATTCTCTCTCTCCATATCCATCTGATGAGTACAAAGCCAGCTTATTAACTCCTTCAAGTCTTGAGGGGCTTCTTCCATCTCAGGACTGGCTGCTTGGGCTCCCTCCACAGGTTCTTTCTTGTCTTCCATTTTCACTCCTCTTCTGCTGGTCTTCCCTTCTTACTACTGGCTCCACACCAGCCAATAACGGTAGTTGTAGCTGTTGGACATGGGACCGTGTAGTCACTCCACTCCAGACCGCCTCGCCTTCTTGCATTCAGGTCCACTGGAGTCTGCGCTCAAAACCTCCACCGAAAATCCCACTTCTGACACCAACTGTCACAGGCTGTGGGAAATGATGGACCAGGAGGCCGTTTTGAAGGAGTACATTCAACGTAAATTATTTATTTAAATAAAACGAACTGAACACGCAAATAAAAATAAAATATAAGATGCAGCATAACAATAACCAAATATGTACTAGCAAGCACTAGTACTTCAGAAGGCTTATGACAGCACTTCCAGGTCCAACTCCTTTGAGTCAACTGAACTCCTTTACACTGACTCTTAGCATTTATATACTGTTCAGACATCATGTGACTAACCAGCTCCTCCCTAAAGTCATTTCTGGAACATAAATTCTTTAATTATAAAGTAAAACAATCATCTTTAACATTCTAGTACTTTTATTTTAACATAGTAATGCATTTTAAGGATAACAGTCGGTGTATATCCTTGTTTTAAAGATTTTAAAAAAAATTAACTGAAACAGGAACCGCCCCCTTAAGCTAGTGTATAAAAACAGCTGCTTAAGGGCTGGCCAGCTCCTAGAGAGTATAATGCAGGAGAGGAATCAGGCAGGGTTTCAGAATGCAAGAGCACAATAAAAACCTTGGTTTTTAGGAAGCCCTAAGAACAAACCAAAACCACACTATCCCACTTCCAGAAGGTATGTAGGGTTCATTTTACTCACATTTGTGTCAAAACCTTTCGTTTGGAACCCACTATAAGGCTAAATGCCTTCACAACAGTGCGCACATTCACGCTGTAATTTTACCGGTGTTTGCATTGTCCTGCATTAACTCCGCGACGTATCAACACAAAACAGCCACATTTTCAGAGCGCTTGCCAAAGGAGCCTAACGGGGATAAACTAGAGAACTAGGTAGCTCTTTCTTTAGTTTACAAGCCAAAATGCATAACAGCATTAAGGCACATTCAAAACACATTCAAAGCCTCATTTAAAAAGACAGATTCCTGTCATAATTTAAATGGAGAAAATGCCTTCACGAACGTCACGTATCCATACGGTAAAATTACAGTGATTGAACGCTTGAGAAGGCTTTCAACAATAAAACCTAAAAGGAATCATCACATTACCAAATGCTTCATATAGAGGGGTTTTAAGGACAAAGAAGGCTTAAAGGTACTAAACTTTTAACTCACTTTGATACAGCAAACGGCATAGCCTGATACAAGGAGTTCTTAAAGAGACAGTGATCTGTATCTATAAAACATGCTTTACTTTCGTATCACATAGGGCATCCTATTAACGCTAGTCCTTACACTTCATATTTCTAAGGAAGCCCACGCTGTGTACCAAACCCAAAGTATTTTTACACTTAAAATCCTGACGTCAGTAACTACTTTTAGTATTTCTTTGGTACTCTTATAGTCCTTACCATGGGATTTAAATGCACTGGGAAGACACAAAAAAAAAAACAACACATAGATAACAGACATACGGAGAAACAGATATTACAAAGTGGGTGGCCAGCCCAACAAACAAACATACAAACATACGGACAAAGACAAATGTCCGAAGTGCATTTCGGTCCCTTAAAAAAAAAATAATTCCCCTTTCACAGCCAGTTTGAGAAAATGGTCAGTGGAGTGTCTACCTTCCATAAATCCCACCTGGTCTAGGTGAATAATATGGGGTGACACTATCCTGAGTCTGTTGGCAAGTAATTTTGCTAACACTTTAATGTTGCAATTTAAGAGTAATATAGGTCTATAGCTGCTTACATACTCCGGGTCTTTGCCTGGTTTATGTAACACTATAATTAATGCCTCCAGTAGTGTTTTGTCTAGGGGATTGGCATTTAATATCCATTTGAATAAATGAGTTAGCCAGGGAGTTATTTTTTTGCTAAATACCTTATAGAAGTTAGGACAGGATCCGTCAGGCCCAGGAGCCTTGTCAGAAACTAGAGATGTTATGGCAGCTAGTATCTCTGCCTCAGAGATAGGAGCGATCAGTACTTCTTGCTGTGCCTGAGTAAGAGAGGGAAGGGGGAGAGAGTGGAGGTAGTTCTGGACCACTTTGCTATCTGGAAGGTTAGTCATAGGACTATAAAGGTCCTTATAATACTTGTTGAACTCCCCGGTTATCTCCCTTGGAGTGAGAAGGAGGAAACCACTTGCCTGGGATCTTACACTTTGAACTAACCTAGAGGAGTCTACCTTCTTAAGCCGTAAAGTGAAGAGATGACTGGCTTTCTCACCTTGATCTATATACTTTGTACCCATTTTTAAAATGGCATATTCTGCTTTTTCTCTCTGTAGACAACTATATTGGTCCCAGAGCCCTATCAAAATAAACCTGTCATTCTCTGCATTGGCGGGAGACAATGAGGACTCTATACCATGTATCTTTGCCAAGAGGTAAAGAGCTTTTTGGTCCCTTGTGCATTTCCTCTTTGAGGCCAACTTAATAAAAGTGCCCCACAAAATGCATTTTAAGGTCCCCCATTCTAAATCTGGTCTTTCTGTGGAGTTCAAATTTACCTCAGTGTAAGTTTCAATTTCCTGATTTATGAGTTCTACAATTTTCTCTTCCTTAAGAAGCTGATTATTCAGTTTCTAAATTGACTGTTTGGGAGTATCTGCTGAAAATGACCACGAACACTCCACCGTCGAGTGATCAGAAATCACTCCTGGTACAATTTTGGAGTCTGAAAGGCCTCCTAATAATGACTGGCTAATTAAGAAATAATCAGTCCTGGACAAGGATCCATGGACACCTGGCTTTAAGGTGAATTACTTCAGAGTGGGGTGCAGAGTCCGCCATGGGTCACATAACACCAGGTGGTCCACCATTTCCCTGATGGATCTCTGTGCCGGGGAGATGCCCTTTCTTCTAGGGTTGAATTTGTCTATATCAGGGGAGAAAGGAAGGCTCCAGTCATCCCCTAATATAATCAGAAGGGTTGTGAAAGGGGCTAGTACTTGTAGGAGCTCAGTGAAAAACCAGGGGATGTCAGCATTCGGGCCATATTTACTCCCCAACACTACAGTTCTTTTGTCTCATAGCTACGGTTCGGGTCCCCAAGGACTGTTCACTTATAAAGAGGGTTCCTCATGTCACTAGGATGGCCACATCTCTACTCTGGGTACTATCCCCAGCACTGAATACTTGATCCACATATTGCCTACAATGTAGGTTCCCCTCCATCTCTAAAAGGTGCATTTCTTGGAGCAAAGAGACATCTCCCCTTAGTAGTATAATGTGCTTCCACACTTAGTATCTCTTAACCTTATTTCTAGTTCCATGGATGTTGCATGAGAGAACTTTTTGAATACCTGCCATGACTAACAGCAATATCTGGGTTAGATGACACTTTTAATGGTGGGGGGCAGGGTGCCCCCCCCGTGCATGCCTATGCTTATAGCAGAAGTCCTCTGACTTATGGAAGATAATTTTCTGTTACTCCTGTTGGGAAGGGAATCCCTGGTGCTAGTGGTGCTCTTCCCTCCTCCAATCACAGCCCCAACATACACAGAGCCCCTCCCTGACACCCAGTGTTCCCCCCTGCACCTGGTAACCCCTCTCCATATCCCAGTGGTGCCACAGGTGTATAGAGTGTGTATAGAGTGACTGGGACAGCCCAACTCAAACTTCTTTGGCCAGCTACCATATGTAGAGTATGCACAGTATGTACAGTCAGGAAGCATGCCTCTTATTTACAGGACACGGTGACACACTCTTTCCTATAAATAAGAGATGTGCTCCCTGCCTGCACATATGACAGCTTGCCCAGGAGGTGTGAGGAGGACTGTGCTGGTCACCCTATGCACCTGTGGCAAAACCACTTTGGATACAGAGAGGAGGTGGAACCCAAGTGCCACAGTGGGGAAACACTGGATGCCGGGGAGAGGTTCTGTGTATGTCGGGGCTGAGATCAGAAGGATGGGGTACCACTAGCACCAAGGATCCTTTATTTTGACAGAACAGGCTGGCAATCAGTGGGGGGGGAGGGCAGGGGAGCTACTAACACCGGGGATCTATATACCTGGCTGGGACCATGCACTTGGGGTGGTGCCACACTTATCTGCCTCACTACCAATGCAAATAGGCCCATAATGGGCATGCAGATGGCCCATTAGCACCTTGCATGCCCATTGGGCATTTGGATGGGTCCCTTTGAATATTGTTGAAGTGAACCCAGCAATCAATCACATCATCAGATTCTGTTTATTTCAATGACACACTCCTTTCAGATCATCACAATATTTTCTTCACATTATGTTTATTCCAAATAATCAAAAACATTTCCCCAGATCCTGGTAATCAGCCACCAACCCCATTAATCAGTTTTCCACACCCAGTAATCAGCACCCCAACTGCATTAATCAGTTCCCTGACCTTAGTAATCAGCCCCCCCAACTCCATTAATCAGTGTCATCCAGATCCTAGTAATCAGCCCCATTAATCAGCTCCCCAGACCACAGTAATCAGTCCTGCAATCCCACTAATCAGTTCCCCAGACTCCCAGTAATCAGGCCCCCAACCCTTTAATCATTTCCCCAAACTCAGTAATCAGCCCCAGTCCCACTAATCAGTCCCCCTCACCTCAATAATCAGCCCCCCAACTCCATTAATTAGTGTTATTCAGACCCCAGTAATAAGTTCCCAGCTTCATTGATCAGTTTCCCAGACCTCAGTAATCAGCTATCCATTTCCAGTAATCAATTCCCCAGATCCCAGTAATCAGCCCTGCCAGCCCCCCCCACTCCATGAGTTATCATATCTCTCAATAATAAAGCCCTAGTTATTTCCCCAGACACCAGTAATCATTTTCAGCCCACCCTTACCAAACTGGAGTACCTTATTTTCAGTAGTTTTTCAGTGCCTTTCGAGTACCCACTCCATAGTTACTGCATGACTCCAACACTACTACAAACACAAGGCTGAATGTCATCTTACCTCAAAATTACCACAGTGAATTCGTATTGCACCTCTAATGTACTACAAAAACTTAAGCAATTGTGATTCAGTTGTCTTTTTACCTCAGTGTTACTCCTAAAACGTTATCATTTTGTTCATGTACTGTACTGTACCATAAAGGTGTTTGTAAATCTTAGTAATGTTTATAATGTTCCTTAAAATTACTCAAACAACTTTGCCATTGAGAAGCTTTAAATATGCTTTATGATCTCCAGCTGCCAATCATATTTTTCATCAGAACTAAATCAGACTTTTTGTCTCCATAAAATTAACGTTTCTGCAATATAATCTTTAATAATAAGTACATTTAAGTCAAAACGGTGCTTTTCTTGCACCATTTCCATTTACTCCTTTTTTCAGTCTGGAATGTTTTCCCTGTGCCTGTCCTCCATCTGCTTCAGGTGGACACACAGCCCCATCACCCCAGCCTGCAGTCATTACCTCTCTTCAGTTGCTGCCTCTTGCATTGTTGTCATATGTGGTGCCAGCACCTCCCCCCAAGCATGGGTGAGTTGATACCTCATGTCTTTTTTTCTCAGCAACTTTCTATGTTTCTAGCAATTAGCCCCCTGACCCCAAAAATTAGCCCCATTCCCAGTCATCAGTCTTCTTCCAGAGGTATCAGTTCCCCATACCAGTAATTGCACAGTAAATAGTCTCTCCCCCCCACCCACAACCAATAATCGGCCCCTAAGCCCCAATAAACACTAGCCCAATTTCAGAAATTAGCTTTCAGACTCTACCAAGTAGTCCCTGACTGTGGTAATCAATCCCGTCTACTGCATTAATCAGTCGCATTGGCCCTCAGAACTCAGCCATCAACCCATATTAATCAGTCTCACTGACCCCCAGAAATCAATCAAACACCGCTAATTATTTTCCTAAATCAGTAAGCACTTCCCCAGGCCTGGTAAGGTCCCAGTAATCAGCCCCAAACCCAACTAATCAGTTTCCCTAATAAACAGTAATCAGCCCCATCCCCAGTAATCATTTGCCCAGATCCCAGTAATCAGCCCCCCGGCCCATTATTCATTTCCCCAGATCCCGGTAATCAGTCCTACAAACCCATTAATCATTTCCCCAGATCCGGGTAATCAGCCCCCCCAGTCCTATTAATCATTTACCCAGACCCCAGTAATCAGCTCCAACCCATTTAATTATTTCCCCAGACCCCAGTAATCAGCCCCAACCCCATTAATTATTTCCCTAGACCCTAGTAATCAGCCTCAACCCCATTATTCAGTTCCCCAGATCCCAGTAATCAGCCCCTACATCCTATTAATCATTTCCTCAGATCCCAGTAATCAGCCTCAAACCCCATCAATAATTTCCTCAGAACCCAGTAATCAGCTCCAAACCCTATTAATCATTTCCTCAGATCCCAGTAATTAGCCCCAAACCCCATTAATCAGTTCCCCAGATCACCATAATCAGCCCCACCCCATTCATCAGTTTCCCAGATCTAATAAATCAGCCTCTACACCCTATTAATAATTTCCTCAGATCCCAGTAATCAGCCTCAAACCCCATTAATCAGTTCACCAGATCACCATAATCAGCCTCCACCCCATTCATCAGTTCCCCAGATCCAATAAATCAGCCCCTACACCCTATTAATTATTTCCTCAAATCCCAGTAATCAGCCCCCAAACCCCATTAATCATTTCCTCAGATCCCAGTAATCGGCTCCAAACCCTATTAATCATTTCCTCAGATCCCAGTAATCAGCCCCAAACCCCATTAATCAGTTCCCTAGATCACCATAATCATGCCCCAACCCATTCATCAGTTTCCCAGATCTAATAAATCAGCCTCTACACCCTATTAATCATTTCCTCAGATCCCAGTAATCAGCCCCAACCCCATTAATCATTTCCCCAGACCCCAGTAATCAGCCGCCCAACTTCACTAATCAGTGTTCCAGACCCCAGTAATCAGCTCCAGTCCCATTAATCATTTCCCCTGATCCCAGTAATGAGCCCCAGCCACATTAAATGGTTCCCAGACCCCAGTAATCAGTCCTCCAAACCCATTAATCAGTTCCCCAGACCCCAGAAATCAGCTTCACAATCCCATTAATCAGTTCCCCAGACCCCAGTAATCAGCTTACCAATCCCATTAATCAGTACCCCAGATCCCAGTAATCAGCCCTTGAACACCATTAATCAGTTCCCCTGGACAACAGGACACAGAGGGTAATAGAATAGTAAAAGGAGTCCACTCTGAAGAAAGGGGGGTTACTAGTGGGGTACTACAGGGTTCAGTACTGGGACCAGTCCCCTTAAATGTCTTTATAAGTGACACTGTGGAGGGACTGGAAGGATAAGTATGCCTTTTTTGCAGATCACAAAAAGATCAGCAACAGGGTTGATACACAAAGGAGGGGTGGAAAGGTGAGAAGTGACTTGGCAAGGTTGGAGGAATGGTCAAAAATATGGCAGCTTAGATTCAATGAAAAGAAGTGCAAATAATGCACCTAGAAACAAAACCAGGAAGAGTACAATGAAGGTAGCTAACAACAACAAAAATTGAAAGGGACCTGTGAGTTGTCATATCAGATTACCTAAATGTAGGTAAGCAATGTGAGAAGGCAGTAAGAAGGGCTGGGAGGATACTGGGATGCAGAGGGAGAGGCATCGTCAGTTGAAAACAGGAGGTTGTTATTCCACTGCACAGACAGTTGGTGAGACCCCATCTGGAGTACTGCATGCAGTTCTGAAAACCCCATCTCCACAAGGACATAGACAGGATAGATGCAGTCCAGAAGAAGGCAACTAAAATGGTGCAGGGTCTGCACCAGAAGTCATATGAAGAGAGACTAAAGGAGCTTAATATGTATACCCTCGAGGAAAGGAGGGAGGGGGGGACATGATAGAAACTTTCAAGTACCTCAAGGGAATCAACAAAGTCCAAGAGGGTAGCATATTTCAGACACAGAGATGTAGAAGAACAAGGGGGCGCAATTTGAAGATGGAGGGGGGACGGCTCAGGGGCAACATGAGGAAGTATTTTTTCATGGAAAGGGTTGTGGGGACATGGAACAGCCTTCCTGAAGAGGTTGTGGGATCAAAAACAGTGGGGGAATTCAAGAATGCATGGGACAGACATAAGGCAATTCTGGTGGGGGTAGGAGGAAGTAGGCTGTGAGTTAACTAGGATCTGTAGCTTATCCAATAAGTAGGGAAATGAGCAGACTGGGTGGGCTAAACTGTCCTTACCTGCTGTCAAAGTTTATGTTTCTATCCCAGTAATCAGTCCTTCCAGCCCCATTTACCCCATGAGTTTTCACAGACCAAAATAATCTAGCCCCTAGTTATTTCCCCAGACACCAGTAATCGTTTTCAGTCCACCTAAATAATCAGTTCTTATCAATTGAATTCCATTTCCCTTTCACTGTTTCTCCTGTCAGTCAGTTTGAATGATTTTTTTTTTCAAAACTGATGATGAGACACATTGGGAGTCAAACAAAAAGCATTTATACATTTATTTTTATTATAAACCAGTGCTAAATCCAGAGCTCAAGATGCTGTGTATGATGAAACTATGTCTGCATGCTTTACAAATGGCAATGTAAAAGTGAAGGAGCTGGCTATGTTACAGAGTTAAAAAAAATGGAGTCTGCAGTATACTAAATATGCATGAGCTCATTTGCATAACACAACCCACTAACACCATTGATTCAATCAGGGCATGGGCTAAAGGCTGTGCTATGCAAGTGTCTCATGCATATTTAGAACTTTTCCCCAGCCTCCATTTTCTGCTAAGTGCTCCCACGATTCAGCAACTCCTCTTCGTTCACTTTGGCGTTTTCTGAGAATGTAAACATAATTATTCATACACAGCATCTCTTGCTCTTGAATTAACACTGGTTTATTAAAAAAATATATAGAAGCATTTTTCTTCCCATTATGTGTGTGTATTATTTTGACTGACAGGAAAAGCAGCATATCTCTGAACTGCAAAGGAGACAAACCTGGCCAATTAGCAGGAGATTCGGGCATGACTTCCTATTGGATGCTGAGGTGCACACAAGAGGCCATTCTAATGTGTGGGGAAGACATAAAGAGGTAACTTGGGAGAGAGGGGTCAATTTGCAGCAATGACAGAGAGCCAGGTGCCTGAAGCAACTGCAGAGGAGCTGAGAGAAGCAAGAGAAATCACGATTAGCCAGTGATGAAAATGGCTCAGTTAACATAAAGGTGAGTGGCAGTACCCAATTTTGCAGAGTGAAGCTTTCTTTTTCAAACACTTGTTTAGGTCTTAAATTTAATTGATTTACAATATATTATATAGAGCATATAATCTCATTCACAGTTTTCAATTTTGCTGTAAGATCAAGATATTTACAGTGCTTTTATAGGCATAGTTAAAAATCCCACATTTTGATCTGACCTTGAGGATTGTGGAATGGGTGCTGGATGGGTTGTTAAGGGCCAGGGAGTTGCAAATGCTGTACCAAATGTGATTATCACAATAGTACATGGGTACTAGTTCTTGTTTTTAAAGTGACAGTGCAAAATATTTAATAATTTTGATTTATACAGTACATCATTGGCATAAAGACTTAAAGGGGAACTCTCAGCTCCCCGCCTACATACTTCAGGACCTAGAGGTCCCAATTAAGCAAACCACCTAAAGAAATGTTTGTTTGTTTTTTTAGTTACTATTTTTCTCCCCCTCAGAGTCCTCTGCTACCCCTCTGACGCTTCCCCCACACAGACACCAGCTATGAGGTCCCCTCCCCTGAATCCCACAACTTACTCTTTGTGGCAGGGGGTGGGGAGCGACTCAACCCACCGGACCGGATGAATATTCAGGAAGGTGCTGTTGCAGTGGGGGAATATCATCATCCTTGCAGAGGACTCCCATTTTCTTGATTTTCCGGTTCTTCCCCTGAGAGGCTGCAGCATGCAATGGCGCCAGTGGCGTCAGTGCGCACGCTCCCATGTGCACCCTTGCCAAGCACCTGCCACAGTCCCCTTCCCACATTCTTTAGAGCTGATGTGCCACCTCCCAGCCTCCGCTAGGGGGCAGAAAATCACTAGGCCCTACTAACCCCCCTCCCCAGAGAAGGAGAGCAGTCCTGGGGACCTCAATCCTTCTCCTTCCTGCCAACCCCCAGAGACCCATTTCAGTTCCCAAACACGGGTCACCGGCACAACGTGAGGTAAGGCGTCCAGCGCCCCAACCCTCAGTGTCACCGGGCCAGCTTCTAAAGAAATGTTTTTAAAGCTATGACATGTTAGCTATTGTTACTTTTTATCTGATTGATCCTGCCATGATGCTGAACTATCTGTCCCACTGTCTCCTGCAGCCAGCCTGCAATGACAATAGTGATGGGCTAAGCTACGGGGATGCCTGTGTGACGGCACATAGTAACACTCTGCAATAGCGCATTTTTGCACTTAGTAGTCTACTGGTATCAATCATGCAGATGCAGCCTGATCAGTACTAGTAGACTAAGTGCGAAAATGAGCTGCTTCAGAGTATTAACTAATTTTACTAATTGCCAGCACGTAGATGTCCCCTGCAGCTTAGCCCATTGCTCATTTCATCACAGGGCTGCTGCGGGAGACAGTGGGACATTTAGTTCAGCAGCATGACAGGCAGAGGGATGCAGGCTCAATCACATAAAAAAGTAAGATATCTAACTTGTCAAAGCTTTAAAAAATTATTTCTTTAGGTGGTTTGATTAATCGGGACTTGTAGCTCCACACTATTAAGGCAGGGTGCTGCTGGTTCCCCTTAAAAAGATTCATTTCAATTAGTCATTGCCAAAATGACCCAAATTGGAGTATATAGTACATACAAGCAAAGTGAAAAGAAACCTTGATTAAGTAAAAGAATAAAAAAAAAATGAATAGAAAAAGGCAGTGGGAAATAATAAAAAGGAATAAAAAGGACAATATGATCCAGTTTAGGCATTTTGACAATGACTAATCGGCTGTCATGCCCGTTTTGCTTCCTGATGAAGTGGCTGCACACCACAAACAGCTGGGTAATTTGGCATTCGTGTGTGTGCATATGTGTGTGTGTGTGTGATCTGCCTTTAATATGATATTTAGCCTGTGGTGAAAGCACTCTTACCAGGGTCTTTGTGATAACTGGACAACTGAAACTGGAACTAGACTCAATAGGTAAAATCCAGATGGGCTAGTCCAGCTTTTACCAATCTATTCCAGTCTGGTTCTGGTGCTGCCATTTTCACCAAGTCCCAGACATGGGTGAAAACCAAACCACTGGAACCAGACCAGATTGGTAAAAACCAGACTGGTCCTTCCAGCCAGACTGGTAACATTTGTGCAGCTTGTGCCTGGTCTGACTGGTTAGGCTGGATTGACCAGCTTAGCTTTTACCAATCTACTCTGATCTGGTGGACTGGATTTTACCCATACCCACCACCTTATCAGTGAATCTGTGCCAGCACTTGTGTTATTAGGCCTGGCTTCCATCCCTGGCTGGTAGTGTCATGCATGCATGCGTGTCCTTGCAAAGGTTTTTACCTTTTTCATTTTTTTGGAGAGGAGTACACTACACACTGGAGTAGATTTTGACAGGTGGGCACCATCATGGCCCTTGGGGGTGTGGGCATCTGTGCCCTTTATGCATAACTGGGAATTAAGAAAGTGAGTATGTCCCTGAGATGCACTGTTCTTTGGCCTGACCTTGAAGCCATGCAATACTGAATCCTTGTGGTAATGCTGCATGGAGCATTTTTGGACAGCAAGTGATGAAATTTGGTACATAATATTTTCAGTATCTCACAGTGACTTCTGGGTTTTGGAGCATGCTTTCCAGTGGTTACACTTCCATACCTGAAGTTTGTGGAATGCACTGTTGCATCTTGAGCAGTTTTGCTATTCAGCAGTCCCTGGCTCTTATGGTCTGCGCTGCATAATCAGGGAGAGCAATCAAGACTCTGTGAGAACACCTTCTGATGAGTGGGAAATTCTGCTTGACCTGGCACATTACAGCTATGGAATGGGGACTGGGGGGTGGCAAAGAAAAGTGATGGGGACCTGGAAAGAGAGGGAGGAGAGAGAAAGAGTAGAGGGGATGAGAGAATTATATGGCCCTGGCACAAATTATTTAGATCTTTGGGAAATTTGGACCTTCAGATCAGGGCTCATAGGGTTGCAGAACCCTGCATCCTTGCTGTCCAGTTAGTTTATGTGGCCATGTGTGTCATGTGAGGAGGGTCCTTGTGATGCACTTATTTTTACTTAGCATGCACACACTGTTGGCTGGTGCCTGCTTGCACTCCAGAGAGATGAGCCAAAGTGACGCCAAATGATTACTGCCGGACTTCCAGAAATTGATCTGATTTTCCAGTTTTTTTTTAAATTTAGGAGTCCTAGTCCACCAAGAGGAAAATGCCACTGAGTGCCCGCTTCAGACTTTTCACACACCACCCCATCCACCCACACACCTTTTTTTAAACTGTGTCCAGTACCTACAAAAAAAAATCCTGCCAAAGGCCCTGGCACCAGCCCTCCTTTGGAACTCCAGTACAGACTGCAGTTACATAATTTTATTTATTTATTTAGTCTTTGATAACCAGGTAAGTGCACTGATCCAGGGGACCATTTTCAGGCATGACCCCAGCCAACAGGTGGCGCAACATTCAGGCAAAAACACAAATTGGAAAGAAAAAAATTACACAGGCAGGAACAAGAGTGTACACTAATAAGAGCAGTGTACAAATGTTCATAGGTTTACATAACAGTGCTTAGACATTAGGGCCGAGATATTTAGAAATGCACCAAAGGCCGGCACAAGTCTGGCGCAGTGCAAGTCAGATGCGCCATGGCAAATCGGTTCCATATTCAGAAACAATGCCACTGCAAATGCGGTAGTGCAAGCTGGCTGAATATGGCAGAGATGTGCATTGGCACAAGCAGAGATGTACCAGTGCAACCATGGAAGCGTGAGCAAACCTGCATACAAGCACAGGGGGCAGTGCAAATGCAAGAGGCCCAAGGACACAGCAAAGGAAGCACAGTGCCAATGGTACAGGACTCCACCAGCCAGCAGGAAACACTAGTTCACACACCAGCACAGAGCAGGAGGGGACACTGGGCAACACGGGATGGAGCACAGCCACCAACGGAGGTGCTGTGCACCACACCAACCAGAGCCAGTCCACGGGCGTACGACAGGGGGAATGCACCAGAACAGCACCCCAGAACACAATGGTGGGCCAGCCATCAGGGGAAAGGTGGGGACAATGATCAATGCAAGCCCACCAATGCTGCCTCCCCTACAGGACACCAGCCAGCTGACCATGGCCAATGCCACACCATGCCCCCACATGGCCCTGGATCGAAACATACCCATGCTGCATGCCACACCCCCCCACAGGCAGCACCAACACCAGGCAGTGAATGTGCCAGGACCCAGGCAGGTGGCCAGAACACATGGGGCTGGGACCTCAACAGCGGACACAGACAGCCATACTCCAGCAGGCCAATGAGGCCAGCATGACAGCCATGCCTGTGCGCAACCCCCATGCCCCAACCGCCTGCCCATCTCTGATCACAGCCCCATGGTGACCCTGAAAACACACAATGCACCCCCCACACCCATGAGACAGCCCCCACCACAATGGAAACACCACTGGACACAGCAGGGAACCACAGTCAACCCACACTCACCCCCTGTGCCAACACCATGGACCAGCACCTGACCACTGCAGCATGGCTCCACACGCCACCTGCAAAGCAGACACAGACACAGGCATGTAGGAAAATAAACACTTTTTAACATGGAAACAGCACAGAAATACAGTAGCAGGGGCAGGGACAGGGGAGGTAAAACACAGGATGGGGTCAGGAACTAAGGGCTGTACAAGATGATGTGGGACTACAGGGGAACAGAGATAGCAAGGGAAAGGGGGCTAAACACAGAGAAATGTCAGTGTTGACCATGCCTGGCCAGCCCTCAGCACCACTGCTCCCTCTTCATAGCCATGGTGACACACTGGATGGACTGCACCATGCAGAGTATCCTCCGGAGCACAGCCAGGATCTGCCTCTGGGTCCTCGCACATACCCTTGGGCCCTTCCTTGGTAGAGGTGGCCATGGCTGTGCCCTATCCCCACCACTATCCCACTTTGACACTGAAAAGGAATGTGGCAATCCTTACCTGCCCCATGCTGCGCAGCTGGTGCCACCTGCTACCCACTAGGCTACACCACCCTGGCTGCATCTGCCACTGCCCTGGCCCATCGATTGTCCTCCTGCCCTGTGGAGAGAATGAAGAGTGGTAGACATCAGTACACTGCCATGCATTTGGAGCCCCCCACCACCACACAGTCCGCTGTGCACTGGGTATGTTCCTGTCAGGCCTGAGGCCCACATGCAAGCACGGCCACTTGTGCAGCAGCCAAGCCCGATGCACGGTACCCCTAGGCTGATGAAGTACTCCACTGAGGGCCATGCTTTGCAGCCATGCCATCACCACTGTACTATGCCTGGGCATAACAACAACATGAGCACACCTACCTGGCTGTGGCACAGATCCTCACAGGATGCAGGCCTACATACAGCACAGGCAGTCTGGTGCCCATCTCTGCAGGTCCCCATACCGGTGCTTGCACTGCTCCACCAAGCACCCAACACCAGTCCTCTGCTCCAGGGCCTCTGCGACATGATGCCACACCACCCCCCTGACCTGCTGGAGTGAAACATGGCCATACAGCTGCCCCTCAAAGGGCTGATCCACAGCTATCAAGTTGATGAGCTCAACCTCTGTCCAGTTGCTTGCCCTCCTGCTCTGTCCCTGTGCCATGGTCAGCAGCTGAGTTCCAGAGGAAATTGGCTGTGGAACAGCGCACGTGTCTTCCACAATGCTTTTTAGTGTGTGTGTGTGTGTGTGTGTGTGTGTGTGGTGGTGGGGGCATTTGGTTGCTATTAGTGTTATCATAAAATTTGAAGGGAGTAGTTGTTAGATGTTGTTCGATGTCTGTTTGAGGGTGTGGGTCACATAGTGTAGAGAAGAGCAGCATATCACATTCATTCAGTGCTTGTTGCCTATATGTGGGTGGGTTGGGGGGTGGTGATATCCAATTTCAAGGATTCTATAGTGTTGTTTTATTATTCACAGCTACCATGTCTTCTAGTTAACCACCCAAAAAAAGAATCTATTCCTAGAACTTCAGAAATGAATGGGAGGAGCAGTATTTCTTCATTACTGTTAATGGGAAATGTATTTGTCTAATATGCCATGCCAGCATGTCTGTTAGGAAGAAGTGCCATTTGGAATGTCACTTTGAGACCACTCACAAAAGATTTGACATTGAATATCCTCAGCATAGCAAACTAAGAAAAGTCAAATTACAGGAACTGAAAATTGCCGTGAATGCACAACATGCCAGTTTCACCAAGTCTGTAATAAAATCTAAAGCTGCTACTATAGCTTCTTTCAAGATAGCTGAAATACTGACCAAAAAGAAAAAAAAAACCTTTTGAAGATGGTGACATAGTGAAGGACTGTTTAATTGCAGCTGGAAAAACATTGTTTTCAGATTATAAAAATAAATCTGAAATTCTAAATGCAATAAAAGATGTCCAGCTGTCAAGAAACACTGTTCTAAGAAGGAAAGAAAGATAGAAACAATGTCAAATGATGTTGAGGGGCACTTAAAAAGGGATCTATCAGTTTGCAAGTTCTTCAGTCTACAACTGGATGAATCAACTGATGTTACTGACACTGCCCAATTAATTGTGTTTGTTAGAATGGTGTTTCCTGATGTAACTTGCAAAGTGGAACTGTTGAAAATAATCCCCATAAAAGGCAAGACTCGTGGAGAAGACATTTTCAAAGAATTCAAAATATGTTTGAAGCAGTGGAGGTGCCACTACATAAACTTGTTTCAATCACAACTGGTGGTGCTCCCTCAATGTTAGGTGCACATGTAGGTTTTCTATCACTATGCAGAAAAGACTCTTCTTCCCAGAATTCATAAGCTTTCATTGTATCATTCATTAGCAATCACTGTGCACAGAAGTAATTGATTGACAGCATGTCATGAGTGTGGTGTTGAAAATTGTTAATTTAATCAGAGCCAGACCACAACAATACAGTAAGCTTAAAACTCTTTTAGATGAACTTGATGCACAGTACAGCTGCTTACTTTTGCACACTGAGGTTAGATGGCTAAGCAAAGGGAACGTTTTTAAAAGATTCCAAGATCTCTTTCCAGAAATTTTTCTATTTTTAGAATCCAGAGGGGATAATTTTAAAGAACTTAGTGATCCTGTCTGGCTGAGTGATTTGGCTTTCTTAACAGATCTGACATATAAACTTAATTTGCTTAATCTAGAATTGCAAAGTGAAGGGAAACAGTAATTGAAATGATTTTCTCTGTAAGTGCATTCCATATGAAGCTAGAACTGTGGATGAACCAGTTCCTGCAAGGCTGTTTTCATCATTTTTCTAGTCTAGAAAAGAAAGTGGAAGAAGGTATACAATTTGATCACACAAAGCCTGCACCAAATCTAGAAAGGATAGCCAGGGACTTTGACAGAAGATTCTCAGAATTTAAAAAAAATTAAGCCAGTTGCAACTTTCATTACTAGCCCATTTACTATCACGGATGTAAGCAAAACTGCAAATGAAATCTCAAGTGTATTCAGACTCAGTTCTGCACAACTTGAAATTGAAATCATAGACTTGCATGCAGATGTGCAATTAAAGGCCAGATATACTCAGGAAGAGTTCTGGACATCAATTGATGAGTTCCGATTTCCTCTTCTGAAACAGTTATTTCTTAAATTAGGAGTGTGCTTTGGATATACCTACCTAAGTGAAGTGTTGTTTTCAGCAATGAAAATTTTAAAATCGAAATTAAGATCAAGTTTAACAGATGACCACCTGAATGACTGTATGAGAATGGTTGTGACACACTACACACCAAATGACATGAAGTTGGCTAACAATATGCAGTGCCAGCGCTCACAACAGAATTGATATAATTACAATGCAGTTGTATTTATGAAATCATAGTGTTTTTAAAAATAGTTAATAAAAGTTTATTGCAAAAGTATTATTGACTGATGGTGTCATTATGTATATAAAACTATACAGCGTGCATGTATAAATAAGGGTAAAACTGTTATAAATGGCATTGATATGTTGTGCACATGTTGACCGGCATGTGATGCATGGTGATGTTGCTCTCCACATGTTCTTAAAGTTCAAATGTTGCTCCCACTCAATAATAGGTTGGACAGCCCTGCTTTATGATGTCCCTTGCAACCCCTGGAAACCTATAAAACATTAGTTGCCTAACATAAACTAGCCCTTCAGAGAAGATAAATCATTGCCCCCCCCCCGACACAGACATTTGGGAGTGATAGAGTAAATTGAAACTCCTTTGGAATGTCCTATAAACCCTTGAGGTCACTTAAAGCAGGCATTACAAGAATAGCTAACAAGCTGAAACTAGTAACCATGTTATCACACAAGTCTTGTTATGCACAAATTAAGACTGAAATACGAGTATTGTTATAGTAACCATTATTTCCCATAAAAACTTTAAAACACTGTCAGAGTGAAAGAAAAAAATACCAACCACTGTAGGACAGAATAGTTGCAAATGACAGCCTTGATATCCTGCAGTGATACCAATACTTCATTCAGCGTTGATCTGAGAAATCTTAACCTCATTCCTCACTGGGAAACATTGACTATCAGAGAAAACATAATGCAGTAAACAGACTGCTGAGCAGAGGGATTGCTATAAAACTCCAATTAAATTAAGTCTGTTAGGTATCAGATGAGCTCCTTATTTATACTGTCCTAGTAAAACATCTGCAGAGCTCCGCCCTGCAACCTTAAAAATGACTGGCATGGAAAATAAACATGGAGAGCAAATGAAACCAATGCATGTCCTAAAGGGACTCTCCAGGTCGGTACTGCTGCCCTCCCCAGAGTTAATACATTCCTGGGCTAACAAACTCTGGCCAGAGCCAATAGGGCTGCAGGTGAGGAAGATAGGGCAACAATTTTAAAATTTTGTTTTTTAATATGTGCAGGAAGGATGATGCTGACTGGCAAAACTTTCAAGTTACTTGGTGTCTCAGCCATTAGGATTCCAGTGGGGGATGGATGTAATAAGAGAGAAGAAACAATGTGTCCCAGCCCAGCCCAGCAGGATACATAGATGGTACAGGACAGAAAAAGAATAAGGGCAGCATTTTTAAATTAGATCTGTCATGGATCCACCCACCCTATGAACAAAGAAAATGTATGTCTTACAGCTAGACCACTCATTAGATGGTAAAACTGCATCAGCCACTTTGACACACTACCATCAAAACTGTTGGCAGTTGGATTAAAAAAATGTATTCATCTTTTTTTCACGCAGGCTTCCACAAATTGTAAAAAGTATCTCAACCCATGCTTAAAATAGGGAGCTGCATTTGTGACACATTCAGATGGACACAGATGCATCATGTATTAGTGTCAACATTAGACCTTTTAAAAACCCTGCCTAAAAGTTATTTCATTCTGTCCTGTTGTTGCTATCAAGAATTACTCAATAATTTTGCCACTCCCAGAGCACTCAGATGATGTTACAGCTACTATTTGTCCCTGCACCACCACTGTAGTATGCTCAATTGGGTTTTCGTAGCAGAGAAGGTGGACTTAGTAAAAAATGCAACACACCTGGAACCTGAATGCTCCAAAATTCCATGTTGAAAAACCCCTGAGTCAGTCACTATGGAGGTATTCTGGCATAATCGTACTGTAACTAGTGGGATTCCATTAGGGAGCACTATTCCAGATTTGGTGAGCATTTTGTTTTAAAACAGGAATACACCCAGACACTGAATGCACTTAGAATCTGGACCAGTGCCCTCTGCACTGAATCCCCCCTATGTAATGCTACTGCCAGAATGCCCTAGTATTTGCTGTACTTGCTACAATGATGCAAGTGGTTATTGCCACAGGGGGATTCTGGCAGGGAATGAGAGGGTATGGCTGGTTTGGGGTGAATTCTAGTTTCAGCCATAGACTCAGTGTGGGTGCTGTCCTGAAGGATTCACTATGGCAGAATGCATGTGAAAACAGTAGGAGTAAGCCAGAGTTCAGCCTGGAGGTTGACAGAAGAAAGCTGGGCAGGGCTGGCAAAAGTGGTAAAAACAATGAAAAAAATATTAGCCCTTCCTTGCTGCTGACCAAATTTTTGAAGTCCAAGTTGAATTTTATATGCCTTAGGGTTGCAGGTGAAAATTAGTTTATTCAAATGGTCTCATTTTATATTGAGAGCAGGTATTACAAGCTCAGCCTAGTCCATCGGGAGGCAACAGATACAAAAAGGGATTATGTGACTGGTGACTGGGGGCACTTTGTCTTTAAGAAGGCCTAGTGGGATAAATTTATATTATGATTTATTGAAAAAGGGGATCTTTTTTAAGTTGTAATGATTTTCTCTATTTGGCCTGAAAACTAAAAACGTTTGCTGGACAGCCACCTTGTCAAATCAGTATCTTCCAACGACCATATGCATCTGGCAACATACTGAGATTTTTTCCACTTCTGCAGGATTGTGGTCGGACTATGAAGGATTTACATTTTAAATCTGCAATTTCCTTAACTGTACTTTTCTTGGAATGATTTTCATTGTAAGACAAAAGCATGCAACCTTAGATAAAAATGATAAAGGATTCTTCGATTTTTATTCCTTTTAAAGACTTTGTAGAGACATAAATTACAATTTAATAATCAGCTTCATTATTTAAAATGTGATCAAAAATTTCTAGTGTAAAAGTGTAAGTTTTATGGATACTTAACCCTAAAATTCGCTGACCAAATGTTACCATTTCTGGAAAATGTATCTGGATAATTTGTTAGGTTAATTGTTGTATGCTTTTCTTTAAAAAAATTTATTCTGTATGTTCATATGAAATGTTTTATTTTTTAGAGTATTGTAAAGGCAGTCAAGCTGAACAATAAAACCAAATTTGAACTTGAGCTGATTTTCCCGGCTGTTCCCACTTTGAACTCTAGCATCTAATTACCCTCCCTTGGCAAGCATCTTTTTCCCGTTTCCCTCCCATTATTAATTAAACCCATGGCACCTCATTTTGCTCAAGAAAAATAGGATACCTTTCACCTTGCTACCAAATCCTCCCACAACTCTGACTCAGTTTAATAATGAAAAGGAACTTCTTAAAACCTGTTTAACTTTTTGACTTTTCTCTCCCTTGTTTTCCAGAAAGACTCCCGATCCCACTTGGCCCACCCCAAGCCCCCAAAAGAAAACAAAAAAAACAGGTAAAAAAAAGCAGCAGTGTGCAGTCATTTCACTGTGTGTGTGAGTGTGTTAATTAGTAAAACTAATTTTTTAAAACCTGTTTAGCTTTTTGCCTTTTCTCTCCCTTATTTTCCAGAAGGAACTCCCAATCCCACCCAGCCCACCCCAAGTCCCTAAAACAAAACAAAGAAACAGGGAATAAAAGCACCAGTGTGCAGTCATTTCATTGTGTGTGTGTGTGTGTGTGTGTGTGTGTTAATTAGCAGGACTGATTAAAGAAAGGAGTGAACGACAACATGTACCTTTACTAGTGGAGAAGATAGAACTCTTCTTCAAGTTCACCTCTTCTCATCATATTAATGTCTTGCTCTCCTGCTGCTGTCTGTACTGGGCAATTCTCAAGTTAGTGCCTCTGCCCGACCCTGACTCTCTAGTTAGTGCCTACTGCCCCCAACTCCCTAGTTAGTGCATGCTGCCCCTGCTCCCTAGTTACTGCCTGCTGCCCCCAACTGTGTACCATATTATGGTGTCATGGTGGCCAGTGAAGTGCATGGCAGATCCCAACAAAATTGTTCTGTGGTCTAACCCGGTCCATGTGGCTGTCGATTCTCTCTCTTGTCATGGGTCACTTTTACTGGTTTTCATCCTGGTCTCTGGCTTTCCTCTCTGATCCTCCAGATGTGATGTTGGGGTCCCCTAAAATACACAAGACAAGGCAAGTATAGGATGAACTACTGCAGGGGGCCCTCCATTAAAAATTCACACCAGCCTCTACCCCTGTCAGGATTAAACAATTATGGGACAGGGATCTTTCTTGGCACTTCTCCCCACATGGGATACCATGGGGGTGGGAGACAAAGGCAAGGGAATGGGCCTATTCACACCTTGTTCAGCTCATCCTGGCAGAGACCCCTGAAGTACTTAACACCCAATCAGGGACACAGAGGTGAGAGAGTCACATTACTTACTGTTCAGCCTGCCTTGTTCGCATTAGTCAGCTGAGACCTGTTATAAATTGCTTAGGCAGAAAAAGGGTCCCAAATGTAGTAAGAATATTTTGGAGATTGCAGGCAAACCAATTAGACAAATCAAATAAACAAATAAGTGGCTACACATCTCTCGGCTCTTCAAAGTACTCTGCCTGGTTAGTTACCGCTGGAATGCATCATGGGTGGTGTGTGCACAGCAGCCGTTTCTTATTCTTTCAGAGTGTTGATTTTTGCTCTGAATATTCATTTTTGCAAACCACAAAAATACTTCAAAAAACACAAGATGGGGCATTAGGAGTAGGGGCAGAATGCCACAACAATCAGATAGTCCTACAGGTAAAAATATGTATAAGAACTCTCACAGAATTACTCATATCAAAAGTTCAGGAGTCCACTCAAAAGGGCTATCATTTATCCCTATCTGATTACTAGACCCATATAAGATCAGTATGGACATATTCAAATTTGTGCATAAGTTATGACCACAATACCACCTCAAAATAATTACAAAGTTTCCTCTTCCCCATTATGCCTTTAGATATCCACCAGCAGTCTGATGCATATGTGTTCACCAAAGGTTATTGAAGGAGTTACTTTATAAATGTAACCACCCAGTCCCCTGGGGTTACTAGAATCCTATCAGTATTATTGTTAGGAGGACAGTAGGCAGCTGGTAGGGAGCTCATTAGGGACTCCTTACATAATGCCATCATTGTTAACTCAGGTAGCATGAAGGAAGAATAATTAGGTCATTTAGAACTCTCACAGCAGCATAAGCCACACTCTGTGGATAGCTGCTCTGGGGTGCTTAGAATGCTCAGTTTGAGTTGGAGTCTTGAGTGAGTGAGTGAGTGAGTGAGTGACTGAGTGACTGAGTGCTTGAATGAGGAGGTGAGAGTGCCAGAAGGACTGCCAGTCAGCTCTGAGGAGAGGGCACCAGGAGTTCTCACCCTAGTGGAGTGTCATTTCCAACTTCCAGTTGAAGTGGTGTAGACAAGGCTACAGCAGGATTTCCTGACTTCTACTACCTGTGAAGTGAAAAGAAATGCTCATTCTCAGTGGACTCAAGAGGCAATCCCCCTGAATGTTCTGTGATGTTTTCAACTGCCTTGGATAGGACCTGAAAGAGACTGTTTTGATCAGCTACCCAGGAGAGTGCCTTTTTTTTTCTTTTCATTGTTCCATGCCCTGTGGATGGGACAACCTCTGTGAGTTCGGTTCTTGGAGACTAGATCTTCACATTTCTTAGGGGATTTGATAGTCTGGGGTGCATGTGCCCATAGATAAGGCTGCATCATACCTGTCAGTGCTCCTAGTTTCACCCACATGAGTGAAGTACTGGTAAACTGTGTACCCAAGTAAGTGCAGTTTATTCTCTGTTCACCCCAGTGAGTGATGAAGTTAAAGTGTGGGACATCTAGCATTTCAGTGGGAATGGAGGTTTCAGTGGTGTAACCCTGAAGAATGGCAGAGACTGTTGGCTGGGGACACGGGTGGGTGTAACATCATCTAAGTGCTTACAAGGCAGGGCTTCCTAGTTCAAAACTGGCACCAGTATTTTTACCTGAGCAAGTGGCCAAGCTGAAGGTTAAGGTGTGTGACTGAGTGTCACATTATTGCACCTATGTTCAAGAAGAGTTCTGAGTGTGTGGCTTAGATTCACCAAATAACACTCATAGAGGAAAATGTTCATGTGTGTGGCCAGGTGTCCAGTAATGCACCTTTTGGGAATTTGAGAAGAAGATGTTCTGTTGTTGTTCATGAACTGTACTGCATTCAAGGAGAGTTTGTGAATTGTACCTGTCTAGCTTGGACCAACCATTGGGGGTCCACTTCTGCTTTTACTTTCCATCTGTTTTATAAAGCCATACTACAGAATCCCAGTCACTGTTATGGACATTATGATTATTGCTTCTGGTTGAGTGGATTTACTGGGGCCCCCTTAGCAGGTTAGAGCTAGCATATGCCTAGCAGCCTCCACCCAGGACCTGGGTTGTGTTACTTACACAAGGTTTATGTTGTTTTGTTTCTGTACCCCCACTCCTCTCTTCCTCTAGACAATGAGCCTGGTATACATCCTAGTGCCAAGGGTGGTACCTACCTTTTTATAAAGTAAATGGATATGCCAGCATCTGGGCACCAGTGTTTCCAGATTTTAGTGGGGGGGGGGAGGCGCTGCACATTAGTTAAGAAGTGGCCTGGGTGTTGCATAAAAAAAATGTACTCTATCTGGGTTGGTCACTGCTTGACTGTGTCATGAGTGGTATGTGCACAACAGTCATTTCTTTTTCTCTCAGAGTGTTGATTTTTAGTACCCTGTCCAGTTTCAGGCAAGCAACTCTCCTCTGTCTGTTTTTCTCTCCAAAAACAGCCCGAACTCTTGCTCCCCAACCCCCGCTGCCTTTGTCTCCCACTGCCACTTTGCTCTCTTCAACCATTCAAATGAGCATGGCTAAAGCAGTTGTTTCAACATGATTATTCTTCCCCATTCCAGCCAGTCCACACTTCTACTTCTATCACAAACTAGAGCATGTCAGAAGAATATTGGCTGGCAGTATAGCCTAGAGGTTAGAGGAATGAAGTGTGAACAAGCTTGATACATCCAGCAGACTAGACCTGAGTTTGATTCTCACAACCTCCACTTGCATACTGTGTGACTCTAAGCAAGTCACTTAACCACCCAGTGTTCTCAGGTCACCCCTGAAAACAGGCACTTGTACCTAGTGGGATTTACCTGGTTACCAAAGACTAAAATAAAAATAAATATCGGTTTTAGTTTTGCTTTGAATATTTATTTATGCAATAAAAAAAACTGCAGCTATATTATTTGTCGGACAGCTTCCGGACCGGCTAGATTGCAGTTTTTTTTTGCCTCGATTGTGGATCTTTGCACAACTAATTACGTGTTTGAGGTGTGCAAATACAGGAATGTATTTACTTTTAGTTTTCTTTTTTTATATTTTTGGACATTCTAGATTATTTTCAAGATTCTATCAGCAACCAGCAGTTCAAATATTGACAGCTGAGGGATGAAGATGGGTCCTTGAACTGTCTCATATTATTTTAGAGTTTTTTCTTATCCCACTGTCCATAGACAATGAAAATCTGCCAGTGTGGTATTGTAGGGGTTGTAGTTATATCATCTACAGCAGTCCATAGACAGCGACAGCTGCTATTGTGGTATTGTAAGGGTTGTAGTTTTATAGTCTACAGCAAACATGCTTTGTACTGCTAGAGTGTTTAAGAAACTGACTGCCAGCACTGTGAATTAGAGCAGTGCTGCGGTCGAGAGGGACAACATGGGTGGACTGCTTTATAAATGCGAAGGTGACTGTGATGCAATCCAACATGTTCATTCGGAAAGAATGTAGATTCCTTTTTCTCAGAGAGTGTAAAAGGACTGCAGGGCTCTGCCCACTGCAGCCCTAAAATGGAAACTGACTCTCTGCAATGCTAGGTATTGTACCATACAGGTAGAGGTAGAAAGAAAGCACTAAAGTGGAGGGATCCAAATGCATTTCTCTTAAGGGGTGCTTATGCAAGTGTCTGCTCACAGGCGTCATTGTGAAGGTACAGTACAGACTGCATCCACAGCAAAAAAATGCCACCTTAAGTATAACAAAAATCCCTGCTAACTGTGTGGCCACCTCTGTTGAGACTGCACCACCTCAGCACAGTTCACTAAAATGACCACCACCAGGATAACTGAAAAAATAAAAAAGCAGAAAAGAGTTCTCATTTATGTGAGCTCTAAAGAAAGAAAGAAAAGGGAATGAACAAGATTAATCAGCAGTTTAAACGGCCCCTCCAAGTTCTGGTAAAACAATCCACACTGTCTAACCAACTTTCAGAGTCCCTGAAAATCATGTCCTGAGATAACATGACAAAGTGGAACCAGTGCCCCCATATAGCTCAAATAATGCATAACTTTTATTTGTACCATATACAATAATTTAACTGCAATATCACTACATCAAAATATTGTTGCTTGTGGGGAGTCCAACAAGCCTCCTCTAAAGCTTTTAAAAAAGTAACATCTCCTTTAGAGTTGAATAAGTCCAGTAGTAGTTGCAGCAGTTCTTGATGGGTTTGGTTGGCCAACTAGAAAGTACTCTTGCCCTCAAGCAAATAAACCATGAGTTTTGCTGAGTACTGCATCCGAAAACAGATATGAGCAGCAAACAACTTAGATTTTAATTCCCTATAAGCAGTATGTTGTTCTCTAACTGACTGAGGGAAATTCTGAAACCAGTGCAACTGCTTGCCCTCCCATAAACTCTCTTTAGTCTCTCAGACCTTCTTAAGGACATGAATTTTATCCATGCAGTTGAGCATCCGGAATAATATAGGCCAGGGCTTCTCCTCAGGTGCCGGCATAGGACAGAGCACCCTATGGGCTCACTAAATAATATATTCTGGGCTGTTAAGGGAGGGCACTGCCACTTTATTGCAAAGCTTTTGCTTAAAATGAATGCATCAGTAACCTCTGCATGTTCTGCCACACCCACAACTACAGTATTATTTCTTTGGCTATGACCTTCGAAGTCTAGCAGTTGTTCGTCCAACTTGCTGACTTTGCACCAGAATTCTGTGAGCTCAGGTTCCAGCTGGGAGCATCGATCCTTGACCAAACTGATTCTAACTTCTGTGTCCCCAGTCCTTTTGGTTAAATCTTCAACCACCGGTCCAATAGCCATAATGTCTTCCAATAAATCCGAGACTGTTTCTTTGAAAGGGCTGAGTTCCTTCAAAAATCAATCGACCATCAACACCAATGTGCTAGAACCTACATCCATGGAGTCGCCCACCTCAATTACTTCTTCTCCCATCCTTATGCACTTAGGCTCTTCGGCTCAGACAGGAGGAGAGGGTGATAAATGCAATCTCTGCTTCAAATAATCTGAAATTGAAGATAGCAATTCAGGCAAGATCCAGAGGTGTAATAGCACATAGAAGAATAGAAAGATCCAAGATTTAGCAGAGGATTGCAATTGTTTTAACAAATTATTTCTTGCTGTGGTTGGGGCTGCAATGGAATGCTGCTTCTAGCTTTGACACATCATGTGACTCCCTTCTATCTTTATTTCTATCTTGGACTGACTTTTGAATGGTTATGTGTCTTTATCATTCCTATTAAACTGCTAAGCACCCAATTCTTTGAGGCTGCAATGTATCAGTTAAATATGAACATACATAGAAACATAGACTTTGACAGCAGATAAGGACCGCTTGGCCCATCTAGTCTGCCCATTTCCCTACCTACAGGATAGGCCCCAGATCCTGGTTAACCAACAGCCTATTTCTTCCTACCCCCCACAAGAATTGCCTTATGTCTGTCCCATGCATTCTTGAATTCTCCCACAGTTTTAGACCCCACAACCTCCTCAAGAAGGCTGTTCCATGCATCCACTACCCTCTCTGTGAAATAATACTTCCTCACATTGCCCCTGAACTGCCCCTTCTATCTTTAAATTGTGTCCCCTTGTTCTTTAAGTCTCTTTTCTGAAGATGTTACCCTCTTGGACTTTATTGATTCCACTGAGGTACGTAAAAGTTTCTATCATGTCCCCCCTCTCCCTTCTTTCCTCAAGGGTATACATCTTAAGCTCCTTTAGTCTCTCCTCATATGGCTTCTCTTGCAGACCCTGCACCATTTTAGTTGCCCTCCTCTGGACTACCTCTATCCTGTCTATATCCTTGCGGAGATGGGGTCTCCAGAACTGGACACAGTACTCCAGATGGGGTCTCACCAACTGTCTGTACACAGGGATCACAACTTCCTGTTTTCTGCTGCTGATGCCTCTCCCTATACATCCCAGTATACCCCAGCTCTCCCTACTGCCTTCTCACATTGCTTGCTAACCTTAAGGTCATCTGATATGATTACCCCCAGGTCCCTTTCCTTTTTTGTTGTTGTTACTACCTCCCCACCCATTGCGTATTCTTCCCCTGGGTTCTTGTTTCCCACGAAAAATGCCAGCAGATACAAGCCATAACAAGTCTGCTCGAGTGTGCAGCCATCAGTTAATTACTCTGTAGCTGCCCCTCTTCCCTGTACAGTAGTGACCTTCCCCCATGACCCTGTCCCACCCTCTCTTAAAACTACTCAATGACTTTAAGGTTACCACCTCCTCTAGTAAGGAGCTCCACCCAACCACCACCCTTCTTATTTCCCTCTTGAATCTTCCCACTTCCAGTTTCAGAGAATAACTTCTAGTGTCTTTCCCTCCCTCCCTTTAATCTAATGATCCCCTCTGTGCTAATCCTATTTCTGCCTTTCATATATTTGAAGGTTTCAATCATATTCCCCCATCCCTTCTATCCTCCAGGGGGAAGATGTTGAGCTTCCTCAGTTTCTCCTCATAGGGTTTGTGCTCCATTCCCATGATCATCTGGGTTGCTGTGCATTGGACCCCCACCAGCAGCTTGGCATAGTTCTTTCAGTAGGGCCACCAGAACAGTATATAGTACTCCAGGTTCAGTCTGACTAGTGACTGTACAGTGGTAGCATAACCTCCCTCCTCCTGGAGGTAATTCTATTGGCAATACAACCCAACATCTTATTAGCTTTAGCTGCTGACTTCCTACACTGTGCTGAACGGGTCATTTGACCTGTGATTATCATCCTGATAGTTGAGTGGTCACTTTGATTTATTAAAATCCCAACTCTATATGCTAATAAAATGTATAGAAAAGTCATCACCATTGAAGTGAATGGGGAGCGCACAGACAGTGTTCATTTTATGACCTCACAAAATTGGTCTGCATGTGCCATGTCAGCTGAATCAATAAGTTGCTCCATTTTTGGCTGTGGTTGATGGGGAAAATTTTATGAAGAATGTAACTTTTAAAACTGAAGAAATTAAAGGAATTATGTATAGCCATCAACTCTGGGCCAGGTGAGCTATACATTATGTTTGGGGGAATGGGAACTATGCCACTAGGTACCTGCTCTTTAAATAATGGCAATCTGAACTCACTCTGGTTCTTTTTCTTCTTGAATGTTTCGATTTCCTGAGTGCTACAAACTTCTGGTGTACAGTGCAGTGTGTAGGGATAGGCGTCCCCCCCTTTTGTGAGCACCAGCCTTGCACTGTGGGTAGTGGACTCATAGCCTGGAACCATTGATATAAAATAGGTAGCCATGAGTGCACACATGAGAAGAGTAAATTGGTGAAGTGGAGGTGTTAAAATGAGAAATTATTGTATGCTAACAAACCTGTAATGAGTTTCTATGTAGTCTTTTGCAAATATTAACAAAGCATATGAAAATCCTTAAAACCAAAGAATAAGAAACTAGTTTACATATAGTTACTGGCATGTAACAAGCAGTTTCATTGAATTGATAGTACTTTAAAATGATTTGAATGTATGTAAATTAGAATATATGCTAAACAAATGAATTCTGATATGTTTACAGTCCCCAGAAGAAGCCCATTAAGGCAAAACCTCAGGGAAATAATTTACAGGACATTACATTCACATTTCCAGACAGACACTTTTGTCATGGGTGACCTTAATGACAGAATAGGAAACTTTGATGGCCTCCTGGATAACTCAAAGCTCAAAATTAGTAATACTCTTCCAATATTGCCAGTCAGACAAAGGACATAAAAAAGAGTAAAGCAGGTGTAGACGTAAGTTCCATACTATCTGATTTTAATTTATACCCCCTTAATGGCTGACTAGATGGTGACCTGGCTTGTAACACCACATATTTTAATGCTTTAGGGTCCTCAGTAATAGATCTGGCAATATGGTCAGGAGACCTCAGGGACTGGAATAGTTTGACCATTCCCTGGAAGTCAGAGAGTGACCATTTTCCAATACTGCATAATGGACTAGTTAGGCAAGAAACTACAGGAACCCTGTGAATTTCCCCTTCCCCCCTCAGCGAAATAAGGAGAAAGAAAAAACTTGTATGGGAAGCGCCGAGAATGGAGAATGCCATGAACTTAATAGTGGACACATGGCTAGTTTTGGATTCAAAACACCCAGATGAACTCAGTGCTAAGTCACTCTGGGATCAAATGTCATTACTTTTTGGAAAGGAGGAAACAATTTTATATCAGAAGGTAAAAGTTATAGGAAGTACTAACAGAAACCAGAGTTGGTTTGATAAAGACTGTAAAAAGTATAAAGCTTACTTATGTGCAATAATAAAAATATAAAAAAAATACTAAAGATAGGAAACTATTCAAATGTTTAAACCAAGAAAGGAAAAACTATAGCAAATTTTTGAGTAAGAATTTTTTTTTCATTTACAATGGGAAAGGATGTTTAAGGCAATACAGGAAAAGGATAACAAAACATGATGGTCGCTAGTGGCAAAAGGTACTGACAATCATAAAGATATATTTGTCTCTTATATTTCTGAAAACCATTAAGTGGACTAGTTCTTGTGCATCCTGTATGACATGAAAGCTGAAGAAACTATAAATTGGAATGACTATACAACAAATATATTGCCAATAATATTCAAGAAGGATATTTATTTTGTTATTAAACCCCTAAAATTAAATAAAGCTCCAGGGCCAGACAGGATGCGCCAAAGTGTTTCTCCTGAATGTTCCTGCATGGTGTAATCTTCTCTCATACTTGTATAATAAATGTATCACTGAGAATGGTGTCCCCCCTATTTGTAGGGGTTATGAAATAGTACCTAGTCATAAAAAAAAGGAATTTAAATGTCCCTGCCATGTATAGGCCAATCAGACTTCTTGATATTAATGTAAAAATATTTTCTAAAATTTTACTAGGTAAATTAGAATTACAAATAATAAATACAGGTCGATTAAGTGAACTCCATGCCGGTTTTAGAAACAATTATTCCACAGTAAAAGCTTGCTATATTTTGATGCACCTACTTGAAAGATATGTGCATTTAAGGAAGCAAAGGCTTTATGTGGTTTCCATGGACTTCTCTACTGCATTTGATTCACTTTCCTGAGACCTACTATGGAGTATAATGTTAAAGCGTTGAATAGGTCTGGCTCTAGTACACTTAATACATAACTTATATTCAAAAACATGGGCTAGACTCAGATTTGGAACAAATGGTCAAGTATCTAGAGCTATATGAACAAACAAAGGTACATGGCAAGGATGTGTGTTTGCTCCAACACTATTTTGTATATACATAGACCAGCTGTTAAAAGACTTTGAGAACCTGGGCCCAGATATTCAAACTGCGTCATTCTGTGGTGCAAGCCCTTGCGCTGCTCAAAAAAGTTGCGCAGGGGTGTGGCCAGGGCAATATTCAACGGAGTTGCACTATTGAGCAACTTCTCTGAATATCGCCCCTGGCCACAGCCACTGTGCATGGTGCAGTGGAACTGCACCACCGAAAGTGGTCAGAGTGGAGCATTCAAATGCAGTGGCACAAGTTCCATTGCGCCATGTGCAGCACCTGCGATATTCAAAAGGTGACATGCAAATGGGGGCATAATTTATGCAGGGCACATGGGGGGCCATTTGCATCTAATTATGGCCCCATTTGCAAGCCATTAGCATGCAGGTGCGCCAATCCCCAACGACTTGAGCCTGGCGCCCTGCCAGGCAGCAGCCATCAGGGACCGATGCCCCTGCAGCCTGGATTGTGGGCATAATAGTATCCCCCTCGTGAGTCTGATCGCAGGCAGCAGAGTAGTCCCTCCCACAGCAGCCGATTGCGGCATAACATAATGTTTCCCCACCCCGAATAGCCCGATCATGGGCATAACATACTGTTCCCCATAGCCCGATAGCCGGCATAACATTAATATCCCCCCACCCCCAAATAGCCCAATCATGGGCATAACATGATGTTCCCCCCTTGGCCAATTGCTGACATAATGTTATATCCCACCCCCTGAGTAGCCCGATCGCGGGTGGCATCCACGCCCCTCATGTCCAGACTTCCTGGTGATCTAGTGGCCCCTCACCTCAAGCAGCTCAGAGCTCACCTCGCTCTCCCTCAGAAGCTGGCAGCGGGCTAGCACCGCCCGCCTGTCGCCTATGCGGCCAACTGACAGCTCATTAGTCTGCACGCCCATTGGTTCAGAGCACGAGCCAATGAGCGTGTTGCCTGCTGCATATTGCACAGTGAAATGGATATGGAATGTACGAATTCATTCACATCTGACTGCCTTTGTACGGTATGAGTTGCACGCCCATTGGCTCATGCTCTGAACTATGCATGCAGTCCCACCGAGCTGTCAATTGGTGGGCGTGGGGTGGCAGGCAGGTGGTGCTGCCACCGCCGCTGACGGGGAGCGGGTGGTGGGGCTCCATGGGTGGGAGGGGGTGGGGGGTCACTAGACTAGGGAGTCTGGAGGGTGACGCACCCGCGATTGGGCTACTCAGGGGTGTGGGGATATTAACATTATGCCAGCGATTGGGCTATGGGGAACATCATGTTATGCCCGCGATTGGGCTATGGGGGAACATATCATGTTATCCGTGGATCGGGCTGTTCGGGGTGGGGGGAAACATTATATTATTCCCGCGATCGGGCTGCTGCGGGGGGGAGACTACTCTGCTGCCCACGATTGGGCTACGGGGGGATACTATTATGCTTATGATTGGGCTGCAGGGGGGGCACCGGGAACAAGTGGAGGGCCACCCACAGGTGGCAGCTGCTGTGTTGCGCCCTGCAATGCGGCAGTTCACCTGTCGGTAGTCCTTGACTTGATCCTTTTTTTTGTGTAAAGTTGTGCAGGCACAGGTAGGGGGTTGCACCTGCATAACTCTGCATGGCCCGGCTGAATATCGGGCTATGCAGTTTATGCATGGGCATGCCCCCCCCACCTGTGCCTGCATACATTACTGATGCGCCCCAGTGCATTGGGATTTGTGCAGGCACACTTTTCCCTTTTAAATATTGCACCTGGGAGCTTCAGTGGGTTGTGCATGGTGCAACACTGTTGCGCCATATGCAACCCTTTTGAATATCTGGGCCCTGGTTTCTAATTCCCCTAAAGTCAAAAATCATGGTTGCCCAGAATTGTCATATGCCAATGATTTTATTTTATTAACTTTATCCCAAGAAAGATTATAAAAAAAAAAACTGGTCCTGTTGGCTACACAGAAAAATTTAAGCTAAAAGTGAACTTCACAGAGACACAAGGGCTGGTATTTGGCCCCCAAAAGCTTAAAGATTACTAGGCCATCGGGGATCAAAAATTGGAACTGGTGGATGGCTATATATACCTGGGAGTCACATTTTCATCAAATACATTATGGACTAAGCATGTTACAAAAACTGTTGGGAATATGGAAACGGTATTTTATGGTCTTAAGTTTAACACATCATATGAGAGGATGACAGTAAAACCCCTAACAGCAGCATTTAATACAAAATACTATGCACAGTTATATGGAGTGTAGATATGGACCGTGATAATAAATATCTGCTCATGGCTCTGATGTTTAAACTACTCAGGAAAACACAGGGCCTAGGGCCTACTTGCCCAGTTTCATACATCTGGTCAGGACTGGGTATTCTCAATATACAGTGAGTGCAATTATCAGTGGCAGGAAAATTAACTATTGGTTAAAACTTACTAGATTATCTCAGGACCAACTTCCACATACAGTAAATGTCTTCTCGAGAAAATGAGCTGCATGGCATTGGGTTGTCAGGAATCCAAATGGTACAGATCCATATTACACATCATTAAAAACTATGAATCAGATGCACTGTTGAATACCCAGGGAGAAACATTATGCTAAGTCAAAAATACAAGAAATACATGAAAAATAAAATAATCAACAATTGGATACAGAAGGACATTGAAAATATCTCCAAATCAATGTTCTCCACCTGGTTTGCAGCCAGTAATGCTGTGTTTGGATACAAATATTACCTGGATACACTCACAGAGCCAACTGTAAGAAAAATGTTTACTAAATACAAGTTTGAGAGATTCGATAGTAATATTTTAATAGTAAGACATAGTAAAAAAAGCAACAATGCGATTGTAAGACTGGCATTAAGGAAGATCTCCTACATGTACTTTGGCAATGTCCTTGATACAATCAAGCAAGAAATCTCTGGTTAGGATCCTTCCTACAGTATCAGTCAGAGCTGGATGAAGTTTTTCTAATGGATATTTCTATGCATACAGAGGACTATTGGACAATTAATCACTTAGTGAAATACTTTATGATGATTAGGAAAATAAAACAGAAAAAAACAAAAAAGTTAAATTGGCTGGGATGAGGGGCATGAGAAACCCATATGGCAAGTCCATCAATGGGAATATCTCTAAAGGAGAGTTTTGTTCACCCATGATGTACGATGCCATGGGTGAATCATTTGCATGCTAGGCAAGGTTTCCTAGAATGTACTTAATTGTTCTTAGCAGTTAATAACACATTATAAACACTGAGAACTCAGTATTTTAAAAACATGATATGGCATCTATTGCATTCTTTCCTAAGGTCCATTTCGATGTGCCATATTGAGATGTCTGTATAAATGCAATCAGAATTATATTTTAATTGCTAGCCTTTAAAAACGTCTGTATGTCACCTATAAAAATTCTCCCTGTTCACAAAAGTAGAATATTGTGATAGGTGTCTTTTACTATTCATGTTAGCATGAGATTCGGCACTGTATTATGCCACACAGTTTTAAAAATTGTGTATTTATTATACTTTTTTAATTTTGCAAATTTCAGACTTTGTATTTATTATGTTCTTCATTCTATAAATTGTAATGATCTATTATGTCACTCAATAAACTTACCTACTTACTTCAGGGTTGTTAAATAAACTACATATGAACAGGAACCATTTGTGCAATGGCCTTTTTGCCACAGAGTGGCCCACACCATGCTACAGAGTCTACAAGCCTGGCCAGTTTAATGTCATTAGTGAGCTTACATTGCCTTCTGGAGTACCCGGTTTCCATATCATTGATATACTATAAACATAGAACTATAGTGGTCCAAGCACCAACTCTTGAGGAACACCAGTAAATAAGTCAGCCTACAGTCAGTGTAGTACCCATCTTACTCTCCCAGCTCTGGGCACGAGAAAAGTAAAGAAGATCAAGTCTGCATAAGGTATTCTTGGTTGGTTTTGTTTGCTTATTTTTTATTTGCACAGTCTTCATGGTTCACCATAAAGGGCATATTCATAATTATGGTACAAACAAGTATGATCACTTGAAACACAGAGCAATGCAGTGGTCAGAAAAAAGTCACACAGCCTGACACTTCACCTTTCAAATAAGGCTTCATTAGGGGTACCCATCTACTACAAATCTTTGCTTCCTACTCCAGTCCAGTTGGCAATTCACCTTGTATATGGCTCTTACATAACACAGTAGTGTGCTTTTCCCAAAAACATGTCATGTCCCACAGTGGTAAAAAGCCATGCTGAAATTCAGATAAACTATATAGTGTATAGTAGAACGCTGGAAATCCATGCTCCCAACAGTGTAGTTATGCTGCACTAGCTACATCATCATAGCTGTTGTGCTGTACTAGCTACATAGCTAATGCAGCATAAAACCTAGAAGGTGGGTGCACATGCGTGGAAGCTGGGTGTGCATGCACGATCGGGTGACCGGCGATGCGCTAAGAATGGCCATGGCAGTGAAACAGGCTAGAGGAAGCAAAAACTACACACAAATCTGGAAGAAAGTAAGGGCAGTCTTTTTATGAGTGACCATACACTATATGTATATGATCGCTCATACACAACAAGGGTATTTTTCAACTGTCAAGGTTTCCATGGTAATGAGACCTCTCACGCTGTGCTCTCAAGGTCTCCAGTTACCATGGAAACCTCTTGAGTGAAAAATACCCTTGTTGTGTATGAGCGATTATACACAATCCTCCATGTTTAAGGCCTTGACCCTGGCAATTCATCTCCCAGGTTACTACAGTACCTCACAAATGGTGATCAAGTTTGTTTGACAGAATCTGCCCCATAAACCTATGCTGAGAAGAGACAAGAATCTTGGTTTCAACCAAGTGATCCATTATTCTGTTTTCTAAAATGGATTCCAGGACATAGCCCAGCACTGACTGTCTGGCCTTTAGTTTCCCAGAAGTGACCTTGCCACCTCATTGAAGATAAAGAACACTTCAGCCACTTTCTAATCCTTTTGCATCACATCTGACTGGACAGACATAGGAAATTATTGCAAGTTGCCTGACCAGTTGTTCCTTCAGCTCAGCTATGATCCTGGGATGCCTCCATTCCACTCCTTGGGATTTACTTAGCCTAATGTTCACCAGACAGTCAGCTACCAAAGTAGACACAATGCAGCAGGCTGTACTATGTCTGCCTTTGATGTCTTGAGCCCACCAAGTACTTATAACAATCAAAAATGGACAGTGAGGAAAACAAGAATAAGGAATATTCAACTGACAAATCTACTGAATCCATAAGACTTTTTGTTGTCAACTTTTCCCAAAATAGAAAGAAAAAGATACAGTTGCTACACACAGTAATGTTCTCATTAATCCTTGGTACAAAGAATAGTGACTGAAAGATTTTAAAATGGACATACATGTAATTTGAATTTATGAGTTTTTCATTGTGTTGACTAAATAAAAGTCAAAACAATAGTTAATTTTAGTATATACAGGGAGAATGCCTCAAGGATGCCCTTGCGGGGAAGGGGCAGGACTTAGAAGAAGTGGAGAAACAGTGGGCAAATCTAAAAGGAGGGAGAGAGAAGGAAACAAACCTCACTGTTAGACATGTGAGTAAAAGCAGGAGGAAAAAGAGACAACTATGATTTTCAAATGAGGTGGCCGGGAAGGTAAGGGCAAAAAGTTAGCCTTTAGGAGGTATAAAAAAAGAGAGAGAGAGAGGAGGATAGAGAGGTGTATCAAGAGAAACAGAGGAAGGCAGGAAAAGTAATTAGGATTGCAAAGGCACAAACAGAGGAGAAAATAGCCCAGGCAGTACAGATAGGAGACTATGTATTTTTCAGGTATGTAAGTGAAAAGAGAAAGACCAGGGCAGGGATAATAAGGCTTAGGAGTAAAGGAAGGGAGTGCATGGAGGGGGATCAGGAAAAAACAGAAATCTTAAACAAATACTTTTGTTCAGTGTTCACAGAGAAAGGGGAAGGTAAGGGATCAGAGATTGCCAGAAGCATCAAAGATAGGGAGGTAGACACTAGTCCATTTACAGAGGAGAGAGTCCTGAAGGAACTCACAAATCTGAAAGTGGACAAGGCAATGGGGCCAGACAGGGTGCATCCTAGGATATTGAGGATGCTCTGGGAGGGGCTGGCTGCACCTCTGACACCCCTGTTCAACCACTCACTGGAGATGGGAGTGGTTCCAGAGGACTGAAGGAGGGCAGATGTAGTCCCACTTCACAAAAGTGGGAGCAAAGAGGAGGCAGGAAATTACAGGCCAGTCAGCAAGACTTCAGTGGTGGGGAAATTAAAGGAATCACTACTAAATACTGTTGTATTTGAAGGGATATCACAAGCTATAGGAGGGAGGTAATGATTCCACTATACAAAACTCTGGTGAGGCATCATCTGGAGTACTGCATGCAGTTCTGGAGGCCGCATCTATGAAAACACATTGACAGGACTGAGACAGTGCAGAGGAGGGCAACTAAGATGGTGCAGGGTCTACAGTACAAGACATATGAGGAACAGTTAAAGGACCTCAATATGTATATGTTGGAGAAGAAGAAGGACCAGGGGGATATGATTGAAACATTCAAATACCTCAAGGGCATGAATAAAGTAAAGGTGGAATGCATCTTCTAGTTTAAAAACAATACTCGAACAAGAAGACATGACATGAGATTGGAGGGAGGCTGCATAAGGGGAAATGTGAGAAAGTTATTTTTCACTGAGCGGGTGGCAAATGCATGTAATAGTCTGTTCCAGGAGGTGGGGGGGGCATGCATGGTGGCGGGATTCAAACATGCATGGGATAGGCATAGGGAAACCATAGAGATAGGAAGGAGAAGCTTAGGCCAATGACCAAGAATAGTCAGCAGACACTGATACAGGTAGGGAAAACAGGAAGACTGGATGGGCCTGACAATCATTATCTGCCATCAGCTTCTATGTTTCTATTTTTAAAGGAGAGGATTGAGGATTATCTTGAATCCAGTGGCCTACAAGATCCAAGGCAGCATGGATTCAATGGGAGGAGATCATGTCAAACAAATCTGACAGATTTCTTTGACTGGTTGACCAGGGAAGTAGATTAGGGTGGAGCAGTGGATGTGGCCTATCTAGATTTCAGTAAGGCCTTCAACAACCTTCCATATAGGAGACTCATAAACAAGCTGGGAAGCCTGGGAGTTGGTCCAAAGGTGGTAAACTGGGTGAGAAATTGGTTGGGGGAGAGGAGACAAAGGATGGTGGTAAATAGAGTTTACTACGAGGAAGGGAGGATGACCAGTGGGGTGCCACAGGAATCATTACTGGGACCAGTCCTCTTTAATGTCTTTATTAGTAATGTTGCAGAGGGGCTAGATGGGAAGGTATGACTCCTTGCAGATGACACTAAAATCTACAACAGGGTAGACAATCCGGGGGGGGGGATGAATAGAGATCTAAGAAATCTTGAGAAGTGGTCAAGGGTGCCGCAGCTAAGTTGCAATGTGAAGAAGTGCAAAATAATGCACTTGGGACACAGAAACCCAGGGGTGGAGTACAAAATGGGTGGAGTGGTACTAGCCATTACCAAGGCAGTGTGGAGAGCTAGTGAGATGCTAGGCTGTGTAGGGAGGTAATCAGAGGTAGAAAGAAACAGATGGTGTTACCATCATATAGATCACTGGTGAGACCTCACCTAGAATACTATATCCAGTTTTAAAGACCACATCTCTGGAAGGACATAGACAGGGTAGAGACAGTCCAGAGAAGGCAACCAAAATGGTTAAGGGTCTGCATCACAAGCCGTATGAGGAAATACTGAAGGACCTTGATATGTACACCCTGGAGGAAAGGAGGAAGAAGAGAGATATGATAGAAACTTTCCGATACCTCACAGGTATAAATAAGGTACAGGAGGAAAGCATTTTTCAGTGGAAAAGATGCTCAAGAACAGGAGGACATGATATGAATCTGTATGGGGGAAGGGAGGCTCAGGATAGATGTGAGGAAGTACTTATTCACAGAAAGAGTGGTGAATGCCTGGAGCAGCCTCCCAATGGAGGTGGTAGGGGCAAAAATTGTAACAGGCATCAAGAATGCATGGGATAGGAATAAGGGAACCTTAAAGGTGGGGGGGTAAAGTCGGAGATCAAGTAGGATCTGCAGTGTTACAGTAGGCAGGGGAAATGGGCAGACTAGGTGGGCCAAGCGGTCCTTATCTGCTGTCAATATCTATGTTTTTGTGTTGCCTTATCCACTTTATATGCTAATATTAATGCTTAAATGGGACTGCTTTTGTCTCCGATATGCAAATGGCTATATGACCTCTCAGTGGCAATGTAGCTCTTTAATATAAAATCTTTTCTGTGCTGGAGATTTGACAGGGGCATTACTTGATGTTACCAACAGCAGCTTTGCACACTGCTGCATTGATCTGAAGAGAAGGAAAAACAAATATGACATCAGATGCATGGAATCTTTTCTGATGTCCTGACACAACCTTGGTAATTTATTTGCTGTTTATTTACAATATATTTGTATTGCATTATAAAGAAGTTTTTTTTTATTCTGTTTTATTTCACAGAATTAAGAATACTTTTCCTGGTAATGCTCCTGCTGCTACTGCTGCCCATAGCCTAAGTAGGTCCAATCAGTCAACCAGTAAATATTCCATTAAAAGAAATGCAAGCTGCCTTTTTGCACTTCAATGAAATAGAATCTTTGGTTGTTGTTTGAAAAGGAAGTTGTAGTTTGTGGATGTCTCTGCAGAGCAGGAAAATTAGAAGCTCAATGGGTTATATCATTAAGGCTAAACCAGCCTCAGAAACCAGACTAAATTAAGTTATTTTTGGATCAACAACACACCAACTTGAAAAGAAACAGAATAACAGCTTTAGTAATTTGCAGGTTGTATTACTTACATCAGTAGATTGCCAAGATTATTTGACTGGTAATGACTACTTATTAAATGGGTATATACAGATTATTTAATATAGAAATATTTAATATAGTACTATTTAACCAATAATGTTAAGTCTGACATATTTGTCAGCTATCCTGAGGTCAGGAAATGATTAAATTTGTGATTGGATGGGGATGCAATTAACTTTCACAAGCCAGTTCCTGTGGTGCCATCATAATAACTCATTAGAAATGTTGTATCATTACTGAATTTTGAAATATATAAATATCTGTAGTTTCCAAAGTCTGGAACATTGGTAATACATTATCCTCATGTAAATGCCATAAAAAATTCAGTACTAATTTAGCTCTCTACATTTAAAACTTGTACATAACCATGATTAGCAAAGTAATTTTTAAAGGGTACCTTGCATGCACCCTTACTGTCTGCTTTTCTAGTCTGTACATTTTAGTTTTAGAAATGATCTACAGTCATGTCACTCAGTTAAAATGAGCTTTAGTTTTACAGAGATCCTTGAGTTTTTACTACTAAAATCACATATTAAATGCTAGGCATATTCTGGAGAACAATATTAAATCTGTGCTGGAAAATGCTTGCACAATGACTTGTTTAGTACCCCACTATAACTGCACCATAATAATTGTGGTACTGTACAGAATAATTCAGTGTCAAAGATTCATTTTGGCTCCCATATTCAAATGGTTAGCTTATCACTAACCAGATTTGTGCCATGTTAATTTAATAGTGCCATCTAATGAGGTGGTGGCCATACTCAAAGGCCTCCAGTGTGCCCCCCAACCCAGAAGTGCTACTGCACAGAAAATACTGTTGTGCCCATGTAAATGAGGGATCCTCCATTCATACTGAGTACAGTGGTATATTCAGCATTTTTTAAAGTGCTGAAAAGCCTCAATTGCAGTGCTGTTTAATGCTTCTAAAACCCCGCCCTTATCCCCATGCATATTTGCCCCCCCCATGCTCATCCTGTAGCAATGTACAATAGTCCTGGTGGTCTAGTGATCCCTCCAACCCCTAACTTCAAATCCTGTAGCCACATAGAATAATCCTAGTGGTCTAGCAGCCCCCAGTCCCCTATCACTTGTTGAGAGGTATTTATCTCTTGCATGTAATGCAAATACATTATGCTCCCTAATGTGCACCATGTAAAATCCACAGAAAGAAAATGGAATAAAATGCCTAGATATGAAAAACAAAAGCATAGTCCTGGTGGTCTAGTGGACTCCCCACCACCCAAAATGTGATCCAAGGCAGGGGCCTGCTCATGAATGCACATTCATCCAGGTTGAAATCCATGCCCCATTTCTCTGTCCATTCACCAATGTTGTCCAGATCTGATTGGATGGTCTATATATGACTTGCAGTTGCACACATACCACTCGTCTTGCTGTCATCTGCATATCTCGCAATCCAGCTGATTATACCAAGATCTGAAAAAATACATCAACTAACATTGGGCCCAAGATAAATCCCTGAGGCACCCCACTAGACACCATGCCCTCTTCAGATACAGTGGCAGCCATAGACATGGTCAAATATTTCCCGAAATTTCTGTGATATCTCTGGAGACATTGCCTGCCTGCCTGCAATACCACTACTGGCTACCAGAGAGAATCTCTTTAGATATATTGCAAAATATATGGAAATATCTGAATGTATCTATGGCTGCAACAGTAGGTAATGATTTACTTTTACTTTTTGGAATCTATCACTTAAACAAGTTATAATTCAGTCTGTGATAACTGGCCGTATGCTTAGGGTCCTCAGTTTTACTCTTATTATCCAGTATGGGACAAGGTCAAAAACCCTTCTAAAGTCTAGAAAGAGGGCATCTATAGGTTCGCCATTATCCAGTTCTCTACTAACATTTTTGTAAAACCAGAGCAAATTAGTCAAACATGACCTGCCCTTATGGAACCCATGCTGTTGGCTATCTTTGTGGGGGATATTTTCCTTGTGAGTCAGAATTTCCTCCTTAATGATACATTCAGGCTGTCCCAGTGGTGCTGAGGGTTGAGGCACTGGATGCCACACCTCACACAAAGCCAGCAACCCGAGTTCGGGAGCAAGCTCAGGTACCGGGAGTCAACAGGGAGGGCGAGGATCGAGCACCCACTGGGCTGCTCTCCTCTCCCGGGGGGAGGGCTGGGGTTTGTCTGACATTCCCATGACCCACGGTGGATATTGGTGGTGCTGCAGAATGCGGACAGCACACACAGTAGTGTGGCTGACATTGGCAGGGTTGCCACGTGCCATGACATCAGGTGTGCACCATGCAAGGAAGAAGGGAGGACGGAGAGCTCACCAGAACAAGGAAAAACTTGGCTCTGTGAGGGTAGGTGATGGTACCTGACCCCCATGCCCATGGCTGGATCCATCTATCCCGGCCTTCCAGTAGTTCCTCCACCTGGTCCCTCACCTGCAGCCGGGGTCTTTCTAAGAGCTCCCAACGAGGAGGGCCCCACCCCATAGGGGTTAAGCCTGGGGTACTGGCTGTGGGAGGAGGGGGAGAGAGAGGATGCTTAGGGTTGAGAGAACCTCAGGCGGGCAGGAACAGGCAGGATGCCTAAGAGAGGCTCCACAGGCCGTGACCGGAGGGAAAAAGAAATGTAAAAAAAAAAAAATGATGCATTCTAGTATTTTTCCTAGGATGCATAATACATTTATTGCAATAACTTATCAATATTGCCCTGACATTATGCTTTCATTAAAACGAATTAAGCATTTAGCCTTATCAGTTCCAACATTATCTCCTTTCAAATACTAATTTTAGAAAGAGCAAACTTTGGAACAGCTAGGTATTGAAGCCTAAATATTTTTTCAAAGCATGGAATCATGGTAATATCAATATACCATATTGATACAGTTATTATGCATGACTATATTAAAAGACACACTTTTACGGCTGTGTGGGCGGAGCTCTGCAGACGTTATGCCGTCATCATAGGAAAACAGGGGGTCGGCTCCAGAAAATGACCCTGTGTTCCCCTACGGTGCTTCGGCAACGTCATTACAGCACTGACTGTACAGCAGCAGTCCTCCACGATGGAGCTCTCCTCCACAGAATGAGTTCCCCCTCCCCACAGCACACTAGTTCATAGGCACACTTCCACATTCAGTGTGCATGTGCGAGTATCGTGCATGCGCCATGTCGCTGCAGCCACCATGTTTTGAAGGGCAACTGCCCGTAGCTTCTCTGTGACCAGCTCCGATGTCACCACCAGTGCTCTATAGGCCGTGCTGCCACCACTCTCATACCAGGACAGGTAAGAGCTTGGTGCCGTTGTATCGGCTCTGACTAGAGTTTATTGTAATTGTTATAATTATTGATAATATTCATTCCCACATTTTCCAAAGCATTGGAGTGTGTTGTGTATGACCCAGGAACTCACTTTTTGGAAACTCAGTCTCCTAAGCAACTTGGCTTTAGAGCTAGTTCTGGAACCTTCACTGTAGGGTTGCTCAGAATCCACCGAATGGAATCAGATTGATCAGATTCTGATCTGATTTTTGGATTTAGGATTTTTGGAATTGCAATCCAGAAACCTAATTCATAAGCTGAATCCTAAAACCTGATTTTGTAAAGGAATGTAGGACTCAGGATTTCAAATCCAAATTTGATTCTGATTTTGATGTCCTTTCAGGATTTGAATCTGGATTAGATTAGGATTCCTAAATTCCTAAATCTGAAAATCAGGTGGGAATTGTCAATTTTCGAGCTTCTCTACTTCACTGCCTTTTTATCTTTAAATGATTATCTTCATAAATCTTTGGATTTGGGCATTCACATCTGGCTGTTTTTCTAGATTGCATGATGTGTTTGATCTCTGGAACCCCACTCACCTGCTGTCCAAGCTTGCATCACATGACCATTCTTGCAGTACTGTAGAATGGTTTAGTGATTACCAGACTGAGAGGGGCAATGAATTTTTTTTTCAGCTAGCACTATTTCTCCCCCTGGCCCTGAGCAGCCCTTCAGATGACAGCTACCCCAGCCTCATCACCCCCTGATTTTCAACCAGGTCTTACTTTTGCACAAAGGCATAATCATATGGGTGTTCATCAGAATGCAGTGCTACCGGGTAGCTATGAGTCAGCAGCCACTTGGGAACTATTTTCCTACTTTTGTCCCTGACTAGTGTGCATGCAATGCTACCCAGACATCTCCACCCAGGCTTCTGTACATGGAATGTCAGCATCTGCCACTCCTCACCTTGTACTGATGATCCCTGGCTGCCTTATCCCCAGTCAACACTAGGATCCAGGCTAAGAGTGGGTACTGTAGCCCTGCCTCCTTGGGAGAGGAGAGCAGTCCTCTGGATTCTCTGTACTCTCCTGTGTCGACTGACCTACAGCAACCTGAATCTGCATCTAAATCTGAGTTGCCAGCGTGGCATGAGGTGTGGCATCCAATGCCTCAACCCTCAGCACCATTAGGTTGGCTGGAGAGGGTCCAATGTACCAAAATCTGAAATATAATTTGTTCTGCTATCAAAATAGACATTGGAATGCCCCAGGGATACAACCTGGACCCCTTGTTGTTCAGCCTTTATTTGAATGATTTTGTTTTTGGCACTAGTGGCATTGAAACATTATATAGGAAATACAGTCTTGTCCTCTGAGGTCAAATACCTATCTTTTATTTGTAGTATTATACAAATGGTGTTTATTTATTTCCAAAATTGGCTAACTGATAGCCAGTTAATTCTTAATGTTAAAACAACTAAAGGTATTGTGCAGCATAATGGAATGTTTTGCACGATACAAAGTGTGTTTGTGGAGTTCATGAACCACTGTGACTCACTTTGCACCCACAGGGCCATAATAGAAAGTATGGAACTGCAGAAAGCAAACCATTTGCACTCTTGAGAAAAGGCAATAGCCTGCAAAGCAAACAAGGGGTGAACTCAGGCATCATGCATAATCATGTCAATAAAGGGGGAGGGTGAATAAGGGAAAAACAAAACGGTTTCTTTCTGTTTCTTTAAAGAGTCAGATGCTAAACTACGAAAGTCATTTTGTAAAGCTGAATGCAGACTCTCTGATTTGTTGGTTTCTTGCTGAAAGTAAAGAAGTTTTCATATAATTTGCAGCACGAAGGTGTCCAGAGTGTTCTGTGAAGTTTCCCCAAGAAGCTGCACTGTTAGCTACCCTGGCACATATACGTTATGCACAGTTTAGCTTTTCTTTGGCATACTGACATTTTATTATGTTCTACTATATATTTATTAGGCTTTACTATACATGTTGCTTAACAGCACTGGATCTGTATGGACAGTATCTTTTCCATGTTTGGCAGATGTGGAATGCAGCGCTTTTATGGGAAACAATGAGGGACATCCCTCATAATGATGAATTTTGAGAGGTATGCAGTTACATGCTGTATCCTTTGTTGGACCAGTACCACTGTTGACCACAGGCGGGAGTGTGGAGCACATAGCCAGCACCAGTCTGAAGGACAAAATGTTTGCTCCTCATATTTTAATGAGGTTATAATGACATGCAAATGTCCTCTTTGCCCCATTCATGGGGAAAGTGGTCATTTGCACATCACGGTTTCATTATGTGACTGTGTGTTTCATGAGCATACAGCTTTGCCTGTGCATACACTTGTTTGTGCCTGTGATTGTGAGGCCTACCTATGCCTTTTCAGCATTTATCCCTCCTTCCTAGGCCAGCAAGGGGCTTTGGATTCAGTTTGCTCCTTTATTGCCCTCTGCTCCCATAGTGGTATAATGAAACAGACTTTTCATGTGCAAACTTGGCTGTGCACTTGTTCCATTATTCCACATTGTGCACGTCAGGCAACTTTGCTCCAGGCAGGAAAGTTTACCTTGCTCCTTACACCAACTTTAAAAATGCTGCCCATTATCTTTTTGGTTCCTAAAAAACTCTTATGATGCCCCCTGAAATCAGAATGGTAAACAGTCAGTATATTGAGTTTGTTCAGGAATTTAAACATTTAGAACTGCTGCCTCACTTATTTAAAGGTGACCTGCAAAGAAAGACTGCAGCCTGCTCCCATTCCCACATACCTTAAAATGCTGCTGAGGGAGTCTGGGGCTGCAGTGATCTTAATTTTTAATCCAGCATGTTTTTTGCTATAAAGTGCCAAAAATTTTGGCAGAACACGGAAGCGCCGTGGGTTCCCATATGAGCGGGCACAAAGAGTCATGGATATTACACCCATTTAGTGATGTCACTACCACCACCACTCCTCTTATTATAGTAGCAGTGGTGGTACTTTATTATGTTTAATGTATGGCTAATATGAGGGTCTTCACACATGTAATGATATTTACAGCAACAACCCGTCCAGGTCCAATGGGATGATAGTTAGATGGGATTCTGGGGTCTCCTTTGTTGAACACTGGAATAGTCCTAGTGGATTTCCAGGCCAAAGGCACTGTGGAGGTGCTAATGGATACGTGAAAGAGCCAAGTAATGGTAATGGTAGTGGCTAGAAGAGGAGCAGCAAGTTTGAAGATCCTCGGCTCCAGACCATCTGGACCAGCACTGCCATGAGAGGGAATGGTTCTTAATAACCTAAAAACCTCCTGATGTGGGACATGGTAAAGCACCAGGGTAGGAGATGCATCAAGAGGAGCTGGAGGGGGGGCTAGGGGCCACAGGATGCAGGAGGTGGGGTATGAGGAACCTTGGTAAAGAGGGTGTTAAAGGCATTGGCAATAGTGCAGGGGTTATTGCAAAGGATATAATTAATTAGCATGTCATTCTAAGCCTGTGGCTTGGTATTCCTCAGGATCTCATTAATCTGGGTCCAGTATCTCTTAGGGTTAGAATCAGAGAAGTTAAAGAGTTCTCAGTAGTAGACACTCTTAGCTGCACAAACCTTCTTCTTACAGGTATTGCGCAAGGTGCAATACTCCTCAAAGTCAGCCTGAAGAGAAGAGGATTTCATTTTGACCAAATTTGTCACAACACTTGAGCTGTTGCAGAACAGGCCACTTCAGCCACTTGGTCACTTTCCCTCTGACCCTATCGCTGAGGATGAAATGTGCTTGTTCTGCAAGGTTAGTAAAGTTGTGCTGAAATAATCAGTGGCCTGGTTGATGTCAGCGGCAGTAAAGAAGGGAGACCACTTAGCATGTTTTAGGTCATAAAGGAACACCGTCGGGTCAAATTTGGAAATGTCGGCAAAGGATAGCACTTTGGGAGGGTATGAGGAAGTGGAGGCACCTCTCACACAGTAGACTGGGCAGTGATCACTGATAGAGTTGGGTAAAACCCCAGCCGGGGGGTATCAGTCCTAGTTACTGAGGATCCAGCCTATCAAAGTACAGCTGAAACTGTTCTGTGAGATCCAAGTATGAGATGAGATGAGCTGAAAAAGATTAGCCTTGCTGATGGTAGAGGCAAGAAGAGAGGAGTTAGGACTGAGCCAGTCAAGGTTAAAATCACCCAGACAGATCACTTCATTTTTCTTAGACTTTGCAGGAATTAGCTCTGTAAGCTCCGCAAGACCAAGTTTGTTGTTACAAGATGGTATATATTTTTTATTTTATTTATTTATTGTAGAGATCAGATTTACAACCTTTGAGTCAAAGACTCGCTTACAAAGGTACCTCGTCAAAAAGGGGGAGACAACAAAAGTGTGAGGTTAGGACAGGGAAATGACGAAACAGGTTAGATACATAAAAAATATACACTTGGAGAGAGCAGACAGCGAGGCTGCGCTGGATTAAACTTGTGGAAGGTACTAACATTGGTAAGAACAACAAGAGACTCAATTTGACAGCAAGTACGCCAAAGATGTGCAGTTTCTTGGCACCATCAAGTAGTAGGTGAGAGTGTAATAGCTCATCATTCTTCAACGGTGGTATAGGCAGAAGAGAAATGTTCAGGTGAGACTTATAGTACAGCGCCAAACCACCACCTCTTTTGTAGGAAGGTCAGTCAGCCCAGCAAATGTTTTAGCCTGGCAGCGTGCAGTTAAAATCAGAGACAGCTGGTTTCAATCAGGTTGCAGAAAGGACAAGTATATCAGGATTATTGACCTGAACCCAGGCCTCACTCTGTGGGAGACTGGCTATAAGAGTTCAAATATTGAGATGGGCAAAGGTCAAGCTGAAGGCCTGTGGCAGGAGATGGGTGGAACAAGAACAAGTTTGATTAGAATTGACCAATGGGCCATGGTTGAACTCAATGTCCCCAGCTAGGGTAAGGGATAGCGTGATAACCCATAGTGTAGCAAGTGCAATGGAAGAAGATACGTTCATAGGGGAGGTAAGTTTCCTGTATACAATGAGCCTTAGGCGAGATCCTATGAGTTTGTAGCTAGGGTATAGTAGAGGAATTGGCCTGGAGGAACTATCAGCAAGCATGTTGGAGTAGGTGAAGTTGCAAAAGGGCCCTCAGATGGGTTTGTGGGAGTCCGTATAACTAGGGAGAGGGAGTCCAGGGAAAGTAGGGCAAATAATACATGGGGCAGATAGCACAAAGCCAATCCATAAATTCTAGCAGGGGAGAGAGAGCAAGAACTGGCAAGAAAATTAACAATTTGAGCAAAGCAAAAGGTACAATCTGAATAAATGAGCAAAGGGACCGAGAGAGGAGAAGGGTTAAGACAGGGATATAACACCCGAAGGGTATGAGGAATCAAGATCTGGAAGGATGAATAAGCAGTGCCCACGAAGAGGCAGGATCCAAAAAGAAAAAAAGTAAAAAATAACCATGAAGAGTAGAAACACAACAGGAGACTGAATCAGAGAACAGACAGAAAGGGTACTGGGCAAATTAATAAGGCAGCAATATCTAGTGGAGGAATTTAATAATCTGCAGATGAGAAACTGAGCAGATAGAAAAAACACTTCAAAACCACCCCCCGATACGTAATAATCGGGACCTATATAAAGAAAGCCACCTAAGGTGGGAGGGTATTGGAGGGTGGACTGGGAGCAGCCATGCAACAACTGCAGAATTTTCCTAAGTCCAGTGGCAAAGTAGAATCAGCCATCTGTACAGGCAGTCACAAACCCACTCAGCAAGTCAGCCCTCTACTCCCAAAGTGCCAACCTCCGAGTGCAGTCTTGTGAATAGTTTAACAGAACAAGGTAACCCTCTTGTCTGTTTTGTGAGTTTGGATCAACCTTTGGCCTCAAGTTCTGGAGGGAATCAAACTGTGAACCTCTTGCTAGTGTACCCAATGGACAGGCTCAGATAATTCTGTCTTTAGGGGGCCAGATACCTTTGCCTATGGGCTCCTAACCAGGTGTACAAAAATGAAACCTTAAAAACTTAAATAAAGACCTCAGATTTAAAACACTTCTCTTTCCAGTTTGATATCACCATTCAAGCTTATGCCCAGTGTCTGCTGTAACATAGAAACATAGAATTTGACAGCAGATAAGGACCACTTGGCCCACCCAGTCTGCCCATTTCCCTACCTAATGGATAAGCTGCAGATCCTAGTTAACCAGCAGCGTACTTCTTTCAATACCTACTCCCTAGAATTGCCTTATGACTGTCCCATGCATGCTTGAATTCAACCACTGTTTTTGACTCCACAACCTCCTCTGGAAGGCCGTTCCATGCATCCACAACCCTCTCTGTGAAAAAATACCAGTGCTACAATACTAGTAACTATATATATATATATATATATATATATATATATACTCTTCTTGCAAGTGAAGAAAAATCAAAGACAGAGCAAGCAAGCTCTAAAACGAGTTTTTACTAAAAATAGATAAAAAATATGTAAAACACAAAATACAGAACTATGATATCACAAGACATACAAAACTCTTAAACAAAACAGGTTTTAACAGTACAATTCCTACTACAGTACTTAGTCTCTAAATACCTTCTTAAAGTGCTCACAGATGTTTCCTTGTCAGAGTCTAGATGAAAGTGTCCCTGAAGTAAAAAAGAATTTTCCTTAAAGCAAACTGTATTTGCCAACCCCTTTTTGGGTGAGGTCACCTAGCTCCTCCTCTGTCAGAATATATACATACAAAATATATATTTAATAAAAAAACAGGATGTCTTTTCCAAGTATAAAATTCTGCAACCTCAGCATACTCATATGTTCTTCAAATGACATCTATTTGATCTGAATCAGTATCCTCTCTCACACAGGCATCAGAGGAACATTTGCAACTTTGCACCAGTTTGCTAAACCTGGTTTCCCCTTCTAACATCATAAACTTTTTTTTATGATTTCCCTCTTAACAACAACATCTATAATGAACTTAGAAAAGTCTGTAAATAGCTTCTGGCCTGCCATGTAACACCCAGTATCTAAAACCAGTGTGTGTATGATCTCACATGCTGTTTCAGCATTTTCTCATGGCTTTCATCTTTCAGCTGAAACCTGGGGGGGGGGGTGCAACATATTTTCAGCATCTTGCATGACAGACCCATTTTGATATTACAAAAAAAATTATACTACAGCACTCAAAACTGGCTGTCTATGTCACAATACTCCCCACCTAAACTGAATTTGCAGGGTCTGTCCCCTGCATGGGATGAGGTTCCCAAATCAGTTCTCTCCTCATAGACCCTTGACAGCCCATCTGAGTTCTGGTTTTTCACTCCAGCCCTATGAACAATTGTCAGATCATACCCTTATAAAGCAAGACTCCATCTTAGCAATCTGCCATTGTTTTTCCCCATCTGTGTCAGCCAAACCAGGGGGTTGTGGTCAGTCTGCACCACAAAATGCTGCCCATACAAGTATGACTCTAATTTCTTTAGGGCCCACACTATGGCAAGACACTCCTTTTCCACCGTGGAGTACACTTGCTCCCTGGGAGGTAACTTCCTACTCAGGTACACTACTGGGTGATCTGTCCCTTGGCTAGATGTCTGACTCAGTACTGCCCCAATACCCATGTCTGAGGTGTCAGTCTGAACTATAAAGGTTTTTCTATAGCCAGAACTTGTCAAAACAGGAGCACTGCACAATGCCTCCTTTAATCTGGTAAAGGTTTCCTCACAGGCTGGGCCCCAGGTAATTTTCTTTGGCATCCTTTTCTTTGTCAGGTCAGATGGGGAGCAGCCAGGTCACAGTAATTGAGTAAAACTTTTCTGTAGTACCCTACTGTCCCTAGAAAACTCTTGACCTGCTTCTGTGTTTCTGGTCTGGGCCATGCCTGGATCACCTCTATCTTTATTTGGTAAGGATGAAGCTATCCCCAGCCCAACACATGCCTGAGTTATGCCACCTCTCCCATGGCCACCTGGCACTTCTCAGCTTTAACAGTGAGCCCGGCCCTCTGTATCCTGCCCAGCACTTCCCTAAGGTGTAATAGTTGTTCCTCCCAGCTGGTACTAAAGATGGAAATGTCATCCAGGTATGCCACGACGTAGTCCTCAGCACCATTTAATACCTGGTTCACCAACCTTTGGAAAGTGGCCAGGGCGTTCTTCATTCTAAAAGGCATTACTTTAAACTCAAATAAGCCTATCAGAGTGATGAAGGCTGACCTCTCCCTAGCTCTGTCTGTCAACTGTACCTGCCAATACCCCTTTGTCAGGTTAATGGTAGTAAGGTAGGTCGCCCTACCCAACTTGTCCTGGAGTTCATCCGTCCGGGGCATCGGGTGGACATCTGACTTCATGACTGCATTCAGTCCATGATAGTCCATACAGAAATGAGTACAGCCATCTGGCTTAGGTAAAAGGACTATGGGTGAGGCCCAGGGGCTGTGTGATCTCTGGATTACCCCTAAATCCAGCATCTCCTCCACTTCCCTCCTAATGTCCTTTTGGACAGCCTCTGACACCCGATATCCTGTCTGCCGAATGGGCATATGTGTCCCTGTCTCCACACCATGCATCGCTAAGGGGGTTAGTTCAGGCTTGGCGCTAAACAAAGGGGCAAAGTCTGCTAAAACCTCCCTTACTTTCTGAATCTGGTCCGGGGCCAGCTGGGGAGACAATTTTACTGCCTCTACAGAGGACTCCCGTTTACTCTCTTCCAGCAAGTCCAGAAGGAGGTCTCCTTCGTCCATCCCCTCCCCATGACTACACACTGCAAACACTATGTCAGCCCTATTTGCATATGGCTTCATCTCAACTTGTGGACATGGTACATCCTTTCTGTCTGTCTTCTGTCAGGTAACTCCACAATGTAGTTCATGTCATTTACCTTCCTAACCACTTTGTACAGTCCTGCCCCACTCAGCCTGCAGCTTGTCTTGCTGGACCGGAATAAGGACCATGACTTCCTGACCCACCATGTACAAGCAAGCTCTGGCTCAGTGGTCGTACCACACTTTTTATTTCTGTTAGGCAGCTGCCAGGTTGCTCTGGACTGTCCCCATAAGCTCCTTCAGCCTTTCCTAAACTTAAGGATGTAATCCACAATGGGAGTTCCCTGGGTGGTGTGCATGCCTTCCCAGTCCTCCTGAATCAAGTCTAGGGGCCCACGTACCCAGCGTCCATATAAGAGTTTGAAGGGGGAAAATCCTGTTGACTCTTGAGGCACCTCCCTGTATGCAAATAACAGGTGGGGAAGATATTTCTTCCAATACCTCCCATGTTTGTTCAGCAAATGCCTGGACATTAACTTTAGGGTATCATTGAATCTTTCCACAAGTCCATAGGCTTGTGGGTGATATGGTGTTGTGCATCTCTGCACCACCCCACCCTTCTCCCATAAACATTTCATCCGGTCCAACATGAAGGAACCCCCTTGATCTGTGATTACCTCCTATGGAAACCCAACATGGGAGACAATCCCTAGTATGTCATCTGCCACTTGTCTGTCCTCAGTGAGGATAGGGTGACTGCTTCTGGGTACCAGGTGGCAGAATCTACCACAGTCAGGATGAATCTATTCCCTGAGGAGCTGGGGGTATTTAAAGGCTCCACAATATCCATTTCCACCCTCTGGAATGGCTCCTCCACTATGGGCAATGGAATCAGTGCAGCTTGGGTTTTCTTGCTTGCCTTCCTTACTTCTTGTCACTGGTGACAAGACCTGCAATATTCCTTCACCTGCTGGGTGGAGTTAGGCCAGTAGAAATTCTGGGCCAACCACTGCATTGTGCGTTCGATTCCCAGATGACCAGACAAGGGAATATCATGTGCAATCTTGAGCAACTGCTCACGATACCCCTCAGTAATGACAAGCTGACTGCCTAGCATCCCTCCCTCCCTCTGTTTGTACTGCCTGAGTATACATAAGTCCATTTTCCCAATAAACCTTATGTCTGCTGCCACCTCCCTGTGTGCCATCCGAGTCTGCTCAAGCCCTCAGCTTCTCTAAACTAGTGTCACTTCTCTGAGCAGCAGCAAACCCCTCACACATTCCCAAAGCATGGGACAGGTCCCCTTCAGTCACTAAACTCGGGTCCCTAGCACTAGCGTCAGGGCACTCAGGATCACTGTCAGTTCCAACCCTCTGAGAATGGGTCACCCCTTCCTCTTCAGAGCAATCCTCTGCAGCTGTGTGGCTACTTGCTACTGGGAAAATTTCTACCCCCTTTTCATTTCCATATCAGTAGACACAGGCTGGGGAACCAGCATCTCAGTGGTTTCCACAATGGCTTATGTGGGGTTCAGGGAACTAACATTTTCCCTTGCTGCTTGGCTACAGGTAACTGCACATACTATCCCCTGCTGAAGATTGTTACCCAGGATCACATTCACTGCTAATGTTTTGGCTACAGCCACCTGCTGCATAGTTCCCCCTGTTTCACCCCAGTCTAGGAGAACACTAGTGAGGGGAAATGTTTTCTTCCCTCCCCCGCAAAATCCTATACAGTGACATATTTATTGGGAATAAGCTGACCAGGCTGTACCAGATCCCCTATCACCAATGTCAGGGATGCCCCTGTGTCCCTTAACCCCTGTGTTTGCACACTGGTCACCATGACTGGGTGCATGTGTTCCCTCATGTTCACTGGCATGCTTCCAGGGACACACAAACAACCCACTTCTTTTCTAGTACCCGGTTGTGTATTATTGCTCGCCTTTTTGGGACACTGTCTGGCAAGATGCCCAGTTTCCTTACACAACCAACATTCAGTTCTTCTCTCAGAGAAATCTTTTCTCTGAAACCTGGGGCTACCTGGTTTCAGTGGAGGCAGTGAGGGTTTTAGTTACCCTGAAAGCATGCTTTTCCCTTTCTGCACTGCCACGCCCACCTCATTCACTCTCAGAGCAGGTCTACTCTTGGCATAGTGATCCGAGAGTTCAGCAACCTCTTGCACTGTTTTGGGATCTCGGTCCTCTAGCCAGGGTTTTTAGATCTGCTGGGCATGCCCAATAAAATGGTTCTAATAAAATCATGTTTTCAATTTTATCAACAGAGTTTGCCTCAATTCCTTCCACCAACATTTTAAAAACTGATGTTGTTTCATGGCTAGCTCCTTTTAGCTCATATCAGGGCTTCTCCTGAGCTTACGGAATTTAGCTCTGTATGATTCAGCAGTTAATTCAAATTTTTTTAACAGTGCCTCTTTTAGCTTGCTGTAATCATTGCTGTCCTCATTGTCCATTTGACCCAATGCATCCTGAGCTTTCCCGGTAAGTAGCGGGGATAGCTGTAAGCTCCAGGACTCTAGGAATTTTAGCCTGAATACAAACTTTTTCAAAAGAATTTAAAAAGGCATCCGTATCCTCCCCCTTTTGAAACTCAGCTATTAATTTGGAGTTCAATTTGTAGCCCAGTCCTTCAGTTCCAGTTAAACCCAAGCCACTTACCTGCTCTGGTGCCACTGGTCGGAGTCATATCTTCTCCAGTTCATGTTGCCTCTGGTGCTCCTGCTCCTCACGGTCTGTGTCTTGGCGTTCTCATTCTCTCTTCTCCTCTGCAGCTCACTGGTGCTCACGCTCCTCATGGTCTGCATCTCGACGTTCTCGCTCTGCCTCACGGTCCGCCTCTTGGTGTTCTCGCTGTACCTCACACTGTTCCCTCTCTGCCTCTTGTTGTTCCCACTCTGCCTCTCAGTTCTTTCACTCCCTTTTCTCCTGGAACTCCAGCTCCATCCTGTGCAACTCAATTTTCAGCCTGAGTACCTCTGGATTCAGGATACTGGTGACCTTCCCCTGCTACTGTGGCCCTTCACTGACAATGGCCCTGTTGTCCTCCTCACCAGACCTGGACACAGCACTGGCTGCTGCTAGCCTTGCCACACTCAAGATTTGGTCCTTTCCAGTCATGGTCCATGACTCACTGACCTAGGTATCTGCTACCATCAGGGCATCTTTGAGGTTCTGTTTTTTGGCTGTCATTTTGAACGGGACACCTCTGTCCTCACACAACTGCTTTAAGTAATCTACAGTGTGCCTGCTGTAGTCGGAAGCCATCTTCTTCTTTGACTATGGCTACTCTGACTTGCACTTTAGGAAAAAAAATGAAATGGGTAGAAACTGTACTGTACGCCAAGTGCTATAGTTCTGTTTCCTTTTTAAAATAAAACTCTGCCTTTTTCTTTCTTTGCAAGAGAGCTTATGGTCTCAAGCTAACACTGAACAATAAAAGGTTGTGATACCAAAATTATGCCACCGCTGCCAACCAATCTGTCACAAACTGACTCAGCAGGTCCGCCCTCTACTCCCAAAGTGCCAACCTCTGAGCATAGTCTTGAGAACAGTTTAACAAAACAAGGTGACCCTCTTGTCTGTTTTGTGAGTTCGGATCAACCTTTGCTCTCAAGTTCTGGAGGGATTCAAACTGTGAAACTCATGCTAGTATACCCAATGCACAGGCTCAGATAATTCTGTCTTTGGGGGCCAGATATTTTTGCCTAGGGGCACCTAACCAGGTGTACAGAAATGAAGCCTTAAAAACTTAAATAAAGACCTTAGATTTAAAATGCTTCTCTTTCCAGTTTGATATCACCATTCAAGCGTATGCCCAGTGTCTGCTGTAACCATATATATACTCTTCTTGCTAATAAAGAAAAATCAAAGACAGACCCAGTAAGCTCTAAAAATAGTTTTTACTAAAAATAGATAAAAAATGTAAAACACAAAATACAGAACTATTATATTACAAGACATACAAATCTGTTAAACAAAACCTGTTTTAACAGTGCAATTCCTACTACAGTTCTTAGTCTCTAAATATCTGCTTAAAGTACTCACAGATGATTCCTTGTCAGAGTCTAGATACAAGTGTCCCTGAAGTAAAATGGAATATTCCTTAAGGCAAACTGTATTTGCCAACCCCTTTTTGGGTGAAGTCACCTAACTCCTCCTCTGTCAGAATATATATACATATATATATATATATATATATATTTTTTTTAAATAAAAAAACAGGATGTCTTTTCCAAGTATTAAATTCTGCAACCTCAGCATACTCATATGTTCTTCAAATGATATCTCTTTGATCTTAATCAGTATCCTCTCTTACACAGGCATCAGAGGAACATTTACAACTTTGCACCAGTTTGCTAAACCTGGTTTCCCCTTCTAATGTCATAAACCTTTTTTTATGATTTCCCTCTTAACAACATCTATAATTAACTTAGAAAAGTCTGTAAATAACTTCTGGCCTGCCATGTAACACCTGGTATCTAAAACCCGGTGTGTGTGTGTGTGTGTGTGTGTGTGTGTGATCTCACATGCTGTTTCAGCATTTTCTCATGACTTGCATCTTTCAGCTGAAACCTGGGGGGGGGTTTGTGACAGATTTTCAGCATCTCTCAAGACAGACAGTCCATAACCCATTTTGATATTACAAAAAAATGATACTACAGCAGTCAGAACTGGCTGTCCACGTCACACAGGCTACTACTTCTATCAGTTTCATTATTTTAATTTTAAAATGAGGGGTTGCTACTGTGGAGTGCAGACTTCAGGACACTCAAATTTAACTGAGAGGCTGCTATTACAGAGTTCACTTTAGCCCTGAGAACACTGAGACCCCAATCAGAGTAGGAGCAGCTCATGTCCAATAAATTAATTACCAGAACTGATGCAGTTCTAAAATTAATTCTCAACACTGATAGTACTGGAGTTTTATTCAAGAGAGATACTGTGTGGATGGCACTTAGTTTCAAGCTGCAGCGAGGGACCCTAAAATAGATTAAAATTACAGAGCCCCATGCAACACTAAATTAACAATGCAGCAAGTCCCTAAGGAATATAATTAAATTCCCTACTGTACAGGCATACAATTAATGGCAAGAGTCTAAACACCATTGAGACTGAAGCCAAAAGGGCATTCAGAAATGGTGCCAAGTTAGATTCCTGGACAGAAGCTAGGCATTTTTTCAAACACTGCTTAGTTCCATACCTTGTGAGATGGTGGTTGGCCCCCCTTGCAGCTCCAAGGGCAGAATGCCCAGAGTAATAATTAGAAGAACTTGTGAAATGGTGGATCACACTCACACAGCTCTGAGAGCAGAATGCCCTGAGGAATAATTAGAAGAGCTTGTGAAATGGCAGTTGGCCCCCACACAGCTCCAAGGGCAGAATGTTGTTCAAGCCTTCTATTTAAACTCCATAGGCCTGTGACCCGCAGGAACATGGGCACCCCCAGTGACAGTACCACAGGAGTAGGAGAATAGCATCAGTTCTATGGCATTTGTAGTCCACAGGTAAATCTACAGTTCTGTAGGAGACTCTGAAGAAGCAGCAACCATCTAACTGCAGTTTGTAAGCACAAACTGTATCTAATGTGTAGTGTTACTGTCAATTACTTAGACTGTTAAATCCTAGCTTCTACCTGTTATAAAGGGTAAGGTTATAAAACAGGCAAACAGACAGGTATGCTGTGTCTCAGGTGGGGTGCTACTGATCACTGCTAACACGGTTAATCTTAGCTTCTACCTATATTGGATAAGGTTAGAAAAGAGGTGGTCAAAGTCCATACATTACTAAGTAACTCAGCCAGTTTTATACACACTCATCAGACTAGATTTGAGCATAGGGGGAGGTAGTCAGCTGTGGGTGTTGGAGAGCACTCATCCCCAGGGCTACACCTTGGAGGAGGGGACATTTCCCAATATTTAGGACCTTCTGGGACCTCCATACTCAGTTAGCAGCAGCAAGGGATGGAATATCCAAGCTATAACTCCAACTAAGCTGGCGCCCCCCACATCCCTAGTATCTCAAATGTTCACTGGCTTGGGGGGAAGGAGGGTGGTGGGGAAGGGGAGAGGGAGGAGATCAGGTAGCAGGGCAGTCACACAGCAGTGAGTCATACTCAACAGATATCAATGGCAAATCACTTTGCACTCCTGGAAGAGGTACAGATGCCTAACTCTAACAAAGGGGGACATCGAGTCAGTTAGTAGTGAGGGGAAAGAAGACAGGGTAGCACCTGGGTACAGAAGCAGGCAGAAATTAATATGAAGGATTCTGGTGATGGGGACTCTATGGTTAGAGCATACATAGGGTGGTAGGTAGTGCAGGAAAAGGGAGGGGGTGGTCAGATGCCTGCTTGGAGCATTATCCACCCAGGCATTGGAGAAGATAGGGAAGCTAGTGGAGGATGGGAAGGAACAGGGACTGTTGGTTCACCTATGTACAAACAGTCTGGTGAACTGACTCACCCTTCCATCATATCCTGTGCCTGTCCAGCAGAGTAGATCAATGCAGGTCCATGGGGGTGGCTAACCCCAGCTTTATTCACAGTCCACACAGAAAGGATTACGATAATGCAAAATAGTAAAGCTGCAAAAGTTTTGTATTCAAATCACTGCCAACAGTGCAAAATAGTAGCACACAGTACCAAAATGTACAAGCACAGGAATCCCTGATTTGCCCCAGCATTCTGACCAATGAGGTGTTTGTCAAGAGGTGGAGCTTGTGAGATGCTGTGAGCCTTTCATACCTAATAGATGCTCATTTGTAAGGCTGCTACCATACATATTGAAATATAAGTGCAATGCATATACATGTATATATGTGAACAGATATTATAGTGCAACGGACAGGATAATTAGAGTGAACAAATAACATAAAGTCTGCTGCATGTGTCCAGTTCTGGGAGATCACACCTCTGGAACAACATAGACCGAGTAGTGGCAGTCCAGAGGAGGGCAACTAAAATGGTGCAGAATCTGCAGCAAATGTGAAAGGACACCCTGGGACAGAGGATGGAGAGGGGTAAGTGCTAGAGACTTTTAAATAATTCACAGGGGTAAATGAGGTACAGGAAGGGAGTATTTTTCAGAAGAAAGGGTGCTCAGGAACAAGTGGACATGCTCTGAAGGTGGGGGGTAGATTCAGGAGAGATGTTAGGAAGTACTTCTTCACAGAAAGAGTGGTGGATTCCTGGAACAGCCTTCCAGCAGAGGTTGTGGGGCTAAAACAGTGGTGGAGTTCAAGAATGCATGAGATAAGCACACGGGAATCATAGTGGGAAGAAAGAGGGGAGGGAGAAAGAGCTGCAGATCAGGCATGGTCTGCGGGAATAGTGTAGGTTAGGAGAAAGGGGCAGACCGGATGGGCCAAGTGGCACTTATTTGCCATCAGATTCTATGTGTCTGTGTTTCTATGTCAATAAAAAACTATAGCACAAAATCATAGTCATCCATAAGGCATAGGCATTGATATGGAAGTTCTGCTTAATGCTAAAGTTTGTCAAAATAAATTACATGGGAAAAATACCCAGAATCATAGAAACATAGAAACATAGAAGTTGACGGCAGATAAGGACCGCAAGGCCCATCCAGTCTGTTCATGGTGGAATGGAGTTTAGAAAATGGATAACATAAATACAGTTGTCTGATTGGCTAGCAGCATTACCTAGCTGGACGGGTATCAGTGAATAGAGTCCACAAAAAAATTAGTCCCAGTCTCTGGCCCTCTGATAACCATGTAATGTAAAAATATGGATAGAACATTTAAAAGTATATAGCAGCCATTTTCCTTTGCCCTCATCTAGCGATACACACACACCCTGGCAAACCATGTTAAAAGTAAAAAAAAAAAACACTTACAGCATGAATCACATACTTTCCCAACTGAAAAAATCAGTATTGCCTTCTATCTAACCAAAGCAATGGACTGTAGTGCAAGCTGATTTATCATGGACCACAGGTGCAGTAAATAAAACCTCAGTAGCTGTTAGAAAAATGAAAGCTTAAAAGTAAAACCACAGTCTACAGCATGTCACCTATTCTGACACCTAAAAATTAGCAGAAAAGTCAACCTACCACCACGGTCACACAAATAAGCAAAATCGTGTTGTACGAGCGGCTGGAATTGGTAGTCGAGACAGTAGTTTGAATCTATTGAAACAGCCTTTCACACCGTAAATGGCCCAACTACGTTTGTCACATTTCTGTTCACTCCTACTATCTGTGCAACAACTGCTTCTTCTATTTTCTTCTGCATACGAGTAATGAAATAAAAATCCAAAATCATGGAGAGCGTAGTTAACCCTGCTGGTGTTGGGATGATTAGAGAAACCGTCTGATGCTATGCTTTCTGTGCCACCCCCCCCCGCAAACAAAGCAAGCAGCTGCCCAAATAAATCTATTGAGTCCCCCCTTGCATACCCTCATGAACCCTGTTCCCTGACACAATACACATGATTTAAACAGTATAAATAAAAATATGTTGCTGCCTCCTTATGTTACAATTGTCCCCTGGCTGAAAGCATAAAGGTAGCATCTCCGGCTCTTTCTTCCTTGCATAAAATGTAAAGGGATCAGAAATGCAGTTGGTTTCCTTACACAAAAAAAAAAAAAAGCTAAAGAGTGTCCATTTAGTCAAGTGATTGTACTAGCGTCACGTAAATAATGGATAGCAATGCTGATAAAAAAATGCCTTGCACTATCGCACTGTCCATGACACCGCTGCCCCCTAGTGTCATAAATGGCCATGCGAGAACTGGCATTTTCCTGAGTTTCCACACCGTAGATAAATGTCCACCTGCGGCAAGGAAAACGAGTAAAATACCGGTACTCTCATACACAGAAGCGGAACCCAAGCTAGCATTGTCCGTTGCCACTAGCAATCAGTATTACCCAATCAGAAGTACTGTTGGAAGACATAAACAGTGTAAATTTCAAATGGAAACTGTCAAGGGGACAAAATGGAATTTAAAATTAGGAAAAAAAATGTCTGATTATTTGGCAATAAATTTTGATATGGAAGCAGAGACAACAATTGACAAAATGTTTCCCAGCAGTACAGTGGACCCACAAAAAAAGCAAGAAAAAGCTAGAAAAAAATGTAAGTGATCATTTTGTCTCCATAAGTGACAGCCAGCTAGACAAAATAGAAAGTGACAGGGTGGAATTAAACACAAAAAAAGCAAGTGGGCAGTAGCAGTGTATGAAGAATGGGCAACGCAGAGTAGCATGAACATAGGCTGGCATAATGACCCACTGGAACAACTGAATAGCAATCTGTGAAGGTTTTATGCAGAAGTCAGGTCTAACCAGGGTCAGGAATACTCTGTGGCTGGATATTGTGCACTACGGGCTGGGATAAATCGTCACCTAAATAGTGTCAAAGTAGCAAGAAACATAAACATATTAAGTGACCCCCAGTTTAAATCATCAAACAATGTGCTACAATCTGTGCTCAAAAAGCTTAGAAAGGCACAGAAGGACATATCCAGCCACTACCCTGCAATCTCATCATCTGACCTACAGAAACTGAGAGCAAGTGCTGCAGTATCACCCGATACTGCACCTGGACTTGTAAAAAGGGTATGGTTTGATATCCAACTCCACATGGCAAGGCGTGGGCGTGAGGGACTACGAGACCAAAAGATGGATTCCTTCAAAGTAAAAACAGATGGCAGTGGCACTAATTACATAACCCTAAGTCACAACGCAGACACAAAACTGCACAAAAATCCAACTGAAATAAATAAAGGGAACTTGAGAGGTTTTATTTTTGAAGAACCGGAAAACCCACATTGCCCAGTAAAATGTTTCTTAAAATATTTATCTAAAGTTCCTCCAAATGCCAAAGTGTTCTATGCACACCCCCATAAGTTCCCTCAGGACTTCTTAGACACCCAGGCTTACTGGTATACTGTACGTGAGAGTCCATGGGAAAAAAATATCTTGGTTCCCTGATGAGCAAGATCAGCAAAGAAGCTCAGCTGTCATACAAATACACGAACCATAGTATCAGAGCTACAGCTGTCCAGATCCTTTCTGATGCTGGCCTTTCAAATCGCGAAATCACATCAGTGACTGGCCACAGATCTGAGACAAGTTTGTCTACATATTGGAGACCTTCCTCAACAGACCGTAAACATTGGAGCTCTATCCTAGGAAGTAGTAATGGCATGGCATCTATGGGTAAGGCAATATGTTTTTATTTGTAGTGTCACCCTCAGTAAATAGTGGTCCAAATATTTTTTTCTGTTGTTGTTTATATTCACAGAAAATAGGACATCTAAGCAACAGCAAAAGATGACAGAAGAACAAGATAAGAAGACAGACAAACTACAAGACACAGTAGGACAGCCCGAAAATCAGACTGCCAATAATCAAAACATGGAAACTGAATACAGTAACAGTCTTTCAAGTCAGAGGGGCCCAGGAACACAGAATTTCTTTAACCCAACATCCTGCACTTTCAATTGCCACATTATTTTATCACCTATAACAAACAGTAGACTGACCATTGCTTTAGGTATTTTTTAACCTATTATAAAATAAAACCATTGATTTAGGTATTTTTTAACCTATTGTAAAGTAAAACCAAAAGTAAGCATTGTTCTCTGCTTTATCCCACAAGGGACTATTTTTTCTGTTCTTATGATTTCGTTCTAAATAAATAAAAGTGTTTACAAATGTTTCAATTCTTTTATTTGTATTTTGTATGTTGAAAGGTAGTCTATTTTCTAAGCGCAATAATACCCTCCAGGGTGGGCGGTATTGGGCAATACCAGACCGGCCAGGAGCTATAAGGCCCTCTGCCTGCGGTGTCGGGCCTCATTACACCCTTGGCCGGTCCGATATTGCCCAATACCGCTCACCCTGTCAGGTACTATTGCTTGCATAGATTTTAAATGTCCATATTACATCATACAGGATCCTTAGGGCAGTTAGAGTTATAGAGATAAGATAGAACTGGAACATGCTCATTTGTCCTATGATCCACAATTTTCTCAGTATACAATACCAATACCTTCTTTGAGGAGCAAAATAGGATAGCGGTTCCTAGATTGGTGCAAGTTAGAGGACAGACAGAAATGGATATCTTTTAGAACAATTTGAAAAATCATTGGTCAGTGATTTTTACACAGGCAAGAAAATATTTTCTATCTTATTATATATATTTTTTACATTAATATCAATGAGTCATCCTGCATCACAGTATTGTAAGTAGGAAAAACAGTTTATGTCATACGGATTTGCAATTGTGTCATAGGAAAGGTCAAAAATTCAAAACATCATTCACCCACCCCACCCCCACAGTTTCAAAGATGTTGATTCAGAAGTCTAGAAACTTTCTCACTGCAGGAGTTTAACCCTGCCCCCATTAGTTGCTGGTTTTACAGTCTCAGTACCCATTAAATGCAGGTATTTCAACTTTGAATCATGACATTCAAAAAAAAGTGTTCCAATTAGGATGTCAGTTTGCCAGTTCTGATGCTGATGTTGGAACAAATGTGTTCTTGTATTCTAGTTCTGAGACTCTGTATTGTCTGTCCAACATATTCAACTCTATAGTTATACTACAAATGTGGTGTGGCAAGTTATAAAATCTTTTATAACTCTCTTAATTCCATTAGTGCATTCAACTTTAACTGTTTTAGCATATTTACACAACAGTGCATCTAGAACATTGAAAAAAAACCTTTGGTCTGGTGAGTAACCCATGTGAGGTATTACTTTCTGTTGTAAAATGATTATTTACAAGTATGTCTTTAAGGCTCTTTGGCCCAGATATTCAAAAGAGTTGAGCCATGCGTAATAGGGTTGTGCCTGCACAAGTCCGAAATTGCGTCATTCTGCAATATTCAGCGGAGGCAGGTACAGCTCAAATCATGCTGAGCAACAGCGCAATGATAGTGAAGGCATGCGCAACTGAAGGGGGAGGAACCATGCATAAATGGCGCAGTGTGATATTCAAAGACTTGCGCCATGCGCAATAGTGGAACAAGCAGAAGTTGTGCCATAGCAGAAATGAGCCAAAATAAAAAGGAGCAAGGAAGAGGCGCAAGAACGCTACAGCGAAGCCACATGTGTCAGAGGCAGAAGCAGACAGACAGGGCCGGAGGCATAAACAGGGCAGGCCAGGGAAAGGTCACTTTGAACAGCCAGGCACAGAGAAGGTGTGGGGAGCCACACAGCACAGAGGCCAGCACAGGCAGGTGTGCCCCAGTGCAGGGGAGGTAGCAGCCAGGACAGCGGGGTGGGGGATACAGCAACAGCTGCCAGGGGGTTGAACACAAGCCAGGGACATGGCCAGTGCCACCTTCCACATGGAGGCCGTAATGAGGGGGGTGAGAAAGCGGGCGGCAGGGGGGCGTGGCAGTGGAAGGGCCCGTAGGTGGTATGCCCCCAACAGGCAGTACTGAGCCCGCACCAGCTTTGAGCTGTACACTGATACTGAGATTGTGTTCTATTACCACTTTGAACAGGGTAATTCTGAGGCAGCTCTGTGAGCTGTGCAGTGATGTGATGCAGGCATCCACATGACGGAGCCATGCCCTGTCAGCGGAGACCGAGGTAACAGCCTGCATGTGCTTGCTCGCCACGGGTACCTTCCAGAGACCAGCTGAGGACACCACAGGCATAACCCAGTTGGCCACGTCACGCCACCTCAACCAATTCTTCAGCTCACTGCTACCACGTGCTGGGGAGTACATCCATTTCCCCAGCACAGTGGCGGAGCGCACAGCAAACATACAGGAGTTCCACAGGGTAGCACGTATGCCTGGCATGCTAGAGGCAATAGACTGCACCCATGTGGCCATACGCACACCACCTAGCCCCGAGGGGGCCGCATACATAAATTGCAAGGGCTATGCCAGCATCAACTGCCAGGCGGTGTGCGATGCCAGGGGGTGCATTATCAATGTCTGAGCCACGCACCCTGGGGGAGCACACGATTCTTTCATCTGGCACCAGTCGGCACTGTGCCACAGATTCGAGAGTGGGGACATCCCCACTGGACACCTAGTGGGTGAGTATGCAAACCACATGGACAATCATAGGGCCTGGGGAGGCATGGCCAGAGGTGGCTGGGTAGTGGCCTACATGGCCTGGGGCAGGGGATGCTGATCATCAAACTAACCTCCATCCTCTACACACAGGTGACAGTGGATAGCCACTCCGTCCCTGGCTGCTCACACCCTACCGGCGGCCCATGACCGCATTGCAGCAATGCTACAATGAGGCACATGCCACCACATGTAATGTCATCGAGCGGGTGTTTGGGATGCTGATGGCACATTTCCGTTGCCTGGACACCTCTGGCAGTGCCCTACAGTACAGCCCCTCAAAGGCCTGCAGGATATTCCTGGCCTGTTGCATCCTGCACAACATGGCCAATGAATGTGGGATAGCCGACAGGTCGAAGAGGGGGACAGTGATGGGGACAATGAGGAAGCCAGTGACGATGGTGATGGGCAGCCCCCCCTTGGCTGATGAGACCCCCGACTGCTCCGGCTGGCACAGCTGCACCAGGACACCATCATGAAGGAGCACTTCAGCCAACCCAGGTAAGTCATGGGGCCATGCACAACCACCAGTGGCCAAGGCACAACCCACAAACATGCATGGACACACACCGGGGATGCATGCCATCAAGGGAAGTGGCAGGGCACCGAGGCACACACACAACCAGGGATGGGTGAGGATTAACATGCCATGCCAAAGGACACACACACACGCACACACACAACACAACAAACGTGCACAGAGGGCAGAAGGCACACTGACCCAGAATGCACACCCTAGCAACACACATGTCCACAGGCCACCATGCCCACTGCCTGTCCATGTGCATGTGTCAGATGCTGAGCACCATTGCACATTGGTGAACAGCACAATGCAGGCATCATTATGCACATGCAACTGCAGACAGAAGCTGGGAGGGTGTGTAGGTGGACTGTGTGTCCACATGCAGGGCCGGTACTCACCCGTGCACTGCCCACTGACACACACAATGCACACAGGGCAGCACCAGACAGTAGCCGTGCTGGGAGACAGCTCACTCCCATGACACAGTGCCATGGCTGCCACGGATGTGTGGGCAGCCCCGCTGAGACCTGCCAGCACTGGCAGGCTGACCACTGGCCTCATCGGGTGGCACCGATGGTCCCCAGGGGTTCCACTGCATGAACATGACCGTGCTCGTGCAAGGGTCTGCAGCACACTGAACATGCCTGCACCAGGAGTGCTCAGGATGCCCACAGCTGAACCCGGCATCAACAAGGTGGGAGTCGCACAATGCCAGGAACGGGGGGTGGATAGTGCACTGTGTGGTGTCCACAATGCATGGGCACCTGACTATGTGCATATTGTGGCCATGACAGCAATGAATGCCTGTGCATGCCTGTCAGTGGCAGCAGTCACATCCTCCCGCAAATGGTCCACCTGTGCCAGGATCAGTGCAGTGTCCCTGCTGCAATGCTCCTCTGTCTGCTCCAGAGCCACATGCAGTGCATCCACGGATGTCGCAAGCCACATCTGCTGCTGGACCGATGCTCACAGTAGTTGGGTGTGCTAGTCCAAGAGGTCATCAGCCTCCTCGGCATCCTGTCCCTCATGGAATGCAAGGCCCTGATGTTCAGCACCCCTTGAGGGTGGGTGCTGCGCACAAGGACCAGGTCTGGGCATGTCCACAGGCGGTGCACAGATGCCGCCACTGAACCCTGTACCCCCAAGCCCAGTGGGTGACTGCTGATGCTGCTCCTCTGGCTGCCGCACCCCAGGGCTCAGTGGTGCCGCTGCAGTGGCTGCAACAGTCCCACTGTCCTGAACAGACATCAGTGCTGCCCCACTGGTGCTGACAGGCACAGCCTGGGACTGTGCTGACATGCAGGCCTCCACGGCGGCACCACCCACAGCATGGGCGTGAATTGCCCTGCTGTGTGTCCATCCTGTGGCACACACATGTCACTGCCCATGACGGTCGTGTCATCATCACTGGTGCTGGACTCTGCCCCAGCCACAGCCACAGCATGCTGGCATCCATGGATGCCAGCACGCTGGGACACAGGCAGGGCTTCCTCTAATCCTGTCACAACAACATCAGTGTGGACAGCCAGGCGGCCCAACTGTTGCAATGATCCACATATACCTGTGGAAGTGGATGGTCCCACCTCCGACTCCATCCGACTGTCTGCAGTGGACAGGCCCACCACCGCTGACCCATGCAGATGCTCAGGATCTGTAAGGGAAAGCAAAGTCATGTTACTGCGTGTGACCTACCCTGCCCCCCCATAGACAGACCATGATTTACCATGCAGTGATGAGCCACCACCCATCTGGAAGCCACCACCCAGAACACCCTCAATGGCACTTCGCTGCATGCTTCCTGCAAGCCAGCTCTCCGCTGGGATGAGCTGTACCACCTCCGGCTGTCCCCCACCTGTTGCAGCACGTGCTACCCTGATGGCAGCCACCTTCTCCTTTACCCTTCTCCTGCCCATGCCCATCGTCTTCTTACACTCCTGCATGGAGTGCTGGTGGCTGCCATGCAGGTTCATGGCACATGCCACCTCCTCCCTTGCAGCAGCACGGGTCTGAGGGGTTCCCCGCTGTCCACTGAGTAGTGGCTCCTGATCCAGGTAGGCCTCAAACAGGGCCTTGGTTTCAGCCTTTGTAAAGTTCGGCCTCCTTCTCCTCCTCCCACCACTGTTTTCTTCCTCTCCAACAACCTGCTCGGTCATTATGTAGCCTGTAAGAATGGCAGTTGTTACCTGTGACTGTGCAGTCCCATGCATGTCCCTGAATTCACAGTCCAAACTCCCAAACAGCATGCAACTCACCAATAAACTGCAGTAACCGACTATGACCACTGCAGCACATTGTCGCACCATTATAGCGCAATCCATGCAAATGAGGTGAGGAGCAACTTTAAGTAGATGCAAATTGCAGTGCTGCGCTATTGAATGGCTGATTAGATGATTTGCATATGATGGATGAATATCGCGCTGTTGCGCTTTGTGCAATTGTGTTGAACGTGCTGAGCCAATGGCGCAGTCCTGTGACATGCGTAGTACATCTCACTGCGCATGCCCGGGTTGCTGACACAGGTGTCTGCCGCACTGATGATGTGCTGTGCACGGTAGGCAATGCAGGGCATGGCCACCATTGTGCCAGTGGCACTATAGCGATGGTCACTACATGGCGCTGTGGCACTGGACCGTCATAGGTGCAATGGCCCAACTGCTTGGTAGTCCGCTATGGCGCTGGCACACAGGCAGCCAATTGCGCTACACACATTGTCATCTGATGGCGCTGTGCGTGGCCTTGCACCAGAGACCCTTGACCCTGTGCCTGACCTTTGTCCCCTTGGCGCCACGTGTCAGGCATAGATGCACCTCTATCGTGCTGTTCGGTAACAGCACAATAGGGAATGGCAGCACTGTACCGTGCAGCATCTGCACATGGGGAGCCGCGCTGCAGAGCACCATATTGCCTACTATAGCTGCTAGAATGGCACGCAGATGGGCAGCACAGTGGACAGCAATTGATCTGGCCAATCTGGTGGCCATTGTTGAGCCACACCATGGGCCTCTCTTTGGGGAGGCTTCCCTGGACAGGGCCAGGACTCAGGTGTGGCAGGAGGTGGCCACTGCCCTGGAAGAGGCCGCAGGACGGGGGCGTAGTGCAGAGCAGTGCAGGCACCACTTTGGCGACCTGGGGAGGAGGGAGCTGGAGCTACTGGCCTGACTGTAGGCACGTGCCAGGAGGGGCACAGTGCCACGTCCAGGTAGGAGTTAAGTCAACACACTTTTATAGTCCATATGGGTCACAGTGTTGTATGTGTCCAGCACATTGGGGAGGACTGTATGGGGTGGCCGTGGTGGTGTTTACAGGGTGTGGGGTGGGTGGGTCTGGCTGGGTGGGAGGGCACACCTTGGTGCAGGGGGACTTTGCTTTGGGAATGTACTGATGTTCTTCTCTCCTTTTTTTCCCCACAGGCCCGGACAAACTCTGCAGATTGCGGGCAGAGTGGCAAAGGGGGGGAGGACAATGCAGCCAGGTGGGGCAAGGGCCATCACCGCCCACCTGACCGGCCTGATGAGGGTGAGTGCCATACATCCATGATTAGTATTGCATGCTGTGTGACAGGGTGGGCAGTGGGGCATGGCCACCATTCATCGACTTCACTGCCATGCACGCAACTTGTTACAGTCTACTCTGTCCAGTGGCAATGCATGTCTGGGTGTGCATCACTGGTGGTCCATGAGTGCACCAGGTGCATGGCTGTGCCACTGCCTTTGCACCACATAGCCATGTCACTAAACGGCCACGGTGGTGCTGTGCGTGACTTGGCCAGTGGGTGTGTGCAGCATTCCACATGCCTGTATGCGCCTGGGTGGGCAGGTCCTGTGGACGTGATCACTGCTGGTGGTCAGACACCATCACAGTGGTATGTCCCGTGGCCCTATGCCATGCACAGTGGATGGGCTGTATGGGGTTGTACATTCACACCTATTGACTGTGCTCCCTTGTCCTAGGTACACACCATCTCAGGGACATTCGGGATGCCTTACGGGAGCTCCTACAGCTGGCCTGTGAGTCCCTCGACATCTTAAGAAGGCTGGACACGACGAGGGTGCTGCGGAGGCACAGAGGCAAGAGGTCCCAAAGCAAGGAACGGCAGTCCCAATAGAAGTCCTTCAGTCCATTACTTCCCCTTCCCCCCTGGACCCACCCTCACACCCCTCCTATCCCATCCCATTTGTCCACCCCTTCCCCTACCCACCCCACCTTGTTTGTGTCCCCCCCAAGTTTGTATATAGTTTTTTTTCTTGTACATAGTTCACTTTTATATTTACAATATATTTGAATTTGATATGAATACTGTGGTGGTCTCTGATTTGCAGCGGGCTATAGGTGCTCAGCTACAGTGGTGTGCATGGCATCAGGGGTGGTGCAGTCAAGGGTATGTGTGTGTGTCCGTGTGGAGGTGACTATGGTGTGGGGGTAGATATCAGTCAGCGTCTGTGTTGTGTGTGTTGTTCCCTGTGCACTGGATGACTGTGTGCAGTGGTTCATGGCATGTGCTCTGTGTCCATGGTGCACCCATCGGCCCGTCCATGGCCTGTGCAACCAACACTCATGCCTGTCTGTGACCTGCATGGTCCGCTGGCATGTCAGTGGTGGCCTTCCCTGCAGGGTGGATATTGTACCCGTCACTTTGCTGGGTTGCCTCTGTCACTGGTGTGGTGCATTCCTGGCTCAGCTGGCACTGTGGGCAACACAGTCATTGTCCCACCTCCATGCTGTGCCTTGTGTGTGTTGCAGGGGATGTGCCCCACTGTCTGTGGCTTGTGCTCCGGGTGACTACTGGTGGTGTACGGGTCCACAGTGCCTGCACAGGGCGCTGGCACTCCAGTGCCATGGTGGACTGTGGGTTGTGTGTACACGGCTTACATGGGCCCACAGTGGGGGCTTGGTTGCCCCACCACTGCATCCCTGTGTTGTTGTGCCCTTGGGTATGGGTGAGTGTCCGTCCATACCCTGTGTGGCATCCAGTGTGATGCATGCTTCCACACACCACTGTGGGTGTCTGTGCTGGCTGTTGTGGCCAGTGGTGGGTTGGGGTGTGTCACTGGAATACTGTGCAGGGCACTGTACCACTGGTGGCGGTGTCAAGGGCATGTCCGTCCCATGTGGGGTACCTCTTGTGCCGATGCATGGTCAGTCTCTCAGCAGTACCTCAGGGGGACGCTGCATGGTGGCACTGTGTCTGCCATTGTTGCATTGTCATGTGCTGCAACCCACTGATGGGTGCTCGTGGTGGGGCTGGCTTGCATGGTTCTGTGGTGCGCAGGGTTGCATTGACACAGTGGGGGTGGTGGCATGCATGGAGTTTCCTGCAGTGGTGGTCACTGCTCATGGGGGGGTGTCTGGGGGTCACGGTGCAGGGTGTGCTCTGCACTGGGGGGATGGTGTGGCACAGGGTGGTCTGCCCTCCTTGTGTGCCAGTCAGCTTGCCAGTGGGTGTGAAGGGGCACCATGGCCAGGCTGTGGGTTGGTTGCTTGTCTCCATGGGCCAGTGGTTATTCCAGCCATCCACCGGTTGTGCTGTGCTTGGGGTGTGGGGGGACGATGTCTGTTCTGCTGTGTGTTCCTGTGCCCATCTGTGGCATGGGTGGTGGGCCTCTACTTCCCTGATTGTGCAGTTACATTGGTCTGCAGCTGGGGGGATCCCTGGTTGCGCTATGTTGCCTCTGAACTCTCAGCTGAACATCCCTTGTTGCACTATGGCGCATCAGATCTGCTCAGCTTCCTCTCCCTAATTGCGCTATGCCGCAGGTGGTGCGATATTCAGTCGTCGGCTGTAGGCGCAATTTGGCCTGCTCCGTTTTTGAATATCGCATCTCTTGTGCATGGGCCCAATAGACTTGTGCTTGCTCCTGCTATTGCACACTTTTTGGGTGCAGTTTGAATATCTGGACCTTTGTTTTTCTGAATGACATGGCTGCTTTATCACCCACTGCTGCTGTAGTAGTGGGATCTCCCTGTGATATAGGCAATTTTCTATATGTTATATTCTTGATTTATCCTGCCCAATTATTAAATTCTGTAGAAAAATGTAACTGGGCCAAATTATTTCTTTTTATTTACATCAACAGTTGAAAGTTTTTTTTTTCTTTTATGAGCTCTAATCTTTCTAGACCTCTGATTTTATTCATGGCCTTTTTAAAAGTCCTAAGCCATAACCCCTTTCCAAAAATCTTTGTTTTAATTCTTCTGCCTGGATTTCAATGTCTCTGAATCTCTGATATCTGAGCAGTTTCTGCACGTGAACAAGTGAGGAACTGACTGCATGCTACGGAGTTCTTAAGTAAAGCTGGGTATAACATTTCTGCCCTGAGAAGAGAGTTAGTTGCTGTGCTTTTTGATAGGGGAACTCATTCAAGAACCAAAAGGAGTGGGAGTGTAAGATGGAGGGTGGTGTGCCTCAATGCCACTTGTCTGGGTAACAAAATTAGTGAAGTCCAGGCACTGAGGACAGACTCTAGGCTGGATGTATTGGCCATTACAGAAAGTTAGGCTAATTAAAACAATGACTGGTACCTGGTGATCTCTGGATACACCTTATGTAGGCATAATAGAGTGATAGATAGTAGTGGAGGCTGGCCATTTAAATCAGGGAAGGAAAAGAGGCAATAAAGGATGCATCCATTGGAAAGAAAGGGGAGGCATAATCACTCTGCATACAGTTCACAGAGTCATCAGGTAAAACTCTTCACGTGGGGTTGTTTACAGGACACAAGGACAGGGAAAGGAGAGAGATAAGGAACTAGGAGCAGAAGTAGAAAAGGGAGTGGCAAAATGGGAATCTGTAGTAGTAGGAGAGCTCAACCTGCCAGACAGTTACTAGGCCATACCAGCAGCCATGAGCACCAGAAGCCAGGCCATGCATGATACTTTTCAGAATTGCATGCTACAAAGTCACCAGTGTTGGCACCCCCCCAGCTTAACTGGCCTCCTGAATCTAAAAGCTCCTCAATGGACTCTATGGGCATCAGGTAGCTGCCTCCTCAATATCCTTCATGTATGTACCAACCTAGGCAAGAGATCCTTTGGGTACTCAGCACCCTACCTCTGGTGCTCACTCCCAGAGGAACTGACCAGAAGTTTCACTCTGAAAGGGCTCAAATCCTGCATAAAAGCATACATGCTGGAGCAGTGTCTCTGCAGTTGCTACCATTAACTCCCCTTCCTAGCCCTGAATGCTGTTCTCCTGTACACTATTATAGGTCTAATAGGTCCTGTACACTATAGTAGGTCTTTGACATATGGAACACATTCCTCCTAGCATGACTTGTGGAAATTATTTATAATGTTGTCACTGTAATGTCACTGTCCATCTGTCTCCTCCCTTCGTGACTAATTGCTGTTGCAGTACTCTGTATGTGAATCCAATGTCTATTGCTTTTACTGTTGTAATTTCTGAGTCAAATGTATATTATGAGCTATTGAACTGTGTGTGATGCATGTGAACAACTGTATAAATGATGTATATAATTAACTCCGGGTCACCCCTGAAAAAGGGATCTCTGGTCTGAGTGGGTTCACCCGGTTACCAAAATGCAATAAATAAATAAAAAATAAATAACTAAATGCTGGTGCAGAAAGTCAGAGAATCCACTAGACAATCAGCCATTCTTAATGTGGTTCTCATCAACTCAGAAAGAGTAGATAGAGTGTGGGCTGGGGAATCACTGGGGTCAAGCGAACACACTACTACTATATATGGTTTGAGTAGACCCTGGGCTCCAGTAAGCCTTCATCTAAGACTAAGGTGCTAGACTTCAGAAGGGAGGATTTCAACCAAATGAGGGAACTAGTCCTGGGCAGACTAGTTGGAGTAGACAGCATCAGGGGTGTAGAAGAAAGACGGGGCATTAAAGATGCTGTTCTCATGACAATTAAAACATGCACAAGAACAGTTATCATGAGAAACAAGTACAAGAGGCCAGTTTGGTTATCTGAAAAGGTCAGGAAAGCATTGAGGGACAAAAAAAAACTTATTAAGGTACAAAGAAAAACAGGGCATTAAGAAATGGGACTAGTAACAGAAAAAAAATGAAAGAGACAAATGAGGCAGTCAAGATCTCAAAGGCAGACACAGAACAACATATTGCAGAGGGGGCCAAGGCTGGGGAACAACAGTTTTTTAGATATACAGTATAAGGGAAAAAGAAAATTGGGAGGGTGTATGTGATGCTAAAGAGGAGGACAGGGTAATAGATAAAGATGTAAAGCTGTAGAGGGAGACTTAGAGAGGATGTGAGGATGTTAGAAGGGTGGTGGACATCTGGAACAGCCTCCGAGCAGAGGTAATGGGTACTGTAACAGTAACAGGATACAAACATGCATGGGATAGACACAGGGGGACGTAAGTAACAGGGCTGGTGGGGGTAAATTAGAGTCTATGGTAGCACAGTAGATAGGGACTTTAGGGCAGACTAGGTGGGCCAAGAGGTCCTTTTCTGCTGACAGCTTCTATGTTTACTGTGGGCAGAGAGTAGTCATGCTGGCCGAACAACTAATGCTGCCCGGTATTCACTATAAAGAACAGCAGGCCCTTGTCAGAGAGTGGCATAAAGGCTGCTGAAAGAGGGGTATAGAAATGAGGCTGCAAAAGTATACTAGCAAAAGAGTCAGAAAAGGGTTAGCAGGCCTGTAAATAAGGCCCCTGACTAGATAGTATGCATCTGAGGGTACTATGGGAACTGGCAGCAGTGTTTGCCAAACCCCTGATGGGGCTATTCAACAGCTCTTAGCAGGAAATGGTGGTTTCTAAGGACTGGAGAATGTCAGATATAGTTTTTATACAAAGAGACAAAGACAAGGAGCAGCATGGAAACTATAGCACAATTAATCTTACCTCCATGGTAGGGAAACTGATAGAAACTGATAGAAACAATACTCAAAGAAGACTTAGTGGAATACATGGAGAACAATGGGATTCAGGATAGTAAGCAGCATGGATTTGTGGCAGGGAGGTGTTGTCAGTCCATCCTGATAGTATTCTTTGAGAAACCATGGTAGTTGACAAATGGCACACAGTAGACTTACTATACTTCAACTTCAGCAAGACATTCAGCTCAGTGTCGCAATGAAGGCTGCTGAAGAAGATGTGGTCCTGGGTACATCTAGGGAAAATAGCAAAATGGATAGGGAGTTGGTTGGAGGGGAGGCAGAAGAGTGTTGTGGTGAAACATAGAAACATAGAAGTTGTCGGCAGATAAGGAATGTAAGGCACATCCAGTCTGCCCATTTTTCTATCTTATGAATGTGCCATAGGCCTTTACTGTGTCAGAGGCCTATCTATTCATACTCATCTGTATTGCTCCCTTATGCCTATCCCATGCCTGTTTGAAGCTTTGCGTTGTATTCATATCCACCGCTTCCTGAGGTAGGCCATTCCATGCATCCACCACCTTTTCTGTGAAAAAGATCTTCCTAACATTTCCCCTTAATCGGCCTCCCTCTAATCTCATGCTGTGTCCTCTTGTCCTGCTATTTTTCTTAGATTGAAACATGTTAGACTCTTTCACCTTGTTAATGCCCTTAAGATGTTTGAATGTTTCAATCATATCACCTCCCTCACTCTTTTGCTCTAGGGTATATATATTTAGCCCCGTTAATCTGTCCTCATATGTTTTCTGATGCAGTCCCTGCACCATTTTGGTTGCCCTTCTCTGGACTGCCTCCATTTTATTAATGTCCTTGTGCAGGTGCAGCCTCTAGTACGGCATGCAATACTCCAGATAGGGCCTAACCAGTGTCTTGTGAAGAGGGATTATTACCTCCCTCTTCTGACTTTTGACACCCCTACTAATACACCCCAACATCCCTCTAGCCTTACCTATTGCTTTAGTAGTCTGCTTGGATGATTTCAGGTCATCTACGATGATGTTACCCAAGTCTCTTTCTTCCGTTGTGATTGCCTGCAACCCCCCATCCAACCTGTAGGTGGCTTCAGGGTTTTTCTTCCCTATGTGCATGATCTTGCACTTCTTTGTGTTAAACCCCAGTTGCCACTCTTCTGACCATTTTGCCAGTTTATCCAGATCTCTTCTCATTCTGCCCACCCCATCTGGATCATTTACTCTGTTGCAGATCTTGGTGTCATCTGCAAAGAGACAAACCTTACCCTCCAGTCCATCTGCAATGTCACTGTTGAAGATATTGAAGAGGACTGGCCCCAGGACTGATCCAAGAGGTATCCCACTTGTGACTTTCATCTCTTCTGACTGTATGCCATTTACCACCACTCTCTGTTTCTGCCCACCAACCAGTTTGCTACCCAGTTGACTAACTTCTGACCCACCCCAAGCCTACCCAGCTTATTAATTAATCTTCTATGTGGAACAGTATCGAAAGTGTTGCTGAAGTCAAGGTAGGCAACATCAACTGCACCCCCTTGGTCCACCACTCTGGTTACCCAGGCAAAGAAATCTATGAGATTAGTTTGACAGGCCCTTCTTGTTCTAAACCCATGCTATCCTGGATCCTGTGCTCCTATGGATTCCAGGTGTTGCACTATCCTTTCCTGAAGGACTGCCTCCATAATCTTGCCCACTACTGAGGTAAGACTGACTAGTCTGTAGTACTCTGCCTCCTCTCTGCTACCACTCTTGTGGAGTGGGATCACATGAGCCCTTCTCCAGTCTTCTGGGACCTCTCCTGTGCTCAGAGATTCACTAAACAGTTCTGATAATGGCTCTGTTAGTGCCACCTGTAGCTCCTTTAGTACCCTGGGATGTATGCCATCGAATCCCATTGCCTTGTCCACCCTGAGCTTAGTGAGCTCTTGTAGAACCCTTTCTTTTGTGAAGAGACTTGTGCACACCTCCCTCCACCCTGTGTACATGGTGTTGAGATGTGGGCCCTTCCCTACCTTTTCCTCAGTAAATACTTAGCTGAAGTATCTGTTTAGGATAGATGCTTTCCCTTGTTGCTCCTCTACACTCTCTTTCTTATCCCCTTTGATCTTGGCAATACCCCCTCTTCTTTCACTAATGTATCTATAGGAAGTCTTGTCCCCTTCTTTTACTGTCTGGGTTAGTGTTTCTTTGATTTGGGCCTTTGCCTGCCTTACTGCCTTCCCTGTTTCCCTTAAGGAAGTTTGGCATGCCTCCCTATCTTCGTTCCACTGCATTCCCTTATATTTCCTGAAGGCCAGACTTTTGGCTCTGACCTTTTCTGCCACTGTTTTTGAGAATCAAATTGGTTTCCTCCTTCTTTTGCTCTTGCATTTCTCTCTAACACAATGGGATGTTGCTTCAAGTATTGAATCTTAATGCCTGTCCACTTTGCCTGTACCCCCTCACCTGTATTTCTTCTTGCCAGGGGTAGCTTAACTCTGTTGGCTGCCTTAGCAAAGTCAGGTCCTCTGAAATCCCATATTTTTGCCTTGGAATGGGATGATTTAGTTCTAGTGGCCAAACTGAACCAAACCACATGATGGTCACTGGCCCCCAGGTGACCTTCTACCTGGAGATCTGTGATCCTTTCACCATTAGTCAGTACTAGTTCTTTGATAGCCCTGCCTCATGTGGGTTGTTGAACCAGTTGTTTGTTGCCTTCTCCCTGCAATGAATCCACCATGTGTCTAGTTCTGGTGTATGTTCCTGCTGGTATTGACCAATCTGTATCTGGCATGTTGAAGTCTTCAATTATCAGAACCTCCCCTTTAGCTGACAAGTTTTGTATGTCTTCTAACAGTAATGTGTTCATGTCCCCCCCCTGGTCTAGAGGCCTGTAGACAACCCCAGTTTATATGGCTGTCCCATTTTCTGCTTCCTGGGTGACCTACAGTTCTTCTGGCTCCTTATGTGTGTTCTGAATTTCTGTAGCTTTGATATTTTCATTGACATAAAGGGCCACTCCACCCCCCCCTTTTTGCACCTTGGTCTCTTCTGAACAGTACATAGTCAGGTACTGAAGTCTCCCAAGTGTGGTTACTGGTGAACCATGTCTTGCTAATGGCTACTATGTCCAGTTTAGCCTCTGTCATTGTTGCCTGCAGGTCTGCAATTTTGTTTCCCAGACCATGGGCATTTGTGTACATGATTTTCCAATGGACAGATTTATGTGTGTTAGTTGTTGGGGGAGGTCCTGCATTTCTCCTGCACATCATATGGGGAGATGAATCTTTTTCCTTACCTGGTGATGCAAATGAACTATAAACATGATGAACTCCTGTTTGATCACTAGCTGAGTGAGGAGGTGTGTTTTTCCCGTTTGATGTATCGAGTGCTGCACCCCTCTCCCCATATGCTAGTTTAAATATTCTGCAAATATGTCAAACTTCTGCAGAATGCACTGACTCCCTCCTTAGTCAGATGCAGTCCATCAAATCTAAATAACCTTTGCTCCCCAAACTGTTGCTAGTTACCTAAAAATTTGTATCCTTTTTGCTGGCACCAACCCTTGAGCCACATGTTTAGCTCCCCTATCTCCCCTTCTCTGACCTTCTGTCCATCTGCCCCTCTCTCCCAGACTGGCAGGATCCCAGAGAAGAAGATGCTGGGAAAAATGGATGACAGTTTGCCTCCCATCCTGGTCAGGTGTTCCTTGGTCTCCACAACTGATCGGCTGGCGAGATCATTAGTCCCTATGTGTTCCAGGATGTTGATGTTTTCTCCTGCTTTCTGCACAATTTTAGCAAAGTGATCGGTGTCTCTCCTTGCTAATGTACCTGGAAGACATCTGATGATTACCCACTGCTGGATATAGCTATCAACTCCCTGAATCATGTAGTCTCCTGTGATCAGAAGTGTTTTGGATTTCCTTTTTGCTTTTTTTGTTTTGGTCCCTGTTTTGTGTCAGTTTTGTTGCTCTAGCTCCTGTGCTGCAGTGTCCTGCTCTGCAGTATCCTCTACCCTTTTGTTTGATTTCAGAGATAGAGGCAGATACCTGTTTGTAGTTTTTATATGGTTTGTGGTGGTGATACGTTGGAGAGCACTGAGTGATGGGGCACCTGATTTGCCCCTCCTAACCACCTACCAACCTCCCAGACTAACTACCCTCTGTGGTCAAGGTGCTTCAGTTGGATGTTGGAGAAATGGTGGATTGTCCCTGTAATACATTTCCTCCTGAATATGCAATTTGAGGCACTCAGTCTCTGCCCATGCTGCCTAGAGCTATTCCCTTAGATCTCCAGTGGTTCAGCATGTAGGATAGCATCCTATATCCTTTATAACTGCCCTTTTGAAAAGTGCCCCACAGTATCTGCAGTTAATAATATCCATTCCAGATGAGTTGCTGGATTTAAAGAGGAAAATCAAAGTAAAAGTTTGATTTTTTGTTATGTGTGTTTGTTTTTGTATAACCTGTTAGAACAAGTTAAATTATGTGTGCCCTTGTAAGTGAGGTCACTGTGTGGATACCCCTCTGATCCTCCCCTTCCTGCCGTGCTACAGGAAATGTCACAACTGTGCTACCCTATAAACAGAGTATAGCATGGGGTGGTTGGGGATGGGGTGGATGAGTGGGCCCTTCCCCTGCCAAAAAAGAAGAACCATGGATGAAAGAAACTAGGAGGTAAGAGCAGAAACAATCAACCAACAACAAATGAAGTAGCCTTGAAAGCTTAGCCTAATGATAGATAACACTGTAAAACCTGTAAAGCACCACCTATAATAATTTCACAGAAGATACACCCTGCAAAAAACACTTAGCTACAGAGAAAAATAAAGCAGTAACAGAAGATATACCTTGCAAAAAAACAGTTTGAATCTGAGAAGGTTAGAGCAGTAATACGTAAGCACAAAACAGTAACAATTACAAACCTGTAGGCACCCCCTATAATATTGCAGTAGAAAGTATACCCTGCAACAGAAATTTGAATCAGAGAACAATAAAGCAATAAAATGTTAGCAAAAGACAGTAACAAACCCTGTGAGTACAAAAGAAAATAATATCACAAAGTAAATCTTCCTAGCCAAAAGAAGCCTTAATCTTTTCCCTTGCTCTGATACTGTTCCTTGCTCTGTCCTTACAAGCAAACCTAGAAGGAAAGAGCTCAGGTGAAGCTAGGTGCCAGCAAACCTTGTTTTCCACCTCAAAAACACAAATTAACCTGACCGTTTAGCTCTTCCTTCTGTTGGAAGTTACTAAGAATTTGTCAGGCGCCCCCCCCCCCAGTTACCCACCTAATCCACTGGAAGAGCTGTGGGAGGAAAGCAATCAGCTCCTTCAGTGGGAGAAGAAGACTGTAACATCTTTGAGACCAAACCAAAAGCCTTTCAGAAAATAAATAAATAAAATACTAGCTAACCGTAATTTTGCTTAGCCTAATGATAGATAAAAAGTCATAAAAATGTAAACACCACCTGTAACAATTTCACAGAAGATATACTCTGCAAAAAAAAACTTTGCTACAGAGAAAAATAAAGCAGTAACAGAAGATATACCTTGGAAAAAAACTGTTTGAATCAGAGACAATTACAACAGTAATCTGTAAGCACAAAACAGTAACAATTATAAACCTGTAGCTCACCCTGTAATAATGCAGCAGAAAGCATACCATGCAAGCACAATTTGAATCAGAGAACAACAAAGCGGTAAAATGTTAGCAAAAGACAGTAATAAACCCTGTGAGTACAAAAGAAAATAATAACACACATTAAATCTGCCTAGCCAAAAGAAGCCTTAATCTTTCCTTGCTCTGATAATGTTCCTTGCTCTGTCCTTACAAGCAAACCAAGAAGAAAAGAACTCAGTTGAAGCTAGGTGCCTTTGCCAGCAAACCTAGTCAAATCAGTGGTGCCACGTAAATACATGTTCAGTGTCTTTAGTCAATCTTCATAGTCATCTAATCTTGTGCAGTTTTGTCAGATAAGTGGAAAGAGTGGTCACTAGAGGATACCAAAATGATCTGTCCTGAGACCAGTCCTCTTCAGTATATTCATCAGTGACATAGGGGAGGGAATCCAGGGCAAGTTGCATCTATTCACAGATGATACTAAACTATGTAGTAGAGCTGGCCACATCAAGGGGATAAGGAAATTGTAGAAAGAACTGGTCCAAAGTCTGGCAACTAAAATTCAACACCAAGAAGTGCAAAGTGAATTACTTAGTGAAGCAAAAACCCGGGAACAGAGTACTGGATGGGAGAGGTTTAGCCAGACACAAAATCAGAGGACAGGGACTAGGAGTCATCATCGGTGACTCCCTTAAACAAACCAGCCACTGTAACAAGCCCTTCATCAATGCTAACAGAATACTAGGGTGCATTGGAAGAGGGTTCTACAATAGGAAGCAGGAGGTACTGCTGCCTTGTATAGGTCATTGGTAAGGCCACACCTGGAGTATTATGCCTAGTTCTGGAGAACTTCCCTAAAAAAGGACAGAAATAGGATACAGATGGTGCAGTGTAAGGTGATCAAGATGATTCATGGCCAGGAAGGTAGATGCTATAAGGATTGACTAAAGATACTGAACATGTATTCACTCGGCACCAGATAAAAGAGAGGGAATATGACTGAGACTTTCAAGTTCTTGAAGGGAACAAACAAGGTGACTGTGAAGAGCTAGTTACCAGAAACAGAGAAGCTGAATCATGGGGTCATGAGTGGAGGTTGATGGCAGAAGGAGGGGAGATTTAGAAAACATGTGAAGAACTATTACTTAACAGAAAGAGTGAATGAGCCATGGAATGATCTACCGGCAGAGGTGGAGAGTGACAAAACCATAAATGACTTCAAACAAGACTGTGCTAGAGTCAAGCAGATATTAGCTACTCAGTGGGAAGTAGGGGGGAGGATACACAGATAATAAAAGGAGGGATAGGGTAAGCATAGACACCACAACAACAATTGATCCAGGGTATGATACTGGAATATGGTCAGACTAGATGTACCGTTAGTGTTTTTCTTACCATCATTGTCTATGTGTCTAAATTTGCCAGGTAAACAAGAGTCTCATTTTTGAGTCTCATGAAATGGCTGCCATTGGATCAATTGTTTCGCTAATAGATTATGCCTTTCCCATTTACTCAGCTGTATCTGAATCATATTTGAATAAAGGTTTCATTATCTTAAGCACTGTCATTTTGTCCTGGAAGCTGTCAGAAGGGCACTTCACTGTTATCTTTACAGTGATTTAAATCGGGCTACCTTTTGAACAGCATAGTAAGTGCCTGAGCTTATTGACCACGTGGAAAATTGTTCACAGGGCTGGCCTTAGTTGACAAGTTTGGTTGTTTACAAGTTTTAGACTTATATATGGTATCTGTAGTTTTGCTCATTTTTCTCTGGTTGTTCCCCTTTAGAAAAAAACAAATTGGGGCAAAGATCATTTACGTATTGCTAATATATAGAACACTCCTATCACTGTTACTTGTCAGGAATGTTACTGCATTTAAATCTCACAACAAATCTTACTTGTTGTCTAATTGTTGTGATTGTTTTAGTTGATGTTCTCTATGTATTATTTTTTTGTACGTTTCTGTTTCTGTATTTTCCTGGGGCACTATAGCAAGATGTGAACAGCCAAGAAACAGCATGGTCAATAACCGCGCTGCATGGTTGGTATAAAATTGCATGGTACGAATCTGCACAAGATTAGATATACTAACTCTGAAACCGCACAGCGCTGTTGTGACCACGCATTTCTTGACTGCATATTTGCAGTCATGTTTTTGACAGGACACCTTTTCCTGGTCCATCTTGAAAATGGACAATGCTTTCCCTTGGGTTCTCACATGGTTATCAACATTTAAAATGAATACATAAACAAATAAATTAAATATTATATACCCTGACATGAAACTGTGCACCTTATGTTCCTAGACAGCATATGAATTGCTGTGTTGGTGGCACAGTAGGCTGCATACTCACCTCTAGTGCCTGAGGATCAGAATGTCATGAGTTATAGTCCTGCATCAGGAATTTGGGATAATACAAATTCCTGCCGCTATAGTGCAGTACTGGGGGCACTGCACTGTTCAGGTGTCATCCATTTGGTAAGGCATTAAATCAGTGTCCCTTCTACCCATCTATGGTGGTGACAAAGTGGAAGTTAAATATTGCATAGCACTGATAGTAAGAATAGTGGAGTTTCTTGGTGGCCTGGTTAACATGCTCACTATAAATAAAAAAACGCCTTCTAGACATACCTGAAAATGACCTATAATAACTCAGTGTACCTTTCCTGTTTATAAATTACAAATAAATAGCTATCCTCAAGATATCAGTCTTACTCATGAATTTTACAGTTATCTTTGGGGAGGCAGCCTTTAGCTTATGACATTTCATATTTAAAAAGAATAAATATACATACATACAAAGTTGCCAGCAGGTTAGACCTGTCAGTCTATTATGTCTGCCCAAGATGCAGCCTCTGAATTAAGTTTCCGGAGCTGCCTCCCCTTCCTGCGCTCCCTGTTATCTGGTTCTTCCCCCAGTCCCCTTTTGGGTACCCCTTTCTGACCTGCACCTTGAAGCCTTTCACGGTGTCCTTTGCCAACAGCTCCCCTGGTTATGTGTTCCAAGGTGCAACCACCCTCTCTGTGAAGTAGTGTCTCCTCACTTCCCCCCTGTAATTCTCCCTACTAACTTAAGGTTATGTTCTTTAGTATTTCCTTCCCCCTTCAATGTAAAGGGACCCTTTGTGTTTACCCTATTTATCCCCTTCAAATACTTGAAGACCTCTATCATATCCCCCCTGTCCCATCTGTCCTCCAGGGAGTACATGTTCAACTCCCTAAGTTGTTTCTCGTAGGGCATTTCCCCCAGGCCATGGATCATCCTTGTGGCTCATCTCTGTACTCTGTCCAAAAGGGTAACATCCATCTTTAAGCAAGGCCTCCAAAATTGTATCCAGTATTCCAAGTGAGACCTCACTAAGGAGCTGTACTGGGGCAGAATGACCTCCCTTCTCCTCGATGTTATTCCCCCTAGAGATACACCCAAGTATTTTATTTGTCTTAACAGCCGCACTCCATCACTATTCTGAGTTAGTCATCCTGGCATCTATGACCACCCCAGGTCCCTTTCCTCTTTAGATGTCGACAGCTGCCCCCCAAATGGTAGTTATATCCAGGATTCCTGACTCCAAGATGCAGTATGCTGCACTTTCAAACATTGAACCCTAACTGCCAAGTGTGATCCCACTTTTCCAACATGGCCAAATTCTCCTGAAGTGTCTTCCTACCCTCCTCGCTGTCCACCACCACACCCAGCTTAGAGTCATCTATGAATAGACTCATCATGCTCCTCACGCCCTCTCCAGTGTTTGCTATGAACACATTGAATAGGATTGGGCCCAGTACCAATCCCTGAGGGACCTGACTGGTGACCTTCCTATGGGACAACCCCCCCACCCTCTGATGCTGATTATTGAGCCAATTTGTTAACCAGCCCACCATTTTTTCCCCCACCCCTTGGTTCCTCAGTTGACATATTGGCCTTCTGTGCAGACTGATTCAAAAGCCTTACTGAAATCCAAGTACAGGACATCAACTGGCTTTCCACTGTCCAGGGATCTTGTCACCCAGTGGAAGAATTCAGTTAGGTTGGACTTGACATGATCTCCCCCAGACAAACTCATGCTGGCTTTCATCTTGAAAGCCATTTGCCTCCAGGAACCACCATCCTTTCCTTCAGGATGGCCTCCATCAGACGTCAGACTAACTGATGGACATCAGACTAAATGGACTAAATGATGGATGTTAGACTAACCAGCTTATAATTTCCTGGTTCATCCCATGGCCCACTCTTGTGGAATGGCACAACGTGTGCTATCCTCCAGTCCTGGGGTACACATCCTGATTAGAGGAAGGAATTTAATAACTCCATCAATAGAACAGCCAAGACATCTAGAATGCTAGGGTGGATCCCAACTGGTCCAAGGGCCTTATCAGTCCTCAAGGACTTTGGACCCTCCCACACCCTCCCCACTTGGATCTCACAATCTGTAAGTGGCCTCCATCTACTATCCCTACTCCTCCTTCCCCAGTTGGTAATGGCCTTCCCTTTCCCTCATAAAGACTGAACAGAAATACTCATTTAGTATTTCCGCCTGCTCTACTGCTCCTTCTGCCCACCACCCTCCCTTCCTCAACCTGTATATCTGTCTCATCCCCTTCCTTCTTTCCCTCACATACCTATAAAATTCCTTTTTCCCCTCCATGATCCCCTGCGCCAGTCTAAGTTCCTTATCTGGTTTGGCCACCCTTACCTGCCTACTGACTTAATTTGAGATCCTGCGGTATTCTTCCCTATCTTCTTCCCTGCAGGAATGTTTGTAACATCTGAAGGCCAACCATTTCTCCCTCGCCCCCTGCTGAAGTTCACTGGACCACCAACAGAGTTTTCCCACCCTTGCCTTCTTCTGATGGGATTTAGTGCAGACTTTTGTAGCCTTCAGCAAGCCCAGCTTCAGAATCCACCACTGGTTTTCTGTGCTTATCCCTGGCTTGATGTTTACTAAATGCTCCGAGTATGTCAGTCATCTCCCCGAAGTCAGTCCCTCTAAAGTCCACCACTGTTGTTTTGTCTGGTTCCACTCTTTCCCAATGTCTACTCTAAATCAAACTACAGAATGATCAATCGCTGCCAGGGGGTCATCCACTACTAAATTTTTCACCTGGTCCCCGTTCGCAAGAGCCAAGTCCAGGATACTAACCTCCTTTGTCAGCTCACCAACTATTTGAGTCAGGAACCCATCCTGAAAAGCATCCAGTAACTTTCTTCTTTTGTAGATGCTGACACCATGGTACTGCAATCTGCCTCTGGCAAGTTAAAGTCCCCAAGTACCATGGTTCTGCTCCGACCCCAGTTGCAATATTTGCTAATGCTGGCTACTAGTTTGGTGTTCATGTCTTCCAACTGTGTTGGTGCCCTATATACCACCTCCAGGTTAACCCTCCTTCCCCTTCCATCCTTCAGGGTGGCCCATATTGCTTCAACATTTCCACCCACATCCTCATCTTTGCTACACACAATCCCTTCCCTAATGAACAAAGCTACCCCCCTCCTTTACCAGCTGCTCTATCCTTCCTATGGGCTGTGTACCCCAGGAGACTCAGGTCCCAATCATGGCTCCATGTGGCCCAGGTTTCCATTATAGCTGCTACGTCCACCCTCCCCTCTCCCAACGGAGCCTGCAGCTCAGGCATCTTATTCCCCAAACTTCTTGCATTTATCAATACCACCCTCCAATGACCCACAGTGGCACCACATATAAGTGTGAACCATGCAAATCTAGGGCGCATACCTCTAATCTTACTGATGTGGATTTATATGCCTGAATTCCCAACCAGCAACTCCCAGGATCCAAATACAGTGTACAGTACAAAGAAGCCATGAGTGGGTCAGGTGGAGTTGCTATGCTGAGCACTGGGCATTGAATTTGATGCCCATGATGGCTCCATTGCAGATTCCTATTTCTGCATGAAGCAGGGGATGGGAGGATATGGCCAAATTGCTGTATCTTCATTAGAAAAGCATTCTGTTTGGTTTCAAAGCCAGAATGTGCTGATATCATCCCCAGCCCTCCATGCTTTGGAATTTTTGAATGAGATTTGTGTGACATTCTTGTAAAAATCTAATTATAAGCTTCCATATATTGCATAAACCAAAAAAGAAATATTAAGAAATTAAACATTCTATTGTTGAATGCTAGGAGTCTGATAAAGAAAATGGACTTACAAAAAACTATACTCAGTGAACACCACTATGATTTAATTTGTGTTTCAGAAAACTGCTGGAAGGATTCAGATGACTGGGACCATAAATTGGATGTGTATTTACTATGTAAGGAAAACAGAAAAGAAAGAAGAGGTGAGGGCGTTGCTATATATGTAAGAAATAATCTTAGTATTAACCAAATTATAGAGTGGCATAAGTACATTTTATGAGCTATGTCTAGAAAATATATGGATTGAAATAATAGCTAAAATAAAGTCTATCATTGTTCTACTGATCAGTATCTTCTACACTTAATAGCGTACCTTAAAACCGCGCAACAGGAGCAGCACAATAGGGTGGACCGAGAAGGTGCAAAACTGCGAAAGGGTATATACGCGCTAGTGCACCCTCTTACTCTTCCCAGGTAGGGGATGAGACCTGTGCAGGGAGGTGGGGCCAGTGAGCAGTTGCCTTGGTTCAACAGGATGAGCCACAGGCAGCAAGGGAGGGAGGCGGTGTGTTTAGGATCGGGTTTTGATTCCTGGTCCCAGAAACAAGAAATTTTTTTATGTTTTGCTCTTTGTGCAAAGTTAAGTGTTAACCCCCCCAGAGTTGGTTATTTTAGTTGGGGGGGTTATTTTAAGGTGTGACATTTAAAGAATGGTTGGGTATGGATGTGGAAGCCAAGGGTGGGCAGCCCCCCATCTGGAGTAACCAGTTCATCACTACAGGTTCCATAAGGGCCTCTGGTTATTCAGGACATGGTAGTTAATGTCTGAAGAGAAGTTTATCACCTTTGAATGGGTTGTGCTAGTAATGATCCACATTGTGCTCAGTTGTGGCCAGTGCCACTAGAAGAAATGGTTCAGTTTGGCCAGTTGGCACTTGCAGAAGCATTAAAGTCCTATGTCATATGGGAAATGTGCATGGTCAGTTGTGGTCAGTGACACTAGGAGAAATCTGTGTTCAGTTCTGGCCATTTCCACAGAAGAAAATTCAATGTCCTATGGAATATGGGAATATGCCGAGTTTCTGTCAGATACAGTCATTTTATTGTTTTGCAAATGCCTTGTGCCACGCTGTGTAAACCTTGGGAGTCCACCCTTGCTTTAGAGAACATCTTCTGGAATAAAGTCACACTCTAGAACCCCATATCTGGTTTGAACATTTACATGTTTGCTTCCTGTGTGGAGTTACTTAGTATCCCTCCAGAAGTATAGGCCTAGCATAACCCTAGCGAAAGTGCTGTCTTCAGAACCTGGGTTTTAGTCATATGTTTTACTTTTGTATATCCCCACTCCTTTTCTGGCTTCTAAAAGTAATGTGCCTGATATACTTTCAGAAAGCTATGGATGGTATCAATTTCCGAAGTAGTTTGTGCCATTCAAGGGTACCAAGAGGTAGCTAACTGTGTAAAGTAGCGGGGGGTGGTTACAAAAAATGAGGGAGTCCAAAGATGTTTAAATTGGGAGAGTGCCACATAGTAAATGTGGGATCATCTGAAGTTGTTTAATTTGGGGAAAGAATCAGAGATTTTTGCTGAGGGTATGGCTAGTAACTGTCTGTCTGGAAGTGGTGTAGCCCAAACAGAAAAGGAAGCTTTGGACAAGAGGATTTTGCCCAGAAAAGTGCCATCCAAAAGTGCTGCTTGTGTGCCAGGTAGAACAGAAAAGAACAGAATGCTGCTTGTGTCTTGTCAACTTGCAATGGACAGTAAAGTCTTGAAGTGTGTGTCCTAGTCTCTGCATCAGGAAGTGTTTACAGGACTTTTAACTTGCAATTTTCAAATGCAAAAAGTAGTGTAGACTTTAGGAAACAGACTCAGATATGTGCTCTGAATGTTCCATGTGCTTTGTCTGCAAATTGGGGAGTCACTAAAGAAATCACCAGAAATTGTGGAGAAAATGGTCAAAATGGTGCTCCCATGTCTGAAATTGCAGCCGAGAAAAAAATGTATAGTTTACCGTTCAAATTTGCTCCTGCTCGATGATCTCAGAGAAGGAAGAGCAAGCGAGGAGAGAGAGAGGCTGATTTGTGTGGCATCTAGTGATTGGTGCGACTGAAATAAGTCCTGCTCCCTGGCCAGCATCTGTGCACTGCAGAGTGTTTGAGGAGGAGAGAGAGAGAGAGAGGCGTGCAAGCTGGTCTGACCAGGATCAACCATCGAGGGGCTAGTGAACATTCTAAACTGTAGTAAAGAGACTATTACTATGTAATTTCAGCCTCAACCCATTGTCTGACTGGAAATTGAGTGAGGTGTTCATGGCTACGATTGGAGGGACTGCCATCCTGTTTCACCCCAGAGGCCTTCCCAGGATCGGTACTAGGACAAAAATTACCATCGGAGAAAGCCAGCTACTGAATTCAGTGAGTAAGACCAGTTATCTTTGCAAACAAACTGTGTGTGATTTTCAAGCCAGCTGAATCTGTGTTGAAGCAGTGTGATTTGTTTTGCAAAAAAGGACTGTGCATTGTTAGAGCAAGTGCAACAAACAAAAGTTCTAAGCATAGACTGTGAACAGTGATAATGGCTACTGCAGCAGTGCATTTTTCTAAGCAAAAAGGGACTGTAAGTTGCATAGTGAGAATGCAGCAAACAGGTAATCCTGTACAAAGATACTCTGGGGCTTACAAGTGACTTTGAGCATGTGTAAATAGTTCTCTGAATTGATGCTGGTCGCAAAGTCAATTTTAAAATCATATGAATGTGCTGTGGATACCAACAGAGAAATCAATTGCAGTTTTGAGTAAATTCAGTAGCCAGAAAAGGTCAGAAACACAGTTTTAGTCAGTGAACAAAGTTTGATTTATGAGGAAAGTTGCCACCTCCATTACAGGGTGGGGTAAGCTATGTAAACACAGCAGCAGGGAGCCATTTTGTGAGACAGTAAAGAGACTAGTGAGCAATTCAGTTACAACAAGTTTTGTGAGTTTGCATTCAGACATGGCTTCAGCAACTCCCTGATATCCGGATCATGCCCAAGCTATGATCACAGAGGAGGTGGAAGTACTAAGAGAAATAGAGAGAACTTTCAATGGTGAAAGGTTGTCTACAGATGTGGCAATCCCTAGCTATCCAGTGAGACTGTGCATTGTGTGCCTAAAGGCTGGAAGTGATGTGATTCTGATACCCCACTGCCTTGTGAAGTATGGAAAGAGCAGGGGTGCAGTGCTAGAGAGGACACCAAACATTTGTTTGGCTCCCAAGTGGACCTGAGTAGGGGACTCTGCCTGTAGCAGCACGCAGCACCATGTTGAACCTGTTGGGGAAAGTTCCTCAGAGTGTGTTACAGAAGAAGAGAATAAAATTGATGTTGATACACTGCATGGGCAGGAACAGAGGGAGGTTTCCACACCTGTGTCCCAGGCAGACAGTGCAATGGAAGGATCCGTGAACCCATGGAAGCAGCATCCAAATCCTAGCCTGGTGGTGAAGGACGACCTGCAAGAGAAACTGAACTACGAGGTGTCTACCTCCATGCTCAGTGATGAATGGAATGTCTCAGGAGTGAGGACATTTGCTCATTCCTGGGTTCAGATCATGAGTGAGGAAGAGGAGGATGAAGAAATATATCTTCATGTTGAGGGTCCCTGTGAGTTGCCTCAATCTCCTACCTCAGAGGAGCCAGAGACAGAAGAAGAAGAAGAAAGCTCCAGTAACCTGCCCATAGAGATGGTAGGGGATACGTTATTTTGTTCTTTTAGTATATGACACTGGCTCAACCAGGACTGGTCACTCCCAAGACAGGCAATGGGTCGCAGACTTGTGAAGAGTAGCAAGGAGGAGAGACTGGTACAAAGGAGGGCTGATGCCATCTATGAGCAGTCATTTCCTACCTTTCCTTGCTTAGTCTGGGAGGAAATAGAACAGAACAGACAATCCTGATTGTTGGAAGAGGAAAGCAAGAATTTGTACTCTGGTGCAGCAGAATGTGTCAGTGACAAAGTCATAAATGATCGACTTAAATTCTGGTGAATGGGCAGGACTCTGTTTATGGACACTGTGCGAATTGTGGATGGGGCTGGGAATGAGACACTCCACAACATCAACTTTGAATGGTCAGACCGGGTCATAGTCCTTGCCTTACACCCTGAGTGGTAATACTCTTAATTGTACCACTTCCGGTGAATATGCCCAGCAAGCGTAAAGGGCAGCAAGCAATGGCAGCCCAATGTCTGTCATCCAAAGTAGCAGTATCCAAGGAGAAGGATGCAGCTCTTCTGGTGTTCCAGGATTCTTCGGGTGTATCCAGATTCATCACTCAGCAGTGTTTTTCTGTTTCATCACCTGGCCTTCGAGATGACATCCACCCAGCTGTTTTCCTTTTCCATCATTTGATTTCCAGATGAAATCAATCCCACAGTTTTCATGTTTCATCATTTGCCTTTTCCAGAGGACATCAGCCCAGCAGTATCTGAAGATGCCACCTGTTTCTGAAGGGAGAGGGTCCTCAGCTCATAGAAGTAAGATGATCCTTTATTTTTGGACTTAAAAGAACTGGTAAGACCAAATTTTCTGCTTACTTTACTGACTTTGCACAACACATCCTACATTTGAAGACTGTCTGCGAAACTCTTTGTTTGCCATCAAAGATTCTTCCCATGGATTGCAGTGCTATACAGACCCAGTCCTGTCCGAAAACTGTTCTTCAGTGGGCTCCAGCCTAGGAGAGACTCTTTAATGGAGTATGCCTATGGGCAACAGCAACCTAGTCACTAGTTTTGAACATTGTAGGGCCTTCCATCACCAAATGTGTTGTATAAATGTCTTCTTTCTATTTTTTACTTTTGCACTTTTATAGAAAAATATTTTGGGGGTTCTTTAGTGTTCGGGTGGAGGTTTAGGCACTGTGTGGAATGCAGAATGTGTTTTTGTATTTTCTTCTCTTGCAAGTATTTCTGAGGAAGAAAAGAAGAGAAGAGAAGAAGATGATGCTGGAGCTCAGCCGAGTTCCCCTTTTCTTAGAGTTTTTAGGATTGTTTGTGGTTAACAGGGTGTTAACATGTTTTTCTTTACAGGTGTGAAGTTGTGGAGACATTTTGGGAAGTGTAATGCAATGCAATGTATGTTTCCTTGTTTTTGTTCACAGGTACCCTGGGAAGTTGGTGGTAGGTTCCCCAGTGTGCAGCCTAGCCAGATAGATTTTTCCTAGAGGGCTAGGGGGATAGACAGGCTGGGGTCCTGATCTATAGTAGGGATCCTTAGTCCTGGTCTATTAGGGCAGTCTTCAAGCAGTTTTCTTGGAGCCATTGAGTATCCATAGATAGTTCACAGAATTGGGGCTGAAGTTTCATCAGGCAGCCTCTGTGCCTTTAGTGTTGCCTGCCTGTGCCTGGCACATGGTAGGGGAGAAGTAGCACTACCTCCCCATAGGTAACACAGAGGGTAGGATGGCTTAGTGCTGGGTAGAGAGATGACTGTGGAGAGGCTTTTGCCGGGCAGGGGTGAGTGTAACCACCAAGTCCCCTGGGGTTACTAGAATCCCATCAGTGTCAGTGCTAGGTAGGTAAGGCCACTGGTGAATAACTAGTTAAATGTTTTTTTCACCTACTCACTTTCTTGTTTACTTGGTCTCAGCTGAGATGAGAGAGATGAGACTCCCAGAGTAGTGTTTCCTAATGTTGGATGTGAAAGTTCATTCAAGGATGCATGTTCCTATGTGATTTTCAAGATGTTTTAGGTATAACTCTGAAAGAATAGCTGGGTATGGATGTGGAAGCAAAGGGTGGGCAGCCCCCCATCTGGAGTAACCAGTTCAGCATTACAGGTTCCATAAGGGCATCTGGTTATTCAGGACATGGTGGCCAATGTCTGAAGAGAAGTTTATCCCCCGTAGTGGGTTGTGCTAGTAATGAGCCACAGTGTGCTCATTTGTGACCAGTGCCACTAGAATAAATGGTTCAGTTGTGGCCAGTTGCCACTTGCAGAAGCATATAAGTCCTACGCCAAATGGGAAATGTGTGTGTTCAGTTGTGGCCAGTGCCACTAGAAGAAATGTGTGTTCAGTTGTGGCCATTGCCACTGAAGATAATTCAATGGCCTATGAAATATGGGAATATGTAGAATTTCTGTCAGATACAGTCATTTTGTTGTTCTGCAAATGCCTTGTGCCACACTGTATAAACCTTGAGGGTCCACTCTTGCTTTAGAGAACATCTTTTGGAATAAAGCCACACTCTAGAAACCCAACTCTGGTTTGGACATTTATGTTTTTGCTTCCTGTGTGGAGTTACTCAGTATCCCTCCAGAAATATAGGTCTAGCATAGCCCGAACCAAAAATTATCTCCTCAGGACCTGGGTTTAGGTCAAAAGTTTTGCATTTGTACACCCCCACCCTTTTTCTGACCTCTAGAAGTAATGAGCCTGGTATACATTCCCAAAGCTAGGGATGGTACCAGTTTCCAAAGTAGTTTGTGCCCAGTCAAGGGTACCAATGGGTAGCTAACTGTGTAAAGTAGTGGGAGGTGGTTACACTTCAAATAACTACACTGTCATTCCCACATTCAGACCAATTGCTTAAACACTATTACCCACCTACAGTACCCCTGCTCTAGAACAGTTTTACCCAGCAAAATTACTACAACTAATAAAGAGAACCCATAACATTAACTGAATAGTGCCTGTACTCCCAATCATATCAAACAATGGCCACAATCCTCTAAGGAACGTGTTTCATGCACAAAACATGCATACCATGCCCGCATGGCTCCACACTCATGGACAGGTGTGCACTGGCCAGAACTCACTATTGCCAGTAACTTATCTACAGCCCCACCCTTCAGCATGCAGATTCATGGGGGGAAGACAGTTGAGGAGCTGTGGGCCCAGGCAGACATCCAATGGGATGTCTGTGCTGAGTCCCTGAGTGGATCCCTTGCACCATGGGAGGAAGCATGCATGGTAAGCATGGATCTGTTAGGCACAGCAGGGAAAATGCCTGATTGACTGCCCCTTGCCCTTCCTGTCAGCCCAGTGGGCTGGGGCTCCATCAGGGGTGAACCCCCTGGTCCCGCCTTGGCTGGCAGCTGCCATCTGCAATGGATATGCTTTGTACTCCCCAATGTATGTTGTGCCACCTGTGCCTGACACTCCACATCTTAAACTGGTGCGGAGTGCTGGTACCTCCCTGATACATTCCTATCCCACCCCTAGTGCAGTTCCCCACAGCCTGCTGGGGATCAGTATGCAGGGTGCTATTGCACCCATTGGTGAATGCCACAGAGGTGGCACAGGGCACTGCTATGTGGCGTTTGGTTATCTGAATACCTATGCACTGTCCTTGTACAGCATGTAGGCATTTGTGAACTATGGCCAATAGCAGTCCAGAAAGTTTCTAAGTTGCAGTATGAATGTAACAAAGTTCAAAGATGTGATTCTAGGTTCTCTCCTCTCTTATATTTTATTTTTTTTGTAAATATAATTTTATTATAACAGTAAAGTAATTCTGTTTACATATACAAAACAGGTGCATGGGGATACAGGAAAAACAATTGCCTACCCACAGTAAATTCTGCTACAAAATGAAAAGAAGTCAGTTATTTCTCCAATTATGGGGTTTAAAAATACAAAAAATCTTGGTGGTCCCAATCCTCTGTTTCTCTATTACATAACTCCCATAATTTCATAATGTCTTTAAAATAATCATAACTTTATAAAGTACTTAGAAAAATTTGCTTCCATTCTAGCTTAGGAAATGGTCTAAGAAATGTTTCACATTTCCAATTTTTAAGAAGCAATCTCTTTACAGATATTAAATTTGATCTTAGTATCAATCTATCCTCTAATTTAATTCTATATTCACTAAACATGTCCAGTATCACCACTCTGGGGTCTTCCCAATGTGGTAGGACTACACTAATACCTTCTAAAATTTTAAAGGAGCGGGACCACCAAGAGAAACTCAGTTTACATTCCCAGAATAAATGTAGCATATTGGCTTTGCTGGTTCCACAGTGCCAACATGTATCTAATAATTCTGGGTTCATTTTGTGTAACCTTTGTGGTGAGAAGTATGCTCTATTGATTATTTTATACTGTATGGCCTTGTCTCTACTTAATTTGTATTTTGTTATAGAACCATAAGCCAGTTGCCATTGTTGATCAGTGCATTGATAATTAAGTTCTTTTTCCCCAATTCTGGAAAACATTTTTTTAAAGAATATTGTTAGGTTTCTGTATAAAATTAGTGATACAAGTGTATAATTTTTTTTGGATTGTTTTTCAAAATGTTAATCAGTTCTTCCTCTATAATGTTATTATTGGGTGCTTTTTCCCACCTGCAGTAATCTTTCATGTATCTACTGATAAGTTAATTGAAATATTGAAGAACATGGGGCCCAATTTCAGGACTGGCTACGACGGCATAAGGCGAGATACGCCAGACCCCTTGGCATATCCCATGACTTACGTCATGTGGTATGCCAGTTGAATTCCAAGTGATGACTTGTGTCATGGTGGATGTGGACTGTGACAACCATGGGTTATGCCACCTGTTACACCACAGCTCGCAACACCTACACAAGTGTGGGTTATGACAGCAACTTAGCCCAATTCTAGGAGTGTGGCTCTCATAACCCACAATTGCCATTCCAAAAGGTGCACTGGTATAGCGATGTTATGGCAGCTCCTACCTGTCCTAAGTGGCATCCAATGGCTGGCATCATTGGATGCCACCACACAGCACTGCAGAAACCATGCCACACTGTCTCCAAGCCCTCACAAGCACAACCCTGCCCTCCAACCCCCCCAATCATCTGGAACCCCCAGGGATCCATTTCTGGTGCACCCCCAGATGCCTTTGCCATCTGTCCTCTCCCCCCATGCCTCCTGGTATGTACCGAGGTGGTCTGAGGTGGGGTTGGCTTGGGGGGGCTGCCTGTCACCATCCATGAGTTGCGACATGCGGCTGTGATACACCATGCATGTGGTGTAGCCCACACATGGCATATCACACATGTCACAAGTGCTGGGACCCTGCCACTCTTGGAATATGGCATAGGGTCCCTGGTGTGGGGCAAATGGTGTAACTTACAACTGCATGCAAGTTACGCCATTCATCTTGGAATTGACCCCATGGCTCTTAAGTTGATATTTTACTCTGAAATGGTCCCAACTTAATTTAACATCTCCTTCAAAGAAGTTCTGCCATATTTTTTATTCTTTTACTCTCACAATCTTGATTTTTAAGCAATTTCCCATTAATTTTGCTATTTGGGTTATGCCAAATTTTATTTAAAGGAGAAAATTGTATCAACTATTTGGACCTGTTAGTGTATTTAACTATTGTATCCACCACATTTTTAATTATTTGACTTTTAGATTTCCTGAGATTTTTGTCTGTGAACATTATTTGTTTAATATTACTTCCTTATCATTTTTTTTATTATTATGTTTATTAATGTGCTTTCAGAATATTCCTCTTCTATAAGAGCCTACTTGAGTGCTAATTTTACTGTGTAAGCTAAATAACAAACTTCACAGTCTGGGCAGGACATATCTCCTTTTTCTTTATTTAAGCTTAACTATGCCAAACAATCCTTGCTGGTTTATAATTCTAAACACATTTCTTGAACAGCCCATTTATTTGCTTGAACCACTTAATAGGGATAGGAGTTAATATAGCCTGCAACCTGTATGATAAAAAAAGAATCACCACCATTTTGATCATTTGTATCTTACACCACAAGGAAAGAGTAATTTTGCCCCAACCATTAAATTTCTCTTTTAAATAGTTAGAAGACTTCCTTATGGTTTAATTCATATAGTTTCTCTCACCTTATTATTAATATTTATACCTAAATCCCTGAAGCCATTTTCCTGTACATTTGATACATATTTTTTTTGAGTTCCTCTGGTTGTGTTATATTAAACAATAACAGTTCTGATTTATTTTCATTTATTTTATAACTTCCAATTTTTGAAAACCTGTTCATAACCATTTTTGTTTATTGAAGACTTATTTCTGGTTCTTGCAGCATCAGTAAGACATCATCAGCAAATGCATTTATTTTAATTCTGGATCTGGCTATCTGTATTCCCTTAATTTTGTAGTTTATTCTTATTTCATTTAATAATAACTTTAACCCTATAATGAATAAAGTCAGAGACAGTGGGTATCCCTGCCTTACTCCTCTAAGTAATTTTATGGCTTAGAAAAAGTATTATTGACTTTTATTTGAGCCCACAGGTTACTATGCAGGGTTCTAATGTAGTCCTTAAATTTATTTGGGAAACCAAAAATTCTTAATGCTCCATAGAGATATACCATTCCAACTTATTGAAAGCCTTGGTAGCATCTAAGGCCAAGAAAACTGCAGGTGTATTAGATTCTGTTAAATATTCCATCATAAACTGTATTTTATGCAAGCCTGGTTGGATATTCGTTTTGGAGATAAACCCCGACTGTTCATAATGCATAATTTTGTCCAGGAATTGCAAAATTCTGTTAGTAATGATTTTTGTATATACTTTATAGTCTGTTTTTAAGATTGCACCTGGCCTGTAGTTCTCCACTTTATTGTTCTCATTTCCTTGTTTTAGTATAAGTGATATAGATGCCTTAAAAAAGACTCAGGTAGTTCATTAGTTTTCTGTATCTGATTAAATAACCTTTCCAACAGTGGTATCAGAATGTTTTCAAAAGAGATATAAAATTCCAGTGTATAGCCATCTAAACCAGGGCATTTTGATTTAGCCATCTTATGTATTGTTTTTCTAATTTCTGAAGCTGAAATAGGCAAAACAAGAAGGTTCACTTCTAATTCTGTTAATCTACTCAGATTCTCTTTTGCATAGTATGCAATTTCCTCTTCCGAGGGGTTACATTCTGATGTGTATAAATCTGTATAAAAAGCTATGAATTCTTCTAGTATATCCTTTTGCTGCTCCAAAGTTTTCCCCTCCTTATTGGGTATTGAGGTTATTTCTGTTTTTTCATGTTCTGCCATCTGAATCCTCTTAGCCAACATTTCCCCAACTATTTTACTATTGGTCTTCCAATTTCTACTGTATCTAGCCCACTTACATTTAATCTTTGCTATATTTGAATTGGCTATTTGTTTTCTGAGTTCAGTAAGCTCCTGCTCTTTAGAAGTATCTCTCTCCTGAACTGCCAATTCTAATCTTTTAAGCTGGTCTTCTATTTTTTTGTCAGTCTGAAGTCTCATTTTATTCCTCCAGGAAGCCTCTTAAATTATCTACTGCTGACTGCTGCCTTCAAAGCATCCTATGAGGTTATTATATTTTGCTCTGTAACTTCATCTGTTATAAAATTCTGAATTATATCAGAACTCTTTTCTTTAAATGCTGTATCCTTAAGTAAACTATTGCTGAATCCCCATGTGTTTCTTTTTATATTTTCTACATTCAAAAAAATATTATAACTCACTGTACTATGTTCTGACACTAATAGTGGTTCTATCTTAACAGAAGTTATCAGACTATTTATTACTAGTTACTAGTTTTCTGGAAATAAATATATAATCCAATCTTGAAAATGTCTTACAGTATGTCTTTCAGAATAAAAAGTAAATTGTTTTTCTTCCCCATTGCAGTCCCTCCATAAATCTACCACATTATGTGTATCCAGAATACCTTGTAGTAGCCTTGCCTTATACATGCCTCACTTTGAAACAGCAGAGGTTTAATCTACGATATTGTTCAATGTGCAGTTGAGATCTCCCCCCAAGAGCTGATTCTCACAATTCCAGTTAAATATCAGTTTGCTTATTTCAGCCAGAAAATATCCATACCCATTGAAGGGTGCATCTATGGAACCAAAAAGTATCTTCTGTCCTCCTAATTCTGTTTTGACCAACTCCATTCTCCCTAAATTGTCTGTTGTGAAATCTATAATTTCCCTTTAAAACCTTTGTTAAACAGCAAGGCTACTCCAGCACTTTCTTATTCAAGCTTTGAAAATGGTATAGGACTCCCAGCCACCTTTTCCTCAATTTTCAACTTCTTTTTTATTTAAAAAAGTTTCCTGAAGCATGATTATATCCAGATTAATTTTTTTAATCCTGGCCAGGATCCTTGTTCTATTAATTGGATAATTTATTTCATTAACGTTCCATGCTGCCCCTTTAAATGCACCCAATTTTGTGTTTTATTTTCATCCAATCACCACATTGTATCCCTTTTTTGATGCAAATTTTTTAAGGCTGTACCCCACCTGTTTTTCCCTTTACCTAGTTTTCCCTTGCAGTCCCTCTCCCACCTCCTCCCCAATCCCCAATTATGCCAAAGAACCTGGTCTGGCATACCCCCAATTGTTACCCTTGGAGACAATTCCATGGCCATGGCTAGCTCCCCCACCAGAGCTGATAACTAGAAGAGAGCCCCCTCCCCTTCAGATTCTGAATTTTCCAAACAAATGTCCATTATTAGTTACCTATGTGACTGCTTCCATTTATCATTTAAATATCTATTCCTTCACCTTAATCATTTGTTTGCAAAAAGACCTGGCAAACGAAATTGTAAGTCCTGTGTAGCCTCTTCAACATTATTAGAGAACAGATGCTGGTTATTTAACAGGACTTTGAGCTTAGCTGGGAAAACAACATACGCTTTGACCCCTTCTTTCATAATCTTTGTTGCAGCTCTCCAAACTGTTTCCTTTGTTTCCACAACATTTTAGAATAATCATGTTTCAGACCACTGTTGTAGAGGAGAGGGCAGAATGGTGATGCTGGGTGACCTAAATATGCCAGATACTGATTGGGGAACTATGGCATCCTTATTGGCCAGGGAGCAGCATCTGCTGGACGTTTTCCAGGATGCATTCCTTGCCCAGCTGGTGACTGACCCAGTGAGGGAGGATCACATCCTGGATGTTGTCCTGTTGGACTGTGACCTAATCAGGGGCCTTGTTGTTGGGGACCAACTGGTAGGAAGTGATCAGCCACAGTCTGGTTTTGTCTGGACCTGGGGAAGGAGTAGATCACACAAATACAATGATAGTTGACTTTAGGGGTGCAGACTTCAAGAGTATGGAATGGATCCTTAGGGGCTACTTAGACTGGCTTATGCCAGGCATGGACATGGACAGCAAATGGCAAATTATTAAAAAGGGGCTCTTGGAAGATACCAAGGTCTGCATGAAGGAGAGACACAAGTTCAGTAGAGCTAGGAAGCATAGCTGGTGGATAAGGGAGGTCCAGGAGGTGGTAAGGGGAAAAAAGGCTGCCTATAGCTGATATAGGCATTCACGTCTGGTTATAGACAAGGAAGAGTATGATATGAACATTAGGAAGATCACCAGGGTAGTGAGGTCAGCCAAGGTGAGGATAGACTGGAGGTTGGCTCAGGAAATTAGGAGTGGTGAAAAAGGATTCTTCTGGTATATCAGGGAAAGGAAGAGAGTGAAGGGGCAGATTAGTAGAATGAGGTCAGGGAGTGGGTGGGCGAAGGAGGCAGGAGAGCAGGCAGAGATACTAAATGACTACTTTACCTCAGTCTTCACTTGAGAGGAGGGTGGGAGGGCACTGCATGGGGTAGGGCAGAGTGGAACTGCTGGTGGGGGGAGGCCATGGATATTGAAATCCCTGTTATGTAGGGTGTGTGAATCCCACAAGGCCCTGTGAGCTGAGAAAGCACTGGGTCCAGACTGTCCCCATCCCAGGGCACTGAAGGAATTGGCAGACATCCTGGCTGCACCTCTGACAGACCTCTTTAACTCCACCCTTCAGTCTGGATGGGTGCCTCAGGACTGGAAGATGGTCCACATCATGCCTATCCACAAGGGCAGCTCATGAGATGAGCCAAGAAACTTCAGGCTGGTAAGCCTGATGTCAGTGGTGGGCAAGGTAATAGAGATCATCTTGAAGGAGAAGCTGGAGAGGTATCTGGAAGCACAGGGCTATCTGGATGATCACCAGCATGGCTTTGTTCAGGGCAGATCAAGTCAGACCAACCTTGTGGAGTTCTACGATTGGGTGATGAGAGCGCTGGACCAGAGCAGGTCAGTGGATGTCCTCTTTCTAGTCTTCAGCAAATTGTTTGATTCAGTGCCACATCCCAGGCTGCTGAAGAAGCTGAGGGAAATGGGGGTGGGGGTATAGATGGTCAGGTGGATCAGGAGCAGGCTAGTAGGACTTCTTCAGAAAGTGATGGTTGGGGGGTCCTCTCCCAGGAGTTTCATTAGTGAGGTCCCAGCAGGATCAGTGCTGGGGCCAATCCTGTGTAACGCTTATATCTCAGATATCAGAAATGGTATCAGAAGCAAGATGAGCTTCTTTGCTGATGACTCAAAGCTGGGGGTGTTGGTTGATGAGGAGGAGGGCAGGTTAGCCATCCATGGGGACCTAGAGACACTGGAGGGGTGGTCATGCACCTGGGAACTAAGGTTTAATACTGGGAAATGCAGGGTTCTCCACCTGGGGCCAGGAATCCGGCTCATGTGTACACCTTGGGAGGGGAGTCACTGCAGGCTTTGAGTGGGGAGAAGGACCTCAGGGTGGTTATGGGTGCCAAAATAAACAACTCTGAGCAGTGTAGAAGGGCTGGGGCAAAAGCAAATAAAATGTTGAGGTACATAGCCAGGGGGTAACCTTGAGAAGCTGGGAGATGCTCCTGCTGCTGTACAACTGTCTGGTTAGACTGCACCTTGAATGCTGCATGCAGTTTTGGCATCCATACTTAAAAAGGGATATTGCACTCCTGGAGAGGGTCCAGAGAAGGGTGACCAGGATGATTCAGGGTCTGGGGGAAAATTCTTATTGGGAGGGACTTGAGGAGCTCAACCTGTACTCCCTGTAGGAGAGGAGGGACAGAGGGGATAAGATCGAGGTCTTCAAATATCTTAAGGGGATAAATAGGGTAAACTAGGATAGGGTGTTCAAGCTGAGAGAGGAGGGGGCCAGCAGGGGGCACACAATGAGGCTAGTTGGTGAGAGACTCGGGGGGAGACAAGGAGGTGCTACTTCACTGAGAGGGTGGTGGAACCCTGGAACCCTGTGCCTGTGGAATTGGTGGCTATAGATAATGTGGAGGGGTTCAAGAAAGACTTGAAGATAGGTATGGGGGTGCATCTTAGAAGGGTCAGCATTGGAGAGGGGCACACTCAGGGAATGGGGGTGGGAGGACCTCATGGGGAGAGGGGAGGCAGCAACAATGCCCTCAGCAGGCACTGATCCCTGAGCAAACTCGACAGACCATAGGGCCTACTCTGCTGGTTTCTTAGTATGTTAGTATGATATATATTTTGGTATTTATATTTGGAATGACTGGTTCTGTAAAAAGCTTGCATAATGCAATCCTTCCCTTCAGATGTTAAAAGTTTCATAATTGCAGATCTGGCCCTCCTTTCTTCTCTTCCAGTTCTAAGACAATGTACTTTATCTATTACAGGTGTATTTGCTTCTGACCCCAATAGTTTCGACAGAATGTCATTTACAATGTCTTTTAAGAGAAGATCTTTTTCCCACTCTGGCAGTATACCAAAAATCCTAATATTTTTTCTCTGAGATCTATTTTCTTGATCATCTAGCTGTTCTTTAAGAGAAACATATTGCTTTTGTAATGTCAATCAATTAGTCAATCAATCAATCAATATTTATTTAACCAGGCAATACATCTTTGAGCAGGCTCATTTGCAAGATGGTCCTGAGAGGACAATAAACAATTACAATAAAACAGTGAACAATCACAATTGAACACATATTTGTAACACATATGAAATACATGTGAAAAGAACATATGGTGTGAGACCTAGGAGATATACATATATATATATATATATATAAGGTAGTACGGTAGTGCTACCATAGTTAGGGTTGAGGAACCATTTCTATGTTAAACCCCAAAACTTTGCACCTTAATAACTTTTTAACCGTTTGATGGATTTGCCTGAAATTTGGAATTTATGATCAAGAATCATAGGCCTTGGGATCTGCCAAGTTTTGTACTGGTTGAATATACAGCTGTGGAGTTATTAAGTGTGATCTGTGCGCGCGTTTACGCTTTTCTGGAATTCTGTGGTCGTGCCTACAGGTCGTACGGTTTGTGTGACTGGCCCGAAATCTTCAGGAACATGCAGCCAGGGTCCCTGATGTGCCTTTTGAAGATTCTCAAAAAATATTAACGGTTCAAAAGTTATTCAAAACAGTTTCCCATTATAAGTCAATGGGAAAAGTTAACAAAAAGTTCAACACTTTCACAAATGCATTTTACTTTCATAAATGGGCCTGTTACTTTCCTTAAATCGGCCATTTTGTTTCAGTTAGTGATCATAAAATGGTTGGCATTTAAATTTGGGACCCTCTAGCAACCTAATTTTTTGTATTCACCTAGTCGGGCCCTGAGGATGCTTGCCATGTCTTTATTTTGTGGTAAAACACCCCAGAAATATGTTTTCAAATTTCTGGAAAAAATTCTAAATTACTTTCGTGCTCACGAAGTGTTCTTAAAATTTTGCAAAAGCTTTCGCGAAATCAAGTACAGTAATTTCTAGTCTGTGGAAAATGACAGCAATTCTTTGGCACTGCACTGCAAAATAACCGTTGGGAGTTTTGGGCTGAAATTTGGAGGAATGCAGCCGACATCTCACAGATGTGCCTTTCAGTGTTGTATAAAAAATATTACATGGCAGCAAAGTTATGGCACTCCAAAGTTGACAGTTTTCCCATAGGATAACATTCTGACGCGAAGCATTACAGGAATCCTTTGGCACCCTGCTGCAAAATAACGGTTTGGTCTTTTTTCCTGAAATTTGGAGGAAGACAGCCAACAGTACACAGATGTGCCTTTCAGTAGTTTGGTGAAAAAATATCACATGGTGGCAAGTTACGGCACTCCAAAATTGACAGTTTTTCCCATAGGATAACATTACGGGCGCTGACACTTAACAGAAATCATTTGGAGCCCTGCTGCAAAATAACAGTTTGGTCTTTTTCTTGAAATTTGGAGGAAGACAGCCAACAGCCCACAGATGTGTCTTTCAGTAGTTTGGTGAAAAACATTACAGGGAGGCAAGGTATGGCACTCAAACTTTTCTTTTTTCCCATAGGATAACATTCTGATGTCCATCGCCTTTCAGGCCCGTATCTAGGAAGCGGTCTGAGATACGGACTTTTGTCGGAAAGTTTCTAGTCTCTAGTGGGGCTAATATTCAAATTAGCCAGGACAGTTGTAAATAATATGACTTTTAAATTTTTTTCTATGTATACGGTTCCTGAGATATAATGTATTTAGTATTCAAGATCTCATTTTCTCGCCGATACTCATTATTTTGCATACATTATTTGTACTCACTGTCTTTCTCAATGCAGGTTTTGGGAAAACCAGCCTGAGCACTACATTACTATTACTGTTGCCCTTTCCGCTTGCCGAATCCGTACCATTTCACTTACATTGGCGTCTGCTACCATATCGTTATCCTTTACGTTTTCATTTGCGCTTGCATTTCTGTTATTTTTTGCCATTTCTGTCTACAGTACTGTTTATCTTACTGTTTCACTTTACATCACCATGCCCATTGACATTTCTGTTTGCAGGCACCATGTTACTATGTGACAACACATCACGTGGCAGACCATTCCCGTCTACGCCACCATGTGCGTTACCCTTTCTGTTCTCATTCGTGCTTCTGTTACCTTGTGCGCCACTGTTAGCATTTCTGTTTGCGTTGCTGTCCCTGTTAGTATGCCACAACACATCAGTGGTGGGAGCGCATTGGGTCCCGCGCTCCCGCTGCTGCATTACATTCACTATTTCTCGTTATCATTCTCAAAAAGAAGGGAAATTAGAGGCAAAAAACTCCATTTAATGTATTAGTTAGGGTTGTTCCACAGCGACAAATGTGAAGAAATTCGCTGTTGGGTTGAAAACCCCCTTGGACCCCAGCCCACCCCAACCGGCATTGGGGTGCGCATTGGGATCATGGGTCTAACTCTCACCCCATTCTCCTATACTTCTGCTGCTTTACACATGTCATGGGGTGAGAGTTAGGGCTGGCAGTCCCAATGTGCACTAATGCCAGTGAGGTTTCAGGGCTTATGCAGCTCTCTACATCATCACTGAACAACTAACTAACTGCGATAAACAAGTTTTGCCTCTATCTCACTATATATATATATATATATAATGGTAGCACAGTAGTGCCACCATAGTTAGGTTGAGAGCCATTTACATGTAAACCCAAAATTTTGCACCTTAATAACTTTGCAACCATTTGACAGATTTGCATGAAATTTAGAATACATTATCAAGACCCATACACCTTGGGATCTGCCAAGTTTTGTGCAGTTGGATATATCGGCTGTGGGTTATTAAGCATGATCTAGCATTGACGCTTTTTGAATTCTACGGTCAGCATTCCTACAGGTCGCACGGTTTGCGTGACTGGTCCATAATCTTCAGGGAAGCTGGGGTCCCTGATGTGCCTTTCAAAGATTTTGTCAAAAAATATTAAACGGTTCAAAAGTTATTCAAAAAACAAGTTCCCATTATAAGTCAATGGAAAAGTTAACAAAAAGATCGACAGTATCACAAATGCAGTTTTTACTTTCGAAAAAGGCCCTTTTACAGTCACAAATCTGCCTTTTTGTTTTCAGTTGGTGATCAGAAAAATGCTTGGCATTTAAATTTGTGATCCTCTAGCAACCTAATTCTTTTTGTATTCACCTAGTCGGACCGTGAGGATACTAGCCGTGTCTTTATTTTGGGGTAAAAAACCCCAGAAATATGTTTTTCACATTTCTGGAAAAAGTACTTTCACAAAGTACTTTCGCACTTGCGACACTATTGAATGAATTTGTGAAAGCTTTCACAAATTCCGACAGTACTTTTCTAGGCTGTGGGAAAATGACAGCAATTCTTTGGCACCCAGCTGCAAAAGAACAGTTTAGAGTTTTGGGCTGAAATTTGGAGGGAACCCAGCTGACATCCTCCCACAGATGTGTCTTGCAGTGTTTTGTTGAAAAAATATTACATGGTGGCAAAGTTATGGTACTCTAAAGTTTACGCTTTTTCCCCATAGGATAACATTACTGCATATGACGCATTGCAGCAATCGTTTGGCGCTCTGCTGCAAAATAATGGTTCGGTCTTTTGGGCTGAAATTTGCAGGAACACCAGCCAACATCCCACAGATGTGCCTTTCAGTGGTTTGGTGAAAAAATATTACAGGGAGGCAAAGTTATGGCACTCCGAACTTCTGTTTGTTTCCCATAGGATAACATTACAGCATTCGCCACGCCTTTCAGGGCCCGTATCTCGGAAACGGTGCGAGATACAGACTTTTCATTGGAAAAATACTTAACCCCCTGATAGGGGCAAAGTACAAAACTAGCCAAGAAAGTGATAATTCATATGACTTTTACATTTTTTTCGTATGTTGTATGGTTCCTGAGTTATAAGCAATTTACAATTCCAAGTCCTCATTTTCTGTTCCGAAAGTCATTATTTTGCATACATTCTTTGTACTCACTGTCTTTCTCTAAGCATCTTTTGGGGAAAACCAGCCTGTGTGCTTACATTACCATTACCGTTTCCGCTTGCGGCTCCGTACCAGTTTCACTTACCGTTCACGTCTACACCACCATGGGCGTTACCCTTTGCATTTTCATTTGCGTTGTTTTATGCTTGTTTTTAACATTTTTGTCTACAGTTCTGTTTCTCTTTCTGTTTTGCTTTGCATCACTATGCACATTACGATTTGCATTTGCGGGCACAGTGTTACTATGTGACAAGACACCACGTGGCAGGAGCCAGGGGCCCTTTGCCGCAGTATTACATTCACTATTTCTCATTATCATTCTCAAAAAGAAGGGAAATTAGAGGCAAAAACTCCATTTAATGCATCAGTTAGGGTTGTTCCACAGTGACAAAAGTGAGGAAATTCGATGTTAGGGTTGAAACCACTTTGCACCCTCCAGCCCACCCCCAACCAGAATTAGGTGTGCATTGGGGTCGTGGTCCTAACTCTCACCCTATTCCCTATTCCTCAGCTTTTTCCGCATGTGATGGGGTGAGAGTTAGGGCCAATGACCCCAATGTGCCCGATTCTGGTTGGGGGTAGGCTGGAGGGGTGCAAAGGGGTTTCAACCCTAACATGAATTTCCTCACTTTTGTCACTGTGGAACAACCTACCTGATGCATTAAATGGAGTTTTTTGCCTCTAATATATATATATATATACAGTATATATATATATATATATACACACACACACACACACATATATACAGATAGATAGATAGATAGATAGATAGATAGATAGATAGATAGATAGATATACATACAAAGCAGGAGCATAATGGAACTAGTTTTAAGGAGGGTTACAATGGGTGTCATAGGATACATTATTTTGCTACAGTTGAAGATAAACAAATTAACTAGATGTATCCAGTATCTAAGTCTATATACACCCTTAAACTGGATATGATAGTAATAAGGCAGGGTAAGTGGATCTTAGTGCTATGGAACATAGGTTGATAGGAAGGTTTGTTAGATGTGAGTGGCGTAGAGCGGTAGGGAGGTCTTAGGAAGGAGAGGAGGAGGAGGAGTGGACATAGGAAGAATAAGGAGGGGCAAAGACATAGAATGAGGGGGAAAAGACGTAAGAGGAGTTGGGGACATTAAGAATAGGGTTGGTGTTAGGGAAGGGGTGAGGATGGGAAGATGGTGGAGGTTAAGTGTGAGACATAGGGGTAAATGAGGGAGAGTGCTAAAAGAAGGAGTATGCAGCAGAATACTTGAGGTTTACCATCTGATACTCTCTATGTGGTTAACAGTGACAGCTGCATGTTTCCTTCAAGGCTTGGTTTAGCAAGGATTTGAAGACGGATATCCCAGGTACTTGGTAAGGCTTAATGACTTCTGCAGGGTGTTCCATAGACAGGGGAAAGCAAAGCTAATGGCTGAGTCACCATAGCATGTTATAACCTTAGGGATATCAAACATGACAATTGAGTATCTCCTCAGGTGGTAGGACCCCTGAGTACATGAGAAGAGCTTGGTAATGTAAAGTGGGAGTTTGTTTGTGATTGCTCTTTGGATCCAAAGTGAGGTGTTCCTCAACCTCCTAGCACTAAGTGGGAACCAGCCTAACATTTTGTAGAGTGAACAGTGATAGGTATTAAACAGGGCATTGGTGACAAATCTCAGTGCACGGTGATATAGCGTGTTGAGTTTGGTTAGAGCTGTTTTTGTACAGTGACTATAGAGAATGTCAGTGTAATCTATTAATGGAAGGAAGGTAGTTTTCACCAATTTTATTTTAGCCTGGTAGTTGAGGAGGCATCTGATGTGGTAAGAAACACCCAGTCTTTGTAATAATTTTTTGGCAAGTTTATCACTGTGGTATAAGAAGCTAAGCTTATTGTTGAGCCAAAAGTCCAAATATTTAAACTTGTCCACTGCTTATAGTGGCTCCCAAAGCAGGGTCAGGATCTGAATGTTGGGAGTCCGTACATTAGAGGTTGCTGAATATATTGGAGTGGAGATAAACATACTGTAGCTTTTGTCTTTTTTATGTTAAGAAGCAGTTTCAACTGTATAAGGTTATGTTGTATGACATCGAATTCACGCTGTAACTCTGCACAAGCAAGTTCAGGGGAGGAACTGGCTGTTTATAATACATTGACATCTGCGAAAAGTTGCACATTTGCTATACTGATCTTGGAGTTTATGTTATTTATATAGATTGCAAAGAGAAGTGATACCCGGATAGACCCTTGAGGCATCCCTCTCGAAAGAGTTTTGAATGGAGAAATGTTCCCTTGTGCTTTGACTTGTTGCCTTCTATCAATAAGATAGCAAATGAACACCTTCATAGTCATCTAGGTCAAGGCAGTGTAAAACTGACAGAAGTAGGCCATGATCGACAATATCAAAGGCCTTGCTTAGGTCTAGGAATAGTGTACAAATGTGTTTCTTTGAATCAAGAGCATTTTGCTAGTCATTGGACATATTAGAGAGGGCTGAGGCTGCACTGTATTTAAATCTAAAACTAGACAAGATGGGGTTTAATAAGTTTTCAAACTCTAAGTATTCCCTCAGTAGGCAGTTAACTAATTTTTCCAACAGTTTTGATAGGATGGGTCAAAAGGAAATGGTCCGGTAATTATTGAGATCACAGGTGTCGCTGGATTTGAAGAGAGGGGTGATGTGTGTTATTTTCCAAATAGCTGGCATCTCACCTTGGGATAGGGATAAGTTAAAAAGATGCGCGATGGGGGAAGGTCAGGTAATAGTAACCTGCTTTCAGGAACAGTTGTTCTAGGAGATTGGCTCAGGTGCTTTTTTTGATATCCAAGGTAATAAGAAGGTCCTCGACCTGCTTGAAGGAAACATGACATTACTAAAAATACCACCAACAGCTTAATCCAGTTCAAGGTCAGCTGGCATTCATCTGTGTCCCCCTCCCTGTCATCAAGGCACTGGTCAGGAAGCATAGGGAAAACCAGGAACAGTTGTAAAATTCCACAAAACTATTTATTTGCAGTTGCAGTAACATAAAATAAAGTAAAGCTGTTTAGAATAACTATGTACAGAAGCAAAATAAAATCTTTCTTGTTAAAAAAATCTCCCTTGCAACTCAGCTTAACTGTTTTTATAAGTATTTCTCAACCCCCATCCTTTGCAAGCATCCTGTTCTTTGTCAATTTCAGGAGCTGCTAGAACATTGAGAACTTCCTGAGGTCCCCACAGCAACTGCAAAAGGCTCAGGCATTTGCACCCAAGTAACCTCTAGCTTTTCACAGTTATCTCGAATTATAAATACATACATTTCAAGAGTAACACCATATTTTCTAAACAAAAGTGATCCCATTATGAATTTCATTTCCATTTATTGATTTGCACATATTCTTGTATTACCAGATGTAGATATGCAAGTGGATAAAAACAGAGAGTTAGAGATAACAGAGAGACAGTGAGTGGCAAAGAACCGTGAGACTGTTCAGGTTGAACAAGTCAGAAGTCTCACAGGAAAATTTGGTTATGCAACCAGACAGAAGAGACAGAAAAGGAAAGAATACAGATCTTTGCATTTAAACACTTTCTCAAAACAAGTGGGTCAGGGTCTTATTCTACCTTGTCACATACACCCCCTTCTTTAAGACGGAACCTATTTTACTAAACAGGTTTCCAAAACTTTCTATTCTCTACTAACATTTTCTGCTTTCAGAAATTAAGCACATTTGCATCCTTTTTTTTAACAGAACAGCAGAAAGTACAGTTCAAACCCATATAAGCCAGGACTGTATGACCTTGTATTATTACATTATTATTGTATGTGTACTTTGTGTTTCCTCTGTAATTTTACTTTTATTTGATGTAGAGCCTTTGCAAAAGAGTCTATGACTCAAAGGATTGTAATTCTGATTCTATTCAAATAAATAACATATATTAGTTTAGGATTTTTTTTAACCTTCAGAACCTTCAATTCACGATCCATATCTTTTTTTTTTATCATAGAAGATTTTATGATGATTTTCCAGTTTTTTTCAGTTTTCAATACACTTCCGTATTCATTCCTCTCATTAGTGTAGAAGGATCCTCATGATACAAATTATTACAGTATACAGTATTTTACACATGGCTAGACATATATACTCTGTATATACATTCATATATAAATACAGTCTATCCTTCTTATTTGTAGCTACTCATTTACTAATAGTCAACTAGGGTAAGAAATGTGGTCTACCCAATTGCTGGTTGGGGGAGAACTGTACATAGAGGGGGAAGGGATTTACAGAATGGTGAGATGAGATAAGAATCCCATTTTTTATGGAAATGAACCACTTGACCTCGGTGAGCATAGATCAATCTTTCCAATAGTGCTAATTTGGCTACAGCTGCATGCCATTGTGTTATACTTGGACTGTTAAGCTGTCTCCACTGCATTAAAAAGAGCCGTTTGGCCTCTAACAGGGCCCCCATGACCCATTCTTGAAGGGCTTTTGGCAGTGCAGAAAGACTAGACATATCTCCTAGCAAAAGTTTAGGGTCTAACTGGAGGTTCCTTATACCTAATACTGAGCAGCATCCTTGCCTAATTGCATCCCAGAAGCCAGAGAGTTGTGGACATTCCCACAATATATGACATAGGTGGGCTCTGGGTTGTTGGCATCTCCAACAGTTGGAATGTGGCATTAATTTTGCTGAACATAGAGCAGCCAGAGTTCTGTACTGGCACAGCAATATTTTTAACTGTATTAGTTGGCTTTTGGAGTCTTTATACAGTTTATGTGCATTTTGGAGACATTTAGCCCATGTAGTGCTAGGTATATTTATCCCCATCTCGGCTTCCTATCGAGTTCTGCAATTTTCTATGAGATCTGGTTGGGAGTCCCTCACTATAGCATAGAATTTGCTTATATGACTCCTTGAGAAAGTTTCCTTATACAGAGTGGTAAGCCACTTCCATTTAGTATCTGGTCTTACTTGGGCAGAGAGGGCATAGACAAGGCTACGTAGTTGGAGATATCACCAGAAGTCAATATTTTGAAGGTTAAATTTATCCTTTAACTGGGCAAAGGATAGTAATGTATTCATGCCTGGCATCATAAAGTCTTTCACAAAATGAATACCCTTTTTCTCCCAACCAAGCCAGTTAAGAGGTTGCCCCTCTAGTGTTATAAAGGTATTGCACCAAAGCCCTGCATATTTCAGGGGTGGGGCCCATGCATTCTTGGGAGTATGGGAGAGGATCATAATGTGACACCAGACATATCAGGAATGACACATGACTGGAGATAGGCCCTTTCCTGTAGAGCCACTAAAGCTCAGCAGGGATCTAAGTGCGGTTGGTGCCGCTATGTCTATTTCAAGGCCAACCCACACTGGAAAAGGTGTATTGGGTGGCACAAACCATCTAGTTATTTGTGCCGCAGTACATGCTAGATAGTATTTCAGAAACCAAGGGTCATCAAGGCCTCCTTTAGTCCAATGAGTCTTAAGTTTGTTTTTCCCCCATCTATGTGCCTTTTTTTCCCATACGGGATTAAAGACCATCTTCTCAAGGGTAACAAAAAGTTTGGTAGATATTCGTATTGGAAGATTATTAAATAAATATAGCACCCTCGGAAGCAATAGCATTCGCACTGCTGCCACTCTACCCATCAAAGATAGTCATAGTTTTTTCCATCTTTCTATTTCTGCATTTAGTTATTTTAGCAGGGGGGAAAATTAGCTGATTCAAAGTTTTCCCAGTTAAAAGGTATGTAGATCCCCAAATAGGAAAAACCTTGCAGAGCCCATTGAAGTTTTGTGCCATGAAGACATTCCTGTGAGCAGAGTGAGTTTGGTGGGGCCAGTACAGTCTTTCGCTGATTGACCGGCAGGAGTGAAAAAGCCAAAAAGTTTTTAAGGACCAAGAGAGCTACTGGTAGTGAATCTTGGGGGCGAGATAGGGTAAGTAGCAGATCATCTGCATAGGCTGCTACAGTATAGAATTTTCCGTGTGCTGGTATACCTGTAATCCCTGACGTATTATCCAAGGCACAAAGTAGGGGGTCTAGGGCAATTATTAAAAGAAGGGGGTATAGGGGACAACCTTGTTGGGTGCCTCTATATAATGGAAAGGAGGAAGAAATGGTGGAGTTAGTGAGAATCTTGGCTTTTGGAGAATTATATAGGGTCGAGACCCATGAGCAGAATTGGGGGTCAAATCCATATACACGAAGGACCTCATGGAGGTAATTCCATTTTATGGAATCAAAAGCCTTTGTAAAATCCACTGCTAGATCAGCCATAGGAACTTTAGCTCTATGCACTAGCCATTTTAAATTCAATAGCAATCTGGTATTGTCTGATCCCACCTTTCCAGGCATAAAACCAACTTGGGAAGGATGGATAATTGAACTAGGATATTTTGTAGTCTGGTAGCTAATATTTTAGCCAGGATTTTTGTGTCCACCAGCTATAAAGATATGGGGCAAAAATTAAAGCCATTCAGGGGATCATCAGATTTTTTAGGTATTACTGTAATTAAGGCCTCATTCATTGTGGTGGGGAGGGAACCTGAAGAGTGGACATATTACAGAGCAAGCAACAAGGGGTTCACTATTTCCTGGTCCAGGGCTTGATATAACTCGACGGTCATTCTGTCTGGCCCTGGGACTTTCCCTTTGGCCATGCAAGATAGGGTAGGGCCTGTCGTACCTCACTCTCTGATATAGGGCAGTCTAAATGGTCAACTTGTTCCTGAGTTAGTGAGGGTATTGCAAAATATTTACAAAACTGGTGCAGCTTGTTTGAGAGCTGTTTCTTCGTGTCTATGGATTTGAATTGGTATATGGTTTGATAGTAATTTTTCATAGTCTCATTAATGCCCTTCGAGTCCTTAACTACGGAGCCTGTGGGGGTGTGGAGGGCATGTATTTTGGAGGATGCTTGCTGCTTTGGTAATTGGTAGGCAAGGAGCTTTCCCCCTTTATCTTCTCTTTCCCAGTATCTATGTTTAGCCCTAAGCAAAGTCCATTCTGCCTTATGATGTAAAAGTGAGTTTATTTGATATTTAAGTCCCACAATATGCCTCTTCAGCAAGGGGTGTGAGGGAATTTTATATATCCTAAAGCTATATTTGCTATTATATGCCTTGAAGCTATGTTTGTTTTGTAAGCCATGTTATAACAAAGTCATAATGAATGTAGTAGAAATTTCTGAGTTCATGCTGTTTTCTACAGGGTTACAGAATGTTACTGAGGTTACTTGAGGTACATTTGTAGAAACAGAAAGCAAGATAAAACTGGGCAGAACTGGTTGTACCAGCCTGAATAATAGCAGTTCTTGGAATTTAGATATTCCTTTCCTTACAATTAACAACACGCTCGGACAAAGTATAAAATAACAGCACGTTGAGGCATTGAAGGCAAGCTTTATGTTGTTGTATGTTGCTATGGTGTGAGTGAAACTCATTGTTTCTCCCAGGTCAGATTGACCCACTGGCATATGTATCAAGAAATATTGGGTAAGAAATGAAGTAAGCAGTGGAAAAGTACACCACACATTGGTATCAACTTGTTATTCTGTTTTATGATTGGCTTATACTGAAATGCTGGTATTTTTCAAGATAAGAATTGCAGAATGTAGCTTATAAAAAGCTGCTGTAAATTGTAATCTGGGAGCTTCTCCTTTGCAGAACTCCCGCATGCATGTGTAAGGTTTGATCAAATAAAGCGACGTTAAGACAAAACCCAGTGGTGTGGTTTTTGGCCCGTGACGACGGGAGCGGTTGCTCAGGTAATACTTACAATGAGAGAATTTGCGATCACAGTTTTGGCGTAGTTGGCAGGATGAGTTCTTCGGTCCGTGTCACCTCGTGATCAGATTGTTTCCCTTGGACAAAAAGAAAGACATTTTTGTGGAACCCCATCAGGACGTGACGCCTAGGGGCCGATGACACTCATCATCACTGTAAGTACAAGAATACCTTGGAGCAAGTGTGCACTATAAAGGACAGGCCTAGATAATATGGGAAACAAGGGAACAAAAAAATAAGCTGGGTCCAGAATTAGTATTATCTGGACCGGCAAAATGTATGTTTGACAAGTTTGGCCAAACAAATTACAAGGGCAACTGCACTGCCCTTTGCCCTTGTAATTTGTGCTTGTTGCAAGTATACACTGTTAGAGCCAATGATGGCTTTCACAGTTCAGGCTGTTTTAGTAGAAAAGCAGTGGCTGATTAAGTAACGTTAAATAAGCAACATTTAGAGAAAGAAAAATAAACTACTGTGGATGTACGCACAGTAGGTGACTACAGATGGGATGATTTGAAAATCCTCCCCCCCATGTTGCCTATCTTCATAGTTTCAATTTTTTTTTTGTTTGTATCAATTTCAAGTCCCCTTGCCTCCTACAGAGGCTGAAACATTTGATCCCAAACCCAGGTACTGGGGACCTCCACCAGATAGATCTCAACCTAGTACATAGTACTGTTACAGATTTTTTTTGTGTTTTGTTTTTAAACTGCAAACCAGAGCTCTGGGAAAAGACTTGATTTGGCAGTTCTTTAATAATGGCCAAAAGAAAACCTTTGAAAGGGTTAATAGCTGCAGTATTTGGTAATAATCATGAAGATCCCGCAGTCAGTTTTCTCACTCAGACCAGTGTATCAGAAAAGAAGAAGGAAAATACCTTGGCACTGGGTAAGTCTGAATTTTTTTATTTAAAGTTGTTTTATGTCTGTCTGTTTTATTTCTGTAATACATATACTAAACAAGGTAATGCTCTGTCTTTCTCGTGCATATTTTCTAGTGTATATCTGTGTTCTGTAATTATGTTCTGTTGTCAAGGTTGCGAGATAGGATTGACTGCCTTCGGTGCACAACATGTTACAGTAAAAAAAAAAAAGAGGAAGCTTCTTTGCCTCATATCTGACTGTTTTAATTGGTTTTATTTTTAATAAAATATTTGTGCTGCCTAGATAGGGTCAGTGAAGAACTTTTGTATGTAGTTGTTGGTTGGAGCAGGTAGTGTTGAAGGTGAAGAGATATGACGTCATAGATTGCAATGTGCAGAAAGATTTGTAGTTTGCAAGCAACATGCCAAGCCACTGCTAGGTAAAAATGTAATGTGTTAACAGCTATGAATGGCTTTATCATACTTCTAGTTATAACCAGAAACTTTTTGCAGAATGGTAGAGTGCCATATTTTGGCTATGCCCCAGAAGGTGTAATCGTGTTATACTAGATGTGTTCACTTACAAATGGTATGTTTTGCTGTATTTTAAAGGAGTTAGAAGGTGTTTAAAAAAGTGTTTTGTTCTGGAAAGATTTGGCATGGCGATATGTATAAATGTGCTGGTTTAAAAAATTGTCAGTGTTACAAGACAGGCAGGAGGCAGCACATATATCTAAAACACGTACAGTTTTCTAATAAAACTATGGGCATTACCTCAGCAAATTGGTGTCAAATAATGTCAGTTTTATTTTGTGTTAAGTATTTCTATTTGTGTATGTGCCTGTGTATGTGTGTGTACTGTCTTGGCCAGCAGTTTTATTGTGTGCTCTATTATTATTTAAAGATATTTTAATATTAGTAGTGTTCAAGGACACTACGAAAATAACTGGGTTTGAATGACCCTTGCATGCACACTGTGACCTTTTGCATGTTATTTGACCTTCTTGTGTTTCAACATTTTATGTTACTACCAGTTCAAACTTGATGTGTATTCCATACCTAAAGCACAACTTTTCACACAAAATGTATGTTTTCATGAAAGCATACCAAGTGAACCATGTAATTTGATTTTATTGCAAAACTAGTATTCTAAGTAAAAGGAACAAACTTTTTCTCTTCTCATTTCTTCTGACTTGCAGCCAACACAGGCAATACTCCAGCTGGAAGGAGAATTATTCATCACCTCCCCATACTTTTTATTATATTACTTCTTTATATTTATGCAGTACACTTTTGGAAAAGGACTATTACAGCTGTTATTGAGAGTTTACCATCTACAGTTAAAACAATGGCTTTTGTTTTTATGTGTGACCATGGTGTAATCATTTTTTCTTTAAAATGCATTCTAAGAATCGTATGTGCGGTATTACCATTAATCCGGATCCTTTATAAACTCAGCTAACATTTTGTCATGCTTAGGATAAGGGAACCCAGGGACACTTGGCTTCTTTTATCCTATGGAAATAATCTTGTTTTATTTTTAAACTTGTGTAGGTTTAGTATTTTGTTGTTTGTCTGTGTTTCTTCTCTTTCTTCTAGAGAAAAAGAAGTTCCCCATCTTTATAGTAAGGTATGAAACTTACTAAACTAATTGTAATATTATCTTGTTATAATTTAAAGTGCAGTAGGTGGGGACTGCAATGGGGCCACCCCATTACCATTTATCCAGTGCACATTTTTTTTAAGGTACTGCGTGACTAGCTACTAATATCGCCAGACCATTTCTGGGTTAATATTCATGTCACCATCCACAGCTAACCTTTTTATTGCTACGGTATTCGAGCTGTCTCTTCCACCAGTAGGAGCTGACAGGGAGGGGATAAGCTACCCTTCCTCCCTTCCAGTGTAATACCCACAAAGGTTGCAAGGTATATCACTGTCCCCCCAGAGGGGTAAATAAAGAAAATGTGTATTTGCCAATAATTGTTTCTTATTTACAGGTTTTAAAAAGACCCAAGGTATTTTAACAGCATAACCCAGCCCAAGCCCTTCTGCTTTTTCTAGTGCAAACAGTTAAATCTCACACCTATTATTGGTACAAGGGCTTCTGCCCTCAGCAAGTAATCAGTTATGCTGGAGGGTGAAGTTGTGTATGTATGTCCACACATATTCATTCTTTTGATTGTCTTTTCAGCTTTCTTATCCTGTCAAAACAAATGTAAAACAACTTTTGTCATAGCCTTACAGCAATGAATGCATTTTTTCAACCAGTAAATTCACAATACTTTAACATTTCTGGACTCTAAGCTAAGTTTACAATCTATATGTGTTGTTTAAAATGTATTTTATGCATTATGCTCAATACTGAAATTGTTCTATTACAAACATGCTTATGTTTCACGTTTATGTTATAATGTTTTGATATACATCTTGCTACACTGTATCATGTGTGTATTCAGAAAAGTGCTCCACATGTATAACGTTTTAATGCTCATAACCAAATCTAAATGCTGGGACCAGCATTGCTGACCCACCCCTACAATATGTTCCAAAGCAAAACCAAAAGTAAAATTAATGCTTCATTTGTCTTATTACTCACAGGTACCCCTGAAGAATAAGTGCACTCTATGCAGGTTTTGTCATTTTAAAATTTTAACAATTATAATATGCAGAATTTAGAATGTACTCCAAACCTATGCTTCAAGCCTTACCCCACTCAGTACTTTGGAGTATTTCACTATACAGGGTAAAGAAGGTAGACCTTTTCACTTGTCACAGGTGCAATAGGCACTGTTATTAAATTGGCATAGGCCAACAACATATGTATTTGTCCCACTAATTGCATTGTGTAACAGGCATATTGCTATGAACTATATGTTTAAAGCGTGTTATTGTAACATTACAAGATTTTATAACTCAGGTCTCAGTCAGGCCTGCTTGCAACAGACAGGGAAATAATGTTCATCACTGTCATAACTGCTTCTGTGATTTGAAAGCAGGGTGTAACCATAACATTGTCATGATTTACAAATGGTCAAATGGTATAATTGAACCTCGGCCTGCACCCCCAGGTGTGTGGTTGATGTCCCATTTTTATTTTTCTCTTTCTAATTGCCAGAATTTAGGCTCTGTCACACCACTCTTTACAAAAAAAAAAGTAAATGGTTTAAAAGATTGTTATTTATGTGTTTTTAACTCAGTGTCTAACACACTTTGCAAGTTTGCAGGTTTCCATGGTGTGCACATAAGATCTCCACGTTCAACAGCAGTAATACTTTCATCTAAGTTGCCAAGACCTTCATCTTTTCCTTAAAAAGAAAACAACTGCCACAGTTTTGATGTTATCACCATCTTTGTGCCTGACTGGTTCCTTATAAGGACTATTGCATGAATCCAGTTATTATTAAATCAACTGAAGAAGGTTCAGTCAGTTCAGACTCTGCAATCAAGCTTATTGTTTCTGCTTACTATAAAGTTAAGTCTGGGGTAGGGCAATTAACTTCAGCAAGAAGATTCTTCTTCAATTGACCTTCAAGCAATACATCCATTTTCTTCGCTGCTGCTTGTTCCAAACATGGCTGGTACTTTCTACAACCCTATTGCTCTGTTATGGACTGTGTTCTTAATGGTTTATTGTCAATTGTTACCTTTTTATGGACTGTTAATCTTTATGCCAGGGTGTAATCAACTACCACAACACAAATGCCATGCCAGTATGTGTGTGTGTCTACTCCATTAAAAGGACTCAATGCACAATCTAATCCACCCCTGGCCAGTGTGTCTGCCAATCAGCCATCCAGCAGCCAGCAACATGAACACTGATTTTTCTACTGTGCTGGTGTTTGTTTTTAAATTAATGTCTGCATTGCCCCATGTGCCTTGTGGGGTTACTACCATTCTGCGAATGACATTTCACCTGTACTGTGACTACACCAACTTGTGGTTACTTATATGAACTTTATGGACTGTTAACTTTATGGACTATTATGTTTTATAAGGACTTATCTGTCAAGAGACATTATCAACAGATTCTTCAATCAAGCTCCAAGGGTGTGCCACACCTCAACACAAGGTAGCATCTACCTTATCCACTCTCAAAGTGAATTCCATGAACTGTTTTTCATCAACAAAATTTTTATATTATATTGTGTTATATATGGTGTCACATGTTAGCATTTTTTCACATATTTCAATTGTGGTGTTGACATCCCTCAATTCTGTATTAGGTTTTACAAACTCACGATTTGTGTTCCGTCTGCAACCACCCCTGTACCAACTCCAGAACAGGATGCTTTTTATAAATGCCTTGACTATCTGTATGCTGGCAACCAGTTTTAAATCATATACCTAGTCACCTAGTCTAACAGTCTAAAAGTAGAAATGTTTAGTTTTTTTTTAACCTTCAGTTAATAACTAATATCTTTACATTTATGTTCAATTTTTGTGAATGTTCAAGTCCCTCAGGGGCCTCCTATCTTCAGGGTGGAAAATATTAAAAGTGATCAGTGGCCAAGGTTTTAGTAATCAGTGACCAAACTTTTATCAACAATATGTAGTTGGCTAACCAAAAGATTGAGGAAATAAAAAGGTGTAAAATGGCTAGTGTAGATTGCTAAAGGGCTAGTAAAAGGTAAAAATGGTTAGTAAATGACTAAATGATGCCAACATGTAAATTAGTATATCTAGTAGCAAAAGGCTGCAAGAGGCTAAATACCACCATGTCACTTAATATGTGTGTGTGTGAGACTTTGAAAGGGTTAATTGTAAGATTCTATACAATGAAGAAAATAGCTGAAAGCATAAGGTGAGGCTGTGGCCGAGATATGCACACAGCTGTGTTTAGCCTTGACTATTAAAAGTTTTCATCATATAATTCTCTTGTGTTAAAAAATTATGTTTAACAGAAAACTGATAAGAAATAATGAGATACCTCATTTGGTTACTGGTACAAGGTTACTTTGACATTTGTAGCAAGCTAGTCACGTCTCTCATATGCTTTCTGGCTCCTAAGACAAAAGTTATTTGTGATAAATATACTATTCTGTCACCATTTGTTTTCCCCTCCAAGGGTGAGAATAACTCCCCTATCTTGGCAAAATGTCAGGTGCATCTCATAACCAAGAAATTTGATTACAGAATGTCTCTGAAATTGCAGCTACAAAATGTATCAAAAACTTTAATTATCGAAATGTATTAATGTACAGGTGTCCAGGCTATGCTGTCATAGTTTTTGGGGAAATTCCAGCCTTGCATTTTTTTTAAGCTTGCTACACATAAATATGGGACCCATGGTCATGACTTACAAGCGTAGTTGGTGACTGGGGCGCTACCCTCCTCCACTGGGTGGCAGTAATAGTGGTGGTGATACTGGCATTATGGCTCCTGACTGTGTTGCTCAAATTTCTCTTGCAATGCCTGTGTAGCACCTTGTCACCACATGCCATCACCCAGCTGCACCCCTTACTACACCCCAAGGACCAAGACCCTAGCGAATTAGTGGGGGTGTTCCCATTCGTGATGTACCAGACGTGACTAAAATATAATAGTTAACAAGTTGATACAAAGTATCAAAAGGGGGGAGAGTGTGAGGGAATTTTATATATCCTAAAGCTATATTTGCTATTATATGCCTTGAAGCTATGTTTGCTTTGTAAGCCATGTTGTAACAAAGTCATAATGAATGTAGTAGAAATTTCTGAGTTCATGCTGTTTTCTACAGGGTTACAGAATGTTACTGAGGTTACTTGAGGTACATTTGTAGAAACAGAAAGCAAGATAAAATTGGGCAGAACTGGTTGTACCAGCCTGAATAATTGCAGTTCTTGGAATTTAGATATTCCTTTCCTTACAATTAACAACACGCTCGGACAAAGTATAAGATAACAGCACGTTGAGGCATTAAAGGCAAGCTTTACGTTGTTGTATGTTGCTATGGTGTGAGTGAAACTCATTGTTTCACCTAGGTCAGATTGACCCACTGGCATATGTATCAAGAAATATTGTGTAAGAAATGAAGTAAGCAGTGGAAAAGTACACCACACATTGGTATCAACTTGTTATTCTGTTTTATGATTGGCTTATACTGAAATGCTGGTATTTTTCAAGATAAGAATTGCAGAATGTAGCTTATAAAAAGCTGCTGTAAATTGTAATCTGGGAGCTTCTCCTTTGCAGAACTCCCGGATGCATGTGTAAGGTTGATCAAATAAAGCGACGTTAAGACAAAACCCAGTGGTGTGGTTTTTGGCCCGTGACGACGGGAGTGGTTGCTCAGGCAATACTTACAGTGAGAGAATTTGCGATCACAGGGGTCACTGGAAGCAGTGGTCTGAGAGGCTTTAAAACATCCCTCCAGGTCAGTAAGTTCCGATTGCAACATCGCTATCTCTCTTTTCCTGGTTTTATTCCGGTTTGCCACAAAGGCGATAATGTGGCCTCTGAGAGTGGCCTTAAATGCCTCCCAGACCATGCCTGCAGAGACTTCTCCAGCCTTATTAAACACAAAGAATTCCCAAGTTACTTTCTACATTTCTGGTTGGAATTCAGGGTCCTTGACTAAGAGAGGGTTACATCTTCATCTTGTACCAGCATTTCAGTTCTTAGGGGTGTATAGGTAAATGACACCGGTGCATGGTCTGACATGATTATATTACCTATATTACTGTTAGAAATATCACTCGAGGCTGGTTGGTTAGCTAACCAATAATCAATGTGGCTATATGTGTCATGATGAGATGAATAGTACGTGTAGTCACAGCCTGATGGATGATCATGCCACCAGACATCCACTAGACCCCACTCTGCTATCATTTCCTGCAGGGCTGCCTGTGCCTTCATGTGGGTTTGGGGGTTAGCATGGGATTTGTCCAAGAATATGTCTGGTACCAAGTTAAAATCTCCTCCTATTATCAGAGGAATAGTGGAGTCAGACTGTACTAGCCCAGCAATGGATTGGCTCAAATTTGGAAAGAACTCTGCATGATCCACATTCGGAACATAAAGGTTGCATATTATCAATCAATCTTATAATACTGAGTCATTGTCGGGCTGTGTAAAGTAATGCTCCTTATCCCTAAGAGACAAGTACTGGTTGTCTGTCTTCCTGGGAACAGCTAACAGGGTGCTGGGCCTGTTTCAGGCAGTCATGGTGGCTTCTGTCTGGGCCAGATTTTAATTTAACTATTACCCACCGCCCCTGTTTATCAGCACGGACTCTTCTATTGTCCAATTGCTCGATCTCCGAATTAATATGGCTACTCCCCTTGATTTGGAAGCTGTTGAGCTAGCATGTACAGAGCCAACCCCATGATTTCTTGAGCCAAGGAGTGGATTTTTTGAGGAGATGTGTCTTCTGCAAGAGAGCAATGTCTGTGTCAATGGATTGTAAATACTGAAGCACTTTGGTTCTTTTGACTGGGTGGTTAAGGCCCTTTACGTTCCATGACACTAGACGCAGGTCCTGTATAATATCTGAAGACATAGTAATGAGTATGGCAGAAACCTCTGAGCTTCCTTCACTATGTTCTAAAGAAATAGACCTTCAGTACCCTGTTTGAGAGCTACTGTTTACTATATCTACTGTAATCTGTTCTTATATACCTAGAGGATTTCTATGCTCTAAGCCACAAAAGAGGTTATTAATTGACAGTAATAGTCACAAGAAGTGTATATGCTAAACTGGTATCTAACCCAACTAAGACTGATTACTAATAACAACAGACAATCTACAGTACTCAGGCTTAAGTGCACTATTCTATAGCCACAAGGTGATTAATTGCTAACTGCTACAGATGTTCTCAGGAAGAGGATAAACAAGAACTGTATCCTCAGCTCCACCTATGCCCATGCTCAGGGGCATCAGTGAGAGTCACCACCCAACTGGGCTTATCCACCCTCATCTGAGGAATAATCCTAATGGAGAGTATAATCACGGGGTGGAAGTATAGCAACAGGGGGCGGGGGGGTTAATAATAAAAAGAAAAAGGGAGGGAGTGATAGGGAACTACCTCAATTGAGCACATAGGGGCTAAGCCTACTATAACATTTGCCCATATAGTAGAGGTTTACTACTAGCTCAAGAAGTTCAGCAATTTCCAACATTATACTTCCCAGATCTAGACAGAGCTTAGGAGGTGGTGGTATAGGGAAGGGGGGGAGGAAAGGGAGGGAAGAAGGGCCGTGAGATGGGAAAAAGGGGGGGTAAAGACCCTTCTGCATCTGGGCACTTTATCGCAGAGGGTATCAGCCACCACAGAGAGGAGGACATTTTATCCTGACTCTAAGTTAATAGTAAACCAAACAACAATAAAAAAGAAAAAACATCAGAGAGTAAGATATTGCAAACTGTGGTCAGAACAGTCAGGGTTCAGCCAGGAGGTTCATCTCGACTTTTTGCTAGTTGAAAGCAGTTACTAAGAACTGGGACTTCTTTAGAGGTTACCGCTGCTGTGTATGATTTAATCCCTGGTTTGACCTTTCTAGAAATGTCCACCACTTCCAATAGGGAAGACTCTGGAATATCAGCCCAGTCCATGTGGTTTCTGTGGTTAGGTGAGGAAGGCACCGTTAAATCTGTACTATGATTTGAACAGGACTCCAACGGCTCATCTCTAGGCATTTTTGCGGGTAGAGCTGTTTTCTGCAGCTCAGAGGAAAACTGTTGACCACTCCTAGATCGCTGTCGCTGCCTTGAAATCAAGCTGGTGTGTCTAGGGGTGAGAAAGGGCTGGTTTAGACTGTCAACCATTGCAGATGTAGGCCTACTGCTTGTACAGGTAGATCTCTCCCGGGTGGGGGTCACCGAGCCAAGGACCCAGTCCCATATCTTATCTGTCCTCCGGATTCCATTGCTGGTGATTATGGTTCCTAGCTCTGGTGTCTGGGGGTTCCCATAGCCTTCTGGGGGATGAAGTCTGAAGGGGCAGGTTAGGCCAAAACTTAATGGCCCATCTCTCAATCTCTTCAGGAGCTTCTGCCACCAGTTCTCTCCCTTCTTTAGAAACCCACAATCTGGTAAGACCTTTAAATCTGTATTGAAAATTACGAACTGACACTATCTTCTTGATGGGGCCGTAGGGCCTGCGTTTATTCGCTGTTTCCTGTGCTAAGTCCCTATATATAGAGATCAGTGCTGCTTGCCAACAAATTTCACCTAGGTCTTGAGCAGCACTTAGAATGCATTCTTTTGTAGACTATCTCAAAAAATATGCCACAATTGGCCTTGGGGCTAATTGCTGGTTCTCCTTCCTTCCAACGATCCGATGGGCTCTTTTGATTTCAACCGGGCCTCTCCAGCGCTCACCTAGCATCTCAGGGAGCGTCTTATTGAGAAACTTCTCCATGAAAGTTCCTTCAGCTCCTTTGGGCATACCAATAATTTGGAGGCTGTTACGTCTTCCCCTATTTTCTTGGTCTTCCAATCTGGCCAGCGATGCTTCTAATTTTAAATTTTGCATTTTCACTGTATGTATTAGTTTAGCTTGTTGTATGTCCAAAGTTTCCACCTTTTGCTCTGTCACATTTAATCAATCTTGTATTACATGTACCTCTGTAGTAGTATATGCAAGTGCTGTACTAATTGTATCTACTCACAACAGAACTGCCTCTAGCATTCGGGTGATATATGTTAGCGATTCAGTCACTGATAGCGGGTGTGCCTTCGTATCCTGTATTGGAGAAATTATGGGCAGTGAAATTTCAGTTGCTAGCTTAATCGGGGTTGATTGTACTGGTAGAGATATTGCTGCAGGCTCCATCTCTGGGCTTTGTGGGGCAAACACGTCGTACGTCACAGGGATTAGTTCTATACTTTCTGTGGCCTAGTCGAGTCACTCTGATCGCAGATAGCCAGTGAGGTTTGGCAACTTCGCAGCATTAGTCAGTCAGAAACAACACACAGGATGATTAAGGATAGTTCCCCAGATATGTTTTTAAGCAACAAAAGATATTTTTCATCCTGGGATTAGACCAACCCACCACCGGTCTTCCTCAGCGAAGGATGGAGCCCAAGAGTTATGCTGCCATTCCTTTGGCAGTCAAGCCACGCCCCCCTGATCCATATCTTGACTGAAAATCAGCTTTGCTATTCTCTTTACCAGATTTGTGAATCACAGAGAATTTAAATGGCTGCAGTGCCAGGTACCACCATGTGATTCTGGAATGTTTATCTTTCATCTGGTTAAGCCAGCAGAGAGGATTGTGATCAGTTACAAGAACAAAATCAGTTCCTAGCAAATAAAATTTGAGGGACTCCATGGACCACTTTGCTGCTAAACACTCCTTTTCAACAGTGGAGTGCCTTTTCTCTCTGTCATGCAATGTCTTTCTTATATACAGAATAGGATGTTCTTTCCCATCTATATTTTGGCTTAGGACTACACCAACTGTAGGCCTACCTCGGATGCATCTGTCTCTAGCAGAAATGGTTTCTCAAAGTCTGGGCTTTTTAAAACAGGTGCTGAACATAATGCAGCCTTTATGGCTTGAAAAGTTTTGTCACACTCTGAGGTCCATTTCACATTATTTGGGTATCGTTTCTTTGTGAGTTCAGTGAGGGGAGTAGCTAACTCAGCAAAGTTGGGAACAAATCTCCGATAATAACCAGCCAGCCCTAAAAATGACCTGACATATTGTTTTAGGTACAGGGCTGTTAGCTACAGCTTCTATTTTAGAAATCTCTGGTTTAACTTCTCCATTTCCCAACACGTAGCCCAAATATCTGGTTTCCTGCATGCCCAAAGCACATTTAGTAGGATTAATTGTCAGATCTGCATTTCTGATAGCTTGGATAACTGTTCGTAGGTGTTCCAGGTGACTTTTCCAGTCTGGACTGTACACCATGACATCATCCAGGTACACAGCACAATTACCAGTGTGAGGGGATAAAATTACATCCATGTACTGATGGACTGTAGCTGGTGCACCATGTATACGAAATGGCACGGTGGTGAACTGTTAGAATCCTATAGGATTGGCAAATGCAGTTTTATCTCTGAATTCTTTAGCTAAAGGTATTTTCCAGTAACCCTTGGTAAGATTGAGGGTACTGATATACTTTGCACACCCCAGTCTGTCCACCAAATCATCTATTCAGGGCATAGGATAACTGGCAAATTCTGATACTTGATTAAGTTTCATGAAATCAAGGCAGATTCTAACACCCCCTTTTTTTTGTTTACAGTTACCATGGGAGATGACCAAACACTCCTCAACTCCTCAATGATAGCCAATTGTTTCATTTTTGTATTTCCTTAACCACATCGGCTCTTAACTGCTCTGGCAACCTGTATGACTTTTGCCTAATGGGACGAGCATTCTTTGTCACTATGACGTTCTCAACCCCTTTTGCTTGGCCTGGTACCGTGGTAAAAGTACTCCTAAATGTCTTTAGCACATTACGAATATCTGCAGTTTGTTCTGAGGTTAAGGAAACATTCACCTTTACAGCATCAGCATTTACAGTTTGTTCCAGTCTGTCATGAGCTACATCAATATGTTCCTTATTAGTTTCTGGTAAAACTAGCAAGGCATCATTTGGCATTTTTTCAACCCATTTCTTGAGGAGGTTAGCATGGTATATCTTAGAAGGATTTTTCTTGTCAGGGGTCTCAATCTCATAGTTAACAGTGCCAGTAAGTCTAAGAACCTTATAAGGCCTTTGCCACTTCATTAACAACTTATTTTGTGTTGTGGGTAACAGTAGTAAAACCTTTTCACCTGGCTCAAAAACTTTTTCTTTTACCCCATAGTCATAATATACCTTCTGCTGGTTTTGAGCCTCTTCCTGATTACTATGCGAAATTTCAACATATTTTTGCCAGTTTCTTTCTTAGGACACACATATAAGAAGATATAGATTGTTTCTGGGTGGGGTTTTCTTCCCACATTTCCTTTATCACATCCAGTGGCTCTCTTGGCTGCCTACCATACAACATTTCAAATGGTGAAAACCTTGTTGATGTCTGTGGCACTTCTATGTAAGCAAAAAGTAGGTAAAGCAAGTATTGGTTCCAGTCTTTCCCTTCCCCTTTTACAAACCTTTTTAACATGCGTTTTAGGGTTTAGTTAAAACGCTCAGCAAGACCGTCTATCTGAGGGTGATGGGGAGATTCTTATGGCAGTGATACCTAGCAGTCTGTAGAGCTCTTTAAGCAGTGCAGCACCAAAATTACTACCCTGATCAGTAATAATTTCTTTAGTTATGACCACTCTGCTGAAAATTTTGGCTAGCTCTGCTGCAACTTTTGGGGCTGTAACAGTATGCATTGGAACTGCCTCTGGGTATCGAGTAGCTTAATCGCACACTACCAGGATACATTTATTACCCTTTTTACTTTTGTCTAAAGGACCAACCACATCCATTGCAATTCTCTCAAAAGGCACACCTATTAAGGGTAGGGGTACCTGGGGCACCATGTCTTTTCTAGTGACTGGGTCTACTTTCTGACACTCAGCACAGGAATTACAGTAGGTAGCAACATCTTCATGAATTCCCAGCCATTAAAATCTATACAGCAATCTGACAAGGGTGCGATCCCTCCCTGAGTGACCAGCCATAGGATTATCATATGCTATCTGTAACAATTCTGCTCTATACTTCTATGGCATAACCAAATGTTCTGTCTGTTCCTGTGTCTGAGGTTTAACCCAAACTCTGTACAGTAACCCGTTATATTTTTCAAACATTGGTCCACCCTGTTTTGGTTTCACCCCCCCAGCTGCTTAAAACAACCCTGGACAGAAACATCATTAGCTTGTTCTGAAAGAAAATCACAATCCATTAATCAATTTAGTTTCAGCATTTTCACATTTTAACCCTTTATGTCCAACAGTCATTTTGTTGCCATCATTTTTTTAGGCTTTATCTTTCTTTCCTGGATTTCTGGATCTTGAAGCTGTGCTCAAACAAGTACAAATCAAAATCACTGACAGGAAAAGTGTCCTCACTATCTGAAATTTTCTTTGCCTGAGCTCTTGACACCACAGATGCTGAAATATCAGGACTTCCTCCCTCTTTGATCAATTCAGTAAATCCTGGAAAGTCATTTCCAATAATCACAGGTACAGGTAACTTTGGTACTACCCCCACTTTCATTTGGTGTGACACACCCTTAATGGTCAGAGTCACTTGGGTGGTGGGATAGTATCAAGTGTCCCTGTGAATGCAGATGACACCAGTACCTGGTCACTTTGCACAGTGTTTTCCCAGCACTTTAACATGCACTAGGGTCTATCTGCTTTCCAAATCAATGAGTTCCTTCACATTCTTATTCCCCACCTTCACATCTGTTAAATACTTGCCCGAATTTGCCAAGGACAGATCTGCTTCAATGCCGCTTTCCTTACTATGACAGTTTCTTGCAAAATTTCCTTGCTTATTACAGTTATAGCAGATAATGTCTTTTGGCACAGATTTGTTACCCCCAACAGAAGTCTTAGCAGGCTTGTAATTTAAATAGGAAAAATAGTTATTTACCAGTGCTTGGCTGTTACCTCACTGCTGAGGCATCTGTCTGGCCATTTGATAGTCCTCAGCCAAAGAAACAGCTTTTTTCCCATTCTCTGGTCGGTGTTCCTTTACCCACAGCTGCATATCTGTAGGCAGGATATTGATGAATTACTCCATGGCAAATGTGTCGATGACCTATATGACTGTTTTGCCCTCTGGTTGGATCCACTTCATCAGGAGTTCTTGGAGTCAGGTGAAGGCTTCTCAAGGATTGTCAACCGAGTTGTTCCTCAGAGATCAAAATCTCTGCCTGTAGGTCTCTCTGGAGATGTCATACCTTTTCAGGATTTTGCTTTTCACCAGGTCATAGTTTTGTGACAGTGCAATGTCCATACTGCTGTAGGCAAGCTGGGATTTCTCTGTCAGGTAGGGTACCAGTCTGATTGTCCATTGCTGCTTCGGCCACTAGCAGGCTTTGGCAACTCTTTCAAAGGTTGCCAGGTATGTCTCAACATCATCTGAGGGACACAACTTTGTAATTTTAATAGCTTTTAAGTTGCTTGCATTTTGCTGCTCCTCTGGATCTGTGCTGGATTCTCTGCCTTTGATAGTTTGCAAGGCATCCAGCCATTGCTGCTCCCATCGCTGCATCTCTTCTGTCATCTGCTGCTCCTGTCGCTGCATCTCTTCTCTCCTCTGTGCTTCTAAATGCTGAATCTCTTTTTCTCTCTGCATCTCAGTCTCTTTTTGTTGTATAGCCCACCATTTGAAAAAGTCCATCAGGCTTTCAGGTTCTGTCACTGTCTGTTCTTTTCCCATAACGTGCGCTGGCTGTACAATCTTAGACTGGACTTCTGTCACTACAGAATCCATACCTTCTTCTGTGCTTCCCTGGTACTAGGCCCAGTACCCACACACAAATCTCCTGTCTTTGGGTATGCATGGCTTAAATTCCGCTTAGGCTGACACCATCTGTCATCGAGGCACAAGTCAGAAAGCATAGGGAAAACCAGGAGCAGTTGTAAAATTCCACAAAACTGTTTATTTGTAGTTGCAGTAACATAAAAAAAAACCTGTTCAGAATAACTATGTACAGAAGCAAAATAAAATCTTTCTAGTAAAAAAAATCTCCCTTGCAGCTCAGCTTAGCTGATTTTACAAGTCTTTTTCAACCTCCATCCTTTGCATGCATCCTTTGTAAATTTCAGGAGCTGCTAGAACATTGAGAACTTCCTGAGGTCCCCACAGTAACTGCAAAAGGCTTAGGCATTTGCACCCAAGTAACCTCTAGCTTTTTACAGTTATCTCAAATTATAAATATATATACATTTCAACAGTAACACCATATTTTCAAAACAAAAATGATCTCATTATCAGTTTCATTTCCATATATTGATTTGTACATATTATTATATTACCAGATGTAGATATGCAAGGGGAGAAAACAGACAGCAAGAGACAACAGAGAGAGACAGTGAGAGGCAAAGAATTATGAAAGTGTTCAGGTTGATGAAGTCTAAAGTCTCACAGGAAAAGTTGGTTGGGCAATCAGACAGAAGAGACAGAAAAGGAAAGAATACAGATCCTTGCATTTAAACACTTTCTCAAAACAAATGGGACAGGGTCCTATTCTACCCTGTCACACTCCCCTGGGTTGTGCCTGAAAATAGGCAGAATTTGTCTAGTGCACTTACCTGATCAACAAAAACTAAATAAATAAAGAAACAGGACTGAAACTGAATGAGGGAGGGTACTGATTGTTTATGAGGTCAGGACAGGGAGGATCCTCACTGTGAGACTGAGTGAACAGGTTACTCACTGGAGACGTTGAATGCTAAACCTGCTGTGGTGAAATGATTGTTAAGTTGGTCCAGGATATTGGCTTTGTCTGTGTATGTGTATGTGTTATTTCCAGAGATAATCTTGGAGGGCAATGAAAATGATTGCATGTGGCCTTCAATCTGCCTAAGGATATTTCAGAACTTAGCAATATTACTTTGGGATGCTTCAAGGGAAGCTTGGAAGCATTTAGCTTTTTCTGCTGTTATGAGTTTGGTACAACCATTTCTAGAAGTTCTGAAAGCCATCCATTCTGAGTTTGATTTTGTTTTTTGGGCCCTTTTCCATAGCCTGTCCCTGTCTTTTAAGGCTACTTTTAGAGTGGGCATGAACCAAGGGCATGATCTTTTTCTAGTCCTAGTTTTTACAAGGGGGTATATTTGTCAACCATCCCCATGATGAGGTTCTGAATGATATTGTATGCCTCAGAGACTGAGGTAGCCAGGTAGAAATCCAGCCATCTAATCTAGCTTAGATCTGCCAGGAATGCAGGTTGGCTAAACTTTTTGAGGTATCTTTTTAGTCTGGAAGTGGAGGTCGAGGGAAATGGTGTGTGTCTTATACAAGCTATTGCTCTATGATCACTTATGTCATTATGGAACACCCCCAAATGGGGAATATTATGTGGCTTGTTGACAAGTATTAGATCAAGGAGAGAGCTACAAGTTGGAGTTTTGATGTTTGGATGAGTAATGTCAGGGGTAATTTGTGAGAGGCCATGTTTATCACAAAGATCTTTCAGAAGCTTGGAACAAGCAGTATTCCAATCAAGGTTAATGTCCCCCATAATAACACATTCTGAGTTTACATTCTCCAATAATTAATGGAGATAGGATAGGATCCTGAAGCTCCCTGACAGAGGTCTGTAACAAGCAGTAATTGAAATAGACTCCTCAGAGGTTAAGAACACCCTTAGGGTGAGGATTTTGAATTCCTTTGGGGTGATGGTTGAGTCTCTAACTGATATAGAAAATGTATCCTTTATGTAGATCGCAACACCCCCCCACCGAGTGGGTCTCTTGGCTCTGAAAACTTCATATGAGGGGATATTGATATTGTGATGGGGCAAAACTTCTGAGCCAAGTTGTCAAGTCTAGTGTAGAGTACACATGCTTGAATCATGTCCTTTTATTTTAGCAGGCTACAAACATTTAAATGTAGAAAATTGACATCTTTGAGCTGAGGTAACTCTGAAGGGGTATCTATAGTTATGAGGGGTACTAGGGTTTAATTCTACATTCCCAGAGCATATCTGCAGGAGAAGAATACATTTCTTAAGCCCACTTATAAGTCCCTTGATAATATGAGTTTGGTGCCTTTTTGGGGTTGATGGTTTTAAGGGAGATGGGCAAGGGGCAGTGAGGTGTTTTAAAATTGACAGGGCATATAGTGCCATTTTGACTGGTATGATTAATGGTACCTGCATGTAATGGGTTGGCATAGGGTGAGGAAAAGGCCTGGCATATCCCTGAGAGTCAGTGTCAGTAGAGCAGTACAGTGACATTGGAGTGGATAAGCTTATGGGAACATCAGAGGGGTTCTTGATACTGATGATTTCTGATGATTAATATAGAAACTTCTTTCTTCATAGAAACTACTGAATCTGCCAAGTTTGAATGTCTCTTCTCTAAATCATTCTTTCCATGCTTTCTTCTATTTTAGTGTTCATAGAAGCAATGTTCTCTGATAGACTCTGTAAAGACTCAGGAACATTTTGTAGCTTATTCAATGATTCTTGTAATGTGGAAATGTTTTGCATTATTTGTAAACCCAAGTAGGTGGATTATCTTTGTCTTGGTCTGTTTTACTAGGTCTTTCTATGGTGAAGTTATCATCCTCTGTTTGGTTAGGCAAATCTTCCTCTGATAAATGTAAAGATTCTGCTGAAGCTGTTTGCGAATCTGTTTTAATACTGCTAGCTTCTGCTTTTTGACGTGTATGTGTCGATTTGCTTGAACTGGGTACTGCTTTAATCTTCTTTCCCTTGTTTTTGTCTGCTTCTGTTTGTATTTTTGGAGACATTTTGTGATGTAATCCACCTGATAGGTAGCCCATGACATGGGTGACCACGATTCAGTGCAAACAAAAATGGCCACTCAATCACGGCGCATGTCATGGGGGCTATGGAAGAGTTGGGTGACCGGATGGGGGTGGGTTCGCGCATAATGACAGGCTGCCACTACATGTATGTGCACGGGGGAGCAGCATGTTCAGGGAGGGTGGGAGGGTTTTGAGGGTGGTGCCATGGTGAGCTGCTGAGCTGACCCCGTGATGTGGTGGGGGTTCAGGGTTTGGGTGGACAGGGTGCTGGATTCGGATCCAGGCACAGGTATGTTTTCTGTTGCACCTAGCCCCAATTTGTTTTTTGTTCATGGTTTTCACCCCCCTGGAGTTGAGAATCCTAAAGTAGGGCAGTGTGGGGGCACAGCTCCCCATATAAAATTTAAAATTGTAAGTCCCCAGTGCCTTTTTGCTGTGCACCAGGGGGCACATCGACTAAATTTATTTTTGGTGATGTGACATCACCCTAACGGTGATCACCTTTCAGTGGTCACCATTATGACATAGTACCACCCAAAATGGTGCAGCAATTTTTAAAAGGGAATTTAGCTTGCTTAAACTTTTTGTTCGCTACTTCTAGTGTTCCTTTTTTTGGAGGGGTCTTAACCTCTTGTGAATTCATTTCTATAATATGTTTACGTGTTGAGCTCTGGAACAGTTTTTAAATCCTTTTCTGAATCCTGTCAATACTCTTTTCTCTCACTGACATGTGCTTTCAGTCCTCTTCTTATTAACATCTAGATACTCATTGTCAGTGTTGCCAATATATCTATATGCAGCTACAGGCACATTAACATTTAAAACCCATTTCCAATGAATCATAGGCTTCTAGGGCTTAACAAGGAAAAACACCTACTTCAAAGTTCTATACTTAGAAACATAGAAACAGAGAATTTGATGGCGGATAAGGACCACATAGCTCACCTAGTCTGTCCATTTCCCTACCTAATGGATAAGCTGCAGATCCTAGTTAACTAACAGTCTACTTCCTCCTACCCCCCACTAGAATTGCCTTATGTCTGCCTCATGCATTCTTGAAATCCCCCACTGTTTTTGACTCCATGACCTCCTCAGGAAGGCTGTTCTATGCATCTACAACCCTCTTCATGAAAAAATACTTCCTCACATTACCTCTGAGCTGTCCCCACTCTATCTTCAAATTGTGCTCCCTTGTTCTTGCATATCTCTTTTTCTGAAAGATGCTACCTTCTTGGACTTTGGTGATTCCCTTGAGGTACTTGAACGTTTCTATCATGTCCTCTTCTCTGTCCTTTCCTTGAGAGTATACATATTAAGCTCCTTTAGTCTCTCTTCATGTGTCTTCTGGTGCAGACACTGCACCATTTTGGTTGCCCTCCTCTGGACAGCATCCACCTTGTCTATGTCTTTGTGGAGATGGGGTTTCCAGAACTGCATGCAGTACTCCAGATGGGGTCTCACCAACTGTCTGTACAGAGGGATAACAACTTATTGTTTTCTACTAGCGATGCCTCTCCCAATGCATCCCAGTATCCCCCCATCCCTCCTTACTCCCTTCTCACATTGCTTGCCCACCTTTAGGTTATCTGATATAACTACACCCATGTCCCTTTCCATTTTTGTTGTTGTCAGTACCTCACCCCCCATTGTGTACTCTTCCCCTGGGTTTTTGTTTCCCAGATGCATTACTTTGCACTTCTTTGTGTTGACTCTAAGCTGCCATACATTTGACCATTCCTCCAACCTTGCCAAGTCCCTTCTCATCCTTTCCACCCCACTTTGTGTATCAACCCTGTTGCAGATCTTTGTGTCATCTGCAAAGAGACATACTTTTCCTTCCAGTCCCTCTGTAATGTCACTCATAAAGACATGGACCAGACCCAGTACTGAACCCTGCGGTACCCCACTAGTAACCCCCCTTCTTCACTGTGGACTCCATTTACTATTACCCTCTGAGTCCTGTTATCCAGCCAATGTTTTACACAGGCTACCACCCTGGGACCCACTCCCAGGCTGGCTAATTTGTTTATTAATCTTTTGTGTGGGACTGTCTCAAAAGCCTTGCTAAAGTCTAGGTAGGCCATGTCCACAGTCTCTCCCTGGTCTACTACTTTGGTCACCCAGTTAAAGAAATCTATTAGATTCATCTGACATGACCTTCCCACTGTGAATCCATGCTGCCTTGGGTACTGTGTCCCACTGGCCTCTAGGTACTCAACACTTCTTTCCTTCAGAATTGATTCCATCATTTTCCCTACCACTGAGGTCAAACTGACAGATCTGTAGTTTCATGCCTCTGTCTTGCTCCCACTTTTGTGAAGGGGAATCACATCTGCCCTCCTCCAGTCCTCGGGTACCATGCCATCCTCCCATGATTTATTAAAAAGGCTAGTCAATGGTGTTACTAGTTCTCCCCTTAGTTCTTTTAGAATTCTGGGGTGAATCCCATTAGGCCCCATTGCTTTGTCTACCTTCAGTTTTAGGAGTTCTTTCAGAACCCTTTCTTCTGTGAAAGGACTGATATCAACCCCCATATCCAGAATGATTCTATTGACTGGATTAAGTACCTCTCTCTCCTCTTTCTTTGTGAATCCTGAGCAGAAGTATTTGTTCAGTATCCTTGCTTTTTCACTGTCCCTCTCTGCCCACCCTCCCACTCTCCTCTTTATTCAGCCTCAGTATCACTCTTCAGTCAGTGTTCTCTGTATAGTGACCAATGGCTGGGTTCACCAAAGACCTCACAGACTTCTCAAAAAAGCTGAGCTATTCTGTCTTATGGTCAGAGAGTAATGTTTCTCCAGTGTTCTGTCATTCTGTTTAGCATAGCCTCCTGAAATAGTTCTAATGTTTCAAGACCGTAGCCTAGTGCAATCACACCATGTCCTCACAGATCATTTCTGAGATAGTCAATCTCGGACCACTAGTGCCACATTGTGTTATACCTCTTTATCTAATTCTTTGAAGCATGGACAGCTACTGTGAGAACCATAGAGAAAACACAGCCACGATACACAGTTCACCTTCATTCCATGCCATCCACAACTGACCGTAGCGTTGTAAGGTAAGATGTATTGCTCCTTGGAAAGTTTGTCTCAAGGCCCCTTGCTTCTCGTTTAGGTATGGTGCCTGAAGAAAAGATATTGAGATGAAAGAGAAAGACTCTCCCCTGTTGAAAAAGCCAAATCTGCATTTACTAGGGGGAGTGCATTGGGAGGGGAGGAGCAGCTTCCTCGAACTGCTTAACCACTGACCATGTGTCTTGTGTCACCACACCTCTCTCCTGCAGCACAGGGTTCATGTACCTGCCTCTCCTCTCCCACAGTAAACTCAAAAGTCAGAGCATGGAATGAACAATTAGCAAGTTGCAGCCACTGTCAGCACCAACTACTATATACCTACAGTGATATGCCGGCAGTGGATTATAAGTCCCACTTACTACTAGTGGTGGGTGAAGTCTCTAAACTTTGTTATGCAGAGTATTTTGAGTATAACATGAAATTTGCGTATTACTCCACAACGCGAAGCCTATAACTTTGCCTTTAACTTTAATGCAAAGTTCCATTAGTTACAATGGACTTCGCGTTAACGTCACCTTTTTTACTACTTCACCTTTAATTTTAATGCAAAGTTCCATTGATTTCAATGGACTTCACATTAACTTCACCTTTTTTTATTGCTCTTTAAGGTGAATTTTGCAGTGATTCATGGGATGGCAGGTCACATGGGCTCTATATTGTCGTGCACAGCCTCAGTTCAGCGTAGGGTGTATAGTGGAAAGCTGGAGACAGTTTGCTGTCAGTCGTCTGAGAATCAAACCATCAAAAAAGCCTTAAAAAATAATTTTTGAAACAAAATTTTGTGTCAAAATTTAGTACATCGATTGCAGGAAACCCTTGTGTGTTTATATCATCAAGCGTTTATTGATTTTGTGTGCATATTGAATGTTAATTTCGTATTTTCAGTCTCTGTAATGAAAAAGACAGTAGAAGTGTGCTTCAGGGGAGGGGCATATCTGTAGTGAAGGGAGATTCACAGTGAGAAAGGCAGTCTTTCTAACTGTTGTTGGGTAGCTAGTGTGTTAGTATTTGTGTGTTCATGGACACACAGTAATACTTCTGATAAGTTTTGATAATTTTTTGCTGTTTGCTGTGGTGCACTGCAGGTTATAGTGTACTGAACTGTTACATTTTATGCACATTACCTGCAGTGTGTGTGTGTGTTTGTGTGTGTGTGCACGTGTGTGTGCATGCCGTCAAGTCAGACACATTTTATTGTTCCACACCATAATTGCAGCACTCAGAGTCTCTTATCCATCTGCAGTATTTTTTACTGCTTTGTTCTATGTAGTTAGTGGACTGGTCCTGCAACTGCCTCCCCCCCCCCCCCGCCAAAATGTATTCTTTTTCCAGTTTTGGATTTGTGTGACCACTAGTTAAGGTGCTGTTGTGCCAGTGTGGCTGCATCTCTTGAGTGCATAATCTCCATCTGTCTGTGCATCTACATCTGTTTAGGGCCCAGTCTCCATCCGTAAGTCAGTTGTTGTTTTTGGCTTCCCCTCCACCCCAAAGGTCAGAAATCTAAATTTGTTGTTAATGTTCTGTGCAATCCAAAAAACTGCCTGCAAAGAGACGCGCATGCAATGATGTTTCTGGCCATGGCACTGCTGCCAGTGGCAAGAGTTGTTGTGGGAGTGGTAGTACACAGCATAAGGGCATAGTTGATGGCAGTAAAAGGATTCATTTAAGTATGGATATGTGGACAAGTGGCAAAATGGTGGGTAGTTCCTATTTGTGTATTTCTGCACATTGGGTGCAGGTACTGGGGCTTGTCTGTGTTGGCAAGATTGAAAAGCAGTGTAATAAGGCAGACTGTCATGGTAGCAACCTTTAGGGAATTAGACAGTATGTGACACTTGCAATGTGAAGTGTTGCAGGGTCTCACATAGGTGAAAACTTGCTAGACTTGCTACTGACAGAAATTGATGAGTGGCTGAACCTCCTGCCCCTCAAAGCTGGCTTTATATCTAGTGACAATGGATCAAACATCATTCAATGTATTCAGCAATAGTGACTCATGTGATCTGTGGGCTGTTTTCAATTCTCACACACTTTGCCTTCCTGAAAATAAGGCGAAGTGAATGCGAGGTTAGGAACGCAAAGTGGCCCATTATAATGGAGACTTCACGTAGCCCAAAACGGATGTGAAGTGGGTGACTTCTCCTGTACTTCACTAAGGAATTAAATCTTCACTGCATCTCTACTTACTACTGAAGTGCTCCCCACTTGATCTTACACCATTGTCCTTGTAAGTGTCGTGCACAGCAAAGAAAAAAGTTAATGTTTATTAAATACTGATGTAGAACCACTGTCTAGCCTAGTATAATATAATCTATTGATAAGCTGTTTTCCTACTTTAAACAAATACTTTTCCTTTTCTAACAAGATAATGTTTCCCCCTTTGTCAGAATTTCTCACATAACATCAGTCCAGCTTTTTATTTCCTCAGTTGCTGTTTGTCCTTCTTTTGTTATAGTAGGATAGAATGGTTACCATCTTTTTTAATACTTTTCCTCTATTTAGGCACACACTTTTTTTGAAAGCTATCCACTGCGGGGCTTTCCCTGTTGTCTGACTCAAATGTAGAGGGTGGTTTAAATGTTGCTTTTCTCTATGATGCATTAGTAGTTAGTTTGATGGTATTTTCTTCACACTGTGTCATAGCAGTCACTTGGTCCCTTATTATATCTGTTGTTTCTTGTAGTCTGTATGTATCAGAGTAGTTTTCTGTTAAGGTAACAATACAACCAATCATGTTCACTGATGTAGTGATATGGCTGACTTCTGAGTTATTTTCAGAGGCTACATTTTCTTGGTCAGGTATTTGTTTGGAAGCAAACGTGTATTTTTCCAAACAATTTATATAACTCAACCTCAAGCTTGAACTGATTAACAATTGGTGTAGAGATGAAATTAAGTCCAAGACTGAGGACTTAAAGCTGTGCAGGTGTTAACTTTTTTAGCACCAGTACTTTCAGTCTTGTCCCGATTCAACCTCATTCAGTTTGCTGTCATTCAGTCTTGAATGTCAGCAAGGCAGCAATTAAGCACCAAGACCATCTCCTGCTGCACGGACACAAAAGACATGTATAGCTGAGTAGCATCTGCATAACAGTGAAGATTCAGCCCATACCATCTTATAATGTCCCCTACTAGTAGCATATACACCCCGAACAACATAGGTAACAAAACAGAGCCCTGTGGGGCCCCACATGACAGGAGCTAGGGTGCCAAGAAAAAAATTCCAGACACCATTTGCTGCCTCCTCCCAGTGAGGAAAGATTTAAAACAGTTTAGGACTGTAAAAGCCAGTTCACAACAAACCCACAGGTGCTTCATCAGCAGCGCATGATCTATAGTGTCAAATACTGACAAGAGATAGAGGAGAATAAGGATGGAACATCTTCCCCGATCCCTTGCCACCAGGAGATCATTTAACACTCGAACCTGGGTGGTCTTGGTACTATAACTTTTTCTTAAACCCAACTGGGAGTATCGTAGATGTTGTGAGTTGTTAAATAGGTCTCCAGTTGAATGGCCACCACCTTCTAAAATAACCTTACCCACAAAGGGAAGGTTAGAGACTGGTCTGTAGTTTGCCAGACAGTCCGGGTCCAGTGTAGATTTTTTCAGGAGTGGCCTGACAACCACATCTTTCAAGAGCTCAGGGAAGATCCCTTACACTAAGGAACTCTAGACTATCCAAGCTAGGACCGGACTGATGACATCAACACACCCCACAAGGAGGCGTGTTGGTCCTGGAACCAAACTACAGAAGGTTGGCGGTAACTCCCTGATGACTCTCACCAAATTCACAACCACCCACCGGTCAGAGTCGGACCAGACCAACTGAATGCCTGCAACCTCAGGCACATCACTGCAAGCCCCATTAGAGGGTGCTGACTGGATTTCTTGTCTGCAAAAAACAGAGCAAACTCATCACACTTTGCTTGTGAAAATTTTCCCCTGGACTGAAGACAGGCTGGATTACATAGCCTATCAACAGTGCAGAAGAGATGAGCTGGTCTGTTGATTGCAGTGGCAATCTCCTTGGACAGGAACTCTGCCTTCTTGCAGGAGATTGCCGATTGATAGTCCCTATAGTGGGTCATCGATATAAGCTTGTCTTCCTCCAAACCAGTCATCTGCCAGCACCGCTCCAACCTTTGACCCCTCTTCCTCAACTCCCTGAGGATCCCATCAAACCACGGGTGTGAGTTGAGGGGTTGACAACGGACAGGTGCAATGGAGTTGAGGTCCTCAGCAATAACCTTATTATAGGTCACCAACAGTTCCCACAGCTCTTCACATGCACTCATCAGACCTGATAGGTCCAGCACCACCATCAGACCCTGTGGGTCACCCTTAAAGGGTGGTTCCAGGTATACTCCATAGGGGTCAGTATATGAGAAGGGGCCTTCAATGAGAACCTCACATTATGGTGGTACAACCACATGACCAGCTCCACAATAAGGTCGAAGACCTCCATTCCCAGCAGGAAGGTGAGGTCCAGTGAGTGGCTGTGTATATGGGTTGCAGAGGTAACAACTTGTGTCAGGCCCAACGAAGACATCATTTGGAGGAAGTCTTGAGCAAACTGCTAGAGTTCGTCGTTGACCCAGGCATTGAAGTCACCCCAAAAAAATCTATTAGGGTGATACCAACACCAATCCGATGATGAAGTCTATTACTTTCTGCAATAATTCCTTCTCATCCCCAAGGGGATGGTAGATGAGAAGGATATTGCAACCTACACCTGCAGACCCTTGGACAGCCACACACTCAGAAGACCTCATTGCTCCAACTAGGATGTCTGTGAGATTCAAGTCCAACTTTAAACAAATTGCCACACCCCCACCACTACAATCATCTCTTGGGTGGTGTACCACCGAGTACATGGTCAAAACAGCTGATTGCAAGACAGGACCAGTGTTTTCATCCAGCCAGGACATGGTGATGCAAGCCAGATCAGATGTTGCAACAAGATCGGCAATAACTGCTGTCTTGTCCTTAATAGATCGGGCATTGCACAACACCACATGAGACAGCTTGGCAGATGAGGCTGGTCCAGCCACCTGCCCACTAACTGTGGAGCCCTTGGGTACTGGCATCAGGCAGAGAGGACCCCTTTCCTGAGCCCATTTCACCCTAAGGTGCCACCTGGTTCCCACCACCCCAATCTGCCCTCCTCGGCTAAATTTTACCCACCTCATCTGGCAAATCTCTGCTTTCCTTCCTTACGTACTATCCCCAGCACCCTACAGCACCTATACACCTCCACTGCCAAAGGGGGACAATTAAAGGGTCAGAGGTCATGGAATCTGGAGGAGGAATAGTACCTTCACCTGGGAGAAGTTGACCAGCACATCTCAACCCCTCAATAATGTTGCTATCACAGCTATAAACCAATATACTAAATTCTATTAACTCAACATTAAAACAATTAACCTAAATTACCCTTCACTCCCACACACATAACACTCACACTCACTAACTCACTCACTCACACTCTCTCCTCACCACCCCAATAACCTCCCCAACCCTCTTGAAACAAATATAATTAAACTATTATATTAGGGAGTCCAAAGGTTCATGGAGCAGATCTCAAATACAAGTTCTTTAGCCTATCAAGAGGCACTTTCCTCTCTCACAGGGCACCTCTCAAAACTGTAAGTTTCCTGGAGAGCAGATTTCTAGAAAGAGTCACAAAAGAAAAAATGAGTCTTTCAATAGTCCCAGCACCATCCACCCTGGGTCTCTCATCCACAAGGTTATACTTCTCAGACTGAACCAGAAAATCATGAAACCTCAAGTTTTGTCACTGAATGAGGTCTCCCTTCTGGTCCTACCTTCAAGAGCTGGTTACCAGATTTGCAGACTTAAATTTAAATATTCCAGGTAGAAAAGCACCAGATTAATACTGGTCCATGCCACTGGTATAGGCCCTCTCACAGCCCTTCCAGTCCATGTCATATGTTCAAGTTTATTGCAGGAAAAAAAAACTCCATTGAGCAAGCTCATTCACATGGAGGTCCTGTAATACATATACTAGAAGACTAACAGAAACATACAGTAAATGCACAGAAGATTACAAGTGCTGTTGAGGTACATGAGTAGCAGGTATACAGGCATTACTCTGTATCTCATAGAGCAGGTCATCACACTCATACATAAAGTGCAGATTCAGTACCTATGGACCATATGACTAACAGTATGCTTATACAGTCATAGAAAAAAAAAATTTTAATGACAGCTATAGACATCTTTTATTTTTTCTGTAATTAACTTTTTGAAGAGACTAACAGAGACTAGATTAGCTAGTTTCAGTGACGATTGTAGTCGAGTCCAGATTACCAGGAGGGTAATGGAGAAGGTGCGTCTGCCAAAGGAGGTGCGAGTCTTAGGGACATCCAGAAAGATAAAATACAATTTCCTGAGTGCATATGTACTGTGGCAGGTATGGATGATGGAAGTTAGGTAGCTTGGAAGCTTGTTAACGAGAAGTTTTAGAGTCCATGTACTGGCATGGATAATGCGTCTAGTGCTAAGGGACGTCCAACCTACAGCTGAGTACAGGTCACAATGGTGTGTCCGGTATGGGGAATTCATAATGAAGCAGCATGCACAGTAATAGAGAATGTCCAGTTTATTAAGTTTTGAGGTTGTAGACGAGTTATAGATTATGTTCCCGAAGTCTGGTAATAGGAGGAATATGGCTTGGGCAAGCCTAGTTGTGATCTTGGCTGGGAAGAGTGACCCGTTGCAGGAGAGGAAGCCTAGCCTTATTTTTAGTCTTTTTATTATATCATCAAGGTGTTCAGTGAAGGCAAGCTTGCTGTCTAACCAAAATCCAAGGTATTTGAATTTAGGGGTGACTTCCAAAGGTTCACCTAGGGAGGTTACTATAAAGTCATTCTGCAAAGTGGCAAGTACGGAGGGAGATGTGTAGGGGGAGAAGATCATAACTTTGGTTTTCTTAGCATTTAAGAGGATTTTAGCATTAATGAGAGTAGATTCAAGCTGGGCAAAATCGGCTTGGAGTACGTCCCTGGTCTGAAGAAATGAGACATCGGAAGTACAGAGGACTGTATCATCAGTGAATAAATGCAATTTGGATTTGGATATGTGGTGGTCAAGGTCATTACTGCATAGAGAGAATAGGATGGGACCTAAGATGGAGCCTTGGGGAACTCCCCTGGTAATTGGTAGAGAGGGGGAGAACAGGCCACCTACTTTGATTTTTTTGCATCCTTCCCGAAAGATAACTACTAAACCACTGGATGGTTGGCAGGGTGGCACCTAGTTTAGCAAGGCTGTTTTCCATTAGGTTATGGTCTGTGGTGTCAAAAGGTTTGCTGAAATCTAAAAAGACAGCTCCCGTGAACTTCTTGGAGTTCATAGCGGAGATCCAGTCGTCGGTTACTTTAGCCAAAGCAGTGACGGTACTGTGGTTGGAGTGGAAGCCAGATTGGGCTGGGTTCAGGAGTGAATAGGTTTTTAAGTGATGCTTTAGTAGTGCGTACATCAGCTTTTCAAAGACTTTAGAGAGGATAGGTAAGATGGAATTAGGTCTGTAATTATCTAAGTCGCAGGGTTTCCGGATTTAAAAAAGGGGAGAATGTGGGCTGATTTCCAGCATGATGGTACTATAGAAGAATTAATAGGTTGAAAATATGTAAGATTGGGGCCGTAAAGTAGGAGAACCTGAGTTTTAAGAAAAGTGGTTCAATTCCATCATCTCCTGCACTTTTCTTGGTGTCTAGGTTCTTGAGTGTGTCTTTGACTTCTTTAAAGTTGAGGGGGTGCAGCTGAAGGGGGTGGCTCATTTCTGTGGAAGTGGAATTTGTACTACCCTGGCTATTAGCACGTGTGGCATATCGGGATGAGTCAAACGCTAGGCCAGCGGTGACAAAGTGAGAGTTGAATTCTTCAAGAATTTGGTTACTGCTTTCCACAGCCATATCACTTTTGATGACCTTGGTTGGTAGGGGAGCCACCCTTCAATAGACTTGAGGGTCTTCCAAATTTTTTGAGGGTCCCCTTTGGCCTTCTTGAGAGTGGAAACATAGAAGTTGGCTTTGGCAGAGCAAATTCATTTAATGCAGGCATTCCTGGCAGTTCTAAAAGCCTGCCAACCCACCAGGCTTTTGGTATGTCTAGCTTTAGCCCATAATTTATCACGGGTAGTGAGAGCGTTCTTCAACTCAGCAGAGAACCAGGGGTGTGAGATGTTTCGTGTCCTGACCTCAATAAACAGTGTGTGTTTGTTTGCTAAGGTGATGAGATAGTCTTTTAGGACCATCACCGCCTCATTGGGTGTTTTGGAAAGATAAAGGTTTTGCCATCTAACCATCTAACCTGGGTAAGGTCTTTGAGGAAGTTTGACACAATGAACTTATGGAATGAGCATTTAATTATGATCTTAGGCTGGTGGTGAGTTTTGGTTTGTAATCTTGTACAAACTACAATACCATGGTCACTGATATCATTATGAAATACTGCTGAGTGAAGGATTTTATGGGATGGGAAGATAATATAATATCAAGAAGTGAGTTGTTAGTTAAGTTTAACTTGTTGACCCTGGTAAGTTCCGATACCAGTTGGGTAAGACCAAGTTCATCACAGAGAGACTTTAGTCTGTGCGATTTGTGTGAAAGCCAGTCCATATTAAAGTCCCCAAGGATCAATACTTCAGAGTTGGCAGCAGCTGTTAGCGATTTAAGGATATTAAGGAGTTCAGTTCCACCACTAGGAGGCCTATAGCAACCGATAATAGTAATGCATTCCATGGAGGGAAGGTGTCGCTTTAAGAATACAATTTCGTATTCCTTGTGTTTCGAGTTGCACTGGATGACACTAATTGTGAACTTGGATTTGGTGTAAATAACTACTCCCTCACCCATGGCCCTCTGTCTGCCCTAAACAACTTGTAGCCCAGGAAGGTAACTTGTTGGTCTGAGTTAGATTTTTTTAGCCATGACTCTGTAAAAAAGATCAGGCTCAGTATGTAGAGCCCATGCTTGTAGCTGGTCGATTTTCTTAGGCAGGCTAAGGATATTTACTAACATTAAATTGAGACCTGATGCTGACACAATTCGGTAGGTGAGGTGAGCAAGGTGGGTGGGCCTCGGTTTAGCTTCACATTTCCCGAGCATAGAAGGAGTAGAAATAACAATTTCTTAAGTGCACTCAAGGGGGACCTGAGAGCTTTGATCCTTTTGCCCCGCTTTTTGGTAGTGGACAAAGATGGCCTATATCTACTGGCATGAGTCCGGGCAGTGTAAAATTTTATGGATAGAAGAAAGAGCACTCTGAGAGACGCAGGTGAGGTGAAAAGATGGTGTAGGAGGGATGTAATGGGGTGTAAACTAGCAGAGTGGAGATCGTTGGATTAAATAAGGTGCCCCGATAGGGGGTAAGGCTAGCTGAGATTGAGGGTACAAGGAATGGGCTGGGTCCATATACATCGTTCATGTGAAGGACAATGGGTGCACAACAGAAGAATAATACAATGCTGAGGGTGCAGTATGCCATAGTTACATAAGGAGGTGCTGTATAAAGGCAGATAGAGAGAGTACCATAACCTGTTAGGTGGGGAAAGGGCACAGTGGTTGGCCCAGCTGAGGACCAATAAAGAGTCTGCAGTGCCAGCTAATGGTGGGACAAGAGCGTATTTAATGGGGTCCTGGGGGGGTGTGGGGGTGAGAAGAAAAATTAAGATCAAGGAGCAGAAAAGGCAAGTTATAAGGGGAAAAAATCAAGATTGGAGCTGAGTCTTTAGGGCGGAAAAAAGCCCAATTCAAAAGTCGTATCTCTGGTCCAGTTGGGGCTGTTCCCTAGGAGATGCCCATGCATGATCACACAGCCCATTCAAGTCTGCAAAATATGTTCACTTCAGCTATTCAGACACTTTCTTTAAGTGGAACAATGCAACAGTTTTTGGGAGATGGCTCACCCTACCTCATGCAGTCCAAGGATCATATACGTGGCACCACATCCCGTGAAAACGTCCTTCCCGGCCATAGGAGCAGAAGACACTTTCCTGTCTCCATGATAATCCAAGCGATGAGAGGAAACACACTGCCATACAGAAGACTGAGGGGAAAACTGTGAGGATGCAAATAATTCCATGTCTCCTTACTCACATACATCCAGGGAGATGCGATTTGTTCTATGTTAGAGGTGCTTCGGAGGCTTCTCAACTGCCTCCCTACAGCATCCAGTCCATCGTCACTGGCAGAGCCACCTAATCTCCTCAGGATCACCATTCTTGTACCTGACTCTTCAGGCCTCAGACACATCATCCACTGTCATGTCCCAGGTTACTCCTCTCTTGCTCCTGTCAGTACTCTGGCACTCCTGCCATCCGCACTCTCACAGCCAACACAACAGACCACACACAGCGCTCAGCTGCCACCACTTTCCTGAGCAAGATCCACACCACAACTCCAAGGATTACAGGTATGATTGAGTATTGCTCAACAAAAATGGACCTCTCTAAATATAGCAAATCTGCCTCCTTACCCTTCCTTACTTAAATCCCTCTCTATGTCTCCCATCCCTACACCTAGCAACTAATTAAAATTAAGGTTAAACACACAAACAAAATAAAGTAAATACTGTAAAACAAATAAAAAGCTGTTTTAGTACTAAAGACTCCATCTTACAAAGAACAGCAGCCCAGCGTGGCCACCATCTTGCCCTCAGCAATTTACGGATCTCAAGATCAAGAGGAGTGAGTGGGAGGAGGATCAAAGAGTTCTGCTGGTCTGTCTAAGATCCAGGGGATATGTAGGGTGGGGGGTGTGGGGAGTACACAGTTTTGTGAGCCAGCCAGAGAGTGACAAAGTGCATACTCTTTTCTGGGGGGGGCAGTTTAGTGTGGAGAGGATACTACAGTGATATTGCAGTAATGCCACTGCAAAGTGACATGCACAGTGGTAAAGGGGTGACCGCTACAGACTTTAGGCTCCCCCGAGGGTGCCTGAGGGTCATGAGGGCAGAAAAATGCAGCCCTCCCCCACAGCTTTCCACTGCTTTAGACTTTAGGCTCCCCTGAGGGTGCCCGAGGGTCATAAGGACAGGAAAACACAGTCCTCCCCCACAGCTTTCCACTGCTTCAGTCTTTATGCTCCCCCGAGTGTACCCAAGGGTCACGAGGTTAGGAAAACGCAGCCCTCCTCCACAACTTTCCACCACTTCAGACTTTAGGATCCCCCGAGGGTTCCTGAGGGTCAAGAGAGCAGAAAAATGCAGCCCTCCCTCACAGCTTTCCACCACTTCAGACTTTAAGCCCAGCCGAGGGTTGCGAGGGCAGGAAAACACAGCCCTCCCCCACAGCTTTCCACTGCTTCAGGTAACGAATTTCAAGAGCAAACAGGAGTACCATAGCACTTGGTTGCAATGCCCAGGAAAGACTGTCTTGGTGCCTTTTCTTTAAAAAAAAATTGTAATAGCTTCCATTTTGTGTCCCCACACCAATGCTGACAGTTTCTGACAGCCAGCTTCTAGCCAAATTTACTGTTTCATAGGCTGTTCCTGCAGTACACTTTTTTGAGATACCATGGTAGTTTTATAACATTTCTAAGCCAAATGAATTGTTTTTCATGCTGTTTTTAGCTGATCACCTTAAAGAGTAACTCTGTCCAGCCAGCTTTTTGCCAAATGTATTGTTTTTAGGCTGTTCTTGCTGTGCAGCTTAAAAGACACTATGGTAGCATTTTAATTCTGTGCCAAATGAATTTTTAATTTATGCTATTTTAGAAGAACACTTTAATGAGATAAAAATGCTGGCACCTTATGCCTAAAGTATTTGGTTTTGTGCTCTTAAATTACTCCCCTTAAGTAAAGTTGCAGACTGCCTTTCACTGTCGCGTTCTACTATTTATTTATTTACTTAAAAATTTGATGACTGGGAAAGGCACTCTGAGCCGAGGCTCATTACCAGGTGTGACCCGGGTACAGTTTGTACAAGGAGTAACAAATTGGTGATGCAAGCAGGTGGTACACATAAGCATTTTACCAGAGAGTGCAATACATAGTCTAAACTATACAGTAAAAAACTTTGCGAGGCGGACGGTACACATAAACATTTACAGACAGTGCAAATACATTGGCCCAGATATTCAAACTGCACCCAAAATGTGCGCAATAGCAGGAGCAGGCACAAGTCCATTGCGCACATATGCAATAGACGTGATATTCAAACATGGAGCAAGGCAAATTGCACAACCAGCCAACATCTGAATATCGCACAACCTGCGCCATAGTGCAACCAGGAAGGGGAAGCTGAGCAGATACGATGCACTATAGCGCAACAAGGGCAGCCCAGCTGAGCAGTCCAGAGGTGCCATAGCGCAAGCAGGGAGCCCCAGCAGCAGAGCACTGGAACTGCACAACCAGGGAGGTAGGCAGGGGCCCACCACCCATGCCACAGATGGGCACAGGAACACACTGCAGAACTAACAATGCACCCCCACACCCCAAGCACAGCATAACTGGGGGAGGGATGGAATATCCACCGGCCCATGGAGACAAGCAAACAAAGCACAGCCGGGCCATGTTGCCCCAGCACACCCACTGGCAAGCTGAGACTGCTACACAAAGGGGCAGACCACCCAGTGTACATCAACTCCCCTTGTACACAGCACACCCTGCACTGTGACCCCAAGACACCCCCGAGCAGTGACCATCACTGCAGGAATCCCCATGCATCCCCCACACACCGCAACAACCCTCGTACCACAGAACCACATATGCCAGGATCCACCATGAGCACCCAGCAGTGGGTGGCAGCACACAGCAATACCGACTGAAAGCCACTCCCACACCAGAGACACCTCCCCATGCACACACACACACATACCCATGACTATATCACCCCAGATGCCATGCACACCACTGCAACTTAACACCTATAGCCAGCAGCGAATCAGAGACCACCACAGTATTCATATCAAAATATATATTTCAAATATATCAAGAATAAGAAGAACAACAACTATAACTATGTACAAATATACAAAACAGGGGTGGGGTAGGGGTACACGGTAGGGGTGGGTAAGGGGCAGGGCTGAACAACTGGGAGAGAGAAGGCAGGGTGTGAGGGATAGGTAAAGGAGGTGATGAGCAGCTACTGCCTGCCAGCCTGCTCTCCTGCCACATGGTGCTGGTCCCGGGGCCTCCTCCTGCGCCTCAGACCATGTTGCTGTAGGTCCTGCAGGATGGCGAGTGAGTCCATCGCCACCTGTATCAGCTGCTGCATCGAACATTCAATGCGGTGCAGGATCCGGACACCTAGGACAAGGGATCAGAGTCAATGGCTGTGACTGTCCATATCCCTGAAGCCCACCCTTCATGCATGGCATACAGCCAAGTGCCCCGCTCCTGTGATGGACTGCACCCACCCATAGTGACCGTGCACAAGACATGCCCAACCAGGCAGCAACAGCCATGTGTACCACTGCACACAGACACCGCCCATGTCCAGCACAGCACAACCAAGGCTGTACAGTAACGTGGCTACGCGGTGGGTAGGCAGTGCCACAGCCATGTGCCCAGTGCATGCATGGACCACCATTGACGCACTCCCAGACATGCAGTGCCACTGGACAGTGCTGACTGTCACATGTCGCGTGCATGGCAGTGGTGTCCATGGATGGTGGCCATGCCCTTCCCCCCCGTCACACAGCATGCTATAGCATTCATGATGTCATGGCACTCACCCTCATCATGCTGCTGCTGCTGCTGCTGTCGTGGTTCACCACCACCACCACCATGCTCAGCCACTGCTGCCATCACTCCCTGCACCTCAGCCCTGGCCCTCCTCTGCTCCGCCATGCCTGTGGTAAACAAAAGGTGAGAAACACATCAGTGAAATCCCAAAGCAGATATCTCCCTGCTCCAATGAGTGTGCCCACCCACCCAGCCAGACCCATACATCACATATCCTGCAAACACCGCCACAGCCAACCCTAGACCAACCCTGGCACGTGACCGAAGATGTGCCAGTAGTGCTGGCTCCCTCCTCCGAAGGTCCCCGTACTGGTGCCTGCACTGCTCCGCGGACCTCCGTGGCCAGTGGCCTCCTCAAGCTCAGTGGCCACCTGCTGCCACACATAGGTCCTGGCCATGTTAAGGGGGTCATCCCCAAATAGTGGGCCATAGTGAGGTTCCATCATGGCCACCAAGTTGGCAAGCTCGAGTGAACTTCACTGGGGGTCTTCTTCGCTGACATCCCTGGATGTATAGTAGGTAATATGATGCCTGCTAGCGCCGGCAACCTATCGCGGAATTGTTGTGCAATACAACGCCGCTATTCCCTATCGCGCTGTTGGTACAGCGCCGCCAGTCCCTATTGCCCTGTTACCAAACAGCACAATAGAGCTGCAGACATGCCATACGTACAGCGCCAAGGGGGCAAAGGTCGAGCACAGGGTCATGGGTCTCTGGCGCATGGCCACGCACAGTGCCATCAGACATCTATGCATCCAGTGCGATTGGTCGCCTGTGTGCCATTGCCACAGTGGACTATTGTGCAGTTGTGCCACAGCGCCATGTAGTGACCGTCGCTGTAACACCACTGGCACAATGGTGGCCATGCCCTGAATTGCCTACCGTGCACAGCACATCATCAGTGCGGCAGAAGCCTGCGTAAGCTACCTGGGCATGTGCAGTGCGGTGTACTACACAGTAACAGGACTGCGCCATTGGCTCAGCCGGTTCAACCGTATTGCGCAAAGCGCAACAGCGCGATATTCAGCCGTCATATGCAAATCATCCGATCAGCCATTCAATGGTGTAACAGCATGATTTGCATCTCATTAAAGTTGCTCCAGTCCTAATTTGCATGGATTGTGCTATAAATATGCAACACTGTTCTGCAGTGGCCATATTCGGTTACTGCAGTTGATAGGTGAGTTGCATGCATTGTGATGTTCTGGACCATGGCTTCAGAGAATTGCTGTGTACTGCACAGTCACAGGTGACCACTCTCACCCATACAGGCTGTGAAATGACCGAGCAAGGACTGGGTGAGGAGGATGATGGTGGGGCGGAAGAGGAGGCTGAGACGGAAGCACTATTCAAGGCCTACCTGGATGAGGAGCCACTTCTCAGTGGACGGCGGGGCACCCCTCAGACCCATGCTGCTGCATGGGAGGGGTTGTAACATGCTGTCAGCCTGCACGGCAGCCACCAGCACTCTGTGCAGGAGTGTAAAAAGAAGATGGGGACCGACAGGAGGAGGGTGAAGGAGAAGGTTGCAGCCATCAGGGTGCCACATGCTGCAACAGGAGGGGGCCAGCCGGAGGAGGTGGTGCAGCTGACTCTGGCAGAGGACATGCTCACTGCAAGCATGCAGCGCAGTGCCATTGAGGGTGTTCCTGGAGGTGGCTTCCAGACAGGTGGTAGCCTATCACTGCATGGTATGTCATGGTCGGGGGGGAAGGTAGATCACATGCACTAACGTGTCCTTCCTTTCTGTTACAGATCCTGTGCGTCTGCAGGGGTCAGCGGTGGAGGGCCTGTCCACTTCAGACAGCCATCTGGAGTTGGAGGAGGGATCATCCACCTCCGCAGGTTGCCGACGTGCACTGTGCCAGTGTGCACGCCTGGCTACCATCACTGATGTCATTGAGAAAGGTGTGGGGGGTGCCCTTCCTGTGTCTCAGCAGTCTGGCATGCAAGCATGCCAGCACGCTGCGGCTGTGGCTGTGGCACAGACCTGCACCATTGATGATGCACTGACCACTATGGGCATTGACATGTGTGTGTCACAGAATGGACACACAGCAGGACAGCACATGCCCATGGACCTATCTGGTTCTGACGTGTGTGCCAGCATGTCAGCACAGTCCCAGGCTGTGCCTGTCAGCACCGGTGGGGCAGCACCGGTGGCTGTGCAGGTCACTGGTACTGTTGCAGCCACAGCAGCAGAACCACGGATCCCTTGGGCACAGCAGGTGGAGGGGCAGCAGCAGCAGTCACCCACCAGGACTAGGGGTACAGGGCTCAACAGTGATGTAGGTGCACCACCTGTGGACATGCCCATATCTAGTCCTGCTGAGCGGCGCCCACCCTCAAGGGGTGCTGTACATCAGGCCCTTCCATACCCTGAGGAACAGGTTGCCAATGTGGCAGACGACCTCTTTGATGAGCACACCCACCTGCTGCAGGCATCAGTACAGCAGAAGATGCAGGTTGCAACATCCGTGGAGGCACTGTGTGTGGCTCTGCAGCAGCACAGCAGGGACAACGAGAGGATCCTGTCCCGGATTGACCATTTGCGGGTGGATGTGACCCCCGCCATCGACAGGCAGACACAGGCATTGGTCACTGTCGTGGCCACATTGGGCACACAGTCAGGTACCCCTGTGCCGCTCACACCGCACAGTCTGCTATCCACTCCCCATTCCCGGCATCGTGCGACACCCACCCTGTTGATGCTGGGTTCGGCTGTGGGCTTCTCGAGCACCCCTGGTGCAGGTATGTTCGGTATGCTGCAGACCCCTGTGTGGGCAAGGTCGCGTTCATGCAGTACGATCCCTGGTGGTTCATTTGTGCCACCCCATGAGGCCCATGCTCAGCCTGCCAGTGCAGCTGGGTCTTGGTAGGGCCGCCCACGCATCCAAGGTGGCCGTGGCACTGTGCCGCATGACTGAGCTGTCTCCCAGTGCGGGTCCTGTCTGGTGCTCCCCTGTGTGCAATGTGTGTTTCGGTGGGCAGTGCACCAGTGGGTGCCCTGCCCTACACGCAGACACACGGACCACCTGCACACCCTCCCAACTGCTGTCCACAGGTGCGTGTGCATGATGATGCCTGCATTGCACTGTACACCAAAGTGCGAAGTTGCCCAGCATCTGACACATGTACATGGACAGTAAAAGTGGAGGTGGTGGCCTATGGACGTGTGTGTTTTTAGTGTCTGTGTTCCTGCTCTGTTGTGCACCTGACCCCTCTGCACTTTGTGCCTGTTGTGTGTGTGTGTGTGTGTGTCTGTCCATGTGGCGTGTTCCTGTTCACCGCTTCCCGGTTGTATGTGTGTGCTTCTGTGCCCTGCCACTTCCCTTGCCGTCATGCACCCCTGGTGTGTTTCCCTGTGTGTATGTGGGTTGTGCCCTAGCCACTGTTGGTTGCACATGGCCCCATGACTTACCTGTGTTGGGTGAAGTGCTCCTCTGTGATGGTGTCCCGGTGCAGCTGGGCCAGCTGGATCAGTCGGGGGTCACGTCGTCCAAGGGGTGACTGCTCATCCCCATCATCACCAGCGTCACCGTCGTCCCCATCGCTGTCCCCTTCTTCGACCTGTACAGCTATCCCACAGTCTTTGGCCATGTTGTGCAGGATACAACAAGCCAGGAATATCCCACAGGCCTTTGAGGGGCTATACTGTAGGGCACCGCCGGAGGTGTCTAGGCATCGGAAGCGCTCTCAGCATCCCAAACACCCGCCAATGATGTTGCGGTGGCGGCGTGGTGCCTCATTGAAGCATTGCGACATGGGGCTTGACCGCCGTAGGGTGTGAGCACAGGGACAGAGTGGGTATCCACTGTCACCTGTGTGGAGATAGTGGAGGTTAGTGTCTTGTTCAGGCTCATATTGCCTCAACCCTGTGTGCCACAACTATGGCACCTGTGGCTTACCCACCCTTGCCCCCGTTTTGCCAATCCTACATGCATACTCACCCACTAGATGTCCTGTAGGGATGTCCCCACTCTCGAATCGATGGCACAGTGCTGACTGGCACCATATGAATGAATCGTGTGCTCCACCAGGGTGCGTGGCACAGACATTGATGATGCGCCCACTGGCATCACACACCACCTGGCAGTTGACACTAGCAAATCCCTTCCGATTTCGATAGCCAGTCCCATCGGGGCCAGGTGGTGTGCAAATGGCCACATGGGTGCAGTCTATCGCCCCTAGCACGCCAGGCATATATGCTACCCTGTGGAACTCCTGTATGTTTGCTGTATGCTCCGCCGCGGTGCTGGGGAAATGGATGTACTCTGCAGCATGTGGCAGCAGTGCGCTGAGGAACTGGGTGAAGATGCGTGACGTGGCCGACTGTGTTATGCCTGTGGTGTCCCCTTTTGGTCTCTGGAAGGTACCCGTGGTGAGCAAGCACATGCAGGCTGCTACCTTTGTCTCCACTGACAGAGTGTGACTCCATTGTGAGGGTGCCTGCATCACATCACTGCACAGCTCACACAGCTGCCTCAGTATTGCCCTGTTCAAGTGGTACCGGCCCACAATCTAGACATCTGAGTAGAGCTCAAAGCTGATGCGGGCTCGGTACTGCCTGTTGGGAGCATACCGCCGACGGGCCCTTCCACGGCCATGTCCTCCTGTAGCATGCCTTCTCACCCCCCCATTACAGCTTCCATGTGGAAGCTGGCACTGTCCATGTCCCTGGCTTGTGTTCCCCCCCTGGCTGTTGTTGCTCTGTTACCCCCGCTGTCCTGACTGCTACCTTCACTGCACCGGGTACACCTACTGGCCTCTGCACTCTGTGGCCCCAAACACTTTTCCTTGCCCCTCTTCTGTCCTGTGCTCTCCCTGGCCTGCACTGTTTCTCCCTCTGGCCTTGTCTGTCTCCCTGCCTCATGTGGCTTCCCTGTAGCGTTCTTGTGCCTCTTCCTTGAGCCTTTTTATTTTGGCTCATTTCCGCTATGGCGCAACTTCCGCCTGATCCACTGTTACATCGCAAGCTTTCCTTGAATATCGACGGCACTTTATGCATGGTTCCACCCCCTTCGGTTGCGCATGCCTTAATTAGCATTGCGCTGTTGCTCAGCATGTTTCCAGTGGCGCAACTGCCTCCTGCTGAATATCGCAGAATGGTGAAATTTCAGACTTCCGCTGGTGCAACCCTATTGCGCATGGCGCAACCCTTTTGAATATCCCACCCATTGTCTAAACTATACAATAAAAAGCGAGGAGTGAGGAAGGAAGTGATATAGGCTTTGGAAGCTGCGGCTATGGTGAGTGAGAGGAGACTAAGTAGTTACTCATCAGCATTTATTTATTTATTTAAGAGATTTACCAGATGAGCATTCTGAGCGGGGACCGCTCGTTTCCAGATGCGACCTGGGGGTTACATAGGTCAGACAACAGATACAGTAACAGTAAAACACAATACATCAGATACAGTAAACAGTAAACACAGTGCATCGGTGTTACATAGGTCTAGAGTAGCAACAGTATTCATAGACATAGTTAAAATGCACAGCGTGGGAAGACAATAGACAGCGGTTCAGAGGCAAAGATTATTTGTAGTTAGATCTACGGGTAGCAATTACAAGCAGCAGAGTAGTGGGACCTCAGGAGTGTTTTGAGAGCACAGTGGGAGTCTGTATGCCTGATGTATGTGGTAGCTCATTCCACAGTTTTGGTAGATGATGCATAAAGGCCATTTGGCCCTTAGAGGTGCGTGAGAAGGTACATGGAGCTTTTTCGGATCGTAAGCTCTGAGCGGGTAGGCAGGGGGAAGCTTGGGCTGATAGAGCACTGCTGAGGTGGGGGAGGTATTTGACCAGAACTTGTAGACAAGGTTAGTGCAATGTTGTTTTGTGCGAGACTCTAAGGATGGGAAGGACAGGGGCTGTACAGGTCGCAGTGATGGGTGGTAGGAGGGCAGTCAAGGCGAAAGGCAGAATGAGTGATAGAGGGGTCCAGTCCTGCCAATGTGGATGGGGGCACTGCTGCAGACCACGTCCCCGTAGTCAAAATGGGAAGATCATTTTGAGGACTAGCTCCCGCCTAACATAGGTGGGAAGGGCCTTTGTGACGGTGTATGTTCCTCAGCCTAGGTGGAGTTTTCTCTGCAGTGATTCGATGTGGGCATGAAAGTGAGATGTTGATTCAGCCAAATTCCTAGGTACCTGAAGGAGGTGCAGGAATCAGGACTGAGCCATCCAGGTGTGGAAGACAGGGGGCATGGGCGGATAATTTGGGATGGGTGCCAAGGTCATGGAGATGGTTTTCTTGGCTTAGGATAAGCTGGTTGGACCTGAGCCATGTTTGTAATGGCATCAAAATCCGTGCTAGAGATACAATTGTGTCATCAGTAGAGGCCAGAGGTGTATAGTACTGTATCATCTGCGTACATTTGCAGCGCTGAGTTAGAGCAGACTTGAGGCAGATCGTTTAAGAATATAGAGAAAAGTAGGGGACCCAGGACTGAACCCTGGGGGACCCCCATGTTCACAAGTAGTTGGGAGGAGATGTGAGGGCCAATTTTTACGGCCTGCACTCTGCCTGACAGGTAGGCTTGGAACCAGTTAGAGGCAGGTTGGGAGAGGCCTGCTTGTTGCAATTTTGAGAGGAGTTTAGTGTAGACACGGTATCAAAAGCTTTGGCCAGGTCAATAAAAATTATGAAGTGACAAGGCCTTTGTCCATGCCCAAGGAGATATCATTTGTGAGCTCTTAGCAAGGCTGTGATGGTGGAGTGATTTTGGAAACCCGACTGGAAAGGAGTGAAGAAAGAGGGAGTCGAGGAACTGTGTTAGTTGGTAGTATTGAGCTGCTTTTGCAGCTTGGCCAAGGCCGGTAAGAGGAGATAGGGTGGTAGTTTCCCGTTCAGATGGGTCGCCTCCTCGGAAGGGGATGATTACTGCTTCCTACAGACACCTGGAATTTTTGCCGTGGCGAAGGAGAGGTTTAGTAGGTCTGCAAGGGGGAGGCAATGGCAGGGCAGATAGGAAGAGGAGTTTGCGTCCAGACCTTGTGGGCACTTACCTTGTTTGGGTCGAGGGAGCGTAGAACAACTAAGACTTCTGTGGGGGAGACCGGCTGGAAGGAGAAGGTGGGCGTGCTTGGGGGCGGCTGGGGTATAGCAGGGTGGTAGTTGGCGGCTGCGCAAGGCTGTGAATTGTCAAGTAGAGATTTGGTGCTTGTAGTGAAGAAGGAGTTGAAAGCGGCTGAAACTTCGCTGGGGGTTGATAAGATGTTGTCCTGAAAGTTTAGGGTGGGGGAGGGAGACTGTGCCGGGGGAGAGAACAGGGCTTTGATGGTTTTCCAGAATTTGGAGGGATGGCTAAGATTTTTGGTGAGGGTGTCGAGGAAATAGTAGTTTTTTGCCTGTCTTATGGCTTTAGTGCAATTGTTTCGGAGGGTGCGGTAGTGTTGCAGAGATGTAGGGATTGAAGTCTATGATTTTCCAGGCCTGATCCCTAGCTAGGCATTTGCCAATTATGTCTGCTGATATCCAGGGAGGTGGAAATCCTAACTCTTTTCTTTCTTAGGGTGTGCATGAAAGTCCCATATGTTGAGGAACTGGTTTCTAAACCAATCGTGAAGCATGGTCAATTGAGGATGCTAGATTGATAAAGGACCAGTCGGCAAGTGCGAGATCATCTAGGAGTGATTGGAGACGAAGGATTTGTAGGCTCTGATACGGATCAACCTAGGAGGAGGTGGTTAGTTGGTCTGTGCACTTTCCTTGGACATATAGATCATGTGGTGATCACTCAAGGAGTCCGGGAGAATGCCAGCCCTGATTATTCTGTGGATGGGAGGTGAGAGCCCAGTCCAGGAGGGAGTGGTTGCTTGTTGGGATTGAGGCACGTGGGCTGTTCAATTAATTGGGAGGTTGAGGGCTTTGACACTGTTACGAATTTTCGTACATGCAGGTGCAAGCCAGTTATGATTTGTGTCACCTAGGATGTGGAGTTCGCTCAGGCAGCCAGATTTTTAGGCGCTAGATGACTGATGATGGTATCGCCTCGAGTAGCTGGGCGTAAGTAGATGCCCGCAACGATACCGGGAGGAGTGTGGCAGCAGGAGTTTGATCATTGTAGATTCCGTCTGGGGAGGTGGGCTGCTGATTTGGACAGGGTGAAATTAAGACTGGTAGCTATATACATGGCTATGCCTTCCGCTTTTCTTAGGGCCAGGGCGATCCTGTCTGATTGCAGTATAACCCGGATGGCTATTGAGGCATCCGTATGATGAGGTTTGAGCCAGTCTCAGAAATGATACAGATGTCTGGCTTGAGTGTTTGGATGGTGACTTGCAGCTCAGGTATTTTATTTAGTAGGCTGCAGATATTCAGATGGAGTATACTAATTCCCTTGTAGGGAGCTCGGTTGTGCTGGGATGCTGGGCCAGGTTAGTTTCTATGTCACCTGACATGAGCAGTAGCAAGGTGAGATATCTAGAGGCATATTGCCATGTAAGTTTTGGCTTACGTCTGGATCTGGGCAGGTGTGTCGCTTGGGTAGGGACGCCTGTACTTAGATTAATTATGGCAGGTAGTCTCATGGAGAATGACAGTGGTGTAATTGAGGGGCTTATGCACCACGATGGGGTGAATTTGTGGAAAAGCCAGCCCATGGGGGTTGGCAGGTGTGGGGGAGAGGGAGAAGTGAGGAGACAGATGCTAGGAGCAGGCTTGCAAGAAGGCAGGTTTGCCTGTGGCAGTGAGAAGAGGGGCACAACTGTGGCAAGCACTGCTACTACTAGGAAATGCATGTTTGAAAATAGGAGAATGCTAGAGCAGAGCGGTAGGGTTGAGCCAATGACCTCTGCTGGTGAGAGGTGATAACCTGCATGTTGGGAGCATTTGGGCATTTTTACTTGCTATGTGCTGTGTGTAAATGAGACAGTCTATGTTAGTTTAGAGTTTATTCTCTTTTAAGCAGCTTAGTGAATTACCTTGATTTTAGACCCTGTTTAAATTTCCTAGATCTCTCCAGTGACATGCTGCTCCCCCCCTTTTTAAACCTAAATTTTACATGCCTCAGTCAATTCCAACTCTCCCCAGAACTTACTTTTTGTCCATTTTAGTATCTGTACTCAGACAGCATTTTCCCCGAGTTACTCCATTTAAATTTAAGTTTCGGCGCCATTCCTGTTCAGCAGGCTATCGCGACCACTTCCCCCTTTTTGTTCTGTTACACCCACTCCTCCTCAATGTACCTGCATTTAAGTGATTTCTCCTCTCCTCTCTCTCCACAGTCTTTAGGCTCCCCAAGGGTGCCAGAGGGGCGTGAGGGCAAGAAAACACAGCCCTCTCCTACAGCTTTCCACCGCTTCAGGTAATGAATTTCAAGAGCAAACAGAAGCTCCATAGCGCTTGGCTGCAATGCCTAGGAAATACTCCGCTGATCCTCCACGTCAGCTGCCCTGCCACTCCCACCACCTCCCTTGGTGGACTCAGTCTTTTATAGCTGCTACCACACATCAGTCTAAACCTATCAGGCGCTTTCCCATTTGCAGATTATCTCCACTTGCCTCTAGTGGTCGCTAGCCCCTAAACCTGCATTTCCTGCACTTGCCCCTAGTGGCTGCTACTGCAACTACACTCAGCAGTATTCCTAACATTAGTTGAGCCAAAATGAGGATGCTTCAATTATTATGCCTTCTCCTATGAACAATCCTCTTTTCAGCACCTGCCCCCCACCATTAACATTTTTGTTCACAACCTCTCCTCTCCTGCCAAAATATCATACACTCTCCCAGTTACCCTGGAGTCACCCCCTTCCTTCCCCACATATATCACCCCAGTACTAACTCTTCTCCTTGCCCCTCTCCCATTCTCCCCACCATCTATCCCCCATCCACCCCTTCCTACTCTCACTACCCATCCACCCTCTCTGCTCCACTCCCACCTTCTCAACCTGGACGCTCTACTATGATGCTTGAACCTTTGTGCCTCACCCTCCAAACATTACTCAGGAGCATCCAAACTCTCCCCTCTCCTCACATACTCTGTCCTGCTTCTGCTCCTGGCAGGTGATATACACCCTAACCCTGGCCCCTCTGAGTCTAGGCAAAGCCCAAACTCACCCCCCACCCAAACAGGCCTGCCCTCTTGCCTCTCTCAAGACTCACTTCCTAAAGGCCAACTAATTTTCCATCTCAACGCCAGGAGCCTCCTCCCCAAATTGGATGCCCTTACAGTATGGGTCACCCAGTACCGGCCCAACATTCTCTGCATCACAGAAGCATGGCTAGCCACCCAAATACCTAACTCCTCTATTTTCATCCCTGATTACAACTTATTTTTCCAGGATCGAGGCAAGCGAGGAGGGGGCATAGCAGTATACCTCAGGCAAGCCCTCCAGTGCTCTATCATCTTCAGTGAATCTTGCCACTCCTCCCATGAATCCATTGTTGCGCACCTATCCACCCCCTCTACATTGGAGCTCTTTACACTCCACCAAAGACCTCACCCGACTCACTCATTAATGCCATCTCGTCGATCTCCTCCAGAACATCAAGTGGCGTACTTGTGCTTCTAGGCGAATTCACTCTCATCTGGCTCTTCTCCTCCGCCAAACTCACCACCCTAAAAATCGAAGCCCAGAACCTCTCTCAGCTTATCCGGGAACCTACCCACCTAAACCTTTGGTCTTATAACCACAACCTTCTGGATTGGATCCTAACTACCCATCCCCACCATATATCTTCCTCAGGTATTTTCTCTGATGCACTTAGTGACCACTGCATTACTTACTGTGTCTGCAAAATCCACTTCCCACTCTCACATCCAAAATTCATCTGGTCTTGCCCACTACACCTCCTAAATGAATATGCCCTGCAGCATGACCTCGCAAATGCAGACTGGCTACCAGTCCTTTCTGCATCAGATGTAGACGTTGCTCTATCCCAGTTACGCGATATCTTCCGGAGTATCTGGTGGGACCTACATGCTTCCCTTAGGAAAGTCAGGGTAAAACACTTCCACCACTGCTGGATTACACCTGACCTTATCACCCTGTGTCATTCCAGGGACAAGGCATGGAGTCTATACAAAACCTCCCAGGCTTCACGAGATCTAAAATCTTAGAGACATCTTAGAAACAAATGCACTAAGGCCATTCGGCTATCCAAAACTTCTTACTTTAAAGTACAGTTCACACAGAACAACCCCCCACGCATCTTTCTGGAAAACAATTAACTCCCTTCTGGACCCACCTACTAAATAGGCATGTCCGGTCCTTAATATTGATGGGTGTACTGTCTTTGATCCTGCTTCCGTGGCTGAGCTCCTCAACAAATTCTTCATCTCCCTTTGCTCTTCCAAACTTCCCCCTCCCTCCCCCAATTTAGCGGATCCCTTATCCCCATCCTCCAGCTTCCTCTTTCTACCATTCACACAGCTGGAAGTGTACAAAGCACTTTCCTCCCTCAGCATGACCAAATCCAGCCCCGATGGTATTCACCCCAGACTGTTCTGAATCTCTGCCTCCACTATAGTGGCCCCCCTGACTCACACACTAAATCTCTCTTTATACACAGCCACTGTCCCAAAAGCCTGGAAACTGGCCCAAATCATCCCTCTGTTCAAAGGTGGTGATCTCTCCCTCCCGGGAAATTACAGGCCTATTTCGCTCCTCCTTGCCCTCGTCAAAGTCCAGGAATCACTCATATTGTCCAAACTATCAGTCTTTCTCTCTTCCAACAGCTCCCTCTCCCCCTTACAGTCAGGTTTTAGAAAACTCCACTCCACCATCACCACCCTTCTAAGTGTAACTGACTCCATTCTCTATGCCATGGACAACAACCTAACCACTGCCACCATATTCATTGACCTGGCCAAAGCGTTCGACTCTGTCTCCCACCTGCTGCTTCTCCATAAACTCAGTTTCTTTGGCATCGCCCAACCTGCCATCACCTGGTTCCACTCATATCTCCATAACCGGCAACAATCTGTTGAAATAGGCGATACCATCTCCACTCCTTTCCCTATAGTATCTGGTGTCTCCCAAGACTCCATACTTGGTCCCATCCTATTCCCTCTGTGCATTAATGACCGTCCCTCCACCTGCCTCTCCTCCAATGTGTACCTATACGCTGATGACACTATCATCTTTTCCTCTGGCCCTTCCTATGACGGTATCCTCCCCAAACTCCAAGATGAATTCAGTAGAGTCTAATCATGGTTTCTCAACAACCTGCTTACACTCAACACAAAAAAACTGTCACCATGGTCTTTGGGTCCAGCAAAAGCTTGCAGCACTTCCTGTTCCCCCCACAGTGATCACCACCCTGGATGGCTCTCCTCTGGAGCTAGTCCAAACTTTCAAGTACCTGGGTGTTTGGCTGGACAACACCTTAACTTCTCTACCCATGTTGAAGCCATCTGCTCCAAACTCCAGCCTAAACTCGCTATCCTCTACTGCCATAAAGACAGTCTGCCTATCCCCATCCGTTGCGAGCTCATATGTAAAGCAATCTTGCCCATCCTAGAATATGCTGACATTATCTATGGAACGGCCCCAGCATCCTCTCTCTCCAGATTAGCTATCCTTCTCAAATCTTTCTGCCACTTCACCACTGCCTCCCCCCAACTCACTCACTTACCACTGCCTACTCTACACCTCACTCACCCTTGCTTCAGTCTCCCACAGGAGAGCCATCCACAGCACCTCCTTCATAGCTAAATTTTGGTTTGATTCCCTTCCCACCCACCTCACTTCCCTCCTCACACCAGCTATCTCTCTAAACTACCCACTTCACCACAGGGACCCTCGCTCTTTTCACCTGCCCTGACCACACACTCTCACCAGAGCTGCCTTTTCTCACCGTCTCCCAATTCTCTGGAACAATCTCCCCTCTGAACTCCACCTGGCCCCTTCTCCTTCCACCTTCTTTCAACTCCTCAGGCTCCTACCCTTCCCACATTGCCCTAAATGCACCAGTGGTCCCAGCTTGCTCCTGAGACCACTTACAGACACTACTCACGTACCTAGCCCCCGACTGTAACCTTGCGCTATCTAGCCCACATACCCTGTATGCTCACAAATGTGTGCATTATGGTTAATGTATTACATTACTTTTTGTAAAACTGTCCATACAAACTGTTTGTATTCTCTGTTTTTCACCATGCATTACACTTTTCTCCTGACTGTACACTCTGTACCCGGGTTGCACCTGGAATCGAGCCTCGGCTCAGTGTGCCTTTCCCGGTCATCAAAATTTTAAATAAAAAATAAAAATGGGATATTAGTTTACTGAATTCACTCTCTTTGAGAGACGAGAGGATGAGGGCACCATACAGGAAGCTGGGAAGTAGGATATTGTTTGTTACGGATACCCTAGCTTTTGTCAAAAGGTAAGGATTCCACTGAATCCTACTCTTCTGTGCTCTATGCTGATGACATTGTGCTCTATTATAGTTCCAAAAACCTGGCTGACATTAACTCCAACCTGGTCACACCTGAAGTCTGCCTCAACCTGTAACTGTCCCTAGGTTGCTTGGTACCTCCAACCCTGGCTTGGACACAGGTATGCTCCATCCACTTCCCTGGTCCCTAACCCCCTTCCCCAGAGCTCAAATAGGGGAACCATCCACTCTTATGGTTTCCTGTACCTCAGCACTTATCATCCTTATACCAGGACAACCACCCTATGTCCCACCTTAAAAGCCCATGTGTTATATCAAGAATTGTTATTACTGCTTGTATGTTCTTACTTTGATGTATCTGCTTATCTGATCATTTTGTACTTGTTTGTTTCACCCTGTTCAATGCCTGTATTTCACTATGTTGTAATTGTTCTCATTCTGCTTGTAAACCTATTCTTGCTATCTCCTGGGTCGCACCTGAAAATAGGCATCCCTTTTGTGGCGTGCTTACCTGGTAAACAAAAGATAATAAATAAATAAATAAATAACCTCTGATTTCCATAAGATCCACTCCTGGCTCTCCCAAAACAAACTACTACTCAGTGCTAGTAAATCACAATCAGTATTATTTGGCTCAACCACAGACTAAAACAGTGCACTGGATGACTTGCTATCTCTAGTCTTGATGGTTCCTCCTTGAAAATGTAGATTGTTTCAAGTACCTTGGTATAACCCTTGAGCCTTCTCTTGATTTTTCATCACATCTCTAATACTTGTAAATCCATCAACACCAAGCTTGACCTGGCTTTTAGAACCAAGTATGCCCTCACACCCCCTGCCCGAATTGCCATTGCACAGGGCATCCTTCTTCACAGCCTTACCTATGACTCTGTTACCTGCTCACATGCCTCCAAAGCAATCCTCCACAAATAGGACAGTACCTAAAACAGCATCTGTCATTTTGTTCTGGTCTCAACCCGTCTTACCAACCACTGTCAGCTCTACTATAGGTTAGACTGGCTGTCACCTGAGGAATGCTACTTTGTTGCTGTGGGCAACCTTACTGACAAAATTATTAGAAATGGCATTCCCTCCTCTTTAGCCTCTATGCTGACACACTCTGACCTGGCTTACCCCCTCCACTTAGGTGATCAGGCCTTACTGCAGTAGCTGCTCCCAGGTGTATGACCAACATGGGACTTGAGGCCTTCTCCCACTTTGCCCCTTGTTATGAGAACTTATTCCCGATTGCCCTCCAGCTTGCCCCCTCTCATGCCTGTTTCAAAAGCAAGCTATATCACCATCTCAGTGTCTCTGAATCATACCTGTTTTTTGCCTCCATGACCACCATACCTACAGTGGCTGAATTGTGTCCACTGTAGCTACTTAATTTTCTGTTGTACTTATGGGATGATGCATCTGCTTTGTTTAATTGTTTTGTGACACTGCACCCTCTGTTAATTTCATTTTTGCTGTTATTGTTCTGATTCGTCCTTGCTGCATGGATCCTTGCACTGTTTTCAATATTTCTGCTGCTCGAGTATTCTATATAACCTTTTTTTATATAATAAAGTTATTATAAGGCATGAGGACATTTGTACATATACAGGCCATGTCACATGGATACATTCATTTAGCTTATATAACTGTACATTTGACTTTAAAAAGTCTCACCCAGTACTAGGACTAATTGATCACATATAATACACAAATCTCATTTTAACAATGCTCAGGTATTGATTTGATTAGCTTCTGGGAACAAAGTCTGAATAAGTGCTTAACTGATACATAATCCATTTTCTCCATTTTGTATCAAAGACCTCCACTCTATCCCGTACTCTAGCCGCCGTCCTCTCCAACCTATATATCTCTCTTGTCAAGTTTAGCCACGTTCCCTTGGCTGGCAGCCTATTCGTTCCCCATAGTCTGGTGGTTACTTTTTTTTGCTGCCAATATTAGCAAGGTAGTTTGCAGGTATACATTCTTCTCTATTTTTAGACCAAACGGGGTAGCAGCTGTTAGTATATACCCAGGGGTTAAAAGACCTGGATTTTCATATATTGCCACCCATTCCTGTACTATGTGGGAGGTGACGTGAAAGATGGCCGCCAGGCTGGGCGTGCGTCTATTGCACTTTGGGAGCTGCTGCACCTTTGGAGCTCCGCGCTCCGAGTTTTACTTTATTTGTTTACTTAAGTTGTGGCTATTTTAGTTTATTTTTTCAATTGCATTTTTATTTGTCAGTCCTCACTGACTATCTCGTTCGCCGTTTAGCGAGTACGGAGTGTGTTGAATAAGCCGACTACTGACTGAGTGTTCTCTGTGTGTGGATTTAGGAGAACAGTATTGATTGGGCTTTCCTCCCGTTTGTTCCTCGGGAGGTTCTCCATGCCATGCCGCTATGTTGTTGGTGAGGTACGGCATGGACATGCGAAGTGCGAGGTTGTGGAGGACTTCTGTCTAGTTCAGGATGGTTCCCGAAGGATTTTCAGCCGAGTTTGGGCTGTGGTGAGCCTACAGGAAGCTTTTTGATACTTGGATTTGTGTTTCTATACCTGATTCTATACCTGTGAGGAACTGCACGGGAGGGGTGAAGGTGTAGGGCTGTGGAAGAACTATGAGTATCTGGATTTATAACTTTCTTGTCCACCCTTTGAACTTCGGGTGGTATCTGCATACAGTATATTTGGTGGAGTATTGCTGTCGAACTACCTCCTTGTCCCTTGTTTTTTTTGCTGGGTGTTTTATATGGGGATTTGCCGACCCACGGGGGGCTTGGTGTTGTTACCCAGCTGAGGAGTCAGTTGGGGTACTTTGTTCCCTTGGACCCTGGAATTGGCTGCAATTGTGGCCCCTCTTAGGGTCCATTGGTGTTGGCTGGCTTTATTTTCCTGAGAGCACCCAGTGGTAAGCAGAGGCATTTTTTAAAGGAGTTTCTGCAATAAAATTGATCACTAATTTAGCCCTTGGAATTATTTGTGGATTATGCAGGTTTCGGTGGTACCTGGACTCACCCTTACTTAATCCTGGACCTGGTTTGAAGAGACTGCTGACCCCCTCCTGACTTTTTTTTTTGTGAATTACTAATTCTACTCATTGGGACGATTGGGTGGTGAGAGGACCCTGGGTCCATGTACTTTACTTTGCTTTGTTGGATCTTATAGCTGTCTTCTTTGGCAGTGTGGAAGATTGTAATTTTCCCTCCTCTCGGTTGTGAGAGGACTGAGGGGGGAGTTTACATCTTTCTTTATTTTTTTTCTATTTTTTGTAATAATTTTGTTATGTTTATATTCATTTGTTTGTTTTAATTGTTTAGCAGTGAGAGTGCTGCCCTCTCTTTCCAGTGGTGAGAGGACTGGGTGGGGAAGAGGAATTCATTATTTATTGTATTTTGTTGTATTATGTGTTTGGGTTTGGGGGTGAGAGTCCCTAAGCTCTGTTTTGCTGTGCATTTGTTTTAGTGGGTTATTTTGTGTCTAAGGGGGGGTTGTCAGGGTCTCTAAATTTCAGGTTCTGAATTGATGTTAAGTTAACTTGGGTGCTGGGTGGGGTTTTTAAATTATTTTTAAGTGGGCATTGTTAGTTTGTTAGTTTCATTTTTCTTTTAAGATTTTGTTTGTTTTATTTTTAGTCAGTAGTACAGCTTACAGCATGTGTTGGCCTTATTTCCCAAAGCTGTGCTAGTTTAAGTTAATAGTCTGAGGTGTGGTTAAATTATATTTTGTTTCATTGTAGAGCTTTGTATTTATTTAAACTTTAGAGGTGGGTTAATTTCTGGATTGTTGATTATGTGTTGGGATAATATTAGGACAGTCAGGTATTATTCACCCTCCAGGCTCAGGGATCTTCGCCCCTTTTCTTGTCCCCCCCATCCCCAGAGGTCTATAGATGTTGCAGGGCCTTGGAGATTGTGGGAAGGAGGAGGAGGAGGATGGGGGCAGGGTCTGGAGGGGGAATGGAAAGGAGTGAGTGGATAGGGACAGTGAGGACAAGGAGACACCCTGGGGTGAAATGGGCCCAGGAAAGGGGACCTCCCTGTCTAGTGCCCATACCCAAGGGTTCTGACTATAGTCAGCAGGTAGCACGGTCATCCTCGGAGGCTCATCCCACTTGGGCGGTGCTATGTAATGCCAGGTCTATGAAAAACAAGACTGCTATCATAGCTGATTTTGTTGAGTCATCTGACCTGACGTGCATCACCGAGACCTGGCTTGATGAAAACGCTGGACCAGTTTTGGTGGCAGCAATTCTGGATGGGTACTCGGTGATACACCGCCCGAGGGTGGATCGTAGGGGTGGGGGTGTTGCTGTTTGTTTTAAAACAGAACTGGGCCTAGTGGAGGTGCCAGTGGGAATTACCAAATGCTTTGAATGTATTTTAGGTGAGGGTGTGGGGCACAGGATACTTCTCATATACTGTCCACCAGGTGATGGGAATGTTTTCCTGCTGGAAGTCACAGACTTCATTGTCGACCTAACATTGGGATCCCCCAGATGGTTGGTTCTGGGGGGCTTCAATGCTTGGGTCGATGATGAACTCTCACACTTTGGTCAAGACTTCCTCCAGTTAATGACTTCGCTGGGCTTCACACAGGTAATTTCCTCCTTGACCCACGTTGCTGGTCATTCACTGGATTTGGTGTTCCTTCTGTGGATGGAGATATCCGACCTGGTGGTGGAACCGGTCAGATGGTCGGACCATCACTCCATTGGGTTCAGTTTTGAGGCCACCCCTAGTAGGTCAGCCCCTATGGAAATGGTCCAGTACCGCCCATTAAGGGGTGTTTCCCCAGATGACCTGATGTCGGTACTGGATCTATCGGCTTTCCGAGAGATTGCATGGATCCAGGAGAGCTGGTACATGCCCATAATGAGGTGGAGGCAGAGGCCCTGGATTCTATTGCTCCTGTTCATGTTCATCTTCTCACTCTTCACCCCAGGTCTCCTTGTTTTGATGAGACCCTGAGGGAGTTGAGGAGAGCTGGACGAAAGTTGCAGAGGTGTTGGCGGAGATCGGGTCTGGATAGTGACAAACTTATTTTGATGGACCATTATTTGGTCTATCAATCCACAATCTCTCATAAGAAGGCAGAATTCCTGTCCAGAGAGATTGCGGCTGCACAGAATAGACCAGCTCAGCTCTTCCGGACTGTGGACAGACTGTGCAATCCAGTCTGTCTTCAGCTCGGAAGAGCCTTTTCTCAAGAATGATGTGAGGAGTCCGCTCTGTTCTTTGCAGTTAAGATTGCCAAAATCAGGTCTGAGATCAGTTTGACCCTCTCAAATGGGAGTTGTGGTGGTCAGCAGGAGATACATAGATACATAGACAGTGTCGGCAGATAAGGGCCTATGGCCCACCCAGTCTGCCCATTTGAGCTTGTAAGTTCAGTTTATGTTTTCCTAGAAGTCTGTTGCCCCTTATCCCTGACCTCCAGAATTCCTTTATGTCTATCCCATGCATTCTTAAATCCCGTGATTGTTTCAGCCCCCACCACTTCCTCTGGCAGAGTGTTCCACTTGTCCACCACCCATTCTGTAAAGAAATTCTTCCTCACGTTTCCTCTGAATTGTCCTCCCTCCAACTTCATCCCATGCCCTCTAGTCCTGGAACATCTTTTTCTTAAAAATAGTGTATTCCTGCACCCTGTTCCTCCCTGTAAGATACTTGTATGTCTCTATCATATCCCCTCTCTCCCTCCTCTCCTCCAGAGAGTACATGTTCAGTTCCTTCAACCTGTCCTCATAGGACTTGTGATGCAATCCATGCACCATCTTTGTTGCCCTCCTCTGAACCTTCTCTACCCTGTCTATGTCCTTATGTACAGTAGGTAAGGTCTCCAGAACTGTACAGTGTACTCCAGGTGGGGCCTCACTAGTGTCTTGTATAGTGGAATTATGAACTCCCTTTTCCTGCTGGTGATGCCCCTGCCTATGCATCCCTGCATACTATTTGCTTTGCCTGCTGCCTTGTCACACTGTTTCCCTGCCTTGAGGTCATCAGAGATGATAACCCCAAGATCCCTTTCCTGCTTGGTGCATGCTATATCCTCACCCCCCAACTGATATATTGTGCCAGGGTTTTTGTGCCCCATATGCATTATCTTGCACTTCCTTGCATTGAATTTCAACTGCCAAACCCCTGACCATTCTTCAAGTTTCTGCAGGTCCCTTCTCATTCTGTCTACACCCTCTGGTGTGTCTACTCTGTTACAGAGCTTTGTGTCATCAGTGAACAGTGAAATTCTGCCTTCTAGGTCCTGTGCAATGTCAGTGTCAGAGATGTCGGACACCCAGTTTGTATGGTCTGACTTCAGCCTCCCCACAATCAGTGACGTTGTGATGGTTATCCAATCACTGCGTCCGACCAACTGTGATTTGGACCCGGGCCCCACACGTCTCTTAGTGGATTGTGTGGATAAAATCGGTCCAGTTCTTGCTGAGATAGTCTGGAGGTCCTTGGAGAGGGGGATTTTTCCAGATCCTCTTAAGGAGGCTGTGGTTAAGCCCCTTTTTAAGAAGTTCTCCTTGGACCCGGACTGTCTGGTTAATTACAGGCCTATCTCTAACTTACCCTTTGTGGGTAAAGTTATTGAGAAGGTGGTCGCATCACAGTTGGATGATCATCTGACCAACAACAATGTCTATGATCCTCTCCAGTCTGGATTTAGGAAAAGGCATAGTACCGGGACAGCACTTGTACGGGTACTAAATGACCTCCTAATAGTGAGAGATCGAAGGACCTGTTCCATCTTGGTCCTTCTTGATCTCTCTGCAGCATTTGACACTGTGGACCATAGTGTGCTATTGGAATGTTTGCGACCTATCTGTGGACTGTCTGGTGCAGTCCTAGGGTGGTTTCGATCATACCTCGAGGGTAGGACTCAGAGGGTGGTGTCAGGAATTGTTTCCTCGACATCAGTCCCCCTATCCTGCAGGGTACTGCAGGGTTCCATTTTGGCACTCATGTTGTTTGCAGTGTACATGCTGCCGTTAGGGGTGATTATTAGGCAGTACAGCTTGGGTTTTCATTGCTATGCAGATGATACCCAGCTGTACAGGTCCTTTGTGCCCTGCCAGGATACTGCCTTTTCAGTCTTTCACAACTCTCTTGCTGAAATCCAAGACTGGATGAATGTGAGTTGGCTGCGGTTGAGCCCTGAAAAAACTGAGTTGTTGGTTGTGGACCAGGGTCGCTGTGAGGTGGGTTTGTTAGCTGGATCACCCTCAGGCTTATGGCTTGGGGGTATCCAGCCCACTATCTCAGACCGGGTGTGGAACTTGGGCTTTGTATTTGACGATTGTCTGACTTTTAAGTCTCAGGTGTCAGCAGTTGTCAAAACCTTTTTTTATCATCTGAGGAACATCTCCAGGGTGAAGCATTTGGTTCCTCCAGAGGATCTTCCAATTTTGGTCCATGCCTTCATTACCTCCCACCTGGACTATTGCAATGCCCTATACCTAGGGCTTACGGGGGTTGAATTTCACTGCCTGCAGCTACTGCAGAATGCGGCAGCCAGGCTTTTGACTGTTTTTTCTAGGTCCAGTCATATAACGCCTGTGCTCTGTGGACTGCACTGGCTGCCAGTTTGTTGGTGAATCACCTTCAAGGTCAGTTTGCTGACCTATAAGGTCCTACATGATCAGAGACCTGCTTACCTGAAAGATCTCCTGCATCCCTACTGTCCCCCCACTTGCTCCGATCCACTGACAAGGGATTGCTAGAGATTCCCATGGTTCACTTAAAAACTTCGGGGGCAAGAATCTTTTAGTTTTATGGCCCTGACCCTGTGGAATTCTCTACCTCATCAGGTACAAAATTGCCGACTGTCCAGAGCTTTAAAGGAGCTTTGAAAACCTACCTTTTTAACAAAGCTTTTAATGACTGTTAATTATTTAATCTTAATCTTGTTTTAAATCTTGTTTTAAATATTTATTGTTTTATGTCATTTGTAAAGGCACCTTGGTTTAAGAAAGGCGCCTTAAATAAATAAAGATTGATTGATTGATGTCCCCTCAATAGGAACCCAACATGCCGCAGTTCCAAAATATGTGGGTCTGGTGTGCATGTACTGCTCCACATCCCCTCCAGCACCTTCCTTCAGGATCTCCTGTAAAACTAGCTACCACTGTAGGAGTGTGGGGAAAAATCTATATTGTAATTTCCACGCAAACTCTTTCCAATATGGGGAACCCGAGGCTTTAAGCATAAGTGGTGAGGTCATCTTCCAGTTAGTAGCCAGAAGATCGATCCCCAATTCTAAGGCCCAGCGAGCCCTAATTGACTCAATAGAGTCATCCTGTTTCTCTCCCAAAGCAAGATAGACCAGATTGATAGAGTGGTCCAAAGTGGTATCTTGTCTCTGTGATAGAAGTAATTTTATTATAGTCGGGGGGTTTCAGCCACTGCTGCCAGTGCTTTCTCCATTGGTTGCAGATAAGATTTTAACTGCAAATATTTGTGAAAAAAGCCCTGGGGTATTTTATACTGAGCCTGGAGCTGGACAAATGAATAAAGGCCCTGTGGGTCTAACAATTGAAAGACATGTTTGATATTATACTTATACCACCGGGTTATGGATCTATCCAAAGCATTGGGTGGAAAGAAACTGTTCACTGTAAGGGATCTCAGGTAAAGTGCCTCCACGGGAAATAATCTTTTATTGAGTACAGTCAACCACTGCTTAAATACCTCAGCAGTAGATTGTGGAAATTTAGAAAGAGGAAGGCAACCAGGGGGAGGCCCAAAGAGACAGTCCGTCAGGTCTTCTAGGTCATTCCAAGTCATCTCAAACTGCTTCCAGGGCATAATAAAGTTGGGATTTATCCAGGAGAGTGAAATATTTAATTTAGAAACTCGAGCATAGTGCAGGAGTTGTAAATTTAACCCACCTCTGTCTTTTGATAACTGTAATATAGAGAATCAAATCCTGGGAGGTTTCCCCTGCCATATAATACGAGATATCAACCTATTCCAGGCTTGGAAATAAGTCTGTGTTGGGAATAGTGGGAGCGTCTGCAGAAAGAATAAAATCTGGGGAAATATGTTTTGCTTAATAGTTTCTATCCGGGCCAAGAAACTGAAAGGTATTTGTGACCATCATGTGAGGTCCTCAGTAATGTTTTGAGTTAGGGGTTCAAAATTTGCAATATCTGGATGTATCTGATTTTTAGTAAGAAGGATCCCAAGGTACTGCATTGGTTTATACCACTTGAAGGGGAATGCACTTTTTAATGCAGGGGAAGGGGTGTAATTACACAACAATACCTCTGTTTTCTGCTGGTTAATTTTATATCCTGAGATTTTACTGTAAATCTCCAGTTGCTCCCAGACCCTTGGGATTGATACCTCTGGGGAGGACAAAGTGAGAAGGATGTTGTCTGCAAATAATGAAGTTTTATGACTAGTACCTCCCATAGGTATGCCCTCAATTTCTGGATGAGCTCTAATGGCTTGAGCTAATGGCTTGAGATACAGAGCAAACAACAGGGGTGAGAGGGGGCATCCCTGATGAGTGCCCCTCTGTAGAGGGAAATGGTCAGAGACAGAGCCATCTAGTTTTAAGTAGACCTGAGGGTGCTTATACATATTTTGCAATTGTTGTATGATTTCCAAGGGAAAGCCAAAATTAGACAGGGTAGCCCACAAAAATGGCCAGGCCACCCTGTCAAATGCCTTTTTGGCATCCAATCCAATGAGTGCCAGGGGAATCAAGCATGTTGCTGCATACTCTTTAAGTAGATATGTTCATTGTACTGCATCACAAACCTGTCTGCCCTTAATAAAGCCTACCTGATCATGATTGATCAACAAAGGCATGATGTTTTCAAGTCTATGTGGTACCACAAACATATAAATTTTGTAATCAAAATTTAACATTGATATTGGTCTGTATGATGAGGGTAGGATAGGGTTTTTATCTTGTTTAAGTATAGCAGAGATCACTTCGTATTGCTAAGAGGGGGGAGGAATACCTCCCTCCTGTATCTCATGAATAGCCTGGAGTACCGCTGGTAGTAATTCCTCTTTATAAGTTTTATAAAACTCCAATTGATATCCATCAGGTCCTGGGGCTCTCTGGGTCTTGGCTCTCTGCAGGACTCCCTCTGTCTCAGCCAAGGTAATTGGGGCTCTCAAAATATCTATTTGGGAGGCAGTCAGTTTGGGGAGTTTTATGTTGTTAAGGTAGGTCTCTGTCTGTTGACTATGGTCTTCAGACTCAGCCCTGTATAAATCATGGTAGTATTCAGCCATGACTTGTCTAATGATTGTAGGGTGATGTTCTAGCTTCCTTGTAGTGGGGTCTTGCATGGCTCTAACACAGGCTCTAGTCTTATGCATTCTAAATTTATGGGCCAAATTCCTGGCTCCTTTAGTGTCCCCTCATGGGCTCCAAGTCTGAGATAAAAGAGTTGTCATTCTACTTTTTGATCTAGGTATTTTTGAAATATTTGCTTTATTGTTAGTAATTGTACCTTTACAGTTCCATCTCCCTGGGCACATAAAGACTGCAACACTTTCAACTCCCCCTGGAGCATAGTAAGCTGTGCCTCTCTCTCTCCTTATTTTTTTTTTGATGACTAAGCAATAATATCCCCATGTAACACTGTCTTAAGAGTATCCCACTGAATCACTGCTGAATCATGTGGGTCACCATTCTCCCCTAAGATCTGTGGGATCCTATCTTTGACCAATTGGTTAAACTCTGGAGCCCTTAAGTGCATCAAGTTGAGATGCCAGAAATTTGCTTTATGTTACCCACCCAGATCAAATCTGGCATATACTGGGGAATGATCTGATAACATGGTTGCACCATGGCACACATCATGTAATGTCTTCAGATGCTGTACTGTGGTAATCATGTAGTCTATTCAAGATGCCGCCCCTGGTCTCAGTGCCACATGGGTGTATTCTCTCTGTGAGGGGTAACAGTGATGCCAGATGTCCACCAACCCCAAGGAAGCAATTGTGCCCCTCAAATACTTCAGAAATGGGTTAACCCTGTGTGGGAGATGGACTGAGACATCCTTTGCAGGGTTCAAAGTAGTATTCAGGTGGCCCCCCATCAAAAGTTTCCCCTGGAGAATCTCCAAGAGCTGTGCAAAAAAAGGCTGAGCCAATCTCTTTGAGGTTCCCAAGGGAAAATAAACTGATGCCAAAGTAACTGGGCGGGCATGTAACATACCCATTGCAATAGTGTATCGTCCCTCTGGATCTATTACTTTCTGATGCAGATCGAATGGCACCCCAAGTCTAATCAGGATGGCTGCTCCCCATCTCCTACCTGAGCTATGAGATGAAGCTATCATCATGAGAAGTCCCCATCTGGTGAATTTTTCATGCTCAGGAGAAGACATGCGAGTCTCCTGTAAAAATATGATTTCAAGATTGTCCCTTTTAATAAATTGTATTAAACGAGATCTCTTGACTGGGCTGTGGATCCCATTAATATTAAGGGAGAGTATCAGTGATGATTTTCCAATTTTGTTTCATTAACAAGTATTTTATATTGCATATGCCCAGTTTTCCACTGTCCTCCTTTTCACCCAAGGTAGTAAACCACTTCCCTCCAAATCTCCTCAACCTAAATTGCTGGCAAGTAGTTTCAGTCCAAAGCAAACACAGCAAAATAGCCACCTGTGTGGTCGAGTCCTCATTGTCTAATTCTAACAACTTATATAAGACTATACACCCATAAGATAGGGTACACATGCACAAAACATTTTTGTAAATCTTGCAAAAAATCATTGATTGGTGGCAGTGTTGATCTGCCTCTAGTGGTGATTTGGCGGTACTCCCAACCATGTAATGTTTCCAGCTAGTTTTAACACATATCTTAATTTGTGTTGGCCTTCGGGAATAACAAAAATAAAAGAAAATTGGTTTGGGGGAGAGTTTATAACTTTCATGACTTAATTTCCAGTTATAACAGTATAACATTAACTTATTTACATAGGTTGCAGAACAATTCTGTAGTGACTCCCTAGGTAAGGAAGGATCTCTACTACCTCCTGTGCAGGGATGAATGTTATTTCCCTGTGGAGGAAGCTCATGAAACCAATGCAGGCCCCCAGCACCATGTACAAAAATTAGTAACATGGAGCAGGCAATCAACGTGCACATCTCTGAACAGCACCAACTAAATTGATGCTACCCTAAAATCTGATAAACGTGGTATTGCCATGTGTGTGTCTGTCTGGCTGAATGCATCTCCATCAGCTCACCTGATAGGACCCAACAGTGTTTTTTTTTTAAATGAGTTTTAATGGGGGAGCTTATCTACAAATAAGGAATGGTAGGCGAGGCTATTCACAGCGGCAGATATGAATGGGGGGGGGTAAAATAAAGTTTTCATTTGTTCCACCATAATTGTCCCAAGCTCTTTGGTACACAAAACATTAAAGAGAAATAATGTTCCTATGCATAAATTGCTTGAGTCTATACTTCCACCCCCATTTGCCTTGATTAGTATCACTACCTATCTTTCTAAAATTCAAAGATTTAGCCTTTATAACAACGCACCACCTTGGTTAGTTATTTAGATGGCTTGTGCAGCCACTCTAAAAGTAAGAGCATGCCCCGACTCATGTAGTGGGCTAGAAAGATTACCAGAGTCTCTTACTCAGACAGTCAGTCTGGGGCAGTTCTCTGGAACTTGAGTAAAAGTTTTTTAGCATCTTGTAATGTGGAGTAGCCTTGTCTCTTTCTGGATTGCATATTCTGTGCCTTCTCCCACACAGTTCCTGATTTGAGTGCCTCCAGGTCCCGAGTTTCTGATGTTATCCACTGGGGTACCACGATGTTCTTTGTCTGGAGAAAAATCCAGATGTATTAAATGTTGTGTTAAAAGCAATTAAATACTTTAGCCACACAGGGTGCTACAATATCTCCATAGATCTTATAGAAGGAATTTGATATCCCATCTCTCCCCAGGCAGGTGCCATTCTTTAGAGCATTATAGTGTTCAGTATTGCCTGAGGGGTTATCTGAGCAATTAAATTCTCTGTATCCACAGTGTTCAAAGTTGGAATTATGATTCCTTCCAAATAACGGTGAACCTCTACCTGAGCTGCCTCAAAAGGGTGATATAAGGATGCTAAATATCGTTCTACTTCTAGCCTTATATCACAAGTGGAAGATAAGGTTTCCCCCAGAGAGGTCCTAAGTTCTGAAATACTGGCATTAATTCTTCTAATTTTACAAGCCTCACAAGGATCTTTATATGGAGTCTTCTGAGTCCCAAAAGACAATTCTGCCTACAAAGATTTAGATCTATCATATTGCAAGGTTGACATCTGTTGCATTATAACTGAAATTTGCATAGATAATCCATATTTGTTTGATATGTTAATGATGCCAATTTGAAGAGATGTGTTCTTAACTTAACATAGTCTAAAAACCTTTTGTTCGATGTTTGTTTCCCATATTTTTGGAACCATTCCATTAAGTCCTGTTTAGTTCCTGCCCACCACAGTCCTAAATCATCATATAAGCCCAGAACAGAAATCCTAGCCATTATAATGGAGGTAACTTGTAATCATACTGCTGGTTCCTTAAGTATGGAGCTATTAGGTCTCCATCTAGTGGTGAAAGGTGAGATAGTACCATTTATGGAAATGCCAGTTTTTAATAGGAGATGGTCCAAAAATTCTATGGGTATCACAGAAGTAGCACCTATGGGTAACTGTTTGGAAACAAAAATGTAGTCAATTTTGGTTGTCAGAGTACAGTATTTTTAACAAAGGTGTGTGTAATTGGATGGGAATCATGTGTAGAACAATCAATTAAATTAGCCGTTCCCACTAGATTCTGGAGATTCACAGAAGCACAATAAACTTTTTTCCCCTCCTAGTTTCCTAGCTGTAGTATCCAAGGTGCAATTAAAGTCCTCCCCTAAAAACACCACCTTAGAAGTTGCCAAAAAATGCTGAAGCTGATCAAACAGTGCCACCCTGTCAGCCTTTGTCTGGGGTGCATAGACTGAAATGAATCTGCTGGAAACATTCTGCCAAATACCATCCATGAGCAGAGCCCTTCCAGATATGATATCTACCAGCTTCTGTAATGTGAACCAAAACCCAGAGAACAAAATGCCTACCCCATCAGCTTGGTCCTGTCCAAAAGACTAGTATGAAGGATTCCAGACCCAATCATTTTTAGCCACTAACATTCCAGCATAAAAGTGCATCTGTGTTTCTTGTAAAAAGGACACCTCAAACCTAGAGTTATGTAACGAAGAAAAAACAGCCAATTGTTTTCTAGTATTCCTTATACTATGAATATGTGAAGAAACCACTGAAAAGGAAGACATGTTAGAGCTTTAGATCCCATTCTAAAATTTTCCACATACTCTGCACTGTATATGAAAAATGGCATAAGGGCCACAGAGATCCAGGAGGAACAAAATGGGGGAGAGATACTGTGGGTTAAGGTGGAAAGGAAAATGGGGCTATTATCTCGCGACAGGTGTGGTCTATAGACCACCAGCCCAGGAGGAAGAAACAGATAGGAGTTGATGCTAGCCATCCAAAGGATGGCAGACAAGGGGGAGGTACTACTGGTTGGAAACTTCAATATTCCAGACGTGGACTGGAGCATCCCAGCAGCAGCATCAACTAGGAGCAGATTTATCCTGGATTCCCTTCAGGGTGCCTTCCTCAAGCAACTGGTCATGGAACCAACTTGGCAGAAGGCAACACTGGACCTTGTGCTCACAAACAGGGACAGTGTGATGGAGGTAACAGTGGGGGAGCACTTGGGGAACAGTGACCACCAGTCATTGTGGTTTGAAATCACAGAAAGAGAAGAACCAAAGCACACAAAAACTCGTATCCTGGATTTTAGGGGGGCAGACTTTGGGAAAATGGGGAGATACTTGAAAGAGGCATTAAGGGGAATGGAGCAGGAATCAGGGGTTGAGGAACAGTGGGCAGTATTTTAAAATGAGGATTACAAGAGCAACAGAATTATGCATTAAGCAGGCTAGCAAGAGGAAAAGGAAGAGGAGACCAGTATGGTTTTCCAAAGAGGTAGCAAAGAAAGTGAAAGCCAAAAAGATTGCATTCAGGCAATACAAAAAGACACAGGCAGAAGGGAATAGTGAGAAGTACCAGGAGATGTAAAAAAGGGAGGTAGGGAGGTCAGTAAGGGAATCCAAAACTCAGACAGAAGAACACATTGCAAAATCAGTGGGTCGAGGGGACAAAACCTTTTACAGGTACATAAGTGAAAAAAGAAAGGCAAAGGGAGGGATAGCGAGACTGAAGGGGGAGGATGGAGGCCGTGTGGAGGATGACAACAGTAAAGCTGACATATTGAACAGGTATTTCTGCTCAGTCTTTACTGAGGAAGAGGAGGAAAGTGGTCTGAAGACAAGGGTGAGAATGGTGCAGAAATGGACACAAGTCCCTTTACATGAGAAAGGGTCCTGAAGGAACTGGAAGTAATAGAGTTGATAAAGCAGTGGGGCCAGATGGGGTGCAATCCAGGGTCCTTAAAGAACTAAGAGAGGTGGTGGCTGAACCTCTGCCTATCCTGTTTAGCTGATCACTGGAAACAGGAGAGGTACCCAAAGACTGGAGGACAGCAGATGTAGTCCCCTTATACAAAAGTGGGAACAAAGAGGAAGTGGGGAACTACAGGCCAGTCAGCCTCACCTTGGTAGTGGGGAAGATCATGGAAGCACTACTGAAGGAGAGATTGGTGGAACATCTGGTTGTCAATGGACTACAGGATCCAAGGCAGCATGGTTTCACCAGGGGGAGGTCATGTCAGATCAACCTTGTTGAATTTTTTGACTGGGTGACTAGAGAGGTGAATCAGGGGAGGGCAGTGGACATGGCCTATCTGGACTTCAGCAAGGCCTTTGGCACTGTGCCACATAGAAGACTATTACACAAACTGGGGAATATGGGTGTGGGTAGGACAGTAGTGTGGTGGGTAGGTAACTGGCTGGGTGGCAGGACACAGAGGGTGGTGGTGGTGGTAAAGGCTGTCACTCCACAGAAGGAAGAGTGACCGGTGGGGTACCACAGGGATCAGTGCTGGGACCGGTTCTATTCAACATCTTCATCAGTGGCATTGCGCAAGACCTAGAAGGTAGAATTTCACTGTTCACTGATGACACAAAGCTCTGTAACAGAGTAGACACACCAGAGAGTGTAGACAGAATGAGAAGGGACCAGCAGAAACTTGAAGAATGGTCAGGGATTTGGCAGTTAGAAATACAATGCAAAAGAGGTGCAAGATAATGCATATGGGCACAAAAACCTGGCACAATATATCAGTTGGGGTGAGGATATAGCATGCACCAAGCAGGAAAGGGATCTCAGGGTTATCATCTCTGATGACCTCAAGGTAGGGAAACAGTGAGACAAGGCAGCAGGTAAAGCAAATAGTATGCTGGGATGCATAAGCAGGGGCATCACCAGCAGGAAAAGGGAGGTCATAATTCCACTATACAAGACACTAGTGAGGCCCCACCTGGAGTACAGTGTACAGTTCTGGAGACCTTACCTAAGTAAGGACATAGACAGGGTAGAGAAGGTTCAGAGGAGGGCAACAAAGATGGTGCATGGATTACATCACAAGTCATATGAGGACAGGTAGAAGGAACTGAACATGTACTCCCTTGAGGAGAGGAGAGGAGAGAGAGAGAGGGGATGTGATAGAGACATACAAGTATCTTACAGGGAGGAACAGGGTGCAGAAATACACTATTTTTAAGAGAAAAAGATGTTCCAGGACTAGAGGGCATGGGATGAAGTTGGAGGGAGGACAATTCAGAGGAAACGTGAGGAAGAATTTCTTTACAGAATGGGTGGTGGACAAGTGGAACACCCTGCCAGAGAAAGTGGTGGGGATGAAACAATCACAGGATTTAAGAATGCATGGGATAGACATAAAGGAATTCTGGAGGTCAGGGGTAAGGGGCAACAGACTTCTAGGAAAACATAAACTGAACTTACAAGCTCAAATGGGCAGACTGGGTGGGCCATAGGCCCTTATCTGCCAACACTGTCTATGTACTGTATCTATGTATCTTAACATGTTTTTTCAGTTTCTTTTTCATTCCCTCTCTTATTGTTTTCTTTGTTCCAGGATACTGGTCTGTACTCATAGATCCTGATTTTGAGGAAGCATCTGACACCCCATCTTCTTGTTCAGAGTCCCCCCAATTTTTAGACCCTAGAACCTCAAAATAATTTTCTGTAGCAATTTCTTCCCCCTCAATCCCAGCCTTAGATAGTCTTGAACTCTGTCTTCTAGTCACTGATTTTGATCAAGTGTCCTGTGGGGCGGAGGGCATAACAGAGCGTGGAAGAATCTTCTTGTAGTTTAGAATCTGGTATATCCAGATCCATTTGTGAGACAGTCACCTCCTCCGATGGTATCTCTGCAGGTTGCTGCATTGGGGGAGGGGGGCCAGAACATCATCTTTCTCTGGCACTCTATCATTGGTAGCTGGGTCCAGATAAGAAGCAGGGTTTCTCCTGCAGTTCACTGACTGTGATCTGGGGCCATCAGGTTCTGCTTCAGCTGCCAGAGAATCCTTTTGAGCTTTCTTGATTCATTTGTCAGGATCCGCTGTTCAGGATATATTGCGAGCGGCCCAAAGGCATTTCTGGAAAATATGACCATGCTCATCCCATAAATTACACCTAGAATGGTTCCCTATCTGTGAGCTGGTATGACTGAATTTCCAGCAGATCCCACAATGTAGTTTATCGCACACACTAGATAGATATGTCCAGGTTCCACACTTATAGCATGCATTTTGCTGGCCTGAGTAGAAGCACACTCCATGATCCTTACCCAGGAAAAAAATGTTTGGAATATGAGAAATCCCCTCAGCCGTTTGTCGAAGCTTCAGCCAGAAATGCCAACCCCCTGTCCAAAAAGCTTCTGAATCCAAAAGCTTCTGGTGCACTAAGCACTTCACATCACTGCTGAAGCAAATGATGAATGTCACAAATGTGTATACTTTCATTATGGAACATAATCATAACCATTTTAATCAGGAGGTTCGTAAGGGGGATGGCAAACAAGGGGTCCACAAAAGGGAAAACCTGCATTGATTATAGAGCATCCAAAATCTCCCCAGACCTGCAGGTGTCCGGAAACTGATATCGAAATTGTCCTCGCCGGACACATGTATTAATGCATAGACATCTTATGCTATAAACTTTAAAGACTCTTTTAATAATGCCTGCCCCACATATAATATATCCAGGTGTATCTCTAGACCCCTTTATATCGCAGCCAAGCTGCGTTTCTCTGAGGGTTTGGTTCTGATCTGTTGAATAAGTCTGAGAATTTTGGCTGGGGGGTCAGACATTTTCCCCCTGGTGGATTCCATCCTCCTGGTGGATTTTGCCCTCCCAGTGAAGTTTGTTCCTCTCCGTGTGAGTCTTGATGAGAAGAGAGCTCTGAGGCATTAGATTGGGACCCTGTATGTTCCTCCACGACACCCGCATTGTCTGGCTCTACTGGATGATCAATGTCCTGAGCAATAAATACAGGTGCAGAAGGATTCAAGTTTTGTCTTGTGTCAGCCTGTTGTCCTTGTTCCTGTGTGGGTTTCAGAGCCAGGGCCATCTCCTCAGGCATGGCCCTGTCAGTGTTTAATGCAGAGTTTGTCATAACCGATAATTTGGGCAAAGTATTCATGTTCTGGTCCTCCTGGTGTTCTGTAACCACAACTGAGTCCAGGATGCTAAGTCCATTGCTAGGTGAGTGTTCTGGCCTTCCAGTCACCATTCCTGTAGGTGACCCCCCGCCCGTGACTGTCCCACATCCTGTCTTGCATCAGCACTGCTACCCTGGGGTTCGTTTACTGAATTAACATCTGAAAGACCATGGTGTAGTGTCATTTGTTGTGTTAGTTTAACAGCGTGTGAAACTCCCCTTCTGACCTCTCCACACTTCTAGAAGCAGCATGTTCAGGGGATTTCGGTACCTCTATCCTACCATCTGGCCCTGCAACCTGAGAGGGCATTTGTGATGCATCCCTGTTTGGATCCGGGATCTAATTCCCATTCTCGGCTGATTTCCAGCCAGTTGCACCAAGCGCTCTGTCCAGAGACCATGCATTTTATTTATTTATTTTATTTATGACAATTTTGGATAACGCTTTTGAGCAAACAGTGCTCTTTTTCAATGATTCCACGTCTTGGACAATGGACAAGAATAGACAACAACAGGCAGGTAGATAACAGTTAATGCAATTACAGTACATGAGCTGCCAGCGGTTTTGTCAAGATAAGTCAAAATAATTAGTAACAGGTAAAACATTACAGAATGCATGAGCTGCCAAAGGCTTTGTCAGGTGATATAACAACTGCATGAGAGGAGCAGAGGTACTTGGTGAGAGGATAAGGTTGTAGGGCACAGGCAAGAACTGAGGGGGAGGGGGACTGGAAGGATAAGGTAGGTAGTGAAGGAGAGGAGTAGGTGGTGATGGAGGGGAAGGGAGGGGAGAAGGGATGGGAGATGTAAGTGGGGGTAACAGGATGGGTGAGGGAAGGGGAGAAGAGCTAGTATGGGCAAGGAGGAGAAAAGAGAGAGAGAATATAAAAGCTAGGAGGTGCAGGGGTACTAGGTGAGGGGAGGGACAAGGATGTGAGAGGGAATGGAGAGAGGGAGAAGTGAAATCTGGGGGCAAGGGAGAAGGCTGAGGTGGCTGACATGAGATATTGGAAAGAGTTAATAAGGAGGGAGTGGGGTATGGTGAGAGTGCATAAGTAATGGAGAGACCAGGAGGGCAAGCAGGGAATTTAAGTGTAGCAGTCACAGGAGGCACTGGCCACCAAGTGCTGTTGTAGTTTGTGCTAAAAGGAGCTGAGATTTGTTGCATTGGTGATATCCACTGGGTGAGTGTTGAACCAGTTAGAGGCCCTAACTTTGTAGGAACGCTGCCTTTGAGTGGTCCAGCAGTGGGGAACTGTGAAGTTTAGTGTTTCAGAACTCCTGTTAAGGTGGGTGGCACAGTGAGGGGAAAGTATAGACTGAATCTCTGTTGGAAGGAGGCCTAGCACTGTCTTCTTAGCAAGTAAGCAGGTCTGATACTTAATTCTGCCTTGAAGTTGCAGGCAGTTAGCCTGTTCATAGAGATCACATGTGTGTGTGAGTCTAGAGGCTGTGGTGAGGAAAAGGCAGGCCTTGTTTAAGGTTATGGCTATACACCGGAGGGCAGTGTCAGTAGCTGATCCATAAACTATGAGGCCACAGTCAATTAAAGAGGTGATTGAGCTCTGATGGCAAGTTTTAATGCTTCATCTGTCAGATAGTGCCTATGCCTATATAGCAGGCCTATGTGTGTGTATTCACAGCTTTAGCTAGGTTATTTATATGTGTGGAGCATGAAAGAGTGGAGTCAAGGGTCACTTCCATGTATTTGAACTGGTCTACCTGTTACAGCAAAGTGCCACCACTATTGTAGATTAGCAGTTTTTGGAGTTTGTTTTTGTTGCGAGTACCATGAAACAGCATTGATTTGGTTTTTGAGTAGTTTAGGATGAGGTTACGTGACCTGAACAAGGTTTCAACTTCTGAGAAACTATGCTGTAGTTGTTTGTTGAAGGTTATGGTGGTCGGAGTGGCTAGAGAAAATGATTGCATCATCTGCATAGAGTAGCATTCGGTCATGGCAAGTGGCAGGCAGGTCATTCATGAAGATACTGAAGAGTAGGGAGCCAAGGATAGAACCTTGTGGTACAACCAAACAGATTGGAAGGGGGGTTGAAATGGTGTCTTCAATTCTGACTTGCTGAGAATGGTCACTAAGGTAACTTTGGAACCAGCGAGTGGCATCTGGTAAAAGGCCAAGATGAGATAGTTGTCCAGTTAGCAGGGAGTGGTTAACTGTAACAAACACTTTAGTCAGATCAATAAAGGTGACACTGACACCAGCCAATTGGTTGTGGTCTACTGCCTGGTGGATGAAGGAGGTGAAGTCTAGTAGTGCAGTGGTGGTGCTGTGACCTTTTCAAAAACCATGTTGCTGGGAACATTGGAGGTTATATTTTTCCAGGTAGTCCACAAGTTGTTCAGCAACTATCCTTCACAAAGCCTTGGAGAATGGGGGAAGGATGGATATAGGCATGTAGTTACTTGTGATAGTCTTGTCACAACATTTGTGGATAGAAGTCACCACAGCCGACTTCCATTTGCTTTTGAATTGTGAGAGCATAAGAAAGCAGTTGAGAATTTTTGTAAGGGGTGGCAAAACTTCATCATAGGTGAGGATGATGAGTTTCAAATCAAGGGAGTCAGCACTATGCTTAGTCTGCCCGAGTACCTTGAGTAGATGTTTTCTGGCTAGCTCTTCAGTGATGGCCTTAAAATAAAATGGGGGGTGCAGCTGGGCTACCTGAGGGATGGTGGGATGGGTTACTGTTGGCGTGGTATCAAAGAAGTTAGGTGGGAGCATATGACTGAGGTCACAAAATGTTGAGTTGAAAGCATTAGCGATGGTTACTTTTTCCAGGGTGTTAGTTCCATCAGTGTTGAGCATTGCAGGGGAAACTTTGTTTTTTTTTTTCAATTACCTTGAACAGGTTGTCCCAGACCTTCCTCCCATCATTCCAGGTGTTTGCAAGGGCATTCCTATAGTAGAAGGCTTTCACCTGGTGGATAGTTCTTGTGCAAGCATTCCATGCTGATTTGTAGGTCTGAGTATTCCCTAAGGTGTTGCATGCTTTAGCACGGTACCATAGTTGGTCATGAGATTTCATCAGTTCAAGGAGGTCATGAGTCACCCATGGGTTTATTGATCCTCTAATCTTTCATTTCTTGTATGGAGCATGAACATCACACGCTGCTTTAAAAGTAGTGATAAAGTATTCTAGGGCTGAGTCCACATCCTGAGCATCATTAACTGGAGACCAGTCTAGTGATCACAGGTGCATTTTTAATGGACCTAGTCGACCAGGTAGAGGTGTTCTACTGACAATGAATTTTGTTGGGGGTTTATTGAATTTGTTAGACCAGAGGAAAATGACTGGAGAATGGTCACTTATGGTGTCCGGCAGTACTTCAGTCTTAGTGATGTGTTCAGGTTGATTAGTGAGGACCCAGTCCAGTAGAGAGGAGGTCCCCAGCCTGTAATTTATCCCGGTGGGTGACTTTATCATTTGTGCCAGGTTGTCAGCTGCCTAGGCATCCTTATAGGTGCTTGCACAGGGGGCCAGCCAGTTGACATTGAAGTCACCAGGCAGAATCACTTCTGAGTTTCGCCTGCAGGATCTGATGCAGTCGAGGAGGGAGGGAAGACCCTGATTAGTCAGCTTAGGTGGGATATATACTGACACAATGGTTAATGCCTTATTGTGTTCACCTAGTAGTACCTAGTGGTGGGTGAAGTGGGAGGAATCCACTTCGCAGAGCAATCTGCAAAATTCTGCCCATTTTGCCTAGCAGAACAGGAAATTTCGCCTGGCAGAGTGGCAAAATTTCACCTGGCGGAATGGCAAAGTTTAGCCTTCTGTGGTGAAATTTCACCCTCCTGGTGAAATTTCGCCTTCCGTCCATGGGTGAAATTTCACCTTAGGAGGGTACTGTATAAGTTAAAATAAGTAGCAGCACTGAGCTGTGGGGGGGTGCGCTCTCTACGGTTTGCTCCCAGTGGTGATTGCTGCTGTCTAGTGGTCCCTCCCCTCCACCTGGTAATAACCTGCCCCACCGCCCACCTCGGAAATGTATGTTAACAATCCCCACCCGTCTCATCCCTCCATATCTATTCCATTACTTCACTCATTCCTTATTATCCTGTTAGAAAAAAATCTCTGGTGGTCTAGTGTTTTTTTTTTGTATTTAAAGTCCCCATCTGAATCTGATCCCTTCCCAGTTTCCAATCCCATTCCCTGGGGATCCGGGGTCCCCCCACCCAGCCTCCCTAGCAGCTAGATGTCCCCGCCAGCTGCCACAACCCTGCTCCCACCCCCATCCTAAATTCCGGCAGTGGCAGCAGCAGACCGGCACAGCCCTTCCTTCTTCTCCATGGCCGGCCCGCCGACTGAGCTGTCAATGAAGCTCATTCATTGACAGCTCAGTCAGCAGGCAGGCTGTGGATGAGAGAAGAGGGTTGTGCCAGTCTGCCACTGCTGTGCTGGGGTTTTGGGATGGGGTGGGAATGGGGCTGTGGCAAGGACATCTGGCTGCTTGGGAGGCTGGGTGGGGGGCACTGGATCATCAGGGAATGGGATTGGGAACTGGGGAGAGATCAGCCTGAGAGAGGAGTTTAAAATAAAAAAAAACACCAAGATCACCAGAGATTTTTTTAAGCAGGATAATAAGGAGGAGTGGAGAAAGGAAGAGACACGGAGGGATGCGGGGGGGTTACTGTAGATTTCTGTGGCATGGCTGGTTATTACCGGGTTGAGGGGAGAGAGACCACTAGCCACCATAGATAATTTAATTATTTTTACAATTACATGTGGGACAGGTGGGGGGAGGGACCAGTAGCCACTAGGGATCTACTTATTGTACTTACCCTATTATAAAAACTGTCTAACTGGTGAAAGTTTTCCCATGGAGGGAAAGTTAAATTTCATTGCGGAAGGCAAAATTTTGACCATGGAAGGTGAAATTTCGCCTCAGCAAAATTCCGACCTCTGCAGGAAAATTACGCAAAGTGGTCCACGATGCCAATTTGCTCCCTTCACCAGCATGCCACAGGTGAAATTTAAATTCACTGCATCACTAGTAGTATCTTACTGGCTAGAATCTGAATGCCATTTCCAGTGCTAGGTAGGGCCAGAACATGACCCACAAGTGTGTCTTTAAGGTAGAGGGCAGTGGGCACAGCCTCCACCTTTCTTAGTCATCCTGTCTACCCAAAAGACAGTGTAACCAGGAATGGCAATAGAAGAGTCAGGGACTTTTGGGGATAGCCATGTCTCAATGACCAATAGTATGTCTGGGTTGTGATGGGAGATCCAGGCAGTGAAGGTATCAAGTTTTGGAAGGCGACTGCAGATATTTATACTTACCAAGGATAGAGTAGCAGAGCTGTCAGACTTCATTGATGCCAGATTGTAGAGATCCACGGTTGGGGTGAATATTTCCTCAAGAGAAGCAGCAACAGTAGTATGAGGCACATGGCATAGGCTTTTAGGTATTTCCTATGGTGTAACTGTGTCCTCCCTTTTAGTGGTAAATTTAAAAAATGAGGTTACAGCAAGAGTTAGCAAGCTATGGGGATCTGAAGAGCTAGTGATAGCTGTGGCTCAGAGAAAGGTCTGAGGATCCTACAAGGCTGGAGGTTTAACTAACACAAAGAAGCCAATGGATGGAAACAGGTAGATGAGGCAGAGTTTTAGTATATTTAATAGAGGTCGGGGGTGGGTGTAGGTGGGTGGGCTGAAAAAAATCAAGTAAGCGGACAAATCCAATTTAGCAGTGAGCAGCAGCTAAGCACAGAAGTCAGTACTGTCCAATGAGGAGCTGCTCCCAATGCTGAAATGTCCAATTAGCATCTGAAAGCAGCCAGGGAATGCTAATGGGACCAATGGCTTGGGAGCCTTTCAATCAGGCAGGAGCCTACCTTGTTCAGATCTTCAGGCAAACAGGCTGGAAATGGTGACTGTGGCTGGCTATGCATGGAGCCTAGGCCACAGTTGTAGATGATGGGCTTGCTCAAAGCTCAGAAACTTGTTCAAATCTTTGGGTAAACAGGCTAGAAATGGTGACTGTGGATGGCTATGCATGGAGTCTAGGCCATAGTTGTAGATGATGAACTTGCTCAAAGCTCAGGAACTGGAAAGAAAGAAACTAGTAGTAAGTCTATCAGAGAACCCAAATTGATTGGAAATTAGCTGTCTAGTGGTAACAGTGTTAGTTATAGCTGTTTGAGAAGTAGAAGCAATAGAAATGTTATCTCACCTTGGTGCTGTAAGTTTCATAGCGACCTGCGTTCCCTCCACAATCCTTTGGATTAAAGCAATTTTTCTTTTCTTATATCATTCTTCATCCTCAGCCAGCATTGTTTACAGAACTGTCTGTCTCACATCAATTTACTTTTCCAGCTGAACAGCAGCAGCTGCAGTATCAGTGGTTCCTGAGATAATATCCATATCATCCAGCACAAGAGGTATAGCAAACCTTGAGTCATCCTCCTCATCCATTGAGTCCCTAGATACTTCTTCAAAGGCAGCAGTTTCACAGCTCTGAATAGTATGATGGATGTCCTCTCCAGCCTCCTGCAGCACACCCTCCTCTACCTCCTCCAAATCTGCCATCTTGGAAAGAAAGGGCCAATGGCACCCCCTCCCAATAGTAGAGGAATTTCCCCGGTGTCCTGGCCAAATTTCCCCCATTCACTAAAAATGCCACCAACAAGCTTAATCTGATTCAATTTCAGTTGGTTACCATCTGTATCCCCCCAGTAGCCCCTGAAAAAGGGACTTCTAGTCTCAATGGGCCTACCAGGTAAACAAAATACAAAATTCAATAAATAAATAGATGAAGTTGTCATGGATATTGCCAGAGAGCCATGCCAGGACATTGGTGATGTGCCCTATGACATCACACACCACCTGGAAGTTGATGATGTGAAAGCCCTTTTTACCTAAACAGGCCTTCACCCCATCCCCTTGGGGTGCACAGATAACAAGACGGGTGTAGTTAACAGCACCCAGTATAGGTGGTAAGTGCACAACTTGATAAAATTGATGCATGGTTGCTGTTTGCTCAGTTGCCATGCTAGGTAATGCAATGAACTCCCTATCATGGGCCATCAGGGCATCCAGTAACTATCCCAACATGTGTGAGGTGATAGACCATGTAACATCACTGGTGTCACTCACTGATGTCTAGAATGTTCCAGTGACCAGGAAGCACAGTGCTGCTGTCATCTTCAACTCAAAGGACATTGCATGGCTGCAGTGGGTGTCTGTCTGGAGCAGCTCATGCACAGCTTCATGAACATGGGCCTGTTGAGCATGTACAGGCCCATGATTTACTTATTACTGAGGAAGTGACTCATGGATAGTCTGTCTGTTTGCAGTATAGCACTGCTGGGACCTGCAATGTGGCTTGGGGAGCATTCTCCTGCTCATCATCCTCCTGAGCAACTTGCATGAGGTACAGGATGTGTGCCATTTTTATAGCAGTTCTGGCTTCCACCTGTGGATTTGCGCCATGTTATGACCTCCAATTTATAGACCTTATCTTGCACAACACTAAGTTGTGCTAAATGCCATTAGTTCAGTGCTAAATGCCATTAGTTCAGTGCTAAAGCGAGGGTCCTGGACTTCAGAAGAGCGAACTTCATTAAGATGGGGGTATGTCTCAGGAAAGCTCTAGCAAGAAGGGAGCACTGGGGAGGAATGGAGGAACAGTTGGCCCATCAAAAGGGAGCCATAGTGGAGGCAACAAACCTTTGCATTAGGCAAATAAACAAAGGCAAGAGAAAAAGAAAACCACTATGGTTCTCAAAGGAAGTGGCTGGGAAGGTAAGGGTGAAAAAGTTGGCTTTCAAGAAGTACAAGGAAACACAGAAAGGGGACAACAGGATAGTGCATCTGGATAAGCAGAGGGAGGCAGGGAAAGCAGTCAGGAGCACAAAGGTGCAAACAGAGGACAAAATAACATAGGTGGTAAAGAAGGGGGTAAGACTTTTCATATGTGTATTAGTGGAAGGAGAAAGACCAGGGGAGGGATTGAAAGGCTTAAAGGGAAAGAAGGGGAGTGTGTGGAAGGGGACTGTGTGGAAGGAGGAGAAGGTGAGGGACCACAGTTTAGCTGCAGGAGCAATAATGGGAGGAAGGCAGACTCCGGTCCATTTACAGAGGAGAGAATCCAAAAAGAACTCACAAAACTGAAAGTGGACAAGGCAATGGGATCAGACGTGATACATCCTAGAATATTAAAGGAGCCAAGGGAAGTGCTGGCAGCACTGCTTGCAGCCCTATTCAACAAATAACTGGAAATAGGAGTGGTTCCAGAGGACTGGAGAAAGGCAGATGTAGTTCCTCTTCACAAAAGTGGGAGCAGGGAGGAGGCTGGAAACTATAGACCAGTTAGCATGAGCTTGGTGGTGGGGAAAAATATGGAATCACTGCTGAAAGAAAGGATTGTAGAGCAACTTGAATCCAGTGGAGCAAAGGATCCGAGGCAGCATGAATTCACAGCAGAAAAGTCATGTCAAACAAATCTGATAGATTTTTTTGACTGGGTGACAAGAGAAAGTGACCAGGGATGAGCTGTGGATGTGGCCTACCTGGATTACAGCAAGACCTTCAACACCATTCCACATAGGAGGCTTGCAAATGAGCTGGGCAGCCTGGGAATGGGTCCTAAGGTGGTAAACTAGGTTAGAAATTGGTTGAGGGATAGAACACAATGGGTGTTGGTTAATGGAGCTCAATCTGAGGAAAAGAGGGTGACCAGTGGGTTGCCACAGGGATCAGTTCTAGGGCCAGTCTTTTTTAATGTCTTCATAAGTTACATTGCGGAGGACTGGAAGGGAAGGTATGCTCTTTGCAGATGACACTGAGATCTGCAACAGGGGTGACACTCTGGGAGGGATGTAAAAAATAAGGATGGGCTTAAGTACACTAGAGGAATGGTCTAGACTAGTGTGGCAGCTGATTCAATGCAAATAAGTGCAAAATCATGCATTTGGGGCAGAAGAACCCTGGGGAGGAGTACATGATGGGAGGGAATTACTGTCTGTCACCAAACAGGAACGGGATCTTCGGGTAATCATATCTGATGACCTAAAGGTAGCCAAAGAATGTGCCAAGGCTGTGGGAAGGGCCAGTGGGATGCTGGGATGCATAGGGAATGGTATCACCAGCAGAAGAAAGGAGATAGTGATGCCACTGTAATAGACAAGGGAAGGCAATTTTATTTATAGGAGTCCAATACCAGAGGCTCTGGACAACGAACATAAATAAGGACGTACAGCAGTGAAAGAAAACATAATAAAACCTCTTTAAAAGCATAACAGGATTAAAATTCAGCAAAATAGAGGTTTCCAGAAGTCAGTCTTCAAGGGACTGGCTAAAGCTAAAGATGGTATCAGCAGTCAAAGGCCAGGTGGAAGAGGCGGGCCTTTAGCCTCCCCTTAAACACCTCAATCAAGGAATCATTGGTGAGACCTCATCTGGAGTACTGTGTCCAGTTCTGGAGACTGCACCTCTGTAAGGACAAAGATAGGACCAAGGCAGTTCAGATAAGGGCAACAAAAAATGGTGCAGGTCCTGCACAAAAAGTCATATGAGGAGAGACTGGAGGACCTCAGTATGCATACCCTGGAGGAGAGGAGAGGAGAGGAGACAGGGGGGAATATGAGAGAGACCTTCAAATATCGCAAGGGCATAAATAAGGTACAGGAGGTTAGCATCTTTCAGAAAAGAAGATGTTCAAGAACAAGGGGGCATGGCATTAGGCTGGAATGTGGTAGATTAAGGGGTAATGTAAGGAAGTATTTCTTCATGGAAATGGTGATGGATGCATGGAACAGCCTCCCAGTGGAGGTAGTGGGAGCGAATTCGGTAGGGGAATTTAAGAATGCATGGAATAGGCATAGGGGAACCCTAGTGAAGGGAAAGAGATAGTAAAGCTAGAGGTCAAGCAGGGTCTGTGGTTTTTGCAATAGGTAGGGATAATGCACAGACTGGGTGGGTCAAGTAGTTCTTATCTGCCATCAGTTTCTATTATTCTAAATCATTGAATTTTGTGCTACACTGCATATTCACATAACTTCCCTCTTTTTTTGTGCTGAATACAATATGGTAGCACAGCTGTGCTATCACCCCTGACCAGTGCAGAACTGTGAGCTGAATATCAAAAAACCAGCACAATCTGATGTGAGCATTGCACTAACTCGGTGCTGAGCTAAGCTTTTGAATATCGGGGCCCCATGTTTTTCAAAATGGCTCATGTAAATATAAAACAACTAATTAGCATACTCACATATTGCATGTTATTATAGACATAAATTCAAAGCACAAAAAGACTTTCAAAACCTTTTATGTAACAAGACAGAGAACTATTGTTCAAAAAATTCAGATAAGAAAATCCGTGCAAATTAAATTTCTAAAATGCTTTATCATGGTTGATAACATTCTCTATCGGAAGGTAAACTGATAGAGCCAAATCATGGAATAAATTTGGTGACTGTAGTCAGCAGTCATTCTGCTAAATAAGCTGTCATGGGCTCTTATGTACAATCATTCATCTTACCAGCTCAAAGAAACATATTAGAAAATGATGGATGACTTGTGATTAGTCTAGGCTTAAATACAGTCTCAAAGTGAGACCATGCTACAGAAATGAATCCAGGATTTAAAAAAAACCCTAAAGCAATGTGATGCATATGTGAGAAAGCAATACAGCAATTTTAATTTTTCTTGCTTTCCATGCCACAGTAGGCATTATGATCCACACCAAAGAAAATGCAGAATCAGTTGCTAGATGTTTGCAGTAGAGCAAATAGAATCTTGCAGCAAAATGATGGTACTATTTTTGTAACTGCAAATCCTATTCATAATCATTAGTTTTGCTAGCATAATTATTGTATGATGTACAACCCTTAGTTAGAATGTTTATTTTAATTAGAATTTCAGTGAAGTTTAATGGTTTGAGTTATGATTTGAATTGTAAAGGAGAAGATCACAGGTTTAAGTACTACCACATCAAATGATTTACTATGTTCAGCATACTTATTCATACCTGCTTATGCAACTGGTGGGTAGATAGGGTGGGCCTAGAATCCCATTCTCACCTTAAAGTAGTATATTACTGTTATAAGGTGTAACCCTGAGCAACTCTCTTGAGCTTCATCTAAGTCAGTTTGCCTCTGGTGTCATATAGTTAGAAGCATGATAGCACTGTAAACCGGGTGGTACGTCACAGTTAGACTATCCTGGGCACCACTCCAGTCTAGAATCCAATACTGCAGCTCTGCATGAGCCCTTTAGAATGATCAGGCATAATTCTTCTGCATTACAATATTTAAACACTTACTTTAATTTAACAGTGCTAGGCAGACTGTCTTTACCAATGATGGATTGTTGTAAACAGAAACTTCTGCTCTCAGAAAGAATTAGGTCAAAATAAGAATTACAAGTTATTTTTGTGATGCACATGGAAGGCATAAAGCATAATGTCAAATATTCTTTCACAAAGAAAATTCCTACAAAAGGATTACTACAGTATGAGATATCTATACTTTAAGTAATGTCTTTGTTAAAGAGTCACCCTTGTAGTCTTTTTGTCTATGGGCTACACCCACCAAACACTCACAAGTCATTTTGCATCACTCCTCATTAATAACTTGTGCAAATTGCCAGATTATGGTATCGCAGATCTGTGCAAAAATGAACCAGTTTGGAGCAATCTGCAGAGCTTAATACAAAACAGAAGAAACATATTTTACCTCACTTTGGATTTGAAATAATTTTCCAGTCACAGTTGAATGATGGTTTATTTGCTTTATAATAGTCCACCCTCCATAAAGGTGATGTTGATCATTGGCCAAGGGCTTGTCTGTCTTTCTGCATGAAGCCCTATCATTACATTAAAACAAGTTTGTGACATTTGAGAACTTTGAAAAGCATTACACAATTCGCTTAATATTTTCTTTAGTGTCTATGTTTCTCTTCCCTTTGTTATTCATTACTAGGTTAAACTGCATGTGGAGAGCATCCTTGTTCCCTAGAGTTAATCTGCTTCTGCTGCTTAATGCTTTGCTGAAGTGTTAATCTTCAGTTAAATACAGCACAATTTGCTGCTGGTGAAATGATTATATCACAGAGGATTGTGACTTCAGCAAAAGATTAAACAGCAGCTGTAAATCAACTTCAGGGCATACAGATCCTGTTTTTATATAAATAAACCAACTAATTAAGGATAAAAGGAACAGAAATACAGAAAATCTATCAAATATAATCTGACTTTTGTCTAAATACTATCTTTTTCCTGGAAGTGGCAAATTCGCTTTATAAGAGAACTATTAATGCTCATTCCGCAGTCATCAAACAATAATGGGTTCCATTCTTACCAGTAGTGCCATATGGCAGTGGAACCATCCATTGCTTAGCCTGACCCAAAATGGCTGCACAAGATAGAATGAGTTAACCCAAATGGCCTTCTGCATTGACCTCTAGTAACCTTATGCATGTAGACTAAAATTTAACAAAGTGGTTAGAATTAATAAATGCTGACAATAAAAAACTAAAGTTGACATTTTGACCACAGGTCTTCTTCACGAATTGTTTATAAAAAAAAAATAAGTATACCAGCTAGTTGGCACAGAGTCAGAGCTGTTGCTCATACAAATGTATGAGCATATGAATCTGCCAGCAGAAACAGGTTTCATGATCTATCAAGTCTCCTCGATTGTGCAGCTGGCATCCTTATATTGCAGCTGCCCCCCCTCCCTCCTTCACAGTTCTCCCCTACTCTGTCCCATCCCCTTTTAAAACTGCCCACCATTAGTGGTGGGTGAAGTGGCCCCAATTCGCTCCGCGAAGTGATTTTCTGAGTGAAGGCAAATGCGCGTAGTGCTCTACAATGTGAAGCAAAGTACTTTGCGTTATAATGGGTAATGCAAAGTCCCTTGAAAACAATGACTTCGCATTACTCTGCCTTCCCAAATCACTACTCCACCAATTCTTAAGGCAAAGTACATTGAACGTGCTCCACCTCACTTTGCCTTGTTTTTAAGCTCCAAAGGTGAATTTTGTTGTGATTCATGGGGTTTCAAGTCACATGGGCTCTAGATTGTTCTGCACAGCCTCAGTTTGGGGTAGAGTGTGTATGAAACTGTAGGAGACAATCTGTTCTGAAAGCTCTCTGCGATTCAAACCTTCTAAAATGTATTAAAAAAGCCTTTTTTTGGGTCATTTGTTTTGCTGAAACTTTAGTTCATCGATTTTAGGAAACCATCCTGTGCTCATATCATCGAAAGTTTATTGTTTGTGTGTGGATTTTGAATGTTAATGTACAATATTCTGTCTCTGTACTGAGAGACAGTGGAAGTGTGCTTTGGAGGGGGCATATCTGTGGTGTAGGTAGATTAACTTGGAGAAAAAGACAGTGCTTTCTGTTTTGGTGATATTTTTCTTGTATAACTGTGTTAACGTACACACAGTAATATTTTCAATAATTCTTGCCATTTTTTTGCTGATTGTTGTGGTGCAGCAGTGCATAATTTTAGTTTGTTTAAAATATGTGGTTATATTGCTGATGTTTTTAATTTGCTAGGCATTACTTAGTGTGTGTGTGAGTATGTGAGTGACGCATGTCATCAAATCAGACACCTTTTATTGTGCCACATAATTTCAGAAATGTGAACCTGCTATCCACTGCAGCTGTGTAATCTTTGTACTTCTTTGTGGTATCTTTACTGGTACTTGCACTAGTGACTGTTACTGCAGCAGTGCAGTACACTGCCTCCCCCCCGTGGCCCACCCCAACGGGCAAAGGAATTATTTTCCAGATTTGAATTTCTGATGGTGAGCACTAGTTAGGTGTTGTGCCTTTGCATCTGCATCTCTTCAGTGTGCAGCGCAATCTTAATTTTCTGTGCATTTGCATCTCCTTAGGGCCCAATCTCCATCTCTAATTTAAGTCACAGTTGTTTCTTTGGCTTCCCTTCAGAGTACTGGACAGGTGTAGTGCATAATTCTGCATGAACATTGTACTCATTAATATGCATTTTTAAGTCAGGATCATCATCGCGAGTCACTCATGATACAAATCAAATTCTTCATCATCACGGTCAGAAATGCAGTCACAAATCATGATTTACGATCACGTCACGAATCACAACATTAATCTTTTTGTACTAGTTACTTGGATGTATTGTAAGCCTGTTTTGTAGTATCACTTCATGCTTCATCACCCCACCATTGTACTCATTAATGAGTGTTTTTAAGTTGGGGAGTTTTGTGCCACACCTCATCGGGGCCCGTTGAAGTATAGCCATAGGCATTCACATTTCTTCAACATCACAGTCAAAAATCACAATTTATGATCATGTCACGAATCACAACATAATTTTTTTTTAATAGTTACTTGGATGTATTGTAACCCTGTTTTGTAGTATCTCTCCAGGCTTCACTATCCCACCATTGTACTCATTAATAAATGTTTTTAAGTCAGGGATTTGGACAGTTCTGTAGTACATACACAGACTGGAAAGAAGACTGACTGCACACATGCAGTTTAGCACAGTATACTTGCACTGGTCAGAATACAAAGTGTCACGCATACAGAAGACAACAAAAAAATGGCATAATTACATACAAGGGTCGGGGATGGTGGAGGAATACATTTTATAACACAGCAAGCAAGGTGTGGGGGGGCACGTGGTGTGAGGAAAAATAAACTAATGTGGGATCCCATGGTGATCCAGCAGCAGTTCCAACATGGACATCATTTGCAACTGATGTCCCTCTATGTGATCCAGCAGCTGCTCCACAGTACTCACCCTCTCATTGTTCTCCTCGACAGCACTCCAGAGAACTGCCAAGTCAGTCTGTGTTACATGTAGTTCTCTGGGATCCCCACATTCTACAGGCTGACCTGCTGGTGGTGGTGGTGTGGGTGGGGTTGCTGGTGGAGCAGCAGGTGCTGCTGTGGCCCTCCTCTTGTTAGGGATGCCACCATGTACAGCTGCACCCTCTGCCACAGAATGGCCAGCAGGTGCAGGCATGGTCCGTTCTGTGGCAGCCTGCCACTCCAACTGGTGGTGATTGAGCATATGGGTGTGCTGGACCCCAGTCCCAAGGTGAGTCCCCCGGAGGCCACAGTGCACCTCCACCTCACATAGGTGGCACTTGACCACACTGCTGCCCCCGACACAGTCAAAAAACTGCCAAACAACGGAGGTGCAGGCAGGACCAGGCACAGGCAGGGGAGGGCCAGATGAACTGGCAGCTGACTGTTCACAGTGCTGAACAGGGATGGGATCCACACCTGGGCCTGGGGGAACAGGCATATCCTGCTCCAGAGGACCTGTTGCTGGACTTGGTGGTGGTGGTGGTTCAACTGCTTCAAAGTCAGGACAGGAAGTGGTGCTGGTCCTGCTTCCTGGGGGGGGCAATTACAAGTGCACATGGTACAACGCTTACCACTACCACGTTCTCCCAGAGATGCCCCCACCCTAGACATTCCCTCACCCTGGTCAATCTCTCCTAATGAGCTCCCTCAGTCTGAGCAATCACTACTCACACTGTCACACAACACACACACAGTCACACACATACAGACAGACAACTAACTACTTAAAAAGGTAAGAAAAATAAAATTTACAGAAAGAACAAAGTAAGTAAAAAAGAGTACAGAAAAGAAAAAAATGCAGCTTTTAAAAAAGCTGTTGGGTCTAAATCAAAGTCTAAATCTCCTCTTTGCTCTCATCTCAAAGTATCAGCAGTCACAAAACACACTCTTCTCTCTCCATCTGCACAGGAGAAAGTAAAAGTGTCTGCTTGTATGACTCACTTCCTTCCTACCTAGCCAAAGAGCATGTGACTTACACAGGCCAGCAAGGAGGGTAGCTACTTGCACACCCCACACAGCTAGCAGTGGAACCAGTGAACTGGAAGAGTGGCTATCTCTACAAAGCAGTGTGCAAAAGATGGAGATTAGTGCCCAAGAGGTGGATAGGCAGAAAAGGGGCAAAATTCAGCAGAAGGGCAGACAGCAAGGAGAACCAGGGATAAAGGACAACAAAGGAAGGGGCTGGAGTAGAAGCATGAAACAGTCTAGGGAGGTCAAATCATGGAAAGCCATGTGTGCCAATGCCAGGAGCCTTAGCAACAAGATGGAAGCTCTGGAGGCTGTCATGGTGTAGTCAGATCTGGACATTGTGGCCATCACTGAAACCTGGTGTAATGATAACCATGACTGGGAGATGGACATACCTGGTTACAACATATTCAGAAGAGACAGGGCAAGTAGGAAGGGAGGAGGAGTGGCACTGTATGTGAAAAATGACATAAGGGCCAAGGAGATCCAGGAGGAACAAAATGGGGGGAGAGATACTGTGGGTTAAGCTGGAAAGGAAAATGGGGCCAGCCATCCGCACAGATGTGGTCTATAGACAACCAGCCAAGGAGGAAGAAACAGATAGAGAGCTGATGCTAGCCATCCAAAGGATGGCAGACAAGGGTGAGGTAGTACTTGTTGGAGACTTCAATATTCCAGACGTGGACTGGAGCAACCCAGCAGCAGCATCAACTAGGAGCAGATTTATCCTGGACTCCCTTCAGGGTGCCTTCCACAAGCAACTGGTCATGGAACCAACTCAGCAGAAGGCAATATTGGACCTTGTGCTCACAAACAGGGACAGTGTGATGGGGGTAACAGTGGGGGAGCACCTGGGGAACAGTGACCACCAGTCATTGTGGTTTGAAATCAGAGAAAGAGCAGAACCAAACCACACAAAAACACGTATCCTGGATTTTAGGGGGGCAGACATTGGGAAAATGGGGAGATACTTGAAAGAGGCATTAAGGGGAATGGGGCAGGAATCAGGGGTTGAGGAACAGTGGTCAGTATTTAAAATGGGGATTACAAGAGCAACAGAATTGGGAACTGAAGCAGCAGGCTGGTAGGACAGAGGTCTGGGGTTATATTCTGTTTTAATTGAAATATTTGAATAGTTTGTAAGTGAAATTAGTTCTATGTGTTAAAAATTATTACCTCGAATTAGAACTGTTACTTGGGCTGTGATATTGTAACTTTGGAGGCTTGCGGACAGTTGTTTGGCAGGGTTAATTAGAGGGAAATTTAAATGTGTTGTTTGCCTGGTGTTAGGGGAGGGGACATTAGCTGCAATTACCTTGTCTTTAAACAGGAATTACCTTGGCCTTCATTGTTCACTTGGGAACTTAAGCAGCAGGCTGGTAGGACAGAGGTTTGGGGTTATATTCTGTTTTAACTGAAATATTTGAATAGTTTGTAAGTGAAATTAGTTCTATGTGTTAAAAATTATTACCTTGAATTAGAACTGTTACTTGGGCTGTGATATTGTAACTTTGGAGGCTTGGGGACAGTTGTTTGGCAGGGTTAATTAGAGGGAAATTTAAATGTGTTGTTTGCCTGGTGTTTGGTAAGAGCACTCCCACCCACCCTGTTTTGTAGGGTTTCTTAAATACTGAAAAGCCACTGGGGGTTGGGATTGAAGGGCTGAGTATTTCTGTTTGGGACTGAAATTCGAAGCAACAGGAGCTGGTGGGCTTGTGATATCATACGGTACCTGATGTCCGCTTACACACTGGACTGTATGTGTTTGTGAGACTTGGGAACTTTATTGGTGGCATTGAAATTGGGTTTGTAAATAACTACAGTCAGTATAGAGAGAAACTGTATTCCAGGGAAAAGGGACTGAGAAAAGGGGTGTGCCATTATAAACAGAGGGGGATAAACAGGGTAGCCATATTCCACCATGGCAGGCATCTTCGGAAGGGTTGTAGGCTGCACAGGCTGTGGGATGGCAATAATTCTAAATTGGGCCTGGAGAGAGGGAGGCTGCCCACTCTGTAGACAGCTATCTTGTATCAGGAGTGAGGTATATTGGTTAAGGAGTAAGCTGGGGGAGCTGGGGGGTGTCCAAGGATAAAGGATGTGGATATGGGCATCAGAAGGGTGGGGCTGAGGGGAGGCTGGGGCAATGCTCTGAAATTACAGGATGTTATGTTACAGCAAGCAAGAGGGGGGATATTAGGGACAAAGAACCCTTAGATAGGGAAGTTGATGCTAAGGGGAAAGCGTACAGGGTGAACATTCTGAATACAAAGAGAGTGGAGGGGGAAGAGTCAGGAGGGGCTGTTGTGCGGAAGCCTAAAACAGCAGACTGTGGGAAGGGAGCTCCTAAGGTGAACAGAGAAAGAGGGGGGGAAGAAGAGGGGCAGTTTAGAGATGCAGTCAGGGGAAACTCGGGTTACTTGATGGAGGCTGACATAGAGTGTCACAATAAATTTGAGCTACTAAGCAACCTAGAGGGGGAGGAAGGGGTTGGTGGAAATGAGGAAACTTATACAGAGGCCGGGGGGAGGGAGTCGGATACCCATAGGGCATCACAGACCGGCTACAGAAAGGATAGAAATAGTCCCAGAGGGAGAAGGGTAAACATATGTTAAGCAAATGGGGGAGATGCAACATATTCCAGACATGAGGGAGGAGAGCATGATTGGAGAGAAACTGGGAGACAAGGAGGTGGGAGAGGAGCCCCCCTTCAGCGGGGGGGGTCAGTACCAAGGATGGGGCCCTAGCTAAAGGGGACCCACAGAGAGCCTCTGGAGGCAGGGGTACTATTACAAGGGGGGGAGGATGCATGTGTGGGGAAGGGAAACCATCAGGGCCAGGATAAATGGTTCAGATAAGAGAGGGTTAAAGGGGACACCTATTCAGAGGGCGCTTGAGTTAGTGGGCAAAATAGCAAGGAGGCAGAAAGGGAAGGGTGACAAGGGTCTCTAATAAGGCAGAAAGACTCCCATGAAACTGAGATCATGAATAAGGGGAAGGGGGCTGAGAGGCGAGTGGGTAACCATAAGGATGATGGCGGTGTTAAGGTTCTGTTATTGGGAGACTCTGGAGATTAGGGTATCCAGTGGGAAGGACAGGAGGATGGATGCCATAGCCAGGTGAAGGTAGTGAGTATCTCTGGGCTGACAGTGCACAGAGCAAAGTTCATGGTGTATGAAATGGTTAGGGATTGTGGAGGGAAACCAGATTTCCTGGTGCATTTGGGAACTAATGATCTAGAAGGAAATAGTGTTTTGGAAATCCAAGCAAGGTTCCAAGAACTTGCCAGAGTCTGTCGGGATAATGGATGCAACATTTCCTTTTTGGAGATATTGCCAGTACCAAAGGCTCAGTGGAGAAAAAAAATGAAGCTCAGATAGGTTAATGACTGGCTCAGGAAGTGGGGTGAAGAGAATGGGTTGGGGGTGTTAGGGAACTGGAATGGAGTTTGGGAGGATAAGGGACTATATGCCAAGGACAGGTTTCATCTTGCCCCATTAGGGAAGGAAGTCCTAAACAGGGATGGCTGACTACATACAAGAAAGGTGGGGTTTAAACTGTGGGGAAGGGATAAGGGAGGGGCTGACCAGAAGCCCTCTCCTCCAGATGAGGGGAGTAGCCTTCAAGCCCAAGGAGAGGAGGGGGGAAACAGACTGGGGGTGGAGGTTTCAGGAGCGCAGAGGGAGGATGGAAGTATAAGGAATCTGGGTGGGGTTCGACAAAGAGGATCAGGGATAAGGGGAAGGGGTTGGTGTTAGTAAATGCCAGGAGCTTGGGAAACAAGATGCCAGAGTTCCAGGCCATGCTGTTCGAGGGGGGGTGGATGTGGCGGCGGTCATGGAGACGTGGACCAACAAAAACCATGACTGGGACCTAAACGTACAGGGGCACACTATGCTTAGGAAGGATAGAAAGGAGGGCAGAGGGTGGAGTGGCTATGTTCATTAGAGATGACATAGAAATTGCTAGGTAGAAGAGGCAGAGGGAAACGTGGAGGCCTTATGGGTCACCTACGATCCCCAGCAGGAGATAAGGTCAAGCTGGGTGTAGCATATAGGCCCCGGGATGAGTGATGTTCTAGAGGATGGTTTGCTGGACAACATCATTGCCCAGTGTGGACCAAAAGGGAAGGAGTGGTGTTGATGGGGACCTTAATATGCCAGGTACAAACTGGGAACCATGTCATCTAAAGGTGGCCAAGGAGCAGAGGCTGCTGGATGGCTTCCAGGATGTGTTCTTAACACAGCATGTGATGGAGCCCACAAGGGAGGGGCATGTCCTGGATGTGGTTCTGGCAGATGGGGACCTGGTAAGGGACATGGTTGTACAGGACCCCTGACTGGGAGCGATCACAATACTGTCTGGTTTCAAATAAGCATGGGGGAGGGGGAGATCGAGGACACTGGCAGTGGACTTCAGGGGGCAGACTTTATGGGCATGGAAATATTCTCAAGGATCACTTGAACGGATTACTCAATGACAAGTGTGGAAAGGAGATGGGAGGTCATAAAACGGGACTTCAGTGAGGCAGTCAGGATCTGCGCTAGTTGAAACGTAAGGAGCAAGGTCACATAAACCATGCTGGTGGTCCAGTGAGGTACAGGTAGCAGTCAGAGAAAAGAAGTATGCCTACAAAAATATAAAAACAACAAGAGGGATAGGGATAAGGAAGTGTACCAGCTTGCATCTAGAAAAGTCACCCGTATGGTGAGGGGAGCAAAGTCCAGTAAAGAGCAGTGGCTGGCACAGCGGATACATGGAGGGGAAAAGGGGTTCTTCCGGTACATTGGGGAGCGGAGAAAAACTAAGGGCCATCTCAGCAGATTGAGATCAGAAGGAGGGTGGGTGGAAGAGGTGAGGGACCAGGCAGAGGTATTTAACGAGTACTTTGCCTCTGTGTTCACTAGGGAAGGGGATGGGATATCTACAAAGCAAGGCACGAAGGGGATAGAAGCCAGTAAGTGGGATCAGGGGAGCAACAGAAATGGAGCAAGATGGAGGGAGAGGCACCTAGGGGTATCACATCTGGGTAAGGATAAAAGGGGTAAGGTGGAGGGAACGGATGATGTTATCTCTGCCAAAGGGTGTGGTTAGCCCTCAAGGCCCCAAAGAAAGACAATTCTCCTGGGCCGGATGGCATTCATCCGAGAGTACTATGGAATTATGGACATACTGGCTGCACCCTGGTGGAGCTCTTCAACAGGTCACTTGAGACAGGGAGGGTACCTAGGATTGGCGAGAGGCACATGTGGTGCCAATCCATAAAGGGGGGGTCGAGGAAGTACCAGGTAACTATAGACCCATCAGTTTGACCTCTGTGGTGGGAAAATTAATGGAGAGTATACTAAAGGAACGATTGGGGGTGTACTTGGAGGAGGTGGGAGGTCTGGATAGTCGGCAACATGGGTTTGTGCCAGGCAGATCATGTCAAACCAACCTTGTGGAGTTCTATGAATGGGTAACATCAGAACTGGACAGGGGTAAGCTTGTGGATGTATTATTCTTGGACTTCAGCAAGGTGTTTGACTCTGCCCCCCACAATGATCTGGTGGAGAAACTGATGGGGTTAGGAGTAGGCCCTTTGATGGTCAGATGGATTGAAAACTGGCTAGCTGGACACACTCAGAGAGTAGTGGTCTGTGGGGAGCTCTCGAACCCTAGAGAGGTTGGTAGTGGGGTACCGCAGGGCTCGGTCCTGGGTCTGATCCTGTTTAATGCATACATATAGGACATCAGGGAGGGTATAGGGTGTGAAATGAGTCTCTTCGTGGATGACTCCAAGATGGGAGCAGTAGTTGAGGGAGAAGAGGGGAGGTTGGCCCTGCAAGGGGACCTGGACACCCTGGCAAGCTGGGCTCACACATGGAAATTAAATTTCAATATCACCAAGTGCAAGGTGTTGCATCTTGGTCGGGGAAACCCTAAACACAGGTACACCCTGGGAAGGGAGGCGCTGGAGGCCTCAATAGGGGAAAAAGACCTAGGGGTCATGGTGGATGCATGTATGAATAACTCTGAGCAGTGCAGGAGAGCAGCTAGCAAGGCAAACAGGATGTTGGGATGCATCAAGGGGATCACCTCTAGGAGCAAGGAAGTGATTCTGCGCTGTACAATGGACTGGTTAGACTCACACCTTGAGTACTGTGTACAGTACTGGAGACCACACTTGAAGAGGGACACAGCTCCTGGAGAGGGTACAGAGGAGGCAACAAAGATGATATGAGGGCTAGCGGATTTGACGATGAGGACAGACTTGAGGAGCTCTGCCTGTTTTCATTGGAGGAGAGGAGAGACAGGGGGACATGATTGAGGCTTCAAGTACCTCAAGGGAATAAATAGGGTAAACATGGAGGATCTTTAGACTAAAGTAGGGAGGTATCACCAGAGAGCATGGTTTGAAGTTGGAAGGTGGAAGGGTGAGGGGGAAAAGAGGAGGAGGTTTTTCACTGAGAGGGTAGTGGACCCTGGAATGCACTGCCTGGTGAGCTGGTTCAGAGATCCACAGTGGAGGGCTTCAAGAGAGGTGGACAGACACAGAAAGTGGATGTATCAGATGATGGCCTGTCCCAGGGGGGTGGGGATGGATGATAGGGGTTTCTGGTGCACTAGGGATGGGAGGGTCTCGGCACCCAACTAAGGAACTAAGGTTCGAGCAGACTCGATAGACCGCAAGGCCTAATCTGCTGGCAAATAGTATGTTAGTATGTTAGAATTATGCATTTAGCAGGTTAGCAAGAGGAAAAGGAAGAGGAGACCATTATGGTTTTCCAAAGAGGTAGCAAAGAAAGTGAAAGCCAAAAAGATTGCATTCAGGCAATACAAAAAGACACAGGCAGAAGGGGATAGGGAGAAGCACCAGGAGAAGCAAAGGGAGGCAGGGAGGTCAGTAATGGAAGCCAAAGATCAGACAGAAGACACATTGCAAAATCAGTGGGTAGAGGGACAAACCTTTTACAGGTACATAAGTGAAAAAGAAAGGCAAAGGGAGGATAGTGAGACTGAAAGGGAGGATGGGGTCGCGTGGGGATGACAACAGTAAAGCTGACATATTGAACAGGTATTTCTGTTCAGTCTTTACTGAGGAAGAGGAGGGTAATGGGTCTGAAGGGAGTACAGCGGGTGAGAATGGTGCAGAAATGGACACAAGTCCCTTTACACGAGAAAGGGTCCTGAAGGAACTGGAAGTAATAAGAGTTGATAAAACAATGGGGCCAGATGGGGTGCACCCCAGGGTCCTTAAAGAACTAAGAGAGGCGGTAGCTGAACCTCTGGCTATCCTGTTTAGCCAATCACTGGAAACAGGGGAGGTACCCAAAGACTGGAGGACAGCAGATGTAGTCCCCTTATACAAAAGTGGGAACAAAGAGGAAGCAGGGAACTACAGACCAGTCAGCCTCATCTCAGTAGTGGGAAGATCCATGGAAGCACTACTGAAGAGAGATTGGTCAAACATCTGGTTGTCAATGGACTACAGGACCCAAGGCAGCATGGTTTCACCAGGGGAGGTCATGTCAGACCAACCTCGTTGAATTTTTGACTGGGCGACTAGGAGGTGGATCAGGGGAGGGCAGTGGACAGGGCCTATCTGGACTTCAGCAAGGCCTTTGACACTGTGCCACATAGAAGACTATTACACAAACTGGGGAATATGGGTGTGGGCAGGACAGTAGTATGGTGGGTAGGTAACTGGCTGGGCAGCAGGACACAGAGGGTGGTGGTAAATGGCTGTCACTCCACAGAGGGAAGAGTGACCAGTGGGGTACCACAGGGATCAGTGCTGGGACTGGTTCTATTCAACATCTTCATCAGTGACATTGCGCAGGACCTAGAAGGCAGAATTTTACTGTTCACTGATGACACAAAGTTCTGTAACAGGGTAGACACACTAGAGGGTGTAGACAGAATGAGAAGGGACCTGCAGAAACCTGAAGAATGGTCAGGGGTTTGGCAGTTGAAATTCAGTGCAAAGAAGTGCAAGATAATGCATATGAGGCACAAAAATCCTGGCACAATATATCAGTTGGGGGGTGAGGATATAGCATGCACCAAGCAGGAAAGGGATCTTGGGGTTATCATCTCTGATGACCTCAAGGTAGAGAAACAGTGTGATAAGGCAGCAGGTAAAGCAAATAGAATGTTGGGATGCATAGGCAGGCATCACCAGCAGGAAAAGGAGGTCATAATTCCACTATACAAGACACTAGTGAGGCCCCCACCTGAGTACAGTAAGAAGTTCTGGAGACCTTACCCACGTAAGGATATAGACAGGTAGAGAAGGTTCAGAGAAGGGCAACAAAGATGGTGCATGGATTGCATCACAAGTCCTATAAGAACAGGTTGAAGGAAATGAACATGTACTCCCTGGAGGAGAGGAGGGAGAGAGGGGATATGATAGAGACATACAAATATCTTACAGGGAGGAAAAGGGTGCAGGAATACACTATTTGTAAGCGAAAAAGATGTTCCAGGACTAGAGGGCATGGGATGAAGTTGGAGGGAGGACGATTCAGAGGAAACATGAGGAAGAATTTCTTCACAGAACGGTGGTGAACAAGTGGAACACCCTGCCAGAGGAAGTGGTGGGGCTGAAAACAATCACAGGATTTAAGAATGGATGGACATAAAGGAATTCTGGAGGTCAGGGTAAGGGCAACAGACTTCTAGGAAAACATAAACTGAACTTACAGGCTCAAATGGGCAGACTGGGTGGGCCATAGGCCCTTATCTGCCGACACTGTCTATGGTATCTATGTATCTATGTAATACATGTGATTGTGGGGCTGCCAAATCTGAAACACCAAGTGGATCATTTAGAATCGTAATGAGGAATGCAAAGTCCACTAAAAGCAATGACTTCGCCTTACTTCGCATTGCCATTCTGCCTTAACGTGAAGTGGTAATGACAAGGCAGAGTGAACACTTTGCATTGCTCACTCCACATAATGGAGTGGCAACACAAAGTGGCCACTTCGCATTCACTTCATCGGAGGAATTTAAATTTGCTGCATCTCTACCCACCATTTTACAGGATACCACCTCCTCGGGCAGAGTGTTCCATTTAGCCACAACCCACTCCATGAAAAAATGACTCCTTATCTCTCTCTGTCTTATATCTTCCCCTCTCCTATCTGAGACCATGCCCTCTTGCATCCCTCCCCCTCCTCAACTTAAAGACCCCTTCTGTACCTGTCTTGTTTATCCCCTTCAAGTATTTAAAGGTCTTGATCATATCCCCTAGTCCCTCCTCTCCTCCAGGGTGTACATATTTATCTCACTCAGCCTGTCCTTGTAGGATTTGCCCTCCAATCCCTGGATCATCCTAGTTGCCCTGCACTGTATCCCCTCCAGTAATCTGATATCCTTCTTCAGAAATGGACTCCAGTACTGCATGCAGTACTCCATGTGTGACCTGACTAGTGACTGGTACAGAGGCAAGATCACCTCCCTACTTCTGGATGAGATTCTTCTCTCAATACATTCAGCATCCTGTTGGCTTTAACTGCTGCCTTCCTGCACTGAGCTTAGTTGTTCATATTCCCCATTATAACCACCTCTAGATCTTTTTCCTCCTCGGTTGTACCTAACTGAACCCCTCCCAACTGGTAGCTCCTTCCTGGGTTCCTTGTTCCAAAGTGCAGAACCTTGCACTTCTTTGTGTTGAAACCCAACTGCCACATTTTCAACCACTTCTCCAGTTTTGGCAGGTCATCATGTAGACTCTGCCACCCTACTAAGTCATCCACCACCGCCCTCATCTTGGTATCATCAGCAAACAGACTGATCTTTCTCCTGATGCCATGTGAGATATCTGCTATGAATATCCCAAACAGCACCGGGCCCAGTACCGATCCCTGTGGAACCCTGCTCATTACAGCCCTTGGGGATGAGAGTCCAGCCTCCCCACCACCACCCATTGCTGTCTTCCCTTCATCCAGTTCACAATCCAGTTTACTGTCTTTGTCCCCACCCCCAATTATTCCAACTTTTCCCCCAACCACCCATGAGACACAGAATCAAAGGCCTTGCTGAAGTCCAGATACAGGTCACCCACTGCATGGCCCTTGTCCAGTTCCCTCATCACCCAGTCATAATACCCAACTAGGTTAATCTGGCAGGATCTTTCTGAGATAAACCAATGTTGCTGATCATCCTGGAGTCCATTGTCTTCCAAAAAGGTCACTAGCCTCTCTTTCAGGATTGTCTCCATTAGTTTTCCTGGATCTATGATGATGAGTCGACAACTAACTCATCGACCGGCATCACAGAAAAGGCTCCCTGTTGACTGTGATTCACAGTTGGCAAGGAGCTGCTGACAGCAGGGACTGTTATTTCTTTGGGGGTCTTTGCCACCGTGAACCCCCCATGTGAGGCTCTGTCCCCCACAACCCCCATTACTATAGATACCAACTCTGCATCAGAGTTGGTTCAGGGAGGGGGTGCATGATGGGGGAAGATGTTGCCCAGTCCAGGGTGCATCCCCTACAGCAACATGGCGCTGTTGTCGGCAGCAACGTATGTCACTGCAGGGGTTTCATCACAGGAGGTGCATACCAGTTTTCTCAAAATGGATGTGAGGCTTACTGGTCTGTAATTGCCTGGTTCATCCTTTGGACCACTTTTGAGGAGGGGCACCACGTGAGCCATCCTCTAATCTTGTGGTACACATCCTTTGCCCAGGGAAATATTGGACAGGTCTGCCAGTGGCCCCACCAAGACCTCTGACAGCTTTTTCAGCACCCTGAGGTGAATGCCGTCTGGTCCCGGTGCCTTATCCACCCTCAGTGCCTTCAGACCCTCCAGCACCCTGCCCTATGTAATTACCTCATCTGTCACCCCCTCCCCCTTGCCCACCTTCCCCATCCCTTGAGTTAGCTGCCCAACCTTCACCCTCGTGAACACAGAAGTACTCATTTATTCCTTCTGTTTGCTCCACCCATCTCTCCACCCACCCACTGTGCTTCCTAATTCTCACTTTCTGGTCCTTGCAGGTCCTTCTCTCCCTTATGTACTTGAAGAAGTCCTTTTCCCCATCCTTGATGCCCTGTGCCAGCCTCAGCTCTCTGAAAGCCTTGGCCACCATGACTAGTCTGGTTACCTCCTTGGACTTCTTTAAATACATTTCCCTGTCCTTCCCCCGCCAAGATTTCTTGAAGTTCCTAAACTCTGCTTTTTTAGCCCTCACCCCTTCCAAGACCTTCCAATTCAACCAGCTTTCCCTCTTAGCCCTTCCCTTCCTTCTCTGTGTCCTGGTGCATGACCCCATAGCCTCCATCAGCCCTAATTTGATCATTTCCCATTTTTGGCTTGCATCCAAGCATGGTTTAATTCCTGCCAGATGTCGTTCAAAAATTTCCCCCAACTTGCCAAAGTCAGCATGTCTGAAATCAACCACCCTGGTTCCTGTACTTACAGCTTCCTTACCCATGCTGGTGATCACTCCCAGCCACTGGGTCCTCCTTCCCCAGCCCCCTTACAGTCTCCCTGTTAGACAGAACTAGGTTCAGAGTTTTATCCAACCGAGTCGGCTCTTTAACCATCTGTATCAGGAAGCTGTCCTAGAATGCTTCCAGAATCACTTGCTCCCTTGCACTCAAGGTGGCTGGGGTGCTCCAAATCACTACTGGTAGATTGAAGTCCCCCAAGATCTTGTTGTTCCCCTTCCTGCAGATCCTCCTAATCTGCTCCACTAACTCCCTGTCCCTGGCTTGAGCTGGTGGCCTATATGCCACTCCCAGCCTTAGTGTCCTACCCTTTAAATCCTGGAATTGCAACCATAATACCTCTATTCTACCCTCCTCCCCCCCTTCCCTTGTGCACCTTATCCCCTCCCTTGCGTAAATCGCCACACCTCCTCCCTTCCCCTTGCCCCTATCCTCTCTGTATATCATATAGCCTGGGATCATCATCCCCACTGCCAAGAGAGCCTGTAACTCAGCTGTTTTGTTCCCCAGCCTTCTTTTATTTAGGGAGACACCCTTCCAACTAGTCCAACTAGTTCCCTTCCCTTCCTTAACCCCTTTCTCCCAATCCTTAACCCCCCCATGACTCTACCCTTGTACCATCCCTGCTAGCTTGGGGGGGGTAAGCTCGTTCATCTCCTCTTTTTGGTGGCCTTGCATACCTGCTGCCAACTTGCCTACCCCCACACCTAGTTTAAATCCACCTTAGTTGCTATGTATTCCCCCAGCCTCTGTTTCAACGTCCCCTGTCTCATCTTACTCAAATTAAATCTGTCTTCTGCAAATAGGTCACTGTTGTCCCAAATGTTACCTCAGCCTCCTACTAGCCCATACCCTTTGGTTTGACACCACACTTGCAGCCAAGAGTTGAACTCCTCTATCCTTCCTTTCCTCGCTGTGCTTGGCCTGGGTGCTGGGAGCACTTCCAACAAGGCCACTGATCTCCCTGCCTCCTCACACAACTTCCCCAGTTCCTCGAACCTCTCCCTTACCAACCCGACCGTATCACCCTCCCAAGTCAATTGTACCGAAGTGCACCACTACATGTGTTTTTTCTCTTCCTCTCCTTGCACACTTGAGAATAGACTGCCCCACCCTATCTGCTGTCAATCCAGGTACTTTTTAAACCCATATTTTACTATGCCACACCCCTTTTCTTCCTCATCTGACCCCTTTAAGGATTGAGTCCCCTAACACTAAGACCTCGTACACCTTCTCAAATGCTATGCCCCCCCTGCCCTTCTTGGTAATCTGTCCCTTCTGCTACGCCCAAGCCTCTACCTTAGTCCTGCCCCCTTCCCCTATTCCCCCCTACTCCCCAGTCCACTCTCAGCAGTCACCCTCCTTTCCTTCCTTGCTGGGCCCACTCTTCCCTCCTGCCTCCTCTGCCTTATCCCCCTTGCCCTCCCCTTTACTTGTGTTCCTTTTCCCTTTACTACTCCTACCCTTGTCCCCCTCTCCTGCCTGACTGTTTCCCCCCTGGGCTTTCATAACTCCCTTTTCCTCCTGCTCTGTCCCAGAGAGCCCCACCCCCATCATCCACCATTGAAGCCAGCACCGCAAACCTATTACCTGACCCTGGACTTCTACTGTTTGCTTCTCCCTTCATGTATCCTGAGATTCCCCTTTACTGTTTCTAAAATGCTTTACTCTGTTCCCTGTCCCCTTGTTTTCCACTGGTTCTGTACCCCTGGATCCTTGATAAGGTGGCTCTCCTGTTTCATTGATTACACTTACTCCCCCATTCCTTGCTAACTCTCCTCCTAGCCACTGTACCATACTTCTACCTCCAGTCCCCTCTGCCTGTGACAAATGGGACACCCCCTCAGCTTCCATAATGTGCTCATCCGGATAGCTGCTCCACAACCATTGCAACTCACTATTCTTCCCATCCTAGTTTGTCTGTGGTCCTCCTGCCCCCTGTACCAGTTCCTCATCCCCTGCCACCAACCCCTCCCATGCAACCCTATCCCCCCACTGCCACCTTTGCTAGCATGCCACATTGTATTTCTATCAGCCTGTATTGTTTCCTTCAGCACCCCTTACTATAGCCCTCAGATAAAACCCTCCACTGTTACGTACCAAGTTCTGCTTTCCCCTTCTGATCACATAATACAGTCTATCTTGTAATTGCTTAAAGAAACAGTAGAACTTTACAATCACTTAGTTATAAGAACAAATCCAGAACAAATGGTTTGATACCTTTAGTTATAAGGGAAACTTATCTTACTCGTCTCTATCCCCCTGCCACCAACTCTTACCCCAAGATTCCCTTCTGTTACTTCTGTAACTCTTCCTTTCAAGGCACAATTTTTTTTAAAGCCAGTGCAGTGACCCAGTTCTGGGAGGAGCCTAGGATAGAAGTTTTGCAGTGTCAGTGGCTCAGTAGGTAGCACACTCGCCTCTGAGGCCGGGAGATCAGAGGGCTGTGAGTTTAGTTCCCACATCTGGCACTTGGGTTACTATCCTAGTACTGACACTGTAGTGCAGCATGAGAGGGGTGCTGCACTTCTGAGGTGCCATCTTTCGGAAGAGATGTTAAACCAAGGTCCCATCTGCCTGGATTGGTGGTAGTTCAGGTGGATGTTAAAGATCCCATGGCATTTATTGAAAAAGAGTAGGGAAATTTCCCCGGTGTCCTGGCCAAATTTCCCTCATTCACTAAAAAAATACCACCAACAGCTTAGTCTGGTTCAAGGTCAGTTGGCATTCATCTGTATCCCCCTCCCCCGGGTTGTGCCTGAAAATAGGTAGGATTTGTCTAGTGCACTTACCCGGTCAACAAAAACTAAAATTAAAAAAATAAATGAATAAAATAAAAAAAAAAAAAATTAATAAAAATAGAAACCTAGACAATGTCAGTGCAAAAAATACCATTGGTCTGTCTAGCCTGTCCTGTTATACCATAGGCTACCCTGAAACTATTATCTAAACAGGGCTTTTACATTGGCCTCCCTCTTGCCCTTTCATTATTGCAACCTCCCGAGCACATACTAAGCCATTGAATGTGTTCCAACTATGTTTGAAACCAATAATGTTTTTTGCATTCACTATCTCTGCTAGTAGGTTATTCCATGGTTCAGCCACTCTCTGTAAAATAAAAGCTCATCAAATCCTCATTGAATATTCCCACCAGCTTCCACTCATGTTCCCATGTTATTAACTTGCCATGCATGATAAATAGTTCCTCTTACTCTTCCTGGTTTATTTCTTTCAGGAACTTGAAACATAGAAAAATGCAAGCAATAATACCCAACAGGGTGGGCGGTATTGGGAAATACTGGACTGCCCAGGGGTGTAATGAGGCCTCACGCCACAGGTGGAGGGCATTATAGCCCCTGGAAGGTTCAGTATTTCACAATACCACCCTCCCTGGAGTGTATTATTTCACTTAGAAAATGGGTCACTGTGTTAAATATTTTTGGAAGAAAATCATTTTTGTTACCATGTTAAGTTTCATATGTGTTTTATACATTTTGTGATAAAATAGTTCCTCTGCCTGCATTTATGTTTTGAGTTGTTTTTTTTCTTGAGGAAGGACTTTCGTCCTAGTTGAACCTCTGCAGTGTGTATATGGGAGGTGGTTGTTATGGTTACCCCTCCAGTACTACAGGACTACACAGAGGCACACCTTGTCATTATTTATTTTATTTTACGTATTTATGGATTAATCCTTTTCTCTTTTGCACTGTCCTTTTTCTAGCATGGAGAGTGTGACCACGATCTCATTTGCAGGGTCGGGACACAGGCAGAACTAAGCTGCACATCTCGGAGCCACCGGAAGCAAGTTCTGTTAGTTTTTTTTATTATGATTTCTACCATACAGTAAGCTGAGGGAGACGGGGGAAAGAAACTGAAAGAGAGAGAGAGAGAGAGAGAGACAGAACCTCAGGATAGAGCAAGCTACCTTCTGTACCGGCACTGTGTGTGACATGGGCGGTAGCGGTCTATGACTCGCTCTGTCTCATCAGCTTCTACTGGTGAGTTTTACCTTCTGTGAGAATTGTATTCATTTTTTTTTATTGTAATTGTTACTCTTGCCAGGGGACATGTAGAAATTAGGTGCTGGTCAGCTCGCTTAGTGAGTGGCAAAAAAATGGCGGCAGGTTAGGTTAAAATTCGGGGTGCTCAAGAATACACTAAGTAATGGAGAAATCCGAATTGGCACTAGTTTTGAGCTGGGCTCTATCTGAAAGTTAAAGTACACCCTCCTCCAGTATATGTCACAGTCAATCAGGATCCTTAGATTTTTTAGCCCATTTTCTAAAGAAACATAGAAGTTGACAGGAGATAAGGAGTGCCTGGCTCACCTAATCTGCCCATTTTCCTACCTACTGTAAGAACTCCAGATCCTATTTGATCTGCAGATTACCTCCTCTTCCTCCCCACCACTAGTGTTGCCTTCTGCCTGTACTATGCATTCTTGAATTTGTCAACTGTCTTTGCCCCCTCAACCTCCTCCTGGAGGCTGTTCCACGCATCCACCACCCTTTCTGTGAAGAAATACTTCCTCACATTGCCCCTGAGCTTCCCCCCAGCCTCATAGTGTGATTCATTTGCACTATAATCTCACTGCTGCACCAGTGCCTACACTGCAGCACACTGTATGCACCTTGTTTTATTGCATTGGTACTAAAAATGAACGAAGGTAGTGTGGAGCCCTGTCTGTAGACAGGAGGAGGAGTTTGTAGTTTTCTTTGCCGTTTCGGTGAACTACATACTCGAGTAGTGGGGGTAAGTCACTAGTCAGCACATTGAATTAGTTGGGAACTTACATTTTTATACCACGCATGAGTGATTTCTTCAAAAACTTATAATTTTAACTTTTGTTTAGTGAGCTTGCAGCTCGTGACCTCTGAGTTCAACTTCCGGGTCACTTCTGTGTATTTTAATCCGCCCTCCTGTGAGCAGGGTGACCTTGGGCAGGGCTAGCACATCTCTACGCAGAAAGACGTACACTAAGACATGCACATTTTAGCGTATGTCAAGTGTGTCAGGAGGCTAAGGTGGATACCAGCACAGGTATTTTAGTGGTTTATTCATACACAGTCATAGACTGTAAGCTTTGTGAAGTATTTTGAACTGCTGTTTACTCAGGGTAGGTTAGGTAGTTGAGATCATTCAGTCAATCATGTCTGACATTATATTGACTATGGAGATGGATGTGAGTATTAGATGTTCTACATGTGACATGTACAAATAGAATAATAGATAGAGGACTATGTATTATAAGGCAGTAAGACCATCGAGAGGTTACTAAAGTCCCCAAAACCTCGAGATGGTCTGACTGCCTTATAATACATAGTCCTTTATTTGTTATTTTTTGTAATATATGGACCCCATTGCGGAGATTTCTTTTTCTGATGTGCTTTTTGTTAAACAGGCTGGCCCGCCGCCGCACTCAGCACGCGCTGTCTCTGAACTGCCCACAGCACTAACGAGTGTCCCATCGCTCGTTTCAAAAAAAATTGGTTTCCCTTAATTTAGTAGGCAGTCCTACCTTTCAGCTTTTTTGTCGCTCGGGAATGCAGGATGAGTGACATAGTCATTATTTGTTCAAAAATGAAAGTATTATAACAGAATAGATTCCTCGCTATGAGAGGAAAAAGACGCCATGTTTTTCATGCTGTTATGCCCACCTACTAAAGAAAAACCACCAATGGAGATGCACTCGTCAGTACCGTTGTGCAGGAAGGGACGTGTGACCATGACAACTGGGTTTGTTGGTAGGAAGATCTGGACATGCGCTGTGGCATTTTCATGATAATACTATCGTTCGTTCAAACAATAGTATTATTGGCAGTGAAGTGTGGTATTATCGGGAGTGGAGTGCTCTGTGCTATCAATTACAAGGAATTTTTTGGATCGTTTTCGATAGTATTATTTTAACAATCCATATATTACAATATAGTTTACACTCCATTTCCTAAAGCCCCCCTACACATGTGGTAAATGTAAAGAAAATGCTGAGCTACTCACGGAGATTTCCTTGTTTAACACAAGGATGTCACTATTAGAGCAGAATCAAAAAGCTATGCTGGAGTGCTTTCAGAGTACTGAAGCAACTCATCAGTCCGAAACATCTATCAGCCCAGCATCTGTTCTAATTCTTAATTCCCCACCCATTACTAGGTTATCTAAGTCCCCCAATCTGGCAAACACATGCCATAGGCAGCCCTCTACCCCAGGTCCTTTTGAGTGTCAATCATACACTGATGGAATCCAAACAAAAACAGAAATAGGGCAGTGTCTGAATCTAGTAACCATGAGGAACCTTGGTCTACTATGCATAATTCTAGGCCCCCCAAAAAAGGATGTAAGGCTGAAGTGTTTTCCTTCCCATTACACAATTCCTTTGATCTTTTAGGTGACTCCTCTATTACTGATTCTCTCCCACCAAGTAGCCCTGGTCTGCCATTCACAGGGCACCTCACAATGTATAACAGAAGCATCTATGGCACATGATGTAAGTGCCAGTCCTTTTACAGGAATTAGTAATACTTCACTTTTAACAGTCTCACCTTGTCCAACAACAGCTGAACCAGGGATAGATGATTTTTTTTTTGAAACAGTCTCCACTATGGAAATTAACACTCCTGCTATAGAACGACAGTTATATGTCCTAGGGGACTCTATGATCAAACACTTAGACAGAGCCATATGTAATCAAGATAAGTTTAACCGAACATGTTCCTCATTTAGGGGTGCTAAAATTGTAGACATTACACTTATGATGGGGGATATCCTGCACAACTCTGGTGAAAATCCACTCGTGATTATACATGCTGGTAGTAACGATCTTTATGGAAATTCTATCTGCACTATCCAGGATGATTTTGTGGCCCTGGTCTCAAGAGGATGTGATATTTACCTGTCAGAAATCCTACCACACACTGGTGCCCCATACCCTGTCAATAATAAAATTAAATATATTAATGAATGGCTCAGAAAATGATGCATAAAGCAAGACATACATTGTATAACTCATTGGGAAGAGTTTGATGGCAGCCATGAGCTGTTTTGTGGTGATGGGCTCCATCTAAGTAGAAGGGGCAATTCCCTCTTGGGTAAGAAAATCTCCAATGTGATCAATCTGAATTTAAACTAACAGATAGGGGGAGAGGTCAGCGACAGCCTCTCTTAACGTTATATCTGGTAAAACTGTAACTAATGACAGATGTCAGCTCAAGGTCCTAAGTCTAAATGCTAGATGTCTTCATAATAAAATTGATTAGTTAAAAGCTAGAATGGCCTTGGCGAAATCTAACATAGTTGCCATTACAGAAACCTGGTGGGATGCCAAATCTGCTTGGAACCCTCACATACAAGGTTATAACACTTTCTCACTTAACCATGAAGTTAGAAAGGGGGCGGTGTGGCTCTCATCATCAGTAACCCATTGGATTGCCTAAATATTACAAATAACATAAAATCACATAATATTGAATCAGAATCCTTAGGGGTTAAGATTTCCTTTGCCAAAGCTCAGCCCCTCTTCATGAATACTTGCTACCGGCCTCCCAACTCTCCCATAGAATATCTAAATGCTTTAATCCAAGAGTTTGAATCAGCATGTGAACTTGGTAATGTCTTAGTGCTGGGAGACTTTAATTTTGGCGATATTGACTGGACTAACTTTTCAGCCAAATCTTCAGCAAGTTGACAATTTGTGACTGCCTGTGTTCAGCTTAATTTAAAACAAAGCATTTTGTCCTCCACAAGAGATGGAACTATCTTGAACCTGGAGTTGCACAGTGATATTCTTAATATTAGCAATGTACAGATTGAAGCTCCACTGGGCAATAAAGACAACTGTATCTCTTTTGATTTAATATGTATGTATACATTGGATAGTGATACCATTGTGATATACATGTATGATAAGGTGGATATTACGGGCATGAAACATGCCATCGGCCAAACTGATTAGCATAAAGCGCATACTGAATTGTCAATACAGAATTATTGGGAATTACTATATAGCACCCTATTACATATAAAAAAAAACAGATACATTCCAGTGAAGGAAAAATACACCAAGGGAAGGTTTAATCCTAAATGGCTTTGCTAGCCTATAAAAAGGCTTATTAGACTAAAAAATAATAAATATGCAAGATATTTGAAAGCTAAAACTACACACAACTAGGATAATTATCTCTCTTGTCAAAAGAAATGTAAATCAAGTATTAAAAATGCTAAAAGAAAGTGAAAACTTAATCTGGCCAAAAATGCTAACCAATTCAATAGTAAGTTCTTTTTTTCATATATTAATTCCCTTAAAAAATCAGTGTAAGATTGGACCGATCCTAGTTGGTGATAATGTTATACAACATCCTGTAGATATGGCTAATGTCTTTAATTCAGAGTTCTGTAGGGTATTTTCTGATACAACTTCTACTGATCCTAGTCTTCAGATCAATGGCAGTGCTCCAATTGCCTTTAATCCTGAAACTATAGCTGACATATTACTAACACAAAAGGCCAAAACGAGCATGGGTCCTGACAGTCTAACTGGACATTTTCTATACTTATTGACCAATACATTAGTGGTCCCTTTAAAACTATTGTTTGAGTCATGTCTAACCTACAGCTTTGTCTCTAAGGAATGGAAAAGGGCTCATTTCTAGTCTATGAGGTCCTCTTTTGATTGTCTCCAGTAGTTTACCTACATTGGTCTGATGGGCTTGTAGTTACCCCGTTGCTTCTTGTACCCTCTTTGTGGAGTGGAACCATGTTCACCACGATCCAGTCTTTCAGAACCACCCCTGACTGTAGTGAGCTAATGAATAGACCTACCAGGGGCACAGCCAGTTCTGATGCCAGTTCCTGAGTAATGTCAAGTGTATCCTATCTGGCCCTGGAATCTTATCTATCTTCAGGGCTGTAAGCTCTTTTCTTACCCTTTTTCCTGTAAATACCACTTGCCCCATTTCTGGGATCCTCTTTGCAGCAGACTTTATGATATGATGCTGGAGGTCTGGCAGGGGAAGAAGGATTGTGGATCCCATCAGATGCTTTCCAAAGGGAAGATCACTGCCTCTGCTACTACACTGCCACCAGTGTGACCATGGATGACAATGACAATGCAGTGGAGGCATAGTAGGAGACTGAGGATTCCATTTGCTCCATAGGCAGCTCCCCCCCCAAGCTAGGCACTAGGGACAATCAAGCAACTGAAGCAACAAGCAGCTCACCTGAGTAGCTGAGGAAGCCAAATCTCCAGCCTGATAACTTTCGAGGCAGCTCCCCCCCAAGCTAGGCACTCGGGACAATCAAGCAACTGAAGCAACAAGCAGCTCACCTGAGTAGCTGAGGAAGCCAAATCTCCAGCCTGATAACTTTCGAGGCAGCCCCCAAGCTAGGCACTCGGGACAATCAAGCAACTGAAGCAACAAGCAGCTCACCTGAGTAGCTGAGGAAGCCAAATCTCCAGCCTGATAACTTTCGAGGCAGCTCCCCCAAGCTAGGCACTCGGGACAATCAAGCAACTGAAGCAACAAGCAGCTCAGCTGAGTAGCTGAGGAAGCCAAATCTCCAGCCTGATAACTTTCGAGGCAGCTCCCCCAAGCTAGGCACTCGGGACAATCAAGCAACTGAAGCAACAAGCAGCTCACCTGAGTAGCTGAGGAAGCCAAATCTCCAGCCTGATAACTTTCTAGGCAGCTCCCCCAAGCTAGGCACTCGGGACAATCAAGCAACTGAAGCAACAAGCAGCTCACCTGAGTAGCTGAGGAAGCCAAATCTCCAGCCTGATAACTTTCGAGGCAGCCCCCCAAGCTAGGCACTCGGACAATCAAGCAACTGAAGCAACAAGCAGCTCACCTGAGTAGCTGAGAAGCCAAATCTCCAGCCTGATAACTTTCGAGGCAGCTCCCCCAAGCTAGGCACTCGGGACAATCAAGCAACTGAAGCAACAAGCAGCTCACCTGAGTAGCTGAGGAAGCCAAATCTCCAGCCTGATAACTTTCGAGGTAAAGAGAGCCTCTTCTCTTCGTCTGGACGCCTGCAGAGGGGTGCTACCTGATGAACACTTATATTTTATGAACTTTGTTCCTGTTCACCACTGGGTGGACTTGTTATTTGATTCTCTTTGTGCTACTATTGCTGAAGTGTAAAGCTAGGGACTCACTGGCTTTTCTAGAGCTGCCTTGCTGATTTCATCTTAAAGCCAGATATACCAAGCAGCTAATATAGATCAGACTTGTTTAATATGGTGGTATTTGGAGCTAATTGCCGATTTCATCTTAAAGCCAGATAGACCAAGCAGCTAATATAGATCAGACTTGTTTAATATGGTGGTATTGAGCTAATTGTGCTTGTTACTGAAGGCATTAGGTTAGCTGGGTCCTAGTGTGACCTCATTTTGGAATAGCCCTGTTTGCTTAGAGTGGAGCTCCTTTGTGTAAGTCACAACATATTCTTCCACTGCATAGTAATGAGAGGCTTTGTTTTCTCCACAACATAGGCAGCTCCCCCAAGCTAGGCACTCGGGACAATCAAGCAACTGAAGCGACAAGCAGCTCACCTGAGTAGCTGAGGAAGCCAAATCTCAGCCTGATAACTTTCAAGGTAAAGAGCTTTACTTCTCTTTGTCTGGACACCCCTGCAGAGGGATTTTCTTCGTGGCGCTCTCTGCCGTCTTTCCACTCGCCTGACCACCCTCCCACCCAGGGGTGGCTGTCAATTTAAGGATCCACCCTGTGACATCACATCCGATGATATCATGTCCTGTTGCCCAGAATCTATCTCCCACTTTCCCATTTCAGGTTATACCTGCTGGCCACTAGAGGGACCTATGCTCCCTCACTACTTCCTACTCCTACCTGTACAGCACTACTTCCTGGGATCTTGCTCACCACAATGTATTGGCTCCTGCCTCATGCTCTGCCTGTGCCTATCCCCACTAGCAGTGCACTTACCCACTTACCCATCTGCTAGTCCACACTGTGCCCTGGCACCCTCCCTCCCTTGCTCCTGAACCTCCTCCTCCCTGCCCTGGGGACCCCTGTGTGTCCCCATCCCCTGCCCTCCCCTAGCTTTCTCTTCACCTCAGGCACATCTGGGTGTCTTCTTATTCTTGCTTTCCTCCTGTACCTCCCTGCCCACCCCTGCTCCCTTAGCCTCCCTCTCCCTCTCATGTCAATCATAGGAAAACCTCTCACCATCTCCCAGCCAGGAGTTAGTCATGCTACTACTCCTGTCAGGAACATTCATCCAAACCCTGGCCCGGTTCCCAGGAGCTCCCCAACTCGCACCACAGGCCTATGCATGGTCTCCATGAATATCTGTAGCCTCCCAAAAGTTTGACTCACTACAATGCCTGGTCACATCAATTAACCCTGATGTCATCACCCTGGTTGAGACTTGGCTGTCGAAATCCTCCCCTGACTCCCTAGTCTCCCTTCCTGGTTTCACCCTTTTCCGGTCCGACCGTGTTGGGAGACGGGGCAGTGGCTGAGCTATTTATGTCAAGGATTCTCCCCGTACTAGCCCTGCCCACTCCCATCCTTCACTCCAGGGCCCAGGCTCTTACGCTGAAACTAACCCCTGACCCTTTAAAGGGACCCCTTTATCTGACTACTGCATACGTGCCCCCCAGGGACCAAACGCAGGCCATTGCCTCTCTTACAGAATACCTTACCTCTTTACCTCCTTCCGCTGATCAAATTCTGTAGGGTGACTTAAATGTCAACTGGCTCAGCCCCTCCTCCTCCTCTACCCGAGACTCCTTTTCTGCAATAGACCTAACGCAACTAGTTACCCACCCTACCAGGACTAACCCCAAGAAAGGCTCCAGTACCCTGCTTGATGTGGTACTCACCAACCGCCCTAATCGGATCCCCAATGTACAAGTCCTCCCAGACTCTCTCAGTGATCACTCCCCATTCTATTCCACTGGTCAACCTCAGTCCCCAAACCCATAGCACAGTCCACATGCCGGTGGTGTCTAATACCTGGTGGACTGATAAAACTTAAGGAACTTCTGTCCCAAATTGACTGGTCTCCTATACAGGCAACTCCTGACATTGACACAGCTCTCTCCTTCTTTACCCAAACTTTTAATAATGAATGTGATATCTTTGCCCAAGTGTTGACCCGCCGTTCTAAAAGGAAGAATGCCCCCTGGGTTACCCCAGCTTTGATCCACCAGCTCAAACATAAGGACAACCTATGGCACCATGCCATTGAGACTGGCCAGCCCAATGACAGGTGGTTATATGCTGCCGCCCGAAACAAGTGCACTCGGGCCATCAGAAAGGCCAAGTCTGAGCACTATCGGTCCTCACTCACTGCCTCATGGGGGAATCCCAGAACCTTCTGGGATAACATTAAACAGTTAAATGGGTGTGCACACTCCCCCCATCCACCCAGATCAACATTAATGGTGTGATCTCCTCAGACCCAGCCCTCATAGCCAACCACCTCAACACCTCATTCACTGATCTTAGCCCTATCCTCCCTACAACTTTTTTTTGACCCTCCTCCCCCAGCATCTGCCATAAATCTTTCTCGCCCTTATTTTCTCCTCTGCCGTGTTTCTGCCCAAGAACTTAGGCTGCACCTTGTCACTGCCCTCAAGAGTAATAGTACAGGCAGTGACACCCTGGATCTGTGTATCTAATGGCTGATCTTAGACACAGTCCTTACCCTAATCACATGCCTCATCAACCACTCTCTTTGCCTGGGGAAGGTTCCAACTGCCTGGAAAGTCACCACTGTCACCCCTATCTTTAAAGGTGGTGATAGGACTGTTGCTGGAAACTATCGACCGATCTCCATTCTCTCTCCTCTCTCCAAGGCCTTGGAAAAAGTGGTGGCCTCTCAAATCTCTGACTACCTCTCCACCTACAATGTCCTTTGTCCTGAGCAGCATGGCATCCGGAGGGCCACAGTACCAACACAGCCCTCCTAGAGTTCTCCAACTTTCTCCACTCCTCCTTAGACACTGGTTCTCTGGCTGGTGCTGTCTTCATTGACCTCTCGAAAGCTTTTGACACTGTCTCCCACCCCCTCCTTCTTGATGCCCTTAGTATCTCTGGTTTTGCTGCTGGGCCTATCTCCTGGTGCACCAGTTATCTGACCGCTCACAGCATGTAAAAATGAATGGGACCTACTCAGACATCTGTCCCATCTTTTCTGGGGTTCCCCAGGGCTCCATTCTGGGCCCCTTACTATTCTCCCTTTACCTTAACACCCTTCCACGCTCTTGCTCGGGGAACATTCTATTGTACGCTGATGATGCAGTCATCTTTGCCTCAAATCGTAACCCTACTGCCCTCCAGGACTCGCTGCAGAAGTCCTTCACTGAAGCCGAGGCTGGTTCAAGGAACATAGATTGGTGATAAATCTTAAAAACAAAAACCATGTTCTTCACTCATCCCCAAACAAGTCCTGCAACTTCAAACTCCTCATTCACTCTGGGTCCTCATTCCCACTCGAACAAGTTTGCTCCTATAAATACCTAGGGATCCATTTTGACCCCTCTCTCTCCTTCCATGGACACATCGCTGCCCTAGCCACTGCCACTAATATCCGATTGGGCATCTTACATCGGTATAAACACTGCCTCCCCCAGAGGCTCTTTGACTCGCAGTCACCTCCTCTATCCTGTCCCTAGTGGACTATGGACTGCCGGTGTATGGTGCTGCTGATCAGACCGCACTCCATAAAATTCGCACTACTCTGAATAAGGCCTGCAGGTTAATTACTGGAGCACCTAGGATGACACACACCTGTCTACTGTATGCTAAAGCGCTGGTACTTGATCTCGACAAGCGCCTCAAATATCTTACCTGTACCCTTACAAAAAAGACCCTCCTTGGGCTTTCCCCACCAGGATTGACCACCACCATACGCCGCTCTGTCCCACTAGTTCATACTCGTACCTCTGGGAAAACCTCTCTTGTTATCCCTAGAGCTAGGACCTCTCACGGCCAAAGAGCCTTCAGATTTAGGGCCCCCTCCTGGTTCAACACACTGCCCCCCTCCATATCCGAAGCTCCAACTATATCGTGCTTCAAAACTTCCTTACATAACCACCTTATTAACACCCGATGCTGTAACTGCCGCTAGTCAAAGCCGTACTCAATACTTATGACAAAGCTTATTACTAAGCTGCTAAGGACGACATAACTCTGGTATTGTTTGCATCCATCCTACCTGTACCAGCTTGTTTGTATCTATGTCTTAATTTACTGTTATACTTATGTGTTGTACTGCTATACTGTGTATTTTGGTTTGTCTTACTGTGACAAGGTACCTTTGTAAATGAGCCTATGGCTCAAAGGTTTTCCGAACTGCTGTTTAAATAAAATAAATAAAATAAAATTTGCTTGCTCTGCATGCACATGTGCTTGGAGCACCAGGCATGCTGGCATCCTGGACCAGAGTAAAAACCAAGGAAACTCCAGATCATGTGGGATGAAGCACTGGCACTCTTGGACCCTCACCATGATCACTCAACACCCCCTTCCAACAGGGAGACAACCCCTGTCTTGAGTGGTAAGTTGTGGGGCAATGGGGAGGTAAGTTCCAGAGAAGTCACATATGATGTTGAGAGGTGGCCCAGCAGAAGGGGGTAGCTCCAGTGATTAAGGCGACAAATAAAGAATTGTAAAAAAACAGAAAGCATAGCTACTACAGTAACTACATATGCTAACTTTGTTTTGTGAAAAAATTCTTGAAGAACACTCATGATTGAAACATTGATTGTAAAGTGCCCTGAGCCTCCAGGGAAGGGCACCATAAACAAATGAAATCTGCTACTACTACTTAATTTTCTATTTCCAACATACATGTAATTTAACCCTTTATTTGTAGCTTACATTCTGATGCAACACTCTGATTTTTCTGTTCCTGCATTTTGGAGACTAGAAATAGTGTGTACTACCCCATAGTTAGATAATTCAATAATCACAAAGTGATGTTGCTATATATTTCACAGTTACATATTTCATTGCCAGTCTTTGGAGCCATTATTACTGTAAAGGTAGCCTACACTCTCACATGGAGGAGGAGAAGAGGAACCAGCCATTGCAGTAAGAGTATGATGTCACAATGCCTGCCCATTAGTCTCTACAGTATGACTGTCTGGTAATGTATTTACAATTAATAGCAATTGTGTGCAAGTCACCAATTATTATTAAATACTGTAGTTTTAATTTTTTTTAGTAGTGGATCAGCAGAATTTTGTTTTGTAAATTGCCATAATGTTTTGTGATTCCTGATAGTTTTTCAGGCAACTTAGGCTTACTGCATAGAGATATAGTAAATGATGTATGTTTTCACTGCTGAAGCTGCTCCAAAGAACAACAATATTTCAACAGTCAACAAATGAAGGCTTACATGATAGTTACAAGGCATTACTAGTAAGATTTAAAAAAAAAAATTAGAACAAAGCTTTATATCCTCAGCAGCTACAGAAATGAAAAAAATAGAAACATGAAGTTTGATGGCAGATAAGGGCTGCTTGTCCCACCCAGTCTTCCCATTTTTCCCTACTTACATTATCACCGCAGACCCTACTTAATCTACAACTCTTTCTCCCTCCCTCTTTATTTTCCAGTATGATTCCTTTATGCCTATCCCATGCATTCTTGAACCCCACCACTGTTTTCATCTCCACAGCCTCTGCTGGATCTGGTCAAGGAATCCACCACTCTTTCTGTGCAGAAGTACTTCCTCACACCTCTCCTGAATCTACCCCCTGAGCTTCATAGAATGTCCCCTTGTTCTTGAGTGACTTTTTTCTGAAACATACTTCCCTCCTGTACCTTATTTACCCCCATGAGGTATTTTAAGGTTTCTATCACATCCCTCCTCTCTCTCCTCTTTTCCAGAGTTAACATATTAAAGCCCTTTAGTCTCTACTCATGGGGCTTTTGGTGCAGATCCTGCACAGTTTGTGTTGCCCTCCTCTGGACTACCCCTACTGTGTCTATGCCCTTCTGGTGATGTGGTCTCCAGAACTGGACAAAGTACTCCATGTGGGATCTTACCAGAGAGTCCTGACTACCTTGTCACACTGTCTGGCACCTTTATGTCATCAGATATGATTACCCAAAAGTCTCCTTCCAGCTTCATAGTCGTCAGTACCACTCCACCCATTTTGTACTCCACTCCTGGGTTTCTGTGCCCTGAGTGCATTATTTTGCACTTTTTCACATTGAAACTCAGCTGCCATACCCTTGACCGCTCCTTCAATTTTCTCGGGTCTCTGCTCATACTTTTCACCCCCCTCCCAGAGTCTCCACCCTACTGCAGATTTTGGTGTCATCCACAAAGAGGCAGACTTTACCTTCGAGCGCCTTCTCAATATCACTTATAAAGACATTAAAGAGGACTTGTTCCAGCACTGATCCCTGAGGCACCTCCCTGGTGTCTCTCTCTCTCTCTCTCTCTCTCTCCCTTGGGGTGAACTCTGTTTACCACCACCTACTGTCAACACCCCTCCCCACACACATTTAAAACCCTTACACTGGCATTCTGCCTCATGAAGCAGCCCCAATTTCATAAAGTGAAAAGTGTCACTCTTTGGATGGCAAAATGCCATCTTTGTCCAGTAAAGTCTATGCAAGGTAGTGTTCGATGGCAAAGTGTCAGTGAAGTGCTACTTGACAGTTTTTCACCAGCTGAAGTAACACTTCACCCATGAAGAACTACACAAAGTGTAGTTTGTGAGTATAAAAAAATGCTTTCTTAAAGTATTTCCTACCCCATCCTCTCATTTAGTACATATCCACCCTCCTACCCAGGATGCAGTTAAGCTTTTTCAGTGATTGGTTGGGGGGGGTATGTGTTAACTGAGGGAATGTGGTGGGAAATGCTTTCAGAAAGTATTTTTGTTCTTCATGGTTGAAGTGCTACTTCAGCTGGTGAAAAGCTATGTCAAGTAGCACTTCACTGGCACTTTGCCATTGAATACTACATTGCATAGACTTCATTGGACAAAGATGGCACTTTGCCAACCGAAGAGTGACACTTTTCACTTTATAAAATTGGGGTCATTTCATGAGGCAGAAAGTGAAGTGAAGTGGCTTAACTTCACACATCTCTAACCATGATCACTCTTGTCAGAGGATGTAATGACCTCCACCTAGAAATGAATCAGGGGACATTTCTATCTTGGCATTCCACAACCTGTCAGCCACCTTTGACACCATGTACCATGGGAAATGCCTGGAACTGTTCCAAAATGGTACAGGTCTTTCTCACAAAAAGGGAACAGTGGCTGGTGATTGAGTCTTACTGGTTGTGTGCAGCTCTTCTGAACTGCAGTTTTCACCAAGATTCACTCCTTTTACCTGTGTTGTTCATGATGTATATGTAACTACTGAGGAAGATAATAATGTGCTACGGCGTGGGTTTTCATTGCAATTCCAATGATACTCAGAGGTCTGTGTCCTTTGTTCCTGATAGTCCAGAGTCAGTGCTATTGTTAGAACAGTGCCTTTTGAAAATAGCAACATAGTAACATAGTAGTTGATGGCAGATACGGACTGCTAGGCCCACCTGGTCTGCCTGTATTCCCTGCCTGCGTCAGTGGCCTCTGACCCTACTTGGTCATTAGTTAGTGCCTCTCTTCCACCATGTAGAGTTCCCTTATGTCTAACCCATGCATGTCTGAATCCCCCCCACTGTGTTAGCACCCACCACTTCCTGGGGTAGGCTATTCCAAGCATCCACCACCCTCTCTGTTAAGAAAAACTTATTCACATTTCCCCTTATCCTTCCCCCTCCAATCTCATATCGTGTTCCCTCATCCTTGTGCAACTCTTGTAGTAAAAGATGCCACCCACCTGCACTTTGTTCATGCCTTTTACTTCTTTTATTTATTTGAAGTTGTTGAGCAGGACAGGCACGCTGAGCTGGAGCTCATTTCCAGGTGCAACCCAGGGAAGAGAGAGTAGGAAGTTACATTAAAAAAAAATTCAGTGGAAATGAATACAATTCAATATTAAAAATACAGTATTGTACAAATATGCTGAACAATCTAATATTATAAAAGGATTGTGGTACATGAGAAACAGTTTTCAGAGAGAATAAATACACAATGAACTTTCAGTGTAGCAAATTCATGTGACAAACAAAATAGAGAGATACCTGCAGTGCTTTAGAGAAATGGTGACAGACAGTGAGTGGAGGAATAAATAAAAAAGATATTAGAGAAGAGAAATTGGAGAGGTGCTAGTAAAAATTGGGGATCTGGAAGCACTTTATGATTGGGTGTCGGAGGCAGAGATGATGTAGAATGGCAGGTAAAAATGGGAAGTATGCATACAAAATGGGCAGGTGAGAGGAGGTGTTGTACAGGGTATGGGCTTTCATAGATGGGGGAATGGGAGTCAGGGAGGGAAAGAGAAGATTAGATAACGGGAGATAGTAGCAGAGAGGATACAAGGGTGACAAGAGCTAATAAGGTCATACATTGGAACAAAGGCATAAAGTTTAAGGGGGAGCCAAAAGGGGATTTTGTTTGAGGGGAAGTGACTGGAGACTAACAGTTACAGCGTCAAGCATTGGCTAGATAATTTTCACAAAACAGAGCATGTTTTAAGAGAGGAGCAGAAGGGGAGTATCTGATATGGGAGTGGAGGTTGTTCCAGTGCAAGGGCAATCTGTTGGTGAATGCCACTGTAACAGAACAGGAGGAGGGCCATGGCAGGGAGAAAGTGAGGGTGTCTCAAGTGAGTAGGTAACTTTGTGACTTCAGATGAAGATGACAAAAGAGAGAAGAGGTAGGAGGATAAGGACCCAAACCAGTATTTAGAGATGAAAAGTGAGGAGTGTAGCAGGCATCAGTGGTGGAGGGTGGTGAGGGAAAGGGATGAGTAGAAAAAACAATGATGTGTACTGGGGGGGCATTTAGGGCAAAATGACAAAATACATTGTATAGGAAGTCCAGCTTGGCTAAGAGGGAAGCTGAGATGGTGCTATATACTATGTTGGCATAGTCAAATGAGGGCATAATCACTTTGTGGAGCTGATGCCAGGTAGGTAGGGAAAGGGCTTCTATGTTTCTATACAACATACACAGTTTTGGATGAAGTTTTGCAAGGATGTGCCCTATATGTTTTGTGTATTCTAGGCAGGAGTCAAGTCAGATCCCAAGGTATTCATAATGGGGGACTCTGTCCAGTAATGAGTCATCCAGTGTGGAGAAAGTGAGGGGGAGGGGAGGGTAGCTAGTTTTTTTGGGCAGCTGAAAGTCATTGACGCCGTTTTTTTTTACATTAACTCTTAATAAATTTTTGTCAGACAAATGAAGGACTGAATGGAAATGAGCTTGGAGTTAGGATTTGACTATGGTAGTGAAGATAACAGCATCATTTGCATACATGTGCACATCGTGTAATGGTAGAATGATAGGTTTAGAATGCATGTGGTGGAGGGATGTTGTGGGGACAGAAATACAGAGGAGACAGGGGTCAATAGAGTCAGGGCTGGATTTATTGGGGCTTAGTGAGGCAAGGGCTCTTTCGACTTCTTGTACTGAGATGGGGGAAGAGTAGCCATGGGAGGGTGTGGTGTCAAATGGGGGAGTGGGTGGCCAGAGGTTGGTGGGGGAAGGGCACAGGTAGTGAAAGATGAGTTTAGGACAGCTGCAACAGCTACTGGGTCAGTAACCAGAGTGCTGTTAATAGATAACATAGGGGTAGTAGATTGGGCAGGTGGGTCAATAAGAGTGTGACGTGTCTTCCAGAAGTCAGTAGGGAAGGTTTGAGTGGTGTGCAGAAGGGAACAAAAATAGGTGGCCTTTGTTGACCTGATAGCATTTGTGCATGTGTGGCACAGTGCTCTGTATGCTTAGATCGTGTGGTGCTTGGGAGGCTTTATACTGTGCTCAGGCTTTGTCTTGAGTTTTTCATAAGTGGATGAGGTTTTCAGAGACCCAGGGAAGACATCATTATTTTACCCTGTGGCACCTGAGAGGGGTGTATTGATCCCAACTTTTGTGAAAGAGGAGGGCAAACTGGGAGATGACAGAGTAAACTGTTGACCAATTGGTGTTATGTAGGTTGTGAAGCAGTGCATCTATATTGAGTGAGCAGTAGGAACAGATCCAGCTGTATACGGGCGGGGTGAGTGAGGAGTGTGGACTTTACGGATGCAGTAAGTTATAAGGTGGTCACTAAACACATCAGGTAGAATGCCTGCTGTGAGGATTCTGTCAGGGTGGGTGGAGAGAACCCAGTCAAGGAGTGAATGGTTTAAGGTGGAGGGGATTGGGCGTATGGGTACCTTTATTAGTTGTGTGAGATTCGGTGATTGAATATAATTTGTATAAATTGTACGAGGGGGAAGCCCAGTGGAGGTTAAAATCTAATAATATTTGTTTGTTTGATGGGGCCCTGGAGATTATAGAGGAGATAAGTTCAGTAAGGGAGGGGGGAGTCTAGGGGAGACATATAATACAGTGATCAGAATTGGGGTGGAGGATGGGTAGTTGAGTGAAATTGAGAGGTATTCATGGGAGGAGGGATGTGTTTCTGAGGAGGAGACACTACAAGGCAGGTTTTGGCAGGCATAGATAGCCACGCTGCTGCCATGCTTACCTCAGTCCTGATGGTATACACAGTAGTCAGGGAGGGCTATGAGGGTATCAAGGGTGCCAGATGAGAGCCAGGTCTCAGTAATACACAGGCGGTCTGGTGAATGTTGAGAGACCCAGAGCCTGAGTAAGTCCACTTTAGGGAGGAGGCTTCTGGCATTGATGTGAAAGAATAGTAGGTTTTTTGAGAGCTCAGAGAGTAGAGGGGAGACAGGGCCAAGGTTGGGGTGGATGTCACCAGATAAATTGAGGAGAAGAAGAGGGAGAACCAGGAGGCACTTGGTTCTGGGTGAGGGTAGCTGGCACTTGGTGTGGGACCAGGATGGGGATAGCAGGGTGGAAAGATATCTGCAGAGGAGTTTTAGATTTAGGTAGTGTGAGGCAAGTAATCCTGGGTGTAGAGTAGAGCTGGGGGTACAAAGAGGTATATCTGGGGGGGAGAGGGGGATTTGGGTGAGACTATGAGCAGGGGTGAGTAGAAAGTAGGTTCAGACTTGGGGGTGCCGTTTGGGGACAGAGAGAGGGATGGGAAGGGGTAGTGGGTTAACATCATATATGTACATGGTGAGAGCTTGGTGAGGGAGAGGACGAGCAAAAAAGCACAATACATAAACTGTATGTTTAGAGGAAGGTCACATCTGGCTTAGGTGAAACAGAGTGTGGGAGCAGTTTAGGAGGCAGGCCAGGCCCACAGTGAGAGGTGTTATTCCTGGTGTCTAAATTGCTTTAGATAAAAAAAAGTTTGGTGCCTGCGCTGGAGCCAGGGGTGCAAGACACTGTAATTTGGGTACCTGGATTGGGAGGAACCATTTGGCAGAGCACATGGGGGGTAGAAATCAGGCTAAATCAAACTACCTTTGGGAATGGGGGGAAGTGGGCTGATTGGAGGGTGGCTGGGAAGGGTGGGCGGTATCTGGAATATGGTACCATGCAAAGTGCAGTGCCATTATGCTACTGTTAAACTTCTGAGTTGGACTCTGTACCTATGCTGCTGGTTTCAGAGGGGTCAAGCATGGTGTGGAAGAGGGCTGCCTGGAAGCACCCTTGCAGATGTCTGCTGGGACTGGGAGTGTTTGTTTTGGCTGTGCTGTTGTCTTTCAAAGGGCTAAGCATGGCGTGGGAGAGGGCTGCCCGTAAGCACCATCGTGGACATCTGCTGGGACTAAGAGTGTTTGTTTTGGTGGTGCTGCTGGTTTCAGAGAGGCCAAGTGCAGCGTGGGAGAGGGCTGCCTGGAAGCACCCTCACGGATGTCTGCTGGGAATGGGAGTGTTTGTTTTGGCTGTGCTGTTGTCTTCCAAAGGGCTAAGCATGGCATGGGAGAGGGCTGCCTGTAAGCATCCTCATGAACATCTGCTAGGATTGGGAGTTTTTGTTTTTGTTTTGGCTCTGTTGTTAGTTTCAGAGGGGCCTAGTGCCTTTAAGGTACTTGAAGTTCTCTATCATATCCCCAATTCCCTCCTTTCCTCAAGTGTATACATACTGAGGTCTTTTAATGTGTCCTCATATGCTTTCTGATGCAAGCCCTTCACCATCTTGGTCGCCCTTCTCTGGACCACCTCAACTCTGTCTATGTCTTTGCGAAGATGTGGCTCCAGAACTGAATATCGAATTTCAGATGAGGCCTCACCAGCATTTTGTACAATGGCATCACCACCTTCCCTCATCTGCTAGAGATACCCCTTCCTATGCACCCCAACATCCCACTGGCCCTCCCCACAGCCTTGTTATACTGTTTGGCCACCGTTAGGTCATCTGAGATGATTATTCCTAAATCCCTCTCTTCCCTGGTGACTAGCAGCAATCCGCCCCCCATCCTGTAGCTCTCTGCAGGGTTTCTTCATGCTGAGGTGTATGATCCTCCACTTCTTTGCATTAAACTTTAATTGTCACACTTCTGACCACTCTTCCAGCCTTTTCAGATCAATCTTCATTCTTGCGAACCCCCTCTGGTGTGTCTACTCTAATGCAGATCTTGCTACATTTCAGCTCAGACCACAGCAGTGGAAACAGCATCAGGAATTGTAGCAGAAATAGTAGCAGCAATAGAAGTAGCACCACCAAGGAGTTTCTTGATTATTTTTGCCCTCAACCTTTTCGATTTTGGCTCAAGACTGAACCAGTTTATTAGATTTGGCTGCTGCTTCTTTCTTACACATGTACCGAGAGGTGTCAAACTATATATCGGGAAAGAATGGAGCTGATATTGTGACCTCTCCTAAAAAGAGAAACCTTTCTTTTTTTGTGAAAGTTATATTTATTGACAATGGGAAGTAAGTAAACTTTAAAAATAATGGAGTCTTATATATTTGAAAAGGAGACTGTCGTGGTTTTGCCTTTCTACTGATTTTAGTCGCTCAGCTTGTGCTTGCATGATTTTGCGAGTATAGATCACAAGGGAACTCTATTTAAAAAATGTTTTTATCTAATTATTTTTAGTAAAATGAATTGGTTATCTGCTTATATTTGACATATTTTAGAATTCATTTTAATACATTGCTTCAGCACATTTAAAGTACATTTTATGTATCCTTAGTTGGTTTACCTATATTTTATTTGATATTTTGGGGACCCATGGTTTTTAAAATAAAATAGAATCAGTAAACTACAATGAACCATATTTTGGTCAGAGTTTGAGTAGCAAAAATGTGTTAAGAAATATTTAATATTAAATGTTTAATTTGTTATAGACACATCTAATGCAGTTTCTTGCTTTTGTTCTTTTGCTTAGATAGCATTGATTAATAATACAAGCAGCCAGGCCGGCCTGGTGGCACTGAGGGTTGAGGTGATGGACACTCCACCTCGCGCCACGCCAGCGACCCGGGTTCTGGAGCAAGGTCAGGTGCCTGGAGTCAGCAGGGAAGGGATGGGATGGAGCACCCTCTGGGCTGCTCTCCTGTCCCAGGGGGAGGGTGAAGGCTGGCTCAGAGCTCTGGCAACCCCTGGTAGAGATTGGGGGTATTATAGAGCCCTGAACTACATGTACATCAGCGTGGCCTGTTGGCAGGGTTGCCATGCACTGAAGTTGGGAATGTGCACCATGCATGGGAGGGAGGGAGGGGACTAAGGGGCATAAAAGGGAAAAATCCTCCCTGGCTGGATAGGCGATGGCTTCCTCCAGCACCCCCGCCACACATCCAATGCCGGTCTCCCGTCACTGCCTCCACAATCTCTCTGGGGGTGTTGAGGAACTGCGGCCCTGGGGAGGTCACAGCTAACTTGAAGATGATGGGAGAGATGGCAGATGGTAGAGCAGTAGGTCAGTGGGGATATCTTGACAGAGTTCCGGTTCAGAGGAGTAAGAAAGAGAATTGGAAAAAAAAAATAATACGAGCAGCCTGGACTTCAACCAGAAGCCTGCTTGAGATAGCTATAACCCTGCTAAGCTTCATTGATAAACTATATTTGTTTGAGTGTCATTAGACTTGACTGTACTCAAGTGGGGAATCTCTTAAGGCATCTCAGTGTGTAATCAGTCTGCCTTCCCAATAGCTGGAAAACTAAATTTGGAACAGCAACCTTAAGCAGTGCAAATTTTAACTCAGTCTAAGTGGATTTATCACCCGAGGAGCACAGTACTATTTTATAACAGAATTACAACATGAACAACTACGGGATCCAGAGTTACATCTACAATTCAGCTGCTCTACAGCATCAGAGCAAGGTCATTTTTAAATAAAGAACATGCTGTAATTTGAGTTACGCAGCCATTCAGTTACACACTGCTAATTTAAAGAGGGATTCTGGAATACTAAATAAAGGCATTGGAATATTACTATACAGAAGTGACAGGGACAATGTATGTACTCCAACAAGGATTGAGCTGGTGAATAGCAAAATATCAAGCAAAGAACTGTATATCATTAAGCTAATACTGTACTACAGCTGGAATACTAAAAGTCTACTAAAATGATATTTCCCAAGTAATCTCCTGTGGAAGAAAACAAGACAGGAATGGAGGTTATACCATAGAGGGACAGTTAATAAATTGAACATTGTTACAACTGAATTTTTTCAGAAGAACTACTTTTAATTTCCTTTTGACTTATAATCTACAATACTTAACGGGGTTTTCTTTGTCTAAATTAATACTGTGGGACAACAGTTGACATATTAATTGACATTGTTGCTATATCTGAGATTCTGGGGGCTGTAAAAGTTCTAGTATTATAATAGTCAATAATAACCCATTTATATTGACTAAAATGATGAGCACTAGGAGTGCCTTGAATTGCCCAGATGTAAAGAAGAAAGAAATCAATGAAATATATATTTGATTGAAAAATAAACCTAAAACTAAGCTGAATAGGAAGTATAACAATTAATTGGACAAAGTGGACACTCAAGATGACATAATCTGACAATGTCCTGAGAAAAATCAAATGAAAATTACTTCATTTTTTAATTGAATTACAAGTATTTTGGAAACTAAGTGTTCAACTCCAGTCTTATTAGAATATACTGAGACACCGAGATTGGAGGCGCCAAATAATAATATGCAAAAGAAAACTGCATTGAGTAGTGCCAGAATCTCAGCTATATATATTGCTGGAATAAAACCTAAAAGAGAACTGGATGGTTTTGCTCCCAAAGGTCATAAGTATACATTTCTGGATATTGAATCTAAGAAATTAACTCAAAGTACACCATATATGCAAAGGAAGATTAATACATTACAGAAAGATTTGGATTTGACAAAATCAAATTTGTGTAAAGTTAATTTCAATAGCCCTAAATATGTTGGGGAAGAAAATAACAGACAAACGAAGGATGAAGTTGATGAGTCAGGATGGTCACAGTGACCTACATGAGGTGGTGAAACATCTACAGTCATCCAAGAAATAGAGCATTTAACAAAAATCATGAAGCAACTGGATTCAAGTTATACTAGCCACTCCAATTACCCTAGTTATAGTAATTCATCAATACCTTTCTTAAATAGATTAGGGGATGATCCAGAACTTCACTCCAAAGAGGTTAACCAGGTGTTTTCCCCAGAAACTGACCTAACATCCCCTCAAGAAGGTTACTATGACCAAATAAACTACGATCAAGAATATTTTAAAAATCGAGGTGAATTCACTATAGCTACACTGCTATCTAGACAGATACAGTATTAGAAATAATAAAGAACCCATACTATGCTAATATAGTGATTTTAGAAAATGTGTGGGTATTAAAAGAAGAACTCACAGCCCTAAGGATAAACATGTTTCATAATAAAGTGCTATTAATTGAAATTAAACATGGAAATTTTTGAACCCAAAATGATACCAGTAATAGGAAAGAGGACGGGGATCAAAATACTAGAGCTAATAAAACCTGTAAAGTCAATTTACCACCACCATTTGTAAAGGGAAAAGATGATGTAATTGAGTTCATTGACTTAACCCATGCGAGTAGAAAGAATTGTCAGAACCAAAAAAAAAATGATCAAGGAAAAAGAAGTCTAAAGAGCAGTCACAAGAAATTGAGGGGAGGTCAAAATTAAACAAAACTACACTTTTGAATAAAGGTACAGCAAAGGACAAAGTGAATGCATATAGGACACTGGAAACTTTTAGTAATAATTGTGATACAAAAATAAATGACAGATTGGCACAGAGGTAGTAAAGGAGACAACAGTTGGGATAAAACAGCCCAATATAAAACAAGGAGGAGACTCCCAACAAAAACAAGTTACATGGGTGTCAATCGTTAAATGGCATACTTCTGAAGTAGGTAACAAATTTAGTGATCTAAATCAAAATAAAAGAAAACTATAGGAGCAGGATGAAATTATAACAATAAACACGGATCAAGACTCAGAGAAAAAAACCTTAAACAAACAAATGTCAGATGGAAAGGAATTCTTATTAGAATTACATGGAGCCCAGCTTTGTATTTAGAAAATCAACAGGTACTATCTAATTGGATTTCAAAATTAAACCACTTAAATGAAGGTGACAAAGCTATTTATAGTACCAGACTTGATAATAAAATACAGCAAGAGTGTTCTAATTTATACTTCGTTTAAAGAAATAGAGAATAACATTTGGGACATGGAACATATTTTATATTAAAAGGGATATAATTTGTTACTGCCATAAGTAGTTCCTAGTAACTATATGAAATTGACAGAGTTAAGTAATGAAAAAACTGAGACCCAGAAGGTGAATTTAAATAGATTGATATCAGTAATAGAGACATTTAAAGAATGTCAAAAGGAAAACTGAAAGAAAGTAAGACCATGTCTATGTTTGGTTGGGAGAGGACTATGGGCCAGACAATAGGACAAACTAAAAGGGAAAAAGCTAACCTTGTGTCTTGTGCTTTAAAACTAAACATAAGTCCTTGTATAATAAGAATTAACATTAATGAAGAATGTGAGAGAGTGAACCCCCTTTTGTTTTTCTAGAAGAATAGTGGTCCTGGATGTACCTCTACATCTTTGTCTTTGTGTAATTGTATTGTTTTGTATTTGTTTGTTGGGCTGGCCATTCATTATGTTTATATGTTTATTGTAGTCTTGTCTATTGTCTATCCCTCATTGTTCTTTTTCCAGTTCATCCTAGTATTGCTATTCTACCTACAAAAGCCTGGTTAATAAAGATTGAGGATGTCAGGACTGCTCCCATGGTTTAATGTAAAAAGCGTCCTGTCCCCTCTGTATAATTATATGCCTGTAGCTTATTGTGCTCCTTTTTAAAAATGTCCTGTGTCCCCTGTAAATAATAAATAGCTATCTGGAGCCATTTTCACTCCACAGGCTAGTCCCCATTGAAATTGTCTGCTTAAATAGCCCGTCTGGTTGAGGGAGATAAAGAAAAACCCTCCATTTTAAGATATGGCAGGGTGCTGCATAGAAATGCCCTGTTGTGCCTCTTTGTGCCTTTCAGGCTTTAAAATAATGTTTAGAACCTCCTGATTCTCTTGCTTGTCCCCCGAAATGCTCTTTTTATCAAGAGCTGTTCAAAATGTAGTTTTCCCTGTAAAAATAAGCCACTGAACTCCTGCGCGCCAGTGAGAGTGTGAGCACTGGTAATTTTATACCCGCTTGAATGTGCCCACTGTCACGAAGGCATTTGGCCTTCTATTTCCCCTCAGCATTGAGTATTCTGCAAGTAAGAAAGAGTTTGGTACTCTACATATCCTCCTTGGTTGAAATAGAGCATTTTGGTACTGTTTTAAAGTCCTTGAAAAACTAGGGTATTCCTGCTGCTGCTGCTGGCATTTCAAAACTCCTGAAAATGAACCTCCTGCAGCTCCAGCACTCCTCTAAGAGCTGGCGGCCACTTCCTGAATCCTTTTATGCTGCTGCTGAAAAGGGGTGGTGCTTCCTGATTCCAGAGAGTGTTTTTAAAACTCCTAAAAGACTGTAATACACTTTGCTGACTGTATGTAAGTTGCTATGTTAATGTAAAAGTGTTTGTATATTATGAATAAAATATTTGCATAGTATTTAAAAGAATAATGTTTAAAGAAATGTACAGGGGTGGAGTTAGCTAGCCACATGACCACTGAGAGGTATATAAGTTGTTCACCTTGAGCAGGTAGTCAGTCAGCAGGAGGATGTGAAGCTGTTAACATCCTGTATAGCTAGCCATTACTAGCTGTATTTCTTTTGATTTTGATGCAGTTTTTTCTCTTTTATTTTGCTGTTTAGCAGTTTACTTTATATTTGTAAAAATAAATACTTCATTTTGCTGTCTATCTGCCTCGCTGGTCCATCCTTTACCCACAGCCTATGACAGATGGTATCAGAATGGGTTATAACAGTGGGTTCCAGTTGGCCTATTGGTGAATCTGTGCTCAGATTCAGGTGGACTTGTTATGCAACAGGAAGAGGTGGCAGCTCAGACTGGTGTTGCTACAGGGTCCATTGTCCAGAAACTACAACTACCCATACTGACAGGGTGTGGACCCTGCAGTACATAGGAAGGTGGCAAGAAGAGAGGCAGAAGTAGAAAACCTACCAATGGAGGATAAGAAGTTGGTGGAAGGAGCTCAGGCAGCTAAGCCAGAGGTGGAAGGTCCACCTGAAGACCCCATAACTTACTCTGCTGGTTGTGTTTTCAGCAGGTGGAGATGGAGAAAGAGAATATAAGAGATAGAGAGATCGGAGAGAGAATCAAGCACACTGGACATATACTATGCGTGCAGTCCAAGCCATAAGTACTAGTAGACCTCCTCCTTCACCTGGGAGTGGACAGAAGGACATCAAGCTAGTAAAGTTGTCTGATTCTGATGATATTGAGGCATATCTAATGACATTTGAGAGGGTGGAAACCGCTTGTGCATGGCCCAGGGACCAGTGGGTGATTCAGTTAGCCCCCTACTTAACCAGAAAGGCCAGGCTTGCTTATAGTCATGTAGACATTAATCAAGCCAATGACTATGATTGAGTTAAGCAAGCTATTCTGAAGAGGTACGACATTAGTATCGAAACTTACAGGCAACGCTTTCAGTCTTTCAAGTTTCACAATACAAACACCCCCCAAGATGCGTACACCCAGTTAAAGGACTTGTGCATCAAATGGCTGCAACCTAACACCTGGACAGTTACACAGATCCTGGAAGCCATTATTCTGGAGCAGTTTATAAGAATACTACCTCAAGATGCCCAACTTTGAGTAAAGGAACACTGCTCCCAAAATCATCAGAGGTGGCCATAAGACTGGCGGAGGACTACAGTATATAACAGCAAGACCTCACAGACACATGACTTAGGAAAGTTCCTCGACACATCAACCCATGGTAAGACAGTCTTCTAATAATCTTACCCCTAATGCTCAGAGTAATAGCACCCCTGGGACTAGACATAACCCTAAATCTGGGAAGGGGTATAATTTGGACATTGTGTGCCATGAATGCAGCAGTAGAGGGCACATTGCCAGATTTTGCCCTAGAAGGAAAACAGAGGATGCACATATGGCTCTTATGAATTGCAGATTTTGCCCTAGAAGGAAAACAGAGGATGAACACAAGGCTCTTACCAATTGGAGACATTATATTGTGCTAGTACAGGTCGGGAAGAGAGTAGTATCAGGCCTCATAGACTCTGGAAGCAGGCAAGCACTAGTGCATGCCTCATTGATAGAGACCTAGCTTGATCCAAAAGGACCAACTACTGGAATCACATGTATTCATGGGGACATACATCGATACCCATTAACAGAGACAGTGGTGCAGGTGGATGTGCACACCCAGAAAATAAAAGTGGGTGTGGTGCCCCATCTTCCCATCCCAATTGTTATTGGACATGATTATCCAAACTTTGAGACATTGCTAGCCACTAACATTAATTCTGCTACCACCGGAGTACAGGCAAAGAGGGAAGAAACATTGGGGCAGACATTTCCTTTTGATGGAGACTTTTATGAAAGTAGGAAAAGACAGAAAACTCAAGAACCAGAAAAGAAAAGAAAAGAAAAGAAAAGGAACTTTGGACTCTCTGACATAAAAATACTGTTGTTCATGATCATCAAGATCATAGTGTCTCTATTACTTCTGATAAGATTCATAATTTTAATAGTACAGCATTTAAAGAAGCACAAAAAAAATGATAGTACTCTAACCCCATTCTTTTCACAGGTGGGAATAATGGATAGGTCTCAAAATCATGCCTGTAAGATTGTTAATGGTTTGTTACACAGGGTATATACAAATTCCCAAATGGGAGAAATGGTAGAACAGTTAATGGTGCCCCAGTCATACAAAAATCAGCTGTTGGGTATAGCACATGATATTCCAATGGCTAGACATTTGGGAAGGGGCCGCACACTAAGTCGCCTTCTGTATAGGTTTTACTGGCCTAGCATCCATGAACAAGTCACAGCCTACTGCAAAAGCTGTGAAGAGTGCCAGAAAGCAATAAAAAATGTCCATAAGGACAAGGTTCCCCTACTACCATTACCTTAAGTAATGACTCCTTTCGAACGGATAGCAATGGACATTGTTGGTCCTTTGCTGAAACGTTCCAAAGGAAACAGGTTTATTTTGCTAGTGGTAGATTGAAGCAATAATGCAAGACAGGGTGTGTGTTGTGCTGGGATAATGTCATGCCTGGGGTGATTAGGCATGAGGCCGCAGGCCGAGTGCGACTAATCACCCCAGAACTGATGTTATCCCAGCACAACACACACCCTAGAGTGTATTATTGATATTATACAATGACTTGTGTTTTAAGAAAATGAAAATGTGAAAAATATCTTTAAAATACTTTTTTCTTAGTTTTTTTGCTAGTGGAGGTATACTTATTGAAAAAAAAATCCTTAGTATATATGTTGTCCAGCAGGTGCTGCTGCACTTATATACTTGTGTGTATTTCCTTTTCAGCGTGTGCTTGTGCTGTGATTCTCTGCATTTGTTAAGAACCCCCCTCCCCCTGGAAAAAAAAACAACAAGAGAAGTAGTTAGTTGCCTTTCTTTGAGCTGGTCCTGCTGTACTTCGTGGAATGATTAATATTTTTTCATTGCTTATGTGAAAGCCGCAAAGTGGATCAGTAACTGCTGATGATCCTACTGCCTGTATTGCGAGCTATTTCAAATAGGATTACAGGTACATGGCTTTTTTTGAATTGTTTGCCATTTGGTTATAGTGGGTGAAAGCAGTGACTGTTTCTTCGAGGAAATGGGTGGTGTGTACACTGAGTGAGGAGCGGCTGTTTGAAAGTGCTCAAGTGACTGCCTAATGTGAGGAAAATGCTGTTTGAGATAACGGCTTTTTTTTCTTATTAAAACATGTTTTGGTGGGGGAATACGGGGTGTGAGGGTGTAGCGTTGTGCTACTGTGGTTATAACAGCTGGTGGCTACTGAGGCACGAGTGGGGAAAAACAAATGGGCTGAGTGCAGTGATTTTATTAACATTTGAAGTGGTCATCAGAGGACTGGGACTAGAGCTGTGATGTTGTGCTGGGATAACATCACTGCTCCAGTCTCAAACGGACCAATCAGAGTCCAAGATTATTTAATGTCATTGTATAATATGCTACAAAGTACCTAGAAGCCATCCCTCTATGAACTATCACAGCCCCTAGGACAGCTGACAAACTCATAAAAATCTTCAGTCAGATGGGGATACCAAGAGAGATTTTAACAGGCATGGGTCCTAATTTCTGTTCAGCTGTTAAAATGTCTGTACCAGGCTCTAGGCATTGAAGCACTGTTTACAAACCCCTACCATCCCCAAATAGATGGGCTGGTAGAGTGTTTTAATCAGACTATGAAACAGATGCTGAAGAAATTTGTAGCTGATGAAGGGAACAAATGGGACACCTTCCTCCCCTACATAATGTTTGCATATGGGGAAGTTCCGCCAGCTTCCACAGGCTTTTCATCATTTGAACTGTTATAGGGACATAATCCAAGGGGGCCTCAAGATGTAATTAAAGAAGAGTGGGAAGACACTAAGCTGACAACAGAGATACTTCCCCTAGAATACTGGCAAAAACTGCACCAGTGTTTAATTTCTTATGTACAGAAAGCTCATAATACCAACGCACAACAACAGGTGAAACTGAAAGAATACTATGACAGAGGGATCGTGCATAAGGAATTCAACCCAGGGGACAAAGTGTTGCTGTTACCACCATCTTCTGAGCATAAAATGCTTATGAAGTGGCAAGACCCTTACGCAGTCATACAAAGAACTGGTCCTGAATTAGAATTGCTGTATAAAAAGAACAAAGGATGCATTTACCATGCTAACTTGTTGAAAGCTTGGGTAGAAAGACCAATCCTTTTATGCAGCTATGTACTTCCTGAATCCAACAATGAACTAGACATAGCATAACAGCATCTAGAGGGCATAGGGAAGGTATCTGATTTGTACATAAACCCTGAGTTAACAGAAATTCAGAAATCAGATTTGGAGAAGGTCCTGTTAACATTTAAAGAAACTTTTACAGGTACACCTAGAAAAATAAAGGATGCTTGTCACCATATCAGGGTGACAGATAAACAACCCTTTAGGCAAAAGCCTTATAGACGCCCTGAAAGTGTGAGAAAAGAAGTAATTCAGGAAGTGAGGAAAATGCAGGAGATGGGGATTATTGAGCCATCTCATGGTGAATGGTGTTTCCCTATGGTGGTGGTTGGGATAAAGGAAGGGGGCATCCATATTTGCCTGGACTTCAGAAGACTGAACACTGGATCACAATTTGACAGTTACCCGGAGCCACACCTTGATGACATCCTTGACCACTGAGGAAGTGCCAAGTACATCAGTACCTTAGACTTAACTAAAGGGTACTGGCAAATTCCATTAAACCCAGTATATAAAGAGAAGACAGCATTCAGTACTCCTGTGGGCCTGTTCCATTTCACTCTAATGCCATTTGACTTACATGGTGCCCCTGCAACTTTTCAGAGCATGATGAATACGCTATTAACCACTCATACAGCATAAAGTGCAGCCTACCTTGATGATGTGATTATCTTCAGTCCCTCTTGGGAGGAGCATATTCAACATCTATCAGCAGTGTTGACCACTTTATCTGAGGCAGACCTAACCATAAACCCACAGAAATGCGTCATAGCTATGCAAGAAACTAAATACCTTGGCTTTCAGATAGGCAATGGGTGTATAATACCTGAGATTAACATAGCTAACAGTCCTAGACCTGTCACTAAGAAGGATGTGAGGTCCTTCCTAGGACTTGCAGGCTACTACCAGAGGTTTATCCCAAATGTTTCCACACTAGCTGGTCTACTAATGGATTTAATTAAGAAAAGAAATCCTGAAAAAGTTAAATGGACAGATTAGTGTGAGAATGCCTTCCATTCAATAAAAGCTAGACTATGTTCTTCTCTCATACTAAAGACACCTGATTTTACACAGCCTTTTAATTTACAGACTGATGCATCCAGTTATGGCATAGGGGTTGTGCTGACCCAGATTTTAGATGGGGAAAAAGCATCCAGTCATATACATAAGCAGGAAGTTACATGAGAGGGAGACCCATTACTCAGTGATTGAAAAAGAATGTCTGGCCATTAGATGGGCCATAGAAGCTTTATGCTTCAATTTATGGGGAGTGAAATTCAAGTTGTGGACTGACCACAACCCCCTGTGTTGGTTACACATAATGAAGGACAGAAACCTCCGTATCATGTGGTGGTATCATCTGTCCAGGAAGGGAACAAGTCTTTTGAGCAATCGGTTTAAATGCTTCATTGGCAAGCTTTTAAACTAGTCAATGGGGGAGGCACTGACAAGCAGCAGAAAAATCCCAGCCTCTCCCTACAAAACAGGGTACTAAATGAGAAAAAGACCAAGGTAGAATGGTCAGTGGGGGATGCTGCAACAGAAGGTAAGGCCATCAAAAATGGAGAGCAATGAGTACCAATGCCTGTAGTCTAGGTAAAAGCTTCCTGAATTAGTGGCCTTGATGGAGGAGGAACATCTGGATATAGTGAGATCACAGAAACATGGTACACAAAACCATGACTGGGACGTAAACATACCAGGATACACTATCTACAGGAGGGACAGGAGGGTAAAGAGGGGAGGAGTAGTTCTTTACATGGGAAGGAATAAAAGCAACAGAACAAAGGGTAAACAGGGAGGAGAAGAAGCACTGTGGGTAATTTTGGAGAAGGCAGAGCACCACAACACAGGGTTATAACAGACCTTCTCAGGGGGAGGAAATGGACAAGGAAATGATAGAAAGTATACTTAGAATGGCAGAAAAAGTGGAGATATTGCTGATGGGTGATCTGAATATGCCAGATGTTAACTGGGGTGCAGTTGCAGCTGCCACTTCGAAGAGTGCAGTTATTCTAGATGCCATACAGGGGGCATGCCTTAGACAACTAGTACTAGAACCCACTCGAGAGGGAGCAATATTAGACTTGATACTCTCAAATGGAGATGGAGAGAGGATCACAGATGTAGAAGTGGGTAGCCATCTGGGAACTAGTGACCATCGAACAGTATGGTTCACAATAAACACAACAATAGAGTCAAGCCATACAAAGACAAAGTACTGGACTTTAGGAGGCTGACTTTGCCAAAATGGGTGAGTGCCTAAGGAATGCACTAGCAAATGGGCAGGAAGGAGGGTGGAAGAACAATGGGAATAATAAAAACTGCCATCACAGAGTAATGAGCCTTTGTGCGAAACAAATAAACAAAACAAGACGATGTAAGAAACCACTATGGTTCTCAAAGGAAGTAGCAGTGAAGGTTCAAGAGAAAAAGCATTCAGGAAGTACAAGGAATCGCAGCAGGAGCAGGACAGAGAACTGTATCAGTTAAAGCAAAAGGAGGCTGGAAGGCAGTCAGAACAGCAAAGGCCCAAACCGAGGAAAGATAGCCAACTCAGTTAAGAAGGGATAAAACCCTTTATAGGTACATCAGGAGCAAAGGAAGACCAAGGGAGGGATAGTGAGGCTTAATAAAGGGAGGAGGGTGCTAGAGGGAGACTGTGAAAAGGCAGAGATACTAAACAAATATTTTTGCTCAGTATTTACAAAGGAAGAGGGAGGTACATAAAACAAACAAGTAATACTCTGGATACAGAAGTTGATACCAGCCCATTTACAGAAGAAAGGGTTCTGAAGAATCTCTTAAAACTGAAGGTGGACAAAGCAATGGGGCCTGATAGGATTCATCCCAGAATTCTAAAAGAACTAAGGGTAGAACTAGTGACCACTGACTACCCTCTTTAACAAATCATGGGAGGATGGGGTGCTACCGAGGACTGGAGGAGGCAGATGTGATTCCCCCTTCACAAAGTGGGAGCAAGGTAGAAGCAGGAAACTATAGACCTGTTAGTTTAACCTCAGTGATAGGGAAAATGATGGAATCACTTCTAAAGGAAAGAATTGTCCAGTATCTAGAGGTCAGAGGGCACAGGACCCTAGGCAGCATGGATTCACAGCGGGAAGGTCATGCCAGACAAATCTGATAGATTTCTTTGACTGGGTGACCAAAGTAGTAGATCAGGAAGGGCTGTGGACATGGCCTACCTAGACTTTAGCAAGGCATTTGACACAGTCCCACACAAAGATTAATATATAAGTTAGCCAGCCTGGGAGTGGGTCCCAAGATGACAGCCTGGGTAAAGATGGCTGGAGAATAGGACACAGAGGTAATAGTAAATGGAGTCCACTCAGAAGAAAGGAGGGTTACTAGCGGAGTGGCACTGAGGTTCAATATTAGGACCAGTCCTCTTCAATGTCTTTATAAGTGACATTGCAGAAGGACTGGAAGAAAAAATATGTCTCTTTGCAGATGACACTAAGATCTGCAACAGAGTTGATGCACAGGGTGGGGTGGAAAGGATGAGAAGGGACTTGGCAAGGTTAGAGGAATGGTCAAATGTGGCAGCTTAGATTCAATGCTAAGTGCAAGGTAATGCACCTGGAAACAAAACCCAGGGGAGAGTACACAATGGGGGTGAGATACTAACAACAACAAAATGGAAAGGGACCTGGGATAGTCATATCAGATGACCTAAGGGTGGGCAAGCAATGTGAGAAGCAGCAAGGAGGGCTGGAAACTGGGATGCATAGGAGAGGCATCACCAGTAGAAAACAGGAAGTTATTATCCCTCTGTACAGACAGCTGGTGAGACCCCATCTGAGTACTGTGTGCAGTTCTGGAGACCCAGTCTCCGAAAGACATAGACAGGATGGAAGCTGTCCAGAAGAGGCAACTAAAATGGTACAGGGTCTGCACTGGAGGACATATGAAGAGAGACTTAAGGAGCTTAATATGTATAGCCTCAAGGAAAGGAGGGAGACGGGGGACATGATAGAAACTTTCAAGTACCTCAAGGGAATCAACAAAGTCCAAGAGGGTAGCATCTTTCAAAAAAAGAGGTGTGCAAGAACAAGAGGGCACAATTTGAAGATAGAGGAGGCAGCTCAGAGGTAATTTAAGTAAGTATTTTTTCACAGAGAGGTTGTGGATGCATGGAATGGCCTTCGGAGGAAGGTTGTGGAGTCAAAATCAGTGGTGGAATTCAAGCATGCATGGGATAGTCATAAGGCAATTCTGGGGGGTTGGGGTAGGAAGAAGTAGGCTGCTGGTTAACTAGGATCTGCAGCTTATCCAGTAGGTAGGGAAATGGGCAGACTGGGTGGGCCAAGCGGTCCTTATCTGCCGTCAAATTCTATGTTTCTATGTTTCTATGGTACCTTTCATTATAGCCTTACAGGTTCATTATAAAGGATCACAAAGGTATGGCTCATAGTAATGCCAATTTTATGTCCAGATATGGCATGGATGACATAAGTACTTGTCATCAGACCTTGGGGTAAAGCTAATAGAGGACTATGAAGGAAATAGTCCTTCATAGTTGTTTTGTAATGTAATAAAAAGGGACCCCAATGTGGAGCCTTAGGTGAGGGTGGACTATGGCTCCATCTCTCCTCTGAGAGATCTGATGACAGGTACACTGTTAAGTCTTGTTTTTTTAACCAAATCTGCTGGTTTGGTTTTAAGTAGGGAGGAATGTGAGAACATGATGTTAACCCCCCTTTTGTTTTTCTAGAAGGATAGTGGTCCTGGATGTACATCTGCATCCTTGTCTTTGTGTAATTGTATTGTTATATGTTTGTTTGTTAGGCTGGCCACCCACTTTGTTTATATGTGTATTGTAGTCCTGTCTATTGCCTATCCCTCTTTGTCCTTTTTTCAGTACATCCCAGTATCACTATTCTACCTACAAAATCCTGGTTAATAAAGATTGAGGACGTCAGGACTGCTCCCATGGTTTAATGTAAAAAGTGTCCTGTCCATTCTGTATAATTATATGCCTGGAGCTTATTGTGCTCCGTTTTGAAAATGTCCTGTGTCCCCTGTAAAAAAATAAATAGCTATCTGGAGCTGTTTTTACTCTGCAGTCTAGTCCCTGTTTAAATTGCCTGCTTAAATAGCCCATCTGGTTGAGGGAGATAAAGAAAAACCCTCTGTTTTAAGATATTGCAGGGTGCTGCATAGAAATGCCCTGTTGTGCCTCTTTGCACCTTTCAGGCTTTAAAATAATGTTTAGAACCTCCTGATTCTCTTGTTTGTTCCCCAAAGTGCTCTTTTTTCAAGAGTTGTTCAGACTGCAGCTTTCCCTGTAAAAATAAGCCGCTGAACTCCTGTGCGACAGTGCGAGTGTGAGCGACGGTAATTTTATACCCACTCGAATGTGCACACTGTTATGAAGGTATTTGGCCTTCTAATTCCCTCAGTATTGAGTTTTCTGCAATTAATAAAGAGTTTGGTACTTTACATACCCTCCTTCATTGAAATAGAGTGTTTTGGTGCTGTTTTAAGGTCCGTGAAAAATGATGGTATTCCTGCTGCTGCTGGAGCTTCAAAACTCCTGGAAATGAACCTCCTTCAGCTCCAGCACTCCTCTAAGAACCAGCCAGCTGCTTCCTGAATCATTTTATGCTGCTGCTGGAAGGGATGGTGCTTCCTGATGCCAGAGAGTGCTTTTAAAACTCCTAAAAAGACTATAATACACTTTACTAACTGTATGTAAGTTGCTATGTTAATGTAAAAGTGTTTGTATATTATGAATAAAATATTTGCAGAGTATTTAAAAGAATAATGTTTAAAGAAATGTACAGGGTGGAGTTAGCTAGCTACATGACCCCTGAGAGGTATATAAGTTGTTCACCTTGAGCAGGTAGTCAGTCATCAGGAGGACGTGAAGCTGTTAATATCCTGTATAGCTAGCCATTACCAGCTGTATTTCTTTTGATTTTGATGCAGTTTGCTTCTCTTTTATTTTGCCACTTATCAGTTCGCTTTATATTTGTAAAAAAATAAATACTTTATTTTGCTATCTACCTCGTTGGTCCATCCTTTACCCACAGCCTACAACAAAGCAACTAATGTATAGCCACAAATAAATATACTATTTGAGTAACCTAAGATGATAATGCTTGTAATGGAGAAGGCAAATGTGCTGGACTCACTGGGAATTCATTTAATTGATTTAACAGCATGGAAACACTCAAGCACTATAATGGATAAACAAAAGGGCACAGGCCAGGACAAGCAAACTGGATGACATGAATAAATAAGTCAGGAAATATTATGATATGAAAATAAATTCAAGATAAAAATAATATCCTGGAACATTGAAGGTCTGTTAAATAAACTGGCAGATACAAATGTTCTGGAATTTTTAGATACGGGTAACATAATATGCCTCCAAGAGACTTGGACAAATGACATCGGTGCCCCAGTGCTGCCAGGTACAGTAGTTATATTAAACCAGCAATTAATATGAACAGACTGGGGAGGTCAAGAGGAGAAGTAGTAATGTATGTTAAAACATCACTGGATTTTGAAATTACAGTTATAGATAATTCTTTAGGAAACATTTTGAGTCTCCCTGTGAGCAGCAAAATTATGAGATATAGTGTAATAAATATGTATGTCCCTCTGAATGACACAAGGAATGATAACACATTTCCCTGGGAGGACAATGATCAATTTCTGGATCAACTGAACAATGACTATGTCACTGACCTAGTTATAATACTTGGTGATTTTAATGCCAGGATTTATAAGGAAAATGAGATGTTCCCTCTAGATGATGATATTTTAAAAGGACTTAATATAATCAATAGTAAAATAAAAAATTCAAGAGCTGCAAAAATAAGAAGACTAATACTCAATTTAATATGTTACTTACAATGATAAAAAAATCAAGATTACTGTTTTGTTAGCAGTAGATCACGTAGTGACCCAGATGGAGGTTTTACGTTTCTCGGACCCAATGGAGCATCAACCATAGATTTACTATGGATAAACCAGGAAGCAATTCTATTGATTGAAGATATGGAAATAGTAAACAGGGTGGAGTCATCTCATTTCCCCTAAAATTAACCATTATCAATATTGGGCAGAAAGTAGGTAACATAATGCAGTCTCAAAGTGTAGACTCTGTAGAACTTATAAATAAAAATATTAGATGGATCTCAAATTCAATCAATATTTTCTCAAAAATCATGGACTTAGGATAAATGTATAACTCAAACCAAAATAGGGTGAAAAAATTAATGAAAATTAGGAGTTTATTTTGTGGTATATGAAACCTTTGTTGACGACTACAAAAATTAATAAAAGTTGACAACCAAAAACCTGGTATAACTTTAAGTATAAACTAAAGAAGAAGGAATTAAATTATCTAGTAAGACATTATAAAACCTCTCCAAACAAAGACAAACTTAGAGAATTAAGCAAAATAAGGAAGCAATAAAAACAATCCTTGGAAACTGAAAGACAAAAATTTCAGTATAAACTCTGGATGGAATTATAGGGTACCATAAGATCAAACAATATCAAAGACTTTTGGACCATGGTTAATTATGGTTTTAAACAGTATACAAGACAAATTGAAGCTACAATTACTCCGCAACAATGGGACACCCATTTTACAGCGCTATATTATATGGTTGAAAATGATGTAACCTTTAAACTTCCCTTTCAATCACCTGTATTTCACAGAACAATTCTGATAGAAAGGGAAGAAATATTGATGGTATTAAAGGATAAGGTCCCTGGGCTGAAAGGGATAACAACAAAGTTGTTTAAATACTTCCCACATTAGTGGATTTATATTCTTTATGTCCTATTTAGTAAATGTGTACTGGGAGATGCAGTACACTGCCTAAAGCGTGGTTGTGAAATATCATTTGCCCAATATTTAAAAAGAGTCAAATTAATGATCCAATGATGCACAGGCCCATATGCTTGTTAGATACATCGCAAAAGCTTTTTACTAGAATCATCTTAAAACAAATTCAAGCATGGGTTGCTGAAAACAACATTATAAGTGAACTACAAAATGGTTTTAGAAAAAAGTAGGTCCACATTACAGCACTGTCAAGTCCTAGAGTATCTAATTTGGAAATACATCAAAATAAAGAAGCACAAATTATTTTGTTGCTTTGTTGATCTAAAGACAGCTTTTGACACAGTCAACAGACCATTGATTTGGGGAAAATTGGCAACTTATGGATTGGACCCTAATGTTTTGGATATCTTAATACGGCTATACACAAACACCTGGATTCAGTTGTAATATAATCAAAACAGAGACTTATCACATAAGATGTACACCAACCACGATGTTAGACAGGGATTCATTTTTGCTCCCTTACTGTTCAATTTGTATATTAATTCAAAAACTAGAGGGCTTAGAATACCTGGATTTTCATTCACCCATGATTGGAGTAAGAAGAATAGCATGTCTAGCTTATGCAGATGATATACTTTTGATGTTGATCACATTATTGGGTCTACAAAGGAAACTAAGTTATTTTGTGAAAATACCTGTAGAAAATAAATTAACAATTAATATCCCCAAAACAAATATGGTAATATTTGGGAATTGAAAATGGAAAGTTACATATCTGTATATAAACTACAAAAAGATAGAAACTGCAAAACACTATGATTACCTTGGGATACGATTTGCCAAAAATACACTATGGAACAATCACCAGATGTTAATAAAAAGAAGACTAAATATAGTGGCCAATGCGTATAAGAGATTTGTTGGCAAATATGGGAATGGAAGTATTATCAGACTGTTAAAAGTCATAAACACCAAATTAAAAACAAGCATTCTGTATGCGGCAGAAATATGGGCAAATTTATTTATTTATTTATTGAATTTTGTTGACCCGGTAGGCCCACTGAGGCAAGAAGTCCCTTTTTCCAGAGGCGACCAGGGGGAGGGGATACAAACATAGAAACGTAGAATTTGACTGCAGATAAGGACTGCTTGGCAAACCCAGTCTGCCCATTTCCCCTACCTAAAGGATAAGCTGCAGATCCTAGTTAACCAACAGCCTACTTCATTCTACCCCCAACCCCTAGAATTGTCTTCTGGCTGTCCCATGCATGCTTGAATTCAACCACTGTTTTTGACTTCACAACCTCCTCTGGAAGGCCATTCCATGCATCCACAACCCTGTCTGTGAAAAAAATACTTCCTTACATTACCTATGAGCCACCCCCCCATCTTCAAATTGTGCCCTTTTGTTCTTCCACACCTCTTTTTTTTAAAGATGCTACCCTCTTGGGCTTTGTTTATACCCTTGAGGTACTTGAAAGTTTCTATCATGTCCCCCCCCTCCCTCCTTTCCTCGAGGCTATACATATTAAGCTCCTTTAGTCTCTCTTCATATGCCTTCTGGTGCAGACCCTGCACCATTTTAGTTGCCCTCCTCTGGACAGCTTCCATCTTGTCTATGTTCTTGTGGAGATTGGGTCTCCAGAACTGCACAGAGTAGTCCAGATGGGGTCTTACCAGCAGTCTGTACAGAGGGATAACAACTTCCTGTTTTCTACTGGTGATGCCTCTCCCTATGCATCCCAGTATCCCTCAGCCCTCCTTACTGCCCTCTCACATTGCTTGCCCACCTTTAAGTCCCTTTCCATTTTTGTTGTTGTTAGTATCTCACCTCCCCCATTGTGTACTCTTCTCCTGGGTTTTTGTTTCCCAGGTGCATTACCTTGCACTTCTTAGCATTAAATCTAAGCTGCCATATTTGACCATTCCTTTAACCTTGCAAGTCCCTTCTCATCCTTTCCACCCCACCTTGTGCATTAACTCTGTTGCAGATCTTTGTGTCATCTGCAAAGAGACATACTTTCCTTCCAGTCCCTCTGCAATGTCGCTTATAAAGACATTGAAGAGGACTGAGTCTAATACTGAACCCTGCAGCACCCACTAGTAACCCCTTTCTTCAGAGTGGACTCCATTTACTTTTACCCTCTGTGTCCTATTCTCTAGCCAATTCTTTACCAGGCTATTATCTTGGGACCCACTCCCAGGCTGGCTAACTTGTATATTAATCTTTTGTGTGGGACTGAGTCAAATGCCTTTAAAAGTCTAGGTAGGCCATGTCACAGCCCCTCCCTGATCTACTACTTTGGTCACCCAGTCAAAGAAATCTATTAGATTTGTCTGGCATGACCTTCCTGCTGTGAATCCATGCTGCCTTGGGTCCTGTGCCCCTCTGACCTCTAGGTACTTCAGAAGGGATTCCATCATTTTCCCTATCACTGAGGTTAAACTAACAGGTCTGTAGTTTCCTGCTTCTGCCCTGCTCCCACTTTTGTGAAGGGGAATCACATCTGCCCTCCTCCAGTCCTCAGGTACCACCCCATCCTCCCATGGTTTGTTAAAGAGGGTAGTCAGTGGTGTCACTAGTTCTAACCTTAGTTCTTTTAGAATTCTGGGATGAATCCCATCAGGTCCCATTGCTTTGTCCACCTTCAGTTTTAAGAGTTCTTTCAGAACCCTTTCTTCTGTAAATGGGCTGGTATCAACTTCTGTATCCAGAGTGTTTCTATTGCTTGTTTTAGGTACCTCCCCCTCTTCATTTGTAAATGCTGAGCAAAAATATTTGTTTAGTATCTCTGCCTTTTCACCATCACCCTCTGCCCACCCCGTCCCCTTTATTAAACCTCACTATCCCTCCCTTAGTCTTCCTTCGCTCCCTGATGTACCTAAAAAAGGTTTTATCCCTCCTCCTAACTAAGTTGGCTATGTTTTCCTCGGTTCAGACCTTTGCTGTTCTGACTGCCTTCCCAGCATTCTTTTGCTTTAACTGATATAATTCTCTGTCCTGCTCCTTCTGTGATTCCTTGCACTTACTGAATGCTTTCTTCTTCTCTTGAACCTTCACTGCCACCTCCTTTGAGAAGCATAGTAGTTTCTTACATAATTTTGTTTTGTTTATTTGCTTCACACAATAGCTTGTTACCTCTGTGATGGCAGTTTTTATTATTCCCCATTGTTCTTCCACCCCTCCTTCCTGCCCATTTGCTAGTGCATTCCTTAGGCACTCACCCATTTTGATCCAGATGGTAACCAACTGAAATTGAACCAAATTAAGCTGTTGGTGGTATTTTTAATTTTTTTCTTCTAGTGAATGGGGGAAATTTGGCCAGGACACTGGGGAGATTCCCCTACTCTTGCTTCCTGTGAGCAGGGGGGACCTCTTTGTCTGCTGCACCAGGTGGCTGATCTGGAGACTGGAAGAGAGGTGGTGGAAATGGAGCTGGATGAAAACTGTGCTCAGTCTGTGTTTAATGAAAATGTTGTGATGGAAGAAATTGTAGAAACAACAGATGTGCACTCTGGAGAAGGTAAAGAGAAACAGTCTTTAAATTCTATAAATGAAGAACCCTTAAAAGACTGTAATTTAGTGAAGGAGCCTGAGGAAAGTTTAACAGACCGGAGTGACACAGAAACAGAGCAAACAGTAGTTGCAGAGAGAAAGAAGGACATAAATGGTGAAAAGACTGACTTACAGGCACAAATAGATAAAGAAATGCAGAGTTTTCACTTTAAAAAATCACAACTAGAAAGCAGCTGAGAGAGATTCAGTCTGACAGGCAAAAGCAGCTTGTCAAGTAGGCACAGCTGAGCTGCAATGATGCAGCATCATTAAAGGCTTCTACAAGCTGGGCAGAGGTAGTAGAACAAGTGGAAAAGTAGCTCAGAAAGAAAACAAACAAGGAAAGCAGAAGAGAAGTGGTCACCAGATATTGTGTCAGGAATGGCAGATACAGGTATGGATGGGCCTTGCCTAAGATGCTCTGGAAATCAAAGACAAACATTGGATCAAACTAGGATTGTGGACAGTGCACTACTAGCAGCAGCCTGGGAGTGGAATGCTAACACAGGTCAGTGGGAATCTGAGACTTCACCCATAGTGATGCCAAGTTCTACTGAAATTAATGTTTTAAGTAAAGCTAAAGAAAATGAAAAACATTTAAGCAACCTGGAATTGCCTCCAGAACTGGGATTAACTCAAAACCCACAGCTGCAGTTTAAGCAGGTGGTAGAGTCAAACCAAGAGTTGGCAGTACTTTCAGTTGCACAGCAAACTGGGGCATGCCCCGAGGAAACTTCTGATTCTGCACCAAGGCCTTTAAATTTAATTAACAGAGAGGCACCTAGAACATATGCATCTTTTTCCAAAACATCAATTTACCTGGCAAAGAGACATAATGCGGTCAGACTGTCATAAAGTGGGTTAATGTCAGAACCTCCAGACTGCTTGTTTGTTGCAAGGTCCTTACTGAAAGACTCTATGAAGGTTTTTTTCAAATGAGATATATGCTTTGATACACATATCAGGGGAGACCACGTTTGACATTAGCTTTAAAACTGCAAGTGGTCTGGAAAGATTCTGGATAAAGTATAATGCATTAAAGAAAATGCCTGTATGCCCATCGTTTGTGGCTATCCCCTTGACAAGACCAGCACAGAAAACAATAACTGTTCTTTTTAGGAATGAAGGTGTAAGTGTGTCAGACTTAATACACTGGCAAAAACAAAAATGCATGATTATAGAGGACCCTGAAGCAATCATGGATACTGAAAATATTCAGACTGGGGGGTGGAGGGTGAAGGTGATGTTGAAAACTACTGATGGTGGGGTTGCACATCTCCCAAATTCATTTTTTGGGGGAAGAGATAGGAGTATTTTATTCTACCCAGGTCAGCCAAAGATGTGTTATAAATGTGGCTCTTTTGAACATTTGAGTAGTATCTGTGATAAACAAAGATGCCTGGTATGTGGAGAGGTGGGGTATATAGCAACTCCATGTTTAAATGAGTGTAGGTGTAATTTATGTGATGAGAGGGGACATACTTTCAAAATTGTAAATGGGTGGCACATAATACCTCAGATCAGGGAGACAGTGAAGAACAAAGGCTGTTAATCACATTGACCCAAAAGAAGAGGTTGGGGAAACAAAAACCAATACCACAAAGGGAGTCTAATGTGAGACCTGCAGCACAAAATGTAGACGCTTCTACAGTTCAGAGTGAGGAGGTTTTAGTACACAGACAGACTGGTACACACAAAGTCATAACACAAGTTGAAGAGGAACCTGTGGAGACAGCAGATGAAGGGAAGATTGCAGCTCGGGCCCCTGGGTCAAGGGTTCATTCTGCATCAGAAGTAAGTATAAATGTGAATGTTATGCCCCCTTCCCCACCATTACTAGATTCCCTATTCCCTTCACCCAGTCCAAATAGTCTTAAAGGGAAACAAGTTGGTAAAGTGAAAATGAAGATGTTTTCTACCAGGTCCTCTGTAAAACAAAGTGCCACAGATATTAGAAACAGATATGAGATATTGCAATCTGATCATACAGATGAAGAATCAGATGATTCCTCTGTGGTATCTACATACCGGAGGTCATGACTGATGCTGAAAAACAAGAAAGGTCCAGAGGCTCTCAAAAAGGGAAAGCAAAAATTAAAACCAAGCATAAAGAACAAAATGCTAGGAGAGGAAAATACAAATAAAGTGAAAAAAATAAAAACAAGCATTTGTCAATGCCGAATGTTTGCTTGCTGGCATTGGCAGTGGTAGTGTAGAAGGTACAGACCTGTGTAATAGGAATGTCAGTGAAGTACTGAACTGAAGCCAACCCCACCACCACCCTGCAGAGAGTGACAGGCATTGGGGTGTGCGTTTGGGTCATCAGGCATAACTGCCACGCCATTTCACCACATCACACCCTGCAGACACTGACAAGTGTCACGGTGTTCCTTGGGGTCTTTGGCCCTTATGCGCACCCCATTTCATTAGGAAATACAGTGATATGGGTGTGATATAGGAGAATGGGGTGAACTTTGGGGCCGAAGAGTCCAAGGCATACCTCGGTGCCTCTCACTGGCTGCAGGGTGTGGAATGGTATGAGCATTACAGGCAAGAATCCCAAGTCACACCCCTGATGCCTGTCATTCTCTACAGGGTTGGGTGTTATGGTTGGAAACCCTAATACCTCAGGAATTTATTGGTATTTTCACTCCAAATTTTCAACATGCTTTTTTTGTGATCCCACCTCATGAACAGGGGGAATATCAGTTTGTTAGCTGAAAGCTGCTTATGCACAGTGACTACAGCATTTAGCACCACAGATGCAAAAACATTCCGAACATGATGTAAAAAATGACAGCTGTACTGTTCATGGGGAGGTGTAAAAAATGGCAATGTTGCAAATCTGCAGTAAAAATATTAAAAAAATGGTGACGTCACGAGCGTACATAGAAACTGTGCAAAGCACACCCGTAATATAATTTGGTTGGGGATTTTTTACAGCAGATTGTCAACTCAGGCATTTTGGTGCCTCCGATCATGAACAGTGTCACTGTGATTTTCTTTATCTGTTCCGAGCAATGATTTCCCACAGCGACCACGCATCTCTGTGCTGAAAGTGTGAAAACACACTTCAGCCATGTTGTGAAAAATGACAGCTGTACTGTTCATAAGGAAGTGTGGAAAAATGCCACTGGTGAAAATCTGGACTGAAAATATTACAAAGTCATGAACTTATGAGGGTGTGTGGAAACTGCGCAATGCTCACTCGTAACACAGTCATTTTATGGACTTTTGTCACCAAATTTTCAACATAGCCATTTTAAGATCTCTGCTCATGAACAGTGTAACTGTGATTTTCTTAATCTGTCTTAAACATTGCTTTACACACCAACACCATTATGCTACATGATGAGAAAAAACATTTTGAGGCGACATATGAAAAATGGCAGCTGTACTGTTCATAAGGAAGTGTAATAAAATGGCAATGTAGAAAATCTGGAGTGAAAATATTAAATTACGCAAACTTACGAGCATGCATAGGAACTGCACTAGCATACGCTTGTAAAACAGTCATTTTAGAATTTTTCACCAAATTTTCAACATAGCCATTTTAAGACCTCTTCTCATGAACAGTGTCACTGTGATTTTCTTAATTTGTCCCGTACATTGATTTCGCACACTGACTGCGCCATTATGCGCTACATGGGCAGAAAACACATTTTGGGTGAGATGTGAAAATGACAGCTGTACTACTCCTTAAGAAGGTGTGGTAAAATAGCGCAGTGTTGAAAATCTGGGTGAAAGTATTGAAAATTCGTGAACTTATGAGCGTCGTGGAACTGCACAATGCGCTCATAAAACAGTCATTTTGGAATTTTGCACCAAATTTCAACATGGAGCTTTTGGGACCCCTTCATGAATGATGTCACTGTCATGGCATATTCAGGCTCAGCAGGGTGATTTCTTGCAGTGACTGCGAAATCACCCTTCGGGCCTGAATAACGCCATGACAGTGACATCACTCATGAGAAGGGGTCCCAAAACCCTCCTGTTGAAGATTTGGTGCAAAAATTCCAAAAAATGCCTGAGATATGCAATAAAGTTGAAAACCCCCTATCTAGCCCATTATACAGCTTACCGGCATTTCCTCAGTTCGCGGTCGGCTTTGAAGAGTGCAGACATGTTCCCAGTCCACCGTAGATCGTCGCGCTGAGCTCCAGAGGTAAGTATGGGGTGGGTGTGGGGAGGCAGGGTGTGCAGTGGGTGGGTGCGGGTTGTGACAGGGGGGCTGGGAGAAGTGCAGTGGGACCGTTTTTATTTTGCAGGTAAAAAAAAAGATGACGTGTGATGTTTGCCACGCTGGGGTGGGCTCCCAGCGTGGCACAAGGATGGCTTGGGGGCCATGGAGCTGATGGGGGATTTGGCACCCCCATCAGCCATATGATCAGTTGCCACACTGGGGTGGTCTCCCAGCGTGGCACCCAGTACTGGGGGGGTTGAGGACAGTGGGGCCGATGGGGGATTGGGCACCCCCGTTGGCTATTCTATGAGTTGCCATGCTGGGGTGGGCACCCAGCGTGGCATGTGGAAGGCTTTGGGGTGGGAGTGCAGCACAAGCTGATGGGGGATTGGGCACCCCCGTCGGCTATACATGTGTGTGTGGGGGGCAGCACGCACTATGCGTGCATTTCTGTGTGTGTGTGTGTGTGTGTAAGGGGAGCTGCACATGAGCAGGCGATATCTTAACACTGCTCCCTGAAGCGTAGCTCCCCCTTTCAACTGTATGTCACTGCATTTTGGAGCTTGTCATAGACAGCTCCAGCATGCATTGGATTACAGTGGCTGCGCCTGCCAACACACTGACTGAATTGGAGGAGGGGGTGACACACCTCCAAAATCTTGGATGATGGCACTATGTTTCTTGCACATGCGTGCAAGCAAACATAATAATGTTTGAGCCTTTTTTCTTTTATACTATACATGTAAATAGTATTAAAATGTTGGGACAAAGGAGAATATTTTTTTTCCTTTTTAAAGTATTTACATTATGGAATTTTCTTTTTGCAGGATGTTTGCCTGCATACATTAAAAGAATGTCAGGAAGCTACAAAGAACTGGTTGATTGGTCCCTCCTTTTGGTCCCTAGAACATGAGCCTTGTTCAGGAGTAGGAATTTTATTTAAGATACCTGAAGTTAAGGTGCTAAAGTTATATGATTTAATACCTGGGAGGATTTTGATAATGGATGTAATTGTACAGAACACAGGGTATAAATTAATAAATCATTATGCCCCACAATCCAAAGCCTCTAGGTTTGAAATGTTAAACTTAACACAGTTATATTTATATACAGCACAACATGTCATTTTGGCAGGAGACTTTAATTACCCACTAGTTGCAAAAACAGCAAAGTAATATTGCTATTCTAATAGTTTGTTACAAATAACCAGTAAGGCAAAATTAAAGGATGCATATTTTTCTTACACTCATATGGCTACGCCCACTTTTCAGAAAGGTACTCTAACCTCTAGAATTGACTTTATTTTTACATCTGGAAATATACAGACTGAGACTGCTGAAGTGTTTCTGGCAAAATTCTCTGATCATAATATTGTCACAGTTAAAATCAAAACCTCTGAGGTGTTAAGGAAAGGGCCGAGGTATTTGTAATGGAATATCTCAATGTTAGCTGATATACAGTATATATTTCACAAACTATAAAAACTTTCCTATTAGCCAGAAAGTCGGTTTTTATTGTTTATGACACTGCCGTAACCTGGTGGGAAGATACCAAATGGGAAATGCAGATATTATGTGAGCACTTAAGCAGGACCCAGAGCAAAAGAAAATTTCTAGCTTATCTGCAGAATAGGAAAACATTACAACAATTAATGGCTGTGTCATATGAGACAGGACCGAACCTTACTGTTAAGCAACAAATGATGACCTTTCATAATAACAAAGTTAAGTTGTTATACCATCAACAGAAATTTGAAGTCAGGGGGAGATCTGAGATTATTTGCTCTTTCGAACATTCTGTAAAATCTGCAAAGGCCAAAGAAATGTTAAGTATAAGAGATGATACAGGGAAAGAAGTGTGTACACAGCCAGAGATTGCACAAAGTGTTACAGATTACACTAGGAAAATGTATTTCTAGAACAATCTAAAATGACAGAATTGATGAGTCCAATACAGGATGAGGAAGTTAAGGAGGCAATATCCACGCTGACAGGTGGCAAAACACCGGAACCTCACTGTTTACCAAATTAACTTTTAAAAATCATATGAAAAAAACTTTTTGTGGAATTAAAAGAAGTATTTAATCAGATATTATTTACTAAACATATGCCTTTATACATGAACATGTTGGTTTTAACGTATGTCTATAAAAAAGGGGACAAAAAGGATCTGAATAATTGGAGACCAATTAGTCTTCTTAACTCAGATTTTAAGTTATTAACTAAAATACTGGCTAAAAGACTAACATCAATAGCAAATATTGTGATCTCTCCGGTACAAACATATGTGATTCCAGGCAGGCAAGTGCAGAGTCATCTACTTCTAATTAGAGAATTAGTTGAAATAGGTAAGGTAGGGGAGCTGGATGGGTTTCTGGTTTCATTAGATCAAAAGAAAGCTTTTGACCAGGTGAGCCACACATTTTTATGGAAGGTGTTAAGACATTATCACATTCCTGAAGTTATGATTGATTGGTTTAAATGTATTTACCAAACAGCTACGGTCATACCCATTGTAAACGGCTGGAAGGGGCCTATAACTAAGATACATAGAGGAGTCAGACAGGGATGTCCATTGAGTCCCATTCTTTATGATTTTTTTATAGACCCATTATTAAGGAAGATAAATGAAAATAATGAAATCATACCTGTATTATTTAAAATACATTGCTTTGCCCACAATATCATTGCATTTGCTGATGATATGACTATAATGGTTAGACATAAATCTTCAATATCTAGGGTATTAAATCTTTGCAGAATTTTTGATAGTTTATCGGGAGCATCTTTAAACATTAATAGATGTGTAGGACAATGGCTTAATTATTTATTAAGATTTACTGGTATAGTGGAGCAGATCTCAATAAAGTCAAATCCTATAGATATTTTAGGTATCACATACGGTCCAGGAAATTTAGATGAGTTAAATTGGAAAAAAAGTTAGAAGTGGGAAAACTGAAAGTAACACAATGGAATAAGTGGAAATTTAGTAAAAAAAAGAAGGTATATCTTATTAAAACATTTCTTATTCTTATTTTCCTAAATATTAGTTATATTTTCCTCCTCCAAAGGTAATGGAAACCGATTTTTAAGTATTTTTTTTCAGGCATGCTGGGGGAGTCTATTGAATCTCTTAAAAAGGAACATTTTATATCTACCAGTCAGGGATGGAAGGTTAAACATGATTAATCCAATCATTTTCTTTAACACTTTCTTTTTTTACAGTAATTTAAAACCGTTACTGACAAATCAAGGGTTTGGTTGGGAGTGGTTATGAAGGGAAAAATGTCAACAATGGTTATCGCAATGGGAGACTCAGACCTTGAGAACTTTTAAAAGATCTGTGATGATTCAGGGATATGTCAAATGTACTTTTCTAAGGTAAAACAATGGCAGGTAACAACACAACAGATTATGACAATACAAAGGAAGGAATTATATTTTGTGTTGTTAGAAACATTGTGTAGGAAGGAAGAAGTTTTTTGTAAATGTCCTGATATATTCAAAGAAAATTTAATAACTATGTTAAATGATAAATGAATTCCAGAAAGAATGTGGGATATACACTGGCTAGCATGCCATGAAAAAATCTGTGTGAAAGCAAACCAAAAACACAAGAAATTGCAGGAAAGGATATGCAGTAGAATTAACTGTATACAGCAGGAAGAAACGATAGTAGATCTGTTTTTTGTATGTTCATTTATTCAAGGTTTCTGGGCAATATGTAGCAGATCAGTGGGGAGAACCTATATTCAGTACAATAATTTATGAAAATATAATTTATGGGTATTTGACAAGAACTGGTGGAAATGGAATGTAAATATGTTGCAAGTTATTATGGTGATTTTTAAATGGAACATATGGCTCATGAGATGTGGGTTTACTTTGCAACAAAAGGAAGTAAACCATTTGGAGTTATATAATAAAATTATGCAGGACTTACAAAGTATATTAGGAGGAAAAAAATAAAGTGGATAGGATTGTGTTGTTGGAACTGTGGAAGGGAATGCCTTGGGTTACGGATAATGATATTCCAGTTACATGATATGGCAATGGAAAAATTAGCTATGTGATGGTTTATATGTTATGAAATGAATATCCTCTGTACTAAAAGTGTTGAAACTTAGTTTTTTTTTCTTTTTTTTTCCATTCTCTATTGAATGTAAATTGAAAGTCTGAAGTAAGACTATGGATATACTACATTTGTAAGCATTTGTTTTGTGCTGTGAAATGAAAAATTCCCCTACTCTTTTCGACAAGTGCCATGGGACCTTTAACGTTCACCTGAACAACCACCAGAACAGGCAGACGGGACCTCAGTTTAACATCTCATCCAAAAGATGGCACCTCAGGAGTGCAGCTCCTCCCTCATGATGCACTACAGTGTCAGTATTGAAATTTAACCCAAGCACCTGGTGTGGGGATAGAACCTGCAGCCTTCTGATTTTCCAGCCTCAGAGATGAGTGCGCATCCTACTGAGCCACTGACACTGTCCACCCTAGGATGCTTGAGGTTGTTTTAAATAAACTGTACTGATATGTATTGAGGGTACCTAACTCAGTTCCTATAGAGATAGTAAGAGAGCTAGAATAGTATCCACTGGTAGCCTTAGCACAAATTCAAAGAATAAAACACATTTTGAAATTATTTTTGTAACCTGAAGTAAGACTTCCCAGGTTAGTCCTGGAAGGGGTAATTCAATATAACCATAGGGGCTTGCATTCCTATAAGCAAAGATATTAAGACTTTGATTTACCCGCTGGGGTTGGGCTCTCTTTTCTATGAAATTTACCAAATTCCATTTTTGGAAATTGGTGAGACAATAGGAAAGAAGGTCCAGGACTCTGCATTACAAATTGATACGGTAAGAATAAGAAACTTGAAACACTTTAGATGGTTTAAAAGTATAAAAACACAACATGGTCTTGACCCATATCTATTAAAATTAATGAACCCAGTGGACAGAAAAATGGTGACCAGATTTAAGCTGGAGCTGTATAAATGCAATTACATGTATTATAACCAGAGAAGAGCCAGAGTAATGTCTCCTTTTTGTAAATGTGATGGAAAACAAATGATGATCTTGAGCATGTTTTATTATATTGCCCAAAGTATGAAAGGCAAAAAAATACTGGATTGGACCACTTTTGAAGAATTAAAACACATCACATGATAGGTAACAAATTATAAGTCAGTTATTTAATACAAGCGATATAAATGTACTACAGAGGTTGGTAAACTTTTTAAAGAAATGATATCTGTAAAGTTTCTGTGAATTATATGGTGAAAGTATATTTATTCTTTTCAAATGATCATTTTCATCTATGTATTGTTTTATATGATGATTATTCAAATGCTATGATGTTAATTGTAAAACTTTTGTAAAGATATATTTGTCAATTAAACTATCTTGTACCTTGTACCTTGTATAGAACTTATCATAGCATATTGCTTTTCAGTACTACTGTAATCTATTCGTAGCTTACATTAGATGTTTTTAGAAAGGAATTGTTTAGCCTCAAACCTTATTTTTGTCTTATTCCTTTCTCTTTTTAGTTTTATTATACAATAGGGAAGCTTTGATCGAGACATTTCTTTACCCTGGATACATTCAAATTAAATAACTTTTTAGACTGCTACAAGTCTTTTACAATGAAGACCTACTAAATGACCTTCGTGAGGGCTTCGGACTGGTATTGATCAGAACTAATCAGGATACAGGAAACCCTCTGGCTGTATTAATTTGTAAATAAGACAGCTTTGAAACAGAATACTTTGTATATGGAGTGTATATTGTGTGGCACAGCTTTTTTGCTGAAAAGATTTGAAAAGATCTTACTGTAGTATTTTACTGCTTTTTTAATATATTGTACTGTATTATATCACACTGTATTGAGACTGTATTTTACTACTACATTATTGCTCTAAATTGTAAGTTTGGTACATATAATGGTTGGTACCAGGAGTGGGAAAAATAGGTCTCAGTCACCTTTGAATATTTCAGGATTAGATACACCTAAAAAACATCAAGAAAAATAAGCAATCTACTGTAATTAAAAACATAGGGCAAAAAGAAGTCACAAATAAATAAAGTAAGCCAAAGGAGGGAGATCTTTTCCAGCCCAAGATTACTAAATTTCTGGATGGGGTAGTTTCTACTCTGGTCACATTTCCTGTTGCTTCAAAATCTGGGGAGACTAGAGCTGTGACTCTGGACAGTCTAGTTAATGAGAGAATTGTGGGTGCTGAGGGAACTTCCCTGTCTCCTCTAGATTTAAATACTTTTATGGAAACAAGCCCTAATAATGTATCTAGTGAGGTTTATGACTTACATTCTCCAATTTTCTCACCGCCTATGTACTCATTGAATAGTGTTAATGAAATTGAATTAAAGGCACATCATGGAGGATATGAATCACTAATCTATGAAAGATCACCTATGGCAGAATCTCTGCCAGCTACTGATAATTTAGTCTTGTGATCCAGGACTAAATAACACTATTGTGGGACTTAAAAGATTAGTTGATACTAACACTATGACTGAAAATAACCTCAGTGCAACTAATGAAAATAATCAATCAGTCACTCCAGGTATAACTAGAGAAGATATCTTAAATACATCGGCAAGAGTAATACATAATAAGGATTACTTTGTGGATAAGGGTCATTTTATGTCTTTTTCGATCTTATCCAACCAGATACTGGAGATCATAAAGCAGCCTTACTATGCCAATATAGTTATATTGGAAATCTTTGGGCAATCAAAGAAGAAATGTCTAACCTTAGAACAGATGTTGCACATAATCAAGTTATTCTATCGCAGCTCTTAGAATCAAAAGATAAACCTGAAACATCAGATTTAGTACTTAACCATGAGACTGGTATGGAATAATTATTTAAAATGACATCAAATAAAGCCATTCAAGTAAATTTACCACAACCTTTTTCAAGAGATGATTCAGTAATCATAATAGATACATCAAGTCCACAAAAAACTCAGAAGAAGATATTTAAAAGTAAAATTAAAAGAGGTAAGGTCACTAAAAAGAAGGGAAACAACAAAGTTGGTAGGGATCAACCTTTAATAGATAGATTACTGCCTACTAAGGCTGCTCTAGAAACTGCTGCTCCTCAGAACTCTGAGCCTACCCTTAACAATATTGCTTCATTGAGTACAAATGGCTTCGAAGTATTAATTACCACAGAAACTTTGACTTATGGGGTGAGCGATTTGAGTTAGGAAACCAATAAAAAAACTTAATACACCAGTTCAAATGCTATCTGAAAATAATGTAAACAGTCATGGTATAACTTTTCTGGACCAGAAACAAATAGAGAACAGCATGAGATACTTGTAGAAATTTATGGAATTTAGAAATTGACACCTGAAACCCCTGAAAATCTAAAGAAATGGATGTTCCATTTATTACATATATCTTCTTCCCCAGAAGATATTTTTATAATTCATCCCCTTTATTCTTTGTAACCTGATAGTGTCTTATTATAGTTTGATTCTCCAGAGATGGCATCTTATATCTGGGCTGAAGCATCAACTCTGCAACTGCAGTGAATTCTTATATGCTCACCTCAAGAGTGCCATTTTACTTTAAGAACCAGTCCTCTAAAGAAACAAGACATAAACAAATGGCAGATAAAATAAGGGCTAATAGAGTTGAAAATGTAATTAATAAACATGTGGAATAATACAAACAACATAGGAAAGATAGATCTCTTTCTTTCTCTCTCTTTGGGTGGAGAGTGGCTTGTAATGAATTTGTTAATTGTCAAAATGTTGCTGTAAATATTATAATATTGTGTGTACTAAATTTGCTGTCAAGTCTCTGCTACTGTACAAGTATTGTATGCATGTGTACCATCTCCTCCTGCCCCCTTCCCCCTCAGACGCATCTGGAAACAAGCAGTTGTCTGCTCAGTATGCTTTCCTGATGAACATTTTAAATAAATAAATAATCTATTGTAAAAATAAGAAAAAGAAATAGCTTAATTTTTGACCCGTACTCTCAATATCAGTCTGGAAAGAGATGGAATAGAATGGCTTGTAATTCATGAAGCAATCAATGACTGTCCACAAATTGATGTTCTATATAAAAATTCATATCTTGCAGAAGTTAATTTAAATACTTCGCCCGTACTTGACGGATTTGGCCTGTTACTTATTGATTTAACTGGAGGGGCATACATGTAGAAACTACCTGACTCTAGAGCTAATAATTTAACACAGCTGGAACTGCAATCTTATTGCATTAACCAGAAACAATTGGAAATTATTACACAAAATTGATTTACAGTATTACAAAATGTATCTAGTACATGCCAATAATCTAATTCTCAACCTACAGAATTGTACAGATTCTGCTTCTTAAACCTGAACACTTGTCAATATTATCATGGAACATTGAAAGTATAGCAATTAAACTTGCAGATCCTGAAATAAAGGTGTTTCTGATGGCCTATGACATTCTGTGTTTACAAGAAACATAGGAGGCAGAAGATAGCCCTCCCAAATTAACAGGATACACTCTGTATGCATGCCCAGCCTTGAAATTTAAAAGGAAAGGCAGAAATCAAGCAGGAATGGCTATTTACTTGAAAACTTCATATAATTTCTGAATAACAAAACTAGACTCTGATACCTCTCTTCTTTTGTCATTGGAAATGAATAATAATTATATGAGGCTTATTCCTGTGAATGTTTACATCCCTTCTAAAACTAGTAATATTTATGATGAAAATTTCTGGAAACTACTAGTAGAAATCCTTAAAAATCTGCTGTCTAAATATGAATCCCATGCCTTTGTAGTATAGTTGCTGGTGACTTCAATGCCAGAATCTGAAATGTGAATAACACACAAGAGGATGAATATGAATCTATCCTTACACTTAATTTTTCTAATCCGAGCTTGAATATAGTAAGAAAATCTAGAGACAGTAAGATCAATAGGTGGGGTCTCATTTTGAATAAAATAATGCTTTAATTGAACCTTTATTTGGTAAATGACCTTACCAAGGGAGACTTTGAGGGTGAGTTCACCTATATAGGCCCCCCTCAGCTCCTCTATTATTGATTTAATATGGATCAATCATGAGATGGCTGAAAAACTGACAGACCTAGATGTGTTGTATTGATCAAATTCAGCTCATTTCCCTATTCTAATTATTTTTTACATAAAATCAATTGAAACTTGTATTAGACATCCTGCAAAGGAACAAACTTTAGAAGTTCTTAATTTAAAAAGAATTAGATGGAACAATGACTGAATCAGACAGTTTCTTACAGTGCTTAATTCTGAACTTGTTCTCCCCTTTTGTTCAGACATAGTCATGAACACATCAGAAGAAAATATGATTGCACTTCAGTATAACTAGTGCGGTGCCGCAGGGGTTGGTTTTGGGGCCTTGTCTCTGGTATCCAGTAAACAAGGTGGCTGCGATTGAGTACTTTCAAAAAGGTCAACTCAATCATGGCACCTGTGTTCTGGGCTATCTGGCAGGGTGGTGACTGGATACAGGAGTAGGCGAGTACAGTGACAGGCTGTTGCTATATATACATGCATGGGGGAAGGGACCATGTTACATGATGGGTGGAAGGGGAGGGAGGGTATGTGGGGTGTAGTGTGGCAGTTGGCTGCTGAGCTGGTCATGTAGCATGGTGAGTAGGTGGTGGGTTGGGGTTGGGATGGTGCCAGGTTTGGTTCTGGGCACATTAGTTTTTGGTGTCAGGTCAGGGTTTTCACTTTCTTTAAGTTTTATACTCCCCAACATACACCCCCTGGAGTTGAGAATCCTTAAGTATGGGTATGTGGGGTGCTTCGCATAACATAGAAAACCAGTCACTGGTTTTCTAGTTGCTGCAAGTGTACATCACCATAATTCATTTTCTACAATGTACCCTTATCCAAATGGCAATCACTATTCCGCGATCGCCGTTTTGACATAGAACCCTTGTCTCTTTAATATATATGTGGCAAAACTCAAGTGCAGACAGAAAAGGGTGTGGATGACCAAGTTTGAGGATGACTTCAGGCTGGGGACAATAGTAAGGGACCAGATGAAACATGCAGAGATGCAGGAAGCCCTCAACCATATGGAGGCATGGTGTAACACCTTTAAACTCCCATTAAACACAGACAAATGCACAGTTATGCATATGGGCAAACACAATCCTAAACAAAATTACCATTTAGGGAATAATATACTGAGAGCTGTAACAGAAGTGAAGGATCTAGGTATAATTATTATCAATGATCTCCAGTTCAAGACCCACTATAACAAAGTATGCAGTAGGGCAAACGGAGTGTGAAGTTGCATCCTGAAACACATCATTAGCAGATCTAGAGAGGTGTTGCTGCCATTGTTTGGATCATTGGTGAGGCCAATTCTGGAGTATGGCTCACAGGTCTAGCCTCCTTATCATAGAAATGAGATTGACAGAATAGGGAGGATACAAAGGAGAGCAACAAGATCTATAAGAGGCATGGAGGGGAAACAGTATGGCCTTAGAAAAGAGTTAAAACTATTTTCACTTCAATATAGGAAATGAAGGGGCAATATGTGCCTATTGTTTAAAGCACTTATGGATTAAGACCTCTGGGAAAAGCTGGGTCTGGACTTCAGGGACCAACAGTATAATACTAGAGCACATTCATTACAATTAAAAAGCAGAAACTTCAAAACATGGAGGTGAAAAATTTGGTTTAACTAAAGGGTGGTGACTGTATGGAACTCGCTCCCAGAAGAGCTGGTGGGTAGCCCTTCAGTGGAGAGCTTTAGGCTGAAACTGGATGGCTTCATGAAAATGGACTACTATTAGTTTAATTGGCTAGCACTATGGACTCAAGTCTTTTCGCTCTGTATCTACCTAAGTTACCTATTTAATTTTGGTTAGCACTTATTACATTTCTTAAACCGTTATTTAAAGCACCTAAAGTTTTGAGACACACTACATCCTAATAGGTTAATGGGAAATGTAAGTCACAAAAATGAAGTCTTAATAGGATGGTAAGACATATCAAAGAAATGAGACCAGAGAAAATCTGCTTCAAACAAAGAAAGGAAAAATATAAAAAGGCACTAGAATCTGAAAAAAGAAAAATATAGGATTACAATGTAGAACAAGTTAAGGAGTTCTATTATGTATAAGAACTCAAAGACTTTCTGGACATTAGTAAGTAATGGCTATAAGCAACATGCAACATGCCTCAAGGTATACGTTATGCCTCTTGTGTAGGAGAGATATTACAACTCCTTATATTTTTCAACATTAGAGGAATTAAGATTTTCTGTCTCAACAAGATTAACTGCCTCTCTGCAAACATTTGGAAACTCTAGACCTGTAACAATTTATTCTTATGAAGTACGGTTAGCATTTTTTACCATTAAATTCAATAAGGCACCCGGTCCAGGCCAAATACTGGCTGACCTTTTTAGAACATTTCCTGACTGGCGGCTCCCTATCCTAGTAAATATGTTCAATGGTTTCTTGCAGGGAGAAGAGTTTCCTGACAGTTGGAAGGGGAGTTTTATGTACCCCATACACAAAAAAGGCCAATTAAATTATCTCAGTATGTACTGTCTAATTAGCCTTATAGATGCCTCTCAGAAAATATTTGCTAAAATAGTATTGCAACCATTAGAAAATTGAGTCCATGATAACTGCCTATTAAATGAATTCCAGAATGGGTTTCACAGTAACTGTTCCATTATACAACATGGCTATGTTTTAAATCATTTAATTTAGAAATATACACAGATTAAAAAAGTGAAATTATACTGTTGTTTCATAAACCTGAAAGCTGCATTCGAAAGTATTAGCCATAACATTCTTTGGCAGAAATTATAGGATCTTGGTATGGATCCTTACCTATTGGATACTTTAATTAGATTATATAGTGATACCTGGATACAGGTACAGTTTGATCAATTAGTACAACGTGTGGCAGTATCTCTGCCTTTATACAAGTGTTGTTATAGCTGTTTTTTACTGTATCACACTGTTTCTCCAATGTTGCCTTGTATGTATACTGTATGTTTGTGCTCTCCCGGGTCGTTCCTGAAAATAGGCATACTACTTGTCTAGTGTACTTACCCGGTAAACAAAAGCTAAAATAAAATAAATAAATAAATTTGGTGACTTGACATCTAGAATCAAGATAAACTTGGGAGTAAGACAGGGATGTCTACTTGCAACTTCTCTAATATATATATATATATATATATATATATATATATATATACTATATATATATAAGACAAAGAACCTCTGTGCGTAAACACTGAGGCAAAGAGTTACCCAAAGGGCATTTGGCTGGGAAGCCAAGTTTCAAGAAAATACAAAATCACACATGCCCCCACAATGCAAAGCATCATGGGCTGCATATGCAAATCACCACAGAATGTTATGCTGGTCCAACTTTAAGCAGAATTGCATGGTGCCGAAAGGCCTCTCACACATTTGCAAAGGGTGCTAACAGAAGACATAGACACCTGTTTCGTCCTACCAGGACTCATCAGTATGCCTCATCTGTTTGACACCCCAGCGGAATGGACCAGCTACCCCTAAGGCAGTGTGCCTGGGATATATTGTGGTGAACCCATGATGCTTTGCATTGTGGGGGCATGTGTGATTTTGTATTTTCTTGAAACTTGGCTTCCCAGCCAAATGCCCTTTGGGGTAACCCTTGCCTCAGTGTTTACACACAGAGGTTCTTTGTCTTTTAAATAGTTTTTTATTTTAATGGGTTCACCACAATATATCCCAGGCACACTGCCTTAGGGGTAGCTGGTCCATTCCACTGGGGTGTCAAACAGATGAGGCATACTGATGAGTCCTGGTAGGATGAAACAGGTGTCTATGTCTTCTGTTAGCACCCTTTGCAAATGTGTGAGAGGCCTTTCGGCACCATGCAATTCTGCTTAAAGTTGGACCAGCATAACATTCTGTGGTGATTTACATATGCAGCCCATGATGCTTTGCATCGTGGGGGCATGTGTGATTTTATATATATATATACATACATACACATATATATATATATATATGTATACATTCTATTATATCACAATTACATAATATAGACTTTCATTCCCTGAAAATAATTAGCACTAATGTTAGCTGTCTGGCTTATGCAGATGACATTGTATTAATGTCAACTTCTTTACTAGGTTTGCAGAGAAAACTGAATCACTTTGTATCACTAAGCAATAGTAACAACCTGACTATAAAGAGAAGAAAGACTAATATGGTAGTGTTTGGTAACAGATCCTGGATGATCCAAAATTATACAGAGATAATCAAAAAATAGAAAGATCAAGGCACTATGATTACTTAGCCATGAGATTTTAAAATAATCTCTCATGGTCTGCCCATCTGAAACATCTGGAAAATAAAACCTATGTAGCATTCAACACATTTAAAAGATTTAATGTGAAATTGGGCAACAGGACAGTTAAGGGCTTAATAACAGTTACTGATATTAACATCAAAATGAGCATTTTATATGCAGCTGAGATATGGGGCTCTGCTATGATGTCAACCTCGGAGGTTACTCTGATTGGAATCTTCAGATATATATTATCTAATTACCTAATTCAATTCCATCAAAAATATTAAGGGCAGAGCTTGGCCAAGTCTCAATAACCACAATAGTGAAAGAAAAATGTATGATATTTCTTCTGGACCTTTTTTTTCCTGCCAGGAAAAAGATACCCCAGACAATGTCTTGAACAGGAAATTGACTATATTATGAAGGTTTTTTGTGCCCTTCAATTAAGCGCTGCACTGAGCGGCGCTTGTTGTTGCGGTGGTGCCTCCGGCCATCTCCCTGGCTGCCGCCATCACCGAGGACTCCTGACTAGCTCCTGCTGCCCTCCTGGTTCCACTCCCCAGACTCTTCCACAAGGTATTGCTGCTTGAGTTGGCCCGCTAACGGCGGCTTTTCAACTGGTGTGGCTTTTCTCTACTTAAGCCCCGATTGGTCAAATGGTTATCTCCAGGCTCCTGATTGGTGCACCTGCAAACCGGCTTCCAAAACAGAATTCCAGGCTCAAGGGCTGAACTCTTGCAGTGGGTTTTACAAATATGCCATAATTGTTAGCCCTTTTTGTGCTTGTGAAACTGTGCTATATTTTAAAGTCTACTGCCATTATCTATTATAGTCAGCCCTTATGGCTTATTTTAGAGCTCTTAAATTACCTCTCACACTGCGATCGCTAGGTTACATAGGTTACTGTTTTTTTTTGCTACTGTTGCCCCTGTATTGCTATTAAGCCTACCTGAAACTGCCTAAATATATTTTTTCTCTCCCTCTCTCTCTCTCTCTCTCACTCACTCTACCTCTTGTTTTAGCCTGCCCATTCAGTATCTCCACTGTGCATGACCTCTGCTCTTTCACTGTTCCTCCTCTCACAGTTCCCTAACCCTCTCAGCAGCCTGTTGCCAAATCCACCACTATCTCCTACCCCATCCCCTTCTCTCAGCAGCCTGTTGCCAAATCCACCCCTAGCTCCTACCCCATGCCCCTTTGGAAGCCTATACTCAAACTAAATTGATCTCACCACTTACTGTGTTCCCCCTGTGATGACTCCCTACAATTTATGCTTAATTACTAATACCTGTCTCTTTGTCCTCAATTTTAAGTACCCCACCCCTGCTGTTGGTCTGCCGCCAGCTCTCTTGCCCCCTGACTCAGAATCCTTTTAATTACTCTTCTTTTCCTCTCTCTTTTCAGAAGCTGTAAGCGCTGCACTGAGCGGCGCTCGTTGTTGCAGCGGTGACTCTGGCCGTTTCCCTGGCTGCCGCCATCACCAAGGACTCCCAACTAGCTCCTGCCACCCTCCTGGTTCCACTCCCCAGACTCCTCCATAAGGTATTGCTGCTTGAGTCGGCCCGCTAATTGCTGCTTTTTGACTGGTGCGCCTTTTCTCTGCTTAAGCTCTGATTAGTCAAATGGTTATCTCCAGGGTCCTGATTGGCACGCCTGCAAACTGGGTTCCAAAACAGAGCTCCAGGTTCAGGGGCTTAACTCTTGCAGTGGGTTTTTCTCCCAACCCCACCCACTACAAATGGCCTAAAAGGACTGGATGAGCTTCTGGACCAAACTGCTATTCTCTCTGGGAACTATGACGTCCTTATACTAGGTGATAGCAATATAAACTGGTTGGGTAACTCACACATGACAGCACTGACTAGACTACAGAGTTTTAACTTACATCAACTTATCCCAATGCCCACCAGAACTGCTCCCAATTCAAATACTAGCACCTTGCTGGACTGGATCATGACAAACCATCCTGAGAATATTGCAGATACAGGAATTCTATCTGATGCCATCACAGATCACTCCCCCACTTTCTGTGTCTGGGGAAAAGGTAGGCCCGAACCTATTAAGCCCCACTTTATTACTTTCCGCAACTTTGCAAACTTTGACTCGCAGGCCTTCTTGTCTGATGTAGCTTGCATTGACCGGTCCCCTCTCTACAGCACAGTTGATATCCAGACAGCCCTAAATATCTTCCTGGGGAAATTCTTAGAACCGCAAGAGTCACACTGACTTTAAAGTGTCTGTTGGAAGCTCAAACTTACTGCAAAGAACAAACTGCAACTCCATTTAGGACCTGGAAACCTGATTTAGGCATAATACTGCAGAGCACTGGGTAAGAAGGGAGATACACTTTCTACAAAAAGTTTTATTTGTATTTTTCCTTATTGGCATTAAGCAGAGAATTGCAGGATTTCTTTAAAAGGGTAGTAATTTTATAACCAGAGTGAGATACAACTGAATTTGCTTGAGTGTGGGGGTTGAGACCTAGCATTTGGAAGGATATTTTTGTAACATTTTAAGTGTCCTGCTGGCTGAGAAGTTAATTTTTTAGCCCTGGTTTCACTGAAAGGTTTTGTGTATTGGAATCAGACATAGCAGTCTGCCTGCATTGAAAAGGCCTGCTTACATCACAGGTGTCACTAGTCAATCAATTGGCTCTGGGTGGGGTTTCAGCACTGTGAATATCTTAGACATCCTTCACAGTTAGAAGCCAGTCACACTGACTTTAAAGTGTCTGTTGGAGCTCAAACTTACAAGAACAAACTGCAACTCCATTTAGGACCTGGAAACCTGATTTAGGCATAATACTGCAGAGCACTGGGTAGAAGGAGATACACTTTCTACAAAAAGTTTTATTTGTATTTTTCCTTATTGGCATTAAGCAGAGAATTGCAGGATTTCTTTAAAAGGGTAGTAATTTTATAACCAGAGTGAGATACAACTGAATTTGCTTGAGTGTGGGGGGTTGAGACCTAGCATTTGGAAGGATATTTTTGTAACATTTTAAGTGTCCTGCTGGCTGAGGAGTGAGTTTATTTTTATCCCTGGACTCAGTAGAGTGGTTTGTATTGGAGCCGTGGTCTAGTAAATTGTGGTGTTAGTTGTATTACTATAAGGACAGTACTCACCAGGGTGGTGGAGCAGTTGTGTATCTGATTGTTTCTAACAGTCACCAGTGGCTGTGCACTACCCACCCACCCTTTCCCACCCCAGGCATGGCATTTCCTTTATAGCCACAGTTCTGACATCACTTCCTCAACAGGTCTTGGGGCAGAACTGTCATATTCCTAATAACCCTGCAACGTGCATAAAGAGTAGTTACACAAAACAAATAATAATACATATATAATTACATATTGTATAGAATAAGGGAGCGGGACATGTGGGGAGTGGTGCAATGCACTGGCTGTGGGGCAGCAGTTTTCCAGGAAACATTCTGGAAACTGTGTTGCTGTCCTATTTATGAGCAACTGTCAGCTCTGAGAGAGGAGGTTGCCCACCTCCAGGCTGAACTAGCAAGGACTAAGGAGGCCTCCCCCTTCCAAAGAGCACCACTGCCACAACCACTGAGTCAGAGGTTTCGGGGTATGAAGAGCAGTAGGACCATAGTAGGTTCTGGGAGGGTGCGGGTGGTGGACCAGAGGCGAAGCCCCCCAGTTGTACCTCTACACAAATCAGATGCCATTCTGGCAGAGAAAGGTTCCTCTATGATGGCACCCTCAGTGGAGACCCAGAAGAATGCTGAGGACATCCACAAGGGAGACCCACAAAAGGGTGGCAAGGGACACCACAGGGGAAGGAAACAGCTACTGATAGGGGACTCAATTGTTAGGGGGGTAGAACTGGGGAAGGGAGAGAAGGAAGTAAGCTGCCTGCCTGGTGCCATGGCTTGGATGGACAAGAAGCGAATCCTCACAATTGTAGAAGCAGCATCACAGGAGAGAGAACTAGATATCATTGTCCACCTTGGGACAAATGACCTAGCTAAGCATGGGATCAGTGCAGTGCAGAATGAATTTGTGGAGTTGGGAGGGGCCTCAGATGGGTAGCAAGCACAGTAACCTTCTCAGAGGTGCTACCAGTCCATGGCAGGAATGAGGCTAGGTACTGCACACCATGCAGTTTAATGAATGGTTGCAAAACTGGTGCAAGAGCACAAGGCTTTAGCTTCATTGGGGACTGGGGTCCACCTGGAGAGATAAAGGTCTATACTGGTATGACGGTCTGCATTTGTCCACAAAGGGGACCAAGCTCCTAGGTGACAGGTTTAAATGCTTCCTTGGCAAGCTTTTAAACTGGATAAGGGGGGAGGTACTGATAAAAGGCAGGAAAAGTCAAGCCTCCCCCCACAAAACAGGGCAGGTAGTAGGGTAAACACTGAGGTACAGAGCTCAACACAGGGCAGGATGGGGGTAAATGGTAAAATAGATAAGAGCAATAAGAGCAGGGATGGGGGAAAAAAGGATCAAGCCAACATTAAATGGAGGGCAATGACTACTAATGCCCGTAGTCTGGGAAACAAGCTTTCTGAGCTTGTAGCTTTGATGGAAGATGAACAATTGGATATTGTGGCAGTCACAGAAACATGGTACACTGAGAACCATGAATGGGATGTCAACATACCAGGGTACACAATCTACAGAAGGGACAGGAAGGCAAAGAGGAGGTGGAGTAGCTCTATACATAAGGGAAGGATCAAAGCTACAGAACTAAAAAGTAAAGGGGAGGACAAGAGGCACTCTGGGTTACCTTGGAGATGGGGAATGGCATAGCAATCCACACAGGGGTTGTATACAGACCCCCATCTCAAGGAGAAAATGGACAAGAAAATGATAGAGGACATTCTCAAAATGGCTGAAAAAGGAGATACTGTTGATGGGGACCTGAATATGCCAGATGTTAACTGGAGGACATGTACTGCAGCCACATCCAAGAGCAGGGTCATTCTCGATGCCCTGCAGAGGCAGACCTTAGACAGCTAGTGCTGGAACCCCACTTGGGAGGAGCAATACTAGACCTGGTACTCTCAAATGGAGAGAGGATCACAAATTTAGAAGTCAGTAGACATCTGAGAACAAGCGACCACTGCACATTGTGCTTCACAATGAGCACAACCATGGAGATAAGCCATACAAAAACAAGGATACTGGACTTTAGAAGGGCTGACTTTGGCAAAATGGGTGAACACCTGAAGAATGCACTAGCAAATGGCCAAATAGGAGGGGTGGAAGAACAATGGAGAAAAATCAAAACTGCCATCATAGAGGCAACAAGTCTTTGTGTAAGACAAATAAAGAAAACTAAGCGGAGTAAAAAACCACTATGGTTCTCAAAAGAGGTGGCAGGGAAGGTTAAGGAGAAAAAGGCTGCATTCAAAAAGTATAAGGAATCACAGAGGGAGCACGACAGGGAACTGTATCAATTAAAGCAGAAAGAAGTAGGAAAGGCAGTCAGAATAGCAAAGGCACAAACCAAGGAAAAAATAGCCAACTCGGTCAAAAAGGGGGATAAAACCTTTTATAGGTACATTAGGGAGCATAGAAAGGTTAAGGGAGGGATAGTGAAGATTAATAAAGGAGAGGGAGGTGGGCAGAGGAGACAGTGAAAAGGCAGAGATACTGAATGAATACTTTGCTCAGTATTCACAAAAGAAGATGAGGAGCAGTTACCTAAACCAGACAATAGAAGCACTCTGGGTGGGGGTTGATACCAGTCCGTTCATGAAGAAAAGAGTCCTGAAAGAACTCCTAAAACTCAAAGGTGGACAAAGCAATGGGGCCTGATGAGTTCACCCAGAATCCTAAAAGAACTAAGGGGGGACCTAGTGACACCACTGACCACACTTTTTAACAAATCATGGCAGGATGGGGTGGTACCTGAGGACTGGAGGAGGGCAGATGTGATTCCCCTTTACAAAAGTGGGAGCAAGGCAGAAGCAGGAAACTACAGACCTGTAAGTTTGACCTCAGTGGTAGGGAAAATGATGGAATCACTTCTGAAAGAAAGAATTGTTGAGCACCTAGAGGCCAGCGAGGCACAGGACCCAAAGCAACATGGATTTACAGCAGGAAGGTCATGTCAGACTAATCTAATTGATTTCTTTGACTGGGTGACCAAAGTAATAGACCAGGGAGGGCTGTGGATGTGGCCTACCTAGACTTTAGCAAGGCATTTGACACAGTCCCGCACAAAGATTAATAATCAAGTTAGCCAGCCTGGGAGTGGGTCCCAGGGTGGTAGCCTGGGTAGCGAACTGGCTGCACAACAGGACACAGAAGGTAATAGTGAATGGAACACATTCCGAAGAAAGGGGGGTTACTAGTGGAGTACCTCAGGGCTCAGTACTGGGTCCAATCCTCTTTAACATCTTTATAAGTGACATTGCAGAGGGTCTGGAGGGAAAGGTATGCCTCTTTGCAGATGACACAAAGATTTGTAACAGAGTTGATACACAAGAGGGTGTAGAAAAGATGAGAAGGGACTTGGCAAGGTTGGAGGAATGGTCAGACATATGGCAACTTAGATTCAATGCAAAGAAGTGCAAAGTAATGCACCTGGGAAACAAAAACCCAGGAGAAGAGAGCACAATAGCAGGAGGTACTAACAACAACAAAAATGGAAAGGGACCTGGGAGTAGTCATATCAGATGACCTAAAGGTGGGTAAGCAATGTGAGAAGTCAGTAAGGAGAGCCAGGGGGATACTGGGATGCATAGGAAGGGGCATCACAAGTAGAAAAAGGGAAGTGATTATCCCTCTATACAGACAGTTGGTGAGACCCCATCTGGAGTACTGTGTGCAGTTTTGGAGACCTCATCTACGCAAAGACATAGACAGGATGGAAGCAGTCCAGAGGAGGGCAACTAAAATGGTGCAGGGTCTACATCAGAAACCATATGAAGAGAGACTGAGAGAGCTTAATATGTATACCCTTGATGAAAGGAGGGACAGGGGGGACATGATAGAAACCTTCAAGTACCTCAAGGGAATCAACAAAGTCCAGGAGGGTAGCATCTTTCAGAAAAAGAGATGTGTAAGAACAAGGGTGCACAGTTTAAAGATAGAGGGGGGACGGCTCAGGGGTAATGTGAGGAAATTCTTTTTCACGGAGATAGTGGTGGATACATGGAACAGCCTTCCTGAGGAGGTCGTTGTGTCTAAAACAGCGGGGGAATTCAAACATGCTTGGGACAGACACAAAGCAATTATAGTGCGGGGTTGCAGGAAGCAGGCTGTTGGTTAACTAGAATCTGCAGCTTATCCAGTAGGTAGGGAAATGGGCAGACTGGGTGGGCCAAGTGGTCCTTTTCTGCCGTCAAAGTCTATGTTTCTATGTTTCTATGTTTCAATGTTTCTAAATCCACTGTAAACTCGTTACTAGGCGGGTAAGAAATAAGCAGATGCACTGGCTAAAATCTGACTTTTTGTCTAAATTAAAACAGAGGGACAAAATCTGGCTTTGACATAAGGAAATGGGTCATCCGGCAGACCTAAATACATACAGAGCATTGAGAAATGCCTGTTTGAAAGAAATCAAACAAGCAAAAAGCTCTTACTGCAATAACCTTCTAATAGACTCCCAGGGGGAACCCAAAAAATTCTGGTCCCTTATGAAGTTCTTCCTGGGCTCGAACCAGTCATCCAGCCCAAATGACATGACTTTAAATGGCATACATTATAACAACCCCCTCACTATTGCATATTTCTTTAACAGTCAATTTGCTGACCTCGTACAATATACTTCCACTTTCCCTACCTCATCAAACCCCACCCTACCCGAAAACTCCCCCAAGCATACTTTCCATTTCACTTCTGTCCAAACCAGTGTGGTTCTCAGTCTCCTAAAAAATATCTCGAAGCACACAGCTGTTGGATCTGATAACTTAGAACCCAAGCTCCTAAAATTGGCCACTCCCCACATAGCTGCTCCACTTGCTAGAATCTTTACCCTCTCTCAGTGTCAAAGTACTATCCCCGATATCTGGAAGATGGCTAGAATTACCCTCGTGTTCAAAAAAGGTAACCCACTTTACCCAATGAATTACCAACCTATTGCTATTCTATCTGTTCTCAGTAAACTACTTGAGAAAATAGCCGATACCCAGACCACCGACTTCTTACTAAAACATGACCTCTTAACTGATGCCCAACACGGTTTCCGCAAGGGCCATAGTACCACCACCACCCTACTCAAACTCACATCTGACACCTTAGTTGCTATAGACTCTGGCAGGCTCACCAGGGCCATCTTTATTGTTATGACCAAGGCTTTTGACCTTGTCGACCACTCCCTCCTCGTCACTTCCCTAAACTCTCTTGGCTTCATGCAAAATGCTGTAAACTGGTTTGAGAACTACCTGTCTAATAGGTCACAGTATGTGAAATTCAACTCCACCCTCTCTGATAAAGCTACCATCAACATTGGTGTTCCTCAAGGGTCTATCTTAGGCCTCTGCTTTTCACCATTTTCATTAATAGTATCACCGCTAATCTCATCAATACCTCCTCCCTACTATATGCGGACGACATTGTCTTGTACTGCAGTTCAATAATCATTGTAGACATAAACACAAAACTCTCCAGGGATTACCAACTGCTACAAAGGTGGCTTGAAAATCACAAACTAGTCTTAAACTCTGCTAAGACCCAAGCTATGTTATTTGGCTCCAGTCCCAAGCTCAAACACTCCCAAACACACTTTACTGTCTCCTACACCGATGGCTCATCTGTTGGTGTTGTAAATTCATTCAAGTATCTTGGGGTCACCCTTGACTCGTCCTTGAGTTTTGACCTCCACATACATAATATCTACAAGCATGTTAACTCCAAACTTGGGATTGCCTACTGAACTAGCTATGTGCTCACTCCTTCAGCTAGACTCACCATATCCTGTGGAATATTACTTCCCTCTCTCACCTACAGGGTCACTACATATGTCTCCACCAGCAATTCGAGTCTCCGCAAATGGGACGTTAGCTACAATAATATCTGTCTCTTTGCATCCAGCTCCCCTCTGGCTCAAACATCATTGTCTCCTCTACTCTGATCTAGGATGGCTTCCCCCACTTGAACTTAGGTCCTATGTGCTTGGGTCCATTACCGATAACATCTTCAGATCCTGCACCTCTAATTCACTGGCCTGTCTCCTTCCCTACCAGAAATCACACTATGTACTGTGCTCTGTGGCAAACATCCCTGTTTTCATTCTGAGACATCGCACAAATAAAGGGGGTCATGCCTTTGCCTGTCATGCACCTCATTACTGGAACTCATTGCCTATAACCCTGCGCCAATCCGTATCTCACAACTCCTTTAAAAAAAAATTCTGACATCTCCTCTCCTTCTACATATGCTCCTGTTCCAAACCACCCTAGCCCTTCTCTCTAACCCTACCCCCTGCCTGTCATTTCATCTAGGAGCTTAGGGCCCACCCCTGTCTCTAAAACTCCTTCTCTCCACTTTCACTCCCTCATTTCTTCACTTCATTACCCCACCTCCTTTCCCTCCCCTTCCCTCCAGGTTATCCTATCATCTTTCTTCATCTTTCTCCCAAGGTTCTTCCCTATCAATCTATGTATGGGGGTTATCGCTCTCACAGCTCCTTTTTCCCCTAATTACTTGCACAGTTCCTGATTGCATAATCTTGACCTTATCGTGTCATTTTTTTGCAAATATTTAATTACTATACGTTGTTCCTACCGCCTCAATTTTCCTACACTGATCTGACTATATTGTGTCTTAATCTAACTTGAAGAGCCAATTTTGGTCAAACTACCTCAATTTCTTTGTCACATTGCTGCTGTTTTGCCATCTGTACTATGTATCACAATTGCTTGCGCTTTGTATGATGTATCATGATATGTATTATGATTGTTTCTGGAAGTTTTGTCTCTGTACTCTCCCAGGTCATACCTCAAAATAGTCTTTCTCTGCTAGTGCACCTACCCGGTAAACAAAAACTAAATAAATAAAGAAAGAAAGAATAGTAAGAGAATTATTTTTTCCTCTTAGGTTGGGAAATTTATTATATGAAATTTATTCCAGACCAACGTTGGATGTTTTTTTTCAAATAAAATCAAGAGTCAAAGAAAATGCTATAGTCCTGGATTGTTCCTGTATTTCTACATTAAAATTATTTAATTGGTATAGGCAAACTAAGCTAAATCACTCCTTGGAATATTATTTGACCTGTTTATCAAATCCGAGGGATTGAATAATTATTACCAGATACAGAGTGGAACTTTATAATGCCAATGACATTTATTAAAGGCAAAAGTGACCTGGTATCTCATTTGAACATTGCAGATGTGGTTCCAAAGTAACTGATGATTTAAAACATATTGTCTGTTTTGTCCTATATATCAGACAAAGAGAGACTACTGGCTAGGACCTCTTGTGGTAGATAATAATTTATCACCAGAACAAACTATTTGTGATTTGTATAATACTTGTGATCTATCAATCCTGGTTAGACAGGTTGCTTCTTTGAAATCTACCAGTCTATAATGATCCAAATGGTGGTACATTTGTGTGTCTCTCTCTTTTTTCCCATAATTGGCTTTTTTTCCTGTATAATGGAATCTGAGATTACAGGCACTTGATCACATGGGGGTGTAGGCAACCAGATCCAAACTCAAATGGTCAAGTGTGCTCTGTTTACTCCTGGTTCAGGATAGAGTACTGTGCGCAGTACTGGTGGCCGTATCTGAAGAGGGATATTAATTTACTGGAAGGTGTGCAATGGAGGGCAGCAAAAATGTTGCAGGGGATGGAGGGCAAGGCCTACAAGGACAGGTTTAATAAGCTGAATATGTACACACTGGAGAAGAGGAGGGATGGGGGTTATGATTGAAATGTTCAAGTATTTGAGAAGATAAACAAAGCTAGCACTGAAGGGGTGTTTAAACTGAGGAAGGGTAGGGACAAGAGGGTGCATAGACTAAGATTGGAGAGTGGAAGATTTAGGAGGGAGATGAGGAGGCACTACTTCATGGAGATGGTGGTGTCTAAATGGAAAGCTCTACCAGAAGAGGTGGTATTATGTAAGACAGTAGGAAATTTTAAGAGGACGTGGGACAGAGCTTGAGGAAGATTCTGGGTGGAGGGGGCTGAGGCTGTCATAGGAATGATAGATGGGGTAGGCGTTGGGGCAGCTGCAATCTAGGGGCCTAGCTGCAAACTCAGGCAGACATTTATAGACTGGGTGGTCTGTTTCTGCTGGCAGATTTGTACATTCACATGTATGTTCACATAGTTAAAAGACAGACCCTAATGGACCACGTAATATCTATAATGTTGCCTGTATTAATATCTAGACTTTGATACCAGATTATGATACAATGATGAAACAGTAATGAATTGCTAAAGGAATAATACTTGATTTTGGGTGGTGTAACTCTAATGGAATAATGCTTCATGACTTAATTCCTTGACTTAATAACAGTGAATAATATTTTAGTTATGTCTTTGTAAAAGGATGATCATTTTTATGTTTGTATTCCCATGCTTTGTAAAATGATGACCATCTCTGATATAAGTATTGGCTGTTTGGGACAATGTAAACTTGCCATGAATATCAAAGTATAAAGCTCTTATCTGGTGTCATGTGATGGTAACCTAGCAAGAAGCAGCAAGTTTTCTTTGCTCTGCTCATCTCCCATTCAAATCCACTAATAATTACTTATTCCAAATCAGATTCCACTGGGAACTTACTCTAACAGTGACTATTAACTACCCAGCACTCGCAGATGTCCGACATGGAGGTTTATATGCACAAAGCATCAGTGAGGCACTCCCCTCCACCATCACCTGAAAAAGACCAGGCCTCCAAATGGTCTAAACAGCAGACAGCCAAATCTACCTCGGGGTCTGTTGCACTCACAGAGGCGAGATTCTTGGAAATAATTAAACCGATACAAGATTTAATAGCTGACAACTCGACCAAACTATACAGTATCAAAACTTCGCTCGACTCTATAACTAAGAGGGTTGGGGACTCTGAATCTTGTATTATCCCCCTTGAGAGAAAGTCTGATAAGGCCGAGCTAGATTGTACAAATGCTGCAAAGAGACTTAAAAGGCTTGAAGAGAAGCTTGAGGATCTGGAAGTGAGAAGTAGATGAAACAACTTAGTTATTATTGGGATTCCAGTAAGGGAAGAAGGTAGCTCTCCAATACAGTTTGTTCAAAGATTTTGTGACAAAATTGCCAGTCCTTTCTCGAATGGCACTGCATATATAGTGGAGAGAGCTCACAGGGCACTTCGTCCCTCACCACCACCGGGTTCACCACCCAGACCGCTCATCTTTAAGCTGCTTAATTTTTTAGACAAGCTGCATATTCTAGCTCAAGTAAAGACCCTGAAAGAAGTGAAGTGGGAAGGTTATAACATTAGAATCACACAGGATCTACCACAAACCGTTCACTTGAAACAACATGAATTGCATCCATTGGTCTCCAAATTAGTTGCAGCGGGAAAGCTGTTTATAGCGAAAGTATCCGGAACTCCTTCAAGTTAAAATTAATGAAAAATGGCTTTCATTTGAAACTCTGGAGCAAGCCCAGCTGGAACTTAAAAGGTTATTACCAGACTTATTCAAATGAGCCTGCTTGATCCTTCACTGTCTACAACTAAAAGCGCATAACAAGGTATTGATGGCTCATACTTTGATGGATTAAACTAGTGCCGATGACCACGATCACAGACTGATCCATGTATAACCTCACACCGGCCTTCCTGTGACCCACTTGGAAACACTGCAACACAGAGGTTATTTCTGTAATATGCCTACCTTCTCCTGGGTCCTTTTTGCTCATATTAAAAATCAGGGATTCGTTGTTCTCTTTTATTTTGGACCCTCAAATTTTTAGACAGGGATACCCATTGTTATGCCTTTGGATTATAACACAGATGAGCTTAATTTCAAAGGGACATCACCTGAAAGCATATCCTACAAATTGTTTTAGAACATGTGTTATTACTGTTAATGGCTTTATTTAATTATTTAACTTTCCACGGTGGACAAATAATATTAACCATAGTAATTGTTTCCCAACTCCTTTAGATATAGAAATAGGTAGTAAAGGTTTGGATCACATATCATAACTTAATATTGGATACCTTTAAGCTTTTCCATTTAGGACTTAACACTACATAATTTTAGATAGTGGTTTTTGAGACTTTGCTCATATCAAAATCAGGGATCTGCTGTTTTCTTCTAATCTGGACTCTCAAATTCTTAGTCTGTGATCCCGGTCATTTTGATTTTTGGTTATAACACAACTGAATTTAATTTTCAAAGGGATACCACTTGAATAAATACCCTGCAAATCATTTTGGAACATGTGTTACTACTGCTAATGGCTTAATTTAATAGTTTTAACCTCCTGCAATAGATAAATATTATTAGCCATAGTAATTGTTCCCTAGTTCCTTAAAACATAGAAATATGTAGTAAAGGTTTGGATCACATATTTCAGCTTTATATTGGTTACCCCTATGTTTTCCATTTAGAACTTGATATTATGTAATATTTAGATTGCAGATTTGGGACAGCGGGAATTAATCATTGGGTTGTGCAGTGACATCACCTGGCAGAATGAATATGCAAGTACGGTTGGAAGAACTGGGGGAAGAAACTTAGGTACTTGTTTACTGCATTGTTATTTCTATATGGGGGTTCAAGGGTGGATTGAGTTATGAGGGAACACCAAGTGTTGGAGTTTTAATGTACATTTACAATCCTGATTTTCCCTTGAATGTCAACTTGCTTTACATTTTTTAATAAATGTCTGGGATTTTCAGTATTTTAAGTTGGAATATTAAGGGAGCACATGATAGATGTAAAAGACAGGGGACCATATATTCAAAACTTTGCCCCAGGGCTAAATTAGCACTGCCCGGGCAGGCAAACTTAGCCTGGAGCACAAAGCAAGCTATATTCAAAAGGAATAGCCCAGGGCAAACAGCTTCTGAATATAGCATGGGAATGAGGCCGTGCAAACTGGGCTGGGAGTGCAGGGAAAACGTAGCCCTGGAATAAGACAGCACTGAATACAGCAACCAGGAAGTGCAAACCACAACAACAACACAGTGCACAGAGACGTGAGGGTAGGTAGAGAGGAACTATGTGGCCAATGTGTGTGCTGGCAAATGCAGGAACCCAGTACAGCTGCAGGCAGCATCACACATGGAAAAAACTGTGCTCAAAACTGTATAATATTCCCTGAATCGTTAGCGCCGTGCTAACACGTTAGCATGGCTTTAGCGTGGAGCTAAGCGGTGTGCCCAGTGCAAACACGTTAGCCCCATGCTGAGCTTTGCCATATTCAAAAGTGACATGCAAATGAGCCTACTTAGATAGTCCGTGGGCAAACAACCACATTAGCATCTCATCATGCCCTGATTTGCATGCAGTTTGCACAGTGTTACTGCAGGGTCCCACAGCTCCACCTGTAGGTCAGTCTGGAGGTACAGGGGCTGGCCAGGTCTGACCGCAGCTCCACCTGTAGGTTAGTCAGGCAGTGCATGATGATAGCTGCAGGCTTCATGTAAACAGTACAGCATAGCATAGCATATCGTACCCCAGGGGACAACACAGCATAGGCACAGGTGGTGGTAGTGCTGCATGCAACCTTCACACTGTAAGTCATGCTACAGTGCACAGCAGACACTACAGTAGCAAGAGGGCTGGTAGTGTGAGGGACACGACACTGCCTATGGTATGTAGGGCAGTGATGACCACTGCACTGTACACAGTGCCAGGCACAGCTTATAGGTAATTACTGACAGTGGACAGTACTATCATGCTGTTGTGTGATCCACAGATGCTGTGACGTGGGATGCACACAGTGTCATGCATATGGCTGGCAGAGTGTGCTGTGACATCTGTACAGTTGTGTGGTAGGTGGCTTGGGGGGCATGTAGGATCCGACAGGCACACAGGTGGTGTTGTAATCCCACTACTGGCCCATGTGCACTGAGCGATGTGTCCCAGCCTTGTGGCCCGCACGTGGGCTGTGATGAGGTCTGGCCACCCATATACCCTATCCTCACTGGCCACCATGCCCACAGTGCTGCATGTCTGTGCTGGCATCTGTTACACAACACAGACGTATGGTCTGCAGGTGTGTGCTATCTGGCCACACTACCATGCTGTCCCCTGTGGGTCAGATCACCCATCACTGTCTGTGCTTGGCTCGGACTGGTGGCAGCTGATGGCATCATTGTGGTGCCAGCAATGTGCATCATGTGTCTTCCATGTCTAGCTGTTTCTCAGTGTCATACTCATATGTTAGGGCCGCGCAAGCCGCGCCAGTGCTGAGATAGTACCACACAAAGTGCACAAAGCTGTTTGCCCAGGGTTAAGACCAGCTTTTTCTGGGCAGTAAATTGTACCGCTCTATGGGTCGCACTATGTCGCGCTAAACACCTTAGCGCGGCGCTAGTCACTGAATATCTCATTGCACCTGTATTTATGTTCACTTTGCCCCTTGCATATAATTATAGTTTGCCTGGTACTAATGCTGTTTGCCTGCGCTATTCAGCCTTTTGAATATAAGACCCACAGCAATCGGCGGCTAAGGAAACCCGGCATAAACGTTTTTTGCCCAGCGCAAAGCTTTGAATATCTGGCCCAGATAGTTCTAAAACACCTATTATCTTTAAAAATGAGTATCCTGTGTCTACAAGAAACACACCGTAGGAGGGAAAATACCTCGTTACTGTGCAAAAACTGGGTTGGACAAGCTTATGGGGCAGGGATATCCACCAATCGGGGAGAAGTTGCTATCCTAATTAATAAAAATACCCCTTTTAAACTAGAACAAGAAATCTGGGATACCAATGGGCATTATTTATTATTAAAGAGACTTTTAAGTTCATAACAAATACTCATTGGGTCCATATATGGTAAAAATTTGGACTCCCCCAGTTTTTTACACATCTTTTAAGCCTAGTAGTCACAGACTCACCTAGAACTACATTTTTGGGAGGAAATTGGAACATTATACTTCAACTACAACTCGACAGATCAGATAATAAAAGAGCCGTCTTTTCACCGGCCCAGAGAGCTCTCAGAAATCTCATGGAAGGGGTGAGATTAATTGATGTATGGAGAGTTTTCAACCCAAATATCCACCAATATACTTTTTTCTCATCTCCACATCGAACATGTTCAAGAATTGATTACATATTAGCCAGCTCCCATGTTCTCCTTGGAATTATTGATACATGTATTCACACCCGAGTAATATTCGATCACTCTCCTGTTTCCCTTACCTATCTGTTAGGACCAAGGATTAGGAGAGATTCTCTTTGGCATTTAAATAATCAATGACTTCAAATCCCCAATATTAGAGATCACCTTAAAAATTTAATCTCCCATTTTCTAGATACTAACCTGGGTTCAGTAACCAAAATAGATATTATATGGCAGCTCTCAAGTGTACCCTTCGAGGAGAATGTATTCGTTTAGCAACCAATAGAGCCAAAACATTTAAATTCCAAGTTAAGGATTTTCTTGATTCCATTGAGATTATCGAACATAATATCTCCCAAAGCTCATCTGAGGCTGACTGGATCCACTTACATAAATTTCAAGCTCAATTTTTGGACCTCATGTCCCAAAAAGCTCTCTCTTAAGAGAACCAAATTTAAATATTTGGAATCCAGGGGAAGAGCGGGTAAGTTACTGGCCATTCGAATCAAGCAGATGGAAACCACTAGGCTTATAGCCGCATCATGCCTAACATGGTACAGCCCCATGACTACTGATCCATGGGAAATTGCCACTGAGTTTAAACAATACTATCAAACCCTTTATTTTGTATCAATGGAAGAAGCTACAACTACAGAGGATATTGAGAGATACTTGGAGCTGGCTGACTTCCCTAGTCTGACATTGATTAAAACCCTCTCTTTGAGACACCACATTCAAGAATGAGAAGTCCAACAAGCAATCACCTGACTCTCCTCTGATAAATCCCCTGGACCCGATGGCCTTTCAATTAACTTTTACAAAACTTATTCCATGGATCTCTCTCCCTTTTTAACAACTGTCTTTAATTTCTGGTATGAACATGGCCTCTCTGAACACACTTTCCTAGAGGCACTCATCAACCTTATTCCCAAACAAGGTTTAGACCCTCTATATCATGAAAATTACTACCCCATATTGCTATTAAATGTAGATATTAAAATTCTAGCTGAAGAGGGTCACGTGATGGCTGCCTAAGTGAAAGCTGCTGCTTCCCCTCGCTCCTCGACAAACCCGGTTAATTTTGCTATCTAATCTACCTCTTCAGGCTATTCAGGTGGTGATTTTGACTGAATTATATTCAGACATCCCTGACATTAAAATCATGGTGTTGAAATGAATGTGGACATGCGAAAGGCGCCGTCGCGCCACAGTCCGCCACAGACTCTGGAGAAAGAAAAGGCCCCTAAGTGGCCTAAATCGCAAACCACAATGTCAGTTAAGCTTCCTCCACCCACAACAGCACTTAACGAGGAGCGCTTCTTAGAGTTTATGCAGCCTCTCCAGAACTCCATCGCTGCTATCTCTGATGACGTGCAGTCAATCCGAATGAGTATCGACTCATTGAATATGCGGGTAGGAGATGCTGAAACTCGGCTTTCATCGGTAGAGAAGTGGAGAGACAAGACAGACCTGGATAACTCTGTCTTGCGGCAAAGGCTTCAGAAAATGGAGGATAAGCTGGAAGATTTAGAGGGGTGCAGTTGGCACAACAATTTAATTATTTTTGGGCTACCAGAGAAGGAGGAAGGCAACAACCCTATTGCCTTTGTTCAAAAATTATGTGAGAGAATACCTGGTCCCTTGCCTAATAATACAATCTATGTGGTGGAAAGAGCTCATCGGTCGCTGTGCGCCCCCCCTCGCTAGGTTCACCTCCTCGACCTCTTGTGTCTAAACTTCTTAATTACTTGGATAAGCAACACATCCTGGTAAAGATTAAGGAAGTGCAGGAAATCCAATGGGAGGGTCACAAGTTAAGGATATCACAAGATCTACCCCAGTCGGTTCACCTGAAGAGGCAAGAATTCCACCCCATGGTTTCAAAGCCCATCATTGCTGGAAAGGCTTTCCGTATGCGTTACCCTGCAATTCTACAAGTGAAGCACAATGAGAAGTGGGTTAGTTTGGAATCACCTGCCCAAGCTTCTTCTGAGCTTCGTACCCTCTTCCCTGATTTGTTTAAGTGAGGTGGGAAGGAATTTGATGGCCTAAAATCTTCCTCATTGAAGGGATAGGGAAATGTTGAGCTGTGCTATTAGTGTCAACAGAAGAGATGCTGCTGAAATGGGCCTGTGATTTCCAATTGAAGCGGGCATCCACGAGGCTGAGGGAGTACTCGGTCTAATATGAAATGTTGACTTTTTGTGTTATGCGCTCAATTGAACTGTCATAGCAAGTGTGCAATGGAGACTACATCACCTGCTGGGGCAACCGTATCATGGGGATCTCTGAATGGACATATTCCTAGACTGTAACCTCAGCTCTCTTGCATCATTGCCGGTATCTTCAGAGCCTGGGGAGGGTATTAGCGGGTTGCAGGAGGTTTCTCCTGCAATTTGTTTTTCTCTCTCGCCCTTTTGGGGGTTTTCTTTGGCCTCTCCTCCTTAGATCAAATTGAAAGGTGCAAGTGGAGCCTTTTAAAATTCTTTCTGGGTCAATTGTTTACTTTTATTAGTGGCATCTCCTGCTGAGTCCACAAGATGGCAGTACTCCCTTACTTATATGTAATAGCACTGGTTAGCCATTTTTTAGCCACTTTTGGTATGGATTTATATGTTATGATAAGTTTAAGCGTTTTATTATAATTATTGTAAACCATTCATGCTCCTATGGTTGTGAGTTGTCGGGGGGGGGAGGTTGGCTTCTATTTGGCAGGAAGGGATACTCGCATGCCATAAGATATATTGGGAGGTCGGTTGTTTAGAACCGGGTGATAAAGTTTGTAAATAGTTATATTGAACTTAATAATGCTGAATGGTATTTTTGGGAGTAATGGGGGAAAGGGGTGGAGTTTCAGGGGAACAGAGGGGTTTGTTGAGTATGTGTTGTTTTTCCTGCACTAATACAATTGTTATCTTGATGGAGGGGTACGGGGTTGGGTTAAGTCTGCGCTCAATTCTGGAGGTTCCAGCAGCTGAACTCGTCAGAAGACAGTGTGTGAGGTATTGCAGTGGCTTTATTGTTTTACTTCCCCCCCTCCCTTTTTTTTCTTAATAGATTACGGATAAGTGAATGGGTGATCCTTATAACTTAGTGACCTGGAACATTAAAGGGGCCCAAAGTAAAAAGAAACAGATAATGATTCTAAAACATCTCTCCCACCTCCGTAAGGGGACTGTCTGTTTGCAGGAGACACATTTATTGAGAGATGATATTTCCCTTTTTAAAAAATATTTAGTGGGCCAAGTTTTCGGTGCAGGTAACTCTACAAAATGTAGTAGTACCATTATCTTGATTGCTAAAACTATACCCTTCGTTAAATCAGGAATGGTGGGAACTGGAAGGGCGCTATATTATAGTCCAGGGTATTCTTGAGTCCTCCCCTACAATCTTAGGATCAATTTATGGCCCAAATACAGAGTCTCCCCTGTTTTTTGCCTGGTTAATATCCCTGTTAGTTTCAGACCCTCCTCTTTTGACCTTTCTGGGTGGAGACTGGAACTTGGTTCCCCAAACAGAGATGTATCGCTCAGACAGCAAAAGAGTGGGGTTGTCACCAGCGCAGCAGACCCTCTGAGATCTTATATCTGGAGTAGGCATTGTTGATGTCTGGCAGACCCTTAATCCTTTGGAGCGACAATATACGTGTTATTCTCCCCCACATGCCACTTTTTCCCAGATTGAGCTCCTTTGGCCTTCCTGGCATTATAGATGCATCCATTTTCCCCAGGGTATTGTCAGACCACTCCACGGTAGCTGTGTCTTACATGCTGGACCCAAAGATTAAGGGGGATACAATGTGGCATTCTAATACTAGGGTGCTCAAATGTTCTGAAACCTTGAAACACATTCAAGGGTTTTATAGTTAATTTTATTAATACTAACCTAGGGACAGTAGAAAGAGTTGACACAGTTTGGGCCGCCCTTAAGTGTGCCATACGGGGAGAGTTCATATGTATATTGGCCACCTGAGCCTGGAAAAATAGATTGGCTCTTGAACTATTGATAGGTGAAATCCAACAGTTGGAAGTTAGTCTAAGTTGTACATCCCCGGGGAAGGAATGGCAAGGCTCCATCAACTGCAGACAAATTATTATGACTTGATGGCGCAAAAGGCAGAGCTGGCCATTCATCGTACCAAGTTGAAGTATTTAAAGGCAGGGAAAAAGGCAGGGAAACTTCTGGCCTTAAGACTGAGGCAGACTGAAATGTCAAAATTCATCCCTGGGCTGAGATCCCTCCTAAGTGGCGACTTAGTCTCCCACCCCCAAGATATTGCGGCTATTTTTGGTAAGTACTATGAGATGCTTTATTCTTCAGCTGACTTGATGGATGTGACAGACCCGGAGACTACAGAATATTTGAGTTCTGTTAATCTTCCCATGCTGCCTCCTCAAATAGCAGAGAGTCTCGGGGCTCTGATCACTTTAAGTGAAGTAGAGCATGCCATCAAACAGTTGCCGCTGGACAAAGCTCCAGGGCCTGATGGGCTACCCAACAATCTATATAAGAGCTGCCTCCTTCAGCTGGCCACTTTTCTGAGGAACGTCTTTAATTTCTGGTTTCAGGATAGTATAGGGGATCCTTGTTTTTTGACGACATGGATCACCTTGATTCCTAAGCCAGACAAGGACTTATTATGTCCTGGAAGCTACCGTCCAATATCACTCCTTAATTCAGATGTTAAGATTCTTGCTAAAATATTGGCTAATCATTTAGCTAGGTAATGGGAGGGATTATTGGTAGAGAACAAGTTGGTTTCATGAGGGGGTGTACATCAGTGGATCATATGAGGAAGCTAATGCATCTGATGGCAGCATTGAGGGATGCTGAGTCCCCTGCAGTCCTGGTATCCCTCGATGCTGAAAAAGCTTTCGATCGGGTCTCCTGGCACTTCCTGTTTGCATCCCTCTGACAATTCGGAATGCCTGATAGCTTTGTCAATTGGGTTAAGGTACTATACACCTCCCCAAGGGCAAGGGTGTGGTGCAATGGTTGTCTATTGGACCATTTTATCCTTGAAAGAGGCACCCGCCAGAGTTGCCCGCTCTCCTCGCTTCTCTTCAATTGTTATCTGGAGCCCTTAATACGTAAACTGGTATCCTCCCCTTCTTTGAAGGGCATTCAGATTCAAGAGGAGAGAAACATAGAAACATAGAATTTGATGGCAGATAAGGACCGCTTGGCCCACCCAGTCTGCCCATTTCCCCTACCTAATGGATAAGCTGCAGATCCTAGTTAACCAGTGGCCTACTTCTTCCTACCCCCAACCCCCAGAATTGCCTTATGACTGTCCCATGCATGCTTGAATTCCACCACTGTTTTTGACTCCACAACCTCCTCCGGAAGGCCATTCCAAGCATCCACAACCCTCTCTGTGAAAAAATACTTCCTTAAATTACCTCTGAACCGCCCTCCCTCTATCTTCAAATTGTGCCCCCTTGTTCTTGCACACCTCTTTTTTTGAAAGATGCTACCCTCTTGGACTTTGTTGATTCCCTTGAGGTACCTGAAAGTTTCTATCATGTCCCCCCCTCCCTCCTTTCCTCGAGGCTATACATATTTAGCTCCTTAAGTCTCTCTTCATATGTCTTCCGGTGCAGACCTGCACCATTTTAGTTGCCCTCCTCTGGACAGCTTACATCCTGTCTATGTCTTTGGAGATTGGGTCTCCAGAACTGCACTCAGTACTCCAGATGGGTCTCACCAGCTGTCTGTACAGAGGGATAATAACTTCCTGTTTTCTACCAGTGATGCCTCTCCTATGCCGACCGTATCCCCCAGCCCTTCTTGCTGCCCTCTCACATTGCTTGCCCACCTTTAGGTCATCTGATATGACTACCCCCAGGTCCCTTTCCATTTTTGTTGTTGTTTCTCACCCCCCATTGTGTACTCTTCCCCAGGGTTTTTATTTCCCAGGTGCATTACCTTGCACTTCTTAGCATTGAATCTAAGCTGCCATACATTTGACAATTCCTATAACCTTGCCAAGTCCCTTCTCATCCTTTCCACCCCACCTTGTGCATCAACTCTGTTGCAGATCTTTGTGTCATCTGCAAAGAGACATACTTTTCCTTCCATTCCTCTGCAATGTCGCTAATAAAAGACATTGAAGAGGACGATCTAATACTGAACCCTGCGGTACCCCACTAGTAACCCCCCTTTCTTTAGAGTGGACTCCATTTACTATTACCCTCTGTGTCCTATTCTCCAGCCAATTCTTTACCAAGGCTATCATCTTGGGACCCACTCCCAGGCTGGCTAACTTGTATATTAATCTTTTGTGTGGGACTGTGTCAAATTCCTTGCTAAAGTCTAGGTAGGCCATGTCCATAGCCCCTCCCAGATCTACTGCTTTGGTCACCCAGTCAAAGAAATCTATCAGATTTGTCTGGCATGACCTTCCCACTGTGAATCCATGCTGCCTTGGCTCCTGTGCCCCTCTGGCCTCTAGGTACTCAACAATACTTTGCTTCAGAAGTCATTCCATCATTTTCCCTATCACTGAGGTTAAACTAACAGGTCTGTAGTTTTCTGCTTCTGCCCTGCTCCCACTTTTGTGAAGGGGAATCACATCTGCCCTCCTCTAGTCATCAGGTACCACCCCCATCCTCCCATGATTTGTTAAAGAGGGTAGTCAGTGGTATCACTAGTTCTACCCTTAGTTCTTTTAGAATTCTGGGATGAATCCCATCAGGCCCCATTGCTTTGTCCACCTTCAGTTTTAAGAGTTCTTTCAGAACCCTTTCTTCTGTAACTGGGCTGGTATCAACTGCTGTATCCAGAGTGTTTCTATTGTTTGTTTTAGGTACCTACTCCTCTTCATTTGTAAATACTGAGCAAAAATTTTTGTTTAGTATCACTGCCTTTTCACAGTCACCCTCTGCCTACCCCCCTTCCCTTTATTAAGCCTCATTATCCCTTCCTTGGTCTTCCTTCACTCCCTGATGTACCTAAAAAAGGTTTTATCCCCCCTTCTTAACTGAGTTGGCTATCTTTTCCTTGGTTTGGGCCTTTGCTGTTCTGACTGCCTTCCCAGCTTCCTTTTGCTTTACCTGATACAATTCTCTGTCCTGCTCCTTCTGTAATTCCTTGTACTTCCTGAATGCTTTCTTTTTCTCTTGAACCTTCACTGCCACCTCCTTTGAGAGCCATAGTGGTTTCTTACATCATTTTGTTTTGTTTATTTGCTTCACACAAAGACTTTCTACCTCTGTGATGGCAGTTTTTATTATTCCCCATTGTTCTTCCACCCCTCCTTCCTGCCCATTTGCTAGTGCATTCCTTAGGCACTCACCCATTTTGGCAAAGTCAGCCATCCTGAAGTCCAGTACCTTTGCCTTTGTATGGCTTGACTCTATTGCTGTGTTTGTTGTGAGCCATACTGTTCGATGGTCGCTAGTTCCCAGATGGTTACCCACTTCTACATCTGTGATCCTCTCTCCATCTCCATTTGAGAGAACCAGGTCTAAGATTGCTCCCTCTTGAGGTAGTCAACTATTCTCTCCTTTAGTAATGTCTCCACAATTTTTCCCATTTATTGTGCTGAAGACTTTTTTAATGTATTTCTCAAAGGATATAATATTGCATTTTATACGTGATTCTTATTTATTTATTTGTTATTGTGTGAAAAGACTTTTGCCAATCAACAAAAAGAAACTTGAAACTTGAACTTGTTGCAGATCTTGGTATCATTTTCAAATAGGCAAACCTTCCCCTTCAGCCCTTCTGCAATGTCACTGATGAAGACATTAAAAAGGACTGCCCCCAGTACCGATCCCTGAGGTATCCAACTGATCACCCTCCATTCCTCAGATTTGTTCCCATTTATTACCACCCACTGCTTCCTGTCCCTCAACCAGTTGTTAACCCAGTTTTCAAGTTTGTGGCCCACCTCCAGGCTACCTAGCTTGTTCAGTCCATACAGAAACAGCAGCACTCAAAGTGAAGATTCGGTGCTATGCAAAATAAAAATCCATAATGAGAAAAATGAAAGCCAGCGCTCTGAGTGAAAGTGAAACTTTTTTTACTGTGTAAATTTCAGCATATATTAAAGGTACAATACCTCTCAAAGTGCAAATGTAATGATCAGGTCCAGATCCAAAATCTGACCTGCCTAACACTTCGAGGTGCAATACCTTTCATCAGGGGCATGGCTTACAGGTTACCCTTTGGTTTTTAAATATCACAACAAGCAAGTGCATGCAATTAACAAATTAAATTAAATACAACTTTACAGGCTTATTTACTCTTAAACATGATAGTTGCCATGGATACATATCAGCAGAGTCTCCCATGTCACTAATACCAATAAGCCCCTGTTATACTTAATTGTTTTAGAATAATTTCCAGTTTGATTCAGGGATATCAGGTCAGTCCCTGGGAACTGTGCATCAAAACATCTAATAACAAAAAATATTAAAATGACATTAAAAAATATTTTTTTCTATATTTTTTAAAAATTCCCCTTTTGTGGTATTTTATACAATGATTAACTAACTTAACAAAACAAATTATTGAAAACATCAAGCCTCACACTGGACAAAAAGGAATCCTGTTGTTTTTTTTTTGCTTGAAGACATTAAAACCCAGTGGATTTAATGATCAAATGTAGTGGGAACCTGTACTACTTTATATTTAGAAACAGTAAATATAGTGTCTGAATAGGAATATGCACTTGTGTAATGGCAAATATTAGAATAACATATGTTCAGTACTCTGAAAGATTCAATATTATACTTGTATATTATTTAAAACAGTAGAATAAATACATGCATTTGAGTACTGAGTAGCTTATCCAGCTAAATATTAGCTTTATTGTATTATTTGAAAAAAGAGAAATGATAAGAAACAGGATTATTAGTAATACAGTATACTATAGAGTTTTTAATAATAATAAAAATATAAGACTGAAACTTATTTCTTATTGAACTTCTTTCTACACAATGTTTCACTTTTTCCAAAAGTTATTTAATTCAACTTTACTTGTCCGCCCACCCCCTGGTCTTGTTTTTTATGGTACACACTATGGGCTCGATATTCAGAATTGCACCTGGCAATGGTACAAGTGGTGGCACAGTGCAACTGAATTGCACTGGAGTAATTAAGGGATAGATTCAAAAGAGATGTGCAATGGTGCTTCTCTTCTGAATATAGCAAATAATGCGCACAGTGCAAATACAATGTGCCAACGCATCCCCCAGACAGGTCTGAATGCCAGGAATGGGAATGCTCTAGTGCAACTGAAGCTGTGCCAGGTGCAATTTCCAGATATTCAGTCCTAGATATGTAAATGGGGCCATTATGCATGCAAGGCACAAATGAGGCCATTTGCATGTCATTATGGCCCCATTTGCATGTGTTGTGCTGGACTGGCCAGCGAAATGTGCCTGATGCCCTGCACAGCATGCGGTCCCTATACCAAGAACCACAGTAGTACCTCCTCCCAATCCCATAACACTGGTCACCGTATGAATCTGTTTGGAAGATCCCTGGTATTGTAGTGGTATCCCCTTCCCCCTGTACCTCCGATCGCTCGTAATGTGAAAATATATTTCCCTGGTAGTCTAGTGCTTACCCCTCATTGTTGGTTCCCTGATTGCCCCTAGGGTTAATGACAACATTTCTGTGGTAGTCCAGTGGTTCCCTAGTAGTATAAGTTCATATATCTCATCAAATGTTAAATTTCAGCCAATCAGCGTGTGAAACGTCATTTGACAGGTGGGCGTGGCCTAAAACGGACCAATCAGAATCGCCCCTTGTTAAACCGGAAGTCCCTCCCTAAAATGCGCTAGCCCCGCCCCCTTCTGGCAGAAATGACAAGCGTTCGAACCCGTGTCCCGGCCCTTGCACAGGAAATGACCTAACACCACCATTTTGTAAGCATCTTACACCCCTCATTCTCGTACACTCCTCGAACCCTGCCAGACCAGCCTGGCTTGAACCCCTGTCCCCCGCCCCTCCTTCTCGTACACTCCTCGATCCCCTGCCAGACCATCCTGGCTGGAACCCGAGTCCCACCATGCTAGCTTGAACTCCTGTGTCCCTCCTTTCTCCTGCACCCCACCAGCCTGGCTGAACCCCTGTCCCCTTCTCCTGCACCCCACCATCCTGGCTCAAACCCCTGTCCCCCTTTCTCCTGAACCCCCACCATCCGAGCCTCACTCCCTGTCCCTCTTCACCACCGTGCTCCTCCCACCCCAAAAATCAGTTAGTGTTTATGTAGTGGTATGTGCCCCTGTAGGCCTGGTGTATAACTGCAGGGACATGTGTGTTTTTGATTAGGATATTTTCAGAAAGAAGTATCTAGGAGGGAACCTGATCGTGCAGAGGTTTCACAGATCTGTGTGGAGACCCCCACCCAAGGGAAATTCATCTGCCTGTGTGAGTACCCTTTTTCTGTTTTTGTAACAATATACAAAATTATTTAACATGCATCTGTAGGACTGTGTCAAACTTGCATCAAAAGGATAGCTTTATGTATACGCATGTAACATTTATAAGCTAAAACGGGGGACCTCTGTGTAAATAAGATGGTTCAGCAGTTTTCTCTGGATAGCATTGCAACAATCACAAAAAACTAATTATTTATACTTTTGTCATGAATTAGAAAGAATAAAAATATATCAGAAAAAAGGAATACACATACCTATAGTTCACCGCCCTCAGCTCTGTGTAGTATCAAGGAGAAGGCTGAAATGAAATGTGTGTGTGATATTTATAATGTTTTGAAAAAGGGGGGTGGGGGCTACAACAGATGTACCTCTGACACGTTACCGTGTATAGTATGATGGGGTGTGGTGATGGTTTTACCAAGGGGCAGTCCATCTTGCTAAGCGTTATATAAACCCTGCATTTGAAGCCAGAAGGCACAGCTTTTGAGAGATTTCTCAGATTCTGTTTTATAGACTTGGAGCAGATTATCAAAAACATCAAGCAAGAAGATGGCAAGTGCTTCTCATTTCAACATCCCTGTAACAGGTCAGATTGTCATACCACCTAATGAAAAATTCAACCTCCCTGTAACAAGCCAGATTGTCACACCACCTAATGAAAAGTCTGGAGATGAAAAGCCAAGCAAGAAGATAGCTGTCGGGGCCCCACAACCCAAGCCAACGATGTGTACTATGTGAGGTGTGAAACAATGCCCACACAAGTCTTGTTGAGTGGAAGAGTGTCTGACATAAAAAGAAACTCGCTGAACAGTTTGGTGAATCAGAAAATCCTAAACCTGACTGTCCTTCTGAAGAGACACCACTGCAAGACCTTGAAGAGTTGCTGGGGTGTGAATCTGATGCAGAAAAAGAAGTTACTATGAAACCAAAAACAGAGAGTGACAAGAAGGGGGAGCCAGAGATGATGGTCAGTGAGACACTGCCAAAAAAAGCATCAGAGAAAGTTTTGAAAAAGAAATGCAAGACAGAGCCAAGAGGGGACTCTGACCAAGAGGGTGATGATGATAATGCAGCCACAAGCAGTCAGGCCCAGGCTAAGAAAGAGAAAGATGAGAAAAATGAAGAAAAGAGTTGCCTTGATGAGGTAAATGCATTTTAACATTTAAAAAAATGTGAGTGGTGACATGGTGTAACTGAGGGAGATGAGTTAGCAGTAGAACTAAATCTTACCTATAATGAGTTAGAGGACCAATGCTATTTTTTGTTTTACTTTAATAGACTGAAGGATTTGCGATGGAGCAGCAGTCATATTCGGACAGCATGGATTCTCGACTTTCCACAAATGTACTGCTCAACTGTCTTTGCTGTGTGAAAGATACAAATGTGGTTGTTAATGAGATGTGTGAGAACCAGTATGTTAGAAATACAGAGAGCGATAGAATGTTTCAAAATGTCACAGAACAAGCTGTGATCACTACACAACCCTCTTCTTGTACTGAGATTAGACAGGGGACCTCACGTGAAAAACCAGGCCTTAGTAGTAAACCCCCCAAAACTGACAGCGATATGTATTGTAAGTACGTTATGTATCATACCATCCGTGGCGCAATTGCTTCAGTGATATAGAGGGTAATACATTGTGAATTGGTCGATTCCTGTCCTGGGTGTGAGATAGATGATCTGAGTCAGAAAACCATTCATGTGTCCTTGATGACTTAAGGTCTAAAGAAGCATACAGAAATGTTTCTGAAGCCATACATATAGGGCAGCTCATGCCCGTGATCTTGCAATCGCTATGAAGCATCAGGGTTAAATATGACCAATTGTACCCTGGAAACTATAAGTCATGTTTTAAATGATGTGAGAAAATCCGTTGACCCCATGTGGTTAGTTATGCAAATGTTACAGCAGACAGACAGTGAAATTAAAAGATGCCTGCCATCTGGTCAGCAAAACTCCTTTAAAAATTTCTAAAAAGAAATTCAGGAACACTGTTTATATTGAAAAATTACCCCACCCCTGCCCCACCTCCCCCAAATTACTACATGGAAACATTTTAGTACCAAAATGTGTCATATTTTATTTTACAGATAATCATGCGGGATGCAAATACAGAGAATCAAAGGTTTATGTATCTGATCCTAAGCCATTACTGTCATCCATCACTGTTTGGTTCACCTCAATATGACATTTGCCTTTGTGAGATACATGCAGCCTATGAACGGATGATGTTTGCCCTTCCAGAAGTATGGGAGGATACAGATAAATATATAAATGAATCTGTGTTAACACTTGTAGAAAATGTTAAAGTGATTGCCGATATATTCATGGAAGACGATGAATGTCTTTGTGGACTTTATGTCATGGTCGACATAGCCATGTGTGTGTGTACTACAAAGCAGAAAAAACCTTGTGATATTGTGCGTGTTGTTAACCTGGCTTCTCTGCTTGCTGAAATGATCCACTGGTCAAAAAAAGGACCCTTTAAAAAATTATATAAGGAAATTCAGGAACACTGTTTACATTGTTAAAACATTTACCCCACCCCCACCCCCACCTCCCCACCCTAAAAACTGTTACTTGTTACCATTTTAATACTGTTCATATTGTTACCCTGGCTTTTTACCACTTGCTAAATGTATGTTTTTCCAGAGTATACAACGATGGGAAACACCCTGTCAGTGCATCCAGAGGCTTATTTACCAACTAGTCAGACACAAAGCTAAACAACCTGGTTTAAATCTACCTACAGGACAAGCACCGTCTGTACTTTTAGAGACATGCAAGGTCTTTTGATGGTCTCCCAGAGAGACCCCAAAGAAACTGTGGATTATTTTAAGGATGAGGGGTTACTCTTGAGGAAGCAATGTTTAAAATTGCTATAGAGTTTATGCATAACCCTTATGATGTAATACACTTTTGTGGTTTTATCTGTACTGCTGTTGACTTTTTAGTGTTTAGTTTGCAGAACGGGGGGTCTGAGTCTGACATTATAAATTTTGCTTCTTTTATCACTTTTGTTGTGTTTCATAAACCAGATTTAGCATATGCTTTTCCTAAATAGTGTATTATAATGTACTTTCAGATGGCACTTACTGGCATACTCCCAATATTCCAGACAGTCTTGATGTCTGCAATGTACCGTGTGATAAAGGACATTTTAAAGGAACCTATATACTTTGGAAAGCAGCCTGCATTAAATGTCTGCTCTGAAGATGCTGCTGCTTCACTGGCAGAAAACACACTGACTCTGATTAAAGAGTTGCCACCCCTTGTATGGAGACTCTATGTTGACGTAATGGAAAACAGTAACTGTAGAGCAGTATGCAAGGTGAACATCATTTTAGATGTAACAGAATGTCTTCAAAATCAGCCTTGTTATTTTGAGTGGTGTATGGCATATGTCTGTATGTATTGTGCACACCTCATCACTAAGGGGGAAGTGGACGATGCCAATGCTTATGTAAAACATGCAGCTCAAAAGTTGCTGTTTCGGGGTATTGTGAAGCGTGTAAAAATTGAAGAGTAGAAAAACCAAATTATTATATAATCTGTTGCATGCTTACCATGTGTTATGCCTTTTGTACGTAGAACCTATATGCATTAGTTTATGTATTATAAAGGAAACATTCAAATACTGTTATGACGTGTGTATTTATAAATAAAATATAATCATGCATTGCACTTTGTGGTTGTCATAGTGTTTTTAAAAGAACAAAAAGAGCACATACTTTATTTTACTGGTGACAAGAGTTTTGCTAGCTAGCAGATGTGTCAGGGTGTTGACGAAAGGAGATGAATGATCACCTGTTCCAGAATATATATTTTAATGCAAAAAAGTGGGTAGTTTCACAGGGGTGACTCAGCTGTATAAGGCTGCAAAAAAATTTGATAAAGAGGTCACCAGGAAAGGTGTTGCAGAATGGCTTGCGAAGCAGGAGCCCTATTCATTACACAAAGCAGCCAGAGGCCGATTTAAGAGAAATCCTGTCATTGTTTCTGACATAGACAGACAATGGCAAGCTGATTTAGTGGATATGAGTCAATATGCAAAGTACAATAATGGGTTTAAGTACATACTGATGTGCATCGATGTGCTGTCCAAGTATGCCTGGGTAGTGACTTTAAGAGACAAATCAGGCAAGGCAGTGACGCAAGCCTTTAAAACTATTTTTAAAAGTGGACGCACACCTCAGATGTTGCAGACTGATCAGGGTAAAGAGTTTCTAAATGCTTCCTTAAAGAACCTATTAAAACAAAATAAAATACACCATTTTGTGACGAATAATGAAGTTAAGGCCAGCATTGTAGAAAGATTTAATAGGACACTGAAGTCACGCATGTGGCATTACTTTACAGCCCAGAATACTTGGAAATATACAGATGTGTTGTCAGACCTGGTGCACAGCTATAACCATACTTATCACAGAAGCATTAAACACAGACCTGTGGATGTTAACCCTTCCAATGCCCTGAGTGTATGGAAGATCCTCTGGTAATTCTGTTCTTGGCAAAAAACAAAAGGGTACCCTTCAGAAAGATGATCACGTGAGACTATCTAAGCTAAAAGGGGTGTTTGAAAAGGGATATGAACAGACGTACAAAGATGAGATATTTATTGTGACGGAGGTCTTAAAGACACAGAGGCCCACCTATAAGCTAAAAGACTATCAGGGGGAAGACATTAAAGGTACTTTTTATGCTGAGGAGCTGCAAAAAATTGAACCTGATGAGGACCGTGTGTACAGGGTGCAGAAAATCCTGAAGGAGAAAAAGCGTGGCAGAAAAACTTGGTATCTGGTAAAGTGGAGAGGGTGGCCCGATAAATTTAATAGCTGGGTTGAGGCAACACAGGTTCAGGACATTAGAAGCAGATAAGGCTTAAAATGCTCAAAAATGGATTTTATATCACATTGCCCAGCAATGCATCGCACAACATTTTCCCCAACAATACTATATCTACTTTTACTGTAAAGTTACCACAAACTCTTGAACTACCTGGTGAATGGGAAGTGGGGTTAGCAGAAATTCAGTACCCTCATACCTGGGACAATGTGCCTGCACAGAAAAACAAGTTCAGTATGCTCTATCAGCCTCTAAACGTAGCCCACCGTAAAACACCACCAACTGGACCCTTTACAGAGTCAGCAGCACTTACAATTCCATCAGGCTATTATCCTAACATGGCTGGTGTTATTTCTCAAATTAATAAAAGCATATTTGAAGTAAATGAACTGCCAGTGGTTTTGGAACAACAAACCATCGGGAGAGAAATAAGCATTGACAGTGACATCAAATGCATTTTGTTTATGCATGGACAGTTACAGTACCTTTTGGGTTTTAGCAGACTTGAGGTAGGTGTAGGAAAGAATCTAACAATGAACCCTCCAGATATTAATGGGGGTTTTTACACATTATATATCTACACTGACATTGCCACACATGAAATAATGGGTGACAGTCTAGTGCCTTTCCTGAGATGTGTACCCGTCAAGGGCCAAGACAATGAGATAGTGACCGTGACCTACGATAAACCCCATTATCAAACAGTCAGTAAACATCAGATTGATACAGTCACTATTGAAATAAAGAATGATCAAAATGAACCTGTACCATTTCGATTTGGAAAGGTGATCGTGAAGTTGCATTTTCGCCCCCAGAGAGTGCTCTAAAATTTAAACAAGGATGGTGATTGTTTGACATTATGGGAACCCTGCCTTGTACAGAAGCTATTACAAGTCACAGGCAGGATACGGTCTGCCAGGCTTTCATGGACTTCCTACTATGTATGGTTCTGGTATAGGAGGGATATTTCGTAGTCTGTTCAGAAAAGCAGTTCCATTTTTAAGAAGGGGGTTTGAAATTGCAAAACCACATCTACAGACAGCTGCTAAAAATGTTGCAAAGGATGTTGTGGGGCATGTGACTAGTGCTGTCACTCAAAAGATGTCAGGGTGATAAGCTTACTCAGGGTGGCTCAGGGCTGATTGTATTCAAGAGAGGTAAAAAGAGAAAGCGCAGAGTACACCCTTCGCTTCTCATCGGCCCCCTTGGCTACTTTAAAAGAGGTGTTTCAAAACGCAAAACTTCACATAAAAGAAAATGCTCAAAGGCAAAAGGATCTTCGAGGGGTCGTAAAAAAAGCAGAGACCTGTTCTAAAAAACATGGCTTTCGTGCACTGTGGTTCTGAAGAATGCACAAAATCAGAACTTGACTTGTTTGCCATTTCTCCCACACAGACAAGCATTGAAAAAAGCATTTATGTAGAGATACCCCCTCTGGCTGCCCTTTCAGAAAACTCACCGATTGAATTTTATATAGCAGGGACTGGTGAAGACTATTTGGATCTAAACAACACGCTTCTTTACCTGGTTTGCAAAATCACTGAAGCGGATGGTAGTGATATACCTGCAGCAGCCAAAGTGTGCCTTATAAACTACCCAGTGGCAACCATTTTCAGTCAGCTGGATGTGACTGTCGGTGATCGGCTCATCAGTCAGAGCAATAACTGTTACCCCTACAGGGCTGTCATAGAATCTGTGCTGAACTTCAGTGAAGAGACCCTTTCTACACAATTTACCATGGGTTATTTTACAAAGACACCCAGGGAAACATGAAATCACTGACAGAGATGGTGATAATGTAGGTTTTAATAAAGAAGCTCCTTCACACATCTCAGTAGAGGGGTAGAACTGCTGGGACACTTGCACACAGACTTGTTTTTTCAAGAGAAACTGATGCTGAATGGTGTGGATATTAAAATTAAACTGACACGTAACAGGGACAGCTTTTGCCTGATGAGTGGAGATGCTGAGCCTTATAAGCTAAAAGTCATGGCTGCCTCTCTGTTTGTCAAAAGGGTTAAAGTGACCCCCGGAGTCCATCTGGGACACTCAGAAGCCCTGCTCACCTCCAACACTAAATACACTATAGACAGAGTGGGTATGAAAGTGTTCAGCCTCCCTGCAGGCAGCAGGGTCTGCAACCAAGATAATTTGTTTTTGGGACAGTTACCAAAAATGATGGTCATGGGATTTGTTGACAATGATGCTTTTAGTGGTTCCTACACTAAAAACCCCTTTAACTTTAAGCATTATAACATTAATTTTGTGGCTCTGTATCTGGATGGTGAACAAATTCCCACTAAACCTCTGCAGCCAGATTTTAGAAATGGGAATGCTGTGAGAGAATATTTTAATCTAGTACTAGCGGCGGGGAAATCTATGAAAGATCGACCGCTTTTAGTTAACCATCAGGAATTTACCCAAGGGTACACCCTGTTTGCCTTTGCTCTCACTCCGGACCAAGAATGTGCTGATCATTATTCTTTAATTAAAACTGGGAACCTCAGAGCTGAGATCAGATTTGCAGAAGCCCTTCCACAAACAGTTAATCTCATTATCTATGCAGTGTTTGATAATGTCATTGAGATAAACCAGAGAAGAAATGTCATTTTTGATTATATGTGATAAACCATAAAATGAACACAAAGCAGCTGGAAAAAATTGTAACCAGTGACACCACATCCGTGACTGCTTTCTGGGCATGTTCCTGTGATCTGCTACCCAAGGAGAGACTTGAGAAACCTTCCCGCAGCACTAGTCATCAATACTGACCCCCATGACCTCCCTGGACAGCACTGGTTAGCCGTATACATTTCAGAAAATGGGACTGGGGAGTTCTTCGACAGCTACGGTTTTCATCCTGACAATCATGCACAAACTGTTGTTTTTTTTTAAACAGAAATGCAAATAACATTTTGTACCAAAACACACAGTTACAAGATACCTTTTCTACCACCTGTGGATTTCACTGCATATTTTTCTTACACCACAGATGCAAAGGACTTTCTTATGATCAGATTTTAAAAATGTACTCTAATGATTTGCTGAAAAATGATGCCATGGTAACTAGTTTTGTACGTCACTTTTCCAGACATCTAAACATGTCAGGGCACGTATCAGTGAGGTGGCAACATGTTCAGACTTGTTTGTCTTGTAATGAATTTAAAATATGCAGCAGCTTGTAATTTTATTCAAAACCAGTCACTTATAAAAATCATATATAAACACTCATAATTGTGTGTCTCTGTTTGCTGTGTTTAAACTGTGGGGGGGCTGTGTTTAACGTTTTCAGATATGCAATGTCTTCAATAATGACAAAAATATATAAAATATAAAGGTGTTTATTGTAAAAAACTGCCAATAAAATACAACATACATCAGTGGTAACATCATGGATAAGATATGCAATGTCTTCAATAATGACAAATATATAAAATACAAAGGCATTTATTGTAAAAAACTGCCAATAAAATACAACATAAATCAGTGGTAACATCATCGATAAGATATGCAATGTCTTCAATAATGACAAATATATAAAATACAAAGGCATTTATTGTAAAAAACTGCCAATAAAATACAACAAGCATCAGTGGTGACATCATAGATAAGATATAATAAAACAAAAGCATCTCCTGTTAAAAAATGCACACTATATACGCCATAGCACTGAGGTAGAATTATAAGCACATCTTTCTAAAAACATGTTAACATATTTAACTATGAAGTAGGCTAACATGCATCAATATAAACACTTTTTTGTAAAAACAGGATTACATATTCAGTATGAGGTAAATGGCTAACATAGGTTGTACACAGCAGTCACTGAGGTAGGATTACATATTTAATATGAGGTAAAATGTTCAACATATGCTGTACACAACAGTCACTGAGGTATCTAACATTCATACATAGAGATGCATTTTAAGTTTACATAGTGAGCCACACAGGTTTCTTAAAGACTTTTGTCTTTTGGCGTCACTGACCATTGGCTAACTGGAGATGGCTGTGGCTGTTTTGCACCAGCTACCGATTTCAGCCTTTCCACATAGCTCCTGTTTGCTGAGTGAGCAAACACTGAGGTGGTATGTTAGACTCAGCCATTGCTTTGACAAAAACATCCCAGCCCTTTGGCTTTCTGTGGTCAGGGATTGCGTGAGTGGCTGTAGCCGCTCTTACTAAATCGACCATGTGAGACCCAGAAACAACAGTGCCTTTATACATTAATTCACCCTTATCACTACAAAACACAATATCCTTGTTCTTGGCCATATGCTTTAACAAAAGTTCAGCATTGGTTTTAGACCAATGAGAAACACTACTTAAAATGTCTTTTTCCATAGTACTAGGTACAGAAGCTGTCTCTGCCATGACCGCAGGGGGTCAGACATTGATTCATTTTCAGGCACGAGTAATGTCAAACTGGTTTTAGCTTGTTCTCCTTGTCTTACCAAAGTCAGATAGCGCTGTAACACAGCAGAGTACATTTTAGCTTTGTCATAGTCTGATAAATCAGTCCAGGACAGTATAGCTCTCATGTCAGTGTCCAAACTGTTAGTTGCAACTGTTCTCATATCCTGATCAGGGTAATTAGTTTTAAAGTGATCCATCTGTTGCTGAGGTACCAAATACATTTTCTGTGTAAAATCCATTATCTGTTAGCCAGCAGGCATGTGATCAAAGGATGGCAATTCCTAGCAGCGTTCCTATAAAGCCACCAGTCTGATTAACTATTTTCTTTTTCCTTTTTAAGGTTATTTGTTTATCGCTAAAGTTTTAATGACTCTCCGTTTTTTTCAGTACACCTAACTGCTTTGCTGACAGTGGAATATTTCCTCTGAGAGTGTTTAAGGCTATCTCAGCTATAGCTGATATCAGATCATCAGAGGCTGAACATAAAATAGCTTTTCTTAAGCTCGGAGGCCCTTTTACTAGTAACTTTAAAACAGACAGATTTCTCTGCAGTCTTTTGACATAATGACAATACAGTATCAAATATTTTAGAAGCAGAATGTGTTTTTCATGACATATGCCACAGGCCAGTCAGGAAACACCCCACTACGCAGTCTATATTTGTCTGGTGTATTGGATCTTAAATCCAACCAGTAAATAGCCATGAGAGGCTTTTTGTGGCATCTTCAAAAGCTTCTAAGAAAAATTTTGTCTGACCAGGATACATTTGTCTAGCTAGTGTTGTGATCTGAAGCTTGTCTCTGGGGCTTTAAACAAAATCATGTATTTGGCATTTAGTGTGATGGTCCTGCTTTTTACCTTGACAGAACACATTCTGGACAATTAAAATATTGTCAATTGTTTATGATGACTGTACTTGGTAAACCATATTCCACTTCACTATTTTGACAGGCAGAGTCCATCAAATCATCTATAATGACAAAATTTACCTTTCCAGGGCGTAAGAGATCATTGTCAGCTAGTGACATCGGTAGCCCCTCCACAAATTTAATCTGAGGGAACTTTAACAGCAATTCATTATACAAAGGTTGCCAACATCTGTAGAACCAGACAATATTTTCAGGCTTGTGTGATAAAGTGGCATCAGCATGTTCCAACAACTGTTTTATAAAGAAGCTCTTCCCACTATTAGAGGGGCCAGCCAACAGACAAGTAAAGGGATGCTGCAACCTGATATCCATTTTTCACAATCAGTATCCGTAAGGAAGTGTTTTAAAATTGTCTTGTAAAACTCGCTTGTCATAAACTACTCTCTGGGTCTTGGACAGCGTTTTTGTTTCAAGGGACCACTGCTTTTTATTCCTAACAATGCTGGGTTGACTCACGGTAATTTCTTTAGAGATCTGTGACCCCGTATAGTCAAAGACCAGGTCCTTCAGACTTTCAAAATTAATGTGTTTACTGCTGGCTACATTAAGGGTAAACCCTTTCACTTTAAGAACAACCTCACCACTGGACAGCCTGTAACCATAAGTTTTTGGGCCTGCAGAAATGAACTCTGTAATGTGTTCATCAGCAGGAACTTCACTGGTCAGCTCCCCTAAATAATCGCCCAGAGGGGGGCCAGTCACCCGGTCTGGACACAAAAATGACAGAGTCTGTGTTGTGGTAAAGGCACCTGTCCTGTAACCTATCTAGCAGGTTGTAGAGTTCGACTCTGGCATATGCTGTTGTAAAACTAGCTATAAATATGTTGATATTATTGGAATTTGTGTAATGATCGCTGGTATATTTCCAGCTTAAGCATGCTGTTTCATCATCGATGAAAAAGCACGATGAGATATCGTGATATGGACGAAAACATATTGAAATAATTTCTGTGGGTCTGTTACTATGCTCGTTGTTGGTAAATTAGCTCTCTGCCCAAATTTGCCCCAAAGAGAATTTAAAAACAGTTTAGATATCTGTCTCCTTGCAGGGTTAACAGCTATGGCTGCAGGGTTCAAATGTACATTTTCCTTTCAAAATACTGTTGTATGTACCTGACTTTATCCTCTTCAGTTTTGACCCATGAAGGGAAACCAGATGCCTCTTGCTTGCCTTTTAGATGCAGCTTGATGTAATCTGCAAAAGCTCTGTGCATGACTCTTTAAAATGCCAAACTTCATAAATGTTAATGATTTTGTAGCCTTTTCCAGTGCCAGGTTTAGTTCTACGGTACAGTAGGTACCTGTAAGTGACCGTTGCTCATCATCATGTGCACATGATGTTGTTTGAAGTCTATTTTCAGCGCATGCACGACATAATGTAAACACAAGCTTTTTACCAATCCTGGATGGCAGCACTGGAAAGAAAAGACCTCTAGGGGGTAAGACTTTGTACTTTTCTAAACCAAAGTACTGAGTGAGGTCATCAAAATTGTCATAAATGATGTCAGGATGACTGACTGGATACTGTTTGGTTTTGTTAACAAAAGGGTAGAGGCTGGTAAAATCATAATAGTGTATTTTCTCATCAGGCTGTGTCTTATAGTACAGACAAATGGCATTTGTTCTCCCCCCAAACAGTGACTGCCTAGGTTTGAGTGGCTGTGGTAGCTGCCTGTCCCTCAAGAAATTATTCAAACCCTGATCTGTGGTCAGCATTGCTTTCCATTCATGTTCCCACAATACTCTAACTGCAAAACCCTGTCTTTTTAGAAAATGAAATTTGTGCGTGGTCCTATTGAATAACTGTCCAAAACTAGTCCCTGTCATGTGGTTTCTATCTTTCTCACAGTAACAGATGTTGCAGCCATGAAAAAACAACCATTACATTCAAATGCTGTGGTATTCCATTTATGACTGAATAGCCATCCAAAAAACGGACCCACCTTAAATTCACCACCCCTTAGCGCATGCTGAATAGAAATGTTTTCTTTCTCAGATATGTACATAAGCCACTGAATAGCAGGTGTGGAGTACCTCTTCAATTGTCTGTGGTAGTTGTCTGGGGGGAGAACAGCAACAGTGCATTCTTTCAAGAACAGAAATCTGTACATAGCCATAGAAATTGAGGCTATGGTGACGTACTGGAAGGGGTCTAAGGATACTGTTTCATACTCCACTGTATCACCATCTGACTGTTTTAAAATACTTTTCGTAGTCATCTCCAGTACTTCATTTCTAAATCTGACACAGGCTTTTCGAAGAATTTCAACATCTAACTGACAATAGTAGTAAGCTCTCTTTTCAGATTAAATTCTCTATGTCTGTTAGCTAGGTACCATTGCAAAAACTCTTGCTTTTCTGCAGGCAACATATATTCAGAACCATAAAACTGAGCATCGGGCAGGGGCCTACATAATTTTCATTAGCCTTGGTGTTAAAAAAATGGGAAGTAACCTTTAGCAATCTCATTCTCAAATCCAAGGGCTGCAGGGATTTTGCTAGTTTAAAGGAAGAAAACAATGGCTGTCAATAAATCTGATGTGTAGGGATGTCACTGTGACACAGAGTACTTTTCCTCCTTGTGTGAGCAATTTAATATCAATTCTTTCCTTGACTAGCTGGCTAATGATAAAGTAACTGTCATAGCCTTTGGCATTGTGTGCTATAAATGTGTAGTGTCTAAATGGGACATCAATAAAATGTCCTACAAAATCTTTTATGCAATCTTCACCTTCGAATTCCCAGGACCTCTTCCCATCTAATTGCTTAGCATACACAAAATTTGGTATGTGCACCCCCGTTTCTTGTGTGGCTTCAAAATCAAACACTATATATTTCTCAGTGCTTTTTACATCTGTGAGTGGTGACATGTAACACAGATGCTTGTCTGCTGTCATGAAAGAACCACATCTGCTACACTGAATCAATTTACATGTATGAGATCCCTTGTAAAAAATAAAACATTATTCACACAGTTTCATGGATTTACAAGACCCTGTATCCCCATCAGCTCTAGCTAAATGTCTTTCTAGGCACGCTGAAGACCTACAAATCTTCTTACATTTGTGACAAGATACTGTGCCAATTTCCTTTTCGAGACAACACGAATTGAAACAAACTTTACTATTGTGCACAGATATGAATTCCCTTATGGCTGTAGGCTACATCACAATATTCAGAAGTGCCGTGCGCCTATGAATTTTTACATTAGTGATGCCATAAAATGGTTTTCATGTAATAATACAAACAGTGTTTAGAAATCTTTCTGGACCTGTTGAAAATGTTTGCCAGTTTCCTTCATTATGATATAAAATCTTAATTTTGACTCCTAAAAGCGTTCAAACTGTGACACATCACTAAAAGTGACAGGGCTTTGATCTGACAAACCTAGCTCAGCATACAATATTTTAGCCTTGTTCAACAACTGACTGTCACTCATATGTGGATTTAAGAGTGCGAGAATGGAGCCACCGAAACACAAACTATTGTCTCTGTTATTTAAATCAATCAGGTATCGTCTCTTTTTTTGTAAAATCCTGCTATACAAGATGGAGCTCAGTGTCTGTCTCCCCCTCACCCCCAACCCCTGGTGGTTCCTGATGGTCATTACCATAAGATGTATAGAGGAATCAGCAATTACTTCAGTATTGCTCTGTAGCATATCAGCTATCTGATCTAAGAAGGTTGCAGCATTTAGTTCATTTGGTCTTGTCTTTCTTGAGAACAAGGGGTGATTCAAAGAAGCAGCATTTAATCTTACCTGTATAAAATCACCATATTGTGTTTTTCTCTTCACACTGTCTAACAAACTTTCTATAGTCTGGTGCATTGCAGCAATAGCCTCTGTAAAAGATTTTATTTTATCTAGATTTATAAACTTATATCTTTGATGAAATTCTGTAGCATTAAATTTTTTTAAACTGCGTTCATATTCCTGTACAGCTTCTAAATACACTGTAGGGGGCGCCCTGTTAGCCTGATCATCATCATGATGGTTTTCTAATGCAGACTGCAGACTATTTGTAGCATGCTGTGACAACCTACGTTGTAATATTTTCCTGGCATGTTTTACTTTTCTTATCAACTTTTCTCGGATTGTTTTATTTTTTACCCAGATTTTTCCTTTTTGACACCATTTGTTATTTTTTTTCATTTTGTTAGTGATGCAACCCTTTGTACTCAGTTTATGAGAGCTTCTGTGCTTTCACTTTGTAATTTGATCTTTGTTTTTGGCCACTTTTTCCTCCAAGCCCCTGTACTTTTCATACATGTGGGCTGCACTGAGCATCATCTTTAAATCCTTGCATGACTGCTTAGAAACATGCAATAAACCAAGCACACTGTTCAGTAAAGTAGCTGAACTTTTAAAAAGCTCAGATTTAAGCAGCTGATGATCGTAATCCTCACTAGATAATCTGTCCTCAATTACCAAGGCATTAAACAAACTATCAATTGTTTTAAAAATATAGGCTTTCCCAATATTGATCATGTCAATGTCACTTTCTTGAAACCTTTGGGCAGAAACTCTTGTGCTGCTGCTGCTCCTAGATGGCTGTACATTGTTTATTGTCACATTTGGTTCATTTACAGCTCAGAGACTCTTGAGCCGCTGCTCCTAGATGGCTGTACAATGTTTATTGACACATTTGGTTCATTTACAACTGCAGAGACTCTTGAACCACTGCTCGTAGATGGCTGTATATCTTGTTCAGTTATGCTATACGTATTCTGGTCACTGACACCAGCAGAAACTCTGGCATGCCTTTGAAAAACATCACATTCATGTAATGATCTCTTTTTCCCTCTCACACCTGTAGGGTTTGTCTGTGGGTCTGTTTAAAAACAGAAAATAAACTCCTGTCACTACTTCAGTATTTTTAAAACTTTCATAAGACAACATTTAAACTCTAAAACCTGCAGCATCTACTATTTCTAGTTAAAAATACACACCTTCTGTAGTGGTAATCTGGGGATTAGCCAGCCTCTCCCCTCCAGGGTTTCTCTGTGGGGCTGTTTAAAAACAGAAAATAAACCCCTGTCACTACTTCGGTATTTTAAAACTTTTATAAGACAACATTTAAACTCTAAAACCTGCAGCATCTACTATTTCTAGTTAAAAATACACACCTTCTGTAGTGGTAATCTGGGGATTAGCCAGCCTCTCCCCTCCAGGGTTTCTCTGCATGGCTGTTTTAAAACAGAAAAATACACCCCATCACTACTTTTCAGTATTTTTAAAACTTTTATAAGACAAAATTTAAACTCTAAAACATGCAGCATCTACTATTTCTAGTTTAAAAAACCTTCTGTAGTGGTCAACTGTGTATTAGCCAAACGAGTAAATGTTTGGATAAGCTCTTCATCAGGAGTCCACGATTCCATGGCTAATTATTGAATATTTTTAATTTTTTAGCTCAAGACAAAAGGACAGAGCGAGACTGCCAGAACTACTACTTGAGCTTCCAGTATCTTGAAATGCTTATATAAAAATGACTCAGACCCCCCTCCCCCTCCCCCCTCCCCACCCCAAGTACGTGGCAAGTAGTGAAAAACATCTGGTACTGTCCATCAGACCAACCACCCATTCTCCAAGGGAATATATAAGCCCCTATGCTAGTCAATGTAGGCTTTTGTTTCTCACTTCCTGCGACAGCTGGAAGGCATTAAGAAATGCCTTTCTGCTAATAGGTTGGTCACAGTCTAATTAAAACAGATGCTTTTTTATCACTCTTAAAACACAGAGAGGCACAGTTTATAATAACAGCAGTGGAGTGCCAGCTTAAGTTATGTTTTTAAAAGTCAAAACAGAAATTCTGTCTTTTTTAAACAGCTGTGTCCTTTAAATTAGTAATTCGGTAAAACATAGCACACACACAAAGTGTGTATTCTTTTGCACCGACTCTAAGCAAAACTGTAGATACATTTTAAGAAGACTGTGTGCTTTGAAATTATTCTGAAAGAGAAACATTATCATTTTACATTCTGTCTTTTCTTTGCAACATATCATTTATTTTTCTATTTAGTACTACATGACTTTTTAATTTTTGATAATGTAACTATAGACATTTATTTTGCAACAAAAGCATAAAGCTACTTTTTTACAGACCCCTGTAATCCAAAAATCTTGAGACACACATGTTTCCAAAGAGAATCAATAGGCCTTTGTAGCCATGGCTGTGTAAATGAACAACAGATGTTTTATCACGTCTTAACAGACAAAGACCCCCTATCACACAGCCACAGGACCGTGAGCTCCAAAAAGTCCATCTATATTTTAAACATCCATAAAAGGCATTGCTTTTCCTACGTTCCTAATGAGGGACGGACACACATACACACACAGCCACCAGGCTCCAAAACCCCCCCATCTATATTTTAAACATACATAAAAGACATTGCTTTTCCTACGTGTCTAATGAGGGACACACACACACACACACACACACACAGTGTGTAATTTTTGCAACGACTCCAAGCAAAGCTGTAGATACATTTTAAGACTGTGTGCTTTAAAATTATTTTTGAAAGAGAAACATTATCATTTTACATTCTGTCTTTTCTTTGTAATATATCATTTTTTCAAAACATTATAAATATCACACACACATTTCATTTCAGCCTTCTCCTTGATACTACACAGAGCTGAGGGGGGTGAACTATAGGTATGTGTATTCCTTTTTTCTGATATATTTTTATTCTTTCTAATTCATGACAAAAGTATAAATAATTAGTTTTTTGCGATTGTTGCAATGCTATCCAGAGAAAACTGCTGAACCATCTTATTTACACAGAGGTCCCCCCGTTTTAGCTTCTAAATGTTACATGCGTATACATAAAGTTATCCTTTTGATGCAAGTTTGACACAGTCCTACAGATGCATGTTAAATAATTTTGTATATTGTTACAAAAACAGAAAAAGGGGTACTCACAAAGGCAGATGAATTTCCCTTGGGGTGGGGTCTCCACACAGATCTGTGAAACCTCTGCACTATCAGGTTCCCTCCTAGATACTTCTTTCTGAAAATATCCTAATCAAAAAACACACACATGTCCCTGCAGTTATACACCAGGCCTACAGGGGGCACATACCACTACATAAACACTAACTGATTTTTTGGGGTGGGAGGAGCACGGTGGTGAAGAGGGACAGGGGTTCGAGCCAGGATGGTGGGGTTCAGGAGAAAGGGGGGACAGGGGTTCGAGCCAGGATGGTGGGGTGCAGGAGTAGGGGGACAGGGGTTCAGCCAGGCTGGTGGGGGAGCAGGAGAAAGGAGGGCTGCAGGAGTTCAAGCTAGCATGGTGGGACTCGGGTTCCAGCCAGGATGGTCTGGCAGAGGATCGAGGAGTGCACGAGAAGGAGGGGCCGGGGACAGGAGTTCGAGCCAGGCTGGTCTGGCAGGGTTCGAGGAGTGTACGAGAATGAGGGGCGTAGGACGCTTACAAAATGGTGGTGTTCGGTCATTTCCTGCACAAGGGGCGGGACACGGGGTTTGAACGCCTGTCATTTCCTGCGCAAGGGGCGGGACACGGGTTCAAACGCGTGTCATTTCCGCCAGAAGGGGGCCGGGCTAGCACATTTTAGGGAGGGACTTCCGGTTTAACAAGGGGCGATTCTGATTGGTCCGTTTTAGACCACGCCCACCTGTCAAATGATGTGGCACGCGCTGATTGGCTGAAATTTAACATTTGACGAGATATATGAACTTATACTACTTTCCCTCCTCCCCGCCAGTAACTCCAATCACCTGTAGGGTTAATGACAGCATGTCCCTGGTGGTCCAGTGGTTCCCCCTTCACACTGTTAACCCTGATCACAGTATGAATCCTCTGTAAGATCCCTGGTAGTCTAGTGATACCCCCTTCCCATCCCATAACCCCGATCCCTGGAAAAAAAAGACCAATATCAGTCCCTGGTAATCTAGTGGTCCCCCCACCCACACAGGACCCCTCCAGCCCACCCAGCTCCCCCTGGTCATCAGCGGGCAGCATACCCACCTGCATGCCTCCATGGCTGCCTGCCAAATGACAGCTTACAGTAAGTGCTGCAAGCTCATTGGTCCACAATGAGCTTGCAGTGCATACTGTAAGAGTCATTCACAACTTTGTGAATGAATGACTTCATTCACAAAGTTGTGAATGACTCTTACAATATGTACTGAAAGCCCATTGGTCCACAGTGTGGACCAATAAGCTTTCAGCACTTACTGTAAGCTGTCATTCAGCAGACAGCAGCAGAGGCATGGGTGGGGTATGCTGCCTGCTGATGACCGGGGCAGAGCTGGGTGGGCTGGGGGTCCTGTGTGGATGGGGGTGGGGGATCATGAGACTACCAGGGACTGATATTGGTCTTTTTTTTGGCGATCGGGGTTATGGGATGGGGGGATGCCACTAGACTACCAGGGATCTTACAGAGGATTCATACAGTGATCAGGGCTACCAGCAGGAAGGGGGGAACCTCTGAACCACCATGGAAATGTTGTCATTAACCCTATAAGCAATCAGGGTTACCAGTGGGGAAGGGGGTACCACTGGACTACCAGGGATGGGACATTGAACTACCTATAGTGATCAGGGTTATGGGCACAGACGGGGAACCACTAGACTACCAGGAAAATATGTGGGCACTTGTGAACGATGTTCTGGGGGGGTAGCCACCCATGGTTGGCAGCTGCTGTGTTGCACATTGCAATACAGTGACATGCCTATGGGTGGTTAGTAGTAAAGCCATTTTCTACAGGCTCAACTTTGTGCCCTGGTATGCGGCATATTTATTTGAACTTTTTGATAACCAGGTGAGCCCACTGAGACAAGCATGTTCCTTTATCAGGGCGACCCACCGAATAAAACTATTCCAAAGCTAGGTACAGTATACATTTGGAAAAACAATACATAGAATGAGTACAACAGTATGATTAGTAAGTTAAGCTGCAGGAGTGATAAATGAGTTGGCAGATATAATCCATGAGTGCTGTCCAGTGATTCCAGGGTCCAGGGGTCAGGCTGGAAATCATTGTCATGGTCCCAGGTTGATAAGTCATTAATAGGGCTTGGGACCACTGTGGTTGAGGCTGATGATCACTAAGGTTATGAGGGGAGTTTTGCACAGACAACAAAGTATCAAACACTCTGTACATGGTGTACATTATGCACCACAGGGGAGTTTTGCACAGACAACAAAGTATCAAACATTCTGTACATGGTGTACATTATGCACCAAAAATAGTGAACACATAAGTAGTTCTAGCAATTTACATATTCACAACATAACATAGATGGCTAAAGGAGAAAGCAAAAATTGTATAGTCAGTACATAGCATGCGTTAATGCACCAAAGATAGTGTATAACGGAATTGCTTCTAGAAATTTACATATTCCTAAACAACATAGTTGGTTGAAAGGAGAAAGTAGGGGAAGGGAAGGGATTCAGTAGAAAGATAGAAAAGCAGGGATGGTTAGTAGAGGAAGCAGGGGAGAGGGGGTATTGGTAGAAGATAGAAAAGCAGGGAGAGGGGTGTGACAGATAATAGGTGGGGGAGGGAGTGGGGGGTTAGTAGGAAAGCCAGAGAGGGTGGGGGAGAGATAGAGAGGGCATTAGGGCTAAGGAGAAGGGGCTAGGAGAGGTAGTAGAGATACAGAATACTAGTGAGCGGTGTAAGGAGGTATGAGGAGGATGTTAGGTAAAGTTGCCACTGCAGGTTGTGGGCAGAAAGAAGATTTCTTTATATATTCTTTTAACAGGGGAAGAGATACATAGGTGAGTACTCTATGTGGAAGGGTGTTCCATTTTTGAGGAGCAGAGAAAGTGAAAGATCACCTGCCAATGGCTAGGTAAGCTTTTGGTAGTGCCCACAGTGGAAGGTGGGAGTGACAAAGGGTCCTGGAGAAGGTTTTCTGTGTGATTAGCCCAGACAGAATAGGTGGGAGAGAGAGGTGAGCTAGTTTGAATGTGGTACAAAGTACTGGGAAGTCCATTTTAGGCTCAAAGGACAGCCAGCCTAGGGCTTTGAGTACATTGCAGTCGTGCACCCGAGCTGGAGCTGCTCCTGCAAAGCAAGCAACGCCATGGTAAGCCTGTTTGATTTGGCTAGGATGGTAGTCCTAGCAGAGTGAATTAAGGGTGCCCCATAGAATAGAGCAGGGAGCAATGTAGCTAAGGAGATTATCTTCCGAGCACAAGGAGTAAGGTAGGGGGAGGTACAATGGAGGAGGCCAGGTTTCAGATTAGTAGCTTTGATGCTGTTGTTAATATGAGTGTCAAAGGATAAGTGCTCGACGAGCGTCAAGCCCAGGTATTTGAAGGATTCCACACCTTCGAGAGGTTAGCCTGAGGCTGTCCTGATTAGCAAAGGAGGTTGGGAGGTTACGTAAAATGATGTATGGTGGAACAGCATGGACTTAACCTTCTTTGTGTTAAAAACCAGCAGGTTCTCTTTAAACCAGCCTTCCAATTGCTGGAAGTCATTCTCTAGACTCTCACTAATGGAGGAGATGTCTATGCCATGACGGTATAAGATGTCAACATCAGCGTATAGCTGAATTGATCCTTCCACACAGTTTTGGGGGCAGGTCATTTATAAAGATGGAGAAAAACAGGGGCCCAAGAATAGATCCTTGAGGGACTCTGTCAGTGTTTGGAGATAGAGAGAAAAGGGTCCTGGCCCATTTTGCACACTGGAAGTGGTTGGATAGGCTGTTTGAGATCCAGGAGAGGGATTTGGAATCAAGACCTCGTGCCTGTAACTTTGTGATTAAGAGGGTATGGTTGACAAAGTCAAAGGCCTTTGTGAAGTCAGTGAAGACAGCCCCGGTGGCATTGCTGTCGTCCATGGCATGAAAAATGTCGGAGGTGACCTTCAGTAGTGCAGATTCAGTGCTGTGTGATTTCCTGAAGCCATGCTGATGTTTTGTTAGGGTGTTTGATTGTTCAAGGAAGGCATACAGGTGATTATTTTTATTTTTATTTTTTTTTTATTTTTTGTTGACCGGGTAAGTGCACTAGACAAATCCTGCCTATTTTCAGGCACGACCCAGGGAAGGGGGATACAGATGAATGCCAGCTGACCTTGAACCAGATTAAGCTGTTGGTGGTATTTTTAGTGAATGAGGGAAATTTGGCCAGGACACCAGGGAAATTCCCCTACTGGCTGCTGGCTGGCAACTAGTTTGGGAGTCTTGCTGATGTCACAGGGGCAGAATGGCAGACTGCTCTCAGCCTCGAGTAGAGATGGAGGTTGGAGAAAGCACGGTATCTGAAATGCATACTACGAATCTTACCGGAGTAGCTGGTGCACTTTTTCAGACCTTTCCAATACAGGCATCGCAACCAGAGGTAAATTTGAGTGCAGATTTGGCCCCTGGAAAAGTGTCTGGCGATTGTTCACAGAAAGCTGTTTGTTCTTCACTTACATCGGAACTGGTTAGTGTAACGGAAATTACGGGGCCGTCTAAGTCCCAAGCAGAACACATTTCGAAAGATACGGTTTCTGAACGGATGGATTTGAGCGAGGGACTCCGGACTTCCTCTGTTTTACGAAAGCAGTTTGGACTAGGAGATATTAACCCTGGCGGAAACTTGACTGGTCAGAGGAGATAGCGCTAACGGAGGCAGGCTGGAAAAAGTCAGAAACAGGAGTATGGACGCCGGATTCTTCTTGGTCTCCAAACATGCATGCCAACGAAAGCCAGACTATGACTGAAGGTACAGCTGTACTACTTAATAAGGGTCTTTCAAAAAACGATACCTGGGAGGGTGGGGAGCGTGGCTTGGCTTTCTCTAAGCCAAGTACTTCCGCAGCTGTTTCAGCTGATTTACAGAAAACTATTAAACCTGTGTCCTTAGAACAACCACAGAGACCTCCTATGTCTGAACTCCTTAAAAATAAATTAGAACAGGCTCCCCGTAGAAATGCTGTCAGGATTAGATATAAAGGGGGTTTGGCTGAACACCCAGATAGATATTTTGTTTTTAAGCATTTGTTGAAAAGTTCGATGGGTTTTCTGGCTAAGGATATTTATGCCCTTATTCATGTTTCTGGTGAAGATTCATTCAATATCAGTTTTCAGACTAATTCACATATGGAACGTTTTTGGGAAAAATATTCTGTTCAAACAACTACTCCCTTATGGTCATCCTTTTTTGCAATACCTCTTTCCAAACCACTAATTCATTTTGTAACGATTATGTTTAGGAATGAACGGGTAAATGTGAGTGATATTTACCATTGGCTTCAGTCAAAATGTGATATCCTTAGTCCCCCTGAAGCCCTGTTAGATGTGGAAGGGATTTGGACGGGAGGGTGGAAATTTAAAGTGAAGCTTCTTCAAGTCAATTTGGATATTGTCCATTTGCCAAATAGTTTTTTCTTAGGCAAGGATAGGGGGGTCTGTTTTTATGGGGGGCAGCCTCGGGCTTGTTACAAATGTGGGGATAGGACTCATATTAGTAGTGTGTGCGATGTTTTAAAATGCCCATTGTGTGGTGGGTTTGGCCACTCTACTGATATGTGTACTAATATCTTTAAGTGTAATCTTTGTGATGAACAAGGTCACGCCTTTCATCAATGCCCCTGGGCACGGAGGAATTGTGCAGAGGGTCTTGATCATGATGATTTGTTGCGTAAGGCCCAAGCTAACAATAAGGTATTTAGTGAACCTGGTATTTCACATACCTCTGTGTTTTCCCCTCCTTTGCCTTCAAAAAATAATGCTGACTCACATAATGAAGGGTTAAGTCTTCCTGAGGAACCTCCAGCCTTAGCTGAGAAATTAGTTTCAAGGCCTCCTGTTGTCAATAAAAATTCCTCCACTTCAATTATGCCTCCACCCTTTGAGGTAGTTAAAAATAGGCGTTTTACAAGAGCTTCTTTAAAACAACCTACGTCCACCCCTCTTCCCACTGAGAATTTTTTTTCACCTTTACAAGACAATATCAGAGATTCTGATCTTGAATCTGATACTTCACATATCTCAGAACTCATCACAGATGATGAGGATAGTAAGGCTACAGAATTGGCCAAGGAAAAAAAAGGGAAAAAAGGTAAAAAGCGGAAAGTGAGTCAGAAAAATAGTACTTAGTTAACTCTACATGGCCACATTAAAGCTAGCTACATATAATGTATGTAGTTTAAAAGCTTTTAAAAACAGCTACCTATTTTCTTGTATTTAACATCTCTGAAACAAGATATTATTTTTTTACAAGAAACTAGGCTTTCTTCCCTTTGGGAAGTGAATCAACTAAAAGAAAATGGATATTAGGCCCTTCTTTTGGACTTTTGGCTCTGACATAGCAGATGGCCTTGGAATATTATTCTGTAATTCTGCTTTCAAAATTACTAAAGTAATTGATGTGCATCCAGGTAGAATTTTAATTTTAGATTGTTCACTTCATACTTATTATTTTCGCCTAATAAATGTTTATGGATCTCAATCCAAAACAGGACGTATTGAATTATTCGAGGATATTAAACCTTTTTTATATACTAAAAGACATATTATTTGGGGGTGATTTTAATTGCTCCATAGATGCTGGATTTATTAAATCTAAAGAAAAAAAAGTCTATTGTGACTCGAAGGCTCTTATTAACATAGTAAAAGATGCTAATCTTAAAGATGTTTATCGAAGCTTGCATGCTCAGGCTGGTGAAACATTCCATCGACACACTTTTGTGACCCGTATTGATATGGTCTTCATATCTTATTTGTTTTCTAAATTTTGTTCAGTTACACCTACAGAATTTTATGATCATTCTATTTTACTTTGTACTTTTTCTTTAGACCGTTTACCTCCTACTTTGTATAACACGGTTTCTCGATGGAGACTTAACACTTCTTTTTTAAGTAATTCGGCCTATTTTTCTAAATTAGAATTATTTTTTGTAGCCAAATATTCTACACTTGACTTGTTTTCACGCCTTTGAGTGGTGGTTGCAGACAAAACAAGAAATAAAAAACACTTTTTCAGGGTTGGGGTAAAAGGAAAGTTGATTCTGATTACAGGAAATATTTACTTCTTAGGAATCGACTATATAAATTAATGTCTGTATCCCCTCAGAAACGTGTTGTTTATACTTCTGACATTGCTGATATTAAAAATCAAATGAGAATATTCCAATATGATAGGGCTAAATCTTTGGATTTAGAGTTTAGGTTTGGCACAAAACATTGTCCGAGCTCTGACCCTTATCAGGCATGCAAATCACGATTGGCAGGCACTTTTATGACAGGCTTATGTGATTTGCATAATAATATCGTAACTGCAGATTTGGACATGATGGCAGTAGTGCAAAGGCATTTATCTGATTTTTTTTCATGTCAAGGTACACCTAGTTTAGAATCTTTCCCATTGGAATAATTTAGGACTTTGCCTTCAATCCCGGATAATTTGCTATATCATTTAACTAATCCTATTACCTCACAAGAAATTATAGATGTTATAAAGCAATTAAATACTGGATCAGCTCCAGGGATTGATGGTATCCCCAATGAATTTTATAAAACTTGCATTTCTTATATGAGTTACTTTTTACCTTTAGTTTATAATTTTTTTAGTATCAGGAAGGCCTTGTAAAACTTTTTCCTTTCATTATTAAAATTTATTTATAAAAAGGTGATAGAACTTTATTAACAAATTGGCCCATTAGTCTATTAAATAGTGATTACAAGATTTTAGCAAAAATCTTAAATCTGAGATTAGAAAAAGTGGCCAGAATTTTAATCCATCCTGCACAAACCTGTGCTATTTCTCAGAAGAAAATCCAACATAATCTTTTTTTAATTCAAGATTTGTTTGCCAGTAAGAGTCATTTTCAAAATTCTGAAATGGTAGTAGCATTAGATCAAGCAAAGGCATTTGACACAGTGTGTCATTCCTATCTTTATTTCATTTTACTACATTATGGGATTCCAAGAACCTTTGTAAATTGGATTTCTAATTTGTATACTCATGCTGTTACCATTCCCATTGTTAATGACTTCCTTGGTGCTGAAATATTAATAAAAAAAGGGGTGAGACAAGGTTGTCCCTTTAGTCCACTGTTATATACATTTGTTTTAGATCCAGTCATTCTAGGTATTAGTTCAGATAGTAATATCTTTGGTATTGCTCCTTCTCCTGATTTGGTTCCAGACAAAGTTACTGCTTTTGCTGATGATGTCACCCTATTACTGGCTAATAGTAAATCATTACAAACAGCCTTGGATCTTTTTTCCTTTTTTGGAAATTGTTCAGGGGCTTCCCTTAACCTACAAAAAAGTTTTGTCTTACAATTAGGGCCTAGGGTTCCTGATCTATCACTATGCTATAATATTCCCATACTATCTTCACCTCAGAAAATTTTAGGGATATGGTTTGGGATGGAAGATATGGCACTCTTTAATTGGGAAAAACAATTATTTGCTGGAGACCTGAAGGTTACTCAATGGAAACATTGGCGTTTTGGGAAACCAAAAAGAGTTTTGATCATTAAAAAATTCCTTCTACCACTTTTCATTTATGTTAGTCATATTTTTCCACCCCCACTTTCTTGTGAAACCAGACTATATAGTGTTTTTTCCAAATGCTTTGGGGAAATAGACTTAACCGGTAAAAGGGAATTCACGTATCTAAAAAAGCAGCATGGAGGGTTAAGTATGATTAGTCCTGTAGTTTTTTTTCATTCCATTTTTCTGTTTTCTTCTTTTTCTTTCATTTGGAATAGTGAATTTTTACCATGGCATTTTTGGGTTAAGTCTATATGGCATAAGTACTTTTTTAAGTGGTCCCTTTCTCCCCCTAGAGTATTAGCTTCTGATGGTCTTCCATCATATGGTATCTCCACTTTTAAAAAACCTTTTCAGTGGAAAATCTCTCTGCCACAACTACTTTCTCTAAATAGAAAATCCTTTTATAATTACATTGTATATGATTTATTGAAAGTTATTCTCCTTTTTCCTGATTGTTCTCCATCTCACATGAAGTATGCTTTATATAAACTAAAAGATGGTAGAATTCCGATTAAATTTTGGGATGTAATATGGATGTCAGCACATGGAAGGCTGGGAGTTAGAGGGGAATTTGAAATATAAACCCTTGAGTGATAGGTATTGTTTACGGAATGACTGTATCAATATAGAGGAAAGTCAAACACATTTCTTTTTAGAATGTACGCATAGTCAAGAATTTTGGAAATTCGCAGCTTTGCATTGGCATATGCCTCATTTGCAACATTTGTCTTATGGAACCTTGGTTCTTGGAGATTATACAGGGGTGTGGGATATTTATCACAAAAGTACTTTAAATGTTTTCTTTTCCCTTTTACAATTTTTTTATGGCAGGCAAGATGCAAATTTGTTATGCAACAACTGTGTACACCTCATTCACTTATTGTATCCTCTATTGAAACAGAGTTAAAAGAACTAAAAAAAAGAGATAGATTGAATTTTCCAATACTGAAACTGAATAACTTGTGGAAGAATTTTGTGTTTGTTAATTAATGTGCTTGTTAACTTGATGAATATCTTCTTTTGTGATGGTTTTGTTTCTCTTGTTAATAAAAATTCCCCCTACTCTTTTCGATAAGTGCCATGGGATCTTTAACATCCACCTGAACTACCACCAATCCAGGCAGATGGGACCTCGGTTTAATTTCTCATCTGAAAGACGGCACCTCAGAAGTGCAGCACCCCTCTCATGCTGCACTACAATGTCAGTACTGGGATATTAACCCAAGTGCCAGATGTGGGAACTGAACCCACAGCCCTCTGATCTCCCGGCCTCAGAGGTGAGTGTGCTACCTACTGAGCCACTGACACTGCTAAGTTATACATTATATAGGACCCTTTCTTGGATTTTTGCTATAGGAGACAAAATGGAAATAGGTCTATAGTTTTTGACCAGGTTAGTTGGGCCTGATTTGTGGACAGGGACAACAGTGGTGATTTTCCATTTTTCTGGGATAGCCTGTGTAGTGAAGGATCTATTAATCAATAGGGCAATTGGATGAGCCAGTGCAGGGGCACTGAGCCTAAGGAATCTAAGAGGCAGGGTGTCAAAGTCAAGGGAACTATCAGGGTTGAGGCTCATAAGGAGCTTAAGGACCTCAATACGAGTGATAAGTTTTAGGTGAAAGAGAGGGCAGTGAGTTTCAGGTTAGGCAGTTTTCAATGGGGGTTGGCATCTGGTAGGCCAACTTTGTAGGCAGCGAGATCAGTAAAAAATTAGTTTACTCCTGTAGCAATCTCAGACAGTGTGGAAAGTTCTGAACCCCTCAGGATCATGGTCTGAGAGGTTGTCCACTCATGACCCTGAAGGAGGGTGTTTATTTGCTTCCAGAAGCATTTGGGGTCTCCAAGGTTGCTAGTTTGAAGAGACTGAAGATACAGCCACTTGGATTTGGATACTTTAGCTTTGCAGACATCCCGTAACTGCTGGTAGGAATTCCAGTCAGAAAGGAGTCCTGCTTTTTTGTAGGATCTCCCTGCCTTGTCTCTGGAGTGCATTAGAAGCCAGAGCTCCTGGGAGAGCCAGGGGGAGTGAATTCCTTTAGCCCTTCTTAACTTGAATGGGGCATGCAGGTCAAGAACGGAGGTGAAGGTGTTGATTAAATAGTAAACAAAGCAAAAAGACTTGCGCACACCCTCCCCCTCCCACATAGCATAACATTTAAACTTTCAAATGCCAAAAATTGCTATATTTACTTTCAAACTCCATGTGAGGAGAGGGTCCTCTTAGTTTCAGGCTGGAATTCCAATTTGAGTGAGCTAAATCACCAGCGTCAAGGTGGGGCCCTTCGATTTAGTCCCTAACCTTCCAATGCCTCAATGGCTACTAGCTAACTGCTTTTATACTGTGCTCCCAGCAGATTTTGCACAGGTGATTTAACTTACTTTATACTGTACCTCAGAAGGGATATAACACAGACATTTTAAAGGAGCATGCTATAGAGGAGCACCATAAACTCCCAAATTCAAGTAAAACCATAAAACCAAAAATAGCTGCTCAAACCTTTAAATTACTACACACTGGAATTCTCATTTCTTATAAGGGGTGCTGCTAGATGGTGACAAATAACAAACAAAGCAAAAAGACTAGTGTTAAATCACCTGTGCAAAATCCCTGCTGGGAGCACAGTATAAAAGCAGTTAGCTAGTAGCCATTGAGGCATTGGAAGGCTAGGGACTAAATCGAAGGGCCCCACCTTGACGTTGGTGATTTAGCTCACTCAAATTGGAATTCCAGTCTGAAACTAAGAGGACCCTCTCCTCACATGGAGTTTGAAAGTAAATATAGCCATTTTTGGTATTTGAAAGTTTAAATGTTATGCTATGGGGGAGGGTGTGCACTAGTCTTTTTGCTTTGTTTATTTGTCACCATCTAGCAGCACCCCTTATAAGAAATGTGAATTCCAGTGTGTAGTAATTTAAAGGTTTGAGCAGCTATTTTTGGTTTTATGGTTGATTAAATAGTCAAGGTCCAGATTGATGTCAGGAAGAGTGATGATTGGTGACCAATAAGAGGAGGCAAGGCTATGTAAGAATTTGGAGGTGTTAAAGTGAGTTAGCCATGACTCTGTTAAGCCCCTTTATCTCTGACCATGTGGGACAGGGAGCTTGGAAGTGAGGCATAACCTTTGTATCAGGACCAGGGTTTAATTTAATGTTGCCAGAGAGCATGAGTACACATAACTGGGAACGGATAACAGGTGGGCATATAAAAAGAGACTTATGTTGCCTCCGAGACCTTTGTACACACAAGGTCATTTTTGCACACAGGGCAATGGCTTGGTATCTGAGGTTAGGGGTGGAAGAGCTTGGTGTGTGATTTACAGTATAACAGAGGGGAGGGAGAGAGGATAAGAAGAGGAATGTGGGTGCAGATGCCTTATCCAAGCAGTTTAGATAAAACCATGGAAAACCAGGAGAGAGTTGAACAGCAACAACCTAGTTGTCATAGGGAGGAGCATGATTGCTTGATTTGGAGTATCGAGAAAGCAAGGCAAGGATTAGTTCAGGGAAAAATTTAGATAGATTAGGGAGCCCATGAAAAAAGCTGGGAGGGCAGGACTAGTACAGGTCAATATTAAAGTCAACTTTAAGCTAAATTGTGGCTGTCAGGCAGCAGAGTAAGGATTAGTGAAAGATAAAATTTAGAGAGATTAGGGAGCCCCAAAGAAGCAACATAACATGCAGGAGAAATCAGTACAGTATTATAGAGTGAACAAATATTTCAGAAAGGCAGTGGACAAGAAAACAATGCAGTCCCCATATAACACAGATAGCTACATTTGGGTAAGGAGTAACCACTTAAAGATAATCATTCATCACTTTAACTTTCAATTTTAGTTAAAGCCTGTCAGTCTAATGAGAAACTCTTGAAAGTTAGGGGAGAGGGGATTCAAAAGAGGCAGTCTGTTCCAAAGGCAGATGCTATCTATAAACCAATTTAGAGAGAGCAGGGCAGAAGGGGAGGAGCTAGACTGTATTTAATTAAGGTGGTGGGAGAGGGTGGGTGGGCAAAAAAAAATTAAGCCCAGATTAGCAACTAGAAAGAAAGCCATTCTTGCTCGCAGACTATGGCTTCAGCTAAGCAAAGAGCACCGAAGCTGTAGTACAGAGTGGGGAATCAATCAGGGAGAGAGCCATAAGTCAAGGACCAATAGTGGAGAAGCATGGCCAGGCAGCAGCCAATCAGAGGCTGAAGCACTCTCCTGGCTGAGCCAGCAATCTTACTGGTGGTTTAGCAGGCTTAGAGGTGGAGGCAGGAGGTGACGCGGCCAGCAGTCACAACAGCTGCAGCCACTCAGGTAGCGAAGCGCCAATCAGGGCTGATGCTGGAATCTGGAAGGGGAGAGAAGCAGAGGTTAGAAGATAAAGGGGTTGGCACAAAGAGCAGGCAGGGGCTAAATCAGTGGGCCTGGGTAGGGACAGAAAACAAAGGTGAGAGGAGATAGTGAGGGGAAGGGGGGCTGTTGGTCAGACAGTAGTTACCTTAGGTGCCACTTAGGAGCTCCAAAAATGAACTCTACAAAAGGAGAAAATAGGGCAATCAACTGCCAGTGACTAGAAGGGGGAAGGGGTGGAGAACAGAAGTAGAGTTTGATGGGTCTAGGTTCAAGTATAGCCATGGGAGATTAAAGAGGGTGGATGGTGAAAAAAATCAGAGTAGGACATAGGATAGCAGGTAGGAGCAGGGTTAAATTACAGTGCAGCTCAAGAACAGGAAACCCCCTAGGGCTAACAGTTTCAAATAACATGGTGCAGTTGTCTCCGGTACATAATAAAACAATCCCAAAGTGTTTGAGAATCACAAGTTTAGTACATTGCCCACCCAATAGCCAGAGTTACAAACACAGTCCCCAGTTAAAAATTCAAGCCCAGATTAGGAACTAGAAAGAAAGCCATTCTCGCTCGCAGACTATGGCTTCAGCTAAGCAAAGAGCCCCAAAGCTGTAGTATAGAGTGGGAACCAATCAGGGAGAAAGCCATAAGTCACAGACCAATTGTGGAGAAGCAGGGCCAGGCAGCAGCCAATCAGAGGCCAAAGTACTCTCCCAGTTGAGCCAGCAATCTTACCGAGGGTTTAGCAGGCTTAGAGGTGGAGGCAGGAGGTATAGTGACTGGCAGTCACAACAGCTGCAGCTGCTCTGGTAGTGGAGCACCCGTCAGGGCTGATGCTGGAATCAGGGGTTTAGCAGGCTTAGATATGGAGGCAGGAGGCAGTGCAGCCAGCAGTCACAACAGCCATGGCCACTTGGGTAGCGGAGTGCCCATCAGGGCTGATGCTGGAATCGGGGGTTTAACAGGCTTAGAGGTGGAGGTAGGAGGTGGTGCAGCCAGCAGTCACAACAGCCACGGCCACTAGGGTAACAGAGTGCCCATCAGGGCTGATGTTGGAATCGGGGGTTTAGCAGGCTTAGAAGCAGAGGCAGGAGGCAGTGCAGCTGGCAGTCACAACAGCCGCGGCCACTCAGGTAGTGGAGTGCCCATCAGGGCTGATGCTGAAATTGGGGGTTTAGCAGGCTTAGAGGCAGAGGCAGGAGGTGGCATGGCCGGCAGTCACAACAGCTGTGGCCACTCGGGTAGCAGAGCACACAGCAGGGCTGATGCTGGAATTGGGGGTTTAGCAAGCTTAGAGGTGGAGGCAGGAGGTGGTGCAGCCGGCAGTCACAACAGCCGCAGCGGCTCGGGTAGTGGAGCACCCTTTAGGGCTGATGCTGGTATCTGGAAGGGATGTGCCAGGAGATGCACTGTACATCCCGGGCTGAATATTGGGATGTGCCCCAAATGCATGGGCATGCCCCCTGGAGATGTCCCGCATACATTATCTTTGCAGATTTGGGATCTGGACCTGATCATTACATTTGCACTTTGAGAAGTATTGTACCTTTAATATATGCTGAAATTTACACTGTAAAAAAACTCTTTACTTTCTTTCAGAGTGCTGGCTTTCATTTTGCTCTCTACCTAGCTTGTTCGCCAGTCATCTATAGGGTACGGTGTCAAAAGCCTTGCTGAAATCGAAGTAGGCAATATCCACTGCTCCTCCCTGATCCACATCTTTCATCATCCTGTAAAAAAAAAAAGTCAATTAGATTTGTGTGATATGCCCTTCCTGCTATGAATCCATGCTGCCTTGCATCCTGAGCTCCCATGGCTTCCTAGTGTTCCACAATCCTCTCCTTAAGCAGTGCATCCATGATCTTACCCACTAATGAGTTGAGGCTGACTGGTCTGTAGTTTCTTGCTTCCTCCCTGCTACCACTCTTGTGGAAAGGGACTACATGTTCCCCCTTCCAGTCCTCTGGAACCACCCTGTATCAATTGACACACTAAAGAGTGACACCAGCAGTGCTGCTAGCACCATCCATAATTCCTTTAATATCCTGGGGTGTATATCATCTGGTCACATTGCTTTGTCCACCCTCAGTTTTACAAGTTCCTCCAGGACTCTTTCTTCTGTAAAGGGACTTGTGTTTACCTCTCCCTTCCCTTGTTTTTACTGCCACCTAGCTTTGGTCCCTGTCCCTCCCTCCTCTATCATGAATACTGAACAGAAGTATTTATTTAGTATCAATGCCTTTTCTAGGTCCCCCCTCTACACACACCCCTCCTGCCCCTTTGATCCTCACAATACCCACTGGCCTTCCTTCTATCACTAATGTATCTATAAATTAGTTCTTGGATGGCTTTCTTTTCACTGACACTCAACCCTGGCAAGACAGAACTGAATCTAGTAGACCTTGATCATCAGATATCAGCACTGCAGTGTGTACTTATGCGCCCCTCACTTGATGGGGTTGAACTTAAGGCTGGATTGACATCTAGGCCTAGATATTCAAAAATAGGTGCAGTAGTGGCACAAAGGTTTGCACCATGCCTGCACCTGCACCCGACTCAGAGGCTGATATATTCAGTCAGATAGTGGGCTGGCACTATTTGATTAACTATTGGCTCATGTCAGTGCAGTGCTAAGTCAAGTTACACTGTCTCAGCATTGACCTGTGCTGTATCCAGCCCACAGGAAATTGTGTCCCAGGACCAGATGCAAATGAGCCCATAGGACATGCAAGACACTAAAGGGCATGATGAAAGAAGGCCCTTTTTCTGCCCATCCTGTGAGCACTGGACACATCATCCCTGGTGTCTAGCAGTACCCCCACCCCCCAATCATCCATCCTGTAGTGGCACACATATCTCCGGTGTCTAGTGGAACCCCCACCCCCTGATCACCCATACCATATGCCAACACATGTCCCTGGTGTCTAGTGGTGGCTCTCGCCCTTGATCACCCATCCTTATTCCAACACATATCCTTGGTATCTAGTGGCACCGTCATGATCACCCATCTTATATGCCAACATATATCCCTGGTATCTAGTGGCACTCCCTGCCTCCTGATCACCCATCCTGTATGCCAACACATATCCCTGAGGTCTAGTGGTACCCCCTGTCCCCCATCACCTGTCCCGCATGACAGCATGTATCCCTAGTATCCAGTGGCATCCCCCCACCCCATATCTTCCATTCCATATAGGTTATACAACTTATTGGTGTCTAGAGGCACCCTGCATCCCCCAATTACCCATCCTGCATTGTCACACTTAGCCATGGTGTCCAATGTCCCCCCACCCTCAATCACCCATTTAGTATCTTACACATGTATCTCTGGTGTCTAGTGGCACCCCATCCCCTGAGTACCTTTTCTTTATAGGTTCTAGAACTCCCTGGTGTCTAGTATCACCCTCCCATCCCTAAGCACCCGTTCCATCTTAGAAAACATATCCCTGGTATCTAGTGGCAATCCCACCAACCCCCAATCTCCCTGTCTGTATATTGGCATCACTCCCTGGTGTCTAATAGCACACTCACCTCCTGATCTCCTGGCCCATGTACCCTATAATGTCCCTGGTATCCAGTGGTCCCCACCCCACCCACAAGGCTGGTCGACAAATGGACCAGTGAACACTGGTGGTCCAGCAGCCACCCATCCCTCCCACCTGCACCTGGAACACCATGCATTTCAACTTTCTCTTCCCAGTCAATCTGGGAATGTGCACTGAATCCCAATATAGTGACTGGCACAGCTTTTCTCTCACCTCTTCGGCTAGCTACCATGTGAGCCAACAGTGAGTGTGCATACAGTACTGTGCATGTGCTCACTGTCAGCTCATATGACAGCCGATTGAGGAGGTGAGAGGAGGGCTGTGCTGGTTACATATCAGAAACCAGTGCATGTTCTTGGATTGACTGCTAAGGAGGGGTTGGATGGATGGTGTCACAGGTGCAGGCAGGGGGTGGGCGGCTGCTGGCCCATCAGTGTTTGCTGGTCCATTTGTCAATTGGCCTTTGTGGAGTGGATTTGGGAGTACCACTGGACACAAGGGATATTATAGGGTACATGGGCCAGGTGATCAGGAGGTGGAGGGTGCCACAAGGAATCGGGGAGTTGTAGAACCTATATGGAACAGGTGATCGGGGGTAGGGGTTCCACTAAATTCCAAGGATACATGTATAAGATAATGAACAGGTAATCAGGGGATGGGGTACCACTAGACATCAGGAATATGTGTTGGCATATGGGACATGTGATCAGTGGTGGATGTGCCACTAGACACTAGGGATATGAGCTGTACTATGGGGTGGGTGATTGGGGGTGGGTGGTGCCACAAGACACCAGGGGTATGTGTTGGCATACAGGAGAGGTGATTGGGTGGGGGTGCCAATAGACATCAGGAATATGTGCTGGCATACAGGATTTGTGAACAGGGGTAGGGGTGCATCTCAATACCAGAGACATGTGTATGAGATACTGATGGGTGATCAGGGGTGGGGGGTGCCACTAGACACCAGATATATGTGTATAAGGCACTGAACCAGTGATAAAGGGGTGAGGGGCATGCCACTAGACAACATGAAAACTGGCAAGAAACATGGGCTGGACAATCAGGGGTGGGGGTTGCCACTAGGCACCAGGGCCTGAATTCTTGCTGCTGTGCCTGTGATTTGGTGGGGGCAGTTGCAGTATCGCCATTCGGCCATTGGTGGGGTGAAGGCATGGGTTTAGTGCCTGGTTATGTTGAGTCTTTTGGAGGCAGTAAATAGTTCTACTTTGGGTGCCATTTACCACTGTTGTAAACCTTGGAACATGCTGCTGTGCATGTGTGCAGGAGGGGACCCCTTCATTTGCATGGGCACAGCATTATGTTAGCACCTGAGTGCTAATGTGTTTAGTACACATAACATGGGCCTCTGAATATAGATCCCACCCCAAAAATGGGTGCAAACCTGGACAGCGTGGATGTAAACCCATTAGCTCTGGTGCCAGCTTTTGAATATCTGTCCCTGTCTTGGGTGTTGGCCATCATCAAGAACTGATTTTTATTACCTTAAAAATATTGACAGGCTCTGTTCTTTTCTTGATCCTGCTGACCTGCATTATTCTGGTGCAGGTTTTTGTTTCTTTGAGATTGGACTACAGCAGTTGGCCCTAGGAGGGTTTACCTTTGAATTTAATCTGTCACCTACAGCACTCCAAAACACCCCAGTGAGGGTTCTAACCTCTGTTTAGAGGTCAGAACATATTGTCCCATCATTCTCGGCTGGGTGCCAATAAGCTGGCAGGTGGAAAATAAGGATTTTTTTTATACCTAAAAAGCCCTAAATGATTTGAACTTCCAATTTATCTGAGTTCTCCTAGACCTCTAAACATTAACAAGACTGACAAAGTCATTGGGTTAAGAGCTGTTTTGGCTGTACCATCAAGATTAAAATCTGCTAATGTTCCACATTTTTAGTGGTAGTATCTGTACTTTGGAAATTCATTGCCCTTGGACATATTACTCTCCCCTTCTTTGCTCTCTATTAAGTTTAAATTAAAGAACTTCCTGCTAAAACAGGCCTTTCCATGAAAGCCCTTAATCCAAGTTCATAAAAGAGTTGTCTGTTATTAATTGTTGTATTTATTTAGCCACATTTATTTTATTGTTACATACTTTATGTAAATTATCTGGCATGAACTACTTTCCTTTTATTAACTATTGTGTAAAACGGGTTTCATTGTTTTGTCTACCATCCCCTACACACATTTTTTTGTATTTTAATTAGTGTTTTGAAGTTTTGTGCTGTGTAAAAGTACTATAGGACAGATTGCAATGCTGTAATCTGTATAGGACAGATCACAGTGCTGTAATATGTGTTTGAAATGCTTTAATCCCCTTGTTTGTTGGCAAAAATGAGTGCTTCTGCTCAGTATGCATTGCCGACTTTTTTACCAACAATCACATGGGAATCTGGATGATGCATTGTTTGCATTCCCTTATGATCACTAGTCAAGTTGGTAACATTTTATTTGAAGTGTCAATAACTACACTGAAACTACTGTATAACTACAATGTAACTACTATGTAATTTCCGTGTAGTTACATGTAACTGCAACATAGTAGTTAACTAGTTTCACAGCTGCAGTTTGGTGCAGTTGCACAATTTGCATGAAATGGTAGTTGCTGCAATTACTGTTGCCTCCCTTCTGTCTCAAATCAATTCTGTTTGGCAAACGTAACTATGTATGTTGCACTTTGCATCAGCTGTTACATGTGTAGTTACACTTGCAGCATAAATCAATTTTTATGTTGCACTTTGCAACAGCTGTTACATGTGTTGTTACACTTCCAGCATAAATCAATTTGTGCCAAAAGAGAGACAGTTGTGGTTGCATGTGTAACTACCACTTAATGCAACTTGTATAACTACACACCAGGAAGGGTCCCTACCTGTATATCCACCACTCCACACAGCAGATCAGTTATAAAACATGGTATGCAGCCATGTCCCACCCCCAGCCACCTGCCTAGGCCACAGCAGGCCAAGAGTGTGGGTGCAGAAGAGGTGTGGGTCAATGTCACAGAAACAGCACATTTTTTAATAACTACAGAACTGTTAGAAGCCAGTAAGTAATTATGTAAATTATTTTTATTGTATATTAACAATGTAGTTGTATAGCAATTAAAAATATTAGATTCCATGTTTATTAGGCAGTAAGTGTATGAGGGAATGATTTGTGAAGGAAAGCATACATCAGAACTACAGCACTGACATTAAATCTAAGTGTATAGTAGTTACATCCTTCTTCATATGCTTTATTTTAAGTGTCAGTTTTTGCATACTTACTTTGCAAATACATGTTAGTTAGGAATTAACAGTGGAAACAATGCCACAGAAGCAGCACAATCCTTAGTAACTACAACACTGTTACACCCTTCTTCTTACACTTTAAGTGTCCGTTTCTGTGTACTCACTTTGCAAATACATGTTAGTTGGTCATTAACTGTGGAAACAATGCCACAGAAGCAGCACTTTCTATAGTAACTACAGCCCTGTTACACCCTTCTTCGTATACTTTATTGTAAGTGTCAGTTGCTGTGTACTTACTTTGCAAATACATGTTAGTTAGTCATTAACGGTGGAAACAATGTTACTGAAGCAGCACTTTCCATAGTAACTACAGCACTGTTAAAAATCAATAAGTAAGTATGTAAATTAAAGATTTTTCATTGTATAGCAATTTACAATGTTAGATTGCATGTCTTTATTTTTACTTCTCTTTTTTTGGTTGCACAGGCCCAGATATTCAAAAGGGTTGCACATGGCGTAACAGTGTTCGCCATGCACAACCACTGATGCCCCCAGCGATATTCAAAACGGAAAATTGTGTCAAGACAACCCGATGCACCGGAGCACATCAGCAATGTATGCAGGCAAAGGTGGGGGGGCGTGCCCATGCATAACCTGCACAGCACGATATTCAGCCCAGGATGTGCAGAGCCATGCATGCGCAACCCCTACTTGTGCCTGCACAAAGTTAAGCCAAAAAAAAGGAACAAAAGATGGCCACCTACAGGTAAGCTGCCACATTGCAGGGTGCAACACGGCAGCTGCCACCTGTGGGTGGCCACCTGAGTTCCTGCCGCACCTGGTGGCAGCCCCCCATGCCCCATCGCGGGCATCTGTGTAAAAAAAAAACCTCCAATATCCCTGGTGGTCCAGTGGACTGAGTGCTGCCCGATCGTGGGCATCTGGTTAAATAAACCCCCGCATCCTATATCTCTGGTGGTCCAGTGGACTGCTATGTTCCAGATCATGGGCATTTGTCTACAAAAAAAAGCCTCGTCTAATATCCCTCGTGGTCCAGTGGACTGCTATGTGCCCAATCACGGGCATCAGTATAATATAGGTGCTGCCGCCCGCTGGCTGACTGGGGGAGAGCAGGGCAGTGAGACTCAGTGGGTGGGTGGGGGGGGTACACTAAACCACCAGGGTAATAGGTCGTTTCTTATTTTACAGATGCCCGCGATCGGGCAGCGATCGGTCTACTGGACCACCAGGGATATTAGCGGTAGGGTGATTTACACAGATGCCCGTGATCGGGCAGCGAACGGTCCACTGGACCACCAGGGGATATTGGTCAGGTGGGTTATTATACTGATGCCTGCAATCAGGCACATAGCGGTCCACTGGACCACTAGGGATATTAGACGAGGCTTTTTTTTGTAGACAAATGCCTGCGATCTGGAACATAGTGGTCCACTGGACCACCAGAGATATTAGATGAGGCTTTTTTTTTACACAAATGCCCGCGATCGGGCTGCAGGGGGCATCGTTCCCTGATGGCTGCTGCCTGGCAGGACAGCCAGGGTGCAATATTCAAAGCTGCTGCACCATAGCGCAGCTCCATTGAATATTGCCCAGGCCATACCCCTGCACAACCAAGTTGAGCTGCGCCCAGGCTTGCGCCACAAGATGCATCTTGTGTACTTACATAAATTTAAATGTACCACTTCTGTGAGATTGACCCACACCTCTACTGCACCCACACCCCTGTCCTGCTGCTGACCAGGTGGATGGCTGGGGTGGGGCATGGCTACCTTTTAATGAGAGCTGTGCTATGGTGCAGCAGCTTTGAATATTGCACCCTGGCCACCCCCACTGTGCATGGCACAGTGCCACTGTGCCATGCACGGTGGGGTAGCCAGGTGCAATTTTCAAACCTGCTGCACCATAGTGCAGCGTCGATGAATATTGCCCAGGCCACACCCCTGCGCAACCAAGTTGAGCTGCACCCAGGCTTGCACCACAGCCTGGCGCAGTTTGAATATCTGGGCCACAGTATACAAGTGGTGGCTCTGGGATTTGAATCCAGTTCTCCAGGTTTGCAGGTCAGTGCTTTTAACCACTGCACTATACTGCAGTAACATCATGAGGGAATGATTTCTGAAGGATAATTTTAAGTGTCACTAATTACACTGTAACTACGGTATAACTACACTGTAACTGCACTACTATGTAGTTGTTAACTACAGTAGTTTCACAATGCATCTTGTGTACTTACATAAATTTAAATGTACTGCTTCTGTGAGATTGACCCACACCTCTACTGCACCCACACCCCTGTCCTGCTGCTGACCAGGTGGATGGCTGGGGTGGGGCATGGCTACCTTTTAATGAGAGTCCTAATTGTTCTGTACCTAAGACTAAACTGTTCCATTGTACAATGCTGAACAGTCATAAGACTGACTGATTGTACACCATGTATACTGCAGCCACACTTCAAGTTGCTTCTGTATTGTGTTTCAACTGTATTCTTGCATGTAATTGTACTTAGCTGTACTCAATATATTCAATGTATTCTATTTCCTGTACCTTTCTCTGTTAATGTAAGTTTATTGTCTGTATTACCTGAAAATGATCCACCGAATCAGTGCCACCCTTGAGGCTGATGCATTACATGGTGCTCGCGGATCAGTCAGCAATGGTCACTGGCTCCTCCTCTGCCGCAGTTCTACTCACCAGAAAGAGAGGAAAACAGATGGATAGAGAACAGACAAGGGCAGGGCAAGGGAGCTGAAGGGATAGCTAAAGGAAAGGATGTGAAACTGAAAAAGAATTAAGCCCGCCAGAGGCCAGAAGACAGAGGAGGAGGACCTCAGGGTGCAGACTTTGGCCCCAGCCCTTGGATGGCCAACCAGACAGAGAGAGAGAAGAGAGAAAGGTAAAGTAAAGAGGAAGAAAGATGGGGGGAAGAGAGAGACATCACCACATCCTATACCCAGAAAGAATTCTGGGAAAAAGATGCTGTTTGACATCAGTGAGGTCACTGGGCCTGTTGGTGTCCCACAGGGACTACAGAATTTGGCTAAACCAAATCTAAGCCAGGCACCCAGAACCTCCAGCTGGAGGAGATGAACAGTAATTCAGATGGAGACTCAGAATGGAGTACCTCTTGGCTTGAAAAGGTGAGAGTAGCATATTAGACAGATAGTCTCAGACATCAATTCCTCTGGAATAGCAGGTTTGAAGAAGGTCTGCCCCTTTCCCCACTGCAGTACAGGGTGTTGACAGCCATCCCAGGACAGGACCCCCTCAGGTTACTGTTGTCCTGAGAGAAAGAATCCACAGGGTTCAGGGGAAATCCTGCCCAGGACAAGTCCTACCCCAAAAAAGTAAGGGGAGGGAGGAAAAATTATAAAAGGAGGGAGAAGTAGAGTCCCCATGGGCCCTCTCCTCCCCTCACCACATAGGGGATATTCCCAAAGGAAAGGACCCACAGGGAGTCCTTAAGGTCAGGGCAAGAAGCCCTACTTTCCTTCCCTCCCAGGGTGGACCCCCTGTTGCTTAGGAGGGTAACAGAGGACTTAGAGGTACCAGTGGGACCCCACCCACAACTTGCCTCAAGGAGGGGGAGGGCAAGCAGGGAGAGGGAATTTCCCAGGGACTGAGGCCCAGAGGGGAAGGTGGGTGGGTGCCAGTGATAAATGGTGAAATACACAGGAAGATCAAGAATAACAATAGGCACATAATTTTCATATCTTACCTGTGTCAGTCTTCACCATGCATCATTGTCTGGATGAGTACTGAGCCACCTGAAAGGGTGTCCAGCACTTCCTTGAGGGATGTAAGTCTCTCACACTCTCATGGGGAAGGACCATGAAAGGAGGAGACCTATTACAGGCCAGTTACAGGCCAGTTAAACTGTGACTGTTCAGAGCAAGGTGGGGTCTCCCATTCCCATCTCACCCTGCAGGAGAAAAGGTGGGTCCCACGGAAAGTGGAGGCAAGCACCCTATGCTGGGCTAAGGGTGACAGCCTTAATAGACAAAGCCATTCCATCTGCCTAATGCAGATCGCTGTCACCACTAGCTTTGAAGCTACCTCTTTGGCATTGAATGATGTCCTAACCTGGTTTCTTGTGAGCTCCAGTCCTTGTGCAGAGAGGGCAATGGCCAGTCTGGTTGCCTCTGTATCAAGCAGCAATGCCAGCACCTGGCCTAGCATTGACCACAGTTGCCTGTTGTAGGCAGCATAGCGTGCCTGATGAATGGCAATACTGAGCATGATATGCCCCAAGAAGAACAATCTCCATCCCCAGCAGTCAATATTCTGCAGAGTCCTCTTCTGGGGGTCAGTCATGCACCAGGGGCTGGATATTCAAACTGCGCCATTCAAAGGCACAAGTCCTTGCGCTGCACAAAATAGATGCGCAGGGGTGTGCCCCTTGTGATATTCAAAGGAGTTGCACTATTGAGCAACTCCTTTGAATCTCTCCAACCACAACCACTGTGCATGGCACAGTGGAACATGTAGCGCCAAGTTGACAGGTGGGGCAGTCAACTTGCGGTGGCATAATACCAATCGCCATGCGCAAATCCACGATATTCAAGGTGACATGCAAATGGGCTATAATACATGCAAGGCGCCGGGGGCCATTTGCATGTCATTACAGTCTTACATACGCATTAGCATGTAGGTGCACCGACCAGGACTTGGCGCCTACGCCTGCCAGGTAGCAGCTGTCGGGACTGACGCACTCCTGCAGCCCATCGCGGGCATCAAATGTGGCTCCCCTCCTGTTCACATCCCTGGTGGTCCAGTGGACCTTAATGCCCCATCGCGGGCAGAATGTAATAGAACCCCCAGTGCCGATCGCGGGCAGTAAGTAAAGTGCCCCCAACCCAAATATCTCCTGGTGGTCCAGTGGACCTTAATAGCCTACTCCTTGGGCAGAATGTATATTAACCCCCACCCAAACATCTCCTGGTGTCTAGTGTCCCCACCCCACCCACCCACAGCCCCACCACCCCGCTCCCCGGCAGCCAGTGGGTGGCAGCATCACCCACTGCACCCCACCGCCCATGACTGACTGGCAGTGAGGGCTGCCGCCCATTGGTGCAAGCTAGAGCCAATGGGCGTGCACCCATACTATACATGACAGTCAGATTTGCGGATGACTCATTCCTAGTCTGGACTGTCATGTACAGTATGGGCTACGGCCCTGGCTCTGGCTGCGCAATGCCGACGTGGGCGGTGGCGGGCGACAGTGCCAGCTGCGGCAGGGCGCAGAGGATGAAGTGGTGGAAATGGTGAGACGCAAAGGAGCATGGGTGAGTAATCATGCATTCTGCCGCGATCAGATGCGATCACTGGACCGAAGATGTTTGGTGAGAAGAAACGCGCCCTGCCAGATCGCACTGAGGTCTACATTCTTCACGATCCGGGCATTAAGCTCACTGAACCACCAGATGAAACAAGAGAGACCACATTGATGCCATGTCAACTAATTGAGGGCACAGGGACTGGTTGAGGGCCAGCCACGGGTGGCGGCTGCTGTGTTGCACCCTGCAATGCAGCAGCTCACCTGTGGTGGCCCTCAACAAGCCTTTTTTGGCTCAAAGTTGTGCAGGCGCAGGTTGGGGTTGCGCCTGCACCCCTACACAGACCGACTGAATATCGGGCTGCGCAGTTTTCATGGTTCCTCCTCGGTTGCACATGCATTCATTTGCATTGCGCTGTTGCTCAGCCTGTTTTCAGTGGCGCAACTGCCTCCTGCTGAATATCGCAGAATGGCGCAATGTAGGACTTGCGCATGCTCAACCCTTTTGAATATCTGGCCCCAGGTGTCTATGCCCGGAAGGGGTATCCAGTACTCTCAGTCCCAAAGAAGGATGAGGCAAGGTCCCTGGAGACCCCTGGGGTGTACAATACCAGCACTGGCAGGCCATAGGGGCTGGAGTTGGAGCAGATGGACACTGCCAGGTATGAGATGATTCCTTCTGGAAGGGAATCACAAGGGAGGGACCACCAGGAGGTCCACACTGAATTCACTAAGGCAGACATGCATCTTCCACTCAGTATTGTGTCTTGTAATGTGGGATAAGTGCAGATAGCTAACCAGCCTTGATAGGAAGTACTGATACTCTGTCTGATCAGCATCTGAGGGCAGATGGACAGAGGTAACCTCTTCCTTGAAGGAGGAAGACAAGGAGGCCAATGAATCTGAAGAGTCTGAGTCCGGGTGCTGCACGGGAGACAGGTGAAAGACCTGCTAGTCCATAGCCTTGACATATCTGGGGAAGGCAACAGCAGTGGCTCAGAATCGCTCCCAGGTCAAGGGCCCCAAAGGACCCAGTTGGCCTGGGAAATAAGGGGAAGCTGCAGAGGCAATGGGGAGACACACTTCACTTTATGTGAGTGATCTCTGCCAGGACCAGGGGACTTCACTGGAGATCTTGGACCTACTGGGGATCCACTGGTCTATGCAATTACTGGCCCCTCAACTAGCTTAAAGTGGTCAGGACTGATCCCTGAAGGGGAAATTCCCCAGTGAGGAGACTAGAGGTGCATAGAACAAGAAGAGTGGACCCCAACCCCACCCAATAAGGCCTCCTTCAAAGGGGATGAGGGAGAGAACAAGGGCTTGGCATTGCAACTTCCCCCAAACCCTGAAGGGTCCCTGGGGAAGGTTGCTACCCCATGCCCTGCCCCCTCAACCCCGTTGACTCCAAGGTTGATCTCTTCCTCACTCCTGAAGCTAGTGATTGCTCCAATCCCACAGGCCCCCCAAGGGAGACCACAGAAGAGGGAGCCCTGGTTCCAGCCCCAGGGGGGTGAATGGCACTGGCACTGAGACCGGAAGCTGTCTCAGCCCCCAAGACCCAAACCACCATCCCCTCAGACTGAGGACCACAATTGCCAGGACCTCTCCCAACCTCACCACCGGCGTCAGAGCTGGTGCTGACCATAATTGCTGGTGCCTAGGAAAGGGATGCCTGGGAGGGTGCAGTGGTACTGGGCACCAGAGAACCCTCTGACTCCAAGGAGTTGGGCAACCAGTCCAGATCAGTCTCCTGATCATCCAGCTCTGGAGAGGTGGAGATTCAAAAGGCCTCCAGTCCAGTGGTCCCGGAGGTTTTTCCACTCTCGCCACTGCTCGTGTTGCCACAGGAGGATCCAGTACTGCTCATAGTGCAATGACAATCACTGGAGCAGTGAATGGCCCTGGGATCTGGAATGGTGCTGGCAGATGGTGCTTAGGAGCCACCCATGCCTGACCCAGCAGGCTTGGGCCATGACACTGGGAGTGCCTGCACCTCTGAGGAGGTAACTGCCTGTGCGGTGCTCCCGGCCTGGCCCCCAGGAGAGCTGGACCAATACTCTTTCACCTCAGAAGTGACCCCTTCTTTGACAAGGCTAGAAGGCAAGGAGGTCCCCTTATCATTGGTCTGTATAGAACCAGGAGGGGACCAGAAGAAGGGTGGAAAGCCCTGCACTTGGAGTCCCTCGTACAATCCTGCACTCCAAAAGTCAGCTGATCACAGCTGACTTTCCACGTGCAGTGCTCCAGTACTCCGTGGTCAGTGGAGAAGCAAGTGCTGCAACTATCCATATCGTGAGACAGACCCAGGCAGGTGAGGCATCAGTCATGCCGGTCCGTGACAGGCATCTGCCCGCGCAGGGACACTGATGCATAGGTAGGCTGACCCACCTTGGAAGAGTGCTGTTTGTCCCTGGATGAACCCAACATGACTTGCGGTAACTAAAATAATAAGAAATATACTCGGGACCACTTCAAACAAAGAGGAAAGGAAAGGTCTTTACCAGATTCTTGCAGAAAACTGTGCCAAGTTACTAGCAAATGGTGGAACTGGAATGGAGCAAAATAGCATTGGCAATGGCATGGAAACTTCTAGCTAGGTCACAATGTCTCAGATGAAATTTCTTCATCGAGGTTAGGTGCTGCATTCTCAATAGTGGGAGAAGCAGACCTGGAGTGGAAGAGGGTGAGCTGGTGACTGTTGCTGGCTGACCCACGAGCACAATGTAATACTTCGGCCCCAAGGGAGGCTGCCTCCAGTACCAGTTCCTCCCCTACAAAAAAAAAGCTCCTGTGGGGTGCTGTGCCTCCAACTGTCACCCAGACAGTGATGAATGGAGAAGATTAACACAGGGAAGAAGGGTAGTACTGTGCCATAGTTACACAATTCGCATAAAGTGGTAGTTACTACAGTTACTGTTGCCTCCCTTCTGCTTCAAATCAATTTTTTCTGTCAAATGTAACTATGTGTGTTGCACTTTGCAACAGCTGTTACACGTGTAGTTACACTTTCAGCATAAATCAAGTTTCCTGTTGCACTTTGCAACAACTGTTATTTCTGTAGGTACACTTCCAGCATAAATCAATTTGTTACATGTGTAGTTACACTTCCAGCATAAATCAGTTTTTCTGTTGCAGTTTGCAATAGCTGTTACATGTGTAGTTACACTGCCAGCATAAATCAATTTATGCCAAAAGACAGACAATTTGTGGTTGCACGTGTAACTACCACTTCATACAAATTGTATAACTACACACCAGTCAAATGTGAAAATAATTAACAACTACATAGTATTTACAGTGCAATAACAGTGTAGTTACTTCATAGAAATGTGTGTTCAACTACTTAATATGCAAACGTGAAACTAATTACCAAGTACTTACATAGCAGTTACATTGTAGTTATACAGTAATTACAATGTAATTCAGGATACTTAAAATAGAGTTACCATCAAGTCTAGTTCATTTGTTTGACATTAAAGTCATTCCAAATTTAACATACATTAAAGGATAGTAAAACGTTTTTAGTTGCCATCTTTAAATAAAACAGAATATATATGTAAATTAGAGAATGTGGTATAAATTTAAATTTAATCTTGCACTTTCATAGATCTTTCTATATAAAAATAAATTTTTTTGATACATCAAGGTGAAGGATCCATTCAATTCACATTCGATTGAAACATTTATGTACAATAAATAAGTGGGAATGAGATGCTGTGAGCTACTTTAGAAAATTCTAATAAATTTAGAATGTAAATAGGGCACCGATGGGTTTGAGTCTGGGTACCTACACTCCCTAAACAGTGTAGTGTAACCTCAATGTAGTAGTAGTAGTAGTAGTAGTAAATGTTTATTTGTTCAGTCATGGACCATTACAAAAGTTAAAAACACACAATAAAATAAAATATATCAACTTTTCATATAATACATCATTGTAAACCGGGCAAGATTTTCCTTCAGCACATTTTAGAAATCATATAGTTTAAAGAGCAAAGTGCATAGCGTACATTCAGATTTGCTCTGGACACCTAGTTATAGTTATTTATACTTATTATGGATAATAGAAATAGCTCTAAAATAAGATGCCACTTGTTTATTTGTATACTCATCCTGTACTGTCAGTATAAACCTTAATAAAACATCTTTATCTAAGGTTTCAATCTTTACCTACAGTGGCAGCAACCGGTAACTTCTGGGTTTATTAAACCATGTACAAGTAAAGGCAGCATGTGATAAATTCTCTAGTTCTGTGTTAAGACACCTACAGTAGCTTTCAGTAGGATCTTTAAGCTTATTATATCTAGCTTTCATGACACTGCTTTTAAAAAGTTCTAATCTGTATTTTGTTTAAAGAACACTTAATTCTGGCTCTTGCAGAACATCATGTCATGTTCTATTAACCAAGTAGCAATTTGTAGTGTTGCTATATTTTGACAGTCAAAGGCTTTAAAAATATTCATAATTTTATTTGCACTGTGTTTCTTATATTGTAAACTTATTTGGACTTTCTTTTCTTCATATTTACTTAAATATTGTAGTCCATGGTCAGATAAAGCTCTTTCAACTTGAGTATACCATTCTGATGTTTTGCAACCGGTGTCCTTCCACCTTTTTTATTCTTGTAGACATTCATGAGATAATCTATTTTGTGGCATCCTTGTAATGTTAATTCAATAATTTATTAGTTTGATAATTGCTAAGGCTACTAGGGTGGATAGGCCAAGTTTGGCTCTTAGTAGAGCTGCAGGAATTGATGGCCTCAAACCCATAGGTGTTCTTAAAAGTTTATTTAACAGAATTTCTAAAAGTTGTATTTTCTTACAACCCCAACTCTCTATTAGGTAAAAGGCTTGTGAAAAATACTTGGCTTTCACTGCTGTTAATAGTGGAGAGACGGAATAACCACCATATCTTAAATTGAAAATCAGAAGAGCACCAGTAGTGTAACCTATATTCTCTCATTTTCAGCCTGGGAAAAAAGGCCCAAAGGACAAAAAGACATTGCAGAATTTCTCTGCCCAAAAATATATTCTTACCTTAAGGTTAACTAGATTGGTATTTATAAACAGGTTCAGAGGAAAGAGGCTTCAAATATACATCCTTAAGCATCTTAAGAATATAACCAGTAAATCAAAGACTGTTAGATCCTGGGATGAATACAAGGCCAAAAGAATTTGAGATGGGGAATCATAAAATTTAGCTAAGATACCTTGTAAATATAGCTTCATTTTTGGGCCAAGAAAGGAGCAACAAAGTGCTGTATGTTCTAAATCATTTAAATCCCCAGAACCTCAATTACAAAATGGAGATTTGACATTATCTCTAGTTTATTTGCAGAAAAGTTGCTTACTTTGATATAATTGATGATTGCTATACCAAATATATACTAATACTACTATATTGTGACTGATAATCTTGTATGTGTGTCCATATTTCATAGTCTGATGTAGCACAGTCACTGTTTTGCAGCACAAGGGTTAGACAAGGTGGACCCTAAGTCCATTCATTCACCACAATACCATTCAACATTTACTTAGTTGTTTGTTTGTTTATTCATTTATTTATTGTTCCATTATTTCAGAGAGTACTTTTGACCCCAGGTGTTTTTTTATAATGGTTCCACATCAGTGACAAAGTTACAGTGGGAACAATTACAGTAGCATTCAAGCAATTTCAGAGGAATGTAAATGCAAATACAATAAAATACATAGATGGTACAGCAAGAAAAATTCAATGAATTCAGTCAAGAAACATCACAAAACATCACATAACAACAAAGCCAATTGCACAGCAAGTTATGCTCTTTATCAGGCAAGATAGTGTTAGGATGTTAGGAGATGCAGATAGGGCTGATTGCAGAGATTTCTTGAGCCAGTCAAAATTAGGGAGCTTTAGCAGGGATTCAGGGAATTCATTTAACCGCCAGCAGTCAGAGGAGGCCATTCTAGAGCATGCCTAGCCATGCTCCTGGTGTTGTACTGGTTGGCAACAGGACAGAAGCAGTTTTTTAGGGCTGGGGGTTAAACCCATCAGTGCCTTTTTGGTTAGCAGACAAGTTTGATACTTTATGTTGCTAGGCTGGGGAGGCTAATTAGTTAAAGTGCACAGAGTGCAGCTGTGGGTATGTTTGTTAGCCCCTGACACAAAACAATATGCCATATTGCAGATCTCCTTAATCCTGTTTAACACAGACTCACCAGCATTAGCTTAGATGGGAAGGCCATAATTGATGAGCAACGGGACAAAGCAGGACACTATAAGACATCTGGCATCAGCAGTAAGGTTGACCTGATCTCTATACAGGGTCCCTAATCTCCTTGTAATTGTAGTTACCTGGTTGTCCGCATGTAGGGCAAAATATAGTGTACCATCTAGAATTACCCCAAGGTATGCAAAGATTTCCACCTGTTCAGGTATTTGTCCATAGTTGTTAAGGATGTCAAGAGGGAGAACCGTTCTTTTCAGAAGAGGGCTTGTAAATAGTAGGATTTTGTTTGTTTGTTTTTTATAGTTAAGGATGAGTTAGTTGTCAGAGAACCAGTTTTATATGGGCTCAGAGTTGCATGGAAGGTCAGAAGTGAAGTTACCAAGGTCAGAGTTTTTGGTGTAGATAATGGCATATTCAGCATACAGTAGTACATTTCCTGACTGGCAGGCATTGGGCAGGTGGTTAATAAACAGGCCAGATAAGCAGGGAAGGGAGAAGCCAGTGCGTGTCCAATACCTATTAAATGAAAAAAAAAAAAAAAAACAGGATGGAGCCTGTTCCAACAGTGGAGTAAGATATAAGCAATCAAGTTGGAAATGAGGCTCACTCACCCAACTTAAACTTTTCAAATGTTGTTATTATATATTACTGTCAGTTTATGATATAAGCCAACACTTAGTATGATATTTCACACTTTATCAAGGCAGCTGCTCATGTATATTTATGTACAGAAAATATACATGGTAACAAAATGACTATATGCAAGTATACAGTTAAGCAAGTGGGTACAAACCCCTAAATTAGAAATATTCAAATCTTTGGTTTATGAATGTAATATATTAACCTACACCAACATAAGCTACTGCAACACCTCTTAAATGGAATTCTATTGAGTATTTAATGCTAGAAGTTTTATTGTCAGTGTAACACCTTTTTAATAATAATGATTTATTTATTTTCTTTCAATAATACAAGATTCTGTGACTTTGCCAGTTGTAATAGGATTTTATACTTTTCCTGGTGATACTAGGAAAAAGTAGGTCATGTTTAAATAATCATTTACTGAAAATATATATAGAGATCTAAATGCAAAAAGGTTTTTGTAAGTTCACTTAATATGATGTTCCATATTCAAAGGATAGATATTTCTTTTCTCTTTGTAGATTTGTACTCCGCAAATTATAAATACAGTTGCTATTTACTTACTATATGTCTGATATCTAAGTACAATTATTTGAAAAAAAATGTTATGCTAAAATTTACTCATGGTAATGTTTCCAAGGCTATTGTCTGCTATAATAGGAGCAGGACTAGTACAGAACCCTGTGGCATACCAACAGATACAATCCTGTCATCAGACAACAATCTCTCAATCAACACATGTTGTGTGTGGTTTGAGAGATAGTTTTGAAACCAAGTTATTAAGTCCAGAGACACTCTGAGGCAATGAAACTTTTTAAGCAAGCACTTATGACTGACCAGGTTAAAACACCTTTTTCAGATCAATACAGATAGCTCTGACCATATCACTGTTGTCAAGGGCCTCATGAGCATAGCTTGTATATGCTATCAGTGCTGTATTGGTGCTAAGGTTATTTTGAAGCTATGTGATTGGGCACACAGAATTTTATATTAGTCTAGGTAAGCGACAAGTTGGTCAACATAGCTCAATAGAATTCGTAATTATAACAGGTAGTGCACTGCAACTAGAATAGCAATCTTGTTAAAAAATATTTTTCAACATGATTAGCCATTTAATATGTTTATCTAGCAAATGTTGCTAGAAGAAATAACTATTTCTTGATTTTTTTTAATCTTCCTCATGTGAAGTAGTTTAACAGGTTTTATTCAGAGAAAAATAAACAGCTATAAAATGTTCAGCTTGACATCATAAATTGAAGGGGGAGCATAGAGCAATCTTATCAGCTTTAAGTTTCTGAGCAGTGGCAATATTTAGTATATTGTCACACTTTAGATTAGTTCCCTATCTTAAACTAATCATGCTACCCAACTGATTAGGATATCACTGTACTTATGACACAAAAAAACAGTCAAAACTGCAACCTGATTCCCCTAATGTAAACACACACACATGCGCGCGCGCGCGCACACACACACACACACACACACACTTTAAGTTAGAATTGTTCTGAACATGGAAGTTATTTTTCCAGTAGAAGATGTACAGTATTTTAAATACCAGTTTAAAGTATATTGCTATTCCAGCTTTACTGGCCTTTTGGTAAATTCATTAGGGATTTCTGAACAACATACTTATTGGCAGTACCATTTTAAAAAGGTATGGCCTAATTTGTCTCTTTCACCAGTATCCTGTAATAGAACAAGGATGGATTGTGATAACAATGAAAGACTGTAGGCCATAAACCACATCATATAGTTTTAAAATTGTCCTCACCACCAGTGGGTAAATCTGAAATGTCCATTTAATTTACTAAAAAAACATACAGATGGAAAAATAACAGAAAATAAACCTGCATTTGGAAAGCAGCTTTTACAAGAAACAAACATTGCTGAATGTTCGCCAATGGTATTGTTGTTCTACTGGGTCTTGCTTGTACACATGTTTACTATATATTAACCCAGGATAGAGCAAATGAGTTGCAATATCTCATTTTCAGTGGTGTCCTGATTTAATACATTGCTAGAGTGTAATTACCCAGGACAGGGCAGCTGAAAAACAATATCTACTTTTAAGTGGGCTCCCACATTTTGACCCCAAATGTCCAACAGTCTTTTTATGACCTGACGTTATGATCAAGACAGGTGGAATTTCTAAAATTCCATCTGAAAGGTGATTTCACTGTGTGACTGGACAACAAGTTTCGGAGGTCATTTGAAAAAATGACTTCTGCCATGTTCAAGAGATAAGGTAACACAAGGGATATGTTGAACATTAGAGGCCAAAATCTGCAAGAAATAGTTATGAAGAAATGTTGGAACATTCTGTTTCCTCATAACTAAGTTTTTTTCTTATAGTGTTCTTTCTTTTATTGAAAAAAAAATTATAATATCATAACAATTTGTTACATTCCATAATTAACATATATAATATAAAAAAGATCATATTTCATGTTCATACACAGAATCCATGAATTAAACATCCAGACAAGTAATATCGCTAAAACATTCATTAAGCAGAACCAGTCAGCTTTTAGAGACATAAGAAATTTTGCCAATCCATACATACTCTTAATTTTATCTTGCTTTAAAAAATTAGATACAGCATCAATGTCCTTATTTGCATAATGCTTTGGGAATAGTGGAACTAGCCAGCATTTTCTTTCCACCTCCCAAATATCACACTCAGATATAATATGAAGGATATCAACAGATATTTTATTACTACAGTTGCACTGTCCCTTAGCCTTATTACCAACATATTTATTTAATTTGAAATATGGGTTCCCTAAATTGACTAATCTCGAAGCACTTAATACATTCCTGTGCCAAGCATTCTCACATTTTAATAAACATGTTTCCAAGCCCCATTCCTTTTTTATACTAGAATATATTCCACTCATATTCACATCATGACTTTTCCCCATATCCATATGTACAGCATTACCCTGTAGCCATACCAGGGCTTCATTAACAGAGGCATCAGTATTATGCAATGTTTTCCTGGAACATAAGTCCTCAAGGCCAACACTTTTAAGTGTATTATTCAGTTTATTAAACCAGTTTCCCTATCTTTTACCAGCTGCTAACATAGTTAAAGACTCTAGCCAGCACATTTTTGGCAGTCTTACATCATTTATCTTAATAATTCTGCTCCATAAGTTTACAGATCTTATACTTATTCTAGTGCTAATTGGCAGCATTCCTGATTCGAGTCTTAAGAAGCTTGTAGGGCAGTCTCTCAGAAGGTACAATGTGCTCCTAATAAAAGCATTCTGAATAGATTCTGTAGTAAGTTTCACAAGGCCCAATCACCAGTTTTCACTCCCATATAAAGTCTGGCTCATAGTTTTTGCTTCAGAAGCCTTTCTCATAGCCCCAAAGCAGTTATCTGTAAATGTATTCACAAATAACCTTATGGCACCAACTGTTCTATGTGAATTATTCTTTATTTCAGACAAATGTTGTTTCCAAGTGACCTTTGTATCGAAAATAATACCTAAATACTTATTCAGTAACAGCCTGAAATCTTTTCCCCTGGATGGTTCAAACCATGTCAGCATTATTTTATTTTTATTTTTGTTTCCCAGCACCATTCTTTTAGATTTATCAATATTTAGATCAAGGTCCAGCATTTTTAATGAATTCATAATACTAAGCATGCCTCTTTTTTCTGCCAAGTGGAGTCTGTGATATTACTATGGCATCGTCCGCAGACAATAATAATTGTATTTTTTCATTATTTAATATAGGTGCAAAGGTATCCACATGTTTGACATTCTTTGCCAAGGTCTTAATATATAAGTTAAATAGTAACGGGGCCAGCAGACAACCTTGTTTTACCCTCTGACTCTCCTCAATTTCTTTGTTCAGGGCACCATCCTTTGTGTATCTAATCTCTGAAGTTGTATTAGAATGAAGTATTTTTAAAATAGCTAATAAATGAGCATCAATTCGCAAACCTTCCAAGATATCCCATAGTTTTCTCCTATTCACTGAGTCAAATGCCACTCTAATGTCTATGAAACAGATGTACAATATCCCATTTCTACCATGGACATACTTATCTATCAAGTAATTTTAATGAAAAGATTAAATCCAAAGTGCTATGTTGTTTTTTAAAACAGCACTGGAACTTAGATACTGAGTTATTCTCTTCCACCCATGTAAGTAACCTATCTTGAATTAATCTTGTATAGATTTTCTGAATAACAGGAAGCAAAGTAATAAGCCTATAACACCTTGGGTCTTGTGTGTTCCCTTTTTTAAACAGAGGGACAATGGAGTTTGATGGGCAGACCAGGTTGTCCTGGTGCACCCCTTCCCTCCTGCATAGAATGGTTGTGCTCAGAAGGAGAGGGGGAAGGAAGGGGAGGAGCTAAGGGCCAGGACAATGGACAGGTAGCAGGAAGGGGAGGGTCAAAGGGAGGTACATAAGGGACAGCACAAGGGGGCCTCAGTCACTTTTTGCTGGAGGTTTGATCTACATCAGCTGCAGCATGTCGGATTAGCAAGAAAACTTTTTGGAGTTTTTTTCACCAAGAGGGAGAGGTAAGAAACAAAATATTACAGGAAGGAGATGTGAAGATGTGAAGTAAAAAAAAACAACTAAATATATATATATATATATATATTTATATATATATATATCGAGAGAGAAGAAGAGGAATATGAAAAAAAAGATGGTTACAGTAGACTTGTGGGGGGTTGGTTAGAAAGACGTTTGATGGTTTTTTTTTTGTGTTGAATTTGATGGGAATATAGACTGTTTTTGGGGAAGAACGTTTTGGTAATAATCAAGCAGAAGAAGAAAGCCCCCCTTTTAATGTGGGCATTGGTTTTGCTGCTTTCTGCCCAATTGGGCTGGTTTGCATGATTATGTGGGCCAGAGAGAGCCCGTGGGATGGTAGGAGCGAGGGGAAGTGGGACTGCGTGGCGTATTGAACTGTTGATATTGTTTGGCTGCATTTTCCCAGAATTGGGCTGTTGGGTATGTTTATGTGGGCCTGGGAGAGCCCGTAGTGATGGTGGAAGTGAGTGGAGGTGGGACTGCATGGCATTTTGAACTGGTGGTGTTGTTTGCTGCAATTCCCAAAAATTGGGCTGTTTTGTATGTTCAGGTGGGCCTGAGAGATCCCATAGTGATGGTAGGAGCGAGTGGAATTGGGACCACGTGATGTGATGTCACACGCCATGTGGAGGGTGAGAAAACCCCTTTGCTGGGTGCCGGTGATGTGTAGTGGCCATGAGGGTCATAGCAAACCAGTGAGGTGATGAAAAAAGCTTTGGAGAGGCACGAAGGACATAGGCCGCGTGGTGGGCTTTACGCACCACTTGTAAAAAAAAAAAAAGGAAGGAAGCAAAAGCCTTCTCTGCTGATAGTGGGGGTTTGTTGGCTGCAATTTTACTGGTTTGCGGGGCTGGTGAGATGAATAGTGGGCCTAGGAGAGCCTGTAGAGATGGGGGGAGAGAGCAGAAGCTAGGCCCAAGTGGCGTGACACCACACGCTGTGCAGGGGGTGAAGGAAACCGCTTTTGTGGCATCCAGTGAAGGCACTGGGGGTTTTTCAAGGCCATGGGTGAGGAAGAAAGCCTGGGGAACAAGGCAAGGCCTCAAGGAGGCACCGAAGTATGGATTGCATTGTGGGCATCATACACCACATGAAGCTGTCTGCTGGAAGAGCACTGGTTTGAGCTCAGGCTAGGGCAGCATGGTGTGGTGGTGGCTCAATTTCAGAACTCACATTCAAGCTTGGCAGCTGGGAGAAGTGAGAGGGGGTCCACAATCCAGGATTGGGAGGGGGAGGCAAGCGTTTAGGGGACTAGCTAATATGCCCTGGTGGCATTACTTGATTTTTTGGTGCCCTGAAGGAGATAGGCCTGTATGAGGCCCCGAGGGAGTTACCGCGTGGCATGACGTCACACGCAAAAGGAAAGGGGGGGTTAGATGGCATTGTTTGGGCTTGGGTGGGGTACTGAATTGGGGGGAAGCATGGGTTATGGGCTCGGGAGAGGAATAAGCCCAGAGAAGGGGCCAGCAGAAAAGAGAGGGGAAGTACAACAGGTGACCCTGCGGCATGATGTCACACGCTGCCGAGGGGGCTTTAAAAAGAGTGCCATGTATCGGGATGTCAGCATGTGTTAAGGGGCATGTGTAAGGGGCCTTTCAAAAAAAAATGAAACAAGGGCATGGGGGAGGCCAGGGGGGGAAGGGGGGAGATTGCGACCCGGGTCCTCGAGAACGAGGTCCCACACTGTGAAGGGGTCACATGGGAAGTTTTGGCAATCACTCATAAGGGGTCACCTGCGTTTGGGCCCCCCCTTTTTTGGGCACCACAAGGGAGCAAGGTTTGAGCAGAGGTCTGAATATTAAGGAAGGTACCCGATTATCGGACCACGCGATGTCCATTTTCATGGGGGGGGGTTCGATTGCAGAGGTGCCTTAGTCCATTTGAATGTGGGCGTGTGGTTTAAGGGACAGGATGAAGGCATTGCAAACAGGTACAGATATACAAATTAACCCATGTTTTATCTTTCTGTAGTTGTCTTCACAGAACAAAGAAAGAACGAAATGGCACCCAAGAAGAGCAGGCCATCAAAAGAGGATGCTTACAAGGCTATAATTGAATTGGCAGAAAAAGCAAACAGAATGTGGGAGCTGGTGGAGGGAGAGGAACCAGGGAGACCCGGGGAGAAGAGAAAAGTGGATCAGGGAAAGGGCAGCAGGGGGAAATGACCAGCCAAGGGGCCAGGTAGTCCCACTAGGGTAGCACCGGAAACAGTGGAGCCCGCCAAGGTGGTTGATCCAGTACCTCTGTGGCCCATGGACCCGGTGACACCAGTACCCCCACTGGATCAAGGTGGGATCTCCCCGGCAGAATCCAGGCACGACGCCCAGAACTTGGTTTTCCCTCCGCAGACCCCAGTAGTTCCCCCTCCTCCTCAGCCACAGGGAGAACCAAGGGAAAGTGCGGAAGACTCCAGGCAGCACGGCCTGGACAAGGTTACAGGTAACACATCCAGTGCAGTGGGTGATAGTATAAAAGAATACATAGGGCAAATTGTGGTGGCACTGGGAACAGGAGGTATGGGGCAGATGGAATTAGCTCTGGCGGACATTAGGAAGGAAAAAAAGGGTCTGGAAAATAATGAGAGGGGAGCAGAGAGAGAAGGAAGAGGTACAAGGGAGACAGGGGTGCCTGGGATGAGGATAGATGAACATGTGCCACTGGCCACAAAAGAGAAAATATGGAAAGGGGAATATGTGAATACATTCGCTTTAGTGAGTCGTGAGGCAGCAGCCAAATATGAGGAAACTGAGGGCATAGGCAAAAGCGAGATGGCAGTGGCCATAGTACTTTTAGGAAAGAAAGAGGATGACATGTTCACAAAAGGGAAGACGTGGGCTGGATGATTCCTAGGTTTTGTCACTTTCTCAGCCATCTTTCTGGAGAAGAGGCCGGAACTAGGCATCCCGCTCATTACCTATTCCTTGATAATACGGAAAGCAAAAGCAAAAGGTGGGGTGGGGTGGTTATACTATGATGAATTCTTTCAGCAGAGAATGGCAACATTTGGAGATGTGAGATGGGACACCAAGCAGATAGATTTGTGGACGGATTATGTAACAGATCAGTCCACGCCCGAAGGTGAGTGGGGCAAAAAGGAGTTTATGCCCCAGAGATGCTGCTGGGCTTACAATAGGGCTTTTTGCTCATGGCCTCAATGTTGTTTTCAGCATGCTTGCTCAAAATGTGGAGGAGGACACCCGGCAAGCAAATGCAAAACAACATGGGCCCAAGGGACACAAGGGCATGGGGGTCAAGGATCAGGTCAACAGTTTTTCGAGATGGTCAAGGGTTTAAAGGGCAACCATGGAGTAGGGGAGGGTGGGGGAGGGGGAAAGCAAATAGAGGGGGGCAGGGCCACTGAAAGAAAGAAGGTAGGGCAAATTGAGGGGGAAGGGGCGGGTAGGAGGGGACACAACAGAGAACAGTTTGGGATGGCCAGAACCCCCATCAACTTGAAGGTATGGACAGCTTGCCTGAACAGATATCCGGACATGAGCATGCGGGACATGATTTTGAAGGGTTTTAACACAGGGTTTTCATTGCAGTGTAGGGGACCCAGGTGAGCGATGGAGGCCAGCAACCTCTGGTCAGTAAAAGGGAAGGAGGAAATGCTAAGACAGAAAATAGAGAAAGAAAAGGCAGCAGGTAGGATAGAGGGCCTGTTTAATACTCCCCCATTGCCAAACATGAGGTTTTCGCCATTGGGTTTGGTATCCAAGAAACAAGAGGGACAGTACAGGGTGATCCACCACCTGTCCTACCCGGAAGGGGAGTCAGTGAACAATTTCATCAGTGAGGAGCATAGTAGGGTGACATATCCGACACTAGAGGATGTGGTCCAGATGATCCGGGCCACAGAGGATACATGGATGGCAAAAACGGACATATTATCCACTTTTAGATTGCTTCCAGTTAGGAGGGAAGACTGGGATTTATTGGGTTTTAAAAGTGGGGGCAGTATTATTTCGACAAGGCAATGCCAATGGGTTGTTCCACAGCATGTGCTACATTTGAGGCTTTCGGCACCTGCTTACAGTAGATATTCCAAGGAAAAACAGGTTACAGGATGGTCATCCATTATCTGGATGATTTTCTCTTCATTGGGAGAGGAAGAAGAGCAACACAGAGGATGTTAGGGAAGTTTCAGGAATTGTGCCGGGAGCTAGGGGTCCCACTGGCACCAGAAAAGACAGAGGGGCCAAGCAGGGTTATGGAATTTTTAGGGATCAAAATAGATGTTTTGAGCAAAATATTTTGATTACCGGACAAAAAAATAAAGAAATTGAGGGAGCTAATCCAAGTACACACCAGAAGGAGAAGGGTCCAACTAAAAATGGTGCAACAGATACTGGGGCACCTGAACTTTGAATGCAGGGCCATCAGACCAGGGAGGGCATTCACAAAGAGGTTAGCTAGGGCTACAGTGGGTGCCACCAGACCACATCATTGGGTGGACCTGACACAAGGGGTCAGAGAGGATTTTAGAATCTGGGAAGAATTTCTTAAGGAATACAACAGGTGCTCGTTCTGGCAAGATGAGAGGCTATACAACACAGACCTCGACCTCTACACAGATGCGACTGGGGGGTGCTAGGCATAGGGAGCTACCTGAGGGGTAGATGGTTCACAGAACCATGGCCTGCCAGTTGGGTAAAGGAGGGGAAAGTGAGAGATATAACATTACTGGAGATCATGCCCATATGGGCGTGTACTTTGGTCTGGGGGGAGGAATTATGAGATCAGAAAGTGACTTTTTGGTATGACAATAGGGCAGTGGTGGATGTCCTGAACAACAGGTAAGCTAGGTCAGGCACAGTCATGTAGGTATTATGACTGTTAGTTTTAAGCGCTTTGCAGCTGAACATGTCATTTAGAGCACAACACATAGAAGGGGTACACAATACCCTGGCTGACAGCCTTTCCCGTCTGCAGCTGGACCATTTTCGGAGGCTGGCATCGGCAGCAGAAGAACAAAAACACCCATACCAACGAACATCTGGAGACGTTGGCAGAAGGAGCAATGCTGTTTAGCGGCAGCTCATGGGCGCCTCGGACTCTGAGGGGCTCAATCGATGGGGCCTGGCGAGTGTTTCAAACATTCAGGGCAGAGCACCAGATGGAGGTAAGTAGGCCACTCACAGAGGAACAGCTGGGAATGTTCACCGTGGAGCAGTGGCAAAAAGACACAGCCCACACCACAATGGGAGTTTATCTGGCAGGAATTAGTCTTATCTGCAGTCTAAAGGGGTGGAAGGACCTGACAAAATCATTACTCATCAGAAGAATGATGCAAGGGTGGGGCAGGTTGAAACAAGGACTAGCAGATAATAGAAGGCCTATAGGGGACCAGTGGCTAATAAAGCTGAAGGACGTGCTCCCAGCAATATGCAGATCGAAGGCCGAGGCCCAGCTTTTTGACACAATCTATGTGGTAATGTTCACTGGGGCCATGAGAGTGAGTGAGGTGGTAGGCCATGGGAGGGAGGACAAAGAAGGGGGGTTAGAATGGAAAGATGTAAACTGGAGGGGTGACAGAGATACAGATTAAGATTAGGAGGTCAAAAATGGACCAGAGAGGGCAGGGTTGCATAGTAGCGCTGAAAGGGTGAACAGAGGGGGCAATATGCCCCGTACAGGCTCTGTGGGCTTTTGCCGCAGAGAAGGGGAGCAGGACGGGAAAATGATTTGTGCATGGTGATGGGAAGAGGGTCACTGGCTATCAAGTCATGGCATTGCTCAAAAAGGGCATGCAATTCATGGGGGAAGACCCGGCTAATTATTCATCCCATTCGTTGTGGATTGGGACTGCCTTGCAGTGGGCAGCAGCAGGAGAGACCATGGATGGGATATTGGAAAAGGGACTCTGGCGATTGGCCAGTTATAAGAGATACATTAGAGCACTGAAATAAAAAAAAAAAAATAGGGAGGTTTTTGAAGGTGGTGCTCCTGGCCTGTAACTACAGAAATGGGGGGGGGGGGCAAGAAAGGGTGGAGAGGGTATATAAAAAAAAAAGAGAGAAAATGCAGGTATGACACTGAGAGCATGTGTAAAATAACAAATTTTGCTTGAACCCCATAGGTAGAGGGAGGAGCATGGAAGTCTGGATCTGCGGCCATGCCTATATTTATTGGGCCAGAAAGGAGCAGAGAAGAAGGCTGGGGGAAGGCAGCTGTACCAAGATGGGAGACAGTGTAGGTTGGTTTGGCATGGCATACAAGGGATGAGATGGGCACAGCTATCCCCCACCCTGAAGGAACTCAAGGGGTGGCGGCCCAGTCCAGATCTAATTATTATACATTAAGGGGGCAATGACCTTGCAGGCAGACCTTGAGTAGATACTTATTTACAAATAAAAAGGGATTTAGAGGCAATACGATGATGGTGGCCACAGGTGGGCCTCGCCTGGTCAGACATGATACCAAGGAGGGTGTGGAGGCAGGAGCACAGCCTCAGAGTGGTAGAGAGGGCCAGGAGAAACATGAATGGGAGAGTTGGGACGTTGATAAGGCAGATGGGAGGGCAAGTGATACTGAGGGGGGTAGAAGAATGGGTAGAGGATTTCTACAGGTCTGACAGCGTACACCTGTCGGACCTAGCCATAGACATGTTCAATACAGAAACAATGGGCTTTATAGAAGCATGGCGGAAACATGTGAGGAAAGGAAATTAAAAAAAAAGAGGAAAAGTGAAAGTGAAAAGAATAAAAAGGATCTTCCCTGAGGAAAGGGAGGGCCGATACCCTAAGGATGGGGGAAGCCAGCCATCTAACGCAAGCTGGAGACTGGCTAGTGGGGAAAAGGGGGGGGGGACGAGGGGAGGGGGGAAAAAAAAGGAATAACACAAGAAGAGGAGGAAGATGAAGGAGAAAGCAGTCTCAGTTTTCACCGTTACCTAACGAAAAAGGAGAAGAAGAAGGACCCATGTTTTCACCTGGGGGAAGGATAATCAGAGATTAATATATGAAAGAAAAATGAACAAAATGTTGAAAATATGATAAAGAAATGGAAATGGAATATGGAATTATGAATATAAATAAATTAATTGCCAATCTGAGCACAACAACAAACAGCATCTCTGTCTTTTGAGAGGGAAAAGGGGGGAATCTGGGAAAATGGAGTTTGCCCTTTAATGGGCAGACCAGGTTGTCCTGGTGCACCCCTTCCCTCCTGCATAGAACGGTTATGCTCAGAAGGGGAAGGGGAAGGAAGGGGAGGGGCTAAGGGCCAGGACAATGGGCAGGTAGCAGGAAAGGGAGGGGCAAAGGGAGGTACATAAGGGACAGCACAAGGGGGCCTCAGCCACTTTTTGCTGGAGTTTTGATCCCTCTCACCCACCCTACTAACCAAGACAAGAGGGGTAGACAGTCAAGATGGGACTGTATGATGGGTCTGTCAAGGTGGATGACAGACGCGTCTGGTTGGACAGTTTGGACTGCCAAAGGTGGATGGCAGGTGATATTATGGTTGTGGACTGCCAAAGGTGGATGGCAGGAGATAAAGAAGGGGAAAGAAAAAGGGGGGGATGATGGCAGGGGGGAAGAAAAAAGGAATAACACAAGAAGAGGAGGAAGATGAAGGAGAAAGCACTCTCGGTTTTCACCGTTACCTAACGAAAAAGGAGAAGAAGAAGAAGGACCCCGGTTTTCACCTGGGGGAAGGATAATCAGAGACTGATATGTGAAAGAAAAATGAACAAAATGTTGAAAATATGATAATAAAGAAATAGAAATGGAATTTGAAATTATGAATATAAATAAATTAATTGCTAATCTGAGCACAACAACGAACAACATCTCTGTCTTTTGTGAGGGAAAAGGGGGAAATCCGGGACAATAATGCCTTTGTTCCTGTATTGCAGCAATATTAGATGATTGCTTATAAATAAAAATATAAGAGCCAACAAGTTTGCCCAAAAATCTGGATACTATAAGAATACCTCAGCAGGCAAATCATCCATGCCTACTGCTTTATTCCTTTTTCGATCAAAATTGCTAAACACACCTCCTGTACTTAAATTGAGTAAACATTTGAATTTACACCAGCTATTGGTGGATGCTGATCTACCATTAATTCCTCGTTTCTTTTATCTATATTATATATTTTAATAAAGTGCTCTATCCACATTTCCTCAGTAATCATGACAAGCATGTTGTACTGTGTGTTGTTTTCATCATGTCCATAGGTGACCAGAGACCAAAAAGTCATGGCATCTTTCTTTATTGTACACTCCTGTAAGTTTTCCCATAATTTACATTTATAAGCCTGTTTTTAATGTTTAATGTTTTTCTATATTCTTTCTTAAGGTTTTTTAATGGTGTTTTAGCTCTAAATTTCCCTAATCTCTTAATCTCATTTCTAAGATTATAACATTCTTTATCAAACCACGGGTTGACTGCACTCATATTGACATTATTTTTTTACCTTTTTTTAGTATCTAACTGGGCTTCAAATTTGCTCAGGAACACATTAAAATCATGCATTACATCCCCTATCACACTAAGATCTGAGTGTATTAATACTGAAACTGCCTTACTTGTCTCCTCATTGTCAATTATATTATCAACCACTGCTTTAGTAGACACATTCCACTGAATTTTTTCCCATACTTGGTACACATATGCAGATCAGCTTCTTTTTCCTTAGCTATGTTTCTTTTTAGTTTACTAAGACTAGAGATAAGATCACACTCACTCAGATAGTGATCACTATTACAAACTTTGTGTACCTGGAACTGTTTAACTGCATGGTATTCGCTAGCCTCTATAGCAAAAAGATCCAGAACCCCACCACCCTTTATCATTGGGAACACACATTCCCCTTCCCAGTCTCCCTTACTATGTCCATTTAGCACCCTTAAGCCAGATTTTTCAAAACATTGTAGTATTATTTTCCATTTTGCATTATAATTTTATCTTTTGGCTGTCTTACAGGGATATTCATTGTATCATCAATGCCCCAATCAGGTGAGGGATCCTCTATCCTGTTGCCCATGTGGACATTAAAATCACTAGCCATAATAAGCATAGCTCCTGGGAATCTAGCTTTAATTGACTCAAGCGCACCACCAATTGCTTTTATAACATTGTGAAACTCACTTTGTTTAGCCCTGGTGTAATATATATATTATGCAGTGCACAGACCTTCTTATGACTTGAAATCAATATGTACATTAAAAACTCATTATACATACTTGTTTCTAAATTTTTTAAATCAAGTGCAGCATTAATAAAAATCGCAAGACCCCCTTTTAACTTCCCATATTTACTAGTCCTGTAGCCTGGTGAAATCCATGCCTTATAGCTATCTATTAACATTTCATCTACTGTCCCCATCCAAGTCTCTTGCAGTAAAATAATTGGAACATTGTTCAACCATTCAAGGCAAACATTATCCATAAGTTTTACTTCAAGATCTGCAATATCCCAGCTAATAAATTTTTAAATATTTTTATCACTTATTGTGGCGCTCAAGTCAGTTATGCTTTTTGAAGTAATACTACTGATCACTGTCTCATCATTCGATGAGTTGAAATAGGAATTAGATGAACTCTCCATTTCCAAGATGTCACTACAATTGGCACATGTCCCTAATTGCTTTCTTCCTCTTCTTACCACCATTTTCATGTCCTCCCCTTCTAGGCTATGTACAGTTTCTTCTAGTCTCATAAAGGCAGTAATACATGGCTGTTTTAAAGATGAAATTCCCTTTTTCTCTTAGTTGTGAGATTGACAACTTTCTCACATGATTTAGTGTCTGAAGCAGTTTTTTGCTCATATTTTATGGTTGCATCTTGTGTAATTCCTACATCAAGGAATCTTTCCTTATCTAATAGGATTCATTTTCTTTTATCCAGGTTTTTTAATACAACACAAATCCAGCCCTTGTATGGACTTGCCTTATACCTGTATACTGATTTTATGTCTTGCCACCAAATTTTATTCTCCATTAGTCCTTTTGTCAGGTTGTATGCTGCTAGTTTTAGTAAGTAGGTATTTTCATTTTTTGGCTTTGGTACCCCCCTTAGATAAATAGTTGGTAACATTTCTCCAGCTGCAACCAGCCATTCCTTTTTTTCTTCTGTTGTCTCAGTTCTTATATTTTTATGTGCTTCCCCTTTTTTTGATGCCTTATTAAATTTTACTTTTTTGCTGGTGTGCCCTTTGTCTACTCTTGCTTCTTCTACTTTTTCAATTCTTTGCCTGTCTGCCCATCCTTAGATTTTGTTTTGTCCTTAATTGCACTTCTTAATTTCTTATTTTTGTTATTTGTAGTCCCATTTTCTACTCTAATATGCTTCTTTCTTTGATTTAACTCAATAATCAGTAACTCAGTTTTGTTTATTCTTTTATTTGCCACCTCTTTTGTAATGGATTTTATTGATTTTATTCCCTTTTCCCTTTATCCTGACTTTTATAGTCTTTCTTCTTCAACTGAGTATGACCACAATTTACTTCCTCTCCCTCTTTATCCGAATTATTACTGTTTATGCTGTTGATTTGACCTGTTTTATTAACTTCACCCATATCAAACTTGTTAATATAAAAATCAATGAATGCTCTAAATAGAGCTACCAGTTCTAATAGCTGAGAATTCCCAAAATGTATTTCCTTTTTTAGCTCATTAATTTTATTGCTTAAGCCATCATTGTTATTATTGGTCAAGCTTTCATTTAAATAATTGGATGGTTCTTTTTCCAAATTCTCATTTGAGTTAGTGTTAACATGCTGCCTATCACTTGGCCAGAATTGAGGACTTTTATCTAATAATCCAAGCTTAGAAGGGGATCCAGACTATGATTATTTTTATAGGGCATTAAAAAGGACTCAAAGCCATTAAGATAAGATCCTTGTATATCAGGTTGTATTTCTTGTTGTGGATTTAAATCAATGCCACTCTGAGTGGTTTCAGCCCTTGAAAGTGGTGTTACAGTTTCAAGTCATTTCAGTCAACAAGCATTCATAATTTTTTTGATAATTATATTCTTTTGTATGATAAGATTCATGTTTTCTTCCCCTTGTTGAGGGTTAACATTACCATTTTTCTGACCCCTTATACCTTTAAATGTAGTTAAATCTGACAAGTGTAACTCAGGTTCAGTTACATTAGTTAAGTTATTACTAAATCTTTTTCTTTCTTCCCCTAGGGACCTAGCACCAGTAATAGTTGCAGCTTCTTCCCAGCTTCTAATTTTTTTTAACAAGGGGTGTGTAGATGGCTGTGTCCCCATGCTGCAACTCTTAACTGGTGAAGAGGTTAGCTTTGGAATAAAATTTGTTATCACTTTTTTATTTCCCCATAGTTCTATATGATATACCACAGGGTGCAAAAAGTGTGTAATTTCTGCACAATCTCCTTGCCCTTTTTTAGGGTCTAGCACTTCTTGCTTCTTATTACTCTTGTTACCCCTGTGACTGTATGTCTTAGCAGGTTTTGTTTCTAAATTACTGGATGTTTGTTCACTGAACACAGGACACCAGGTTTTTAAAGAAAAAAGTGATCACAATATTTTAGAAATGCAGGGAAAAGCAGGACACAATATTAAGTGGATGTAAATAATTCAGATGATTCAAACTATTTATAATAATAAGTAGTGGTATTTTCCAGTGAATGTACTAAATTTGATATGCATAGGCAACCACCAAGCAAACACTAGACAGTACTTAGCCTCCTTATAATAAAAAGTCCTTTAGCCTCTGTGATCTACTTGAGAAGTTTGAGGAACTCAGCTTTAACTTCAAGATGATAAGGCACAGTTCTAAGCACTTAAAAATTAGCTCTTTAGTCAGGCTGATTCCAGGGTATTTACTGTCTGATTATATCCTTAAGTTGATAAAAACATATCAAATTTTCTTGTAGCTAGTTCATCTTTCATCTGCCGGGTCTCACTCTGTATGTATAAAGTATACAGAGATGTAGAGGATGATGATTTTATTCCTCTTAGCTCAGAACACTAGTGCAACAATCTACCAGCTCTCTTGTACTTTTCCTTTGCCACCAGAAGCTCACTGGTGCCTTGTTTGTTATCTCCACTAGTCTTTTGAGTTTCCTAAACTTAAAAATCAAGTATATATTTCAAATTCAGATTTAAAATTCATAAAATATTTAAATATAGATTTCATAGAGGTTACTTTACAGTACTATCTCCAATTATGGTAGTTCCTAATATCCATATATCCTAATTTTCAAACCTAATTAACCTATGTTTACAGGGCAGAAACTACAGAAAAGACTGCTATCAGCCTATAAATTATAAAAATAGCAATTGGGCTGCTGATTAAAACCAAATTGCAATGCAAGCAAGCAAACAAAAAACAAGTAGGCCAACATCTTACTTATTTACTTTTTCCCAAAACGTGTGTGTGCTTAACCACATTGACACACACAATCTGTGTTTCTTGTCAGCTCCACTAAACAAGTATTTTAGCAATGTGGCACTATGGCCTAGTTCCCAAAAATGGGAAATAACACACTCAGCTTAAAGCAAGACTCGGCCAGGGCCCCAGATACTTTTCAATACTGAAGAACTCAGAGCACAATCTACTGAGTTATTATCAAAATGTATTCGGCACACCCAGCAGTTCTCAGATGGCTTAGGGCAGAGTAGTTTACAAAACAAAAATCAAATTCAGCCACCTGAATAACAAGACAAGCCCCTTAGTACTGTTTGCACTGCTCGCACTGCACTCTATGCCTATTTGGAGAGTGAACTGAGCATCTGAATGCAAATGCTCACACATGTACTGTTATAGTGCAAGACTCTCACATGACCCTGAGTGGCACAAAACTTTTAAACTTTAAAATAAACTTTTTTTTTACTAGTACAATAAATATATGTACTGTATGTAGGTAAGTAAGTAAGCTTTTATATTTGTACTTATGTTAGGCACTAGGAATGATCTGTACTAATTCTCCAGCATAGATATATAAACACACAAAATGCAGGATGTATGACAATTCTTAAAAAAAAAGGTCTTTATAACCCAAAGAATAAATCAAACAATCTAGCACAGTATAAACACAGAATAATATACAATATACTTCATACAAACACCCCCTTTTAATAAATTTGGTATTGCAGGTGCTTGCAGATACTCAAAAGAGCTATGATGGTAGACTGGTCATCAATTTCAAAATTCAGCTTAGCTTTTCTTCTCTCCACAGCATTACCAGCCATCCTGAGCAGCTCCTTTGTTGTTTTTTTTCCACACACCACCCAGGCGCGACCACCTCAGAGAGGCCTGCA